>CM066194.1:3490667-8490667 GCA_033675215.1 Rhodiola kirilowii
AGATAGAGAGAGAGAGAGAACTGGATGGCTGTGCCAAAGTTTGTTCTTCTCATACACACGATACACTCTTATATAGCAAGAGAAAAAGAAAGAGGTCCAAAAACATATGAGACCAAACACTATTTATCTATAGTGTAGATTCTCCACGTCGGCAAACTTTTGCCTTAAAAATCAACGATGGCGACCCTAAACGCGGACTCTTATGCCTTCATATGATATGTCTTTATCAGCAAGTGGCCACTTATGAAGGTCACTAGTGCAAAAGTGGACTTCTCACTTCATCTTGTCTTTTTGTTGAGAAGATTCCCCCAATTCCACACTTTTGTATAGAAATCTGCCCTCGAGCTCAGATTGAATGTTATCAAAAATATCTTCAATAGTTGGCTCAATATTTTGAGCATCTTGAAAAAGATTTTGTCCCGAAGTTTCCATAGAAACGTCGATTTTATCTGTGGTGTGAGATATTGTCTCATCATCCACATGTCTATCAGATCTTTCTTCATTTCTTCCATATAAGCTGCAATTAACTCCTTTTTAGTAAGAGCCTACGCTTTGGATTTCATTTTCTGAGAAATGAATTGAAAGGAAATATCCTTAGCCTTCTTCTGTTGGTCTTCATAAACAGCAATTTTACTATCAATATAGCGGACAGTGTCATCGCCAACGATCTTCTTGGTGGATGGACCTGAACATCTTGTCCCAACATTTGGAGTGGGTTTCTCTTTTTATGCAGAGGATCATCTGATCAGTATAACCGAAAATTGGTGTCCATTTCCATATGTATGGTATGGAAAATTCCATAAATAATAAAAGAGAATATAATTCTCCAACCTTCAAATTCTTTTCTTTATAATCCAAGACTCCTGGTGAAATCTTCACCCATTTCGAGAATTTCTCTTTAAAATCTTCTCGAAGAATTTCTTCAGTTGTTCCAAAATGTTGCCACCAGGTTATAAACCAAGTAAGTATGACGAATTTATAAACCTCCGAACATATCTTAATAAACCAGGAATGCTTATGACTTGGATTCTCATGTAGTAGAACGTTGTCAAAGGCGTCCTTGTAATCCCATAAATTATATTTTGCGGGATTGGTGCTATTAGGAAAGTAGAACTCTTTTGTGCTAAGGGGTGAAATTCCCCAGTTCTGAAGGGATATTACATTCTTGATGACAATTTTGCTGAAATTATAAATTTCTGGTTTGCTACCTGAGTAGTGGGTAAATTCACAACCATTCTCCATGAGAATATGCTCATAGTAAGTACGGCCTTTGTACATCCGGGAAGGGTATGACTCTTCTCCCATGTATCGTCTTATTAAGGTCCATGATTCATTGCTCCATTTGGAATCTTTTTCTCAAGAAGAAGTATTACTTCTTGCTTTTGGTTAGTGAGATAGGGAGTATAACTCGCCTCATCATCCTCATCTGCTAGTATTTTGTCATAGGAAGAAGAAGGAATATTACCTTCTGTATTTCATTTTTTGGATTCCAGATATTTCTGGTAACCATTATTATCTTGGGACATGTTTATTAAGGTCCTGCTTCCAAACTGAGCCAGAATTTCCGGCTTTTTACCACGACTTTTCCCACCTCTATTAGAGGAGGTACTGTTGCCTCCACCTTTATTAGGAGGAGCACCTTTCCCATTTGGGATCATTCCTGCAAAATGAAGATTTGTTACATAAATCCTTCGTAATTGTTCTTCACCTGTAATGGCAGCCAAGAAATGGTCAGCAAAGTCAATATTACATTTAATTGCAATTTTTTCCAGAGTATTGTCTGGGAATTTAGTCCTTATTTGAAATAATGACATTTTTAGTCTGGATATTACCGGACCATTTTTTATCATTCCACTAAACATTTTTAGATGTTTAAAGTGTATTTCAAGAATTTTTGAGAAGACAAAAATATTGTCTATGATTTCCTGAAATTCATAAGAAGTACTCGTTAGACCAAAAGGGAAAATATCTCATTCAAATTGTCCAAAAGGAACGTTAAAGGCTGTTTTGTATTTATCAGTCTTATGAATTTGAATTTGCCAGCATCCTGTTTTCAAATTAAATTTTGTAAGAATTACAGATGCATAAAGTTTGTCTAGCAAATCTTTATAATTAGGCACTGGATATCTCTTCCATTCAATGGGAAGTCTAATCCATTTAAGAATTTTGATAAAAGGTTCATAATGAATTACTAACCTGGAAATTCCTCTACCCTGCTTACTATTTTTATCAAAATAGAAAGTTGTGTACCTGACCAAGGAGACTTCCAAGGATTAATTAATCCTTTTTGTAATAAAGTTTCAATTTCCTTTTTGCACATTTCAAGGTATATAGAATTTATTTGACAAGGCCTAGCCTTTGTCGGTATTTGGTATTGATCAAAACCTTCCTTAGAAGGAAGAGAAACAATATGTTTCTTTTTATCCCAAAAAGCATTAGGATTATTTCTACAGATCTCTAAAGAGAATCGATTTTGAAGATTTTCTTCAATAATAAGAATATTCAATTCTTGTTTTAGAAAATATAGTTGATTTTCTTCAACGGTCATACTGTCATAACCTTCATGTAAAACCTTTGCTAGAGGTTCAGTTATAAACTGTAAAGTTATATCTTTTTGTTCAAAAGTTCTTATTATCCCTTCACTATCAACTCTTTTCATAGGATAAATCTTTGTAAGAAAAGGTGTCCCAAGTATTACTTGATTTGTAATGTCTTTAGCAAGAAGAAAACTAGTATGTATGCATTTTTTTAATAATACATACCTTGACTTTTAGTAATTTATAATTGATTTGAAGGTTATTACCTCCTGCATGAGACAATGTATGAGTCGTCTTGTGAAAGTACCTTGTAGGTATTAATTCTTCTTGAATCACATTCAAGTCTGCTCCACTGTCAACAAGAGCAGTAAACTCTTTCAAGTAATAGTTATCTATTAATAACGTGATATTAACATGCCATTTCTGTGTTATAACATTTCTAGAGTAGACAAGAAATTATCATCTTTTCTTGTAATTTCAATATCCTGAGAAGTAAAATCCTAATGAGAAGTCATAACTTCTTTTCCTTTCTCAATTCTAGAAATCCATTGATCACGACGCCTATTACCTGTTTTAATGTCTTGAATCTCTTTTTTGAGATTATCAATCTCTATGATAAAATCTTGTGTAGAAGTAAGTTTTCCTACCTCTATTTTTGTCTGATCCGTCTATAAACCTCATTCATTAGATACGGTTTATTAATAATTTCATTAGGAATTCCTTGCTTTTAAGCTGGTCAATAATTTTTAATCTCAATTCTAAATCTTTTACATCCTCTAGTAATTCCATAGCTTTTTAAAGCTTAGCATATTAATCTCTAAATCTTGAAATTGAGATTGCATTTTATATAATGCTTCCTCATTTTCAGAATCCTTTTTAAGACAGGGTTGCCCTTGCTTGCAAGGAGCACAGTCTAAATCTGAGTCTGTATTTAGGTTTTCATTTCTTAAAACCTTGAGATCTTCACTAGTTGAAGAGAAATCAGTTTATTCTGATTCTGAATTTTCATTGAGTAGGATTTTTGATATGATTTCTTTTATCCTATCATCTTCTTCAAGATTATTAATCTTTTGTTTAACCCAACAATTACTGGCAAAGTGACCATATTTGCCACATTTTCTACAAGTCATTGACTTGTTCTTTTGCCATTTATTTTCCTTCCTAGCGTATTTACGCCCTTCTTTATCTTCAATTTTCATTTTAGAAAATCTTTTCTTTTTGTAATAAGGTGTATAATCCTTTTTTGGTTTTCTAGGTTTACTAGAAAAGGGTTTGTCTATAGCAAACTGATCACATAAATTACCTAATTGTGATTTCTCCATAAGACTTTGTCGTTTAAGTTGTTGATTCAACTTGATTTCATTGCAAAGAGATATTCCTTATTGAGTGCAAACTCCAATAAGTTTACCATAAGTATAACTTTCATAAGGAATAGAAGGATGATTTTGTCTAAGGACTTTTCTAATCCTTTCAGCAAATAAACAGGGCAAACCATCTATAAACTTTGATTTCTAGTGAGTGCTATTACATTCTGACAGTTCCATAACTCTGCTTAAGAATGTATCTTTATACCATCTAAAATCCGTAAGTGCTTTACACCTAAGATTTTGTAATAAAGTTCTAATACTCTTGCCATTTCCAGAGTATCTTCCTGTGAAATGTTCTATGACACTAACGACTAGTGTATAAACTGCATCCTCCAAGATATTATTATCCTCTAGTCTTACTCTATTCAGAATATCATCTTTATCTTTTTGAGTGAGATAATTATCCCACCAACCTTTTAATTGGCCAGTAAAACTTGCTATAATCATGTTAGCAGTAGTTTAATCACTATTACCATTATTTTTACACACCGTGGAGTACATTAGCATTCTATGTACTGCATTGTGTATTTGTTGACTAGCATAACCATCTATGTTCCATTCATAAATATGGCCACCACTATAACAATTTGTTATAATCTCATTAGATTCTTCTATTGAAACATCTACCGGCGTAGGTCTAGGGTAATAATATTTTCCCGTAGTTGGCCTATCTGCCCATTTTTGGATTTTATTAATATGGTCTTGATAAACCTGCTTATAATTTGGTTCTTCTATAAACTTATCTCTTAAATTCTTATCAAGAGTTGTTAATTTTAAATTTTTAAAATTTTCTTCTAGATCTTTCATAGGTCTTAATTTTGGTTTCTGAAGATATTCATCTGAGAGAGGTAGGATCAGTAAAAAAAAGAGGTAGGAAAACCTACTTCTACACAAGATTTAATCATAGAGATTGATAATCTCAAAAAAGAGATTCAAGACATTAAAACAGGTAATAGGCGTCTTGATCAAAGGATTTCTAGAATTGAGAAAGGAAAAGAAGTTATGACTTCTCAGGATATTGAAATTACAAGAAAAGATGAGAATTTATTGTCTACTCTAGAAATGTTTATAACACAGAAATGGCATGTTAAGATCACGTTATTAATAGATAACTATTACTCGAAAGAGTTTACTGCTCTTGTTGACAGTGGAGCAGACTTGAATGTGATTCAAGAAGGATTAATACCTACAAGGTACTTTCACAAGACGACTCATACATTGTCTCATGCAGGAGGTAATAACCTTCAAATCAATTATAAATTACCCAAAGCCAAGGTATGTATTAATAAAAAATGCATACAGACTAGTTTTCTTCTTGATAAAGACATTACAAATCAAGTAATACTTGGGACACCTTTTCTTACAAAGATTTATCCTATGAAAAGAGTTGATAGTGAAGGGATAATAGGAACTTTTGAACAAAAAGATATAACTTTACAGTTTATAATTGAACCTCTAGCAAAGGTTTTACATGAAGTTTATGACAGTATGACTGTTAAAGAAAATCAACTATATTCTCTGAAACAGGAATTGAATGTTCTTACTATCGAAGAAAAACTTCAAAATCGATTCTCTTTGGAAATCTGTAGAAATAATCCTAATGCTTTTTGGGATAAAAAGAAACATATTGTTTCTCTTCCTTCTAAGGAAGGTTTTGATATATACCAAATATCGACAAAGGCTAGACCTTGTCAAATAAATTCTACATACCTTGAAATGTGCAAAAAGGAAATTGAAACTTTATTACAAAAAGGATTAAGTAATCCTTGGAAGTATCCTTGGTCAAGTACATCTTTCTATTTTGATAAAAATAATAAGCAGGGTAGAGGAATTTCCAGGTTAGTAATTCATTATGAACCTTTTATCAAAATTCTTAAATGGATTAGACTTCCCATTGAATGGAAGAGATATCCAGTGCCTAATTATAAAGATTTGCTAGACAAACTTTATGCATCTGTAATTCTTTCAAAATTTAATTTGCAAGATGCTGGCAAATTCAAATTCATAAGACTGAAAAATACAAAACAGCCTTTAATGCACTTTGAATGGGATATTTTCCCTTTTGGTCTAACAAGTACTTCTTATGAATTTCAGGAAATCATAGACAATATTTTTGTTTTCTCAAAAATTCTTGAAATACACTTTAAACATCTAAAAATGTTTAGTGGAATGATAAAAAAAATGGTCCGGTAATATCTAGACTAAGAATGTCATTATTTCAAATAAGAACTAAATTCCCAGACAATACTCTGGACAAAATTGCAATTAAATGTAATATTGACTTTGCTGACCATTTCTTGGCTGCCATTGCAGGTGAAGAACAATTACGAAGGATTTATGTAACAAATCTTCATTCTGCAGGAATGATCCCAAATGGGAAAGGTGCTCCTCCTAATAAAGGTGGAGGCAGCAGTACCTCCTCTAATAGAGGTGGGAACAGTCGTGGTAAAAAGCCAGAAATTCTGGCTCAATTTGGAAACAGGACCTTAATAAACATGTCCCAAGATAATGGTTAAGAATCCAAAAAATGAAATACAGAAGGTAATATTCCTTCTTCTTTCTATGCCAAAGTACTGGCAAATGAGGATGATGAGGCGAGTTATACTCCCTATCTCCCTAACCAAAAGCAAGAAGTAATACTTCTTCTTGAGGAAAAAGACTCCAGATGGAGCAATGAACCATGGACCTTAATAAGACGATACATGGGAGAAGAGTCATACCCTTCCCGGATGTACAAAGGCCGTACTTACTATGAGCATATTCTCATGGACAATGGTTGTGAATTTACCCACTACTCGGGTAGCAAACCAAAAATTTATAATTTCAGCAAAATTGTCATTAAGAAGGTAATATCCCTTCAAGACCGTAGAATTTCACCCCTAAGCACAAAAGATTTCTATTTTGCTAATAGCACCAATCCCGCAAAATATAATTTCTGGGATTACAAGGCGCCTTTGACAAAGTTCTACTACATGAGAATCCAAGTCATAAGCATTCTTGGTTTATAAAGGTATGTTCGGAAGTTTACAAATTTGACATACCTACTTGGCTTATAACCTGGTGGCAACATTTTAGAACAACGGAAGAACTTCTTCCAGAAGACTTTAAAGAGAAATTCTCAAAATGGGTGAAAATTTCACCAAGGGTATCCGAATACAAAGAAAAGAATCTAAAGATTGTAGCATTATATTCTCTTTTGTTCTTTATGGAATTCTCTATATACCCTACATTTGGAAATGTACACCAATTTTTTGTTATACCGACGAAATGCTCCCCTGCATAAAAAGAGAAACCTACTACAAGTGTTGGGACAAAATGTTCAGGATTAATCCATCCACCAAAAAGATTGTTGGCGATGACACTGTCCGCTATATTGACAATAAAATTTCTATTTATGAAGAGCAACAGAAGAAGGCTAAGGATATTTCCTTGCAATTCATTTTTCAGAAAATGAAATCCAAAGCGCAGGCTCTTACTAAAAAGGAGTTGATTGCAGCTTATATGGAAGAAATGAAGAAAGATCTGATAGACATGGACGCTGAGACAATGTCTCACACCTCAAATAAAACCGACATTTCTATGGCAACTTCGGGACAACATTTTTTCAAGATGCTCAAAATATTGAGCCAACTATTGAAGATATTTTTGATAACATTCAATCTGAGCTCGAGGGCAGATTTCTACACAAAAGTGTGGAATTGGGAGAATCTTCTCAATAAAAAGACAAGATGAAGTGAGAAATCCACTTTTGCACTAGTGACCTTCATAAATGACCACTTGCTGATACAGACAAATCATCTGAAGGCATAAGAGTCCGCGTTTAGGGCTGCCATCGTTGATTTTAAGGCAAAAGTTTGCCGACGTGGAGAATCTACACTATAGATAAATAGTGTTTGGTCTCATATGTTTTTGGACCTCTTTCTTTTTCTCTTGCTATATAAGAGTGTATCGTGTGTATGAGAAGAACAAGCTTTGGCATAGCCATCCAGTTCTCTCTCTCTCTCTTCTATAAAATATTTTGAAGTTTCAATAAAAGTTTGAAGTATTGAAGTATCCCTTGGTGCAACAACGTTTGTAAGTATTTACTTTTATTTTGTATTTTATTTATATTTGTGTTTCTGATGGGGAGCCTTATAGGCTAAATTTTTAATATGTGATAAATCAATGTCAGACTACATAATCACCCTTGTTATTGTAAAAGATCTGGGTTTGAGAACAAAGGTACTGGTCTGGTTTTAGTATAGTAATTACGAATACTGCAAGGTTTGTTGTTCCTCAACGGGCCCTCTAGCATAGTTAGTCCCAATCTCTGATTCTCCGTGAAGGTAAGTCCGGCCAAGCCGCAGATAGGCGTTAGGGCAGTGAGTTGTAGCGGGTTGGTCAGAGATCGAAGACTCCTATGTAGTAAGCGGTGACCGTTGGAAGTAACTGTAATAAGAGTGAATCCTTGTGAATCGAAACTCTAACCCTTGCAAACAATATGTTTCTGTGCTGGTACCTGAACGGTGTATCCGGTTCTCTCTCTTTGATTGATTTCATCCAACCATGGATATTGATTCTGATTTTTGACAAAAACTAGTGGTTCTGACTTGATCCTTTTCCTTAAATCATTGCATCTATCATCACATATTTATTAACAAATGGAACATGTAATAGTTCATTGCAATAGGGGTCATTTATTAATTAACATAAAAATGGAACATGTAACTGTATTTATTTTATGAACATTGAATTAAGAAAGACTGACCAAGTCTGTATTTATTGTACGGACGTTGAATTAAGAAAGACTGACCAAGTTGATGAATAAGAAAACATACTCCCTCCGTCCCATAATTTTCTTCTCACTTTTCTTTTTGGGCGTCCCAAAATTTTCTTCCCATTTCCAAAATAACTTACTTTATCACACTCACAACCACCTTATTTAATCATTTATCTTCACACTTACTTTATCACACTCACAATAACTTACTTTATTATTTTTCTTAAAAACTGTGCAATATCACAAATGAGAAGTAAATTTTGGGATGGAGGGAGTACATAGAAAAGAATATCAATTATTAACCTTGACAATTTTTTATGTCAGTGGAAGGCCGTGGGTGTACAGGAACAGCCTTGCTTTGTCAATGCGCTGCTTCCAGGCTTGTATGAGAAATTCAACAATGTCACACAGCTGTTGATCGTGTTACAATATTTTCAGTTTGGGTATAAAATGTGAAATCTTCCCGTGATGGTTGAGATGTTGTTCTGGTCGAGTTCAGAACAATATTTAAAACAATTTATGCGCTAATAAACGTAACGCGGAAAATAAACGACACGTAAAGTTGTTACCCAGTTCGGCGTTAAGGAGCCTACGTCTGGGGGCTGACTCTTAGCCCGGTAGATAGCAATTCACTAATAATGAGTATTGCAAGTACATGGTTTTATGTTTACAGAGTACCTCTTAAACAACCTGAGCCTCGGACACTCTAGCAATTGCGTTCTAGGTCTCCCCCTAGATATTTGCTCCCGCTCCGTATCCACCAATGTGATTCTCCGTGAGAATCAGCGCCTTCTCCCGAATGCGCAGGTCAGAACAATAGTGTGTGTACCTTCAGTGTTGTTCTACGATCAATCTGCTGAGCACCAGAACAGATTGATTCCGAGCACCTTTGAGTAACCAGTGACGATTAACTCTCCGGCCGATTACGAGCTTCGTGAATAACCAGTTACGATTAGTTCACCGTCGTTTGCCTCCTCCTCCATTCAGTGAGTATGAGCGTGAATTATATCTCCGTAAGTGCTAACTAATACCTTCGCATTAGTCCTACTTATATAGGCGGTAGAAACCCCAATGCCAATCGGATTCCTAATCTAAACCGCCTATATTATTAGGCAATCTTTCCTAATCTTTTGCGCATATATTTTGTAGATAATCCTCTAATGAATATCTTCAATCTTGATTAGGCAATCTTCGATTATCTTCATAGCTAAGATAGCTTCATGCGCAAGCAACCTCCTAACCGACTTCTTGATATCTTCGATATGCATATGCACCGACTTGCCAAAACTGATCTCGGAAATATCCTCAGGCGAAGTTGTGCTCCGTCGGCTGAGACAAGTTTCCAAATCTGAATTTGGAAACTTCCAACTTCTGTCCATTGATGCGAGACTGACTTGCTCTTCCAACGGTCGACTGAGTTTCCTAATCTGAATTAGGAAACACTTCAACTCCTTTAACTTGTTCGAGGACAGTTGTCTCTGCTAGTCTCGAACAACAGCTTGAACAACTATACTAAATTTTGCCAAACTACATATAACTAACAATCTCCCCCTTGGCAGTTTTGGCAAAACCAACTACTGTAATCTACCTGTACTACTATTACAGTTGAATCTTTGAGGAGATTTCAAATTCCAAGCTGTGCTACTAACTAAGCTACTAACTGAATCTTTGAGGAGATTTCAAACTCCGAAGAGAATAAGCTCTCAGTGAATCTTTTAAAGAGATTTTAAACTCTCGACAAGTAATTATTAAAAAGCACAAGTGAATCTTTTAAGGAGCTTTCAAACTCCGCAAACTACTCCCCCTGTTTGCCACAAATTGACAATGGAGGATTACCAAAAGTAGCAATAATTCGAGACAAAAAAATTCAGCAACAGCAAAACATAGAATTGTTTGTAACAAAGAGAAGAGAGACTTCACCAGGAGCTAGTAGTCAGACTCATCACTGACTTCATTATCATCCGAGCCTCCTTCATCTTCTTCCTCGGGATAGCGCAAACCAACCAAGAGCTTTGTGATCTTTTTCTTTCTGGCCATGAGCAACACCATCCTCTCATTCGTGTCCGCTAGCTCCTCTTCAAGATGTTTGATCATTTGTTTCCGAGAGGCACGAGAGACTGATGCACTTAATTCCTCCTGAGATCGCTCAGTCATCTTCTTCTTAGGTTTGACAGGTTCAGCCAGGTCCAGATCTATAATGTGCTTCCCCGAAAAGTGCTTGTGATCTACAAGAAAGACCTTTAGATTGCCAGTCAGCATGTCTTGACTTGTTAGGATATCTGGATGTTGTGCCACCACAAGTTGATGGATCAAGGAGGGGAATCCAATCGGATGATTGACTTTGACCGAGCTTGCATGTCCATCAATTTGATCAAATATGAGACGCCCTAGATCAATTTTCTTTCCAGCTCCTATGGTTTTTAGAAACGCTCCCATTGGTCGGCCCAGTGTAGTGTGATGATTGTTCGGCAGCCAGTTATGTACTGCAATGCTATGGAGTGAGGAGTGCTTTGTAGACAGGTCCTTGATAGGAAACGACATAGTATACCATTTTGAACGAACGCCACCAGTAAGAGCGGCAGTGATCTTGTGCCAGTTGGGGTTTTCTCCAATATTTAATGCTCCAGCTTCAATCCCAAAGTAATCATTTATCCCATCCGGGGTGATGACAATCTCCTTGCCCCTCACACTAACCATTCGGAACGATGCACTCTCCATATCAGCAAACTTTTCTGGCCAATTTACAATTATTTCCCTCGCAAGGTTTGCCGCAAACGGTTTAGCCATTGTCACCGACGGCCACAAGTCCAGCTCTTTGATCAGACTTACAATCTCGTTGGCTGCATACTTGTCAGCCTCCAACAACCTTTCAGCCACGATCTTCCTCTTTTGAACAAATTCTCACTTCTTAGCATGATTGTCTGATGCAAACCACACACCGTTCACCAGAACTCCAGTCTCAAACTGGACTTTCTTCCCTTTTTCTTTAACCTTGCCTGTAGGTGAACATGTCTTAGCTTTCTTAGCTTTCTTAGCTGCAGGATCAGCAATCTTTTCTTCGACGTACAGAAGTTCCAACCGCAACTAACTTTACTGCAGGGGCAGGACTAGAGGCCTTTCTTTTCTTTATTGCTTTCTTCACAATAACAGAGGGAACTACCACTTCATCCTCTTGACTGAGATCTGCTTTCTTGGACTTAACTGCTGATTTTGTCATGGTGGCTTGTTTTTTACTTACTAGAACCTCTTTGTGAATTTCTTTGACAAGTTCGGACAACTTTGTTGATTCATTAGAAGAATCTTCACTCAATTCCTCCATCTCCTCATTAGTAGCTTTAGAATTGGATTCTTCATCAACGTAGTGTTCAACAGCATCAAACAACTCTTGCAGAGGCTCATCCACCTCATCCGAATCCTTCTGTGGGTGTGCTTCTTCTCCAGCACTTGGCACCTCAATATCTTCTTTTCCAAAGTCAGACATGCATAAGGTCTGCTCCTCTGTATCAGACCCTTCGCCAGCTTCTTCAAACTTCTCAACAGAACCTTCACTCAGCATCTCTTCCTCTTCTTCAGCTTTACTGGACTCTTCAATAGGCACATCAGTGTCTACTTTCTCAGTAACATCACCTTCTACCTCTCTTTTCTCATGCTCTTCAACATCCAACTCAGAAACGACTATCCTACGTTTCACTATTCTAAACTTCTCTTTCACAGGAGTTTTCTTATGAGCAACCATCTTCACTCTTCCACCTTTAACCACATGCGTACCCACTCCCTGCATGCTAGCCACACCCTTTGGTTTTTCTCCAACAACTACCGAGCCATCCATAGACACACCAGGCATAGTAAGAGTACTCGCATTAATAGATTTGGAAGTATTTGCGATTACCTCTTGTGTCGTCTTCTTTACAGGTTCCTTGATCAAAGTGGTTTTAGGAACCGTCGGCTTCTTGGGGATTTGCTCCGGAACAGTTTTAGGAAGAAGCTTTTCTTTCACCTGGACAATGGCTTCCGACTCCTTCTCCGGTTTGTCCGACATCTTCTTCTCAGGGATTGACGCTTTAGGTTTCTTCGGTACGACAGGCTTCCCTACGGCAGCGGACTTGGGATTTGATGTTGCTGCTTTGTCGTTCGCCAGATTAGGGTTTTCTTTGATAGTTTTTGATTCATCAATGGACTTGGCTGTTGTTCCAACCGTCGCTACTTTGGGAACCTTGTTCTTTCTTGTGTTCACCATTGTTGAACTTCGTCAAGCTTCATCTAGGGTTTCGTCGGGAGAGAAATAGCGAGACACGAACAGTTGATTTGAAAATAATTTTGGAAATAAAACTTCAAATTTTGGTAACCCATATAACTTCTTGAAACTCCCCATGCTGCCACATCACTTCACTCAGTAGGGTTCGACCCCTACTTACCGCTCTACTAGTCCATAGTGAGTCTAAGGTAGTGGAAATTATAAATGTTTTTGCACAGGCACAACGACGGCATGTCAATTAGGTTAGAACTTCCAAGGTTGAGTGGATGCTTTAACGGGCAAAGCTCTTCCGTGGGGTTCGTGAACATACTCGGGTAAGTGGATGCTTTAACGGGCAAAGCTTATCTGAGGAGTTCAACCTCTTTTAAACACCACTTGGTTGATCGTAACTGATTGATCAGGTGGATGCACATAAGGCTAAGATACTTTGAAAGGAGGAATTAGTCTAAATAGAACAAGTGTTCTGAATGATGTGGCAAGTCATGTGCTAGAAATAGCCTTGATACATCTTTGAACACATAGTATGGTCATTAGAGGTCAATGATAAACGGACTATGATACAATGCCCCTAAAACCGAATCTTTCCTTTAATTGCAATATCACCTGTCACTTTACTTTCAGTCTCATATCAACTGCTTACTTTCAGTCCATATCAACTGCTTACTTTCCGCAAGTCTTGTCCATCAAGCAATTACTTTCTGCACTTTACTTTTACTACAGACTTTATCAACATCAGCCCGACATAACCTTTGGTACGCAACACGCTTGAAACACATCGTGCGGCCAGTATCAAATGTGTGTCTGCGATCGATCTTGAAATTGACTGTTCCAGCACTTTATTTTTTAGCACTTTACTTTTTAGTACTAAAATCACAACTGACCCCCAACTGTCTTAATTTTCCACTCTCTAAAGAATAACTATTCACCTAATTCCCTTGGGTTCGACCCCTACTTACCCTTTACTACCCAATAGTGAAGTCGCGAGTAGCGGAGATATAAATTTATTTTTGCACAGAGACATTGCACCTTAACGACAGTGCGGTGGGCTCCGTTAAAATTGGCGCCGTCGCCGGGGAGTTAGCAATTGGATTAGTTGTTCTTTTTCTTTTTCTTTTAGTTCGATACATGACTCACAATGTTTTCCTGGATGATTCGGTATCTCCCCCAGTTTGGAGATACCATTGGAGAAGACCCTGTGAAGCATGTAAAAACATTTCATTCCATCTGCGGTCGCATGAAGCCCAAGGACAAGTCCTTAGAGGAGTTTAAATTAAAATGCTTTAAGTTTTCATTAATTGACTCCGTAATAGTTTGGTATTACTCATCGGATTCAGATTGTGCAGACTATTATGAGGACCTACGTGCCCAATTCCTAAAAGAGTTCTCCCCACCACCCTTCGAACTTGAAGTCCGCGAGAAGATCAATAACATAGAGCAATCCCGGGACGAAACTTTGGACGAGTACTTGGCGTACTTTGACTCCATTGTGACGAGCTGCCCGCACCATGGATTCACCAACCACGATCTTCTTCAAAGGTTTCTCAATGGGATGATGCCACAAGAGTGGAATTGGCTAAATGATGCAGCAGGAGGCTTGGTGAACAACTTAGACATAGATGATCTTTGGAAGTTAATAAATGATTTGGCCGCGAGGTCAAAACCAAGACAAGATCAGGCCGAGCCACTCGAGGACGTTACAATGGAGCTGGCAGCTAGCAACCAGCAGTTGGCCGCAGACATACAGCAATTGAGTGCCACGATACGCCAAAACCAGCTCGAAAATGAGGAATTCTGGGCGGCTCAAAAAGAAGCTTCAGACCAGATCAATGAGATGCTCTGGCCAAGAGTCATCAAAGAAGAGCCCACGGAGCCGACAGAAGATAAGGTACCGACGGTGAAAGTGGACTCAGTGCAGAACGAGCCCGAGAAAGAAGCACCCGAGGAAGTCCCGGTCCTCATTGATGAGCTGCCCAAATCAGAACCGAACCTCACTACCGAGCTGCCTAATTCAGACCCGGACCTTAGTGTGATTGCCCCCGGAGACCTTATGAATGACGAGGATGAGGACCTGCGGATGACCGAAGAAGAACCAGCCGAGACATACCCGGACCTAGATGCCGAGTTGCCCAAATCAAGCCCAGTCCTCATCACCGAGCCGGCCGAGCAAGTCCCGGACCTCACTACCGAAGCGGCCGAACAAATTAATCCAGGCCCGGTCCTCACTGAAGAGCTGCTCGAGAAAGACCTGGCCCTTATGGTGGAAATCCCCCAACTTGTCCCCTCGGTTTGTATGCGGATCACAGCCCCTGAAGATGAAGTGATCAATGATGAGGTGCAAGGCAAGTTGGAGGAGAAGCTTGAGTTTGAGAAGCCGACAATGGAGCGCTCCTCACTGCCGAGCCAACAAAGTAGCCCGGAAAACTCACTCGTTCTAGGACGACCATTCGTCGCTGCCACAAAGAAAAGGATTGGCATGGGAACAAGCTTGATGTCGCCTACATTTAATGGCAAGATGCTGAACTTCCGAAGTTACAAAGGTGCCGACCATTCATACATGAAGAAGCGGCAAAGACATGGGCCAAGGGAATTGAAACCCGGAAGGAGAAACAAGAGAGCACGGCTCGATGGACCAGCAGCTATGATCAAGGAGCCCTCACCTTCTCGGAGCTATGTAAAAAAGAACCTGCCGAACCAATGGAGACTAGAACCGAGCACATCACTCCTTGAGTTCTTTGGGCGGAGCAAAAGAGCAACCGAGAAGAAGTTCAACCTCACATGCCCATGGGATCCAAACTTATGATCCAGGAGTGAGGTATCGTCGAGCTAACGACGTTAAACAAAGGCACTGGTCGGGAGGTAACCCGACATCTATCTTACTTTCAGTCATTTTATTTTATGTCATTTAGTTTTTGCCTTAAGTCATTCTCACCTTTCCTGTATATATTTGCTTGCAATTGACTTTTGAACTAAGTCGTGCTGTGAGGCACGCCTTCGTTCAAAAGTGTGGGGTGAGAACCACCTTTGTACATAGTTAGTTAACATGTTTTTTCTTTTCCTTTTCCCTTAATATTATCTTTTTGAAAATATGAACTTGAGAATGTGAAAAAGATAGATCATAATTCATGCATTAACCTTGTGAAATCTCAACCGTATAAAAACTTAGGATGTAACTTCTCATTTGTCTCTTTGTGCTGAGATATACAAGGGATGTGGAGTTAATATAAATTGCCCTAGAGAGGCTTGGCAAGCAATCGAAGGACTAAATTTCACTATATGGTTTACGAAGTCAGTGGAGGCTGCACTTTGGGTTTCAAAGAAGTTCAGAGTCATCTCCGCCGTGCAGCGTTTATGCAAGAGGCGGGACGGGAATCAAACCGTCCTATCTCTAGTCCTAGTAGCCGGGAAAACAGATGAGTGACCCTCATCTTGACCCGCGCGAAATGGCAAGGATGAGAAAGAGCGGGGAGGTATTTCCATATGCTCTCGGGCGACGATTGGACCTCCCAAAGAAAGGTTGAGAAAATGGACTAGCAAGTCACAAAGAAGCAAAAGCTTAAAGAAGCTAATCAAAAGGCCAAAAGCCAAAATTATGAAGGTTTTAACCGAAACAAAAGTGAAGAAACTCCAATTCAACATCAAAGGCCAAAGGCCAATTCACTTCAAAAGCTGTCCCTCACCAAAAGGAAATCAATATGCTCAACTCAGTGAAACCCGAACCGAATCATGTGCTAGATAAAGCGACAAGTTTACCATATAGTGCGAGTCGGTCCAGAGAATGCAGTCCAGGAGCCTGAAAAGGGCTATCTCCCGAAACATCCGAATTAATTTGCATCTCGGCTCGAAGGTACAAGTATCAAGTTTCTTCTAAGTATTTACACGGTTTAGTTTGGTAATAAGTAAGTAATGCATGAATAAGATAAATCTAGTTCTATATTCTCACTTTCTTATTTGAAGTTTTTACTTGGATTGTGTGCACACCTCTTAAAAAGCATTGTTCGGGACGAACAACTAAAAGTGTAGGGTGATCTGATGGACCATATTTATATGATTCATTAAGACAGTTAAACCCACCAAATTAGACTCTTTGTCTATTTAACTTTTGCTTGTTAGTTCCGATATTTATCTACAGGGTATTTTGAAGTCTAGAGACGATACGAGCTAAAAAGGAGTTTTAAAGCTGAAAATGAATTACAAGTCACTCCAGGACACGACCAGATTCCGACTGTACAACTTTCATGAACCTGACATGGAATCACTCAAAACAAGTCCAACCGAAGAGCAACCAAAGTCAGACCGGAGCTGAAAGGGAGCCGATGGCTTTTGGGAAAAAGATCTCAACTCACACTCACCCACTCCCCTCCACCTAGCCGGCGGCTTTGGCCATGGAAGAGACACATGGGGGGGCGGCTCCCCTCCCCTCCACCTCACCCGGCGGCTCCTTGCTCCTCCATTCCCCTCATGCCATGTGGTGTCTTCTCATTCCTCCCCTTAGCCTATAAATACCCATGCCCTCTTCACTTATAAATCATCCTCATCTCATCCCACAATCCTCAAATCCACAATCACTTATCTCTCTAGATTGAGAGCACAATCCATGTAAACACTTCTCTTTGATATCAAAAGCTTTACAGTTGTTCTTGAGTACTCTTGTCGGTTCTTGAAGTACTCAAGCTTGTCTTTACTTTTTCCTGAGTTTAATCCTGTCGGTTCTTGAGTATTCTCCTTATACTTTCCTGTCTTTACTTTTGAAAACTTTACTTTACTGTCTTTCAAAAACCTTCACTTTTCAAGAACTTAGCTATGATGTCCTGTTCCATGGATATACGTAGCTAAACCCTTCATTCGGTTGAAGGGGTGTACTTGTATCATACAATGTTTTAGACCCTTTTTCTTAGTACCTCTTTGTGTTCAAAACTTGTTCTATGTGCCACATATTAGTGATGAGACGTATTTATACGACTCATCGAGTCAACAATTCCCACCAAATATGATATTTGATCATACGAACATGTGCTTGTTAATGTAGTTTTGCATTTCAGGCAATTTTGGAGTCTAAAGAGGAATCGGGCTTAAAAGGGCATTTTTGTGCCAAAAGACTGACATGTGCGAACGCACGAATTGAAGCATGCGAGCACATAGGACTGTGCAAACGCACTGGAATTTCATGCCACTGGTCTGGACTATGCGAGCACAAAATCCGCGGACGCCTGAAGAATTACAGGGCGCGGAGGTCTCTTGAATATCGATAAATGTTGAGACGTCCGCGGAACTAAATGAGAAGACGTCCGCGGTTTACACTGAGAAATCAACTTTCATATGTTTTGATGTGCAATCTTGGGGCAATAATTGAAGAACATAATGACACATTATTCCTGAGGGAAGAAGTCAGAACTCAAAGAAGAAGTGGAGTAAAACAAGGAGCCACAATTCAAGGAAGTTGTTTGTGAGTAAACAAACTCACAAAGGGACCACAAGAGGAGCCTATGTTTTCCACCAAGAGGAGCTTATGTTTTGAGTTTGTGTTATAAATAGAAGGTCTTGGCCTTAGGAAATAGGCATCCCATCCAAGGATCCATCAAAGGGTCTAAGGATCCACACTTGAGTTGAGAGCTCCTCTCTCTTCTCCTCACTTCAATACAACACTCTCTACTTGTTCTAGTTCTTGTACTTGCACTCTTTACTTTCTTGTCAAGTTCTCAACTTCTCTCTACTTCTTCTTCTTTTGTTACGCACTTTATATTTCATTCTACGCATTTTAGGTTGAGCCATCCTTATTCCGATTGTGATTCCCTTAGCTCTCGTGTTCTTACCATGAACATGAGTGGCTAAAACCTTCATAATTCGGTTTGGGGTTCCCTAATGTTGTAGCAAGGCTTTGAGACCTTGATCTTAATGCTTCTTTGTGTTCAACTTGTTCTATGTGCCATATATTAGGTTAGAATTCCATTGGTTGAGTAGAGGCTCGAAAGAGCAAAGCTCTTCCATGGGTTCGTGAACTTCCGTGGATAAGTGAGGCTCGAAAGGGCACAACTTATTTGTGGAATTCAACCTCGTTTATACACCATTTGGTTGATCGTAAATGATCAATCAAATGGATGCACATAAGCTAAGATACTTCGAAAGGAGGAATTAGCCCAACTAGAACAAGAGTTCTATGTCTTGAAAAGGACTAGACGGTGTGGCAAGTCGAGTGCTTGAAATGGCCTTGATACATCTTTGAACATGTAGTATGATAATTAGAGGTCAATGATGAGTTGAGCCACAACAAAAGGCCCCTAGACCGAATTCCATTCTCCTGATCACCATCACCTTGCAATTACTTTTCTTATTTTTCGCATCAGTTCGTGACTATTCCAAAACCCCCAACTAGCATTTACTTTCTTTACTGTTTTCCTAGAACAACAAGTAACCATTACAACTCCTCTGGGTTCGACCCCTACTTACCGCTCTACTAGTCCATAGTGAGTCTAAGGTAGTGGAAATTATAAATGTTTTTGCACAGGCACAACGACGGCCTGTCAAAATGGCGCCGTTGCCGGGGAGTTGTGCATTTGGTGAAGTTGTTCTATTTGTGTGTTTTTGTTTTTGTTTTGCAGATTCGACATGTCTTCCTACTATGAAGGTGAGCCTTGGAATGAAGAGGAGTACTACCCACCATCCTTCCAACGTGAAATCTGAGAAAAGATCATGTACATTGAGCAATCCCGGGATGAAACATTGGATGAGTACTTACGGTACTTTGATTCCCTTGTGACAAGCTTCCCGCACCATGGATTCACTAACTACGATCTTCTTCAAAGATTTCTCGGTGGAATGATGCCACATGAGTGGGATAGGCTCAATGAGGCAGCAGGAGGCTCGGTCTATAAGTTAACCATGAGTGCTATTTCGCACTTAATATATGATTTGATCGAGGACTCGAGGCTAAGGCAAGAACAACACAAGTCGCTTGAGGACATGATAAAAGAGTTGGCAGTTAGCAACCAACAGATGCACGACAAGTCCTTGGAGGATTTAACGGAAGAGTTGGCCGCGAGTTATGCGCAAATAGATGCAAGAATTCTGCAGAATCAAGCCGAGATGTCAAGGGCAATAACTGACTTGGCCGTGTCCGAATTAAGAGAAGACCGGGGAGAAGATGTCAGTACAAGGGTAGTAATGGACGTGGAGGCGGCACTAGAGGAGCCTACATGGGATCTCACTCCCGAGCCATCAGAAGTGATGGACGAATCAGATACAGAAAGCACCAATGAGGAGCCTACATGGGATATCACTCCTGAGCCATCAGAAGACTTAGAGCCAGAAACCGATACAGTGTGGGACAAGGAGTGGGACGAGGAAAAGTTTTCATGGGAGCTCATTACCAAACTGACCGAGGAGACCAAATCAGAACCGATCCTCATAGCCGAGCCAGCCGAGACATGCTCTATCCTCCTAGCCGAAGAGTCCCAACTTGACCCCTCATTGTCCATGGAGATCACTACCACCGAAACTCATGTAATCAAAGATGAAGTTCAAGAGGAGTTAAAGGTGAAATCAAACATGGGGACAAGCTTGGTGTCACTTGTATGTAATGGCAAAATACGAAACTTCCAATATTGCAAGGATGCCAACCGTTCAAACATGAATAAATGGCCAAGACATGGGCCAAAGGAATGGAAGCCCGGATGGAGGAACACAAGGCCACGGCTTGATGAATCAGTGGCTAGGATCAAGAGATCCCCTCCTCCTCAAAAGAATGTAAAGACAATACCACCTGACGAATTGAAGGCAGAACCATGCCCACTGCCATATGAGAACTTTGGAAAGATTAAAAGGGCAGTTGGTAAGAAGTTCGACCTCACCCACCCATGGGATCCGACCTTATGATCCCTAAATGAGGTACCGTCAAGCCAACGACGTTAAACAAAAGCGCTCATGGGGAGGCAGCCCGGCATTTCTTTTCTATAGATTTATTTACTTGGGAAAGAAGATGATTTTCACGCAGGGGACAAATGCGAATGCATGAGGAGACTGTGCAAGCACATACGGCTGGGAATTCAACCGCAAGCAAGCACGCAAGGCCATCCGAGATGTTTGCGTAAGACTGCTGATGGACCATAATTATACGAATCAAAAACATAGTTAAACCCACTAAATTAGACTGTTGGTCTAGTTAACTTTTGCTTGTTAGTTCCGATTTATTTCTACAGGGTATTTTGGAGCTTAGAGAGAAAACACGCTAACGAGAGGATTTTACGCTGAAAAGATATTACGAGTCATTCCGAGGTCACGATCAGACGCTGAATGCAGAAATCTCTGACGTGTGTATTTTGCAATAGTGTCAAAAACAATTTATAGTTTGACCGGTAAGACCGGTGTCGAACCCAAGGGAGCAATTGGATTATACGCTAGGTGAATCAAATTTTCAACTTGGCTATTCCTAAAATTCAATGATGAGGGTGTTATCAATCAAAATCAAGTAATGAGATGGTATTAAGGGTTTGAAAATCAATCAAAAGAGAGTTTCAAGGGGTTGTGCCCCTCCTTGGCATTTCTCGTGATCATGCATACAAGAATTAAGCGCATTTCTAGGTGTTAGATAGTTTCGAACCTAGCTTAGACTAAGGTAGAATCAATCCTCATCGAATCTATTCTTAGTCAAGCTCTCCTAAAGCTCGAACCTCACTCTCTCGAGATGTTGATTCATTCCACGACATTTATTAGCATTGAAATATCTCCCAAGCAATAAATGACATGAACTCGACTCCTAGTTCACTTCAAATCCATAGATATGATCACATTTACTATATCTAAACCATCCCTAAGATCGCTAGATTATTAGGGCAAGTTTTGGGATAAACAAGTCACTTAGGTATTCCATCAAACACCTAGAGTGCATGCACAATGAAGATCATAGCAAATGTAAATCTAACACCATAGATTAATAATCAAACATGTGTATTCATGATCAAGAGTACCAAGGAGGGTACAAACACCCTCAAAACACAAGGGAACTACTCACACATCATGTAAGACAACATGATGTGGGTAGGGGTTTTTACACAACAAATAAGAAGAGAAGAAGGATAGAAGTAGGATGATTAGTCCTAGTGTCTCCCTTTGATCTTCACTCCTCCTTGTTGGATTTGGATGAATGCCCTTGATTTGATCTCCTTTGATGAGTGTTCTTCCCCAAAAGTCCAGCCCCTTAGGTCAAAACCCTTGATTTCTATTTATAGGCTCGGATGAAAATTGTCACTGTAGCAGGTCCAGTCGATCGACTGGCGCTGGGCTGATGGCCCAGTCGATCGACTGGAGGAAGAAATGATGCGTGGATAGCAGGATCTTAGTCGATCGACTGAGACAAGGAAGGCTCCCAGTCGATCGACTGGAGAAGTGTTGAAAACTGGCCCTCCTGAAACTCCATTGAGTCGGTCGACTGGAGGGTCCAGTCGATCGATTGAAGGCACCTGATCTGCACACTAGGCTGGAGAACTCGCCAGTCGACCGACTGACGGGTCCAGTCGATCGACTGGAGGAAGTTGATTTGCAGGCCCTTCTGAAAGTTCATCGAGTCGACCGACTGGAACAGGGGAGGATCCCAGTCGACCGACTGGAGGCAAAATCTGCCAACTTTTGCTCTAAACTCCGATTTTTTCGAGTTTCCTTCTTTTTGGTTATGACACTGATATATCTTGCATTGTACCTGAAATGTACGAAAAGGGATCAAATGACATCGAATAATATCGGAAACGACCCAAAACCATAGTGAAGAATGGCAACTAATCAGTCGAAAACTCGACTGATCAACACTCCACACTTAAGTTTTGTTCGTCCCGAACAAAGTATGAAAATATGTCATGGTCATGCAAATGTCGAAATGCTAGTGGTACTATGTTTTTCGTGCATTTGCCTCACTAGATTTCACAAGGTCTCGATCATTATTCCTAAACATGTTATTGAAAGGTAAATGACAAGTATGTACAACCTAACTAGCTCCTTTTCGTAGGCGTTACGAATGCATTTAGCGTATGCATTAAGCCTTTAAACCCCTAGGCTACCCTAGTGGACGAGTTATAGTCTCGTGAGAGTTTTCAGAAAAGGGAATACTCACAAATCCCAAATGCACCTATCCCATGAGAATGAAATGCAAGAGTGTTCAACCAAGGCTAGGATTTCTCAAAACAAAATCCTCATCCCACGCTAGGGCTACCATCACATTATCATCAAAAGAACTTTTGAACCATTTAAGTACCCATGAGGTTGTGCATTCAAGATCATCAATACTAGAGCAATCAAATGCCTCATCCAAATGTCTATTCGTTTTCAAAGTAATACAATAGAAGTAAAGCTCATAGTTTGCACAAAAATTTGCCAATCACTCACCTATGCTAGCTAGGGCTAGTCCACGGGCTTGCGACATAGAACTCGTTCCCAAGTTTTAGGCGCTTAAGCCGTAATCCATAAGGGAAGAGGAGTTCGACACAAGAGTTCTTATAGAACAAGCCATAGACCAAATGAACACTCCCGTGCAAGCACATGGGTCGTCCAAGAGTCATTCCAACAAGCACACAATGCAAATGATTAATCCCGCACAAATGAAGAATGGAGGAAAACATAGAGTCAAGCTTTAAGTGCTTCTTATTTCTTTTTGAAACGGCCTTTGGCCTACAAATGCTTTCGAGGGGGGACTTACCTCCCTAACCCCCGGCATTTGTATATTTTAGAACAAAACTTCTCGGGTACCTCAAGAAAGTTTTTAGTCGGGGCTTTGCCCTCTTTGACCGCAAAAATCTCTTTTTTTTTCTTTTTTTTTTTGAATGGGGCTTCGCCCTCTTTTATTTTTGACTCCACACTTAAAACTTGACAATATGTTCAAAAAGTGTATGGAATGTGTGGGAATCAAACATGAGCAAGGCACCGTGCTAGAAA
This sequence comes from Rhodiola kirilowii, assembly GCA_033675215.1. Lineage (NCBI taxonomy): Eukaryota > Viridiplantae > Streptophyta > Magnoliopsida > Saxifragales > Crassulaceae > Rhodiola > Rhodiola kirilowii. The sequence goes on from CM066194.1 coordinate 3,514,500, forward strand.
CTAAAGTCACCAAGGAGCAAACAAAAGTCTAAGTTTTTCATGAAAAGTTTAAAAGTGCTTGCTAAAACTTGATCCAAGGTATTTCAACGAAAATACTTAGAGAATTAGATAGGCAAGAGATAGCAATGATATTGGCTCACAAGAATGCACATTCGTAGGACTAGGTCGGTTCTAAGTTCAAAATCCAATAAATGTGACAAGTAGGCTAGATGTGATTTATAGGAATTGGAATCGATAGTCACAAGCCTACGTGGTTGAAAACACTCTCATGTAGGGATAAAGTGCAAAAGATGCAAGTGTCCATCAAAAATGATATGCAAGGCATGCAAACATGTGAACTATGCGCACAAAACCACTCCACACTTAATGCAAGCTTAGTCCCTAAGCGCAAAGAATGATAAAATAAGGGCAAAGGCGCATAGGAACTCCCCTCGTGTGAAGCACCGGTGGCAAAACGCAAGCGAGAATCATAGACTCCACATTTAAGACATCGCCATCATCAAGATAATTCATGTAAGCACAATTCCACACCAAGCACACCAAATCATGCATTTTTGATCATCTAGCACCATGTTCTCATACATAGTTTCAATGTTCACATGCCAAACATATATATGAAATCAATTATGCATAAATGGACAACTCACAAACCGGGGTACCTCCCGTTAGGACCTAGTTTAACGTCTTGGCAAAGACCGAGCCGAATCTCTTCTTGTTAAGAAACACACTTGAGGAGTCCTTTGCTAGGATCCCTCCTCAAGCGGACTAGTGGAATAATAGGAGACTCAATCCGGGTTCTTTGAAGAGTTGCAAGCAACTTGTTTAATAGCCCTTTTCCAAAGTGATGGTAGCTTTTCGCCCTTTGATGATTTTGCTTTTCCATTCTTACTCATCTCATTGGTGCATGACGATGAGTCATATTGATCAAAGGAAGGGTCTTCATCGGGTTCAAGCATGTTGTGCAACTCCTTCTTATCAACTTCCTTGCCCTTGGAAACTTCGGTTCCCTCATTGTCTAGCTTTTTCTCCACACTAACCACTTGCTCCTCATTTGGCTTTTCAATCTTCACCTTCTCTCCACCAATCTTTAGGGTCAATTTCCCTTTTCCCACATCAACTTTAAAACCGGCGGTGGCCAAGAAGGGACGCCCAAGGATCAATGACGAAGAGAAATTGCCCCCCATGTCTACCACCACAAAGTCGCATGGAATGTAGAATTTGTCTACTTTGATTGGGACATTCTCCACTAGGCCCCAAGGGCGCCTTGTAGTGCCATCCGCTAGTTGTAGTGTCATTTTAGCGGACTTCACCCCATTCAATTTAAGCTTTTGGTAGATGGCAAGAGGCATAACACTCACGCTAGCCCCGAGATCGGCTAGTGGACTTGTGAAGTTCATATCCCCAATTGAGCACGGGATAGTGAATTTACCGGGATCTCCCATCTTTTGGGGAATTTGCTTCGAGAAGAGGGCACTACACTCATGGTTGAGGGGATGGGGTTCATCCTCTTCAATGGTCCTCTTTTTGGACAAAATCTCTTTTAGAAACTTGTTGTATAGAGGTGCCTTCTTGATGAGCTCATGGAATGGCATGTAAACATATAGCTTCTTTAGCATCTTGGTGAAGACCTCATACTCCTTTTCCAATTTGGAGGGCTTGATGAGCCTTTGAGGGAAGGGTACCGGCGGAGAGTAAGGCTTCAATTCCTCTTTCCTTTCTTTTGCCTTTTCGGTTTGAGGATTAGGGACCTCTTCACTGAGTTCTCTTTCTTCGGCTCTAGCTTGGCCAATGGGTTTCTTTGGTGCAACTCCATCCAATTTCTTCCCACTTCTAAGGGTCACCGCCTCACAATGTTCTTTCCTCTCTAGAAATTCATCCTCAAGTAACTCATCCTCGAATGATCCCTCAATAAAGATGGCGTTGCAAAACTCCTTCTTTTCATGCTCGGGTCGCGCCGGCAATTTTCCTTGTGGCCTTGTAGAAGACTCGGCATGTTGAGCAATTTGGTTTTCAAGCATCTTAACATGAGTTTGCAACCCTTGGTGTGCTTGCAACAATTGGATTTGAACATTTTGGTTGGCTAGCCTCATTTCCTCCAATTGAGCTTGGAAGTCACTACTTGTCTTTTCATTTTGTGCAAGGATTTTGCCCAACATTGCTTCAACGCCGGAGGGCTCATTCGAAATTTGTGGGGGATGGTAAACTTGTTGATAAGGCTTTTGAGCTTGAACTTGGTATTGTTGGCCTTGGTATTGATTCTTTGGTGGGAAAGCTTGATTATTTGGAGTAGGCCTAGGGCCAAATCCGGGAGGTGTAGGATTTGTGGTCTTGTATGAGAGGTTAGGCCGATCTCTCCAAGTGGATGGAAACTTTTGGGTAGTGTAGTTGGATTGGGCATTTTGGACTTGAGAGGCACCACCATTATACTCTCTCCCTTGATTTCCCCCAATGTAATTTGCTTCTCCATACCCGTACCTATGACCATCCCTTTGAACCAAAGGGCAAGAATTAGTATCATGCTCGTATACTTCGCATATGTCACACCCTTGGCTCGTTGAGTGACCTCTCTCCGGGTTCTTCAACTTGAAAACTTCATCCGAGAGTTTCTCAAAATCTTTCCTCAAGGCATCATAGTCCCTTGTGCTTACGGCCTTTGCCTCAAGTCTTTCTCCTCGCTTCCTTGGATTTCCTCTATCACTCCCCCACATGAAGTAGTTCTTTGTTATCTTCTCAATTACCGCGTATCCTTCATGGGGCTCAAGATCCATGATAGCTCCTCCCGCGGCGGTATCAAGTGCAAGACGCGAGTGACCATCCACACCGTGGTAGAAGGTATGGAACAAGAGGAGGTCGTCAAGGTTGTGGTGAGGGCAAAGCCTTTGATACTCCTTGTACCTCTCCCATGCTTCATAAAGCGTCTCCCCATCCATTTGCTCAAAATTCATGATTTGACCCCGATAATACGCCGTCTTGGAAGGAGGAAAGTACTTGTTGAGAAATGCAACGGCGAGCTCCTCCCACGTGGTTAAACTATCCGGCGTTTGACTTCTTAACCAATCTCTTGCTCTTCCCGAGAGGGAGAAGGGGAACAACCTCAAGAGCTTAGCGTCCTCGGAGACCCCATTGGTCTTGAAAGTATCACAAACTTCGAGAAATGTAGTCAAATGAGAGTTTGGGTCTTCGTGGTCTCTCCCCGAGAATTGATTGGATTGAATCATTTGGATTGTAGAGGTTTTCAAATCGAAGTCCCGGTTGTCTACCGCGGGAGCAAGGATTGGGGAACGATATCCATAAGCATTAGGTGCGGCATAGTCTTTGAGAACCCTTCTAGCTTGGGGCAATTGTGGTGGAGGATTTTGAGGTAATTGGCCTTGTGGTAAATGAAGAGGGGGTGGTGGAGGAGGAAGTCCATCCCTATCTCCCATGGTTCGATGAATAATTTCTTGAGCGTTTGATGTGGTCCCTTTGGCTTTAGTTGCTTTTCCCCTTGTAGAATATGGGTCAAGCTCGTCGATAGTAGGGTTGATGTCCTTATTAACAATTTTGTTTGACTTCTTTGATTTTGGTGGCATCAAACAATGGTACCTACAAGAGAGACGAAAGCAACCGAGTGAGGGTAATGGAATGAGCTCAAGAATCAATATTATTAAAAGCAAGCAACAAAAGAAAAACATGGAATAGACGAAGTACTAAATGATTCTTCCTAGGGACAATCTAACCATTGCTCCCCGGCAACGGCGCCATTTTGACGTGTGTATTTTGCAATAGTGTCAAAAACAATTTATAGTTTGACCGGTAAGACCGGTGTCGAACCCAAGGGAGCAATTGGATTATACGCTAGGTGAATCAAATTTTCAACTTGGCTATTCCTAAAATTCAATGATGAGGGTGTTATCAATCAAAATCAAGTAATGAGATGGTATTAAGGGTTTGAAAATCAATCAAAAGAGAGTTTCAAGGGGTTGTGCCCCTCCTTGGCATTTCTCGTGATCATGCATACAAGAATTAAGCGCATTTCTAGGTGTTAGATAGTTTCGAACCTAGCTTAGACTAAGGTAGAATCAATCCTCATCGAATCTATTCTTAGTCAAGCTCTCCTAAAGCTCGAACCTCACTCTCTCGAGATGTTGATTCATTCCACGACATTTATTAGCATTGAAATATCTCCCAAGCAATAAATGACATGAACTCGACTCCTAGTTCACTTCAAATCCATAGATATGATCACATTTACTATATCTAAACCATCCCTAAGATCGCTAGATTATTAGGGCAAGTTTTGGGATAAACAAGTCACTTAGGTATTCCATCAAACACCTAGAGTGCATGCACAATGAAGATCATAGCAAATGTAAATCTAACACCATAGATTAATAATCAAACATGTGTATTCATGATCAAGAGTACCAAGGAGGGTACAAACACCCTCAAAACACAAGGGAACTACTCACACATCATGTAAGACAACATGATGTGGGTAGGGGTTTTTACACAACAAATAAGAAGAGAAGAAGGATAGAAGTAGGATGATTAGTCCTAGTGTCTCCCTTTGATCTTCACTCCTCCTTGTTGGATTTGGATGAATGCCCTTGATTTGATCTCCTTTGATGAGTGTTCTTCCCCAAAAGTCCAGCCCCTTAGGTCAAAACCCTTGATTTCTATTTATAGGCTCGGATGAAAATTGTCACTGTAGCAGGTCCAGTCGATCGACTGGCGCTGGGCTGATGGCCCAGTCGATCGACTGGAGGAAGAAATGATGCGTGGATAGCAGGATCTTAGTCGATCGACTGAGACAAGGAAGGCTCCCAGTCGATCGACTGGAGAAGTGTTGAAAACTGGCCCTCCTGAAACTCCATTGAGTCGGTCGACTGGAGGGTCCAGTCGATCGATTGAAGGCACCTGATCTGCACACTAGGCTGGAGAACTCGCCAGTCGACCGACTGACGGGTCCAGTCGATCGATTGGAGGAAGTTGATTTGCAGGCCCTTCTGAAAGTTCATCGAGTCGACCGACTGGAACAGGGGAGGATCCCAGTCGACCGACTGGAGGCAAAATCTGCCAACTTTTGCTCTAAACTCCAATTTTTTTCGAGTTTCCTTCTTTTTGGTTATGACACTGATATATCTTGCATTGTACCTGAAATGTACGAAAAGGGATCAAATGACATCGAATAATATCGGAAACGACCCAAAACCATAGTGAAGAATGGCAACTAATCAGTCGAAAACTCGACTGATCAACCTCAAGATCCTGACATGGAATCACTCAATACAAATCCAACTGAGGAGCAACCAAAGTCAGTCCGGGGCCGAAACACACCGATAGTTTTGTGAAAACATCACAAAATCACACAAAACTTATCCTTTTGCCCAAGATGACCGGCCACTTGAAGAGAAGGATGACTCATGGGTGGCCAAAGCCACAAAACTCTCCTCCATGGTGACCTACAACCGGCGGCTCCTCCTCCTCCCAAAGCCGCCGGCGGCTTTTCCTCCCCCCCATGTGTCATCTTCTCCTCCTCCCACCATGAGAGCTTGCCAAGTGTCCTCCTCCTCCACCACATCCTCATCTCCTCCATGGCTATAAAAGGAGAGCTCCTCCTCCTCATTTGAATCATCCACAAATTGTAAATCACTTCTCTCTCTAAAACATTTGGTTACTTTGTAAGTTTGGTTTTTGAAATAATACTCCTGTTGGTTCTAAAGTATTATACTTTAGAGAATACTCCTGTTGGTTCTTGAGTATTCAGTAGGATTGGGAATACTCCTGTTGGTTCTTGAGTATTCCACCCCCTCTCCTCTTACTGTTTTCAAAAACCCCCGAGTATTTAGCTATGGTATCCACCTCTATGGATATTCGTAGCTAAACTCTTTATTCGGTTAAAGGGGTGTTTGTATTGTAAAATGTTTTAGACTCTGCACCTAGTGCATCTTTGTGTTCAAAACTTGTTCTATGTGCCATATATAGTCAGAATTTCCAAGGTTGAGTGGAAGCTGTAACAAGCAAAGCTCTTCCGTGGGGATTCATGAACATACTCGGTAAGTGGAAGCTGTAACAAGCAAAACTTATCTGAGGAGTTCGACTTATCTAAAAAACCATTTTGGGAAATCGTAACAGAAGATCAAATGGATGCACATAAGGCTAAGATACTTCGAAAGGAGGAATTAGTCTAAAGTAGAACAAGTGTTTTAAACGATGTTGCAAGTCTTGCGCTTAGAAATGGCCTCGATTCATCTTTGAACACTTAGTATGATCATTAGCGGTCAATGATAAACAACCATGATACAAGGCCCCTGAAACCGAATGTTTTCTTTAGATTACAAAACCCCCCTGTATTTACTTTTCTAGTATAACTGCAATCATCAACCGCTCACCTTCCGGAGGACTCGCAAATCACGCATCACCCACTGTAAGTCTTCTCCCTTTCTCTTTTATTTTTAGTATTTTAATTTCTGTAATTTACTTTTCCGCACTCAAAACCAAAAACAACCAAAAAAGTCACTTAGTCATAACCACTAAAACTCAATCAACCTTAAAACACGCTCCCTCGCTGTACAAATCCCTTAAAGAACAACGTATCCCCCTAATTCCCTTGGGTTCGACCCCTACTTACCACTTACTACCCAGTAGTGAAGTCGCGAGTAGCGGAAAAATATAAATTTATTTGTACAGAGAACATTGCACCTTAACAACAGTGCAGTGGACTCCTTCAAATTGGCATCCATCGGGGGTAGTTTCACATATTGAAAATATTATGTCGAGAAAAATAAGCTTTTGAGGATTCTGTCACCAAGACTTACGAGTCTAAGGAGATTGGTTTTTAAGTGAGACCGCTTGTGACTCCACCAATTTCCTGGGAATCCTTTATTTGTCTTAATTTCTTTGACATAGTCCTTTCATTTTGTGACGAACTCACATTGTGATACAAGTTTCTACCAAAAGAAGGCAGGCGCAATGGTGCTTTTTGAAGACTCAAAGGAGAATGGTCAAATTGTTTCCAAACATCACGCATCGCACGAGGGAAGTGCCTGTCCAACCGTACTCTCTTCTTATTTCCATATTGTTTGTTTGCTTGCATAGTGTGTTTTGAACGTAAGTCGTTCCGTGAGGACACGACTTTGTTCAAAAGTGTGGGGTGAGAGTCGTTTGTTGTGTCATCACGTCTATTTTATTGCACATGCATGAGTCAGCACGTTTCCCTTTGAAATTTTAAATTTTTGAAAATAAAATGCGTAGATATGAGGTGTTGAGCTTAGATGTTGTGAAATAGATGGAACCGAGTACATGCATTACTCTTATGAAATTAAAATTGTGCGACTAACATGTGAATCTAACTATCTATGTGTTCTTATGAGTTGGGATAAAAAGGGATGTGGAGTTGATAGAAACGTCCTAGTGAGGCTTGACAAAAGCACTCAAGGATCCGGGATTCAAGTTACATGGTTAAACGAGCTTGTGGAGGCTACATTTCGAGACGTGTGGTATTGAGTGACTCCATCATTGCAGCGTTTATGCAAGTGGTGGGACGGGAATCAAACCGTCCTATCTCTAGTCCGAAGTAACCGGGAAAATAGGTGGAGAGCTCCCATCTTGACTCGCGTCAAAAAGGACAAGGATGAGAAAGAGCGGGGAGGTATTTCCATATGCTTGAGGGCTATGATTGGACCTCCCAAAAGGAATGGACAAGAAACTCACAAAAAGGAGCGAGCCTCAAAGAAAAATCAACTCATGTGGAGGTTTACCCGAAACAAAGTGAAAAGATCATCAAAGTCATACCAAAGCCGAAGGCCAAGTTCACTACAAAGTATGTCCAAGCAAATACCAAAGACTCAACCCTTGAGCTCGGATACATCAAGTGCTAGAAGAAGCAACAAGTATAACCATGTAACAAGAACCGGACCCTAGAGTGTAGATCATGGGTCTAAAAAGGACTATCTCCCACTCATCTGAATTGGTTTGCATATCGACTCAAAGGTACATGTATCAAGTTAATTCCATGTTTTAGCAAATGCCTTGAGTAGTGATTGAGAATGCTTGGAAAGGGGAAATCTAGACTAGCATTTATCTGGAGTGCCGAGAAGGACTTGTGTGTTCAGTATTTTCCTCTTTTGACTAGCCTTGTTCGGGACGAACAAGATTAAGTGTGGGGTGATTTGATGAGACGTATTTATACGACTCATTGAGTCAACAATTCCCACCAAATATGATATTTGATCATACGAACATGTGCTTGTTAATGTAGTTTTGCATTTCAGGCAATTTTGGAGTCTAAAGAGGAATCGGGCTTAAAAGGGCATTTTTGTGCCAAAAGATTGACATGTGCGAACGCACGAACTGAAGCATGCGAGCGCATAGGACTGTGAGAATGCACTGGAATTTCATGCCACTGGTCCGGACTATGCGAGCACAAAATCCATGGACGCCTGAAGAATTACAGGGCGCGGAGGTCTCTTGAATATCGATAAATGTTGAGACATCCGCGGAATTAAATGAGAAGACGTCCGCGGTTTACACTGAGAAATCGACTTTCATATGTTTTGATGTGCAATCTTGGGACAATAATTGAAGAACACAATGACACATTATTCCTGAGGGAAGAAGTCATAACTCAAAGAAGAAGTGGAGTAAAACAAGGAGCCACAATTCAAGGAAGTTGTTTGTGAGTCAACAAACTCACAAAGGGACCACAAGAGGAGCCTATGTTTTCCACCAAGAGGAGCCTATGTTTTGAGTTTGTGTTATAAATAGAAGGTCTTGGCCTTAGGAAATAGGCATCCCATCCAAGGATCCATCAAAGGGTCTAAGGATCCACACTTGAGTTGAGAGCTCCTCTCTCTTCTCCTCACTTCAATACAACACTCTCTACTTGTTCTAGTTCTTGTACTTGCACTCTTTACTTTCTTGTCAAGTTCTCAACTTCTCTCAACTCCTTCTTCTTTTGTTACGCACTTTATATTTCATTATTCTACGCATTTTAGGTTGAGCCATCCTTATTCCGATTGTGATTCCCTTAGCTCTCGTGTTCTTACCATGAACACGAGTGGCTAAAACCTTCATAATTCGGTTTGGGGTTCCCTAATGTTGTAGCAAGGCTTTGAGACCTTGTTCTTAATGCTTCTTTGTGTTCAACTTATTCTATGTGCCATATATTGGGTTAGAATTCCATTGGTTGAGTAGAGGCTCGAAAGAGCAAAGCTCTTCCATGGGTTCGTGAACTTCCGTGGATAAGTGGAGGCTCGAAAGGGCACAACTTATTTGTGGAATTCAACCTCGTTTAAACACCATTTGGTTGATCAAAAATGATCAATCAAATGGATGGACATAAGCTAAGATACTTCGAAAGGAGGAATTAGCCCAACTAGAACAAGAGTTCTATGTCTTGAAAAGGACTAGACGGTGTGGCAAGTCGAGTGCTTGAAATGGCCTTGATACATCTTTGAACACGTAGTATGATAATTAGAGGTCAATGATGAGTTGAGCCACAACAAAAGGCCCCTAGACCGAATTCCATTCTCCTGATCACCATCACCTTGCAATTACTTTTCTTATTTTTTGCATCAGTTCGTGACTATTCCAAAACCCCCAACTTGCATTTACTTTCTTTACTGTTTTCCTAGAACAACAAGTAACCATTACAACTCCTCTGGGTTTGACCCCTACTTACCGCTCTACTAGTCCATAGTGAGTCTAAGGTAGTGGAAATTATAAATGTTTTTGCACAGGCACAACGACGGCCTGTCAATTAGGTTAGAACTTCCAAGGTTGAGTGGATGCTTTAACGGGCAAAGCTCTTCCGTGGGGTTCGTGAACATACTCGGGTAAGTGGATGCTTTAACGGGCAAAGCTTATCTGAGGAGTTCAACCTCTTTTAAACACCACTTGGTTGATCGTAACTGATTGATCAGGTGGATGCACATAAGGCTACGATACTTCGAAAGGAGGAATTAGTCTAAATAGAACAAGTGTTCTGAATGATGTGGCAAGTCATGTGCTAGAAATAGCCTTGATACATCTTTGAACACATAGTATGGTCATTAGAGGTCAATGATAAACGGACTATGATACAAGGCCCCTAAAACCGAATCTTTCCTTTAATTGCAATATCACCTGTCACTTTACTTTCAGTCTCATATCAACTGCTTACTTTCAGTCCATATCAACTGCTTACTTTCCGCAAGTCTTGTCCATCAAGCAATTACTTTCTGCACTTTACTTTTACTACAGACTTTATCAACATCAGCCCGACATAACCTTTGGTACGCAACACGCTTCAAACACAGCGTGCGGCCAGTATCAAATGTGTGTCTGTGGTCGATCTTGAAATTGACTGTTCCAGCACTTTATTTTTCAGTACTTTACTTTTCAGTACTAAAATCACAACCAACCCCTAACTGTCTTAATTTTCCACTCTCTAGAGAACAACTATTCACCTAATTCCCTTGGGTTCGACCCCTACTTACCCTTTACTACCCAATAGTGAAGTCGCGAGTAGCGGAGATATAAATTTATTTTTGCACAGAGACATTGCACCTTAACGACAGTGCAGTGGGCTCCGTCACCCCTCTTGAAATGTGTAGACTTCACAGTGGTTGGAAGACATGTAGACTGCATCTCATTGCTTTGAGTCGCACTCAGCATGCATGTTCGCGTAGCAGTGGGTCGACCAAGATCCAATAAATAGTAGTTGTTTGAGGCTCTCCTTCCAGTGAGAAAAATTTCATTCAGGTTATTCTGAACCACACACTTATCCTGTGTGAACTGAACATGATTCTCTCCATCGCACAACTGGCTTATGCTGATCAGATTTGCCTGCAATCCTTCAACGAGAAGAACCTCCTTCAATCTGGGTAGTCCTGAAACATTTAATGTTCCTCTCCCGAGCACTCTGCCTTCTATTCCGTCTCCAAAAGTCACAGAATTTCCTTGAACTTTTTCTACCTTGGTTAGAAACTCTGGATTACCAGTCACGTGTCTAGAGCATCCACTGTCAAAGTACCATCGTAGCTTCTCCAGATGACTCATGGAACTGAAAGCAGCATGGCATACATCCCCTTTTTGTTTGGTTTTCCAGACTTGCTCCATGTGGGGTTTTGATACTTCATGACGTTGACTCATCTTCCTGAGGAATTTGTGGAACTCAGGGTATCTTGACTTGAGGTGTCCCACTTGATTGCAGTAGAAGCGCCTTCGTTTATCCTGCCTCTTTGTGGTGGACCAACCAGAGTTTCTTCGTGCAAGATGTTCTTCTAGAACAACATATGTGCTAGGTTCAGCTTTCTCCAATGTTCTTCTAGACACGAGTTGAGCATCTTGACAGATTTTTTCAGATAATTCAGTTCTTCCAGGGTCTCGACATGAGTTTCCTTGTCTGTCTCAATCTCAATTTTCAACGCATCCATAGTATTAAGAAGAATTACCTCTTGACGTTTCAACGTAGCATTCTTCTTCTTTAGATTAGTCATGACTTCTGGATGATCGCTTTGACTCCTATCAATCTACACCTTCAGAGTTGAGATAACTGCCAGTAATTTAGCCTTCTGAGCAGTAAGATCAGCTCGCTTTCCTTTTATTTTAGTTAGCTAGGTTTGAAGGTCGGTGACTGTTTGTTGAAGTTCCACCTTCTGAGTGACAAGGACAGCAGCTTCTTCCCATAGCTTTTCTTTTTCTTTTGAGAGATCTGCCAAGTTGTTGTGGCATAGCTTGTTCTGATCAACCTCATTCTGCCAGTTCTGGAACAACTCCTCGTATTTCTTGGCGAAGTCTTCATCAGAGATATCTTCATCATTACCACAGCTTGAGTACTGTGTGAGCTCTTCTGAAGATGACCTTATGTCATGACATTATGCAACGGTAGCTTATGCAACGGATGAGGAACCGTTGCATATGGGTCCTCAGAACCGTTGCATAAGCTCCTGTTTGTAGTAGTGCCTTGACTCTTCTTCTTGGTTGACGTAGCCAGTAAGAGCTACAAAATTATTTGACTCTCCTTCCTGATCAGATTCACTATCACTCCAGCTGACGGCATATGCATTCTTCTTCTTTTGAGTGTTAATACATTCTGCTCGAATATGTCCGTACCCTTCACATTCTCTACATTGGATTCCTTTGCCTTTGTTGTCAAGATCGGAGTCTCCAGATTGGTACCTCTTATAAGCTCTATCATTCTTCTGGAATCTTGAGTTAGATGGCTGACCGGACTCAGTCCCTTTACCGTGCTGCCTCCTCATAAACTTCCCAAAGTTTTTGGCAAACATGGCATACTTTTGTTCTGACGCTTCATTTGTCTTGTCTTTAACAACTTCAGCCTTCAGACCGACGTTGGTGACCTTTGGAAGTCGGTCTTCTTATTTCATGTCCATCTCATGGGTCTGCAGAGATCCCATCAGTTCATCCAGTCTCATGGTTTTCACATCATTGGCTTCCTTAACGGCAAGAGCTTTCATGGCGAACCGCTTTGTAAGAGATCTCAGCACCTTTCTTACCAGCGTTTCTTCAAACATTGGTTCTCCAAGGGCGAATGCTTCGTTAGAGATATCGAGAACCCGAGTATTGAAGTCAGCAATGGTCTCATCCTCCTGCATTCTTAGATTTTCAAATTTTGATGTGACCGTCTCCATTCTATAAACTTTAACTTTGGTTGTACCTTTATGAGCAGTTTGAAGAATGTCCCAAGCCTTCTTTGCAACTTCACATGTAGAAATCATCTTGAAGTTCTTTCCGTCAACTCCTGAAAATACAGCATTCATTGCTTTGGAGTTTGCGGCTTCAGCACTCTTGTGGATCTCTGTCCACTTGTCTTTAGCAAGAAGGCTAACGTTGCCTTCTTTGTCGGTAGTCACTGGGTGTGTCCATCCTTGCTCTACAGCTTCCCAAACCGATTCATCCTGAGACTTCAGGAACGCCTTCATTCGCACTCTCCAGTAACCATATTTGTTTCCTTTAAGTAGTGGGGGTCGTGTGATGTTCTGCCCTTCTCTCAAATCCATCTCAACCTTCGGATCTTTACTCTGTGTGTTGAGTATTTGCTCTGATACCAATTGAAATCTTCCCGTGATGGTTGAGATGTTGTTCTGGTCGAGTTCAGAATAATATCTAAAACAACTTATGCGTTAATAAACGTAATGCAGAAAATAAACGACACATAAAGTTGTTACCCAGTTCGGCGTTAACGAGCCTACGTCTGGGGGGCTGACTCTTAGCCCGGTGGATAACAATTCACTAATAATGAGTATTGCGAGTACAGGGTTTTATGTTTACAGAGTATCTCTTAAACAACCCGAGCCTCGGACACTCTAGCAATTGCGTTCTAGGTCTCCCCCTAGATCTTTGCTCCCGCTCCATATCCACCAATGTGATTCTCCGTGAGAATCAGCGCCTTCTCCCGAATGCACAAGTCAGAACAATAGTGCGTGTACCTTCAGTGTTGTTTTACGATCAATCTGCTGAGCACCAGAACAGATTGATTCCGAGCGCCTTTGAGTAACCAGTGACGATTAACTCTCTGGCCGATTACGAGCGTCGTGAATAACCAGTTACGATTAGTTCACCGCTGTTTGCCTCCTCCTCCCTTCAGTGAGTATGAGCGTGAATTATATCTCCGTAAGTGCTAACTAATACCTTCGCATTAGTCTTACTTATATAAGCGGTAGAAACCCTAATGCCAATCGGATTCCTAATCTAAACCACCTATATTATTAGACAATCTTTCCTAATCTTTTGTGCATATCTTTTGTAGATAATCCTCCATTGAATATCTTCAATCTTGATTAGGCAATCTTCGATTATCTTCATAGCTAAGATAGCTTCATGCGCAAGTAACCTCCTAACCGACTTCTTGATATCTTCGATATGCATATGCACCGACTTGCCAAAACTGATCTCGGAAATATCCTCAGGCGAAGTTGTGCTCCGTCGGCTGAGACAAGTTTCCAAATCTGAATTTGGAAACTTCCAACTTCTGTCCATTGATGCGAGACCGACTTGCTCTTCCAACGGTCGACTGAGTTTCCTAATCTGAATTAGGAAACACTTCAACTCCTTTAACTTGTTCGAGGACAGTTGTCTCTGCTAGTCTCGAACAACAGCTTGAACAACTATACTAAATTTTGCCAAACTACATGCCATATAACTAACAAAATGGGATCTCATTATCTTTATGTGTTGCATAAACTCTGAGCATCTTAATATTGATCACCCATGTTGCCTTCTTATGCTTGAGTTTGTGGATATTGAGGGATTGGTCGACATTTCTGATGTAAGTATCTGTTTATTTACTTGTATTTTTCAACATCTTTTCTTAGCCAGGGCAAAACACTATTGATGGGGATCGCCTTGCTGGTTGGATGGCAGGGGTCGTCGGTTCATCTTTTGTCTTCGCCGGTCTGAGGTTGTACGGTGGTGGTTGGGCGGTCGTCTGGTTGTGTGGGGATGGAGTCGACTGGGTGGTTTGGTTTCGCTGGGTGGTGGCGATCGGTTACTTGGCGGTTTGGGGTCACGGCTCGGTCCGAATTTGGAGCTCCCGGTTGGTACGCCGGTGTTCGTTTTGGGATGTTAGGTTTAGTACTAGTTACTGTTAGTTTAGTTTAGATAGGCTATATATAGTTAGTCTAGTACGTAGTTGTAGTTTCCTCTCAGCCGGGCTTCCGGTCTGAGCTGTTTCTCTCAGCAGGCTATTGGTCTGAGTGTTTTTAGTTTTTTTAGTCTTGTAGTCTCAAAAGGGTACGAGTGTACGTATATGGGGCCTGGGTCCCTTAGTGTCGACCACCGAGGTCGGTCGGCCAAGCTTTTCAGCTAGTTTCATCGTACCCTTTTGCCCTGTAGCGTGTCCCTCTGGGGCATCTGCCTGTAAGCCTTTATGGCTTTTTTCGTTGAATGAAATGCTCCCATAAAAAAAACACTATTGCAATTGCAAGCACGCCCGGCTCCACTCTAAGGCGATTGAAGCTAAAATTACAGGCTCCATTTTTTTTCATGTACTTTTAGTTAAAAATTTAAATACCCTTAATTATGGATCATTGATTGATTTCATCCAACGATGAACATTGTCTCTGATTTCTGACGAACTAGCGGTTCTGACCTAATCCTTTTTCTTAAGTCATTTCATCTGTCATCACATATTTATTAACAAATGGAACATGTAATAGTTCATTGCAATAGGGGTCATTTATTAATTAACATAAAAAATATTCCTACGCCCGCATTGCAAATTTCTCAAAAAGTCATTTCTGGGTAGCATCAGAAATTTATTAACAGATGGAACATGTAACTGTTTATTGTACAGACATTGAATTAAGAATGACTGACCAAGCCAAGTTGATGAACAAGAAAACATACACAGAAAAGAATATTAATCATTAACCTTGACAAATTTTTATGCCAGTGGGAAGGAATAATACAGGAACAGCCTTGATTTGTCATTGGTGCTTCTTGCATTATTTTACTGGCTTGTATGATAATAATTCAACATTGTCACACAGTACAGCTGTTGATCGTGTCACAATATATTTTGATCAGTTTGGGTATAAAATGAGATCTCATTCTCTTTATGTGTTGCATAAACTCTGAGCATCTTAATATTGATCACCCATGTTGCCTTCTTATTCTTGAGTTTGTGGATATGGAGGATTGGTCGACATTTCTGATGTAAGTATCTGTTTATTTACTTGTATCTATCATCATCTTTTCTTAGCCTGGGCAAAACACTATTGCAAGCAGTTAGTTCTTTGAGTACCAAAACAATCACATATAATTAATTATTGAGATGGCTGAGATTGTTGGTGCTGCTGCTTCTGTAATATCCATCGTCTTAAAGTTGAGTGAAGATCTTTACAAGGAAGTCAAGTCCCTTAAGGGTGTGAAGGGTGACATAAAAGAGCTTAAGGAGGAACTGCGTCACATGGAAGCTTATCTTAAAGATGTGGATGAGTCAGAGATGAGCAATTCGGTACTAGAGTTGGTGTCTGATGTTAGACGCCTAACTTATGCTGCTGAAAATATTATCGATACTTTCTCTCTCACATCAGGACCAGAGACATGTGCAGGTAGTTGGTGCATCCCTTGCTGTAGCAGTAGTACATTCCGTTCTCAGCTTGAAAACCTCATGGCAGAGGCCAAAAACATTGAGAGTAGGCGTGCACGATACGCTAATGTAACTACTGCAAGTGATAGAAGGAAGTCATTGGAAAATTTGAAGAAACAGAGGGTAGAATCTTCATATGCTCCCCGCACCCATGACCATATGGTTGGGCTAGAAGACACCATAGACTTTTTGGCAGATAAACTTACAAGTGGAGGATCTGATCATCATTTTGTAATGTCCATCCTCGGTATGGGTGGTCTTGGCAAGACAACACTTGCAAGGAGGTTATACAATAAATTGAGTGGTAGGGGTCATTTTCAAGCGCGTGCTTGGATTTGTGTGTCCCAAGACTATGACCCCGAAGATTTACTCCTACAACTTATTACGATGATCATTGATCCAAAAAAGGATGTGTTGGATTACTTGATCAAAACACATTCCATGGAAAAATATTTATGCGATTATTTGGAGGGACGTTGTTTTCTGGTGGTGATTGATGATGTGTGGGATATTAGAGCTTGGGAACGCATTCATGGAGCTTTCCCACAAAATAACATAAATAGTAGAATAATTATCACCACTAGGAACAAGGATGTGGCACAAATATACGGTGCATACGTACATGAACCGCGAGGTCTAGATGAAAAAGAAAGCTGGGAGTTATTCTGCAGAAAAAGTTTCCCTTGTGGTCATGGCATGACGAAATGTCCCGCAAACTTGGAAACAGTGGGAAAAGAAATGGTGAAAAAATGTGATGGATTACCACTTGCACTTGTTACCTTAGGGGGACTTCTATCTAGAAAGTCACCGGAAATCAGTGAATGGGAAGCGGTGAGTAACAATCTTTGGGATGAACTCAAAAATGGCTCACCCTTCATCGATGCTGTTCTGACACTTAGTTACAGAGACTTGCCTTACAATTTGAAAAAGTGTTTTTTATATATAGGCATGTTTCCGGAAGACTCCCTTATTCCAATATCCATATTGATGTTATTGTGGGAAGCAGAAGGTTTTATCGGAGAAGAAGGGGGTCGCCTTGAAGATATAAGCAAAACTTATTTCAAAGAGCTGGTGGGTAGAAGTTTGCTTCAAGAAGTAGGGCACAGTTGGATTCCTCGCCAATCTTGTCGAATACATGACCTTCTTCGAGATTTGGCTATCAGAAAAGCTAAAGAGACTGATTTCTCTGCATTTTATTGTGCACGTCAACGATTTAGTTTGGTGAATGAGGCACGTCCTCATATAAGGTTAGCTATGTCTTATCTCCATCCTAGCACCATACCGTCTGACTATACCAATGATTGTCTTCGAACATTCCGTTTAAGGGTGGAGGTATCCAAGGTCGGTCAATCTTCAGTCTCATCGTATATATCGGTGGACAAGTTGCTACAGTCAATTGATGGACGGTTTAATTTGCTTAGAGTGCTTGACATCGAGGTGCAAGGAAGTATAACTAACCTCCAGTTGGGTAAAATGATTCATTTGAAGTACTTAGGCATTAAATTAATTAATAAAGCATCATCAGTTAAGTTACCTGAAACCATAGGTAACTTGAAAGCCCTTCAGACAATTTATATACGCCCAGGAGCTGCTGAAGTTGTAACTCTGCCTAAGACAATGGTGAAGCTGCAAAATTTGAAACACATAATTGGATGTCATTTCCACTTTAAGGGCGATTGGATTGGAAAGCTGAGGAGTCTAGAAGCATTGGAATTTATCGAGTCAAATAAATGGTGTGAAATCGATGCCTCCGATTTGGTCAACCTTCGTCGTTTAAAACTTCGTAGTTTGGCAGGTAAAGTCAATTCCACCCGATTTTATTTGAACTTTCTTGGTTTAACCAAGCTTCATACATTAGTTTTTATTGGCGTCTCGATAGACTATCCTCCGGGGTTTTTTTCTAATATTTTCAAAAGCTGCCCTAGTATCACACACTTTACTATAGTATTCTATGATCCTTACAATGGAGACATGCTTAAGTTCGCAAAAAATCTTATACACCTTGAGGTGCACCTTATCAATGACATTCTCATGATAGCCCCAACTGAAAGATTCGCCGAACTGCGGTTTCTAAGATTGTCGGTTATGCACACTAAAGGTCCTATGATGGTTATGACTTGCTCTGAAGATGGGTTCCCTCAACTCCGAACCCTGATTATTAAGTTTGGAACGTACAAGGGAAATGACGCCGATTTGAAGTTAGAAGTTGCGGAAGGTGGTATGCCTTTGCTTACTACTTTGCAAGTTAATCAACGTGAGCAATTAATAGTTCCAGAAAGATTGGAGAAACTTATCTTCGTGGCATAGTGAAAGTTTATCAGGTCTCATTTCTTCCTTCACTTCACAAAGGAAACAAATTGAGAAGACAAAAATTCCAGTTCTGATTTTATTCCAGGTATCTCCCTTTTTCGCATATCATGTTAGATTTATGCCCATTTGGTGTACTGTGATTCTGTTCTAGCAAGTACCTTCTTCAAAAACAAAAAAACAAAAGTAAAAGAGAAAGAAAAAAAAATAGGAGAAGAAAGAGAAAAAACGAAGAAGAAAAGGAAAAGAGAAAGAAAGAAAGAAAGAAAGAAAGAAAGAAAGAAAGAAAGAAAGAAAGGAGAGGAAAGAAGAAAAAAAAGAGAGTAGCTTCTTCTTCTTTTTTTATTTTCTTTTTTTTTTTGATAAATAAGTAGCTTCTTATTGTATTTGTGTGCTTCCTTGGTCATTGTCAACAGCTTGTTAGTTGAATTTGGTTATTGGATCGCTTGTTGTTCTCATTGTATCCCCCCGTTCATCTTGTTATCAACTTCTTAATTTCCTTTTTGTACAACTTCCATCATATCAATTTTCTTTGGTACAAATAGGTAGAACAAAGTTATATATCACAATGTCTCTTTCAATGAGACTGTAAGTGTGATTCGAGTTTCGGTACGATCATGTCCTAAGGAGAAAGATACCAACTACGTTTGGTCTTAATCTTTTTATGATTTTTATGTCTGTTTTCTTATTTCATCGAATAAAAAATCATCTGGTGGAGTATCCACGCTTTCAAAGTATATATTTTTTTTTCTGCCTACTAACCTCAACAACAACAACAACAAAATAATGATCATAACACTTTTCCCTTATATAAACGCACAAAATATAAAGAAATCGAGGTCAAACACACAGCAGGAATAAAGAAAATTACAGAAAAATCTAAAGCTGGACAAAATAAGCGACCACCTTGGTCCATTTATTCAACGCACATGACAACAAAACGACGAAATATTAATAGCAGGTTACCTAAAACTATGCGTTTAGTTGATCTCACCGTAGATGTTGCAATATGTTCAAACAGGCGATTTGCGGAAAATTTGAAATGCTAACCTTTAGATATTGAGATTATTTGATCCGTTTGAGAAAGTCAGCTCATTTGATGCGACGTCCGGCGACCATAGTGTGACAGGCGCGCGAGTGTAAGGAGTATGGGATTTGAGCGAAGAAGCGCAATCTGCGCGCGAGTGTAAGGAGTATGGCAATTCGAAATTAGCCGAAACCGAGGGGGTCCAAGCTAACATTCGGAAGCTCATAGAGGCGTCATCCGGTGTCCGTTTAAGATGTTCTTGTTATGAATATCGAGTGTGTTATTGATATGAGGCCAATGGCCTATATATACAATACAAGAGATAAGTGTGAATCAGAATCAAATATATACAGTATAATATCTAAGCTGAATATGGTAACTGAATATGTCGAATATATCTCTAACACCCCCCTCAAACTCATGATGGGTCAACAACACTGAGTTTGGAGAGATGAAAAGCATGCTGTGCTCTGGTCTGTGCCTTCGTGAAGAAGTCTGTCAACTGAAGCTCTGACGGAACATACTGAAGAGCAATAACCTGATCCTGTACCTGAGACCGGACATATGAGGCATCCACACCAATATGCTTGGTGAGCTCATGCTTCACCGGATCGCGAGCGATACTGATGGCACCCGTACTGTCAGACAAAAGTGGAGTAGGTGTAGACACAGAAATGCCAAAATCCTCAAGTAACCATCGAAGCCAAGTAACCTCGGCTGTCAATAAAGCCATAGCACGTAGTTCGGCCTCAACACTAGAACGAGAGACAGTCGTCTGTTTCTTAGTCTTCCAAGCAATGAGAGAACCACCCAAAAACACACAATAGGAGGAGAGAGACCTCCTATCAGAGAGATCACTAGCCCAAGTAGCGTCAGAATAAGCCTGGAGGTGAAGAGAGCTCGATCGCGGAAAGAAAAGGCGACGAGTGACGGTACCTCGAAGATAACGCAGAACACGAAGAAGATGGCTATAGTGAAGCTGAGTGGGAGCAGAGACAAACTGACTCAAGATATGAACTGGATAAGATATGTCAGGACGAGTGACGCCTAGATACACGAGGCTACCAACTAGGTGACGATAGCGAGTAGGATCCTCAAGAGGCTCACCATCAGTAGGGCGAAGATGGACATTAAGTTCCATCGGAGTGTCGGCAGTACGCTGATCAGTAAGGCAGGCACGATCAAGAAGATCTCGGATATACTTTTCTTGGGATATAAAGAAACCCTCCGAAGTAGAAGAAACTTCAATCCCGAGAAAGTAATGAAGATGACCTAGATCATTCATGAGGAACTGAGTACCAAGCTTCTCTTTCACAAATGCGATATAGTGAGGATCATCACCAGTAATGAGCATATCATCAACATAAAGAAGGAGAAGGGTCCGACCACGAGACGACGTGTGGACAAAGAGTGCAGGGTCATGAGCACTAGGAGAGAAACCGGCTACAGTGATGACTGAAGAGAAACGCTCAAACCAAGCATGAGGAGCTTGCTTAAGACCGTAAAGCGAGCGCCGAAGACGACAGACCATGCCCTCTGGAACCGAGTACCCAGGGGGTGGCCGCATGTATACTTCCTCCCGCAGCTCGCCATTAAGAAAAGCATTCTTAACATCGAGCTGAGAGATAGACCATTGCTGAACAGAGGCGACCGCAAGGAGTGTACGAATAGTGGTCATGTGGGCTACGGGAGCGAAAGTCTCCTCATAATCGCGCCCATGTTCTTGCTGGAAACCACGTGCCACAAGACGCGCTTTATAGCGCTCAAGAGAACCATCAGAGCGAGTCTTGACCGTGTAAATCCACTTGCATGTGATCGGACGAACACCTGCGGGCAGAGGCACAAGGTCCCAAGTACCAGTACGCTCAAAGGCAGCAATCTCCTCGGCCATTGCATGTTGCCACTCCTCATGCACCATAGCCTCACGATAAGAGCTAGGCGCGGCGAGAGGTGTGGCAGCCGTAGTATAACGGCTAGGAGGTCGAATAGTCTGTCGATTACGAAGAGCATACCGAGGAGCGAGCACGGGAGAGGATGGTTCATCGGAGGAAGGCGACGAAGTGGGCGAGGATGGAGCACTAGAGTGAGATGCTGAAACAGAAGGGGAAGGAAAAATAGATGGAGAATCCTCAACCGCGACAGGAGGAACATCCTCAATAGGAACATAAGGAACAAGTGTCGGAGAACTGACTATAGGAGACGGCCGAGGTGGTATAGGAGTGGTGTGAACAGGAGTCGAAGAAAATGTCAGAAATGACAAAGGTTCGACAAGGGAGGAGGGAGTCGAACTCGAGGAAGGTCGAGGATAGAATGGACGGGACTCGTCAAAGGTAACATCACGAGAGATTCGGATCCGTCGACTAACAGGATCCCAACATCGATATCCTTTATGCTCATCACTGTAACCAAGAAAAACACACTCAACGGATTGAGCGGTCAACTTGGTGCGCTCACGAGGTGCTAAGAGAACGTATCACACGCAACCAAAGAGGCGAATATGAGCATAATCAGGAGTTTTACCATAGAGACGCTCAACTGGAATACCACCATCAAGAGCAGAAGAAGGCTAAATATTCATGAGATATGCAGCGGTAGAAACATATTCGGCCCAAAAGTGAGAGGGGACACCAGAAGCAAGCATAAGAGTACGCGCAGTCTCAAGAAGATGGCGGTGCTTGCGCTCAGCCACACCGTTCTGAGCGTGGGCACCTGGACAAGAAAACTGAGAGCGAGTGCCTTGGTCAGCAAGGAAACGATGAAGATGACGAGACATATATTCTCCAGCTGAATCAGCGCGAAGAATACGAATGGGAGAGTCAAACTGAGTACGGATCATGGTGGCAAAATCTTTATATATAGATAAAACCTCACTACGAGAAGACATAAAGTAAATCCAAGTGTAGCGAGAATAATCGTCTATAAAAAGAATATAATATCGATGACCCCCTTTAGAAACAAAGGGAGCAGGACCCCATACATCAGAATGAATAAGATCAAAAGGACGCTGAGAGATAGACTCACTAGAAGAATAAGGTAGTTGAAGCTGTTTTCCTAGTTTACAACCCTGACACTGCAACGATGCATCACCAGACACTGGTCCTAAGAGACCACGACGAACTAAAGAAGAAAGACGAGAACCACAAATATGACCCAACCGATGATGCCATTGTGCAAAAGATGTGGTAGAAGGGACGATTGCGGCGGAAGCTATAGGACTGGCAACGACAGCGGAAGGAAGATGAAGCCAGTCGAGTTCCCATAGACGTTGTGAATCACGGCGCCGGGGGCCAGTACCAACCAGAGTCCCTGTGCGTCGATCCTGAATAGAGCAAGAGTCAGAATCAAGGATAATGCGACAACCATGGTCAGTGAGTTGTCCAGCAGAAATGAGCTGCATAGTTAATTTGGGAACAAGAGAGACGGCAGGAACATGAAAAGAAGAAGTGGAGAGAGTGCCTCGTCCAGTAACAGAGAGTGTAGTACCATCAGCGGTCTCAACAGACATAGGAGAAGTTAAGGGACAGACGGAACTAAGACATGTGGAGTCAGAAGTCATATGAAAGGAAGCACCAGAATCTAAAATCCAAGGGGACGTACCTGATGAAGAAGATGGGGCGGGATCAGTTCTCTCATTACTAGAAGACTGAGCGACAGAACCAGCAGAACCTGTTTGTGCTGATGCGTTCATACGGCGTAGCAATGTGAGCAGCTCCTGAGTCTCAGAGCTACTATGGTTACCTGAGGAGCGATTATGACGACGAGGAGCAGTATCTCGTTGCTTCTTGTAACATGTCTGTACCAAATGTCCAGGCTTGTGACAGTACGTGCATCGAGGTCGCTCACCACCAGATGAGACAGGAGTCGCCAACACAGGGGGAGCCTGACGAGTACCAGATGGAGGATGAGCAGCTAAGACAGAGGGTGTCGGCAGTAGTCCGGCACTCCGAAGGCGAGTCTCCTCACTACGAACATCAGAAAGAGCCTCCAATAAAGTAACACGGGGATGGCGAGCTAGCAAATGTGCACGTATCGGCTCAAACTCAGTACGGAGTCGTGTGAGAAAACTGTGAAGCCGAATGTAATCCTGGTGAGAGCGTTGCAGCTGACAACACTGACAAGTACGGCAAACCTGGGGTCCAAAGGAATCAAGCTGACGCCAAACTGCAGAGAGTTGTCTATAAAACTCATCCACAGTGGCATCATTCTGCTGTAGGGAGTGCTCCTGACGAACAACGGTGAGAAACAGAGCATCGCTAGAAGTCGCATAACGATCTCGAAGAAATATCCACATCAAATGGGCAGAAGATAAATGAATATATAATATCACCAGTGAGAGATACCTCCATACTGGCAACCAAAATAGCGGTGGCACGAGCATCTGCATCGCTCCATGTCTGATAGGCAGTGAGCTCACTCTGGTAGCAATCCATAGCATCATCAAAATCGTCAGTGGCTTTCTGAAGAGCAGCTGGATCAGTCTCGGCTGGTAACTCTGGTCGAACTGGTTGAATCGGGCGAGCAGGACAAGAGAGCTCACCAATAAGAACCTCCCAAAGATGTAATCCATTCATGTGTATGCGCATGTGCTGAGTCCATTCACGATAATTGAAACCATCAAATAGAACTGGACAACGAGGAATTGAGAAAGTACCTGTAGAAAAAGATGTAGACATTTTTTTTTTTGCTTTTTTTTTGCTTTTTTTTTGTATATAATAAAACTAACACTTGGGTTGACTGAGTCAACAACTGGATAACACGTCAAATAAAATAATAAAAAATAAATGAATTAGAAATTTGCAATTGAGACCTCAGAGCGACTCGGATGCAGCAGGCGGCTCACCAAAATTAATGAGCGTCACGGCAGCAATAAGTTGACGGAAGAACAGATCAAAGTGTCGGCGACAGATCTGACGGTGCTGCGTGGCGATAGGTGAGCGGCAGAGTTGGATCTGATCCGTAGACAAGCGGAATGGCACTAATGGCAGTTCGGGTAGACAGTGGAAGCAGCGGCAGCGGAAAAATAAAGGCTGCGAATGCGACAGAGTAGTCGCAAGAGAAGATGACACCGAAATTGAAGAAAAAATCGAACAAAAAAGTCAAACGAAATTAGGGAGGAAAACCTAGCGTCTGATACCATGTTATGAATATCGAGTGTGTTATTGATATGAGGCCAATGGCCTATATATACAATACAAGAGATAAGTGTGAATCAGAATCAAATATATACAGTATAATATCTAAGCTGAATATGGTAACTGAATATGTCGAATATATCTCTAACAGTTCTTTATATGGTTAGAAAGCTAATTGAATGTTCTATAACTTTCATATTTACTCGAAAATGAAATTCAAAGGTTAAGCTCATAAATATAGTGATCGAAGATGGGTGTTTAATCAAATTTTTCAAAAAACCGAAAATATTATTACCGGTTTATAATAAACCGAGAATGTTGAAAAACCATATTACCGGTAAATCATAAACCGAGAATATAAAGAAAAGGGGCAATCCGGTTATTTGAGTTTGAAAGGGGGCAAACGAGCTATTTGAGTTTCAAAAAGGGGCAATCTGGCCAATAACCCTCGATGCTTTGCAGCAGATTGCGGAAAGGAAGAGGCTGGCACCAGAGACTTGCTCGTCTTCAGAGAAAAACAAGGATTGGCGAACGTTGAAGGAACAGCTAGCGTGTTGGAGATTTTAGGCCTTCCTCTCAGCCTTGGACGTCTCACGCTTCCACAATCTGCCAGTAAGGTTGAATAATAGAAGTGTTGATTTTCTTGATGTGGTTTGTGATTGTAAAAAATTATGAGAGATATTTTTATGTGTAAACATTATATTCTTGGACTTCAAAAGGATTTGCCCTCAGGCTTGGCTGTCCTAATAAAGGATGGCAACGTCATTGATTCTGTTTTTGCAGGTTGGAGCTGTGACACTAAGAGTACTTGGGATGCGGAAGGCTTGGCCATTTTACGAGGGATGGAGTTAGCAAAGGCGCGAGGACTGTCATCTGCTGTGTTTCTATCAGACAGCCTTGGAGCAATACTTTCAATTCTTAAAGGGAATGCACAGATGGAAACTACAGACGATTGGGTACGCAAATGCTTTTCTTATCTGGAGACTTTCAGCGATTGGAGTATGGAGCATATTATGCGCGAGGATAACAAGACGGCGGACTGGTTAGCCAACTATGCACGAGTCAATAAGTGGGAATGTAAGTCGTTATGCGCTGTGCCGATTGTTTGTGGTGACCAGGGATTCAGAGAGACATTGAAAGAAGAAGACCCAGTTTAGCTCTCTTTTAGTCTGTTTGTTGTTGTAACCTGGCAGGTGTTAATGTTTTTGTGCTGAGTGTTGTCCTTAGGGGCTTAGTTTGTCTGTTTTGTCCTTGCCTGGGACTTCCTGTTCTCTTCGTCCAGGTTCTGTTTACAATCTTTTCAATCAAAAAAAGAAAAAGAAAAGAGTGTGGTTGTGATGCTAAGTGCTAACTCCATTTCTCAGAGCATGTCCGTTGCTGAACCAAAGGCACAGACTGTTAAGATTCTTCTGCATGCCATTGGCAGCATAGCTGTGAAATTCACATATGACCCAGTAAAATATATTCTCCCTCTTGCAAATTATTGGTCCAGATACTTGTAGATGCTTTCCGAAAGATCCCCAAAGCTTGTTGGATTTCTAAAGATCCTAAATAGTTCAATTGTTGGGTTATTCATGAGTAATGACAAGGACGACTGACGTCTGAACTTCCCACCAAAAAACATGTAGTGGTCTGATGCTGTTTATACAATATGCAGATTGTGGATGTTCCCTTTATCATCATTGTCATCAGCAGAAAAAAAAATTCTTAGCGAAAAGGCTGGTTCTAAAACTGAGGTGATGTTTTTGGACTTCTATGTGGAAGCTACAATTGCCAAGGAATAATAAAATATTCATATGGAGGCTATGTTACCTGTTCTAAAAAGAGACTTGGCTTTTGTGACAGTAAAATATGTCCTATTGATAGTACTAAATTAATTTGAAGGGCACACATGTTTTTAAAATTATTATATTTTTTCAGAAAAATTAAAATGTATCGATACATATTTGTAACGTTTGGCTCAATGGATACCCGGTAAATAGGGCGGGGTTGGACAATATTTTGAGCCCAAATCAATCGGGCGGATTTAGCACAGCCCGTTTATATGGATTAAAAATATAAAAAAGCCTGGCCCGAACTCAAATTTGTACAGGTCCAGCTTTCTTATTGCTATCATCAAAGTAAAGACACAGAACAGAAACAGTGGGCATTTTATGTTTACATGCTGGTTTATTTATGGTACAACAGGAATGAGATATGGCATGGCAGAACTGGTTTTTCACTGGGAGCAGCAGTCAGACTATTGGGGAAAAGCTATAGCAAATTCAATAGTTTCTATGAAACGGTAAGCCACAGTCTTGCGATACAGTGGGAACCACCTCCTTTTGACTTTGTCAAGGTAAATTGCGATACAACCTATATATACTGCTTAAACAAAGAAAGGTGGCATTGTTGTTGCACTCAGAGATTGCGACGGTTACTTTTGTGTTGTAAAACTTTTTGTGTAAAGATGTTTTCACGCTAGAAGGTCTGGCTACTGGCTAGATATGAGGGTTTGAAACTAGCTGATGAAATGCAAATTGGAAAGCTATTTGTGGAATCGGACAATTATAGGGTAATCAATTTCCTAGAATCCAACCCATCCAAAAAAAAAAATATTCCTAGAATCTAAAGCTTTGATGTGAGAAACTGGCTGTCACTGGGCCCTGCAGTATTACAAGTTGCTGCTTGTAGGCACTAAAAGTTTAAGGACCAAATCAAAATTATTTAAAGTATAAATGGGCCGGCCCACAAGGGATATTTGGGTCAAATCTACAAGCCCGGTTCATGAGTTAAACTCAACCCAAAGCACGGGCCCAATCTCAAGCCCACTAGTGAACTCTATAAATAGAGCATTTCACTTCACAAAAAAGGCATTCTGACATTCTGAAATTTGAGAAGAAAGCACAAAGAAGAGTGCTCTCAAAAGAAGCGTCAGCCGCCAGCAACCGACAAGTACGTGCCGTCTGCCTAAGCATCCCAGCGCCATCTGCCAGAGCATCCAACCGCGACACAGATACGTGAGACCAAGTCCCCGCGACCCTCACTTCGCAGCGCAGACACGTGAGACCAAGTCCCCGCGACCCTCACTCCGCAGCGCAGACACGTGAGACCAAGTCCCCGCGACCCTCACTTCACAACGCAAGACACGTTGCACTACGCCTTCATCCGCACACATCAAGCTGAGTAGACCAAAGCAAGCAACACCGTAGAATCAGAGGAAGCATTAGAGATTACGAACACAACTTCTGCTCTCAAGCATAAATCATTTGTAAAACTTTATTTTGTATTCAATACGAAATATTGTGACGTTACAAATTTTGGTGAACCCGACGTGAAGATCTCTACCTCTCATCCCTACGCTAAAGCTAAGATGTCTGCTCAACCTACCAGTCCACAAACTCCCAGGAAAACTTACGCCACAACGGTAGCTCAACCAACCAGCATCTGCACAAGAGGAATGACTCAAAGGATGGCTGTCAATGCCGCTGCTGCAAGCTTACGAGCTTCTCAAGTGCCAAAGAAGGGACGCACATATACTGTTGCTTCCATCATTGCTGCGGCTACGGCAGTGATTGCCTCCAACTCCCCACAACACAAGGGAAGTGCGAGAACTGACGGAACACCCTCACCAGAAGCGAAGGTGGCTCTGCCAAAACAAGCCAAGACACCCAAACCCTGTGTAGCTTCTGTCATGACCATAGGCACCAAGACCATGGAGGAGCAGATGCAAGAACTAAGAGAGATGCTTGAGCTAGTCCTGAAAGACAACCAGGAGAAGAACAAGAAGCTTGAAGAACTCCAGAAAGAGGTGGTTGGGCTCGGGAAACGAAAGGTTGAAGAAGTCAATCTGACGGCTGAAGATGATGACACTAACAAGATGATCCCTGTAGAAACCAACAAGAACGGAGGTGTTGCATGCAACGAAGACCAACTTCAAGTGCTGATAGCCAACGCGGTCAAGAGCCAGCTTCAAGTGGAGATTCTTCTGGTGGTACACGCTGTGCCAAACCCTACAGCAAGAGAATAGAAGGTCTGCTCATGCCACATGGATATCAGCCCCCCAAACTCCAACAGTTTGACGGAAAAGGAAGTCCAAAGCAACATGTCGCCCACTTCATCGAAACGTGTAACAACGCGGGGACTGAAGGGGATCTGCTGGTCAAACAATTTGTGCGATCTCTAAAAGGCATTGCTTTCGATTGGTACACTGACTTGGAGGCAGAGTCTATTGACAGCTGGAGTCAGATGGAGGACGAATTCTTTAACCGATTCTATAGCACCAGAAGGGTTGTCAGCATGAGTGAACTGACAAACACAAAACAATGGGGAGAAGAACCTGTGGTTGACTATATCAACCGCTGGCGTTCATTGTGCCTTGAATGTAAAGACCGCATCAGCGAGACATCAGCTGTAGAGATGTGCATCGATGGAATGAACTGGGATTTGCTATACATCCTTAAGGGTATCAAACCTAGGAATTTTCAAGAGTTGGCCACACGCGCACACGATATGGAAATCACCGTGAAAGGACATGGAAGGAATCACCTATCCTCGTCAAAGGCAATCATCGATAAGAGGGAATGCAAGAAGCCTGAAAGGGTCAACAAAAATGCTCCGAAAGAGGCCATGGCCATCAGCACCAACGACGCTCCTGTAAAGATATCATCAAAACCAAAGCAGGAGAAGAGGAAAGAAGTCACCTCAAAAGACTTCAAGCGCACAAAGCCTACACTGAGGGAATTACAAGCCAAGAAGTATCCATTCCCTGACTCTGATCTGTCAGGCATGCTCGATGACCTGTTGGAGAAAGGCATCATCAACTTACCAGAAGCAAAACGCCCAGATGAAGTCAATAGGACTAATGATCCTAAATACTGCCGCTATCATAGATTGGTTAGCCACAGTATCGAAAGCTGCATCACTTTCAAGGAGCTTATAATGAGATTAGTCAAAGAAGGGCGCATCGAGCTCGACACAGATGAGACAATAGAAGCAAACCACACCTCTGCGACGACTAGTTGCGACTCACTTTGCAAGCCACAAGAATGGTGCATGCAACAAATCCAATTTGGCACCTTTGAGCCAACAAAAGTGTGGATATCAAAGCCATCTATTGAAGCTGAATCGAAAAAGTTGAGATGCGATTATGATCCAAAAAGAATCGAAACTTATGGGATTATGAAAGAAGTCGAATGCATGGAGGATGATGAAGGATGGACTCTTGTAACTCGAAGAAGAGCAAAGAAGCAAGTCAGTCCACAACCAGAACTTGTCCGCCGAAAAAAGAAGCAGGTGACCGAGAAGAGACCACGTCAGATGGAGGATTCCTTCGGTAAAGTTGGGGTCAACACAACCTCAGGGGCAATAAGCGAAGAAAGTGAAGAAGAACACAAAGCTGAGCAGAGGAATGAATCTCCAACCACAAAGACACAACCACCTTCGGATCCTCAAGATGACGCTGATGTGCTCGATATCCTGGAAACTCTCCCTAAACACGAGCAGTGGGAGCAGATTTTCTACTTGCCAGAGGAATCACGACAACGAATAGCACAAGCACTCCTACATCCAAAGCTAAAGGAGGACGTCATCAAAAATGCAGAAAAGCTAAGAAAAAGTCAAGCCGAATGCACCTCCTGCAACACGACCTTGGCATTTTCTGACGAAGATCTTCTTCTTGGATCCAAGCCTCACAACAGACCTCTGTATGTTACAGGCTACATCCGAGGACAAAAGGTGGGAAGAATCTTGGTGGACGGGGGATCTGGAGTAAACCTCATGCCAAAAGAAACCATGGATTTATTGTGAATCACTATGGACGAACTCTCTAATAGCCAGCTTTTAATTCACGGATTCAACCTAAAAACTGAACGTGCGATTGGCATGATTCGTGTTAATCTAGCGATTGAAGAGCTATCAGCCGATACCTTGTTTCATATCATTGACGTTAGAACTTCATTCAAGTTGCTACTCGGTCGACCATGGAAGCATGAGAACGGAGTTGTGGCATCAACTCTTCACCAATGCTTGAAGTATTATCGCGACGGTGAAAGAAAGATAAATGGTGACGTCAAACCATTTACCAAGGCAGATTCGTTTTTTGCAGATGCTAAGTTCTATGAGGAAAATGGTGTGTCAAGCGAACTACTGCCATTGGTCATCCCTTCCACTAGCAAGAACGACAAGGGAAGACCAGCAAACAAAAATCGGCCAAAGATAAAATCAGAAATTAAACCAGAGGCCAGGAGCAGGGCAGGTGTCATGATACCTACACAAAGACCGACTCCTGAAAGCACACTTCCTATCTTGCGGTATATACCTATTTCTCGACGTAAAGCAGGACAAAGACCCCTGGAAGACTGTCAAAAATCAGAGACAAGTTTTGCAGACCAAAAGAAGGTCAGAAGGATGGTCAAACAAGAATGGGTGGCCAAAGTAGTCATTCCATTAACCAATGCAAATACGACAAAGGTTCTGAGGCCCCCGCTAGAAGGATTCGTTTCGGAGTCAATCGAACCACATGAAAGGAATGTAAGTTTGAAGGGAGAATTTGGTCCAAACGCCTATAAGTTGATGGGGAAGTCAGGATACAATTTCAAAAGACCGGCCATGCTCGGAGAAGTGATCGAACCTCATCCTTATAGTATCGCCCAGATTCATGGAACGGCTCACAAACACGCTGGTCTGGGTCACAAGCCTCCACCACCTGTGAAAATTTCTATTCGTCGTCAAAAAGATGCTACATCAACTCACCAAATCACTGCAGATGAAATCGAAAACAATAAAGAGGAAGACATGACTGAGTATGATATAGCGACATCCTTTCACGTAACAGCCGAAGAAGTTCCAAATAAAGTCGAAGAAGTAGAGGCTGATCAAGCTCCGGAGGTACTCGAAGATGGCGGGCAGTCAACTGTTGATGACCTGAAAGAGGTGAACCTCAGAACCACCGAAAATCCACGTCCAATATACGTTAGCACCCTGCTAACCGAAGAAGAAGAGGAGCAGTACCTCAAATTATTGGCAGAATACAAAGATGTTTTCGCTTGGAACTACACGGAGATGCCAGGGCTTAATCCGAAGATAGCTTTGCACCGTCTAGCGATCAAAAGGGGGGTCGGACCAAAGAAGCAGTCCCAACGGCGATTTAGGCCAGAGCTGGTTCCCGAAATTGAGAAAGAAATTAATAAGCTCATCGACGCAGATTTCATTCGTGAAGTTAAGTATCCGACGTGGATAGCCAACATTGTTCCAGTAAGGAAGAAGAATGGGCAGCTGCGAGTGTGCGTGGACTTTCGAGATCTCAACGAAGCATGTCCAAAAGATGACTTCCCCCTGCCGGTTACGGAACTCATGATAGATGCAACAACCGGACATGAAGCTCTCTCCTTCATGGATTGTACGGCTGGATACAACCAGATACACATGGCGCCTGAAGACCAAGATGCTACGGCATTCCGAACCCCAAAAGGGATCTTCTGCTATAAAGTCATGCCTTTTGGCCTAAAAAATGCAGGAGCCACATATCAGCGTGCGATGCAAAAGATTTTCGAGGACATGATGCATAAAACGATAGAATGTTACGTCGATGATGTGGTGGTCAAGTCAAAAGCCAGGAGTGACCATATCCAAGATCTTCGTACGGTTTTCGAAAGACTCCGAAAGTGCCAGCTCAAAATGAATCCGCTTAAATGTGCATTTGGCGTCACATCGGGGAAATTCCTGGGCTTCGTAGTCACACACAGGGGCATCGAAATAGACCAGACAAAAATCAAAGCTATTCAAGAAATGCCCGAACCAAAAAGCTTAAAAGAATTGCGCGGATTACAAGGACGACTGGCTTACATACGAAGATTCATCTCTAACCTCGCAGGGCGTTGTCAACCGTTCAGTCACCTCATGAAAAAGGATGCTCCATTCGTTTGGGATGACAAATGTCGCAGAGCTTTTGATAGCATAAAGAAGTACTTGTCTACTGCACCAGTGCTTGGGGCACCCACTCCAGGAAAGCCACTGATACTTTACGTTGCCGCTCAGGAGAAGTCGCTTGGGGCAATGTGTGCACAAGAAACCGACGAAAGAAAAGAAAGACCCCTCTATTACTTAAGTCGAACTTTGGTGGGAGCTGAACTCAATTACTCTCCAATCGAAAAGATTTGTCTTGCATTGGTATTCGCAGTACAGAAGTTGAGGCACTATATGCAGGCACATACAGTACACGTAGTTTCCAAAGCTGATCCCATCAAGTACATACTTTCAAGACCAGTCTTGTCAGGTCGACTAGCAAAGTGGGCTATGCTTCTCAAGCAATATGATCTAGTGTTTGTACCTCAGAGGGCAACAAAAGGGCAAGCCATAGCGGACTTCTTCGCTGACCACCCAGTTCCTGCCGAATGGGAGTTTTCCATCGATCTTCCAGGCGAAGACATATTCTACATCGATGTGCTACCTCCATGGCAGATGTTCTTCGACGGAGCTGCAAGACGCGATGGAGCTGGAGCTGGAGTTGTGTTTGTATCACCAGAGAATCATCTTCTCCCCTTTTCGTTCACACTCACTCAACTATGTTCAAACAACATGGCGGAATATCAAGCACTTCTCCTGGGACTTCAAATGGCCAGACAAATAAGAATCGACGAAATGGATATCTATGGAGACTCACAGCTAGTAATCAATCAAGTACTTGGTGAGTACGAAGTCACGAAGGATAACTTGATCCCTTATCATAGACATGCGACACAACTGCTTAACGAGTTTGACTCCATCAGTATAGGACATGTTCCGAGAAGTGCCAATAAGTTGGCTGACGCGCTTGCTAACCTCGCAGCCAATTTGGCACTGGGGGCAGAAGAGACCATGTCCATTCCAGTTTGCAATCGTTGGGTAGTCCCGCCGTTGGAGGAAAACGAAGAAAACATGGAGTCGTCAAACGTCGTATATGCCTATGACATCGAAAAAGAAGATTGGCGTCAACCTATCATCGACTTCTTGGATCATCAGAAGTTGCCAACCGATCCTAGACACAAGGTAGAAATACGCCGACGTGCCCCAAGGTTTATCCACTACAAAGGGACATTATACAGACGCTCGTTCCTGGGGCAATGGTTAAGGTGCTTGAGCGAAGAAGAAGCAGTGGAAGTTATGCAAGAAGCTCATGCCGGCATTTGTGGTGCTCACCAGTCTGGTCCGAAACTTTATGATCGCGTCAAGAGGATGGGGTATTATTGGCCAACCGTTGTGCAAGACTGCGTAGATTTTGCAAAGAAATGCAATGCATGTCAGTTCAATGCAAATTTCATACATCAGCCTCCAGAGCCTCTACATCCGACAGTTGCATCATGGCCTTTCGAAGCATGGGGACTCGACGTAGTAGGACCAATTAATCCTAAGGCATCCAACGGACACACGTATATTCTTGCTGCAACCGACTACTTCTCCAAGTGGGCAGAGGCAGTGACGCTACGTGAAGTAAAGAAAGAAAACGTGGTTGACTTCATAACAAAGCATATCATCTACCAACATGGCGTTCCACAAAGAATTGTAACCGATAACGGAAAGCAGTTCTCTAACAAACTCATGACAAACCTCTGCGAAAAGTTCAAATTCAAGCAATACAAGTCGTCGATGTACAACGCTCCTGCAAATGGACTGGCCGAAGCATTTAACAAGACTTTGTGCAATTTGCTGAGAAAGGTGGTGGGGAGATCAAAACGTGATTGGCATGAAAAGATCGGTGAAGCACTGTGGGCGTATCGAACAACATACAAGACTCCGACCCAAGCAACCCCGTATGCTCTAGTATATGGAGTGGAAGCAGTATTGCCACTTGAACTTCAAATTCCATCCATGCGCATAGCCATCCAAGAAGGACTCAGCAGTGACAAAAACGACAAGCTACGCTTAGCGGAGTTGGAAGCCCTCGACGAGAAGAGATTGCAAGCACAACAAAGCTTACAATGCTACCAAGCAAGGCTTTCACGTGCATTCAATAAGAAGGTGCGTCCCCGCTCCTTTCAAAAAGGAGACTTGGTTCTGGCAGTAAGAAGGCCAATCATCACCTCACACAAGACGGGAAGCAAGTTTAAAGAGAAGTGGGACGGCCCCTACGTGGTGCAAGAAGCTTACACGAATGGGGCATACAAGATCGTGGATCAAGAAGGATTACGTGTCGGACCAATCAATGGAAAGTTCTTAAAGCGCTACTACTCCTAAAGCTGCAGATCGACACTCCTGGCCCGCAAGAGTATAAACTGTGAACGGCTAAAAAAAAAAAGATCGACACTCCTGGCCCGCAAGAGTATAAACTGTGAACGGCCAAAACAAAAACAAAAACAAAAAATGAACTACGTTGACTTGATCTTGCAAAGTGTCACGCACGTGACTTTGTAAGTACGTAGGTAGCTTGAGTACAAAAAAATGTGTTCAAGTGCAGTCTCAAAAAAAAAATATAACAAAGTAGTTTGACGGTTCTAATGCATAACTGCCTGGATAGCCTTCTTGCATTGATCCAACTCACGCTTCACCTTCACTAAGTCGTCTGAGCTCGCTCGAAAAGTTTTCAATTCATCTAACCTCTGTTGAAGTGCACCAACGCTCGACTCGGCCGCAGCAATTACTTCCACTTGTCGGCATTGCTGGTGGATTATGCTCTCTGCCTCATCATTCAAAGCTCGTAATTTGGCTTCAGCTTCCTCTATTGCCTGCGCCACTACTTCTCTCTGTCTCTCCAAACTCTTGCTAGTCTGGAGAGCACCCTTGTAAGTCACTCGAGCAGAACATAGACTACCCTCAGCCGAAGAAATCTCACAGGCATGACGGGCGGAGTTGTAAGTCACTCGAGCAGAACATAGACTGCCCTCAGCCGAAGAAAACTCACAGGCATGACGGGCGGAGTTGCTAACAACACCCTGCTGGACTATAAGGAGTTTGGCAACACTCTTTACATACGCATCAACGGCCGACTGAAGAATGGAGGTGTCATCGCCAACATTTCGAAGGCTAGCAAGGAAGTGGGTAACACGCGCAGCTACATCGCTGACTTCTGCGTAGGGAGCTTCCGTAAGATTTTGAAGGAGAACCCTCACGAGCTGGCCAGTCATCTTAACAGTTTGGCATGAAGAAGGTGGAGCGGTGACAGCCCCAACGCTTGGTACTTTGTTGCCCTGCGGTCGCCCGGAGGAAGATGAAGCATCGGAGACTTGTTGGCTATGTCGTACCGACCGTATAGAGCTCTGTCCTCCATTATCGACAAGTGTCTCATCCGCGGCATCACCAATTGGCACTAGGACAACGACCCTCTGAACCTCTTCAGCGGCAGAACCAGAATCTTCACCCTAAAAAGCAGACCATTCTCCTCTGAGTCCAAGAAGAGCACCATTGCGCCTGCCTTCTTTTGGTAGAGACTTGTATCGCAACGTGAGTTCGTCACAAAATGAAACGACTATGTCGAAGAAGTTAAGACAAGTAAGGAATTCCCAGGAGATTGGAGGAGTCACAAACGGTCTCACTTAAAAACCAATCTCCTTAGACTCGTAAGTCTTGGTGACAGAATCCTCAAAAGCTTATTTTTCTTGACACAATGAATTCAAAGTGTGAAACTACCCCCGAGGAATAACAGTCTTACGCAAAGAAGGATAGCGGGTTGGTCCCTCAACAACAAGCCAGAGCACCGTCAACAACAGCGCATCAATGTCAGAGCAGTAAAATCGGCAACTTTTAATTGGAGAGGGCCTAGTCATGGAAAAAAAAATTATTTCGAAGTCGAAGCTTGGCTGCATGGCAACAAAAAAAAACGTGATTGAAGTTGATGCAAGTGCAGGGCCAAGTGATATATTTCAGTACCTTACACGTGATTGAAATTGAAAAGCACGTTCGAAATCCCTTTTGGACCCCTGAGACTCCAGCCGAGGATGATTACAGCAAGGAAGTTGGTGATGACGATCAGGATCAGCAGCAATTAAAGTTTGTAAAGCCGTGGATCAGGTTGAGCTTGAATTCCAAGTTGATGAGGAATCGAGCAGCGAAGGCTAGGGTTTTTCAGAACTGATCAGAGGAATGAGGCTCTCGATTTTGGGATGGCTTGAACTCTTGACTTAAGGCTCTATTTATAGAGAGAATTAGGGCTGCCGATTCCTAAAGATTATGCCCAAAGATTATCAAACAAAGTAGATTTAGGAAAGATTTCCTAATCTCATCTAACCGACTTGGCTTTATCTTTAAGCTAACTTAGTTGGCAAGTCATTCTAGAAGACTCCAGAACCGCCACGCACGGAATTTACTGTTCATCCCCGAAAATACTGTTCATCCCGGAAATTACTATTCACGGCCTGAAATTACTATTCATCCCTGAAATTACTGTTCATCCGGGAATTACTATTCACGGCCTGAAGTTACTATTCATCCCGAAATTACTATTCACGGCCCGAGCAACAACCACCAATGCGTAGGCTTCTTCCAGATGGATCACCCACACCATTTCAACTCGTAAAAAGAAAGGATCAATAGAAGATAGAACTTTTCATTTGAAGCTCGAAAAGATGTCATTCGCCAAGTTGGAAAACGACAAATGACAAACTAAAAAAAAATTACGTGGAAGCTCTTACGACAAGTTCGACATTCACGAAAATCTCAAGTCAACCGTCAAGTTGGAGAACGACATGGTGACTCAAAAAAATCATGTGGAAGCTCTTACGACAAGTTCGACATTCACAAAAATCTCAAGTCAACCGTCAAGTTGGAGAACAACATGGTGACTCAAAAAAAAATTACGTGGAAGCTCTTACGACAAGTTCGACATCCACAAGACTCTCAAGTCAATCACTCACGATCACGTCGCGCTAAGACACTCAAAATTGTGTCGCACAACATAATCATGAGGGGGCAATTTGTAGGCACTAAAAGTTTAAGGACCAAATCAAAATTATTTAAAGTATAAATGGGCCGGCCCACAAGGGATATTTGGGTCAAATCTACAAGCCCGGTTCATGAGTTAAACTCAACCCAAAGCACGGGCCCAATCTCAAGCCCACTAGTGAACTCTATAAATAGAGCATTTCACTTCACAAAAAAGG
Source organism: Rhodiola kirilowii (assembly GCA_033675215.1). NCBI lineage: Eukaryota > Viridiplantae > Streptophyta > Magnoliopsida > Saxifragales > Crassulaceae > Rhodiola > Rhodiola kirilowii. The sequence continues at coordinate 3,552,093 of CM066194.1, forward strand.
CATTCTGACATTCTGAAATTTGAGAAGAAAGCACAAAGAAGAGTGCTCTCAAAAGAAGCGTCAGCCGCCAGCAACCGACAAGTACGTGCCGTCTGCCTAAGCATCCCAGCGCCATCTGCCAGAGCATCCAACCGCGACGCAGATACGTGAGACCAAGTCCCCGCGACCCTCACTTCGCAGCGCAGACACGTGAGACCAAGTCCCCGCGACCCTCACTTCGCAGCGCAGACACGTGAGACCAAGTCCCCGCGACCCTCACTTCACAACGCAAGACACGTTGCACTACGCCTTCATCCGCACACATCAAGCTGAGTAGACCAAAGCAAGCAACACCGTAGAATCAGAGGAAGCATTAGAGATTACGAACACAACTTCTGCTCTCAAGCATAAATCATTTGTAAAACTTTATTTTGTATTCAATACGAAATATTGTGACCTTACACTGCTACACACGAAAAATGGGCTCTTCGTCTCGTCAGGAGGCAGGCAAACGTTTTGGTTGACGGTTTGGCAAAGCGAACAAGGGATAAAGAATGGGAATGGCAGAAAACAGGTTGTTTTCCCTTAATGTCTCATGTACAAGAGCTAAACCATGAGATGGTTGCTTATGCGCATGAGACTCAACATTATTTAAAAGTGAATATAAAAGGGGTCTTGCAGTTGTGTTCTTTTTCACTGCTATTCCTTGTTGGGTCGTTGTTCTTTATTCTGATCTGACGCATTATGACCATCAGGGGATTAAACACAGGGATAGCTCTCACTGTGTATGGTAGAGAAGAGGAAGCTGACACTTTTATCGAGCAGATGACTCTCGTGACCAAGATCCCGTACTATATACGTTATGGTGCAGGTATATATGCTTTGGCATTGGCATGCAGTACTGGAACTGCGAACAACATTAAAGCTATTCGCCAGCTGCTGCACTGCACTTTGCTGTTTCAGATGTGAGCGATGATGTTAGAAGGACAGCTGTACTAGCACTTGGATTTGTCCTGTGTATTCTGAACCAGGGCAGGTGTTGTTACTCTACTGTACGTCATCTGCCATTATTTATCCACCCAATATGAATCTTCACTTTCGGAATATGGCTGCACTTGTGACTTAAACCTTATGATTTATGTTTTCTTTCCGGTATGCAGACCCCTCGTATTGTTTCTCCTTGCTATCTGAATCTTACAACCCGCATGTGAGATATGGTGATGCAGGGCAGATCGAGGGTCAGATGGCCTGCAAGAAGGGCAAAATCGACAATAGCGGTATTTGGCAGCCAGCGTCCAGAAATTCGCCGTAATACGTTATTTCGAGTGGAAACGGGCCAACGAACGCAAATCACGGCTAATGCCGGGACTATGGCCTTTTTAAGCCATCCGGGCTCGTTTAGGGCTCTGAATTAGGGTTTTTATCTTTTTAGCAGTACAATTATCTTTTAGCAGTACAATTATCTTTTAGTCTTTTCTTTCCTAATTAGGTTTAGTCTTCCTTTCCTAGTTAGGTTTTATGTTTTCTTACTTAAACACATCTTAGGGTTTCAGTAAAGTAGCTTATTTTCTTTTCAATAAAACCTTTGGTTTTCGTTTTTGGTGGATTCCAAAACTCTCTTGGTGGATTCCAAGACTTTGCGAGTTCATTGCTGGTGGACTCAATTATCCTGTTTGTCACGATGCGTCAGTTGGTATCAGAAGCAGGTCTTTCCCTGTTCTCTTCTAAATTGATCAGATGGCAGACGAACCCGTAACCAGAGCAGATTTCGAGAGGGTGAATGCGGACATGACCGCTGCCCTGGCTGCTATAAACACACAGTTGGCAGAATTGAGGGTGGCGAGAGGCGCCCCGAATGGTGGAGAGGAGAGAGCACAGAGGGAAGCACCAATTAGAGTTCCTCGTGTGGAGCGTGCGCGTGCAGTAGTCGCTGGGGACTCAAGTTCGGGTGAAGAGGATCCTGTGAACTATGGTCGAGATGAAGAGGAGGATAGGTATGATAGTGATTATCGGATGAAAGCTGATATTCCCTTGTTTCATGGAACCATGGCTGTGGAAGAGTTTCTTGATTGGCATATTGAGGTGGACCGATTTTTAGAAGTCATGGGTGTCCCAGAAAATAAACAAGTGAAGATGGTGGCGATCCGATTGAAGGGTACCGCTGCCGTGTGGTGGGACAGACTCGTGGTCCAAAGGAGGCGGCAAGGTAAGGGCCTATCCGAACGTGGAGAAGAATGAAGCAACTGATGCTAGATCGTTTCTTATCCGAGGATTATGAGCAGATCCTATACAAGTTGTACCTTGATTGTGTTCAAGGCAGGCGTTCTGTGACAGAATATACTACTGAATTTCTTCGTCTATCCGAGCGTAATGAGCTGAAGGAAATAGAGAATCAGAAGGTGGCCAGGTACATCAGCGGTTTGAAGGTTTCAATTCAGGAAAAGATGGGGTTGCAGACTGTTTGGTCAGTGGCAGCAGCGTCTAGTCTGGCATTGAAGGCAGAGTTAATGGAGAGGAACACTCGGGGGTTCCAAACATTCCCTAGGTGTCCCCCTCAAGGGACTTCGGAGGCAGTTGGCGGCAAGGAGGAAAGCGTGGTGGTGAAGGAACAGTCCACTGAGCGTAAGAGTGTTGGTAGCCCTAGTGGTAGTTCTGGAGGGTTTCACCCGAATCATGGAGCCGTTCAGAGACCACCAAATCCCTACACCAAACCATCCGGTGATAAGTGCTATCGATGTGGTGGACAGGGGCATAGGTCTAATGTGTGCCCAACCCGGAGGACTGTTGCCCTCCTAAAGGAAAGAGATGCAGAGGAGCACAACGAGGGTGACGAATATGAGGACGTTGAGTTCACGGAGGAAGAGTCAAAAGAGGCGGTGTCTGTGCTGCAGAGGGTTCTTTTGACCACGCCGGATGAGGGGCAGCGTAAGAATCTCTTCAAATCTCGTTGTTCCATTATGGGTAAGGTATGTAATCTGATTGTAGATAATGGGAGCACGGAGAATCTGATATCTCAGAAGTTGGTGGATCACTTGAAGCTGCCTACGAAGCCGCATGAGAAGCCGTATGCACTTGATTGGGTCAGCAAAGGCTCCCAGGTTCGTGTCACACGGACCTGCAAAGTTCCTATCTCTATTGGGAAGCATTATCGAGAAGAGGTACCATGTGATGTTCTTGATATGGATGTTTGCCATGTATTATTAGGGCGTCCTTGGCAGTATGATAACGACGTCACTTATAGAGGACGGGACAATGTGATGATGTTCACGTGGGGAAAGCATAAAATCGCGATGACTCCTATTTCGGGTTTTGACAGGCAACCAAGTAAACAGTCAAATTTTCTAGTGGTGAAGCACAGTGAGCATGAGTTTAGTGTTGATATGGAGGAGGCTCAGTGTTTATACCCAGGACTGACTAAAGTGCCTAGGGGTGTGGGAATAATGCGCCTGCCACAGCTGTGGCCGAGGAGATTGTTGATGAGAAAAGGGCGATTAGAGCAAAGTTGGAGGCTTTCTGTTCAGAAGAGAACTCGGGGTCGAGTTCTTCAGAAGTGGAGGAGACTGATGCAGGGCATATCGAGGGTCAGATGGCGTGCAAGAAGGGCAAAATCGACAATAGCGGTATTTGGCAGACAGCGTCCAGAAATTCGCCATAATACGTTATTTCGAGTGGAAATGGGCCAACGAACGCAAATCACGGCTAATGCCATGCCCTATGGCCTTTTTAAGCCATCCGGGCTCGTTTAGGGCTCTGAATTAGGGTTTTTATCTTTTTAGCAGTACAATTATCTTTTAGCAGTACAATTATCTTTTAGTAGTACAATTATCTTTTAGTCTTTCCTTTCCTAATTAGGTTTAGTCTTCCTTTCCTAGTTAGGTTTTATGTTTTCTTATTTAAACACATCTTAGGGTTTCAGTAAAGTAGCTTATTTTCTTTTCAATAAAACCTTTCGTTTTCGTTTTTGGTGGATTCCAAAACTCTCTTGGTGTATTCCAAGATTCCTTGGTGGATTCCAAGACTTTGCGAGTTCATTGCTGGTGGACTCAATTATCCTGTTTGTCACCCTGCGTCATATGGTGCGGCTTTAGCTGTGGGCATTTCTTCATGTGCTGGTACTGGATTGAGTGATGAGGCGATATCTTTGCCAGAGCCTTTGACATCGGATGTTGTCGACTTTGTTCGTCAAGGTGCTCTTATTGCAATGGCCATGGTCATGGTCCAGGTCAGCGAAGCTAGTGATGCTAGAGTTGGAGCATTCAGGTAAGTCTGTTGTACTACACATTTGTTTTGGGGACTGATTTCACAGCATACATTTTTTTTATGAACTGGGCTTGTATATTTAAAAGCTCGTCGCTAAATGTGATGAGCGCTTTTGCTGGAAACCAACTTGCCTGGTATCAACAAAAGTTGCTTATCATTATCGATTCTCTTTATTTTATTTTTTATCTGATAGAAAACTTTTGAATTTACTAGAGGAAACAGTTGGAGAAGATAATTCTTGATAAACATGAAGACACAATGAGCAAGATGGGAGCAATATTGGCATTTGGAATACTTGATGCTGGGACCATAAAACTGTTGTCGAGGACTAAGTATTCACAGCTATAGTTGGCCTTGCTGTATTTTAGCCAGTTTTGGTACTGGTATGGGTATCCACTCATTTATTTTGCAAGTTTGGCTGTTGGAACCCATATGTTTTGATGATCACAAACACTTAGCTTTAGTTGATATTTGCACTTGCATATAAGACATTTGCACACATGTTCTGCCATTTCTTTCTCAAGGCGCATGGCTTTAGTTGACCATAGCCTGTTCTCTTCTATGTCATCGTGATGCTCCTGTTGCATCTCTGCTAATCTGTCCTTTAGGTCTCGGTTTTTTGCCAAAACTTTAGCTATCGTTTCTGCAAGATCAGATTCAAAAAAGACTTTATCAACAAGAGAATCAGTATCCGATACCTCATCAGTTGTAGAGTGAGCCATTAAACAGGCCTCCTTTGAATGCTTTCCATCATCACTGTCTTCATCCGAGTCTCCCCATGCGGCAAACATGGCATGAGCTGGCTTGAGGGCGGATGTTTCTCCTTTCTGAACGGGTGGCTCTCCTTTCTTTTTGCTGTAGCAGTCTTTAGAAAGGTGCCCCTTCTTCTGGCAGTGGTAGCAGGTCCTGTCTTCTCTTAACCCTGGATTCCTTCCGGTTTCGTTTGACATGGCACCTTTGGAGAAGTTTCCGCGACTTCCTCCAGCTCTGAAGTCTCTTCTTCCTTTAGCAAAGTTGGTCATTTTCAGAGCTCTTGTGAGCAGTGCTATGTCATCATCTTCTTTAGGTGACTCGTTTCCATGCGCTAGATCGAGGGCCTTCTCTACTTTGAGGGCAATGGCATGGGATTTGTCGGATTGTCTCCGGGCCATCTTTCTCTCAGTAATTCATGCCTGGCTTTGAAGGTTTGCGACCAATTCTTCTAGAGTCACGTCTTTGATTCCTTTTTGAGCTTGCATGGCTAGTGTAACGTGATCCCACTTTGAAATTAGGGCCTGCATGAATTGATGGGTGATCTTCCATTCCGGGAGCTTCTCATTCAGATAGTCCACCTGCCTAATGATGACTTGAAAACGGGTGAAGAAGTCCTCAAGAGATTCGTCCTTTCTCTGCACAACAGACTCATAATCTTTTATGGCGGCTAAGATCCGGTTTCTTTTGATGTCTTCATTTCCTCCGTAAAGCCTCACAAGACTATCATACATTTCCTTGGCGGTTTTGTGCATTGCTACTTTGATTTGGTCTCCGGGAGAAAGAGCCATGTAAAGAACTTTTTTCGCTCTAGCGTTCTTTTCAAGTTTTTTGTAGTCATCATCGGTATATTTGTCTTTGGTCTTTTCCACTGGCTTGTCGGGATCTGTTGTATCGAGTGGAATGAGGAGTGGGCCGGTCTCGAATATGCTCCAGAGCTGTCCATCCAATGAGCAGACATGAGCCTCAAACTGGTTTTTCCACCAGTCAAACTGTCCAGACTTCAGCAGCGGCGGTTTCCAGAACGAGTCACTGTTTGACGACATGATTTTCCTGCAATGCTAACACACAAATCTAGAGCACTCGGCTCTGATACCACGTGTCAGATCGATTAGAATTAGCAATCTATCAGACGAAAGTCTCAGACTTAGTTTACCGTCCGATAATCAGAATAGGAGCGGAATAATGCAGGAATATTAAAGACTGAAAAATACTACACACGGATATATAGTGGAAACCTTATCAAAACTATGATAAGGTAAAACCCACTACCTTTCAGATTCCACTGAAAGGATTTTAGAAACAGATTACTTTATATTCCGATGTTCTTATAGGGTTTACAAACTATGTCTATTACTCAGAACCTATTTGATGACCTCTACTCAATCCGACAAAGTAATCTTTTCTATCTCAAACCTCCGTGTGTGTTGCAGCTTCAGCAAACTTGTTCTTCAGTGCGGTGACTTCTTTTCTTCTGGAAGGCGGCAGCTTTTCTCTCCAAGAATCCACACACAACACATGTCAAACCCTAGGTCTTTATATAGACCCTACCGTGAGTTGACATCTTGGGCCCAGCGGCCTGGCCCATCTGGACTATTCACCTTTAGTGGGGTTTGTGTCCTACAAGACAAGGGTCCTTCTAGAACCTTCCTTTCGTCTGATTCTCTATTAAATGGAACTTGCCATGACTTATGTGTAGAATTCTATTAATGCAACCATTCAATGGCAATTCGATCCCCGATTTCTCTTCTATCTATCAGATGGATTTCTGCACACTTAGATAGAATATTAGCTATGTGTTTGTGATCATCAAAACCTATGGGTTCCAACAAATTCCCCCTTTTTGATGATGACAAACACTTCTTCAAATAAAACAGAAATTCATCACATGTAATTCAAATCATCACTAATCTATCAGATAGCTTTTCAGTCAGTTTCTGTTAGACAGACACTTCTACGAACTCACAACAGTTCCCCCTTAGATAGGCCTTAGATTTGAATTTTAGTAATGACTTCCCCCTCAAGTAGTGCACTCATATTATCTTTCCCCTTTTGGCATCATTAAAAAGGTCACAAGTTAATATGCCATGTAATGGAAATAAAATGAAAACTTCATTAACTAATGTGAGAAAGGGCCCCATGGGGGTACACACAGCAAACAGAAATGAAAATACCATTTAGCAGAAGACAGAGCATGCTATCAAGGAAGAAAGTCACAAAAAACATGGGGATTGTGAGGTGGGGAGTTCAAAAGAAGGGGCCAACCACGAGACAGAACCCTGGCTAATCCCTTACTACCAGCAACCTTAATTGCTCAACCAGTTCGGTTCCTACGAACCTCAGTTGGCGGTTCAACTCCACAATCTCTTCTCTAATCTGTGTTCCGTGCACCATGTTTATTTTAGAAGACTCTTCGATATCCTTCAACAGGGTGGGCAGTGACACGAGAGCCTCCATCTTGGAGCGCACTTCACTCACCCACGCAATCTCAGTCTGATGGACCATATTTATATGATTCGTTAAGACAGTTAAACCCACCAAATTAGACGCTTTATCTTGACAACTTTTACTTGTTAGTTTCACTTTTGTTCTACAGGCTATTTCAAGGAGTAAAGATGAAATGAGCTAAAATGGAGTTCTTAACGCTAAAAGTGGATTACAAGTCAGAACTGGCCATACTCCGACAATACTCCGATCAAGCCACAACTAAGTCCCAGTGACTTATTCCAACAAAGATCAAGAACACAAGTGAAATGCCAAGTCTAAGTTCCTCACCTTTTGATGTCAATTAAGAAGCAACCAAGAAGCAACCAAAGGGCAACCAAAGTCTAACCGGAGTTGGGATGTAACCGATGGCTTTTGGGAGGGAAAGATCTCATTCCACTCACACTCACCCCTCCTCCACCTCACCACTGGCGGCTATCCCCTCCTCCTCTCCCCTCTTGCCACCTAGGCCGGCGGCTTTGAGCCTTGCCACCTCATGGCCGGCGGCTTTGAGGTCTTCCACTCCCCTCTTGCCATGTGTTGGCCTCCCTCTCCTCCTCCTTGCCTATAAATACCAAGCTCCTTCTCCTTTGTAAATCATCCTCAATCCATCACACACCACAAGTCCATAGTCACTTGTTACTTATCTCTCTAGAGTTTGGGCACAATCCATGTAAACACACCACTTTGATATTAAAGCTCCAAGTTTGTTCTTGAGTACTCTTGTCGGTTCTTGAAGTACTCAAGCATTTCCTTTACTTTTTGTTGTTCTTGAGTTTACTCCTGTTGGTTCTTGAGTATTCTCCCCTTTACTTTCCTGTCTTTCAAAAACCTTTACTTTCCTGTCTTTCAAAAACCCTTACTTTTCCAAGTACTTAGCTATGATATCTACCTCTATGGATATTCGTAGCTAAACCTTTCATTCGGTTGAAGGGGTGTGCTTGTATCATACAATGTTTTAGACCCTTCTCTTAGTGCCTCTTTGTGTTCAAAACTTGTTCTATGTGCCATATATTAGGTCAGAACACTATTGGTTGAGTGGATGCTCGAAAAAGCAAAGCTCTTCCATGGGTTCGTGAACTTCTGTGGATAAGTGGAGGCTCGAAAGAGCACAGCTTATCTGTGGAATTCAACCTCTTTAAAACACCATTTGGTTGATCAGAAATGATTGATCAAATGGATGCACATAAGCTAAGATACTTCGAAAGGAGGAATTAGCCCAAATAGAACAAGTGTTCTAAACGATGTGGCAAGTCATGTGCTAGAAATAGCCTTGATACATCTTTGAACACTTAGTATGATCATTAGAGGTCAATGATAAACAGATTTATGATACAAGACCCCTAAAACCGAATCCTTTCCTTTAATTAAAACATCACGTGTCACTTTACTTTCAGTCCCATATCAACTGCTTACTTTCCGCAAGTCTTGTCCTTCAAGCATTTACTTTCTGCAAGTCTTGTCCTTCAAGCACTTTACTTTTACGCACTTACTTTCAGCAAGTCTTGTCCTTTAAGCACTTTACTTTTCAGTATTTACTTTCAGTCCCGTATTTACTTTCTTTACTTTCAGTCATTTACTTTTCAGTACTAAAATCACAACCAACCCACTTACTTTTCAGTACTAAAATCACAACCAACCACTAACTGTCTTATTTTCCATTTTCGAAAGAACAACTATCCACTAATTCCCTTGGGTTCGACCCCTACTTACCGCTTTACTACCCAATAGTAGAGTAACGAGTAGCGGACTTATAAATTTATTTTTGAACAGAGCCATCGCACATTAACGACGGTGTGGTGCGCACCGTCACAGTCCCTGTGGACTCCTTTTCAACCATTGACTCGATACGAGTCAGCCTCACAGACAACCCATCTATCTTCTCACACAGACCTTTTAGAGCCTCTATCACGGCTTGAGACTCCATAGTTAGACGTGCTTGTTGTAGGTCCAATGGATCATCCTCAAGAGGTGCCTCTTCCACATCTGGAGCAGGAACATACTGATCGTTCTGCCATCCAGTCTCATCCACATACTCCCAATTCCAGCTAGCAAGGGTCTACTCCCCTAGAGCAGTAGACAATTGACTTTCTACTTCTGGTCTGTAAATTCTAAGCTCAACAAGTATTTTCTTGACTATTCCTGGGTATGGCAGTCCATGCGTCTTACTACTGGTTGCCGTGTCCATGTGCTTTAGGATCTGCATTGGAAGGTTGATTGGAGTCTTTCCCTTGAGTTTTTCCAGCAAAAGAAAGTCCTGAAAATTCACCACCACGTGCTTCTGCGCGCGTGGAATTATGGAAGTGCAGATTAGCATGTGAAGGATCCGATTTACCAAGCTCAACTTGACCGCTTTCCCTTGGTGAGATACATTCGAGGGATCCTCTCCCACCCTTCTGATCACTTCACCCTTGGCCACAGACTCGGGCCAGAAGCCCTTGACATACTGATCATATCCGCTAGCAGATACTCCTAACAGTTTGGCTAGCTCTCTGGGGGAGAAGACTTGCCCTACTCCTTCGATAACAAATATGGCTACTGGCTTTCCATGCACTTCTTCCAGCTTGAAATTTGAGTAAAACTCCTTGACTTTGCCTTCATCCACCAGAACTTCTTAACGAAACAGGTGGTCCCAGCGCTGAGCGACCAGGAGGTTACTCACTTCTACTAACTGATGCTTGGATAAGAATTCACGATCAAGAGACATCTCTGGTATCACAACTCTGCCTTTCAGGAACTCCTCCGCTTCTGCCTCCGGAGCAGGGTTCTCCTCCTTTATGAAAGGAGCTTGAGCTTTGGTGGTGCGTCTGCTTTTTCGGGTAGGACCTTGAGAGGAGACAGCCTTCTTTCGCTTACTGCTGGAAGCTGTAGCGACGCTGACCTTCTTGTTGTTCAGAGGAGTTCCCTCCGTCACGTTGTCTGTCACCCCGTCCGGCAGAGACCGGACTGTTTCAGAGGATGCTTCCAGAGTTTTGGATTGCTCCGCTGGAGCTTCATTGACACTTATGCCCTGGGCCTTTAGTTTAGCAATCATTTCGGAGACCGACATTTCACCAGAGGCGGCCATGGAATCAATTGAAGGGTAGGGTTTTGACGGTTTTAAACTTTACTGAGGGGAAGATGAAGAGATGTAGGGTTTCGTCCATACACCACCTTTAAATACTTGAGGAAACCCTACTCGCCTTTTCAAAATTGGAAACACAACCGGCACGACGATTGGAATTTTGATTCACCGAATCAATTTCAATAACAATCATCTCTCCTCTCTTTTTTTCAAAAAGCAATTATCACATGCCTCGTATCTCCTTATTTTGAATTGAATTTTGCCACGTGTCCAGCTGGGAGAACTGTTGCGTACATTTTCCCATGTGAGTAGCTCCAACGGCAGTAAAAGTCATTGTGACTGTTGATGTGCAGTGCTTCACTTACCGTGTTGTCTACTCAACATTTACTGTACTTATCTGAGCATGCTTTTGTTGTTGGCCTTCATTTTTTACACCAAACATCATTTACTTTACAGCTACCATCCATTGTCCGTTTCTCAGCAATAACCACAAATTGAACCGTCCACAGCTTGATTTATCCAGTCTAAGTCGGTTCAAGATTAGCCCAGGTTTGTCTCAAGGTTTTTCACAAAGGTTGTAGTGCTTTAGGTTTACCCAAAGGGTACAATAAGAGCACTACTTAATAATGAAGAAAAATCACTAAGTCACATCAAAATAATTTCAGCAGTGTGGAGGTAACAAAGAAAATTCATCTACTTATTCAAAGGGGCTAATAACTTTATTCTCCACACATGATAGGCTAGGATTGGTCTTAGAGTTCTTCCTTAGCATATATTGTGGGTTCAAACAGGAAGACTCTTTTGGGAAGAAAAAAAACTTGTTACATGCTCAGAATTCTGCTAGCTAGTAGTTTTATCTATCATGCATACAGAGTGACCTCATTTGTCACCTTTCACTCAATGATCAATTTCATATGCAGCAAATCCATATCATGGTATGTCAACAAGCAACCTAATCTAACCAATCATTGGGAGAATTTAGCATGAAGTGCAGGACTAGATAAGAGAAGTCATACCTAGTTCGATTCTCAGCTTTTCATAGGGCTCCCTGTGCAGTGCCTTCGTGAAGATATCTGCGATTTGATCCTCGGTTCTGTAATATTTCAAGGCAATTGTGCCCTTTTCCACACAGTCACATAAGAAATGGTACCTAATCTCTGTGTTTAGTTCGTGAAAACTGCACTGGATTTTTAGAAATATTCATGGCACTTGTGTTATCACATAGAATTGAAATGCATTCAAGATTGATACCAAAATCACTTAGCTGTTGCTTTATCCAAAGAAGTTGAGCGCAGCATGCTACAGCTGCGATGTACTCAGCTTCCGCAGTGGATAGAGCAATGGAAGACTGTTTCTTGGACCCCCACAAAATCAGACATGGTCCAAGGAACTCTGCCATCCTAGAGGTGGACTTTCTGTCAGTCTTGCAGCAAGCATAATCAGCGTCTGTATAGGCCATCAGACGTAAGTCACCTCCCTTTGGATAGAATAGACACAGATCGTCCGTCCCTTTTAGGTACCTCAGGATCCTTTTCACAGCTTTGACATGCATCTCTCTGGGATCTGCCTAAAATCTGGCACATAGACAGACACTAAACAGGATGTCAGGTCTACTGGCAGTTAGATATAGTAGAGAACCTATCATTCCTCTGTAAAGGGTCGGATCCACTTGAATGGAGGACTCATCCTTTGCTAAGGAGTCATTTGGAGACATTGGAGTAGCACATGTTTTTGCGGATTCCATCCCAAATTTCTTTAAGATTTCTCTCACGTATTTCTACTGATGGATCCGGGTTCCATCTTCATCTTGTGCTACTTGAATTCCCAAGAAGTACTTCAATTCTCCAACCATACTCATTTCAAATTCGCTTGACATCAGATCTGTGAACTTTTTGACAAGGTTAGGGTTAGTTGAACCGAAGATAATATCATCAACGTATACCTGAACCACTAGAGTGTTTGTCGCTTCCTTCAGGAGGAAGAGGGTTTTGTCTATTTCTCCTCTGACGTATCCATGTGACAGAAGGAACAGGGACAACCTCTCATACCATGTGCAGGGAGTTTGCTTCAACCCGTACAACGCCTTATCCAGGATATACACATGATTGGGATGATCTCTGTCCTCGAATCCCGGAGTTTGGCTCACATACACTTCTTCTTTTAACACTCTGTTAAGGAACGCCGTCTTTACATCCATCTGTTGCAAGGAGAACCCATAATAGGTTGAGTAGGCAATGAGTAGCCTAATTGCTTCTAGTCTTGCAACCGGGGCAAAGGTCTCGTCGTAGTCTATTCCTTCCTGCTGGTTGTATCCTTTTACCACAAGATGGGCTTTGTTCCTTACGACGATTCCCTTATCATCCAGCTTGTTTCTGAAGACCCATTTTGTTCCAATCACGTTCTTGTCTTTAGGTCTAGGAACCAGACGTCATACTTCATTCCTCTCGAACTGGTGCAACTCCTCTTGCATGGCGTTGACCCAATCTGGGTCTCTAAGCGCTTCCGCCACTGTCTTGGATTCTGTAATAGAGACAAAAGAAGCGAACCCACAGAATTGAGATAAACTATTAAGGTCTACCTTTTCCTGAGAGATATAGCATTGATAGTTGTCTAGTCTAGCTGGCGGATGAACCGTTCGCCCATAACGTGTTGTTCTGAGTTCCCCCTCAGGGTTAGCAGGGGTAGGCTCAACGACTGCTTCTTCTTCACCAGGAAACTCCTCGGTAACTTCTGTCACATGAACAAAAATGATAGGTCCACCTGGTGGATCACCTTGTCCCATCATTTTCTACCTGATGGTCTGGTAGTGCTTCATCTGCGTGCTGGATATCCACATGAGGTATGTCAGCAGTGGGTGCTGGTGGAGGTTCCCAGTCAGGATCTGACTCGTTGGCAAACTGAAGCTCCCCAGCATCTAGCATAGCCGTAGATGAGGAATCTTGAATTAAGTGACCAGCCATCACCGTCTCATCGAATCTAATGTGCACGCTTTCCTCAACTTGCTCTAGCCTCAGGTTGTGGACTTTGTAAGCTTTGCTATGACTAGAGTATCCAACGAATACTCCTTCATCACTCCGAGCATCGAACTTTCCCAACTGTTCCTTACCGTTGTTGTGGACAAAGCATTTGCAACCGAATACCTTTAGATGTGATATGTTAGGTTTTCGTCCACGTAGCAGTTCGTACGGAGTTTTCCCTATCATGGATCGGAGCGATGCTCTGTTGAGAATGTAACTTGCAGCATAAACTGCCTCTGCCCAGAAGCTTTTTGGAACTCCACTGGAAATTAGCATTGTCCGTGACATGTCATCCAAGGTTCTGTTCCTTTGTTCCACTACACCGTTCTGCTGTGGCGTCCATGGGGCGGAAAAGTTATGATCAATACCCTTGTCCCTGCATAACAACAAAAAACTGCATGTTCCGGAACTCGGTTCCGTTGTCAGTACAGATGGAAGTCAATTTGCGATCTAACTTGTTTTCTATCAACTTCAGACATGCATCAAATTCACGAAAAGTTTGAGTTTTGGTGGATAGAAAGATAGTCCATGTATACCTGGAGTAGTCATCAACTATGACCAGAATATACATGTTTCCTCCACGACTGACGACATTGATAGGGCCGCACAGATCCATGTGGATCATGTCCAGAGGTGCAGAGGTGCTTACGATTTGTTTCGATGGAAATGAAGTCCAAGCTTGCTTTCCCGTGGCACAGGCACTGCATACCTGATCAAAGTTGCTTTCCACCTTGGGCAATCCTACTATCAATTCCTTCTGATGGAGTTTGTGTAGTAGCCTCATACTTGCGTGCCCAAACCTCTTGTGCCATAAGATGGAATTTTCAGTAATGCTTGCAAGGCACAGTTCCTTCTCAGGAGAGAATTGTGGATCAACAATGTAGATTTCATCCACGCGAATTCCTCTCAGAATTATCTTACCTGACTCATTGCATCTCACTAGACAGTCATTAGAGTGAAATATGACATGATTTTTACCGTATTAACATAACTGAGATACGCTTAGCAGATTGTACCTTAACCCTTCAACTAGGCTTACCTCCTTGATTCGAATGGTATCTGAGATTCTTACCTCTCCTTTTGCTATCACCATTCCCTTGCTTTTGTTTCCGAAGACTATGCTTTCTCCGGAATGTTTTTGGAGCGAGTCGAACCACACTGGATTCTCTGTCATGTGTCTTGAGCAGCCACTGTCCAGGTACCAGGGACGGGACCTCACTCCTTCCTGCAGAGAAAGGATCAGTTTTTACGAACCCAGACAAGCTTGGGCTTGCTGGGTTTAGGAGAAAATTTAGCAAATGGAACATAAAAAGATTGATAATGAGCATCATGGTTAGTTATGTCAATCTTTCGCCTAGGTGTGCTCCTTGGTCTACCACGGATCGCTAGATCATAGTGGGGGCGAAAGTGATCGACTCTGCCTTTCTTCCTATATGGACTGACTTTCCCTTGACAGCGTGCTCTTGACCAGCGGTCCTGAGCTTTCATCCACCTATTGCTACTTTCTTCTGCTTCCCTTAGTCTTGGGCATTCGGATCTGTAGTGACCAGATTTGCCACAGCACCAGCCAGATCTGTGGCAGGGGAGATCTACATACTTGCTTCTACCAGGAGGATCCAAAGCCTTCATCTTTCTAGAGTGGATGTCTATCTTTGGGGATTTCCTTTTCTGGCACATCTTTAGCCATATTTCATACGCTTATCTAGCCTTGTAAGGGACAGACTCCTTATCATGGACATTGAATCCTTCGAGTGGACTGTCTTCCTTCTCCGTCGGTCCAACGGTCTGAGGCCTTCTTCTCTGGTGAGAGCATTCTCCTAGTTCTGTCGTTTTTCCTTTTCCTTTTTCCTCATACCCTATCCCTGGTCTGGCTGACCTTTTCTTGTAGTCCGTCTTTTCTTCCTCCACCTTCTTTCTGTGCAGCGTCCTCGAGTCTTAGGCTTTCCACTATCTGGAGGAGTTCTTCATTCTTTTGTCTAAGGTTGTTCAACTCATTATTTAGCTCTTCAGCCTTTCCCTGGAAATCGACTAGCTCGGTGTTTCCGATTGTCATGCGTTTTAGCTCCTCACTTAGCTTACTGATCTGTCTTTCTCTTCTTGCGCATGTAAGACATTTGCACACATGTTCTGCCATTTCTTTCTCGATGCGCATGGCTTTAGTTGACCATAGCCTGTTCTCTTCTATGTCATCGTGATGCTCCTGTTGCATCTCTGCTAATCTGTCCTCTAGGTCTCGGTTTTTGGCCAAAACTTTAGCTATCGTTTCTGCAAGATCAGATTCAAAAAGGACTTTATCAACAAGAGAATCAGTATCCGATACCTCATCAGTTGTAGAGTGAGCCATTAAACATGCCTCCTTTGAATGCTTTTCGTCATCATTGTCTTCATCCGAGTCTCCCCATGCGGCAAACATGGCATGAGCTGGCTTGAGAGCGGATGTTTCTCCTTTCTAGACGGGTGGCTCTCCTTTCTTTTTGCTGTAGCAGTCTTTAGAAAGGTGCCCCTTCTTCTGGCAGTGGTAGCAGGTCATGTCTTCTCTTAGCCCTGGATTCCTTCTGGTTTCGTTTGACATGGCACCTTTGGAGAAGTTTCCGCGACTTCCTCCAGCTTTGAAGTCTCTTCTTCCTTTAGCAAAGTTGGTCATTTTTAGTGCTCTTGTGAGCAGTGCTATGTCATCGTCTTCTTTAGGTGACTCGTTTCCATGCGCTAGATCGAGGACCTTCTCTACTTTGAGGGCAATGGCATGGGATTTGTCGGATTGTCTCCGGGCCATCTTTCTCTCAGTAATTCCTGCCTGGCTTTGAAGGTTTGCGACCAATTCTTCTAGAGTCACGTCTTTGATTCCCTTTTGAGCTTGCAGGGCTAGTGTAACGTGATCCCACTTTGAATTTAGGGCCTGCATGAATTGATGGGTGATCTTCCATTCCGGGAGCTTCTCATTCAGATAGTCCACCTGCCCAATGATGACTTGAAAACGAGTGAAGAAGTCCTCAAGAGATTCGTCATTTCTCTGCACAACAGACTCATAATCTTTTATGGCGGCTAAGATCCGGTTTCTTTTGATGTCTTCATTTCCTCGGTAAAGCCTCACAAGACTGTCATACATTTCCTTGGCGGTTTTGTGCATTGCTACTTTGATTTGGTCTCCGGGAGAAAGAGCCATGTAAAGAACTTTTTTCGCTCTAGCGTTCTTTTCAAGTTTTTTGTAGTCATCATCGGTATATTTGTCTTTGGTCTTTTCCACTGGCTTGTCGGGATCTGTTGTATCGAGTGGAATGAGGAGCGGGCCGGTCTCGAATATGCTTCAGAGCTGTCCATCCAATGAGCAGACATGAGCCTCAAACTGGTCTTTCCACCAGTCAAACTGTCCAGGCTTCAGCAGCGGCGGTTTCCAGAACGAGTCGCTGATTGACGACATGATTTTCCTGCAATGCTAACACACAAATCTAGAGCACTCGGCTCTGATACCACGTGTCGGATCGATTAGAGTTAGTAATCTATCAGACGGAAGTCTCAGACTTAGTTTACCGTCCGATAATCAGAATAGCAGCGTAATAATGCAGGAATATTAAAGACTGAAAAATACTACACACGGATATATAGTGAAAACCTTATCAAAACTATGATAAGGTAAAAACCACTACCTTTCAGATTCTACTGAAAGGATTTTAGAAACAGATTACTTTATATTCCGATGTTCTTGTAGGGTTTACAAACTAGGTCTATTACTCAGAACCTATTTGATGACCTCTACTCAATCCGATAAAGTAATATTTTCTATCTCAAACCTCCGTGTGTGTTGCAGGTTCAGCAAACTTGTTCTTCAGTGCGGTTGCTTCTTTTCTTCTGGAAGGCAACATCTTTTCTCTCCAAGAATCCACATACAACACATGTCAAATCCCAAGTCTTTATATAGACCCTACCGTGAGTTGACATCTTGGGCCTAGCGGCCTGGTCCATCTGGACTATTCACCTTTAGTGGGGTTTGTGTCTTACAAGACAAGGGTCCTTCTAGAACCTTCATTTTGTCTGATTCTCTATTAAATAGAACTTGCCATGACTTATGTGTAGAATTCTGTTAATGCAACCATTCAATGGCAATTCGATCCCCGATTTCTCTTCTATCTATCAGATGGATTTCTACACACTTAGATAAAATATTAGCTACGTGTTTGTGATCATCAAAACCTATAGGTTCCAACAAAGTATTATCACATTTGCAGTTTCACTTCCAGTATTTTCATCAACAAAATTTGTTTCTTTGCTTTAATTTTTCGGTACATTTTGTTATTTGGAACTTAAAGCCTTTAGAAAAATGATAATATGTCCCATGAGTCATTTTTATCGCCATTGCCCTAGATGAACTAAATGTATTAACATTATTTGATTGTGAGCTGCTCAACATATCTGACAGTCCCTGAAAAAAAAAAACTAAATTATCCCAGCAATAAAATAGCAAAACATTGTACAGGAGCATGGCAATGAAGCACTAGTAGCATGTGTTTAATCTTTTGACAGAAAGGGTTCTATAATTCTGTTTCAACAGTTTAAAACATGCTAATAAAAGTATTCCATTGAGTAATCACAAAAGTACACTAAAAGGGAACATCTGTGTGGATCAAGTAGTAATCATGGTATAGAAGGAAACATGAATCTCACCGCAATCAATTCCTTTCTAGCCTCTTGAAGTTCATCATTGCTCTCGCGCTCCTTAGTGATGAGATTGTTTGTTAGAATTAGTGTATCTTCCAGTTCTGCTAGTTTCTCATCCAATTCTTCTTTCTTCTTCTTCATCTCAGTTTGCACAGCAACATCATCCCCTAAATGCTTCATCACATTCAGCATTCCTTTAAGTTCTGCAATCTCCATATCTAATTTTTGCTTAGCATCTAGCTCCCTCTCCAAATGGAGAATCTTATTCAGTGCTTCCTCTTTTTCTTTCTGCAAGTTCAAGAAAAAACAATAAACAACAGCTGCAGCAGAGAGATGTTAATTTTATAAGTCAAATTCATCCAAAGTAAACCAAGCATTAATTGCCAAAACCTTCTGTTCTTCAATCAGCTTCAAGACATTTTCATCAGCCTTTTTTTGCTCGAATGATGCCTTTTCGAGGGAGCTCTTTCTCAAGTCATTCTACATAGAGATTAGATATTTCAGAATTAAACAGGAGGTTTAAGATGGACAAAAATATAATGAACTAAAAAAAACTGCTGAGCCCTGACTGCAGACCACATAGTTATCTTATTCCGTTCTGCCACAGGATTGCTGTAAAGCTTGCACATCATGCAATGTTACAAAAAAGTGTATCTGGCAGGTACAAACGACTATGTATATGATGCAGTAAATGTTACACGGATGTTTCATTTGACACAGACCCATACCACATATGACACTGTACTAGGCCATATGCTGACAAATTAAACCAACAGATGTTTCAGCCAGGGTAGATATATGTGACTAAGATGTGAGTAGCATTCTAATGTATTTGAGTTCAGAGTTCAAATATGCAACACATGACTTGCACTGGTTTTACATTTTGGAAAATAAAAAATAATATTTGTCAGACGGATATAAGATTACATGTACAAATGAAAAGCATTTGATGGAAACTGAAGCGTGATTATGCTGACTAGATCGCTTTTCATAAATTCTAATTATACTCAAATCATAACTTTGAACACCACACCCTGTTTGGATTTACGAAAATCCAACCCATGGATCCAATTCTAGTTTTTTTTTTGTGCGAGTATGTGTGAGAAAGGGAGTGTATCATCCATAATGAAGGGAACAAATAAAAGAACAAATGAAGGGAGCATTAGAGACTTGCACTGCCAACAATTCAATGACACTGGGAACATTAGCGACTTGACCATAAAATGAAAGAAAATAAAGAGAACATTAGAGACTTTCCACTTAAGATTTTTATCAGGCTTTTCATCAGCTAAACTACTGATGAAAACCAAGCAAAATTTTGTTTTCCCAGAATTTTCCTGCTCTCAAAATTTTCAACATCTAAACAGGTTGTAAGTCATTCCATACAATCTTTGTGTAAAATAAACAATCCGCAATGACAAATAGCAGCATTAGATCATGACAGCGTACACAATGAAACAAAAAATACATTGCAGAAACAATAACCAAGCAATTATTCTATACAAGTCAGAGATCATTGGCAATATAACGATATGACATGAGTTTATGGACTTAAAAAGTCTAAATGCCTGACCTGCTGTTTTTCCTCTTCCAACTTCTGCCTCTCACGTTCAGTCAGAGCCTCACGCTTGCTCAATTCTTTACTCCACAAATCCAGTTCTTTCTTCTGCTTTTCCAAATCTAAGTTTAGTTTCTCCTGCTCGATCAAGGTTTTGTGGAGATTTTCTGCATATTCAGCCACCTCTGAGTCACTGAAATCAGAAACTTCAGAACAGCTATCCATCTTATCTGAAATAGAACACGAAAGTGTCACAGTCAAACTATAGTGTATCATCAAATGATTAAGTCTTAAAAAGCATACAACAGGAAGAGCTTTGATTTCAACCAGAAATCACGATCAGACACTAAAAAACAGACAAATCATACAAACAGTAAGAAACTCATACAACTCGTCACACCTCTCTACATAAATTAAGACAGGAAATACAATCTGAAGTGCCTTCAAGAGACGAAATGCAACAGTTATACAAACAGTCAAGCTGCTATCAACTCGAGCTATGTACTTGAAACAGAGGAAATGCTCGATCAAATCCCTAGCTCGGAGAAGAAGATGAACAATACACGGACAGACATCTCGTTACAACTCTTTATGTAATTAAAGACAGGAAATACAATCTGAGTTGAATTAGTACCTACAAACAGCGAAGCTCCGATCCGAAAACTGAGAGGAAATGGTCGACCAAAATTCAAAACCCTAGCAAGATGAGACTCGTACTGCCAAAACCAATAATTCACTGAGTGGGACTTCGATCCAATGCAGAGCGACCCACGGTGCCCCAAAATTCAAACGGCGTCGTAGCTACTGAGAAAATGATAACACGGCCAATCGAACCGGTGCTTGGTTCAAATTTGAACCGCAGTTGGGGGATGTACAAGAAGTTGAGGACATTTACACTATTGCCACTACATGTGAGTTCAAATATCTATTCATTCACTGATTTCACAATCATCAACTGCTGATCTCTGTCTGCTGAAGGACAAAATCAAGATATTTTGTTCTCAACATTTTCCAGATGAACTGCCCTTCAGAGGTATATATGACTTAGATTAACATGTCCCGACTTGAATTCATTGATGTTTCAGTGAAGTGTTTGATTAATCAGATGGTGTTTTTGGAACTGTGCTGAGGTTGTGTTGTGGTTTTTGATTTCAGATCGGCTGTTTTGCTTCCACCATTTGTTGGTGGTGTGGGTGGGATGAAACCTACCCCATATAGTGTCAACATGCTGGTTAGTTATGTAATTGGATTTTGCAAGTGATGGGGAACTGTTTTGCATGTTGGTGAACTGAATTTTGCAAGTGATGGGGAATTGTTTTTTATATCTCTGAATGCAGATTTGAAAAGTTGTTTTACTGGATCGGTTACTTTGTGTGGAGTTCAGGCTTTACATTTCTCTGAACCGACTGATGGATATGCTTAACTGCATAATCAAGTGTTTAGATAGTTCTTATGTATTAAACTTAAATCCTCAGAACTTCTTGTCAAATTGCCACTACACAATGAAAAAGGACTTGAGTTTGAAATGCTATTGAGAAATTCCCTAGAATTTGGTCGCAGCACTCGTTGTCATCCCCTGAATAATGTCATTTGTTTCAGCATAAGCAAGGAATGGTTTGTGTGCGTATCATTTGACGTGTAAAAAATTATGGAATATGTGAAACAATGTTTCAGCATCAGAATTAACTTGACATAGTTCTGAAGAGTGATACGATATCAAATGTGTTATAGGCTGCACCTGGATCTAAATCTAGTGTTGAGGTGGATGAATCTGAAGTAGAGGAAGAGGAAGAAAAGTCCGATGTTTACAGTAATACAATGACAGAAGCTATGGGTGCTGGTAAGTTTGAACAGATTCACGTAGCTTATTTGAGTGGAAGAAAAGTCAACATGCTCAGCTAAAATTGTATCACGGATCATTTTAAGAAAATATTGAATAATTTACTATGTTTCATGACTCAAATTCAGTAAATTTTCATCATATAAATATTCTCCTTTAGCTATGCAGTATGTTGACTGCTATGTCTAGGATCATGCTGCTTATTATGCAACTTGTTGATTTATGGTTTCCACTGATCTTATCATGATGCAGTATTGACCTACAGACACGTGTTGGGGATGAACTACAATTTCATTCGTCCTGACTTAATGGTTGGTTCTTGTCTACAGGTACTCATTGTGTACGTATTCATGAGTGGCATTAGCATCTTTCACTATATGACATCTGAGTCCTTATTATTCAATGCAGACTCCC
Organism: Rhodiola kirilowii; assembly: GCA_033675215.1. Taxonomy (NCBI): domain Eukaryota; kingdom Viridiplantae; phylum Streptophyta; class Magnoliopsida; order Saxifragales; family Crassulaceae; genus Rhodiola; species Rhodiola kirilowii. Next base: position 3,574,112 of record CM066194.1, read on the forward strand.
AAAGACTTGGACAAGCTTCGCAAAATTGGAGTAAAAACTGTATTTTGCTTGCAACAAAATCCTGATCTTGAGTATCCTTCGTAATATTTCTAGTGTGTCACTGTCATAATGCTAACTATGTTTATAACATCAACATCTGCCCTAAAAACTTGGTTAGAGGTTTTTGTATGAGACTCTAAGCATGTTTTTCCTTCATAAATGTCTAAAGCTACTTTGGAGTCGATATTAATGCCATAAGAGACTATGCTAAGACCTTTACTGATATCCAACACATCCGGGCTGAAATCAGGTACTTGCTAGCTATATGAGTAGTTTCTGGTATATGGTTGAATTGAATAGTTGCAATCATTATGTTCTAACAGTTTAAACAATATCACACTGATAACAGTATTCACTATTGCTTTAGAATCTGATCTGTTTGAATCAGAAGTTGACATATATAGCCTTATGCATGTCAGGGATTTTGACGCATTTGATTTGAGAACACGTCTCCCAGCAGTAATAAGCATTTTATACAAGGCCATAAATAAAAATGGTGGTGTGACTTATATCCATTGTACAGCGGGTCTTGGAAGAGCTCCTGCTGTTGCTGTATGTCTCTGAAACTTGGCTTGAAATTTATTCTTGCCTTATAATAAATACAGACATTAATATTTGGTTGTTTACTCTATTAATGTAGCAGGCGTACATGTTTTGGGTTCAAGGTTATAAGCTAAGTGTTGCCCACAGTTTGCTGCAGGTGAGATTTCATTTTTGCGTTAACTGTTGTATTAATTAAATTTAGAGTTTTCACTCAGCAATGGTTAGCCCTTACCCTTTTGCATCTTGGTATTTGTTTGGGATGGAACTTTACTATATTTTCTAAATGGACTACTATTTGCATATTCTTTACATCAGACAAAACAGCTCTGATTCAATAAAAAGCTGGTTGCCACGTACGCAGAGTATTAACGAATGACACTATATGGCTCTTGTTCTACCGAGCAAAAGGTCATGTTTTCCTAAGCTGGAAGCTATAAAAAGTTTTAGTCATCTTTGTTATATGAAATGCTCCTTTTTTTGTACAGATGATTCAGCTAGACCTCAGATTTCTGTGATGTCGTTTATGTGTGTTTAAGTCTAGACAACAAACTATCTGATCCTACTTTGCATGTGTATTTATTTTAAGATTACATGCCTCAGAAAGAAAGACGTGACATATCTCTCCCTTTGAATTTCGAAAGTAGGGTTTCTCTAGAGCGCCGTTCGCCGGTCCCATGGCCAGCTCGGACCCCTCGCCTGATCAATGGCCACGTCTTCTTGCTTCGCTCAAGCCCAAGGTGCAACCTAAGCCCCCTGTTATGGCTCCGGCGCGCGGCGTTTCCTTCGCTTCTGTTGTCGGTCAGCCGACAAGCAAAGCTCGCACCTTTGCCTTTATTGTTGCGCCATCTTCTAGTATCGACCGTTTCCCCCCTATCAAGCTTCCTCCCCGTCAAATTGGAGAGAAAGATGGAAGGCCGACGGTCGCTTTTACGGCTGAAGAAGTTCGCGTCGGTGCTGTGAGAATTCTAATTTCTTACTTTTATTTGATTATGATACAAGGTATATATACACAGTCTATACATGTGTGAATACACAATATATGCCTTAATCGTTGCTGATGATAAGGCTAGTACAATTTATGGTAAATGATGAGATATGCTATTAATGAGAGATTTGATTGAGATGGGATTTTCTGCTTGATTGAGGTCTTGACTGGATCTTTCCAACACCCCCTTGCAAACTAGAGAGTCCTTGACTTACTAGTTTGGAACAAAGAATGTGGTGACGATGACGATGCAATGCCTTAGTTAATAAATCTGCGGGTTGATCAACCGAGGGTATAAAACGAACCAAATGACTTCCGACAGCAACTTTTTCCCGTACAAAGTGATAATCTAACTCAATGTGTTTGGTGCGAGCATGAAAGACGGGATTCGTCGCCATATAAGTGGCACTCAAGTTGTCACAGTATAGGACAATAGGGTACTGAATATTCGCACCAAGTTCGGATAAGAGAAGGGCTAACCAAGTTGTTTCGGCACAGGCGTGGGCAAGAGCCCTATACTCAGATTCAGCGCTGGAGCGGGCAACGGTTGGTTGCTTTTTAGAGCACCAAGACACTAAGTTGCTGCCAAGATAAATAAGGTATCCAGATTGAGAGCGACGAGATGTAGGACAACCAGCCCAATCGGCGTCCGAATAAGCAGTTAAAGTGACCGGATGACGTTGAGGTGTGAAGGACAAGCCATGGCCAATTGTGCCCTTGACATAACGAAGAATTCGCTTGGCAGCGACAATGTGAGGAGTGCGTGGTTGGCTCATGAACTGAGAGATGAAGTTTACTGCGTAAGCGATGTCTGGCCGAGTAATGGTTAGGTATTGTAAGGAACCAACGATTTCACGAAATAGTGTAGGATTATCTAAAGGGGAACCGTCAGTGAGGTTGAGAAGAGCTTTTGGTGTCATTGGAGTGCTGACTGGTTGACTGTGTAAAAGACCATATTTCTCCAGCATATCGTGAGCATACTTCAATTGGTTTATGTGAAGACCATCAAGCTGCGATGTCACTTGAAGACCAAGGAAATAATGAAGTGGTCCTAGATCCTTGATATCAAAAGCACGACTCGGGGTGTCAATAAATTGATCAAGTAGAGATTCACTGTCAGATGTGATGATGATATCATCTACGTAGAGTAAGAAGAAGATCGTGTGACTGCCACGCCGGAAAATGAATAGTGATGGATCGGCTTTGCTGAGATAGAAACCAGTAGCTAATAAAAAATGACTCATACGATGAAACCATACTCTCGGTGCTTGTTTGAGACCATAAATGGATTTTAATGATTTGCAGACGTGATTTGGCCGAGAAGGATCAATGAATCCTGGGGGTTGCGTCATATAAACGTCCTCTTGTAGAGTACTGTGTAAGAAGGCATTCTTTACGTCAAGTTGACGAAGAGGCCAATTTCGTGACACTGCAATAGATAGGACAGTACGGATGGTGGCGGGCTTGATCACAGGGCTGAAGGTTTCACCATAATCAATACCGTACTGCTGATGAAATCCCTTTGCAACTAAACGCGCTTTGTAGCGCTCCACTGTTCCGTCTGGCTTTCTCTTGATTCTAAATATCCATTTGCAGCCTACAACGTGTTGTGAAGAAGAAGGTGGAACAAGTAACCATGTCTGATTCTTTAATAAGGCATTGATTTCATCGGTCATTGCGGAACGCCAGAGTGGATCCTTTGAGGCTTGACTGAAGCATGTGGGTTCGAGAGAGTGGACAGAAACCAGTGCCTTAGGTATAGGATACGTAACAGTCCCATCAGTACGAATTCGACGTTTGATAATGCCATCTTGAAGACGAGTGCGAACACAAACATCATGTGATGGCATAGGTTCAGATGCGGCAGCGGGAGCAGGATCATAATCTGAAGTTGTAGTTTGATTAGATGCCGGACTAAGAGCAGAGGATATTGGAGGAACAACAATCGACGAGTCCGGAGCAGCTGTTGTGATAGATCCAGGAGTACGACGACGATGATATTGAATTAGTGGTTGAGCAGGAGGTGTCAGCGTTGTTGGTATAGTAGCAACAGCATTTGTGACAGCACCTTGATGAGGTTGTGGCGTAGTAGAAGGCTCGCCATGGGCAATCGGTGATTCTGGAGCATCTGGAGCATTAGCTCCTGAAGTTGAAGATGGCAGTGGACCATTATCAGTAGATATCAATGTGGGACTTGAGTGTGAGCCAAGTGAAGGTGGGCTGTGTAATGGGGCTTCCATGGAAGCTGTTGAATTTGAAGGTGTCAGAAGATGCAGGTCAAATTCCACAAATGATGACGAAGATGGTGCCTGCAATTTCTTAAATGGAAAGTAAGCTTCATCAAATAAGACATGGCGGGAGATAATGACGTGACCAGTTTTGGGATCAAGACACCGGTAACCTTTATGATTAGGAGAATAGCCAATAAAAACACACTCGACGCTTTGACTAGATAATTTGGTGGAGAATTTAGAGTGGATGTGAGAAAAACAAGCACAACCAAAAACACGAAGGGAGGAATATGAAGGAGAATGACCATACAAGATCTTGTGTGGTGTGTCCCACGACAGAGTTGTTGTGGGAAGAATGTTGATGAGATAGACAGAGGTGAAGACAGCTTCGACCCAAAGGTTGGTGGGAGCTCCAGAAGTGAGAAGAAGAGTACGTGTCATGGAAGCAATGTGACGATGTTTGCGCTCTGCAAGTCCATTTTGTTCAGGTGTGTATGGACAAGAGAAACGCTGTATAATACCAAGTGATGCACAATAGTTAGTAAAATCTTGATTCACATATTCTGTGCCATTATCACTTTGAAGGTACTTAACCGACCCATGAAAAATATTTTTGATCATTTGAACAAGGGTTTTGAAATGGGAAAGAACCTCATTTTTCCTCCTCATTGGATATAGCCAAGAATAGCGAGAGCACTCATCTGTGAATAATACATAATAGCGAAACCCGCTAACAGACATGACAGGGGACATCCACACATCACTATGAATAATCTCAAATAATGAAGAGGAAAATGTATTATTGGAAACAAATGGGAGTTTATGAGATTTACTAAGTGCACAAATATTGCAAAAGGAATTGAAGGAGACTTTGTGACCAAGACGAGAGAGAACTGAGGAGGATGGATGGCCAAGTCGATTGTGCCAGGTGGAAGAATGAACCGAGACAAGAGCTTGTGGAATATCAGATTCATGATGGAGGGAGAGAGGATACAAGCCATCCTTACAAGGGCCCTGAAACAACAATCGACCGGTGAGTAAACAATATATTTGATAAAAGGTAGTAGCAAATACAAAGAAAACAAGATTATCTTTGGTGAAACGAGCTACAGAAAGTAGGTTTTTGTGAAGGGAGGGTACACGAAAAGCATTATAGAGATTGAAGTTTGCGGAACCCAAAGAAATAGGAATGTTACCGGTGTGAGAAATGGGTAAAGAATCACCATTTCCCATGAAGACATTATGTGGACCATTATGAGGTTGAGAGTTTGGGATAGAAGCGGAGGTCATGTGATGAGTGTGATGAGTTGCTCCTGTATCTGGATACCAATTAGGATCCGTAGCAATGTGAGCACCCGCAAATGGCGTAGTTGAGGCAGGCCCAGAATAACGATGAGGACAGTGAGTCATGTCATGTTGGTTGCTGTGACAATTGTTGCACCAATTGGGAGATGGTCCAAGTAAGCCCTGAGACCAAGGAGCACGACCATTCCAAGGAGCATTCCAAGGAGTATAAGAGGATTGTTGCTGAGAAAAGCATTGGCCACCATATGTAGGGCGAGAATTCCGACGGTTAGCTCCACGGCTACCATTTCCACCACGAGATCGGCCTCACTGATCTCTTCGATTGCTGTCACAACGATCAGATTCAATACGATCAGATTCGTGACGTTCAGAGTCTCGTTGGGCACGACCTTGAGTGAAGAGGGCGGTGACTGGAAGTGAAGATGAATTTGTCTCAGAACGTTGGGCATCAAAGGCTAAAATGCGAGCCCGGAGGTCAGAGAATGTGGGAAGAGAAGGGCTTTGTGTTAAAGCCGTGCGAAGCATCAAATAGTCAGATCCAAGACCGTGGAGAGTAGATAAGACCAAATCCTCTTCCGGAACTGGTTTGCCAATAGAAGAAAGTGCATCGGCGATTGACTTGGCATGACGAATGTACTCATCAACAGTTTTGGACCCTTTTTGTAGTTCCAACAGTTGAAGCTTTAGGCTGGATGCACTTGCTGTAGATTGTTGAGAAAAGTGACGAGACAGACAGTCCCAAATATCTTTGGAAGTGTCGAAGCCGATGGTAAGTTGGGATACACTATCTGTGAGAGATGTAGTGATTAGGCTGACAATTTGCTGATCGATTGTGAACCATTCCTCATGTGCAGGGTTAGGTATTTCTGTGGCAGGAGAGGTTTCGGTTGCAGCAATGGTGATTGTAGCTTTCGGTTCCGGAATAGAACCAGAAATGTATCCCCATAACCTCTGTCCATGTAGGTAGGGCTTGATTTGTCGAAGCCAAGTAAGGTAATTGGTTTCAGTGAGCTTGGTAAATTGGGCAGTATTTTGAGAAGGGGTAGCTGCGGAAATAGAAAGGGCCGTGAGGGAGAGTCTGAGCAAAAGAATGGGGAGAAAGGAGTGTGGAGGATAAAGGAAATTTAACAGGCAGGAAGGAGGTCGTCTGATACCATGTGAGAATTCTAATTTCTTACTTTTATTTGATTATGATACAAGGTATATATACACAGTCTATACATGTGTGAATACACAATATATGCCTTAATCGTTGCTGATGATAAGGCTAGTACAATTTATGGTAAATGATGAGATATGCTATTAATGAGAGATTTGATTGAGATGGGATTTTCTGCTTGATTGAGGTCTTGACTGGATCTTTCCAACAGGTGCCAAGCGCTTTGAACACTCGCTCGCGGCGAAGTTTACGGTAGGTAAACCATCCATTGCCGAAATCCAGAATGCTTTTCAAACGAACTGGCAGACGACAGGTCGGGTGACCATCAGTAACATTTGGGATGGACGCCACATCCTTGTCATCCTTGACTGTGAGATAGATGTGATGACTGCTTTGGCTTGCCCTCTTCGGAAGGTGGGTCACTCGATGTTCAGGTTGTTCCGGTGATCTATTGATTATAATCCAAGGCGTGAACCCTCCTTCACGACTGCTTGGATTCGTCTTCCAGGCCTTCCCCTGCCCCTTTATGACCGAAGCTATGTACAAGCCATTGTGTCAACTTTTGCGCGGTTTGTGGATGTGGATGAACGAACCAGGGCATGTAAATCCCTTCAATTTGCACGTGTTTGTGTGGAAGTGGATGTCACGAAGCCTATTCCCCGAGAAGTGTGGGTAAATTTGCCTAATAACCAAGGTTTTGTGCAGCGTGTTCAAGTGGAAAGCAAATTAACATTTTGTATGAAATGCCAAATCCATGGTCATGATGTGATGAGTTGCAGGAAGATTGCGGCAGGAAACAATAAAGGAACAGAGTCCTTGAGGCGGAATGATTATGATAAGGATATGAGTACTAAAGTTATGAAGGTGGCTAGTGCTACATCAAGGAGCACATCAGAGGAGGATAAACGCACCAAAATTGCCCCCAGGAACAAATCAAAGAACCAAAGGAGAGATGAATGGGTTGAGGTGAGAAGGAAGAAAGGTTCTAAAACTGTGCAATTTATTGATACGAAGCCTGGAGACAATCCTAACAATCCAATTTTGGAGCAAGCTAGTAAAAATGTCACTGAGGAGGCGGCTACGGAGGTAGTTTCAATTGGCCAGCACCATAATATAGTAGTTGATCAACACAATTTGGGTGAGTCAGTGGGCATTTTCTCTGATGATGGGAACAATGAAAATGATGATACTCTGGCTTTAGTTGCTTTCCATGCTTCAAAGAATGGTAGTATGCAACAAGGCGGGGTGGAGGATATGTCTACTCCTGTGCATGTAGACAAGATTGTTGAAGAGGACCCAAATAAGGGCATTGACGTTGGTGAACATGATTATTTGCCCGTGGTTGCTCTTAAGGAGAGTCAAGATCAAGTGGTGACCGACAGTGGAAGTGATGCGGAGTATGAGCATCACGTACTGTCCCTTACAAATGTTGGTGGTCGGATTTATTGTGAAGAGTTTGGTGGTAAATCTTTCCAAGACCTGGAAGAATTGGTCAACTATGGCAAGGAAAATGGTTATGTCCTGCAGGTAGAATCGAGTATGCCCATAGAGGAATCTGAAAGAGGTCATGAAGTTCACGAAGTCATCCAAAATGCTAATGATTCTGGTGACCAGGCTGAGTATGTCGATCCTCCTCCAATTCCAACCAGAAACCGTCATCGGAACAAAATGGGGTCTCGTTCCTCAGCTAGTTCGTGCCCTAAAAAGAAAGACACAAACTTCGTTTGGTCTTGATCTTATGTATTTTGCTACTGTTTTTCCTTCTCAATAAATAAAATTACCTTTAAAAAAAAGAAAAATAAAGACGTGACATTGACTTGGAATGGCAAGGCATCTACTTTGGTGGAAATTTCTGGATACATCGGGTGCGGTCAGGTGATTAATCAATTTTCCATCCCTGATTTATCTGACTTAGGTTTTTGTTTTTTTTTTTCCCTATTTATAAATGTGTTATGTGACCTACTCCATATTTCTTATCTTTCAGAAAATGCCTCTACAATATGAAAAAGAACAGGGTCTTTGGACTCTCAACAGGGAACTGCTGGTAATTACAGTATCATTTGCTTGAACACATTTATCTTCCTGTCAATCAATCAGAAGTCTGTTTCTGCAGTTGCTGACTCCATCAATAGAATATTTTGATATGGTCTATTGAGATGAAATCATATCGACACCAATGGTTGATTTATTCTCCCTTTTTTTTATGCGACGAATCCACAGGAAGGAAGGTATGAGTACAAGTATATTGTTGACGGTGAATGGGTAGTTAATAGGGATGAGCTTTTTACAACACCCAACACAGATGGTCATGTCAACAATTATATTCAGGTAAGATTCTATTTTTTGGTCATTACCAACTAAAGATGGTGTAAGCCAGTAATGAATAATACTGTGAAGTAACAACGCGAATTAAGTGAGAACACCATGCGCCCACTGCGTGTGCGAAACTAGGGTTTCCTAATGGCGAACTCCGCCGCTGGGGGGCATATGGAGAATTCGTCCGTCGAAAGAGGTAAGGAGCAACATGTTCCGGCTAACGCAAGCTCGAATCTGATGGGAGCAACTCGAAAGGAGAAGGGAGCGGATCTGGCAGATCGTAATAAGGGTTTTTGGGCTGTGAAGAATCAAGCAAATCGGAACCGTGAGAGGGGGGCGTCACTTCAGTTTGTGGCACAGAATCAAGGTGCGGACAGAGTGGGAGAGTGCTACCGGAAAATTCAAAAATGCCTTAGTTGGGTTCATTTTTGGTACGAAACCGTATCTGGGAAGAATGAGAGGGTTTATCAGGGCCAAGTGGGGGGATGAGTCTGTTGTTAAGGTTTCATTATTGAACAATGGCATCTTCATGTTGAACTTTGCGGAGGAATATAAGAAATTGGAAATACTACTTGGTGGCCCATGGACATTTGATAATCATCCGTTGATTCTTAAGGAATGGTCGGAGCATGAGGACTACAAGTGTGGCAGCGTGGCATCGCTACCAGTGTGGGTGAGGCTGCCAGCAATCAAAGCTCATGTGACAGACCTCAGGATTCTGAGCCGTCTTTGCTCAAAACTGGGAAAGCCTATCTGCACGGACGGTATAACAGCCGACGGAACCAGTTACAGCTTTGCAAGAGTTTGCGTGGAGGTTTTTGGAGAAGTAGAACTAGCAGATAACATTGAATATGAGGATCCATACGGAAACAGATATGTTCAACCAGTGTTGTACGAATGGAGGCCATCGAGATGCAACAACTGCTGCAGATAACATTGAATATGAGGATCCATATGAAGAATCAACTTGGTTGTACCCTCTTCAAGTTGGAGGTTGTGAAATGCAAATAAAGTCCTGTGCTTCTAAGGAAAATGCCGATATATTAAAGATTACTGAGAAGAATCTCATCAACAAGGTATGCACATGAGTTTTTGAAGTAATTTCATTGTTTTGTTTCTGTTGATTTATGCTTCTGACAAAGCTCCAGGTAAAATCTGTGTCCATACTTAAACCAATTATTCCCTTTTTTTTTAATTATAAAACTGATGCTTGCATTCTTCATTATTATTGTAAAGAATATCGACTGTGTATACCGATCTCACCACTCACAGATTAATATTTAATATACCAGATTTATACAGACTCAGCAGAAGCCAAAATACCAGAAGTTTTGGATTATCTGGGAACTGTAGTTGAGGTAATTGCTCACTGCCAGAATTGATAATTCTTCTATTTTCCATCTTTCCGAGTGGTTAATATCAAGTGAAGGAACACGTGTTTGGCAAACATGTCATACCTCTGACTTATGTTATTGATTTCCTGCTGGTGCCTGTGATTACATGCTTCCAACAGTCGTTATAAGCGCTTAGTTGTTTCCACACATTATTCATTGCAGGCAGGTTACAAGTTTATTGCTCTTGCTCATCATTTGTCCATGATTGATGCCATACACCAATTTCTTTTGGTAAGCTACAACAAATTCGGAATCCCATTCTTGATGCAAAAGCAAAACGATTTAGCATCTATGTTGTGTACTCTCAGAAGAAGAAAGTGGGTTGCATCCGTATCGATGGAGGTACCCCTGCAGCATCAAGGCAAGGTTTAGTGACAGATTTCAGGAAAAAGATAATGTCAAAGTTGCAGTGGTAAGTTAGGTAGCTCTCTGTTAATGTTCAATAAAACATCTCTCCATTTTGATCAATTGGTGATGTGTCAATTGAAAACTGTGTATAAAGTCTGTCAAAATCTTGCAGTTGTCCATCAGAGCCGGAGGAGTTGGGTTAACTTTAACTGCTGCCAGTACCGTCATTTTTGCAGAGCTCTCTTGGACTCCTGGTGACATAATACAAGCAGAAGACGGTGCTCATAGAATTGGCCAGGTAAGAAGTAATCATCAGGATTGATCTAGTCCTAGGCTATTTTTCTTTGTCCGTAACTGTACGTGTCGAAACTCTACTTATTGTTTCCAATTTCAGGTGTCGTCAGTGAACATTTATTACTTGCTAGCAAACGACACTGTTGATGACATAATATGGTAATTTCATGCAACATAGCTCTTTCTCAGGATTTTGGGATGACACTTGCATACGATTTGATTTTCTTCTTTGCAGGGACGTTGTCCAGAACAAGTTGGAAAAATTAGAGCAGGTTTCCCCTTCATGCTGCCCAGAATAAATGTCGTGGTAGATTAATGACATTATCAAGGGATGTGAGGAAGGTTAGAGATTATGAACACGCTAAGTTCTATTTTTTGGCATACTGGGGATCATTTATTATGCCATATAAACATTATCAATACAACAGGAGGAGTTACTAACCTTAAAATGAATTGAGCTCTCTTTTGCTGCTAGAAGGCTTGAATCTTCTGGACATAAAGCCAAGGCTTCCTCAAAATTTCCAGATGCAGTCAATCTGCATCAAAAGTGCCAAAGTAAGAACAGTTATGGGGTATTTCATGAACATAAATGTTTATAATCAGTTATCTCGCAACATCCACTTTAGCAATATGGGAGATGTGAAAACTTATACTCAGTGGCATATAAAAGAACATGTATGCAGTAGTGTCTGTGAAGCATCTATCACGACAATGAAGCTAAAAAGGAGAGAATGTGCACTCCAAGTTCTCTATCAACTGAGTTTACTTAATGAGTTATATGACGGGAAAAAACTAGCTGGAAGAAAGAAACTACAGAGTTTATCTAATGGACTATGGTTCTGCAAGATAGTATATGAAGCTGGATCAGGTTGACCGGATATGCAATGTGAATGACACATTTCAAAAGATTTTTCCTCTAATTATTATTAGAACGGAACTTTGGATCCAATGGATGATAGGTCCAAATGAAATAAGGAAAGGTAGGGCATATTAAAGGTATTATTCATACTATTGCATATTAAGATCACAACTTGTAGTAGTGTATGTTTGTTTCCTACTAGCTAGAGATGGAAACAATACAAAATGTTACAGAGAAAAAAGATCTAAACCTAAAAGTACGTACCTGAGCACCAAGAGGAAAGGAAAATAGACCGAATTGTCAAGACCAACAAGAATTGAATTGCTGCTTTGTAAGAACGTTCCGAAACATAACCGTGTGTTACAATCCCAACGAGGCTAGAGTGAAAGCCACTCAGAATGGGCCGATGAGGACGTCGGTCTCCAAAGGGTGGGGCAATGTTACAATCCCTCATTGGCTAGGTGCTTCCACACCTAGTGGTACTTAAGCACTAGGGGTTCTCTCATCCATCAGACTAATCTTTTGTGGTGAGCTCTTCCCTTGGGCTTAGGTGCCTAACACCGTGTCTGCATAAGTGGATCGATACAGCACTCGAAATGACCTTACCTAAAATATTGCATATAATCTAGTACAATATTAGCAAAGCAAACATAGAACTATATATCTCTATGATCATGATGAGTATACATATTTATGTGTGTCTGTGTACCTCCACATATCTTGACAATAAAGCTATTGCATATGGTTTCTGAATGACTACAACAGAAGGAGACTCGGACAGGGAAGGAGCTTTCCATTTTGGTCTACGAAAACTCCAATGTTATCCTGAATCAAGGTAACCATATAATGATACTCAGAGCTTTACAAAACCTGACAGGGAAGAAATGTATACAGAACCAAGTGAGGTCTGTACTTCAGAAAAAAAGTTCCTCCTCCGATGCGGGGTATTCGTTCTGTTAAATAGCTAGGTTTTTATAACCGTACCCTTGCACCAGTTTGGATGGGTGGGGAATTCGAGTTCAACTTTTAACACAATTTTTAATCAACAGAGATGACATATATATATATATAGGGGGTGTTCTATTGAGGACACCTCTAACTATGACTATGAGGACGTGAGGACGATCAATCAGGGCGCGCCACGTGGCGCAAATAGTGTTCAGCCGCAATTGTTGACTTTTCAAAAGTTAGTGGGGTTTACTATTTGGACACGTGGCGCACCCACAAAATAGTGGGTTAGATGGATGATGATCCAACGGCTGAGATTAGTCCCTACGTCCTCACCAAATTTGAGTGTCCTCAAATGAACACTCCTATATATATATATATAAGTTAGACTCGAATAGTTTTTTATTTTTCCTTTTAATTAGCATCTACATACATCACTAACAAACCACCAACGTAAGATTAGAAACCTGTTCAAGCCTCAAGATGATGCATTGAAGTGGCCTGAAATAAGTGGTTTACTAATATCTACCGCCGACAATTGTATATCATATCAATCACATAAAAAATTCTCATGAATATTGACTTTTTTCTATTTCAGTATAACTAGTCGGAGTTCATGCTCATAGAGGCAATCCCCATGTTAAGCTTAAGTTTACTTAAAATTTATACTGTTGGATCGTAGTTAGCTACCTGACAGGTAACGTTCCTTGCCAGGTAAACGTACAACAGCGGAAATAAAAGTATAACAGGTAAAATGAAGATGACACGGTAGGTTATAGTGGAAACTCCAGCACTCAAATTAGTACTGAAGAAAAATCACTACCTTCTAGCTTGACTAGAAGGATTTCAGAATAGCGCCTTGTATTATTAGATATTGGTTACAATGAGGTAATACAACCCAACCACTATCAAGGGTGTACTGCCATACTTTCAGACAAACCTTAGTTGTAGTTACCTCCATTGTGTCCGCACTGCAAATCCAAGTCGCTATCCTTCACTGATCCCGATTGCTACGTCTGTTCCCTCACAGGTACGCCTTGGCTGAGTCAGCCTTCCTTCTGCAATCGACAGCTTTAGTTCAGCAAGAACCTTTAGCTCCAGTCATTCCCTTGAATGGACGCGTGCAAATGGATGCCTTAACAATCATTGTGTAGACCATCCAACCTCTCGGGAAAACAATCTCTCTCTAAGAGATTGCATTGGAACGGTTCCTCGGAGAAGACTCCTCGGAACGGACAAGTGCTAATGGATGCCTTAGCAACCATTTTATATCTCGTCCTTTCTTCCAATATTTGATTATCATCCCATATTGATATCAAATATTCAATGACAATATCCCATAATATTCTCATTGAGTGTGTCGTGTGCAGTAGCCTTTCATCTGGTGGATGGCCATCCTCCTTATTTTATCATTTGTGCTTATCAATAAGAACAACCCATGTTATTCTTATTGAATACTCCAAAAGGTGAATGTCCATCATCATTGTTTATTCATACACACTCTTCAATACGAATAACCCATATGTTATTCTTATTGAATACTCCAAACGGTGAATGTGCAATACATGCTCTTCATGTGCCCATCCTTACTTCATCAGTCGTGCTCTTCATGTGCAGTAAGTGTCCCTTGAGTGGATACCCAACATTCCCATTTTGTCATCCACGTTCTTCAATAAGAATATTCTTATTGAGAACCTCAAAAGCTGAATGCCCATCATTCTCCATTTATTAAGGTTGATGCCCATCATTCTTTCTTTATCATCCACGGTTTTCAATAAGAACCCCATAATATTCTTATTGAATACCCAAACACGTGAATGCACATCATCCTCCCTTTATCAAGTCGATGTCCATCATCCACGATGGTTTCCAGCTGGAACAAGAGATCTTTGGGAACAACAAGATCTTCATTCAGTTACCCACTGAGGTAACGTTACTTTCGGAGTTTCTGTGCCCTTCGGTTACACACTGAGGTAACGTTACTTCCGGAGTATATCTGTCCATTAACCTGCACTTTCAAGTAACACATCAGTAGGATGTTTGTCATATCAAAACCAGTAGAGTCAAAGACTCCAACAATTTCCCCCTTTTTGATGATGACAAACATCCTCTTCACGAGAGATAATAATAGCATGAAACGCATGAATATAGTTACCTCTACCCGAATCTTTGATGAGGGAGATTTTGAACTCCCACCCAAGTCCAATAAAGCAACACATTTACAGTTTACTTTATGTCAATATTTTGGACTAATGAATCTTTGATGAGGAAGATTTCAAACTCCCTATTACCTTTGGTGTTCCCCCTCAGAGTCACATCTTCCCATACATCCCTCAGTGCCCATACAGTTCCCCCTCAGATAGGCGTATTCATGTTCATAGGTATTGTTCCCCCTCAGAGTATGCACTTCCTTATCTTCCCCCTATTGGCATCATCAAAAAGCTCAACAAGTGAAGTAAGTGCACAAATACGCAGAGCATATAGTCAGTCTATTCATTAGACCAACAAAAGACACAGGGAAAACATAACATCGCATGCATCAATTCAAAGCTTGACTACAGAACACCAAGCAACAAGATATGAGAAGCAGCCAAGAAAATAATCAAGGAATAGGGATTGATGAGCTGGAAAGTAAAAGAGGGGCTGACCACGGGAATATTACTTAGTCTGTCTGTAGCAGAGGTAAAAGACTTTGGAACGACGATGTGGGTATGAATCTCTTGCGCTGCAGCGTACCCTTACTTGCTGAAGATTTAGTGTCCCTTCGGAGCATGTATATCTGAGTTGGATCATCTCCTTCTTAATGTCAGCAATCTTGTCACCCCTTTGAGGTGCATCATTCTGGTGGACTCCACCAGATCCATCATCAGTTCCCTTCTTGGAATCTAATATATTTCCTCGTCTCTATGAATGGTCGTCTCTTTCTGGCATGTTTCTTTAATCGATCCTTCTGAAGTTCACCACTGCATCCATTACTTGGTGTGTTCCTGCTTAATCCTTCTTCCCGTACCCCTTGGGTAAGGAAGACAATATCCCTCAGTAGGGTCAGCATGATCCATATGTTGTATTGCTATTGTGGGCAGGTTAATGTGCTCTCTTGAGCAACTTTAATAGGATGCAGTACCAGAGATATTGCACTTTCATTGCCTCGGGATATCTTTCCCTATCAGGTAGGCATGCTCGTCCATTACGTAACGTAGTCGGTACACAATGCCATCTTTCTTGCAGAGGCTCGGCATATGTCTGTCATCAATTACTTCCTCTGTATAGTCACCCGAACTCCTAATCACATGTCTCTTCCCCATGATACAGATTTCCTTAGAAATTTTTCCGTGGTCTTTCAAGGGGGTGGTGTGATGCGGTAGTTTTACCCGAATGGTATGAGAGTATGCATCACACACAAAAAGTAGACCAAATATGTAGATGCACATGAAGCTCATGGGAATCGTCTCCCGTATACGGGAAGTAACAAAGGGCTCATAGGAGCGTTCCTCATGAGTTGGGCTAGGGATGGCTGTAGATACCTTCCATCATTTAGGCTTGTGATGAGGGATCAAATATCAGGAAGGTTCTTTTGGGGTAGAAAGAAAGCTATCTCAACCTTTTGTTAGTGAACCAGTATCCACACAATCAATTGACTCACACAAAGCATGTTCACAAGTGAATTTATAGGTGTGACTGAAATGAACTGATTCAATAGCTCTACATACTCATGCAAATAAACACAGGTTAATCATTTCTCACCAATCATCAGTGGCCTCATGCGGTATGCATACTCAGTTAGGGGAGCTCATACCTAATCACACGCGTAGCTTCCCAATGGGTTCCCTGCTAAGTACCTTGGTGAATGTATTAGAGATCAGATCCTCAGTTCACCATAACTCCAAAGTCATCATTCCCTTTCTCAACACAGTCACATATGAAGTGTTTTATCTCTATACATTTTACTTCTGCACATGATTCTTAGAGACATTAATAGCACTAGTGTTGTCACATGGAATATGAATTAAAGAGTAATACCGCAGTGGCTCAGCTTTGCTTTTAGTCATGAGATTTTTCATTTTGATCCTGCGAAGTAGCATCAGTTTACCTTACCATTCAGGGATCAGCACTCCTGGATATCATAGATATATGTTGTCTGTTCTTTCAGGAATCTCAGAGTCTGTATCAATGCATGTCATCCCCTGATGAGGTGTCTCATCCACTTGCGGCAAACTTTCATCCCTTCGTATGGGGATATGTGGTGATCATGATGCTTCAGTGCTTTATGAGTTTCCTGACAAGGAAATCATTTAGTGGGATCAAAATAATATTACCAACGTATACCTGAACCACTAGAGAGTGTATCCCTTCCCTCAGAAGGAACAGTTTCTTCTCCCTTGTTCTTCTCGAGTTTGTGAAGCTCTTTATACATTTCATTGACCCATTTGAGATCATTCTGGCTTCTTCCACTCCTGACGCTTCTGTTATTGTCCAGTTGACCTGTAACGTTGATGGAATCTTCTAAGTTCCCCCTTGAGGTAGCGAAGGTGGATCTTGTCTGTCTAGATCTAGCTATAGAAGTTCATCTGCTTGCTGATCCTCATCCTTAATCAAGCCATAGTGATGTCCTTACGTGAAAGGAACTCACTCCATCATCTTGAACCACATTTCCGGGCACTACTTCCTCATTTTGGATCACCTGGCAGCCTTCCTCCATCTAACTCAGTTGTTTATTGTGAGCCTTTTATGCCTTGTTGTGTGCTGAGTATCTCTCAAGCCCTCTGAGATATGACCCATTTGGCCTTTCAACCTACACATAATAAGGAACTGTGAATTTATTCTCCGTTCCATGATCGGTATGTTTTCTCCGTAGGTACATGTCCATATGTATTTTTGTAGTTTCATCCAAGTCCCACTTTCTACAGACACTCCATCTTGTTCTCCATCTTAGATGACAAGATTGCATACTACCTCTCATATGCATTGCATAATTTATCCAAATTATTTTCACACTTAGGAAGTAAACTTGCTCGCCCTAGATTTTACAGCTTTGAAAGACGTCTGAGACTAGCATGGCCATATCATCCATGTCCCAATGCATACATCGTTCGTTCTCGTGGGACAGTGGAATGAATCGGTTTTCTCATTTTTTCCTTCAGGGGAACCTTTCCTGTACTCATACACTCAGCATGAACTCATTAGATGTGGAAGTAAGCCATACTCCTCCCATGTTGGAAATAATTGTATCATGCTATGAAATTCGGATTTCGCACTATGCACCAGGTAAAATATGTTTATTTTACAAAATTGAAAATTTTACCCTTACTCTTCTTTCTGAGGGTGATTGAACCTCCGAGGTCTCGATGAGAGAGAGATGTTCTTTGTTCCCTGCTATGTATCAGGACCAATTCCTCCCTCCGACCTGCAACAAGAGATTTTTGTTCTTACACATTCAGATAAACTTAGGCTTACCTGGTTTGTGTGTGATATAAGCATTTCCAAGTCTGCTGATATCTCTGGGTTCTGTTTCAGGGGTCTTCTTGGGTGCTTGCCTTAGTGGGTATGCATGTATCTGTTCCCTTGTTCTATGTTCAGTTCTGTGAGGACACTTCCTTCTGTGGTGTCCTTTGAACTTGCAGTACCAGCACACTTGTGATTATTTACCACATCGAGTATGTGCCCTTTTCTCAGTATTCTTGTGGAGGGAAAGGTTCCTTCTATAGTAACATTCCTGCTTACGGTGCCAACCTACTTGTGTTGCGGTGCCATACTTGACTTGTATCCTTTTCTCCTGATCCTTTCGATGGCGACAAAATTCTGCTTCTTTGAGGCCCATGACACCATGCATGATCTACAGAATTGTGCCATGCCAGATGTAGATTTTTGGTCTAATTGCCTACAAAAATGGTGTCAGTATATCCCACTAGTCGGAAGTAACCATTCCTGGGATACCGTAGGTAGAGCGTATCGGTACCCTTCAGGTAACACAGTATCCTCTTTACTGCTTTCAGAGTATGGGTTCCTTCCTTCAGAAGAAAGAGTGTCTTGTCGACCTCTCCTCTTATAGATTCATGCGCGAGGAGGAATTGAGACAGTTTTTCGTACCATGTGCGAGGTGCCTGTTTAAGTCCGTAGAGAGCTTTGTCCAGGATGAACATAAGATTGGGGATGCTTGCCATCTTCGAGGACAGGTGTCTGTGCGACGTACACTTCCTCCTTGAGTACCATTGATTCTTCCTTTGTTATCCACTTTATTTTTGAACACTCATTTTGTCCCTATGACGGTTCATTCTTTAGACTAGAGGTACCAGTCGCCATACTTTGTTTCTCTCAAACTGGTGTAACTCCTTCTGCATGACATTTACCCAATCCGGATCTTTCAGTGCTTCTTGGAAGATCTTGGGTTCTGAGAGGCACACGAAGGCGGTGACGGCATGACTTCTAGATGTCTCATGTTCCCCCAAGAGATTCACCTACTAAAGTGTGACACACATAGTCTCTCACCCATCCAGGGGGAGCATCATCTCATCTACTCTGTCGTATGGATTCATTGAACGTCCTGTTCAGTATTCGTTGTTGTGGCAAGTACCGTTCTCTCAGAGGAGTCTGTCTTTGGCTCCTTTCCTTCTGGAGTCTTGATTCTGTCCTTCTCAGTCATGTTAAACTCATCGTCTCTGGTGGTAGGGAGAGAATGTTCTTCTCATTCGAACATTCTGAGGTGAGCAACACTTGGTTTTCTTCCTCGAATCAACTCGTAGGGTGTCATGTTCAGAATAGGTCTTAGGTATGCTCTGTTGAGAACATGACATGCAGCATTGAGTGCCTTATCCTAAAAGCTTCTTGGCCAGCCACTGCCAATCGGAAGCATATGCGTAATGTCCTCAAGTTTTCTATTCTCACTCCGTTATGCTGAGGTGTCCTTGGATTAGACAAGTTGTGTCTGATGCCTTTGTTCCTGCATAGATCAGGAAATAGTGAATTTTCAAAATCTATTCTGTCATCAGTACGTATACCTGCTAGGGATAGTGACAACTGCCTCCCAACTTGTTTCAACCAGACCTCAAATTATGTTTCCCCTTGCGTCACAGAGTTTTCTCAGATTGTCTTCCACACTTGGTAGTTTTCCAGAGATGGATCCACTTTGTATACTCTGCCTACTCCCTTCCCTTTCAGGAGAACTTTGCATTCCTGAGAACTTTTCATGAAGATTTTCAGAGAGCTTCACCTTTCCGAAACCATATGTCTCGCCTGTGCTTTTGTTCCCTAATGTGACTGATCCACCTGAGTGATGTCGAAGAGACTCAAACCATTTTCTGTTTCCGGCCATGTGCCCTGAGTATGCGCTATCAATGTACCATGGGCAACTCCCTTCTCCGACTTGTCCTTCTATCAGATTTTCTACTTGTATAGTTCCCTGGCAGGGAACATTTCCTGACATGTAGTAGGACAGGTTCTTTACACATGCTGAGTGTTTTGTACAGATAGGGCGGGGTTTGTGTTCTCAGATCCGCTTTCTTCTCTGTCACAAATCCTTCTCCATGTGTTTTTCCTCACAAGATTCTCATCGGTAGCATACAACTCTATCTGGGTTGTCTCCTTCAGGGACCAGTTGTGTTCTGGTTATTCACGTCATCATTTCTCGAGTAGAGCCTTTTCAACGCATACCATATTTCCCACGATCTTATAGTGAAGCGTCCCTTTTTCAGATTTCCTCTGTCAGCCTTACATTCTCTTCTTTTAGCAAGGTACCCTTACCTGCCAGGAAGCTAGCTTCAGCAAGTAACCTCCTGTAGTAGGACAGGTAGCCTTAATGCACACAGCTCGCACATTTTTCTCGTCCTCACTGTCTTCATCTGATTCTCCTCATTCTGCCATCACAGCCTTGATGCACTTCTCTCCTGCCTTATTACAGAAGTAATTTTCGGCCATATGTCTCTTCTTTTGATAGTCATAGGCTCGTGGCACACTATTTACTTTGTTTGATGACTTCCCTCAGAAGGAACGTTTTCCAACAGTGCCAGCCATTCTGATAACTCTAGTTAGTAGTGATGTAATCTGATCATTCGGTTCTCCTTCTCCAGTGTCTTGTAGTGCACATCAGCGTCGTAGTCATTTTTATCCTTTCTTTGGTGGGATCTGTTGTGTTGACAATCTTGAGGGGACCTTTTTCAATGATCTGTCACGGTTGTCCGTCTAGGGAGCACGTGTGTGCTTCTAACTGTTTTGCCCACCACTCGTATTCTCCAGCCTTCAGTACTAGAGACTTCCGGAAGGATTCATTCATTGTATTCATTTCACCTGCAATGCTAACACCAATCTAGAGCCAGGCTCTGATACCAATTGTTGGATCGTAGTTAGCTACCTGACAGGTAACGTTCCTTGCCAGGTAAACGTACAACAGTGGAAATAAAAGTATAACAGGTAAAATGAAGATGACACGGTAGGTTATAGTGGAAACTCCAGCACTCAAATTAGTACTGAAGAAAAACCACTACCTTCTAGCTTGACTAGAAGGATTTCAGAATAGCGCCTTGTATTATTAGATATTGGTTACAATGAGGTAATACAACCCAACCACTATCAAGGGTGTACTGCCATACTTTCAGACAAACCTTAGTTGTAGTTACCTCCATTGTGTCCGCACTGCAAATCCAAGTCGCTATCCTTCACTGGTCCCGATTGCTACGTATGTTCCCTCACAGGTACGCCTTGGCTGAGTCAGCCTTCCTTCTGCAATCGACAGCTTCAGTTCAGCAAGAACCTTTAGCTCCAGTCATTCCCTTGAATGGACGCGTGCAAATGGATGCCTTAACAACCATTGTGTAGACCATCCAACCTCTCGGGAAAACAATCTCTCTCTAAGAGATTGCATTGGAACGGTTCCTCGGAGAAGACTCCTCGGAACGGACAAGTGCTAATGGATGCCTTAGCAACCATATTATATCTCGTCCTTTCTTCCAATATTTGATTATCATCCCATACTGATATCAAATATTCAATGACAATATCCCATAATATTCTCATTGAGTGTGTCGTGTGCAGTAGCCTTTCATCTGGTGGATGGCCATCCTCCTTATTTTATCATTTGTGCTTATCAATAAGAACAACCCATGTTATTCTTATTGAATACTCCAAAAGGTGAATGTCCATCATCATTGTTTATTCATACACACTCTTCAATACGAATAACCCATATGTTATTCTTATTGAATACTCCAAACGGTGAATGTGCAATACATGCTCTTCATGTGCCCATCCTTACTTCATCAGTCGTGCTCTTCATGTGCAGTAAGTGTCCCTTGAGTGGAAACCCAACATTCCCATTTTGTCATCCACGTTCTTCAATAAGAATATTCTTATTGAGAACCTCAAAAGCTGAATGCCCATCATTCTTCATTTATTAAGGTTGATGCCCATCATTCTTTCTTTATCATCCACGGTTTTCAATAAGAACCCCATAATATTCTTATTGAATACCCAAACACGTGAATGCACATCATCCTCCCTTTATCAAGTCGATGTCCATCATCCACGATGCACTACTACAGACAGGAGTTTATGCAACGGTTCAAAAATTACAATATGCAACGGTTAAGGCATATGCAACGGTTTTTAAAAGAACCGTTGCATAGGATACACATTATGCAACGGTTTTTACTGAACCGTTGCATATAGTGACCTTATGCAACGGTTCAGTTTAACCGATGCATAAAAGACAAATTATGCAACGGTTTAGAGTGAACCGACGCCTATGCGGTAAGATTAAGCAACGGTTATGAAGAAACCGTTGCATAAAGTGAATAAAGAATTAGGTTTTATTTAAAGAAGCGGATGAATTTCTACAAGCGGTTTGGTTTTGAGAGAGATGAAGACGACGCCGATGGAGTACATGGCGAAGCGGCGATTGACAACATCAGATCTGGAACTCTTCCTCGTCTCCTCATCCCAGCATTTCTCAGCGGTCTTCTCACCGGACTGGAGGCGACGGGGGCGAAGCTGCAACAGAGATCGAAGTCGGTGGCGGTGTTGCTGGAGGCGCCGATGTTGGTTGCGAAGCAGCGAAGGTTTCTCCGTCGTTGCTACAACGCCTCCCAAACCCAGCGGAAAGGCCAAGAAAGGTGAGTAGCTGTCTGATTTTGCTTGGCCTTTTCTCGGCCGTCGTTCCCAACTTTAAAACCGACCGATTTCAGCTAGGAAGGGTTTATAAAAATGCTGAACTTGAGTTTATATGGATGTTGTTGATTTAGATTGGGGTTTTGTGAGCTGCAATTTAGTTCGACCGATGCCATCGAGTCATTTTTTACACAATCATCTCAGAACTAGGAGTTTGCTTAGCTTTGATTAGAATGTGTGTTGCTCTTATTTTTAGTGCACGGAAGCTGTTTGATGAAATTAGGGAAAGGTCAAAAAGATGAAAGGGGAACTGAGACCTGCAGTGATGTGAGTCATCTAATTGCTTATTGATTTGTTTATAATTTTACTAATTCACCAACCTTGGTTTTGTGTAGGTGTTGAAGCTATTAGTATTTGCTTCTGATTTGAGTTTTCAGAAGAATAGCCTGAAGAGCAAGATGTTGATATATTGAGAACCAATATTACAATTCCAAAGGTAAACTGTCCTACTTGTGCTCAGCATAAATGATTGTCGTATAGCTACTGTGTTTAATTACTCCCATTTGGCATCTCTTTTTATTTTTTATTTTATTGTACTCACTATTGCCATGATCAATGTAGCTGATAAATTGTTCCTTTTCTCTCTTCTCTAATAATTATGAAATCACTTGATCATTGCAGGACTTGTTGAAACTGATCCAGAGGCAACACTTGCTGGTTTTGCCAAGGTTGTTCAAGGATTGTTGGCTTAGAAGTGTTGGCCTGTAAGTGTTCTATTGATAATGCTCAATATAATTTGAGCCTAATTTTAATTTCAGTGTGTACATTAAGTATGTTATAAGCTTAGAAGAAAAGTAAAATAAGCTTTATCTTTACTTCGTTGTCTTTTATATGTAATTACTTGCATTGATACTCAGTGACCTAATATTTTATATGTTTACTTCACTGTCTTTTATATGTTTTTCTTTCAAGCTAATATTTTCTTTTAACTCCATATTTTTCAGCTGATTGGCTTCTATAAGTCCAAACTGTGCACACTTCATCTCCTGCGTTGTTTTCCAGCTCACTCCTTGAAATCGAATCCTCCTGCGTCTAACAGATTCAAGAAGAAAGATACAAGACGTGTGAGATGACATCGTCGGCTAGTTGCACAACTATTCATGATCTAATTTTGGCTAGATAAATTATTGTAGTGTTTACATTTGATTATTTTGTGAAGTTATATGACTGATGTAATGAATGGTCGTATTTAGAGTGAAATGAAAGTATTTGATGTTTGGAAAATGAGTAACAGGGAATTATATTTGTTTGTAATTTGTGTTTAATTTTTAAGGTGAATTTGAGCTATAAAACAATCAAAATATACCAAAATTTTTCCGCATTTTATGCCACGGTTTTAAGGAAAACCGTTGCATAAAGTCATACATTATGCAACGGTTCTAGCAACAAACCGTTGCATAAAGTATGACATTATGCAACGGTTTGTTGCTAGAACCGTTGCATAATGTATGACTTTATGCAACGGTTTTTATTGAACCGTTGCATAAAGTATGACTTTATGCAACGGTAGCTTATGCAACGGATGAGGAACCGTTGCATAATGGTCCTCAGAACCGTTGCATAAGGTCTGTTCTGTAGTAGTGATGGTTTCCAGCTGGAACAAGAGATCTTTGGGAACAACAAGATCTTCATTCAGTTACCCACTGAGGTAACGTTACTTTCGGAGTTTCTGTGCCCTTCGGTTACACACTGAGGTAACGTTACTTCCGGAG
This sequence comes from Rhodiola kirilowii, assembly GCA_033675215.1. Taxonomy (NCBI): domain Eukaryota; kingdom Viridiplantae; phylum Streptophyta; class Magnoliopsida; order Saxifragales; family Crassulaceae; genus Rhodiola; species Rhodiola kirilowii. Next base: position 3,598,400 of record CM066194.1, read on the forward strand.
TATATCTGTCCATTAACCTGCACTTTCAAGTAACACATCAGTAGGATGTTTGTCATATCAAAACCAGTAGAGTCAAAGACTCCAACATATACCATGCATGAGGAGGATGTCTCTTATCACATCTGCCCTCAAAATCATAATTAGAATATGAGACTACAATAAACACAAGTTAGCACCTTCCTCTAGAGTTGAATTGTATTGTGACTTTTGCAGACCAACTATTTTGCTTGTTTTGATGCATAAAAACAAATTTTGCAGCAACTAACACTCAATTTTTACAAAACAAGCAGGTACCTTGCCGTTCATCAAAATGTGTTATATCTCAAATTGCTTCTAAAATAAATAGACGGTAATATTTTAAAAATATTTAATCACGTGAAGACAATATACCGAAATGTAATTCTTTTGTATTACTAATATTTTGATTATTTTCTATAAATATTATATCAATTTTTTAGGGGGGATATTATATCAGTTGAACATCATTGTTTTCAGTCAGATTTGATTGAGGCTGATTTTATTCGCATTAGTTGTATATCAAAAATAGAAATAAACATGAACTAGTTTTGAATTTAGTGACGAAATTTTGCTGGTTCATTTTGAATTAGTTTCCTAAAAATAATATATTTGACAATTGACAGGTTATATGTTTGTGTTTCCAATTATAAATGAGCCTATCAAATTAAAGATAACAATAAAATAAAAGCCACTTTTAGATAGTTCGAATATCAATCAGTATCAATCATTTGATTTTCAAGCTATTTCCTTTTGTGATTCTTACCCAATAATTCATGTATTTAGTATAAATATTCAGATCAAATATTCCGTTCCACTTTACATTTTCATCAATCCTGAATTGCATAGTTTCACTGTTCACAAAAAAAAAATATGAAAGGCCAACAATATACGTTTGGAATGATGTTTCTCATCATGCTTTTAATACACGCACCCTCTTCGTCAGCAGGTGAATTAATTCAACTATTATTCACCTACGTTATTTCTTCTCAATTGCATTCTGTCATGTGGCATGATTTATTTATATGTATTGTGTCCTATGAAATTCAGAAAAGTTTAAGGGTTAGAATTTTTTTTTTTTTGAAATCACATGATAATGCGGTTGATATATGTATATTCAATTTAGCCTTATATACAATATTAACATATGCTTGATTTTTGTTGTTTTAAAACAATTACATGCAGGAAACAAACGAGACTGTTCATCCAACTTATTTCATGACAAAGGCTTCATTCCAAATGACCTTATTTGCGAGCATGATAACGATTGTGTGACGAATTGTGGCCATTTATTTGAGAAATGCATAAATGGAGTGTGCGTTTTTGTCAAAAATAAAGTTAAATTTCAATAAATAAAATAAAAACCATTATGGCTTTAATTCATCATATATATTTGAAAGACATTTATACTTTTTTTCTTTTCTAAAAGAATTAATTGATATGGTTATATAAAGAGAAACAAACAAGAATTGGCGAGCGGTAAAGGAACAGCGTGTTGGAGATTTTAGGCCTTCCTCTCAGCCTTCGCCGACTTCCACAATCTGTCAGTAAATTGAAGTGTTGATTTTCTTTGTCCATAGCTGTACGTACTGTAAACTCTACTTATTGTTTCCAATTTCAGGTGTCGTCAGTGAACATTTATTACTTTCCAGCAAACGACACTTTTGATGACATAATATGGTCATTTTTCTCTCTATCTAAAATATTTTGAAAATACTCACAAATTATTTTATTATTTAAAGACCACGTTAATATCTTTTTTAGGAATTATGCTTATAAAATGAAGAAAATGTGTTTTTCTTCTAAAAAAGAATTTGAAATTTTTTCAATTTCTGTATCGAGCTTTTTCTGATTTTTCAAAATTTATTTTGTGCGTTTTATTTTAGGGTAAAACTTTTTGAACGTAGTCAAAGCTATACATCCAACATTTGAATAACAATCTTTATTTACACTCTTTAATTTCAATCAAGGTAATGCGGAATTGGCTTTGGTGGTGCGACATATTATTATACTTAACAAACTCCGAATGCTTTTTATAATATGTCAATAAAACATTAGATAATGACAGATACGGTAACAAAATTATAATAAAGTACGCAGCTTATACTAATTACAATGCAGAAACGAATGCTTTTCTAATTTGTGCTGCACTAACTTCTCTATCACCACGATATTCTTTATCCACCATCGTCACATCGTTGATCACCAGATACCTCAAATTCTTTGCTTCGTAGACGACAGCCATAAAAAGTGGAAAATTGATCATGTCCAAACGGATGTCTTCGTCTAAAACGTACCTCAGTTTCGGACATCCACAAAGTACTGCACAAACACCGATGTCCGTCCGCTCATAACCACCTGAAAAAATACACTCAACTTCCTCTAGCAAGGGACAGTTAGCAATTGAGAACAGCCATGCTTTCGATAAGTGATGTTCGTTGCATCTTAAATCAATCCTTCGAAGTTTACGAAACATTGTCAACGCAATTTCAACCCCTTCTTCGCTCATGTTGATACTGCAGCAGCTCAAGTCCAAATCCTCAAGTTCAGGAAAAATCTCAGCTAGGGCAATCATATCATCATCATCGCGCGCTAAATATCTGCAGCACATTGACCTCAGATTTGGCATGTTGGATGAAATCCTAATGAGTGGCTCCCTGGGGAAAGGATCAATCCGATCACAGCAGCTAGTGATGGACAAGAACTCCAAGTCCAAACCCGAGTCAGCGATTTGGTCCAAAGTTCCAGCCAAGTCGAATGGAGGCGAGCAATGGAGGCTGAGGCGCTTGAGATTTCGGAACCTTTGGAGCAATTTTGAAAAGGTATTGTTGAGTTGAGGTATTGTTTCATACAACAAGTCCAGTACTTGAACTTGTTTATTGGTCAAGTGGAGAAAATAGTGGCTGACTAACGAAGCCGTACGTGGCCAAGTCTTTTTTACGGACTAGGTTGAATATCAGTTTGACGCAATCAAAAGGCAAATCGGAGAATGTTGTAGGCATCTCCATTAGAAAAATACGAGGAATAGATGAATTGTTAAGAGATGAGAGAATGAATAAAAAATACATGTAGGAAATTACATTGTTGCCATAAACGTAATAGATTACCTAAATTGATCAAGTAATAAAAATTACATTTATTTCTAAACTAATGTAGGAAATATTAATGCGGTGCTGAAAATTTGTATAATGCAGGTAAGGGTTTGTTCCATCCAAGGTACGTGACACTGATCAATCCACACGACTTAAACTCCCAAAACTGCGGGCTTTGAAAATTATCCTGTCTATTAACTCCTCTCCACCTATGCTGGGTGTGGCTTTCTCTGAAGGTGGATTCCCGCAGCTCCGAATCCTATATATTTTCATTTGTTGGCCCCTGCCTGATGCTCAAATGGATTTGAGAGCGGTGGAAGGTGATATGCCTCTGCTTACCAATTTGCATATTAATAAACCTGAGAGATTAATAGCTCCAGACAGACTTAATAAACTCATAGTATTATGAAACTCATGGTACCTCGCCATGAAGAGCTTGATAACCAGATGCAATTTTCTCCAAGGTATTTGCTGCAGGTTGTCTCTGTGGAAAACACAAGCAAGGATAAAGAAAAAGGCAAACAAGGTATGTACAAATTTCCCAAAGTCTTATGCATTGTAATGTAAATATGGTTAATTACAAACACATTACAATGTAATTGTGTAAAACACAAGGATAAAGAAAAAGGCAAACTGTGAGATGCATTTTTTTTTGGGAATGAAATTTGTGAGATGGACTTTAAATTAGTGAAAAATACAAAAAGGGAAGTTGGTATAAACAATCACCATTACATAAAGGGAAAATTACAAAATTTTAGTCTGGACTACCGCTTTATTGCAAATTTAAGTACATGACTTTTTTAATTTTCAATTTATTTACTTTCGACTAATATGCAAATATAAATTCTTTTTGTTGATAAAAATATGCAAATATAAGTTAACACCGTTAAAAAAATCTCCTATGCGTTATCTTTAACGACGGCACAACATGCCCTTTCCAAGCATTATCTTTAATACCCAGATGCCGATCAATCAGAGAGCTCAAGCGGATGTACAAGCTAGAGCCATCAACGCCCGCCTCCAAAATGACATCCAGACTGTAACCAAGTTGGTGAATAGCTGCACTGTGAGTGCAAATACTGAGTACATTGATTATGCACGGGAGCTATTTGATAAAAGTCCTGACAGAGATGTTGTTCTGTTTAACTTCATGGATCGTGTGTATGCTTGTTCTGATGCTCCACTTGAAGCTATTAGATTGTTTTTGAGGATGGTGTTGATTTGATTGGGATTGTGCCAGATGAGTATAGTTTTCCTTCCATTGTTAAGGCGTGCGGGAAAGGGAAGGCATCGGAGGAAGGGGAGCAATTGGATTGTTTTGCTATCAAGCTTGGGTTTAGTAGCAATGGTAATCGATGTCCAACTTTGATAAATCTGTAAACTGAATGTGGAGAAATGGGCTCGGCACATAGGGTTTTTGATGAGCAAATATATCCGGGTGCAGGTGCAGCTCAATGGAGGTAAACAATGTAGTTCATGAGTTCTTCTCTGGTGATGGAACTTGTTCAGAGTCGAGAGAGGCTCTAAGGAACTAAAGCTGGTTGAATACGTTCCAGACACATCTCTAGTAGTCCACACTAAAATTAACTAGGCATAGAAAGAAGTTCAATTAAGATATCACACTGACAAACTTGCCACGGCTTATGGGTCAGTAAACTCCTCCTGGAACAACAATACGAGTGGTGAAGTATCTCCGCCTATGTGGGGACTGGGGATTGCCGTACGGTAGCTAAGCTTATATCTTCTATATTTGATAGACATATAGTTCCATGAGATATACAGAAGTTCTATGATAAACGGAGGTTTTTAACGGTGTTAACTTATATTTGCCCAAAAGTAAGTAAATTGTCCGATACTTGATTTGAAATGGAGTGACAGTGCAGACTATATTTTTGCAATTTTCCCTTATATAAATGCTTGACTGCATTTATGCTGTACTACTATAATTACTAATTAGATTAATGCTTGCTAGTGCCAAAAAAGAAGAAGAATAAAGTTATTTGGACTGTTTTTCACTTTCAGCATAAAGAAGCTGAGCTCAAACAATCTCAAGGAATAAAAAATTACACAAAAATTTAAAGCTAGACATGTGATTCAACGACTAATACGACAGGGTTTTATTAGAAAAATGCTTAAAGTTTTTTTTTTAAGAGATAAAGGCTTAAAAGTTAAAGTTTTTTTTTTGACAGAGGCTTAAAGGTTAAAGTTTTTTTTGTTGATGAGAGGCTTAAAAGTTAAAGTTTTTTTTTTTGATTCTTTCTTTTGTTTTTTTTTTAAAAGAGAAGTGGGTAGGTACTTGATTCGAACCCGGGGTTTGAAGCAACCGGGGGAGTTTGCTCACCACTGAGCCAAACTCATCTGCCCTGCTTAAAAGTAAAAGTTGATCTCACCATTATGTTGTACTTTTTTCAAATACTTTATTAGAAATAGAGATTTTTGATCTCACCGGTCGATATTGTAAAAGGCGCGCTAGTTTAAGGAAGATATGGATGATTGGGATTTGAGCGACGAAGTGCTGGAGTCTTTGGAGCGCGACGCTTTGCAGAAGATTGCAGAAAGGAAGAAGAGGCTCGCATCGGAGACTTGCTCGTCTTCCGAGAAAGAAAAGGAGTGGCAAACTGTAAAGGAACAGCAAGTTGGAGATTTTAGGCCTTGGTCTCAGCTTTCGCCCTCTCGCGTCCTTCCACAATCTGTCAGTAAGGTTGGTTCATTCTTGGCTTTTTTTTTTCTTTCCTTTTTTGAAAAATTCAAGTGTTTATTTTGGGTTCTGTTATTCTTTTTCTTGATGTGATTGTAAAAAAATTATGAGAACTTTCTTTTTATGTGTAAACATTATATTCTTGGACTTCAATAGTGTGTGGTTGTCTGGAAAAAGAACAAAGCTATGTTAAGTAGACTTGTAATATTGTCTTGGTAGCAGGTAGATGGTTGTGGTGCCAACTCCATTTCTCAGAGCACGTCCGTTGCTGAACCAACGGCACAGACTGTTATGTTTCTTCTGCATGCCACTGGCAGCATAGCTTTGAAATTCACATATGACCCAGTAAAGTGTCTTTTCCCTCTTGCAAATGATTTCTTTGAATAATCTGTGAGTTTATATGTTGAATGTTTTGTATTTGTCCAGATACTTGTAGATGCTTGTCGAAATATCCCTAAAGCTTATTGGAACTCTAAAGAAAGGTGCTGATCCTAAATAGTTCAATTGTTGGGTTATTCATGAGTCATGATCATGACAGAGACTGACGTCTGAACCCCCACCAAAGACATGTAGTGGTCTGATTCAGTTTATACAATATGCAGATTGTGGATGTTCCCTTTATCATCATTGTCATCAGCAGAAAAAATTCTTAGTGAAAAGGCTGGTTCTAAAGTCGAGGTGATGCTTATGCTTTTGCACGAGTCAGTCAGCTAGTTACACTATAGAATTTATTTTGATTCTGCTTACTACAAATAGTTGATGAACTATACATCCCAGCTCACACCTTTAAATTTGAGTGTGTTTTCTTGAAGGACATTTTGTTTGGTCTGCTATGTAATTCAACTTACCTATTTGCCTCTTACGCTCAGATAGAAAAGTTAGATCCACTAGTGAAGCGCGCGATTATTGAGGCTTCTTCTGTTGCAGATCTAAGAGGTAAATGTTTATGTTGAAAGTTGCTAATTATGCTTGGACTGTAATATAGGGACTCGGCCATGGACATACCATTTTGTAGTCCAAATGGTTTGCTTGCCTCAATAGATTTCTGATCTACAATCTCAACTTCATTGACCTATAATCTCATCACTTACAGTTGCCTTGGGCTGTGCTTTATCACAGCATTTTAAATCTCCATTTTACGGAGAAAGATATGTTGTTCAGCTTAGTGATAATAAAATTAAGACTCCATATCTCCATAGGTGTTACTTTGTTTGTACTATGATGTTTGTCAATTGGGTGATCTAAAGCTGTGTGTTTTCATGGATGCAACTTACTTGACATGCCTGTCTTTTTTATTTAAAAAATTCTTGTTATTTATTTATCTTTGGACTAGTTTGGGAGCTGAAGATTGACATTTTTTGCCATTCCAGTTCGCTATGACAAGATTCCTGCTAACATTGAGTCCAAGCTTTTATCATTTCAACGTTATGGTGTCAGGTACCTGCCATTAGCAGTCATAATTGAATGGACAACTCTGCACCATTTATGGACTTGTTATGCTGTGGTGCGTGGTTGCATCCTCATAACCTAAATTTCAAAAGTGGTTCATTAATAGGTTTGTTTTACAACATGGAGCTCGAGTCCTTCTAGCTGATGAAATGGGTCTTGGAAAGACTCTACAGGTAATTCCTTGAACTTGCATACATTTTTTAGGTAAAATTTTTTCCTAGCCTTTTGTTTTTTATCTTGGAAATTGATTCATTGTTTAGTTTAGGCAATTGCGGTAGCATCATGTGTTCAAGACTCATGGCCTGTTCTAGTTCTTACTCCTTCCTCCCTGCGTCTTCATTGGGCTGCAGTAAGTTTTTCGATTGTCAGATGCTTTCGGTTCAACAGCGGAGATTACAATGATCAAATTTGTTAATTCATTATATAGGCTATTCACCAGTGGTTGGAAATTCCTCCGTCTGACATAGTGGTATGCTTTTTCACTTCTGGGTTAGTATTTCATGTTTATTGCTTAGTAGCCAAGCATTAGATCATAATCCGTTATTTCTTTCATAGTTGACTTGGATTTGGTAAACATGTTAAAGGTTAGCTGAGCCAAAAGCCTTAAAATCCTTTTGCAAGTGAAGAAAAACAATAGATTCATTATCCTTTATCCTATGTCAGATGTATGGTATTTGTGCATTTAGTAGTGTAAAATTACAATCAAAATGGATTGTTATAATTGTTTACTTGCTGAAAGAAGTCTTACTGCTTCAATTTGTCTACACATGTATTGCATTTGTGATTTGTCTTGTCAAAGTAGAACTTGCAAGAACTCCCCCTTTTGACAAATTATGACAGGTCATCGTATCTCAATGCGGTGGATCAAACCGGGCTGGGTTTACATTAGTCCCCTCAAATGTGAAAAGTGGCATCCATCTTGATGGGTTGTTCAATATTGTATCTTATGATATTGTTCCAAAGTTACAGAAAGTATTGATGGCATCTGAATTCAAGGTATATCGAAGCCAAAACGGCGTGTCCTTCTTGACTCGCCTTATACCATTGCCAAGTTTACATTTAATTAGTAGTGCTTTGTTCGGAAAACAATCTAATAAGAAATAGAATGAATATGTAAGCTTTGTGCAATGCCATATGTACTAAATCAGGTGACATGGTACTATAGATAGTAAATATTCAATACGAAAGGTTTGTTGCATGCAGTGTCTTTTGTTGGCCACGGTCATTACACTTCAACGTTTTCATTCAGATCGTAATCGCTGATGAGTCACATTTCCTAACAAACGCCCAGGCAGAGAGGACAAGTGCTGCTCTTCCAGTCATACAGGTATTGCCATTAGAAAACTGCAGGAGTAGGTACTTGGTTTAGCCTGGAAAATATTTTTATTACTGTGGACCCTAATTAGTCATGATGTCACGAGCTCCCATGGGATGTGGTTGGCCTGTAGTTTATCATTGATGAAGGGTGAAAAAACATTTATCGGTCATAATGTGTGTATTAATGATTTGATGAGGGGAATGATATAGTTGATTTAAGCTTAAGTTGTTAGTATTCTTTATTACAGCTCATATTTTGCTCATTGTTTTCTTCATTGTTGAGATTGGGTATGTCCACTGCATGGGCCTTCTTTTTTGCAGGTCTAGTTGGTGTGATATAAATTGTATTTATTGGTGGTCTTCAAACCATGCTTTTAAGTTAGAGCGGACAACGTAGTATTTGAATGCATTATCAACAATGAAATACGACGTTGTTCTGTACCAGCCGTCAAATTTTTGTTCTATACAATTACTGGCGATGGTTAATTCGAAACGATTATCTGTTTGTGTTTAATTAATATGCATTTAAAATATTCACTGCTTATCATTCCAGAAAGCCAGATATGCAATTTTACTTAGCGGGACCCCTGCGTTGTCTCGGCCAATTGAACTATTCAAGCAGGTAATTTGACTACCAGTCTTGGATTTATAAATGTTGCTACTCTTGTTTTACTTTTTAATGTATCGGATGTGTTTTCAATACAGCTGGAGGCTTTGTATCCAAATGTGTATAACAATGTCCATGAGTATGGTAACCGATACTGCAAGGGTGTAAGTTGCCACTTCCTTAGTATGGAACAGCCAATAGGTTCTAATTGTTACAGCTATTAAACTAATCAAGTTATCTCCAACACTAACTTTGTAGGGTAGGTTTGGTGTCTATCAAGGTTCCAGTAACCACGAGGAATTGCACAGCTTGATGAAAGCAACAGTAATGATTCGTAGATTGAAGAGAGAAGTTATTAAAGAGCTTCCGGTCAAGAGAAGGCAGCAGGTACTTTATTTCTTCTGTTTTTGTGTATAATATCTTTCACTACTCCATTTGTGCTCCAAATATTAATGTCGTTGTGAATATGGTATTCCTTCTCTTGATTTTTATTTCATGCATAAATCATCATCATTCAAATTGATTTGTTAATGTAGGATTTTTTTTTGGTATCTTTACTGTTGGTTTCCATCGACGATTTCATTCATGAGAAATTATTTGTCTTTTCACCATATATTGAGGCGATGCAGATACTTAGATTACGTTATCGGAGTGTGAAACAGTAACAGTTTCTTATTGAAAACCACATATATGACATCGTCTTTGAAAAGAGCAGAAATAATGCATCTGATGGTATCGTTGGACATATTCGACTCACTTAATTGCTGATTCTCAGGTTTTCCTTGATTTGAGTGAAACGGACATGGAACAAATAAACGCCTTATTTCGTGAGGTGAGTTACCTTATAATGAAACTGTGTTAACATCCAGCTGTGCCTGTATTATGCTTGAATTTTCTTATCAAATCTCTTGGTTGTACCCTCTTCAAGTTGGAGGTTGTGAAATGCAAAATCAAGTCCTGTGCTTCTAAGGAAGATGCCGATAAATTAAAATTTACCGAGAATAATCTCATCAACAAGGTATGCACAGCAGTTGTGGAAGTAATTTCATTGTTTTGTTTTTGTTGATTTATGCTTCTGACAAAACCCCAGGTGAAATCTGTGTCCGTACAAAAACCAATTATTCCCTTTCTTTAATTATAAAACTGATGCTTGCATTCTTCATTAATATTGTAAAGATTGACTTTGAGGAATATCATTGGTCTTCAGTTTACCTGTGAGGATTATTGACTTTAACAATCAAGATATTATAATTAACTATTTCACAACACAATCTCATTGAAATGAGCCTCTAATAATAAAACTGCTCATGCTCTCTTAAATAAATTATCTTTCGATAGTGTGTTGGAGTCGTTCTGTATCATTTATTTAATGAATTAAACTTTGATCTCACCGCTCACAGATTAAAATTTAACATACCAGATTTATACAGACTCAGCAAAAGCCAAAATACCAGCAGTTTTGGATTATCTGGGAACTGTAGTTGAGGTAATCTCTAGTCGGTGCTTCTGACATTTCGGTTGAATTGCTCACTGCCAGAGTTGATAATTCTTCTGTTTTCCCTCTTTCTGAGTGGCTAAATATCTCAGCTTGAATACATTCTAATCAGTGTTTTCAAGTGAAGGAACACGTCTTGGCAAACATGCCATATTCCTTTGACATACAGTTATTGATTTTTGCTGGTGCCTGTGATTACATGCTTCCAACAGTCGTTAGAAGCACTTATACGTTTCCACACATTATTCATCGCAGGCAGGTTGCAAGTTTATTGTTTTTGCTCATCATTTGTCCATGATTGATGCCATTCATCAATTTCTGTTGGTAAGGTACAACAAATTCGGAATGTAATTCTTGATGCAAAAGCAAAACGATTTAACATCTATGTTCTGTAATCTCTTAAGGAGAAAGTGGGTTGCATCCGCATCGATGGAGGTACCCCTGCAGCATCAAGGCAAGCTTTAGTGACGGATTTTCAGGAAAAAGAGAATATCAAAGCTGCAGTGGTAAGTTAGATAGCTCTGTTAATGTTCGATAAAACATCTCTCCATTTTGATTAATTGGTGATGGTGATATCAATAGAAAACTGTGTATAAGTCTATCAAAATCTTGCAGTTGTCCATCACAGCTGGAGGATTTGGCTTTACTTTAACAGCTGCCAGCACCGTCATTTTTGCAGAGCTCTCTTGGACTCCTGGTGACATAATTCAAGCAGAAGACCGTGCTCATAGAATTGGCCAGGTAAGAAGTAATCATCAGGATTGATCTAATCCTCGGCTATTTTCCTTTGTCCGTATCTGTACCTATTGAAACTCTACTTTTTGCGTGGAGATCAGTGAAACAACTTTTCGTTTCCAATTTCAGGTGTCGTCAGTGAACATTTATTACTTGCTAGCGAACGACACTGTTGATGACATAATATGGTAATTTCATGCAATAAGCCTCATGCAACACAGCTTTCTCAGGGTTTGAGGATGACACTTACATACGGTTTGAATGATTTCCATCTTTGCAGGGATGTTATTCAGAACAAGTTGGAAAACTTGGGCCAGGTTTCCCGTTTATCCTTCCCAAAATATCCATGAAACTGTGAAAGTTAAAAAAAAAAGCTGAAAGCTATAGAAAGCAAATATTAATATTTACTGCATATTTTCTGGTCGAATCACTGCAGGTGCTGGACGGGCATGAGAATAGTCTGGAAGTCATTAGTCAACCCAGACCCAGCCCCATGAAGCAAATGACTCTAGATTCATACATGAAGAAATGTGGCAAATTCAGTGACTCAAACTCCCAAAAACATAAACATTTTCAGCACTGAGAGTACATGAAGAGATGTACATCATGTGTAAATAACCACTGGCTAAGCTGGCAGCAGCATTATGTATACATACAGCTGCAAAAGAATCCAGCAAAATTATATAATTTACAAGTGGGAATTGGAGCCGTACATCAACCGTTATCCGTCCATTAACCATCCGTGAAAATTCATCCATTATCCATCCATTTAGTTAATGGATTGAATTAATCCATATCCATTAGTAAATGGATGACATGGTTTAATCCACTAATACATTAATGATCCATTAATTAATTTTTTTATTTTTGTTTTTTTTTTAAATTAATGGGCGGTGTCAATTTTTCTGTCATCTACTCTTCGACTTCATCATGAGAAACGAAGGTCTTTTCCTTCGTTGCCGAAGCAGCTGCTAAACCCTAAACCAGCTCGCGGTCCAAATCCCTTCTCCAATTTTGCTTGCCTTAGGCCGTAATTTATTCGATTTCGAAGCACGCATCTTCCGCGGTTTAAATTCCCAGCTAACTCTTCTACGCATCTCCCTCTCCTTCTACATAACTCATCGATTTGAAGGTTTGTATTCTCCGTCGTTGATCAGTTCGGTGTTTCCAACTCGGTGATGTGGCTTTATTTGCTGATCTGTTGTTTCAGAGCTCAATTTGTTGGATTTTTGTCTGAGTTGTGGTTGCTTCTTACTTCAATTGTGATAATTCCGAACTGTTAGTGGCCCAGCCGTGGTAACTAAGGTCTAAAGTTGCTGAATTATGATAGTTTGCTGGATTTTGATTTGATTAATGGCTTATGTTGCTTAAAAATTAAACTTAATTATACTTTAGTGCCTTGGATTGGGTTGTTTTGATGGTATTCTGATCAAATAAGAAATAAAAGAGTTAAATAAGAAAATGAACTAAATGAGTTAAATGGATCAAATGGATTTATCCATTAATCCGTCAACCATTAGTGATCCGTCCGTTTAATCCATTAACACTAATGGTTTTAATGGATTGGATCCGTTTAATCCGCTAATCGTTTCATCCATCCATTAACCCATCCGTTCATCCATTTTGCCACCCCTATATCCAACTGATAATATTGCTTTTATGATGAGAACTCAACTGATTCTTGAGCATTTCACCACTGACTTTCAGTAAAATCAATTCATGTCTTTATAATAAGATTGTTTGCCTTCAACTATAAGAGAAAAAGCTCAATTGAATATTTTTTTTTTGATTATATATGACTACATCCTTAATAGCTATCTCGTATTTCGTCCGCTAATAAAAGTCCCCATAATGTCAATCAAAAAAAAAGTGATTTACTTACCTTCGGTGCTTAAATAATTTTTAATCTCAAAATACAATTTTAAATTGTACATGTTAATGCCTAAACAAAAAGATGCAGAAGTAAACATTTATGCACACCCCTACCGATCCCAAAACACACTTGCAAAAACAATCTATTGAGGCTGAGGTGCCACAGGTAGCAATGACGAGGAGGCAGTTTGGGTATAATAGTTGCCCTCCAAAGTATGGTAAGCATTGGTGTCCATAGGAGCGCTGCTATACATTGCAAGCAGAAAGCAATCATGACCCAGCATAAATAATTAATACGGTGCAACAAGTGGATGATAAGCATTTGTTATATCAGTGGATCAGCTACTCTATTTGTACAAAGTTATTTGGACTGTTTTTCACTTTCAGCATAAAGAAGCTGAGCTCAAACAATCTCAAGGAATAAAAAATTACACAAAAATTTAAAGCTTAGACAAGTGATTCAACGCCTAATACGACAGGGTATTTTTAGAAAAATACTTAAAGTTTTTTTTAAAAAAGAGATAAAGGCTTAAAAGTTTAAAAAAATTAAAGAGATAAAGGCTTAAAGTTAAAGTTTTTTTTAGGATGCGGTTCAGATACAAACCAACTTATATATAAAAATTACAAATCAAATTTCAAGCCGACACGTGTCTAATTTTGCCGAAATCCCGAACAAACACACGAAGGGATATTATAGTCATTCCACACTGAGAGGTATAAACACTAATAATGTTATTTTCAATTTAATCCTCGAGTTGTTAATGATTAGACTTAAAAAACAATGATCAGACTTAAAACAACTGTCTTAAAATTGAGTGAAGTTCTTTACAATTTGATACAAGAGTGGTGTCTGATGTTAAAGACCTAGCTTTATGAGGCCGAGGATATTATCGACACTTTACTACTCAAATTAGGATCAAAGACTAACAGTTGCATCTACATTTCTACAATATTACAAGCATTCATATCACCCCTAAGTTAGGGCGCCAACTGGATAACCTCAGGAAAAGACCAAGGGAACGATATGGTTTGAGTGCTAATATACGTAATAAAAATGACACAAGTAAGTTAAGAGGAAAAACTGAAGGAGCTCATAGCATCATCTGCATATGCTAGCAAAGACGGTAAGTCTTTTGCAAGGTAAACTCACAAGTGAAGGATCTGGTCAATTTGTGATGTCCATACTCTATATGAGTGGCCTTGTTAAAATAACACTCGCAGGAATATACAATAAATTGATCCAGGAATATTTTTAGTCGCATGCTTGGGCTTGTGTCATAGTTTGTGTCCAAGAATATGACACATTAATCTAAATAAAATTAGGATTTGGATCAAATACAAACCAATCTTATAAATAAAAACTACAAACCCATAAAAAATTCGACACGTGTCAAAATTAACCAATCAAAATTCAACCGAGATTTCATCCCGTCGGGGTTCTTTTTGTAAATAAAAAAAATACATGTGGACTTATTAAAAAATATATAAACAATAGGAGGGGTATAAATGTCCAAAATTTGCTACAGTAATGTTCAGACTTAAAAAAACATTGTTCAGACTTAACCCAGTAATAACAATACTTGAAAAAACATTGTTCAGACTTAAAAAAACATTGTTCAGACTTAAAAAAAATAATAATGAGAGTTAAACCATTAACAATCAGACTTAAAAAACATTGTTCAGACTTAAAAAAAACATTGTTCAGACTCAAACCAGTAATGACAATACTTGAAAAAACAATGTTCAGACTTAAAAATAATAATGAGACTTAAACCATTAACGATCAGACTTAAATAACAATGTTCAGACTTAAAAAAACAATGTTCAGACTTAAACCAGTAATGACAATACTCGAAAAAACATTGTTCAGACTTAAAAAATAATAATGAGACTTAAACCATTAACGATCAGACTTAAATAACAATGTTCAGACTTAAAACAACAATGTTCAGACTTAAACCAGTAATGACAATACTTGAAAAAACATTGTTCAGACTTAAAAATACATTGTTCAGACTTAAAAAATAATAATGAGACTTAAACCATTAACGATCAGACTTAAATAACAATGTTCAGACTTAAAAAAACATTGTTCAGACTTAACCCAGTAATAACAATACTTGAAAAAACATTGTTCAGACTTAAAAAAACATTGTTCAGACTTAAAAAAATAATAATGAGAGTTAAACCATTTTTAAGTCTGAACATTAAGTATTTTTAAGTCTGATCATTGCTTCTCTTTAAGTCTGAACATAACCATTTTTAAATCTGAACAATAAGTATTTTTAGTCTGAACATTGCTTCTTTTTAAGTCTGAACACTACCTTTTTAAGTCTGAACACTACCATTTAAGTCTGAACACTACCATTTAAGTCTGATCATTAAGTATTTTAAAGTTTGAACACTACCTTTTTTAAGTCTGAACACTACCAGTTAAGTCTGATTATTAAGTATTTTTAAGTCTGAACACTACCATTTAAGTCTGAACACTACCTTTTTTAAGTCTGAACACTACCTTTTTAAGTCTGAACATTACCATTTAAGTCTGAACACTACCTTTTTTAAGTCTGATTATTGAGTATTTTTAAGTCTGAACACTACCATTTAAGTCTGAACACTACCATTTAAGTCTGAACACTACCTTTTTTAAGTCTGAACACTACCATTTTAGTCTGAACACTACCTTTTTTAAGTCTGATTATTAAGTATTTTTAAGTCTGAACACTACCATTTAAGTCTGAATACTACCTTTTTAAGTCTGAACACTAACATTTTAGTCTGAACACTACCTTTTTTAAGTCTGATTATTGAGTATTTTTAAGTATGAACACTACCATTTAAGTCTGATTATTAAGTATTTGTAAGTCTGAACACTACCATTTAAGTCTGATTATTAAGTATTTTTAAGTCTGAACACTACCATTTAGGTCTGAACACTACCATTTAAGTCTGAACACTACCTTTTTTAAGTCTGAACACTACCTTTTTTAAGTCTGAACACTACCTTTTTTAAGTCTGATTATTAAGTATTTTTAAGTCTGAACACTACCATTTAAGTCTGAACACTACCATTTAAGTCTGAACACGACCATTTAAGTCTGATTATTAAGTATTTTTAAGTCTAAACACTACCATTTAAGTCTGAACACTACCTTTTTTAAGTCTGAACACTACCATTTAAGTCTGAACACTACCATTTAAGTCTGAACACTACCTTTTTTAAGTCTGAACACTACCATTTAAGTCTGAACACTACCATTTAAGTCTGAACACTACCTTTTTTAAGTCTGAACACTACCATTTAAGTCTGATTATTAGGTATTTTTAAGTCTGATTTAAGTGTGAACACTACCATTTAATTCTGAACACTACCATTTAAGTCTGATTATTAAGTATATTTAAGTCTGAACACTACCTTTTTAAGTCTGAACACTACCATTTAAGTCTGATTATTAAGTATTTTAAGTCTGAACACTACCATTTAAGTCTGAACACTACCATTTAAGTCTGATTATTAAATATTTTTAAGTCTGAACACTACCATTTAAGTCTGATTATTAAGTATTTTTAAGTCTGAACACTACCATTTAAGTCTGAACACTACCATTTAAGTCTGATTATTAAGTATTGTCTGAACACTACCATTTAAGTCTGAACACTACCTTTTTTAAGTCTGAACACTACCATTTAAGTCTGATTATTAAGTACATTTAAGTCTGAACACTACCTTTTTTAAGTCTGAACACTACCATTTGAGTCTGATTATTAAGTATTTTTAAGTCTGAACATTATCATTTAAGTCTGAACACTACCATTTAAGTCTGATTATTAAGTATTTTTAAGTCTGAACACTACCATTTAAGTCTGAACACTACCATTTAAGTCTGAACACTACCTTTTTTAAGTCTGAACACTACCTTTTTTAAGTCTGAACACTAACAATTTTTGGACTAAATTGAAAATAACATAATTAGGTTTTATACCCATTAGTGTGGAATGACTATTATACCCCTCCGTGTTTTCTCCGGAATTTCGACTAAACTGGGACACGTGTCGGCTTTATAATCGGTTTGTAATTTTTATTTATAATTTGATTTGTACCTGAACCGCACCCATGATAATTCAATAGAAGCAATAGAAGATTATCTATAAGATCATTTAAATTAAGTAAAATTATTTATTCAGTAAAATTATTTATTCAAATCATCTTGTAAATAAACTTTCGTTGAATCATGGAATATAAACTTCCATTGAATCACACCTACTCACGCTTTTACAGCGTTACAGATACTCGAGCTTGGCACAAGTTTAAAATAGCGGCTTTTTATGGTTTTTTTGAACTAGCGGTTGATATCGGTATTTATGACATTTTATCAAAAACAATTCCTTTTTTCACCAATGTGGGATAGAAATCATTTGCAAACGACACTGTCCTATATTTGCCAAACGAATTTACAAGTATAGTAAGACAAATGCCTAGTGAATTTTAAATATATTTACTTCCACCTGCATATTTATGTGTTGGATGTGTGGTTGGTAGATCATCAATTTGAGAGTTTTCTCCTCATTTTACGGTGTGTTCATTTGACATACATCTTATAGTGTCTTATCTTATCTTAACTGATAGTAACTTATAGTTACATAGCATCCAAAAATCTTGTATTCCAAAAGGAGCTAAGGCAATCGCATAAACAAGTATATGATGCAAGCCATCTCTTCTATTTCCGCTACTTTAGACACCATCATCGACCCATCTGAAGTGGACATGGTCGCACAACAGGCATCATAATAGGATGTTGAATTGTTATGTTGCAACTTAGAAATCAAGCACTAACGAAGTCATTGCTTTTAACCTCTCAACACCCACCACTGCGTGCTTGCCGTGCTGAGTTCACTCGGCTTCCCGGCCGACAAGGATGATGTTAAAAAAGCTTACTGATATCAGTAATGATGCCACTATTCCAGCTGATTCACCCCATCACTCTCCCTCGCCCTAAACTTGAACTATGATACCTCTTTTAAATGTCTCACTTCTTCTTATTCTTCATGTGTTTCTTTGCTGAGTTTTCCTTTTTTGTCTCAGCTCATATTATTAATAAATGAAAGAAAAAGATAGAAACACTATTTAGACAAACAAATGGACATCAACATTAAGAGAAATGAAATGGAAATTGTCAAAGTTGGAGCAAAAAAAAAAGAAGGTAGATAGTAACTTGTAAAAGCTTGAAGGAGATCGGAGATAAACACAATGTCAACTAATTGATGTGTTTGATCTTCTTTATCCCACACCGCCAACTTAGAAGAAGTATGTTTGCTGGATGTTTATAAATACAAGACAATGAACGCCAAGCTTGACTCATTGATGCAGGTTCATCAGTAAATTCTTTGTCAGGTTGCTAGTCGAGGTATTGAGTCTTCATTAATTTTAATTTTGAGCAGATACTAATTTAACATTACTAACCCCACTAACATTTGTAATAAAAAAAATACAAGACAGAATCTCTGAAGTTCAAAAGTATTGTTAGTCTCTGTTTTTAGCACTTCAATACAGTTTTATTAAGATCAGTAAAGTTAAATTAAGTTTAATAAAGTTCAGTACAGTTAAAATAAGTTTAATAAAGTTCAGTACAGTTCAATACAGTTCAATAAAGTTCAGTACAGTTAAATTAAGTTCAATACAGTTTAATAAAGTTTAGTACACTTAAATATACTTAAATTAATTTAAGTTAAAAAATGTAATATAATTTTTTTCAAGTTAATCCAATTTTTTTATAGTTTCCAACCCTATTATTCAAAATTTGAATTTATTTTTAATTTTTTAAATAATTTTTAGAAAAGCATAAGACATATATGATCCAACGATTTTTCAAGTTTGTGTCCACACCTCTTAGGAAACTATTGCATCCGTTTTAAAATGGAAGTAAATTTTGTTGCACTTGATATGAATTTAAAGAACATGTGAAAATACACATAATATAATATATTTTTTACATGGAAACGTACAATGTCATTCAAGTGTAATTTTACATATCATCATATTCATCCATGTTCATTTCCACCACATCATCTGGACAATCCTCAATAATTTGAAACGCTATCATGTTGCGTACTTGATTCATCTCATCTTTTCGCTGTTGATCAAATAAATTTGAATCTGCTCTTCCCAGCACGGTCTCATTAGCTACAATGGGTATTGAAAAATTATGCATGCGAATAAAGTTGTGCAACTGTAATTATATCACTTTGGCGCTTATCAGATACTTGGCATGACTTTGAGTATCTTCCACGATTAACGTTTAAGGCTTCACGCAATTTTTTAGCAAGTATAATTTGAAAAAAATGAAAAATAAAATACATATATATTTATCAGAAAAAATGATGAAACTTTTTTGAGCAAGTTAATTAATGAATTATATAATTTTATAAATATATTATACATATATATAATTTTTCAATTTCAACAAATTAAGTTCAGTAAAGTTAAGTTAAATTAAATTCGATACAGTAAATTAAGTTCAGTACAGTTCAGTAAAGTTCAATAAAGTTTAATTAAGTTCAGTACAATTTAATAAAGTTCAATACAATTTAATTAAGTTCAATACAATAAAATTCAAGTTAAATTAAGTTCAAAAGAACAGCACCTTAGCTACACTTATTTTAGTAGCTATGCTAATAAATTGTGGCCGACATTTCGGTTCGGGCTTCGTAAACTCTGCCTGTTTGTTACAACTGTTTTTCACTTTCAACCAGTGGTTTTTTTTTTCCGATTTGGACGGAGGGTAAAACCCTCCAAAACAACAAACAGCAGGAGAAAACTGGAAAAAGAACCACAAACAGAAAACTATCCCTGCACTAACAACAAGAACTGAAAACTAAGTCCTATTAGCATCAAGACATCTGGGAATTGCATCAAGGGCGTTCCAGCTCCAACGATCTGTCCTGGCTTTCTTTGCCAACCTGTCCGCAAGGATGTTATCGTCTCTGAAAATGAAATTCAAACTCCACTCCTTGTGCGCTGCCAACAGAGACAACCCTTCTTTAGCTTCCTGGGAGAAGATCTCTGTGTGCCAAGCGCCTGTTTGGATGGCCCATAAGCCGTTTGAGCTGTCTGAACTGATCGAAACCAAACTCCACTGTTGTGTTTTGGCAAGGGAGAGCGAAACGCAGTTGTGATACCATTCAGCTTTGCAACATAAAATGGTGTCGCCTCTAACCGCTACAGCCGCTAAACCGCCCACGTTCGAAGTAGGAGACCATGACCCATCGCAAAAAATATTTACAAGGTCACCAGACTCCGATGAGTCTTCAACAGCACTGTAGCCTAACAAAAACTGGCGCTCAAACTGCATTAAAACGCTCTGCGTTCTCATACAACATCCATCCAAAGACATTCCTCTCTTTCCATGAGCTTGAAGGTTGCGATTATACCAAACCACCCAACAACCTACCATGACTTTCTTTAAATCAGACACATTACCTTCTGTCATGAGGAACCACAAGAGGTCTGCAACACTTTTAAAATCTTTTTCAGTTAGCAGCAGGAGGCCCATCTTCCTCCAAAACTCCTTAATCCACCAGCAGTCTAGAAAAATGTGGCAGGTCGTTTCCTCTTTGAAACCACAAAACCAGCAACCTTGTTCAGTGGGACATCCTCGCGTCCTTAGATTGGTTGCAACTGGGAGGGCATTTGTAGAAAGCTCGCCAACACATAATCTTAACCCGTTCAGGGAGCCTGATTTTCCAGAAGCTCCGCCAAGCTTTGCTTACAAACTCAGTATTAGATGCTTCTCCATACTGTTTACCTGCAGCTTCTATCCAGTTCATCGCTATTGAATATGCTGATTTCACTGTAAAACCCTGTCCTCCCGCTATTTTCCATCGGCAACCATTTGGTTCTCCTGTTAACTCTACTCCTGTTTTGAATATTTCAAGGGTACTGTAAAGGCTCCTCCATGCAAATGAATCATTGGGTTTGACCCTGGTATTAGCCATAAGACCATCTTTAAAGTATCTAGAACGGAATAACTTGCTAACTAACTGATCTGGCTGGCTTAGGAATCTCCACAGCTGTTTCATTAGCATTGCGGCATTCATAGCCTCTAAATTTCGAAATCCCAGGCCACCCTTTATTTTTTTCTTTCTGCAACACTACATTCTTTACCCAATGGATACCCTTCTCCTTAGCATTACTACTCCACCAGAAAGTAAGAGCATTGGAGGCTAGCTTTTCACAAAAAGTTTTTGGAACTTTATAACAACTCATTGCAAAGACAGGAACTGCAAGATAGCAAGATTTAATTAAAGCCTCCTTCCCGGCAGCCGACAGTAAAAGGGACTTCCAGTCCTGAATTTTCTTCACCATCCTGTGTTCCAGCCATCTGAAAGTCTCAATTTTCCTCCTTCCTACAATCAGCGGCAGGGCCAGCTATTTAGAGTGCTGAGCAATGATGGTCATACCCATATATTCCCCAACAAGATGTTGCAAAAAAGGATCAATATTGTGACTTGCACATATTTCTGACTTCTGATAGTTTAGCTCCTGTCCTGAAATTTTTCCATATAACTCCAAAACTTGCTTTAAGGACCTCAGGGCACAAAAATGTTTGTAACTATAAAAAAACTGATAGAAAATTACAGAAAAATTACATTCCTGTAAATCCACACAAAAAAATTACAGAAAAATTTAAAGCTAGACAAGTGAGGTCCATGTTTCAATGTCCATAACAATAAAACGGCACTGTATAAATAAAACGACACTGTCCATTTCAATGTCCATAACAATAAAACGACACTGTATAAATAGAAAGTTATTTAAAAAACTATGCGTTTAGTTGATGTCACCGTAGATGTTGAATTATTTTCAAACAGGCGATTTCCAGAAATTTTGAAACGCCAAACCCTAGAAATTGAGATTCTTGATCCGTTTGAGAAAGTCAGCTCATTTGATGCGACGTCCGCCGACTGGCGAGTTTGGTATCGTGAAAGGCGCGCGAGTGTACGGAATATGGATGATTGGGATTTGAGCGAAGAAGTAATGGAGTCTTTGGAGCGCGACGCTTTGCAGAAGATAGCGGAAAGGAAGAGGCTCGCATCGGATTCTACTTGCTCGTCTTCGGAGAAAGACAAGGAGTGGCAAACTGTGAAGGAACAGCGTGTTGGAGATTTCAGGCCTTCGTCTCAGCCTTCGCCGTCTCGCGTGCTTCAACAATCTGTCAGTAAGGTTGAATAATTGAAGTGATGATTTTGCTTGTGTTGTTCTTTTTTCTTGACGTGCTTTGTGATTGTAAAAAATTGTGAGAGATTTTTTATTATATTCTTGGACTTCAAAAGAGTGGTTGTCTGGGAAAAAGAACAAAGCTATTTTAAGTAGACTTGTAATATTGTCTTGGTAGCAGGTAGACGGTTGTGGTGCTAATTCCATCTCTCAGAGCAATACTGTTGCTGAACCAAAGGCACAGACTGTTAAGATTCTTTTGCATGCTACTGGCAGCTTAGCTGTGAAATTTACATATGACCCAGTAAAACACCTTCTGCCTCTTGCAAATTATTTAATTGAATAATGTGCGAGTTTCTATGTTGAATGTTTTGTATTTGTCCAGATACTTGTAGATGCTTGTCGAAAGATACCCAAAGCTTGTTGGAATTCTAAAGAAAGGTGCTGATCCTAAATAGTTCAATTGTTGGGTTGTTCATGAGTCATGACAAGGACTGACGTCTGAACCCCCACCAAAGACATGTAGTGGTCATGGTCTGATGCTGTTTATACAATATGCAGATTGTGGATGTTCCCTTTATCATCATTGTCATCAGCAGAAAAAATTCTTAGTGAAAAGGCTGGTTCTAAAGTCGAGGTGATGCTTATGTTTTTGCACGAGTCAGTCAGCTAATTCCACTATAGAATTTGTTTTGATTCTGCTTACGTATAGAAATAGTTGATGAACAATAGATCCCAGCTTACACCTTTAAATTTGAGTGTGTTCTTTAGAAGGACATATTTTTTGGGCTGCTATGGAATTCAACTTACCTATTTGCCTCTTATGCGCAGATAGAAAAGTTAGATCCACTAGTGAAGCGCGCGATTATTGAGGCTTCTTCTGTTGCAGATCTAAGAGGTAAATGTTTATGTTGGAAGTTGCTACTTATGCTTGGACTGTAATATTGGGACTCGGTCATGGATCCTACCATTTTGTAGTCCAAATGGTATGCTTGCCTCATCAGATTTCTGTTCCCCAATTTCAACTCCATTCACCTGTAATCTCATCATTTACAGCTGCCTTGGGCTGTGCTTTATCACAACATTTAAATCTCAATTTCCTGAGAAAGATATCTTGTTCAACTTAGTGAACATTAAATTAAGACTTCAAATCTCCATAGGTGTTACGTTGTTTGTACTACAATGTTCGTCAATTGGGTGGTCTGGATGAAGGTGTGTGAGAGTTTTCATAGAGGCAACTTATTTGACGTGCCTGTCTTTTTTATTAAAAAAATACTTGTTATTTGTTTATCTTTGGACTAGTTTGGGAACTGAGGACTGACATTTTTTGCCATTACAGATCGTTATGACAAGATTCCTGCTAACATTGAGTCCAAGCTTTTATCATTTCAACGTGATGGTGTCAGGTACCTGCCATTAGCGGTCATAATTGAATGAACAACTCTGCTCAATTTATGGACTTGTTATGCTTTGGTGTGTGGTTGCATCCTCATAACCTAAATTTCTAAAGTGGTTCGTTTAATAGGTTTGTTTTACAACATGGAGCTCGAGTCCTTCTAGCTGATGAAATGGGTCTCGGAAAGACTCTACAGGTAATTCCTTAAACTTATATGAAAATTTTATTTAAATTTTTTCATAGCCTTTTGTTTTCTATCTTGGAAATTGATTCATTGTTTAATTTAGTCAATTGCTGTAGCATCATGTCTTCAAGATTCATGGCCTGTTCTAGTTCTTACTCCTTCATCCCTGCGTCTTCATTGGGCGGCAGTAAGTTTTTCGATAGTTAGATGCCTTCAGTTCGACTGTGGAGATTAGAATGATCTAATTTGTTAATTCATTTTATAGGCTATTCACCAGTGGCTGGAAATTCCCCCGTCTGACATAGTGGTATGCCTTTTCACTTTTTGGGTTAGTACTCATGTTTACTGTTCAGTGGCAGAGCATTAAATCATAATCCCTCATGCCATTCACTGTTGATTTGGATTTGGTTTATATGTCAAAGGTTAGCTGAGCCAAAAGCCTTAAAATCTTATTTGCAAGTGAAGAAAAAAAAGATTCATTATCCTTTTTACCATGTCAGATGTTTGGTATTTGTGCATATGGTAGTGTCAAATGACAATCAAAATGGATTGTTATAATTGTTTACTTGCTTAAAAGTTTTACGACTACAATTTGCCTTCACATGTATTGCATTTGTCTTGTCAAAGTAGAACTTGCAAGAATCCCTCCTTTTGACAAATTATGACAGACAGGTCATCTTATCTCAATGCGGTGGATCAAACAGGGCTGGGTTTACACTAGTCCCCTCAAATGTGAAAACTGGCATCCATCTTGATGGCTTGTTCAATATTGTGTCTTACGATATTGTTCCGAAGTTACAGAAAGTATTGATGGCATCTGAATTCAAGGTAAATTAAAGCCAAAATGGTGTGTCCTTCTTGCTATAAATTGGTTCCAACTCAAGTCATCTTATACCATTGCCACGTTTACATTTAACTAGTAGTACTGCATTCGAAAACAATCTAATAAGCAATAGGACGAATATGTAAGCTTTGTGCAATGCCATATGTACTAAATCAAGTGACATTGTACTACAGATAGTAAATGTTCAATAAGAAAGGTTTGTTGCTGTCTTTTGTTGGCCATGGTCGTTACACTTTAATGTTTTCATTCAGGTTGTCATTGCAGATGAGTCGCACTTTCTGAAAAATGCCCAGGCAAAGAGGACAAGTGCTGCTCTTCCAGTCATACAGGTATTGCCATTAGAAAACTGCAGGAGTAGATACTTGGTTTAGCCTGGAAAATATTTTTATTACCGTGGACCCTAATTAGTCATGATGTCACGAGCTCCATGGTATGTAGTAGGCCTATATTTGATCATTGATGAAGGGAGGAAAAACCTATATCGTTCATAATGTGTGTATTAATGAGATTTGATGAGGGGAATGATATAGTTGATTTTAGCATAAGTTGTTAGTATTCTCCATTACGGTTCATACTTTGCTATTTGTTTTGTTTTCTTATTTGTTGAGATTGGGTATGTCCAGTGAATATGCCTTCTTTTTTTAGCGGTCTAGTTGGTGTGACTGGTGATGGCTATAAATAGTATTTTATTGATTGTCTTCAAACCATGCTTTCAAGTTCGAGAGACAACATAGTATTTGCATGCATTATCAACAATGAAATATGACTTTGTTCTGTTCCAGCCATCAAAATTTTGTTCTATACAATAACTGGCAATGGTTAATACGAAGCAATTATCTGTTTACGTTTATTCATCATGCATTTATAATATTCACTGCTAATGGGTGTTTTGAAAGAAATCATTCCAGAGAGCGAGCTATGCAATTTTACTTAGCGGGACCCCTGCGTTGTCTCGGCCAATTGAACTATTCAAGCAGGTAATTTGACTACCAGTCTTGGTCTTTTAAATGTTGCTACTCCTTTTTCTTTTCTTTTTAATGTTTCTGATTGTGTTTTCAATACAGCTGGAGGCCTTGTATCCAAATGTGTATAAGAGTGTCCATGAGTACGGTAACCGATATTGCAAGGGTGTAAGTTGCCACTTCCTTCATATGGAACAGCCATTAGATTCTAATTGTTACAACTATTAAACTAATCAAGTTATCTCCAACATTGACTTGTTAGGGTATCTTTGGTGTATATCAAGGTTCTAGTAACCACGAGGAATTGCACAGTTTGATGAAATCAACAGTAATGATTCGTAGATTGAAGAGAGAAGTTCTTAAAGAGCTTCCGGTCAAGAGAAGGCAGCAGGTACTTTTCTACTTCTGTCTTTGTGTATAATATCTTTCACTACTCCATTTGTGCTTCAAATATTAATATCGTTATGGATATCTTATTCGTTTTCTCTTGAATTTTTTTCTTGCATAATCACTCCAAATTGATTTGTTAATGTATGATTTTTTTGTGTCTTTACTGTTAGTTTCCACTGACGATTCATTCATGAGAAATTATTTGTCTATGATTGTTTTTCACCATATATTGAGGCGATGCAGATACTTAGATTATGTTATCAGAGTGTGAAACAGTAACAGTTTCTTATTTAAAACTACATATATGAATTCTTTATTGAAAAGAAAAAAGATATTGCATCTGTGATGGTATCATTGACAGATTCGAGTCACTTAATTGCTTATTCTCAGGTATTCCTTGATTTGAGTGAAAAGGACATGAAACAAATAAACACCTTATTTCGTGAGGTGAGTCGCCTTTTAATGAAACTGTGTTGGCATCCAGCTGTGCCAGTATCATGCTTGAATTTTTCTAATCAAATCTCTTGGTTGTACCCTCTTCAAGTTGGAGGTTGTGAAATGCAAAATCAAGTCCTGTGCTTCTAAGGAAGATGCTGATTTATTAAAATTTACTGAGAAGAATCTTATCAACAAGGTATGCACGTCAGTTGTGGAAGTAGTTTCATTGATTTGTTTCTATTGATTTATGCTTCTGACAAAACGCCAGGTAAAATCTGTGTCCATACTAAAACCAACTATTCCCTTTTTTTATTATAAAACTGATGCTTGCATTCCTCATTAATCATTATTATTGTAAAGAATATCGACTGTGAGGAATATAATTGATCTTCAGTTTACCTGTGAGGAATATTGTGTTAATAGTGTGTTCGAGTCGCTCTTTATCATTTATTTAATGATGTAAACCTTGATCTCACCACTCACAGATTAATATTTAACATACCAGATTTATACAGACTCGGCAGAAGCCAAAATACCAGCAGTTTTGGATTATCTGGGAACTGTAGTTGAGGTAATTGCTCACTGCCAAAATTGATAATTTCCCTCTTTCTGAGTGGCTAATATCTCAGCTTGTTGAATCCATTCTAACCAGTGATTTCAAGTGAAGGAACACGTTTTGGCAAACATGCCATACCTTTGACTTAAAGTTATTGATTTTCTGGTGGTGCCTGTGATTAAATGCTTCCAACAGTCGTTATGAGCGCTTATGTGTTTCCACACATCATTCATCGCAGGCAGGTTGCAAGTTTATTGTGTTTGCTCATCATTTGTCCATGATTGACGCCATACATCAATTTCTGTTGGTAAGCTACATCAAATTTGGAATGCCATTCTTGATGCAAAAGCAAAATGATTTAACATCTATGCTGTGTAATCTCAGAAGAAGAAAGTGTGTTGCATCCGCATCGATGGAGGTACCCCTGCAGCATCAAGGCAAGCTTTAGTGACGGATTTTCAGGAAAAAGATAATATTAAAGCTGCAGTGGTAAGTTAGATAGCTCTGTTAATGTTCGATAAAACATCTCTCCATTTTGATTAAATGGTGATAGTGATATCAATAGAAAACTGTGTATAAGTCTGTCAAAATCTTGCAGTTGTCCATCAGAGCTGGAGGAGTTGGCTTAACTTTAACTGCTGCCAGCACCGTCATTTTTGCAGAGCTCTCTTGGACTCCTGGTGACATAATTCAAGCAGAAGACCGTGCTCATAGAATTGGCCAGGTAAGAAGTAATCATCAGGATTGATCTAATCCTCGGCTATTTTCCTTTGTCCGTATCTGTACCTATTGAAAGTTGAAACTCTACTTTTTGCATGGAGAGTGAACAACTTTTCATTTCCAATTTCAGGTGTCGTCAGTGAACATTTATTACTTGCTAGCGAACGACACTGTTGATGACATAATATGGTAATTTCATGCAATAAACCTCATGCAACACAGCTTTCTCAGGATTTGGGGATGACACTTACATTCGGTTTGAATGATTTCCATCTTTGCAGGGATGTTGTTCAGAACAAGTTGGAAAACTTGGGCCAGGTTTCCCCTTTATGCTGCCCAAAATATTAATGAAACTGTCGAAAGTTTAAAAAAACATGAAGCTATAGAAAGCATATATTATTATTTACTTCATATTTTCTCGTTGGATTACTGCAGGTGCTGGACGGGCATGAGAATACGCTGGAAGTCGCTAGTCAACCCAGACCCAGCCCCTCGAAGCAACGGACTCTAGATTCATACATGAAGAGATGTGGCAACCGCAGTGACTCAGACTCCCAACCTAAACATTTTCAGCACTGACTGCATGAAGAGATGTGCAGCGTGTGCATCATGTGTAAATAATTACAAACTGACAGCGGCAGTTTTTTGTATACAGACAGGTGCGAAGGAATTCAGCAATTATAATTTACAAGTTGAAATGGAGTAGAGCGTAAATGTATTCAACCTCGATCTCCTTTTAGACTGTAAGATTGCTTTCATGAAGAGAACTCAACTGATTATTGAGCATTTCATCAATGACATTCAGTAAAATGTAAAATCAATTCAAGTCTTTACAAGAGTACCTCTCTCCTCTCTCTCGTCTGCTCTCGAACCTCCGCGAACCCAATCGGCATTTCTATTTTCCTCTCGTTCTCGCCGGCGACCTTGCCTTGTTTCGGTCTGTTCTCCGTCCTTGTGACGTCCTCCTTGCGTCGGGTAGTCGTTCGTGTCTCTATTCTTCTCCTCTGGACTTTTCGGTGGGTTTGCCGTGTTGGTGATCGTGTCCGGCGGTTCTGCTCCGTGCGACTGTCGCCGTGGCATCTGGGTTAATGGATGGTGGAGGGTTGCCCGGATATGACGGTCGGTGGAGTGAGCGGAGTCGGCTGCTGACCTCCGGTGGTGGTTGATGTTATGAATAGAGAAAAGTTGTATTGATGGTATGTCTAACATCCTTTATATAACACATACAGATAAGATAATATCAAGTATATACATCAGATAACTATCAAATATTCTGATGTATATCTCTTTCTAATTTATCTATAACTATCTGATATTATCTCTAACACCCTCCCTCAAATTCATGGTGTAACAACCACGATGAATTTGGAAATATAGGAACTGTGTTGTGTCCAAGGCTGTATCGATGAAGAAGCGTGTCAAAATGCGTGTATGTTCCAAGGCCAAAACAGTGCTAAAGCGCAACTGGAAAACACACAGGCCGTAAGATTGCACACAAGCCGTTAAAATTGCACATAATGCACGGGGGTGCACAGGCCGTAGAAGTGCAACCCGAAGAAGCGCAAAACTAGCTCACGGAATGGAAACTCAAAGGTTTTGCACACAAGCCGTTTAACTTGCACATATAATGCACGGGGTGCATATACCATATGAATGCAATCCAAAAAACGTGAGAGCAATAAAAGCACGTACTGTGGCTGAAAAGCACGCACACATCCATCATCTCTTCCTTTTGTCTCCTATGTTTTCCATCTTTCTTGTTTCTCTTTTATTCTGCTTGAAAAATAAAAATCTGATGAAAACTTAGCGCCACCTGCACCTGCCTTGACACTGACAGCCACACTTCTCTTCTATGGAATAAGTTTGAGTTGGTCCTCCCAGTCATACTCAAAACTTCGAATGTAACTTGCCAATAAGGTAGGATCCCACAATCATGGAATAACTCAAGCACACTGATGGTTGGTAGAGTTGGTGAATCAGAGCCGGTGTTGCTCATGGTGTAAAGGTTCAGATCAAGAAAAAAATCGAATAATACAAATATCCTATCAGAGAAAAAAAGAATAAGTAAATACCGCGGAAGCTGTTTGGTGGGTAGTGGTGCAAGATGACACCACCATCCAAGAGAAATTGATTAAGAAAGAAAATTCAGAACCGTATAAAACCCTAAGCTCTGATACCATGTTATGAATAGAGAAAAGTTGTATTGATGGTAGGTCTAACAATCTTTATATAACACATACAGATAAGATAATATCAAGTATATACATCAGATAACTATCAAATATTCCGATGTATATCTCTTCCTAATTTATCTATAACTATCTGATATTATCTCTAACAGTTGAGCACTGGTTGGTGGTGGGCTCGGCGAAGGGCAGTGGTGCGGACAGAGATGTTTACGGAGGCGGATATGACTGGTGGGGCTCTAACAACCTGATAGGGGTGGTGGCTGGTGGACGTTTTGGCTAGCTGGCGTTTTCACGGCTATAACGCCTCATTTTTTTAGCTTGTTTTGTCACCCGTGACCTTTTAGTCGCATTGTATAGCTTTTCGCTTTTAATATTTTAGTGTTTTAGTTTAGGTCTCAGGAGTTAGAATCCTGTTCTTATCGAAGGGCACGTCGGTGTTTCATTTGGTTTTTAGTGTCGGTCACTAGTGTCGACCGGCCATATTGTTTTGTCGTGCCCTTCTTGCGCGGGTGTCCTTCGTGGGCAGTTAAGTCCGTTTGTAGCCTCTATGGCGTTATGTTACATCAAAAAAAAAATTCAAGTCTTTACAAGATTGTTAGTCAGGGTTTGTTTTCTGCTTTTGAGGAGGCAACTTGATTTTTGGGTTGCCCAACCGGTTGGATGAGGTTTTTCATTTTTGTAGTGTCCTTCCTTTTTGAATGAAATCACCTTTTTCAAAAAAAAAAAGAAAAGAAAATTGTGGTAGTCTTTAAATATTTTGCTGCGAATCAAATAAGAAAAAAAAGCTTTTTTGACTTTACATCTTTTTAATTTTTTGGATTATATATTCCACATTCTTATTAACTGTCTCGTCCGCTGATAAAAGTTATATATTATCTATGAGGCTCTGGCAAAGTAAATTTTTGATACAAATTACAAAATTTGTCAAAATCATTTTATAATTTATCAAAATTTGAGCCGAAAATGTAAAGGAGGAGCCAAAAAATAAAAAGACAACATAATTTGTCAGGTTTATTTTATAATTCGTCACACAACAAAACCCAAAATTTTTTAACTCATATATTCAATCACAAGATCAAGAGCTATGATTAGTTTGTATTTTGTACTAAATATCAACTTTATACCTGATCTTTTTCTTATTATCTATTCGAAAAAAGTTCATATACAAAGTTAATTTTTTGATAAACAAAATACAAACAAATCATAACTCTTCATCTTATGATTTCGATGGAAAAAATTAAATCCTAATTTTTTATACATTTTTTCAGTGATGAACTATAGGCAAATTTTGACAAACTTTATCAAATATTAACTATGTATCTGAACTTAACCCGTATCTATCAAACAAACAATTGATTTACTTATGTTAGCTGCTTAAATAATTCTTAATCTTAAAATACAATTAAAGTTGTACATGTGTATATGCTGTTACTGCCTAAACAAAAAAGGTGCAGAAGTAAACATTTATGCACATCCCCAGATAGGTCCAATACACCTACAAAAACAATCTATTGAGGCTGAGGTGCCACTGGTGGCAATGACAAGGAGGTCGTTTGGGTATAATAGTTGCCCTCAGATGCCTGCAAAGCATGGTAAGCATTGGTGTCCATAGGGGCGCTGAAGGGGGCAATTCCAGCTACTGGAGCGCCCATTGTCGAATAACCGGGAGGAGGTGGTCCATAGCTGTATGAAGGCATACTTACCGATCCAGTATTTTGAATGTACTGAGGCATCAATAATGGAGGTGCTGATGATGAGGATGGAGTCGTTTGCAAACCATTTGAAATCACTTGTTGAGTAACGGAAGTCAAGGCATCCTTTTGGAGGGAGTCTGGATGGATAAATGGTTTCTGCAACGGTAGAGGAACATATGCTTGGTGGCTGATGTCCAACTTGGGTTTTTTATCAGGAGGAAATTCAGAAGTAGGGTCTCTGACTGGATTTACGATGACCCCCTCAGATGCCAACGAAGATAACACATATGATAGCATCTCCGCCGATGATGTTGATGCTGTGAGCTGCGCTGCTACTGCAGCAGCAGCTGATTTTCTAGGATCATCTGCAGCAAGAGCAGTTGGTACAGCGGAGGGAGATTGCCGTGAATACATCACTGGAGCTGACTGCTCAAGATTTTGTGGCACATAGTTTGGACCATTGGCGTTGTGGACCTCCCCATTCATTTCGGTTGTCAGCTGAACATGAGTTACATTTTGGAGTTGGTGACACAGATTACCTGCTTGGTCTGAGTGAGACTGAGCAGCCTGTAACAAACACACAATGATAAATGTGATAGGTCCGTGCCCCACTAGGAAAATCATAGTACCCAGATCTCAGTAAACAAACATATGTAGCATACAGTGAACTGACAATCAAAAAAAGAAAGCTCACAAAATCACTCGAGCATTACCTGAAGTTGGTTGCGCATGACATCCAATTTATACTCCTGAAAGATTCATTTCGTGTATTTAAACAATTTGAAAACAGATGGAATAGAAATGAAGTTTGTTACAACAACCTTTTGGAGTCAGATTTTGAACAAGTTAAGACTACTGACCTGCTCTTGCAGAGCCTCTCTCAAATGAGTCACAAGATTTTCCCGTGATGATTCAATAACCATAAGTTTTTTAATACACTCCTTCAGTACACCATGTTGACCTTGTAGCTCCTCCACAATTTCAGAGCCATTGAGATTCCCTAAAGTATAAGATGGTCAAAACTTGCATGTTCATACAAGGATTAGATGATAGAATGTGTAAATACACATCTAACAATTATATTTCCAAGTCCACTCTTAATTTTGGAGGAGTTTCTACATATGCAACTCGGAGGTATCCATATTTATCAGTTTATGGTGCAAGCCAAAGAAACTTGATAATGTCACTATCTACCGCGATACTGTAAATTAGAATCAATAAGAAACTTGGATCACAACTACAGATGAACCTTAATGATCAATGCAACTACAGATGAACCTTAATGATCAATGCAATTACAGATGAACCTTGATGATCAATGCAACTACAGATGAACCTTGATGATCAATGCAACTACAGATGATTCATATGGGAAGCAGTTCCGTTGTCAGTAATAATCAATATTTTCAATGGTGAAACAAGTACCTGACTCAAAATTTGCACCGACTTGTTTATCAATTTTCTCAACAGAACTAATGCTGCTAATACATCTGTTCAAAATATCATCTTCATCCAGATCCCCGCCATAAAGAGCTTCATAATCAGATGCAATTTTCTCGAAAGTATTTGCTGCAGGTTGTCGCTGTTAAGCAATGGGAAGAAAAAGAAAAAAAAATGGTTTTTAACTCAAGACCATATATATATATATATATATACAAAGGTTAAAAAAAACTTAGATACCAACCAATTTGAAGCTCGGGTGCTTGCCGTTTACGTTTTCTGGCTTCCTTTCTGATATTCCTTCCTTCAGAATTTGACCTTGAGAACCAAATACTTTCCTGTCGTCCCAAATATTAACCTAAAAATGAAAAGAGTGCCAAGGGAATAATTAGAGATTCTTGACCAAATCAATAAGAATATATCACCAAACGGACATGACGACATTAAACACTTAACAATAAGCACAAATAAAACCTCATAACTTGAACAAGAGTATAATATTTTTAAATGCCAGAAAAAGAACTGACACATACCAGTCGAATTGCTCCATTTCTTGAAAACTCATCTCCATGTTCAATGACATCACGGAGTGCATTTGGAAGGACCTTCCAGAACTCACCGACAAACTCTGAGCCCTTTCGGCGACTGTTTTGTAGAATATCATTTGCGAGATAGAGATATGCCAACCTTTGTTCACGAGGAGCACAATGAAACTGCCTTTCCCATGTTTCAACAACTAGCTTCGCTTTATTCATATGGAAAATGCACCAATGTGACAAAGCTATACATCGTTAAGGAGAAAGCAATTATGACCCAGCAAAATTTATACGGTGCAACAAGGGGATGAATAGCATTTTTTATATCAGTGGAGCTACTACGAGTACAAATTTTTCTATATCTTACGCATTATGACTTATGAATATATAATTAGTGTCCAGCAAGACAATGATACTTTCCAAAATAAAGATGAACACGATGATGGAAAATTCATGAAAAATTGTTAGAACAACAAATCAAGGATCATTTATGTAATAACATGCCTACCCCACTTAATGCAAGAATTATAACATATTTCTTTCGTTTAGCTCATACACGTTACTTCGAGTTGGATAATCACATTATGTGTAAATGTTAGTTGAAAGAAGGTGAGCAGCGACAGCAAGATCATGATATTCAACAGTAACAAGATCATTCATGTTGATTAGTTATAAATAAACGGAAACCGATACACATAAAATTGTTAATATAACTATTTAAAAGGATAATCGTAAGAGGTGACACAAATTAAGAAATAGGATACTTTCAATGCTCTGCTGTGAACTGTTTAGTTTGGTAAGCTTTTCCGCCAATATCCGAGGGTTGAATGTACTGCCCATTGTTCTGCTCGATAAGAATGCAACTTAGAAACTGAAGAGGAACCACCCAATGAGAATGATCTACAAGTAAACAGAGAAAGTAAGAGCACATACAATGTACTTAATATTTTAATGACGCAGATACGCATTTAATACAACAAAAACGAAACTCAAAAGAATTTAGTATGACTTTCGTGATGTAAAGCCTGTATTTAGTATTATATTTTATGGGTAATGCTCTTTAATGAAACTAATACGCTTCAAAGGAATACGAAACATATCTAAATTGGGGAAAGATTACAAACCCTTCACAACCTCAAGTTCAAGTCTTGTTTTTCACTGTGCTTTCCAGTGACAAGTTACAAACCAACAAACATGATTTTGTCAAGCAAACATACACTGACTTCCATACGAAAAACAAAACATAGTACACACGAAAGAAGACTGAAATGCGAATGAATTATATAGTGACAGATTTATTTGACAACCCCCACCACATTTTTTAGTAGCGGAATCATACTTCCAATGAAATTTTCAGCCAATACTGAACTGTGATGGAAACAAAATGATAAAAATGAAAACAAACTATCCTGCTCCTCCTTTCTTTAATTTTTTTTTTGATGAGTTCCTCAATTTTTTGATGAAGCCCTCCTCACTCAAGTTGGTCCTTAAGCATATAACTAAGAATTTTAAAAGTATGAAACAACACCATCATCACGAAAACGCTAAAGATACACAATCCAAAACCCTAAAATCCTTTCAATCCAATTCCAACATGCTCACAACATGAACAACCCCAAATAATCAGAAACAAATATTAAAAATTGTAAATTTGCAGTCTGGATCTGAATTTCAAGTTCACACCCGTCGATTCGATGCTAAATCCAATACAGCTGATAACTTCTCTAAAGTGTCAATGCAACACATGCCCTAAAGTTAACATCTTTCACTGAGCCAGCAGAAATTGATACGAAAGCAACATACTTACACGCTTGAGATCTCCGGGTTGGCTGATGACGATGAAGACAGATTTCGCGAAGCAGATTGAACGCAGCAGATGATTCAATCCATTGGAAATCGAAGCCGTACAAAGAACAACAATGCGTATCGGTAAAGTTCTTTAGCGGTTGGAGATGCAAACGCCGTCGTTTGGTAGGAAATGGCTGACCTAAACTGCAACTTTGGAGTTTCTGATTATTACACTTGGTTGGCCTCATTTAGCGTATATATCATTAAATTCATACAATACAATACAACTCCGCCATTGGCAAGCGCAATTCTAACACGAGTTTCCTTTCCTCAATTATAAGTTTTAGATAATTAATTACACTTTAATTGGACCTATTTAACAATATTTACTATTAAAGCGAACATATAACGAATAGGGATGATCATTTGGCCGAGGCAATCTCGCATCCTGACGTGGAAGGGTCGGATTGATAGTTCATGTTTTCTAGGTGTTCGAGTCTTATGCCTTTCTTTTTTTCACCGGTGGTTCAAGTCTTGGTTATAATAGGACCGATCAGATTAAATTAAATTGGACCCTATCAAGAGGCATTACGCATAGGACCGAGCTTTATATCAAGAGGCCCGACTCAACCATGACGTCCTTCTTTTACGCCTCAACAATTTGGTGCATTTGTTTAAATGTGATTTAGGCCCCCACAATTTTTTTTTTTTTTTTTGATAAAGATTTAGGCCCCACAATTTGGTAACTTTACTTTTTTTTTTTTTTTTTTTTTTTTGATAAAGGGAAGAAAATACAACTGAACTAATACATAGCCATAATTGGACAAGCATCTACCCTATCCCATGACCAGTGAGTCACCAAAGCTCGCCGCGCTAAGCTGTCTGCCAGTCCGTTTGCTTCCCTCCTGATTAAGAAAATATTACAATTTGGATGCCTCTCCAGAGCTTGGATTGACGACCTGTACCAATCGGCGTTGTTGAAATCCTGCCTGCTCCTGCAGTTGACCTCCATGACAACATTAGAACAATCAAGCTCTATGATGACATTCTGTTCATGCAATTCTTCGCCCATTTTAATACCTTCATGCAGACCTACGCCCTCACACTCAACACAGTTGGTATAAATTGTGGAATGAAGAGCCCTGACGCGAAGGACCCTGCCAGTGTGATCTCTAGCAATGACACCTATGCCGCATTCATGAGTTACTTCATTCCAACTTGCATCACAGTTGATCTTTACAACACCTGGTGGAGGTGGTGGCTTCCATTCATAATCTGAGCAGGTGAAGTGATTGAAATACCTCTGAGTACTAGCTTTCCAATACTGGGCTGCCAGCATCTTTATCCGCTCTACTGCTCTAGCAGGGGAGATAAAGGGAAGCCCATGCTTGACCTGATTACGCACAAACCAAATGTACCACAGAATAACCAAACCCTGACTAGCAGTGTTTTCATATTTAAAAATTTACAAAGATAGTACACCACATCAGCCATAATGTTGCAGGATTTAAAAGTGTTCCAGTCCTGAAAATTAATACTTTCCCACACTGAGCTTGACCACCAGCAACTCAAAAAAGTATGACTTGGCGACTCGACAGCAAAGCCACACAAAGGGCAGCAAGTATTTACATCCAATCCCCTGCTTTGCAAGACCATTCCAACTGGCAGCGCATTATGATAAAGACGCCAACCAAATATCTTGATCTTCCTCGGCAACGGGAGCTTCCAAAAAGTTTTCCAAAACGTTCTAATCTGTACATTACTTGAACACTCCCCTTCAGCTCCTGTAGAGATCATTGATTTAGTGAAAGCAAAGTGATAGGCACTTCTAATATCATAATCCCCTGTGGTAGACATTTTCCAAGTCATAGTACTCTGCCTATCTATGTCACTTCCAGCTTTAACCAAGTCAAAAGATTTCCGCAAAATCCTCCAACAATAGGAGGGTCTGGACGTGGACCCTATGCTTGCGTCAAGGATATGACAATCATGAAAATACCGCGCTTTCAGCAATTTACTGATCAACAATTCTGGTCTATGAATAATTCGCCACACCTGCTTACCCAAAAAAACTATATTAAGAAGCTTGAGATCTTTGAAACCCAAACCTCCCTGTTCTGTTTCCTTCAACATCAATGATTTCTTAACCCAATGAACAGGGGTATGACACTGGTTATTACTCCACCAATATCTCCTTATAGCATTTTCTATCTTATGAATCTGTTGGATCGTTACTGTTAGAAATCTGTCAGACGGAAGTCACAGAGTGTGTTTCCGTCTGATGGTCAGATAGCAGCGGAAATATTTTGCAAGAAAATAATGACGAAAGTAAATACGCACTTATGTAGAGTGGAAAACTTTATCACAATAGTGATAAAGTAAAAACCACTACCTTTCAGATTGCTCTGAAAGGATTTGCGAACTGATTACCCTTTATTCCGATGTACTTGCAGAGTTTACAAAATAGATCTTATAACTCGACTCTATTTTGATGACTACTGCTCAATCCGATAGGGTGAATCTGTTCGAGCTTCTCGCCTCCGTGCGTTTTCTTTCTCAGCAAACCTTTGCTTCAAAATGTCGTAGCTTTTTCTCTCTATTTTCGCGCACATTCATTTGTGCTTTCAACTTCTTTATATAGAGTAGATCTTCTTGTTTCCCGTTTGAGCTTTCAAACATCTTCTTAAAGCAATTAACTCCTCTTTACTTCTGTCGTTAATTGCTTCCTTTATTCTCTGAGTCTTCAATTTCTTTCTTAATTGATATCACTCCAAACGGCTTGCATATGATCTTCAATCACCATTTATGTCTTGATTGGCAATTAACTCCACTTTACTTCTGTCGTTAATTGCTTCCTTTATTCTCTTGAGTCTTCAATTTCTTTCCTAATTGATATCATTGTAAACGGCTTGCATATGATCTTCAATCACCATTTAAGTCTTGATTGTAAATGCTTTCCTTAATAGCTTTCCAATCTCTTGACTTTCTTTCCATAAGTAATTGCTAATCAAACGGCTCTTCCATCAGCATTTACTCTTCCTTTTCAATCAGCAATTATATCTTCAATCAGCATTTATATTTCTCATTTACTCTGCCGATTTAATTGATGGAAATATACTTCAATCTGCAATTACTCCGGCCTCTTTAATCTCATTACTTCGGCCTCTTCAATTGCTTCTCATCAGCTTCTTCAAGTGCATTACTTGTCTTGATTAATTCTGCCGTTACTATTTGGTCCCTAAATGGACAGCTCTTCAAGTGATTTAGTCAATGGATTTCTGCACACTAATCAACCATATTAATTAAGTGTTTGTATCATCAAAACAAGGTTCCAACAAATTCCTCCTTTTTGATGATGACAAACACTTCTTCAAAAGATAAGAAATCCATGACAAGTATACCACACTATCACAAGTCTAGCAGATAGCAGAATTCCATCACTTAGATATTCAGTCAAATTTTTAGTTAGGCAGACATATTCTACGACCGCTTAACAGTTCCCCCTTAGATGGACATTCAGTTTGTTTTCAGTAGTGACTTCCCCCTCAAGGAATGCACTCATTGTCTCTTCCCCCTTTTGGCATCATCAAAAAGAATGCAATCAAAGACATCCATGTGATGGAAAGAAACTGCATACTTTATCAATAAAGGGCAAAAGTGCCCCGGAGGGAACACACACAACATACTGAAAATTTAAATACTACCAGGCAGACACTGAGCATGACAACGAAAGAAAAGTCATCAAAAATAGGTAGTAGATATGGTGGGGATGGAAGGAAAGGGGCAACCATGAGACA
Organism: Rhodiola kirilowii; assembly: GCA_033675215.1. Taxonomy (NCBI): domain Eukaryota; kingdom Viridiplantae; phylum Streptophyta; class Magnoliopsida; order Saxifragales; family Crassulaceae; genus Rhodiola; species Rhodiola kirilowii. The sequence continues at coordinate 3,637,828 of CM066194.1, forward strand.
GATCCAGAGTTAACTGCGGAACACGGTCTTCAACTGGTCAACCACCTTAGTTGCGACAAATATCAACTGACTATTCAGCTCCTTCAGCTCTTCCTTGATTTGAATTTAGTGCCCCGGATTCACATCTGAAGAAACCTCAGCCCCCTTCGGCAGATCTGGCAATGTTTCAAGAATATCAACTTTGCTCCTCAAGTCCTTCACCCAGTCAACTTCTGACTGATAGATGCCAAGATTCCGTCTTTGCTTCTCTTCTTTATACTGTGAGAAGCCCTAGAAATTTCTTTTTCAATTTATGAATTCCAATCGGCATCCTCAAATCTCGCAAGATTTAATTTTTGACTTCCAAAAGAAACTGCACATTTAAATCTCCTTCCAAATCTGGAGTTAGGTAATAGTTAAGCCGCCACGTGCAACTCCCAAATTTTGAATTCACTCCACAGTTTACTGCCACATGGCCATCTGCGGGTATTTAAAACCCTAGTTGCTCCAGCTTGTTCAAATATCGAGACCTTGCTATTTTTCCATGCCATAAAGACCATCAGCCATCAAGTCCGAAGCGACTTAGTGATGATGACTGTGCTACAAACGCAGCTTTCTTTTCACCATACGGGTCATTCTAATCGTCATCAAGTATCATCTTTAACTTCTTTTCTTGATGGCAGCCGCTAACCCTCCAAAATGGCACTTACTAACACTCCATCTGATTGAACCAGCCACAATCCATCTGATGGAACCAGTCTGAACCAATGCTGAGTTAACCCCGATTCCGTCTCATGGTTTTCACAAGGTTTGGGTGTGGTGTGGTAGGTTTACCCAAGTGGTACAATAAAACACCACACAACCAAGAAATAAGAGTTCACCGAATCATGACAAAGCAATTTCATGTAGTGTGGAGAAGACCAAGAAAATAATTTTACCATCAACGGGCTAAACATTTATTCTCCACACATAATAGGCTAGGGTTAGTCTTAGAGTACTTCCTTGGCTTATATTGTGGGTTCAAATTTGGAAGTCTCTTTTGGGCTACAAAGAAATATGTGTCATGCTCATGATATTTGCTAGCTAGTAATCTCATTTAACATGCATGTAGTGGTGACCTCATAGAGCAACTTTCACACAGTTATTAGCTACATACGTAGTAGCTTCATACACGGCAATCTATCATGCAGACTAGTCTAGCCAATCATCGAGGGAATCAATCACGGAGCACAGACTATGGGAGGGAAGTCATACCTAGTTCAAGCCTTAGCTTCTCGTAGGGTTCCCTGTGCAATGCTTTCGTAAAAATGTCCGCAATTTGCTCCTCAGTCCTACTGTATTCCATGGCAATGGTTCCTTTCTCTACACAGTCACGTAAAAAGTGATATCGAATTTCGATGTGTTTAGTGCGTGAAAACTGTACCGGATTTTTCGAAATATTGATGGCGCTTGTATTATCACACAGAATTGAAACGCATTCAAGAGTAATGCCATAATCACTTAGCTGTTGTTTTATCCATAGCAATTGTGCGCAGCAAGCAGCAGCTGCGATATATTCTGCCTCAGCAGTGGATAATGCAATAGAAGACTGTTTCTTGGATCCCCACGAGATCAAACATGGTCCAAGAAACTGCGCCATTCCTGAGGTGGACTTCCTGTCTGTTCTGCATCCTGCATAGTCAACATCTGTGTAAGCCGTCAGACGCAAGTCTCCTCCCGTCGGATAGAATAGGCACAAGTCGTCTGTCCCTTTCAGGTATCTCAAGATTCTTTTCACGGCTTTGACATGTGTCTCTCTAGGATCCGCCTGGAATCTAGCCCATAGACATACACTGAATAAGATGTCAGGTCTGCTAGCTGTAAGATATAAGAGTGAACCTATCATCCCCCTGTATAAAGTCGGATCCACTTGGAGGGATGACTCGTCCTTTGCTAGCGTGTCATTTGGAGACATGGGTGTGGCACATGTTTTTGCGGAATCCATCCCAAACTTCTTCAGAATTTATTTTATGTACTTCTGCTGATGGGTCCGAGTTCCATCTTCCCCTTGTGCTACTTGAAGTCCTAGAAAGTACTTCAATTCCCCCATCATGCTCATCTCGAATTCGCTTGACATCAGATCTGTGAACTTTTTGACAAGTCTAGGGTTAGTTGAACCAAAGATAATATCATCAACATATACCTGAACCACTAGAGTGTCAGTCCCTTCCTTCAGAAGGAAGAGAGTCTTGTCCACTTCCCCCCTGACATATCCGTGTGACAGAAGGAACAGAGAGAGTCTCTCATACCAAGCGCGGGGTGCTTGCTTCAGTCCGTATAAAGCCTTGTCCAGTACGTAGACATGATTGGGATAGCTTTTATCCTCAAATCCTGGAGTTTGGCTTACATATACTTCCTCCTTTAGTATTCCATTCAGAAATGCCGTCTTGACGTATAAAGCAGTCTGATTGCCTCTAACCTTGCAATTGGAGCGAATGTCTCATCATAGTCAATTCCCTCTTGTTGGTTGTATCCTTTGACCACTAGACGGGCTTTGTTCCTTATGACAGTTCCCTTATCGTCCAATTTGTTTCTGAAAACCCATTTGGTTCCAATCACGTTCTTATCTTTGGGTGTCAGAACTAGACGCCACACTTTGTTCCTCTCGAATTGGTGCAGTTCCTCTTGCATGGCATTGACCCATTCTGGGTCTTTAAGAGCTTCCGCAGTCGTCTTTGGTTCTGCAAGAGAAACAAAAGAGGCAAATCCACAAAATTGACATAAACTATTAAGGTTTACCTCTTGCTGAGAGGTGTAGCATTGGTAGTCTCCCAGTCTGTCTGGCCGACGAGTCTGTCGTCCATAGCGAGTGGTTCTTACTTCCCCCTCAGGGTTTGCAGGGATGGGTTCAGTAGTCATCTCTTCCTCCCCAGGGATTTCAGCGTTAACAGTCGCCTCAGGGACATGCTGGATTTGTCCATCTGCTGGAACTTGTATTTCAGCAATATCCGTTTGATTCACTGGAGGTGCATTGTTCAATTGTTGGACCTCCGTGGGAGGGATGTCGTTAGTTGGTGATGGCGGTTCCCAATCAGGATCTGATTCATCTACGAACTGAAGTTCTCCAGCGTCTCGCATGGCAGTTGTTGAGGAATCCTTTATCCTTAGACCATCCATCTCCGTTTCGTCGAATCTCACATGTACGCTTTCCTCAACTTGTTCTAGCCTTAGGTTAAAGACTTTGTAGGCTTTGCTGTGACTAGAGTATCCAACGAAGACTCCTTCATCACTCCTAGCATCAAACTTTCCCAGGTTCTCCTTGCCATTGTTGTGGACGAAACACCTGCATCCAAATATCTTCAAGTGGGAAATATTGGGTTTTCTTCCACGTAATAGTTCATATGGTGTTTTCCCTATTATGGATCGCAATGATGCTCTGTTTAGGATATAACTCGCGGCATAAACTGCTTCCGCCCAAAAGCCTTTTGGAACTCCACTAGCAATTAGCATAGTACGTGACATGTCCTCCAGGGTTCTATTCTTTCGTTCAACGACACCGTTCTGCTGTGGTGTCCGTGGGGCGGAAAAGTTGTGATCGATGCCTTTTTCCCTGCATAACGAGAGAAACTGCGAGTTCCGAAACTCAGTTCCGTTATCAGTACGAATAGATGTTAACCTGCGATTTAACTTATTTTCTACCAATTTCAACCAAGCTTCAAATTCACAGAATGTATGATCTTTGGTGTGTAGGAATAAGGTCCATGTGTACCTGGAGTAGTCATCAACTATGACAAAGATATACCTGTTTCCTCCACGGCTAGTGACATTTACAGGTCCACACAAGTCCATGTGAACCATGTCCAATGGTGCAGAGGTGCTCACAGATTGCTTTGATGTGAATGATGTCCGTGCCTGCTTCCCTGTGACACATGCACTACATACCTGTGCTGATGCACTTTCCATCTTGGGTAAACCAACCACCAATTCCTTCTGATGGAGTTTATGCAGTAGTTTCACGCTTGCGTGTCCAAACCTCCTATGCCAGAGGATGGTGTTTTCAGCAATGCTTACCAGGCACAGTATCTCTTCTGGGACGAATTCTGGGTCGACAATGTAAATTTCGTTCACACGGATTCCTCTTAGGACTGTCTTCCCTGTCTCATTGCTTCTTACAAAACAATCATTAGAATTGAATGTAACACGATTTTTGCCGTATTGACATAACTGAGACACACTTAGTAGATTGTATTTCAAGTTTTCTACTAGACTAACCTGTTTGATTCGGATGGTATCCGAAATTCTTACCTCTCCTATTGCAGTCACATTTCCCTTGCTTTTGTTTCCGAAGATTATGCTATCTCCGGAAGTTTTGTGGAGTGAGTCGAACCATTCTGGATTTCCCGTCATATATCTTGAGCATCCGCTGTCCAAATACCAGGGATGGGACCTCACTCCATTCTGCAAAAGAAAGATCAATTTTTACGAACCCAGACAAGCTTGGGCTTACTGGGCTTAGGAATGAATTTTGCAATAGGAACAGAGTAGTAAGAGTAATGAGCATCATAGTTAGTCAAGTCTATCTTTCGCATGGGCGTCTTCCTTGGTTTGCAAAAGATGGCCGAAACATGGTGCGGACGGAAGTGATCACTTCTGTTTTTCTCCCTGTAGGTGTTGACTGTCCTCCGATGGACGTCATTTGAGGGACGTCTTTTAGCATTCATCCAGCGGCTATTCCTCTCATCTATTTCCCTTAGTCTTTGGCATTCAGCTCTGTAGTGTCCAGACTGCCCACAGTTCCAGCAGATTCTATGGCATGGAAGATTTACGTACTTGCTTCTACCGGGTGGAACTGTCGTCTTTGCATTTCTAGCATGAAAGTTTCTCTTTGAGGGCTTATGATTCTGATTCATATTCATCCAGATTTTATAGCCTTTTGGAGCCTTGTAGGGGACAGAGTCCTTGTCGTGGATATTGAATTCCTTCTGTGACCTGTCTTCCCTCTCTGTCCGTCTGATGGTTTGTGGTCGTCTTTCCTGGCGAGAACATTCTCCTTGTTCTGTCATCTTTCCCTTTCCTTTTTCAGCTTCATAGCCGAGCCCTGGGCAGACGAACTTTTTCTTGAAGTCCGTCTTTACTTCCTCTACCCTTTTTGCTTCCATCTCATGGAGCCAATTCTCCTTCTTTGCGGTATCCTCGAGTCTTAGACTTTGCACTGTCTGGAGTAGTTCTTTATTATCTCGTCTGAGATGGTTCAGTTCATCAGTTAACTCTTCAATCTTGGCTTGGAAGTCCATTAGCTCACTGTTTCCTAGGGTCATCTGTCTTAGACCATTGCTGAGCTCACTGACCTCTTCCTTTCTTTCCTCACATGTATGACATATGCACACGTGCTCTGCCTTCTCCTTTTCAAGACGCATGGCCTTGGTAGACCAGAGGTGGTTTTCTGCGATGTCATCACGATGATCCTGTTGCATTTCTTCAATTCTATCCTTAAGCTCTTGGTTTCTTGCCAGAACTTTAGCAATTGTTTCTGCAAGATCAAATTCAGAGAATACTTTATCAACAAAAGAATCATCGTCAATTACCTCATTATTTGAGGAGTGAGCCATCAAGCAAGCATCCTTTGTGTTGATTCCATCATCGCTATCTTCATCCGAGTCTCCCCATACCGCAAACATGGCATGAGCTTGTTTGGGGGCGGATTCTTCTTCTTTCTGGGCAGGTGGCTCTCCTTTCTTTTTACTGTAGCAGTCCTTGGAGAGATGCCCCTGCTTATGGCAGTGATAGCATGTTCTATCTTCCTTCTGCCCTTGATTTCTTCCGTTTCCTCGTGAAGTTGAACCCTTTTTCCCTTGGGAGGAATTTCCAGTGCCTCGGTTCCCTCTGACGGAATTCCGTCCTCTGCCAAAGTTGGCTCTGGTGAGGGCTCTTGTTAGCAGAGCTATTTCATCCTCCTCTTCATTTGATGACCCGGTTGCTTGTGCGAGGGCTTTTTCAACTTTTAGGGCAATGGCCTGAGACTTATCAGTCTGTCTTCTGGCCATCTTTCTTTCCACAATTCCATCTTGACTTTGGAGATTTGCTACCAGCTCTTCCAGTGTAGTGTCTTTGATCCCTCTTTGAGCCTGTAGTGCTAAGGTTACTTGATCCCATTTTGAATTTAAGGCCTGCATGAATTGATGCGTGATTTTCCATTCGGGAAGCGTCTCGTTCAAGAACTCCAGCTGTCCGACTATGACTTGGAACCTAGTGTATAAGTCTTCCAAGGATTCGTCTTTCTTTTGCATGACAGTTTCATAGTCCTTGGTGGCGGCCAGAATCCGATTTCTTTTGATGTCTTCATTTCCCCCGTACAGTCTTACCAATCCATCATACATGTCTTTGGCGGTTTTGTACATTGCCACTTTGATTTGATCACCAGGAGAGAGGGCCATGTAAAGGACTTTCTTTGCTCGGGCGTTCTTTTCCAGGCACTTGTAGTCCTCATCTGTGTAGTTGTCCTTGGATTTCTCTACTGGTTTGTCGGGATCTGTAATGTCCAGTGGGATGGGCAATGGACCTGTCTCGAGGATCCTCCAGAGTTGTCCGTCCAGAGAACAGACATGGGCCTCAAATTGGTCCTTCCACCAGTCGAATTGTCCTGGTTTCAGTAGCCGCGGTTTTCAGAAGGAATCGTGAATCGACATGTTTTTTCCTGCAAAGCTAACAGATAAATCTAGAGCACTCGGCTCTGATACCACGTGTTGGATCGTTACTGTTAGAAATCTGTCAGACGGAAGTCACAGAGTGTGTTTCCGTCTGATGGTCAGATAGCAGCGGAAATATTTTGCAAGAAAATAATGACGAAAGTAAATACGCACTTATGTAGAGTGGAAAACTTTATCACAATAGTGATAAAGTAAAAACCACTACCTTTCAGATTGCTCTGAAAGGATTTTGATGAGTCGAATTCTTGACTCATTTACATACCCATTTACGAAGAGATTTGATCCATTCCCGATGCTATTTCGATGCCATTTGACTCTTTTCCTTGCATTTCAGGCTTGGAGCAGCCATCCTTTGAGCTCAGGGCCTTAGCGCGAAAAGTCGGGGAAAATCCGAAGATTTGAGCAAGTTTTGGCGAAAAGGACCTCCAGTCGACCGACTGGGAAGCCTCCCCTGCGCCAGTCGGTCGAGTCGCTGAACTTCCAGATGGGCCTGCAAAACGACTCTATCGAGTCGGTCGACTCGCCTCCCAGTCGACCGACTGGGCGTTCCCTTCATCGACCACATTTTCTACGCCAGTCGACCGACTGGGAAAACCAGCCCACGCCAGTCGACCGACTGGAGCTACAGTTCCGGAAAACCCTAACTTTGTCTATAAATAGAAACTTTTTGGGGTTTTCGAGTGGGGCTTTTTGGAGGACTTTTGGCATGAATTTCGAGGAGCATCTAGCACTGAATTCAAGGTTGATTGGAGTGAAGAAGAAGATCGACAACAAGGATCCTCCTATTTCTCAATCTCAATTTGGTTTTAGACTCCAAAACTCCATCTCTATACTTTGTTTTTGATTGTAATCTCACCATGAGTGAGTAGTGACCTAGATTGGGGATTATGGATCCCTTAGACATATTGTGATGATGTAAATACCATTAATGTCATATTGAATGAGTTTGCACATGAATCTTCTTCATTTGAACTACATGCCTAGAGTTCCCCATAAGGTGTTTGTGAAAATGCCTCAATGAGAAACTTAGTTTAATTTCATATTTGATGTAGCTCACGTTGATCAATATGAATTTAATGAAATGAATGAAGAGGCGTTAGGACTTTTGTGTTACATGGCGACACTTAGAACCTAATGAGATTGGCTTGAGTTTAACAAGAACATGTTTATCTAGTCAATAGAGCGCGAGTGTGAGATTAGAAATGCATGTTCTATAGGGCCAATAGAGCGCGAGTGTGAGGTCCTATGCGAGGTGTAACCTCTTTATCCTAGGTTGTAGCGCGAGTGGAACTTAGGGGAAATGTTACATGGCTAAATTCTATTCAAGTGCATGCAAATTCATAATTGACATCTAATATCATCATCACTATAATTGTCTAGGTGGGGAAGTAATCCCTAGTCTTCTTTGATTGATCGTTTATTCGTTTCTTTGCTTGAAATCTCTTTTGGCTAGTCAAAACTTGGCTATCAACCTCTTTTGAGGAACAACCCTCCCCCAAACCATAGACATTCTAAATTTAATCCTTAGCACAACTAGTTTAATCACCTATCTCTTGGGTACGACCTTGGGTTTCCCGAGTCTTTACAAATGTTTTGATTTAACGTGACTTAGCATAAGTATTTGATTTACTTATCGAATATTTCCGCTATATTATCGATCGATCAAATGGCGCCGTTGCCGGGGATAGGTTAATTAACTAGGTGCTATTAGATTGTTAGTTGTCTACTCTTCTTTGCTTGATAATCATTGCTTGTTTTGTGCTTGATTGTGTTACTTCTATTGCCTTTCATTGCTAAGAATTTCCTTTGTTCTTGTAGGCATTTGAATGACCACGAGATTTAAGGGACAAAAGCACGTAGCGATTGGATCAACTTCAAGTACTTCTCACCCTTCTCACCCAACCGCCAAGAGAGGAAGAGGTAGACCTCGAAAGAATCCTCCTCCTCTTGGTCCTATTATTCCTCCGGTTATCCAAGACCCGAGACCTCAACCACCGGGATTTAGAATGGAGAATGAAGTAGAGAATCTCCCCGTTCGACAAGACGACCTTGATGACCAACACCCTTTAGAGAACCCTCCCCCTCCTCAAAGGAACTACAGAAATTATAGATACGATGATGAGGATGATGAGAGACCGGTCGGGGATTACATGACCCCTTCACATGAGGGAAATGGCTCGGCTATTGTGCCTCCGGATGAGGATGCGTTCGATTTTGATGTGAAGTCCTCTTTAGTCCATATGGTGACCCACGATCAATACCAAGGAGTCAGGAATCCTTCCACACATTTGGCCAACTTTCAAGAATATTGCCGCACTTATAAGCCAAGGAACATCCCCGTGGAATATGTCTACATGAAGCTTTTTCCCTCCTCGCTATATGGAGATGCTAAGGAATGGTTGCAAAACCAAGAACCGGGATCTTTTAGGACGTGGAACGAGCTTGCTAATGCTTTCCTCTCCAAATTCTTTCCACCGTCAAGGACGAAGAAGTTCATTGATTTCATATTGACGTTCTCTCAAAGGGATAATGAGCTATTCCATCAAGCTTATGACCGATTCAAGCATTATTTGAAGGAGTGCCCACACCATAATTTCAGAAAAGCGGATCTATTGAGATACTTTTACCTCGGCATGAGCAAAGAGGCCAAGGGCCAAATGGACATGGCTTGTGGTGGTGCTATCATGGATTTACCGGCAAACCAAGGATTTAAAGTTGTAGAGAAGATCGCTACAAATTCCGATAGATACCAAGGGGTTGACCACAAGAAAATGGCCAAATCTAGAGAAGATTCTTCTAGTTATGCAACGAAGGATCAAATTGATGAGTTGTCGAAGAGAATGGAGACCATGATAAGTATGGTTAATGCTTTGGAGGTGTCTAAATCGAAGAATGAAAGGGAGAAGAATCCGGTCCAACAACCTTGTTTTCTATGTGCTAGTACGAGGCATTCAACTAAGAATTGTCCCGATGGGAGGTATGAAGATGATGATGATGTTTATGAAGAAGTTCGTTACGTCAACCAACAAAGAAACTATGCTCAAAGTCCTAGCCCCGTTGCAAGGAATTATGAGCCTCCACAAAGAAGAATGACCAACGACTCAAATTTCCCTCCAAAACCTCAAGGGCAAAGTAATTATCAAGGGAATTATCAAAGGCAAGGGTACGGCTCTAACCAAAATCAAGGGCAAAATTCCTATTCTAATCAAGGCCAAAGTTCGAATCAAAATTCACAATACTCTCAAGGGAATTATCAAAAGCCCTATCAAGCCAAGTCTAATGTGAATGACCAAGGGAATTCTTCTTCCAACGTTCAAGATAACCCTATGATGGCTATGATGGCGCAAATACTTGAGAGCAACAAAGAGAGCAACCGAATAATGGAAGCAAAGATGGATGAAGTAGTGGCCGAAAATAAAAGGCTTGCTAGAGAAGTTGCTCATATAAAGCAAATTGGGAAGCTTCCTTCTCAACCGACGTTAATTTCACCGAGCATTGCAATGCCATCTCTCTTGAAGATGAAGAGCCATCTCGCATGAATGTCAATGCTATCACGTTGAAAAGTGGAAAGGTCTTGCCTACCCCTCAAGGAAAATCAAATATTAAGGATAAGGTGGTAGAAGGGGAAGTTGCTAATAAAAATCCCGAAGTTGAACTTCAAGCTCCTCCGGAAGAAAAGAAAAAGGAGGAAGAACCGGCTTTGATGAGGTATTATGTGCCGGTGGTTCCTTTCCCTCAAAGACTAAAAAGGAGCAAGCTAGATGCCCACTTCCAACGATTTGTGGAGATGTTGAGGAAGTTATATGTTACTCTTCCATTCCAGGAAGTAATTGCTCAAAATCCCATCTACGCAAAGTTCTTAAAAGATATTGCATCCGGGCGTAGAGTCATGGAAGAATCTAGCATGGTAGCCTTGAACCATGAGTGTAGCGCCCTTTTCTCCAAACAAATTCCTCTTAAAGTGAAGGACCCCGGGCGATTCACCATTCCATGCTCTATTGGCGCCATGAATTTTGAGGACCCATTAGCCGACCTTGGTGCTAGTGTAAGTGTCATGCCTCTAGCGACCTATTACAAGCTTGGGTTAGAGGGAATGAAAGCTACCAAGATGACCTTGCAACTCGCCGATGGCACCAAAAGGCAACCCAAGGGAGTTATCGAAAATGTCCCAATCAAGGTAGACAAGTTCTACATACCTTGTGATTTTGTAGTGATGGACACGGGGAATAATGGAAACACCTCTCTTATTCTTGGACGGCCTTTCTTGGCCACCGCCGGTTTTAAAGCCGATTTGGGGAAGGGGAAGTTGACCTTGAAAATTGGAGGAGAGAAGATTAAGATAGAGAGGCCTACGAGTGAACAAGTGGCTATGCCCAAATCTTGTGATTTGGAAGAGCAAGAGAGTGCTAAGGCCGAGAATGTTGAGGTCAAGAAGGTGACTAAGAAGGTCTTGCACAAGATGATTGATCCCAATGAAGACCCTTCCGTTGATCATTATGAATCACCATCCGGTGACGAGTTGAAAAAGAATGGAAAAGCAAATTTATCGAAGAGCGAGAAGCTACCATCACTTTGGAAAAAGGCTATTAAGCAAGTTGCTTGCAACTCTTCAAAGAACCCGGATTGAGTCACCAATAATCTACAAGTCCGCTTGAGGAGGGATCCTAGCAAAGGACTCCTCAAGTGTGTTTCTTTCACAAAAAGAGATTCGGCTCGGTCTTTGCCAAGACGTTAAACTAGGCCCTAACGGGAGGTAGCCCGGTTTGTGAGTTGTCCATCTATGCTTAATTTGATTTCCTATATATGCTTGGCCTTGAATGTTGAATGTGAACATGATGCTTGGAAGGTGAAATGCATGATTTGATGTGTTTGGTGTGGAATTGTGCTTGCATGAAAATTCTTGGTGATGGTGATCTCTTTAGTGTGGAGTTTGATTGGTGTTATTAGTTGGTAAGATTTTAAGTGTGGAGTGAGGCCTTCTCACTCCAACCCCACTTCACATCACCAAGCCCCTCCATTTCCCCTTGATGTTTCTATGCGTGATGATGTTGCCCCTAGTGCTCATGTGCATATTTTGAAGGATGCAGATTACTTTCCTTGTTTGAATTCTATTAATAGTATGCCATGATGTTATTATGTAACTAGTGAAGTTAACTTGCTCATACTTGCGTTGAATGACCTTGTATGTCACTTGTTACTTTTAACCTTTCATGTCTTCTGTCATCAAGGGAGTATTTACATCATGTTCAATCACGCTTTGCATAGTGGCGTCTTTTTCTCTTGGTGGGGTACATCTACAAACGAGGGGAGTTCCTTTGCGCCCTTTTCTCATTTTCTTTATAGCTTTATGCGCATTGTTCACATGTTTGCATGCCATGCATATCATTTTTGATGGACACTTGCATCTTTTGCACCCTATCCCTAATATGAGAGTGTAAAACCACATAGGCTTGTGACTATCGATCCCGATTCCTATAAATCACATCTAGCCTATTCGTCGCATTTGTTGGATCTAGAACCTAGAACCGACCTAGTCCTACGAATGTGCATTCTTGGGAATCAATATCATTGCTATCTCTTGTCTATCTAAATCTCTAAGTATTTTCGTTGAAATACCTTGGGACAAGTTTTAGCAAGCATTTTAAAATTTCCACGAAAAACTTAGACTATTTGTTTCCTCCTTGGTGACTTGAGTTTTCTAACTTAGTGCCATGCTTATGTTTGATTCTCGTACATTCCATACACTTCTTTTTGAACATATTGTCAAGTTTTAAGTGTGGAGTCAAAAATAAAAGAGGGCGAAGCCCCATTCACAAAAAAAAAGAAAAAAAAGAAAAGATTTTTGCGGTCAAAGAGGGCAAAGCCCCGACTAAAAACTTTCTCAAGAGCTCGAGAAGTTTTGCTCCAAACTATACAAATGTCGGGGGTTAGGGAGGTAAGTCCCCCCTCGAAAGCATTTGTAGGCCAAAGGCCGTTTCAGAAAAAGAAAAAAAAGAAAATAAGAAGCACTTAAAACTTGACTCTATGTTTTCCTCCATTCTTCATTTGTACGGGATTTATCATTTGCACGTGTGCTAGTTGGAATGACTTTTGGACGACCCATGTGCTTGCACGGGAGTTATACACTTGGTTTATGCTTGTTTTATAAGAACTCATTGTATCGAACTCCTCTTCCCTTATGGATTACGGCTTAAGAGCCTAAAACTTGGGAACGAGTTCCATGTCGCAAGCCCGTGGACTAGCCCTAGCTAGCATAGGCAAGCGATTGACACTTTTTGTGCAAACTAAAAGCTCAATTTCTATTGTATTACCTTGAAAATGAGTAGACTTTTGGGTGAGGCGATTGATGGCTCTAGTATTGATGATCTTGAATGCACAACCTTGATGGTACTCAAAGTGGTTCGAAAGTTCTTTTGATGGTATTGTGATGATAGTCCTAGCGTGGGGTGAGGAATTTGTTTTGAGAAATCATGGCCTTGGTTAAACGCTCTTGAATTCAATTCTCATGGGATAGGTGCATATGGGATTTGTGAGTATTCCCTTTTCTGAAAACTCTCACGAGACTACAACTCGTCCACTAGGGTAGCCTAGGGGTTTAAAGGCTTAATGCATATGCTAAATGCATTCGTCACACCTACGAAAAGGAGTTAGCTTGTATATTTGTGTTAGAGTAGTTAGAAATAAAGTTTTCCTATTGTTTATCTCTGGCTAGTTCTTATTGTTTGCTCGGGACGATCAAACTCTAAGTGTGGAGTGTTTTGATGAGTCGAATTCTTGACTCATTTACATACCCATTTACGAAGAGATTTGATCCATTCCCGATGCTATTTCGATGTCATTTGACTCTTTTCCTTGCATTTCAGGCTTGGAGCAGCCATCCTTTGAGCTCAGGGCCTTAGCGCGAAAAGTCGGGGAAAATCCGAAGATTTGAGCAAGTTTTGGCGAAAAGGACCTCCAGTCGACCGACTGGGAAGCCTCCCCTGCGCCAGTCGGTCGAGTCGCTGAACTTCCAGATGGGCCTGCAAAACGACTCTATCGAGTCGGTCGACTCGCCTCCCAGTCGACCGACTGGGCGTTCCCTTCATCGACCACATTTTCTACGCCAGTCGACCGACTGGGAAAACCAGCCCACGCCAGTCGACCGACTGGAGCTACAGTTCCGGAAAACCCTAACTTTGTCTATAAATAGAAACTTTTTGGGGTTTTCGAGTGGGGCTTTTTGGAGGACTTTTGGCACGAATTTCGAGGAGCATCTAGCACTGAATTCAAGGTTGATTGGAGTGAAGAAGAAGATCGACAACAAGGATCCTCCTATTTCTCAATCTCAATTTGGTTTTAGACTCCTAAACTCCATCTCTATACTTTGTTTTTTATTGTAATCTCACCATGAGTGAGTAGTGACCTAGATTGGGGATTATGGATCCCTTAGACATATTGTGATGATGTAAATACCATTAATGTCATATTGAATGAGTTTGCACATGAATCTTCTTCATTTGAACTACATGCCTAGAGTTCCCCATAAGGTGTTTGTGAAAATGCCTCAATGAGAAACTTAGTTTAATTTCATATTTGATGTAGCTCACGTTGATCAATATGAATTTAATGAAATGAATGAAGAGGCGTTAGGACTTTTGTGTTACATAGCGACACTTAGAACCTAATGAGATTGGCTTGAGTTTAACAAGAACATGTTTATCTAGTCAATAGAGCGCGAGTGTGAGATTAGAAATGCATGTTCTATAGGGCCAATAGAGCGCGAGTGTGAGGTCCTATGCGAGGTGTAACCTCTTTATCCTAGGTTGTAGCGCGAGTGGAACTTAGGGGAAATGTTACATGGCTAAATTCTATTCAAGTGCATGCAAATTCATAATTGACATCTAATATCATCATCACTATAATTGTCTAGGTGGGGAAGTAATCCCTAGTCTTCTTTGATTGATCGTTTATTCGTTTCTTTGCTTGAAATCTCTTTTGGATAGTCAAAACTTGGCTATCAACCTCTTTTGAGGAACAACCCTCCCCCAAACCATAGACATTCTAAATTTAATCCTTAGCACAACTAGTTTAATCACCTATCTCTTGGGTACGACCTTGGGTTTCCCGAGTCTTTACAAATGTTTTGATTTAACGTGACTTAGCATAAGTATTTGATTTACTTATCAAATATTTCCGCTATATTATCGATCGATCAGATTTGCGAACTGATTACCCTTTATTCCGATGTACTTGCAGAGTTTACAAAATAGATCTTATAACTCGACTCTATTTTGATGACTACTGCTCAATCCGATAGGGTGAATCTGTTCGAGCTTCTCGCCTCCGTGCGTTTTCTTTCTCAGCAAACCTTTGCTTCAAAATGTCGTAGCTTTTTCTCTCTATTTTCGCGCACATTCATTTGTGCTTTCAACTTCTTTATATAAAGTAGATCTTCTTGTTTCCCGTTTGAGCTTTCAAAAATCTTCTTAAAGCAATTAACTCCTCTTTACTTCTGTCGTTAATTGCTTCCTTTATTCTCTGAGTCTTCAATTTCTTTCTTAATTGATATCACTCCAAACGGCTTGCATATGATCTTCAATCACCATTTATGTCTTGATTGGCAATTAACTCCACTTTACTTCTGTCGTTAATTGCTTCCTTTATTCTCTTGAGTCTTCAATTTCTTTCCTAATTGATATCATTCTTAACGGCTTGCATATGATCTTCAATCACCATTTAAGTCTTGATTGTAAATGCTTTCCTTAATAGCTTTCCAATCTCTTGACTTTCTTTCCATAAGTAATTGCTAATCAAACGGCTCTTCCATCAGCATTTACTCTTCCTTTTCAATCAGCAATTATATCTTCAATCAGCATTTATATTTCTCATTTACTCTGCCGATTTAATTGATGGAAATATACTTCAATCTGCAATTACTCCGGCCTCTTTAATCTCATTACTTCGGCCTCTTCAATTGCTTCTCATCAGCTTCTTCAAGTGCATTACTTGTCTTGATTAATTCTGCCGTTACTATTTGGTCCCTAAATGGACAGCTCTTCAAGTGATTTAGTCAATGGATTTCTGCACACTAATTAACCATATTAATTAAGTGTTTGTATCATCAAAACAAGGTTCCAACAGAATCACAGTTGTTGGGATAAGAAAGCAGTGCATATAATATTGAGGTAAGGCTTGTAATATAGATTTGATTAACACCTCCTTACCTCCAACAGACAAATTTGATGCACTCCAACCATTAGCTTTAGCCCAAATGCGATCCAGAATCGCCGAAAAGTTTGAAGACACTTTTCTATTAAGAACAAGGGGTAAACCCAAATATTTTCGATGATGGGGAACGATAGTCACTGACAGCCATTGCTTGAAACTATTTACCAGGCCCTCAGAGGCATTGGAGCTCAGAACTACTTCCGACTTATCATAATTTATCATTTGACCAGATAATAATTCATAAGTAGTTAGGACATGTTTAAGGACGCTGGCAGTATCATCAGTCACTTTAAAGAATATGACACAGTCATCCGCAAACAACAAATGCGTCAACGAAGGAGCGCGTCTACAGATTTTCAAACCCAGCAATGATCGCCTCTGTTCCAATAGTGAATGTAACAGCCCAGATTTTCCCAGCTGTACTGGGGTCATCTGCCCATCTATTTCAATGGGAGTAACTGTTATCCATGCCTGCAGGCCATGCACCCCAACCCACTCTCAGGAATTAATTGCCTGCAGGTTGTTGGCCCCGGGAGTCGAACCCGAGCACCCTTTGATACATTAACCACCTTAGTGGAAATGTATCACCAATTGGTCTGTCCCATTGAAATAGATGGGCAGATGACCCCAGTACAGCTGGGAAAATCTGGGCTGTTACAGTGAAAGACTATGACTCAACTATTCCGTGCATATGATAAAGAGATAGGGCGATAGCGGATCTCCTTGACGAAGACCTCGTTCAGGAACTATAAAATCAGTAATAGCTTCATTCACCCTAATACAATATCTCACAGATGTAATGTAATTCATAGTCTTTTCAACCCAACCTCTATCGAACCCCAACTGCAGTAAAAGACCCTTCAAAAAATTCCATTCAACACGATCATATGCTTTTGACATATCCAATTTGAGGGAGCCATAAACACTTTTGCCCTTCCTAATGTTTTTAATAAAATGTGAACATTCATGAGCAACCATATCGTGCGTTTTATAATAAAGCTTAATTAGAAGAAAAAGGCATCATGCATACATAAACAAAGCACCAAACAAAAAACTAGAAACCACAACATCATTATTGTATCTCCGTATACACAAAGAAACCATTTACAGCTCCTCATTTCTTCCAACCACATCATCCTTCACCATCCCACTCTTCACCTTCTCATACCCTTCCTTCGCCTTTTCCTTCGCAACCTCCACCGTCTCCGACGTCTTCTGCTTCGCCGCCTCGTACCCTTCCTTCGCCTTCTCTTTAGCCCACTCCATCTCCTCCTCCGCCTGCCTCTGCTTCCTCTTCCCATCCACCTTCGCCTGCTCTTTCATCTCGCCCGCCTTGTCGTACACTCTATCCTTCGTCTCACCGGTTTTATCATAAGCCTCTTTCGCCTTGCCGGTCACAGTGTCTTTCACTTTAGCTGTAGTGCTCTCTGTTGTCTTCTTCATGTCGTCAGCTGTTTGCTTCAGCTTCAAGTCACCTGATTTCTCCGATGCCTTGTTTTTCAAGTCTTGCGCTTTTTCTGTTGCTTTTTTCTTCGTCTCCTCCGTTGTTTCTGAGGCTTTGTCTTTCATTTCGCCCGC
This sequence comes from Rhodiola kirilowii, assembly GCA_033675215.1. Classification (NCBI taxonomy): domain Eukaryota; kingdom Viridiplantae; phylum Streptophyta; class Magnoliopsida; order Saxifragales; family Crassulaceae; genus Rhodiola; species Rhodiola kirilowii. The sequence continues at coordinate 3,655,278 of CM066194.1, forward strand.
TTTCTCGGCTGTGTAGTCCTTTGTTTTCTCCGCATTCTCCTTTAGCTGGCTCGCCTTGTCCGATCCGTACTGCCCAGTTCCTGCTCATTGTTAATATGTCAAAAAGATCAAAATTTTGACAGATGGTCAATCCAGTCATTAAAAGTACGTCAATCCTGGGTCAACAAGGTCCAACGGACGTTAATTTGACTTTAAAAGATACCGCGGAGTGAAATTCCTGCTCATTGTTAATAAATTTGCATATAAATTTGCCAGATGGTCAATCTGGTCCACCCACGTCAACCCCGGGTCAACAACGGTCAACGATGGTCACCAAGGGTCAACGAGAGTCAATTTGAGTTTAAAAGACACGGCGGAGTGAAATTGGAATACCTTGTACAGTGTCGTACGCTTTATCTTTGCCTTGTTTAAGCTTATCCGCAGTAGAATCATAAGTCTCTTTGGCCTCCTCTTTCCCTTCCTCATGCTTCAATCCAAGTCCTCCAGTGATCTTCTCCTTGGCCCAACCCGTCCATGACTCGGCCGATTCCTTAGCATCTTTTCCAGCGTCCTTCAAATCATCTCCAACATTCTCACTCTTCTGCTTCCCGTCAATGTACTCGCTCTGGCCAGTATTCACTAGCGGATCATCATCCACCACCGCGAAAACAGCATTCGCGGCCGCCAAGAGGACCGCCGCGGTTACCATCACGGTCAGGAATCCATTAATTCTCAACAAACCCATTTCGAATCTGAACCTTTTTTTTTTACAAATATCAGAAAGAATGACGCGGATGATCAAATGCTATGAGGCTTTCTGAAACACCGGAGTTTTGCAAACTCTCTGAACGTTTTGAGAACGTGTGAGCAGCTTTAGGAATTTGATTTTTTGATCGGTGGAGAATTGTGATGCAGTGTTAGTGTGGTTAAGTAGGGTTTAAAAATACAGGAGAAGAAAGGTGACGATGTTTGCAGGAAGGACACGTGGGGGCTGGTGAGACACGTGGGGGCTGGCTGGGAATGACATGTCGCACACTAAACCAATTTCGCAACACCTTTTGATTAAAATTAAAGAGAAAAGATAAAGATTGTTATTTAATTATTGGGTGGATAAGCTCGAGTACTTCCACGCCACGTCCCAACCCCTAAAATAAAAACGCACAAAAATAGTATAATAATTAACATGTTCAAGTTTAGTCAGATGGTTAGGAATTCAGTTGCCGACCTCAGGATCAGCCGTTTACCGGGTCAAAATCAAACAATCGGGTCAATCTCGAACAGATCCGGATTGGTGGGGCCAGTGAGTGCCCTTCCCGCCAATTAGTAATTACAGTACGTCGTCGTAAGGATTCAGTTCCTTGGAACAAACCCTCAGATGCATACATACGGATTTCCAGCAAGATATGCTTTGAATTTAAATTTGGAAACTTATTTTAAATTGACATAGAAAGAGTAGTTCTGATAGATAGAAAATTTCTTATGAGATCATGTTTCCAATTTTGTTTATAGCAATATTGAGTGCTATATATATATATATGTATATGGTCACACTCATTCTCTCGTGTCTAGTCCCATATTAATAATCCAATCCCTCCTTCAAATAGGGTCACAAGACAGTGCCTGATAAATTTCTGATCTTTCAAATGGAGGCGCCTACAACACTCTCCGATCTGCCTTTTGAATGTGTCGAACGGATATTCAACCTAGTCGATGAAAACGACTTGAGCGCATCTTCCTTAGTCTGCCACGAATTTCTCCACTTGGCCAATGACCGAGTTCAACAACTGGAATTATGGTATGAAACAGTACCTCATCTCAACTTCTTTTCAAAATTGCTCCAAAGGTTACGAAATCTCAAGCGCCTCACCCTCCATTGTCCGACTGAATTCGATTTGGCTGGAACTCTGGACCGAATCGCTAACTCGGGTTTAGACTTGGAGTTCTTGTCCCTGATCCCTGATAAGATTTGGGATCGGTTTGATTCTTATTTCCCCAGGCAATCACTCATTAGGATTGCATCCAACATGCCAAATCTGAGGTCAATCAACTCCACATATTTAACGCGTGATGATGATGAACTGATTGCCCTAGCTGAGATTTTTACTGAACTTGAAGTGTTGGACTTGAGCAACTGGGGCGGCAATGTGAGCGAACAAGGTATTGAAAAAGCGTTGAAAAAGTTACGTAAACTTCGAAGGATTAATTTAAGCTACAACGAATATCATTTATCGAACGCATGGCTGTTTCACTTGCTAACTGTCCCTTGCTAGACGATGTTGAGTGTAGTTTTTTCAGATAGGCTGACGGACATCGGTATTTGTGCATTACTCCGTGGATGTCCGAAACTGAAGTGGGTTGTACGTACTAGGAAGCATCCATTTGGACATGATTAATTTTCCTCTTTTTAGTGATGCCGTCTGCAAAGCAAAGAATTTGAGGTATGTGAGGATCAACGGTGTGACGATGGTAGATAGATATTGTGATGATGGAGAAGTTAGTGCAACACAAATTAAAAAGGCATTCGTTTCTGCATTGTAATTAGTATAAGTTGATGTTTATAGTAGTTTATAATATTTATTGGTTATAATGACTTATTGAGACATATTATTAAATTAACATATGGTTATTCTGCAAAGCATATTCGGAATCGAAGATAATGTGTTTCATTCATGAAATTACATTAAAGATAGTTTTGTTAGCAGGTCAGAATATGTAATAAGAACTACGTATTACTCAATTTCGCAAATGCAGTGCATGTTCTTCTCGATCACGCCACGAACACAAAACGTTAATCATTTATTCAAAGAACCTCATTATGAAGTATAACTTCCTTAGCTAGCTAGTGCTGAATCGAAAAAGTTGCCGATCAAAAATAGATCGACAAACTTTCAAGAGAAAACTCAGCATGTGTCTTGTATAACAAATAAACCATGCATATTTTCAAATGTCCAAAATAGCAGGCACACAAAATATTATGATAATTACTCTATGTGAGTTAAGTGACGACGATCTTATAAAATATGTTAGGATGCCTTGACACCTAATATATTTAAGGTTTCTTATAATTTGATTATGAAATTTAAATAGTTTACGAAGTTATCTATTGATTTAGATATTTTTATTTATTTTGAAATTAAAAATATATTTGGAGATCAAATATATTTTATTGATGTGTATTTTCTAATTAATTTACCTAACCTTAAGTGCTATGAGGCCAGATCTGGTGCAAAGCCCAAATCTGGTACAAAATACAAAATAATCCTATCCATCCATTTGCATAATCCTGTGGATGTAAATTAATGAGATTAAAATAATAAATAAATGTATTTTGAGTGTCTATTACTCAGTCAAAGGGTATAATTGACCACACAAAAAAACAAAAATTCAACTCTCTCTCTCCTCCTCCGATGAACATTACCAGATCTGAATCTCCACCACCCCTCTCTCCTCCCTTCTCCCAACTCCATCATCTCTACAAAATCAAAAATCGGACTTAAATCGATCAAATTGAAGGAGTAAAACTTCTTTGAACTCAATTTTTTCACACTCTGGATCATCTTCGACATCAATGGAACTCAACCCAAACTCAAATCAACAGTTTTCATTAAGAAAAAATCGAAACTGAACATGACGAACTATAAAATGGTCGTGACGAATTATAAAAAATCGGACTTAATTCGATCAAATTGAAGGAGTAAAACTTCGTTGAACTCAATTTTTCACACTCTGGATCATCTTCGACATCAATGGAACTCAACCCAAACTCAAATCAACAGTTTTCATTAAGAAAAAATCGAAACTGAACATGACGAACTATAAAATGGTCGTGACGAATTATAAAAAAATCGGACTTAATTCGATCAAATTGAAGGAGTAAAACTTCGTTGAACTCAATTTTTCACACTCTGGATCATCTTCGACATCAATGGAACTCAACCAAAAATCAAATCAACAGTTTTCATAAAGAAAAATTTGAAACTGAACATGACGAACAATAAATTGGCCGTGACGAATTATAAATTATCATGACTATATATACAATGATACTGCCAAATGTTGACGAATTATAGACCTATTGTGATGAATTATGTCATAATTCGTCCGAATTGGACTATAATTCGTTACGAAGGGAGGCGGTTGCGGCTGAGTATCAACAGCAGCACCGCAAGCCTCACAAGCACCGCCATCGCCGCCATTATCAGAATCCAATCTCCGACTTCCAAGCTTTCCTCTTAAAGCATCCAAAACGACTCACCTGGGAAACAGAGGAATAGTGAGTGAGTGAGTCAGCTGGTTGTGTGGCTGGTGGAGATGAAGCGGCTGGTGGAGGAAGACAAGGCAATGCGTGTACCTGTCCGATCTGAGAAGTGAAGAGAAGTGAGCAACTTGCCTGCCTACCTGGAGTGATCTGTGCTGTGAAGATGGAGAAGTAGAGAGAGTCTTGTGACACTCTGCAAATCTGAGATAAGGTTTTGAGCAGGTATGAAAGGGAAAGAGAAGGAGACAGGTGTCGGTTTTTTATTTGGTCAATTAAATAATAATATGATATGGTATACCATATTTGCCCCTGTTCACATTAAAATATGAATTTAACAAATTTAAACTTAATTAATCCTGATCATCCAAATAATAAAATGAAGGGTGATGATTAATTTGCATTTTTTACAATAATTAGGACTTTGTACCTGATCCTTTTGCTATATATAAATATATAGCTTCATAATATTGTTATAGTATGTTAGTCTATGTACACGTGAATCGTGTGTCATTCATTGCTCGAATCACATCATTGCCCACTTTCGTCACAACAAAATGCAAATTTAATCTTAGTTTTAGGGTTTAAGTAGTTCATCTCAGACCAGCGCTGCACATCCGGCTCAAAATTAAATAGTCGGTCTCATGAATAATAGATACTGAGAAGTGGGGTCGGGTCGGCGATTGTTTTTTTCCCATAGTTACGACGTCGTATTGGATCGATTCCAATATGCTATATTTCGTAAAGTTCTCCTCTTGATCACGCCACAATCACAAAACCCTATTATTTCAAGAACCTCGGATTGAAGTATATAACTTGTTTAGTGCTGAATCAAAAAAGTTGTCCATGAAAAATAGATCGACAAACTTTTAAGATGAAATTGATCATCAGCCTGTGTCTTGTAACAAAAACCATATTTTCAATTTTTCAAAATAGCAGGCACACAAAATATTATGATAACTCTATATGAGTTGACGATCTTATAAAATGAAATTATAAATCACTCAGCTCTCTCAAAAAATATTTGATTATCCAGTCAATAAATCCCATTAATTTTATCATTAAACATAATTAATTTGTGAGGGAGATGCTTGGGAGTGTGACATGCCTCACCACCAAAGCCAATTCCGCATTATCTTTGTTCACTTTACTTTCCCTATCGGATCTCAATCTCATGAACAGATATGTGAATGGCTCTTTCCGCCAACTACTACTACGTCGTATTTATTTTGGTTCCAATCTTCGCGCCTGTTCCTCACGTCCCTTGGAACAAACCCTTAGATGCATATAAATACTAAAATCCTGAATTCATTTTAATCCAATTTCAATCCATCTTCCATGCATTTCATCTCCTAACAACTCCATTATTTCATTGCTCGCTAGATTCCTCATCTTCCAAAATGGCAGCTCCAATGGCATTCTTCGATTTACCGTTAGACTGCGTCTGACTTATTTTCAATAGAGTTGATCATAAACACGACATGGGAGCAGTTTCCTTAGTATGCCGCAACTTTTACCACTTAGCCACCGAATGAGTTTCGAACAGGAGTTGTCGTATAAGATAGTACCAACTGATCACTCCTTTACGAGGTTGCTTAGAAGATTCGCAAATCTCAAGCGCCTCAGCCTCTACTGCCCGCTAGTTGGACTGCACTGATCCTTTCCCTAGGGAGTCATGACTCACTATGATTTCATCAAACATGTCGAATCTGACATCATTATGCTGTGGCAATTTAGTGTACGATGACGATGATTTGACCGCATTAGCGGAGATTTTTCCTAACCTGAAGGATCTTGACATGAGCTACTGTGGCCCATTCGTGAGTGAACAATGCTTTGAAAACGCGTTAACGAGGTTCCGTAGCCTTGAAATGATTGATATAAGCTTCAATACTCGGTTATCAGATATGTGGCTAATCGTCAGAGCCGTTCCCGTTATTTTAAGGGTCTTTGGACGAAATATATTTTAAGACTTACAAGATAGAAATATATTTAAATGTATTTAAAAATGAAAACTATTTACATAATTTATTATTGGTATCAGAGCTGGTAATATTTTTACTTGATAATATTCATGCCTTGGACAAACAACACTTGAAATTGGGCATTGGTGCATTCACAACACTGTCCAAAGTACAATATATATCAATTTAAACGACATGATTCTCTAATACAACACAAATGTTTTGCCTTTAAGCGACAAATAATCGCCATTTGAAAAACAGCCCTGTTCATAGTTTTACAAAAGACATCTTATGTATTGCAGTCTGTTTTTTAACCACACTGAAACTGGAATGCAAAAGCAAAAGTGTAATGGGAAAAAATAAAGTGAAATTGATGTAAAAGAATAAAGCAAGAAATTAGTATCCAAAACCTAGCTAGGGGTAAGCATTTGACCCTAAGGTCAAAATGCCCTTAGGGCTACCCTTACCCTGCCCGACCCGTACCCTGCCCTATCCTCGTACCCTAACGTACCCTGTCCTTCTACCCTAAGGCAGGGTAAGGGTCATAAAAAAATAGACCATACCCTACCCTCCTACCCTGCCCTTCTACCCTAACAGCATACTCTGCCCTCCTACCCTATCATACCCTGTCTTACCCTACTATTTTCATTCATATTATGATTTTTTTTCTTCAAAATATGCTTAAATTTGCCCTACTTGACCATATCCTAGCCGACCCGACGCTATCATACCCGACCCTACCCTAATATTACCCTGCCCATGGGTACCCTACGGGCTTAGAAAAATTGCTCTACCCTGCCCTTACCCTACCCTGTACTGTTCATAGGGTCAATGAAAAATAGTCTTACCCTGCCCTTACCCTGCCCGTTAGGGTAAGGGTGACCCTTACCCTGCCCATTGCCGACCCCTAAACCTAGCTGATCGGTTGTCATATAGGGTAAAATATTCGAATGAGATTCAAACACTTATTTGCTAGTCACGTGATCAAAACATTTATAAAAGCTCGGGAATCCGAGATCGAACCCAGAGGATAGGAGTTTAAACTTATGATGCTAGAGATTAAAATAGATGTCTATGGTTTGGGGGGGAATGCTTCTCCAAAGAGGTAGATAGCAAATTTCACTATCCAAATTAAAGTTTGATTAACAAAAAGGGATTAACAATCAATAAAAGATGACTAGGGATCCAATCCTCCACTAAACAATCATTGTGACGGTAAATTAGGACATTATTGATGAACTTCTCATGCACACACTTAGAATATAGGCATGCAACATTAATACCAAGTTTAACTCTCGCTCTAACTTAATATTAAGAGGTCACATCTCGCTCAATACCTCAAACTCTCGCTCTATTGGCATTATAAAGTAAGATTACCTACCCTCAAGCCCTAGCTCTATTGGCTAGATAATCATACACGTGTCAAAAACCATGCCATTCTCATTAGAATTAGAGTGTCGCCATGTAACACAAAAACCCTAATGCTTCTTCATTTAGTTCATTTGACATCATGCTTTTCAACACTAGTTACATCAAACATGAAATCAACTAGGGTTCCTATTGAGGACTTCTCACAAACACCTTATAGGCACCCATTAACATTAAGTTCCAATGAAGAAGAATCATGTGCAAAATCATTCATCAATAACATCTATAGCATTTACAAGGTCACAAACATGTTTAGGGGATTCATGGATCCCCAACCAAGGTCACTACTCACTCATGGTGAGGTTACAATCAAAAACAATGACAAAAGTAGAAGAACCCATATGAGATGTAGAGTTTAGAGCTTCTAAACCAATGGAGAATCAAGAGTAATGGAGAATCCTTGTGGTTGGTATCCTTCTTCCCTTAATCAGCTCGAAATCCGTGCCAAAACCCTTGGAATTTTCTGTGTCGGTGCCTTAGAATCCGTGCCAAAATCTCTCCCAAAAGCCCCTCTCCCGAAACCCTAATAATTCTAGGTTTTATAGCACTGCCGGTATATGCGATCGCATATTTGCAATTGTGCGATCGCATATCTTACTTGGTGGTCGGTGGTATGCGATCGCACATAAATTTGTGCGACTGGATTCTCTATGCGATCGCATACTTGAGATTGTGCGAGCGCATATCTTTCCTTGGCTGCAATTGGGACTTCGGCTTCCGGGAGCGCGATCGCATATAAATTTATGCGACTGGATTTCTTATGCGATCGCATAAACCAACTTATGCGAGCGCGTAACTGCACAAATTCTGACTTTATGCGATCGGTGCTCCAGGGTGTGCGATTGCATGAAATGTTGTGCGACTGCTTGATTTATGCGATCGCATAAATTGTCTTGTGCGATCGCACAGATTTGGGGAGCTTGTGCTCCGGTTCCTATTTTGCTCATTTTAGCTCCAGAATGCTCGGTTTTGCTCCAGAATCAACGCTAACTTGTGTTCTCAGCCTAAGCTCTGTAATTGGCCTGAAATGAACCACAAGGCGTTAAATAGCAAGTGAAATCATGATAAAACGAATGAAACAATAAACATAGAGGTCGCCTAAAATGCGTATATTCTAGAGCTATCAAATCACCCCACACTTATCGTTTGATCGTCCCGAGCAAACTAGTCATATAGGTCATCAATCAACAAGGCATTTTGCTCAATCATGATCGGCTCAAAGAAACTCCATATGGTTACGAAAACTAACTCAGAAGATTAAGAGACAAAACATACTACTAACTAACCACTTTCGTAGGTAACACGAGTGCATTTAGCGAATGCACCAAGCCTTTAAACCCCTAGGCTACCCTAGTGGAGGAGTTGTAGTCTCCTGAGAGTTTTCAGACACGGGAGTACTCACAAATCCCACAAAGAGAACAATCATCCAAATAGGCATTTTTAGTTCACAATTTTCGAAGTACTAGGCAAGGTATTTTTCATGAAGTTCATGATGTATTCAACTAGATATGTGCATTTCAATCACTACATGAAACCTCTTCGAATCCTTATGAAAATTCATGAATTAGGACATTCAAGCAAATCAAAGCAAAGACTAATAAATCTTTAATCAAGGATTCTAGTCATTTTCTATATTGGTGACTTCAAGAAAGTGATCAAATCATTGCAAAGAAATCTTGTTGGATCACTCACCAATGCTAGCAAGGAGGCTAGTCCATTGGCTTGTGAGCTTAGAACTCATTCTCAAGCCTAGGACGCATAGGTCACTTAGTCATAAGAGAAGAGGAGTTCCAACATTATATATTTTTTTTGTAAATACTTGCAAGTCATTTCATGCCTAAGTATAAAAGAATACGAGGTTCGTCCCTTAGTGAATTCTTGCTAGTAAGTATCAATTGTCTCATTAGTTTTCATGCTAGAGAATGGTGGAATAGCCGATTGTCAAGTCTAATTGAAACGTTAAAGGGGGTAGAAGCCGCACTAAGCACTTTCGAGGGGGAACTTACCTTCCTAACCCTCGGCACTTAGCACATACTTCTTTAAAATTCTTCCTAATGGTGATCAATCATAAGGAAGGGATTTGGGGCTTATTTCACTTTTTTTTTCTTTCCGTTTTTTTTTCTTTCTTTTTTCTTTGCCCTCTTTTGACCCCACACTTAGAACTTTGACAAAGGGCTAAGTGTGAAAAATGGAGCATGACAAACCAACAAGACGAAATCCACTAGATAAACAAGGTCACTAAGGTCACCTAAAGGCAATCATGGCATGCAAGGGTTTTGGAGTTACAAATTTTTTTTTCGATTTTATGCTTTCAAAGATCAACTCTTTGGTCTCAACGCGAAAAAGCTTAGAATAGAAGATAAAGAAATGCTAGTAGATGCTTTGATCCTCAAGAATGAAAGTCAACAATCCAATCCATTAGTCATCTAAAGGATCAAACAAGTGAAATCATACACAACTAGTTGAATTTAGAGATGAAAGTTTTTGAAAAGGTAGCCTTGCCTAGACTTTTTGTTTTCATTCATAATTTGAAATTTTTGGATGAATTGTGCAATGGTGCAAGCATTTTTCATTAAGCATACGTTGGTTGGAACTCACACATGAAAGCATGACAAGCAAACAAAAACATCGCAAGTAGTCACAACATGTCAAACATAGGCCACCCCACACTTAGCAATTGCTTAGTCCCTAAGCAATGGATAGAATAAAAAGCGAAGGGAGGGTTAAGAAAAACTTCTCTCGTTTGGAGGTAGCCCTTTAAAGAGTATAGAGTTGCTTGCTTGTTGAGTTGATCTTGCGCAAAAGATTCGATTGATGAGCTCCTTTTTCTTTCTAGTTGTGCGATCGCACAAATGCTTTCAAATGGGGAAACAAGGATATGCGATCGCATAAATGGGACTGTGCGATCGCACAAATAATCTGCAGCTGCAAAAGTTTGGACATAAATTTGGCCCAAGAAAGTTATGTTGCCTTGTGATGATCATATAATTTTCAAAAAGCAAGAAGTGATCAATAACCACCAGAAAGCATCATCAAAAGTACACAAATGTAGCAACGTCATTCAAAACGATACATAAATGCAAAACAAGGGGAAATGTAGAACAAAAGTCATTGTCTTCTAAATCACTTCCTATCCTCTGGGTAGGGTGGAGGGTGCTGAGCAAAAGGGGACTTCGGAGGAGGAGTAATGGTAGAAGAGAGGCCCAAGTGGTCCGCGATGGTGAACAGAGTCCTCTCCATCCATTGATTGTGCTGCGAGATGTAGGAAACAAGTCTTGGGTCAGCAAAGGGTGAGAGAGGAGACTGGTTGCGTGAGGAGGACGGCGACCCGGTAAACTCATTCTTAATGCGCGGCTCTTCCTTAGCCACTGCCTCAGCCTCCACTCCATTATTTGTCCACTTCAATTCTTTGCTCAAGAGGCGCATGTTTTGTAATTTCCTCACATCCAATTTCATCTTGGAGCTCTCCTTGCTTCCAAACGTGAAATTGAGCCTCCTTGCAATCCAAGTCACAAACGAACCACCACCCAACCCTTGGTTTTGCGAAGTGAGGGATTGATATCCCTCAATCCCGTTAGTGATACACCAAAGCCAATCGATCTTTTCCCCTCTCTCCATCATTAACATAATGGCCAATTCCATCCTGCTCACCAGCCTGCCACGATCAGAGCGCATAAACACTGTACCCGCCAGTAATTTGTGGATGAACCGCCATTTTGGCACTCGGATACTAGTGGAAAAGTGTTGCTTAGTGTTATTGCTATTGTACTCACGTCCCGAGATTTTTTTCCAGAACTGCACGATGTCATCATCTGCTATCTCGGGGATCTTGCCATCTTTAGGTAAGCTTAGGCAGTCATACAAAACTGACCCTTTAACCTCCCACCTGTAATTACCCATTTCGAACCTCCAACAAAATAGTTTCCCATCAGTATCATCTGAACATGGTCCATGGATCGGGACGAATGAGCTAAGGAATTTCATGGTCATATCCTCATACGTCCCAGGATCCTCTTTAAGCACAAAATCCATACCACTGATCAAAATAGAAGACCTAATCTCTTCCCAACCATCCAATTGTTCTAAATCATTTGCTACGGGAAAGAGGAGCGGAATATGTCGTTTACCTCTGGCCACTAGCTCGGCATACAGGGTCGAAGCTTCTTCGAAATTGAACTTAGTGGGACTCTCAAAATCGTAAGGCTTGAGCATGGTGAATTTGTTGAGCTTGCTTCTTTGAAATGACATTGGAGGTGGATAGGGCATCTTGTAGCGAATTTTGGGTTCTAAGGAGGACATGCCGTACTGCACGCCCAAGCGGCTCTTCACATAGAGGGTTTCGACTCCGGTCATGGTTGGGTTGGGGGAGAAATGAAGAGCTTGGGGGTTGAGGGGTGAGGAGATGGCTAAAAGACGGCGAAGATCGGACGTGAGGGGTGGAGATGGGGAATCGGCGGAGAGGAGAGGGAAAATTGGGTTAGAGTGAGAAAGAGTGGCGGCGAGGATAGGTGGAAATGAAGAATAAGAGGAAACCCTAATTAACCCTAAGAAACCCTAACCTTTATGCGATCGCATAAAGCCAGATGCGCGAGTGCACAAGGGTGCGAGCAGCGAATAAAAGTGAAGTTCAAGGGAATATGCGATCGCATAAGGACAAATGTGCGAGCGCATAACCGAAGACAGACGCATAAAGTTTTATGCACACAAAGACGATCACTAGATTTTCAATTAAAAACAGGACTGTAACATAATTCATAAGAATTTTCAACACCATTACATCCTAAAAGATCATCAAAAGAAAAGTCTAAGCATGGTTCACAAATCATCAAGGTATCAAGAAGGAAAACAATGAACAAATGCTAAACTTATTTCTTCCTCTTCAGAAATAGCTTCTTGCGAGTGTGCGCTGCATCAGAACTGGCTCTTGCTCTCCTAGCCTCGTCGATCTCCTCGATGGTGAGCTCATCCTCCGGATTACCATGCGGTGCAACTATGAACTGATCTGCATCGGGGCTATCATCGCTCAAGTCCAAGTTATCCTCCTCTCCGCTATTCTCAAAAGTCCCACCCGCGGGAATTTTGCTCACCGCATCCAAGATTTCTTCCAGACTAGCTTCTACATTCTCCTCATTCAGCATAGAAGGTTCACCGACCTTTTCCTTTCCTCGAGCACTAGGAAATAACGGTGGAGACGTAGGCAAAGGGGATCTAGGGGCAACCGGGGCTCGAGGAGGCGAACCAACAGTGGAGGAGATTCCCAAGTGTGAAGCAATGACAAGAATGGCCCTCTCCCCCCACTGGATGTGTTGCGAAACGTAAGCAGCGTGGGTGCCCTGTTCTCTAGCCATGCTGTCCAAGCGTGAAATAATAAGGTCCAACTTCGCAACGCTAGGGGAAAGAGGCGCGGTACGCGAGGAGGAAGGAAAATCATGGGCCGCAACCCGATCACCATCCTCATCATCCAAATTCTGCTCCTCCTCAGCCTCAATAATCTCCTCGGGGTCCTTCCATTTCAGCCCTTTTCCGATAATAAGTCTCGATCTCATCTGCGAAAGGGTGAGTGCTAGAGTTTCACTCTTTATGCCACCAAATGTGAAATTCAGCTTTCTAGCTATCCATGTAACAAAAGAGCCACCTCCCAATCCCTTGTTCAGCGAGGACAAATTCCGATTATCCAAAAGTCCCCGTGTTATGCACCATAACCAGTCCACCTTTTGCCCTCTCTTGATCATGAGCATGATCATCATCTCTAGCTTCGTCACAAGTCGACCATAGTAAGTCCGAACGAACACAATCCCCGCTAGATACTTGTGAATAACTTTCCATATAGGTATGCGGATACTAGTGGAATTGTGGTATTTTTCCTTAAGATAATCATTCCCAGAAATCTTTTCCCAGAAATCATAAACAGCATCATCGTCAATAGTAGGGAATGCACCATCCCTCGGCAACCTAAACCAATCATATAATACTTCGGCATCTACCTCCTACTGATGCCCTCCCATACAAAACCTCCAACATTTTACCTTTTCCTCCTCCCTTCCAACAACCTTATGCACGGGACTAAATGAGCATAGAAACTCCATAGTGATCTTATCATAAGTACCGGGATCATCTCTAAGTATGAATATAAACCCACTTTCTCTAAGCATTTCCTCAATTTCATCAAAACAGTCCATGTCTTTCAAAGCTTGAATATGGGGGAAAAGGAGAGGAATATGTTTTCTACCTTTGTTCTTGCACTTTGTGTACACTACTGCATCCTCCCTATTGCTGAATTTGATTGGACCTTCAAGGTTATACGGCTTCGGCGTTGTAAAGACATTTGCCTCACCGATAATGGGCGAAGATGGAGGCGTGTCCCTTTCCAAATCTCCGTCATCTCTACTCACCGAACTGGGGGCCAAGATATGCCTAGAGGGATCCTCGGCGGTACGCCCATAGTGCTGCCCATCGGAATCGGCCTTGACGTACAAAACACCTGACTTTTTGGATTTCTTCTCTTTTTTCTTGGACGGCTTGGAAATCGGGGGTTTGTAGACGGTTAGGCGCTTTGAGGTTTCTTTTGGAGGAGGGTTTCTCGGTGTCTTACCCATAGCAGTCAACGGGGGAGCTGTGGCGGTGGATTCGCGAGTAGTGAGGCGACGAGCGGAACGATAAAGGAACGGCAGCCTGGGGTGGCGGGCGGATGGACCGGAGTGACGGAGGAGAGGAACGGCGGAGAAGGTTGAGGGGAAATTTGTGTGCGGCGGAGGGTTTTCGCGAGCTAGGGCTTTTCTGATTTGGAAAGTGAAATGAAAGGGTGAAATGGTTAATAAGTCGAAAATGATTTCTGCTAACCCTAAGTGACTATGCCCGGAATATGCGATCGCATAAAGAAAGGTGCGCGACCGCATAAGAAAAGACAGTCGCATAAATTTATATGCGATCGCACAAGGGAATGTGCAATCTTGAAGAAAAGAAGCCAAGGGTTGATATGCGGTCGCATAAAGTGATACGTGCGATCGCACAAAGAAGACAGTGGAGTAAAATCATGTGCGAGCGCATAAGATTTGCGCGACCTTAACCGAATTGAAGAAGGGCTATTGTGCGAGCGCACAAATTTACTTGGAGAAAATTCTAAACTGAATTCAAAACGATTATCAAAGCTCCTGCACAAAATTTTTCGAGACCCCACACTTAAACCCAATTAAATCGTCCAATCTATCAAGCATACTATCATAAGGACGCCGTAAAGTTCATCAATCATCGCATAGAGATTCAAGCACATACACACTTCAAACCTTCAATTTTTCACATGGGAGTCCAATCAACATAGATAATTTCAAGATTATAGGAAAAGACACTTACGAGCCTAGTTTAACGTCTTGGCTAAGACGGAGCCGAATCTTTTCATGGAGAACAAGAAGCACACTTGGGGAGTCCTTTGCTAGGATCCCTCCTCAAGCGGGTACGTCATTCAAATAGATTGTTGAGCTTGAGGTGTCGTGAGGTGGGCCATGGTAGAGTTTGAGTCGTTGGCCATTCGCCATAAAGATTTCTCCTTTCTTATTGAATAGGTTCACGTGTCCATCATCAAAGACCCTTTGTACCTTGAAAGGTCCGGTCCACCTAGACTTCAATTTACCCGGAAATAGCTTCAATCTTGAGTTGTATAGTAATACTTGATCTCCTTCTCTAAAGTCTTTCTTAGAAATCCTCTTGTCATGCCAAAGTTTGGTCTTGTCTTTGTAAATTCGGACATTCTCATATGAGTCCAAACGAATTTCCTCTAGCTCTTGAAGTTGGAAAAGTCTTTTCTCGCCCGCGGTTTTCAAATCAAAATTCAAGGCCTTTACCGCCCACATAGCTTTATATTCGAGTTCCACCGGGAGGTGGCAAGACTTGCCATAGATGAGCCGATAAGGGGACATGCCGATGGGTGTCTTGAACGCGGTTCGGTAAGCCCATAACGCATCGTCGAGCTTTGAGGACCAATCTTTTCTAGAGTTCCCCACCGTTCTTTCCAAAATGGCTTTTATCTCCCGATTAGACACTTCTACTTGACCGCTTGTTTGAGGGTGGTAGGGGATAGCTATCTTGTGCTTGACTCCATAATTCCGAAGGAGGGTTTCTAGGTTCCTTTCTTTGAAGTGCGATCCTCCATCGCTTATAACCGTTCTAGGCACCCCGAACCTTGGAAAAATGATTTTCTTGAACATCTTAGCCACCGTTTTGGCATCACAAGTAGGGGAAGCAATCGCTTCGACCCATTTTGACACATAATCGACCGCTACCAAGATGAATTGATTTCCAAAAGAGGATGGGAAGGGCCCCACGTAATCAATTCCCCAAACATCGAATATTTCCACTTCAAGAATCCCTTGTTGAGGCATTTCGTCTCTCTTAGATATATTTCCCGTTCTTTGGCATCTATCGCACATGAGGACAAACTCGTATGCATCTTTGTAGAGACTTGGCCAAAAGAAACCACATTGAAGGACCTTGGCGGCGGTTTTGTTTCCACTTCCGTGCCCACCATATTGTGAAGCATGGCATTGGTGCAAGATGTGCTCTTGGTCTTTTTCCACCACGCAAGTTCTATAGATCCCGTCGGAACACAATTTGTATAAGTATGGCTCATCCCAAAAATAAGATTTCACATCGTGGAGGAATCTCTTTCTTTGCTTATAGGTGAGGTCGGGAGGAATAATCTCACATGCTAAATAATTGACGAAATCCGCATACCATGGCATGGATTCCTCCCTTATTGCGAGTAGCTCTTCCCCAATGAATGTGTCCCTTATAGGTATTTTCCTTTCCGAATCTTCTTCTTGTGGCTCAAGCCGAGACAAATGATCGGCTACCAAATTCTCTACTCCTTTCTTATCTTTAATCTCTATGTCGAAATCCTGTAGCAAGAGAACCCATCGGATGAGTCGGGGCTTGGCTTCTTTCTTAGAGACCAAATACTTGATGGCGGAATGGTCCGTGTACACTATGGTTTTCGACCCAATCAAATATTGTCTAAACTTTTCAAAGGCGTAGACTATAGCAAGCATCTCTTTCTCCGTTGTTGTGTAATTTACTTGAGCATTGTCGAGGACTTTGCTTGTATAATAGATGGCATGCAATTTCTTGTCTATCCTTTGCCCCAACACCGCTCCGATAGCGTAGTCGCTAGCATCACACATCAATTCGAAAGGAAGCTCCCAATTTGGTGGTTGTATGATGGGTGCCGAGATTAGAGCATCCTTTAGCTTTTCAAATGCCTTAAGGCATGGTTCGTCAAACTTGAAATCCACATCTTGACAAATGAGGTTTGTAAGTGGCCTAGCAATTTTCGAGAAATCCTTAATAAAGCGCCGGTAAAAGCCGGCGTGTCCAAGAAAACTCCTTATGCCTTTCACGTCTTTAGGGGGAGGAAATTTCTCTATAACCTCAACCTTGGCTTTATCAACTTCAATTCCTCGGTTGGATATCAAATGTCCCAATACAATCCCTTCCTTCACCATGAAGTGACACTTTTCCCAATTTAGCACAAGATCGGTCTCCATGCATCTTTCCAAAACCCGAGTGAGATTTCCTAGACAAGAATCAAAACATGAGCCATAACGGAAAAATCATCCATGAAAACCTCCATAATTTTCTCAATAAAGTCAGAAAAGATAGCCATCATGCAACGTTGAAAAGTCCCGGGCGCATTACAAAGTCCAAAGGGCATTCGCCGGTAGGCAAATGTTCCATATGGGCAAGTAAACGTGGTTTTCTCTTGATCTAGCGGGTGAATAGGGATTTGGAAAAATCCACTATACCCATCAAGGTAGCAAAAGTAATCGTGCTTGGCTAATCTTTCTAGCATTTGATCCATGAAGGGTAAGGGAAAGTGGTCTTTTTTAGTTGCCTTGTTAAGCTTTCTATAGTCCACACACATGCGCCAACCGGTGACGGTTCTTTGAGGGATTAATTCATTTTTATCATTCTTAACAACGGTCAAACCCCCTTTTTTAGGTACGACATGAATGGGGCTCACCCATTCCGAATCGGGGATAGCATATATGATACCCGCATCTCTCAATTTAGTAACTTCTTTGAAAACTACGTCACCAAGCTTTGGGTGCAATCTCCTTAAGGCTTCCCTAGATGGTTTAGACTCATCCTCTAACGTGATTCTATGCATGCAAATAGAAGGGTTTATTCCTTTCAAATCATCAATAGTATAACCGATAGCTCCCCTATATTTTCTTAGCACATGCAATAGTCTAGACGTCTCATCAACATTCAAGGAAGCATTGATAATAACCGGAAGGGTGGAATTGGGTCCCAAAAATTCATACCTTAGACTTGACGGTAGAGGTTTTAGCTCTACCGAACAAGATTCCTTACCTTTGGTGGTTTCGCTCTCTTCTCCTTCAATGCCACAAATATTTTCAAGAAGCGTGGGGCAAGGCTCACAATTATCATCATCAAAGATATCAAGTGTATCATGGATAAGCTCATCACAATCAAAAGTGTCATAAACATCAAGGAAATTGCAATCCATGGAGAAATTAGGACTACGACATGCTTTAGCCAAATTGAATTCAATCTTTTCATTACTAATGTTTAGCACCAATGATCCTTGTCTAACATCAATTACGGCTCCCGCCGTGGCTAGGAAAGGTCTACCCAAGATAATAGGGGTTTCCTTCTCCTCCTCCATTTCCAAGACGAAGAAATCAACGGGAATATAAAAGTTTCCCACCTTTATGGGAACGTCTTCTAAAATTCCCTTAGGAATCCTAGAAGAACGGTCCGCGAGGCGTAGGGAAATGGAGGTGGGAGTTAGAGTCCCCATATCAAGTTTACTACACAAAGAGTATGGCATCAAAGATATGCTAGCACCAAGATCACACAAGGCATCATTTATGCAAATATCACCAATCTTAATAGGTATCGAGAAACTACCCGGATCTTTTAGCTTTCTAGGCAATGGATTTTGAATTATGGCACTACATCCCAAGTTTAATGCTACCATGTCGTGTTCACTAATATCCCTCCTATGTGAAACAATGTCTTTTAAAAATTTAGCATAAGAAGGGATTTGAGTGAGTACCTCGGTGAAGGGCAAAGTAATATTAACCTTACGTAGCATTTCCACGAATCGGTTGAAGTGTTGATCATTCTTCTTTTTAAGCAATCTTTGAGGAAATGGCACGGGAGGTTTGTAAGGAGGAAGTTCCTTTGGAGCTTGTTTAGGAGTTTCAACCACGGGCTCGGTTGCTTTCTCCGCCTCTTTCTCATTCTCCTCTTTTTCCTCCTCCACTTCCACCTCAAGTGGTGGTGGTTTGGGTGTCTCGGGTTTGGATTGAGGGGGCTCATAATCTTTTCCACTTCTTAATGTTATGGCATTGACGTGCTCGTCTTGGTGGAAATCCGGTTTAGAGGGCAATTTCCCGGGATATCTCGCGGAGGAACTAGCTTGTTGGGCAATTTGGTTCTCTAACATCTTGTTGTGAGTAGACATCTCATCCATTTTTTTGAGCATTTGTTCCATTATTTGGTCAGACTTTGCTTGATTTGCCACAAGACTAGCTAAGATATCGGTCATGGATTGGTCTTGTGTATTTCGATGAGTCGGTGCTTGTGTTTGCTGAGGGTTCATCTCTTGGTGGTTCCCTTGTTGTTGATATTGATAGTTTGTTCTTGGTTGGTAGGGAGGTTTTTGTTGTGCTTGGCTAGATTGCCCTTGTTGGTTTTGCCTTTGATAATTTCCTTGATTTGAATAAGAATTTTGCCCTTGAGGCCTTGGAGGAAAATTCGAATCATTGGACATTCTTCTTTGAGGCGGCTCATAATTTCTAGTGATAGGATTAGCATTTTGAGCATAGTTCCTTTGTTGATTTACAAAGTGTGCCTCTTCATACCCATCATCATCATCTTCATAGCGACCGTCGGGGCAATTTTTGGTAGAATGTCTAGTGCTTGCACATAGAAAACAAGGTTGTTGAGCCGAAGTTCTCTCTTTATCGGCCTTAAGCTTAGTTGCCTCCACGGAATTCACCATACTTATCATAGACTCCATCCTCTTTGACAACTCATTAATTTGCTCTTTCGTTGCATAATTCGAGGAATCATCTCTTGACTTGCCCATTTTCTTGTGATCAACTCCTTGATATCTATCGGAGTTTATAGCAATTTTGTCCACAATTTTGAACCCTTGAGTCGCCGGTAATTCCATGATAGCACCTCCACTAGCGGTATCCATCTGATTTTTAGCTTCCTTGCTCATACCCAAATAGAGATATCGCATAAGATCGGCTTTTCTGAAGTTGTGGTGAGGGCATTCCCTCAAATAATGTTTGAAACGGTCATATGCTTGATGAAATAACTCATTGTCTCTTTGGGAGAAAGTCAATATGAAATCCGTGAATTTCTTGGTTCTTGATGGAGGGAAGAACTTGTTAAGAAAAGAAGTTGCTAGATGATCCCAAGTTCTAAAGGTTCCCGGCTCATGGTTTTGCAACCATTCCTTGGCGTCTCCATATAACGAAGAGGGAAATAACTTCAAGTAAACATATTCAATGGGCACATTCCTCGGCTTGTAAGTTCGGCAATACTCTTGGAAATTGGCCAAATGAGTGGAGGGGTTCCCAACTCCTTGATATTGATCATGAGTTACCATATGCACCAAGGAGGACTTCACATCAAAATCAAAGGCGTCCTCATCCGGAGGCATAATAACCGAACCGTTTCCCTCGAGGGTGGGAGTCATGTAATCTCCCACGGGCCTTTCGTCCTCTTCCTCTTCATCATATCTATAATGTCTCTCCTCTCTACGAGGGACATGAGGATTTCGGATAGGACGTCTCTCATTCTCATTATAATTGTCATCTCTAGCTTGAGGATCCTCTACTTCTTCCCCATCAATTCTACGATTTTGGACATTTCTTTGAAGAACCGGACGGTTCTCATTCTCCTCTTCCATAATAACTTGTTGTCTTTCTTGGCTAATAGGGGGAATAGCACGAATAACCGGAGGTAAAGGTGCAATAGGGGCAATCGGGTTCTTTCGGGGTCTACCTCGTTGTTTCTTTGTGGTTGGTTGAGAAGGGTTAGAAGAACTTGATGTTGAACCTAGAGCCACGTGTTTCTTTCCTTGAAACCTTGTGTTCATTCAAATGCCTACAAGAACAAAAGAAATTCTTAGCAATGAAGGGCAAGGGAAACAAACACAATCAAGCACAAAGCAAGCAATAGCTACCAAGTAAGGAAAAGCAAACAAACTAAATAATCAAATAGCACCTAGTTGATTAACCTATCCCCGGCAACGGCGCCATTTGATCGGTTGTGATATAGGGTAAAATATTCGAATGAGATTCAAACACCTATTTGCTAGTCACGTGATCAAAACATTTATAAAAGCTCGGGAATCCGAGATCGAACCCAGAGGATAGGAGTTTAAACTTATGATGCTAGAGATTAAAATAGATGTCTATGGTTTGGGGGGGAATGCTTCTCCAAAGAGGTAGATAGCAAATTTCACTATTCAAATTAAAGTTTGATTAACAAAAAGGGATTAACAATCAATAAAAGATGACTAGGGATCCAATCCTCCACTAAACAATCATTGTGACGGTAAATTAGGACATTATTGATGAACTTCTCATGCACACACTTAGAATATAGGCATGCAACATTAATACCAAGTTTAACTCTCGCTCTAACTTAATATTAAGAGGTCACATCTCGCTCAATACCTCAAACTCTCGCTCTATTGGCATTATAAAGTAAGATTACCTACCCTCAAGCCCTAGCTCTATTGGCTAGATAATCATACACGTGTCAAAAACCATGCCATTCTCATTAGAATTAGAGTGTCGCCATGTAACACAAAAACCCTAATGCTTCTTCATTTAGTTCATTTGACATCATGCTTTTCAACACTAGTTACATCAAACATGAAATCAACTAGGGTTCCTATTGAGGACTTCTCACAAACACCTTATAGGCACCCATTAACATTAAGTTCCAATGAAGAAGAATCATGTGCAAAATCATTCATCAATAACATCTATAGCATTTACAAGGTCACAAACATGTTTAGGGGATTCATGGATCTCCAACCAAGGTCACTACTCACTCATGGTGAGGTTACAATCAAAAACAATGACAAAAGTAGAAGAACCCATATGAGATGTAGAGTTTAGAGCTTCTAAACCAATGGAGAATCAAGAGTAATGGAGAATCCTTGTGGTTGGTATCCTTCTTCCCTTAATCAGCTCGAAATCCGTGCCAAAACCCTTGGAATTTTCTGTGTCGGTGCCTTAGAATCCGTGCCAAAATCTCTCCCAAAAGCCCCTCTCCCGAAACCCTAATAATTCTGGGTTTTATAGCACTGCCGGTATATGCGATCGCATATTTGCAATTGTGCGATCGCATATCTTGCTTGGTGGTCGGTGGTATGCGATCGCACATATTTTTGTGCGACTGGATTCTCTATGCGATCGCATACTTGAGATTGTGCGAGCGCATATCTTTCCTTGGCTGCAATTGGGACTTCGGCTTCCGGGAGCGCGATCGCATATAAATTTATGCGACTGGATTTCTTATGCGATCGCATAAACCAACTTATGCGAGCGCGTAACTGCACAAATTCTGACTTTATGCGATCGGTGCTCCAGGGTGTGCGATCGCATGAAATGTTGTGCGACTGCTTGATTTATGCGATCGCATAAATTGTCTTGTGCGATCGCACAGATTTGGGGAGCTTGTGCTCCGGTTCCTATTTTGCTCATTTTAGCTCCAGAATGCTCGGTTTTGCTCCAGAATCAACGCTAACTTGTGTTCTCAGCCTAAGCTCTGTAATTGGCCTGAAATGAACCACAAGGCGTTAAATAGCAAGTGAAATCGTGATAAAACGAATGAAACAATAAACATAGAGGCCGCCTAAAATGCGTATATTCTAGAGCTATCACTAGCCATGGGACAAAAGTGGACAAATCGAATGAAAAGGCCTCTAAATCAGTATTACCTCATCAGCAACTACTGATTCAGTTAAATTGACGTCTTTCAACACTTCGAAAAGGACAAGAGCTGTTTGGTATGCTTTTTTAAGGTATGCACTAGATTCCTGACAAAACAAGCTGTAGTTGGAAATTAAGGAACCCGCTCCAGATATATTATGGAGTAAATAAGAACAACAGCCACATAAAAATACTTACCAGTCAGGAGCACTCCCCAGCAAGATATGCTTCTTGTGGTACTGGTCATAAAAATTTCGCATCAGACGAGCATCATTCTTTTGTTTTGCGGCTAAGGTGTTTTTATTTTCCTAAAAGAAGAGAGGTGTAGAGAAATGATAACTTATTTGTGAATGTCTTGTTTGGGCATTGAAATTCCATAACAACAAATTCATGGATCATTTGCAGCTTATATATTTATTGCCTTATAATAAAATAAAATAAACAAATGGTCGAAGGAACAGTATGACATCGCCTCATTCTATGATAAGGTGTGTACATAGCATGAACCATATATTAATGGACAAGAATAAACGATTTCTTAGCCTTGTTTTCACCTTCATAGGATATCGTTAAAACTCAACACACCGAATTATTAGGCGACTTTACTTAAGAAAAATGAGTGCAACTTAGCAATATATCACCTTAAAGTCGTTAATTATATCAAAATACCGATATTAACTAACAACATATATTAAGTATATAACCATAACTATGAGTTTGGATACACACACAAAAAAGATTCAACCTCCAGGAATCACTGACTCTATATATGTTAATTTTATGTTACCTTCTCAAGATGTTGAAGAAGTGCAGCTTTAAATTGGCAAACTCCGCGTCCAGTTGAATTGGGGTCCAATCTATTAGCCTTCTCATAAGCATAAAATCGACCTGATTCCACGAGAGTGTTACAGGTTAGAAATACAGTGTGTGGAATTCAACTGAGCTAATTAATAACATCTAGAGAAATGTATGATACAGTCTTTATAGATTGTTAAATGAGAACAGAAGACTACAATAGACATGTCAAGCGGAAAAACCAGCTTCAAAATAAGTAATATTCAGGGGTGAAAAAAAATAGAAATATATATCAATTGCAAAGCTCACAAATATACGCGACTCTGGGATTGATGTCTTCAACAATATTAGCACCCCGAAGAATTTGTCCAATTCCATCAAGTGAGGAAGGCACTAATTCACTATCCAGCATATCATCTCTAAAGTTTGCCGCTGTCTGGGACCTGGAGGAAGACCCTCTTTGGTAAGCCATTCCTAGGTGAAGACGACGTGGCTGGACCTAGCTAGATCTTCTGCAGAGGCATCGACAGTGGAAAATTAATTATTCACACAATGAGAGAGTGCAAGGCACAACAGCACCATTGAAGAGTAAGTTCAAAAATGCAACTCAGATGATTAGGCAAAACAAGAGAGCCACTAAAGTTCAGGCAGTGAGTGCACCGGGTGTAGAACCAAAGCTTAAAAACTGAAGAGTGGTGTTGGATTGATTATGATTTTAAAACTTTGTTATTTTGTTCATGAGAGAGAGAGAGCTGAAGAGTTGTGTTATTTGTTCATGAGAGAGAACTCAAGAGCAAGTGAGGAAGACACTAAAATGAAAAAGGATCGCATAGGGCATGTTTGGTTGTAAGAAAAGATAGAAGTTTTAAATAGAAGATGGATGAACTGGGGATGAATTGTGAGTAGGGATGCACATCTGGTCCGGACCAGACCGGATCGGACCAAAATTTACGGTCCGGTCTGAACCGGTGGACCGAATTTTTTTAAAAGTTTGGACCGTGGACTGGACCAGGGTATATATGGACCGGGACCGGATTTTGTGTAAAAAGTGGACCGGATTGGATCGAATACCCTTAATTTTACGGTCCGGGTCGGACCGATGGACCGGAATTTCTGAAAAGTATGGACCGTGGACCGGACCGGACCGGAATTTTACGGTCCGGTCTTTGACCGACCCGTAAAATTTGGTCCGGTTCGATCTAAAAATGGGCATCCCTAATTGTGAGACGGAATTGGGAAAAGAAGAATCTTTATGGCAAAAAGATGAAAATCGAGATGGTGTATCAGCTGGGATTTTGTTTTCTGGCGTCGTTTTAGGAAGGAATAGAGGAAAAATAGTGTGTTCTTGTTTTCTGGTTTCATGAAGAGAAAGAAAAGCGTTATACGAGGAAGATGACAGCGGGGAGACTGGAGACAGCCACCGAGCTGTATTTTTGGTTTCATTATTTTCTTATTACTGCCCCAAGGTTTTGATCTTTCCAAATGAGCCACGTCACATCGAGAATTATTTAATAATCCAAGAATAGTATGAAAACTTTATACGACGTCGTTCTTTTCCCAAGACTGTACGGACCGTTTGAAGTTGGAACCCAGGGAAGCATTTAGTCCCTACACACTATCATCTCATTCTCACTCTGAGGAGTGGCTTTTTTTGTCTGTCCCTAAAACTTTGATTCCAGCTGAGAAATGCCGATGAGCTACTACATAGGCAAAGCTACCAAGATCTTCATCTTCATTCTCACTCTCATTTTAAAGAAAAATATCAGACATTAAATATATTGACTTTTAAATAGAAGTTTAAACTATAATGATTTAAGGCCTCCAAAAATATAAATAATAGCCATATGCTATAATTTATGTTTTCAGTTTTATTCATTTGCAAAATTAATTTAGTGTTTAGTAAACCATTTAATTTTTGACACAAAATGAACAGAAGAATTGCTTAGTTTTGAATTCATATAATGTGCATCCAAGCTATTCCATTTCAAAATGACGTAGTTTTAATATAAAACAATATCAAACGTCGTTTCATTAATGTAACCACAAATTAATAACTATACTCTTTTAACAACTATGCAGTTTTATTTTAAAACACAATAAACTACGCCGTTTTCTCAAAATGTTGTTAATAGTGTGGCACTGTGGCTACACGTGATCTCATTCCCTTAATTTTATGTCAGTCAAAATTTTGACACTTTAACTCAACAAAAATATGTTTATGAAAATAACAGTTACTTTTTAAGTTTTGAATTAATCAGCTTATTTTATATTGTTTGAATTATACATTCATTTTTATGTCAAAAAATACATCTTGCAATTTTTGTTCCTTATTAAGAAAAAGTGAAAAAACGTTTATGAGATATATGACACAGGACCTAAATTAGAGATTGTGTGCCATGTGTCGTTATAAGATTAGTGGTCAAACTTGGCAAAAGTGAAAAACACTCCTAAAAACTTTATCATGGCTTTAATTTACAATATTTAAATTGATATTTGTACTTTTTTTTCCGAAAGAAGTAAATTGTACTTTTTAGAGTAGATCCTATAACATTAATGAAAACTTCTAGAAACATAAATTGCTATCAATTTATTGGTTAGGAGGTGAACTGAACATCATTGAAAAAACAATAAAGTTAAAGCAATGTTAGGGATTAGAGTGTGTCTGTGGGTTAATGCATTTTTATTTGTTCTCATTTCTCAATACACTTTTGCTTTTGCATTTGTTTCAGTGTGGGTTAATGTATTTTCATTTTTCTTTCTTCTATCTTTTCTTACAACCAAACATAGCCCGAGTGCATTTGTTTCAAATCTTTTTCATCATCTGAATTTGATTTTTTTTCTAAATTAATTTTAATTTAACTCGTTTTAGTAACCTTATTTTCGAAAAAGGACACACCCCGAGTGCTGAAAACCTTCTCTGATTACCAATATTTTTGTCTGATTTCATGAGAGAGAGAGAGAGCTCAGGGAGCTAGCTTGAGAGATGAATATAAGGCTGCAAGTGATTTCTCTCCTTCAGCAAAAGACCAAGGAGAGTAGACTCCCCAAACATGCACTCACCAATCTGTTTCAGGCAATTGTACGAGTGGTTGAATGCATCATTGAGCTGCAAGATTTACCTTCAGAGGACCTTCAAGGCAATGTTACAGATGATCAACCAATTCCCCAACATTGATTATGAGATTTCAAAAGCAGAAAACAGTGAGCTATCTCACAACAAGTGCCAAGAAGGTATCACAAAAGTTTATGCAATGGCGATAATCTTCCCCAAAAATGAGAGAGAGAGCTCAATCACATGTTGAAATTACAAGATATAAATATATTAAAATGTTTTTAAAAATAAAAATTCTTTACATAATTTATTATTGGTATCAGAGCTGGTAATATATTTAACTATTTTTGTGTGTTTTATTTTTTATAGTACATTAATTTTTTTAAAAAAGTATATCTAAATCATGTTGAAAAAATCAAATTTTAAAAAAGTCATTTTCTATAATAGAATATAAATATATTATATTATTTATTTTTTACATAGGTAATGCATATGTATTGCATATATAATGCATATGTACATTACCCTATTGACAATAATAATAATAGTCGTGCCTTGGACAAACAACACTTGCAATTTGGGCATTGGTGCGTTCACAACACTGTCCAAAGTACAATATATGTCAATTTAAACAACATGATTTGCTAATACAACATAAATGTTTTATCTTTAAGCGACAAACAATCACCATTTGAAAAACAGCTCTGTTAATAGTTTTACAAAAGACATCTTATTCTTATGTATTGCATTCTGTTTTTTAACCACACTGGAACTAGAATGCAAAAGCAAAAGTGTTTTGGGAACAAATAAAGTGAAATTGATGTAGAAGAATAATGCAAGAAATTAGTACCCAAAACCTAGCCATGCGACAAAAGTGAACAAATCGAATGAAAAGGGCTGCGGCTTTTGAGGAGTACTTCCGCATACATACTCTTCTAACATTGTTTTAACTTTGTTGCTTTTTTCTATGAAGTTCAGTTCAACATCTTGCAAACTTTTTACGTAGTTGTATATAGATCAGAACCAATAAACTATTTGCAGTTTATGTTTCTAGAAGTTTTCATTACCTATTATAGGATCTATTCTAAAAAGTACATTTTACTTCTTTTGGGAAAAAGTACAAATATCATTTAAATATTGTAAATTAAAGCCATGATATAGCTTTTACTTTTCACTTTCCCAAGTTTGACAACTAATATTATAGTTTTATAGTTTCTTGTGTGACAGACATTGTACTACTAATACTTATACGGCTCACTTTTGGAATTTATTGTTGATTTCTAAAATCTACTTACACGACAAACCACATACTTAGGCGACATTTTTTAGGTATTGCCGCACTACATATAATGTGACCGAGTACGATTATTCTGTCGCATTAGACTTAATGCGGCACAACTTATGTGACTGATCCTTATGTGACAGACCGTTGTCACATAAGACCTTATGTGACTAAAAACGAACTTATGCTGCCCAAAGTGGTCAGTCACATAAGAGGCCAAATGGCATAGTATTTTATTTTTTAGTTTGTCGTATTATATATAATGCAAGATTCAATATCATAACGATATTTAACTAAATTTGCCTGATTCTTTACCTTCCGATCTCTCCTGTTTTCATCAACAACAACAAAATAAATCTCACATAGCCCATAGCGTTTAATGTATATTATATAATCTCACATTATCACGTTACGTTGTGTTGTCTTGGTCTAATCCAGCCGGACTTCTCAGTACTCCTCTGATATTTGCTTCTCCCAACTCTACGGCCGCTCAACTTTCCTGCTGTTGTGCATGCATATTCCAGCGATGACGGTGAAAATGGAGGCTGGAAGGTGTGTAAGGTTGGAGGTTGTAAAGCAGGTGTCGAAGGCTGAAGAGTACGAGGGTGGCGAGGATGGTGTCTTTTTGTGGGACGAGAAGTTTGGGAAAGATTGTCTCCTGGCGGATTGGAGAGTGATGATGAAGGGTTGCAAAAATTGGAAATTAAGTTTAATGTGTTTATTCCAATCGGACTTTCAAATCTGATTTCCGATTTTTGCAACCCCTCATCATCACTCTCAAATCCCCCAGGAGACAGTCCTTTCCAAACTTCTCGTCCCACAAAAAGACACCATCCTCGCCACCCTCGTACTCTTCAGCCTTTCACCTATCATATTCTTCCGGCCCAACCCCAAATCCTCATCTTCTACCCACTCAAACTGCACAAATAACCCCCCCTCTTTGACACCCGCTTTACCAAATCCAACCAGCTTACACACCTCCAACCTCCTCACTATCAGCTTCACCTTGTACATTTTTGTCGTTATCGCTGGAATATGCACAGCAGCGGGAAAGTTGAGCGGGCGTAGACTTGGGAGAAGCAAATATCAGAGGAGTATTGAGAAGTCCGACTGGAATAGACCAACGTGAGAGTGAGATTACATAAAATACATTAACATTATGGGCTATGTTTGGTTGTAAGAAAAGATAGTAGAAAGAAAAATGGAAATACATTACTTAACCCACACTGAAACAATTGCAAAAGCAAAAGTGTATTGGGAACAAATAAAGTGAAATTGAATAATGCAAGAAATTAGTACAAAATCCACACTGAAACGAATGCAAAAGCAAAAAGTGTATTGGGAACAAATAAAGTGAAATTGCAATAATGCAAGAAATTAGTACCCAAAATCTAGCCATGCGACAAAAGTGGATAGATAGAATGAAAAGGGCCGCGGCTTTTCAGGAGTACATTTATTAATTTGTGGTTACATTAATGAAACGACGTTTGATATTATTTTATCAAAACTACGTCATTTTCAAATTGATGTAAATAGCTTGGCTGCACATTATATGAATTCAAAACT
Source organism: Rhodiola kirilowii (assembly GCA_033675215.1). NCBI lineage: Eukaryota > Viridiplantae > Streptophyta > Magnoliopsida > Saxifragales > Crassulaceae > Rhodiola > Rhodiola kirilowii. Next base: position 3,684,583 of record CM066194.1, read on the forward strand.
AAGCAATTCTTCCGTTCATTTTGTGTCCCAAATTAAATGGTTTACTAAAGACTAAATTAATTTTGCAAATGTGAAAACATTTACTATGCATAAATTATAGCATATGGATATTACTTATATTTTTGGAGGCCTTAAATCGTTATAGTTTAAACTTTAAACTTCTATTTAAAAATCAATATATTTAATATCTGATTTTTTTATGTGTGGACTACTTAAAACAAAATAGTGCCTAAAATCTAACTAAAAATATGCTTGTGTGAGTTGTGGCCTGAAAGCTGAAGCTTTCGCTTCAGTGGCTCTGATTACGAGGAGCATGCTTTCCTCATGCACTGATGACACATTATTTGCCGATTATCCTTCTTCCACTGGCCACATAGCAAAAATGGTATGTAAGATAACATTTTAACGCCTTAAACATAAAAAGTGAATATAAAGAAAGAAACATAACCTAATCCGACTTGACACGTGTTGTTCTCCTCGAGGTAAAAATAAGCTGATCATCATTAGCTTCATCCACCTCCTCATCATCAGAGCTAACAATCTTCTTTCTCAACTTCTTCTTCACACCTCCACCCTCGCTCAAACATTTACCTCCTTGTACCCCATTTTTCCTCTTCCTAAAACCTTTTTCACTAGTCGGACACCAATCCCCATCATCCTTATACTTTTTCCGTTCACTAACGAGAACTCCATTATTCAATACTCTACTTATTCTCTTACCTCGTATCGGTTTTGTTCTCTTCATCACTTGGATCACTAGAGTTGGGAGAAGCTGCAGTGCTGATCAATGAGTACATGGACAGTGAGAGGAAAGCAGATGAGATGAGGACGGGGACAAAGGCTTAGATGGAGAAAGATGATGTGCTGATCAGTGATTCTGATTATGAAGTGACTGCGTCGAGCGATCAGATGAAGCATGATGACAGTGATGATGAGTACAAGGATTAGAGATGGTACGTTTCTTAGTTTTTTCCTTTATGGTTAAAGAACACTGAATTCAAATGTCTTAGTTTTTCAACTGATTCTTTTAAATCTGAAGAACACTAGATTCACATGTCTCAGTTTATTTCACTTTTACAGTAAATCGGATTTTATTATTGGTATCAGAGCTGGTAAAAAATTGTATTTTAAAAATAATTTGCATAGTTAGTATAGAACTATAATTCATCTTTTGGTGACTTCTTAGATTTAAATAGAATATTAATTACCACTAAATAGAAGTAAAATTTAATTTAAAAAGTAAAAACAAACTAATAACATTAGTATTATTTTATGAAAATTAATGGTATTAATGTATTAGTATGATGAAAAAGTGAATTAGTTGATAGAGAAGAAACCAATTTCTCTAGCTTTTCAGATATCCAAATTTCGAAGAAAGTCATGTATTCTACAATTTGAGATATCCTATTCTCCACATGTTTTCTGAAGCAAATCTTTATCAACTAATTGATTGAAATCTGATTTTTTATATATGTATGAGAATCTTCTAAAAACCTTCAACTGTCAACAACAACATCAATTTTGATATTGGAATCTCAAAATCTTTGAGAAACATGCATATCCATAAAAAACATTGTTCAAAGTTGTAAGACAAATCTTTATAACTAAGTGTCAGAATGACATAAATGAGAACCGAGTCATTTTTTTGTTCTTTACCTGGATTATCTTTCACCCTCTCACATTCACTAGTTCCGAATGGCTTTAAAGATAGAAGCACGGCTAAGGTAACAAGTGCGAGTGGTAATCCCAAACATTTTACCACCATTTTTTTGCTAAATTGTTGTAAGTTTGGAGGACATTTCATACCATTATAGTATTGAAAACTTGTATTGCATAATCATTCTCAACTTTCATCTTAAGTCAGATAATAGATATCGCAACTCATGTACATATGTCGTATTTTTAGTTTCTCGACGGCAAATTTTTTTTCTATAAACAGTTTTGTTAATCTTGTATTTAGCAATTATTAGGGACACTTTTTAATAGATTTTTGTACCGTAAACGATATACATAACTTATTTTAAGTTCACATTTTTAATCACATAACGAATATTAGTCCTATGTCCCACAATATATTTTGTTAAACCATGGATTATGTATTTTAAATACACAAAAAATCGTTATTAATCCCACGAACTATTTAGATTAGTGCCACGAATAATATACAGTTCATGAGTTTAACATATACAGTTCATGATATTGCGTATTATTCGGTCCCACGGGCTGTTTCAGTTTGCACCACGAATAGTTTATAGTTCGTGAGTTTATCAATGTATATTTCGTGACTTTTGTGTATTATCCCACGAACTATTTGAATTAATACCACGAAAAATATACAATTCATGAGTTTAACATATATTTTGTGGCTTTTATGTATCATCACACGAACTATTTTAGTTTGTACCACAAACAATAAATAGATCGGAGGGTTAACATGTATAATTTGTGGCTATTGTCAATTGTGTATCATATAAGATTTCTTAAAAATAGTAGGATAATATTTTTATTTAACATTTATTTTTTGAATAGGACAAAGTTAGATTGTTAATGTTTGTTCGGAAGAATAAAATCAGATTTATTGATCGCACTAATTAAGGGGTTGATTATTTGATTTTAAAAATACATTCAAGAGGAGCGCTCAAATAAGAACCCATTATTTTTTTGAGAACTTGAGACTCTAATCTTCACCTTCTAAAATGTATCATCAAGTCTGTTTTGGTGGTGACACGTGTCTCATGTGCAGTTTCCAAGATGCATTTAATGCAAAGTACCAGCCACTTTTTTTACTTTACTTTTTGGACATGTGTCACATGCAGATTCAAAGATGCATCATGATGTAATGGTGAGATTTGAGTTCTCAAGTTCTTGAATTTTTAAGGGTTCTCAAGTTCTCAAATTTTTAAGGGTTCTCAACCGAGCGTACATTCAATAACAAATTTATTTTTAAGGATGAATTTAAATAATATAAGCTAATAACTAGAAAGAGGACTTTACTTGGCAAAGGTCTGGAAAAAAAATTACAAAGCCAAGGATAACAATCTAGTGTGGACCATAACCGTTTATTCTTTCTCGCATAATTTTTTAGATTGTTCTCCGTTCTATTAGCCTTTCGCCTAAAAAAAGTGGATCTTGCAACCGTACTTCTCCAGCTCTGTAAATGTTAATACCAATCTCCGAGTTTATGTTTAAACTGGCTACGAAGTCAAAGGATTCTGAAAATTTTCAAACAATCCGTTTCTATGATGACGTTAGGATTATGAACAATTTTAACCAATTTCAAACCTTATAGCACAGCTGCACCGTCGCAATCAATGACTGATTCTATATCATTCTTATAATTGGCTTGAACTTCAATGATAGATCTTGTGTCATTTCCAACAATAGCAACAAAAGCACCCATTTTGCTATCATGATCACGAGATCATCAACATTGACTTTTATAAAACCACTCAAACTCATTATCATAAAGGTAAACAAACTTTTCTTATATTCGGTGATATGCCTCCGTATTTTGCCCAAGGCTAATAATAGGCCAACCAAAACCTTACAGCCTTAAGACCCATTACCCGGCCCGAACATGCACTACTACAGAACATACATTATGCATCGGTTTGAAAAATGACTTATGCATCGATTTTATCTTATACATCGATTTAATAAAAAATTAATACATAATGTAAAGCTTATGCATCGATTCATCCCATATGAGACTTTAATGTACCATATTCAACATACATAAAAATGGGTCGGGGGGCCAACACTTGAAACCCGAGTCCGGCGACCCAACTAAGCCCAATATTAAAATTATATTCAACTACATGAACTGGTATTGACCATATATTCGAAGTAAGTTTGTCTTTTTTCTTATAATACGTACAAATTCTATCCTACTGTTAGTTATTTTAATGTCACTGCCATCGAAGAAAATACTATGTCACTACCACTGAATATTGCATATGATACTTTTTCTTTATTTGAATAAAAAGCATTCGAATGATTATTTTTTCCTTCTTCTAGTCACTCATTATTTTTTTTGTATTGTTGTAGTATTTCCATGGCTTTTAATTTTTTTCATTGCCCGTTAATATTGTAAGTACTTAGTTGTTGAGGTGATGGCGATTTGGTGTTCGATTTTCAAACAACAGTTAGTAGTAATGTGTTGCACAATCTAAACTGTTAACTTGCTGTTAAGTAAGCTTGTTCCTACCCAGTACTGGTGCATTGTTACCAAGTTGGCTAAACCTACCAATACAATTGTGTGATGATTTATGATGTTTGTTGTTATGCTGTTATGTGAAAAAATCTATGTCACTTTGGTTCTTTGATTGCTAGTATGTATGCTAAGACTCTTATGATCACTAGGAGTACGCATCATCTATTTGGTAATATTTGCAGTCTTTACAGACTAGACTTTAGTAGTCATGGAGCTAGTGTCGTATGGCAATGATGGCACACCTGAGCCCAATATCAATACGCCCTCATCGATGCCTAGCAGCAGTAACATGTTGAAATCTAAAGGTAAAAAATCTGATGTTTGGAATCATTTTGTTCGGTTGGATGAGGTAGTAAATGGCAATAAGGTGCAGAAAGTCGAATGCAACTTATGTAAGAGAAAGCTTATTTGTTGTGGTAATGCTGGTACCTTGCGTCTGACTAGGCCTTTTAAGTCACATATGAATACTTTAGCAAAAGGATCTTAGCTTTTCTTATTTTGATTCATATAAGGGCGCGGCAGAGTTTGTTTTACATCTGACATGTGGTCTTCTAGACAGAAAATGGGGTTCATGAGTTTGACTTTCGCCCACTGGATTGACAATGATTGGAATATGCATAAAAGAATATTGTCACTTAAGATGGTTGAATATCCGCATATATAGGTTGACTGTGATGTCTGAGAACTAGAGTTTGGTTGACAATAAATCTGAATCTTACATATGTTTCCTTGTATATGACATGTTGTATGCCTACTGTTATTTTCTTGAACATTTTGGTATTGAACTGTTTAATTTGTTTTGATCTGTTTGTTTATTACTGCATTAAATAATGGTGTCAACTGATTCCTTGTACTTGACATTTTGAATGACACAGTTGTTTTCTTAAACTTTGTGGTGCTGAATTTTCAATTGAACTGTTTGCTTGTTATTGTTGTTTTAGAATGGTACTATCATAATTTCTTGCACATTTTGGTGCTGAACTGTTAACTACTTGTATTTAACATCTTGTTACCACTGTTATATTCTCGAACTGTTTGTTTATTACTTCTGATAAATAATATAATGGTGTTGAACTGTGTATTCGTTACTGCAGTTAAAGAAATTTACTGGGACTTGAAATTGTCAACGCTTGACTTTTTAGGTTCTGTGCTAGCACCGGGCGACAGAAACTTATATGGTAGCTTTTTTGAGTTTCTCTTATGCGTATAACCTGAAAACTTGTAGCTTGGTCTTTTGTGGTTCTACTTTTAGAACCAGGGAAATTTTATGTAATAGCTATTGAAGGAATGATGGAACAGAGATGTAATAGGTTGAGACCAGATGTATATATCAATTTGAAGAAGTAGTGAGCTACTGCTGTTGTTGATGATGATGATAGGAGCTACTATAGTCCTATGTACCTTGCGGCTTCTGATAGAATGCTTCGCGTCAACCCTCGCTCTGCACTGTCAGGCTATCTTGTTTCTGCCTACATTATTTTGATGCCTTCTCGGTTACCTTCACTACACTATTTTGCCTCTTTGGCGACTGATTTTGCCGCTGTCGCATAAGGATAAGTCGCTCAAGTAAACTTAAGCGACACAGTTACGTCGTCAGTCGCTTAATCAAACTTAGGTCACACAACCTTATGTAACAAACCAAAGTGTATCGCTTAAGTTCTCGTAAGCGACTAACCCTTATGTGACAAACCAAAGCTTTGACATTGCTGAGAAATTAGGTGTAGTTTTTGCTGCCTTTAATACAGAAGGTGAGTGGAATTCCTTGGATATAGCACTTTCTGCACTGTCCCATGTCACCAAAACAATAGAAAGATGCTTAAAACTCTATTCGTTTAGTTGATCTCACGGTATGCTGTATTTTTTTTTTTCAAACATGCGATTTCCAGAAAATTTGAAACACGGAAAACCCTAAAAATTCAGATTTTTGATCCGTTTGAGAAAGTCAGATCATTTTGATGCGACCGGCAAGGTTGGTAGTGTGAAAAGCGAGCGGGTGTAAGCTAGGAAGATGTGGATGCTTGGGATTTGAGCGAAGAAGTGCTCGAGTCTCTGGAGAGCGACGCTTTGCAGAAGATTGCGGAAATGGAAGAGGCTGGCATATCTGGAGATCACTACTTGCAGGAGTGGCGAACGACGAAGGAATAGCGTGTTGGAGGTTTTATGCCTTCGTCACAGCCTTCCCGTGTGTGGCCGTGTGTCTTGCCTGCTTTCACTATACGTCAGCAAGGTTGGTTGAGATTCTTGGCTCTTTTTTTTTTCTTTTTTCTTTTTGAAAAATTGAAGTGTTGATTTTAGTTGTGTTATTTTTTTTTTCTTGACGTGGTTTGTGATTGTAAAAAATTATATACGAGAGATTTTGGTCAGCACGTCTGCAAACTCGATCTGATGCTTTGCTGCATGTTGATTGTGTAATACTATTTGCTCTTCGGTGGTTGTCAATTATATATTCTCTTCTCGTCCACTTGGCGTGATTGATTGTTGAAGGGATGCTATGCACACACGTTGTTTTGTAATTAGAGCCCTTTATTAAAAGAAATGTGATTTGTAATAAAATGGAAATATTTAGCTCCATTTGCCGATAGAATTGAATAAAAATAATCAACACCCAAAGTCCAGCAGAAACTACATGACCCAAAGTGACTTTCTCATCCTCGCACATTTGGGCCATCTCGTTCATTTTCATATATTTTATGCTGCCACAATTATTCAACCTAATCTGAAAATTCATTATATCCGTCAAGTTTTAGTTTTACTTTTCGTTGAGGTTTTAGTTGTAGTTTTAGTGTTAGTTAGTTTTACTTTGTTGTACTCGTTGCATTTGTTGCTTTCCTGGCTTCGGTGGACTGGTCACCTCTCGCGGCGTGAGGCGAAGTGGAGCATCTCACTGCTCCCGACTAGCTAACTTTCCCTAGCCTTGAAGTCCTCTTTTTTGTCTTTTATGGGATCAGGTGGCATGCTACCAGTGGCAGGAAACCGGTGTATGACGCTCGCTTGTGCAGCATTGTCCTGTGCTTCCGTGGAAATTGGTCAGTGCTTCATCGTTGTTTCGGAGTTGACTACCGAGTCACTTCTTCCATTTGACCATTTTGGCATGCTTTGGCCTTTGAAGCGTGAAGATGAATAAGCAGTTGATGGATTGATTAACTGTGCTTGGATTACTATTCTTGTTAGATGTTTTGTTCCAGTACTAGTCGGTCGTCTGTTTGCTGTTGTTGTTTATCTTTTCCTTCGTTCTATGCCATTTTTTCTCTTCTATCAAAAAAAATTATATCCATCAAGTTTTTATTATTATAAATAAAATGAAAGGACGGCATACGAATACATAATTTTTTATATTTATAAATATACTAGAGAAAACATGATTTTACCCTCAGTAGGACCGTACTACAAAAACTTCCTGAGCGGCAGAATCACTATATTGCATTTGGGAAGACATTCGCAATAAGTAGTCATCAAAATCCAAATTTTAATTTCTCTGCAATGTAGAACTACTCAAAGCGAATATATCTCTCAACATGGTAGTACGTAGCATTATATATGATTGAGTTCATTGCCAAAAAAACAAAACAAAAATATTTATTATGGTGATACAGATAATAAATACCCACGGATCATCAACGATCACCATCTTACCGATCGAAACTTGTATTTGACAGTTGACACCATTCATTTATACGTCTTAATTAGGCAAAGAGAAGTTGCACAGTGGTGACCCTTCCCCATGCGCTCGCTAATGACCAGGGTTCAAGTCTTATCTAACTCTAACCTAACATACTAACCCATGTATCAAAAAAAAATTTATACGTCTTAATTACTACTTTCCTTTTATATTGATCGGGAGCTTAATTATGTTATTAAATGGAAAAATACAAATGTCCTACATTAAACCTAACATATTTGCCCCATTGAAAGCGTCACTTGTGGCGCATGAAGAGAGAAACATTTCATGCAAGGTTGTCAAAATCGCGATTTAAATCGTGAAATCGTACGATTTTACGTTTCTAGAAGTACATTTCGAGTCAAATCGCATGTAAACTCGTTTTGGGGTAAAATCGGACTGTAGCACGATTTTACTGTTGTAAAATCGGGTAAAATCGTTAAAATAAGAAAAAAATTGATAAAATTATATAAAAGTCATTTTAAAAATAATAATTGATTGTTAAGAATATTTAACATGTTTATCCTTATAATTAAATTATAAAGTTGAAATTTGATTCATTTATATTTTTATAGTGTTTAAAAAATATATTTAATATATAATATTATTTTAATAAAAGGTAAACTCGGCGATTTTACGATTCGATTTTACGTTTCGATTCTACCTACGCAAAACGAGTCAAGGTAAAAACTCGATTCTGACAACCTTGATTTCATGCATATGTAAAACATGCATAGTTCACAACAAGTTAGCTTTGTGTCCTCAATTTGTGTCCTCTCAAATTCTTACTGGTTGATATTCATTGCTATTCTCTATACGTATTCTCCCCACCTATGTATATCTTTGTATAATAAAAATGTAAGTTAGCTTTTCGGTGCAAATCTTATTATCATATAAATTATGGGGTCGAGTTCAGGTCAGAACCACTTGTTTTTGTTAGAAATCAAAACTCGTTAATCTGATACTATCAAAGGTTTAAATTAATCAAAATTAATTCAATTTAAATAATCTTTTAATCATTTTTATGTTCAAAAATGGTATATTAGGAAGTGACAATGTATATTTTAAATTTAAAATCCCCGAATATCGAGTGAATATCCATTTAGATATTAAGAGCTCTAAAGTTTTGAAACAAACTCACGATATCATATTTGATCTACTGAATTTCTTTTCATTAGTTGAATAGGAATTTCGATTTGAGAACTTTTACGTAAGATTTGTCATTTGTGATATAAAAAACACGAACATAATGACGAAGATATGTATCGTGATTTTGCTGTATATATCAAAACCATGAACATATAAAGCAAAACTACGAATATATAAAGCAAAACCACGAACATCTGGATCAACTGAGAACTTTAACATAAGATTTGAGATATAAAAAAACACGAACAAACTATTGTCGTTGACCGTCAACTGCAAAAATCACACGAGGATAACTATATATTGCGGAAGAACGACGAGGTCATCATAAATCTTGTTCGAAAATCGTGAGATTTTGTTGATATCAGATAGTGTGAATTGTTTTCCAATTGACTAATATGCCCTCTCATCATATATATTGTAATTAAATAATTATTGTATTTGCAAAAATTAAGGATCGTAGAATATGATTTATCGTACGTATATTAAAAGTTCTGATTTCTGACTAAAAGTGATTGTTCTGACTTCTGACCTGATCTTTTTCCTAAATTGTGAACTAATAAACAATAGAATTTAATTGGTTAATTGAACGGAACAACACATGCTGGCAGTGGTTAATTCAATTCTTAGTGATCAAATCAATTTCTTATGATGGCTCTTATTTCTTCTTTACTTCCATTTGCTTATGGCACATAGATTTTCTCTTGTACCACCGTGTACTTGTGCCGCCTCAAGACTTTGATGGCAACAATAAAGTTCGGACTTCTGAAGCTGCGCGTTTCGGACATTGGTAGATCGCTAAAGTCTAATATTTGATAGGGAGAAAAGTTCAATATAAAAGACATGCACTTCATGTTGATCGAAAATATACTAGATAAGGCCTATATATACCGATTTATTTCTACTTGTAATGAACTTAACAATCAAAAAAATGTATATATTGTTGGGGTCTCTACTGCGGCATATGTATTTAATACTCCATGTCTGGATATACATGTTTCATTGGCCATTTGTTTCCGGTGGGCGATGGTAGGAAATGTATGGCAGAAGATAATTTATCCATAGCACACAAAAAATATAGCATTTATTAAACACAAGTAGCATACATAGCTCTGATTGGATATCCAGCTGTAGTTCATATGGATTATAAAATTATTAAATAACGTAATATTAATGTGAGATACAATCATATAAATCTAAACCTAAGATGTACAACAGTCTACATATCAAATGATTCCCATGTCGAATCTTACTCCTTTCGCTTATTAATCAGAAATATCAAATGAAAGCTCCCGTGATCTTCAGGTACTACGCATCTCATCTTCTTCTCCTTTGAAAACTCTAATTGCGCATTTGCTTTAACTGTCCCCACAATCGATCTGCACCATGTGGTTTTAACCTTGTTAGGGGTAAATGTCTTTCAAAGGGTCACCGAGAAATTGATGTACCAAATGGCTTGATGCATCGAGGTTGTAGTATATAGATCCAAGTTGTGGTCACAAGTCTATGGTCTGTACTGTGGTGAGAATATTTGATGTCATTGTTCTGATTTGTATAGATAGATGAATTCCACTTTTAACTTTTTCCAAGCCTAGAATTACTTTGAAGTATAAAGAGTGGAATTACTGTGATATTTCAGAAAACAATTTTGAATAATAACGAGGAGGATCTTGTTCTCCCAATTTTCACAATATTGTCTAAGGCTTTGAGATACACAGTAAAAAATGATATAGTTAAACTAGGAACACAATCCGTTATGACAAAACTTGAAATTAGATATCAACTGTTTTAGAACATGGCAATTGTGTTCTTATGTTGAAAGAGGTTCAGTGGCCTTGTTCAACCACGTAAGTTTTGTCTCACTTAGATGTCGTGCAAGAATTTCTTTGCATTTGGTGCGGTATGTAAGGAGGTTCACATCTATCAGCTTATTTTTGATATGGCCCCTGGGAGAATCCAAAAGATTCATTGCATTTAATTAAAGACATCAATATAGATAACTTTTTAGTAATTTATTAAGGACCTTTGCTTTGACTCCACGAAACGAGCTTCACTCCAATTGCAAAGCTAATGTATACTTTCTCTTATTTTTAATTCCACCTTCGCTAAAGTAAATATAACTGCAAAACACATGATAGCTCACTTCCACCAAAAGAGCTCCACTCCAATTTCAAAGCTAATGTATACTTTATCTTTTTAATTCCACCTTTGCAAAAGATTTTACCATAAGTAAACCTAATTGCAAAACACATGATAGTGGGTTTAACTTTGATAATAATGTGTGATGCATTTTTTTCTTCATTCTATAAAAACGGATCTATCATTCTCCCTCACCATAGAGCAAGACAATGTTGAAGGATTTATAGAGCAAGATACCTCATCAAAGAGCAGCAAAGAGCAAGACAGTTGAAGCAAAATGGAAGCTCCCGTGATCCTCGGGTAATACACATCTCATCTTCTTCTTCTTTAAAAACTCTAATTGCGCATTTGTTTTAACCGCCCCCTAATCGATCTGCACCTGGTGGTTTTAACCTTGTTTGGGGTAAAGGTCTTTCAAAGGGTTGGCCCGAATTAGCACAACCCTCAGCCCTAGATTCATCGACAAAGTAATCAGCACCCGCTCTATCAAACTAGAGAGATAGATAGAGGGATCATCAAGAAGAGATGATGACTACATTCATTTCCGAAATACAACTGTTATGTTTTTAATTCATGTTTGGCCTCATCAAAATGATTATATATGCATTACATATGCAAAAATTAAAAATGTTTATATTCTATTATATAAAATGATTTTTTTTAAATTGTGATTTTTTTAATTTGATTTAGATATACTTTTTAGAAAAATTTTAATGGACTATAAAAGAATAAAACACACAAATAATTAAAAATATTACCAGCTCTGATACCAATAATATATTATGAAAAGAGTTTTTGTTTTTAAGTACATTTAAATGTATTTTTATCTTGTAAGTCACAAAATATATTTTCGCCGAATGGCCCTTAAAATATCGAAAACGGTTATGTCTATGATCAACACTTTCGATTAGGGCTGAGCATTATTTGGTAATTACCGATTTACCGATTTAATTTACCGAAACCGAATCAATTCGGGTTCGATAATTCGGTAATTTACCAATCGGTATTTCGGTAAATTTCTATTGGTAATCGGAATAAGATTTTTCGATCGGTATATTACCGAATTACCGAAATACCGACTAATATATATTTATATATCAATTAATTTTATTCAAAAAATCTAAACGACACAACATTGTGTCAAGGTCATAAGAAGAATTAAACTTAACCCTAAGTCGCTCTTGTTCTGCTTCTGCCTTCTGCGATTCTGTCGTCCATCTTTAGCTTCTCTAACTAGTTCCTGCTTCTCCGACACTCCCGCCGACTAGCTCCTGCGTGTCTGAACAAAATCATCTTCATCTCTTGCTGGTAATTTTGACTCACTTACAGCGCAGATTCAAGTTAGTATTATTCGAATTCTCACAATCTCACAGAAACTTTTTCAGGTTTAGTTTAAATGTCTTCAAAAGATTATGAAAACGCTTCTGAAATGTTTTCAAAAAAGTTAAGTGTTCTGTCCCTAGACCATCTGGTATTGAGATTGTCGATAAGGCTCAGTGCATATTTTGCAAAAAAGAATTGAGTGCTAATTCTAAAAGTAATGGTACTACTGGACTTATTCATCATCTCAAAATTTGCAAGCAAAATCCTGAAAATTGTCAGCAAACTATTTTAACTTATACTGCTTCTGAGAGTCAAGGTGTGGATGACAACAATGGTAGTCTGAAAAATTGGAAATTTGATCAAGAAGATGATGATGAGCTTCCTTTTCGATTTCTTGAGCGTGCTGGTTTTCAATATTTCATGCGGACAGCTTGCCCTTTATTTTCTGTTCCATCTAGATGGACGATGGTTAGAGACTGTTATATGATGTACGATGATGAAAGGCTGAAACTTAAAGCTATTTTGAAAAAATCAGCTTGTAGAGTTTGTTCGACAACTGATACTTGGACTTCTATACAACGGATAAATTATTTGTGTTTGACTGCCCACTTTATTGATGATAATCAGAGTATGAACAAAAGGATCCTGAATTTTGTTCCAATCAGAAGCCATAGAGGTGAGGATATTGGACTCTTTATTGAAAATTGTTTGAGGGATTGGGAAATTTAAAATGTGTTTACTAATACGGTGGATAATGTTGCTTCAAATAATACAGCTATTGAGCATTTGAGAAAGAAGTTGGTGTCCAATGATGGGTGCTTACTAAAAGGAAAATATTTGCATATGAGATGCATTGCTCATATTATTAATCTTGTCGTTGTTGATGGATTGAAGAGTATGAATCACTCAATTTCTCGCATTAGAAATGCTATCAGATATGTAAGGCAATCTCCATCAAGGTGGGCAAAATTTAAAGAGTGTATAAGCCTTGAGAAAATCGATAATAAAAGTCACGTGACTTTGGATGTACGAACGAGGTGAAATTCAACATATATAATGTTAGAATCAGCTGTGAAGTTTGAAACTGCATTTGAAAGACTGGAGATTCTTGATCCATTTTTTCGCATGGAGTTGTGCTCAAAAGATAAAGGCATGGATTCTGATGGAGATAATGGCAATGATTCTGACGTTCACGAAGAGAATGGTGTTCCTATCAAATCAGATTGGGAAAATGCAAGAAGATTCGTAAACTTCTTGAGTCATTTTCATACTCTCACGGTAAAGGTTTCTGGAACAAGGTATGTCACTTCCAATCTTTCTTTACTGAAATCATCGGTGTATTATATGTGTTGGAAGAATGGCAGAGAGATAAAGATAAAGATAAAGCATTAGCTACTATGGCTGCTAGAATGAAGCAAAAATATGACAAGTATTGGGGTAATGCGAAGAAGATGAACATGATTATATACATTGCTGTTGTTCTTGATCCTCGTTACAAATTGGAATATTTACCATGGACTTTTTCAGAGATCTACAAAGGAACAGATAATCATGTTGAGGCTATGGACTTGGGAGAAATGGTAAAAATTGCTTTGTATGAAATGTTTAATGAATACATGAGAATTTACAATTGTGTTGTTGTGGGAGGGAGAAAAGAAGGAACTGCTACTTCCATGTTACAATTTGATATTGATGAAGGTATAAAACAAGTCGAAGGAAGTGCTAAGATTTTTTCTATGTACATGATGCATAAATCAAAAGCACATGTCGAGGAAAATAGGACAGAGTTAGACACATATCTTAAAGAAGCTACTGAAAGCATTAATACTGAGTTTGATATATTGGGATTGTGGAGAATGCATAGTCCTCGGTTCCCCATTCTTTCTCAAATGGCTCGTGATGTGTTGGCTGTCCCTATTTCTACGGTTGCTTCTGAATCTGCATTCAGCACTAGTGGGCGCATTATTGATCCATTTTGGAGTTAACTCCTCGTTTAGTGGAAGCATTGATTTGTACTCAAGATTGGATTAGAGGTTGAACTCGTGCATCTCAGTCACACATTTGTATTGAGGAAAATCTTACGGAGATTGAAAAACTTGAAGAAGGTATGTGTTTCCTTAATAATTCTTTGTTACATTTGTTTCAAATGTGAAATGTCAATTAATCATTACATGTAACTTTTCAGATTTGATGAAGGTTTCACTTAACCGAGAAGATTAATTCAGATGAAGGAATGTGGGGATTGAAAATATAAATGAAGGTATGTTGATTCCGAGATTTGAACACATCAGTGGTTTGCGATAATTTGGATGTAAATATTGTGCTTGTGAACACATGAGCTAATAATTCAAAAACTTAGACGTGTGTGTGGTACTTCATTTTATTGTATAGATTTTCAACACAATTAGTTTAATCTTTTTCTTCTCCTTACATGCAGATCAGCAGATGTTTCAGCTTTCATCTGATGCCAACTCGACAATGAAGCTTTTGTGTGCAAAATGACAATTTTCCAGCTAAACTATGCTTTGTTTGAAGATGTCTATAAATTCCATTATTTTTTAGGGTGAACAAAGAAATTGTTGCTGTGCTTTGTCTTTGATCAAAATGTTTTGTTAAATTTTCAATTGAGCTATTGTAACAATCAAGAATAGAAATTAGAAACAGTGCAGGTGCAGTGGCGAAATAGAAGTTTAATTTCTTTTATTTTTTGGGATCAAAATAGAAGTTTAATTCATTTGTGCAGCTGCAGTTTGAAAAATTCAAAATTCGGTAATTTTTTTTGTATATCGGTAATTTACCGAAAGATTATTAATTTACCGATCTATTCGGTAAATAGGTTAATTCGGTTCGGTAATCGGAATCAAAATATCAATTCGGTAATTCGGTAATCGGTAATTCGGTAAATTACCAAATACTCAGCCCTACTTTCGATGGCTGTTCCCTTCTATTGATGCACTTCCTTTTTGATGAAAAATGATCATATCCTTTTACAAGTTCAGATAGAGAGGCTGCAAGTGCGCCATGTTTGGACACCACTATTTTCTTTAAAAATGAAAGAGTTATATGTACCATGCAAAGACACGATGTAAGAGTCAAAGAATTTCTAGAGAGACACAAAGAATGAAAATAGTGAGATCAATAGGAACATATACAAAGTATAAGGTCGGTCAGACAGATGTTTCTTGTCTATATAACAGGCAGGTTCAAGTTTAAATCTTTTCCTTATTAGAAATTTTTAATGTACTATAAAAGAGTAAAAGACACAAAAATTATTTAAAATATTACCAGCTCTGATACCAATAATATATTATGTAAAGAGTTATCATTTTTAAATATCTTTTAGCGCTTACACTAATTTTCTTCTCATATTCTGAGCTCAGATCATTGTAAAATATATCTACCACACAAAGGGAGAAAACATACAGTCATACTCAGATAGTAACCTCAAAAACCTCCAAGCAATCGAATCTTACTGATGACTTTATGCAATATTTAACAAGTTGTTTAATTTTAGACACTCATAAAAGCTCAGCTTTCCATTTAGTTTCATAAAAATGGAAAGAACCAAAGCTGCCAAGCAAAGGAGTGATCCCAAGATACAAACTTCTTGTTTCATCATTATGGAAAACAATTCCCTTTCAATGGCATTTTCCCACCCCTCTAACCGAAACATCACCCAATTCACTATAAAGAACAAGAATATTTCCTGAAGCTAGCACCTAATCTCTCTCTCATGAATAAAATAACACAGTGAGATCACACAACTGCAAGCTATTGTGCCATGTCTGCTTGTTTCCTCCTTCGCCATCTCTCAACTCAGCTTTTCATAGGTATGCATATTCATTAGATTCCCGATCTTCGAAAATGGCAGTGCCAACGACATTCTCCGTTTTACCACAAGACTGCGTCTGACTGATATTTAATAGAGTTGATCATAAACACGGGCAGTTTCCTTAGTAAGCTGTGACTTTACTGCTTGGCCAACAAACGAGTTCACGAACTGGACTTGTCATATAAGACGCTACCAACTGATCAGTACTCCTTTACAAGGTTGCTTTGAAGGTTCACAAATCTCAAGCGCCTCAGCCTCTACAACCTGCCAGTTGAATTGGACTTGGCGGGAACTTTAGACCGAATGGCTGACTCAGGTTTGGAATTGGAGTTCATCTCACTCCCCGGTCGATTTGAAAGGACTGATCCTTTCCCTAAGGAGTCACTCACTAGAATTTCATCAAACATACCGAATCTAACATCATTGTGATGCAGCAATTTAGTGTACGATGACGATGATCTGACCGCATTAGCAGAGATATATTTCCTAACCTGAAGGATCTTGACATGAGCTACTGCAACCCCTTCATGAGCGAACAAGGCTTTAAAATGCGTTAACGAGGTTTTGTAACCTTTGAATGATCGATATAAGCTTCAATACTCGGTTATCGGATAGGTGGCTAATCGCACTTATTTTCAAAAATCTGTTGTTAGGGGAAGTGGAGTGCTTCGTTAATGGTTGAAGATCGATGCTGTCGGACGTTAGTGTTTGTGCATTGTTCCGTGGATGTCGGAAACTGAGGAGAGTGGAGGTTGGAGACATCCGGTTGAACATGAATAATTTTCCTCTTGGTAAAGCAGTGTGTGAAGCTAAGAAGTTGAGGTATCTGGAGATAGACTATGTGATGATTGTAGATAGAGGTTGTGACGGAGTTGTTGAGGATGGAGCAGAAGCGGAGATAAAGGAGGTATGTTTCTTTCTGCATGGGATGAGTTTCATAGCAGTGGCGGATCTAGGTTTAAAAACTAGGTGAGCGGAAAAACAATCCAGCAAGTCGTAACACCTGAGCTGACCCGGGTGAGGGAGCTTTAGCGAGAGTAGGAAGTAAATCAACTTCGATGTCAGCATATGGATCCAATTTCCTGGTGCCAGCTACTTTTCTCAGAGCTATTGTGTGCGGAAGCAGACCCCAAAATCCGATCAACACTAACAAAAAACACACAGCAACTGAACCAACTATGAGGACCAGCATGTACAACTGATGCTGGTGTTTTAATTTGATTTTACAAACATCTGAACAAGAGCTGCTCTGACAAAGAGAACAAGCTGTGCACACTCTATCCGCATTCTCAGTGCACGAACTGGAAGCAAAGAAATCCTCCAGACAAGTAAAACCACAAGGTGAGCATATCTTCAAGTTGTTACGGACACACAAGCTAGTCAAATCTGGCTCATTAAGCTTACTAGCATTGAACGTGTATGTCCCTGCACCGCAAGACACAGGACTGCATAGCCCCGGACTACACAATTGCAACAGAGGCTCATAACCTTGAGATGACGAAACATCAGTAAACCAGCAATCAAGTACCAAATCCTCTTCTCTAATGCCACAATTAACGTAGTCAGCTGAAGCAATGACCATAAACCCCGAACCCTTCGGAACAGATGACGAATCAAATTTCCCCCAGCATTCAACTCCGTGATCATCCTCTCTAATCCCACAAAAATGATGAGCGCCAGCTGCAAGTTCTACTAATCTAATCCTCACTGGAAATGAGTCAAACGCATTGCTGTCGCCCCAACACTTAAATCTCACCAGATTTATTCGCGACACCACATACCGAACTTCTGCTAGAAGCGAAAGCAATGTAGTCTGTTGAGTCCTCGAGAACAACACCCAAGCTGGACGAGCTTGGTCCCCAACACACAACTCTGCCGCCCCTTACTCCACCACAACTGAATCCATCACCGGATACTACCAACCTAAACACACTATTGCTAATAGATTGGCTATAAAAAGAAACACTTTCAACGGCACTGAGACTGCTGTTTAAGTCCCTGACAATGTCCCAGCAATCAACAGTCCGGCCCCCAATCATTCTCTGAGTAATAAGATCCTCTTATAGCACACACATGACTCTTCCCAGCAGCTATATGCGAGTAACCAGTATTACTAAATATCTCAGGAACCAGAAAATTACCTGAACTACCCCAGCCAAGCTCCAGCAATAGTGTTCGCCAAAATTCCGCAGAGAAACCCTTCACCTCCTGACAACCCCTCCATGTGAGGAACTTGGTTAAAGTACTCAGAATCCTTTACCGACGGAATCAAAGAGCTATTCTTTCCCCACAGATGACCTCTTTCTTCGCGCCAGCGTCAATTGCGCAGAAGAATCCGTCATCGGCGCCGAAAGCGACAGCCACAGGACCCATGGATCCAAACCCATTTGCCAAAATTGAGAATTCAGCAAAGAGGAGTGCGAAGAGAAGTGGCACTGGCCAGTGCCGGAATCAATGGCGTACTTCACCTTCCCGAAATTCCTTTCTCCCATTTTTTTTGACCGGACTATTTTCCTTTTTCTCAAAGGACTTTCAAATTCTTACCGGGCTGTAGCTGGGCTAGCTACGGCCCAGATCCGCCACTGTTTCATGGAGAGTCATATAATTTATTGACCTTTCAATCTACATGTATTCTGGGGATGTTTCATTTATGAAATTTATATCATAAGTACTTTTGTTGGGTTAGTATATATGTAATATGAAATACTCTATTTGTGTTGACAAAAAAAATCTCATTTGAGTGATCAATTTCGATAACTGAGTGTAATTTCTTCTGGAGTGTGGCTATAAAACACTAAATCATAAACTGCATATGGATTATATAATAATAACGAGAAAAAACGACATTGTGTTCTTATGAAACCTAAAAATTAAATTGATTCATTTTGTTTAAGTAAAAGAAATATTGTAACGGTAGAACATCATAATTCAATATCAGCACAGGTAAACAAATAAAATTTTGGATACCGAGAGAATCCAATAAATAATAATGTTTTGATGTAAAAAAAAGTATGTATATTGATGTAAAAAGTCGAGTAAAAGTCATTTAATTGAACTTTAGAAAAGTTCTTACCGATAATTCAAATAATATTTTTATAATTTTCATAAAAATAATAGTTTGGAAATATTTAGCTCCATTTGTCGATAGAGAGAATTCTATTTCAAAAGAATTGAATAAAAAATCATCAGAAGTCAACACCAAGTCCAGCAGAAACTACTTGATGCAAAGTGGATTTCTCATCCTCGCACATTTGGGCCATCTCGCTCATTTTCATATATTTTATGATGGCACACAATTATTCAATCTAATTTGAAAATTTATTATATCCATCAAGTTTGGGCCCAAACACCATTTGGACCGTACTGCTTAAAGGACCGCATACATATTTATATATATATATTATTTTATCTTGCAACGGATATATACTTACCCCATGGAGATAATATTGCATTTGGAAAGACATTCGCAATAATTAGTCACCACAATCCAAAATTTAATTTCTCTGCAATGTAGATCTACTCAAATCGAATATATTTCTCAACACGGTAGTCTATTTTGTAGCATTATATATGATTGAGAGTTCATTGCCAAAGAAAAAAACAAAAATATTTAATACCCGACTATATATTGGATCATCAATGATCACCATCTTACCGAAACTTGTATTTGACAGTTGATACCATTCATTTATACGTATTAATTAACACTTGGCTTTTATATTGATAGGGAGCTTATGTTATTAAATGGAAAAATACATGCCGATTAAATGTCCTACATTAAACCTAACATTTAATGCCCCATTGAAAGCGACGTCACTTGTGGCGCATGAAGAGAGAGAGACATATCATGCATATGTAACTACACTAGTGAAAACATGCATAGTTCACAACAAGTACTGACCTAGACCTGAGCCTGAATTTGTGTCCTCTAAAATTATCACTGGTTGATATTCATTGTTCTTTTATATACGTATTCTCCCCACCTATGAATATCTTTGTATAATAATAATAATGTAAGTTAGCTTTTCGGTGCAAATTTTATTATCATATAAATTGTGGGGTCCAGTTCTGGTCAAAACCGTTTGTTTTTTTTGTGTCAAAAATCAAAAATCAAAACTTTTGATATATGTTGATCTCATACCCTCAAAAGTTTAAATTAATTCAATTTAAATAATCTTTTAATCGTTTTTACAGTCAAAATGGTATATTAGGAAGTGACAATGTATATTTTAAATTTAAAATCCTCTAATATCGAGTGAATATCCGTTTAGATATTATAAGCCCTAAAATTTCGAAACAAACTCACGATATCATATTTGATCTCTTGACTTTCTTTTCATCAGTTTACTAGGAACTCTGATTTGAGAACTTTAACATAAGATTTGCCATTTGTGATAAAAAAAACAGACCTGATCTTTTTCCTAAATTGTGAACTAATAAACAATAGAATTTAATTGGTTAATTGAACGGAACAACACATGATGGCAGTGGTTAATTCTAATTCTTGGTGATCAAACCAATTTCTTATGATGACTCCTATTCCTTCTGTTACTTTCATTTGCTTATGGCACATAGATTTTCTCTAGTACCACCGTGTACTTGTGCCGCCTCAAGACTTTGATGACGACAATAAAGTTTGGAAGCTGCGCGTTTCGGACGTTGGTAGATCGCTAAAGTCTAATCTTTAAATAGGGAGAAGAGTTCAACATGATAGAGTGACATGCACTTCCGTTGATTGAAAATATACTAGATAATGCCTATATATATCGAATTGTTCGACTTTTAATGAACTTACCGATCAAACAAATTTATATATTGTTAGGGTCACTATTGGGGCATATGTATTTAATACTCCATCTGTCTGGATATATACATGTTTCATTTGCCATTTATTTCCGGTGTGGAAGAAATGTATGGCAAAAAATAATTTATCCATAGCACAACAAAAATATAGCATTTATTAAAAAACAAGTAGCATACATAGCTCTGATTGAATATCCCGGATTATAAAATTATTAAATAACGTAATATTAATGTGAGTATAATCATATAAATCTAAACATAACATGTACAACAAATGTCTACAGTGTCTACATATCAAATGATTCCCTTGTCGAATCTTACTCCTTTCGCTTATTAGCCGGAAACAATCATAGTTTACTCTCTATTAGGATGTATGTATATACCCCCGAGGCGAATATCTCTCGTTTAAAATGTACTATTTTACAAAAGTTGACAACTATAAGATGAAATTCAGGTAGTGGCCTACATGATTTCCCAGCATATAATTAAATATTATTACTAATACTTAAAGGAACACATAGAATACACATGCTTGTGAAAATGAATTATTTATTAGAGTCTCTCTTCAACTTTGATATCTAAGATATTTCCTCAAGATTTGAAAAATATGTTCTAATTAATTAATGAATTTTCACAACGTGGAGTGTGGTTCAAGTTTTATTCTAGCTAGCTCATTAACTGGACTAGATTTATTAAACATGTATAATTAAGAATATTTGAAAAATATTTTCTAAATAATTGATGGATTTTCATAATGTAGAGTCTATTAACTAGACTAGCTTTATTTTTTTGATAGGGATTATTATACAAGATCAATACATCATCTTTCAATGGCACTATTTTGTACATTATATGTAACTGAAGCACGAGCCAATATGGCGTCTCATCTCATCTCATCTCATTCTTAATGTAAATCTTCAAAGGTTGCAGCGCCTCAACACCTCCTGCGAAAGAAAGGAAAACTGTCCTCGAGTTTTTTGTTTGCTCGGGACCAACAAATCTTCAACATCTCATGCGAAAGGGAGAAAAACACTTCACACACCTATTGCTAAGTGGGGGAGAAAATTCCTCATCTAAATTAGATGTGAATGGTGCATTGTGAGGTTGAACCCTCCCCTCTTTGTTACAAAGCCAAGAGTTGAGCCAACTCAACTACAACCCTACATGCATAGCTTTATTAAATATGTATAATTAAGAGCATTCGATTTAGAACAAGTTTTAAATATTCGGTATGAACTAGTTCTTCCCTTATTTAGAAATCTGCTTATTTGGATACGGTGCAGTGCACCAAAATGTCCCAAATTTCAAAACGACGTCGTTTCGATCAAAACTGTATCTTTTGATTATATTTCAAAAATAATATCAGTCAAAACCAGGGACGGAACTACTTCAATACAGGGTGACACCAACATATTTGGAAAAACTATTTTTTATATAACAAAATAATATTATATTTATATATTATATTAAAAGTTATGTAATATTGATATATTATATTTACTTTTAAATTAAAAGTGAAGAGTGCGGTTCATGTAAAAACCACCATTATATATGAAAACTAAAAATCGGATTTCAAGCTAACATGTGTCCAATTTTGTCGAAATCTCAGATATAACATGGAGCGGCATTATGATCATTTCACATATCTCGGAATGATCAGACTTAAAACAGCAATATCTAGACTTAAACAACAATGATCAGACTTAAAACAACAATGATCATACTTACAGCAATGACCAGACTTAAAACTAGCAATGATTAGACTTAAACAACAATGATCAGACTTAACTTGGAATTATCAGACTTAGACTCTGTCCACTTGACTTTAAATTTATACTTTATAAATTAAATTCAGCTAACATAACATAAATTAACATAGATTAAATTAAATTCAACTAAACATAAATTAAATTAAATTAAATTAAATTCAGCTAACATAACATAAATTAAATTAACTAAATGAAAATAAAACAAATTGTATTTGTAAAAGTTCATCATCATCACATCATCATCACCATCACCACCATCATCATAATCATCATCATCATCATCGTATCATCATCATCATCATTATCATCGCATCATCATCATCATTATCAGCATCATCATCACCATCATCATCATCATCATATTACCACCATCATCATCATCACCATCACCACCACGCCATTATAATCATCATCATCATCGTATCATCATCGCAACATCATATTACTATTCATCACATCACATCATCATCATCATATTACTATTTCATGATGTGATGAATAGTAATATGATGATGATGAATAGTATATATAATGAATGATGGTGATGAATAGTAATATGATGATAGGGATAGGGCTGCAAACGAGCCGAGTCGAGCCGAGTATGACAGAACTCGAACTCGACTCGTTTAACATTATATTGAACTCGAACTCGACTCGAACTCGTCGAGCCTAAAATATACATACTCGAACTCGACTCGTCAAGTTTTGTAAGTACTCGAACTCGACTCGAAAAAACTCGAATATAATCAAGTTGGGCCAAACAATCAAGGCCCAGATTTTACTTCATTATCAAGCACCATATCATTTT
Organism: Rhodiola kirilowii; assembly: GCA_033675215.1. Taxonomy (NCBI): domain Eukaryota; kingdom Viridiplantae; phylum Streptophyta; class Magnoliopsida; order Saxifragales; family Crassulaceae; genus Rhodiola; species Rhodiola kirilowii. The sequence continues at coordinate 3,708,274 of CM066194.1, forward strand.
TTAAATAGATCCAGCAACCTCTACTACTCTGAACTCACCAATGTGGGATTTGAACATGATAGGAATTCTCTTTTTCACATTTTATATTTATGCAATGGGTAGTTCCATTCTTAACATTTGTCCCACATTGAATAGTGAAAATAAACTTAAAAAGCACCGAATCATTAAAACAGAGTCTAGAAAGCTAAATATCAAATAAAAAAGAGTATATATACGAGTATTCATCGAGTATTTAGTCGAGTTTTAATCGAGTTGTTCACGAGTATAATCGAGTCGAGTAACATTTTGCTCAAGCTTGACTCGTTTAATAAACGAGCTCCAAAATAATGCTCGTACTTGACTCGTTTACTTTCGAGTCGAGCTTTGACCGAGTTTTGACCGAGTATGCTCGCGAGCTACTCACGAGTACATCGTCTCACTTGCACCCCTAGATAGGGATGACATGATGACATGATGATGATGATGATGATGATGGTGGTGGTGATGGTGATGACATGATGCTGATGACATCACGATGACATGATGATGATGATGGTGACATGATGATGATGATGATGAATAGTATATATATAATGATGATTATGATGAATAGTATATATATAATGAATGATGGTGATGAATAGTAATATGATGCATGATGAATAGTATTCATGATGGTGATGAATAGTAATATGATGATGGGGATGACATGATGATGGTGATGACATGATGATGATGATGATGATGATGGTGATGGTGATGACATGATGCTGATGACATCATGATGACATGATGATGATGATGATGAATAGTATATATATAATGAATGATGGTGATGAATAGTAATATGATGATGGGGATGACATGTTGATGGTGATGACATGATGATGATGATGATGATGGTGATGACATGATGCTGATGACATCACGATGACATGATGATGATGATGATGATGGTGACATGATGATGGTGATGATGCCATTATGATGATGACAAGATGATGATGATGATGATGATGATGATGATGATGATGATGACAAGATGATGATGATGATGACATGATGATGATGTCATGTGATGATGTCATGTGATGATGGTGACATAATGATGATGTAATGTTAGGTTGGTATAAACTATAATAAATTAAATTCAGCTAAGCTAAACTAAATTAAAATAAATTAAATTAAACTATTCAGCTACTATAACATAAATTAAATTAACATAACATGAATTTAAGCTCAAGTGGACATGCAATAATCAGACTTAAAATAGCAATATCCAGACTTAAATAGCAATTATCAGACTTAGGGTGCGTCCACTTTGACTGAAAGTTAACTTAACTTAATTGATCTTAACTGATCTTAACTTATTGTGACTGATCTTAACTGATTTTAACTTATATTAACTTAACTGAAACTTATGTTAACTTATAAAGTTAAGTTAACTTATGATGAATAGTAATATTATGATGATGATGAATAGTAATTTTATGATGGTGATGGTTGTGATGATGATGATGATGAATAGTAATATGATGATGAATAGTACTATTATGATGATGATGGTTGTGATGATGATGATGATGAATAGTAATTTTGTGATGATGAATAGTAATATACTGATGATGATGGGGTGATGAATAGTAATTTTATGATAATGAATAGTAATATTATGATGATGATGATCATGAATAGTATGATGGTATGATGATGATGGTGATGGTATGATGAATAGTATAATATTATGATGATGATGGTATGATGAATAGTATGATAGTACGATGATGATGGTATGATGAATAGTATGATAGTATGATAGTATGATGATGATGAATAGTATGATAGTATGATGATGATGATGTTATGATGAATAGTGCGATGATGATGATGGTATGATGATGATGATGATGATGATGATGATGATGGTATGATGAATAGTGTGATGATGATGGTATGATGATGAATAGTGTGATGGTATGATGAATAGTATGATGATGATGAATAGTGTGATGATGATGGTATGATGAATAGTATGATGATAATGATGATGATGATGGTATGATGAATAGTATGATGATGGTATGCTGAATATTGTGATGGTATGATGAATAGTATGATGATGATGATGAATAGTGTGATGGTATGATGATGATGATGGTATGATGAATAGTATGACAGTATGATGATGAATAGTATGATGATGATGGTATGATGAATAGTTAACTGAAACTTAACTTAACTGATAGTAACTTAACTGAAATGATCTTAACTGATATTAACTTATAGTGACTGATATTAACTTATAGTGACTTATAAGTCAAAAATTCAAGTCAAAGTGGACAGTGCCTTAAACAGCAATGATTAGATTTAAACAACAATGATCAAACTTAATAATCAGACTTTAAACAGCAATATCCAGACTTAAACAGCAATGGTTGGACTTAAAACAGCAATGATCAGACTTAAACAACAATGATCAGACTTAAACATCAATGATTGGACTTAACTTGGAATGATCCGCCTTAATAATCAGACTTAAAATAATAATATCCAGACTTAAACAGCAATGATCATACTTAAACAGCAATGATCATACTTAATTTGAAATGATCAGACTTAAAACAACAATGAGCAGATTTAGAACAGCAATGATCAGATTTATATTAATTTTGGCCTTAATCGCTAAACGGTGAAAGATAAAAAAAATTTGAATTGTTTGGTTGTCAATTTAAAAAGAAATAGTAAAAATATTTACACGAACTCAAAAGTAAATATTTTGTGATATGAAAACAGCACTTTCCTTATTTTGATGTAATATAATGTTTTGAAATAATGCTAAAAAAAATTCAAGCTACTACTTATTTTCGTCCATCACCCCTCTATCTTAATTCCTGAATTCGTCATTGGTCAAAACGTCACTCACAGCATTTGACTGGATTGCACTAAATTTTTTTGCCAATTGTGCTGGCCTCCTTGCCTTTATCCTACCAGCTGCCAGTTAGTTACAACAAACTATTGAAAACATAAAGATAATGCCGGACCAAGAAGCAATCAACTACCGATTGCTGCTGTCTCTTGCTAAAATTTCGGTCCCAAATCTCAAACATGTCCTACTGGAAAGTGTCGGTTGTGGCTCAAAAAAGTGAGAGCCACATCTCAGAGACATGTGGAGAAAGTTAATGCAAAGAAAGTGATTAAGGGATATGAACATGAACTCTTGTTTCAGTCCTCACAAAGTTTCTAATAACTCCATATGATTGATTTTTTTTTTTCTGAACTGTATTGCACCATGGTGCACTACACCATTTTACATGCTTCGCGACAAATTTTGAGCGCCGTCGCAAAAGCTTTGTCGCATAACAAGGTTTATACGACTACGATTTTATGTGTTTGTCGCGATAACACAAATATGCGACATAAGTTTATGCGACGCAAACATGTTGTCACATAAAGAGGATTAAGCGACTTTACTTTAAGCGATACGAAATTTATGTCCCGTAATATGGTTATTGCGACATTAGTTTAAGCGACGCGGAAAATTTGTCACGTTAACCCTATTATGTGGCCTAATTTTTGCGACAACTGAAAATATGCCGCATAATAGTACGAATTAAAATCCCCAAAGCAGGTGCTGGCATGACAACCCTTAAATGTTTCAAACTTACTGTGCAGCAGCACCATGGTGGGGTTTTCCATAGATTTTTGCTCAAATCTTCATGTGTAAAAGGCACACTTTTTTGTTTTTTGCTCAAATCTTCCATTCTCATACTTGTTATGTTTTTTATTTCCATAGATTTGTATTTTTTTCATTGGGATGCAATGGGAGAGATATGTTTTTGAATATGTTATATTTCTGTTATGTATAGTTTATGTCGCAAATTTAGATAACAATGTCGCTTAATACTATTTCGTTTTGGGGGCAAAAGCAATTTTCAAATTGGAGGGAAATGAAATTTCAGTTTCAATTTTTTCGGTTACTTTTAATTAAGCGACGTTTTCTTGACAAATAAGTCGCATAATAATAAGGCTTCAGCCCAAATATCCAAAGCCCAAATCAGAAACCCTAAGTTTAATTCCATGTTTTCATAAAAATCTCTATCTTTCCATACTCTTGCTTTTCCCAGCCGTCACCAAACCCCCCCAACCTTCTGCACATTCAACTGCAATCTACCACAAATCCCCAACACAAAAATCCCTTTTTTCTCCACATACTCCACAAACCCATCAGGAAAGCTCGGAGCTTCCGGCGTGTGCACCGAGTGAGGTCCACCGAATAAAATTACAGCGGGTGTTTACAAAGTTTGTAGCTTTCAAACTACAGATTGAGATTGGGGTAAAGCAAATCCCCAACACAAAAATCCCTTTACTGCGGTTGGATTGCTTTGATTTGTTCTTGATGTTTGTCCATGTGTTTTAAATTGTTTTGGTGTCCTAGTTGTATAGTTGAGACAAATGAAGCTGCAGGGGGGAGAAATGTTCACTCGAGAAGAAATGAAGCTGCAAGGGGAGACATGTTCTTCCACCATTTCCTCGTCTGCCTTCAGCCCCTCCGCTGCCCTTCATTGAAGCCACATCCTTCAGCTCCTCCGCTGCCTTCAGCTCCTCCATTGCCTCGTCTGCCTTCAGCTCCTCCGCTGCCCTTCAATGTTGTATAGTTGAGTGAATCTTGTATATTCAGATTTAATCATGTATATGCGATCATACATTAATCTAATCCACACTGGAAATGAGTCAAACGCATTGCTGTCGCCCCAACACTTAAATCTCACCAGATTTATTCGCGACACCACATACCGAACTTCTGCTAGAAGCGAAAGCAATGTAGTCTGTTGAGTCCTCGAGAACAACACCCAAGCTGGACGAGCTTGGTCCCCAACACACAACTCTGCCGCCCCTTACTCCACCACAACTGAATCCATCACCGGATACTACCAACCTAAACACACTATTGCTAATAGATTGGCTATAAAAAGAAACACTTTCAACGGCACTGAGACTGCTGTTTAAGTCCCTGACAATGTCCCAGCAATCAACAGTCCGGCCCCCAATCATTCTCTGAGTAATAAGATCCTCTTATAGCACACACATGACTCTTCCCAGCAGCTATATGCGAGTAACCAGTATTACTAAATATCTCAGGAACCAGAAAATTACCTGAACTACCCCAGCCAAGCTCCAGCAATAGTGTTCGCCAAAATTCCGCAGAGAAACCCTTCACCTCCTGACAACCCCTCCATGTGAGGAACTTGGTTAAAGTACTCAGAATCCTTTACCGACGGAATCAAAGAGCTATTCTTTCCCCACAGATGACCTCTTTCTTCGCGCCAGCGTCAATTGCGCAGAAGAATCCGTCATCGGCGCCGAAAGCGACAGCCACAGGACCCATGGATCCAAACCCATTTGCCAAAATTGAGAATTCAGCAAAGAGGAGTGCGAAGAGAAGTGGCACTGGCCAGTGCCGGAATCAATGGCGTACTTCACCTTCCCGAAATTCCTTTCTCCCATTTTTTTTGACCGGACTATTTTCCTTTTTCTCAAAGGACTTTCAAATTCTTACCGGGCTGTAGCTGGGCTAGCTACGGCCCAGATCCGCCACTGTTTCATGGAGAGTCATATAATTTATTGACCTTTCAATCTACATGTATTCTGGGGATGTTTCATTTATGAAATTTATATCATAAGTACTTTTGTTGGGTTAGTATATATGTAATATGAAATACTCTATTTGTGTTGACAAAAAAAATCTCATTTGAGTGATCAATTTCGATAACTGAGTGTAATTTCTTCTGGAGTGTGGCTATAAAACACTAAATCATAAACTGCATATGGATTATATAATAATAACGAGAAAAAACGACATTGTGTTCTTATGAAACCTAAAAATTAAATTGATTCATTTTGTTTAAGTAAAAGAAATATTGTAACGGTAGAACATCATAATTCAATATCAGCACAGGTAAACAAATAAAATTTTGGATACCGAGAGAATCCAATAAATAATAATGTTTTGATGTAAAAAAAAGTATGTATATTGATGTAAAAAGTCGAGTAAAAGTCATTTAATTGAACTTTAGAAAAGTTCTTACCGATAATTCAAATAATATTTTTATAATTTTCATAAAAATAATAGTTTGGAAATATTTAGCTCCATTTGTCGATAGAGAGAATTCTATTTCAAAAGAATTGAATAAAAAATCATCAGAAGTCAACACCAAGTCCAGCAGAAACTACTTGATGCAAAGTGGATTTCTCATCCTCGCACATTTGGGCCATCTCGCTCATTTTCATATATTTTATGATGGCACACAATTATTCAATCTAATTTGAAAATTTATTATATCCATCAAGTTTGGGCCCAAACACCATTTGGACCGTACTGCTTAAAGGACCGCATACATATTTATATATATATATTATTTTATCTTGCAACGGATATATACTTACCCCATGGAGATAATATTGCATTTGGAAAGACATTCGCAATAATTAGTCACCACAATCCAAAATTTAATTTCTCTGCAATGTAGATCTACTCAAATCGAATATATTTCTCAACACGGTAGTCTATTTTGTAGCATTATATATGATTGAGAGTTCATTGCCAAAGAAAAAAACAAAAATATTTAATACCCGACTATATATTGGATCATCAATGATCACCATCTTACCGAAACTTGTATTTGACAGTTGATACCATTCATTTATACGTATTAATTAACACTTGGCTTTTATATTGATAGGGAGCTTATGTTATTAAATGGAAAAATACATGCCGATTAAATGTCCTACATTAAACCTAACATTTAATGCCCCATTGAAAGCGACGTCACTTGTGGCGCATGAAGAGAGAGAGACATATCATGCATATGTAACTACACTAGTGAAAACATGCATAGTTCACAACAAGTACTGACCTAGACCTGAGCCTGAATTTGTGTCCTCTAAAATTATCACTGGTTGATATTCATTGTTCTTTTATATACGTATTCTCCCCACCTATGAATATCTTTGTATAATAATAATAATGTAAGTTAGCTTTTCGGTGCAAATTTTATTATCATATAAATTGTGGGGTCCAGTTCTGGTCAAAACCGTTTGTTTTTTTTGTGTCAAAAATCAAAAATCAAAACTTTTGATATATGTTGATCTCATACCCTCAAAAGTTTAAATTAATTCAATTTAAATAATCTTTTAATCGTTTTTACAGTCAAAATGGTATATTAGGAAGTGACAATGTATATTTTAAATTTAAAATCCTCTAATATCGAGTGAATATCCGTTTAGATATTATAAGCCCTAAAATTTCGAAACAAACTCACGATATCATATTTGATCTCTTGACTTTCTTTTCATCAGTTTACTAGGAACTCTGATTTGAGAACTTTAACATAAGATTTGCCATTTGTGATAAAAAAAACAGACCTGATCTTTTTCCTAAATTGTGAACTAATAAACAATAGAATTTAATTGGTTAATTGAACGGAACAACACATGATGGCAGTGGTTAATTCTAATTCTTGGTGATCAAACCAATTTCTTATGATGACTCCTATTCCTTCTGTTACTTTCATTTGCTTATGGCACATAGATTTTCTCTAGTACCACCGTGTACTTGTGCCGCCTCAAGACTTTGATGACGACAATAAAGTTTGGAAGCTGCGCGTTTCGGACGTTGGTAGATCGCTAAAGTCTAATCTTTAAATAGGGAGAAGAGTTCAACATGATAGAGTGACATGCACTTCCGTTGATTGAAAATATACTAGATAATGCCTATATATATCGAATTGTTCGACTTTTAATGAACTTACCGATCAAACAAATTTATATATTGTTAGGGTCACTATTGGGGCATATGTATTTAATACTCCATCTGTCTGGATATATACATGTTTCATTTGCCATTTATTTCCGGTGTGGAAGAAATGTATGGCAAAAAATAATTTATCCTTAGCACAACAAAAATATAGCATTTATTAAAAAACAAGTAGCATACATAGCTCTGATTGAATATCCCGGATTATAAAATTATTAAATAACGTAATATTAATGTGAGTATAATCATATAAATCTAAACATAACATGTACAACAAATGTCTACAGTGTCTACATATCAAATGATTCCCTTGTCGAATCTTACTCCTTTCGCTTATTAGCCGGAAACAATCATAGTTTACTCTCTATTAGGATGTATGTATATACCCCCGAGGCGAATATCTCTCGTTTAAAATGTACTATTTTACAAAAGTTGACAACTATAAGATGAAATGCAGGTAGTGACCTACATGATTTCCCAGCATATAATTAAATATTATTACTAATACTTAAAGGAACACAGAGAATACACATGCTTGTGAAAATGAATTATTTATTAGAGTCTCTTCAACTTTGATATCTAAGATATTTCCTCAAGATTTGAAAAATATGTTCTAATTAATTAATGAATTTTCACAACGTGGAGTGTGGTTCAAGTTTTATTCTAGCTAGCTCATTAACTGGACTAGATTTATTAAACATGTATAATTAAGAATATTTGAAAAATATTTTCTAAATAATTGATGAATTTTCATAATGTAGAGTCTATTAACTAGACTAGCTTTATTTTTTTTGATAGGGATTATTATACAAGATCAATACATCATCTTTCAATGGCACTATCTTGTACATTGTATGTAACTGAAGCACGAGCCAATATGGCGTCTCATCTCATCTCATCTCATTCTTAATGTAAATCTTCAAAGGTTGCAGCGCCTCAACACCTCCTGCGAAAGGAAGAAAAACTGTCCTCGAGTTTTTCGTTTGCTCGGGACCAACAAATCTTCAACATCTCCTGCGAAAGGGAGAAAAACACTTCACACACCTATTGCTAGGTGGGGGAGAAAATTCCTCATCTAAATTAGATGTGAATGGTACATTGTGAGGTTGAACCCTCTCCTCTTGGTTACAAAGCCAAGAGTTGAGCCAACTCAACTACAACCCTACATGCATAGCTTTATTAAATATGTATAATTAAGAGCATTCGATTTAGAACAAGTTTTAAATATTCGGCATGAACTAGTTCTTCCCTTATTTAGAAATCTGCTTATTTGGATACGGTGCAGTGCACCAAAATGTCGCGAATTTCAAAACGACGTCGTTTCAATCAAAACTGTATCTTTTGATTATATTTCAAAAATAATATCAGTCAAAACCAGGGACGGAACTACTTCAATACGGGGTGACACCAACATATTTGGAAAAACTATTTTTTATATAACAAAATAATATTATATTTATATATTATATTAAAAGTTATGTAATATTGATATATTATATTTACTTTTAAATTAAAAGTGAAGAGTGCGGTTCATGTAAAAACCACCATATATATGAAAATTAAAAATCGGATTTCAAGCTAACACGTGTCCAATTTTGTCAAATCTCAGTTATAACATGGAGCGGCATTATGGTCATTTCACATATCTCGGAATGATCAGACTTAAAACAGTAATATCCAGACTTAAACAACAATGATCAGACTTTAAACAACAATGATCATACTTACAGCAATGACCAGACTTAAAACTAGCAATGATTAGACTTAAATAACTTCTTTTTTTTAGTTAAGCTGGAGCGGAGCCAGTAGCTTTATTAGAGGGTTCAAAAAAGCCTGAACCATGGCGTGTACAGCCACGCCCCTCAAGCGCCTGTCCAAGTTATAATGCCAAGGACCTAACAGCGCCGAACGGGACTGAAAAAAGGAAACATGGAGGTGGCGCCTCAGCACCAAACACAGGGCTTCATCGGTGAGACCACCTTCAGAAAAAAAGGCAAAAAACATGTGTCTCTCCCCACGCACGCAGGCGGGATCCCAGAGAATATATACGAAAACAGGACTGAATCGCCTATGTATAGGAAGGTCCAGCATACAAAAAGCACCGAACAAATCAAATAAGAAAAGCATTTTGCTGCGTTGGGGGAACAGGCCTTAGCACTCTCAGCCTGTCTTCATCACCCTCTTCATCAGAGTGTCCCCTGCGTTTGAGTCTGCACCAAGTAGGAAGACCAATGTAGTCACTTACTAGGGCCACTCGAACTGCTTTGGGGAGATCTTTAAATCTGTAGAACACTTGGTCATCTGAGCTCTGAAAACTCATCGCGATGGCCGCATCATTCAGATCCACAGGGACATGAATGATCTTGGCCTCGTTCAAAAGCTTCCCGCATCATTAGACTTAAATAACAATGATTAGACTTAACTTGGAATGGTCAGACTTAGACTCTGTCCACTTGACTTTAAATTTATACTTTATAAATTAAATTCAGCTAACATAGCATAAATTAACACAGATTAAATTAAATTCAACTAACATAAATTAAATTAAATTAAATTAAATTCAGCTAACATAACATAAATTAAATTAAAATAAAACAAATTGTATTTGTAAAAGTTCATCATCATCACATCATCATCATCATCGTATCATCATCATCATTATCTTCATTATCATCGCATCATCATCATCATTATCATCATCATCATCACCATCATCATCATCATCATCATATTACCACCATCATCATCATATTACCACCACCATCATCATCATCATCACCATCACCACCACGCCATCATAATCATCATCATCATCGTATCATCATCGCAACATCATATTACTACTCATCACATCACATCACATCATCATCATATTACTATTTCATGGTGGTGATGAATAGTAATATGATGGTGATGAATATTAATATGATGATTGATGATGATGAATAGTATATAGATAATGAATGATGGTGATAAATAGTAATATGATGCATGATGAATAGTATTCATGATGGTGATGAATAGTAATATGATGATGGTGATGACATGATGATGGTGATGACATGATGATGATGATGATGATGACGATGGTGATGGTGATGACATGATGCTGGTATGATGCTGATGACATCATGATGACATGATGATGATGATGATGATGATGGTGACATGATGATGATGATGATGGTGACATGATGATGTTGATGATGATGAGGATGACATGATGATGATGTCATGTGATGATGGTGACACAATGATGATGTAATGTTAGCTAGGTTGGTATAAAGTATAATAAATTAAATTCAGCTAAGCTAAACTAAATTAAATTAAACTATTCAGCTACCATAACATAAATTAAATTAACATAACATAAATTTAAGCTCAAGTGGACAGGAAATATCCAGACTTAAATAGCAATTATCAGACTTAAACAACAATGATTAGATTTAAACAACAATGATCAAACTTAATAATCAGACTTAAAACAGTAATATCCAGACTTAAACAGCATGATGAGAAAATGTGTTATAAGCTACGATTTAAATCCAACGGAATATATTTTGTTGATAATATGTATAAAACCTTCAAAAAATTTGTTGGAAATAAATCCGTTGGAAATTTATGAATTATAAGCGACAAATTAAATTGAACAAAAATATGTTGTTGATAATATATATAAAAACTTCGAACTTTGGTTGAAATTAAATCCGTCGAGATTTATATGTTATAAGCTACAAATTAAATTCAACGGAAAATATATTGTTAATAATACATACATAAAACCGTCGAAATTTTGTTGGAAATAAATCCGTTCAGATAAACGTGTTATAAGCTACAAATTAAATTCGACGAAAAATATATTGTTGGTATTATATATATATAACCTTCAAACTTTGGTTGGAAATAAATGCGTTGCGATTTATGTGTAATAAGTTACAAATTAAATGCAACGGAAAATAATTTGTTGATAATATTTATATAAAATCGTCAAAATCGTTACAAATAAATTTATTGTGATTGATGTGTTATATGCTATTAATGATGAAGATAATGCTCCTAACGAAACTATTTCACGAAAGACCGTCTACTACAAAAAAAATGTTCATTTACAACAAATAATCACACAAAATTAAAAATGTACTAACAAATTTACAATTGTCACTTGTTATCAATTAGTATGATGACCAAAATCAAATAGATTTGTCATATAATTAAATACACATAACTGTAGATTTATTGAATTTGTGACAAATATGAAAGAAGAATTGGACGCATATGGTAGCATTTGAGCTCGTATAATTTAGTAAAAATAAAATTCAACAAAAAATTTGTGCATTGAGTTATGATTTTATTATTTTGATTAAACTTCAACAAGTAAGTTATTATCTAGTTATTATATTAGTTTAGTGATTCATAAATAAAGTATATATAAATAAAAAAATATAAGATGACAAGACTAGATGACTGATTCATAAATAAAATATAATACATAAATAAACAAAAGGTGACAAGATAACTCTTGTAGCCTAGTGGTTAGATGAGTGTATTATGGTTGAGGGAGCTAGGGTTCAATTCCTAGCAAATGCAATACTCATTTAAATTTTTTAAAGTGTCTAAAGACTAGAGAGGGGAGGGCGTCCGGCGAGGTGGAGGTGGTCCGGCGAGGTGGCGGTGGAGGTGGTCCGGCGACTGGCCGGCGAGGTGGAGGTGGTCCGGCGACTGGCCGGCGAGGTGGAGGTGGTCCGGCGACTGGCCGGCGAGGTGGAGGTGGTCCGGTAGGGGAGGTCCGGTGAGGTGGTGGTTGTCCGGCGAGGCGGTGGTGGTGGTCCGGCGAGGCGGTGGTGGTCATGTAGGGGAGGTCCGGCAAGGCGGCGGTAGAGGCGTCCCGGCAAGGTGGAGGTGGTCCGGCGGCTGATCAGCAGGAGGCGGTGGTTCGGCGAAGGAGGTGGTGGTACGGTACCGGAGGTCCGGCGAGTGTATAATAGTAATTACATTTATTTCCTATAACTTATAAAATCAACGGAATAAATCCGTCGTAAATAATGCAAAGGGTATAACAGTAAATACATTTAATTGCTACAACTTTTAAATCAACGGATTTTGCGTTGATTTTCTTGATTTTTTCACTCTTTTAATTTGATATAATCAACAGAAATATCCGTTGTAAATGATGTTAACATCGACGGATTTGTTAAAATCTACAGCCTTATAATCAACAACTTTCCAACGGAATATTCCGTCAATTTTAATAACATTTCTTACGGAAAAAGTGTAAAAGCAACGGAATTGGCTGTTGATAATAAGCAGTTTTCTTGTAGTGGCAATGATCGGACTTAAAACAGCAATGATCAAACTTAAACAACAATGATGAGACTTAAACAATAATGATCAGACTTAAACATCAATGATATTCGGACTTAACTTGGAATGATCAGCCTTAATAATCAGACTTAAAACAACAATATCCAGACTTAAACAGCAATGATCATACTTAAACAGCAATGATCAGACTTAATTTGAAATGATCAGACTTAAAACAACAATGAGCAGATTTAGAACAGCAATAATCAGACTTATATTAATTTTGGCCTTAATCATCGCTAAACGGTGAAAGATAAAAAAATTTGAATTGTTTGGTTGTCAATTTAAAAAGAAATAGTAAAAATATTTACACGAATTCAAAAGTAAATATTTTGTGATATGAAAACAGCACTTTCCTTATTTTGATGTAATATAATGTTTTGAAATAATGATAAAAAAAATTCAAGCTACTATTTATTTTCGTCCATCACCCTCTATCTTAATTCCTGAATTCGTCATTGGTCAAAACGATATCGTTTCGTCACTCACAGCATTTGACTGGATTGCACTAAATTTTTTTGCCAATTGTGCTGGCCTCCTTACCTTTATCCTACCAGCTGCCAGTTAGTTACAACAAACTATTGAAAACATAAAGATAATGCCGGACCAAGAAGCAATCAACTATCGATTGCTGCTGTCTCGTGCTAAAATTTCGGTCCCAAATCTCAAACATGTCCTACTGGAAAGTGTCGGTTGTGGCTCAAAAAAGTGAGAGCCACATCTCAGAGACATGTGGAGAAAGTTAATGCAAAGAAAGTGATTAAGGGATATGAACATGAACTCTTGTTTCAGTCCTCACAAAGTTTCTAATAACTCCATATGATTGATTTTTTTTTTCCAGAACTGTATTGCACCATGGTGGCGTTATGTGTTTTCACGTAATTTAAGTTGTTTGTGGTTTCATGGACTCCCATGCATGCGTCTTGCCCTAATAGGGTTTTCTTTATAGCCCTAGACGGTCCCGTGATATTCGGGCATTATGTGGAAAAAGTTATGGTGCAATGTAATCAAATGTCCACGAGTGTTAAATTGATATCGTTTTAATAATAATGATATTAATAATAATGATATCGTTTTAATTGTTTTTTTGAAAATATAATAAAATGATTTCGTTTTGGCATTCGCAGCATTTCGTTCAGAATCTGCATTCGATTGTTCCAAATCAAATAACGAATGATAAAATGAATCCCAATTTATGGCACGGGTTTCCAGAAAATCATTTGATTTTTTTTTATAAAAAAATTAATATGATACAAATGGATGGGTCCTAAAGTGTATTATATATGAGTCGGACAGCTATCTAATTAATATTTTATTTATTTATTTTAACAGATCCACACATCAAAGTTGCTATAATGAGTGTTACAATGGTTGACATTAGGGCAAGAATCAGATTCACTTTCATCTTAGTTGTCAAGTTGTAGTCATAAATCGTAGAATAGTATGTAGAATCGAGAATTCGATTTTCATAAACAAAGAGAATTCATTTATTTACTTCCAAGTCACACAAAAAATGCAGCAAAGGGGTTTCAAAATTTAATATTCTATATATATAATTTCTTGTTCCCACAATGTTTTCAATTCATTCGATGAAACATAAGTAATTCATTCAATGATGGACCATTCTTGATTTCTTTCAACATAAATCTAACCTAACTGGGGATTTTTATTATTATATATTTAATGCACATATGTTTCACATGGGGAATCCATCTATTAGCAGGACAATTAGCTCACTAACGTCAACTAAACGCAACTTGAATTCGACATAAACCACATATCACCAAAACCAAACGAGAACCACATGTGTTGGTTCTGTCGATCGAAAATTTGACTTTTTTTATTTGCATCGTATTTTAATTAAATGCAGTTAGATGGATAGCAGAGCGGATCCAAAAAACATACTTTCAATTGGGGCACGGTAAAATTTGATAAAGATAAATGAACTAAACAACTTGAATTCGACATAAACCTAATATCACCAAAACCAAACGACTCGAAAATTTGACTTTTTAGATTTGCAACGTATTTTAAATGCAGTTAGATGGATAGCAGAGCGGATCCACAAAAATACTTTCAATTGGGGCACAGTAAAATTTGATAAAGATAAATGAACCATGTTATATTTATTGACTGAGTATTAGAAAATTAAAGGGAGCAATATACGATTTTAAAAAGACAGTTATAACTATTATTAAGGACTATTTATCAAAATCAATGAGGGCAGGTGCCCCAACTCTCTAAAGCATAGGTGTGTGATTGGTATTAGAGATATATTAGAAATATTTGATATATATTAGTATATTATTTTACGGTGTCTTTGGGGGTAATTATATGTCGGGTTAGCTTGCTATATTTTGACTTCAGCAATTTCTATATTTGTGATGCATATTCCTATATAATGGCATGTTAACTATTATCAATAACAAATCACTCCATTCTTTATAAGTTATTCTTCACAAATCATTCTCTTCTTTACAATTGGTCACAACATTTGTCCTCATTAATTTCTAAATTATGTTCTAATTAGTAAACTGAACTTAAGTAAACTTAATTTAGTTCATCAATTTAATATTACCTCATTCAAACAAAATAATTAGATGCCCGCGTTTTTTTTTTGATCAAGGAATTAGATGTTCATGTTGATGTGTGTTGTCGCGTTGGAAGATGTGATGGAACATGGAACATGCCACGGAACATGTTGGACAACTCAATGACAATTTTGAAATAAGGAAGGTATTGATGCAATGCAAGACGTGTTATCGTGTTCGTTTTTTTACTATCAATGATTGGTGCCGAATTAGGGATTTTGATGATTTTTTAGGTCAAAAGTTGGTGACTTGTTTAAATTCAGCTGATTGATTTCCTTGTAAAAGTTGTAGCACATGCACAACCACAAACAGAAACACGTATGTGTGATTTTAGATTTCAGGTATTAATTGTCGGACCTATTTCAAACTACCCCTATGGTCTATATATACTCTATGGGACCAAGTTGAAATGTGTCACTATAAGATTTAAAGCCGATTCCTATTTTTTTTTTAAAAATTTATATAGACGATTCCTAATAATTTTGATGCTGAGATTTTGATGAAGAGAAAAACATTCAAAAAGAAAAAATGTAATCTCCTCATAATTTATTCATAATTAACAACAAATGTCCAATGATTAGTTTGTGTCGCCCCAAAGCACAAACAAATCATTGCATTGGAACCTACATGGAAACTGAAGGGGCAAAAGTTAGAATAAGTGTCAAAACAAGTCTGAATTTGGCTCATATGTCGCTTCCTTCACACTACCAAATAAAATAAAATTAACATGCAATACAAAAAGGATAAAACAGTAAAATTATCAATCGAATCCAATCAGTTTATATAATTATTTTATATATTTAAATTATTTGAAACTTTGTACCACAATGAGACCCTTTTGAAGTGGATAACGTTTCCAATAGGGAAGAGTTGGGGGGTTGCATGGAATCTCAAATCATCAATTTTTTATGTTTGTAAGTTGCACTTTACAACACGACAATATATTGAGATAAAATTTGAAATAGAATCTTAATAAATTATCCGATTAGATTCCACTTGTGCACTTTTGTCTAACTAAATTGAACTTTTTTGCATAAACAAATGTAATAATAAACTCGTTTAGCTAGGGTCAAACTTATTCTTATTGGCTGAACGCTTAAATTTTCTATACGAATCACATCTCCCTGAAAATAGTCGATTTGATTAGCATGTAGAGATAGAGATAAGGCTTTGCCGAAGGGGCAATTTCATCCAAGTGGCCTGAGGTCGGAGTCCCCTCGCTTTTGCGTATTCCTATTCCTACGTCCTTCGTGGACATTTTACAGGTATTATTCACTCTCCTTGGAGTTATTGGTAAGTGCTCTAAATAGTCTAGATAAATAAATGTATCCGAAAAATTCTCACGTAATCTCAATGTCCAATGTATTTAAATGTACATGAAATATTTGTAAAAGAAAGGGCATCGCATTCCGACATAATGCGTCAATTTTACATTAAATTACATCACCAGACTTTGAAGGATTCGTATTTCGTGCAGTCATGGGCAAAAATAACTATTTAAAAATGACGTAGTACAGATAAAACAATATCAATACTGCGTCGTTTCAATAATAAAGCTCATAAATTAAAAAATTAATAGTTAAAACTATACAGTTTTGATTTAAAACAAACATTTCATAAAATAATAATTTTTCGCTTCGCTGCACCAGATCTCATTATGATTTTATAATAGCAATAAAATTTCATCAAAGAAACTTATGTATATGAAGACAAAATAATAATCTAGGATGTCAATTACCTTCATAGTTGAGACTGTAATTACTAATTAAAGATAATAATAAGATAAGATTAATGTTAATCCACATAGATGATAACGATGATCAGAAAATCCGCAAAGGGCAAAACTGTAATTTCAACTGAACAACGCTTTCCAGCGTCTCACAGCTCCTTTAGTCTTCTTCTTCCTCCTCAGCTCTGCTCTGTTTCTGCTCTGCTTCTCTCTCATTCTCCTCTGTGTATAAAACCACGCATATTCAACCTTCCTCTTCACATCTCTCATCACCATTTTGACTATTACTCAACGCAACACAGCCGCGACACGTCACTCGAGCGCTGAGCCATCTGAAGCGCCGGTAACGTGCTGCTGCTGTTGGATTTGAAGTTTGGAAGTCGGAGTTGAGGTTTTTGATTTTTGAGATTTTGATGGTTGGATTGGTGAGAAGCGGGAAGGATATGGAAGGAATGCAGTTGGGGAAGTACGTGATGGGAAGGACTTTGGGAGAAGGGAATTTCGGGAAGGTGAAGTACGCCATTGATTCCGGCACTGGCGAAGCCTTTGCGGTTAAGATTCTGGAGAAGGACAGGATCGTCGATCTCAAAATCACCGATCAGGTTTGCTTAGATTCCCCGCCTATTTTACTGCATCAGATTAGGGTTTTTAGAGATGATTTCTGAGCTTCGATTTTTGCAGATTAAGAGAGAAATCGGAACGTTGAAGCTCCTGAAGCATCCAAACGTCGTCAGGTTGTTCGAGGTAAAGATCACGTAATCCACTTTTGTTGCTTCGAGAATCTTCTTTGTCATCTCTTCAAATCTCCGGAAATTTTTCCTGCAGATTTTCTGACTATTTGGATTTAGTTTTTGTTTTTGTGATTATCAGTTAAGTTTAAGTGATTGCGTGTCAAACTTTACCAGGATTCATCTGCCGATGAAGAAAGACACCTTTTGGAAATCAAATCTTGAAACCCTAAATTGATGCTTCCCTTTATCCATCCAGCCCCTAAATTCCATCCCATCCCATCCTCTAGCTTTAATATCCCATTATGAACAGCTTATTTAATTTCTTATATGATTCTTTAATTACTTTTCCAGCACTTTTTGTTTTTTGTCAATATTTTGGTAATTAGAGAGTACAATAATGGAAGCAGTTGAGTAATTTTATAGTTGCTTAAGACTCAGATGCGAGTCCCCCAGATGGAACAGTTTTCTGTTCTTTATCTGTGAATTTTTGTGGTCAAGAGTCATATATTCATCGCAACTCCGGTGTTGGATTCATGGATCTGAGCTTGGTCGCATTGTATTCCCATGTGGGCTGCCCGTAACTGAGGGGAAATATCATGTAAGGTCCCATGCGGCGACATGAAAACACAGCTAGGATGTTCTCAGAAATATGGAATGTATGGATCATATTATAATCTGAGTGGCCAGGAATTTGACAAAACACAAAAGATCTGTGTGTGTGTGTGTGTATGAATTTGTTTGGCCGATATGGAACCTGAGATTTTGTCTGTATTATTGTGGTGGATGAGGGTAGGGTAAGGAGATGGGTTTGCCCCCTGAGTTGTTATGTGAAGTCTTTTAGTTTGGTTTGAGTAGTTGGCGAGGTGGACGGTAGGGTAAACATAGCCATCGTCTTTTGTTGTCTTCTGCTGTGCAATTACTTGAACAATTGTTCCTATGTTTAGTCCCGCCTTCCAACTTGCTTCGTGGTGCCACTGACAGTGACTGGAATATTGGGTGTTAATGAAACTTGTAAAAAAGTTTTAATAAGCAAACTTAGCGAACGATTGATTGTGATGGAAAAATTGTTAGTGCGGCATTTCTTTCATAGAATAATATATTTGCCCTTTTCAGTGTTCTAAAGGGAGTTTTGTCTATTTGCAGGTGTTAGCTAGCAAAACCAAGATTTACATGGTCCTGGAGTACGTAAATGGAGGAGAATTGTTCGATAGAATTGTAAGGAACCTTTGCAAAAGTCACTTTTTATTTAATTTCTTGTATTTGGGGTATTTGAGTGTTCCAAGTCGGTTTCTTGCATCTTCTCATCACTGCTGGTAAAATATTACAGGTTTCTGTTGGCAAGTTTTCGGAATTGAGAGGGAGAAGGCTTTTTCAGCAGCTGATCGATGGAGTGAGTTATTGCCATGATAGAGGAGTGTTTCACCGCGATCTTAAGGTTACCATCACCAACAAATATTTCTGCGTCAATAGGTGTATACATATTATCGATTGATTCTTGTTCCTTGCATGATTTCCCTGCTGACCTTTTGTATTGGATAACAGCTGGAGAACCTTTTAATCGATAAAAAGGGGAACTTAAAGATATCGGATTTTGGCCTCAGTGCCCTGCCTCAGCAATTTAGGGTGTGTAATATGTATACGATTGTACTGTATACGAGTCTTTGAGAATACATTTGTGTCTATGTACTCATGCTGTCTTTCTGTAGGACGATGGATTATTGCACACAACTTGCGGAACTCCTAACTATGTTGCACCTGAAATTCTCTCTAATCGAGGGTATGATGGGGCACAAGCTGATGTATGGTCTTGTGGAGTGATCCTGTATGTAATTCTTACCGGCGCGCTCCCATTTGATGACAGGAATCTAGTAGTTCTCTACCAGAAGGTGAATACGTCATCAATCTTATTTTTGACGTTCAATCAGGTTTAAGTTTAAATTCTCCCAACCAAAATCTAAAGGTATACAAAACTGGAAAGTTCAGATTTTGAAGGGTGAGGTCAACATACCGAAGTGGCTGTCCTCGGGCGCTCAAAACATGATTAAGAGAATTCTGGATCCCAATCCTGCTACTCGGATAACAATGGAGCAAATAAAAGAGGATGAATGGTTCAAGCAAGGGTATAATCCCGCATCTCCAGATGATGATGAAGATACCAGTATCAAGGAGGAAGCTCTTCTAGTCCATGACGTGGTACTTTTATGTTTTTTGCATTCTTTGATATATTTTTTCCTCGACACTGTTCCAAGTCCTGTACTAAATAACACGGTTAAATTTTCTGCAGTCATCTGATTCGGACAAGAGTCCTAAATCACCAACTCATATCAATGCCTTTGAGCTAATTGGAATGTCGTCTTACCTTGATCTCTCTGGCTTCTTTGAGAAAGAGGTAGGTAACACGCTGCTGCGGGTCATTAGCTTGCTGTTTTCTTGGAGTCTTAGCCTGTCCTACATTTTTTTATCATAAAATTTAGTACAAGAGGCTCAAGTATTTGAATGATTGCAGGATGTTTCGGACAGGAAAATCAGGTTCACATCAACTCACTCTTTGAATGACCTGTTGGAGAAAATCGAGGAGACAGTGATGGCCATGGGCTTTCTGGTTCAACAGAGGAACGGAAAGGTCTGCTAACTTTTATTCAAAAGTTCCTACAAAAATTCTAGCTCGGAAAAAAATGAACAGAACTTGACCTTTTTATTCTTTTCATCTATCTCAGTTGAAAATAATGCAACAGACGAATCAGAAGCGACCAGGAAGCTTATTAGTTGCAGGAGAGGTAAATTCCATCTTCAATACTGAAACATGTCAAGTTTAGGCCAACATTTGTCGCACTAGTTACTCATTGCCTTTTCTTTTTGCGTCTATCATTCTTGCAGGTATTTGAGCTCAGTCCGTCACTATATGTAGTTGAATTAAGAAAATCACGGGGTGATCCAACGCTCTACAGACAGGTATGCCCCTTCATGCTTTCTCACATTTGCACGCACAACATTCTCTGCTGTTCCCAAACCTCATACACAATGTTCCGAACAACTCATGATTCACTGGATTCGGTTTTCCAACCTTTTGCTGCAGTTGTGCAAGAAGCTCACATCTGATCTGGGTGCACCTAAAAGCCAAGAGATGCTAGCTGCAACAGTATAAATATCAACATTGCCATACATTGCTTCCGGCACATAACTCAGTGCAGAGAAGAATTACTATTATTTCAATGTATATAGAATTAAATTATCATTCCCTCAAAATCTGATATCAATAAAAATAATTATTTATTTCGTTCTAATAATAATACAGTTATAAAATTATTTATTTCATACACTACTGCCACTGACGTTTCTGATTCTGAATACCAATATAAAATTATATTTGACAAATATAATGTTTAGTAATATGGGAGTGGATCAAATACAAACCAATCTTATAAATAAAAACTACAAACCCATAAAAAATTCGACACGTGTCAAAATTAACCAATCAAAATTCAGCCGAGATTTCATCCCGTCGGGGTTCTTTTTGTAAATAAAAAAAATACATGTGGACTTATTAAAAAATATATAAACAATAGGAGGGGTATAAATGTCCAAAATTTGCTACAGTAATGTTCAGACTTAAAAAAACATTGTTCAGACTTAACCCAGTAATAACAATACTTGAAAAAACATTGTTCAGACTTAAAAAAACATTGTTCAGACTTAAAAAAATAATAATGAGAGTTAACCCATTAACAATCAAACTTAAAAAACATTGTTCAGACTTAAAAAAAACAGTGTTCAGACTTAAACCAGTAATGACAATACTTGAAAAAACAATGTTCAGACTTAAAAATAATAATGAGAGTTAACCCATTAACGATCAGACTTAAATAACAATGTTCAGACTTAAAAAAACAATGTTCAGACTTAAACCAGTAATGACAATACTTGAAAAAACATTGTTCAGACTTAAAAAATAATAATGAGACTTAAACCATTAACGATCAGACTTAAATAACAATGTTCAGACTTAAAAAACAATGTTCAGACTTAAACCAGTAATGACAATACTTGAAAAAACATTGTTCAGACTTAAAAATACATTGTTCAGACTTAAAAATAATAATGAGACTTAAACCATTAACGATCAGACTTAAATCACAATGTTCAGACTTAAAACAACAATGTTCAGACTTAAAACAACAATGTTCAGACTTAAACCAGTAATGACAATACTTGAAAAAACATTGTTCAGACTTAAAATATAATAATGAGACTTAAAACATTGTCTGAACACTATCATTTAAGTCTGAACACTACCATTTATGTCTGATTATTAAGTATTTTTAAGTCTGAACATTTAGTATTTTAAGTCTGAACACTACCATTTAAGTCTGAACACTACCATTTTAAGTCTGATTATTAAGTATTTTTAAGACTGAACATTAGTATTTTAAGTCTGAACACTACCATTAACGATAAACGATCCGAATTAAATAACAATGTTCAGATTTACAAATAATCATATTTACAGATCAATGATCAGATTTACAAATAATAATGATAGTATTTGAAACAAAGATCAAACTAAAGCATTTGATAAAAGTACAATATTCTCTACACATTTTTCTTAGGTCTACCTCTTTTCCGTTTGGTCTCATTTTTCTTTTCTTCATTTGCTTTAATTTTCTTTTGCTCTTTAATTTCCCGTTTGTTCTGTTTTTTCTTCGCTGCATCTGCTTCATCCTGATTTTCCTCTGTAATGTCTTCAACTTCTGGTTTTTCCTGATAAATATTTGGCTCTGGAATTGATGGTATAAAAGTAACAATTTCTCTCAGTATTTCATCTTTGAAAGTGTTACTTTCATCCGTAAGAATTTGAAAGTTATATCTGACTCGCAACTTTCTCAACTGAACTCTTTGCTGAAAAAAAAATTTGCATTAATAAAGAATTTTAACATACTAACTATTTTTGGAGATTTGAAATTTTAGATTGGATTACCTCTTCACTTTCAGAAACAAAACCTGACTCCCATTCTTCATGGTACCCAAAATAAGTCTCCATGTGTCTCATGGAGAATATACCACAATCATCGCCGTTGTATTTCGTACGCCATTTCATTTCAATACGAATAGGTTCTGTATCAGCAATCCAACTACTGTCCTTAAATTTCACCTCTTCAAGAAAGGACACGACATTTGTTTTCTGGAAAATTATTCAGACAAGTAAGAAGAATTGTTCATAAATAAAAATTCTACACATACAAATAGTATATTGCAGAGTTAAAATAACACATACCAAGTTTGGCACAATTACTCCATATTTATCTTTGATACTTGAAGTACTTGCTGAGTTGTCTAATATATCAATCTTCTTTGTAAGAAAATTGAAACATACACAGAAGAAATGCCTGGAGTGCCAGAGCGAGAAGAAAATCTAAAAAAGAAAAAGACTCATTTAATAATATACAAAAATGTTCCACCAAATATTTGATATAACATATAGTATTAGTTTTACCAGCTTTGATGTAAAAAACATCTTATCAAACTTTTTTATTATATATTCAACTCCTTCTTTGAAAAACTTGTAGCTTCTTTCCTTGTTGATATGGGTGTCGAAGAGACAAAAACTCTGCCACCAAAAAAATGAACCTAATTAGTTTATGTCAAAGATATAAAATAAAAAGACTATAGAGACTGCACTTACAGTTGTTCTAATAGGGATGAAAAACCGCTGGACAGTTGATGAACTCTTGTACATTTCACGTATGTTCAAAATACTTACCCAACAGTCGATTATATTGCTTTCAATATACTTGAAAAAATTAAGTGTACGAAAGTCAGCCTTGGATAGTTTATTAGTTTCGTTTGTATCTTTAAACACGAAATCATAATCTCTGCAAGCAGAAAAAAAAACATCAAAGAAAATTCAGACTTACTCAAATATTATACACATATAAAATAAAATTTCTAATAATAATATTAGGACATAAAAAAGAACTTGAAAGCATAAATGTTCAGACTTACTCTTTATCTAACACTTTTGGGTCAAATATCCACTGCCATGCTTTTTTTTCAAAATTTGATAATTTGGTAGTCATAAGAGTTGATCTGATTTGGTATGGAGATTTCACAAAAGGACTTGGAAGCCTTAATCTTTTATTTAGTATGATAGTATCTTCGGGAGCCTCTGTAGTGATCAGATTTAAAATATTAATGATAATACTTAAAATAAAATCATATTTCAGATTTCAAATAAAATAATAAGCAGACAT
The DNA here is from genome assembly GCA_033675215.1 of Rhodiola kirilowii. NCBI lineage: Eukaryota > Viridiplantae > Streptophyta > Magnoliopsida > Saxifragales > Crassulaceae > Rhodiola > Rhodiola kirilowii. Next base: position 3,732,726 of record CM066194.1, read on the forward strand.
AAAGAGTTAATGATCAGACCTTGGTGCTTCAGTTTTTGATTGCCTTCTTCATTTGTTAAATTTGGAAATACACTCTCGTTGGAAGCATCTACTTCTGTTTGCACAATGGGAAAATGAGAAGGGATAGCAGTCAGACCAGTAGAGATAACAATATTTAATGTGCAGACTTAATGTTAAAACAGACTAAATATTAAAATAGACAATGTTCAGACAGTGATGTGGAATTCATACTTAAAAGATAATTTTCAGAACTAATCAAGAATTATTCGTATTCAAAAACTTAATGCTGAGATGTAACTTATAATATTCAGACTTAAAACAGAATTAAAATCATAATGTTCATATTAAAATCACAATTAAAAATGATGATGTTCAGACTTAATATTCAGACTTAATGTTAAAACATACTAAATATTAAAATAGACTTAATGTTCAGCCTTAAATAGACAATGTTCAGACTTATTATTAAAACAGACTTAATGTTCAGACTTAAAACACAATGTTCAGACTTAATGTTCAGACTTAATCTTTAGACTTAATATTAAAACAGACTTAATGTTCAGACTTAAATAGACAATGTTCAGACTAAATGTAAAAACAGACTTAATATTAAAACAGACTTAATGTTCAGACTTAAATAGACAATGTTCAGACTTAATGTTCAGACTTAATATTAAAACAGACTTAATGTTCAGACTTAAAAGACAATGTTCAGACTTAATCTTTAGACTTAATATTAAAACAGACTTAATGTTCAGATTTAAATAATAAGGAGACTTAAAGATTCAATGATCAGACCTTGGTGCTTCAGTTTTTGATTGCCTTCCTCAGTTGTTAAATTTGGAAATACAGTCTCGTTGGAAGCATCTACTTCTGTTTGCACAATGGGAAAATGAGAAGGGATAGCAGTCAGACTAGTAGAGATAACAATATTTAATGTTCAGACTTAATGTTAAAACAGACTTAATGTTCAGACTTAATGTTAAAACAGACTAAATATTAAAATAGACTTAATGTTCAGACTTAAATTGACAATGTTCAGACTTAATGTTCAAACAGTGATGTGGAATTCACACTTAAATAGACAATGTTCAGACTTAATGTTCAAACAGTGATGTGGAATTCACACTTAAAAGATAATTTTCAGAACTAATCAAAAATTATTCGTATACAAAAACATAATGCTCAGATGTAACTTATAATATTCAGACTTAATACAGAATTAAAATCATAATGTTCATATTAAAATCACAATTAAAAATGATGATGTTCAGACTTAATGTTCAGACTTAATGTTAAAACAGACTAAATATTAAAATAGACTTAATGTTCAGACTTAAATAGACAATGTTCAGACTTAAATAGACTTAATGTTCAGACTTAATGTTTAGACTTAATCTTTAGACTTAATATTAAAACAGACTTAATGTTCAGATTTAAATAATAAGGAGACTTAAAGATTCAATGATCAGACCTTGGTGCTTCAGTTTTTGATTGCCTTCCTCATTTGTTAAATTTGGAAATACACTCTCGTTGGAAGCATCTACTTCTGTTTGCACAATGGGAAAATGAGAAGGGATAGCAGTCAGACCAGTAGAGATAACAATATTTAATGTTCAGACTTAATGTTAAAACATACTTAATGTTCAGACTTAATGTTAAAACAGACTAAATATTAAAATAGACTTAATGTTCAGACTTATTATTAAAACAGACTTAATGTTCAGACTTAAAACACAATGTTCAGACTTAATGTTCAGACTTAATCTTTAGACTTAATATTAAAACAGACTTAATGTTCGGACTTAAATAGACAATGTTCAGACTTAATCTTTAGACTTAATATTAAAACAGACTTAATGTTCAGATTTAAATAATAAGGAGACTTAAAGATTCAATGATCAGACCTTGGTGCTTCAGTTTTTGATTGCCTTCCTCAGTTGTTAAATTTGGAAATACAGTCTCGTTGGAAGCATCTACTTCTGTTTGCACAATGGGAAAATGAGAAGGGATAGCAGTCAGACTAGTAGAGATAACAATATTTAATGTTCAGACTTAATGTTAAAACAGACTTAATGTTCAGACTTAATGTTAAAACAGACTAAATATTAAAATAGACTTTATGTTCAGACTTAAATTGACAATGTTCAGACTTAATGTTCAAACAGTGATGTGAAATTCACACTTAAATAGACAATGTTCAGACTTAATGTTCAAACAGTGATGTGGAATTCACACTTAAAAGATAATTTTCAGAACTAATCAAAAATTATTCGTATAGAAAAACATAATGCTCAGATGTAACTTATAATATTCAGACTTAATACAGAATTAAAATCATAATGTTCATATTAAAATCACAATTAAAAATGATGATGTTCAGACTTAATGTTCAGATTTAATGTTAAAACAGACTAAGTATTAAAATAGACTTAATGTTCAGACTTAAATAGACAATGTTCAGACTTATTATTAAAACAGACTTAATGTTCAGACTTAATCTTTAGACTTAATGTTCAGACTTAATGTTTAGAGTTAAATAGACAATCTTCAGACTTAATGTAAAAACAGACTTAATATTAAAACAGACATAATGTTCAGACTTAATATTAAAACAGACTTAATGTTCAGACTTAAAAGACAATGTTCAGACTTAATCTTTAGACTTAATATTAAAATAGACTTAATGTTCAGATTTAAATAATAAGGAGACTTAAAGATTCAATGATCAGACCTTGGTGCTTCAGTTTTTGATTGCCTTCCTCAGTTGTTAAATTTGGAAATACACTCTCGTTGGAAGCATCTACTTCTGTTTGCACAATGGGACAATGAGAAGGGATAGCAGTTAGACCAGCAGAGATAACAATATTTTTGATGCTTTTAGAATTGCACACATAAAATCAAACTATACATAATAAACTCTAACAAAGAAAAATCGTACCATCTTTTGTCGAATTAATAAGACGATCTTTGATAGTGTGCAGGAGAACAAAAGGATATGCAACCGGTTGTAAAATTGGCAAATTAGGCAACACATACGAATCTGGTAAATCTGAAGGTTGAACTGTATTATCAAAATGATCAACATCCTGAGATATTTCATTTAAAGAGGATGTGAATGCTGGAGGTGTTGATCTAAAATCTGGAGATAATGTAAACAGACTTTTCATTTCACAGATGTCTTCTGCTACTTTTTGAATATTTGGATGTGTACTAACATCTTGGTAAGAATCTGTATTGAACAGAATAGTTATCAGAATTAAAATTATCAGAATTAAAATGAAAATAATCAGAGTAAAAATGACAAATGATCAGAGTAAAAATGACAAATGATTATACTTAAAATGATAATGTTCAGACTTAAATAAAATGTACAATTATCATATTTAAAAAAACAAATAATCACCTGTAAAAGTTTCTTTTGCCTCATTTTGACCAAGTTTTTGAATATTTGGATGTGTTCTAACATCTTGAGAAGAATCTGTATTTAATAGAATAGTTATCAGAATTAAAATTGATCAAACTGAATAGAAAACGAATGAACAGAGTTAAAATGACAAATGATTAGACTTAAAATGATAATATTCAGACTTAAAATGATAATGTTCAGACTTAAATAAAATGTACGATTATCCTATTATCATTTAGATGCCTTGGATGTGTTGATCTAGATTCAGGAGACATTGAAAACATACTTTTATCTTGAAAATCATCAGCATCATCTTGTTGGGAATCTTTAGCTTGTTGATCATCATCATCTTGATCCACATCAATAACATTATCTTGAGAAGCATCAGCATGTTGATCCACATCATCAACATTAACTAGTTTGTTATGTTGCTCTGGTTGTACAATAGGCACAATAGCAATGTCATTTGCCTTATCTTGACCCAGATTTTGAACATGATCAGCAATAATAGGATCTTGAAGAGTAACTGTATTGAATAAGATTATATTGATAAGACTAAACATGATGATTTTAGAAAATAGTAACTGTGTTGATGAATTTTCATTTAGATGCCCTGGATGTGTTGATCTAGATTCAGGAGACATTGAAAACATACTTTTATCTTGAAAATCATCATCATCATCTTGTTGGGAAGATTTAGCTTGTTTATCATCATCATCTTGAGAAGCATAAGATTCTTGATCCACATCATTAACATCATCTTTAGAAGCATCAGCTTGTTGATCCACATCATTACATTGCTTATTCGCAGCCGCTATGATAATACTTCTGTTAATACACTGAACCTCACTCTTATATTCAGGATTATTTTTCAAACTTCCGGACAGTTGATGATATTTAGCCATATCTTCAATAATTTTTGCAGCAATGATGCGTAATCTTTCAATCGTTTCCTATTAAATTTAAAATGTTTAGAAAGCACAATAACAAACAGTTATGTGGAATTCACACTTAAAAGATAATTTTCAGAACTAATCATGAATTATTCGTATTAAAAAACATAATGCTCAGATGTAACTTATAATATTCAGACTTAAACACAGAATGAAAATCATAATGTTCATATTAAAATCACAATTAAAAATGATGATGTTCAGACTTAATGTCAAAACAGACTAAATATTAAAATAGACTTAATGTTCAGACTTAAATAGACAATGTTCAGACTTATTATTAATAAAGACTTAATGTTCAGACTTAACACACAATGTTCAGACTTAATGTACAGACTTAATCTTTAGACTTAATATTAAAACAGACATAATGTTCAGGACTTAAATAGACAATGTTCAGACTTAATGTAAAAACAGACTTAATATTAAAACAAACATAATGTTCAGACTTAATAGACAATGTTCAGACTTGATGTTCAGACTTAATATTAAAACAGACTTAATGTTCAGACTTAAAAGACAATGTTCAGACTTAATGTTCAGACTTAATCTTTAGACTTAATCTTTAGACTTAATATTAAAACAATGTTCAGATTTACAAATCAATGATCAGATTTACAAATAATAATGATAGTATTTGAAACAGAGATCAAACTAAAGTATTTGATAAAAGCACAATATTCTCTACACATTTTTCTTAGGTCTACCTCTTTTCCGTTTGGTCTCATTTTTATTTTCTTCATTTGCTTTTCTTCATTTTTCTTTTCTTCATCAGACACATATTCATCCTGCAATCAATTCCTATTAGAATTAATAATGTTTTAGAAAGGACAATAACAAACAGTGATGTGGAATTCACAATTAAAGGATAATGTTCAGAGCTAATCAAGCAATATGGTACTCAAATACAGAATTAAAGCATAATGTTCAGACTTAAATAGACAATGTTCAGACTTAATGTTCAGACTTTTTATTAAAACAGACTTAATGTTCAGACTTAAACCAGAAATGACAAATAGTTGAAAAAACAATGTTCCTTCAGACTTAAAAAAACATTGATGCGTAATCTTTCAATCGTTTCCTATTAAATTTAAAATGTTTAGAAAGCACAATAACAAACAGTTATGTGGAATTCACACTTAAAAGATAATTTTCAGAACTAATCATGATTTATTCGTATTCAAAAACATAATGCTCAGATGTAACTTATAATATTCAGACTTAAAACAGAATGAAAATCATTATGTTCATATTAAAATCACAATTAAAAATGATGATGTTCAGACTTAATGTTAAAACAGACTAAATATTAAAATAGACTTAAGGTTCAGACTTAAATAGACAATGTTCAGACTTATTATTAAAAAAGACTTAATGTTCAGACTTAAAACACAATGTTCAGACTTAATGTACAGACTTAATCTTTAGACTTAATATAAAAACAGACATAATGTTCAGACTTAAATAGACAATGTTCAGACTTAATGTAAAAACAGACTTAATATTAAAACAAACATAATGTTCAGACTTAAATACAAAATGTTCAGACTTAATGTTCAGCCTTACTATTAAAACAGACTTAATGTTCAGACTTAATAGACAATGTTCAGACTTAATGTTCAGACTTAATCTTTAGACTTAATATTAAAACAATGTGCAGATTTACAAATCAATGATCAGATTTACAAATAATAATGATAGTATTTGAAACAGAGATCAAACTAAAGTATTTGATAAAAGCACAATATTCTCTACACATTTTTCTTAGGTCTACCTCTTTTCCGTTTGGTCTCATTTTTCTTTTCTTCATTTGCTTTTCTTCATTTTCTTCATTTTTCTTTTCTTCATCAGACACATATTCATCCTGCAATCAATTCCTATTAGAATTAATAATGTTTTAGAAAGGACAATAACAAACAGTGATGTGGAATTCACAATTAAAGGATAATGTTCAGAGCTAATCAAGCAATATGGTACTCAAATACAGAATTAAAGCATAATGTTCAGACTTAAATAGACAATGATCGGACACAAACAGAAAAAATGATGAGACTAAAAAAATACCTCATGTAATTCTGTGCGAGGTAATTCTGTGCGAGGTAATTCTACTTCATTAATATTATTCTTTGTTCTTGTATAATAATTCCGTATAACATCAGAAGGGATTTCGTGTGCAATCAACGTTCCTTTTCCAAATTCATTTAATTTGAAATCATAAAGTTCCCGAGCAGAAAAATAGTCATCAGTAATGTAACTGATGACTGGACTTCGTCTTCTTATGCAGCATTTTTCATTTACGAATCTATCCACATAGAGCATCTGCATAATATGTATAAAACAGCCAAAAACTAAATCAGACTTAAATAATAGAAGAGAAATCATTTAAAAATGAATAAAAAGAATCATTACAAAATCAACTTACGGTAATGAAAGTAATGGGCCCCTGGTAGAAACTTGTCGCAGGTCCAGATTTCCAATCTAATGTTGCTTGTATAAGTTGGGAAATTACCAAGTTGCACCAGTTGAACTTTGGAATTTGATGCTCCGAAACTATAAATTCTAGAATATCTGCTCGAGAATTTTGATTATTCGGTAGATGTATGATTGCAGAATAGAACAGGACTTGAAAATCCACCTTGAACCAATATTCGACCCCATCCATACTTTTCAATCGTTCTGCTATATCAGAATGTTTTGGATATTTATTAATCGGAAACCCGTATGATTGTTTCCATCTCTTATATATGGACCCTCTCTTCCTAGTTTTGACTATCGGAATATCCTTACCATCCAAATCAAATCCAAACACTCTGTGTACGTCCATTTCATCTATATTTAGAATTCCGGATTCAGTTGTTAAAGTTAGTTTCTTCGGGTCGAAGGACTGCAGAACTAAAAGGGCTAGAAATGAAGGGAGTTTTTTGAATTTGATATCCAAAATAGGTCCTAAACCCATTGAAGTCACAGCAATTCTTTGCTCTCTGTTTAAGCTATCAATAACTTCCTTTAATAAGGATGGGCTTCCTCTTTGTTGAAGACCAGTCTTTCTTTTCTTTGTCTTATTCATATCTTTCTTTCTTTTCTTTTTGTTGTTTATATCTTTCGTAGTAACACCCGTTAAACTAAGAATCAACTCAGCAGCAGATTCAACGTCACTATGAGAAGACGCCTTTGAATAAGAACTTGATGATTCTTCAATACATTGTAAATGCTGAGTAGGATCAACACAATGCGTCTTTAACTCTGACAAAAATGTGCAGAATTATCACAATAAATTTACAAATATGCTTACTAGATGAAAAGAGATAATAAGCAGACATAAAATGTTATTCTTTAAATTTAACATTCTAATTATCAGAAATAAAATTGATAATGCGCAATAGTACAGTGATAAAAACAAATAGGATTATTGAAAACCCTAGAAAAACACACATCTAACACATCATGATAGGAAATACATAATGAAACAGTCAGTAGCACAATCCAAGTGAATAGTGATGATAGAAAACTCGGTAGAAAAAAGGAAACGTACTGCCACGTTTAGTGGACATATTGATAAACTTCAAAACTTCGTGTTGCCAGAGATTCTTGGTCGGTTCGTTCGCCTTAGACTCTTCGTTCTTCGTTCGTCCGAGATTCTTCGTTGATTTTTTTTGTTGACTGATGGAAATGTTTTACCCCTGCTTGAAGTGTTGTAATCTTAAAACTTAAAAAATGTACAATTGAATTTTGAAAAATGAAAAAAAGCCCTCAAATATTTAATTTGTTTACTCAGACTTAAAATGAGTAATGATCATTAACAATTTTAAACTGATCATGTCAATTTTAAGTCTGATCATTATCAATAATAAGTCTGATCTTTGTCTATTTTAAGTCTGATCATTATCAATAATAAGTCTGATCATTGTCTATTTTAAGTCTGATCATTGTCTATCCTTTAACTCTGATTATATTTATCTTAAAGTCTGATCATTTACTTTATTTTAATTCTGATCATTAATTCTATTTGGTGTTGTTGATGGTTTTGGTTTTATTTGAGTCTTATTAAGCATATGACTAAAGTTCGACCATTTGAGCATAGTCTGATTATCAACTATCATATTTTATCATCCTCACTACGGCACTCTCACTACACTAATTTGCAAAAGGTTCCGAAGATAGAAACTTTTTTATTTTCCGAAGTTGGGTTTCCGAAAATCGAAACTTTTTTGGTTTTGCATTTTTTCTAATATGAAGACAAATGTATCTGGCATCGAATCGGTTTCGGGTACGTTTTTTTCTAGGGTTTACAATTTGTAGGATTTTTCTTGTGTATCGTATGTTCTTTTTTAGGGTTTACAGTTCATCTGTATCGTATGTTTTTTTTTTCAGGTTTAAAAAGAAGATCTTATCTACTACGGTCTAAATGCAGCAAATATAAAGGTATACGAGGAGAAATAATCGATCTTACCTCTGATGATGATGATGATGTTATAAGCTGCACACCACCAAATGAAGTATACTCAAAACGGATGAAGGACATTTCTAAAGGAAAAAAAGTAATGACTGGTCCTGCTGATTTCAGTTCAGAAAGTTTAAGTCAAAGATCACTGACAGCAAAGGATGGAGTAAGTAGTGATACTGAAGGAGAGAGCAGTTATGTTGCTGAACAACATAGCGAAGGAAGTGACCATTTTAATCAATACAATGATTCCAACAAAAGATTTGAAATTGTTCCCTATTTAGGATTTGCTAAGCCTATACGACGTCGAAAATCAACTTCTGGAATCCAAGTTAGAGGAACTCCACAAATTCTGAAGGATGTAATTGATGGCTTAAGCGAAGTTCAAAAAGTTGCTGTTTCCTCAATGGGTCTAGAACACATTTTGGAATTAAAGATTGACAAGTTACCAACAAAACTTTCATTGAAAGTTCTTGAATGTTTTGACGCAAACGAATGCAGTTTAAAGGTTAACTGTGAGACAATGGGAATTGATGAAGTTGATGTGAGAAATGTTTTCGGATTTGATTTAAGCGGCGAGACACTCATAATAGAGGGAAAAAGCAACAAGGCGTTAAAGAAGAGATGGCTTCAACAATATGGTATAACCACCAAAGGATTATATCCAAAAAATACAGATATTGCTCAGAGGTTGAAAGAAGTGCAAGTTGTTGACAGTTGGTTCAAGCTGGACTTTCTAGTACTGTTTTACTCCATTCTGATATCACCAAGTAAAAATACATGGTGTAATTCAAACATTATAAACAGTATAGACTCTGAGGATGAGGTACCACGCTTTAATTGGTGTAAGTTCATTGTTGAACTACTTAAGGTATCAAAGATTGAATGGATGAAAAACAAGATGAAAAATTACAAGGGACCAATCCTCTTCCTCGCTGTATGTTCTTTTTTTAAAATTTTATTTATGCATTTTTTTAATTTCCTGCAACATTTTGTTTAAATTTGTTATTCATGATTGAAAATTTAAAATTATATGTGAACAAACTAATATCATGTGCGAACATTTTTAATTTTATCTCTGATCATTTAGCTTATATATGAATTATGAATTACTATATTTATTTTATTTCTTTTTATTTTGCAGATGTTGTATGCTGATAGACTATTCAACAGTGAAAGTTATAAGACAAGAAAATGGCCAGTCATCAGCTACATGACCAACGAGTACTTGATATCTCGTCAAAAATCAGATATCTACAATAATAAGTTTGGTAAGCTGAAGCTGTTGGATCGACTCTTTGAAACTCCAAGTGAAAATGTTGAAGATATAAGGGATCAAATGTCAAGTGAGGTAGGGCTGAACATTTTGATTATTTCTCTTCCAATATTTTTATTATTTGAAACTTTTCTTCACATTAATTATCATCCAAGTATACTTTTTTAATCATTAAATTTTATGTATATTTTTAGAAGATGATGGCAATTTTTATGGGCTTATCTGAAGGTCTTGAAAAGGACATATGTCAGTTTAAAAGGTTCTATGCAATGCTAAAAAGGACAGAGTTTCAAGTTGATGTGGATAATATATATGGCACAATGAAATCACTTTTGAATGATGACTTCCCATAGTTATCCAACAGCAAGAGTCTGAAGGAAAAGAGTTCAACTTAAAAAGAAAAAGAACACAACGTTCTTTGATGTAATTTTATGCTACATTTTGATGTATTTTATGAATGTGTATGTGTGCTACATTTTGATGTATTTTATGAATGTATTTTGATATATCTTTGAACATTTTGATATATCAAATAACATTTTAATGTATTTATATGCCCGATGCCCATGAGCTCAACTCGTCTTATTTTTGCAACAATAAGTATTTTAAGTCTGAACATTACCATTTTTAAGTCTGAACAATAAGTATTTTTTAGTCTGATCATTGCTTCTTTTTAAGTCTGAACATTACCATTTTTAAGTCTGAACAATAAGTACTTTTTAGTGTGAACATTGCTTCTTTTTAAGTCTGAACATTAAGTATTTTTAGTCTGATCATTGCTTCTTTTTAAGTCCGAACATTACTATTTTTAAGTCTGAACAATAAGAATTTTTAGTCTGATCATTGCTTCTTTTTAATTCTGAACATTACCATTTTTAAGTCTGAACAATAAGTATTTTTTAGTGTGATCATTGCTTCTTTTTAAGTCTGAACATTAAGTATTTTTAGTCTGATCATTGCTTCTTTTTAAGTCTGAACATTACCATTTTTAAGTCTGAACATTAAGTATTTTAAAGTCTGATCATTGCTTCTCTTTAAGTGTGAACATAACCATTTTTAAATCTGAACAATAAGTATTTTTTAGTCTGATCATTGCTTCTTTTTAAGTCTGAACAATAAGTATTTTTTAGTGTGATTATTGCTTCTTTTTTAAGTCTGAACATTAAGTATTTTTTAGTCTGATAATTGCTTCTTTTTAAGTCTGAACATTACCATTTTTAAGTCTGAACAATAAGTATTTTTTGTCTGATCTTTTGCTTCTTTTGAAGTCTGAACATTACCATTTTTAAGTTTGAACAATACCATTTTTAAGTTTGATCATTGCTTCTTTTTAAGTCTGAACATTACCTTTTTTAAGTCTGAACAATAAGTATTTTTAGTCTGATCATTGCTTCTTTTTAAGTCTGAACATTACCATTTTTTAAGTCTGAACAATACCATTTTTAAGTTTGATCATTGCTTCTTTTTAAGTCTGAACATTACCTTTTTTAATTCTGAACAATAAGTATTTTTAGTCTGATCATTGGCTAGTTTTAAGTCTGAACATTACCATTTTTAAGTCTGAACAATAAGTATTTTTAGTCTACACATTGCTTCTTTTTAAGTCTGAACATTTCCATTATTAAGTCTGAATATTGCCTATTTGATCCGATATCTAATACTCGTACGGAATTGAAAATTTTTTTTATTTCAAATGTCCCTTAAATAAAAAAAAGATCTTAATCTATTTGGTTAACGAACGTCTCCTTCTATCATCATTCCAATTCGCAGTAGGACAACCGCAAGTTAGGGTTTCGATCAACATGAAGATCGAAGCATCTGATTCCATTTCGGCGTCTGGTACTCTTTTTATAGGGTTTAGGGTTTTTCTATATACGGTAGTTTTTTTGGGAATCATTTTTAATCTCTATTATATTGCTAATATGAAGGCCACCAACAACAAATCATTGACCTGACATCTGACGGGGAAAGTAATACACATACTGAAATAGTAGAAGGTGAGATTGGAGGAACCGAAATAGTAGAAGGTGAGATTGGTGATACTGAATTAGCAAAAGGGGAGACTGGAGGAACCGAAATAGTAGAAGGTGAGAGTGGAGGAACCGAAATAGTAGAAGGTGAGAGTGGTGATACTGAAGCAACAGAACCTCTTGATCGTGATGACGTTATAGAAGATAGCGAAGAATTTGGTGTTGTACCTGAATACAATAGTTTGTACAAGGGACTTCAGGTTGTCCCCTCTTTGTCATTTGTGAAGGTTATACAGCAAAGAAAACACTCCTTGCAAAAAAATACACAGGTACCAGAATCAGAGAAGACATCCCTGACAGAGGTAATAAAACATAACTATCACCAAATATCTATACAAATTTTATTTTACTCAGCTTTATTTATACCTTAATTTGGTGATTAATTGTTATCTTTTTATATAGGCAATGCAAAGACAAATTGAAACTCCAAAAGACAAGACATTAGACAAAGAAGCAGAAGTAACAACTGATCAAATCTCCAGTGAGGTACCCTGAATAATTATTTCTGCTCAGTCTGAACAATATTGATTTTACTTCTGAGCAATGCGGTTAAAGACTGATAAATTTGTTTCTATTTTTTTTAGGATGTGATGGCAGTTTTTAGGAGTTTATATGGAAAGCTTGAACAAAAAGTACACGAGTTTAAAAATTTGTACATTATTCTGAAAAATAATGTACATTTTTACGATGAAGTGAATACTTTATATGGGAGAATCAAGTCTGTAATGAATGACGACTTACCAGAGTCGCTCAACAGGAAAAGGTCATTAGATGATTTTTCAGAACAAGACCTTTTCCATTTAAGTTTAGGAGATGTTATAAATTCTCCTTTATCAAAAAAACAAGCTACACAACCTGTTGAGGAAGGTTTTGAAAGGACCGACTATAGTACACTTGGAGATAGCATGGAAAATGAGCTTGAAGCAATTTTGGCGGAGGTTACCAAAATTGAATCCATGTATGAGTTGAGTAAAACTACATCAGCTGAAGTTCAGGGGAAAGCAGCTACAACACACAAGATACTTGAACGATTAAAGAAGCCTTTAGTTGCTACAGAATCTCAATACAACAATAGAATAATTCCTATTGATGATGACTTCTCTGAAGAAGAAATTAGAATATATGATTGGGTGACAACCGTCATATCTGATTCGTAAGTCTTTTTTTTTTACATGAATAACTTATCTTATTTTTGTAGACAATCTTTTTACCATATATGTTATGATTTTCTGTTTTTACACAGTGAAGATGAGGTGATCTTCGCTTCAAGTGGGCTGTTTTCACTAAGATCTGACTTTCAGTCATTGGAATACAATCACTTTATAAGCGAGAATGCTCTTAATTCCTGGATAGTTATTTTGAATGAAATGGAAATACAAAGTAGTCATCCACCATCTATAGGGCGTTATTTCTGCCTTATCAGTGAAACCGTAAGTATATTGCTTTTATTTTTCATTAGGTCTTAGCAGTTTCCTAATTTTTATCTTTTCTTTTTAGCTTTATTCTCTTCATGAAGATCATCGGCGACCTAGATATAAGGATTTCCAACGCATTCTGAAATTTACAGAAGAAACGTTTCCTAAATTAGATATTAAGAAAGCTAAACTGGTAAACTAATCTCCTATTATGTAAAAAGATCATCAGCAACCTTTTATTTTTTTTAACAATTATTCTGTTCTTATCAGGTTTTCTTTCCCATCTGTCATTTGTTACACTACTTTGTTGTCTGTTTCAATTTCTCTGGAAGGACCATAGATATATTAGACAATTTCTGTGGAGGAGAAGAATCCATTGAAAAAAAATATGGAGAAAGTCTTCCAAGCCTGGTATGTTTCGTTTTACTTTGTTCTATATAATTTAAGTCGGATAAGTCTAATCATTATGAATTTAAGTCTTATCATTATCTTATCTATTTAATTCTGATCATTATTAATTTAAGTCTGATCATTATCAATTAAAGTTGATCATTATTCATTTTAGCTATAAGTGTGATAATTTTTATAAGTCTGAGGATATAACCATTTTCAGATAAAACTTTTCAAAACTTATCTTCTTAAGATTAAGCATCCCGATGTATCTTGGATATCGGTAGATACACCAAAGAATCTGTTAGAAATGTCATGGAGAACATTTTCTAATGAAAATGATTGTGGAGTTTTTGCAATGCGCCATTTGGAGACTTATTATGGGGAAGCAGTTGGGAATTGGTATAGTGGATTTGCTCCTGAATCTGAAAAGGTAATCCTGAATTCAAAGATACATTTTCAAATACTAAATTACTGTTCAATTAAATTTTGATTAACCAAATTAATTTTTTTACAGCAAAAAGATCAAATAAGAAGACTCAGGAAAAGATACTTACACAAAATGTTGCTTGCTGATTCCAATCCATTGAAACCGAAAGTAGTTGAAGCTCTTCATCATCATGTGATTGTGAAGAAAGAAGAGGAGCATGACGAGTAGACAATTGAGGAGACTGATATTTTTGAAATTTAAATTGTATGAAACACTATGTTATAACCCTGACCAAATCACTTATTAATTGGATTATTGTCTCTTAAAGTTTTATTCATTATTTGTTTTTAATTAAGAGCACTTATTTTTCTCAAGTTTGATATTTGTCTCTTTAAGTCTGAACATTACCATTTTTAAGTCTGAACAATAAGTATTATTAGTCTGATCATTGCTTCTTTTTAAGTCTGAACATTACCATTTTTTAAGTCTGAACAATAAGTATTTTTTAGTCTGATCATTGCTTCTTTTTAAGTCTGAACATTATCATTTTTTAAGTCTGAACAATAAGTATTTTTAGTCTGCACATTGCTTCTTTTTAAGTCTGAACATTTCCATTTTTAAGTCTGAACAATAAGTATTTTTAGTCTGAACATTGCTTCTTTTTAAGTCTGAACATTACCATTTTCAAGTCTGAACAATAAGTATTTTTAGTCTGAACATTGCTTCTTTTTAAGTCTGAACATTACCATTTTCAAGTCTGAACAATAAGTATTTTTTGTCTAATCTATTTTAAGTACAAAAAAAAATTTGAATATTTTTTTTGAGTGATATAGATTAAAATGAATTATTCAGCAAACAATTTTCATATATAAAAAAACAGAGAAATTATGAAAATTTGATTGGACCTTCTTCTTGAAAATTTGATTGCACTATCTCATCTTCTTGACATGGCTGTTCTTCTTGGTCAACTGCTTTTGATGGACAGGTTCGCTTATTATGAAAAGCTTTCATACCACAGTTTGTGCATAACCTTTTCTTCTTTGATTCTTCTATGCATATTTCCCTTGTGGTTTTTAACCTTTTTGCTCGTCCTTTGTTCTTTGCAACATTGGGTACTTGTATATTTACTTCAGTTGGTCGTGGAATGCCAATAACAGAAGTGAAAAAATCTGATCTAGATTTTGACTTGTCTGTTATTTCATCTGAGTGAAACATTCCACGTAGATTCTTCACACTTTCCAATAAAATCTTCATTTTTCCCTCATCATCTTTTACAAGCTGAACAATTGATCGGAATTCATGCCAAATCTCTGATACTAAAGGTGATTGATTCATAATAGAAGGAGAATTGATAGATGTATCTTTTTCAATTAAATTTGATGCTTCCTTGCACCATCTTTTCATGATAAGACATTGGGGAATTCTGTCCACCGCATTCGAGTTCAAAACATGAAATATATGCCTGCATATAATACCGTATGACTGGAACTTGTTGCAACTGCAAACTGCATTACTCGTCGAGATTGCAAATGATACCTGATTATAAGAAATTTTATCATAAAAATAAGAAGAGAAATTAGTGTTTAATCATTTTTCAAATATATGACTGAACAAACATTGTCAATTAAACTTTAACTTACTTGGCAGCTTGTTGTTGTCTGATCTCTCTCTTTTATTGTATATAATCTTATGTCTACATCTTTCAATACCTCTTCAATCGAACATTTGTACACTCCAGCCTCAATCTCAATTTCAATATCTTTAAAAATTCTGTGCGTAAATATTTCTGATGCGTGTCTAGCAATTTTAAGAGGACATTGAACAGGAAGAGATGTTGTATCATTTTCATAATCTAACTGAATTCTAGTTTTCCTTTGTTCCTTCATAGCAGTACGAAAGCCAAGGTAGAACTCAATAAAAGTCATGTAATGATGAATATATCTTCCAAAGAATGAATTTTCACTTTCAGATCGGGAGGTTGTTCTTAATAGATTGCCCATAAGCACATGTTTTGAATAAACTGGAATCCAAGATGATCGTTTGTCAAACATATCAGATAACCATGTGTTGTTCCCTACCTTGTATTCTTCAATGACATTATTCCATCCATTTTCGAAATCAGATGGTTCATTGTGGTGTCCCCAAATTACAGAACCAATTCTTTTCAGAAACTCATTTACATTACACAAAGGACCTACCTGCACGTCATTAAACAGCTAATAATTATTAAATTCGCAACTAAAGTCTGTTTTATTAACAAGTTAAGTGACCATTTGTAAATAACATCTTGACTTCAAAATGTTAATGATCATAATTGAATTAAAATTAATGATCAGACTTCAAAATATAAAAAAAATAATCAGACTTAAAAACTTAATGATCAGACTTAAAAACTAGATGATCATACTTAAACACTTAATGATCACACTTAAAATCCATAATGATCAAACTCATAGACTTAAATGATCACACCAAAAAAAAGAATAATCAGAAAGCAAAAAGATAATGATCACACTTTAACACTTAAAGATCATATGTAAATAATTTTGTCATTCATAATTCAAAACTAAATACCTTTGCTTTTAATTTTTCTGCAATATGCCACATGCAAAATCTGTGGTAGCTTCTATCAAATACTTGAGCAACTGCAGCTTTCATTGCAGGGTCTTGATCAGTAATAATAATATTTGGCTGTTCAGATAGTAGATTCTTAAAGCAAGTCAATAGCCATGTGTAAGAATCTATGTTTTCATTTGATATAAGCCCTGCTGCCAAAGTGACAGACCTACGGTGGTTGTCCACTCCAGTAAAAGGAACAAAAATCAAATTATACCTGAAAAGCAGTGAATATTAAATATGTAAATGACTCAGAATTTTACTGCAAAAGAAGGATATTTACACAAAAATATTCAATGATTTCTGATTTAAAATTCTTACTTGTTCATTCGGTATGTTGCATCAAATGAAACCACATCAGCAAAAATTTTACAGTCCTTTATCGATATCTTGTCAGCAAAGAATAACCGAGACAGAGCCCCTTCTTCATTAATATAATGCTCAAAACAAAATCCAGCATCAGAATTCTTTTTCTCCGTTAAATAGTTCACTAACATCTGAGCATCTCCGCCACCAATATAACTTTTCAAATCCCTTTTAAAATTTTTGAAATCAACTACCAATGCACCAACATTTGAACTCCCACCAGAAATTTCTGATACTATCCGATGAGCTTTTGTTGCTCCTATATTTATATTTCCTCCAGCAACAATTAAATGCTGATGTTCAAGACTCAATTGTCTATTGTTACGTAAAAACTGCTTGCCCAATTCAGTAGCCAATCGATGATTATGGTTTTCTTCAAATACAAAGACCTCATATTTACCACCATCAACAAGCCTGACACGCATTTTAGCTAAACAACCACATCGAGTACTCTTTCTGCCTCTTGTTTCTTTTTTTGTCTTTAAGAGGCTATCTTTTGGTTTTTGTTTCTTGTTAAGACCCTCATAGTGACACAACATATGTTGAACAAGAACTGTACTGCCATCTTTATGAAGTTTCCTGGTACCATGGCGCATTGTAAATCCACAGATATCTGCATATTTTTCATAGAATTTAAACGCCTTCTTCAATGTATCAAACAAAAGCCCTATGAATGGCTTACGCTCATCAGGACACGGTGGTGTGTAAAACTGCACACAGGAAGGTGTAGAAACAGATTTATTTGAACATTCTGAATCAACACATTCATTCTCAGACTCATTGTTAATGCCCCCTGTATTATCATATAAAGAATAATGTTAGTATAGATGTGAGAACAATATTATAACATTAGACATATAAGTATGAAATTTTTTTTATCGAACAAGTATGATTTTTTATGCATTAACACAAAATTACCAACTTTCTAATCTATAACACTGTTGATCAAGGATGTTAAGTCTGAAAATTATCAAATTAAACTTTTCAACTTCAAGTTTAATCATTGTAAGACGACTTCAATGTAAGAAAGCGCATATTAAGATCAAAAACATACAGAAACGTATACACTAAATACAGAAACTAAAACAGAATTCAAAATATTTTTTAATCAAAACCGAATGGAACCTGCAACGACGCTGGCTAAATCGTCCATCTCTTACAACGACAAACCCTAAAGTGTAAACTGAATGAAATAGTCAGACGGAATTTCAAATAAGCGACTAAATTGGAAATAAAATTAACCGTATATGTGAAAGAGACCATAATGCCCGTCGGTGTTTGAAATAAATAGAAATTTATGTGTGATCATTAATTCTTTAAGTCTGATTATTGATTATTTTTATTCTGATCATTACCATATTTAAATCTATCATTGCTTCTTTTTAAGTCTGATCATTACCATTTTTAAGTCTGAACATCAAGTATTTTTAAGTCTGATCATTGCTTCTCTTTAAGTCTGAACATAACCATTTTTAAATCTGAACGGTAAGTATTTTTAGTCTGAACATTGCTATTTTTTAAGTCTGAACATTAAGTATTTTGAGTCTGATCATTGCTTCTTTTTAAGTCTGAACATTACCTTTTTTAAGTCTAAACAATAAGTATTTTAGTCTGAACATTGCTATTTTTTAAGTCTAAACATTAAGTATTTTGAGTCAGATCATTGCTTCTTTTTAAGTCTGAACACTACCATTTAAGTCTGAACACTACCTTTTTTAAGTCTGAAAACTACCTTTTTTAAGTCTGAACATTACCATTTAAGTCTGAACACTAACTTTTTTAAGTCTGATTATTAAGTATTTTTAAGTCTGAACACTACCATTTAAGTCTGATTATTAAGTACATTTAAGTCTGAACACAACCTTTTTTAAGTCTGAACACTACCATTTAAGTCTGATTATTAACTATTTTTAAGTCTGAACACTACCATTTAAGTCTGAACACTACCTTTTTTAAGTCTGAACACTACCTTTTTTAAGTCTGAACACTACCATTTAAGTCTGATTATTAAATATTTATAAGTCTGAACATTACCATTTAAGTCTGATTATTAAGTATATTTAAGTCTGAACACAACCTTTTTTAAGTCTGAACACTACCATTTAAGTCTGATTATTAAGTATTTTTAAGTCTGAACACTACCATTTAAGTCTGAACACTACCATTTAAGTCTGATTATTAAATATTTTTAAGTCTGAACACTACCATTTAAGTCTGAACACTACCATTTAAGTCTGAACACTACCATTTAAGTCTGATTATTAAGTACATTTAAGTCTGAACACTACCATTTAAGTCTGATTATTAAATATTTTTAAGTCTGAACACTACCATTTAAGTCTGAACACTACCATTTAAGTCTGAACACTACCATTTAAGTCTGACTATTTAGTACATTTAAGTCTGAACACAACCTTTTTTAAGTCTGAACACTACCATTTAAGTCTGATTATTAAGTATTTTTAAGTCTGAACATTACCATTTAAGTCTGAACACTACCATTTAAGTCTGAACACTACCATTTAAGTTGAACACTACCATTTAAGTCTGATTATTAAGTATTTTTAAGTCTGAACATTACCATTTAAGTCTGATTATTAAGTACATTTAAGTCTGAACACAACATTTTTTAAGTCTGAACACTACCATTTAAGTCTGATTATTAAGTATTTTTAAGTCTGAACATTACCATTTAAGTCTGAACACTATCATTTAAGTCTGATTATTAAATATTTTTAAGTCTGAACACTACCATTTAAGTCTGAACACTACCATTTAAGTCTGAACACTACCATTTAAGTCTGACTATTTAGTACATTTAAGTCTGAACACAACCTTTTTTAAGTCTGAACACTACCATTTAAGTCTGATTATTAAGTATTTTTAAGTCTGAACATTACCATTTAAGTCTGAACACTACCATTTAAGTCTGATTATTAAGTATTTTTAAGTCTGAACACTACCATTTAAGTCTGAACACTACCTTTTTTAAGTCTGAACAATACCATTTAAGTCTGAACACTAACAATTTTTGGACTAAATTGAAAATAACATAATTAGGTTTTATACCCATTAGTGTGGAATGACTATTATACCCCTCCGTGTTTTCTTCGGAATTTCGACTAAACTGGGACACGTGTCGGCTTTATAATCGGTTTGTAGTTTTTATTTATAATTTGGTTTGTACCTGAACCGCACCCTAGTAATATAATTTATATTGGCCTAATTTAATTCAAATAAAATTTCAACTCATAAAAAATGTGAATTGACCCATAAAGTTTTTCATTCTAGAGCTTCAACATCAAATTCGTAACTTATACATGATATGAACATCATTCCATGCGAATCAATGGTAAATCAAAATAACATACAAGAAAAAAACAGAATATTGAGTGAAAACTTGATTAAAATCGGTCCAATTTGAAATATGTATAGAAAAACAGAAAAACGAGATACGAATCGTTCCAATTGTAGTTTGTATATCCAAATTATTTCAAACCCTTCACAAAAATGTGTACCAATTCATCATAAAACCAAATATCATGTTGTGTTGTTACATACCAATTAAAAATCTGAATAATATATAAGAATAATCATGAAGCTAAGCAATATGAGAATAAAGATCACATGAGAAGTGAATGAGAACTAATTCCATCCATTCATCTTTGTTAACAAATAGCTAGGATTAAATCGAATTAATTTACATTATTCGTAGTTTTTCAAAGTATAATGCGTACCATTACATTATTCGTAGCTTTTCAAAGTATAATGCGACGCATTATCCTTTGAAAAACTACGAATAATATAAATTAATTCGATTTAATTCTACCCATTAATTAACAAGATGAATAGATGAGATTAATTATCATTTCCCACCAAAATGTCACTTCACACAAGAACCGGATATGAATCAGTAACAATTCAAAATATGCATCGAGAAACAGGAAAGCATTTCAATTATAGTTTGTACATCCGAATTATTTCAACACTTTCACAAAAATGCGAAACAATCCACCCATAAATCGACATGAATCAGTACTATAAAACCAAATTCATGAACAATGAATTAGTATATTAGTCAAAATGATTTGGTCCACTAGAATGAAAGGCAAAAAAATGTTCATCATCTAATTAAATTTATATAAATTTAATCTTTTCATAATATACAATAGGAATGTTTTATGGAGTAAGGTTAAGATCAGGTACAAAGATAATTTTTGGTACAAAATACTAAATTTGTCAAAATTATTTTATAGTTCGTCAGTTTATTTTATAGTTAATCAAAATTGAGCTGAAAAATGAAAATACGACATAGATCGTCCGCCCCAGTTATCACTCATTTGTTTTTTGCCGATGATTCCCTTCTGTTGTTTGAGGCCACTGATGCTGCGCCATCGATCATCAGAGGTCTCCTCACGAAGTATGAATGTCTAGCTGGCCAAAAGGTCAACTATACTAAATCTGAACTCGTGTTGAGCCCTAATGCGTGCGCTAGGATTAAACAGAGTTTCTTGTCCTCTCTATCAGTCCCAATAGTAGAAGGGCACCAGCGGTACTTGGGTCTTCCGTTGCATTTAGGGAGAAGAATTTCTGATAACTTTTTACACTTGCTGGATCGCGCTCATGCTAAATCAAAGCCTTGGTATACATCATCGCTATCCTGCGGGGGGCGGGAAGTCCTTATTAAGTCGGTTATTCTTTCGATCCCTCAGTATCAGATGCAGTGTTACCGGATTCCTAAAGGCGTTCTGGAAAAATATCAGTCACTTGTCAGGCAGTTTTGGTGGTCTGCCAAAAAACATATCCCTGCCATGCATTGGCTCAAATACTCTATCCTGTGCCAACCTAAGGAAACCGGTGGTCTTGGTTTCAGGGACTTGCACTTATTGAACAAGGCTTTCTTGGCTAAGCAAGGCTGGCGAATTTTCTCTCAGCCTAATCTTTTGCTTAGTAAGGTAATGCAGGCTCGGTACTTTAAAAACTCTGATATTTTTTCTGCTTCTATTGGCCACAGACCGTCGCAGTGCTGGAGAAGCATCCATGGTGCCCTCGACGTGCTTAGGACTGGCAGCAGCATTGACAGCAATGGAACTCGTACATGGCTATCTTCTGGTGATGGCAGTTACACAGTTCGTAGTGGCTATGACTTATTGTCTGAGATACAAAGACAGAGCATGAGGACAGGAGGCGAATCTTCAAGGCCCGGCGTTATGACTTCTTTTTGGAAATCTTTTTGGAGGCTGCCAATTCCCAGGAAAGTGAAGATTTTTGGTTGGCGTTGTTATTATAATACATTAGCTGTTGGTACAAACTTGTATGCTAGAAATGTTACTGAGGACATATCCTGCCCAGTCTGTAATTATAAATGTGAAACAGCATTGCATGCTTTGTGTCAATGTTGGTGGGCAAGTGCAGTTTGGCAGGGGATGGATGTAATTGAGTGGCGGCGGCTTGGGTCTCTTGCCTCTCTGGCAGATGTCCTGTTCAACTTGTGCACTACTCTTGACCCTCAGTCGGCAGCGCGTGCTCTAGTTACGTTGTGGTATATCTGGAGTGCAAGGAACAAGTGGAAACATGACAATGTTATGCTTCTTCCGCAGGATGCTGTTAATCGGATCAAAGTCCTTGCTAATGAGTTTTACAGGAACCATGTTGACAGCGCCATTCATCACTTTCAGTGTTCAGACTTTATGTGGAAGCCACCTCCAATTGGAGTCATTAAGGTTAATTGTGACGCTTCTTGGAACGAGTCAACCAAGGTCGGCAGTGTGGCGGTCATAGCAAGGGATGCTGCTGGAACGGTTCTATCCATCAGGGCTCGCCTTCATATTAGTTGTGAGTCGGCGTCCGATTGCGAAGGTTGGAGCATTACTGATGGCTTAAGGTTGTGTACTGAGCTTCGAGTCAACAAAGCAACAATTGAATCCGACTGTACAGAGGCTGTTATGGCTCTAAATTGCAGGAACCATATGCGTTTTGGCCACAAGGAATGGTTTTCTGACAGCTTAGCAGCTTTGGATGCTAATGTATTTCTTTCGGTGATGCTTATCCGTAGGGAGGCAAACAGTCATGCAGATTCGGTCGCTCGGTACGCTCAGCAGAAGGGCTGGTCTTTCACTCGTTTGGATGCCTGTCCTTTTGTTCACCTTCGGTTTTCATTGTAATTGGCACGATGCCGTCATCAAAAAAAAAAGCATTATATATAATTTCAATTAGAATAAAATAAAAAAAGAAATTCTACCAAAACGCAAAATCTTCCTGGCTTCATATTGTGCTCGCTGATCTCTACGAAAAATGCAAGCAGCAGGACTCAGCTTTGACTGAACACTGCAAAGCTCGCTCCTTTCGCTCAATCCAAAATCTCAATCGCCGATCGTCAATCGGATTCCGGTCAATGGATGGTCAACGAAGCCTCGATTGCGACAAATGCGGCGGAGTCAACCGCTTCGTGCTCCACAACATTCGCTACCTGAACGATCTCCGCCGGTTCTGCACCGCCTGCGTTCTCAAGACCTTTCCCGAATCGTTCTGCTCGGTCTGTTTCCGCGTCTTCGAGACGCTTCCGCCGCCGCCGGAGCGATGGATGTGCACGACCGATGGCTGTCGGTCGGTTGCGCACTGGTCGTGTACCGTTTCTGGCGATCACGGTAAGAAGTACGAATGTCGGCATTGTAAGAATCGGAACCCTAATTTTTTTGAATTGAAGTCTGATGGTGCGAGGGGGAGGTGTGGGAAGGGGGATGAGATTGACTTAGCGTCGGCTGGTAGGCTTTTTGCGGCGGCGTCGATTTCTTCGGCGAGTATGAAGAAGGCGGCGCTTTTTGCGAGGGCTGAGGCGGAGAGGAGAGCTGGAGAGGCTTTAGTTGCAAGGAGGAATGCGAAGGAGGCGCTGGAGAAGCTTGCGAGTATTTCAAACCAGGATGTTGGTGAGAATGATCAGAATGGCTCTAATTTGATGAATAGGCAGCTGAATGGAGCTGCTTCTGAAGATAATGGTTCAAGGAGGCGAGCTGCTGATGGAGAAAGTGGCTCGGCACGTGTGATGTCGGCTGGTGTGGTTGGGGAGTCTTCTCGAAATGTCAATGCTGGTTCAAATTTGAGTAAGAAGAGAAAGCGCTGATTTTTTTGTTTTTTTGTTTTGTTTCAGAATTGGAGAATGGCAGTAATCTGCATTTTGCTAGGTGAAGGAATTTTCAGTTAGCAGTTAGCACTAGCTAATGGTAAAATTTTGGAGTTAGCAGTTAGCACCGGCCATTGGCACACATGCTGTGATTGCGTATATATGCCGTAGTAAAGTGTGTGGAACTTTCATATACAGAGCTTACTTTTGTCGTTCTTTTGGTACTCATGTTGCTTCTCGTTCTTCTTCAATGAACACTAGCAATACTTTTTATGGATACTTGGTTCTTTTGTTTTCTTTTGAATGATATGTGATTTGAAACCCTGGCATTGGGGTTTGGATTTGTCTGTCTACTTTGGGCTTCACAATGCATTGCCCTTTCATGGTTCATAAATAATTTCTGTGATGGAAAGTTGTGTGCTTATGTAGTTGGTCTGGCTGGTTCATTTGGTATGTCCCATTGACATCCATGCTGATGAATGGACTGCCGATATTTTGCCCAATAGTCCGCATTATATCAGTAGTTTGAGGGCGTGTGGAGATTTTTAAATGTAATACCTGTCATGGGGTGTCGGCAAAGTTCATTTGGCAGGATTGTCATCCAACTGGCTAGATGCCAATGATTTTATTTCCGCATGGTAGCAGAAGGTACTCCTTAGGTTTTCACTTTTCAGTTTTTATAGTCAGATCGGATGACTCACCTTCTCTAGACACCATTTTGTAAGGAGGATAGTTGGATCATTGGCTCAGAAACAAGTAATTCAAGAAGATGAGGTAATTGGTTTTTGTATTACAAAGTCTCCATTATATTCTGCTTCCATCAATTAGTATTTGGTCCTCGCGTGACGTGGGAACTGTTACTTAGGCGGTAGCTATGATCTCATTGTTCGAGTATGCACGCAACCACTTCTATGCACTATGTCTATGTGCATAAAGTGCAACATGCCCGTGCAACTAAGAATGCGTATGATTTGTGCAGGCACGCACAGCTGCACACAAAATCAGACTCATTTGAATAAGATCGCACTCACTCTGTTACATTATTTCTTGGCAACTACATTTGTTCATCTGATCATTTGTCTTACTTTCCTGTTACAGGCGATTTTGAATACTGAAATGGAGCATACATATGCATTTGAGCAGGATTCATGGAGTATGAAGATGGAAATATGAGTAGTGAGTACTCAAAAGGAACCCTTGGAAATAATGGAAATGGTTAAAGCAAATCTGTTGGCAAACTTGGTGTCCAATTTTCTTGAAACTCGCGACAAGGATTTGTATGTTGACTTCTTGATGAAGTTTCATCTCATGTTCAGAAGACAGAACGAATTATTGCTCAATTTGTTGTGCTCAGGTAATTTTTGTGGGACAGTTCAAAAAATCAAAAATAGGAATAGCTGTCTGGGTGAATATCTTCTTTGCATTTATTTTGTTTGTTTGAATAAAATTTGAAATTGACATGTAGTCAAGTGATTACATATCTGTGTTTGACTCAGGGAGAAGAGGAAGAATTCAGGGTCGTGATGGCGATGGTGATGGGATGGAGGTTGATCGGTTGAGAAGTGGCTGTAGGGCTTGCACAACGATGCTCATGTTGGGTCTGATGCTAGCATCAAACTGCAGGCACATTGCAACCACTGAGGCAAACTGTCCTCAAAAAAAGAAAATTGGGTCAGCTTATTGGTTCTGGATTGGATATAAAAGTTTAAGCAGTTGAAGCTTATAAACTAGTTCAGTTAACAACCTTGGCTACAGCCTTGGGAGGATATTGGCCTTGTAATTTGCTGTCAATGCACTCGGACACCTTATCTTCCCTCAGCTTTGGTGTGGCCTGGTACATTTTACCATCAGAGTTATTCAGTGCACAACTCGATTGAAGTTACCAAAAAGTAGCAAAAGTGGAACAAACAAATTTAGCGGTCATACCCATGTAACTAGACTTTGTTGTCCCCGAGGTAGAGTATGATCAACAGGCTTGCGACCAGTTAGGAGTTCAAGCATGACTACTCCAAAACTGTAGATGTCGCTCTTCACGGTCGTTTGCCCAGTTAAGGCGAATCTGTCAGTCACAATTCGTATCGTACAGTAAGGACTCATAATTTGTTAAGTTTCAGAAATCATAATGTTTTCGGATATTGAGGTAAGAACATACTCAGGAGCATGATATCCAAATGTTCCTAGGACACGGGTCGAGTGAAGACGTGCTGCCATGTCAGGGGCCTGGCTAGATAAATCAAAGTCTGCAACCTTGGTGACAAAGTCATCAAAGATCAACAAATTGCTGGACTTAAAGTCCCGATGATTTATGCGAGGATCACACTTTTCATGGAGATACTCGAGACCCTTGGCAGCACCCACTGCAATTTTAATGCGAGCATTCCAGGAAAGAACCTGCAAAGGCTCTGTAGGAGCTCCTCTAGCAGCTCCTTTAGCAGCTTTCCGACCTAGAGAAAAAAGTATTATATTCAGAACAAGAATCTGACGCTGCAGGCAACTAGATCCTTCTGGAAATTATTAGTATCACATACCATGAAGAATGTCATGAAGAGATCCACGAGGGGCGTATTCATAGGCCACGGCACGTAGACCATTTTCAGCGCAATAACCCACTAGACGGACAAAGTTCTCATGCCTCAACCTGGAAACTGTGGACACCTGCAAAAATGAAGACAATGTTAATTATCAACAAGGCCAATGAGACAACTGGTGCTGGTTTGCCTAAAGCTGTCGCAGACAGAACCTTACCTGTGCCAGAAACTCTTGCTCAGGCTGCGTGCTGGTATCTAGCTTTTTAACGGCAACAGCCTGCCCATTTCCAAGCACGCCACGGAACACGCCTCCATAAGTCCCCTCACCAATAAGTGCCTTGGATCCGAAGTTGTCTGTTATATCCCTTAACTCCTTTGCCGGTATAGCATCAACTGAAATTGGCTGATACCTTATCACTACTGGCTGCCTTCTGGCCGGGGCTTGCTTCCCATAGTACTCCGGGTTGCCTGTATATCCATTCTACACTTTAGTCACAGGTCGAAAGAAGGCCAGCAAGGATTGAAACAAGCAGCAATTCATTCATACTCAGTCCACTTATAATTTAATTTGGCAGAATCCTAATGTACCTGTTGCCTGATTTGCGGTCAAAGCACCTCTGTCAGCAGCAGCATCATCCTGCCTCTTCCCTCTCCGAAAAATATCAAAACAGCCCATGTTTGATCACTGACTTCTTCAATCTGCAAATCCAGACAGAATCAACAAAACTGGGAAAATTACAGAAATTTGGATAACAGAAGCTTGAACTCAGGCATCACCATTTGTAGAAGAACTCACCTGAGAATATATATCAAGTCTGAGAAGCCTGTGAGATCTACAAGAAAGTCCTTTCTTTACTATGAAAGCTGTATGCCAGTTTGCAAGCTTTGAATTGTTTTTGATCTTGACTTTGAGACGTATTTGACTTTGTGTGAAAGGGTACCGTACCACTACCAAGTCCAAGTAGTGCTTCTTTATGGAAAATACATTAACATTTTCCATCAACTACTAGGCCAGTCACAATGAATCACACACCTACTTGGTCTTTTCACATTTAGATCATCATTTTAGATTTCTTCATATCAATTATCAAATTTATGTCAAAATGAATCTATTTAATTTCTTGTCTTTGCTGATAGGAACTGTTAATATTCATATTCAAATTCGTTAAAATGTGAGTGTAAAAACATATCCTCTAAACATTAACATAAAGGTAGTTGGTCTTGGTGGTGACAAAAGTTGGCTAGGTCAACCTGGTAAAATATATTGTGGCCATTGACTTAACCTTTAGTCAAGTTTTTTTAAGTAAATAAAAAACAGTTAGTATTTGTTTAAGTCAACTGACTTAACCAAATACGGCGTCGTCAAATATACGTAACATGATGAACTGACAACCCAACCAAGCCCAATACTTCTGGGCCGTTGACAAGTCAACTATATCAATTACGTCATCGACTCAAATTTTGAATCACGCGATCCGGTTCAACCCGACTCTGTTTGACCCGACTCGATTCGTATTTACTGAGGATCCGAATAAGTGAGGGAGGAGTCTAGCTTGAAGGAAAAGAAAGAGAAGAAGAGGAACGAAAAATCACTCTTCACAATCTTGAGGATCATGGCTGCGGCGGCGACGATGGTGAGCTCGGCTGGCGGACTTCTTGCGATGCTCAATGAGACTCATCCCGTGTTGAAGCTTCACGCGCTCACCAATCTCAACAAGCACGTCGACTACTTCTGGCCCGAGATCTCCACCAGCGTCCCAATCATGTACGTCGTGTATACCTATCTTTCTTCCTAATCGCTTCGTTCTATGTTTTTTCTGATGTTTTATTTTTGATAATTTGGTGTCTGATGGTCCATTTTAGTGTACTCGAGTCTTGAATGTCATTGCAATTGGGCTGGATGGGATACTGAGATGTGACCTAGAAACTGTGAAGGAGTAAAATTTATTGTTAGCTGTGTGAAATTTTTTGTGTTACCTGTGAATTGAACATGTGGTTTGCTTTCTTCTTCTTTTTTAACAGTGAAAGCTTGTATGAAGATGAAGAGTATGATCAAAGGCACCTTGCTGCACTCCTTGTTTCAAAGGTTAGGATGGCTGTTGTTTTTAATGCTTGACTGCTTTCCTCACCAATTAACACAGTATCTGTTATTCTCACTGTTGTTTATGCATCACCAATAGCAGTAAACAATGATGGATGCGTACTATCGTATTGATGTTTTATAATTGATTTCTTTGGTGTTATTAATTAATAAGACCTCACCGGTATCCATTCTCCGCTTCTATTGTAGTATGTGAGTCCATTTTTGTAATGATATATCTGCTTTGGGCAGGTCTTCTATTATTTAGGTGAATTGAATGACTCATTGTCCTATGCACTCGGAGCCGGTCCTTTATTTGATGTTTCCGAGGATTCCGATTACGTTCACACTCTGCTTGGTATGTATGATTAGCTATTCTAGTGCATGCAATGATAATATATGAAAACTTAATCTGCCAGTAGTTTTATGTTCTATTTTACAGTTGTGCTGATCAAACGAAAATACTTTTATGTTTATAAACGTATGCACATTTTTATGGCACGTCTCCTTTTTTTCAGCTAAGGCTATCGACGAGTATGCCAGCATTAAGGTCAAATCGTTTGAATCAAACGAACTAGCTGCGACAGTGGATCCGAGATTGGAAACTATTGTGGAGAGAATGTTGGACAAGTATGTCAAGCGTTTCTTTCATTATTGAACAACTTTTTAGTGTTTATGTGCTGCTAATTATTCACTGCAAACAGGTGTATTGCTGATGGGCGGTACCAACAAGCTATGGGAATGGCAATTGAATGTCGAAGGCTGGACAAGCTTGAGGAGGCCATTACAAGAAGTGATAATGTTCAAGGAACTCTTTCATACTGCATCAATGTGTCTCATTCTTTCGTCAACCGCAGAGAATACCGTCAGGAGGTAATTTATATGTGTATATATGCATTTGTGCTTGAGTTTTATTGAAGTTTTGTTTACTTTGTAATATTCTTCCATATAATGCGATCTTAATTTCAGTCAGTTGCATAGCTTGCATTTTATTTTTCCCTCTGCTGTTATGTTTTATTGCATATACTGAAGTACTAGTACACTGGAAACTGTAAACATAGTCTTCGTGAATGCTTTATCTTGTTCCATATTCTTAAAATAGAAGCTGCAAGCCATCGTCATCTGACTAAAATGTCTTCAATTTATAGGTACTCCGTCTTTTAGTCAAAGTGTACGAAAAACTTTCGTCACCTGATTATTTAAGCATATGCCAATGTCTGATGTTTTTGGATGAACCAAAAGGCGTGTCTAGTATATTGGAGAAGCTTTTAAGATCTGAAAACAAGGACGACGCTTTGATGGCATTTCAAATTGCATTTGATCTTGTTGAAAATGAGCATCAAGCTTTTCTAATAAATGTACGAGATCACCTGCCAAGCCCCAAGCAGGTAGAGTCAGTGCCTCCACCTGTAGCTTCTACAGAATCAGTTTCGGCTTTTGATGGGGTTCCTGCCGCGTCAGATGATGTTCAAATATCGGATGGTGTTGTTCTTGTTGCTACTATTACTACCATAGATCCAGCGGAAGCACTATATGCGGAGAGGCTGGAAAAAATCAAAGGCATTTTGTCTGGAGAAACTTCTATTAAATTGACTCTACAGTTTTTGTACAGTCATAATAAGTAAGTGAGCAGTTCCGTTTGATGTTTCTCTACTTTAATGCCTTATAGTTTCACATCAACATAACAAATACTTTCAATCTTCCAACAGATCTGACCTTCTCATCTTGAAGACGATAAAACAGTCAGTAGAAATGAGGAATAGTGTTTGTCACAGTGCAACAATTTATTCCAACGCCATTATGCATGCTGGAACAACTGTAGATACATTCCTAAGAGAAAATCTGGTTAGTCACAAGGATACTCACTTTCAGCTATTAACCATATCTTTTTTCGACATTCATTTTTTTCAACATAGTTTCATATGATTCTTCTGGAAGCCATGTTAGTCATAATATTTTCTTTATGATCAGGATTGGCTGAGTAGAGCTTCAAACTGGGCAAAATTCAGTGCGACAGCTGGACTTGGTGTCATTCACAGAGGGCACCTGCAACAAGGCAGGTCGCTTATGGCCCCTTATTTGCCTCAAGGTGGGGCCGGAGGCGGTGCAAGTCCATATTCTGAGGGTGGCGCTCTGTATGCTTTGGGTCTCATTCATGCAAACCATGGAGAGAACATCAAACAATTCCTTCGTGATAGCCTTCGGAGTACTGATGTTGAGGTATTACTTGTCTCTGAAGTTGACTAGGATATAAAGCTCACTGGTTCACTAAACATGAGTATGATGCAGGTTATTCAGCATGGTGCATGCCTGGGTCTTGGTTTAGCAGCTTTGGGAACTGCTGATGAAGACATATACGATGATATCAAAAATGTGCTGTACACTGATAGTGCTGTGGCTGGTGAAGCAGCTGGCATTAGCATGGGGTTGCTCATGGTTGGAACTGCTAGTGAAAAAGCGAGTGAGATGCTTGCTTATGCGCATGAGACTCAACATGAGAAGATCATCAGGTAAAAGTCAATATAAAAGGGTCTTGCAGGTGTGTTATTTTTCACTGACACTCCTTGTTGGCCGTTCGTTATTCTGACGCATTATGACCATCAGGGGTTTATCACTAGGGATAGCTCTCACTGTGTATGGTAGAGAAGAGGAGGCTGACACTCTTATAGAGCAGATGACTCGTGACCAAGATCCCATACTGCGTTATGGTGGCATGTATGCTTTGGCATTGGCATACAGTGGAACTGCGAACAACAAAGCTATTCGCCAGCTGCTGCACTTTGCTGTTTCAGATGTGAGCGATGATGTTAGAAGGACAGCTGTGCTAGCACTTGGATTTGTCCTGTATTCTGAACCAGAGCAGGTGTGTTACTTTACTCTGCTGTCATCTGTGATTATTACCCACCCAATATGAATCTCCACTTTCGGATGGCAGGACTTGTGACTTAACGTTATAATTTCTGATTGTTTGCCTGTATGCAGACCCCTCGTATTGTCTCCTTGCTATCTGAATCTTACAACCCGCATGTGAGATATGGTGCGGCTCTAGCTGTGGGCATTTCTTGTGCTGGTACTGGATTGAGTGAGGCAATATCTTTGCTAGAGCCTTTGACTTCGGATGTCGTTGACTTTGTTCGTCAAGGTGCTCTTATTGCAATGGCCATGGTCATGGTCCAGGTCAGCGAAGCTAGTGATGCTAGAGTTGGAGTATTCAGGTAAGCTCGTCGCTAAATGTCGTGAGTGCTTTTGCTGGAACCAATTTGCCTGTTATCAACAAAAGTTGCTTATCATTATCATATCATCGATTCTCTTTATTTTATTTGTTTATCATATTTTTTATTTGTCTAATAGGAAACTTCTGAATTTACTATAGGAAACAGTTGGAGAAGATAATTCTTGATAAACATGAAGACACAATGAGTAAGATGGGGGCCATATTGGCATCTGGAATACTTGATGCCGGGGGAAGGAATGTGACTATAAAACTGTTGTCAAGGACTAAGCATGACAAAATGACAGCTATAGTTGGCCTTGCTGTTTTTAGCCAGTTTTGGTACTGGTATCCACTCATTTATTTTGTGAGCTTGGCGTTTTCCCCCACGGCGTTTATAGGGCTTAACTACGACTTGAAAGTTCCCAAATTTGAGTTTGTGTCTCATGCTAAACCATCGCTCTTTGAATATCCCAAGCCTACTACCGTTCCCACAGCTGCATCAGCTGTAAAATTGCCTGCAGCAGTTCTTTCAACATCATTGAAGGCAAAGGCTAGAGCCAGTAAGAAAGAGGCTGACCAAAAAGTTCTGGCAGAAAAAACATCAGGGGCGGAGTCTTCATCTGCTGGAAAAGGAAAGTCGCCATCTGATGAGAAGGATGGGGACTCAATGCAGGTATTATCACATTTGCAGTTTCATTTATAATATTTTCATCAACAAAATTTTTGCTTTGCTTTGATTTTTTTTGGTACATTTTGATTTATGGGACTCTAAAGACTTCAGAAAAATGATAATATGTCCCATTAGTCATTTTATTGCTATTGTCATATATGTATTGATTAACGTCATTTAATTGTGCAGGTTGATACTCCAGCTGAGAAAAAGTTGGAGCCAGAGCCAACATATGAAACCCTCACCAACCCAGCTAGGGTGGTTCCTGCTCAGGAGAAATACATTAGATTTAAAGATGAGAGCAGATACGTTCCTGTGAAGCCAGCTGCTTCAGGATTCGTCCTGTTGAGAGATTTGCGTCCCTCAGAACCTGAGATCCTTTCCCTCACGGACACGCCGTCGACAGCTGCATCATCAGCACCTACTGGAACTACCACGGGACAGCAAAACTCATCCACATCAACTGCTGCCACGGCAAATGATGAACCGCAGCCACCTCAACCTTTCGAGTACACATCATGAGGATGTTGTTCCGCAAAGCTAACTGAAGCCCAGGCAAATGTGCTCCTCTCGTGATGACTTTGAATTGATCTGAGCTGAGATTTCTTGGTGTGGGCCAAATGACAAGAAGAAAAAGAGTTGGCACAATGTTCATGCAATATTACGTGGTGTAAAGTACTTGAGCGACTACTGCTGATTTCAGTCCATCTTCTAGAAACAGCATGGTCTGACGTTTTGAACTGATGTTAAGTTGTGTACCAATTAAGTTAAAAAGTGAGTTATTGCACCAGCTTCGGTCTGGTAAAGTACTTGGTCATATTGAAACAGGTTCTTTAATTATGTTAGGTTGCCTCTGTGCCATTGGTGCTGAGGGGGGGATACTCTCAGTTTCACTTATGAGGTATAACTGTGCCGTTGTGCAGCCCTCGTTATAAAAAGTGGGGTCTCGAACGGGCGATGCTTAACTGTGCATTGTTGTAACTGGTCAAAAGTACACTGTTGATGAACAAATCAGACTTACTTTGGGCATGCCGCAGTTCTGACTCAAAAGAGGTCGAAGGAGATAGTTACGTGGACTCTTTATGCCCCACCTCCACCACTTTTCCCCTCGTCCCAACACTGGCAGCATAATCTTACTGCTGATTCCTTGAATGATAGGGTTTTTTTAATGATTAAAAATCGACCAGTACACAATCCACGAGCTTCATGAATCTCGACAAATTGTCTAATATACCAATTACCGTAACCTAGCATTTGGCTTACCCTTGTTCGAAAGGTGAACAGTCATCCAATTCTTTTACAAACCGTTTTCCGTACTTCCTTCATCCATAGATCAACCATGCACACTTAATCCCTTAGTCGTATCCTATTCCTATATCACTTCTTACTCCGACACCTTACTCCAATAAAACCGTGCAACTTACTCTTTCTATACAAATGATAGCTTGTTACTTTACACATTATCACTCCTGTTAAGTATGATATCCGGAAATCACTGCGTGCCAGTTGAATCACCCGAACCAACAAAAAAAGTAGAGTAGTTGGAAGCAAACAACTGTAGTAGTAGTATATGATCAGCACAACAAGGTCATAAAAATACAAAGGTCTGGAGAAAGAGCAATCCAAAAACATGTAAGAAACTGAACATTCATAAGTCAAATACGCGTGACATTCCCGATAGCATAGACTCCCAACATAAGATAACGTCACAGTAGATCTTCAAACAGCATGCTAATGAATCTAGGCCTGAAACCACAAGTTGCAGCCCAGTAATAAGTATAATATAGTGCAGGGATGTTAACCTGAGAAATGTACACCTTATGTCATAGTCATACCTTGCTAGCAATGTTGTTGGAAAGCCAGTCGAGTCCCTCATATAAACCCTCTCCCGAAGTGGCACATGTGCTCTGGATGTACCTGGGATTCAAAAAAGGAAATTGAGCTACTTAACAAAGAGCTAGCATTCTGCCTTTCTATTATTGTGGTTTCTGACTTACCAGTGGCGCTGTCTCAGAGAATGAAGTCCAAGCTTGTCAGTAATCTCAGCAGCATTCATGGCATTGGGCAGATCTTGTTTGTTGGCAAACACAAGCAACACGGCATCCCTTAGTTCATCCTGTATGCATGCAAAATAAAAAGAGAGAAAAAACATAACGAACCAAAACTACTCTGAGAAGGCCAACATTTATTACAGTTTGCACATTTTCCATTTACTTATATGTTTATACTTTAAAAGAACAAGGGAAGTTTGCAGACCTCATTCAGCATCCTGTGCAGCTCATCCCTAGCCTCAACAACACGGTCCCTGTCATTGCTGTCAACCACAAAAATAAGCCCCTGAGTGTTCTGGAAGTAGTGTCTCCACAATGGCCGAATCTGAAAGCCAGATACATATTCCAGATTAGCTCAAGGCATACTTATTTTCCAGGCTTGCATATTTACTAACGGAGCAAACAATGTGCACACTGTAAGTACATAAATTGGCGCAGAAAATTAAGAAATATCACTACCGCATACCTTGTCCTGACCCCCGACATCCCAGACTGTAAAGCTAATGTTCTTGTATTCCACAGTCTCAACGTTAAATCCTGACAAACATACCAAACTAGGTAAAATAACAGGTCAACAGAGTAGGATTGGTAGTAACAGTCTCCTGTTCTCAAGAAAGAAGAAATGTCACAAACTCACCGATGGTAGGAATAGTGGTGACAATTTCACCCAACTTCAGCTTGTACAAAATTGTGGTTTTACCAGCAGCATCAAGACCAACCATCAGTATTCTCATCTCTTTCTTGGCAAACAGCCGGCTGAAAAGCTTTCCAAAACTCAACCCCATCTTGGCACCTGATCAATATAAACAACATCAGCCATCAACATCAACAATATCACACAATCACCAATTCATTTGCTGCACCATCACCCAAAAATTAACTTATGTCCATTTCTGATTTCTAACATTCCATTGGTCCACATTGGTCCACGAGAACACAATCAACAAGGAAATCAACCATCCTATGTAAAATCCAAATTTTGAGACAATAGTAACAGCCACCATTTTCTAATTTTTCCCATTTGATCTCTAAAATGTCACCTACTGCTTCACAACCCTAATGAGTAATAACCTATTCCAAAAGATATACATCAACGAATATCATCATCATTCTTCAAAAGACCAAATTCATTTCCGCAGACTTCAAAAACACCTCACCACAGGCCGCCACAAAAACCCTCACAGATCTCCACGCAGACTCGTATTACACAATCAAATCCGACATAGGTCATACCACATCCAAACAATTACACCAAAAACAAAACATATTCAAAATCCACGAATCCAATTATCAACCAACGACATCGAACACCAGCCACAATTAAGGGTTTCAACTTCCAACACATTGCGATAGCCACCAAATCGCGAGATTTCGGAACCAGATTTACAATCAATACAACAGAAATGGAGATCGAGAGATCCGAACCTGGAGAACGAAAACAGATGCAGCGAGCGAGATCGGGCTCTTTGGATCTCGATGGATCTCTGTGTCGTCGTCGTCCAATGCTAACCAGAAAATGATGAAGAGATCGAGATGCGAGAGCTCCTCGCTTTATATATCTCTCGCGGTTGACGGGGTTAGCACGCCGTTAACACTTTTTGCTTTCCGTCATTGACGGTCGCAAACAGATGTTAAATAAATCGGACGGGTGAACCGAATGTACTAATCAAACCTACTTCAGAGAAAAGTCCGTTCGAAGTCGAACTGGCATTAAACCAACCGGATTAAACGGGAGAAACATAACAGTATACTAAACATAAACAGGGGAATCGCTTTGTTGATACCTTTCAAAAGTTCAAAATATAACATATGTCTAAAATGTAAAGCCAATGTTGATGATTTTGATTTTGCGGTAAATGCAATTTTGAATATGTACATGAGACACGTGTCAGCACCACAATGACTTAATGATGAATTATGAAAAGTAAAGATTAAAGTTTTAAGTTCACGAGAGAAAAAAACTCTCATTTGAAAGCTCAGCTACTGGCCTGAAATAGTGATGCATTTGGTGTCAATCTGAAGGAAGACTATTATAATGAGCTTCATCTGAATTTGGCATTTTATTTTTGTAATCTTAAATATGTTCTAAGTTAACCATACTAAAAAAGGATAAGAATATGAGATATGAAAGAGGTGGATGAGGATAGGTTTTTCTTCATTTCATATCTTATTTCATTGTCTTTGCTCTCCTAAATAGATTGATGCATAACAAATCCATTTAGCCATATAGGCATGCCTAGTCAGCAACTCAGCATTTCTGGTAGATTTCGGAAATCTATACAAATTTCATGAGTTTGTTTGCCCATTTGGGCTGCTCTTACCTTACGAATGGGCTGCCCAGATCATCATGAGAGGGCCCTTTGGTTACTTTGCAATGGTAGCTGAATGTATTGAGTTTGATTCCTTTAATAAAGCCCTTTCTCATTTTGTTAAGATTATGATTTCTCTGTTTGAGCTGAAATTTAGTTTAGCTGAACTTAATTTAATTTATATTGGTTGAATTTCATTTAATGAAAATGGATCACATACAAACTAAATTTATAAATAAAAACTAAAAATCCAATAAAATATTGCCACGTGTCTATTTCGATCAATCGGAATTCGGGACGTTTTTTATAAAAAAAAATTAAAACGGACATATTTGAAAATACATAACAGATGCGAGGGTATAATCGTCCTAAAAATTGCTACAGTAATAGTTTAAGTCTGATCATTTCTGTTTTAAGTCTGATCATTGCTACAGTAATAGTTTAAGTTAGATCATTGTATGTTTAAGTCTGATCATTCCTTTTTCAAGTCTGATCATTGTATTTTTTAAGTCTGATCATTCCTGTTTTAAGTCTGATCATTGCTACAGTAATAGTTTAAGTCTGATCATTGTATGTTTACGTCTGATCATTCCTTTTTTAAGTCTGATCATTGTATTTTTTAAGTCTGATCATTCCTGTTTTAAGTCTGATCATTGCTACAGTAATAGTTTAATTCTGATCATTGTATTTTTTTTAAGTCTGATCATTCATGTTTTAAGTCTGATCATTGCTACAGTAATAGTTTAAGTCTGATCATTCCTTTTTTAAGTCTGATCATTGTATTTTTTAAGTCTGATCATTCCTGTTTTAAGTCTGATCATTGATACAGTAATAGTTTAAGTCTGATCATTGTATGTTTAAGTCTGATCATTCCTTTTTTAAGTCTGATCATTGTATTTTTTAAGTCTGATCATTCCTGTTTTAAGTCTGATCATTGCTACAGTAATAGTTTAAGGCTGATCATTGTATGTTTAAGTATGATCATTGTATTTTTTAAGTCTGATCATTCCTGTTTTAAGTCTGATCATTGCTATAGTAATAGTTTAAGTCTGATCATTGTATGTTTAAGTATGATCATTCCTTTTTTAAGTCTGATCATTGTATTTTTTTAAATCTGATCATTCCTATTTTAAGTCTGATCATTGCTACAGTATAGTTTAAGTCTGATCATTCCTTTTTTTAAGCCTGATCATTGTATTTTTTTAAGTCTGATCATTCCTGTTTTAAGTCTGATCATGCTACAGTAATAGTTTAAGTCTGATCATCATATGTTTAAGTCTGATCATTCTTTTTTTTAATTCTGATCATTGTATTTTTTAAGTCTGATCATTCCTGTTTTAAGTCTGATCATGCTACAGTAATAGTTTAAGTCTGATCATTCTTTTTTTTAATTCTGATCATTGTATTTTTTAAGTCTGATCATTCCTGTTTTAAGTCTGATCATTGCTACAGTAATAGTTTAAGGCTGATCATTGTATGTTTAAGTATGATCATTGTATTTTTTAAGTCTGATCATTCCTATTTTAAGTCTGATCATTGCTAAGTAATAGTGTAAGTCTGATCATTCCTTTTTTAAGTCTGATTATTGTATTTTTTTTAATTCTGATCATTTTTTTTAATTCTTAGGTGGTCTAAGCCACCAAAAAGGAAGCTGATACAACTACCACTTGATACAAACTACCACTTGAAACTCGAAACAAGACACTTAATAAAACGCTAGAAAGACACTTGCAACTAAAAAATTTCCTCTCGACTTCGCTGATACTTCCAACCGGAAGCTCTCCAAGGCCCCCCTTTAGATAACATCCTACCATCCTCCTGCATGAGATTCTGGCTTTTGCTCTATCAATTCAGCCGACTCTGATGCCTAGGAGATTTCCTTTACTTCTTTAATGCAACTTTTGAAGGAGGCCACTGAATAAGGACATTTCGATCTTCTGAATTTTGCCCACCAAGCTACCATATCCTTAACTAGTCTCCAGCCGCTTCAACCGATCTTTTTTGGTCTTTAAAGCATCTCTTGTTCCGCTCTACCCATATCGACCACAATATTGCGTAGCACAATGTGATCCACAAACTGTTGAAGGCCTTTGAAACTCCTCCCATCTGCCAACTCTCCAGCAGACATCTTGCGGACTCCGGCGCCACCCAAACACCACCCCACCATGTAAGGCTGCGAGACCATAGCTTCCAGCTCCACTCGCAATGTATGAGCAAAAGGTCTGTCGACTCTTGCTCTATTCCGCACAGGGCGCACTTGAGATTATGGTCTCCTCTCAGATTTGCATTCGCTTGACCATAAACTCAAACGAAAATAGCACCGGATTTGCAATATGTTAGCAGACGCGCACTTGAGATAATGGTCTCCTCTCAAATACACTCTTCTCAAGTGTATTTGAGATTATGAACTCTTTTGTTAAAACAGGTGCCCCCTTGCTCTATTCCGCACAGGGCGCACTTGAGATTATGGTCTCTTTTGTTAAAACAGGAACCACTTCTTTCTACCTCCGCCAGGACTGAGTTAAAGTCCCCTCCTATGACCCACTCCCCTTCGAAGCCATCTTTGAGTTCAATCAATTCCTCCCAGAGCTTTAGCTTATCCTTCTCACCGATTGGGGCATAGACATTGACAACATTCATCAGGATCTGAGCTGATTGTGCTCTACTGACCCATGAACCAGGAAGAAGTCCCTTCCCTTAACTACCCTTGAAACTCTCAGAAAAGCAGGGTCCCAAAAGAAGATCAGACCTCCTTTACTCCCCTCCGCGACAACGAACCCATAGCTCGATTTCTCATTACCCCACAAAGCCACT
The DNA here is from genome assembly GCA_033675215.1 of Rhodiola kirilowii. Classification (NCBI taxonomy): domain Eukaryota; kingdom Viridiplantae; phylum Streptophyta; class Magnoliopsida; order Saxifragales; family Crassulaceae; genus Rhodiola; species Rhodiola kirilowii. Next base: position 3,772,838 of record CM066194.1, read on the forward strand.
GCCACTCTTTCATCAAATTTACTTATCTTCGATTCCCGAAAGAGGATCATAACCATTCTGAATCTGCTCCGCAGCAAAAGAACTGCTTGTTGATTTTTCCTGCCAATCGCTCCTCTGAAATCCAACTGATCAAGTGCATCTTCTTCCCTGGGCTTTCTAATCTACCTCCTATCGTTCTGAATATTCCAAAAGACCTGGATCATATCTTCGTATGGTAGGTTCCCTTCAATCCCCAGGCTAGCAGCAAAAAGCATTGTAACCTCGGCCTCCTTCCTCTCTTCTCTTAGTCTTGCTTGCTCTTCATTATGGATTCCTTCTTCACTGGATAACTGGACTGGGTCTGCATTTCCTTCTGTCAAGAACACAACTTCCAATGGACGCAGCTCCTTTCGTCTCTTATATATAATCACTTTCTTATTCAGTACCTCCCTCCAGTTGGCTAATTTCATGACATTAAAATGCTTTTCCGGGTATCTCAATGAGACTGCATCGTCACGCTTGTGAGGGCTTCCCTTGTCCTCCAGATCTTCTGAATCATTACCTCTACACCAACTAGACCCAGAGGATCCACTCCTCTGACCCTGGGATTCATTTTCCTTTTCCAAATCAACCTCCGCCCCTAAGCTTCCCCTTTCCAAGCTTCCTGACAGCCTGCAAGCCGCCCTCCTTGTAGCTTCAACTCTCGAAGATGACTCATGCACCTTTTGGCTTACTGTATCTGAGAGCTTACTTTCGGCTACCACTGTTGTACTTTCTGATTCAAAGTTTGATATGTCCTCTTCCTCTTTGACATTTGTGTCCTCCTCTTCGGACACATGCCCTCTCCAAGCACTCGTTGACTGCACTCACGCCGCTGGATAGACTGACACAGCTACAACCCTCGCCGCCGCTGGATAGTCTGACCCAGCTACAACCCCACCCTTACTATCCCCCCGTCGTGGATAACCTCCTTCCCTACACCATCGCCAAGGTCCTCCACCGATCTACCACCACCTTCCTCCGAAATTTGTGACTCAGGGTCCTCCAACTCGCAGCCTCCCAAACAGCACTCTTCACATAGCTTGATCTTGTACAGTTTGCCAGCGATGTCCACTTCTAGAATCTCGATGATTCTCTCCACCTTCCCGATCTCGATGAGCATACTCGCTCTGCCAACACCAACGAAGCGAGCATCCCGGTTGTCCATCTTCAAAAATGCTCCATGAGGCTCTGCGAGGCTTTCGCAGTTCTTGTCTGTCCATGCTTTGAACGGAAGACCTAGTATACTTACCCAGATGGATCTTAATGACGGCATAGCCTCCGCTCTCCATCGCTGTAACTTTGAGAAGTTCCGAATGACAGATCTGAAGTTTTTTGTCAGGAACCTGTCCAGATCCGTTTCGCATGCGAATTGTATCAAGATGTTTCTCCCACCCATCGGCATCGCTTTGACGAAAGCTATCCCTTCCTCTCGCAACTCAATGTCCACACTCTCGACCACCTTACTGGTTTTTAATTCTGCCACTATTGCTTTTTTAAACCAGTCTTCATATTCCTGATATGCCTCCAGGCTGAGTTTCCTTCTAACTCTATTTTGACCAGGCATATCTTCCCTTGGACTCTTCGAGGCCTGTGATGTCTTGCCTGCTCCGTCCCGTTTTGGTCTCCAACCCTGCGCTCCTCCAGCCCTTCTTAGGCGCCCCGGTAATTGCTCTTGCCTCTCCCTCACGAACCTCCGAACTCTTGGTTTGCCCTCATTGTCCGCCAGCTTCACCACCAGTTTCGCTCCCCCAACATTTGCTCCATTCCACCTACGAATTGACGCCCTGGCCTCCCCGACTGACTTGTACCTTACAAACCCATACCTGCTATTTGATGCCTTCCTACCCCTCACTGGGATAAAGACATCCATAGCTCGACCATCTTGGCTAAACAGAGCTCTTAACCACCTTATGTCCTTGCTCAGGGGTATATTATCGATGAAGATAGTGAAGAGTTCTTCTCTTAGCTTCTGAAAATCCTCCCTCTTTGACCTCCGAAAGTTTCTCTCTCCGAGAGTTTCTCTCTCCATCTTCTGTACCATAACCTCTTTAAGTTGTAAGAGTGATTGTATACTTTGGTGAACCTTTAAGTTTGATCATTGCTACAGTATAGTTTTAAGTCTAATCATTGTATGTTTAAGTCTGATCATTCCTTTTTTTAAGTCTGATCATTGTATTTTTTAAGTCTGATCATTCCTGTTTTAATCTGATCATTGTTACAGTAATAGTTTAAGTCTGATCATTATATGTTTAAGTCTGATCATTGTATTTTTTACGTCTGATCATTCCATGTTTAAGTCTGATCATATCGAAATATGTGAAATGACCATAATACCTCTCCGTGTTATATCGAGATTTCGACAAATTTGGACACGTGTCAGCTTGAAATTTGGTTTGTAGTTTATATATATAAGAATAGTTTGTACCTGAACCGCACTCTAATTTAATTTATATTAGTTGAATTTAATTTAATTGAACTTAGATTAATTTAGTTCAACTTAGCTGAATTTAATTTAGTTTAATTTGGTTTATATCAATTTAATGTAACTTTTCGAACCATCATTACAACCATCATAATCATCATATCACCATCATCATTATCATCATCATCATCATATCATCACCATCACTACCATGAGATAATTGCCTTTTCTCTCTCCTCCCTTACTGTTCATCATCTCTCCCGAACTCAAACCCGACAAACCCTAGCTTTTGATTTCGCCTTCGTCAATGGCTACGCCCGTTTGGGGCGTTATTCTTCCCTAGAGCTGCTCCCTCCGGTGGTGGTCGTTGTTTGCCTCTCCTCCTTTCTTCCCCGTAGCCTCCCGGATGGGTGTCTGTGCGGTGGCTGGCTTTCAGGCCGGCTTGGCTCCGGGTGCTTGTAGCCGTGCTGTTCGTGCTGCTGGCGAGTGGCGGGTGGTTCAGCTTTCGTGGCTGGTGGAGCGTAAGGGGTCTGCTGCAGCTCTCGATGGCGTCTATGCGGTTTGGACGGTGGACGGTGGTGATGCGTGGGGTGGGAATGGCTTTTCCATGTGGGGTTACTGAGTGGTTGGTTCTCAATGCCTCGACGGGGTGGTCGTTGGTGGATTTTTGGTTCTAAATGGTGACTTGTTTAGTCTCTTTGTATAGCTTTTAAGTTTTCTTGTTGTAGTTTGTATAATCTCAGCCTTTTTGGGTCTGAGTTGTAGTTTTAGTTTATAGTTTTTGTGTTATTTTTTTGGGCTGCACTCGTTGCATTTGTCGATCTTCTGGCTTTGGTTGTTTGGCCATCTCCTTCGGCGCGAGGCAAAGTGGTGCATTTATTTGCTCCCGGCTAGTTAACGTGTCCTAGCCTCGAAGTCCTCCGTATTGCCTTTTTATGAATTCTAGGTGGCATGCTGCCAATGACGTTCACTTGTGCAGTTTTTTCGTATTTCAGTGGAAATCGATCGGAGTTTTAGTGAAGTCTTGAAGTCGGCTGCTGTGTCGCTTCTGCAATTTGGCCGAGTTGGCATGGATCGACTTTGAATTTTTTTGGCGTGATCATCTTTGTGGCCTAGCAGGGCATGGATTGCGTTTTTTTAATTTACATATTTTGTTCCCGTTTTGTTAGTCCTTTGGCTGTTAATGTTGTCATGCTGTGTCTCTGAGTCGTTGTATGTCTCTTTATTTATCAAAAAAAATCATCACTACCATCATTAGCATATCACCTAAGGAATCGGAATTATTAAAAATGGAGTAATTTGGTTATTTGAGTTTCCACTGTTTCAATTGGATTATTTGAGTTTGAATTTGGATTAGATTGGTGAAAACTCGAAGTGGACTTACTGTTACAGTTTATTGTGAGCGGACTGTAACACGAAGCAGCTTTGGAAGTATCCTAATATCATCAAACATTCAAACCTATAAATGAATACTAGTCAGTCAGGTATCAGAATTAAGCATGGACTAGTAGTAGGATCATGTGTGTTGACCTTCCGTTCTACGTTAATGTCTGATGTTGACCGTCACTGTTCCTAAACATAATTTATCCACAACCGATGTTCTGCAGCCCATCATGTTCCTATGCATCACATCTCTTAATGTGAAAAAAATAAGTCTTCAATCAAACATTTACACATTTTAATTAGACGTCGGCAAATGAAACAAACTAGTAAATGTTTGATTGATTACGGATTAATTAGTTTCAGATATTTAATTTTTATTTTTTCGATTTTCGCAATAAAATTACAGAGACGATTTCTTTCAGCTTCCGCCATTTTCGTCCACGTTCCGCCTCCCTCTCTCATTTTCCCAATACGTGGCCGCTGGCGCGAGGTTACGCTTACTCTGATCGTTGTTATTGACGTATGTCGTTTGCCAGACGCCGATCGGCGCCGATTTCCGCTTGCCCAAGGGCCGGATAGTGTAGTGTGCGTGCTGTATTGGAGGATTGATTTTGATTATTAGCCATGTTCGAAGCGCATGTGAGTAGTTGATTCTGGAATTTATATTCTTCAAGTAATGTTTTTTGTGTTTTATTGGCGAGGCATTGGAATTTGGATGAGCTTGAATGATGGTTGGAGGTTTGTGAGGATGGTTGATGAGGGAAAAATTCCGATTTTTAACTTAAAAGTTGGAGATTTCCAGATTGGTGATTAGTTTTGGAGATGATGATTCTATATGTGGATTTAGGGTGTGGCAGTAATTGGTTGTGGCTGGCACTGTGATTGGAATTCTGGATGGCGAAAAACTTGGTTACCATTAGCAGATTTACGTGATTCTTTTTTGATAGAGCTGGCTTTGCAGGTTTCGTATCTGCTTCGGAGATACTTAGGTGAATATGTGCATGGGCTCTCCGCAGAGGCTTTGCAAATCAGCGTCTGGAAAGGTAATGCTATTTGATTTTTATTTTTTTTGGCTGTTGGTTGCTGCAGAATGGATTACACTATATGATCCAGCAATTTAGGGGGTATTGTTTTGAGTACGGAAGTATGATATTTAAAAAACTTGATTCCATTGCATTTTATTGATTATTTGCTTGTTCTTCCTTATCAATAGGTGATGTCGTTCTCAAGGATCTCAGACTGAAAGCAGAAGCCCTGAACTCATTAAATTTGCCTGTTACAGTGAAAGCAGGTTTTGTTGGTACCATAACGCTGAAGGTGGTTATTGACTATTCCAGACATAAATTTTATCAGTTTTGTATGTTAAAATTAATAAATAAATGTCATTGTGGATCTTCAATTCCTTTTCTATTGAATATCATTCACGTGTTTAAATTTTGGGATACCATGCATGGTTTTGAAATAATTGATAGAGTAATGATTTCATTAATTAAGGATTAAAATGATTGTACGGTCTTTAGTACTTCAAATTACTGCAATTAGTACTTATTATTGTGTAGTGCCGTCAAATTCAGCAAATCTGTACCCTGTTGTGGGGGACTGGGGATTTGCCTAAATGTGAACGGTCCATGTGTGAAAGTTTGCATTGATAACTTGGCATTTGTTCTGTGATTTGGTCATCCATAAGGAAGGGACATCATAAGATTGTGGTTCCTTTAGAATTACTTCACTTTCTTTTGAAAAGTTATGACACAATTGGGAACATCACTTTGTTGAGGGGTCGCCCCTGTTCGTTGTTTTTATTCACAATCATTTGTTCTGTCTATATTTTCTGCAAGTTTTAGTTTCTGTTGATCATGTATTCATGTGTCTCTCATCTTTTAAGTTTATTGCATAGGATGCCTTTTACATTAATCTACATAAATGGTTCTCAAGATGTCTAAAGATTAGGCTGCAGTCACTCTTAATTTGTTGTCTTTGCTATTTCTTTTTTCTAGGTGCCTTGGAAAAATCTTGGCAAGGAGCCTGTGATTGTTCTCATTGATCGAGTTTTTGTCCTTGCAAATCCAGTACCTGATGGAAGGACGTTTAAGGTAGTAAATAGTTTCCATTTTGTCCGTTAGCGCTGGGTATTATATCACTTAAATATTGCATTATTCTAGGATGAAGACAAGGAGTCGCAACTTGAAGCCAAACTTCTTCAGATTGAGGTACTCATTAGTTTGAGGAGTATCTTTATTGCAATCGAACAAATAGCTGCTCCATCAGGTTTATATGAACAGATTGCTTGAACATAATGGTAGGGTAAATTTCATGCGTAATATTAATTTGCAAAGCATTAAATATTGATAATTAGTTGATGATGGTTTTATCAGAATCATTGCAACAGTGGATATTGTCATTTTTGTATAATGATGACTGTCTACAAACAACAGCATTTTATATTAAGGAACTGACGTATTTTGGGACAGTCGTTTGGACTTTGGATTAACACGCGACCATGTTATACATATTGGGTTTGTAATTGTAGACTCTTGTGAATAAGAATCGGATATTGACATGACAAATATTATTGAATAGGAATTAGTGTTTGCTATTTTGGGAGTTTGTGGACTCATTATTCAAGCTAATCATGATATTCAGTTCGGATATTTTAAGTTGTTTCAGAATGATAGTCCTCTTGAAAGACTGATGTCTTCTTACCTTAATATGTTTCCATTTGTTGAGTTGTTTTGACAATGTTTGGTGATCACAGGAAGCAGAAACAGCTATCCTTGAAGCAAATTCAGGATCAAAGCCCAAAAATGTACACATCTGATCTTTATCCCTCTTTTTTTTTGAAGCAAGGCGATTCCATAAAAACTAAATGGACAGCTGTACAAATAAAGCACCCATCTGTTCTCTCTTTTTTTGTGCCGCAGACCATGGGGAAAATTATCGGGGATTCCATATTAGTTCGAATATGTTTACTTTGAAAACGTGCTAGATAATGTGCTTTGAATTAATTCAGTAACACATAAAGCTAGGATTTTGACCTTAATTAGTTTTAACCACCAAGGTTTGGAATATGTTAATATTTGGATTCTTCGTTTGCAGCCGGAGTCAGGAAGTTCATGGCTCGGTTCACTAATTGGCACAGTTATTGGAAACCTGAAGATTTCAATCACTAATGTTCACATCAGATACGAGGATTCTCTCAGGTAGGAGATTGTGCAATGCATGCTCCATGCTTCATCCTGTATCCATATGTTTAAAATCCAGATAATTGTTGTAGCCTGTAGGTACCCAGACTCTTTGTCATCCCTATGATTTTAATTTGAAAGCATAAATATGTTGTATTAACATGAGCTCTGAGGGGCTGTGAAGTCCAACTTTTGCCTGTTATTATGAAGGCAGTTTTGTTCCTTATACACCAGCCATTCTATGCGTCCAACACAAATTTTGGTGTGGGTACTATTAGCTAGACTAAACTTCACAATGTCGTTTTTATATTGGCATCGATGACATTGTGCAAGTCTTGCAGTTATCCAGGGCACACGTTTTCTTTGGGAGCAACTCTAGCAAAGCTTGCAGCTGTTACTATGGATGAACTTGGCAATGAAACATTTGATGCCAGTAGTGCTCTAGATAAGCTGAGGAAGGTTTGTCATTGTTTATTTCCCCAAATTATGGATATCGATCTGGTTACGACATGATTTAAGCCTTATGGATATGTTTCTTCTAAAATCACCAACTCATTCCCCTCGTTTAGTACCAAATTTTGTAGAAAATTTTCTGATTATTGTTTTATTTTCTCCCCTCCAGTAGACTACTTGCTGGAATTTCTGGCTCATCTGGCCTGCTTTGTTAATTAGTGTTCTATGCTTGAATTGGCCTCTTATTATCCAAATTTGAAACTTCATTCTTACTCCAGATCAATGTTTTTATTGACTTATGCCTTTTTGATAGTCTTTACAACTTGAGAGGCTTGGTTTCTATCACGATTCAAACAGTACTCCATGGAAGATAGATAAGAGGTGGGAAGATCTTAGTCCGAAGGAATGGGGTGAGGTCAGTTATTTTCTTTTCATTTTTCCCGTGAGGGTGTCGGTTTGTACTCAGTACTTAGAGGGTACCTCAGTCATTAGCTACATGAAACTGATGCATTTTCAATGAGTTTCTAAAGATTCATAATCTTATCAATTTATCTTAGATATTCGAAGATGGAATCAGTGAACCCATGGATGGTGAATCAAAAGGTCGTATTTGGTCTATGAATCGGAAGTATGTGGTATCACCTATTAATGGATCCCTGAAGTATCATCGGTTGGGGAAACAAGAAAGAAATGACTCTGAGGGCCCTCATGAGAAGGCTTCTCTTGTTCTAACTGACGTTTCTGTGACAGTTTCTGAGGTTTGAGATATAATCTGAAGTTCTATTTATTATATTTACAGTTGGCTTCATTGTTTTTCTTTTGATAGAGTTTCTTTTATATAAGTACTCCTCCCCCAGTTCTTGTTATAGGGTGTTCAAGCAATTGAACTTCTGATCACTACTCCTATTACAAAATATAATAAAGTTGTAGTAAAAACTTAGTAAATCCCTCACTAAGTTATGGTGGCGTTAACATGGAGTCAGAGTTTTTTTGGGTGTTAGGTGGATTATTGAAACTCTGTCGTTGTTGTCCTCACAGTTGCAGTATCACGACTGGATAAAACTTTACGAATGTTTTTCAAGGTACAAGATCCATAATGAGATCTCCCATCTGAGACCAATGATTGAAGTTTCACAAGGTCCTCATTTGTGGTGGCGTTATGCTGCTGAAGCTAACTTAGAGCTGAAGAAGATATGGTACTGTTTCTGATATTTTATAGGATGTAATCCTATGTAATATGGTTTGCGAATTCAAGTTGCAGACATACCTCGGAAGCCCCGTTTGTTATTCATTTTTTATTACATTCAATGATTGGTCACATATGCTTTTGTAGAAACTCATCCTTTTCTTGTAACATAGTATTGACTTGTTAAAATTTTTGATTTGTTGCAGCTATAAATTCTCATGGGACCAAATAAAACACATGTGCCAGCTTCGGCGTCATTACATTTTGTTGTATGTTAACTTGATACAACAGGGGACAAATGCAAACACTTCTGAGATAAGAGAAATCGAGAAAGATCTTGATTCCAAAGTCATTCTTCTATGGAGGTCAGTTTCTGAATTTTGCATTGTAACATCACTACTAATTTGCTATAGAGATCTCCGTCACTTTTAGGTTTACCATATTGACATTTCAAGGAATACTCCTTTTTTAGAAATCTATATCACCATTTGTTCAGGTGTGAATAGACCAGTGACATTAAGAGTTGGACAATGATTCCAAGAATGTTCAAAGGAAAACCTTGTTAAGTGCTTGGGTTTGAAAATGTAATTGATTTGTTAGAGATTTTCATTATTGAAATAATCTAGTTTGTTCAACCTAATAAAATATGTTTACATGTGGCACCCTCTGGGCCTAAAAAGATGTTCTGAATGTTAAGATCTATAGGTAAAACATCTATCAAGGACTGTTAGTGCTTGAGATTTTCTTGAATTGCTTGTTTATATGTATGTTATGCACTTGTGTAAATCTCCTTGGATACTTGGTAATACACGCTTCTCCATTGGGAATAAGTGTTAGCACTATCACCGCTCACCGTATCTAAACAAATGCTGTTTACTGTTTTTCTTTTGGGAAAATCATAAATGTTAGCTGTTTTTCTTGTAGTTAGTTTAGTTCTTATGAAAACTTGTTACGCCAAGCCTTTCAGTGACACCATATTCCTCATCATTCCTTGTACCCTAATTCTCTTTAACAGGATCTAGCTCAACTTTTTATGCATTCAATGCACACACAAAAACAATTTAATGTAGGATTTTTCCTTGATTTTCAATTTTCAACTCAAGTGTTGCAAACATGTTATTCAGGTTACTTGCACACGCAAAAGTGGAGACTGTGAAGTTGAAGGTAGCAGCTGAACAGCGTAGGAACAAGAAAAAGAGCTGGTTTTCATATGCACGGTTTGTGACAGATTAAACAGATTCCTCTTCTTTTTTTTTCCTTATTACGTTGGTAATCAATGGTTCAGTTCGTGTTGGCTTGTCTCTTGTTCTTATTAGAGGAGTTCAGTCCTTTTCATCAAGTTAATTCTGTTTATTTTGGCAGAACCTTTTTTTATTCTCATATGATATGGGTCTTCCAGGTATAATCTTGAAGATGATGCATCTTTAGGGGATTCATCTGAGAGTTTGCAGTTAGCACAAGGAGCACCTTCCATTTCCAAGGAAGAATGGCAGGCGATAAATAAGTTAATGAGTTATCAGCCTGACGAGGATGTGAACTTGGGTTCTGGAAAAGATATGAAAAATTGGATACGATACTTGGTTACCATATCTATTGAGCAGGCTTCTGCGAGGATTGTTAGTGACACTGAAACTGAAATTTTGTGTGGTAGATTTGAACAACTTCTTATCTCCACCAAGTTCAGACATCACAGTACAGACTGTGACATGTCATTGAGATTTTACGGTCTGTCATCACCTGAAGGCTCACTTGCTGAGGTATACCAATCACTGTATCTGATCTTTTAATTTCTATAGCAAATGTGAAGTGATATCAGTGGCATTGATGTTTGAATTCTATTATGAATGCTGTATGATTTGCTTTCCTCCTGTGCGGAGAATTTGATGTATCCTCCAAGTGTCCACTTTTTATTTATTTATTATTATTTATAATTACACTTATGCTTCTGCTCTGTCAATCAATCTGTCTGTCATAGTTTCTATTTTGCATCATATCTGGTTCTTATTGTTTTTGTTTTGATGTGTAAAATTTACTACGAAACTCTATAAGAGTAAAACAAAGTCAGGACAATAACTGACTACTTCTAATTGATACATCTAGTTCTTATTTCGGTGTCCTATTCACAGAGTACCAACAGTAAACAGAAAGAGAACGCACTGGCTGCCAGTTTTGTGTATTCACCTGTTAAAGAGAATGTGGACTGGAAGCTATCCGCTACGATATCTCCATGTCATGTTACAGTAATTCCTTGTCCTTGTTTGCCCACTCATTTTCTTTGGGTCTTAATTTCATGTTTAATTATAAAGTTGGATCTATTTTTCCGAGGCTTTAATGTGACTTGATAATACCATAAGTTCTCTAGTTGTGTATTTTTCTTCCTTACAATGAAAAGTTAAATCACTCTTTAGTCAACTTAACCATCAAAGTGAAAACAGGCGACCTTTGATGCCATATGACTGCTACATCAATTTGATGCTAATATTTGTGGCTTCATGGTTGTACCATTACAGAGACGGTTTGGATGATATCAAGGTTTAGATTCATGTGTATAATTCGCTTCGGTGTACATGCTTACCTTGTTGGGTTATTATTTTCCTTTATTAAAGAAAAAAAGCTTACCGTCCATCGCCATGATATTTAGCTTTCAGAACCAAGCTGATGTGGTGGAAGAACAATAAGTTGGAACTTGATTATCGTAAATATCGCCTTAAATGACTTCCTTCGCAAGTATTGTCAATAAGGAGCCAGCACAATAAGATGTCTTTGTTTTAGAGGCCTGTTAACAAAAACATTTGAGCTTGATGCTGAAAGCAATAGTACTTGTAGTGATGCTAATCATGCAGGTAGAGATTCATGATTACTTATTCCTGAGATTCTTAAATGACAGCTTTGGATGGAAAGCTATGAGAGATTTATGGAGTTCATAAAGCGTAGCAAAGCTATTAGCCCTGCCATTGCAATGGAAACTGCAAGTGCTTTACAGGTACTTTCATCCGTATGTCAATGTATAGCGTACACTTCAACACTGTATTACTTCCATCCAAAGACCCTGTCTCATACTATCTATAATCTTTGGAATGCAGATGAAGTTCAAAAAAGTGACTCGTAGAGCGCAAGAACAGTTCCAAATGGTTTTGGAAGAGCAGAGCAGGTAGCATAGTTTTATGATGGTTATTATCATCATCATCATCATCATTTCGTGCTGATTAATTTTTGTTCCAGTGCTAAAAGCAATTATCTAATATGGCTTTTGCTATAGTCCTGTACGGGAATATCTAAATTTGGATGCAACCCTAACATATGAACTTTGGTGCACGTTAGATGATAAAGGGTGTGTGTTTGAAACAGATCTGAATTTGAATGGATATGATTTGTGAGACCGCTAAGATCTGAATAGTGAGTGCCGTTGAATTGAACTCAAATTATAGGTGATACTCTGTAATTTATGTCAATTAAAGTAGAGTGAACACACCCAAGCTGCATTCAATTTTTTTGGTCGAGTAAATTGGTACAACTGCCCTTTGAAGGGACTTAAAAGTCAAGTTGCGTTCAATTTGCTTCAAGCAACTATGTGATTCTTGCATATCTGTGAGTAATTCTGTCACCAATCATGTCCGATTTCAGCTTTGCTCTGGATATTGATTTTGATGGTCCGAAAGTCAGAATTCCGATACAGACAAGTGCTTCAACTCATTGTGGTAGTCATTTTCTGTTGGATTTCGGACAGTTCAAACTGATTACCAAGGTATGATACTCCCCCTCTTTGGCTGCTCGTTTGGGCCATAAAATTCTAATAGCTTTTGTTTTTTCAGGAATGCCGTGCCAGTGATCCTGGCCATGATTTTTATTCTCGTTTTTGCATATCTGGAAGGGACATAGCAGCATTTTGTGCTGATTGCGATTCCGATTACCAGAATTGCACTTTTCTCATGCAAAGTCGTGGTGCTCAATCTGGTTTAGCTCCACAAGAATCGGTTGATAACTTTTATCCACTGATCGATCAATGTGGAATTGCTGTAATTGTAGACCAGGTATGCAGTTTCTTTGTTAAATATACATAAACTATCAGAAGCACAGATAACTTGTGATCATGGTCCTTGTTATTTTTCTGAAGATCAAAGCACCTCATCCAAGTTATCCATCAACTCGTATTTCTGTTCAAATTCCGAATCTGGGCATTCACTTTTCACCAGCAAGGTATTCCAGGCTTATGGGATTGCTGAACATACTTGATGGGACCCGAGAGAGTGTGCAACCCACTGTTGATACTTTTGATCCGGAACTGGCTACCTGGCATCCTGCAGATCTTGCTGCTAATGCTAGAATCTTGGTCTGGAAGGTATATTAAGAAAAAGAATATGCATGTTGATGTTGTCCTTTCACTGCTGCTGATACACTCCTTTTTACCCATAAAAGTAAAGTGGCTGCGACCACGTTATTTCGTTGAAACTGTTATAAACCCCACCTTGGTTTCTGGACATAGGGAATTGGCAAGTCATCGGCTACATGGAAACCCTGCTATCTTGTTTTATCAGGGTTGTATCTCTATGTATTGGAGTCAGAAAAATCAGTTAGTTACCAGCGCTGCTCAAGGTGCCTCCTCTGCTAATTGTTTTTTTGTTTTTCTTTTCAAAAGAAAATTTTGGTTCTCTATTGGACTTATTAGTTGCTCATAGCCTTATACTGTTATTTGTTGAACTCTATCGTAAAATGACATATACCAATGCCACCATATTGATTTTAAAGTTGTAATACTGTAGTATGGCTGGTCGGAAAATTCATGAAGTTCCGCCTTCAAATGTGGGCAATTCAACCTTGTGCATTGCTGTGAGTATTCGTGGGATGGACATTCAGAAGGTAATTAACTCTTCTCCTCGACAATCTAAATGCAGAAATATGATTACATTTTAGTTTGCAAGAGCAATTGTTGTGGGTGTTTGAATGCATCTTTTTTGTTTTGTTTCAATGCATCTTTTTTTTTTGTTTCAATGCATCAAATTGTAACTTAATTGACAAGAAGCAACACTGCTTGTTGCGAGCATCTGTGATTGTTATCTTCCGTATTGGACATGGACCATGGTGGTGTCATTTGTCATATGGTGTTATGGTATATATTTTTCTTTAGGCTCTGGAGTCAATCAGCACCTGGGTTATAGAGTTCCGGGACATGGATGAAAAGGCAATTTGGATGAAAGGGCTCATACAGGCCACGTACAAAGCTTCAGTATGACGCACTGAACCTAGACTTTCTCTTGATTTGTTATCTCTGATAGTCTGCATCTGAAAGACATGTCCATTTTGTTTCTAACAGGCTCCCGTATCCACGAATTTACTCGCAGAATCTGGCCAGGATGTTCAAAAGATCATTGATCCCGAAATTGCAGCTAAGAAGATAGCTGACCTAGTAATAAGTATGGCATTGGTAGAGGCTAAATTGTTTGTGTATGGGAAGGTGCGATGCTCATTTCATGCCTTGTGGTTTCCCTAGCTTGATTGTCATATATTGGTTGGGCGTCATATTGTTTTCCGAAACATAATATATGCACCATTCCACTATTCTCAGACCGGTGATGCTAATAGTGGCGCTCTTGATAAAGATGAAGAGACTTTGATTCTTGAAGTTGTTGCTGGTGGTGGGAAGGTACTCGACAGTTTTCAAACCCAGCTCTGCTTACATCACTTAGATCCTTATATCAATTATAGTAGTATCCTCATATTTTTCAAAATAAAAAAAAAGATGAAACACAAATGGCACACACGAGTTTCAATTGACTTTGTACACCAAATTATATTTATGACATCATACGAGAGATATTGAAAAGTGGCCAATTAATATTTGTGTGATTTTCATTTAATTTAGCTATGAAGAGGATAGAAACAAAAGGAATGTAAGAGGTGATCAGTGTAGCACTAAGTATTTATAACAGATGCAACTACTTCAAAGTTAGAAAGTTTATAGGTCCTGGGAAACACTATAATATTCATCAAAGGCGTGATTATTGAAGTGATATGATACTTGGTAACATGGATTTTCAGTTCCAGACATCGTAATCTTGTTGTAGTTGGTTACGTTACCATCGTTATCAAAATTCTGTCTTGATAGTTAAATCACCTTCCAGGCGAGTTATATGCACTTGCAATAGGATAATGATGTTGAGTCTCAGATACTGTTTTTTAAAATAAGGCATATGATCGATTCTGCATTTACTATTTTCTTATTTCCTACGTTGGAAGTGGATGTTTTGAAATTTGACGTTTGATAACTAAACTACACAGTGATGCTTATCCTATTGCAGGTGCATATAACTTCTATGGAAGGTGATTTAACCATCAAGACAAAGTTGCATTCCCTTAAGATTATGGATGAGCTTCAGGGGCGTTTATCTAAGCATCCTGAATACTTAGCTTACTCGGTACTGAAGAGTGATGACGCAAAAGAGTCTCCGATAAATCACGAGATTCTTGAAAAAGTTGCATCGCCACTGCATGAAGAGGATAATGAAATGTTTACGGATGCATTGCCAGATTTCACTTCTTTACCTGACAGTGAGCTATCAATAATGGTGGCTGCCGAGGCCTTAATTTATGAAAATGGATCTGGGAAAGGGAAAAGCCCCTCTGCAGATATTTTTTATGAGGCACAAGGAAACAATACTAATCTTGATTTTGTATCCGTATCCTTTTCAACTAGGAGTCCTGGTTCACCTGATTATGACGGCACTGATACACAGGTACTGAATTTTGCTATTTATGGTATGCTTCTTCCTTGTGCATCAGTTTGCTTATGATATATTTTTGTTGTTGAAACTCAGATGAGCATTTGCATGTCCAAACTTGAATTCTTTTGCAACCGTCCTACCCTTGTAGCATTGATTGGTTTTGGTTTGGATCTGAGCTCAGTTGATTATCGATTAAGTAATGCTGAAGTGATACCAGCTGTTGGTGGATTAAACAAAGACAGTGAAGACGATTGTGGGCATGCTTTTATCAAAGGGTTGCTCGGTTATGGAAAACGCCGTGTTGTATTTAGTCTTTCCACGGACGTTGATAGTGTATCTGTGTTTTTTAATAAAGAAGATGGATCTCAGCTTGCAATGCTTGTTCAGGAGAATATTCTGTTGGATCTAAAGGTTTGTATGACTTAATGTGGTTGTACTCTTTGTCTCTTTCTTATTCCTGATGCATGCTCAATATATTATGATCCTCAATTCCTCATAGTAAAGCAAGGCAGTTGTGTAATTTCAGTTTATCATTTGGGTGCTTTGAAATAGGCTATGATGTGTCTTTTGTGGTCTTTTGTAAAGTTTCCTTTTGCTTTGATACCCATATAAATGTTTGCGCTAACTTGTCACAACATGTCAGTTGAATCAGTTCTCCTTTATTCTTTTGCGGCAACTTATATGTTATTATAGAGAAATGAGGCAGCGCCCTGTTTTCTGAGTGACAAATCTTATCATGTTATGGATTGGATCCTCCTTTTGTTTCTCTCATAATATTGCATCTCGGTTTTTGTCATGTCACATCTCGTTATTCTTATTCTTCATCTAATTAATTTTTATGGCATGATATGGTGATATTTATTTGGTATCGGTTTTTGGGATGTTATGACAATCAGTTTTGGTGATTATTTTGGGATGATTATTCAAGTTTGATAGTGGCAATCATATCGTATAAAGTTTATCTTGTTTTTCTGACACAGTTCATCTTTCTAGGTTTACCCTAGTTCTCTATCGATTGAAGGTACATTAGGAAATTTCAAACTACGTGATTTGTCCATCGAAATAGATAACTGTTGGAATTGGCTGTGTGACATGCAGAATCCCGGTGTCGATTCGCTTATCAAGGTTGGGCTCTTATGTTCCTGATTCGTTTTTGTTTCGTATCACTGCTCATATTAGACCTTTTTCCATTTCATGCTAAATTGTCGGTCATGATTTCTATTTTCCTTCAGTTTACATTCAACTCCTATAGTGCTGAGGATGATGACTTTGAAGGATATGATTATAGTCTGTTTTGTCACCTCTCGGCAGTACGCATTGTATTTCTTAATCGTTTTGTCCAAGAGGTTAGTTCACTCCTATATATGAATCTATGAATTCGTGTTTGTTGTACCACTTTGTAGTAGCTTTAGCTTGTAACCTGTGCGATGGGGAATCATGCGATTTGGAAACCTTTATTTCAGATTACTGCGTACTTGATGGAACTTGCCACTCCACATGCTGAAGAAGCAATACAGCTGGTTGATAAGGCGGGAGGGTTGGAATGGCTGATTCAGAAGTCTGAGATCGATGGATCATCAGCACTGAAGTTGGACCTTTTTCTGGACACTCCAATTATCATTGTCCCTAGGAATTCCATCAGTAAAACGTGTGGTTCTTGACTCCATGTCTATTTACCTTATTCCTACTGGTCTTTTGTTGCACAAGTTATATGACTAACCAGGAAAAAAAAAACAATTATGTTTTACAGAAAAAACAATTTAACTAGTTTGTCTTCAGCATCAGGGAATTCTGGTCAAATCAATAAAACACTTGCCCGTCTGATATTTATGTTTCTTCAACATGTCTCCAGTTTTCAACCTTTTGCTTCACTATTGGTTCTCTTCATCTGGATTTATTATCCTGACATTGCAGTTTCATTCAACTGGATCTTGGTCAATTGAGGGTGAAAAATAAGGTTAGCTGGCACGGAAACCATAAAGAAGATCCGTCAGCTGTGCATGTTGATGTTCTTCATGCTGAGGTAATCCCTAAGCTAGCGAAGAAATTTCTCATTTCAATGCTTATAGATTCCCATTCACCCATCTTGTAACTTGCAGATACTGGGGATCAACATGTGTGTAAGAGATGGAAGTTTTGATGGTAAGCCAATGATTCGGGGAGGTTATGGACTTGATGTTTATTTTCGGCGAAGTCTGAGAGATGTTTTCAAAAAGGTCCCTACAATTTCACTTGATGTAAAGGTAATTAATTAAAAAATGTTTACTATGTCAGTTGAGTAACATTTACATGCGGCGGTGTAAGTGCTGTACAGAAGCATGGTATTTACATGATCATACCGTAATACGCAACATATTGCATCACTTTTTGATGATAGTTTCAAAGACTATTCATACTTCGTATAGTTCTTAATGGTTTTCCATTTTGATTTTGTAAATATCGATAGTCTTTTGATTTAAGAGACATCTTTTGAACAGGTCAGTCAGTTGCACGTTGTAATGTCTGACAAAGAATACAACATCATCACGGAATGCTTAAGCACAAATTTGAGTGAAGTCCCAAATCTTCCTCCCAGTTTTAGGGGATCTGATTCGAAGGACACAATGAGGCTGCTGGCTGATAAAGTCAATTCAAATAGTCAAATTATTCTGTCTCGTAATGTGACTGTTGTTGGAGTTGAAGTGAAATATGCTTTGCTAGAATTGTGTAATGGCATTGATGAAGAGTCGCCTTTAGCACAAATTGCAGTGAGTATTCGCGCAACGTCTCTGTTACATAAATATGCTGCATCATGGTTCACATCTGCCTCACATGTTTACTGAAGGCGATGAATAATTTTTAATAATTTTTGTTCCTTTTTGCGGCCCTAAATCTGGTTTCATATTTCAACAGGTGGAAAGCTTGTGGGTTTCATATAGGATGACTTCTTTGTCAGAAATTGATCTTTATGTCACTATTCCTAAGTTTTCCATTGTTGATATACGTCCTTGCACCAAACCAGAGATGCGTTTTATGCTTGGATCAGCTACTGATGGTACCAAACAAGTAATAGCTGGGAGTTCTCCACCTTCACTGAGTAAAGGTGCAGTAAAGGGAACAACTTCAGAGGTTCCCTACAGTGCAGATGCGCCAATATCAACTATGTTTTTGATGGACTACCGGTGCCGAACATCATCACAGTCGTTAGTGATGAGGATTCAACAGCCTCGAGTGCTAGTTGTTCCGGGCTTTCTTCTTGCCGTGGGTGAATTCTTTGTGCCTGCTTTAGGGTCAATAACTGGCAGGGAGGAAACTGCAGATCCGCAGCAAGATCCAATTAGTAGACATAATTGCACCATTCTTTCGGAGCCAATTTATAAGCAGACTGATGATATCGTTTACTTCTCACCGTGTAAGCAATTAGTGGTTGATGCTCTCAATGTTGATGAATATACGTACGATGGGTGTGGGAAAACCATTTGTTTGAGTAATGAAGCAGATACAAAAGGAAACCACTCACATGTTTTGCAGCCTATTATTATCATTGGACGCGGTAAAAGGTTGCAGTTCAGGAATGTCAAAATCGAGGTAGTGTATTGTCATTCAATATGTTTTTGAATTAAAGTTGACAGTAAAAATTAAAACGATGGTTTGAGACCTCCAACATCTCTATTCTTTTTTGATAGAGTAACGACTTAAACACTTCCAACATCTTATTAGGGTTTGCAAGATGATAGCTTCAATAAATAAAATACCATTAAATATCTGTAATTTTTGTTATTTTGGGTGTCCGGATGTTTCATCAAATCGGGATATTTATCAGGGGTACATTTGTTTAGGTACTACCTTAACACTTTATGAGTTTGTTAACATGATGCTTACAGATGCTTGTTGACAGCTGGCCTGTTTTCAAATATATACTAAACATCCTTCTACTGTTCATTTAGAATTTTCTATAAGACCACAGGTGAAAGATCATCTAATTCACAGATATGGTCATAATATCTTGAACAGAGGGTTTTATATAGCAGCGATTGGGAATAAAATAATAGGAGTGGCTTTATCTATACTTTTAGGACTCACAAATATATTGCAAGTGAACGGATTTTCCCCCCTTCACTTTTCAGAACGGATCTCTCTTGAGGAAGCACACACATTTGAGTAATGGTAGTAGCTACTCTGTTTCTCCGGAAGATGGTGTGGATATACTGCTGCTTGACAGCCCCTCTATCAATAACGAGACAGGTATAGAGTACATGGGTGAAACATTGGAATCGTCAGCTACTTCTCCAGACCGTCCAAATATATTACAAAATTTTACTTTCGAAGCCCAGGTAGTTTATTTTGTAATGCCCTATATGGGCGATAAAATTTCAAATTCCATGGAAAATAGTTTTGGGCTTTATTATTTGACTGTGGAAACACTTGGTAACTTCTACTCTTTTCATCTTGTGTTTTGATTACAGATTGTTTCTCCTGAGTTTACTTTTTATGATGAGACTAAGTCTTCTTTAGATGATTTTATGGCTGGGGAAAAGCTTCTACGTACAAAAATGGACTTGAGTCTCAAGTAAGATTAACGGTACTCCTGACTTTTTGATATAGGCGGTCAAAATCTTGAATCTTGGCGCTTTCAAAATAAAAATATAATTGTGTGATAGACAAGAAATTTTAATGGAGTATTTAATACAACTAAAGAATGGACGTAATGATGTTAACTATGACTTAATTTCCTGATGCCCTCTGGTTTTATTAGTAAGAATACTGAAGCCGCTTTCAAATACATGGTTTCAAATATGCTTTATTCAAATTTGTCGAGTTATGTTGCCTCTGGACAGGTATGTTTCAAAAGAAAACGATACGTGGATAAAAGCTCTTTTGAAGGATTTGACAGTTGAATCAGGCTCAGGGCTAATTGTTCTTGATCCAGTGGATATTTCTGCGGGATATACATCTGTTAAAGATAAAACAAGCATCTCCTTGGTGTCAACAGATATATTCATTAACATATCTTTGAGCGTGATTTCTCTGATTCTTAACTTGCAAAATCAGGCAAGCATGGCTCTAGAATTTGGAAATGCCAGTCCATTGGCTCCATGCACCAACTTTGAACAGATATGGGTGTCACCTAAAGGTTTGATGCATAGTTTAATGTGGAATGCCTTTCACTTTTTTTCCTAAACTCCCTGTACAGTTTTGTTCTTCTGTTTGCTACTGCTTTCATTTTTACTCGATGTTTCATTTTGTAAGAACCATGTACTAATCTGACATTATTCGTATGCAGAAGGGTCCCACAATAATCTTACTTTTTGGAGACCCAAAGCTCCCTCAAATTATGTTATTTTGGGAGATTGTGTAACATCAAGGTCTGTATCATCAGCCTTACTTTCAGCGCTACCACTTTATGGCGCAGGTTATTGTTATCAATATCCTCAGCGTTGCCCAATTCCTAATCATTTGGCTTTTGGGTAAAATTATTGAATTAAGTAGGTCAGCTATATAGCAATACTGCTAGCACTAAGTAAGAGCTCTATCATTTTATCAGTGGCTGGGTATGTAACTGTGAATTGCTCTGCGTGTATTATCAAAGTGATGTTCACCACTTTTTGTTTATTCCTAAAATGCGAGAAAATTTTGTTTTGTTGATATATTGTAAAGACCGTGTCAGACAGGGCTGTGATATGCCTCGCTTGTCTTGGTCAGAAAATGCATCAAACAAACCTCATGATTAGTATGTTTTACTTGTCAGTTGATTTGGTAGCCTATCGGAGGTGGGGTATAAAACCTTGAGCATTCTTTCTTTTGCTGAGAAATGTGCTGCCTGATTCTAATACTATCTGTAACTTTCAGTGTTGTGATTTGCTGGTTCAATGTGTGTAACAGTATTATAATAAAAATTATTATTTTTACTTCAGGCCTATTCCTCCTTCCCAGACGGTTGTTGCCATTGGAAATATGTATGGGCGAGTTCGAAGACCTCTCGGATTCACACTTGTGGGTTGCATATCTAATATTCAACTTACAGAAGATGATGAAGTCCATGTCAATCATGATTGCCAATGTTCCATTTGGTCACCTAATCCACCTCCTGGTTATGTGTCACTGGGGTGCGTAGTGCATCTTGGAAGGGAGCCTCCTCCCAATCATGTTGTCTACTGCCTGCGTTCTGATCTCGTGGGATCAACAAACTACTTAGAGTGTATGCTGAACTTTACTTCAAACTCAAAGTTCCCGTCCGGGTTTGGCTTATGGCGTTGTGATAATGTCCTTGGATCATTTCTCGCCCATCCTTCTGCAGAGTACCCTCCTAAACAATGTTGTGACCTTAGTTATATGCTTTTATGGTACTCGAGTATGCAGAAGAAATCTGCCTCCGAGACCGCTACTAACAAAGATTTAATTAAGCAAGATAGTGATCAGACTCCGAATTCATCTGGATTGGACATTTTGAGATCTAAATCAAGAGCCTCCAATTGTTACATATCAACTCCTAACTTTGAGAGAATATGGTGGGATAGAGGTACTGACGTCCGTCGACAAGTTTCAATATGGAGACCTATTGCGCGTCCAGGTTATGCTGTTTTGGGTGACTGCATCACCGAAGGGTAACACTTCCTTTCTTTTTCTTTCTGTATTGAACTTAAAATGTGCATACAAATATAGAGTTTGCTCATTTCCTCATTGTGTTTATTCTCAGCATAGAACCTCCAACACTGGGCATCAGTTTTAGGGCAAACAGCTCTGAGATTTCTGTGAAGCCTGTCAAACTAACTAAAGTTTCTCTCATCACTGGGAAGGGTCTAGATGAGGTTTTTTTCTGGTATCCAGTTGCTCCTCCTGGTTATGCCTCGCTTGGATGTGTTGCCTCCAGAACAGATGAACCACCTCCAGAAGATCTTTTTTGCTGCCCCAGGTTAGATCTTGTAAACCCTGCCAATATACCAGATTCACCTATCTCGGCATCTGCAAATTCCAAGTCTTCTCATTGCTGGAGCATATGGAAAGTTGAAAATCAGGTAAATGCAGCTCACCTATTATATCAAGACTATCATGTTTCAAGTTTTATCAAGTACAACAGCACCAGTCATTTTTCTGTCAAAATAATATGTGTGTCATGATGCTTCATGGTTTACTTCCATGCATCTAATCATCTGACATTGTACGATACTGCTTTGCAGGCTTGCACTTTCCTTGCTCGACCTGACATGAAAAAACCATCAAGTCATTTAGCATATACTCTTGGTGACCCTATCAAACCAAAGACGCGAGAAAATATAACAGCAGATATGAAACTCGGATGCTTCTCTCTTACTGTCTTAGACGGCCTGCGTGGCATGGTATAAATTGGCACTGCACTTGAAATAAGAGATCTAACCTCCAACACTGGAATAAATTATAAGTTATAACATGGGAATAAGTGTGTATGGGCTAGAAATAATTTAAGACATTGGAAAATATTTGATTTTCTTCATAGCCACCAATGAAAGTAAGTTTAGACAGATAAAAAAACTGAAAAACTACAAATGTTTATTATACTTGTTTTCTCTTTTTGTCACTGGACGACCAGTTTCATGTGACTATCCTCAGAAACATTTAAAGTACTTAACTGTTTCTCATGTTGATTAGATGACACCGGTGGTGAACACGACCATCACCAATGTTAAAGTTGCAACCCATGGTCGTATGGAGGCAATGAATGCAGTATTAGTTTCCTCTATTGCGGCATCAACCTTCAATGTTCAATTAGAGGCATGGGAACCTCTAATTGAGCCCTTTGACGGAATTTTCAAGTATGGTTCATTGTTGCCTTTATTTCAGCTCCCCAGTGTCATGTCTTTCCTTCCTTCTAAAGTATTCGGACAGCCGAACCACTAAACACATACTTGTTTCTTGAACCTAAGGTTTGAAACGTACGAAACCGGTGGCAGTCAGTTGTCTGAAAATGGAAAGAGAGTATGTGTGGCCGCTACCAGCATCTTGAATTTAAATATTAGCGCAGCAAATCTTGAAACATTGGCAGAGACAGCAGCTTCTTGGAGAAGACTAACAGAGTTTGAAGATCGGGCAGTCAAGCTTATTGAGGTTGGGGGGGTTTTGAGCATTTAAATATGTGAATTGTTCAGATTTAGGTTTAGTGGTTTATCTATTACTAGTATAATGCATTACTGCGCATCTATTCTAAATAAAATGTTTCACAATGTGTCCATTACTGTAATCCGTCTCAAATCTATTTCTTTTAGCAGGGCATTGGTACGCATGATAAGCAAGGAAATGTTTCAACAGTATCAGCTCTTGATGAAGATGACTTTCAAAAAGTAATAATAGAGAATAAACTGGGGTGTGATATATATTTGAAGAAAGGCGGGCAGAACACAGATTATGTTGAAGTCTTACATCATGACACCTGTATATCTATATGGATGTCACCTCCAGGGTTTTCAGACAAAGTAAATAACGTGGATCAATCTAGAGAAGTGCGCCATTATGTTGCAATCCAGATAATTGAGGCAAAGGTTTGTCTTATGTACTGAAATTTATTTGCTTATTGAAATTGATTGTAGGATGTTTTTTTTATATATGGCTCTTTTAACATATCATATTATTGTTGCCATTTTTTGAAGGATTTACCAATTATAGATGATGGCAATAGCCACAATTTCTTCTGCACATTGCGTCTGGTTGTTGATAGTCAAACCCCAGATCAGCAGAAGCTTTTTCCTCAAAGTGCAAGAACAAAATGTGTTAAGCCTTTAATAACACAATCTAGTGATGTGGATTTTGGCATTGCAAAATGGAATGAGCTTTTCATATTTGAAATCCCTAGAAAGGTAAATATTATGTCATGTACTTTGGTTGACACCTTGCAGTAGCTCTTCTAGCTTCCATTTTGTTTCATTGCATCTGCTACCAAAATGTATGTGAAGATTAAATGAGTTTGAATCTCTGGCAATGAACTTTATATAGTGACGGTTACAATGTGGTTTCCCATTACATTTGGGTGCAGAACTGTGTGGAAGTTCACTAAAACCACACTTAATGGCTCACATGGAAATTGCTACTTCACTGTCATAGAAACTAATTACATTTGGTTTTGTTTCAGGGAACTGCTGAGCTTGAAGTGGAGGTCACTAATTTAGCTGCTAAAGCAGGAAAAGGTGAGGCAGACATACCTTCAAGCTGTGCTAGGTGTAGTTTCGGTGGTTAAAATCCACTTGTGAATCAAAAAAAAAAAGAAATTTGGCATGCTCTCTTCTGATGCCAGTTTCCTTACAAAACTGATATCTTAAAACCTAAACTTTTTTCAATAAATGTCACAATTTAAGTTATGAGGAAAGTGTTGTTCAGTATGTGATTCAGTGGGCTTATTTATAAAATAGGTGAAGTTGTTGGTGCATTTTCATTTTCGCTCGGACATGGAGTGAATGCACTGAAGAAAGTAGCATCAGCTAGGATATTGCATCAAGTAAATCATATGCAAAATGTCGTGTCCTATCCGCTGAGAGGAAAGGTTATCTCTTCATTAATATAGATGGATTAACACGACTGGTCTTTGATTCAAGTTTGCATGTTCTTGAACTTGTGTTATTATTTCTACAGGGTCAGCTTACCAGCAATGAGAAATTACTCGACATTGCATCCCTATCAATATGCACAAATTACTTCGAAAAGAAATTGAGTGGCAACTTCCAAAGAGAAAAAACTGAATCTATAATCGAGAACAAAGTTGGATATTTTATCGGTCTTAGCGCATCGGGTCCATGGGAATTTTTTGACTCATTGTTTCCGCTTTCAGTGATTCCAAAGTCTTTGATGAATGATTTTGTTGCAAAAGAAGTTGTCTTGAAGAATGGAAAGAAGCATGCGATTTTCAGAGGACTGGCGTCAGTTGTTAACGATTCTGATGTTAAATTGGATATATTAGTTTGTAGTATTTCTTCTAATCAAGCTCAGGATGATCTTTCAAAATTAAATAATTCTGACCACAATAGATCCTGCCTGGATGGTTTTCTCACAACAATAGATCCGGGATCATCTTGTGTTTTACCTTGGAGAAGTCTCTTGAGTGGCTCTGAGCAATGTTTACTAGTTCGTCACTGTGCCGATCTTCAGGCAGCTTGGCCTTGGTGCCGTCCTATTGCTGTGAGCTCATCAGATGCCTTTGGCCAATTTGTCATGGAAAGTCCACTGTCGAGACAAAATAATATGAAGCAAGGAAATAACTTTCCTAATTATCTCGTAAAATTAGACCAGCTTGAGAAGAAGGATATGCTTGTTTGCGGTAGTCGCAAAAGCGAAACTGAAAAGTTTTGGCTGAGCTCTGGCATTGATGCTTCAGTTCTTCATTCGGAACTCAATGAACCAGTTTATGATTGGAAGATATCTTTCAGTTCTCCTCTGAGGTTGGAGAATCGACTACCTTGTCCAGCTGAATTTACAATATGGGAAAACGGAAAAGAAAGGAGTCGCATCCAGAGACAACACGGGATAATCCCGTCTCGCAAAAGTGTGCATGTATATGCAGCAGATGTCCAGAAATCTGTATATCTGACATTTTGTGTTCATGGCGGTTGGGTTTTGGAGAGTGTATGTGTTCTGTATAACGTATATACAGTCTACTCTTTGTGGTATTTGCCTATTTATGATGTTTATGTATACTTTGGATTTTGCAGGACCCTGTGCTTGTATTGGATTTTATGTGTAATGATCATGTCTCATCATTCTGGATGGTCCATCAGCAAACTAAACGGTTTGTAGTGACTGAATATTCATTTCTTTTCTAGTCTATATAGTCAGTGAACCCAATGTTCGTTTATGGATGGCACACAGTTCGCATATGCTAGTCTGCAGAATCAAGTTGCTTCTAGACCAATGGTTGACTGATACTCTGATTATTTGCTATATTCTAGACAGATATTTTGGCATTAGTAGTTTTCATTGGTTTGTTTGTGATTATCAACATATGATGATGAATTCATCCACTCATAGTAATCAATTTCTGTTTGTACTTTGTAGGAGACTCCGTGTCAGCATTGAGCGTGACATGGGAGCGAATGGAGCTGCGCCCAAGACCATTAGATTTTTCGTTCCATATTGGATTGTGAACGATTCGTCTCTCTTGCTTGCATATAAACTAGTGGAGATTGAACCTTTAGACAATGTAGATATAGATTCAATTTTTCTCTCGAGAATGAAGTCCTCAAAAATTGCAAACCCTTCAGATAAGAGACATCTTGGTGAAAGAAAAAACATTCAAATACTAGAAGCTATTGAAGATGCGAGTCCAATGGCTAGTATGCTCTCTCCCAAAGACTACAAAAGTCGCAAAGGAGGGACGCTGTTCCCATCTCGAAGTGACGCTTATTTGTCTCCACGGGTGGGTATTGCTGTTGCTATTAGACAGTCTGAGAATTTCAGTGCTGGAATATCTCTTCTTGAACTGGAAAATAAGGTAACACATGAGAATTCTGATCCTGTTGAAATAGCATTAAGATTCTGATTTACTGTATCTCTTATATGGTATCACTTACAAGCAAACATGGTTCAGGAACGGGTTGATGTGAAGGCATTTAGGTCAGATGGATCATACCATAAGCTATCTGCTCTACTGAACATGACTTCAGACAGGACAAAGGTTATTGTTTCTTGTATTATTGATTCATGTTCATATGTATCATGATGTATCACTTAAAAAATTATAGGAACTACTTGCTGATTATGGAAAGTTGCCGGGCATCACCCAACTTCTCAATCTGCAGGTCATATATTTTCAGCCACATACATTATTTATCAACAGAACAGGTGTTGGTATATGTCTTGGGCAATGTGACACGCCAACTGTGGAGTGGATACATCCCTCTGATTTCCCCAAATCCTTTGCTTGGCCCTCATCTGAAAAAGCTGAACTACTAAAGGTCGGGCAATTTTCTATTGTATATCTATGGTCTCATATAAATTATCTCAGTATTTATTTTTAAGTTACTAAAGAGGTCCAAATGTTGTCAGCTACGGGTAGAGGGCTGTAGATGGAGTTCACCATTTAGTATAACAACTGAAGGTTTGATGGGCATTTACTTGGAGGAAGATTCTGGTTGTGATCGATTGTATCTGAAGGCAGAAGTGCGGAGTGGAACAAAAGGCTCCCGTTATGAAGTAGTTTTCCGTCCCGATTCATTTTCAAGTCCTTACAGGTATATATTTTTTTTTTTTGAAAAGAAAGGTGAATTCATAGATCAAAAAGAATGTACAAGTAAACATGTAACTAACCAACTAAAGACCAGAACCCCTGCGAGACGAGGCACAAGGCCAAAACAAGGGCGCACAAAAAAAAGCCCGAGACAAAAACAACTCTAAACCTAATCAATGAAATTCATGTCCCTTAACCAGGACCTATCAGTTATGGATAGCTTGTCCATTTGGATAGCTCCTAATTTCATCTTTAAATACCAAATGGTCTCTTGAATGACCAGCGCAGGAGGCATGACTTCTTCCCGAAAAATCTTCTTGTTTCTAGCACACCAAACACCATTCATCATCCTAGTGATTGCAGCCGCTGCCATCTTTGTTTTCAACCTCATTTGAGGCAACCCCTTGAACCAAGGGATCAAGAGATCCCATCTGTTGAATGAAGGAAAGATATGCAGGAATCCCAGCACCTTAGACCACACTTCTTGAGAGAACTTGCAGTCGAAAAAAAGATGGTCACGGCTCTCCATGCCTGAGTCACACAAGGCGCAGGTGATGGGGTTTTGAATACCCCAGTGACTAAGTCTATCTCTAGTCATGAGCTTGTTTTGGACCACCAACCACGCATTGAACGAGTCTCTCGGGGCATTGAAGGAGTTCCAAACCAGCTTGAACCAGTCAACTGTCTCATTGCGAATATTGAGCATGTTATAGATATCCTTCACTCTGAAGCCTTCTCCTGAACCTCTCCATCTCGCAACATTGTTGGTAATGGAGATACACTGTAAACCAACATCCCTGCATTGAATTAAGCGTTTGAGGACCCAAGAACTGTTAGCCCTAGCTTCTCCTTCCCACCAATGTTTGCCCTTGCTCCAATATTTATCCAGCCAATCAGTCCAAGAGCTGGATCTACCCTGAATCTTACCCCAGATCTGATTGATCACCATGGCTGTGTTCATCATTCCAATGTCCTTCAGCCCAAGACCCCCTTCCTCCTTACTCCTGCAGACCTCGGACCACTTCACTAAGTGCCCACCTTTCTTGTCACTGTTACCCCTCCAAAGAAATCTGGCACATATAGAGTTAACAGCTTGGATGATTGTCTTTGGAAGGATGCACACTCGGCCCCAGAAATACACCAAGGCCTGCAGAACAGAGGCCACAAGGACTCTCCTACCAGCTCGGGAAAGCAGCCGGTTACTCCAACTATCCAGTCTAGCCGTGATCCTATCAATCAAAATGTCACAATCCTTTTTGCACAAGCTTCTCGATGTGAGGGGAAGGCCGAGGTAACGCACTGGGAGAGGGGAAGCTGTAGCTCCAATAGTCCGTTCAGCCCACTCAACTTTGGTCTCGCTCATACCACCCAGAAAAAGGTGGCTCTTCTGGACATTGATAGCCAGACCCGAACAACTGAGGAATTTAGTAACCACATTCTTTATAGCGCTGATAGCTGAGTTACGGCCGCTGCTGAACACTATAAGATCATCCGCAAACATAATATGAGATAGCTTGGTTCGATGACACTTGG
Source organism: Rhodiola kirilowii (assembly GCA_033675215.1). Classification (NCBI taxonomy): domain Eukaryota; kingdom Viridiplantae; phylum Streptophyta; class Magnoliopsida; order Saxifragales; family Crassulaceae; genus Rhodiola; species Rhodiola kirilowii. The sequence continues at coordinate 3,801,900 of CM066194.1, forward strand.
GATGATAATAGAACCCTTCATTCTTGGTTAACTTTAGAAGCATTCTAGAGAAGCACTCCATGGCGATAGTAAATAAGAATGGAGACAGCGGATCCCCTTGTCTAATGCCCCTCTTACCTTCGAAGAAGTCATTCATTTCGCCATTGATCATGATAGAATAACTAGTGGATTGAAGGCACATCTCTATCCAGGCTATGAACTTGCTAGGGAACTTCAAGATATTGAGCATCGAAATAAGGAACTTCCAGTCAATGGTATCGTAGGCCTTGCGCAGGTCGATCTTCCAAGCCAATCTTTCACTAATATTTCTTCTACCATACCCATTAAAGAGCTGCTGGGCGAGGCAAATATTATCCACAATGGAACGACCTTTAACAAAAGCACCTTGTGCCTGGTTAATAATACAAGGAAGCACTTCCTTGATCCTACCTGCAACGATAGAAGCAATAATTTTGTAAGTGATGTTGCAACAGGAGATAGGCCTATAGTCTTCTGGTTTAGAAGCCTGGCTGCTCTTAGGGATCAAGGCGATATAAGCGGCATTCACTCCTTTGGGCATGGCATTGTGCCTAAGACAATGCCTAACCCCTTCGCAAAGTTCCTTCCCAATAATGCTCCAGTTCTTCTTGAAAAAACTCGCAGAAAACCCATCTGGGCCAGGGGCTTTGTCATTACCCATACTGCTAAGAACAGACCAGATTTCCTTGTCGTTCACAGCTCTAACTAAGGATCTGCACTGCTCCCCAGAGACTGTTGGGCCATGCGCAACAGCATCTTCATCAACAGGGCTACAATCTTTGGCACAACCCAATAAGTCCCTGAAATAAACAGAGAACTCATGCTTAATACTGTCGGTATCTGTTGTGGTTGAGCCATCTTGAAGAGTAATCTGATTGATGCTGTTCCTGTTTCTTCTAGTCTTTAAAAGACTGTGGAAGAATTTTGAGTTGGCGTCTCCTTCCTTGATCCATTGAGCATTGGCCCTTTGCTTGTTGAATAAGAACTGGTTGTACTTAATCTTTCTGAACTCCAAAGCCAGCTTCCTTTCCAGCGCGCAAAGCTCACTAATGGAACATGATCATGTTTGCCCTTGCTCCAATATTTATCCAGCCAATCAGTCCAAGTTTATTAACAAAACTTGAAGGGCCTTTTAATTTGGTAACACACCTTTTTCTTTCATATATATTTTTTTGCCGGGAGGTGATTGGAAAGAAATTTGCAGCAACATCTCAACTTCGGATCGCTATATACTTCTTAAAAAAGAGTTTGAAGTTATTACAGCAGACACTTGACCGATATTGTATTTGAATTATGTGTTCCAAATCCGTTTATTGTCTAAATAACGAGTGTTTAATTGTGACATTTTTCTAATTTGCAGGATAGAGAACCGATCTGTGTTTTTACCTGTGCGGTTTAGACAAGTAGATGGGACTAATGAGTCATGGCAATCTCTTCTTCCCAACACAGCGGCTGGTTTTACATGGGAAGATCTTGGTAGGCAGAGGTTACTAGAAATTTTGGCAGATGGCGTTCATCCATCAAAATCCAGTACTTACAATATTGATGAGCTCCGTGATCATCAACCAATACAGATAGATGGTGGACCCGTAAAAGCTCTACATGTTACAATTGGTAAAGAAGACAAAATTAATGTCATAAAGATCAGTGACTGGTTGCCAGAAAATGAACCTGCAGCTGAGATGATTGGAAGTGTCTCATTGCTGTCAGCACAGAATCAAAATGATAGTCTGAATCAGAAATCACCATCAAATACCGAATTTCACTTCACTGTGGAAGTTGCTGAGCTTGGATTATCTGTGGTTGATCATACACCAGAAGAGATACTATATTTGTCCATACAAAATCTTCTGGTCTCTCATTCAACAAGCTTGGGTTCTGGAATTAGTAGGTATGTCTAACACTCAAATCTAAACATATGGAATAAAAATTGTGCTCATTGGTTGTAAGTACTAAATATATGCTACGAAAAATCGAGTCTTATGCTCTTAGCTTAGCTCATCCCTCATTACTTGCTATCAAGGTAGTCATCTGTTTTTATTAGCAGACTGATGGATTGAGTTTGTGTGAGATTTGTTACTAGTGTTATGACATCCTTTCAGCTTGTTCATCATTTGGTGTTGGAACATTGTGATTCAAATGGATCACTTATTATCTTGCTCGGGTAACAGGTTTAAATTACGAATGCGTGGAATCCAGGTGGATAACCAGCTGCCATTAAGTCCCATGCCAGTTTTGTTCAGGCCACATAGAGTAGGAGACGAAGATACTGATACTATCTTTAAATTTTCTATGATGATGCAATCAAATGGATCTATGGATTTATGCGTATATCCATTTATTGGTTTGCAAGTAAGTATGTGAAATTTACACTGTTCTTAAGTTATAATGTTATATATGATCTGTTTATACTTCCTAACCCTTATCATTCTCCTTCCACTCCTAATAGGGACCTGAAAAGTCTGCATTTTTAATCAATATTCATGAACCTGTCATTTGGCGGCTGCATGAGATGATACAGCAGGTTGATCTGAGTAGGATTACCGGGGATCAAAAAACTGCTGTTTCAATTGATCCGATCATTCAAATACGGTATGCTTTATAGTCCTAGCTTAGCTTTTGATAGCCTGCCATACTATTACTGGTCAAACCTGAAACTAATTGAATTTGCACTCGTCAGGGTTCTTAATATTTCAGAAGTTCATCTCAAGGTGTCAACGGCTATGTCTCCAACTCAACGTCCCAGAGGTGTTCTTGGATTTTGGGCATCTTTGATGACTGCGTTAGGGAACATAGAGAACATGCAAGTGAGTAACTTCATTGATGGTCGTCTTTTAGTTGCTGTTAATTGTGAATGTTTGCTGTTTGTGCTGTGACTGCTGTCCCATTCGACATGGAGTGGCTTCTACGGTTGCTGAAAGAATATATTCTGACGACTTAAACTGAAATATAAATTATTATTATTTTTGTAATTTATTCTTCAGGTCAGAATTAATCAAAGATTCCATGAGAACTTAAGCATGAGGCAGAGCGCTATGACTAGCAATGCAATCTCAAATGTTCAAAAGGATCTTCTCAGTCAGCCACTTCAACTACTCTCTGGTGTAGATATATTGGGTAATGCCAGTAGCGCACTTGGACATATGAGTACAGGCGTGGCGGCATTATCGATGGACAACAAGTTCATTCAAAACCGGCGACAGGTTACCATCCACATTTATCTTTCCACATCTATAATCATGTCCTGGTTCACGTTCAATTTATATTTTGTCATGATCATGTTCCATTAGCACCTTCAAAATGATTGTCTGAAGTAGTATTTGTGTATTATCTTCTCCATCTTGTAGGAAAGCAAAGGGGTAGAGGACCTTGGTGGTGTTATTAGAGAAGGGGGTGGGGCTTTTGCCAAAGGGTTGTTCAGAGGGGTGACAGGTATTTTAACAAAGCCGTTTGAAGGTGCAAAGTCATCTGGCATTGAGGGTTTCGTTCAGGGTGTTGGTAAAGGACTAATAGGCGTCGCAGCACAGCCTGTTAGTGGTGTGCTGGATCTGTTGTCGAAAACCACTGAAGGGGCTAATGCTATCAGAATGAAGCTAATTTCTGCCATAACTTCAGAAGAACAACTTCTTCGAAGGAGGCTGCCACGGGTTATTGGTGGAGACAATTTGCTTCGACCATACAATGAGTACAAGGCAGAGGGACAGGTCAGATTGTTATCTACTATATATCTTGATCTAAAGCCTGCAAATAACTGAATACACTTCATGCCTCTTTATTTAGGGAGTCGGAGTTCTTGCTGTTCTAAAATGTTGGAATCGAACGACATTATCTTCTAACAGCTTATATATTGTCTCCAATTTAGGTTATTCTTCAATTAGCAGAATCAGGCTCGTTCCTCCTCAGTCAGGTTGATCTGTTTAAAGTGCGTGGGAAATTTGCCTTGTCTGATGCATATGAAAACCACTTTTTGCTCCGGAAGGGGAGAATCCTTGTTATTACTCACAGAAGAATCCTACTATTGCAGGTGCGCAAATTTTGTCGACTTTTTAATTTTGAAAATAAACCTTTGTTGAGATTTTTTAAGCTAACTCGCTTTTGTGATGCTTCATTCACTAGCACCAAATCTCAGTTATTTGTTATAATTACAGCAACCATCAAATATCATTCAACGCAAATTCAGCCCAGCTACAGATCCGTGTTCTGTGCTTTGGGATGTGCTGTGGGACTCGTTAGCCAAAATGGAATTAAGTCATGGCAAGAAGGATCGTCCCGAATCTCCCCACTCACGGCTAATCCTTCACTTAAAGACGGATTCAGCAGATAAAATCCGAATCATAAAATGCGTTCGTGCAACCCCTCAAGCCACAGAGGTCAACACTGCCATAGAGCAAGCTCTGAATACGTATGGACCGAACAAATCAAAGGTTAGAATCTCAAAACCATATGATATTACAATCTTAGTATCATGATATCTTGTGCTGTAAGCAACTACTTGCAACCTGAACCTGAACCTGACGCTACCAATTTTGCAACCATGTCCACAGGGAATGCTGAAAGGAAAGGTTACAAAACCATACTGCCCGACTGATAATTCTCTCACAACAGGAAGCAGCTCAAAAGAACAATCAAGTGCCTTGTCTCCACAATAGATACCTGCATCAGTTCCCTTGTCCACTTTTCGTAGCAGTGGTGGCACCAATTGATGATCAATACTCAATGAACTGAGGTTTCCTGCCTGACGCATTTGATCGTTTTTACTACTACAGCTATTTATGCATATACCCAAGATAACACGTTTATAAAGTAATGTACTTGTGTGTATATTACAAGTTTTACAGGAACTCTTGTTTAGGCATGATGTAGTAGTGTTCTCAGTGGCACAAGTATATAGAATTGCCTTGAACTTGTCTTATCCCTTGTTGTTCATATGTATGTATCATATGTATTGTGTGGTAGGTACGGGTAAAGTTTCATCAAATCTTTCTAGTTGAATACATAATCTGTATACTAATATGCGTACGTGTCTGTTGTCTAGTGTATACTAATATGCGTACTTTGTCTAGCATATTAGAGAAGGGTTGCATGTTAAGCTAGGCAACGGAAACACCCTGAGGTTCTGGGATGACACTTGGCTCGGAGACAGTCCTCTAATGGTGAGGTACAAAAAGCTATGGCTGCTGGCTGTGAACAAGAAGGCGAGGGTAAAAGAGATGGGCTGAAGGCAATTGGCTGTGGCAACTGAAATTCAGAAGAAGCCTATATCAATGGGAGGATGAGAAGGAGGAGGAGCTGTTACGTACACTATGCCATGTGCAACTGAAAGACGAGGTGGTTGATCATATAGTATGGTCGCATTCAGAGGACGGAAGATTCAGAGTGAATTCTCTGCTGAAGGCTGCACTAGAAATCAAGAGATCAAAAAACAAGTGGGATACACTGACATTTCAAGTTTGGTCCGGTCTTGCTCCACCCAAAGTGGAATTACCAGTATGGCGTATATATCACGAAAGCCTACCAACAAAAGACAGCTTGTCCAGGAAGGGAGTGTTGAATGCAAACCATAATCTGAACTGCGATCTATGCGATCAATATGAAGAGACAGTGGACCACCTGTTCTTGCAATGCACATGGAGCTGGAGACTATGGTCGTGGTGCATATTTTGGTGGGGGAGTTACTGGGTAGTGCCAAACACAATGAGGGACTTACTTCAAGGATGGGTGATCCCAAGAACAACTAAGACGTACAAGAGGTTTTGGAAGACGTTGAGTTATGCAATAATCTGGACAATTTAGGAAGAACGAAATAAGAGATGCTTCTCTAATCAGCGCAGATCGATAGAGGAGGCAGGGGAGATGGTGAAAACTAGGCCTTGGTGGATAAAATTCAGAAACTCCGGGAGCCCTTACTCCTTAACAACCATAAGGAGATGTATCGAGGAAGTTAGAATGAATCAGTAGAAAAGGGTGGAGATGGGGACAAAGAGAAGTGGGGACAAGGGAGAGTAGGACACACACTGTGAAGTCGGAAAGAGCATTGGAAAGGAGGGAAGAATTAGAAAATTGTGTTAGTAAGTGCAGGTGATCGTCAATTTTTTTTTTTTAAGAGTGGAAGCTTAGTTTTTGAGGAACTCTAGGTAGTTTTGGAAAGTCAGAGAGCTTCTTGTAGTTTGGCTAATGCCTGTTGACCTATAAGGTCCTTAATATATCAAAAAAAATATGCGTACGTGTCTGTTGTCTAGCATGATGATTTAGCTCTCCAAAATTATAAATTTTTTTAACTTCAACTTGTTCCCAAAATCTATTAATCAAAAAAAAAAACTTGTTCCCAAACACTTAAACCTAACAAGTATACTCAGTTTCGAATCCTCAGCTTGTTAATTGACAAAAAAACGGATACTAACTAATTTAACCAAGCCCTCATAAAAAAAACAAGTATAAAGCGTTAAAAATACGACAATGAGTATTCAAAAATCGTATGAGTGCCTTTCTTGACGGGATGAGCAGGGACGGAACCAGCCGGATGAGTGATAGTACTTTGTAGACTAAATTGAAAACATCCTTTTCAAATCCGGACAAAACTGCAACTTATCAAACTACTGCTCTACCCATCTCGGCTCGTTAAATATCCCAAAATTTACAAATGTAACCCCGGCGCCGGCCCTACCTCTCCAAACACGAACCGTTGCTTTGCTTTATCTTCAGTTCAAAAATTGTTACTCGATAAGCTCTGCGCTTCTCACACCTCATTGCTTCAATCGAAGATTCCAGAACCTTCTGGTTCGAGGAATGGCTTTCGTACCTCTCTTCGTTTTAGTCACTAAAGTCGCCGGACTGCTAGTGACTGTCACTGTCGCGGCGAACGCCTTCTCGTATTCGATGTACCGGAAGAAGTTCTTGCTGCCGTTCGAATCGCCTATTGACGAGTCGGCGGAGGTGCTCGCGGCTTTCAATGTTAATGGCTCGGACGAAGGTACTTTCTAACTGCTTTTAGACCTAAATTTTCAGATTTTTGATTACAAGTCGTGACAGATGATGTTGATATTTGGTGTATGATTTTTAGTCTGTTATTTATGTTGAATTTCAACAGCTCATATAGTTATATAATCCCGATGTGACCCAAAAGCTCAAAGCTTATGTGTCAAACCATATAAGCTAGCCCTCGTCACTTCTCCTAGACGGGACATTTCTTCAATTGTATTTCTCAACAATTTATGATTTTTTTATGTATAAAATTTGAAATTGGTTGATTGATGTTGCTTGCAGTTTCTTGATTTTTATTTTTTTTAGTCTGATTGCTGTATAAAATTTGCAATTGAAGTTGGATGTTTGAAAAACAAGTTCAGCTACATGACTGAGCTAGATGCGTGGAATTTTTTGATCATGTTTTTTGAGTCTCTAGTTATTTTGAGTAGACGGGACTGTTGGTTAGCATGAGGTTGTCATTTTAGGTCTAGCATTTGGAATTAAGTGAAGTCATTGTGTGTTTACTTGAAGAATATGCTTCAGTTACTTGGCTGATTTTTGGACTAAGTGACGTGTAGACTAAGGCTGACTGTGTGATTGAAATTGTTTTGAAGATGAGGATATTTTCTTCTTCGGATTGGCGACAGCACCTGCCCATGTGGAAGACAGACTGAATGATGCATGGCTTCAGTTTGCGGAGGAAAGTCCATGTGAGAATGCGGAGGAGACATTTGAGGAGATACAACCGGCTGATGCGTTACTGGCATCTGCTACCCCAGATGGAGGATCTCAGCCGGCTCCGGTGTCGGTTAGTGAGGATTCCAAAAGCAAGAAGGTTAAGAAACCTATTAAGATTGCAATGGAGGCTATGATTAGAGGGTTTAAGAAGTACACTGAAGAGATTGAAGATGAACCTGTACCATGTTTGGAGCACAACCATAATGTGGCTGCTTGGCACAATGTCCCACGGCCGTAAGCTCTTTTCTTTTTTCTTTTTGGAATCTCATTCAACAGTTTTGCAGGTGTGGTATGACAAACTGTAACGATAAAAAGAAATATGTGAAAATTTCAGGGAGGAGAGGCTACAGTTTTGGTCGGATCCAGACACCGAATTGAAATTGGCTAAAGATACTGGTGTAACTGTCTTTAGAATGGGATTTGATTGGACGAGAATCATGCCGGAGGAGCCTGTCAATGGGATTAAAAAAAGCGTAAGGCTGACGTAACATGTTTAGTTAATGCTGTTTAAAACTCTTATGGGAAATCACATTGGTATTGACCCTGTTGTTAAGCTCATAAGACTGCACCTCTCCTGACGTTGTGTGAAACAATTTTGTTTTGATGTATGTTTAATGCTCTATCATAGGTAAACTTTGCTGCATTGGAGCGTTACAAATGGATAATTAGTAGGGTTCGATCATATGGTATGAAGGTGATGCTGACCTTGTTCCATCACTCATTGCCACCTTGGGCGGGGGAATACGGTGGGTGGAAGCTAGAGAAAACTGTTGATTATTTCATGGAATTTACCAGGTCTCCCTCTCACTCTCTCTCATACAAACACATGCGTGCATACAGTCACACACGCATATACTCACACACGCATATACTCACACACTTGAAAGACAAGGCAATAAATTGACGAGTTGGTTCCATAAAAGCAGTAGATCGTAGGCTATATCATTAAGCTCGTCTACTTTGCAGGCTTGTTGTGGACAGTGTTTCAGATTTGGTTGACTATTGGGTAACATTCAACGAGCCTCATGTTTTTTGCATGCTTACCTACTGCGCTGGGGCTTGGCCTGGTGGTAATCCTGATATGCTGGAGGCTGCTGCATCTGCTTTGCCAATGGGGGTTTTCAGTCAAACTATGAACTGGATAGCAATTGCACATGCGAAAGCCTACGATTATATCCATGAACAGAGGTCTGTCGTCTTTATGTATGCTTTAGCTTAATATTTTAAAGTTCTGGCTTAAGACGGTTGAAATTTTACGTGTTCATATGGAGATGGAGTCATATGAATTGCTCAGCTTTAAACTGCACAGGTTGATACATTACGAAATTTATGTATTTCAAATTGTTCCCTGTAGTGGCTGTTTTGTCTTTATGTACAATAAGATATCAATATGTAGTTATAGTATTCCTTGCGGTCGTCCAAGTATACGCACACAAAACAATACTCATGACTTGCGTGTCCCTTTTAAACTGAACTCTTTCCTCATGCTTATTTCTCCCGCATGTGCAGCACTTCAAAAAAGCCGATTGTTGGCGTTGCTCATCATGTGTCCTTTATGCGGCCATACGGTCTGTTTGACATCATGGGTGTGTCAATAGCAAACTCCTTGTCCCTCTTCTCATTTTTGGATAGTATTTCCGACAAGCTAGACTTCATTGGAATGAATTATTATGGCCAGGTATTTGATTACATTGAGTTGGGATACGTTTGCTACCAAGGGTAGGTGACTAACACCCTTTTGTGATATGGTGTTCGGTGTTCCTCTGTGTCAGGAAGTGGTGCGGGGTTCAGGTTTACAACTTAATGAAACTGATGAATATAGTGAATCTGGACGTGGGGTGTATCCCGATGGTTTGTACCGCATGTTGCTTCAATTACATGAAAGATACAAGCATCTAAATGTACCTTTTATCATAACTGAGAATGGCATTGCTGATGAGACTGACCTGATTCGGCGTCCTTATCTGCTAGAGCATCTACTTGCTGTCAGTGCTGCCATGTGCATGGTTAGATATTATTCTCGACAGTACTGATCAGTGTTCTTTAGTTAATTCCTGTATTGTAGTTGTAGCCTGACTGGAACCTTTATGCAGGGTGTTCGTGTGCTAGGTTATGTATTTTGGACCATATCTGATAATTGGGAATGGGCCGATGGTTATGGTCCTAAGTTCGGACTGATAGCAGTTGACCGAGCTAACAATTTTGCTCGTATTCCCAGACCATCATATCATCTCTTCACTAAGGTATGCGTTTACAGTATTTGTATGCTTGAGAGCTGGGGCCGTGTTATCTTCCATATCTTGAATCTACATTCTTGTCACAGGTTGCAACTACAGGAAATGTTACCAACCTAGATAGGACACGTGCATGGGCTGATCTTAGCCAGGCTGCGAAAGAGAAGAAAACCCGTCCATTCTATCGAGCAGTTAATGCACAAGGTTTGATGTACGCAGGTATGGTTGCCTCATCTCCCGAATTTAAGATCAAGTATTTTTCTTTTTCACTATTGGCTTTACAGGTTTTTAATGTTTGGCCATGGGCTAAATTTTACATTTATACTTTTGTGCCATTCACACAGGTGGTCTTGATGAACCTATTCAGAGGCCTTTCATTTTGAGAGACTGGAGATTCGGACATTATGAGATGGAAGGGCTGCAAGACCCATTAAGTCGCTTGTCAAGATGCCTGTTTCAACGTCTGCCGTTGAGGAGGAAATCAAGGCCACAGAAAGACAGAGACGCCAAACTTATATTACTGGAGCCTCTGGAAACAAGTATATAAATGGCAGCTCGATCATTCAGCCGTGTGTTCAGCAGGTAGCAAATTACCTAGCAAGATCACCATCCAAAACTATGTGTGACACATTCACACCACATGTATCTGATTTCACAAGCTGTTTCTTAAATAAAAGATTAACAAGAGTGTAACACATTCCGGCCAGATTGTGCCTAGCTAAGGCCAATCAGGCGTTTCCGGTCCATTTGTTGCTCACGTCCCAGTCCGTTTCAGGAAAATTGATTAATTAATCAATTGTAAACTTAAAATGGTGTATCTTTATTCTTTTATTATTACGAAACTATCGAAATGAGGAGTGTTCAAATGAGGACATATGTTTTTTGTGAGGACGTAGGGATAAATTTGGATCATTTGATCAAATGATCCAAAGGTGCATAACAAATCCAAAAAGTTAAAGTTGTTTATCATTATGCACTTTTATTTTTTACCTTCAAAAAAAATACTTTTTGACTCATTATGCGATCATTTGATCTAATAATTTTAAATTTGTACCTCCATCCTCCATCCTCATTTGTAAAGGTGTCATTAATTCAATGCCCCCTACCGAAATTATACTTAACAGTATTTATTTGGGATGTTAACCGAACTCTAATCTGTTTTGACGGACCTATAACGCCGTCATCTCCTAACGAAGCGCAACATCGAGTGCGCAGCCTCATCAAACCCTAGCAAGCACTGAGAGTCGAGGACATCACCCGAAACCGGAACACTTATCGTAGCCGCCGAGATGAGGAATCAATTACGTCTGCTGCTTCTCCGACGAGCCGCTACCACCAGCAACGTCTCACATTTCCAGGTAAACACCAATCTCCGCCGCCTCCATCATTCAATCCCCTCCTCATCGGTTCTTCAAACCTACGCCGCCATCCGCCAGATTCGTACTTTTTCCTCAGAACCGGAGCAGCAGATTGATACCAAGAAACGCTGCTTGGTTGATATCTTCTCAGCCGAACGATCCTCGGATGAGATAGTTAAGCAGCTGGAGGTAGGCGGTGTTGTTGTTACTCATGAATTGGTTTTAGACGCTTTGAGGGATTTGGAAAATCGCCCGGAGGTTGCTACGAGGTTCTTCGATTGGGTTGTGGCTAATTATGGCGGTTTGGTGAGCTCCAGGACTTACAATTTCTTGTTGGGAATTCTTGGTTCCAATGGCATTACTGGTCAGTTTTGGGATTTGGTTGAAGTGATGAAGAAGAAAGGTTTTGGGGTTAAAAAGGGAGCTTATGACAAGGCTGTGGCCAAATTTGAAAAGGAAGGGTTTACTGATGATTTGGAGAAGCTGAGAGGTGTGTTTGCGTCGGGTTCGGTTGATAAATCCGATGAGAAACTAGGTGCTAGGGCTGCTAAGATAGTAGGAAATGCGGTGTGGGATGAAAGTGTTGAAGTGCAGTTGCGGGATTTGAATGCTGGGGTATTTACTAGTGATTTTGTGGTGACTGTTTTGGAGAAAGTTGGTGGTGCAGAGCCTCTGAAGGCTTTGATATTCTTTAGGTGGGTGGAAGAAAGCGGGTTGTTTAAGCATGATGAGCGGAGCTACAATTCTATGCTCCTTGTTTTGGGTAGGGAAGATAGCATTGATCGGTTTTGGAAAATTGCGCATGAGATGAGAAGCGCAGAGTGTGATTTGGAACTGGGTACGTATGTGAAGTTATCAGACAGATTCTGCAAGAGGAAATTGATTAAAGATTTGGTTGATTTATATGAGTTTGCCATGAAGGGTGCAAATAAGCCTTCCGCTAGTGATGCTACCTTTCTTTTGAGAAAAATTGTGACTAGTAAAAAGTTTGATATGAAGCTGTTCACAAGGGTTGTGAATATATGTACCGAGGGTGACAATAAGTTGACCGACTCTTCTGCTACTGCAGTTTTCAAGGCTTTAACTAGTGTGGGGCGACTTACAAACTGCAACAAGATTCTCGAAGCAATGAATTTAGGGGGATACACGCCCAACAGCACTTTACAGAACCAAATTGCGTTTCAGCTTGGTTGTCGTAAGAAAGACACTGGAGTGGCTGAGTTCATGGAGAACTTCGGAAGAAAGTACAATGACTCAACCAGGACGTGGTCTGCACTCATCGAAGGAAATTGTGTTGCTGGAAATCTTGAGAAAGCGCGTAATAATTTTCAAAAAATGATCCAATCGGAAGGACTTACTAACAGCGGTTATGCATTCGATAAGTTAGTAGATGCATATTGCCGTAGAAATAGAGCCAAGGATGCATGCAAACTTATTTTCAAAATGGTTGACAACGAGAAGATAGAACCATGGCATGACACATACAAGACATTAATGGCCAGTTTGTTGGTTCAGAGTGGATTTACAGATGCTTTGATTCTTCTGGCACTGATGAAAACTCACGGATTCCCTCCGTATATTGAACCCTTCATCAAGTATATTTCCAAGTCTGGAACAGCAGATGACGCTTACATCTTTTTAAAAGCAATGACTGTGAAGAACTACCCATCCACACTAGTTGTGATTCAATTATTCAAAGCCTTGTTTGCAGCGCGTAGGCACAATGTTGCACATGATCTTCTCTCCAAGTGCCCAGGTTACGTTCGCACAGATGCTGATGTTCTGAACCTTATCTTTTCAAAAAGGAAATCTACTGAAGTCGCTTCATACACATCCAAACTCACGCCTCTTGCCGCTTAGGATTATTCTGTTGTAACTGTAACTCTACCAGGGCGAAGGCACAACATTGCTACATCACGCCTTTAGTGTTCGGCAACAGTTTGAGATCTTATTGTTTTGTTAATTGTTATAAACACTTCCTAGTCTGTTGGGATCAGCTGCTTTTAGCTTTTGTTAAATAACATGTCAAATTGACATGAAGAATCTCCACACACTTTGGGCAGCTCTAATCAAGCAGCAATCTCTGTCTCTATTATATTTCTGGGTTTACATTTTCCATCTACCAGCATGACTGAAAAAACATAATTGTGAAATTAAAAGTACCTGAAGTAGTAACAACAAATACTACAGGGGTCCTTCTGTGAATAAAAGTAGAAGCTCCATTGGATGAGAAATCGATTTTTGTCGCTTAGTGGGCGGATTTGGGTTCGTACTGTAAATTTCTGGTCGCAACAAACAGCAGAGCAAAGCACGAGCCACAAGCAGATATCGACGAAGAACAAGCGTAACGCTAATCTGGAGCCCTGGTGCAGTACGAATCACTCGTGGTGGCTATCTGGTAACACCCTAATTGGTCAATCTCGCTTCGATTTGTCGTCGTTTCGGTTGAAAATGTCGTTGTAAGTGCTTGAGAGGATTGAAGAGTTGAGTTTGGTGAATGCTGCAAAATGAATTAACTGATGCCGATTTTAGAAATTTTGGTGAATTTCATTGCGGGAATTGCTGGTTTGGGTGATTTTTGTGGAGTTTTCTGGGAAAAATCGGCAGTTTCTTGGATGGTTTTTGGGGATTAGGGCTTGGGATGTGCTTGCTTTGTTTATTTACTTAGGATATGTTAAGTGAGGGTTTTTGTTTCTTGCTGAATGTCACTTTGAGGAGGTAATGATTGGTTTCTGCTGTTTGACTGGTTGATGGTGTTAAGTTGTTTGAAGTTATTTTTTCTAATGTGAAATTCAAGAACTCTTCTTGGGACTTCTATCGTTTTTTTCTTGTTTCTTTTGAGTTTATCCAACGATTTGCTCATTAAATGTTTGATACAGGCCAAAATTGTGTGCATTGAATCTAACTTGGGGAGTATGATTTGGTGTGGAGTTGAAAGTTAAAGAAGTTTGGGTTTCTATCCTTTTATTGGCTGGCGAAAAGTGTATTATTTTTTATACCTAGTCATGGCAAGGAAAGGAAATCCCAAAAAGAGGACAGTAGGTTTGGGGACTGTGTTGCCAGAAGACAAAGTTCAAGAAAAAGTGAGTGATGTGAACAATGTGTCTCAAAAAATGCATTCAAATGTCAATGAGCCAGCTAGCACTGCGACTGAACGTGTTTCGAAGCAGGAGCCTGCAAGAGAGCGGAACAAAAATAAGCAGAAAAATGGAAATTTAAAAAAGAATGAGAAACATGTAAGGGAGACAGTTCAGGCATCGCTGCAGTCTGTTGAAACAGATAGCAATCATATGGATGGCCTTGAAAACATGCCAGAATTTGAAGAAGCAGGCTTGAATGTAGATAATGGAACATCACCTGCCACCAGGAATGCTTTCGATAGTGAAAGAAGTGGATTTTGGCACTTTCCGAATGGACTGAGCATGGAGACTGTGGTAGAGAGGTTTGAATTCTCTAAAGCGGAATTCGCGAGGCATTTTAGCACCTCAATTTTGCCATTCCTGAAGCAAGTTATTGAATGGCTGCGAAGGCATAAACCGTTAATTGATGATGTGAAGTCCAAAGCATTATATTCTCGGAGATACATTCAATTGAAATTCAAATATTTGTACCCTGTGATACTGAGGTTGTTCATGTATGTTGGGAATTTTGTGCTTCTTGTGTCCATGCTGTGGTTGGGCTGCATGCTTAGTGGTATTAATTCCTTCTTACGCATGGGAACATCAGCTTTCGTCACAGTTCTATGGTGCGGCATCATTTCAGCATTGGCAATGATAGGGATGATCAAGTTCCTCATAATATTGGTGAGTTTGTACGTGACCATTTAAAGTTGAATTTTAGTACATAAAATAAAGTGTTTGATTAGACCAAATCCAGTGCTGCATGATGTGGCCATTTTTGTCTTCCTCTTTGGAGGACATAAATCAACATCAATAAGCTACCACGGTGCTCTTTATAAACCATTTTCTTGTTCTTGAGCTCTACATCTATTTTTTACCACTCAGGCTACAGCAGCATTCATGGGAATATTTGTTGGCCTCACTGTTGGCCTGTTGGTGATTGGCATATGTGGAATAGTTTGCCTGTGGTTATATGGAAGCTTCTGGACGACATTGCTATTCACGTTGTGTGGAGGTGATTACATCAGTCAGTTATTAGTTTGTTGTGTCCGTGTTTAATCTTTGTTCTCTAACTAGATCTTTTGTCTCTACTTGCACTAGTTATTGGTTTGATTGAAGATTTTGTGTTGCAGGGCTATCTTTTGCATTCAGACATGAGGGCGTCGCACTATTCATAACAACTATGTACTCCATGTATTGTGCTTGGGCATACACTGGTTGGTCTGGTTTGCTTCTGGGAATAAACTTGTCTTTTATCTCGAGTGATGCTCTTATATATTTCCTCAAAAATCATGTGAATGAGGATCAAAGACCTAGTAGGCCTACAGAGTATACTTATTCGATGCCCAGTCAGCATGGTGGCTCCGAGACTACCTTTGAACATTTAGCAGATCGGGGCCCTGGAATCCCTTCAACAAGCGGTGGTGACGGTGAAGCTACATCTGAAGATGAAGTCATACGATTACTTAACTGTTCAGATCACTATTCAGCGCTAGGCTTGTCAAAGTTCGGTGATGTCGATGTTTCTGTTCTTAAAAGGGAATATCGGAAAAAGGTGTGCACTGTACTCTCCGTCATGATTGATGTGTGTGATTTCCCTTATAGTATTTGTATCAGGGGTTCATTTATAATATTATGAATTTATGATTATGAATTGCATTTAGTCAAGCATGCCATATAATGTAATATTCAATATATATATTTTTTGTATTTTAATATTGACTCCGAATCTCGACGGGCATGTGGTTTAAGAAGTGCCGTTTTCTTAATGGCAGGCAATGCTGGTACATCCTGATAAAAATATGGGGAATGAAAAGGCTGGTGAAGCCTTTAAGAAACTACAAAATGCATATGAGGTTGGGTTTTCAGGTTCTGGTTCCTTGTATTCTTAAAAAGGAATCTGTCTCGTATGCCTGATTCAATAGTGTGGTTCCGCTCAGGTTTTACTTGATTCTTTGAAGCGAAAAGAATATGATGACGAGCTAAGGAGAGACGAACTGCTGAATTACTTTCGTAATTTACAAGGCGATCAGCTTAAGGTTTGGCATATTCCTTATATTTCTAGCTGAAGTTTCTCTGCTTCCTTGAGGGAAAAAAACGTAATTGTGCATGCTATTTGATGTGGGATGCAGTTTATCTCTTGTTGTTCATCTCTTTCTTAGCTTATGTCATCAGTTGACACTGATTGGCTTTTGATGCATTTTTAATTTTTTCTAGAATGGACGACGTGGGTTATTTTCATCCGGTTATTCGAAACCGGACGCTGAATATGAAGACCCCTTCGCTGAGGCTAGGCAAATTGCCTGCAATAAGTGTGGTAATCTTCATGTTTGGGTTCAAACAAAGAAGTCTAAAACTCAGGCTCGATGGTGCCAGGTTTTTCTCAATCCTTCTAATATTTGATGTGAAGATGACCAAATCTCAGGCAAACTTGTCCTTTTTTATATGGATTTTTAACTTACACTTGGTAACTTCATTGTTGTAGGATTGCCAAGATTTTCACCCAGCAAAAGACGGGGACGGGTGGGTTGAGCAATCTTCTCAGCCATTCCTGTTTGGACTGATGCAAAAGGTTTTATTTTGCACCGTCAATTATCACTTAGTTTGATATATATTTGATTTTGCTTGGTTACTTTAATCAGTTCTAAATATTTCAAAATGCTGTTAGTAGTTTAGTAGGTTGGTCCAATCTTTTGATTCAAGACTGGATTATATCTACTGATGTTTTCATCATCATTTATGGTTGCACTTATTATTCTCGATGCTAACTCCATATGAGCTGTATTATGTGGATATTATTATAACAATGGTGTTTATGCAGGTTGATGTTCCCTGTGCATTTGTTTGTGCAGATAGCAAAATATACAATGCTACTGAATGGTACATTTGTCAGGTGAATTTATTTCCATTTCTGTTTGCATCTACATGGTTCTCTTTTGATGTCAGTCTCGTCATATAATTGGTCACTTGTATAGGGAATGAGATGTGCAGCCAACACACACAAGCCAAGTTTTCATGTGAACACTAGTCTAAACTCCAAACACAGTAGTAACAAAGGGGGAAGTGGCTCCGGACAAAGAGGAGGGGTGCCACCACCCAGTAATGAGAACATGACCGAGGAGGAATTTTACGAATGGCTACAGAATGCAGTCCAAGCAGGTGTCTTTGACAATTTTAATTCCAGCACATCCGCTGAGAGCCCATCTGGTAAAGCTGGAAGCAGCTCCAAGAACAGTGGCAGCAACAACACTAGCACTAACAAGAAAAAGAAGAAAGGAAAGAAGTGGTGAACCCAAACCAAATCCCACAGTTCCTACGATAAAATGTCAGTTTGAAAGGTAACTGGGCAAAACCTACCAAGCTGTGAGATAAGTCCCTATTTTTCATCGGAAAAAAAACTAAAGAATGTCAACCACATTTGGCCTAATACAAACACTTACGAAATTTCCTTAAGCTTCGCGTCATTTTAGGTTTCTTCCTAGTTCTATCTCGCTCGTTCATATTTTTTTTCACTGAACTGGAATCAGCCATGACTCGATTGCGTGTCTTGCTCCATTTATCTTCACATCTGCAGATTTACTCATCTTCATGGAATCAGTCGATCACAAGGCTCCTAAACCTAAAACAATGTGTGGAATCATTACAACCAATTACCGTCGCTAAAGACATAAACTCGTAGCTAAAAAGCCTCTTATAAAAATTGGCGTCTATGAAGTTGAGTTCTGGATAGACTCAATAGAGAAAACAAACAGCTTGAAAAAGAGAAGAAAAAGAAGAAGATATCGCTACTATCTCTCCAATTAAAATCTCTGTAGTGAGCTTCCATCGATGGAGTCTCTCCTCCAGACACACCCATCTGCATATCTCACTTCAAAACTACCACTATTGAAGGAAGGTTCCAAACTTTCCGCCGCAAAATGCAACTCCAGGTTGTTGTTCGCAAATGGGTGCTTGTCAAAATCGAGTCTTTATTCCCAAATTGAAAGTGGTCGAAGATTGGGGAAGTTAGTGATTGTGGCGGCGAAGAAGAAACCTGAAAAGGGAAAGGAGAAATCAGATAGATATATGGTTAGACCTGATGAGTCTACTGGGCCGTTTCCTGAAGCTGTTCTCCTCAAGCAGGTTGTGTTTCAGTTTCAGCTTTGAATTGTTCTTTAATTGAACTGGGTTTTTGTTCAAATTTGAAATCTTATTAGGCTTGCATTTGTACACAAAAACCCTAGCTAAACCCAATGTTTATGCTCAATTTGGATGTTTTCAAAAAACATTGCTGTATTTTGGATGGTTAGTTCTGTAGCTTGTGATGAGTTTTGAGGTATTACTGGTTTCTGAAGAGTTTTGAATTGAATTGCAGAAAAAGGTTCAGGAAGACGGAAGGCTCCTACCTGAATTTGAAGATGCTGAAGAAGGTTAGTGATAAGTTAACTTAAAGCATCCTACTTGGATGATGCGCATGCGCACTCATTTTATTAGCTGAGACTTATTTCATTTACGCTGGAAGCTGACAGTAAACATGTTCTGAATTGTCAGCTCAGTTTTTCCAGATGTTAAATCTTCAGCTGGAAAGCGATCTAGAAGTTGAGCGTGGTAAGCATCATTTTATACTATAAGTTCCTTTTAAGTTGAATCAGAGTAAAAATTTTATTCGGATAGCGGAATGGAATGGAAGATTTTAATGTTAATCTGCGGAAGTAATCTGTCACGGGCACGGAAATAACAGCGTCATTGCTTATTTTGTTTAAGGGATATGTGACTTGTATCGTTCTTATTGGTCCTTGTACAGTGCGTCATTATGAGGTGGTTTACATGATTCACGAGAAATTTGCCGAAGATGTTGAGAAAGTAAATGAAAAAGTACAAGGTAAAGTATCACCAGTTTCCATCACATTTTTCACATTTCTGTTTCAACAAAATTTATTTTCACATCTCTATTTTGTCAACAGGACATCTTCGATCAATACAAATTGTTTTCTTCAAATAAAAATATCCGGTTCCACTTTTTTGAGAATTTTCAATAAGTCATAGATTTTTTCTTTCATGTTTACAAAAGCGCAGATTTTTTGAGCGAGAAAAAGGGGAGGACATGGAGAGTTAGTGACTGGGGCATGCGAAGACTTGCATACAAAATACAAAAAGCAAGCAGAGCTCACTATATGTTGATGAACTTCGAGTTGGAAGCCAAATGGATTAATGAATTTAAAGATCTGTTAGACAAAGATGAGAGAGTAATTCGCCATCTAGTGATAAAGAGGGATGAGGCCATCACAGAAGATTGCCCTCCTCCCCCCGAGTTTCACACTATGCGTGCAGGTACAGACGATGAGGAAGAGGATGATGATGATGACGATGTTGAATATTATGATGGTGAAGATGATGAGGAAGAAGAGGACGGTGAGGAGGAGGAAGACACTGTTATTGTCGGGGAAGGTGATGATTACCGAGAAGATCAAACGAGCCGATTCAGGGAATTCGCTAATTCAAAAAATTAGGAATTGGACAGGTGAGGAAGTTAGGAAGGTACTTTTTCTATCAGTTTCCATCTTTGGTTTTACAGGAAGAAAGCGCATTAATTTGAGCTGTATCACTAGCTACAGCGCTTTGCGGATGTAAGGTATACTCTGTCCTATGTTATGGTACCTAAAATATTTTGTTGAAGGGTTGCAGAAACTCATGAAGTTACTGCATATGCATATACCATAATCCATACAGGCACAGATTCATCTTCCTGCACTCACTGGTAATTGAAAATACTTCATGCTACAGATTCATCTTCCATCTCTAATGTGTTTTTTCCTTTAAATTTTGTATCTGTGATTTAATTTCACTTAAAATACAATTTTTTTATAAAAAGTTAACAAGTAATTGTAATATATCCATGATCAATATATTGCTTGCATATATTTGCTTATTGACGTGATTTATAACGTGCTTGCAAAAATATTTTTATACCTAGTATCTCATTTATATAAACTGTGAATTTGTTCCTTCTCATTTGTGATTGAACACACATGTGCAAATATGTATTAAATTTTCTGACTATGGGAATAGTTTAAATAAAATTTTCATTTAAATGTGAAAAGTGAAAACACTTAAAAAACGGTTTTAATCATTCAAATTTTTTTTACTTTATCTAGTCAATCTTTTTTAAAAAAATTAATTTTTTTTAAAGAATATTATCAAAATACATTCGATAAATTGATAGGTTTACCGATTTATCGAATTAGTCAGTATAAATCGGTAAATTTGGTTTGTAATCAGAATTTGGATTGTTTATCGGTAATTGGTATTACTGAATATTCTCCCTTATTCGTAGTTCATACGTCATAGGCATACCAGGGCTTGGGCTTGGGCTTGGGCTTGGGCTTGGGCTTGGGCTTGGGCTTGTAGCCACAAAGGTCAAAGTCTATATAATGTGTTTCAGGCTGCCATACATATTTAGGTTTTAGATGATTTTTGCATGATTTCTTTTTATCTATTTTTGACACTTTTTGGCGGCGAGAATACTAGTATTTAAAGTTATTTAGCATTTTATTAAATTTATTTTAAAAAAATTCTAATTTATAATGTGCTATTATTTTTAAAAATATTCAAATTAAATCATATACGATTTTTTCATATAAAAACACAAATTTGGGATGGATGCACGTATTGGTTAGAGACAATTGAAGAAATGTCTCAGCAGAATAAAAAAGTGCTAACTTACATATAAATGTATATAGAACCATGACTTATAAACTTAACTTTTGAATTATAGCAGAGTGTAGTATAGTCACATATGAGATCGAGTTAACGAAAAATTTAATAGCACATATATACTCGACCATAGCCGATTTAGAATTTGCCGTAAGTGATCCCATTGCATAGATGAAATTTATTGATTATTAACCATAAGATAAGATTAAGGTGTGCTTCTCAAGATCATATAGAGAGAGAGATATGAGCTTAATTAGAGCTTCACTTATATAGAACTACCTCGTCCATTTCAAGCATAAGGTAGAGAGAGATGCATGATACAAAAACTAAAACTTATCCGGACTCATTTAACAGCTTCACAATCAAATGCAAGGCTTCCACCCTAACTTGCAAGCTTAAAATGTAATCAGCAGTCTCTTTAAACAGCTCGTCGTACCGCAGGCGCTTTGCATTCGGAACCAGCCTCCTCAGCGTCCTCACCGGTCTCTGGTCAATCCTGACAATAAGAGGCTGAGAAGAAGTAACACTAGCCCTGGCTGATTTCTTCATATTCTTCTTGATCACACCGGCCATCATATATCTAAAGCTTAATTAATTATGATCCAACTGAAGCCCTCTTAATTGCACACTTTGAAGAATGGTGTGATCTGTGAGCAGGGAGGGTTTATATAAGTGATTACTAATAGAGATTGATCAATGTGATCAGTCCATCTCTCCATCATTGATAATTTGATATGAAACTATGTGGACCCAGTTGCAATTATTGATAACATCTCTACAAGTGCATGCGAGTTGCTAGCTGCAGCTATGATCCTCGATCGATACGACGACAATTTGATTCAGTTGGAATATGTAGGGCAGGTGCTCATCAAAGGGTTTTAATTTTCACCCTTCTTCTTTTGGACTCATATATTCTTTTGAAACTTGCACATATGGTTTAACACACTATCAACTCAAGCTTATCTCTAAATGAAACTGACTTTATGCCCTAACCTTCCTCGTAACATCATCATGGAATAAAACACTCTGGATGATTCCATTATGCATCACCGAGAGGCCGCTAATGAAACCCTAACCCTATTTTATCAGCTTTAATCCGTCGTTACGCCAACCCTAGATTAGGTATAGGTTGCAAATGCATCATTGTGTGTGTCCCATTTTGGAGCCAGGCTGATATATATATATATATATAATACAAGAGCGCGCAATAGAAGCTAGAGTTTTGAGATCGTATTAAGTATTCGGCGAAAATCGTGAATCACATATCTCTCACCGGCGCACATTATGTGTTTGGTGATATTTTAAAATATGCTTTTTTTTGGTTCAAAGATAATAATGGTGTTAGGAGAGGAGGACATGGCCAGTTCATCCATTGTCGAAACAAGTGTTGATAATTAGGGTTTGTTCATCTTGCTGTTGAAATCAAATACACAAAGACAATGCTAATGATGGGATGTTTTTCTATGATCGCTTCAAAATGTTTTTTTGAATATTGATATGAAATCAATGTTCGCTTAATGCACGACGGAGCACGTTTTAGATTCTTTGGTGATCAAATTCTTGCACATATCCGGCCTTTTCTAATATGTACATTTATTTAGGACTTTATGAAACCCTAGAGAGTCATTTCCATTAGAGAGACAATGAGGTTTCTTGTTTGTGTTTTAGCTAACACACACATAATCAACTTTATAATGCGGTGGATATATAAATGTTTAATTAAAATCAAGCTGCATTTTGTTTATGATTTTGGGTTTTGTTTTACTAAGATGATCATTTAAGTACAAAACTAATTAATAATTCGTTTTACAGCTCATAAACATATCCACAAAACCTAAAACCCTATTCCTAATTTGTTTTTATATGTGTGTTCTTTCTCAACGAAGATAACATTATATGTAGTAGCTAGCATTATTATGATCCCTAAATTTAAATTTATTATCTAGCTAGACTTTATTACGTATTTCTGGAAAATTAATTTTCCAATAATACAAAACGCCATTAAATAATTCACTTTTAGAGTGACAATGACCTTGAGATATTCAAACATCTTATCAAATCATTATGACGTGGTTTTTAGCCTCCCAACAAAACAAAGAGTCCTTCAAATAGGGATTTCAAGATGCTTCAAATCTTGCAATTTATCTTATCGAAATTTTTTTTGTTGCCATTTACATCTTTTTCTTAGATTTTGGAGGTTAGAGGACCTACAAGTACTCCCCATAATTTGACCCCTCCATGTGGTCTCTTTTCAAAACTTCCATAATCTTCTATGCAAATTGCTATACATAATTATTATTCTTGTTTTATTAATTAATAATTCAATCTTTCTTTAGTTAAATCTAAAATGGGTTCTAAGTAGGTGTATACTACTTTTCTTTCCTCAAATTTCCTTGTTTTCTCATATACAATGCTTTGTTTCTTATGATATTTTTCCTTCGTCTATTTTGTATAGATATACTATGCTTTAGTATCACATGGGCTGTGGAGTCCCACGTCATAGATCATTAATATAAGAATCCAAAAAAGAATAATTGATACTAAATCAAAAGCACTAAAAGAGGGGAAAAAGAGGCCTTGTCAACTTTTACATAGTTGGGGTTTACATGGATTCTCAAACGAGCTAGATCAAGAATAATTACCCCCAAGAATAACACTACAAACATGAACTAACAGATCCACAAATGTGGACCTATGTGTAAAACCCTTAATTTCCATTTTGTTTCTACCCTTGCCAGGCTTTAGCCATCAAGATTCAAATTTGTAACTTTAATGTAGGCGTTAGAGCATGTGCAACGATTGCTGTAAAATTGGGTGTTGATGTTACATCCATGTTAGATTTATTTTTGAGTAACACCCCTCTCTTTCAACTGTTAAAGCAACATGTGAGAGAAAAACTACTGCTCAAAAGTAAACTGAAAAATGAAAGTGACAGCAGCACTCTCTCCCGCGGCGACACGCATTCTCCCTGAAAAACAACCGACGTACATAATCTTGTGATTGAAGAAAAAAATGGTCCATTAAAAATTTGAAATTTTCATCCCAATAATATGAGAGGTTTGAAATGGAAGTGTGTGAACAAAAAAGCCTATGTATACACAAGCTTCTCCTCCAAGTGTATGGAACAGATAGTGACCTAAATTGGGTAACCAAAAAGCTTAACCTTAAGAGGAAGGAAGAAGAGGGTAATAATTTCCCCATCAAGTAAAATCATCATTAGGCCGGTTAACCATCTGATAGAAGATACAGAATCAGTTTTTATGATATATTATTTCAAAGTCCTTATGAGATCCAATTCATTACAGTACAATTTAACATTATTAATAGGTGCACTTCTTTGCTATATAAAAAAATGCATCACATTCGTATAAAAAGTTCACCACTTTAATTCATAATGCACACAACCATCAAAGATAGACATTATTCATTTAGAATGTCAACTACTACTGATTACAATTACACGGCCGTAGAGATTAATAATCTTGATAAATGCGTTCTGACTGACCAAATTAAAGCAATAATATATCTGGCACTAAATAGAATATTTGTCGTATCAAAAAAAAAAAACAATTAATAGAATATTTGGCAATGAAAAAGCTCCCTCATCTAATAGCAATCTGCCATTTGTGAAGCACTCATGAATTATAACATGATTCTGACTTGGATCCAAAAGGAAGAGAAGAGCTCTACTGCATCATGATAATTTACATGTCATAATATATATATAGTGGGATTTTACTTTAGAGTTGATAACATATGATTTTGATGACTGAATAATTAAAAAAAATTGTAATTTATGGAAAAAGAAAATGTATGTAAAATAAATCAATTGTATGCACAAAACAAAGATGACAACTATTGATAAATTCCGCCTTAAAAGGAAAAGTATCAGACCTAACAAATAAATTGACCACTTTGTGATCCCCCCAAAACACAAAAACACATATACCATCATTTTGTGTCGGTCAACTTTTGTGTGTCACTTTCTACTTGAGACAAGAAAGAATAAGGTATTATTGAAATTGAATTAACCTTGATCGAGTTAACACCAACAAATATTACGTAGTACACACAAACTTGAATTTACATCAAACCCATCATTGAGTCTTTACTTAGAGTTGTTGCTGAACTCAATTAATTACACCTATCATGTTAAGCAATAAATTCTTCTTCTTCTTCTTTCTTTTTTGGGGCTCATATTCTTATTACACTTTTTTTTCATATTGAGGAGGGGAGGTAGTGGAATGAGGTTGTCCAAAAGAGTGAACACATGGGAGCACATGTAAATGTATACATGAGTGAATACAATGGCATGTGCTCAACCTGCTCTGTCTCAGTGCTCGATCTCTAATGTCTGCCATGTTTTTTGTAATTTGAAGCCTCCAATATATCCAGTTGCAGAGGGAATTGGGTGTGACTGCATCTGCATCAGGGAGCTGTTTTCAGTCAGTCACACAAGAATTAAGCAATTTGTGCATTCCATGTGCAACTGATGATTTCATTCTGTCAAAATGCTTTGTGTGGAGTTAAAATGGACATTTATGTATTCACTCACTCATTCATTCATTCAATATGATGATTCCTTTAATAGATAGATAGATAGATAACTTAATATGACACAAATGGATATGCCCCCAAAAAAAAAGGAAGATTAATAACATGAGTAATTAGGAGACCTTGAATTGCATCAAGGAGCCGGCCGGGGAGGAGGAGAGTTTGTTGATAAGGCTCCGGCCACAGAAAGCAGCTCAGCCAAAGCAGTCATGGCTCTAACCTGCATCTCCAAAGCAGATATATAATCATGAGCTTCTTCCAGTACCACCGCCAACGGCTGCTTCCTACATCCAGGCACCAAGTTACCGAGGACCACCGCCTTTTTCTGTACTGCTGGTAAATTCTTTGCCTTGACACGCATCAACCCGACTTTAGCCTTCCTAGCCCGGCTAGTCCCCATCCCAATTGGTGATATCATTTTTGCCTTCTTGGCCTTTAAAAACTTGAGCTTCAGCTTGTTTGTCAATATAGCTCTACTCCACCTAGTCCTTCCTTTAGCACTGGCTGCTAGAACCCGGTCCGCAGCCTCCCTGATAGCACGTCCTCTCCTGGGAACTGAGGCAGCAGGAACTGGAGGTGTGCGGACATGGCGTAAGGCCTGAAGGAGCTTGGATGAGTATTTCTGCTGCTCTGTGGCTGTTCTCCATCTGTTGTTATCAATCATCTGGTTTGGGTTCTGATGATGATCTGCAGTGTTGTGAGTTTGGTGGAGAGACAGAGCGAGGCTCTTCTTCTTGCGCCTTCTGCGTGACTCTCGCGACCTATCCGTGTTTGTCACAGCAGGATTGGACATCACTGAAGACATAGCTGCTCAGAATGATTTTCCCAAGCTGCTTGTATATAAATAAATCTGCAGAACACAAGAAACAAAGAAGGATACTGGTGATTCAGAATAACATAAAAGCAAAGAATTTGCTTGATTCAGAAATGAGGAGACACATGGGGGAGTACACAGCAACACAAATTGAGACTGATTTCAGAAAGGGTAATAAAGAGTACAACAACAGGATCGAAAACAACAGGAGTAGAGATGCAAGATGATGATTACCAATTGTAGGAACAAAATACACACAGCAGGCAGCTATAATAAATAATAATAATGGGATGCAGAGATTTTCAATGGAAATTAATTAGTAGCTAGAAAGGAAAATATGCTTACCTTTCAAGGAAGATGGGAAACCTCTGCTGTTGAGTTTGTTGTGAAATGTGAGTTTGGAGAGAGATGTAATACCAGACAGTTTATTATTATTATCTCACCCTCTCCCCTCTTTTCAGGGCTATAAAACCAAAACCAGAGGTTACTTACACATTATGAAACGGCGTCGTTTTGATGGATAAAAACTCTCTAAAAGGTTTAGATTAAAGGTCCACTAATCTTGACAAAGTCTCAACCATACATTACTTATTAATAAAAATAAGTAAACCTAATGGCACAATTACACATGATGACAGAACAGGCTATATACAACTTTCCTAGTCTGTAAAATTACTTGTGTTATTTTTTTCATGAGAAGAAGTCATGTAAAATGTCAAGTTCATCTCGGATTCGAAAGAAACTTAACCTGATCTGGCCTGGGGATCTTTTATTTCCTGTGTACAGTTCCAGGACCATAGAAAAAACAGCATGAAAAAAAGGGTATCAGGTACCCACCTGCATTAACTAACTGATCCGGCCAGCTTATCAAACCTGACTCCATTAGCTAGCTGGATTTGCTATAAAAATTCCCGTTAGAACAACGTTGGTTAATAGCATCGGTTTTGGCCCCAAGTTACTCAGAAAGGATATAGCAATTTTTAAAACATTACATTTTCCGCATATTATACAGATCCCCTAACACATAACTATCTAGCACGATTTAGCAGCAATTTGCGCTTAATCATTGCAAAAACACACATCATTTTTCTTTCTTGTGTTTCTGATGATCATAACACGCAACATCAGCATATATCGGTTTTGCAAAGCACATGGTTGAGGCAGGCCACAATAGAAATCTTTTAGCTTTGTCCAGAATACATACAACTTCGTGGATATCAGAGATTATATATCTTCCATGCAATTCTTATCGCATTTCTGTAACAAAAAGCCATGAAGTTAGGGGCTTGGTTCGGCATGATAGTAGTGTCTCATTTGTCTTTTAAGCATATAGCATCATCAATCTCTTCTGTAAAGCGTTAACCACTACCTTAATACTGGCCCTCCCTAAACAGTGACCTCTCATTACTACTTGGTTCAATTATTGATCATTTCATTACAGGTTATAATCAATGGATAAGGGTTAGTTGCTTAAATGCTTTTTAAAAATTTGAGATTAAAGCATGTGAAATCCTACGACTTTGATGCTCAATGCCAACTACTACTACTTCTCTATTATAAGTATATACTAACCACTTGGTTAATTATTCTTTGGTGGAATGATTGTCAAAGTAATATAAAGTTTGGCAACCTTATGTACTTAGAGTCATCACGGATAATTACAGTTTCAACTTTGATCTGGAAACTTCTACTCCAAACAGACATTGACGACGTTTGTTTCTGAGTGAAAATTTTCCACTGTGATTAATAATACACTACTACTTCCATTCCACCAAACACGAACATAAGTGTATTTTAATTAAAACACCAACAGGAAATCCTGAAACTCTGGCTGCCTCTGATCCTCCTCCATAATTATGGACAATTTAATAATGGTAACCAAATTTGATACTAATGAATGAATAGAAAGTGTGTCTTCAATGCAGGTATTAATACAGTGCCTCCAGCAGGCTTGGTTGAATCAGATGTGGAATACATATACAAATTAGCGTATAGTAGAGAAAAAATGAGCTGCTGCTGAAATAAATGGCAGACACACACACACACCAACCAATCATATCTGACCAACTAGCCAAAGACATTCGAGGAAGACGACGTGCAACAAGGAGTTTGAGAATCCGGTTCATCTCCATATAATCCTGAAATTAATTATTAGCTACTAATTAAAACTTTGGTAAGATTTCTTTCTCTTTCGAAACAATAATGGAATTAAACGTTGACGAGTAGAAATTTTTTTGATGGATCAGATCAAGAAGACTAGTCCAGTACACAGCTTTTAACTGCTAATATATACTTTATTCTCATTACAATTTTGAGACAAGGCTGCATCAATTATATGCTCATAAGTTAGATGGTAGCAGCCATTGTCAAGACATAGAGTGACGACTGGGCTTTTTTATCAGCAGAGGCACTGTATCAATACCTGCATTATTGACGATACGATATTACTATCAACCATTACAAAATTGTTGTGATAGACTTGTTCTAACTGCAACTACGATTGCTAAGTTATGATAACAGAACTAAAGGCAAACCAACGGATCGAGGACAACATATTGCGTTCCGATAGACCCCTCCATGCATTCACGAGAACGACGTACTGAGGTGTTAATGTTATTCATGTGACATGGTTCCTGTTGATGGAGATATTTGGTGTATTGCTATCTGTGTTGGCAAATCACTTATTGTTGAGAATGGTGCACTTGAAGAAATTGTCTCACATTGTTAAATGGAGAAGAATTATTAGTTTATATATAATTACTAAACCATGACTCTCAAAGCCTAGACTTTTAAGTCAATATGAAAAAGATAATTCCATAATTACTGATCTCGATATGTTTTTTAGATAGGGGGACTTAATTTGATATCGCCTTGATTTATATATACAAAGGGACAGTTTAGTACTCTTTAAATACCTTAAGTAAAAGTTTGTTGTTTCTCCATCCTGTTATTATTGTCTACCTCGATACTATTACTTCTATCTATTTTTTATTTTTGATGATACCGAGATTTTTGTCACTTAAAACTAAAAGTATGTGGAACGACACTACTTGCGATTTCAGCATGTGCAACCACAATAATTGTAACTGTTTATTAGCACTTCATTCAGGCAGTGAAGCACGTTGTGAGCCATTTAATTTGATGATGTGGTACAGAATAGTACATGAATAGTTTTTGTTTTTTGTTTTTGATGAATTTTTGATAGTAGGACACGTGGCGCGCTCACAAAACATGAAGAGTTTAAATGTGTAGCTCAGATCATGTCTCACTGTCTCAATCTAATTTGAATGCTTCATTTGAACACTCCTCTAATGACTGATACGATAACTAAAAATAATATATTGCATATAAATTTTATCATCTAATGCATATGTATTATGCCTAATTTCGATTGACATAATGAAAGATCGTCCGTTTTAAAAGAAATCATAGTTCAAATTAGTTGATAGCGAGGATGGCTAACAAGCCCTCATAACTGACGCCGTCAGGGCCGCCGCCGCCCAACAAAATCATCGCTTCAATCTCTTCATCACTCACCACCAATCCAGCTCCACTCAAGTAGGTTTTCAAATCGCTGTAGCTCACTCTCCCGTCTCCGTCCGCATCCATGGATTTAAAGACCTCCTCCATCACTCCTACTCCTCCTCTATCGCCGCTGGCGACGGAGTCGGACAAGATCCGCTCGAATTCCTCGTACTCCACGACTCCGTTTCGGTTGAAATCTGCTGACGAAATCATCGATCCAATCACGTCTTCGTCTGTGTAAAAGGATTGTAGATCCTCCCGGCTGATCCTTCCGTCGCCGTCTGTGTCTAGAACATCGAATGCTGGTCGGAATAGCGGACGGCCGGAAGGAAACATTGCTAGAAATCGACAGTACTGACTGAACCAAGATTCGAAATTTCTACTGGGGTTTGTGAAATTTGAGTGGGGTTTATTAAAGGGTCGTGGCGAGATTCGGAAATCTATTCGATTTCAGACGCGTTGAATTTCGGCGTGTGTGAATGAAATTTTGGTCGGCAGGCTGCTATGTTGTCGGGAGATTAACTAGTTGTGGTCGTTGGTGCGTATGGAGTGACGTCATTTTGGTATGTGTTTGTGACTCAGAGAGAGTTAAAGTCTGTATTTGCAACGTCTTCTGAGAATCAGACAAAAAGAGTGTAGTACAAAAACGAGAGGAGAATATTTGGTCCATTTTGGAGCAAGAAAGATTCTGATGAAGAGTTTTCAAATCTCTCTCTCTTTTTGTTTCATGGAAACTTATCGGTCCATATTTGTTTAGGTGTCATGGAGAATTCAAATAGAATAAATAAAAAAGAAGCCTGTTGAGGTACGTATAGCAAAAACGGTTCGAGAATAAGGCTCTCTGGTAACATGTTAGACTTTGAACAAGGCTAGTTCCTGTCATTTGTTGGACTCATCTATCTGGCGATGAGAAGAAGATGACAATGAAGTATACAACGAATCCAGCTAGAAGAATACCACCATATATGAAGGTTTGAGAAGAGTGCACTGGGAATTTATACTCAATACTGCAACATTTCATCTTCTCCCTCTCGCTTGCCAGGACAAAATCCACATACCTTTAGAGACGCCACATTAGTTGAGTCACAAGGATAATAATTGATACTGTTACGAAATAAACATGAGTTTCAAGATGTTACTGGATTGACTTACTGCTGAGTGAAGATGGAGCTTTGTAAAATGTCAGAGCTATTCAGGTGTGCTTCTTGCAATCGGTGGTCATACAGTAAGAAAGACAGATCAACGAGTTGCTCCTCGATGCTCTGCGGTGTAAATGAACGGATTTGTGAGGCTAAAATTTACTGTCAGCAAGGTTGTTTTTGTACGTGGTTGCGTTTGAGATGAAAAGCAGTAACTTACATCTAAGTACTTTTCTAGCCGCTCTACCAGTTCATGTGGGAATGGTTCTGGCATGTTTGTTTTCTTCTTGTAGAACTTTTCCAACCATAGCTCAGTGGTAGTCTTGTTCTTCTTTCCCTTAACTGGTTCACCCAGTGGAGTTTTCAGATACTCGGAAGCAAAGGCTTGTACAGCCTGCCACAAGAGTAAATTACAGCCAGAAGGATGACCGTCAAATGAGAAGGTCTGATGATCATTTCTCGGATGTTTTAGAAACTGTGAAGTACCTCTGAGGTGTCTCTGATTCTGTGAAGCGAGGAGTCCACACGGGCATATATTGTGTTCCTCTGTAAACAACAAGATAAGAAATTTTATGTTCGACTTGACAAAGAAATTTCTCTTATGTTCGACTTGACAAAGAAATTTTATGGATATATCACCAGAGCAGCATCTTGAAGCAGCTGACTGACTTGGGTAGCATTAGAAAACGGTCCAAAGGGATGACAACCAGCTGCCAAAAGCCAGTTCACCAATGGCCGTTCATGTACATGAGAGGCCTTTTCATATGGTGCACTCAACCCACCCACAGCAGAAGCAAGACCTGCCAATATGTGACGCTGCGCTTGAGTTGGAACAGCATACCTCCGCTGAGTTTCGGAAACATAACTGCACAGTGTAAGCTTCAAGTTAACATTTAATACATGAATTGCATAGAGGACCTCATTGCTCTCTATAAAAATCTCCCAGCTTATATAGAGAGCAGAAAATTTTGAATGAGAGATAAACATAGACATGTTTTAACACTGCAGTCAAAAAATAATAGGAGTACTATAGAATGGGCTAACCTTAAAGGAATCTTTTCACCTTCATGCTGAAGGACAATGACGACGTCTTTACTTGTCCACACTAGGCTTTCATCTTCCATCATGAGAATCGGATCGACATCAGCTAATGACAACACAAATCTGCGAGAAAGAGCCAACATACCATTACTTCCAGATCAGACAATCAAGGCAGTCTACACTTCTTTTAATTGGACCACACTAATTAGATATCTTAGTCTTTACAAAAATGATCAGAAATCAACACAAGAAGCCCATGATGCACTTACACTGGAACAACTCTGGTACCATAAGTCCTGTAAAGATTCCCGTATTTCTTCTCTGTTCCTTTTTTCTTCTCTTTAATACGCTTGTGTCCATGTGTGGCCCAGAGAGGTTTGTGTTTTAGAACTGAATCACTTGAAATTTCAGACTCCTCCAACCAACCCTAAAATTGGCAAATGTTGTCAGTCCAAATATATTCATGTGTAAGCTTCAGAAATGTATTCATATATTAAAAGGTGAAGACAATAAGGATAAATCTGAAACTTCTTATAATCGAAGACGGTAAAAAAATCATTACGACAAACAAGGACTATTCATAGTTAATCAGTGGAAGACCAAACCAAACCTGTTTAATGAAATATTTATCTGATAGTGATGGATCAGACACTTCAAGTAGCCCTGCTGCAAGCACATCAGCAGACCGCTCCATCTCCTGTAATGATGATTGCATACTGAAGTTTCAGCAGGTGGTCAACTTGCAGACAAACAGACTCTTACAATCTCTATACGAGTGTTGACGAAAGATATCAACACAAAATGCCGTCATGTAAATCCATGACTGCCCAAAAGTCAATATACAGATCTGTATTTGCGAAAGGGAAGTGCTGCCTGTGAATGTCAACGTGCACAGATGATAAAAACACTAGCATGTGAACTTATTACCGCATAAACATGAAAAGCCAACCAACTGAAAGAGTTCATCTTAAATTGAAAGCTGCCCAGTGCCCATAACACCTCAACCCAATAAATTAAGCGCAAGTGTTATTTGCTTTAAAGGACCACCGCTCGTAATGAAAACAATGAACTACTTGGATGTTGAGCTTAAGTTAACAAAATGTTATTTTGAGCTTCATCACCAGCACACACCACCATGATATAAATTATCAAAGATTAAATATGCCATACTAGCCTAGTAATTTTCCAATAATAACCGGTAGCTGGTGACTTACTTCTTTAAGAAAAGCACCATCTAAATATGTCTTTGTATGGACATGGAAACGACCATCTTGTTTAGTTTCTTGCAGTGAGTGGCCTCGCATTGACTTTGCGACAGCTGTTGCCAGCTTCTCATGCTGATGCAGTGCATGTGCACCCCCCACTAATACCACATCTTGGCCGTTATGAAACATTTTCTTCACCTGCATAATAAATGTCAAAAACATGAAGGCTGGTAAGCCTAACTGATATGGTTACATTACATGTCCGTACATGTAACCATCGTACAAACCTCTGATTCAATTGCTTCAACATCAATGGAGTAGTTATGGCCTTTCTCAAAAATATTGTATCGATTGTGATTTTGAAGAACAATGATAGGTATTAGCAACCTACTAGTCAAATCAGCAGTCTCAAACCTGACAGTGGGAAGAGACAAAACTGCTCAGAAAATGAACAAGGATAAATACTGTTGGTATCTTCTATTAAGGAAATTGCGATTAATTAATAGCCTCTTGCAGTAACAAATTCATGGAGAAATTTTATTAAGCCCACTATTAAGTATGTACCTCACATCAGGAGAAATGACATGTTCAATTGTTGTTGCAATAAGAGCAGACAGTTGTCCCAGAAAAATGTTATGAGATCCACGATGATTGGCTAGACCTCCGCCTCCAGGTACAACTACGTTCCGTAGACGTGGAAGTGACTTATGGCTAACACTACCTTCCTCAGTCTCAATCCTTCCATACGTGCAAGGGCCAGCTGAGAGGTCAATAACTACAAATCTGTGCATTAAGAAATAAAGCGATGAGAAGAGTAAGAAAGCTGCCTCACATAAAAGGTGAATCACATTTCCTAAAGGACTGAGCATCGAATACCTCCCCCTGCCTAACCAAACCTGAGAGGCCCCACCTCCATTATACCGATAATGATATATATAGTCACCTTCTTGTTTCTTAATTTCTTCTTCGGACAAAGGCGAAATCTTTTCATACATCAAACTGTCAAGGTCAATTTCCTTGTTCCGAGGATCTATTCGTACCTGTAAGATGTAAACATAAGAATAAATTAACAACAAACATGATATAATAGATAAAAGCATCAATGCAGACATTAGGTTCGTTATGGTAAGTATTCCCTTCTATCAACTTCAGCTAAAGAAGATTATGAGGGTACTAAATCATATAAAATACAACACATGTTAACATATAAGACATAAATAAAAAAAGGCAGTGATCGTATACCTTGTCAAAATTGACAAGAAATATTGCACTTGGCTCAGGTGTATCCTCCTCCTTCTCAATATCAAATATATAAGAATAGAGCTTTTGGAACACTTTCTCCACTTCCACCGCATCAACTTCAAATAGTGGCACAGACCTCCCAAAGTCACTCTAAATATTGAAGAAACAACAAAATAGGTTGGACACATTTAATACCAGCCATTTATCCACAGCTGACCAATGTTTCAGAGTAATTAAAGTTAAACTGCAACATTTGCAAATAATATAAGGTGTGAACATTTTACCTCTCTAGCTGTGCCAGATGGAACCATAGACTCCTTCACTGCTTTTTCAAGTGCTATTAACTCTGGTTGCCCAGTCTAAATTCAGAGAGAAATCAACATTGACAAAATGGGCAGTATCACAAAAGTAAGTTAGATAGTTCCTTAATTCTTCATCGTATTAAAATTATCTAACTTGCGCACCAATAACCATACACCAATTGTGAAAGGAGAATACTTTGAAAAGCTTACAGGGAAGGCGTTATAGACAATGTGATGCTCAATGTCGAGCGGCTCGCCGGTTTCAAGGCACGAGGGTCTATGAGATGGGAAGCTCAACCTCAAAAACTCCTCTAACTTATGTGGATCAATGGTATACCTATAACCTCCATCACCACTAAACCCAACAAGCACAATGTTTACTTCCAGCGGTACATTGAAGGGCACCTGCACATCAGTCAAATCATCAAGCTCACATCTAAAACCCTATTTTCCCCAAAAAAAAAAAATCATATTTCCATATCATTTACCTCAGCACGAGTGTGGAGCATCCGCTGAACATCCGATCGCACACTATCTCTAATATCTCTAAACGCGCTATGGTGCCACTGGGGATGACCTGGATCTCGACGAAACGCTTGCGGCGCCGATTCCGCAATCGGCAGTGAAACCAAACTGATACTTAGAAACGCAACGCACAACAATCTCAAACCTGAAATCATTGCACCTGCGAAAGAACACTTCGATTAAGACGAAGCTTGAATTTCCTCACGGCGTATTCAAATCCTCCTGCTGATCGATCGGCGCGGAATTGCACGGGATTTCTCAATCCGCCATCGTTAGGTTACTCGAGCTGCTTGGCTGACTCCGGTTGACTGCGGAATGAGAAATGAGCGTCGTTCTCGGACAGCTTTATCCAGGGTTATCTTATCCCTAATTGATGCCATTATATACGAGTATCCAAACATGATTGGTATTCTTTTAATTATGATTTAGCCCCTCAAGTTTTTTGTAGGAAAGCAGAGCTGTATGGTCATGGTCAATACCTAAATTTGCCGGTTTTGACATTTGATTTTCTAGGGCTTGGAAATTCTGAGAATTGGGATTTTAGAGAGAACAACTAAAACGGAAAACAGCGAACTTGGAAAATCAAGATGGAGGGTGGAGGACCAGAGGAAGGGGCTGAGCGAGTTGAGGATTCGAAGGACTTGCAGCAACAGAGCAAGGCTCTTGGGAAGCTTACTGACCATGTCGAAGATCGCCAGCTCGATTCCAATCGCGTTCACCAGGTTTCATGCTTTGACATTGATGGAGCCTAAAACTTTGAAAAATGAATATGCAAATTGATACTGAGAATGGTGTGTGGCAGGCTATGGCGTCAATTGCTTCGTCTGCGGAAGCCGACCGGAATGCAATGAGATTGAGGTAAAGCTACTGTTCCATAAAGTTGGTGTTGGAAGTAGTTTTTTGGATGGTTGTGTGATATTTATTTAGCTAGAGAGTGTGAATTTCTTGTTTTTAAGATGATGTGTTTAATGCTGAGAAACATACTTTGCACGACTAAGTGTAAGGTGTGTACTCTTTACTTCAGGTTTCACGCCGTATAAGAAATATGTAGCACGAGGCTTGTGACTTGGTTGCTGTGATCGTGTCAGATGCATAGCCTTAGAAGCCTTTCTGAATTTGAATAGAGGTTAATTGTTTGTATGCATGCTCTGTTGATAGTGCCGTCAAGGTTCTCTAAATGCAATTTTTCCTGTGGGAATAAGATACGCTTGAAATCCCGATTTCAATTGCTTTCTTGTTGTGTTCATTGGTGTAGAGTTGCGGACTTCGCTTGGTTCATTCATCTTTCTATATTGGCCAGAAGTTGGATAATTACTAGAATATAATATTAAGGGGCTGAATTGTTTCAAATTTGGTGAGAAGATTTACTTTATTTCTGATTTTAAAATGAACGTGGTGTTTGTTGTTTTAGGGAGAAAGAGCTGGCTGCTGTTAAGATTAATCCTTTAGATGTTGACATCATCGCAAATGAGCTCGAGGTTTTCTCCTCGCCTTGTTTTTCCCGGCTTTCTATCTATCCTACATAAGGTTTTAATGTTTAAATGAACTAAGTTTTTTCCTTGTATAACAGTTGGATAAGAAGGTTGCAGAAAGAACACTGCGAGAGCACAAAGGAGACGCTGTTGCTGCAATTCGGCACTTGCTGGCTTAACAATGAGATTTTCAACAGGATTCCGTAGGATTTTCTGTTTTTGCATGTTTCTGTTTTTGCTTGTAACGCCTGAGGTCTCAAACCTTGTTTGCTATGCAATACCATGTTTGTATACAGTGAGAATGAAATGAAGACAACATTTCAGGTGTCACTACATACCCTTATAAGATTCAATTTTCAGAAATTGCAATTTGGAGTAACTTCTTACGCATCACAGTGCATGATAGGGTTTTATAAATCCAGTGAGCAAGAAAAGCAGAAATGGGCAATCTCTGGCTCTCAATTATGTGCTGTAAATTCATTATATGTGACCCACCAATGGACAGCTGCTTGACTACAGAATTGGCCACATTAAGATCCAAGGCAGGACATCAATGGCAGCCTCATTTCTAAATTTCATGACCTACAACACCTGAACTGTTGATATTTTGGCCTCAACCAAGTCAAACAGTGAGTTCAAGGTAAGCAGCAGAAGCCAGGAAAAGAAAATCAAAGCTACCATTGGTAATGCTTTGAGATTGCTGTACAGTAGCTCAATACCTGGCCTTCTCACCTCATGTCTTGGATTAAGTTAAAGTCTCCTCCCCCTTCTCAAGATACAAATATAAGTCCGCTTGAGACCATCCCCTTTGCGCAAAATCATGTCAATCACTAGATATAGTTGAGCTTAATTATAAGTCTTTCCATGTAGAATCGCATGAGCATGATTGACCAGGCCGTTTGTTCGAGCATGGAGAATTTATCGGTTTGACAGCTTGTATATCGTTTCTATCCTAAGAGATGCCTCCTTTGCAAATCTGTTTACAGGAGGAAGTAATTGATTACTTGTATATATTTAGCAGTAAGCCCCCGACCGTAAGTTGGGAACCTCATGTCTTATTATTACCTGCCAAGTAGTAACTCTATACGGCACTATTTACTATGTGAAGTGCTTTTCCCTGGGGCAGATCTGGTTCGCTGCGCTTTTGGGGCACAATTTTTCTGCACAATTTTAAGCCTCTCCAGAAGCTCCAAGAAAGTTGGGCGGCTCTTTAAATCACTGTTTAAAAAAAAGGGGTTAGTGATGGTTAAATAATTGGCATGCATCGAACAGAGTATTATATATGCATCATGCATGTGCACTGTTAGCAGCATTTACACAGTAAAAGTAATTAAGAATTGGAAAGAGGGACACAACAACTCACACAAACAAAAGCAATCAGATGATTAAACTGCTTATGAGCAATTACTGGATTTGATTCGAAATAAAAAGGAGGATTCAGAAACCCAACACCAATATATAAGATAGGTGACTTCGTGAAGGGAGATGGACCTGTTCCAGCAGCTTTGGATAATCGATACCCATTCTGGATCGACATCTTTAGGAATTTCGAGTTGTCGGTCCATGAATCCTACTGCCGCAATCACCTGCATTCATAAAAATTGTAGATAAATTGGTTTTACTTTTTTACAAGGGGTGATATTACAGCCTGCGTAGCTCTTCAACTACTCTAAATATCAACTATCAAGTAATGTTCCGGCCGAAAATCACTGTTTCTTATGAACTGTTAGTCTGGACCTGCATTGCATTGAGACTTTCCCAAGGAACTTTGTCAGTGGCGAGCTCCCATAAAATTACTCCATAGCTGTACACGTCAGACCTATATAATACATTAGGAAAATTTAGGAATTGCAAGTAAGATAAAACATAATCTCTAGCAAGCATTACGAATATTTTTACCCAAAAAAAACATGAGAAATTTACAATGCAAAAAAAAAAATTCTGAATAAAAATATTCATATTCAAGAATAAACACCAAACAAAACTATTCAAAAGCAACACATACTTCTCATTGGAAGGTTCATTTCGAATAACTTCTGGAGCCATCCACTGGGGCTGTAGAACAGGAAAATAAAAGGTTAATTAAGCAGCAAAAAAGAAAAAAAAAAGGCAATGAGCTTGTGAGTCCTATTAGAAACTGAAAAATTGTCAGTGCTGGCTGCAAATACCGTTCCTTTCCCTGATTTTGTCTTCAGATATGTTTCCAACTTCAGCCGGGACAAACCAAAATCACCAACCTTGAGACAGAACAAGACCACTAAAATATAAAACCCTTTCCAAACTTCTCCATCTACAAATGTGAAAATGTGAAATTATGTCCCCTGTTCAAGCTTGTGTCCAAGGTACTGTTGCGACAGACCTGGGACTCTTTGCACAACAGTTCAACACACAGAGGTTGAACTCTTATCACAACAGTTCAGCAAACAGATAAAGGTAGTAGAGACACACAGACTGATAACCCAGTTCGACTCCGCTTACTCTGGGGGGTTTCCCACACCCGAAAAGAGACAGCAAATCTTTATTACGAGTATAGGAATTTCACAGGGACTTACACTTACACCTTGTAACAGCCTATCCTCAATACTCCGTCTCTCAGATTTGCAACCGAGGTTCACCGCAGTTCCCCTCGATCCCCTTCGTTCAGAACCTACAGTCTGAACGTTCTCGACCTTCTCCAGAAGCTCGGATGCTTTCTCTCGAAAGCTTGTTTACCTTCTTTGTGTGCGGCAGTTGATACGCTTCAGGCAGTCTGTGTTGCACTTGAACAGACTGCACTTGCACCGGTGTATTCTCAATGAGGAAACACAACCGGCCGTCGCTTTCTTCTTCTCCAATCAGCAGGATATGCTCGTGTATATTTGATCTTTGAAAGCGATAAGAATTAGGGTTGCCCTTGCATTGTATTTATATGCTCGAGCGAAACCCTAATTCGCACAAGATAATCCCATCAAATATTTAGGAAATATTCCTAGATATTTGATGAATATCTTTTAAATCGGTTGGAAGATAATCCGAAGTCTTCTTGCCCAAATAAGCTTGCCGCTTTGATGTAGATATTCATTCGAATATCTACTACTCGAATAAGTCGTTGGCCGTCATCATATTGACGAGATCTTCGTAGTCCAATATCTTCCGGGAATATCCTTGCGTCTTGATCACGCTGTACAGGAGTACCAGGATATTGTTCGAACTCCCCCTGAACACCTGCTCGAACTGTCTAAGCTACGTTTGCCAAATACATGCCACTTAAGGGAACATCAATCTCCCCCTTGGCATTTTGGCAAAACCAGATCTACTAGATAACTAGGTCTATCTAACTATCTAGACAGTAGACAACTTTGAGGGAAACAAGAATTGTCTCCTCCAAAATACTCCCCCTTTTTGCCACAAACTGGCAAGGGGTGCGATCCGAGTTCGAACAGACAATCAAAATGTGCCAGAACAAGCACTAAGAACGATAGTTTTAAACAAAAAGTTCAGAGGGTTCAGTTTGTCAATGGACCTTTAATCAGAAGCTTCTT
This sequence comes from Rhodiola kirilowii, assembly GCA_033675215.1. NCBI lineage: Eukaryota > Viridiplantae > Streptophyta > Magnoliopsida > Saxifragales > Crassulaceae > Rhodiola > Rhodiola kirilowii. The sequence continues at coordinate 3,842,363 of CM066194.1, forward strand.
CAACGGAATCATCTTCAGAGACTGTTGCTTCTGATTCATCATCGCAGGGATAGCTAATGGCTCGAGCGAGCCTGTTAATACGCCTGCGTTGTTCCTTATCTGCAGCAATGATAGCCTGGAGGTCCTTCAGCAGCTTGCTCCTCTCACCCACGCCCAGTCTGGCTCCCCTCGACTGGATTCCCCAACTTCTTTACCTCTCCTGCTCCCCCCTTTCAGATCATTCACATGACGCCCTTTGAAAAGCTTGTGGTCCACTGTGAATTTGCTTGGAGCTTTGGTAAGACGGTCCGACGAGGCTTTCAAATCAGGAGCTTGGTGGATGATCAGCTCATATATAAGTGAAGGAAAACATATCTGGTGCAGGGATCTCGTAGAAGTAGCGTGTTCAGCAATCTGTTTGAACATCATTCTGCCCATGTTAACCTTCAGCTTGTTCCCTATCTGATACATCAGTTGGGCCGTGTCCTTGTTGACAGTAGAGCGATGAGTAGACGGACTCCAGTTGAACACAGCAATGAAGAACAGCATTGAATAGAACGTTGACAGATCTGCTGTATGCACAACTGACTCAGGCCGCCACTGAACAGAGCCTGCAGTGATAGTCCTTACTACCTTCTCAAAGCTGGGTTCCTCCTCATCAGTAGCGGGGTCATCCATGGAGAAGTAGACATTTATAAGTTCAGGATCAATGTTGATCCTTCTCCCTCTGACGTAGAATACCCCGTATTCTGCATCTCCAACGACCCCAAACTTTGGAGGCAAGTTTGCCATGGCCTCACGCACCAGCTGTTCGTTGAACGGCTTGCATCTGTCTAATGTCCAGAATAGATCCGATTCTTTGAGTACCTCAACTACTTCTTTTCCTTTGTAACTCGATGCATCCAGCAGCCTCTCCGGTATGATTTTCCTTTTCAGCACACATTCCCATTTCAATGCAGCTTCTTTGTTTACGAACCATACTCCTTTCTTGACCTTACCGACTGGGACTGCCTCAGATTCAGGGGCTGGGACTTCACATCTCCCAGCATCTTCAGAGATGGGAACTGCAGCAACATGCTTTCTTTTCTTGGAAGAGCCAGCTCCCCCTGCACCACTGCTGACCTCAGCAACCTTCTGGGCTGGTTCCTTTGTAGACGTAGCAAAGGCAACCTTTTTCTTTTCCTTCCCCTTCGTTGTCCTTTTGAGGTTGACAAGGGGAACACTATCTTGGTCATCTTTTGAAAGGGTAACACCTTCTGCTGCTGATATAGGGGCATCCTTACGAATGGATGCTTCATCCTCCTCCAAATGATTCCTACGATCATCTTGAACTGTCGTGGTTTCTTCACTCATTACTTTCTTTGGAACTGCTCCAGTCTTAACTTCAGTTTGAACACTCTGTTCCACTGTTCGAACACTTGAGATCTTTTCAGTACCAGAGTCTTCTGCTTCAACACCTAGGTTACGCAGACCTTCCTCTGAAGCTGGTACTGTTTGAGCTTTAGTCTGAACAGAGGGTTCCACAGATGAACCGCTTGCAACTTTCTCTACAGCTCCTCCAGTCTCAATGCCAGACTGAACACCTGGTTCCATAGGTGGAACACTCGTAGCTTTGTCTGCAACCATTTCTTTTGCCCCAACAGCCTGATCATACTGAGCTTCTTCCGGACTTGCCACTTCCTGATCCTTCTCCTTTTCCAGGTCTTCCATGACATCATCAATGTCTTTTTATAACATCTCTAATTCCTCATCCTTTTCTGCTGGGTCTGATTCCTTCAACACATCTGTCTTTCCTGATGGATTAATCTCCTCTACCACAGTCTCATCATGCAAACCGAACCCTTCTTTAGTGGTTCCCCCTTGATTTTCAGATGGATCAGCATCATTAATCACCAGGTTCCTCCTCCCCGAGGACTCGATAAACTTCTCTGTTTCTTCATCTGACATTACAATCTTCTTACCTCGAGTGGCATAGATCTGGGCTAGATATTTACTGGGAGAGTCACTGGCCCGCTTCACCTTCTTCCTGTGGCCAGCTTTCAGAGGAATGTATCCGGTGGCGAAGATCTTTTCTCTCCACGTTCCTGACCCACCAGCTCCCCTGCTGGGTTCCTTTTCTTCCACGTTCTTGACAGATTGCTTCTTAGAAACCACACTACCGGCTTTGTCAACCGCCCTACCACTCTCATTATCACCATCAAGAACCACCCTACTGGTTTCACCACCATCAGTTGTGACACCATTAACAGACTTACCACCATTATCGTCAATTGTAGTCCTTCTGGCTTCATCACCGTCAATCGACTCAACAACCTTCTCACCCTCCATACTTGATTCTTCATTCAACACCGATTTTTCAACAACGGGGATATTCACAGAGATAGAAGGAATATTGGGATTTACTTGAACCTTTGGAGATGAATCCACTGAGCCCGGCTGAGGGATCCTAGCGGTAATTCCTTCCACAGACTGCTCTCTGGCCAAAGATTCGGTGGCTGAGTGTAAAGGCGACGCCTTTTTCATCTTCGCAATTTTTGATTTCGGAATCTTTGATTTCGCCGCCATCGCCTTTGAGGTCTGCATGCTTTCTTTGCTTTTCTCTGCAGTTTTGACGTCGGATTTCGCTGATTTCCTCGTGTTCACCATCTCCGTTGAGTGTATAAGCGGTTGAGAGAGAGAAGGTGTCGTTCTAGGGTTTTGGGGACGAGAGAGAGAAGAAATTGAACACACTCAACTGGTTTGTGTTTCAAAATATCCTCCGGCCTTTTCAACTTCCCAAATTAGACAACCCTTGATTCAAATAACGGCAGGAAAAATCTTCGAGAATATTCAAAAAATTGATTTTCATGCGCTATGCCTTCTGTTCCAGCTCTATATATTAGGTGGTCAGTCCAACTGTTTCAGCTGGAGATTCGACTATGACTGACCACCGTTGGATGCTTTTAGTGGTTGACACCACATAGACCCCCTGGGGATCTGGGTGTTTCACTCCGTGACCTGCCATATGGTTTCACACAAGTATGCTGCCTCAGAGTTACCATCTTTCGTGAGCATTCATATTTTCTTGTACGGGGCCAGGCACATTCCTGTGTGCAGTGTACGAACTTCTTTTGCAACTGTACCACCGACTGATTCAACAGCTTCTTGGGACACCCGGCAACCTTGATTTGTGCGCATCGACAATCAGATCTTGTGTGCAAGGTCTTCTCCACACCCCTCGCAGAAAGCTAGGTTGTGCGTATGCACATGGGAGAGCAACCGGTTGCTGGCCATGGTGCGAATGCACATTGTTCATCGACTCTGTCAGACCCACCCTAATAGTATAGCAGTTGTTGGCATCCCTTTTTCCTTTCATCAGCGTATCGCCATTCTGGTCTAGAACAAGACACGAGTAGCTGGAGAATGACACATAGTGTCCATCGTCGCATAGTTGACTGATGCTGATAAGATTCCTGGTCAGTCCCTTCACAAGAAGGGTGTTCTTGAGTGCAGGGAGATCCGGAACCATCAATGTCCCACAGCCGATCACCTGACCCTTTTCACCATCCCCGAAGGTGACAAACCACATGTGCTCAACAGGTCTAATGTGGGTAAGATATTGAGAGTTACCTGTCATGTGTGCGGAGCATCCGCTGTCGAAGAGCCAATTATCATGCGATGAGTAGTTTGAGGTGTAACAGGCTACCATGCAAACGGTTCGGTCTGCCTTTTGAACCCAGACTTGTTTCTGTTGCGATGTGGTTCGTTGCTGGAAAGCACGTCGTTCGGATAAAAATAGGCGACACTTTAGTTTTATGTGTCCCATCTGATTACAATACCAGCAGGTGCGCCATTCTCCCCTTGGCCTTACTGGTGAGAAATCTCGGCGTTGGATAGGAGTTCCACGAGTCTTTCCACCCCTGAGTGTTCTCTGCATCTCCTTGTGATCAGCTCGGCTGTTTCTATTGGACTGATCTTGGGACAAATCCACTTTCTGTCTCGGGTGCTGTCTCACCTTCTGTTCTGGCTTCTGTTCAGACACTGGTCTTGCTTTAGTAGACATAGTGCCTTTGGAGCTGCCTTCTCCTGTGAACCCCAATCCTCTATGTCCGGACTCCATTCTCTGAGATCTAAGAATATTATTTAAGTTCTTGGTGCAAGAGTTAAGCATTCTTACCGACTGTTTGAGGTGATTGAGTTCCTCCGTCGTGTTAGAGTGATCCATCTTTTCAGATTCTAGCTGAAGTTCCCGCTGTTCTACCCTCCTCAGTTGGAACACTTCTTTTCGTTTCAGGTCTGTGATGGTTTTTCTTAGACCCGTCATGCCTCCAGGATGTGTGTCATAATCCATTTCGATTTTCAGTGAGGAGACGGTCCCCAGGAGTTCTGTTCTCTGAGCAAGGAGATCCACTTTTTCCTGTTTTATCTCAGCCAGTTGAGTATTCAGAGAGTCCACCGTGCATTCGAGCTCTGCCTTTTGTGTTAGTAGAATCTCAACCTCCTGCCAGACCTTTTCTTTTTCTATAGAGACGCTAGCAATTGTGTCATTCAGCTTCTTATTGATCTTGACCAGTTGCAGCCACTTCCCATACAGATCTTTGTATGTCTGAGCGAGAGACTCCTGTGTGAGTTCTTCATCATCACTGTCTGAAGGATATTCAGCTGGGAGTTCCTGCTGAGATGGAACTGTTTCACCAGTGCTGCTGCATTCACCCAGAGTTGTAGTGAAGGCCACAAAGTTGGTGGTTTCACCTTCTTCTTTCTCTTCGTCTGACTCACTGTCGCTGAAGCTAGCAACCATTGCCTTTCTCTTCATGAGAGTGTTTGCACATTGTGAAGCAATATGACCAAAACCCTTGCATTCATGACACTGAATCTCTTCTTTTCCTTTGTCAGACGAGTCTTGCCTCGAATCGCTTGACCTTGGCCTGCTGGATTTCAAGTTTCTGTAACCAGTTGATGAAGACTGACCTTGTTCTGGACCGCGTCTGTTGATTTTCCGCACCATTCTTCCAAAATTTTGTGCCATCATAGCCAGCTGCTCAGTGGTGCAGCCTGCGTCCAGTTTATCTTCCGTCATGTCTGCTTTAAGGGCGATTCCTTTCTGCTCACTGGTTTGGAAATCACGATTGATCTCGTAGGTTCTGAGAGAACCAATCAGTTCGTCCAGCTTCAGTTTGGTGATGTCGTGCATTTCCTCAATGGCAGTGACTTTCATGGCGAATCTTGGAGGAAGTGATCTCAAGATCTTACTGGCCAATCTCTCTTCATCAATGGGTTTTCCCAGTGCAGACACCTCGTTGGACAGTTCCAGAACTCTGGTGTTGTATTCAGAGATATTCTCATCCTCCTTCATTTTCATCTCTTCAAACTTGGTTGTAACAGCCTGCATGCGAGAGGTGCGAACCTTGTCTGTACCTTCAAAGGCTGTCTGGAGAATGTCCCATGCTTCCTTGGCGACTTCACAGTTGATGATCAGTTTCATGACGTTTTCATTCACTGCTGAGAAGATTGCATTCATAGCCTTTGAGTTTCCCATGGAAGCTTTATCCTCGTCTTCTGTCCACAGAGCTTCTGGTTTTGGAACCGGCTCTCCAGTGAGGTTATTCATCGTGGGTTCAGTCCAACCTCTCAGCACTGCCTTCCAGGCCCTCTCGTCTAGTGATTTCAGAAATGATCTCTTCACGGGCTTCCAGGTGGCATAGTTAGATCCCTCAAGCAAAGGAGGCCTGGTGATGCTTTGTCCTTCTTTCAGAGTCATCTTGAACAGTTCAAGATCCCACTCAGTGTGTTGAGTGTTTGCTTTGATACCAATTGAAATTATGTCCCCTGTTCAAGCTTGTGTCCAAGGTACTGTTGCGACAGACCTGAGACTCTTTGCACAACAGTTCAACACACAGAGGTTGAACTCTTATCACAACAGTTCAGCAAACAGATAAAGGTAGTAGAGACACACAGACTGATAACCCAGTTCGGCTTCGCCTACTCTGGGGGGTTTCCCACACCCGAAAAGGGACACCAAATCTTTATTACGAGTATAGGAATTCCACAGGGACTTACACTTACACCTTGTAACAGCCTATCCTCAATACTCCGTCTCTCAGATTTGCAACCGAGGTTCACCGCAGTTCCCCTCAATCCCCTTCGTTCAGAACCTACAGTCTGAACGTTCTCGACCTTCTTCAGAAGCTCGGATGCTTTCTCTCGAAAGCTTGTTTACCTTCTTTGTGTGCGGCAGTTGATACGCTTCAGGCAGTCTGTGTTGCACTTGAACAGACTGCACTTGCACCGGTGTATTCTCAATGAGGAAACACAACCGGCCGTCGCTTTCTTCTTCTCCAATCAGCAGGATATGCTCGTGTATATTTGATCTTTGAAAGCGATAAGAATTAGGGTTGCCCTTGCATTGTATTTATATGCTCGAGCGAAACCCTAATTTGCACAAGATAATCCCATCAAATATTTAGGAAATATTCCTAGATATTTGATGAATATCTTTTAAATCGGTTGGAAGATAATCCGAAGTCTTCTTGCCCAAATAAGCTTGCCGCTTTGATGTAGATATTCATTCGAATATATACTACTCGAATAAGTCGTTGGCCGTCATCATATTGATGAGATCTTCGTAGTCCAATATCTTCCGGGAATATCCTTGCGTCTTGATCACGCTGTACAGGAGTACCAGGATATTGTTCGAACTCCCCCTGAACACCTGCTCGAACTGTCTAAGCTACGTTTTGCCAAATACATGCCACTTAAGGGAACATCAAAATGATACCCCTAAAAAAAGCAGACCTTCACAGTCCAGTTCCTATCAACAAGAAGATTCAAAGATTTCGAATCGCGGTGTAGTATAGGCGGTTTACAATGGTGTAGGTAATTCATCCCTCTTGCTTGTATAAATCGAAAGAATCCATTGATGAGTTTATTTTTCAAAGATAATAAAGCTCACAATGTTGTTAAGTGATTAGAAGCATGGATGAGGTGTTAATCACAAAAATAAAAACCCTGAAATGCACACCTGATGATCTACGATGCAACATGCAGAGAGTCCAGCTTACTAAAAAAATATGAGCATTGTAGAAATTGAGCATCGGTCATCACCAGAACACGATCGAAGATGAATTCATGATGAACGGAGCTCAAGAATCGAACGAGCAAGAGAGGAATTAGCTAACCCTAATTTTGTATTGATTTTCGATAAATGTTACAAAGGGGGAATGTCTGTTATAACAGACAAGTTTGAAACAAATACAAATGAGACCCCTAACTAATGATTATATACAAAATCAACTTTCAGAAAATACAATCGAAATCAGCTGGGCGGGTACCCGGTCGACTGAGCTTTCTTCTCCTTCGGCTGGCCGGTCGGCTGGGAACTCTTCTCCTCAATACCCCCCCTCAAGCTCAACGTATGCAGCTTGTTGACGACGTTGAGCTTGGTGGATAAGTACCGGAGACGATCAGAAGATAAGGCCTTGGTAAGAAGGTCAACCGGTTGCTCAGAAGTGGACACAAAATGAGGAGTAATCAAGCCTGAATTGAAATGCTGTCTTACCACATGACAATCCAGTTCAACATGCTTTGTTCGCTCATGAAACACAGGATTTTTCGCTATATGCATGGCCGCCTTATTATCACAATGCAAAGGCACAGGGGACTGAATGAACACCTTGAAATCAGCTAGGATCTTCACAAGCCAAGCAATCTCACAGCAAGTGTGAGTGATCGGTTGTAATTTAGTGTAAATATTCGATAAGAATATCAAATACTTATGCTAATCACGGTTAATCAAAACAATTTGTATTGACTTGGGAAACCCAAGGTCGTACCCAAAAGATAGGTGATTAAACTAATAGTGCTAACGATTAAATGTAGAATGTTTATGGTTTGGGGGGGGGGGTTGTTCCTCGAATGAGGTTGATAGCAATGATTTACTATCCGAAAAGGAGAATTTAGCAAAGAAACGAATAACCAATCAATCAAAGATGACTAGGGATTACTTCCCCACCCAGACAATTATCGTGACAATGATATTGGATGTTAATTATGAATTTTTATGCACATGAATAGAATTTAGCCATGCAACATTCAACCTAAGTTCAACTCGCGCTACAACTTAGAATGAAGAGGTTACACCTCGCATAGGACCTCACACTCGCGCTCTATTGGCCCTACAGAACATGCGTTTCTAGTCTCATACTCGCGCTCTATTGACTAGATAAACACATTCTTGTTAAATTCAAGCCAATCTCATTAGAATTTAAGTGTCGCCATGTTGATCAACGTGAGCTACATCAAACATGAAATTAAACTAAGTTCCCATTGAGGACATTTCACAAACACCTTATGGGCAACTTTAAACATTTAGTTCAAATGAGGAAGATTCATGCACAAACTCACTCAATATTAACATCCATTGTATTCACATCATCACAAACATGTCTAGGGGATCAATAATCCCCAACCAAGGTCACTACTCACACATAGTGAGGTTACAATCAAAAACAATAACAAAAGTATAAAAACCCATATGAGATGTAGAGTTTAGAGCTTCTAAACCAATGGAGAATCAAGAGTAATGGAGAGTATCAATGATTGGTCTTCTTCTTCAACTTTCCACCTCGAAATCCATGCAAAAACCTTCTCAAAATCAGTGTCGGCGCCTGGGAATCCGTGCAGAACTTCTCTCCAAAAAGCCCCCCATGAAACCCTAAAAATTCTGGGTTTTATAGCATCTGCCGATTTATGCGATCGCATACTTAATTAAGTTTATGCGATCGCATACTCAATTTCATGCGATCGCACAGATTCTAGTGCGACTGGTTCGGCTTATGCGATCGCATAGAATGTCTTGTGCGATCGCATAACTTCCCATAGCTGCATTTGTGCGACTTCGGCTTCCGAGTGTGCGATCGCATAACAATTTATGCGACTGATTATCTTATGCGATCGCATGAAGTGGCTTATGCGAGCGCACAACTGCCCATATTCTGACCGTATGCGATCGTCGTTCCAGGGTGTGCGATCGCATAGAGTTTTATGCGACTGGACTAGCATGTGCGACCGCATAGAAGGTCTTATGCGATCGCACAGAAAAGTGAATTCCGCGCCCGACTCCTATTTTGCTCATTTTAGCTCCAGAATGCTCGGTTTTGCTCCAGAATCAACGCCAACTTGTGTTCTCAGCTTAAACTCTGTAATTGGCCTGAAATGAACCACAAGGCATCAAATAGCAAGGTAAATCGTGATAAAACGAACAAAATGAATAGCATAGAGGTCGCCTAAAATGCATATATACAAGAGTCATCAAATCACCCCACACTTATCGTTTGATCGTCCCGAGCAAACTAATCATATATAGATCGTCAGAGAAGTTGCATTACACTTAACTAGGATAGTTCAGAAGAAGCTCCATATGGTTATGAAAAACTAACTCGAAACACAAAGGAACAAATACTACTTAGGATAAACCACTTTCGTAGGTGACACGAGTGCATTTAGCGAATGCACCAAGCCTTTAAACCCCTAGGCTACCCTAGTGGAGGAGTTGTAGTCTCCTGTGAGTTTTCAGACACGGGAATACTCACAATCCCACAAAGAGAACAATAATCCAAATAGGCATTTTTAGTTCACAATTTTCAAAGTACTAGGCAAGGTGTTTTTCATGAAGTTCATAATGTATTCAACTAGATACGTGCATTTCAATTACTACATGAAACCTCTTCAAGTCCTTATGGAAATTCATGAATTCGGACATTCAAGCAAATCAAAGCAAAGACTAATAAATCTTTAATCAAGGATTCTAGTCATTTTCTATATTAGTGACTTCAAGAAAGTGATCAAATCGTTGCAAAGAAATCTTGTTGGATCACTCACCAATGCTAGCAAGGAGGCTAGTCCATTGGCTTGTGAGCTTTGAACTCATTCTCAAGCCTAGGACGCAAAGGTCACTTAGTCATAAGAGAAGAGGAGTTCCAACATTATATTTTTTTTGTAAATACTTGCAAGTCATTTCATGCCTAAGTATAAAAGAATATGAGGTTCGTCCCTTAGTGAATTCTTGCTAGTAAGTATCAATTGCCTCATTGGTTTTCATGCTAGAGAATGGCGGGATAGCCGATTGTCAAATCTAAGTGCTTCGTATTTTATTTTTTCTTTTTTTCTTTCAAATGGCCTTTGGCCTACAAATGCTTTCGAGGGGGGGACTTACCTCCCTAACCCCCGGCATTTGTATATTTTGATCAAAACTTTTCTTGTACTTCGAAAAAGTTTTTAGTCGGGGCTTTGCCCTCTTTTGACCATAAGAGTGAAGCATATATTTTTTTGTTGGGGCCCATTTTTCGCCCTCTTTTGACTCCACACTTAGAACTTTGACAAAGGGCTAAGTGTTAAAAATGGAGCACGACAAACCAACAAGATGAAATCCACTAGATAAACAAGGTCACTAAGGTCACCTAAAGGCAATCATGGCATGAAAGGGTTTTGGAGTTATAAATTTTTTCGATTTTATGCTTTCAAAGGTCAACTCTTTAGTCTCAACGAGAAAAAGGTTAGAATAAAAGATAAAGAAATGCTAGTAGATGCTTTGATCCTCAAGAATGAAAGTCAACAATCCAATCCATTAGTCATCTAAAGGATCAATCAAGTGAAATCATGCACAACTAGTTGAATTTAGAGATGAAGTTTTTCGAAAATGTAGCCTTGCCTAGACTTTTTGTTTTCATTAATATTTCAAGATTTTTGGATGAGTTGTGCAATGGTGCAAGTGTTTTTCCTTTAAGCATAAGTTGATTGGATTTTAAACGTGAAAGCATATCAAGCAAGCATAAAACATCTCATGTAGTATAGACAATGTCAAACATAGGCCACCCCACACTTAGCAATTGCTTAGTCCCTAAGCAATGAATAGGATGGAAAGCAAAGAGAGAGTTAAGAAAAACTTCTCTCGTTTGGAGGTAGCTCTTTCAAGAGTAGAGACTTGCTTGCTTGTTGAGTTGGTCTTGCTCAAAAAGATTCGATTGATGAGTTCCTTTTTACTCTATGAGACACATTAAAGAAAGAGAGGGTTAGGCACGCAAGGTAGGGAAATCATCATCATAAAAGTGTAAATGTTAAGCAAGTCGACTCAAAATTCCATCGAGAGATCACAATAGGAAGCTGTGCGATCGCATGAAGCATTTTGTGCGAGCGCACAGATGAAGATAGTCGCGTAATTTATAATGCGATCGCATAAGTGGTATGCGAGCTTGACTTTTGAGAATAAAGGACTGAAATGCGATCGCATGAAGTTAAGTGTGCGATCGCACAATTGAAGACAGTCGCATAAATTGTTGTGCGATCGCATGAAATTTGTGCGAGTTTGAAGAACGGAGGCTTGCTTGGTATGCGACCGCACGAATAAATTTATGCGAGCGCATAAATCTAGACAGAGGAGTAAAATCTTGTGCGAGCGCATAAGATTTATGCGATTTCAACCGAATGAATGAAGGGCTTTTGTGCGAACGCACAAGAAATTTATGCGAGCGCATAGATTTATGGAAAGAAAATTCTAAGCCGATTTCAAAACGTATATCAACACCCCTGCACAAAATTTCGAGACCCCACACTTATATCCTATTAAGTCATCCAATCCATCAAGCACACTATCATAAGGACGCCCCAAACTTCATCGATCATCAAGTAGAGGTTCACGCACATTCACACTTCAAATTTTCAATTTTCCACATGGATAGCTCAATCAACAAGGCAAATGGGAATCCAATCAACATAGACAATTTGAGGAACATGGGAAAGACACTTACAAGCCTAGTTTAACGTCTTGGCTAAGACGGAGCCGAATCTCTTTGTAAGGAATAAGAAGCACACTAAGAGAAGTCCCGAGCGGGATCCCTTCTCTAGCGGTATGTTGAGAAGTGGAGGAGTCAATCCGGGTTCTTTGAGGAGTCACAAGCCACTTTCTTAATAGCCTTTGTCCAGAGCGAGGATTGCTTCACACTCTTTACGGTTTTAGCCTTTGCTTTTCTTTTCAACCCATCATGGCATGAGGACACCCTATGGTGATCAATAGGAGGGTCTTTGTCGGGATCAATCGACTTGTACAAATCTTTCTTTGTTACTTTCTTGACCTCAACATTCTCGGCCCAATCACTCTTTTGCTCTTCTGAATCAAACGACTTTTGCATAGCCTCTTGTCCACCTATATGCCTCTCTATCCTAATCTTTTCTCTTCCGATTTTCAATGTTAGTTTTCCCTTCCCTAGATCGACTTTAAAATCGGCGGTGGCCAAGAAAAGGCGCCCGAAAATAAGGGACGTGTTGAGGTTACTCCCCGTGTCCATCACTACAAAATCACAAGGTATGTGGAACTTGTCTATCTTTATAGGAACATTCTCGATCAAACCCTTGGGATTCCTTATTGTTCCATCGGCTAGTTGCATCACCATCTTGGTGGCCTTCATTCCTTCTAGCCCCAGTTTATAATAAGTCGCTAGCGACATGACACTAACACTAGCACCAAGGTCGGCTAGTGGGTGTTCAAAACTCACGGCGCCAATAGAGCATGGGATAGTGAATCGGCCGGGGTCTTTCATCTTGAGAGGGATTTGTTCTGAGAAAAGGGCACTACACTCATGGCTCAAAGCTACCATGCTAGATTCTTCGATGACTCTACGTCCAGATGCAATATCTTTTAAGAACTTTGCGTAGATAGGATTTTGAGCTATTACTTCATGGAATGGGAGAGTAACATATAACTTCTTCAGCATTTCCACAAACCGCTTGAAATGAACATCTAACTTGCTTTTGTTGAGTCTTTGAGGGAAGGGGACCATCGGCACATATTTTCTCATCAAAATCGGTTCTTCCTTCTCTTCTTCTATTTCTGCAGGAACTTGAAGTTCAATTCCAGGATTTTCGTGGGCAATTTCCAACTCAATTTCCTTTTCACTAGGGCTCAACTCTCTTTGAGGATTGGGAAGGACTTTTCCACTCTTCAACGTTATGGCATCGACATGCGTGATGTATGGTTCTTCGTCTTTAAGAAAGATGGCATTGCAATGCCCTATAGAGTTTACGTCCGGTTGAGAAGGAAGTTTCCCCATTTGCCTCAATGCTACGGCTTGTTGAGCACTCTCTTTAGAGAGTCTTCTGTTTTCGGCCGCAATTTCATCTATCTTAGCCTCCAATTTTTTGTTGCTCTCTAGCATTTGTGCCATCATCGCCATCATAGGATTATCTTGAGAGTTAGAGGAAGAACCTCCTTGCTCATTCATATTGGACTTGGCTTGATAGGGCTTTTGGTAGTTTCCTTGAGAATATTGAGAATTTTGATTCGAGCCTTGGCCTTGATTTGAGTAGGAATTCTGCCCTTGGTTTGAATAAGAGTTTTGCCCTTGATTTTGATTAGAGCCACACCCTTGCCTTTGATAATTTCCTTGATAATTGCTTTGATAATTTTCTTGCCCTTGAGGCCTTGAGGTGAAGTTAGAGTCATTAGACATCCTCTTTTGCGGAGGCTCATAATTCCTAGTGGCAGGATTCGCATTTTGATTGTAATTTCTTTGTTGGTTGACAAAGTGCGCCTCTTCATACCCATCATCATCGTCCTCATATTTCCCTTCGGGACAATTCTTGGTAGAATGTCTCGTAGCACACAAGAAGCAAGATTGTTGCGCCGAGACCTTCTCTTTTTCAGCTTTGGCCTTGGTTGCCTCAACGGAGTTCACCATACTTATCATATTTTCTACTTTCTTTGTCAAATCGGCCATTTCCTTCTTCATTTCAGAATTTGACGAGTCATCTCTTGACTTAGCCATCTTTTTGTGGTCCACTCCTTGATATTTATCAGAGTTTGAAGCTATCTTGTCCACAACCTTAAAACCTTGACTAGCCGGTAACTCCATTATAGCGCCTCAACTAGCCGTGTCCATTTGGTTCTTAGCTTCCTTATTCATCCCCAAGTAGAAGTATCGCATTAGATCGGCCTTCCTAAAATTGTGGTGAGGGCACTCCCTCAAATAGTTTTTGAACCGATCGTATGCTTGGTGGAAGAGCTCATTATCCCTTTGAGAGAATGTCAGAATAAAGTCCGTAAACTTCTTGGTTCTAGAAGGAGGGTAGAACTTGTTCAGAAAAGCCGTGGCTAAATGGTCCCATGTACGAAAAGTCCCCGGATCATGATTTTGTAGCCACTCCTTGGCATCTCCATATAGCGATGAAGGAAATAACTTTAGATATACGTACTCAATGGGTACATTCCTTGGCTTGTATGTCCGACAGTACTCTTGAAAGTTGGTTAGATGATTGGAGGGATTCTCGATCCCTTGAAATTGATCATTCGTAACCATGTGCACTAGAGATGATTTCACATCAAAATCAAAAGCGTCGTCGTCGGGAGGCAAAATAACCGAACCATTCCCCTCGAGGGTGGGAGTCATGTAATCTCCCACGGGCCTCTCGTCCTCTTCCTCTTCATCATATCTATAATTCCGATTTTCTCTATGAGGGGCACGAGGATTCCGAATGGGACGTCTATCATCCTCATTATAATTGTCATCTCTAGCCGGAGGATCATCTATTTCCTCATCATCAACTCTACGATTCCGGTTGTCTCGTGGGAGAATCGAGCGGTTCTCATTCTCCTCTTCCATAATAACTTGTTGTCTTTCTTGGATAATAGGGGGAATAGCACAAATACCCGGAGGTAAAGGTGCAATAGGAGCAATCGGGTTCTTTCAGGGTCTACCTCGTGGTTTCTTTGTGGTTGGTTGAGAAGGGTTAGAAGAACTTGATGTTGAACCTAGAGCCACGTGTTTCTTTCCTTGAAACCTTGTGTTCATTCAAGTGCCTGCGAGAACAAAGGAAATTCTTAGCAATGAGCGGCAAAAGAAATAAACACAATCGAGTTCAAAACAAGCAATGACTAACGATTAAAGAAAAAGCAAACAACCTAAATAATCAAATAGCACCTAGTTAATTAACATATCCCCGGCAACGGCGCCATTTGATCGGTTGTAATTTAGTGTAAATATTCGATAAGAATATCAAATACTTATGCTAATCACGGTTAATCAAAACAATTTGTATTGACTTGGGAAACCCAAGGTCGTACCCAAAAGATAGGTGATTAAACTAATAGTGCTAACGATTAAATGTAGAATGTTTATGGTTTGGGGGGGTTGTTCCTCGAATGAGGTAGATAGCAATGATTTACTATCCGAAAAGGAGAATTTAGCAAAGAAACGAATAACCAATCAATCAAAGATGACTAGGGATTACTTCCCCACTTAGACAATTATCGTGACAATGATATTGGATGTTAATTATGAATTTTTATGCACATGAATAGAATTTAGCCATGCAACATTCAACCTAAGTTCAACTCGCGCTACAACTTAGAATGAAGAGGTTAGACCTCGCATAGGACCTCACACTCGCGCTCTATTGGCCCTATAGAACATGCGTTTCTAGTCTCACACTCGCGCTCTATTGACTAGATAAACACATTCTTGTTAAATTCAAGCCAATCTCATTAGAATTTAAGTGTCGCCATGTAACACAAAAGACATAATGCCTCTTCATTCATTTCATTAAAGTCATGTTGATCAATGTGAGCTACATCAAACATGAAATTAAACTAAGTTCCCATTGAGGACATTTCACAAACACCTTATGGGCAACTTTAAACATTTAGTTCAAATGAAGAAGATTCATGCACAAACTCACTCAATATTAACATCCATTGTATTCACATCATCACAAACATGTCTAGGGGATCAATAATCCCCAACCAAGGTCACTACTCACTCATAGTGAGGTTACAATAAAAAACAATAACAAAAGTATAAAAACCCATATGAGATGTAGAGTTTAGAGCTTCTAAACCAATGGAGGATCAAGAGTAATGGAGAGTATCAATGATTGGTCTTCTTCTTCAACTTTCCACCTCGAAATCCATGCAAAAACCTTCTCAAAATCAGTGTCGGCGCCTAGGAATCCGTGCAGAACTTCTCTCCAAAAAGCCCCCCCGTGAAACCCTAAAAATTCTGGGTTTTATAGCATCTGCCGATTTATGCGATCGCATACTCAATTTCATGCGATCGCACAGATTCTAGTGCGACTGGTTCGGCTTATGCGATCGCATAGAATGTCTTGTGCGATCGCATAACTTCCCATAGCTGCATTTGTGCGACTTCGGCTTCCGAGTGTGCGATCGCATAACAATTTATGCGACTGATTATCTTATGCGATCGCATGAAGTGGCTTATGCGAGCGCACAACTGCCCATATTCTGACCGTATGCGATCGTCGTTCCAGGGTGTGCGATCGCATAGGGTTTTATGCGACTGGACTAGCATGTGCGACCGCATAGAAGGTCTTGTGCGATCGCACAGAAAAGTGAATTCTGCGCCCCGACTCCTATTTTGCTCATTTTAGCTCCAGAATGCTCGGTTTTGCTCCAGAATCAACGCCAACTTGTGTTCTCAGCTTAAACTCTGTAATTGGCCTGAAATGAACCACAAGGCATCAAATAGCAAGGGAAATCGTGATAAAACGAACGGAATGATAAGCATAGAGGTCGCCTAAAATGCATATATACAAGAGTCATCAGTGAGCCATGGATCTGTACTCAGCCTCAGCTGAAGATCTAGAAACTGTAGCTTGTTTCTTAGTCTTCCATGAGATAAGGGCATCACCCAAAGTCACAGCATAACCAGTTATGGATTTCCTAGTGATGGGGCAGGCTCCCCAGTCTGCATCACAAAAGGCAGAAAGCCTGAGATCCTTGCCACTGGGATAAAATAAGCCTTGCGCTGGTGCCAACTTGAGATACCTGAGGACTTTATGAGCTGCTCTGAGGTGATCATCTGTAGGAGTGTTCATAAATTGGCTAAGAATATGCACAGGATAGGCCAAATCAGGTCTTGTGTTTGTAAGATAGATGAGCTGCCCAACAAGTCTTCTATAAGGCATTGGATCATCAAGAACTGGAGCAGTAGATAAGCCAAGTTTATGATTAGTATCCATGGGAATGATAGAAGGTTTATATGCCAAAAGCCCTGCCTCAGATATAAGCTCAAGGGCATACTTTCTTTGATTCAAAAATAACCCATCATCAGATCTGGACACCTCAAAGCCAAGAAAATACCTCAACTGACCTAGGTCTTTGATCTTGAACAGGTCATGAATAAAGGACTTAACCTTTTGAATAAGATCAGTTGAAGTGCCTGTGAGAATCACATCATCAACATAAACCAGAAGAGCCAAGAAAATACCTTCTTTGTTGTAAGTGAACAAGGAGTGATCATTTGGACTTTGAGTAAATCCAAAATTGATCAAGGCATCACTAAATCTGGCATACCATTGCCTTGGGGCCTGTTTAAGACCATACAGACTATTTAGCAGCTTGCAAACTTTGCCTTGAGCCTTCTCAACTTTAAAATAGCCAGGAGGCAAAGTCATGTAAACTTCTTCATCAAGTTGGCCATGTGGAAATGCATTATCAACATCCAATTGAAATAATGGCCATCCTTTGGAAACTGCCACAGCCAATAAGGCTCTAATTGTATTCATTTTCACCACAGGTGCAAATGTTTCATGATAGTCAATACCTCCTGTTTGAGTGAAACCTCTTGCAACTAGCCTTGCCTTGTATCTTTGGATTGTGCCATCTGAATTTCTTTTGACTCTGTAAATCCATTTGGAACCAATGGGATGCATGCCTTGAGGTAAATCAGTAATCTCCCAAGTATTGTTTTTATGAAGTGCTTGAAGTTCAGCCTCCATAGCCTCATTCCATTTAGGATCCTTACAAGCCTTAGTATAGCATGTAGGTTCTTCATCAGACAAAACTTGAAAAGCAAAATGTTGAAGTTGTGAGGAACAACCAGAATAGTCCACATATTTATGAATGGGATACTTAGTTTTTGAAGTCAAGATATTGTTGCAAACATAGTCACTTAGAGCCTGAGGTGGCCTGATAGTCCTTGTAGTTCTTCTAAGGGGTTGTGGCACATTAACAGGCTGTTGTACATTGACAATATCCCCAAGAGGCACAGGAATAGGAGGCACTGCAGGAACTGCATCAGGTATAATGACTGGAGGAAGCAAAACATCAGCACCACTTGTTGTACAACAAGGCAAAGGAACAGTACTTTCATCAAGTAAATGAACAGTAATAGGTTCACCAGTTTGCTGTTTTTGAGTTTCAACACAAGGAAAAATTTCTTCCACAAACTTGACATCTCTAGAAACATATGAAACCTGATTTTGCAGATCAAATAGATTGTAACCTTTTTGGTTGAAAGAATAACCAATGAAGATGCAAGAAATAGCCCTGGAATCAAACTTAGCTTTTGCAGGTAAAATGTTAGTCATATAGCATAGACAGCCAAAAGCCTTCATGTGAGTATACTCAGGTTTTCTTTTAAACAGAACTTCAAAAGGAGTAACACCCTTCAAAACTGAAGAAGGTAGTCTATTGATAATATAAGTGGCAGTCAAAATGCAATCACCCCAAAGAAAGTCAGGTACCTTGAATTGAAATTTAAGACACATGGCCACTTCAAGCAGATGTCTATGCTTTCTCTCCACAATCCCATTCTGTTGAAGACTGTAGGCACAGGATGTTTGATGAACACACCCTTGAGAATGAAGAAAATTCTGAACCTTGTGACTAAGAAATTCAGCTCCATTATCTGATCTGACAATCTTGATGGAATAGTTAAACTGAGTCTGAATCATCATATAAAAGTGAATGAGATGATCAGCAGCTTCACTTTTCTGTTTCATCAAATAAGTCCATGTGACCCTTGACTTATCATCAACAATGGTAAGAAAATATCTAGCACCAGATAAAGTAGGTTCCTTATAAGGACCCCATATGTCAACATGTATCAAGTCAAACACAGATTGACTGCTAGTAACACTTATAGGGAATGGCATCCTTGTTTGTTTAGATTGAGGACAAACAGGACAATGCATAGCAGAATTCTGACAACTAAAGTTATGAATAGAGTGTTTCAATGTACTAGCCAGCTTGTTGTAAGGAACATGCCCCAACCTATAATGCCAAAGAGTAGCTTGAGTATCTTTGCCAATAGAGAGACAGCCTGCCGTAGGAGCTGATTTGAAGTGATAAAGGCCTTCAACCAAATCACCAAACCCTTGTAAAGTATGCTTGACTTGATCATGTATATAACAACCTTTTTCAGTAAATTCAACCAACAACTTGGAATCCTCCACAAGTTTGGCCACAGACATCAAGTTGAATCTGACATTAGGCACCAAAAGAACACTAGATAGCTTGATAGAATTACTCAAAACACAACTACCTGTGTGGGTGACCATGACCCTGTCCCCATTGGGCATAAGAACATTATGGGGAACCTCAAGACTAGTAACATCAGTCAAAAGATGAGCATGAGGAGTAATGTGATCCGTGACACCACTATCAATTACCCAAGTATCTTTACTCACTTTAACAGAAGACAAACAGGTGATACCTGCAATGTGATCAGTGGTGTTAGATCCACTATCACCTAGAAAATCCATCAGCTTGTTAAGCTGGTATGGAGTCATCTGCAATGAACTGATCGGAACAGAAGGCACTTCATTGCCAGTGTTGTGATTTCTAGGTCCATTCCCTGCAGACTGATTCACAACAGGCCTATTTCCTCTAGTGCTAAAACCAACTCTCTTGTGGTTAGTAAACTTGTATCCATGAGGATATCCATGAAGCTTATAACAAGATTTACTAAGATGCCCTAGCAGCTGACAATAAGTGCAGAACAAGAATTTTCTGTTCTTGTTGGCATGAATAAATCTACCAGATTGATGTTGCATATAAGGAGCCGTTGTCAACATAGTTGCAGGAATAGTAGAAGTAATAAATCCAGATCAAACGATTGCAGCAGAGAATCACCAGCGAACGAAGTAATCGCAATAAAATTCAGAACAATCGCAAACAAACACAGAACGCAAATCAAAGCGAACGAAGTAACAATCACTAGCGAAAACGCGATCAAAACACAAGAATCATACCATTCATCTGATACCATGTAGAAATTGAGCATCAGTCATCACCAGAACACGATCGAAGATGAATTCATGATGAACGGAGCTCAAGAATCGAACGAGCAAGAGAGGAATTACTAACCCTAATTTTGTATTGATTTTTGATAAATGTTACAAAGGGGGAATGTCTGTTATAACAGACAAGTTTGAAACAAATACAAATGAGACCCCTAACTAATGATTATATACAAAATCAACTTTTAGAAAATACAATCGAAATCAGCCGGGCGGGTACCCGGTCGGCTGAGCTTTCTTCTCCTTCGGCTGGCCGGTCGGCTGGGAACTCTTCTCCTCAATAAGCATACTAAAATTTATGAGCTTACTATGTCCATTGCTATACTAACACGCCTTCTCCAGTCTAACTTGGATGCATTCTTCTTTAGCAGATCGAAAAGACTCCCTCTGACAGCCATTAACAGCAACTCATTAATGAACTGCAAATGTGTGCTAAGGATGAAAATTATTTCGAAGCCAAAAGTGTACCGTGGTAGATATTCCGTTACTATGCAAAGATGTTGACCTGAAGTGATTGCTCCCATAAAAAGCAGAACGTTTGGATGTCGAAGCCTCTTCATTAAGGATGTCTTTAAAGATAAAAACAAACAAGATCAAAATTTGGTACCATTTATTGAGGCATGTATGCTGCACATAAAACAAGAAGAAGTGTGAGGTATTCTTCTATCTACACCTACCTCTTGGCTGAAAGACAATGCTATATCATCTGCATAATCTAGCTTGGAGAATACTTTAACAGCAACTTCCTGCAATAAAGTAAGCACAGATCACAAAAATACTCATATTTGCTGAAGAAAATTCCTGTAACTGCTTTGACAAATCTCCTACTGTTCTGAAATCAAAAGGAGAGACAAAAGAACTTACTGATTCATTCCACTTTGCAGAATAAACTGTTCCGCATGAACCTAAGAAAGAACCAACGTTCAAAACTAGATAAATATTTATGAGAAGCTAGAGCCAAACACCATTGATATAAACCACACAGCAAGTGCCAAGGTCATAATGAAGCTATCAGGCATCTCAATCTTTAATTAATCACAAATCGTGGATAAGATGAAATTACCTTCCCCAATCTGATCTCCAATGACCAGGTCTTTCCATGAAATATCATGCTCCAAGCTATTATCATCTAGTTTCTCTCTAGTGAGAGTACTGAGAGTTGTATTTGAATCATTACTGTTGTTCGCGTTGCATGATGATAGTGAAGATGATGTACCCAGCTGGCTGCGCCCTGGCAATTGCTTTTCCTCAATAAGGGTCGCACTACACCATTTTCCGTGTTAGGCGACTGAATCAAATGAGTCGCCCAAGTTCATTTTTAGTCGCCCAGGAACATATGTGACTAACGGAATGTCGCCTAAGGTCTGTAGCCCAAGCAATGTGGCCCAAGTGTGCAGACGACTGAACCTAATATCCTCTGTCGCCTGAAACGTTAGGCGACTTAACAATATGTGTATGTCGCTCTAATGAGTTACTTGGGCGACTGAATTAATGTCAGTCACATAAAAGGTCTAGCAACACACTTCGGATGTCGCCTATAAAGGAATCAATTTCCAAATTACATTAGAGAATAATAAAAGATAAATGACATAAAAACTAACATTAATAAGTTGCACAAGAGAACAGAAAAATTATTGTATTGCTTTCAAAATACAAATACAAATACAAATACAAATACACAGTTCAAATGACAAAACTACAAGTTCCAACTAGTTCTAATAGTTGTACATACGAAAAACGTGACCATGTGCGACTCTTTATGTTCTGGGGGCCTCCGTAACTTCATTGCTTTTTCCTGTTGTTGCTGGCAAAGTGCTTTCAAGAATGTCTTCACAGGCTCATGCTCATGAGGGCTGCTTGAAGAGTCCTTGCAAGAGCTGACAATAAGTCCCTGATACACACAGTTTCCAGTAAAACTGATTAGTTAAACAAGCTAAAAAGTAATAAATCTCGTATTTCACTAAGCACAATTAACTGAGTTTTGAAAAACCGAGAATGGGCTCCAAGGTAGTCTCCAGCGCCAATAAATAGGAACTTTTTAGGGTAAATTTTCACCAACTAGTTTCAGAGCATATATCACTCCTGAAAGCAGGATTGCTGCTGTTCCTGAGACAGCAAATCAAGCATGAATACACATCGGAACCTGAACAAGTTGAGAAAATGAAGAATTAAAATCGAAGAAGTTATGTATGAGTAGCAACTGACCTCGAAGTCATGGTTGAAGACAATATGACTTTGGCTTGCAAAATCCTCAACTGAAAAATGTCAGATACTAACTTTATCCGAACTTGCAATCCGATCCGATTTTACCTAAATCGGACTAACAAATCGTTTGAGTGTCAGATACTAACTTATTAAATGCAGTATCATCAGAGGTTCTTTGGCCAAAATCTTCGTCGAACTGATCATCATGCAACCAAGGCCTCTCAAATGGGTGGGTATTTGCATCCCCCTCCGATCCACTCGCACTACACCATTTTCCGTTATAGGCGACTGACCTAAATGTGTCGCCTAAGTTTGTTTTTAGTCGCCCAGAGACTTATGTGACTAACTGTGTGTCGCCTAAGGTATGTAGCCCAAGCAATGTGGCCCAAGTATATAGGCGACTGAACCTAATATCCTCTGTCGCTTAAGTATTTAGGCGACTGAACCTAAGTTTCTCTGTCTCCTGGACCTTGGGCGACATATTCATATGTATATGTCGTTCAAATGGTTGAGCGACTGAATTAAGGTCAGTCACATAGGACTTTAAGTAACTTACTTTGGATGTCATATAAACATTTTAGAAAATTCATTTTTCTGATACATTTTTTCGAATCCACTTTTGATAGCTTATAAACATTTTTCGAAGATTCATAAACTAAAACATGAACCTGTTAAATTATAAACCAGCATAGTTGATAGCTTTCAAAAAGATACATAATTCAATTACAACTTCCAAGCAAACATCAAAATACAAAATGAAAAGTTCATAGCAGTTGGCCATATTCTGAAAAGTTCCAAGCATGAGCTTCAAAATGATCACTAAACTTCAGTAAAATATCAAGGTCGCCTCATACCACAGCTCGCTCCATCCGAAACATTGTTACTTCCTGCCCCTCCTCGCACTAGATCTTCAAGCTCCCGCATTTTTTCTTCTAAGATGAGTATCCTCTCATCTTTTTTCACTGAATCCTCCTTGGCCCTAATCAGCTCCTCTCTCATTTGTGAAGTTTGGGCAGCCACTTTAGCTCCACCTCTAGGGCGTGGAGGCTTCCTAAAACATTTCCCAGCACCAGAAATTCGGGTCCCTTTTTTCTCGCCAACCGCTTCACTTATGATAGCAAGTTGGATTTCCTCCGAGAGAGGTTCATCTACGGAGCTTCCGCCTTCATCAAGCATATCACGAACCTTATTTTCCATATCCTCCTGCACAAAATTTAAAAGAACCTTTAAACTACAAACTAAGATAGGTATACAACTACAAGTTAAATCAATATGTATGCCACATAACAACCACTGCAGAATGGATAACAAGGTGCGTACTTGCTTTGCATTATATCATATTAAGTTGGAAAAACATATTTACCACTGCATCACAAAGATTTATTCCACTTAACAACAAGTATGCCAACCACTGCCAATAGTTTCCACTTAACAACAATTATGCCATCATTATGCCACTGCATCACAAAGATTTATTCATATGCCAAATTTATATGTACTATCACTTAACAACAATTAATGTGGCACCAATCAACCAACAATACGAAAATTTAAGAAAAACAACCCAAATACCATTATTTTGGCTGCAGCGGGTTCACCCGCGTACGCATCGCCATAACTTGCCACATGAGGTGCCTTGTGTCCTTTGGCCAAATGTCTCTTAGCCCTACGATCAAGGAGGATCTTCCCGGAGTGATGATTAATCTTCTTTGATCGAGCATAGCTCATTCTTTGGGATAATTTCTGTAGGAATAAGTAAAAAAATCAGTGCTTCATTTAAAAAAATCAAATCAAATGAAAATCACAAATTACCTGCTGTTCTGGGCTGTTGAAATGGGATACGAGCCACTTCCACTGATTACGACGATCAATAAACTCTAAAGGGACTTCTTTACCGTATTTTTTCCAATGGTCGCAACACTTGGACTTCCAGTCTTTGTATCTGTCCGCTGCAGCTCTTCCGATGTAGTTCCACAGCCAAGTAACATTCGGCGTAACCACAAAAAGAAGCTAGGAAAAAAATGCAACAAGTCAATAATTAATAATGTAAAGACTATGTAAATACATGAATAGAATTATAGTTAATGTATCAAGGACTTACAGAGAGATGGTTATAAACAATATTCCAAGTATCCTCATCGTTAAGTTCTACATAGCTTGGTGCTACCATAGGTATCTTTTCACGCACACAACTTCCAATTTCATGGATTAACAAATTATATTGATCTTCATTGTCAGGGCCTAAATGTTCAGTTCCACTCGAAATTTCAATTAGTTTGTCACCTGTCCTTTTGACGATGCCCGCTATTTTCATACCAGTCACCAATCCACGCTTCTTTTTATTAGTATCATCTTCATCTCTATACGAAAAATAACAACTAGTAAATTCTTAGCAGGTAAAGATAAGGAAAACAAAAAACAGGAGCTGAAAAACATCATCTCAAACAAAAAAACAATGACACAGAAGCTGAAAAACTACCTGATAGTTTCAATCCTTTGTAACGAATGCTTCTTGGATCTTCCGGGATAGGAAATTCATCATCAATATCCATTTCATCAGGATTGAAGTAGGCCTGGTCCTGACTTTGAGATATAGCTGTCTGCGAGTTAATGGAACTTAGCGGGGGTGGTGATGGTGGAGCTGGCCTAATCGGTGAAGCTGTCCTAACCGGTGAAGCTGGCCTAACAGGAGCTGGAACCAGTGGAGCTAGACTAACAGGGACAGGGACATGGGCAGATGGTGGTGGATTTAAGGGTTGAGGGCAATTGACTACTCGCCTTGGAAGGTGTTTAGAGAGCTTAGGGCTATGACGAACTGATCTAGCCGGTGGAGCAGCAACATGTGAATGTGGCGGCATAGCTGGTGGAGCAGCAACAGGTTCAAGTACCGGTTTTGGTGCGGGCTGTGGAGCAGTAATAGGTTCAAGCCGGCTTTGATGAACTGCCGGTTTTGGTGCGGGTTGTGGAGGTTTAGGCCGCTTGACAGGACTAATGGGTGGACTATAGCCGTTTGGTGGACGCCGACTCGCCGGAGAACGAAGTTTCATTGTCTTCTGGCTTGCTTTGTTGATTTCTTGCAGTGTCTTCTTCTTCTGTGGAGCCATGGAGCAAGGACCGGAGATGAAGAGAATGGGGAGAACGAAGACTCGAGGATGGGGAGAACGAAGGATGGGGATCGAGAACGAGAAGACTCGAGCGCAAAGAAGGGGAGAACGAAGATCACTCGAGCGGCGGATCGGCTGTGATTTTTCATTAGGTCAAGAAAAATACCCTAACCAAATTAAGTAGCGGGCTGAGGCCCAATAATTTTTAATTTGGGCGCGGGGTGACCAAATTTTCCAGAAAAATACACTTAACCAAATTTTGTTGCTTCTTTCCCCAATTTGACCAACTTTACACTAAAATTAGATCAAATTGAAACATCACGAATTCACCAATTCACCAATTCACCTGATGACAATCATACATTTTACCAAGCACTTTAAACTAATTGAAAAACTTAATAATTAATCTTCATCATCATCATCTTCATTCTTATCTTCATCTTCATCTTCATCCTCATCCTCATCCTCATCCTCATCATCATAATCTTCTTCATTCTTGTCTTCATCTTCATCGTCATCTTCATCAAATAATTCATTTTCTTCATGATCTTCTGTTTCATGATCTTCATACCTTTCTTCTAGGGGTTGATCATCTTCTTCATTTGCATCATCATCAAAATAATCAATGTGAATATCATCCATGAGAATATTGTAATTTGGGATATTTTCAGTTTTATCTTCTTGATATGCTTCATGTATTGGTAATATGTCTTGATCGAGCGGAAGTGATGTATCATTGTAAGTTCCTCTTAGCGCCACTAAGTTAACAACTTTCCAATTATCGCCTGCTTTTGGATCGTCTAAGTAAAATACTTGTTGTGCAGTGGAAGCAAGACAGTAAGGCTTATCGTCATACCAACTTATTGAAGTGTCTACTGAAAGTAATCCATGATCAACCCTTGTGCTCCCTCTCACCGAAGGATCCGTAATAAACCACTTGCATCTGAAGACAATAACAGCCATTCTTTCTGCATACTTAAGTTCAACTACATTTTCCAGAATGCCATAAAACTTAACTCCATCTGTAAAGTAAAATAAACACTACTACAGAGAAGAGCTTATGCAACGGTTCAAATTTCTTATTATGCAACGGTTATTCCTTATGCAACGGTTTTTAAGAACCGTTGCATAAGATATACTTTATGCAACGGTTATTAAGAACCGTTGCATAAGGTAAACTTTATGCAACGGTTTTAAGAACCGTTGCATAAAGTCTACCTTATGCAACGGTTTTCCTTGAACCGTTGCATAAGGTCATGACCTTATGCAACGGTTTTCCTTGAACCGTTGCATAAAGTCTACCTTATGCAACGGTTTTCCTTGAACCGTTGCATAAGGTCATGACCTTATGCAACGGTTTTAAGAACCGTTGCATAAAGTCTACCTTATGCAATGGTTTTTTACATAAACCGTTGCATAAGGAATAACATTAAGCAACGGTTTTGTGTTAACCGTTGCATATACTAAACCCTAAAATTAAAACACATTGTTTCTTCGTCAGTCGTCCGCTCTTCGCTTCATCCGCTCTTCACTCTCATCGGTTTGGAGTTGTTAGATACAGAAGCAAGAGATTCTAGGGATGTTGGATTTCGATTCGAAAGGGCGAAATGATGAACATCTTCCTCCAGATCCGGCGGAGACGAAGCCTCTGCGCCGCTTGTCCGCCAGCAACCGCTTGACCGGAGTTTCACACAAGGGCGGTTCAGATCCGTCTCGTCGACTAACTGGAAGCCATCGTTGACAGTGATTTCCAAGGAGTCGTCCGATTGTTCGAGCCGTGAAGAACAGACTCCTCAGCAACAGCAGCAGAAACGGTTTGAATTCGAATTGGAGAGGCTACGAAATGACTTTGCAAGCTTCTTCGTCGTCTTCATACAGCTTGGCAATCCCTGCGTTCACAGCCGTATCCGCTCGCCCTTATCGCCGCCTCGCGGTCCGCTGTCAAGGTACTGTGTAATCTCGCTGCTTGAGAATTTGTAGGTTTGGGTTTGGTTATGTGTATTGCATTTGTGTCTGGATGATTGGTTTTGAGATGGTTTGGTTTGTTAGCCCTAATTTTTGAATAGGTGTGAATTTGTGCTTGAATTTGTAAGGAGGATTTGAGAGGAGCTTTTGGTGCGTATGGCTGATTGTTGCTTAAATGTGTGCGGCTTGTGTTTGGCATCCATTGAGTTTATGGGGAAGATATGCTAAATTTCTGTGTAGGAATCAGAACCTGGTGTTTGAATTTGTGTGTCAAGAAAGTGGTATGTGGTGTGCATTTGGATTTTGGAATTAGATTGGAATGTTTGACACTTTGACGTGAACGATTTGTTGGCATTTAATCAGCGGTGTGGTAGTTAATGTTGGTTACGGGTCATGCAGTGTACTTATGAGGAAGTTTTCGGAGCAGTATGCTCGCAAATCAGGGACATACTTTTGTGTCGACAAAGGAGTAACTTCAGTTGTTATCAAGGTAATCATTCACTTCACACACTAGAATTTTTCTTGGTTAAATTAAAGCTATGAAGATTAGTTTATGGTGTTTGATTCGCAAGCTCTACTTGGGTACACACTTCTTGAGCTGTGAAGATTATTTTGTTTGACTTAGACGCAATTTAAAACTTGATGCAGGTGATGCTAAAGGAAAAAAGCTGCTTTCCTCAGTATCGACTTCTTTGGTTCTTGCTGCAAGTATCGGAGTCGCAGAAGCCGTTGCACTCTGCAAGTATCGACTTCTTTGGTTCTTGTTATGGGTATACCTGTTGTATGTGAGCTACTAAAGGCTTCGAGATTATTTTTTATGTGATATCAGTGATTCCTCATGCATTTGATTGTTATGTAAAGTTGTATGAATGGTGTAATGAATAGTTGTATTTTGAATGAAATGAAAGTATTTTGATGTTTGGAAAATGAGTAACAGGAAATTACATTTGTTTGCAATTT
This sequence comes from Rhodiola kirilowii, assembly GCA_033675215.1. Taxonomy (NCBI): domain Eukaryota; kingdom Viridiplantae; phylum Streptophyta; class Magnoliopsida; order Saxifragales; family Crassulaceae; genus Rhodiola; species Rhodiola kirilowii. The sequence continues at coordinate 3,870,646 of CM066194.1, forward strand.
GTATTTAATTTTACAACTGGATTTGAGCTATAAAATAGCCAAAATTTACCAGATTTTTTTCGTACTTTATGCAACGGTTCTATGCTCAAAACCGTTGCATAAGGTCATGACATTATGCAACGGTTTTACTCAAAACCGTTGCATAAGGTCATGACCTTATACAACGGTTTTCCTCAAAACCGTTGCATAAGGTCATGACCTTATGCAACGGTTTTCCTTGAACCGTTGCATAAGGTCATGACCTTATGCAACGGTAGCTTATGCAACGGATGATGAACCGTTGCATAAGGGTCCAAATAACCGTTGCATAAGGTGTCTTCTGTAGTAGTGAAATAAAATATGAGTACAAATCTACACAAAACTAATTTATTAAGGAGACATATTGACAAAAAAATATGTAAAACTTGACCTGCTACGACCAGTACTCCACTGTTTTGTGTTTTCAATTTGCGATCTCGTTCCCAAATCACAAATTTTATGCCATTTACATCACACTGCGAATAACAGTTGTACGCTTGTGGTTGACATGCTAATATGTGGAGTTCTCAATGTGCATTACATCGAGCGAATAGGGTTCACGAAATGTTTTCCAATAAGGCAACTCATAGAATATGGTTTTGTGTGACCAACAAAGCCTCTGCGTGGTACTTTTAGGCTTCAACAGTGGATGCAAGCTAAGTGTCGGATATTCGTGCTTATCTATCTCCTCCAAAATTTCTAAACCTGATAGGGGTCGCGGTGCATCCCTCCATTCAATATGACCGTTAAATTTATCTTTTTGTTTCCTCCATGGGTGAGTTTTTGGAAGCCACCTACGATGCCCTTGATATGCCATTCTACTTGCTAAATGTTTAGCATCAACGTCATCTAAGCATAAGGGACACGCTTTATACCCTTTTGTCTTTAGGCCTCCCAACATGCCTAAGCCTGGAAAGTCGCTAATCGTCCATAATACGGCAGCTTTCATCATAAATGATGATCCATCATGACGATCATAAGTAGGAACCCCTGTATCCCACAAGATTTTGAGCTCATCAATCAACGGCCTCATGAAGACGTTCAAACATTTACCAGGAGACTTAGGACCAGATATAAGCATACTAAGTATGTTAAACTTCTTCTTCATGCACATAGAAGGTGAGAAATTGTACGGCATCACAATAATAGGCCAAGTGCTATGAGAAAGACCGGAAACTCCAAACGGATTAAATCCATCAGTTGCTAAACCAAGTCGCACATTTCTAATGTCTTTTGCAAATTCTGGAAATTCTCTGTCAAAATTTTGCCAGACCTCTCCATCCGCAGGATGCCTAAAAAGATCTTTATCACTACGATCTCTTCCCCCATGCCAACGCATTTCTTTTGCTGTATGTGGAGACATGTAAAGACGTTGTAATCTAGGAGTTAAAGGAAAGTATTTCACAACTCTGTTTGGAATCTTGCTACCCTCAGTATTTGTGTACCTTGGCTCATTGCATACGGGACAACTTTGAAGAGCCATGAATTCTTTGTAGTACAAGATACAACCTTTCTCACATGCGTGTATTGTCTCATAACCTAAACCCAAGTTCTTCAAAACTTTTTTCACGTCTTGATAAGAATCAGGGTACTTGTTTTCTTTAGGAAGTGCTAATTTTGTGAGACGTAAAATGTCATTCAAACTCTTGTTTGACCACCGATTCTCCACTTTGGCTTGCATTGTCTTTAAAATTATCTCAAGCACCGTCAACTCACTACCAGTGTATATCGGAGTTTGGGCTTCCGCAACAAGATTTTGATACTTCTCATAAGCAACTTCTCCAAGATGATCAAATTCAATGGCATCATTCATCACTTCGTCGTGAACGTAAGGAAATGTGTCATGTAGGATCTCCATAGTGGGATTAAAATGATCCGTCTGACTTTGTGAGCTACTTTCTCCCCTTCTGTGCATTAAGTATTGTTGTCTCAACGCATACATTGCACGTCCATCACCAACTTCGCCGTGCGACGTCCATGTGGTGTATCCCCGCATCATACCATATTGAATTAAATGCATGTATATCTCGTCCAATGTAATTTTCCTTCTATGTAGATTACATCGCTGACATGGACATAGGTGCTTAGGATCATCGGAATTCCGCCTAACAAAATCAATGAAAATAGCAATTCCCTCGCTGTAACGTGCATCACATCTTTCCAAACTCATCCAACTTTTATCCATTTAAATCTGTAAGAAAAAAAACAATAATTAACTTAAGTTAACAAGAAGTTACAATAACAACAAATTGAGGTCATTTGACCTGCAAATTAGTTGAACAAATTTATCAATTGTTCAATTTTTCAACCCAAAAAATTCAACTACAAATTTTTTTTCCATTTTTCAAATTAAATGGAACAACTTTAAAGGAAGACTTCCGTTTTTCAAACTAAATGGAACAAAAAAATTCAACTACAAACATAATCTACCGTACCTGCTTCGATGTGTATTTGCAGTTTGAGGAGGAGCTCAAAATCGCCCAACAATGGAGAATAGAAATGGAGAAGATGAGAAAATTAGCAAAGCTCTCGCACTGAGTTACAAAAGGTGACTTTTACTTCATTAAATGACAAGCATCTTAGGCGACTTACATTCCCAATATCAGTCGCCTATATAACTGCTTCTAGAAACATCGTACAAATGTTGGTGTGCGGGTGGTGGGCCTTATTAATTGCCAGATTTTCGAAATAAACTTTTCATACTTAAGTGACGCAGTAATATAGTAGCATATGATTCAGTCGCCTACGACCGCTTAAGCGACACACGTGGTCAGTGGCATGCGAGTAAGTCGCCTAAGACCTCTTAAGTGACACACTTTAGTCAGTCGCACAAAAGTATGTCGCCTGAGTGTACTTAGGCGACACAGGTAGTAAATGTGTCGCGTAGAGCTTCTTGGGCGACATACACTTGTGCGACTGCAGCAAAATAGGTCGCCTATAACGGAAAATGGTGTAGTCTCGGCTCTTTTTCTTTCCTTGACCAAGACCACCCTGTCTTACCGATCCACATTTGTGCCTTCTTAGTCTGAGATATACCATCAATTTGATGACTCCTGTCTCTAAAAAATCTGCCAAGGGGTTTATCTTTTGTCTTAACTTGGGAACAGATTCCTGATGGTAAATGATATGTGCCTCCTCCAGGAATGCTAATTTCAGTGTCTCCTTTGTTGAGGAAAAGTTTTTTATTTAGTAGAAAACTATGAATAAATTTAAGTCTACAGTCAGCATCGTTTCTGATAGGATCGCTGATTAGTGTTAGAACTAAACTAGAAACTGTAAGGAACCTAGTTTGAGTCTGCAGGTTCTGGAACGTAATACAGTACAGCGGAAAACTTCAAGTTTGTCTAAAAATTCTTTTATTGATAAGTAGACTGTACAAAATACAACTATTTTGTACACATGCAATAGCTACAGCTACTACGATAACAATATGGAAACTACTTACTGTAATACCAACCCTAGATCAATATTGTAGTTCCCGAACAAGCGTGCCGAAGGTATCAGTACCTGAGCTTGTCCAATCCCGATTTGTCGTCACCGCTATAACAGCCGAGCTCTCAAACTCACTAATCTCTTTAGTATTTGCAGAACTCCAAGTGATGACAATGTCGTAATTCGCGCACACATATCTCTTAGGTTAGATATGTGTATATATATGAATGTTGGTCTTCAACGGTTAGTTCCCATGATTTGCTCACGTCCGGTTGTGGTTCCACTTGCTGTGTGCTCAACGTGGCTTCAACTATCCGAGATTTTCTCCCTGGGTTCCAGTCCGCAAATCTCGCAACCACCCTTGACTCGGTCTTTTAGCTCCAACTGAATGTATCCACTTGATCCATTGTCTCAGCCGTTGTGTGTCCACTTGATCCATGATCTTCTCTAACAGAAAGCAACGGCTACATCTTTGAATTGTTGTTTGACTTCCCTCGGCAGGTTCCAGTACCTCACATAATGTCTTACGTTCTTGAACCTGCACACTTAGTTTAGAGGTTAAATACCTAGGTGTTGTCATCATCAACCACTGAGGCACTTACAATTTCCCCCTTTGATGATGACAAACACCCTGAGCAAAAGCTTCAAAGTCAATTGCAAGTTTCAGAACCCGACTGCTACGTTCCCCCTCAGTCAAACAGCAGAAAGACTTTCTCGAGGTCGAGGAACAGATACCTGACCGATTCCCCCTCAATGGGTTGCTACTAACGCTTTCCCCCTTTTGGCATCATCAAATAGGGTTAGCTAATCCAATAATGTTAGCATAAGTAAGGTTAGTCAGCAAAGGTCAGCATGCAAATAATCATGTAAGTAACTAGAACTTCAGAATTAAAAGCAATGTTCAACGCAGTGCATGGATCAGAATCAAAACATAGTTCAAAGTTCAAAGAGGGGATAAGAGTTGGTTGGGATTGAAGGATAGGGCAAGGAAATGGCTGGCACTGGTACTTGTATTCTCTAAATCAGGTTCTGGAACTGGTTCCCGACACCCTGCTCTTCAGATCAGCAAACCCTGTCTCAATAGCCTTCCTAATTCCGCTTACTTCCTCTTCAATCATCCACTGGCTAGTGGACATCTTTCCAACCTCAGATTTCAGATCTGCCAACATCTCCTTAATCTCAGCAACACTTTTCTCAAGCTGATTGACCACCAAAAACTCCTCATCAATGGAATACTCATCCATTACTATCTTAGGTTTCTCGACTGGCGCAGTAACAGAAGGTTCAGGAACCTTCACCTTCTTTCTTTTCTTTGAAGAAGTCCTCTGCTTCTTTCCAGATCTGGGTGGTTGTTCTCTTCTTTGCACTATTGAAGCTTTTCTCTTCTTAGATTTTCTGCTTGACGGTTCTGGACTCTCATCTTCGTTAATAATTTCTACATCATCATTTGTAGATTGGGAGTCTTTTTCCGGACTTTGTCCTCCTTTAGCGGCATCTTCATGGCTACGCTCAGAGTCCGCATTCTCCACTTCATCAAGCGGATCCACCATTAAACCTCCAGCAGATTCACTCACTTACGAAAACTTCTCGTCTTCCACGTGTCAAGTCTTTGAATTTTCAAAATAAAAGATCTTAACTTCCGTTCCAATCTGAGCCCAATATCTGAACTGGTTCTGGAACCAAACTGAGTGAATGCAGTACCAATACCATGCCAGGTCCTTCTCAAAGGGTGTTGTGATGGATCGGCTTAACCGTAAGGGTCATTAGATATGCAAACATCACAACGAAACACTCAACATAATCACTCATGATATATGTACCTTTAGTCGCAGTAGTCCAGCATTTAACAAAGGGTCATTGGACATCCTCGACAAGGTGTGAGCTAAGGTGGCTGTGTACTCTTCCTACATGGGGTTTAGTGGGGTGCAAAATCCGGAAGGTACAAAGGCTAAGAATGAAGGATTCCAAGCACATACAGAGAACACACAACCTTTAATTGAGAAGTGAAAGTACACTAGCATGTTATCACACAAAGATCTCAGTGACGTTCCAATACTTCATGCAACAATGGAGGATCAGGAACCTTATTCTAACCAATCATTGAGAGAAAGGTTAAGAGTACCTATTTAGTAGAGATCAGGCCGAGCGCTATCCTCAGCCTCTCAAAAGGCTCTCTGTGTAAGGCCTTGGTGAAGATGTCCGCTACTTGGTCCTCGGTCCTACAAAACTCAATAGAGACTAAGCCCTTTTCGACACAATCCCTAATAAAGTGATGTCTAATTTCAATGTGTTTCATTTTACTATGATGTATCGGATTCTTAGCTACGCTAATTGCACTGGTGTTATCACAGTTAATATACACATTATCAAATAATAGACCGAAATCACTTAGCTGGTTCTGTAACCATAGAAGTTGTGCACAGCACGCTGCTGCTGCCACATATTCCGCCTCTGTTGTTGAGAGAGCTACCGAGTTTTGCTTTCTGGACCCCCATGAAACTAAGCACGAGCCAAGAAATTGAGCCATCCCAGATGTCGATTTCCTGTCTGCTCGATCTCCTGCATAGTCTGCGTCCGAGAAGCCTTCTAGTACCAGGGACTTATCCCTCGGGTACCACAGCACCAATTCCTTTGTCCCGTTCAGATACCTCATGATCCGTTTGACAGCCTTCACGTGAGCTTCCCTTGGATCAGCTTGATACCTGGCACATTGACACACGCTGAACATAATATCAGGTCTAGAGGTCGTAAGGTATAGAAGTGAACCTATCATGCCCCTGTACTTAGTCTGGTCGGTGGGTGGTGAGTTCATCTCTTTTGAAAGCGAGTCAGCTGGGGAGCTAGGTGTACTGATGGTTTTGGAACCATTCAACTCGTACTTCAGAAGAACTTCTTTCAAGTACTTCTGCTGATGTATCTGCGTACCATCAGCTTCTTGCTGGATCTGCAGTCCCAAGAAGAAGGAGAGTTCTCCTACCACGCTCATCTCAAATTCGCTTTCCATGAGGTTCTGGAACTCCTTGACTAGTGTGTTGCTGGTTGAGCCAAACATTATGTCGTCGACGTACACTTGAACTATAAGAAGATGATTCTTAGTTCTGAGTAGGAACAACGTCTTATCCACAGTTCCACGTTCATATCCGTGCTTTACCAAAAAGTCGGATAATCTCTCGTACCATGCCCTTGGTGCTTGATTAAGACCGTAAAGAGCCTTGTCGAGTACATACACCCAGTCGCTGTGTTGCTGGTTCTCGAACCCTGGAGTCTGTGAAACGTAAACCTCCTCCTTGAGATTTCCGTTCAGGAACGCCGTCTTTACGTCCATTTGATGTAGCTTGAAACCAAACTGAACTGAGTAAGCGATGAGAAGTCTAATGGCTTCTAACCGTGCCACTGGTGCGAAGGTCTCATCGTAGTCGATCCCTTCCTGCTGGTTGTACCCTTTGACTACCAGCCGAGCCTTGTTCCGAACAACAGCTCCTTTCTCATCTCTCTTGTTCCTGAAGATCCATCTCGTTCCAATGATCTTCCTGTCCTTTGGCCGAGGTACTAGTCTCCACACCTTGTTTCTCTCAAACTGGTGAAGTTCCTCGTGCATGGCCTGAACCCAATCTGGATCCTTCAATGCCTCCTGAACCGTGCTAGGTTCCACAAGGGACACGAACGCTGTGAGGGTTCGTTCCCCCTGAACTGCTGCATAACAATAGTAATCTGCAAGTTTGGTACTTGGTCGTCTGGACCTCTGAGCTCTGGTCAAAGGTACGACATCACCCATTTCCTCCTGGTTTCCTTCACCTTCTGATACTTGATCATCGTCATGATCAACCTGGTCGTTCTCCATGTCTGGATGTTGACCGACATCAGGTTCTTGGTCCACCTCAGGTTCTGAAACGTCATCTTCAGACTCATTGTCCAGTATGCCATCTGCGTTCTGAGCAGGTTCCTCTATGACATTCTCTGGTTCTACAACCTCTGGATCAACCTCTGGTTCTGCAACCTCACCGGCTTCATCAATGATCTGATTAGCACGAGTTAGCACAAAGATCTCATCATCTGAGTCATGTTGGTCAGGAACCTCCACTGATTTTTCTGCCATGTTTCCCTCATCGAAAACCACATGCGCACTCTCTTCCACTTTCCGAGTCTTCTTGTTGTAGACCTTGTATGCCTTGCTATCTGAGGCATATCCCACGAACACACCCTCGTCACTCCTTGGGTCGAACTTGCCAAGCTGGTTCTTCCCGTTATCATGAATGTAACACCTGCAGCCAAAAACTCTAAGATGTGCTATGTTAGGCCTTCTACCTTTAAGAAGCTCGTATGGCGTCTTGTTCAAAATAGATCTTAGATAAGCTCTATTGAGAACGTGACATGCTGCGTTCATGGCTTCTCCCCAAAAGCTCTTAGGAAGACCACTTTCTAGAAGCATTGTGTGCGTCATGTCCTGCAAGGTGCGATTCTTGCGTTCCACAACCCCGTTTTACTGAGGGGTTCTAGGAGCTGAGAAGTTGTGCTGCACTCCATGTTTGATACACCAGCTGATGAACTGTGAGTTCTCAAACTCAGTTCTATGGTCGGTTCTAATACCTGCCAATTTCTGACTGTGGTTCCTCTCGGTAACCTTTACCCAATATTCAAACTCAGAGAAAACATTAGTTTTGTTAGCAATGAAAATAACCCAGGTAAACCTAGAGTAATCATCTACTAAAACAAACACGTATTTGTTACCTCCCCTGGTTGTGGTTCTCATGGGTCCACAAAGGTTCATATGTACTAGCTCTAAAGGTCGAGTAGTGCTGACCACGTTCTTGACTGGAAATGAGGTTCTTGTCTGTTTTCCTCTTGTGCATGCGTCACACACATGTTCCAGACCTTCTGATACCTCGGGTAAACCACGAACCAACTCAAGCTTGTGCAACTTCTTCAGCAACCTCATGTTGACATGACCTAGGCGTCGGTGCCACAACACAGAGTTCCCGGTCCTTGAAGCCAAGCAGAGGTACTCCTCCGGATTGAAGTTCAAATCAGTGAGGTAAACGCCATCTTCAACAAAGCCTTTAAGGAGGATTCTACCTGTTGCAATGCACTTCACATAACAACTGTCATCCGTAAAAACAACTTTGTTCTTACCTTTGAGACATAACTGGTGAACGCTTAGCAGGTCATACTTCAAACCATGAACCAATTTGACTTTGTCTACACTAATTTTTCTGTTTAATTTAATCATACCTTTTCCGAAGACCTTACATTTGCTCTTGTTAGCAAAGGTTACAGTACCTCCGGAATGGTGCTGAAGAGAAGAGAACCATTTCACACTTCCGGTCATGTGCCCTGAGCACCCACTGTCAACCATCCATGGATGCCTTCCTCCCTTCTCCTGCAAAAATGAGATCAGTTCTTACGAACCCAAACCAGCTTAGCTGCCTTGGGTCTATGATTAGAACTAGATGAATTGCAGTTAGTATGAACATCAGAGAAACAGTTAGTGTTTGATGTGGGAACTCGATTCCCTCTGTTTGGTTTTCCCGGTTCTGGAACCCTCTTCTTAGTGCTAGGTTTTGGAACCTTCTTCAGGGAAGTTTGTCTGCCTGTCTGATGAGGTCTCTGAACCTTGTTTTGTAGGTTTCTTCCTGGACATCTGTTCCACAAGTGTCCGATCTGACCACAATGGTAACATATCTTCTCCTCTTTGAAGCTTGTCTTCTCACGTTCAGCAACTTTCCTCTTTTGTTTACTGAAGTTGATGCCTTTCGAGTCCTTATATTTGGTGTACCGGTTCCAAATCTGAAATCCCTTACCATAGACTCTTGCATCATCATGAAGATCAACTTTCGGTCGAGGAGTGCTACGTGGCTCTCCAGCCTTCTGAGGTCGCTTCAGTATTGTTACCTCACCATAGCCAAGTCCTGGTTTGGACTTCTTTCCCTTGGGAGCAGTTACCACCTTCTGCTTAACAGGTTCCTGAACCTGTGTCTTAGCAGTAGGTCTCTGAGCACTCGCAAGTTGTTTCTCCAATTTCCGAATTTTGATTGCTTGCTGATGATTTTCCTCAAACATTTTACCAGCTTTACCGTCTTGCTCAGCAATGATGTCTTTGAGCTCATCATTTACAGCAACCAATTTTCTAATGATATCTAACAGCCCTGAACGTGAATTAGTAATTGAAGAAGCTGAATTTACAGAAGAAAGAGATACCTCAGAGTCAGAAGATCCTCCTGCAGCCATGAGACACACATCGCCTTTTTCAGAGTTCTGATACTTGAGCTCCAGTTCAAGGTCACTGTCATCTGCAGAATGATCTGCTCCTCCCCAAGCGCTCATGGCCTTCTTGTCCTTAGGCTCGTCATCTTTGGGCTTATTCTCCTTCTGAGACTCATCAGATTTCTTTTTGCGGCAGTCCTTCTGGAAGTGTCCTTTCTTCTTGCAGTAAAAACATTCACCCTTTTTTGTCGGACTGTGCTTTGAAAACCTACGAGGTTCCTGAACCTCGCCACGTCTCTCTTTAGCAACTCTGAGCGCCCTTGTCAGTAATGCTAACTCTTCGTCAGATTTTGAAGAGAACTTTCCCTTTCCTTTTTCAGTAGACTCCTTGTCCTTCGAGTACTTCGATTTTTCACCCTTGCTGCCCAATGCGATCTGTCGAGAAACCTTCTGAGGTTCTCGATCCTTATCCAGCAGCATGTTACTATCCAGTTTAGCAACCAGGTCTTCCAAGGTCAACTGTTTAGTGTGAGCCAACGCTTGCATAGTCCTCACAATGTCGTTCCACTCTGGACTCAATCCGCGAAGGAACATGTGATTTATCTCCCACTGTTCATATCTCTTTTCAAGGTTTGCAAGGCTTGATACACAGCCTTGAAATCGAGAATGAAACTCATGAACTGTCTCGTTCTTGTCCTGCCTCAGGTTGAACAACTCGGTCTGAGCAGCAAGAACTCGGTTCTTCTTGACGTCTTCTGATCCCTCATAGATCCTCTTGAGTGTCAGCCAGATTTCCTTTGGACATTTGAGGTGTGAAACCTTTTGCATATCACCTGGTTCCAAAGCAGCGTGAAGAACCTTCATTGCTTTAGCTGGTTTCTCAATGCTTTTGAAGTCCTCTTTTGTGTATGAGTCCCTCGGTTTTTCTTTTGTTGCATCGTTTGGATCCGGAATGACTTTTCGACCTTGCTCAATCACTTGCCATACTTCACCATCTGTGCCTAACACATGAGCTTCGAACTTGACAACCCAGGTTGCGTACTCGCCGGGTTTCAACTTCGGGGGATTTGACATGGAATCACCTGACATACCCTCAAACTAATCAAGATCTAGAACCTTTCGGCTCTGATACCAATTGATAGGATCGCTGATTAGAGTTAGAACTAAACTAGAAACTGTAAGGAACCTAGTTTGAGTCTGCAGGTTCTGGAACGTAATACAGTACAGCGGAAAACTTCAAGTTTGTCTAAATATCCGTTTATTGATAAGTAGACTGTACAAAATACAACTATTTTGTACACATGCAATAGCTACAGCTACTACGATAACAATATGGAAACTACTTACTGTAATACCAACCCTAGATCGATATTGTAGTTCCCGAACAAGCGTGCCGAAGGTATCAGTACCTGAGCTTGTCCAATCCCGATTTGTCGTCACCGCTATAACAGCCGAGCTCTCAAACTCACTAATCTCTTTAGTATTTGCAGAACTCCAAGTGATGACAATGTCGTAATTCGCGCACACATATCTCATAGGTTAGATATGTGTATATATATATGAATGTTGGTCATCAACGGTTAGTTCCCATGATTTGCTCACGTCCGGTTGTGGTTCCACTTGCTGTGTGCTCAACGTGGCTTCAACTGTCCGAGATTTTCTCCCTGGGTTCCAGTCCGCAAATCTCGCAACCACCCTTGACTCGGTCTTTTAGCTCCAACTGAATGTATCCACTTGATCCATTGTCTCAGCCGTTGTGTGTCCACTTGATCCATGATCTTCTCTAACAGAAAGCAACGGCTACATCTTTGAATTGTTGTTTGACTTCCCTCGGCAGGTTCCAGTACCTCACATAATGTCTTACGTTCTTGAACCTGCACACTTAGTTTAGAGGTTAAATACCTAGGTGTTGTCATCATCAACCACTGAGGCACTTACAATTTCCCCCTTTGATGATGACAAACACCCTGAGCAAAAGCTTCAAAGTCAATTGCAAGTTTCAGAACCCGACTGCTACGTTCCCCCTCAGTCAAACAGCAGAAAGACTTTCTCGAGGTCGAGGAACAGATACCTGACCGATTCCCCCTCAATGGGTTGCTACTAACGCTTTCCCCCTTTTGGCATCATCAAATAGGGTTAGCTAATCCAATAATGTTAGCATAAGTAAGGTTAGTCAGCAAAGGTCAGCATGCAAATAATCATGTAAGTAACTAGAACTTCAGAATTAAAAGCAATGTTCAACGCAGTGCATGGATCAGAATCAAAACATAGTTCAAAGTTCAAAGAGGGGATAAGAGTTGGTTGGGATTGAAGGATAGGGCAAGGAAATGGCTGGCACTGGTACTTGCATTCTCTAAATCAGGTTCTGGAACTGGTTCCCGACACCCTGCTCTTCAGATCAGCAAACCCTGTCTCAATAGCCTTCCTAATTCCGCTTACTTCCTCTTCAATCATCCACTGGCTAGTGGACATCTTTCCAACCTCAGATTTCAGATCTGCCAACATCTCCTTAATCTCAGCAACACTTTTCTCAAGCTGATTGACCACCAAAAACTCCTCATCAATGGAATACTCATCCATTACTATCTTAGGTTTCTCGACTGGCGCAGTAACAGAAGGTTCAGGAACCTTCACCTTCTTTCTTTTCTTTGAAGAAGTCCTCTGCTTCTTTCCAGATCTGGGTGGTTGTTCCCTTCTTTGCACTATTGAAGCTTTTCTCTTCTTAGATTTTCTGCTTGACGGTTCTGGACTCTCATCTTCGTTAATAATTTCTACATCATCATTTGTAGATTGGGAGTCTTTTTCCGGACTTTGTCCTCCTTTAGCGGCATCTTCATGGCTACGCTCAGAGTCCGCATTCTCCACTTCATCAAGCGGATCCACCATTAAACCTCCAGCAGATTCACTCACTTACGAAAACTTCTCGTCTTCCACGTGTCAAGTCTTTGAATTTTCAAAATAAAAGATCTTAACTTCCGTTCCAATCTGAGCCCAATATCTGAACTGGTTCTGGAACCAAACTGAGTGAATGCAGTACCAATACCATGCCAGGTCCTTCTCAAAGGGTGTTGTGATGGATCGGCTTAACCGTAAGGGTCATTAGATATGCAAACATCACAACGAAACACTCAACATAATCACTCATGATATATGTACCTTTAGTCGCAGTAGTCCAGCATTTAACAAAGGGTCATTGGACATCCTCGACAAGGTGTGAGCTAAGGTGGCTGTGTACTCTTCCTTCATGGGGTTTAGTGGGGTGCAAAATCCGGAAGGTACAAAGGCTAAGAATGAAGGATTCCAAGCACATACAGAGAACACACAACCTTTAATTGAGAAGTGAAAGTACACTAGCATGTTATCACACAAAGATCTCAGTGACGTTCCAATACTTCATGCAACAATGGAGGATCAGGAACCTTATTCTAACCAATCATTGAGAGAAAGGTTAAGAGTACCTATTTAGTAGAGATCAGGCCGAGCGCTATCCTCAGCCTCTCAAAAGGCTCTCTGTGTAAGGCCTTGGTGAAGATGTCCGCTACTTGGTCCTCGGTCCTACAAAACTCAATAGAGACTAAGCCCTTTTCGACACAATCCCTAATAAAGTGATGTCTAATTTCAATGTGTTTCATTTTACTATGATGTACCGGATTCTTAGCTACGCTAATTGCACTGGTGTTATTACAGTTAATATACACATTATCAAATAATAGACCGAAATCACTTAGCTGGTTCTGTAACCACAGAAGTTGTGCACAGCACGCTGCTGCTGCCACATATTCCGCCTCTGTTGTTGAGAGAGCTACCGAGTTTTGCTTTCTGGACCCCCATGAAACTAAGCACGAGCCAAGAAATTGAGCCATCCCAGATGTCGATTTCCTGTCTGCTCGATCTCCTGCATAGTCTGCGTCCGAGAAGCCTTCTAGTACCAGGGACTTATCCCTCGGGTACTGATGAGCCGTATTTATACGACTCATCGAGTCATCAAATCCCACCAATTCCAGCACTTTATTATGCGAACAGTTACTTTTTAGTGTTGTTTTGCATTTCAGGTGATTTGGAAGCTCTAGGAGGAATCGCGCTTAAAAGATGGCATTTCATGCCCAAAACATCGCAATTGAAGATCAAGGCCAGAGGAGCGTCGTGAACAGTGTTTTTCTGCTCGTGAACAGTAACTTCGACCTGAACAGTGATTCCGGCGTGAACAGTGATTCCGGTGTGAATAGTGATTTCGGGCAGTGAACAGTACTTCGGAAAAAGAAAGTCCAAGCCCTAAATCCAGCAGCCGGCCCAATTTACATGTGATATTAGGGTTTTCAAGAAGATCAAGTAGCTTGCTCATCAAGCAAAGATTTAGGGTTTTCAAATCCCTATATAAGGAGGTGCAATGCAAGGCATAATCCATCCCATTCATCACTTAGCCGTGTCCCCTAGACCTAACTTGGTCCGCCGCCCATCTCCTCCATCAGCCGCCGTGAGCTCCTCCTTGCACAGCCGGTCTTCATTCCTTACTCCTCCTTGCTTCCGCCACTTCTCAGCCTTGCACGGCCAGCTTGTTCTTCATTCGGTTTTAGTGAGAATCCTTGTTTCCTTTTATTTATTGTATTGTTATTCCATGGCTATGTGTAACTAGTCCGATTATTCGGGTTAGGGTTAAATAATTGTGACTATTGTTTTGAGATTCTGATCTTACTTATTATTATTGCATTCTATTTAGTTCTTGTGCAAATTATCAGTTTGAATTATTAGGTTAAGGGGAGATCCGAAAGGGTACAACTTAACCTAGTGATTCTTACTATCCATTCACTGCTTATTTGATACCGACCCAGTTAGAATAAGTAGTTGCACGAAACCTAATATAACCAGACCAGGAGTATTAGGTTTGCTAGAATTAAAACGGTTATAACCAGACCAGGAGTAACCCTAAGAAGCAAGAATAAACATTTAGAAATCAAGGATAAACGTAGTCACAATTGAATAAAACCCTAACCTGAATATCTTCTCTGATTGATAAAACCCCCTCTTATTTTCGTGCCTTGCTTTTGTTCACTAACCTTTACTCTCACATTAGTTTCTTGTCTTTCTCCATTACAGAACAAAGTAGTAGCTATCTAGCTCCCTTGGGTTCGACCCTTGCTTGCCATTGTGCTAACCCACAGTTCATCGCGAGGAAATTATAAATTGTTTTTGCACATGTACGACGACAGCCTGTTCAAAATGGCGCCGTTGTCGGGGAGCTACGCACGGTGAACTTTTGTTCTCTTTTCTTTTTCGTTTATTTTTCTTTGTTTTTTGTTTATTTCGAAAGTTGCTTATTTCGGTGATTCCCCATTCAACTGTTCGATTTCTGTTTTCAATTCTTTTCGATTTCCAATTTCTAGCTCTCAGAGGGTTCTGTCACCAAGACTTACGAGTCTAAGGATTTTGGGTTTTAAGTGGGACCGCTGTGACCCCTCCAATCTCCTGGGGACCCTTTGTTGCTAGTCTGTCTTTGCTATTTCGGTGTTTGCTAGACCGGTGCTTGCTATTTCTTGCAACATGTCTCACGCAGGTAGTAGAGTTGCTGAAAACGTCCCATATGAAGATGACAACCTTAGTGACCAAGAAGAAGACCAGTTCGAATTACCTCTCGAAAACCAAAACCAAAACTGCCCAGAAATCGACAACAACGAGGAAGTACAACAAGTAATCTATGATAATCCGGAGCAGCTATTCCGTGATCAGAGAAGGGCACAAAGAGATGCAGCTAGACAAAATCAGAACCAAGGGGCAGCTGCAGATCCACAAAGAGGAGGACCGATCCAAGGGCAGGTCCCAGCTTGACAACAGCAAGCCCCAGTCCGACAACAGGTTGCAGCTAGACAACCAGTCCAAAATCCAGTTCAGGGTAGACAACCAATTCGAAATCCAGTCCAGGGCCAGCAACAAGTCCGACAACAGGCCCCAGTAAGACAACAGATTCAGTATCAGGTTCAGCCCCAACCGCCCCTCAGGCGACTCAGACAGCCGGTATACGAAGAGGAAGCCTACTATCACGATGAGGAGCCATCTATGGGAGAGCTCTTGGTTCCAGACTTCAAAGACTAGACATGGCCAATCTATGAAGGACCAGAACTCGAGGACATCACTATCAGCACCTCAATCGTCCATCACCTTCCCAAATTCGCAGGATCCAAGGGAGAATCAGCTACAGGGCATCTGAAGCGTTACCATGGCAGTTGCCACAATTATAGACTCTTTGGAGCTTCAGTGGATGATTTCAAGCTTAAGGCGTTCTACTTCTCACTCACTGAGTCCGCTACAGACTGGTTCTTATCCTTGCCCGCAGACAGCATCTATACATGGGAAGAGATGCAGCGCCAGTTCCTTTCGAAATACTACCCAGCTGGACGAGCCATGAAGGTCCGTAGACAGTTGCAAGAGCTCAAGCAAGGACCCAATGAGACCTTATCCGTGTACGTAGAGAAGTTCCTTGCCTTGGAGAAAAGCTGTTGTAACCTTGAGCTTCAGGAGAAGCTACTGGTGGAGTACTTGCTAGATGGAATTAGCAGATTAGATAGAAAGCTCTTAGATGCCTCAGCTGGAGGCAACCTGATGAACCTCAGCCCTGCCAAAGTCAAACAGATGATCATATCAGTAGCAGAGAGTGAGCGATTCCAGGATGAAGCTACAAAGGAGGATGACTATGCTAGAACTCGGAATGTATCACGAGTGGAGCCCTCTATCAGTGCCATGGTCACAGAACTCAAGGAGATGAGGGAGCTGATGAAGCATGTCGTTCGAAGGCAGCCAGTCCAGGTCAGACCATACGAGTTTTGTGCATCCACAGATCACAAAACAGACGAGTGCCCTACTATAGTGGAAGATGACCAAGCTGAGATCAATGCAGTAGGCAACTATCAAAATTATGGCAATTAGCCAGGGCCAGTCAGACAGTTTAATGCAGCAGCGCCCAACCAAGGAGCCACTGGACAGCCCTGGAGGAACAACAACCAGCAGAATCAGGCCCAGCCAGCACGACAGAATGCACCTCAGCAGACCCAGCAGCCTTACCAGCATCCTCATCATCAGTTCCGACAGAATGCGTCCGGACAGTATCAACAGAATGCTCCAAGTCAGTATCAACAGAGAGGGCCGAACAACAATCAGTCAGGCCCGAGCAACCACGGCAAACCCATAGAAAAAGTAGTAGAAGAGCTGGCAGCCTCGACCAAGAGTGACATTGAAGAGATAAAGAAACAGATATCCCAGCTCACTGCAACAGTCACATGCCTCGCAGCCACTCTGAATGCATGACGACTTCCCTCACAGACAGTTGAGAACCCGAGAGGAAACGTCAGCCTGGTAGAGGTGATAAATGTGGATGCAGCATTCGAGGAGACCACCGAACCAACAAAGGAAGAACCGGCCCTTACAGCCAAGGACGCCGACATTCACGGTTTCTCTTATGCTATGCAGGTAGTTGCTCCAGAAAGCCAGATGACTGAGAAAGCTGAACCAGAGCTGAGAATGGTGGTCAGGCCTACACAGAACGACCAAATGACAATGCACTCACCCACTGCGAGCCAGAAGACACCTTCAGGAAAGAGTAAGGACCCAGGGGCCTTCACGGTTACCTGTGGTATCGGTAAGACCCAAATACCTCACTGTTTAATAGATTTGGGTGCCGCTATCAATGTTATGCCTTATTCTTTGTATTGCTCGCTTGGTCTTGGCCCACTGAAACCGCCTAGGCTATCTATAGAATTAGGGGATAAGTCTTGTGTACGCCCTACTGGATTGCTTGAAGATCTAACCCTCCGAGTAGGAGATATTACTGTGCCTGCAGATTTCTATGTCTTGCAGATGGAAAAATCCAGGAAAGGCGAACCACCAGGGCTGATTTTGGGACGACCATTCCTCCACACCACCCAGACCAGGATTGACATGGGCATAGGCTTACTGTCATTATCATTCGGTGGTAAGGAAGCTGATTTTTACGTCTATGAGGATGCAAACCGTCCATGCACAAGGAAACCGCCAGACATTGTGCACACATCAGAGTATGACACCCTAGTTCCAGACCCACCAGAGCAGGCTATACAGACTACCAGGCCAACAGCTATGGCCAAGACACACTCACCTTCTCGGGGATATGTGAAGAAGAAATCGCCTGATTATTGGAGAGCAGAACCGAGTGAACAGCTGGATGAGCAGTATGGACGAACTGAAGGAGTTGCTGAGCAAAAGTATGACCTCACACGCCCATGGGATCCTAACTTGTGATCCCTACAGGAGGTACTGTCGAGCCAACGACGTTAAACAAAGGCGCTCGCAGGGAGGCAGCCCTACACGGTTTGCACTGCATTTTATTTATTTACTATGTTCATTTATGAGTCTTATTTGTCACATTGTACCTTGGAAAGGATTTGGTTTCATTTTGTAGGGATTGGACTTAGTCGTCCGGATAATTCACTTGCGAGCTACGCATTTTGCACTCTACGCTACGCATTTTAGCACCAGACGAGTCCGGGTCGCGTCCCATTGAGACCGGACTTGGCCCGAGTTCAGCCGACCGTGTCTACACCCCAGGGGAGTCTTGCTCTACCCTTCTCCTTTCCTTATCTATTTATTGCATGCATTTGTGTGTCTAGATTTGAGTCGTGCCGTGAGGACACGGCTCATTTCAAAAGTGTGGGGTGGGAGAGTCAGTTATGAGTCAGTTATCGAGTCAGCATGCCCACCACACAGAGTCAGCACGTTTCGAGTCATTTTTAAAATTTTTATACATGATTACTTCACTATTTCCTATACTTGCAGTATTGGATAATGATTAGGTGAAATAGATAGAGCCGATTACATGCATGTCTTTGGTGAAAATTGATTTGTGCGACTAACATGTGATCTTAAAATTTTGCGAGCCTTTGTTAGTTGAGATAAACAGGGATGTGGAGTTGATAGCAATGCCCTAGAGAGACTTGACAGATCATTCAAAGACCGGACTCAGGATATATGGTTATGTGGAGCTTGTGGAGGCTAGCACTTCGAGGCAACATAGTACGAGTCTGCTCCGCCACTGCGGCACCTTTGCGGTTGGTTGGGACGGGAATACTTCACACCGTCCAAACTCTAGTCCAAGTAGCCGGGAAAATAGACAAGCGACCCTTGGCTTGACCCGAGTCAAAAGAACGATGATGAGTGAGAGCAAGTAGGTTTGAGCAAGTCACAATCCGCACCACAAAGAAAAATTCCACCCCCATTGTGATAGTCCACACGTCCCACATGTGAAAAGCGTCATCGAGAATGCCAAATCAGATGACGCTATAGCTGGCCGAAAAGCACTCCAGTACTTGAGCCCGAATCTATCACGTGCAAGAAAAAGCAGCGAGACATAACCATGTAGCAGCGAGTTCGAGTCCGAGAATGAGGGTTCATGGGTCTAAACAGGGCTATCTCCAGATACATCCGAATTGATTTGCATCTCGACCCAAAGGTAACACGTATCTTTAACCCATGTTTTCGCACAAAGATATTAGTAGCAAGCATGCATAACAGGCGAGATCTAGAGTAATCGATTCATGTCCATGTAGCACGTCTAGGATGACCGAAGCATTGTGGTGTTTACATTATTCATTCCTCTTATGACATAGTTCTTGTTCGGGACAAACAAGTTTAAGTGTGGGGTGGTTTGATGAGCCGTATTTATACGACTCATCGAGTCATCAAATCCCACCAATTCCAGCACTTTATTATGCGAACAGTTACTTTTTAGTGTTGTTTTGCATTTCAGGTGATTTGGAAGCTCTAGGAGGAATCGCGCTTAAAAGACGGCATTTCATGCCCAAAACATCGCAATTGAAGATCAAGGCCAGAGGAGCGTCGTGAACAGTGTTTTTCTGCTCGTGAACAGTAACTCCGACATGAACAGTGATTCCGGCGTGAATAGTGATTTCGGGCCGTGAACAGTAACTTCGGAAAAAGAAAGTCCAAGCCCTAAATCCAGCAGCCGGCCCAATTTACATGTGATATTAGGGTTTTCAAAAAGATCAAGTAGCTTGCTCATCAAACAAAGATTTAGGGTTTTCAAATCCCTATATAAGGAGGTGCAATGCAAGGCATAATCCATCCCATTCATCACTTAGCCGTGTGCCCTAGACCTAACTTGGTCCGCCGCCCATCTCCTCCATCAGCCGCCGTGAGCTCCTCCTTGCACAGCCGGTCTTCATTCCTTACTCCTCCTTGCTTCCGCCACTTCTCAGCCTTGCACGGCCAGCTTGTTCTTCATTCGGTTTTAGTGAGAATCCTTGTTTCCTTTTATTTATTGTATTGTTATTCCATGGCTATGTGTAACTAGTCCGATTATTCGGGTTAGGGTTAAATAATTGTGACTATTGTTTTGAGATTCTGATCTTACTTATTATTATTGCATTCTATTTAGTTCTTGTGCAAATTATCAGTTTGAATTATTAGGTTAAGGGGAGATCCGAAAGGGTACAACTTAACCTAGTGATTCTTACTATCCATTCACTGCTTATTTGATACCGACCCAGTTAGAATAAGTAGTTGCACGAAACCAAATATAACCAGACCAGGAGTATTAGGTTTGCTAGAATTAAAACGGTTATAACCAGACCAGGAGTAACCCTAAGAAGCAAGAATAAACATTTAGAAATCAAGGATAAACGTAGTCACAATTGAATAAAACCCTAACCTGAATATCTTCTCTGATTGATAAAACCCCCTCTTATTTTCGTGCCTTGCTTTTGTTCACTAACCTTTACTCTCACATTAGTTTCTTGTCTTTCTCCATTACAGAACAAAGTAGTAGCTATCTAGCTCCCTTGGGTTCGACCCTTGCTTGCCATTGTGCTAACCCACAGTTCATCGCGAGGAAATTATAAATTGTTTTTGCACAGGTACGACGACAGCCTGTTCAGGTACCACAGCACCAATTCATTTGTCCCGTTCAGATACCTCATGATCCGTTTGACAGCCTTCACGTGAGCTTCCCTTGGATCAGCTTGATACCTGGCACATTGACACACGCTGAACATAATATCAGGTCTAGAGGTCGTAAGGTATAGAAGTGAACCTATCATGCCCCTGTACTTAGTCTGGTCGGTGGGTGGTGAGTTCATCTCTTTTGAAAGCGAGTCAGCTGGGGAGCTAGGTGTACTGATGGTTTTGGAACCATTCAACTCGTACTTCAGAAGAACTTCTTTCAAGTACTTCTGCTGATGTATCTGCGTACCATCAGCTTCTTGCTGGATCTGCAGTCCCAAGAAGAAGGAGAGTTCTCCTACCACGCTCATCTCAAATTCGCTTTCCATGAGGTTCTGGAACTCCTTGACTAGTGTGTTGCTGGTTGAGCCAAACACTATGTCGTCGACGTACACTTGAACTATAAGAAGATGATTCTTAGTTCTGAGTAGGAACAACGTCTTATCCACAGTTCCACGTTCATATCCGTGCTTTACCAAAAAGTCGGATAATCTCTCGTACCATGCCCTTGGTGCTTGCTTAAGACCGTAAAGAGCCTTGTCGAGTACATACACCCAGTCGCTGTGTTGCTGGTTCTCGAACCCTGGAGTCTGTGAAACGTAAACCTCCTCCTTGAGATTTCCGTTCAGGAACGCCGTCTTTACGTCCATTTGATGTAGCTTGAAACCAAACTGAACTGAGTAAGCGATGATAAGTCTAATGGCTTCTAACCGTGCCACTGGTGCGAAGGTCTCATCGTAGTCGATCCCTTCCTGCTGGTTGTACCCTTTGACTACCAGCCGAGCCTTGTTCCGAACAACAGCTCCTTTCTCATCTCTCTTGTTCCTGAAGATCCATCTCGTTCCAATGATCTTCCTGTCCTTTGGCCGAGGTACTAGTCTCCACACCTTGTTTCTCTCAAACTGGTGAAGTTCCTCGTGCATGGCCTGAACCCAATCTGGATCCTTCAATGCCTCCTGAACCGTGCTAGGTTCCACAAGGGACACGAACGCTGTGAGGGTTCGTTCCCCCTGAACTGCTGCATAACAATAGTAATCTGCAAGTCTGGTACTTGGTCGTCTGGACCTCTGAGCTCTGGTCAAAGGTACGACATCACCCATTTCCTCCTGGTTTCCTTCACCTTCTGATACTTGATCATCGTCATGATCAACCTGGTCGTTCTCCACGTCTGGATGTTGACCGACATCAGGTTCTTGGTCCACCTCAGGTTCTGAAACGTCATCTTCAGACTCATCGTCCAGTATGCCATGTGCGTTTTTAAATATATATTATAAATCTTATAAATATATATGTTGATTTTTAATATATAATTTTTTTTTATTTTTTATTTTTTCTTTATAATATATAATATATTTATTTATTTATTTATATTTTTCGGTAAAACGATAAATTTATCGATTTCAGAATTTATTCTGTTTACCAACTTATTTTTACCGTTACCGAATCAATTTGATTCGGTAACGGTAAATTTACCGTAAATAAATGGTAAATTGATTCGGTAAACGGCAAGTTGCAACTCAGGAACTGCAAACCAGCAGATCACTAATCACTTAACAATTAATTACAAAGCTTAATCAATTATAAATGTTATGAGAGAATAAAATTAAATAAAAACTCACCAATAAATGATACGATACTCGGTATCAAAAATGTGAACCGACTGCCCCATACACTCAAGAATATTCAAACACTGCAAATTCGTAAACCTAAGTACCTCCGGCACCTCACAACCGCCTCCGATAGCTCCTCCGCCGTAAGGTAATTTCCACCTTCCGCCTCTCTCCCTCCGCAACAGCGGCGACGTCAACCACTTCTGATCCTCATCCTCAATCCTAACTCTCCCATCAAATCGCGGCCTCTTTTCCTCTTCGTGATCAACATTCAACATCGCCATTTCCTGCTTCAGTCTCGCGTGATCCCTCTCCATTCCATCTCCTTCATCTTCCACATCAGCTCCTCCAGCCTCATACCGTTACTCGTCATCGCACACTTCGATCGAACAAACAAGCAGCAGCTGCTCGGCCACGACGCGATTGGAATCGGAGCGCTCTAATCGAGAGGTCGATCATCGCATAAGCAGCTGCTTGCTTTTCACTGAGCGTAAAAAAGTCTGCTGCTTGCTTTATTTATTATTTATAGGTTTGTTCGATTTTTGTGCACCCGATAGATCACACGCATGCAGTGTACGTAAAGCTGCTACGTACAAATGCGAAGCGTGTAAGATTCAAGCTTTTTTTTATTATGTGAAAATTTTCGCCACGTCTTATTTTATATTTTTAAATTTTAACCAGTTGGAAATTAAGTAATTAAGTATCCCTGTTTATTTAGCATGAAGTTTCAAATAATAAATAGGGAAAATTACAAAGAGTGATATGGACTACTATCCATTGATAAATTACGGTTTGAACTATGAAAACTGATAATTAAGGGCAATTTCAAAATATTTTAATCATCAATTTCACAATTAAGGGCAATAAGGTATTTTCAATTCATTCGTTTAGTTAACTTTGTTAATTGACGAAGTGATATTCCATCAATTAAGTGTTATATGAGGATCAAAATATTTTAAAATTGCCATTAATTGTCAATTTTCGTAGTTCGGACCGTGATTTGGCAATGAGTGATAGTTCAAACACCCTCTTTATCCTTTTCCCTAATAAATATATAAATTTCGTATGATGACTGATGAGACTGAGAGACTCTGTCAAAATAGGAGTGATGAGTGATCGAAGTATGAATACTATAATTCGCCTCCAATTGAAAAGGAATCATTTTTATCCGGTATACTCAAAATTTAAAAGTTGACTTCGCCTCCAATAGGGCAATATTGATTTACTTTTTTATTTACTTTTTCTAAGATGATGTTGACAACGGCATCTTATATATAAAATATTATTGACAATAACGCCTTAGGGCCTCGTCTCTCTTTTACACATAAGAATTGTCGAGTAAGCAAAATATAGTCATAAGGTGTTGTTCCTTAGGTCAGAATAACCTTCGACCTGAATTTCAGTTTCAATGTTCCCTGAATTTCAATTTCAATGTTCCTTTGTTCACATCCTTCACGTTTATCTCCATTCATGACCACTGTATCCGTGCTCGGCCAGGCGAGGACCACCGTTTTTCATTTTAAAAAGGAACAATTGAAAAATAATTTATATTTATCTTGGATCTGATGTTAAATAAAACAATTGTTACGTACTGGAATAATAAGAAATATAAGGGGTGCATTGATATTTGGTGTAGCTTCTTTAGTATCGAAGAAAGTGTAATCGGAGTTAGGGCTGTTCTAGTGAACTTTATTGAACTGGAATTTTATTATACTGAACTTAATTTAACTGTATCGAGTTTAATTTAACTGTACTGAACTTAATTAAACTGTATCGAATTTAATTTAACTGTACTGAACTTAATTAAATTGTATCGAGTTTAATTTAACTGTACTGAACTTTATTTAACTATATCGAGTTTAATTTAACTGTACTGAACTTAATAAAACTGTATCGAATTTAATTTAACTTAACTTAATTGAAAATATATATGTATGTATTTTTTTCATTTTTTAAAAATTATACAGCTTATTAATTTAACTTGCTAAAAATATACACTTTTTAAAATTTAAGTATATTTTTGTGATTATATTTTAGAAAGTATAAAATATAATATTATGTAATACAATATTGCACATGAGTCATGCCTCAAGTGTCAGATGGGCGCCAAAATGATATAATTACAGCTACCTTTACTTTGCACAACTTCATTCGCATGCATACTTTTTCAATACCCATTTTAGCTAATGAGACCGTGCTGGGAAGAGCTGATTCAAATTTATTTGATAAACATCAAAAGAGCAGATGAATCAAGTACGCGACATGATAGCGTTACGTTTCAAATTATTGATGATTGTCCAGATGAAGTAGTGGAAATGAACATGGATGAAGATGATGATATGTAAATGTTTCATTTGTACTGCACATGAATGTCATTGTACGTTTCTATGTAAAATATATATTGTATTCATGTGTGTATATCCACATGTTCTTTAAATTCATAGCAATTAAGTGCAACACAATTTACTTCTATTTTAAAACGGATGCAATAGTTTTCGAAGAGGTGTGGACACAAACTTGAAAAATCGTTAGATCATATATGTTTTGCGATTTTCCAAAAATTATTTAAAAAATTTTAAAAAATAAATTAAAAGTTTTGAATAATAGGGTTGGAAACTATAAAAACTGAATTGACTTGAAAAAAATTATATAAATTTTTTGAACTTAAATTAATTTAAAGTATATTTAACTATACTGAACTTAATTTAACTGTACTGAACTTAATTAAACTGTATTGAACTTAATTAAACTGTACTGAACTTAATTAAACTGTATCGAGTTTAATTTAACTATACTGAACTTAATTAAACTGTATCGTGTTTAATTTAACTGTTCTGCTAAAACTGTATCGAAGTACAAAAGAACAGCCCCTTAATAATCAATAAATGAATTAATCAATATTCCTCTTCTCCTTCTCTCTCTCCCTTCTCATCCCTTTCTCCTCCTAAAACCCTAATCTCAATTATACTCATCCAAATCTCTTCTACAGTTCTACTCCTCTTCAAGAACTTGTTACAAACATTCGCGTTAAATAAAGCAATAAAATAAGTAACAAAAGTTGAAGGGCCGTTGGGAGAACAAACAAAAAATGTTTTGTGACACTCGTTCTTAATCCTGATGATAAGGATCAGCCTCATGCTTTTAACTATGCCTGACTTGGAGGTTGGAGCCGGACTATAATAATAACTAGACTTCAAAATGCCGACAACTTATTGAGCCGAACTTTTTTGGGCACACATCCTAGCCGGCCGGGTTCCTCGAGTTTTTAGAGCATCCCCAGCGCAAACCCAATTGCCGCCTGGGAATTCGTGAAGTGGACTTGGGACCCAAATTACTGCGTTGGAGAGAAAGGTGAAAATGAGTCGGACCCGGGAAGCCAGGTCAATCCAACTCTGTACAAAGTGAGTTGTTGCAGAAAAAAGCAGGTGGGCCCCACGTACTTGATATTTGTAGCCGTTGCATGTGTTGTCGTTTTATGCATATGTTTTTTTTTTCAAAAGTAAATTGAATATTGTTTCAAAAAAATGTAGCCGTTGTAAATTTTTTTTAATATAATCCTTATTTCTATAAATAGTCACTCTTCTTACTCATTTTTATACAAATATCACTCAACAAAATGAACCCAAATTCTCACGACCCAATTACCCAATTTCCATATCCTTTTTTAATCCTTATTTTCCATAAATTAAATATAATATTTTTATTTGTTTACATTATGTTTTTTTTTATCAGGATTGTTTACATTATGTTTATTGATTTAATTTAAGTATGTTTGTATTATAATAAGATTTATATTTATGTATTATCATTATAAGTAAGTATTATTAAAAAATGATAAGATTTAATGGGACCTAGTTGTAAGTGGAAATGAGCTTGTGCATTGGAGGAGAATGGCCACATTTTCATGAAGCCCATTTGATACTTATGTGGCATGAAAATGGACCCACATGTAAGTGTACCTGGGCTCTCCCATTGGAGATGCTCTTAGAACCTCTGGATCAAACTCCCTATGTCGAAGGAAGAGACTGGAGGCATCGTTGTAGAATGGTTTTGCGAGGTAGTGATCCAGAAATGTAGATGATTAGCTTTTTTCTAGAGGAATAATCTTCTAATTTCTTGTTGATTATTGATTTTGAGTATATATGATAGTGAGGGACGGGGTACCGGCGTTCCAACCGCGCTTCCAACCCATCCCTTTGTCCAACAGGCAATACGGTCAGGTTGATGGGAAACCGACGGTGTATTTCTCTGCGGTAGAGTTCGAAGCAGGAGTATCCTTGTTTAAACACTCTCTCGTCCCAAAGTTCACTGTTGGACGTCCCCCGATTACAGAGATAAGGAGGATTTTCAAAGAAAATTGGTTGATTAAGAGTCGCGCAACCATCCGTGATATCTGGGATGGACGACACTTGATGATAATCCTCGACTCTGAAGAAGATGCCAGGATCGCCTTGACGTCACCGATTCGAAAGGTGAGACACGCTATGTTCCGCTTGTTTTGTTATACTCCGGATTACAATCCTCGCCACGAATCTACAACAACAACTAAATGGGTTAGACTCTATGGATTATATCCGAGTTTCTTTACAAGGAACTACGTAGCAGGTATTGTAAACTCCTTTGGTGATTTTCTGGACCTTTACAATTATACAAAAGCTTGTGCTTCCCTTAAATATGCTCGATCATATGTGGAGGTGGATGTAGCAAAACCTATCCCGGGAGAGGTAACCATTGTATTATCGGATAGAATAAAATTCTGCCAAAGGGTTGAGGTGGAAGGGAATATGGCTTACTGTGCCTTTTGTAAGATACATGGGCATTCCCTTATGGATTGCAGGAAAAAAAGGAAAGAACCTGATTTTGGGAACGTCCATGATGTAACCAATAATCAAGCTCCTGACAAAGAAAAGGACGTCGATCCTAAAGCCATATCTATTACTATTCAGGGAGATGATAGTGAAAATGGGAGAAATCCGACGCCAACGATTCACCGGAGGGCTGGACAGAAGTTAAGACCAAGAAGAAAAATAGAAAAGTTAATTTCACCTCTATTTCTAAGGAGAAACAAAACAATGAAGGAAAGGTGTTGGAACCTCTGGACAATGGCGATGTCCTAAAGAGTGCGAACAATGCGAATGGGAATAATGGGGATGAGGATATCCTAGAAGGGGAGCTGCTGCCAGATTTGCATAATGATGATGATGATAATACCAAGGAGGTAGTGGATGCCAGGGGCCTGGTGGTTTATACAGGAGATGAAGCTGGTGAATATGCTTACGGGAGGAGAGGGAGCACGACAGGGGCTCAAGTGCTGGGGTGGTATTGCCACGGCTCCCAAGCCCTCCACTGAAAGGTTTGAGGATCACGTGCTCCAAATTAGGGACGATGGTTCGATTTATTGTGAAGAGCTTGGTGGTAAGAGTTTCCAAAACATGGAAGAAGTTGTCAAATTTGCCAAGGAAAATGGTATGTCATACAGGAAGTGCCGATTACCGCAATAGACGAATCTGGAAAAGGTTCTAAAGATCGCGAAGTGATTCATAATAGTGAAAATGAATCATGTGACCAGGTTGATTATGTCGACCCCTCCCAGATGCCAATCATATTTTCTCAGCAAAGAACCCGTCATCGAAAAAAAAGGTGTTTCGCTCTTCAGCTCGATCATGCCCTAAAAAAAAGACACCAATTTCGTTTGACCTACCCTGTTTCTGTTTATGTTTCCGTCCCTTGAAAACAAATTACCTTTAAAAAAAAGTATTTATGATAGTGATGAATGAATGGCCACAAAGTAGCAGAACACCACAATTGAACAGAGCCATTTTCAACTGCTGATAAAATACTACCAGGAGGGAGGGACGATTCTCTTTTACTTTAAATCAAGAAATCTCTGCTGAGATTGAGACGTGTACTACAAGCTCCAATCTCTATTGCAATTCAACGTTTGATTTTTCAACCATTATTGTACAAGTATGACAAAGGCTACATGGCATAGGAAGCTCCACGTACACCCTTACTATCTTTCTCTGTAACTGGACTTATAAAAGGAACATCCATGCCAGACCTTTGATAATATAGTCCCATCGAGATTTGAGACGACGTTCATATTTGTACTTCAAATATCCGACAAGCAACACAATGGGCATGGTTTTTGGCAAGATAATGGTCGAGACGACCAAATACGAGGTTGTGAGGAAAGCATCTGAGTACGAAATCAGGCGCTATGCTCCCTCTGTCATTGCACAACTGACCTATGCACCGTCTGAATTCAAAGGTGATAAAGACGGTGGGTTTGGAGTGTTGGTGGAGTACATTGGATTCTTCTGCACTCCTAAAAACACCAAGCCGGAGAAGATCGGAATGACCACCCCAGTCGTCACCAAGTCAGCAGAAGGCGAGAAGATCGGGATGACTACTCCAGTGGTGACGAAATCCGCTGCAGGGGAGAAGATTGCAATGACGACACCTGTGGTCACGGATGAGAAGAAGGATTTGGTGACCATGCAGTTTGTGTTGCCGGAGAAGTACAAGAAGGCAGCTGAGGCACCAACGCCGACTGATCCGAGGGTGGTTATAGTTGAAGAGGGGGAGAAGGACTACGGGGTGGTGACATTTTCTGGAAGTGCGACGGAGGGGGTGGTGGCAGAGAAGGCTAGGAAGCTTAAGGAATGGCTGGCTAGGGATGGAGTGAGGGTGGTGGGCGAGTATTCACTGGCCAGGTACAATCCGCCATGGAGGACCTTGCCTGCCTTCAGGACCAATGAAGTCAAGTACCCTGTAGAGTTTAACCAGTGATCATCAGTCACTCTCTGGGATTTTGCTTCTCTCAATTACTGTATTGTGCTATGCTGTAATAAACAATTTTCTCTAATATCATTGTTTGAGAATTTGAATGTTTTTTTATTTTTGACAATATTTGTATAAACATTACCAAATAAATACTTACTTGGTTTGGGATGTTCCACGTAACGTTTCCAGAGCATGCGGCCATCATTTATGCTCTCATTCTTTTAGTATGAGTATATATTTGCATCTTGAGCCTTGATCTATCTTTATCCTTGCACATCTCATTTTATTCATTCCTTCATTCACAAAGTAAAGTTCTTCAATCCAGGATGGGGATGGTGTTCGGAAAAATCACAGTTGAAACACCCAAGTACGACGTCGTGAAGCAAGCAGCTGAATATGAGATTCGTAGATATGCACCATCAGTGATCGCCCAGGTCACCTACGATCCATCTCAATTCAAGGACAAAAAAGATGGAGGCTTTATGATACTAGCAAACTACATAGGCGCTCTGGGCAATCCCCAGAACATGAAGCCGGAGAAGATTGCAATGACAGCACCGGTGATCACAAAGGAGGAGGAGGTGAAAGGAGGGGAGAAGATTGAAATGACCGCACCGGTGGTGACAAGTGAGCAAGGGAAGGTGGTGACTATGCAGTTTGTGTTGCCCAGTAAGTATAAGAAGGCGGAGGAGGCGCCGAAGCCGGTGGATGAGAGGGTGGAGATAAGGGAGGAGGGAGAGAGGGTGTATGGAGTTGTGAAGTTTAGTGGGGTGGCGACTGATGAGGTGGTGCAGGAGAAGGTTAGGAAGTTGAAGGAGTGGTTGGCCAGGGATGGGGTTAAGGTGGTCGGGGAGTATCTGCTGGGGAGGTATAATCCGCCCTGGACGATTCCTGCCTTCAGGACTAATGAGGTTATGATACCTGTTGAGATCAGTGAGTGATGATCGTTTGTTAGTGTATGTATTTGTTTACAGTTGTATTGGAAGTCAAAAAATAATAACATCAATGCATTGCTCTACATAGCAATGTTCTGGAAGAGTATATTTCATACCTCATCAATATACCTTTGATCGCCATATTTTCATTTCAAGTGTCTCATATCTTAATTCGTTTGGCAACTGTGAAAGCCTTTCATGCTTCAATGGAAATACATGTTAACTGAAAATGGGATAGTCAAAATTAGGAGCTGAAGAGAGGGTTTTTAAATATGTCTGCTTACCTTGTCACAATATGGAAGACGAGAAATGAATTTGCTAGCCCATAGGATGTTTCGAAAATCAGAGCTTAATCTTCTGCCGTAGATTTGGGTGATGAAAGTGAGGCAAAGTGTCTTCGCATGGCTCTTAGCATCTGAAGAAGCTCTAGGAATGTTGGCCGGCTTCGAGGATCACTGTTTTGACCGATTTTGATATTATGATTTGGTAATATTGAATAATCTGTTTGCCATTATAACTCAAATAGGCATCAATACGAATTCACCATATAGACTATATTGTCCAGAGTGTTATGCACTTCTTTTAGGTGAAATAACAGTAAGTGGCTAACCTGAGCCAACAGCTCTCTATTATTGAAGCCCAGTGAGGATTCATGTCATTTGGGATTTGTAGGCGCTGGTTCTTAAACCCAACCACCCCGATCACCTGCAATAAGTTGCATCTTTAGAAAACCTAAACCATAGTAACAGAAATAACACCCGACTTCTATTTTAAAGTTAACAAACCATTTCTCAAAAAATAGTAAACTATACCTGCATGGGATTAAGATCTTCCCAAGGTACATTTCCCGTAGCTAGCTCCCACAAAATGACACCATAACTGTATACATCAGACCTGGAGGCAAGTAGCCGAATGGAGTATATTGTTCAAGATTGATATTTGGAGGTTTGAGAAGGGGGGAAAACGATCAGATAAAATTAAATTGCATGCATTCATTTGTAAATTTACAAATTAATAGAACATACTTCTCATCTGAAGGCTCATGACGTAGAGACTCTGGGGCCATCCACTGTGGCTGAGTGACAAGAAATATATATTAGTTTCCTGTCTACAAATGTAACATTAATGCAAAATGGAAAAATAGTTTGCGTAAAAACAAGTACCGTTCCCTTCCCTGTTTTTGTCAACAGGTATGTTTCAAGCTTCAGCTGCGACAAACCAAAATCCCCAACCTGACAAAAATATTCGCAGGTATTGTTTCAAATGTTGATACTACTTCAAGGGTTTAAGTACAAGAAACGGAACAAACAACAAAAAAGGCAAAAATGATAACATGGTGACGACCTTGACATTCCAGTTCTTGTCAACAAGAAGATTCGAAGATTTTAAATCACGGTGGACTATAGGTGGGTTGCTGTGATGAAGATAATTCATCCCTTGTGCCTGGAGAATTGTAAGAATAACTAGTTAGAACACACAATCTGTTAGGATTTTCAAGCTTTTGAATGACAGCTACAAAAATAAAAATGATCTCAGTAAAATCGTACTCAATGGTACCTTTTACTTACTTAGTTAAGCAGTCATTTTGTGCCCAGCAGTACCAACTAGTAAATATATGCAATAAATAAGGGTACAAGTAACAGTCCTTCAGGTGCCACCATTAGGTGAGATTTGTAGTCACTAGTCATATCTATTTCCTCTAAAACATTTTAAGGAGGAATGGATATAGGGATTTAGAAATGCCCCCATCAATTCCGCTTGTGTTAGAGATTTTTGGTGGCAAATCATGAAATTACTTTGACATTCCAAAAAATTTATTTGGCCTTTTCCAATCCTTATAAATTGATACACATACACTGGCTTTTTGAAATGAGCTCCACAACCATCATCAAGAAGATTTTCAATGAATAAGAAACAAACAAATAGAACTTACTATATCCATAGCCATACTAACACGCCTTCTCCAATCTAACTTGACCGTTTTCTTTCTTAGCAATTGGAACAAGCTTCCTCTGCATGCATTTTTGAGTAGTCAGACTTACAACATAAGAACAAATAAAAATAAAATAAAACACATCCTCTACATGAAAGAACTAAAATAAGGGAAATAATATTATCTCCATAGATATGAGTACCGAGGAAGATATTCTGTTACAATGCACAAATGGTGACCTACAGTGACTGCTCCCATGAAAAGTAAAATATTTGGATGCCGCAGTCTCTTCATAAGGGATAGCTTCAGAAGAAGAAAAAAACAAGAGAAAAAAGAGGATGTTACTAATTGACAGGAGGAAGCCATGTGAGTTTCCATAATGAGCAAAATGTGACCTTTAGCAACGCATTATAAAAAACCTCTTTCCTAAAGGAGGAAATCAGATCATCAGAAAACTCCTGATTGGAAAATACTTTGACAGCAACATCCTGCAACATTATAAATTTCTCAAAATGTTTAACTGTTCAACAAAACTAGGATTAATGGGCTTTCAATTCCGTTGATGCATGTCATTCCGGTTAGATGTAGCAATCAAACGATCATACCGATCCGTACCACTGAGCATGATATACTGTCCCACAAGAACCTGCATCAAAAATGCAAATAACATTGGAAATAACCATTAGAAACGATAAATGCTAGAACAGACTCAAAATTGAACACAGAAACACTACAAAATGTAGCCAAATCAGGAGGAAGGAAATCTTTACCAACCAACATCTAGTCTAGACATAAATTTGATTATTTGTAATGTTTCCAGTGATTTTAGTGCATTGTTGTTATTAACTTAATTAATTTTTACAGTAAATGATCTAGCATCAACATTAAAGCCATCAAACATTCAGAAGCAAAATAAAATGCTCGTCATACTTTCAATATGGCATATCTCTGTGGCCTAATAAGCACAAGTGACACGACCATTATGCTTACACTGAAGCTTGAAGAAAAAATCATAACACTCAAAAGATGGCATACCTTGGCCGATTTGTTCTCCAATTGTCAGGTGTTCCCATGAGATTTCGTAATCAGCAAAGTCGGGATCCATGTCCACCCTTGTGATATAACTACTACTAGTACTTCCTATCCTGCTTTCTATCTGGTTGAAGTCGCCCTGTGGCTTTCTATCTGGTTGAAGTTCAGAAAATATCCCATATGAAGAGGATGGAATGTTGAAAGTTCTAACTCTATTGAATTTCTTATCTTCGGCACAAGGAGGCGTTTTTGAGAGACGATTACTGGATTGATTGATGTTATTTTCCAGACTTCTTTCAAGATCTTTTTCTCCTGTACGACTGGAACGAATCTTGTTGCCCACCTTTGAACTAACTTTTGTAGCCTGATACATAGAGCTACATTATTAAGTAGAGTATCTTTAAAACAATCTGTGAAAATAATAATAATAATGAAAAAACCAAACAGGGATGATAAAATTTTAAGAGGCAAACCAAATTCGAAATTCGTGAAGTGATGGCAGCCTGTAGCGATTGTTGAGGAGGAATACCGAATTTACGAGTTGTTTTGTTTCTTAATTTGCTAAATCTAGATTCTCCTTCTGCTTGCTCACTGGAAGGCATAACCACTCTCTCAAATGGTTGAGAATCACAAGCCATACATATTTCACCTACCATAATGCCATAATCATCATATAAAGGAGTATTTGTCGCCACGACAAGAAGCCTCTCTCCCCACTTATTCTTGCATGGGAACAGCCCTGTCCAGCTTTCTCCCTTGTACACCTTGCTGATTATGTTCCTAGCAGCACCTCGGTCTTCCTCATCAATAGCCAAATCAATTATACTCTCACCTAGTGCTTCTCTTGATGTGTAACCAAACAGCTTCTCCGAATTTTTACCCCTGCATTGTCCAAAATAGAACAAGCCACAACTTAAACCCCAATCCCACTTCATTTCTCAAGTCTCAATTGCATCCCAAGTCAAACACATTCCAAAAACAGTAAGCAGAAAAGCTAATAAACAGATTGAGAAGAAGAAGAAACAAAGTTAAAATTCTTTTACCAGTAAACGACTCTGTAATTGCAATCCAGCACATGAACAGATTGCCCCATAGACTGCACTATATTCATGTACCGCATATCCATAGCCTTAGCAGCCCTGCTCGCTGCCTCATCTCCCGTAAGCAGCAACCGCCGCCGCCGCGGCTCAGCAACGCCAGCACCCGAGCCGACAACAAGCGAAGACATTTCAAGCTTCAGCTCTTCATATCCCGCTTCCATCTCCCGAATCTTCCTCAACATCTCCGCCGCCACATCGTCATCCATCTAGAACAAAATCACCAAATTCTAGGGCAACAAAAATACACCAAATTGGCACTTTTCAAAACCAAATTTTAACAATCGCCTGGTCGATAGGAATATATACCTCTCTATTGTAATTGATCAGTCGAAATGTTGCGCTGTCTGCATGTTCTTGTACAGTAGTTTTGTCAGGTTCCAATATAACCGGAAGCTGACACGTAGACACGCGCTTATCGCGAATCCGATGACTTGTCGGGTACAGTCATACTGATTTTGTTGTCGTTTTCTGCGCCGATTTTCTCCATGCTCCCCGCCGACCTTCCCGGATCGCCACAGCGCGCATTAACTCCAACTAACTGCCTGCTTCTCGATAAATATATTTCTCAACAAATTCTACCCCTTCCTTACCTACCAGCTTTTATAATTAAAATATGGGTTTGGATCAAATACAAACCAATATTATAAATAAAAACTACAAATCCATAAAAAATTCGACACGTGTCAAAATGAACCAATTAAAATTCAGCCAAGATTTCATCCAGTCGGGGTTATTTTTGTAAATAAAAAAATTACATGTGGACTTATTTAAAAATATATAAACGATATGAGGGGTATAAACGTCCAAAATTTGCTACAGTAATGTTCAGACTTCAAAAATAATGTTCAGACTTAAACCAGTAATGACAAATACTTCAAAAAAACATTGTTCAGACTTAAAAAAACAGTGTTCAGACTTAAAAAAATAATAATGAGACTTAAACCATTAACAATCAGACTTAAATAACAATGTTCAGACTTAAAAAACAATGTTCAGACTTAAACCAGTAATGACAATACTTGAAAAAACATTGTTCAGACTTGAAAAAACATTGTTCAGACTTAAAAAATAATAATGAGACTTAAACCATTAACGATCAGACTTAAATAACAATGTTCAGACTTAAAAAAACAATGTTCAGACTTAAACCAGTAATGACAATACTTGAAAAAACATTGTTCAGACTTAAAAAACATTGTTAACGATCAGACTTTTTAAGTCTGAACACTACCATTTAAGTCTGAACACTACCATTTAAGTCTGATTATTAAGTATTTTTAAGTCTTACCATCTTAAGTCTGAACACTACCATTTAAGTCTGAACACTACAATGTTCAGACTTAAATCAGTAATGACAAGACTTAAAATGGTTATAATCAGACTTAAAATTGATAATGATCAGACTTTAATATGGTAATGATCAGACTTACATGCAGAAATTGGAACATCTGAAGAATGCTATGCAAAATTTGATGTTTATGCGCCTGTGTCAGAATTTGATGAAAGCCTAGTATTTTTTGGGTGGAAACGGCATTCTGAGCAAGACTCACAACTACGTGGTGAGGTCGGTGTTTTTAGGGCAAATTCGATCATCTGAAGGGTCAAATTCATGTTTTAATCAAAAATAAAAATATAAAAAAAAATTTAGTCTGATCATAGAATTCTTAGGGCAAGACTCTTTAATTTTAAGTCTGATCATAGAATTCTTTTTAAGTATGATCATTACCATTTTAAGTCTGATCATTAAGAATTTTTAGTCTGATCATTGCTTTTTTTTAAGTCTGATCATTAAGCTTTTAAGTCTGAACACTACCATTTAAGTCTGAACACTACCATTTAATTAAGTCTGATTATTAAGTATTTTTAAGTATGAACACTACTTTTTTTTTAAGTCTGAACACTACCTTTTTAAGTCTGAACACTACCATT
Source organism: Rhodiola kirilowii (assembly GCA_033675215.1). Lineage (NCBI taxonomy): Eukaryota > Viridiplantae > Streptophyta > Magnoliopsida > Saxifragales > Crassulaceae > Rhodiola > Rhodiola kirilowii. The sequence goes on from CM066194.1 coordinate 3,906,602, forward strand.
TAAGTCTGATTATTAAGTATTTTTAAGTCTGAACACTACCATTTAAGTCTGAACACTACCATTTAAGTCTGAACACTACCTTTTTTAAGTCTGAACACTACCATTTAAGTCTGATTATTAAGTATTTTTAAGTCTGAACACTACCATTTAAGTCTGAACACTACCATTTAAGTCTGATTATTAAGTATTTTTAAGTCTGAACACTACCATTTAAGTCTGAACACTACCATTTAAGTCTGAACACTACCTTTTTTAAGTCTGAACACTACCAGTTAAGTCTGAACACTACCATTTAAGTCTGAACACTACCTTTTTTAAGTCTGAACACTACCATTTAATTAAGTCTGATTATTAAGTATTTTTAAGTATGAACACTACTTTTTTTAAGTCTGAACACTACCTTTTTAAGTCTGAACACTACCATTTAAGTCTGATTATTAAGTATTTTTTAGTATGAACACTACTTTTTTTAAGTCTGAACACTACCTTTTTAAGTCTGAACACTACCATTTAAGTCTGATTATTAAGTATTTTTAAGTATGAACACTACTTTTTTTTAAGTCTGAACACTACCTTTTTAAGTCTGAACACTACCATTTAAGTCTGATTATTAAGTATTTTTAAGTCTGAACACTACCATTTAAGTCTGAACACTACCATTTAAGTCTGAACACTACCTTTTTTAAGTCTGAACACTACCATTTAAGTCTGATTATTAAGTATTTTTAAGTCTGAACACTACCATTTAAGTCTGAACACTACCATTTAAGTCTGATTATTAAGTATTTTTAAGTCTGAACACTACCATTTAAGTCTGAACACTACCATTTAAGTCTGAACACTACCTTTTTTAAGTCTGAACACTACCAGTTAAGTCTGAACACTACCATTTAAGTCTGAACACTACCTTTTTTAAGTCTGAACACTACCATTTAATTAAGTCTGATTATTAAGTATTTTTTAGTATGAACACTACTTTTTTTAAGTCTGAACACTACCTTTTTTAAGTCTGAACACTACCATTTAAGTCTGATTATTAAGTATTTTTTAGTATGAACACTACTTTTTTTAAGTCTGAACACTACCTTTTTAAGTCTGAACACTACCATTTAAGTCTGATTATTAAGTATTTTTAAGTATGAACACTACTTTTTTTAAGTCTGAACACTACCTTTTTAAGTCTGAACACTACCATTTAAGTCTGATTATTAAGTATTTTTAAGTCTGAACACTACCATTTAAGTCTGAACACTACCATTTAAGTCTGAACACTACCTTTTTTAAGTCTGAACACTACCATTTAAGTCTGATCATTAAGTATTTTTAAGTCTGAACACTACCATTTAAGTCTGAACACTACCATTTAAGTCTGATTATTAAGTATTTTTAAGTCTGAACACTACCATTTAAGTCTGAACACTACCATTTAAGTCTGAACACTACCTTTTTTAAGTCTGAACACTACCAGTTAAGTTTGAACACTACCATTTAAGTCTGAACACTACCTTTTTTAAGTCTGAACACTACCATTTAAGTCTGATTATTAAGTATTTTTAAGTATGAACACTACTTTTTTTAAGTCTGAACACTACCTTTTTAAGTCTGAACACTACCATTTAAGTCTGATTATTAAGTATTTTTAAGTCTGAACACTACCATTTAAGTCTGAACACTACCATTTAAGTCTGATTATTAAGTATTTTTAAGTCTGAACATCAGTATTTTAAGTCTGAACACTAACAATTTTTGGACTAAATTGAAAATAACATTATTAGGTTTTATACCCATTAGTGTGGAATGACTATTATACCCCTCCGTGTTTTCTCCGGGATTTCGACTAAACTGGGACACGTGTCGGCTTTATAATCGGTTTGTAGTTTTTATTTATAATTTGGTTTGTACCTGAACCGCACCCTTAAAATATAATTATTTTTAATATTTTACTTTAGTTTCAATCTTTTAATTTAAATTAAGTTTTTCCACTTCAGTCTCGAATTGATTCTATTAATCTCCGAATCGAGAGCTTGGCCTAGTGGTAAGAAAAATGTATCATTTCCCAATTGTATCTTTTCCTTTAGAAATCCTATCTTTGCACCATTTTTTTTCTCTGTGCTTAGACATTGCTAAGGTCCTTCTATGAAGATGTGTTTTAATTCGTATGTTTCAAAGTGGAAGATGTCAAGTGATTTGTGCTTCAACATACAATTCAAGTTCATGTCCGTTTGCGTGATCCATGATGGTCTACAAATATATATGTAACAAAGAAGTACTATCTATATCATGTATTTCAGTATTTATATAGTCCTTGATATGTTGATGTAAACCCACTATCGAAGAAAAAAAACACTCTTGCTCTGGATGTGCTTCTTTTCTTTTTTTCTTTTTTATTATCAAGGCAGTGTGAGCTTACAAAATCTAGTTTGAAAACATGAACAAATGAGAGTAAGTATATACTCTATAGGTCCTAAAAACAACTTATCAAATTGCAGATTCTAGAAACTAGTTGTGGAAAATAGAGCGGCAAATGTTGCTATGACTGTCTTTCCTGTAAGAAGAATCGAACAACCGATCACTTCGTGTAAAGAACGTCTTCCCATGGATGACGGTAGAGTGGCTGCTTCAGCCTCTTTTGGTCAAAAGTGTGCCTGAGAAATTAGTTCAAGGATTCGTGACTACCGTAAATAAGACTAAAATCGAGAAAAGATAATATGTATGCGGTTATGATGTGAATTTACCCGATGAGACCAATGGAACGTGCAAGCACAAAGAGGCCGTTCAGGTATCCAATCCCAATAATTTCATCGATTTCTGACTTGGTGAACATTCCACTTCCGGCAAGGAGATCCAAGAAAAGGGAGCCAATTGCACCATCTACGTTTAGGACAAGGTTATTAGATTTGGAGAGTGTGTAGGTTTCTACTTGGACGGCGTATTCCATGTATTTGACTGAGGGGAAATTTGTGCGTGCAAAAAGTTGGAGTAGCTCCACTCTCTTGTCTCTGTTGTCACCTCTCTTGATCCTAATCCGTAGAAAAAATAGTTGACAATTTTGACACAAAAAAATGATGATGGATCCAAGTTATTGTCTTATCTTACCTGTGTCCGATTCCTGGAACACGAATGCCTTTCTTTTTCATACTCTCGACAAACTCATAAGGCGCCAGACCCTACAAGACACGCAATGGAAACAAATTTAACCTACATGAATTGTCGTGTGAATGAATACTAGGCAAAGCTCTAATGCAACATACTCTATCAAAAGCATCCTTGAAGTATCTAGCGGCATCATCGATAGCACCACCAAATCGAGGACCAATAGTTAGCAAACCTGTATCAGAAAACGGCTTTATCATCATATTGTTCGAATGCATTCTGATTTCTGACACATTATCAAGATTGTTCTGGATGTGAACCACTAACCTGAGACAAGACTTGAAACCAGGTCCTTTCCAGCCCTCGCCGTTACAATTGTGTTGTGAGCACCAGACACACAAGGACCATGATCCGCACATAGCATGATACAGATCTGTCAAACAAACATTCGGAAAAATGAAATTAGTACAAGTTATAAAATGAATACTAGCGAGCACTGTGTTTCATCAGGTAAAGTGTAAAGCTTCGAAATGTATGAATCACACCTCAATGAATTGTGTGCAGTAGCGTGGAAGACTACGCTTGAACCATAACAGAGAAATAACATCTCCAACGCCATAACCCTGTTCGACAATGGACGACATTGGGACACCGGCATAACATGGCTCCTCGCCTGCAAGAAACATGTTGTGCAGTTAAGGTATAAAGAAATCGCTTACAAAGAACAAAAAAGAAATGATTACCAACGCACTCTATTGTTAATTGACACTTACCTCTGTCATCAGAAATGGTGGAAATAATATGAGTCGGGGCACGGACTTTTCCGCTTTTAATGGCGGCATTGAGGTCTTCTGGGATTTTGGGAGGCTGAAATTCCTTAACAGGTGCAATGTTCCCGGCTTCTTTCTATTGATTCGATGGAAATACAACTTGTAACTTACAAGTAGCGTAAGGTGGGCGGAATCAAAGAACGAACAAACATATTGTATTCGATAAGTACTGACCAGTTTCTCAAATGCTTCTTTAATTGATTCTTCAAATGCTTCGTATGAGGTGGGGACAACCGCACCGGCATCTCTAAGTGCCTCATTCTTCGCTTGAGCAGACTCCATTTCTCCACCACTTTTCGCTCCCTGATTGACGACATAACAATGAAATTATAACGCATCTCATTTGTATCAATACGAACGTAGAGGCGTTGATCATCCAAAATGTTTAGTCCAAATTTTTTAGTGGCGGAAACTTACAGCGTGGCCAAATTGCACCTCTGACTTGAAGAGGCGGGCACAAGTTCCACTAACCCAAGCAACCACTGGTTTGGTTACTTTCCCCTGCTTCAAGGCTTCCACTAGGGAGTATTCATCACGACCTCCAAGTTCACCCAGCACAACAATCATTTTAACCTGATCAATTTAATACATTCCGTAAATCAAGGGAAGACGCATGCTAAGTCTTCCTATGAGCAATCGACAGATTAGTATCACGAACAGTGCTCCATCTCCATCATTAAGGTATCGAAGATAAATTACCTGAGGAATGTTGTTAAAACGAAGCACATGATCTGAGAGGGTTGAACCAGGGAACACATCTCCTCCGATGGCAATACCTAAATATAAATAAGAAATTTAGCATTACCAGATAAAACTTCGAGAACTCATACACATTCATGAAAACTGAAAAACGAGTGGTCGATACCTTCATAAATGCCATCAGTCACACGGGCAATGGTGTTATACATCTCATTAGACATACCGCCCTGTGAAGACAATTTGAGTCAGATGGAAGCATGGGTAAAGGTAAGCATGAGAAACGGAAAAGAGATACTAATACCGATCACTTACAGACTTCGAGACAAAACCAACAGATCCCGGCCTGTAAAGTTTGCATTGAATAATATTATCAATTGTTCCGGCAGTGTCCCCAATTTTAAAAGCTCCGGCCTGGATTCCTCCAACTGTAGCAGGACCGATGAGAATCTGAAATGTTAATAGTCGGATTCATTAGTAAGTTCATCACCTTTAAATTTTTAATATTCAAAATTAACTGTCATTTTAATCTGATTTTGCTTTAGTAAAAAATAGTCCTACTTTGTTGTTCGCCCTAGCGTATGCAATCAACTGCTTGGTGTCCGACTCAGGAACACCTTCAGCAATAATGGCTGCAACCTTGATGGTCGGTTGCTTCAGAGCAGTCATGGAAGAAGCAGCAGCACTGTGAAGAATGGGCGTGAGAATTGTGAAACCAAAACAAAAACATCAGCATCAAGAAGAATACAAACCTTCTGTATGATGCGAAGTTTATGAATACATCAGCTGTGGGATGTGCAGCACAAGCAGCTTCGATCCTGAGACAAAACAAATCAAATGATTTGGAGCATAAAAAGTGAAATGCAGTCAATGCACATCATATTCAAGTATAATTGTGTTAAGAAATCTAAGTAATTAGGCAGGTACGTTGAGTGTACAGGGATAGCGATTTCTTCTTGGCCAAAAAAGAGTTTCTGAAAGCCCTCCGCACCAGGGTTAATGATTCCTGCAACGGAAGGAGTTTCCCGTCCTATGGTTACAAAAAAAAAGAAGGGTTAGCAACTCAATCCTTCACTACAAAAAACAACTGTGAATATAACAACAGTTTAAACTTACAGCAGTCAAATAAGGGTGTGTTCTTTCTAGCTTTGTTCGGTATTAGTTCTAATTTTCGTCGCTTTTTGTCACATAGGAAACTAAATTCCACTCAATTTAATCCGAAAAGAACACACTCTAACACTTTGTATCTCAAACAATATATAAATAACCAGAATAATACTTTACACATACCGCACAGGAAGTCAAAATCAAGCATCCGCTGTATGGGAAGCTGCTTGTAGTTGTAAAACAATGACTGTGTTGTTCGCGAAAATATCTGTCCAGTTGCCATGGTGCAGATTTGGTACGGTCTTTGGCACAGATATGTGGTGTGCTAAAATTTATGCTGACAACAACAACTGCGAAAACCCAATAGAGACCGAAACAAAATTATCTTGCAAGTTGCAAGAAAGCCATAAACTATAGTTTAAGAAACTCAGATCAGATGCCAACTTTTCTGATCATAAAGATCAATTATAAAGCATATGCAAGTTGAACTCCAAACAAAAACTATCTAACTTATTAAACTATTTACCATTCACACGCTTTATTCCCATAAACTTCTGTATTTAATCACCAAGCATGATTAGTAATACATAATCCAAGTCATAAATCTTTGAATATGCAACTGTGATTTCAGACTCAACAGTTTCTCAATCACATACATAAATGATTCAAATAAGGCGATAAACCTATCTGAATTCTGAACTAGCAAATCAATGATTCCAGAAACATAGAAATGATGACTCCACGTAAACAAAAATCACCAAGCTCAAACTTACCCTTCACCAGATCTCACAACTACCTAATCAAATCTCACAAAAAATAAAACCAACTAGACCACAGGATTCAACATATCTCAATCCTGATCCAATCCAATCCAATTTCAGTGACAAGCCTCAAATCACCAGGCACCCTTTGACAAGACCGATTAACTGAACACCGACCTCAAAATCTTCAAATATGACACTCGTCCGATCCGCCTACTTCGCAAACAGTCGCTAAACCAATGTCGATCTTATTAGAGAGACAGGTGAGTAACAATATGAAGAAGAAGAAGAAGATGATGATGATGATGGACGATTTGAGGAGGAGGAGGAGGAGGGTTGGAGAGATGGCAGATACTACAATTAACAGAGATCAGGGCGAGGATGGGGTGTCAGTCTGTCACGTGGCGTAGTGGTAGTTGGCTCTCTCCAAAATTGATCATCAAAATACCGTCTTGTTTGTGACGATCAGGCAGTGTTATTTTTCTTCAAAAATATGTCATTTCCGTAATGTGTTTATCAAAATAAAACTTCTTTACAGGTAGTGTTTATATGTCCCGTGTTATTTATTCATTTGTTTTGATTGATGTATTACAAGTCGGAATAGAATCGATATATGTAATATGAGTATTATTTAGTATTTTTTTATCAATTGAAATGCACATTCTCGTATCGAATTCCTTTTTAAATTTAAAGTACGTGTCTCTCGTATTGAACTATTTTTTTCATCCAAAGATATGACTCTACCAATATATTAATGTCCGCATCGCGCAACTTCTTAACTCCACCGTCACCGTAAGATTTATGGATCAATCATAATTCGATAAAAGAAATTAGTATAATCACGAATCAACTCGATGAATTATTGTGGACCTCATAATTGAGATGTTTATTAATAATTAAAATAAAGGAAATACTTAAAGAGTACATTAATACATGTAAATTTTGATAAGTGTGATTATTAACTATTTAATCGCCAATATTAGATTAGACTTGTAACGATTGTTGTTTGTGATTATTTTGGACTTGTTGTCCATCATTTGTAATGATGGTGCTTTTGGCATTTTTCTTAGCGATAAAAGTATGGAATTTCTTTATAGAAAGAATTAATGACGGAAGACAAAAATAGTGAAAATGGTTGATGAATGAATTTAATGAAATAAAGAGAGGTACGAAAGAAGGGAAGTGTAGTTAGGCGTTAGGTGGTGGATGGACAGGATGGTATAGTTTGGTATGCTACGAAAGAGGTGGTAAAATGGACGAATGGATGGATTCATGGATAGATAAAATGGTTCGCGGATCTTAATGAATTAATTCATTAAGATCCATTAGTGTTAATGGATTAAACGAATGTATCACTAACGGTTGATGGATTAGCGGATGAATCCATTTGATCCGTTTCATCCATTACATCCATTTAGTGCATTTACTCATTTAATCCATTTATTTTATATGTGTATCAAAACTTTTAGAAATAATATGTTTTTGGTTGGCGATTGTATAATTTAAAACGAACAAATTAAATACAATACTGTTAATTTGTAAAATCCATTAAATGAATAACTGCTACAATTAAAGACATCATTCTAATTTCTTAATTGACGAGATTGGTGATGTATGAGATTTGATTTTCACGGTTCTTTCCTTTTTACATTTTTGTAGTTAAATTTTTATTGAATATAAGTTAAATCATTATATAATTGGATTAACGTTAAATTGAACAATTAACAGCATCTGTTAGATCTTGTAAATCAATGAACACGATTGATTCCAATCGGAGTATTATTTTAGAATGTGAATTTAACAAAGTAAAATAATATAAGAAATTCAACTCATTAAATTAAGTAAACAGAGAGCATGACGTCTTTGAGTAATATGGCCGACGCAAAGCTTATATCCCCATGTGAATTGAATGAGCTCTGTTCAAGAAAAAAAGTATTAATGATTGCTTAATGGATTAATGGTTGCTTAATGGATTAATGGATTAATCCATTTACTAATGGATTGTTAATGGATTTGGATTGATTCAATCCATTAAGTAAATGGATGGATAATGGATGGATTTCATGGATGGTTACCGGACGGATAAATGGATAATGGATCAAATTGCCACCTCTAGCTAAGATTGCTTATTTTGCTTGGGTTGAAATATCCCAAAGATTATAATTTAAGAGTTAGGATCAATTGAGAAATAGTAGATTTCATGATAAATGAGACTTAATTTCTATTTGTTTAAATCTAAAAATCTATTTTAGAAGGTATTAAGGGCATATTAGTCATCCCCGCAGGCCGCAACACAAATTCTGGCGATGACAATTCTAATTGCCGCAATCTGAAAATTGAAGTTGCTCATTCTAATTGCATAAGAAAGCCGCAAATCATAGACTAGAAAATGAAGTCGTTCATTCTAATTGCATATGAAATATCCAAATCGGAGATCTAGGGTTTTGGACTGCGGGATGATTCCAACATTCTAATTGCATAAGATATCTCCAAATCATAGATTTAGGATTTTGGGGATTGCAGGGAAAGCTTTCCGACCAAAACTCGTAGCAGTTACGAACAAAATCCGTAACAGTCACAGATGATCAAAATTTGTAACATGTACGAACAAAATTCGTAACATTCACCGATGATCAAGCCGAAATTCTACGACATCATTTTTTCCGTGTTACAAATTTTACTAATTAACATTACGAATTTCGATCACAGTGTGACTGCTAAGAATTTTATTCATAACTGTTAAGAATTTTGGTTATTAGTGACTACTACGAATTTTGCTCGTAACTGTTACGAATTTTGGTCACTAGTGACTGTTACGAATTTTGATCACTAGTGACGTTTACGAATTTTGGTGAAACGCCCTGCAATCCAAAACCCTATATTCATGATTTGTAGATTTCTTGTGCAATTAGAATGAGCACCTTCCTCTTTGTTCAGCTGTGGAAGTTCGACTTTGAACACGGGCGCCTCCGACGTCTCGTTGCAGTCGATTGCGCGTTGATGAAGGCGAGCAACCTTATGAAGACGTTGCTGCGTCGGTCGGTGGTGAATAAATTTGGAATCATCTCATTTTAGACAAAAAATATCCTTATTTGATCGACCAAATGAATTAATAAATGAATATTAGTATCTAATTAGAATTAATCTAGAGTATTAATCTCTTAAAATATACAGATTTAAATGATTCTTATTTATCATGAGATTTGAACTATCTATAACTTAGCGGGGTGTCTAAATGTATTTCTATTGAAATATCGGTGATTTGATTATGAAACGTCTGGGCTTTGCTCATCAGTGGGTAGATAGAGTACTTCTCTATGTTAGATCATCTAGATATTGTGTCCGAATCAATGGTGAGCTTTCCGGTATTTTCTGCCCAACCAGAGGACTCAGACAGGGAGATCCCTTGTCTCCATATCTTTTTATTATCTGCGCAGATTGGTTGTCCTATGCCCTCGATCACTATGCAAATGTTGGTCTGATTGAAGGTATCAAAATTAGTAGGAGATCTCCAGCAGTTAATCACTTATTATTCGCGGATGACTGCTTAATCTTTATGAGAATCAACTCTGCGATAGTGAAATCCATGAAAGATGTTTTGAATACTTATGAACACATCTCAGGCCAGACGGTTAATTATCATAAATCCGAAATGGTGCTTAGTAGAAATGCCCCTGCTCTGCTGTTAAGTGAAATTCATGAGGTTCTTGGTGTTACCGTGGTACCTAAATTAACAAAGTACTTGAGTTTGCCTTTGCACACGAATAGGAAGAAGTCCGAGACTTTCGCCTCCATTTTTGACAAATTTTGGAACAAAATCAAAGGCTGGCAAATATCAAAGCTTTCTGTGGGAGGACGTGAAGTTTTGATTGCTGCAGTTCTCATTTCTCAATGCCCTCCCTCGGTTTAGGTTGTCTTCTTTCTTGTTAACAGATAAAGTGTTAAATAAGATTCAAAGTTTGATAAGTAACTTTTGGTGGCAGACTTCAGGAGGAAAAAAGGCATTCACTGGGTTCGGCAAGAGCTACTGCAGCAGAAGAAGGAAGATGGAGGTCTCGGTTTCCGAAATTGGAAGTGTCTCAATTTAGCCTTTTTATCTAAGCAAGCTTGGAGGATTCAGACCCAACAATATCTGTTGGTGAGTACAATCTTCAAATCAAAGTACTTTCCTACTACGAATATTCTTGACGCTTCATTGGGTTATAAACCATCCCATGTGTGGCTGGCAATCTTTAAGTCTTTAACTATTTTGTGGAAAGGTGCCCAAAGATGTCCCCAAGATGGTAACCTGATATGGAAGTATGGGAATAGCACTACATTCACCATTAACTCAGCTTATGATGTTGCCAAAGCTCATGGCAAAGATAGAACTGAGAAGTCTGATAATACCAGGCTAAAATCCTTTTGGAAAACTGTTTGGAAACTTCCTTTACCCAGAAAAATCAAGATATTCGTGTGGAAAGGGTATAATGGCGCTTTACCAACTGGGAAGCAAAAATTGGCACATCATTTACAAGGTAACATGTCATGCCCAATATGTCAGTTCTATCTCGAAGATGATGCACATATATTCTGTAATTGCTGGTGGAGTAAATCTTTATGGGACTACTTGCATATTGATGGGTCAAAATATTTTCGATCTTTCACCTGCTTCGCTGATTTGATATATTATTGCCATCAGAATTTTAAAGTGCCAGAGCTTTGCAAGATCATACTTACATTGTGGTTCACATGGTACAACCGGAACCTAGCTGCGCATAGTAGACCCACGCTTGATCCTAGAAGTGCATTCTATAGAATTCTATCTTTACAGGCAGACTTCACTTCTTCTAAACAACGTCACAGTGCTATTAGTAATTTACTCTGCCTGGAATGGTGCAGGCCTCCTGGACAGTATCTAAAAATCAATAGTGACGCCTCTTGGGACCCAGAAGCTACGCACGCTGGTATTGGGGTAATTGCGAGAGATGGTTATGGAGTTGTGCTTTCTGTTAAAAGATCTTTCATATCAAACATGAATAGCATTCTCGATAGTGAAGGCGCTGCGTTACAGGAGGCTTTTCTTTTAGCGTACGACAACAGATGGACATATGTTATATTTGAAACCGATAATTGGGAGTTGGTGCAATGTGTTAAGTTTAAAACTCAGTAGGAAGTTTGGCGCAAGGACTGGTTTATTTATTGTAGTCGACTACTCTTGCAGAACAACAAGTGACAGTTAAATTGCATTCGACGAGAGGCGAATAGGGCTGCAGACGCTATTGCGAGACGATGTAGACTTTCTGCGTGGCGTTGGTCCTGCTTGGATGTTGTTCCGTATTTCTCTTGTTTTAGCCAAGTGCTTTAAGTCCTCTTGTTTACTGGTCTCGTTGTATCGGGAAAAAATGGTAATTTGTCTTTACATTTGTAAGCTAAGAAATAATTTATTGATTATTCATTATCTTTTTACTTTGCCTCAATTTTTTAAATTTTCTCTTCCTTATCTTAGTGCATCCTATTTTTTTTAATCATGAGATTTGGTCATCAAAGATGACTAAATTACATGAATCTCATCATATTTTTTTCAAAATTGTTTTGTATGATAGTATAATCTAATGTTTATACAATAGGAAACGGATCAAATGCAACTCATTGTTATAAATAAAAACAACCAAACATTTTGTTTAGAATCCCAATCGGAAAAAAAAGTCCCCATCGATCGCGCCAAATAGGATACGTCGCTCTTAAACTCGACCCGATTCTTATGCTACAAATTCGGATCTTTTCCAGAAAAGACGAAGCCAATAAAGTCCTCCCCACCATGGTTTTTTTTATCATAGAAAAGTACCATGAGAGATGATAAAAAAAACCATGCACCCCACCATGATCTTTTTGATCATAGATTTGATCATCCCATGAGTTTTTGTAAAAAAGATCATCGTCTCATGATCAAAAATAAAATTTGATCATGAGACGTGAGCCAATCGCAACGCGACATGTGTCATGTGTAAGAAACAATTCAGTTTTTATTTTGATCTTGCAACGAATATATCTTCCAAATTACAAAGTAAAAAATCAAAATAAATACCAATATTCATAATTTTTTGAGCTCTATAAAACGAGATACACTTTGATATAATTTTATTAATCTTAATATTTATGAGCTATAATTTATGTAGTGATGATAGAGAATGATGATGAACTTTTTATTTGATCATGAGTGAGATGCATGTGATTGATTTGGTTATGAGGATGATTAGATGAGAGAGATGGATGACATGATATTTTTGATCATGATGGGGATGCTGTAAGGGCATCCTTAATAGGGTATAACATAAAAGATTGTAGATGCAATCTTTTCTTTATTTGTCTTAATAGGACGGAGTTGTGTGATCTAGGTTCGTCAAAATTTGGGATGGCACGATCGTATGGACGAACATCATGGATTAATCACTACAAATTTTGGCTCAAGTTTACGATACATTTATGTACGATGATGCAAGCCGTCGTACGAAATGTGCGACATATTTGACACAATCATACGACACTTTATTAGTTTTGTCTCTTTCTGTACGACGCATTAACAACGTATTTATGACGACTTTACATCGCATTAAAAGTATGTGTCTCATATGCATCGTATAACATTCAAAACGCTACGACGCATGTATGGTGGCTTTACGTTTAACAGTTGTACCACAACATGTGAGTTACCGTACAATTATCGCACATTTCAATTTAATAAAAAACACATAAGCGAATTTCCCTTCTTCATTTCTCTCATTTCACCGCACTTCTCTCCTCCTCTATCGTTGCATGTTCGCTTGTCCATCGCACGCTTCGCCGCCGGCCGCGCTTGCCGCACCGCAGTTAGCTAGCTCGTCACCGGTCTTCAACAGCTGCGCCGCCACTCTGAGGTAAGTTGTTCAGTTTTAGGGCTCTTATTCCCAATCCGATCTTAGATGAAATAGATTGTATTGGAGTTTTAGGGCTTTTATCACCGCACGACTTGTAATGTTTCAGGCATATTTTCCCAAGATCGTCGCCGCTTTGGGGCTCAGCGTCGCCGTCATCTCCATTTTGATGTTACCTGTCGATGTGGTAAATCAACAGGCTTGTATACACGCGGTGCTTAATGGGGCTTGTAACCTCTCTTTGCGGATGAAGCAGATGTGGATGGCTATATATATTGTTGATGCGTTTCTATTCTTCTTTGTTATTACCTTCGCCATATTTTATTTCTTTTCATTGAAAATAGTGGTTTGTTTGATTCAGCGTGAAGTGGACTGATCCAATTTGGTAATTTTGGCAGGATTGCTGGAGCCTTGAAAGAGGATCAAGAGTGATTTGATTTGGGTAGTAGTTAATGCCATTGTTTGTGCCCTGTGCTCGACATTTTATAAATGATTAACAAGCTAAGTCATGTACGATGACGTTGTGTTTTTATAAATGTGATGCGCCTTGGAAAAGAGTAGTAATGGACATTCACTAATCTCAGTTTCTTTCATTCCTTCTGCTTGCAGCAGATTTGGTTGCAATGTTCTTCTGTTTAACAGAAGGAAAGGAGGAGTGGGTTCGAGAGTTTAAGGTATAAGACACTACGGTAATGCTTGCCTTTGCTTTATCTGTATTCCACTCAATGAAATTGGCAGTGTTATTGGGTTCATGTTCATTCAAAATATGTCAGATCAAGTGTCATTTTTATACTGTGTAATCATGTTTATGCTTTCAGAGAGCTAAGATTTACAATTTTGTTGAAGAACTGGATTAATTCTAGATTCGACTCCAAGTTAATGTTGACAGAGGCAATTTTGCTTGACTAGCTTTTGTTATTAAAGCTGTTTTAGGCTTTTAGCGCTTAGTAAATCTACTTACTTTGGCTTCGTGGAAAGTAATCTAACCTTCAATGCGATATCAGAACAACCAACGTCTACATCAAACTTAAGAAGCCTAATGCTACCATACAGAATGCTACTGCTGCACTTGAGGTAAGTATGTCTTCATTTCTTCTTGTTTGTTCAGCAAACAATGTTCTTGGAATGTTATCATCTCATTGCTAGCAGTTTTCAGTGTTTCTCATTGTTATTCCCCATTTGATATGCCACATTCGATATGCAGTGTTTCGCATTTTTGGGTAGTGATGTCTTGTAAACGCGTATAATATAAATGCCCTGTTTCATATGCACTGTATGTCACTTACGCATTTACTTGTTTCCACTTTCTCATCTATTCCAATGTTTCTTTATCCCTGATATGTTTGCAGTGTTTTGAATGTTCATTTAGTTCGAAAGGCTGGCTTCCGAGCGTACCCCAGCATCTAATTTTGGTCATCGACGAAGCTTGAAGCAGTTGTCGAACAAGTGACGGAGCTCAAAAACCAGCAAGTTCAGATGCTCCAGTTTCTCGAGAAGCAGTAACAAGCCAACAAGTCATTGTCAATGCAAACACTAGTCAGCCCGCGCGTAGCCATGTTTTGGAAGATATGCATTCGAGAGATACTAACTCCATCTAATCACTTGATGATGACGAGGTGAGTCAAATGAAGATTCGGATTAGGAGTGTGTGTTTGTTATTAGAACTTATTTGAATTATCTTTTGTGTAACAATTTTTTGGTATGCTCAAAACTTGTGGATATTTTTTTTCCGGTTTGTTGAACCGATTCTAATGTTCAAATTTGATGTAGTGTATCAGCTACTGCAGTAACAGGTTGTAAAATTTCATATTATAACAATTAATGAATAAATATAATTGTAAATGAAATGGTTTAAAAGATTATAATTTCTGTCGCATATGTGTTTTTAAGTCGTTGCACACTTATTTACGACAGACCTACAATGAACTGGTATTTGTGACGTACATTTATTGTAAAAGTGTCGTAGAGAATATACGACAGACAGTTGACAGTTGTGCGACGACTTCTGTGATTTGACGCAAAACTGTCGTTTAACTCTCGCAGATTTGTAACGCAAAACCGTCGTACATTTTTGTGCTACGCAGTTTGTGCGACGCAGTGCTAATGTGTCGCATACCTGACGTATTACGACTGGTTTACGTTGAATTTTAGCTGTCGTAAACCTATGCAAAAATTTGTAGTGAATGGGGACATGTGGCGGATGTTCATTGGTTAAAGGCTGCCGTGTGGCGACTTGTGATTAACTCTAAAAATTTATATGTTTTCAAAACTTATAAAAGCAAAATACCCTATCGAAAAAGAAAAAAAACTTATAAAAGCAAAAAATGGAAAACTGATAATAACTTTTTATTTAAAAACGTACAAATAAATTTGTATTTTGGAGCTCTACAAATTGAGACCAGTATTGTTATATTCTTTCCGAGCTCAAATAAGAGATAATACATGAAGATGTGAAATTAAGAATGAAGATTAACAGATTTTTTTGAAAAAGATTGTCCAATGATAAGATAATTAATGATAAGATAAATAGATAATGATAAGATTGTGAGACAATATTTTATTTTAGGTTCATCAAATATAAGGATGGCATGGCCTAACCTTACTCGAACTCTGTTTCCACTGCCGTAGAGATCGAGAGCGAGTGGGCATCATGGTTACATCTTGTTTCTCTTGCTTTTTTTTGTCGAAGAAGACTGCGGAACTTCCCGATGATCTCATGTACTCCATTTTTCTCTTGCTGCCGATAAAAACTCTCGTTCGATTTCGCTCTCTATCAAAGCAATGGAATCAAATCATCTGCAGCAGAAAATTCTCACTCGACAGGCCACCAGTAACCAACATCATCCAGTCATTCGTTTCAGAAAAAAAGATGAAGCCTCGTCTGTTTATTCATAAGAATTGGGCGGATGAGTTCCACCGTAGCCAGATGAAATCATATCTGGTCAGCTTCGCTGATTTTTCAAAAAATTATGTTAAATGTAAATAATGATTTTAACATTATCACTCTAGTGATTTTATGCTAATTCGCAAACCTCAATGTCAATACTTCAGTAATTTTGAGTTTACATAATCATCTGAATAAATCGGATTTTGATATAATCTAGTCGGAGGGCGCTCAGTTGGTTCCATCACTGTTTGATGAATCTATAGTTAAAGCACTTTGCACTTGTATCGAATGATCCATATGTTAAACAAATAAATAAAAAGGTAAAAGAATAGTTTTTTGAATTTTGCAGTAGCACAAGGTAAATATACAAAACTGTTGACTTTTTTTATTTTTATCTTTTAGGTAAAACCCATACGTTTTGCAGTTTTTAATAAGCTGTGGATCATTTTGTAACAGATTTATTTGAGCGGTCAGTAGAATTTATAATTATTTGATTTACTACTTAAATATAGAACCTAACTAGAGTTAAAGGTTTTTCAGTTGAATTCCTTTAGTCAATTTTATGTCCACGTTCATGAGTATGAGTAACATAGTCATGAATAAATCACCAAGTATGTTCATATTCATGAGGCAAAGTGAAGTGGCTTGGTGGTGGCCCTGCTTCCTCATACACTCTCCTGTGACCAGGGTTCGAGTCCTCACTAACACTACTAACACATGTATCAAAAAAAAAGTATGTTCATATTCATGTGTAACATAGAGGCCGGATCTGGTGCAAAGCCCAGATCCTGTGCAAAATACAAAGTGATCCATACCGTTCGTTTTAACAATCCAATGGCTAGGACTAGTCGGTTGAAAGAAATAATAAATGAATTAAATACGTATATATCATAACATAAAGGTTATAATTGACCATCCGAATTTGAAACTGCCCCGTCTTTCTCTCTGCGCACGACGAAACTGAAATTGAGAACCGATTTTAGGGTTAGCGAAATCGAAATCGCAATCCGTCGGTTGGCGAAGACGAAATCGAAACCGATTTTGGGTTACCGAAGACGAAATCGCAATCCGTCCAGTAGATCGCAAACGTCAACTTATTTCGTCCGGGAGATCGCAATCCGTCCAACCCGATTTTAGGGTTTGGAATAATGACGAAGAACATTGGTGAGTGATTTCTGTTCGTTAAATTAATGTCCGGCTATGTTGTTAGTGATTTTGGTGTAATAAATAGGCAACTGTGTCAATTAAAGTTCGTTCGTCAATAATTGATAGTTCGTTAATGTTTACTAACCTATAAACTGATGAATATAGCTGCCATTGGGGTCTAATAGAGCATAATTCATCAATAAATGTTCATAATTCGTCACCTGTCATTATAGTTCGTTCATCAGTATTTTATAGTTCGTTAATGTGTACTAACAACGAAAATGTTGAATATCGCGACAATTAGCTCTGATAGGGCATAATTCGTCAAATACTATTTAAAGTTCGTCAAATGTAATTTATAGTTCATTCAAAAATATTGTATAGAACGTACGTCTTATGTCAGTTATAGTTCGTTGGTCAAAAGTTCATTCATCAAAAGTAAGTATAGTTCGTTCATCAATTATAGTTCGTTCATCACAAGTTTATAATTACTAACCACTAAAAGCTGATGAATATAGTTCGTTCGTTCATCATTTATAGTTCGTTTGTTCTTCATTTATAGTTCGTTCATACAAACTGTAAATATTGCAGCCAATAGCTTTATTAGGGATTAATCGGCAATTACTATGTATAATTCGTCAAATGTAATTTACAGTTCGTTCATCAATATTGTATAGAAGGTCTTCTGCTATTTATAGTTTGTTAATAATTGTTGTTTATTCGTGATTTTTTATGAATCTCAGAAACTGAATAATATTTGCGTGTTTGCTCGTAGCAGTTCTAAAAAACTTTCTACTTCTTCAAAAAACACAACAAGAGGCAGCACCAGTGCATCAACTGGAAAACTGGAAGCCCAAGGAAAAGGAAAACCCAGGCTTGGATCTAAAGTAAAAGGTGGAAGGAAAAGCCATCTGTGGCAGCTTAAATTTTCCTGGTTGAGAAACGATATCTTGGAATGACATTTTAGTTTCAGTAATTTTGTCACTCTTTAATGGCATCCAGTTGAAACTATTTTATCTGTTTGGGATTTTGTCCATCACCAAAGTTAAACAATTAGTTCACATAAAAAAAAGGAAAATCATGGATGAATTCTTAACGAATTGTAGTCTAATTTTGACGAATTATGTCATAGTTCGTCGAAAGTGGACTATAATTCGTCAAGAATTAAGAAGAATTGTCAAATAATAAAAGTTTGAACATGTATAGTCATGACGAACTATAAATTGGCATGACGAATTATAATAAATCAGACTTAATTCGTTCAAATTGACAGAGTAAAAATTCGTCGAACTCAGTTTTCCACACTATGAATAAACTTCGACATCAATAGAACTCAACCCAAACTCAAATCAACAAGTTTTTATAAAGAAAAAATCGAAACTGAACATGACGAACTATAAAATGGTCGTGACGAATTATAAAAAATTGGACTTAATTCGATCAAATTGAAGGAGTAAAACTTTTTTGAACTCAATTTTTCACACTCTGGATCATCTTCGCATCAATGGAACTCATCCCAAAATCAAATCAACAGTTTTCATAAAGAAAAATACGAAATTGAACATGACGAACTATAAATTGGCCGTGACGAATTATAAAATGTCTTGACGTATTATACCATGATACAGCCAAATCTAGACAAATTTTAGTTACATGTGACGAATTATAGCATTGTCCTTTGAAGTGTACTACAATATGTCGTAATTCATAACGAATTATAGTCAAATTTTGACGAACTATGATATAATTCGTCAAAATTAGATTATAATTTGTTAAGAATTATATCAAGCGGCATTGTGATCAACGCCGATACACCACTGGCCATAGCTGCACTAGCCCCTTCAACAGCCACATACTTAAGATTCGAAATCTCATGATCTCCAGCACAGAACCCCATATGAGCTTGTGAGCTGTGGAATACGAAACCCACCAGACAGCATTGGATGGTGCATAAGTAAGGATCGACACACCAAATCCTCTGTACAGCCTACGGACTCCATCTTGCCTCACAATTTTCTGAAATGCGTCAATTCCGCCACTGTAATTTGCCGTGGGGATAATGGGATTGTTGCCGGACGTCTGGACCATCTTTGTCGGCGAATTGAACGGCAGAAAACACTTGGAGAACAAATCGTGCTGAACGTGAGCGACACCACATGGTTGATGTAATTACCGCCATTGTTGAGCAAAATCTGTTGCTTCAGCTCCTGCTTGAAGAGCTTCGACGGAACGCAAGTACGCAACCCATTGAATTTTCGGTTTGAACAACCTGACGATTCAAGGATGATCGTCGGTGTCGTCGTCGTCCAAGGATGATCATCGGCGTCATCGTCGGTGTCGTCGTCGGCTCCGTCGACCATGGTGCAACGTCGTCCCCAGATGTTTAATCGTCGTCCCCAGATCTGAATGTTTAATCGAAAGGTTGAGAGAGAGAAAGTGCCAATATTTTATTCCAGATTTACCCCTGATCCCGTATCAATTTGAATTATATTTATTTATGACTAAATTAATCTCATCCACACAAATTACAAAATCAAAGGATGAGATTAGTTTGTATTTTTTACAATAATATGGGGTTTGCACCTGATCCTAATCCGTGTAACATATATATAGTTTTGATATTTAATTGTATTTGACTTGAATGTATATGCAATCTGACTGCGCCTATGTTGTTCTCCAGCCCCCCATCCCCTCCGGACTTATGCCGCGTTGGATTATTGCGGAATCAACTTGTGATGGCTTGATATGTGGAATTTGTATAAACGGAAAGCGTAACAAAACTTATAACGCTTTAGCATATATAGTCATATGGAATCCGCATACTAAGCAGCATAGGGTGGTTCCAACCCCTGAAGGGTTCTGGTATAATCATTATCGCCCAGATCATTTCAGACTTGGCTATGATCCATCGATCAGTGACTACAAAATTGTTTATCTGAAACGCGATGGCCTTGCTATTCAAGTATTTGCTTTGAAATCTAATACATGGAGAACAGTTAATGATGCGTCCACCGTGGATCTTCTCGGTGGCAAATACATAAATCACAAGGATTCTGTTTTTGTGCGCGGAAATGTTTACTGTCTTTGGCAGGTAAAACATAGTAAGACTGATGTCATAGTGAAGTTCAGTTTGAAGGAAGAGAAGCTGACAGCCATCTCACTCCCACCGAAATTGAAGAATCGGTCTAATAGAAATGATGGCATAATAAAGTTAGGTCAATATCACGATGGATCACTTTGTTTATTTTGCTACTGGTTTTTTGTAGCTAAGACCGAGAGGCTAGTTGAAACATGGTTGCACCAGGAAGACGTCGTCGGCGATAAAACTTGGAAGAAAGTGGCGAGCATTCCAGGGGCGAGCATTCCAGACAAGCTAAGCAAAGATATAATGCGACCATTGGGATATACTCACAGCGGAGATCTCATCTTGACAAGTAGTACTTATTTGTATGGTGTCTATGCGCACGTACCCAGGGCGAGCATAGTTAAGAAGTTAAAGTTTGAAAAACGGTTAAAAGGAAAGGTGTTGGTTGATCAACATGTTCAAATTTTAGACATGGAGACATTGATCTCCCCCTAAAAATGTATTCATCCGCTTAGCTTGTATTTATTTTTAGTTCCTCAGTCACCGAGCACTACTAATTTTGCAAATAATTCCGTCGTAAGTTTCCGTCGCTTCTTAGTCGACAAACAAACTGACGAAAAAAAACCCGTTATATTTCCATTTTAATTC
Source organism: Rhodiola kirilowii (assembly GCA_033675215.1). Lineage (NCBI taxonomy): Eukaryota > Viridiplantae > Streptophyta > Magnoliopsida > Saxifragales > Crassulaceae > Rhodiola > Rhodiola kirilowii. The sequence continues at coordinate 3,927,748 of CM066194.1, forward strand.
CGTCATCAACTGAAAACCGCTGATATTCCAGCAAAATACCGTCAATATAATTCCGTCACACTTCCGTCATTGTTTCGGCAATGACAATTTTCAACATTTCCGTCTGTTGACCGTCCGTTACCCGTCAAAGATCTTTCGTCAAATGTCCGTTAATATTTAGTCGAACAAACATTTTCAATGTTTCCGTCATTTATACGTCTATTTGCCGTCAATATTAATCCGTCCAATTTCCGTCATTTGTCTGTTGGAAAAAAATATTCAATGCCTTAGTCAGTTGTCCGGCATTGTTCCGTGTCTTTCAACAGCGCTTTTGTATGAAAGGCGCTGTCGTACATATTAAACAATATTCTTCTATCTGATGGAAATGTCATGGAAAAATAACGGAAAATTAGATTTGCTTTTGCCTATATAAAAGAACTCTTTACATCATTGAACCCACATTGTTCATGCCTGAGATGTGTTTCTTTTCATTTTGAATCATACAAATTTTGCAAGATGATGTTGAAGAATTTCATGGTTCTGAATGGTGTGCAAGATGATTTTGAAGAATTTCATGGTTCTGAAATGTGTTTCTTTACTTGAAATGGGGTGTAAGATGATTCTGAAGAATTTCATGGTTCTGAGATGTGTTTCTTCTAAGAAACTCATTTCATTACAGAGGCATGAAATTCTTTGGAATCATCTTCATCCCATTTGAAGTATATGTTTCAATTTTCCGTCATATTTCCGTCATTACTCCGTTACAATGTACCCTTTAATTACAGACCGTTGCTGAACCGCCGTCAATATAACATGTTATTTCCGTCAAAAAAGGACGGAAAATGGATGGAAATAGGACGAAATAATTATACAATTTAATTTCAATGTTGCGCTACATATATATGAGAACTCTGTAGATCATTCATCCCACCACATTCATTAACAACATACTTCCTTCCAATCCACATGTCTCCTTCATTTGACCGTGTGAGCTTACCTGATAATGCACGTGGATTTGCTCGTAGAGATCACGTTATACCTATTGGCAGACATCAGTAACACAACTTACTATTGTTATAAACATATTGTCTGTTTTGATAAATGCGGCCGTTATGTAATCCCCACTTTTGTAACAGTTTCTTCCCATTCGAGGTTCATCGAAGGATTGCTCAAGAATGCATCTTAAAATGTTGGGACTCAACGTCGGCATCGTGGACCATGATCCCAGCAAGCAGCAAGGAAATTTGGTTTGAGGAGTTTCAGGTACAAAGCGGTAACTCAGTAAATGTTTTACTTTCATTCGGGTGACAAACGTTAACGGATCTTACAAATGCTTTGCTTGTAGCGTATAGTTACCTGGGATGCACAATATGACAGTCGCATTCGGGGTAATTTTATGAGGAGATGCAAATTGATATTCGATGATCATCGTACGATGCGAAGGACAGGAAGAAATTCACTTTTGTCGTTGTCAATCAACCCTTAGATTGCAGAATGTTGGACTGGTCAACAATGTTGTTATAAATTCAATTTTGTATTCCATGAATGAATTAAATAATATATATATAGTGCTTTCGTAAAGCAAATTGACGGTTAAATATAATGTTGTATTCCATGGTAAATATAATGTTTTTATTTAATAAATTGTATTTGAAATCATTTGTCTAACGCAAATTGATATACAAAAATTATATTTAAAAATTTGTTTCGAAACTAAGACAGCGGTTTAATATATAAGCGCTGTCGTATATGTTATTAACAACAGCGTTTTAATACATAATCGCTGTTGTACAGGATTTCTTTTTTGCAGCTTTTTAAAAGGTTTTTTTAGTAATTTAAAGGCATTTAAACGGACAACGGCGTTTATGTCAAATGCGCTCTTGTATGGACACTTACAACAGCGCTTTAATAGATAAGCGCTGTCGAATAGTATATTGCAATAGCGTTTTATTTTAAGCGCTGTCTTACGACTGAATATACATTGCTTACATAAACACGCATAAATATTTATACAATTTATGTGCTTAAATTTTTTTTTTTTGATTAAATTTATCTGCTTAATTCAAGTGTATTTGGTTGACACGTCCATGCCACAACAATGCGTGACGTGTCTAACTGTTGTAATAATCTGATAAAACACGATTTCGAAAAATAAACAACATGTTTACATCGACCTGTTTCAATTCATAAATGTCGACCAATAATGTACATTTTATAATCATTCAAGTTTATACATTATGATACGTTTGTCGTATGTAAGCAATCAAACCATCGGCAAAGTGCTCCCGCATATCATCGAGCACTGCGTCATCATATGGAGCTAGCCCTTTCGGAAAACACTATAAAAAACAAAATTACAAAGATTGTTAATTACCTCACTTAATTGTTACTGCTTAATTAAAGATCGATGTACACCTACTTGTCTGATGTTATCCTCAAACGTTCCATTTGTGTCTTGGACGAACTTGATTATGTCCTTAATATATTGCAGGACATAGAAGGCACACAGTTCAGTGTCCAGGGGCTGATGCGGGCACTGAAATAAGACTGAATTTATAATGCACGAAAATATGCATATAATGAAATATTCATTGCCTGTATAACATTTGCTATATGTTAAGCAAATACCGTCACAGTCTTCCATTCTACTTCGCCACCTGACGGGTTGTTGAAGCAGAGACTCATGCTCCTGTAACAATAAGGTAATTTTTACATACGAATTTTTCCCTTTGGCCATGTTATAATGGTAACTAAATTGCACTACCATATTACTTACGTGTTAACAAAATTCACTGCATCAGCCCTCGGTAACTTGTCCAGTGAATCGAGCCAAAGGGCCACTCGTTTCTTTGGGAATAGGACAACTAACATCCAATGATACCTAACATAGATTTTGGATGAACATTGTAGATTAGTGAAAAAGCCACCACATTGATCATGGTCCAAAAAAGATGTGGATAAATATCAACTCACTCTTCGACATCTATGTAGGGAAGGAAGTAGCAAAAATTATGCTCATAGTCGGGCATTCTCAATCTGTCCTGGAAGAAGCCCACCCTGACATCGAATGGCTCTGACGGAGTCATATAACTCGGTCTGAAGAATCCAAACCGTATGCCCGGTTGTATCGTATCGTGGATGAATCTGCTTGCATTTCCTTTAATTAGGTCAATTCTTATAAGTGCTGTTGCAGTACACAACATATGACAACGTTTAAAATGTAAAGCGCTATCATATGTTACGAAATACAGCGCTTATTTTTAAAAGCGCTGTCATATTTTATTAAACACAGCGCTTATCTATAAAACAGCTGTCGTTTGTAATTTTATTTATTTGTAATGCAAATGCCTGGCAAAAAGAAACAAAAGCAAAACAATTAAATAGAACTGGCTCGGACGTCGTGTAATTTATTTTTCTAAAAAATTAATGTATATTAACAGCGCTTTATTTATAAGTGCTGTTGTAGTACACAACATATGACAGCGTTTAAGCTGTTAACCGCTATCATATGTTAATAAATACAGCGCTTTTTTGTAAAAACGCTGTCATATGGCTGTCTAAAAAAAACCCGCCGGATTCGCCCGCTTAGACATTTAGGTTAATTTTGACTAAATTAGACGATTGCTTTTCATTTGCACGAATTGAAATTACATGCGCTGGAAAACCCTCAGTATCCTTCGTCGACTTCTGCAACCAATTGCTGCCGATTCCATAAGCAAGCTTCGTTGCTCAGGTATGTAATAGGCACCGTTTTTCTCCTGTCAGCTTCTCGTCGCAACTTCGGATACTCGAAGTTGATTTGTATGTCGCGGTATTGTTTGTTTGTTTGTTCGAACCCAGATTGTATATTTTTTTTGGCAACTGATATGCGCGTGTGAAGTGGTAAGAAGACAATTTGTTTGTTCGGCGTTTGTTCTATTTGTGTTTGTGACCGCGTTCTGAATCCAATGCTCGAACTGTTTGTGTTACAAATTAGGTGTCATTAATTGCTCAGGTATGTGATATATAGCTATAGCTCATCGTAGTCATGGTTCAATGTCGGCTTCAACGTCACACTTGTGATACGATTTGGTTTATATTGAAATGTTGATACAATTTGTACTTTGGTGGCAGGGTAAATGGGACCATCAAAGCGCAATGCACAAGGCAAAAAGAAAAACGTGGCTGGTAGAGGTAATGAGAGTTCATCACAAACGCGACTAACTGACGTACGCCAACCAAGACAGTCGAGTCAAAACATGCAACCCCACCATTCGATTGAACAGGGAATGTACAGCCATTGTGTTCCGGTTCAGGATCATACCCCTGCGAGACAAGGGGGTGAGTACAGGGAACGTACACCGGCCTCAACCGAGGACACACGTCCAAGTCCAGATGATTACAGACCTTCTATGAATGTACCGGACCCTATCTTGGAACATATGGATGAGGACAGACCATTACCAGAAGTGGATGCTTACAACTTCGAGGAAATCATGGATATGATTGGGGGGAACAGGGAGGTTGGCCAGGATGCTGAAGAAGTGGCCTCACCTTCGGCAAGTGATGACGATCAGGATGATGCAGTTCGGCCCGAGCTCGTTAGAGGAGGGACTTCGGCCGGTGGTGGTCCAAGTGAGGAGACACCGTTGGGTTCGATGCCATATGATACTCGACCTTGGATCACTCCAGCTGGGGATGACAAGTGAGTACCTTTTATAGGGCAAACGTTATGCAGTTTGTTTAAACTAACGTGAATATAAATATTATACCTTGTTGCATCTCCAGCTTTGACCCCCCTTGCGCTGTCAACAAAATCGGTCTTCAATGTATGGGACCTGGATTTAAAGTTGGTTGGACGACAATGAGGACGTGTGATCCACAAGCTCCGGTGAAGTGGTTTCGACACTTCAAGGTAATGTAAATTAAAATTATAGTACTTGCATAATTTATGGTTATTTTGTTTTGAATTGCATATGATTTATGTTTATATAAAACATATTCGTAACACAACTATGTAATGTATATGTAGAGCTTGTACCGGTGGGATCCGATTCACACCGACCAAATTGAGGCCAACTTCAGGAAGAAGGCGGCTAAGATTCTACAAGATACATGGAGAGGTTTACGAACCGGTGCAACTAAAGGGCCAAAATGGCTGACGCAAGATCACATAGATGCGGGGAGGGCTCGATTTAACACGGACCCAGCATTCATAGCCCGCAGTGAAAAGAACAAGCAAACTTATTCTGCCCAGCTTGCCAGAAACGGCCCAGCAGTGCACCACGCATTTGGGTCTAGACCAGCACACTTTCACGTTGCTAAGCTGGTAATACATACTATTTTAGAATAATTCAAGTAGCAGTATAATATGTTATAACACATTTTATCGTTAAATTTGCAGGAAAAAGATAATAAAAGACAAACGTTGCTAACTGATATATTTGACAAGAAATATAAGCGGAAAGATGGGAGCTATATGATACCCGACGCGGATAACAAAAGGGTATACACGTTATCGAATTACATTTGTTTATTTAATTTGTTGTTTTTATTATATTATGTAATGACTATTGACAACTAATATGTTTGGGACTTTCACTACAATTTATTTGTTTGGGACTATCATTGTAATACCATCATTACATTTGTTTGGGACTTTCACTACAATTTTTTTGTTTAATTTGTACAAATGTGCAGAAACAACTTGAAGATGCTCAGGCTCTGGTCCTGAAGGATCGGGTTGCGGGTGAAAGGGTACCGGATGAGAAGCTGGTAGAGGCCGCTGCAACTGTCATGGGAGTTCACCCGAGGTCGGGGATACCATATTTGTATGGTCCTGCAGCCACATTAGTGTCGGACAAGTTCTCTTCGACGGGTACTCAGTCGTGTGCGAGCTCGCACAGAGCAAGGGACCAATCATCGGTCGACTCCACTCAGGAGCTGATGCCGCGTTTAGAGCGCATGGAATCCCGACAGGAGGCTGAATTGAGACGCATAGAAAAGGAACGGGAGGATGATGTGAGGCGAATGGAATCCCGACAGGATGAACTGAAGGCCAGCATGGAACGGATGATGGAAATGCAAGCTGCTATGATGAGGATGCTCACTACTCCCGGATACCAGCCGACCTCCAGTCGAAGCCCGGATGGAAACGACCCTACTATTCGTAATCAGGGATCGAATGAAGAAAACCGCACATTATAATTTTGTTTTAGTGTTCTTTGATATATTTATTTGAATCGTCATTTTAATCATTTTTATTTCGAATATGGTAAATTAAAATTTCGAATTTTTTGTTTTTTTTATTTTAATCATTACAATTTCGAATTTTTGAGTTTTTTATATGATATATGAGTTTTTTAATCGGAATTCAAATTAAAATATGAAAATTAAAAATTGTGCCGGAATAGGAACGGTATCTAAACGGAGAATATAACTGACGGAATGGTGATGTAATCTAGACGCTGGTGCAATACACGCTAATGCGATGGAAAGCCGACGACCATATGAATGCCGTGATAACGACGGAAATGTCACGCCAGTGTAAGTAACGTAAATGAGGCGAAATATGGACGACAGTTTTTATTGATGGAAGTAAAGCGTAATATTGACGGAATTTATGCATGGCGTGATAACGACGGAAATGTCACGCAGGGCTAAGTAACGTAAGTGAGGCGAAATATGGACGGCAGTTTTATTGATGGAAGTGAAGCGGAATAATGACGGAAAATATTCTTAATGGAATATGGACGGAATTAGGATGGAAAATTAAAAAGGCGTAATGTTGACGGAAAATATACGCAGAAAATTGCCGACGGAAATGTGTTGGAATATGGACGGAACAGAATATACCGAAATTTAGACGGTTTTTTAACGGCTTATTTCAACGGACGAATGACGGAAACAAAACGGAAATATCTTAAACGAAATTATGCCGGACTGTCGACGGTACAGACCCGAAAGATAACAACGAAATGTCGACGGAATTATTTTTCCGTCGGGAAAATTTCCGTCACCATTTTTATTGAAGGAAAGTTGACGGAATTTTAACTTTTCCCGTCAACATTCCGTCACCCTTCCGGCTTTTTTTTGATGTCGGAAAATTCAGCCAAATTAGTAGTGGAGTATTATAGCCTTCAGTAACTTTTAAAAGTTGTTCGGTTTTTATTTATTACTTGTCTGTGACTTGGAAGAAATAGTCTCCCAGTCGCAGAGTGCATTTGTTAAGGGCCGGCAGATTTGGGATAATATTTTTTTTGATTATGAGCTCATGCTCTTAAGGTAGTATCTGCTCAATTTCGAGTTTGTGAAGACTTGAACCCTGGATCATTATGATACAACATGAGAGGTGCTCCACCGAGCCACCTCTTTGCCTCATGAAGTAACTAAATTCATCAAACATCGGAAACTAAAGCAGGGAAGCGTTTGTGTCACTGAAAATTGATATGAGTAAGGCATATGACCGCATAGAATGGACTTTTCTAGAAAAGATGCTTCTGAAATTGGGTTTCAGTGACACATGTACTAGTAGAGTAATGAAATGTATTACCTCTCTCTGGCAGCATAACACCTGGGAGGGGTTTAAGACAAGGGGACCCTATCTCCCCTTATCTTTTTATTCTTTGTCAAGAATGGCTTTCTCTGAAGCTAGATGCAGAACAAAGGAAGGCAACACTAATGGGTGTGAGGCTGTCAAGAGGAATCGCACCAGTTAATCATCTGTTTTCGCAGACGATTGTTTACTGTTTTTGAAGGCCGATATGCATATTCTGAAAAATCTCAAACGTGTGTTGGATATATATAGCCGAGTGTTGGGCCAGCAAATTAATTTCCAGAAATCGGAGCTATGTGGCAGTAATAATATTGATGAAATGTTCAAGTATATGTTGACGGAATATATGGGAATGAAAGCAGTAGATAAACATACCAAGTACCTGGGTCTTCCTTTAATTGTGGGACAGAATAAGGTAGAAGTTTTTAGAAGTTTGGAAGATAAAATGTCGAAAAGGATTCAAGACTGGGGGAGCATTGTTGTTATCTGCGGCAGGGAAAGAAGCGCTGATTAAATCATGCTTCCTATCGGTCCCTTTATACTCGATGAATTGTTTCATGTTGCCAGAAACCTTATGTGATAAGTTGACGGCAATGGCAATTAAATTCTGGTGGAACAATAACTCGAGGGATAGGGGAATACATTGGTTGCGGTCGGAATTGCTGCAGAAGGAGAAGACTAAAGGTGGACTGGGCTTCAGGAATTTGGAAGCAATGAACTCCGCGCTTCTAATGAAACAGTTGTGGAGATTTTTTGATGCACCCAGATATCCTAGTTAGCCAATTTACCGAGCCAAGTACTTTCGAGATGGAGATTTGCTCAATGCAAAAGTCAGGCCATATAACTCAAAAAAAAACTCATATGCTTGGAAATGCTTGCATAGGATAATAGAAATTTTCAAAACAAGATTGAACAAGGATATGGTAAATGGGAGCTGGAAATGGAAAGGAACCAACAATGGAGAGTTTACAGTAGAGTCAGCTTACTATATAATTCGAGATTGGCTGGAAGCGAAACGCTCGCATGGGGGGGGGGGAACATCAAACATTGCAACAGTTAGCCGAGCTGGGAGGACTCTATGGAGAATTAAAGTGCCTGACAGGATTAAAATCTTAACTTGGAGAATTTTCCATAATGCTTTGTCGGTATCTGTTAATCTGAAAAGAAGAGGCTGTGTTCCGGAATATGGCTAGTTGCTGCTTGTGCGGGTTTAAGGATGAATCAGTGAAGCATTTATTCATGGAGTGTTGGTGGATTAAAGCGCTGTGGAAAAAGCTGGGCATCGAAGGTGTAAATAATTTGGAGTTTGGTGATGCTGTTGACTGGCTGTGGTCCTACATGGAGAAGGGAAGGGTGCAAGATCTCAAGTTGATTATGGTTGGTGTGTGGACTGTCTGGTATAATCGGAATTTGTTGGTGCATGGGAAGCAAGGCATGAGCTTGGACTGGTGCTGGTATGAGATACTAAGCACAGTCCATCAGTTCGAAGAAAAAAGGTTGTTGGGTTTCCATGACACAGGCGACGCGGGACCAGGGCCAGAACAGGTTGTAATTTTTTGTGACGAATCCTGGTCGGCTGAAACTGATGAAGGAGGTTTTGCAGCTGTGGCGATGCAGAATGGAGTACTATTGGCCTGTCGAGCGGATTGGGTTCAGCCTTGTTCGTCCGTGTACGTCGCTGAGTGTCGGGCTCTAATGGAGGCTTTCGCATTGGCGGAGTTAGGAGGATGGATTCATGTCTCCATTGCGTCTGACAGTTCGGAAGCCATTTGGGCGATCCAAACAGGTAACTGGAACGTGGAGAGTAGACCTGAGGAGGTAACGAGAAGCTTGGAGTTGCTGAATAATCATCCAGATGGGTCATTCAGACTCGTTCCCAGGGAGAATAACACCTGTGCGGATACTCTGGCAAAGCAGGCTAGAAGATTTAAGTGGTCGTGGAAGACAATGACTGCAATTCCTAATTGCGTCAGGACTTGAAGCTTTTCTAGCTCCTTTATGTTTTTTTTGTTTGAGAAAAGTCCTTTGTGTTTTTAGTGTATATTGATTTTCTGGTTCTGTCTGTAGTGTCCTGTTCTCCTGGCCTGTAGGCCTTCTGTTTCTTGTTTTGTTGGGGTCTTTGGCCCCAACTCCCCCATTGAAAAAAAATTAACATAAAAAGTTGGGCTGAGCTTCTGGTCCGTAGGCTTATGGACCGACGTAAAGTTTTTGGGCTGTAAGGCCATCGATGCTTTGATTATTGGACTTGCATTTGCACTACTTAAAATCAATCTACTACGTATTAGATCAATTCTAGCCTTTCTTCGATCCAAAAACATATATAAAGGATATAACATGTCCACTTGAACCGAAACTTAACAGTAATTGAAATTAATTTAACTGAGTAATTGAAACTTAACTTAACTTTGATATCAGGTAGAAAATATAATTTTTTTTGTTATGTACTTATTATTGAATATATGAGGCCAGATCTGGTGCAAAGCCGAGATCTGGTGCAAAATACAAACAAATCCTATCCATTCAATTAAACAATCCAAAGGCTAGGATAATTAGAATTAAAAAAAAGGAAACTGGATTTAACTTGCAAAAAGGGTAAAATAGACATAATTTTTTTTATTTCTCTCTCATTACTGTTCATTACTGTTCGTCACTGTCGCTACTGTTCATACTGTTCATACTGTTCATTACTGTTCATACTGTTCATACTGTTCATCATCATCTACAAATCGCGATCGAAAACGAACTAATCGAAATCGATCGAAAACGAACTGATCAAAATCAAAATCGAAATTGAACTAATCGAAATTGAAAACGAAGAAGAAACGCAGAAATCAAAACGCAGAAGAAATCGACAAAGAGAAACGCAGAAGAAATCGAAAACGATTCCGAACTAATGGTCATAACGAACTATAAATTGCAGATAACGAACTATAAATTATCATGCCTAACTATCGATGATACTGCCGAATTGTTGACGAATTATAGTCCAAATGTGATGAATTATGTCATAATTCATCAAAATTGCACTATAATTCGTCGAAATCTTGACGAATTTGTCCAATTTGGACGAACTATAATCAAATTCGTCCAAAAATTGGATAACGAACTATAAATTGCAGATGACGAACTATAAATTATCATGCCTAACTATCGATTATACTGCCGAATTGTTGACGAATTATAGTCCAAATGTGATGAATTATGTCATAATTCATCAAAATAGCACTATAATTCATCGAAATCTTGACGAATATAGTCCAATTTGGACGAACTATGACATAACGAACTATAATTAGGCCTTGACGAATTATAAAATTCTTGACATATTATACAATGTTACTGCCAACAATTGGAAGAATTTTAATTACATATGACGAATTATAGCATTCTTAATCGAAGTATACTACAATATGTCGTAATTCATGACGAATTATAGTCCAATTTTGACGAACTATGACATAATTCGTTCAAATTGAATTATAATTCGTTAAAAAATTTAGACAGGTTTGAACTTCAATCTACGAAATTCACAATTGCAAACACCCAATCCAATAAATCAACAAATGCAAACACTGAGATCCAATAAATTCCAATTCACAATTGAAATTCACAATTGCAAACACTGAGATCCGAGAACTCCCTTCACCCGAAATTATCAACTTCCGCAACAAATCAATCAACAAATCAATCATCAACGTCCGGCTGGATTTACGAACAGTCTTTCAAAGCAACAGAAGCGACCGTAGGCAAGGATGATCATCGGCGTCGGTGTCGCCGTCGTCCAAGGTAATCATCGGCGTCATCATCGGTGTCGTCGTCGGCTCCGTCCAAGATGTGTGAAAATGCTCCCGTTTTCAGTTTGTTTGCGTGCAAGGTTTACTTGCCATGGATCTGCCATGGATCTGATTTCGGCGTGCAAGGTTTACTCGCCATGGATGATGGATCTGAGCTAGAGGAGAGAGAATGAAAACAAGTGGTTATAGGACAAATATACCCTTAATTTAATAAAAAGTTAAATTTAATAAGATTTTTTTCTCTTAATCTCAACCGTCCATGTATTAATTTATATGGCTGTGATTAGTTTGTACTTTTTACAGAAAATATAGGTTTGTACGTGATCCTTTCTCTTGAATATATAAGTATATTATTTATTGACGATGATGATGATGATGGTCATGATGATGACGATGATGGTCATGACGATGATGATAATGATGATGGTGATGATGATGATGGTCATCATGATGGTGGTGGTGGTCATGATGATGATGATGATGGTCATGATGATATCTCTTATTCAAGATCTTTCAATTTTTCAGCTGCTATCGAACACTATTTTAGTGTAGAATGCACTTCACAACAAGATGGAAGATGATTTGTTATCAAATTGCTTAGTTGTCAAATCGCTACTAATTCAATAAAAATTGATATTTGCAATACGGAAACAAGACGTCCTTCATTTTAAAATAATTATTCGATACAACTTAATTCTTTTTCAATAACATTCTATTTCGTTGGTAATCCAATTTCTATGTCCGTGCATCGGTGAAAATTGAATTGTCACAATTTTAATTGTTTGTCCAACAATCTAATAAGAGCATCCCAACGTGACTATTTGTTGTAAAATTAAATTTCACTATGATAAGCAAGGAATAAACAAGCCTTCAAACTCATGCGTGCATTCAAAGGGTTCGAACCGTCAACCTCTTGATAATTCGACCAAGACTATGACATATAGAACACTACCCATAATGCAAAGAGGTCACAAGATGACCCAAAAAAAACTTAGGTTATGAAAACCATCCAACCAGAACATGACATATGTTCTATACTGTATTAAAACTTTTTCAGATTAATATCGAATCTTTCAACTCATTTATTCTGAAAAATTAAACAATAAAAAATATAAACATTCGTAATTTTTTAAGTTCAACAAATACACATCCATACTATTATATTTTGTGATGTATGTTAATTTTTTTTTGTCAAGCATGGTGAGAATGCTCTAACACTTCTATCTCAATTTTATTTAATGAGATCAAATCAATTTTAAATTAGACCACAAAAAGACTTATTAAGACATCATTATAATATTCGAAAACATTTTTTTAAGCTACACTCAGTTAGAATCCCAATCGGACCCATCGACCAGGCCAAATAGGATAGGTGGCTCATAAACCCGACCCGATTCTTATGCTACAAATCCGGATCTTAGACGAACCACTGCCGTAGAGATCGAGAGCGAGAGGCATCATGGCTACATCTTGTTTCTCTTGCTTTTTTATGTCGAAGAAGACTGCGGAACTTCCCGATGATCTCATCTACTCCATTTTTCTCCTGCTGCCGATAAAGACTCTCGTTCGATTTCGCTCTCTATCAAAGCAGTGGAATCAAGTCATCTGCAGCAGAAAATTCTCACTCGACAGGCCACCAGTGAGCAACATCATCCAGTCATTCGTTTCAGAAAAAAAGAAGAAGCCTCATCTGTTTATTCATAAGAATTGGGCGGATGAGTTCCACCGTAGCCAGATGAAATCATATCTGGTAAGCTTCGCTGATTTTTCAAAATTATGTTAATGTAAATAATGATTTTAACATTATCACTCTAGTGATTTTAATACTAATTCTCAATGTCAATACTTCAGTAATTTTGAGTTTATATAATTAGATAATCATCTGAATAAATCCGATTTTGATACTGTATAATTTAGTCTGACTCAGAGGTAGCTCAGTTGGTTCACTATTTGATGAATCTATAGTTAAGCACTTTGCACTTGTATCGAATGATTATATTGTTTAAAAAATTGTAAAAGAATAGTTTTTTTGAATTTTGCAGTAACACGAGGTAAAAATACAAAATTGTTTTTGCACTTTTTAAGCTGTATCATTTTGTAACAGATTTATTTGAGCGCTCAGTAGAATTTATAAATATTTGATTTACTACTTGTATATAGAACCTAACTAGATTTAAGGTTTTTCAGTTGAATTCCTTTAGTCAATTTTATGTCCATGTTCATTTTTTTTTGATTGGGTGCTCATGTTAGTGTTAGTATCTGTTAGGTGAGGATTTGAACCCTGAACGTTCATGGCGCAGGGGGGAGTGCTCCACTGAGCCACTCCGCTTCTATGTCCATGTTCATTGAGTAACATAGTTATAAATAAATCAGTATGTTCATATTCATGTGTAACATATAGCTTTGATATATACTTTGTATTTGACTTGAATATATATGCCATCTGTCTGTGCCTATGTTGTGCTCCAGCCCCCCATCCCCTCTGACCATACGCCACGTTGGATTGTGGCATCGACTTGTGATGGCTTGATATGTGGAGCGACAGCATGACATCTCTATAGTCGTATGGAACCCGCATACTAGGCAGCATAGAATGGTTCCAAACCCTACAGGGTTCAGGCACTATCACAATGACCCAGTTGTTTTAGGACTTGGCTATGATCCAGCGATCAGTGATTACAAAATTGTTTATGTGGAACACAATGGCCGTGATATTCAAGTGTTTGCTTTGAAATCTAATACATGGAGAACAGTTAATGATTCATCCACCGTGGATCTTTTGGGTGACACATATAAAAAATACGATGATTTTGTTATTGTGCGTGGGGATGTCTACTGTCTTTGGCGGTTATACACAGATAGTCAAACTGATGTCATAGTGAAGTTCAGTTTGAAGGAAGAGAAGCTGACAGCCATCTCACTCCAATCGGAACTGAAGAATCACTTTGATAGAAAATGCCTGATAAAGTTGGGTAAGTATCACGATGGATCACTTTGTTTATTTTGCTACAATTTTTATAAAGCCCAGACCGAGAGGGGTAAAAATATGTTTAAACTTTAAAATATGGGGTGCACCAAGAAGATGTCGTCGGCCATAGCGCTTGGAAGAAAGTGGAAAGCATTCCGGATAAACTAAGCAAAGAAATGCAACCATTGGGATATACTCGCAGCGGAGATCTCATCTTGATGACTACTTATGATTCTTATGGAGGCTATGCGTACTTCCCCAAGGCGTGGAAAGTTCAGAAGTTAAAGTTTGAAAAACGGTTAAAACGAAGATTATTGGTTGATCACCAGGTTCAAATTTTAGACATGGAGACATTGATCTTCCCCTAAAATGTATTCATCCACTTTGCTTGTATTTATTTTTAAGTCCTCAGTAAGTATTTGCCTTTAACTACTATTAAAAATTGTTGAAGGAGCGTTGATTTTCATTTAGTATTTTTCTATTACTTTTTGCTTTGAATTAAGTGAATTAAAATTAATTAATAACGAAAATACCAAAAAAAAAAACTATTTTACTTTTCCAAATTGGATTACGAAATTTCGACAAATACATCGCATATCAACTCAGATTTATAAATTTTATAAATAAATAGAGTATTTAGCCGATGTGTCAATTTTAAATAAAATTAGGGGAAGGGTGATATAGGATAGGCCGCTCTTAAACCCGACCCGATTCCCTAAGCTGCCAGTCCGGATCTTAAATTAACTCCGGAAAAGACGAAGTCTATAAAACCCTTAACCTTACTCTGACTCTGAATTCTGATTCCACTGCCGTAGAGATTCGAGATCGAGAGCGAGCGACGACAATCAGAGGAATCATGGCTACTTTCTCTGAGAAAAACAATGCGGAACTTCCCGATGATCTCATCTACTCCATATTTCTCATGTTGCCGATAAACAGTCTCGTTCGATTTCGGTCTCTATCAAAGCAGTGGAATCAAATCATCTGCAGCAGAAGATTTTCACTCGACAGGCCACCAGTGAGCAACATCATCCAGTCATTCGTTTCAGAAAAAGAGAAGACGCGTTATCTGTTTATTCATAAGAATTGGGCGGATGAGTTCAACCGCAGCCAGATGAAATCATATTCGGTAAGCAGCCTCTCGCTTCCTGATTTTTTCAAAATTATGTCCAATGATTTTAACATTATCACTCTAGTGATATTAATGTTTAATGTCAATACTTAAAAGTAATTTCGAGTTTACGTAAATTGATAATCATCTGAATACATCGAATTTTGATTTAATCTATGTCAAAGAGCGCTCATTTGGATTGATCTTCACTATTTTAGGTGAAAATACACAACTGTTTGAACTTTTTTTTTACCTATTAGGTTAAAGCTGAAAGTTTTGCACTTTTTGAGCTTTGGATCATTCAGTAATAGATTTTATTTGAGCCCTCTTCGTCGAATCCGATATCAGTAGAATTTATAACTATCTAAAGTTAAAAGTTTTTCGGTTGAATTCCTGTAGTCAGTTTTATGTCCATGTTCATGAGTAACATAGTTATGAATAAATCACCACCTAGTAATGTTCATATTCATGTGTAACATATATAGTTTTGATATATAATTGTATTTGACTTGGAATGTATATGCAATCTGACTGCGCCTATGTTGTGCTCCAGCCCCCCATCCCCTCCGGGCTTACGCCGCGTTGGATTGCGGCATCTACTTGTGATGGCTTGATATGTGGAATTTGTATAAACGGAAATCGTAACAAAACTTATAACGCTTTAGTATATATAGTCATATGGAATCCGCATACTAGGCAGCATAGGGTGGTTCCAACCCCTAAAGGGTTCAGGTATTATCAACATCACCTAGTTCCTTTCAGACTTGGCTATGATCCAGCAATCGGTGACTACAAAATTGTTTATCTGAAACGCGATGGCCGTGCTATTCAAGTATTTGCTTTGAAATCTAATACATGGAGAACAGTTAATGATGCGTCCACCGTGGATCTTCTTGGTGACAAATACATACAATACGAAGATTCTGTTTTTGTGCGCGGAGATGTTTACTGTCTTTGGCGGTTAATACATAATATATCTAGTATGACTGAAGTCATAGTGAAGTTCAGTTTGAAGGAAGAGAAGCTGACAGCCATCTCACTCCCACCGGACCTGAAGGATTGTTCTGACAGAAACTGCCTAATAAATTTAGGTCAGTATCACGATGGATCAGTTTGTTTATTTTGCTACTGGTTTTTTGGAGCCCAGACCGAGAGGATAGTTGAAACATGGTTGCACCAGGAAGACGTTGTCGGCGATAGAGCTTGGAAGAAAGTGGCGAGCATTCCAAATCACAAGCTAAGCAAAGAAATAATGCAACCATTGGGATATACTCGCAGCGGATATCTCATCTTGAGGAATAGTCATTCGTATGATGTTTATGCATACGTCCCCGGGGCGAGCATAGTTAAGAAGTTAAATTTAAAAAAACGATTAAAACGAAAGTTGTTGTTTGATCAACAGGTTCAAATTTTAGACATGGAGACATTGATCTCCCCCTAAAATGTATTCATCCGCTTTGCTTGTATTTATTTTTAGTTCCTCAGTCACCGAGTATTAGCCTTTTAAAAGTTGTTGAAGGAGCGTTAGATTTTTATTAAGTACTTTTCTATGACTTGGATCACAAGATATTAAGAATCCCACCGTTCTTCAAAAATTTATTTGCAGTTTTTGGTCATGTTTCATCGTCATGTCAAACTAAATTTTTTTTGAATGTATCATGTCAAATTAAATTTTGAACAACGGAAAAGTGAAAGTTTTATCTACTATTTTGATATTAAAGATAATAATGGAAACTTAAAGGTAAAGAAAATAGAGACATTTGGGATTCGAATTCAATGAAACAATGATGGATTCTCCATTTTATACACGATATTTGTATAGATTAAAATAAGGATTTGGATCAAATACAAACCATAATTATAAATAAAAACTACAAATTCACAAAAATAATGGCACGTTGTAAAAATCGACTAATCAGAATTAATTTCGACCGGGGTTCTTTTTGTAAATAAAAAAAATCCATGCGCTCTTATTTAAAAAATACATATAAGATATGAGGGGTATAATCGTCCAAAATTGACTATGGTAATGACCAGACTTAAAAAAACAATGATCAGACGTAAACCAGTAATGACAATACTTAAAAAGAACAATGATCAGACTTAAAAAAATAATGATCAAACTTAAAAAAAATAATGATGAGACTTAAACCAGTAACGATCAGACTTAAAAAACAATGATCAGACTTAAATCATTAATGAACAGACTTAAAAAAAACAATGATCAGACTTAAACCAGTAATGACAATACTTAAAAAAAACAATGATCAGACTTAAAAAACAATGATCAGACTTAAAAATAATAATGATGATCTTAAACCAGTAACGATCAGACTTAAAAAATAATGATCAGACTTAAACCATTAATGACCAGACTTAAAAAAAACAATGATCAGACTTAAACCAGTAATGACAAGACTTAAAAAGAACAATGATCAAACTTAAAAAAACAATGATCAGACTTAATAATAGACAATGATCATACTTAATATTGATAATGATCAGACTTAAAATTGATAATGATCAGACTTAATAATAGACAATGATCTGACTTATTATTGATAATGATCAGACTTAAAATTGACAATGATCAGACTTAAAATTGATAATGATCAGACTTAGAATTGATAATGATCAGACTTAATAATAGACAATGATCAGACTTAATAATAGACAATGATCAGACTTAATAATAGACAATGATCAGACTTAATATTGATAATGATCAAATTGATAATGATCGGACTTAAAGATGGTAATGATCAGACTTACATGCAGAAATTGGAACATCCGAAGAATTTTACGCAAAATTTGATGTTTATGCGCCTGTGTCAGAATTTGATGAAAGCCTAGTGTTTTTTTGGGTGGAAACGACATTCTGAGCAAAACTCACAGCTATGCAGTGAGCTCGGCGTTTTTAAAGCAAATTCGATCATCTAGAGGGTCAAATTCGCGTTTTAATCTTCTTTAATTTTAGTCTGATCATTGCTTTGTAAGTCTGATCGTTGCTTATTTTAAGTCTGGTCATTGCTGTTTTTAAGTCTGATCATTGATGTTTTTAAGTCTGATCATTGATTTGTAAGTCTGATCATTGTTTGTTTTAAGTCTGATCATTGCTGTTTTTACGTCTGCTCATTGCTGTTTTAGTCTGATCATTTTCAATTTGTAGTCTTTTAGTTACCAATGTTAAGTCTGATCATTTTCTCTATAAGTCCAATCATTATCGATTTGTAGTCTTTTAGTTACCAATTTTTAAGTCTGATCATTAAGTCTTTTAAGTCTGATCATTAAGTCTTTTAAGTCTGATAATTAAGTCAAGTCTGATCATTAAGACTGGTCATTAAGTTTTTTTAAGTCTGATAATTAAGTCTTTTAAGTCTGATAATTAAATCTTTTAAGTGTGATCATTAAGTCTTTTAAGTCTGGTCATTAAGTCTTTTAAGTCTGATCATTGTCTATTTTTAAGTCTTATCATTAAAACTGATCATTGCTACTTTGTAAGTCTGATCGTTGCTTGTTTTAAGTCTGATCATTAAGTCTTTTAAGTCTGATCATTAAGTCTTTTAAGTCTGATCATTAAGTCTTTTAAGTCTGATCATTAAGTTTTTTAAGTCTTTTAAGTCTGGTCATTAAGTTTTTTAAGTCTGATAATTATGTTTTTTAAGTCTGATCATTAAGTCTTTTAAGTCTGATCATTGTCTATTTTTAAGTCTTATCATTAAGTCTTTTAAGTCTGATCATTGCTGCTTTGTAAATCTGATCGTGCTTGTTTTAAGTCTGATCATTAAGTCTTTTAAGTCTAATCATTAAGTCTTTTAAGTCTGATTATTAAGTCTTTTAAGTCTGATCATTAAGTATTTTAAGTCTGTTTATTGTCTATTTTTAAGTCTGATCATTAAGTCTTTTAAGTCTGACCATTGCTGCTTTGTAAGTCTGATCGTTGCTTGTTTTAAGTCTGATCTTTGCTGTTTTTAAGTCTGATCATTGCTGTTTTTAAGTGTGATCATTGCTGTTTTTAAGTCTGATCATTAACAACTCTTGGACTAAATTGAAAATAATATTATTAGATTTATACCCCTCCGTGTGGAATGACTATAATACCCCTCCGTGTGTTATTCGAGATTTCGACTAAAATGGGACACGTGTCAACTTAAAAATAGGTTTTTACCTGAACCGCACCCTTAAAATAATATATGATTGATATTTTAAAAAATATTTCAATTCATTCAGATACATTAAAAATTCTTTTTGGGTATATTCTATCCCTTCCTCACTCTTGGCGTGGGCCATATAAATTTGGAGTGATTGATATTTCTTATCCCTATTCTTGTCATTAGATCTATCATTATAAAAAAAATTCGCCATCTAATCAGTAATCACATTCTTAATAGGCTAAAATTCTCGCGTTTAACTTAGGGACGATGCAGCAGGTCATATCAAAAAAAAAAACTTAGGGATGCAGGTAAAGTTACACATAGTCACATACAACTGAACTACTGAAGTATAGTCATCAAATTCAATCTATAATCATACTTTAGGGGCACATCTCTACTTCACAATTCATGAAAATAAGCATAAACTTACATCAAAATTTTCATTTGTTAAGTTACGAGACATGCAATTTATAAATGCGCCTCGAAAGTTGTACATTGGATTAATAAATAGGGAAAAGTACAAAGAGAGGTTCTGAACTACCATTCAATTTCAATCTGAGATCCGAACTACCACATTTTCCAATCGGAGGCAAAATAAAAAAGTTCGCTAAAGTTAACGAATGGAGATAACTCCGTCAGTCAAAGTATAATTAAATGTTTTTAATTCAATCTATATATTTCTCATGGTAGGTTTTTAATTTTATTATAATATTTTTAATTTTATTTAAATATCATATTACAAATGCGTATTATTGTTAAATCAATAATTTACGGTTTCGTAATTTACCATATAACATGTATGAATAAAAAAAATATTTTCTTGATTCATATTGTAAAATTTTAAAAAATTTCTTGTATATGCATTATGGGTGAGTATAATATTTTAAATTTATATAGTGTGACAATTTACCATAAAATACGTATGAATAAAACTAAATTATTGTTTCTTAATTTGTGTCATAAGAGAATGAATATAAAAAAGAATACAACGAGAGATATATCGATAAAATATATTTAATTATAATAGAACAAACAATAGAAAGTTTAGGAAAATAAAAATATTATAATGAAACTAAAAGTTTTTTTGATGAATACTAAAACTAAAAATTAAAAATATTGAATGAGAAATATATATAGATTAAATTAAAGAAAAAACAATTAATTGTACTTTGAATAACGGAGTTAACCTCATCCGTTAACTTTAACAGATTTTTTGATTTTACCCCTTAATTGGAAAATATGATAGTTCGGACATCAGATTGGAATCGAGTGGTAGTTCGTGGTCCCCTTTTTTACTTTTCCCTAATAAATACATTTCACACTGAATTTCGAATAGTTAAATAAGCTCAAAAATTCCATCAAAAAAAATTAGCTCAAAAATGACATTGGAAAAGACCATTGAAACATAAATATAATGTTGGAAGTTTTGTTATATGAATATTACTTTAGTTCATGCGGAACTAACAATAATCAATTAAATCTGAACATGCATATCTATAAGTCTGAACATGCATATATGAATCTGAACGAATACAGGAATCAGAATCTGATAAATCAAATAGATACAAAAAGGACAGCAAACCGAGTTGGTGATTCAGTCACGTCGTTGACGCTGTCCTTAAAGCTGATTTGCCTCCCGTTGGTGCTGGATTTGACGGCAAAAAGCTTCCCAGGATAAAAGAACCTCAGCAAGCGCGTTGAGCACCGTAGCCTTGCTGATCGAACCTATTCGATCTTCTGCTATCACAGATCGGGAGAAGAGAACAGTAGTCGAGATGTGAAGGAGTGTGTTTTCGGTGTGTTCTGAACTGAAGCGCAGGCTTCTTTATATAGTTGAGAGGAGAAACGGTTTCAGCCTGACTTTTCGGAAAAGATCAGTCTTACTTACTCTTTGACGTTTGGTTTTACATAATAATAATAAGATCGAATTATGTAAAAAACCGAACCGAAATTAGATTAACCAAAAACGAACCGCGCAACCCGCTGAGAAAATCGACAGCATTCACTCGGATGATGTGGGCGCGCACAAGACAGGCCAAATCCGACGTCGTCGACCGGATGATTTCCCCCCTGCGCACGCCCGCGAAGGCATTTTGGGAGAGTTTCTTTTAACAATTTAACAAGCTTGTTATGGAAATCATATATGAACAAACAATGTTCCCATTTGGCCTCCAATGTGGGATATAAGCTTTTCACTTGTGTGAAATCAAGCTAGCTATCCATTCCTACCAAAGTCATGTTTTCATGGTTTTGGCACTACTTTGAGCATCAATTACTCATTCGATTTAGCTTCGTTTTTGGCGATTCAATACTTGATTTCATACCTCACACGTCAAGGTATTTTAATCTAATTTTGTCAACAAGATTCGAGGTGTTCTCCACGCTCAATTTTAGATCTCAAATGTGGCGCACCACCATTTTCTTCAACCCACTACAAACACATTTTCCAACATATAAGGCTAAGGCACTGCATAAGCAAGTGGCTTTCATGATTTTCATCAAATCAATTAAGTACAAATCAGAAGAGAACAAGGTTCAACTTAATCTACCGACATGAAGAGCTCTAACATCTTCTGCCTATTTGTAACCATGATGCTAGTTTTCTTTCCAGGTAAAATCAATCTCTCTTTTCTTTTCTTTCCTTTCATAAGTACTTCAAATTTTATTTCGTGGTTTTTTGATTTCGAGTGTTTGATTTTTGCTATGTCGAACTTGTCGATAGCGAAACTGGTAACAGCAGGTCCGCATCCGGCCTGTTTTGACCTACGTAAGCTCGATCTCCCAAATTGTAGTGTACCGGCTTGTGGAATGCTATGTTTTTCGAAATTTCAACATGTTCGTGGATACCAGTGTACAGATGGAAATGTGTGTAATTGTTGTCTACATGTTGAGTAAAATTCCAACGTTTTTACTGCAGTGGAAAAACTTATATACATGTGAACATCATTATTAAAATTGAGGGTTATTAAGGAGTCACTGAAATATTAATTTCAAATATTAATTTCTCAATTAAATTTGTAACCTTAGAGATACTTTTTGAAGAAGGGTTTACATCAAACATTACAAGGAATACATCACATTTCTAGGGTACACATATATTTCTAGTCCATTTAAAGCACATGCCACACATGCACCATCACGGATTTGAACTTTAACAATCGTTGAAGCACAGATCAACTGACACCTCTAACTTTGAACCCACGAGTTGACACACCTCCACGGTAAGGCCATAGCAGCAAAGCACATCTCCACGAGAGGATTATGCATAACACATGCAAGCGTCCATAAGGGACGAGGAAGATGAAATGAGGAAGAGATCCACATCATAAAGTGGGGACCAAGAAAACCCACATAAAATTATGAAAAGATGCCATGGATGGGGCTTGAACACTCCACCTTATGAATACAAGGTAAGAATTCTACCACTATGCCACATTCTAATTGGCGCGTCACTGCTCAAGTTTGATGCGAAACTTTGCCTATTCATTTCATTACCACTCACTTGCTTTAGGTAAAATCAGAATTTGTAGTGAAAACAATCTCTGCACTCTTCAAAACTCAACAACCAAATAAAAATTATAATATCAGCAGGTACAATAAATAATAACTGTTCACATGATGGCCAAAATAACAAACTTTTATTTGAGGTAAAGAGATATAAAATTAACCTAATTCAAAAATATAACGGTCCTATTGCAATTATCAAGGTGAGATCAAAGTCTCCATTTCAAGAAGAAATATAGATAAGGGAACCAATGCATTTTGACGCTTACTCTCATCCAGTGTGAATTTAACTCTATCTTTTGCCCACTTGACAATAGCATAGAACTGTCTGTTTATGTCTGACCTCATAATGAAACTTCTTATACTAGTAAACCCCATTGGAACTAATCTCTCCAGCCCTTGAAGGCTAACTCCCAACTTCCACGTTATGTATCTCCTTGTTTAACAAGTTTCCATATGTAGATTTTTGCGTCCAGTCCCTTACGAAACAAATATAAAGATTCGTTGTAATGAGTAAGCCAACACGTCTTCTCGCTCGTGACCATTTCAACATCATTATTCCAATCCGGTGGAAATGACACAGTCGATAACTTTTCTTCCGCAAGATTAAACCTCAACAAAATGAGTGACCCGTCGACACTATTCATAGCAAACCACCAAATATCTCCATCAACAGATACCACATCATGTTCATACCACCAAAGTTGTTGGGGAATGGACGGGACTGATGGTTCACAATGTATTGCCCTCCACCGCTTCGACTTTATTTAGTCCTCTTATCATAACTCGGCTAGCATAGCTGGAATAATCAATCATATCTATCACAACAATTTTGTAATCATTGACAGTAACATCATATCCAAAGCCTTTGAAACTGTTACGTACTCTGTAATCCCCGCTTTCACTTTTACACGCATAACATAGTGGTTGGGGCACTAAAACATCCTCATGACAACCCGTGTAAGGATTCCATATAACAATTGAATACCAATCATACAGGAGGCTATCACCTTTTAAGTGAATCATACCCACCAAGCCATCGCATGATATGAAACCCAACCATCTATCGTTTGGCATGAAATCCATATATTCAGGGCAAAAATTATCATAATTTTGAACAGGGCACGAAAGCTCCATGTCTTGTAGATCAGGCTGACAATGGCTACCATATAACTTTTGAGCATAATATTGACCACTTTTTTTCTCAAAATCGTGACGAATATAAAGGATAGCAGCTACTAAAAGCTCTGGACTAGTCTTCTTCTGATCCATGGAAAATCTTCGACTAGTGAATGTTTCATTCCAATGTTTTGATAGAGATAGAAACCTTATCAAAGTTTTATTAGGTAATTTCAGGAATATGGAGTAAATAAGATGTTCCGGAAGCTCCACTACTCCTTGTTCACTACTGCTGTCGTCATCATCATCAGAAGCAGCAGTCAATTGCATAATTTTCAGGAGAGGCACAAGCTCATCAGTCATCTTCTAAATTGCTACTGCTGTTGCGAATCGAACGAGTTTAAGAATCGCTATGCTGCAAGAGGTCTAGGGTTTTATTATTAAATCCAAACAAACTTTCGTTCGCAACGCAATCTCATCAGGTCGTCATCCCTTACCTTATTCTAATTAATGGCCTCCGCCGTAGCTATGGCGTCTGTTAATTTGTTGCTTCCGAATCACATCGGTGTCAGACTCCATCGCCGTCCGCCGTCCGCCGTCCGCCGTCTCTATCTGACGTCACTGCTAGGGCGCAGCATGTTTTGAATTCTAATTTGGTTGTATTCAAGTCTTCCGTCGCTGAAAGACTCTTTCTTCTTTCCGTTTGATTTGCAATTTTTTTTCTCAGATTTATTCTTTAGTATTTATTAAATGAATTTTAATTCAATAATTCTTATTTTTTAGATTTTTTTAATCTTAATATCTATATTATATATTTGTAAGGGTATTATTATAAATTTATATTTATGTAATTATCGGTGTTACGAATTTTATTTTTTATGTCTAGATATTTAAGTTTTACTATTTTTACATTACGAATTTTCATTTTTTATGTTTTATTTACACTACAAATTTTGTTTTTAAGCTACCAATTTTAATTACTTTTCATTTTCTCACTAAATTTGTTACTTATCGTATGATCTTTTACCTAAACCGTAACTGTGTACGTAATGGAGTTTTACTATCTTATTTTCATTTGGTCCCTACAACATTTAGAACGAATTTGTTTAAAAAAAAGAGAGGAGGAAATGGTGATATTTCATAATTAACGTTGGGAAAATAAGAACACTAATAGCACCCTTTAAGAACTTAATACTCTAGGTTAAGATCAGGTACAAAGTTAAATTTTGGTACAAAATACAAAATTCGTCAAAATCATTTATAATTCGTCAGTTTATTTTATAGTTTGTCAAAATTATTTTATAGTTCGTTACTTTTCGAGCCGAAAAATGAAAAGACGACATAGTTCGTCAGTTTCATTTTATAATTCGTCACAAAAAAAAACACCAAAAAATCAAGATTTAATCTCATCCATTCAAATCACAAGATCAAGGGCTATGATTAGTTTATATTTTGTACCCAAAAATTAACTTTGTACCGAATCCTTTGCCTTATACTCTTTAAAAATAATTAAAGTGTTATGAATGCAAAATGTAGGGAATACAATGTAAATACGAATGAAATAAGTATTATTGATTTGGCAAAGGAAAATGTGAACAAAATTATGTATCCGTCACATCCTTATTCTTATTCTGACTGCTAATTGCCATCATCCATAGAAGCTATTGTGTATATTGTATTCTCCAGCACTTCAACAACTTCAGGTTGTTCTGTACAATAAAAAATATTAACATATAAATGAGTTGTAACAAATAAACTTTTCAATTAAACTCGAAAATTGATCAGTTTGGAGGTAAAAAGCAGACATTCAAGTAAAGGAACAAAAATAAAAATAAGGGATTGAGCTTTAGCGATCAAATTTTAAATCAATTGATTAATAGGTTGACTGTTCAAACTCTCTGAATGCTATTAATTCTGGACATGAGTTTAGAATTGACAATTCCTTACTTTTGACAATAATTTTTTTAAAAGTTAAAGGACATAATATAATATAATTTGAAGGAGAGAATACGTACTTTGAAGTACAGAAATGATGGATCGTTAGGTTAGCCAACTATATGAGGGAGATCCCAGAGTGATATCCCTCAGACAGATGGCAGCGGAAATTAACTCTCGTACAGGAAGTATGAAACCAAAAGTAAATACTCACGATTTATAGTGGAAACCTTACTGCAACCTTTGCAGCAGGCTGAAAACCACTTGCCTTCTGAACAGCTCCAGAAGGGCTTCAAGATCCGTATTATTGACAAAGGAATATACTTGTAGTTCGTTACACTTGTCTCACACAGTGACAACTAACAGAACTACTCAATTCGAAAGGTCAACTAATACGATCTACTCGTCTGCACACAGCAGTACCTTGTCAGCTCACGGAAGTTGATAACTCTGCAGTCTCCGAATGCTATCTCCAAAAGCCGCACCTTCACTTGAATGCTCTTCCTTCTTTTATAATGTCTTCAAGTCGGCTACACAGATCTTCATCGCAGATCTGATTGATATCTCACAGCTGTGATATCACATATATACTTGCCAAAGTTGGCGTCGATATTCCTGTCGTATATACTTAAATCTCCTCATGTATATATTTGAATTAATGATCTTAATCAAATATCACATGCATATATTCTTGTATCTTCAGTGCATATCTCCGTGTATCTTTTCCCAGATCCGATCTGGTCATAAGTCGGTTTGTCTCTCACATGGAACACACCTCTCTCGCGGCTTTGCTCTCTCTCAGAGATGTCCAGTGAGCTTACCTGTCAGACAGTGATTTCTGCATACTCAAGTGGATTATTAGTTAAGTGTTTGTTATCATCAAAACACAAGGGTCCAACAAATTCCCCCTATTTGATGATGACAAACACTTCTTCACATATAAGAAATCACATACAGCAATGATACTGGAACCACATATACATTTCCTTTGGACAGCTAGCAACCTCAGAGTTTATATTCACTAGATATTTATTTAAAGTCTAGCTAGCACAGTTCCCCCTCAGATAGACATCCGCTGAAATTTTGGTACTGATTTTCCCCCCTTAGTGTATGCACATATAGTTCTTCCCCCTTTTGGCATCATCAAAAAGATAACAGAGTGATGGAAAGAAAAACATTTCATTCATGCCCGCAAGATAGAAGCATGTCATGCAGACACCACACATGAGGCAGAGAATTCAAAAAACATAGAGAATTTAAGCATGAAATTAAAAAAAGTTTCAACAAAAAAAAAAGAAGAAGGGGGCTAATGTGGGTGGGGATAGGAAGGAGGGGGGGATCCATGAGACAGTGCAGACTAGGGCACAATCGTGAACGAGTCCTTCATCTGGTTCACAATCTCTGTGGCAAGGTCCTTCATCTGCCCTGAGAAATCCTGGACGGCCACGGACATTGCCCCCGAGTCAACAGTTATTGCTAGCTCCAGTTCAATCACCCTCTGCTTTACGAGCTGCAATTCAGACTTCACCTCGACCAGCTCAGATTTGACCTCCTTTAGCTCTGCACGAAGCACTGTCAGCAGAGCCAGCACCTCACTTAAACCCTCAGAGGGGGTTGCCTCAGCACCGCTGACAGGAGCAGCAACGTTTATAGGAGTCACATCCTTGACCTCCTCATCCTCATCTTCCTCTGCCACAGCAGGAACTGTCCACCCAACTCCCTCAGAGTATTCCAACCCCAGCTTGGTAATGTGATCATCACACAGTGCATACGAAAGCACTCTCTCCGACTCCGGTTGATAAACATCCCAGTACACCAGTATCTCCTTCACAAACCCTGGATAGGGTAATCCATTAGACGGATTGTTGCTGTTATTTTCCATATGCTTCATCACCTGAAAGGCCAAATTCACTGGCTGCTTCTGCAAAATTTTGTCGACCAGCAGCAGATCCTGGAAGGTGACCAGATTATGTTTGGCCCGTCTCGGGGAGATATTTGATACAAGGATCCTGTGAAGAATCCGAGGGAGTACGTCCATGTGAGTGTTTTCCCTCTGGCCCTTTGCCGTGACATCCAGCCCCAGTCGTTCAAACACCTCTGCCTTGGCCACAGTTCCTGGCCACGTCCCTTTGGAGTAGGTGGCATACCCGCCTTTCGGTACCCCTAGGACAGTGGCCAGCTCCCTCATGCTGACTGAGTACGACTCACCACGGATGACAGCCAACAACTCCCAGTTTCCTTTTCCTTTCTCCACAACCTGTAGTTTGGAATAGAACTCCCTCATCAATTTTTCGTCCACAATAACAGAATTTCTAAACAACGCGCCCCATCCTTGAGCCTCCAGTAGATCAACAACCACTCCCAACCTCTTCTCCAGCAACCATTCATTGTTCAACACCAACTCGTGAACGAACCCCTTCCCGGCTTCCTCCGACTGTTCTGCGCTTCCATCCGACTCAGCCTCACCTTCAACTGGTGGGACGGAGGACGTAGCAGTTCTCTGGCTTTTTCGAGCAGATGGAGTGGCGAGCGTTCTCGGACGTTTACCCGCTGATCTAGTAGCCACTGAGGTTTCCTTTTTGACCTGGCGCTGAGAGGAAGAGTCCACTCGCAGAGTTTCCAGGCGTTCCTCGAATCGGACCACTTCATTGGCCACAGTAGAGTTAGTCGGACCAGAGTCGGTTGGCGTGACCGACTGGAGAATGGTTTCCAGGTTTTGAGGGTTAACTCCACTTGCAATCAACTTAGCAGCCATGGCGGCAGCTTCAACGGAAGAGAGATTCGACTTAGGGTTTGAAGACGCCATGGATTTAGGGTTTCGAAACGTCAGAACTTTCGTGAGAGAGAAGACAAAGTCTGAGAGTGGTGTGGGAACAGTACGCTCTCCTTTCTCTTCTTATACTGCAACAAACCCTAGCGTTCAAACGACACTGTCCTTTGTTCGAAACGTCGCCTCCTCTCAATAAGTAAACCGCCTTCAATTTTGCAATTTCCACCTTTTCTTCCCTTCCAAAAACGGTTCAGCAATAACTCCTTGCCAAAAACAAATCCGACTGAACAGGCATGCTCCAACAGACAGGGGAACGACACGTGTCATCTGAATATAAACGTGTCTCCTCATAAAGGCAACCGACGCGACAATACCCTGCTGCAGAAAACTGTTCACCTTTCAATTCAACTTTACGTCTTCCCGACGCCAAGACATCTTTACCGAAGGATGATTAACTGCCCAGCTTCACACCTGTCACAGAGATTGTTTCCCAGTCGTAGGGATCTATCCACGGTGATACCTCAGTCTTACTGTCTCATGGGTACACAAGGTTTTGGTATGATGTGCTGATTTACCCAAATGGTACAAATAACATCACACCCAATCAAGAAGAAAATAATATCATCCAAACAAATCATATTGGTTTCATACCTCATGTGGAGTGACTCCAGAAAAGGTAGTGCATCAACGGGCTCATAGGAGCGTTCCACACGAGGATAGGCTAAGGTTGGTCTAGAGTACCTCCTTGGTTTATATTGTGGGATCAAATATGGAGGTCTCTTTTGGGCAGAAAGGAATCATAATTTCATGCTTTTTGGTCCCTAATGCAGTCATCAATCTCATAGCAAGCATGCATGAGTGCATTATGAACACAGCCTACTTTTTCACTAGCACAGAACATCCATGTTAGACTCTCCATCAGACGTGACTTATATGCATCTAGTCTAGCCAATCACTGAGGGAGTAACAATTTAGCATAGCATTAAGGGAGAGAAACCATACCTAGTTCCAGCCTCAGCTTCTCGTAGGGTTCTCTGTGCAAAGCTTTTGTGAATATGTCTGCAATCTGTTCCTCAGTTCTGCAATATTCCATCTCAATTGTTCCCTTTTCTACGCAGTCACGCAGAAAGTGATACCGAATTTCTATATGTTTGGTACGAGAGAACTGCACTGGATTTTTAGAGATGTTAATAGCACTAGTGTTATCACACAAAATCTTAGC
Organism: Rhodiola kirilowii; assembly: GCA_033675215.1. Taxonomy (NCBI): domain Eukaryota; kingdom Viridiplantae; phylum Streptophyta; class Magnoliopsida; order Saxifragales; family Crassulaceae; genus Rhodiola; species Rhodiola kirilowii. The sequence continues at coordinate 3,957,838 of CM066194.1, forward strand.
ACAATTTGTAATAACACCATAGTCACTTAGCTGTTGCCTGATCCACAGCAGCTGCGCGCAGCATGCAGCAGCGGCGATGTATTCCGCCTCAGCGGTGGACAGCGCAATTGAGGAGTGCTTCTTTGAAGCCCAGGAGATGAGACATGGGCCGAGATATTGAGCCATCCCAGATGTGGACTTCCTGTGTGTCTTGCACCCAGCATAGTCTGCATCCGTGTATGCTTCCAGGCGCAATTCACCTCCCTTTGGATAGAACAGGCATAAATCATCTGTTCCTTTCAGATATCTCAATATCCTCTTCACCGCTTTCACGTGGGTTTCCCTAGGATCAGCCTGAAACCTTGCACACAGACAAACACTGAATAAGATATCAGGTCTGCTAGCAGTGAGATATAGCAGCGAACCAATCATTCCCCGGTAGAGAGTTTGATCCACCCGAGGTGAGGACTCATCCTTTGACAGGGTGTCATTTGGAGACATCGGAGTGGCACATGTCTTGGCAGATTCCATGCCGAACTTCCTTAGAATCTCCTTGACATACTTCTGCTGATGAATGCGGGTACCATCCTCTCTTTGACCAAATTGAAGTCCAAGAAAGTATTTGAGCTCTCCTACCATGCTCATCTCGAACTCGCTTGACATCAAGTCTGTAAACTTCTTGACAAGTTTAGGGTTAGTTGAACCGAAAATGATATCATCCACATATACCTGAACAACCAGAGTGTCTTGCCCTTCCTTCAGAAGGAAAAGAGTCTTATCCACCTCTCCTCTGACATATCTGTGGGATAGCAAAAACTGAGACAGTCTCTCATACCAAGCACGGGGTGCTTGCTTAAGTCCATACAGTGCCTTGTCAAGGATGTGGACGTGATCAGGGTGAGAGTGATCCTCGAACCCTGGTGTCTGACTGACATATACTTCTTCCTTCAGAACTCCGTTCAAGAAGGCCATTTTCACATCCATCTGCTGTAGAGTGAAGCCATGGTAAGTCGAATAAGCAATTAATAATCTGATTGCTTCTAACCTTGCCACTGGAGCGAATGTCTCATCGTAGTCAATTCCCTCTTGCTGGTTGTACCCCTTGACCACCAGGCGTGCTTTGTTTCTCACGACGACTCCCTTGTCGTCCATCTTGTTTCTGAAGACCCACTTTGTTCCTATCACATTCTTGTCTTCAGGCCTGGGAACCAGTCGCCACACTTTGTTTCTTTCGAACTGATGCAGTTCCTCTTGCATGGCATTGACCCATTCTGGATCCTTCAGCGCATCGGCAACCGTCTTTGGTTCTGCATGAGAGACAAAAGAGGCGAATCCAAAGAAATGACATAGCTCATCTAAATTTAACTGGTTCTGCGATGAGTAACATTGGTAGTCCCTTGTCCAGGAAGGGGGCTGAGTAACTCTCCCACTCCTTGTGGTTCTGGGTTCTTCTGCGGTCCCTGCCGGAGGAGGATTATTCGCAGTCACTTCCTCATTGGGGGGGTCTGCGTTAACCTCTATTACTTGTGCGTCTGGACCCTGCTCTTCAGCTAGTATCTCTGTTTGTGGAGCTTCGGCTGGTTCAATAGGTTCTTGAGCAACAGTCTGAACGACCTCTGGAGCTGGTTCTTCAGTCTCGTTTTGGGCAGGTACCCAGTCGGGATCAGACCTGTCAGTAAGCTGAAGTTCTCCATCATCCTGTGAGGAGGGATCTTTCACAAGGTGTCCAGTCATAGCGCGCTCATCAAAGGTTACGTGAATGCTTTCTTCCACCCGTTCCAACCTCAGGTTGTAGACCTTGTATGCTCTGCTATGGCTTGGGTATCCTACGAACACGCCTTCATCGCTCCTTGGATCAAACTTTCCCAGATTTTCCTTTCCGTTGTTGTGTACGTAGCACCTGCAACCAAACACTTTCAGATGAGCGATGTTAGGCTTTCTTCCTCGCAGCAGCTCGTAAGGTGTTTTTCCTATCAGAAAGCGTAGTGATGCCCGATTCAGTATGTAGCTGGCGGCATGTACTGCCTCGGCCCAGAATCCCTTGGGAACACCACTGGCAATCAGCATTGTCCTTGACATGTCTTCCAGTGTCCTGTTCTTTCTCTCTACCACACCATTCTGCTGAGGCGTCCGTGGTGCTGAGAAATTGTGATCTATCCCAGCTGTCCTGCACAGGGAGATAAACTGGGAGTTTCGAAACTCGGTTCCGTTGTCAGTTCGAATAGATACTAATTTCTTACTCAACTTGTTTTCAATTAGCTTCAGCCATGACACAAACTCAGAGAAAGTTTCATCTTTAGAGCTCAGAAAGATGGTCCATGTATATCTGGAATAGTCATCCACGATGACTAAAATGTACCTGTTGCCTCCACGGCTAACGACGTTGACTGGACCGCATAGATCCATGTGAATCATGTCCAGAGGAGCTGAGGTACTCACCGATTGTTTTGTCTTGAACGAAGTACATACCTGCTTACCTGTGGCACAGGCGCTGCATATCTGATCAAACGAGCTTTCCACTTTTGGTAGACCAACCACTAATTCATTTTGATGGAGTTTATGAATCAGCCTCGTGCTTGCATGTCCAAATCTCTTGTGCCACAGCAATGTATCATCTGTGATGCTTGACAGACACAGCTCCCCGTCTGGGACGAATTCTGGGTCCACTGTATATATCTGATTCTCCCGGACACCTCGAAGAATTATTTTTCCTGTCTCAATGCACTTCACAACACAGTCGTTAGAATTAAATATCACTTGGTTTCTTCCATGTTGACACAATTGTGATATGCTCAATAAGTTGTATCTCAAATTTTCAACCAGACTTACTTGTCGAATTCTAATGGTTTCTGAAATTCTTACCTCTCCAGTAGCTACTACCTTACCTGAGCTCTTGTTTCCGAAGATAATGTTGTCTCCGGAGTAGGCTTGGAGTGAGATGAACCATCCTGGATCCCCCGTCATGTGTTTGGAGCATCCACTGTCCAGATACCATGGCTTGCTCCTCACTCCACCCTCATCGTTTGCGGAATTCGCCATCAGACAAGGCTCCTTGACGAGCTTTCTATCACTTTGTTCCTCATCAGAGTCACTCCATGCTGCAAACATGGCATGGGCTTCCTTTGGGGCAGGTGGTTCCCCCTTTTTCTTGCTGTAGCAGTCTTTAGCGAGATGTCCCTTTTTCTGGCAGTGATAGCAGATTCTTTCTTCCTTTGCTCCAGCCTTTGTCTTGCCTTCCTCTGAGGAGGATCCCTTGTTCCACCTTTGACTGTTTCGTCCTCCGCCAGAGTTGCCTCTGTTCTGCGTTCTGCCTGTGTTTGCCATCTTGAAAGCCCTAGAGAGAAGAGCTATCTCCTCGTCCTCTCCTTTAGATGGCAGGCTTACTTGAGCTATGTCTAAGGCCTTCTCAACTTTAAGCGCTATAGCCTGAGATTTTCCAGCTTGTCTCCGGGCCATTTTCCTCTCGGCTATTCCAGCTTGGCTTTGCAGATTCGCCACGAGCTCTTCCAGAGTGACATCTTTGATCCCCTTCTGAGCTTGGAGAGCAGTAGTCACTGTGTCCCATCTGGAGCAGAGAGCTTGCATGAACTGATGAGTTACTTTCCACTGAGGGAGTACCTCATCCAGGGAGTTCAGCTGCGCGACGATGACTTGAAATCTGGTGTAGAAGTCATCCAGAGATTCGTCCTTGCGCTGTTCGACAGATTCGTAATCCTTTGTGGCAGCTAGGATTCTGTTCCTTTTGATGTCCTCATTTCCCTCGTACAGTCGAGCAAGTCCATCCCACTGCTCCTTTGCAGTCTTGTACACAGCCATCTTTACTTGGTCTCCTGGGGAGAGGGCCATGTTAAGAACCTTTTTGGCCCTGGCATTCTGCTGAAGAGCTTTGTAGTCATCATCAGTGTACTCGTCTTTCTCCTTCTCTTTTGGTTTGTTAGGATCTGTCACATCCAGAATAGGGAAGTTACCCTTTTCAAACACTCGCCACAGCTTCCCATCCAGGGAACAGACATGGGCTTCAAACTGGTCCTTCCACCAGTCATACTCTCCCGGACTGAGCACCGGCGGCTTCCAGAACGAATCGCTTCCGTTAGACATGATTTCCTACAAAGGCTAACACACAATCTAGAGCTTCCCGGCTCTGATACCAATTGATGGATCGTTAGGTTAGCCAACTATATGAGGGAGATCCCAGAGTGATATCCCTCAGACAGATGGCAGCGGAAATTAACTCTCGTACAGGAAATATGAAACCAAAAGTAAATACTCACGATTTATAGTGGAAACCTTACTGCAACCTTTGCAGCAGGCTGAAAACCACTTGCCTTCTGGACAGCTCCAGAAGGGCTTCAAGATCCGTATTATTGACAAAGGAATATACTTGTAGTTCGTTACACTTGTCTCACACAGTGACAACTAACAGAACTACTCAATTCGAAAGGTCAACTAATACGATCTACTCGTCTGCACACAGCAGTACCTTGTCAGCTCACGGAAGTTGATAACTCTGCAGTCTCCGAATGCTATCTCCAAAAGCCGCACCTTCACTTGAATGCTCTTCCTTCTTTTATAATGTCTTCAAGTCGGCTACACAGATCTTCATCGCAGATCTGATTGATATCTCACAGCTGTGATATCACATATATACTTGCCAAAGTTGGCGTCGATATTCCTGTCGTATATACTTAAATCTCCTCATGTATATATTTGAATTAATGATCTTAATCAAATATCACATGCATATATTCTTGTATCTTCAGTGCATATCTCCGTGTATCTTTTCCCAGATCCGATCTGGTCATAAGTCGGTTTGTCTCTCACATGGAACACACCTCTCTCGCGGCTTTGCTCTCTCTCAGAGATGTCCAGTGAGCTTACCTGTCAGACAGTGATTTCTGCATACTCAAGTGGATTATTAGTTAAGTGTTTGTTATCATCAAAACACAAGGGTCCAACAAGAAACCTGGTCTAGGATGAGTCTAGCAGAAAAACCATTCATTATCATATAAGTGTCCATTAAAGCATTATTAGCAGCCTTTTTTCCGCCTGTGACTTTGGAGAGGATTCGAAGATAAAAATGTTTCCTATCTTCGTTAGCTGGAGGTTGTATAGTGAACACTATGTAAACATGAGGTCGCTCATTGGGATCTGGGGTGGGCGAAACTGATGTTGCATCAAACGAGAAGAAGATGAGGAGGAGGAGAAGGAGAAGGGGTGAGGTTGTAGCCAAGCCTTTCATACTTTGTTTTTTAAGTAATGTTTTGCCCTGGCAATGTAAGATATACATAGTGGCTCTTTTTATAGTGTATATTAAGGTATTTATTAAGATAACATGGGTTAATATTCTATTATTTTTTTCAATGGAGGAGTATAAATTGGTGAAGAAAATGATGGTGAACGTAATTGAAAATCTAAGTTTTTCGGTGTCACAAACTACATGGGAGTGAAGCAGCAAATTTATGTCTTAAGTAGTGCACACACTTAATGAACTAAAATGAGTTTAAATGGCCCATTGGATGTTCCAAGAGGTTGTCTAGAGATCTTAACTTGTTCTTGGTAATAATTAACATAAACTATATGTTGTAATTTCTAAGACACTTTGTGAAATATTAAGGGTTGCCGTTGCCGAAAGAGAACTTAAAGACTAGTCTTAATGACCATGACCGCAGTATGTCTCCATTAATGCAGTTTTAATGCAATGATGCTTTGTCATTTTAGGTATTATCGCATATGACAACTTGACATTATCATTGTATGTATTAATGCATACATTAGCTTACACGACAGATATCATATGGTCACTTAAGGGGTTGTCACATATGGCATTCTTATGCGACAGCTTTGTTTTTTTTGATACAATTATGCGACAGCTTTTACAACACTATCGTATAAAACCTCATATGCCACATCTATAAATACAACTATTTCAAATGCCGTTGCATTAAATGAATTATGTGTAGTAGCGGTCACTTTCTTATCTTTCTCCATAGGTGTGATAGTGACACTACTTTACTCCCATCAATTTAATAACTACTTATATTTTTTCTCCGGCCATTAATTAGATTATTAGAGCATATGCAACCAAGCAAAAATAAGTTTATATTAACGTAGATCACCTCTTCCTTAAAAACACTATTTCTCTCAGTGTAATGATACTTTTTGTTGAACTTGTGTTTTAACAAGAAATTTGGTAGCAACTGCTGTTGGATCCTTTGTGTTTTGATGATAATAAATACTTAGCTAATAATTTACTTGAGTATGCAGAAATCACACTGTCTGACAGAAACGATAACTGGACGTCTCTGAGAGAGCTCAGCGCTACGAGAAAGATGAGATCTACGAGAGAGATGAGATCTGCGTGAGAGACGAGATCAACACCGACTTTGGATCGGATCAGGGAGATATACTCGAGATACAAATTGAAGATATACGAGTATATAAGCGCAATATTTGACGAGAGATATTGATATCGGTATATACACAAGATATACTACTCAATATATATGACGGGAAGATACACGCCAGATTTGGAAAGGAAATAAGTGATATGGTTAAGATATGGAAATATCTTAACCAAATCATATCTGCTGGATAGCAATCGGACCTTAGACAGAGATCAGATCTGCCGAGTGAAGACGACTATAAAAGGAGGAGGAGTCTTCAGTTTCAAGCTCGACTTTTTGGAGAGAGCAATCAGAGATTGAAGAGATAATCAATTTTGGAGCTGACGAAGTGCTGCTGTGTGCGGACAAGACCAAGATTGTGTTAGTTGACTTTTGAATTGAGTAGAACTGTTAACTGTCACTGAGTGAGACAGGTTATAACATTCTACAAGTATATTCTTTCATCAATAACATCGATCTTGAAGCCCTTCTGGAAAGAAAGCAAAGCAGATAGTTGAAACATGGGATAAACATTTCAAATCCTCGCAAAAAGAGCAATGTGTTTCTTTTCTCTATCTGGCAAATGACATCTTGCAAAATAGTAGACGGAAGGGAAGCGAGTTTGTCAATGAATTTTGGAAAGTCCTTCCTTCATCTATAAAGTATGTGTGCGAAAAAGGCGATGATTCTGGGAAGAAAGTGATTTCTAGACTTGTAAGTTCTTTGAGACCCAACTGTAATGTTTAGTTTGGAAATCAGCCGCTTCCCTCTGACTCTAACTTATTTTCTACAACAAATTGTATCACCTGTGGAGTGGTTTTCAGCCTGTTGCAAGGATTGCAATAAGGTTTCCACTCTAAATCGTGAGCATTTACTTTCCGTACTATTTCCTGTACCTGTGATAATTTCCGCTGCCATCTGTCTGAGGGATACCACTCTGGGATATCCCTCACATAGACGGCTAACCTAACGATCCAACAATTGGTATCAGAGCCGAGGCTCTAGATTTTGTGTTAGCCTTTGCAGGAAATCATGTCTGGAGGAAACGACTCGTTCTGGAAGGTGCCAGTGCTCAGCCCGGGAGAGTACGACTGGTGGAAGGATCAATTCGAAGCACATGTCTGTTCCCTGGATGGAAAGCTGTGGCGTGTGTTTGAAAAGGGTAACTTCCCTATTCTGGATGTGACAGATCCCGCCAATCCGAAAGAGAAGGAGAAAGACAAATACACCGAAGCTGACTACAAAGCTCTCCAACAGAATGCTAGAGCTAAGAAGGTTCTATACATGGCCCTCTCACAAGGAGATCAGGTGAAGATGGCTGTGTACAAAACTGCAAATGAGCAGTGGGATTGCCTTGATAGACTGTACGAGGGAAACGAGGATATAAAGAGGAACAGAATTTTAGCAGCCACGAAGGACTACGAAACAGTCGAACAGGGAAAGGACGAATCTCTGGAGGACTTCTATACCAGATTTCAAGTAATCGTTGCACAGCTGAACTCGCTAGATGAAAAGCTTCCACAGTACCCATCAGTTCATGCAAGCTCTCAGCTCCAGATCGGATACAGTGACTACAGCTCTCCAGGCTCAGAAGGGAATCAAAGATATCACCTTGGAAGAGCTGGTGGCGAATCTGCAAAGCCAAGCTGGGATAGCAGAGAGAAAGATGGCCAGGAGACAAGCTGGAAAATCTCAAGCTATAGCACTGAAAGTGGAGAAGGCCTTTGACATAGCCCAAGTAAGCCTACCATCAAAAGGTGAGGACGAGGAGATAGCTCTTCTCTCGAGAGCCTTTAACATGGCGACCACAGGCAGAACACAAAACAGAGGTGTCTCTGGCGGAGGACGAAATAACCAAAGGTGGAACAAGGGAGCTACCTCAGAGGAAAGCAAGACAAAGGCAGGAGCAAAAGAATAAAGAACCTGCTATCACTGCCAGAAAAAGGGGCATCTTGCTAGAGATTGCTACAGCAAGAAGAAGGGTGAACCACCTGCCCCGAAGGAAGCTCAAGCCATTTCGCTGCCTGGGATGACTCAGACGAGGAACACAGTGATAGGAAGCGAGCTAAGGAGCCATGTCTGATGGCAAGATCCACGAACGATGAGGTAAATGACTCTGATTCCTTTATCGATCAAGTCTTCAGTGAATCTGACTTTGCAGAAACTATTGCCGAACTGCTAAAGAAGATCACAAGCCTTAAGGAACAGCTTGAGATCATGAAAGATGAACATGAAGACGACATGGAGAACAACCGCCTCTGGTCAAGCGACTTGAGAGAGAAATGGAGGAGCACGTCTGCAAATGCCACACTTGTGACGAAAGAGACACACAAATCAATATTTTGAGTGATGAACTGAGGTGCATAAGAATTGACGACACCAGGCCGATAGACGTCAGAACCAAGATGCTAGGATCAATTGCAGAATCAGTCAGGATCCAGTTGGATAACGAGGAACTCCGTTAGACAGTCGCAGATCTCAGACAAAAGGAGACGGAAAGAAAGAAAATCTGGCTACGAGAACTAGAAGCCAAGAAGGTTGAAGAGGTAAAACAAGATTACAAAAGAAAGTTTGCCAGACCTGGACTTGGATATATGGAGAAACTGACAAGGAGGAAGCAAACAGAAGGATTGCCAAAAGAAAGGGATTGCTGACTGAAGTCGGCGAGAGCTCCCGCCAGGTGAGAAAGTTGACAAGCGTATTTTTAACCCTTTATAGGTGTCAATTTTTACGTTTTAGGAGTCAAGTTGCAGTCAAACAAAATTTATAACCTTGGTAAGCCAAGGGTCGATCCAAGGAACACACGCGTGTGAATACTAGCTAACAAGCGACCTATTTAGCTATTCCGATTAAAATAGGTTTTGTTTGCGATGAAAATTTCAATAATTAAATAACAGAAATTAAATGTGCAGAAATTAAATATTAATTATCAGAGAAAGAATTCCAGAATCCATACTTCACCCGTGCTAACCCCGCTGATCATGCAATCATCCTACGTTAATTATTCATGCTATCGAATATGGAATATAACTGAAATAACACTAGACAAGCCGCCTATCCACGGATCATTGTCTAGATTAATCTCAATCGTTGAACGTCGTTGAACGCCGCCCATCCACGGATTATCAACGATCTCGATTTATTAAACTAAAGGTTTTCCTATTAACTCATGTAAACATGACCTAATATCAATTTCATGTAATCCGGTTGATCCCTAGGGCCCATCCACCTTTCGGCATATAACCTAAATACGTTCTACCAATGCAAACACACCCTTTGATGTAAATACTTGCACAGAACGATAATATTAAGCACACAATGAAATTGATTAATTGAATCGCATAAATAACACCTTTAATTGATCACATGAAGAGTTAGGTTTACATAGCACGGGATCCGTAGGATCCCAGAATAAAAGAGACTACTCACTATTCATGGTGATTAAACCAAGAACAGTGTATAGAGAAGGAAAGAACGAGTGAACCGTAAAGACACGGTGGCTCGTTGAATTCCTCACGATGAATTGTTGTCTCTTCTCCCAAGTTAGGGTTTCTTCTCCAAAATAAGCACGCACATATTCGTTCTGGTTTTCTCTCTTATATAGCTTTCCAAAAGGCCAAAAAGCCTAAAACCAAAATTAGGAAATATGCCCAAAAATCTGTCCAAAAAGCTCGAAAATCGATTTTTTGGAAATTGCCTTCGACGGGGCCGTGACACCCGTGACAGTTGAGTGTCACGGCTGTTACGGGCTGAGCAAAAATCTCGGGGAAAAAAGGGTGCCGTGACACTCGTGACAGTCCAATGTGTCACGGCTGTCACGGCCATGAAAATGGCAGGGACTTCGGGTGGACTTTTCATGGTCTTAATCTTCGAATTTGATCTTGGTGTAAACTACAAAGTTGTAGGGAATTGAATTAGCTTTCCAACAAGATTTGAATCAACCTATTTTGACATCAAATGAGATCTGTGCGTGCAAAACAAGTCGGAGAGGTAAATCTGTCTTGTTTTGTCCTGTTTTTGCCCAAATCTGCACCGATTGCTTTGCTTTGCTTCTGATCAATCCAAAAGTATTAGATATGTGATATATGACCTGAAACACTAGAAAAGAGATCAAATGACAATTAAATGCCGGGAAAACAAACATAATCCATCATCGAATGAAGTTAATAATAGGTCAAGAATTTGACCGATCAAAACACTCCACACTTAGGATTTGTTCGTCTCGAACAAACTTTAAGCACAAGTCAATAAACTGTAGAATAGTCACCCACTCAAGTGTCATGTGATCAATTCTAACTAAAACAAAAATAAAAAGATAACTCACTGTCGTAGAGGACACGAATGCATTTCGTATGCGTCAAGCCTTTAAACCCCTAGGCTGCCCTAGTAGGACGAGTATAGTCTCGTGAATGTTTTCCGGAATGGGACTACCTACAAATCCCCTATACAACTAACTAACGTGTATGCATGAATGATGCTCAACGAGTCACAGTAAAGTCATGTCATACCTCGGATTCATCGTGTTACCTCAACTTCAAGTCAAACATTTTCATCAAAGTTTTCAGACAATCATAGATTAGACGAGTTATGCATTCAAACGGTCAGTACACACGGCTAACAATCGACTAATCACACGTTCTAAATAGTCCTATAGCAACGTGATAAGAACATAAATAGTTACACAAAACATGCTCGCCATTCACCTATGCTATCTAGGGATAGTCCACGGGCTCTTGGCGCAAAGATCATTCTCAAGTGCCAAGGACTAGGTAATGACCCGTAAGAGAAGAGGAGCCTGGCTTAAGAATTTCTGGAAAATAGTACGAAAATTTGCATCAAAAATTCACTGCAAGCACAAGGATCGTCCATTAGTTTCCAGTACATGAATTCGCAAGACAAGTCATGACTTGCACGCAATGAGAGGGTGGAATTACACTACATCAAGCAGAAGGGGGCAGAAATTGTTTCAAGAGTGTTTTCCATACACAAGGGGTGACTTTTGTCACAAGGTCCTTGGTATTTTTTTTTCGCAGAAATTTTTTTTCTGTTCTAACTGGTTTTTTTTCTTTAAAAAACAACTATGCTTGGGGTCAATATTTCACCCAACTTTGAAAATTAAGAACTGGGTTCTTGAGGGAAAACTTGAAGGCCAATTGTCTAACTCCACACTTAAAGCTTGACAAAGTGTATGAATAAAGGCGGGTGCATGCAAATCACAACAAGTATAGAGAAACACATACTAGTACTAAGGTCATCTAGAAAAGGAAACGTAATTTAAGTTTTTTGACATTTTTGAACCGGTGTCTACTAACTTCAGGTCTCAAACATGCTTCAAGAAATACGTAAAGCGTGTGATAGTCAAAGGCTAGCAATGATACAGACTCAAGAGAATGCACACACGGTTAAAACTATTTCAAGTCATAGACTTCAAATCCAAATGAGTGTCAAACAATCAAGGAGTATCGAGAAAATGAGAATTTCAATCGCAATACATAGACAGTTGAGCATATGCAAGAGTGAATGTGTGACATGCGATGTATGTGACTATGCGCTACCCACTCCACACTTAAAAGTGAGCTTAGTCCCTAAGCAAAAAAATATTTGATAAGAAAAAGTGCATAGGAACTTCACTCGTGTGTGATGACGTGATGTCCATGGAGATTAAGCGATGCTCGGGGAGTGAAACACGACTTGTGAGCTGGTGGATATAAAGATAGAAACACGGAGCTTCACAAGTGATAGGTTAGTATCGAAAATCGTGAAGGGGCTGGTGCACTCCACACTTAGAACCTTGAAATGTCTACACATAATGCAAGTGAAAAATGCAAATAACAAAAACTTACAGCGCGGGTTACTCCCCGAAGAGACCTAGTTTAACGTCTTGGCTAGACTCAGCAAGGGAGATGGTGTCAGTCCACCTTCAAATCTCATTGAAATTTATGTCCATCTAGTTTGACATGAACGTTGAGCAGAGCATGTAGTCCCTTCAAAAATTTGAGACCCTTTAGAACCAAGGGACTGTAGAAACTTCCTAATAACAGTTTCAAGACGTAAGGCAAGAACTGTCGAAACTTGTCTGGAGGCTGTGTATCAAGATATATATATATTCCGAGTTAGCTCCAACGAGAACACTTCATTTATACTCTTTAGATAAGATCTCAAGTGCATATACTTCAGAATTTCCCTTTACTATCGTATTTAGGCGTATGCGAGGGTCCTCTTCGATTGAACTCAGGTACACATCAACAAAGTCTTCGTACGTGTGATCCTTTGATGGCTCTATAGCATCCAGAGGAACCGGTGGAATGATGGTCTCTTCTGTATGTTCAGCTAAATGACCCGGTGAAGCAGTCGTAGTGGAGGGAGATGTATCTTCATATTTTGAGACGTCATCAGTATAAAACTCATCATCCTCCAACTCAATGTAAGCCTTGGCAACTGTGCTAAACGCCTCAAAACCGTCCTCACAAACAAGTTGTTCTGGTATAGAAAGCATTCTCTTATCCCGACCATCTTCCACATGGATTGGAGATAAAACTGAAGATGTATATGCTTCATAGATTTCAACTTCTTGATGGTTGGCCATTACCATCTCAATGTCCTCATCTCTGCATTCATCGATGCTTGCAATAGCTTGTGCTTCTAACTGGTCTTTCAGTATTCTTTGCTGAATTGAGAGTTGTTCCACCGTCCCTATAATATTATCGAGTCTGGCTTATCGCTCTTGAGCTCGCCTACTTTGCTCTGCCATGAAACCAGTCAGCATAGACTCTATACGTGATAATTCTCCAGTGTCTTGTGGTTGTTGCTGATAATTGTAATGCCATGAATTCTGACTTTGTTGTTGTTGGGGCTGGTTGTTGTACTTGTACTGATTACCATGACTGATTCACTCTACAAAGTTGGCATCTACAGAAGACTGCATAGAGGAGTCTTTCTTCAGATTTTTTATTTCAGCAGCAAGCATCTTTACTGCGTTGGTTAACTCAGCGATATCCTTTGTTCTATCAGCGAGGTAAGGATCATGCACACTCCTCTTGTCCTTAGGATTACCTCGATCACTCATCCAGAGGTGGTGGTCGTGAGACTGTTGCTGCTGCCAGTAATTCTGGTAGTCCTTATAATAATGACCATCTTGATATGGCTGTGAATCATAAAAGTGATGCTGCTGCGACTGGTCTTGGTAACTCTCATAGTAGTGGTCATCTTGATAATATGGTTGATCATAGAACTGATTTTGATTTCCTTCCCAATTAGCATCATACGAATATGTCTGACAATAAGGCTCTTCCCATGGGTAGGCATCTTGATGACCAAAAGAGTACATCCTCGCAACATTCAAAATAAAGGTGATTAGTGAAGGTCAGAAGTATATATAGTATGTACAAAGAAGTAATAAAAAGAATAAAATAGTCTAAACTACACGTTAAATCTAATATCACACTATACGATGCTCTCCGGCAACGACGCCATTTTGACAGGCGTATTTTTAACCCTTTATAGTTGTCAATTTATACGTTTTAGGGGTCAAGTTACAGTCAAACAAAATTTATAACCTTGGTAAGCCAAGGGTCGATCCAAGGAACAGACGCGCGTGAATACTAGCTAACAAGCGACCTATTTAGCTATTCCGATTAAAAGAGGTTTTGTTTGTGATGAAAATTGCAATAATTAAATAAAAGAAATTAAATGTGCAGAAATTAAATGTGCGGAAATTAAAGATTGTGTTTTTATCAGAGAAAGAATTCCAAAATCCATACTTCACCCGTGCTAACCCCGCTGATCATGCAATTATCCTACGTTAATTATTCATGCTATCGAATATGAAATATAACCGAAATAACACTAGACAAGCCACCCATCCACGTATCATTGTCTAGATTAATCTCAATCGTTGAACGCCGCCCATCCACGGATTATCAACGATCTCGATTTATTAAACTAAAGGTTTTCCTATTAACTCATGTAAACATGACCTAATATCAATTTCATGTAATCCGGTTAATCCCTAGGGCCCATCCACCTTTTGGCATATAACCTAAATACGTTCTAGCAATGCAAACATACCCTTTGATGTAAATACTTGCATAGAACGATAATATTAAGCACACAATGAAATTGATTAATCGAATCGCATAAATAACAACTTTAATTGATCACATGAAGAGTTAGGGTTACATAGCACGGGATCCGTAGGATCCCAGAATAAAAGAGACTACTCACTATTCATGGTGATTAAACCAAGAACAGTGTATAGAGAAGGAAAGAACGAGTGAACCGTAAAGACGCGGTGGCTCGTTGAATTCCTCACGATGAATTGTTGTCTCTTCTCCCAAGTTAGGGTTTCTTCTCCAAAATAAGCACCAATTCGTTCTGGTTTTCTCTCTTATATAGCTTTCCAAAAGGCCAAAAAGCCTAAAACCAAAATTAGGAAATATGCCCAAAAATCTGTCCAAAAAGCTCGAAAATCGATTTTTTGGAAATTGCCTTCAACGGGGCCGTGACACCCGTGATAGTTGAGTGTCACGGCTGTCACGGGCTAAGCAAAAATCTCGGGGAAAAAAGGGTGTCGTGACACCCGTGACAGTCCAATGTGTCACGGCTGTCACGGCCATGAAAATGGAAGGAACTTCGGGCGGACTTTTCATGGTCTTAACCTTTGAATTTGATCTTGGTGTAAACTAGAAAGTTGTAGGGAATTGAATTAGCTTTCCAACAAGATTTGAATCAACCTATTTGGACACCAAATACGATCTGTGCGTGCAAAACAAATTGGAGAGGTCAATCTGTCCTATTTTGTCCTGTTTTTGCCCAAATCTGCACCGATTGCTTTGCTTTGCTTCTGATCAATCCAAAAGTATTAGATATGTGATATATGACCTGAAACACTAGAAAAGAGATCAAATGACAATTAAATGCCGGGAAAACAAACATAATCCATCATCGAATGAAGTGAATAATAGGTCAAGAATTCGACCGATCAAAAGTCGGAAGCCACAAGAAAGTTGGGAAGAGCAGCCACATCTCCAAAAGAGAGCCATCTCTATGACAGAGACTTTGTACCTTTCAAGGCTGGGAAAGTCTTCGAAATTTGGAAGAAGATGAGCTTCAACCTTCAACCATTCACGATTGACCCTCAGGCCCAAAGAAATAGAAGACCCATGCCCTTAGAAAGAAACAAGAAAACTAGGGGGCTTTACTATCGTGTCTGTTGGCACTGTGGTCACTCTGGTCACTACAGATCAGACTGTAAGAAACTAAAAGAAGCCAACGAGAGGTATCACAGTCATAAGAGAAAAGCCAGTAACGCTTATGTCTTTAGGAGAAAAGTTCCTCCCCACAGAAGGGAAGATAGAGGTGAATGGGCTCGTCCTCACCACGACACAGCCATCTACGGACGACCCGGGAGAACTCCCAGGAGGAGAATCAATCTTACTGATGATAACGATTCCCGTCCTTTAAAGTTTCCTCCTATTGTTAAAACTGTCCCAAAACCCAGTAAGCCCAAGCTTGTCTGGGTTCGTAAAAACTGATTTCTCTCTTGCAGGACGGAGTGAGGAGCAAGCCATGGTATCTGGGCAGCGGATGCTCCAAACACATAACAGGAGATCCAGGATGGTTCATCTCACTCCAACCCTACTACGGAGGAAGCATTATCTTCGGAAACAAGAGTACAGGTAAGGTCGTTGCAACAGGAGAGGTAAGAATTTCAGAAACAATCAAAGTTCGACAAGTTAGTCTGGTTGAAAACCTGAATTATAACCTGATGAGTATATCACAATTGTGTCAACATGGTAAAAATCAAGTGATATTCAACTCTAATGTCTGTTTTGTGAAGTGCATTGAGACAGAAAAGGTAATTCTCAGAGGCGTCCGTGAGAATCAAATATACACAGTGGACCCAGAGTTCGTCCCTGAAGAGGAGCTATGCTTTGCAAGCATAACCGCCGATACACTACTGTGGCACAAAAGGTTTGGACATGCAAGCACGAGACTGATTCATAAGCTGCATCAGAGTGAACTGGTGATTGGATTACCCAAGGTAGAAAGCTCAATTGATCAGGTGTGCAGTGCATTTAACGTTGTAGTTTTAGTACAAGTCAAAAACAATTTATAATGACTGGTAAGTACCGGGTCGTCCAAGGAGCAATTGTAAACCTAGGATCACTATTCGATTTTACTTAATAAGTCTATTTCCTATTGGTTGTGAGAAATGTGATTATCAATTATCAAACGATGATTAATGCGATGTAAAAGGTTGTTTTCAAAATTTTAAAAGGCGCTCCTAGGGTACTACCTCCCTCCTTGGTGCATTCGACTCTTAACGGTTCAATTTCGTGCAAGAACGAATAATGTAAATGTTAGATTAAGGCGTGTCTGTATTAAACCAAATTCAATCGCTAGATGTTATTATTCGATTTAAGGAAAAGACACCTCGCACGTGAGCTTCAATCGCTAGATATTGTTAGCACACGTCCTACCCAAGGGCTCTCATTCATCAACGCTAGTTGAGTGATCGATAACCAATGAGCGGTTTAAGATCAAGCCTATCTCAATGCTAAAATGAGTCACGCTAGTGATCATCACTTAACAAGGGTGAATCTACTCCATTCTAGAACCATTAGTCTCGTTCGCTAGAACACTCAACTTCAAATTCATGTTTCTAGTCCACTTAGGCATTTTATCAAACACTTGGTGGGCATAGAATAGACATTTAATCCAAGTAAATTCACAAATCATAACAAGTATTCATTCATGCATATAATCAATAGGTAATGAGTTTCATACACCAAGGAGGTACATAGACCCCTAGAAACTAATGTGACTACTCACTACTCATGTTCATAGACAAACAAAAGTAGTGTTGTTATAAGGATGAAGAACAAAACACAAAGGAAAGTAAAGAAGTAGGAGGATGAATCTCCCTATATCCTTGGATTGACTCCACTTAATGAGATGATCTTCCAAGCCTTGAGCTCTCCCAAAACCCTTCGATCCTTTACTCAAAACACAGCCTTTCTATTTATACCAAACAATAAAAAAACTGTCTTTAAATTAAGCTTGGGCGGGTGAAGATTGACTCGACCGAGTGTGGAGTGATGCCAAGCAAGCAGCACAATTGACTCGGGCGGGTGAAGATTTACTCGGCCGAGTGTGGAGTGATGCCGAGCAAGCAGCACAATTGACTCGGGCGGGTGAAGATTAACTCGGCCGAGTGTGGAGTGATACCGAGCAAGCAGCACAATTGACTCGGGCGGGTGAAGATTGACCCGGTCGAGTGTGGAGTGATGCCATGGAAATGTGCTCGGTTGGGCTCCCTGGAACTCAGGTGAACTTCTGGCGGCTGTTTGGCAATCTTAACCTCCAAATTTGGTCTTGGCGTCAACTGGAGATTTGTAGCCCTTTGAGTTAGCTTTCCACCAAGCTTTGAATCAACCAAATCGTACACCATATGAGATCTGTGCATCCAAAATAAGCCCCAAAGGTCAGCCTATCCCGTATTGCCCGAAAACTCATATTTTTGCTCCGAAACTTTGGGTTTCTGCGAGAATTGATATTTTTGAACCCCGCGAACCATAAAGTGGGTTTCTAACCTGAAATGGCAATCGAGAGGGTCAAATGGCATCGAAAGAGACTCGGAACGGATCAAAACATCTAATAAAAGTAGAGGAATTATAGTCGAGAATTCGACTCATCATGCATGTGCCACGGGCATGCAAGTACGTACCTCGTTCAATCAGTAAGTACTTCAGGTCCTCTTGACATGATCCACATGGATCTCTGCGGTCCAGTGAACATCGTCAGCGGTGGAGGCAACAAGTATATATTAGTCATCATGGACGACTACTCCAGGTATACTTGGACCATTTTCTTGAGCTCTAAAGATGAAACATATTCTGAATTTGTCTCATGGTTCAAATTGATTGAAAACAAATTGAGTAAGAAGTTAGTATCTATTCGTACTGACTACGGAACCGAGTTCTGGAATTCCCAGTTTCTCTCCTTGTGCAGGACCGCTGGAATAGATCACAACTTCTCAGCACCACGAACTCCTCAGCAGAATGGGGTGGTAGAGAGAAAGAATAGGACACTAGAAGACATGTCCAGGACAATGTTGATTGCCAGTGGCATTCCCAAGGGGTTCTGGGCAGAGGCTGTGCATTCGGCCAGCTACATACTGAACCGAGCATCTCTACGATTTCTGATAGGAAAAATGTCGTACGAGCTACTGCGGGGAAGAAAACCTAACATTGCTCATTTGAAAGTATTTGGCTGCAGGTGCTACGTGCATAACAATGGAAAAGACAATCTGGGAAAGTTCGATCCAAGGAGCGATGAAGGTGTGTTCGTAGGATATTTAAGCCATAGCAGAGCCTACAAGGCGTACAACCTGAGAATGGAACGGGTGGAGGAGAGCATCCACGTAACCTTTGATGAGTGTGCTATGACAGGACACCTAGTGAAAGATCCTTCACCACAAGATGATGGAGAACTTCAGTTCACTGATAGAGCTGACCCCGACTGGGAACCCACTCAAAGTGAGGTCATAGAACCAGCTCAAGAGACTGCTCAGACAGCTAGTCAGGAACCCATAGATGCTCAGTTAGAGATGCCCGCTCAAGAACATGTTCCTGATGTCCATGTGTCAGACATCAACGCTGAGCCTCCCAACGAAGAGGAGATTGCTAACAATCTCCCGCCTACAGGCACTGCAGAGGAACCCAGAACTACAAGGAGCGGGAGAGTTATTCTGCCCCATATAGGATAAGGGACTACCAGTGTTATACATCGCAGGATCAGGCAAGTCTGGATGATTTATGTCATTTCTGTGGATTTGCATCTTTTGTCTCTATTGCAGAACCAAAGACAATAGCAGACGCGCTGAAAGACCCAGAGTGGGTAAATGCCATGCAAGAAGAGCTACATCAGTTCGAAAGGAACAAGGTATGGCGACTGGTTCCTAGGCCAAAGGATAAGAATGTAATTAGAACGAAGTGGGTTTTTCGAAACAAGATGGACGACAAGGGAGTTGTTGTGAGAAACAAAGCCCACCTGGTAGTCAAAGGGTACAACCAACAAGAGGGGATAGACTAAGATGAGACATTCGCCCCAGTTGCAAGGTTAGAAGCAATCAGACTATTAATTGCTTATTCGACTTACCATGGTTTCACTCTGCCGCAAATGGATGTAAAAACGGTGTTCTTGAATGGAGTCCTGAAGGAGGAGGTATACGTGAGCCAGACACCAGGGTTTGAGGATCACACCCACCCTGATCATGTGCACATCCTTGACAAGGCGCTATATGGGCTGAAGCAAGCACCTCGTGCTTGGTATGAGAGATTGTCACAGTTCCTGCTATCTCACGGATATGTCAGAGGAGAGGTGGACAAAACTCTCTTCCTTCTGAAGGAAGGGAAGGACACTCTTGTTGTTCAGGTATATGTGGATGATATCATCTTTGGTTCAACTAACCCTAGACTTATCAAGAAGTTTACAGACTTGATGTCGAGCGAGTTCGAGATGAGCATGGTAGGTGAGCTCAAGTACTTCCTTGGACTTCAAGTTGCTCAATAAGAGGATGGCACCCGAATCCATCAGCAGAAATACGTAAAGGAGATTCTAAAGAATTTTGGAATGGAATCCGCCAAGACGTGTGTCACGCCGATGTCCCCAAATGACACCCTGACAAAGGATGAGTCCTCACCACGGGTAGATCCAACTCTGTACAGGGGGATGATTGGTTCACTGCTAGTAGACCTGATATCTTATTCAGTGTTTGTCTGTGTGCAAGGTTTCAGGCTGATCCTAGGGAAACCCACGTGAAAGCAGTAAAGAGGATACTGAGATATCTGAAGGGAACATATGACTTATGCCTGCTCTATCCAAGGGGAGGAGACTTACGCATGGCAGCATACACTGATGCAGATTATACGGGTTGCAAGACAGGCAGGAAGTCCACGTCAGGGATGGCTCAATATCTTGGACCATGTCTCATCTCTTGGGCTTCAAAGAAGTAGTCCTCAATTGCACTTTCCACTGCTGAGGCGGAATACATTACCGCTGCTGCTTGCTGTGCACAGCTGCTATGGATCAGACAATAGCTAAGTGACTATGGTGTTATTACAAATTGTGCTAAAATTCTGTGCGATAACACTTGTGCTATTAACATCTCTAAAAATCCAGTACAGTTCTCACGAATTAAGCATATAGAGATCCTCTATCATATTCTACGAGACTGTGTTGAAAAGGGAACAATAGAAATGGAGTATCGCAGAACCAAGGAATAGATAGCAGACATATTCACAAAAGCATTACACAGAGAACCCTACGAGAAGCTGAGACTTGAACTAGGTATGGTTTCTCTTCCTTAGAACTATGCTCATATGTTGCTCCCTCGGTGATTGGCTAGACTAGATGCATACAAGTCTCGTCTGATGGAGAATATAACATGAATATTCTGTGCTAGTGAGAAAATAGGCTGTGTTCACATCGTATCCATGCATGCTAGCTATGTGATTGATGCTTGCATTAGAGATTGAAAAACATGAGATTCTGAATTTTTTCTACCCAAAAGAGACCTCCATAGTTGATCCCACGCTATAAGCCCAGGAGGTACTCTTGACCAACCTTAGCCTATTTTCATGTAGAGTGCTCCTATGAGCCCGTTGATATGTTTTTTTCTGGAGTTGTTCCACATGAGGTATGAAGAAAATAAAACGGTATTTGGATGATCCTACTTGCTTGTGCTTGATTGTGTGTGGTGTTATTTGTACCATTTGGGTAAAGTTAGCACACCATACCAAAACCTTGTGTACCCGTGAGATAAGTCAGACTGAGCTATCACTATGAAAGGTTCAACTTCGGCTGGGAAACAATCTATGTGACAGTTGTGGAGATGAGGGGATGTGTGTCTTCCGATAAAGATGGTTTGCAGTGGGAAGAGCTTAATCAACGCAGAAAAGCGAACACTTTTTGTTACAGGCAATTGTCCCGTCTGTTGCATTTATACGGAGAAACGCACACCTTCGATGGAGACACGTGTAGCCACCCCTCACGCGTGGAGCGGCTTGACAGGCGTCGTCGGTACCTGCAAATTTGAATTTATATTTTTCCTTGCTCTTGGCTATGGGCTAGTAGAGTGGCAAGCAAGGGTCGAACTCTAGGGAGCTAGTGAGGCAAAATCGTTCTGTAAACAAAGAGTAATTGGGATTTGTGAGTAATTAGAAAGCAAGTGCAATAAAAGGAAATAAGCGAGAGTTATCAATAAGAGAGAATATTCGGTCTAGGGTTTCTAATTGTGACTTGTTCTATCATCGACTTCTAATTATCTATTTTCAAGTTCCTATGTGTGGTTACTCCCATTCCAAGTTATAACCTAAAGTAGGGCCTTTCCGGGCGCCTACACCACAATCTACTTCCTTTCCGAGTTATAGAATTCTAGTCCTAGCAATCTAATACTCCATTCCAAGATATATTAAATTAGTGCACTATTCGTTCTCAACGGTCTAGTATCAAACAAACATCAAATAAGGGACCCGAATTGCTCGACTAAGCCTAACCGTTCCACGTATCAACTTAGCTTCGCAATTCAAACCAAGAAAATTAAGCACAAGGACTAGTAGAATAATGAGAATAGTATTAAGCAACAAGTCTCAAAAGCAACGTCACAATGTATTAAACCCTAGCCCGAATAATGGGTTTAGTTACTCATATCCATGGGAACAAATACAATAATAAAAAGGGAGTAATTTCTTCTCTATTGCCGAACGAAGGAGGAGGGAACCGGGCCGGAATGGTGAGAACGCCGAGGATGACTTTAGACCGAGGAGAGAGCTCGAGTGTTGAGTGATGCTCGATTGTGGAATGAGGGATGCTTATGCCTTGACCCAAGGGTCTTATTTATAACAAAAACTTAGGGTTTCCAAGTCCGGATTTGGAACAAGTCCAAAAACGAATTAGGAAACATGTCCAAATCTTGGCTTTTGCTTGGCTTGCAAGTAAACTTAGCTTGCAAGTTAACTTGGCCAACACGTATTGCCTTGGGCTCGGCTTGACTCGGCGTGCACCTAAAGTGTAAAGTGCATATGGAACTCTCGGCCATGCAACACCATAATTTCTTCGACGTCCTAGATAATGCTACATGAATATGAGTCGCTAGTGTAGACTTTGCCTTTCTATGCATATCTCAATCGTTACTAAAATTATCATGCTCAACATGGAAATAATTTGATACGTGTTACCTTTGAGCCGAAATCCAAATCAATTCGGATGAGTGGGAGATAGTCCTCTTTATACCCATGATCTGCACTCGCTGGTCCGAACTCTTGCTATATGGTTATGCTTCATTGCTTTTTCTTGCACATGATTTGTTCGAGCTTCAAGGTTATCTGAGTTTTTTTCTTTTTTCTTTTGTTGGACAGCTTTTGTAGTGATTTCTTTGGCCTTTGGCTCTTGATGTAACACAGATATACTTCACTTTTTGCTGAGTGTGGAACTTCACAATTTGACTGATTTTCTTTCTTTCTTTTGAGCTTTGCTCTTTATTGTGAATTGCTTGTCCTTCTTTTCCTTTTCTTTTGAGGAAGGTCTAATCATCGCCCGCAAGCATATGGAAATACCTCCCCGCTCTTTCTCATCCTCGTCCTTTTTGATGCAAGTCAAGCTGAGGGTCGCTCATCTGTTTTCCCGGTTACTTCGGACTAGAGATAGGACGGTCTTTTTTCCCGTCCCGCCTTCCTACATAAACGCTGCAGTGGCGGAGCAAACTCTGAACCATGTTGCCTCGAAGTGCTAGCCTCTACGAAATCCACATAACCATATAGTCTGAATCCGGTCCTTTGAGCGCTTGTCAAGTCTCTCTATGACGTTTCTATCAACTCCACATCCCTGTTTATCTCAACTCAAAGGCACGTAATAGGTTAAGCTTACATGTTAAAGCACAGCTCAAATATCACGAGAAAACGCATCCAATTGGCTCATCTATTTCAAATTCTCATAATTCAATACCGCATATCCGAGAAATAGAGAGAAATTCTTTCTTTCAAAATTTTTAAATTTTAAGGGAAACGTGCAGACACTATGCATGTGCGAAAAATAAATGTGCTGACACAACTGACTGACTCTCCCACCCCACATTTTTGAACAAGCCGTGTCCTCACGGCACGACTTAAGTTCAAAGACACGACTATGCAAAGCACAGAAACATAGGGAATAAGCAAAAAGAGAGTAAAGGGTGAACATGCACTCCCCTCGTGTGGTCGCGTGATTTTGATCGCTCTTCCAAAGTTATTTGACATCTAAACACTTCTGTCGAGCCAGAATTTCTAGATAATGAACTTTGGTCGAGGATTTTTGCAGCGGGCCTATTCTGCGCCCACAGGGCCTCTGTCGGTTGGGCCTCCGAGCGACTCTCCATGACACTATGGGATTCTTCACTTGTCTCCATATATGGGCCATTGTAAGACTTTTGGTCAGTCAGAATCTCCAATTGGCCAAGTTTGCCCGAGGATTTCCTCCATGCCCAGGTTCTGCGCCCGCAGGGCCTTCAGTCAGGCCTGCTCCGCGCTGGCTCGGCTCGGTCGGCCGGTGTTGGGGCCTGGCGCGCTCCACACTGAGGTGCATGTTTCCTGCATGAATAACATCTCTTTCCCAAAAGACAATGTGACGAACATGACTCAAGACTCAAATTAAAGGAAAAACAAAATAATAAAAATAAATTGAAAAACAGAACTTTTGCCGGGCTGCCTCCCTGCGAGCGCCTTTGTTTTACATCATTGGCTCGACGTTACCTTTTTAGGGATCACAAGTTAGGATCCCATGGACATGTGAGGTCAAATTTTGCCTCAGCTATTCCCTCAATCTGCCCAAAATCATCGTATGGCGGTGTGCTCGGTTCTGCTCTCCATCGATCAGGCGGGTTTGCCTTTACATCTTTCCGAGTTGGCGAGGACACCTTGATCATAGCTACTGATCCACTGAGTCATGCTCTAGTGTTTCTCCATCCTGGTTTCCATTCAAACATGCCATATCTCGGTCATTTCTTCATATATAAACGTTTGGCATCTTTGTCAATTTGGAAGTTCCGTATCTTGCCATCAAACACAAGCGACATCAAGCATGTTCCCATGTCAATCTTCGTCTTTGTGGCAGAGAGGAATGGTCGTCCCAGAATAAGTGCTGGAGGATCATTATCTCTACCATCTCCTATCTGTAAAACATAAGAGTCTACAGGAACAACAAGATCTCCAACATGGAGGGTTGGATCCTCAAGTAAACCAACCGGACTAACACATGATGCATTTCCTAACTCTACCAACAGTTTAGGAAGTTTCAATGGTCCTAGTCTCAACGAACAGTATGGAGAATATGGCATAACACTAATACCTGCACCCAAATCGATCAAACATTGGTGTGTGAGAGTTTTACTAACACCACGGGTGACTGTCAAGGCACCTGGGTCCTTACACTTTTCAGGCGGCGCTTCTTGACTCGTAGCGAGTGAGTGCTCCATCGTTGGCTTTTCTGGCTCATGCTTCGCCTCCAACTCGCCACCTAGCTCATTCTGATCGATCATATGCTCTTCCGGGGCTCTTACCTGAATAGAAAATGAGGGAACGTGAGTGCTGGAATTTTCGGCCGCGAGGGCCAGGCCTGCGCTGGGCATTCCGAGCGCGTCCGACCTAGGTGTCTCGGTCACGTCTTCCTCAGGCGCTAGTGAAATTCTATCCCGCTTACACCTTGTACTTGCCTAGCCTCTAATACTCCGTCTCTCAGATTTGCAACCGAGGTTTACCGCAGTTCCCCTCGATCCCCTTCATCCGAACCTTCTGTCTGAACGTGCTCGACCTTCCCTTGAAGCTCGGATGCTTTCTCTCGAAAGCTTGTTCACCTTTGTTGTGTGCAGCAATTTGATCGCTTCCAGGCAGTTTGAGTTGCACTTGATAAGACTGCTCTTGCACCGATGAGTTTCCAGTGGGGAAAACACAGTCGGCCGCCGCTTCCTTCTTCTCCAATCGATAGGATATGCTCGTGTATGTTTGATATTGAAAGCGATACTGATTATGGACGCCCTAGCATTGTATTTATATGCTCGGACGATATCCAAACCAGCTCAAGATAATCCCATCAAATATTTAGGAAATATTCCTAAATATTCGATGTATATCTTTCTCAAATCGGTTGGAAGAATATACGAAGACTTCTTGCACAAGTCAGCCACGCCGCCTTCAATGTAGATATTCATGCGAATATCTGATGTTCGAATAAGTCGCTGGCCGACTTCAAATCGACGAGATCTTCGTTGTTGAAATCCTTCGGGGAAATATCCTTGCATCTGTTCCACGCTGTACATGAGTGCCAGGATATGTTTGAACTCCCCCTGAACTCCTGCTCGAACTGTCTAACGCCGTTTTGCCAAATACATGCCACTCAAGGGAACATCAGCTAGCGGGCCGATGTCTTCTGTTGGCTCGGTGGACATTGACTCTATTTTGTCCTTCTTCAAGGTTGTTGCTGCGTCCGGAATGCATGTTTACACGAGGGCTCAGGCATAATCTCCTCTTCGGATGCGATGCTCACAACCTCTGACTTAATTTCCTCATTTTCTGCCCTCGGCTGGTCCATTGCGAGCATCTTGTTCACCCTATATGCACACTCTTTTAGTGTCGCGTCCACGTCCACTACTGCCACTGTGCTGATGTCTCCTCTCGGGTTGGGCATTGTTGTGGGCAAGATTGTGACGGAGGTGTCGCATGTGATATCGGGCACGGTCTGCACTAAATTAGCTTCTACTGTCTGCGCCTTATCATCCGTTTTGTGCATCTGACCTCGTCTTGGTCTTGATCTTTCAGCCACATCATCTATCAGGTTCCAAAGAGCATACATGCCTACATTCATTACCGAACCTCCTGCTGCAGCATCAAGCATATTACGCTCAAGTGGCATCATCCCTTCAAGAAATCTCTGAAGAAGAAATAAATCTGGGAATCCATGGTGTGGACAGCTTCCCCGAAGGTCATTGAAGCGCACATAGTACTCATAGAATGGTTCACCCCGGAATTGCTCGAAGGTACGAAGTTTCTCGTGGACACCAAATCAAAAGGATGGTGGACAAAACTCCTTAAGAAATAGGGCTCGTAGATCCCAATAACTGCTTTCATAACCTGCACTTGATGAGTAAAACCAAGAACTTGCGGAGTCAGTTAAAGAAAACTTAAAATAATTAAGCTTGAACCTCTCTAATGGCTCGTCTTCAGGCTTGATGTGGTAGCATATGGCATGAAATGTTTGCTCATGTCTCACGGGATCTTCTCCGATGGCACTTCCAAATTGAGGGAGATGCAGCATCATCCAAAACGCAACCTTGCTGCCCTCGCATCCATCGTCCTCATTGTCTTCATCGTTCCAAGGTTCTCTACTATAATAAGAAGACATAGCGAACCATAAAGCAAAACTAAAACAAAAAATAGAAAAACAAAAAAACAAAAAGAACAACTTCATCGTAGAGCAGCTCCCCGGCAACGGCGCCAAAATTTGACAGGCGTCGTTGTGCAAGTCAAATTTATATTTATATTTTCCTTACTCTTGGCTAGTATAGCGGCAAGCAAGGCTCGAACCCTAGAGAGCTGGTGAGGGTAAGTTGTTCTGTAAAAATAAAGTAATTGGGATTTGTGAGTAATTAGGAAGCAAGTGCAATAAAAGAAAATAAGCGAGAGTTATCAATAAGAGAGAATATTCGGTCTAGGATTTCTAATTGTGACTTGTTCTATCATCGACTTCTAATTATCTATTTTCAAGTTCCTAAGTGTGGTTACTCCCATTCCAAGTTATAACCTAAAGTAGGGCCTTTCCGGGCGCCTACACCACAATCTACTTCCTTTCGGGGTTATAGAATTCTAGTCCTAACAATCTAATACTTCATTCCAAGATATATTAAATTAGTGCACTATTCGTTCTCAATGGTCTAGTATCAAATAAACAGCAAATAAGGGACTCGAATTGCTCGGCTAAGCCTAACCGTTCTTATCAACTTAGCTACGCAATTCAAACCAAGACAATTAAGCACAAGGACTAGTAGAATAATGATAATAGCATTAAGCAACAAGTCTCAAAAACAACGTCACAATGTATTAAACCCTAGCCCGAATAATGGGTTTAGTTACTCATATCCATGGGAACAAATACAATAATAAAAAGGGAGTAATTTCTTCTCTATTGCCGAACGAAGGAGGAGGGAACCGGGCCGGAATGGTGAGAACGCCGAGGATGACTTTGGACCGAGGAGAGAGCTTGAGTGTTGAGTGATGCTCGATTGTGGAATGAGGAATGCTTATGCCTTGACCCAAGGGTCTTATTTATAACAAAAACCTAGGGCTTCCAAGTGTGGATTTGGAACAAGTCCAAAAACGAATTAGGAAACATGTCCAAATCTTGGCTTTTGCTTGGCTTGCAAGTAAACTTAGCTTGCAAGTTAACTTGGCCAACACGTATTGCCTTGGGCTCGGTTTGGCTCGGCTTGACTCGGCGTGCACCTAAAGTGTAAAGTGCACGTGGAACTCTCGGCCATATTGTCTGTCTTCACTTCAACTCTCGTTTCGACCATCCAAACGATCTCGGCTGCTCTTTGTATGAACTAGAGAGTATTAGGGAATTGAGTCATCTTCGCAATGGTATGTGGATCGTATTTTTATGATCAGCGGTCCATTCCCAGCACTCCATCGAAGGTCCAGAGGTCTGATTTGCCATTGTGGTTTTTTTGGCATAAAATGCCATCTTTTATGCGCGTTTCCTCCTAAAACTTCCGAAACACCTGAAATGCAAAACCATACTAAAAATTAATTGTTCGCATAATAAAGTATCGAAATAAATAGGATTAGTTGATTCGACAAGTCGTATAAATACGACTCATCACGGCTTAATGTGTGAGTGGGTGAATTTGACAAGTTTACTTATGTGAACATTTTTTGGAAGGGATGAAACGGTGGAAATTGTGAAAAATCAGTGGGTAGGATATTTATTGCTAAAAAGTGACGAGGCGACGTTTGGGCATTCGATTGTCCCTTAAGCGACAGGGTTTGCAGAGGGTATAAGAAGAACGGAAGTCGAGTGTTTCGCCTCATCAATCTCAGACGACTTTTTTCACTCTCTCACAAATCAAAGTTTAGAAACTTTCCATGGCCGCCTCAAACCCTAGTTCTAGTCTCTCACCTGCGGCCGTCGCAGAACTTGCTGCTCAGTTGATTGCAAGGGGAGTAAATCCTCTCAGTTTGGAGACCATTCTCCAGTCCATCACACCGCCTACCTCCACTCCGACGGACTCTGCAGTGGCCAGAGACCTTGCTATGCTCGAAGAGCTTCGGGAGGATTCTCACTCCCAGCGCCGTGTTCGAAAAGAGTCCTCGATTGTTGAGTGGTCCGCTGGCAAGCGCGCGAGGAAATCTACTCCTCCCGTGGCCCAGAAAAGTCACAGATCTGCTCGGCCATCTGCTCCGTTGGTTGACGAGGATGGCGAGTCGGATGGGAGTGCAAAGGAATCTGAAGAAGCCGGGAGGGGTTTTGCTCAGGAGTTAGTGCTCAACCGTGAATGGCTTGTGGAGTACAAGCTGGGAGAAGTTGTGCAGTTGCTGGAAGCCCAAGGTTGGGGTGACTTTCAGGAAGCACGTTGACGGAGCCCACCGCACTGTCGTTAAGGTGCGATGTTCTCTGTGCAAAAATAAATTTATATCTCCAATACTCGCGACTTAACTATTTTTGGTAGTCAGTGGTAAGTACGGGTCGAACCCAAGGGAATTAGGTGATTAATTGTTCTTTCGAAAGGGGGGATTTAAATAAAGCATTTGGGGGGGGGGTTGTTTTTGGTTTTGAGTACTGAAAGGTAAAGTAACAGTTGATATTATAATTTAAAGGAAAGTATTCGGTTGATCAGGTGTAATGTAGCGTAAATATTCAAATAAGGATTCAAATACTTATGCTTGTCACGATTAATCAAAAGGATTTGTAATGACTCGGGAGATCGGAGGTCGAACCCAAGGATAGGTGATCAAACTAATAGTGCTAAAGATTATGCTAGTAGGTCTAAGGTTTGCGGGGGGGGGGGGGGGGGGGGGTTTGTTCCTTTTAAAAAGGATGATAGCCAATATTTAACTATCCAAAAGAGAGATGTGAACAACGAAAGAGTTTAACAATCAATAAAGGATGACTAGGGATCTAATCCTCCACCTAAACAATCATTGTGACGGTAAAATAGGACACCATTGATGAAATCACATGCACATATTTAGAATTTAGCCATGTAACATTAACACTAAGTTCAACTCACGCTCCAACTTAGTAATAAGAGGTTACATCTCGCATAATGCCTCACACTCACGCTCTATTGGCATTATAGAATATAATTATCTAATCTCACACTCACGTTCTATTGACTAGATAATCATACACTTGTTAAGTTCAAGCCATTCTCATTAGGTTAAAAGTGTCATCCAACTAACACAAAACCCTAATGCTTCTTCATTTAGTTCATTTGAAATCATGCTTTTCAACGCAAGTTACTTCAAACATGAAATCAAGCAAAGTTCCCATTGAGGCAATTTCACAAACACCTTATAGGCAACCCTAAACATTAGGTTCAAATGAAGAAGAATCATGTGCACAATCATTCATCAATAGGATCCATAGTATTTACATAGTCACAAACATGTCTAGGGGATTCATAGATCCCCAATCAAGTTCACTACTCACTCATAGTGAGGTTACAATAAAAAACAATCATGGATGAGTATGAAAACATGAAGGAGATGGAGTTTGGAATCTAAAACCAAAGTAGAGATTCAAGAGTATGGATGGTCTTGATGTTGGTCTTCTTCTCCTTCACTCAATCTCCTCAAAATTCATGCTCAATTCTCCTCCAAATCCGTTCCAAAAGTCTCCTCGAAAAACCCCCAAAAGTTCCTATTTATAGACAAAGTTAGGGTTTTCTGGTACTGTAGCTCCAGTCGGTCGACTGGCGGGAGCTGATTTTCCTAGTCGGTCGACTGGCATTGAAAATATGGCTGATGAAGGGACTGCCCAGTCGGTCAACTGATGGTCCAGTCGCCCGACTCGATTGAGTGGTTTGACAGGCCATCTGGGAAGTTGGGCAACTCGACCGACTCGAGGATCTCAGTCGGTCGACTCGAGGTCTTGAGTTCTCTAAGCAACTTTTCAGTCGGTCGACTCGCTGGTCGACCGACTCGATTGACGCGATTGAGGGGCCAACTGAGGAGACTTGCATCTCGACCGACTGGCATAGGGGAAATTCCCAGTCGGTCGACTGGAGCACCTTTCAGTCCAACATTGCTCAAATCTTCGATTTTTTTCCTAATTCTCGTGTCACGGTCCTGAGCTCTATGTATGGATGCTCCAAGCCTGAAATGCAAGGAAAAGAGTCAAATGGCATCGAAATAGCATCGGGAATAGACCAAAACTCTTCGTAAATGGGTATGTAAACGAGTCGAGAATTTGACTCATCAAAACACTCCACACTTAGAGTTTGATCGTCACGAGCAAACAATAAGAACAAGCCAAAGAGAAACAAAGGGTAAACTTTATTTCTAACTACTCTACCACAAATTTACAATCTAACTCCTTTTCGTAGGTGTGACGAATGCATTTAGCATATGCATTAAGCCTTTAAACCCCTAGGCTACCCTAGTGGACGAGTTATAGTCTCGTGAGAGTTTTCAGAAAGGGGAATACTCACAAATCCCAAATGCACTTACCCCATGAGAATTGAATTCAAGAGTGTTCAACCCAAGCCATGATTTCTCAAAACAAATTCCTCACCCCACGCTAGGACTATCATCACAATTCCATCAAAAGAACCTTCGAACCACTTTGAGTACCTTTGAGGTTGTGTATTCAAGGTTATCAATACTAGAGCTAGCAATCGTCTCATCCAAATGTCCATTCATTTTCAAGGTAATACAATAGAAGTAAAGCTTTTAGTTTGCACAAGAAGTGTCAATCGCTTGCCTATGCTAGCTAGGGCTAGTCCACGGGCTTGCAACATGGAACTCGTTCCCAAGTTTTAGGCGCTTAAGCCGTAATCCATAAGGGAAGAGGAGTTCGACACGAGAGTTCTTTACAAACAAGTCATAAACCAAATGAATACTCCCGTGCAAGCACATGGGTCGTCCAAGAGTTATTCCAACTAGCACACAATGCAAATGTTGAATCCCGCACAAATGAATTATGATGGAGGAACATAGAGTCAAGTTTTAAGTGCTTCTTATTTTCTTTTCTTTTTCCTTTCTCTATTTTTATTTATTTTCAAAACTGCTCTCACTCATCCTCGTCCTTTTGACACGAGTCAAGCCGAGGGTCGCTCGTCTATTTTCCCGGCTACTTGGACTAGAGATTGGACGATGTGTGCCACCATCCCACCTAACCGCATAAGTACCGCACAGGCGGAGCAGAAATTTTTTTTGTGTGACTCCACACTTAAAACATGACAATATGTTCAAGAAGTGTATGGAATGTGCGGGGGACAAACATAAGCAAGGCACCGTGTTAGAGAACTCGAGTCACCAAGGAATAATCAAGAGATCTAGGTTTTTCACGAAGAATTTTTAGAAGTGCTTGCTATAGCTTGATCCAAGGTATTTCAACGAAAATACTTAGAGAATTAGATAGATGAGAGATAGCAATGATATTGGTTTTTAAGAATACACATTCAATGGACTGGGTCGGTTCTAAGTTCAAAATCCGATAAATGTGGCAAATAGGCTAGATGTGATTTATAGGAATTGGAATTGATAGTCACCAGCCTATGTGGTTAAAACTCTCTCATATAGGGATAAGGTGCAAAAGATGCAAGTGTCCATCAAAAATGATATGCAAAACATGCAATCATGTGAACTATGCGCATAAAACCACTCCACACTTAACTCAAGCTTAGTCCCTAAGCGCAAAGAATCATAAAACAAAGGTAAAGGCGCATAGGAACTCCCCTCGTTTGAAGCACCGTTGACAAAACTCATGCGAGTGAGAAATACCCTTTTGGTTGCAAATGAAGATAAAAAGGTGAGTTTTGAACAAGAGAATAATATGTATGTGCACGTCCTGTACAAAGAACAGCAAAAATGGTAAATACCTTCGATATCATATAGAGTGAAGCATACAACCAAAAGAAAGTAAAGGGCATGTCACTCAAAATGTCAAACATCATCCAAAATTGCGCCAAAAGGCGACTTATCATCCAAGTACATGATCAAGACAAGAAAGTAAAGACAAAAGGTAGAACAGCACGTAGTACAAGCTCAAGATGTAGCCTCATCGTCTCCTGGGCTGGACGCTCTAGCAGAGTCTCCAACACCTTCCTCATTTGGAATCGTGGCACCAGTGTAATGCGAACTCTCCTCTCAAATGGGATCCTCATGCACAATCGTGCCCACAGTGAGTGGTGTGCCTGCCTCCTCGACTCTAGAAGCTGGCGTGGTAGGCAAGGGGGAGGCAGCACGAGGAATGGAAAACTCTGGAGCAGCTGGAGAAGCAACAGGGCCACCAGGACCTCTGACCATGGACATGACTGTAGCCCGGAGCCAATCCCACTCCTGGCGAGATCTCTGCGCCTCAGCTCTCACGAAATCATCAAGGCTAGCCAAACCACTCCTCAAATCAGCAATCTCAGCAGAGGTCCTCTGTCTCCACTCTGTCAGGTCATCTGTGGCAGGGGGAGGTCTCTCCACAGCAACATCAACGGGAGGCAGGTCCTCAGGATGGAGCGGCTCCTCAGGGATATGGGAATCAGGATCGTCGGCCAGAGGAGGGGAACGGATAGGGGAGGCAAGAGGGGAAGGGGTGAGATGGGTACTGCAGTAAAGTGGGTTCGCCCTCTTGAACACCCGCCTCCTATTCGCGGCATTAGAGATGAGGTCCGGCTGATGTGGCTTCATGTCAACCTCCCAAGTCTTCCCATCCCTCTTCACGATGTGCATACGCTTCATAGTCTTAAGAGTAAGAGTACTCTTTGAAGGCTTGGGGCATCCCTCATGGCCGAAGGTGAAGTTACACCTAAGGGCAATCAAAGTAATCAAGGAGCCTCCTCCTAAAGCACGGTTCCTCGCACCCTTCTTCACAATGTTCTTGAAACGAATAGCAAGGGTGGTGAGCCAATCAATGCGCTCCTCCTGATCAATGGCAAGCATAAGGTCCATGTCCGGGAGTGTGAATGAACGAGCTTTCGCCGTCCGGGTGTTTATCCCAATAGAAATGAGGTGATGTACGATCTTCCACACCAGATCGGTGATCGCCGATGAATTATAAGAAGAGATGAACCACTCGTTCCTCCCGGAAATACGCTTCCAAAACCGGCTCTGATCATGCTCGGTGTATTTCCGGGGTACGGCATCATATGGAGGAAATCCCAACCATTCACTAATTAAACTCTCCTTGATTTCAAAACTCCGGCCACCCAAAACAAATTTCCACAAATATTCATTCCCTTCCTCCCCCTCCTTCTTAATCCAATCAAAAGAGCAAATAAACTCCTTCACAACTCTCTCATAACATCCAGGATCATCATTCAATAGAAAGCTCAAACCACAACGAGAGAGGCGTGAATGTACCTCGTCTGTGACAACACCATCTATGCGTCGGAGGAGTCCCATGTCGGGAAAAAGAGTAGGGATGACAGTCTTCCTCTTCCTCTCGATAGTGGCAAGATTGGTCCGGTGCGTCTCATCTGTGAACTCAAGAGGCACTGAGAATGGGTACGGAGTAGGGAGGGGCAACGGTCCATCGAAGGGTCCCTCGTTCGGCAACACCGGGACAATAGCACTGGAGGTCGGCGCCTCAGCTGGAGGGGAGGGTGCTCTCTGGACGGGTGGCACGGGAGTTTTCCTCTTTTGCACCGGTTTCTTTGGAGGAGCCTTTTTCTTCGTCGGGCGAGGGGTGGGAGAAACCGGTGCGGTGTCCAAGTCCTCGTCACTCTCGTCTCTCAAAGAGGGTCTCATTAGTTTCCGTTTGTGAGAGACGAGAGGCATATCTTCATGGTCGGACTCATCGGACTCATCAATTTGATCAAGAATTGAGGGCTCGTGAGCGACTTCTTTGCCCTTTGAAGTGGATCGAGACGAAGAACCGGCACGAGGCATGATGAAAATAAGCTTGAAGCTGAGTCAAAACTGATAAAAAACCACTGAGTTTCAATCAACTCGACCAACTGGTGCTGCAAGGAAATGTTAGTCGGTCGACTGGCTGGCGATTTCTAGGGCAAATCGGATTTTTCGCCGGAGGGTCTGGCAGCTCAAATTGATGGAGGGGTATTGTAGGCGGGGCTTTTCTGAGCAAAACGAGCGGTCGGGCGGGCTGGTTGGACAACGAACGGAGGAGATCGGACGACAATGGCGTTTCCGATCAGAAATTTGAGTATGCGGATGGCGAGCGGTTGAAAGCACCTGAGCTTTGGCTGGCTGGTCGGCGAGGGTCGGGTGAGGCTTGGTTGATGCAGGCGGTGAGGATTTGGCTAAGGTCGGAAAGTCGAAAATCGGGTGAGTGGGGAGGGTCGGCCGAGTGAAGGATGTGGGAGTCGAGCGAGAGATGAGCTTGAGTGGGAGACAAAGGGTTTGGGATAAGTGAATTCCAGTCGGTCGACTGGGAGGCGAGTCGACCGACTCGATTGGAGCAGAAAATGTGTCCCGCTGGACCAGCTCCAACTCGACCGATTGGCCTTTTGGTCTTCTCCCAGTCGGTCGACTAGGGGCAAATTTCAGCATCAATGAATATTTTCTTTCTTTTTGAACTCCCGACTCCACACTTAGAATTTCACTCTCATCACGAATAAGAAGCACAGAAATGGCATAAATTCACAACTTCACCAAGAAATCATTAGCATGAACATGCTTTTCAAATAACCGCAAGCTAGAATCATAAACTCCACACTTAAGACGTTACCAACACCAAGATAATTCATGTAAGCACAATACCACACCAAGCACACCAAATCATGCATTTGGATCGAGCAAGCACAAAGTTCACAAACATAATTCAATGAGCACATGCCAAACATATATATGAAGTTTATAGTGCATAGATGGACAACTCACAAACCGGGCTACCTCCCGTTAGGGCCTAGTTTAACGTCTTGGCAAGACCGAGCCGAGGCTTAGGTATGAAGAGAAGCACGCTAAGAGAAGTCCCGAGCGGGATCCCTTCTCTAGCGGCGATAGCACAAAGGATTCAAGAGGGAGCTTCCAACATGTTTTGGTATCCGTGGTTGGCATGATAGATTTTGACTCTTTTCCCATTTGCTTTGAACAAATTCCCTTGATTTCCAATTAGCTCTAGGTGGCCATCATCGAAAACTCTATGAATTTTGTACGGTCCAGACCACTTAGACTTGAACTTCCCAGGAAACAACTTGTACCTTGAGTTGAACACCAAAACATTATCTCCTTCCAAGAACTCCTTCTTTACAAGAAGTTTATCGTGCCACTTCCGAGTTCTCTCCTTATAAATCCTTGAACTTTCGTAGGAGTCTAGTCTGATTTCCTCTAGCTCATTCAGTTGAAGGAGTCTTTTCTCTCCTGAAGCTTTCCTGTCGAAATTCAACTCTTGAATGGCCCACATGGCTTTGTACTCGAGCTCCACTGGAAGATGGCAAGATTTGCCATATACTAACCGGTATGGAGACATCCCAATTGGCGTTTTGAAGGCGGTTCTATATGCCCAAAAGGCATCATCAAGCTTTAACGCACAATCCTTCCTTGACTTACCAACTGTCTTTGTCAAAATATTTTTTTATCTCTCGGTTTGATACCTCGACTTGACCATTTGCTTGGGGATGATATGGAGTAGTGACATGCGTATTTTTAACCCTTTATAGTTGTCAAAGTATTAGTTTTAGAGGTCAAATTGCAGTCAAACAAAATTTATAATCCTTGGTAAGCCAAGGGTCGATCCTAGGAGCAGTGCGTGTGAGTACTAGGTAACAAGTGACCTATTTAGCTATTCCAATTAAAAAGGTTTGTTTTGTTGTGAGAATTTGCAATAATTAAATGGCAGAAATTAAAGTGCAGAAAATAAATGTTGTGTTTTTATTCAGAGAAAGAATCCCAGAATCCATACTTCACCCGTGCTAACCCCCACTAATCATGCAATCATTCTACGCTAATTATTCATGCTATCGAATATGGAAAATAACCGAAATAACACTAGACAAGCCGCCCATCCACGGATCATTGTCCAGATTAATCTCCATCGTTGAACGCCGCCCATCCACGGATTATCAACGATTTCGATGTATTAAATTAATGGTTTTCCTATTAAATCACGTAAACATGACCTAATATCAATTTCATGCAATCCGGTTAATCCCTAGGGCCCATCCACCTTTCAGCATATAACCTAAATACGTTCTATCAATGCAAACATACCCTTTGATGTAAATACATGCATAGAACGATAGTATTAAGCACACATTGAAATTGAATATTCGAATTGCATAAATAATGAACTTCAATTGATCACATGAGAGTTAGGGTTACATAGCACGGGATCCGTAGGATCCCGGAATAGAGGAGACTACTCACTATTCATGGTAGTAAACCAAAAAGAGTGTATAAGGGAAGAAAGAAACGAGTAAACCGTAATGACGCGGGTGCTCGACGAATCTCTCGTGATGAACTCTATCTTCTCTCCCAAGCTAGGGTTCTTCAATCTCAAAAATAAGCACACCTGAATTCTGGTCGAGCCCTTCTATTTATAGAATAATTCCACAAAGTTTCCTAAATTATGTCGCGATTTCCTAAACTGAGTCCGATTAAGTCCCGTGACAGCCGATCCGTCACGGGCTGTCATGGGTACACCGCTACGGCTGAGTCCCGTGACAGAATCATTGGCCCGTGACACCGACTTCATCACGGGCTGTCACGGGCTTCTGGATTTGCATTGCTACGGCGTGGTCCCGTGACGCCTTCTTTGGCCCGTGATGACTGAGTTGTCACGGGGTCTGGGGCAGAATTTGCTGTTTAGACTGATTTTCTTCATCTTTTCGTGTAATCAGGTCCATATAGAGTCATCGTGTAATTCAAACCTGAAACACTAGGAAAAGAGATTAAATGATAACAAAATGTTCGGAAAACAAACCTAATCCATCATCGAATGAGGTGAATAATAGGTCAAGAACTTGACCGATCAAAACACTCCACACTTAGGATTTGTTCGTCCCGAACAAAGTTAGAACAAGAGGCAGAAAAATGCAAGTCTATATGAGGCTCAACCAGTCAAGGAGGATCTGAACTACCTACTCGAGTGACATGTGATCAATCCTAACTAAAACAGAAACAAAAAGATAACTCACTGTTGTAGAGGACACGAATGCATTTAGCGTATGCATCAAGCCTTTAAACCTATAGGCTGCCCTAGTAGGACGAGTATAGTCTCGTGAAGGTTTTCAGGAATGGGACTACCTACAAATCCCATATACAGCTAACTAACGTGAATGCATGAATGATGCTCAACAAGTCATAGTAAAGTCATGTCATACCTCGGATTCATCGTGTTACCTCAACTTCAAGACAAACATCTTCATCAAAGTTTCAGACAATTATAGATTAGATGAGTTATGCATTCAAACGGTCAGTACACACGGCTAACGAATGCCTCATCACAAGTTCTAAATAGTTCTATAGCAATGAGATAAGAACGAGTACAGTTGCACAAAACATGCTCGCCATTCACCTATGCTATCTAGGGATAGTCCACGGGCTCTTGGCTTAAGAATTTTTCTGAAAAATAGTGCGAAAATTTGCATAAAAGTTTTTGGTGCAAGCACGAGGATCGTCCCTTAGACGATAGTATATGAATTCTCAAGATAAGCTATGATTTGCATACAGTGAGAAGGTGGATTTACACTACATTAAGCAGAAGGGAGCAGAAATTGTTTCAAGAGTGTTTTCCATATACCAGGGGTGACTTTTCTCACCGGGTCCTTGGTATTTTCTGCTTTCGCAGAATCAACAAAAGCATTTTTTTTCAAACTGGTTTTCTTTCAAAAACATCTATGCTTGGGGCCAATGTTTCACCCACTTTCCAGAATTGAGAACTTTGCTTTTGAGGGGAAAACTTGAAGGTCAATTGTCTAACTCCACACTTAAAGCTTGACATAGTGTATGAATAAAGGCGGGTGCATGCAAATCACAACGAGGTTAGAGAAACATATACTAGTACTAAGGTCACCTGGAAAAAGATATGCAATTTTAAGCTTTTGAAATTTTTGAAACGGTGCCTACTAGTATCAAGTCTTAAACATGCTTCAAGAAATACGTAGAACATGTGATAGGCAAGGGCTAGCAATGATACTGACTCAAGAGAATACACACACGATTTACACTATTTCATGTCCTAGATTTTGAATCCAAAAGAATGTCAATCAGTCAAGGAGTATCGTAGAAAACGAGGATTGCAATCGCGATACATAGACAGTTGAGCATGTACAATGAGTGAATATGATATGCAATGCATGTGACTATGCGCTACCCACTCCACACTTAAAATTGAGCTTAGTCCCTAAGCGAAAAATACAGAAGAATGATAATAAAGGGCAGAGGAACTTCACTCGTGCGTGGTGGCGCGAAATCCATAGAGATTAAACGATGGCTGGTGAGTGAAATACGACCTGTGAGCTAGTAGATGTACGAAAAAGAATATAGAGCTGCACAAGTAATAGATTAGCATCGATAACCGCGAAACGAATGAAGAATAAATGATGTGAGTAGAGGTGAACAACAATAATGGAATAACTCAAACATCGAATAATAAGAAAGCAGTGAATAATATCCAAAAGTCAGCGTACAAATGAGGAACATGAAATGCATAAACACTGACAAGAAGGCAAAAAGAAAATGCAGACAAAATGAAAGGCTTGAGGAATATCCGAAATATGAATCAAAATTCCTCGCTGCCTTCTGATTCCTGAGAAGCATCATCGTCCGAGTCACCGACCTCTGAATCATAAGAGGCATCATCGCCGGAATCACTGCCCTCTGAATCTGTGCAACCGACAGAGCCTACTGTGTGAGAGGGGCCTTCCCCGACGTCAGCATGAGCAGGAGGTGCACTGCGAGGAGGGCTGAGGTCGACTGCCATGGTAAAAGCAGCCTCGAAAGGATCAGGGGCTGAGGACATGAAGGATGGCGGAGGAGGAAAATCTGTGAAGCCATGCTGCCTGTAGAACGAAGTCTGAGCGTCCTGCGACCACTGCTGTGCCCTGCTGGCCTGATATCGGAAATCCCTGAAATCATCCCGGAGCTGATTATGGAAGACAGAAAGCCGGCTCTGCGTGGTAAGAATCGGACCCAAACTAGCCAAAATCTGGCGCTGATAGCTCATCATCGCCCTCTGCTCCTCTCGCATCTCAAAATGAGAGGCCTTTAGGCATGTGAGACGCTCCTCGATGGTCATCTGGGGCTGGTCAACAATAGGTGGCTGCGGAGGAGGGAAGTGGACGTGGTCGGGAGCTGGAGGCTCCTGTGCCCCAAAAGTCGGGGGAAACTGTGCCTCAGAAGCTGGAGGGTGCTGGGCATCCGTCATATCAATGTCCTCGGGTGCATGCACTGCAGATGCGTTCCCCATACGCCTATTCCTAGTCTCCAAGCGCCACCCCTTAACTCATGCCTCAGGAATATCCGGCCTGTGGAACCATGTAAGCTCCTTTGTAATCATAGAGCACTGAATTAACTTCGCATTCGAGAGCGTCCTGTGGTCGGTGTTAAAATTGGTGCTGAAGTCAAAACTGAGGCTCTCGACTAGCAGAGTGATGTAGAGACCGCTGCTGACAGCCTTGTTAGGCTTCTTTCCATCAAAACTCGCCCATTTCTTAAAACGAGTCGTGAGGATCTCAAATAAATCCACCCTAAGTCCACGACTCATGGCGATCAAGATATCCATGTCCTTCTCATTAATCAATGTGCCGCCTTCCTTCCAAACGTTCACTGCCATAGCAACTAGGCGGTGTGCAACCTTCCATTCGGGAAGTTTAATGCAAGCGGCGGGATGGGTGGGTAGATAAATGGCATCAATCTCTGATATATATCTCCAGAACTCATTCTTTTCAGATGCCGAGAAATAAGGCACAATACCCTCTAATGGGAACTCTAAAATACGACAAATGTCGGCCCATAGTGAAATCAGTATCCTGCAGCCGAAACGACCAATGTGTCGTTGCCCCCGATGGGCCAATACCACGAAATGAAGCCACAAACTCAAATAACGCAGTAAGATTTGTTGACTTCTGATTTGTAAAAAGAATTCCTAGCCCCGACTCATCAAACAGAGGGCGCACTTTTTCCATCAATCCAGTAAACTTAGGCAAATCAATAAGGCAAGGGACTAGAGTAGGCTTACTGAATTTCTTGAGTTTCAATCGTTTGTATAGAGCCAATGTAGCCGGGTCAGGAAATCTGGGATATCGCCTATCGTCGTATTGACGAATGACTGGAGTGGCCGGATCTGGCAGAGCAGGGGGTGCTTGGGGAGCTGCTGCCCATGTGTTCCGCCTGCGAGACATGGCGAAATTGACTGGGGGAAGGGTCGGACGGCTGGGATGATTGTGGGAGTGAGGAGGAACGACGGCGAGCAAAGCTGGGTGAGGCGGAAACCGGCCGAGGGAGAGGCGGCGGTGGAAAGAACTGTGTTGATTTTGGGTAAAAACCCTAATTTGGGAATTTGAGATCGAGCAGGTCCCGTGACAGCCGATCCGTCACGGGCTGTCACGGGTCGTCACGGGTTGATAGAATTGCAAGGGCTCGGCTTGGTCCCGTGATGGAGTCAATGGCCCGTGACGATCCTTCTGTCACGGGATGTCACGGGGTTGATGCGCAAATCGAATTTTTCAAAGAGTCCCGTGACACCGAGTCCATCACGGTCTGTCACGGGGCATGACGGGATGCAAAAACTGCACTGAATCGGCCAAGTCCCGTGACGATGCCAATGACCCGTGACGATCCTTCGGTCACGGGTTGTCACGGGCCCGAAACTCTGCCTTTTTCTTAAGCTGGGACTCCACACTTTGACACCTGCATGGTTCACACAAACTGTACAATGCTAAATGCGATGAAAGAAGACTTACAGCGCGGGTTACTCCCCGAAGAGACCTAGTTTAACGTCTTGGCGAGACATAGATAAAGAGGTAGGACTAGGAGCATTCTCGGGAAGTCCCGTGCTGGGATCCCTTCCCGAGAAGGAGGTTGTCGTCAATCGCGTCAGGAGGTGCTAGATGATTCAGAACGTGGTAGTGTTTGAGGCGGTGCCCGTTGACTACCATTGTTTTTCCTCCTTCGACGCTGATTTCTACATGCCCGTCAGGATGTGCTCTTTCTACTGTATAGGGGCCGCTCCATTTAGTGCGCAATTTTCCAGGAAATAATCTAAGGTGGGAGTTGTAGAGAAGAGAAGAACTCGCTCGCCTTCATTGAATTCTCTGCGCACGATTCTCTTGTCATGCTATTTCTTTGTTCTCTCCTTGTAAATCCGAGCGTTCTCATATGAATCTAATCTGATTTCATCAAGCTCGTGGAGCTGCAGTACTCGCTTTTCTCCTGCTGCTTTCATGTCCATATTCAGCTCTCGAATAGCCCATAACGCCTTGTACTCGAGTTCGACCGGCAAGTGGCAGGTTTTTCCATAGACAAGTCTGAACGGACTCATACCGATAGGTGTTTTGTATGCAGTCCTGTATGCCCACAGCGCGTCATCTAGCTTGGACGCCCAGTCCTTCCTGTGGCTCGAGACGGTCTTTCCCAGAATGCTCTTGATCTCTCTGTTAGAGATCTCAACCTGTCCACTAGTCTGAGGATGATAGGGAGTGCCAATCTTGTGGTAGACACCATACTTCTTCAATAGAGTTTCGAAATTTCTTTCTTTGAAGTGAGAACCACTGTCACTGATAACTGTTCTGGGCACTCCGAACCGAGGGAAAATCACCTTCTGAAACAGTTTTATAACTACCTTGGCGTCGCAAGTAGGAGTAGCAACCGCTTCAACCCACTTAGAAACGTAGTCGACTGCCACCAAGATATACTGATTACCATAAGAAGATGGGAATGGTCCCATGAAATCAATTCCCCATACATCGAACAAGTCCACAGCGAGAATGCTCTGCTGTGGCATCTCCTGCTGCTTCGAAATATTACCTGTCCTCTGGCACAGGTCACAGGCC
Organism: Rhodiola kirilowii; assembly: GCA_033675215.1. NCBI lineage: Eukaryota > Viridiplantae > Streptophyta > Magnoliopsida > Saxifragales > Crassulaceae > Rhodiola > Rhodiola kirilowii. The sequence goes on from CM066194.1 coordinate 4,000,396, forward strand.
TTGACGAATTCGTGTGCATCCTTAAACAGTGAAGGCCAAAAGAAACCGGACTGGAGCACCTTTGTGGCTGTTTTCGAACCAGCCCCGTGTCCACCGTATTATGAGGAATGGGATCGTTCTAGAATAAATGGAATCTGATCCTCGTCGACACAAGTCCTATAGAGGCCGTCAGCACATAATCGATACAAGAAAGGATCATCCCAGAAGTACCTTTTAACGTCGGAGAGGAATTTCCTCTTCTGGTTGTGCGAGAGGTCGGGAGGGAGGATTCCACAGGCCAGGAAGTTAACGAAATCTGCGTACCATGGGACATTGTCCACATCAATGTGCATAAGCTGTTCGTCCACTAGAGAGTCATTTATCGGGAGCTTGTCCTCTTCGCGGTCGAGCTCTCCTAGCTCGAGGCATGACAGGTGATCTTCAACCAGATTTTCTGCACCCTTCTTGTCCCTAATTTCAATGTCGAATTCCTGGAGGAGGAGGACCCATCGGATAAGACGAGGTTTGGAGTCCTTCTTTGACAGCAGATACTTGATAGCAGCATGATCAGTGTACACTATGGTTTTCGAACACAGTAGGTACTGCCTGAATTTCTCGAGAGCATAGACAACGGCTAGCATTTCTTTCTCGGTGGTCGTGTAATTGACTGCTGCTCCGGCGAGGACCTTGCTGGCGTAGTAAACTACGTGTAGTTTCTTGTCGATGCGCTGCCCCAAAATTGCTCCTACTGCAAAGTCACTAGCATCACACATTAGTTCAAACGGCAACTCTCAATCGGGAGGCTGCACTATAGGAGCGGAAGTAAGAGCAGTTTTTAGACTGTTGAAAGCATTTAAACAAGAATCAGTAAATTTAAACTCAGCTTCCTGGTAAAGAAGATCAGTGAGCGGCTTTGCTGTCTTCGAGAAATTCTTGATAAATCGCCTGTAAAATCCAGTATGCCCAAGAAAACTCATGATCCCTTTCACATCTTTTGGTGGGGGCAGCTTTTCAATCACCTCTACCTTTGCGCGATCAACCTCGATACCTCTGTGGGAAACCATGTGTCCAAGCACTATACCTTCCTGCACCATAAAGTGACACTTCTCCCAGTTCAAAACCAGGTTAGTGTCAACACAACGACGAAGAACATCAGTAAGGTTAGAGAGGCACGAATCGAATGAGGAACCATACACCAAAAAATCATCCATAAATACTTCCATGGTGTGTTCCAAAAAATCAGAAAAGATAGCCATCATGCAACGCTGAAATGTGGCCGGCGCATTACAAAGACCGAATGGCATACGTCTATAAGCAAAGGTGCCAATAGGGCAAGTGAATGTAGTTTTCTCCTGGTCCTCGGGGTGTATAGGGATCTGGAAAAATCCACTATAATCATCGAGGTAGCAGAAAAATTTATGCTTCGCTAGACGTTCTAACATTTGATCAATAAAAGGCAAAGGGAAGTGATCCCTAAGAGTAGCCTTATTCAATTTCCTATAATCAATGCACATACGCCAACCAGTCACAGTACGAGTAGGAATCAATTCATTATGCTCATTTCGTACAACAGTAAGACCTCCCTTCTTAGGGACTACGTGCACAGGACTAACCCACTTACTATCAGCTACAGAATAAATGATGCCGGCATCTAATAATTTCAGAATTTCTTTCTTAACAACATCATTCAATTTGGGGTTCAAGCGTCTCAAGGCATCCCTACTAGGCCTAGCATCGTCCTCAAGGTTAATTCTATGCATGCACAAATCTGGGCTAATCCCCTTGAGGTCGTCTATAGAATATCCTAGGGCTGGTCTATGTTCTCGCAAGACAACAAGCAATTTCTGTGTCTCTACATCAGTCAAGGATGCATTAACAATCACCGGGTAGGTTGAGTTAGGGCCCAGAAATTCATACCTGAGACTTGCATATAGAGGTTTCAGCTCTACCGTGCAAGATTCCTTACCCGTGTCTCCTGCGGCATCAGCTGCGTCCGCACCCTCTATGCTCATGGCGTAGACATCCATCGGTATAGGGCAGCCTGGTATAACCTTGTAAGACTCAATAGAGGTCAGTGAAATTGGCTGATCAACATCAGCTGAGTATAACACATCACAATCAGCAAGAAGACTAGGAGTTCTGCACATGTCAGGTAGATAAAAGACAACACGTTTGCTGCCTACTCGCAAAGCTATAGATCCCCTATCCATGTCAATAAAAACCCTAGCAGTGTAAAGGAATGGTCTACCAAGTATAATCGGGATGTCGGTGTCCTCTGATATCTCTAACACGACAAAATCAGCAGGGATATAAATATTCTTCACCCTGACAGGTACGTCTTTCAGAATCCCTTTCGGGAGTGTGCAAGAACGGTCCGCAAGGCGAATAGAGATATTCGTAGGACAAAGATCATCCAAATTCAATTTAGCATAAAGAGAATAAGGCATGATAGACACACTAGCACCTAGATCACACAAAGCACGACGAATAGTAAGACCGCCAATATCACAAGGAATAGAAAAACTCCCTGAGTCCTTAAGCTTAGGCGGCATGGGAAGGTTCATGGAAGCGCTACACTCCTCACTTAGGGCCACTGTCTCGGTTCCGTCCATCTTCCGTTTCCCGGTCATGATCTCCTTCATGAATTTGGCATATGTCGGAATCTGCGTGATTGCATCTGTGAAGGGCATAGTGATGTACAGCGTACGGATCTTGTCCACGAATTTCATGAACTCTTTGTCTCTTCTAGCACCCTTGAGACGCTGAGGGAACGGGATCGGAGGCTTATAAGGAGCTGGCTCCACTGTCTGCGCAGAATTTTCCTTTCGGTCTTCAGCTTCTGGTGATGTTTCTTCTTCAGCGTCAGAATTGAGCGCTGATTTTTCTGCTCCTATTCGAGTGTCCTGGGCAGATATCATCTCTAAGTGTTTGCCACTTCGGAGAGTGATGGCATTCACCGACTCCCTAGGGTTATGCTCTGGTTTTGAAGGGAGTTTCCCATGTTCCCTAGTCGCAGAATCTGCCTGTTGAGCAACCTGATTACCTATCATCCGGATTGTCTGCTCGAGCTCTTTCACTCGCCTGTCCTGCTCGTGAGCTCGCTTATCTGCCTCTTGAGCTCGCCTATCAGCCTCTGCCATGAAATTACCCATCATGGCCTCCAATCTAGATGATCCGCTAGTCTCCTGCTGCTTGGGCTGCTGCGACTGATATGAGTAGCCACCTGAATTCTGATTTTGCTGCCCTTGTGACTGGTTGTTGTACTGAGGCTTCGACTGATAGGAAGTATTGTTCTGTTCTTGAGTTCGAACATTGTATTGGCCTCGTGGCTGATACAGTGCATTGCCTTGCTGCTGTTTGTACGAGAAACCAGTGGGCGCCGGGTTCTGGGGCTTGTAAGACAAGTTAGGATTATTCCTGTTTGGGTTATCCCACCTGTTCGTGGGTGGTCCATAGCCGGGACCAGCCCCCTGATTATTCTGCCCGACGTAGTTTGCGTTCTCCTGATTACCGTTTTTGTCATCTGTTCCGATCACCGGACAACTGTCTGCATAGTGAGAAGGAGAGCCGCAAATCTGACAGTACACGCCAACGTGAGCGATGTCTAGGGACTTCATGCTGTTTGCTAGCTTCATATTCTGCATCTCGGTGGCAAGTATCTTCATTGAATCAGCCAACCGAGCAATGTCATTAGTGCTCTCGGCTTGGCAGAGGTCCTGCACACCTTTCCTGTCTCTAGGGTTACCTCGATCACTCGTCCAGAGGTGGTAGTCTTGAGCTGCCCTTTCTATAATTTCATAGGTGTCTTCTAGCGGGACTTGGTTCAGTCCCCCACCTGCTGCTTGATTGATTAAGGTACGCATCCCTTGATCGATCCCTTGATAGAAGGTGTCAATAATCTGCCACTGCTCTAGATTGTGGTGTGGGCACATCCTCGTCAGCTCTTTGTACCTCTCCCAAGCGTCGTACAGAGTCTCACCATCAATAGACCGAAATGATATAATCTTATTTCTGAAATGAGCTGTCTTTGATGGTGGGAAGTACTGCTGAAGGAAAGCTTCGGCCAGCCTATTCCATGTAGTAAACGTGCCCTCTGCATGGCTATCTAGCCATCTGCTGGCTTTGTCGGACAGTGAGAATGGGAATAGCCTGAGGTAGTAAGACTCTGAAGGGACCCCATTGGTCTTCACTGTATTGCACATCTGAACGAAACGCTTAAGATGCTGGTGAGGGTCTTCATTAATCCTTCCTGAGAATTGACTGTTCTGCACCATCTGAATGAGACCGGTTTTTAGCTCCCAAGTATTTGCCTCTATTCCAGGCGGTGCAATAGCGGACTGAAATCCAGTGACACGTGGAGTAGTGTAATCCCCAAGAGTTCCGCGCACTGGTTGTTGCACTCGTGGTGGCTGTCCATCTTCGATCCCTCTGTTCAACAAGTCTTGATTCATAGCCATTGCTGCAAAGTTATGGTTCAGTGCTCGTAGCTGCCGAGCTTCGTTCTGGGCCTGACGATTAAACTTTCGTTGGACCGGTGTTTCGTCGTCTGAAATCTGAATCTGCTTTTTCTGTTTAAGCGCTTTCCTTGGCATGAACTAGGTAGAACCTGCAAAAACCAAGAAAAACTGTGAGCGAAGAAATCACAACAGAAAAATCAGAAATCAAGTAAGGTGGAATAGTCTAAACTACACGAGTTAGATCTAATATCACACTAAACGCTGCTCCCCGGCAACGGCGCCATTTTGACCCGCGTATTTTTAACCCTTTATAGTTGTCAAAGTATTAGTTTTAGGGGTCAAATTGTAGTCAAACAAAATTTATAATCCTTGGTAAGCCAAGGGTCGATCCTAGGAGCAGTGCGTGTGAGTACTAGGTAACAAGTGACCTATTTAGCTATTCCAATTAAAAAGGTTTGTTTTGTTGTGAGAATTTGCAATAATTAAATGGCAGAAATTAAAGTGCAGAAAATAAATGTTGTGTTTTTATTCAGAGAAAGAATCCCAGAATCCATACTTCACCCGTGCTAACCCCCACTAATCATGCAATCATTCTACGCTAATTATTCATGCTATCGAATATGGAAAATAACCGAAATAACACTAGACAAGCCGCCCATCCACGGATCATTGTCCAGATTAATCTCCATCGTTGAACGTCGCCCATTCACGGATTATCAACGATTTCGATTTATTAAATTAATGGTTTTCCTATTAAATCACGTAAACATGACCTAATATCAATTTCATGCAATCCGGTTAATCCCTAGGGCCCATCCACCTTTCAGCATATAACCTAAATACGTTCTATCAATGCAAACATACCCTTTGATGTAAATACATGCATAGAACGATAGTATTAAGCACACAGTGAAATTGAATATTCGAATTGCATAAATAATGAACTTCAATTGATCACATGAGAGTTAGGGTTACATAGCACGGGATCCGTAGGATCCCGGAATAGAGGAGACTACTCACTATTCATGGTAGTAAACCAAAAACAGTGTATAAGGGAAGAAAGAAACGAGTAAACCGTAATGACGCGGGTGCTCGACGAATCTCTCGTGATGAACTCTATCTTCTCTCCCAAGCTAGGGTTCTTCAATCTCAAAAATAAGCACACCTGAATTCTGGTCGAGCCCTTCTATTTATAGAATAATTCCACAAAGTTTCCTAAATTATGTCGCGATTTCCTAAACTGAGTCCGATTAAGTCCCGTGACAGCCGATCCGTCACGGGCTGTCACGTGTACACCGCTACGGCTGAGTCCCGTGACAGAATCATTGGCCCGTGACACCGACTTCGTCACGGGCTGTCACGGGCTTCTGGATTTGCATTGCTACGGCGTGGTCCCGTGACGCCTTCTTTGGCCCGTGATGACTGAGTTGTCACGGGGTCTAGGGCAGAATTTGCTGTTTAGACTGATTTTCTTCATCTTTTCGTGTAATCGGGTCCATATCGAGTCATCGTGTAATTCAAACCTGAAACACTAGGAAAAGAGATTAAATGATAACAAAATGTTCGGAAAACAAACCTAATCCATCATCTAATGAGGTGAATAATAGGTCAAGAACTTGACCGATCAAGTAGAACACCTATGGAAAATCCCATACTTCTTAAGCATAGACTCGAATCCTCTTTCCTTGAAGTGGGAACCATTGTCGCTTATTACCGCCCTTGGGACCCCGAATCTTGGGAAGATAATTTTCTTGAACATCTTGATCACCACTTTCGCATCACAAGAAGGGGAGGCTATGGCCTCGACCCATTTGGACACGTAGTCCACCGCTACTAGAATATAGGCATTCCCTTGTGACGATGGTAGAGGTCCCATGAAATCTACGCCCCATACATCGAATACCTCAACCTCTAATATACCCTTCTGAGGCATTTCATCCCTTCTAGCAATATTACCCGTCCTTTGACATTCGTTACAAGATTTGACGAATTCATACGTGTCCTTGAATATGTTGGGCCAATAAAATCCCGATTGAAGTACCTTAGCTGTGGTCTTCGAAGTTGAACCGTGCCCACCATAAGAAGAAGAGTGACAACAAGCTATAATTCCTTTTGCGTCTTCCTTGGTCACACACTTTCTATAAATCCCATCGGCGCATAGCTTGTACAAGAACGGATCATCCCAAAAGTACCTTGAAATGTCGTGCAAGAACTTCCTCCTTTGGTTATGATCGAGGTCATTCGGGAGAATGTTGCACGTCAAATAGTTCACATAATCCGCATACCATGGGGCTTCATCTTTGACACTTAGCAAATATTCTCCGAGAAAAGAGTCTCGTATAGGTGTTGAGAACCATTTTGTATCATAATGCTCAATTCTCGAGAGATGATCCGTGACTACATTTTCGACCCCTTTCTTGTCTTTGATCTCAATATTGAACTCTTGCAAAAGAAGAACCCAACGAATAAGTCTTGGCTTTGCATCTTTCTTCGCCATCAAATATTTAATAGCCGCGTGATCCGTGTAGACGATCGTCTTGGACCCAACAAGGTATGGTCGGAATTTTTCAAAGGCATACACCACGGCTAGCAACTCCTTCTCGGTTGTGGTGTAATTCAATTGAGCATTATCAAGCACCTTGCTCACATAGTAGACTACATGGAGTCTCTTATCCACTCTTTGTCCCAAGACGGCTCCAATAGCAAAGTCGCTTGCATCGCACATAAGCTCGAATGGAAGATCCCATTTAGGTGGTTGCACTATGGGTGCCGATACAAGAGCTTTCTTGAGCTTTTCAAATGCTTCTAAACATCCTTCATCAAAGTCGAATTTCACATCATTGCATAGGAGATGAGTAAGCGGCTTTGCAATCTTTGAGAAGTCCTTAATAAATCTTCGGTAAAAACCGGCATGCCCTAGGAAACTTCTAACTCCTTTTTGATCTTTTGGTGGTGGAAGTTGCTCAATAACTTGAACTTTTGCTTTATCAACTTCCACACCCCGACTAGACACCATATGCCCAAGCACAATTCCCTCTTGAACCATAAAATGGCACTTTTCCCAATTAAGCACCAAACCCGTTTCAATGCACCTAGCAAGAACATGAGAAAGATTAGTTAAGCAATCATCAAATGAAGTTCCATGGATAGAGAAGTCATCCATGAAAACTTCCATGCATTTCTCAATGTAGTCACTAAAGATAGACATCATGCATCTTTGAAACGTTCCCGGTGCATTGCATAACCCAAAGGGCATGCGTCTAAATGCAAAAGTTCCATAAGGACATATAAAAGTAGTCTTTCTTTGGTCATCCGGCAAAATGTAAATTTGATGAAATCCACTATAACCATCTAGGAAACAAAAGTACTCATGTCCCGCAAGTCTTTCAAGAATTTGGTCAATAAAAGGAATGGGAAAGTGATCTTTCTTAGTTGCTTTATTCAATTTCCTATAATCAATGCACATCCGCCATCCATTTACGGTTCTAGTAGGGACCAACTCTCCCTTATCATTTTGCACAACCGTAAGTCCTCCCTTTTTGGGGACGACATGGATGGGGCTTACCCATTCCGAATCCGGGACCGAATAAATGATTCCCGCGTCTCTTAGCTTAGTAATTTCTTTAAACACAACTTCGCTAAGATTAGGGTTCAATCTCCTTAGAAACTCCCTAGAAGGTTTTGCATTTTCATCAACATTTATCCTATGCATGCACGACGAAGGGCTAATTCCCTTAAGATCATCAATCGAGTACCCCAAAGCTTTTTTATTGTTTTTCAAGACATGCAAAAGTTTGGACGTTTCATTCTCATTCAAGGTTGCACCAACAATGACCGGATGCGTAGAATTAGATCCAAGAAACTCATACCTTAGATTTGAAGGTAGAGGTTTTAACTATCCTTCGAATTCCTTACCTTTTGGCGTTTGGTTTCCTTCACCTTGACAAGCATCAAATAATTTCTCTCCTTCGATTGAAGTCAAGTCACACATTTCCTCATCTTCCATATCCATAAGTGAGGTAAAAAGCATACTAGAGTCATCTAAGTCCATGACTTCACTTTCAAAAGATGTTAGCTCAAGATTTTCACAAGATATATCAAGCAAATTGCATTCAAAAGATGAAATGGGAGTTTTCATGGCATTTTTCAGAAAAAACTTCAACTTTTCATCCCCTATCTTCAATTCAATAGACCCTTCACCACATCTAATGACCGCTTCAACGGTGTTAAGGAAAGGTCTACCAAGAATAACGGACATTTCTTGCTCAACATCCATTTCTAGCACATAGAAGTCTACGGGAATAAAGAATTTACCAACTTTATTGGGCACATCCCTAAGAACTCCCCTAGGGATTCTAGAACTTCTATCGGCTAATTTCAATGAAATAGTAGTAGGATGGAGTTCACCCACATCAATTTGCTCAAACAATGAATCGGGAATTAAAGAAATGCTAGCTCCCAAATCACACAATGCCCTATCAATTTCAATCTTTCCTAAAGAGATAGGAATAGAGAATGACCCATTATCTTGCATCTTTTTAGGCATACGACTTTGCACAATTGCGCTACACTCAACATTCAAGGCTACCATGCTAGATTCATCAATATCTCTACGATTAGACACAATATCTTTCAAGAATTTCGCATAGGTAGGGTTTTGAGTGATTACCTCATGGAAGGGAAGCGTGACATACAACTTCTTCAACATCTCCACAAATCTTTAGAAGTGGGCATTGATAGTACACATTGTCGTAGTGTGCAAATCAAACAAAATTTATAAGTCCGCTACTCGCGACTTCACTACTGGGTAGCAAGTGGTAAGTAGGGGTCGAACCCAAGGGAAATAGATCACGTACTCGTTGTTCTTGTAAGCAAAAAGGAAAGTAAAGGAAGTAAATGGTTTTGGGGGGTTTGAAATTGGTTTTGAACGTGTAAATAAGTGCAAGAATGTAACAAGGGAAGGTGAGCATTCGGTCTAGGGATTCATTGTCACACATCAATCATGGATATCAAATGATCTATTTCACATTTCGTAGAGTGTGGTTGTCCCGACAAAGGTGACAACCTAAAGTACTCCGACAAAGGTAGTACACCACGGTCTTAACCGAACTAGGTAGTAGTGTGGTGCCGTAGGCAACCCAAAGCATTTAAGCTCCACCACCTCACTATGCACGGTTAGACCTTCTAATCTAGTCCTTATTAGATTGAACAATCCGGCAAAGGTAATGTTCCATCTATGTGTACTATCCATTCTTGCCGCAAAGCATCAAAGGGATATTACAATAGGGATCATTAGCTTGACTAAGCTTTGTGGCAAGACATCCACTTAGCCAAGCCGTTGATCCGTGGCATGAAGCACAAGGACTAGTGAAATGTAAAATAGCATTAAGTACATGAATCTCAAAATGTGTTGACAATGATATTGTGGCTAGTTCATCATTGACCTCTAAAGATCATACTTTGTGTTATGAGTGTGGTTGTCCCGACAAAGGTGACAACCTAAAGTACTCCGACAAAGGTAGTACACCACAAGAACACGAAGAAGCATTAGGAATAAGGTCTCAAAACCGTGCCACAACATATTGATCCCTAAACCGAATTGGGAGGTTTTAGCCACTCATGTTCATGGTAGGAACACAAGAGCTAAGAGACATTCGGATTTGCAAGGATTCTCTAAAATGCGTGACTTGAAACGTAAAGTGCGTAATAAAAGAAGAGGGAGTAGAGAGAAGTTGAGAACTTGACAAGTAAGTAAAGAGTGCAAGTGCAAGAACTAGAACAAGTAGAGAGTGTTGTATTGAAGTGAGGAGAAGAGAGAGGAGCTCTCAACTCTAATGGGTGTCTTAGACCCTTTGATGGATACATTTCCTAAGGCCAAGACCTTCTATTTATAGCACAAACTCAAGACATAGGCTCCTCTTGGTGGAAAACATAGGCTCCTCTTGTGGTCCCTTTGTGAGTTTGTTTACTCAAAACCAACTTCCTTGTTTTGTGGCTCCTTGTTTTCCTTGCCTTCTTCTTCGATTTTTGTCTTCTTTCCTCAGGAAATATGTGTCATTTTGTTCTTCAATTATTGTCCAAAGATTTCACAGCAAAATATATGAAAGTCGATTTCTCAGTGCAAACCGCGGACGTCTCTTGCATTAATTCCCACGGACGTCTAAATCATTTATCGAAATTTAAGAGACCTCCGCGCCCTGTAATTCTTCAGGCGTCCGCGGACTGATTTTGGTGTAAACTACAAAGTTGTAGCCCTTTGGATCAGCTTTCCATCAAGCTTTGAATCAACCAATTTGGACACCAAACGTGATCTGTAGGTGCAAAACAAGTCGGGAAGGTCAATCTGTCATTGTGACGTTTTTGGCATAAAATGCCGTCTTTTAAGCGCGTTTCCTCCTTAGACTCCAAAAGGCCCTGAAATGTAAAACGACATTAACAAGCATATGTTCTTTGGGTTAAGTGTCGTAATTGGTGGGTTTTGATGTCTTAATGAGTCGTATAAATACGTCTCATCAGGCATCTAGCTTGCTCTTTTTTAGACTTTGAGGGAAGGGAACCATTGGCACATATTTCCTCATCAAAATCGGCTCTTCCTCTTTTTCCTTTTCTTCCATGGGGGCTTGAAGTTCAACTTCGGCATTTTCGCTAGCAACTTCTTCTTCCACCTCCTTAGGATTAAGATTCGGCTTCCCTTGAGGGGTGGGCAAGACTTTTCCGCTCTTCAATGTGATGGCATTGATATGTTCGATGGAATTGACATCCGGTTGAGAAGGTAGCTTCCCAAAGTGCTTCAATGCTACGGCTTGTTGAGCCACTTGATTCTCAAGCATCTTGTTATGGGCTTCCAATTGCTCCATTCTCTTGTTGGTCTCTTTTTTATTTTCTAGCATTTGAGCCATCATAGTCATCATAGTGTTATCTTGATTGTTGGAAGGAGCTTGTCTTTGTGAATTGGAGGTTCCTTGATCGTTCATTTGAGGCTTGGCTTGATAAGGCCTTTGATAGTTCCCTTGGTTGGAATATTGAGAGTTTTGGTTGGACCCTTGGCCTTGAGTAGAATAAGAGGTTTGTCCTTGATTTTGGTTTGAGCCATATCCTTGTCTTTGATAACTCCCTTGATAGTTGTTTTGCCCTTGAGGCTTAGGGGCAAAATTAGACTAATTGGACATTCTCCTTTGAGGAGGCTCATAATTTCTTGTTGGAGGGTTAGGATTTGAAGCATAGTTTCTTTGTTGATTGACGTAGTGCGCCTCTTCATATCCATCATCATCATCTTCATATCTCCCATCGGGACAATTTTTTGTAGAATGCCTCGTGCTTGCACATAGAAAGCAAGGTTGTGGAGCCGAAGTTTTCTCTTTATCGGCCTTGGCCTTAGTTGCCTCAACGGAATTTACCATACTTATCATGTTCTCCACTTTCTTTGTCAAGTCCGCCATTTGATCTTTAAGTGCGGAATTCGAAGAATCATCTCTTGACTTAGCCATTTTCTTGTGATCAACTCCTTGATATCTATCCAAGTTTATCGCGATCTTATCCACAATTTTAAACCCTTGGCTCGCTGGTAGATCCATAATAGCACCTCCGCTTGCCGTATCCATTTGATTCTTAGCTTCCTTGCTCATACCCAAATAGAAATATCGCATAAGATCGGCTCTTCGAAAATTGTGGTGAGGGCATTCCTTTAAGTAATGCTTGAAGCGATCATATGCTTGATGGAAAAGCTCATTATCTCTTTGCGAGAACGTCAATATGTAATCAGTGAATTTCTTGGTTCTAGACGGAGGAAAGAACTTGTTCAGAAAGGAATTTGCCAGATGATCCCATGTTCTGAAAGTTCCCGGCTCTTGGTTTTGCAACCATTCCTTAGCATCCACGTACAATGAAGAAGGAAATAACTTCAAGTAGACATATTCCACAGGAATGTTCCTTGGCTTATAAGTGCGACAATATTCTTGAAAGTTAGCCAAATGTGTAGAAGGGTTCCCGACTCCTTGATATTGATCATGGGTGACCATATGCACTAAAGAAGACTTCACGTCGAAATCAAAGGCATCCTCATCCGGAGGCATAATAGCCGAGCCATTCCCTTCAAGAGTGGGAGTCATATAATCCCCAACGGGTCTCTCATTGTCCTCATCTTCATATCTCCAGTTTCTATTGTTTCTTTGATGGGCGGGAGGATCTTCGACGTTGTTTTGTCTAGCGGGAGGATCATCTATTTCATCTTCCATTCTAACGTTTCGGTCATCCCTTTGAAGACCCGCACGGTTCTCTTGTTCTTCATCCATTCTAAATCCCGGTGGCAAATAAGGGAGCGGATTTAGAAGTGGAGGTGGACGAGGTCTTGGCCCTTGGAAAGCCGGTGGAATAATGGGAGCAATTGGTGGAATAGGAGGTAGAGGATTCTTGCGAGGTCTACCTCTTCCTCTCTTAACGGTTGGGTGAGGAGGGCGAGAAGTACTTGACGTTGAATCAATCACTACGTGCTTTTGCCCTTAAATCTCGTGTTCATTCAAATGCCTACAAGAACAAAAGAAATTCTTAGCAATGAAAGGCAAGAGAAATTAACACAATCAAGCACAAAACAAGCAATGATTATCAAGCAAAGAAAAGTAGACAACTAACAATCTATTAGCACCAAGTTAATTAACCTATCCCCGGCAACGGCGCCATTTGATCGGGTGTAATTTAGCGTAAATATTCAAATAAGGATTCAAATACTTATGCTTGTCACGATTAATCAAAACGATTTGTAATGACTCGGGAGATCCGAGGTCGAACCCAAGGATAGGTGATCAAACTAATAGTGCTAAAGATTATGCTAGTAGGTCTAAGGTTTGCGGGGGGTTTGTTCCTTTTAAAAAGGATGATATCCAATATTTAACTATCCAAAAGAGAGATGTGAACAACGAAAGAGTTTAACAATCAATAAAGGATGACTAGGGATCTAATCCTCCACCTAAACAATCATTGTGACGGTAAAATAGGACACCATTGATGAAATCACATGCACATATTTAGAATTTAGCCATGTAACATTAACACTAAGTTCAACTCACGCTCCAACTTAGTAATAAGAGGTTACATCTCGCATAATGCCTCACACTCACGCTCTATTGGCATTATAGAATATAATTATCTAATCTCACACTCACGTTCTATTGACTAGATAATCATACACTTGTTAAGTTCAAGCCATTCTCATTAGGTTAAAAGTGTCATCCAACTAACACAAAACCCTAATGCTTCTTCATTTAGTTCATTTGAAATCATGGTTTTCAACGCAAGTTACTTCAAACATGAAATCAAGCAAAGTTCCCATTGAGGCAATTTCACAAATACCTTATAGGCAAACCTAAACATTAGGTTCAAATGAGGAAGAATCATGTGCACAATCATTCATCAATAGGATCCATAGTATTTACATAGTCACAAACATGTCTAGGGGATTCATAGATCCCCAATCAAGTTCACTACTCACTCATAGTGAGGTTACAATCAAAAACAATCATGGATGAGTATGAAAACATGAAGGAGATGGTGTTTGGAATCTAAAACCAAAGTAGAGATTCAAGAGTATGGATGGTCTTGATGTTGGTCTTCTTCTCCTTCACTCAATCTCCTCGAAATTCGTGCTTAATGCTCCTCCAAATCCGTGCCAAAAGTCTCCTCGAAAACCCCCAAAAGTTCCTATTTATAGACAAAGTTAGGGTTTTCTGGTACTGTAGCTCCAGTCGGTCGACTGGCGGGAGCTGATTTTCCCAGTCGGTCGACTGGAGTTGAAAATATGGCTGATGAAGGGACTGCCCAGTCGGTCGACTGATGGTCCAGTCGCCCGACTCGATTGAGTGGCTTGACAGGCCATCTGGGAAGTTGGGCAACTCGACTGACTCGAGGATCTCAGTCGGTCGACTCGAGGTCTTGAGTTCTCTAAGCAACTTTTCAGTCGGTCGACTCGCTGGTCCAGTCGACCGACTCGATTGACGCGATTGAGGGGCCAACTGAGGAGACTTGCATCTCGACCGACTGGCGCAGGGGAAATTCCCAGTCAGTCGACTGGAGCACCTTTCAGTCCAACATTGCTCAAATCTTCGATTTTTTTCCTAATTCTCGTGTCACGGTCCTGAGCTCTATGTATGGATGCTCCAAGCCTGAAATGCAAGGAAAAGAGTCAAATGGCATCGAAATAGCATCGGGAATAGACCAAAATTCTTCATAAATGGGTATGTAAACGAGTCAAGAATTCGACTCATCATCGGTTTTAGGGGCCTTGTATCATAGTTCGTTTATCATTGACCTCTAATGATCATACTAAGTGTTCAAAAGTGAATCAAGGCTATTCCTAGCACAAGACTTGCCACACCGTCTAGTCTTTTGCAAGACAAAGAACTCTTGTTCTAGTATGTGCATCCATTTGATCATCATTCCTGATAAACCAAATGGTGTTTAAAAGAGGTTGACTTCCACAGATAAGCTGTGCTCTTCCGAGCCTCCACTTATCCACGGAAGATCAAGAACCCATGGCAGAGCTTTGCTCTTCCGAGCATCCACTCAATCAATGGAATTCTGACCTAATATAAGGCACCTAGAACAAGTTGAACACAAAGAGGCACTAAGAGAAGGGCCTAAAACATTTTATGATACAAGCATTCTCCTTCAACCGAATGAAGGGTTTAGCTACGAATATCCATGGAACAGGACATCATAGCTAAGTGCGTTGAAAAGTAAAGGTTTTTTGAAAGACAGTAAAGTAAAGTTTTCAAAAGTAAAGACAGGAAAGTAAAGTACTTTGAAAGACAGTAAATTAAAGAAGAGAGTACTTACAAAAACTGATAAGAGTGCTCAAGATCCAACTTCGATTCCAAAGTAAAGTGTTTACATGATTAGTGCCCACAAAAGCTAGAGAGATAAGTCACTTGAGGACTTGTGATGTTGGAATGAGAATGAGATGATTGTTGATTTTGGAATGAATTTACAAAGGGAAGGAGGAGCTCTATTTATAGGCTAAGGGAGACCATAAGGAGTTGACACTTGTCACGAAATGCATGGAGGAGGAGAAAGCCGCCGGGGGGAGGTGGCATGGAGGAAAGCCGCCAGGCTAGGTGGCGCATGGGGAGAGGAGGAGGGGAGTGTGAGTGAGGGGAGCCGCCGGCTAGGTGAAGGGGAGTGGGTGAGTGTGAGTTGAGATCTTTTCCCCAAAAGCCATCGGTCCTTTCAGCTCCGGTCTGACTCTGGTTGCTCTTCGGTTGGACTTGTTTTGAGTTATTCCACGTCAGGTTCTTGAAAGTCGGAATTTGGTCGTGACCTGGAATGACTCGTAATTCATTTTCAGCTTTAAAACTCCTCCTTAGCCTGTATTTTCTCTAGACTTCAAAATACCCTGTAGATAAATATCAGAACTAACAAGCAAAAGTTAAATAGACTAAGAGTCTAATTTGGTGGGTTTAACTGTGTTTATGATTCATACAATTATGGTCCATCACCAGTCCTCGTGGATGAGTGGCTGGTGATTGGTGAAGGAGTTTTATTCAAAGTTCAGACTGGTGGAGAAAAGAAAAGACAATTTGGAGATTTGTGTAACTGTGAAGGGAGAAGTGTTCACATTGAACCTGAGAGAGCTGGTCACCATTCTGAAGGTGCCTAGGGTTGGGTACGCTGAGTACGCCAAGGGCACGTGGCCGAGCTCAGTGGTTAAGCTAGATGTGTTCGCCCGGCTGGGGATGGATCTCGCTGCGAAAGGGATAAGGGAGAATGTTACCATGAATGAACTTCCAAGGATCCTCCACAGGATCCTAGTATCAAACATCACTCCAAGGAAGCAGAAACATAATGTGGTAGTATTTCAGGACATGCTGCTCGTGGACCAGATCCTGCAGAGGAAGCCAGTCAGTCTGTTGTTTCAAGTGATGCGCCACATGGATAACAACAAGGACAATCCCTCGAATGGACTGCCCTATCCTCAGTTCGTAAAGGAAATCCTGCAGTACTGGGAGATCTACAGCCCCGCCTCTGAGAAAGTGTTGTCTTCTGCCCTTGGTGATGAGCAGCTTCTCAAGCTGGGTCTGGAGTACTCTGCAGGAGAAGGATGGATAGTTTTGCGCTCCCCGACCCCGTCCCCTATTGAAGAAGATGTTGTTGAAGTGACCCCCGTTGCTGATACTGTGGACGCGGCAGCTGTTCTCCCCACAGATAGCATGGGCGAGATAGTGACGTTATTGAAGGAGCTGAGGTCGGAGATGCAGGGAGTACAGTCTGAGCTGAAGGATGTAAGGTCTGAATTAAAGGATGTGAATGAGAAGTTGGTTTCCCTGGAGGTGGCAATGGAGGTTGATTCGGGTGCCGTGTCGGCTGCAGTTGAAGGGTTCCCAGTGCAGATCAAGGGCCTTGCCACAGAGATTGTGGAACAGTTGAAGGTTCCGCTCCAGAGTGATGCCTAGTCTAGACAGTCTCATGGATCCCCCTCTTTGACAACCCTCCCATATCTCCCCATGTTTTTTTAAACTATTTTTTTGAATTCCATGTTTAATAAGCATCGTCCTCGTCATGTCTTCCAGAGTCCGGTTCTTTCTCTCCACTACTCCATTCTGCTGTGGAGTCCTTGGCGCTGAGAAATTATGATCAATTCCCTGATCAGTGCAGAAGGCAGTAAACATCCCATTCTCGAACTCGGTACCATGATCCGATCTGATACTTTTCACCTTGAGACTGAACTTCCTTTCAGCGAGCTTCACCCAAGTCTTGAAGCAATCAAAGACTTCATCCTTTGACCTGATAAAAATCACCCACGTAGATCTTGAAAAATCATCAACTAACACATACACATACCGATTACCTTGACGAGATTGTACTCTCATCGGTCCACACAAGTCCATGTGTACTAGATCAAACGCCCTTGCTGTACTGACTACATTCTTTGAGTGGAAAGATCCTCTAGACTGCTTCCCTTGTGTGCATGCACTGCAGATTTGATCAGGTACTTCACTGATTTTCAGTAATCCAATTACTAAATTCTGGTTGTGCAGCCTCTTCAATAATCTGAAATTCACATGTCCCAACCAACGATGCCACATCTCAGATTCATCTGCTCTGGACGACAGACACAGATACTCTTCCGGATCAAACGATGGGTCCACAAAATACACTCTGTTAAGCACAATTCCCACGCAGAAGTACTTGACCTGTGGAGACACTCTTAATAAAACAACCATCAGCTGTAAAAACGACCTTGTTTTTACCTCCACGACACAACTGAGAAACACTAAGCAAATTAAACTTCAACCCATTAACTAAACTCACATTATCGACACTAACCTTGCTTGATAAATGTACCTTACCTGATCCGATGACTTTACACTTACTTTCATTTCCAAAAGTAATAGAGCCACCGGAATGATGTCGTAAAGAGGAGAACTGCTCCATCTTCCCGGTCATATGACCCGAGCATGCACTATCAACAAGCCATGAACCTATTCCTCTCTCGACCTGCACACGAACAATCAGTTCTTAGCAACCCAAACAAGCTTAGCCTTTTTGGGTTTAGAAGGTAAGATAGATGAGTTTTTAGGGTTAGAAACATGAGTTTTTGGAACTGCTTTTGAGTGAGAGAAGTCCTTGACCACTCCAGAGCTTGACGGATCGTTCACAGCTCCAGGTTTTCCACTCCTTTTGGATCCTGAGGAGGTTCCAGACTCGGAGCTTGAGTTCTCTGACACTTTCTTGGAAATGCTCTTCCTTCCTTTGCATTTTCTCTGACTGTGTCCTTCCTTCCCGCAGTGAAAGCAGACCTTTTGCTTTCTGAAGTCTATCGTCTTGGATTCAGAAACCTTCTTCTTCTGTTTCTCAAAGTCGATAGGTATTGGACTGTTCCTTCGCTTGAGTTTCTCCCAGATTTGATAACCCTTTCCATAGGTTTTGGCATCATCTAAATCAACCTTCAGTCTGGGAGTAGTTCTCTGTTGAACTTGTCTTTGCATAGGTTTTGCAATAGACACTTCCCCATAGCCGAAACCCGGCCTGGTCTTCGACTTCTGCTTCTCCTTTCCTTTCGGAGAGTCATAGAAATGATCATCCGAGCCCGCTACCCTTTTTCCAGTTGCTTTCTCAATTCGCTGGACCTCTATGGACAGTTGATGATTCTCCTCGAACATCGACTTCATCCATTTGTCTTGATCAGCCACGATAGCATTCAACTCCTCAGCCTTGAGAACAAGTTTCTTGATAACTGCAATGCACTGAGAACGTGAGTAGTAACCAGAATGTGAATCATTAGAACTTACATCTGTAGGTGATTCCTTGGAGGATGTCTTCCTAGACGAAGAAGTTGACGATGAGGTTTCTGAACTTGAGGTACTTCCTTTCGCCATCAGACATACGTTTCTTCTCAGGTCACCCATGTTGTTGTCTTCATCTGAGTCTCCCCAGGCAAACATGGCTTTCTTCCCTTTGTTATCCTCCTTCTGATTCCGCTCAGTCCGAGCCTCATCATTTTTGAGCTTGTAGCAATCTTTTCTGTAATGACCTTTCTTCTTACAGTAGAAGCATTCCACGTCCTTCTGGTTGTTTCTGTTACTGGGTTTGCGACCCGAGTACTTGTCGTCTGTGACTCTGAGAGCCTTGGTCATCACGTTCAGTTCCTCAGTCTTTAAGGATTCCTTTCCTTTATTTCTGCGATAGTCCTTTCCTTTGAATTTCTGGTATCTGGAACTTTCTCCAACCAGGGCAATTTGTCGAGCAGCCTTCTGAGGTTCTCGACTTTCCAGTTTGACGTCTTCAATGGTCTTGTTACTCACCAACGCAGCAACCAGTTCTTCCAAGGAGTTCTCCTTTGTAGTCGGAAGAGCAGCCAAAGTCCTTGAGATATCATCCCACACCGGACTCAATCTTTGCATGAATCTGTGGGTGATTTCCCAGTTCTTGTATTTCTTTCCGAGATTGTTGAGTGTAGACAGACATCCTTGAAATCTGGAATGATATTCATGTAGTGGCTCGTTCTTCACTTGTCTCAGGGAGTTAAACTCGGATTGGACAGCAAGAATTCTGTTCCTCTTCACATCCTTGGATCCTTCATATATCTTCTTGAGAGAATCCCAAATATCACTCGGGTCCCTGAACTGAACAACTTTCTTGAGATCTCCAGGTTTCAAATCGTTGTGAAGAACCCGTAATGCTCTTGCATTCTTTTCAAGTTTCTTATAGTCCTCCGTAGTGTACAGAACCCTTGGCTTAAGTTCTGTCTCACTGCCCTCCATGTAGACATACTGTTGTCCTTGTTCAATGATTTGCCAAACCTCCCCGTCATAAGTCATGACGTGAGCTTCAAATCTGAGTGCACAGGTCTCATACTCGCCCGGCTTCAGCTTCGGAGGATTTGAGAACGTATCACCTGACATACCTGCAAATCTAACCAAAATCTAGAACCTGTCGGCTCTGATGCCAATTGATAGGATCGTGGTTAGTAAGTCAGAGACTTAAGATTAAAAGTCAGAGACTTAACAAAGATCGGAACTGTAAGGAACCTAACTTTGTATGCAGATAATTACTTAAACTGAGTACGCAGCGGAATAAACTTAAATAGCTTTATTACTACTTAATCTGTACACTCAGTGGGTACATTTTGAATTCCATGTTTAAGACTTCTGTGCATTTTGATTTCTCTGCTGCTTGTGTGGTGTCCGCGTGACACACTTATAACTTGTGAGAATGAATGAAATGTTTTTCTTTCCATTACTCGGTGTTCTTACTTGCAAATCTTTTTGATGATGCCAAAAGGGGAAGAGATATATGTGCATACACTAAGGGGGGAAAATAGTACCAAAGTTTAAGCGGATGTCTATCTGAGGGGGAACTACGCTGGCTAGACTTTAAATAAAAATTTAATGAATAAATTCTGAAGTAGTTAGCTGCTGTAGGGAAGCGTAGATGTGATTTTCTTGCCATCGCTGCGTGTGTTTTCTCATCTGTGAAGAAGTGTTTGTCATCATCAAAAAAGGGGAATTTGTTGGACCCTTTGTGTTTTGATGATAACAAACACTTAGCTAATAATTGACTTGAGTATGCAGAAATCACACTGTCTGACAGAAACGATAACTGGACGTCTCTGAGAGAGCTCAGCGCTATGAGAAAGATGAGATCTACGAGAGAGATGGGATCTGCGTGAGAGACGAGATCAGCACCGACTTTGGATCGGATCAGGGAAGATATACTCGAGATACAAATTGAAGATATACGAGTATATAAGCGCAATATTTGACGAGAGATATTGATATCGGTATATACACAAGATATACGACTCAATATATATGACGGGAAGATACACGCCAGATTTGGAAAGGAAATAAGTGATATGGTTAAGATATGGAAATATCTTAACCAAATCATATCTGCTGGATAGCAATCGGATCTTAGACAGAGATCGGATCTGCCGAGTGAAGACGACTATAAAAGGAGGAGGAGTCTTCAGTTTCAAGCTCGGCTTTTTGGAGAGAGCAATCGGAGATTGAAGAGATAATCAATTCCGGAGCTGACGAAGTGCTGCTGTGTGCGGACAAGACCAATATCGTGTTAGTTGACTTTTGAATTGAGTAGAACTGTTAACTGTCACTGAGTGAATTATCGAAAGTCAAATATTAATATTATCAAATAACTCTAAACATTATCAAATAATTTTGAACATTATCAAATAAATTTGAACATTATCAACTAATTTTGAATTTTAAGCTTTGAATTAATTGAATTAAAACTAATTAATAATGAAAATATCAAAACTATTTTACCCCTCCAAATTGGATTACGAAATTTCGACAAATATTCCACGTATCAACTCAGATTTATAATTTTTATAAATAAATAGAGTATTTAGCCGATGTGTCAATTTTAAATAAAATTAGGGTAAGGGTGATATAGGAATATAGGATACTATCCCGACCCGATTCCTTAAAGCTGCCAATCCGGATCTTAAATTAAACTCCGGAAAAGACGAAGCCTATAAAAATTCCCTAACCTTACTCTGAATTCTGATTCCACTGCCGTAGAGATTCGAGAGCGAGCGACGACAATAAGAGGCGTCATGGCTACTTTCTCTGAGAAAAACACTGCGGAACTTCCCGATGATCTCATCTATTCCATATTTCTTCTGCTGCCGATAAACACTCTCGTTCGATTTCGCTCTCTATCTAAGCAGTGGAATCAAATCATCTGCAGCAGAAAATTTTCACTCGACAGGCCACCAGTGAGCAACATCATCCAATCATTCGTTTCAGAAAAAGAGAAGATGCGTCATCTATTTATTCATAAGAATTGGGCGGATGAGTTCAACCGTAGCGAGATGAAATCATATCCGGTAAGCCGATCGCTTCCTGATTTTTTTTCTTCAAAATTATGTCCAATGATTTTAACATTATCACTCTAGTGATTTTAATGTTAGGCCTCAATAATGTCAATACTTACAGTGATTTTGAGTTTACGTAATTTGATAATCATCTGAATACATCGAATTTTGATTTAATCTATGTCAAAGGGGTTCTTCACTGAAAATACACAACTGTTTGAACTTTTTTACCTATTAGGTTAAAGCTGAAAGTTTTTCACTTTTTGAGCTTTGGATCATTAAGTAATTGATATTATTTGAGCCCTCTTCGTCTAATCCAATATCAGTAGAATTTATAAATTTTCAATTTAACTACTTAAATATAGAAACTATCTAAAGTTAAAGCTTTTCGGTTGAATTCGCCTGTAGTCAGTTTTATGTCCATGTTCATGAGTAACATAGTTATGAATAAATCACCAAGTATGTTCATATTCATGTGTAACATATATAGTTTTGATATATAATTGTATTTGACTTGGAATGTATATGCAATCTGACTGCGCCTATGTTGTGCTCCAGCCCCCCATCCCCTCCGGGCTTACGCCGCGTTGGATTGCGGCATCTACTTTTGATGGCTTGATATGTGGAATTTGTATAAACGGAAATCGTAACAAAACTTATAACGCTTTAGTATATATAGTCATATGGAATCCGCATACTAGGCAGCATAGGGTGGTTCCAACCCCTAAAGGGTTCAGGTATTATCAACATCACCTAGTTCCTTTCAGACTTGGCTATGATCCAGCAATCGGTGACTACAAAATTGTTTATCTGAAACGCGATGGCCGTGCTATTCAAGTATTTGCTTTGAAATCTAATACATGGAGAACAGTTAATAATGCGTCCACCGTGGATCTTCTCGGTGACAAATACATACAATACGAGGATTCTGTTTTTGTGCGCGGAGATGTTTACTGTCTTTGGCGGTTAATACATAATATATATAGTATGACTGAAGTCATAGTGAAGTTCAGTTTGAAGGAAGAGAAACTGACAGCCATCTCACTCCCACCGGACCTGAAGAATTGTTCTGACAGAAACTGCCTAATAAATTTAGGTCAGTATCACGATGGATCACTTTGTTTATTTTGCTACTGGTTTTTTGGAGCCCAGACCGAGAGGATAGTTGAAACATGGTTGCACCAGGAAGACGTTGTCGGCGATAGAGCTTGGAAGAAAGTGGCGAGCATTCCAAATCACAAGCTAAGCAAAGAAATAATGCAACCATTGGGATATACTCGCAGCGGAGATCTCATCTTGAGGAATAGTCATTCGTATGATGTTTATGCATACGTCCCCGGGGCGAGCATAGTTAAGAAGTTAAAGTTAAAAAAACGATTAAAACGAAAGTTGTTGTTTGATCAACAGGTTCAAATTTTAGACATGGAGACATTGATCTCCCCCTAAAATGTATTCATCCGCTTTGCTTGTATTTATTTTTACTTCCTCAGTCACTGAGTGTTAGCCTTTTAAAAGTTGTTGAAGGAGCGTTAGATTTTTATTAAGTACTTTTCTATGTACTTGGATCACAAGATATTAAGAATCCCACCGTTCTTCAAAAATTAACATAAAAAGTTGGGCTGAGCTTTGGGCCGTAAGGCCATCGATGCTTTAATTATTGGACTTGCATTTGCTGTACTTAAATAAATCTACTACACCCATCAAAAAATAAAAATAAAAATAAATCTACTACGTATTAGATCAATTTTAGCTTTTCTTCGATCCAAAAAAAAAATCTAGCCTTTCTAGGATATTAGTCGGATGTAGCAATGTGAGAGTGCACCTTAAATATATAAATTCAATATTTGTTATAAATTAGTTTTTCAAAAATTTATTTGCAGTTTTTGGTCATGTTTCATCATCATGTCAAATTAATTGTTTTTTTATTCCCATAAAAAAAATTGTTTTTTATTGTATCATGTCAAATTAAATTTTGAACAACGGAACAGTGAAAGTTTTATCTACTATTTTGATATTAAAGATAATAATGGAAACTGAAAGGTAAAGAAAATGGAGACCTTTGGGATTCGAATTCATTGAAACATTGATGGATTCTCCATTTTATACACGACATTTTCATAGATTAAAATAATATATGATTTATATTCCAATTAATTCAGATACATTATGAAAGTTTTCAAAATTTCTTAAGAGTTTTTTTTTTGGGGTATATATATTCTATCCTTCCTCACTTGTGGCGTAGGCCATATAAATTTGAAGTGATTGATTTTTCTAATCCCTATTCTTGTCATCAGATCTATCATAAAAAAAATATTGTCATCTAATCACATTCTTAATAGGCTAAAATTCTCACGTTTAACTTAGGTATGCATGTGAGGATTGGGTTGTGGCCTGGTGGAGGCATATCTGCTTGACACGATAGGTGCTCAAGTTCGAATCCTCACCAACACTAACCACTAACACACTAATCCATGTATCAAAAAAAAAATTTAGGGATGCACGTAAAGTTTTACACATACAACCGAAGTATATTCATCAAATTCAATATATAATCAAACTTTATGGGCACATCTCTACTTCACAATTCATGAAAATCAGCACAAACTTCCATCAAAATTTTCGTTTGTTAAGTAACTTAAGTTACGAGACGTGCAATTTATAAATGCACCTCGGAAGTTGTTGTACATTGGATTAATAAATACACATCACACTGAATTTTGTATAGCTCAAATGACATCGGAAAAGACAATAAAACATACATATAAGGCTAAGGCACTGCATAAGCAAGTGGCTTTCATCAAATCAAACAAACAAGTACAAATAAGAAGATCAGAACAAGGTTCAACTTAATCTACCGACATGAAGAGCTCTAACATCTTCTGCCTATTTGTAACCATGATGCTAGTTTTCTTTCCAGGTAAAATCAATCTCTCTTTTCTTTTCTTTCCTTTCATAAGTACTTCAAATTTTATTTCGTGGTTTTTTGATTTCGAGTGTTTGATTTTTGCTATGTCGAACTTGTGGATAGCGAAACTGGTAACAGCAGGTCCGCATCCGGCCTGCTTTGACCTACGGAAGCTCGATCTCCAATATTGTAGTGCACAGGCTTGTGGAACGCTATGTTTTTCGCAATTCCAACATGTTCTTGGATACCAGTGTACAGTTGGAAATGTGTGTAATTGTTGTTTACATGTTGAGTGAAATCCCATCGTTTTTACTGCAGTGGAAAAACTTATATACATGTGATATGCTTTATTGATATTGAGAGTCATTAAAATGACGTTGGTTCGGAGTCAATGAAATATTGATTTCTGAATCAAATTTGTCACCTTACACCTTACAGACATTTTTTAAAGAACAAAGTGACGTCACGCTCAAGTTTGATGCTATACTTTTCCTATTTATTTCATTACCACTCACTTCTTATTTAGGTAAAATCAGAATTTGCAGTGAAAACAATCTCTGCAGCATCAATACTCAAACCACCAGATAAAAATTAGTATAATATCAGCTGGTACGATAAATGATAAATTTTCAGCTTCTTTATGTAAAATCAGAATTTGTATTGAAAACAATCCCTGCAGCATCAAAACTCAAACCACAAGATAAAAATTATAATATCAACAGGTACGATAAATACTAACTGATAACCTGACTGCCAAAAAATAAACTTTTATTTGACGTAAAAGGATATAAATTAACCTAATTCAAATATCAGGGTCCTATTGTAACTATCAAGGCGAGATCAATGTCTCCATTTCAAGAAGAAATTTAGACAAGGGCACCACGACATTTTGACGCTTACTCTCACTCTCATCCAGTGTGAATTTAGCTGCATCTTTTGCCCCCTTGACATATGCATAGAACTGATTTTTTGTTTCAGTCCTCACAATGAAACTTCTACTACTAGAAAACCCCATTGGAACTAAGCTTTCCAGCCCTTGAATAACTCTCAATTTCCACGTTGTTGTATCTCCTTGTTTAACGAGTTTTCCTAAATAGATTTTTGCGTCCAGTCCCTTACGAATCAAATATAAAGATTCGTTGTAATGTGTAAGCCAACACATCTTCTTGCTTGAGTCTATATCAACATTAAGATTCCAATCCGGTGGAAATGACACAGTCGATAACTTTTCTTCGTAAAGATTGAACCTCAACAAAATGAGTGACCCGTCCACACTATTCATAGCAATCCACCAAATATCTCCATCAATAGATACCACATCATGCTCATACCACCAAAGTTGTTGGGGAATGGACGGGACTGATGGTACACAATGTATTGCCCTCCACCGCTTCGACTTATTTAGTCCTCTTATCATAACTCGGCTAGCATAGCTGGAATAATCGATCATGTCTATCACAACAATCTTGTAATCATTGACGGTAGCATCATATCCAAAGCCTTTGAAACTATTAACTACTCTTGTATCCCGGCGGCGTTCAGTTTTATACACATAACATGGTGGTTGGGGCACTAAAACATCCTTATGACGACCCGTATAGGGATTCCATATAACAATCGAATACCAATCATACAGGAGGCTATCACCTTTTAAGTGAATGATACCCACCAAGCCATCGCATGATATGTCACCCAACCATCTATCGTTTGTAAAGAAATCAAACCATCCAGAGCAACAATTATCATAATTTTGAACAGGACACGAAAGCTCTATGTCTTGTAGATCAGGCTGACAATGGCTACCATATAACTTACGAGCATAATATTGACCACGCGCTTTCTCAAAATCGTAACGAATATAAAGGATAGCAGCTACTAAAAGCTCTGGACTAGTCTTCTTCTGATCCATCGAAAATCTTCGACTAGTGAACGTTTCATTCCAATGTTTTGATAGAGATAGAAACCTTACCAGAGTTTTATTAGGTAATTTCAGGAATATGGAGTAAATAAGATGTTCCGGAAGCTCCACTACTACTTGTTCACTACTGCTGTCGTCGTCATCAACATCAGAAGCAGTCAATTGCATGATTTTCAGGAGAGGCACAAGCTGATCAGTCATCTTCTAAATTGCTACTGGAGTTGCGAATTGAACGAGTTTAAGAATCGCAATGTTGCAGGAGGTCTAGCGTCTAGGGTTTATTCTTCAAATCCAAACAAACTTTCAAATAAATTGGGCCACTATCGTTTAGCAAACCCAAAGATTTCGTTCGCAATAACGCAATCTCATCATATTTCAATGGCCTTCGTCGTTGCCACGGCGTCTGTTAATCAGCTGCTTAAGAATCAAATCGGTGTCGACTCCATCGCCGTCCGCCGTCTGCGTCTTTGCTGCTAGGGCGCAGCATTGTTCCGTCTGACACGAGGTCATTTATTCCGTTTGAATTCTAATTTGGTACCTTTGATTAACTTTTAACACCCGTGGTTTAATCTGATCTATGTATGTATTAAATCAATTAAAGATTCTACGGAACATCTTATGAACAAGCAGTTTTAATGAACTTTATATTTTGCATTAAAAATATACTTTATATCTGATTTGTACGATAAATATGACACAAGACTCAAATCTTAAGCTTTATAAGTTCAGTCAAATGTTTATACTACTAGAGTCTAGAACACTACTCTATTGGTGGTATAAGTATTATTATTAATTTTGTAAAGGAAAATGTGAACAAATTTGGCATCGTACACTTCTTTATTTTTATTTGATTGTTAATGGCGATCATCGAGAGAAGCTATCCCATAAATACTATCCTCGTTCACTCCAAGAACGTACTTCAGGTTGTTCTGTACAATAAAAAAATTTAAAATGTAAATAAGTTGTAACAAATAAACTTTTCAATTAGACCAATGTAACAAACTAGAAAATTGATCAGTTTAGAGGTCAAAAGCTGGCATTCATGTAAAGGAAGGATGAAGAAATGATAGAGTTTTAGCAGTCAATTTTCAAGTCCACTGATCAATAGGTTGGCAGTTCAAATCATCTGGACACATATTAATTCTTATGGCATGAGCTTAGAGTTCAATTCCTTCGTTCTATAATATTTTTTTGTAAAGTAAAGAAAATAATATAATAATAATTTGAAGGAGAAAAAACATACTTTCAAGTGCACAAAACCTGGTCTAGGGTGAGTTGAGCCGCAAAACCAGTTGTAATGACTTATATTAAGAATCCCTTAATCCGATTATCCCCAATTAGACAAATTAGGTCAAAGTATGGATATTGTTCAATTTGGGCAAAACTTGTAAAACTGAAAGTAATGAACACCAAGACTTTTACAAGCTTCGGGTAAACCCTACTGCTTGGAACCTCAGGTCGGGGAGGCTCACCCAACGTCCACTATAATCCCAATCGAGTTTTGCACAATTACAAGTATCCTAACCAAGCCAATAAGTCAAGACTGAACCCTAGTCTAATTGGAATGAAAGACGTGAATGAAAACGAAGAACTGGAACTTCCCTGAGTGAGAAGAACCGCACTGCGCTGCCGGACGTCCAATGTCAGTTGACCGGAAGTCCGCTCCGAGTTGCAGTAGCTTCTCGGCGAGTCAGCTGATTCCGAGATGCAATAGCACAGCACCGGTATGTGCGAGGATGATACGAAACTTTCTGGCTAGCTCACGAGTTCAGACGCTTCAAGAATCGCTCCAATTTCTTGCTCTGGTTTCGAATTCATTCGGTGCCCTAATCCCAATTCGAATCTGTGTATTTGTATTGCGGAGAAGGCGAGTGAAACGACAGCGTTCTGCGCAAAGCCAAACTGAAGTTCGCGCTCGTGCCAACGACGCCGTCCAACTTAAGTTTGAATTCTCGCGCCAAGTGAAACGGCGCAGCTTCGAGTCCAAAACCGAATTAATGACTTTTGCCTCCAAACCAAAACGACTGCGTTTTGGCTCTTCTTCAGCAACATCTCAGTTTCTTCTCCTGCAGTCTCCACTGATCAACTCAGCTCCGATTGCTGGCCTTCAAGCTTGAACCTGCAAGCCTAAAACTCTATACAGAATCCTCTAAGGGACATAGTTCTAATCTACGACTCATGGCTTGGTATCTAACCTAAGGAGATGCAAAAGGAGGATTAGAGACCTCACAATTTGCCCTCCTAATCCTACTTGTGCAAAGAACCCTTTTGGAATCATTTCTGTGGAACATTGAGCAAGACCTCGTCCCAACCATCATTGGTTCGCCCCCACACTCTTTAAGGAACATCCAGAATGTGGAGGCTTTTCCTGCAAAACAAAAACTTGTCACTAGGCACAATTTTTGTGCCAAAGTCTGCAGGATTAGTCTCTCCCAATATTTTCTTGATAATGATCTGCTTAGATTCTAACATATCTCTAATAAAATGGAACCTAACATCAATATGTTTAGTTCTCTCATGGTAAACAGGATCCTTACATAGATACAAAGCACTTTGACTATCCATATGCAAGATAGGCACACATGATCTACCTTGAATTTCTTTCACAATTCCCTTAAGCCATATTGCTTCCTTAACAGCCTCAGTTGCAGCAATGTACTCAGCCTCAGTTGAGGATAGAGCCACAATTGACTGCAACTGTGACTTCCAACTAATGCAGTTTCCAGCCCAAGTAAAGAAGAAAGAAGTTGTAGATTTTCTATTGTCTTTGTTACTAGCATAATCAGAATCCACATAACCAACTATATCATGTTGAGAATCAAAATCAGCAAAGACCAAACCAAGTTTAACAGTTGAAGACAGATATCTCAGCAAGTATTTCATGCCTAACCAGTGTTTTTCCCCAGGATTTGACATAAATCTACTCAAGACACTAATAGAAAAGGCAAGGTCAGGTCTGGTGCAAAGCATTGCATACATAACTGATCCTACAGCAACATCATATGAGATTTTGCTCATTTTTAATTTGTCTTGATCTGTTACAGGGCAATCAACCTTAGAGAGCTCTAGGTGCCCTCCTAATGGAACACTTACTGGTTTAGAGTCTTTCATGCCAAACTTATCAACAACTTTAGTCACATAGTCTGATTGGGAAAGATAAATAATCTTAGTCTGTTTGTCCCTAAGTATGTTAACACCCAAAATCTTTTTAGCATGGCCTAAGTCCTTCATGTCAAAGTGAACACTTAAGTCTCCTTTAATTTTAGCAATAGCAGATTTATCCCCAGAAATCATAAGAATGTCATCAACATATAGAAGCACATAAAGGGGAAACTTAGCTTTAACATTTTTAAAATACAAGCAAGTGTCATATTTACTTCTTGTAAAATGTAAGCTAATCATGCAAGCATCAAATTTCTTGTTCCATTGCCTAGGTGACTGTTTTAGACCATAGATGGATTTTTTCAGAAAACAAACATAGTCTGGGTGTTTTTGATTAAT
This sequence comes from Rhodiola kirilowii, assembly GCA_033675215.1. Classification (NCBI taxonomy): domain Eukaryota; kingdom Viridiplantae; phylum Streptophyta; class Magnoliopsida; order Saxifragales; family Crassulaceae; genus Rhodiola; species Rhodiola kirilowii. The sequence goes on from CM066194.1 coordinate 4,030,485, forward strand.
GAAACCTATAGGTTGGCTCATATAAATTTTCTCCTCTAAGTCACCATGAAGAAAAGCAGTTTTGACATCCATTTGTTCCAAATGCCAATCAAACACAGCAGTCATGGCAATCATAAGTCTTAAGATCTTATATTTAACAACAGGAGCAAAAATATCATTATAGTCAATTCCCTCCTTTTGAGAAAAACCTTTAGCAACAAGCCTAGACTTATATCTTGGAGGGTCAGTTGGTTTTAAGCCATCTTTCAGTTTATAGATCCATTTGCAATTAATGACTCTAGCCCTAGGGGGTTTGGGGACTAATTCCCAAGTACCATTTTGTTTCATAGAGTCAATTTCATCATGCATAGACTTCCACCATTCAGTTGCATTAGCACTATTAGTAGCTTGTGTGAAAGTTTCAGGCACATTTTGTTTAACAATGTCAGCAGCAAGGAGAGCAAACTCAACAATACCAGCATGGCCAACATGACTATCACATTCAGTAAAATTAGCATAAGCAGAATCAGAATCAGCAACAAAGTTAGCATGTCTTTTAACAGGAATTCTGATCCTAGGTTCTCTATCCCTTACTAACACATAGTCCCTAATATCAGGCACATTAGTGTGAGCAGGGACACCCTGGCAACTCACAGCATCATCAACAATATCATCATCAATAATAGGTGCAGGGACACCCTGAACACCTGGTGCAGGGACACCCTGAACACCATCCACTGTTGCCTCATTATCATCATTTTCTGAATGTAAAGAAGGGTCATGAAGGCTTACTTGATCATCCCCACCTGATTGGTGAGTTTGGGAGTTACCTTCAGGTTCAGTGGAGCCTTGATCATCAGCATCTGCTGCTCCATCATCTTGGTTGAAGATTCCCAGATCAAATTCTTCATTTTCCTCAGCTTGTTCCCCACCTTGATTTATAATATCCTGCTCATCAAAGAAACTGGCAGGTGGAAAACTGGTCACACTAATAGGTGTGCCTTGTTGGTTAGTCTCATTTGTGCCTTTATTCTTGAAGTAAAAATCATTCTCATTAAATGTGACAGAAATGGCAGTCAAGACTCTATAACCACCAGGCACAATTTCAAGCAACTTGTACCCCTTAACACCATCTGGATAACCAAGCATCACACATTTAACAGCCCTTGGTTTAAGTTTACCTTGGGAAACTTTAGCATAAGCTGAGCAACCAAAGGGCCTTAGGTGTTCTAAATTAGGAGGTTTACCAGTCCACATCTCTTGTGGTGTTTTAAAGCCAATAACAGATGAAGGAGATCTGTTAATCAGGTATGCATCAGTGACAACTGCTTCTCCCCAAAGAGAGGGCTTCAAGCCAGAGCTGATGAGCATACACCTTGCCTTTTCAAGCAAGGTTCTGTTCATCCTCTCAGCTGTCCCATTCTGTTGGGGAGTGCCAGGAACAGTGTGATGTCTTTTAATACCATTTTCAGCACAAAAGTCATCAAAGGCTTTGTTACAAAATTCTAATCCATTGTCTGTTCTTAGGCATTTCACTTTCAGATTTGATTGACTTTCTACCATAGTTTTCCATGCCTTAAAGTTTGCAAAAGCCTCATCTTTAGTTTTAAGCAAGTATATCCAAACTTTTCTAGAATAGTGATTGATGGACCACAATTATACGAATCAAAAACACAGATAAACCCCCCAAGTTAGACAGTTTGTCTGTCTAACATCCACTTGTTAGTCCCGATATATTTCCACAGGGCATTTTAGAGATTAAAGTGAAAACACGTTAAGGAGAGGCTTTTAGCACAGAAAAGATATAAGGAGTCGATTCAAGGTCAAGATCATATGCCGACTGAAGAAATATCAAGGATCCTGACGATGAATCACTCATCACAAATTGTGCAGAGATGGAATCAAGTCAACCCAGTGCCAAATTACACTGACAATTTTGTGAAAAGACAGTGCAAAACTGTACAAAACTCACATATGGGCAAGATGACTTGTGACTTGGAGAAGAGGTGGCCAAAGAGGAAAACCACCCCAAAACCACCACCCACCACCGGCGGCTCCTCCCTCCTCCTCCATGGATGACCGGCTCTCCTCCGCCCAATGAGCCGCCGCCATGTGGTGGCTCCTCCACCACATGTTCCTCCTCTCTCCTCCTTGGATGACTTGATGACTTGCTTGGGAGGTGGCTTCCACCACCATTTGCTCCTCCACCACCACCTCCTACCGGCGGCTGCTCCTCCACCACTCCTCCGCCGCCAAGTGGCGGCGCCTCCTTGGCTCATCTCTGCCTCATTCTCCACCCTTGGATCAAATGAATCCTAGCCCTCCATTTCCTCCCATTTCTTCTATAAAAGGAGGCTCACCCCTCCTCATTTTATCATCCAAAAAACCATTCCATACACAATCACTTATCTCTCTACATTTTGTAATATTTTGTAAGTTGGTTTGGATCAATAAAGTTACGATATTTGGCTAGGCGCCCTCCTCCATGGACAGGCGAGGCTAAACTCCTCATTCGGCGGAAGGTATAATCTTGTATTATTTAATGTTTAATTAGCTTAGTTTATTTTCTTAGTATTCAATACTTGTTCTATGTGCCATATAAAAGTCAGAATGTCTCTAAGGTAGAGTGAACGATTTTGGGAATGTGACCATTAGGGGTCCAACTTCGTAAGTTCTTCCTTAAGATATTCGTGATCACACCCGGATAGGGGAGGTCGTAACAGACAAAGCTATCTGAAAGAGGTCGACTATATTTAAAAAACCATTATGGGAAACCGTAACAGGAGAGCAGGTGGATGCACATAGACTAGCGTACCTAACTGGTACTGGCGCTAGTCTAAATAGAACAAGTGTGATTTAGCCGATGTTGCAAGTCTTGAGCTATCGCTAGCCTCGATTCATCGTTTGAATACTTAGAAGATTTACTAAACTAATAAACATGTGATAATACAAGAATACCTGAAACCGAATACGCTCTTTCAATTGCAAACACCCCCTGTATTTAATTTCCTAGTATAACTGCTCAATCAAACACAACCACCAACCACTCACACACCGGAGGAATCAACAATCACGCATCACCCACTGTAAGTCTTCTAACCCTCAACTCCTTTATTTTCTGTATTTAATTTCAGTATTTATTTTCTGTATTTACTTTCCGCACAAAAAACCCAAAAAACCCAAAAACAATAGTTTAGTAATTAGCAGTAAGTCCACACTCGACCTAAAATCACGCACCGTGTAAGCCGTAACGAACAATCTATCCCCCTAATTCCCTTGGGTTCGACCCCTACTTACCCTTACTACCCAGTAGTTAAGTCGCGAGTAGTGGACATTATAAATTTATTTGTACGAGACGCATTGAACCCTAACGACAGTGCAACCGACGCTCCCGTCAAATTGGCACCGTTGCCGGGGAATTAGCCATCGGATAGTTGTTCTTCACCTCACATGACCTCATGACTCAACCACCCTCGTATGCATGGACAACACGGCACCTTCCACTGTTCAAAGGAATGGATGCAGAAGATCCAGTACTACACTGTCGAAGCTTTCACTACGTTTGCTGCCACATAAAACCTGAGAATGAAACGTTAGAGGAATTTAAGCTTAAATGCTTTAAATTCTCTCTAACGGATTTCGCAACAATTTGGTATTACACATCACCCGCTAGTAGTGCAGCACGTTTCGTGGACATCTGCGCACCATTCCTAAGAGAATTCTCCCCACCATCCTTACGCCAAGAAACCCGCGAGAAAATCCTGAACCTTCAACAATCCCGGGATGAGACTTTGGACGTATACTACATGAACTACGATGCCATCGTCTCAAGCTGCCCGCACCATGGATTCTCAAAGAAAGTTCTTCTCCAAAAATTTCTTCGTGGGATGAGATCCGAAGAGCTGGGAAGAGTAAACGAAGCAATGAGAAGATCAGCCGAGAACTTCACCATTGCGAGCATGTGGAACCTTATAATTGGCCTGGCTGCAGTCACAGAACGAACATCCCAAACTGACGAAGAAATGCAAACAGAAGAAGCTGACCCTGAGGCTGATCACGAAGAAACTACCGAGCCGTCAGAAGTAACTCCTGAACCATCTGAAGAGTCAGACATAGAAAGTATCGGGAGTAACAATGAGGTGTCAGCAATAGAAAAAGTCCGGAATACCGCTAACATGCTGCCAGAACCATACCCAGCTAGCATCACAAACAAACACGACGAGGCAGAATCGAGCCTTAAGATGCAAGCTTCCCGACTTTTCCCCTCGATCAATAGGCAAATCGCTGAAAACCATGTGATCAAAGAAGAGGCTGAAAAGAGGATGGGAAAAGGGCCTATGCAGAATAATTCTCCAATAGAGCATTGTTACGCCATAACCGGACAAGCCAGCCCTGAACACCAGAAAACCCGGTTCAAGAAGTTGGTAGTAAAAGGTCCCTCACCTCCCATGAGACGTTGGAAGGAGGCACCACCAGTACAAGGGGAACGGGACCCCAACCAGTCATCTGCTCAAAAATCAGGAAGACTCACCGCAAGAATCAAGGTCGGTGGAATCAAGAAATTCGACCTAAGCCACCCATGGGATCCCAACCAATGATCCAGAACAAGGTACTATCGAGCCAACGACGTTAAACAAGTGCACTAGTCGGGAGGTAACCCGACACTATCTTACTTTCTGTCATTTTAATTTTCAATAAGCGCTCTCACCCATCTTTTTGTCTAGAAGAAATGTCTTACATGTAGGAATTAAGTTTCGGAGCAAGGATCAGATCAGCCAGGCAGCTTCCATGAATTTACCGGGCCTGCGCTGAGAGTTTAAGGCCCCAGCCGAACTCCCTCGATTATCCAGCCTCATGCCATGTCGTTCACTCGACACCTTAAAGGGAGTTCTGCTCTTCTTTTTTCCTAAAGTCATTTCCTTCTCCTATATTTATTTGCATGACTTTTGAACTAAGGCTTGCCTTCGTTCAAAAGTGGGGGGTGAGAACCAATGCATGTTTTTTCTTTTTTTAAAAAAAAGTATCTTTTTGAAAGTATGAACTTAAGAATGTGAAAAAGATAGATCATGATTCATGCATCAACCTTATGAAAAGGCAAACTGTTTAAAAACTTAGAATGTAACTTTTCATTTGTCCCTTTGTGTTGAGATAACCTAGGGATGTGGAGTTGATAGAAATTGCCCTAGAGAGGCTTGGCAAGCACTTAAAGGATCAAATCAAACTATATGGTTTTCGAAGTCAGTGGAGGCTGCACTTCAGATTTTCAGTGAACAATTGAGTCAAACTCCGCCAGGAAGCATCTATGCAAAGGCGAGGATGGGAATCAGACCGTCCTCTCTCTAGTCAAAATAGCCGAGAAAATAAATGAGCGACCCTCATCTTGACCCGCGCGAAACGACGAAGACGAGAGGAGAGGGGAGGTATTTCCATAGGCTTGCGGGCGATGATTGGACCTCCCAAGAAGGCTGACAAAATGGACTAGCAAGTCACAAAGGAGCAAAAAACTCAAAGAAGAAAATCAAAAGAGGCCTAAGGCCCAAAAAATTGTGAAGGTTTTAACCGAGCAAAAGTGAAGCACTCAAAAAGACAGAGGCAGAATCACTACAAAAAAAGCTAGTCCCTCGCCAAAGTAGAAAAAAGAAAATCAAAAAGGCTCAACTCACTGAAACCCGAATCGAATCACGTGCTAGAGAAAGCTACAAGAAAACCATATAGTGCGAGACGGTCTCGAGGGTGTAGTCCAAGAGCCTAAAAAGGGCTATCTCCCGAAACATCCGGAATAATTCGCATCTCGGCACGAAGGTACACGTATCAAGTTACTTCTAATTATTTTTACAGTTTAAATTGGCTATAAGTAGTAATGCATGAATTAGGAGAAATCGAGTACCGCAAACTTAATTTCATACTTCAAACCAACTTACATAGTGACGCCCATATAAAGCATTGTTCGGGACGAACAACTAAAAGTGGGGGTGATTTGATGGACCACAATTATACGAATCAAAAACACAGATAAACCCCCCAAGTTAGACTGTTTGTCTGTCTAACATCCACTTGTTAGTCCCGATATATTTCCACAGGGCATTTTAGAGATTAAAGTGAAAACACGTTAAGGAGAGGCTTTTAGCACAGAAAAGATATAAGGAGTCGATTCAAGGTCAAGATCATATGCCGACTGAAGAAATATCAAGGATCTTGACGATGAATCACTCATCACAAATTGTGCAGAGATGGAATCAAGTCAACCCAGTGCCAAATTACACTGACAGTTTTGTGAAAAGACAGTGCAAAACTGTACAAAACTCACATATGGGCAAGATGACTTGTGACTTGGAGAAGAGGTGGCCAAAGAGGAAAACCACCCCAAAACCACCACCCACCACCGGCGGCTCCTCCCTCCTCCACCATGGATGACCGGCTCTCCTCCGCCCAATGAGCCGCCGCCATGTGGTGGCTCCTCCACCACATGTTCCTCCTCTCTCCTCTTTGGATGACTTGATGACTTGCTTGGGAGGTGGCTTCCACCACCATTTGCTCCTCCACCACCACCTCCTACCGGCGGCTGCTCCTCCACCACTCCTCCGCCGCCAAGTGGCGGCGCCTCCTTGGCTCATCCATGCCTCATTCTCCACCCTTGGATCAAATGAATCCTAGCCCTCCATTTCCTCCCATTTCTCCTATAAAAGGAGGCTCACCCCTCCTCATTTTATCATCCAAAAAACCATTCCATACACAATCACTTATCTCTCTACATTTTGTAATATTTTGTAAGTTGGTTTGGATCAATAAAGTTACGATATTTGGCTAGGCGCCCTCCTCCATGGACAGGCGAGGCTAAACTCCTCATTCGGCGGAAGGTATAATCTTGTATTATTTAATGTTTAATTAGCTTAGTTTATTTTCTTAGTATTCAATACTTGTTCTATGTGCCATATAAAAGTCAGAATGTCTCTAAGGTAGAGTGAACGATTTTGGGAATGTGACCATTAGGGGTCCAACTTCGTAAGTTCTTCCTTAAGATATTCGTGATCACACCCGGATATGGGAGGTCGTAACAGACAAAGCTATCTGAAAGAGGTCGACTATATTTAAAAAACCATTATGGGAAACCGTAACAGGAGAGCAGGTGGATGCACATAGACTAGCGTACCTAACTGGTACTGGCGCTAGTCTAAATAGAACAAGTGTGATTTAGCCGATGTTGCAAGTCTTGAGCTATCGCTAGCCTCGATTCATCGTTTGAATACTTAGAAGATTTACTAAACTAATAAACATGTGATAATACAAGAATACCTGAAACCGAATACGCTCTTTCAATTGCAAACACCCCCTGTATTTAATTTCCTAGTATAACTTCTCAATCAAACACAACCACCAACCACTCACATACCGGAGGAATCAACAATCACGCATCACCCACTGTAAGTCTTCTAACCCTCAACTCCTTTATTTTCTGTATTTAATTTCAGTATTTATTTTCTGTATTTACTTTCCGCACAAAAAACCCAAAAAACCCAAAAACAGTAGTTTAGTAATTAGCAGTAAGTCCACACTCGACCTAAAATCACGCACCATGTAAGCCGTAACGAACAATCTATCCCCCTAATTCCCTTGGGTTCGACCCCTACTTACCCTTACTACCCAGTAGTTAAGTCGCGAGTAGTGGACATTATAAATTTATTTGTACGAGACGCATTGCACCCTAACGACAGTGCAACCGACGCTCCCGTCAGTGATCAATCAAAGACAAAAAATAGTTTCTACCACCTATGGTTGAAACTTGGGCAGGGCCCCATAAATCTGAGTGAATGTATTCTAGAGGTTTGTTAACTGTAAATGAAGATCTCTTAAAACTGTGAGCAGATTTCTTGCCAAAGATGCAGGTTTCACAAAAGGATAAATCAGTAGGAACACAGTCAATCAAGCCATTTTTGTGCAAGTGATGTAAACCTTTGTTGCCAATGTGACCTAGTCTAGCATGCCAGATTTCTGTTTTTGCATTAGACTTAGTTTTTGGTTGGGAAAAATTAATTTCAGGTGAGGTAATCACATGATACAGCCCTCCCCTGTTAATTCCTTTAATAAGAACTTTACCATCCTTAGAGATTTCCCTAACACCATTATAAGTCACATTATGGCAGCCAAGTTTATCAAATTCAGATTCAGACAATAAGTTTCTCCTTAAATTTGGTACCCATTTCACATTTTTCAGAACTCTTATTACTCCATCATGCATTTTAATAGACACATTCCCAATTCCCTTAATTTTAAGCACAGTGTGGTCACCAAGCATAACTTCACCACCATTAACAAGTTGAATAGATGAAAAAACATTCTTATCATGTGAAGCATGCATGGTACAACCTGAGTCCAATATCCAACCAGAGTGATCAATAGAATCAGCACACACAAACAGTTCATTGCCATATTGAGGACAGATTTCAAGCACATTAGTGTGACCATTCTGATTTTCCTTAGCAGTTTTTTCCTTTTGCTCATTTTTCTTCTTAAAGCATGCATTGACAAGATGACCCACTCTACCACAGTAAGTACATTTCTTAGACAGATATTCTTGGCTCCTACCAGCAAGATTGTCAGCAGGGGGATTTGTGGCAGTTTTATTAAACTTTTTCTTTTTACTCTTTGGTCTAGACTTGGCATGAGCCATCATGACCTTAGACTTAGACTCATTCTTAGTCTGATGTGTTGATTTGAATACCCTTAAGGAGTCATTCTTCTGAATGATGGCAGACATGATCTTTGCCATGGTTATATCATCCCTACCATATTGAATGACATCCTTAAGTGTATCAAACTGAGGGGGTAAAGAGTTTAATAAAATGACAGCTTGGTGAGTTTGTTTAATCTCATCATCACATCTCTTAAGCTCTTGGGTCATTTTTAAGAAGAAATCAAGGTTTTCTTTCAAAGTCACATGAGTACCCTCACTGGTTCAGCCATGATTCCCTGAGAAAAAAAAGATCACAGAACACCAAGTTATGTGTTACAGAATAACAGCAGAGAAAAGGGATTAAAGGAAGGACCCAAAAACAGTCCAAGATCACAAGGAAACTATCCTAAGTGCTAGCAACCAAAGTTATGGATTTCTAAACACCAAGAACTGCCCTAATTTGCTCTGATACCACGTTGTAATGACTTATATTAAGAATCCCTTAATCCGATTATCCCCAATTAGACAAATTAGGTCGAAGTATGGATATTGTTCAATTTGGGCAAAACTTGTAAAACTGAAAGTAATGAACACCAAGACTTTTACAAGCTTCGGGTAAACCCTACTGCTTGGAACCTCAGGTCGGGGAGGCTCACCCAACGTCCACTATAATCCCAATCGAGTTTTGCACAATTACAAGTATCCTAACCAAGCCAATAAGTCAAGACTGAACCCTAGTCTAATTGGAATGAAAGACGTGAATGAAAACGAAGAACTGGAACTTCCCTGAGTGAGAAGAACCGCACTGCGCTGCCGGACGTCCAATGTCAGTTGACCGGAAGTCCACTCCGAGTTGCAGTAGCTTCTCGGCGAGTCAGCTGATTCCGGGATGCAATAGCACAGCACCGGTATGTGCGAGGATGATACGAAACTTTCTGGCTAGCTCACGAGTTCGGACGCTTCAAGAATCGCTCCAATTTCTTGCTCTGGTTTCGAATTCATTCGGTGCCCTAATCCCAATTCGAATCTGTGTATTTGTATTGCGGAGAAGGCGAGTGAAACGGCAGCGTTCTGCGCAAAGCCAAACTAAAGTTCGCGCTCGTGCCAACGACGCCGTCCAACTTAAGTTTGAATTCTCGCGCCAAGTGAAACGGCGCAGCTTCGAGTCCAAAACCGAATTAATGACTTTTGCCTCCAAACCAAAACGACTGCGTTTTGGCTCTTCTTCAGCAACATCTCAGTTTCTTCTCCTGCAGTCTCCACTGATCAACTCAGCTCCGATTGCTGGCCTTCAAGCTTGAACCTGCAAGCCTAAAACTCTATACAGAATCCTCTAAGGGACATAGTCCTAATCTACGACTCATGGCTTGGTATCTAACCTAAGGAGATGCAAAAGGAGGATTAGAGACCTCACACCAGTGATTACAATCGTATAAGTGTAAATTAAAGCTTCATTAGCAGTCTTTTCTCCGCCTGTGACTTTAGAGAGGATTCGACGACAAAAATGCTTCATATCTTCGTTAGCCGGAGGTTTTTGAGTGCGCACTATGTAAACAGCTGACTTCTTGAGATCACCGGTGGGCGAAACTGCTGTTGGACTTGGTGGTGACACTTTAATTGGATCAACAGAAGGTTCAACAGGCAATAAATAATCATCGGATGATGATGCATCAAACAAGGCGAAGATGAGGAGGGGGAGGAGAAGGGATGAGGTTGTAGCCAAGCATGTCATACTTTATTTAATTAATGTTTTGCCCTGGCAATGTAAGATTTACATAAAGAACATTTTAGTGGCTATTTTTATAGTTTAGAGAGATATCTATCGTAAGCAGTTTTGAAAAATATTTTTTATATAGTAGGTATTAATTAATGATGATAATATATGGCTTAATATTCTGATAATTTTTTAATGCTAAGTTGGAAAATGAGTATAAATTGGTGAAGAAAATGATGGTGAACATTGTTGATGATCTAAGTTTCTGAGTGTCACACAAACTAGAAGGCGATGAGCATATTTATGTCTTAAGTGTGCATACTTAATGGACAAAAATGGTTAAGTTTCAATGACGCATTGAATGTTTCAAGAGGTTGCCTAGAGACCTTAAATTGTCCTTGGAAATAATCAACATAAATTCTATGTTGTAATTTCCAAGACACTATATAAACACCAAGGATTTTTGTTGGTGGAAGAGAACTTAAATGCTAGTTTTAATGATTACGACTTTTAGTTTGTTAGGGAAATCCAAATATAGAAGATAATCCAAAAAAAAATAAGCACAAACTAAATGAGATTAAAATGGAAAAGTCTAGAAAATCAAGGGAAATGGTGGAAACAAAGAGGAAATTTCTAGGTAGAAAATATGTATATGCTATCATTTGATCAAACAGTAGAAATACAACCGACTTTACTTATTTAATCTAAGAATTATTTATAATATATCTATCACAACGATTTTCTAGTGTTGTTGATGGTAGCATCATATCCAAAGCCTTTGAAACGTTCAAGTACTTTTCTATCCCCGCTTTCACTTTGATGGTAGCATCATATCCGACAAGAACTAGAGAAATTAATCAGATAAGCTTCCCAGCACAAGTCAAACAACACACTTACATAGTTTTCTATTTTTTTTTGTAAGTTTGATATAACTTTAGAATTTACATCTACTATCTAATTTATTTCTATTTATTAAAACAAAATATATTGTCAATAGGGTGGTGGGCCTCTTAGTTGAGGAGTCACACATATGATTCCAACTATATGCGCATAAGATAATAGGCAACGACTGTCGATCCCAATCCGAGGTAAAGGTATCAAATCCCATTCACTATCAGCAAATGATGGTTTGTTAGGGATCGTTTACAAAGAAGCTTATGGGTATTATTTTAACTATGGAATGGAATTTCTGCACTGGTCCGCGAAGAAGTTTTTAGGACACGAGAGCGAGGAAATTAGATATCATAAGGAATACAAAATTCTTAAAGGATTTGAATATGATACTTACGTCAAGATAGTTTTCATGGAGTTGAATGATTCTTTGTGTGACGACGCTACTCAAATTATGGTAAGAGCATTGACGTCAAACGAGATGCATCAATCCTACAGTGATTCTACACCTGAAGATATTGATATTTGGTGGATGGTCAAAAGTGATGAAGATGAATCACCACTCACACGTTTAAATGAAGCAGAAGACAAATTGTCAACAGTGTTACTGTCATCCGAGGCGATTGTTGATATATCAAGTTGGTACATCGGATTTCAGTTAGATCATCATAACAATTCACTTTATTTCAACGGTTTTTGTAAGTACGCTCTTCTTTACTTTACTGTCTTTTCAATTCAGCAACTTTACTTTCTTGTCTTTACTTTCAAAGTACTTAGCTATGATGTCCTGTTCCATGAATATTCGTAGCTAAACCCTTTATTCGGTTGAAGGGGTGTACTTGTGTCATAGAATGTTTTAGGCCATACTCTTAGTGCCTCTATGTGTTCAAAACTTGTTCTATGTGCCACATATTAGGTTAGAACTTCCAAGGTTGAGTGGATGCTTGACAGAGCAAAACTCTTCCGTGGGGTTCGTAAACATACTCGGGTAAGTGGATGCTTGGAATGGCAAAACTTATCTGAGGAGTTTGACCTCTTTAAAACACCATTTGGTTGATCGGGAATGATTGATCAAATGGATGCACATAAGGCTAATATACCTTGGAATGAGGTATTAGTCTAAATAGAACAAGTGCTCTATGTCTTGGAATGGACTAGACAGTGTGGCAAATCGAGTGCTTGAAATGGCCTTGATACACTTTTGAATACTTAGTATGATCATTAGAGGTCAATGATAAACAAACTATGATACAAGGCCCCTAAAACCGAATACTTTCCTTAACTTAAAACATCACCTGCACTTTACGTTCAGTCTCAATATCAACTGCAATATCAACTGCTTACTTCTCGCAAGACTTGCCCTTCAAGCAACCCACTTTCTGTAAGTCTTCTCTTTCAAGCAATTATTTTCAGTACTTTACTTTCTACATTAAAATCACAACCAACCCACTTACTTTTCCGCACTAAAAAACCAAAACCAACCAAAAAGACACTTACTTTTAAGCACTAAAACCCCAAATCACGCTCCCTACCAGTACATTTCTCAAAGAACAACTATCCCCCTAATTCCCTTGGGTTCGACCCCTACTTACCACTTGCTACCCAGTAGTGAAGTCGCGAGTAGCGGACTTATAAATTTATTCTTGAATTTTGCACACGACGACTGTGCATTCGTCAAAATTGGCGCCATTGCCGGGGAATTAGAGTTAGAAATTAACAATCGGATAAGTGTTCTTTGAATCGGTACTCGCTTCAATACAACCATGTCTCGCGAAGGAAGCCACCATGACTACCAGGATGACGACGAGATAAACTTGTACGATCGAAATGATGAGGTGCCACTTCCATTTGTCGACGATCCGAAATAGAAGAGCTCGTGATAGGGAGGCCATCCGAAGAAACCAAGGACCACCCGAGGACCAAAATGAAGCTGGTCCAGAACAACAACCCCTTAGATATCCACCACCCCCTCAACCTCGACAAGTGCCAAGACGAGAACCCGTTTTCGATAACTACTATGGGGATAACAACAACTTCCGCGAACCTACTATGGGAGAACTCTCGGCACCAGATTTCAGAAACCAGCCGTGGTGCATTTACGAAGACCCTGAACTGGAAGACATCGCTATCAACACTTCAGTGGCCCACAACTTGCCAAAGTTCTCAGGAACACGTGGAGAATCAGCAACAACTCATCTCCAACGCTTACACGGTATTTGCCAAAACTTAAAACCGAATGGCGTAAACGTAGATGACTTCAAGTTAAAGGCGTTCTACTTTTCCCTCATTGACGCGGAAAACGACTGGTTCCTTTCATTGCCTTCCGGTAGCATCAGAACATGGGCTCAGATGCAAAAGAAATTCCTAGAAAAATATTACCCGGCAGGAAGGGCAATGCAAGTAAGGAGGCAACTACAGGACATCAAGCAAGGGCCCAATGAAACCATGTACGATTACCTGGAAAAGTTCAACCGCCTGGAGAGAAGCTACTGTACCCTTGGACTGCCCGAGAAACTCATCATCGAGTACCTCATTGATGGATTAAGGCCCTTAGACAAAATGCTTCTTGATGCCTCAGCTGGAGGATCCATGATGAATTTATCATTGAGCGGCATAAGGAATCTCATCACCGACGTTGCTGAAAATGCCCGATTTAGAGAAGAGACAACTCGGCAGGAAGAATTTTCCCGAACAAAGAATGTGGCAAAACCTGAAACACCGATGAACTCTATTCCAGAAGAGATGAAACAAATAAAGGAAATGATGATTCCGATCCTACGAAGACAACCAGTTCCAGTAAAGCCTTGCGAATTTTGTGGTTCTATAAACCACAAAACTGACGAATGCCCGGCATTAATAGAAGAGGAACCGGTAGAAGTAAATGCAGTGGTAGGATACCAAGGATACAACAACAACAACAACAGCAACGACAGAACCGGATCAAACAGACAGTATAATCAAGCGACCAATTCGAACTGGCGGAACGAGAACCATCCTTCGAGGGAGACACAACCAGCTGTCCCTCAACTAGCTCAGTCATTCTACCAACCCCCACCGGCAGTATAACCAGAACGCTCCATCAGGAGGCCAATTTCAGCAAAGAGGACCGAATCAGTACCAAGCCGGCCCGAACAATCAGCAAGGACCAAACAAGTCACTCGATGACACAATGAAGGAGCTCGCAGGAAGCATAAATCAATTGAGTACTTCGCTACACCAATACCAGGCAAAAACTGACGGGGCAATTTCATAATTGACCAAACAAATGTCCCAGCTCGCCACCGCAATGTCAACACTCACTAATGAACCTGGCAGACTTCCTTCACAAACCATCCAAACCCAAAGGCAAATATTAGCATGATAAGGAGGTCAAACATAAAGGCGACACTGGAAGAAGTAGCACGATCCACAACTTACAAGCTTACTAACAAACACTTCACCCGTAGGCGCCGCCCTGATTGGAATCAAGAGGAAGACCGACCCAATGATGGCAGAACATGGGTCATGCATACTGACAATGGACGCTATGCATTCACCGTTAGCATGACACCACCACCAATCACACACTCTGACATACCAGCATCTGGATGGGATAACAATGACGATTTAAAGTGGGACTCCCCAACTAATATTTATGCTCCGAAGCAAAATATTTACCTAGAAAATCAGGAGTTAAGGGGGCCCGATTATACAAATCCTAAGCCAAAGGATGGGCAGAATGGCCTGATAATGGAAAGGTCCCTCACTTCAGATTATGAGTCACAACCACCGGAAAAAGATAAAGACCCAGGGGCCTTCACGGTCACCTGTGGTATTGGAGAAGCCCAGATTCACAAGTGCTTAATCGATATTGGGGCTGCCGTCAATGCCATGCCTTACTCCTTATATTACTTATTGGGGCTTGGCCCATTGAAACCACCAAGGTCAAATATCGAGTTGGGAGACAAATCATGTATCCAACCGGTTGGAATGCTTGAAGATCTAATACTCGATGTAGGAGAGCTCGTAGTTGCTGCGGACTTTTATGTAATAGAAACAAAAGAGACCAGCGAAGACGGACCTCCAACGCTTATATTGGGACGACCTTTTCTCTACGCCACCAAGGCATGGATCGACATGGGCAAGGGCTTGTTATCACTTACATTTGGCGGCAAAAATTTAGATTTCTACATCGATGATTATAATGGCCGCCCAGGAACATGGACACCACCAGACATTGTGCTTATCTCAGATCTCAGTACACAGACTTCCGACCTGCCAAAAGAAACCGAGAGGGTGACTAAACCAGCAGTTACGATCGAATGAACCTCACCTTCTCGGAAGAACCAAAAGAGTCGGAAGAATTGGAAAGAAAAACCACCGAAACAAGGAAGTCCGAGCACATCATCCCCAAAAACCCTGGAAAAGGCAAGGCAAGAATCAAGGTTGGCACAATAGAGAAATACGACCTGAGCCACCCATGGAATCCAAACCTGTGATCCCCATGCGTCGAGCCAACGATGTTAAACAAAGGCACTGGTCGGGAGGTAACCCGACACCTATCTTACTTTCAGTACTTTTCTTTTCTATCATTTAGTTTTTACCATAAGTCGCTCTCACCCACTTTTTGTATAGAAGGAATGACCCCTTGTAGGAATCGATTTTTGGAGCAAGATCAGATCAGCCAGGCAGCTTCCGAGAATTACCGGGCCCACGCTGAGAGTTCAAGGCCCCAACCAAACTCCCTCGATTATCCAGCTCCGAGGCATGTCGTTCCACGACACGACACAGTAAAAGGGAGTTCAGTTCTTCCCTTTTCCTTAATGTCATTTCCTTCTCTTGTATATATTTGCATGACTTTTGAACTAAGTCTTGCTGAAAGGCACGCCTTCGTTCAAAAGTGTGGGGTGAGAACCACCTGTGTACATAGTCAGTTAGCATGCTTTTTCTTTTTCTTTTCCCTTAATATTATCTTTTTGAAAATATGAACTTAAGAATGTGAAAAAGATAGATCTAAATTCATGCATTTACCTTGTGAAAATTCAACTGTATAAAAACTTAGAATGTAACTTCTCATTTGTCCCTTTGTGTGCTGAGATATACAGGGGATGTGGAGTTGATATAAACTGCCCTAGAGAGGATTGGCAAGCACTCAAAGGATCGAATCTAACTATATTGTTTTCGAAGTCAGTGGAGGCTGCACTTCGGGTTTCAGTGAAGATTGAAGTCATCTCCACCGTGCAGTGTTTATGCAAGAGGCGGGACGGGAATCAAACCGTCCTATCTCTAGTCCTAGTAGCCAGGAAAATAGATGAGCGACCCTCATCTTGACCCGCGCGAAACGGCGAGGATGAGAAAGAACGGGGAGGTATTTCCATATGCTTGCGGGCGACGATTGGACCTCCCAAAAAGGCTGAGAAAATGGACTAGCAAGTCACAAAGAACCAAAAGCTCAAAGAAGCTAATCAAAGGCCAAAGGCCAAAATTGTGAAGGTTTTAACCGAAACAAAAGTGAAGAAACTCCAATTCAACATCAAAGGCCAAAGGCCGATTCACTACAGAAGCTGTCCCTCGCCAAAAAGAAATCAAAGTGCTCAACTCAGTGAAACCCGAACTGAATCACGTGCTAGAGAAAGCTACAAGGAAACCATATAGTGCGAGTCGATCTCGAGAATGTAGTCCAGGAGCCTGAAAAGGGCTATCTCCCGAAACATCCAAATTAATTTGCATCTCGGCGCGAAGGTACAAGTATCAAGTTTCTTCTAAGTATTTACACGGTTTAGTTTGGTAATAAGTAAGTAATGCATGAATTAAGATAAATCTAGTCCCACAGTCTCACTTTCATATTTTACTTAGATTGTGTTCCGCCCTTAAAAAGCATTGTTCGGGACGAACAACTAAAAGTGTGGGGTGATCTGATGGACCATAATTGTATGAATCATAAACACAGTTAAACCCACCAAATTAGACTCTTTGTCTATTTAACTTTTGCTTGTTAGTTCCGATATTTATCTACAGGGTATTTTGAAGTCTAGAGAGAATACAGGCTAAGGAGGAGTTTTAAAGCTGAAAATGAAGTCACTCCAGGACACGACCAGATTCTGACTGTACAACTTTCATGAACCTGACATGGAATCACTCAAAACAAGTCCAACCGAAGGGCAACCAAAGTCAGACCGGAGCTGAAAGGGAGCCGATGGCTTTTGTGAAAAGATCTCAAACTCACTCATCCTCTCCCCTCATGCCACATGGGCGGCGGCTAAGCCTCCTCCTCTCCCCTTCATCCATGTGGCCGACGGCTTTCCTCCATGGTGAGTCACCTCCGATGGCTTTCTCCTCCTCCATGGATTCCATGCCAAGTGTCTTCATCCTCCTCCACAAACCACACCTCCCTTAGCCTATAAATACTATGCCTTCTCCTTTGTAAAATTCATTCCAAAATCACAAATCACTTATCTCTCTAGATTGAGAGAACAATCATATAATCACTTTACTTTGGAATCGAAGCTTTAGCACTTTCAACGGTTTTTGTAAGTACGCTCTTCTTTACTTTACTATCTTTTCAATTCAGCAACTTTACTTTCCTGTCTTTACTTTCAAAAACCTTTACTTTTCAAAGTACTTAGCTATGATGTCCTGTTCCATGAATATTCGTAGCTAAACCCTTTATTCGGTTGAAGGGGTGTACTTGTGATCGGTTGCAATTTAGCGTCAATATTCGAATAGAATTCAAATACTATTGCTAGTCATGATTAATCAAAACATTTATATTTTGACTCGGGAAATCCGAGGTCGTACCTAAAAGATAGGTGATTAGACTAATAGTGCTAAAGATTAAATCTAGAATGTTTATGGTTTGGGGGGGGGGATTTGTTCCTCGAAAGAGGTTGATAGCAATGATGTACTATCAAAAAGGGAGATTTTAGCAATGAAACAAGTAAACAATCGATTAAAAGATGACTAGGGATTACTTCCCCACCTAGACAATTATCGTGACAATGATATTGGATGTCAATTATGAATTTGCATGCACATTAGTAGAATTTAGCCATGTAACATTCACACTAAGTTCAACTCGCGCTACAACTTAGGATAAAGAGGTTACACCTCGCATAGGACCTCACACTCGCGCTCTATTAGCCCTATAGAACATGCGTTTCTAGTCTCACACTCGCGCTCTATTGACTAGATAAACACATTCTTGTTAAACTCAAGCTATTCTCATTAGAATTTAAGTATCGCCATGTAATGCAAGAACTCTAATGCCTCTTCATTCATTTCATTAAAGTCATGTTGATCAACGTGAGCTACATCAAATATGAGATTAAGCTAAGTTCCCATTGAGGACATTTCACAAACACCTTATGGGCAACTCTTAACACTTAGTTCAAATGAAGAAGATTAATGTGCAAACTCATTCAATATTGACATCAATAGCATTTATATCATCACAAGCATGTCTAGGGGATCCATAACCCCAATCAAGGTCACTACTCACTCATAGTGAGTTTACAAACAAAATCCACAATAGAAGTGCAAACAACCATGTAGAAAGTAGAGTTTAGAATTTCAAAACCAATATGGAGATTCAATAGCACTAGATGATTCAATCTTATTGTTGTTGATGACTCCAAAATCTCTGCTCAAAGCCTCCCAAAATCGCCCAAAAGTCTCCCCCAAAAATCAGCTCTTTTCTCAAAAACCCTAAGTTTCAATTTATAGAAAGCAGCAAAAATCCTGTCTTTACGACTCAACCGACCGGTTCAAATGCATGAAGAATCTTCAACCGGCCGGTTCAATCAGGGGAAAGCTTGCTTGGACTTTCTGAGCATTTGAACCGGGCGGTTCAATTCGTGAAGGGATTTTCAACCGGCCGGTTTGGGTCCTCAGAGCCTCTTAACGTCCGAATCTGATCTTGGTGTAAATTACAAAGTTGTAGGAGATTGAATTAGCTTTCCAACAAGCTTTGAATCAACCCATTTGGACACCAAATGAGATCTGTAGGTCCAAATTACTCCGGAGAGGTCTGCCAGTCCCGTAATGCCCGAAAATCCATGTTTTTGCTCCGGAACGCTCGGTTTTGCTCCAAAATCACTGCTCACTTGTGTTCTCAGCTTAAACTCTGTAATTTGCCTGAAATGAACCACAAAGCATCAAATAGCAAGTGAAATCGTAATAAAATGATCGAAACAATAAGCACAGGGGTCGCCTAAAATGCATATATTTTAGCGCTATCAAGTGCTTGAAATGACCTTGATACACTTTTGAATACTTAGTATGATCATTAGAGGTCAATGATAAACAAACTATGATACAAGGCCCCTAAAACAGAATACTTTCCTTAACTTAAAACATCACCTGCACTTTACGTTCAGTCTCAATATCAACTGCAATATCAACTGCTTACTTCTCGCAAGACTTGCCCTTCAAGCAACCCACTTTCTATAAGTCTTCTCTTTCAAGCAATTACTTTCAGTACTTTACTTTCTGCATTAAAATCACAACCAACCCACTTACTTTTCCGCACTAAAAAACCAAAACCAATCAAAAAGACACTTACTTTTCAGCACTAAAACCCCAAATCACGCTCCCTCCCAGTACATTTCTCAAAGAACAACTATCCCCCTAATTCCCTTGGGTTCGACCCCTACTTACCACTTGCTACCCAGTAGTGAAGTCGCGAGTAGCGGACTTATAAATTTATTCTTGACTTTTGCACACGACGACTGTGCATCCGTCAACGAGCACCTGAGGGGACCAACAAGCTTGCAGATGGTGCCACAGACAAAAACAGGCGCATCACAAGGACTGCAGTGCAGTCAAGGCAATGCCCGCAGGAGCTGTACGAGCTCTGATGCAGCGTACGAAAGGTAGCATACAACACCGTTGGGGAACGAAGGCTGAGTAGCAGCATGCTAGGACTAGCATAAATAAACCCTTTTTGTAATTCAGCAACAATCAATGAACAATCAACAAATTATCCCTCTCCTCTATCTTCTGTTCTCCCCAAACTCCCTTCACTAGCCTTAACCGGCAACACACCCCCTTACATTGGTGCTTTCATCGATTTGGACTCTTACCGATTCAATCGACAATATCAACCATGGATCCTTACACAGACATCGCGAACAACATTCAAGAAGTGCAGTATTTACTGGAAAAAATGCAAAACGAAATCATTTGCTGCTTAAAAGCTATTTCGACCATCAAAACCTGCTTGCGTGAACTCGCTACAGCGTTCGCCGATAAGAAGATCGATAACCCTACCGAGTCAGAGGTTGATGCTATCGAAGAAGCAGTCGATGGTGATTCCAGCTTGGCAGTCATTACTGAAGCGGGTTTGGTTCAATCTGTTACTCTCAACTTTCCTCAGGAGGTAACATTTACTAGTTTATCATTTGACTATTTGAGCAGTGATATTAAAGATGAATGAACGGAATGATTTGAGTGGATCATTAGAGCATCCTCCACCATGATCAAAAAAATCATACCATCCATCTCTCTCATTCTTTTTCTCTCTCATCTAATCATCCCTCATTATTTTATCAATCACATGCACCCCACTCATGATCCAAAAATAAAGTTTATCATCAATCTCTCTCATCACTACATAAATTATAGCTCATATATGTTAAGATTAATAAAAATATATCAAAGTGTATCTCGTTTTATAGAGCTCAAAAAATTATGAATATTGGTATTTATTTTGATTTTTTTAATTTGTAATTTAAAAGATATATTCGTTGCAAGATCAAAATAAAAACTGTACTGTTTCTTACACAGGACACGTGTCGCGTTGCGATTGGCTCATTCTCATGCTCAAAACACACAAAAAGAGCATGAGATGCTCATTTTAAAAAAAACCATGTGATGATCTTTTTGATGATCAAAAAAATCATGGTGGGATGTATGATTTTTTTGATCATCTCCCCATGCTTACTTTCTATGCTCCAAAAAAACATGGTGGGATGCTCTTAGGCCCTCAAGTTTTTTCATGTGATCTGGATAGCAGTTCTAGCTTCTGCATATCAGGTGTTTGTCAAAATGTCTACAAGAAATTTATTGCACCTTCTGTTACAATCTATCATTTAAGTGATTATACGGACCTCTTGTGGTTATTGAACGGTGTTCCATTTCAATTATTTTGAAAGACAAATCCCCTCGCCCTCCTGAAATCATTAGTTGTTGGATATTATATGACGGAGTGTCGACTGTGTCATGTTTTATTATGCAAATTCAGACGGAAAAGGGCGCTACTGGATGTTTGATTTATTCTTTCATGAGAGGCATTTTAGTTATTGTTTCCCAAAATATAGTTGCTCATGTTCAGCGTATCAAGTTCTTCATTTGGGTATTGGATATGTCTGGTATCAGGCAGGGAATGCGCAACTGTTGTTTGAAACTACTTCATACAATCTTAGTATTTACAATTTCCGTAACTCAACTGTTTGTGAAAATGCCCCTGCGACATTTCATTCAGATTCTAATATGATATGTCCATTAAATGTGAGTCGACGCACCTTATTTGATTGGGAGTATGTTCAACTCATGATGGCTTGGTATTTGAGATTTTCTCTATTATGGATTGAAGAGAATGTGCAGCGGCTTAACTTTTGGTGGCTTTTCGATTTGGCATGTCATAGTTCAATACGACTTGAGACAGAAACTTATGTGCTTGGTTATCTTGAAGATGTGAGAGTTGTCTCTCTGAACATGGGTTCCTTAGCTGCTGCAGCCAAATATAGCGGAGATTTTGAGGACATACTCAGGGCTACGATGATGGAAGTTGAAGAGATTGATACCAAAATAATCTTGTTCATATTTGAAGTATATTTAGTTTTTAGTGCTGGAAAGACTAAAAGCTTAATGGAAGCTGCCAATCAGTTGAAGCATATGCTTTATAGGGGTCAACTAAGGTGCAGTGATGCCATACCACTGGGAGAATTTGAGCAGTATGTCGAGAAAGATACAGCAATTGGGAACATGTCTTACATTGCTGAGCCTAGCATAGCTGATACCATCAGAATTTTTCGAGGGCTGGAAGTAAAGTATGACCGTCATCAAGATGACAAAGCTCTTGTGATGGCTGCCCTGTCGCTAGCTCAATATATTGTAAGTCTTTATCTGCCTGATAAGGCTAATGGCTTTGAGGATGCGGTTTGTACAAATGTAAGAGTTCCACTTGACAGCCAACCTGAAGAAATCAGTAACCTTGAGAGGAAGAGGATCCAGTTGGAAGTAAAAGTCCATTCCCTTGCAAGGGAAAAGGACAAAGCTAGCAAAACTCATGTGGCTGGTGGTTCCTTCACTTTTAAAAGAGACGCACCAAATGATAATTTGGACAAAGAAATCAAGATTAGTTTGTTCTGTAAACAAAATCAACTACTATTTCTTGAGTTGAAGAGACTGCAAGATATGATACAGAAGCACTATGAGTTTATTATTATATATTATCATACGAGTATGACTAAATTGATATCATACTACTGTGGAAAGTGGCTAGATTCCGGACTGAAATCTTCCCTGGTGTATGAAATGTTGTTCTGGTCGTGTGCAGAACAATATCTAGAATAACTAATGCGTAAATAAAAGGCAGTGCGGAAATTAAACGACACGCAAAGTTGTTACCCAGTTTGGCGTTAATGAGCCTACGTCCGGGGGGCCGACTCCTAGCCCGGTTGATAGCAATTCACTAAGTAATTGAGTATTGCGAGTACATGGTTTTATGTTTACAGAGTACCTCTTAAACAACCTGAGCCTCTGACACTCTAGCAATTGCAATCTAGGTCTCCCCTAGATTTGAGCTCCTCCGCCGTATTCACCGATTATATTCTCTGAGAGAATCAGCGCCTTCTTCTGAATGCGCAGCTTAGAACAATTGTGCTTGAGCCTTCAGCTTGTTCCAATATCAATCTGCTGAGCACCAGTGTAGATTGAATCCGAGCGCCTTTGAGTAATCAGTGATGATTAACTCTCCAGCCGAGCGTCGTGAATAACCAGTTACGATTAGTTCACCGACGTATGCCTCCTCCTCCCTTCAGTGAGTATGAGCGTGATTTGTATCTCCGTAAGTACTGCTAATAACTGAGTATTAGCACTCCTTAAATAGAGCGGTAGAAACCCTAGAATGATTAGGGTTTCCGAACATAAACCGACTCTAATCTTTAGGAAACCTTTCCTAATATTTTGCGCGTATCTTCGAAGATAATCCTCTTGTTTGAATCTTCAATCTTGATTAGGGAATCTTTGAATATCTTATCGAATAAGATATCTTCAAGCGCAAGTCACCGACCGACTTCAAAGATGTCTTCAATTATCCTTACGCACCGACTTGCCAAAAACTGATCTCGGAAATCTCTTCTGGCGAAGTTGTGCTACGTCGGCTGAGACAAGTTTCCAAATCTGAATTTGGAAACTTCCAACTTCTGTCCACTGATATGCAACCGCTTTGATCTTCCAACGGTCGGCTAGGTTTCCTAATTTGAATTAGGAAACACTTCGTTGCTTCAATTTGTTCTAGGGACAGTTGTCACATCTAGTCTAGAACAACAACTTGAACAACTATTCTAAGTTTTGCCAAACTACATGCCATAAACTAACAATCTCCCCCTTGGCATTTTTGGCAAAACTAACTAATTGTAATCTACCTGTACTACTATTACAGTTGAATCTTTGAGGAGATTTCAAACTCCCAAGCTGAGCTACTAACTAAGCCACTACTGAATCTTTGAGGAGATTTCAAACTCCAAACAAAATTTAAGCACACAATGAATCTTTTAAAGAGATTTCAAACTCTACACATGTCAAACAATAAAAGCACAACTGAATCTTTTAAGGAGCTTTCAAACTCCGAAACTGCTCCCCCTTTTTGCCACAAAAAGACAAGGGGTGAAACGACGAAGAGAAGTACCTAAGAGAGTTCAAACTTTGAAGATGCTTTCCCTTCTTCCTACTAGGTCAACCTATCAAACATACGATAATCCTGCGCGGGTTGACCACCTTGTACTGGAACAACTTAGTTGTCGATAACACATTGACCCAGTGAGGATCTAAGTGTTTCAAACTGCAAGTTGTCTAAGGCTTTTGTGAAGATGTCCGCTAGCTGCTTTTCCGTAGATACATGAGTCAAGGTGATTATCTTTTTCTCCACTAGCTCTCGAATGAAATGATGCCTGATGTCGATATACTTTATTCTGGAGTGTTGAACTGGATTCTTGGATATGCTGATAGCACTCATGTTGTCACAGTAAAGAGTCATCACATCTTGCTTTACTCCATATTCTTCTAGCATCTGTTTCATCTGCAACATCTGGGTACATGAACTTTCAGCAGCAATATATTCTACTTCAGCAGTGGATAGAGATATACTGTTCTGCTTTTTACTAAACCAAGAGACCAGATTGTTTCCAAGAAAGAAACATCCTACAGACGTACTTTTGTGATCCTCTGCATTCCCAGCCCAATCTGCATCACAAAACCCTACTAAGCAAGAGTTAGTATCTTTAGCATACCACAACCCATAGTCGGCTGTTCCACAAACATATCTGATGATTCTTTTCACATTCATCAGGTGACTCTCCTTGGGATTAGCTTGATATCTGGCGCATACTCCAATCGCATGAGCAATGTCCGGTCTACTAGCTGATAGGTATAATAGACTCACAATCATACTTCGGTACAAGGTTTGATCCACCTTTGCACCAGCTTCATCTTTTGTAACCTTCACATGAGTTGCAGCGGGGGTTCTCTTATGCGTTGCTTTTTCGAGATCGAACATCTTGATCAAGTTCCTAGCCTTCTATTTGACCTGTAGGCCAAGCAAAAAACACATCTCACCGACCATGCTCATCTGGAATTCGCTCTGCATTTGTTGGACAAACTTGTCTACCAACTTGTGGTTGCTTGAGCCAAAAACAATGTCATCAACATAAATTTGAGCAATGATAAACTCTGGCCCTGTGTGTTTCACAAATAGCGTCTTGTCTACTCCCCCACGCACATAGCTATGGTTGATTAAGAATTCAGTAAGCCGCTTATACCATGCTCTGGGAGCCTGTTTGAGACCATAGAGAGCCTTCTTCAGGCGATACACAAAATCAGGGTGATGAGGATCTTCGAAACCCTTTGGTTGAGCCACATACACTTCTTCATTGAGTAGCCCATTCAAGAATGCGCTTTTGACATCCATCTGGAACAACTTGAACTTAAGATGGCATGTGATGGACCATAATTATATGAATCATAAACACAGTTAAACTCACTAAATTAGACTCATTGTCTATTTAACTTTTGCTTGTTAGTTCCGATATTTATCTACAGGGTATTTTGGAGTCTAGAAAGAATACAGGCTAAGGAGGAGTTTTTAAGCAGAAAATATATTACGAGTCATTCCAAGGTCACGACCAGATGCCGACTGAAGAAATCTCAAGAGCTTGACATGGAATCACTCAAAACAAGTCCAACCGAAGAGCAACCAGAGTCAGTTCGGAGCTGAAATGAACCGATAGTTTTGTGAAAACCTCACAAAACTCACAAAACCTCTTCCCCCTTACCTATGACCGGCGGCTTTGTGAACTTGATGAGTCATGGGGGGCGGCTCCTCCCCCTCATGACTCATCACTGGCGGCTTTTGCTCCTCCACTTGGATGATGCCAAGTGTCTTCACTCCTCACCACATCTTCCCCTCCTCCAAGCCTATAAATGCATGCCCTCTTCACTTGTAATCTTCATCCAAAAAAAACACAATCAACAATCACTTATCTCTCTAAAGATTTGGGCACTTTTGTAAGCTTTTGTGAAAAATCTATAATACTCCTGTTGGTTCTTGAGTATTCTAGTAGTTTTTTGAGTTTATTCCTGTTGGTTCTTGAGTATTCTCCTTTACTTACTGCCTTTCAAAAACCCTCGAGTACTTAGCTATGGTATCCACCTCTATGGATATTCGTAGCTAAACTCTTCATTCGGTTGAAGGGGAGTACTTGTATCATAAAATGTTTTAGGCTATACTCTTAGTGCCTCTTCTTTGTATTCAAAACTTATTCTATGTGCCATATATTAGGTCAGAACTTCCAAGGTTGAGTGGATGCTTGAAATGGCAAAACTCTTCCGTGGGGGTTCGTGAACATACTCGGGTAAGTGGATGCTTGAAATGGCAAAGCTTATCTGAGGAGTTCGACCTCTTTTAAACACCATTTGGTTTGATCGGAAATGATTGATCAAATGGATGCACATAGGCTAGTATACCTTGAAATGGGGTGCTAGTCTAAATAGAACAAGTGCTCTACGACCTTGAAATGGACTAGACAGTGTGGCAAATCGAGCACTTGAAATGGTCTTGATACACGTTTGAATACTTAGTAGAATCACTAGGGGTCAATGATAAACAGGCTATGATACAAGGCCCCCGAAACCGAATGCTTTCCTTAGATTTAAACACCACCTGCACTTACTTTCAATTTTAGTATAAACTGCTTATCAACTGCTCACCTTCCGGAAGACTTGCCAATCACGCAATAATCGCTGTAAGTCTTTTCTTTTATTTTCAGTATTTACTTTTCTGTCATTTACTTTTCCGTACTAAAAACCAAAACCAACCAAAAAACACTTACTTTTCCGCACTAAAACCTCAATCAACCTAAAAACACTCTCCCTCGCTGTACAATTCCCTCAAAGAATAGCTTATCCCCCTAATTCCCTCGGGTTCGACCCCTACTTACCACTTGCTACCCAGTAGTGAAGTCGCGAGTAGCGGAATATAAATTTATTTGGCTCAGAGAACACCACACCTTAACGACAGTGCGGTGGGCTCCGTCAAAATTGGCGCCGTTGCCGGGGAATTAGCCGGCGGATTAATTGTACTTACCCTTCCCTTCTCATTTCTTCATCACGCTACCCACTATGTATGCATGGACAACAAGACATCTTCCTCTATTCGGAGGTACGGATGGAGAAGACCCCGTAGCACATTGCCAAAACTTTCACCACGTTTGCCGCCACATAAAACCTGAAAATGAAATGTTAGAGGAATTTAAGCTTAAATGCTCCAAATTTTCTCTAACTGATTTTGCGACAATTTGGTATTACACATCAACCGCTAGTCGTGCAGAATGTTTTGTGGATCTTTGCGTTCCATTCCTGAGGGAATTCTCCCCCCATTCTTACGACAAAAAACCCGTGAGAAGATCATGTGCCTACAACAATCCCGGGATGAGTACTTGGACGAATACTACACAAACTATGACACCATCATCTCAAGCTGCCCGCACCATGGATTCACGAAGAAAGTTCTTCTTCAAAAATTTCTTCGTGGGATGAGGGCCGATGAGCTAACAAAGATTAACGAAGCAATGAGAAGATCAGCCACGAACTTATCCATGGGAGACATGTGGAACCTCATAAATGACCTGGCCGCAACCACAAAATGAATACCCCAAGCTGACAGAGGAATGCAGATAGAAGAGGCTGGTCCAGAGACAGATGAATAAGATACTCCTGAGCCATATGAAGAATCAAACATAGAAAGCATCGGAAGCAACGAGGAAAAACCCTCATGGGAACTTGAGGCCGTGCCAACAAAAGAAGAAGTCTAAAACACCACTGGCAAGCTACCCGAGGCATACCCAACTATCATTACCAGAGCAGCAGAGACCATCTACGACCAGATCCTCACAGACGAACATGACAAGGCAGAACCGAGCCTCAAGATGCAAGCTTCCCAACTTTTCCCCTTAATCAATAGGCAAATCGCAGAAAACTATGTGATCAATGAAGAGGCTAGAAAGAGGATGGGAAAAGGGCCTGAGCAGAACAACTCCTCGATGGAGCATGTTTTCGCCATAACTAGACAAGGCAGCCCTAAACACCAGAAAACCCAGTTCAAGAGACTAGTAGTGAAGGGTCCCTTGCCTTCTCAGAGACGTTGTAAGGAGAAACCACCAGAACCATGGGAACTGGACCCAAGCCCATCATCCCCCAAAAATCCAGGAAGAGTCAAAGCAAGAATCAAGGTTGGCGCAATAAAAAAATTCGACCTGAGCCACCCATGGGATCCAAACTAGTGATCCCCATGCGTCGAGCCAATGACGTTAAACAAAGGCACTGGTCGGGAGGTAACTCGACACCTTTCTTACTTTCAGTACTTTTATTTTCTGTCATTTAGTTTTTTCCAATAAGTCGCTCTCACCCACTTGGTGCATAGAATGAAATGACTATTCAAGAATTGGTTATGGGTGCAACATCAAGCCAGCCAGGCCTATGCCAAGAGTTCAAGGCCCCAGCCGAACTCCCTCGATTATCCAGCCTCATGCCATGTCGTCCGCTCGACACTTTAAAGGGAGTTATGTTCTTCCCTTTTCCTTAAATGTCATTTCCTTCTCGTAAATGTCTGCTTGCATGGCTTTTGAACTAAGTCATTTCGTAAAGAATGCCTTCGTTCAAAAGTGTGGGGTGAGAACTGCCGTTGCACATATGTTTTTCTTTTTCCTTTTCCCTTAATATTATCTTTTTGAAAATATGAACTTGAGAATGTGAAAAAGATAGATCATAATTCATGCAATAACCTTGTGAAAATTCAACTGTTTAAAAACTTATAATGTAACTTCTCATTTGTCCCTTTGTGCTGAGATAAACAAGGGATGTGGAGTTGATAGAAAATGCCATAGAGGGGCTTGGCAAGCATTCAAAGGACTGAATTTCACTATATGGTTTACGAAGTCAGTGGAGGCTGCACTTCGGGTTTCAGTTGAGTCAGAAGTCATCTCCGCCGTGCAACGTTTATGCAAGAGGCGGGACGGGAATCAAATCGTCCTATCTCTAGTCCGAGTAGCCGGGAAAATAAATGAGCGACCCTCATTTTGACCCGCGCGAAATGGCAAGGATGAGAAAGAGCGGGGAGGTATTTCCATATGCTCGCGGGCGACGATTGGACTCCCAAAAAAGGCTTGAGAAAATGGACTAGCAAGCCACAAAAAGGCAGAAGCTCAAAGAAGCTAATCAAAGGCCAAAGGCCAAAGTCGTGAAGGTTTTAACCGAACAAAAGTGAAGTACTCAAAGAGTCAAATCAAAGGCCAAAGGCCGATTCACTACAAAAAAGCTGTCCCTCGCCAAAAAGAAATCAAAAGGCTCAACTCAGTGAAACCCGAACCAAATCACGTGCTAGAGAAAGCTACAAGGAAACCATATAGTGCGAGACGGTCCCGAGAATGCAGTCTAGGAGCCTGAAAAGGGCTATCTCCCGAAACATCCGAATTAATTTGCATCTCAGCACGGAGGTACAAGTATCAAGTTTCTTCTATTTATTTACACGGTTTAATTTGGTAATAAGTAGTAATGCATGAATTAGGATAAATCTAGTCCCACAGTCTCACTTTCATATTTTAAAAGTTTACTTAGATAGTGTGCCGCTCTTTAATAGCATTGTTCGGGACGAACAACTAAAAGTGTGGGGTGATCTGATGGACCATAATTATATGAATCATATACACAGTTAAACCCACCAAATTAGACTCTTTGTCTATTTAACTTTTGCTTGTTAGTTCCGATATTTATCTACAGGGTATTTTGGAGTCTAGAAAGAATACAGGCTAAGGAGGAGTTTTTAAGCAGAAAATATATTACAAGTCATTCCAAGGTCACGACCAGATGCCGACTGAAGAAATCTCAAGATCCTGACATGGAATCACTCAAAACAAGTCCAACCGATGAGCAACCAGAGTCAGTCCGGAGCTGAAATGAACCGATAGTTTTGTGAAAACCTCACATAACTCACAAAACCTCTTCCCCCTTACCTATGACCGGCGGCTTTGTGAACTTGATGATTCATGGGGGACGGCTCCTCCCCCTCATGACTCATTACCGGCGACTTTTGCTCCTCCCCTTGGACGATGCCAAGTGTCTTCACTCCTCACCACATCTTCCCCTCCTCCAAGCCTATAAATACATGCACTCTTCACTTGTAATCTTCATCCAAAAAAACACAATCAACAATCACTTATCTCTCTAAAGATTTGGGACCTTTTGTAAGCTTTTGTGAAAAATCTATAATACTCTTGTTGGTTCTTGAGTATTCTAGTAGTTTTTTGAGTTTACTCCTGTTGGTTCTTGAGTATTCTCCTTTACTTACTGTCTTTCAAAAACACTCGAGTACTTAGCTATGGTATCCACCTCTATGGATATTCGTAGCTAAACTCTTCATTCGGTTGAAGGGGAGTACTTGTATCATAAAATGTTTTAGGCTATACTCTTAGTGCCTCTTCTTTGTATTCAAAACTTGTTCTATGTGCCATATATTAGGTCAGAACTTCCAAGGTTGAGTGGATGCTTGAAATGGCAAAACTCTTCCGTGGGGGTTCGTGAACATACTCGGGTAAGTGGATGCTTGAAATGGCAAAGCTTATCTGAGGAGTTTGACCTCTTTTAAACACCATTTGGTTTGATCGGAAATGATTGATCAAATGGATGCACATAGGCTAGTATACCTTGAAATGGGGTGCTAGTCTAAATAGAACAAGTGCTCTACGACCTTGAAATGGGCTAGACAGTGTGGCAAATCGAGCGCTTGAAATGGTCTTGATACACGTTTGAATACTTAGTAGAATCACTAGGGGTCAATGATAAACAGTCTATGATACAAGGCCCCCGAAACCGAATGCTTTCCTTAGATTTAAACACCACCTGCACTTACTTTCAATTTTAGTATAAACTGCTTATCAACTGCTCACCTTCCGGAAGACTTGCCAATCACGCAACAATCGCTGTAAGTCTTCTCTTTTATTTTCAGTATTTACTTTTCTGTCATTTACTTTTCCGCACTAAAAACCAAAACCAACCTAAAAACACTTACTTTTCCGCACTAAAACCTCAATCAACCTAAAAACACGCTCCCTCGCTGTACAATTCCCTCAAAGAATAGCTTATCCCCCTAATTCCCTCGGGTTCGACCCCTACTTACCACTTGCTACCCAGTAGTGAAGTCGCGAGTAGCGGAATAAAAATTTATTTTGCACAGAGAACACCACACCTTAACGACAGTGCGGTGGGCTCCGTCAGCATGCAAGGGCAAGAAGTAGACGAATGGCTTCTAAACGAGCAACCGGAGCAAAAGTTTCATCAAAGTCTATACCCTCAATCTGAGTATAGCCTTGAGCCACAAGCCGTGCCTTATTTCTGGTAATGTTTCCGTGGTCGTCCGACTTGTTCTTGAAAATCCACTTTGTCCCAATAACGTTCACACTATCCGGTCGTGGAACAAGATCCCAAACATCATTCTGCTGGAATTCTCTGAGTTCTTCTTGCATGGCGACAACCCAGTATTCATCATTGATGGCTTCTTTGATGTTTTTGGGCTCAATAGTAGATATGAAACAGGTAAAGCCAGCCAAATTAACGAAAGTTGACTTGTTTACCTCGAGTCTGTATACCATCTATGGGATCCCCAATTACTTCACTAACGGGATGATATTTTTCAACTGCTCTTGATGGTTGAAGGACACAGGGAGAAGCAGGAGGTGTTGGAGCAGTTTCCGTATCAACATCATCTTCCGATTGATGGTCATTTGTAGCAGAATGCTTTGGATCTTTATCTGTGACGTTCTCCTTGTCAGGAGAAGAGATTGTAGGTTGTTCTGGATGGGGTGGGACATCATCGTCTGCAGTATTTGTTGCAGAGGCACCTGGCACGACATCTTGCACAACAACATTGATAGATTCCATAACGACTCCAGTGCGTTTATTGTAGACACGGAATGCCCTGTTGTTAGTGGAGTATCCCAGAAAGATCCCTTCATCACTTTTAGGGTCCAGCTTTTGGAGATACTCTCGATCTCTGATAATGTAGCACTGGCTTCCGAAGATGTGGAAGTACTTGACTGTGGGCTTTTTACCTTTCCACAACTTGTAGCAAGTCTTCTCTGTGCCGGATCAAATCATCACTCTGTTTATGACGTAGCAGGCTGTTTTCATGGCTTCTGCCCAAAACTTTAAAGGAACCTTCTTGGCATGAAGCATTACTCGAGTCATCTCCTGAATGGTTCGATTCTTTCTTTCAACATCTCCATTTTGTTGTGGTATGATTGGAGAGGTAAATTGTTGTGTTATCCCCCTTTTTTAGCAGAAATCTGCAAGATCAGCATTCTCAAATTCCTTTCCATGATCACTTCGTACTTGCACAATATGTTCATCTTTGTCCTCTCTTTCACGCTCTAGGCGAGTGTATAGTTGACGAAAGCCTGGACATCATTGGATTTTTCCCGCAGGAAACAAGACCAGGTGAACCTAGAAAAGTCATCAACACAGACTAGGATGTACCTTTTCCCAGAGTAACTTTCAACTTGCATAGGTCCCATCAGGTCAATGTGGAGCAGCTCCAGCGGCTTGTGTGTATTGATCTGAGTGGTGCTTTTGTGTGGGACTTTGGTCTGCTTTCCAATCTGACAGTCTCCGCAGACAATGCTTAGCTCTCCTTGAACCTTGGGATTCCTCGTGCAAGACCATCGGAGGCAATTTTCTACAGTGTCCTTAAATTCACGTGACCCATCCGCTGGTGCCATAAGTTCATTTCGTCAGTTTTGCTTAGTAGGCATGTGGTTTCAGCATTGGGTTTCCCAAGATTCAGAAGATAACAATTATTTGAAGACCTTCTTCCAGTGAGGACTGGTTCGTTGTCCTTGTTTAATACCACGCACTCATCTTGTGTGAATCAAAAATGGTGCTCTCCATCACACAAGTGACTTATGCTAATCAGATTTGCCTGCAAACCTTTGACCAAGAACACTTCTTTCAACCTGGGCAATCCTTGAACATTTAAGATTCCCTTTCCAAGGACTCTTCCTTCGACTCCATCACCGAACGTCACATTCGAGCTCCCTTTGTGTTCTTCAATGTTGGTTAAGAACTCAGAGTTTCCTGTCATGTGTCTTGAGCATCCACTATCAAAATACCACTTTTCTTTCTTCAGGTGACTGGTAGAACTGAGAGCTACGTAGAAAGTCTCACCTTTTTGTTTAACTCTCCAAACTTGCTTCATTCTCGATTTCTGGACTTGCTTCATCTTCCTAAGAGACATGTGGAAGTCATGACACCTAGATTTGATGTGTCCAACTTGATTGCAGAAGAAACATCGTCGCTTGTCATGTTGTCTTGGAGGATACCGAGTTGTTTGTCATCGTGATTGATAGTAGGCTGGAACAACTCGTGGTTGTGGCTCGCCAAAGATTTTTCTTTGCGGGTGATAATTAGTAGGAACAGTTTGTGGTTGTGACTTACCAAAGTTTTTCCTTCGCGGGTGGTGATCAGCTGAAGCAGGTTGTGGTTGTGAAGTAGCTTTGACAAAGGTTGTCTCACCAGAGCACTGTCCGCCAGAGAACCCAAGGCCCCTGTGACCGCCACCAATCCTTTGTGCTCCCAGAATAGAGTCTAAGTCTTTTGTTCCAGAATTCAGCATTTTGACAGATTTCATCAACTTGTTCAGTTCCTCCGTTGTCTCTTCATGAGCGAGTTTCCCTATTTTAATCTCACATTTTAGGGCATCCACAATATTGATGAGATTCACCTCTCTTCGTTTTAGGGCATCATTATCCCGCTTTAGATCATCCACGAGCTCTGGATGTTCTCCCTTCTCCCTTTCATGCTGAATTTTCAAGGATGAAATAACTGCAAGTAGCTCTGCTTTTTGAAGAATAAGCTCACCATGATCCTTCTTTGCCTTAATTAACTGAGCTTTAAGATCAGTGATTGTTTGAAGATGTTCCAGCTTCACCGCATCCGCTGTCCTGAGCGTCTCTTCCAGATTTTCTACTGACTTCTGAAGATTTTTGTTTTGCTTGACTTCTGCTAACCACTCCTGGTATAGTTCTTTGTAGTTTTTGGCAATCTCCTCATCAGTAATTTCTTCATTGTCACTGCAGGTGGAATGCAGGTTATGATCTTCAGGTAGGTCCTTCTTCTCTTCTCTGCAGGATTGGTCTTCTGCTGGAATAACACTGCTGGATAGTGCAAAAAAATTGTTGGTATCCCCTTCTGAGTCACTGTCACTCCAGTTGACGGTATAGGCATTTTTCTTCTTCTGCATATTGATACATTCTGCCCGAATGTGTCCATAGCCTTCACATTCTCTGCATTGTATCCCTTTGCCGTTGCTGTCATGAGTTGAGTCTCCAGATTGGTTCCTTCTCTGGAAATTGCCATCCTTCTGGAATCTTGAGTTAGAAGGTTGTCCTGAATTAGTTCCTTTGTTGTTCTGCTTCCTCATGAACTTGCTGAAGTTTTTAGCAAACATAGCAAATTGTTGTTTTGACAGATCCCCCATCGTGTCCGGAACAACTGAGACTTCAGCTTTCAGACCCATGCTCTTATTCTTTATGAATTGATCCTCTTCATTCATATCTGTCTCATGAGTCTGAAGATTCCCCATCAATTCGTCCAACCTCAAGGTTTTTACATCATGGGCTTCCTTAACAGCAAGAGCTTTCATGGCGAACCGCTTTGTTAGAGATCTAAGAACTTTTCTTACCAGCGTTTCTTCAGTCATAGGTTCTCCAAGAGAAAATGCTTCATTCGAGATGTCGAGAACCCGTGTGTTGAAGTCAGCGATGGTGAAATACTATCCCCTGTTCAAGCTTGTGTTCAAGGTTTAGTTGAGACAGATCTTGAACACACTTCACAACAGTTCAAGGATCAGT
Source organism: Rhodiola kirilowii (assembly GCA_033675215.1). Lineage (NCBI taxonomy): Eukaryota > Viridiplantae > Streptophyta > Magnoliopsida > Saxifragales > Crassulaceae > Rhodiola > Rhodiola kirilowii. Next base: position 4,065,394 of record CM066194.1, read on the forward strand.
TGTGACAGACCTTGAACTCTAGATACAACAGTTCAGCAAATAGACAAAGGCAGTAGAACACACAGACTGATAACCCAGTTCGGCTCCGCCTACTCTGGGGGGTTTCCCACACCCGAAAAAGGGACAACAAATCTTTATTACGAGTATAGGGTTTCCACAGGGACTTACACTTACACCTTGTAATAGCCTAACCACAATACTCCGTCTCTCAGATTTGCAATCGAGGTTCACCGCAATTCCCCTCGATCCCCTTCGTTCAGAACCTCCAGTCCGAACGTTCTCGACCTTCTCCAGAAGCTCGGATGCTTTCTCTCGAAAGCTTTGATCACCTTTGTTGTGTGCGGCAGTTGATACGCTTCAGATAGTCTGTGTTGCACTTGAACAGACTGCACTTGCACCGGTGTATTCTCAATGAGAAAACACAACCGGCCATCGCTTTCTTCTTCTCCAATCAGCAGGATATGCTCGTGTATAATTGATCTTTGAAAGCGATGGGAATTAGGGTTGCCTTTGTATTTGTATTTATATGCTCGGACGAAACCCTAATTCGCACAAGATAATCCCATCAAATATTTCGGAATATTTGATGCATATCTTTCACAAATCCTTGAAAGAATATACGAAGTCGTTTTCTTTCCCAAGCAAGTCACGCCGTCTTCAATGTGGATATTCATTCGAATATCTTATGCTCGAATAAGTCGCACGCCATCTTCAACTTGACGAAATCTTCATTGCCAATATCTTCCGGAAAATATCCTTTGCGTCTTGATCACGCTGTACAAGAGTACTAGGCTATTTTCAAACTCCCCCTGAACTCCTGCTCGAACTGTCTAACTACGTTTTGCCAAACACATGCCACACAAGGGAACATCAATCTCCCCCTTGGCATTTTGGCAAAACCAAATCACTAGATCTATCTATCTATCTAGACAGTAGACAAAATTGAGGGAACAAAAATTGTCGCCACTCAAAATACTCCCCCTTTTTGCCACAAACTGGCAAGGGGTCCGATCTAGTTCAAATAGCAAATCAAACTGTGCCAGAACAAGCACATGATACTGAAAGTTTTAAACCAAAAATTGAGTTCAAAGATAAAGTTTCAGGAGACCTTCATGCAGACGACCCATCATCAGTGGCATCCTCAGAATCTGCATCATCAGATTCATTATCACTTGGAAAGCTGAGGGCACGAGCAAGCTTGTTAATACGCATGCATTGTTCCTTATCTGCGGCAATGATGGCATTCAGATCCTGGAGCAGCTTGCTCCTCTCATCACGACCCATTCTGGCTCCCCCTCGGCTGGACTCCGCAACACCCTTTGTTTTCTGGTTCCCCTCCTTGAGATCATTCACATGACGCCCTTTAAACAATTTATGGTCAACGATGAACTTGCTGGGTGCCTTTGTGAGATGGTCAGGCGAGGCCTTCAAATCTGGAGCTTGATGAATGATCAGCTCATATATCAGATATGGGAAACAGATCTGGTGCAGAGTTCTCATCGAAGTAGCGTGTTCAGCAATCTGTTTGAACATTACTCTGCCCAGGTTGAATTTCAGCTTATTCCCTATCTGATAAATCAGTTGGGCCATGTCCTTGTTGACAGTAGAGCGATGAGTAGATGGCCTCCAGTTGAACACAGCTATGAAGAACAGCATTGAATAAAACGTAGACAACTCCGCTGTGTGCACAACTGACTCAGGCCTCCAGCGAACAGAGCCTGCAATGATGGTGCTTACTATCTTCTCAAAGCTTGATTCCTCTTCATCAACAACTGGGTCGTCCATGGAGAAGTATACATTGATCAGCTCAGGATCAATCTTGATCCGTCTTCCTCTAACGTAGAAGACCCCATAATCTGCTTCTCCTACAACCCCAAATCCAGGAGGAAGGTTTACCATGGCTTCACGTACTAATTGCTCGTTGAAAGGCTTGCATCTGTCCAACGTCCAGAACAGATCAGACTCCTTAAGCACCTCAATCACCTCCTTTCCCTTGTACCGGGACTCCTCCAGTAACCTCTCAGGTATGATTTTTTTTTCAGCACACAGCTCCACTTTTTGTACGCATCACGACTGACGAACCAGACACCTTTCTTGACCAATCCAACTGGAACAGTATCAGCCTCAGGAGATGGGACTTCACATCTTCCAGCATCCACTGAAACAGGGACAGGAGCTATACGTTTTCTTTTCTTAGATAAATCAGCTCCCCCTGCCAGGTTGCCCTCTTCGCAATCTCTTGGACTGTTCCCTTAGCAGATCTTTCAAAGGCCACCTTCATCTTTCCCTTGTCCTTCTTTGGTTTTTTGAGAGATATAAGTGGAGCAAGATCTTGGTCATCATCTGAAAGAGTACCCTCCTTTGAAACTAGCTTCGCAGTATCCTCACGAACTTGTGCACCATCATCCTCCATACAATTACTATGCAGGTCATCTTGACCAATGATGAGACATATTTATACGACTCATTAAGTCATTAAATCCCACCAATTACGACATTTGATCATGAGAACATTTACTTGTTAATGTCGTTTTGGATTTCAGGGCCTTTTAAAGTAGGGATGCACAAAATTGGCCCGGACCGGAAAACCGGACCGGAACCGACCGGATTTTCCGGTCCGGTCCGGTCTCGGTCCGGTCCCGGTCCGGTCCACGGTCCATATTTTTGGAGGATTACGGGTTCCGGTCCGGTCCGGTCTGGACCGGAATAAACCGATTTTTTTTATTTTCCTAATATTTTTTTTATTTTCTATTTTTTTAACCCTAAATTACGGTCGGTCCCGGTCCGGTCCGGGTTTCGGTCCAAGTTTTCACACGAATTCCGGTCCCGGTCCGGTCCCGGTCCATATATATCCGGTCCGGTCCGGTCCACGGTCCAAGATTTTAGAAAATTCCGGTCCACCGGTCCGGACCGGACCGTAAATTCCGGTCCGGTCCGGTCCGGTCCGGACCGGATGTGCATCCCTATTTTAAAGTCCAAAGAGGAATCGAGCTTAAAAGAGGGCATTTTGTGCCAAAATCATCACAAGGAGTTCTTGACCATCTTATGAGCATATGACTCGAGGGATGCTCGAGAAAATTTGAGGTTTGCCCGAAGAAAATCGAGGGAGGCCCGAAATGGCCAGCACCTGCCGAGCCTCCAAGGCCCACAATCAATTCTCTTGAGCAAACCAGCCAATCTCACAATTCCGTCTCAAACAAAGTGATTCAAATAGCAGATATATCGGAAGATTTCACCTTTCCAAAGAAAACGCTCGAGGGGATTGGGAGTTGGCCCAGATTCAAGCAAGGCCCCGCGCGCGCTGAAGGACCAAAACCAAATTGCTCAAACAAACGGCCGAATCTGAGAAAACTGGCTTGACCAAGTTGTTTGGAATGCGCACTTTATCAGAGGATCTCAATTTTCAGGCCAAACGCTCGAGCAAAACTGCCCTTGGCCGAAGACCAAGCCATTTCGACTCATTCGAAGGCCAAAAGTGGGCCCCACTTCAAATATCGGCTCGTCCTTCGAGGCACGCCACTTTTGCACATGCCAAGACCTCTTTGACTCATGCCACACCCCTTTGGCCAAGGAACAAGTCGGTTTATGCTTTGGCCCCTTCCAAACCACTAATACCACTCAAACTTGAAGATCAAGTCTCATCCAAGGGCCTAGAATCTTCCTCATTCTCTATATATAGAGGCCATTGGCCCTTGTAATAAGACATTCGAAAATCTCACAAAAATCCATCCTTGTTACTCTTGTCATTTGGCTTGGAAATTGGAAAGTTCAACATCTCTCTACTCCTTCTTTCCCTACGCATTTTGGCTTCCAAATTACACACTTTGGGTGTGATTTGTGAATCCCTTTTATGCACCATAGTCATCTTGTTCTTACCATGAACATGAGTGGCTAAAACCCCTCTTATTTGGGTTAGGGATCACATTCTTATGCTTTCATTTTGAGGCACTTACACTCAATGATATCACACATCCCACTAGTCCTTGTATATCATTATATGGATCAAAGGCAACAATACTAAAGTGGATGTCTTGCCACTAAGCTTGGTTGAGCCTAAGATCCTTATTGTGACATTCATTTGATGCTTTGCGGCAATAATGGATAGCACACATAGATGAGCAATACCTTTGCCGGATTGTTCCATCTAATACGGACTAGCTTAGAAGGTTGAAACCGTCCATAGTGAGGTAGTGGAGCTTAAATGCTTTGGGTTGCCTATGGCACCACACTACTACCTAGTTCGGTAAAACCGTGGTGTACTACCTTTGCCGGAGTACTTTAGGTTGTTACCCTTGCCGGAACAACCACACACTATGGGATGTGAGATAGATCATTGAATGCCTATGATAAATGAAGTATAAGAAATGCCCTAAACCAAATACTCACTCTTTGATCACAAACCATTTCCTTTACTTTCATGCACTTGTACTTACATTCCAAACCCAATTTCAAAAACCCCAAAAACTTGTACTTACTTTCCTTTACATTTGGTACAAGAACAACGAGTATTTGATATACTTCCCTTGGGTTCGACCCCTACTTGATACTTTACTAGTTTACTAGTGAGTTCAAGATAGTGGACACTACAAATTTAGATTTGATATTGCACGATCACGACTAGTGCTTCATCAAATTTTGGCGCCGTTGCCGGGGAAGTAGTGAAATCATTGAAAGTTGTTCTCGTTTTTACTTTTTGTTGCACGTTGTGAACCATGTCTCATCATAGTGATCATTTTGATGAAGATGTGGTAAACAATGACATGGAACAAGACGATGGGATTCCTCTATTCCATGAGAACCCGGAGAACTTGTTCCGAGAGATGAGGCAAAGGCAAGCGGCCGAGAGAAACCAAGGGGTGCCCGTGGACCAAGCTCGAATGGATCCAAGGCAACCGGTTATACCTCCGCCTAGACCTCAACCTCAACCTCAATAACGCGCCCCAAGAGTGCAATATGAAAACTTTGAGAATGTGTTCTATCAAGAACCCACCATGGGGGAACTTTCGGCTCCTAACTTTAGAAACCAATCTTGGTGTATCTATGAGAGCCCGGAACTAGAGGATATATTGGTTAGCACCGGAGTTGTGCACAATTTGCCTAAGTTCTCGGGTACTCAAGGAGAGTCCGCGGTTACCCATCTCAAACGTTTTCATGGCACATGCCAAAATCTCAAGCCCCATGGAGTAGAAGTAGATGACTTCAAGTTGAAGGCATTCTACTTCTCTCTAATGGATTCGGCCATTGATTGGTTCCTCTCTTTGCCCTCGGGTAGTATTCAGTCTTGGGCCCAAATGCAATCGAAATTTTTGGCCAAGTACTACCCTATTGGCCGAGCCTCACTAGTGAGGAGGCAATTGCAAGAGTTGAAACAAGGGCCAAATGAGTCAATGTACGACTATCTTGAGAAGTTCAACCAACTGGAGGGGAGTTGTTGCAATTTAGGGCTTCCCGAGAAGCTCCTAATTGAGTACTTGTTGGATGGGTTCAAGCCTTTGGATAAAATGCTTTTGAATGCATCGGCCGGAGGATCTATGTCTACTCTTACACTAAGAGGAATAAGGGACTTAATCGGAAAGGTGGCCGAGAATGCTAGATTTGAGGAAGCTAATAGCCGCCAAGAGGAGTTCGCCCGAACTAGAAGTGTGGCTAAGGCCGAGACCCCTAATAATCAGCTGTCCGAGGATGTAAAGCAAATGAAGGAAATGATGATACATTTGATGAGAAGAGAACAGGCTAAGGCCAAGGTTTGTGAGTTTTGTGGGGCTATGGACCACAAAACGGACTCTTGCCCGACTTTGCTAGAAGAGGACCATGGAGAGGTAAATGCCATGGGGGACTATCAAGGGTATCAAAACCGGGCCGGACCTAGTCGCCCTTATGGACAAGGGCCGGCCGGTAAGACTTGGCGTTATGGCGTCCCAAGAGACTTGGCTCCCCAATCCCATCAATCCCATCAACAAACTGCCCCTCAAGCCACCCACAATGTCTATAGGCCTCCCCAAAGGCAATACCAACAAGGAGAACCTACCCAAAACCGACCAGCCCCTAATCAGAATCAAAGTGGCCCAAGTTTGGGAGGGCAAAACCGGTCCTTAGAGGAAATGATGAAGGAGTTGGCCGCAAGTAATATGCACATGAATGCCACCATTGAGAGACATCAAGCCATGAACCAACAAAATCATGCCGAGACCAAGGGGCAAATAGCCGAGATCCAAAAGCAGTTGTCCCAACTCACTACAACCGTGTCCGAAATGAAGAAGGAGACCGGTCGGCTTCCCTCTCAAACCGTTCAAAATCCGAGGGGCAATGTGAGCGCCGTAACTCTAAGGAATGGTAAGAGGTTGGTGAATGAGCTAGAGGAAACAGAAGAGGAAGAAGGACCCATGATGCCCGAGGGACTCGGTACCGGGGACCCAGAACACACGGACGCACACCAGGCGCTCGAAACATCCGGAGCTCCCAATCAGGACTCATCGCACGGTACTCTCGGACAGGGCTCGGCAACCCCGTGCTCTCGGACAGACCGAGGATCCCTTCAGCACTCTAGGCGCCCAGACGAGACCCGATACCCTCACCCGAGACTGAGGGACACGAACCGAGCCCGACACTTCCGTCCAAGGCCAAAAACCATGATTTGAGCATTCCCTTGCCCTTCCCTATTCCGACCCGTGCTCCCAAGAGATATGTGATGGATAAGGATGTTTGGGAGCTCTTTAGCCGAGTTGAGATCAACATACCCCTATTGGAGGCCATCAAGCAAATTCCGAGATATGCTAAGTTTTTGAAAGAACTGTGCACCAACCGAAGAAGGGGGAATTTTGTTGATCAAGAGTTGATGAGTAGAAATGTTTCGGCGGTAATCCAAAGGACGGTGCCCCCAAAATATGGTGATCCGGGCACCTACACCATTCCTTGCACTATAGGCAACATTCGGATTGAGAATTACATGTTGGATCTTGGAGCCTCGATCAATGTCCTACCTTATTCCATCTATTCTAGCCTTCGGATTGGACCTCTTGAGCCCGCCGGACTCACCATCCAATTGGCAGACCGGTCATGTAAGCAACCCGAAGGAAAGATTGAGGACGTCCTAGTCCAAGTTGGAGAGCTAGTTTTCCCGGTGGACTTCTATGTGCTTAAAATGGAGAATTGTGGCCCTAATGATCATGTGCCTATCTTGCTTGGACGACCCTTCCTCAAAACCTCCAAGATGAAGATTGATTGTGGAAGTGGAATGCTATCTATGGAGGTTGAGGGGGAGGTGTTTAGCTTTGACATCTTTCGGGCCATGAAGCACCCACTAGAGTTTGAGACCGTGCATGCCTTAGATACTTTGGATGATCTAGTCCATGAGGCCCAACCGGAGCGAGAATTGGACCCCCTAGAGATTGTGCTTGATAGAGCATTGTACTCGGCCGAGAGTTCTCTTGACTTGGCCGAAGGAATGGAAGGCGCCTTGACCGACTTGGGCATTTCTATGCCACTTACACCGAGGTATGAGGTCAATGAGATCCGTCTTTACAAGACTAACACATGTTTACCTTCTATTGTGCAGGCACCCGAGGTAGAGCTCAAGCCATTGCCCGGTCATTTGAAGTATGTTTTCTTGGGGGAAAATGGGACTTTGCCGGTCATCATCAAGAATGGTCTTGAGATGGACCAAGAAAGGAGATTGATAGAGGTGTTGTCCCGGCACAAGGTGGCAATCGGTTGGACCTTGGGTGATTTAAGGGGCATTAGCCCGGCCGTGTGTGTGCATAGGATTCTATTGGAGGATGGAGCTAGACCATCAAGAGAGCCTCAAAGACGTCTCAATCCCATTATGATGGGGGTGGTCCAAAAGGAGATCCAAAAGTTGCTAGATGCGGATGTGATCTATCCTATCTCGGATAGTAGGTGGGTGAGCCCGGTTCATGTTGTTCCCAAGAAGACCGGGATTACAGTTGAGGAGAATTCCGAGGGCAAAATGGTGGCTACAAGGGTCAAGAATGGGTGGAGGATGTGTATAGACTACCGGAAGTTAAATGCTGTCACAAGGAAAGATCACTTTCCCTTACCATTCATCGACCAAATGCTAGACCGGTTGGTGGGCAAGCCATTCTTCTGCTTTCTTGATGGGTTCTCGGGGTACAATCAGATTCCTATAGCTCCCGAGGACCAAGAGAAGACTACATTCACATGCCCATTCGGCACATTTGCCTTTCGGAGGATGTCCTTCGGTTTATGCAACGCCCCGGGCACATTTCAGAGAGTGGTGACTAGTTTATTCTCAGATATGATTGGGAGCTTTATCGAGGTATTCATGGACGACTTCACAGTTCATGGTGATACTTTTGAGGCATGCCTAAGGAACTTAGACGCGGTACTTGAAAGATGCGTCGCGATGAACCTAGTCCTTAACTATGAGAAGTGCCATTTCATGGTCACCCATGGGGTAGTCTTGGGACACGTTGTCTCTAAGGAAGGAATGGAAGTGGACAAAGCGAAGATTGATGTGATTATGACCCTTCCCTACCCTTCCACAGTGAGAGATATCAAATCATTTCTTGGGCACGCCGGTTTCTATAGGAGGTTCATCAAGGACTTCTCCAAGAAAGCTTTGCCTTTGTCTAGCCTCTTGCAAAAAGATGTGCCCTTTGAGTTTAACAAGGAATGCAAGGAGGCATTTGACGAGTTGAAGAATGCCCTCACTAGCACACCTATCATTCGTGCTCCGGATTGGAGCAAGGGCTTTGAGATTATGTGTGACGCTAGTGACTATGCCGTTGGGGCAGTCCTAGGGCAAAGGGATGAGAAGAAACCGGTGGTAATCTATTACGCATCAAGGACACTAGACTCGGCCTAAAGAAACTACTCAACAACCGAAAAGGAGCTCTTGGCCGTTGTCTTTGCACTAGAGAAGTTTAGGTCCTACTTGCTTGGGACCAAGGTGATAGTATACTCGGATCATGCGGCTATTCGATACTTGATGACTAAAAAGGAGGCAAAGCCGAGATTGATTCGATGGATCTTGTTGTTGCAATAATTTGATGTGGAAATCAAGGACAAGAAGGGGATAGAGAATACCGTGTCTGACCACTTGAGTCGAATTGTGAGAGAGGAGGAGCCCGGGGCCATAACCGAGACCTTTCCAGACGAACATCTCTATGCCCTCTCGGGCCAAGCACCTTGGTATGCTCCTCTTGTGAACTACTTGGTTGGAGGTACATTTCCTCCCTCTTACTCTAAAGCACAATGCATGAAGCTTAAGCATGATTCTAGGTTCTATGTGTGGGATGACCCTTACTTGTGGAAAATAGGTGTTGATCAATTGCTTAGAAGGTGCATCCCCGATATTGAGATTGCTTCTGTTATTAGCTTTTGTCATGATCATGCTTGTGGTGGACACTTTGGGCCTAAGAGAACCGCTAGGAAGATCCTTGATAGTGGTTTCTTTTGGCCTAGTGTCTTTAGAGATTCCTATGAGCATTGTAAGAGGTGTGATAGATGCCAAAGAGTTGGCAATATTTCGGCTAGAAATGAGATGCCCCAAGTGCCCATCTTGGTTAATGATGTCTTTGACATATGGGGCATCGATTTCATGGGGCCTTTTCCTATTTCATGTGGGTTTGCTTATATCCTTGTGGCGGTGGATTATGTTTCAAAGTGGGTAGAGGCAATTGCTACTAGATGTGATGATGCTAAAACTGTTGTGGATTTTCTTCGCACTAACATCTTTTGTAGGTATGGGGTGCCTAAGGCCATCATAAGCGACCAAGGCACACACTTTTGCAATAGAATGATGACCGCCACTTTGAGACACTATCACGTCCATCATAGGACCTCCACGGCTTACCACCCCCAAACAAATGGACAAGCGGAGATCTCCAACCGCGAGATTAAGGGGATTCTTGAGAAGATGGTAAAGCCAACAAGGAAGGATTGGAGCCAAAGGTTGAATGATGCCTTATGGGCTTATAGGACGGCTTACAAGACGCCGATTGGGACCTCTCCCTTTCGGTTGGTCTATGGTAAGGCATGTCACCTTCCTGTGGAGTTGGAACACAAGGCATATTGGGCCTTGAAACAATGCAACTTGGATTTGAAGGAGGCGGGGCTAGAGAGGAAGATGCAATTGTGTGAGCTTGAAGAGTTGAGGCTTGATGCCTATGAAGGGCAATCAGATTATAAGGCACGGACGAAGCTATATCATGATAAGTACATTCTCCGTCGCAACTTTGAAGTGGGCCAAAGGGTCCTACTCTTCTCCTCTCGGCTTAGATTGATGCCCGGGAAGCTTCGGTCTAGATGGACCGGCCCTTACACTGTGGTTCGAGTTTTCAACCATGGAGCTATAGAGCTTGAGAACCCAAGTGATGGGAACCGATTCAAGGTGAATGGACAAAGGATTAAGCCTTATTATGGAGACACGCCGCCAGCTCAAGAGTGTGACCTAGCCGAGCCACCCGAACCTCCTTGAAGGAGGTACCGTCGAGCCAACGACGTTAAACAAAGGCGCTCGCCGGGAGGCAGCTCGGCATTTTACAGTATTTTCTTACATTTTATTTTCCTTGCATTTTGTACTAACCCTCACCCTCTTCTATGTTTGGAAAGAAATAAGGATGTTTTTGTAGGTCGGGCCCAAGTGCTACGCACTTTGCTCTTTATCCTACGCATTTTATGCCAGAGACCGAGACCTTAGGCCCGAGGAACCCAGCGACGGTCCTAGACCGGGACGCACCCAAAGCCAAGGAGGAAGGAGGAAGCTCTCGCTACACACTTTACCATCTCGGCTACGCATTTTATGCAAGGCTCGATAGAACCGCAAGAGTCCGGACACATCCGAGAGGAGCAGCCGAGCCCGACCTAGCTCCCCATGAGCTCATCCGAGTCCACGCCTTGCCGCTTTGTGGCATACGAGGGGAGTTCCGTTTCACTCTTGTACCTTGTTTCTTTCCATTGATTATGTGCTTGATTGCATTGATTGAGTTGTGCCGTGAGGCCATGGCTCATTTCAAAAGTGTGGGGTGGGGTGTTTAGTAGTTTGTTGTGTCTCACGTCTATTTTTCTTACACATGCATGAGTCAGCACGTTTCCCTTTGAAAATTTTAAATTTTTTGAATAAAATGCGTAGTTTAGTGAATAAAATGCGTAGGAATGGGGGAGTTGTGCTTTCATGATGTGAAATAGATGGATCCTAGTACATGCATGACTCTTATGAAATTATAATTGTGCGACTAACATGTGATCTAACTTCTTATGTGACCTTATGAGTTGGGATAAATAGGGGATGTGGAGTTGATTGAAATGTCCTAGTGAGGCTTGACAAAGCACTCAAGGATCGGGGATTCGAGTTACATGGTTATATGGACTTGTGGAGGCTGCGCTTTGAGTCTCGTGGTTGTAGTTGACTCCACCATTGCAGCGTTTATGCAAGTGGTGGGACGGGAATCAAACCGTCCTATCTCTAGTCCTAGTAGTCGGGAAAATAGGTGAGTGACCCTCATCTTGACTCGCACGAAACGACAAGGATGAGAAAGAGCGGGGAGGTATTTCCATATGCTTGAGGGCGATGATTGGACCTCCCAAGAAGGAATGTACAAGAAAATCACAAAAGGAGCAAAGCTCAAAAGAAAGAAAAATCATCTCATGAGAAGTTCTAACCGAAGCAAAGTGAAGGATTATCAAAGTCACACCAAAAGGCCAAAGGCCAAGTTCACTACAAGTATGTCCAAGGAAAGTATCAAAGAAGGACTCAACCCTTGAGCTTGAATTCATCACGTGCTAGAAGAAGCAACAAGTATAACCATGTAGCAAGATCCGAATCCAAGAGTGTAGATCATGGGCCTAAAAAGGACTATCTCCCACTCATCCGAATTGGTTTGCATCTTGACTCAAAGGTACATGTATCAAGTTGAATCTCATGTTTTAGCAAATTGCTTGAGTAATGATCGAGAATGCATGGAAAGGGGAAATCTAGACTAGCATTTGTCTTGGATGCGAGAGACTTGTGATGTATGTATGTGTTTTTCCTCTTGTGACTTAAGGCCTTGTTCGGGACGAACAAGTTCAAGTGTGGGGTGGTTTGATGAGACGTATTTATACGACTCATTAAGTCATTAAATCCCATCAATTACGACATTTGATCATGAGAACATTTACTTGTTAATGTTGTTTTGGATTTCAGGGCCTTTTAAAGTCCAAAGAGGAATCGAGCTTAAAAGAGGGCATTTTGTGCCAAAATCATCACAAGGAGTTCTTGACCATCTTATGAGCATATGACTCGAGGGATGCTCGAGAAAATTTGAGGTTTGCCCGAAGAAAATCGAGGGAGGCCCGAAATGGCCAGCACCTGCCGAGCCTCCAAGGCCCACAATCAATTCTCTCGAGCAAACCAGCCAATCTCACAATTCCGTCTCGACCAAAGTGATTCAAATAGCAGATATATCGGAAGATTTCACCTTTCCAAAGAAAACGCTCGAGGGGATTGGGAGTTGGCCCAGATTCAAGCAAGGCCCCGCGCGCGCTGAAGGACCAAAACCAAATTGCTCAAACAAACGGCCGAATCTGGGAAAAATGGCTCGACCAAGTTGTTTGGAATGCCCACTTTATCGGAGGATCTCAATTTTTAGGCCAAACGCTCGAGCAAAACTGCCCTTGGCCGAAGACCAAGCCATTTCGACTCATTCGAAGGCCAAAAGTGGGCCTCACTTCAAATCTCGGCTCGTCCTTCGAGGCACGCCACTTTTGCACATGCCAAGACCTCTTTGACTCATGCCACACCCCTTTGGCCAAGGAACAAGTCGGTTTATGCTTTGGCCCCTTCCAAACCACTAATGCCACTCAAATTTCAAGATCAAGTCTCATCCAAGGGCCTAGAATCTTCCTCATTCTCTATATATAGAGGCCATTGGCCCTTGTAATAAGACATTCGAAAATCTCACAAAAATCCATCCTTGTTACTCTTGTCATTTGGCTTGGAAATTGGAAAGTTCAACATCTCTCTACTCCTTCTTTCCCTACGCATTTTGGCTTCCAAATTACACACTTTGTGTGTGATTTGTGAATCCCTTTTATGCACCATAGTCATCTTGTTCTTACCATGAACGTGAGTGGCTAAAACCCCTCTTATTTGGGTTAGGGATCACATTCTTATGCTTTCATTTTGAGGCACTTACACTCAATGATATCACACATCCCACTAGTCCTTGTATATCATTATATGGATCAAAGGCAACAATACTAAAGTGGATGTCTTGCCACTAAGCTTGGTTGAGCCTAAGATCCTTATTGTGACATTCATTTGATGCTTTGCGGCAATAATGGATAGCACACATAGATGAGCAATACCTTTGCCGGATTGTTCCATCTAATACGGGCTAGCTTAGAAGGTTGAAACCGTCCATAGTGAGGTAGTGGAGCTTAAATGCTTTGGGTTGCCTATGGCACCACACTACTACCTAGTTCGGTAAAACCGTGGTGTACTACCTTTGCCGGAGTACTTTAGGTTGTTACCCTTGCCGGAACAATCACACACTATGGGATGTGAGATAGATCATTGAATGCCTATGATAAATGAAGTATAAGAAATGCCCTAAACCAAATACTCACTCTTTGATCACAAACCATTTCCTTTACTTTCATGCACTTGTACTTACATTCCAAACCCAATTTCAAAAACCCCAAAAACTTGTACTTACTTTCCTTTACATTTGGTACAAGAACAACGAGTATTTGATATACTTCCCTTGGGTTCGACCCCTACTTGCTACTTTACTAGTTTACTAGTGAGTTCAAGATAGTGGTCACTACAAATTTAGATTTGATATTGCACGATCACGACTAGTGCTTCATCAACCAACAACTGGAGTAGCTACTGTATCCTTAGCAACTTCCTCTGAGACTTCAACTGTCTCACCTGCATTCTGAACACATGGTACCACAGTTGGAACACTAGTAACTTTCTCAGCGATAGACTCTTTTGCCTCACTACCCTGAGCACAAAGAAGTTCTTCAGACTTTTCAACTCCCAGATTGTTTTCCTTTTCCAAATCTTCCATGACATTGTCAATGTCTTTGTATAGCTTCTCCAACTCTTCATCCTCTTCTGCAGGAGAAGCTCCTTTAACTGTGGCTTCCTTCAACACCTCAGGATTTTCTGGTGGATGAACCATCTCGGACACACCCTCCTCTGGCTTACTGATTGGTTCATCTTCCAAACCTCCAATCCTCTTATCCGGGCCATCATCAGACTCATCATCCATCACAAGCTTCCTTTTCCCAGAGGCATCAAGAAGATTTTCTATCCCCTCATCAGACATTGTTATGAGCCTCCCTCTGACAGAGCTGATCCTGGCAAGACACTATCTTGGAGAAACAACACGGCGAGACCCCTTCTTTCTCCGTAAACCATCTGGGCGAATACACCCAGACGCGTGGATCTTCTCCCTCCATGTTGCTGACCCTCCAGCCACCTTGCTGGGTACCTTATCTTCCACAATCTTGATAATATCATTCTCGATAACTGCCTTACTAGCTTCATCACCAGCCATACTGATCAGTCGATATTTCGACTAATCATTCGCTACATTCGATGAAGGATTTCGCTCATTCTCCTGGCAAATTGTCTATATTTGATGTCTTTCTCTAGTGTTTCAGGTAAAATCGACGTATCATCACTCCTTGGAGTTGAAATGTCAAAAGAACGGAAAGATCGATCGAAAAAGGCCAAAAACCAGAATTAAGCCAGCACTGCCCATTACAAGCTCACCAGCCGTTACACACCAGGCTGTCACGGGTGTAACGGCTGTGTTTTCTACCCGAGTTTTCAGAGCCACCCGTTACAAGAAGAATCACCCGTTACACCTTGGCTGTAACGGGTGTAACGGCTATGAAACACATCCGAGAATTGGGCTTCAACCGTTACAGCCGTTACACACTGGGCTGTAACGGCTGTAACGGGACCGTCGGCTGGCAAAGATTACAAGTTGTTTCTAAGTTCGATTTTTGGGCTTTTCAGCCTTTTTAGACGGTCTATATAAGGAAACACTAGGAGAATAGACTTTGTTGTTGATTCTTTGGAGAAAAACCCTAACTTGGGAGAGAAGACAGAGCTTTCAGCGTGAGGATCAACGAGGATAATCTCTACGGTTTATTCGTTTCTTCCTTTCATATTACACTGTTTTTGGTTAATCGCCATGAATAGCGAGTAGTCTTCTCAATTCCGGGATCCTACGGATCCCGTGCTATGTAACCCTAACTCTCATGTGATCAATCAAAGTTATTAATTATGCGATTCGAATATTCAATTTCATTGTGTGCTTAATTTTATCGTTCTATGCATGTATTTACATCAAAGGGTATGTTTGCATTGGTAGAACGTATTTAGGTTATATGCCGAAAGGTGGATGGGCCCTAGGGATTAACCGGATTGCATGAAATTGATATTAGGTCATATTTACATGATTTAATAGGAAAACCTTTAGTTTAATAAATCGAGATCGTTGATAATCCGTGGATGGGCGGCGTTCAACGATTAAGATTAATCTAGACAATGATCTGTGGATGGGCGGCTTGTCTAGTGTTATTTCGGTTATATTCCATATTCGATAGCATGAATAATTAATGTAGAGTGATTGCATGATTAGTGGGGTTAGCACGGGTGAAGTATGGATTCTGGGATTCTCTCTCTGAATAAAAACACAACCTTTATTTTCTGCACTTTAATTTCTGCCATTTAATTATTGCAATTCTCACAACAAAACGAACCTTTTTAATTGGAATAGCTAAATAGGTCACTTGTTACCTAGTACTCACACGCATTGCTCCTAGGATCGACCCTTGGCTTACCAAGGATTATAAATTTTGTTTGACTGCAATTTGACCCCTAAAACTCACACTTTGACAACTATAAAGGGTTAAAAATACGCCTGTCAAAATGGCGCCGTTGCCGGGGAGCAGCGTTTAGTGTGATATTAGAGTAACGTGTGTAGTTTAGACTATTCCACCCCGTTTATTATCTGATTTTTCTACCTTGATCTTTTCACTCGTGGCAATTCTTGGCTCTTGCAAGTACCAGCTAGTTCATGCCAAAGAAAACACCCCGGCGGAAGAAGCAGATTCAAATTTCAGACGAGGATACCCCGGACCGACGAAGAAACAATCGTCAGGCCCAGAACGAAGCTCGGCAGCTACGAGCACTGAACCGCAACTTCGCAGCTATAGAGATGAATCAGAACAACCCAGCTCTGCTGAATGGAGTGGTCGAAGATGGCCAGCCACCACGAGTGCAACAACCAGTGCGCAGAACTCTTGGAGATTACACTACTCCACACGTCACTGGATTTCAGTCCGCCATTACACCACCCGGAATAGAAGCCAATACTTGGGAGCTAAAAACCGGACTCATTCAGATGGTGCAGAACAGTCAATTCTCGGGAAGAGTTAATGAAGATCCTCACCATCACCTCAAACGTTTTGTTCAGATGTGCAATACAGTGAAGACAAATGGGGTCTCTTCAGAGTCATACTACCTCAGGCTATTCCCGTTCTCACTGTCCGATAAAGCCAGCAGATGGCTAGATAGCCACGCAGAGGGCACATTTACTACATGGAATAGGCTAGCCAAAGCTTTTCTCCAGCAGTACTTCCCGCCATCGAAGACAGCTCATTTCAGGAATAAGATTACATCATTTCGGTCTATTGATGGTGAGACTCTGTACGACGCTTGGGAAAGGTACAAAGAGCTGACAAGGATGTGCCCGCACCACAATCTAGAGGAGTGGCAGATTATTGATACCTTTTATCAGGGGATCGATCAAGGGATGCGTACACTGATTAATCAAGCAGCAGGCGGGGGACTTAATGGAGTCCCACTTGAGGACGCCTATGGTATTATAGAGAGAGCAGCCCTAGACTACCACCTCTGGACCAGTGACCGCGGTAATCCCAGGGACAGAAAAGGTGTTCAAGACCTCTGCCAAGTAGAGAGCACCAATGATATCGCTCGGTTGGCTGATTCAATGAAGATACTTGCCACCAAGATGCAGAATATGAAGCTAGCAAACAGCATGAAGTCCTCAGACGTCGCTCACGCTGGTGTATATTGTCAGATTTGCGGCTCCCCTTCTCACTACGCAGATGGCTGTCCCGTGATCGGATCAGACAATAACAGCGGAATTCAGGAGGATGCTAATTATGTTGGGCAGAATAATCAAGGGATTGGTTTCGGCTACGGTTCAGCAACTAATAGGTGGGACAACCAGCACAGGAACAATCCTAACCTCTCCTATAAGCCGCAGAATCAGGCGGCACCGGGATTCCCTTACAGGCAGCAACAAGACAATGCTCCCTACCAGCCAAGGAATCATTACAACAACCAGACCCAGCAGCAGCAAAATCAGAATTCTGGGAGCTATAATAATCGAGATCAGCCACAGCGAGATCAGAATTCAGAATCGACGACAAACATGGAAGCCATGCTAACTAGCTTCATTGCCGAACAGCGAAACACATCTACTGATCAACACAGAATGTTCGAGGAACAGCGAAAGGCATCCGAGCAAACCGCCACTGAGGTAAGAAACCTGCAAAAGACAGTTGAGCATCTCGCTATCCAGAACATAATGCTGGAGACTCAGGTGGCTCAGCATGCAAATTCAGCGCCGAGAGAGCTTGGGAAACTCCCTTCAAAACCAGAGCACCATCACAGGGAATCAGTGAATGCCATCACTCTTCGAGGAGGAAAACATATTGAAATGGTGCCAGCTCAAGCCACTCGTACTCCAGCTGCAAAATCAGCACTTGATTCTACGCCTGCCGAAGGGAAAATGTCGAAGGAAGCTGAAAACCGAGCTAAAAATTCTGCGCCAACCGTTGAACCAGCTCCCTATATGCCTCCGATCCCTTTCCCTCTGCGACTCAAGGGTGCAAGAAGAGATAAAGAGTTCATGCAGTTTGTCGACAAAGTTCGTACTCTTTACATCACGATGCCCTTCACCGATGCGATCACCCAGATTCCCACTTATGCGCAGTTCATGAAGGAGATTATGAGTGGGAAAAGAAAGATTGACGAGACTGAGAATGTGGCCCTGAGCGAGGAATGTAGTGCAGCCACACACCAGCCCATGCCACCCAAACTTCAAGACTCAGGGAGTTTTTCTATCCCTTGTGATATTGGTGGTATTATTATTCTTCGTGCTCTGTGTGATCTAGGTGCTAGTGTGTCTATCATGCCATATTCTATTTATGCTAAACTGAAATTGGGTGACCTCTGTCCAACTAATATCACTATTCGCCTTGCGGATCGTTCTTGTAGACTCCCGAGAGGGATTCTGAAGGATGTTCCAGTCAAAGTGAATAACCTGTATTTTCCTGCTGATTTCATAGTGTTGGACATCTCTGAGGACGTAGATATCCCAATTATTCTGGGTAGACCATTTCTATACACAGCTAAGGCAGTTATTGACATGGATATAGGTTCCTTAGCTTTGCGAATAGGAAATGAGAGAGTCGTTTTTGTTTTACCTGACATGTCTAAGAATCCTAGTCTGTTTGCTGACTGTGATAAACTGGACTGTACTGATATTGATGATCCTATTTCACTAACCTCTATCGAACCTTACAGAGTTTTACAGGGCTGCCCCATCCCAATGAATATATGCGCAGTGAGCACAGAGGGAGCAGCTGATGCTGAGCAGACTATCGGTTCAGGTAAGGAACTTTGCGAGGGAGAGCCGCAACCGCTACATGCACATGGCATGGGTGAACTTCTCAACCCCGGTGATGTCTTTAAGGAGAGAACGACAAAGTGGCACTACAAACGAAGGGTGCGCAGAAAATTCAGAAGAGGCAAGCGGATTCTTCTCTACAAATCACGCCTCAAGTTATTTCCTGGGAAGATGTGAACCAAGTGGAGTGGTCCTTACACAGTGGAGAGAGTACATTTAGACGACCACCAGTATGGTACCAAGGGAGGAAAGTCAAGGGCGGTCGACAGGCTACACCTTAAGCATTATCACGTCCTGAAGCACCGGGAACCGCCTGACGACATTGATAATAACATGCTTCTCGGAATGGGCTCTCAGCGAGGGACCTCCCGAGAATGCTTCTAGTCCTACCTCCCTCGCTACGTCTCGCCAAGACTTTAAACTAGGTCTCTTCGGGGAGTAACCCGTGCTGTAAGTTTTTGTTATTTGCATTTTTTTCATTTGCATTATGTGTGGACATTTCAAGGTTCTAAGTGTGGAGTGCCCTCCATGATTTTCGATGCTAACCTATTACTTGTGAAGCTCTGTGTTTTTATCTATATATCATCTATCAGCTCACAGGTCGTATTTCACTCACCAGCCATCGTTTAATCTCTTTTGATTTCGCGTCATCACGCACGAGTGAAGTTCCTATGCACTTTTTCTTGTCTTTTATTTCTGCGCTTAGGGACTAAGCTCATTTTTAAGTGTGGAGTGGGTAGCACATAGTCACATTCATCGCATGTCACACATTCACATATATTGCATATGCTCAACTGTCTATATATTGCGATTGGAATCCTCGTTTTCTACGATACTCCTTGACTGATTGACATTCTTTTAGATTCAAAATCTAGGACTTGAAATAGTTTTACTCGTACGTGCATTCTCTTGAGTCAGTATCATTGCTAACCCTCGCCTATCACATGTTCTACGTATTTCTTGAAGCATATTTAAGACTTGATACTAGTAGGCACCGTTTCAAAACTTTCAAAAGCTTAAAATTGCATATCTTTTCTAGGTGACCTTAGTACTAGTATATGATTCTCTACCCTTGTCGTGATTTGCATGCACCCGCCTTTATTCATACACTATGTCAAGCCTTAAGTGTGGAGTTAGACAATTGACCTTCAAGTTTTCCCCTCATAAGCAAAGTTCTAAATTCTGGAAAGTGGGTGAAACATCGGCCCCAAGCATAGTTGTTTTTGAAAGAAAACCAGTTTGAAAAAAAAAGAAGAAAAAAATTTGTTTTTGTTGAATTCTGCGAAAGTAGAAAATACCAAGGACTCGGTGAGAAAAGTCACCCCTGGTATATGGAAAACACTCTTGAAACAATTTTTGCTCCCTTCCGCTTGATATAGTGTAAATCCACCTTCTCGCCGCATGCAAGTCATAGCTTACCTTGAGAATTCATATACTATAGTCTAAGGAACGATCCTCGTGCTTGCACTGAAATTTCCTATGCAATTTTTCGTTCTTTTTTTTCAGAAAAACTATTAAGCCAGGATCCTCTTCTCTTACGGGTCATTGCCTAGTCCTTGGCACTTGAGAATGAGCTTTGCGCCAAGAGCCCGTGGACTATCCCTAGATAGCATAGGTGAATGGCGAGCATGTTTTGTGCAACTGTTCTCGTTCTTATCTCGTTGCTATAGAACTATTTAGAGCTTGTGATGAGGCGTTTGTTAGTCGTGCGTACTGACCGTTTGAATGCATAACTCGTTTAATCTATGATTGTCTGAAACTTTGATGAAGATGTTTGTCTTGAAGTTGAGGTAACACGATGAATCCGAGGTATGACTTGACTTTACTATGACCCATTGAGCATCATTTCATGCATACACGTTAGTTAGTTTTATAGGGGATTTGTAGGTAGTCCCATTCCTGAAAACCTTCACGAGACTATACTCGTCCTACTAGGGCAGCCTATAGGTTTAAAGGCTTGATGCATATGCTAAATGCATTCGTGTCCTCTACGACAGTGAGTTATCTCTTTTTTTATGTCTAGTTAGAATTGATCACATGTCACTTGAGTAGGTAGTCCAGGGTCATGGAACATTGCATCCTCCCTTGTGTTTATTCTGCCATATTTTTGACATTTGTTCGGGACGAACAAATCCTAAGTGTGGAGTGTTTTGATCAGTCGATATTTCGACTAATCATTCGCTACATTCGATGAAGGATTTCGCTCATTCTCCTGGCAAATTGTCTATATTTGATGTCTTTCTTTAGTGTTTCAGGTAAAATCGACGTATCATCGCTCCTTGGAGTCGAAATGTCAAAAGAACGGAAAGATCGATCAAAAAAGGCCAAAAACCAGAATTAAGCCAGCACTGCCCGTTACAAGCTCACCAGCCGTTACACACCAGGCTGTCACGGGTGTAACGGCTGTGTTTTCTACCCGAGTTTTCAGAGTCGCCCGTTACAAGAAGAATCACCCGTTACACATTGGCTGTAACGGGTGTAACGGATATGAAACACATTCGAGAATTGGGCTTTAACCGTTACAGCCATTACACACTGGGCTGTAACGGCTGTAACGGGACCGTCGGCTGGCAAAGATCACAAGTTGTTTCTAAGTTCGATTTTTGGGCTTTTCAGCCTTTTTAGACGGTCTATATAAGGAAACACTAGGAGAATAGACTTTGTTGTTGATTCTTTGGAGAAAAACCCTAACTTGGGAGAGAAGACAGAGCTTTCAGCGTGAGGATCAACGAGGATAATCTCTACGGTTTATTCGTTTCTTCCTTTCATATTACACTATTTTTGGTTAATCGCCATGAATAGCGAGTAGTCTTCTCAATTCCGGGATCCTACGGATCCCGTGCTATGTAACCCTAACTCTCATGTGATCAATTAAAGTTATTAATTATGCGATTCGAATATTCAATTTCATTGTGTGCTTAATTTTATCGTTCTATGCATGTATTTACATCAAAGGGTATGTTTGCATTGGTAGAACGTATTTAGGTTATATGCCGAAAGGTGGATGGGCCCTAGGGATTAACCGGATTGCATGAAATTGATATTAGGTCATGTTTACATGATTTAATAGGAAAACCTTTAGTTTAATAAATCGAGATCGTTGATAATCCGTGGATGGGCGGCGTTCAACGATTGAGATTAATCTAGACAATGATCCGTGGATGGGCGGCTTGTCTAGTGTTATTTCGGTTATATTCCATATTCGATAGCATGAATAATTAACGTAGAGTGATTGCATGATTAGTGGGGTTAGCACGGGTGAAGTATGGATTCTGGGATTCTCTCTCTGAATAAAAACACAACCTTTATTTTCTGCACTTTAATTTCTGCCATTTAATTATTGCAATTCTCACAACAAAACGAACCTTTTTAATTGGAATAGCTAAATAGGTCACTTGTTACCTAGTACTCACACGCATTGCTCCTAGGATCGACCCTTGGCTTACCAAGGATTATAAATTTTGTTTGACTGCAATTTGACCCCTAAAACTCACACTTTGACAACTATAAAGGGTTAAAAATACGCCTGTCACATACCCCTACTGGCTTCCCAATCAACAGCCCTACTGGCTCCATTATCAACAACAGCCCTACTGGCTTCACCACCAATCACAACTCCGTCCACCACAATCTTATCAACAACATAAATATTTGCAGAAACCGAAGGAACGGACTGCGAATTAGGAAATACCTCAGTTTTGGACTGAACATGGCTCGAATCGGTATTGAATGATTTTGACAGATCGGACGTGACCGACTGAGGGATTTCAGCGGTTGCTCGTTCACCAGACTTATTTGCTTCGGCCAAAGATTCAGTGTCGGATCGTAAAGACGACACCTTTTTTGTCTTCGGAGCCTTTGATTTCGGAATTTTAGGTTTTCCCGCCAGAGCCTTTGAGGACTGCATGTTCTTCTTCTCAGCGGATTTGACGCCAGACTTTGCAGATGTCCTGGTGTTCACCATCGCCGTTTGGAAGATGAGCGGTTGAGAGAGAAATTGGTTCTAGGGTTTGTACGAGCGAGAGAAGGTAGACTGCGAACTGTTTTGTGTTTCAAAAGAAATAATACTCTAGCCTTTTCAAATTCCCAAATTGGTCAACTCTCGTTTCAAATAACGGCAGGAAAGATCTTCGAGAATATTAAAAAAATATTTGTCTTCACGCGCTGTGCCTTCTGTTCCAGCTCCCTTCCTTAGGTGGTCAGTCCAACTGTTGTAGCTGGGGATTCGCCTTTGACTGACCACTGCCTGGAACGCTTAGTACTTGAACCCACACAGACCCAAAGAGGATCTGGGTGTTCCAAACTGTGCAATCCGGTTCAATCTCTCGTCTGATGAGTTGGCATGAGTCTGTGGATACAGTTTGAACTCCTTCTGCAGCTTTGTAATCTTCTGTTCAAACTCGGGCTGTAACTGTGACACCCTTTGATCCAGCAGTCTCTTGGTATAATTGCCAAAATAGATTTGTGCGATCCTTCTATCTGACCTTGTGTGCAGGGTCTTGTTCACTCCCCCTCGCATAACTCGATGTTTGGCTGGAGCATAGTTTAGAGTAGACCGTGGCTTGTCAAGGCTCCCGACCCCCATGCTGATGGTGTAACAGTTATTTGCCCGCCTTCTCCCTTTCATCACAGAACTGCCATTCAAGTCTAAAACGAGGCATGAGTCGCGAGAGAATGACACATAGTGTCCATTGTCGCACAGTTGACTGATGCTAAGAAGATTCATTGTCAAACCTCCAACCAGGAGGGTGTCTTCGAGTGCAGGGAGATCCGGAACCTTCAATGTCCCACAGCCGATTGATCGGTCAAGTTCTTGACCTATTATTCACCTCATTCGATGATGGATTAGGTTTGTTTTCCGAACATTTTGTTATCATTTAATCTCTTTTCCTAGTGTTTCAGGTTTGAATTACACGATGACTCGATATGGAACTGATTACACGAAAAGATGAAGAAAATCAGTCTAAACAGCAAATTCTACCACAGACCCCGTGACAACTCCATCGTCACGGGCCAAAGAATGTGTCACGGGACCAAGCCGTAGCCATGCAAGTCCACAAGCCCGTGACAACCCGTGACAAAGCTGATGTCACGGGCCAATGATTCTGTCACGGGACTCAGCCGTAGCGGTGTATCCGTGACAGCCCGTGACAGCCCGTGACGGATCGGCTGTCACGGGACTTACTCGGACTCAGTTTTGGGAATTACGGGATTGTTTTAGGAAACTTTGGGGATTTTGCTATAAATAGAGGGATTCGACCAGAATTCAAGGGTGTGCTTATTTTGAGATTGAAGAACCCTAACTTGGGAGAGAAGACAGAGTTCATCACGAGAGATTCGTCGAGCACCCGCGTCATTACGGTTTCCTCGCCCTTTTCTCTTTATTACACTATTTGTGGTTTAATCACCATGAATAGCGAGTAGTCTTCCTTATTCCGGGATCCTACGGATCCCGTGCTATGTAACCCTAACTCTCATGTGATCAATTAAAGTTATTATTTATGCGATTTGAATATTCAATTTCATTGTGTGCTTAATTTTATCGTTCTATGCATGTATTTACATCAAAGGGTATGTTTGCATTGATAGAACGTATTTAGGTTATATGCCGAAAGGTGGATGGGCCCTAGGGATTAACCGGATTTGCATGAAATTGATGTTAGGTCATGTTTACATGATTTAATAGGAAAACCTTTAATTTAATAAATCGAAATCGTTGATAATCCGTGGATGGGCGGCGTTCAACGATTGAGATTAATCTAGACAATGATCCGTGGATGGGCGGCTTGTCTAGTGTTATTTCGGTTATATTCCATATTCGATAGCATAAATATTTAACTTGCCATGATTGCATGATTAGTGGGGTTAGCACGGGTGAAGTACGGATTTTGGGATTCTCTCTCTGAATTAAACACAACACTTTATTTTCTGCTATTTAATTTCTGCTATTTTTCGTGACAACAAAACCGTGTTTTTACACTTGTTAATTGGGAATAGCTAAATAAGTCGCTAGTTAACTAGTACTCACACGCACTGCTCCTAGGATCGACCCTTGGCTTACCAAGGATTATAAATTTTGTTTGACTGCAACTTGACCCCTAAAACTAATACTTTGACAACTATAAAGGGTTAAAAATACGCCTGTCAAAATGGCGCCGTTGCCGGGGAGCAGCGTTTAGTGTGATATTAGATTTAATTAGTGTAGTTTAGACTATTCCACCTCATTTATTATCTGATTTTTTCTGCCTTGAACTCTTCACTCGCGTCAATTCTTGGCTCTTGCAGGTACTAGCTAGTTCATGCCAAAGAAAACACCACGACGGAAGAAGCAGATTCAGATTTCAGACGAGGACACCCCAGACCGACGAAGAAACAATCGTCAGGCCCAGAACGAAGCTCGGCAGCTACGAGCACTAAACCGCAACTTCGCAGCTATAGAGATGAATCAGAATCTACTGAATGGAAGGGTCGAAGATGGCCAGCCACCACGAGTGCAACAACCAGTGCGAAGAACTCTTGGAGATTACACTACTCCACGCGTCACTGGATTTCAGTCCGCCATTGCACCACCAGGAATAGAAGCCAATACTTGGGAGCTAAAAACTGGACTCATTCAGATGGTGCAGAACAGTCAGTTCTCGGGAAGAGTTAATGAAGATCCTCACCATCACCTCAAGCGTTTTGTTCAGATGTGCAATACAGTGAAGACGAATGGGGTCTCTTCAGAGTCATACTACCTCAGGCTATTCCCGTTCTCACTGTCCGATAAAGCCAGCAGATGGCTAGATAGCCACGCAGAGGGCACATTTACTACATGGAATAGGCTGGCCGAAGCTTTTCTCCAGCAGTACTTCCCGCCATCGAAGACAGCTCATTTCAGGAATAAGATTATATCATTTCGGTCTATTGATGGTGAGACTCTGTACGACGCTTGGGAGAGGTACAAAGAGCTGACGAGGATGTGCCCACATCACAATCTAGAGGAGTGGCAGATTATCGATACCTTTTATCAGGGGATCGATCAAGGGATGCGTACACTGATTAATCAAGCAGCCGGCGGGGGACTTAATGGAGTCCCACTTGAGGACGCCTATGGTATTATAGAGAGAGCAGCCCTAGACTACCACCTCTGGACCAGCGACCGCGGTAATCCCAGGGACAGAAAAGGTGTTCAAGACCTCTGTCAAGTAGAGAGCACCAATGATATCGCTCGGTTGGCTGATTCAATGAAGATACTTGCCACCGAGATGCAGAATATGAAGCTAGCAAACAGCATGAAGTCCTCAGACGTCGCTCACGCTGGCGTATATTGTCAGATTTGCGGCTCCCCTTCTCACTACGCAGATGGCTGTCCAGTGATCGGATCAGACAATAACAGCGGAAACCAGGAGGATGCTAATTATGTTGGGCAGAATAATCATGGGACTGGTTTTGGCTATGGTTCGGCAACTAACAGGTGGGACAACCAGAACAGGAACAATCCTAATCTCTCTTATAAGCCACATAATCAGGTAGCACCAGGATTCCCTTACAGGCAACAGCAAGACAATGCTCCCTACCAGCCAAAGAATCATTACAGCAACCAAACCCAGCAGCAGCAAAATCAGAATTCTGGGACCTATAACAGTCGAGATCAGCCGCAACGAGATCAGAATTCAGAATCGACGTCAAACATGGAAGCCATGCTAGCCAGCTTCATAACCGAACAACGAAAGACGTCTGAGAATCAGCAACGGGCATATGAGCAAACCGCCACTGAGGTAAGGAACCTGCAAAGGACTGTTGAGGAGCTCGCTGTTCATGGTAGGATGCTGGAAAATCAGATTGCTCAACTAGCAAATTCAGCAAACAGGGAGCAGGGGAAACTTCCGTCGAAGCCAGATCCGAATCATATGGCATCGGTAAATGCCATCACACTACGGGGAGGGAAGCATGTTGAAATGGTGCCAGCTCAAGCCACTCGTACTCCAGCTGCAAAATCAGCACTTGATTCTACACCCGCTGAAGAGGAAACGTCGAAGGACGCTGAAAACCGAGCTGAAAATTCTGCACAGCCAGTGGAGCCAGCCCCTTATAGACCTCCAATTCCATTCCCTCAGCGACTCAAGGGTGCAAGAAGGGACAAAGAGTTCATGCAGTTTGTCGATAAAGTTCGTACTCTTTACATCACGATGCCCTTCACCGATGCGATCACCCAGATTCCCACTTATGCGCAGTTCATGAAGGAGATTATGAGTGGGAAAAGAAAGATTGACGGGATCGAGAATGTGGCCCTGAGCGAGGAATGTAGCACAGCCACGGACCAGCCCATGCCACCCAAACTTCAAGACTCAGGGAGTTTTTCTATCCCTTGTGATATTGGTGGTTTTCCTGTTCGTCGTGCCTTATGTGATCTAGGTGCTAGTGTGTCTATCATGCCATACTCTTTATATGCTAAACTGAATTTGGGTGATCTCTGTCCTACTAATATCACCATTCGCCTTGCGGATCGTTCTTGTAGACTCCCGAGAGGGATTCTAAAGGATGTTCCAGTCAAGGTGAAGAACTTGTTTTTTCCTGCTGATTTCATAGTATTGGACATCTCTGAGGACGTAGATATCCCAATTATTCTTGGTAGACCATTTCTATACACAGCTAAGGCAGTCATTGACATGGATAGATGTTCCTTAGCCTTGCGAGTAGGCAGTGATAGGATTGTTTTTAATTTGCCTGACATGTCTAAAAGCCCTAGTCTGTTTGCTGACTGTGATATTCTGGACTCTACTGCTGTTAATGATCCTATTTCACTTACCTCTATTGAGCCTTGCAGAGTTTTACAGGGCTGCCCTATCAAGATGAATGTTTGCGCGGTAAGCACAGAGGGAGCAGCTGGTGCTGAACAGACTACAGGCTCAGGTAAGGAACCCTGCGAGGGA
The DNA here is from genome assembly GCA_033675215.1 of Rhodiola kirilowii. NCBI lineage: Eukaryota > Viridiplantae > Streptophyta > Magnoliopsida > Saxifragales > Crassulaceae > Rhodiola > Rhodiola kirilowii. The sequence continues at coordinate 4,093,016 of CM066194.1, forward strand.
GAGCTAAAACCTGTTCTCGACCCCGGTGATGTCTTTAAGGAGAGAACGACAAAGGGGCACTACAAACAAACGGTGCGCAGAAAATTCAGAAGAGGCAAGCGGATTCTTCTCTACAAATCACGCCTCAAGATATTTCCTGGGAAGCTGCGCACCAAGTGGAGTGGTCCTTACACAGTGGAGAGAGTACATTTAGACGACCACCAGTATGGAACCAAGGGAGGAAAGTCGGTGGCGGTCGACAGGCTACGCCTTAAGCATTATCACGTCCTGAAGCACCGGGAACCGCCTGACGACATTGATAATAACATGCTTCTCGGAATGTGCTCTCAGCGAGGGACCTCCCGAGAATGCTTCTAGTCCTACCTCCCTCGCTATGTCTCGCCAAGACGTTAAACTAGGTCTCTTCGGGGAGTAACCCGCACTGTAAGTTTTTGTTATTTGTTTTTTTTTTTCACTTGCATAATGTGTAGACATTTCCAGGTTCTAAGTGTGGAGTGCCCCTCCATGATTTTCGATGCTAACCTATTACTTGTGAAGCTCTGTGTTTTTATCTATATACATCCACCAGCTCACAAGTCGTGTTTCACTCACCAGACATCGCTTAATCTCTATGGATATCGAGCTATCACACACGAGTGAAGTTCCTATGTGCTTTTTCTTATTTTTTTTATTTCTTCGCTTAGGGACTAAGCTCATTTTTAAGTGTGGAGTGGGTAGCACATAGTCACATATACATTCATTCGCATGTCACACATTCACTCTTGCATATGCTCAACTGTCTATGTACTGCGATTGAAATCCTCGTTTTCTACGATACTCCTTGACTGATTGACATTCTTTTGGATTCAAAATCTAGGACGTGAAATAGTTTTTACTCGTGTGCGTATTCTCTTGAGTCAGTATCATTGCTAGCCCTCGCCTATCACATGTTCTACGTACTTCTTGAAGCATGTTTAAGACTTGATACTAGTAGGCACCGGTTCAAAACTTTCAAAAGCTTAAAATTGCATATCTTTTTCTAGGTGACCTTAGTACTAGTATATGATTCTCTACCCTTGTCGTGATTTGCATGCACCCGCCTTTATTCATACACTATGTCAAGCTTTAAGTGTGGAGTTAGACAATTGACCTTCAAGTTTTCCCCTCAAGAACAAAGTTCTCAATTCTGGAAAGTGGGTGAAACATCGGCCCCAAGCATAGTTGTTTTTGAAAGAAAACCAGTTCAAAAAAAAAAATTGTTTTTGTTGAATTCTGCGAAAGCAGAAAATACCAAGGACTCGGTGAGAAAAGTCACCCCTGGTATATGGAAAACACTCTTGAAACAATTTCTGCTCCCTTTCGCTTGATATAGTGTAAATCCACCTTCTCGCCGCATGCAAGTCATAGCTTACCTTGAGAATTCATATACTATAGTCTAAGGGACGATCCTCGTGCTTGCACCGAAATTTCCTATGCAATTTTTCGCACTTTTTTTCAGAAAAATTATTATGCCAGGCTCCTCTTCTCTTACGGGTCATTGCCTAGTCCTTGGCACTTGAGAACGAGCTTTGCGCCAAGAGCCCGTGGACTATCCCTAGATAGCATAGGTGAATGGCGAGCATGTTTTGTGCAACTGTTCTCGTTCTTACCTCGTTGCTATAGAACTATTTAGAACTTGTGATGAGGCGTTTGTTAGTCGTGTGTACTGACCGTTTGAATGCATAACTCGTTTAATCTATGATTGTCTGAAACTTTGATGAAGATGTTTGTCTTGAAGTCGAGGTAACACGATGAATCCGAGGTATGACATGACTTTACTATGACTCGTTGAGCATCATTCATGCATTCACGTTAGTTAGTTGTATAGGGGATTTGTAGGTAGTCCCATTCCTGAAAACCTTCACGAGACTATACTCGTCCTACTAGGGCAGCCTATAGGTTTAAAGGCTTGATGCATACGCTAAATGCATTCGTGTCCTCTACGACAGTGAGTTATCTTTTTATTTCTGTTTTAGTTAGTATTGATCACATGTCACTTGAGTAGGTAGTTCAAACCCTCCTTGACTGGTTGAGCCTCGTATAGACTTGCATTTTTCTGCCTCTTGTTCTAACTTTGTTCGGGACGAACAAATCCTAAGTGTGGAGTGTTTTGATCGGTCAAGTTCTTGACCTATTATTCACCTCATTCGATGATGGATTAGGTTTGTTTTCCGAACATTTTGTTATCATTTAATCTCTTTTCCTAGTGTTTCAGGTTTGAATTACACGATGACTCGATATGGAACTGATTACACGAAAAGATGAAGAAAATCAGTCTAAACAGCAAATTCTACCACAGACCCCGTGACAACTCCATCGTCACGGGCCAAAGAATGTGTCACGGGACCAAGCCGTAGCCATGCAAGTCCACAAGCCCGTGACAACCCGTGACAAAGCTGATGTCACGGGCCAATGATTCTGTCACGGGACTCAGCCGTAGCGGTGTATCCGTGACAGCCCGTGACAGCCCGTGACGGATCGGCTGTCACGGGACTTACTCGGACTCAGTTTTGGGAATTACGGGATTGTTTTAGGAAACTTTGGGGATTTTGCTATAAATAGAGGGATTCGACCAGAATTCAAGGGTGTGCTTATTTTGAGATTGAAGAACCCTAACTTGGGAGAGAAGACAGAGTTCATCACGAGAGATTCGTCGAGCACCCGCGTCATTACGGTTTCCTCGCCCTTTTCTCTTTATTACACTATTTGTGGTTTAATCACCATGAATAGCGAGTAGTCTTCCTTATTCCGGGATCCTACGGATCCCGTGCTATGTAACCCTAACTCTCATGTGATCAATTAAAGTTATTATTTATGCGATTTGAATATTCAATTTCATTGTGTGCTTAATTTTATCGTTCTATGCATGTATTTACATCAAAGGGTATGTTTGCATTGATAGAACGTATTTAGGTTATATGCCGAAAGGTGGATGGGCCCTAGGGATTAACCGGATTTGCATGAAATTGATGTTAGGTCATGTTTACATGATTTAATAGGAAAACCTTTAATTTAATAAATCGAAATCGTTGATAATCCGTGGATGGGCGGCGTTCAACGATTGAGATTAATCTAGACAATGATCCGTGGATGGGCGGCTTGTCTAGTGTTATTTCGGTTATATTCCATATTCGATAGCATAAATATTTAACTTGCCATGATTGCATGATTAGTGGGGTTAGCACGGGTGAAGTACGGATTTTGGGATTCTCTCTCTGAATTAAACACAACACTTTATTTTCTGCTATTTAATTTCTGCTATTTTTCGTGACAACAAAACCGTGTTTTTACACTTGTTAATTGGGAATAGCTAAATAGGTCGCTAGTTAACTAGTACTCACACGCACTGCTCCTAGGATCGACCCTTGGCTTACCAAGGATTATAAATTTTGTTTGACTGCAACTTGACCCCTAAAACTAATACTTTGACAACTATAAAGGGTTAAAAATACGCCTGTCACCGATCACCTGACTCTTCCTACCATCCGCGAAGGTGATAAACCGCATCTCCTCAACAGGCCTAATATTAGAGAGGTATTCAGAGTTACCTGTCATGTGGGCAGAGCATCCGCTGTCGAAGTACCAACTATCTGACATTGTGGAACTTGACGAGCAACAGACCACCATGCATGCCGTCTGATTGGCCTTAGGTCTCCAGACCTGGTTCTGTCGCGGTTTGGTTTGTTGTTGGTGTCCTCGACGTTCAGCAAGAAACAGTCCACACTGCCGTCTGATGTGTCCGATCTGATAGAAGTACCAGCATGTGCGCAAATCTTTCCTCTGATTGGGAGTTGAACTGAGGTAAGCATTTCCGGTCCTTCTTTGACTACCTTTGGGCTTGACTTGGGATAGATCCACTTTCCGTCTAGGGTGCTCTCTCACCTTCTGTTCCGGCATCTGTTCAGACACATAGTTAGTTTTGACACGCGTCAAACCTATTGAGCCGCTTTCTCCTGTGAATCCCAATCCTCTACGTCCTGTCTCCATCCTCTGAGCATTGAGAATCTCATTCAAATTTTTCGAACCAGAGTTCAACATCCTCACCGACTGTTGGAGCTGAATGAGCTCCTTCTCAGCAGTTTCCCGGTCCATCTTTTCTGATTCAAGCTGAAGTTCCAGCTGTTCAAACTTCCTGAGTTGGAACACCTCCTTTCGTTTCAGATCTGAAATGACTTTTCTTAGACCAGCCATGCCGATAGGGTGAGTTTCTCGGTCCTTCTCCATGTCGACTTTTAGTGAAGAGATGGTACCAATGAGTTCTGTCTTCTGAGCAAGCAAGCACAGTCTTTCATGTTTCATAGTAGCCAATTGAGTATTTAGAGAAGCTACCGTACCTTCGAGTTCAACCTTCTGTGTGACCAGAATCTCCACTTCCTGCCAGACCTTATCCTTATCTGTAGTGATGCTTGCAATTGTGTCATTCAGCTTCTTGTTGATTTTGATCAGTTGCAGCCACTTCTCATACAGATCTTTGTATGTCTGAGCGAGGGACTCCTGTGTGAGTTCTTCATTATCACTGTCTGAGAGGTCTTCAGCTGGGAGTTCCGACTGAGATGGAACTGTTGCACCGGTGCTGCTACATTCGCCCAGAGTTGTAGTAAAGGCCACAAAGTTGGTGGTTTCACCTTTTTCTTCATCTGACTCACTGTCGCTGAAGCTAGCGACCATTGCCTTCTTCTTCATGAGAGTATTTGCACATTGTGAAGCAATATGACCGAAACCTTTGCATTCATGGCACTGAATCTCTTCCTTACCTTTTTCAGAGGAGTCTTGCCTTATATCGCTTGACCTTGATCTGTCGGATCTCCAGTTTTGGAAACCAGTTGATGAAGACTGACCTTGTTCTAGACCACGTCTATTGATTTTCCTCACCATTCTGCCAAAATTCTGAGCCAGCATAGCCAGTTGCTCAGTGGTGCAGCCACCGTCCAGTTTGTCTCCTAATATGTCCGCTTTAAGGGCAATTCCCTTCACATCTCCGGGTTGGAAATCATGATTGATCTCGTAAGTTCTGAGAGAACCCATCAGCTCGTCCAGCTTCAGCTTGGAGATGTCGTGCATTTCCTCAATGGCTGCGACCTTCATTGCAAATCTTGGAGGGAGTGATCTTAAGACTTTACTGGACATCCTTTCTTCCTCAATGGGTTTCCCTAGTGCCGCAGCCTCGTTGGACAGTTCCAGAACTCTAGTATTATATTCAGAGATCGTTTCACTCTCTTTCATCTTCATCTCTTTGAACTTAGTTGTGATCATCTGCATTCGGGAGTTGCGAACTTTGTCCGTGCCTTCATATGCCATTTGGAGGATATCCCAGGCCTCTTTTTCCATTTCACAGTTAATGATCAACTTCATGACGTTTTCATCTACTGCAGAGAAGATTGCGTTCATCGCTTTTGAGTTTCCCATGGAAGCTTTGTTATCCTCCTCGTCCCACAAGGCTTCTGGTTTTAGAACAGGATCTCCAGTGAGATTGTTCATCATAGGTTCAGCCCATCCACTATGAACCGACATCCATGCTTTTGCGTCTAGAGATTTGAGGAACGACTTCATCATGGGTTTCCAGGTGGCATAGTTCGAGCCTTCAAGCAACGGAGGTCTGGTGATACTTTGTCCTTCTTTCAGAGGCATCTTGAACAGATTCAGGATCCCACTCAGTGTGTCGAGTGTTTACTCTGATACCAATTGAAATACTATCCCCTGTTCAAGCTTGTGTTCAAGATTTAGTTGAGACAGATCTTGAACACACTTCACAACAGTTCAAGGATCAGTTGTGACAGACCTCGAACTCTAGATACAACAGTTCAGCAAATAGACAAAGGCAGTAGAACACACAGACTGATAACCCAGTTCGGCTTCGCCTACTCTGGGGGGTTTCCCACACCCGAAAAAGGGACAGCAAATCTTTATTACGAGTATAGGGTTTCCACAGGGATTTACACTTACACCTTGTAATAGCCTAACCACAATACTCCATCTCTCAGATTTGCAACCGAGGTTCACCGCAATTCCCCTCGATCCCCTTCGTTCGGAAGCTCCAGTCCGAACGTTCTCGACCTTCTCCAGAAGCTCGGATGCTTTCTCTCGAAAGCTTTGATCACCTTTGTTGTGTGCGGCAGTTGATATGCTTCAGACAGTCTGTGTTGCACTTGAACAGACTACACTTGCACCGGTGTATTCTCAATGAGAAAACACAACCGGTCGTCGCTTTCTTCTTCTCCAATCAGCAGGATATGCTCGTGTATAATTGATCTTTGAAAGCGATGGGAATTAGGGTTGCCTTTGCATTTGTATTTATATGCTCGGACGAAACCCTAATTCGCACAAGATAATCCCATCAAATATTTCGGAATATTTGATGCATATCTTTCACAAATCCTTGAAAGAATATACGAAGTCGTCTTCTTTCCCAAGCAAGTCACGCCGTCTTCAATGTGGATATTCATTCGAATATCTTATGCTCGAATAAGTCGCACGCCATCTTCAACTTGACGAAATCTTCGTTTCCAATATCTTCTAAAAAATATCCTTTGCGTCTTGATCACGCTGTACAAGAGTACTAGGCTATGTTCGAACTCCCCCTGAACTCCTGCTCGAACTGTCTAACTACGTTTTGCCAAACACATGCCACACAAGGGAACATCAGATGGTCTTATCTTCCTCCATCCTCAGGTTTTTGAATTTTGATGTGACCGTCTCTATCCTAGAGATTTTGACTTTGGTTGTACCTTCCTGAGCAATTCGCAGGATATCCCAAGCTTTCTTAGCAATCTCACAGTTGGAGATCATCTTGAAGTTCTTCCCATTGACTCCTGAAAAAATAGCATTCATTGCTTTGGAGTTTACTGCTTCGGCCATCTTCTGAGCGTCTGTCCACTTGTCTTGGGTCAGAGGGCTGACTTCATTGTCTTTGGTGACAACCGGGGGTGTCCACCCATTCTCAACAGCTTCCCAAACAGATTCATCCTGAGACTTTAGGCACGCCTTCATTCGTACTCTCCAATAGCCATAATTGTTTCCTTCTAGCAGCGGCGGACGAGTGATGTTCTGCCCTTCTCTTAAATCTATCTCAACCAACTTCTGGATCCTACTCCGTATGTCGAGTAATCACTTTGATACCAATTGAAATCTTCCCTGGTGGATGAGATGTTGTTTTGGTCGGGTGTAGAACAATATCTAGAACAACTAATGCGTAAATAAAAGGCAGTGCAGAAATTAAACGACACGCAAAGTTGTTACCCAGTTCGGCGTTAATGAGCCTACATCTGGGGGGCCGACTCCTAGCCTGGTGGATAGCAATTCACTAAGTAATTGAGTATTGCGAGTACAGGGTTTTATGTTTATAGAGTACCTCTTAAACAACCTGAGCCTCTGACACTCTAGCAATTGCAATCAAGGTCTCCCCTTAGATTTGAGCTCCTCCGCCCTATCCACCGATTAGATTCTCCGAGAGAATCAGCGCCTTCTTCCGAATGCGAAGCTTAGAACAAATGTGCTTGAGCCTTCAGCTTGTTCCACGATCAATCTGCTGAGCACCAGTGCAGATTGAATCCGAGCGCCTTTGAGTAATCAGTGATGATTAACTCTCCAGCCGAGCGTCGTGAATAACCAGTTACGATTAGTTCACCACCGTATGCCTCCTCCTCCCTTCAGTGAGTATGAGCGTGATTTGTATCTCCGTAAGTGCTGCTAATAACTGAGTATTAGCACTCCTTAAATAGAGCGGTAGAACCCCTAGAATGATTAGGGTTTCTGAACATAAACCGACTCTAATCTTTAGGAAACCTTTTCTAATATTTTGCGCGTATCTTCGAAGATAGTCCTCTTGTTTGAATCTTCAATCTTGATTAGGGAATCTTCGAATATCTTATCGAATAAGATATCTTCAAGCGCAAGTCACCGATCGACTTCAAGGATGTCTTCAACTATACTTACGCACCGACTTGCCAAAAACTGATCTCGGAAATCTCCTCTGGCGAAGTTGTGCTACATCGGCTGAGACAAGTTTCCAAATCTAAATTTGGAAACTTCTAACTTATGTCCACTGATATGCAACCGCTTTGATCTTCCAACGGTCGGCTAGGTTTCCAAATTTGAATTAGGAAACACTTCGTTGCTTCAATTTGTTCCAGGGACAATTGTCACATCTAGTCTAGAACAACAGCTTGAACAACTATTCTAAGTTTTGCCAAACTACATGCCATAAACTAACACGGACAGATTTACGAGTCATATTCGGATATTGGAGTTTCTCATGTTTTTATGGATATTTACATTTCTTTAAGTCGGGGGCCATCAAGAACACGGTCAACTTGTAAAGAAGTTAAGCAGCTCATTGAACTTTGGGTACGGGACTACTGGTGTCTAGTGATCTTAGAAGAGAATGACCAATGGATTATCAATGAGAACAACACTATGATTGACATACACACGTTGCAGAGCATCCACAAGTCTTCTTACGTTTATTCATTCGTCAGGGGGCTGTCAACAGGGTCCATCTCCTACTTGAGGGTAAAGATGCATTCAAGTCAAAATTTATTTACTGATGTTGTCAAAAATGTATTTCAATCTCAAGGTTTTGTTATCTTGGCATGGGAAAGCCTTCCTATGATCATTATAGTTCACTGGAGATATGTTGAAAGTGAAGATGAAAAGAAGACACATGAGGAGCTGAAGACAAAATTGGAGGGTCTGTGCAAGGTCCTCAAGAATGTCCTAGGTTCAATTGGTGTTGATAAAACTGAGCTCGTCAAACCTCTTACTGACCAACTTTTTGATGGTGAGAACTTCTTGATTTCGATTGATATGCATGACCATTCTATGGGGCGCCTTATTGGTGATCCACCTGACTATGTTGATCACAAGGAGAATGGAGAATTTACTAAGGTGAGTCGACAGTTATACTATATTGTTACGTTAGAGGTGGTCGAAGAGGGTCATCAGCCAGAATCCATATTCGCTCAATTCTTGTCAGAATTGCCCATTCAGCATGATGAGATAGCTTCAGCCAATGTGTTGCCTCAAAGCTACGATCCGACTCATGGCGCAAGGCCAATCAGAACCTGTTTGATGTTGCTATTTAAGATGCCATTTGGGAATGATAGAGACAAGACCTGGATAATATTGGTCGCTGCTGCATTTGGAGGAAATGGACTAAGCTATTTTCAATTGGAGAATAAGGGTGAGCATGTGGATGAAGTGCTCAAATCAAAAGGGATTATAGTTCTTTTTCTTGGGGATTTTCGACAAGTCAATTATCATGAACTACAATACAGAGAGCTAACACTACATAAGTATGACCTTTGGGATGCTCAGTTGCTAGTTTAAGGGAGAGAGCATCCACCAGACGCAGCAACTTGGGAAATGATAGCAAACATTCGACAAGAATTCCCGACATTCGACCTTGAGGGCAAGATCGTTTTCGAGAGGGTGAGTAATGTAGCACGATTGGTGAGTGACGGAGCCCACCGCACTGTCGTTAAGGTGCGGTGTTCTCTGTGCAAAATAAATTTATATTCCGCTAATCGTGACCTTACTACTGGGTAGCAAGTGGTAAGTAGGGGTCGAACCCAAGGGAATTAGGGGGATAAGTTGTTCTTTGAGGGATCGTATAGGCGGGGAACGTGATTTTAGGTTGATTGAGGTTTTAGCGCTTATAACTAAGTGATTTTTTGGTTGGTTTTGGTTTTTAGTGTGGAAAAGTAAATGACATAAAAGTAAATACTGAAAATAAAGGAGAAGACTTACAGCGATTGATGCGTGATTGGCAAGTCTTCCGGAACATCAGCAGTTGATAAAGCAGTTTATACTAAGAAAGTAAATGCAAGTGGTGTTTAAATCTAAGGAAAGCATTCGGTTTCGGGGGCCTTGTATCATAGCCTGTTTATCATCGACCTTTAGTGATCCTACTAAGTATTCAAACGTGTATCAAGGCCATTTCAAGCGCTCGATTTGCACACACTGTCTAGCCCATTTCAAGGTCGTAGAGCACTTGTTCTATTTAGACTAGCACCCCATTTCAAGGTATACTAGCCTATGTGCATCCATTTGATCAATCATTTCCGATCAAACCAAATGGTGTTTACAAGAGGTCGAACTCCTCAGATAAGCTTTTTCATTTCAAGCATCCACTTACCCGAGTATGTTCACGAACCCCCACGGAAGAGTTTTGCCATTTCAAGCATCCACTCAACCTTGGAAGTTCTGACCTAATAAATGGCACATAGAACAAGTTTTGAATACAAAGAAGAGGCACTAAGAGTATAGCCTAAAACATTTTATGATACAAGTACACCCCTTCAACCGAATGAAAAGTTTAACTACGAATATCCATAAAGGTGGATACCATAGCTAAGTACTCGAGGGTTTTTGAAAGACAGTAAGTAAAGGAGAATACTCAAGAACCAACAGGAGTAAACTCAAAAACTACTAGAATACTCAAGAACCAACAGGAGTATTATAGATTTAACACAAAAGCTTACAAAAGTGCTCAAAATCTAGAGAGATAAGTGATGTTTTGGAATGAAGATTACAAGTGAAGGGGAGGTGTATTTATAGGCTTAAGGGAAGGGAAGATGTGGTTTTGATGAGGACACATGGCAAGCATCCAAGGGGAGGAGGAGAGCCGCCGGTTGGAGGTCATGAGGGGGAGGAGCCTCCCCTCTTGACTCATCAATCTCCCAAAAAGCCGCCGGTCATATAGAGGGTGGAGGAGGTTTTGTGAGGTTTTCACGAAACTATCGGTGCATTTCGGCTCCGGACTGATTCTGGTTGCTCTTCGGTTGGACTTGTTTTGAGTGATTCCATGTCAGGATCTTGAGATTTCTGCAGTCGGCATCTGGTCGTGACCATGGAATGACTCGTAATATATTTTTAGCTTAAAAACTCCTCCTTAGCGTGTATTCTCTCTAGACTCCAAAATACCCTGTAGATAAATATCGAAACTAACAAGCAAAAGTTAAATAGACAAAGAGTCTAATTTGGTGGGTTTAACTGTGTTTATGATTCGTATAATTATGGTCCATCAGATCACCCCACACTTTTAGTTGTTCGTCCCGATCAATGCTATTAAAGGGCGGCACATACTATCTAAGTAAACTTTTAAAATATGAAAGTGAGACTGTGAGACTAGATTTATCCTTATTCATGCATTACTACTTATTACCAAATTAAACCGTGTAAATAAATAGAAGAAACTGGATACTTGTACCTCCGTGCTGAGATGCAAATTATTTTGGATGTTTCGGGAGATAGCCCTTTTCAGGGTCCTGGACTGCATCCTCGGGACCGTCTCGCACTATATGGTTTCCTTGTAGCTTTCTCTAGCACGTGATTCGGTTCGGGTTTCACTGAGTTGAGCCTTTTGATTTCTTTTTGGCGAGGGACAGCTTTTGTAGTGAATCGGCCTTTGGCCTTTGATTTGACTCTTTGAGTACTTCACTTTTGTTCGGTTAAATTTTCACAACTTTGGGCCTTTGGCCTCTTGATTTGCTTCTTTGAGCTTTTGCCTTTTTGTGGCTTGCTAGTCCATTTTCTCAAGCCTTTTTTGGGAGGTCCAATCATTGCCCGCGAGCATCTGGAAATACCTCCCCGCTCTCTCTCATCTTCGCCGTTTCGCGCGAGTCAAAATGAGGGTCGCTCATTTATTTTCCCGGCTACTCTGACTAGAGATAGGACGGTTTGATTCCCGTCCCGCATTTTTTCTGCATAAACGCTGCATAGCGGAGATGACTCTGACTCAACTGAAAACCCGAAGTGCAGCCTCCACTGACTTCGTAAACCATATAGCGAAATTCAGTCCTTTGAATGGTTGCCAAGCCTCTCTAGGGCAGTTTATATCAACTCCACATCCCCTGTTTATCTCAGCACAAAGGGACAAGTGAGAAGTTACATCCTAAGTTTTTAAACAGTTGAATTTTCACAAGGTTAATGCATGAATTATGATCTATCTTTTTCACATTCTCAAGTTCATATTTTCAAAAAGATAATATTAAGGGAAAAGGAAAAGAAAAAACATGTTAACTATGTACAGAGGTGGTTCTCACCCCACACTTTTGAACGAAGGCATTCTTTTACGAAATGACTTAGTTCAAAAGCCATGCAAGCAGACATTTACGAGAAGGAAATGACATTAAGGAAAAGGGAAGAACAAAACTCCCTTTAAAGTGTCGAGCGAACGACATGGCATGAGGCTGGATAATCGAGGGAGTTCGGCTCGGGCCTTGAACTCTTGGCATAGGCCTGGCTGGCTTGATGTTGCACCCATACCGATTCATGAATAGTCATTTCATTCTATGCACCAAGTGGGTGAGAGCGACTTATTGGTAAAAAATAAATGACAGAAAATAAAAGTACTGAAAGTAAGATAGGTGTCGGGTTACCTCCCGACCAGTGCCTTTGTTTAATGTCGTTGGCTCGACGCATGGGGATCACTGGTTTGGATCCCATGGGTGGCTCAGTTCGTATTTCGCCACCGTGCCTGTGTTGATTTTTGCCTTGCCTTTCCCCGATTTCTTGTGAGATGATGTGATTGGGTCCTGTTCCCATTGTTTTGGTGATTTCTCCTTCCAACGTCTCTGAGAAGGTGAGGGACCTAGTTTCTTGAATCGGGTTTTCTGGTGTTTAGGGCTGCCTTGTCCAGTTATGGCGAAAACATGCTCCATTGAGGGGTCGTTCTGCTCAGGCCCTTTTCCCATCCTCTTTTTAGCCTCTTCATGGATCACATAGTTTTCTGCAATTTGCCTATTGATCACGGGGAAAAGTTGGGAAGCTTGCATCTTGAGGCTTGGTTCTGCCTTGTCATGTTCGTCTGTGAGGATCTGGTCGTAGATGGTCTCTGCTGCTCTGGTAATGATAGTTGGGTATGACTCGGGTAGCTTGCCAATGGTGTTTTGGACTTCTTCTTTTGTTGGCACCGCCTCGAGTTCCCATGAGGGTTTTTCCTTGTTGTTTCCGATGCTTTCTATGTCTGATTCTTTCGATGGCTCGGGAGTATTTTCTTCATCTGTCTCTGGACCAGCCTCTTCTATCTGCATTCCTCTGTCAGCTTGGGGTATTCGTTTTGTGGCTGCGGCCAGGTCATCTATGAGGTTCCACATGTCTGCCATGGATAAGTTCGTGGCTGATCTTCTCATTGCTTCGTTAATCCTTGTTAGCTCATCGGCCCTCATCCCACGAAGAAATTTTTGAAGAAGAACTTTCTTCGTGAATTCATGGTGCGGGCATCTTGAGATGATGGTGTCATAGTTCGTGTAGTATTCGTCCAAGGTCTCATCCCGGGATTGTTACAGGCACATGATCTTCTCACTGGTTTTTTGTCGTAAGGATGGAGGAGAATTCCCTCAGGAATGGAACACAAAGATCCACAAAATGTTCTGCACGACTAGTGGTTGATGTGTAATACCAAATTGTCGCCAAATCAGTTAGAGAAAATTTGAAGCATTTAAGCTTAAATTCCTCTAACATTTCATTTTCAGGTTTTATGTGGCGGCAAACGTGGTGAAAGTTTCGGCAATGTGCTATGGGGTCTTCTCCATCCGTACCTCCGAATAGAGGAAGATGTCTTGTTGTCCATGCATACATAGTGGGTAGCATGATGAAGAAATGAGAAGGGAAGGGTAAGAACAACTAATCCGCCGGCTAATTCCCCGGCAACGGCGCCAATTTTGACAGAGCCCACCGCACTGTCATTAAGGTGCGGTGTTCTCTGTGCAAAATAAATTTATATTCCGCTAATCGTGACCTTACTACTGGGTAGCAAGTGGTAAGTTGGGGTCGAACCCAATGGAATTAGGGGGAGAAGTTGTTCTTTGAGGGATCGTATAGGCGGGGAACGTGATTTTAGGTTGATTGAGGTTTTAGCGCTTATAACTAAGTGATTTTTTTGGTTGGTTTTGGTTTTTAGTGTGGAAAAGTAAATGACATAAAAGTAAATACTAAAAATAAAGGAGAAGACTTACAGCGATTGATGCGTGATTGGCAAGTCTTCCGGAACGTCAGCAGTTGATAAAGCAGTTTATACTAAGAAAGTAAATGCAGGTGGTGTTTAAATCTAAGGAAAGCATTCGGTTTCGGGGGCCTTGTATCATAGCCTGTTTATCATCGACCTTTAGTGATCCTACTAAGTATTCAAACGTGTATCAAGGCCATTTCAAGTGCTCGATTTGCACACACTGTCTAGCCCATTTCAAGGTCGTAGAGCACTTGTTCTATTTAAACTAGCACCCCATTTCAAGGTGTACTAGCCTATGTGCATCCATTTGATCAATCATTTCCGATCAAACCAAATGGTGTTTAAAAGAGGTCGAACTCCTCAGATAAGCTTTGCCATTTCAAGCATCCACTTACCCGAGTATGTTCACGAACCCCCACGGAAGAATTTTGCCATTTCAAGCATCCACTCAACCTTGGAAGTTCTGACCTAATATATGGCACATAGAACAAGTTTTGAATACAAAGAAGAGGCACTAAGAGTATAGCCTAAAACATTTTATGATACAAGTACACCCCTTCAACTGAATGAAGAGTTTAGCTACGAATATCCATAGAGGTGGATACCATAGCTAAGTACTCGAGGGTTTGTGAAAGACAGTAAGTAAAGGAGAATACTCAAGAACCAACAGGAGTAAACTCAAAAACTACTAGAATACTCAAGAACCAACAGGAGTATTATAGATTTAACACAAAAGCTTACAAAAGTACCCAAAATCTAGAGAGATAAGTGATGTTTTGGAATGAAGATGGGATGAAGATTACAAGTGAAGGGGAGGTGTATTTACAGGCTTAAGGGAAGGGAAGATGTGATTTTGATGAGGACACATGGCAAGCATCCAAGGGGAGGAGGAGAGCCGCCGGTTGGAGGTCATGAGGGGGAGGAGTCTCCCCTCATGACTCATCAATCTCCCAAAAAGCCACCGGTCATATAGAGGGTGGAGGAGGTTTTGTGAGTTTTGTGAGGTTTTCACGAAACTATCGGTGCATTTCGGCTCCGGACTGATTCTGGTTGCTCTTCGGTTGGACTTGTTTTGAGTGATTCCATGTCAGGATCTTGAGATTTCTGCAGTCGGCATCTGGTCGTGACCTTCGAATGACTCGTAATATATTTTCAGCTTAAAAACTCCTCCTTAGCGTGTATTCTCTCTAGACTCCAAAATACCCTGTAGATAAATATCGAAACTAACAAGCAAAAGTTAAATAGACAAAGAGTTTAATTTGGTGGGTTTAACTGTGTTTATGATTCGTATAATTATGGTCCATCAGTGAGCAATGGAGGGACCACTACGCCAGCTGCATAAGGAATGCGCGCGACACCGAGGACCACAAGGGCAGAAGGCAGCAAAACCAGGACCACTCGACCAATAGCTAGCAGCAGACGCGCACCTGAGGGGACCAACAAGCTTGCAGATGGTGCCACAGACAAAATCAGGCGCATCACAAGGACTGCAGTGCAGTCAAGGCAATGCCCGCAGGAGTTGTACGAGCTCTGAAGCAGCGTACAAAAGGTCGCAGACAACACCGTTGGGGAGCGAAGGCTGAGTAGCAGCATGCTTGGACTAGCATAAATAAACCCTTTTTGTAATTCAGCAACAATCAATGAACAATCAACAAATTATCCCTCTCCTCTATCTTCTGTACTCCCCAAACTCCCTTCACTAGCCTTAACCGGCAACACACCCCCTTACAGATTTTTTTCATACTCAATGAATAGTGTGGGCATAGTAGGGCAAGGTGAAATAGTTTTTTAAAACTCATGGCAGAGTTATAATAGAATAGGGTGAGGTAGGGTGGGTTCAATCATTCATTTGAAGTAAAGTTATAAAACATGAGTAAAGAGGAGGGTAGGACATGATAAGAAAACAGAGCAGGTAGAATGGCAGTGTAAAATTTATTTTATGTGATCCTTAATTATCTTGCCTGAGTATTAATGGACAAGGTATGTGTATGGTTTGAGGACGGGGTAGGGTGAGATACGAATCGAATAGAAGGATTATTCTATGAGTATTTGGACTCTAAAATCAAGTGTTGACCCCTACCTTCACACGGAATCGATCGGGTGTTGCGCAGCTAAATGCAGCCAGCTCCCGAAACGTCGTCGTTTTGATTTCAGTTTTAATTTATGATTGAGTTATTTTAAACGACAGAGTTTAGCAGTTACTTAGGTCTCCACTCACGTGTAGCTCACTAACGACGCTTGTCCGATCTCCGTCATCCTTCTTCGCTCTTTCTTTGGTGCGTGTGCCTCTCCGGAAAATCGATGAGCCGAAGGCATGTCTGGATTGATTAGTTTTATCTGATGCGATTCCAACTTTAGAGTTGAAGACTCGTCTCAAGGACGTCTAAATTATCGGCGTCGTCATTCATGCTTTTTGTGGAGTGTGGACAGCCTCAGTTCCATCTTTGGTTCCGGTATGCTGGCCATATGCCAAGTGTTTTGAAGCTCCAATTTTTTTCCCAAAAGATTGCATTTTGTTCACGCATGCCAATTGTTTGATGAAATTCTTCTCTGTATATTTTACACGTGTAGCTGGTAGCTTGTTCTGTGATCGCTTGGTCTGTGCATCCGTTCGCAGATGATTGACTTGCTGATTTCTCAGGATAAGCTCATTTGTGGCCTTGTTTGTGTACCATTTTTGTGATATGATTATATGAAACTGTATTTGTGTTTGTTTGTTTGAGTGGAGATCTGGTGAGAAGGGCTTTCTATATGAGAAATGAGAAATTTTAAGATCCATCAGATTGAAATAATAAACGGTTAAGATTATACCTATTTTACATTAAAATTCGTATTTATTTAATTATTAGATATACTTAAAGGGTAAATTTTTTTTTTGATGGATAAGTAGTACAAGAGTTGGACAATGCCAAGACATTGACTCAATCTAGTACCTAAACACAACTGAAGCCCAGCCGAAGACGGTAATCCATCACAAACCAAAATCACCACCAGACAGGTGGGAGAACACCGCCAGACAGGCGGGATAACACCACAAACAAACGGTGGGAAGGCACCACCTACTTAAAGGGTAAATTAGGAATTTAGAATTCGATCTAAACCCTAATTCCGCATATCATGTTTTCTCCAACCATATTCGCGATTCTGCCTTTATATGAGAAATCCTAAGCGATGGCGAACAAAGGCGACCAAAAATCGACCGACCGCGACGATATTCAATGGCGGACAAAGGCATGCAGGGGACGACAGCCCGCCAATTTTACGGTACGTCGTAAACTCATTATTAGGTTAAACCTGAAGTTAATCCAATTACGAATTCTGTGGTTGTCGGAAAGAATTTTAGGGTTTATGGGAAACTTAATTGACCATACGCAGATCGAACCGTAAACCCTTTCATAACCCTCCTTTCGAATTTGAGTCTTACCCAAAAACCCAAATTCGGCAGCCATGTTTTCATTGTTAATGTCCATTCAAAATGCGTAGTCATGTTTCCTATTTAATTGACCTAGCTTTAAAATGCGTAGATTTGCATTCAATATGCCTAGCAGTGTTTCCTATTTAATTGGCTTAACATTTAAAAGCTAACAGCAGTGATTAATGTGTTTTGATTTTTTTATTGCTGCCTTATGAAATAAGGTGTTTACTACCAGTTTGGGCATCCATCTGGTTAATTTTCTTCTGTCTATGTAAGTATTTGATGGTTGTTTAAATTAGTAATTAAATAATCGTAGAAGCTAACAGTGTTTCCATTGTTAATGGCATTCAAAATGCATTTTACAAGAATATATTTAACAATTGTCATCAGGTTAAGGATTTGTACAAGAAAAAAAGAAAGTTATGAGTTTTGTGTTTACAAACAATAGCTGTCTGCTCAGTGTTGCATTTCATTAAAATTTATGATCATTTCTCTGATGGTTTATGTTGTTTGTGAGCTGTTTTATGTTGTTTGTGAGCTGTCTGCTCAGTGTTGGTTGGTTACATTCAAAATGCGTAGATTTGCATTGAAAATGCGTATCATTGTTTCTTATTTAATTGGCTTTCCATTTAAAAGCTAACAGTGTTTCCGATGTTAATGGGCATTCAAAAGCGTAAAAGTGTTTCTTAGTTAATTGGCATTTATGATCATTAAATGTTACGCATTTATAAATAAACTATAAACTGCGTAGTACCACATAAATAAATATTACGCATTTATAAATAAAACTGTAAACTGCGTAGTACCACATAGGTAAATGCGTATAAAACTGTAAATTGCGTAGTAAAGGCAATTGAGCATGCACCATTGATTTCTATGTTTACGATTGCAATATTCATATAGCTGTTCTCCTTTCTGTACTTCTTTTGCTTGAGAAAAACGTACCGGTGCTCACTTAGAATGGTATCATCACTGTTTTTATTTATTTGTTGCAACAGAATACTGTGAAAATATGCCAAGCCAGAAGATGCAACTGCTCCTGAAGAGATATCCATTGATGAAGAGCTGAGCGAGGATGAGTATAATTCAGGGGATGAAGACATAGCGGTGATGAATTATCCTTTGAAAGATTCAAGTCTTTCAAAATATTGTAATGTGGTGTCTGTTGTTGTTGACTTATTGTAATTTATGTAATCAACTTTCATGTAAGCAAATGATTGTTCTAATTTAAAATGAAGTCTCAATTATATGTGCATTCTGTTGTGGCCTGTCAGAGCCTTTCATATGCAGGTTGGTGTATCAAGAAGATTAAATGTAAATGCGTAAGATTTAAAGTAAAATGCGTAAGATTCATGGTAAAATGCATAAGATTTCTGGTAAAATGTGTAAGATTTAAAGAAAATGCATAAGATTCCTGGTCTATTACAAAAGCTACGTAGACAACTACTACACATTAAACAATCCGTGCTCGTCTGGTGTGATGGCACATATATAATTGATGCATTTGTGCAAATCAGTGGTGTCCTGGTCTTGAGATTCATCAAACACCTGAGTACCCTGTAATAAATTAAAACAAATTAATAGATTGATTGTCAGCATCAAATGCAACAATATAGATTTGTGCAAATGGTGACTGGTGAGGTGCTACAAAGAACCTAGGCTATAGAAGCTCCAGTTAAGATATGATTACTTACAGTATACCAAAAATCTAACAAGCAATAACGTTTTAATAGCTAAAGTGAAAGATGGTACCTTTGGTCAAAGTAATATTCGAGAATTGGGAATTGAGAGATTTTTTATATATATTTAAAACCCATCCACTTAGCCTTTAACTGTTCTTAAATTTCTGCTTAGGAAAAATCGCTAACCAAACTTGCAATTCCGGGAATGATTTCATCATAAATCATCAACACCTAACTGGTACTGGTAGCAGGACACCTACCATTAAATCAATCCAGTAGCCTACCTTTTCCTCACTTCAGCAGCGTCCTCATCGGGAAACATCAGAGGCATTTCATCAAATACCTTGTTAGCACCTCCATCTGCGCAAAGTCGAATCTCTGCTGCTCTACACAAACACAGGATTTACCATCAACCAAACCCCCCTCAGAAAACAAAACAGCTCCAAACAAAATCAACCGATATAAACACACTCTTCCGGAATCAAATCAATTACACGATAAAACAACGTACCGTGCTGCCACAACAGTGGCGTGAAGCGTGGAATGCTCTGATTGAGCACCACCAGCGCGTATTTCGGACTCAACACATCATCGCCGCCGTTGGCAGCCAAACCGGGCAGATTCGGCCACATCTCCACCACCGCCTTCTCCATCTTCAACCGAGCGCTGCGCTCGTCACCTTAAAAACAAAAAACGCGAAGTTCCGACATCGCCATAAAGCTCCCAACTTCGAATCTGAATTTGTCGAAAACTGAGATCTGGGTAGACGCCCGAATGAAATCGAGTAAAAATAAATCGGAATCCGACGAAACCAATTACACAATTTGAAAATCAAAAACTCTAAATCTCCGGCGAAAAAATGGAGTGTTGCAGAAGAAATTGGGTTGAAGAATCGATTACAATTCATAATTGACGATTTTACCCTAAAATACGAATTTAATGCATAAAAATGGACTGATAATAACAAAAATTAAGGGCCTTTAGATGAAAGATCCAATGGCTATTAGTATTTCTCATTTCTCATATGTTCCTAACTCTTGTTTGTTTGTGACATGATTATATGAAGCTGTATTTGTGATATGTAACATTCTCTTATGAACTAATTATTGTACGCCTGCAGATAATGTTGTCACTGTAATAGGATGGCAAAACAGAAATCAAAAGATGCAAGTCAAAAAAGAAGAACAATAACAAGAAGCAAGGACAAGAAAACGTATCCATCTGCTCTATAGAAATAGGAGACAATTTATCTTTATCAAATATATTTGTGAATGAGATGTATACATTCAAAGTTACTGTAAATATTGTAGGAACAAGTTTGATTTAAATAAAAACTTTATTTCCTTGTCTACATTTTCTTCTGTTTTTTTGTAGCAGGAACTCTGTTTACATCTTCTTCTTATTTTGTAGCAGGAACCCTTCCATTTTAAAAAAGGAAATATGCCCATCTTCGTCAATCACTTTGGGAGATTCAACACTCTACAAATATGAGAAGAAATATTAGACAAACATAAATACACATGTAACATAAAAAATTTACTATGAGTGTCATGAGTTTATCGTCATAGCTCCAAAGAAATTACATTCACAAAACGTCTTTTTGTTCTATCGTCACTCAACCATGCTAAGTTTGCAGGCTTAATTTAATTGGTTATAGTGAACGTATTTCAATACCGCCAAGTATCTAACTTAGCAATAACTAAGCCTGCACCTTCAACATGTGGATGGATATATTTGGGAATTTGAGAAGAAATAAGATCACTGAAACTTACACATGACTTCCTGATTCCTCTGAGACATCTCATGATTAACAACCTCGTAATAGTGTAGCCTGTCGTTTAATCGCGAGATTTCAAAGTTTATCAATTTCAGATGTGCCTCCAATTCCTTCTCATCTTTTCTGCCTTTGCAATGCCTCTCCCAGTAGCCTCGATACAATTCGTGCTACATTAACTTGTTCGCATACATCCAAACCACTTCTGGGATCAGTATCGGGATAAAGTGGAAAGTCAGCAAGAAGAGTAATCCCCACACAGGATAGCTGCTCCCTCAGTTTCAACCACTGGCATCGCAAGTGCAGAGCAATAAAACATAAACTGATTTGTTCTACTGAAAAGACAAAATTAACAATAAAACAATGTTATAGAATACAACTTAGAGAAAAACTGGCCATCATAAAAGATTTAAACATATTTACAGGAGTAGAAAGCATATCATGTCTGAAGAAAAAAAAATCTAAGCAGTACATAGAAAAATACAAGAACACAAATGCAACATGAATCTCTTTGTTTAATTTAACTCCATAGAACAAAGTCCAGCACTTGATAATCACACCATACGGGAATACACATGACCTAAATATAATTACTTACATTTTGCTGGGAAATTGAACATCTTGGATATATCGAACTGAGATGGTGCTGGGAAATTGAATACCTTTCGATGTTGCAAACAAAACACTTCCTGCTAATTTGCTTCGAATTTCCTGAAGCGAATCAGAATCCGCAACAGAGAAAGGGCGAGCGAAGGAAGACGGAGACGGGAACAAGCGCCGTCAGTTAACTGCACGTGGCTGAAGACCTAAGTAACATCTAAACTCTGTCGTTTTACATAATTCAATCGTAAATTTCAACTGAAATCCAAACGACGTCGTTTCGGGGGCTGGCAGCACCCGATCTGATTCCCAATTGATACACCATAAGAATATATGGAAATTAGGAGGCAAAAAGGTGGTTCAGTGGAGCACCTCTCCTGTTGTATCAAAATGATTCAGGGTTCAAGTCCTCACAAACTCAAATTGAACAGATACTATCTTAAGAGCATGAGCTCATAATCAAAAAAAAAATATATGAAAATTAGTAGGGCAAACTCAAAAATATAATGGCGGCATTAATTTGATTGATGAGTAATAAAACTAATTATTAAGCTAATTAATGGTATGTTAACAATATTGAAGAAGGAGGTGGGGAGAGAGAGGAAATAGATGAGGAGAGAATTCTGCAAACTGATTTCTTATTTTCTTCATTCGTTTTGTCTCTCATATAAAGCCTATCGCATAACAAACTTGTTTGGCATCTTGTGCCCAGTCAGCATTGCTGACAGATTTCATAGATTTATGTAACAAATTCCTTGAGTTTGTTAGGCCATTTGATTACCCTGGTGCTCTTGCGGGCCGGTTGATTTGGCTCTTCTTGCGTAAGGTCCATGCCCTCTTTGATGCCCGTAACATTACCCTGCTCATCAAAAACAATCTTGTCCTCAAGATTGAACGTAGGATAGGCCTTTATGAAAGCAGTGGCATCCTCCCACGTAGCTTCGGAGCGTGGCTGTTGTTCCCATTGCACCAGAAACTGTGGTTTTGGCTTTCCCAGCACCAAAATATGTCGAAAGCCAAGAAGGTTTTCTGGCTGATGCAGGGGGTGATCTGTTATTGAAGTATTGGGTAGGGCAAGAGGTTGAGCAGTCGGGTCCCCTCTGCATTGTTTCAGAAGGGAAACATGGAAAACGTCATGGATCTTGCACCCCTCTGGCAATTGTAGGCGGTAGGCGACTTGGCCTATGCGCTCCACTATTTTGAAGGGGCCGTAGAACCGCTTTGCCAATTTGAAACCAGCACGGCGGTGCACACTTAGTTGACGATAAGGTTGCAGCTTTAGGTATACCCAATCATCCGGTAGGAATGTCTTGTCTTGGCGATGCTTGTCCACTTGCTGCTTCATGCGATTCTGGGCACGCAGTATGTTGGATTTGAGCTGTGCCAGGATATTGGTGCGATCGACGAGAATTTGGTCCACTGCTGCAGTTTGTGCCGAGCCTTGAACATAGTCCAAGATACTTGGGGGAGGGCGGCCGTACACAGCTTCAAATGGAGACATTTTGATGGCGGAATGGTGAGAGGTATTATAACTCCATTCTGCCCACGGGAGGTGTGCCGTCCAATCCCTGGCTGACTCAGAAACGAAGCAACGTAAATAGTCTTCCACGCAACGATTAAGAACTTCTGTTTGTCCATCTGTTTGTGGATGATAGGCAGAACTGGAGGCCAAGGAGGTGCCCTGCAGCTTGAACAATTCCTGCCAAAAGTGGCTCATAAACAAAGGATCACGATCTGAGACAATAGACGAGGGCAACCCATGCAAGCGGAAAATCTCTCGGACAAAAATGGAGGCCAAGGTAGCTGCTGAAAAACTTGTTGGCAGTGCAATGAAGTGACCATATTTGGTTAATCGATCCACGATGACCCATATCACTGTTTTTCCCATCGAAGGAGGCAAATGGGTTATAAAATCCATGGAAATCGAATCCCAAACCTTGTCGGGGATATCGAGGGGTTGAAGTAGCCCTTGCGGCTTCGAGGTAGATGTCTTGGCTTGTTGGCACACAGCGCATTCAGCCACATATGTCTGGACATCATTGCGCAGATTAGGCCAATAAAAATTTGCTGTTACTCTTGCTAAGGTTCGTTGAACCCCTGCGTGACCCCCTGTTGGAGAGTTGTGAAACTCATGTAATATCAAAGTTTGGAGAGCGGAATCAGGTGGTACATATAGGCGGTTCTTGAACAGAATTAAGCCATCTCTAGTGCTGTAGTGAAGTTTGCTGTCAGGCTGAGTGATGATGTCTTGAAATAATGACTGGGCTGCTGGGTTAGAGGCAATAAACTGTCGCAGGGCTTTGAGAATACCCAATGTAGGTGTTGAGATGGCACACATCTGTGGTGGCAGCAATGCAGGAAGTCTGGACAAGGCGTCAGCAGGTCCATTGTCGCGACCAGGCTGGTAGACTATCTCGAAGTCAAAACCAAGTAGCTTAGATACCCATTTTTGTTGAGCTGGTGTTTTAATCGTCTGTGTGAGCAATGCTTTCAACGGTTGATGATCTGTCTTGATAATAAATCGGGGGCCAAGTAGATATTGTCGCCATTTTAATATGGCAAGAACAACCGCACACAGCTCACGATTATATGTCGAGGAGGATTGAATAGTTGGGGGAAGAAGCTTACTGAAAAAGGCAATGGGTTTACCATCCTGGGAGAGCACCGCTCCTACGCCGTGGCCTGAGGCATCAGTGGAAACCGTGAACTGCTTGGAGAAATCCGGAAGGGCGAGCACTGGTGTGGATGTCAAGGCACGTTGAAGTGATCGAAAGGCGATTGTAGCTTCTTCTGTCCATACAAAGGCGTCTTTCCGCAGGAGCTGTGTTAATGGGGCGATGAGGGATGCATAGTGTGCGACGAAGCGACGATAATAACCTGTTAATCCCAGAAATCCACGCAGTTGTTTAATGGTTGTTGGCAGAGGCCACTGAATCACAGCTTGTATTTTTTCTGGATCAACTGTCATGCCTTCTCCGGATATGATATGCCCCAGGTATGTGAGTTGACACCTAGCAATATCACACTTGCCCGGTTTAGCGTAAAATGAATTATTATGTAGTGTTTGGAGTACCTCGTTCAGGTGGACCTCATGTTCCTCTCAGTTGCGGCTGTAAACCAGGATATCATCAAAGAAAACGAGAACTGATCGGCGCAGCAGGTGTTTAAATATGGAGTTCATCTCGGATTGGAATGTGGATGGAGCGTTGGAGAGCCCAAACGGCATCACCAGGAATTCATAATGGCCTTCATGGGTCCTGAAAGCTGTTTTATGGACGTCGTTGGCGTGCATTCGAAGTTGGTGATAACCGGAGCGAAGGTCGAGTTTGGAGAAGACTTGGGCGCCATGTAACTCATCCAGAAGCTCGTCCACTGTGGGTATAGGGAAATGATCCTTGATCGTTACAGCGTTTAGGGCTCTATAGTCGACGCAAAAGCGCCACGATCCATCTTTTTTTCGAACGAGCAGCACTGGCGAGCTGAAGGGACTAGAGCTCGGTTGTATGATACCGTCCTGCAGCATTTCAGCGATGAGACGCTCTATCTCATTTTTCTGAAAGTGTGGGTATCTATATGGCCGGACCCGAATTGGTGCTGTTCCCGGTTGGAGGGGAATACGATGGTCAGCTAAGCGGGGAGGAGGGAGGCCTTTTGGTGGTTGGAATATGTGGGTAAATCGGGTGAGGAGATTTGTGAAGGTGGATCGGATATGTGGTGGTAGGGTGTTTGGTATTGAGGGGAGCTCTATTTTGGCAGAGGAGATGGGGGTTGTGGTGGTAATAAGTTGGTAAAAAGAAGCTGAAGATGTTTGGTGGAGGCGAGTAACTTGGCTAAGGGAGAGTTGGGAGAAGGTAGGTTTGGTCAGCCCATAGAGTTTGATTTGGGCGCCGTTGTGTACAAAGCTGAGCCACATATCTGTATAGTCAAAAAGCACTGGGCCTATTTTGGCAAGCCAGTCCACACCAAGTACCATGTCTGCTCCGTAAATTGGAAGAAGGTGAAAATCCACCGAAAATTCATGGCCACCCATGGCGATGGAGACTCCGGCGCAAAAACCCTCACAGGACAATGAGTCACCATTACCGACCGTAACCGATAAGTGCCTTGCTGGTTCCACAGGGAGATGGAGGTGTTTTGCAATGCGACCTTGCATAAAATTGTGGGTCGATCCACCGTCAATGAGAACGACTAGAGGTTTGCCAAGGATGGTGGCCTCAATACGAAGCGTGGAGGGCGCTTGGTGACCCTCGAGGGCATGTAGTGAGATATTAGGGTTTGAAGCAGGTGGGTTGGGTATGGGCTCAGAAGGAAGGTCTATTGTGTCGTGTGAATCAGCTAGTGGGGAACAGTCAGGGTATATGGGGGGATCGGCTTCTTCAATAACAAGACACTGGAATTTGGGTTTGCAAAGATGACCTCGGGTGTAGGTTTCATCGCAGTTGAAGCAAAGGCCGCGTTCACGGCGGCTAGCCATCTCGGCTGGGGTTAGGCGCTTTGTGGGGAGGCGACTGGGCGTGGGAGTATTGGGTGTATGGTGGGGAAAGGTTTGTGTAGGTGGGGGTGGCCTGATGCGGTTCCAAGAGCGACGATGGTCGTCAATTTTTTCTTCGATTAAGTATGCTAACCCAACCGCGTCATAGAGCGTGCGGGGCCTATGGACGTATATCTCTCTTTTAATATCGTCGCGAAGGCCGGACATAAAACAATGGAGGAGGTTGTAGTCCGAAAGTCCGATGGCTTTGTTTGATAAGTTTTCAAACTCGGCCAAGTAGGTTTTGACAGTAGAACGCTGGCGCAACTTGTATAATGCTCCTTCGGGGTTCTGATAGGAAGATGGTCCGAAGCGCAGCTCGAGATCCCGGACAAAGCAATCCCAGGAGCTTAGATGACGGTTCCGATGCATCCAATGGAACCTTTGCAGGGCCAAGCCTGACATATAGAAGGATGCAATATGGAGTTTTTGATCATTGGGTGTGGAATGGTAGGCAAAGAAACGGTCGACTTGGAAAAGCCAGTCAGATACGTTCTCGCCAGTGAAGTGAGGAATGTCGAGCTTGGGTGTTTTGGGTGGATTGTAGTGCTGAAGGTCAGGTGTGAATGGAGAGTCAAGAGGGATAGGGTAAGGGAATTGGGTGGGTGAATAGATGTCAGTGTGGTGATATGGTGGATGTGATGGCGGCATATTGGCTGGGATTTGGTCAGGGGGAAAGGGGTTAGGAGGAATATGAGTGGGGGGATTGTGGGCAGGTGGGTTTGGATGATTGGCCATGGGAGGAAGAGCTGGGGTGGGCAGCAACGCCGGAATCTTCTCTATTTTGGCCATTGAGATTTGCAGGTCTTTGATGGACTGCTGCATCGATTCCATCTGCTGTTTGTTTGTGGCAAAATTAGCATCATGCCGCTGGACCAAATCGGTCAAGATGGATAATGTTTCAGATTGAGATCTGGTTGTGATTTCGTCCGGCATAGTGAAGGGAGGGCTCAACTCAGTGAAGAAAGCACCAATGTTAACAATATTGAAGAAGGAGGTGGGGAGAGAGAGGAAATAGATGAGGAGAGAATTCTGCAAACTGATTTCTTATTTTCTTCATTCGTTTTGTCTCTCATATAAAGCCTATCGCATAACAAACTTGTTTGGCATCTTGTGCCCAGTCAGCATTGCTGACAGATTTCATAGATTTATGTAACAAATTCCTTGAGTTTGTTAGGCCATTTGATTACCCTGGTGCTCTTGCGGGCCGGTTGATTTGGCTCTTCTTGCGTAAGGTCCATGCCCTCTTTGATGCCCGTAACATGGTAATTGACTGTGGGCATATTTTCCCTTTCTTTTTTTTTTGATAACAATGTACGTTTGGCACTGGACACTACTCGTGAGGATCTGCTACTGCTATCATCTCGAGCAAAGACAAGCATGTCTCACACTGGACCCATGTTTAAGAGAAGATGGAACAGAATTGCTAGAAGTTCGCCCGAGAAAAGAAAAAAAGGGACAGAAAACAAATTTAAAATAGTTCATCGAAAATAAAAATGATTGTCTCAGGGAAATTATTTTACCTCGATACTAGAGACGGAACTAGTGTTAGTCGGAGATGACATGTGTCACTCCCAACTTTTTTTGCAAATTTTGTTTATAAAATAATATTAATTAATATATAAGACAATTTAATATTTATATAATTTAGTATAATTATTTATTATTTTAGTTTTGATTTATGAGTTATCCTCCCACACCAACAATTGTCGATACATTTCTCATTTACATCTAGGTTAGTTTCTTATTTATTTTTCAGTTTATGGGATTTTATAACGAATTAGAGTGTTGTGAACCATATGAGGGATTATTGCCCAATCTACCCCACTTTCAAACTCGAATAACCCGTTTGCACCAATTGAAACTCAAATAACCAATCTACCCCATTTTATAATAATTCCGATTTCTCGGGAACCCACTCTTAATCCCGATTTCTCTCTTACCGGAATTGTACAAAAATAAAAATGTGACTGAATTTTAGGCATATAGACGAAATAATATACACGTAAGATCCCGGTTTTGGAGGAACCGGAATCCTTCAAATTAAAAATCATTACTTTGCACTGAGGAGAGAAAGAGATGATTCTACATTAATGCTTTTCAAATCAGTAATGCTTTATACTGTTTTATCTGACAGAGGTAGCTGAGGAGAGTTTACTGTCTTTTGGGTGTACCAATGCTACGTACAAAGTAATGATTTCTTTCCTTATCAAAAAAATATAAAAAAATTACTGTCTTTTCAAACTAGCATATGTTTATATCCCAATCCGAGGAGAGAAGCAGATGATTCAACATTAATGCTTTTCAAATCACTAATGTTTTATACTATTTTATCCGACAGAGGTAGCTGAGGAGAGTTTATTGTCTTTTTGGGTTGTACCAATGCTACGTACAAAGTAATGATTTTTACTGTCTTTTCAAACTAGCATATGTTCATATCCCAATCTGAAGTTTACTGTCGTATCCCAAGCTGCTGTACAAAGTAATGATTTTTAATTTGAAGGATTCCGGTTCCCCCAAAATCGGGATCCTACGTGTATGTTATTTCGTCACGTTTTGATCCACGTACGCCTAAAATTCAGCCACATCTTTATTTTTGTACAATTTCGGTAGGAGAGAAACCGAGATTAAGAGTGCCAGTTCCCGAGAAACCAGAATTATTATAAAGTGGGGTGGATTGGTTATTTGAGTTTCAATTGGTGCAAACGGGTTATTCGAGTTTGAATGTGGTTTTTAAGAATTAGAACTTCTAGTGTTTTGAGAAGTAAATTAGGGTTTATTGGTGTGTATTATCTTGTCCTTCTAATAAGTTAAGAGCTAATTATATTAACATCGATAAAGATGCTTGTTAAAACATTTTTTGTTTGACAACAATGATAAAGAAATAGCTATAATTTTAGTGAGGATTTAGTAAAATATGACTTTCGCGACAGGGAAAACTAACGTTCTTTATCTGAATATAATATAACTCTTCATATAATAATGCTAAATTTATTTAACACGTCATTGTCACCCCCTACTTCAATTCCTGATTCCGTCCCTACTCGATATCATATAATAAGATACTAAGAAGCTCCTATTATATTCATAGTCCAAAGCGGCTGCATGTCAAAAAAATAAATAAAATTTTCTAACTCCCGTTCTTTGAGTCTGGTAAATCATTTCTTGTAAACTGTGATTTGATGTTCAGACCACCTTCAAGATTCGTGTAACTCGCAGACGAAAGCGTTTCATGCCACCCAACGTCCACCACAACACTGAGGGGCATGCCTAATGACCTTATGTCAGAGCTCCAGATAGATATTACTGGGCTTATAGTTGCCTTGTAGTACTATCCAGGAAATGAGCGGCCCAAATACACAAAGCTAATATTAAAATTATGAGAGAAATTTTGTTAAGTACTTCACGCGGCTTGATGAAATGGCAGTGTGGAACTTGTAGTTGACGCAGTCGTGACAGTGGTGGTGTCAACGCTTGTTGTGGAGGTGATGGTATTGTGACTAACAGTATCCGATCTGGGTGATATGTAATTTCGATGCTGGAGTCGGGAGACAATAGGGCGGCTGCAGGGCCGTGCCTGATATAGGGGTAGTAGTGGCATACGCCAAAGACCCATATTTCGAGGGGCCCATTATGTTTGAAATTATATGTAAAGTCAATTTGAGTGCACCGAATATATAGAAAAAGATTAACCTAACAAATTTATTATTTGGTCATTCGAGGCACGACTATTATTATTATTGTTAATATGATAATATGCATATGCATTATATATGCAATATATATGGATTACATATGCAAAGAATAAAAAATGTAATATTTTATATTCTATTATAGAAAATGATTGTTTTAAATTTTTATCTTTTCAACATGATTTAGATATACTTTTTAGAAAAAATTTAATGTACTATATAAGAATAAAACACACAAAAATAATTAAAAATATTACCAGCTCTGATACCAATAATATGTTATGTAAAGAGTTTTCATTTTTAAATACATTTAAATGTAATTCTATCTTGTAAGTCCCAAAATATATTTCGACCAAGGACCCTTAAAATATCAGGTACGGCTCTGGGCGGCTGCGGCGGGGGCTCAAAACATCCTTATTAGAAAAATAAAAAATAAAGTTAATAATAATAACATAGAATCATAGATCAGTAATGAACACTACAAAATTAATGGGCGCTTGAAATAAAAAATATACCTGCAGATATCTCAGTACCTGAGAAGAAACCGTCATCTTCAAAAGTAAGAGCTACTTTGCCAACATTTCTGTATCAAGATAACAGAAAATTTAACACCACCGCAAAATAAAGACAATGCGTATATTTTTTTTATTCATAGAAGTCAGTAAAGACTTAAAAAAAGCTCTAAGACCCATAACCGCGGACCCACTAAACTCTAAAAAGAACAGCTCAGAAAACTCTAAAGAAACAACTCCAAACAAATCTCTCTCGGCACTCACAGAGAACTCTATCGATGGAGCCGCCAACCACCCAAAAATTAGGGAAAACTCCGGAACCAACACTCTCACGAACGACACCGATCACGGTTGGAAACTTTGGAACCAACTACTCTGTCTACTACGTAATACCTTAAACACTGGAGGAGAAGAAGATGCTGCTCACGTCAAGGCTCCGACACCCGAAATCGCAAAGACCTTTAACAACTGCCCTAACTGGAAGCTCTAACATTAAAAAGGAGGAGAACCGGTAACCCTGACCCCTTAACCCAAAACCGCCTCTACACCTCTTTGTTGCTCTTAAGCTTGAGAATATGAGAAAAGACGAACTGGAAGAGTTCTAACGGTATCGATTTGCTTCCAGGTCCATAAACACTCTGATTACTTCATCCTCGGGTGCATTTTTCGCTACTAACCCCAAGCTCTTAGCAAATTGGTAAGTCTCCTCCGCTTCCTTCCAACAATCTGGCTTCTTCCTCTCCTCTTCTTCAGTCATCATCTCTTCTTGATGACCCCTCTGTCTATCTCTCTGGTTTGATAGAGCGGATGCTGATTATTTTATCGATAAATATAGGGCTGCGGGTTGTGCTAAGTCGGGCCAACCCTTTGAAAGAGTTTTACCCCGAACAAGGTTAAAACCACCAGGTGCAGATCGATTGTGGGGGGCGGTTAAACCAAATGCGCAATTAAAGTTTTTAAAGAAGAAGAAGATGAGATGCGTAGTACCTGAGGATCATGGGAGCTTCCATTTTGCTTCGACTGTCTCGCTCTCTGGTGCTCTTTGATGAGATATATTGCTCTAGAAATCATTCAACTTTGTCTTGCTCTATGGTGAGGGGAGAATGATAGATGTGTTTTTATAGAATGATGAAAAAAGCATCACACATTGTTATCAAAGTTAAAGCCACTATCATGTGTTTTGCAATTAGGTTTACTTATAGTAAAATCTTTAGCAAAGGTAGAATTAAAAAGATAAAGTATACATTAGCTTTGAAATTGGAGTGGAGCTCATTTGGTGGAAGTGAGGCGTTTCGTGTAGTTAAATCAAAGCTCCTTAATATATTATTGAAAGTTATCTATATTGATGTCTTTAATTCATGTTTGGCCTCCATCGAGATAATAGAAAATTTAACACCACCTCAAAATAAATACAATGCGTACATCCTTGACCTAGGCAAAAGCCTAGAGGTACCAAAACTGAACAGAGTTTGCTACAAACTGACGCTTACAAAATTAGGTTGCGACTAACTCAGGCCCAACTTTTCTTGATGAGGCCAAACATGAATTAAAAACATAACAGTTGTATTTCGGAAATGAATGTAGTTATCGTTATCAAGTTCTTTTGAGTCTCGCAAATCATTTATTGTAAACTGTGATTTGATGTTCAGACCACAGTGGTAATATTGCCTTCCGAGGCATGACTATTATTATTTTTTTTAAATATTAATAGGGTAATGTGAATATGCATTATATATGCATTACATATGTAAAGAATAAAAAATATAATATATTTATACTCTATTATAGAAAATGATTTTTTAATTTCAACATGATTTAGATATACTTTTTAGAAAATTTTAATGTACTATAAAAGAATAAAACAAACAAAAATATTTAAAAATATTACCAGCTCTGATACCAATAATATATTATGTAAAGAGTTTTCATTTTTAAATATATTTCTATCTTGTAAGTCATAAAATATATTTTCGCACAAGGACCCTTAAAATATCAGGAACGGCTCTGGGCGGTTGCGGTTGGCGGCTCAAAACATCCTTATTAGAAAAATAAAAAATAAAGTTAATAATAATAATAACATTGAGTCATATATCAGTAATGAACACTACTGATATATGATTTGCTGAGAAATTCTTGCAAGTAATGTTGAATTAGTGAAGAACAATGACCACAAAGATTTTTTTTTGCTGCCTTATTGCTTGGCCGTTCATCATGCTGGGATGACAAGAAATGATTATCAAATTGTTGAGGATATGTTCAGAAATTTCCATGTGCAAGTATTAGTTACGACCAGAGGCGGTGGCAGGGGGGCCTGGGGGGCCAGGACCCCTCTCAAATTTTGCAAAAAATACCTTTCATTAGGATTTGAACCCTAGCTTTGTTACATGTTAGTAACCTTTCTACCATCTGAGCTATAAAACATTCATGTTTTGTCTAGCAAAGAATAACATTAAGTATTTGAAGTTGATTATTTTATTTAGTATCTCAATTAAGTATGTTTGATTAGTTAATCGCACTCAATCCGAATTATTTAGATCTAAGTTAAATTTTTTTTAACAACTAAGCTATAAAACAAAATAAAATACGTATTTATTAATTAAAATAAACTCCAATTAATTTAAATTCTATTATGAATATGTATTTTATATTAAAATTTTTGGGACCCCCCTCTCCAGAGGCGCTGGATCCGCCACTGGTTACGACCCCAACACTCGCATGGAGTGTGAACCTTGGCTCACGTACAGTGATTATCAAAGGTACTCAGATTTACAATCCAGATAAAGGAGAATGGAATGAACTATGTCCTTTGTATGTCATGCAAATGCTGGGGCGAGCAGAGGGTCGATACAAATTGAAAGGGGGAGGAATCATTATCACAGACCACGATGAGCTAGAGTATCACGTATCATTGATGAATCAACAACTTTCTATTGAGAGTCAGTTCATATCGAAACTGGCTGACCAGTTGAATGTTGAAATTGTTCTCGGGTCTGTTCAAAATGCCAGAGAAGCTATGAACTGGCTCGGCTAAACTTATTTGTACTTCCGCATGCTTAGTAATCTAAGACTTTATAGCCGAGATCCAAGACAAAATTAATGGGAACGCTTGAAATAAAAAAAACATATCTGCAATCTCAGATATCTCAATACCTGAGGAGGAACCGCCATCTTCAAAAGTAAGAGCTACTTCGCCAACATTCCACCATCAAGATAATAGAAAATTTAACACCACCTCAAAATAAAGACAATGCGTACATCCTTGGCCTAGGCAAAAGCCTAGAGGTACCAAAACTGAACAGAGTTTGCTACAAACCGGCGCTTGCGAAATTGGGCTGCGACTAACTCAGGCCCAACTTTTCTTGATGAGGCCAAACATGAATTAAAAACATAAAAATTGTATTTCGGAAATGAATGTAGTCATCATCTCTTCTTGATGACCCCTTTGTCTATCTCTCTGCTTTGATAAAGCGGGTGCTGATTATTTTTATTGAATGTAGGGATGAGGGTTGTGCTAAGTCGGGTCAACTCTTTGAAAGAGTTTTACCCCGAACTTTGTTAAAAGCACCAAGTGCAGATCGATTGTGGAGGCGGTTAAAGCAAATGCGCAATTAGAGTTTTCAAAAAAGAAGAAGATGAGATGCGTAGTACCTGAGAATCATGGGAGCTTCCCTTCTGCTTCAATTGTCTTGCTCTCTGCTGCTCTTTGATGAGGTATCTTGCCCTACAAATCCTTCAACATTGCCTTGCTCTATGGTGAGGGGAGAATGATAGATGTGTTTTTATAGAATGATGAAAAAATGCATCACACATTATTATCAAAGTTTTTTTTGAAAGGACATTATTATCAAAGTTAAACCCACTAGATTTGAATGACAAGTATATATGAGAGAAGAGTTGGGATCAAATGAGAAATGACATCTTTGGTGAGAAATAAAAAATTTTAATATCCGTCCGATTTATCATTCAACGGACTTGATTTTACCAATTTATTTGTATTTATTTTCGGAATAAAATCGAGAATAAGGGTGTATTCGTCATTTGATTTAATCTAATTTTAATTAATTTCTATTTTGTCGCACACGTTCTTTTGGCTTGACTAATTATCATTAAGATCTTATTTTTTGGTTATTCAACACTGTATAATTTTCTGGTTTGGTGTCGTCCTCATCGCTCCCAACCTCTCTCCAGCATCTCTCCCTCTCATCCAACCGCTTCGCTGGACCAGTCCACACATTGCTGGAAAAGCTCACTCAGTTGAACTACTTGACCTGAGCATGAACAATATCATGAAAATCCAGATGCGATTCTTCTAACCACCATCGCCATCGTCATCTTCATCTTCTCCGATCGCGACTTGCTGCGTCATCAAACTCGTCTTTTATTAACTCTCTCTTTCTTCAGATCTTGAAACAGAGTGAACCAGCGAGTCATGGATTCTAGAGCTCGATTGGACCACGCCGTGTTCCATCTTACTCCGACACTGACCAGGTTCTGAATCGATCCAAGAACATCACTTTTGTGCCTTTACCGTGATCCAATTTCGCGAAACTGAGTTTAACTTTGTCGGATTTGTGCCAGATGTGATGCGTAGTGGAGTCGTAGCTTTGTACATATAATGCCTAGATTAATACATAACATTCGTAAAAGGCTATCAATTTCATATATGAATCAGTGCTACACGAATATTATGTACAAGGCTACGAATGTTATATAACTTTCGAGTGATACGCATATACTATTTTTTATAATGCGTAGCTTTCTAGTCAAAATGCGTAGATATGCAATTTCTAATAGGCATACATTTATAATGCGTATCTTTCTGTTTAAAATGCGTACATATGCTTACGCATTTTAGTTGGAAAGTAACCACAATTACAACTACGAATTTTGATTTCAGAACTACTCTCATTTTAAGGCATGCCACGCATTTTAATTCTTGGATTTTGAAACTGATGGCATCACATGAATTCAAAAATTTGAAACAATTAATCGTCCTAAAAGGATCAAAATTTTGATTAATCATGTCGAAAATCCATCCAAATCATATATTTGATTAATCAATTGCCTTAAAGCCACAGTCGCCGACCCATGCTAGAGGCAAAATCGGAAATTGATTTGATTTGATTATCGGAGTGATTGATTTGATTATCGAAATTTTAGAGATTGCAATGAGTGAAAAGTGGGATTACGTTGAGATTGATTTTTTGATTTCTAATTTGCTCTTTAATCGTATTTAATAATTAAATAAATACAAATTTTAATGTAAATTAGTATTAATCTAAACCGTCTATTAATTTGATCGGATGGATATTAAAATTTCTAATTTCTCACCAAAGATACATTTCTCACAGGAACCGGACTGTATGAGAGAATAGTAAAAAATAAACTGGCCTTACATCTGAAGGGTGAAACAAAACTTGCCATTTCCATGAAATAAACTTGCCATGCTGAGTGATCCTCATAACAACTTCCCCACTCCAGCAAAACCCACTAGAGAATTCCAAGAAAAATTAATAAAATCAAGTCCGAGAAAATATTGGTGAATATGGGCCAAGAAGTGAAAATAAGGTCTAAGCGGCTAGAAGAACAAAATATTGTAGCGAGTCATTTATGTTTGATATTTTTGCAGTAGCTTGTAGAGCATTCAATTGTAATTGTAATTGTAATTGTAATTGTAATTGTAATTGTAATTGTAATACTAAACTGATTTAAACCTTCCATTGCAAACTGCTTACTTTTTTCTATAAAGTTTGACAATCAGGAATAAATGTTAGTTTTAAATAAAAGTATGAGTTAGATTCATATGAAAATAGTAAGTATTTAGTTTATTATAGGCCTGGGCGAAAAAACCCGAAAACCCGAAGCCCGAACCGAACCGAATCGAACCGAAAAAGCCCGAAAAAAGCTCGAACCGATGGGACCGAAAAAAGCCCGAAAAAAGACCGAACCGATTGGTGATATTCGGTTCGGTCTCGGTTTTGAATTTTTCTTGGCCCGAAAGCCCGAACCGAACCGAAAGCCCGAAATAGCCCGATAGAGACCGAAAAAAGCCCGAAAACCCCGAAAAAGACCGAAAAAAGCCCGAAAAAGACCGAAAAACAACGGCAAAAAAAAGCCCGAAAAAAACCCGAAACGAACCGAACCCGAACCGAACCGAATTTTCGGGCTTTAGTCGGTTTTTGCCTTAAAAAAGCCCGAACCCGAACCGAACCGAATTTTCGGGTTTCGGTTCGGTTTTCGCAAAATTTCGGCCCGAACCGACCCGAGCCCACCCCTAGTTTATTAGATTATCTGCAGATAACTTCAAGCGAAAAATTGTATATGAAATAGTGAAGGTTCTATATCAAAAAAAAAATTAAAAAAAGGACCAAATGCAACTTGACCAAATGCAACTTGACATTGTATCAATCTTGATAACATATGCAGTATTCAAAAATAAACGAATTCAGACATTATCGTAATACACAATGACTATCAATTAACGAATTTAAGGCGAGATCAATGTCACCATGTCTAACAAATGAACATGTGAATAGTTGGACTCCTTTGGTATAATGCTCTTGTCCATCTTTATTTTCACAAATATATCTTTTTGTGGTACATAAGCTTGAAGGATATTGTCGTCATGGCTAACCATTCCCAATGGTTTAAGAAGTTTAGATTTGATATATATCTTGAGGCACTAATTCCTTTGAAATCGTCAACACCCTCTCCCAAACGTCATTATTTCCATGTTTCGAGTGCTCCCATACTTGATACTTCAACCAAAGCTTCACAATAAAAACCATAAATATACCCGTACAATGATCCATTAAAAATGACCCAATTTAACCAAAATTGTCTTGCCCGTCTCCGTTTTCATTCGTGGGAAAGACACCATATATAGTCAGTCAGCTTCTCCTCTATTAAGGGAGACTTGTCATCTCGGTTTCTGCCAGTCCAATACACATCTTCACCAACTCCTATTGGCTCCAACATATCATAACCGCGCATCAAATATTACAAGGAATGGCCGAAGAATCAACTGTCTTCCACTCGTTGCTCTTTAATGCTCTAACTTTAATTATACAAATTTTCTCCTGGTCATAAGTAGTGAAACTCACCACAACAAACTTGTAGTCACTTTTTGTTAGGGGTGGGCGTTGGACGGGTTGAGACGGGTTGTGCTTGGTCCTAACCCGACCCGAAATAATAACCGGGTCATTTATTCGAACCCTAACCCGGCCCGAAAGACCGGGTCAATTATGTGAACCCGAACCCGACCCTAAAACTAAAATTTATAAAAGGCATAAAACATTCATGGTCATCTATCATGATATAAATACTTTAAAGTTTAGTATTACAGTTTCATTGCAAATCAATTACATATTCATATGTACTAGTGTAATATATCACGAGAACACAAATAAATTTTTATTCAAATGAGGTATAATGTTTGAATTCCATTAAAAATCTAATATTTTTATATTACTTATGAAATCGGGTAACCCGAGCCTCAACCCTAACCCGACCCGAAAATTATACCGGGTTGGTTAATCGGACCCTAACTCGACATTAAGTGGACCGGATCGGGCCGGGTTGTCGGGCCGGGCCAGGTTTTGTCCACCCCTACTTTTTGTACTATCATATCCAAAGCCAACAAAAGTACTTACTCCATTAATATCTTTCCAAAACATCTCTTGGCCATTCAACCTTCTTGTATCGCCGCGTAAAGGGATTCCATATAACTATCACAGCTCGTTCATAATTGGTACTTTCGTATATCGAGCATAGCAGCCCATCACATGAAACTTAAGCCTCGAGACAATATCTTGATGCAACTCACCGTGTTCACTGAAACTTAAATAAAGTCAGCCACTTGTTTTGTACAAAATTCGGCATCGAGTATATAACACTCGTAACTAATAACTGATCTTGTATTGGTTTCATCTGAATTAGATGACTACTGAAAAATATACTTTCTATGATCTCATTCCATAACTTGCACAAATAACGAAACTGTAACAAGCTTGACATAGGCAAATATAGTAATATCAAATATACCATATATGATCCGGAAAGACAGGAAGCTGAGCTGAAAATATACCATAGGTTGGCTCTAGACTAGAGCCTTTTAACTCTTAAAGGCTTGAATATAGGCCTTCAATTTCATATTTCTGTTTAGTATTCGAGTCGAGCTCGATCAATTTAGATTCGTCCTAAAAAAACGCAACCGGGCTTGAAGTTCGAACAATAAGTCCTTCAAATCATGTCAAATTTTTTTTGTCTAACATAGGAAAAAAAGATTGTTTTCCTTCCCCCCCTGTTTTTAAACTTTGCAATGAAATTGGCTCTACGAGTGCCGGATAGTTATGTTTCCCAACTAAATCGGAACCCCTAGTACCGGTCTTATTCCCAAATGCGACCGAGGCCATCTTCAAATAAGATACTAGAAAGGATCTAGGTGGAAGTCTACGCTAACAATAGCCGGCTATATTATGAAGTTGATATTGAAGTGCCAGTTTTACCTGAAATCCAGATACAATCTTTTCTCTTCTTCTCACTCATCTTCTCATTTTCTCCTCAAACCGACTTCGTTATGTAAGCATCATGTAGTGTTTTAATATAATATGAATGCAATCAATAAAGATGATATAGCTTCTATTTCTATACACAATTATACAGCACAAAAGATTACACATGAAGCTGAACAGAAAATGTCCATTTACGATTCATTGTAATCAGAAGGTTTTATCATGAATACATAATACAAGCATCGGACACTTTTTGGTTATGACCTAGAGTAATATATTACAGATTCAGATCCCATATAAATGTGAATCATTTATGTAAAATTATTAGCAAACATGGCCTCTTGGTTCATACCTTGCAAGAGTGATCTACGACTCATCCATGAAAACTGCACCATAGCCATTGGCTTTCATGAACTTCTTCAGCAACAGAACCACAATAGCAATGGTGAGACCAACTGCAGCCCAATTGAACAGACGATCGTCTGCAACTCTTGGGTGGGTGACTTCTGTCCTCTGCAGTGATGGCTGAGTTGAGCGTACAGGTTGCTCAGCCGCCGCAAGTGATGCCACAAGGTTTGGACTATTGTTGGTAGGAACCTCATTCTCTGCAGCTAGAGTCCTATCCTCAGCTATACTTGGATGGTCTTCCTCAGAAGAAACAACACCTGGTGTTACCACAGCATCTGCAGGAGTAGATTCCGTATCAGCTTCTTTTACGGGGCTTTCCACAGAGCTTATTTGAGAGCTTTTTTCAGGAACTGATGGTACCTTTCTAAGCATATATTCATGAATCTGCATGAATCATTTTTCATTAGAGTATCAATTTTAATGCTGATTTAAGCATAGGACAAAGAAAGATAATGAAGTGCACACGGACCTCATCTATAAGCTTTTGGCGCTCAGGTGTTCCAAACCGTGGAGCTGCTTCACGAGACTTAACTGCCAAAGCTTTTCTTTCTTCCTTGGTATAATCCAGAGAGCCGAGTGCACCATTTGGCTTGGTGGGCATGAACGCAATAAGTGCAACCAAGGCAGTCCTTACTGCAACAGAGAGATAGACAGAACTTCTCAATATAAAGTAGAAGTTGCTTTCTGTATACCGAACATATCATGACTGACAAGAACGATAGCAGGAGCCTCAACAGACAATCTAAACACAGCTGATAAAACAGAAGAGTAGAGAGCATTTGAGGACTATTAAATTACCACTCCATGATGGTTGCCAATGCTCGGGATGATAGTTTGATATGCTTAAGCAGATCTTTGTCTGTGTTTCAAATCTACCATTTGGCTGTAAAAAAATTATTATTACTATAAAAAATTTAAACCTTTAAACTAAAACAATCTCTAGCTATCATTAAAGATTAATAAAAGCAGTAACAAACATAAGGTCTTACCGATAACAACATAAATGAAGGAGGCTTTAATGGATACTCTGGAGGCAGCTGAATCCTTCCATGATAAATACCTCCTTCAAACTCCGTGTCAGCTGGTCCTCTAATGGCAAATTGCCACTCAAAAATATTTTCCTAAATGACATGAATCAATATTTGGACAAATAAAGACTCATCAAACCTCCAACGATCAGCATGAAAACAAGTCACATCCCACATATTAAGAAAAGTGATAAAAGATACCATCTTGAATGATCATAACATAATAACTATTCTAACCAAACAATAATTATATTGGAACACAAAATAAATCTATTCACGGAATTGGCA
The DNA here is from genome assembly GCA_033675215.1 of Rhodiola kirilowii. Lineage (NCBI taxonomy): Eukaryota > Viridiplantae > Streptophyta > Magnoliopsida > Saxifragales > Crassulaceae > Rhodiola > Rhodiola kirilowii. The sequence goes on from CM066194.1 coordinate 4,133,425, forward strand.
AGAAATGCACCATTATCCAGCAGCCTAATAACAAGTTATCTTACTGATCGCAGCCCCAGTGTAAAAAAAAAATTCTAAGCCCTAAACGGAACTCATAAGTCATAAGCTCCATAACAGCACAAATCCTCAGTATGTTCTGACATTCAAAGCCTGGAGCAAAAGTTGCAGCCTAATTTAATTTGAGCTATAAAGGCTACAAACCAAAATCATCCCTAACCTCCTCCACTCCAAATCCACCCAGCACTTCATATTATGACTCATTTATATCAATCCAACCTCAAACAAATACACAAAACAAAGCCTCCTAAATGGCTAAATCCAAATGGAGAATTAATATCAGATCCTCAAATTTGATTACGAAAACAAAAACCGTCATGTAGATACTCAAAATTAGGGCAAAATCTAAAATCCAAATCACATACCTCCAGAGGAAGGCCCATGAAATCATCCGATGGATTCGATTGCATCTCCTTCATCTCCTGCATGATTCTCTTCACCGACGGATTCTTCATATTGTACTTCTCCATCGTCGCCGTCCGATCGATCAATCAATTGATTTCTGCAGACTGAGAATTTATTTTCCTAAACAAAAATATTTTCAATGAATATCTCGACACGTGTCGATAATTCATTAGTCCACGTGTCATCTCATCCAACTCGTTCAACTCGGACGAGTGGAGAAAAGAATGCGAAGAACTTCGCATCTCTCGATCGGTCACTTTCGTGTGCTTCAGGTTGCAGCAATCGAGGTGCGTTTTCGTCGATTATCCGACATGTTGAATTTTATATAGATTGCTTTCGCTTTCTTGTCGATTCGAACTGTCTATACGGCTTCAATAAAAAAACTGCTTGCTGTCAGGTAGATTTCGTACGATGATCGCAGTGACAACTACATACAGGTTTGGTAGCATATATTCGTTTTCGGTGGCTGCAGGCTGCTGTGTTGTTTACATCGTCAATTGTAGCGAATCCTGCAATTGTTAATGCATTTAGGGTTTTGTATTTATTGTCGGATTGTTTTGTTATAAAAGTATTGGATACATTTAGAGAAGTTTGAATTTGTGTGTGCTGGCTTTTGTAAAGCTTTTGTATATGAGATGTCTGATACAGTGTTTTCTTTTGATCAGTTTGAGAGTGGAGTTGGGGTAGGGTGTGGTTCTTGTGAAGATATCGAGAAAGGTGGAACAGGCAAGGGAAGTGAAAATGGACGATTTGGATTTGAAGGAGACAAGGAATTTAGTTTTGTGTTTGATACATTATGTTCGGGATTTCATGGTTCAGGGATGGATAGTGAAATTCCAAGCAAAGGTGGGATTGGTATTATGTCATCTATGGAGCGGCACAATGGTTGCGAAATAGGTGATTATAGGGATTTAGGTGCTATCAGAACGAGTGATGATTCTTCAGCTATGAAACATTTTGAGAGGGACGTAAACGCTATGGAAATAGTATCTGGTGAAGGAATTAATATTGCGCTACGTGAGAAGGAAAGAGGAAAGCAATCCAATTTTGCATCACTTGAGCTACTTAAGAATTATGGAAGTGGGTTCCGGCGATTACGTGGTGATGTAATACGTCAGCAAAGCCTTGTTACCCCTTGCCAAAAGATGGCCGGAGAAGATTTGTCAACTGAGGAGCTTTTTAGAGCAGCGGGTGAGATATTTATTCAATCCAGTTCTCAAGGCATCAGTCACGGGTTTAGTTCTAGCAACATGACTGATTTTCATTTTTCTAGCATGTCTGAAGAGCAGATCAAAGATGTTCAGCTAGCTGTGTCGCTGTTTTTAGCAGCTGAGAGTGTATCTTTTCAGCAGTTTGAGCGAGCGACAAGGTTGCTGAATCACACTGATATGTTGGCAGCGCAAGATGGCAGTGCAGTTCAGAGGGTGGTTTACTACTTCTCTGAAGCTCTTAGAGAAAGAGTTGATAGAAATACCAGAAGTTTTTCACTGAAAGGATTAGGTAAAATGCAAGACTTTAACATTGAGGAGGCAATGATGAGCCTCAATCCTGCTAGTCTCGCGTCACAGTTACAAACTCCTTTCGCACAAGTTTATCAGTTGACTGCAATGCAAGCTATTTTAGAGAATGTGGCACATGCAAACAAGGTTCATGTAATTGACTTTGGGATCAAATGCGGTGTCCAGTGGACGATTCTCATGCAAGCTCTTGCAACTCGAGAGGCATTGCCGCTCGAACACCTTAAACTCACTGCTGTCAGCAGTAGGTCAAAACACAAAGTTGCAGATACTGGAACACGACTCACCAATTATGCACAGAGTCTAAACTTACCTTTCACATTCTCTATAGTCATGGTAGATGATATGCTGAGTCTCCATGAAGATCTCTTTGAGCAAGAAGATGATGAGGTTGTGGCTATCTACGTCCCCTTTGTGCTGAGAACACTGCTCTCTAAACCAGATCGGCTGGAACATATGATGAGAGTAATTAGAAGTACTCAACCATGTGTGATGGTGATGATAGAAGTTGAGGCAAACCACAATTCACCAGCTTTTGGGGATCGTTTCACTGAAGCTCTATTCTACTTTAGTGCATATTTTGATTGCCTAGCGACTTGTCTGGGGGACAGTGATCCAAGTAGGATGATTATAGAATCAGTTTACTTTAGTCCGGGCATCCGGAATATTATTGCAACGGAAGGAGAGGTCAGGACAATTAGAAATGTCAAGATTGAGCTTTGGAGAGCCTTTTTAGCCCGATTTGAATTGGTTGAAGCAGAACTAAGTAGTTCATCTCTGTATCAAGCTGAACTGGCTCTGAAACAGTTTGACTATGGCAGTTGTTGTAGTCTCAAAATGAATGGGAAAAGCCTCATTCTTGATTGGAAGGGAACGCCCCTCCATTCTCTTTCTGCGTGGAAGTTCATCTGAACGAGTTCTATGATATGAAGTATTGAAGTGTAAGTTTTTCCTTAAACCACAGTTTATGCTCGCCATAATTGTTATTTCCCAAATGTTGCTTAATTGTCGTATTATGGCTTGAAAGTCTTTCAAGCATTAATCAACTTAGTTTTAGATTATGAATCTGTCATCTAACTGGCCATCAGTTATTGAGCATGTTATGTGCGTATGGTGGCTATCTGATGATCTCTCTGTTTGGTGGCTGATCATCAATGAATACACGCTTAATTCACTTTTATTATGTGTTGCTGTATCAAGGAATTTCCTCTCTATCAAAAGCTTAATCATTTTAAAATCTGCTCGACTTCATTTGTATAGATAGAGGTGTCTATTGCTTTTTACGTTATAATGTTTCAAGTGCTGAAACATTATAACGTAAAAAGCAATAGACACCTGTTGAACATAAAGTAGTATTTTCTGGGACATGCCGTTCTTAAGAAATTCAGCATGTGTGGTTTTTAATTACTTCAGCCCTTGCCAGGTGAAGACGGATGTTCTGAACCTCTTTTCTGGCACAAGCTGATTGCTCTTGAGATTCCCATGTGGCCTTTTATCCTTCTTATTTCAAGTCCTATAGATACAAATTTAAACACACCTGCATCTTGTCATTTGCGTATCTCAATGCAAGTGAAACAATATGAAAACAGCTTGTATCTTATGATTGCAATTCATTTGCTTTGATTCATTTTTCTTTTGAGTTTTGACACACAATGTCATTTTTGCAGCAACCATTTGGTTAAAAATCCTAACTACCAATCCCTACAGTTTCTTTCTTACTGAAGTTTGAGAGGATACATGATCAGGGACATCTCTATGGCAGCCTTCGCCCTTCGAGTGACGATTATTGTGGTTTTTGTGCCACAATGAGTTGAAGCCTGATCACAATTCGGCAAGTTGGATCCGCCTATTCTGAACCATAATTGTGAAGGATTCCTCACGTTATCAGAGCAATGCAAATACACTCTTTTATGGCTGCGCTGTTCTAATCTCTCCTTGCGATCATAAAATGTGGTTCAACTGTTGAGTGATACCACAGTTCAAATATGACAGGTTATAAGCTGATAGTTGCTTCACAACTCATAAAAAAAAGTCTTGTAATATGCATAAGCAAAAGATTCTGAGAGATTCAAAAAAAAAGTCTTGCAACGTGCAACAAAGGTGCAGCTAAGTTTTCATCAGACTCGAAGGTCTTTTGAGGTTTCAGGTCTCAGGGACCCAAGTATTGCAGACAGGCGAGTGCCCAGATCAAAATGTGCGCCACCAGGAAATTCCCGGTCAAGGAGAAACAAGGCTTTCAGTTGGCATGAATCTGCTCCAAAAGCTTGATGAAGATGATCTAGGGATACTAGCTGGCGGACATGTTCATCTTTGGGGTCATGAAGACTCAAGGATCTCCTCCACATATCTGATTTTCCGTACCTATGCGTATACTGCCAGGTACGGTGTAGTATTGCGAATCTTGAAATGACAACCCCAACGTCGAATTGCTGATCCCTTCGCCTGCTCCACTTATACCCCGGTACATCTTCATGGCTTAGTTCTTCCGGAATATGCATCACCTTGGTCCAAATTCCATTTGGTTTATATTCCCAAATGTCAACGTTGCGGCCAAATCTGTCAACATTGTCACCGGACATATGGTATAGACACAAAGAGCCATTGTACAGTCCAATTTTGTAGTTCCCATCTTCAAGTAATGGTGCGATTGGTGGATCCTGAAGTCTTGTGAATTTATAATCAGAAAGACTGAACTTGAAAACCTGAAAGATCCCTGCATCCAGTCTAAGGCCGACAGTCAAGGCTAAGTATAAACATCCCTCTTCAGTTGCCACGGTTTGGGTTGTAGTCAGCCCTCGTACTGCTCCTGCTGGCCTATTCTCATCGGTTGTTTCGAGGGTCCTCCACACCTTCGATTCCAGTGACATTATTTCAATGTGAAGAGGACCATCACTGTTTATCCTGATGCCTACAAGGACAATCTTGTAGTCATCATTAACTTGGTCATAGCCAAGGCAAATTGATGGCTTCCCATACACGCCACTCAGCGCCTCAGACTTCAGTGCAGGGTATGGAAATTCCTTGTACGCCATTGTAAAAGGGTTCCAAACAAATATCACCTGAGGGAACCTTGAGTTTCTTGCAGAAGCAATGGCGCATACAAGCCCCCTGCAGATTGAGACAAGCTTAAATTTATAAAGGTGAAACCTCTTCAGCGAGTAAGAAAGGGGAGGGCAGCTGTAGGTAGCTTCTATTGATGCAGTGCCATTTTCTTGCAGCCTCATTATGGACAAGGATCTCTTATAAAACTCATGATTGGAATTTGTGAGGAGAAGATGGCTGTCCTTTTTTAATGAATGGTACTTTAGATGCTGCTCAATGAAGTCCTTGCTTCGGATTCTTTTATTCCACTTCTTGGAGACAGCTCGAAACCATATAAGGGTTCTAGCCGGTAGTTATACGAGTATCTCTTCAAATATGATATCATCCGGAATGCAGGGTTCGTGCAGATATCCATCGAGTAAGCGTGCCCGCTTTTGGAGGTGCCAAGATGATGGAGGAAGCTTCATCATATCCATTGTCCCAAAGATGTTCCTATGAGGAACAGAAAGAACAGAGTTGAGGTAAGTTCCTGAGCATGACACTAATATGAAATATCACTGGCACAAGAAAATATGAAAAATTACATGTCAGTGGATTATATTATATATTAAATTATAATTTTCGTGAAAATTTATATTGAATTATATAGTTGAAAAAGTTATATTGGATTATAATTGCATGAAGGTATAAACTTAGGTTTATTGGTCTAGTAGTTATTAGAGATCAGTTAATTCTAGGGGGAAGTGCTGAGGTTGTGATAGTTTTTTTATAAATAAATTCCACTATTATAAGCAAGGAATGGACAACCTCCAAACTCATGTCATTACCAAATGAGCTGTATGATGTTCATGGTTGTGATACTATATTAAATTTAAATAGAGATTGAATTTGGCAATAAATGTAAATTAAACGTTCAATGATGATAATCAAGAAGAAAATTATGTTGGAAACCCTAAACATTAAACACTCACATTCAATGTAATTTTATAGAGCTATTTTGTCGGAAATCCACGGGATTTCATTTACCAATGTGAATTTTAAATAAGTAACAAAGTCCTCCATAATGAATTTTACTTGGGACAAAATACAGTTACTTTTATGGTTGAGTAATTAATGAGAAACTTATAAAAATGTTTTGGGGGTAAAGTACATCTCTATCATCATAATTTCGAAGAAATAAAATTTGAACTGCGATTTTTCAAATTGTGATTTTTGATATCAAGTTTCGGAATCTAATTCAAGGCGTAAAAGAGGTTTCCTTACACATTCTCGTTTGTCCGGTCATGCAGTTACGTAAGCGAAGATCAACTAACTCAGAATTGGAAAGTCGTGATCGTGACGAGGAACGTGCTATCAAAAGGTTTCTCTTTTTTCGCTTACCGTTTACTGAATGTTTCATTAGGATTTGGTGATGTCAATGTTACAAAAGATGGACAGAAAGAATTTAACTAAATAGGAATTCATCAAGGACATAGTATAATTACGTGGACTTGGGGTTGAGTATCAAATTTTAATAAGTTTGGGATGAAGTTAAATGACTTTTTATAAGTTTAGGGTTAAATTGTATTTATAAAGATATTAACTAAGGCCTAACACGAGCCAAGAGGAGGGTTCATAAGAATAACCACATAATAGATCTTGGATTCGATTCTTAATGGGCTAGAATCGAGGCTTTTGTCGGGGACAAGGGTTGAATAAGAGAAATGCATATCCCCTTTTCGATTGGTAACCCTAGCTCCTCCTTACTCGAGGGCGATCAAATTACGCCGCCAGTGACGATGATGCAGATTAATTTTTTTTATCATTTCCTAGTCGATGACATTAATTTCTTTATGATTTTTGTCGAATTTCAAACGGTTGAATCACTTGTGATCTACAACCGGATAAGAATATTTGTCGATGTTGTGATAACGCAAAAGTTATACACAAATTCTATACAACTAAGAATGAATGAAAGCAAAAACATAAAATGAAAATCGTAAGTAATTGAAATATGATTTTTGTGTTAAAACAAAATCTTAATATGTTATTGATTGAATCTAACACTTAATTCTATGTAATTAATGAAACTGAAATGAAATTTAACTTACATGTGATAAGTGAATGCGAGTCGGGGACACAATTTGTGAAGGCGTCACGATGAATCAGGCAGCAGAGCATAGATCGACGAATAATTTTTAGGACTCGTGGTGTGCGGGGACCAAGAAAATCATCGGTGAAACATGGAGATAAATGAGGATCCGAAGGGAAGTAAATCTCTCGACAAGGATGTTGCGAGGATTAAACGAGTCGAAATCAAAAGAGAGTACTTGCCAATCCTTATATAGTACTAGTACCTTCAAATGTATAAAGTTGAAAACAAAGCCATATATACATTAAATAGACCATATGTTTTTTCCTTGCAATAATAATACTAAGAAGATAATTAAGCCATCTAAATAAAAATACTTTTCCTTGCAATAATAATACTAAGAAGATAATGAAACCATCTAAATACAAATATCTAGTTATTTTTACATGTGAACATTTTATCATGTCAGATTATCAAAAATGTACCCAACTTTACCCAACCGTAAATTGTCAGCGTTAATTATTTTGTATTTTTATTGATAAATTATAGTCGATAGACTTCTCTTCAGTTGAGAGCCCCTCTTCATTTCGAGAACCTGTAAAACTCCAACTTTGAAAGTGCATAAATAATAGATGCTTAAATGTGCCCACTAGCAAAATCAAATTTATAGAACTTTGACTCGATGCAAGTTTGAAAGTGAAAGTTAAACACTACAGCAACTTGATGATGCACTTTTGAAGGTGCAAATAAGTTTCTCAGGTTCTTAAAATGAAGAAAGGTTTCTCGTTTGAGTGCTCCTCGATATATAGTTATCATTATTGTTTTTCTTCATCCCGCGGAGCTTTTTTTAAGAAACATGTTCGTCAAGTAAAATTTGAGTATGTTATATAAAACCGATTTAAATGAAATTTTCAATTTTTTTGATAATTTGGAATTATTATAAAACATTTTATTTATCAAAATTAATATAAATTGGACTGTAAATCTGAATCCTAGTAGATCAACTTTCACCATCATTTATTTTAATCATGCACTTCTGTGAAATAAAATTGCACCACATGTGCTTGTCATAAACCTTATTTTTGTGCTCTTTTCATTTTTCAGCTTTCTGCACAAAGTCAGCTGGTTCACGAAAGTTTCCAAGTTGAACAGATTTCTGCTTCAGAGATTCAACATCAGCATCTCTTGGTGACTCCTCCAAGCAATTTACCAGCTTATCACCTCTAATTGTATTGAATTTATCCCCGTTTCTCGTTATTTGGTTCTGATCTTTGATATTGTCGTATTGGGTTGACCCTGTCGAGTGAGATAGCAAAAACTGTATATACCAAAAAGGATATGTACATTGCTGAGTGCTTAAAGCTACGGATGTGGTTGGAGAGGTTTGAAGTTGAACCGTCTATGTCAAAAGGATGGTGCTTTCCTGAGCCAACTAAGAGTTCAAATATTAAGTAAGTATATGAAGGACAAGGATAGAATGATCAGGAAAGGCTCTCTAAGTATCGAAACTTTAATGTTGTGTAACGGGGTGGGGACTTAAGGGATTTATAATAAAGCAGATGGTGCTTGATATTGTTGTAAAGGCGATGTCATAACCGGCAAGAAGAAAGAAGAGCCCTGATTCAACATGGCCTGTCAAAGATTCCATTCTGAAACTTAATCAAGAAAATAAGAATGAGATGAGGGGATGACTTTGAGAACCGTTTATACGGACCAGGTATGCGTTTAACTTGAGGCCAAATATAGTTGTACAAAGAGTGTTGAGATTCATAATGAGAATTCCAGAATAAGGCTGACGAGATGGCTTTGTAGACTTATTCCAAATAGTTGTACATTTTTGGTACCAGATGTTGCCCCATTCGCAGCTAGTATGATATATAGTTTTTTTTTTTTTTTGATGCGAGTATGATATATGATCAGCAGACACTAGACCCATTGGTATCGGTTTTACTTCAATGGTTTTCTGGGCGTAGCAGTGGTCACCTTAATGTTATATTTCAAATTTAATATCACAAGCATCAAAAGTGGCTGTAGTTTAGTGGTAAGAATTCCACGTTGTGGCCGTGGAGACCTGGGCTCGAATCCCAGCAGCCACACTTATCATTTTTTACTTAATTTTAAAACAAACAACTTGAATTAACTAAAATTTTAATCTGTATTTTATTAATACCATCAGGGGTGCGGTTCAGGTACAAACCAAATTATAAATAAAAACTACAAACCGATTATAAAGCCGACACGTGTTCCAGTTTAGTCGAAATTCCGGAGAAAACACGGAGAGGTATAATAGTCATTTCACACTAATGGGTATAAAACCTAATTATGTTATTTTCAATTTAGTCCAAAAATTGTTAGTGTTCAGACTTAAAAAAGGTAGTGTTCAGACTTAAAAAAGGTAGTGTTCAGACTTAAATGGTAGTGTTCAGACTTAAATGGTAGTGTTCAGACTTAAAAATACTTAATAATCACACTTAAATGGTAGTGTTCAGACTTAAATGGTAATGTTCAGACTTAAAAATACTTAATAATCAGACTCAAATGGTTGTGTTCAGACTTAAAAAAGGTAGTGTTCAGACTTAAATGTACTTAATAATCAGACTTAAATGGTAGTGTTCAGACTTAAAAAAGTAGTGTTCAGACTTAAATGGTAGTGTTCAGACTTAAATGGTAGTGTTCAGACTTAAAAATACTTAATAATCAGACTTAAATGGTAGTGTTCAGACTTAAATGGTAGTGTTCAGACTTAAAATACTTAATAATCAGACTTAAATGGTAGTGTTCAGACTTAAAAAAGGTAAAGTTCAGACTTAAATGGTAGTGTTCAGACTTAAAAATATTTAATAATCAGACTTAAATGGTAGTGTTCAGACTTAAATGGTAGTGTTCAGACTTAAAAATACTTAATAATCAGACTTAAATGGTAGTGTTCAGACTTAAAAAGGTAGTGTTCAGACTTAAATATACTTAATAATCAGACTTAAATGGTAGTGTTCAGAATTAAATGGTAGTGTTCACACTTAAATCAGACTTAAAAATACCTAATAATCAGACTTAAATGGTAGTGTTCAGACTTAAAAAAGGTAGTGTTCAGACTTAAATGGTAGTGTTCAGACTTAAATGGTAGTGTTCAGACTTAAAAAAGGTAGTGTTCAGACATAAATGTACTTAATAATTAGACTTAAATGGTAGTGTTCAGACTTAAATGGTAGTGTTCAGACTTAAAAATACTTAATAATCAGACTTAAATGGTAGTGTTCAGACTTACAAATACTTAATAATCAGACTTAAATGGTAGTGTTCAGACTTAAAAATACTCAATAATCAGACTTAAAAAAGGTAGTGTTCAGACTAAAATGGTAGTGTTCAGACTTAAAAAGGTAGTATTCAGACTTAAATGGTAGTGTTCAGACTTAAAAATACTTAATAATCAGACTTAAATGGTAGTGTTCATACTTAAAAAGGTAGTGTTCAGACTTAAATATACTTAATAATCAGACTTAAATAGTAGTGTTCAGAATTAAATGGTAGTGTTCACACTTAAATCAGACTTAAAAATACCTAATAATCAGACTTAAATGGTAGTGTTCAGACTTAAAAAAGGTAGTGTTCAGACTTAAATGGTAGTGTTCAGACTTAAAAAAGGTAGTGTTCAGACTTAAATGTACTTAATAATTAGACTTAAATGGTAGTGTTCAGACTTAAATGGTAGTGTTCAGACTAAAATGGTAGTGTTCAGACTTAAAAAGGTAGTATTCAGACTTAAATGGTAGTGTTCAGAATACTTAATAATCAGATTTAAAAACGGTAGTGTTCAGACTAAAATGGTAGTGTTCAGACTTAAAAATACTTAATAATCAGACTTAAATGGTAGTGTTCAGACTTAAAAATACTTAATAATCAGACTTAAAAAAGGTAGTGTTCAGACTTAAATGGTAGTGTTCAGACTTAAAAAAGGTAGTGTTCAGACTTAAAAAAGGTAGTGTTCAGACTTAAATGGTAGTGTTCAGACTTAAAAATACTTAATAATCAGACTTAACTGGTAGTGTTCAGACTTAAAAATACTTAATTATCAGACTAAAATGGTAGTGTTCAGACTTAAATGATAGTGTTCATACTTAAAAAGGTAGTGTTCATACTTAAATGGTAGTGTTCATACTTAAGATGGTAGTGTTCATACGTAAAAAAAGGCAATGATCAGAATAAAAATTCTTAATGATCAGACTAATAATTCTTAATGATCATACTTAAAAAGAATTCTATGATCAGACTTAAAACTAAAGAGGATTAAAACACGAATTTTTTTTATATTATTTTTTTTTCATTAAAACACAAATTTGACCCTCCAGATGATCGAATTTGCCCTAAAAACATCGACCTCACCGCGTAGCTGTGAGTCTTGCTCAGAATGCCTTTTCCACCCAAAAAACACTAGGCTTTCATCAAATTCTGACACATGCGCGTAAACATCAAAATTTTCGTAGAATTCTTCAGATGTTCCAATTTCTGCATGTAAGTCTGATCATTACCATATTAAAGTCTGATCATTATTAATTTTAAGTCTGATCATAAACATTTTAAGACTTAAATGGTAGTGTTCAGACTTAAATCGTAGTGTTCAGACTTAAAAAGGTAGTGTTCAGACTTAAGATGGTAGTGTTCAGACTAAATTGGTAGTGTTCATACTTAAATGGTAGTGTTCAGACTTAAAAATACCTAATAATCAGACTTAAATGGTATGAATTTTTTTATATTATTATTTTTGATTAAAACATGAAATTGACCCTTCAGATGATCGAATTTGCCCTAAAAACACCGACCTCACCACGTAGTTGTGAGTCTTGCTCAGAATGACGTTTCCACCCAAAAAATACTAGGCTTTCATCAAATTCTGACACAGCCGCATAAACATCAAATTTTGCATAGCATTCTTCAGATGTTCCAATTTCTGCATGTAAGTCTGATTATTACCATATTAAAGTCTGATCATTATCAATTTTAAGTCTGATTATAACCATTTTAAGTCTTGTCATTACTGATTTAAGTCTGAACATTGCAGTGTTCAGACTTAAAATGGTAGTGTTCAGACTTAAATTGTAGTGTTTAAAATACTTAATGTTCAGACTTAAAAATACTTAATAATCAGACTTAAATGGTAGTGTTCAGACTTAAAAAGGTAGTGTTCAGACTTAAATGATAGTGTTTTTTAAAGTCTGAACAATGTTTTTTTAAGTCTGAACAATGTTTTTTAAGTCTGAACATTGTTTTTCAAGTATTATCATTAATGGTTTAAGTCTGAACAATGTTTTTTTAAGTCTGAACATTGTTTTTTCAAGTATTGTCATTACTGGTTTAAGTCTGAACACTGTTTTTTTAAGTCTGAACAATGTTTTTTAAGTCTGATTGTTAATAGTTTAACTCTCATTATTATTTTTTTAAGTCTGAACAATGTTTTTTTAAGTCTGAACAATGTTTTTTCAAGTATTGTTATTACTGGGTTAAGTCTGAACACTGTTTTTTTAAGTCTGAACATTACTGTAGCAAATTTTGGACGTTTATACCCCTCCTATTGTTTATATATTTTTAAATAAGTCCACATGTATTTTTTTTATTTATAAAAAGAACCCCGACGGGATGAAATCTCGGCTGAATTTTGATTGGTTCATTTTGACACGTGTCGAATTTTTTATGGGTTTGTAGTTTTTATTTATAAGATTGGTTTGTATTTGATCCAAACCCTACCATCAGTTTATGATTTTTAATCTTAGTTTTGATATCAGTCTTATAATACCACATGCTCCGTTTCTTCCATTGGTAGTTATATCAAAGTCCTCTATCAAAAAATATATATATCAAAGTCAAAAACATGTATTAGTATTCCTAAGAAAATGTTTTGAACATTACATCTCTAGTTTTGAGTAGCATGTCCTTCCACCCATGAAATAGTGCCCGTCAAAGAACTTTTAGAAGGCTGATAATATTGGCCAATCGATCCCTCCAAATTTGGGTTGCAGACTTGCAGCAGTGTCATACCCTCCTCACCTCTAGCGGTTGCCTGTATAAAGAAAGCTGTAAATTTATGGCAAACAGCTGAGAGAGTTAACCTACCTAGCTGTCTGCACTTTTGTTTCCTTCTTTTCCCTTCAGATGTTTTTAAAATAAACTTTGCTGCCACATTGTAGTGAATGACAGAGTCTTAAGAGCATCCCCACCATGGTTTTTTTGAGCATCAAAAGTGGGCATGGGAGATGATCAAAAAAATTATGCATCCCCACCATGATTTTTTGAGCATCAAAAAAAGCATCTCATGGTTTTTTATGAAAATGAGCATCTCCTGCTCTTTTTTACGGTTTGAGCATGAGAGTTGAGCCAATCGCAACGCAACACGTGTCCTGTGTAAGAAACAATACAGTTTTTATTTTGATCTTGCAACGAATAAATCTTCTAAATTACAAATTAAAAAAATCAAAATAAATACCAATATTCATAAATTTTTGAGCTCTATAAAACGAGATACACTTTGATATATTTTTATTAATCTTAACATTATGAGCTATAATTTATGTAGTGATGAGAGAGATTGATGATAAACTTTTTTTTGGATCATGGTGGGGGTGCATGTGATTGAAAAAACCATGAGGGATGATTAGATGAGAGAGAAAAAGGATGAGAGAGATTGATGGTATGGTTTTTTTGATCATGGTGGGGATGCTCTAACAAGAAAATCTTAGCTTAAATATTTAAGTTTAGAGCATGATCAAAAAAATCATACCATCCATCTCTATCATCCTTTTTCTCTCTCATCTAATCATCTCTCATGGTTTTTTCAATCACATGCACCCACACCGAGTGCGGTTCCCGTAAAAATTTGACTTTTTATAAATCTCTTCAAAATGTTGACAAGTGGTACCCTTCAAATGTTGACAAGTGGTAAGTTTGTAGAAATTTTGTAATTGAATATTCATGGGCAATATAGTCTTTTCGTAATTAATTTCAATTCAATTTAGACGTGCTGCTTTAAAAAAGTGCTGAGAGCAAATTAAAAATTTGACGGAGGCGAGTTATATATTATTGCGTACCTAATTCAAAGTTCTACAACTATCTAATTCACACTGAAAGCATACAAGGTCGTTTAGAATGTCGAAACACGAGTGAAAGCATAATGTTCAGAGTTTAGATAAATTGTTCAGACTTAAAAACTAAATGATCAGCCATTAAGAGTGTTCATAAAGTTTTATATAATGTGTTCTGAAATGATATTGAAGTAAAATAAAGAATCCTTAGTTCATATTGGACATGAACGAAATGAATTTGCACCACAAATAACATATTAAACTCTTGTTGTTTCAAATGAGTGTCGGGAAGCAAATGAAAAATATGTTGGAGGCGGCTATATATCGTTGCGTAAATAACTTAGTCATACAACTCTCAAATACACACCGAGGTCGTTTAGAAGATCGAAACACTGAGTGGAAGTCATTTACACCACAATGACATATTAGACCTTTACAGATTCAAATGAGTTCTGATAGCATATGAAAAATCTGATGAATACGAGCTATATATCGTAGATAACTCAAAGATTTACAACTCTCTAGTTCACACCGAGACCGGACGAGATTGTTTAGAAGGTCAAAACACGAGTGAAAGTCAGACATCGATGTGTACCACTATGATTTTGCCTAATGTTCATACTTGAGAAATAATGTTCGGAGTTAAAGGTAAAATGTTAACACTTAATAACTAAATATTCAGCCATACAAAGTGTTCATAAAGCATATACAATGTGTTGTGAAATGATATTGAAGCATGTATTGATATATTAAATTTAGGAAAATGACAAAGATGGGGTATGAACTACCACCCATTGATAAATCAATGACAATTTCAAAATATTTGAATCCTCAATTTCACAATTAAGGGCAAGAAACACATCCATCAAAAAAACAGGTGAGTCATGTTAAACATATATAGGGATTACAATTGTAAAGATAAATAAAGTATTATAAGAATTGGTAAAATGCTTTTCAGCTGTTCTCATTAACCAAAAGATATTTATATACAAAGTTGAGGGAGACTTCTAGAAGAATGAGAAGAGGAATAGACAGAGACACAGGAAGACAAATAGAAAGAGACAGATATA
The DNA here is from genome assembly GCA_033675215.1 of Rhodiola kirilowii. Taxonomy (NCBI): domain Eukaryota; kingdom Viridiplantae; phylum Streptophyta; class Magnoliopsida; order Saxifragales; family Crassulaceae; genus Rhodiola; species Rhodiola kirilowii. The sequence continues at coordinate 4,148,657 of CM066194.1, forward strand.
TAATAAATGTCATAATAGCCCCCGACAAGCTCATGGAGGCGCAGCGACATGAAGCTTGGAACGCAGAGTGGCAAAGCGAGATGTCCCAACTGCCTTAGTGAAGATGTCAGCTATCTGATCAAGAGATCGAACATGACGAACAATTAAAGAACCATTATCAACCTGCTCTCAGACAAAGTGGTAGTCAATCTTGATGTGTTTGGAGCGCTGATGGAACACAGGGTTAGCGGACATGTAAGTGGCACTCAAATTGTCACAAAGCATGATAGGCGGAGGAGAAAGAGGAGCCTGTAGCTCTTGCAAAAGTTGTTGCAGCCATATGAGCTCTGTGGCAGTGAACGCAATGGCACGATACTCGACCTCCGAACTTGACTTAGCAACAACTTGTTTCTTCTTGGAAGACCAACTGATGAGATTACCACCGTAATAAATAGCAAATCCATGTTGAGAACGACAATCATCACCATCAGATGCCCATCCCGCATCAGAATAAGCAACAAGACGATGATCAGTGCACGGACGAAGAACAAGACTCAAATCAATGGTACCCTTGAGATAACGAAGGATACGCTTAACAGCAGACCAGTGTATATCAGTGGGATTGTGCATAAATTGACAGACACGGTTAACAGCATAGGAGATCTCAGGGCGAGTAATGGTGACATACTGAAGAGCACCAATAATACTCCGATACAAATGAATATCAATGACAGGGTCACCAGTCTGGACAAGGCGAGAGGCTGGCTCAGCTGGGGAGGCAACGGGCTTAGCATCAGCCATGCGACTGCGATATAGAAGATCTCGAATGTACTTCTGCTGAGAGAGAGCAATGCTCGACTTGTGTCGAACCAACTCGATGCCCAAAAAATAATGCGCCCTAGACTGGCATTTCCTTTTCTTTTTTTACTCTAGTAATTTGATTCAATTACCCTTTTTTAGTTGTGATTGAATCTACTTTTATTCTTTCTCTTTCATCCCTTCTTGGAATTCTAAAAAGGGAAAAAAGAGAAAAAATGGGGTGAGATGTAGTTTCGGATATAGAATTGTATCTCTAATCTTATTCAAATCCTCCCACGTCAATAACTAGAATGAAAAAAAAGATTCACCGAAGCGTCAGGAGAAAGGTTTGTTAATCCCAACTCTCAAGCAGTCAATCACAAACACCAATCACAAATAGAGTCTCAGCTCCGGTGGGTTCCCTTAACCAAGCCACTGCCTATGAGTCGCCGGCTCATTCTTCAACAGGCACGCGGTCAGAGCCAGTGCTCCTCCCACTGCTTGGGAGCTTACGGTTTCATGTTCTATTTCACTCCCCGATGGGGGTTCTTTTCACCCTTCCCTCACGGTACTACTTCGCTATCGGTCACCCAGGAGTATTTAGCCTTGCAAGGTGGTCCTTGCTGATTCACACGGGATTCCAAAGGGCCAAGATCACGCAACGAGAAAGTGGCTTTAAGAAGGCTAATGAATTCAGATATAGCAGTAGAGCAAGAACCCGTGATAATCAAGTCATTAACGTAGACCAGAATATAGAGAACAAGCTTCCCTGAGCGGCGAATAAACAGAGAGGTATCCGACTTACATGAGACAAATCCATGATCTAGAAGAAAGAGCCGGAGCTTAGTAAACCATGCCCGTGGAGGCTGCTTAAGGCCATAAAGTGCCTTCTGAAGAAGACAAACATGAGAAGGGTGGGACTGATCAAGAAAACCCAGAGGTTGTGCCATGTAAACCTTCTCAGAAAGGTCCCCATTCAAAAAAGCATTGTTGATGTCAACCTGATGGAGAGGCCAATTAAGAGTGAGAGCAATGGCAAGAACAATACGGATACTTGCAGGCTTCACCACTGGACTAAAGGTATCAACATAATCAACACCCTCTTCCTGATTAAACCCTTTCGCAACAAGACGCGCCTTATAGCGCTCAATAGTCCCATCTGCTCTGCGCTTGATCCTGTAAACCCACTTGCAACCAACAATGTTAGCATTACATGGAGGCGGGACAAGTGTCCACGTCCTATTACGCAAAAGAGCATCATATTCAACCTGCATTGCATTTTGCCATTCGGGTAATTTAGAGGCTTGAGTGTAGGTTTTGGGGTTCTGCATAAAGGTCAAAGGCTGTAGGTAGAGGATGTTTTGTAGAGCTAAAGGTTTTGGGCTTAAGATTATTGGTTTTGGAGCGAGTGACCATTGGATGTTGACTGTCATCAACGGCCCTAAAATATGAAGGATACGAAGGTGTAGGAATATGTAGGGGAGAAGGGGAAGATAATATACCTGACTGTGTAGGTGACGAAGCTGCAGTTGAACGCTCAGAGGAAGACCGTGAGAGTGAATTAAGGGAAGGCTCTCATGGAGCCAGTGATGGAGATGGTGAGGGCAATGTTTGCTGTGGGGATGAAGAAGATGGAGTAAGGTGACCGGGCGTAGGCAGAAGACCAGACAATTGTAGGCTGGAGGCAAGTTGAAGAAGAGAAAGAGGTAAGGTGTGGGAGCTAAGGGGCGTGGGTGAAGAGGGGTTGGCATGCTCGGGATAGGGGTGTGTGGACTCATCAAAAATGACATGTCGAGCGACATAGACACGATTGGAAGGAAAATGAAGACATAAGTAACCCTTATGTTGAGAGTTGTACCCCACAAAAATACAAGGAGAAGATCGATACTCAAGTTTGTTGGATGTATACGGCCTAAGAAAAGGATAACAAAGGCACCCAAAGCTTTTGAGAAAAAGGTAATCAGGTGCTTTGTGGTAAAGAGACTCGTATGGAGATTTGTAATCAAGGGTAGCAGAGAGAGTACGGTTATGAAGATAAATCGAAGTGTGAAACCCATGTTCCCAAAAAGAGGAAGGAAGGCGAGCCTGTGACAATAAAGAGAGACCCTTCTCGACAATTGTCCTATGACGACGCTCAGCAGCACAATTTTGAGACTGGGTATGAGGACAAGAAACACGATGAGAGATACCCTGCATTTGGAGATATGTAGAGACAGACCGATATTCACCTCCCCAATCAGATTGAAAATGTTTGATTTTGGCATTAAATTGAGTTTCAACCATCTTCTGAAATAGTTGAAAATAGTGAAGAACTTGTGATTTTTGGGAGAGAAAATAGATCCATACAAACTTAGTGCAATCATCCACAAATATCAAGAAATAACGATTGCCATTGAACGAAGGAACAGGAGCAGGTCCCTAGACATCCGAGTACACCAAATGAAAAGGAATGCGACTAGGTGTATGTGTACTTGGGAGATGAATTCGATGACTTTTCCCAAGCTGACATGACTCACATACACTCTTCAGATTATTCAAAGACACAGGCAACTGAAAACGAGAAACAAGACGCTTAAGAGAAGACTCATGAGGATGACCAAGACGCTCATGCCAAGTTTGAAGGTTGGTTTTGGTGCCAATGAAAACGGAGGAAAGAGCAGCGGATTTTTGTTGAGGAGGACGGAGACGATAGAGGCCATTCTCAACGGTTCCTTTGAGGAGCGTCTGATCCTGCAGATCCTTCACAAAACAGTGGGTAGGGAAAAATATCATGTAAGCATTATTATCAGCGGTGATTTGAGAAACACTCAACAAATTTTTACGAATCTCAGGAACAAACAGAATATTGTGGAGTTGAACAGGCTTATGCAATGTAGGTAAGACAGATGAACCCAAATGCGTAATAGGAAGAGACATACCATTGCCGACTTGCAAGCCGTCATTACCAGTGTAGTCAGAAGATAGAGTTAAGTTGTTGAATTCGGAAGTCACATGATTAGTGGCTCCGGAATCAAAGAACCAAGCGGGATCATGTAGGGTCGACGGAGAAGGAGTAGGCAAGGCAGTGTAGGCTTGGCGAGGAGCAGACGAGGAATGCTGCTGCTGGAACCTCGGCTTGGTGTCACGGGTACCAGAACCACCCCGAGAAGAGCGCGGCCTAGTTGATGGAAAAGTAGTTGTATTGAGCCGCTGCCCACAATTAAGGGCTTCATGCCCTGACTTCTTGCAAATCTGACACTGCAGTTTAGGGCGAGAAGAGTCATCTAAGGATGGCATTGAGGTGCCAGTAGAGCCGCGGTTGGTGAGATTAGCAGAGAAAGACGACACTAGCGGTGGAGTAGTGATGAGTCGTATTTATACGACTCGTCGAGTCAATCAATCCCATTTATTTCGACACTTTTATATGCGAACAATTACTTTTTAGTATGGTTTTGCATTTCAGGTGTTTCGGAAGCTCTAGGAGGAAACGTGCATTAAAGACGGCATTTTATGGCGAGAACATCACAATGGCAGATCAGACCTTTGGACGTTCGACGGAGCGCTGGGAATGGACCTTTGATCAGAAAAATATGAGCTACATGGCGTTGCGTAGCTGACTCAATTCCCTACAACTCTCTAGTTCACACCGAGAGCATCCGAGGTCATTTGAAGGGTCTAATCGAGAGCCGAAGTCAAAACGGACGAGCAGAGGAAGAGATGCACCTCAGACCGGATCACGGACGCAGGCAATTTTAACTCGCCATAAAATGTACACTGTCCGCGCCATAAAATGTACACTGCCCGCGCCGATAAACTTCTCATCGTCCGCGTCGATGATGTCATCAACGCGTTTTGATGACGTCAGCAGGCCGAAACTTGGAAATTAAGCCCAAAATTCAGACTTGGAAACCCTAGGACCTTCCCTATAAATACAACCACATGCATTAGGGTTTAGCAGCCATATCATCATCCATCATTCGAGACGGCTCTGGAGGAGAAGACGAATCTTTTGACGAGAGAAGCGATTTTTCTACTTTTCATCATGCATTGTGTTTCAATCATGTGTAGCTAAATTTCTCTATTCGGTTTAGGGTTTAGTATATTGTGACGATGTTTTGAGACTCTTTTCACTTAATGCTATTTTATGTTCTACTAGTTCTTGTGCATATTTATCCCGGACTGAATTGTGAAGCTAAGTGGAGACTTGCAATGGTAAAGCTTAGCCGAGCAATTCAGCCCCTTATTTTGCTGCTTGTTTGATACTGAAACGTTAGGACAAGTAGTTGCACTTAATCTTGCATAACCTGAAACGGAGTGTTAGGTTTACTAGAACTAGAAGTCTATAACCTGAAATGGAGTAGATTGTGATGTAAGTGCTTGAAACGGCCTTACTTTAGGTTATAACCTGAAACGGAGTAACCACACTTAAGAACATAAGATCAGATCATTAGAAGTCGATGATAAACTAAGTCACAGTAGAAAAGACCTAGACCGAATGTTTTCTCATAGTGAATCACAACCTTCTTTTTACTCGCACCTTTAACAATCTGCTCACCCCCAATTGTCTTTCTTTTCAGCCACAGAACAACAAGTAACCTCACCAGCTCCCTTGGGTTCGACCCTTGCTTGCCACTACACTAGTTTCTCGCAAGGAAAATATAAATATAAATTTGCAGGTCAAACGACGCCTGTCAAGTAGCACCAGGTTGTTCTTGAATTCGAGCTTCCTCATCAAGGAGAAGACCAAGAAGCTGATGAGAGGAGATAGATCCCATACGCAAATTGAAGGCAGTGCAAAAACCTGCGTATGAAGCATCGAGGCCATGGAGAATGCATTCGACAAACTCGTCATCCGGAACAATATTAGAACATTCAGCCAGTGAATCAGAAAATGAGCGTTTCTTCTCCACATATTCAAGGATGGAAAGAGAGCCCTTCTGAAATGTGTGTAATTGATGCTTGAGATGCATAAGGTTAGCACGAGTCTGCGCATAGAACATTTGTTCAAGGATTGTCCATGCTTCCGAAGTTGTAGATGCACGAACAATATGAGCAAGCAAGGGGGTCGACAAAGTGGACTGAATCCAGAGGAGAACTAGACGGTCTTTCTTCTTCCAAGGACCGTAGTTTGGATTCACAGGAGGTGTCGCCAAGGGAGCCGCCGGATCTGGAGTCAATGGCAGAAACTCAGTAGGGGCGAGGCCAGGTTTGATGAAATCTTCAAGATCATAAGCTGTTAGGGCAGCTTTGATGGAGTGACGCCAAAGGGAGTAATTGGTGCGCTCAAGGCGTAATTGAAGATAGGGAAGTTTGAGAGTTGTGGGCTTGTCGGTGGTGGCAGCAGAAAGAATGGCAGAGGTGGTGGAGGAGGAAGTGTCGTCCGCCATGGCAAGCAGCAGGGGAGGAAGGAAATTAATTTGGAGTGGTGATAGAAGGATCGTGTACCACTGATACCATGTAAAGATAAATAAAGTATTATAAGAATTGGTAAAATGCTTTTCAGCTGTTCTCATTAACCAAAAGATATTTATATACAAAGTTGAGGGAGACTTCTAGAAGAATGAGAAGAGGAATAGACAGAGACACAGGAAGACGAATAGAAAGAGACAGATATATAATAAATGTCATAATAACAATGCAACTATACAAAATAATATTATTTTGTACCATGAACAAAGCTGAAACCAATCTGCGAGCAAACCATCTCATGTGCATCGCACGCTGTGCTTTCATTGCAGCTTCAATTGTATCAAACCTGATGTACACATAACCGGCACTGTTCCTGTGAAATACAAGAAGAGTGCAATACCATTATGACCAAATCAAATAAAACCATGCACCGCTGCATGAGGAGTCTCAGAAGTGAAAACATGAAACAATGGTTTCTTTTCGGGATATGATCGAGAACATGTTAACACAATTAATTACATATCCTTCCCAAAAGCCCAATCTAAAGAGCAAAGGACGGAGAGGTATGATTCAGAAACAACTGAATCATCTGGCTTAAACTTGGTTTAAAGTACCAATAGAGAAGCTGATTAAGAGAAAATTACCGGAAAGCAAGAACTTACTTGTCGAGACAAAAATATGCTTCACTCGCCCAAAATTAGAACATTCTTCTTCAACGTCATCCTTTATGTCTTTATCAAAGTCTGGATCAGTCTGCATGAAATGGTTGTTGGTGTTTTTATCAAAGACCAGGTAAAATTAGAATAAAATGAATAAAAAGTTCAAAACCAGAAGATGCACACCACAGGATCAAACATGTTCTTCATCACTAAACACTCGATCGCTAGGACTCCCTATAGCTTCAGTCACTGTGGGTTCATAAAGCATATACAATGTGTTTTAAGGTAGAATGGATGGTAATCATCTTCTTTAACACCGAATTTCTTAATGAATGTTGCTTTTGGGACTGATTGGATGTCGTGATTATTGTGAAAGTTGAGGTTTCTTTTTTGATGTTGTAGTTGTAGGCTAGCTGATTACCGAATGTTACTTGGTTTGTAAGTCACCCATTTTAGCACATTGACATGCAATTAATTCATATGCACATGAATTACATGTAAATGTATTAGTCACCCATTGTTGTCAAGAATTTCCACAACAGGTCACACGAATTACTCTATAAAAAAACTCTATTTTTAATTCTTTTAGAAAAAGTACTAATTGTCTTTCAAATATGATGAATTAAAGCCATAACGGCTTTTATTTTATTTATTGAAATTCAACTTTATTTTTGACAATGGTAACAAAAACACCCTCCATTTCTGCATTTGACGTCATAGCAATCGCCACAATTCCAATAACAATCGTTAACAGTCTCGCAAATACGGCCATTTGGAATGAAGCCTTTGTCATGAAATAAGTTGGATGAAAAGTCTCGTTTGTTTCCTGCATGTAATTGTTTTAAAACAACAAAAATCAAGCATATGTTATTGTATATAAGGCTAAATTTGAATATACACATATATATATCAACTGCATTATCATGTGATTTCAAAAAAAACAATTCTAATCCTTAAACTTTTCTTAATTTCATAGGACACAATACATATAAATGACAACCTGCAATTGAGAAGAAATAACGTAGGTGATTAATATATAGTTGAATTCACCTGCTGACGAAGAGGGTGAAGCATGTATTAAAAGCATGATGAGAAACATCATTCCAAACGTATATCGGCCTTTCATATTTTTGTGTGAACAGTGAAACTATGCAATTCGGATTGATGAAAAATGTAAAGAGGAACGGAATTGATCTTTTTTTTTTTTTTTTTTTTCAAAAACTTGAAAGTGGATTTGATTCCAAAGTAAAACTTCAAACAAGTTGAATGGTAAAACAAAGTCTGGACTACAAATATCTGTTTTCAAAACTTATAGAGCATAGCATATCTTAGAACCTGCGGGCACCGCCAGCTCCAGCTCCACGTCCATAGGGAGTGAAAGCGAAAGCCTGCGTTGGAAAGGGGCTAACTCAGGGATCTTGACAGCGAAAGCCTGCTATGATCAGCTTAGGAAAGTTCTTCCCAAATGCAGTCTTTACAAGAACTCTTGGCAACCATGGTTGCCTCCCAAAATCAGTGTGCTGCTGTGGCGCCTCTGGCATAATTCCCTACCTACAGATGATAATATTATCAGGTGTGGGATAAATGTCGCCTCCAAATGTTGGTGCTGTCACAGTCCTACGGTAGAGGAGACTGAACACCTGTTTATTCACAGTGAGGTGGCTACGCCTATATGGACTTTCCTGGCCTTTATTTTTGATAAACCAGTACCTGTGAGCATGGATCAACTAAAACAAGATTGGTTTATCAACTTGAAGAGGTCTGACTATATGGCATGCCTATCTTTATGCCTTGCAGCTGCTTCTCTTTGGGAAATCTGGCTGCACAGGAACAATAGAATCCATGGTAATCCATGTACCCCCATCAAAATTGGAATCGAAAGATGGGGTAAAGCCTTGGGTCCCATGATCAAGGCTGAATATAAACCCTCTTTCCATTCGCAATTTGCTCTGAATAGCTTATACATTCCCACTCCGTCGTCCAATATCAAAGGGAAGTGGACTAAGTGGAGCCCCAACTCATCAGGACTCACTCTTTCCTTGGCAGTCATTAAATCAGTCTGTGGTGGTATTCTCAGGGATCACACAGGCAGGCTCATTCTGGGTTTCAGGTTGGCGCTGGAGTATGATGACCTTATCGAGGGTCTCATTTCAGCATGCCTGTTGCTAGAGGAAGAAGGTTGGATGGGGAGTTTGCACTGTATTCAGAGTTCTCATGCTGACAGCAGCCTTGTTGGTGATGAGAACTTTGTTGGGGGCTGGATCCATTTCAAACGTTGGCATGAAGCGAGGAAACTAGTTGGCTTGGCCAGAATTATGAAAATTGCCCCGGAAATAAATGACGCCGCCATTGCCATGTGTTTCCAGGAGACCTCCGGTCACATTTATTACAATATGAAGGGGATGCCTAAAGCAGTGCGAGTGGCACTCATCAGTGATTATCTTCAGCTCCCGCTATGGTGCCGAAACAATAGAGATGCTGGGGATGCGCAGGTCCACGAGGGTCCTCGTACTCTTCTTCCAGGCTCGCCACGAGGTAACAATCGGCGGGAACCTGTCTACATATGCCCGTATGTATAACTTTGTATAGGCGTTAGTTTGGCTGTGCATGTCTCTTAGTAGGTCCCCTCTCATCCTTCTATTGCCTCACTCTCTTTGTAAGTTCTAGTCGAACTCCTTAGCTTTAGCCTGTTCGGCGTTTTTAAGGGGTTAAGGGTCTATAACCTTCCTCTGGCGCTTGAGGGCTTTTTGTACTGTGCCACGATCCAGGCTTTTTGGATCCTAATAAAGGCACTGGCTCCGTCCAGTTTAATTAAAAAAAAAAAGAACGGAATTGATCTGAATATTTATACTAAATACATGGATTATTGGGTAAGAATCACAAAAGGAAATATATTGAAAAATGGCGTAAAATGTATACAAATCAAATCAAATTAAATCAAATCAAATCAAATCAAATCAAATCAAATTGATTGATATCTTTCTTTTTTTTGATGGGTAAGTAGTACAAGAGTTGGACAATGCCAAGACGTTGACTCAATCTAGTACCTAAACACAACTGAGGCCCAGCCGAATACGGCAACCCATCCCAATACCAAAACACCACCAAACAGGTGGGAGAAAACACCGCCAGACTAGCGGGAAGACACCACCAAAATACGGTGGGAGGACACCAACCCAATGAGGGTGGAAAACACCATCAAACAAGATGGAAGACACCACCAAAAGGTGGAAAACACCACCAGTCCCGGTGGAACACGCCCAACAACTAAACATACGACTACCGCTAAACTATCCCCTAAGCATAAATGATCTAATGTCGAGCCATCAACGGGGCCAACCACTCCGACAGTGAAGGCGAATCCGAACCACTCGCGCCCGCCTGAGCCTCCCACCTATAAGGCCAGATCCGGATCCGGCAGGGCCCAAAAACCCCGCAGAAGGAGACTAAAGCTAAACTACAACCTAAAGCTACCTAGACAACACCGGAACCATCCTGCCTGAGAAAAGACAGAGTCGTCCGCCAACGCCCTTGCCAGATCCAACCACCCAACCTCCAGCAGGCCAAAACGGTCGAACCGGACAGAACCCAGCCTCTACATGCGGCACCAACAATCAAACTGTGATTGATATTCGAACTAACAAAAAGTGGCTTTTATTTTATTTGATTGACAGAATGTGTTTGATTTTTATGCTTAATATGCCCCAAATTACTTGTTAATCTAATATTAATTGTAAAAACTCTATATTCTTGTAAAAAATACAAAACATCACATCCTTTGATTTTGTAAATTCAATGGATGAGATTAAATGAAAATAAATAAATTTAAATTTAAATTGATATTTAATCAGGGTAAATATGGAATACATCATCTTTATTTCTCCCTCTTCCTCTCAAATAAAAAACTCTCTCTCTCCTCCACTCGATGAAACAATCCCAGATCTGAATTTTCATCACCCCTCTCTCCTTCATTCTCCTCAACTCCATCATCTCTACAAAATTAAATCCACAAAAGTAATCGATCTCATCCATCGACGACGACAACACCATGGACGCCGATGCCGACAACGACGCCGACGCTCATCCATCGTCGACGACGCTCGTTCCCTTTGATCGATGGATTCTTCTCGGAATCTCTCTGTATCAACAATTTCTTCTGCTGCAAGAATTCGTCGATTTGGCTGATTGTGAGTGAATGTAAAGGGAGGCCGGATCTGATTGTGGAAAAACATCGATGAATTCTTAACGAATTATAATCCAATCTTGACGAATTATATCATAGTTCGTCAAAATTGGACTATAATTCGTCATGAATTACGACATATTGTAGTACACTTCAACAGACAATGCTATAATTCGTCAAATGTAACTAAAATTCGTCCAGATTTTGGCAGTATCATTGTATAATATGTCAAGACCTTTAATAAATCGTCACAGTCAATTTATAGTTCGTCATGTTCAGTTTCGAATTTTTCTTTATGAAAACTGTTGATTTGATTTTGGGATGAGTCCCATTGATGTCGAAGATGATCCAGAGTGTAAAAAATTGAGTTCAACGAAGTTTTACTCCTTCAATTTGATCGAATTTAGTCCGATTTTTTATAATTCGTCACGGCCATTTTGTCATGTTCAGTTTTGAATTTTTCTTTGATAAAACTGTTGATTTGATTTTGGGTTGAGTTCCATTGATGTCGAAGATGATCCAGAGTGTGAAAAATTGAGTTCAACGAAGTTTTACTCCTTCAATTTGATCGAATTTAGTCCGATTTTTTATAGTTCGTCATGACTAAATTTGTAGTTCATCGTCCCAATCAATTTCTGATCTGATTTTCCAAAATTCCGATCCGATCCGGCCTCTGTTTAAAGGCTATGGACGACGACGATGACAATTGCAATCTGATTTTGTAGTTCGTCATCCAAAAGGGAAATTCATGGTAGCGTGTGGAAAAGGCTCATCCTTTCTGTGCAGTTGATGAAGAAGTCATAAATATATTTCAGAGAAGCGTGGAGGTTGAGTCCGAAGAAGAAGCATGGAGGTTGAGTCCGAAGAAGATGGAAAAAGAAGGGGAGATGAGAGAGAATGTGCTTAATTTCAGAGATATTAAAATATAAAATATATTTTGTTTATTGAGTTAGTCAATTATACCCTTTTGATAGAGAGTTACACGTATAAAAGGTAGTTATTAATTTATTTCCTCCAATTATTATCAGCCTATGGATTAACAAAATAAATGGATGAGATGAGTTTGTATTTGAGCTCAACGAGATGAGTTTGTATTTTGCACCATATTTGGGCTTTGCACCATATCTAGCCTCCTGTGATTGATATTCGAACTATCAAAAAGTGGCTTTTATTTTATTTGATTGACAGAATGTGTTTGATTTTTATGCCTAATATGCCCCAAATTACTTGTTAATCTAATATTAATTACGAATCTTGATTAATCTTAGCCTTAAATGTGATGGGATCGAGGGTTGAGATAATTTCTCATTTCTCATCTAAGATGACTTTCTCACCTGATCTCAACTCTACAATAACATAACAATGATGCGGAAGTTCTAGTTCAGATTATGCACACAAGAACAGCAACAAAGTTTATGAAAATGAATTTTCCAAGGAAAATATAAGGCCAATTTTTTATCATATTCAACACTTTGAATAATATAACACCAAGAATGCTTAAAACATATTTTAGCACATTGACATATGCATATGAATTACATTTAATCGATCCAAAAGATATTTTCTCTCTCCTAGAAGCTCCCGGAAGCGAATAGAAGCCGAAGACTCCGTTCGAAGGTAAGGTTGGTTTCGCCCGCCGGCGGGGCTGGGGGTGTCGTCATCGGGTCGTATTTTGGTTGCTGATGGCGTGTTGGTGGCGTGGGTTCCGCTGGGTTGCTATCGGCTTCGTTCCTCTGGGTTCATGTTTCCTCGGTTCGGTGGTTTGGGGTTGGGTGGGGGCGTTCGATTGGACGGGCTCTTGATGAAAGGTTGTTGCCGGCGTCGGCTGTTCTGGTGGGGTGGGGATGTTACGGTTGTGATTGAAGGTGTGTGGGGTGGTCGGGTTGTCGACGTTGTGGTGTCGTCGTTTGGAGGAGAGCGCGTGTGGTTGGCGTTTGGGTTCGTCGGCTGGGGGAGGGTGGATTCGCTGTGGGGAGTTTGGTGGCGCCTGGTGGTTGGGCTATCGACATCGGCTTGATGGGATGCTCCCGGTTGCTCGCCGGTGATTATTTTGTGCATTTTAGTTGTAGTTTAGTTTTAGTTTAGTTTCTCTCGGTCGGGTTTCCGGTCTGAGCTGTTTATCTCAGCCGGCTAGCGGTCTGAGTTTTTTAAATGTTAGTTTTTTAGTTCCAGGAGCTTGTCTCCTGATTTGTATCAAAGGGCACGACGGTCCGTAATCCGTTTATGTAGTGTCGGCCGCTACGATCGATCCGATCAGAACAGTTTCTGTTTGATCGTGCCCTTTCTAGGACTTCTGTCCCTTCGGGGGGCAGTTTGGTCTGGCTTTTATAAAGTTGAACTTTGATCCCAAAAAAACTGTATTAGTCACCCTTGACAAAGAATGTCCACAACAGGTCACACGGATTACTCTAAAAAAACTCCCTTTTTAATTCTTTAAAAAAAACACAAATGTCATTCAAATATGATAAATTAAAGCCATAATGGCTTTTATTTTATTTATTAAAAGCATGATGAGAAACATCATTCCAAACGTATATTGTTGGCCTTTCATATTTTGTGAACAGTGAAACAATGCAATTCAGGATTGATGAAAATGTAAAGTGGAACGGAGTATTTGATCTGAATTTTTATACTATTAAATACATGGATTGGGTAATAATGACAAAAGGAAATATATTGAAAATCAAATCAAATTGATTGATATCAAACAATCAAACTGTGATTGATATTCGAAATGTACTTTTTAGGAAACTAGTAATTCAAAATGAACCAGCAAAATTGGAAGTATTTCGTCACTAAATTCAAAACTAGTTCATGTTTATTTCTATTTTTGCTATACAATATTAATAATACAAAAGAATTATTTCGGTATAGTGTCTTCACGTGATAAATATTTTTAAAATATTACCGTCTATTTATTTTAGAAGCAGTTTGAGATATAACACATTTTGATAATTTAAGGGAAATGATAGTTTTGGTGTGAAATAAGAAATTTTAAAAATCGTTGGATTATTTTTTAAACGGTCCGGATTTAACTAATATTTTTGCATTAATTTTCAGATTAAACACGTGATTGATTGAGGGTATATTTGTCATTTGATTATTCTAATTTTAATTAATCCCTATTTTATCGCAGAAGTTCGTTCGGTTTTTCGATCGTCTTTCATATTTTTTTTGGAAAGTCATTCTTCTTTGTTATCGCAAAACCCTTATTTCCATGGCCACTGCAGGCGATTTCTCAGCTCTGCAACTCATCAAAAATTATCTCTTCGACGAGCTCGCATCCCCTCTCGTCAAACCAGACCCTAATCAGATATTCGAGTTCGCAGCCGAATCTGATTTCGCAGCCGAATTCGATGGCTTCTTCACCCCAGGCGGATCCTCCGACATCGCGTTCGACTAGCAAAACCCTAATCAGATATTCGAGTTCAAGGCACCAACTGAAACTCGTTAAACTCGTAACGCCTAAACCCCCAATTTCAACTCGCAGGCCGGCGTTGAACATCTCACTCCCGAGTAAAACCGAATAGATCGAATTCGCTGAGAAACCACAGCAGGCAAAAACCCTAGCTCCAGCATCAAAACCGGCACCGAAAAGCATCGATCTTTCAGACCAGAGGCACTTTAGGGGAGTCAGGCAAAGACCGTGGGGTAAATTCGCTGCTGAAATCAGTGGACGAGGCCTCTGACTTTTTCAAGGGATTCGGTGTTAAGGACTTCAGCTTTGACACCGGCAGACTGGTCAGTTGCTCAATTCCCCACTACTTTCCCACCTTGCTTTGCAGTGCAACTTGTCTTTTTCATTGATAGTCTTTCCTCATTGGGGATGGAGATGTTGAGCTAAACTGGCCGTGCAAGGTTCCCCCACTAATCCTTTGATTGGGCTTTATGAGGAGGGAACTCACAATATAGTGGACATCCCCGAATGCAAAGGTTTTTGTTCTTCTTCAATCTTACAAATCTGACTGTTGCAGTTTAGTTATCATCGTCTTCTTTTTTAAATATTCTTCTTACTTCCTTTTGTCCGCTAACCATCCAAGCATCAATGCAGCGGTAGAACTTCTAAAACAAGGCATGCCTTTGTTTTATTACATAGCTTCTCTATTAATGACTTGATCTCGTATATATACAAGGAAGTGATGTTAGATGTAAATCATCATTTTGTTGCAGTGTTAGTGTATATGGGTTTCGACCATGTAAATACTCAATTGGTAGTTGTGGATTATAAGTCCTAACAGTTAACATGTCTAAATAGCGTAGTGCAGTACATAAAATTAGTCGCGCAGTGACTCTGTGGAATTTAGCATGTAATTTTAAAATGCGTTGACATCATTCTACATAATGTGTATCTAACACAGCATTGGATAATTTAGACAGTTAAATTTGTAACACATTTATGTAATACGTTGCATGTAATTCATAATCGCTTACAGACATTTTGGACTCTATGTAAGCCATTTAATCTTTTGCAATTTTAATACCTAATTGTAACAGTTTAATGTTGTTCTGAAACAGGTCACTCTAATCTTGATGCTGAAATTTGTGATGAAGATTCTAGTTCGTTTGTATCAGATTCTGGCACTAGATATTGAATTCCTAAGTGTACAGATGAATTTACAATAACTTTATTCCTTCAGCACAATGTTAGTTTGCCAACTTATGCAACTATGTGTTGCATTGGCATATTTGTAAAAGAATTCGAGAAATAACTTTCTTTACTTTAGTCACGGTTGAATGAATACATATATTATATACAGGCATGAGACACTCCGGATTTTAATCAACATTATATTTTATAGTGCGATGCTACGCATTTTAATATGAATCCTACACATTTTACAGTCAATTTATACGCATGTCACATTGCTACATACGCATTTTACGAATCTCAAAAACCTGTTACGATTTTTACAAAACGCATTGTAGGATTCAAGTTACGACCTTAAATACAAGTTGGTCGCTGGTAACAGAAATGTAATACTAATAAATACTGTTACATGAGTAGTAATCTTCATAGTTGGGTACAACCAGAAATTCTTCTTGAAGCAATTTCATTCAAAAAAATGAGCACCATCCAATGAAACGGCAATCTCCTTTAACTGATCTTTAATTTGTATCCAAACAGTTGCACGCTGTAAGCCGCAACCGTTGTTTCTTGTTCCAATCCGTCACTGTTTTTGGAAATATGCTTGAACTGTAACAATCAGGCCATTTAGATTGAATCTTACGCATTTTACTTTAAATCTTACGCATTTAATTTAAATCTTACGCATTTTACATTTAATCTTACGCATTTTATAATGACAAATACCTGTTATGATGTTTCAATCCCGAAAATGCGTAGTAATTGAAGCTAATGCATAGTAATTGAAACAAAATGCGTACAATAAATTTGCAACATCGTCCTTTTTCTGGAGAAGGGACTACAACAATGAGAGCTACTTTCAGCGCTAAGGGCTGCAATGTATATTTTTCCATCCCTTCCACCAGCATAAAACACTTCTTCACCAGGAGACAGCGCAATCGCATTGATTATGGTTGGAAATAAACTAGAGCGAAGCAACTTGCCAGAAGTGTTCCAAACCTAAAATATGACATACACAATCTAGTGAGAACTAAGAAGAAACTAGGAATCAGGAGGCATGTGGATCAAAAAACATCAGATCTAAATACATTTGATGTTTGTTCAGAAAGAGCTAAAACCTTGCAAGTGCAGTCCTCAGAGGCCGAAACAATAATCGCGTTGTGTCCGGCAACACCACAAACGATATCAGTCACAGGTAAACTGTGCTCACTAAAACTATGCTCATAAAGACGATCTGCTTCTTCCCTTCGCTGATCATCAAATATCCTGAATCGCAAAATAGCTAAAACTCAGTAAAAAACTGCAAGAACATCAGTAAGAACCACCACAGTTACTGAATTGATGGTACTTACAGAGAAAGCGACCAAACTCTAACGTTTCCATCTTCAGAACCAGTTACTAGCTGTAATTGACCCTCCAACCAAACCAAGCTAGTGACACCTCTATAATGTGCATGCCACTTCCTTAGCAGCTTGCATGTGGCAACCTTATTGACACCATATAAACCCCATCAATATTGACAGCCAAAATTAGTCGTCACGCCTAATTTAACTAATTTTAAATGAGAAACGACTAATTTTATGTACTGCACTAGTGTGAGTGACTAACTTTCACTGGTCACAATCTTTGATAAAAGATGATACACACTTTAACTAAGTAATCACATAAACCCTAAAACAACTCTACGCATTTTGAATTGGAAGCTTTGATTTTTTAAACGCTAAGACAATTAACTAGGACACACTCTTACGCATTTTGAATAGTGATCAACAATGAAAACACTCGTATGTATTTAGATACATGCTAATTAACAATGGAATCACTAGTACGCATTTTGGATAGGAAGCTACGCATTTAAATCGAGTTGGCAATCTGCGAACTAAAACAGCGAATCAAAGAACATAACATACCATAAAATTCACAATAAATCAAACAAATAACGAAAAGCAACAGAAATCGAAGAATTTTAGGGTCGAATTTTAACGTCAATTCTCTCCGTCGAATTTTAGGGTTTCAATACAGGTCGCCGTCTCTTGAATTTTCAATCCGTGCCGCCGTTCACCCGTCAGTCTCCTTCTGTTGTCATCGCTCGCGTCGCTCCCACGGTTGATACCGCCTTCAGTAGTCATCGGTTGCCTTCAGATGCATTCAGTCGCCGCCGATCGCTTTCAGCCGTCGTCGGTCGTCTTCAATCACCGGCGTCGCGCAGCCTCGAAAATGAAATTTCATCTGATACGCATTTCCAATTTTAGAGATTATAGGCGAGAGAATAGGGATGCGGTTTTGACCTAAATTTATTTCCCTAATTTGCCCCTTAACCGTATTTGGCTATTAATTAAATACGGATTTTAATTAATTTAGTACTAATCTTAGCCATCCATTTTTCTTATCTAATGGTTATTATTTTTTCTCATTTCTCATCTAATATGCATTTCTCACGGGATCTCAACCCATTTAAGGGGTGGGCAAAAACCGCACCGAATGTATAAATCGTCCGCTCCGCACCGCGGAAAGCATTTCTCACGGGAATTCATCGATGTTTTTCCACAATTAGATCCGGCCTCCCTTTACATTCACTCACAATCAGCCAAATCGATGAATTCTTGCAGCAGACGAAATTGTTGATACAGAGAGATTTCGAGAAGAATCCATCGATCAAAGGGAACGAGCGTCGTCGTCGTCGATGGATGAGCGTCGGCGTCGTCGGCGGTGTTGTCGGCATCGGCGTCCATGGTGTTGTCTTCTTTGATGGACCATAATTATACGAATCAAAAACACAGTAAAACCCACCAAATTAGACTGTTTGTCTATTTAACTTTTGCTTGTTCCGATATATTTCTATAGGGTATTTTGGCGCTAAGAGAGAAAACACGCTAAGGAGAGGATTTTACGCTGAAAAGATGTTACGAGTCATTCCAAGGTCAAGATCAGACGCTGAATGAAGAAATCTCAAGATCCTGACATTGAATTACTCAATTCAAATCCAACCGAGGAACAACCAAAGTCAGACCGGAGCGAAATTGGACTGATAGTTTTGTGAAAAGACTGCACAAAACTCACAAAACTCATTCTTATCTCCTAGTGACCGGCGGCTTTGGGAAGAAGAGATGACTCATGGGTGGCCAAGCCACCTCACCTCCTCCTTCTCCCTTCCACAGCCGGCGGCTTCTCCTCCCCATGACCGGCCACCGGCGGCTTTTGCTTACCCCCCATGTGGCTTCTCCTCCTTGCTCCTCCTCTCCCCATGTGACAAGTGTAGTATGGCTCTCATCCCTCTCTCATGGCTATAAATACAAGCCAATTCCTTTGTAAAACATCAATCCCACAATCCACAAATCACTTCTCTCTCTAAGTTTGTGTTACTTTGTAAGTTTGGTTTTTGAAATAATACTCTTGTTGGTTCTTGAGTATTATAACGGTTTGAAATTATAATACTCATGTTGGTTCTTGAGTATTATAATACTGTAGAGAATACTCCTGTTGGTTCTTGAGTATTCAGTAGGATTGGGAATACTCCTGTTGGTTCTTGAATATTCCACCCCCTCTCCTCTTACTGTTTTCAAAAACCCCCGAGTATTTAGCTATGGTATCCACCTCTATGGATATTCGTAGCTAAACTCTTTATTCGGTTAAAGGGGTGTACTTGTATTGTAAAATGTTTTAGACCCTGCACCTAGTGCATCTTTGTGTTCAAAACTTGTTCTATGTGTCATATATATTCAGAATTTCCAAGGTTGAGTGGAAGCTGTAACAAGCAAAGCTCTTCCGTGAGAATTCGTGAACATACTCGGTAAGTGGAAGCTGTAACAAGCAAAACTTATCTGAGGAGTTCGACTTATCTAAAAAACCATTTTGGGAAATCGTAACAGAAGATCAAATGGATGCACATAAGGCTAAGATACTTCGAAAGGAGGAATTAGCCTAAAGTAGAACAAGTGTTTAAACGATGTTGCAAGTCTTGCGCTTAGAAATGACCTCGATTCATCTTTGAACACTTAGTATGATCATTAGCGGTCAATGATAAACAACTATGATACAAGGCCCCTGAAACCGAATGTTTTCTTCAGATTACAAACCCCCCCTGTATTTACTTTTAATATTAGTATAACTACAATCATCAACCGCTCATCTTCCGGAGGACTCGCAAATTACGCATCACCCACTGTAAGTCTTTCTTTTTACTTTTCAGTATTTATTTTCTGTAATTTACTTTTCCGCACTCAAAACCAAAAACAACCAAAAAAGTCACTTAGTCATAACCGCTAAAACTCAATCAACCTTAAAACACGCTCCCTCGCTGTACAAATCCCTTAAAGAACATCGTATCCCCCTAATTCCCTTGGGTTCGACCCCTACTTACCACTTACTACCCAGTAGTGAAGTCGCGAGTAGCGGAAAATATAAATTTATTTGTACAGAGAACATTGCACCTTAACGACAGTGCAGTGGGCTCCGTCAGTCGTTGATGGATGAGATCGATTACTTTTGTGGATTTGATTTTGTAGAGATGATGGAGTTGAGGAGAATGGAGGAGAGAGGGGTGATGAAAATTCAGATCTGGGATTGTTTCATCGAGGGGAGGAGAGAGAGAGTTTTTTAATTGAGAGGAAGAGGGAGAAATAAAGATGATGTATTCCATATTTACCCTGATTAAATATTAATTTGAATTTATATTTATTTATTTTCATTTAATCTCATCCATTGAATTTACATAATCAAAGGATGTGATTGTTTTTGTATTTTTTTTTACAAGAATATAGAGTTTTTACAATTAATATTAGATTAACAAGTAATTTGGGGCATATTAAGCATAAAAATCAAACACATTCTGTCAATCAAATAAAATAAAAGCCATTTTTTGATAGTTCGAATATCAATCACAGTTTGATTGTTTGATATCAATCAATTTGATTTGATTTGTATATATTTTACGCCATTTTTCAAGATATTTCCTTTTATGATTCTTACCCAATCATCCCTGTATTTAGTATAATTATTCAGATCAATTCCGTTCCTCTTTACATTTTCATCAATCATAGTTTCACTGTTCACACAAAAAATTTGAAAGGCCAACAATATACGTTTGGAATGATGTTTCTCATCATGCTTTTAATACATGCACCCTCTTCGTCAGCAGGTGAATTCACAACTCCAATTATTAATCACCTACGTTTTAATTCTTCTCAATTGCAGGTTGTCATTTATATGTATTGTGTCCTATGAAATTAAGAAAAGTTTAAGGATTTTTTTGAAATCACATGATAATGCAGTTATATATATATATATAGGGGAGCACTATTTTGAGGCAAGTTGGTAGAATGGTACCGTGATGTACGATCTCGGCCGTCTGTTTTTGTGATCGGACGCACGTGGCGAAGCCACGTGTCAGTCGCAATTGTTGACTTTTCAAAAGTTAGTGGGTTTACTATTTGCGACACGTGGCACACCAGAAATGCACAGGGGGTTGGATGGACGATCGAGATCGTGCCTCACGGTACCATTCTTATTTTGCTGCCTCATTTGAGCGCTCTTCTATATATATATGTATATTCAAATTTAGCCTTATATACAATAACATATGCTTGATTTTTGTTGTTTTTTAAAACAATTACATGAATATCATGCAGGAAACAAACGAGACTTTTCATCCAACTTATTTCATCACAAAGGCTTCATTCCAAATGACCGTATTTGCGAGAATGCTGATGATTGTGAGTGGATTTGTGGCGATTGCTTTGACATCAAATGCAGAAACGGAGGGTGTTTTTGTTACCATTGTCAAAAATAAAGTTGAATTTCAATAATGACAAAAGGAAATATATTGAAAATCAAATCAAATTGATTGATACTGATTTATATTCGAACTATCAAAAGTGGCTTTTATTTTTATTTTTAATTTGCTAGGCTCATTTATAATTGGGAAACACAAACGTATAACCTATCAAATAAGAAAACGGATCAAATACAAATCACAGTTACAAATAAAAACTACAAACCCATAAAAATATTGACACGTGTAAATATCGACCAAACGGATATCATTTGGGTTCTTTTTTTAAATAAAAAAACACACGCGGACTTATTTAAAAATACATAACAGAAAGGAGGGGTATAAACGTCCTAAAATTTGCTACAATAATGATAAGACTTAAAAAATAATGATCAGACTTAAACCAGTAATGATCAGACTTAAAAAATAATGATCAGACTTAAAAATAAAAATGATCAGACTTAAAAAAACAATGATCAGACTTAAAAATAATAATGATCAAACTTAAACCAGTAATGATCAGACTTTAAAAGACAATGATCAGGCTTAAATCAATAATGATCAGACTTCAAAAAATAATGATCAGACTTCAAAAAAACAGTGATCAGACTTTAAAAAAATAAAGATCAGACTTAAACCAGTAAATACCCAGACTTAAATAGACAATGATCGGACTTAAAATTGGTAATGATCAGACTTAAAAAGATAATTATCAGACTTAACGCATGATGATCAAATTTAGAATCGACTGTAGCAAAAGTCAAATTTTACTGTAGCTAATCTTAAAATTTTACGCATGATGATCAGACTTAGAATCGTACTGTAGCAAAAGGCAATTTTTACTGTAGCAAATTTTAAAATTTTACGCATGATGATCAGACTTAGAATCGTACTGTAGTAAAAGGCAAATTTTATTGTAGCAAATTTTAGGAGGATTGTACCTCTCTTATCTTTTATGTATTTTTAAATAAGTCTGCATGTGTTTTTTTAATTTACAAAAAGTACCCGAATGGGATGAATTCTGATTGGTCGATATTTACACGTGGCAATATTTTATGGATTTATAGTTTTTATTTATAATAGTAGTTTGTATTTGATCCGTTTCCAAAATACAAAATAATTATTCCGTATATTGTCTTCACGTGATAAATATTTTTTTTAATATTACCGTCTATTTATTTTAGAAGCAATTTGAGATATAACACATTTTTGATAAGGGTGCGGTTCGGGTACAAACCAATTTAAAAATAAAAACTACAAACCGATTATTTAGCTGACACGTGTCCTATTTTATTCGAAATCCCGGACAAAACACGGAGGGGTATTATAGTCATTTCACACGGAGCGGTATAAACGTAATAATGTTATTTTCAATTTAGTCCAAGAGTTGTTAATGATCAGACTTAAAAATAGACAATGAACAGACTTATAATACTTAATGATCAGACTTAAAAGACTTAATGATCAGACTTAAAATTGATAATGAACAGACTTAAAATACTTAGTGATCGGACTTAAAAGACTTAATGATCAGACTTAAAATAGATAATGAACAGACTTAAAATACTTAATGATCAGACCTAAAATACTTAATGATCAGACTTAAAAGACTTAATGATCAGACTTAAAAATAGACAATGATCAGACTTAAAAATAGACAATGAACAGACTTAAAATACTTAATGATCAGACTTAAAAGACTTAATGATCAGACTTAAAATAGATAATGAACAGACTTAAAATACTTAATGATCAGACTTAAAAGACATAATGATCCGACTTAAAATAGATAATGAACAGACTTAAAATACTTAATGATCATACTTAAAAATAGACAATGATCAGATTTAAAAATAGACAATGAACAGACTTAAAATACTTAATGATCAGACTTAAAAGACTTAATGATCAGACTTAAAATTGATAATGAACAGACTTAAAATACTTAATGATCAGACTTAAAAGACTTAATGATCAGACTTAAAATAGATAATGAACAGACTTAAAAGACTTAATGATCAGACTTAAAAATAGACAATGATCAGACTTAAAAATAGACAAAGAACAGACTTAAAATACTTAATGATCAGACTTAAAAGACTTAATGATCAGACTAAAAATAGACACTGATCAGACTTAAAAATAGACAATGAACAGACTTAAAATACTTAATGATCAGACTTAAAAGACTTAATGATCAGACTTAAAATAGATAATGAACAGACTTAAAATACTTAATGATCAGACTTAAAAATAGACAATGATCAGACTTAAAAATAGACAATGAACATACTTAAAATACTTAATGATCAGACTTAAAAGACTTAATGATCAGACTTAAAATTGATAATGAACAGACTTAAAATACTTAATGATCAGACTTAAAAGACTTAAAATCAGACTTAAAAGATTTAATGATCAGACTTAAAAATAGACAATGATCAGACTTAAAAATAGACAATGAACAGACTTAAAATACTTAATGATCTGACTTAAAAGACTTAATGATCAGACTTAAAATAGATAATGAACAGACTTAACTGGTTAATGATCAGACTTAAACTTGATAATGAACAGACGTAAAATACTTAATGATCAGACTTAAAAATAGACAATGAACAGACTTAAAATAATTAATGATCAGACTTAAAAATAGACAATGATCAGACTTAAAATTGTTAATGAACAGACTTAAAATACTTAAAATATTTTAAGTCTGATCATCATCTATTTTAATTCTGATATTTATTTATTTTAAGTCTGATCTTCATCTATTTTAAGTCAATTTTACTGTAGCAAAGTCAAATTTTTATTCAAAATGATCAGACTTAAAAACGTACTGTAGCGATAGTCGAAATTTGCTACAGTAAAAGTCAACATTTATTCTAAATGATCAGACTTAACGGGTTAATGATCCGACTTAAAAGCGTACTGTAGTGAATTTTAGGACGATTATACCCCTCCTATCTTTTATGTATTTTTAAATAAGTCCGTGTGTATTTTTTTATTTACAAAAAGAACCCCGGTCGAAATTAATTCTGATTGGTCGATTTTGACACGTGTCAATTTTTTTATGGGTTTGTAGTTTTTATTTATTATATTGGTTTGTATTTGATCCAAACCCTTTTGATAAATATGTAATAGTAGTTGTGTCTGTACATTTGTATAGTTAAAGATCTTTTCTTTATATATATATATAGGATTGCTCAAATAAGAATTTTTTATTTTTTCGAGAACTTGAAATTCCAATCTTCTCATTCCAAAATGCATCATTAAGTAATTATGATGGTGACACATATCTCATGTGCATCTTCCAAAATGCATTTAATGCAAAGTCAAAACCAATATTTTTAACTTTACATTTTGTACATGTGTCACATGCACATTTAAAAATACATCATGAGAGATTTGAGTTATTTTTTCATAAACAACAACAATCACCAGAAAGAAACCATATATACAACTTGGAAAAAAGGTACCCAACATAAAACAAAGGGAAAAGTACAACAATGGGTAGCAAACTACCACCCATTTCCAATTTTTTGTCAGAACTATTAAAATTTTCAAAATAGGTGCCGACTATATAAATTTTTTTCAAAATGGGTGCGAACTATAAATTTTTTTTCCAAAATGGGGTAAAACCTATATAATTTAACGGAATTATAAACACCGTTAACGGTGTTATAACCCCGTATTAATTTTTTGCCTTTTCCAACAATTATTAGATTAGATTATTAGAATTTTGTGTATGAGTCATTATCATAAGATTTGGGAATAATCATTTATTTTCAATTACTCAATGAACATACCTTAATATTCCTTTTTGAAATTTTAATTACTTAATTCGACTTCATCTAGTCTATGACTTGCCCTTGATCGATCTGGGAATGAAAATGAATTTTCATATGAGGGATAATCCTTTAACACATTATACAATAATTATTCGAGTCTAATCAATGAGAAATAATCCTTTAACACATTATACAATAATCCTTCGATTCTAATCAATGAGAAATAATCCTTTAACACATTATACAATAATACTTTGATTCTAATAACTATAAAACGAGAAAATTCATTTTCATTCCAAGATCAACCAAGGACAACTCATGGGCTATATGAAGCCGTGTTAAGTAATCCAAAAAGGAATATTAAGATTTGTTCATTGAGTAATTAAAAAGGACTGATTATTCCCAAATCTTATGATAATGAGTCATACATGAAACTCTAATAATCTAATCTAATAATTGTTGGAAAAAAGGAAAAAACTGGGTTATAACACCGTTAAATTATATAGGTTTTACCTCATTTTGGAAAAAATTATATAGTTCGCACCCATTTTGAAAAAAATTTATATAGTTCACACTTATTTTGGAAATTTTAATAGTTCAGACAAAAAGTTGAAAATGAGTGATAGTTCGACCCCTTTTTGTACTTTTCCCTAAAACAAACCACGGAACAAAGCGTGTATTCGTGTCTAGTGCTCCACTGAAACTAAACTCTCCTCTCAATGCAGAATACAATGAGTGTCTTCCAATATCTTTTACTTTTAGTGATAGCCGAACGCCTGTGCTCTCAAGGCCATATATGTTATCATGATGGCTGTTTCTCTTTCTGACGTGAAATCAGGAGGAAGAGCCCAGCAGTTCCAGGCTTCCAGCCCGGAAAATACGTGTGTAGTGCTGCTTTATTGGAACTGCCCAGAAGCAAATATTTCCAGGCTCCATGTAGTGTCATCCTCATGTTCAAATGTTTACTCAACGGGTGCTCTCACCCTCATGCACTGTTTAACTTATCTGATCTTGCAATGTGTTGTCAATATCCCTGGAAAGCAACTAAACATACTCATTCATTAGCCATTGCCCAGCATGGAGAAATTTGATTTTCTACTTCTTCCTGTCAATGATCTTCATTTTGACAGTATGATGCTTTTCCTGTTTGGTCTACACATATACCTTGCTGATGTCATTCTTTGTAGTCATTCGTAGCTGGTGTGTTGATAGTTTCAGTTATTCCTGTAGACTCCAATCCAGTTGTTTCTACACACTCAGGAAGCTTTCTATACTTATACTGCCCAATGGATATGATTCCAAGGGATTACCGATCTTTAGGCTCCCTATACAAAAAGAGATCATAGCATGATTATCAAATAACAAACTCACCTTCAAAAGACTTAAACCATATGCATTCTAAGCTTGTTTTCTCTTTTCTTTCTAAAATACTGAGAAAAGAAACAGTAGAGACTAGAGGCATCATAGTGACAAAAATTACTGAATGTCTCCCAAAACATGAAAACACATATATTGGCAGGCATAATTCATCTTACCTGTATAAGATATTTTCATTACTCATACTTTAGAGCACGAGTAATTTCCCAATTATATCTGTCACCATCTATTGATAAGTTTGGGCCATCCCCGTCCCTCTTGTAATAAACGAGTGCTACTGTAAATTTTTCATGTTCCAAGGAAGAAGGATACATAATCTGCTCTTCCTACATTTCACATACATCACTGTAAGAAAAAATCACAGAAAAATGCCCAAAATACAATGGCCGCCAAGAGTACCATATACCTCTGGAAGTTCAATAAAATCTTCAGGAGATATCTGCAGCAACTCTGTAGCAGTATGACCAGTACACCACGCAAAAACTTTAGCAGTTTCATCCGCCAGAGTTATTCTTAAATGAAAGCAATGGAGGACATCGTGATCACAATTCTGATGGCAAAAGTTGCATTCAGTTCCATCAGCCATCTCCTCGACGAAATGACCACAGGCAGTGTGTACCATCCGTGTGGTCACGTGACAATGATCAATGTGGTCTGGCCAAACTCGACAAATCTGGTGAAACGACAACCTTTTAGAGTAGCGAATAGGATTTGAGTATGTAACAGTTGTATCAGAAATATTAAAATGAAAAAAATAGATGTGTAGCTCATACATGTGTGCTACTATGCTGTGTGGATATATCGGAAAGACATGACAGCTTTTGGAGACATGACGAGGTTAGTAGTGCTGGCAAGCAGCTCATATTAACAAATGATGTTCCAGCGTCATTCTCAACCCATGAAAGTTCAAGACTGCTGAATTCAAGAAAAAGATAGAAGTATGTTGATGTTGGATAATATAGTCATACCTCGAGTGCACTATAAGCGATACAATGCTCTCAACCAATTGCATAATACTTATGTCGGCATCTATTTTTAGTTTGCAAAGCCTTTATCACGGAAGTAAATTAATAAAAAAATTTGTATTGAATGCATGCTTACTGCTTTTGTGGTCGCATATTGCAAGTTAAGCCAGACATAAACACAGAGTGACCATGGCTCAGTCTACCCAATGACCTGCAGTAAAGCGAACATTAAAGCATGCAAGATAGTTTTTTGAATCCTGATTTGTGTACATTTGGATACCAGGACTTGGTGAAGTGCAACTTTGCCCAAACTGCTCCAGTGTTGTCTTCAAATCTTATGGAAAACACAGGTTTTGGGGTGTTTTTCTCCCGGAAGATGTCTGTAACGACACCATATAAGCAAATACCAGTCATCTTGTCACGAAGATCTGCAACAAAAGACTGCAAGACCTTTTAGCGTGTATCCAAATGACGCAAACTGAAAGAAAAAGCATCACAGTTGCAAGCATTTTCCTGAAAAGAAAAACGTGGGACTATGGACTATGGAGTTTGGCAATTGAAAGGAGATGCAAGTCTTGGCATGCTTAGTAGTCAAAGAATTAGTCCAACACACATTTTTTCCTTCATTAAAAAGATTAAAACGCATGTCGGTTACCGAATAGCTTATCATAATGAAGAACTCTACTTCAATCGATCAAAAAATAAATAATGGAAATTCCACTCCCAGGAGTCGGCATACAAAAATATGAATCCAGTAGTGCAGTTATATAAAAGTCAGAATCCCATCTGTGGGAATCTTACTCTGAAAGGGTAAGTGCTGAAGTCAATTGTTCCTTGAGAATCACAACGTAACGACACCTGGGAAACTTTGAAGTCCTGAGTTGGGTCTGACACGGCCAACATTCTAGATCCTTGGTATCGGTTTTGTGTCAATGATACACAGACCTGCAAGAAGATAACGGCATCAGTGATAAACCAAAAATACTGTTTGTAGAAAAAAAATTATCCATCTTACTTGTTCTTCATGATCAATATGAGGCACCAGATACAGTTGTGTCGCACTACCATACTCGAGACAAAGCTCTGATGCACCATCCAAAGAGCTAGATATATACGGTCTATCAATCGCAAGCATGCTCCCAATACTAAGAAAGAGTTCAAGTTGTATTACATGGAAGTGATTATATAATTTTTCTTTTTCTAAGATAAAAATTAAAAGCTTTATATAACTCACCTAAAAAGATTAGCTAGCACAATTTGATCACCCCACAAGTAAAAATTTAATCTAGCACCGTCGTTGTCCACAAGACTGATTTTTTTCCTTGGAATATCTCCAAACTTTCCCTGTGAATCTAAAGCGTCTATACATTCAATCCTTCAGAGTATAAGATCATGGATGTCAGACTGCAATGCATAATCAACCACAATCTTCCAAAAATGTGAACTTTATGATGATATCAAACAAGTTCATGCAGCCGACCTTGTATACAGTGAATAAGAAATTCCTTGATTAGCTGCATCAAGAGAAATGCAAGAAAACGAATCTGAAAAAAACTGAGCTCCCAAAAGCATTGCATCATCATCTTGGTCCTGCAACAGTCGATCACAAAAGAAATATAGATCAGTAATACGTCATCATAAAATTTCATGTTTCTGATGTCAACATGATGGTTGAACCATTCTTTTAGCAATCCGAATTCTTTAGAACAACATGAAGGCCCATGTTGATTATACCATTATCAGCCAAAATGACACTGTCCAATATACCATCATTCACTGACTGCATCAGATAGTGCTACCGAATCATTGCAGTTTCAAGCAAATACAGTCGAAAACGAGGCAAGTGGTAACTGATAACCTCATCTAGAATAATAATGAGATATTCCGTGGGCAAAAGTCTTGGACGCCCAGTTCCTTCCGCTGCAGTTCGATGATAGCAACCAGTGAGGAATACCTCTCTTCCTTTTTTAAGAACTCCATTTTTGGACTCCATCAAGTTATAGTATCTGGATATTAACAGGAGGTAAATCATAATGCAACAGAAACACTAATGATTATATACACAACTCACTCAGAAGTTTACCTGCGGTGCAGATAAAGATCAATGGTATTGGAGCTCCAAAAATCTCCTAAAGTGAGCATGTGTATATTTGTATCTACAAAAGCAAACAGAGTTGATGATGAAAACAGATAAAATGAAAAGAATAGTGGGTAATAAATAAGGACATGTGCAAGCAACACTATAAAACTCCTTATGTTAAGTTCCACAAATCAACGCTTGCAAGCAGCCGACTCCCCAAGATATTTGAGAAGACCACTCTTCAAAAAGCCACCACATTGTATCACGATACACAATTAACGTGTGAAGTGTCCATACACTGTAAAGTCCACCATGCAAAATATCTTTACACAAAAAAAACAAGATCACAACTAAAACCTGGCAGTAGAAAGGCATCAACTACGACCACTTCCAGTACGCTATTCAGGGACAAGAAATGTTTTTCATATATTGAGTCTATAGTCACAGTGTTGACAAGCTTAGTCCTCATGTGCTTCTTATTCAGTCTATCTATACATTCCGGCCTTTTCTTCGACCCACCAGTCCTCTGCTGCTCGTCCCAAGCCTAGCCCAATCAAACAATAATCACCAATCACAATAAAAAAGCCTCATCAATAAATTCACCAATCGTTCAGCTAATAAACAACAAGTGAAACCTGAGCTAAATCGGATAGCAAAATGGCCTCGGTAACGCCGCTAGAGTAGGCAATGCAAGTTTTCAAAATCCGAGACGCAATCCAACTCCATCCTGGCGCGTTAATCTCTCCTCCATTTTGCAGCCTTCCCTCATCATTTCCGTCTCGAGCCGAACACAACACCGTCTTCGCATACTCCACAAACGCAACGAAACGATCTTCTTCTTCCACAGGTTTCACCCATTCCTCCGTGAGCGAACCGCCACAAATCTCCATTCCGATGCCGTCACCGTCAACGAATGAATCCATTTCCCGAAAATCAAAATTCGTAAATTCAAAGCTTCGCTGGAGAAAAGAGGCGGATTCCGATTCGAGTCTTATCTTAGGGCTTCATTTTTGGGCGGGAAACCGTATCATACCGCACGGTCCAGATTTTGATTGTGTGATTTTGGGCCGACACTAGCTGATGTCGCCGGCCCATATGACATGTTAAAATCTGCACTGTTGGACTTTCGTGCTCGTCTTCTACTCTTTTTGTTTTTAGGGAAGCGAAGGTCATTTCAAATACACAATAAATAATTAATAGTGTGCGGATAAGGTAGAGAAGTTTTTTTATATAGTGTGAGTGAAAACATTGAGCAAGGTCCTGTTAGGGGTAGGTAGGTAGGGTCAGTTTAATAATTTGAACTACAAATTGATAATATGAATGCAAATGATAGGGTAAGACCACATAATAGAACAAAGAAAGAGAGCAAGGTAAGATGATCTTTTTTTTGTCACGCGTTGCCTATATAAGGCTTAATGGACATGTTAATTAAAAAGTTAGTGACTGCGCATATTAGTGTTAAGGGTGTAAACAAGCCGAGCCGAATATTAGGCTGTTCGAGCTCGGCTCGATAAGATACCTAAACCTATTCAGCTCGAGCTCGGCTCGAGTTTGACAAAGCTTATTAAAAAAATGTTCAAACTCGGCTCGTTAATTTTTTATGTTGTTCGAGTTCAGCTCGATAACTAATCGAACTCAATCCTTATTCGAGGTTTAAACGAGTAGTAAAATGCTTGATTTAAATTTTGTAATGAATTCGAACTCAGCTCAAAATTTTGGAAAATTTAAGAATCTTTTTTTTAAAGGTAATTTTATTTATTAAGAAGGAAAAACAGCAACAAAATACAAAAACTCAAGACCAAACAAAATTGGTGTCTATCTTTTTAGGACATGATCGAACTGAAAAAACCCATCATCGGAAAGAAATAAAAAGATCATCGCCCTTCAGCGCGATCATGTCCTAAAAAGAAAGACACCAACTACGTTTTTTTATCTCTTGTATTTTTTTTCCTCTCATTAAATAAAAGAACTGCACCTCTTGGATTGCCAGGCCTTCGAATAATGCCCTTCATCTATTAAACATTTTGTTTCTTTTATTCGAAACATTCAATTCTTTGACTGTTGTGTATGAGTGTTGTGGGACTGAAGACACCACAACTCTTTTTTTGAGTAGATTGGCTTTCCGGCATTTTTTGGAATGAAGGATTGGTGTTCGAGAGACGAGTCAATGAAGGCTTGTTGTGGCGATGTTGCAGCAAAGAGCGGACAAGTAAACCTGGATTTTCGTTCATTGTAGCTATGCTTGAAGCCATTGTAGAGATGGTGGGATGGTAGTGTTTAGAGAGAAGATCAAGTTCCCATAGTACTGATGCCAGTGCACCACTGAGGTTTGGATTTGAGGCAAAAGGCTGATATTTGATATTTCGCAATGGACCCTGAAACTGAGCCACCCCCGTCCCCAGCATCATTCTCTAACAAATTCCGGCACTTGACATTCTTCAGAAGCAAATGCTTTAGCGTGACTAATGCTGCCACAGACTCTGCACATCCAAAACACAACGAAAATGTAGCTAATTAATCGTTTTATAAATGCAGCTGCCTTTTGCATGTCATGCTGCCTATATTCACAAAGCATAATCTTCAAAGCTGCAGCAAGTACTTCACTTTGATCTCTTCTGGGACTGTACTGCTCATTAAAGCTTTTAAAGCTTTTTTTTTTAAGAACTTCATTAAAGCATCTAATACACAGGGCAGTAGTGAACCTTATTTGGACATACGAAGATATATTAAACTTGTGATAAATGGCAGGAAGCAAAGACCAGATACCCAGTTGTGGTGAGATTCACCAAGATCAACTATGCTGGTGTTTCGATTAATAACTCGAGTAATAATGGAGCCGTAAACGAGTAGTTATCGAGCATATAAACGAGGTGTTCACGAACCTAAACGAGGTGTTTACCGAGCACCAGTTGGCTCGTACTTATGCTCGTGCTCGGCTCGTTTAACTTCGAGCCGAGCTTTGGCCGAGCATGTTCCCGAACGGTTCGCGAGTGTATCGACTCGTTTACACCCCTAATTCTAATTAGTGTATGGGTCAGATAAAGTCACCCCCATAGAGATTTTAACTCTGTCGGTCAATAGAAGTCCTAGTTTCCTGTTTTGCATTGGTGAGATTCGCACAGACCATTGTCTTTGGCATCGCTCGGCCGTGATATTCCACTTTTCTGGTGTTCCTAACACAAATACTTAAAAATAGGAAGTTGGGTCACCGATTGTGTTTGGGGTTAGGCCGTGTGACTATAGCTGTGATTGTTGGATTGTAAATAGATTAGTAACTACATTTTATTAGAAACTTTGAAGGAAATGCCTGCAATGCGGCAGCCTAATGCAAGGTGGTGGCTGTGGGGAAATAGAGCTTCCCGATCACCTAATCTGCGGAATGCTCTTGATGCTACAAATAAAACTCTGCTAAACCAGTGTCTTACATGCAAATACAGTCCCATTAATCCTCATTTTTTATTGCAGCAAAAATATTGATGTGAAAATATTACAAGTCAGGCATACTGACTACCGAGGTTTCTATCTCAATCATACTTCAGCTGATTCTTAAAGTTCTTCATCCAGTGCATCGATCGTGTTTTGAGCTTGTGCAATGCAATCATCACAGCTTGCATTCAACACATGTTTATAACATTTTCCAGCCAACAAGAAAAGGCTAATCACAACAATGCCCAAACCCAGTTATACCCAAACAACCCAATTCAACAAGCGAAAATAAAAGAAAGTAGATTACCACAGCACTTGATTAAAGCCATCTAAAAACAATGTAGCTAACAATAGCTTAATAGTTGAAAAAGGTACATCTCAAATCTGTATAAATCCATCCCTAATCCAAAAAATTAGACAACTAAAAATAAATATCATTTCAAATAGAGTTACTCTTCATCATCAGAAACTTTGTTGTTATGCTTCCTCGCATACCTCTGGTTCCTCAGAAACTTGGGATCCATCTGCATTCGCAAAACCATAATTCAACAACAAACAAAATCAGATCATTACTCGATCAAAACTCAAGAAATTGACTAGATTAGAGACTGAATTCATCATATACAGTGATTGAAACACTTACGCCCTTGGTCGAAGCTTTACGGTGACTTCTTGGCTTCTTTATCCCGTTCTTGTGCGCCTTGTGCGACTGGTTGTGCGCCGTGTGGTTCTTCGACTTGGCCATCTCTCACCTACTGCAACCGATCATATACGATTCAAAATCCTACAACAAAATCTAAACAAGACGAAAATCAGTGTTACGTAGAGGCGTGCGATCGGAGATTCTGCGGAAACGAAACCCTAGCTCTTTGTATCCTGATGAAATGTGACTCGTCTAGCTTTATTGGGCTGAGATTCGACCGTGATTGGGCCATGGTGAGCCGCGAGTCGGAAGTCGAGCCGTCGAAGTTGATTAATTTAATCTTTAATTAATGGAGAATTTGACAAACTCCATTTTTCTTAATTATTATTTCAAATAAATAAACGCGGATATTGCAATGCTACTTGCTGCCTACCACCACCGAAAAAAATACGGGGAGAATATAAATAAATATTTCCAAGTTTTCAACGGTTTTCGCTTCAGTCAACTCATCATCGGTTGCGACAATGGAGGCCAAGGACATAGACGATCTGCCGAAGAACGCGGCCAATTACACTGCCTTGACTCCGCTCTGGTTCCTTGAGCGAGCTGCTCTCATCCATCCGCACCGCAAATCCGTCGTCCATGGATCCGTGGAGTACACATGGCAGCAGACGTATTCCCGATGCCGTCAGCTAGCTTCTGCTTTGCTTAGTCGCTCCATCGGATTAGGCAGCACGGTACCTTTTTGTTTTGCTTCTGTTGAATTGCTGTTTCCTTGACTTAAGGTTTGTGTTGATGATTCTGATGTTAATTCTGTCAAATTTTAAATTTTTTGAATTCCATGTAGATAGTGTTGTTCGATTGTAGGCAATGAATGAGACTGAAAGTAACATTAAATTGAGCAAAATAACTTAATTTTAATATTTAACTTAAGTATTTATCTTTTTTAAGTCCAAAAGATTATACCATTAAGTTGAATTAAAGTGCTTAATCTAACTACTTAAATAATGCGCTTAATCGAATTCTAAAATTTTAAGTTTAATAAAACAGACCTGATGTATTGTCTATCTTGTATATTTTGGTGAGGATATGAATGCATGACAATGTGTCTTTCTGCGTCTTTGGCAGAGGAGCGAGAACGTGATGATTGATTTGTTTGCAGGTAGCTGTAGTTGCGCCAAACATCCCAGCAATGTATGAAGCTCATTTTGGAGTCCCGATGGCTGGGGCTGTTCTGAACTGTGTCAACATACGCCTTAACGCAGAGACAGTTGCTTTCCTCACGGGTCATTCACAGTCTAATGTTTTGATGGTTGATCAGGAGTTTTTCCCTTTAGCGGAGGAAGCTTTGAGGATTTTAGAGGAGAAGAGTCGACGGAAGTTTAAGTCTCCGCTGCTTATCGTTATTGCTGATACAAGCTGTGATCCCAAGGGGCTTGAGTACGCATTGGCTAGAGGAGCGATTGAGTACGAGAAGTTCCTTGAATCCGGGGATCCGAACTTTGTGTGGAAAGCACCAGATGATGAGTGGCAGAGCATTGCGTTAGGGTATACATCTGGTACTACTGCAAGTCCAAAAGGTGTTGTTTTGAGCCACCGAGGAGCTTATCTGATGTCTTTGAGTGGCTCGATAATATGGGGGATGCGAGAAGGTTCTGTATATTTGTGGACTCTACCCATGTTCCATTGCAATGGATGGTGCTACACTTGGACCCTTGCAGCAATTTGTGGGACAAGCATATGTCTGCGACAGGTACATGCCTCGTCCAACTGCTGTCATGTTTTCGTTTTGCTATCTTGGTAGATTAAATGTTAAAATACTAAACACAAAAATAACCAGGCAATGACATGATCCTACTATTTGGGGACTGATCTACTTGTTGGAACATGTATTGCACTCTTTTGGTATTATTTAGTCACAAAATAGAATTAAATCAGAACTTGCTAGAAGCTATTAGTTGTGCCGCCAAGAATAGTGGTCTTTTTTGTGACTTATGAAATCCCTTTCTGAATTTTCAGCATTTGATGAGTTTGATACACTTGAATGTTTGACACCTATAACTTTCTTAATTTTAACGCCCTTATTTCTAAGTGCGTTCTTTTTTTTTGTGGCTAGTAAAAACTGTTAAAGATGAAATCAAGTTGTTGAGGCAACAAAAAAATGGGAGTGGTGCTAAAATTGTGTATTGATCTATCATTTGGCTGTATTTTGTGTACTATTTTTTCTTGTATTTCCTACTGCAGGTAACAGCCAAAGCAGTTTATTCAGCCATAGCTAATCAAGGAGTGACTCATTTCTGTGCCGCACCTGTTGTCCTCAATGCCATCATCAATGCCTCACCAGATGACACTATTCTTCCACTTCCTCGTGTTGTCCAAGTCATGACTGCTGGTGCTGCTCCCCCGCCAACCATACTAATTGCAATGACCAAGTGTGGCTTCCGTGTCACCCACACATACGGTCTGTCCGAAACTTATGGACCCTCAACAATCTGTGCATGGAAGCCAGAATGGGACTCACTCCCCACTTTACAACAAGCCCGGCTCAATGCACGCCAAGGTGTTAGATCCATTGCCATGGAAGGTGTAGATGTTATCAACCCTCTGGATATGAAACCCGTTCCCGCAGACGGAACCACCATCGGTGAAATCATGATGCGTGGAAATGGCGTAATGAAAGGATACCTGAAAAATCCCAAAGCCAACTCGGAATCCTTTGCTGGAGGGTGGTTCCACAGCGGTGATCTTGGAGTGAAGCACCCGGATGGATACATAGAAATCAAAGACAGATCAAAGGACATTATCATATCCGGAGGTGAAAACATTAGTAGTGTAGAGGTTGAGAACATTCTATACACGTATCCTACTATATTTGAGGTATCAGTAGTAGCAAGACCTGACGAGAAATGGGGTGAGTCCCCATGTGCATTTGTAACCCTGAAGCCCGGCACAGATTCATCAGATGAAAAAAGGATAGTAGAAGATATCATAAAATTCTGCAGGTCAAAAATGCCAGCTTTCTGGGTTCCTAAGTCGGTAATATTTGGTCCTCTCCCCAAAACAGCTACTGGTAAGATTCAGAAGCACTTGCTCAGGGCCAAGGCTAAAGAGCTCGGACCTGTGATGTTGAGTAAATTATAATCAGGGTTATCTGATCACTATCCTTCTCCATCTGCACAAAGATTGTCGAAGTTAAATAATTATCCTTCCGCGTCCCCTTCGCCAAGTGATTGTCTGATAATGAGCAAGGAATATCCGTCTTTCTGCTAAACAGGATGTATTGAACTCATAATTCATTAGACACTTTTTATGAATGTCACCTGTTGTATTTGCCAGCAAAAGATAAAGATCTGTGGGATGAAAAACCCATGGTCTTGTTACTGGAGGAATAAGTTGGCATTGATGTAATGTAAGATATGTGGACTGTGTTGAGTATGTACTGTATGACTGTATGTGTACCAGTGAAGTGAAGTAAATGATTGGACATACACTTAATTTAAATTGGAGAATTGAGTTGAAATCTTGTTAAGCAAGTTCTTGGTGTATTTTTATGAAATGAAACCGAACCGAATTTAAATATTTGAACCAATGAATGTAATTTAATAGTGAATCGTCAAGGGCGAAGTGAGTTGCCATGGTGGTATGGAGCTCCTCCGGTGCTTGTAGGCGGCCCGGGTTCAAGTCCCTATCAGCGCATCAAAAAAAGAACAGATGCTATTTTCTGAGCTTTAAGCTCCCATCAAAAAAAAATAGTGAATCGTCAGGAAGAGTGACGGTCTAGTGATTGGATCCTTTTCCAACCTTATCCATGATATTTTTCTTTACAATTTTATACCGTCTTTGTAATCTCACCCATTGTGTGGACTTTATGTGTGAGATTTTGTTCTTGATGCCCTTGAATAGTACTCGAGGATCAAAAGGATTCAAAACTTCACTTAAAAGTAAATGATCTATAAACTTAAAAATCCATCATTTAACTTAAATTTAGCATTGTTATAAAAAAAACTTAAATTTAGCATTTAATACTGAATTGAACATTTGAAGCGTAAAATGAAAAAGAGCATTCCCAAAAGATTTCTTTTTAAAATAGGGAAAATGACAAAGAGAGGGTATGAACTACCATCAATTGACAAATTACGGTCCGAACTATAAAAATTGACAATTAAGGGTAATTTCAAAATATTTTAATCATCAATTTCATAATTAAGGGCAAGAAGGTTTTTTTAATTCATTCTTTTAGTTAACTTTGTTAATTGACGAAGTAGTATTCCATCAATTATGTGTTATATGAGGATCAAAATATTTTGAATCGGACCGTGATTTGTCAATGAGTGATAGTTCATACGCCCTCTTTGTCATTTTCCCTTTAAAATATTAGCTTATTTCATCAAAAAAAAAAGGTTAGAGTATTTTTTTCTTTTGAAAAGGAAGCAATATTTGAAACAATTTGTCTTAAAGAAAGTACGAAATGAATAAACTTTTCAAACGAAAAACAAAACTAAATTTCGTGAATAATATCCAAAAAATTTGATTGGCTGAGATATCTGACATCGTGCACCTCCCCGTAGACAAAAACAATTTCCTTTTGTGTTGCGCTGCGCTGCGAATGTCGACATCGGGACGATCTTTCCTTCGACGACAATCAATTGAGGCTTTCAAAGACCTTCCCAGTCATCGGCGGACAAACTCGTCCATACATCCGCTCGATTTGGCTCCGACTGACTGTATTTATTGAATTTGCTTTGATAGGGAATTGTTGATACTATAGCCGGATAAGATGACGGCGCCGGCGAAACCGATCAACCTAAGCGCCGCGACGAGGAAGGTCGAAGTCGATAACCGGATGCCACTGCACTTTTACTATCGGATCGCTGATAATCTCCTCAAGCAGGTTCATTTCGCGTTTAATTTGTGTGATTTAGGTTTTATTTGATTTTTCTTGTTGTTCTATATTTGGGATTATTGTGACGGAAAAAATTGGGTTTTGTGGAAAGTTTTGAAGTAATTAGGGAGTTTCTGATAGTTCAGGTCATGTCCACGTTTGATCAGTTTTGTGTTTCAGAGTCCTTAATTAATCAAGCTGGGTGTTCTATTGGTGGTGCTCTTGTGATTTTGTTTTCAGATGAAACCTTAATTTGTAAGCTTCAATTAGGAAGACTGTGATCGCTATATGCATAAGCTGATACCATTGTTGGGGGATGTAAAGGATTTTCTGTTGGAAGATCTGTTGTTTTGATGTCATGATTTTGAAATGGAGATAGCTGTCACGAATTATGTCAGGATTTTTTTATATGTTGCGTGCCGTGATCAACATGATGGTTGCGTTAAGGAGTGCAGTCTGGCTGAAACGTCATGGAGAGAAACATTCAAGATTTCCTTTTTTCTATTTATGGAGTTATTCTCTTGGCGTTGCTTTTGTCATGTGATGACACTACTTATCCCGTGTTGAACGTGTTATTGCAGGCAAGTATTTATCGCAGCGAGAAGAATGTGGTGGATTTGTATATTTTGCTGCTTAGATATTCTAGGTAAGTAGAAACCGCATTCACTGTTACTTATTAGCAACTTATGCGTGAATAGACTTTTTTCTTCAATCCTTACCATCAGTCTTTCTCAGTTTGGTTTCAGAAACTATTCCCGCGCATCGGGATTACCAGACCTCTTTCCCTCACAAAAGACGGTTGCATAAAAGGGTAAGCAAAGAAAAGTTCTTCCGTCTGTCTGGTTAAATGTATTTCATATGGCTAACAGCAGATTGGCTTCGGTCCTTGTTGCAGAACATGTTTGATATTCTGGATGAGCTGGAATCACTAAAACCAGATGCTCAAAGGCAGATTGAGGAACTGAACATTGCGTATGAGAGAGCTCAACAGCAGAAGCTGGATGCACGGAAAACACCTGCTTATCGTGCATCTTCGTCTTCATTAGAGTGGCCTCCAGCAGACGGGAATGCCTTTAAATCAGGGGTAACCACACTATACCATTCTTGTACTGATGTCTATAAATTAGAGATTACTGGATTAACTTAGGATGATAGACTAGGCAAGTAAATCCATGGTGATACTAATCTAGTTCTTCGGTGTGAGTTATACTTGGATTATTTTGGAAATTACATTTTGGTATCTAAGATGGTTTCTTCAGTAAATGTCTATGATCCTAGCATTTGTCTCGGCTCATGCCTCATCCTATCTTGCACATTATATCTATTGATCATTATTTTCTTTCTGTGATGTTGCAGGCAGCCAGTATTTCCCTTCAACCGAAAGAAAAGTACACCAGTGACCGTGCTAAGACATCCATCTACAGTAACAATCAACTAGATAACCGGATGCAGTTGCTGTAAGTACTTATAACCAGACACTCTGTTGCAGTTTCATCGCTAGATTTCAGTTTTGTTGAACAGGATCACAAGCTGAACTTCATCTTTGTTTTTTCTTCTTGATAGTTCTATCACAATTGCACTTAAATACTAAAGAGTAAGCTGTTAAAGGTAGGTTTTAAATGTTAGCTAATTAAGGGCATTTGTGGAAACAACAGATCTTTGAATCGGCCTCCTCCAAGAAAGGAAACATTGTCTCGACACTCAATTCTAGGGCCAAATGGTCTATCTGGCTCAGTATGGTCACCTCCTAAGGCAGAGTTTAAGGTACTAATGTTTCCTAGCCCATCTTTCTCGGTCACCCACATGCTAAAGAGCAGAAGTAACTCATGTTCCATTTCTGACAGGTTCAATATCCTAGCAGTTCTGAGCTTGTCATAAATGATAATGCAAAGTAAGATTTTGCATGGAATTAAGTAGTGTTCTACTTTCTTACAGTTATACTCATTTGCACCATTCGTGCTTTATGTATGTAATTCTAAATGTACTGTACAGAGTGTAGACTGTAGCCAAACAGTCCATACATGCTGCCTCTTCTTTACCTGTCATACACATGGTCTCCAAATTTAGAACGATCTAACTAGCCTTCTTTGTGTCATGTAATGAAACAGCTTGATTGAGGCAGTGCAGTACGACCTTGACGAGGGGAAGTCAAGAGGGAATCCAATGGAGTCCGTGCTATCCTTGGATGACGGTCGATGGTCAAGTCCTCAAAACGAGACACGTCTTCAAATAAATGATGCAGATGACGAAGAGTTTTTCCAGTTGGTGAAGCAACCTTCCCCTCCTCCAGTACTTGCCCAAATAAATCAGGAATATTCTCCGATCCATCCATCTAAGGTTGCAGACCCTCGACCCGGAAAAGCAAAAGTTTCTCAGGATGGCACTCCATCCTCGAGTTCCTATCAGCACTTGCATATTGTACGCCTTCAATCTATTTTTTCTTGATTATTTCATGCTTTTCCAGTCTAAGTATTCAGTATACATTTATACTTTGCTTTTAGACTAAAAGAAAGTTGGTGTTGTTGGTTGGACTATTGACAGCCAGTGAAAATGATGGACGACTTTTTAAGATTAGCACAGGAAAATACGAGAAAGAATTTGGAGACTTGTGGTGTTCTGGCTGGTTCACTGGTAAGAGGAGGTAGAATTATATAGAAAGACACTGTTTTGATTATTGTTGGACTCACACATGCACAATTTCTAACTGGCTGCAGAAAAACAAGGTGTTCCAAATCACCACCCTCATTGTTCCAAAGCAAGAGTCAACTTCGGACTCAGTAAGAATTCAATTGCTTTTTCCCTGAGTTTTTTCTACTCTTTATATGCTGGACGGGCAATCCTTAAAATGATAGTTTCATTGCTTAGCATACATGAAATTTCTTATATTAACTCGGACCATCACCAAATTAATGATGGACGAACTAGTGGCTGAAAAGAATTATGAATTGATAAGCTTCTGACATGGGCATACGTGTCGCGAATGGAACCGACATAAGACATATTTTTGTGAAGGTGTAAGGGTCTCAGTTTGGTCAATGAAGCCCTGAAATCATTCACAAGTATACCTTTTAATTAAAAGCTTTTCATAATTAACTTGCTTGTTTGAATTGCAGAGTTCTGCAATAAATCCAAAGGCTGGGCTTAAATGCCTCAGTATTTCACTTGTCTTAGCATATGAACAGCCAGGATTACTGGATTCAAATGATTATTTGATAAAGTTCAGTCCTTGTTATAAACATGTTACTGATGATGTCTAATCCTGTTTGACAGTGTCAGACATTAAACGAAGAGGATATATTTGAAGTTCAAGATAGACTCTCTCTTTTCCCCCTTGGCTGGATACATGTTAGTCATACTTCTCGTAATCCCATGTTTTTTGCACATGTCGTTCTGCTGCAAGTACTTATCCTTATTATGTATATGGATTTTCTTTGCATACCACTATTGATTTGAACTACTGTTAATTGTTTCAGACGCACCCATCTCAAACTTGCTTTATGTCTTCTGTTGATCTACACACACATTACTCGTATCAGGTAAGAATCAGCGTTACTTGTTTTTCATGTATCCTTAATAATCTCAAGTTCGTTCCCCGAAGAAGGTTTGAGAAAACTCATTAGTGTTTTTATATAATAAATGATTTTGCTATATTGGTTAAATGATGAATTGGCCTTGTTCAAAAAAAAAAGTAAGCCTATAGATTATTGAATGAAAATTCATCTAGCTTTGAGGTTCTGAAAATTTCATTTTTCCTTTCGCCTGTAGATTATTGAATTGGCCTGGTATTCCTCTGTTTGACATGTTTATAACTTGGGGCGAGTGAGTGCTCAGAAGGAAAACATGGCTATGATTGATCATGTAAATTGTACTTAATCGCCGATGTGTGGTTAGACTCCTTAAAATGGAATTTTAATATCTTCGCAATTGAAATTCAATTAATTTTTAGCATCTCTGCATAAACTCTCTTTTTTCTTACTATAGTCTAATTATGCTATACAATGTTGTACTTTCGTTCCAATGTTGGTGTCGTTATGATAATATCCTCACCGATATTCTATTTATTTATTTTGTGATAGATCATGTTACCAGAGGCTATTGCTATTGTCATGGCCCCAACTGATACATCCAGGTAAAATTTTCCGTTTAGTTTGATGTATCTTCTACGAGAGTCCTGTGAACTGTAAAGTTTATGTTCTCAAGTATTGGCCAGTTTGAAAAGTTCATTTACTAATTCATTATTAGGACGATCCACGCCTGATAAATTATGTCTCAGAGATGCTCTTCTAGTCTAACCAAATTTAGAACCATTAAATGTTTAATATGTATACAAACTTTAGATATACAGACGAATCTGGGTTTTTACTATATTTCGCGACGAACTGTTTATTCTGAACAACCAATGGATCATTTCAAGTGTTGTAGGAAATATAATTAATTACAATTGGATAGTTCTGGGGCGCTCGTATGTAATTTCTTGATTAGAATTCCGTCTACAAATCTATTTTAGTTTGGAATTTGTTTTTCAAATATGACTAAGATGTATGTTCATTAAAATGATTTGACTTCATGTATGCAGTCCACATGGCATATTCCACCTCTCAGACCCTTCTGGCATAAAAGTAATCCGCAACTGTCAGCAGCGTGGTTTTCATCCACATGAAGAAGCTCCAGATGGTAACCCAATCTACGAACACTGTTCCCATGTATACTTAAATGAACGATTGAAGTTTGACGTTGTTGATCTTCGGTAGTGATCCCCTTCTCCGTGTTCCTAATGTCGTGTACCTAATGTATATATATTCATACTCGAGACAAACGAGAATGTACAATCCTACAAGTATATTATCTGGGTTTTTGTTCCATACCAGCAAAAAGTACTGTGATTTGGTGATTCACCATCCATCATAAAATCATTTTATTTTCATGTGATGAATCTCCATCGTGTTGTGAAGACCGAATCAGTGTAGTTATAAGCTTCCGTCACATTTCTGATTCAGTGTTATAATAAGAATCTGAGATAACAAAATAGGATGTGAATCCGGAACATGTCATCACATATCTTAACAAGACAAATGGGATCACGGAGCCCCTTTCTTCCATATGACCCTTCTTTACCTTAAATTGCACAACAAAACAGTACAACCTTACATGCTCAAAATTGACCAAGTCTGGCATCCACACTCAACTCAATCACATATATTATAATATGATTTTCAAAGACTCTTCGTTTTTAACTTGAAAATTCTGTTAATAAGTCTAATATTTTTTTTTGATTGAAAAATATGACATACAAAGATTCGAAGAAAAAAAACAACAACAGTAATACAGACGACCAACTAATACTGGACCAGAATATTTAAATAATAAAAGTAATCCAAGCATAGCTAGATAATCCATCCACTACTTAGTTATCTTCACGTTCCGAGGTCTAAGGCATGCCAAAATGGCCAAACAGATGAAGTGACTCAGCAGTCAACTCCGAAGCAATAATAAAGCAACGGACAAGACTGCACAAGTGAGCGTCATAAGCCGGCTTCCTGTCAATTGTAGCACAACTTAACTTAATAAGTCTAATATTTAAGTTAAGTTTTCAGTTCAAAACGACAGTACTCGCATCAAGTAATTGATGGGGTTTTAATGTGAATAAACTAACAGCTCATGATGGGAGTGTCCTTTAGACTTACTTAAGTTACACTTAGAAAGGGCATGAAACTCTATGTAGCAACCCAAAGAATAAGATGTTGGGTTAGGAGAGTTTGTCCATTGAGTCCTCCCAATGTCTAATGGCCTCTCCTATCTAATCCCTTTTCTTGTTGATGAAAGCCTAGACACAATAACAGATTCATAAATTTCATAGGACCTTTTTCAAGAGTTATTTCCACAAGTTGGATAGAATGTATGTTTTTTATATATAAAAAAAGGGAATGAACGGAAATTATGGATTCGATCCTTATACATATAACTCTTTCTATCAGGAGAAATCTACTATGACCCATCAGGATTCAAACTCGTGACTTGAACAATGACGATTACTGTTTTTATCACTTGCCCACGCCTCTTTGATGGGTAGATGGAG
Source organism: Rhodiola kirilowii (assembly GCA_033675215.1). Classification (NCBI taxonomy): domain Eukaryota; kingdom Viridiplantae; phylum Streptophyta; class Magnoliopsida; order Saxifragales; family Crassulaceae; genus Rhodiola; species Rhodiola kirilowii. Next base: position 4,193,259 of record CM066194.1, read on the forward strand.
CCAATTTTTATATATATTTTGAATGATTCCACAAATTTCGAATAATAGTTTGTGAAACGAATGTTGAAAACCACTCAAGAACTTCATTTAACAATCATGTAAGGGACAACTCAGTCTAAGATGGGAGGAGGAATCACTATCACTTTGACATTATTGCTGTACAATTTGATCATAAAATCTTGCATATCACATGCTTACACACACTATAAACAATGGGTACCTAGAAAAAGATAAGCTTTCCTCTTACATTAGAACTTTTGGCAGCATTCAATGAGTAAATTCAATATACATTTTATAAAGGACTCAAATTCATATACACATACTTAAAAACCCAAAATTCAGAGGCATTAGTTTTCAATGCACTTAACTTTATACCATCACACAAAGAGCACTTGCCCAAACTCCATTCCCAAATGCTGCCTCTGTCCTAAACAACTTACAAAAAAGAGCCCCTCTCTCTCTCTCTGCACCTCATTTCTTTCTGAAAACAACAATCTTGTAAGAAATGGTGAGAGCTCCTTGCTGTGAGAAAGAGGGGTTGAAGAAGGGAAGATGGACAGATGAAGAAGATGGAATTTTGACAAGGTACATTCAAGCTAATGGAGAAGGGTCTTGGAGATCAGTTCCCAAAAATGCAGGTATGTAAGTGTCCAGAAATTATAGCTTTTTCAGGTTGGAATTGAGTAAAATTTGGAACTTTATGTGTCAACTAAGTAATTTGAGTTTGTGGGTTTTGAGGGTTTGGGTTTGATTTTTGTGGGGTGGAGTTTCTTTTTTGTAGGACTGCAGAGATGTGGGAAGAGCTGCAGGTTGAGATGGATCAATTACTTGAGGCCTGAGTTGAAGAGAGGCAACATTACTGCTGAAGAGGAGGGTGTGATTATCAGATTGCATGCATCAATGGGTAACAGGTTGATTTCATTTTCATCTACTGGTGATTTTTATATATATAAATCTATCTATTTTGAGGTAGAAATTCTGCAAAACTATGATGCTTTTCTGTTCTTTACTTTCACTTGTGGAAGTAGATTCCAACTTCTTGACTGTAATTTGTCTTTTTGGACATGTTTTTCTGAAGCGGAACTGCTTAGATTCTCAGCCTGAGCTTCGAGATAGTTTTAGAATCCTATTGTCTTACAAGAGAGCTCTTTCTTCATATACCAGTTTGCACAGCTTAGTAGCCGGTTTATGAAGTTGTCCCATTTGGCTGGAAGTTGTAGTGATTAATTCTAGTTACCCTTTCTTTTTAATGTATTTTGTTTGAGCAAGTTATTCGCCACTTTCTGCAGCTGTGTGTTAGGAATTATCGAACATTGATTCTTTGCGATGTAGAAAATTGGGTTTTGTTGTGATATTTTTATTATTATGAAAAGTGTGGATTTGTTGTATGGTCCAGGTGGTCGTTGATAGCTGGGCATCTACATGGAAGAACGGACAATGAGATAAAGAACTACTGGAACTCTCATTTGTCACGGAAAATCCTGACTTACCCTACTGCGTTGAAAGCCATAGCCACTGAGCCCGACCCTCCCTCAATTGGTCGAGCAGAAGTAGCAGCTGAGTGGAAGCCACGGAGGGGTAGATCAAGGCAGCGAGGGAGTAGAAAAAGCTCGAATGTCCTTTCCGAAGATACAAATATGTCGAGGAGTACGCTTCAAAATGAAGAACTCGAGATCGTGGCAAAAGAGAAGACAATTCAACTGGTTCCTAATGAAGAATCTTTTGAAATCACAGAATACATCAATGATGAAGGCGAAGACAACGCACCAAGGCTTAACGCCGAAGGCTCTCTCGTCTTCCGCTCATCGCACAAGCCAAGCTATTTCAACGAGGAGTTGAGTGAAGTTTTGTATTCTCTTGAAGATTCACAAAACATCAAAGTGGAAGACTTAAACGCATCCTCTCTGGATGAGAAAAACAATTTCAAAACAAGCGACAAAGAGGTCGGAACTGTTGCAGCAAGTTGGAACGAGAACAAGAGTGGTTTATCATTAAGTTCAAGCGGCGAGGCATGGACTGACTGGGATTGGAAGGGATTCATAAACGGTCATAAGCTGATAGATGAAGATGAAATGTTGTCCATGTTGTGGGATGATGGCTCCAATGTCAAGTGCAGCAACCACTGTTAGAAATGAGGTTCACAATCTACAAATATTATGTTTAATAATCGCGCATCACTCTAACCTGTCTTCTTGGCCATGGCTGGCTTATGTAACTAGCGTGTAGTACTAATAAAATAGAACGACTAGTGGACTAGCGATCATAGTCTTAATCAAATACAATGGAATACTTACTTTGGGTTTTTATTATTACTGATTTTGCCTTATCTATAAGTTTGAGTTATTTTTTGATAATAAATTATGTAATTTATTAAACAATATTACAGCAATATGGTTAAATGCATTAGTTATAGGGTCAAGATCAGGTACAAAATTAGATTTTGGTACAAAATACAAAATTTGTGAAAATTATGTTATAATTCGTCGGTTTATTTTATAGTTCGTCACTTTTCAAGCCGAAAAATGAAAAGACAACATAATTCGTCAATTTCACTTTATAATTCGTCACCAATAAAAATACCAAAAAAAAATCAAGATTTAATCTCATTCATTCAAATCACAAGATCAAGGGCTATGATTAGTTTATATTTTGTACCAACAAATTAACTTTGCACCGTATCCTTTTCATATATAGGGAAAAATTAACTTTGCACGAGATACTTTTCATATATATATATATATATTAATAAAAATTCATTTGAAAGGCGCAAGGGTACGAGAGTAATTTCAGTTTCCGATTCTTAGGGTTTCTTTTTTTGTTTTTGTTATTTTAATCTTCATTTTGCCTGATGGGGCGCTGCCACTGCGTCTGAAATCTTTGTCGCTTCACCACTATAAAAACTCACATAAGTCACTTCGTTGTTTTGAGTCCGCCACCACACACCCCAAACCCTCACATACTCAACTCTTTGAAGACTCTTATTTCTCCAGGTTTGTTCTACCTCTCAACTTCTTAAATGCATCTGCTTTGCACCAATTTGGCCTGTGTTGCTGAAATGATTTAGGCGGAGACTGATTGGTGTTCTTGATTGTGTTCAGGTGATGCGCTTGGTTTCTGACGTTTGAGTGTAAAAATAGTTTATCAAAATGGCCATTGTTAGTGATAAAGTGAGTGATCACTGCTTTGTTTATTCGATTCTAATAGTTTGCGCATTTATTTGTTGATTTGAATTTGATCTGGTCATCTATTGCTAACGGATTGATAGATTTTACAGGAATCAGATTGCGAGGAAAGTCGAGTAGTTTCAGTGAATTTTTTGTGTGTTGATTGTGGCACATCCAAAACTCCTCTGTGGCGCAGTGGACCTGCTGGTCCTAAGGTGTGTAAATCCGAATTCAATCCAGTTTTTAAAATATTTGGTTCAGTCTTTGTGTAATGCTGGTCCTAAGGTGTGTAAATCCAATTCAAAAACTATCCGAATTCAATCCAGTTTTAACCTATCCAGTACTAAATGTGCAGTCATTGTGTAATGCTTGCGGCGTCAAAAGAAATAGAAACAAACGAAGGGCATTGCTCGATTCTAGCAAATCAGATGAGAAAAAGAGAAAGAACGGGAAGAAAATGAAGTCTAGAAATAGCTATGTGAGTAATATTAGTAGTAACAGCTCTAGTAGCCGCAGCAATGGTTGTTCCGATTCTTCATCAAAGGACCGATTAAGTGCCATGTGGGATGTATTGAATCCGCAAAACGTGAGAATTGAGGAGCTAAACGAGGAACAACAAGCGGCTGTTTTACTCATGTCCCTGTCCCATGAATTTGATTGTTATTGAAGTTGTGCCGAAATGACTGAGAGGATGCAAGAGGCCTATTGTTTGTTGAATTTGTATCAATGTTTATATTATGTATCCTTAATGATGTTATCATATATTCAAATCAGTTGCAAATCATTTAAATTTTTTATCTTTATTTCTTTTGATGGAAAATTTTTGGATCGTTCTGAATATATAATTTTCATCAATAAATTTAATGTGCCTTTTAGGCAACTGTATATGACCCATTTAGGAGAAATGCATATTGGGCCCCCAAAGTGGGCATCTTCTTGACATTGGATTCTTCTACCAGCCCACGATCCATCCAAATATATACATCTCAAAAATGCAATCCACCTCACAATTTCATGCCAGGGTTGCTTTATTTAATCTTGCTTAGTACATCTATCGTTCCTCACTTAGCATTTTCGGATAAAATTGTGCAGAGATTTAGAAAGCGTGTACAAAGTAAAAACACCTCACTTTTTGACTTCTACGTAAAAATTAAAATTATTACACTTTTTTATTTCAAGTAGAAGATAATCGTAATTTTTTTTTGAAATTTTCACAAATAGCATGGACACACTGTCACACACACACACCACCACCTAATCAATAATCATACAACGTTATTTCTTTCCCATTTGTCATTGTCACCATTCAATCTCTCCTAAAAATGGCCACACATCATGCCAAGATGACGTCCAAGAAATGGTGCTAATGTAGTTTTGCCTTAAAAAAAATAAGAATTAAATGTCATCATGTTACCAAAATAAATATTACAGTATAATTTCATGAATAGGACACATGTTGAACTTGGTCTACTACCATTGGGTCGGCACGGTATGTATATAAATGTTACACGTGGCCAGCACCAAGTCCTAGACACGTGCAATACTTCGATTAAAGACTCTTTATGGTACACAAAGAAAAAATGGCTACAATTATCATTTTTACTTTTTACACTTTTTATATAGGAATATTATGTAAAAAGTATTCATTGCAATTTTCAAAATAGGAAATCACATATTAAGAAAAGCTCTAGATGATTTAACGGTATAATAAAGATATTACATACGTACATAACAACTAAAATGGAGAAAAAGGATTACGCATTAAAAATAAAAAAAATATATGAAAAGAAAAAAATTAATAAAAAAATCCAACGTTTGATTTTAAATTACTGAAACAAAAAATACTTATATTTGTAATTTGTTGACAACTATACGACTATGTGTATAGGCTTTTGAATTGATTCAAAATGGATCGAAAGATCACAAAAAAAATAGCTGAAAATTAATTTAAAAATTTATTGAGGGATGAGATCCCATGAGAAGTAATGAATTTGTTGAAATGAGAAGTAATCACAACCATTCAATTTTTGATTCAACAATCCTTATTTTTCGGATTTTTTAATCTTAATATCTATATTATATGTTTGTAAGGGCATTATTGTAAATTTGTCCATGTAATTACCGGTGTTACGAATTTTGTATCCATGTAATTACCGGTATTACGAATTTGTATCCATATAACTACCGATCTTTAAGTTTTATTATTTTTACATTACGAATTTTGATTATTTAAGTTTTATTTACATTACGAATTTTGTTCTTTAAACTACGAATTTTGATTGCTTATAATTTCTCACCAAATTTGTTAGTTTTCATATGATATTTTCCCTAATTGATAGATTTATTATAAATTGATTTAAACCTTGGGCAACAGAAAAAATTGATGTAATCCCTAGAATTTGAACCTGATAACATTTGTTGGAAAATTCATAAGCCATAAATCAATTTAATATATATAATATGTCAACAAGATGATGTAGAGTTAGTAGAACATTTGCCGTGTAATAGCAAAGTAAAGGTACAAACCTTACCGTGTCATTTTTCTATTAATGGCTTTTGCCTATCTGTGCTCCATATGCTCTATATATATATATATATATAGAAGCGCTCAAATGAGAACACCTTCTAACTCTAAGAATATGAGAACACCAATGAGGTTACGCCACGTGTCCCACTACCCAACCCCCCGTGCTTTGTGGGTGCGCCACGTGTCCAAATAGTAAAACCCACTACTTTTCAAAAAGCAAACAGTAAAACCCACTACACAATTCCTGCACTATTCACTGCCACATCATCAAAATGAGTGGCTCACAATGGTTCTTATGTTCTTAGCCTAAGAAGTGTTCTCATTTGAGCGCGCCCCTATATATATATGTGTATAGGGGCGCGCTCAAATGAAAATTCTTCTTAGGCTAAGAACATGAGAACCATTTTGCACTTTTGGATCAAATGATCTAAGGGTGTAGATTGATTCTGCACTTTTGTCTTATAGGTAAAAGACAAAAGTGCAAATAGTAAAAGCAGAAAGTGCATAGTAAAAAGCAGAAAGTTCATAGTAGATGACGTGGTGAATTTTGGACCACTCATTTCAACAAAATGAGTGGCTGAGAATGATTCTCATGTTCATAGCCTAAAAGGATGTTCTCATTTGAGCGCATCTCTATGTGTATATACTATGTATTCCTAATGTAAACTCACCATAACAAAAAGAAACGATAGATTTTATAAGAAATGAAAATAAATCTTAACTTTTAATTATATACCCAAAGCCGAAATCCAACTGCTGTAAATCAAATGGTTTTATTTAATTTGTCGAACCGACATACAGTTATGACTATGAGGCCACTAAGCTAAACAAAATTACAAATAAGCCCCATTTAAAATCAAGAGTAATAATTACGTTTACGCATCGCAATCATTCCCCAACTTTTTGTCCGCCACATGGAACCGGAAAAGGGCAATTTGGTCATTATAACATTCCACTTCTTCTCCATCTCTTCCTCCTCTGCTTCGAATTTCCAGATTTGCGAATCCCAATGATCATCAAAACCCGTTCAAGCACCAAATCACCAACCCGATCACCGCTGACATGATCGGGTTAAACCCGGATTGGACTTCAGCGGCGTTTCCTGACGGCGGCGGGTTGTGAAAGTAGAATGGAAAATAAGGCACGATCGGATTAGGCGGCGGCGGAGCTGGGTAGTAGCTTCTATCCGGCGGAGGAAAGTAGAACCCGCCGCTAGACGGTGGTGGGTAGACGTACCCGGATTGAGGCGGAGGAGGAGAGTAGTAAGGGTATACTTTCGGTGACGGCGGCGGAGGGCAGTTGATGGTTGGCTGAGACGGTGGCGGTGGAGGAGAGAGTGAGGGAGGCGGAGGAGATGGTGGAGGAGGTGAGTAGACAGGCTGGCAAGGGTTTTCACAAGCGTCGCACATTGTGCAGGCGATCTCGTATTTGGAATTGGCGCTGAAGGCGGCCGCCGGAGCGTGAAACGCCGGCGATATTCCGGCGAGGATGAAAGTGAGGGACAGGAGGGTCTGCGTGAGGAAAGGTTTCATTTTTCGGACACCCAATTGGCGGAAATGGAGATCGAGAATGGTCGGAGGATGATTCGAGTGGAGCAAAGAGAGTTGGTGAGAGGATAGAAGAAAGCGAGTGGAGAGAGAGAGGAGTACTGGAGGTGGAGGTCACTTAGCTTTGACGCCAGCTAAAGGCAAGGGCATATCTTTGAAAAGCAGAGGCCTAAAATTAAGGGCGTGTTTGGGTGATGTTGACTTTTGGGAGGGCCTTTTTTAATGAAATGTGATTAAGTAATTGAAATGAGCCAAACGAGGCGTTAGGTCAATAGTTAAACTTCAAAGCACTTCACCGACGGGCGAGACGAGACGGCTTTTTTTCTTTTTTCTTCTCTTTTTCACTGGGTTGAAAAAGTGGACCGAAAGTTATACTTATGAGGTTTGACACGTGGAGGTTGCTGATTGGGTAATTTGTGATGACGTGGTGGTGTGGGAGCGTAATGCAGTGGAAATGAAGGTGATGGAGCGTAATGTTAGAATAGAATAGTGGAAGTGAAATGCAACGTAACGATCGAAAACGCATTTATGTAGTCATACTTTTAAGTTTAATAGCTAAAAAATAACCAAGACCAAAATACTTTAATTGGGGGTAAAGTTCTAAAATTATACGTAGAGATTTCAATTAAATATTATATGGAATCTACATTTGTTATTATTTGTTAAATCAATAACTATACTCAGTTTGGATGTATATTTTGAAAAAAAAAATATCAGGTTAGAACATATGAATTTGTAGATGAGATGAATAAAATTTTCCACCCTTAGTGTTCAAATCCTATCCGATAATTGTATTCACTTTTTGTACTACTTCAATTTGGAGTTCATCTCAAAAATTATGGCATGTGAATGATATAATAGCTACACATATATTATCAAGTTCTGGTAAACACATGACTCTCACCCCGATATGGGACACATTTTTCTCTCTCGATATGGGGCATGTACAACACATTCAGATTTTGCAATGTTAGCGACCCAGGAGAGAAGAGAAAACATAAAGTTTCTAGAGAAGAAGGGAATGTGCGGAGAAAGATATTTGTGGAGAATTTCTACAGCGCTTAATTTTTAGGCTTGGATTAAAATAATCGTAACCTTTCATTTATAAAGTGAGAAGTTTAGAATAAATATAGACGAGTGTAAGAGTTATAGTACTTGAGTTAAAGAGAGAAAGACTGAAATAAAATTGTCAGTGGATCCCTCTCATAAATTTTCAGGCACTCAGAGATTGCTTACCGTAAACACTCATAAACAAGTAATAATCTATCCGTTTGAGCCATGTTTAAAAATATGTATTTGTTCATTAATATTCATGTCTAATTGGTGCCGAAGTATTATGATGATAGTACACGAATGTGGAAGGACAGATCGGCTTTTTGAAGCAACTCAAACTTGTCCTTCTTAGACGAATTTGAAAAAAATGTATATGAGAGAGTGAGGGTGAGCAGTAAAGAGAATACTGAAGCAAAAAATCAATTTTTGGTCGTCCACTTTGACGAAAAAATTCATTTTTCATTTTAAAGTACATAGTAATATTAAGTATCTCAAAATTTACAGAGTTTGGTTTGTTGAAATTTCTCTAACTATGTAAAGGTATTGCATAATATGAAATTTTGAAGTAAAAAATAATTAGCAATAAAAAGTGCTACAAAAATATAATCATACCTACTATCAGGTAGGTTTTGCCGGAACAGTGTTAATGAATCTGGTCGATCCTCCTTGTTGTGCTACATTAGGTGGAAGTGAGTTGATTTGCACATGTGGGTTATAGTTTTGGATTATCGTTGATCCTCCATGTTGGTAGAAATGAGTTGTTTTGCACCTCTGCCTTGTAGTTTTGGATTATTATCGTCGATCCTCCTTGTTGTGCTACATTAGGTAGAGCTGAGTTGTTTTGCACCTCTGAGTTGTAGTTTTGGTTCGGTTGTTGTTGTCCAAAGTCAAAGCCTACATTTCCAACTGGGACATACCCTGCATTGTATGTCTGATCATTTGCAATGAAAGACGATCCATATTGATTGACCAACCCAACCGAGTCAGGATTGGGACACTGTTGTCTGAATCCAGTCCCTCCATAGTGCTGATCATTTGCAATGAAAGACGAGCTTTGAATGACAAACCCAACTTCGCCAGGATTGGAACACTGTTGTCCGAGTCCAATTCCTCCGTTGTGCTGATCATTTGCAATGAAAGACAACGAACCAACATCAGGACGTCCAAACATCGAGTCGTGATTGGGACAGTGGTGTTCGAATCTGTTTACTAGACTTCTTGAAACCTCATCAGAACACTGGTATCCGTATCCATTAAGTTGACTTATTAGAAAGTTGCTCCAATCCACTTCCCCAAATCCAGAAGCTGAAGGATCTCTACCCAAACCTTGCCTCATATGATAGGGATCCTCATTCAAGTGCATTAAGTCCATCGTGCTAGACCTGCTAGTAGCTTCTCCAATTCCGAGAGCTGAATTATCCAAACCAGAAATGTTCAGCTGAGCCATATTACATATTGCTGGATCTGATCTACAGCTTGGCATAACTGGAGCCTTATCAGTCAATAATAATCCACCTTGTTGGCTCTGCTGTTTTGCAATCGACTTCCGATATTTCTGAAACAAAATCATATTATATTTTAAATCACAAATATTACATATTTAAGTGCATTGCATAAACATCATCCGAAATTTGACTAATTAATTAACTAGGTTACCTGAAGATGACTTGCTATATGCTCTCTACTGATCCAATCGGGAATGTTCTTATTCCTCTTCATCGACTGCAAAATCTTCTTAGGCACAGCGGCCCCTTAATTCAAGAAGAAGAAAAATAATTAAACATTTTAGGTCAAAATCGATAAATGAATCACATACTCAAACTTAAAAGCATTTGTAAACTCATGCTTACGCGGCGTGCTGCTTGCCAGCTCATTTAAAGCCTCTTGAAATGCTCCATGGAGCTGAGGCGTCCATACACAACGCTGCTTTTTGGTCGGAGGACTCGAATCACTACCTGTGGCGTCGGCCAGCTGCTGATGATCACTACTGCTGCTGTAGTTCCCTCTCACACCTTCAATATCTGAATTAGCAGCAGTGATCTCATTATTATTATTATTATTATTATTATTATTATTAGCACTAGCAACTTGACTACTTCCAATTGCAACACTACTACTGCTGCTTATTCTCTGGTGATGCTCCATCGTCTGATTAGCTCTCCGCCTCATCTGAACTCCATATACCATGTCGCCTCTTGATGTGTACACGCATGCATCTGAAGTGCCACTCCAAATCCTAGCGAACGAGTGATCTTGAGATACCACTGCGCATTCATATACATCTCTCATCTCAACAATAACATGAAGGTAAAATAAAGATAATTTACGTATAACAATTCATATTCTTCAGAGTCAAAATTTACCCTTAATTAATTACCGATGCTTGGTGCTTGAAGCATTATATATCCGAATAAAAAAAAAACTTACCATTGAAATGTTTGTGTAACTCAGAAGCTAAATTCATTATGGTTTGCAACAAAACATTGTCCGCAGGCGTGGCCGAACTCGCTTCCTCACATATAATCCCTTCACATAAACAAACTTTTTCTCGAACAATCCGAAGCACTTGATCCACCATATTACTGGGCGCCATAGCCACTGCCATTAATTCAATCTCGAACGTGTTAATAATTCTTCATCTATCTACTATCTTAATTATCGAACATGAACAGCGTAAAGCTAAAAAAAGTACGTACCTTTGTGCAGACAAACGTAGAGTTTCTTAGCGAACATGGAGACGACGACACCACCTTGATGAACCAGAAGAACATGGAGGTCGATTGGCGAAGGAGTGGTCTGGCCGGTGGATGGTACAATATTGCCGGTGGATTCCATGGAGGAAATATTTTTCTCAGAGAAGATTTAGAGGGAGAGAGGGATTTTCTGCCCCGGTGGTGTGATGAAAATAATATAGTGACAGAGGAGAAAAAAAAATACCTCAATTTCAGCTAACTAGTCGTCGAGATTCTGCAGTCTCGATCGCACTTTCAAATCATTATTATCTGTTTATAAATTTTTTAGATAATAATGTTTAGCTTACTGATAAATCTGTCTAGTGTGGTTTCTGAAATTATGGTTATCACGGTTTACAACATTTTAGATAAAATAATAATGTTGATTAAGGTTAATGTTAATTGCTGATAACAACGCCTATGAAATATAAAAATGAGTTTTTTTTTACAGAATATAGATCCATGAAAATTTCCGAAACTTCTCTTTATATCTGTTGTCCAGACTCCAGAGTATAAATGTGTTGTTTCAAATTCAAAGGCAACAACTGATTTTGTTTTAAGGTTTATTGGGAAGTGAATTTCCCACAAACGGAATGTGTTTTGATCTATTAGATAGAGTTTTATGACTTTTGATTTTAGATTTTCAAATTTTGATTTTATTTTAAAAATATATACATCATAAATAAATAATTTTTTTCAATGCCCGCCTTATTTCAACCTAACTAGTTAAACACCTTGGAATTCAAAACCTTACATTTAGCCATTAAAAATGTTTATAAAAAAACCATGAAGAATGTTGGGCTTTAATTTAGCACAACCAATTCGATTTCAAATTGGTAACTTTCAAAAAAAAACTTTGGAGAATTTTATTTTTATAGGCAAGCTTGTGTTAGATAATTTTGAAGAAGTAGGGAAGTTTTGGAAGATTACAAACCCTTCAGATAGTTGGATATTTTGGTAGACTAGTCACTAGTGTAGAATACTCCAAACCAACAACAATATTATGCACATGACTCTTAAGTAAGTAAAGAAAGCTGCTTCAAGATCTACTGACAATAATTTTATTTTACCCGAGTCTAGCGTACACACTTCCAATGTAAGAGTTGTTAATTTCAAGAGACATTGTGTTAATATAGAGAGTCTAATATAGTTGGAGATGTTTTTCGAAAAGGGTTTTAAGTTGGGAACTATTGGTTATGTTGCAGGTATTTTGTGAGCATGAACAGACATTTTCGAAAAGGGTTTTAAGTCTAGGGTACACACTTCCGGTTGATTCATTGAACATACGGGCTGTTGTGAAATCAACCGGTGGATCAGCTGGATGTAAGGCAAGTGGTTCACAGTTATTATCATATTATGTTCTATTCTTTGGCCGCCTTTGTTCTGTTTGCTGAAACAATTATGCTATCAATAATCAGTTGTTTTTCAAAAGTTTATGCTAAATGAATTTGAAAATCTTCCACATTGTCACATGAAGTAAAGTATGGGCCTTCAGAAACAACACCATTGTTTAGTAGCAAACCCAGAAACTAAACATTGTAACAAAAGAAATTGTTGATGGGTAAGTATATCATGATCCAAGGTCAGCAAGCCAACAAATGTGATACAATAAGCAGAGTGTTGGATGATGCAATGTTTTCTAGTAATGGCAAATTGTGTTTGTTAGGATATACTCATACTCGCCTTAGGGGTGTGTTCATCAAGTCAGGTGTCAGCACGACAAGCTTACTCGGACGGAAGAGAAATGAGTTTTATATCTGTGTTAATACCAAGAGTTAACGTTACCTCTCCCGATGTGGGATATTACTATTTAGACACTATGGTACGGCGAGTTATTATTATTATTTTTGACTTGTTTTTCAAATTCAATCTCGTTTTTGTACTGTTTTAAACTCAAATATCAAGTTTGCCCTGTTTAAAAAAAACCGATTTGAGGAACCTGATTTGTATCATTTTTGATAAAAACCGGTTTCTACCAAATCGGTTTGCTGACTGTGCACATATTTGGTCCTACGTGAACCGAAAGAAATATAATTATGACTTCGTATAAAATCGGTTTCGTCAAACCGATTTGACTAATCAACAACAATTATTTTTGACAAATTTAACTAATTACCACCAAATTCAACTAATTATCACCCAATTCAAATAATTAACACTAAATTCTACACAAACCTTTTAACTAATTAACACTCAATTCAAACTAAACATTTCAACTAATTATGTTTGTGCTGAATTTGGTGTTAATTATTTGAATTGAGTGATAATTAATTGAATTGTTTGTGTTGAATTGAGTGGTAATTAGTTAAATTTGTCAAAAATAATTGTTGTTGACCAGTAAAACTGGTTTGACGGAAAACGGTTTTATACGTGTTCATAATTACATTTCTTTTGTTTCACATAGGACCAAATATGTGTACAGTCATCCAACCGATTTGGGAGAAACCGATTTTTATCGAAAATGAGACAAACCGGATTCCCAAATCGGTTTTTTTAATAACAGGCAAACTTGATATTTGACACGAGATTGAGTTTAGAAAACATGGCAAAATTTTTTTTTTTACTCTGGTAGAGCAAGAACACGATCCCTTTTCCGGTCCTGAACAAGAAATTTCTCATCACACCTCATTCCGTTTGTTAGGGTTTTTTTAGTTTTCAGTTTCTGTGGGGTTTCGCAATCGCTGGAACAAATTGTTTCCTTCGTAGAATTTTGTCTCCCCCCATCAACAACCCAGTGTGGTTTTGTGTATACAGTTTCAAGCTTTGGATCGAGAAGTATGGATTCCTGGCGCAACCGGACCTCAGCTTCGTTGTTGGCGTACCAGAATCGCTCAGGTACGTCTCGCCCTTCGCATAGATTTATCGTGAATCGATTGTTAGTTTGCTGATTGACTAATGATGTCATTGCATAATCAATTTGAGGTTGTTTGTTTTTTTTATTCATGTACTGAATTAAATCAAATCACTGAGTGCAGATTTTAGGGAAGTTGTTAAATGTTATTTGTTGCATGTGGTATAAAAGTTTCAAAGTGCTTGAGTTGAGTCGGTTTTAGTGATGTTGATGTTGTTGTTATTGCTGGTGTTGATAGAGGTTTGTGTTTATTTTTGGTGGCGTTTGAATATGCCGACAGATCTGTATTTTGGAGGCACGGGGGAAACAGACAGCGACGATGATTGTACTGCTGCGGCTGACTACTCGTGTCCCTTCTGTGGTGAAGATTATGATGTCCTGGGGCTGTGTCTTCACATTGATTATGAACATCCTGCTGTTGCGAAAGCTGGGGTAAGTCTATTTCATACTTGTGCTTCCGTGTTTCCCTGCTTGATTTTGTCAGAAGCTTTCTTCATCTGCTGAGAGAAGTTTGAGAATTGTGGAGTGTCGAGATCACGGGATCAGTGGATTAAGATGCATGATTTAGGATTTTCGAAGATATGATTTCAAGGAAACTAAAAGGAGAAAAAGCATAGTTTTAATTTGTTAGCCATTTCTCGGTAGTGTATTCACTCAAGTAGCTGCGGGCCTGGCTGCGGCACAGGTTAGCTTTTGTGACTGATTCAGGATAGGGTGGGGAATTATCAGTTAAGGAACAAAGATATGATCTTTGCTTGTGGAAGATGCTGGGAGCTTTATCTTTCTGCTCTTGATGTATGTGGTATATGTTTGAATTGATGCGATCAAGTTTGCAAGCTGACGTCATTTCCATTGAATGTTTGAACATCACTGGGGAACTAAGAAGTAATAAGAGATCAATCTCATTTTAAGTTCAAAGGTTTGAAATTTTCAGTGTTCACATTTAACAATCCTGGGTAGCCTTGTTAACTGCAAGATTTGTATCGGTCTTCAAATTGTGGTCAATGAGAAGTTCTCAGTGGTACATGGATATATCCATGACAAGTTGACAACTTTAGTGTTTAGTGTCACACCAGAAAGTTGCTTGATTCGTGCTGTTTGGCTGTGCAGGTCTGTCCGGTGACTCCCTGCTCAAAGAAAGTCGGGGTGGATATAGTTGGCCATATCACCACAGAGCACGCAAATTTGTATAAGATATCCTTTCGTAATCCATTTTGTATTTCTATCTCTTTTTAATATGTGATGCTCCCTGCACTTGATATAGTCTTTATTTTGGTCTAGATTGTATGATCTGTCTGGTGAGGGCGTTAACCGTTAAGTTAAAATCAGTCACTAGAAATAATTTTATTTTAGAAATGAGACCATTAAGGCATGGTATTGGCTGAAGTTTGTTACCCACGTGAACCTCACCTTCCTCCATGACGGAAAGCTTGGAAACTATATATACTTTCACACAATTTTTTTAAACATTCGCCTAATTAAATTCCAAGTATTTGGGTACTATTTCCAGCTGATCGAAAAGTTTTGAGGAGTACAAATGCATTCGATGGCTGTGATACTTTGTCTCGTCTTATGTTTGATGTTTCAAAATTTTATTCCTATATATTGAGAACTTTCTGAGATCTGTTTGATTAATTCTCTTCTTTGTTATGCATTGTTGTTCTGGTACTACAAGTCGAACTCCTTGACTGATGATCACATCCAGCGAAGGAGGAGGTACCACAAGGGTGTATCAAATTCAACGATTTCCATGTTAAGGAAGAAGTTCCGTGAAAGTCATATCCATTCCATTTATGGTGGATCTTCTGTCAAAGCTCACAATGCTGAACCTGATCCGCTGCTATCGTCTTTCATATCTGCTGTTGGAGAGGTCATCGAGTCTCAACCTTTACAGTCACCCGAAACTAAATTTAATTACAGAATCATTGGGTATGAATCTTCAGAAAGGTACATCAATCCACACTGGTACAACACAGCAGCATGTTTTTATTTGGGGTTGAATCAAAATCTCTTACTCTTTTTTTTTTGTATAGAACCAAAAAAAATTCCTCATGATGTTTTCAGATTTATGTGATATCCTATCACAGTGAAACTCAATGCATCAAATAATCTCAAATGCAATATTGTGCGGCAGGGTTTCTAAAAGGAGACCAGTATTCGAGAAGGAGCAAGAGGAGGCTGCGCGCAAGTCAGAGTTTGTGCAAGGACTGTTGCTATGGACCATACTCAGCGATGAATGAGAAAAACGTAGACAATGGCAGGAAGCTGATGAGAAAGAGAGAGGCAGTCTAGATGGTCGATTAGGGAATAATTATGATGTACATAATCCAGTAGCCTATGTAATCCCTAATCAGAGAACTGAGAATCACAAAGAGATGACCTGCAAACAATATTGTATCAACAGCTCTGTATGTATATTATAAGATGAGGAGATTCTAAGAAGTAATAAAACCTCAATTTCAACAAAACATTTTTTCCAGTAACTAACATTTGACATTTCTAATTCATTCACTGTGAAACACAATAATTAGTATACTGAAACTACTGATCATCAGCATAAGCTTGGTTATCAAGCTGCGGGCATATCTCTTCATCTTGTGCATAGATCTAGCTACTAAAGATTGTTCATTTTCTGCTATCAGGACCCTGAACATGTGCCTGTTCCAAGGCCAAGCGTCATCTGCGCTTGGTCCTTTGATAAGTTACTTATTCTTGCGCAGCAAGTATAAATATCTTCATCTTCAATTTGTATTGCTGGAATAAAAGGCCATGAGCCAAGACTGCAGCATTGTCTTTACAGCAAGACATACAAAGATGCATGGAATGGGACACAAACTGCTCGGATACAAAAATAAAAACGCAGCACTGAATGCTCATTTTCAGGGACTTGATTTTCCGTATGAGTTTATATCGGTAGTCAATGTCATTTCAAAATGGGATGACCTGGTGTACCATTGTCATCGTAGGAGTGGGGAGATGTAGTTGGTCATGAAGAATCCATAGTCTGGGTGCTCAACTTGTCGAAGTTTTAACCAATCCCTAGCTGCCTGCAGAAGCAACTGCTCTTTTTGGCATTCACTCTCCCAAATCGATGCTTTTAATCTGTATGAAGCAAGGCCGAATGTCGGCAATGTTAACTTCTGAGAAGTACTTAGATGCTGATGCCCGCTGACTCCAGAGTTTTGAACATCTTTACCTGCTTTCATAATCAATAATGATTTCAACTCCAGCAAGATGATATTGACAAGTGGAATGAATACAAAAAATGCAGACTTGCGTGAATCATACTTGATAAGGGCGTGGAAAGGGAATGATAACTCAAAAAGCACGCATCTAAGTTCTTAAGCGTCGGTCCCGTGGGTATCCTGTAAATAGGGTACCTGAGAAAGAGAATATCCCAAATATCAAGACAAGAGTATACACGTACATCAGAAAAGCACTGAAATTCAGACAAGCACCAAATATCACCTACCAAGCAACAGACAGCCAACTCTGAGGCAAAAGATCACAGCTTCTGTATGTCTTCAGTCTGGGAAATCTAGACGCAAGAGTTGAAATCTGTAGTTTCATGATATAATGTAGTCAGCATGATAAGAGTCGGACAAACTTCAGATGTGTAGAATTGGACAGGACATGCCTTATTTGCCAATGGTTCACGGACAAAAGGCGATTCACGTTCAAAGAACTCAAACACAGCTGCACCAGGGGTATTTTGAATCTCTCCCTCTAAACCAGATGCATCTACGGAAGTCCCGTTTTTAAGTGACAGTCGATTGAAACTTCGAATATCAGTTTCTGTGACATTTTGCTTGCCCCGAGAACGGTTATTAATGTTAATGGCTCCCCTTTCTGCATCACGGTCACAACTTCCTTCACTACTAGTTTCTCTAGATGACCCAATATCACTGTCTTCACAAGCCCTCCTATTACATCAGATTAAAGACATATATTAACACGAAACTGAACAACAGAAATCTTTCACGGCAAATATCTTTGGCAAAAATAAATAAAATGATAGCAAAAGAACAATGAACAACATAATACTTTCGCGAATCATAATTCATCTAATTCAGGCGGCCTAAGGAGTGTATTCAGAGAAGAAACAAGGAAACAAAAGACCGACCTTGATATGAATCACTAATTGCGCCATATTGTAGGTTTAACAAAATAAAGAGATTGAGGCTAGCACAGTAAAATCCATTATCATCCATGAACTTGAAATACCAAGAGCCTTGAGCAATGGCATCTAGAACAACCACGCATAATGCAAAAAGTGAACTTTGTCAATGCTCACCGTAACCCCGATGAAGGCATCGCGGGGTTGACAAATAGCTGAATGGCAGACAAGGAAGGAACATAATACTGCACAACAGACTCATTATTGTCCAACAGGATAGGCACGCCTGCTCCATAAGCACTCCACTCTTCAAATGACTCCCAAAGATCATGAAGTACAAAGTAAGGAGGAGAATAAGCAACACGATTCTTCCTTCCCCTCACAGTTTTCTGCACATCCACATGGTAAATTCAAAAGATGGCAACAAAAAAAAGGTAAGATATCCTATTTCCTGCTTAAACAAGGATATGATCAATGATTAAAAAAAAAGCAAGAACCCACAGCAAAATTCCACGACAAATAAGCTCTAAAAATGCCACAAACTTGAGCATGATTGAAGAAAGCATATAATCAACCAAAAACTTCAACTAGACTATATACGATTAGCATCAATACAAACATGTCTCCCAAATCCCACTTGCTCTATACTCCCAAACACTGACAAGACACAACACTACAATTCCACACAAAATAAAGCAACGTCTGAAACTAAAGCATCCCCAATTCGACAAAACAGACCCTAAACCTCATCAAACACAGAGATCAACGAGCCCTAAAATTCTAACAAAAAAGGCAATACCTTTAAACTAAAGCATCCCCAATTAAATTATAAAAAAAAACCCTAAACCCCATCAAACACAAAATTCAAAAAGCCCTAAACTCCAACAAAAAAAGGCTATACCTTTGAGACACACTGGGCAGACACAACGGGAGTAGTATTCTGCAAAAAGCGATCCAAATTGGTAACGCAATCAATCTCCTGCCTGGAAATTGAACAGCCCGAATCAGCCCTAAACGACGATGTCGACGAACAATCCTCACTAACTTTCTCGGAATCGACCGAAGAGCTCGTCCCCTTTTCTTTTTCCTCCAATTCGCGCTGCTGCTGCTCCTCCCTCTGCTGTTGCTGGAGCAGCATCTGCTGGCGGTGTTTCCTGACAGGCGGAGGGCTGTAGAAGCGATCCCCGTTGCGACTCCGCGCAATCGAGACTCCTCCTTGAGCAGACATTGGATTGAGTAAAATGGTAGGGTTGGGAAATTGGGGATTTTGATTGCTGGGAATCAGGACCGAATCGGAAATGAATTTAGGGTTTGCGAGGGTTTTAGATGGGGGAGGAGGCGAACGGCGAGAAAATGAAAATCTCAAACTGAAGCGACGACACAACGCAACACTGCGGAAGAAGAAAAATCGAATTGTTCGGGGCAGTGAGAGAAAATAGCAACGAATGGGATTCCGATACATATTTAATTATTAAAAATATATATAATTAATGGAATGCAGATCAAATGAGAATCAGCATTTAAGTCGAATCGACGAATTTTAACTTCTTTGTCATAAACTTTGATAGATCGTCGCGAACTTTAACCTAAATATAGTTCGCTGCGAACTTTATCCTAAAAATTACGATTCATGGAAAAACATCTAAAGTTCATAAAAAAGAGACTAGAGTTCGTTGATACGTAAATATATGATGCATTTTCGAATGCGTATTTTGGCTAGATGTATTTTTAGGAAAAAACATTTAAGTAAAAATTGATATATTTACAGAAGTGCATAACGAATACAAAAATGATTAATGAAAGAGTTCTCAAATTTCTTGAAAAAAATGAATTGTCATTCGCTCCTCAATAAATCATTATTGATCTATCATTCAAATCTTTCAATTTTCAGTTTGATACAAAACGAACGATTTTTAACAAATATTACAAAACTTCATTTAATTTATTTACTGTTAACTTACATAACTTTTAAATTATTATAGTTAAGTGAGTCCTTAAGTTTAAATATTGACACTTAATTGACTAACACGCCCAAAAGGAAGATCATTAATGCACCGGAACACCTGATTGTCCCAAAAATGCCTTGCCGATTTCCAGAACATTGGTCAACAAGCGTCAAGCAGGATCAAAATCGAGCTGTCTTTAGAATCAGACCGGCGGCCTTCGAGCCGGCTTGGAGTCGGATTCTCCTATAGACTATAGTTTGTTGACTTGAGAATCTTTTTTCTTTCTTTTTGGACAACAACTTCAGAATCATTTATTGATCAGTAGAGGGATTGTATGAATAAAAACAAATACTTCAAGGTAATGTTCATAATAATTGAATCCAATGATTATATGCAAAACTTCTTAATAATCAAAATCATCATATATATCCTTATATACTCTTTTTTAAATTATTTGTTATAGTCTATCTTAATCTCCCAAAAAATGCTCCAACTTTTGCACCATCAGAAAATTCGAATTCAACATCCCAATTCGTCATTTGGAATCATAATGTGAGCGCTTTAAGACGACAACTATAAATTGAAAATGTCAATTTGTTAGTTGGGGGTACAACTTCTGCTCTGCAACAACAATCAATGGAAAAATCCCCCTACCTGCTTTTTCAATGTGCCCAATCACAAACATGTCACCAAAATGCATCCCAAAATTGACTTGTGCGTCTGGCATTTGCAACCCTTTGCTCAAAAAACTTGTTGTACATTCATTGTGTTTTCTGGAATTTTTCATGAATTAATACTATAAATACTTGGGGTTTCCACCAGATTTATCATCAGCTCAGTTTTGCAACTTGTTTCAACTGATCATACATACAACTATCCATTTTTCGTCAATTTCTTGCAAAAAAAAAAATGGGAGTCCTAACTTTCGCTAACGAGGTCACTAGCGCTGTCGCAGCGCCGCGCATGTTCAAGGCCTTACTCCTAGACATGGATAGTCTCCTTCTGAAAATCATGCCTGATATATTCAAGAGCATCGAGACCTTGCACGGTGACGGTGGACCTGGAACTGTCAGGGAGTCTGTTATACTCCTGGATGGTCCGTCGGGGCTCATTTTATCATAACAAATTTCTCTAAAATTTATTTTTTTCGCTATTAAGTAAAATTGTTTGTTTTATGTAATGTGCAGGGGCTACGAGGCGGATCAAGAACAGAGTCGACGCGCTGGATATCGAAAAGATGACCAAAAGCTACACCATGATAGAATCCGAAGGAGATGCTCTGATGGCCAAATTTGAGTCCATCAGTCATGAGATCACGGTTGAGCCAACAGCTGACGGAGGCTGTAAAGTGAAGACTGTGTCAAACTTTTACCCCAAGGCAGGAGCTCAGGTGTCCGAGGATGAGCTCAAGGCTCATAAAGCCGACTCCGAGGCTTTGTTCAAGGCCGTGGAAGGCTATCTGCTGGCCAACCCTCAGGCATATGCTTAATTGCATCTATCGAGACCAGAGGCACATTTCTTGTGTCTCAAGCTACCATTATTCTCTACACATCCATAACCATTAAGAGTGATTGATATGTGTTTTCTCATTGTTTGAAGTCTGGTGAGTTTGAGTTCGAGTTTCTTGCATCTCAAGAATAAAGTTTGAGTCGTGTGTCGAGTATTGAATGATTGTGAGAGTCATAATCTATAATACAATGTGTGTTTTTTTATAATCTTATCGTATCTATATCTAATCTGCAGCAATCAGAATAAATATTTTGTGAATCTTTATAATGTCAAAGTAGAAAGAGTGAAGAAATAGTTGTGTAGTTATCAATAGGATTATAAATATTACTTTCAGATTTTGATAAATTGTGTTAGTGAGCTTCGCCCAAGGGGGAAGCTTCCAAAAATTGACGGGCCGAGTCTGCCAAAAGTAGGACAGACCCAACTCGCCTTATGTTGGGTGTGTTCATCAAATCAGGTGTCGGCACGACACGCCTTCACAGATTGATCATTAGCGTGTCGCCTCTCACCCTGACAGGACGGGTATGAGTTATAAATGGGATGAAAAGTGAGTTTTTATATGTTTGTGTTGAGGTTGAGTTAACGTTACCTCGTCCGATGTGGGATATAACTGTTTCATGGATGGTAGAGTAACTGCTTTAATGAACCTCTTAGATGCCGATCAGGAAGCAGAACTGTTTTTTTTTCTTTTCGCAGGACTTTACCCACTTGAATAAGACCTCCATAGCTGTGCCCAAGCAAAAACATAGGAACCAGAAAACATCAACATCAACACAACGTTGTTGGAATTTTGTGTCAAATGGAAAAACATAAATATATTGATTAATTTAATGGAGAAACTACAACATTGTTCAGTAGCAAAGCCAGAAACTACACATTGTAACAACAGACTAAGAAGTAAACTGTTTAGTGAAAACAAAGTGAGCCGCAGGCTGGTAAGTATATCATGATCCGAGCTGAGGCAGCCAGCAGTTGTGGTACAGAAGCAGAGTGATTTTCTCTCTGTCATCCAGAAACCATGCTAGTTACTCACTTCTTGGACTTCTTTGTTGCCCTGCAATAACCATAATTCAAATCTCAGTAATGAGGATGAGGAGACGAATTACAATCACTTACAAGAGTAAGTGCATAGGCCTTGAGGTGACTTTATTACAGATCGTTTGTGGTTACTAAATATCTACTCTGGGAATATTGAGGAATGAGGAAGAATAATGTGATATGATAAACATGTTAAGACTTTAGAGACAGAATACACCTACCGGAATAGGTTACATAATGGTGTTGTTGTGAGTTGGAAGATAAAAATTTGATAGAGTTTTTATACAGTTCTACGTCTATAAAATATTATGATTCATAGCTGCCATAGTAGAGAGGGGTCCAGATGAAAGACATACAGAATATGTGAATGATATACTTACACAGCAGCTTGAGGTGCAGCAGCAGCAGGAGGTTGGACTACCTTGTCCGCAGGTCCCTGATCAAATCATAAGCAGAATAATTGGTAAAAAATATGATGAAAACCTGACAATTTTCTCAAAACAGATAGTATGAAATGATGTTAAAAAGGGAATAGACAAACGGTGAACCTAAGGCAACATCAAACTGAAGGCTAATTAACTATTTCTAGGAACATAATCAAAATGGATATGTATTTATATACTTGGGCATCAAATGAATCTAGGATACATGATTTCTCAAACTTACCGCTGCCAAGCGTTCTTCCCTTCTTGCATTCTTTCTTTCTCTGCTTGCCTTGTTCTTGGCACGCTTGGCCTCAAACTGGTCAGCCAGAGTCTTCTCTCTTGCCTTCTCAGCCTTCGACTTGTGAATGCTTTCCATTAGCACCCTCTTGTTTTTGAATACATTACCCTTCACCTTCATGTACATATCATGGTACATATGTTTGTCTATCTTTTTAGCCTCACAGTACTTTCTTAGCAAACGCCTAAGGACACGCATCCTTCTCATCCACAAGATTTTAGTTGGCAGCCTAGCTTCCCTAGTTCCCTTGCGCTTACCTAAACAAAATTGACGTACATGTTATTATAGTCTAAAAATCAAAACAAAACTCAGCAACAGACAAAAACTTGGAACTGATGTAAAAAAACATTTATAAAAAGAAAGAGGGATATAAACAAACATACCATATCCAGAGTGTCGCCCCTTCCTCTTGGCTTCATTCATTCTTCGAGCCCTTGATCTAGAGTGAATCTTTGTAGGCTTTCTGATGATGAACCCATCCTTGACTAGCTTGCGAATATTTTGTCCTACATCAAAATGAACAATCAAGCTAGATACTTCACATTGAAAACTATCAATGAAACACATTTCAACTTTCAATTAATTTACACCGCAAATTCACCAATAATTTTGATGAACTTTGCCACTATAAACAAATAAGTCCGTGGGTTGACACAGTAGGCAAGCATGACAATAACACCAATCAACAATTAACTAGGACACTTTTTATATATTATAATTGTACAAGGTGATATGAAAAATACTCCAACACATGAACGGATGAATGAAACACATTAAACAACAAATTAACCCTATATTTTAAATCACCCAACTAGTGGCATTTATGCACAAAACCTATTCTCACAAAAGACACTTATAGCTCAATTACAAAACTACATCACGGAACAATCAAATTTCAATTCAATATTCCTCCGGAGATATCACCATCAGAACACCGCCACAGTCAGCTGATTCAAACAGAAGAAAAAACTCACTGGAATTAGCCATGGAGATCTCGTTGACCTCATTTGGATCCAGCCACACCTTCCCCTTCCCGCAGTTGAGCACGCTCGAAGCGAGCCGCTTCTGTAACTTCAACGACACCATTTCGATACCTCTGTTCTGCTCCTCGCATTTAACCAGATTCGCAGCGAAGGTTTTATACCCCGTCAGCCTGTAGGGTTTTCGATAGAACCAGGTGAATCAAAGTCAACCCATACCCCGTTTACCAACCCGGACCAAATAGCTGGGCCTTCTTAAGTAAGCCGGCCCAAATGCGTCCGAATCAATGTATCTTATTCTTAACATTCTAACGTGAACTTTCTCCTCACTTTTATGACCAAAAATAAAAAAACTCCCCTCACTTTCTCGAATTTTAACATTGTCATGTGTTTCAATTTTAACATTGTCATGTTTTGAGTTTAAAATTTTATCCTTTGTCTTGTTTTAAAAAAATCAATGCCTTCCTGATTTTCAACGATACACTAACATGGTCATCAGAGGTTGAAATGTATGAGTAACTAGTGAGACTTACGTGTTATTATTTCTTTGATGAAAAATAAGACGATATATGTAGTCAGCGTCGATCTTCTAAAAAATAAAATAAATGATGAAACTCAAACTCAAAAAACGATAATACTGAAACACAGTCTCAAAAACAAGGTAAATTTAAAATTAAATGAAGTGAAAATTTTATGTAAGACCTCATTCAAACTTTATTCCTCCTTTTCATAATCAACATAGTGTGAATCCATTCAACGCTTAGGTGAACTTTACAACCACCCAAAAACACGAGCACAACAAGTTTGGCCAACGTAGAAAAGGCAAAAACAACTAGCAAACAGTAAAGACCCTTTTTAATTTAATGGTTGTAAATATAAAAAATTTGATGTAAAACGCTTATCATTTTAACGTCACTTAAATTATCATCCTCGTCATCAATACACCAAGTTAGACTCACATTTTGCATAAAACTAACATTTATTATATTCTTTTTTGATGAAGAGTACATCTATTCATAACATTTCAATACATATCACGATAACATTTATCATCTAGTACATATGAAGTTCTTATCAAGGCATCTTCAACAGGATCCTGAAATCCTTGGTACATATATCCGCATCTTGAAGCACAGGTCAGGTCTGTCACATTTACCCCTGAAATCTTTGGCACATTCTGCAAAATCTGAAGCACAGACCCCATGATTTGAACCGGAGTGTAAGGATTCAATCTTCCAGGGTGAACTCCTTAACCAACAGGTCACCGCCCCCGTTGATAACATTTATTATATCCAAAAACTACATATAACCTTCATATTTTATATTCCTCAACTGCCCAAGCTTAATATTTATTTTGTAATAAAAAATAATAATATTTCTTTATTCAATCAAACTGTCCAAGCTTAGTATTTAAGGAAATTTTCCAATTTGCTTAAAATTGAAATTTGAGTTCCCTTTAAACTTATTTCATTCCCAATTTACACTACTTTTCTAAGGCGTCATTGCCAACGGCGCCTTAGGTTTAGACCGCTCTTAGGCACGGCGGTTTAAGTCGTGTGGCATATTTGAGCCGAAAAATGCTGAGTCAGCCAGCTGATCCAACAATTTTTATTAAAGCGTTGTTTGTAAAAGCGCCTTAGGGCACAATACGGGTGGACAATCCTATCATAAGAAATCTGGGGTTGATGTCGAACGGCACGGGTCGGAATTGATCGATAACAATCCTATCATGCCCTAAGGTGCGGGCGGAGAAAGTGCGCTCGAAACCCTATCAACCTTGTGGTGTGATAACAATCCTGAATTGATGTCGAACGGCGCGGGTGGAGGAAGTCGGCTTGAAATCGGTTTCGGTGGAGAAGTAGGTGAATGTGGGATTCAGGCAACGGTATGACCTAAGGCGCTGTTACAAACAACGCTTTAATATAAATTGTCATATCAACCGGCTGATTCAGTATTTTTGGGCTCAAATATGCCACAACGCTTAAACCGACATGCCCAATAGCGGCCTAGATAGAAAACATGGCAACGGCGCCTTAAAAAAGTAGTGGAAATTGGGAATGAAATTTAAAGATCAAGTATAAATAGAACTCAAATTTTAATTTTGAGAAAATAGGAAAATTTTCCTAATATTTATTTGATTCAACTTTTTGATGACAACTACTGACTACACAAGCATAACATGATATTCAAATAAATAAACAACATGGAAGATGACAAACTTGAGTATATGCCGATTCATGCATGCAGTTAGTTTCTTCAGGCACATTCAATGTATATAAATGACATACATAACACGAGACACAACACATCACTCACAAGTAACAACGAAGTAGTTTAAAAGACTCAAGTTTGTGGACTACAACTTCGCTTTTTCAACTTTTATTCCTCATAGAGCTATACTTGCGCAATCAACGGCCATGATCGTCTCTCAAAACTCAAACGAGCGGTCAGCATCCGACGCAGGTGGCTCAACGAACGGATCATTGTCCATCATCATACCATCCATCCAACCCATGTCGACCGGGTCATCAAGCCCGTTCTGATTACTTGACCCGCATCCATCATCCAGGCCCAGAAATGACTCAAGATACCAAAGTGTACCCGGTAACCCGGTCCCGACAGACCCATCGTTTGACCCGTAGATTAAACTCCCACCATATGGACCCGGCCCGACCGGCTTGATTTGCTGGTGGCTCGGATGAATTGGCTGGTGAGTCGGATGAGTCGGTTCGACTCGGCGAAGCTGGTTTGGAAAGTTGAGCTTCGCCTTGTCGCCGCGTATCCGCTTCGCAGCTTCATCATAAGCTCTCGCCGCTTCCTCAGCAGACGGAAATGTCCCGAGCCAGACGCGGACTCCTTTACGCGGGTCGCGGATCTCAGCCGCCCATTTGCCCCACGGCCGGCGCCTGATGCCGCGATAAGCCGTCTTCCTAACTCTCTTCGGCTTCACACTCTTCTTCCCTACAACCAGAATTTTTTTATTAAAAAAATTAAAATTAAAAATGATGAAAATGCGTTGCAATTGAACCGAGACGCACCGCTAGGGTTTTGATCGGACGCTGCGATTGGGGATTTTCTGTTTGTGGTGGAATTGAAGCCAAAGAGGTCGGAGGAGGGATCGAGCTGATGCCAGAGGTCGTGAGTGTTTACATTTCGGCCACCGTGTCCGCTGATGAAGCTGGAGATGACAGCGCCGCCGCACATTTTGGTAAGCTTTGGATTTGGTAGCAGGTGAATGATAAATGAGACAAGCTCGGCGTTCGTATTTATAGAAACGAAGACGATGGATTAGATTAATTTTGATAAATGATTTAATTAAAGAAAAATCGTATTATGATTGACAGTTTTTTTATTGGACGGCTGAGATACGATTTATTGATTGAGTGAACGGTGAGATTTTTGTTTGAAGTAAAGAAGACTGATCTTGGGCCGTGTATTTGGAACTTGGGAGGAGATGGAGCAAGGGAAGGGGGCACGTGTCGTGTTCTTATTAGTTAAGATTTTACAACACTGATTGAAAACCATGGGCCGAGTGTACGGAGTGAATAAAATATCGTACAGTTGAACTATTTACAGTAATTTAAATAAATAATATAGTTTAATGTATTTTAAGATAAAACTACATAGTTACAAATCGAAACTGTGTAGCTTTGAAAAAAGTTCAATTATCAATTATAAATTATATTAATAAAACGACGTAGTTTTAATGTCATTTTATCAAAATTACGCCATTTTTTACAGACGTCAAAACGTGTGTATTGTTACCATATTTTTATAATAAAAAAATTGGAAAAAGGAAACTGAACATCTAGATCTATTTTTTATTACGATTTTTCAAATGAAAATTATTTCAAGAATTATAAGGAAAATTTTCCAAATTACACACCTTTTTAGATTCAATTCCTATTCTACACATGTTTTAGATTGGTATCCCAATTTACACTAGTTTTGTAAGCCGCCGTTGTCAACGGCGTCTTAACATTAAGACGCTCTTGTCAACGACGTCTTAAGCTGACGTGGTCTTTTGCGCCCCAAATACCAGACATGGTGGCACAATATTACCAAATAAGCCTAAACCGCTGTCACCAACAGCGTCTTAAGTTAAGACGTTGTTGATAGCAGCGTCTTAACTTGTCAACAGAAAACACAGGCCACACTTGCATTAACTTTGATTTGAAGCATATGGTCTCTATAGGAACTAATAATGTAGATAAAAAATAATAATCAAAAAAGCTGCACATCTACTAATCTGCAGACTACACAAAGTTCCATACCTTGTATTGTCATTCGGATCTATTTGACTGGTTATATGTGGGCTGTTATGGATGGACCAACTGATGAACAAAAAGACAAAATTAGTAAGGTTATATTGCTGCTAGAGAGACCAAGTGTAGCGGATGTGGCCTGTGTTTTCTGTTGATAAGTTAAGACGCTGCTACCAACAACGTCTTAACTTAAGACGCTGTTGGTGACAGCGGTTTAGGCTTATTTGACAATATTATGTCACATGACTGCTTATTTTGGCGCAAAAATGCTACTAGGCTTAAGACGCCGTTGACAAGAGCGTCTTAATGTTAAGACGCAGTTGACAAGAGCGTCTTAATGTTAAGACGCCGTTGACAATGGAGGCTTACAAAACTAGTGTAAATTGGGAAACCTATCTAAAACATGTGTAGAATAGGAATTGAATCTAAAAAGGTGTGTAATTTTGAAAATTTTCCGAATTATAAATACAGTACAGGATGCAGAAGAATAAGCTGAAAATGGGAGAATAGTATTTGAGCTGGGCTGAGGGTAAGCCGAAATACGGCCCACTATATTTTGATCAATTGACACCAGGCTAGACAAAAGAGAACCAAAATGGGGCGTGCTGATGATGAATTTGAAACTGCGTCAGTTTACTTTTTTTTTTTGGGAAAAGTACAAAAAGGATCCCCGAACTACCACTCAATTTCAATTTAAGGTCCGAACTACCACAATTTCCAATTAGAGGGCAAATTCATGATATATTTGGTGAATGTACAAATAGGGGCTCCGAACTACCACTCAATTCCAATTTGAGATCCTTACTACCACAATTTCCAATTAAGGGGCAAATTCAAGAAATATCATCTATATATTTTTCTTATTATATTTTTAACTTTTAATTTTATTGTTATAATTTTATTTTCTTTAAATTTCATACTACAAATAAGTATTATTTTTAAATTAATTATTCACAATTTTTTAATTTATCATGTAACATGTAAAAATAAAAATAAAATAATTTGTTTCTTAATTCATATTGTTAAATTTTCAAGTTGTTTTTCTTTTATGCATGATGGGTGACTATACTATTTTAAATTTATATAATTTGACAATTTACCGTATAACATGTATGACAAATTAAATTATTATTTCTTGACTTATTTGCATAAGAAAGTGAATATAATGAAATATATATATATATACTCATTTGTAGTATGAAATTCAAAGAAAATTAAATTATTATAATAAAATTAAAAGTTAAAAATTTTGAATGAAAAATACATAGAATAAACTAAAGAAAAATATTTAATTTTACTTTGTACTTTTTATACTTTTCCCGTTAGTTCGGGACCTCTTTTTGTACATTTTCCTTAAGTTAAATAATCCATATTAGATTTGGATCTTCCGATTAATACACATACCATTGAAATTTTTGACAGGTTAACATCTGGAAATCTTTCAAGACATTTGTTCAATGCATTTTTGAATAGGTGATGCTGCATTTCGATGCCATGGTATTTTCGGCGGACTAACATCTGAAAAACAACATTGCAACAAATAGCTTTTTTTTGGGTATACATTTGTTAATTTAAAGGGAAAAGTACAAAAAGTAGAAAGTAAAATTAAATATTTTTCTTTAGTTTATTCTATATATTTTTCATTTAATTTTTTAAATTTTATTATAATATTTAATTTTCTTTAAATTTCATTCTACAAATGAGTATATATATATATCATTATATTCTTTTTATATTCACTTTGTTATGAAAATGAATCAAGAAATAATAATTTAATTTGGCATACATGTTAACCGGTAAATTGTCAAATTATATAAATTTAAAATAGTATACATGTTATACGATAAATTAAAAAATTATGAATAACTAATTTAAAAATAATACTCATTTGTAGTATGAAATTAAAAGAAAATAAAAATATAACAATAAAATTAAAAGTTAAAAATATACCATGAAAACTATATAGATGATATTTCTTCAATTTGTCCCCTAATTGGAAATTGTGGTAGTTCGGACCTCAAATTGGAATTGAATGGTAGTTCGGAGCCCCTATTTGTACTTTCCCCATAATATATCCTGAATTTGCCCCCTAATTGAAAATTGTGGTAGTTCAGACCTCAAATTGGAATTGAGCGGTAGTTCGGGGACCCTTTTTGTACTTTTCCCTTTTTTTTTTTGAAAGTAACTGCGTCAGTTTACTTGACGGAGAGGAAAGCAGAGCAGAGCAGAGCCGAGCAAATCCGCCACAATGGCTGAAATTACGGCGTCGTTTTAGTGAGTTATGAAAAAAGGTGAAATAAAATTATCTTACAAGAGCGTTAAGGAAACGACTGTGGCTGTGGGCAGCAGTTTGAGAATGAAAATTATTCAGCAGCATCAATCACAATAAAAATTCAGAATAGAGCAGCTCAATATTTGAGAATTTCAGTTACACGGTGAATTTGCGCTACAACTAATATTACCAGAAAATGGTATAACTTTTTCTCTCAAAAAAGAAAAAGAAAAAGAAAAAAGGGTATTACTTTCAATGCATATTGAATTATGCATTGCCCTCTTTATCCCTTTATAAATAAGAAAAAGGATCCTCTGCAAAGTGCATGATTTTATACAAAATACAAATCAATTACAGTTATTGATTTGATCATTTGGACGGATGAGATTAAATTTCGTATTAAGTCATGTTTATTGTTAATTTTTAGCGGCGAACTATGTCGTACTTTTGATTTTTCGGCGACGAATTATAATTCAATTTGGCGAACTTTACACCAAAAATTTATTTTGAACTTGATGTCTACTCTTATAAACCAAACAAAGCCACAAAGAACAAATGACTAGTTTCATATTCTCATTAAATTAAAGATACGATTGATATTGATAAATTGCCATGTATTTTCCGTTTCTTTTTTTGTTGATAAGACCATGTATTTTCCATATTGATGGTCACATTCCCTTTCAATTTAATATTTTTTTCATTTTTGTGATTTATTACTCAAATCAGATGCAAACATATGATTTACGCTCAAATGTCAATCAACGCATCTTTTCCAACACATTCCCCTATTTCCAACAGTAAATATTTTTTGTTTTTATTCTCTCTGAGTGTGTCTGTGACCAATTAAGAGAGTTGTGTTGAGTCGAATTCGTTGTTGAGCTTTAGGTATATGTTTTCGGTTTCGTATTTGTTATTGTAAGGTGAAGGTCGAAGATTCACCTAATGCGGTGCGGCCTGAGGCAAAGTGGAGCATCGTTTTCTTATTTGTTCACGTAGATTATTGTCGAGGCATATTCTCAGCTGAAGTTATCTTCAACTTTAAGTCCTCTTTTTCGATGTTGTATCTACAACCTACGACTTATCCAAAAAAGAAGAAGAAGATATACAGTAATATTTTAATATAATTTAATCGTGGAAATTTCAATTTCAATATTAATAAATCGGTATATTTTAATTTTTAACACAAAAAAATTCATTATTTAATCTCTTCATCTTCACCAGCAGGCAGCAGCTTCATTCTTCAGTCGCGTCTCTCTGCTTTCCCAAAATCAATCATCGCTCCAGAAATGGACTCGATCAAGCACTCAACTATCAATCTCAACGGCATCAACATACACCTCGCTGAGAAGGGTTCCGGCCCAGACACCATCCTCTTCATCCACGGCTTCCCGGAGCTCTGGTACTCCTGGCGCCACCAGATTCTCTCCCTCTCCGACATCGGCTACCGTTGCCTCGCGCCCGACATGCGTGGATACGGAGACACGGACGTGCCGGAGGGGTTTCAAAACTACACCGTATTTCATCTCGTGGGGGATTTGGTGGCCCTGCTGGACGCGGTGGCTCCTGCACAGAAGGTGTTTGTTGTTGGGCATGACTGGGGTGCGTTTGTGGCTTGGAATTTGTGCTTGTTTCGGCCTGATAAGGTTAGGGGTTTGGTGAATTTAAGTGTTCCGTTTACGCCCAGGAATCCGGATGGGAAGCCAGTTGAGAAGATGCGGCTTGTTTATGGAGATGAGTATTATGTGTGCAGGTTTCAGGTCTGTATCTCACCATTTGATTACATTATAAAGTTGACTAACTTGTGTTTTTTTTCCTTTTCGTGGTCGTTGAAATGTTTGATGCAAAGTTGCTGAATTTTGTGAGTTGTTGTCTGCTCAATTTGGCCATCAAGACAGTGTTTCAACGGGTTAATTGATGCAACGTTGTTGGATATTGCGAGTTGTTGTATGCCCAAATTGGCTATCAAAATAGGTGTTTTGATGACTTTTCTGTAAACTGATACCATGTTAATCCAGAAAAGATTGTAGTTTTGGATACCTTATTTAGGAATAGTATTGATTGCTGTGAGCTGGAGTTTGAGCAGTTAATTGTGTAGCCTCATAGTTATTGATGTGATTAGGAGTAACTAATTGACATGGATCTTTGGGGCGCAGTGTTACTTTGTTAGATGGTTTGCTGCTATGAATATTGCCAATTTTGCGGAGTTCTTTTTCTTTCGTTGCGAGCAGATTAGTTAACTTGTCCAAGTTTTCTGATATGAAGGCAATGCGTGCAATTTTATGTACATGGCATTGATTTGTTAGGTATGATGGTGTTTCTTGTGTTTTTAGGAGCCAGGACATGTAGAAGCTGAGTTTGCTGAGTTTGGCGCAAAGAGGGTTCTGAAAGAGTTATTCAGATACAGAACTCCTGGGCCACTATTTCTACCCAAAGGCAAGTGCTTTGAGAGACCGCCAGATGCTGACGTTGATTTGCCACCATGGATGACCGAGGAGGATTTGAACTACTACACTTCAAAGTTTGAGAAAAAGGGTTTCACTGGAGGCTTAAACTACTACCGTGTTATCAATCTGTTAGTCAAATTTCATCACACGCTTCATATCTGTTAACAAAAGTGAATATTCATTAGGTTCAACGGCTAAGTGTTTCTAGTGACTTGTAGGAACTGGGAGCTGACTGCGCCGTGGACAGGCAGCCAAATAAAGGTGCCCACCAAGTTCATCACCGGAGACCTGGACCTTGTGTACAACTCATTTGGTGCGAAGCAGTATGTCCACAGCGACCACTTCAAAAAAGTTGTACCATTGTTGGAGGAGGTTGTGGTTTTTGAAGAAGTGGGTCATTGGATCCAGCAGGAGAAGCCTGAAGAAATTAGCAAGCACATTGCCGAATTCATCTCAAACTTGTGATTATGCACACACATGTGACTTTTGAGAAAGTAATAAGGAGCATGGTAGACCAGTGTGATTTTAAGTCGTGGGAAGTTTTGGTGGGTGGGCCATGACTGTCACTCTTCCACTGCTCAAGCCCTTGCCAGCTCACTCCATTGTCATTGTCCTTTCCTTTTACTTTTTTTTTGTTTTGTTTGGATTTGCTCATTTCCTTTTACTTGATCTATTCAAAGCTGAGTTTCGTCTACAAAAAGAAATTCTTAAGTTGGTTCACAGTTGTAGAATATGCCATCCAACAATCCACTTTGATATTCACGCAGTTTTTTGATGTGAATATTGATTCACGTTTCAGGAAGGCACCTTGTGTGTCCCACTTATTTTATTTGGATTTACATTTTTTGTTTACAAATTTACTTATTAAAGTGAGGATACCGGCCAAATAAAACACAATTACTTCATAAAATACAATGTAAAACAACTGGGTAATATTACAAACCAGGATAACAAAAGTAATGGAGGCTCACATATTCCATGGGAATTGGGACTTTTTGACGTAAGATGATATGGACAAACAACAAGGGGAGCAAATATGCTCCACAGAGATCATCAAATAATTAATTAAACAATCATACAAAACTGCATCTCTTCAGTATAGACTCTAACACATCTATCTGTTTGTGTTCAAATATGCAAGTTTGCAGGAGTGGACGGTGTCAAGATGTGTGGTGTGACATGAACATCTTTGGGAGAACGTCACTGTGTTTTTAAGAGCATGCTAACATTACCTGCATGAAGAGAATATGGCATTTAAGTTATAGAATGCTAACAGTCATTAGTCCACCTATGAGAAATCAGGAATGTGAAAGCATACCCGATCATGCCCATCTGGCGGAATATCCCTTCCTGGAACTTGAACCTTCAGCAGATTTGTGTACCTGTCGGGTAAATAACAATGGTTATTTACTTGAGGAGAAGTGAATTTTTAACATGAATATATGAATGACAGCCGTGGTTTGGTTTTACTCTGTGCCGGTATACAAGTGCTCATGCTCTGTGATGAAGGCAATCAAAGCCTGTAAAAGATGATTCAAATTGTGATGGTGTACTCTCATGTAAGAGAAGTAATGTGCGAGTTGAAACGGGTGATAGCATATATATTTTTTATTGCAAAGGCGGGCCAGAAGTTACCTCAAATGGCATATTTAAGAGTTCGTAATAAGTCCTTACTCGATCCAGTCTATGCTGCACAGCTTCGCTGTCTATAGATGGAATAGCCGCTAATGCCTACATATTGAATGATCAGATAACCCATCCAAAAACGATCATCAAATTTGTGGAAATCAGTTAACAAGTATTATCCCTTCACAAGACAACGTATAAACTGGCCTGTAAAATAGTAAAATGTTACATTTTGATCACTAATGGAGTGTTCAAGGCATTGACAAGATACCTGTTCCAAAGCAATGGAATTGCGACAGATCTGCTGTACTCCGAAAAGATTGATGGACTTCATATCAGCTAATGCCTGAGGAGCAATAACAACGTCAAATGTCACAGAAGTACAGGTGAGAACTGAGAAGTGACAATGTCAGAACATGGATAATAAATATAGGAATATAGCCAACGTCATCTTCTTCAGATAATAAATTATAGAATACGTTTTGGAAATATCTTCTTCAACTAACCCACAATTTACCATCCCATTTTTAGAGGATTAAACTAACGAAAACCAGTGAACTGAAAATTACATTTATACCTTAATTGATGCATTTGCAGCAATGCTACATATTCCACCAAATATATAGTTCCGCTTCACTCCTGCAACAAAAGGAGCCATTTCTTCATCCCTGCGCATGATCTTAGCGTACAAACAACAAGAAGTAAGTAACTGGGATTCTCAGAAGTCCAGGTCAGGAGTAAACATGTTGCGCGGACATTGATTTCATATATTGGAAGTATTTCGATAATATAATCTGTTCTCTTCTTTTCTTTTCTTTTTGATATATTAAAATGACCTGGTTAGGTCAAAATAGGCCTGAGACCCACTTACAACACACTTTTGATCCAACTTAAAAACACTTTGGATCCAGCAGGCATCACCTTCCCTAAACCTCTCTAATTAATCTCTAAAAGTAACTTTAACCCTAATTGCTCTCTACTCTCTAATTGACATAACTCTGGGTCACCAGTCGACATCGAAAGACTTCTCTTCGATTACTCAATCTGTTCTCTTCTAACATACCAAAAGTATAAAGAAACAACTGAAACAGGGAAATTGATTAAATTGTCAATAGTAAGCTTGTGGTACTGGAACAAAATTTGTGCTTGTTTCTTGTACAAGAAAAATATTTTATACACTCAAATCATCGAGAATTTGTATTCATTAATGACTATATTGCCCCTTTTAGCTTCAGTTTAACTTCATCTGTTTGTAAACAAGCTATGATATAAATTCAAAGTTGACATTTGCAGCTAAAAAAATTTCAAAGTTGACATTTTATGTTAGCTTTAAAGTACTACAAGTACTCACCAGGGAAGTCAGAGATATAATAAAATCATCAGGCTCTTCAGCATCTTGATCTTCTAAGTATTCTCGATTTGTCATCTCCTAATGAAGTGGACCCATTTGGTCAAACTCAAAAGACAGTGTTCCATTGATCAAACTTGTTCTCACCTTTGCTATTAGCTGATTGTTACAAATAATGAATATACCTGCAAATGAAATATTGTCTCCAACTGCATTTCTATGCGTAAAACCTTCAGACAATCAGTTGCCAAACGCCTGTACTCATCAGCAAATGAAGTAAGATCCCTAGCAGCTGAGCTGGTTGTTCGCGTATGACGGCGTCCTTTCAGTTTTTCACTTCCTTCTGCTGGATTGGATCTTAAATATATTTCTCCGAGACTAGAATTGAACAAAAATGATACTAGTAAGCTATATTGTTCAAACATCCCTTTGTAAAAGTTTAATTCAGGTTTATATACTGATGTCTATTAAGTGAAAAAAGTACGTGCAACTGAAGTGCAATTGGAATGGCATCATAGAAGGTATGACTTATGAATACTTCTCCGGTCACCAGTTGTTTATAGCCACTAACTCATTTTAGTGTGGAAAGGTAAATATAAATAAGCAATCAATATGAAATACCTCACCTGTCATTTTCCATATTGACGGGTCTCTATCATAAAAATAACACTAATTGCAAAATGAGAAATCTTGCCTTTCTATTGAATCGGCAACATATTCCAAAGAATCACTGAGGGATGCTAGTAAAATTAGTTTGTTATCATCACGAATCAGATTGGCCTGTGCGTCACATACAAAACTTGTCAATCATACTTATGCACTGACAAGAATTCCATGAGTTAAATAGCAAGATGAAAGTTGCAAGTGCCTTTACAAAGGCAAAGCCATCCATCGTGTCCACTAAAAGAAGGGTCGCTAATTATTGTGGCAGATATATTTTCTTTTATCCAGAAAAACAGATGACAGAGTCATCTATCATTATGAACTACCTGCTTGATTGGCCGCAATCCTAACAGTAGATCACCAAGTTCTTTTTCAACCTCAAGACTTTCAGAATCAGAGACAAAAGTTTCTGAATTGCTGGCATCTGGTAAGCTTGAACCGGCTGGATCGCGTTTCAATAACTTTTCAATATCGTGTCTTCCTATAACCATATAGCTTTGTTTCTCAAGCACTGCCTGAAATGATGTCAAACAAGATATAACTTCAAAACAACTTGAAGATATAGAAAAGACTAAACATGTATGTACGACCTATAGAAGCAGATCGGGCAAGGTTGATGAATTCGATCCAAAAGACTAAACATGTATGTACGACTTCTGGAAGATGCAAAACTACTAGGTGAAAGTGACACTAGGATGCTAGTACAATGACAAGTGATGATTTCAATAATAATGCAAATGTAAACAGCATCATCATTATACTATTCTTAAATGATACCAAGGTAACATAAGAAAAAAATTTCATGCCTCCATGTACGACGCCCGGCACCTCTCATATGAGCGTTCAAGGAAAGTCTGCACATATTTTACAAGGTCCCCGGCAAATTTTGGCATTGCTTGAGCCCAGCCAAGTACCTTCATATATATACAATATTATCAGACAACAAAACAATTGCATAGTATCCAAAATGCATAATTTTCAAAGACCAACTGAATGAACTTCATTGGTAATCGAACTTTGCCAAAGAAATATCATCCTTCACCATAGGAAAAACATTTATACCTCTTTGGCTAAGAAATCAATAGCCAGTAAACCTTGCAAAACGGGTCTGCCATTCTCAACCAGTGGACTATATGTAGCTGCAGCATGTGCCCGAGGCCGAAACGCAGCTGGACCTACAATGAGCAAGACGAATTATATTTTTAAAAAGTTGAGAACTCTTGAATTTTAAAACAATTGAAAACAGGTTAAATGTGTTAGAAGCTGATCTTGAGATCTCAAACAGTTTTATAGACTTATACTACTGCAAAAGATCTTGAAAAAAAATATATTTAGCAAGCATATCTCGTTAATCACTTTTTATCGTACCCAAAAAAGAACTATGAATAGCTCTACAACAAATGGGTGAAATTTTTCATGTGGGTTGTCCTACATCAAAACCCCTTATTTCTTATAAAAACTAAATACATATTCTGCGGATAGTCAACTGGACCTTGGTCCTTGGATCAGAACACATTTGGTAGCTACAAGCATCAGTGTCTTTGCTAGTGTATGGGCTCTTATAGCAGAATATAGAAGTTTCAGTGAACCAAACAAACAAAAACTACTAATAAACAGCGAAGTTAACTTAGTTTACTTTCACATAAATCAATTATTCAAGTGAGTACTTTACGACAATAAGATGAAGTATGTGAGAAAAATGCTAGAGACACTATGGTTCGATACTTGTATAGGGCTACTAGAAGTTCCCACGATCTCAATGTTATATCTAGCAAATTAATGATACTACACTGGTGCTGCAATGCAATTGGTTGCATAAACTGAGTACAACATGCTACTTTTTGAGCATCCCACAATAGAGAGCCATCTTCAAGCTATCAAGCATAGTAAACAAACAGCAAATAATCATCAGAAGTTAGATGGAACTTGCTTGAAATAGCTTGCTGGACGCCTTTCCGATAATCAACAAACATTGTTGGTAAGAAGTGCTCTTTCACAAAGTTCTCTACGAAGGTTAGCAATCCATCATTCCTGCCAAAGTTAACATCAATGAAAATTATTCAAACAACAAAAACAATAACTTCCACATTAGCTAAAGCACAAGGTGTCACTGTGTCAGTACTAAGAAAGTTGGATTAGCAACCGCCAGATAAAAATAGACATGCCAAAGTGGGCATGCTTCAGTATTTTTCTAACAACAATTAAACACATGCGACAGCATCATGAATCGTGAAATAATAAAATCTTGCCATGAGATCAGAAATCAATGTTTTCTAAGAATCTGTCCTATTTTATCATTCCCAAACATATACTTTTGTCAGAGTCCCTTTACCCTCTCAAATTTCCTCTTTTCTAAGTACAATTGATTGTTTCATCAAGCTTACCCGAGTTGCAAATACTTCTTTGGAAGCATAGATGTAATCTTGTCCGTAAACTGAAAAAGATGTACATGAGATATGCTGGAACGAAACAATTGTAATTAAAAAATACATTAAAGGCAAAAACAAGATAACCTGAACGATGGGCCGATAAACTGATGCTGCCAGGTAGATACCTTGCTCAGGTATCGCAGCAGCAGAACCATATCCTTCTTGAAGAGCATTTGCGCCCCTCCTACCCCATCCTTGTCTAATGAGCTCAGCTCCTGTAGAGCATAATTGTAGAACAACTTAGAAGAAATATGAAAGCCTAAGAAAAGCATCACAAGGGTGTGATCTCTTTACAATAACTGACAGTTGTTACTATTCACAATTTAAGTTCCAACTCATTTTAAGAATCAATTGCAACCTGAGCAAGGGTGCACTGACACATCAAAATTGACATTAGTCACTACTTATAGTTTTGGTTCAGTTCACCTCAACTACAGTCGAAACGAAGCCATATTAGGTATGAGAACCAAAACTTTACTCGTACTTAGTTTTATCAATTGAAACTTCTTGTTCACTACAGTAAGGATCTACTCGGAGCCGTCACAGACAACCTGATGCATGAAAAGCTGAAGACCCCAATGTAGATATAAAGCATATTATTCATATCTAAAACACCTGAGTCAAACAAAAAATGGTCAATGACATCAGCTTACCTTGATTAGGAGCAGATATAGTGACATCAGTAAAACGAAAAGCAAATGTAAGCCCATCTTCTGCCTCATCCCTGAAAATCGGATTCAAAGCTATCGTCATGTAAAGCAATATGCAGACTTGAACAAAAATAGTTTAGGACTTCGATTTGTTAATACTTAATATTGCAAAGTCATACATGCAAAGAAATGATTGCCACACCAATTTGGTTTGACAAATGGAGTACCGCAAAAATAGAATATTTTGGCCGTACAATAACTTAAATAATGAGATTCTGATTTTCACTTCCGTGAAGTTATTTAAAACTTATCATTTCAACTTGAGAAGGGTAGAGACAAACTTGAAC
The DNA here is from genome assembly GCA_033675215.1 of Rhodiola kirilowii. NCBI lineage: Eukaryota > Viridiplantae > Streptophyta > Magnoliopsida > Saxifragales > Crassulaceae > Rhodiola > Rhodiola kirilowii. Next base: position 4,233,490 of record CM066194.1, read on the forward strand.
AAAAGCAACAAGCCACATTGGTGATCTAGTGAAGACTATATAAATATTTATTAAAAAATTTACTGACATTTAGAAGATGACGAAACTGCAAGTCATACTTTAAACATGTGATACGTGAGAAAAACTCATGATACAAAATAGGCTTTCTACATCTAGTGCCTTTATGATTATACAAAAGATACGTCCTAATCCCTCATCATCAGATCCCCGAAAGGCAAATCCAGCACTTTTGTGTTCATAAACTAGTGTAAAACACGAGTAGAGTTTAGAAGTGCTCACTTTTTGTCTTTCGAAGGTGCTTTATTTGCAAGTCGAGCAGTTTGTGCTGCAGCATCTGCTGACGCAGCTTCAGGGGTTGCTCGCAAAATCTCACATATGAGTTGTTGGCACTCGCTCTGTTATAGACAAATGAACGGAGAGATATTAATTTGTCTTCTCTGAACAAATTATTTGTCATATTCCAACAAATGCAAATTGACTGGTGTTCATATATGGCTTCAAATATACAAACCTGCAAAACTGTCAAGGAAACACCAATGCTGTATCCACCAGCTATCTGAGATGCCTCGGGATCTGAAGTCCAGTTAACATCTGTTGTCATCGACTTTGGCGTATTTATATCCGACTGTTGTGTGGACTTCATTTCAAGAAGCTCTCCAACAATAACGTGGTTCTCTGAAAAATTAGAAACTGTAAGCAAAGCCTCAATACTAAAGATGAAAATGGTCCATATGAAACCCACCAAATATGCGAACAACTGTGTCCAAAATCGAATCTAGAAGTTCTCTGGCAGCAGACTGTGCTTTCCCCATGGGAGCCATTGCAGAAGAGACTGGGCTAACAGCCAATAACATCCCACCAGGAACTGTTCCATTTTGATGCCTCTGTTTTGGTGATTGAAAATTTTCTAACTGCACTTTCATGAAGTTGAGACTTGTTGGAGCAGTCCGGCCAGCTCGACCAATTCCAGGTCTCATAGAGTTAGCGAGTTCAGCATGAGCTTTAATCTTGGAGGTGATGATCTCATGAATTGTCTGTCGCAGTCTTTGGCTGTTTTGAAGGAAACCAATTAATGTTGAACCAAAGAAGAAATACATAAAAGCAAGCAGGTATATACTATATAACAAGGCCTGCCGAATCAGCCAATAGGTCTGGATATTTTAAAGCTATACGAATAATAAAGTGAAATAAGGGGTGCCAACACCAACTAACAAAGCCCGCCATAATCAACCGAGACGAATAAACACAATACCAAATGTCTGTTGTGTCATTTTAGAACTGGCCAATGTGGGAAGATTAGAATTACACCATCAGTGTCCTCCAAGAAGGATCTTCTGCTTAATGACACTGATAGTACATAATTGGCATCTAAAGTCTGGATAAAATGGATCTTTCAGTTAGAGATGTAGTCTACTTTTCGGAAGAGCCCTTCAGATTAGTCTGCATAGTTATATTTTAGAGACCCTTATGATTTAAATTAAAAAGGAAATTTTCGATGGCCAACAAATGACGACTAATACCCCAGATTGATTACCTGACAATATATAAACAAGCAGCTAACATAAGAGGAGGAAATGTGAGCGTAGCCGAGGATAAGCCACACTGATCCTTGAGGGATCGATTTTAATATATCAAAAAAAAAACGTAGCCGAGGATAGATTTAAATTAAAAAGGAAATTTTCGATAGCCAACAAATTACGACTAATACCCCAGATTGATTACCTGACAATATATAAACAAGCAGCTAACATCAGAGGAGAAAATGTGAGCGTAGCCGAGGATAAGCCACACTGATCCTTGAGGGATCGATTTTAATATATATATATAAAACGTAGCCGAGGATAAAAACAGAACTGAGAGCCTAAAGCCAGTTAGAATCTCTACAATAAATATCCATTCACAATGAGAAAAAAAATCAGAATATTATCAGAGGGGGGAAAGATGTTATTAATTTGAAGCTTAAGAAATTTTTAAATATCTGCAAAAACACGTCATTGTCAGAAGCATAGATCCAACATACCATATTATAGCGCCAGCAGCTGCAACTTTGCCAAGCCTGAAAAGGCATTCAACCATTGTCTGCAAATACTTCACATGCATGGGAGAATCACTTTTTTTCATTGCTTCCTATACACAAATTCAAGTTTGGCCCGAAGGCTCATAAGACGATAGAAGAAATAAGAGACATCAAAATGCATCACAACTCTGAGCATTGTACGAGACTTACGAGAAACTCATCTGGTGTTGCACTTAATAGCCATGTCGGAATTTGCCGAGAAAAAAAATTGACTTCCTTCCCGCTAGCATCACCACCATTGGCTAAACTGGCTTCATCTTGTTCTGGGACAATTTCCTCATCATGACCATCAAATGAAGAACTAAAAGAACATAGAAACTGCATTTAGGTTCAGAGGGAATCATACGAAAACAAAACCTACAGTAAATGCAGAGCCCCAATATTGTTATTGTTTACATCCTACTTAATCTTTCCCCTCCTTGTCTCACGGATAGAACCAAATGTAGAATGAATGACCGAAAGTTAATAAAAGAAACCAATCAGGCACTTCTAGTAAACTGAGAAAAAGTGAAGGACAACTAAGAGTATGAAAACGAAAGCATTGTAATTTCTGCACGTTAAAGCCTTATAAACAATTACATTAAGATACACTTTAAGACTACCAACAGCTAAGCATTTGCAAGTTCGTGTCATGCATAATTGTGTATCTTTTACTTTCACTTTGTCAGTTTCATGGCGAATAATGAGACAAGTATAGTGAAACACCAATACTGAAAAGGCTAGTATAATAGTTAAGGCAAAATCTCACCCTCCATCATGAGACCCAGCTTTAAAGGATTTATCCCCTGATACAGACTGTGAGTCACCTCTCACAGACCTTGTTCTTCGAGACAGAGATCGGAGATTATTTACAGAATATGTACTGGCAGTGGTTGTTGGCACGTCATCGTCCCCCTCAAACAAGCCCAGAGTAGCTGAGCTGCAGAAAAATGCCATTTTCAATGAATTATGTCGACGATAAAGATACTATGAGAACTGCTCTTTAAGGAGCAGCAGTTGGCTTAAATTTCCACACACGCATCCTACCAAAGTCTGATGATATGCTGTATTAGAATCAAATGGTTCACTCTAGAAACAAATGGAAATTTACTCGAGCAAGTTTCCAACCACCACAAAAATATCCTTAGCTAGAAAACTTACACATGTATGCTCATTATATACCTGAATTCTCCTTTATTATATAGATGAGCGTGAAGGTCCTCCACAATTTTAAAAAAGAGAACTCCTCGAAGTTTTGTCAATTCAGAGCGTACATCTTGCAAGGCGCCAACCTGGCAAGTAATTTCAATTACAGATGTTACACAAACCATACCAGAAAGATAAACAATAAAGTGTAACATCTCCTTCAAAAACTCTTCTTCATTTACAGTGGAATACATGACCAATACACGAGGATGGACAACCCATTCCACGACTCACATAGCATTGAATACCTACCTACAATATCCAATTATGATTGCCTCATCAGATTACTGCTTAAAAGATTGGCTAACAAACAAACTTATGTTAGAATTTAGAATCTATGCGTCCGATTTGAAAACCCTAGACATCTTGTTTTAGTGAATTTGATCGAAGGGAAATGACAACCTAATTTTTTTAGGGAAATGACATCTCATATACAGTTAATCGAAGGGAAATGACATCTCAACCTAGACATCTCATACAAGATGGGAAATGACAACCTAATTTTTTTTATCAAAATAGCAAAGGAATATCAATCCGGCAGTTAATCTTATCGCAACCAAATTGCATGTTATTGCAGAGTATCTAATCAGCTCAAACATACCATATTAAACACAACGAATGTTAAGCCAGCATCACTAAGGGCAAGGCCAGGTATTGCAATAATTAAAATGAACAGGTATATAAATTTGAATATAATTAAATTAACATATAATATTAAGTCTGTACTGTTACAATTAAACAAGAAAGTGAACAACCGTTTGTAGGCCCTCCCTTTCAAGCATTAATGATGATTGAACATGCAACTGAACAGCAGCGTAGAACTGTTTTTCTGCAATGAGTTTTTCTATACGGGCTGGTACCTGAAACAGTTTAAAGGAACAATACAATATTATGTGCTCATAATGACAGTTTCCAACACGCACGAGTAATAATTAAACAAGAAAAATCAAAATCTTGAAATATTGCCAGATGACACAAAACAAACCTCCAACTCACTTCATTATACCTAAAATTCCAAACATGCATAACACAGACACCTATATTTACTCGAGAGTCGAGAGTAAGTTTGTGACTCCAATGGATTTATTCATTGCTAAAGATGTACAGGAAACTCAAACTTTCTGCAGGGACTTCTTATAAAACATCCAAAAACTTGTTTTTAGAGAACAAAACATATAAACTGGAGTAATACTAGAGGTTGAGGTGTTAGCTTCGCATCTTATAGCCAGTTCTTCTTGGTGAACTCACTTTCTGAAATATGGCACATGGAGACAACGTGGCATACAACAACAAGATTAATAATTTTTTTTTTGATAGAGTAAAATCGTTCTTAAACAATCTGAGCTTATTTTGACTAGGACATTAAACATCAAGGACTTAGCATGGCTGAACTACAATTAGATTAATTGAGCATGCCTGAACTACGATACGAACTGGCCCTCAACAGAAAATGTGCTACAACCTAGATCATTTTTGTAAACGATAAAAAATGAAGGTGACTGTGTGACTCCACTTCTCTTCTGGGTCGTTGCATGTAACCAAAAAATGACGAATTGAAAAAGAATTAAGAAAACAAACCTTTGCTATTCCCTCAATTTGATCTAACAGGGAAATTATGTGACGCAGTGTTACTGAACGATACCATAACTGATGCAGCTGCTTATTACGAGCACCGAGACGACTCTTTGCCTCAGCCAAATCGACTTTCAAGACAGAAATGCTCTCGGCTGACTCACTGAATAATCTCAATATCTGAAACATAGTTCAAACAGCTATATCAGAACAAGGACTTCTAGTATTCAAAAACTATTATCCATTGGTACCATAAGGCAGGGTATCCTTTAGTAGGTTGTACATTAAGATGCTAATAGCTGCTTGTAGCAGAAGGCTCAATTATAATGGGCAATTAACAGACATAATTGTAACTGATAAGTCAACGTAATAAGTAACAGTAAACTAACAATAGATATATCATGAGACCTGAGAATAATTTTGAATTGCTCTGTTGAACCCGCTATGATATGCATGCACCACTTCATCCACAACGTCCTCTATAATATCACTTTGTTCTTTTAAATGTTGGGCTTCACCGTCACGATCTTTAGATGTTAGAATATGGACCACATGGGGTAAAGAGTCAAAGCGTGCAGTAGTCCAACTCTCATCTATTCTCAACAGCTCTTCTTTTAGATACTGAGATAGCAATCAACAGCATGTATTGAAACAATGTATAAGTATGAGGTTTATGATCATCATTAAACAGAATCATCAAAGGAAAATAGCGACATAAATGTGAGCATTCAGTGGTATTGATACAATATATGATTTTTATACATTTTGCAATTAACTTTTTGTAGTATTCATATTAGAAAATGAATGTGTGTGAACTCGAGAAGTTAAGCCCCAAAGGGGCATGGATTTTCCACCAATTGAAAGGCAAAATAAAATGTTTGCAGATTTATAGCTGCAACTAACAAACATAAGTTGATAGAGACTTCTTGGATCAGATAAGACAGCCGAGCAGAGACTTCTTGAATCAGAGGTTTCAGTTTTGTGGAAGACAGCCGAGCAGCGCTTCTCTTGAATCAGAGATTGTTTGACAGAGATCTACCTTTGCAAGCGAGCCTATTGGAGAGTTTAGGGTGTCAAGGGCGGTCCCATTGTTTGTGTATTGGGTAGCAGTCGCCAGAGTAGTTTATTAGAGGTTCAGTCTTCAGAGTGAGTTTTTAGTGGGTAGTTTTTACTGAGCTTGTATCTTGGGCCAAAACCCAATTGATCCTTTGGATCGTTTTAACTTATCAAAAAAAAAACTAACAAACATAAGTTTCAAATTTATCCTACATCTGAAATCTGAATACTACATATACGCAGCGAATGCAATCAGCATCTTAGGAGTACAGTGTTGAACTTTATATCCGCTTCAGATTAAAACTTATAATTATGTTAAATATGTGTCAAGTACAACAAAAAATTTGTAAGTCCAGGCAAGAACTCACTCACAAGTCACATCCCACATCTTGTTACTGCTTTCACATTGTGCCACTAAACCCGTTACAAAACTCAACACAATGCATGTAATGATTGAACACACTGAAAATGAAAATTGGAAAAACAGAAATTAAATATCTCTTTTATCAATGGTAGGAAGTACTTACTGCTTTCTCCTCTGATATGGGCAAGCCATCAAAAATCACCATTTTGGATCTATTTCCTCACTTCTTATTCTGACAATTCATAAAAAAACAAATCCAGTCACATCATCCTCCAACTCAAATAAGTGTGATGATACAGATCCTAAACTGCAAAATGTTATGGTTCCACTTATAAGAACAAGAACCCTTGAACTTCTTGAGCTTAAAAATAGACAGGGGCTGTGATACAAAGAGCAAGCACGCCGTGAGTACTAGTAAAACAAAACTACCATCAAATCACTAATCCTAGCGGGCCTTCTGACTCCTCCCTCACAATTTCACCCAATGACATTAATCATTAATCATCCATTTCTCATTCTAACAACAGGTAGGAAAGCACTTTTCTCATCATATTCAAAAAAAATTGAACACAAGCTCAATCCTATCCTCATTTCTTCGTAACTATGCCTAAGCCACTACAGTGGACTTCTAGCGCACTTCACTCGAATCTGGAAAAAAAATAGTCTACAACAGAACAAGTCCCTGATTTCATCTCAACATCCTCAACAGCAAATAAAAATTCTCCAAAGCGTCAAACCTTACAACACTACAAATCGGCCTGATTAGCTTGAAAACGATGCACGGACTCTACGGTAAATCAACATACCTGTAAAATGATATCGATTGTCAAATCTTCAGTGTCTTCTGTAACAAGTTCGCATAGGTGATCCGAACGGAAAACTGCCAAGTTGTCAATGTGAGGCAACGACGACGGGAATCGGAAATCGAGGAACCGATGTCATCAACGGCTTACGGAGATCAAGACGAATACAACGAAGACGACAAAGAGAGATGGATCGGCTGAAAGGGCGTGAATTGTCTTCTCAGAGTCAGAAAGCTGGGTAAACGGGTACGGGTCTGATTGGATGAGCTTTCGGATCCAGCAATAGAATTGTCTTCGAATCCGGAGGTTGGACAGGATTTCGAAATCGGATCATCATACTGCGTCGTATTCACATGATTTGGTTTATTTTAGAAGTATTCAGTTAAGTTGACTAACGGTGTTAAATCACTCGGTCAACTTTAACAGATCCGTTAAGTGTATTTAATTTCTCCTCGACTGTAGTTTTAGGAATAAAATCTGATGGAGTCAAGTTATTTACAGCAATTTGAGTAAATAATGTAGTTTAATATATTTTAAGATAAAACTGTGTAGTTTTAAGTCAAAATTGTGTAGTTTTGAAAAATGGTTCAGTTATCAATTTATGAGTTATATAAATGAAATGACGTAGTTTTAATGTTGTTTTATCAAAACTACGTCGTTTTCGAATGATAATAAATAACTTGATTGCATGGGATATGAATCCGTAGTTTTAAAAATAGTGATATTTGGGAAATCCATTTTATACTTTTTCCTTTTTAAATATTGTTCAGTTCCATAATATTAATTTCTTTTATTTTTTTGATAGGGTGCTTGATGATTAAGAGTTAGAATCTGTTAGTGTAGGGTCTTCAATCCGGGAGACCAAAGTCACGAGGGGAGTGTCCACCACTGGGACACTCTCTTCGCCCTCCATAATATTAATTTCAATTCAATACTATTTTTATATCTTTGAACTTTGTACATAGTTATAATATGGACTTGAACTGACATTATTCTATTTCAATGTCATTGTATTTAGGTTGATCTGGTATATCTGAAGTTGCATGATAGATCATGATTTATTAATAACACAACCTATGCTTGATTTCATAGTTGATCATGATATAATGCCGATAAGGCGATTATATGATTCGGATCTCTTAAATGTTTGCAGTGTCACAATGTGATGAAATGTAAAATGTGAAGAAGCTTCGTGCAAGCATCTATGCAAATAAATAAAAAGCGTCTGAAAATAGGTTCTGGTGTCAGCAATTTGTATTATTTTCGACTCTTCTTGCAGTTAATTGAGAGATAGATGTTAAGTTCATTATATAGTGCAAGATACTACGTGGTCGGTGGAGACGGCGAGTTTTCTAAGAAAGTTACCTTAGTTAGTTCGTAGTTGTATTTATTTCTGAGTCTTTACGTGTACGACTCTGTACAGTTTGATTACAATACTTATTTAAATCTATTTCCTTACGGTGGTAACTGTTCCAAAAGGAAAATTTTCACTATAAATTGATTGATCGAACGATCGATTTCAATCAGAAAACTATTTTATAGTCTCATATAACAATGTCTCAAACTCGTGAGTGTGCAGGAATGGCGACCCCCACAACTCGAAGTTTTAACTTCCTCCAACAGTGCTTCAACTGCAAAAAGGCATTGCGAGAAGACAAACATATGTACATCTACAAGTAAGATACATCGAAATCTAAAAGAGCTAACAACTTATTGCTCAAACGAAATTTTGTCCATTATATTCGAGTTTGGTTATTTTTCAAAATTTACATTGACTAACTTTGCTAAATTTGTGATTATAGGGGAGAATATTCATTCTGTTCACAAGAGTGTCGTACTTTATGTGTTCATCGTATGACAGGTGAATACATACCAATTGAGCCTCCGCGAGATAAACATACACATAAACCCAAAACACCTAAAAGGAAAGACAAGGGTAAAGAAGCGCAAGAAGAGCCCATGAACATAGACCAACCGAACAATTGATGAACTTTGGGTTGATGATGTTCTCATCATATCCGATATTCTGAAAACAAGTTTATGTGATATAAGATAATATAAATAATAGTTGAACTGAATGAACTCTTATATTTCCAATCAAGAAGAAATCATGAATTCAACTCTTACAAATAACATATTGTCCGTAATGTCATGTTTCATCTGGTAAGACTTAAATGGAACGTTATAATAGTGATTGCTGCCGGCCGGCTTATTGCAATCACATAGCTGCTGAATTTCGTGGCAGTCAATCCAATCATAAATTCAAGAATACAATTTACAACCTCAATCACAACTAGTATTTTTTTATGGTAATAAGCACAAAAAATGGATCAAAACTAAAGGCTCTCGTAACTGTCCATTCACCACAAAAATATTATGAAGGAGCAAAGCATCCAAAAAAAAAACAGGCTCAGCACACCCATAAACAAACAGGGCAGTCCAGCACAACTCGCCCTACAAAAACTGATTCGAGCACAGAAAAGCTCAAACCCTAAACTAAAACAAGGTGCACGAACCTTGTCACTAGCTAGCCTATCTTAAAAGATAGGCACTGTAATTAAAATCTAAACTATCTAGCAGGCCAATTAGCATCATCAAGAGTAAGTGTTTTTTACTGTCAATAGACCCTATTTTCATTCTCAAATATCACACAGTAGCTTTGGTCACCTTGTCCTCTTCAATTCGCTTATGTCTAAAGATCTGATGATTTCTAGCTTTTTCCAAACTTCATACCACAACATTGTCAGAGCAGCCGCAACTAGCTTTGGTCACCTTCTTCTGTGGTCTAAATAGCTAGAACCTAGAGGCTAGAAGTGAGTGAAAAGATGAGGCTGTCGGCTGATGAGGATTCCGGGAGGGATGAGGTTTGATGAAAGGAATGCTTCCAGGATTTTCTTCGATTTATTGGCATTTGTGGAGGGTAGTTGTCGAGTATGTAGTCAATTTCAGCCCCACTGATTTCCTTATTGTCCACCAGAACCTGCAAGAGTCAGTCAGTCAGTCCGTTCATGTCGTTATTTGGATACAGGGGTTAAAACTCAAGCCACATAGACTTGAATATGAACATTATTACGTAAATTATTGTACCTTGATGGTTTTGAGCAAGGCGGCATGATGATTGCGGAGTAAAGTAACAGTTTTATCATAAATCTGACGAAGCAATTCTTCAGTCCTTTTAGCAACTTGGTCATCATCGAGGTTGAAATTGATTGGGAGTTCAATCAACCCATAGTCGTCATACAAGGATCCTTCAAAGTCAAGCCTTGGACCTTCAAATCTAACCTTCTTCCTCCACGGAGGTGGCTCTCCATGAATAACCATAGGATTCTCCAAGTTCCATATGGTGATGATTTTACGAGCAAGCCAAGATGCATCTGCTAGATAATTCACTGATGCCTTTGATGTATCCCGTCCATATATTACCTCTTCCGCAGCCCTGCCCCCGAGAAATACCTTTACATAGAGGATACAAGGTTATGAATGCAACAAATAGTTTAGGCTGACATTTAAAGGTCACTAAATGTCAGCCTCGCTGTCGTACCTGAAGGCGGTGTAGCAGTTGTGGCTTCCGTTCAAACATGTATGATTCTTCATCGAGACGATGAAACACAAGTTGAGACAAAGTCTACAATCAAATGAGAAGTAGCATAAGCAAATATAATAAAGAGTCATGTCTCTGTGGTCAAAGATACACAACAAATAACCTGGCCACGAGGCTCAATTGAAATGCGTTCACAGGATTCGAGTTTTGCGTCCTCATGCCTTCTAAGCAAATGCGACGTCAGCGCAACACCCACCTCGGTTGTTGCTCTACGACACTGCCCCTGGTGACCTAAATCTACACCAACTCGTTTGGGTCCAACTGTAAGTCTATCAACTGCATCATCCATGTCTGATTGAAGAATCTCCTTATGCTTTTTTCTGATAGCGACAAGGGCAGCCTCTTGGATCAGCTGAGCCAACTTTGCTCCGGTCCATCCTGAAATCAGATACTGTACCGTTGTAGTAGTTTGAAACAAAAGCTTTCAGCAATGAATGAAAAGGAGATCCTCACTAAACAATATACACAATAATCTTGAATGCCTTCATGAAAAATTTATCATTCCAGCTAGGAGTGTGACATCAAAGATGTATAAAAAGCAAACCAGTAATGACAAACGCTGATTCAAGGAGCATACCAGGCAAGTTTTGCGCATAAGAGGATAAATCAACAGTGTTTGACATCCTCACTTTGCCAGCATGAATCTTTAGAATTTGAGTTCTCCCTTTCGCATTAGGTGGAAGAATTTTTATCTGATAGAAAAAGTGGCAGCAGCATACTAGTGTAAGATTAGACAATATAATACTAAAGCAGGTGCGATAGGAGCCTACATACATTCACAAATAAAATGTGCCATATTTGTACTTCTGAGACTGTAAATCTCCTAATGTACAGTCTTGGTATACTCCATATAACCATATTAAATAATTCACCAAGTAGATAATGTAATATTGCAAACCTTGCGATCAAAACGACCAGGTCGAAGAAGTGCAGGATCTAACAAATCTCTGCGATTCGTAGCACCCAAAAATATAACACCTTTACCAGTGTCAAATCCATCAAGCTCAACCAACAGCTGATTCAAAGTAGTCTCCCTTTCTTGAATAAATATATTGTGAAGTTGGTTGGTTGAACCACTGAAGATGCCTTGACGTCGAATTGCCAGTGCGTCGATTTCATCTATAAAGATGACAGATGGCTTGTTGACCTTAGCTCTCTTGAACAGATCTCTGATACGAGCAGCACCAACACCCGCTAAAACTTCAACAAATTCTGAACCAGCCATTTGGTAGAATGGAACACCAGCCTCACCAGCTATTGCTTTGGCAACTAGGTCTTTCCGCATCCAGGAGGCCCCTCCAATAGTACTCCATGTGGAGGTTTTATTCCCATTTTATCAAAAAGTTCAGGATTCTTCAAGTACCTCACGAGCTCCTGGAGTTCATCCACAGCCTCATCAATCCCAGCGACATCAGCAAATTTAACTCCAGTGGAACCGTCAACACGAGCTTCAGCTTTTGATCGTGAAAATTCAATGAATTGCCACAAATCCCATTGTCTGAATTTTTTTGATCGTGTAGAAAGAGTGAAACGGAGAACCAGCGCCATTGGCAAGACAAGTAGTAGGATTATCGCCAACAGCTGTAGACTAGAAGAAATACCACCAAAGGTATAAATTTTAGCTAATTTGGAAAATCCCCCACCTTCGCTGAAAAAATCAGTCAGATAATCCATGAAAGTCTCTGCGATAGTTGATGCTAAATTGCAGAAAAGCTTGAACAGTGGCTTGGAAATGGGCAACACAACACATAAAACACCCCTGTAAACCACACTAGCAGCAGCATATATAATAGAAGCGATGAATACCCCAACAAAAGCTGCTGGAGCAACCAGCATCGCTGTTACTGTTCCAAGCGACATCATCACTCCGCTTGATATAGAAGAGGCCACCGGGTGAGGGTACTCTGCTGGTTGTCCAATAACTGACGTGTTTTGTCGTGTCTCTATCCCATATTGAGGGCCAGTGTACTCTTCCAGAAGTGCTCGTGTATCAAACTCATCCAGCCTCATCGTCCATTGAGTTCGATGCAAATGCCTTAATCCTGGAATATCCTTCAAATCAACGATAAAGTTTCTATATTTGCTTCGGCTTGAAGGCTCTTTGGAGGTCAGTAGCTTAACCTTATCTGCAATCATATGCTTCTTAAAATCCTCTAAGCACATTCTCGGCAACTCATCCACCTTTTTGTCAAACTCCTCCTCCTCTTCAGACAATGCAGCAGCCTCAAATACCTAGCACATAAACCATTTGAAATTTTGAATGAGAAAACTAATTTCAGGAACTGAAGTTGGAGCCTGAGTTGACAAAAACGACTTGACAAACAGAGAGACACAATGATAGATAAGTTCAGCAAAATATAAAAGAAGGATAAAATTACCTGTTCAGGCACATACAACTTGCCTTTATACTTCCTCAAAATATCCTTCAAATAAACATGTTGTTGCTTCCCTGATTCATCTCCTTCATCTTCCCTTTTCTTCGCCCCATTTTTGGACACCAACAACCTCTTCTTCAAAACTTCAAATAACCCCTTACCTTCCGGCTTACGCAGATCCTCTTTCTCATTGAGAGTATAAAACTTTCCACCAATCAAAAATCTCGGTTCTATCTGGCTAGGGGTTTCCCTCAAAACCCTCGTCACAAAATCCTCCTCGCTTTCAGCTGCGCCATTGCCAAACGCTGACGACGCTGCTGGCTGCATCAAAAGCGGCCGCCGAATGACGAGCGGCGTTCTAATGCCGATTTCTCGCCTGAAAGCTAAATTTGACCGTCTCTTCTGTGTGACTGATCGTCGTCGGAAAGTGGAATGGCTGGGTAGCGGAAGACAAACCCTAGTTGATATTAAAGCATCAACTATTGACATGGTCGGAAGATTAAAACGGTCTATTAGTCAGATTGAACTCATCAACCTCGAATCGAAGCGCAGATGCCGGAGTCGGATTCAATGAAAACGTTGATCGGAAGAGAAAAGCAAGTCGGCGCCAAAACGAAATTAAAATATCTTTTTTCTGATCCAGCTACAGTAAGGCCTTAAATATACAAGACTAAATTTTCAGTCAACTCCCTAGACAATTGTTATACACGAGATGGACCCCAAACTATATACACAAAGGACCCCCAAAGTATGAATATGACCAATATTTGTTGTTAGAAAATGCAGAGGAGAGGAAGGAGACAGAGAGAATGCAGAAGAAGATGAGAGAGTTGTTTAATTTCAAAATTCTCATAATTTCGTTATATATATATATATATAGAGGAGCGCTCAAATATTATGGTCGGCCTCCTTAGAGTGTTATGTGTTACGGAGCTTTTGGTTGGTTATTGAAAATCAAGGAACCAATCAGAAGCGAGGAACATCGTAACTACGGTGAACCCTCACCCACACAACTCCCGTGCTTGTGAGGGTGCGTCGTAAGCCCGTGTTCGTCGCCTCTGATTGGTTCCTTAATTTTCATCAACCAATCAGAAGCTCATAACACATAACACTAACATCCATAACATTTGAGCGCACCCTATATATATATGTCTAACAACCTTCTTTTTTTGTCATCTAGCGCGGCCACCTCATCAGATCTTCTGACAGATGCAACAAAATCTCTCAGCTTGTTGACCGTTGGGGTGCTCTGCTGCGCGACCTGATGAGAGCACTCCTCAAGTAGGATTCGAACCTACGACCAATCGGTTAACAGCCGACCGCTCTACCACTGAGCTATTGAGAAACAACGAGAGATTCGATCTCATAGAGTTCAATTCCCGTTCTCAATCCATGACCAATACGAGCTCGAAGCTTCCTTCGTAACTTCCGGAACTTCTTCGTAGTGGCTCCGTTCCATGCCTCATTTCATAGGGAATCTCAAAGTGGCTCTATTTCATTATATTCCATCCATATCTCAATTCCATTCATTTAATATCCCTTTGGTGTCATTGACATAAGAGATGTCCTTTCTAATCTATCTGTTTCTATTTCTATATATGAAAAGTGAAAAAATCGTCATATAATAGTCCAGAAATTGCAATAGAAAATAAAAAGGGAGGTGTCTGATCAGAATTATGCTCTGCCAATTCCCTAATTCCTGTAACAGATGTTCAGCTCATCATCATCATCCTGATCCAGCGGCCCGGAGCGGAGGCTGCAACTCAATTTCTTTTGTGCCTATTTGTTGCTAATTTGGTCTTCTTTTTAATGATTTTGCATCAATATTGAGTTTGTTTGTTTGGATTGATTGATTTATTTTTGTAACATACTTATAATAAATTAGGAATCCATAAAATTGATAAGATTGACACACATGTATGAATGTATCTATTAGCTGTTCTCTTAAATAAATAAAATAATTAAAATCAGGTAATGACGCCAATAACTTCAAAAAAAAAGGAGAACTAGAAAAGTAAGTGATTACGGTAGACATTACTGAAATTCTTTTGTAGACATTGTTTTTCGTCAAAGAGGGTTTCGTTGAGAGGTAACCGGGTCCGAAATTTAGGATTGTAGTCGATGGTGGAGTAGCGTAGGAAAGGAAACCGGTTAAGGAGAGAGATGTTCGTGATTTTGTTGAAGACTTCGATATTGTCGAATCAATTTTGAAAAATTGTATCACTGTCGTGATATTCGTTGTTTTATTTGATTAAAATATATTTATCATTGCATTTATACCTTTATAAGTTATTGAAATGATCAAATCATTTATTATTTTGTATAAATCGTGATTAATCTAAACCGTTTAAATTATCAGATCAAAGAACATAATAGTTCTAACTTCTTACCTAAATACTGGTTCTCACCAGTCACCAGAAATCAACACATAAAAGGCATACCAATTTTTTTAAAAGCTATACCAAGTGTTGTGTAATTTCAACTACCAAAATACTTTTATACTATTTATTAGTTGTAAGATAACACTATTTTATATGGGTGCGGTTCATGTACAAACCAAATTATAAATAAAAACTACAAACCGATTATAAAGCCGACACGTGTCCCAGTTTAGTCGAAATCCCGGAGAAAACACGGAGGGGTATAATAGTCATTCCACACTAATGGGTATAAAACCTAATAATGTTATTTTCAATTTAGTCCAAAAACTGTTAGTGTTCAGACTTAAAATACTGATGTTCAGACTTAAAAATACTTAATAATCAGACTTAAATGGTAATGTTCAGACTTAAATGGTAGTGTTCAGACTTAAAAAGGTAGTGTTCAGACTTAAATGGTAGTGTTCAGACTTAAAAGATAGTGTTCAGACTTAAAAATACTTAATAATCAGACTTAAATGGTAGTGTTCAGACTTAAAAAGGTAGTGTTCAGACTTAAAAAAAGTAGTGTTCAGACTTAAAAATACTTAATAATCAGATTTAAATGGTAGTGTTCAGACTTAAAAAGGGTAGTGTTCAGACTTAAATGGAAGTATTCAGACTTAAATGATAGTGTTCAGACTTAAAAATACTTAATAATCAGACTTAAATGGTAGTGTTCAGACTTAAAAAAGGTAGTGTTCAGACTTAAATGGTAGTGTTCAGACTTAAATGGTAGTGTTCAGACTTAAAAATACTTAATAATCAGACTTAAATGGTAGTGTTCAGACTTAAATGGTAGTGTTCAGACTTTAAAAAGGTAGTGTTCAGACTTAAATGGTAATGATCAGACTTAAATGGTAGTGTTCAGACTTAAAAATACTTAATAATCAGACTTAATTGGTAGTGTTCAGACTTAACTGGTAGTGTTCAGACTTAAAAAAGGTAGTGTTCAGACTTAAATGGTAGTGTTCAGACTTAAAAATACTTAATAATCAGACTTAAATGGTAGTGTTCAGACTTAAAAAGGTAGTGTTCAGACTTAAAAAAAGTAGTGTTCAGACTTAAAAATACTTAATAATCAGACTTAAATGGTAGTGTTCAGACTTAAAAAGGTAGTGTTCAGACTTAAATGGTAGTGTTCAGACTTAAATGGTAGTGTTCAGACTTAAAAATACTTAATAATCAGACTTAAATGGTAGTGTTCAGACTTAAAAATACTTAATAATCAGACTTAAATGGTAGTGTTCAGAATTAAAAAAGGTAGTGTTCAGACTTAAATGGTAGTGTTCAGACTTAAATGGTAGTGATCAGACTTAAAAAGGTAGTGTTCAGACTTAAATGGTAGTGTTCAGACTTAAATGGTAGTGTTCAGACTTAAAAATACTTAATAATCAGACTTAAATGGTAGTGTTCAGACTTAAATGGTAGTGTTCAGACTTAAATTGTAGTGTTCAGACTTAAATGGTAGTGTTCAGACTTAAAAATACTTAATAATCCGACTTTAATGGTAGTGTTCAGACTTAACTGGTAGTGTTCAGACTTAAAACATTGTTTTTTTAAGTCTGAACACTATCATTTTTAAGTCTGAACTATGTTTTTTAAGTCTGAACAATGTTTTCATAAGTCTGAACATTGTTTTTTCAATTTAAGTCTGAACTATGTTTTTTTAAGTCTGAACAATGTTTTCATAAGTCTGAACATTGGTTTTTCAAGTATTGTCAATACTGGTTTAAGTCTGAACAATGTTTTTTTTAAGTCTGAACAATGTTTTTTAAGTCTGATTGTTAATGGTTTAACTCTCATTATTATTTTTTTAAGTCTGAACAATGTTTTTTCAAGTATTGTTATTACTGGGTTAAGTCTGAACAATGTTTTTTTAAGTCTGAACATTACTGTAGCAAATTTTGGACGTTTATACCCCTCCTATTGTTTATATATTTTTAAATAAGTCCACATGTATTTTTTTTATTTACAAAAAGAACCCCGACGGGATGAAATCTCGGCTGAATTTTGATTGGTTCATTTTGACACGTGTCGAATTTTTATGGGTTTGTAGTTTTTATTTATAATATTGGTTTGTATTTGATCCAAACCCATTTTATATAAGTTGAAAAATATTTCATTAGTTTTTTTTATTGTAATATTTCATTAGTTAACAATGACACTTGATTTGCTATAATTTAGAATTAATCAATTAGGTTGATTAACAGAAAAAAGATCTGGTGCATCGCAACCAAATGCTGCGACTGTCAAAATGAAGCCGTTTCATTAAAGATGACATCATTTCAATTACTACTTTATTTGAAATATAACAAAATGATGTCGTTTTGTTGGAAACGATGTTGCTTTGACACTCACAGTATTTTTATTGCGTTTTACCGGACCTGATACCTAACTAACGGTGTTAAATCAGTCAATCAACTTTAATGGATCCGTTAAGCATGTTTAATTTCGTTTCCTATTTGGAAATATTGATAGTGCTGACCGTGATTGAAAAATAGTGGTAATTCGAAATCCCATTTTATATTTTCTCCCTTTTCAGTATTGTTTAATCACGATAATATTAGCGAAAGAAGTGTTGGTCTAGTTGGCTTGAACTCTTGACAAATTATCAAGAGGTCAAGGGTTCGACTTCCTTAAGTAGCATATAAAATTGATGAGTGTTTTCATCCCGCCCTGGTGTGGACGTGTTGTCCCTCCCTCGCGGAGGTTTATTCGTCCCTCGTGGACGTGTTGTTCCCGCAGGTTGGTGCTGCTGGCTCGTTTATTCCTTCCATGTGCACGTGGAAGTGTTGATTCAAGTTTATGCTCGTGGGTTTCAAAGTGGATAGCGCTTCAATTGACATAATAAGTATCAAATTCGGGTTGTTGTGCGTGGCCTGTGTTCCAAAAGTCTAATATTCATATGTATCCGATGAAGAAAGTTTTCATGCAATATATATAAGATGTATTTGTATAGTAATTTATATGTATGAGATGTAAAAACCAACTATAAAAAAAGTACGATAATATTATTTTCAATTGAATACTATTTTTGCATGTTTGAACTTTTTACATATTTATGATATGGACTTGAACCGACATTATCAGTTTCAATGTAATTGCATTTAAGGTTGATCATGTATATTTTTTTTTGATGGGAGCTTAAAGCTGAGAAAATAGCATCTGTTCTTTTTTTTGATGTGCTGATAGGGACTTGAACCCGAACCGCCTACAAGCACCGGAGGAGCTCCATACCACCATGGCAACTCACTTCGCCCTGGTTGATCATGTATATTTGAAGTTGCATGATAGATCATAATTTATTAAGAATCCAACCTATTGCATGATTTTAGATTTGATCATTGATATAATGCCAATAAGACGATTATATGATTATGATCTCTTATATATATGTGTGCAGTGACACACATATGCCACAATACGATCAAATTGAAATGTAGAATGCGAATAAGCTTCGTTCAAGACTTCAAGCGTCTATGCAAATAAATAAAAGCGTCTGAAAATAGGTTACGGTGTCAGGAATTTTTATAATTTTTGATTTCCTTACAATTAATTGAGAAATAAATGTTTATTCAAAGTTGATTATATCACGCAAGATATTACGTAGTCGGTGGAGACTGGAGACTTCGAATTTTTCTAAGAAAGTTACCTTAGTTAGTTCATAGTCGTATTTATTTTCGTGTCTTTACGTCTACGACTCTGTCCAGTTTGATTACAATACTTATTTAAATCTATTTCCTTACGGTGGTCACTGTTCCAAAAGGAAAATTTTCACTATAAATTAACTGATCGAACGATCAATTTCAATCAGAAAACTATTCTAAAGTCTCATATAACAATGTCTCAAACTCCTAATACCCAGCTATCACCTCCTAAGTTCGCAGAAATGGCGACCTCCACAACTCGAAGTTTTAACTTCCTCAAACAATGCTTCAACTGCAGAAAGGCATTGCAAGAAGGCAAACATATGTACATTTATATGTAAGATACATAGAAAACTAAAAGAGCTAGCAACTTATTGCTCAAAAGTTAATTGTTGATTATAATTGAGTTTGGTTTATATTCCAAAATTTACATTCACTAACTTTGTTAAATTTGTCATTACAGGGGAGAGTATTCATTTTGTTCACAAGAGTGTCGTATTTTCGGTGTTCATCGTATGACAGGTGAATACATACCAATTGAGCCTCCGCGTGATAAGCGTGGACCCAAAACTTCTAAAAGGAAAGACGAGGCTAGAGAGACGGAAGAAGAGCCCATGAACATAGACCAACTGAACAATTAATAGACTTTCGGGTGATGATGTTCTCATCATAGCCGTAATATAAAGTAATATAGATAGTAGTTGAGTTGGTTGAACTCAATGTGAATAGAGAGGTTCAACACTCTCTCATCTAATATGTGGTTATGACTTAAGATAGTTTGAATAAAGGAAACTAATGTCATGTTTTATCTGGTATGACATAAATGGAACCTTATAATAATGATTGTTTCTGGCTGGCTATTACTCTGTACATCAGAATCTTTAATTGAATTTAGTCGAAATCAATTGCGCAGTCAACTTTCGCCTCGCACAGTTTTTTTTTTGATTCTTAGGTGGTCTAAGCCACCAAAAAGGATGCTGATACAACTACCACTTGAAACAAACTACCACTTTTTTTTTTGATAACGAAAACAAACTACCACTTGAAACTCGAAACAAGACACTTAATAAAACGCTTGAAAGACACTTGCTCAGGTATGCTACAAATTTGTGACAAATTGGGCTACGATCAGTCACAAGTATGATACCAGGCCACTTCCTGAGGAGATAGAGTCATGGGCCGACGAATAAGTCAATGCTCCTTGTTGGCATTGTCCGCTTTTTTTTATCAAGTCGCCGATAGTCGTTAGGATTTTTTTATGGGTACAAGGGTTAGTAGTTAGTTGTGTTAGGTAGGACTTGAACCCTGGTCACCCGGGAACGCAGGGGGAAGGGTCACCACTGTGCCACTCCACTTGTGTTATGTTGCATTAGTCTCAAGTTCCGTTCCGGCCAGATGAGGACTTTACAGGGTAAATTTTTATGAGAAAGACAACTTGTAAAATTTTACCTGCATTTTCCAAGGAAGATGAATTCAACTGCTGCATTCATTATAAATGCCGCTATTTATGAGTCGTGGAGGGCAAGAAATCAGCGCATCTTTTTGAATGACAGCATGCCTGCGGAGCTTCTCATGAAAAGAATTTGGAACTTACTCAGGCTCAAGTTATAATTGATTAAAAACACCAAATTGGGTAGTGTTTTGTATTATTGGTTTGGTGAAACCTGTAATTAGTAAGTAGTCGTCTGTTCGTTGTTGGTCAGGTGGTTTTTTTGTTGTTTTGTTTGTTGAGGCGTGCTCTGTGCAGGTGTGTTTTTTGCTTGGTGTTTGTTGTGTGGGTTTGCATTGGTTTTTTGTGCCTGGTTCCCTCGTTTGTCAGGGGACTGTTTGCCCTGTTTTTGTCTTCCCTTTGAATGAATTCGCTTTATTCAAAAAAAAGATGAATTCATTCGGTATAAATTCTTTTTACAGGAACTTTAAGAGCAGACTCTTGTATGAATCTGTTAACAATGCTTCTTCCTGATTCCCAGTGATAAAATATACCTTTTTAGGAACTTATAACCTTGGATCATTTAGAAAATATACCTTTTTAGGAACTTATAACCTTGGCTCAGTACTCTTAAGGGACAGATCGAATTCAAATATTGACAGTATAATCAGAAGACAATTGACAAATACAATCAAAAGGGAAAATACAACAAGCTGGGATGTACATGCTCAACTCTAGGCTGAACCAACATCAAGGAAAGACTTTGCTTCTGAAATTGACATTTGAACAATTTGCAGTTCTTCGTCTAGCTTATCTGATAAGTAGAAGGAATGGGGCTTTATTTGCCGGGATTCCAGCACCTGGTTCATCTTTTCAGCAATTACTACTCTGCAAAATTGCAACTCTTGTATTCGCTGATATTCACTTGACATGTCCTCTTCCACAACTTGGAGTTCAATTTCCTTGCACATTGTTTGAAAAACTAATTGTTGATACTCGATGATCATGCTTTCAAATTCTCGCTTTCCATCCTTTATCATTTCAACTAGCATTTGCTTCTCAAGAACTACTTGGTTGAATGCAGCATCCATCTCTTCAAATGTTTTAGAAGCTCTTTGTGCCTCCAGTTGCACTACTTGCCTCGATTTATCCAACTTTGTGATTTTTCCTTTCAGTGTGTCTATCTCCTTTCTCAAACTGACAACTTTCTCCTCCGACTTTAGTAACTCTGTTGCCTTACCAACAATCCATTTCTTCTGGGTAGGAATGTTCTCAGCCTCTTCAATGTTTTCTATTGGCATTAAAACATTCTCATTTTCTGCATCCAGTTTTGGTTTTAGGCAAGCAAGAGAAGTTTCTAGCTTAGTTTCAGATTGCTGAAGCCTGCTCAGCTCTACCTTAGATTCGACTTTGAAGGCCTGGAGGCGAGCCAGCTCCTCCTCCTTTTGATTCAAGTGATAAAGTGCAGACTTCACCCTGCCTTTAGCCCGTTCCTCTCGTTGGTCATAATAAGCAATAGAAGAGTGAAAATTTGACAATGAATGTTTCAGTGCTTTTAGCTTCTGGTCCGCAATAGCTCTTTTTTCTTGCGTTTCTGAAGAAAGGGATTCCAATTGTTTCAACTCTTGTTCTTTTGCACGAAGTTCACCTTCAGATTCTTCGAGATCTCTTGACAGCCCGTCGATGTCCATATAAGCCTTCTCAAGGGCGTGCAATACAGTTAAACTCTTTGTCGAGCTGTAAAGCTTCTCTTCAGCTGTGTCTAAATTCCGTCTGGCTAACCTCAAACTTTCTGATATTTTTTCTGGAATGGCACTGGCTGATTCTGTAGTAGCCACTACAGATTCTGCTTCTGCCTGCAAGTTTGTCTTAGACAAACCAGCCATCTCTAGGGACATTTGTTCATCTGCATCATTCACTTCAGGCACTAGGACATCAGAATCAAACATGCCAGATGATTCAACCAATTGTTCTCGATTATCCTCCTCGGATTTGAAAACATCACTTACTCTAGGACTTTCGGACTCAGCAGATGTCATCCTTTCATCTCTCTCAAAAGATTCTACGTCATCCATTTCTTTGCTATCAACACCCATAATCTGACTATCGGTGTACTGTACTGCCAGTTGCATCCTTTTATATTCATCTCTCTCTCGCATAGCTTGTTCATACAGTCCCATCAATCTTTCATTTTCTTCATGCAGATCGGCAAGTTGGTGCTCTAACTTTTCAACAGCTTGTGTCATCTCCGTCTCTTTCTCTGCAGTAAGCGAAATGCTTAAGTTACTTGCATCCTCATTGATTTGATCAGTAACAAAGGCTGCATCGTCCTTTTGGATTTTAATTTCAGCAGCTGCTCTTTCATACAACTCGATCAGCTTGTTGTTATCCTCAACGAGTGTTTTCAATTTCATACGAAGTTCGTCATTTTCTCTAGACAAGAAAATAGCCGTTTCATGAGCTTCAGCTTCTCTTTGACTTGCGGCAGCAATGGCATCGACCATGGTTTTCAGTTCCATCTGATCACCCAAATCCACTATGGATGCTTTCTTTGTAGGAGAAAGAGTGACATCCTGAAATCTTTGATTTTCTTCTCTTGAGGTGGTTGATGCAAGTTTGTTCTCTAACTCCTTCACTTTTCTGCAGAAGAGGTATGAAGAGACATGTGAGCTTGGTCAAATTCTTAGCAGAAGTGGCTGCAAGCTTTGTGTTTCGCTACAAAGTTCAACCATGGTCTGAAAACAAAATGGTTTGAATACAAAATCATATAATCACCTTTCTAGTTGATCTTTTTCTTCCACAAAATTGCTTAGTTTCTTGCGGAGGGCATCTATTTCAGACTGGTTTTGGAATGCCTGTGTTAAATTATCAGTTATTAAAAGTTAAGAACAAATCTGATGGTAAACTAGTATTACATCCAAACCAAGCTTCTTAGCAAGATATTTATCATGGTTACCTGCATACGAAGGAACTCATTCTCCTCGTTTGATGAAGTTTGCCAAGGAGATCCTGGCTCCTGTGTGAAGATTAGACCATTACAATATTCAAAAATATTTCAAGGGAAAGCATGCGGAAACAACACGAAATCCAATCAGTTGGTTTCATCCAACATAGTAATATAATTCTAATCTTGTACCGACAAAAACTGAATGGAAAATCTCAACACACCTTCAGTGATGCCTCAGATTCATGCATCAGCTTCCAGTCAAGCGCCTCAAGTAACTGTATAATTGTTGAGGTAAATAATCGATTTATATTGAATTATTGTTATGAATAATTGTATGTTATTACAACCAATTTTGTGATCAGAAGTTGAAGAAAAAAATGCACACACACTCAGTTGATGTAAGTTGTAGGTTGTAATTGTAACACAACCAGCCTATAATACCTTGTTCTTTAGCAAAGTTATCTGATCTTGCATCATTTCTCGTTCTCCTTCCTCAGCAAAAGATTTAAGCCTGTTGTTTTGGGAATGACTTAGTGAGAATAAAGAATTTATACAAGAAACACAGATGTCATAGCTCAACCTCCTTTCCTGATTAATTACTGACTAATAAATGTAACTATCCGTTAAAATCTAAGCAGAGAATAACATATTTCAGTCAATGAACCATAAAAATCACTGATTTGAAAGCAATAATTATGTCAAAATCTATCATACTACACATTTTCATGATCAAGCCCTTAACTAGTAAAATTCTATGTTAACTCTCAGAGAAAGTGGTCATCCTTGGTTTACTGTCAAATTAGATTACTAAGATTATGACCTTCTGAAATTGTAATGAAGACCAGAAGCCGGTAAATGCAGAGAAGGATAAATAAACAAGTCCTGGCAAACTCTAAAACTAAGAAGGATAAGAATGAACATGCCTTCTGAGCTCTTCCTTCAAACGTAGATTTTCCATAGCAAACCGAGTCACCTCCTGATTTCGATCAACCTGTGCTCTCAAGACTTCTATTTCCTTCAAATACTCCTCCCTTTCTTTCAACAGATGACTTTCAGCTGAAATCTTCCCGGAGGCTACCCCCTCAAGCCTCTTTATTCCAGCCTCTCTAAACCGCAGCCTCATTTTTAAGGCTCGTATCTCATCTTCCCTTTGCTTGGCCTGGATAAAAAATATGACAACAAAAATGGTTAAGAACAATGTTGATAATGACTAAGCGGCAGGTACCTGGTGTATTTGAATGCTAATCTGTACTCTATTATTATTTGATTAATAAAATTTACTGACTAAAACAGCACATGCAAAGCTCTGGTCATCAAATTTGAATGGTCGCGTATCATGAGCTCAACTTTAAGCGACACAATTGACACTAAAAGTTGAACATTGGATACTTATATGCAATTCTGCACAAACTATGATCACATCTACCAGAAAGCTTAGGGTACCAACCAAATGCAATGCAGCCTGATTTTCAACAGCCATTGCCTGCAGAGACATCTCTTTATCCTTTTCCCTTCTAAGTGCAGCCACAACAGCAGCCTCATACTCTTTCTTCTGAAAAATTAGAGAGAATTTATTACCAGATGAAGGTCTGCAATCGGTTAAAAAGCCCATTATTAGAGATAAGTGATACATATAGTTACATACACTAGACATCTTTTTATCTGAGGTGAGAGGACTGAATGATCCTTGCAACCCATCCCATTTGAGAGATCCTGGAGACCCTGGCACATAAACTGAACCTGTCTCAGATTCCAGGTTTTGATGTCCTACATTTCCCACGCTTCTTAGACGAGCTACTTCTTTCTGATTGTAAACAACAAGGAGGCCTTATTAGTAAAGGAGAAATAAACCATATCATGTTATTAACAGTTATTAGCTCACAAACTTTCCACAAAGGTTGACTCATTACTTCTTAAGGGCCTCGAATAAAAACAAGTTTTTGTGTGCATCTAGCTAACTACTACAAAGTGGAAACCTTCTACTACCTTCAGCTGTTGGATTTGCAACCGCAAGGCAATAACATCCCCAGAGGCATCCTCATTCACAATTGCCTGAAGTGACAAGATGAAAATAGCTTCAAAATCAGGTTCAAAATTCTTACAAAAATTACCATGACCAGTAAAGATGTCATAATCAAGTTTTCTTGAATTCATGAATACATGTTCTTAGTCTTCACTCTTCAGACATAATGCAACTTGCAATTTATTAAACCGTTCAGAAATGGATGTGAAATTTGAATCTTACATTATTTTTTATAAACTTGGCACGCTGTGCAAACTTCAATGTGCTTAACGTTTCAGCTGAGCAACTATACAAGATTAAAGAAAAACAGTTGGCTTAGCAACTAGCAAAAATAAAGACGGTAATGCAATTAGAAGTCGCTAAAAGAATAGATAAAAAGCAACTAACCAAATAGATGGGCTGATGTTAGCTATAATAGTTGTTTTAGAGTTGCCACCCAAAGAATCCTAAAATCACAAGGTCAGTATAAGGACAAATAGAGCAACGGTGAATTCAAAATTCTAATCAAATCTTGATAACATTGGTTTAAGACTTGTACATAGTTAATTTTAAAATCATCTAATATCAATGTTAAAATATAAAACCCGTTACATAACAATATTAATACCAAATGTTTATTCTATTTAAGGACAAATGAGTGTGTCGGTGACTGCATTACTACTAGGAAAACCAATACTTGAGTATAGTTTACTCAGAGCTGGACGTTTGAAAAGCATGCAATACCTGAAGCAAAAATGTCAATTTGGAATCTCGATACGGAACATGAAGTGACTTCCCATTTGATATGCTAACCAAGTTCATAATTACCAACCTGTAAATGAACCATCAACAATTAATTTTACTGTGACAATTCAGCTAGAAATATTTTCTCTATAAAAAAACAAAAACAGCATACCCCAATGTTGAAAGTGATTTGTTTATATTGGTCGCTTCTTTTAAACGCTCACCCTCAGCTCCGGAACTCTTTTGTCTGTGGTCATCCAAATATGTGATAAATTAACCAACTAGTCATCGACAAAACATCTATCTTTCCACACATTGGTTTCTCTTTGTCTGAAAGTTCGATACTTCTTTTTTTCAACAATATATTTACCAAGTAGTTGAGTAGCTTACCTTTCGGAGCCTGCTAAATCAACAAGATTCAGGCGAGCGAATCGATGATGATTCACACCTTGGGACTCCCACTGGAAAAAAGGGATGAAATGGTTTTAAATGTGATAATGTTGGATTATCAACGAAACAAGTCACTGGGAACAACACTTAGCCCAGATACATATTGTTCACATGCCTCACCTTGCTTTCAATGATGCATGTAAACACACTATGTGATCGGCTGCTTGCAAGATTCATATTAGTAGCAGCAACCTTTCTATTCACTGCACCCTGAATCATTACAAAGTTCAACAATGATGAGAAGCTGCTTAAATATCATCCCTAGCGCAAACTTGTTTATAAGCCCATTTAACAATCTTTAACATATCAAAAAAAAGAAGCCTATATCCGATACTAGACTCACAAAGGCGATCTACCACAATGTAAACATGTGAGCTATTTTTTCATCTGTTCATCAATGTCCAATATACCATAACAAGCTACAAGAATTTTTTTTATTTTCTATTTCCTTCGCCAAGAATTGAACATACTAACACAGAATATAGTGATCAGATAAGGATAATCACATCTTATCTACTAGACCATCAAGAGTAGTCCATTATTAGACATAATTGAGGATCTTATGATGAAACACACTATTGGTGGAAAGCAATGTCTAATATTACTTTATTCAATAACAAGGTATAACAATGTCTAATATTACTTTATTCAATATCAGCAAAGTTGAGAGGAAATTTTTTAGTTGCAAGTGTCTTTCAAGCGTTTTATTAAGTGTCTTGTTTCGAGTTTCAAGTGGTAGTTTGTTTCAAGTGGTAGTTGTATCAGCATCCTTTTTGGTGGCTTAGACCACCTAAGAATCAAAAAAAAAAATAACAAGGTATATATATTATATAATTCAAAATGACATAACAATTTACATACTTGAAGCAGTTGTTGCATCACATCACGAGCACTTGACACTTCAATCTCCTTAAGGTTTTCAACATAAACTCCTTTTTTGTGGTCTTCTCGTATCTAGAAAAAATTAGGTACAAAACTTACATATCTGATATCTATCAGAACAAAGTTAAATCAATTATAAGCTTATAGATTCAAAACCCTAAAAATTAGTTGACATTTACCTGTAAGTTATTAGACGAGGGGTCTAAAAGATCAAGAATCTGTTCATTGTATATTTCTAGAAATGAGCATTTACAAGTAAATTTCAGCTTTTCGTCCCTCTGAGCCTCCCTTTCCTTTCATAACATCGACAATGATAAAAAGTCAGAATAAAAAACTGCATATTTACCCTTTAGACACTACCAGTTTCATTGACAAATGTCTAAACTTAAAGGTTCAAAACAAATTGAAAGATGCATTTAATTTTAAGCATACCCATTCAGTATTTCATTATAATAAGACACATCACTAATGAAGAGTATATTAAATTCACACAAATTTGTTAGTCACATACAACATCTGCAAAAAAACAAAGTTCATGTGTAACTTATGGTTTATCCGACCTTACCTTCTGAATTCGTTGAAACATGTACTCAAAGACCCTAGGAGTCATCCCGCAGTTGACGCTATGTCTACGAGTACCTCCCTCTATGTCTCCGAGCATTGTGTGTGTTTTACCGCTTCCGGTCTAGGCACATTGCAAAAATCATAACAATCAAAACCACAATGTACAGTAAAAAAACCAAATCATTTCGTCATCTCTAACATGAAACTTAATAAAATCCAAGGGAATATAAAATTGCAACTAACTGATTAAAAATGCAAGCTGCTAACTCCATGTACATAAAGTTACTGGCTATTTTAAAACAAACTCAACCATAAGAATTAAGACTCACTTGGCCATACGCGAACATACAACTATTGTACCCACCCACGCAATTCTCAACCATGGGAACTCCAGCTACTTTAAATAGTTTCTCCTGCGTGTAGATGAAAATATAAGAGTCAGCCATAAAAATAAGTGCACACAGCTTCCACATTGAAACTCAATCACCAATGGAGCCAAATTCACCTGGCTAACAGTCTCATCTGCCACCGCATCGAACGTGAATCTGGACTCTGGATGTCCAGTCCAAGTAATGGTTTGACTGCTCTCCTGCTTAACACATTTATTATATCCTTGTAAGGATATCTCCATGTTGTTTAAAGGTCGCACTCTGATGATAACCTAAACGAAACACAAATAAATAAAATAGATAAAATCAGTGTCTATTCTGAGAGTCACGTTAGGGCTTGATGAAGGACGTGATAAGGTTTTTACTTGAACGTTATGGTCCTTCCAAAAAGATGGATCTTCACTCAATTCGAAGCTCAGAGACGTCGATATTTCACTTTCGTCCCTCTCGCCAGTGCTTCGGAAAGCCGAATTAGCTGCTGAGGATTGGAGAATTAGGTTGTCTTTTGAAGAGGAAGTCTTCATCAGTTTCGGCGTACTCTTCACCGACTGCATAGATGGTTCCGAGTGTGGATCGTGGAATCCAAACCGGCTCTTGATAGCGCTTGCTGCCTCCGAGATGAACGACATCGGAAAGGGAGAAGAAATTCGAGAAGAATTTTGGAAGAAAATGCAGTGTGAAACTCCGGAGATGAACTGCGAGAGCGTTTAACTTCTTCTTTTTCTGACAGAGTGAAGAAGAAGAATATAAAATCGGACGGTGAGGAGAGATTCGATTGGATGGACGGTTGAGATCGGATACGAGATTTGGATCTGTGACCGTTTGAGCGAAGAATTTGAATTTTGAAAGTTTTTGTAAGGGAAAGGGTAGAAGAGACAGAGACTAGCTAGAGTGTGGGAAACAGAATAAAGCAGATGTGATGAAACGACGGCGCATGATCTAATGTCTTGAATTTGTTGGTCACTACTCACTAATATTATATTTATTCAGTTTTAGAAAATATATACAGTAGTTTATTTATGAAGTTAATTTTATGGTTCTTCACCTCATAATGTCTTTGCTACTCTTCTTCAGAGTCTTGCACGACTCCATGTGTTCGGATCCTTTTAGCACTTGGAGGGGTAATTTCATTGTCAGCATCTGAGTCCTCTGCCATCATTGGACTACCAGTTTCAGGTGACAGAACTCTATCTTGATCGCCTTGGTCATCTTCACATAAGTTACTCATTTCAATTTGAGCTGGGGGAGAACTCTGCTGGTCAGTTGATCCATGATTTGGCACTGTTTCATCAACCGCAGTCTCTTCTAGGGGTTTTATTTGGAAGTCTCGGACAACGCTGCGCTTTGCATACCTTAGAAAGTTCACTTTGCTGACTTTGCTTAGTTGGATGAGATATTTCTCATAGTCTTCTATCTGGAAAATGAGGTCTGGTATACATCGATTTTCTCTTTTAATTTTGTTGATGCGGTATTTTGTAGTGCTCGCTTCTTGCCTCTGCAATTGCACATAAAGGACTTGTCATGCTAACAATTTCAGACCAATCATAAGCAACTAAAGTTCCTATTACCTTTTGCATCACAGTCACAAAGTTGTATAAAGGAACAGTTAGCTGCTTGCATGTAGCATCAACAAGGTTCTGGAACTTGGGACTGGGTATAAGCTGCTTACAACCTTTGGGAGCAATGTGCAGCTTTGACATTCGAGCTAATTGCTTGTAAAACTTCCCAGCTAACCTAAGCAACTGCTCGGCTTGGGTATCTACAGAAACTCATACAAGGATGCTTATGTCAAATATACCCAATAAAAAGACGAATTAATTATTTTATAGGCAGATCTATTCTTGCACACTAACCATTTAGATTCATCACAACAAAATAAGATAATACCCTGACCACAGCTTCAGCCCTAGAGAAGAGTGTCTCTTCCAGTACCAATATAGGAGCATGTACTTCATCCTGTTCATCAATACATGTCCTCTTCTGACTGACCGAAGAGAATATCTTGAGCTTCATTGTAGCCCAATCAATGTCAGTCACGACTGATTCAATCATATGGAGCATTGAGGCCGCAACAAGGGTACTAGTTGAGTGGTTGATGATAGGAAATACTTCTGAAATCTCCCTTGGGGATTGATCTTCAAAGCCAATCACATTTGACAGCTCAACAGCTAACTCTTGAGCCAAAACTAGATCATCTGGCGACAAATTCAAAAATATAGCAAGGGCAACTAGACCCTTTGCTACTTTAGGGCTTTTGATACTATTGCTGTTCAACATCCGTACAGCCCAAGCTCCATGTATGCTTCTCTGCTCAGAAGGCAGTTCTTTTCCAATGATTGTCATGATCTCACAAATCACCTGAAGATAACCTGCCTTAGTTGGATATATACCATAAATCCAGATGGAAAATGATAGATGACTAACCTCAACTTCGCGGAAAAGTGCAGATGACAGAAGCTGAGTTAACAATGGCTTTAGTACTCTAGCCATGAATAACTCTTTAAGCCTTATGGCTTCGTTAGTAATCTCAGTGGCTTTTCTACATTCATCCCCCCAGCTAGAATCCATGATGTCAGTATAGTCTATTTTTGGAACTTCAATCATATCTTCAAGCATACTGATCTGATCCATGTTTGATGTACTAATCACTATCAGTTCCTTCAAACACTTGAAAGCTAAGTAGATATGTTCTTTCAAGTCTCCGGAGAGTTTATTTCCCTTGCCTTTGTTTTTATTGTCCTCGGAATCTAATTTATTTTCTGATATTAGCAACATAACCAGTGTCAACAGTGGTGCTCCCAGGATCCTGATATCTCCACATAACAAAGTCCTATGTGGGTCATCTGTACGCACCGTCTGAAAAACTTCAATTTGACGAGCACAAGCATGAAGCACATAAGACATCTGAGCAGAACAACCAGCTGAATCATTTACCAAGGACGACTGGCTCTGGTTCTGAGAGGATAGAGTACATGTAGACTCATATAGTTTCATGATTATCAACATCAGTTGGCGGATACTTGTAGTTGCAAGGAAGGTCTTTCCATCAGTTAATTTTGGGTGTCCCAAATCTATATCATCTGAAACATGGTCAGCATTAGATTGAGTGTTTCCTTTCTTAACTACATTCTCCTTTGTTGATATGGATATACTCCTTTCCAAGGAGCTACGGATATTGATCAAGTCAACTAGTTCTTTTATGAGATCCTCCTGCCCTGCACCAGTTGCCTTTTCCAGTTCAGCAGTTATAGAGTTGAGAAACACCTCAACAATTCCAGAAACAATTGAAGCATAACATATGCTCTTTTCTGCTTCAGGACTTCTAGAGCTAGCAGTCTGTGTAGAACCCAGAATTCCTGTCAACGTTGAAGGTTGTGAAACCTCAAACTCAGAGCTCAAAACTCAAAACTCAAAAGCATCTTTAATTCACAACTTTGTACCATGATTCATGACTACTCAGACACCACAAAAGATGATTACTTGAAAGTTTTCAGAAACCTAACAAACCTTCATAACGCCCATCCCTGATTTCCCTCCGAATTTTAAGCATTGAAGTAGAAAACTTTTCATCAGAGAAACTTCTTGCCACCTGCAAGCATATATCTGAATATAAGAGATCATTCTCATCCCAAAAATCACTACTAAACTCAGCAAAGAACTTTATTGAGTAAAAAAACTCAGCAATAAACTGTTACCTCATTTTCTTGTGAAAGTGAGAACCCTATAGCCGCCCATGAAGAGGCCAACGGACGCCCGGGATTATCGTGAGGTTGAAGGAGAGAGATCCAAGAGATACAAGATAGAAGATGGTCTAGCGGCTCTTGAATGGAAACTCTTCCGCTTTCTAGTTTTACACAGCGGCTTAAGTCAAGTTGCCCATTTGTAGAATGCTGAGATATTGATGACAATAAGGTTGACACTAGCTTATTGATAAAAGAATGACACTGGCAGACTTTACAACATCGCCTTTGAAGTAGATTTAAAAACAACAGAACATAGGGCCTACCTCATTGTGAAATTGAAGAAAATGAGGCAAGAGGAAATCAAAGATAGACCCAGTAATCGAAGGATCGACTGATACAAGCTTCACCAGACCATAATACAAAACTTCTTTAACTTTTGCCTGCAAATGCCAGATCAAAAAGGGAACATACACAAACATGCAGGAAAAAAAAGCCTATGAAGATCTTAGAGACACTAACCTGCTGATAAAGACACCTCTGAAGCAATCCACTCAACTCTTGAAAGAGGTTGGCTCCAAGGCTACAAGGTGGTTTGCCCTGCTGGCTGCAACTTGCCTGGCTTGATGATTCTTGAAAAGAGTATAAAGAATTTTTGGCAGAGGCCTTGTCTGCCAAAATGAGATCAAATATAGCATTCGTTGCAGCTAAGCGAATAGCATCTTCCCGTCGGAACATAGCCTTCCGCACAACCAAGATTATGTAATCCTGTCATTTTGCATAAGATAGTACTATTAAGGGGAACTCTAAAGGAAGTTGCTGGATCACTTTCAACTTATCAATTAAACAAGTAGACAAATCGGTTCAGTTTGGAAATCACACAGCTCTTTTGAGTCAGGATCTGACTGACCATTCCCATTTAGACCAAGTCAATAATAATATGGCAAACAATTACCTGTAGTTCACGGCTGATCTTGATGAGAGGTAGCAAAATGGTAATGAGATTAGAGGCAACATCCCCATGCATGTAAGTGAAGTAATCCAGCAAATCCTTTAGTCTGGAGCAATGCTCTAGCAGTTGATAAGAATAGCTCTTCACAAGAAAACCTAATAATCTGCACATAATGTTAGCATTTTGACTTCTGATTGCTGAATGAAGCAACTATTAGAGGGAAGATCTAATATTGATCACAATTCACGAATACCTCAGGATAGGCATGCTCTTGTCAGGCTTTAAAGAAAGAATTCGAAATTTGCACTGGTCAATCACCTAGAGAAAAATTATATATTCATCAAACCAGAGCTAAATGATAACATAAAACGCAAACTGAGAAGCTTTGTTTATGAGAAGCAATACTTAACCACTGGCAATAAACGTATATCAATTAACTGACTAGCCAGGATTAAGGGATATGGTATGTGTGATGTGCCTCATGGGTAAAAGACTAAAAGTTACCATTACGTTTCGAGTAAAAATGATGCATTACGAAAAAGAAAAAGAAAATAAAATGGATATTACCATTACGTTCCGATTAAAACCAATGCATTAAGAATACAACTCAAAAGGAATATAAAATAAAACGACATAAGTGATTGACAGCATACCCACCTCATTTCTAGCCATGTCATGAACCTCAAACAAAGTCTTCAGCATCTGAATGCAGAGCTCCTCAAGACCAATCACACCATCAGCAGTTTTCTGAGACCCCTCATCTACTGTTTCCAGCAATGTAAAACAAAGAATCACAATACTAGGGACAATATGCTCCCTTCCATAGCGACTTTCATTTACCTAAGCAATTAAGAATCAACATATCTTGTCAGTAATCACTGATTAGTATCTAGTCAAAATTAGGCAGAGATGAAGACTAACTGCAGCCTATTGCATAGATCTGATTTCAGCTGAGATCACTGCTGTTATATTGCTAATGGATGTCCTAGTCCTACAATATTTTCCGGTTTCCTCAAATACTGACAAAACAAACTGACATCATAGGCATACCCAGTTAAATACTAGAAAGTCAGGGCAGTTATATGTATATTACAGCTTTGAGCATGGCCTTCTCCACCAGTTTCAGTCTTCCAAAAAATTCTTTCTTCAGATCATCAGGCAGCCATTTACAGTTTCTGGAACACATAAAATGTAAAATAGCAATTAAGAAAAAATGTACACTATAAGTATTCTTTGCAAAAACAGATTCATGAAAACTACTACATTCAGCCTTGAAAAAAACAATTCCATAAAGTAAACAATCTAATAGCAGAACACCAAGTGTACGTTCTATTAGGATGTATTCAATAAAACTTCAGCAACAAAAAGTCCCTTGTATGCGTTTGAGAAGTAATATATTTACACCAACTCAGCAACACCGCCAAAATCATGGTACTGATAAATAATAGTCTACATTAAAACTAAAAACAATTATAAATTATAAGGAAGGCCTTACTTTGAGATGTTGTAATCACGGTACACAGTAAGCACAGCATTCTTAAGATTAGTTAGTGAACTTGCAGTAAATCTTCTAATCCTTGCAACAGAAAACAGAACTGCCACAGTGAAATGGTTAACAGCCCTTATATCCGATTTCACTAGCCCAATAATTTCCTGCCCCATAGATGGATCCTGCTTCACTGCAAAGTTCACATGTAGCAATACAGTGCCCTCCACCTGCCTCAAAACCGAGTTCGGCTTCCGCCTTGACATGGTTCCAAAAAACATTGCAATCCTTTCAACTACATCCCTCTTACTAAACCCTTTGGACGCCAGAACCAAAAGCTGGTAGACCAATGAAGGCAAGTCCTGTAAATCGACGGCACTCATTCCCTGAAACACCTTGTCCAGAAACTCCCAATGCCTAGCCTTATCTAGAAATGAAAACTCTTTCACAATTGAAACCATTTTCACAAGCAAAACCTTTGACCATTCCATCACCAGAATCTTATCAATAACAGAATCCACATACTCCTTACACTTCTCGATCCCCTTTGAATTACGGACCAAATACAAACATTGTGGCAAAAGGTCCATCAACTGCGTATCCTCCTCATCTGTGACTCTAGGCAAATCACCAACAATCAAGTCCGTCAACACTACCAAATCATCCTCCGCAATCCCGGATAAATACATAGCAAACAAACTCACAGTATTTAACGAGTTCCGATCATGAGGAATCTTCCGGGAAATGAAAAGCTCAATATAACACAAAACAACACCGGACAAAAGCGACGATAACTCCGACGATGATGAATACGTAGATACAACAGACAAAAGCGATGAAACGTACTCGAACACCGATTGCGAAGGCGTAGCCGAATTCGATCGATCGCGGATATAGCCAATTAGGGTTTCGTAATTACTCGGTGACAAGAGATGAGACGAAACAGCTGAGCAGCTACGAGCTAACCGCACAACATCCTCATCAGTTACGTTCATGGCGCCAACTAATCCTGCTAAACTATCTCCGACCGCCGCCGTAGCTTGCACTACGCTCTCCGCTGTCAAAGTCGAAAACGGCGTATTTTCATTTTCAACCTGTTTTCCGCCATTTTCATTTTTGCGCGGGAATTCGAAAGGCTTGTATTACTTCGAGGCCCATTTACCGGCCCAATTACACTGTTTGTTTAACATAAAATGGCATTGCGTGCATTAATTGAAAAGAGATCATTACAATAATTGAGCAACCCAATAGACATGGACAAAAGGCTAGCAATGTACGTCTGAAAAATCTGCATCGTGCTCGGCCGTCCGATTCAACGGATGAAATTAGTTTGTCAGAAATGACAAGCCAAACTCAACGGCTGGGGATCGCCCTCGGCCCTCATACTATTTATATTTATTTTATTTGTAATAAACATGTTTATCTGTTTACCTCTACTTTCCATCTTTGATCACTTTTAATTATTAAGTAAGATTATTATTTTATTTAAATTGATGTATGAAGACATGAGTCATGAAACTTTATGAATCATCTGAAGTTGATAAGTAGCACGTAAATGTGGTGCTTTGCACGTTTACTACAGCAAGCCAATTCGATTATTCATTTAAAACTGAAAATAACAATTTAAAATTTATTCTTTTATTTTAACAATTAAGTTTATACAACAATTATATTTAAAATAGTTTAATTGGAGAAGTGCAACATTGTGCGGGAGAAGCACATGATGGCGGAGAAGAAACAAAATAAAATATGTTAGACACACACAAAAAAGCTCACTAATGTGTTAAATTAAACAAAATGTGGGAATTAGTATATAAAGTGGTCAAAGAGAAGTACTTTGACTTTCTTAAAAACAGAAAATGTACTGATGAAGTTGAACCGATTCGGCTTGGCCAAATCAAGAAATTTTTACCAGCATCTTGCCTATCAGCAAACATCTGGTCCAGTTAAATGATGCTGAAGTTTAACCAACTTAAAATGAGTTATTAGCATATTTGAACCGTTTATATTAACCAAACGGCCGAGACAAAATCCAGTACATTAGTTAAACGTTTAACCAATGATTTTTTTAATACATTTAAACCAAATTTTTTGTTGTTGCTTGTATTTAAACCAATGATTTGAATAATCCTAAATTAACGCTTATGTGTGCCTTTTGGGAACACTCCCATAGAAATATTCTCCTCCCTTCAAATCGACCCCAATATAACAGTTATTTACAAATTCACCCAAATAAATTTGTCTTACATGCTACAATAGTTAACCAAAAGTTCGGTAAAAGTATAGAAAGCCCAGTTATTTTTTATAATTGCAATACGACCCCATCTCTTTTTGAGAACAAACGCCATTAAGACTTTCTAATCCTTACGAAACGGACCCCAATATAAAAGTTATTTACAGAAACCCCATATAGTTTTCCAAATTACAAATGACTCCTATCTCAATGATAATTAATCACGGTCAGTTCACCACGTGTATCTCTCCTCCTTCCTCCAACTCTCACTGCAAAATTTTCTCGCATTCAATTTGCACAACTCGCTCCATTGAAGCACCTCAGAACCCTACCTCAAACCTCTGCAATTCCACTACATCCAATTTCTTATCTGTAACACTATGGTTGAAGCCAATGGCGGCATTCACGGCGAAATCGATGACGGAGCAGCCATCGCCGCCGTAGACATGGGCGAAGGCAGCATGATATGCAGCAAGCATCCTTACAAAAACAACCACAATAATCCTGGAGGCATCTGCGCTGTCTGCTTACAAGAAAAGTTAGGGAAGCTCGTCTCGTCTTCCTTGCCGGTAACTGTGTTTCCGTCGTCCGCATCTTCGACTTCTCACTCCTTCAGATCTGAGGCGAGCCATGGCGGTGTGACCACCGCCGCTGCGACAAGGAGTTTTGGACACTCGTTGTCGATTAGCAACGGCCATGGAAATGGTGGATTTGTGTCGTCCGCTTCGTCGCGGGATCAGAGAAAGCCTCGTATTCCGTTCCTGCCGTACCGGAAGAAGAAGAACGCGACGGCGACGGGCTCGAATGGGAGGGTGATGTTCCAGCGAAGCAAGTCGACGGCAACGCCGTCAAGGAGGTTTCTGGATGGAGACGAGAACGTCGATGGTCCGCAGAAGAGGAGTTTCTGGTCGTTTCTGTACTATTCTAAGCACGGATCGGGAAAGAGATCGTCGGTGAGCAGTTCGAGAGCCACTCCGGCGCTTACAGCGACTCCTAGCGCGTCGTTCTCGCAGGGAGCGAGATCGAATGACGCAAGAGCTTCGTCAGTTCGGCGGAGGCTTGAAGGCGATATAGCTGAAGAGGAAGATGATAGTCCGGGAAGCAATGTCACGACTACGACGTCGTTCGGACAGAAGGTCTCCAGATCCAGATCCGTCGGATGCGGTAGTCGGAGCTTTTCCGGCGATTTTTTCGAGCGGCTTTCAACTGGACTCGGCGACTGTACCATCCGCCGAGTCGAGTCGCAGAGGGAAGGAAACAAGTCAAAAGTCGCAGCCGTGCGTGGCGGAGATCAGCAGAGCTGCATGAAAGAACGAGTACGCTGTGGCGGGATTTTTGGCGGATTCAACCTGACGTCGTCGTCATCTTCTTCATCATCTTCGTCGCAGTGGGTTCCGTCGACGGCGGAAGAGACGAACGGGAGGAGGAGTACCGTTACCAACGCCGCCGTGAACGGCCACGCTGTGCATGGAAAGAGCAGAAGTTGGGCCTGGGCATTTGCCAGCCCTATAAGGGCCTTCAGCAAGCCAACGAAAGATAACACTCCGGATAAGAACGTTGGTCCTAATCTGGCTGCCATTCCATCCCTGTTATCAGCCAGCAGCTGAAGAATCATCTCATGTCTCTCATTTGGTAAAAAAAAAAACTATTCAATACTTTTGCTTAATCGTCTTAACTTGATCTGGGTCTGCAGACTATATAGTTAGTGATTATTAACGGAAAGTGGCTACAATATGTGATCTGCTTGATATTAAGGGTTCATTTCTGGGTATGTATGATGTCCATGTTTATTTTGAGGTAAGATGTTGTTGTGATGCTGGGACTGAATCTATGCATGTTCATGTTTTGTTTTGTTATTATTTTGTTATAACATGTTGCCAGAAAGCTGTGATGCTTTTCCCAGTGCTAGTAGCAGTAGTATTTTATTGATTTTGAGATTTGTGGACCACTGGGTAGTAAATGACATACCTGTTGATGTGCACATGTTGTGGGGGTCTGGGTCTGAATGCTGCAGGCCATCTCACATTTGGACCTCCAATGGAAGGTTGACACCTGTACTGGAAGAAGACATGTTTGTATGTTAATGGAGGGTTGAGTATTTAATTGTTATGATGAGGGAGGGTTTTCTTCTTTAATTAATCATCTATGTGTTGGAGTCGGACGATATATTGATATGCACATATTTATGAGATGAGTTATTGATTTGAATTTCAGTTTGAAGGACCGTTTGGCCAATTTGGAGATTTATTGTTTTCACAAGATTTGTTACTCCTTCTCAATCACTGATAAAGTAGTAAATACCTCGATGTGATTTTTACTTTGGTCGAAAAAAAACTTGATGTTGTAACAAGTTACTAGGAAGGATTGCTACTTGGGGTGATTTTCTGAATCGTTTGACCCATACTGTTTTGGCCTGTTCCTTGATGAGTGAAATGCATTATGGTATCTTCAAGTTACATCATCTGTGTCTTGATGATGATGGCATGTGTTTAAAATTGAAATGAGCTTTAGTTATACTATAACAAAGGAATTGTGACTAATTATATTAAAATTGAAATGAGCTTTAGTTATACCTGATTTGATCTCTCTATGGACTTCATCCATCTGTTATTGTTCCTGGTATCTGGTAGTCTTAATACAAATGTCCGGTCCCCTTTCCCTTTTCTTCTTCTTTAAGTTTAATTTGATAGTTATGACTATGAGTAAATAAATCAGGGTTTTCAGTTTAGTTGTATTTAAATATGTCAATACGTAAGCGACAAGAAGAATGGGGTAGTAACTAGTATCCTAAAACGTTTACTTTACAAGATGTCTATGGCAATGAGCCTGAACCCTCCCTGTCTACAACACCTGCTCGATGAATGCCTGATTGACCTGCACGTCCTACGAGACACCTCGTTGATCTTTCGTTTTCCTCGGCTTATCTGACAAGCATTACGCCCGTTGTATTTGCGTTTGATTGCTTCCTTTTCTCAGTACAAATTGGTTACTTTTAGTGGACTGTATTTATTTTTGGATCGAATCTCCACCGAATCGATCCATCTCTTAGACAATAACTGGAATGGAATGGAACTGGGTCTGTGAGTAGAAATTGTGCTTCATGGCATAACATTGCTATGAAACTTGATGACATCACCTTCAATGTTAGCCAGCCAGCCAGTTTGTCATAAACCAGAATTGAATACATGGCGACACCTCCTCTTGGATCCATTCACTAGATTTAGTTTGTACTATCATTCTTCTTCTTGACTACACACACCTAAACATTAATGAAGTGATGCCAGTTTGCTCAAGTACTGTACTGCCCATTGAAACTGAAATTGGCCTGTCCGAGTGGTGGTGGGGGATATTAACATCAATAATGACCCTCCCATAGCTCTGCTGACACAAAACCACGAGGAAAGCCTGATTTGAAGATGTGAACACAACAAGCTACCTTTAGCAATGCATCCTTATTTTCTGAGGAGCTTTGTATTTATGTAGCTTCCCCAATCACCTTGTTTACAAGACAATTGAACTCCTACCGATTGCTTCCTCTCCTCTGCTCGCCCCCCCCACAAGTTTCACTAGATTACTCCGCACATCTTTAAGATTTGGCAAAATTAAACGGAATATAGTTGGTAGAGTGACTTTGTCATGGAAAAAGTTTAGAAAATTCTCTTTTGTTTTGTTCTAAATCTCCAAAATACGGCAACCAAAATTTATTTCAAACTTTCATTCAACCCCATAAACTAGCATGAATCAAAAACCAATTAAAAGGAATAGGATTACAAACATATTATCAATCTACTGGAATTGCACTATCCGATAGCATAGAAAATAGACTACAACTTACTGGCTAAAACCAATTAGTTGTAGAAAATTCAAACCCAACTGTAAAATTGTAAAGAGTACAATTTAAGGTCTAAAAAGATAGATGCCAAAAACATATTAATAAGCCACAACTTTCAAATGCAAAAGAAAGTGTAGTTTCAGTACATGGCCCAGGCATCTGATCATCAGTCCTCATCTTCCCCTTCATTCTCAGCAAT
Source organism: Rhodiola kirilowii (assembly GCA_033675215.1). Lineage (NCBI taxonomy): Eukaryota > Viridiplantae > Streptophyta > Magnoliopsida > Saxifragales > Crassulaceae > Rhodiola > Rhodiola kirilowii. The sequence continues at coordinate 4,274,379 of CM066194.1, forward strand.
GTTGAAGTATCTTAGTTCATAAACATTGCGGTCTTTGTTGGAAGCAATAACGCGAAGCCAGTCACGGACATTGTGCTTTTTTAGGTATTTCTTTGTCAAATATTTCAGGTACCTGCAAGGAATAACAGTTTTCACTGTTAGACTACAGTGTCATTCCCAACTCCTGAAACTTAAAATGGTCAGGCAAATTCCACATGGCAGATGATTGCATCTAAATAAATCATTCAGCGAGAGAACTGATGAACATTGGATGTATATCAATAACGCAAATGAAATCACGAAAAGAATAATATGATCATCTAGAAATTCAAGCTTGATGTTCGAAAGTAAAACTCCTTCACTAAGCCTACCTAACTGGGATCTTTCACTGAATACATATATAGAGCACAAAAATATTTGTGCTGCATTCTCACTTATATAGCTGGACAATGGCTGACGATGCAAGATGGGAAAATTCATGTCCGGGATTGACACACACATAAGGAAACAGTAAAAATAAGAAAACTAAACAAAACCCCTACACTGATTGTTATCCATTAACCAGAACACTAACAATGTATTCATTTCAAATCAAGTCAATCATAAACAGGAATACTAGGACGAGCTGACCCAAATAGTTATCAAGCTTCAATTCAGCTGAAGTGAACTTGAAATCTTAGTATGAAACAATGTCTGAACTGAACTTGAAATCTCAGTATGAAAACAAATCTGAGCTGAACTAACAATTCCTATGATTGCCTGTGCTTTTCTTCAAGTTCTGTTAGCATTTGATACTACATACTACTTGTGCTTTACCTTGTGTCTTATTATCACACAATTTAGACCCATTTCAGTTCAATTAATTTCATACAGATACATTTCAATTGCTATTTTGGTAAAAACAGACACAATCAGGTATCGTAAGTGTCACACTCATTGACCTTCTCATCGTTGAATAAAGTCAACGTATACTGTGTTATGAAATTATATATCTAAACATCTAACAAATACCATCTTTAGAAAATACTACCCCACGAGCATTATCAGAACTGAAAACTTTGGCTAGCAGATCCAACGAAATCAGGTTACCTTTTGGAAAAAGTGGAGTCAGCAGTGACGCTGATCTTGTTCTTCTCACGAGTTACAGTCACAACATCGCCTAGTGCCCCCGGCTTACCTCCGACCTTAATCCTCTCCTGCAGAAACTTCTCAAGCGATGCAATGTCCATAATTTTGTCCTCCACAGGCTTCGCGCAGTCGATCGTATACACGACCGACTTCTTCTTCCCCTTCAAACCTCCGGCTGCTGCCTTACTCATTTCGACTCTCTTCTCTGCAAAATTCAATCCAAATCGAAAACACAAAACACGTCAGCGAAGCTCCATAATATCACCTACGAGTTCGATAACCGAAAAGAAGCAGCGGAGACGAGGAACGTACCGGAGTGGATTCTAGGGTTTGATTGGTGGAGTGAAGGCCGCTGTAACGCCCGAGCTGTGGAGAAGAAAGAGATGAAGAGGGCGATTTGGGTTAGGGTTTTGGGATGGGCCGAAGTTTGTGTTCAGGCTTTCTTCTGGCTTCAGGCCCACTTTAAATTCTCTTCTTCCATTTCAATTGAAAAATTAGATAAAAAAATGGATTTATATCCGTTACAAGCCAAAAACAGTATATCAAAACGACGTAGTTTTAATAAGACATCTAAAATTGTTACGAAGTGTACAAGAAATTTGGCTGTTACAGAGGTTACACTAGCACACGGCTTACAAGGCTTCATCAAAATTCTGTCTTCTCCTCACAGATTCTATCACATCAGGAGGCCGGTCTGACTTCATCCGACTGCTTAACCCAGTTTTGAGCCTTGGAACACTCATAGAATTGATAGGTGGAGTCCCAGCTCCTTTGTTTACTTCTTTTAAGACAGACCGAGCTCTTGCAGCAGCAACAACATCAGCCACGGCCGAAGCCACCTTCGCATTGCTCATCCCCAGCTTCTGAGCGAGCTTTGCGTTGGACACGGCGGGTGGGGAACGGAAGGGGTTGCTGGTACTTTGTGCTTGGTTAACAGCTGTCGCCTCGGCAGCAGTTGACCTGGCCTTGGCTGTTTCATACTTCTGCATGTCGTAGATGAGTTCTTTCTGGAGTTGCTTGTCGGCTACTAGAATTTCGTCGATTTCGTTCTTGTAGTCTTTTAGGAGGACTCTGAGGCATTCCATTAGCGAGCCAGTGAGAGGGCTGTTTTTGCTTTCTAGAAGTCGTTTTAGCTCGATGAATATGGGAATGGTATTTTGGATTAGGCCTTTCTTTATGGCTTGAGTGATAATTCTTCCTTTGGATGCAGTTGTGGCTGATGGGGCTGCCGCGTCAACAGTTTCTTCATCCATTTCTGCTGCATCGGAAGCGGATCCACGAATGGATGATATTCGAATCTCTTTGCAAGAGAGAATTTGGAAGGCATCCTGTTGAATCAATTTTTAGCAAATAGTATTAAAGAGATCGATCAAGGCTGCAGGAAGATGTACACCAAAAGAACTGAAACTTAAACATGTGATGACAACTTGACAAGTAGCTTAGACAGCTCTTACAAAAAAATTAACATGGCCGAGATGGTGGCTGGTAGAAGAATAAGAAATATCTCTATAAGCTCAATAAGGTACATACCTGTAGTACTGATTGACCACTGAGGGCGTTAATGTTAAGCATGCCATCAGATGCAGACGCAAGTATCTCTGCACATACTTTAGCAAAAGTAGCTAATAGGTGCTCTGGAGCCATTTGTTTCAGCAATGACGTGTATATGTGCATCCGTTTAGACCTAGACGGATCGTCATTTCCTCTGATAAATTTAGTGTTCATTAGAGTGGAAGCACTAAAGACTAAACGACTTTCGATTTCGCTCTCCAAGAATAATATTTCAAACTTACTTGATAACGAAAAGCTTGCCTTCAGATTTTGAATTCTTATCATTATTATGTCCACTATGCACATCGCAGTCATTCAGAACATAAACTGCTTCCACAAAGCTGTTGTACGCCAGAAGAGGTGCTTTTACTGCAAACGTAAAAACGCCAGGATGTGGTTACTCTACAAATCTCCGGTGTCTTTAAGAGTTAGCAAATTTTCACAAAATAACCTTTCAAGATATTTCCAAAGAGAAAATCAGCGAGCTGCCTGATCTTTTCTGAATCGTCAACTAGAGACAAAAGAAAACGAAGAAAGAGCACTCCTCGCCACTTCACATAGTCCCTCTGTGCAATAAAGTAAATATTGAGTGCCATGCGTACACTGTAGACGTTCTATTTATAGCCAGAAATAATCAGAAAAAGGTACACACCTGCAGTAACCTAGAAAGCAAAATGAATGTCTGTCTTCTAACAAGCTCGCATGGATCCTGAAGGCATTTTGTGATTCTTGATATGTAACTGCAGTTAAAAAAAATTGCTTAAGCTTGTGCATAATTTAAAGACTGCCATAAATAGCTATGCTTAAAATGTTCTGGGTCTCACCAGTCAACTAGAGCGGTATGATGAACACAAAAATCAGCCATCATAGCTACCAAATTATTGCGGAGGGATGCACAGTCACTATTTTCAAGCTCCTGCAAAGGAGACCTTTGCACATTCAGAAGGGAAGAAGCGCATAATAGAATTGTTAAGCTCTAGAGATTGTGTGCTAAGAAATGATATTCAAAACTATCGCAGAAAGCTAGAACAGGAAAAATTGGCAAAACACTACTAAAATGGAGAACATTCCCGTGAATAATTAAAGATTGGAGTTAAAACCTGCACAAACAAAGGAATGTATGTTTTGGCATACTGAACATCTGCAAGGCAGATCTTTCCCATTGCCAACCAGGCTTGAATGTATAAAGACGGAGATGCCTGCTTGAAAGAAATTCTTGGACCGGGCAATTTATTCACCTTAGGATCCGATTTCCCAGAAGTGATTATAGAGTACAGTAAGGGAACAATGGCGCTCAGATCGACAGAAGGGCAAACAATAACCAAGCATCCAATAGTATAAACAGCAATGATTGCCGTTGGAAAAGCTGTTGCTTTCTTTTTATTAGTAAGGGAATTGGTCGGCGGTGTCAGAAAGGTGCTCATCTTGGAGGGTTCGGTGCCACTTGATAGGCAATTTTCTATAATATGTGAAGCCTTACTAAGAAGCTTCACAACCCATTTAACAACAAGAGCATCAGCCTCACCCGGGTTCAAAGCCTTTCGCTTGCACAAAGTTCTGAGAGCTTTTACGTGTGCATTTATCTGTTGAACGTGTTAAACAGGTTGATAATTTCATTAGAAACATGTGAAGGCAGTATAAGCTTGAGGTAAAAATTATGGAACATTGTCATTTGAAGCGGTATGATTATAGGGATGTTTATGGAAAGTCTTTCTTCAGGACTCAATGTACAATTTCTACTTCGAATTCCAATCAAATAGATAATGTACGATCGAAAAATAGTGATACGGATTTGTTTGAGGTCGGATATTTGATCCACATACCGGAGAATATAAGGTGATGATTATTATTATGAATGCTGAAAATTACAAAACTTACCTCAGTTGGGTGCATGCTAAACTCCTCAATTCTCTTGAACAAATTATGAGCCAACTCCGCAGCTGATTCAGGGGGGAGCTCTACAGAAACGTTAGATATGGTTTGCAATAGAAAGACTCTATCTCCAGCCCAAGCAACAGAATTGGACTCTAAGCTTAGTTCCGATTCATAAACATCTACTCCTGGCACCGATGGTATCTTGCTCTTAACTACCATTTCGTCAATTAGCTTCCAGTGATGATGTAAGAATTCCCACTCTACTGCCTTGGGTACAAAAGCAGACACCTCGGATAAGAGAAACCAAGCACCTGCAGGAGCAGTCCACTTCTCTATAGGCATTGACTGGTTCAGCCACATAGACTCAGATGCCTTAATGATATTCCGTAGAGCTGTTGCAATTTTCGGCTTCAAATGTTTCTTCTTTCCGAGACTTGCGCAAATCTTCTTAACCCAAGGCATTACTTCGCTATTGCAAATTTCCTTTAGTAAACTCAAGATTCCCTCAGGGAACAGATTTTCTAATTCGCCTTCAAGATGTTCGCCTTTGAAGGTTGGTTCCTTTTGGAGTATTATATCGGATAAATGGCTATCTGATGATGCTCGAGATATGCGGTCCAAGACTAGTTCTAAAAATAAGTTTTCACACTCTTCCTGAATGCTACTTTCATTATCAGCTATCAAACGGGGAACTGAATGTAACCACTCCATAAATACACTTCTATCTGAGAATGCTCTGAATGCCTGCATATCCAATTTCATTGCATAAGTCTTCATTTATATGACGACACGACACAGACACAAATAAGATTTGTTATGGCAGAAATTTATTCCAAGCAGCACACAAATTTGAGCGAGGACAATAACTAAAGTAGCAATGCAGTAAAGAGTCTAATCCATTTGGAAACAATGACAGTGCTATGTTACTAACCTCGGACAGAGCTGAAACTGCTGCTTTGCGGATACTGACCAGAGGATCTGAACAAGCGATACCCATTGTTTTAAGTAGAGCTTCATCGAACGCTCCGCCCTGAAGAGTTGTCAACTTACTGATCAACAATAGTGAGGCCTTCCTAACACCGGCTTTCTCATCCATACACCTCATCTTCAAAAGGTCACTTAGACTACCTTCCATTCTCTGATGCCTTGAGCATCCTAAGCCTGTCAATTTCTTCAATGCATCCCTGGTGTTACTACAACTTGACAAAAATCCAGCAATGTTCGCCAAATTCGACAAAGCCTTGGCTCTAATAAGAGCACTCACATCTGAACAACGTTCAAATAACGCATCCAAGCATTTTGCACCCCACGAGTTCATCACTTCATCTTCCTCAACACCCAGTGGGTTCTTGATTGAAGCCATAAGAGAAGGTATCAAATCAACTGCCAAAATCCTAAGTGATGATGTCTTTCCTCGGCTCATCTTCACCACATATTCCACAAACGCAAGTTGATCGATGAATTCCATTGCCCGGACAATCTCCAATATAGAATCAACAGCCATGGCCCGAGGCTCTGATCTCTCGGGTGCTTTCTGCATCAAGTATCTAGGAAAGTTCAAAACAGCTTTTTTCACATTCTCAGACTCTCTCGTCAAATCCATGATTCTGTCCCTTACAAACCCCAGAGCGAATATTCTAGCTGGTGATTTGTGCATAAGAATCAACGAGGACAAAGACTTAAGCACTTCAGCTGCACTATGAGACTGGTCACCATGCTCAGCTCTCAACACCTCAAACAAAATTCTCGAACATTGCTCCATCAATTTATCATAACTAGCTGAATTCAAAGACAATTCAACCCCCAAAACCGGAATCTCAGCAACAGTCTGAATCAATGATTTCAAACAATCAGAAAACCTATCCAAATGGATCAGACCCAATACACGTTCCAAACTTTTAAGAACAACACATAACTCCTTAACATCAACACCACTCAGCACCCCTTCATCACCATTTTTCTGACCTCTCCCTCTCCCTTTCCCACACTTTCTCTTCTTATTTCCTCCGCTTGAGCCGTCACCCTCACTGCCTTTCTGATTCTTCAAAAACCGACGAATCGAATGGAGCAAAGCGTGAAACGCCATGGGAGTAAACAAAGTGAAAACAGGAGCATTTTCACTCAGAATCAAAGACAAGTAAACCTTACATGCCGAAATTGACAAGCGGGACTCACTCTGGCTCAGATCCATGGCAGATGAAAGCGAACTAACGAGAATCGACGGAGACAGACTTCTCGACGAAAGCTCTTCGAACATATTCTCCACGACTTCATTCTCCAATTCGTTGCCTGAGTTGGTGTTGCGTATTAGGGTTTCTAGGTCAGAAAGCGTCGATTCAGAAATTGGAGTTTGAGAGTTGGAGTTGTTGAGAGTTTCCAAGTCAGAAACTATTCGTGAAATTAGAGTTTCCTCCATTAACTAACTCCGATCAATTTCAATGTCGGAGGTTGCGATTTCTCACTCGCATCTGGATAATTGAAATTCTTTGATTTTTCCCGCCCTGAGAGAGTTTTTCCTAAAAAATGTTGAAGAGGATGTTGTCGGGAAATGTCAAAAATACCCTTGAATGACATTCATTAGAATCCGGATCCTCTCCTCATCAATAGTAGTCCTCATATGTCATCAGAGGCAGATTTAACCTCCGAATTTCATCTTGGAGTAAATATAAAAGTTATAGAACATTCAATTAGTTTTCTATCCATATATAAAGAACATCTTAAACGGACACCGGATGACGCCTCTATGAACTTTCGATGGTTGGCTCGGACCCCCTCAATTTTGGCTAATTTCGATCAATCATCCATCTTTAGTGACTGTTTTTATCAACTTAACTATCAAATTTCATCTTAAAGTAAACACAAAAGTTGTAGAGCATTCAATTAGATTTCTATACATATATGAATCATCTTCAACGGACATCGGATGACGCCTCTATGATTTAGAAGATTTGCTCGGACCCCTCGATTTCGGCAAATTTCAATTATTTATCTATCTTTGATCGTTGTTTTTATCGGCCTAACCTTCGAATTTCATCTTGAGGTAAACATGAAAGTTATAAAACATTCAATTAGCTTTCGATCCATATATAGATCATCTTCAATGGACATCAGATGACACCTTTATGAGCTTTAGAAGGTTGGCTTATCATTAGCGGACCTTTTTGTTCGAAAAAATCGCCAGATGATTAGTAGACCTTTTATTTTGGCCGATTCGACTTATATCATTGTTGTTAGAAAAAAATTTTAGAAACCCTTCAAATGAAGCTCTAGATCCGCCACTGTATGTCATGCATAGTGAGGGACATGTATGAGAACATATGAGAATTACTATTAATGAGGAGAGGATTGGATTTAATTTATTAAACCATAAATTTGACTTGAGCCAAGGCTTGTCAGCCCATTTTATCCGGACCGAGTTCCAAACTACTAATGCATTAAAGATTTCAACAATTGCTCCATTTATGAAGCTCATGTGACAAGTCAAATTTTGCGTCCTTCCCCTTGCATTGCTGATCGATCAAGAACATAATCATCACCGAATTGAATATGGCTTCCTATTTGTGATAACGACAGAATAAATTAGGGGTCTCCAAACAGCCTTATGGGCTCAAAAGCCTAATGGGGGCCTCGTGGCCCACAGGCCTTAAGCCTAGCCCAGCCCATGCCAAGGCCTATTAAAGCCCAGCCTTAAGCTTAACGGGCCGGGTAAGGGCCGGTCCGGTCTGGCCTATAGGCCCGGCCTATCTTGGCCCATATCGAAAAAGCCCAATGAAGCCTATCAAAAGCCTAGTGAAACCTTCTAAAAATAAAAGAGATGCCACATTTTGTTTCTATGAACTGATTTTTCTTGATGTTTTGCATTGTTAACAGTGATGCTAATGATATTAATGTCCTAAATAAAGAAGATTTGTGGATTCTAAGGTTGTGTTGAGTATCGAACTTTTTAATAAACTTAGTTTCTTATCAAGTTTACTTTTGATCTTTTGACTATAAGTCAGTGTGTAGCCGCCGTATAAGTTTTTCACAAACATGAAATATTATATTTATAATTGTCATAACAAGATTATCTAGCCCGACCTAGTGATATTTAAGGCCAAGCCCGGCCTAGCCCACACAAGCCCATCAAAAACAAGGCCCATGGACTGCTTAAGGCTCCGAAAATATATATGGGCTTGGCCCAGCCTAGCCCATTAAAAATTGAAGTATAGGCTAAGGCTTAACCAAGCCTAGCCCAAGCCTATTTTTTTGGGCCTAGGCCGGCCCAGCCCAACCTATTGGAGACCCCTAGAATAAATCCGATGCTCCGCTAAATGATTGTCACTCTTAATTTTTTTTTCTCTTCTTCGACTATTGGATGACTTTTTACTTATAAATCAATATTTATATTCTAGTACAAGCCTAATGGAAATCGCATATTATTTCGTCGGCAAAGGACCTACAATTAAATTCAATAAGACCAACCGCCCTTCTAATTAACTTCTTTAAAATCTCCATGATTGCAAATGGCAACTTAATCACATGGTACAGAATCTTACCGTTACACCCCACCAAATGTGCCTTCAATTGATTTCATATTCAATTTTAAAAGGCAAAACTTCCTAATTAATTAAAACCTAATCAATGGCGAAAGGGATTTTGGTCCCGCCTCGGTGCTATTGCCTTGTCTATCCTTCCATGTGCGTGCATATGATGTGTTTCGTATCAATGCTCGTGTGTTTCGAACTAAATATGTACTTCAATGGACACAATTCAAGTACATATTCTGGGTTGGTATCATGTGTGGCCAGTACTTTAAAAGTTTAAGTTCATATGTACTCGATGAAATTATCATGCAATATGATTAGTGTCATGTGTGACCTGTGCTTCAAAAGCTTCAACGTCGCATCCAACTATTGCGACTATCCGAACGACATAATTGACTCTATAACTTCATTCTTCCTTACGAATATCCGAAATATGATCGACTCAAACACTACCTTACCAATTTGTCAAAAAAAAAAACATTACCTTACCATAAAAATATATATTCTATTAACCAAATAACAAATTCGCGCTTTAAATGATTCCATTTTTATATATACAATATCACCTTTAATTCTAGAGCGTCAGTTCATAAAATTACATTTATCAAAAAAAAATTCATAAAATTACATACACTAAATTCCAAGATTGCATTATCGATTTTGTATTCTTTATAGGCTTTGGATCAATTACAAACCATAATTATAAATACAAATTACAAATCCACAAAAATAATGACACGTGTAAAAATCGACCAATCATAATTAATTTCGACCATGGTTCATTTTGTAAATAAAAAAAATTCATGCGCACTTATTTAAAAATACAAAAGATATGAGGGGTATAATCGTCCAAATTTTGCTACAGTAATGACCAGATTTAAAAAACAATGATCAGACTTAAACCAGTAATGACAATACTTAAAAAGAACAATGATCAAACTTAAAAAAACAATGATCAGACTTAAAAAAAACAATGATCAGACTTAAAAAAATAATGATGAGACTTAAACCAGTAACGATCAGATTTAAAAAACAATGATCAGACTTAAACCATTAATGACCATACTTAAAAAAAACAATGATTAGACACAAAAAACAATGATCACACTTAAAATAATAATGATGAGACTTAAACCGGTAACTATCAGACTTAAAAAACAATGATCAGATTTAAACCAGTAATGACAATACTTAAAATGGTTATGATCAGACTTAAAATTGATAATGATCAGACTTAAAGATGGTAATGATCAGACTTACATGCAGAAATTGGAACATCCAAAGAATTCTACGCAAAATTTGATGTTTATGCGCCTGTGTCAGAATTTGATGAAAGTCTAGTATTTTTTGGGTGGAAACGGCATTCTGAGCAAGACTCACAGCTATGCAGTGAGCTCGGTGTTTTTAGGGCAAATTCGATCATCTGGAGGGTCAAATTTGTGTTTAATAAAAAAATCATATTTTAATCCTCTTTAGTTTTAAGTCTGATCATTGCTTTGTAAGTCTGATCGTTGCTTGTTTTAAGTCTGATCATTACTATTTTTAAGTCTGATCATTATCTATTTTAAGTCTGATCATTAGGTCTTTTAAGTATGATCATTGCTGCTTTTTAAGTCTGATAATTAAGTCTTTTAAGTCTGATCATTGTTTTAAGTCTAATCATTACTGTTTTTAAGTCTGATCATTGCTATTTTTTAAGTCTGATCATTGCTGTTTTTAAGTCTGATCATTGCTGTTTTTAAGTCTGATCATTGCTGTTTTTAAGTCTGATCATTGCTATTTTAAGTCTGATCGTTGCTATTTTTAAGTCTGATCGTTGCTATTTTTCAGTCTGATCGTTACTGTTTTAAGTCTGATCATTAAGTCTTTTAAATCTGAATATTAAGTCTGATCATTGTTGTTTTAAGTCTGATCATTGATGTTTTTAAGTCTGATCATTAAGTCGTTTAAGTCTGAATATTAAGTCTACTCATTGCTGTTTTTAAGAATGATCATTGCTGGTTTAAGTCTGATCATTGCTGGTTTAAGTGTGATCATTGCTGTTTTTAATCATTGCTATGTTTAAGTCTGATCATTGCTGTTTTTAAGTCTGATCATTGCTGTTTTTAAGTCTGATCATTAACAACTCTTGGACTAAATTAAAAATAACATTATTAGATTTATACCCTCCGTGTGGAAAATGATTATAATACCACTCCGTATTTTATCCGAAATTTCGAATAAAATAGAACACATGTCAACATAATAATCGATTTGTAGTTTTTATTTATAAATTGATTTGTATCCGAAATGCACCTTCTTTATATATTAAAATGATTCAATAAAAACCCTTGAAAAGCCCTTTAATATAATTATTTAATTTCTCCAAATCACAAAAAAACAAACACTCAACAACAATGGCGTTGAGACAGATCGACAACGCTCTCTCAACCCTCTCATCAGATCACCACCGCCCCAAAAAGCCCTCCAAGCCCGCCGTCGCCGTTCTTCCGTCGCTCCCCGACCTTGCCGCCATGTCTGTTGAAGACGAGAGTGCAGCAACGCAAGACGCCGCCGCCGCCGCCGCCGTTGTCGTCGAGTACTTCGAGTCACAAGACCTCCAAGCGCTTCCAGATCCTGAAGTTAAGATCCTGGTAAGTGCGGTTGTGTAATCGATTTTTTAGAAGAAAATGTGCTTGGTGTGTGATGGAGACTGATTTTGGTTGAGGTTTAGGGTTTGGCGGATGGATTGGAGTCCAAGGACTGGATTAAGATCTGTGAGTCGTTGAATGATGTGAGGCGGTTTGCGATTCATCATCCGGCGATGCTGCTTCCGATTTCGTAAGCTAGCGGTTGAAATTATCCGCTGTGGATTTTGTAGGTTTATTGAAAAAAATTTGGTTGTGGTTTTTGTGGTTTTTAGGGAGAATGTGATGGAGGTGACTGTGAAGGCGATGAAGAACCCTAGGAGTGCGCTGTGCAAGACTTCAATTATGGCTGCATCTGATATTTTTGTTGCTTTTGGTGATAGTCTGCTGCTGGAAGAAACTGTCTCTACTGAGTCTTTTGATCAATTGGTAATGAGACAGTCATTGAATATTTTATCAGTGTTCGCTATGGTTATTGGAGATTTGTATGTTTTTTTTGCAAGGCTGAAGTGTTGTGATTGGTGGTGATGTGTTTGCAGCTTCTGCAGCTGCTGCTGAAGGCTTCTCAGGATAAGAAGTTTGTGTGTGAAGAAGCTGATAGAGCTTTGAAATCAATGGTGGTGTCCATGTCTCCACTTCCACTGCTGCACAAGCTACAGAAGTACGTTACTCATGCTAATCCGAGAATCAGAGCTAAGGCGTCTGTGTCTGTTTCTCACTGCGTTTCTAAGATGGTATTGAATAGCCGCTCCACCAATTTTCAATTGTTCTTCAATTGTTCTGTCCCAGTTATGGCAGCTAATTCAGATCAGAGTGATAGTTGTTGGATTATCGATTGATGTTGTTGTTGTATAAATCTGTTCAGGGATTGGATGGAGCCAAAGAGTTTGGGTTGGTTACACTGGTTCAGACTGCTTTGAAATTGTTGAATGACCGGCTGCCCGAGGCGAGAGAGGCGGCTAGAAACACATTGGTATCCCTCTATGAGAAGTTCACGGAGAATGAAGAGCAGAAGCTCGAGTCATGGCAAATCTTTTGCGAGTCTAACTTGTCAGCCATTCAGGCTTTAGCAGCCATCAAAGTTGCTCCTTTATAATAGATACATACACGAGTGTGTAGAGTGTTATTGAATTCATTGGTTTAGATGACGTATCATTTGGATACTCACTGTTTTGAGTTTATTTGAACTCATATGGATTCCATCAGGCCAACATTCTGTAATATACTGTTCACCTTCCTATTCTTCTTCAAAGGCTATACGAAGTCAGTGGTCCAGGGAAGGCATATTCGGTCCCAGGTATCACTAAAACTGATTTCGAATAAGGTGCAGGTTCTTTGATTAGTAATGGAAAGTGGCAAAAAGAAAGGAAAACAGCAAATCTGTTTTATTGTAAGTAACAGCTTATTTCTTACGATAAAGACAAGATGGAAATTTTGCATATTCACTTTAAGAAAAAAGGCATGGGAATCAAATACAGATTAATTTGAGAACCCTATGGAAACCAATGATGAATGATAAGAGAAACTCGGGTAGTACGCAGATTAATAGTAGAGAATCATTGTTTAACTTGGGCCAAGAACTTTGCTAAATCCAAATGAAGTCAATCCAAAATGAAAATATATATGACCCATGACGAGATATTTTATAATTAGAATCCAAAATAAAGTCTTACTCTTTACCCAGCCAAGAAAAAAAGTCAGATAAGTTTCTTAACTAGGTAGTCAAACTGTAGCACTTGGATCGAAGTGATATGATGAATTAGAAGAGTTATACACACCTGAATTTTTTTGTTGCCAAAAACTAAGTCTGAACCAAGAGATAAGTAGACTTCAGATCATCACTTTGCTATATATATAATTAACATTCACTGTCGACTAATCCAAGTCAAGAACATGTGGTATGAAAGAAAAACTTGCTAGGCTACTTACGACATTTTAACTGCTGAAACATATACTTATGAGTAGAAATCACCGATATGTTATGGATGAAGTCTCCACACATCGATCTAAAGAACTGGAGCAGGAAATACTGTAAACCATCCACTCTTTTCATGGTTGAACTTTGACGACAACAGGAAGCTTGACACTAAAGTCAAAAGTGAATCCCACTTAACCAAACAGCCCATTTCTGCTTCTTTATATTTTTCTTGGTATAGGTAAACCAACCACACATAACTTGTTGTATGTTCTTACCGACACTTCAGTATAGCATTTTAACGCCATGACAAGGTAGTAAGGCTTTGTTATTCTTTCATTCATGATACTATAGTATGCTACATGCGCCGATGCATATGAATCGTTAATGATCAAAATATTCTTGAATTTTAGGAATACGTCACAATCTACATCAAGGAGTCATAGACATATAACATCAAACTCAATAAGCATACACTGCACCCAAAGTGCTACAAGAGGTAACAAATCAACAAAATAACCCGAGCTCCTAAACTTATAAACATGTATATTGTTTGTACCATTAACAGCTATTTTTACACAAGTATTCAAAATCAGTCACACACCAAACAACATAGGCATACAGAAAGAAGCATCTAAACAGATAATTGATTTTGTTGCAAGGAAGAATCGAACCTCGCCGCCGCACTGGAGTAACGGCTCTGATGATCAATGGCCTTCAACAAAGCCAGAGCCTTCAACTTCCCTTTCTCAGTCCCATGCTCAACAACCTCTTCAATTCCATCCAAAACCCCAAACCCCATCGCATACTTCACCTCCTCCACTCCACCAGAATGCTGCACCAAGTTCAGGAAAGCGGCCACGGCGTTCTCCTTAGTCCGCTCGCTCGATCCAGTAGCCGAGTCCAACAGGTCAGCCAAAACCCTAATCCCGGAAGCCTTCCCAAACGCCTGAATACTCGCTTCACACCCGGCCACCTGCGCAATCACTGCCGTCGCATCTTCAACGATCCCCACCCTCCCGTCCTTCATAACCAACGAGAACAGCACCGGCACGGCGCCTAGCTCAACCACCGCTTTCCGATTCGGTGGATGGAGCGAGATCCCGAACAGCGCTCTCAACGCGTCTTTGACCGACCTCGGTGGAGTTGACCGGTCGCCGATCGACTTAACCAACGCGTAGATGATGTCACGCTTGGATCCGATTACTGATCGGTAGTCGTCGACGGAGAGAAGGCTGAAGAGAGCGGCAGCGGCGGAGTCAAAGGCGGCGGGGGAGGCGGGGTGGTTAAGCGCGTGGGATAAGGCGTCCAAAAGGCCGTGGGTGGAGATGAGGGATTGACGGACGGAGATGGAGAGGTTGAGAAGCATGGCGCAAGCGTTCTCTTGCTGGATCGGAGATGGGGAGTAGATGATGTCTGTGAGGTATGGAATAGCGCCTGCTTCGGCGATGATCGGGCGGCTTTCGGCATCGTTTTTGGTCATCAAGCGGAGCTCGCAGAGGGCGTCGGTACGGGTTTGGTCGGATACGGAGCTGAGCTTCGAGACTAAAGCTTCAGCGACGCGGCGCTTGACTTCCATTTTTCTCTGTGTATCGCCGAGTTACATTTTTTGCATTTTATAGCATTTGTTTGTTGGTCAATCTTGATGTGAATAGCTGTAGAGATTGTGTTGCAAGTTTTTTTAACTCCGTATTAATGTTTTCAGATTGTATTTGGTCGAGATGAATAAAGTTTTAGTATATGGATTTTTCAATGGCGATGAATAACACTTTGAACCCCCAAAAAAAAAATTTTTTAAATGCCCATTAAGGGTAGAGTGTTTTCGAATTTCTTACTCTTTTATATATAGAAAGTACCACTACCACATTTCACAAACACAATTCAAGTGTACCAAAGTTGTCCAAGAATGCTCATCATACAGTTAATGGAAACAGGCCAAGGAGGCCGAGGACGAGAGCAAATTGTGTATTCATTTTCCTCCCTGGCTGTAACTCATTGTGTTATTTCATTGTATAATTCAGCGGCAGCGAACATGCATCTGTTCCAGTAATGTCTCAAATCGAACGGAAAAATAAGAGAAGGATTGCTTGGAATCGGAATGAAGGTACCGGTACCTACCGTCCTACTGGTTGTTGTTCTTCTGTTTACTGCTGGCTTCTGGAGGTAATGATATGGACTGCAGGATATTCTGAATTTGCAACGTATCAACTTTAAACTTTGCGGCAATTTGAGGGATGTCCATGGGGCCGTCGTGATCTTCTGCCTTTCCTTGATGCAGAAGTAAGATGTGTCGTAGCTGGGCGACATTTAAGGTTCCAGTGGGAGCGGGTCTTTCTTCATACCTGCTGGAATCTGTGGTTGTATTTCGTAGTTTTGGCATTGGTCTTTTATACTTCTCGACCACAATTGCCTGCAAATATATATACACGTACGGTACGAGGATGTTATAGAACGTATGCGATATTACTGAGCACGCTAGGAGGTAGAATTAATAAATCAGCATCTGCTCAAAGAAGCAACTGCACACAAATGATAGTTGAATTTCAGAGCTGAACACGCTCAAATACTCATATGTTGGAAAAATGGACTATTAGGGAAGACACTATGGAAGCAACGAGCAAATGTGCCGCAACATATCCTCATGGGCAAAAACAAGTTTCTCATTTTGTACAGCAATACTTAATATCTTCTTAGTAACCGTGCTGGTTATTTCTTAGCTAACGATATGAGAAATGTAAATCTACCATGTAAATTAATCAAAGAAGGTTGTTTACTATCAAACGGGCACAGTTAGAATTAGAATAATCTTAAGGGCAGATAACTGGCCTTTGCGGGGCAAGCAACCGATGCATGTGTCCAACTCTTAATATAAGTTTTGTTATGCCAGTAAGGTGAAGTTTCAATCAAACTGATGATAGAAGCAAGAGACAAAATCAAAATGAAACAAGATTTTCTGTCAAGCTACGGTATGCAAGATTGAAAAAAAAGAAGCTTACCTCCCCCATTGCCAGCTTCCCTCCCGGTTTAGCTTTTATCCTTCCAACCATCTGATTAAGCAGAACATCATACTGGGGATCTCTTTCTTCAAGAAGATTATCAGGATTGATTTTCGATGTACCTTCTACACAGCCAACAAAAAAAAACAGTAATAAGCTCATTATTTTGTGCCACATTTAGCATCAATCGTTTAACCACACATTACACATCTTCTGCAATATCGTTACCAATTCACAACCCCTTTTGTCATTACAACAAAACACGAAGCAATACGCATTTTAAGCCTGAAATGAAGTCCAGTTTTCTACACATTCATACACATCAATCATATTTCAAATTGCATATTTCCCTTTTCATTGGCTACAATCTCAACCTATAACCTAATTCATCTAATCACAAGTTCCATGCAAATAAACAGCCCTAATGCACAAATGTCCTCAGATTAAAATTCAACAATCGATTCCAGCAATGTCTAATTAGGCCTACCAGATTCTTCGATAGCCTTATCGTCACTCGCTTTAACCTCTACCTTCTCCAGATTCACCTCCACCGCCGGCCGCGACTCGCCGACTGTTTTAACCTTCGAGGTCGATTCGAGGCTGGAGCCCTGGATTCTACCGGACGCTCGACGAAGCGCCTGACCCATCGAAACCGTAACACTTCAGCAGCGCTGATCGAAGCACATCTTCGTGGAAATCTCAATTGCTGGCGATTTGGGGGGTTAGGGTTTTCAGTCGAGAGAGAGCAGAAGACGATGCGGAGAACACACGACGGGGGCGGTTTGATTCGGTACAGCTGCGTCACACCAGAAGAGGCCAAAGCTAGGGTGACAGGGACGCCACGTGGTTTAACCACATAATTGTCACGTGGCTAATTTTGTTGAATTTTTCTGAATAAAAGTTATGAGGTGTGGTAGTTAAGTGTTAGGATTTGTCGGCAGTTGCATTTAGTTTCACCATCAAAACGGTGTCGTCTCAAAGAGGAAATTCGGCCATTGATTTTCTTGCTGCAGCTGGAGCATTGATTAAAAATAGAGAAATTAAAGAAAGACATCGGACAAAAGCGATAATTAGAGACAATCCGCTGAATAAAAATTTGAAGTTTTAAAATAAGTGGTTTCACTGAATTTAACTTTTTTTTTGAAGACTGAATTTAACTAATTAAAATGTCTTTAGAAAATAAAAAAAGTCCTAAAAAATGGTAGTGTAGGACAATTAAATCCTGTACAGTAGTTACAAAGTTCCTTTTTTAGAGTCTTAGCTAATTTGTACAAATCTCAAACCACTAAAATGGTACACAATACTAGTAGGTCACCTGAGATCCTTTACAACCTACATAAATTTCCATCTCAAACTTTGTTTTGTGCAAACGATGTTTCTAAGTTTTTCAACACCATCGTCGATCGTCCCCATTGTCGGGTGATGATCATTTGAGATGTTACCCAATCAATGTTGCTCATATGCCAACTCGATCAATGATGTTCCAACATTCACGGAATCTCCTCACCTTAACAAAATCCTTACCAAAAATATATAGGCCGAGAAGAAAGCAGTCCTTTTCATGTTTGTCCATTTTACTATTTTGCAGCCATGAACCAAACAATAGCTAACACTAGCAGACTCTTCGGGCATATCAGTATTTTGATGAGCATTGTGCAAGGAGATGCAGTGGGCTTCGTCGAGGGACCATGGCACGTCCTGGCCAGCGTATTGTCACCCGAGTCGAATTGTGTGGGTGACTCGAGAATTGGGATTATGGCTTGTGGTGTCAATTCCCCTAATCGTATTTTATACCTCTGTAATTAAGAAAAATCATATGGAGATCGATCAATGGTGTGTGATAATCAATAAAAACAAAATCGAATGACTGTTAGGCTACCTATGGAGATTGAGACTCATGTTGTTCATCAACTTGAAGGTAAAAAGGCGTAACCTAAATCCAAATATTCAGATCTAAAACGCGAGTTGACACAAATCATACCTCTGATAGATTATTGATTCGATACGATAAAGAATAGGATTTGGCAGAGACCGGTATGCTTCTTCACCCTCGTCTTCCTCCATCATACAACACTCTCTTGGGTTAATTAGCAAAACACGCAGCCGTCTATTCTGATTCCCCAGCCGAGATTTGTGAGATGTTAGGGTTTGGTGAATAGTACGATTATATATAGCGAATTTTGTGGGCCGGTTATGATGATTTACCTTTCTACCCTTTGCACATTGGTTTAGGCTTTTCTAATGTAATTATCATCATTTTCTGTCAAGCAATAAAACTGAAGATTTTAATTTCTGTCACGCATCATATATTAACATAGGTAATTCCAGGGATTTATGATCACTTAATAATTACAATATGTATTTCTGGTGCAGAACATTTTTTTTTATCAAGGTTGCGAAAGAGTAGGATCACGGAGGATGGCCATGGCGCTTTTTATTAGGTGAACTGAAGTCAAGGAAACCGTCAGCAACCGCATACAATGCCCTAGCGGTCATCAAGCGGCTTCTGGTGCTCCTTCTAGAGGCTGTGATGGTGGACTCAGTACTACTGTCGTTTCTAGCTAAGATGGTCTTTGGGCTTGTGTGATCACTTGACTTATGTGACATTTCTTGATCATTTTTTTTGTCCGCTTCAGCCAAGGAAATAACTTCACCTGGTGAGCTAGGTAATAATAATTTGCTGCTAAGGATCAGCTCTTGTGATGATTGGTTCTGGTAATTATTCCTAGCTTGCTGATCAGCTATAAGTGGCTCAGATGGAGCCTGGACCACAGGCCGCTTGCGGTTAAAGAAAGCCTCAGTAATTGTAGAAGACATTGCCTTCTCAGACATGGTACGACGTCTTGCACTACGCCTTGCAGCTGTGGAGCTTGTCGGAATCGTTAACGCGCCCTCTCCGTGGCCAATGCCAACTGCCTCGACGAGCATTTCCAGCCCAACAATAGACTTTACCGCAAAGAAGAATTATATTCATCTACTTTCGCATTGTTTGTTGCATACATCTTCCCAACCTGAAAAATATGACTCAGCGCTGAGAAACAATGTATAGATGTTATTTATTCAAATTTTTTAACTAAATTTTTCAAGAACCGGTGTATAAAGTCTGACGACTTATGCTTCAAAATAAAAAAACGCTGCATAATATTAGATATGTAGTAGACTAGTAGTGATAGTTGTTGTATACCTGTAATAGAGAGATTTGACATTCATCCGAAGCACGCTGGACCAAATGCGATATCAGCATCATTCGTTTACTTGGACTGAAAACCTTCTCCCCAAGTACACCTTTCTTCCCACCTTTGCTCAACTTTGAGTCTAGTGAACATTTCTTACTCTTGCGCACTTTAGACCATTCAATATGATTCTCAGACCTCCAAAATGACCCATAGTAATAGTCTAGCAAATCGCCGAGGTCCTTACCCTCAACAAATCTCCTCAGCTTAACAAAGTCCTTACCAAAAATATATAGGCCGAGAAGAAAGCCGTCCTTTTCATGTTCAGTCCATTTTACTAATTTGCAACCATGAACCAAACAGTAGCTAACTCTAGCATCAGACTCCTCAGCATTTTGATGAGCATTGCGCGAACAGATGCATTGGGCTTCGTCGAGGGACCATGGCGCGTCTTGGCTAGCGTTTGTACTTGTACCGGTGTCGAATTGTGGATGTTTAGTGCGTGACTCGAGAAATGGGATTATGGCTTGGTGTCCATTCCCTACTCGAACTTTGTACCTCTGTAAGAAAATTCATATGGAGATTAATAATAATAACATTTGAAGGACTTGTTAGGCAATATCGTCATTATAATGAAATCTCAACTAATTAAGATTTTTCAATTTGGGCGGATTACAGTGAATTAAATGTGGACCGAGTTTGAATGAAGACAACGTGAATTAAATGAAGCCCTAATTTGTGTAAATTGGTAAAGGTGTCGACCATAGTCAATTAAAATGATAATTTTTCATCACTTTTATGCAGTACTTGGGCGCTCAAGGAGGGATGGCATGGAATCAGGTAGGGGTGTAAACGAGCCGATACACGATCATGAGCTGCTCGCGAACAAACTCAGTCAAAGCTCGGCTCGATCTTAAACGAGCCGAGCACGAGCACAACTTTCAGGCTCGTTTATTAAACGAGCCGAGTACGAGCAACCTACTGCTCGGCTCGTTTATGTTCGTGAGCCGCTCATTTATATGCTCGATTAAAACTCGTTTAGAGCTCGATTAAAACTCGTTTAAAGCTCGATTATTACTTGACTATTATAAAATTATTAGTCAATATTCAATAATGTCAATATAATTTAAAAATGTGCATATGTACACTATTGAATATTGATATGAATTTTAATAAAACATGATATATAAATATTGCTTGCATCACAAAACAAACATTTCAAACAGGGTTCAGTTTTTTTCTAATCTTCGAGCTTTAAACGAGCTCACACTCGAGCATCTTGTTTATAACTCGAGCTATAAACGAGCAGCTCGTTTATAGCTCGATTAAGGCTCAAGCTCGATAAGATGACGAGCCGAGCTCGAGTATGTAAAAGAGTTATCGAGCCGAGCTCGAACACATTCCTTTCAAGCTCGTCGAGCTCGAGCTCGAGTTCGAGCACAATTAATTTCTTATCGAGCCGAGCTCGAGCAGCTCAATACTCGGCTCGGCTCGGCTCGTTTACACCCCTAGAATCAGGTTCAGGTGGGATACAATTTTGAAATGCACTCAACAAAAATCAAACACATTTGTAACACCTGATAATCTGTCGACGAATCGGGTATATATATGTGATCGAGAAAGGAAAGGGAATCGGTTACGAAAATGTAATGAAGTTCGAGCACACCTATAGATTTCTATCGATCGCATTACCGTGATCTAATAGAATTTATTTGAAATGACTATTACCTCGTGACTCTGTGTGGTGGCGTTCATCGGGATATCAGGGTTGTCAACTCTCAGATATTCGAAACTATGATTTTCTGTGACTCGTTATTATCGATTCAGAAATTTTCTCTTTTTATCGAGCTCAGTAAGTAATGACGTGTCGAGTAATTAATAATGTTAAAGCGGTCAAATTAAAGGAAAAGTAAAATGGAATATTGGAAAAGTAAAAATGAAATGGAAGTATACTATCAAAAATGTACCGGTGGCTCGTCCTTGCTGGCGGAGAACTCGCCATCATGAGACGGCTAGTACCGGTTGTTTCTCGGGCCATGGCCTCTGATAGACATTGTTGGCTGTCCTCCACTGGCTTGATTATGTGATTGTTTTATAGGTTTTTTCCTGTGTCCTAGTGGCTTGTCCACCCTGTTTCTCATTAGCCTCGGTCCAGGCTTTTTTGGACCTTTGAATAGTATTGTCCTTTGAAAAAAAATACTATCAAAATGTGCCCCGACCCTTACTTTTAATAAGCGTATAGAGAAAGAGTATGACTGCAAAACATTTTTGACATGTCGTTGATAATGGTGTGACCAACACTACAAATTTTGCAAAAAAATCCGGCAACCAAATTTGGCCTGACATGCGCCGGAATTTTGCCGGAATACGTAC
Source organism: Rhodiola kirilowii (assembly GCA_033675215.1). Taxonomy (NCBI): domain Eukaryota; kingdom Viridiplantae; phylum Streptophyta; class Magnoliopsida; order Saxifragales; family Crassulaceae; genus Rhodiola; species Rhodiola kirilowii. The sequence continues at coordinate 4,296,519 of CM066194.1, forward strand.
AAAATTCGGAAAAATTCCGGCCAAAATTTTGTTGCCGGCAAAACGTCCCCCGAATTATTGAATCGGAGAAATTCCGGGGACAAATTCCGGGGACAATCTTGCTAAAATCCGGCGCATATTCGGCCAAAATAAATTCCGGGGAAAATTTGGGGAGCAGAAGGCTGGGAAAGTCTTGCGAATCTCCGGGGACAATATATGAGGGGAAAGTCCCGCGGAAATCCGGAGACAAAATATGTGGGGAAAATCCGGCGACAATTCGGGGACAAAATATGTGGGGGAAATCCGGCGACAATTCGGGGGGAAAAATATATGGGGAAAATCCGGCGACAATTCGGGGACAAAAATATTTGGAGAAAATCCGGCGACAATTCGGAACAAAATATGTTGATAATATAATATTTAATTAAATTTAATGATTTTTGAAAATTTTAATTTTTTACGTATCTTTTTTTTATATTATATAAATAACTTATTTTACTGCTAATAATTATTTAATAAATAAATTTAATTTATTAAAAAATGAAAATTAAATATTTAAATATTTGTACAGTAAATAAAAATGTTTTCCATTTCACAAAAAAAAACCTGTACAATTTCATGTAACCAAACAATTTCATATAACCATACGATTGTGAAATGTTGACAAAAATTGTAATACATATTGACCGAAGATCAAATAGGAAAAGTAATCGCGGCATAGGTTCTCTGGTCTTTCTCTTTGTCATCCCGGCAACTTCTATGAGAATTTCTACCCTCTTTGATTGCCTGCCATTAATTTAGATATCAATTAACAACGGCAAAATATGTAGCATGATACCTAGTTTATATGATATGACTGCTAGAAGATTACCCTAAGCAAAAGAAACCTTGAGAAGATTCCATGTAAAAGCTACTTAATTGACAAAACTTCAGGGAAAAGATTCCATGTAAAAGCTACTCAAAGACTCGAGTAGAATCTTGGGGCCTACATACAAGTGTATTTATTAGGATCAGCCAATGAAAAGGAACTTCAGGGACATTGTGCCGAAAACAATGAGATAAAAGATGCAAAGATGCCAGCCCTAAGTGTAACAAAAAAAATTCAGAGCTTTGTATAGATAATACATCAAGGACAATAAGCTCTTATTGCAGAGAAGAAAAATAGAATCAGATTTTGGAAGGTTAGATAGCATATGGAACTCGTCCGAATCAATAATCAATTAAATTAAAACAATACCCGAAAAATCCCTCAGTTGAATCATCCCCAGCATGAGCCAGAATGGCATCGCCCTCTGGGTGTTCCTCTACATATGAGGTAACATCACAGATCTGTGATTGGTACGTAACCAAATGAGTCAGAGCAGACCCAAACCCAGGAATACTACTTAGTGAGGATATCTGTAACCAAGCATAAAATGCAACAGTTGATTTACCCTGTCTTTTATAATAATCCAACAGTCTGTCCGCTTGTTATGCACAGCTACTTCAGCAGCAGTAAAGACTTTTGAATCTTGATTCGACTAAAAGAAACAGTAAAATATGCAATTCAGTGAAGCAATTTTCACTGAATATAATAACATTTTTATCACAAATACATAAGATAAATGGCAAGTGACTTCTGAAGCATCCTAGTTTACAATCAGAACAGCCTATGCTGCAACTCAAAGGCTGTGTCAAGGCACACAAAAAACAACAACAGTACTAATGGGAAAAAAAAGAAGAACCAATGGGCTGCCATAAACCTTCATGTATATACTCTAGTCATTATTATAATCAACTGCCAAGCAGCATTGTGAGCATGTGCGGTATGATACTCATACTAGTACCACAGCTCCATCCCTCGCTCAGTTGATCAGCTAGATACATCTCATATCAATAAAAGCAACTAAAATCTAAATGAATAAGACTATTTGGCATTTGAGTATTAACAATGAGCTTCAAAAAGTAGATAGTACTTCTAATCCAAGTCCAATTTGTGTACAGAAAACTGGCAATGAAATCTAAGTAAAAGTGAGGTATCGATTTTAAGCTTATCTTTCCCTCATTCCATCAAAGAATGAGACACAGCTCATAACCTCTAAAAAAGAACTAAAAAAGCTGTCTAAATTTCAATAATCCAACTTGAATTCAGAATACCTTATCAATCTTAGAACCTGTCTGAGCCGCCTTGGCAAGACCTGATGCATCAACAGACAAAAAGCGGCCAAGCAGATGACACACTAATGCAACTGAATAAGATAAGTAATCCGCTAAAACAAATTCAAAGCAATCACCAGATTTATGCGTTCGCGGAATCAATATGGATATCCCCAACGCCATAGCCAATAGTAAGCTTATTACAATGATCAACATAACTTGGCTTCCTATCTGCCTGCTATTTCAACTACAATCAGAAGAAAAAAAAGAGTAAAAAGGAAAGAACTTTCAGCAGCTAGTTGTAGGGCGGAGTAACTAGGGCTACCTGGCTTGGACGGAGTAACTAGGGCTTTCAAATTGGCGACGAGTTGATGACGAAAGAAATTGAGATTTCTGCTGAGATGTCGATTCGATTGGTGACTTCTAGTTGTGTTGCGATTATCTGCCTGCTGGAAGACGTTCGGCCAAGATGTGGCCGCAGAAACCGTTCGATTTTGAGATTGAAATCGAATAAGAATAGAAATGACATCTCACATCTGGTTTAGAGTTTCGGGGACTCGATGATTGAAGCGGTGTTTTAAATATCCGGGGAATATAAGGCAAGATTTTAGTACCTAAAATTGTTCGCATGAATTCCATCGGAATTGCCTAGGATTAATTCAGGGGCCATTCCCGCAGAATTCTGGGGCACCAAACTGTACATTGGATTTCCCCGGAGTTGTGCAGGAATAAATTCGGGGAAATTCCCGCGGAATTTTGAGGTATTCGCAGGAATTTACCCGGAATTGCGCAGGAATAAATCCGGGGCAATTTCGGGATACATTTGTCGCCGGAAAAAGATGCGTCGAAAATTCGCAGGAATAACACCGAATTTTGTGAGTCAGAAAAGTTGCATGGCAATGTCGCCGGAACCGCTTTGGAATTATTCCGGCCAAAATTTGGTGGCCGGATTTCTACCGGAATTTCTTGCCGGAAAATTTTGCAAAATTTGTAGTGCAAGGTTGTGAGAATCGAGTTTTTACCTTGACTCGTTTTGCATAGATGAAATCGAAATGTAAACTCGACTCACAAAATCGTCGAGTTTACCTTATACTAAATTAATATTAAATATTATACAATAAATATTAAATATATTTTTTAAACAATATAAAAATATAAATGAGTCGAATTTCAACTTTATAATTTAAGAATAAGGATATACATGTCAAAGATTCTTAATAATCATTTTTAAAAAATGACTTTTATATAATTTTATCAATTTTTTCCATATTTTAACGATTTTATCCGATTTTACTCCGATTTTATAGGAGTAAAATCGTGTTGATGTCCGATTTTACCACAAAACTATTTTACATGCGATTTTACTCGAATTCTGTTGGTAAACTCGTACGAATTAATACTCGATTTTAACAACCTTGAGTGCGACGACCTCATTTTTGCGTTCTTCATGAAAAGCAAGATATAGAGAGCCTAAATGGATCAAAAGCCAAAAGACTCATACATTTTTGACATGGCTTGTAATGGATATATATAGTTATACTTGCTCATGTACGGCAACGACAACCATGATTTCGCTTCATATTTGAACAAGCTTATAAAGAAGAACTACACTCTACTATTGTGATAATCCGATCGAGAATGTTCAGCACAAACAACATCGTAGCCGAGAACTCTTTTCAGCCAATAAAAGGTAAAGATGATTGTTCTGGAATAATTTTGGGTTAATTTTAGGCATGCCATTTCAGAGTTTCTTATTTCACCGATGCCATAGCCTCCAGTTTTATTTCGTAGATGTCATAACTCGGTCAAACCACTACTACTAACAGCGATTTGACCATTTTTTGCTGATATGGAGGCTGACATGGACAATGCTGGGCCAAAACCTGCCACATAGATCATACCGTTGTTTCTTTTGAAATTCAAAAAACTCTCTGTTTTACGCTACCATTTATCAAACCATTTCAACTAAAAAAATGTCAAACCTGTTCATAATTCAATTAGAATTTTATTGATTCCAAATTGGGACCCTTTTTTACAAATTGAGACTCTTTTTTTATTGATGGGATTATTACAACTCGGTATAAAATCAGTACAAATGAATACTATCTAGTACACTTCAATTTGAATCGCATATCTCTCATATCGATTCCCATTCTAACTTTAGACTTCAGCAAAGTATCAACTTCCGCAGTGCGTAGCTCCAGAACTCCAGATCAAGATGATGATGTTATTTTTTTGCATGATGTTTTAGACATTTACGCGGGATATTTGAGTGTTGATCGTGGAATGGGTTGGAAAGCTTCTGCATTGTTGAAAATTTGATATGAATCTGGAACATGTGTTTGATAGGTTTTATTTTTAGTTGAAATGGTTTGATAAATGGTAGCGTAAAACAGGAAGTTTATTGAGTTTCAAAACATACCGTTGTTAGAAACAGCGGTATGATCTATGTGGCAGGTTTTGGCCCATCTTGGCCCAACATTGTCCATGTCAGCATCCATATCAGCAAAAAATGGTCAAACCGCTGTTAGAAGTAGCTGTTTGACCGAAGCTATGGCATCTGCGAAATAAAACTGAAGGTTATGACATCGGTGAAATAAGAAATTCTAAAAATGGCATGCCTAAAATTAACCCAACAATTTTGTGTTAGAAAATGAGAGATGTGGAGGAAGACACTGATTTGGTTCGGTAATACATGGTGGCATATTTTGTTTCACATGAGGACCTGAGGGTAAAGTTGTCAATTTGTCAACAGAGTGGAGGTATAATGGTGTGAACGCCTGACTGACTTATAAAGTCTAAGTTCACTGTGACCTTTTTACCATATGCGTCCGAGGTTGTCCAGACCTTACCAATTTTAAAAAAAGTTGTCAATTTATTTTTATAAATTGATGCAAAAGTAATTAAATTTAAAAAAACCATGATATCTAATTTTAAATCAGACGATAATGTAGACAATATTTGTGTAGTCTACCTTCTTTTTTTCCCATTTTTGAATCGATTGGGAAACGAATATGAGATTGAGTATATATATGATTATGATTTAAAAGAAATGAAGTCTAATAAAAGTTATAAAACTATACTTAATTTATTAGTGCGTCAAAAATGAATCAATATGTCAACAAGGTGGCGGTTGAGTTGGTAGAACACTTACCGTACAATAGTAAGGTCAAGGTCCGAACCCCACCGTGACATTTTTCTTTCTACAATTTTGTGGATGCGTGTTTTTCGTCCTGCCTACGCGTGGACGCGTTGTTTCTCCCTCGTGGAGGTGTTCTTCGTCCCGCCTCGGCGTGGATGTGTTGTTCCTCCTTCGCGGAAGTGTATGTTTCTACCCAAATGAAAAAGTGCTCATGTAATATATTCAAAAATATATTCGTGTAATACTTGGTTTGTATGCGATGATGTAACCCCAATAAAAAAGGAATCAATATGGTATTATAATTTTGCATAACTCTCAAAACGATATATTATTATTTTGTATAACTCTCAAAAACGAATATATTATTTATACTCTTTTAAGTTTGTTGTGATGAAATATACTCTTTAACTTTAACTGTTTGGGTTTGGTCGGAGAACCAATTCAGTTGACATTGAAGATTGAACTGTCTGATTCGATCCAGTTGTGAATTGTGATGTTTGTTTTGGTCCGGATTGGTGTACTCATTTAGTCTGCCCCATCCCGGGACGGAGCCACTAAGAGGGTATATTGGGCTTATGCCCAATATAATTTTGCTGCAAATTTTTTTTCTTCATAATTTGAAGTGTAATTTATATAATTTTTATACAAATTTTATAAAATGCCCAAGTAGTTTTAGAATATTTTTTTTGCCCAAGATACTTTGTAATCTTGCCTCCGTCTCTGACCCCATCCCCTCCCCTGAAGTGAAACGATTGTGCCATGTATACGAACCGATCCAAAGTCGACCGTAGTAGACGATGTCGATGAGCTGCTGGATATTGATTTTAAGTTAATTTTTTTGGATTAATCAGTTTATTATTTGAAGTATTCAGACATGATTCCTCCCTGGATTTTTGTGCGGGCAACACTGGAAGCGGTTAAGATGAAATCTTAAGGATTGATGGATAAACCAATTTGATCCATATCGAATCAGATGATTGGGTTTCAGTTTGGGGATAACAGAATTTGAGCCGGTTCGATTCATATTGGATCGACGCATTTTTATACAGGTTTATTTTATGAAGCTATTACACAATTTTAATTATTTGAATCAATTATAATTTGTTTACTGAAAAAACAATTAAAGAGTAACGGGTTGAGAGTTAAAAACTTAACGACGTTTATAATTCCGTTAGCTTTGTTAGCTTTTATTCCATTTTGGAAAAATTATGCATAGTTCACAATCCTTTTGGAAATTTTCATAGTTCGGACAAAAAATTGGAAAAAAGTGATAGTTCAGTACCTTTTTTTATACTTTTCCCTAAATTTAAATGAGATTTAGATCCTTATACCGAGAAGGAGATGCAAGCGCCAATCATTACTAGAACTAATCAATTGAAATCCTGATAAAGTGTTGTATTAGTATCAAGAATGTGCTTTTAAAGTCAAACATGTGTCCAAACATCAATATTACTTTTAAAAAAACCCAAACATGTATATTAAGCATGTCACGAAAATGACCATTAACCTTATAACTACTATAAGATAATAATTAAATGGGTCAAGATCAGTTACAAAGTCAAATTTTGGTATAAAATATAAAATTCATCAAAATCATTTCATAATTTTATAGTTCGTCAACATTATTTTATAGTTTGTCACTTTTCGAGCCGAAAAATAAAAAAGACGAGCCGAAAAATGAAAAGACGACATAATTCGTCAGTTTCATTTTATAATTCGTCACCAAGAAAAATACCAAAAAATTAAGATTTAATCTCACCCATTTAAATCACAAGATCAAGGGCTATGATTAGTTTATAGTTTGTACCAAAAAATTAACTTTGCACCGAATCCTTTTCCATAATCATATCACTAGACAACCACTCTCATGATAGTATAACCATAACTCACTTTAAAAAAGCATTCAAATGTTCGTGTATAATTAAGATATCTAAATAGGAAAGGGGTGATGCTTGTTCTAGTTTGAACTCTTGTCTTTAATTAAGTGTTCGATTCAGTAGTATGCTTTTCTCCATTTTTTTATATGAATTCTTTTAGTCTCGTCTCATGTGTATGTGTTGTTCCTTGCTTGTGGAGGTGTACCGTCTTCATGAACATGTTTATCCATAAATGGGTTTTCAAATCTTATGTTTTAAACATATGCATGAGGATAATGGTTTTAGGCTTTTAGCGGTTATAATTTTAATCGGATGACTTCATCCAGGGCCGACCCCGACTAAGGAGCAAACTTGGCTTTGGCTAAGGGCCCACCAGCCTGAGGGGCCCACTTTTTTCTTTGTATATGCATGTATCTATAAAAGTAAAATTGAATATTATCTGTTTAAATTAAATAAAACTATCCTAAAGGTATCCTAATCCTAGACTTAACTTTACATTATCGTGCACTAATATGAAAAAAATTCAAGATAAATATACAATTTGGTGTATAATGTTATATTTTTTTTATTAAATGATATATCCATCGAAGGGCCCATGAATTTATTTTGATCAAGGGCCCTCGAAATGTCAGGAACGATCCTGACTTCATCTTATTCTATAAATTTTTTAATTGTCCAATCCTTGCCTATCATATTGAATTTTATTTTGAAAATATTTACCAATCCTTTTATAAAATTTAATTTGATTTTTTATTAAGTTTTTATTTCCTATTCTATCATATCGGACCTATTAAAAAGTTAATATATTTTATTGGCCTAAAATATTTTAGAAACTGAAACTTTGTTTTAATTTGGAAAGGATAATTCCAATAATTTCCATGGCAGAAATTAGAATTTAATTATTTATTTAAATACTTAATCGCAGCTCATCGGACCAACATCGTTCTCTCTCCATTCGGTCTTTCCTTGGCCGATTAGCTTTCACAAATCTCCGTTAGCAGCACATCTGCAAGTTCGTGCTGTAGATTCTTCTGGTTTTGAAGCTTCGATTTGGCATCGCCTGGAGTAAGGTTAGCGATTTATGATGCTTTGAAGTTTTTGATGTTATTTATTATTATTTGTTTGATCCGGAGGTGAATTAGGAAGGACGAATGTTGATGATATTTGTGGATTTCGTTGTTTAGGGTATTTTTTCTGGATTTTATTTTGATCTATTGATAATGGTACTTAGGGTTTATGGTATACTTTAAAATTTAGGGCTTGTTGTGTTGTGTTTTTTTGTTTGCCTGAAGGTGAATTGTTGCGGTGCTCATGGATATTGATGGTTAATTTGGTTCATGTGCAGATTTAGGAGGTGTAGTGAACTCTTAGTTGCTAGTCACCATGACTATGAATGAGAGGAAAATAATTGAGCTGGATCAAGGATGGGAGTACATGCAGAGTGGAATAACAAAGCTGAAAAATATATTGGAAGGGGTGCCAGAAACGCAGTTCAGCTCAGAGGATTACATGATGCTTTACACGTACTGCGTGTTTAATTTGTTTGGGTTTTCTTGTTGGTTGACTATGCCGAATTTTAACTTGTTGTGCTTATTTGATCTGTCTGCAGAACCATCTATAATATGTGTACACAGAAGCCGCCTCATGACTACTCACAACAGTTGTATGATAAGTATAAGTTGGCTTTTGAAGACTACATACGTGAATCGGTAACACATAAACTTCAATGATCAATACACTTAATTATGTATGCATCTACGTTACCGATTTATATAATACTTCCATTTAACTTAATCATGCGCATGTTTTGGGAAAATAATATCTTAGCGTTATGCGGCATACTAACTTTGACGTTACTTCCGCAGTCGACTGGTCTATTATATGATTTTTGGTTGTCCATCAAGCACATGTGAATAAGATTGGTTGACATGAATGATTCTCTTTGTTAAACTTATTTTTTTGGTTGTTGTTTTCAGGTATTACCCTCTCTTAGAGAAAAACATGACGAGTTCATGTTAAGAGAACTTGTCAGAAGGTGGGGAAACCATAAGATCATGGTCAGATGGCTTTCTCGCTTCTTTTATTATCTGGATAGGTATTTTATTGCAAGGAGGTCGCTTCCACCCTTGCATGATGTTGGACTCATTTGCTTTAAAGAACTGGTATGTTTTGGTTGCATTCGATTCATAAACTTCAATGACATTGCATCTTGTGAGTACGTGTTTAATTGATGTAATACCTGAAAACAACAACCAAAAATATGTGTTTAATTGCTGTGATCTTATGGTCGGGATCAAAATATCATCATTGATATCTGGCATGTCTTTCTCATGTCGAGTTTTTTCAACTTTACTGCTCTTTAGTTCTATAATCTAAGGCAACTATTGTGCAGTATTCATTTCGGAAGTGTTGTTGAGTTGTTTTAGTTTGAATCACATGCATTACCATTCAGAATTGATTCATTGAGAGGATGGACGAACTATTGTTTCAGGTTTATGAAGTGGTGAAAGATAAAGTTCGAGATGCTGTCATATCGCTGGTATGTTTGTAAGATTGTTTAAGGTAACTGAGGTCTATTTTTTTTCCATACTTACCAGTTACCATTGATACCTCGACAATCAGATTGATCAAGAAAGAGAGGGTGAGCAGATAGACAGAGCATTGTTGAAGAACATCTTAGATATATTTGTTGAGATAGGAATGGGGTCAATGGACCAGTATGAGAATGACTTCGAAAAGGCCATGCTTGACGACACTGCTGCATACTATTCCCGGAAGGCATCAAACTGGATTCTGGAAGACTCTTGCCCTGATTATATGCTGAAAGTAGAGCTTCAATCTCTTCATATATTTGTTTGTTTGTTGGTATTATTTTACCCTTTGCTATGTCTTATCCCTTTAATGCAAATTGCAGGCGGAAGAATGTTTGAAGCGAGAAAAGGACAGAGTTGGTCATTACTTGCACTCAAGCAGTGAGACAAAATTACTGGATGTAAATTCCCCCCTTTCCCTCATTTACTTGCTGTTAACATGGATAGCTCTATGTTTACATTTTGGTATTTATTGTGTGTTTTGGGTCGTTGGTTTGCCCCTCAATGTTGTTGTTGAACCTTCGCAGAAAGTTCAAAATGAGCTGTTGACCGTGTATGCTTCCCAGTTACTAGAAAAAGAACACTCTGGATGTCATGCGTTGCTTAGGGATGACAAGGTTCATGATCCACTTTATGTCTGACAAACTAGCCTCCAAATCATGAAAAGGAAGTTGCAATTCCTAAGCTTGATTTTTGTTAATTTTAGCATCTTATATTATTTTGATCTTTCAGACAGAAGACTTATCAAGAATGTATAGATTATTTTCTCGGATTACTCGTGGTTTGGACCCGGTTTCTAATATATTCAAACAGGTTTGGACAATGTACCCTCTTTCTTTTACATTTTAATAAATGGTAATAGTTCCTTAATAATTTAATATTAATTTCTTGTCTGCAAATGCAGCATGTCACTGGCGAAGGTACTGCTTTGGTGAAGCAAGCTGAAGATGCTGCAAGCACTAAAAAGGTCTTGTTTATCATCTTCATATTTTAATTAGTCACTTCATTCTGTACTCTTCATGCTTCATCCTCGTTGGGTTTTTGTTACTCACATGAAACTTTCAGTGAGAGGCATCATGCTAGTGAGCCTAGCAGTAATCTGATAAAGAACCATTCCCCTTGCAAAAACACCACCCCTCGTGAATAGGTTGCATGCCTGCATCACACAGATCTCTGAGAGAGGGCTTTCAGTGTGTTTCATCTGAAAGCTCATAATGATGTCTGTTCATTGTAACATTCATTCGCAGTTGTTGGGTGACTTAGTTATGTGGTGTATAGGCAAGCAATTGTGTTTTCCCTGTACAATGTTGCTTAGGATCAAAAAATCCTATCACAAGTCCTTTATTATGTGCAAATAGTGCTCTTCAGACTCATTTGAATGGTTGCTAACAATAAGGTTTATAGATAAAATCTTATATACATAAACTCGGGGTGTTTCAGTTTTGATTTCCCAACTACGGTAAAATCTTGCGTAAATCCATTATCATGCATACGTGAATTAGCTTTGAAGAATATGTGGGAGTCAGCTTGACTGAGTTCTTGCAGACAAAAAAAAGACAAGTCGTGTATGTTTGTTGCCTCTTGAGTTATTTACCTTCTCTTATTGCAAATGCCAATCATCTGTTTGTAAATTCCATGCTTCTAACATCTGTATTACAAATGTTGGTGTCAAGTTTTATAAAAATTGTGCATGTCATGTTTCTTATATTTTTTTATATTGTACATTCCGTGATTGTGAAGTTTACAAGCCTTAAGCTATGCCATTATTTTAAACATTTAGTTCGTTATTTCAGGCTGAGAAAAGAGACATAGTTGGTCCACAGGAACAGGTGAATGGATGCCATATTTTACAGTTTCTCTTTATAGATCATGTTTCATGTATCTACTGCGTTGCTGAAATAATTTATTTGCTCCTAGGCCTTCGTGAGAAAAGTAATTGAGCTCCACGACAAGTATTTAGCTTATGTGAGCGATTGCTTTCAAAATCACACTCTCTTCCACAAGGTCAGTATCCAGACCGTCTAGCATTTAGAGTTCCTGTATCAGTAGCTTGACATTTTTTTGCTCCTCTTTAGGCTCTTAAGGAAGCTTTTGAAGTGTTTTGCAATAAGGGTGTTGGTGGAAGCTCTAGTGCAGAACTCCTCGCGACATTCTGTGATAATATACTTAAGAAAGGTGGAAGTGAGAAACTGAGTGATGAAGCAATTGAAGAGACCCTGGAGAAAGTAGTGAAGCTGCTTGCCTATATCAGTGATAAGGATTTGTTTGCCGAGTTTTACAGGTACAATTTTAAACAGTATGGTTTATTCTGACTGATGTCTTGGTTGTGTGCCTGAATGTGTGTATTCATGCTTGACATTTTCATAGGAAAAAACTTGCTCGTCGGCTTCTTTTTGACAAGAGTGCTAATGATGATCATGAAAGAAGTATTTTGACAAAATTGAAACAGCAATGTGGGGGTCAATTCACCTCCAAAATGGAGGGAATGGTATGTTGTGAAACAACTAAATAGTGCTTCTTTTATCCTCATTTCACAAAAATCCAGGGATCACGTGTCTTTGGATTTGTGTTACAGGTTACTGACCTGACTCTGGCAAGAGAAAATCAGACCAGCTTTGAAGACTATATTAACAACAATCCGGATGCAAACCCTGGAATTGATTTGACAGTGACTGTGCTAACGACTGGCTTCTGGCCAAGCTACAAGTCATTCGACCTCAATCTTCCGGCTGAAATGGTATATGTGGATAACTATGATTGTTGTTCTGATTTATGGTGGGGAATTGACATGCACTTGCTGTGCAGGTTAAATGTGTGGAAGTGTTTAGAGAGTTTTACCAGACAAAGACCAAGCACAGGAAACTGACATGGATATACTCGCTGGGAACATGTAATATTAACGGGAAGTTTGAGGCAAAAACCATAGAGCTTATTGTAACAACGTATCAGGTATTGTTAAAATATGCGCTCTTATGTTTAATCAAGTAATATTATTTTTTCAAATGTCCTGAGCTTGTTTCGTTTTATAGGCTGCCGCTCTTCTTTTATTCAATGCTTCAGACAGATTGAGCTACTCGGAAATTGTTACTCAACTAAACCTTAATGATGAAGATGTCATTAGAGTGCTTCATTCCTTGTCATGTGCCAAATATAAGATCCTTAACAAAGAGCCTGCTACTACAAAGACGATCGCTCCCACTGATTACTTTGAGTTCAACACAAAATTTACCGATAAGATGAGAAGAATCAAGGTTCAAATTTCTCGACTCATCTTTAGCTTCTTTTTTGGTCAACTCAGTGCTCGTTTGATCAAACTAACCATTCCTCTCTTTTGCAGATTCCCTTACCTCCTGTTGATGAGAAGAAAAAGGTAATTGAGGACGTTGACAAAGATAGAAGGTATGCCATCGATGCATCCATCGTGCGCATAATGAAGAGTAGAAAAGTTTTGGGACATCAGCAGCTTGTTTTGGAATGTGTGGAGCAGTTGGGGAAAATGTTCAAGGTAATATTTTGAGTACCGCACTTATGTTAACCCACTAGGAACTTCTATATCCTGATCGTTCGAGTTTTGTTTCCAGCCTGATTTCAAGGCCATCAAGAAAAGAATCGAAGATTTGATCACCCGGGATTACCTCGAAAGAGACAAAGATAATCCCAACTTGTTCAGATACTTGGCTTGATTCTGCCCAGTTACGCCCAATTCCAAGTATTCACCTTCAATGCCGCAACAAATGGCCATTTTGAGAAACAACAAGTGTACTACTGCTAAGAACACCAGCCACTCGCGAAGGTGCGAAGTAAATGGTTCAGCTCACTGACATGTTCATTTCAAATTGTTTTTGGTTTTCGCTTTTAAGATACGAAATGTATTTAGCAGCATCTATTAGTTAATTGCAATGCAACACTACGTTTTGTGCACACCTTTTTGTTTCCTCATGAGATTCATCCAACGTGCCTTAAAAACACGTCACATGATGCTTCAAATTCAGATTTTGCATTTTCACTCCAAATCCCAGCTGGATCACCACCTCCGAACCTCCACCGATCTGGCCTCAGTAATCGCGACCCATTGCGCCATTGTCAAATCCGGATTCATTCACGATCCCTACACCGCGAACCATTTGCAAAACTCTTACATAAGAGTTGCACAAGTCAGTGAAGCACACAATGTGTTTGACGAAATGCTTGAACCAAATTTGGTCTCCTGGACGTCACTCATTACTGGGTATGTCAAGACTGGACGACCCAAAATTGGAATCCGGCTTTATGGTAGGATGATGTGTGAGACATCCCTTGTGCCAAATTCGTTCACATTGTCAATTGTGATCAATGCGTGTTCAGCTGTTGCTGATTTGGAGAATGGTAAGCGGTTTCATGCACAAGTTGTGATTTTGGGGATGGAGAAGGAAAATGTGGTGTGTTGCTCGCTCATTGATATGTATGTGAAGTGTAATGATGTGGAGAGTGGGAGGCGGATTTTTGATTCGATGAGTTGTAGGAGTGTTGTTGCATGGGCTGCTATGATTTCCGGATATAGTCAGAATGGGCAGGGTCATGTTGCCCTCGACTTGTTTAGGGAGTTCAATTGGTTTGGTTCTGAAAGGCTGAATCATTTTATGATTGCTAGCGCGGTTAATGCATGTGCAAGTTTGGGTAGATTGGTGTCGGGAAAATGTAGTCATGGGGTAGCCATACGACGGGGGTATGATTCCAATGTTGTCGTTGCAAATGCTGTTTTGGACATGTATGCCAAGTGTGGATATATACGATATTCTGAAAAGGTTTTTAGAAGAATCGAGAACCCATCAGTATTTTCTTACACGTCTATTATAGTAGGATGCGCAAAGTATGGACATGGGCTGGCGCTTGAGCTTTTCGAAGAGATGTTGGAGAAGAGGATCAAACCGAATGCTATAACTTATGTTGGGGTTTTACATGCTTGTAGTTATTCTGGCCTAGTTAATAAGGGTCTTCGATATTTGACCATGATGGAAGAGGAGCATGGGATAGTGCCTGATTCGAGACACCAAAACTGTATCGTTGATATGCTTGGGCGAACTGGTCGCCTTGATGAGGCGTATGAATTGGCCCAGTCTATCCAGTTGACACTTGATCAAGGCGCATTTTTATGGGGAATACTTCTCTCGGCTAGCAGGCTGCACAAAAGGGTAGATATTGCCGTAGAAGCCAGCAAATGGCTTATAGCATCCAAGCAGCAAGTGGCTGCTGCATATGTGACGATGTCCAACACTTTCGCCATGACAGGTAACTGGGACAATGTTGGTAAACTGCGAACACAGATGAAACACAATAAGGTCTACAAAGAGCCTGGCTGCAGCTGGGTCGAGATTAAAGACATGGTTTACGTATTCTATGCTGGAAATCTCTCATCTTGTCCGCAGAGCAGCCAGGTGCTAACCCTTGTATCAAAACTTGAAACTGAACTGAGACAAAAAGGGTATTTGGCAGGCAACAGTTTGTTAGACATTGATGAGGAATCGAAGCAAGAAATACTCGGTCTGCACAGTGAGCGATTAGCTCTAGCCTTTGCCCTCATTAACATACCCAACAGAGCGATGATCAGAATAATGAAGAACTTGCGAATGTGTACAGATTGTCATGTGGCCTTTAAGCTGATCAGTGAAATTGTCAACAGGGATTTTGTAGTTAGGGATGTCAATAGGTTTCACCATTTTTGTAAAGGATCTTGTACCTGTAGGGACTTCTGGTGATTATTTCTTCTGAAAATGACGCACAAGCAGAATGATGAAAATATATTTATTGAGTTCACTGGAATGTAAACTTTTTAACAGAAATGTCTTTCACAAGGCATGAACATTGATACATAATAATGATAGCAGGAAATGATACATATAAAACAAAGCTTGTCATTTAGCACTGCTTCAGTAGAGATGCTTTACTTATCGATGGCACGAACGAGCATCAGTGTAGCAAGCCTGACGAACCAGAGTGCCACGGGGAAGGCTAAATTAGATTTCATATGCGAATGAGGGCTAAAATTTGGCTTCTAATTATTCCCATGCACTTCTGAATTTCGGCATACATTGGGAGGTTTTGTGAAAAGCACGGCTGCAAGCTAGTGACTGCAGAGTCTAATATTTGAGCCACATCTGCAGGTGGAAATTCTCTTTCTGTGCACTTCTGCAGTTATGAATTCAGCAATTTGTCAGGATGAGTATCAGTACATGTTAAAAACTTACGGAAAAATCAATCAGCTGATACAAGGCGAAACAATGTAAAATAAGCCATCACAAACTAAAACTGCAAAATAAGCTAATTTCATACTAATAAAAATTTCCAAATTGATTTTTTTTTTCCTTTTTTTTCATACGAGTAGATTTGAACATGATGAGGTAAACATGATCTGAAATTAACTTGAATACAAGAAAATAGCAGAGATATAGCGAAAACATTAGTGAAAACATACCTGAATCATAAATAAAGTTGCCACGCAATTTGTGATAAGCTCTGAAGGAATCTGTACAGTGCTTTCAGGTGTATTGTTTGACTTATCATCTTTATTACCAGCTCGTACTGAGTGTGATGCACTCTGATCTTGACCTGTGAACGAAACAGGAGATCTGACCCCAGACAAACTGGGCTCTTCCTGTGATAGCTGGGTGTTCAGGTAATCTATGGCTTCCTCGACCCCACCATATGTACTATTTTTTAACGACGACATTGCCTGAATAATTATGAAATCAAAATCAATTACGGATCGTACTGCAGAAAGCAAAGCTACAAAATGTGTTCTGAATTCAAAGTGAGCTTGACATCAGCAACTAAAACACAGTATTGGTAGCAACAGCTTCTTCTGAATTAGTATGTAATGTAACATGACATGCAATTCGGAAAGGTCTCATATCTCAATACCTGCATGGCAGTATTGACCATCTTCTGCGCTTTACTTCTTGAGCCTTCCGCAATCTCAGTAACATGAGATTCCTGTTTTGAGGTGTCAGATGCAGAATTATTTAGAGTGTTGGCGAGGACACTGATATCATCCAATGCAGGCTTTACAGTCATCAGGCCAAAGCTCCCGTGATATGTATTCCGCTGCCTCAAGCAGCGTAAAGCAAAGGTTACCTACACAGTAGACATCATTCAGCCAGCTAATACATGAAATGAAGGACCACTTCAGAAAACATAATGAGTATATTAAGGATCGTGAAGGATAAATAAATGCCTGATCATTGATTTCATCCAGCTGTATAAGTACTGAAGCACATCTCTTACTAAAAGGCTCTGGTGCTTCAAAAGAACTCTCTCTCCTTTTGTTTTCCTCTACTTCATCATTCATGCGCTTAAATTCAGTCACTAAAGCCTCCTGCATATGATTACGCGATACTCAGCTTAAATGCTTTGCATGGTTATAAAATTCTAGCTAATTTAATATTTTGAACCTGATAAAAAGCAACATTATATTGGAAATGACAATTTAAAGATAAGAGAAAAAGAGATGATTAAGCTCTAAGTCTGATATGTATTTGATGCACTAATCAAGTTCAATATATGTGGTTTGACAGTCTACCAGAATCAAAATGCAAAAGTTTTCTGCAAGGGTATTATATATTCAGAATGAAATAACTAGATCCATAAAGAAAGCCAAGTATCACCTTCTTATCAAGAATGCAAGTCATCTCATATAGAGCTTTAACATCAGCCTCCTTCGATTGAGCCATAAAAGAAGACTGATCTATTACTACTTGTTGCTCACCGGTAGGTCCACCACTTCTGGCTTTTGCTTGTGCGTTGCCACTTGCTAAATCATCCTGTAAATACAGGCCATTTGAAAACAATCTTTGGCGACAATACCAACAGCTTCTTTTTTATTAATCAAATACTGGGATATGACCAAACAGTTTAACCATCTTACAACCAAAAGGGTACGGGATCACATATCGAAGACCATTGTCAAATATAGAATAGAAGCGAAGAGCAGACACATAAAGGCACCAAATCTACTTATGAATCAGATTGTATGTAGAGGTGCAAACCTTTATAGGTTCAGTCAAGTTACCCACCAAACTCTTTGACGAGGGCCTCGATAAAGGACTGTCAATGTTATTAATATGTCCATTTGAGGTGAACTGTGCACCGGAAGAATGATGACTGGTTAGACCATTCAGCTTGACACCATGGTGGTTTTCAGATAATTTATTAATAGCTAGAGAAGCAGGCATGTTCTCCAATGGATTTAAGGGCATACAATCAATATCCTGCAGAAAATATTCAGAGTGAAAAGGTCGTATTAGACAAAGAAGCATACTAGAAGTGAATAAATTATGCTAAATTTGAAAATGCATTACCATAACAAATTCAACCCCAAGTTCAGGTTTATCAAACTGAACACGACATCTACTGCGATCAACTGTCAAAACACTACCGTCATGAATTTCTCTGGTCTTTGGATGAATAGCAATGACCCGTTGTCCAACGGAAAGTGGTCTTGCCAAGTCAGTCGGGAGTCCTTCCCGAGAACCCAAACGAAGCTCAGTGTAGTGATTCCTAACACACTCCCTGTACTGGTTAAGCTTCTCTTTTTCTTCCTTCAAAAACTGCTGAGAAAACCGCCGAGGCTTCCCCAAGGAACTGCATCAAAACGAAGAGCATACAAAGACAAATCTTCAAGAGCAGGAACTGTTGATCTTTGAATTTTTGATGATTTAAGTTCAGATTCCATGAGAGTTAAAGAAGATAAAGATGATAACCTTCTTATCACACCCCATTCGACACGGGTTAATCTTGGAATATGACCCAGCCCAACATGATTCAGATACTCAACAAACTCCTTTCTAGCAAACCACGGATAATCAATTGCACTATAAAACCATTCAAAGGTACACCACCTTTGTGTCTTGCGCCATGACAGGCAATTAGCAAGCTTAGCCTGAATTTAGAGAAGTATTACACAGTATCTAAACAATATAAATAACCAGCTTGTCATGAAGTTACTAGGGATTATATATCACCTTAAGACTCGATACTCCATTGACAGATCTGCCTGATTCCAATTGAACACGAGATCTTGTATCTATTCGATTGATTGATTTCTGTAGATCTCTCTTCCGCCTATTTCTCATTTTTGAAGGGACATCACCCTCACTTTCACGTGAAACACGCAGAGTTGGCGCATGTACATGCTCACCTTCTTGGTGGTAATCTGCACCTAAAGAATGACCCAAATGTTCAGTTTCACAATATTTTATGACAAAAATAGCATTAATAGTATAGCACTTACCTTTCTTCAGTGATTTGTCCATGTCTTCAACATCCTGCATAAAATAGAGCGGTGAAAGGCCATGCATTAAAATCATCGAAATTTTGAGTCAGCGAGCACTAAACGAGCGTGATTTATGTCCACATGGGATTTAAAATTAGGACCAACCAACGTGCAGTTTCCACAGTCAGCATCAAGGAGCGCAAAAAACAAAGACAATAAACAGCTTATAGGTGATGAAAGTCACTACTGAAAGGATTTGGCAACAACTACTTGAATTCCAAGTACGTAAAGTCATCATATGAAGAAATCGTGTGAATTTAAAGACATAGAAACCACAATTACAAGTTGCTTGCCATTTAGAAAATCTCAAATCACAGGACAACATTAATATATGTAATGTGGTAATCCAAAGTGCAGCAAAGATATACATCCTGATTCATTGCTTACACAGACACACATTGGGGGGCATTGAAAATTACACATTAAAAGATATGCAATGTAACACAACAGCAGCAACAAACATGGAATATGCATCATTAACCTTTAGATATTGCACCCTTTACTATCAAATAGAGTAGCAGCTTTCAACTTACAAAATTACACTTTCCTGGTACAGTACTACTGACAACATCTTCTAGGAAGAATCCTCATGCAGTCTGCTACAGGTTCTTTTCTTTGATTATGTAAGGATTAAACACTCGTCTAAACTTCTTCAGCAGTAGATGAAATTTGTACTTCTTTAAAGCAACTTAATAAATCACCGAATTTTTATATCAATTATTTAGAGAATGAAGATTGCTTAACGAGCAGCTATTTTTAATATTTATGTTCTTTTCCGGATTGTAATATGACTAAAAATGTATTTGCGTACCTCGATGTTTGGTAAATTTCCTGTGTGATACATGTGTGTTTCCATTTTCGAGTTGTCCATCTGATCAAACTTTAATAAATTAGAAAAAGTCATAAGAAGTTGCAAAAAAGAATAATCAGTGACAAGATAAAAAGATAAGAATATTCCTTACGCGAAATAGTGATGGCTTCTGCTTTCTTTTCCGAGATCCAGTTTTATCCTCTGAGCCAGGAATAATGTCAGCATTACCTCCTTTTTCAGAACAAATGAACTTAATATTAATGTCCTCATCATCATTAAAGGAGTTTTTACCTTTCAATTTACTATTCGAAGTGTTTGTGTCAGCTCTTCTATTTTCTGGTCACATGAATAGCATAATAAGCAGGCATGCTGCTAGTATTCTAGGTCACAGATAAGTAATTCTTCAAAAGACTATCCTCTTATTTAAATTATTAGCAAGTGTTACTACTCAAGAGACTGCAATAAAGTATCTATATATCAAGTTACGTTCAGTAAAGCATCCAAACCTTTACCCAGATCTGACCAATCAAAACTCTATAATAAAGTGACCAGATATGATTGGGCTATGCTGTTATAAAACGGTCATATTTCGAATCAGAAAACGAAAGTAAAATTGTACCACTGTCAAGGTAAGATTCAGGCATTGTCAAAGACAAATCCGCCAAGGTGTTGAGGGCCTCAAAAGCAGCACTTTCATCTACACAAGGAAAACAAAGCTGGTGAAAAATGATAATACAAAATTTTGGTTTGCTGAAAGTGACGACAGAAAATGAAAAGTTACTATTCCACACTTGATGATAACAATAATTATTGAGTAGCTTTTCCTTCAAAAATGCATTACAAATGCTTGAAAAAAGAATTTGGAAGACCCCGCATGGTTTCCATTATAGTGCTACATACACCAAATTTCCAGTGCTTACCAACTCAAAAGGCATGGAAGACCCGCATGATTTTCATTAGTGTGCATACAAATGTTTACGTTGGAGGTTGTTTTACAATTGGAAATAAAATTCTTCTGTTTAAATGATTTAGTGACGATACGGCAATACATACCTTCATCAAACAATATCTTCTTGTTTCGCTTCGTTGGACCTTTAAAAAGGAATTGTTTGGGATCCTCAAATCCGCGCTTCTTTTTTAGAGCAACTGAATTATGTTCCTCCGTGCCACTGCAAGCTTCTTTCATATCGTCCAAATCACCAGTTCCTGCAATAGCCTTCTTTCCATAGAATCTTTTCCCCTTCTTCTGAATATCTAGCATACCAACACCTTCTGAGTCCCTTGAGGTACTTCCTCTTCTTAAATTATCCACATCAGTTCCTATACTTCCCATGCTTCCTTCATGATCTTGCTCGTCCCTTACGCTACCCTGATGTTGGGCACTTGTCATCCCTTGTATAAGCCGCTGCCGCCAACAATCAAATTATAGTAAACCTAAACTGCTGATAAACTACCCCAAAAAAACATCTGAACAATGATTCGAGAAACTACCATCTTATCATCATTCTTAGCTGGTGATGGGATATTTCCAATTATTCTTTGCGAGGTTCTGGTTGAATGAGAATCTCGAGGTGATTTATCTTTTTGGGATGCCTTCGTCAACGCCAAAGCTATTTCATGAGCAACATGATCGTCCGCATCCATCTTGAACTTCCGACCAGGCTTTTCTGAAAAATACCTGTCTCCCAAAACTTTGTCAATAGTATGCGACACCGGGACACGTGGAGTCCGCTTTCCAACCACTCGGGGCTCACCCCCTACAACGAATACCAAAGATCATTTCAAAAGACAGTCACAACAATAAAATAAAGATGAGAACAATAACTCAAGATTCCTGCGACATGTATGGCACCGAAAAGAGCTAAAATCTAAGAAAAAACTAATAGCACACCTTTACAAACAAGTATGAATTCACCAGATGTACCATAAAATAGGAATTCTTCGTAATGTAAAACATATTATTACCCGGAAGGTTGGCCTTCAACAATGACAAGCAATCAGAGCTTGATCCAGCAAAATGGGACGGAGAACGATCTGGTACGTTATTATCCACATCTTTGAATGTGTTGCTACGATACTTGCGACGGCTTCGTTTAGGAGCCCTCGGGTGTGCATCTCGATCTCGACCTTCATGGCTTCCCTGCTCACTTTCGCTTCTTTCCTGTTACATAATTGGCACAATTGAGTGCCGAAAACTAGAATAGACAGCGTGTAGATATTTATAAATCAGTTTATCTGTATCATCAGCCTAAGACCTTTCAGTACATCATCGGGTTCTCTTCCATTTGTTCCAAACACTTGCACCATACGTCCATCAGGAACGAGAGTACTTAGTGTTAGTTGCTATTGAATTAGCACTAGTTTTTAGTAACAATGTTTATACTTGGCTCCCTTGACTGCACTCCATGACTCCACTTCAATTTAACAGAAGTCTTAGTGTTTCCCCAGTAGCATGAAATCGTTGAATGTTAATGACATGTGTATTATGTTATTGTATTGCTAATGACATTGAATTGCATTTCAAGTTCTCTTTCTTGTTGATAGAGTGAACAAATAGGTTTGCTTTCATGTTAAACAAATAAAAGATAATTAGTAGGCCTTGAATGCTTAAGCCCTAAAAACAGAGTAAGACATTCATCGGAACATGTCTCACCATTTTTTTATCGAGCAACATACAAGTTACAAGAAACTCCTAAGGATTTTTAAGATCAGGGTATAGCAGAACACACTGGCTAAAGAATTATACATGCATATCCTAATTCTTACCATAACATCATAATGATCAGTCACCATCGCAATGAGCCCAGCAACAGAGGCTGTCCCCTCCGGAAGAGATAAGTATGCCTAAGAACATAAAAGATTTAGGTTACTCTTTATTCATTACAGAACATCACCTATCCACACCACAAGTATAACACCGTGACACATACTGAGAAATAAACTGCAGATTAAACTTACATGGGTGCAAAAGGGGGAGTAGTTTCACAATCGGTGATGGATACAGTCACAGATGAAAAAAAAATGATAAATCGCTCAAATCAAAGAGACATTTCAAGAAAGAAATAAACCGCGTATATCAATGTACTCCCATAAAAGTATAAAATTGAGGAAAAAGTCACTTCAGCAAAATGGAGAGAATTTGAGTTTTGTATAGAGACACCGACGATTCCGAAATTGGGATTTTTCATACAACTCAAGAACTGAGAAAGGATAGTCACTGGATTCAACAAACAAATATATCGGTAAAGAAAATCTGAAACACACCCTATTCATAGAGTAAAGAGCTTCCACCATTTCCACAGATCTGCTACGTACAGCGGCAGCAACCTAAAAACAGTTACCAAAAAACTAAACTCAAAACAGTGTTACTTCCACATATTAGTTTTCTGAAATCTCAAGGACAAGGGTTTTAACTAACCAACGGTCCCGCAGATAAACATCTTTGGTGTACATTCAATGTGTACGAGAATAATCATAAATGATTTAGATTTAGCTATTATAGTAAGAAGTAAGAACCACCCGGCAGATTCAGGACATTGCAGTTAAAAAATAAAACCATAAACTACATAACTCTAGGAACATACTAACCTTCTTCCAGTTTGTCCCATACTTACGATATGCATCATAAAACTGCTGAAGCTCTTTGTTATTCCATTGAGATCCCAACATGTACCCTAGCTTCCTCTTCTACAATTTAAAAAAAAAATTAGGGTCAAAAGGCCAGATATTGCGAAGGAATTTAAGAATGCTCTATTTCCAACATTTCAATTCGAGGCAACTAAATACAAGACAATCAATACAACACGTAAACCTCACTTTCTGCTTGTTCTTGACATCATCCTCATCCTTCTTTAAAGCAACATTTTTTGCAGTCGGTGATTGCTTATTTGCTAGGCCAGTTTTCCTTGACGGAGCCATACGAGGATCTTACTGCTGTCTAAAAAACCAAACCATGAAATGTAAACCGTCAACCAAGTAATATAGAGCATACCGACTGAATAAAGAAATGGTTGTACGCAATGTACTTAGAGACGTTGTCACAAACAACCAAATGAATGATCACATGAATAAAAATCTTAATGATCATACATAAATGTACAGTGGTCAACCATGACATTTGGCTGCAGGAACATTGATTTGGATTTAATTTGTTTGCGTCATACAGTGAGTTATCAATAAATGCAGAATCCTCACAACATACCATTAAAGAGAACTTAAGAGTCTAAATCACCCACACAGTTCAAAATTTTATCAAATTTGAAAAAGAGTAAGGCTTGTTTCCCTAACCAGCTTCTCCTTATCAGCTGGTCCAGAAGCACAAAACAGTTTACTACCCAAGCGAACCACAAGGTGATTCCCTAACAGTCTTTCACTTTCTTGCAAACTGGAGTTCATCATCTCCTTTACCCTCAACTCCACAATCAAACAAATGCACAATAAAACCCAATTCCAATTCATGGAGCCCTACCAAGTACCAACCATCCAAATACACAAACTCAAACACATAAAAACAATAATCGCCCAACTCCAGAAGACCAGAACAACTACAGATAAATCAAACACCCGCTACCTACTTTCCCCAATTCAAATTTCAAAACTTCGCCCTTTCCAGTACCAAATTCACAAAACCCAAATTCAAATCTTGAACTGACACAAATCTCAATGCGAACTCAAATCCCCACCCGAACCGAAACCCAACCCTCAAACACAGCAAGATCTCATCCAAATTGAAGAATCGCTCACCACTAATCCCACAAAGCGTGAAAATTGAAAGATTCAGTCCACCGTCGAGACGTTACGCATCCCAATCCTTCTCATCCAGAACACGACAACCTCTGAACGGCGCCAATGAGAAGCAAGATGGTCCTCGGCAATCGCCGATGATGAAAACGAGAGATGAATTTGAGGCTTGAGGCAGAAGCGCAGCACAATATACAACCGCGAAAACCTTGAAGAGCAAGTACTAAAGGCATCGAAATAGGGGTCGATGTGTATTTTTTTCGGAACTCAAGGGGTCGAAATTTAAAATTTTCAAGGGTTTTGGATTTGTTGGATGATTGTCGGCTACGGTGATTTTTTTTGAAAGCTAAAAGTAGATTAAAACTGGACCGTCCGATGTGATAACATCGTTTGTTCTGGTAGGTCGGTCAACTGGATTGCGTTTGAAATAAATAAATTCTTTAATATATAAAGTTTTAGAATAGTAAATTCATATCCAAAAGAATTTCTTTCAACATCGGAACGGCTTCGTTTTAAGAAGGTGTTTTATCTTCTTCTGCATTTCCATATTGTTTTGATTTTAGGGTTTTATATTTTGAATTTATTTTCTGGTGATGAAGAGCAGATGAGGAAGCTGAGGTTGAATTATTATTTTTTTTGAAATTATTTCTTTGAACTTTCCTGTCTTGTTTTGCGTTGATGTTCGATTTATGTTTCCGTTACTGTATATATATGTCTGGTTGGGTAGGACATTTCTACTCTGTCAATCTACTGCTTGCAATAGTGATTAATTAGGTCAGTTTTTTTTTTTTGGCTTTTTGCAAAATCTGATGTTTTGTGTTTGAGTTCTTTATGTATTGCATGAAGAAGAGTTCATCTTGTGTGACTTTGTTTTTGATTTTTTACTTTTAACAGCTAGCACTAGAGAAGAGATGAGGCGACAAAGAACTGCAAATATATGTGGTTCTTCTTGCAAATATGATCATCCAAAATATAATGAGGTTTCTTTTAATCACGTTGGACATGGTTCGTTTTGATTGTCCTTTTACAGCTATTTTGTTTACTGACTGGAAATTAAGGAAATTGATTCTCTTCACTACTTTTATGTATGAGAAGGAATTTTGAGTTTCTATCCATATAGGGCGGAAAAAAAATGTGTGCCTATTTTTTTGGAAACGGGTTGTTGCAAGTTTGGATCAACTTGTAAATTTGATCATCATCATCCTCGGAATGTTTATGGTCATGTACCCGCTGCTAAACTAGAGATACTTCAGCACCCTTTACACTCACCCACTGCCTGCATCCGGTCCATAATATGGTATGTTCCCCGGAAATTGGCAACTCATGAAGACTCCTCTCCAGAGGCAAAATAAACACATAACCAGTACCCTAGAGGCAAAATAAACACATAGTGTTCAATGGAAAACTGACAAAAGCGCGGCTGATGAGCAAGGAGAGGCATGAGTCTGTGATGAACATAAAAGAGGAGCTTGACGAAACATCACCAGGTGTTTCTCAACATGGCGGTGCTGGAGTGGAGAAGCATGGGGAGGCTTTGGAGTGGATTATATCGAGCATAATTAATGTGATGAAAGCTGGGAGTTTTGTCAGCGGCGGAACGGACATTATTTGCTATGCGAATCAGATAAAGAAGAGGAATAAAGATGGGTTTTGTTGGTGTTTGGGATTGTACGTGATGGTTTTTTTGTTGGTGTGCATTGATTCTGTATTCAAGTCTTTGATGAGAACTGGGAAGCATTTTTTGCTAGTTTTCATGTATGTAATTTTACTAATAATTTTATAAAAAAAAGGTATTCGATGAATCGTGATAATAGGTGCTAAATGTTGAACCGATGTACAAATTGCACTTCCTATTGCGATGAATAGTAATAGGAAGTGCTATTTGAGCAACAATCGGGCTACGAGAGAACAGATTAGCGATGTGAGAATCGGTTTACTCCTCCTCTGCCTTGCTGTTGCTGTTGGCGCTGGCGGCTGTTCGTGTGATGCTGGTGGGGATCTGACCGGCGGCTTCAGGGGTGCTGAATTGTAAGAGTTGGCCGTGGGTGGTGGCTGCACCAAGATTTTTGGTTGTACATATTTGGTGTCCGCTTTGTAATGTTTTAGTTGTTTGTTTAGTTTAGGTTGTAGGTTAGTTTCGGGACGGTTTGTCCCTGTTGGTTAAGTTGTCGGCCTCGGCCGGATATTGTCGGCTTCGGTCGGAACTTGTCGGCTTCGGCCGTACACTGTCGGCTTAGGCCGGAAATGGTAGCTTTGGCTGTACCAGGTTTCGTTTAAGGGCCCTCTGCTCTTTATTTCGTTGCAAGTGTCGTCTACTTCGGCCAGGCGGCCGGGCTTTGCTGGGCCCTTATTGGGTGGTTTGCAGGACCCCTTGTAAGTATAAGAGAAGTCAACTACATTTAAACTGTCGTGAGGATCATAGACCGCACCAGAAAAATATCCAGACACCAGGTCCCTTACCAAGTTACCATGAATCCAGTAATATTCTGAAGAAAGATCAATGGAATCTTCCGTTGAGCACATAATTCAATGAAATGCACTCCTTTGAGAGCAGATTCATTAAACAATATCCTGTTGTTTCCAATTATTCCAACAGGATGTCCGTAAACTCTAGCAAAGCCTGTGACGAGTGTCTGCAGAGACGAAATTTGTAGAGTCAGATAAATAAGAATACAAAATCAAGTTTTATAGTTTGATATATCAAAATGCCCTCACAGTTCCATTGATATAGTTTCTTGAATTCATCAAATTCACTCCCATCAACAATTCGAGCAATGACTGATCTAATATCAAAAGCTTGCTTCAAATCTGCTGGTGCTATGGAAATGGAACGAAGCTCATTGACATCATAAAGTGGTTCTTCTTTTTTCGATTCATAAGTGGACTTAGCCACCAAAAAATAACAGAAATCCTGTTAATGTAAGTGACATTTCACTACTACTACTACTCTGGTTACTGAGTATTCTTAGTACCAAAATATCACTTAGCTATCACTTAGTACCAAAATATCATAAAGTGGTTCTTGATATTCAAGGGCAGCACTCTGCACCATATCATTTCCAGGTTTTGCAGCCATGTGAAGATTCTTAACAATGTTTCTTCCAATTGCCAATCCATGCAGCTCATCTGAAGGGAAAGAAAGTAAAAATTATCTAATGCAGTCGGTGCATATTTGTAACCAATGTTTTACTTGAATGTAGCTCTTATTATATATGACGGGTCACAGGTGTAAGAATATATGAGCCAATACCTTGAGCAAGATAGTCAGAAACACCAGAACCAGATGTCTTGCAGTGAACTACGGCCCCACCTAAATCCTCCGCAGAGACTTCTTCCCCAGTAGCAGCCTACAAAAAACCTCTTAGATATGTCCCAAATAAATTATATACATCAATCCAGAAAATCAAAGTCTGATGTCAAGGGCTTGATTGCTAGGTTCATCAAAACAAAATCAAAGATAGTTGGTTTTCACATTGCCCAAAATCTTTAGTATGATGTTATGTTAACCAACCTTAAAGAGTGGGGGTCCAGCCAGAAATATGGTTCTGTTTCCCTTCACCATCACACTTTCATCAGCCATTTCAGGTATATAAGCACCTCCTGCAGTGCAAGAACCAAGTACTAGTGCAATTTGAGGAATATCCTCAGCAGACATGGTCGCTTGGTTATCAAAAATCCTTCCAAAATTTTCCTTGTCAGGGAATACTTCTGCCTGCTTTGGAAGGAAAGCACCGCCACTGTCAACAAGATATATGCACGGAAGTTTGCATTTGGCAGCAATTTCTTGTGCCCTGAGATGTTTCTTCACAGTAATTGGATTTGGATAGTAAGTCCCACCCTTCACAGTCGGACCATTCGCTACAAACATACAAAGCCGTCCATGCACTGTCCATATTCCAGTAATTATGCCTGCTGAAGGCAACTTATCCTCATAAAGTCCGTGCCCTGCAAGCTTTGAAACAACAACAATTCACACAATTACATAACCAAACACATCAATCAAACCTGTAGTTTCAGCATTGAATTGAACACTGACTAACATGAGGTTTGAAAATCCTAAACCTAAACTCGATGATAGGTAAAATGGTTGCAGAAACATGCGGTTCAAAGAAGCAACCACTACCTGAGAAAGCTCCAAAAACGATGTACCAGGATCGATCAACCGCTCAATCATGTCCCTCGGAAGCCTGCTCCGATTCCTCTTCACAGCTTCCGCTCCTCCTCCAGCCATAACCTTGTCAATATGAGACTTCAACTCTGAATTCAAACCCTCCATCACCTTTAAATTCGCTTCGAATGCCTCACTCGTCCGATCAACCCCATCCGGCAGGACTACGATCGACATAGCGCGAGTCTGAAAAAGCAGAAACATTTTGTTCCGGCATGAACTCTGACTAAAGCACGCCGCCGCCACTGCCACTGTTCGCTTCGCCAATGCCCTAAGCATTTCTTAGCCTTCGAATCCTGCCTGTTTTCTGTTCCGATCACACTCACTCGTCCTCTTTACCGAATGGCTTTATGCTCCTACGGAGTTGTGACACGTCAGCAGCTCGTCGTCATCATAATCTTATTCAGCTCGTCAATTTCGATTCTCCAGCTACGCAGGGCTTGCCTGTAACATATATGATATATCCGATACGATAACGTGGATAACAATTTCATTATACTTTTACCTTGCTGGATAAAAAAGATGGCAATGCCAAGCGGCAATATTTGAATTTATAATTTGACTCACCTACTGATTCAATTAAAAATTTAGATTTCACCAGTAGTCTCCGCAAGAGCAGACACCATTCTTGAAATGATGGAATCGATTAGAGTCCCTGACTGTGATATCCCGCTCAGTGATAATCGATATGTACTTTGTAGCGTTATGGCAGTCTCCACAAACCCGCAAGTTTTTAAAGACACAGATAGGGCTCTTTGGAGGTGTGTTCAGAATGCCAAATGCTATAGCGAGGCGTTCACTATGACTAGTGAGGATATGTTCTTTCTCGTCGTCCTCTACATCTTGCAACACGAAGCTGAAGTCAGGGACATATCCTAATGCCTTCATTTTGGGTAGCAGCAGACCGAGTTCTTTGTAGATTTCGTCCAGCTGTGGGTGGGATTCGGTTGCCGTGTAGAAGACATCTATCATGTTGTTTAGCTCAATCGAGCTCCATCCCGGAGTTTTGACCAAACCTTTGCCCCTGGCCAACGATCTAACATTCTTCACTCCTTCCCATTTACCGACATTTGCATAAATGTTTGACATTAGGATATAGTACCCGACATTATTTGGATCAACTTCAAACAATTTTTGTGAAGCAAGTGAGCCTAGATCGAAATTTCCATGTATTCTACAAGCACCGAGAAGAGCACCCCAGATGGAAGCATCCGGTTTTACAGGCATTTTCTGTATGAAGTCATAGGCGTCATCAAAAAGCCCAGCTCGGCCAAACAAGTCTACCATACAACCATAGTGCTTTAAGGTTGGTTTAATCCTATACTCAACCTGCATTAACGAGAAGCACCACTTGCCCACATCAACCATTCCTGAATGGCTGCAAGATGATAACAAAGACACAAATGTAATATGATCCGGCTTTACGCCTTCATTCCTCATTTCATTGAATAGCTTCATGACCATGTCTCCATGCCCATGTAAGCCATGGCAAGATATTATTGCATTCCATAAAACTGCATTATTGCGTTGTCCTTGGTAGAATAAGGCCAGGGCGTCTTCTAACCTCCCACACTTACCGTACATGTCAATGAGACATGTGCTCACATAGACATCTAAGTAGAAACTGTTTTTTATGACCTGTCCGTGAACTTTCATCCCTTGCCGTAAGGATCCCACGTGAGAGTACGCTGGGAGAATACTAACCCATGTCCCCTGATTTGGCAGGATCTCTTTAAACTCGGCCATTTCGTTGTACAATTCTATCGCCTCACTTGCTAGTCCATTTTGAGAATAGCCCGTGATTAAGGTGTTCCACGAAATTACATCCTTTTCAGGGATCTGCCAAAAAATTATCCGAGCAGAATCTACAACACCAAGTTTTGCATACATGTCCATGACTGCGTTGGCAACAACTACATAATCTAACATCAGATTTTTGCGAAGCGCAAATCCATGAACTAACTTACTGTTTTCACAATTCTTAGATTGAGCAACAGCTGAAGCTAAACTCACAATGGTTAAGTTATCAGGCTGAACTCCACTGAGCTGCATCTTGTTAAAATACTCAAGTGCATTCTCTGCATCACCATTTTGCTCATATGTAGCAATTATTGAGTTCCACGAAACTATATCTCTTACCATCATATGACAAAAGATCCTCCGAGCATCCTCCAACTTCCCAAATTTGGAATACATGTCAATCAATGCATTTCCAACGAACAATTCATCTTCTAGACCATGCTTTACAGCATATACATGGATGGTCATGCCTAAACTCTTATCCTTAGCTTGAGCACAAGCTGGCAGAACAGCTGCAACGGTAACCGCGTCCATCTCAACGCCAAGTAATCTCATCTCAGTGAAAAAATCCAAAGCATCCGAGGCATTTCCATACTGACAAAGCCCGGAAATCATAGCGTTCCAAGCACCCATATCTCTAAAGGTCATTTCGCCGAACAAATGAAGCGCGAGGTCCGTACACTTAAATCTAGAATACATATGGATTAAAGAAGCGGCAACATAAACATCCCAAATAAGCCCCAGCTTAAAGACCCAACAATGCATCTTTTCCCCATCTGTTAAATTATCACATGCCTTCAAAACAGAAGGAAATGTATAAAAATCAGGCCGGACATCAGAGGTCTGGACTAACTGATAGAAACTTCGAAGTGCATCACGAGAACGGCCACTGCGTACATAAATAGAGATCATAGAGTTCCAGGTGTATACATCCTTATTGGGTATCCAATCAAATATCTCTTTGGATAAGGCGGGATTACCAAGGTTGGCATATAGATTAGTAAGTCGAGTAGACAAGTGAATTCTTCGAGCATTCCCCGACACCATAAGTATGCAATGAAGGCACTTTGCAAGGTCGATGTTATAACATGAACGAAATAGATGCTCGTAATCAAAATATGAGCATTTGTATTCATCCTTATAAACCAATCCTTCCACAGAGCCCGAGTAGTACGATCTAGACACAGCATGCCTTGTATGCACACGTCTTGATACATGCATAGAACCGGAAGCTATCACAAACCTGAAGAATTCAAAAAACTGAATATATTAAGTAAAGTACTCAAATCTTCAACACCGGGACTAAACCACAACAAATGATGCCAAAATCTAATTTTAATTACACCTTAAAAAGCATATTGCTACCTGAATTACATAACACACACACTTCATATACACCAGAAGCTGAAAATTCTACAAAGACAACTTCTTCTTCTTTTTTTTGTTGAGATAATGAATTTTTATTAAAACTCCAAACGATGAAAAGTGGTCAGCCAGCGATTGGAAATAACAGGAAGACAGACTTGTACTTGCGAGCAAAGAAAGCTAGCCATTACACAAAATGATAATTGAAAACTCTTAACAAAGTTACAACCAATAGCAAGCAAGGCCATAAGCATCGCGACAATGGTTGGTGAAATTGGGGGAAGATTTGGAGAGAGGAAGAGAGATTGAGATTGTAAGATTTTGAGAGGTCTACAAAGACAACTGACATTCAACCCTTCACCAAACGCAAATTCGGAATCTTTTATTCGAACATTTCTACACCCCAATTAAATAAAAAAACTAAAAACACAAGCATTTGAAGTTGAATCAGCAATCCAGAAGCCATACCTAAACATACATGTATGTTTAACAAAATTTCCACTCCTTGAGGCTTGAGCGACACAGATAATGCCGTTAGTGCCGAAAATGATTCCTTCTGTCTGCAAAAACAACTTCAATTTGGGTATCAGGGTTTATCAGAAGCAATTTGTTAACAAACAAGACGCAGATGAGTTTAGTGGGCTCTTTACCTCAAGGCCCAAAAATTTAAAGCCCATTCACTAATTAGGTTCATCTACAAACTGATGTGTCTTTTTCTTTTCAATGACCATTTTAAGTTATTGTATATTTACGAGAATTGATTAAATGTAAATTACGGTACAAATCAATTTTATTTAAATAAACGGTAAACATCTTAAAGATCAGTTGATACGAAACAGAACAAAGCAACCGAATGAAGAAACAAAAGTATTAATGTTGCCGATGGGGAAAAACATAATAAGGCCAATGCTGGAAGCTTGCTACACTTCCATCACAGTAAAACCATACCATCAACAACAACAACAACATACAGCATAACCTATGCTACGTACTAAAAAAGGATACAAAGAAAGCAAAGACTTCAAAAAAGAGGATAGCTAAAGTCATCACCAAAATCAGCAACTGATGATGCAGGGATGAAACTGCTGGCAGTAGCATTATTATTACTACTTTGAGAGAAACTTAACCCGGCCAACTCATCATCGTAATTATTCATCTCCCACAGCTGCAGCTTCTGTTCTACACCATCACCCCAAAACCCTCTCTCACTCAACATGCTGATCCAATCATCACTCCGGCCATCATCTGCTGCATTATTGTTAGTTGTCATGTTGCCAGTATCAAGCTGCAGCCCATTGTAGAGGTTTGAGTCATACGGATTGATTAGACGACCCTTATTTGAGTCAGTGCATGTTGAAGCAGCTGGAGGAGGCTTCAAGCAGACCTCAGGGACAATGCAGCTCAGGTCACCTGAATTATTATACTCACTCCGGCTACTTGACAACAAAACATCATCACCGGGCGCTGCTATCTGATGACTATGTGATGCTTGGGATGACGACCATGCATTAATACTTGTAGGATACATGCATTGGATCGACCGGCAACAAGCGCAACTCTGACGACAGCATGGGATCATAGTTTGGTTGCTGCTCATGACCGGCTGTTTGTGATTATACTGGTCCACCAGCTGTGGTGGAGAAGCATATGGAGTGAGGAGAGAGCAGTGAAAAGATGATGATGATGATGATGAGCCAGCTGTAGAGTAAACAAAGTTAGTTCTAGCTTGAGTGCCTTTCATAGACAAGGCAGCTCTATCATAAGCCAATGCAGCCTCATGAGCAGTGTCAAAAGTTCCAAGCCAATGCCTCTCCTTAGTTGTTGGATCTCTTATCTCCGCCGCGTATCGACCCCATGGACGTCTTCTCACGCCCAAGAACCGCCCTGGCTCAGCCTGCCTCCTCCTTCCAACTTTCTTAAACTGATCACTATAAGCTGTACTCCCAGTTGGTCTTTTGAGGGACGTCACACCCTTTTGACCCATAATTGTGGTTTCATGGCTGCTGTTTGTTTTGTCCATGAGTTTGTTTCTTTGTATGTGGAAACTTGATCACAAGTTTTCTAGAGAGAGTGAAAGTTGAGAGGTGGGGAGTAAAGGGGTATTGTGGGAGGTCTATTTAAGGGCATATGGTAATGGTTTGACAATAATGAAGGACAGTTCGAGATTTTGGTTCATTCAAATGAAGGGTCAACATCATCAATCTTTTTGAGCTAGTGTCAGTCAACTAGTGAGTGTGCTTTAAGAAAGATCTTTCTCTTTGTGTTTCTTGTTATCTGTTTCCTCAGTCATATGAATCATGATAGATCTCAAGTCATTTCCCAAACTCAAAACCATCATTGCAACAAATACACATTAGGCAATGCCCACCATTTTTTTTCCTCAACATTATCACTTTCACCTTTTACTATAAGTCAAGGATCATTTTGATTTTCAAAAAATGACCAGTTAGAAATGACGTATTTTTATAAAAAAAAAATATACACTAATCACAATCCTTAATTTGGTTATTTGAACAAATAAGATTAAATCGCGTATTGAATTTTATTTATGGTTAAATTCTCGATGACGAATTATAAATTTTTCGTGACGAACTTCTGATTTTTCGGCGATGAATTATAACTCAGTTTTGACGAACTTTGCATGCATATTGTACC
Source organism: Rhodiola kirilowii (assembly GCA_033675215.1). Taxonomy (NCBI): domain Eukaryota; kingdom Viridiplantae; phylum Streptophyta; class Magnoliopsida; order Saxifragales; family Crassulaceae; genus Rhodiola; species Rhodiola kirilowii. Next base: position 4,331,090 of record CM066194.1, read on the forward strand.
AAAAATATGTCATTTACCTGATATTTATTCTTTCAATTACATCAAATAAAAAACAAATGCAAAAAGATAAGTGTGCCCTTATATAGATTTCTATCGAATAAAAAAATTAAAATAAGTTATTAATTACGAAATAATTTGGATCATTAATTGATTTAGATGAGTCGATATGAGTTTTTTTGTGTGTGTAGTTCGTATTTGATTCATTCCCAAAAATTCAACTTAATATTTATTATAAGTAGCACTCGATTATTTTTTTTTAATGGGAGCTTAAAGCTCAGAAAATAGCATCTGTTCTTTTTTTGATGCGCTGATAGGGACTTGAACCCGGGCCGCCTACAAGCACCGGAGGAGCTCCATACCACCATGGCAACTCACTTCGCCCTAAGTAGCACTCGATTATTAAACTATAAAAAAATCACACATTTAACTTAGATAAAAATGCTTGATTATTCAAAGTTTTAAATAAAGTACTGAACAATCAAACTAGAAAATTCAAAAAGAACAAGCTCCATATTTATAAGGGTGGGGAGTATTAATCTCAGTGCTGCAAGGCACAAAAAATAGCCACACCAAAAACCATCCCTTTTTTATTTGTATATTTAAAACGACATTATTTTTGCTAACATGATGGAATTAGACATGATGATTCTTTAATTACATACATGATCAGTGCTTCATAAAAAAAACATTATTTTAACGGTTCGATATTTCATTTTTAGGTTTATTTATACAATGTACCTAACTAAAACGACACGTTTATCCTAGGGGTGGGCGAAAAGACCGAACCCGGCCCGAACCGAACCGAAAAAAGCCCGAACGGGCCGGTTTTTCTCGTACCAAAAACCGAACCGAAAAAAACCCGAACCGAATGGTTTGGTTCGGTTCGGTCTCGGGTTTGCTTTTTTTTCTGATCGAAAGCCCGAACCGAACCGAAAATATGTGTTTTCTGTCAATTTACAGAACCCGGCCCGAACCGAACCGAACCGAACCCGGCCCGACCCGAACCGAAAATTGAATTTACATAAAAAGACCGAAAAAGACCAAAAAAACCCGAAAAGACCGAAAAACCCGGAAAAACCGGAAAAAACTGGAAAATCGCAAAAAAGGACCGAACCGACCCGAATCGAAAAGGACCGAACCGAAAAAGCTCGAAAACCCGAACCGACCCGACCGAACACGAAAAAGACCGAAAGGACCGAAAAAGACCGAACCGGCCCGAAACCCGAATTTTCGGGCTTTGGTCGGTTTTCAATTTTAGAAGGACCGAACCCGAACCGAACCGAAATTTCGGATTTCGGTTCGGTATTCACAAAAAACCGACCCGAACCGACCCGAGCCCAAGTTTTGAAACTCAAGTTATTAGGTTTTCATCTTTGAGATGCTTCAGTACGTACTTTATTATGCGCGGAGGATGATGGCTAGCTAGCTATGTACTTATAAAGTAAAGTTTGCTTTTGAAATAGGGCCGGGGGGTTTACATGCCCTAGACTGTACGTAACTGTGACTGTGAGTTAATTAGTGACATTGGAAAGGTGCATAAAACCAATAAGAGGGTCAACCTCTCTGCATCTGATCTCTTTAATTCTTTGCATTGTGTCCTTTGCGCAAGATCTTCTTCCTTCTTCTTCTTCTTCACTTGTCACTCAATACAAAGTCTTTTTTGCAACAAAAGCTTCACCAATATATGCCATGCGCATGCAGTGTACGTATATGTATACATATATATAATTCAGTGTCATAATTGCAACAAAGGCATAGCTTTGGTATATGCCTGTGTTTGAATAGCATCCATCATGCATGGCAGTCAATCTCTCTTTTCTCTCTCTCTCTCTCTCTTCAAGAAGCCATCAGTTAGCTATATTTATCTGTCAAGGCTTATTAGTTCTATTTTTTTTTGATCAAAGGCTTATTAGTTCTAATTAAATCTTCATTTAATTAGCCATCCATATTTGATATTTCTCTCTTCCCATATAGTCTCTCAATTCTCACATACTATTATTATGTTTTGTCCAATTAAATAAAACTGCTTAAATGTGACATGCATGGATACAAATTTAATTTGCAATTCTGATTCGATCGATATCAATCAGTTCATCCCATCTCAATCAAATTCAAAAAGATATATAGCTAGAGTACACAGTTTATTACGTGGTATGAGAGGAGATCTCATAAGAATGAACAATCCTCTCGAAATTATGTTCGACTCATGGAACCAAGTTTTGGCAGTGTAAGGGTGGTGGAATTTTTAAAAAAAAATAATTCCCAATGATGTTTAATACTGTAGAATCCACAGTTTGAACTAATAATAAATCTAGTTGAAGAGAAGTGAATTAAATAGAACTGGATATGGTGACAGTCAAATGATCTCAGTTTCAGTCCAACTAGGGGCGGGATTGTACTCCTAAGTCCTAACTAGTATATATTTAGAGATGAAGAAGGCAACACACAGTACCGCAAGTTCTCAGTTGATTGAATGAATGAATGAGTGAGTCAATCCCAAAGTACATCAAACACCACCAATTAATCCTAGTATCCTACACTGACACCAAATTCAAAGGCTTGCAGAAACATCATCATAAAAATCAGATCCTAATTTTTATTAGTGTCGACACAGCTGTTGGACGTACACGTGTGTGGTTTGTCAACACTGTTGGCGCATAGTAACAACGCCGTAATCACTCAGTGTCTTCTCAGGTCAAGTAGATATGCTCTCAGTTTACGTGTCAAACACAAAATACCATAACTAATTTTTAGTTAACAAACGAGATTCATATCAGATCTTCCCCATCAGTGGTTGTTGTTGTGCTTTGTGTGACAACTACGTACTGGCCAGACATGAGACATCAACAACTGAAACCCATTTTAGGAACAGGAGAATTCAACAGTGGTGTACATTTCAATCTTCAATTCAGAGAAACAAAGAGGCAGTCACGGAGAATGGAGTAGTTAGTAGCTCATTTTGGTGGATTTTTTTTATCAGTTTCAGAGTGATGCATTGCATTGTTTATGTTTTTAGTTTCAGTCAACCACATAGTTTTGTTATATTTATAAATAAAAATATCAATAGAAACAACGTCGTTCTGGCACTTGGAACATTTTTGGTAGGGATAAACAATTTGAGATCGGATCGGATCGGACCAAATTTTACGGATCGGTCCAAGACCGGACCATAAAAATTCCGGTCCGGTACGGTCCCTAATTTTTGGCACTTCGACAATGTTTCTAATATTTGTTAAAGGCGTTTTGAAATACATTCAAATGAAATTGAATTCAGGGCAGAGTGAAAAATTATTGGCAGATTTACAACAGACTACAAAAGATTGATGTGATCAGTGTGCTCATATAATAGGAACACAAACTAGGATATCTGATTTTAAGCTGCTGGTTTGTGTTTTATACTTGCATGTTATGTTATATATATATATATATAATATGTAGTCTGTTCGGACAAGATTGCAACTTTTAATTTCTGCAGCGTGCAACACGCATATGTTGAAAACTGTTATGGAAAATGACATACATATCTCTCTTGATTGTTTTGATAGGGCCATGTCAGGTAAAAACTAGTAACTTACTTGTATCTTTCTTGATCCATGCTGGGACATTTTGATGAATCATCGCGACATCGGGTTCTGTCACACCAAACACATCTGTGACTGTAACCAAGATGCAACAGTTCAGAGAGACTTTAGATAAACTTGCATTGAGAAATCATCATTAATGTATGTAACGCAGCAATTTATGTGGTCTCCTTACTTGGCTTGATTCCTCATTTGGTGTCGGGTTCACTGATTGTCTTGCTACGTTTGTGATATCAGTATTTGTGTGAGGAGACTGGAACTGTTATACGGAGACTCTTGTGAGGGACAAAACAGGTTCTTAAGGTCTACTTGCAGACCACTTGATGGTATCTGCTGATTTTCTTCTCACATTTGTTGGACCAGTGCTCTCAGCAGCATCATGCCACTGTAGCTCCATCTGAGATGAAACAAGTAACAGCAAATGTGAAGGTGAGTGGCCACGAGGACTATGGTTGCGACAATAAAATTACTTCAAAAATTTAAACTTGTCAGTGGGCTCGGTATTTACATTACAGATGCCATATGAATAATACGCCAAATGATCACAGAATTTTTTTTATAACATCTCCCCGCAGAAAAAAAGGGGAAAATGGGAGAGTTGACGGTGAGTAATTCCCAAGCTTTTCACTTTTGAAGTTTCCAAATTTATGACTGCATTATGAGAAATTACAATTTTTATCAAGGTTGCCAAAGAAAGCCATACCTCGCCAACAATCACAGTGTCACCTTCTTTCACGCCTTGTTTGATGAGAGACTTGTATACCCCACAAGCTTCTAAAACATGCTGGAATCTTTTGTCAGAATCTTCATATCTGCCGGGAAAAAAAAATTGGAAACGTTATGCAAAGACACAAGATCAAAAAAATATTAGGACAAATCACAGCTTAGTTGAGCTCATGCTGCTGGGGGGACTTCAGAGTCAGGCCATATACACAATAAACACTTGCAAGCGCAGCTATAGAAAGGCAATGGCGATAAGCGATATGGGAGTAGTCTGGTGTGCACAAATAAAATACATAAAGCAAGAGGGAATCAATGCTTTACTTCCGTGAATAAGAAATGATGTGCAATTTGCATACCGCCAGTTTGTCATTTGAACAAAACGTTCCAAGCCATTTCCTGTTACAGTCCAAGTGCTGGTTGCAGCATCATGCAATATTTTGAACTCGTTTATAGATGCCTTTCGCTGTTTTTGCAGCATATCAGCGACACGGTTCAGATTCCCTTCGTCGAAACCTGTACAGAACAGCTATATAAGAGTATTGTGTAACTAAAGAAGCTACCGTACTTTAAATGACTCAACCGACACAAATTCTGGAATGAACTACATACTAAGCACCTATTGTTCTATACATTATCCATATTTTGCAAGAGAGAAAAAAGAAATATTTATTGGTATCTGTATAACCTAATTCAGTAGTGTTTTGAATTCTTACTCTCATTGTTCTTGTTATTAAAAACTTCCTTATTTTCTTGCAGAAGCCTGTAAGCTGTGGAAATTACGTCTTGAGTGCCTTCTCCTTTGACAGCACTCATGCATAAACATTTGAAGCCGCGGGATTCTAAATTTTTGCGGAAGGCGGGCCACTTTTCCCTTGCATCCGGAAGGTCCATTTTGTTGAACGCAACCAAAAATGGCTTATCAGAAAGTTCTGGATTAAATAATTCTAACTCAAGACGAACGGCATCAAATTCATATTCTGGCTGCTCTGAAGACCCATCAACCACATGAATCTGTTCCAAAGTGCATATAATTCAATTAGTCCTCAAGTGTCTAACTGTTCTAAAGAGTTATTAAAAATGTCTACTGCGGGAATGTATATGTTATCTAAGAGCTACTTGGAAATAACATGTCGATAAGAATCATCAACAATTTTTAAGTCTGCCAATACTATATATTCTTATACTCAACATTTTATTTAAGAAAAACTTGCTTCTTTAGGAGAGTGATTCGTACCAGGGACGAACACCTTTCAGTGTGTCTTAGAAACTCGTGCCCCAACCCAAAACCCCTATGTGCTCCTTCCAGCAAACCAGGCAAGTCAGCAACGACCATAGTTGCATCAAAGTCGAATGAGACAACACCTAAGTTTGGGAGTAACGTTGTGAAGGGGTAATTTGCTATTGCTGGCTGGGCAGCACTAACCACACTAAGGAGTGTGCTTTTTCCTGCATTTGGTGCCCCCACTATACCAACATCAGCGACCAGCTTCAGCTCTAAGTCCAGCCACCTAAAGCCCAATGCACATAACTGACATCAATGACGGCCAATGCTCATACTTCAATTAAAAGCTTTTAATGTGAGAACTAAACTACACAACAGTCGATGTACATCAATTAATTAAAAGTTCCATATAAACATATTAAAATCTTTTTGCTGATATAATTCTTGCCAATAATTCAACCGCAATCTAATTGTACAACAAATCCTACCTAAACGCACTCCACTCGAAACATGACCTCGGAATTATTCAAGATCAATAACAGTAGTATATGTAATTTCTAGTAGGCAAAAATTCAGTGCAAAGAAACTTGCGAATATAATAAGCAGGAGGCTTACATTTCCGGTCCTTCCTCGCCATTCTCAGCAATCCTCGGCACCTTATTAGCCCCAGACTTAAACGACGCATTCCCTCTACCTCCCCTCCCACCAGGAATCAAAAGTGCCTTCTGTCCCGGATACAGCAACTCCAACAAAACTTCTCCTTGATTCCCATCCTTATAAGCTTCTCTAATCACCGTCCCTGGCGCAACCTTCACCACCACATCTTCCCCCTTTGCCCCGGCCTGCTTCATCCCCTGCCCATGCGCACCCCTCCCGGCTCTAAAATGCATACTATTCCTAAAAGGCAACAACGAATTCATCGATCCATCCACCTCCACATACACATTCCCACCTCTCCCTCCATCTCCACCTGACGGCCCTCCAAAAGGTACAAACTTCTCTCTCCTAAAAGCCACCACTCCATTCCCTCCATCCCCAGATTTCACAAAAACCTTGGCGCGGTCAAAACACCTCATCACCGCCGGCACTCCCTTCTCCTTAAACTCCTCCTCCGACACCTCATTCCCTTCAAAATCCGACATCTCTGCACCTCGGAACGCCACCATTTCTCCATCTCCTTCAACCTCACCCTCCCCATCCGAATCATACGTACCCTCAAAAACCTCATACTCGCCATAATCATACCCTAACTCACCATCAACCTCATCTTCATCCTCACTCAACTCATCCACGCCAATCACACCCTTCTCCTTCAAAATCGCCGACACAGTAACATCCGATAACTTAATAACACTCGAATCCTCCTCCACTTCTTCAATCGGAGGCAGCCGCGAATACGTCGTGGCTTCGCCTCCAAACGGCGGCGGTGGGGGAAGCTTCCGCTTGGGCTGCGCCTTCAGCTTCGGATTCGGAAACTTTCTTGTGTAGGTCTTGCGAGGAGTTCCCGCCCCTGTGTTGGTTCGAGCGAGCGCGTATGTAGTGAAGAACACGTAGCTGGATAAGGCCGCCATTTTTGCTCCTCCCAGAGCTTCTTCTACAGCAATATCTAGAAACTTGAATTTCAGTAAAATATTAAATATTTTACAAAATTGAAAATCTAAAGCTTCATATTTTAATTATTATTTCTTTTTAGAAATGCTGAAAATGAATTTCGCAGTTGATTAATTGCAAAAAGTTTTGATCTTTTCTCTCATCCGAATTGAGGGGCTGATTAGGGTTTTGCGAATCGGAGAGTCGTTGAATTCGATTAATATTGCGTGAGTGGGGCGAACGGGGGAAGCTTGAAGTATGTGGCTTCGGCATATTGGATCTGGAGAAGGGGTAAGAGTCTCGCTTTGCCGATTTATTATTGTTTTTGTTGGTAGCTTTGTATCTTGGGAAATTAGGATTAGGGTTTCAAATGGTAGTTAGGAAGATATTTTTGCTTGAAATGGAGTTCCTTGTTAATTGGTGTTGTGGGTTGAAACTAGGGTTTTAATTTTGAGGATTTGGATGTTTTTTATGTTAGATAATGGAATGCACCTGTTTGCTGTTTGAGTATACCATTGAAGAGTTAAGATTTTATGATTAGTTGATTCGCAGAGTGAAGAAGACCATGGATTGGACGTCTCATGGTCTTCATGGAGTTGGATGTTTCATGGTAAGAAGTAGTTTCAAGCTCAGTTGTTATTACTAGGGTTCGAGTTGACGAAAACCGTACCAGCGTGAATCGGTAGGGCTTATATTGGGTAGCCATTTTGAAATTACATTAGATTTAGCTAGGTGGATTGGAAGTGGAAAAAAGGCTGATGTGTTCAAAACTGAAAGTGTTTGAGCATTCTCTTGTACTCTTTCCTTAAATGATTATTAGGAAAGTGTAGATAAAGTATAGACCAAAAGAGCAGAAAGTTTGTTTCTTTGACACCAGCACGGCCGCACGGCGTATAAGTATTACAGAGAAATTAATTCACCTTGGTTGGAGTTGTCAGTTGTGTCATGCCGACGTCCTTCAATGTTACAGATATGTTTCTTGCCCCTGGTAAAGACGTGAATTGAACTCTAAACGTGGAAGAGCTTCAAGAATTAGCAAATAGAATACTTCTGAAATTTTCACTAAAAAGGGATACGTAGGTCGTAGTTGTTTTTCAGTATGCTAGTTTAGTTGAGATTCATAAAATTCATTTTGTAATCTAAGCGCAAAGTTTATTGGAACATAACATCAGTCATTGACGTATATTTACTAGCTTTTGTGAAGCATGTTCATCGTGTAAAGGGTGGAAGATGTAATGCTCCTGGGATGGACTTCGAAACCTCTCTAGACTATCGTGGCTCTCGAGAACAAAGTTGCTATCGAAGGTTAAACTTCGATGTTTCAGTACCTTGGTCTTAAGGGGAGGGAATTCCTTACAACAGCAATTATATAAACACTCGCAGGTGAACCCTTCACAAATAACAAAATCTTACTGCTTAAATATTTCGCTAGATAAGAAATTGTAACCAAGAAAATGGAAGAAAAGAAGGGAGCATCCATGAGACGAGATGCACCCGGTACAATCTTCCTACAGTAATCTCTGAAATGTCTTGTTTGTAGATCTTGAGTCAGTTCCACATGTCTCAAATCATCAGAAACATTAAAATGAACTGAATGGAATGAGCCTGGTTTTGCAAGTTAACTTTACTGTCCTTGTATGTTATCAAAAATGAAAAAAAAAACTACACTGTCCTTGTGCTAATCAGGGATTTTTATTCTTATCAGAAAAAAGTAGGGATTTTTATTTTAGTGTTCATCAGGGATAAATTGGATTGGGAGGAGGTAACTCCAAGATGTGCATAGAGAAAGTTAGAGGCAAAACTGGAGACATGGTGGAGGCCTGGATCCAAGTTCTTTTGTTGGATTTTGTGTCTTTTGGAGGAGAAAGAGAAGCCTGATTCTGTGTCGAATTGTGGTGAACCCATTAATACAAAAAAATTATTTTAACATTCAATTTTTAAAACCATCTTGTGTTAATTCCATAGTTTGGTAATATTATGCCACATGACTGCATGTTTTGGCGCAAAAACTCCACGAGACCTAAGCCGCTGTTGGCAGGAGCGTTTTAATGTTAAGACGCTCTTGGCAACGGCGTCTTAGAAATTATTGTAAATTGAGAAACCAATCTGGAGATTAAATAAAATTGGAAAGCAATGTTCATTTTTTAGCAATTTGGAAAATAATCCTCGTTTTTGTTGGTGAGTTTACAAGTTGTACAATATCATTTCAACATTTTTATCTCTCATCTAGTACATTATATCTAACTCAATCACAAACTATAATGCTTACTCGATTCATTCTACTTCACACGGTAGAAGTCATCATCAACGCCCTCTGCGAAAGGAAGCAAATAACAACTCATCTTCAACCTCTTGTACGAAAGGGAGGAAAGATGCCCTTATTCAATAAAATTTAAAATTTAGATTCACTTTAAAAATAATAATTCAAAATACAAACTTCGCTTTTTCCAAACGAACAATACAAACATAATTATTGATTGCCCCCGATAGCAAATAAGAAAATATAAATTTAAAGGAAATATAATCATACGTTGACCGCAAAATCCGACACATGCTTTTAAAGTTTCGCCCCGAATTGAAATTTTATATTTTTAAAAATCTTTAAAGAATTAATTAATAATTTAATTTAATTTAATTTAATTCGCTTTACCTTCTCCTGCTGCTCCCCACCATCAGTTTTTTCTTCGATTTGGTGGATCTGCTTGTCGACCGTGTCGGAGTCGATCTCCGATCTTTAGAGCGAGGTTGCTGAGGCGCGATGGAGAAGTGTTGAAGTTGGTGGATGATGGAGGAGTGGTGCGATTGATTGAGTGGCGAAAGTGTTCCGGGGAGCTGGAGTTAGGGTTTTTGAGGTTCAGAAGTAGTTTTTGTTTTGCTGAATTTGATTAGGTATGGGTGGATGCTTTCGGTGCTTCGGATCGTCGGATGAGAAAGGTGTGAAGGAAGTGGTGAAGAGGGATGCGGTGAAGGAAGTGGCGACCGGTGCTCAGACGCATAATTTGAATAGATTGAGTTCAGGTGAGGAATCCTAATTCGTCCAATTGTGGTTGTCGGTGTTGGTCTGCGCTTGTTATATTTTATCTGTTGTGCTGCAATTTTCGTTAGATTTTTTTTGGGAGGTGGATTCTTAGTGTGTTTTTTTTTGTGTGGGTGACTTGTGTTGTTGGGTTGAAGACTGAAATTGGTTGATATGAAATATGAGCTGTGTAAAATTCCTTGTTTTAGTGATCGGGCTAGATGGTACCATCAATTCACTACGTTTGGAAGTTGCCTATGTATGTTTTTGTATTGTTGTGACTTCAAGTGCAGTATGAAACTGAATGAGAAAAAAACTAGCATTGTCATTTATATAAAATTTTCATTGTTGCGATTCTCAGCGAGGGCTTCGGGTTGCTACAATGGATTGTTGTTTTTTATTTTATTTTTCTCCTGCTGTATTACATTTCTGGTGGGTTTTTTTTAATAGATAAATCAAAATCTCGGACTGGGTCTAACCATAAGAAGGAACAGCCCATTCCTAAAGATGGACCAACTGCACATATAGCGGCACAAACATTTACATTTCGTGAGCTTGCTGCGGCAACTAAAAATTTCCAACAAGAATCTCAACTCGGTGAGGGGGGTTTTGGAAGGGTTTACAAAGGTCGCTTGGAAAGTACAGGACAGGTATCATTGACTGAGCACATAATCCATGAATCTTCCTTAAGGCTACATAATTGATGGATATATCATATCTTGGAGAAACACTTTATGTTTGGTTAGTTGTAAATTCGTCATGACTCATGAGATATCTCATATTTTGACCTTTCAGGTTGTTGCAGTTAAACAACTTGATCGAAACGGCCTTCAAGGAAACAGAGAATTCTTGGTGGAGGTACTCATGCTCAGCCTTCTGCACCATCCAAATCTTGTCAACCTTATTGGATATTGTGCCGATGGCGACCAAAGGCTCCTTGTATATGAGTTTATGCCGCTGGGGTCCTTGGAGGATCATTTACATGGTTAGTCTTGATTATTGAAGGAATTTTTCATTATCGCCAGCTAAGGTGGCAGACGATTATAATTTAGAATCTCAGATCAAAAGAATAGCTTGCTCGTGGCAAGAACCATCACGTACCATTTGGGCTGTGTATATTTATTTCACTGATTAGAGAAATGAATAACAAATGATAAAATGTCCACTTCTATTTACTATACTTTTTTTGTTCTTTACGGTTCCCCGAATCCCGTTACCATTACCACATAAGTTTTCGAGGGGCTTTAGTTGCTTTGAGATGGAATGGGTGTTTCAATACTTGCCTTTTAAGAGAGGAGTTGTTATGCACTATAGATATTATGTAGGGTTGTCTATCCGAGAGATACACATTAGCAAGTTAAAACTTAATTGTGATTGTCTTTTACATCATAGACTTCTCCCAAATTATAAAAAGGCATAGATTGTGATGACCGTGTAAATTGGCACTTAAATGGAATGTGCTTGTAGTGTCTTCGGATTCACATTCCGACTTCATTGCCTTTGTTCTTTTAAAATGGGAAACTCCACCTTTGGTAGAAAAACATCTGGGTATCAGTGAGCAGCTCTTAAGCCATAAACACCTCTTATATCGATGGTTTGATCACAGTCTTTGTCCTTCCAGGAATGGAACTATGGACACCTGTAGTTCCCGAGTCTCTTAACTCTCCCCACTTCCCTTTCAGATCAAATGAGCTAGATCAACTGAACTACTGAGCTCTGATTTTATTGTTCTTCTTTCTTTTATTCTAACTCATTTTTTTCAACTCTTCGTGTTGAGTTATACCATACAATTTGTCTTTTCTCTCAGATCTTCCTCCAGATAAGGAACCGCTTGATTGGAACACCCGGATGAAGATTGCAGCAGGTGCAGCTAAGGGGTTAGAATATTTGCACGATAAAGCAGACCCTCCTGTAATTTACAGAGATCTGAAATCATCCAACATCCTTCTTGACGAGGGATTTCATCCCAAGTTATCTGACTTTGGACTTGCCAAGTTGGGACCAGTTGGGGACAAAACACATGTCTCAACAAGGGTAATGGGGACATACGGTTACTGTGCCCCTGAGTATGCTATGACTGGCCAGCTCACGCTAAAATCTGATGTTTACAGTTTTGGAGTTGTTTTTCTTGAGCTTATTACAGGTTGCAAGGCTATCGACAATAATAAGGCCCGTGGGGAGCAAAACCTCGTAGCATGGGTAAGTCTCTTGGTTATGAATACAAATACCAGGATATCTTAAACTATCATATGTTGGGCATTGTTGTTGTCGTGGATATGTACCTGTATGCCATTCAATTAGTATGGGTTTGAGCTTTTCATTTCTACTTGCAAGAAAGAAGATTCATTCCATTTTATATAATTGCAGGCACGGCCATTGTTCAAGGATCGGAGGAACTTTCCTAAAATGGCAGACCCATTGTTAAAAGGACGGTATCCAACACGTGGGCTGTACCAAGCTCTTGCAGTCGCTGCTATGTGTCTGCAGGAACAAGCTGCCACCAGACCACTTATAGGGGATGTTGTGACCGCTCTCTCTTATTTAGCCTCTCAGTCATACGACCCAAACGCACCTGTTTCTCACAGTAGCAGAGGCTCATCTCTCAGTCGGACTAGGGATGACAGGATGAGCATTGGAGATGGGCTGGATAGTCCAGATGGGCGCGGACGAAGTCGTCTTGTCTCTCCATCATCGCACAAGAACTCTCACAAGAATTCACCAGACTTCAGAAGAACTGATTCTGCTGCAGATTTGAACAATGGTTCTGATCTAAATATTGAGACGGGCGGCGGTGGATCAGGACGCAACTGGGGTTTAGAGGAATTTGACCAGTCTGGATCTCAGAGAGACAGCCCATTAGGTACGGCACGAGCCAGAGAGACTCCGCGAAACCGTGATCTAGACAGGGAAAGGGCAGTAGCTGAGGCAAAAGTATGGGGTGAGAACTGGAGAGAGAAAAAGCGAGCATTGGGTAGCTTTGATGGCACATATGAGTAAAAAACAATGCAAAAAAAACGGTCGTCACATTCACATTCCAGACACACGGCACCACCTATGCATCGGTCAAGGTCATGGTCACAAATTACAGATGCCATTGTCTGTCATCTGCTTGGCTTTTAGTCATCTCCCGATTGGAATAAGGATTATGTGTTCCTTCTCACACATTATTCTTGTACCCAAAGTTAGACCGAAGTGCCCATCATTTATGCAGATGATTGAAGAAAAGAAATGGGTGGTTTAATGGTCGATCCCTTATGAGGTTTGAGTCTCTTCGTTATCCTTCACCAGAAGTTTATAATTACAATATGTAAAAAAAATATTGTGCAGAGTTCAGGGAATTACGGGAGTGTCATCTTGTAAATTTTGGTCACACATGCATGTTTTGTTGCCTTTAGCGAGGGAGCATTTGCTCCTTCTTGGTGGATTTGATTTTTGGTGTCAAGTAAAAAACCTGCGCTGTTTTGCTATTTCTGGCTTCTTGTGATTTGCTGTTTTTTTTTTTCTTGCAACGGATTTTTATGACTTAAATTTCGTATTCAGGCTTGAATTTCTTATATATATATATTTTTTATTTTCTTATATATATATATATATATTTATGGAGGCTTGAAATTCTTATATTAATGACTTCAAAGAGAAAGGATCCGGTGCAAAGTGATAAATATGGTAAAAAATACAAAGTTATCCCAGCCGTTCATCTATACAATTGGATGGTACGAATTAATTGGAGTTAAATAAGTTTAATCTTAATATTTAATGTATTAAGGGCAATTTTGGTAACATTCAAATCAGTTTCACGTAACTTTTTTATTTCTCTCTCTTCCTCTCCATTAAAAAATTTCTATTCTCTCTCCTCTTTTCTCTCCAACTCCGAAACAACCCAGATCTGAAACAATCCCAGATCAAAATCGGCTTTCATGACCGAATCGGTGTGGTTCGTTCCATTAATCCCTTCCTGGCCGTTGAAATCGTCATACGTGCAGAGGACATCATCGGACCCGAAATCAAACTCTTGCGAGGGAGAATTCACGCGACCGGACGATCCCGAAGCCATGAGAATATCCTTTTTTCAGAGATTGATACTTAAATCTTCAATCAAAAGCAGAAATCGAAGTCGAGTTCACTGCTGATCCGCGTTAAATCTTAGTTATGTTCATCGATTTGTTCAAGAATTTTATAATTCATCAAGGCCTAATTATAGTTCGTTATGTCATAGTTCGTCCAAATTGGACTATATTCGCCAAGATTTCGACGAATTATAGTGCACTTTTAACGAATTATGACATAATTCATCACATTTGGACTATAATTCATCAACAATTCGGCAGTATCATCGATAGTTAGGCATGATAATTTAATTGTTCGTCATCACTAATTTATAGTTCGTTATCTAATTTTGGACGAATTATGTTATAGTTCGTCCAAATTGGACTATATTCGTCAAGATTTCGACGAATTATAGTGCAATTTTGATGAATTATGACATAATTCATCACATTTGGACTATAATTCGTCAACAATTCGGCAGTATCATCGATAGTTAGACATGATAATTTATAGTTCGTCATCTGCAATTTATAGTTCGTTATGACCATTCGTTCGGAATCGTTTTCGATTTCTTCTGCGTTTCTCTTTGTCGATTTCTTCTGCGTTTTGATTTCTGCGTTTCTTCTTCGTTTTCGATTTGATTTTGATTTCGATTAGTTCGTTTTCGATCGCGATTTGTAGATGATGATGAACAGTACGAACAGTAGCGAACAGTGACGAACAGTAATGAACAGTATGAACAGTATCGAACAGTAATGAACAGTATGAACAGTATCGAACAGTAATGAACAATTACGAACAGTAATGAACAGTAATGAGAGAGAAATAAAGGAAAAATCATGTCTATTTTACCCTTAATGAGCTTATTAATAGGGATAAAAATAAATTAATTTGTGTTTATCCTAATTAATTGGGATCATTGGATTAACCTGATCAATGGTCTCAATTACTTTGTATTTTGTATGGTATTTGGGCTTTGCACCAGATCTAGCCTCTGAATTCAAAAATAAAACTTTCTAACACTAGCCAAACGGATAACTGTAACTTGGAGTTTGATATGACTGAAACGCGTAGTGGATCTAATTTGACCATGTGTCTGATTTTTCACATCTCGTCAACGTGAGCGGCTATGTCGATAGCAAAATTACAAAACGCGGAACAAAAAGTTCGGCACGACGCGATGCGCTTTCGATTGCTGAATTAGGGGTCGGTAAAGGACCGGGTCAGGTAAAGTTCTAGTCCTATCAGACCGTGCCGGGTAAGTTCTAACTCTATTGGGACAGGCTGAGTAGGTTTTTGGTGAACTAGCTCTAACCTTTTACACATTATAGTCGGATCCTGAGAAAATTCATCAATCCAAAAATCATTATCTGCTCTTCTTCATAGGGCTTTTCGGGCTAAGGCTCACGCTCTAGCTAATTTCGGCCCCAATTGAATGACTAATTAATCGACAAATAACTCTTTAAACGCAAATACTACTAGTTTGGACGTGTGAGATTTAATGGATGTGAAAAAATACCTTCTTTTTATATCTAGAACGTCCTTAAATCAATAAATATAAGATTTTAAATCGGGCTCGTATAAGCCATTCAAATCGGGCCATAATAGAACTTGCGTAAGACTAGGACCGGACTCGAAACACCATAGGACTTATTTCAGCTCAGAATTAAATGCCGACCCCTAAACTGAATGGCTCAAAATCGGTGTTGCATTATGATCCAAAACATGTATTAAGTTTCGTGTCACAACACATGAATTTGGATAAGCTCAACAACACAGTGACACATCCATGTCTCAATTATTTTTTTATTTTATTTTATTTGTTTGAAACATGTCCAATTATTAACTACACTTTTTTCATGATTTTCCATTACTTATTAGCATGAAAATTAAAATTAGATTAAATTCGAATTGTATTGATAAGATAAAATTATTAAATTTACGTGACTTCTGTATTAACATATTTAAATGGACATAACTTCTGTATACGTTTTTAAAAATATTTAAAGTCATATTATTTTTTTAATATTTATTTTGCACGGTGAGAAAAACAACGACCAAAAAGACAATCCTTGGGGTCATTGTCAAATTGAGTGCCAATGATTGGTGGAACCGGTCTCCTGCTGGAAATGACTCAGCTTCAGCCCCTCACATACCGACACGTGTCTTACGATTATTCATGTAATTTGCTCCAACAATTTTATTCATAATATTTCAGGTTACAAATAAATAAATCAAATTACAAAACTTCAGACTTCTACTTTTGGTCGCCCATTTTTGACCCATCTTACGACCGCTCATACATAAAACTAGGGACGATGATAACAAATGTTTTAGATTTTACAATGCATAATTCAAAATTATAAAAAAAATAAAAAAAATAAGTAAATCTTATCTAAATATCTAATCAATTGAATAATGCCACTTAAACGTCTGCTTTTCCTGGTCACCAAAAGTGTCACACAGACAGTCACCAAATTTGATTTGTGTCTTTGCTAGATAAGTAATTATCCAAATTCAAAATAGTATCCAATTTATACAATGTGTTACATTTGGCATAAATTTATTTGATTAATTCAACCTATTTTTTTTTTTGGATAAGGATTTTTGAAGGTATAATTAATTCAACTTTTTATCAAAATTTTTAAAAATATTATCAGCATTTATGTGTGGTGGAGTAGATTATGCTCCCAACTGGACGCCACGTGTCTGATTCTGCTTGGCGAATATTCACAAAAATTTAATTATAACATTTTTCAAACAAAATAATAAATCCACTTGAGAATCATCCTCACCATCTACAAGTTCAACTATATAAAGCACTTCAGCTCTAATCCCAATCCAGCAACCAAACCCTAATTCCTTTTCCCCAAATCTCTCTCAAACCTTATCCCTTTCAATTAGCTGCACAATTCAGTTTTCGATTCCTCGAATTTCCAGCCGGTGATCTCAATTTTGTCTGAATTTTTTTTAATTTTATTTGTTGGCGGTTTTTTGTGACATGGAGGTTTCGGTGATCGGAAGCTCTCAGGCGCAGATCGGGAGGTCTGAATCGGTTTTTGGAGATCTCGTGATGTGTTATCCGAAAGTGCATGCGTCTCCTGTGAAGACCAGAGTCAGCTTTGTTCGAAACCAGAGGTGCGGTGTCGGTGGCGGGCGGCTCAGTTTGAAGGTTTCTGCTGAATCTCAAATGGCTAAGTCGAAGAAGGCCTTAGCTGATACTTCCGCTGAGTTTTCCAGATCCGTAAGTTCGCCACTTTGACTTTCATCCGATGTTTTTTAATCATTTTCGCTTTTTTGTAATTTGATTTTTTCTTTCTTTCTTGGATGTGTAGTTTGAGAGTTGATGGCATGCAGACTGCAGTGTTATAAATTATAATCTTTTGAATTTATTTTATGTAAGTTTGAAGGTGATTAATAGAATTGCAAGTCATTGATTCAAAATGATGTTTTGAAAATATATGCAATGGATTTGAGATAGGTGTTTTGCTAGATGGTTACTGCCAATAGATGTTTTGATTTCGTATTTTGACTGGGAAATGGTTGTTTATGCGATGCAGAATGATGATGTTAGATTATTCGTTGGGTTGCCTTTGGATGTGGTTTCGGACTGTCAGGCTGTGAACCATGCCAGAGCTATTGCAGCCGGACTGAAGGCCTTGAAATTGTTGGGTGTTGAAGGTGTAGAGTTGCCTGTATGGTGGGGAGTTGTGGAAAAGGAAAAAATGGGGAACTATGATTGGTCAGGCTACTTAGATGTTGCCGAGATGGTTAAGAAAGCTGGACTGAAGCTTCATGTTTCACTTTGCTTCCATGCTTCTAAAGAAGCGAAAATTGGGCTTCCCAAATGGGTATCAGAGGTTGGTGATAATCAGCCTGATGTTTACTTCACGGATAAGTCAGGGATGTGTTATAAAGAATGTTTATCACTCGCTGTGGATGACGTCCCTGTTCTTGAAGGAAAGACGGCTCTACAAGTTTACAAGCAATTTTGTGGAAGCTTCAAAGCCTCATTTGCGCCTTACTTGGGTTCGACGATCACAGTAAGCAGTGCAACTGAATGCATTTTTATGTAAAGATGTGTTTAGTTAATTGATTTTTTCTAATTTATGTTTCTCATTTGTGCAGGGCATAACAATGGGCTTGGGACCGAATGGTGAGCTCAGGTATCCTTCCCATCATAAAGTGACACCTGATGGCTGTGTCCAGGGAGTGGGAGAGTTCCAGTGTTACGACAGGAACATGCTGAATCATCTTAAGCAACATGCCGAAGCCAGTGGAAATCCTTTCTGGGGTCTTGGTGGTCCACATGATGCCCCAAGCTACAATCAATCTCCGGATGCGAACAAATTCTTCAAAAACAATGGAGGATCATGGGAAAGCACATATGGTGAATTCTTTCTGTCATGGTACTCTAGCCAACTCGTATCTCATGGCAGTGCACTCTTATCCATGGCCTCATCAATTTTCAGTGACAAAGATGTGACTGTGTCCGGTGCAATTCCTCTCATGCACACGTGGAACAGAACCAGGTCTCACCCTGCTGAGTTAACAGCAGGATTTTACAACACGGCAGCCAGAGATGGCTACGAAGCAGTTGTTGAAATGTTTGCAAGAAATTCCTGCAAGATGATCTTACCAGGGATGGACCTTTCAGATGAACACCAACCACACGTCTCTCTTTCCAGTCCCGAGTCACTACTTGCACAGATTAAGTCATCTTGCTCGAAACATAGTGTGAAAATTTCTGGCAGGAATTCATCCATTTCACAACTCCCCAGGGGATTCCAGATGATAAAGAAGAACTTGCAGAATGAAAATGTAGCGATGGACCTGTTCACTTACCAAAGAATGGGAGCTATTTTCTTCTCCCCAGATCACTTCCGGGCCTTCACTGAACTCGTCAGAAGTCTCTGCCAACCTACCGTGCAATTTGATGATTTGCCTAGTGGCAGTGTAAAAACTGTTGAACAGAAGCAGGTTACTGAAAAGGCAGAATCAACTCTTCAAATGCAAGTGGCCTAGCTTGAATAAATTGTTCCTAGAAGGGGACCGTCATGTAGATATTATTGTATTAAGGGAATGCTGAAATAATGCATCATACTATTTGAATGTAGGTGAGATGGTAGCTGTTCCTGCTCATCCTGTCCAATGTAATGGATACTTGGAGTTCTACTTTGAACATATTATGAAATGGAAAAAAGTTGTTTTTAGATAGCAATGAATTTTGGCAGCAGGACAACCAACTGCTGGAGCTGCAAAGTTTACACACGGTAAAGAGGGACAGTCTACCATTCATATGAAAGGTAAGAGATATTAAGTATTCAGAACACACCTCTTTCCCCCCAAACAACGAACAGTGTGTTATACCTCGCTAATAGCACATGAAATCCGATTTCACTTGCTAAGAACATCCGCACCCGTTCAAGCATATTATCTCTTCGATAACTTTCTCACGGAGCAATTTCTATTACTATTCAGTGAACAGTAACAGCATTTCTGCATATTCTGTGCAGCAATGTCATCCTGCGGAAAACTTCCTATTACTATTCCTGAATAAAAAATTATTATTTTTAGAGTTTTTTGAAATTTAAAAAATTGGCTCCTAATCTATAAAAACAAGATTTGTCTTCTCATTGAATCACACACACACTTCCTTCACTCATCTCAATTTCCCAGCCATTCTTACTCATTCGTATCATGAATTCTTTCATTTTCAATGAGGGTTTTTTGAAGTACCGACAAAGAAGGAGACAAATGATTGAGACGGCTAACTCGGTCGTTATGGATACCGTTGTTGTTGCAACGGCGGGTGATGAAGATGATGCGTCAAGCAGTCGCCAACCAAGTCGACAAAGGCAAAGGAGATCGAGGGGGCAGAATCTGTTGGAAGACTACTTCGTCGATCGTCCAATTTTCTCCGAAGTCGACTTTCGACGAAGGTACCGAATAAGCAGCAACCTATTTAATCATATCAAGGTCAAGCTTTGCAATCATGATGAATATTGGCATCAGCGTCGTGATACGGCTGGAGTACTTGGTCTCCTTTCAGAGCAGAAGATGACCGCCGCTATACGGATGTTGGCATACGGTTCATGTGCGGATCAGTGTACCGAGCTCACAAGGATGAGCGAATCAACCACCCTAGAGTGCCTGAAGAAGTGGTGTGCTCAAGTAGTTGAACATTACAAAGACCATTATCTACGCTCTCCGAATGTAGCTGGCCTGAGTCGATTGTTACAAAGAGCAGAGCAACGAGGATTCCCTGGTATGATTGGAAGCATCGATTGTATGCACCGGGAGTGGAAGAACTGCCCAACATCTTGGCAAGGGGCGTACTCAGGTCGTAAAGGTCGCCCAACCATTATTTTGGAGGCAGTAAAATCGTACGACACATGGATATGGTATAGTTTCATTGGTGTACCAGGAGCACAAAACGATATCAATGTTTTACATCAATCAGACATTTTTGATCCACTCCTCGTCGGAATCTGCCCTCAAGTGACATACAAAGTTAACGGGAACACATACGACGCCGGTTATTATTTAGCTGATGGGATTTATCCAAAGTACTCCTCCTTCGTGAAAACAATTCTGAATCCACAAGGTGATCCTGAGAAATTGTTTGCAAAGAAATAAGAGTCGTTGTACCGCAAAGATGTCGAGAGGTGCTTTGGGATCTTGCAATCTCGTTGGGCGATAGTCCGTCATGCAGGTATGTGTCATAGAAAAAGTGGTTTGAAAACAATTGTGTTGGCATGCATCATAATGCATAACATGATTGTTGAGGAAGAACTCATAGACGATGAATTTGTGGAAGTTGACGAGGAAGATCCATATAATCCTCGTAGTGCTTTCACGGTATATGATGGCCCGACAGATCAGAATGGTAATCGATATCTTCATGATCTAGTTGGAAGAGCCCAACAGTCAGAAACATTTGGTAATCGCTTGACAACTCTTCAATCTGCATATCTCCACTTGGAGTTGCAAAATGATTTCGTGAAGCATAATTGGTTTATGAAAACCGATGAACAATTATGAACTATGTTACAAACATGGAAGCATCTGTTTAAGTTATGTGTTGTATTTGAATTTGTGTGTTGTATTTGAATTTGTGTGTTGCATTGCAATTTGTGTGTTGCATTTCAATTTGTGTGTTGTATATGAATTTGTGTGTTGTATTTCAATTTGTGTGTTGTATTTTCAATTTACGACGCCTTTTTCGATGTCTAAACATTCGCAACAGCTCTTGGGGTCAACTACAACGTTGTTGGCCTTCGAGTTAGCTTTTCAACAAGCTTTGAATCAACCAATTTAGACACCATATGCGATCTGTGCGTGCAAAATAAGATTATGCCGTTGATGAGAAAATATACCGTTAGATCAGATTTGTGAATGATCAGTGTCTGCCGCGTCTAACAGAGAAGTTACCAGCCGCGCCGACTTCATACATTATTTCATAATGTCAATGTGGAACGCGTGCTAACGTAAGGATAGGACGTGCGACACTCCGCGTCCTATGTACACTGATGAGTCGTATTTATACGACTCATCGAGTCAATTAATCCCATCTGTTTCGACACTTTTATATGCGAACATTTACTTTTTAGTATGATTTTGCATTTCAGGTGTTTCGGAATCTCTAGGAGGAAACGTGCATAAAAGGCGACATTTTATGCCGAAAACATCACAATGGCAGATCAGACATTTGGACGTTCGGCGGAGCGCTGGGAATGGACCGTTGATCAGAAAAAGACGAGCTACATGGCGTTGCGTAGCTGACTCAATTCCCTACAACTCTTTAGTTCACACCGAGAGCATCCGAGGTCATTTGGAGGGTCAAATAGAGAGCCGAAGTCAAAACAGATACACAGAATGGATGAACAGTCTCCGAGCAGATCGCGGACGCAGGCAATTTTAACGCGCCATAAAGTGTACACTGTCCGCGGATGAATAGTACCCACGGATGAACAGTACCCGCGGATGAACAGTGTTTTCGGGTCATAAACAGTGTTTCGCTCTTATTTCCTAATTGCGTTTTTGGCCCATAAACTGATTTAGAAACCCTAGAGCTTATATATTTAGATCAGGGGTAGGGTTTCTAGAATCATCTGAATAATCTCATCATCCATCATTCGAGACGGCTCCGGAGAAGAAGATTTCGACGAGAGAGAAGATTTTCCTACTTTTAATTATGCGTCTTTTCATGATTATGTGTAGCTAAAACTCTTATTCGGTTTAGGGTCTATTTTATTGTGACGAATGTTTTGAGACTTGGTTCTTAATGCTATTTTATGTTCTACTAGTTCTTGTGCTCATTTATCTCGGGTTGAATTGTGAAGCTAAGCGGAGACTTGAAATGGTAAAACTTAGCCGAGCAATTCAATCCCCACATTCGCTGCTTGTTTGATACTGAAACGTTAGGACAAGTAGTTGCACTAAACTTGATATAACCTGAAACGCAGTATTAGGTTTGCTAGAACTAGAAGTCTATAACCTGAAACGGAGTAGATTGTGGTGTAAGTGCTTGAAACGCCCTTACCTTAGGTTATAACCTGAAACGGAGTAACCACACTTAGGAACACAAAATTAGATTATTAGAAGTCAATGATAACCGAGTCACAATAGAAAACCCTAGACCGAATGCTTTCTCTGATTGAATACTTTTCGTTTTATTTCCCTCCCGTTTTACAACAATTGCTCACACCAAACCCCCAATTTAATTGTTTACAGAACGACTTCACCAACACCAGCTCTCCAGGGTTCGACCCTTGCTTACCGCTTTACTAGTGTTTCGCAAGGAAATTAGAAATTTAAATTTGCAGGTCAAACGACGCGTGTCAAATTTTGGCGCCGTTGCCGGGGAGCTGCGCTTCGGTGAAGTTGTTCTTTTTCTTTTTTATTTTTATTTTATTTTTCTGTTTTTTTTTTAATTTAGTTTTGCTTTATGGTTCACCATGTCTTCTTATTATAGTAGAGAGTCTTAGAACTATGAGGAGTTTTCCCCACCATCCTTCCAACTTGAAGTCCGCGAGAAGATCATCAACCTCGAGCAATCCCGGGACGAAACATTGGACGAGTACTTGTCGTACTTCGATTCCATTGTGACGAGCTGCCCGCACCATGGATTCACAAACCTCTATCTTCTTCAAAGGTTTCTCGGTGGAATGATGCCACATGAGTGGAATTGGCTTAATGATGCGGCGGGAGGCTCGGTGAATAACTTAGACATGGACGATCTTTGGCACTTGATAGATGATTTGGCCGAGAGGTCAAGACCAAGACAAGATCAGACCGAGCCGCTAGAGGACGATGTGGCAGTTAGCCTCCAACAGTTGGCTGACACGATGCAACAAAACCATGCCAAAGCCGAGGAATCATGGGCAATAGTGGACGCGGCGCTAAAGGAGTCTGCATATTGGGTGAATAAGATGCTCGCGGTTGGTAGGCACATAGAGGCAGAAAATAGAGAAATAGAGGCCGACTCAGAGCAGATCGCGGATGAAGAGCATTTTAATACCGTCCGCGGTCAGATAAAATGCCCATCACCCACGGATATTAACTACGAAGAGCCCACGGTGGAACAGATTTCCGCGGATGCAGAACAAGTTAACGGCGCGACTCATGAAGAGGTGATAGCTCCGGATGACCATATGATCGACAAGGACGGGCTAAGAAGCATGTTGGAAGCGAGGCATGAGCGAAACGACCCAATGATGGAGCGCCCGGTTGCAACGAGTCAACAAGCTATAGCCTGAAAAGTGTAAGGACCCATGTGCCTTCATAGTCACCCGTGATGTTGACTCCTATATTTTGCAGATGGGAGATGCTAGAGATGACGTTCCTCCAGCCCCTATTTTGGGACGATTGCTCCTCTTTGCCACAAAGACCAAGGTTGACGAGGGAACATGCTTGATGTCACTGGCATTTGCTGGCAAAAGACCGAATTTCTATAGTTACGAGGATGCCGATCGTCCATACATGAGGAAGCGATCGAGACATGGCACCTTTGGATGGAAACCCGGATGGAGAGACACAAGAGCACCACTAGAAGAGGGCTATGAGCAGCACAAAGGAGAGGCGAAATTTGACCTCACACGTCCATGGGATCCTAACTTGTGATTCCTAAAGAGGTAACGTCGAGCCAACGGCGTAAAACAAAGGCGCTCGCAGGGAGGCAGCCCGGCAAATTTTTTGACTTTTGAGTTTTTATTTTTCATTTTTTGTTTGTTTGAGTCTTTATTTGTGTGATCACATTGTCTTTTGGGAAAGGAGAACGTTTTTTTATGCAGAAAACAGGTGCAGCTCAGAAAGGATCGCGGACAACGTGCAGATTGTTCACCGCGGGTGCAGTTCAGATTAACCATTGACCGCGGAGTTAAAGTGAACATGATCCGCCGTTGACCGTTGACAAGCGTTGACTAACTCGTTGACCAGAATTCTCATCTTCACACGAGGGGAGTACCTGTTCACTTTGATCTCTTCCTTTTCTTATATGTTTGTGTGTCTTGCATAGTTTTGTCTTTGAACTAAAGTTGTACCGTGAGGACACGACTTGGTTCAAAAGTGTGGGGTGGGAGAGTCAGTCTGTCAGTTGTGTCAGTACGTTTATTTTCCTTGCATATGTACTATGTCAGCACGTTTCCCTTAAAAAAAATTGAAAGTACGAAATTTCTCTCTATTTCCTGGATATGCGGTATTGAATTTTGATGATGTGATATAGATGAGCTGATTAGATGCGTTTCTCTTGCGAAATGTGAATTATGTGACTACATGTGAATTTAACCCAGTATGTGTCCTTCTGAGTTGAGATAAACAGGGATGTGGAGTTGATAGAAATGTCCCAGAGAGACTTGACGAAGCATTCAAAGGACCGGATTCGAATTATATGGTTATATGGATTTCGTGGAGGCAAGCACTTCGAGACGACATGGTTCAGAGTTGCTCCGCCACTGCAGCATTTATGTAGGAAGGCGGGACGGAGACGTAACAAACCGTCCTATCTCTAGTCCGAAGTAACCGGGAAAATAGGTGGTGGGCCCCATCTTGACTCGCGTCAAAAAGGTCGAGGATGAGAAAGAGCGGGGAGGTATTTCCATATGCTTGCGGGCGATGATTGGACCTCCTTCAAAAGAAAAGAAGAAAAGGACAAGCAATTCACAATAAAGGAGCAAAGCTCACGTCCTACTCAAGGTTCTCAATCATCAACGCTAGTTGAATGATCAATATCCAATGAGCGGTTTAAGAACAAGCCTATCTCAATGCCAAAATGAGTCACGCTAGTGATCATCACTTAGCAAGGGTGAGTCTACTCTCATTCTAGAACTCTTAGTCTCGTTCGCTAGAACACTCAACTTCAAATTCATGTTTCTAGACCACTTAGGCATTTTATCAAACACTTGGTGGGCATAGAGTTGACATTTCATCCAAGTAGATTCACAATCATCCAAACATGTTATACTAATATTGATTCATTATAGATTAGGAGTATTAACACACATAAGATCCATAGGACCCTAGAATACAAAACACTACTCACAAATCATGTTCATAGACAAACACAAATTGTATTGAGTACATAGATGAAGATATAATGGAAGGAATGAACCAAAGATCTTCAATCTTCAATGGATGATCCCCCTTGAAGCCTTGGTAGCTTGTTCTCTCTAGAATCCCTCAATATTTCGTGCTCTAAAACCCTAGCTCGCCACACTTGAATTGGATCTCAAACATTCTATTTATAGCCCAAAGTAAAAATCTGAACTTTCTAGTGAGACCCGGGCGGGACTTCTTGGGACTCGGAAGAGTCTAGGTCAAGGTGTGGTCGAAGCCGAGGAAGGTGCAGTGAAGACCCGGGTGGGTCTTTTGGAGTCAGCGCGCTGCATATGCGAGACTCGGGCGAGCTTCCTGGTGCTCGGGCGAGCTTCCGGCGACTGTTTCAAGGTTTTAACGTCCGAATTTGGTCTCGGCGTCAACTAGAGAGTTGTAGCCCTTTGAGTTAACTTTCCAACACGCTTTGAATCAACCAAATTGGACATCGTATGATATCTGTGCGTTCAAAATAAGCCCCAAATGTCAGTTTGCCCTGTTTTGCCCGAAACTCCATATTTGGCTCAAAACTTCGGTTTTCTGCAAGAATTGGTATCCTTAAGTCCGGGAACCGTAATATCGGTTTCAAACCTGAAATGGCAACCAAGAGGGTCAAATGGCATCGAAAGAGACTCGAAACGGATCAAAACATCTAATAAAAGTAGAGGAATTATAGTCGAGAATTCGACTCGTCAAAACACTCCACACTTAGAGTTTGATCGTCCCGAGCAAACAATAAGATCAAGCCAAAGAGAAACAAATTGCAAAAAGCTAAGTCATTGAGTTTGTTATCCATTTGCTCTCAACATCCATTTATTAAAGTCTCAAACTTTTATTACTAACTACTCTAACACATATTTACAATCTAACTAATTTTCGTAGGTGTTACGAGTGCATTTAGCATATGCACCAAGCCTTTAAACCCCTATGCTACCCTAGTGGACGAGTTATAGTCTCGTGAGAGTTTTCAGAAATGGAAATACTCACAAATCCCAAAATGCACTTATCCCATAAGAATGAATTTAAGAGTGTTTAACAATTAAGGCATGGATTTCTCAAAACTTACTTCACATCCCAAGCTAGCATCACAATCACTATACATTTTAAAAGAGTTTCAAACCGTTTAAGCTCACATGAGGGTGCACATTAAAGGAAGTCAATACTAGCGCTATCAAGTGCCTAACCTAGAAGTCTATTCATTTTTTGAAGCAAGGCTTTTGAAAAATGGTTAAAGCTTTTTGCACAAAAACGTCGTTCGATCACCTATGCTAGCTAGGGCTAGTCCACGGGCTCACGATATAAACTCATTTCCAAGTTTTAGACGCTAAAATCGTAACCCATAAGGAAAGAGGAGTTTGACAACAAGAGTTCTTAAAACAAGCATAAACCAATCAATAGCTTACGTGAAATCACAAGGGTCGTCCCAAAGTCCAACTTGCTAGCACACAATGTACGTGGTGAACTCACACATGTAAGAGATGATGGAAGGGCATAAAGTCAAGTTTAAGTGTGTTTTTTTTTCTTCTTTTTGAAATGGCCTTTGGCCTACAAATGCTTTCGAGGGGGAACTTTTCTTCCTAACCCCCGGCATTTGTATCATTTTTGAAGCAAAACTTCTCGTGATCATCGAGAGAGTTCTTAGTCGGGGCTTTGCCCTCTTTGACCATGTAATTTTTTTTGAATGGGGCCTATTTTTCATCCTCTTTTGACTCCACACTTAAAACTTGACAATATGCCCAATGTGAATATGGAATGTGCGAGGAACAACCACAAACAAGGCACGAGGCAAGAGAACTAAAGTCACCTAAAAGCAACCGAGAGGTTTAAGTTTTCATAAATATTTTAAAGTGTGCTTGCTAAAAACTTTTCCAAGCATGCGCGAAAAATACTTAGATTGCTAGATAGGCACAAGATAGCAATGAAAATTGATTCACGAGAATGTGCATTCAATAGAGCTAGCTTGGTTTTGGACTCCAAATCATGTAAAAGGGAAATGTAAGCTAGATGTGACTTATAGAAGTTGAGAAATGATAGTCACAAGCCTTTAGTAGTATAACACTCATAATATTGGGATAAAGACCATGAATGCAAGTGTCCATTCAACAATGATATGCGTGGCATGATATGAGTGAACTATGCGATTACCCACTCCACACTTAAAATCTAGCTTAGTCCCTAAGCGCAACCAATACAGAAAATGAGATATAGGCGCATAGGAACTCCCCTCGTTTGTAGATGTGCCCCACCAATAGAAAAAACATCGTTGTGTTAAACTTGATTGTACATGATGCAAATACTTCCTTCATGACAATAACACATGAGAGGTTAAAAGTAACAAGTAAGATACAAGGTAATGTAAAACTCAAGTATGAGCAAGATAGCATCACAAGTCACACGATAACATCATGGCATAAGTTTAATAGAATTCAAACAAGGAAGGTAAATCACATCCTCCAAAACGTGCACAAGGTGTCTTAAGTGCCAACAAAAATTTGAAACTAAAGTTATAGCATGGTATAACAAAATAGTTTCAATCTATCAAACTCAAATAAGGCACATGAACACATAGCGACATCATCAAGCATAGATATAGTGAGGGTGAGGTGGAGGAACTTGGAAATGTGAAGTGGAATTGGAGTGAGTAGAACTTACTCCACACTTAAAATTTTACCCACTAATCATAAATATCACATTCCACACTTTCTAAGCCACTCAAAATCATGTCAAACACTTAAACTTGAAGAACGAGAATGAAATAACTTACAACGGGTTACCTCCCGAGAGGGCCTAGTTTTTCCCATCTTGGCAAAGACGTAGCAAAGCGCCCCATAGAATCACTCGTGAGAAGTCCTTTGCTAGGATCCCTTCTCACGGGGCCTCGGGTAATTGGCGTGTCAATCCACCTTCAAATCCCATTTGAATTTCTTTCCATCAAGTCTATAACGGACTTTCCTTTGGGACTTTGACCCCTTCAAATATGAAGATCCCTTTAGAACAAAGGGGTCATGGGAGCTTCCTTCCAAGGATCTTGCAAAATAAGGCACGAAGCTCTCAAACTTGTCTCGAGACATCGTAATGAAGAAAGAGTCTTCAAAATTTGTCTCGAGCTTGATGGGCACACCCTCCTTAATGTTTTCAATTATTTCCTTGGGTGCCCAATTCTCAATCTCCCTCATTAAACTTTTGTCTCCTTGTATGCGAGATGGCTCTTTAGTCAATTCCATATATACCTCAACAAAGTCTCTATACCCTTGAAATCCTCGTGGCTCCATATGCTCTTCCTCTAAACCATCATCAACAAGATAATCGGGCTCACATTTATGCTCACATATAGCGGGGAGGAGGAGGTCTTCTTCATCCAAAAGAGGTATTTCTTCTATGCATGAGTCATCATTGTTGAAGAATTCCTCGTCGGAGAGCCAAAGCGTTGATGGAATGGTGATATCTTGTGTGTTCTCAACCAATTGATCTTGAAATATGCTAGTAGTGAAGGGTGGTGCACTTTCATGTTCTAACTCATCCTCGGTGCAAGATTCACCATCCCACGCCTCATCAAAAGCTTGGCGAGCGGCTCTCATGAACTCATCCTCCATTGCTTGATCCCATTTTTGTCTTGAGGTATTAGATTCATGAACTTCTTCTTTGGACACCTCTTCTTCGTCATCTAAGTCCCCATTTCCATTATTTGTTGCGCTAATGTGCTTTCCAATACTTGTCTTTGAGCATCAAGTTCATCCATGCGATGGTTCAAATCTTGGAAAGCTTGTAGCGTGTCTAGATTGTCTTGGGTAACCTTGGCTTGGTAAGCTTGAATCATGGCTTGTATTTCAAAGATGGAAGGTCCATTGTTAGGTTGAGGATCCACATGATATTGAGGGTAGGAGGCATCTTCAAATGAGTATTGGCTATCATCCCAATAAAGAGAGTACGAATGTGTCGGATAGCCATGATCTTCCCAATAGGCATTTTGTTGCTCCTCCTCTTGGTCATATTCTTCATTGTGAAAGACTTGTTGGTTGTATGAATCCATCCTCGCAAATCAAAAGAACAAAAGTTAGCAAGGGATAGAGTGTAAAGGATGTACAAAAAAAAAGGAAAAATATTTACAAGAATAGTCCAAATCTCACAAAATCTACTCTAATGCTCTAGTTAATTCATTGCTCCCCGGCAACGGCGCCATTTTGAACGTGTAATTTTAGTACAGTCAAAAACAATTTATAATGACCGGTAAGTACCGGGTCGTCCAAGGAGCAAGTCCAAACTTATGAGCACTATTTGATTTCGTTCCGATAAGTCTATCCTAATTACGAAGGGTTGGTTTTGATGTGATTGCTAGAGCAACTGCATGTAAACAATGTAAACAATCCAAGGAAACTAGAGATAGTGTCACTACCAAGGCAAAAGGTGTACTCTAGGGAACTACTTCACTCATGTGTGTTTTTAGACTCCAATAATTCAATTTCATGCAAGAACAATCATGTTAGATGATTAGATTAAGGCGTGCTACTATTAAATCAAATTCAATCGCTAAATGTTTTTACTTGATTTAAGGAAGAAGCACCTCGCACGTGAGCTTCAATCGCTAGATGTTGTTAGCTCACGTCCTACTCAAGGTTCTCAATCATCAACGCTAGTTGAATGATCAATATCCAATGAGCGGTTTAAGAACAAGCCTATCTCAATGCCAAAATGAGTCACGCTAGTGATCATCACTTAGCAAGGGTGAGTCTACTCTCATTCTAGAACTCTTAGTCTCGTTCGCTAGAACACTCAACTTCAAATTCATGTTTCTAGACCACTTAGGCATTTTATCAAACACTTGGTGGGCATAGAGTTGACATTTCATCCAAGTAGATTCACAATCATCCAAACATGTTATACTAATATTGATTCATTATAGATTAGGAGTATTAACACACATAAGATCCATAGGACCCTATAATACAAAACACTACTCACAAATCATGTTCATAGAGAAACACAAATTGTATTGAGTACATAGATAAAGATACAATGGAAGGAATGAACCAAAGATCTTCAATCTTCAATGGTTGATCCCCTTGAAGCCTTGGTAGCTTGTTCTCTCTAGAATCCCTCAATATTTTGTGCTCTAAACCCTAGCTCGCCACACTTGAATTTGATCTCAAACATTCTATTTATAGCCCAAAGTAAAAATCTGATCTTTCTAGTGACACCCGGGCGGGTCTTCTTGGGACTCGGACGAGTCTGGGTCAAGGTGTGGTCGAAGCCGAGGAAGGTGCAGTGAAGACCCGGGCGGGTCTTTTGAAGTCAGCGCGCTGCATATGCGAGACTCGGGCGAGCTTCCGGCGAATTTTTCGAGGTCTTAACGTCCGAATTTGGTCTCGGCGTCAACTAAAGAGTTGTAGCCCTTTGAGTTAGCTTTCCAACACGCTTTGACTCAACCAAATCGAACATCGTATGAGATCTGTGCGTTCAAAATAAGCCCCAAAGGTCAGTTTGCCCTATTTATCCCGAAACTCCATATTTGGCTCAAAACTTCGGTTTTTCTGCGAGAATTGATATCCTTAAGTCCGGGAACCGTAATATCGGTTTCAAACCTGAAATGGCAACCAAGAAGGTCAAATGGCATCGAAAGAGACTCGGAACGGATCAAAACATCTAATAAAAGTAGAGGAATTATAGTCGAGAATTCGACTCGTCGCCTACCCTGTAAGCGTGAGAGTTACCAACCAGTCTAGTAAGGTCCTTGGAGCGGATCCCACGACACACAGCCATCCAGAGAGAGTCCCACGCCATTCAACTTGGCAACATCAAGTTGGGGTACCGGTACCGTTGAAATCCTATTTTGTGGTTCCAAAATTACAAACGTTTTTTTTTTCTTTCAATAGTATAATTAATATTACATCAAGCAATAATGAACCTTAAGTACCTGCTGCTTCTATTTCTCCTTATAAGTACCTCTTGTT
This sequence comes from Rhodiola kirilowii, assembly GCA_033675215.1. Taxonomy (NCBI): domain Eukaryota; kingdom Viridiplantae; phylum Streptophyta; class Magnoliopsida; order Saxifragales; family Crassulaceae; genus Rhodiola; species Rhodiola kirilowii. The sequence goes on from CM066194.1 coordinate 4,362,809, forward strand.
TTCTGGTTCAGTTTCATCACACCATCTATTACGCATTTCATATCTCATTCACTGCGCCTTGTTGATCGATAGAAGCGATCTTTGTGCACTATGTCTGGAATTCTTGTTGTTCTTGTAATGCTTTGTTCATTAACACATCTTGTGCCCAGGGTTGTTAATAGTGAGCCACAAGTGCCTTGTTACTTCATTTTTGGGGACTCGCTGGCTGACCCCGGGAATAACAATTTCCTTAATACCCAAGCTAGAGCCAATTACCCACCTTATGGCGTCGACTTTTTTAAAGGAGCTACTGGAAGGTTCACCAATGGCCGAACTATAGTCGACTTCATTGGTACATTCCTTGTCAAAATCATTCATATTTTTATCAGATGTCAAGTTTTAAATTATACTTGCTCATATCAAATTGCAGCTTCATATCTGGGCTTCCCTGAATTCGTCTCGCCTTACATGGTCGCTTCGGGCCCTGAGATTCTCAAAGGGGTCAACTATGCCTCCGGTGCAGCTGGTATTCTACCCGAGACGGGTAAAACACAGGTACTGGAACTTCATATTTATAGTGGCATAATTTTGAGTTCACCGTTAGACGGGCAGTTGATCTAATTATGTTTGTATGAAAATGCTGATCACACAGGGTGATAGACTTTCTTTCCAACAGCAAGTATTTCTCCATAAACTCACAGTCAGCCGCATTGCCCGCTTGCTGAAAGGCCGATCTGCTGCATTAAGCTACCTCAACAGGTGCATATACACAGTTGGACTCGGAAGCAATGACTATGTGAACAACTACTTCTTGTTTGACGCATACACCACTAGTCAAGAGTACACAACTGAGGCCTTTGCTGAATATCTAGCTCAAGAATTCCTACGTCAGTTAAACGTATGCTCAATAAATTAAATCTCAGTTTAATTCCTACTAATATCAAAAAACTTCATATTAATTACTCCTATTCTTTACTTGTGTGAGTTCTCAGGAGCTGTATAAATACGGAGCACGAAAGGTTGCAGTGATGGGCGTTGGGCAAGTAGGATACACGCCTATAGAGATAGCCAGATTCGGAGCTGATATAACCCAGTTGAATGATGCAGTTGAGCTTTTGAATGAACAACTGAAAACCCTCGTAATTGCTCTCAATGCAAACCTTACAGATGCCATGTTCACCTTTTTAAACACAACTGGGATATCTTCGGACAGCAATGGTGAGAGCAGAGCACGAACAAGCAAAATAATCATTTCATTCTTGATTTTTCCATTATGTTTGGCTAAAATCTCAAACTTTGGTTGGCAGTTACATTTGCGGACTTGACGAGGAGTTGCTGCACGGCCTTTGGAGTAACAAACTACACTTGCCTCGCATTCGACATAAAAATATGCCCCAACAGAGAACAGTTCATTTTCTTCGACAATATCCATCCAACTGAGGTTGCGAACGAGCCAGTGGCCATAAGATATTTCTCAGCTCTGGACCCGACAGATGCATACCCTTATGACATTAAACAGCTCACCTCTTTGTCAGCCAGTTCTTAATGTGTCATTTGTAACCAACCAAGTCTCTGCTTGTAAGAATGTTGTCTTCATTGTCATGGTTGATCATCCCGTGAAGTCCTTTTGTAATTTCTTTTCAGTACTTTTTGTTGTTGTTGTTGTTGTTGTTGGTTTTCATGATCAATAAAAATCTTGTGGAGATTTTCTGCTTCTCATCTCATGTGCTAAATTTGCTATCAGTCTAGTATGTTCCCCAGCCACCCTTCAATATCAGTTTTCGGCTTTAATTGGTTTTTGTCTTACTTGAAAAGTGAATTTCACTCACGTTTTGGATTTTTTAGGGTAACAACAAAAATATATAATTATTGATTAGCATTACGTGTTGGTGGGCTGGTCTCAGGCCCAGTTAGTTTATGTGCTTGTTTTGAGATGGCCTGATGGGCCCATCACATTAAAAAACTAGCGTAGGAAGCAAGAACAGATATTTTAAAAACAAATTAAAATATTTATGTGTATGACATTGTAATTTAACAAATTTTTTTAAACTTAATTAAATTTATCTGTGTCAAAAAACTTAATTAAATTTACCATGTTTATAATCTAAATATAACATCATAACAAAAATTACGAAAATTTTAAAATTTAAATAGTACAAATAAATCTTAGAACAATAAAACAACAACAGAAAATTTAGTCTAATATCACAAGTCGCAACATTTAGAGGCGGAGCTAGAAAATCACATCCTTATAATTATATCTTATAGAAAAAATACAGTGATATTCATTCAAAAAAAAATTATTGGAAAATGTAAGATTTCAAATTTAAAACTATTTTATAGTATATTATTTTATAGAATTATAGCTATTTTTATTACGATATATAGCTATTATATAAACTACTCAAACATGACTAATAATTATATTTCAAAATTTTCAGCTCATGATATATTATTCAACAAATTCAAATTTTCATTTGATATCAAATCAAAGTCGTGATTAATTTTTATCAAACTCAAATTAATCGTGATGGACTTTAATATTAGCTTAATAGAATTTCTATTTAAATGGATAAATAAATATCAAGTTTGATAAATAAATATAGATAATATGATTAAATTATAAAACGCAAATAATTGTTTGGCTAGTGGAATAAAAGAGAATAAACTACATATATGATTTAGAGTTCGAGTTGCATATATCTAAATTTTTTATTAAAAAATTCAGACTCAATTAAACCGGTTGAACTGGTTGGGTCATCAGTTTAGTCAAAACGGTCGATTGAATCGAGTCAATTGCATAATTGATCTGATAACAAAACCAAACCAATTTGGTAACCGATTCCCGGTCCAATGGATCAATTCAGTCCGATTTTAATAACTTTGTGATAGAATATAAGAAAATTTAGCCGATACTACCAAAACAATTGACATCTATCTTGTATCTATTTTTCTAATTAGTACTCGGTTCGGAACTCATTACAAGGGTAAATCGGACGTTACCAAAACTAGCCCTTACCCAACCTATTGCGACCGTATTTCTAACGAGCCCTTAAAGTCACTAAACATGTAAAAGCAGGACCTGTCCGGCCCTAGCATAACTCATAGAAGTTAGAACATCAAAAATTCTCTGAAATCCGACCTGATCAGATCCTGATTAAAGACAGAGTCAATCCAGCCTTGCCCATATCAAAAAACAGGACCTGTTTATAGCATATGGCTTGAAATGACAAAAACACTAACAACTGGCACACATACAGACAAACATGTCGTATGACATCTAACACCGACCACTTAAAATAAAATATTTAATTAAAATATATAAATATCTATACCTGTCAATGTAGGTCACAATATTTCGTATCAAATACAAAATAATATTTTACAAATGATTTATGCTTGAAGCAGAAGTTGTGTTCGTAATCTCAAATGCTCCTCTAATTCTACTGTATTGCTTGCTTCGGTCTACTCAGCTTGATGTGTGTGGATAAAGGCGTAGTGCAACGTGTCTTGCGTAGCGAGGGTCTTGATGACTTGATCTCACATGCGCATCGAAGTAAGGGTCGCGGGGACTTGGTCTCACGTGCTTGTGCTGCAGATGAATGCTCTGGTAGACGACGTTGGGATGCTTAGGCAGGCAGCATGTACTTGTCGGTTGCTGGCGGCTGACGCTTCCTTTGAGAGCACTCTTCTCTCTGTTTTCTTCTCAAACTTCAGAATGCCCCCTCTTTGTGAAGTGAAGTGCTATATTTATAGAGTTCACTAGTGGGCTTGAGATTGGACCCGTACTTTGGGTTGAGTCTAAATCGTGGACCGGACTTGTAGCTTTGACCCAAATACCCCTTGTGGGCAAGCCCATTTATACTTTAATAATCTTGATTTGGTCCTTAAACTTTGAGTGCCTACAATCAATAATGATCCACATTTTTTCTTTCTGATTCATAATTAAAATCTCAGAGCGTGCTTTAATTAGTGTTATTAGTACTACTTCCCTAGTATTTACATTATTTTATTAAATTAGATTCAGGGGTATCATACATCTCAATTAAGTTTGTTATTTGTCAATAAATTTGATACCACGGTGCTAATAAAAGGAGTAGAGAAAAAGTGGAGACAATTTAATTACGTCAGATAGTGATTTTATTTTTGTATATATAACGATGAATATTAAAATAATAACCTTATTACGAAAAATGAGTAAAATAGTGAATAAAAATAAGATATGCATAACTGTATATTTTTTAAATTGAAGGATTAGAAAACCCCGAAATCATTGGGATGGATTAAGATTTAAGACTTAATACGTCTGATCTTTAAATTTAGCCATCAAACAACATTCTCGATGGGCATGCTGATGAACTCCAATCTAATATGTTGAGGCATTGGTCTCACATGTTTTTGATGTTGACAAATTGATTTAATGGTTTGCTTGAATTTTTGTAAGTCAGGAACTTATTGAAGTATTCAAGAACCTGATGTAGGACTCAAGTCCCTGTGGAAGTCTCTGAGTAATCAAGAACCTGAGTATTGGTCAACGGTCTAGTCAACAGAGCAGTTGATACTTGATAGTCATGAAGTCACACACGTCTCCATAACAGTTGTCAAACACATGATGGAGTGATGGCACGTCCCCACAACACACTTCAAGTAGATCATGGGTTGATGGTTATAAGCCATGATCTATGGCAGTTATCTGAAGAACCTATATAACCCCGGAACTAACTCTTCAAAATGTTGCGCCTTTTTACAACATACGTGAGAGCTTTCTAAGTGGGTGTACCCAGTGTGAGAATATCTGAGCAAGTGATATTCGAGTGATCGAGCTAATCTTGATCTGTGCCGGAAAGCTACTGTGGTGCCAGGACTACGGCGACGACGAGAAGTCAGTCAGGGAAGTAGTCAGGTTTTGCTTGTGTCGATCTAGTTTTGATCTACACTTAATAGGTAATTATGTACAAACTGAGTATTATGATTGTACATGTTAAATAGTAATAAAAAGCTATTTAAGTTTATTCCGCTGCATACTCTGTTCATTTGTTTATCTGCATACAAAGTCAGGTTCCTAACAGTTCATGAACTTTGTCAAGTCTTTGACTACTAACCACGATCCTATCATATTATATTTTAAAAATGGAAGTGATAATTTTATTATCCACGCATAATTCAATTTACTGGCATAGATGCATTCATTATTTTTTGTTTCTTAGTATAATTATTTACTTGTTGTTTATCTAAAGTAAATATAGTCCATGGAGGAGCCTTTGGTTGAAAATTCTTTAAAATTCTAGACTTTGAGATCTCAAATCTTATCATATTATCATGATGCATATTTAAATCTGCATGTAACACATGTCAAAAAAGTAAAGTCAAACTTGATAACTTTGATTTTGTATTTAATGCAACTTTGAATATGCACATGAACCATTTGTCATCACATCAATGACTTGATGATACATTTTCAAATGTAAAATTTGAATTCTTATATTTTCAAAAAATATATAAATTCTTATTTGAACGCTCAGTCTATTATTATTTCAAGTAAAGGAGTACAGTTGGGTATGAAACGTGCATGCATCTAAAACCATGGCAAAATGACACTTTCTCATGTCACATGATTTGTCATTAAAAGATAACTAATAAAGTATTAAATTAAAACACGTATACTCGTCATATTTAAAGGGCGGTTAGATCAATTTTGATCTCTATTTAGTTGTTGACAAATTCGATGCATTTGCTTATCAGTGAAATTTATTTTACTCTTGAAATCATGATTTCCTTGTGAAAAATAAATGAAGTACTGTATTTTTGGACCAATATTTACATTCCACTAACACCTAAACCATCGAACCATCATCCATTATTCCTTTTTCACTATTTTTGTATCAGTTGGATCCATTTTGACACATTATATATTTTTTCACAATTCTTATAGATTCTACGTTATCTCAATTAATTAAACTCATTACTTATATTTAAAGTGAAGTGAAGACACCGTCCTTAAGGCTTGATCCATATAATCCGATTTTATTTTATCACTAGTTGAGTAAATAATATAATAGAACAAAAAGGAAAAATGACAAAGAGTGGTTATGAACTACCATCCAATAACAAATCACGGTCCGAATTATAAAAATTAACAATCAAGAACAATTTTCAAATATTTTAATCATAATATAAGACTTAATTGAAGGAATTGAGGATTCAAATATTTTGAAATTACCCTTAAATTTCAATTTTCATTGTTGGAACCGTAATTTATCAATGGACGATAGTTCATACATCCTCTTTGTCATTTTTCCCAGCAAAAATTATAATAACATACCTAAAAACAACATCTCCGCGCATTTTATTTATTTTCTTTACAATTAGTTTACCATATTTCATAATATAAATGTAGAAAACAATCCTAACTGTTTTTTGCCAAAAAAAATAAAAATCCATTTTCTAATTTATTTTTATTCATCATGAAAGTTTCCATTTGAAAACATAATTTTAATCCAAGAACACAACTAATATAAAAAACAAACAAATTTAAGAACGCAATTGTAATTAAGGAGACAAAAAAAAAATGATAAGTGCTTTTCTGGGGATCTGATATCGCATCACCAGCTTCATTCAAATCTCTCCTCTCCTACTGTCATCATCATCAACCAATAAATAACACCCACGCGACAAACACAACTCATTTGGTTCTCGTTTCACCATCACCAGCACGCACCACCATCACCTTTTTTGACTCCATTTTCGCTCATGTGATTTTCTCAGCTGTACCTCATCATTTTCCCCTCTGCAACCTCCCCCTCTGATTTATATATACAGGGTTTGCTCGAGCTGCTAGAAAGATTGAAGCTTGTGTATCAATTAAATTTGTGCTGATCAGCTGAGCCCTAATTGAGATCTGTCTGTTTGTTTGTTTGTCTTTTTGCACGTTCTTCATCAGACCCAGATATTTTTCTGGGTGTGACAGATTCAGCTACCGACTTTGGTGAGATAAAGATTCGAACTTGTGTGTTATATGTTGATTAATTTATAGAAGTTTTTGTTTCTGTACATCTGTTGTTTTGGGTTTTGAGATTTTAATGTGTATTTTGTGTGAGATTTTGATTGTTGGATGTGTTGATTTTGGCAGCCTGGTGATATGCTGAGGAGGTGAAGTTAGGGTTTTGGAATTGGAGAATTTTGATTGGAATCTTAGACAATGGGGCTTGTGATGGGTGAATTCGTGATGAAATTGGGGAATTTGTCAACATCTGACCATGCTTCAGTTGTGTCCATGAACATTTTCGTGGCGCTGTTGTGCGCTTGTATTGTGATTGGGCATTTGTTGGAGGAGAGTAGATGGATGAATGAGTCTATAACAGCCCTTGCAATCGTGAGTTTCGGAACTTTAAATCCCCTTAATTTTTTCGTAGTCATTTGAGATTTTGAGTACTGGGAGTGAATTCAACTGTGGTGGATGGTTGCAGGGTTTATGTACTGGCGTGGTGATTCTGCTGACTACTAGCGGGAAAAGCTCGCATCTTTTAGTGTTTAGTGAAGATCTCTTCTTTATCTACCTTCTTCCTCCCATCATCTTCAATGCCGGGTAAGCATAATTGCAATTTTGATTGACCTTCTGACTTTGAGTTTTTTTTTAGTTTCAAGTTCATTCATTTTTGCTTAGTGATGTTCGCATTGCTAACGTTGTCCAAAATTTTAATAGGTTTCAAGTGAAAAAGAAACAGTTTTTCCGTAACTTTATTACCATTATGCTGTTCGGAGCAATCGGGACTTTAATATCTTTCACCATCGTGTCATTGGGTAATTATTGGTTACTACACTACTATTAGTTCAAATTCGTTACGGTTATTTATCGGCTTCATTGAATGACTGCTTCACATCTTAATCAGGCGCCATGCACTTCTTCAAAAGATGGAATCTTGGTTCACTCACAACAGGGGACTTTCTTGGTACTGTACCACTGTATTCTCTTTTAATTCAAACTTGACATGTCTCGAGTTCATCTGACTGATCGTCTAATTTGTGGTTTGATCCCCTTCCTACAGCCATTGGATCAATATTTTCCGCTACAGATTCCGTTTGCACTTTGCAGGTAAATTAGCCAGATAAAAATTAGTTCCTGAAACCTACTTGTCCCCCGTTGCACAAAAACAACTCCACGTTATTTACCAATTTTGGCAATTAACGATGCAGGTTCTGAATCAAGACGAAACACCGTTACTGTACAGTCTGGTTTTCGGGGAAGGTGTTGTGAATGATGCTACTTCAGTAGTGCTTTTCAACGCAATTCAGAGCTTCGACTTAACTCAATTTAACTCAACTATTTTGTTGAGTTTTATGGGGAACTTCTCCTATTTATTTATTGCGAGCACTTTGTTAGGAGTTGTAGTAAGTCCCTGTTCACGTCCTTCTTTTTCTTTCTCATTCACCTTATCCAGCTACTAGACATAACTGATACCTTCAATTATCTGTTTTCCCAGTCTGGACTGCTCAGTGCATACGTCATCAAAAAGCTTTACTTTGGCAGGTTGGTCTTCCTTACCCATGTCAACAATATTTCATTCTGGTCTCCGTATGTAGAAGGATATTTTGGTTTAAACGAAATAATGATTTGCTTTCAACGGAACTCGCCATGACCTCTATATCTGCTTAGCTCTACAAAATATGTTTTTTTATATAAAGAATTATCGTTTTGTGATTTGCGAAGACGAATTTGAGGGTTGACATTAATCGGTATTTTCTTGTCTGGCGAAATTCAGGCATTCTACTGACCGCGAGGTTGCTCTTATGATTCTTATGGCGTACCTCTCTTATGTCCTGGCAGAGGTAAGATTAACAGTTTCACGAAGCCTCTTCAGATTTCGATTTCGGTACATACACAAGCCAATATTCTTCGTAATCTTCATGTTGTGTAGCTTCCCTTTGCAGCTGTTTTATTTGAGTTCTATTCTGACCGTGTTCTTCTGTGGGATCGTGATGTCTCATTACACATGGCACAATGTCACCGAAAGTTCAAGAGTAACAACAAAGTATGTTTAAAGTTCTGGAAACTTCTAGTTTATTGTTACAATTGTTGTTTTCAATCAAAGGATTGCATTCCGTTACGAGGTCTTTAATCAATTATCCTAACGACTTCTGCAGGCACACATTTGCAACAATGTCCTTCATTGCTGAGATTTTCATATTCGTGTATGTTGGTATGGATGCTTTGGACATTGATAAGTGGAAACTTGTGAGCGACAGGTATCGAGCATAACCATACCATGTTCTGTAAATATGGTTCTTTGCATCGTATATTACTTTTATGAAATCGTTGCTAATTATCTTCCGTTCCGTTACATGCGAATATCTCAGCCCTGGAAAATCAGTAGCTGTCAGTTCAACATTGTTGGCTTTAATTCTCATCGGAAGGGCAGCCTTTGTTTTTCCCTTATCATTCTTGTCCAATTTGACGAAAAAGAACGCCAGCGAAAAGATCGCTTTTAAGCAGCAAGTACGTTACATTGTTATTCTTCACGCTTTTCAGCTTTTAGCGCATCAATTTTTGAACTAACTTACACCTCTGTGCAGATTACAATTTGGTGGGCTGGTCTTATGCGTGGGGCTGTCTCTATGGCACTCGCTTACAATAAGGTAACCCTTATGCCACTCCTCCTTTCTCCATTAGCTAAACAACAAAAATATAACAAAACAGAAAACACCGCTTAAAAAAGAATTTAAATATTTCCTTCTGTTTCCTGTCATATGTCACTGCCTAACTTATTCCTTGTATTCTGCAGTTCTCCACCCCTAGCGACGGTAAATTACGTCAAAATGCAATCGTGATCACAAGTACTATATCTGTGGTTCTTTTCAGCACAATCGTATGTCAAATCACTCCTGCTTATTTTAACCTCAATTTATTTTATCCATGTTTGTCGTAACACTCGAAATTGAACTTTGATTGCGACCACCACTGCAGGTTTTCGGTTTGCTAACAAAGCCTATAGTGAAACATCTGCTTCCTTCAAAGCATTTCACCAGTATGACATCTGAAGAACCAACGAGTCCCAAGTCATTCATCGTCCCACTCCTCAACGACCAGGCTTCAGAATTTGAAAACCGGCACGTGCACCGTCCACCAAGCTTGCAGACGTTTCTCAGGACACCGACACACACTGTCCACTACTACTGGAGAAAATTCGATAACGCAGTCATGCGACCTATGTTTGGAGGCAGGGGCTTCGCTCCGTTTGTCCCCGGCTCACCCATTGAACAAAGCCTGCACCCATGGCAGTGACGAACAGGTACAACCTACACTTTAAGGGTATGCGAAAAGTCAACAGTTTGCCATATCTTTTGCGTGCGATAAAAATTGTTAGATATAACTATTTTCGGTCTATAACAAGTCCATTGAGACAGAGGAGTTCCTCATTTTGTGATATTTGTGTACATTTGTAGTCCATGTGCAGTAGTAGTAACTTAGTTATGAATTACATTTTACACCGAGGTTTCTCTCTCGGACATAATTTTGCAACATGGCCACATGGGTGTGGTGGAACGTTCTATGTTTTCCTATCGAGTGGTTTTCAAGTTAGAACGTGTACCCCATTTGTATCAAAAAAATTTATTTATCTTTAGAAATTTCTAGCATATTATGATCATTTGAATGTTCAAAGTTTAAACGGAAGGAGGCTTAGATGAGTTGGTCGAGTCCTTGACTGCAAGTGTAACGTCCCAAAAATTTTAAACTCCAAAATGGCGTCACATCGGCCGCACGCTCTCTAAACCACAAATGGAACGTACGAAGCCTCTGGATAATACATGCATAAATTAAATTTACAACAGAAATATAACTTAAATAAAATGAAATCCATTAACTAATTATACGCACTTGTTATTTCAGTATTCAAGAAATCAAACTGTCTAAGTCTCCAAAAGTACTTATTATTAATACCCTTACTAGCGCGTCTCTCACTTATATCCCCAAGTTCAATCAGCAAAATCTGAAAAACATAAACATGGAAAACATGAGTCCACGGCTCGTGTAAGTAACATAGACCCCAACTAGCTGAATCATGAGTGCCAAAATAATTGTTTAAAATAAGTTACCATGAGTCACGAGATAGTGATGACAAAACACACAGAGACATGTAGCGAACCGAGAATGATTAAAAACATTTTAGCACAAAGATATTTAACCAAGCACGAGAATCCAGAGCTTGTAGCACGGGGAGAGAAGGATATAGCACGGCGAATATGGCAAGGCAAGATGGCTTCAAGCACGTATCACACAGAATGGCTTCGCAATCCAATCACGATGCATGGGTCCCGGGACGCTATCGTCGTATTTTGCCCTACGACTAGGTAACACGAGTGCCACATTTTGCCCTGTGGCGGGCAACGCGATTTGCCCCGTGGCGGGCAACACGAATGCCATGTTTTGCCCCATGGCGGGCAACACGAATCATGTTTGGATTGCAAGCCGCTAGAGTTGAACACGAGAGATAACACGAAACATGAATCATTAACAAGAGACATTAGGCACGAGTTACACGAGAAACGAGATAAGATAAAAGAAATGAGTCATGAGACACGAGAAGTAAAACTGGAGGTTTAAATATTTAATGAGAGTCACGAAAATATCATAATCGGGAATAAGGTAGGTTCGGAAGCATTTACACCCATGATTCAAGTTTTTGAGAAAACAATTTCGAAATAAACGGGCATGCCATAAAGTTTTACAAAATAAAATTAGGAATAACTAGAAGGATCCATATTACTTACCTCGCACGCCCACCAAATAACTTCAATAACTTACATCATGCCGAATCAAGTGATAATCACCTAAAAGTCATACAAGTCACACTTGCACCCTTAGATTCATAAACTCACACGTGAACTTCAAACTATAAATCATTCAAATTTAGTCTACATGCATTCTCTCATTAAACTGGCAAATTTCAGATTCAACGTACCAACTTCAAACTTATTTTCTAAATTACTCATGCGACATTAAATTATGTTCTTCATGTTGTTAGAAAGATCACTTTGAATACTACGTCATAAATATTTAAAACACCCAATTTGCACACTTAAAAGATGAGTTATGTCCATTTCAAAACATGTTGTCAGGTCTGCCAAATTTACAACACAGCATAGAACACCAACTTCAAATCTGATTTCAGAACAACTCAAAATAAAACAAATTACGAGTCATATACGGCTGGAAAGATCTTTTCGACTAGAACATCATGGAATCAAGAAGCATACGTTTTCAATAACTCAAATAGAAGTTACAGCTGTTGGAAAAATGTGTGTTAAAGGTTTGAAGAAAATGGTGGTGCGCCACATTTGAGACCTAAAATTGAGCGTATTCGATTTTAATCTTTTGAACCAAACGTCACAACAAAGACCAAGTTCAAAGACTGAGTCAGTCTTCTCAGCAGTTGGACGATTTTTTGATCATGGGCAGTTTTCAGTGAGATCATGGGCAGTTTCCAGGTTGTGGATAGTGGGCAGTTCAAATGTGAGCGCACTATAAAATGAAGCTCAGTTCTTCATTTCAAAAGGACACAGAAACAACACACGTAAATACGCAATCCCTCACACTCGACTACCTATTGTTTTTGCATCGATCGGTGATAGTAGAAGGTCGAATAGGTTCGTACAGCAAGGGTTCGGTGCTCAATTGCTTGCTGTGATTCTTTCATCCTGGGAAGCTCGTTGCCATCAGACCCAGCACCTAAGGTAGGCAATACAACTTTAAGGACAACGTCATTGACGTGACTGAATCGCCAACTCGGTTTGCTGTCCTATTACTTGTTCTGTTTTGCATGATCTGGTTTCCCAGATTGTTGATATTGATATATGCATGATCCGTGATATTTATTTGCATGATCAGTGAATGTTCTGTTGCTCTCGGTTGCATGAATGTTCTGCTGTTCTGTTTCATTCAGCAACTTGCTGTTCTTTTCTTTGTTTGGTTCTAGCATGACATGTATGCTTCCTCTGTTGTTTCTTAAAACTGCATGATATTCAGTTTTATTTACAGTAAAAGATGCTTAAGTTTACATATTTGTATGCTCAGTGTAGTTGCTGTTACTAATTGTTTTATTTTCGGATAAGTTCTGTTGCTCAGTTCATTCATCAGTGCTCTCTGTTTGATTTACTATTATATTCAGATACTTAGATCTCCAACAACAGCTACTTCAAAATCAGTCGACAGTATGTTTCAGAATTAAACGATCAGGTTCTTTGTATCAACTTCAAAATCAGATTCAGAACAACTCAGGTTGAATTAGAACACGAATCTTATATCGGCGGAAAGCTTATTTCAAGTAGAATAACACATAATCATGAAAAAGTCCATTTGAGTAATTAAAACAGAAGTTATGTTCGCTTTAAGTTTATTCGGCAGATCTGACTATTCAAAACTAAGGTCATAACAATACACAAAGATTAAATCAAAAGCATACCTAGTGAACTGTAATTGCTGGGTCGTCTTGTTCCTCAACTTTGCAGCAACAAGTCTTGGTAAGGGTCTTCGATGCGGGCTATGAACTTCGATTGAATGCAGATTTCTTCCTTCTGGTGTGATGAATGAGTACTTGGATAGCAATTTGAACCACGTAATCGCTGTCCGAATTCAATATTTCCACCCTATTCTATGCCTTGGGTTGCAGGAAATTTGAATGTGGGATACAATCCAAATTGTTGAAAACACTTTGTTTCTAGGCAAAGAAAACAAAGCACAACTTAGGGTTTGGGTGTGTTGTAAATCAAGAGAAAGGATTTTGATGTTTCTAGCAATTGCACAGCACGATTTCGTGTCTTATGATTGAGAAAATGATTTCAATTTATAGAGAAACAATCGGGTATGAACAGTGGATGCGACTGTAGACTGAACAGGCACATCTGTTGCATTCATGCGTTCGCATGGTCCATAGCATGCGTTCGCATGCCAGTGAAACGTTGCAACTTTTTGCCTTGTTTTGTAGCCTTGTGCGTTCGCATGAATCACTTCATGCGATCGCATAAACTCGACCAGTCGCATAAAAATCTCATGCGTTCGCATGAGAGGTCGCATGAACCAGACCCGACGCATGAGAATCTCATGCGTTTGCATGAGAGGTCGCATGATTCTCATGCGTTCGCATGACTCTCTTCCTGAGCTCGCATGGACCTAAAAAACCCGAAAATAACTAACAATCCTCCCCCATTTTTGGGGTTTCTTTTGATTCACAAAATACCTTGTTTTAAGCAAAACACGCATAAGCGGAAATGTCACTACGGATTGAATTTCCGCATAGTGTAATCACGCATACAATATACCCGAATTGAAATGGTGTCACTAAGGATTGAACCAATCAATTCATTTGGGTACTTGACGGCGACACACGCATGTGTTACTTCACAAACCGTTAAGTTTACTTGACTCTTGATGGCCCTTGAGTCCCTATCCATTCATAAACGTATTGAGATTAAACCCCATATCTCATGAAGCGACCAGAAACTTCACGTTTACATAGGTAGATTCCTTTGGGTCACACCGCCCGATTGTGCTCCTACACTTAGCACTTTTTCAAGGAATCTATTAAGAAGAGTTCATCTTTAACCTAAACCTTTGTAGGTACTGAACACACACTTGGGGATGCATATTTGTGTTCATCAATCTTCTAGGAATGGGCTTTCCGCATTGAATTCAGCTCTAACGCTAGTTAGATGTGAATTGGGTGTCCCACGACTAGATGATTATATGGGTTTTGTCCCATCCCCTTTATCGACTCGGAAAATAAGTCTCTAGCTAATCCTTCGTCAAGTGATTAGCCGGCCTTTTGTTATAACCTAACAAAATTCACAGACATCACCACATGCATAATGAGCTCACTTACTGCACTATGTCTAACACCTACGTGTCTAGACCACATTGTATACATGGCTAAATCCTTTAGCCAATGTATCAGCGCTGTCACAATGTATCGATATTGGTGATATCGGTCTTTCCCACAATGAAATTTCATATTTCATGTTCTCTAATCATCTTTCTTCTTTTGAAGCACCGACTAGAGCAACAAACTCATATTTCATTGTTAAACCTATGATGCAAGTTTATTTCTTAGATTCACATTAAATGATCTTCCCCAAGTAAAATTACCCTTCTACTTGTGTAGGGATGTCCTTCCTCATTTAAATCTAACGTGCATCAGAAAAATCCTTCTTATGACCGAAGAAATATAAGAACATATATGCAAGACCAAAATTCATTGTCCTCTTAAGGTACCTATATACCCTATGAGCCGCTTGTCAATGTTACATACTAGGGTTACTAGTATATCGACTAAGCTTACCCACCGCAAGTGCGATGCCAGGTCTAGCATATAACATAAATCAACACTTTTATTAATGTTCTCTTTCAACTTTCAACTTCACTCTTATAAGTCCCAAATTTATCAAGAGTTCCACTCTTATAGATTCTATTATAAAGATTGAAAGAACCAAGAGAAGAATACATATGTCAAGTTAGCAACTTGAATATCAAAGTGTTCTTATTTCTAAATTTAACCTTTGAAATTTTACACCACATGTTACTTATGCAATCAATAAACCATGATATACAAGCATAAACCAAGTAACACGTGTATACAAGAATTATACAAATAAATGTGTTGTTCTAGATTCAACATGCAAGTCACACATGGAGAATCACAATCAGAATCCCTTATCAAAACTTGTATTTGATTTAATACACAGTTTTCCGACATGTTAAACAACACCCTTTTCGGTATAGTATTCAACCAATACCTATATCAAGGTGTCCTTCACTAACATCAACCTTAGTGAATATTTCAAACCAGAAAATGAAATAATCACTATCCCAGTGACACTTCTAACCATAACTCCACTGATCAAGCTTATCGACCCGATAAACTTACAAGTATAATTACCGGAGTTACACATTAGAAAAATCCTTCTAATTTTATTCTGGTTGAAACCATCAACACACATATATGTATATATATACCCCTATATAGAGAAGCGCTCAAATGAGAACATCTTCTAACTCTAAGAACATGAGAACACCAATGAGGTTATGCCACGTGTCCCACTACCCAACCCCCCGTGCTTTGTGGGTGCGCCACGTGTCCAAATAGTAAAACCCACTACTTTTCAAAAAGCAAACAGTAAAACCCACTACACAATTCATGCACTATTCACTGCCACATCATCAAAATGAGTGGCTCACAATGGTTCTTATGTTCTTAGCCTAAGAAGTGTTCTCATTTGAGCGCGCCCCTATATATATATATATAGGGGCGCGCTCAAATGAGAACTCTTCTTAGGCTAAGAACATGAGAACCATTTTGCACTTTTGGATCAAATGATCTAAGGGTGTAGATTGATTCTGCACTTTTGTCTTATAGGTAAAAGACAAAAGTGCAAATAGTAAAAGCAGAGAAGTGCATAGTAAAAAGCAGAAAGTGCATAGTAGATGACGTGGTGCATTTTGGACCACTCATTTCAACAAAATGAGTGGCTGAGAATGATTCTCATGTTCTTAGCCTAAGAGGGTGTTCTCATTTGAGCGCATATATATATATCATAATTCATAACACATACACAATAAGGCATTAGCCTAAAGTATGTCTCAACTTCATAATATCAGATTTATCACGTAAGGAGATAAATCTTCAATATTAACAGTCAAACCAATTTCCAGTCTAAGTTAACCTTTCCCTTGTAAACTTAACTTCATATGAGGAGCATATTTTCATTTTTCAAATCAGTTTGAATGAGGCCCTTAACATGTATGATTGCAAAATCATTATAGAGCAAATCCAAGATCAGAACAGAAGCAACATTGCATATCTAGATTCAATACTTACTTCTTGATTTAAATAAACATATCCATATCTAAATGAATCAATACCTTTAATAAGCATAATCTAAGAGCAGATGCATAAACATGGCTAAAGTGATCTTTTCATGCATGTAATACTTTCACTAAAGTTTCTTATAAGAGACCGAAACAACTATGAATTCAGTGATGATATGCAATCATGAACTTCACTAATCAAGTTTTATCAGCATGAAACTTACACATTCATGGACTATAATAGCATATCAGGCAGTTCGTCTAATGAAATTATTAAAACACCACATGCTCCAAAGTCATATGCATCATTAACATGCTAACTGATCACATACTCATTTAATATATCAAAATCAATTTTAACTTTCAACACTTCGAAATTTGCCACATAATCAATTTCATATTTGACAGTCCTCAATTATGATTCTATCGAAATATAATAAAATCTCAAATAAGCAACTCAAACCGATCATATTAAATCACGCATGCTTCACTTATTAAACTCATCAATTAAAGAATTAAATAGACAATTTTAACGATCGAACCTGTCCCGTAGATGCGCCTTGTGAATCCTCTATCCGTATCTTAAAGAGACTCATGGTTGACAGTTCCATCTCAAATTTCAATCACAGCCTACTTTTAAGTGTTGGGCAATACACACTAAAGACCATGTTTCAAAAACACATCCGGAGCTCAAACTCCTCATTGCCGTTCACATCCAAGAGACTGGAGAATTTAAACATCAGCCCCTTTTGCCTTTAACAGTGTTATGAACCACTGTGTTTCATCCTTCAAATATGATGCAGCTTCCCGAGTCAAATGACTATGAAGTCACCTTTGAACCCAGCCGCAAAACTGAATTGTTTTCCAGCCTGAAATCAGATTTTGATTTCATCCTTTTCGAGCCACTGCCGGGGAATTAGCAAGTATCATCACCAAGCCAAAACTGCTCTCCGCACTTGCCATAGCGTTTCATAGAAACACAAATAGTCCCAGCTATTGCAGCAGCAGTTTCCTGCCTCTGGTAGAACATTCCACCATATGCTTGTCCAACGAATCCAAACCCATCAATTTGTGTTTCTGAGTGAATCAATGTGCCGCAAACCACACTGTTTCATTCACTTAGCCGAACCCAATTTAGGGTACCAATCAACAACATTGGCATTCGTCACAACTCACACCCATTCGCCAGATCATCCATTGAATGTCGACCAAACTCGCAGAGACTCTAATTTAGCAGACTGCCATGTCCGGGTGCCATTGGCAATGGCAACCCTCCGGTGTCACACGATGCCGACCACTTGGAGTTGTCTTCAATCTCTTTGGACAATTCAGAAGCACCATCATGACTCGCAAGGCTACTGACTCTATCCTTGCCCCAATTTCTTTTCATTGTTTGTTCCTGACAAAGTGAGACCAAGAGCCAACAGTGAAACTAAAATGAACGGGACAATGGAAAATTAAACCTGACTTGATTCAAGGATTTAAGATTGAGGGAGATATCAATGAATCGACGCCATTCATCTTGGCTTCATGTCCTTTCCCTTGTATCGATCTCAGACTCGTCTTCTAAGCCAAATATCAACACCTTTTCTGCGGATACCTTTCGCAACTGTTGCAGTCTTGCCCGACTCAACAAACTTTGATTCCATCATCAATCCGAGAACGGAGAAGACGTTATTTTTACTCTCCATCTATTCTGTGGACCGGTTCAACCCTTCAATTTTCCACTCCTTTTCTGGCAGTCATGTTTCTCAGACGCTCAGCCGCATCATCCTCAATTAGTTTCCAAAGAACCTTGAGTTTCTGCACCAGAAAATAAGATTAAACACAGAAGTTAATTAAGTAAGATTTAATTGAAATATAAATCCTTTTTTAGCCGTCGTCTGTCCACTTTGCTCCTTCAATGCCCATACGCAGCAACACTTTGGACCATGCTGAAAATTCATTCCTTCATCTTTTTCCAATTTCTGGAACTTGCTCTTCTTCAATTTCACCTTCTCCAATTGCAGCAATACGTTGACAATTCTGAAGATTTAATTGCTTCAAATTTTTCATCTTATCTCATGCTCGCCATCGATAGGAACATATTGAATTCGTTTGTAATTGCTGGGTCGTCTTGTTCCTCAACTTCGCAGCAACAAGTCTTGGTAAGGGTCTTCGATGCGGGCTATGAACTTCGATTGAATGCAGATTTCTTCCTTCTGGTGTGATGAATGAGTACTTGGATAGCAATTTGAACCACGTAATCGCTGTCCGAATTCAATATTTCCACCCTATTCTATGCCTTGGGTTGCAGGAAATTTGAATGTGGGATACAATCCAAATTGTTGAAAACACTTTGTTTCTGGGCAAAGAAAACAAAGCACAACTTAGGGTTTGAGTGTGTTGTAAATCAAGAGAAAGGATTTTGATGTTTCTAGCAATTGCACATCACAATTCTGTGTCTTATGATTGAGAAAACGATCTCAATTTATAGAGAAACAATCGGGTATGAACAGTGGATGCGACTGTAGACTGAACAGGCACATCTGTTGCATTCATGCGTTCGCATGGTCCATAGCATGCGTTCGCATGCCAGTGAAACGTTGCAACTTTTTTCCTTGTTTTGTAGCCTTGTGCGTTCGCATGAATCACTTCATGCGATCGCATAAACTCGACCAGTCGCATAGAAATCTCATGCGTTCGCATGAGAGGTCGCATGAACCAGACCCGACGCATGAGAATCTCATGCGTTTGCATGAGAGGTCGCATGATTCTCATGCGTTCGCATGACTCTCTTCCTGAGCTTGCATGGACCTAAAAAACCCGAAAATAACTAACAAACTGAATTTCCTTGCAGATTCAAAGGCGTTGCCGTTTATCTAGACTGATTGAAGTCTCTCAAACACTCCATGGATGTTTTACTCTCTCGGAACGAGTTTCTTAATTTTTCAGAGAATAAGAACGGCTAGAGAGGAGATGCAGATCGGTGAGGAGCCAGAAATTTTAATGAGGAATAAAACTCAATTTCCTTCCTAATCCTTCACTTTCCTATTCAAATTCATTCTGTCATTTAATCTATCATTATTCTTTTCTTTAATTAGTTCCTTATTGTACCTATTAAATATTGGGCTAAATACACATCATACGTTTCTTAATCTCTTAATTCAATCATTCCTTATAAATGTCCTTATCTAATTCAATAACATTATTTTTTTATAATCATTCTCATCAAATTTTATTTTCCACCTTTAATTATACTAAATATATAAATGTAAAATTTGGGCTATTACAACAAGTCTCTTCCTTCCATTTCGTTTGTAGGATGTTGAGTTGGCCGTACATAAACTTTAATCGTAAAATATATGCTACAAAAAAGATCTTCAAACAAAATCTGGCTTGTGAGGGAAGTTACTGATGAAGAAATCTGGAATTTTCTCAATAATATTGGAGTGGATAAATCGCCAGGGCCAAATGGTTTTTCAGCTAGTTTTTTTAAAGACAAACTGGAGTCTTATTCGTGATGAGTTATGCAGTCGCATCCGCCACTGCTTAAAGCACAATGCTCTTCCTAGAGGCATTAACTAGGCCTACTTAGCTCTCATTTCGAAGAACAACATAGTCTACCATCCAGAAGAGTTTAGACCCATTTCTTGCTGCAATGTAGTGTACAAGACCAATGTAGTGTACAAGATTGAATTGAAGCACATATTATTTGCTGACGATCTAATGTTATTCTCTAGTGGTAGACCTTCATCTATATTGGCTATCAAAACAGTGATCAACAATTTTCTCAAGTCTTCGAGGCTTGCTATTAATCTGTCAAAGAGTCAGATTTTTATAGGAGGAATGTCCGCGGAGAAGAGATCTTGGGTGGAGTAAACTCTTGGGACAACAGTTACGAGGCTCCCTATCAGGTATCTTGGTATCCCTATTAATTCCAAGTCCATTTGTTCCCGTGACTGTAGCACCTTAATAGACAGAATTACTAATAGAATTCATGCTTGGAGCACCCGCTTCTTGTCTAGAGCTGGTAGGAGATTATTGATACAGTCGGTTCTTCATTCTATTGTGTCCTTTTGGGCTAGGATGTGCATCTTACTGACAGAGCCTTGTCGCGAAGCAATGCAAAGATAAATTTATAAGTCCACTACTTGTGACTTCACTATTGGGTAGTAAAGCGGTAAGTAGGGGTCAAACCCAAGAGAATTGGTGGATAGTAGTTCTTTGAGGAAATTGTACAGAAATTAAGTGCAATTGGGGTTGGTTGTGGTTTTAGTACTGAAAGTAATACTGAAAAGTAAATTGCGGGAACAGTCGAGTTCAATATCAACCATACAACATACTTTTGGTTTGTCGCACGCTGTGTTTCAGCGCAATACGTGCCAAATATTATGTTGGATTGATGTTGAAAACGTCTGTAATGAAAGTAAAGTGCGGAAAGGTAAATGTACTGAAAGTAAGTGCGGAAAGTAAATGTACTGAAAGTAAGTGCGGGAACAGTCGAGTTCAATATCAACCATACAACATACTTTTGGTTTGTCGCACGCTGTGTTTCAAGCGCAATACTTGCCAAATATTATGTTGGATTGATGTTGAAAACGTCTGTAATGAAAGTAAAGTGCGGAAAGGTTTAGGTACTGAAAGTAAGTGCGGAAAGTAAAGACTAAAAATAAAGGTACTGAAAATAAAGACTGAAAGTAAATGTGCTGAAAGTAAAAGTTAGGTACTGAAATTAAAGTAAAGTTAGTGACTGAAAGTAAAAGTTAGTTGCGGAATGTAAAGTACTGAATGTAAAGGGTACTGAATGTAAGCAGTTGATAATAGGACTGAAAGTAGAATGAAGAGTTGGTGTTTTGATCAAAGGAAAGGATTCGGTTTAGGGGCCTTGTATCATAGTTCCGTTCATCATTGACCGCTAATGATCATACTAAGTATTCAAAAATGTAACAAGGCCATTTCAAGCGCTTGCCACACCGTCTAGTCCATTTCAAGACATAGAGCACTTGTTCTCGCTAGACTAATACCTCATTTCAAGATATATTAGCCTATGTGCAGTCACTTGATCTCTCATTTCTGATCAAACCAAGCGACTTAAAGAGAGGTTGAACTCCACGGAAAAGCTTTGCCATTTCAAGCATCCACTTAACCGTGCATGTTCACGAACCCCATGGAAGAGCTTTGCCATTTCAAGCATCCACTCAACCATGTATGTTCTACCCGAATGTATGGCACATAGAACAAGTTTGAACACAAAAGTAGCACTAAGAAAAGGGTCTAAAAACGGTTTTATGATACAAGCACACCTTCAACCGAATGAAGGGTTTAGCTACAAGTATCCATGGAAGTGGATATCATAGCTAGTGCAAGAAAAGTAAATGGTTTGAAATCAAAGACAAGGAAAGTAAGGTTTTGGAAAAGTAACTCAAGAACAAACAAGAGTACTTAAGAACAAGTGAAGTAAAGACAAGGAAAGTAAGATTTTGGAAAAGTAACTCAAGAACAAACAAGAGTACTCAAGAACAAACAAGAGTAACTCAAGAACAAGAGAGAAGTTGGAGCTTTTGATTCTTAAATGTAAAGTGTTTACAAGCTTTGTGAGTGAAGTAACAAAAGATCCAAACTAGAGAGATTACATGGATTGTGGATGGATGTGGATTCAAGGGCCAAGCCCCTCTATTTATAGGCCAAGAGTGGCGGTTTTGTAGTTGGCTTGGAGCCAACCGACTTGCCTCCTAGCCCCCCTTCAAGTGAGCTTGGTTGGACTTGTTTGTGCCCAAAGGGCAAGGCACATGGGAGCACATGGACGGCTAGGACTTGGGTGAGCCAAGGGGCATCCACTTGAGCTCTTGAACTTGGTTGAGGCTTGGGACAAGTCACTTGGACTTGGTTGTGGCTTAGTTTCAATCCAAAGGTCAACCGAAGTGAATAGTATAACCTAACCGGGAAAGAAGTAGTTTGGTTGGACTTCGCCGGATTTTGACCGGAGCATGGATATGGCTGGACTGGGCTTGATCGGAGCACCGCCGGAGGTTCGTCGGAGGTCGCCGAAGTTTGGCCGGAATTTGGCCGGAGCTTTGGCCGGCGGTCCTTGGCTGTTGGACCATGGATTCGGAATGTTCAGGTGATTCTAAGACTGATCCATGAAGGGTGCTAAGCCAGATTCTACCCGGAACATGGTCGAAATCCCAAAACGGTCGAAATTGCCCTAGTTTGGCCTTGATCGGGCTTGAGCTGGTTCCACTCAGGCATTTTGTCTGGGAAGTGAGATTGTCCGAGTCATTTGGCATTTAAAATACTTTGGTCGAGCCAGAATTGCCAGATTCCATGGTTTGGTCGAGCGACTTGGTTTTGGTGCCTATGCGCACGGGGCCTTTGCTTTGTAACTGGGCCAACTGCCAATCTACCCTAGCACTCTCCCTGGTTTTCCGACATTGTCACCTTATTTTCCATTTTGATCACTTTGCTCGAGGTGGATTCGTCAGAGTAGCTTGTTTGCCCGGGCAACTTGAATTTGGACCTGGGCGGCTCGGCTAGTGCGCGGGGCGTGGCCTGGGCGGGGACCTGGTTTCTCGGACGCGGTCCTCGGCACTCCCGGACGCGGGCCTGGTTTTCTCGGTGCTGGCTCTCGGTCAGGGGCCTGGTCGGGGACCTGGTCTTCTCGGTTCTGGTTCTCGGTCCCTGGCCTGCGGTACCCGGTACTTCCTCTCGGTCCTAGGCCTGCGGTCCTATGGTCCCTGGCTGGGGTCCCTCGGTCCTGGGTGAATTTCCTCGAGCCATTGTCGATTTTCCTCGAGCCCTGGTTGTGATTTCTCGGCCAGAAATGTTTGGCAATCTTTTTAGCTTAAGAACCCCTTTTTAACTCGTTTCTTCTCTAAACCTCAAAATACCCTGTAGAACAAAAATGGAACTAACAAGTAAAAGTTGTAAAGACAAAGTGTCTAATTTGGTGGGTTTAACTGTCTTGATGAATCATATAAATATGGTCCATCACTTACCTAAAAAGGTTCTTCATGCAGTGGCCTCTATTTGTGCTAGATTTTTGTGGAAAGGGAATACTAGTGGCTGGGGAAATCACTTGTTTGTTGGAAGGATGTGTGAAATGGTAAGGCCGAAGAAGGGTTGGGCCTTAAGGATCTTATTATTATGAATGATGCGATGAGATTAAATCAATTGTGGGGTTTGTCTGATGGACGTAGATGTATTTAGAAAGATTGGACTAAAGCTTTTTAGACTAAAGGTAAAGAATGGTGGGAAGTGGATACCCTTAGTAGGTCCTCTTGAATTATGAAGGAGCTTGATTACCTAAAACAAATTAGTTCAAATTGCGTTAATATTCAACGGAACAGGCTTTGTTGGATCGGCTCAGGAAATGGCTTCACAATCAAAGATACCTATGAGACTCTTATATTGAGACCGGACAAGGTTGGGTGGGTCAAGCTAGTGTGGAATAGGTTCAACTCTCCTAGATGCTCCTTTCACTTATGGTTATTGGCCAATGACAGATTATTAACGAAGGGTAGGATGCAAGTTGTATCTTTTGTAAGGCTGCTATCGAGACCCGAGATCACCTTTTCTTTCATTGCCCGTTTGTGAAAGGGCTGCTGGAGATGGTTATGAAGTTTTTGCAGGTGCGTAGTGCTCTAGCAACTTGGCATCTATTGATTCCATGGTTTAATAGCCAGCACCGGAAGGCTTTGAAAACTGCAATGTTAGCGGTAGCTATATCTAACTTGGTGTATGAGATATGGAGGACCAGGAATGCGCACATCTTCAAACGAGAAGCTCCTTCCATTACTACTACAATGAAGAGAATTATATATGGGATAAAGATGAAAATAGGGGCTTTGGATGGTACAAAAATTACAGTAGAAGACATGAAGTGGTGTGAGTCTATAGGTTATAAATTGTGAGCCCTTGTTGGGATGTTCCCAGTTTTGTTAGGCCTTGTTGGGGTGTCCCCGGTTTGTTTTCAGTTTTTAGGCCTTTTGAGTCTTCAGGTTGGTCTGTTTCTATTAGTACAATGGTGTAAGGCTTCTTTGGGGTGTCCCCGTTTTGGTGCAGCCAGTTTTCTCTGGTTTGTTAGGTTGTAGTTGTTTGTACATATTTTTGGTTAATGATATATCATCTTTCTCCACATAAAAAAAACTAATGTATCTAGCCACCGACTATCATCTGGATTAATTTTCCTACTATCCACAGTTCCTATCTTCATTCTTAGGTTCCACAAGATACCTTTACTAGCTTCCTCCTCTCGAATTTTCTCCCTCCGAAAAATAAAGTGATTCCTTGCTTTCCATACTTCATACCATAACATTGTCAACGCGCTGGGCAGCAACTTTGTTTGTAAACTGTTATGTTTTAGGGCATTGAGCCAAGGGATCAATAGGTGTCATTGAGATGGCATAAAAAGAACCCCTAGAAAGCTAAATACTGGTCTGCCGGCTTGCTGAATGTACATACAGCTGTTGAAAATATGGTCCCTTGATTCCTCGGTAACCTCGCAAAGCACACACTTGGTATCCATAGATATCCCCATCTTATTTTCTTTTGTTGATATCCCCATCTTATTCATTCTAGCTTTTGTCATTAATCTGTTCCGCAAAACCAACCAAGCATTGAGGGCGTGCCTTGGCGTATTGAAGTTATTTCAAACAATTTTGTACCACTCTACTTCGTACTTCCTCCTTATGTTCAGGGGCGGACCCAGCATTTGAGGTTGGGGGTGACAGAAAAAAAATCGTATGCAAGGGCGAGCTCATTATCGCTCAGTCGAGCGAATTTTTGACTGACTTTGTTGAGAGGCGTGTGCTCGGACGAGCGGAATCAGTGGCGGATCCAGAGCTTCGTCCGAGGGGGTTCCAAAATTTATTTTTCGAACAACAATGATATAGGTCGGATCCAGCAAAAAAAAGGCCCGCTAATGATCCGACGATTTTGTTTCGAATAACAAGGTCCGCAAGGATCAACCAACCTTCTGAAGCTCATAAAGATGTCATCCGATGTCCATTGAAGATGATCTTACATATGGATCGAAAGCTAGTTGAATGTTCTATAACTTTCATGTTTAACTCAAGATGAAATTCAGAGGTTAAGCCGATAAAAATAGCGACCAAAGATATATGATTAATTGAAATTTGCCGAAATTGAGGGGTCCGAGCCAATCTTCTAAAGTTCATAGAGGCGTCATCCGGTATCCGTTGAAGATGATCCATATATGTATAGAAATTTAATTGAATGCTCTACAACTTTCATGTTTACTTAAAGATGAAATTTGACTGTGAAGCTGATAAAAACAATCACCAAAGATGGATGATTGATCGAAATTTGCCAAAATCGAGGGGGTCCGAGCCAACCTTCGAAAGCTCATAGATGCGTCATCCGGTGTCCGTTTAAGATGTTCTTTATATGGATAGAAAGCTAATTGAATGTTCTGTAACTTTTATGTTTACTCCAAGATGAAATTCGGAGGTTAAGCTCACAAAAATAGTGACCGAAGATACATGTTTGATCAAAATTATCAAAACATATATATAATATTATATATTAAAAAAATTCCACCCAACCCAGGGGTGACATTTATCACCCCTAGCATATGCTGGTTCCGCCCCTGCTTATGTTCCATTAGTGTGTCGCAAGTATCCTTAACCGTAAAGTTAGTACCTCTGCCAATTCACTTTAGCTGTCCACTTTCTCTATTAACGCATTTCTCACTTAGAATCATGCATTAAGTCAACCTACACAAGATCAAAGAGCTATTCGTCGTATTGTCAACCTCCCACCACTCCTGCCCCCTAGTCTAATATTGTTTCACCCAAAGGTTCCAAAGACTCCTGCCATTTTTTAATATCAGTTATGGCATCAAAAAAAAAAAAATCAGTTATCACTAACTTTTCTATCCTTGTAATTTAACAAACCTGGAATTCCCTGTCACCACCCACAACAATCTCCGCGTAACCCAAACCGGCTACAATTTCGATACGAACGAAGCTAGCCTGTAAAAAAAATCAAACGTGAAATTCGTTCGCTCCGATTTCTCCGTCCCCTATAAAACGACCCAATCTCTCTCTCTCTCTTCACTCTTCGTGCTTTCCGCCTCTCTCGACCGAACCATTTCAATCTCCATCGACCATCAATGGCTTCCGTCGCCGGTACCTCCATGTCGCTCGCCGCCGCCGCTTCGCTCTCCTTCAAGCAGGCACAGGTCAGATTAGTTTAGCGCTTTGACATGAACTTGTTCGTAGATTGGATGTTTAGGTTTTGATTTGAAATTTTGATTTGTGATATTTGATCAGGAAGCGACGAGGTTCTCGAATGTGTCGGTGGTGTCCGTTTCTGCCAAGCGTAAGGGATTTCAGTCGCTGAGGGCTCGCAGATTTAGCCTTTCTTGTGCGGTAGGTTGTTTTGTTTGATTTCTGGTTTGCTTGATTATATTCAAACTAATTGATTTTTTAAAAATGAAACGAACGCTACTGAAGAATCGAGCTTATTGCAAGCGGATGAGTGGCTGTGTTTGCTTTCCTGGATGATGTTTTTCTTGTTGAATTTGAATGGAGATGTTGCTGTACTTATGGAGCATGCATATAGATGCTTATAATAAGTAGTTTCTGATTGTTGGTACATTTGGCCATGGTCATTGCAGGCAAAGCCCGAGACCGTTGACAAGGTCTGTGAAATTGTGAAGAAACAACTTGCTCTTCCGGAAGACACTTCAGTCACCGGAGAGTCGAAATTTGCTACCTTAGGAGCAGATTCTTTGGACACGGTATTCCACTCAGACATGTGTTTTATTTTTTTGTCAAAGCATTTTAAATGGCCTAGTTTAGTAGTGGCTTATCACACATCCACTTTGATCTGCAAAATTTTAGTCATTTTACTTTGATGCCTCGAAGCTTGCATTTCAGTATTTCACTATCACTTTCAAACTTTAGTTTTAGAAATTAGAGGTTCCCTGTTTTTCTTCAGGTTTTAGGGCAGCATGTTCCCATTGTAATAAACCTTTTTGTTTTATAGGTGGAGATTGTTATGGGACTTGAGGAGGAGTTTGGGATAAGTGTGGAGGAAGAAAGCGCCCAGACCATTGCAACTGTCCAAGATGCAGCTGACATGATCGAGAAGCTTCTTGAGAGCAATTGAGCAATTGTTTTTAATTTCGTGAATGAATTCTTATGAGTGAAGCAATAATCCACATAGCTTACTGTTAGCTCTGACGATGAGTACTTTGTCTAGAATTATCTATTTTATATTTTGCTATTATGCAAGACGCGTTGTGGTTATGAACAAAGTTTTTACATTTCATTGAGCCCTTTTAAGGAAGACTGACTTAGCTAAATGGACTTTGTTTATGTGTCAGAAGATAATGAGTAGTTCATGTGTCAGAATATAAATGAATTTTGTTCTTGTATGTCTGATTAAACATTAAAGATGTATATGGCATGAAAGTTAAGGGTTAGAATCAAAGTTTATGATGATAAACAATAGGGTAAATTACAAAAACATACTCTGAATTATTACCTCCGGATTTTTTCAATTTAATGATTTTTGCTTCAATTGTCACATGTTTCATTTAATTAATCAGTTCTCCAAATACGGTAAAAATAAAATTGACCTAATTAGTTAATCCTGTAATCAAATTACATGTTTTCGACCATAAAATTTCTCAAATACATTGAATTCAAAAACAAAATGTATGCAAATTAATACAAAAGTAACTAAATTTAAGAGTCCGGTACCTAATTTGAAATAATGTGATAGTCCAAATTATGTTTTCGTAATTTACCCTAAACAATACTCCACTATCGCTGCTGTAACATAAATTTTAGCACATTAAAGGTCATGTACAGTAACAGAAATGCAAGCAACTCGCCTTACAACAGGGTTCATGAAAACAATTACTTGAAGAAGGTACCTGAGATTGGTATGCACAGTTAGAGCGAATGCAGAAAGTTGCTCTTTACATGTAAAACCCATTCTGAGAATAAGAAGGAAGCCAGAAAAGAACACATCACATCAGGTAAAGTGAGCAATTTGTCTAGTTGCACATCACATCAGAATTGGAAATACTAATTGAAGCCGAGGAAAAGGCAATCTAGGAGGAGCATTACCTCAAATATACCGAGGCAAGCGCTGCAGCTCCAAGGCTACAAGTAAGGCAGCATTAGCTACAATGGGAATGCTTGAACTTCTGAGCTCTTGTACAATGGCTTCAAGTCGTGAAATTTCAGTTACAGATAATGAGAGAATCATTGCGTGGGACAAGTACTGTCGACAGGAATAGCCAAGGGCATGGAGCATCCGCAGTAAAGGCAAGTCAAAAGAATTTGTAGATGAGGACATGAGGATTCCTGTAACCTTAGATAGGTTATAGAGGAAACTGGTAGTTGCCTCCCTTGGAGCTGCTGCTAGCAGCAAAACTACACATTCAGAAGCCAAGTCCGCAATACTTGCTTCTTGGGAACCAGTTAGCTCGATCAACACTCCAACATTACTGCCAAAGTCATGTATATCTTTAATGCATTGCTCCTCGTCAACTGCATTACTTATTTTGCGCATACCTTCAGATAAGAGAGTGGGTTCCTTGGAGTACACAAAGCCTTTTCTGTTGCTTACGGATCGTAGAAGAAAAGCCATGCATAACTGTAAAGTTGGTTCCAGAAAATCTTCCATATCTTTCGCCTTAACAAACTCCAAAAGGTTTCCAATCCTCCTGACTACCTTCAGTTGTGACAAAACCTTATTCTCCATTTCAGGTGCAGATGTGAGAGCAAGGCACAGCTTCACATTGTTTACGTTAGCGTTGGACAAATCACCCAGTAGAAACTCAAAACATTGTAAGACTGTCTTCTTATCTAAGATGTCTGATATTTTGATAAAATTGAACTCTATAAGCATGACAAGAAGCTTCTGTGCGTACATGGGAATTGGATCATCATCCTCGACTAAAGTGGGGTATAGAGGTAAGAAATGATGAGTCGCTATTGATTTCAGCTCTTCAGATCTTTGCCCATGTTCTAGTGGTTCATCCAAAATATTGACCATTACATCAAATAATATTTTCAGGCACAGAAATCTGGCATTACCATCTTTATTTCCTTTGTATAGCACAGCAAGACTGGGAAGCAGATTGTGAATATAAATCTCTGGGTTTAACTGGATCGCAGATGGATCTTCAGTTACAGATTCAAAAATCTGCAACAGAGTTATCTGGAAGTCATCCCGTCCCTGAAGACACATTAGGGAGCAAGCTCGGTTAGTATCATGAATTTATTGAAGTCCCGACACTTTTTCAATAAGCTATTGGAATGAAAATTCTACCATATAATGCAGAATTATGTTCAATGTAATGTGAACCAATGAATTAATCAAGCAAGTTAGAGAGTTTTAAAGTTCATAAATCTGGCTGATATTTTAATTTTCAGGTTGCTCAATTACATGAATGGCAGTAATCAATTGCAGACAATGAGAAAATAACTAGGAGTTGAAAATCAGTAGCAGATGGTAGAAGTAGAACCTGAAATGAAGATTCAGCAAGCTTGATAATATCGGTTAACTGCTGCAAGACCTCTTGAGTCACTACTCTATGCTTGAAAGATGAACTTCCCAGAAGACAAAGAAGAACAGGAAACAAATGGACATTGGTCTTGGAAGTAGATCTAGCAAACCCAGCACTCAGTCCATGGCGCCTACCTGATATCATTTGTTGAATTTCACCCATTATAATCTCTAACAATCTTGGTACTGTCGATGCAACAACATGCACGAATGCTTCTAAGCACTGCTGGACATAACTGTCCTTTTCTTTTGTGAGCCTATCCACTGCTGAGACCAGTCTTGCATTGCAAAAGAATTGCTGGAGCCACCTCCTACCATTCTTGCAAAGCAGGGAAATGAAAATCAATGCCTTACCCCTCAGAACCTCACTTCCCTGCTCAATAAGAGATAAGAGTCTAGGTACAAAATTCTTATCCTCAAGAAGGGGGAGAAGGCTCCGACCAATATTTGAAAAAAGATTGCTTTCTAACAATGCCATGTTCATAAGGTTTAAGCTGATTTGTTGTTCCCTTGAACTTCCCTTGGCTACACAAGGCGCAAGGTCTTTAAATGAGAGCTTCTCAATCACTGACTGAATGATGGGAGGGTTGAAACGAGCAAGACGTACTAAACAAGAGCCAGCTGTGAGCCTCATGTTCTCTAGCTTCCCAGCAGCTTTATAGATATAACACAAGTTACTGATCACATCTTGGCTGCTGAAGCGTGTAGCCCAGTTCACTCCTTGGCTACACATATTCTCAATTGTCCTCAATGCATACAGTTGAGTCAGATCATCCTCACCTTTCCGTAAAACTGACGTGACCAGTGAAATTAAGGCATTTGAAACCTGGATATAACAAGGAAAACAAAATCAATTGTGATTTCACTCACAATGAATGCACAAATCAGCATGACTTGATTAATATGAATTCAATATAAACGTATAGTATATGTGTGCAAGACTCAGTTTCTAGTACCTGCCAGCCTGCGGTCGAGCGACTTTCTTTTGTAGGAGATTCTGGAGGATTGTTATCTTTTGCTTGCTCATCTTGAGTAGATATATAGAATAATAGCTCACCTAAAGCTGCCATTGAAAACCTTCTAACTTTCTCTTGTCTGTCTCTGAGTCCATCTGTGAGGGAACTAATGATCCCTGAATGCGCCAAATCATCTTCAATAAATGTCGAATGACGAACAAGTAAACCAATGACGGAAGCAAGCTGAATACGCAAAGCAGAAACTTTCGACTGCCGCAGAAGTTTGACAAGCAAGAGCATTATTGGTCCATTAGTTAATATGTTAGCAGCATCTCCATTAGTGCTCAATGTCTCAAGGTATCTGATCACATTCTGCTTCTCTACAGTATTAGTATTTCCATGAAGAATGCTTGTGATCTTACTATTCAGTGCATTTAACTGCTCATTCGGTATTTTAATAAAATCAGAAGGTGGAACTGTCTCAAAGGGAAGAGAGGGAATTGCATCTGAAACCTTATCAGCCTTCCTGCTTGGCATTACAGGTCTGACTGAGAGATCAGAGGGGTGCCAAAGAGTTTGTCCAAGGAGATCAGATGCTTTCGAAGAGTCAAATCCTACTGCGATTCTTGTACCCTCATTAACTCTAGGATTTTTCAATTGAGGACTAGCAGTGGGGGTACTAGCAACTTCACTATTTTCTACAGTTGACTCAACAGGTTTAGAATTCTCTGATACCAAAAAGTTCACAGTGGATGAAGGTCCTGTAACGCTCATATCAATATCTTCATCAGTTGCCTGACCTGGCAACTTGACTTCAAAAGGACTACTCTGGCTATCTATTTCATCTGTATCGTCTTGCACGTCATCTTCTGCGTTTTCATTGAAATCAAGTTCCATATCCATGTTCTCAATTTTCACTTCTGATTCATTTTCACAATTGTTGGCTAAAGGCTTTCTGTAGTTTCCCTTTTCGTTCTCCCGTTGCAAGTTAGATTTGGCTATCCTTGAGAGCCTTAAAAGATTGACAGCCTTGGTGGCACTTGAAGGCTCTCGTTTCTTTTCCTCGGCTACTCTTCCAGAAGCTTTTGTTTGAATTTTCCCGCTACCAGGGGTAGATTTCACAGGTGTATTGTAACCTCTCAATCCTGAGTTCTCATCATGTCTAGGAGTCCCTTTAATGTCTTTTTCACGGGATCTTGGGGGTGTTCTGTTAAGCAGAGGCTTGTTACTATTACGCTCTGAAAGATGAGGTTTAGAATTCAGTTCTATCATGTTAGTAAAGGCAGGCTGAGGAGGCAAGGGAATGAGAGTAAATTTCTCTCTCCAGAAGGCATGTTCACAAAGTTCAACCCAGTGCAATCTTTCGGCCGGGTCCTTAATCAGAAGTGAATTAATAAGATTAGCAAATGGGCGACTGGGAGAACCTGGAAGAGGTGGGTTCGGGTCTGAAAGAATAGACCTTACTAACTGGGTAAATTCTTTTCCCACAAAAGGAGGCCGACCGGCATAACACTCAAACAACACACATCCGAGTGCCCAAAAATCAGAAGCATACGAATGGACTCCTCCATCTTGGAACAGCTCAGGAGCCATGTAACAGGGTGTTCCGCGCTTTGCTTGTGGTAACTAAGAAAATGAATCAGATCAAAAGCCTTTCAGTTAGTATCGTGAATAGAATATGTGCAAGTGACACAAAATAAATCAATACAGATAGTAGAAAAACATCACAATTATGGTACTCACCGAGGACGACGGAGTTTTAGAAATGTCTCCCAGTTTTCTTGCTAGTCCGAAATCACAGAGCTATGTAACAGTGAGAGGTAATGAGATAGATCCAACAACAAGGCAGATCAAGTAGCAACTTTAAATGAAGAACATTGATACCTTTGTATGACCATTTTCATCTAACAAGATATTTGATGGCTTCAAATCACAGTAAATTATCCCCTTGGAGTGTAAGAATCTGCATAAATCATATTGCTTCTCAGACTCACTCAAAAGTATTTGACCAGTAATTTTATTTGGGGAAAGAACAACAAGCATCACTCACTGCAAAGCTTTTACAAGGTCACAGGCAAGTGTGTGTACCGATTCTTCAGGTAGTTGATTATCCTGAAACTCGCATATTTACATGAATAAGTGGCAAGCAAGCAAACAAGATGATGACAGAAAATTGGACATATATAGCAACATATTGAGTTGAGAGATGAAATTTTGAAAATGAAAAAAAGTGCATCAAGTTCAGCAACACAAACGACTTTTTCTCACAATGTTCTAAGCTATTTTTTGATGGATCACATTTCTAATAAATGCATATGGTGGTCAGTCAGGTGTCAATATATGATTATGATTAGTATCTAAGAAAACGACTAATCAAATTGTCCGTATTGCGTGTCCTCATCATCATGATAACTTTGTACCGACATATATGGACACAATTATGGTTTCTTCCATCCATTTCCCAATATCTACTCCAGAAGTTGAACAGTTTGTGATCTATTTACCCGCATTCCCTGCATATTGTAACTTAAAGCAGAAACAATGTACGATAAATACCTGCCGTAAGAGAGTCATGAGATCTCCACCAACACAATATTCCAATACTAGCCATAGGTGGGCAGAAGTTTCATACCTAATCGCAGTACGAGCAATTTATTATAGAAAATTAGTAATGCTATTCCAGTCACTAACCAGCTAAAACTGAACGAGCTGGAATAAAGGAGGCAAATCAGAATAAAAGGCGACAAACAATGCACGAGATTATCTGCTTTCAAAATAAAAAATGTTACCATGAATAGAAATGCAAGACATTCGGGTGATCCAAGGCATGGAGAATCCTCACCTACACAACAAACATTTCAGGTCAGCCACTTCCAGTAACTTATGCATTTGCAGCTAAGACAATCCTTCATAACCCCTCATTAATTATCACTTCTCTACTCACTCTCGTAACACATGACCTCGACTCATTTTCATATGTTATCTCAGCTTTGTAATTCTTCGAACTAAAATCCAATATTAGACGCTTATCCTCTCTTCACTTGCTTTGATGTATGGCATTTCACCAAGTGCCTATCCCACCTAAACCCTACTTAACATAACATATCACATCTAGGAACTCATAGCTAACCATTACCTTATGCCTAAAAACACTCAAATTCAGCAGCCAGCAGCCCAACCCCTCAATTGAGACAATTACTACCTAAAACAGTCTAAATTGCATACACCGCGCTACTTCAGGAACTGATCTAATGATCAACTCCAATCGAAACGCCCATCAACCAGTGCCGAGCACTCTCTTTTTTTTTTCAGAAAGATGCACCTAAACTTACTTCTTGCAAAACCTTGTTCTTCTGCGACTTATCCACACTCTTAATTGCGAAATACTCAATCGTCTTCTTCTTCCGGCCTTTATACACCGTCTGCGCAACAACTTCAAACAGCGTCAAGCAAGCTCGTTACACAAAATTAACCCTAGAAAAAAACAAATCAAATCCTACCGAATGCTTCCCGCGACCAATGGCTTCGTAAATGTGGTACTGATTCATCCCTCTGGTTGCTCAACGGTCGGATTTGAGCTTCTTCGTGTTGTGAAAAGCGTGAAAGATGAGAGACGAAGAAGAGAGAGAGAGGCAGGAATGAAGTGATTTTGAATTTTGTGATTGGGATTTGTTTTTGTCGATTTTGTCAACGGGCGGGGAAGGTGATTAGTAGGAAATTAAATTCAAAGTGCGCCCACAGCTTCTGTTATTGACGTTAAAGACCCTACAATTTAGAAATGCTCTGAACTTTTTTTAGAGAAAAGTACAAGTTGTTGCCTCGTACTACCGTCATTTTCTAATTGAATGTTCAAACTATCAATTTTTTCAATTAAGAGTAAAATAAAAAATATATTGATCAATTTTCAAACACCGAGCACCATAGATTCACCGTGATTAAATTACAAACTCAATCATGTGATTCGTTAATAACGACCAATAAAAATAGTGTATTGTTGTTAAAGAATAAATATCGATTTAATTAAGAGTTTAGGATAAGATCATCGTGTTATTTTCAACATGGTTCACATGATTGAGTTCGCAATTTAATCACTGTGAAGTTACGGTGCTCGGTGTTCGAAAATTGGTCAATTTTTTTTACTTTGCCCTTGATTGGAAAAACTGACCTTCAATTGGAAAATGCTATAGTTCATGACACCAATGTATACTTTTCCCCTTTTTTTATTGTGAACTTTTTTAAATTATAATTTCTATCCATTTTGCTTAAAGGCATATGTAGCGGTGAGGAGAGATCTTCAGCACTTAAGATAGTATTTCCTATCTAATTTTTTTATTTGTTTAGAGAATAAGGGAAGAGCGTGCTAAGTGAGGAGGTGTTACCCCTCTTTACCGGTGCATATGCTCTAAAAAAGTAATGTCAAACACCACAAAAATCGAATGCATCAATTCAATGAGAAGTTGACATTTCATCCACATATTTCCAAGTTATTTTGCCATCCCCTACTTTAGAAAAATTCAATTTTCAGAGATTGATAATGTTATGATCTTTTAACTTCAGTACACCTCATCCCATCAAAAAAAGAAAAAAAAGAAAAGAAGAAGAACTTCAGTACAGCTCAAAATTTCAAAATGCTTAACATCTCTGTTACTTTTCATGAAGTATTAACTAAGAAGTACACCTAAAAAGGCCTCCCCATTAGATATTTTTGAGCGATTTCAAGCGGCGACAAGGTTTTGAGCGGCGTTTCTTCCGGTTGATTGTGGAGCTCGACACCGCCTATCCTCCTCCGGCTCGTATGGGTCTGCAGCGCCATCCCACTGGTTGATTTCGGGTGGCTGGTTGGGGCGCCCTCAGACGCGATTTGGGGTCGGCGGCGTAGGCGGACGATGACGGGTGGGAGGGCGAGGGGCGTGGTTTGGTCGTTTTTTTTGGTTTGATGTGTATATAGGGCTGGTTTTTGTGCTGGCGGGTGTTTGTGGTCGTACAGACGAGCTGTTGGTGGGGGAGGGGTGTCTGCTGCTGTGCGGTTGGGGCTTCTCCCGCGCCGCGATGTTTGGCCTGGGGCGGCGGTTTTGATGTGGGCCGGTGGTTTTCGCCGGCGGTTGGATGGTGGGTCGGCTTACGCCGGTTTTTGTGTTCACAGTATGTTAGTTTGGGGCTGTTTAGCCGGTTTTAGTGTCGTCGGATGAGCTGGGGGTTTGTCCGGGTAGTTTGGTGTTTCGATGTAGTTCGGATTGCTGTCTGTTGATGGCTATCGCTGGACTTGGATGGCTTGGTTTGAAGCCGGATTGTTTGTAGAAATGTGGCTGGGGCTTGAGCGAAGTTATTAGTTTCGCCCCGAAGCGTGGTATGGATTATGGATTTGAGACTCCTGTGCATCGAGGTCACAATAGCCGTTAGATGGCGTTGCCTAACACGGATTTCGTTGTCCGATTTTCTGTGTTTAATGGTTGTAATCTGATTGTTGTTGTAATTTCTTCATCTGTTCGTCTCAGTGTCTGTACCATCGACCTGCCTGTTGGCTTATCAAAAAAAAAAACTAAGAAGTACACCTTGTTCTCAAATTATGACCACTTTAAAACTTAAAGTATGCTTTTTAACATGCACAAAAATGAAATTAGATGAGCTCTACCGAATTGAAAATTATAACTTGATCTAAAAATAGGCGAACTGAATTGCCGACTTAAATTCATTACCTTAGTTTAAGTTTTTGAACACAATACTGATTTTGAGCTTAAAAAAATCAGGCAAATAACTCGAGTGGATCTAGAGATTCAAAATGAAGTATTAAACTAAACTGAACTGCCTATCCAATAAAAAAAACCTGAACTGAACTGAAGGAAAAATTGAATTTTGAAAAACTTAGGGCCTGTTCTGTAGAGCTTAAATTTCATGTTTTTCAGTTAAGTAAAGTTAAATAAAGTTAAATTAAATTAAATTTTTCAGATTTTAATTTTGTAGTTTAACATGATTAAAAACTTAAATTAAACACCTTTATCCAAAAAAAAAATATTTTTTTTAAGTTCAGTAAAGTTAAATAAAGTTAAGTAAAGTTAAATAAAGTTCAGTAAAGTTAAATAAAGTTAAATAAAGTTTTTTTCAGCTCTATCAAACAGCACCTTAATGTTCGAAAGAACATACACATACAATCCGAATTTTTAAAATTTCATTTATGGGGGTAAGCTTATAATTCTTTTATGGTGGCGAACAATAACTAAAAATGGATGAATTCTATCATGAAATATTTTTTTTAATCAATTAGGTTTTATTTAACTTTATATGTTTTCTCATTAGGATCTTAAATCAAATTAGGTTCATTTTAATTAAAGCTGGAAAATGATTCTATAATATGGAGTACTATGCATGCTTGCTCAGTTTTTGTTTTTTTTCGTTCCAATTAAGGTAGTAAATAAATTGGACAAATCATCACCGCCTCATCTCCTCCATAGCCGGCTCCGTTCCGATGTCCTCCAGCTCTTTTGTTTGATTCATCCTTCACCATTACCGTCACTTCTGCTGTCCGCCTCTCCTCTCGCGTACTTTTCCCCTATGACTCCGTGTCTCCTCTTCCTCTCCTTGCTGAGGTGTTCACTGTTTTGATCGTGGCGGCGGCTCCTGAGACGGTGGTTGGGGGTCTCGATATAAGGTTAGACAGCCGTGACATGGATTAGAGATTTGGGAGAAGGCTGTTTGAGTTGGGGGAGGTTTGTGACTGCGGTGGTGTTGGGTGTTGGTGGGTCGGTTTTCGGCGAAAGTTGGGTCAGATGGGGTGTTGGCTATGGCGGTGAGGTTTGGCTGTGGGTTGTTTTGTTCTGTGTATACGTTCCGCTTATGAGGGTTTTCTTCTCAGCCGTTTTTTTGGTCTGAGATTCCTTCCTCGTGTATCCACGGTTTTTTGTGTATCGGTGTCCTTCTTGACCGGTTTTTGGCTAGTGTCTACTTCGGCTGCACTCGTTGCATTTGTTGCTTTTCTGGCTTCAGTGGTTTGGTCACCTACAGTGGCGTGAGGCGAAGTGAAGCATATCACTATTCCCGGCTAGTTAACTTGTCCTAGCTTTTAAGTCCTCTTTGATGCCTTTTATGAAGTTCAGGTGGCGTGCTACCATTGTCAGGAAGCCGAATTATGACGTTCACCTGTGCAACCTTGTCCTTTGTTCAGTGGAAATTATGCCAGTGCTCCATCGTTTGCTTCAGAGTTGACTGCCGAGTCACTTCTTCCGTTTGGCCAAATTGGCATGCCTTAGACCTTGGAGCGTGAAGATAACTCAGCAGTGGATGGATTGTCTAACTATGCTTGAATTATTTTTCTTGTTTAGATGTTATGTTTCAGTATTAGTTGGTCGTCTGTATTACTGTTGTTGTTTTCTTTTTCTTCGGATCTTTGTATGCCATTTCTTCAATAAAAAAAGAGAAAAGTACACATTGGTGCCCCGAACTATCGTCATTTTCTAATTGAAGGTCCAAACTATCATTTTTTCCAATCAAGGGCAAAGTAAAAAATAAATTGACCAATTTTCGAACACCAAGCACAGTAGCTGCACCGTGATTAAATTGTGATCTCAATCATGTGAACCATGTTGAAAAATAACCCAACTCTTAACATATTACATCGATCTTTTTTCGTTAACACTATTACACTTTTGTATTGAGTCGTTATTAACGGGATTCACATGATTGAGTTTGTAATTTAATCACGGTGAATCTACGGTGCTCGGTGTTCAAAAATTGGTCAATTTATTGTTTATTTTACCTTGATTGGAAAATTGATAGTTTAGACCTTCAATTGAAAAAAAGATAGTTCGAAACACCAATTTGTACTTTGCCCCAACAAAAAAAGTCTTCTCATCTGTTTTCACTTGTTGCTTTATAAAGTTTTTTTTGTTTTTTGATTTGGGCTGGTTAGGTTAGTTAGTACCCGTTTTTTTGTGAGGTTATGAGGATTCGAAATGATTCGGTTCAATGGCGGGCCAACCGAATCAAACCGGTCGGACCAAAAGCTGAAAGAGCACCGGTTTGGAGTTAAGTTAACAAATAAAGGAAGTCGTCTGGAAAAGTTGGAGCTTCGTTTCTTCGTGTTTAGGTCTCACTGTCGTTTCACACTTTATCTAACGTTACGATCGCCGTCTCCCACAGCTATCTCGTCTCCGATCTGGTAGCCGTTATCCTTATCTTTTTACATCATTTAATTTTCACTTCAAAAAGTATGTAATTTTCAGTACTTTATTGTTCAATTATGGAGCTCGGTTCATTTCTAGGGTTTGCTACAGTGTTGAAAATTGTAGAAAGTGGGTTTATAAACATAGGCTGCTGTTCATTGAGCTATTTTAGATGCAGTAGTATTGGAATTATGAAGTGGTTATGTGTTTAATGGTGAGGTAATTATGAGGTATTTTTATAATAAGTTAGGGAGTATAGCTTTTGGTTGAGTGTTCTGGATATGATTTTGCATGTCATCTAACTGCATTAGTTACAACTTACAAATTGGTTGGTTTTTTTTAGATATTAGTTTTCCATTTGAGTTTTGATTTGTTTGGAATGGTATGCGCAAGCAGGAGCTGTAGAGGAAAGGGTTAATGGTTGGATGAATGATTACACGTATCTAGGGAGAGGGAGATTGTTGTTGTTGTGATATGTGACTGTCCTTATGGTCTCATTTGTGTGTAACAAACTGTTGCTTTCCTAATTTAGTCAATTCGATTTGGTTCATTGGCTAAAGTGTTGTCTTTACTTGAAGCTCAAATGAGATGGCATCTTCGCATCAGAATGTTGAGCTGGAGGCAGCCAAGTTTCTGCAGAAGCTCATTCATGACTCTAAAGATGAGCCGTTAAAGCTAGCTACGAAACTTTATGTGGTATGTCGAAATAACATAATGATGTATGATAGAAAAAAGTTCCCTTGCATGATTTTTTGTGTGTTGGCTCTTACACACATTGTCCATGAGGATCGCAGATACTGCAGCACATGAAATCAAGCGGGAAGGAGCACTCAATGCCTTATCAAGTGATTTCAAGGTCCGTCCTCAAATCCAGATTGCATCTATAGTTTCTTGGTCATGATTGATCAGCTATTTTCTTCTTAGTAGCTCAGTAGTAGTTTCTGAATATTTTCTGATAACATTGTTAACGTTACTACATTTTTTCATACTCATCTATGCCTCATGACTATATCAACCTTTTCACATAGCCATTGTGGTCTCAGACACACATCCTGGTGTTAGAATTCATTTATTGGAAGTTGGCACCTCACATTTCAGACCTGGAAAACATGGCATATCTGCTATTTAGTTGATACCCTTATGCACAAAGGCTGAGTGTACTGATGCTGGGCCCATTTTGTGCATATTTATTTTATTGGTTCCAATTATTTACTGTACCTTTAATTAGCAAGCTGCGGACAAAGCTGTGGAGTATATCACACCGTAATCTATTATTGAACGAAATCATTTTTCTTTCGATTATTATCGATAGACATATAGAATTCAGAAGTAAATCCATTAAATACTAAGATATATCATCATATATGATCAGAACTTTACGCTGAGATGCAGTGACTGTTACTAATTTTCTAGTAATTTATTGGCGCCTCTCATACATGTCTATTGGGGTTGTAGGTTGGCTGCAGTAGCCGCCTTTGTATGTGGCCTATGCGTTGATGGAAGATATATATTTTTTGAATAATTAAGCAACTTGTAACCTAATTTAACTGACAATAAAACTTGGACCTCAAATATTTGGAGTAGAGTTTTTGAGAAAATTTTACAGTGCTGGTTTGAGACCGTTGAGTCATGATTGAGACACACACACACATGTTAAGTTACCATTTGTGATTTTGTAGCATAAAAGCTGATGATGGAGTAAGTGATTAAAATTTAAAATCATGCTGCGGAATAATTGCATATTTTAGTCATTTAATACAATAAGAAACAAGGTAGCTTTTTGGTTGCCCAAAACTCTTTCATTGAGCTCGGAGGTATAAATCTGCAAGTTAGCATATGTGTGTATTGATGTGCTACTTTCTATCTTCATGCACCACATAATTTCATGATTACATATAAGCGAATCAGTATTCTGATGATATTTGTCCAATCAAGGGCAATGGAAACCGTAATCCATCAGAATGGCATCGACATCGAGGCTTTAAAGTCAGCACGCCCTCCATTAACTAGTCAAAATCAGGCAGGAGATTCTGCAGGTAATTTTATATTGACAAAGTCAATATATGTTGTTTTGGTACCTGTTAATTTCCTTTGTTTACTTTGTTTTCTTCTATATCAAGATGATTTGCATCTGCAGGGCCTTCACAAATTGGGGTGTCAAAGGATTCGACATCTGCGTTAGGAGAAAATGAGATGGCCAAAACTGATGCACATGCTTCGGGTCGCCCCCCTGTTGGTCCCAAAAGTGGTATGCATGATGCTTATCAAGGATCCATGTCACACAGAAGTGGAAAGTCCTTGGATCACGGTAGTCCTTCCAGCTTGGATTCTAAGTCTGCCAACTCTCAGTCACAAGACAAGAAGGCAAATCAGAAGGATAGTAAAAAAGGCAACAGTAAAAGAAAACGAACAGGTTCACCATTTGCAGAACCAAATGCTGATACTTCTCAGCAGTATGATTCTCGAAATGCAGTTCCACATGCAAGGATCGGGAAACTAAATAACAAAGGTGAATCTAAAGGAAGCTTATCATCCTGGACACGTAGTGTGGATAATATTCTATAATTATCGATCTAGTGACCTGTGAAACTGTTTCTAATTAACCTATGTTGTCATCATAAAAAGAAATTTTTGTGAGGCAAAAGTAAAAACTTCTGTAATGGTTCAGTGTCTCGTTACAGAAGATTTGTATTATTGTTCTGAAGATAAATCATTTACAGAGCTTTTGGTAAAATTAACTTTCAGGTGCTTCTAGCAAGTTCCAAGGCAGTATGCCGGGTATTACTGGTACATACCCAGTAATGGAATCTGGCTTCTTAAGTCCAGTACAAGGAACTAGCTCATCATTTGAAAATCCTAGCTTATCTACGCAGAATAACAATGAAAGGGGCACTGAAGCTTTTTCTTCTGTTGGCTCGTTGCCGGCTGAACTTTCTTCTGGTAAAATCTCACTTTATTAATTTGCACACCCGTTTCTTTTCATTTTCCATAGAAATGTTCAATGATATGTCTACTACAGGAGGTCTGGAGCATGGCAGTGGAATTTCAAATGTGGGGGCAGATGGAAGTAAAATCAACCAGGTTCATATCCATCTTCAATCTTCTCCAAGTCTCTTGTTATTTCACAAATGTTGGAACCTCTGAAACTATTATCTCACTCAATTTAATGGTGTTGTTCTTTCATCAAAAAAAAAAAAATTTAATGGTGTTGTTCTTGATTCAAACACTTTTCTTCTGAAACTGGCTATGTCATACTGATATGAAAAACCATTGGACCATGAAAACCGTAGTTTGCCAATGGGTTACTTTTATATTTATTTTGTGAGGGTTTTACCAAGTTTCCATTTTTTTGTTTCTCGAGATATTACATTCACGTTTGGTCTGGGGGAACTAATTATGAGAGGTCTTGATTATGATTTACCAATTCGTTTGGTCAGCATCCATCCAGTGACACATCCATGTTTATTGTCTCCCGTCTTCTATCATTGTGTTCTGTAGATTATACTCCTAACTGTCCACATCAATGAAAGAGAAAGTTTTCAGTATTGGGAAAGGATTTAGCCTAATGAATCAGAGAATCATAATGCGTTTTATTTTAAGAAGTGACAATTTTGAAGCACATACTACTATGCTGTTTTAATCCCTCTTGCACAACTGATTGCTTGTGTTTGATCGTCGCCTTTAACATTCTGCAGCCTAGTAAGTAGTTTCGGCAGTATGTATGTTCGCTAAGATTCTCAAGTCCACAAAGTTGCACTAGTATTCCATGTTTGTGAAAGACGTGTAAATGCAGTCTTATTTGCAAAATTACGCTAAATGCCAGCTTATAGGATTTTTTGCCTAATGTTGTTTAGTTAGCTCAACTAATCATTAAATTTGCCACCATATGTGTATTTTCATTTCTGTGTGACTTCATAAATGCTATGATTCAACTGTTTCTGATGAGATGTATGTGTTTCCAGGGCAGCGTGCCTAACCTTTCAGATTCAAATATGCACAGACACGCAGCGTCTAGAGATTCTGGGAAATCTATAGCGCAAGGTTCAACCTCATCAGGCATGCCTTTCAAAGAACACCATCTGAAGCAGCTCAGAGCCCAGTGCCTTGTTTTCCTAGCATTCAGGTGCACAGCTGTGTATAATCTGTTCAATTTCTCATTGCCATCAATCTACTCAAATATCATCAGTGAATTTGATCTATGTTTTTCTTAATTATAGAAATGGTTTGATGCCGAAGAAGCTGCATCTTGAGATCGCACTTGGGAATATCTTTCCACAGGAAGGTGATTGTCTGCCTGTACAGTTTTTTGTCTGCTTCTCAAGCTTTCACTTACTGTTGTACAATAACAGGCGGCAAACCGGATGGATTCGGTAAAGATCTTTCTGATTACAGAGGAAATGACCAACCATCCAATGAGTTAAATGACACAATAGCCGCAAAAGTAAATAGTGGGAGAGTAACTGACCTAACTCCACAACTAGCTTCATCGAGTGGGAACATTACAAATGCAGACACCAAGCTATTAGATGCACCAATTACCAAATTGGAGAACCGAGATACCTTATCATCTGATGTGTGTGTGACCAGCGAAGAAGTAAGAAGTCAGCTGGATTCCAAAAGAAACCGGGGAGCTGAAACAAATTCAGTGGGAACAACTAATCAGTTGAAGTCTGAGATGATGAATCAGGCTGAAGCTGGTGGAGTTAGTGATGCCTCGAGAGGATTTGTTCCAGCCTCAGGTGTTCGTTTGGAAATGGAACGAGTTGATGGTGTCCCAACCCAGTTGCGTACTATTGCCGACTCAAGCTTTCATCCTAATCAACAGGTTAAATCACTCATCTAGTTTCTCATTTAAAGATTATTGGCAACCAGTCCATGACTGAGAAATTGATAATCAGCAGGCTATGGCTTTGAGACTACACAATGTGTTTACACCACAAGTCCAAAATGGTTAGTTCTGCGATATGATATTCTCACTCGTTACCTAAGTTCAAGTTCCATATCATGGCTCAAAAAAATAAAATTTACATTTCGAACCTTGTGTTTCAGGAGGTAAAACTATACCTGTTCATGACTCTACACGCATTGCAAGTGCTGGCAGGACAGTGGAAGGATGTTCTAGTGAACAGCGGGATGAAGCGTCCCTGAGAGACAATACACAACCTCCAAAATACACGACATCAGAGAAGTGGATCATGGAGCATCAGAAAAGGAAATTTCAGCATGACCAAAAATGGCTGATAAAGCAGAATAAGACAGATAAAAAAATCGCTGCTTGTTTTCACAAACTTAAGGTTTGTTTGAGCCTGTTGAGTCGTCTTATCACATTTTTTGTTATTGCTATTGCTTTCTATGTCATGGTAGTATAACATTCAATAAATATACAAGAAGCGATGGCATAAAGGTGGTGCCACAAGGATGCCGTATTTGGCCTTTGATCCAATTTAGTGGCTATTATATCATCCAACACTATCAACACAATTCTATGAAGCTGTGTTTATTTGCATCACTAACTGCATATTT
Source organism: Rhodiola kirilowii (assembly GCA_033675215.1). NCBI lineage: Eukaryota > Viridiplantae > Streptophyta > Magnoliopsida > Saxifragales > Crassulaceae > Rhodiola > Rhodiola kirilowii. The sequence continues at coordinate 4,407,808 of CM066194.1, forward strand.
AAATAACTTGTTTAACCTATTTCGTAAGTCTTTATTTCTTTAACGAGCCTTACATGCCAAACTGAAGTGGTTTATTATAGGCCTAAGATGTCTAGCTAGCCACATCCGACGAGTCTGCTCAACGAGTTTCAAATATAATTTTGCAGGAAACTGTGAGCTCCTCTGAGGACATCTCAGCAAAAACCAAAAGTGTTATTGAATTGAAGAAACTTCAATTGCTAGAACTTCAACGCCGTCTTCGAAGGTAGTGATATGCATTATGTTTGTTGCTGAGTTTTAAATGAAGATCTGCTGGGTACTGACTTCATGCAGGGAAAAAAGAGAATGACTTAATTGATTATGTAAAGAGTAACAGTTTTTCATTTTGAATGACCCTTTTCTGCAGTGACTTTCTAAAGGATTTTCATAAACCCATAGCTGCAGACATGGATCGTTTGAGATCAATGAAGAAGTATAAACATGGAAGGAGGATAAAGCAACTAGAAAAGTATGAACTGAAAATGAAAGAAGAACGGCAAAAGAGAATCCGGGATAGGCAGAAAGAATTCTTCAGTGAAATCGAACTTCACAGGTAATAATTTCCCCAAACTCTGTTTGCAGTAAATGCAATAGTGGTTGCTTGTGTAATGTATTTCTGCTATCCACATAGGGAGAGACTGGAAGAGTCTTTCAAAATCAAGAGAGAGCGTTGGAGAAACTTTAATAAATATGCAAAAGAGTTCCACAAAAGGAAGGAACGCATACACCGCGAAAGGATTGACAGAATCCAAAGGGAAAAAATTAATTTGTTGAAGATAAATGATGTGGAGGGATATTTGAGGATGGTGCAGGTTGGTTTGCATTTGTATTCAGATTCTTTCCATGAGCGCCTCCCTCTGCTAACTATGTTTGTGCTATATGTCGTTTCTAAATCTGGCTTCACAATAATTTATGTTACTCGTTCAAGGATGCCAAGTCAGATCGTGTTAAGCAATTACTTAAGGAGACAGAAAAGTATCTTCAGAAGCTGGGAGCAAAGTTGAAAGAAGCAAAAGATTTGTCAAGGAGTTTTGATTCCAACATGGATGAGAATCGTGCAACAAGTGCCACTGATGAAATTGTTCTTGCAAACGATGATGAGAGCGACCAGGCAAAGGTGATACTAGACAATCATTTACGTTTCGTATTATTATCTGAATGGCTCCTTTAAGTAGTGATTATCACGATTCTCCTCAGTGTTCATGTTTTTCTGATTTCATTAAATGGCTCTATTGCAGCATTATCTGGAAAGCAATGAAAAGTATTATCTGATGGCTCATAGGTGAGATTACAATCCTTCAGTTGTGCTGCTATGTTAGTTGGCTGTTTTGCATGATAATCTTTTTCTTTTTGTAAACTTTGACTCAAGCCGTCTAGCATTTAATGTTTCAGTTTGACTTGAAATGGGTGCCAATGCTTCTTCATACGATTCATCTTAACTATATCATCTTTTTGTCAATATCATCATTTTTGGCATTGTGTAAAATGTTATGTATTTCACGCTTTCGCTGCAGTATCAAGGAAAGCATTGCTGAGCAACCGATCTCGCTTCATGGTGGAAAATTGAGAGAGTGAGTTGATAATCTCTTGTACTGTGTTTAAAATGTTGATAAAACAATCACCACTTGCGATTGTGCTTGTTTTTGTTATCAAGTAAACAGTTTGCACTACCGATATGAAGATGCTGTAAATCTGCAATTACCGTTATAATTATCTCTTTTAGAAGATAAGAGACTGCACTGGTTTTTGACTTTGGCTTTCACAGACAACTCTCCCTTTTCCCAAGATCCTTACTTACGATGATGCCGATAGAATGTAGCTTCCACATTCTGTTGTCGAAGTATGATTTTTCCCTATCACTTGGAACAGGTATCAAATGAATGGGTTGCGATGGTTAGTTTCACTTTACAACAATCATTTAAATGGCATTCTGGCTGATGAAATGGGTCTTGGGAAAACTGTTCAGGTAATATACTTATTTTGAGTGGCCCCTCTATCATTTAATTTTGCCAAGATCTGAACCTGATACTGAAGCTCCTCCTGTTTGACAATTCTGCAGGTGATTGCCCTAATTTGTTATCTTATGGAGACAAAAAATGACAGAGGACCCTTTCTAGTGGTCGTACCTTCGTCTGTTCTTCCTGGCTGGGACTCTGAATTAAATTTTTGGGCTCGTGGTGTGAAGAGGATTGTGTATGCTGGCCCTGCGGAGGAGCGGCGTAGGTTATTCAAGTAATAATTTCTACAAAATCAGTTGTTATATTGCTACATGATTTGATGTGTCTGTTGTTCATGATTATTCGGTTTTGTAAAAACACAGGGAAGTTATCATCCAACAGAAATTCAATGTCCTTCTGACAACTTATGAATATTTAATGAACAAGCATGACAGACCAAAGTTGAGCAAAATTCCATGGCACTATATCATAATTGATGAAGGTCATCGCATAAAGAATGCATCATGCAAATTAAATGCTGATCTGAAGTACTATCAGAGCTCCCATAGATTGCTGCTGACTGGAACACCGTTGCAGGTAGCCCCGCACTGGAACTCTCAACTCCATGCTATGGTGACTGATATTTCTGCTCTTGCCTGAAATCTTTTTTATGCAGAATAATCTTGAAGAACTTTGGGCCCTGCTAAACTTCTTATTGCCAAATATTTTCAACTCATCTGAGGATTTTTCGCAATGGTTCAATAAACCATTTGAGAGTACCGGTGACAACTCTCCAGATGAAGTATGTCTTTACTGTTTTTGCAAACTGATTATTTGCACATATGTTGTTTGTCAAAGGATTCCGGATGTTCTTTTTTTAAGTGTTAGAACACAATCTGGGCTTCCCATTAACACTAGAGTTTGATAGGCATTGCTGTCTGAGGAAGAGAATCTCCTGATTATCAATCGTCTTCATCAAGTCCTTCGACCCTTTGTTCTTCGTAGGCTCAAGCATAAGGTACATATAATCCTTTTTGTATTGATTCAAGTCCAGAGTGTATAATAACATTACTAGTGCAATTGTCTTTACAAAAAGATGATGTATTCTGCACTCGTTGGCTGCTGGTAGATCAAAATACATGTAACAATGTAGAGTATATCGAGAAGACTAAGTTTGGAGATGTGTAATTTCGCCTTTTAATTGTTGGTATTTCCTTGGGTTATAAGCTTTTTTGGTGTGTGATTGCTAGGTTGAAAACGAGTTACCTGAAAAAATAGAAAGACTCGTGAGGTGTGAGCCCTCTGCGTATCAGAAGATTTTGATGAAGAGGGTGGAAGACAACCTTGGGTCGCTTGGAACTGCGAAGGTTTGTCCCATTAAATGTTTCTAGGATTTTGGTTCTGTAAGAGAACAAACTCTATACAATCTCTGTGCATAAAATTATCAGTCGAGGACAAAGGTTGTGTTCTTTTCAACTTGAGTTGACATTCAATGTTTCCAAAAAAACTATCCATAATTTTTGTTAGACTGGTTCACGTCTTGATAGCCGAAAAGAATACACCCTGAATAACATAATGTCCATTTAATTATATCTGACTCACCCATTTTTTGCAGGGTCGATCTGTTCATAATTCCGTCATGGAATTGCGCAATATTTGCAATCACCCATATTTGAGTCAGCTTCATACAGAAGAGGCAAGCATATTGTTTGTTTGTTTATATTTCTTTGGGTCCTTCGAGGTGTTAAGGGAATAGGGAAGTATCATTGATTGGACTGAGATTTTATATTTTTCATACTAGAATCAGTTTCTAAAAAAGTAGTTTTTCTAGCCTATCCTGATAGTGTCGTCAAATACAGAAGTTTTGCATGACATGAGTCATGACAAATCTTACCTGCTCTTTCTCCATAAAAAAAATTCAGTTCTTATTTGTAGCTATTACCTTATTGCAGATTGAAGACTACGTGCCTAAACATTATCTGCCATCTATAGTGAGGTTATGCGGGAAACTTGAAATGTTAGACCGTTTGCTGCCCAAACTACAAGCAACTGGTCATCGGGTATTGCATCAATTGCTGTTCCTTTCTTGATCCCTCATGAGCATATTTCCTTGAAATGTGACATAGACGGATCTGGGAGCATTTCAATGTGGTAGTATAATATGATGGAATACACTTATAGAATTAGAAACGTACATGCGTGTGTCATTATCCATGGATGGGTGGGGTTTAGAAAAATGTGATCTGCTAATGGTTCTGTATTGAAATGGATGTGAACTGTAATTTTCTCTCCATAGGTTCTTTTCTTTTCGACGATGACTAGGCTTCTGGATGTTATGGAAGATTATCTTCATTGGAAGCAGTACAAGTATCTTCGTCTGGATGGACACACATCTGGTGGTGATCGGGGTGCCCTTATCGATCGGTTCAACATGCCAAACTCTCCTTATTTTATTTTCCTGCTCAGGTGCTTCTTGTGTGATGTTTTCCTTTAATGAGTATATTGGATTTGATTTCTCACCCGTCTCTTAAATAACAGCGGCCAAACATATATCTCACTCTTTCCTACATGAGATTGAAGTTGCTTTTAGTTGTACTAACATATAATATATTCATTAGTATTCGGGCTGGCGGTGTTGGGGTAAATCTTCAAGCTGCAGATACAGTTATAATATTCGACACTGATTGGAATCCACAGGCATGTTAACATTTCTCAGTACATATAAATTTGAATTTAGAAATTCGTAGGGTTTTCTAATCTTTTTTCTTTAATCCGTATATGTTAGAAGACCTCATATAGGTTTTCTAATTTATTCATGTGTGGCTGGGACCTTAGGTTGATTTGCAAGCCCAAGCACGGGCCCATCGAATTGGACAAAAGAAGGATGTTCTGGTTCTTCGTTTTGAAACTGTAAGTCTTGATTGATTTCGCCAATGATGATGTCCATTTTATTTTTTATGTATATATTTACAGTCTTTGACCTTTTTTCTGGATATGAGCACAATTATATCATTGTTTAATGTTGCTGCTTGTTTTTTCGTTAGAGGACCCTTTTGCAAGGTCTTGTGTAGAAGAGGCACATAAGCTTGTGCTTGATCATATGTTCCGGAAGTTTACATTTGAATATTCTTATAATTTTATGTGTATTATATGACCTAAACGCAAAGGATGAGTGATTTGATCTTGAGGGTTGTTGGCTACCTGACACATTATGAAAAGAATAACCCTTTTTCTTTTAATGTTTTTGTGTGTTTGCATCTGTCTGCTAGCATCTTTTTTTATTTTTTTGCCACCGGTTTAGCTGTTGCTCAATTGAAGATACACAAACTGTGGGAATTGAATGAATATTTTTTCCACTTTTCATTATGGCGTGGTAAAAACTTTTTGCGCTGATAGGTAAACACTGTTGAAGAACAAGTTAGAGCTTCAGCTGAACACAAACTGGGAGTTGCCAATCAAAGTATCACTGCTGGATTTTTTGACAACAATACCAGGTAGCCTTTATCACTTTTTGCCCTTGTAAATCTTGTTTCATGTTCAATCTTAATCAGGACACTCACTACACTGAAACGTTACTGCAATCTTGGGCAGTGCTGAAGATCGCAGGGAATATTTGGAATCTCTTCTTAGGGAGTGTAAGAAAGAGGAAGATACTTCGGTATTAAATGATGACGCTTTAAATGACCTCTTGGCTCGTAGGTAATAATTTTCGTTTGTTACTCATTTGTCATTCTAATCATCATACGAGTTGACTTAAGTTTGATCTTTCTATATCTTTTACGGCAGTGAGTCAGAAATTGATGTATTCGAATCTATTGACAAGCTAAGACGGGAAGGAGACATGGTACATCTTTTAGTTTTTCGAAATTGTTTATATCTTTGGTCTTACTCTGCTATAATGCTGTAACAAACAAAATCTAATCACAACAGGATTCTTGGAGAAAGTTAATGTCAGGGCGGGGGGTAGATGTTCCCCCTCTTCCTTCAAGGCTTGTGACAGATGATGAACTAAAGCCATTCTGTGAGGCAATGAAGAAATATGAAGTGCCACAAACCGGAGAGACATCTCATGATGGGACTAAAAGGAAGGGTGACTCTAGAGGTCTTGACACTCAACATTACGGCCGTGGGAAACGAGCCAGAGAGGTAATGCATCTACATAATTTCAATTGGGATGAAGAGTTCCACTGCATCATTATCAAGCTGCATATCAAACTTCACATGCTGCAAATTATTGTCTTCATCTCCCATCTGTAAGTTGTCTCCTTATAGGTGAGGTCCTACGAAGAGCAATGGACTGAAGAGGAATTTGAGAAGCTGTGCGAGGCCGATAACTCGGAGTCTCCTAATGCAGTGGGAGACGTAATTGACTTGAGAGCGGTTCCGGATATTGTTGGCTCTGCCTCTGCTGAACTTCAGTCAGAAATACTTTCACCCTCCCTACCAACTCTTCCCAAAGAAATATCGCAACCGCAAACATCGGAAGTGACGCCAACTTCTAAACGTGGCCGTGGGAGGCCAAAAAAGACATCATCAGGATCAAGGAGTACATCAGCACGGGCTTCCATGAGTTTAGATGTCAGTTTGCTACAATCTGATTCTCCTAGAGTGGCTGGTCTATTTTCTTCCCCTGCTCAAGTTGATGCTGCAACAGCAGCCTCATCTCAGTCATCCCTAACTTACCCATCTTCTGCTCCTATGCTTGAATCCATCCCTTCTGCTCCGGTAACTGTTGCCAATGTCCAAAATTTGGAGACCAGTGCTGTATCAGTTGTGGGACCTAGCACATCGTTTGATTTACATACAACAGCTATACTACCCCTTGGATGTGCTATACCGGTTACAAGTGGAAATACACAACAAGCTGGTTTGAGCACTGCTCCAAACTATCACTATACTCAAAAGGACCCCTCATCTCAGTCAACTACGCCTGTTCAGGCTAGGGTTCAAAGCCAGAAAAAAACAGACGAGGTACCTCGTCGTAGGGGTAGGAAGCCAGCTATGGTACCTTTGAGTGATTCTAATGTTTTAGTAGGTTATGAGCAAAATTCAGTTGAGCCGTCACATATGAAATCTGATGATCCTCTGACTTCCCAGATTGTAGTTACTTCTGATCCCAGTAGCAAAGCAGTTCCTACTACTGGAGCAGGTATTGATGCAATTGGTCTAAATATGGGAGTTGTACATCATACGCAGACAATGCCTCATGTTTTTCCAGTTGATACTTCCTCTAAATCTACCCCTCTAATGGAATCTGCACCCGTGAGGAGAGGCCGAGGCAGGGGTCGTGGCCAGAAGACTCGAGGAACTGATGGAGCTGGGCGCCGAGGAAGGAGGGCATCCGTAACTTCGACAGAAAATATGAGGTATGTCTCCGATCAGTGTATACAGTCTGATACACATATGAGTAATCAATCTGCTGTAGAACAAGAGCTAATAAAACAAGAAGAAAATCCTCCGAGTAACATGGAGTCTTTGAGCTCAGTGGATGTTCCCATAGAGTCTATGATGACCAGCAAAGCTGATGGATTACCGAAATCAAAAGAGACACATGTGGCTTTAGGCTCAACAACACCCACCTATGCAGTTACACCAGAGCTCTCATCACCAGCCAAAGCTACTTTGTTACATGGCAGTTATGCTGCCATTGGATCAGGTGTACCTAGTGGCCGTTTATCTGAAGGAAAGTTAGACGCAACCCTGCTCACTTCAAAAGCAGTGCCAGGAATAAGTTCCAACATAGATGACCAAGAAGAAGCTCCTCCTGGGTTTGACCGTCCGATTCACAGACACAAGAATCTGCCTGGAGAGAAAGATTACATGGAAGCACCTCTGGTCAAGGATCCTGAACGGGTCAAAGTACTCGCGCCCCGTTCTGTAGTCGGTGAGCTTAACATGCCAAAGGCTATCGGAACTGATGAAGATAAAGCAGATTCAATCAAAATTTCTGAACTGCAAGCAGAATTAAGTGCAGCCGCTTCTGATAATGTTCTTCCTTGCCATATGGATGGCATCTCTAGTGACAAGTCAAGTATGCCATCCATGTCTAAGCTGGAAGTTGATTCATCTGGTACGATGGAGGACAATTTGAAGTTCCCTGCAGAACATGCTTCTGTAACATATGGAATCACTGAATGTAATGTAACAGGTGATAGTGTCGGTGATATCCCTGACACAGCTGCACCTATCCTCCTTCCTCAAGATCCAGACAAAAGAAAACAGATTGACTTCATTTCAGATGACTGTTTGACAAGAGCCACAGAGGAGACCCCAAGTAATAAAGATATTACTGAGAGCACTTCCATTCTCAGTGAAGCTAACCAAATGTTGTCAGTGAAAGATCCAGTTAGCAGTGGCTTTGTGCTAGGTCAACATGCAACCTCTTTTCACGATGATTCTTCTGGTGAAGGGAAAATCTTGAACACGTCATGTTGCACAAACCCATCTGGTTTGCATTTGGTTAATATCAATGAAGGCCAGAATTCAAAAGTGATGGGAGATTCTGGATTTGAACCACCAGTTGAAGCTCACTCGGATGTGGGTGAACTTTTGGACATGGGGCAATATTCCGGGCTTCCAAAAAGTAAACAAATGAGTCCTAGTGCTGAAAATCATGCTGAAGCATCCAACTCAGTCTGTGTATCCTCAGATATATCAGCTCTTTTTGATGATAAGAAGTCTGGTCTAGGAATTGTTATGGAGGAACATAAAATCGAATCTCCTGCTTGTGCTGCAAACGAAAAGACAGATGGTGGCAAGGTTTATAATGTGAAAGTGAAATCCATTGAGGAAGAAACACCATCTGCAGGTATTATGTCTAATGATGAAACGCGGGAGTCTTCTGAAACAAATACAACATCATATACACCCCATGAAGCTGATTGTTCGGTTAGAATGCCTCTGGAAGATGCACTGCTGCCATCTCCTATGGAACCGGCTGAGGTGATGGATGCTAATCTATCATCTGAGAACGATCAAGTTGCCATTCAATCAGATGAGTCTCAAATTGAGTAAGTGATTCAATTATATCCTGTCACTTGAAGAGTTGTTTTGTAGCATGATGCAGTTTTGGTTACTATTATTTTTAGCTTGAACATACATATTGCATCTGAAGTCATAGAAGTTTTTCTGCAGCGCCACTTGCCATACGATTGCTTATAGAATATGCATACTAATTTTTTGAATGTCGCTATTCCCTTGTAGGGTGTCTCTGGGTATTGTTGCTGATCTTCCTGATCCGGCAATAGAGAGTGGAGCTTCTGCTAATTCACTGTTAGGGATGCCATTAGTGAAATTGACTGGACCTAGTGATGATAATGATATGCAAGCTGAAAATTCTTCAAATTTAGAAGACAGTGAGAATGTAATAAATAGACAATCTATTGTGGCACAGGGAGGTCTTGACTTCGTACAAGAAAAACATGCTGTCAAAATGCCCACCTTGGAAATGGAACCAGCAGAACTTTCATTATCTTCTTCTCTTGATGTCAAATCAAGCTCAGGTGATTTTCTTGGCGGTTCCCATAATGTTCAAGTCATGGTTGGAGTGGAGAGAAGTAATGTTGAAAGGCCAGTTGTCAATATGGATGTGGAGCAGCCCCTGATGACAGTATCTTCTTTTCGTGATGATGGTTCCACTAAAGGTATCTAAAAGTTTTATATTATGCATCCGTGCGATATATTTTTCATGGACATAAAATCGTGAAAAGGATTAGTTGAACTCTGGACTAAGCAGTGCTCAAGCTGAGCCTGGGGGATCATGCATAGTCGCGGTTATTATTATGTATGAGTATATTGATTTGCTTAGCGAAGTGGAAATGGTGTAAAGATGATAATAATTTTAATAGAAGTCACTAAAATTGTACTGTCATGTCATCCTTGGGATATATTTGTTTTTCTTTCTGACTTCTTTGATAACATTTGTAGAGTACCTGCCAGCTACTGTAGCTCAGTGCTCTGACTTCAGTGATCAAACTACTCTGCAAGGTCGGCTATCCGGTATGGAGACAAATGTTTTAGTAGATTCCGATATGGTTGAAGGAAAGGTGACAGGGGAGCTATTTGAAGGTGGAAGTGTGACTGCATTAGAACAGCCTGGAGGACCTGACTGTAACCAGGAAGAAATATCTCATCAGCAAAATGCTGCACCTGGGAAGACAACTGAGGGGTCCTTAAAACCAGTCCACGGTCCAAGTGCCCTGGAGCTGTTAGAAATTACCGGAACTGCTCACACCGAGAGCGTTGAACAACTAAGATGTACTGATGGAATGCTGTCTCATGAAGTTTCTGCACTTTTTGAGAGTCCGGTTGCTTCAGAGGATGAAGAAAAACTAGATAGCACCCAAGAAGAAAGCTCTGAGATGCCAAACATTGGCGGAATGGTGATACAGCAGTCAGCTGAACAGGATGTTAGTCCTGCAGATCCTGCACAGTCGGTTATGCTTGAAGTTATTCCAGAATTAGCTGATCAGACAAAGTCCCCTGAAAGGATGACCATAGAGCCATCACTGGAAATTAGAAAGAGTGCAACCACATCGACATTTGAGTGTGTGCCTCATGAAACTACTATGCAAGAAGACGGCACTGAACGGATAGATTTTAGTGAAGAAATTGTGACTGGCAGAGTAATTGAAGGGTCAATCGTACAGGACGAACGTTTGATGGAACCTCAAGAGTTCAGGATGCATGAAGAGGGAAAGATTGAGCAGCCAATTCATGCTGAATTATTGGCAGCGGAAGGGAATCACATAGATCGGCTAGAGCCTGAAGAAATCAGTGAGGAGGCAACAGTCGCTGATGTAATGACAATGGTAGAGCCACCGAAGCTCATCGGTGATCCGGCGGTATCGAAGCTGACCAAGGAGCGTGAAGCTATCAAAAATGAAGAAATCGTGCAGCTAGAAGTGGTGGAGCCATCGGGATCGGTTAGCAATCCCGCATTAACGGGGCAGCAACAGAAGCTTGAGCTAGAAATTGATCGACTAGAAGACAATCCTGCATTGGTTGCACTTCAACGAATGCCTGAAACTATCCAACAAGAAGAAATGAAACAGCTGGAACCAATGAGGACATCAGAATCAGTTGGCACACTAGAAGACGGGGATGAGATGTCAAATATCATTGGGATCATTCAGAAGGAAAAAATTGAACAGCTAGAAGAAACTGAAGGAAAGGCGACAGAAATCTCATCTGAACAGGTTTTACTGGGGCTTTCAGAAGGGTTTGACGTCCAGGAGATTGGTGAAATATCAAGACCATCTGAAGCAAAATTGCCATGGTCATCAGAACTCGTTGGGAGCTCAAAAACAGCGGAGCAACAAAATGGGACTAAGGCTATGCAAGTGGAAACCATTGAAGAAGATGCCATCAGTGTGCAGATCACGAAGGGGTCAGCTGAACAGGTTGAGCCTTTAGTAGCAACAGGGCACTTAGAGACGGAGAGGCAACAAACCGCTCAAGATGAGAGCAGTGAACAACCACCAGTGGAACAGGTTGGAAGCTTATCAACAATGGAGCCACGAGAGGTGTTTGATTTTATTCAAGTGGAAACCGTGGGAGCAGATGAAACCAAAGCTCAAACGACAGAGGAGACAGTTCAACATGCTGAGACTTCGGCAGCAATGAAGCACCTAGAGGTTCAACAAACTACTGAAGTTGAGAGCAAAGAACAATCGGAAATGGTTGAAGTAAATCCTCCTAAATTCTTACTGGAAGAAGTTAGAAGACCTTTACCAATAGGACCACAAGAAGAGTATCATGACACAATGGAAGTTGAAAACATTGAAGAAGATGTCATCAAAGCTCAGGTCACAGAAGGTGAACAGGTTGAGCCTTCAGTAGCATTGGGGTGCTTAGAGAGGCAACAACCCACTCAAGATGCGGAAATGGCAGCGGAAAACACTGAAGAAGATGCCGTCGAATCTCAGATCAATGAGGGGCCAACTGAACCGATTCAATATTCAGTAGATATGGGGTCCGAAGAGAGGAGGCAACATCCCACTCAAGATGGGAGCATTGAACAACCACAAGGGATGGAAGTAAATCCTCCTAGAATCTTAGTAGAAAATGTAGAAAGCTCATCGACAGTGGAACCACTAGAGGTGTTTGATATTGTTCAAGTGGGGCCCAGTGAAGGTGTCATTAAGGCTCAGGAGACCGATGTGTCACCTCAACAAGTTGAAAAATCAGTAGCGAATGAGCACCTGCAGAGGCGGATCAAAGAACAATCACACATAGAGGAACTAAATCTTCCCAAAACCTCTGTGGTAGGTGGAAGCCCTTTAGCAGAAGGGCGAGAAGGGTCCGAGACGACTCAAGTTGCAAACATTGAAGAAGATGCCACCAGAGCTCAGGTGACAGTGGGATCAGCTGTAGAGGTATCACAAGTAGGTGCAAGCCCCCCTCAATCCGTCTTGGAACAAGGTGAAAGTCCAGCAGCCCTGGAGCTGCTTGGAGGGTACGACACTGATGAAGAAACCAATGTCGCAGAAACAACATCAAACAGACCAAACAGACCAGTCCACCAAAAAGGAAGAAACTGCAGTTTCAGCAGCACCAGAAATTCATGAGATACTTGCACCTCTCTCCACAAAAGGAGGAGCTACGAGGGAGTCAAAAGACTCGGAGCCAACTATGGAAAACCTAGCAACAGATACACAAGAAGAGCCCTAGGCCCCGGAAGAGTAGAGAATCCACTGCTGATCACTCCCTTGTAAACCTGAAGCTACGAGACAAGACTGTTGATCCTGGTTGTGCTTTTTAGTAGGAGTAACGATAAGCTAGATGCGCATATAGGCACATGTAATATGGTTGAAGCAAGTACGCTCTTTGTAATGTAATGTATATGTTATGCAATGTAATGTAACTTATCACTAAAATTGCCGGTTGGTATGGTTCAAATTGGCCGGTTAATGATTCGACCGGTCGAACCGTGTTGGATTCTCTCTTCAGTTTTCAGCCTCTCCTCCACCTACCGCGTATCTTGTCGTCGATTATTGTTCCGTTCGTCAATGGCGGCTATCAGCAATGCCTCGGTAACATCAGCACTCCTCCACGTTCATACGCTTCTTCTTCGCAATTTGAATTCAATTCCGCGCTTCCTATTTTTCCTTATTTTTTCGTATTTATTTATATTATCGGATTTGAGGCTGCTGCGACGAGTCCGGTGATGGAGCAAAGCGGAAGAGTAAGCCGCAATTCGACGTTGATATGCGTTCCTACGATCGCCGGATCGGTGGATCAGATGCTAGTCGATATGCAGAAGGCGAATCTAAGTGGCGTTGACCTGGTGGAAATCAGGCTGGATTGCTTAAAGAGCTTTTTGCCTCATCAGGATCTTAAAACCCTAATTGCTGGGTGTCCTCTTCCTACTCTTTTCACCTACAGGTGAGGTGACTGATCAGTTCAAATGTCATGTATTTTGCTTCTTTTTTTATTATCGGAATTGATATCATGAATGCTGTGTCATAGGCCGAAATGGGAAGGAGGGAAGTATGATGGGGATGAAGCTGAGAGGTTGGATGCACTCCGATTGGCTATGAGTTTCGGTGCTGACTATGTTGATGTTGAGCTTCAGGTAACCTTCGTTTTGTATTATGTGATGTAAACGTAGTGTGTGCTTTAACTAGTTGGAGAATGCAGATTTAAATGAGTGCTGACTGCCGATTGAGGTTTCAGTTTATGTGTAGGAAGCTAAATGATGTGTAAGCGTAACTGCATTTGCCAATTATGTGTAGGTTGCTCTCGAGTTCAACAATTCCATTCAAGGAAAGAAACCTGCAGGCTTTCGGCTGATTGTCTCTTCTCACAATTACCAGAACACTCCATCTGTTGAAGATCTGGGTAACCTTGTCGCACAAATACAAGCAACTGGAGCTGACATAGTAAAAATTGCAACAACAGCTGTCGACATCAGTGACGTGGCTCGAATTTTTCAAACAACCGTGCACTCTCAAGTAAAGTTTGCATTAAGTCCTGTACTTTCAAGTGTTTTTTATGTGCATAACTACCCTGGAGTTTCTACTTCACTGCACATTAAATGCACTGGCCCCATAAATGTTTGAGGTTTTAAAAACATCCTTCTCACTGTATGCCACTGCTTTTGCTGGAAAGCTTATGATACTTGCACCTTATTTAGCAAATGCTCCCTTTGAGTTTCAGGTTCCGATAATTGGCCTTGTTATGGGTGAGAGGGGCTTGATTTCAAGAATACTTTGCCCTAAATTTGGTGGATATCTCACATTTGGAACTCTTGAGGCCGGAATAGTCTCAGCTCCTGGACAACCGACGATTAAGGATTTATTAGATTTATATAATTTCAGACTTATAGGTCCAGACACCAAAGTATTTGGTATAATTGGGAAACCAGTGGGTCACAGCAAATCTCCTATATTGTACAATGGTGCATTCAAATCTGTTGGTTTCAATGGTGTCTATGTGCACTTGTTGGTGGATGATGTTTCAAGTTTTCTCCAGACATACTCATCCATGGATTTTGCGGGTTTCAGGTACATACTTCTCTCTTGATCCGTGCTTGGAGAAATATATCACCATATGGTTAGCCAAAATTGTACAAGTTCACCACACAACGATGCAAAACAAAACAAAAAACACGTTAACACTTCAGAAATCTTGTAGATTGATGCTGCATTTAGTGAAATCAGAGAATGTGTATGTATATTTAGGCTTTTTTCTCATTCACTATAATATTTCATAATGTAGATTTAATATGAGTGCAGTGTTACGATTCCACACAAGGAGGCTGCGGTTAGATGTTGTGATGAGGTTGACCCAATTGCAAAGGTTGTTCATGTTTCTTGGTTCGCAACGGTTTGCATATCACCCCATTCTCCGGTGGACTAAGCTCATTTATATTTGATATTTCATCTCCTGCAGGAAATAGGAGCTGTTAACTGTGTTATTCGGTGTCCAAGCGATGGAAAAATGCGTGGTTACAACACAGATTATGTAGGTGCTATTAGTGCAATAGAGAATGGTCTAAGAGGTATTTCTTGTTCTGGTTTCCTCAGTTGCTTAACAATGTTATTGCACATATTTTCCTCAACCCATTTACAATCATTAGGTTTGGTGAATTTTGACAACGGAGCTGCCTCCCCCTTGGCTAATAAGTTATTTGTTGTGATCGGTGCTGGTGGTGCCGGCAAGGCACTTGCTTATGGAGCCAAAGCAAAGGGAGCGAGAATTGTTATTGCTAATCGGACCTATGGTAAAGATCAAATGTTTAGTGTATCAATATAGTTATAAATTTATATTTGATATTGAATGGATCCTTATTTTGCTTGACCTCTACCTTCAGACTCATATCTATCTTTTATATTGAAAATCACATAGTTATAGAACCTTTTTTTTTTTTTTACCTTTTATCCCCCTGAATGGCAGAGCGGGCTAAAGAAGTGGCAGATATGGTTGGCGGACATGCCATCTCACTAGCTGAACTGGTTAATTTTGCTCCTGAGAATGGCATGATTCTTGCAAACACTACATCAATTGGAATGCAACCAAAGATTGATGAAACTCCTGTTTCAAAGGTTTGCATGCTACCATTTCTAATATATTCGTCCTTCTATTTTAATGTCATGTCTTTCGCCAGCCTTTTCCCTCGTTAAAAATACAGGATGTACGCATTTGACTGTCTCATTACTTACCTAGTCATATACCTGAACCGCCCACCTCGTTAAAGTAGATTTATCTTTCTTCCAGAGTGTCTTGAGATGCTATGCTCTAGTTTTTGATGCTGTATACACACCAAAAATAACCCGGCTACTAAGAGAAGCAGAAGAAGCTGGAGCTAAAACTGTTTCCGGATTAGAGATGTTTATTGGCCAAGCATATGAGCAATATGAAAGGTTCACGGGGTTGCCAGGTATGCTATCCTAAGTTTTCACTCCTGATTACCCCAAACGGTCACCTTCTGAATCATCACTTCATTACTCTAATGCAATGCAGCTCCAAAGGAACTGTTTCGGAAAATCTTGTCCTAGTTCTGACTCCTGAAAAATATGTCTTGCCTGCGCCCTGCTTGCCGCATTGATTTGAGAGATTCATCCAATAATTATTCATGTTGTATACCATACCTTTATTTACAAATTTGTATCGTGTTCGCATTTAAAGTTTGTTAAATTGACAAACTGGTCTGTTGTTGTATTAAACGAACATATCCAGGAACTAAAGTTATACAATTTATCAATATTTTTCTACATGTTTCACCGATATTTTCGTTACAAACATTTGGTTCAATTTTACCAACTTGGTGCGGTTCCGGTACAAATCGATTTTTATATAAAAATTACAAATCGATTTTTAAGCTGACACGTATCCCATTTAGTCGAAATCTCGAACAACCACACGGAGGGGTATTATAGTCATTCCACACGGAGGGGTATAAACCTAATAATGTTATTTTCTATTTAGTCCAATAGTTGTTAATGATCAGACTTAAACTTGGAAATGATCAGACTTAAAAAATTGAGAATGACAGACTTAAAAATTATTAATTATCATACTTAAAATTGAGAATGATCAGACTTAAAGAGAGAATGATCAGACTTAAAAATTGGTAATAATCAAACTAAAAATTAAGAATGATCAGACTTAAAGGGATAATCAGACTTACAAATTGAGAATGATCAGACTTAAAGAGAGAATGATCAAACTTAAAAATTGGTAATAATCAGACTTAAAATTGAGAATGATCAGACTTAAAATAGATACTGATCAGACTTAAAACTGGTAACTAAAAGACTACAAATTGAGAATGATCAGACTTAAAGAGAGAATGCTCAGACTTAAAAATTGGTAATAATCAAACTTAATTAAGAATGATCAGACTTAAAGAGAGAATGATCAGACTTAAAAATTGTTAATGATCAGACTTAAAATGGAGAATGATCAGACTTAAAGAGAGAATGATCAGACTTAAAAATTGGTAATAATCAGACTTAAAATTAAGAATGATCAGATTTAAAGAGAGATGATCAGACTTAAAATCGTTAATGATCAGACTTAAATTCGTAACTAAAAGACTACAAATTGAGAATGATCAGACTTATAGAGAGAATGATCAGACTTAAAATTGATAACTAAAAGACTACAAATTGAGAATGATCAGACTTAAAGAGAGAATGATCGGACTTAAAACTGGTAACTTAAAGACTACAAATTGAGAATGATCAGACTTATAGAGAGAATGATCAAACTTAAAACTGGTAACTAAAAGACTACAAATTGAGAATGATCAGACTTAAAGAGAGAATGATCAAACTTGAAAATTGGTAATAATCAGACTTAAAATTAAGAATGATCAGACTTAAAGAGAGAATGATCAGACTTAAAAATTGTTAATGATCAGACTTAAAATTGAGAATGATCAGACTTAAAAATTGGTAATAATCAGACTTAAAATTAAGAATGATCATACTTAAAGAGAGAATGATCAGACTTAAAAATTGTATCAAATTTTACTGTAGCGAAAGTCAAATTTTACTGTAGCAAAAGTCAAATTTTATTCAAGATGATCAGACTTAACGCATGTTGATCAGACTTAAAAACGCACTGTAGCGAAAGTCGAATTTTACTGTAGTAAAAGTCAAATTATTTATTTATTTTATGTCTGATCATCATCTATTTTAAGTCAGATTATTTTTTTTCAAAGTCTGATCATCATATATTTTAAGTCTGATCATCATCGAATTTTACCGTAGCAAATTTTAGGACGATTATACCCCTCCTATCTTTTATATATTTTTAAATAAGTCCGCGTGTGTTTTTTTATTTACAAAAAGAATCCCGAACGGGATGAATTCTGATTTTTTGATTTTTACACGTGTCAATTTTTTTATAAATTTATAATAATAGTTTGTATTTGATCCAAATCTTTATTGTAAATTTGAAAGAAGAAAAAACATCGAAATTTTTCTGCTCGGGCTTATGCAAAATAATCGGGTATTTTACTATTTTTACTCCACATGATGCGTATTTATTATTTATATATTTTTATCCCATTTTTAGGGTTATTTTATTTCATAATTTGGACAATTTCGTTGAGTAAACAATATCTGAAATAAATGATTAGCAACGGTAATAATTATTTAATAATGATAAAGTGGTTCCTCTTTCCCTCCAGTTCCCCCAAGTGTCTTATGAACCCTACTGTCCTTCTACTCTCGCTCTTTCCTCCCGTCACAAACCCTAACTTTCCGTTTCCTTACCGTCTTCTCTCCGCTTCCTCTCCTATCGATCGGCGATGGCTTCTAAAGCGAGCGGTGATTTCGGATTCAGTCCTACTCAAAATCGCCGTCTTCGTTGTTGCGCGTCTATCAACAATTTCACAGCCCATTCTCGGTCTTCTCCTCCTCCACTACTAACTGGTATTGTTGTCATAATGTTTTTCCTGTTGAAATTTATTTCAAATGACTGTTGATGTTTAAGAGGGATGTTAGGGTTTTGAGATGCAGATGATGTCTTTATTTAATTTAATATTATTGTTGGTTTAAGTTATGTTGGTGTTATGGTGTATGTGTGTGTACTGATGGTGGTGGTTTCAGGTGAAACTGGTTTGTGTGAAGACGATGAATTTGAGACTCAGATTGAAAATCTGGAAGGGGAAACCCAAGTTTTGGTTGGAGAGGGAGAGGTGTGTGATTTAGATCTTGCTCGAATGGTAAATCTAGAGGGTGACACACAGGTTGTGGATCGTTTGGATGATGGGTGTGAAATGTCTGTGGTGAATTGTGAAGGGGAAACTCAGGCGTGGGATGGCTATGGAGGGGAAACGCAGGTTGATGACGCTGTGTATGACCTTGAGACGCAGTGGGCGAACCTTGGAGGTGAGACTGAGGTTCAGGATGATGAGGATTGTGTCAGGAATGTGTGCTCTCAGTTTCTAAGAAATGGCATTGATTCTATTGAGTCTGGAACTGTGAAGGATGTGTTCTTAGATATAAAGACCAATTTGGTTGATGAAATTAAACAAGGGCACAGCTACAGAAAGCCTGTGGAGAAAAACAGTGAGACTTTTTCCGCCACACCACCTAGATGTGTGGAAGCAGACCCAGGTGTGTGTATGTTCACTCATTTTTATTTTTATTTTTTACTTTTCGATAGATTTCACCCATTTTTATAGTGGTTTCTGCTAATGATTTTTAGGGACTATCCATTCTAGTTTCGATCCCTAAGTGATTTTTATTTAGATCCAAATGTCTTTGATTGTGGTTTCCTCATCATGGCGCGTCAACTAGTTTGTTTTGTCAATGTCAATTAGCTTAACTATCTCTTTTCTCCATGTTGTTTTGATTAGTTGTTTGGCAGTTTTCATCATCTGTCATCTGTTTTCAGTAATGATGTCACCGTAGCATGTATGACTTCATGGGATTTAAAGTAGCGGATATGGAATAATGATTGAAATCCATATGATTTGTTTGACTGTGTCTAGGATTTTGACTGCATTATGCCATACTGGGTAGTCTCAAATGTGGGCAAATCAAAGAATTAACTTCACATATTCCTATGTACAATTTTTTTTATGTATTTCTATGATTAGATATTGTCCGCGTATGTATAAAATGTAACTTCTTTATTTATTTTTTCTTTTTGCAATTTCATAAATAATGGTGTACTATTTATCTAGGATCTTTTCAACGAAGTTTTACTTCTATTCGCGCAGCATCCTTGCGGGCCTCAGGTCTAGCTGCTCGATGTAAAACTTTGGTTGAAACGAGAAATAATTCATGTCATGCATCAGTGGAAAAGGAGAATGAGATTTCTTGTGTAGCACACTCACCTTTATCAATGCATAATCATGATATAGCTGAGCAAGAGGTTAAATATGATGTCAGCATGTGCAAAACCATGTCCTCAGTTGTGAATGGGTTGTTAACTGAGGAGGTTCTCGCTGACAATAGAAAATCTAGTAACGAAAGTAATGGTGAAGGAACCAAAACACCTCTGCTTCCATTGACTGATGATAATGATGAGGTGGCAGGATTGAGCTATGTTGACTCCCAAGAACCCGGCGATTCAACACAAGGCGATGCTCTTGATTTTATTGAAAGGTTTGTGAAAGATAATGCCTCTGATATGCAGCTGGAAGCTGATAATGAACCGCTAAGAAGGACAATCTCAAAACCTGCATTATGTGCGAAAGGTTTCCTTAATTTTCCTAAGAAGGCAATAATTCTTAGACAGCCAGTAGATCAAGCAGTATCCTTTAACTGGGATGAGGAAATTGAGGATGAAGGCGGTGGCGACTTTTTCTGCAGAATGAAGGAAAAGATTCTCAATGAAAGTGGCCACAAACAGAGATCACTTCCTCAACCACAGAAATCCAGAAGATGTTCAAAGTTCTTTGGAGATAAAAGCGGTAAAATGAAGTCCTATGATAAAAGTACTGCAGTTCAGTCTGATTCAAAATTGATATTGTTGAATTCAAACAGAAAAGGTAAGGTTTTAGGCACAGCAGAGGCAAGTACTAGAAGGAATTTAGAAGCGGAGTTGAATGAGGATTTTTTGGATAGATGTACAGAAGCTCCTGCTTGTAGAAGTGAAATTCAAGAGACGTTTAGTGTAGGTCCTGATACTCAAATGGCTGCTGAAGCCATGGAAGCCCTGTTTTGTGGGGAGCCCATATCTGGTGGCGATGTCAATGCTAATCAAGGGAACTTTGCTTCCATTTCTTCTGTGGCGGGCTCAAAAAGTATACTGGCCACTAAGATGCTGGATTCAAAGAAAAAATCAACTTCTGATGGATTAGGGAGCAGAAAATCCAAGAGGACTCTAAATGGAAAGAAGAAAGGGCATATACATGGAACTCGTAAAAGAAATGGCGAGGAAGAGGTTGATGGAACTTGTACTGTGGAGAAGAAAGAGCGGGCAAATGACAGAGTTAGTCCACGAACAACCCGTTCAATGGTGTTGAATCAAAGAAGTATGCTGTCAAATCAAGCTAATATGGCTATATCAAAAGATAAAAATAGTGAAATAGATTTTCTGGTTGGGGTTGGAATTCCCAAGGGAAAGCGGAGTAGAAAATGTGTAGGT
Source organism: Rhodiola kirilowii (assembly GCA_033675215.1). Taxonomy (NCBI): domain Eukaryota; kingdom Viridiplantae; phylum Streptophyta; class Magnoliopsida; order Saxifragales; family Crassulaceae; genus Rhodiola; species Rhodiola kirilowii. Next base: position 4,428,816 of record CM066194.1, read on the forward strand.
ACTTACGGCTCCCGACATCAATCTATCGTTAAAGATAAATTTGATAGAGCGTACTCCGATGCAGGAGAAGTAAAGCTCGATGAACCTGTAATACATGAAATGTCAAGGTCAAATGTCAAAACGTTGGGTGCAGAAAGCCATTCCAGAAGTCAAAGTACAAGTAGACACCCGAGTCGTCAACTAGTCAAATCACGAGACCATAGTAAGCGAAAAAGTACAAAGGATGGAAATAAAGGTTCATTAAATTTGAGTTGCGATGAAGGTTCAGCCGCAAAAAGATCAGTAGCATACTCTGCAGGGGCTTTCTGTAGCCTTGATGCTGCTAATATCTATAGGGGTGTGTCGCACAAAGATCTTCCCGACCATCATTCTGCTAAGGGAACAGGTGTGAACGCGGCTGATTGTGGCATGCCTGTTGAAATCTTCGTTACAGTTCCAAGGAGAGATAGGCTAAGAAAAAGCTGTGAACCCTCTGAATCATCATGCATTACTCCAGATAATCACTCAAAAATCTCCAATGCTCGTGTAGTAAATAGTTGCAGAAGACAGTTACCAATAAATCTTTCAAGATCATCCCTCAGGAAAGAACTAAGTGCTTTACTGTCAAACTCATCAAAAGCCCTTTCTGACTTAAAAAGGAAGAGGAGAGAGATGAATGAAGTGCGAATATTGTTCAGCAACCACCTGGATGATGATGTAATAAAGCATCAGAAAAAGGTATATTGTATCATTTTCCTTTCACCTTTTCCCGTGTCTCAGTTCTATCATCAATAAATTTCTTGTAATGGTGTAATTATTTTGGATCCTTGCTTGTAGATTTTGGCTCGGCTGGGAGCCTCTTTAGCCTTCTCTATTTCAGATGCCACACACTTCGTTGCTGATAGCTTTGTGAGGACAAGGAACATGCTGGAGGCAATAGCATTGGGAAAACCTGTAGTAACACATTTATGGCTTGAGAGCTGCAATCAAACAAGCTGTCTAATTGATGAAAAAGCTTACATTCTGAGGGATGCAAAGAAGGAAAAGGAACTTGGGTTCAGCATGCCTGATACTTTGTTCCGTGCTAGCCAACATCCATTATTACAGGTTATTACTGAACTCAAGTGTAATGGCTAATATAGCTAGTTCAAGTGTTTTTTTAAAGATGTCTTTTTGTGTTGGATGATTGTGCAGAATCGGAAAGTCATCATCACTCCAAATTCAAAACCTAGTAAAGACATAGTTGCAAAGTTGGTCAAGGCCGTCCACGGTTGGGTATGTGGTATTGTTGTTTATGCAAGAGTGTACAACTATGAATTCTGTTGCAATACAGATGTATGACTTACTGATGGTGGAAGATTTTGATTGATTAACTGGCAAGACTAACCAGTATTAGTTAGCACACAAGCGTATTCCTTTAAAAATTTCTGTTGCTTCCCACCATTACATGCAGCAAAAGATGCATGAGTCTACTACAACGTTTGTCTTTTATGTCAAGCTTTAAATTTCTCCTCAGTGGAAAAGCTCCTCTTTTTCTCTTTTATATTTAAAACAATGGTGTTCATTATCAGTGTAAATGTGCATCTGTAGTTTGGTCCTGAATTCTGGTCTAAATGATTTTCAGGTAGTTGAGAATTTTGACACTTCTTCACTTAAGGTTGATAAATACCCGGACAACGTACTGATTTTATCGTGCGAGGAAGATTATTTGTTTTGCCAGCCTTTCCTTGATGAAGGTTAGAAATTAGTTCTAATTTCCTGGCAGTAAATTTATGTACAAATGAGTTGACCACTGCAATGTTCGCACCTTCTCAGGCGTAAAAGTTTACAGCTCAGAGCTATTATTAGGTGGGATTGTCACACAGCGATTAGATTATGCAAGGTTTGTATTCAGTTGATTTCTTTTTCAGAATACCTAACAATTGCTCGAAATACGTCACTGTCCATGCTCAGATTGCACTCCGGCGACAGCAATTCACATGGACATGCTCCACTTTTTACTGATTCGATGTGACTATAGAGTATAGATAAAAAAGCATAGTGATGTATTTCAGTTGCTGTCAAAATGCCTTCACATATTTCTGTATTAATTCACGTTTGTACCATTTCACAGGCACCGTCTTTTTGAAGATCATGTTAGGACAGCAGTTTCCAGAAGACTAAGATCAACAAGAGGTTGTAGGTAACTTTCTCCCTTACTAATTTGATCAGTAGTTCTGTACATGGAGTGAGGTGTTGGAGTAAAATACACAACATCCCACCCATTTTGTCCATTTTATTAAGACCAGACTGTTGTGACAGTTTCGTCTTATTCCAAGTCTTTAGTGAAAATCACCAACTTGTGTTTACATAAAATTAAGTAGCGCGTCTGACGAAACTTACATCATGTATATGTGCTGGTTGTTTTTTGCTGCACCAGTTTGATTCTCTTAGTAGTTAATTGGTCACCTCAATTTCCTTGACATCTGAATATTGTTTCCAATATAGCATCGTCATTATTGATTGAGGACCACAAAGTTAAACGTGACATATCTGCTCTTTTTGTACATAAGAAACTGATACTTTATGGCTATGTAATATGTAGAGATCTGTACGAAAAGTTTATTAATTATGTTGCTTAAAGAGGCTCACTTTTTTTAATGACGTCAATGTGTCAATTGGCATTGGCTGATTAATTAACTGTGAAAGTGCAGTGATGCCGAATATCATTCATTTTAGGCCATAACTTAAGCATCTTAATGCTAATTAGCTTTGTCGTTAGTGCTAATTATTAAGTTTGAGAAGATTATCAAGCCATGACGACAGCCTCCTAATAAATTACATTAAATTAGAAAATTCTTAGCCCGAACAGATTCAAAAAACACATCTGGCAAAACCCAGAGTTCAATTAAATGATCATCACAATACTCTTTACAAGCAACTAACCTCTCTCTCTCTCTCTCTGTTTCTTAGAATTTAACAGGTATACAGGGAGGTATCTGAGAGGATGAATTACTATCTTTCGGAGGAAATCGGAGACTCAGAGACGAGAGACTATTTCGATCTTCCCAGCAGAAACAAGGCAGTGGTTGATGATGCTGAGGATGCCGAATCTTGTTGCAGTGACTTCTCTCATCTGTATGAGCCAGTCCAACTCCAAACTGGGGATGATGACCCTTGTGGCCCGAGAATCAAGCATAGGATCCATAATGCACTTTTACCAACAGTGGAATGTCACCATGAATTTGATGATTATGAAGCTGAATCAAGTAAGGCTCTGAACGCCATGGATAATTCTGATTCAGAAAACAAGCTCAAGAACAGTGTTAGCGAAAGCTGCCTCATTACTAGTAGCAGTGGTGTAAACAGGGATGATATCGCCCATGATAATAGGCTCTTCTGGGAAGCTTGTATGGCCCAAGGCTACCCTTGACCGAACCCTCCTCTCTGTATAAAAGTGTTATTATTCGATTTGACCCTCTTTTCTTAAATAAAGTGCAGAAATAAACCTGCAATTTGTAAAGGAATGAATATGTTTTACCAAAAAAAATGAATGAAATATGATCTTTTATAGTCACGGCCATCACCCATTTTGAAGCTTGTTTTATTGCTTTACAACATTATATGAATGATACAATTTCACAAAGTTCTCTTTGAGCTCCAATTTTGCTTTTCTTTAAATCCTCTATGCATTGACTACTATCTCCAAAGCCTCTCTCGTCTTCCCTAATAGATTGTACACTTGGGCTGCTATATGTGAAGGCGTCAAACCAGCATCTGCCATTTGATCAGCCGGTGATCCATGCTCGATGTAGCGATCAGGCAGCACTATTGGTCTCCACTGCACAAGTCAGACCAGTTTTAAGGGTAAGTTAAGAAAACTGTAGACTAAAGTTTCTGATGGACATGAGTCAGATAATAGTTAAATGGGGTATGTACCTTTACAGTGCCATCTAGGAGGCCATCGAGAGCTAGGAACTGGGCGACATGAGAGCCAAAACCACCAATTGAGCCTTCTTCGACTGTGATGAGTACCTCATGTGACTTGGCTAGGCTGCGGATAAGTTCATGGTCTAGTGGTTTGCAGAAACGTGCATCCGCGACTGTTACTTTTATGCCGCCACGTTCGTCTAGCATGGAGGCTGCGGCTAGACAGGTTTGGACTGCTGTTCCATACCCTAAGAGTGCAACCCTGTCGCCTTCCCTCAATATTCGACCTTTCCCAATCTGTTTCAAATTAGGGGAAATCGTATAAATCATTGTCAGCTTGCCGAGTATGTATAAATAGGGTCTTTTTGACGTTGGTTTGTGGGATGAAATTGCAGGCATGTACCTCAAGAGGGATGCCCTTGTTACCAGGAGGAAGCTGGACGCCAATTCCATTTCCTCTTGGGTATCGGAAGCAGCTGGGTCGATCATCTATGGCAGCTGCTGTGGCAACCATGTGAAAAAGTTCTGCTTCATCAGCCGGAGCCATGACTACCATGTTAGGAAGACAGGCCATGTAAGTGACATCAAAAGCTCCACAATGCGTAGGGCCATCAGCTCCAACCAGACCTGCCCTGTCCAAGGCAAATCTTACCGGAAGCTTCTGGAGATCTACATCATGCACGACCTAAAATACAAATCCGATGACTTTGATTAGATAGTGACCCCATGAGACCTTAGGAAAATAAAACGAGAAGCTGATATTAATAAGCCTGGTATATTAGCAGAATAGCTTTTTAGGCATGCCTGGTCATATGCGCGCTGCATGAAGGTCGAATATATTGCACAAAAAGGCTTAATGCCCTCACAAGCCAAGCCAGCGGCAAAAGTAACTGCATGCTGTTCTGCTATCCCGACATCAAAACACCTACTCGGAAAGCGATTCTCAAAGAGATTTAAGCCTGTTCCTCCTCCCATTGCTGCATGAATAGCTACAATATCTTTGTCTAGCTCAGCTTCTGCAATCAGCGCCTCAGCAAAATGTGTTGTGTATGCTTGAGTAGGAGAGCTGGACTTGAACTGCTTTCCGGTCGCCGGTTCAAACTTCACCACTCCTAAAAGCATTGGATACTAAAACTATGAGATGGTAATTCTCAGATCAAAAAACGCGTCTTTAGAGTTATATTAGTTAGCGAGTTTACCATGATACTTGTCTGCAGCTTTTTCGGCAAATGGGTATCCTCGGCCTTTCTCGGTGACTACATGGATTAACACAGGACCGGTTGTTCTTGTACTTTTCACTTCATTAAGAATGGCAATAAGATCATCGAGATTGTGACCATCAACAGGACCAATGTAGTAAAGTCCTAGCTCTTCAAACAAAGTCGATTTAGAGCCACTGATCATCCCACGAGCATATTCATCAACTTTTGCAGCCAGTTCATGCATAGGTCCACCAATCTGTTTGGTTACTCCCTGCAACAACAAGCTGAGATAAGTTAATAACCAATTGTTCAAGTGAAAAATGAAATCAAACATTGAAAGGAACCAGTATAATACTAACCTTTGCCACTTCTCTTAACTCTCTAAGAGGCTTGTTTGATTGAAGTCTACTGAGAGCACTGCTAAGAGCTCCTACAGGCGCTATTGGACCATCTAAATTAGCTGTGGGCAGAGAAACCTGTCTGTTGTCGTTAAGGATGACAATCATGTCTGAATCTAGGTAACCCGCATTGTTCATGGCTTCATAGGCTTGGCCAGCAGTCATGGCACCGTCACCTATAACTGCAACAACGTTATTCTTTCTCCCCTTTAAATCCCTCCCAACAGCCATTCCTGTTTCATCAAAACACTTGAGCATTATATGGCATCCATTACAAAATCAAACTCTGCAATGACAGACAATGTCATAAAATATCAAAAACAACTGTAAAAGAAGCGATAATCATTCAAAACGGTTATTCGTTTATTCTAACACCGGTTCGAGAAATCACAGTGCATTTAATTCATAGTTTTACTTATGGACTTATAATCAACGTCTTGCCGTTCAGAAAAGTAGTCGTTATTTTGTTTTTTGTTGGTATCTTTTTCAGAGAAACAAGGTCAATAACCGAAGCGTTAAGTTAGAAATGGAGTGGACTTAGACTACAAACAATTTCTCTTTATTGTATAAGTTAGATGAATACCCAAGCCAGCAGATATAGTGGTCGAACTATGTCCAGTCCCGAAACAATCATGTTCACTCTCAGCCCGCTTTGTAAATCCCGCCAAACCATTTGTTTGTCTCATTGTACCCATCTTAGATCGTCTCCCGGTAAGAATTTTGTGTGGGTATGACTGGAAAAGGGAACTCGGATAATTTATAATATAGGCAGTCTTAGAAACTTCAAAAGCTGCGGAAATAAAGGATCTAAACTCTAACCTGATGGCCAACATCCCACAATATCTTATCTTGAGGAGTGTTGAATACATAGTGAAGAGCCACAGTGAGCTCAACAACCCCAAGGTTCGATCCCAAATGACCCCCAGTCTTAGAGACATTAAAAATCACATCAGAACGCACCTCATCAGCAAGTTGATTCAACTCCTACACAGACCATCATTATCATGTTAATAGATATCATACACAGACTATTTTCAAACATGGATCATGCATGTCGAACTTCGTTTACAATCAACCAAGCCCTGGAAAGATCAAATGTTTCTAGTTTAATCTTCACCTTTACTGAAAGATTTTTCATATGAATCGGATAGTTGATTGTGTCCAAAAGTGGAGTCGGAGGTCTCTGACTGTGATACTCTCCTCTCTCAGGCAGTGATGCCCAAACCCCACATGGCCTTTTCCTCACCTGCCACAAACAGATTCCAACACAGCACCCCAAAAAAAAAGGCATCTTTAATAATCTCCACACTAACACTCACTCCACCAAAATCAAAACATCCGAAAAAATCTTCACTAACAAGTAACAACCACAGTCAACATCATTACAAAGTGAAACCATAATTTTGTTCACAAATAATAACATAACCATACAAATTAAATTCACCAAACCAAACCCTTTTCAGACATTTCAACAAATAACTGAAATGCAACTGAAAAGCAGTCAAACAACCAAACCTGAGTGAGCTTCTGGTGAGATAGGCATGGCAGATCTGCACCCCAGAACAAATTAGACACAACAATATTTGGCTTATGAAAATCCAAAGCTCCTGACCGATGAATAAGGGCTAGGATTGATGATGTAGAAACAGCCATCTCTCTCTAAAGCCAACCCAATTACTGGGAACAATGGGCACAAGGTGGTACCTTTATCCACCACACCCACTAACCAAAACACTCCTTCACCAACCTCCAACACACAAAAAATGGTAACAAATCTGATTAATGTTACTACCAGTGCCAGAAATTTTAAAATATGTTAAGAGCGATTTAAGGTAAGAAGCAAAGCAAATATGTGTTTGATGAATATCGAGATGAATACATGGTGAGGTAATTTTGGGAGATTGGATTGGGTAAAAGATTGAATCTTTGGTGAGAACTGAAATGAATGGTGAGGTTGCTTGATTGCGGGATTCAAACTTGGAAATGAAAATGAAACAGGGAAGAGGAAGTTTTTTTTTGTTTTTTTATAGAACAGGGAAGAGGAAGTTGAAGGAGTGGAGCTGACAGACACAAGTCTGCATTCATTGGGCCACGTCACTAGAAATCACAAATGGATAGATTTACGTAGGTGATAAATTATTTTAAATTTTAAATTCTGAATTTATAAATTAACTTAAATATATATATTGATTATCGAGTTCAATATATGCTACTAGTAAATGATAAATTTCAATACTTTGACCATCGGATTGTACATTTTCTACTGTGTTTTCTTTACTCGAGAATTAAACACTAATCAATTAAAGAAAATTTAAAACTTGCAATTTCCAACCAAAATAAGGGTTTCTTTAGGGATTTTTTTGGATAATGGGTGGGTACACCAACTCAAAACATTCCAATATAATGACGCATTATCATCTAGTACATACATATATTGATCTTTACAGCTCTAGCAATACATCTTGTCGAATCTAAAATCATCTGGTACATTTTTCCACTTTTGAAGCGTATTCCAGGTTCATCACATTTACCATGCATGGATCCGCACATCCACCCCAAATCACCGGTACATTCTTCGACACTTGGAGCTCATGCCACCTTTACCGTTGCAAGACTCGGCACATCCATCTTGACAGCCGCACCTCCATGAGGGAGGAAGCATCACGCACAAGGCGTGAAGCGGAAACATACATGAAGGATGTAGAAAGCATCACGCACAATGCGGGAAAAGAAAAGCATCCACGAAGAATGTATGAAGCATCCACGCGCAAGGCGGGACGAGGAAGAGGATACATACACGAAGGATGTAGGAAGCATCACACACAATGCGGGAAGAGGAAAGCATCAACGAGGAATGTATGAAGCATCAACGTGCAAGGCGGGACGAGGAAGCGGAAACATACACGAAGTATGTAGGAAGCATCACGCACAATGCGGGTAGAGGAAAGCATCCACGAGGAATGTATAAAGCATCCACGCGCAAGGCGGAACGAGGAAGCGAAATGGGAAAAAGAAAGGAGAAAATTATAGGAAAATTGGTGGCCACAGAACTCGACCAGAGCGTAAGGATTCAACCATCTTAATATGAACTCCTTAACCAACACGTCACCACCCTTGTTGGCGGGTTTCTTCATGACATCGAATGGATAAAAGTCTATTGTATATTTCATAACACAAGTGTTTTTAGCGTGTTTCTTCAATTTTTAAAATATATTTAAAAATATTTCGTACTTGTATTGTTCATAATTATTCGTGAAATGTGCATATGGGAGATATTTGTAGTAACATGAAATTATTAATAGTAAAAATTGTGCAGATTAAAGTGCATGCTCGGAGTTTGCCCAATTAGAATTGGAAATGAATATAGAATTTATTGTCTCACATTTAACATATAAATAATATATTAATCTAGAGTTATGTACCTAATATACAAGAAAAAAGGTTCGATGTCGTGAAGATAAATGTTACAAATGTCAAAATGACGTAATCTCAATAAAAACAACGTTGTTCCGGTTGATATTTTATAAAAATTATAACAAAAAAATATTATTTTAACACTCGTTGCATTTTAATGCGTTGTATCGAATCTGAATCCAACGTCTATATAAAAAACCCACTTTTTACATGAAAACTGTAAATCAGTTATATCCCTTCTAGTAATCTATTTGCTCATATAAACACATGATTAAATCGTTAAATATATTGCCGATTAATGGACTATGAGCACATTTGTCCTAATTTGGCCGTTACGTTAAGAGGTGAACAATGTACAGTTCGATGTGATTTTAGAGTAAAACCAAACCGCACACACTAGAGCAATTGGTGTAAACTCTGCAAACAGCCGAACACATTACAAAAAAAAATTACAACCAAATATTTCGTGCATCACTTTATTCCACCCCGTGGAGTGTAGTTTGGTTTAAAAACCGTATACCATCTAATACAATAAAATCATAAGCAACGAAATGATCAAATAAATAAGAACCAAATTTAAAGTTTGTTAGTTTTAAAAAATTAAAAACTTCATATCAACTAGTTTAAAATTCATAGTGCTTCAAGTATTGAATAATATGTGTAATCCCTAAAATGGCCACAAAGGAAATAAAACAAAGATTAATAAGGATGTCATGATTATTATTATTATTATTATTTAATTATGATAGGCAAGATATGAATCCCGAAACTCATATCATAAGATGCATATAGAAAGTTCAACAGTCAAAATCTTAGTTATACGACCAAAACTTTGACCGCCAGGTCACTACAAAGGAGGTCACGTCATTTACTTATTTTTCTTCTTGTAATAACTATACAATTTTAATATATCAAAAATACGTTCAATGTGTTAAAAGTTAGTTATTTTATTCTCTGTTATATTTCCTGATAGACGTTTTAAAATTGAATGTGAAACTACATGTGAAGTTCCTCTGGCTATTTCCTCTTTAATTCTCCAAGAACCTTTTCAGGAATGATGCCACTTCGATGAATCTAACAATATCTCTGTGAAGAATCAAAACGAACCTGGGGAAGAAGCCAAAGCATCTGCAGCCGATAACAGATGCTGACTGCCGAAACTGACTACTGGCTGAGAATCAGATGTTGCCTGTTGTCATCTTATACAAAGCAAGGCCATCGTCTGGTACTAAGCATTGATTTCATTGCAAAAGTACCAAATTTTGTACATAATCCTTTGCGTAACTTTCCGCATGAATGATTTAGTGCACTGCTTGATCCAAATTTTCAAAAAAAAAATAGTCACACAAAAGCTCAAGGAGTTGAAACCTGCAACAGCTGTGAGAAGTAATACCAGTACCCAGTCTAATGCGGTAACGTGTAATTACATCAAACCAGATATGAAGGGATTGCGAACAAAGAGACAATTTTAAGAGATTGAATAACAAAAGAAATAGACTTGAGCAACATTAGAGCCCGAGATACGCAATGTGCACTATATAACGGTAAAACAAAGCATGAAATAGAACGAGATAACACTTGACATAGATTAACAAAGCTAATTGTGGGAAGGTGCATTTCAATTCATTAGCACAGCACTTCAAGCCCCAAACACAACGGATTAATTGGGAAAAGCTCAGTAAAGCTCGACTTTCCAACCGGAAAACACCAAATTCTTTTATCAAATGTCTCACAGTCCACAGATATAGAGGTAAATCACACAGCTAACCAACTAAGGAATTAGTATTCGTGGGATTCACTGCCACTTCGACAGCTAAAATAAAGTACGATAAGTAACAAAGTATCATACATCATGTCTTGAATCCTGGAATGTCTGGGTTCTAGCAAACCGGAGAGCTATTTCATTCATCTAAGATATACAATAAAATGAACTGTCCACCGACAGAACACCAATCATATTTCAAATAACAACTCAAATTATCATCAACAAAATGCACTCGGAGCAGTGACTACCGGCAGTCTAGAAATAGACATTATGCAACGCAATCATGTTCGACAATGTACACAAAAATAATCATGAAAGGACAAAAAAATGCAAGAAGAAGAAAACAGCTGATAACTAGCAATGACAGGATCAACCAAAGACCAATTAACACTACATAAGATGCTCTCCAGCTTGTGCTGAACATTGTTTTCGATCCTAACAACAACCATACACTGTTAGTGTCCAAATTGCTAAAAAAAACTCATCGACGGTATCTGAGAATAACATAGATTCAGAATTTCAATGGCTTAGTAGTTCTTAGCAAAATTCATCAAGTAAAATTTAGCAGGAGTAATTTTTGATGAAACAAATTCAGTAAATCCAACAAAGCAAGAAACTTTTCATCAAACCACTCCACCAAATCCGTCACTTCATCTTCGCTTCAGTAAATAGCACATGCTTATTCACGCGAGGATCGAACTTTCTGAACTCCAGCTTCTCCGCCCTCGGAGGCTTTTTCTTCACGTAGAAGAAGCCGGTCCCGGCCGCCGAAACCAGCCTGACGAATATCGCAGCGCTCTTCTTCTTCGACCCCATGATCCGATTAGCAGCTCGCGAAACAAAAATCAAAACAAATTGAAAATGCAACGCAGAAGTCGTCCTCTCTATAAAACCCTAATTTTTCGATTTCAATCGATTTCCCCAAGTCATATTATTTACGAAAATACCCTCAAGGTTATGATAATTTTCACCGTCGTCTCTTGATTTTGGAAGCCCTAGAAATCGTCAATCGGAGTGATCGAACACGTCTCGCTTAGCATGTAGGGTTTGGTAATTGGATTAGATGAATGATACGCATGATAATTGAAATGAGATTTTGGATTTTGATTGCGATTTCGGCGTTTGATGATTCTGATCGGTTGATTAATTTTGATTTCTGGTTGGAGACCGGAAGAACTGAGTTATGGAATTTCCTGGGAATTATGGAGATTGCGGCGAATGTGGATGCAGCTGGAGAGCCGATTCCAACATAGGCAGTAATTAGGGTTTATGGTTTTTGCAAGTATGTGGCTTTTCTGAGATGTGATAAGATAGGGCTTAAAATCGATATTGGAATTACATGTGCATTCACAGATGAAACAGTTGTTTCCTGGTCGCGAGACGGAGACTAGGAGGGTTAACAATTGGGCCGAGTTTTCGTGTACTCTTATGTATATGCGCATCAAAACGTGCAATGTTTCGAATTCTATGGCTCGTATGGATCCTTCTGCTCAGGGTTTCATATATGAATTGTGTGGTTTAGAAGAAGCTTAGGCCTGTATGTGAAAGTATCGAAAATTGGGGGTTTTGGAGTTTGTACAGAGAAGCCGGTTTTTTCAGTATATTATCTCCATTGAGATGTAATCATCCTCAATGAAAGCTGCTCTGAGAATGTTAATATTCTTGAAACTAATTTGTAAATGGAATCTGTGTTAAACAATGTCGGAAGTGGTTATGGAGAAATGAGCGATATGGAATTATTGTGATGGCTTTACGATGGCCAGGTACGTACATTGATGGAAATAGGTATCTATCTGTTTTTGGACTCTGTTTTTCTCTTCTTTATTATGTTTAAGAGATTGAGCATCTTTTGGATTTTGGAGCGGAAGAAGATGATAGATTGCTTTGGCCTTCGGTTGTGTTTCATTGGTTTGACATGTTTTTTTGCTGTTACCAAGCTGAAGCCTCTTCGATCAAACTCTCAAGTTGAACCTGAGCTATGAGGAAAGAAAAGTCCGTGTATGATCTTGATGCTCAAAGCAAGTGTCTTTACGTAAAGGTAACCAATCACTAACAATTATGTTCTGTCGCTATGCTTCCCCGAGTTTATTTACATTTACGAGTTTTTTTTCTTAAAAATGACTCATTTCAGTTTCAACATATCTAAAATGATTCATGTGAGTTTGGCATTTCAGTTTTGGTCTGTTTTTAATCCGGTTTTATATGCAAACGAGAAGACGTGGAGTTCTCTCATTCGCACGACCTCTCGTTTGTACATAAAATCGGATTATGTGAATCCGGTTTTGTTAAAAACGCAGAAAAACGAATCCTGGCTGGATCCGGATTTGTTAAAAACAGGTCAAAACTGAAATGTCAAATTCATTTGAATTATTTTGGATATGTTGAAACTCAAAGAGATCATTTTGTAGAGAGAAAAAAAACCTTGTAGCGTCTCAGAATAGCCATCACATTGTTTTAGGAGAAGAGCACCTTCATCTTTCCTTTTGTCCTGTAACTTTCACCTCTAATGAAACACGCAATCTGCCATTAGAAGCAATGAGGATAAGCTGCTGACTTAATTAAAGCAATGTCAAGCTACACTTTTTCTTAAACAACATCATCTGTTCTAATATCAGTCAACTTCAAAGATGTTGTCAATTTCTCATCATTGAGAAAGAAATGTTGTTATAAGTACTACTCATAATGGTTCAATAAATGCGTATTTAATAATATTGGACTACCATTGTAACACTCTTCATTAATTAAAACTTTACTTGATGTTGGTCCCTCAAGTCAACCCTAACCTTGTAGTTATTTCCTTCACGTTGTATATTCGGTTGGAACATATCAAACCACGTCGTTTTCTTCAGTTGGCATCACCTTGTGGCTTGTACTGTCAAATGTGGCGACCATGAAAATATTGTCATTTTATTTAGAGTATTTTTTAAATAAAAAATCCAAACGATGTCGTTCTTATAGAAATAGCAATTTTTTTCGTGCTTGTAGAATTTGGTTGATCAACTGCTGATCCATATCCTTCAATGAAAGCCTCTAAATTTAGAAATGGAGATCTTTTAACAAGGTGATGACAAGAGCTCGAATTTCTTTCCTGCAAGTTTTGTATGAAACATAGCTTTGAACATCCTTTTTTTGGGGGGATAGAATTGAACATCCATTTTGGCCATATGTAATCTATTACAATCCCTCTTCTTTATCCCATCCCTACATGCAATTTTACTTCAAATTTCATCTTATCACAAATGTTGGAACCCATAGGTTTTGATGATCACAAACACTTACTAATGTTTTGTCTAAGTGTGCAGAAATCCATCTGATATATCAAAGAACGAATTGCCATAGGATGGTTATCAGTTGAGGCAAGTTCTGTTTAGGGGAGAAACAGATTAAATTAAGGATGGAAATTCATTAGGTCTGGAAAGTTGGATTGGGCCAAATCATTAGGCCCAGATAGCAGATTCAAGATAGAATCTTGTCTAATTGAATAGAAACCTATTGGGTTTATAAAGTTCAGATGGGCCGGGGCATTGGGCCCAGATGACAAGACACGGAATGCCCTACTTAAAGAGCTAGGGTTTGACAAGATGTCTTGTGGATGCTGTGCGGTGGATTTCTAGAGAGAAGAACTGCTGCTGCCTTTTGGAGATTCAACTCTTGCATAAGAAGAGGAGCAGCACCGCCAGCATTGCACGTACTGAGGCGTGGAGTTCTCTTGGGTAGAACGGAGCGACTGCATTCCAGGAGCAAGATTGCTGAAGTCGCACACACGAAGGTTTGAAGCTTGAAATCGATTACTCTATCGGATTGAGTAGAGGTCATCAAATAGAGTCGGATAGACCTAGTTTGTAAACCCTACAAGTATATCGGGAATAAAGAGTAATCAGATTTCAAAAATCCTTTCAGTGGAAACTGAAAGGTAGTGGTTTTCACCTTATCATAGTTTTGATAAGGTTTCCACTATATATTGTGTGTGTAGTATTTTCAGTCATTACTTACCTGCACGTTTTTACTTCCGCTGCTACTCTGAACATTAAACGGAAAATAACTTAAAAATAACTATTAACTTCCATCTGATAGTTTATTGTATTTTGCTAACATCTAATCGATCCAACATGTGGTATCAGAGCCGAGCGTTTTAGATTTGTGTGTTAGCATTGCAGGAAAAGTATGTCGTCTATCAGCGATTCATTTTGGAAACCGCCGCTTCTGAAGCCCGGACAGTTTGACTGGTGGAAAGACCAGTTTGAGGCTCACGTCTGCTCGCTGGATGGACAGTTATGAAGCATATTTGAGACGGGTCCTCTTATCATCCCACTGGACACAACAGATGTTGAGAAACCAGTGGAGAAAACCAAGGACAAATACACCAACGAGGATTACAAAAAGCTTGAAAAGAATGCTAGAGCAAAGAAAGTCCTATATATGGCCCTTTCTCCCGGAGATCAGATTAAAGTGGCGATGCACAAAACCGCGAAGGATATGTATGATGGATTGGTCAGACTATATAGAGGAAATGATGATATCAAAAGAAACAGGATTCTAGCTGCTGTAAAGGACTATGAATCTGTTATGCAGAAGGATGATGAATCCCTTGAAGATTTCTTCACCCGATTCCAAGTCATCATTGGACAGTTAGATTACTTGAATGAGAAGCTCCCGGAATGGAAAATCACTCACCAGTTCATGCAAGCTTTGAACTCAAAGTGGGACCACGTGACCTTAGCGCTGCAGGCTCAAAAGGGGATCAAGGACATTACACTCGAGGAACTAGTTACCAACCTTCAGAGTCAAGCCGGAATTACGGAAAGAAAGATGGCTAGGAGACAGTCGGACAAATCCCATGCCATAGCCTTGAAGGTAGAAAAGGCTCTCGATCTAGCACACGGAAATAAGTCACCAAAAGAGGATGATGATATAGCTCTACTCACAAAAGCCCTGGAAATGGCCAACTTTGGCAAAGGACAAAACCTCAGTAGAGGTCCATCAGGAGGAAGTCGTGGCAACTCCTACAGAGGAAACAAAAGTGCTACGTCAAGTGAAAACGGGGGAAACCGAGGAGAAAAAGAAGACAGAACATGTCACCACTGCCAAAAAAGGGGCATCTGTCAAAAAACTGCTACAGCAGAAAGAAAGGAGAGCCACCCATCCAGAAGGGAGAAGCATCCGTTCCTAAGCCAGCTTATGCTATGTTTACAGCTTGGGGAGATTCCGACGAGGACAGCAATGATGGAAAATGTTCTAAAGAGCCCTGTCTGATGGCTCATTCCACTGCAAACGAGGTAACAGATACTGACTCCTTGATTGATGAAATGTTTTCTGAATCTGATTTTGCAAAAACCATAACCAAGCTCCTCGAGAAAATTCGAAATCTGGAGGATAGAGTGTCCAGTATGCAACAGGAGCATCAAGACGACTTGGAGGAAAACCATCTATGGTCAACCAAAGCCATGCGCCTTGATAAAGAAATGGCAGAACATGTGTGCAAACAGGGGCGGATCCAGGAATTTTTCGGACCAGGGGCGAGATAAATATTTTTGGATCGGGGGCGGATCTAGCAATTTATTTTCATACTAGAGGGGGCATATAATCAAAACGACTGGGGGCGAGATGTAAAAATCATTCAAAAATACATCGAATTAGACTAGTATTAATGAAAAATCGGAAAATCGACCGGGGGCGGGTGCCCCCCTCCCCACACTCTAGATCCGCCCCTGTGTGCAAATGTCTTACATGTGCAAGAAAAGAAAGACAGATTAGCAAGCTAAGTGATGAGCTGAAATGCTTGAAGATAGAAAACACTGAGACGGTTGACTTCAACACAGAGGTTGAAAGGCTGAGCAATGAGTTGACAAACCTCAGACGGAACAATGAGGAACTGCTCCACACAGTGGAAAACCTCAGACGCGAAGAGGCAGAAATAAAGGAAAAGTGGCTTAAAGAATTACAAGCTAAGAAAGCTAAGGAAGAAGAGGAGGACTACAAGAAAAGGTTTGTCAGACCAGGACTTGGACTCGAACAGGAAAAGGCCACGAAAGGAAAGGGCGTTGTAATGGAACTAGGAGAAAGCTCTCAACAGAACAGAAGGCCTCAGACCAACAGACAGATGAGGTGGGAAACCAGTCCACGAGATGGACATCATTTCCACGACACGGACTCTGTCCCTTTCAAGGCAAAGAAAGCCTTTGAAATGTGGCAAAAGATGAACCTGAAAAGTAGACCCTCAAGGATAGACTTTCAAGCGAGAAAGAAGAGAGCATCTACACCACCTGGTAGAAGCAAGTATGTGGATCTTCCGTGCCACAGATTATGCTGGCGCTGTGGGCAGCAAGGACACTACAGAATTGAATGCCCAAGGCTAAGGGAGATGGATGAAAGGAACCGCAACTGGGTAGCAGCAGGATGTCAGAGGAATGTCAATCCATATGGTAGGAAAGACAGAGTTGATCACTATCAAAGAAAGGTCGATCCATATGGTAGGAAGGACAGAGTTGATCACTATCGCCCTCACTATGACCCAGCAATCCGTGGTAGATCAAGGAACACACCCAAGAAAAGGATTGATTTAACTAACCATGATGTTTCTTATCAATCTTATTATGTTCCAACTGTTAAATTCATTTCCAAACCCAGTAAGCCCAAGCTTATCTGGGTTGGCAAAAACTAATCACTTTTCTGCAGGATGGAGTGAGGTCCCGTCCCTGGTACCTGGACAGTGGCTGCTCAAGACACATGACCGGGAATCAAGAATGGTTCGACTCACTCCAAAACCACTCCGGAGAAAGCATAATCTTCGGAAATAAAAGCAAAGGGAAGGTGATTGGAATGGGTGAGGTAAGGATTTCAGACACTATCCGAATCACGGAGGTGAGCTTGGTTGAAAATACAATATGCTAAGTGTATCTCAGTTATGCCTAAATGGTAAAAATTCTGTCATATTCAACTCTAATAACTGACTGGTAAGATGCAATGAGACAGGTAAGACAGTTCTAAGAGGAATTCGTGTGGGTGAAATCTATACTGTCGATCCAGATTTCATTCCAGAGGAAGAACTGTGCCTTGCAAGCATCACTGAAGATTCCATGATGTGGCATAAGAGGTTCGGGCACGCCAGCTTGAGGCTATTGCACAAGCTCCACCAGAAGGAATTGGTGGTGGGCTTACCCAAAGTTGAAAGTGCCTTTGATCAGGTGTGCAGCGCCTGTGCCACAGGAAAGCAAGCAAGAGTTTCATTCTCATCAAAGCCAACCGTGAGCACCTCTGCACCGCTGGACATGATCCACATGGATCTGTGCGGTCCAAGAAGTGTTGTCAGTCGTGGTGGAAACAGGTATATTCTGGTCATAGTAGATGACTACTCGAGGTATACGTGGACTATCTTCTTATGCTCTAAATCTCAAACATATTGTGAATTTGAAGCATGGTTGAAATTGATGGAAAACAAGTTAGATCATAAATTGACTTCCATTCGTACTGACAACGGAACTGAGTTCCGGAATATGCAGTTTCTTTTGTTGTGCAGGGATAAAGGTATTGATCATAACTTCTCCGCCCCAAGGACACCACAGCAAAATGGGATGGTGGAACGAAAGAACAGAACTTTGGAGGATATGTCACGGACGATGCTAATTGCTAGCGGAGTTCCAAAAGGTTTCTGGGCAGAAGCAGTGTCTGCCGCATGCTATATTCTTAACAGAGCTTCGCTTTGAGCCATGATAGGGAAAACCCCTTATGAACTGCTACGTGGACGAAAGCCGAATATCTCCCATCTAAAGGTTTTCGGGTGCAAATGCTATGTCCACAATAACGGCAAAGAAAGCTTGGGAAAATTCGATGCTCGGAGTGATGAAGGGGTATTCGTTGGCTACTCCAGTCATAGCAAGGCCTACAAAATCTACAATCTGAGGCTAGAGCAAGTTGAGGAAAGTGTGCACGTAAGATTTGATGAAACGGTGATGGCTGGTCACCTAATTCAAGATTCCTCTTCTACGGCTACGATTGATGCTGGGGAGCTACAGTTTGTCGATGAATCAGACCCTGACTGGGAACCTCCTCAAGCACCCAATGCTGAAACACCTCTCATGGACATCCACCAGGTAGAAGACCATCAGGCAGATCATGAGGAAATAGCTGATCCACCAGGTGGAAATGTAATTGGCGGCCCTGTGATGGATGTTAATCAAGAGCCTCCTGGAGAAGAAGAAGTGGCCGTTGAACCTACCCCTGCTAACCCTGAAGGGGAACTCAGAACTACTCGATATGGACGAGTGGTTCATCGACCATCCAGACTGGAGAATTACCAGTGCTACATGTCTCAAGAACAGGTAGATCTTAACAGTTTATATCAATTTTGTGGATTTGCCTCTTTTGTCTCTGTTGCAGAACCAAAGACAGTGGTGGAAGCACTCAAGGACTCAGAATGGGTCAACGCCATGCAAGAGGAGTTGCACCAGTTTGAGAGAAACGGAGTATGGCGTCTGGTTCCTAGACCCAAGGACAAAAATGTGATTGGAACAAAATGGGTCTTCAGAAATAAGATGGATGATAAGGGAGTCGTCGTAAGGAACAAAGCCCGTCTGGTGGTCAAAGGATACAACCAGCAAGAAGGAATAGACTACGACGAGACCTTCGCCCCTGTTGTAAGACTTGAAGCAATCAGGCTACTTGTAGCTTACTCGACCTATCACGGATTCACCTTGCAACAGATGGATGTCAAGACAGCATTTCTGAATGGAATCCTTAAGGAAGAAGTGTATGTGAGCCAAACTCCAGGATTCGAGGACAAATATTTTCCCAATCATGTGTATGTCCTGGACAAGGCATTGTACGGGTTAAAGCAAGCTCCTCGCGCCTGGTACGAGAGGTTGTCCCTGTTCCTTCTATCACATGGATACACCAGAGGAGAGGTGGACAAAACTCTATTCCTTCTGAAGGAAGGCACAAACACTCTAGTGGTGTAGGTATATGTGGATGATATTATATTTAGCTCAACTAACCCCATGCTTGTTAAAAGGTTCACAGATCTGATGACAAGTGAATTCGAGATGAGTATGGTCGGAGAGTTGAAGTACTTTCTAGGGCTTCAAGTGGCACAAGATGAAGACTGAACTCGGATCCACCAGCAGAAGTACATAAGAGAGATCCTGAAGAAGTTTGGGATGGAGTCTTCAAAAACATGTGCCACACCGATGTCACCGAATGACTCCCTGGGAAAGGATGAGTCCTCCCTGCAAGTGGATCCAACCCTTTACCGTGGAATGATAGGTTCACTCTTATATCTAACAGCCAGTAGACCTGACATTTTGTTTAGTGTCTGTCTATGTGCCAGATTTCAAGCAGATCCCAGAGAGACACATGTCAAAGCTATGAAAAGGATCTTGAGATACCTGAAGGGGACGGACGATCTGTGTCTGTTCTATCCAAAGGGAGGTGACCTACGCCTGGTGGCCTACACAGATGCTAATTATGCCAGCTGCAAGACAGACAGAAAGTCTACGTCAGGGATGGCACAACTCCTTGGACCATGCCTGATATCATGGGGTCCAAGAAGCAGTCTTCCATTGCCTTATCCACCGCTGAGGCTAAGAATATCGTAGCTGCTGCTTGTTGTGCACAACTGCCATGGATGAAACAATAGCTAAGTGATTTTGGTGTTCATCTTGAATGAGTTTCTATTCTATGTGATAACACCAGTGCCATAAACATCTCTAAAAATCCAGTGCAGTTTTCACGTACTAAACACATAGAAATCAGATATCACTTTCTGTGTGACTGTGTAGAAAAAGGCACCATCGCCATGGAATACTGCAGAACTGAGGAGTAGATCGCAGACATTTTTACGAAAGCACTGCACAGGGAGCCCTATAAGAAGCTAAGGCTTGAATTAGGTATGACATCCCTTACCTAGTCTGCATTCCATGATAGATTTCTCCAATGATTGGCTAGACTAGGTTGCATGCTAAGTTTCCATGGTATGGAGTTGCTGCTTATGAAATTGAAAACTGTGTGAAAGTTTCTCTATGTGTTCACCCTGCATGCTTGATAAATAAGATTACTGGATAGCAGAACCTGAGCATGGCACATAATTCCTTGTAGCCCAAAAGAGACCTCCTATTTGAACCCTCATTACATGCCAAGTAAGTACTCTAAGACCAACCCAAGCCTATAATGTGTGGAGATTGATTGTTAATAGTTTAGCCCCTTGATTTTGAAACATCATATTTTTTGTATCTCCACACCGCATGATATTGCTTTGATTAGACTGGGTGAATTGTTTGCTTCGTATACGAGTGGTGTTTTTATTGTACCTCTTGGGTAAACCTAAAGCACCACAACCCTTGCAAAAACCATGAGATAAAACCGGGGCTATTCTTAAACCGATTCAGACTGGTTCAATCATGGACGTGGCTGGTTCAATCTGTGGTTAGTGATGAGTAGCGTTTGAAGAACAAATGGGTGACATCTGTATAGCAGATAAATGCAGTAAATGTGAGTGGACTGCACATTACGAAAAGAAACTACAGAGCAGACTGTCTGAATGACTGTTACTGCTGTTGGTGCAATCACATGGGAAGATGAACAAGCTAAAGGGCTGTAGTTAAAGCAATTGAAGCATCCTTTCTCCCAGCTGGACACATGGAAGTAATCCACTAAAATTGGGGAGTTACGAGGCAGTTGGCAATTATTTTTTGAAATTGGAGAGAAGTTTATCTACAAATTGATTCGGCGTATCTAAATTCAAATCTTCAAGATTGAAGTGCCGTTTGGAGGATTAGTGGCTGCCAGCACAAACAGAAATTCTAAGTGCTACATTTATGGCGATTAAACTGACATGTATGGAGAAAAGCAAGAGCTGCATCTGCAGCTCGGTCGTCATCATGATGGGTGCTGATGTTATCTTTATGGCGTGGAAAAATAGCAAAGTGTTGGTATATGAACAGTCCATACCTACAGATGGACATGTGGTAGATAACCATGGAGCGAATTCAAATTTGGGAGTTGCACGAGGCGGTTTGGTTATTGCCTAATTCTGAATCTGGAAAGAGACTCAAATGTGCAGTTTCTTTTGGAAATTAAAAATTAATCTTGTGAGATTCTAGGATGCTGATTTGAATTCGAGTTGAAAAAGGAAATTTCTAGGACTTCTCATAGTATAAAGAAGAGAAGCAAAGGCGGATCTTGGCATCCATCAGCCAGAAGTGGAGAATGTTATGTCTACTGTTCCTAGTATGGAGGTCTTTGACAATATTGGCTGGACGTTTGATGAAGCCATGTGGTGGTAGAATGCTCGGACAACCACCCCACAGCCAGCTGCACCTCAGGAGGTTGATCCTCTGGAACAGCATCCGTTGCATCCAGATGAGGGGTCACCGGCCGTGATTAAGGCTTTGCAGCGGCTATCTGGAAAGGCGGAGGAGCGAACTGTGTCAGAGGAGGGTGATGAGAAGGTTCTGGAAAGGAGATCCATGGTGGCGGAGTTGGTAATCGATATGGAGTTTCTAGCTACACACCAGCTGGTGGAGTTATCAACTTTCAGGATTTCCTCCTGATTGACAAGTTAAGAGCCAAAGAGCCTATCAGCCATCCCAAGCAGATTTTACAGTATATGAAATACTGCGCTGCGAGTAATAAGCATGGATTACCTCCCTGGATTTGTGAAGAAATTTTTGAGCCATCTTGGCGTCTATCAGCCAGAAGTAGAGAGTGTAATATCTACGGCTCTTGATATGGTGACCTTTGATAATATCAACGGGAAGTTTGATGCTGAAAAGGGATGGAAGAATGCTCGAATATTCACTACGCATCCAAAGCCAGCTGCACCTATGGTGGTCGAGCCCTTGAACCAGAAACCTTTGTATCCAGAAGAGGGGTTGCCAGCCGTGCTTGAGGTTCTGAAGGCCTTATCAGAGAAGGTAGAGGTGTTGGCTGAAAAATGGACTAGTCTGGAATCCATGGCAGATAAGGTGCTGAAGGGATCAGAGGTTGACTGTGTGAAGGACCTGAGGAGCAAAGTTGCTTCTTGAGACCAGGTGAAGGACCTCAGATTAAGGAGGAGATAATGGAGCTGAACCGTCAGTTGAGATACGTGAGCACTGAACTGGTTGAACATTTGAGGTTATTGGTGAAAGATTAGCCCAGGGTCTGTCTCATGGTTGCCCCTTCCTTGCTATCCCCACCCACATCTGCTATTTTCTTTTGCAAAATTCTTTCGTTGTCATGCTCTGTGACTGCATGACAGTATTTGAATTTTCTGCTTGCTATGTGTGTTACCTCAGGGGTCTTTTGCCTTTTAGTAAATGGAGTATGCAGTTTTCTTCCAATACCTGGGTATATTAACTTGCGACCTTTTTAATGATGCCAAAAGGGGGAAGATAACATGAGTGCACCACTTGAGGGGGAAGTCACAACTGAAATTCAAATCTAAAGCCCATCTAAAGGGGGAAATGTTGTGAATTCGTAGAAGTGTCTGTCTAACAGAAACTGACTGAAAAAATCTATCTGCTGGATTAGTGCTGAATCTATCTGATAGATTAATGATGATGTGAATTACCTGTGATGGATTTCTGTTTTATTGAAGAAGTGTTTGTCATCATCAAAAAGGGGGAATTTGTTGGAACCCATAGGTTTTGATGATCACAAACACTTACTAATGTTTTGTCTAAGTGTGCAGAAATCCATCTGATATATCAAAGATCGAATTGCCATAGGATGGTTATCAGTTGTGGCAAGTTCTGTTTAGTGGAGAAACAGATTAAATTCAGGATGGAAATCCATTAGGTCTGGAAAGTTGGATTGGGCGAGATCATTAGGCCCAGATAGCAGATTCAGGATGGAATCTTGTCTAATTGAATAGAAACCTATTGGGTTTATAAAGTTCAGATGGGCCGGGGCATTGGGCCCAGATGACAAGACACGGAATGCCCTACTTAAATAGCTAGGGTTTGACAAGATGTCTTGTGAATGCTGTGCAGCGGATTTCTAGAGAGAAGAACTGCTGCTGTCTTTTGGAGATTCAACTCTTGCATAAGAAGAGGAGCAGCACCGCCAGCATTGCACGCACTGAGGCGTGGAGTTCTCTTGGGTAGAACGGAGCGACTGCATTCCAGGAGCAAGATTGCTGAGTCGCACACACGAAGGTTTGAAGCTTGAAATCGATTACTCTATCGGATTGAGTAGAGGTCATCAAATAGAGTCGGATAGACCTAATTTGTAAACCCTACAAGTATATCGGGAATAAAGAGTAATCAGATTTCAAAAATCCTTTCAGTGGAAACTGAAAGGTAGTGGTTTTCACCTTATCATAGTTTTGATAAGGTTTCCACTATATATTGTGTGTGTAGTATTTTCAGTCATTACTTACCTGCACGTTTTTACTTTCGCTGCTACTCTGAACATCAAACGGAAAATAACTTAAAAATAACTATTAACTTCCGTCTGATAGTTTATTGTATTTTGCTAACATCTAATCGATCCAACAACAAAGTTCAATTGTGGAAAACATCAAAGTTGACCTAATCAAGCCAAACAATAACCTTTGAGATTCAAAGAACATACATATCATCATAATTAGTAAAATGGGACAGAACACAATGCTTAGCTAGAGATTAGAAATGTGATGACATACATTGTTCCGAAGAGTATAAGCAAGTAATTCTACCTGTAATACCTCCCAAATGCATCTCTCTCTCTCTTATTGTTTACGTATAAGCAAACTCCAATCTTTATCAAAAAATAAAACTCCAATGCTCACCCACTCCCATGTTTATAAATTAACAAACCCTATAACACATTATATCTCAAGCAAAACCCCTTCAATTTTCAGAAAGATTTGTACTTTCCAACACCCTTCAAAACCCCACTTCCTCAAATACAAAAAGGATACCCCAAAAAAAAAAACCAAGTCCAAGAAAATGGGTAACAAAACCTCAAAAACAAACCATGCTTCATCCATGTCAGGCCGCGCCTTCACCGGTCTAGGAAACCTCATCAAACTCCTCCCCACGGGCACCGTCTTCCTCTTCCAATTCCTCAACCCAATCCTCACAAACAACGGCAACTGCCACGTTGTCAACAAAGTCCTCTCCGCCGTCCTCCTCGTCATCTGCGCCTTCTCATGCTGCTTCGCCTCCTTCACAGACAGCTACAAGGCCTCGGACGGGACCTACCGCTATGGCATAGCTACCTCTACCGGCCTCTGGCCTAATCCTGAAAACGTGGACTTGAAATCTTACAAGCTTAGATTCGGAGACTTCATGCATGCAGCCTTGTCGCTTATTGTGTTTGCGGTTTTGTCTTTGTTGGATATGAACACGGTGGAATGTTACTATCCGGAGTTTGAGAAGCAGCAGAAGGTGCTGATGATGGGATTGCCAGCGGTTATAGGGGCGCTGGCTGGTGTAGTGTTTATGATTTTTCCGAGCACCAGACACGGGATTGGGTATGTGAATAGCGAAAGTGCATCATCAAGCAGTACTTTCAGCTCCGGTAAAAGTGGCGGGTCTTGTTAAGTTTGGTGATTGTGTACGGTTTGTTTATGTTGTGTTGTTTGTGTGTGTTTCTTGGGTATGCGAAATGATTGTTGTGGTTACATTATTTCAAACATTGATAGATGTTGTAAAAGCTATCACCTCTGAGAGGTGGTGGCAGAAAAGTTCAACTGAGGTGTGACACATAGTTCATATGCATAAGTGTTGGATCGTTAGTGTTAGCAATCTGTCAGACGGAAGTCACAGAGTGTGTTTCCGTCTGATGGTCAGATAGCAGCGGAAATATTTTTGCAGGAAAATAACGACTGAAAATACTACACACAAATATAGAGTGGAAACCTTATCACAACAATGATAAGGAAAAACCACTACCTTTCAGATTGCTCTGAAAGGATTTGCGAAATCGATTACTTTCTATTCTGATATACTTGTAGGGTTTACAAACTAGATCACACAGATTCTATTTGATGACCTCTACTCAATCCGACAAAGTAATCGTTTCGTTACTCAAACCTTCGTGTGTGCGACTTCAGCAAACCTTTGCTTCAAAATGTCGTAGCTTTTTCTCTCTATTTTCGCACTTTTCAGCTTAATTCTCGCCTCAGCAAGGTTGCTCCTTTGGAGTCTCTCCAGCAATGTCGCTCATTCAATGTCGCAGATCAGTCGTCTTTTTCTCTGAAAAGCACCGACTCTATTCTCCTTGAAAGCGCACACTCTGCTTCTGAGATTATTATCTCCTTATAGCTTGTTAGCTATCCTCTCGTTCAAGCCCAATAAGCTCGCTGATTGGCTTTCCAAATCTGTCAGCCTTGTAATTAATTCCTTCCTTAACAGCTTTGTAATTAATCCCATATAAATGCTGCCTTTCCATATTTGAAAGCTTTTCGAATCAACCTGCTCTTCAAATATATTTTCAATCAGCAATTAACTTGCATCTTTAATTGCTTTCCAATCAGCAATTATTCGGCTCTTTAATTGCTTTCCAAATTGGCTTATTGAATATCTTCGTCCTTTCCAAATTAGAAGCAATTCAAACGGCTCTTCTCTTTATCTTCAATCAGCATTTAATCCTTGATTAAATCTGCACTTATTCTTTGTCTTCAATCAGCAATCAATCCGTTAGTTCTTGATTTGATATCTTCAGGAATCAAATCTTCGATCATCAATCATATATTCCAATTTGGGCGCGCATATAATCTTCACGATTATTCCCTTCGATCTCCACACGCCAACTCAGCCCTAGTTGCGTGGTCCTCAAGTAATCTGCGTTTGGTTTAATTAATGTGCAACACTTGCATCATTAAATATGATCATGAATTTCTGCACACTTAGACAACACATTAGCTAAGTGTTTGTAATCATCAAAACCAAAGGGTTCCAACAAATTCCCCCTTTTTGATGATGACAAACACTTCTTCAAAAGGTAAGAAATTCATGACAGAGTATTTCAAACTATCACAAGTCTAGCAGACAGATATCTCTTCATATTTCCATCAGATAGATTTCCCTATCAAATTTTAGTTAGGCAGACAGATTCAGCAGACAGATCTACGATCGCTTAACAGTTCCCCCGTAGATGGACATCTAGTTTGATTTTCAGTAGTGACTTCCCCCTCAAGTAATGCACTCATTGTCTCTTCCCCATTTTGGCATCATCAAAAAGAATGCAATCAAAGACATCCATGTGATGGAAAGAACCTGCATACTTCATCAATAAAGGGCAAAAGTGCCCCGGAGGGAACACACACAACATACTGAAAATTTAAATACTACCAGGCAGACACTGAGCATGACAACGAAAGAAAAGTCATCAAAAATAGGTAGTAGATATGGTGGGGATGGAAGGAAAGGGGCAACCATGAGACAGATCCAGAGTTAACTGCGGAACACGGTCTTCAACAGGTCAACCACCTTAGTTGCGACAAATATCAACTGACTATTCAGCTCCTTCAGCTCTTCCTTGATTTGAATTTAGTGCCCCGGATTCACATCTGCAGAATCCTCAGCTCCCTTCGGCAGATCTGGCAATGTTTCAAGAATATCAACCTTGCTCCTCAAGTCCTTCACCCAGTCAACTTCTGACTGATAGATGCCAAGATTCCGTCTTTGCTTCGCTTCTTTATACTATGAGAATCTAGAATTTTTTTTTTATGAATTTCAATCGGCATCCTCAAATCTCGCAAGATTTACTTTTTGACTTCCAAAAGAACTGCACATTTAAATCTCCTTCCAAATCTGGAGTTAGGCAATAGTTAAGCCGCCACGTGCAACTCCAAAATTTTGAATTCACTCCACAGTTTTCTGCCACATGGCCATCTGTGGGTATTTAAAACCCTAATTGCTCCAGCTTGTTCAAATATCGAGACCTAGCTGTTTTTCCATGCCATAAAGACCATCAGCCATCAAGTCCGAAGCGACTTAGTGATGATGACTGTGCTACAAACGTAGCTTTCTTTTCACCATACGGGTCATTCTAATCGTCATCAAGTATCATCTTTAACTTCTTTTCTTGATGGCAGCCGCTAACCCTCCAAAACGGCACTTACTAACACTCCATCTTATTGAACCAGCCACAATCCATCTGATGGAACCAGTCACCACACAACCAAGAAATAAGAGTTCACCGAATCATGACAAAGCAATTTCATGTAGTGTGGAGAAGACCAAGAAAATAATTTTACCATCAACGGGCTAAACATTTATTCTCCACACATAATTGGCTAGGGTTAGTCTTAGAGTACTTCCTTGGCTTATATTGTGGGTTCAAATTTGGAAGTCTCTTTTGGGCCACAAAGAAAAATGTGTCATGCTCATGATATTTGCTAGCTAGTAATCTCATTTAACATGCATGCAGTGGTGACCTCATAGAGCAACTTTCACACAATTATTAACTACATACGCAGTAGCTTCATACACGGCAATCTATCATGCAGACTAGTCTAGCCAATCATCGAGAAAATTCAACACAGAGTGCAGACTATGGGAGGGAAGTCATACCTAGTTCAAGCCTTAGCTTCTCATAGGGTTCCCTGTGCAGTGCTTTCGTAAAAATGTCCGTGATTTGCTCCTCATTCCTACAGTATTCCAAGGCAATGGTTCCTTTCTCTACACAGTCACGTAAAAAGTGATATCGAATTTCGATGTGTTTAGTGCGTGAAAACTGTACCAGATTTTTCGAAATATTGATGGCGCTGGTATTATCACACAGAATTGAAACGCATTCAAGAGTAACGCCATAATCACTTAGCTGTTGTTTTATCCATAGCAATTGTGCGCAGCAAGCAGCAGCTGCGATATATTCTGCCTCAGCAGTGGATAACGCAATAGAAGACTGTTTCTTGGAACCCCACGAGATCAAACATGGTCCAAGAAACTGCGCCATTCCTGAGGTGGACTTCCTGTCTGTTTTGCATCCTGCATAGTCAGCATCTGTGTAAGCCGTCAGACGTAAGTCTCCTCCCGTCGGATAGAATAGGCACAAGTCGTCTGTCCCTTTCAGGTATCTCAAGATTCTTTTCACGGCTTTGACAAGTGTCTCTCTAGGATCCGCCTGAAATCTAGCACATAGACATACGCTGGATAAAATGTCAGGTCTACTAGCCGTAAGATACAAAAGTGAACCTATCATCCCCCTGTAGAGAGTCGGATCCACGTGTGGGGAGGACTCATCCTTTGCTAGGGAGTCATTGGGTGACATAGGTGTAGCACACGTTTTGACGGAATCCAACCCAAACTTCTTTAGGATTTCCCTCACGTATTTTTGCTGATGGATCCGAGTTCCATCTTCCCCTTGTTCTACTTGAAGTTCTAGAAAATACTTCAATTCTCCCACCATGCTCATCTCGAATTCGCTTGATATTAGATCTGTGAACCTTTTAACAAGTCTAGGGTTAGTTGAACCAAAGATAATATCATCAACAAATACCTGAACCGCTAGAGTGTCATTCCCTTCCTTCAGGAGGAAGAGAGTCTTGTCCACCTCTCCTCTTTCGTATCCATGTGACAGAAGGAACAGGGACAGTCACTCGTACCAAGCGCGGGGTGCTTGCTTCAACCCATACATCGCTTTGTTCAGGACATAGACATGGTCAGGATGATTTCTGTCCTCGAATCCTAGAGTCTGGCTCACATACACTTCTTCCTTCAAGACTCCATCCAGGAATGCCGTCTTCACATCCATCTTGTTCCTTTCGAATTGGTGCGGCTCCTCTTGCATGGCATTGACCCATTTTGGGTCTTTAAGAGCTTCTGCTACCGTCTTGGGTTCTGCAAGAGAAACAAAGGAGGCAAATCCACAAAAATGAAATAAACTATCAAGATCTACCTGTTCCTGGGAGGTGTAGCATTGGTAGTCCCTCAGTCTAGCTGGCGGTTGAACCACTCGTCCATGTCTGGTCGTTCTCAGTTCCCCCTCAGGGTTTGCAGGGGTAGGATCACCAGTCATCTCTTCCTCACCAGGAATCTCATCATGAACTTCCACCGCAGGGGCAACATGGACTTGTCCACCTGCTGGATCAGCTGTCTCAGCATTTTCCACTTGGTCCACTATTTCCTCCACGGCTGACAGCATTGACTGATCAAGTGCACTTTTCACCTTGGGTAAGCCAGCAACCAATTCCTTCTGATGAAATTTGTGCAGTAGCCTCATCTTTGCATGCCAAAACCTCCCGTGCCACAAGATGGATCCTTTTGTAACACTTGATAAACACAGTTCTTCCTTAGGGACAAAATCTGGATCAAAGGTGTAGATTTCCATCACACGGATTCCTCTCAGAACTGTCTTCCCTCTTCTGTTGCTATCACATTTCCTTTGCTTTAATTCCGAAGATTACGCCTTCTCCGGAGTGTTTATGGAGCAAGTCGAACCATCCTGGATTCCCTGTCATATTCTTTGAGCAGTCACTATCTGAGTACCAGAGACGGGACCTCACTCCTTCCTGCAAGGAAAAGATTAGTTTTTTCGAACCCAGACAAGCTTGGGCTTACTGGGTTTAGGAATAACTTTAGCAGCAGGAATAGAATAAAATGAATAATATGCATCGTGGTTAGTTAAGTCACTTTTTCGCCTAGGTGCATTCCTCGGTTGTCCAGAACCAATTGGATCATAGTGGGGGCGGAAGTGTGCAGCTCTGCCTTCCTTTCTGTAGACATTGACTCCCCTCCGATATCCGTCTTCCGGATAGCGTCTATGAGCATTCAAGCAGTTGCGGTTCCTTTCATCTATTTCCCTTAGTCTTGGACAATCAGATCTGTAGTGTCCAGAGTGTCCACAGTGCCAGCATATTCTATGACATGGAAGACCAACATACTTGCTTCTGCCAGGTGGAACTGACGTCTTGACCTTCCTCGCATGAATGTCTGTCTTTGAACGTTTGTTATTCAGACTCATCTTTTGCCAGATGTTGTAAGCTTTCCCAGCTTTGAACGGGACCGAGTCCTTATCATAGCGGTGTCCTTCCTTTTGCGGACAGATTTCCTCTCTTGCATTCCTCATATCGTGAGTTCTAGTTTTCCGCCGAGAGCATTCTTCTGGCTCTGTCATCTTCCCTTTTCCTTTGGCGGCCTTCTCCGTGGCTGCCTTTTCTTCTTCATAGCCAAGTCCTGGTCTAACGAACTTTTTCTTGAAATCCCTCTCTTCTTCTTCTGCCCTTTTGGCTTCCAGCTCATGGAGCCATTCTTCTTTTCTTACAGCCTCCTCACGTCTAAGGTCAACGACTGTCTGAAGGAGTTCCTCGTTGTTCTGTCTGAGATTGATCAGCTCATCATTAAGCTCTTCAACCTTTGCATGGAAGTCAGCTAGTTCAGTGTTTCCGATCTTCATACGTTCCAACTCATCACTTAGTTCGCTGATCTGTCTCTCTCTTCCTTCACAAGTGCGACACGTACAAACATGCTCTGCCATCTCCTTCTCAAGACGCATGGCCTTGGTCGACCAGAGGCGATTCTCTGCTATGTCATCATGATGATCCTGTAGCATTTCTGCCAGTCTATCCTCTAGATCTCGGTTTTTGGCTAAGACTTTGGTTATTGCTCCTGCAATATCAGATTCAGAAAATACTTCATCAACAAAGGAGTTAGTATCCACTACCTCACTAGATGTGGAATGGGCCATCAAGCACGGCTCCTTGGAACGCTTTCCATCGTCACTATCCTCATCCGAGTCTCCCCATGCAACAAACATAGCCTGAGCTGGCTTTGGGGCAGGAGGTTCTCCTTTGTTTTTGCTATGGGAATCTCTAGACAGATGTCCCTTCCTTTGGCAGTGGTGACATGTTCTGTCTTCTTTTTCTCCTCGGTTTCCCCCGTTTTCACTTGACGTAGCACCTTTGTTTCCTCTGGAGGAGTTGCCACGACTTCCTCCTGATGGACCTCTGCTGAAGTTTTGTCCTTTGCCGATATTAGCCATCGTGAGGGCTCTTGTTAATCGGGCTATTTCATCGTCTTCCTTCGGTGACTCATTTTCGTGTGCCAGATCGAGGGCCTTTTCTACTTTCAGAGCAATGGCCTGGGATTTGTCAGACTATCTCCTAGCCATCTTCCTTTCCACAATTCCTGCTTGACTCTGAAGGTTGGCTACCAGCTCTTCCAGTGTAGTGTCTTTGATCCCCTTTTGGGCCTGTAGTGCTAAAGTTACGTGGTCCCACTCTGAGTTCAGGGCTTGCATGAATTGGTGTGTTAATTTCCATTCGGGGAGTTTCTCGTCCAGGTAATCTAGCTGTCCGACCATGACTTGGAATCTGGTGTAGAAGTCTTCCAAGGATTCATCTTTCTTTTGCATAACCGTCTCATAGTCTTTTGTAGCAGCGAGAATCCTATTTCTTTTGATATCTTCGTTTCCCCCGTACAATCTTACCAGTCCATCATACATGTCTTTGGCGGTTTTGTACATTGCCACTTTGATTTGATCACTAGGAGAGAGGGCCATGTAAAGGACTTTCTTTGCTCTGGCGTTCTTCTCCAGCTTTCTGTAGTCCTCGTCAGTGTACTTATCCTTGGTTTTCTCCACTGGCTTATCGGGATCTGTTGTGTCAAGTGGAATGGGGGTGGACCTGTCTCGAATATCCTCCAGAGCTGTCCATCCATCGAGCAGACGTGGGCCTCAAATTGGTCCTTCCACCAATCAAATTGTCCTGGTCTTAGCAGCGGCGGTGTCCAGAATGAGTTGTGGATTGACATGATTTTCCTGCAAAGCTAACAAATAAATCTAGAGCACTCGGCTCTGATACCACGTGTTGGATCGTTAGTGTTAGCAATCTGTCAGACGGAAGTCACAGAGTGTGTTTCCGTCTGATGGTCAGATAGCAGCGGAAATATTTTTGCAGGAAAATAACGACTAAAAATACTACACACAAATATAGAGTGGAAACCTTATCACAACAATGATAAGGAAAAACCACTACCTTTCAGATTGCTCTGAAAGGATTTGCGAAATCGATTACTTTCTATTCCGATATACTTGTAGGGTTTACAAACTAGATCACACAGATTCTATTTGATGACCTCTACTCAATCCGACAAAGTAATCGTTTCGTTACTCAAACCTTCGTGTGTGCGACTTCAGCAAACCTTTGCTTCAAAATGTCGTAGCTTTTTCTCTCTATTTTCGCACTTTTCAGCTTAATTCTCGCCTCAGCAAGGTTGCTCCTTTGGAGTCTCTCCAGCAATGTCGCTCATTCAATGTCGCAGATCAGTCGTCTTTTTCTCTGAAAAGCACCGACTCTATTCTCCTTGAAAGCGCACACTCTGCTTCTGAGATTATTATCTCCTTATAGCTTGTTAGCTATCCTCTCGTTCAAGCCCAATAAGCTCGCTGATTGGCTTTCCAAATCTGTCAGCCTTGTAATTAATTCCTTCCTTAACAGCTTTGTAATTAATCCCATATAAATGCTGCCTTTCCATATTTGAAAGCTTTTCGAATCAACCTGCTCTTCAAATATATTTTCAATCAGCAATTAACTTGCCTCTTTAATTGCTTTCCAATCAGCAATTATTCGGCTCTTTAATTGCTTTCCAAATTGGCTTATTGAATATCTTCGTCCTTTCCAAATTAGAAGCAATTCAAACGGCTCTTCTCTTTATCTTCAATCAGCATTTAATCCTTGATTAAATCTGCACTTATTCTTTGTCTTCAATCAGCAATCAATCCGTTAGTTCTTGATTTGATATCTTCAGGAATCAAATCTTCGATCATCAATCATATATTCCAATTTGGGCGCGCATATAATCTTCACGATTATTCCCTTCGATCTCCACACGCCAACTCAGCCCTAGTTGCGTGGTCCTCAAGTAATCTGCGTTTGGTTTAATTAATGTGCAACACTTGCATCATTAAATATGATCATGAATTTCTGCACACTTAGACAACACATTAGCTAAGTGTTTGTAATCATCAAAACCAAAGGGTTCCAACAATAAGTTTTGTTATTTTTGCAAACAAAATATTCACATGTATATTGTAACGACAAAAAAAAAAATTTGAATATGATTTAATAAATAAAAGAGATGATATAACATAATTAAATCAGGGGAAATAAATAAGGAGTCAATCAAATTGGGCTGTCAAATAATTGACATCTTGGAACAATGTATGCCCTTGGGCCTTGGCTGCCTGTGTTATGTTTATGTATCTCGATCTACATCAACAACAACAAAAAATTCAAAATTGGGCTAAAACATTATTCGACCCCATGATCCGATTAGCAGCTCGCGAAACAAAAATCAAAACAAATTGAAAATGCAACGCAGAAGTCGTCCTCTCTAAAACCCTAATTTTTCGATTTCAATCGATTTCCCCAAGTCATATTATTTACGAAAATACCCTCAAGGTTATGATAATTTTCATTTTCACCGTCGTCTCTTGATTTTGGAAGCCCTAGAAATCGTCAATCGGAGTGATCGAACACGTCTCGCTTAGCATGTAGGGTTTGGTAATTGGATTAGATGAATGATACGCATGATAATTGAAATGAGATTTTGGATTTTGATTGCGATTTCGGCGTTTGATGATTCTGATCGGTTGATTAATTTTGATTTCTGGTTGGAGACCGGAAGAACTGAGTTATGGAATTTCCTGGGAATTATGGAGATTGCGGCGAATGTGGATGCAGCTGGAGAGCCGATTCCAACATAGGCAGTAATTAGGGTTTATGGTTTTTGCAAGTATGTGGCTTTTCTGAGATGTGATAAGATAGGGCTTAAAATCGATATTGGAATTACATGTGCATTCACAGATGAAACAGTTGTTTCCTGGTCGCGAGACGGAGACTAGGAGGGTTAACAATTGGGCCGAGTTTTCGTGTACTCTTATGTATATGCGCATCAAAACGTGCAATGTTTCGAATTCTATGGCTCGTATGGATCCTTCTGCTCAGGGTTTCATATATGAATTGTGTGGTTTAGAAGAAGCTTAGGCCTGTATGTGAAAGTATCGAAAATTGGGGGTTTTGGAGTTTGTACAGAGAAGCCGGTTTTTTCAGTATATTATCTCCATTGAGATGTAATCATCCTCAATGAAAGCTGCTCTGAGAATGTTAATATTCTTGAAACTAATTTGTAAATGGAATCTGTGTTAAACAATGTCGGAAGTGGTTATGGAGAAATGAGCGATATGGAATTATTGTGATGGCTTTACGATGGCCAGGTACGTACATTGATGGAAATAGGTATCTATCTGTTTTTGGACTCTGTTTTTCTCTTCTTTATTATGTTTAAGAGATTGAGCATCTTTTGGATTTTGGAGCGGAAGAAGATGATAGATTGCTTTGGCCTTCGGTTGTGTTTCATTGGTTTGACATGTTTTTTTGCTGTTACCAAGCTGAAGCCACAACTGGGCATCTTCGATCAAACTCTCAAGTTGAACCTGAGCTATGAGGAAAGAAAAGTCCGTGTATGATCTTGATGCTCAAAGCAAGTGTCTTTACGTAAAGGTAACCAATCACTAACAATTATGTTCTGTTGCTATCTTCCCCAAGTTTATTTACATTTACGAGTTTTTTTTCTTAAAAATGACTCATTTCAGTTTCAACATATCTAAAATGATTCATGTGAGTTTGGCATTTCAGTTTTGGTCTGTTTTTAATCCGGTTTTATATGCAAACGAGAAGACGTGGAGTTCTCTCATTCGCACGACCTCTCGTTTGTACATAAAATCGGATTATGTGAATCCGGTTTTGTTAAAAACACAGAAAAACGAATCCTGGCTGGATCCGGATTTGTTAAAAACAGATCAAAACTGAAATGTCAAATTCATTTGAATTATTTTGAATATGTTGAAACTCAAAGAGATCATTTTGTAGAGAGAAAAAAAACCTTGTAGCGTCTCAGAATAGCCATCACATTGTTTTAGGAGAAGAGCACCTTCATCTTTCCTTTTGTCCTGTAACTTTCACCTCTAATGAAACACGCAATCTGCCATTAGAAGCAATGAGGATAAGCTGCTGACTTAATTAAAGCAATGTCAAGCTACACTTTTTCTTAAACAACATCATCTGTTCTAATATCAGTCAACTTCAAAGATGTTGTCAATTTCTCATCATTGAGAAAGAAAATGTTGTTATAAGTACTACTCATAATGGTTCAATAAATGCGTATTTAATAATATTGGACTACCATTGTAACACTCTTCATTAATTAAAACTTTACTTGATGTTGGTCCCTCAAGTCAACCCTAACCTTGTAGTTATTTTCTTCACGTTGTATATTCGGTTGGAACATATCAAACCACGTCGTTTTCTTCTATTGGCATCACCTTCTGGCTTGTACTGTCAAATGTGGCGACCATGAAAATATTGTCATTTTATTTAGAGTATTTTTTAAATAAAAAATCCAAACGATGTCGTTCTCATTGAAATAGCAATTTTTTTCGTGCTTGTAGAATTTGGTTGATCAACTGCTGATCCATATCCTTCAATGAAAGCCTCTAAATTTAGAAATGGAGATCTTTTAACAAGGTGATGACAAGAGCTCGAATTTCTTTCCTGCAAGTTTTGTATGAAACATAGCTTTGAACATTTTTTTTTGGGGGATAGAATTGAACATCCATTTTGGCCATATGTAATCTATTACAATCCCTCTTCTTTATCCCATCCCTACATGCAACTTTACTTCAAATTTCATCTTATCACAAATGTTGGAACCCATAGGTTTTGATGATCATAAACACTTACTAATGTTTTGTCTAAGTGTGCAGAAATCCATCTGATATATCAAAGATCGAATTGCCATAGGATGGTTATCAGTTGTGGCAAGTTCTGTTTAGTGGAGAAACAGATTAAATTCAGGATGGAAATCCATTAGGTCTGGAAAGTTGGATTGGGCCAAATCATTAGGCCCAGATAGCAGATTCAAGATGGAATCTTGTCTAATTGAATAGAAACCTATTGGGTTTATAAAGTTCAGATGGGCCAGGGCATTGGGCCCAGATGACAAGACACGGAATGCCCTACTTAAAGAGCTAGGGTTTGACAAGATGTCTTGTGGATGTTGTGCGGCGGATTTCTAGAGAGAAGAACTGCTGCTGCCTTTTGGAGATTCAACTCTTGCATAAGAAGAGGAGCAGCACCACCAGCATTGCACGCACTGAGGCGTGGAGTTCTCTTGGGTAGAACGGAGCGACTGCATTCCAGGAGCAAGATTGCTGAAGTCGCACACACGAAGGTTTGAAGCTTGAAATCGATTACTCTATCGGATTGAGTAGATGTCATCAAATAGAGTAGGATAGACCTAGTTTGTAAACCCTACAAGTATATCGGGAATAAAGAGTAATCAGATTTCAAAAATCCTTTCAGTGGAAACTGAAAGGTAGTGGTTTTCACCTTATCATAGTTTTGATAAGGTTTCCACTATATATTGTGTGTGTAGTATTTTCAGTCATTACTTACCTGCACGTTTTTACTTCCGCTGCTACTCTGAACATTAAACGGAAAATAACTTAAAAATAACTATTAACTTCCGTCTGATAGTTTATTGTATTTTGCTAACATCTAATCGATCCAACATGTGGTATCAGAGCCGAGCGTTTTAGATTTGTGTGTTAGCATTGCAAGAAAAGTATGTCGTCTATCAGCGATTCATTTTGGAAACCGCCGCTTCTGAAGCCCGGACAGTTTGACTGGTGGAAAGACCAGTTTGAGGCTCACGCCTGCTCACTGGATGGACAGTTATGGAGCATATTTGAGACGGGTCCTCTTATCATCCCACTGGACACAACAGATGCTGAGAAACCAGTGGAGAAAACCAAGGACAAATACACCAACGAGGATTACAAAAAGCTTGAAAAGAATGCTAGAGCAAAGAAAGTCCTATATATGGCCCTTTCTCCCGGAGATCAGATTAAAGTGGCGATGCACAAAACCGCGAAGGATATGTATGATGGATTGGTCAGACTATATAGAGGAAATGATGATATCAAAAGAAACAGGATTCTAGCTGCTGTAAAGGACTATGAATCTGTTATGCAGAAGGAGGATGAATCCCTTGAAGATTTCTTCACCCGATTCCAAGTCATCATTGGACAGTTAGATTACTTGAATGAGAAGCTCCCGGAATGGAAAATCACTCACCAGTTCATGCAAGCTATGAACTCAAAGTGGGACCACGTG
The DNA here is from genome assembly GCA_033675215.1 of Rhodiola kirilowii. Classification (NCBI taxonomy): domain Eukaryota; kingdom Viridiplantae; phylum Streptophyta; class Magnoliopsida; order Saxifragales; family Crassulaceae; genus Rhodiola; species Rhodiola kirilowii. The sequence continues at coordinate 4,466,562 of CM066194.1, forward strand.
ACCTTAGCGCTGCAGGCTCAAAAGGGGATCAAGGACATTACACTCGAGGAACTAGTTGCCAACCTTCAGAGCCAAGCCGGAATCACGGAAAGAAAGATGGCTAGGAGACAGTCGGACAAATCCCATGCCATAGCCTTGAAGGTAGAAAAGGCTCTCTATCTAGCACACGGAAATAAGTCACCAAAAGAGGATGATGATATAGCTCTACTCACAAAAGCCTTGGAAATGGCCAACTTTGGCAAAGGACAAAACCTCAGTAGAGGTCCATCAGGAGGAAGTCGTGGCAACTCCTACAGAGGAAACAAAAGTGCTACGTCAAGTGAAAACGGGGGTAACCGAGGAGAAAAAGAAGACAGAACATGTCACCACTGCCAAAAGAAGGGGCATCTGTCAAAAAATTGCTACAGCAGAAAGAAAGGAGAGCCACCCGTCCAGAAGGGAGAAGCATCCGTCCCTAAGCCAGCTCATGCTATGTTTACAGCTTGGGGAGATTCCGACGAGGTTAGCAATGATGGAAAATGTTCTAAAGAGCCCTGTCTGATGGCTCATTCCACTGCAAACGAGGTAACAGATACTGACTCCTTGATTGATGAAATGTTTTCTGAATCTAATTTTGCAAAAACCATAACCAAGCTCCTCGAGAAAATTCGAAATCTGGAGGATAGAGTGTCCAGTATGCAACAGGAGCATCAAGATGACTTGGAGGAAAACCATCTATGGTCAACCAAAGCCATGCGCCTTGATAAAGAAATGGCAGAACATGTGTGCAAATGTCTTACATGTGCAAGAAAAGAAAGACAGATTAGCAAGCTAAGTGATGAGCTGAAATGATTGAAGATAGAAAACACTGAGACGGTTGACTTCAACACAGAGGTTGAAAGGCTGAGCAATGAGTTGACAAACCTCAGACGGAACAATGAGGAACTGCTCCACACAGTGGAAAACCTCAGACGCGAAGAGGCAGAAATAAAGGAAAAGTGGCTTAAAGAATTGCAAGCTAAGAAAGCTAAGGAAGAAGAGGAGGACTACAAGAAAAGGTTTGTCAGACCAGGACTTGGACTCGAACAGGAAAAGGCCACGAAAGGAAAGGGCGTTGTAATGGAACTAGGAGAAAGCTCTCAACAGAACAGAAGGCCTCAGACCAACAGACAGATGAGGTGGGAAACCAGTCCACGAGATGGACATCATTTCCACGACACGGACTCTGTCCCTTTCAAGGCAAAGAAAGCCTTTGAAATGTGGCAAAAGATGAACCTGAAAAGTAGACCCTCAAGGATAGACTTTCAAGCGAGAAAGAAGAGAGCATCTACACCACCTGGTAGAAGCAAGTATGTGGATCTCCGTGCCACAGATTATGCTGGCGCTGTGGGCAGCAAGGACACTACAGAATTGAATGCCCAAGGCTAAGGGAGATGGATGAAAGGAACCGCAACTGGGTAGCAGCAGGATGTCAGAGGAAAGTCAATCCATATGGTAGGAAAGACAGAGTTGATCACTATCAAAGAAAGGTCAATCCATATGGTAGGAAGGACAGAGTTGATCACTATCGCCCTCACTATGACCCAGCAATCCGTGGTAGATCAAGGAACACACCCAAGAAAAGGATTGATGGATTGATTTAACTAACCATGATGTTTCTTATCAATCTTATTATGTTCCAACTGTTAAATTCATTCACAAACCCAGTAAGCCCAAGCTTATCTGGGTTCGCAAAAACTAATCACTTTTCTGAAGGATGGAGTGAGGTCCCGTCCCTGGTACCTGGACAGTAGCTGCTCAAGACACATGACCGGGAATCAAGAATGGTTCGACTCACTCCAAAACCACTCCGGAGAAAGCATAATCTTCGGAAATAAAAGCAAAGGGAAGGTGATTGGAATGGGTGAGGTAAGGATTTCAGACACTATCCGAATCAGGGAGGTGAGCTTGGTTGAAAATACAATCTGCTAAGTGTATCTCAGTTATGCCTAAATGGTAAAAATTTTGTCATATTCAACTCTAATGACTGCCTAGTAAGATGCAATGAGATAGGTAAGACAGTTCTAAGAGGAATTCGTGTGGGTGAAATCTATACTGTCGATCCAGATTTCATTCCAGAGGAAGAATTGTGCCTTGCAAGCATCACTGAAGATTCCATGATGTGGCATAAGAGGTTCGGGCACGCCAGCTTGAGGCTATTGCACAAGCTCCACCAGAAGGAATTGGTGGTGGGCTTACCCAAAGTTGAAAGTTCCTTTGATCAGGTGTGCAGCGCCTGTGCCACGGGAAAGCAAGCAAGAGTTTCATTCTCATCAAAGCCAACCGTGAGCACCTCTGCACCGCTGGACATGATCCACATGGATCTGTGCGATCCAAGAAGTGTTGTCAGTCGTGGTGGAAACAGGTATATTCTGGTCATAGTAGATGACTACTCAAGGTATACGTGGACTATCTTCTTATGCTCTAAATCTCAAACATATTGTGAATTTGAAGCATGGTTGAAATTGATGGAAAACAAGTTAGATCGTAAATTGACTTCCATTCGTACTGACAACGGAACTGAGTTCCGGAATATGCAGTTTCTTTCGTTGTGCAGGGATAAAGGTATTGATCATAACTTCTCCGCCCCAAGGACACCACAGCAAAATGGGGTGGTGGAACGAAAGAACAGAACTTTAGAGGATATGTCACGGACGATGCTAATTGCTAGCGGAGTTCCAAAAGGTTTCTGGGCAGAAGCAGTGTCTGTCGCATGCTATATTCTTAACAGAGCTTCGCTTCGAGCCATGATAAGGAAAACCCCTTATGAACTGCTACGTGGACGAAAGCCGAATATCTCCCATCTAAAGGTTTTCGGGTGCAAATGCTATGTCCACAATAACGGCAAAGAAAGCTTGGGAAAATTCGATGCTCGGAGTGATGAAGGGGTATTCGTTGGCTACTCCAGTCATAGCAAGGCCTACAAAATCTACAATCTGAGGCTAGAGCAAGTTGAGGAAAGTGTGCACGTAAGATTTGACGAAACGGTGATGGCTGGTCACCTAATTCAAGATTCTTCTTCTACGGCTATGATTGATGCTGGGGAGCTACAGTTTGTCGATGAATCAGACCCTGACTGGGAACCTCCTCAAGCACCCAATGCTGAAACACCTCTCATGGACATCCACCAGGTAGAAGACCATCAGGCAGATCATGAGGAAATAGCTGATCCACCAGGTGGAAATGTAATTGGCGGCCCTGTGATGGATGTTAATCAAGAGCCTCCTGGAGAAGAAGAAGTGGCCGTTGAACCTACCCCTGCTAACCCTGAAGGGGAACTCAGAACTACTCGATATGGACGAGTGGTTCATCGACCATCCAGACTGGAGAATTACCAGTGCTACATGTCTCAAGAACAGGTAGATCTTAACAGTTTATATCAATTTTGTGGATTTGCCTCTTGTGTCTCTGTTGCAGAACCAAAGACAGTGGTGGAAGCACTCAAGGACTCAGAATGGGTCAACGCCATGCAAGAGGAGTTGCACCAGTTTGAGAGAAACGGAGTATGGTGTCTGGTTCCTAGACCCAAGGACAAAAATGTGATTGGAACAAAATGGGTCTTCAGAAATAAGATGGATGATAAGGGAGTCGTCGTAAGGAACAAAGCCCGTCTGGTGGTCAAAGGATACAACCAGCAAGAAGGAATAGACTACGACGAGACCTTCGCCCCTGTTGTAAGACTTGAAGCAATCAGGCTACTTGTAGCTTACTCGACCTATCACGGATTCACCTTGCAACAGATGGATGTCAAGACAGCATTTTTGAATGGAATCCTTAAGGAAGAAGTGTATGTGAGCCAAACTCTAGGATTCGAGGACAAAGATTTTCCCAATCATGTGTATGTCCTGGACAAGGCATTGTACGGGTTAAGGCAAGCTCCCCGTGCCTGGTACGAGAGGTTGTCCCTGTTCCTTCTATCACATGGATACACCAGAGGAGAGGTGGACAAAACTCTATTCCTTCTGAAGGAAGGCACAAACACTCTAGTGGTGTAGGTATATGTGGATGATATTATATTTAGCTCAACTAACCCCATGCTTGTTAAAAGGTTCACATATCTGATGACAAGTGAATTCGAGATGAGTATGGTCGGAGAGTTGAAGTACTTTCTAGGGCTTCAAGTGGCACAAGATGAAGATGGAACTCGGATCCACCAGCAGAAGTACATAAGAGAGATCCTGAAGAAGTTTGGGATGGAGTCTTCAAAAACATGTGCCACACCGATGTCACCGAATGACTCCCTGGGAAAGGATGAGTCCTCCCTGCAAGTGGATCCAACCCTTTACCGTGGAATGATAGGTTCGCTCTTATATCTAACAGCTAGTAGACCTGACATTTTGTTTAGTGTCTGTCTATGTGCCAGATTTCAAGCAGATCCCAGAGAGACACATGTCAAAGCTGTGAAAAGGATCTTGAGATACCTGAAGGGGACGGACGATCTGTGTCTGTTCTATCCAAAGGGAGGTGACCTACGCCTGGTGGCCTACACAGATGCTAATTATGCCAGCTGCAAGACAGACAGAAAGTCTACGTCAGGGATGGCACAACTCCTTGGACCATGCCTGATATCATGGGGTCCAAGAAGCAGTCTTCCATTGCCTTATCCACCGCTGAGGCTAAGAATATCGCAGCTGCTGCTTGTTGTGCACAACTGCCATGGATGAAACAACTGCTAAGTGATTTTGGTGTTCATCTTGAATGAGTTTCTATTCTATGTGATAACACCAGTGCCATAACCATCTCTAAAAATCCAGTGCAGTTTTCACGTACTAAACACATAGAAATCAGATATCACTTTCTGTGTGACTGTGTAGAAAAAGGCACCATCGCCATGGAATACTGCAGAACTGAGGAGCAGATCATAGACATTTTTACGAAAGCACTGCACAGGGAGCCCTATGAGAAGCTAAGGCTTGAATTAGGTATGACATCCCTTACCTAGTCTGCATTCCATGATAGATTTCTCCAATGATTGGCTAGACTAGGTTGCATGCTAAGTTTCCATGGTATGGAGTTGCTGCTTATGAAATTGAAAACTGTGTGAAAGTTTCTCTATGTGTTCACCCTGCATGCTTGATAAATAAGATTACTGGATAGCAGAACCTGAGCATGCACATAATTCCTTGTAGCCTAAAAGAGACTTCCTATTTGAACCCTCATTACATGCCAAGGAAGTACTCTAAGACCAACCCAAGCCTATAATGTGTGGAGATTGATTGTTAATAGTTTAGCCCCTTGATTTTGAAACATCATATTTTCTGTATCTCCACACCGCATGATATTGCTTTGATTAGACTTGGTGAATTGTTTGCTTCGTATACGAGTGGTGTTTTTATTGTACCTCTTGGGTAAACCTAAAGCACCACAACCCTTGCGAAAACCATGAGACAAAACCGGGGCTATTCTTAAACCAATTCAGACCGGTTCAATCATGGACATGGCTGGTTCAATCTGTGGTTAGTGATGAGTAGCGTTTGAAGAACAAATGGGTGACATCTGTATAGCAGATAAATGCAGTAAATGTGAGTGGACTGCACAGTACGAAAAGAAACTACAGAGCAGACTGTCTGAATGACTGTTACTGCTGTTGGTGCAATCACATGGGAAGATGAACAAGCTAAAGGGCTGTAGTTAAAGCAATTGAAGCATCCTTTCTCCTAGCTGGACACGTGGAAGTAATCCACTAAAATTGGGGAGTTACGAGGCAGTTGGCAATTATTTTTTGAAATTGGAGAGAAGTTTATCTACAAATTGATTCGGCGTATCTAAATTCAAATCTTCAAGATTGAAGTGCCGTTTGGAGGATTAGTGGATGCCAGCACAAACATAAATTCTAAGTGCTACATTTATGACGATTAAACTGACATGTATGGAGAAAAGCAAGAGCTGCGTCTGCAGTTCGGTCGTCATCATGATGGGTGCTGATGTTATCTTTATGGCGTGGAAAAATAGCAAAGTGTTGGTACATGAACAGTCCATACCTACAGATGGACATGTGGTAGATAACCATGGAGCGAATTCAAATTTGGGAGTTGCACGAGGCGGTTTGGTTATTGCCTAATTCTGAATCTGGAAAGAGACTCAAATGTGCAGTTTCTTTTGGAAATTAAAAATTAATCTTGCGAGATTCTAGGATGCCGATTGGAATTCAAGTTGAAAAAGGAAATTTCTAGGGCTTCTCATAGTATAAAGAAGAGAAGCAAAGGCGGATCTTGGCATCCATCAGCCAGAAGTGGAGAATGTTATGTCTACTGTTCCTGGTATGGAGGTCTTTGACAATATTGGCTGGACGTTTGATGAAGCCACCCCACAGCTAGCTGCACCTCAGGAGGTTGATCCTCTGGAACAGCATCCGTTGCATCCAGATGAGGGGTCACCGGCCGTGATTAAGGCTTTGCAGCGGCTATCTGGAAAGGCGGAGGAGCGAACTGTGTCAGAGGAGGGTGATGAGAAGGTTCTGGAAAGGAGATCCATGGTGGCGGAGTTGGTAATCGATATGGAGTTTCTAGCTACACACCAGCTGGTGGAGTTATCAACTTTCAGGATTTCCTCCTGATTGACAAGTTAAGAGCCTATCAGCCATCCCAAGCAAATTTTACAGTATATGAAATACTGCGCTGCGAGTAATAAGCATGGATTACCTCCCTGGATTTGTGAAGAAATTTTTGAGCCATCTTGGCGTCTATCAGCCAGAAGTAGAGAGTGTAATATCTACGGCTCTTGATATGGTGACCTTTGATAATATCAACGGGAAGTTTGATGCTGAAAAGGGATGGAAGAATGCTCGGATAGTCACTACGCATTCAAAGCCTGCTGCACCTATGGTGGTCGAGCCCTTGAACCAGAAACCTTTGTATCCAGAAGAGGGGTTGCCAGCCGTGCTTGAGGTTCTGAAGGCCTTATCAGAGAAGGTAGAGGTGTTGGCTGAAAAAGGGACTAGTCTGGAATCCATGGCAGATAAGGTGCTGAAGGGATCAGAGGTTGACTGTGTGAAGGACCTGAGGAGCAAAGTTGCTTCTTGAGACCGGGTGAAGGACCTCAGATTAAGGAGGAGATAATGGAGCTGAACCGTCAGTTGAGATACGTGAGGACTGAACTGGTTGAACAGTTGAGGTTATTGGTGAAAGATTAGCCCATGATCTGTCTCATGGTTGCCCCTTCCTTGCTATCCCCACCCACATCTGCTATTTTCTTTTGCAAAATTCTTTCGTTGTCATGCTCTGTGACTGCATGACAGTATTTGAATTTTCTGCTTGCTATGTGTGTTCCCTCAGGGGTCTTTTGCCTTTTAGTAAATGGAGTATGCAGATTTCTTCCATTACCTGGGTATATTAACTTGCGACCTTTTTAATGATGCCAAAAGGGGAAGATAACATGAGTGCACCACTTGAGGGGGAAGTCACAACTGAAATTCAAATCTAAAGCCCATCTAAGGGGGGAAATGTTGTGAATTCGTAGAAGTGTCTGTCTAACAGAAACTGACTGAAAAAATCTATCTGCTGGATTAGTGCTGAATCTATCTGATAGATTAATGATGATGTGAATTACCTGTGATGGATTTCTATTTTATTGAAGAAGTGTTTGTCATCATCAAAAAGGGGGAATTTGTTGGAACTCATAGGTTTTGATGATCACAAACACTTACTAATGTTTTGTCTAAGTGTGCAGAAATCCATCTGATATATCAAAGATCGAATTGCCATATGATGGTTATCAGTTGTGGCAAGTTCTGTTTAGTGGAGAAACAGATTAAATTCAGGATGGAAATCCATTAGGTCTGGAAAGTTGGATTGGGCGAGATCATTAGGCCCAGATAGCAGATTCAGGATGGAATCTTGTCTAATTGAATAGAAACCTATTGGGTTTATAAAGTTCAGATGGGCCAGGGCATTGGGCCCAGATGACAAGACACGGAATGCCCTACTTAAATAGCTAGGGTTTGACAAGATGTCTTGTGGATGCTGTGCAGCGGATTTCTAGAGAGAAGAACTGCTGCTGTCTTTTGGAGATTCAACTCTTGCATAAGAAGAGGAGCAGCACCGCCAGCATTGCACGCACTGAGGCGTGGAGTTCTCTTGGGTAGAACGGAGCGACTGCATTCCAGGAGCAAGATTGCTGAAGTCGCACACACGAAGGTTTGAAGCTTGAAATCGATTACTCTATCGGATTGAGTAGAGGTCATCAAATAGAGTCGGATAGACCTAATTTGTAAACCCTACAAGTATATCGGGAATAAAGAGTAATCAGATTTCAAAAATCCTTTCAGTGGAAACTGAAAGGTAGTGATTTTCACCTTATCATAGTTTTGATAAGGTTTCCACTATATATTGTGTGTGTAGTATTTTCAGTCATTACTTACCTGCACGTTTTTACTTCCGCTGCTACTCTGAACATCAAACGGAAAATAACTTAAAAATAACTATTAACTTCCGTCTGATAGTTTATTGTATTTTGCTAACATCTAATCGATCCAACAACAAAGTTCAATTGTGGAAAACATCAAAGTTGACCTAATCAAGCCAAACAATAACCTTTGAGATTCAAAGAACATACATATCATCATAAATAGTAAAATGGGACAGAACACAATGCTTAGCTAGAGATTAGAAATGTGATGACATACATTGTTCCGAAGAGTATAAGCAAGTAATTCTACCTGTAATACCTCCCAAATGCATCTCTCTCTCTCTTATTGTTTACGTATAAGCAAACTCCAATCTTTATCAAAAAATAAAACTCCAATGCTCACCCACTCCCATGTTTATAAATTAACAAACCCTATAACACATTATATCTCAAGCAAAACCCCTTCAATTTTCAGAAAGATTTGTACTTTCCAACACCCTTCAAAACCCCACTTCCTCAAATACAAAAAGGATACCCCAAAAAAAAAAACCAAGTCCAAGAAAATGGGTAACAAAACCTCAAAAACAAACCATGCTTCATCCATGTCAGGCCGCGCCTTCACCGGTCTAGGAAACCTCATCAAACTCCTCCCCACGGGCACCGTCTTCCTCTTCCAATTCCTCAACCCAATCCTCACAAACAACGGCAACTGCCACGTTGTCAACAAAGTCCTCTCCGCCGTCCTCCTCGTCATCTGCGCCTTCTCATGCTGCTTCGCCTCCTTCACAGACAGCTACAAGGCCTCGCACGGGACCTACCGCTATGGCATAGCTACCTCTACCGGCCTCTGGCCTAATCCTGAAAACGTGGACTTGAAATCTTACAAGCTTAGATTCGGAGACTTCATGCATGCAGCCTTGTCGCTTATTGTGTTTGCGGTTTTGTCTTTGTTGGATATGAACACGGTGGAATGTTACTATCCGGAGTTTGAGAAGCAGCAGAAGGTGCTGATGATGGGATTGCCAGCGGTTATAGGGGCGCTGGCTGGTGTAGTGTTTATGATTTTTCCGAGCACCAGACACGGGATTGGGTATGTGAATAGCGAAAGTGCATCATCAAGCAGTACTTTCAGCTCCGGTAAAAGTGGCGGGTCTTGTTAAGTTTGGTGATTGTGTACGGTTTGTTTATGTTGTGTTGTTTGTGTGTGTTTCTTGGGTATGCGAAATGATTGTTGTGGTTACATTATTTCAAACATTGATAGATGTTGTAAAAGCTATCACCTCTGAGAGGTGGTGGCAGAAAAGTTCAACTGAGGTGTGACACATAGTTCATATGCATAAGTTTTGTTATTTTTGCAAACAAAATATTCACATGTGTATATTGTAACGACAAAAAAAAAATTTGAATATGATTTAATAAAATAAAAGAGATGATATAACATAATTAAATCAGGGGAAATAAATAAGGAGTCAATCAAATTGGGCTGTCAAATAATTGACATCTTGGAACAATGTATGCCCTTGGGCCTTGGCTGCCTGTGTTATGTTTATGTATCTCGATCTACATCAACAACAACAAAAAATTCAAAATTGGGCTAAAACATTATTCGACCCCATGATCCGATTAGCAGCTCGCGAAACAAAAATCAAAACAAATTGAAAATGCAACGCAGAAGTCGTCCTCTCTAAAACCCTAATTTTTCGATTTCAATCGATTTCCCCAAGTCATATTATTTACGAAAATACCCTCAAGGTTATGATAATTTTCATTTTCACCGTCGTCTCTTGATTTTGGAAGCCCTAGAAATCGTCAATCGGAGTGATCGAACACGTCTCGCTTAGCATGTAGGGTTTGGTAATTGGATTAGATGAATGATACGCATGATAATTGAAATGAGATTTTGGATTTTGATTGCGATTTCGGCGTTTGATGATTCTGATCGGTTGATTAATTTTGATTTCTGGTTGGAGACCGGAAGAACTGAGTTATGGAATTTCCTGGGAATTATGGAGATTGCGGCGAATGTGGATGCAGCTGGAGAGCCGATTCCAACATAGGCAGTAATTAGGGTTTATGGTTTTTGCAAGTATGTGGCTTTTCTGAGATGTGATAAGATAGGGCTTAAAATCGATATTGGAATTACATGTGCATTCACAGATGAAACAGTTGTTTCCTGGTCGCGAGACGGAGACTAGGAGGGTTAACAATTGGGCCGAGTTTTCGTGTACTCTTATGTATATGCGCATCAAAACGTGCAATGTTTCGAATTCTATGGCTCGTATGGATCCTTCTGCTCAGGGTTTCATATATGAATTGTGTGGTTTAGAAGAAGCTTAGGCCTGTATGTGAAAGTATCGAAAATTGGGGGTTTTGGAGTTTGTACAGAGAAGCCGGTTTTTTCAGTATATTATCTCCATTGAGATGTAATCATCCTCAATGAAAGCTGCTCTGAGAATGTTAATATTCTTGAAACTAATTTGTAAATGGAATCTGTGTTAAACAATGTCGGAAGTGGTTATGGAGAAATGAGCGATATGGAATTATTGTGATGGCTTTACGATGGCCAGGTACGTACATTGATGGAAATAGGTATCTATCTGTTTTTGGACTCTGTTTTTCTCTTCTTTATTATGTTTAAGAGATTGAGCATCTTTTGGATTTTGGAGCGGAAGAAGATGATAGATTGCTTTGGCCTTCGGTTGTGTTTCATTGGTTTGACATGTTTTTTTGCTGTTACCAAGCTGAAGCCACAACTGGGCATCTTCGATCAAACTCTCAAGTTGAACCTGAGCTATGAGGAAAGAAAAGTCCGTGTATGATCTTGATGCTCAAAGCAAGTGTCTTTACGTAAAGGTAACCAATCACTAACAATTATGTTCTGTTGCTATCTTCCCCAAGTTTATTTACATTTACGAGTTTTTTTTCTTAAAAATGACTCATTTCAGTTTCAACATATCTAAAATGATTCATGTGAGTTTGGCATTTCAGTTTTGGTCTGTTTTTAATCCGGTTTTATATGCAAACGAGAAGACGTGGAGTTCTCTCATTCGCACGACCTCTCGTTTGTACATAAAATCGGATTATGTGAATCCGGTTTTGTTAAAAACACAGAAAAACGAATCCTGGCTGGATCCGGATTTGTTAAAAACAGATCAAAACTGAAATGTCAAATTCATTTGAATTATTTTGAATATGTTGAAACTCAAAGAGATCATTTTGTAGAGAGAAAAAAAACCTTGTAGCGTCTCAGAATAGCCATCACATTGTTTTAGGAGAAGAGCACCTTCATCTTTCCTTTTGTCCTGTAACTTTCACCTCTAATGAAACACGCAATCTGCCATTAGAAGCAATGAGGATAAGCTGCTGACTTAATTAAAGCAATGTCAAGCTACACTTTTTCTTAAACAACATCATCTGTTCTAATATCAGTCAACTTCAAAGATGTTGTCAATTTCTCATCATTGAGAAAGAAAATGTTGTTATAAGTACTACTCATAATGGTTCAATAAATGCGTATTTAATAATATTGGACTACCATTGTAACACTCTTCATTAATTAAAACTTTACTTGATGTTGGTCCCTCAAGTCAACCCTAACCTTGTAGTTATTTTCTTCACGTTGTATATTCGGTTGGAACATATCAAACCACGTCGTTTTCTTCTATTGGCATCACCTTCTGGCTTGTACTGTCAAATGTGGCGACCATGAAAATATTGTCATTTTATTTAGAGTATTTTTTAAATAAAAAATCCAAACGATGTCGTTCTCATTGAAATAGCAATTTTTTTCGTGCTTGTAGAATTTGGTTGATCAACTGCTGATCCATATCCTTCAATGAAAGCCTCTAAATTTAGAAATGGAGATCTTTTAACAAGGTGATGACAAGAGCTCGAATTTCTTTCCTGCAAGTTTTGTATGAAACATAGCTTTGAACATTTTTTTTTGGGGGATAGAATTGAACATCCATTTTGGCCATATGTAATCTATTACAATCCCTCTTCTTTATCCCATCCCTACATGCAACTTTACTTCAAATTTCATCTTATCACAAATGTTGGAACCCATAGGTTTTGATGATCATAAACACTTACTAATGTTTTGTCTAAGTGTGCAGAAATCCATCTGATATATCAAAGATCGAATTGCCATAGGATGGTTATCAGTTGTGGCAAGTTCTGTTTAGTGGAGAAACAGATTAAATTCAGGATGGAAATCCATTAGGTCTGGAAAGTTGGATTGGGCCAAATCATTAGGCCCAGATAGCAGATTCAAGATGGAATCTTGTCTAATTGAATAGAAACCTATTGGGTTTATAAAGTTCAGATGGGCCAGGGCATTGGGCCCAGATGACAAGACACGGAATGCCCTACTTAAAGAGCTAGGGTTTGACAAGATGTCTTGTGGATGTTGTGCGGCGGATTTCTAGAGAGAAGAACTGCTGCTGCCTTTTGGAGATTCAACTCTTGCATAAGAAGAGGAGCAGCACCACCAGCATTGCACGCACTGAGGCGTGGAGTTCTCTTGGGTAGAACGGAGCGACTGCATTCCAGGAGCAAGATTGCTGAAGTCGCACACACGAAGGTTTGAAGCTTGAAATCGATTACTCTATCGGATTGAGTAGATGTCATCAAATAGAGTAGGATAGACCTAGTTTGTAAACCCTACAAGTATATCGGGAATAAAGAGTAATCAGATTTCAAAAATCCTTTCAGTGGAAACTGAAAGGTAGTGGTTTTCACCTTATCATAGTTTTGATAAGGTTTCCACTATATATTGTGTGTGTAGTATTTTCAGTCATTACTTACCTGCACGTTTTTACTTCCGCTGCTACTCTGAACATTAAACGGAAAATAACTTAAAAATAACTATTAACTTCCGTCTGATAGTTTATTGTATTTTGCTAACATCTAATCGATCCAACATGTGGTATCAGAGCCGAGCGTTTTAGATTTGTGTGTTAGCATTGCAAGAAAAGTATGTCGTCTATCAGCGATTCATTTTGGAAACCGCCGCTTCTGAAGCCCGGACAGTTTGACTGGTGGAAAGACCAGTTTGAGGCTCACGCCTGCTCACTGGATGGACAGTTATGGAGCATATTTGAGACGGGTCCTCTTATCATCCCACTGGACACAACAGATGCTGAGAAACCAGTGGAGAAAACCAAGGACAAATACACCAACGAGGATTACAAAAAGCTTGAAAAGAATGCTAGAGCAAAGAAAGTCCTATATATGGCCCTTTCTCCCGGAGATCAGATTAAAGTGGCGATGCACAAAACCGCGAAGGATATGTATGATGGATTGGTCAGACTATATAGAGGAAATGATGATATCAAAAGAAACAGGATTCTAGCTGCTGTAAAGGACTATGAATCTGTTATGCAGAAGGAGGATGAATCCCTTGAAGATTTCTTCACCCGATTCCAAGTCATCATTGGACAGTTAGATTACTTGAATGAGAAGCTCCCGGAATGGAAAATCACTCACCAGTTCATGCAAGCTATGAACTCAAAGTGGGACCACGTGACCTTAGCGCTGCAGGCTCAAAAGGGGATCAAGGACATTACACTCGAGGAACTAGTTGCCAACCTTCAGAGCCAAGCCGGAATCACGGAAAGAAAGATGGCTAGGAGACAGTCGGACAAATCCCATGCCATAGCCTTGAAGGTAGAAAAGGCTCTCTATCTAGCACACGGAAATAAGTCACCAAAAGAGGATGATGATATAGCTCTACTCACAAAAGCCTTGGAAATGGCCAACTTTGGCAAAGGACAAAACCTCAGTAGAGGTCCATCAGGAGGAAGTCGTGGCAACTCCTACAGAGGAAACAAAAGTGCTACGTCAAGTGAAAACGGGGGTAACCGAGGAGAAAAAGAAGACAGAACATGTCACCACTGCCAAAAGAAGGGGCATCTGTCAAAAAATTGCTACAGCAGAAAGAAAGGAGAGCCACCCGTCCAGAAGGGAGAAGCATCCGTCCCTAAGCCAGCTCATGCTATGTTTACAGCTTGGGGAGATTCCGACGAGGTTAGCAATGATGGAAAATGTTCTAAAGAGCCCTGTCTGATGGCTCATTCCACTGCAAACGAGGTAACAGATACTGACTCCTTGATTGATGAAATGTTTTCTGAATCTAATTTTGCAAAAACCATAACCAAGCTCCTCGAGAAAATTCGAAATCTGGAGGATAGAGTGTCCAGTATGCAACAGGAGCATCAAGATGACTTGGAGGAAAACCATCTATGGTCAACCAAAGCCATGCGCCTTGATAAAGAAATGGCAGAACATGTGTGCAAATGTCTTACATGTGCAAGAAAAGAAAGACAGATTAGCAAGCTAAGTGATGAGCTGAAATGATTGAAGATAGAAAACACTGAGACGGTTGACTTCAACACAGAGGTTGAAAGGCTGAGCAATGAGTTGACAAACCTCAGACGGAACAATGAGGAACTGCTCCACACAGTGGAAAACCTCAGACGCGAAGAGGCAGAAATAAAGGAAAAGTGGCTTAAAGAATTGCAAGCTAAGAAAGCTAAGGAAGAAGAGGAGGACTACAAGAAAAGGTTTGTCAGACCAGGACTTGGACTCGAACAGGAAAAGGCCACGAAAGGAAAGGGCGTTGTAATGGAACTAGGAGAAAGCTCTCAACAGAACAGAAGGCCTCAGACCAACAGACAGATGAGGTGGGAAACCAGTCCACGAGATGGACATCATTTCCACGACACGGACTCTGTCCCTTTCAAGGCAAAGAAAGCCTTTGAAATGTGGCAAAAGATGAACCTGAAAAGTAGACCCTCAAGGATAGACTTTCAAGCGAGAAAGAAGAGAGCATCTACACCACCTGGTAGAAGCAAGTATGTGGATCTCCGTGCCACAGATTATGCTGGCGCTGTGGGCAGCAAGGACACTACAGAATTGAATGCCCAAGGCTAAGGGAGATGGATGAAAGGAACCGCAACTGGGTAGCAGCAGGATGTCAGAGGAAAGTCAATCCATATGGTAGGAAAGACAGAGTTGATCACTATCAAAGAAAGGTCAATCCATATGGTAGGAAGGACAGAGTTGATCACTATCGCCCTCACTATGACCCAGCAATCCGTGGTAGATCAAGGAACACACCCAAGAAAAGGATTGATGGATTGATTTAACTAACCATGATGTTTCTTATCAATCTTATTATGTTCCAACTGTTAAATTCATTCACAAACCCAGTAAGCCCAAGCTTATCTGGGTTCGCAAAAACTAATCACTTTTCTGAAGGATGGAGTGAGGTCCCGTCCCTGGTACCTGGACAGTAGCTGCTCAAGACACATGACCGGGAATCAAGAATGGTTCGACTCACTCCAAAACCACTCCGGAGAAAGCATAATCTTCGGAAATAAAAGCAAAGGGAAGGTGATTGGAATGGGTGAGGTAAGGATTTCAGACACTATCCGAATCAGGGAGGTGAGCTTGGTTGAAAATACAATCTGCTAAGTGTATCTCAGTTATGCCTAAATGGTAAAAATTTTGTCATATTCAACTCTAATGACTGCCTAGTAAGATGCAATGAGATAGGTAAGACAGTTCTAAGAGGAATTCGTGTGGGTGAAATCTATACTGTCGATCCAGATTTCATTCCAGAGGAAGAATTGTGCCTTGCAAGCATCACTGAAGATTCCATGATGTGGCATAAGAGGTTCGGGCACGCCAGCTTGAGGCTATTGCACAAGCTCCACCAGAAGGAATTGGTGGTGGGCTTACCCAAAGTTGAAAGTTCCTTTGATCAGGTGTGCAGCGCCTGTGCCACGGGAAAGCAAGCAAGAGTTTCATTCTCATCAAAGCCAACCGTGAGCACCTCTGCACCGCTGGACATGATCCACATGGATCTGTGCGATCCAAGAAGTGTTGTCAGTCGTGGTGGAAACAGGTATATTCTGGTCATAGTAGATGACTACTCAAGGTATACGTGGACTATCTTCTTATGCTCTAAATCTCAAACATATTGTGAATTTGAAGCATGGTTGAAATTGATGGAAAACAAGTTAGATCGTAAATTGACTTCCATTCGTACTGACAACGGAACTGAGTTCCGGAATATGCAGTTTCTTTCGTTGTGCAGGGATAAAGGTATTGATCATAACTTCTCCGCCCCAAGGACACCACAGCAAAATGGGGTGGTGGAACGAAAGAACAGAACTTTAGAGGATATGTCACGGACGATGCTAATTGCTAGCGGAGTTCCAAAAGGTTTCTGGGCAGAAGCAGTGTCTGTCGCATGCTATATTCTTAACAGAGCTTCGCTTCGAGCCATGATAAGGAAAACCCCTTATGAACTGCTACGTGGACGAAAGCCGAATATCTCCCATCTAAAGGTTTTCGGGTGCAAATGCTATGTCCACAATAACGGCAAAGAAAGCTTGGGAAAATTCGATGCTCGGAGTGATGAAGGGGTATTCGTTGGCTACTCCAGTCATAGCAAGGCCTACAAAATCTACAATCTGAGGCTAGAGCAAGTTGAGGAAAGTGTGCACGTAAGATTTGACGAAACGGTGATGGCTGGTCACCTAATTCAAGATTCTTCTTCTACGGCTATGATTGATGCTGGGGAGCTACAGTTTGTCGATGAATCAGACCCTGACTGGGAACCTCCTCAAGCACCCAATGCTGAAACACCTCTCATGGACATCCACCAGGTAGAAGACCATCAGGCAGATCATGAGGAAATAGCTGATCCACCAGGTGGAAATGTAATTGGCGGCCCTGTGATGGATGTTAATCAAGAGCCTCCTGGAGAAGAAGAAGTGGCCGTTGAACCTACCCCTGCTAACCCTGAAGGGGAACTCAGAACTACTCGATATGGACGAGTGGTTCATCGACCATCCAGACTGGAGAATTACCAGTGCTACATGTCTCAAGAACAGGTAGATCTTAACAGTTTATATCAATTTTGTGGATTTGCCTCTTGTGTCTCTGTTGCAGAACCAAAGACAGTGGTAGAAGCACTCAAGGACTCAGAATGGGTCAACGCCATGCAAGAGGAGTTGCACCAGTTTGAGAGAAACGGAGTATGGTGTCTGGTTCCTAGACCCAAGGACAAAAATGTGATTGGAACAAAATGGGTCTTCAGAAATAAGATGGATGATAAGGGAGTCGTCGTAAGGAACAAAGCCCGTCTGGTGGTCAAAGGATACAACCAGCAAGAAGGAATAGACTACGACGAGACCTTCGCCCCTGTTGTAAGACTTGAAGCAATCAGGCTACTTGTAGCTTACTCGACCTATCACGGATTCACCTTGCAACAGATGGATGTCAAGACAGCATTTTTGAATGGAATCCTTAAGGAAGAAGTGTATGTGAGCCAAACTCTAGGATTCGAGGACAAAGATTTTCCCAATCATGTGTATGTCCTGGACAAGGCATTGTACGGGTTAAGGCAAGCTCCCCGTGCCTGGTACGAGAGGTTGTCCCTGTTCCTTCTATCACATGGATACACCAGAGGAGAGGTGGACAAAACTCTATTCCTTCTGAAGGAAGGCACAAACACTCTAGTGGTGTAGGTATATGTGGATGATATTATATTTAGCTCAACTAACCCCATGCTTGTTAAAAGGTTCACATATCTGATGACAAGTGAATTCGAGATGAGTATGGTCGGAGAGTTGAAGTACTTTCTAGGGCTTCAAGTGGCACAAGATGAAGATGGAACTCGGATCCACCAGCAGAAGTACATAAGAGAGATCCTGAAGAAGTTTGGGATGGAGTCTTCAAAAACATGTGCCACACCGATGTCACCGAATGACTCCCTGGGAAAGGATGAGTCCTCCCTGCAAGTGGATCCAACCCTTTACCGTGGAATGATAGGTTCGCTCTTATATCTAACAGCTAGTAGACCTGACATTTTGTTTAGTGTCTGTCTATGTGCCAGATTTCAAGCAGATCCCAGAGAGACACATGTCAAAGCTGTGAAAAGGATCTTGAGATACCTGAAGGGGACGGACGATCTGTGTCTGTTCTATCCAAAGGGAGGTGACCTACGCCTGGTGGCCTACACAGATGCTAATTATGCCAGCTGCAAGACAGACAGAAAGTCTACGTCAGGGATGGCACAACTCCTTGGACCATGCCTGATATCATGGGGTCCAAGAAGCAGTCTTCCATTGCCTTATCCACCGCTGAGGCTAAGAATATCGCAGCTGCTGCTTGTTGTGCACAACTGCCATGGATGAAACAACTGCTAAGTGATTTTGGTGTTCATCTTGAATGAGTTTCTATTCTATGTGATAACACCAGTGCCATAACCATCTCTAAAAATCCAGTGCAGTTTTCACGTACTAAACACATAGAAATCAGATATCACTTTCTGTGTGACTGTGTAGAAAAAGGCACCATCGCCATGGAATACTGCAGAACTGAGGAGCAGATCATAGACATTTTTACGAAAGCACTGCACAGGGAGCCCTATGAGAAGCTAAGGCTTGAATTAGGTATGACATCCCTTACCTAGTCTGCATTCCATGATAGATTTCTCCAATGATTGGCTAGACTAGGTTGCATGCTAAGTTTCCATGGTATGGAGTTGCTGCTTATGAAATTGAAAACTGTGTGAAAGTTTCTCTATGTGTTCACCCTGCATGCTTGATAAATAAGATTACTGGATAGCAGAACCTGAGCATGCACATAATTCCTTGTAGCCTAAAAGAGACTTCCTATTTGAACCCTCATTACATGCCAAGGAAGTACTCTAAGACCAACCCAAGCCTATAATGTGTGGAGATTGATTGTTAATAGTTTAGCCCCTTGATTTTGAAACATCATATTTTCTGTATCTCCACACCGCATGATATTGCTTTGATTAGACTTGGTGAATTGTTTGCTTCGTATACGAGTGGTGTTTTTATTGTACCTCTTGGGTAAACCTAAAGCACCACAACCCTTGCGAAAACCATGAGACAAAACCGGGGCTATTCTTAAACCAATTCAGACCGGTTCAATCATGGACATGGCTGGTTCAATCTGTGGTTAGTGATGAGTAGCGTTTGAAGAACAAATGGGTGACATCTGTATAGCAGATAAATGCAGTAAATGTGAGTGGACTGCACAGTACGAAAAGAAACTACAGAGCAGACTGTCTGAATGACTGTTACTGCTGTTGGTGCAATCACATGGGAAGATGAACAAGCTAAAGGGCTGTAGTTAAAGCAATTGAAGCATCCTTTCTCCTAGCTGGACACGTGGAAGTAATCCACTAAAATTGGGGAGTTACGAGGCAGTTGGCAATTATTTTTTGAAATTGGAGAGAAGTTTATCTACAAATTGATTCGGCGTATCTAAATTCAAATCTTCAAGATTGAAGTGCCGTTTGGAGGATTAGTGGATGCCAGCACAAACATAAATTCTAAGTGCTACATTTATGACGATTAAACTGACATGTATGGAGAAAAGCAAGAGCTGCGTCTGCAGTTCGGTCGTCATCATGATGGGTGCTGATGTTATCTTTATGGCGTGGAAAAATAGCAAAGTGTTGGTACATGAACAGTCCATACCTACAGATGGACATGTGGTAGATAACCATGGAGCGAATTCAAATTTGGGAGTTGCACGAGGCGGTTTGGTTATTGCCTAATTCTGAATCTGGAAAGAGACTCAAATGTGCAGTTTCTTTTGGAAATTAAAAATTAATCTTGCGAGATTCTAGGATGCCGATTGGAATTCAAGTTGAAAAAGGAAATTTCTAGGGCTTCTCATAGTATAAAGAAGAGAAGCAAAGGCGGATCTTGGCATCCATCAGCCAGAAGTGGAGAATGTTATGTCTACTGTTCCTGGTATGGAGGTCTTTGACAATATTGGCTGGACGTTTGATGAAGCCACCCCACAGCTAGCTGCACCTCAGGAGGTTGATCCTCTGGAACAGCATCCGTTGCATCCAGATGAGGGGTCACCGGCCGTGATTAAGGCTTTGCAGCGGCTATCTGGAAAGGCGGAGGAGCGAACTGTGTCAGAGGAGGGTGATGAGAAGGTTCTGGAAAGGAGATCCATGGTGGCGGAGTTGGTAATCGATATGGAGTTTCTAGCTACACACCAGCTGGTGGAGTTATCAACTTTCAGGATTTCCTCCTGATTGACAAGTTAAGAGCCAAAGAGCCTATCAGCCATCCCAAGCAAATTTTACAGTATATGAAATACTGCGCTGCGAGTAATAAGCATGGATTACCTCCCTGGATTTGTGAAGAAATTTTTGAGCCATCTTGGCGTCTATCAGCCAGAAGTAGAGAGTGTAATATCTACGGCTCTTGATATGGTGACCTTTGATAATATCAACGGGAAGTTTGATGCTGAAAAGGGATGGAAGAATGCTCGGATAGTCACTACGCATTCAAAGCCTGCTGCACCTATGGTGGTCGAGCCCTTGAACCAGAAACCTTTGTATCCAGAAGAGGGGTTGCCAGCCGTGCTTGAGGTTCTGAAGGCCTTATCAGAGAAGGTAGAGGTGTTGGCTGAAAAAGGGACTAGTCTGGAATCCATGGCAGATAAGGTGCTGAAGGGATCAGAGGTTGACTGTGTGAAGGACCTGAGGAGCAAAGTTGCTTCTTGAGACCGGGTGAAGGACCTCAGATTAAGGAGGAGATAATGGAGCTGAACCGTCAGTTGAGATACGTGAGGACTGAACTGGTTGAACAGTTGAGGTTATTGGTGAAAGATTAGCCCATGATCTGTCTCATGGTTGCCCCTTCCTTGCTATCCCCACCCACATCTGCTATTTTCTTTTGCAAAATTCTTTCGTTGTCATGCTCTGTGACTGCATGACAGTATTTGAATTTTCTGCTTGCTATGTGTGTTCCCTCAGGGGTCTTTTGCCTTTTAGTAAATGGAGTATGCAGATTTCTTCCATTACCTGGGTATATTAACTTGCGACCTTTTTAATGATGCCAAAAGGGGAAGATAACATGAGTGCACCACTTGAGGGGGAAGTCACAACTGAAATTCAAATCTAAAGCCCATCTAAGGGGGGAAATGTTGTGAATTCGTAGAAGTGTCTGTCTAACAGAAACTGACTGAAAAAATCTATCTGCTGGATTAGTGCTGAATCTATCTGATAGATTAATGATGATGTGAATTACCTGTGATGGATTTCTATTTTATTGAAGAAGTGTTTGTCATCATCAAAAAGGGGGAATTTGTTGGAACTCATAGGTTTTGATGATCACAAACACTTACTAATGTTTTGTCTAAGTGTGCAGAAATCCATCTGATATATCAAAGATCGAATTGCCATATGATGGTTATCAGTTGTGGCAAGTTCTGTTTAGTGGAGAAACAGATTAAATTCAGGATGGAAATCCATTAGGTCTGGAAAGTTGGATTGGGCGAGATCATTAGGCCCAGATAGCAGATTCAGGATGGAATCTTGTCTAATTGAATAGAAACCTATTGGGTTTATAAAGTTCAGATGGGCCAGGGCATTGGGCCCAGATGACAAGACACGGAATGCCCTACTTAAATAGCTAGGGTTTGACAAGATGTCTTGTGGATGCTGTGCAGCGGATTTCTAGAGAGAAGAACTGCTGCTGTCTTTTGGAGATTCAACTCTTGCATAAGAAGAGGAGCAGCACCGCCAGCATTGCACGCACTGAGGCGTGGAGTTCTCTTGGGTAGAACGGAGCGACTGCATTCCAGGAGCAAGATTGCTGAAGTCGCACACACGAAGGTTTGAAGCTTGAAATCGATTACTCTATCGGATTGAGTAGAGGTCATCAAATAGAGTCGGATAGACCTAATTTGTAAACCCTACAAGTATATCGGGAATAAAGAGTAATCAGATTTCAAAAATCCTTTCAGTGGAAACTGAAAGGTAGTGATTTTCACCTTATCATAGTTTTGATAAGGTTTCCACTATATATTGTGTGTGTAGTATTTTCAGTCATTACTTACCTGCACGTTTTTACTTCCGCTGCTACTCTGAACATCAAACGGAAAATAACTTAAAAATAACTATTAACTTCCGTCTGATAGTTTATTGTATTTTGCTAACATCTAATCGATCCAACAACAAAGTTCAATTGTGGAAAACATCAAAGTTGACCTAATCAAGCCAAACAATAACCTTTGAGATTCAAAGAACATACATATCATCATAAATAGTAAAATGGGACAGAACACAATGCTTAGCTAGAGATTAGAAATGTGATGACATACATTGTTCCGAAGAGTATAAGCAAGTAATTCTACCTGTAATACCTCCCAAATGCATCTCTCTCTCTCTTATTGTTTACGTATAAGCAAACTCCAATCTTTATCAAAAAATAAAACTCCAATGCTCACCCACTCCCATGTTTATAAATTAACAAACCCTATAACACATTATATCTCAAGCAAAACCCCTTCAATTTTCAGAAAGATTTGTACTTTCCAACACCCTTCAAAACCCCACTTCCTCAAATACAAAAAGGATACCCCAAAAAAAAAAACCAAGTCCAAGAAAATGGGTAACAAAACCTCAAAAACAAACCATGCTTCATCCATGTCAGGCCGCGCCTTCACCGGTCTAGGAAACCTCATCAAACTCCTCCCCACGGGCACCGTCTTCCTCTTCCAATTCCTCAACCCAATCCTCACAAACAACGGCAACTGCCACGTTGTCAACAAAGTCCTCTCCGCCGTCCTCCTCGTCATCTGCGCCTTCTCATGCTGCTTCGCCTCCTTCACAGACAGCTACAAGGCCTCGCACGGGACCTACCGCTATGGCATAGCTACCTCTACCGGCCTCTGGCCTAATCCTGAAAACGTGGACTTGAAATCTTACAAGCTTAGATTCGGAGACTTCATGCATGCAGCCTTGTCGCTTATTGTGTTTGCGGTTTTGTCTTTGTTGGATATGAACACGGTGGAATGTTACTATCCGGAGTTTGAGAAGCAGCAGAAGGTGCTGATGATGGGATTGCCAGCGGTTATAGGGGCGCTGGCTGGTGTAGTGTTTATGATTTTTCCGAGCACCAGACACGGGATTGGGTATGTGAATAGCGAAAGTGCATCATCAAGCAGTACTTTCAGCTCCGGTAAAAGTGGCGGGTCTTGTTAAGTTTGGTGATTGTGTACGGTTTGTTTATGTTGTGTTGTTTGTGTGTGTTTCTTGGGTATGCGAAATGATTGTTGTGGTTACATTATTTCAAACATTGATAGATGTTGTAAAAGCTATCACCTCTGAGAGGTGGTGGCAGAAAAGTTCAACTGAGGTGTGACACATAGTTCATATGCATAAGTTTTGTTATTTTTGCAAACAAAATATTCACATGTGTATATTGTAACGACAAAAAAAAAATTTGAATATGATTTAATAAAATAAAAGAGATGATATAACATAATTAAATCAGGGGAAATAAATAAGGAGTCAATCAAATTGGGCTGTCAAATAATTGACATCTTGGAACAATGTATGCCCTTGGGCCTTGGCTGCCTGTGTTATGTTTATGTATCTCGATCTACATCAACAACAACAAAAAATTCAAAATTGGGCTAAAACATTATTCGACCCCATGATCCGATTAGCAGCTCGCGAAACAAAAATCAAAACAAATTGAAAATGCAACGCAGAAGTCGTCCTCTCTAAAACCCTAATTTTTCGATTTCAATCGATTTCCCCAAGTCATATTATTTACGAAAATACCCTCAAGGTTATGATAATTTTCATTTTCACCGTCGTCTCTTGATTTTGGAAGCCCTAGAAATCGTCAATCGGAGTGATCGAACACGTCTCGCTTAGCATGTAGGGTTTGGTAATTGGATTAGATGAATGATACGCATGATAATTGAAATGAGATTTTGGATTTTGATTGCGATTTCGGCGTTTGATGATTCTGATCGGTTGATTAATTTTGATTTCTGGTTGGAGACCGGAAGAACTGAGTTATGGAATTTCCTGGGAATTATGGAGATTGCGGCGAATGTGGATGCAGCTGGAGAGCCGATTCCAACATAGGCAGTAATTAGGGTTTATGGTTTTTGCAAGTATGTGGCTTTTCTGAGATGTGATAAGATAGGGCTTAAAATCGATATTGGAATTACATGTGCATTCACAGATGAAACAGTTGTTTCCTGGTCGCGAGACGGAGACTAGGAGGGTTAACAATTGGGCCGAGTTTTCGTGTACTCTTATGTATATGCGCATCAAAACGTGCAATGTTTCGAATTCTATGGCTCGTATGGATCCTTCTGCTCAGGGTTTCATATATGAATTGTGTGGTTTAGAAGAAGCTTAGGCCTGTATGTGAAAGTATCGAAAATTGGGGGTTTTGGAGTTTGTACAGAGAAGCCGGTTTTTTCAGTATATTATCTCCATTGAGATGTAATCATCCTCAATGAAAGCTGCTCTGAGAATGTTAATATTCTTGAAACTAATTTGTAAATGGAATCTGTGTTAAACAATGTCGGAAGTGGTTATGGAGAAATGAGCGATATGGAATTATTGTGATGGCTTTACGATGGCCAGGTACGTACATTGATGGAAATAGGTATCTATCTGTTTTTGGACTCTGTTTTTCTCTTCTTTATTATGTTTAAGAGATTGAGCATCTTTTGGATTTTGGAGCGGAAGAAGATGATAGATTGCTTTGGCCTTCGGTTGTGTTTCATTGGTTTGACATGTTTTTTTGCTGTTACCAAGCTGAAGCCTCTTCGATCAAACTCTCAAGTTGAACCTGAGCTATGAGGAAAGAAAAGTCCGTGTATGATCTTGATGCTCAAAGCAAGTGTCTTTACGTAAAGGTAACCAATCACTAACAATTATGTTCTGTTGCTATGCTTCCCCGAGTTTATTTACATTTACGGTGTATGCTTAACTAGCTAATCCTAACCCGGAGAAACAAAAAACCTTGTAGCGTCTCAGAATATCCATCACATTGTTTTAGGAGAAGAGCACCTTCATCTTTCCATTTGTCCTGTAACTTTCACCTCTAATGAAACACACGCAAACTGCCATTAGAAGCAATGAGGATAAGCTGCTGACTTAATTAAAGCAATGTCAAGCAACACTTTTTCTTAAACAACAACATCTGTTCTAATATCAATCAACTTCAAAGATGTTGTCAATTTCTCATCATTGAGAAAGAAATGTTGTTATAAGTACTACTCATAATGGTTCAATAAATGCGTATTTAATAATATTGGACTACCATTATAACACTCTTCATTAATTAAAACTTCACTTTATGTTGGTCCTTCAACCCTAACCTTGTAGTTAGTTCCTTCACGTTGTATATTCGGTTTGAACATATCAAACGACATCGTTTTCTTGCATCATCTTGTGCTGTCAAATGTCGCGAGCATGAAAATGTTATCATTTTATTTAGAGTATTTTAAAAAAAAATCAAAACAATGCCGTTCTTATTGAAATAACGCTGTTTTTTCGTGCTTGTAGAATTTAGTTTATCAACTGTTGATCCATATCCTTCCATGAAAGCCTCTAAATTTAGAAATGGATATCTTTTAACAAGGTGATGACAAGAGCTCGAATTTCTTCACTGCAAGTTTCGTATGAAAACATAGCTTTAAACATCCATTATGACCATATGTAATCTGTTACAATCCCTCTTCTTTATTCCCATACCTACATGCAACTTTACTTCAAGTTACATCTTATCACAAAGTTCAATTAATGTGCAAAACATCAAAGTTGACCTAATCAAGCCAAACAATAACCTTTGAGATTCAAAGAACATACATATCATCATTAATAGTAAAATGGGACAGAACACACAATGCTTAGAGATTAGAAATGTGATGACATACATTGTTCCGAAGAGTATAAGCAAGTCATTCTACCTGTAATACCTCACAAATGCATCTCTCTCTTTTATTGTTTACGTAAAAGCAAACTCCAATCTTTATCAAAAAATAAAACTCCACTGCTCACCCACTCCCATGTTTATAAATTAACAACAAACCCTACAACACATTATATCTCAAGCAAAACCCCTTCAATTTTCAGAAAGATTTGTACTTTCCAACACCCTTTTTCTCACATTCAAACCCCACTTCCTCAAATACAAAAAGGATACCCCCCAAAAAAAAAACCAAGTCCAAGAAAATGGGTAACAAAACCTCAAAAACAAACCATGCTTCAACCTCAAATAATGCAACATCTAAATGGTATTCTGCTTCATCCATGTCAGGCCACAGGGTCTTCACCGGTCTAGGAAACCTCGTCAAACTCCTCCCCACGGGCACCGTCTTCCTCTTCCAATTCCTCAACCCTATCCTCACAAACAACGGCAACTGCCACGTTGTCAACAAAGTCCTCTCCGCCATCCTCCTCGTCATCTGCGCCTTCTCGTGCTGCTTCGCCTCCTTCACAGACAGCTACAAGGCCTTGGACGGGACCTACCGCTATGGCATAGCTACCTCCACTGGCCTCTGGCCTAATCCCGAAAACGTGGACTTGAAGTCTTACAAGCTTAGATTCGGAGACTTCATGCATGCAGCACTGTCGCTTATTGTGTTCGCAGTTTTGTCTATGTTGGATATGAACACGGTGGAATGTTACTATCCGGAGTTTGAGGAGCAGCAGAAGGTGCTGATGATGGGATTGCCGGCGGTTATAGGGGCGCTGGCTGGAGGAGTGTTTATGATGTTTCCGAGCACCAGACACGGGATTGGGTATGTGAATAGCGAAAGTGCATCAAGCAGTACTTTCAGCTCCGGGAAGAGTGGCGGGTCTTGTTAAGTTTGGTGATTGTATGGTTTGTTTATGTTCTGTTTGTTGTGTGTGATTGTTGGGTCTGCGAAATGATTGTTGTGGTTACATTTCAAACATTGATGTTGTAAAAAGCTATCACCTCTGAGAGGTGGTGGCAGAAAAGTTCATCTGAGGTGATACATAGTTCATATGCATAAGTTTTATTATCTTTTGCAAACAAAATATTCACATGTATATTAGTGTATAATTAACACAATAGATATATATATATACACACACTGACACACTAGATAAAATACAAACGACTTAATTTGACAAATATTGATGAGGGCAGATGCTCCAACTGGATTTGTCTTATTTTTATTGGCAAGCAACAATCCATCTCCCTCCCTCTACTACTTTGCTGGTAATGCTAGCATTATCTCGTATTATACAGCTACTTGAGCTGCAGCAAGTCTTGCAATTGGGACTCTGTCAAAAAAAGAACAACACTTGAATTTTAGATCTCTAAGTCTTGAATATCTTAGTTTAAAGTGGTGAGTATGAGGAGAATATGTTCGACCTGAATGGTGAGCACGAAACATAATCTAAACCAGCTTCTGCGAAAAATACAACAGAAGATGGCTCCCCTCCGTGTTCCCCGCAGATACCAACCTGTTTGATACCATATTTACGAGTTTAATACTTCTGTTTGAACATATTGTTTCTAAAAAAAATAAAAAAATAAAAAAAGAACATATTGTTTCTTACAGTTTATAAGTTACAAGTGGAATTATATACAGAGTTGATAATGATAGCTAGATTTACCTTTAAGCTAGGCCTGGCAGCGCGACCCTTTTCTGTCGCTAGCTTGATAAGTTGGCCAACGCCTTTCTGATCAAGGACCTGATATTGGAAAACAGCACGAGTTAGTTTTTCACTATGAGGTTCTATCAACGTCATTCCATTTATTTATTTTTTGATAAAATGACTAAATTTTGTTCTGGTTAATTTTGGGTATGATGTGACTAACTAACCTCAAATGGATCACTTTGAAGTATGCCTTGTGATAAATATATAGGAAGGAATTTGCCAACATCGTCTCTGCTATATCCAAATGTCATTTGTGTGAGATCATTTGTCCCAAATGAAAAGAACTCTGCTTCCTTTGCTATCTGTAATTACAGAGCGAAAAGAAAAAAAAAGATTCAGGCATTTTCTATGAGAAAGAATAAAAGGGAACCAGAGGCGTGATAATGAATATTAATTGGAAACAAATAGAGCAACTGCAAGCTTCTTACGCATCAATAACACTAATTAACATCTGCAATGCCCATAGCTTACCTCATCAGCGACCAAGGCGGCTCTAGGGATCTCAATCATGGTTCCCACTTTATAATTTAGGGTGGTTCCCATCTCAGAAAATACTTTGCTTGCAACGCTGCGTATCAACTTCACTTGGTGACCTAGTTCCTGCCAGTAAAAAAAATTTGAACCTTTGAATACAAGCACTCTCTAAAGACATTTATATGCAAACAATTACTATATATATATATTATATAATACATTAATTTTGTAAGCTCATTTTGTGTTGGAACTTGCATGCTCCATATAAACTACTGTAGAAAGGAATACAGTAGAACAAGCTCTGACTTCGTGAAAGGAAATTACTGGACCTGAGGTGTCCCAACAAGAGGAACCATTATTTCAGGTATGACTGTGAAACCTTGGTTGCTCATGGACACAGCAGCCTGAAAAATCGCACGTGTTTGCATTTCAGTAAGTTCAGGATATGAGATCCCTAACCTGTTCACACAACAAAATATGCATGTCAGACAAAATTAAACTCACCAGAAACAGTAACTTAGAATAGAGACGAATTTTAGTCAGCTCTCATCCTAGAGGCTCATATATACTGAGTCTCAGTTTATTTATCTTTAGGCTCATGCTTATCCAAAGAATCTTGTTTATCTATGCAAGGTAAATTGTGTACCTGCAGCCTCGAAAACCAAGCATTGGATTCACTTCTGACAATTTCTCGATCCTTGAGTAAACTTCGTCTTCACTCATGCCTGTCTCTGCAGTTAATTCACTGACAATCTCGTCTAAGTTACCTTCTGGTAGAAATTCATGAAGCGGAGGATCTAAGAGACGTATAGTCACTGGAAGACCTGCAATGCCAACATTAACCATGTATTACAAAGAAACAATGATATTTTGCTCTAAGATTGATTCTAAGTGTGCTTTAGTATTTTTCTAAAAAGAGATTTGATTTTTTTTTTCTAAATGCAAGTTTTCCTTTGTTAGTCATGCTTAACAGCATATAAGTGCAAGAAGCAAACAATACCGTCCATTGCTCGAAAGATGCCCTCAAAATCGGATTTCTGATAAGGCAACAATAGATCAAGCGCTGCCTGCCTCTGCTCGTACGTTACTGCCATAATCATCTTTCTCACGGCTTTTATCCTCTCATCAGAGGCAAAGAACTGCAGATAGAAAGAACAGTCTCATGAGAGATACGCATGCTCTTGATCCGTCCTGAAATCTGCTTCACTGGATTCTACTTTTTATTGATAAATAAAAGAGAACAATTTTTTCCTAGAGCTCCATAACTTGCAATATACATAGACTATTTGGGAATTTGCACTGCCACAATAAAGAAGAACACATTATCATTATCCCTAATTTTCTTAATCTGTATATTTACTCGTAACAACAAGTCTAGTAAACATGTAAAATTTCTTTACTAGTTTCCAGAATCCCCGAGGTCTTGATAGTCTAGTTGTTATTTATGTTTTCTCTTCATTAACTGAATCCTAAGTTTTTTTTTCTTCTTCTTATCAAATATAGTTCAGATAAGGAAGAATTTTCGATTTGCTAACTCCTAACCATGTGCTCTGTTCTACAAAGTCCAATTCCCTGGGCACCATTTTTTCTTGCTGTCAGTGCATCTTCAGGAGTATCAGCATTTGCCATGACCTAAGAAACCATGTAGACATTCTATAAGAGGTCATAAATACTAGCGATATAGAGTATCACAAAGCTCTACTTAAAGATACCTTTAGGTGCCTAAATTGATCAGCCCAAGACATGAAAATCTCCAAGTCGCCACTAAGGGCTGGAGGAGCTAGTGGTTGCTTCCCAAGAATTACTTCACCTGTAGACCCATTGAGTGAAAGCCAGTCACCTTCCTTAATAACTTGGTCTCCGATAACAACGACCTGAATGAAGAGATAACCTTGTCTAAGCATTCAGTCTATTTATTATAGGATGAATTTTGAAGAAGTACAATAAATCCACCTTTTCAGCATCATTAACACGAATATCCGAACATCCAGAAACACAGCACTTTCCCCATCCACGGGCAACAACAGCTGCATGAGATGTCATTCCCCCTCGGGCAGTTAAAATACCAGTAGCTGCATGCATCCCGCCAACATCTTCAGGACTTGTCTCTGTCCTCACCTTTACAGGTAAATCAGAGGCACAACAAATTTATTAAGCGTTAGAGGCGGGTGAATTAGTGAAACATTTTTTTTTTGATTCATCAGTGGTTACAAGCCACCAAAAAGTACCCTGACTTTCAGAAAATGAGGCCACCTTAACTACGAGACCTCTAACACTGAAAAGACTCTCTAAAGACTGTAAATAACTACTGAAAATAAACGCCACTTTTGCTTAAAGACCCCTGGATACTACACAAGTCAAGCATGATCTTTGCAGCAACATGATCAACTAACATAGTCCTTCGGTGCAGTAGACGCAGAGTCTCACAGATTAAACATCTGGAATCATGATTTCATTACAAAATAAGTGAAAATAACTTACCAGAATGACACTCTTTCCTTGTGCATGCCATGCTTCTGCATCTTCAGCATTGAATACAACCTGCCCCACTGCAGCTCCAGGAGATGCAGGCAGACCTGTAGCGAGCACTTTGTCTTTGTATGCTGCAGGATCCTCAAACTGGCTCGTAGCCATATGAAAAATATATTAAGGAGATTTCAACTAAAAAGAGATGGGCAAGAAAAGAGAAACATATAAAACTAATTAATGTTTGTTAACTATTGAACGAGAAAATAGAATGATTTATTTTGAACTTTGCATCATCTGTTGACTAGTTGCAGTGAATTGGTTAATTTTCACCTAAAATAAAAGATGAATTGATGGGCTGTAACTGTAAGGACACTAAGCCAGAGCCAGAGGCAACAAAGAACAAGGACTGATAGTGATCTGCAGATATTTACCTGGGGATGAAGTAATTGATCAAGATGTTGAGGCTCCACCATCTTGATTGCGGAACGAGTATCCACAAGCCCCTCATTTGCCATATCTACAGCAATTTTCACAGCACCTTTACCAGTACGTTTCCCACTTCGACATTGCAACATCCATAATCTGTTCTCTTGAACTGTGAACTCAATATCCTGATATAACCACATTTACAAAAATGACAATGGAAAGCAACCAATACAATGTATGGAAGGTCTAGAAAGTAAGAATGAAGCAGCCAGAGATTTGTGTTATTGTTAATATTTTTACCATCATGTCCTTGTAATGCCGCTCCAGGATTTCGCAGTTCTCCACAAGCTCCTTATAAGCATCTGGCATGCACTCTTTCATGGTGTCCAGGTCCTCTGGAGTTCTAATACCAGCCACTACGTCCTCCCCCTATACAGAACATAAGTATTTCAGAATCTGCCATAGTGAACATGATTTCCAAATTGAAGATGTAGACAGTATTGGGTGACCTGAGCATTGATCAAAAACTCCCCATACAGCTTATTTTCGCCAGTGCTTGGATTTCTAGTGAACAGAACACCAGTGCCAGAAGTATTTCCCATGTTCCCAAACACCATACACTGAATGTTAACAGCAGTTCCTTTGAGCCCTGTTATCTGGTTGATGCTGCGATATTTGTTGGCTCTTGGGCTGTCCCAAGAATCAAAAACTGCCTTAATAGCCAACTCAAGTTGCTTTTTTGGATCTGCAAAAAAAAAAAAAATCAATCAACGCATTCGTGATGTAATAAGTGTTGAATATAAACATATTCTCTACCCAATTTATTCTGAGCAGACTTCGGTGCTTGGAACTACCTGATGGGAACTTTTCTCCTATGACTTCGATATAGACATTCTTGTACTGTTTCACCAGTTCTTTAAGATCAGATGCTGTCAGCTCTGTATCTAGTTTGACCCTTTTCGCCTCTTTCATTTTTTCCAACTTTTCTTCAAAAGCAGAGTGTGGAATGTCCATCACCTACAATATCATTTACAATAATAAACCAGTAAGAATAAGTTTCTAGTATCTCTAATAAGTTGAACCCCGTCACGTTTGTTCATGTGTCCACAAATATGTAAATAGACTGGGATATAAACTGAAAGAAACACTTACAACATTTCCAAACATGTCAAGGAAGCGTCTATATGAATCATAAGCAAATCGCTCTCCGCTCTTTGCTGCTAAGCCAGCAACAACCTCATCATTAAGACCAAGATTCAGTACAGTGTCCATCATGCCGGGCATAGAGATCTGTGAATCAGGAACGGATATTAGTTCTACTCTGAGTGTGTGCTCATTGCCATAATCGTTTACAGATAAATGCATTTCAACTAAATGTCATTTCTGATATATGTACTCTAGCTTTGGAGCAATAAGATAGGCAAGTTCACTGAACTCTCTTAGAAACTTAATGTAAGACACACACAAAAAAAAAATTGTAAATACTTACAGCAGCACCAGAGCGAACAGAAAGGAGGAGGGGCTTAGAGGGGTCACCAAGGGTAGCACCGATCTCTTGCTCGACATACTTGAGACCTTCCATAATCTCTTCCCACAAGCCCTCTGGTAGGTTCTTACCAACTAGCTGATACTCTTGACATGCTTCTGTTGATATAGTTAGTCCAGGTGGAACGGACAAACCAATGCTAGCCATCTCTGCCAGGTTTGCTCCTTTCCCTCCCAACTACATTCCCCAACAACCAAACGCATTAAAATCGAATAATCATGAATCCCGCCAACCATTGATTCAACAAAGAAGGCATAAGAAATATAAGCAATCAGACAGTACTACTCATACGGTACATGATTTGGTTGAAGAAATAACCCAGCTCAAACAAAAAGCCACACATGCAGGCATTTAACTGGCTACATGAAAGCCTTTTACATTTGAAATACATAGAAGAGATCACACTCACCAGGGACTTCATGCTCTTGTCGCCTTCACTCCTCCCTTTACCGAATGTAAAAACACGCTGCATGATTTCCAGAAGTTGAAACAATAAACCTTGAATCTCTCAAATTTGAACCTCAGATGTCAAGCACTTCAGAAAATTGAAATTCCCTTAGCTAGACTAAACTAGTCAAGACAGCAAAAACAAATTACGTGCAGTCGATAACGCACTTGTCTTCAGCTATGAAATCCTCCAATAATAGCTTCTAAATCTCAAGGGTATTTACCTTCTTAGAAGTGGTGGTGTCCGTTGTTGGGGCAGTCTCCGGGACTGGAGTGAGGACCGCCTTGGGCGGTGACCCGAACCCCGAACTCATACAGCATACTAGTCCAGCTCGGTCGGACCGAAATCCGTTTCGTCTCTTTTTTTCGACCGCGACGCGACTGATACGGTTCTGATCCGAGTGGTTTCCGTTGGAGAATCGCGCGTCCGGCGCTGACCTTATCAACACTCCTTTCACCGCTGACGACATTTCCACCTGCAAAATCCATTCACCAAATTTTCCACCGAGTTATGCACGACTGAATTTGACTTTAATTAACTGGAAATTAAATCACAAATCGACAATTAAAACTAGGACGCCGCGGAAATAAAATCAATTGGAAAACGACAACTAATTAATGATAAAGTGACCAGAATACGTGAAACACACTGCCTGAAAACTGTGATCGATTTTGCTCGATCTGAGTATCACGCGATCAACAACAACAACAATATCGATCACGGCGATCAGCAGCACAGCTTTAAGATAAAACTCAAAAAAAATTAGTTGAACTCTGTACTGATTTACGAACTGTACAGTAATAATAGAGGTGGAGTCGATATATCTCATTTTATACCTGTAGAGTGAGATTCTTCAGTTGTAGAGATGACGATCGATTGAAGCTGGAGATGGAGGAAGTTTATAATTTATAAATGGAGCTAAATAAGCTAAGCGAGGTGGCGGAAGAAGAGCTGAGAGATTTTTTGTCGTAATTAAGTGATCGATTGGTTCTCGAAGCGAGAGAGACACTTGTGGATGAGATTTGGATTATTATTTTCTTGTAATCTCCCGCGTTGTGGGAGACTGCAATTTGTTTTTTTATTATTATTATCTCATTCGTTTATTATTTTAAAAAGAAAATTACTGGGAAAATAATTCTTCAGTCAAACAACAAAAGTTCTAACTTCGAAAAGTTTTAAATTTTTATTCTCCTATCGCATTTCTGACCGAAACCACTACAAGTAGTAATTATAATTTGACACACGCTCTCAAAGTCACTTAGCTGATAGAAACTAAATTACACCTTTAAATTAATAATTTATTGGGAAAAGTACGTAGGGTGCCTTGAACTATCACATTTTTTCAATTAACGGTCCGAACTAATGATTTTTCCAATCAAGCGGCAAATTCAAAAAATATAACAGTTTTACTAATCAAATCTAACAGAGTTAAATTAGGGTTAACAACGTTTATTCACGACTAACTCTGTTAACCCTATTATTTTCATCAGTTTCTTATTTCTCAAATTGGACGAAGCTGTAGTCGCGGGCTCGATATCAGATTTCAAAACGCAGATGAACTCGCATCGATTGCTGTCGAATTAGCTTGGTAGCAATTGCTTAGTCCCTAAGCAATGAATAGAATGGATAACAAGGAGAGAGTTAAGAGAAACTTCTCTCGATTGGAGGTAGCTCTTTCAAGAGTAGAGATTTGCTTCCTTGTTGAGTTGATCTTGCTCAAAAGATTCGATTGATGAGCTCCTTTTTATTCTATGAGACACATTAAAGGATGAGAGAGTTAGGCGCACAAGGTAGGCAAATCATCATCAAAAAGGTATAAATGTTAAGCAAGTCGACTCATAATTCCGTTGTGCGATCGCATGATGTCGCCTGCGCGATTACACAAAGGAAATGTGCAAGCTTGAAGAAAAGATGCTAAGGGTTGGTATGCAATCGCGTAAAGTGATATGTGCGATCGCACAAAGAAGACAGGGGAGTACAATCATGTGCGAGCGCATAAGATTTGTGCGACCTTAACCGAATTGATGAAGGGCTTTTGTGCGAGCGCACAATGATTTATGCGAGCGCATAGATTTATTTAGAGAAGATTCTAAGCCGAATTCAAAATGATTATCAACACTCCTGCACAAAATTTCGAGACCCCACACTTAAGTCCAATTAAATCATCCAATCTATCAAGCACAATATCACAAGGACACCCCAAAGTTCACCAATCATCACATAGAGGTTCACGCACATTCACACTTCAACCTTTCAATTTTCCACATGAAAATCCAATCAACATAGACAATATTAAGAGCATAGGAAAAAGACACTTACGAGCCTAGTTTAACGTCTTGGCTAAGACGAAGCCGAGTCTTTGTGTAATAAAATAGGAAGCACACTAAGAGAAGTCCCGAGCGGGATCCCTTCTCTAGCGGTATTGTTGAGAAGTGGAGGAGTCAATCCGGGTTCCTTGAAGAGTTGCAAGCAACTTGTTTAATAACCCTTTTCCAACGTGGTAGCTTCTCACCCCTTGATATATTTGCCTTTCCGTTCTTTTTCAGCTCGTCGCCGGGTGGTGATTCATATTGATCAAAGGAAGGGTCTTCATCGGGTTCAAGCATGTTGTGCAACTTTTTCTTATCAACTTTCTCTCCCTTAGCAACTTCGACTCCCTCCTTCCCTAGCTTTTTCTCAATACTAGCCACTTGTTCTTCTTTTGGCTTTTCTATCTTTACCTTTTCTCCACCAATCTTTAGTGTCAATTTCCCTTTTCCAACATCAACCTTAAAACCGGCGGTTGCCAAGAAGGGGCGTCCAAGGATCAATGATGAAGTGAAGTTTTCCCCCATATCAATCACCACAAAGTCGCATGGAATGTAGAATTTGTCGACTTTGATTGGGACATTCTCCACTAGGCCCCAAGGTTGCCTTGTAGTCCCATCCGCGAGTTGTAGTGTCATTTTGGCGGATTTTACCCCTTTCAACCCAAGCTTGCGGTAGGTGGCAAGAGGCATAACGCTCACACTAGCCCCGAGATCGGCTAGTGGACTTGAGAAGTTCATATCCCCTATTGAGCAAGGGATAGTGAATTTTCCGGGATCTCCCATCTTTTGGGGGATTTGCTTCGAGAAGAGGGCACTACACTCATGGTTTAGGGGGTGGGGTTCAACTTCTTCAATGGTCCTCTTCTTGGATAAGATCTCTTTAAGAAACTTGTTGTATAAAGGTGCTTTCTTGATGAGCTCGTGAAATGGTATGTAGACATATAGCTTTTTCAACATCTTGGTGAAAACCTCATACTCTTTATCCAACTTTGAGGGCTTGATGAGTCTTTGAGGAAACGGGACCGGTGGAGAATAAGGCTTGAGTTCTTCCTTTCTCTCTTCACTTTCTTTCACCTTTACGGTTGGAGGATTAGGGATCTCTTCATTGAATTCTCTTTCTTCGGCTCTAGCTTGGCCAACGGGTTTTGGAGGCATTTGAACGGCTTTCTTTGGTTTAACACCCTCCAATTTCTTCCCACTCCTAAGGGTCACCGCCTCACAATGTTCCTTCCTCTCTAGAAAATCATCCTCAAATGATCCCTCAATGTAGACGGCATTGCAATATTCCTTTTTGTCGTGCTCGGGCCGAGCCGGTAGCTTCCCTTGTGCCTTAGTTGAGGAATCGGCTTGTTGAGCTATTTGCATCTCCAACATCTTGTTGTGAGTAGAAATCTTGTCCATTCTTTGGAACATTTGATTCATTCTTTGGTCGGCTTTTGCTTGACTTGCCACAAGACTTGCTAAGATGTCGGTCATGGATTGATCTTGTGTACTTTGATGAGTCGGGGCTTGTGTTTGTTGAGGGTTCATCTCTTGGTAGTTCCCTTGTTGTTGATATTGATAGTTTGCTCTTGGTTGGTAGGGAGGTTTTTGTTGTGCTTGGCTAGATTGCCCGTGTTGGTTTTGCCTTTGATAATTTCCTTGATTTGCATAAGAATTTTGCCCTTGAGGCCTTGGAGGAAAATTGTCATTAGCCACTCTCCTATGAGGAGGCTCATAGCTTCTTGCGATAGGATTGGAATTTTGAGCATAGTTCCTTTGTTGATTTACAAAGTGTGCCTCTTCATACCCATCATCATCTTCTTCATAGCGACCGTCGGGGCAATTTTTGGTAGAATGTCTAGTGCTTGCACATAGAAAACAAGGTTGTTGAGCCGAAGTTCTCTCTTTATCGGCCTTAGGCTTAGTTGCCTCCACAGAATTTACCATGCTCATCATGGCCTCCATTTTCTTTGATAAATCATTAATTTGCTCTTTCGTTGCATAATTCGAGGAATCATCTCTTGACTTGCCCATTTTCTTGTGATCAACTCCTTGATATCTATCGGAGTTTATAGCAATTTTGTCCACAATTTTGAACCCTTGAGTCGCCGGTAATTCCATAATAGCCCCTCCACTTGCCGTATCCATTTGATTTTTAGCTTCCTTGCTCATACCCAAATAGAGATATCGCATAAGATCGGCTTTTCTGAAGTTGTGGTGAGGGCATTCCCTCAAATAATGTTTGAAACGATCATATGCTTGATGAAATAACTCATTGTCTCTTTGGGAGAAAGTCAATATGAAATCCGTGAATTTCTTGGTTCTTGATGGAGGGAAGAACTTGTTCAGAAAAGAAGTTGCTAGATGATCCCAAGTTCTAAAGGTTCCCGGCTCATGGTTTTGCAACCATTCCTTGGCGTCTCCATATAATGAAGAGGGAAATAACTTCAAGTAAACATATTCAACGGGCACATTCCTCGGCTTGTAAGTTCGGCAATACTCTTGGAAATTGGCCAAATGAGTGGAGGGGTTCCCAACTCCTTGATATTGATCATGAGTTACCATATGCACCAAGGAGGACTTCACATCAAAATCAAAAGCGTCCTCATCCGGAGGCATAATAACCGAACCGTTTCCCTCGAGGGTGGGAGTCATGTAATCTCCCACGGGCCTTTCGTCCTCTTCCTCTTCATCATATCTATAATGTCTCTCCTCTCTACGAGGGACATGAGGATTCCGGATAGGACGTCTCTCATTCTCATTATAATTGTCATCTCTAGCTTGAGGATCCTCTACTTCTTCCCCATTAATTCTACGATTTTGGACATTTCTTTGAAGAACCGGACGGTTCTCATTCTCCTCTTCCATAATAAGTTGTTGTCTTTCTTGGATAATAGGGGGAATAGCACGAATAACCGGAGGTAAAGGTGCAATAGGGGCAATCGGGTTCTTTCGGGGTCTACCTCGTTGTTTCTTTGTGGTTGGTTGAGAAGGGTTAGAAGAACTTGATGTTGAACCTAGAGCCACGTGTTTCTTTCCTTGAAACCTTGTGTTCATTCAAATGCCTACAAGAACAAAAGAAATTCTTAGCAATGAAGGGCAAGGGAAACAAACACAATCAAGCACAAAGCAAGCAATAGCTACCAAGTAAGGAAAAGCAAACAAACTAAATAATCAAATAGCACCTAGTTGATTAACCTATCCCCGGCAACGGCGCCATTTGATCGGTTGCGATATAGTAGTAAATATTCAAATGTAAATTCGAATACTATTTGCTAGTCACGTGATCAAAACATTTATAAAAGCTCGGGAATCCGAGATCGAACCCAGAGGATAGGTATTAAACTAGTAGTGCTAAAGATCAAGCTAGAATGTCTAAGGTGGGGGGGGGTTTGTTCCTCTAAGGAGGTTGATAGCAAGAATTTCACTATCCAAAAAGAGGTTTGATTAACAAAAAGGGATTAACAATCAATAAAAGATGACTAGGGATCCAATCCTCCACTAAACAATCATTGTGACGGTAAATTAGGATATTATTGATGAACTTCTCATGCACACACTTAGAATTTAGGCATGCAACATTAATACCAAGTTTAACTCTCGCTCTCACTTAATATTAAGAGGTCACATCTCGCTCAATACCTCAAACTCTCTCTCTATTGGCATTATAAAGTAAGATTACCTACCCTCAAGCCCTAGCTCTATTGGCTAGATAATCGTACACGTGTAAAAACCATGCCATTCTCATTAGAATTAGAGTGTCGCCATGTAACACAAAAACCCTAATGCTTCTTCATTTTAGATCATTTGACATCATGCTTTTCAACGCTAGTTACATCAAACATGAAATCAACTAGGGTTCCTATTAAGGACTTCTCACAAACACCTTATAGGCACCCCTTAACATTAAGTTCCAATGAAGAAGAATCATGTGCAAAATCATTCATCAATAACATTCATAACATTTACAAGGTCACAAACATGTTTAGGGGATTCATGGATCCCCAACCAAGGTCACTACTCACTCATGGTGAGGTTACAATCAAAAACAATGACTAAAGTAGAAAAACCCATATGAGATGTAGAGTTTAGAGCTTCTAAACCAATGGAGAATCAAGAGTAATGGAGAGTCCTTGTGGTTGGTATCCTTCTTCATTTAATCAGCTCGAAATCCGTGCCAAAACCCTTGGAATTTTCTATGTCGGCCTTGGAATCCGTGCCAAATTCTCTCTCCAAAAAGCCACCCGTGAAACCCTAAAAATTCTGGGTTTTATAACATCTGCCGGGTTATGCGATCGCATATTTGCAATTGTGCGATCGCACAAGTTTTCTGGTGGTCGGTGGTATGCCATCGCACATATTTTTGTGCGACTGGATTTCTTGTGCGATCGCATACTTGAGATTGTGCGAGCGCATATCTTTCCTTAGCTGCATGTGCGACTTCGGCTTCCGGGTGTGCGATCGCACAATAGTTTATGCGATTGGATTTATTGTGCGATCGCATACTTGAGTTTGTGCGAGCGCACAACTGCCCATGTTCTGACCGTAGCTCCAGGATGTGCGATCGCATAAAGTTTTATGCGACTGGACTTATTGTGCGATCGCACAAAAAAGTGAATTCTGTGCCCCGACTCCTATTTTGCTCACTTTAGCACCAGAATGTGAACGTTGTAATCTATGCTTTTCAAATTTGTAAGATTCTAAAGCAATAAATTGATCAAAAACAATTTATAACCGGTAAGTACCGGGTCGTCCAAGGAGCAATTGTAAACCTAAAATCACTATTCAATTTTACTCAATAAGTCTATTTCCTAAAGATTGTTTTTGTTGTGATTATCAACTACCAATGCAATAACTAATACAATGAAAGGGGTTGTTTTCAAGGTTTTAAAGACGCTCCTAGGGTACTATTTCCCTCCTTGGTGCATTCAACTCTTAACGGTTCAATTTCATGCAAGAATGAATAATGTAAATGATAGATTAAGGCGTGTCCTTATTAAATCAAATTCAATCGCTAGATATTGTTATTCGATTTAAGGAAAGAACACCTCGCACGCGAGCTTCAATCGCTAGATATTGTTAGCTCACGTCCTACTCAAGGTTCTCAATCATCAACGCTAGTTGAGTGATTGATAGCCAATGAGCGGTTTAAGATCAAGCCTATCTCAATGTTAAAATGAGTCACGCTAGTGAACACCACTCAACAAGGGTGAATCTACTTCATTCTAGAATCATTAGTCTCGCTCGCTAGAGCACTCAACCTCAAATTCATGTTTCTAGACCACTTAGGCATTTTATCAAACACTTGATGGGCATAGAATAGACATTTAATCCAAGTAAATTCACAAATCATAACAAGTCTTCATTCATGCATATAATCAATAGATAAACGAGTTTTGTACACCAAGAAGGTCCATAGACCCCTAGAAACTAAGGAGACTACTCACTACTCATGTTCATAGACAAACAATAGTAGTGGGTTTTCAAGAGAAATGAAGAATCGACAAGATGAAGTGAGGAAGTAAGATTAAGAGTCCCCCTATATCCTTGGAGTGCTTCAACTTGATTGATGAACTTCGAAACTCTTTGTCTTCTCTCTAAAATCCCAGCTCTTTTCCCCAAAAACCCTAAGTTTCAATTTATAGAAAGCAGCAAAAATCCTGTCTTTACGACTCAACCGGCCGGTTCAAATGCACGAAGGAAATTGAATCGGCCGGTTCGAGCAGGGGAGCTTGGTCGAGGACTTTCTGAGACTTTGAACCGAGCGGTTCAAATTGTGAAGGAAATTGAACCGGCCGGTTCAGATTGTGGCTGGCTTCCTCTGGAGTCTCTGACCATTTGAGCCGGGCGGCTCAGATTTGTGCACTAATTGAGCCGGCCGGTTCGGCTCCTCAGAGCCTCTTCCCGTCCGAATCTGATCTTGATGTAAACTACAAAGTTGTAGCCCTTTGAAATACCTTTCCAACAAGCTAAAGATCAGCCAAATCGGACATCGGATGAGCCCTATAGGTCCAAAACAAGGCGCAAAGGTCAATATGCTCGGAAATCCATATTTTTGCTCCGAAACTTCGGTTTTCTTCGAGAATTGATCTTTTTGAACTCGGGGACCATAAGGTTGGTTTCTAACCTGAAATGGCAATCAAGTGGGTCAAATGGCATCGAAATAGCATCGGGAATGGACCAAAACTCTTCGTAAATGGGTATGTAAATGAGTCGAGAATTCGACTCATCAGAATGCTCGGTTTTGCTCCAGAATCAACGCTAACTTGTGTTCTCAGCTTAAGCTCATTTATTGGCCTGAAATGAACCACAAGGCGTTAAATAGCAAGTGAAATCGTGACAAAACGAATGAAACAATAAGCATAGAGGCCGCCTAAAATGCGTATATTCTAGAGCTATCAGTCGGAGAGTTGGCTTCAGGTATTGTTCGATATGCTTTTAAGTTTTATGTGCGAATAGAGGGGTGTATCGAATATCGGATTATAAAGTCGATTAAACTACTGGCTTATATGCTCTTTGATTTTCATGATGTGTGATGGAGATTTAGGGTCTGTCCACTTTGACTTATATTTGACTTAACTTAGTTGATCTTAACTGATCTTAACTTATCTTAATTGATCTTAACTGATCTTAACTTATAGTGACTGATCTTAACTTATATTAACTTAACTGAAACTTATGTTGATCGATGAATAGTAATATTATGATGATGATGATGAATAGTAATATTATGATGATGAATAGTAATTTTATGATGATGATGGTTGTGATGATGATGATGATGAATAGTAATATGATGATGATGAATAGTAATATACTGATGATGGGGGGTGATGATGATGATGAATAGTAATTTTATGATGATGATGATGAATAGTAATATACTGATGGTGATGATGGTGATGATGGTGATGAATAGTAATATGATGATGAATAGTAATATTATGATGATGATGGTATGATGAATAGTATGATGATGGTATCATGAATAATATGATGGTATGATGATGATGGTGATGGTGTGATGAATAGTATGATAGTATGATGATGATGGTATGATGAATAGTATGATAGTATGATGATGATGGTTATGGTATGATGAATAGTATGTTGTGATGATGAATAGTATATATGATGATGATGATGAATAGTGTGATGGTATGATGATGATGATGGTATGATGAATAGTATGATGGTATGATGATGATGGTGATGGTATGATGAATAGTATGATAGTATGATGATGATGGTATGATGAATAGTATGATAGTATGATGATGATGGTTATGGTATGATGATGGTATGATGAATAGTATGATGATGATGATGAATAGTGTGATGGTATGATGATGATGATGGTATGATGAATAGTATGACAGTATGATGATCAATAGTATGATGATGATGGTATGATGAATAGTATGATGGTATGATGAATAGTATGATGATGATGGTATGATGAATAGTATGATGGTATGCTGAATAGTTAACTGAAACTTAACTTAACTGATCTTAACTGATAGTAACTTAACTTAAATGATCTTAACTGATATTAACTTATAGTGACTGATATTACTTATAGTGACTTATAAGTCAAAAATTCAAATCAAAATGGACAGGGCCTTAGTGAAGATATATGTTGAACACCAAGCAAAACAGAATATAGAGACAGAGGCACTAATTCTAGCGAGTGATGTAAGTAAAGTGCCATTGTCTCAAGTTCCAGCCACTGATGATGATCGAAATACTGCTCATGTTGAAGATAATATTGCTTTATGATGATAATGTGACTGAAGTAGAGCATGTGACTGAAGTAGAGCATGTGACTGATGAATTTGAAGTTGAGAATGTTGCTGAAGCTGATATTGCAGCTCAAAATCTGGAGGCCTTTGATAAAGTTGTCAGCAATAGGTCTTGTGATAAGCTTGATACAATTTACGATGAACTAACACATTTTTCAGATCTTGAAATGGAACAAGACAAGGAAGACTTATTTTGCAAGCAAGATGAGAACATTGAGCAAGTTAGAATCAACATTAGTAAAGTCGTTGAACGAAATCTTTTCTACTAGTGCTTTGTTGTATGTGCAAATTGATGATGATGTCGGCTACCCACCTTCAGATGATCTTGTTTCTGATTTTAACGAGGATGAAAATGGTCTTTTTTTAATGAGAAGACAGATTATGGAAAAAATATAACGTTGGTTGTTGGAATGCAGTTTTGCAATAAAGAAGTATTTAGAAGTGCACTGAAAGAATTTTCGATATGGAAAAGATTTGATTTTGACTACATCAACAATAAGAAGGATAGAATTAGTGCACAATGTACAACAGAGGCATGTCCGTCGCGAATTCATGCATCACAACAAGTTGATAAAAATGGAGATATTTGTTTTCAAATTAAATCAATGTGCCCGCATGATGAATTGAATTGCGGTAGAGATTGCACAGGCTCAAGGTTATCTTCTGAGTATTTGGCTAACTATTATTTGGAGGCTTTTAGAGACAATCCAAACTGGGATATAAAAGCTTTCAAGCTACATGTCAAAAGAGAGTTTGCGGTTGAAGTTACGTATAAGAAGTGTTGGAGAGCAAAGAACAGAGCACTGACCATTATTGAAGGATCTGTTGGTGAATAATATAAATTACTGAAGGATAATTGTGCAACTTTAAAACTGTATAATCCTGGAAGTTCAGTGTATTTAACCACCGATGCAGGTCATTTTCAGCGTATATATATTTGTTTGGATGCCTGTAAACGAGGTTTTTTGATCGGATGCAGACCAATTATAAGTT
Organism: Rhodiola kirilowii; assembly: GCA_033675215.1. Classification (NCBI taxonomy): domain Eukaryota; kingdom Viridiplantae; phylum Streptophyta; class Magnoliopsida; order Saxifragales; family Crassulaceae; genus Rhodiola; species Rhodiola kirilowii. The sequence goes on from CM066194.1 coordinate 4,510,897, forward strand.
TGGATGCGTGTCATCTCAAAGGCGCATATAATGGTCAAATCCACTCAGCCGTAGGGAGGGATGGAAATGATAACACGTTTCTGATTGCTTACGGGATTTGTGAATCTGAGAGCAAAGAGACTTGGCTGTGGTTTCTTGAAAATTTATTGACCGACATTGGAAACTCGAGAGATCATGGTTGGTGTTTTATTTTGAACCAACAGAAGGTAATTCATATATAGTTATTTGGTTTTTCGATAATGTTCTAGTTATGTGTAAAATAGAAGTTTTATAGTAAGGTTTTTGTAACGTTGACCTGTAGGATACTAATTTGCATTTTTAAATTGTTTCTTTTTTATTTGTATTTTCAGGGTCTACAAGAAGCTATTAAAGAATTGGCACCAACTTCTGAACACAGATTCTGTGTGAGGCACTTATATGCTAATTTTTGAAAAATGTTTAAGGGAAAGCAACTGAAAGATGGTATGTGGGCATGTGCACGCGCATCGACTTTTGCACAATTTCATAAAGTTATGGATAACGTGAAAGGATTAGATAAAGATGCTTATACTTATTTATCAAAATTAAATCCCGCGGCTTGGAGTCGGCATGGTTTTTTATATTTCGTCAAAAGTGATGTGTTGTGCAGTAACATTTCAGAATGTTTTAATTACTTCATCAGAGTTGCGAGAGATCAGCCTATAATAACATGTCTCGAGACTATTCGGAAACTATTGATGAAAAGGTTTTATGATAAGAGAACAGGAATAGAAAATTATGATGGTGACATATGCCCTCGCATTTGGAAAAAGTTAGAGCTGAATAAAAGAGACTCAATGCACTGTAATGTCTACTATGGTGGTGGACCAGCTATGGAAGTAGAGCACACAACTCAGGGCACTTTTGTATCAAATTTGGCTTTAAGATCATGTACTTGTAGGATTTGGGACTTGACTGGAATTCCTTGCAGCCACGCTTGTGCAGCTATAAGACATATGCGAGGAAATCCAGTAGATTATGTTCATCAGTCTTACAGGAAATCTGAGTTCTTGAAAGCTTACGAGCCATATATCTCGCCTATTCCTGGACCATCCGAGTGGCCACGACAAGAAGGAGAAGATGTTTTACCTCCATGGTATAAAAGACAGGCGGGCAGACCAAGGCATCGACGAATTAGAGAGCCTGATGAGCCTGTCAATCCAAATCAAAAACGAAAGGATGGCATCGTAATATCTTGTAGTCGTTGCGGGAAAAGAGGCCACAATGCACGTCGTTGTAAGGGAGATATATCAGATCTAAAGAAAGCAGAAAAAAGAAAAAAAGATGCTGAACGAGCAGCTAGAAATCGCTTAAAGAGAAAGACGATAACCACAGATGAATGCAACACACTGGCTGCCGCTGAAAAAATAAAGAAAGCTAATGTAAAGATTCATTTAGCTCTTTCATCTCATATATACATAGATATATGTATATATATCCTGAATGTATCTAATTTTTTCTATTTTAATTGCAGGTTAGGAGGAAAAAAAACCAATACAACCAATAGTTTTAAGAGAAAGCCAGGTAATGAAAAATTGTCATTATCATGTTTGAAGTTGCTATTTTATTGGGTTTAGTATTACTGTGTGGCAATGTTGCTATTTTTATTATTTTGTTTTGAATCTGAAAAGGAAGTTGAAGTAGAAGTGTTTAAGCTCCTTGATAGCCCTTCCTTCAATTTTTGTTGATTGAATAGATCACTGATTGTTTTATATTGTTTTTACTCTAAAAGTCATTTTATCATCTATTTTATGTTGTTTTTAAGGGAAGTGGTCCAACAGCCTGTATAGTGAATGTCTATTACTCTTAACGTAGAGTTTTAGTTTATTTGTATGTAAAAGATTAAGCATTTTTCATTTTTTTTTGCTTTGCTGATGCTAGCAATATTCAATATGTCATGTAATGTTGTCCTCTTGTTTTATGTAGGTTTCTATTAATGAGCAACCTTCACGAGACTGGCATACGGAGTACGATAACATTGGAAACGCTGTGCCTTATGAAAGACCAGTATCGAGGGGTCCTTCGCAAGTTCAAGTACATGGAGGACTGGCTATGTTTACAAGGGCTGCTGAATGTTCAACATAAAATGGTGCTCGTTAGCGTGATATGCAAGATAATTATGCTTGGAAATATTTAACTAGTATTGAATCTTTTTGAAAATTTTTAAAGTTTAGTTTCTCATTTTGTATGAGCCTAAAAGAAGCCAAAATGTGTACCCTTTTATGGCTCATTAGGTTTTGTTCTTGATCTGAATATGTCATTGAGAATTGGATGAAGTCAAGTACTTTTTGTTTGTAAATGTGAGCAATCAGGTGTAAAAGTTACTACTGTTTTATTATGTATAATCTGAACATAAACAAGCTGGTACACAACCAAAATAAGACAATATTACAGCAAAAGATGATAGAAGATGTCTGAAACAGAAAAGAACAAAGAAAAGTGTTAAACTGCCAAGAAACAAATGCTGCCATCCCATAATAATGTTTGGACAGTGTAATTGTTTCTTCAAGATACCAAAACCTCTGTTGGATCATCTTGTCTCTCAATGTGATCGACAACATTCAAAAAGAAATTTAACTGATCCTTCATCATCATACTGGCAGATCACGCAGCAAGCTTCTTTGCTTAAAGTCAAAATCTAAATGAGTGCCCTGCTGCAGCGGCAATCAATTCCATCTCACCGAAGAAACTCTAAATTGAAGTCTGCCAGCTTGTTTGTCTATACAAAAGACATGAACTTAATATGCTCACCACTAATAGCAACCAACTATCAGAAATAAGATGAAATCACCAAGGAGAAATTGATGATAAACAATTCACTATGAATCCCCTTTTTCGCTCTTCTTCGACACCCTCTTCTTCGACCCTCTTTCAGTGCTTGACAACCAAGGTTTAGCTTGAAATATATGAAAGACTTCACCCTGGAGAGCCAATTCTCCGACCAAGCCAACTCTCGACCAAGTTAACTCTCCGACCAAACTAATTGGAATTCAATTGATTCGACTTCACTAGCGTTTCTCATCACGACGCCATGGTCTCCGACCTCCGTTAGTGTATCGACTAGGGTTTCACTCAATTTGAGAAATAAAAAGTCATGAATAAACGTTGTTAGAATAATTAGTCGTGGTTAAAATAATATTGTTAGAATAAACGTTGTTAACCCTAATTTAACTCTGTTAGATTTGATTAGTAAAACTGTTATATTTTTTTGAATTTGCCTCTTGATTGGAAAAATCATTAGTTGGGACCGTTAATTGGAAAAACGTGATAGTTCAAGGCACCCTACGTACTTTTCCTTAATTTATTTAAGCCATTCAGTGATTTTTAAGAAAATGACATAAATACATAAATTGGATAAACTGTTCAGTCACTTCTCAGGAATAATTACTTCTATTATTTATTAATTACTAAACACTAGCTTTGTAAAAAAAAAATTATAGTAGCTATGTAAAATATAAAAAATAATATGGGTTTTGGTTTTGGATCACTATTTATCATGACGGTATTTCAAGTGTGGGCTATTCAACGGGCCCATAAAATGTTATTCGAAATGATGTTTTATTTTGGATCGTCTTTATAAGTTTTCATCAATCCATGTTACGTGTCTAACAGTGATTTTTAGATTGAAGATCATAAAATGTATGATCGATTTTATTGAATCTCTAAAGTCTAGAGAGCAATTTACTTTATTTATTTCGCCAGGCCCGAGCGGATGAGGAAAAAAATATTAAAAATTTGGAAGAAATTCTTACAAAAACTTAAAAGCAAGATTGGGTGTAAATTTTTCTTAATAAACTTCATTACTATCTGATCACCACCTCTGACAGTTTAACTTAAAAGATGATTTGAGATTTTGAGCTAACTTACAAATCATACTTACTCAAATTGGCATAAGATCCACACAACAGTAATATAAATATAACCCACAAATAAATTCTTATCCCCCTGCGCCGCCTGCCGTTTTCTTTCCCAAATCGAATTTTTTTCATCACCGGTTGGTTAAGAAGGCCTCATCGGTGACTCTGGCCACCGATCCACCGTGTTTGCTGAATCGGTTATGTGGGGAGGCTTGAAAAGGTTTCGGATCGGGAGGTGGTGGGGTTGCTCGTGGTCGGCGGGTGGTGTGAGATGAAAGGCGCTTGGTTTGAAATCGGATCTGGTGGTGCTGGGGATAAGCAGAGAGCTTCGCGCGGTGGAAAGAGTTGGCGCGGATGAGGCGACGAGTACTTTTTAGTCACTTTTTGAATGTTTTTCGTGGTGTTTATATGTGTTAGTGGTTTTTATCTCTAAGTGTGATTGTGTCCGCTTAATGGAGTCTTTTCTAGTCGAATGCGTTTAGACTGTTTTTGTGGTTTTCGTTCAGGTCTAGTTCTATATGCATAGGGTTCTTATTTCGTTCATTATGTTGCAAGTGATCAGCTAGAAGGGACCATCATCTGAGGCGTGAGGTGAGGCCAAGCAGAGCAATAGTCCATTTATTTATTACATAAGTTTATGTTGTTGGATCTGATCCCAACCAAGGTTGTCAAGTCGACAAGTCGAGTCGAGTCGATAGGCTTCTCACTAGTCGACTAGTCGAATAGTCGCTGACTAGTCCTTGACTAGTTGACATATATAATTTATATATAATAAAAGAGGGTATTATGTATAAAATAAGAAAAATAATACGAAATTCATAAAAAGTGCGATAAAAAATAAGTTTCTTTTGTTATAAAGTGCAAAAATGCAGAATATATCATATTTTTATTGTTTACATATTTTTATTTCATTTTTTGGATGATTTTGGTGCAATATGAAAAGATGTTATAATAATTGGGGTACAAATGTAACATTAAAAACTTAAAGGACTTCTATATTATATAAATAAAACAAATAATACTGTTCATCATCTCTCTCCTTTTGTCCCTAAAACTGTAGTCCCGCAGCCGCCATGAACATCTGCATTTTTTTCTCCAATCTGGGTCGCGTTTTGAAGCGATCTGGAACAGCGTTTAGGAACGCTCGATCCGGATCGCCGTTGAACCAAATTTCGTCGAACAAGTCGCAATTCACCTAGTCGAAGTTTCAAGTCGGGCAAGGAAAAACGACTTGCTCGACTAGTCGCGACTAGTCGAGACTAGTCGAGCGACTTAACAACAGTGATCCCAACTAAAATTTCTCTAACTCTAAATCTACTGTAATGACCTTTGTTACAACCAATTTATCAACAAAATAATCTAACCCGCAAATATATCTGATCAATGTCAATGTTGTCCTGGGAATTTTTTTAATAATATTTATATTTTGCTGATTTTTTATTGGTTCAAATTTTAAACAAAGAATTGAATAAACAAAGAATTGAATTTTATTATTGATTTTATTTTACTCTGCACCATATATGTGGTCATAAACTCAATATTGACATTGATAAAGTTTGTTTTGATTAGAAACACGAACTTCAAGATGGATAGAGTGGGATACGTGTCGTGGTTGCTGACATACAAATTTCATTATCATGTCATGTCATTAGTCAAAGGGTGTTACAAATTACTATTACTCCATTTTACTTAAAAATAATAATAGATTTTGGATCAAATATAAAGTATATTTAAATATTAAAACTCTAAATCACTTAAAAATTAGATATTCTTGACCAATCATAATTCGAAACGCTTTTTGTAAATTAAAAAATTAAAATAGATTCATTTAAAAATACATAACAGATGCGAGGGTATAAACGTCCTAAAAGATTTTACGCCGTTATGCTAACTCTGATTTTTAACCAAATAAGTCTGAACATTAACAAAATAAGTCTGAACATTAACAATAAGTCTGATTTTTAACAAACTAAGTCTGAACTTTAACAAAATAAATCTGAACATTAACAAAATAAGTCTAAACATTAATAATAAGTTTGAACTTTAACATAATTTTGAAAATACCAAAGGACTATTTTACCCATCCGTGTTGGATTACGAAATTTAATCCATTTCATGAGTTCAAATTGTAAACAATAATTAACAAGAAAAGTTAGAGCCCCTTATTGTTGGGTTTTAACAACCTCTACTCTATTCTCTCCGCAACTTATTAAGCGGTCCGGTGGATAATAGCATGATGCATGACGGCTACTGCCATCGGATTACAAAATTCAGGATTAAAAATCTTTCGCTATGATATCACTTGTTGAATTTAAAGCCTTTACAAAAATTAACTACTTAAAAATAAAGCTTACGCATATGGGGTTGTAGCCGAGTTGTCTCACCACTTGGCTTCATAATCAAGTGGTCATGGATTAAACTCCCCCACAAATGCATCATTCCCATCAATATTTGGTGAGGAATTTGATTGCTCGGAACAGTTATTATTGTTTAACAAAAAAACAATTATTGTTATCTCCATAAAAATAACAGTTATTGTTATCGGATTGAAGTACTAGGCGTATTGTGAAAATATGTAAACTCGTCCGCTAGAGAAATTTTGTGAAATTCAAACCACCGAAAACGACGCCGTAAGAACTTCCTCAACGCTCAAACCTCAAAGACTCAAACTCTCTCGGCTCTCGCTGTTCGAAAATATATTTCTAAAATTTTAGTAAAAAAGAAAAATCTTAATTCTAAAAAACCCTGAAGCAGAAACCGACTACGAGATCGGCGCCGGAGCTCGCAGCGATAGGATCCGCTAGCGCCGTCTTTCTCTCTCATTACGATGCTTGAAATTGCAATTAGAAAGCTTCGGTAATCGCGTTCGTGAGTCAAGCAGGCTCTAATTTATGGCGTTTCAGGGCTTTCGTGGCTCTTCTGGTCCGGTGCATCCTCCTTCATCGGTTCAATTTGGTGGAGCTGCTCGTCCTCCATCACCTTCGATGCCGTCGTTATTTAATTCGTCGCCAATCCGATCCCCGCCGTTGTACGGCCCTACGCCTCCTCAGCGCTCTCCGCCTAAGTAAGTGTGGGAATTGGTGATTCGCGTCCTTTTTTTCTTTTTCTTTTTATCTCTGGTGATTAGTTTGAACTCTTTCAGTATGTGGGAGGGTGGGATTTGGATTTCAAAGTTGAGGTTGCCGTATTGTTTTAGGTCTTGTTGAATTAGGTTCAAGTTACCTCAAGTGAAGATCTTTGTCGTGTGAAGGTTAGGGTTTTGTTGTATTACGATTTAATATGATTCAGGGGAATTTGAATTGCATAATATAAAGGTGATTTTTTTTCTTGTGGAATTAAACAGCTGTATTTTTACGACAAGGGAAGACTTAAGCCTTTGATCTAGAATTTCGTCAACCATCCTTACACATTTTGCATTAATGGTTCATTAGAAGATGCTACAGAATGTGATGTAAATATGTTTATAATGACCATGTTTGATTGTTCTTCGCCGTCTCTAAGATGAAGAGTTAACTAATGAAAGCAAGAAATCTGTGGGCTAATATTGGTCACGAGTCACATTTTAAGACGCATAATTTTTTAAGTTTGATGTATACAAACTGACAATTTATGTGTTTTCAATTGGCAATAGAAGCGGTGGACCTACTTATAGGCCACAGTCATCACCTGCAGGCTTTGACAACCCATCTATCGTGGATGCATCTTATCCATTGAGCAGAGCTCCGAGGTGAAACTGGAAAGGCTTGAGAACCTTTATCATCCTTTATATCATACCTTAGTTTCGGTGAGAGTGTTTTATTGATTATCATCATCATATTTTTATTCAGGCCTAATATTGCCCGACCAACATGGGACAATAGGCAAAATGGTTCCACTAGTGCCAATAAAAATGTTTATCAACGACTTTCCACGCCAAATGCTTCAACTAGTTCTGGAACTGCCACCCAAGGGAGGAATCCTGGACTTGAAGAGATCAATCAAACAAGATCACCACCATTTCCTGCTGATGATAGAGACAACTTTGAAAACGGCTACATGGCTAGGTTAATTTTTTTTCATGTTTCCTGTGATTACGTTAAATACTTTCTGTACTGCTCACAGTCATTGATTCAGCTTGTTTGAGTAGTCGTTCAGGTTCGCTTAATGGTCCTAGGGAATTATCTCCTCCAAAAGCGCTATCGCCTCCAGCTTTCATGAACCATCAATCCAATATCCAGTCTACACCTTCTGGTGTCTCTCAGAGGTATGCTAGGCTTCATTTTTCTTTCTGCCTTATCGAATGTTTGTTCGACACTTGTTCGATGTATCTACCATCCAGACGAGGGTGGATTTAAAAAGAAGTGTTATAAAAAGGAAATCCACATCCCATTGTAAATCAAAATCTGCTTGATCATGTCTAATTATGATTGGCACATCCCGAAAGAAAAATGAGCGACATACCTTGTGCAAATGCTGCTTTATGATTTTCCATGCACAATTAATGATCAAATACCTGGTGTCAACCATGCGACCTCCCTGTGTTTTTAAAGTTATATCTTCCATAGTTATTTGGGTGTTTCATGTTTTGCAAGGGTTGGGCACCTATAACTTCTGAGAGTTGGTTTTCGATGTAGGCTGGATACACATTATTTTCTGCTTTGACTGTTTGCTACTATTCTGGTTAGAGTGTTAGGTACTTACTGATTTGGCGATATGTATACCCGTATTGCCACTAATCATATAGAGTACTTCTAAGTTCTAACAGTTTACTGCCTAGGCCCTCTTCATTCCCCGCCACGGGAGGTTCTAGATCAAGATCACCCGTTAGTTATGCTGACTTGCCAAATTTACAAGAATCTCCGTCTATATCACCTGCTGCTGCTGCATTTACTTCTTCGAGAGGGATGCCATTGGAAAATTTGCCCAGGCCGAATCCAACACCTTTCTCATCTCCAAAACAAGAATTCAGGAATGACACTCATTATAGCCCGAATCCATTTAAGAGGTAAGCTAGGTACTTCGATAGGCAATGTTGTTAAAATCACTTTTTAAAGATCGTTACGAAGTACATAATTTTGATTTCCATGAACTTCTCCAACGGAGTTCTTCTAACTGGTGGGCACATGCAGTTACACCTGCTTATCAATTGATGCATTGCCCTTCAACATATTTAGTGTACAATAGGAAACTGTGAATCCTTTTCTTTCTGGCTGTTATACTTTTTGTGTATGTCCATGAGGGTAAGATCATACACCTGTGTGGAATGTACTACACTTATATATGCTAAAGAATTCTGTTTTGGAGGGATATTTTTTGTATTGCAAAGATATTACCGAAATTAGATCAGTTTATCGGCTATGGCTGGTACCTTTCGTTTTGGTTTTACACATGTTTTGGAAATTTTTTTATTAATAGAGTGTTGTGGAATTGCTCTAAAGGATCTTGTTGGCTGCTTTGCTAAGTGGGTTGTTGAAAAGAAAAATAAGAAGGGGGCCGTCCCAAAAGGCCTGAAAATTCTCCTTCTAATATACAAAAATATAAAGAAAGAAAAGAGGGGCCTAACTATTGAAGACATTCCTTTCTAAAATGTTTTTGTTTGCATTTCCTTGATATAGTTAACATTCATCTATGTGAACACATGTCTCAGAGAGTAGTCTTAGACTCTTAGTTGTCCGTGTAAATTCCGCTTTATGAATGAATGCACCTTCTTAGAATATATCTCTCTTTTTTTCCAGGCCCTCCATGTCAACCAAAATAGCCCCTGCGTCGCAGACAGCTCCATTTACTCCACAGTCTCAAACTCGCAGAATAGTTACACCGCCATCAAGGAATAATGATTTGGAGAATACTGATGTCATTCGTCCCTCTCTTCCAAAGAGGACTAGGTCACCACCGCCTCCTTCAAAAACTAGAGAGTTTCAAGAAATTTTCAATCCAAACGAAAATGATGCTGATAGGTCTGTTTTTTTGACACCTTGCCCTATTGAAACTAATGTTGTGGATGCTTTTTAGCTGTGGATTTTTGATTTTGCTGGCCGGCTATCATCTGGTTACGATTTTTTGTCATTTTGATTTTATTATTCTGTTTACTTAGGGAAACACAGGCAAAGGCCAAGCGAATGGCGCGGTTCAAAATCGAACTAAGAGAAGAGGAACGAACAAATCAAGATTCTCCTATCCAGAAATTACCTAGCAACCGACCAATAAACCATGCAACGGAGAAGCCTATGGCTTTAAAGGACCCTTCGGAGGAAGGAACCGGGCAGCATCCAAATGGAAATATTGTGTCTGATTATGAAGCCATGGAGTCTTCCGGTGTCATCATCGGGTTGTGTCCAGACATGTGCCCTGGTATACATCCTTCTATGATTTCAGACTTTGAAATTGCTGTCACATGGTGTGATGCGAATTCAGTCTATCTCCAGCGAATCAATCATGTCTTTCTTAATTGTTGGACAGTAATATGAGATGTAATGACGTTATCAACTCTGTTCACTTTGAAAATTCTTTTGTATCATGTCTACAATCCTTTTCCAACAGAGCCGGAAAGGGCGGAAAGAGAGAGGAAGGGAGATCTCGACCAGTATGAGCGGTTGGATGGGGATAGAAATCAAACAGACAAATCTCTTGCTGTGAAGAAGGTAATACTCAAAATAACAAGAGATGCCTTACCATTTATGCCTACATGTTGTTCATTTACATGTTTGTTCTATAAACCTCATAGCCGCTGTACTTGTACTTGATGTTCAGTATACACGAACTGCTGAGAGAGAAGCAACTTTGATTCGTCCTATGCCCATCCTGGAGAAGACAATCCAATACCTTCTAAGTTTGTTAAATACTCCGTATGATGATAAGTTTCTCGGCATGTATAACTTTTTATGGGATAGAATGAGGGCTATTCGGATGGACTTGAGGATGCAGCACATTTTCGATCAAGGGGCTATTACTATGCTTGAGCAAATGGTCAGTTTTTCGTATATATCCTTATTTGCCTGGTCCTTGACATGGACCTCTTCAGGCTTGATTGTACTGACCTCTCTGGCTTTATTTTCTTCAAGAAATCCTTCTTGTGATTTTCTTCCTGTCATTTTCAACAGTTAGTGTTAGGTGAAATTCAACACACCAATGAGAGACGTTTCGCTTGCAATTTCGATGTGTGTGTCGCTGGTTCACATTTCCATTCCAGTGTGTCATTGTAATTTTGGCTTTTCAAGAACATTTAAAACACTCTTTATGTGTGTAATTTATACATTTTTTCTTATCTAAACAGAATTATTTACCATTGCAGTTCTTACAAGTTGAGTGATATTAAGTGCCAGTGTCCTTATTTTCTAGTCGTAAATTTGTCAAAAAGTGTTCTTTTTGCCTTATCTTAGAAATCCGTACAAAATTTTTTCTGACATCTTGGTGGAACAAATCCAGAGTTCATAATTAATGACTGCTGGATCATGTTTTTACAGATAAGGCTTCATATAATAGCCATGCATGAGTTATGTGAATACACAAAAGGTGAAGGCTTCTCGGAAGGGTTCGATGCACACCTTAACATTGAGCAAATGAACAAAACATCTGTAGAGTTATTTCAGATGTACGATGATCATAGAAAGAAAGGAATTGATGTACCTACAGAAAAGGAATTTCGAGGATATTATGCACTGCTCAAGCTTGATAAGCATCCTGGCTACAAGGTAATCTCAATGTGCCATTATCCTAAACATAATGTTCCAAAAAAATAGAGTTCTTAAAATTTGCCGATTTTCATTTAGGTTGAACCAGCAGAGCTTTCACTCGATCTTGCTAAAATGACACCAGAGCTAAGACAAAAACCAGAAATTCTATTTGCTCGAGATGTGGCCAGGTCTTCCTTTTTTCTAATGATATCTTTCTTAAATCTTTCAATCCCAGCTTCCTTTGAAATAGATAGAGCATGTTGACACTATCAAAAAATCTATTAGTATAAAGCTCCGCTTTTCCCTTTCTCAGGGCTTGCAGAACTGGTAATTTTGTTGCCTTCTTCCGACTTGCTAGAAAAGCAACATACCTTCAAGCATGCTTGATGCATGCACACTTTGCTAAGGTAACAACTTGTCCATAATTAGATAATTTATGGGATGTAAATTTGTTCATGTAATATTTGCTGCCATTATCAGCTGAGGACCCAGGCACTTGCTGCTTTACATGGTGGTCTTCTGACTGGTCAGGGTATTCCTGTCGTTCAAGCTTCTCAGTGGCTTGGACTGGAGGTGTGTAGATCTTTGCTGTACATTTGATTCTTGTTCACGCACTATATGCTTTGGTCAACTCATACTGACGTTTCTGTCATTTGACTCATGAACATTAGGACGATGATGTAGACTGCCTTTTGGAGTACCATGGATTCTCAATCAAGGACTTTGATGTGCCATATATGGTAAAGGAAGGCCCATTTCTAAACAGCGACAAGGATTACCCTACAAAATGTTCCAATCTAGTTCATCTAAAGAAATCAAGAAGCATTGTTGATGACATTATATCTTCATCTAAATTAGTGCCCATGCCAAATAAAGAAAGGAAGGTTGAGACCCATAAGATTCATAAAGAAGGCTTGCCGGTGGCTCAACCTGTAAAAAAGAACAGTATTCCTCGTGTTGTGGATGTGAATATGATTGATCAAGAGCCTGTCATGGCACAGGAAGATCATATATCAGATCGGCTTATGAAAGAGACACCAGCTATTATTCAACAATATTCGAATAACAACTGGGCGCCCAGCGTGAGTATTCCAACATGGACTTATCCCTCAACACCCAGATCTCCTCTAGCTAAACCTGTTACTAAGGAGATACGAACACATGAATCCTTTGGCAGAGACTCTCCTAAGAAAAGTGTCTTGTCATCAACAAGTCCTCCATCTCCGAGATCTGTAGTACTGCCTATGCAGATTGCCGAGACAAGAGCTATTCAAGAAACTTCTGCCGGGGACATTCAATTTGGTGAGGAAAAATCGGGAGCACTGGGTGTTTTTGAAAGTTCTGATTCTGATGACATCACTGACAACTATCATGTGGCGGAGGCCAATGAGTTGGCTAAAATCAAATATGGTAAAGAAGTTGCAGAAGCTAAACTAAAGCTGCTAATAAGGTTTGTATCTTTTAACACTAAAATGGTCATTGAGAAATTGTCATTTTGTTTCTCATCAACAAACCTGTGTGCTTAGATTGTGGAAACGTCGTGCTTCAAAGATGAAAGAGCTGCGCGAGAAAAGAGTTATTGCTGCTAATGCTGCGCTAAATTCATTGTCACTGGGATTGTCAATACGAAGTAATAAACATGTAAGTTCGGTTTTACAAATTTTCATGAGCATATTGTATCTCCTTATGTGCTCTCCATCCCTCCAATTGTCATAGGTGTTTCGCTGTCGGTATGCTATTGTTCAAAGTATTGTCAGATTTTACTAGCTCACTTACTCCCTTCAATAAAATTCTGTTGTATCATTTAAACTTAGAAGACATGTATTAGTATTCCGCTTTAGATAGGTCTTATCTGTTGGTGCTAATAGATGTGACTGTAGGCATAGTAGTGATTCTAAAACACTGTAAATTTGTATGTCTAGAATACGTCAACTTGGATTGATTTTGGATGTTAACTAAAGTTTTCCTTTACTTTATAGGTACCAAGTACTTCTCCTGTGTTCAACATCAACCATATTGTGAGGGAAAGATATGATAAATATGAGAAGTGTTGGTCTCCACTGAATGTTTCAGAGGTTGTTGCTGATCAGTTGCACCAGAGAAATCCTGATGTGAATTGCTTATGCTTTAAATTAATTATTTGTTCTCAGATGAAAAACGTTGACATCCATTCGGAGAAGCACAAGGTCGCTGGTCCAATGACTGCTGGTTTGTGGTTACGTTCCAAATTAATTCCTGATAGGAAAGTTGATGATGATCTATTATTGTTATCCCCTGACATGGCAATATGGAGAACATGGGCTTGTAGTGAATCCAGTTCAAGAGAGATTTGCTGTCTATCAGTCATCAATGATGTGAGATTCGAAGATCTGACTGAGGAAGTTATCGGTGCAAATGCAGTTTTGTTTCTTTTCTATGATAGCATTTCATTAGAGCTTCAGCGGGCTAGCCTACGGAATATTGTAATGTCGTTGCCATCTAATTCAAGGCTTCCTCTACTTATACTATGTGATTCTTATGAAGCAGACGTATCAGATCCATCTACTTCGGTCGCTTGCAAGCTAGACCTGTCTAATGTTGATGGAACTAGAATAAGTGAAGTTAATGTTGTGTTTCTCTCTGTAAAGAGGGAGCTAGAGCCTTCAGATGGGTTTCACAGTGATAGTCAACTAAGGCACGGGCTACAATGGATGGCCAGTGAGTCGCCTGTACAACCTGTACTGCAAAGTGCTCAGATACGTGATGTAGTTTTGAGTCATTTGAAGCCTTCATTAGACAGGCTTACACAGATGAGTGTGTATGAAGTAGGTCCAGAGAACTGTGTAGCTGCATTCAATTGGGCATTGGATAGATCAGTTCATGAAGTGGTTGAAGCTGCTAAAGGAAATCCTACTGGTTGGCCTAGTCCTGAAATTTGTTTACTGGACAACTCTAGCAATGAGCAGCAGGCTTGTGAATTGTATTTGCCAAGGGTAGGCTGGAGTTCTCCTCAAAGAACTGAAGAACTCGTGCATGCGTTAAACAGTTGTAAGCTTCCTGCACTAACAGAGGATTTAACATGGTTGCATAGAGGTTCTTATATGGGCGAGGACCTTGAGAAGCACGGTTCACTCCTTGAAAACTGTCTATTTGGATATTTGACAGAGTCAGTAAAGGTCCTGGGATTATCATTGGCTAAACAGGAGGCACATCTGATTCTGCAGAAGAACACTAGACTTGAACTTCGTAACTCCAGCTTCTACTTGGTTCCTGATTGGGCTGCAATATATCAAAGAGTCTTCAATTGGCAGCTGACGAATTTAACCAACGTAAAGCATTCAACAGTGTACTTGCCAAAGCATCAAGACGGAGTTCCACAAATGTCAAGTATAGATACATTGATGCTAGATTCAAACTTACCCTCGACATACTGTCTGGACAATCCTTCTTTAGATGAACTGGTGGAGGTAGGATGTGGAATTTCAGAAACTCATCTTCCCCCTATTCTGACTGATCCAGTCGGTAGTCAAGTACAAGTGACTATGGATCACTCAGCCTCACATGAAAGGGATTCAACCCAGGACAGAGAAACTGATGCAGATGATATGCATCTAAGTCATGTATTGCCAGATACTAGTAATGAGTTTGAAGCTGTAGCAAAGAAGGAAGCTGGCAGATTGAGTGAATTATTGAATAGCTGTAACATATTGCAAAACAGTATCGGCAAGAAGTTGTCTTTATACTTCTGATGGGCTGATTCCCATACCTTTATTCATGACACGAGAAGAAATCAGGAAGTGTAGAAAGTTTTACCACCCGCTTGGGGCTGTTGTAACATTGTAATAATAAATTGTTTGGCATTTCCCTATGGGCCACTTGGCTGGAGGTGTCGGCATATCCAAGTCTGCAGCCGGGATTGCTTTCAGTGATACAAGTACGACAGATTAGCTACGAGGTATTCAGTTTCTGAAGCAGCAAACTGAGACCGGATATACAGATCCTTCCTGCACCATATGTAAGATAAGTGTGGTCTTGACCTTCAGAATTCAAGGAACATCCATGGCTACGAATGGACCTCTCTGGCTGAAACTCTAAAGACTCTTCCCGCATTCGCACTGAGAATAGGACAACTGACTTTGCTGGAATCTGAAAGCCTCCTGCAAACGGTTGTGGCTGCTGTAACTTGTGATGTCTTTTTGATAACGCATTGTAAAGTATCCCATTTGGTTAATGTTATGCTCATTTGCTTTCAGCTTTCCGAGTACTTCTTGCACTTTTTCGACATTTTGGATTTTTTCTTCTTCTTCAAGTTGTTCACTACGTGTGAATTAATTACCCAGAGAATCCAACTGATGCATTAACAAAGTGGCGAGGAATAATAGTTTCATGTAGTTTAGAAATGAATTTTCGAGAAGTAAAGATCACAGGAAACGTGTCATAATTCTTCTTACTTATTATTCCTTGTCCAGATGAGCCCCTTACAACTTTTCCAATCCCTGAGTATACTACGATAGTAACCTGCTCGGAACACAGCCTAACTCAATTTGCATTTGCCCAGAGCCGAATGAACAAACTCCCTTCAAAAAATAGTGCTGGAGCATTAATGTTTGTTGTACCGACGATCAAAGATATCACCAATAGAGTTGGGAATTGGAAGTGCTTAGCAGAATTTTGAGTAAGCCGTGTTCCTCTACTGACTTTAAATTCCACCCAAAGTGCGCGAAAATAAATTTGTCTCACCTTATGTTTGCGGATGATGTGATTATTTTCTCTAAAGCCAATCTGGAGTCCCTAGCAAAGATAAAAGCAGCTCTTAAGCTTTTTTACACGTGGTCGGGTCTTAAAGTCAGTGATGATAAGTCTGCCATCTATTTGGAGGGTGTAGGGAGAGGGAGATCGAGATGATGGCTAGAGCAATGGGTTTTCAGATCGGCCGGTTGCCGTTTTTATACTTGGGAGTCCCTTTGGATGGCTGTAGCCTCAAGAGGTCAGCATATAATATGATCATTGACAAAATGTTGAGTAAGATAACATCGTGGTCTGCAAAGTGCCTTTCCTACGAAGGTCGGCTTGTGCTTATAAAACATGTCCTTAGCGTCATTGGTTCTTATTGGATGAGGGTACTGATTTTTCCGAAGGCAGTTATAAAAAAGATCACCTCTATTTGTAGGAATTTCCTTTGGTCGAGCAAGAGTGAAGGTAGGAGAAGTCTAGTTTCATGGAAAGATGTGTGTCGCCCTAAGGAGCTTGGTGGTTTGGGCATTAAAGACCTTAATATCCATAATAAAGCGATGAGTATGGGACATATATGGGACCTGTTGCTTGAAAAACAGCCCCTTTAGGTGAAATGGATGAATAGCTACTATTTCAATAACATGTTGATTTGGTCGGTGGAGGAGAAGGGGCATCACTCTTGGGTTTTGAAGAGAAAATTGCTCCTGCGAGACACTGCTAGGGATTGCATAGCTGATGCAAATAACAGGGGTAGAGAGTCGAGGTCTTCACAGTTAAAGAAGTTTATGCCTTACTTCAACAGCCAGGGAGAAGGATGGAAGGAGCTGATTTGATATGGAATAAAATTTTGCATCCCAGACACAGTTTTTGTGCTTGGCTAGTGATGGGGCATATTTATATGACTCGATGAATCAGTTAAACCCACCAAATTAGACAATTTGTCTTAACATCTTTCACTTGTTAGTCCCATTTTGCTCTACAGGCTATGTTGAGGTTTAGGGAAGAAACCAGCTTAAAAGATGAGTTTTATGCTAGAAATACATTACAAGTTGATCGGGCCAGTCGGTGACCGAGGAACCCAGTCGGTGCCCGAGAAGCCCCAGGCGTGGCCGAGCTTTAGTATCGGGCCGCGACCGAGAAATACCGGGTCACGTCCCAGGTCGGTATCCGAGCGGTCTCGGCTGAGGCCCGAGAGTCAATACGAAGAAATAAGGGCGCGCCCCAGAACAGTGCCGGGCATCACTGCTGTGTGCTCGCAAGCGCGCTGAGGTTCATGACCGAGGGATGTCGGGCTGCGTCCGAGACAGGCGCCCGAGCGCATCCGAGACAGGCACCCGAGCGCATCCGAGACAGGCGCCCGAGCGCATTCGAGACAAGCGCCCGAGCGCACCCGAGGCAAGCGCCCGACCAAGCGCCGAGTAGAACTTTTTCCGACCAAAACTCCGGCGAAGTTCCAGCTACTTGCTAGGTCCGATGTCCATTGGAAGCATCTTGCTCTAAGAGCAGCTTGTCTTGTGAAGCACCTTGCTCAAGGGATGCCACACTTGGCACCAACTAGCTTAAAGGCAGCTAGCTTATGGACGAAGGAAGCTCCAAGAAGTATGGAACTTGGCACCAGCTAGCTTATATTGCGACTAGCTTAAGGATGAAGGAAGCTCATAAGAGGTCGACACTTAGCACCAGCTAGCTTAAAGACGGCTAGCCAATAAGAAGCATTACTTCTCCATGAAGCAACCGCCCACCCATGCCTATAAATAAAAGAGCTTCATCCCTTTCATAGTGTGCGATTTTGTGACAACTTTAGAGAAACTTAGGAAGGGAAACGAGAACTTGTGGGTCGAAAACACTTGTAGTACTTTGCACTAGCAATCAAAAGCTCAATTCTCCTCTACTCGTTCTTGCTTTACTTTCGTTTGCAATGGTTATGATATTCACTTCAATGAGTATTAGTAGCTAAACTTTCATTCGGTCAAAAGGAGTTCTTATACTATGGAACCGTTCTAGACCCTTGCTTTCATATTACTTTAATGTTCTAGCTAGTTCTTGTGCCTTCGGGGTGAACATAACACGGAAGAGTGGATGCTTGAAATGGCGCTCTTCCGAGTAGTTCATTCCCTCTATAGTCGCTTGGTTTGTTCGGAAATGAGGGATCAAGCGACTGCACTTAGGTTAATATACCTTGAAATGGGTGTTAGCCTAGCTAGAACTAGTAAGCTTTGTCTTGAAATGGAAAAGCCGGAGGTGCAAATGCTTGAAATGGCTTAGTTTGAAGTTATGTCTTGAAATGGAATAATTCACTCCCTAGAACATTTGGTTAAATCCTTGGAGGTCGATGATGAACGGGGACTTAATATAAGGCTCCTAAGACCGAATTCCTTCTCTTTAAAACCACCTTTACATTACTCGCTCTTTATTTTCTCGCACATTTACTTATTGCTCTTACTTTTTAAAGACTTGGACCTTCAAGCACTTTAACTTCTCGCACATTTACTTATTGTCTTTAATTTCTTAAGACTTGGTCCTTCAAGCAATCTACTTTCCCGCACGTTTACTTTCCTCGCACTTTATTTTCAGTCATTTACCTTTCAAGTACTCATTTTCCGCACCAAAACCTCAACCAAAAACCTCAATTGTCTTTTCTTTATTTATTGCTTTCAAAAGAACAACTGTTTCCAACCAAACTCCCTTGGGTTCGACCCCTACTTACCACTTGCTAGCCAATAGTGAGCCACACGTAGTGGAAATATAAATTGTAAATTTGCAGGTCACAACGACGGCCTGTCAGCTAGCTTTCTGGAATAGACTGCCAACTAAAGACAACCTCAATGGCCTCCATCATGAAAATAATGTTTGTTGCTGGTGCCAAGTGGAGGAGGAAAGCGAACGTCACCTTTTTTTTTCAATTGCACTGTGGTAAGACCGATTCATTGGTTTTTGAATCTGATAAACACCACTGTGTGTTGGGATTCTTTGGAGGGCTTAATAGATTGGTTCAAGAGGAGAGCTTGGGGTAGTAAAGCTGAGAAAATTACTGCTGCTTTCATTATAAATGCCGCTATTTATGAGTCGTGGAGGGCAAGAAATCAATGCATCTTCTTGAAAGACAGCTCGTCCGCGGAGCAACTCATGAAAAGAATTTGGAACTTACTCAGACTTAGAGTTGATTAAAAACACCAAATCAGACAGTTATTTGTATTATTGGTTTGTGGAAAGATGTAATTAGTCGTCTGTTCTTAGTTGGTCAGGTTGTTGTGTTTGGTGATGAGAGCTTTGTTCAGGTGTTGTTAGTTTGGTGTCTGTTGGGTGGGTTTTGAGTTGGGTTCGTTTGAGCCTGGGTTCCTCGTTTGTCAGGAGGCTGTTTGCCTTGTTTTTGTTTACCCTTTGAATGAATTCGCTTTATTCAAAAAAAATGAAATGAATTTTCGAGAAGTAAAGATCACAGAAGAACGTGCTTATTCTCATATTTCTTCATACTATTATTCCTTGTCCAGATGAGCCCCTTACAACTTTTCCAGTCCCTGAGTATACTACCATAGAAACCTGCTCGAAACACAACCTAACTCAATTTGCATTTGCCCAGAGCCGAATCAACAAACTCCCTTCAAAAAATAGTGCTGGAGCATTAATGTTTGTTGTACCGACGATCAAAGATAGTTGCGTCAAGTCACCAATAGAGTCGGGATCACGAGTCCTTTGCGTGGTCCAGCAGCCTATCCATTTCCTTTCACCTGCCATGCGCATGAGAATCAACATTTTTCTCGTAACAGTTCACAAGGTTTTTTTTTGTTTGCCGAATACAGAACGTGCGAGAGAGCATTTACAACATCAATTTGAATAAATAAGCATGATGAAAGTGAACATACAGGTTCGTTTGGATGTGTCGGAGAAGGATAGATAATGGCTGGACTTCTATCTGTTTGTTGGCCAATAGGCAATTCTGACAAGTTGCTTATGCTTCGCACTGAGCGGTAAGCTTCTGATCCAGTAATCAAAGATATTTCTGAAGGCTCACTTCCACTCTTCACTCTGTCCAGCCTGCTGCCACTTTTAGTCGAACCATCAGCAGAAACAAACTGTAACAGGGTCATGTAAGCACATGTCATTGTAAATCACATTCAGTATATAATACAACCTGAATACCGACCGAAACAAGCTTCCATACATACTAAATGATTTTCAAACTTTATGAAATTACAGCTACACGAAAGAAAGTCTATCTAAGGCATAACTAAAATGCTTGTATAATCAGTCTCCAAAGTGCCGATTTTTTTTTGCCAGATGCTAAAAAAGACAGGCCATACTGTTACGAAAAGTATCTATGGTCTAAGAGGATTTTAGATAAACAATGAAATCAAAGGGGTTCATACTTGTTCCAAATCTTTTATGTGTATAATGATAATTGTTATATCATCTGTTCGATTCTCATGTTCCAACCAGCGTTTGTAGGCTTCTCCAGCAATTACAGAACATGCATCACGAGGATCAGCATACTCTGAAACCTGCATGGAGGGAGTCAAGATCCCTTGCAGGTCGTGAGCAATTCAAAAAAAAAGGTAATAAAATATCAGTGAGAACAGCATTTATCTACAAAGCAATTATGACATAAAGCCGTAAATAGGTAATATTGTGCTTAAGCTGATAGTACAGTTAGCTCAAATGAGAAAGAAACCTTAGCCAACACTACGGGCCAGCAATAAATTGCTAAGGAGTTCACGGCAAAAATGAAGGATTTCTCTAGTTAGTACAAGAACAAATCACGTCATATTTTACTGCAGGGATTTTGCAAGATTCGTAAACTATTTCAAAAATGCATATCTATATCCATGACTACCATTGTTGAAGATTGGAGAAGTGAATGCATACCATGTTGACCACAGCTTGGCTTGACAAAAACTCAAAAATTCCATCACTTGCAATGACGAGAAACAGGTGATTAGGCTTCAGTTTAACCGTAGACACCTCGGGAACAGCAACAACGCCGATTTTCTCAGCGACGCTATCTCCTACACTCCTTGTAAAAGCTGTTCCAGGATACATTCCATTCTGAACCCAAAGCCTTGGAGGATCACCACCTTCAGTTTCTTCATCGCCCCAAGATTGAATCTCCGGGTCCTTAAGTCCTTCTACCTGATCCACACTTAGCACTCTCGCTCCATATTCCTTCACCCTTTCACACTCATCTTTCCTAAATGGCGTCTGATCACATGACAAGTCTTCTGCAATAATCTTGTTATCCACCTTAACAGCAATAACGGCCCGGGAGTCACCCACATTAGCAACAAAAATAGTGTCCCCAACAACCAAAACACAAATTGCAGTAGTCCCACTCATCGAATCATCAATCTCACTCTGATGCAACTCAGTATTAATTATATCAAACGCAGAACTATAAGCTTTTACTGGATCTTCCACTAATACTGGATTATTCGACAACTCCTCGACTAATCTTTCCGTCACAAAATTTGCACATTGTGTCCCAAACTGACCATGTCCATCAAACACGCCGAAAAAATGAACATTTGGATCACCCTGAAGCTTAGTCCTAATACAGAAACTATCCTGATTCTGCTTATCTGGCGAGTCTGGATAATAACCACGCTGAGACAGCACAGAATACTCCAAACAGTAATCATAACCGGGAACAGGTACGCGCTCCAATGATCTCTCAGTCAGCACGTTTTTCTTACTAAGACTAAACCTCCCAGGCTCTTTGAAACTATCCCCATCAGCTGACTCCGGCAGATACTTACTACAACACTTCCCATAAACACAACCCATCCTCCCTGAACAATCCAAACACTTCAAGCCACAGAAATTCAATAGCCGCCCAAGTGCTCGACGAAATTCCCAAACTAAGTAACACATGGATCCGAACCACCCATACCCAAAAAAATCGCACCTTTTTTCTTTTTTTACACAACTACAAATAAATTCGCCAAATGGGCTGCGATCCAAAGCTGCAAAAAAACTCCATCCGAGCCCAGTTCCTAAACAACTCCGAAACCCTAATTTTCAAATTCCGACCCAATCACCTTGATCACGATTTCCACAGACGACAACGACTTTGCTCACTGATCTTTCCTCTGGGTTGATGAACGCAGCTTCGTTCTTATCATTTCGGAAAGTGGAAGAAGTGATTCTGGAATGACCCCTAAATGAAGAAACGAATCGGGGCTCGATGTAATTGGATTAAAGCAAGAAAACCCCAGAAGGAATTAAAATTTCAGGAAATTAATTTTTCTGAGAAATCGGAGAAGAAAGATCATCACACACACGGATAGCGAATGAACAGAGAGAGAGAATGCATTAAGAAATTCTGAGATTCGAGAATGTTGGTAATAACCATATTTTATTTATTTGAATTAATAAATAAACAAATATTAATATTGGGCAGACAAAATATATGATATATGTCAATGCCAATAATTTAATCATTTTGGTTGATTGTAGATGAAATCAATCCTCGTTTAAATTAAATAATACAATAGGTGTTTGAAATTCAAAAAAAAAACATTGCTTATTTTACTTTTTAAATGTCTGGTGTTAATAAGGTGGTGGTTGAGTTGCTAAAACACTTACCTTGCAATAATATGGTCAAGGGTTTGAAACCCACGGACGCGTTGTTCCTCCCTCGTGGAGGTGTTTCTTCATCCCGACTCGGCGTGGACGTGTTGTTCGTCCCTTATGGACATGTTGTGTTCTGCTGGTGTTCCTCGCATGATGTGTGGAGGTGCGTATTCAATCGTGTGTTCTCCAGATAGAGGTGCCTTATATGTCCTCGAGTGGTGCCTTGTGTGGCCTGTGCTCTAAAGTCCAGTGATTGTACCCGAATAACAAAGTGCTCATGTAATATATGCAAAGTGCCTTTGTGCAGTACTTGATTTGTATGAAATGTCGTAACCCATTAACCCACAATCAAAAAAATGTATAGTATTTTTACAAAATTAATTAACTTTAAGTAGTTTAGTAAATTGAATTTTTAAAAGAAAATGTTTACATTTTACCAATGTACATGCTCATGTTGATTTTCTGATTTTGAGTTTATGTGACTTGCATTTTAATTAGGTGTAGCGGTGTGAAGTTATTAACTGAATTAGTGGAAGTAATTATATTTTATTTTGTTAATGAAAATACAGTAGAAGTAGTGTTGTAATATTTTTTTCAAACAAATCAAGTATCAGTTTATCAAAAAAACAAATCAAGTATCAAATCCGAGTTGGTGCTAAGAGTGGTCTGTGCTCCAAGAGTCAAGATATTCATATGTACCCAATAAAGTTCTCATGCAATGTGCAAAAGATATATCTGTATAATGCTTGAAATGTTAAAAATCCACAATCAAAAAAAAATTCAAACAAAATGTGCATCTTAAAATTTTCCATTTGTAAATAATTCCTTAAGAAATTATTTTTCATGACATAATATTTATTATGGTATGAGAGTATGAGACCCAAATATTATGTTAAGTTATAACCAAGCATAGAAGATAAGAAGCCTTGAATTTTAAGCATGATAATATTGGAATTTAAAGAAAAAAAATGATGCAAGGCAAGTCATCCTTTTCTTTCAATGAAAGCGATTTCTAATCTACTTTTTGAAAAAGAGATCTGCATCTTTTTGTAGCTTTGTTCAATCGAATAATATAAGTGTGACAATGACAAAAAGTTCAATGCCAATGCCCCCCATGGTCCTCTTATTTCTTTTGATTTCAAATCTTTACGACAAGAGGATTTGCCTTTGGAGACTTCAAATAAAATTTTAAATACTGTCAAGAACAAAATACAGTTTTAATGTCTAGCTTAAGTTCACGATCCACACAAAAAGTTCAAACCCCAAAGAAGAAGGTTTTTCTAGAGAACTATGGAAAAATGTGGATAAAGTATAAGAAAAGACATATGTGGAGTCTTCTAGATATATTATTTTTGGTTATTGGATCAAAGTGATCCTACTCATTCATTTGGTAGTTAGATTAGTAGTATAAATGGAGTGTTGGTTAGTGGTGAAACTCAAGTTAAAATAGTGATCTAAACCATAAGTAGGAGAGTTTTGATGACGTTTTCTTTTATACGAAATTTCATTCAATAATGTTATACTTTTATAAGCAAGTTTCTCAACAAATACATTACATCAATGGATATTAAATTCGTTTTCTCGATATTTATATAATAAAATTTCAACTATATTTCAAAAACATAAGCATGGAGTGAATATTGCAAGTTAAGTTATTCTGGTGGGTATGAAGGCAATGAGGCTCTCGAGATGTCATTTTTTATAGCGGTAATGATGAAAAAGACTAGTTTAATAAACAATGCCCACATCAGAAATTAGAAAGTGCGAATTTAACACTTCATAATAGGCGATGTGATATTGAATCATGGGTGATTATTGGCATGAGTAAGAGGTCGAGATTATAAATCTTTGATATATAAAGCAAACTCCCCGAGTCAATTTTGCTTATGAGCAATAGTTTACATGGGAGGATCAAGTCACTTTTGAACAACTTGCCAGAGTCGTCAAACAATAAAATGTCATTGGATGAATTTTCGGAGGAAGACCTTTTTCATATTAGTTTAGGTGATATAATGAATTCTTCCCTTATCAAAAAAACAAGATACACCTCCTGCTAAGGATGGTTTATCTTGAAGCAATTCTTATTGAGGTTGCAAAAATTGAATCAATATAAAAGGCACGTAAAACCACATCAGTAAAACCTGAGGAGGAGGCAACTGCGACAATACAAAATTTTGATGCTGAAACTATCCAGCTGATGAGAAGTAATGTTGGAGATGTCAAGAAGCTCGATAAAAATATCAAGGAAACTGTTCAAACGACCGATAAGGTGCTTGAACAATTACGGAAGCTTGTATTGGCTTACAACAATAGAGTAACCCCAATTGATGACGAATTGTCGGAAGAAGAAATACAAATTTATGATTAGGTAATGATTGTCATACCTGATTTGTAAGTCCCACTATTTTTTACATGAATTAGTACACCTTATGTGTGCACAATCTTTTACCATATATGTTTTTTTTCTATTTTGTACAGTCAAGATCTTATGATCTTCGCTTCGAGTGGGTTGTTTGCACTCAGATTTGACTTTCAGTCATTGAAATTCAAACACTTTTTTAGCTCCAATGCTTTTAGTTGTTTTTTATTCATAAGTAGATTAGAACCACCAAAAAATGACTTACAGAACTCTGGAGAACAAACCGCTACACTGCGACAGAAACCGCTGAAACTATAGCAACACTATGAGACTCTAAAGACCCCTTCACTAAACGGATAACCACAGAGAGCCAAGGAAACCCCACACAGCTGGCCACGCCCTTGACCACCACTCAAAATAAGAATCCCAGGCCCGGAGACCCAGAACGCAACTCAAAGCCTCTCTGACCGCACAAAGCACTCGCTCGCTAACTCACTACTAGCAACAACCTATGGCAAACTGGCGACAACCCAGCACCGAAAACCTACCAACCAAAGACAACTCTGACTCAACTCTAGGAAAAGCGCCACGATCTCCAACCAGCTAGCGCGCTACGCTAAAGACAAACAGACCAAGCCCCTGCTACACCTGAAGAAAAGCTCTCACAAGATGAACCGCAAAACCCTTTAGCCTGCAGCCTCAGAGAAAGCAACCGGACCAAAACTCCTCTCACGCCCTCCAGGCAACTCGCAGCGCTGACCCTTCAACCAAGGAACTCTCCTAACGGCTGCAACCTAACTCTAAAATCCGACGATAATTGCCTCCGACGGAAAAGGGAGCCTTACTGCTGTCCTTTTCTCCTTTCCTCATTTTCTCTTTCTTTTCTCCGATCCTCGTCTAAGTTGATGAAAATCTGGACTACTTTCTCATCCGGTAAACCGACTTTAAACCCTAATGTCTTGGCAAGCTTGACGGTCTCCTCTGCTTCCTTCCTTTGAATTGATTTCCTCGCTTCTTCTTATAATCCTATTCTTTCCACTTCTAATTGTCTTTCTGCTTCAGACAATTGGTTGGACTTGTTTGATTTTTCCAACTTCTCTAAGTAGGATTTTTTAGGCGATCTAACGCTGCCCTCTTCTTCCTTTTTTGAAACATGAAGACTACCTTCTCCTTTGATTCTTTTCTTCTTACGACTTTAAAGGTTTTTTGAGCTTTTACAGCGAAATTCCTAGCCAAGCTAGACTTCTGGCTATCCATCCTTATCAACGCATCCTCTAAACAATCAATACGACTGCTAGAGTCCTCATCCTGAGAGAAATTGTCTTCTTGAGAGAAATTGTCTTCCTCATTGTCCTTTGCATCAGCAAATCTACCTGCTCTTTTAACAACTGTTTGGGCATCAGGGACGAGGTCCACATCTGCAATAACCTCGGCCTGATTGAGATGAGACGATTCATCACACTCCTCATGGGCATACTCGTTGCCTTGGCCCTCTACCCCAGGATATGAGCACAGGCATATCCCCAACCGCTCTTTTGTCCCCTTTCCCGCCCTCCCTTTTCCTTTTTGCTGTAAAAAAAGTCTTCAGCGTAGCATTCCAGCTACACTCTAACACTTCCCAATTTGATATCATCTTCCCAACTTCCTTTTCTTTGCCTACTGTCCTTAACAAAGTAGACTCACAAGTCTCCTCCTTCCCCAAAGAAGATTCTGACACTAATTGGAAAGACTTCAACGAACCCTGAACCTCATGCCCAGGAGAGGCAGACTTGCCTTCCATGGATTCCCCACGGCTCTTTTCCCCATCTGAAATCCTGTCTCGACCTCCGCCTTCCTCCGCCAAGCACTGCTGTCGGCCCTTTCAAATCAGACCTTCGTTGATTGAGGAGCTTAATAAATTTTCCTCCCCATCTTCTGACGACTCCTCCACATTCCACTCCGTTTCCCTTCCATTAAAAAAGCATTCTTCGCATATCATAGTTTCAACAATACTGTCTCCTACCACTGCTTCAAAGACCTCAAAAATCCTGTCCAGCCTATTCATTTTCACCAGCACTCTTGCCCTCTCTAAACTAGTTTCCTTGAAATCCTTATCTTCCATCTTCAGATAATAACCAAAGGGTTCTGCAATCTTTTGAAAATTTGCCTCACTCCACGCTTTGAAGGGGAGACCAATGATGCTCAGCCACACTGATCTTAGCCTGGAAGAAGCCTCTTCTTTCCATTTTTGAAAACTTGAGAATCTTCTACTTATAGAAGAAAAGCTCCCTGAGAGGCACATCTCCAGATCATCCAAAGAGAAAAAATGGATTAGCACCTTCTTTCCCCCAAAAGGGAATATCTTATGAAGTCTAATTTCATTGGGCTTCAGTTCTTCCTCAAGCTGGTTGGAAGGGATGAAGGCCTTCAGCTCAGCCACCACACTTCTTAGAAGCCACTCCTCATTCTCAAGGACCACTTCCAGAGAAACCTTTCTTTTCCTTGCAGAAAACTGGATATTAACTTCCTTTGAATTGACTACACCAGCTTCCATAAAATGATATGACCTCCGATGAAACTTTGGAAATCTCCCTTGCTGACCTTCCACCGCCACTTTCATGGAATTCCTAGGTTTACCTCCATAGTCCGCTAGCTTGACTAATAACCTGCATCTCCCGTACATAAAACCATTCCACCTAACGATAGCCGCTTGAGTCTCCTCCATTTCTTTGTATCTGACGAATCCAAATCTAGTTCTTGTCGCTCTTCTTTCCTTGGATGGTATAAACACGTCCAGTGCCGAGCTTGAATTCCTGTCGAGCTTGTCGGCGAGAAATTCTCTGGCAATGAGGGTTCTTGTCGGCTACCCTTGATCCGATGGATGACGACGGAGCCTTACCAGAAGCGGATGATTACAACTTAGACGACCTGTTGAATTTGATGGTGAAGACGGCGGGGAACAGGGAGGTTGACGAGGGAGTCGAAGAGAGGGACTCACCTTCGGCATATGATGACGATCACGATGACACAATTCGGCCAGAGTTCGTTTAAGGAGCAGTTGTTGGATAGTCCTTTTGAATGAAATGGAACTACACAACACTCATCCATCTATAGGGCAGTACTTCTGCCTTAATTTACATGGGCAATAATTTCATAATATTGCTTATGAGCAATAATTTATCGCAACGCATATGCCAATTCATATTTTTTTTGTTAATTGTTTCGTATATGCCATTTAATTTTTTATTAGTTGTTTCATTTTCATCTATTCGAAATTCAGTTTTGTTATGAGCATAAATTTGTTGGCTTCCTTCTTGCCTTGATAGTGGAAGGTCATCTATGTTATAGCATTGATGAGCTCACGATAATCCTAGTTTTGCATTGTGGTATATTCGTTAATGGCACATGGCATTGACTGAAAGATAAAAATCTTGGAGACTACAAAGGTAGTCCATTTTACCATTTTAAGTAAAATTGTTTAGGTTCCCTTTCGTTAATGGTCGATTTAGAAATGAGTTACTCATGCTACAAGTTCAAATGTCCATTATATTCAAGTGCCTTTATAGCTAGCAATGGTAGACTAAAAAGAATCCTCAATTACTTGGTAGATTCATAAAGCTCATATTGCACACATGGATCAAATTCAAAAAAAAAACCTAAAACTAAAACTTTTGTCTTGTACATAAAATTAAAACTTTTATCTAAAATCTAAAAAGTAATTTTTCAAAAAGTTCAATTATCACTATAAGAGTTAGAAAAATAATCCGGTACAAAAGGTATATTTTTATAAAAGAAATACAAATTAATGACATCATTCGATTTGGTCATTTGGACGGATAATATTAAATCTCATCATATGATTAATTTCCGGCTAATTATTCGATGACTAATTATAAAATATTATTGAGAAATTATGTCGTACTTTTGGTTTCTTGACGATGAAGTATAACCCAATTTTGACGAACTTTACATTTTACATGAAAAATATATTTTGTATCTAAATAGTTACTCAGTGGAGCAAGTTCGCCATCAATACCTGCGACGGGGCTGGTTCGACTCCTCATTTCCCTCAAATTGAGTGCGAATACTACTAACTCACCCAAGCCTCTTCAAAAAAAAATTATATATATATATATAGGGGCGCGCTCAAATGTTATGGGTTGTTAATGTGTTATGTGTTATGAAGGTTTTGATTGGTTGATAGTGGCAGGAATAGTGCCGGAATAGTGTTTTGGTAGTGGGATTTCACTGTTTGCTTTTTACTGTTGATAGTGAGTTTACTATTTGGACACGTGGCGCACCCACAAAGCACGGGGGGTTGGATGTGTGGCTAAGATTGGTGTAACACATAACACATTAATTTGGGTATAACATTTGAGCGCTCCTCTATATATATATATATTATGTAATCAAAACCCCATCATTTTGGAATGACTGATTTCTAAAAAAATGATTTCTTTAAAATGAAAACCGATAAAAGGGTCAAACCTAGAAAAGAATTCTGACGTCGAGGGTTTGCGTTGACCAGTTTGACCACACAGTCGGAGAAGAAGAAAGCAGGTCTCCTACGAACTGTTACCATTCAAGTAAGCTACGCATGAGCTTCACACTCAATGGCGTCACGGTCGTTACATTCATGCCTCAGTTGAGTTCTCGCAGTCCGGTTATTAAAACCCTAAATCCTCCTATTAAGCTGCGACGCAATCTTCCGTTCCAGGCATATGAGTTGAGGCAGAGGAAGAGCAGTAGGAGTTTGAGATTGAGGACAAGGTGTGCTTCTGTTGATGACGCCGGTGGGAGTGGAAAGTGGCTCAATTGGTTGCCCAAGGGAGCAGTTGGGGCAGATAAGGTTCTTAGGTTGATGGCTGGAGCAACATCTAGTCCAATTTGCCAGTATATTTCAACGCCCACTACGTTTCTTCACTCGATTGATCCCAGAGTTAAATTGGTAATCTTTTTATGCTGGGATTTTTATGTTATTCAATTTTCAGTATTCTGTAGAAATCTTTTTTACTCAAATTTTCTAGGTTTATTTGAGTGCTTGATCATGTGCTAGTAAATTACTTGTCTTGGTGTCTTTGAATTATTTTTCCCTTGCCCATAGGTTTGGCATTGGGTTTGATCTTGGCGAAAATTGTGGGTTGTAATGCAGGTATGGCTTTTGGTTCTTGTTGTGTTGCCTGCAAGGTCACACATTGTTATGCGCTTTGGGCTGGTGGCGTGTTTGGCTCTTCTCAGTATCTGGGTACTTCCGAAAGATGTGTGGAAGGTATAACAAAACATATTGGTGCTCATGGGAACTTAATGTGGCTTCTTTTTAAAGAAAACTTAAAGATAAGTCTAATGGTTGACAATTGAGAAAATTATCGTGGCACTTGAATACTCTCTAATGGAGCCTTTCATTTATATTTTAGCTACACCTTATATTGTTGTCTGATTCGAAAACTTTTGCGGCAAAAAAAGTAAGTTGAAAGTAAATCAATATTTCCTGGATGCTGATTCAAATTTTGTTTAGCAATTTTAAATATAAGCAAGGTGCTAATGCAGGGTTCCACATACTGGATTCCAACATCTGTTGTAGGATCAATTGGGAAGAGTGGCACTAATATCTGGGATCTTGTTCCTCATGTTGGGTCTGGGTGCTGACAGTGTACCTTCCATTGTGCAATCAAGGACACCTCCCCCAGCCATGCTTGGATTGCCGAATTTTCCAGCATCTTTAGGAGGTTTTTCGTACGTGGTCTTAAAGTTGGGTCCACTGGAGCTCACGAGAAAAGGACTGTCTGTTGCCAGCACTTCTGCATGCTTGAGTTTCATGGTATGCTGATTGATCCATATGAGATGTGTTTGGGCACCTCATGATGAATGAATTCATTGACGTAATATTTTGTTTAGTTTTTTCCTTAACGCTAAATGAACCCGTGCAATTTAGAATCGTTAATCTCTGTACTCTGGATGTGCTAGATCTTCCAAAGTGCAAGCCTTTGCCTGACCACCACAACTCCTGAGCAGCTCGCAGCTGCATTGCGGTGGTTTATGCTCCCGTTAGTAAAATTTGGTGTTCCAGTAGCTGAAATCATTCTCACTCTTATGCTTTCTTTGAGGTTCATAAATATTGTGTTTGACGAGGTATGGCACAATTTTATCATTTACATATTTCGTGGATCGTGATATATAAACCTTTGCACAAATATTGTCCATACAGTGTCCGATTAACGTACTTTAAAATCTTGCTTTTGTTGGTTCCATGTTGTAGGTTCGCAATGTTGCACTGGGGATTGTATCACGTCGAATACACTGGCAGCAATTGACAACTATGGAGACGATAGGCAGTAAGACTTGATTAATAAATGCGTCTATGTATCTTGATCTGCATGATTGTTTAAATCTTTAAGGTTAGTTGTCCATACATCCATACATCTTAATTCTTGGTTTAATGACTGCAGTTTTCTTCACATACTTACGGCGGATTTTCAAAAATATTTTCGCTCATGCAGAGCAAATATCTCAGGTTTGTTTCCTGCATAATTTTCCCTAATTATAACAATCTTTCAGCTGCGTTACTCTGAAAACCACAGCAATCAACATTCACATTTTTCCTTGTTTTATTTAGGCCATGATCGTCAGAGGATTTAAAGGGAATTCTAACAACTATAAAATTTATTTTTTGACGAAGTCAACCATTGAGACCGCAGACATTGTCTCTTTGTTATCTCTGGCTGGTCTAGTAGCTGCTGCTGTTCTTTCCGAGTACATCCTCATATAAAATACTATTCTCCAGTTTCTTCATGGTATTCATATCCTTTTTATGAAAATCAATATGTAATCAGTCACAACATCTAACTAGACTTCCCTCCATTTTCGTCTTCTTAAAATATTTTGATCATCTTTACATTTGTTAGTAGTGAAGCTATTCGGATTCGGTAGATTTTACATTGGACGTGATCAGCAAAGACAGTGTATGAAGCGTGCAACTCCCTGGTGTTCTAGGCTACACATGGCCAGTTCTACAAGGACACGAAATAGACTGTTTCGTCACTCCAAGGCAAACAAGAGATCCCCCACGGTACTCAGTGATGAACAAAGGGCATCTCCAAGCAAATTATATACTATGTATATTGTACATCAGTGTTGCATATTGATGTTATCATTAGGATACAACAACCAAATGCATAATATTTCCTTGTGACATTTCTGAGGGAGAATGTTGTTGGAAAATATTTTACATGGAAGCCATCAGATCTCAGATGTTATTTATTGGAAATTCTAATGAAGTTTTATATCACAATCACATAGATGATCAGAAAAAGAAGCCTATCCTCAGAACTTATCCACGTCAAAAGTTTGAGATATTCGGATGCTCACTGGGTGTCCAAGCACTGGTGTATAGGCCATACCATCATCAGGACTTACAGGCGTCAAAAGTTTGAGAACGAGTAGGATTGTGCTTAGTCAAACTCGAAAGATATGATAAGGAGCCAACAGTGCTTGTGAAGATGCTTTTTGCTGTTTGTTATCAATCAGTTGGATACCGTGGTGACATATGAGATAGGGTAAAATCAACATATGAGATAGGGTAAAATCAAGTCATAGCTTGTCGCGCCCAATTGGCTGGGTCAAAGTTCTGAAGTAGGTAACAGGGATGATACAAGACAGCTTGTTGACCTGCAAACAATTTGATTTCCAGTCAATTACAGAATGGGCAGGGATTCAAACACTGAAGTTTGTTCATTCCCCCTTATGTGGTGGGTTGGCTAACCAGTTACCACTACTTTATAAAATGCAACCTCAAAATTTATGGACAAATAGAGTATCAGTAGTCCCAATACGCAGACATAAAAGCGATTTGTTAAAAAAAGAAGGTATCACAACAACAGAATACGAAGACAGGTGGACGTCAACAAAAATCAAGTCACACGTATACACCACCAAGCCTAATACTTATCATGAACATAGATACACAAAAAAGGATAAGCCAATATTGAACATAAATGCAAGTACTGAATTATCGTACCGGTCTGCTACAGCCTACATGGATTACGACTTACAAGCAGATTTCTCGTACCATATTGTGATTACAAGAAAGAGTACAGAAATTCGACTAATTAATGAATTTATGAATAGATGTTGAATGTATATATTTCTGACCATCTCTTTAAACTAAGCACTTACAAAACAAACACAATTCAGAAAAAAGAGAGGAGGAAACCAAACCCATACCGAAAGGTTAAATGGATGCAGTCCTTTGCCGCACTCTTGCCTTCTCCGCATAAATAATAGCCTCAACCATCCTCGTGGCATTCTCAAGCTTCCCTTCCGCGTTCACCACTACATAATCGAACTCCCTAATGCACTTCACCTCCTCCCTCGCCGTAGCAATCCTCACCTGCAATGTCTCCTTGGTCTCTGTCTTCCTCTCCACCAACCTATTCACCAACTCCAACTCATTCTCCGCCACCAAAAATATGAATACAGCCGAATCCCCCAAAATCCTCTTCAAAGTGGCTGCACCCTGAACATCCACTCTCAACACAATATCACACCCTTTCGCCATAAACTCACGAATTTGCCGCTTTGGAATTCCCTTATAATCACCATACACCAAAGCATACTCCAACAACTCGTTCCTCTCAATCATACTCAAAAACTCATCCTTTTTCACAAAGTAATAATCTTTACCTTCTACTTCTCCAGGGCGCATTTCGCGAGTAGTTGCCGTAACCACAAAGTGAACATCTTGACGCATTTCCTGCAGTCTCTTGATCACCGCGTCCTTGCCAACGCCACTAGGACCACTTATGACAACAATGAGTGGTCTACGCGGCGGCGCAATTGGGCGTGTGGTAAACGTGCAGTTCAAGGTGGCTTCAAGGGCTCGTAGCAGCTCAGGTCTGTCGGCTTTTTCCAAAGCTGGGATTGGGACTGATGGGTGTCTTCTGGAGGCACTCATTTGGGCTTTGGGTGGAGAGTAGGTGTGGTTTGGGCGACTGAAACGGAGACTGGGGCTGAGGTTGGGATTGGGGATGGTGAGGGGTTTGAGGAGGGATGGTGGGATGAGGGTGGAGCGGGCTAGGGAAGAGCATAGTCGTCGGAAGGGCATATCTTGGATTGGATTGAAGAATAGTAACGAGGATAGGGTTCCGGCAGATATGAAGCCTAAACACTAGTCTTCTGATGTAAACCCGGAATTGAGTTTTGAGATTAGGGTTTTGCGAATGTTGACGAAGGCTCTAAACCTCTCGAGTATTGACCAGGCAGGGAACGCAGCGTTTTGATTTTCAATTTTGACGTCTACAAAGAGTTTTTTTTTTTTTTTGATGAAGACGTCTACAAAGAGTTTGAGAACATATTTTCCGTGAACGTGTGTTACGAGTAGGGGGGTAAATGAGTCGATACACTCGCGAACTGCTCGTGAACATGTTCGGTTAAAGTTCGGTTCGAAGTTAAACGAGCCGAGAACGAGCATAACTTTTAGGCTCGTTTAATAAACGAGCCGAGTACGAGCCATATGGTGCTCGGCTCGTGTATGTTCGTGAACAACTCGTTTGGATCGATAATTACTCAGTTAAAACTCGATTATTACTCGAGTTATTAGTCGAAACACCATCTCTCAAACACCAATCCTTCATTCCAAAAAATGCCAGAAAGCCATCTACTCAAAAAAGAGTTGGGGTGTCTTAAGTCCCACATTGCTCACACAATAGTGAAAGAATTGAATTTTTCGAATAAAAGAAAACTTACCAGTTGAGTCACGAGTTGGGTTTACTTGAAGGCCGAGCAATGAACGTTTATATTGAGTTTGAGCTCCTTAGACTTTCGAAATGTTTGAGTTGAGTTCGAATTCATTAAAATTTTAATTCGAGTATTCAACGGCTCGTTTAAAACTCCATTGAAGCTCGTTAAATACTCGTTTGAACTCATAAAAAGCTCGATTTAAGCTCGTTAACTGTAGATTATTATATTACATTAATTAAATTAAAATGCTCGTTTAAAGCTCGAGCTCGGCTCGAACTCGTTAAAAATTAAACGAGCCGAGCACGAGCACATATTTTTAATGCTCGAAAATACTCGGCTCGAACTCGTCAAATTTTAAACGAACCGAGCACGAACAACCTGAAACTCGGCTCGGCTCGTTTACACCCCTAGTTGCGACCATCTTTCGCTTAATGAAATCTGGGAGTTGAGATTTAGGCCCTGTCCTTTTATATTTATATCTTTGACTTTAAAGTTAAATTATATGAAGTTGAATCAAATACAAACCACGGTTATAAATAAAAATTACAAATTCATAAAAATATTGTCACATATAAATAGCGACCAATCAGAATTTATTCCGTTCGAAGTTCTTTTTATAAATAAAAAAACCACATGCGGACTTATTTAAAAATACATAAAAGAAAGGAGAGGTATAATCGTCCTAAAATTTGCTACAGTAATGATCAGACTTAAAATTTGAAATGATCAGAATTAAAAAACAGCAATGATCAGACTTACAAAAACAATGATCGGACTTAAAAAATAATGATCTGACTTAAACCAGTATCAGACTTAAACCAGTAATGATCAGACTTAATCAGACAATGATCAGACTTAAATCAATAATGATCAGCCTTAAAAAAAGTAAAAACAATGATTAGACTTAAACCAGTAATGACCAGACTTAAAAAAAATAATGATCAGACTTAAAAAAACAATGATCAAACTTAAAAAATAATGATCAGACTTAAACCAGTAATGATCAGACTTAAATAGACAATGTTCAGACTTAAATCAGTAATGATCAGACTTTAAAAAACAATGATCAGATTTAAAAAACAATGATCAGACTTAAAAAAATAATGATCAGACTTAAACCAGTAATGATCAGACTTAAATAGATAATGATCAGACTTAAAATTGGTAATGTTCAGCTTTAAAATTGATAATTATCAGACTTAAACAGTTAATGATCAGACTTAAATCAGTAATGATCAGAATTAAAAAATAATGATCAGACTTAAACAGACAATGATCAGAATTAAACAATAATGATCAGACTTAAACCAATAATGATCAGAAGAGCGAATTTGACCCTCTAGATGAAGGAATTTGCCTTAAAAATACCGAGTTCATGACAAAAGCGATGAGTTTTGCTCAGAAAGCCGTTTCCACCCAAAAAAACACTAGGTGTTCATTAAATTCTGACACAGACGCAGAAACATCAAATTTAAGTCCGATCATTTACTGGTTTAAGTTGATCATTAAAAAATGTCTGATCATTATTTTTTAAGTCTGATCATTGTTGTTTTAAGTCTGATCATTACTGGTTTAAGTCTGATCATTATTGGTTTAAGTTTGATCATTAATTGTTAAGTCTGATCATTAACTGTTTAAGCTGATCATTGTTTTCTTAAGTCTGATCATTACTGTTTTAAGTCTGATCATTAACTGTTTAACTCTGATCGTTGTTTTTTAAGTCTGATCATTAACTGTTTAAGTCTGATCATTGTTTTTTTAAGTCTGATCATTAACTGTTTAAGTCTGATCATTATTTTTTTTAAGTCTGATCATACACTGTTTAAGTCTGATCATTGTTTTTTTAAGTCTGATCATTAACTGTTTAAGTCTGATCATTGTTTTTTTAAGTCTGATCATTAACTGTTTAAGTGTGATCATTGTTTTTTTTAGGTCTGATCATTAACTGTTTAAGTCTGATCATTATTTTTTTAAGTCTGATCATTAACTTTTAAGTCTGATCATTAATTGTTTAAATCTGATCATTGTTTTTTTAACTCTGATCATTAACTGTTTAAGTCTGATCATTGTTTTTTAAGTTTGATCATTGTTTTTAAGTCTGATCATTTCCAAGTTTAAGTCTGATCATTAACAATTCGAAGACTAAATTGAAAATAACATTATTAGTTTTATACCCCCTCCGTGTGTAATGACTATAATACCCTCCATGTGTTTGTTCGGGATTTCGACTAAATGGGACACGTGTCAGCTTAAAATTCGGTTTGTAATTTTTATATATAATTTGGTTTGTACCTGAACCGCACTCAAATTATATTATGTTAAACTGAAATAAATTAAGTTAAGCTAAGTTTGATTTAAGTTGATTATCATCATACGCGAGGAATGTAATAATCATCTATGCGCAAGGCAGAACGAGGAATAAGGAAATGAACTCAAAAATGTCAAAAAAAATTGTGAGAAAATATACTAGTCAAGAGAATAGAATACTTAATTGTCATGCTCAAAGCCACTCGATCAAAATCTATTACATAAATATTTCTTTCCCCTGATACAGACTAAATATAAAGCTTTTGTCTTTGAGGCATATTTATCAAGCTGACACACTCAACAGTTATGAGTTTTCCTTCAGGTATTTTATCGAACAACTTATATGGGCATGTTATGATTACTCGAAAAAATACAGTGGTAGAAACAACCCTAACCCATTATATTCAAAGCAAGTCAAGAATTTGAACAGATAAATTTCTGAAATATACAACTAAACAAAAGAACCTGTTCTTCATTGCACCCAGAGATAACTCGATCTCAAAAGTCCACCAACACAGTGTATCAGACACAATAATCTGTTTTCATCGGAGAAAGATACTCATCTAACTATCACAGGTTTGTTCAAATGACATAAATTTGTTTTATTTAAAAAGAAAACCTGTTATAATCATCCTCCGAACAAGAGTTGCAATGACTAGCTAACTTCTGAGTTGGCCGCGGCTCCGGTGCCACACAGAAATTCGGCGGCTGCCTCCAACAAATCGGGCATGTCACGCTCTTGTCCAACCACTCCAACAAACATCTCCGATGATAAACATGATGACATTTTAATTAACACACTTCACTTCCCACCGGATACCCAACCATACAAATCACACATACAGTTTTAATTTCATTCTCACTCATCTTCTCACCCACTGCCACCATCCTGAAACTCGGCTCGATTACGTCATCCATCTCATCATCATCACCATCTTCTCCTTCTTCGTTGTCATCATCGTCTGCGTATCTCACAATCTCGATATCTACTGAAACAGTGTGGCATCGGCTAAACCTGATATCGTCCTTCACAAAGCACAAAACTTCATCTATAATTTCATTCTGATACCTATCTGGCACTTCCATTCGGGTCAATGTGTTTTTTTTAAAATAATAATGTTACAGAACGAGAAGGTTTCAAGAACCCCTTCTCGTTCTGTAACAACTCTTCGCGGCCCAATTTCAAATCTTTACTATACAAGAAACGTTCTTGGGTTGTGTAATCGATGTCGCTCTCGTGTACTCGAGATCTTCATCGTATTCGTCCGAAACGAATTCCATCTCCTCGTCGGAATTCATCATCATCGGGGTCCACGCGGTGATGCCGGCGTGGATGCCGATGATGATGAATTCCGACGAGGAGATGGAATTCGTTGTCACATGCTGATTGCTGGGAAGAACGGAGAATTTGAATTCTTCGCACATCTTTGCCGAAACTGAAAATTGAAATTGAATTCGTGTTTTGAGAAGAAGGCGGCTGTTAATTAGGGTTTTATTATATGAGAACCTGAATTTGAATAAGATTTTCTAGCAGGAAGTATCTTTTTATATTATTTAAATTTAAACGGTTTGAAAATCAAAACTGATATTTAAGGTAATGAGTTTGACCAAATATCCTAAAATATTGACGCCTTAGTTTTAACGCACAAATAACGGGATTTGGCGGATATTTAGATTTCCTTGCGAGTTAGTACTTTCCTTATTCATACCACAACGTTTAGATATTAAATTTTTTATTATTTAACACTTCGACGGTTAGAAAAACAAAATTAGAATTCAAGGTTCTAACTACCAGGTCGACCAAAATAATAATAAAACGTCGCCGTTTATAATATTAACGCATAATTTAATCCCATCGACTTTAACTTCTTTGTCAATTAATATAGGCTGACTGCATGCATTGACGAAGATATTGACCACAAGAAGATTTGTCCGATTTGGTGCAGATATGTATTACCCCTCTAATCTTAATTACCCACTATAGTAAATCCACTCTAGCGCCAACCCATGACTTGTACGATAGTGACTACTACTTTTACCGCATGCTGCCACTTGGGAATTGTAGAGCTCTGCTTCTTGTTGGTGGTGTTGTTGTTGAGCAACCAAAGAGAAAAGTGAGAGCAACATCTGAATTAGAAGAACAAAAGGGAGTTTATCTTATAAAAGGAAAGAGTCCATATACTCTATATGGCTACTGGATGGCGTTCTGTTTCAGCAGACATCTTCTGGAAGTCATTCACAGTCGAGGAGCAAGATGCAGTTCCCTAGAAAGTTGTAATAAACACAAATTATCAGATGCAGTTCATGTGCATCTTCGTCTGCATAACTAACTACTGAAATCATGAAATGGGACTGTGGGCATCAGAAACTGGTAAGTGATGATGATCGGGGCGAGAACCACATCTGATTCTCAATACTACCAAAAAAGGCTATGTGTAAACATACTGAGAACATAAATAAATCCAGTGTAGACATTCAATATATTTTGAACATTATCACAACAAGTTGAGAATTCAGTCTCACACATTTCTTATAGGTAAGGAAATCATAATGTCCCCCCGTAGATGAGTTCCGTATGACCTCTTACGTGAGAAATTTGGCAAACCATTCCAAAGTGTCAGCATGAGCCTCTTCAGCAGACTTGACGGCAGCTGCATCTTCAACATTGTATCGAACTGTCCATCCGTGTGAAACACCCGGGTATATCTTCACAAGGCTCTCAACCTAGCATACACCAACTGTTTTATTAGAAATCTCTATACAGTGGTAATATGGGAAATAAAACTCACAAATCTCAAAAGAGTGATGACTGATTACTCAAAATCCTTTCTTATCAGACCCATGTCCACTACAAAAATCTTATCTGATGCAAGGAATAGCTAATAGCAAGTACAAACTACAAAAATCTTATTGTGTGCCTCTTGCTACTAAAATAATACTACGCATGTAATTATGCACATGTCCAGAATTAACTACTAAATATATATTCAAACACAATCAATTACATATTCTGCTGTGATTAGCAAATTACTAACAAATATGAAAACTATGCTTGTCTTGAAGCTCAAAAGAGTTCACAATATATTTATAGTTAATTACAAAGCAGGACAACACCACACTTCGTAATTGGGCCAACAATCAAAAAGAAATAGACAGATCACTAATTTGCGCCAAGCTGATTATCAAGGCTTTGATAATACATATTGAATATTTCTGACCTCTGGCTTTGATTTCAAGACTTCCTCGAACTGTTTGACAAGTTCAGGTGGTGACATCTGGTCAACTTCAGCACCCAAGATAGCAATGGGAACCTTAACAGCTGCAAAAATACACATCACAGATTTTTCAATATATGCCAAAGTCAAAGCATACATAGTAAAATAAAAAGGCTCATTGCTGAAAAAAGTGAGTCTCTGGTAACATAATAAATTGACGTAATAAACTGAGAATACAGTCACAAATTGTACGGATGAAATATATATGGCTGACTACTGTAATGGAACCCGTACCCTTGATATCGTCAACTGTAACAAATGAAGGGTGACACAACACTGCAGCTTGGATGTGCCCATATTTCGCTAGTTCAGTAACTACCTTAGCTATGAGAATACAGGAAACAAGAAAGCACGTTATGGCATAGCTAATACATAACTGATAACTGTCACAAAAACATCAGATAGATTCCATTCTTACCTCCCCAACAGTAACCTGAAGCTCCAATAGTGGTTACCCCTTTAGATTTAAGAGCCTCAATGACTGATTTTGCATCTTCAAACCCTTTATCCTGTTATTTCGAATAAAACATGTACGATACAGAGATCAAAAGAATATGAAACAGGAGACACCGGCATACATATCAGTACCTGTTTTATGGCGTGCGAATTTGTTTTATGTAAGTTCCTTTTTATTTCTACATTCGAGTTAAGTCCTTACATTTTGAGTATGGGTTCTAATTACACAAATGCTATGGAACTTTTCCACATAATATTATCATACTTGACACTTACAGAGGCAAGTTGCCAAACTCTGTTAGCCTAAAAATTGACACAAACTGACTGATGGCTCACACAAACCAGTAACACCGCATATGTTGAAGTTACTAGAAAAAAATGAGGAGAGGCACGTCACGCAAGAAAACTAACCGTCCCATGATCTTTTATCCACACTTTCAAAGCTCTTTCAGAATTGGAAGGATCATAAGGATCTCCATGTAAGAAGTCAGGAACGACCACATAAAAACCAGCAGAAGCAATCTTATCTGCTAGCTTCCTATAGAGAACAAAAAGAAGCAGCTTGAGGTCATAAACTGAAACAAACAATAAATATGAAGAAGATCCTTGTTGAAATTCTTCCAATATGTTAGTCCCTCCTGCAACTGGACTCACACTTTACAATTGCATCCAGATTCACGACTACATCAAAGTAAATGTTTGACATACCTGAGATTTGGCGCTTCATATCCTGCAGATTGAAGCAATCCACAGTTAAAATCTCATAATCAGTCAGAAACTTGAGTTGTAGTAACTTAAGGACTTTGTACAACCACTGTAAGCTTTCAAGTGATGAAGACATGAATATATTAAATAGCTTGCGCCACTTCAAACCCAATAAACAAAGGAAGATAAGATAAATCAAGAGTAAGCAGATGCAATGATCAATTTAAACACTTTCTGCTACAAGAAGAGCAGAAGTCAACTCCACCATCCAACAGTTAGCCGTTGAAAGAATCAGAAACGAATCAATAAATTATGAAACCCTAAACAACACACAACAACTCATATATATCATCGATCAAAATCTTTTCATTAACAAAGCCCAATCCAACGCATTTCCAATTAAATTGTGACAATCCACAATCATAGCTATAATTGAATCGAGCCGGTATTGGAGAAAAGAGTACCGAAGATGTCGGACACGAGTAGAATAGCTCGCTTGACATCACACGACGGTCCAGTGACATATGACTTCAAACCAGCGATCTCCTCGACATGGCCTGCTCCACTGGCTGAGCTCAAAGCCGGCGGGTTCTCGCAGCACTGCGGTCCTGACATCACTCTTCCTCTCAGCTAAAATGTCTACCTCACTCCACAGTTGAAAATGCAGTGCGAAATTTGTAGTAGACGATGATGACGGAAGTTTCTCGAAGCTTGAGCACTTTGCGTTAGCGCTTACGTCATCGTTATAAGAATTGAAATTGTAAACTCGACCCCTTAAGTTTAGGTAATGTACATATTTTGATGAAATTATATTATTACCGACCCTTTAATTAAAGCTTATACAACTTTTCTTTATATCGTATATTCTACCCCTTAAGCTGGATATTATACACATTATATTATTATCGGCTCTTTTATTAATCAATTGATGGTAGTACAATGATCGGATTACACAACATACACTACTCTCAAGCTTTCGTCTCTAAATTTGATCGAACACGAACGAAGTGAATCGAAACCCTCCAAGAACCCTAATT
The DNA here is from genome assembly GCA_033675215.1 of Rhodiola kirilowii. Classification (NCBI taxonomy): domain Eukaryota; kingdom Viridiplantae; phylum Streptophyta; class Magnoliopsida; order Saxifragales; family Crassulaceae; genus Rhodiola; species Rhodiola kirilowii. The sequence continues at coordinate 4,553,557 of CM066194.1, forward strand.
GTTCTTTCTGGGAAATTTGGGGAAGAATATGTGAGGATGACTCAGCGCACTAACTCACTTATATCCGTTAGACTGAGCCGACTCGAACCAACACCAAAACGCTGAGCTTCCTTTCTTACACCACACGCTGCCGTTCAATTTAATCCTTAGGCGTGCACTCCCTTGGCTTTGAAACGACGACGCTTCGATCAACTGCTGTAACGGTCACTCGCGCCTTGCCCACGACGACGACGTTCCATTAAACCAGAACTCGCGCCTCTGCCCAACGCTGTTGTTTCCTTTTGTCTTCAAACGAACAACTTGGCGCTCTCTCAAACCGACATAGCTTGAAATCCACTCCAGACCAAACGCCGCCGTTTAGCCCCTGTATCCTCTAAACTGACCAGATTGATCTTCAGCTCCTCCAGGTCAAACTGACCTCTTCAAGCCCCTGCAAATCCTATGTACCACCATCTAAAAACCTCAAGTAGTTCACAACCATAAATTACAATTCTCCACCTTGGTTGTTAGCTACTTAATCAGCCCATATGCCCCTCTCCTCTCATCCTGCCTCAGGGTTCATCCATCAACCCTATCAGCTCCAAGCAGTACTCAAATTTATCACTTAGAACTGACTTTGTCAACATGTCAGCAGGGTTCTCCTTGGTTCCAATCTTCACAACTTGAACAACTCCAGTATCAGCTACATCCCTTACGAAATGCATCCTCACATCTATGTGTTTGGACCTCTCGTGGAAGACATGATGCTTTGAAAGATGTATGGCTCCTTGACTGTCACTGTGAACCTTAACACAGCTTTGTCCAAGTCCCAATTCTGTCATCAGCCCTTTCATCCATAGAGCCTCCTTAACAGCCTCAGTAATGGCCATGAACTCTACTTCAGTTGTTGAAAGTGCTACCACCTTCTACAAATTTGCCTTCCAAGACACAGCTGTTTCAAAAACTATGAACACCAACCCAGTCTGTGATTTCCTAGTATCAATGTTCCCAGCATAATCTGAATCCACAAAGCCATGGATAAGCTCAGCACTGACTTGCCCTTTACCATAAACCAGTCATTTGCCCAAAGTCCCTTTAATATACCTCATCAACCACTTAACAACTTGCCAATGGTACTTTCCAGGATTGGCCATATGTCTGCTCACCAAGCTAACTCCATAAGCAAAGTCAGGCCTTGTGCAGATCATTGCATACATCAAGCATCCCACTGCATTTGAGTAGGGCACATTCTCCATATAAGCCTTTCCTCCTTGGTTTCTGGTTCTTGATCCTTACTCAGTTTGAAGTGACTTGCCACAAGTGTTGCTACTGGTTTTGCATCCCTTATATCAAACTTCTCCACCACTTTTGTTAGGTGATCAGTCTGACATAGAAATAGCCTCTTTTCTTTCCTATTTCTCTTGATCTGCATACCCAGAATTTTCTTGGCACCACCAAAATCCTTCATTTCAATGTTAGTACTCAATTGTACTTTAAGATCATTAATAGCAGCAATATCATGGCTAGCTATCAGCATATCATCCACATACAATAACAGATAAATAACAGACTGCCCTTGTACATGCTTATAATAGATACACCAATCATAAGCTAATCTCTTAAAACCACAGTTAAACATAAACTCATCAAATCTCCTATACCACGGTCTAGGTGATTGTTTAAGACCATATAAAGATCTTTTAAGCAAACAAACTTTCTTTTCAGGATCACCAATTATAAAGCCCTCAGGCTGCCACATGTAGATAGACTCATCAAGATTACAATGCAAGAAAGCAGTTTTAACATCAAGTTTTTCTAGTTCATAATCAAAATAAGCAACTAGAGACAACATGATTCTAATAGACCTATGTTTCACAACAACAGAAAATATTTCAGAAGTCTATACCTTCCTTGTGTGTGAAACCTCTTGCCACTAACATTGCCTCCAATCTGGGAGGTTCTACCCATGGTATACCTTCCTTCCTTGTGAAGGTCCATTTGATTCCCACATGTCTAGTTTTAGCAGGCCTATCCACAATTTCTCAAGTTTTGTTCTTCTTCAAGGATTCCATCTCATCATGCATTGCCTTAAGCCACTGCTTTCCTTTAGTCCTATTCACTGCATCTTGTACACTCTCAGGTTCATGATTAGAAATATTTTCAGCAGCATTACATGCATAATTGATCATATCTTCAAAACCATACATAACAGGTGCTCTATGATTTCTTCTAGGCCTATCTCTTGTAAGCCAATAATCATTACTTTCACTATGATCATTATTATCATTTGTTTCATCATTATTACCCTGAGAATCAAGAATCACACCAGGACTATTTTCATGTTCAAGCTCCACCTCAGGTTCTACACCCTCAGTTCTAGAAACTAAATTAGTATCATTATTTTCCAGATTTAACTCCACCTGATTAGCATTTTTCTTTAAGGGAAAAGTAGACTCATCAAACCTTACATCTGTACTGATAATAACTCTTTTATGACCATCTTCTAAACATCATATTTTATATGTTTTAGTTCCATCAGGATATCCAATAAACACACATTTTAAAGCTCTAAGTTATAGTTTACTCTGCTTCACTGTCGCATAAGCAGCACAACCAAAAATCCTAAGCCTATCATACTCATCTAAATGATCAATTCATACTTGCATAGGAGTTAAAGCTCAAAACAGACGAAGGACTTCTATTTATCGAATAACATGTTGTATGAGCAGCTTCAGCCCAAAATGTTTTTGGCAAACCTGATTGAATTAGCATACACCTTACCCTTTCCAAGAGAGTTCTATTGAACCTCTCAGCCAAGCCATTCTGTTGTGGGTTACTTGGTGCTGTGTGATGTTTCACAATGCCATTTCCTTTGCAAAAGCTTAGAAATGCACTGTCCAAATACTCCAGGCCATTATCAGCCCTCAGATATTTCACCTTCTGTCCAGATAGGTTCTCCACCATCATCTTCCAGTTCTTGAAAGTCTCAAATGCCTCAGATTTCTGTGCTAAAAATATATACCCAAGATCTTCTGGTAAAATCATCAATTAAAGACATAACATATCTTTTACCACCATGGGATTGAACTCTAGTTGGTCCCCAAAGATCAGAGTGAATATAGTCAAGTTTAGCCTTAGTAACATGTTCACCTTTTCCAAAACTCAACTTAGTGGACTTACCTAAAACACAATTTTCACAAAAATCATTTTTGCTCACATGATCCTTACCAAAGCAACCTTGACCATGCAATTTTTGTAGGCCTAACTGACTTAAGTTTCCTAGTCTTAAGTGCCACAAAACTGTTCTATCTTTCTCAGATTCAATATAGTTCACATAAGTAGTTATCATGGTATTACCTTGTAGCACATAAATCCCATTTTATCTATTACCCTTTAATTTCAGCACATTCCCTTTAAAAACTTCTATCATACCATTTTCAGCATTAAAGACACAGCCATGTGCTTCTAACATGCCCAAAGAAATTAAATTTCTTTTCAAGTCAGGCACATACCTCACATCTGAGAGTTTAAACTCAGGTCGATCAGCCATCTTGATCCAAATGGTGCCAATTCCCACCATTTTACAAGCCTTGTTGTTGCCCAAATGCACAGTTCCTTGATCTTTTTCAACATAATCCATGAGCCACTCTTTGTGAGGTGTCATGTGATATGAACACCCACTATCAAGAATCCATCTGCTAGTAGAACAAGTCTGAGTCACAGTCAAAGCTTCTGCATTCTCATAAGCCTCCTCAGCCATGACAGCATCACCCTTCTCTTGATCTTTCTAACCCAAATTTTTCTTCCTATCAGGACAATCTTTTCTCCAATGTCCAGTCTTATGGCAGAAGAAGCACTTAAACTTCTTTTGGTCTGCCTGTTGAGAAGTGATGGAGCCTTGTTTCCCTTGAGATTTCTGAAAACAAGACTTCTTTTGAAAGTTCCTTTTCTGAAATCCTCCTTGAGCAACCAAGCCATCAACAACTTCCCTCTTAGGCTTCTGCTCCATTTGCTTCTGTTTAAGGGCAGCCAACACATCCTCCATGGACAATGTTTCTCTTGAGTATTTCATAGTATCCACAAATGTAGAATATGAAGGAGGAAGAGTGTTTAATATCATAATAGCCTGATCTTCATCCTCTATCTTTTCCTTAATATTCTCAAGATCAATCACAATTTTTGCAAAATCATCAAGATGCTCTTCAATGGATTTACTCCCATCCATTTTAAAACCGAAAAGCCTACCCTTCAAGTAGATTCTATTGGTGAGTGTTGCAGTCATGTACAAGGATTCCAGCTTGAGACATACACCCGCAGCTATCGTTTCCTTTGAGACTTCCTCAAAACCTTATCTCCAAGATGCAAGATCAAGGTTGAATATGCCATCTCCTACATCTCCTCCTTATCTGCAGCGGACGTAGTATCAGGAATGCCGTTGACGACCAATGCTTTCGCCACCTTCATCTACTAAAATTGCCTTTGATCTTTGCTTCCACAAAGTAAAATCACCTTTGCCATCGAATTGCTCGAGCTCCACCTTCATCGACACTATTGCTGTGACCCTGCGGCTCTGATACCAGTTTGTAGAGATTGCACGCAACGAAACTTGCAATGATCGAATGGAAAAAAGAAATCGAGACACAAAATTTATACTGGTTCGGATCCGGGTGATCCTACTCTAGTCGAGAAGAGGGGTGGCTCTTTTATTAATCAATTGATGATTGTACAATTATCGGATTACACAGCATACACTACTCTCAAGCTTTCGTCTCTCAATCTGATCAAACGCGAACGAATTGAATCGAAACCCTCCAAGAACCCTAATTGCTCTTTCTGGGAAATTTGGGGAAGAACAAGTGAGATGACTCAGCGCGCTAACTCACTTATATCTGTTAGACTAAGCCGATTCGAACCAACACCAAAACGCTGAGCTTCCTTTCTTACACCACACGAAATGCTGCCGTTCCATTTAATCCTTAGGCGTGCACTCCCTGGGCTTTGAAACGATGACGCTTCGACCAATTGCTGTAACGGTCACTCGCGCCTTGCCCACGACGACGACGTTCCATTAAACCAGAACTTGCGCCTCTGCCCAACGTTGTCGTTTCCTTTTGTCTTCAAACGAACAACTTGGCGCTCTCTCAAAACGACATAGCTTGAAATTCACTCAAGACCAAACGCCGTTGTTTAGCCCTGTATCCTCTAAACTGACCAGATTGATCTTCAGCTCCTCCAGGCCAAACTGACCTCTTCAAGCCCCTACAAATCCTATGTACCAACATCTAAAAACCTCAAGTAGTTCACAACCATAAATTACAAATCTTATAACTTATAATCAAGGTAAGGGGGTCGTTCGGTTGTGACCCCTAAAAAATACGAGAACTTTAGACCTCAAATTCCATCATTAGATCATGATGCATCTTTAAATCTGCATATGACACATCAAAGTTGATGACTTTGACTTTGCATTAAATGCATCTTAGAATATGCACATGTACTCGTGTCACCACCACAATAACACTTGATGATACATTTTGGAAAGTGAATATTAGAGTTCTCATTTAAGCCGTTCATCATCATAGTAATAATTATTTTCATCATATTCTCATTTAAGGTGAATATTAGGCTTGCCTTTGTATGCTTTGCGTTAGCGCTTACGTCATCGTTATAAGAATTGAAATTGTAAACTCGACCCCTTAAGCTTGGGTAATGTATATATTTTCATGACATTATATTATTATCTACCCTTTAAGTTTGTTTATACAACTTTTCTTTAAATTGTAGACTCAGCCCCTTAAGTTTGGATAATATACACATTAATAGACAAAGCCAGTGTAAGCTGGAGACCTCTTCATTCCCTGGCTCTGGATTTCTCACCTCGCAGAAGATGCATCCTCCCTCCTTCTCCCATCTCTAAGTACATGTTGGACAGAATCACTCTTCCTGCAATGTTGGAGGGATCCAGCTGCGCGAGATTCTGCGCATAGCCCTTGCGATTTCCAAATTTTCATGTGTAGTAGGACTTGTGTGTTTTATAGTGATGGACTCCATTTATTTGCATTACACTACAAGAAACAAATACAAGATGGGCAGATGCAACCTCATGGTACAACACTGTTGTCGTCCTATTGAAGACGCATATGTAACGTATAATAATCTAGAAGGGGTTTGTTTGTTTCTGTACTTGCCAACATGATCTTAGACCCTAATAGAACTCTCTGTCCGGAAGAAGAAGTGGAGCGACAATAGTCCAAACGTAGAGTCCAGCTGTGACCCATTCGGTGCAAATACGGACCCAGACTGATGTCCAGCCAACGTCAGTTAGCTCCGTGCCATCAGAGGACGAGCTGGTCCAACCGGATAAAAGCATGGCTGAATACATGCTGGCAAGAGCAAATATCAAGTGGAAGAATGTATAGGAGTAACTGACTGGACGTGCTTCCTTTTCTTTCTTATCCTCTTTTATTCCTTCTTCAACATCTTCAGACTTAAGGAGCGATTTGGATGAAGAGTCACCTAGAATCAATGATAGATATGAAGCGGTATTATATATATTTGCAGGATTCAATGGAATGATTCGTTTATCGGGAAAAAAATGGAATGATTCGGTTGTGACTAATAGTAACAATATGTTTGAGTACCTGCTCTTGGAGATGATGGAGGGGATAAAAAAGTTGTTGAGGAACCAGCACGGACAGCGGAGTATACAACTGAAAGAACTGTGGTGAGCATTCCGAGAATTAAGGTACCTGCGGACACGGCACTGGACTTGTTATGCAGACCATTGCATTCATAATCCCGAGGCTCGCTTGACAAGCCCGTATAGCACACATATGCACAGTAAACTGATATCACTGATGCGGGTAATAGGCTGCCATTCACCTGATTTACATAGCAGTTAAATAATTAATAAGCTTGATTATATATAAGTCAGGTAAAGTTAAAATTGAATATACCTATTGAGTGACTAGATGGCTTGCAACATTGGCTGGAATCAGTGTAATAATATGCATATGCTCCCTTATTAGTTAGTAGATCTAGGTACGACATTACTATAGCACATTGCTAGCTACAATCATGATTTTCAAAGCTGCTAATACTAATGCATAAATCTATGTCCACATTAATTAAGAAATACGTTTTGACTCCTATTAAAAAGGAAATTAAACGAAACTCGGATGCGCGGATAAGTTTAGGGTGGGCAGACATATCACAGATCTCAATTCTCACCTTTGGATGTAAGGCAATTACAGCGAAGAGGAAAGCAAGAACCATGGTCATGACGAGAAAGAAGACATTGAGGCCGCAATCATGGCCGGATGGATTAAACCAGATAAACAGAAGTCCTGAAATAGTAAATGCAGCCAGATAACATGTAACTGACACAGCAAGTAAGGCAACATACCTAGAAAAGGAAACATATAGTTAGTTAAGAGTTTGAAAAATCAAAGAAAAGACTTTTGAGATATGAAACAAACCACTTCTGCTCATCTTTGGCAACCCATGCGTCATTCCAGGAGTGTGTAAAATCAAGTAAAATAAGGACTTGAACCAACAAAAACAATCCAGCCCCAAATTTTGAAAGTGTTTCTGCAAGCATGAAAGAATAATTCTGAGAGCATATCCAGGAATGTGCCGTGGTAAAACAAAAAGGTAACTTGTAATGTGACGACATGATCTCAATGAGCCATAGGCTCAGGCGATTAATAAAGTTAAAATCATATGTTACATAACGATGCAGAGGAAACTGACCATATATAGTAATGACAATATTTGGAAGAAAAAACATCAGCACCACAACCAAAAGCCAAACCACCATCTTTGCTATCCATCCTCCATGGTGCCAGGAATCACGTCTATCATTCTGATCCTTCACACCAATCATTATGAGTGCAAATACTGCAAAGAACAAAAAGTTCCCCAAGCTCACTCGAAGCACCGCTTGAGTCTGAAACCACTCTTTTGAATGGTTATGCGGCGACGTGTTGATCCCTGCAACCCACCATTGATTAAATTCATACCTATGCAGCTTCGAAATACAACTGATCGCTCAGGTTGACACTTGCCACCACACATGTCACAAAACACAACTATTTTATCTTGATTGGCTAATTAATTTAATCTTCATTTCGACTTTTACACAATAACTAATCAGTAATCACATAACACTGGCTTTGAATTCTTTCATAAAACATCCACAATCAAGGATTAAATAGAAAATAAAAAAATAACATCTTCAGTAGCTAGGAATGAATGACGACTCACATGAAATTTCCTTGAGAAGCGGATAACCAACTTCCCTAATAATCCAGGAAACGATCAAGGACAAGCCGAACAATCCACAGTACGCGAGCCTCGCCGAGCGCCGCGTGATTCCAGATGCGACTGAAGAGCACAGGCCGCAAGTCGCAGCCGCGCAACACGAAGCCAAGCACGACATCTCTTTCTATCTCTCTCACAAGTCCTTCGAGAATTTCTCCTCCCGATTGAAACGGTCCTCTTTCTCCGGTAGAATTCAACGAATCCGACTAGCTGTTTGTGTGTGTGTGTGTGTGGAGCTTTGTGGTCGCTTCTCTGGTTCGGAAAATGGGGATGGAGAGGTTTGACCGGTAGGAAGGAAGAGGAGGGTTGTTGGCACGTGACGTGAGTGAATGAAATTTCTTATTTTATATTTTTATGGGTAATAGTGGCTTAAAGTTAATATCTGTTCATTTGAGTATTTGAATCCTGATCACTTTGGTCTTTAGCACACTAATCTCTGGATTGGGATTCTCTCCTCATAAATCCTCTCCTCATATCTTCCTCATGGCCACGTGTCGATCAACGATTGGTCCATAATTAAAAGAAAAGCATTAAATCTTCTCAGTACAAATGTCACTCACTGATTGGTCCACAATTAATAGAAAAAATCATATAACTTGTAACTATTAAACATCTCATAAATCATATAATATAAAATGAAATTTTTTATAAAATATATCAATATTTTTAATTTTGCGGACTCTATTTATAGAGATCCATATTGCATAAATATAATATTATATAATATGTTGGTAAATTAAACCACAAGTAAAAAAGATTGAAAAAAGATACTACAAATTTCGAGTGAAACTTGCGATAACACATATTTATTTTAGAGTTATCGTATTGTGGATGAATGCGATAACTTTGCGAAAAAATGTATTGTTATCGTAAATCGCGCGATTTTACGATAACAATACATTTTTCGCAAAGTTATCGCAATAACCCATATTTATTTTAGAGTTATCGTATTGTGGATGAATGTGATAACTTTACGAAAAAATGTATTGTTATCGTAAAATCGCGCGATTTTACGATAACAATACATTTTTCGCAAAGTTATCGCATTCATCCACAATACGATAACTCTAAAATAAATATGTGTTATCGCAAGTTTCACCCGAAATTTGTAGTATCTTTTTTCAATCTTTTTTTACTTGTGGTTTAATTTACCAACATATTATATAATATTATATTTATGCAATATGGATCTCTCTAAATAGAGTCCGCAAAATTAAAAATATTGATATATTTTATAAAAAATGTTTAATAGTTACAAGTTATATGATTTTTTCTATTAATTGTGGACCAATCAGTGAGTGACATTTGTACTGAGAAGATTTAATGTTTTTCTTTTAATTATGGACCAATCGTTGGTCGACACGTGGCCATGAAGAAGATATGAGGAGAGGATTTATGAGGAGAGAATCCCAATCCCTAATCTCTTATGCGGCGGTGGTTATAGTTGGAGAGTGACTGCCACGTGGCTTTCATTGGGCTGCTCACGAAATAATTTGGGCGGCCCAACGGCGGCCAAGAATATTAAAATACAATGTTACGGGCTTATGTAAAGGAGTTTGATCCAATGATTCATAAAAGTGCAACAGTAAATTACTTTGTCATCGTTTAGGTGAAAAAGAGAGAGTTTACATTTTAGATCTTTGTAACAAATGCAGAGATTGGACCCATAGATTTCTACTTTTAAGCATGAATCTATTTGAGGGCTCCTCATCATACAACCAATGTAGAAAACTTGCGACTCTTACTAACCAGTCCTCTCATCTGCCCTCTTATAGCTCTACTGTCATGTTAAACTTTACCAGTTCAACCATATCATATATTTAATGTGACTCAGAAATTTGGCGTTTGCATACTCTCTGATTATGAATACCGTAAGACACCAATAATATGAATCAAGAAATAAGAGAAATTGGCAACTGATGTTTGGACTTGTTTGAAGAAGTTAAAAAGTAGATATAATCACGATTGGGTTCTTGATTCGATTTTTAATATCCGGTCGGCTAAATGAGATATGTAGGTACTTCCATACACGACTTGTATCCAACAATAATAATATATGGACACGGAGCCCTTTGCCCCAGCCGAGGCTCAAAGTGAGTAGATGGTCGCATCAAGTCTTAGTCGGACCAAAAGCTGGGCACACGGACGGTTCACAAAAAGCTAGACATAGATGGCTGGTACTGGTAGTATCAAACCACATTTCCAAGGCCCCATTGATGGGTTCTATTATAGCCTTATCAAGATATGGTTTGCGCCATGGTTTATCACTCTTCCTAACATGGCACAGTAGGCAAACGGGGCATCCTGATTGTGACTAACTTTGAATAATTGAAGAGGGTGTTTACGGTCTGATGATGCTTGTGATTCATGGCTAATAATGTGATTTCACATTAATGTATCACTCAGACCACAAAGTACCCATCTGTACTGTTCATCTTATCTCATTAAATCTGACACTTAGACCTGTCCGACCGGCTCGATCCACTCGCCCGGTCAACCGAACGGGCTTGGATAAGCACACTAGCTTGGATAAGCACACTAGCCCGACGGACCGGGTCCGGTTCGTATTTCTTTAGGTCGAGCTTGGACTACAAATTACCCATTTGAACTGTTCATCTTATCTCATTAAATCTCAGACTTAATGACTAGACCTGTCAACAAAGGGACGGTAAAGTGCTGCATACAGTCGTTGAATGCTTACCTGTTACCTTTGTGAGCTTTGGAAATCTGTATGTCATTATTTGCAGAAAGATCTGGTATCGCCTAGCATGATCAGATAGATACACGTGTTGGAAGCCTGTGGAAATGTTTGAAGCAGTTATGATTGGGACATCTCCAGGTAGCACAAGCTGTCTCACAAAATATAACTGAAATAGAACTGTGTCTATTTATACTGACTCAGATGAGAATATAATTCAGACATAGAGTAGTCAATTATGCTAAAGAAGCAAGGACTGACTAATCATTTAATAAGAAGTGTGGAATATGCTAGGGGATTTCTAGGCGAACAATGTACCAGAAATACCTCCATTAATGTAATCTAAGAGCAGCAACGATGAGTCTTTATCATAATCAAAGGCCAGGGAACAGGCTGACTTGTCTCCATTAGCAAATTTTTGATCAGTATGGGACCCTGTCGTGTTGGACCTATAAGGAGAGAACATGTCAGATGCAATGTCAGTCCCTCACACCTCAAAGTACTCTCTCTGCAAGAGTGCTTCTCTTTATAAGCATGATCAGATTGCGCATAAATAGCATGATCATTGCAGTAAGAAGCATGTAATTAGGTTACCTCGGTGCTTCATGAAGATGGCTCGAATTCCAAGGGGTTGTTCAGAGGATCGATTCTGCAAGCTTCGGTCATGGCTTCAGAATTGTTCCATGAACATGCGGGAGAAAAGGACACGGATGTACATTATGTGGAGGTGCATTCTGATTCTCTTACAAAGGGATGAATGAAAATCAGCGTTCGAAGACTGCTGCATAATCAGCAGCATCACTGAACTAGAAGCCAGGTCAAGTAAGGAATTTTGAGATCTAAGATGTCACTCAGTACGTACTGAAGAATCATGTAATAATTCTGTTCATTAGTGAACTAGACAGACCAGTCTTTGTACCAAAATGTGGAAATATGTCTGTTTATGATGTGAGAGTTGGCATACATGGTGTAAGGTTCATACGCACTCCCTGTAGGGCTCCATAGGCAACTGATCAGTTTTTGTATTCTACTGATCTTTACAAAGGCTTTTAGAAAAGATTATTGTCCTAAGTGTTGCAAATCACAAATCACAAATCACTCAGGTTACAATGTCACTGCAAAATCATATACTTCACATAACAGTCTCAGCTACAGCAATGAATTGTGCTTATCTCTTGTTTGCAGAGAGTTGTTCGCTTGCATTTCCATGTACCCTCGGCGAGTTCGCATCATCCTCCAGTGATTTTCTTGGATTTTGCACTTGCTTACCATGCCCTCCCTGCCAATCCATTTCAACAAAATATTAGGATCAGCCAATCAAGCTGTGTGGCCATTACTGGCGCCTCCTTCATAAACATAACATATGCCTCACCTCCAGTCAGCAATTGTCTCATTTGTTACATCACAGTCTCAAAATCCATAATATTTTAATACACTAGACATTCAAAATGATTGACTTACTGCTCCCTTTTGGGCTGTTAACCTCCTAATAGACGGAGCTCTTGCCATAGATGCTGCTGCTGCGGCAGCAGCCACGCGAATCCTATATAAAGGGAGTCATATATGACCATTAGTCAAACATCATATAATGTTTTTCGTTGCTTAATGACGATCTTCTTCTCATGCTACAAAGTTTGGCCATTTATCACACTCCTAACTAACCCTCTCGAGCCAAATGCTCCTGTACCTTTTATGTACATCAACAAACTCATCGGTCTCGTCTACAATTTCTTCCTGCATATAATCACCAAAAAATTTAAAAGGTCCTGCTAGTTCCAGAAAATTCACTTAATTACATAGACCGAAAGGAAATCATGATAGGTACCTGAAGAAGCTCCTCAAATATGTCTTCCAACGTTATTATACCAACGACTTCACCGTCTTCGATGTCTTCTGAGTAATGTTGCAGGCCAATTGGTTTGGAGAGTTTCTCCACATCAATGATGGTATCTGATCTCTCTTGTCGCTGGGATAACAATGGAGCAGTTAATCCAGAATCCATGTCCAAGGCTTTGTTTTCTTCAGGCTTCTTATCTATGCTAGCGGAAGCTATTTTGTTCTGTACTTTAGTCTTCACTACAGCAGCCATATGACTACTACCCTTCTGAAACTCATTCAATATGTCATACAAAGGCATATCTGCTGGAACCCTGGAGACAATGCATGGTAAAGGTTGTAGCCCATACAATACAAAGATGATTATACAGAAATAAATATTTATTAGTATAATAAAATACAAAAGAGTGAAGTGCTCACCGTGGAATTCTTCGGATTGACACAGCACTGACTGGGGTATCAGTTTCAGCGCGAACAGTGAGAAGACTTTTAACCTAAAGACAATGATAAAATGGAATATATAACAGAATCATATAAGTAAAAAAGAGTTGCAAGAAAAGGAAAAAACAAAGAAAAATGAGTTGACATGAATTATTAGGAGCAGATTAACATCATTTAAACAATGTTAAAGAGTTGACAAAAATTTGTCGTTTAAGTACTCACCAATAGAAGTCCGATTATATTCTTTGGATTTCCAGCATAGACAGGGACTCGGCTGTGACCCCGAGCAAGTATTTTACCCATAGCCTCCCTATAGTTAATATCGGATTCAAATACCACATGGTTACAGACAAGTAACCCTGGAAATTAATTGAATGAAAGCACTCAAACACAGGCATAACCCTCAATCCCTTTTCACTATGATTGAATAAAAATATCTTTAAAAAAAACCCTCAATCCCTTATACACATGAATTACTGGCACAAAGAAGATCCGGTGAGCTGATCGATGCAGTTAGCACTTATTTAGGTGTAAATTCACCTCTTAGTTATGATGATATTATACAAATCCCTCATACTGTCTTTAAGAGAATCGGAAGAATTACCAATCCAACTTGGAATTGACATCTAATGAAAATGTTGACTCAATCGGAGTCATAGCCTCCTCAGCTGTCTGCTCATTGAAAGACAAATGATTTTCAAAATAATTTACAACATATTTTATTTTCATTTCGTAAACATAACATAGTATAAAAACATACAATAGAAGGTGGAACAACAGTTAGAACTTATTTAATCATTGTATTTCACTGTAAGAGGTTGCAGTAGTGAAGGTTGTGGTTTATCATATTATAAACAGCTTCTTCAACTGGCAACATGGGTAGCTATCAAGCAAGCTAGCATGCTGCAAGGAACAGTATTTGTCCAGACATTTCTATTTGCACTACACGCATTCATATCTGGCTATATAAGAGAAGCAGTTACAAGGGAAACACGGAACAGAAAAACCTTGATGTAGGAAATCAATAATACATACCTTTTCAGTCAAATCTAGAGCTCCACTAATAATTGTTGTCTCATCATGTGTGAGTTCCCCACCCTTGCCAGCCTAAGAACAATGAAGTTATGGTCAAGTAACAACTCCGAAGAAAAAGAGCGTGTATCGGACTCACCTCCTGACCATGGATGGAAACGAGAGCTTTCAGCTGAGCCCGCCTAAATAGTGCATCATTGTGTCCCAACGCCCAATCAAGAATCTGTGATAATATGATCACAACAATTTCTAGACGCAGTACAACTGACATATACTATGGAAAAGTTCACATCTATAATCATAATGTTGTTGGAAAATGAAATAGCTCCACGATATACTGAATCACCTTTCCGATAGGGTAAGCAATTGGATAGCATATTATCATTAGAATACGGACAAGCCACACAAAATTTGCTCCAACAGCAAGTCCATATCTTGTGCATATGGCTTGTGGGATAACCTGACACGATTAATTAAAAGAAACATAGGTTTGCTTAGTTTTTAAGAGTAATTACAAAATGTTGAAGCTGAAGCTTAGGCGAATTGAGATGGTAACGACAAATACCTCTCCAAAAGCAAGAACAAAAGTCACAGAGAGTACAACAGCAAGAAACTGATTAAATAGCTTATCCAGGTATAAAGGCAGGGCCTGCAAACACAAATTAGACTATCACAAATTGCATGGTATTGATAGCCAAGCAAAAGGCCATGCAAGTGTCCCAAACGAATACAAATATATAAGGTAGTTGTTACCTCCATCGCACACGCATTGCATAGAAGCAATGTCACGAGAAGCTGGTGTTGCTTCTGAACCACCGGAAGGATAGTAGCTGCAAAACCAAATACCGATTATCTGCATCAAGAGGAGCAAAAATACAGGACAAGCCAGTAAGCTGTGTATTTTTGCTACCGTTTTACGAGCTACCCTAACATCTACCGTCACTGAATCCGAACTTCAAAATTGCCCTGTGTACACAATTCTTTGAAACAAAATGTATATGTTTTACATTACAATTATGCACATTGATCCTTCAATGATTTGCAGAATCACAGGATGATCCTGTAGCCCATGCCCTATGTAATCAGTGGTTATGTTAGCATATTATACTCCATATAAATTCTAGCAAAATTAATTCCCAGATTTTTACTTGGTGTAATAACCTAAATCATAGGACCGACATGATAAGTGAGGGGAAAAAAATCTGAAATCAGAATCAAAGAATCTGGTCATTCACGATCAATCTCTTCCTAACTGCTTAAATTTTTAGATGAAACTAGTTAGCAGATAGACAGAAACAACGCGGATATTCAAAGGTCAATTTCAGAAAATGCGATCGCGATCACACCTGCTTGCTTCTTCTCAGCAGGCGTTCCACTCTGCTGCAAAATCTCCAACTCAACCAAACCAAGAGACATCAATCCAAGCGTCAATCCCGACATAATTCCGGCAAAAATAACCAAACAGCACGAGATTCCGGCGTAGGTATACCACCAAAACGAACCAAAAGAAATACTGCTTCCAACCACTCCCACGCCGTCGCCTGCAAATACTCGACTCACCATCCGCCCCATCACCAGCGCATTGATCAACTGCATCGCGTCGCGTCCGTCAATACTTTCGGTTTTCGCTGCGCGCGGTGTTGTGTGTGTTTCTGCTCTGGGTTGTTGTTGTTGATGATTAGCTCGCTTCTCCAGTCGTCCAAACCAGCGAGTCAAAATCACGAACCGTCTCCGGACCGTAAAAAGTCGAATCGTTGATTGACCGGTTCGTTTTTTAAATCAGATCAACTAAAACAGGAGTCCGGTTCCCAAGAAATGAAAACAGATCTCATCTATTCATTTTTGTTAATCAATTGCTAATATTACACAGATTTTATTTTAAATTCATAATTATGTCAATGTTTAATTAGTCATAAAGAGTAAATTAGGCAAACTAATTAATCCAAATTAATCGCATCGACCGGGGCCGGGAACGAAGACGACGGGATACCGATTCGACTGAGTCGGAGCTTCGGCGCCGGAAACGAAGACGACGGCTCAAACCAATTCTACTGAGTCGACGAGCACAACCCTGTCAGACGCTGTCGGAGAAAAACCAGTCCGATCCAATTTCCATGGGGAAGATGAAGGTGTCGCGCGCCCCACGCTCACTTTAAGTGAGCCGCGCCCAAAGAAGACATTAACTTGTTAATGTCTTCTTTAAGTGTGGCGTTAATGTCTTGTTTGGACGCGGCTTACTTGAAAAGCTACGAATATTGTATGTAAAGCTACAAATAATATGCTACGAATAATATAATACGAATATTGTATGTAATTGCTACAAATATTATGTTACGGATTTTGATTCGATTGCTACGTATATTGATTCAGTTACTACGAATATTATGCTACGTATTTTGATTCAATTACGACGAATATTATGCTACGCATTATAATTTGTAGTAATTATATAAAAAAGTCGTAGCTTTTCAAAGGATTATTCGTAGCATTTACACAGTGACCCGCGCACTCTATGCTCACATTAAGTGCGCCGCGCCCAAAGAAGATATTAACAAGTTAATGTAAACGCTGGGCGCGCGGCGACCCCAATTACTGTTCATCTGTTGAACACAGACGCAAAAATCTGACTGATGCCGACGAATTGAGAGCAGTCCAATCCGATTTCCATGGGCGATGACGACTGTGATTAATCCCATCGTGGCCAACACTTCGTCGTCCTCTTTCGCATCTGGACGGAGACACCGCGAACGCCGGTGAATTGATTAACGATTAAGGTTAATCAAATTACTAATTTACCATTTAACCGTAATTAAAACGTGATTGTGCGAATAAGTTATCGTTGATTGACAGTCATTAGATTATTAATCTAATGATCATTAACACTTCTCATTTCTCACCAAACAACAACAGTTGCTTTACTTGTATTCTTTTTCAAAACGACGTCGTTTTAATATAATTTATGGTTTCAATAAAAAACGATATCATTTTGACTGAAACTACGCATTTACAACACTAGTAACATTTAGATACGAAATCAGATCTAATTCGGATTCCGGTAGACATCAAGTTACCCAAAAATAGTTTGCATTTTACACCATTTTACACTAGATGTATTCAAATGTTACAAAAATAATGAAGACAGAACTCAGAGGGCTCTGATAAGAACAATGAGGCTTTCAAACAACTGCTGACGAGGTAGTGTGCGTCAGCCTCCAGCAATGGGAGTCCCTAACTTGCTCATAAATTAGTATTGGGAGTTCTCTGTTTTTAGGATCCGGGCTGACTTGATATCCAAATTAAGCACTATGCCTTTCTGATCCAGCTTTCGACTATGAGGTACAAGTACAATTGACGTGAAACCATCACGGGAATTGAGTTCCAAGCTTGTCACTTATTGAACAGTGCGCGATTGATTGGTTCTTGGAAGTATTGAAGAGAAATAAGTATTGCCTCCTACACCATATCGTAAAAGGTTAGGTTATCAACAACTGACGTTGTAAATTGCTGAAGAAAATTAAGAGTTGAGATGTTGTAAAGTTCACCTCTGTTCGTATTGTCCGACTCCCTTGGTTAGGACATGTATTTAAGTACGTGTCAAAAACATCACGGACATCTTTTCCCTAGCATAAATAACATAAGAAAACTAATTGAGCATACCAATTCAAGGTAGCTGAGCAGCGAAAGTCAAAGTAGGGGAAGAGGAGTCGTAATAGAATAACTGCGCAACAAATGGTTTTAGTTTGTCGGGTTTCACAATTCACCTTTAAGTTGGTATCCTCTTCGACACTCTCTTCTAGTCCAGCAAGTCCGCCAAAGGATATCAGAAGGTGCCTAGAAGAATTACACAGGACAAGTAATTACTCTAAGAGAAGGAGGAACGTACACTCTTTACTGTTCTTTGTACTTAATATATATGTTAAGCGTTGGAGCATCTCACAATGCCAGATCCAAACTGAATTCTTGCAGACACATGTTACCAGTACGTAGTCCTTTTGAAGTTATAAAAAAAGAACATGACAGTTAACTTTTGGGGACTACGCATGTGACGGCATTACCATTGAATGGCTAATAGTTCGGTACCGGTATCACATTAAGCATCTACAAAATTTTTGCAGAGGCGAATAATGTATTGCCACAAAAACTATCACACTAAGCACTCCCAAGGTCCAAATATAACGATTATATTTCTGGTTAAATGAACATACCTGCACGCGGGTATTTGGAGTTCAGATGATTTGACCACCAGCCCGTGTTCTGAGGTTCCTATCATATAATCATAGCTGCTCTGCAGATCAGGAACACATATTAGAACACAGACACACAAATGAAAATGATTTGAGCGAAAGAAAACCTAACAGAAAGAAACAACCAACACCTTATATGGGCAATTTTTTGATATAGAACTGATGTTTGGAGCATAACGTACTGTATAACCCCAATACATTCCTTCTTCTTTGGGTTTGGAGGATGAGACAATTTTATGCACTTTACCTACACAGTACAGATGCCAATTAGATATGTCCGCACAGATTAGTAGGTATTTATATTAGAAAAATGATCCCATAATTATTACCGCTGTTTGCAGAATCCAACAATAAAATTACAATATAGAAAATACAAATGCATAATTTTTCTTTTTGAAGGAAAATGTAACAGTTCATTGACACAGAACACTGATCCAAAAGAAGTGGTGCCACTTCATGTGTCGGGTGATGTATTCCTAGATGACACAATACTTCTTCTCGTGTTAATGCAAGTATAATTCCAGACTCGAGTTGAAGGAACCATAAAAAAGAAACATGGTATACCGCTGTGAAAGTTATAAAGCATTTAAGGAAGACATAGTACACCAAAATGAACTTGACTTGTCATTTTGGACATGACGCTGGCAGAGATGCACCGAGCAGAACTAACTTGAATAAGATAATGCTTTGTGTGCTCACCTGAATCCAAATTGCGGTTATTTCCCATGGCAACAGTCACTCTTACACCAGGTTCAAGTAATTTATCAATCACAATAGCCTGAAAATTTTGCCATATACATCACATAAAGATGAATGTTTGCATTATGATATGTGACTTTGGAGCAAAACTAAAGCTTAAGTCTTTCAATTTATGTGTGTAATTGAATGAGATTGTTTATGATAAATAAAAATTAGATGGGCGTGTTTAAACATGACGAAGACGGTTTTCCATGTCCTTCCACCCTAAATAAACGACAAGATTGTCAATCAACATTGTAACACAATAACTTATCTTTAGCCAGTATTTACCTTATTTAACCCAACGTCCACTAGTGTCCCATGAGCATTTGAAGGTTTTTCACCCAGCGTGACACCTAGAGGATCAATGCAAAATAATGCACAATCGTAAGAAAAACATAAATATTATCAAGAATCAAATGAGTGCTTCTCTTCAAAATTCAGCATCACAATGCACATTACTTTCAAAAACATGTATTGTTTTTACTAAATAAAGACGAAGAGGTATGAAAATACAAACCTTCACGATATGGTGCCCATTCATGTTTGCGAAGATGATGTGGGGCATCAAGTGGAGGCAACATACCCTATAAAAGAAAGAGCCAGTGGGTAAATAAACTGCAACAACTTCGTATCCATGGATCCATAGGCAACAACAAACTAGAGTTTAGAAAACAGATCAACACCAACCACAAATCGTAAGCTGTTGTGCATAGGAAAAAGAGCCCTTCTTAAATATTGAGGCGTCTCAAGATACCGCAATACTCTTATCAGGAAAGCTGCACCACTATCCTCACCGGTGGTCTCAAGGGTAAATTCCGGTTCATCTGCAGATGTACTCTTGCTGTCAAAGACTACTACCTGTCATAACAAGTCACTTTCTAGTTTCTTCATCCTTTCTCTAAAACCAAAGTACAAATAGGAAAAGAAAAAAAAACATAGGACGAACATTAATACACAAACATCATAACTATACCAGACTCGGTCTAAAAACTTATATAGAATACAAACCTCATCTATGCGGAAAATCGTAGCTGCACGCGCAATCTGTGAAGCCAACTTGAAACAAAACAAAAAAGATAGAAGCTTTGAGAAATCAAACCTAAAAGGTTAAAAAGCATACACCCAAATTTTACAAAGGCAACCAAGAAACAGAGTCACTTCTGATAAGAACATCATAAATGCACGTTTCAAATCCAATCCCAATCTCTGCAACCAAAATGCCTTATAACACAATCACACAGTATACAAAACAAACCAATAATAAAAAAACATAAAAATTCGAACTTTAATCCACACAAGGGCAATGATTACACGAGTGGCGAGCTCCAGAGACTGGGCGTTGTCGATGATGGATCCAGCAACGGCTATGCTGACCGTCGGCACCCCCTTCAATCCGTCTTCGCCTCCTTCCTCTTCCTTCTTCACTCTCTTTTTCTTCTTCTGCTTCTTCTTATCATCATCATAAGAAACCCCATTTGCGACCTCGGCGTGATTTTCTTCTTCTTCAGCTGCTTCATTCGATGCTCTCTTCTTCTTCGCCATCTTCGATTTTCAGGGGTTTTAGGCGCACAAGGGTTTTCGTTTTCCATCAGTACGCTCGCTCTGATGAAAAAAGGGCAACGAGTCGTAAGAGATTAAAACTGTAGGAACCTAAATCTAAATATGATAATCTAAAAGGACTTGATAATAATTAATGATATTTCCGTACCTGTTGGCGCCGAGCGAGGATGCATAGAGAGTAGAGATTCGTTCATGATCGGAGCACGGAGATCGAACGACGGACGAGCGTTCGAATGCATGAACGGTGTGTTTCCGAGCATTGAGGCGGAAGAGGTGTTGTTCTGATCAGATGAGATAGATTTTCTTTTTTCCAGTGATTTCGTGTTTTGTTGTTGATTTTGAAAATTAGGGTTTTTTGTGTGCTTACATTCGGCGCGATTATAAATGCGATTGTCATTTGCGTTTTTGGAAAATGGATGAGAAATTGAAACGGTTAGATGATGTATATGATGATCTCGGATATGTTAGGAGACATTAGGATGTTTGCTTTTTTTTTTAGCTTTGACAGGTGTAATGATGCCTAGTCCAGTCACCTTGTATTTGGCTGATTGTTGAGCTTTCACTTCCCTGCAAATATTGGTTTTTTTTTGTTGGGTTTTTAGGAAGACATGAAATGCAGAAAATGATACAGATGGATATGGTCATGATCCTGTGGATGTTCAGTGGAAGTATAAGTATTGTATTGTTTGAAGTTTGATTATCATTAGTCATTTTCTTTATGTGCTTTGACATGGTGAAAGCTAGCTTCTTTCTCCAGAAACCTGCCAATTCTTTTCGAAGATTATTTAGTTCAAAATGACAGAATTTGTGATTGTTCTTATTCATATGAGTTTTGACTGCAACTCATAGTGGTGAATAGTGTGATTCATGAATTGCAAGATATTATAACTCGTACATGTGATAATCTTCGGTGAAAATTTAAGCTACGTATGATAGGCTGAAAAATATCATAAATCAGCTCATTAGCTGTGTTTATTTTGCTCGAGATTCCTTGCCTTATTCTGAAACATGATTTCCATTGTTTGTCCATTTTTTACCCTGCTCTACACGGTGCAATGAATATGGTCCTGAAACTCAAAAAATAAATGAAATGTCTTGCATTTGCAATCCAAATTCATAAACTCCGAACTTATATTTCTCAGTTCTAGAATTATTTGCTGGTTCAAAGTGGTGATTCTTGTAGGCTTAGTACTAATATCATGCATGCCTGTTAAGATTTGATGTGGATTGCCCTTGCATAGGTCACTTAAAAGACTATAATTGATTACCTATTAAGTAGTACATGGTAACAGTGCGGATGTCTTTCAGTTTTACTTTGGAGTGGGTAACATGATCACCAAGTGTGTGACATGTTTGCAGGAATAGATACTTCCGCTCTGTTCAGGAATGGAAAGAAAAGGAGCAATACTGATAGAAAAAAAAGGTAGAGTTTGTTAACCATGTTTTATAACAAAGATTAAAAAGTCATTCTATGTTCAGAAAGTCGTTAATAAAATTAGTGATCAGTGTCGAAGGGCCAACTTGAGGTTTATTCTATGCCGAAGTGGTATGAGGTACTCTTAGTAGAAGACTAAACATAAATTAACATTAAAATAAAATCAACGTCTCATGGATGGATTCTGATGCAACTTTGGCTTTTCTCTAGCATCTTTGTTTACTATAAAGTAACAATTAACAGGTACAAATGGGTGCTTACGCAAATTTAAATTTATGGGCTCAAGTGGACAAACGATCTTACATGGCTGGCGTCAGCTGAAAGTAAGTTGTTGTACTTGGAGAACTGAAAAGCATGATCGCTTAGAGCTACCAAAGGTTGCCTGTTTCCTTTTGTCTTATAATTTATAGAGTACTTTGAAGTTTGAGCATATACAGTACACTTCAGGAATCTTAACCACATACCGCGTTCTTTCACTTTGCTAAAAATAAATCTAGGCGATCTACCTGGGACCAAGGACCTAGGCCATACTCTTTAGCAACAATACAGCTCAACACTAATTAAAAAAAATGAATTTGCCTTCAGAGGAGTTGAGTCTTTATAGAAAAAAGTGAAGTTTATTATCCGTCCGAAACCTGATGTTCTTAGAGGTCTGGCATGAAGGCTCCATTCACCCAGTGTTTCTTATTTGTTTCTCACTGATTCATACATGTTTCACAGTCACCTAGTATTCATTGGATTTGTATCTTTTTTGTATGTGATTTAGTACCTTGTTAAGCTTCGAGTAATTTTATCTCTAGGCTTGAGAGAGTCCTGATACCAAAAACATTGTTCAGGGTAACTAGTCCATTAATTGTGCACTAAACATCTGATTATAAGTCCCGCACATGGCTTGAGATTGCGAATGGAAAGTTGTTTCCCCTGCCTCAAAATATTTTTATCTAAACTTGACCCTTCCCCTTTCGGTACTTTATTAGTCTTTTCTCATTTTATTACTCCTTTTCCCCTTATAAAATTTAAGAGACTGAAGAGCATATAGTAGGCAATTAAAGCTTGAGTGCTTGACTAGTGGAGTATCACTTTCTCCGTCGTCTTTTTGCTAAAAGCGCTCCAGTATATTGGTATGAGAAAAGCTTATGCGAACTTGCATAAGCAATCCATACAATAGTTTCACATTAATTATTGGAAAGTCGCTCACTACGGACATAACCAAACTGCTAAAGTAATGTAGTTAATTTAAAAGAACCTGCTTGCTTTGAAGTGGATTATTTGCGTCATAAATCTGTAAATTGTACTACTCTGGCTGTCACTGTATAATTTGTTTCGGACTTTATTTAAATTAAAGAAAATGCGAGTGATGATTTTTTTTTCTTCGTAGTTTTCTAATATTGTCCTATTACACAGTGAATTTAAAGCTTGGAACTTGATTTTCTTTACTACTCCGGCTGTCACTGTATCATTTGTTCGATCCCAACTCATTTCCTTGGAAACTCTATTGGACGCATAATGTCCATATTTCGTACTGCCAAAAATTACAACCACCACCATGTACCATGTATGCGTGTCTAGATGATTTTCCTAAATAAAATATTTTCTCTTTCTGCAGTGGGACCACATATGTCATCTAAAAATCACCGTCCAAGGGGAATTGGTTCTTGTGGTTGCCTCCGTTGTGACGCCAATTGCTTTTTCCTTGAACTAAAGTGACAGTGCTTGTAGCTCAGAATGCCTGCAATTAATGTATTGTAATAGCAGGTAACAACCTTATTGATTACCTATAGAACACAGTATTAGCATTTGAGGTTTTATGAATCCCCTATCTTTTCTGTCAGTACTGATAATACTGGGTACGCTGTCCGGAAATGCTAAACATTTTCAAATAATTCAGATATTGTCTATATTTGATTTTTGCTCAGTAAACAGTTTCGAGACATTGTTCTCGGTAACTTTTCTTGAAACAGAAGATTTTTAATATACTCTGTTTCAAGAAGATGTCGTCATGTAGGGGAGAGCTTTATTACTCAGCCTGAATGCCTGATTGCAAACATCCGAAGTTTTTAATATGGGGGTAACACTTCTGTGCAAAAAAAGTTTAATTGCGTTGACAGTGAAAATTTGTCTGCACATACCCTTCTTATTCTATACATTGTCCCAATAAAATGAGTTGGGACATTTTAGTTTTCTGAAAAGGGATCCAATCAATATGAATTTTTTACACGCATATAATATATATATATTTTTGGTTGTTTCTCAATTTCTTACTTTTCTTTTGCAGTGTGCAGCAGACTAACAATATTTTTATGGCAAGTGGAGCGAAAGGGCCTTTCTCCTCTGCCTCCTCTTTGTCCAAAGTAGACTTGCAAACTGCTATAAATTGAGCCTCTCCACTTATATCCCATGCTCAATATCATCTTCCCTAACTCCAGCCTTTCACTGAAAAATTTAATATGTCGACAGTTGTGTATCGATCACGTTTAGAGTCTCAGCTGATAGAGTCTAGAACTCTAAAGCTCAAATTATCGTCCCCTAAAGTGGTCTTCTCCCAGTCCCTAGAAATGGCCTTACAGTCCTGTGTTATTGATTGTGACTCTAAGAAACTTGAGAGTCCTAACTTAGGCGGTTGGAGCTGCCTACAGACTCTGCCAAACGCCACACCATGCGAGAAATTGCAAGCCCCTTATGTGCATCCAGCCACCAAACATTATTCCTCATGGTGGCTGAGTGAGAAGAGCTTGAATCTGTGTACAGAGAACCTGGGTAGCGAGACTGGTTCAGAGTTTATTGAGAACAGCATTTTCTCATCACCAGCTTGTTCGACCACTGAGAATAAGGTTCAAGTAAAAAGGGAGCAGCGGCAACCAAGAAACCGTCAGGCTCCTGAGCGAAAGAAGGAGTTACCACCTCCTTTGACGACATTAAGGGGTGCGGATTCTCTTCAAGTCAGACCTCATCGTGAAAATGGCAGGCTGATACTAAAAGCTACAACAACCCCCCCATCCAGCGGAAGGTGTTTCCAAGTGGACAGAAGCAATGGCAGGCTCCGCCTAACATTAACAGGCGGCTCTCCTATTAGCTCAAAAGAGTCCGAGCAAAATGAGGATGACAAACGTACGAACAAGGAAGATAATAAGGATGGAAAAACAGAGAAGAGTCCAGAAATCGCTTGTTCCAGTTATGAGGACGAAAACAGCAGCATGGATGTTGGACGTGTTGAAATGATGAAAAATATCATGTGGGATGAACAAAGAACAGCAGCATCATCCAGTTGCTGCTGCCGGTGCAATGAAAGCCATAAGAAGAAGAATAATAATAATGCAAAGAAGAAAGGGATGATGACGTCGATGGTAAAAGTGGAGCCTCATTTCTTGGTAGCTTCATCCTAAAAATTACGGTAGTAAATTTGATTAATGAATAATTGGATGCACCAATATTCAAATTGTTTGTCAGCTGTCACATTCTCTTTTGTCCCTCTCCCTTCCTTTTTTATCTTCTGGAAATTTGGTATTTCCTTTGTTGTTAAAAATTAGGTTTTGGTAGGCAGCTTTCATGGTTATATGATATCTTGGCCATTAGTTAAACTAGGGATTGATTTATAAATTATCAGAGATTGACCAGCAGCCGACTTGTATATATATATATATATATTTGAGAGAAAGAATGAGTTAGCACACAGGTCATAAAGAAGAATTTACTGTCCGAGGGGTTGTTTTTATTCCTGACATATATTGTCAACTAATTTCAATATGACGTTCAGTTCAGTATCTGCTTGTGGTAATCTTCGATATTTACAGAAATAATCTGCTTGTTTTTAGATGAAGCTTTTTCATCATCCCTCTTCTACAATCATTTCATGGCTGTTGTTAATACGTAATTCTTTATATCTCATTTATGTCCACAAAGTAGTGCACAGTCTCAATTAACATTAAAGTAATATACAGTAACCTACCTCAGACTCAGAGATTGTTATAAAGATAAAAAGCAACGGAATATTCATAATCACATTTAAGTAACATATGAACCAGACCAGGCGACAGCGACACGACGTATGAACAAACAAACAACTGACCACCTTTTTTTTTTATCTCTACGGACTTCCTACCGGCCTAACAACTTTACGCATAACATCAGAGTTGTTTAACGTCTGTCGAGAGGACTCCCCCTCGGTGTGCAAAGGCATCAGAGCTCAAGTTCCTACTAAGTACTAACCCACTAATCATCCGATCAAAAAAAAATTATATAATCATTATTTTTAAGTAATATATCTTTTTCAGTGTCGCTTCGGATTTTGAATGAATAAGAATAAGCTGAATTTAAACTACAAACAAAACCTTAGCTCGTTCAAACAAGTCAAAGATTGACTTTTTATGTATGGCAATTAATATCCTCCAACAATTCTGGTGCAAATTAAATTCAGACCTCTGAAATAGTACATAGTTAATATTTTTGAGAGATTTTTTTAAACAACCATTCAGATGCTTTTGGATTTCTCATGTCTCTGGTTATACACCATGTGAAATTAACACTGAGAAGAGATTTGTAGACACATAGTCTGATACAAAATCTGAAAGCTGATTGGCTATCATCTTCCATTAACCAACCACAAAGCACAACCGGTCCAACCTACGGTGGATCGGAAAATTTTAAAAATATGGATTGTGAACTGGACCGGACCAGTGTACCGAATTTTTTTTTTGTAAAAAGTAGATCGAATTATCTTAAATTTACGGAACAGATCGGATTGGTGGACCGAACATTTTCAAAAATATGGAATAAACCTGTCCAAATTTGTGCAACCCTACCACAAACTACCAAACTGTGACATATATAACAGATAAGAACAGCAGCTAGCCACTGCTTTTTATTCAAACCATACATACTACTGTAAAAGCTTCTTCTTTTCTTTCTTTTTTTCTTGTTACTGTAAAAGCTTTTTTATCTGTTATTGTGCAATCCCCAAGTGGATTTTCAGTCTCATTGATGATTGATCCATCCAAGTATTTTTGCATGCATTAATAAAACAACTCGTTACACCTTATAAAAAGCTACCCAAAAGATTACTTACTTTGAATACTTTCCCTCTTCCTCACAAACAACTCATGCCTTTCAACTCTATCCATTTTTTATGGATTTTCCAAAAGAAAAATCTACAAAATCTCCCAAGGACCCCCACAGAGACTGCTTGTCAGTCGTCAGATTTTATTCCTTTTAAAATCCAAACAATCGGCTTCATAAATTCATACTTTTGTGACTTTAAACTAGAGGTGGGCACGGTGCAGTTTAAGATTAAATTCGCAACCGCACCACATTAACTAGTTTATAAAATTTTTAAACCGCAAACCGCATTAAAAAAGTTAAAATCAAATATGCACCACACCACTTTATTTGGTGCGGTGCGGTGCGGTTTGGTGTAAAAACCAATTTTCAAAGTTTATAAAAAAATAGTCTAGACTTTGCCTTTTTTATTTCAAATAAGTTGATACGACCAAGGGACCAAGCCAGTGTTTTTTAGACGACTGGTCAGCTCAATTGGTGATAGTGGCATACTAAAACCACTATGTCAAGGGTGGTGGGCATCTCGTGTTCGAGTCTCACTACCAACATCCTCTACCAAAGGTTGGGGTGTATGGCCTGCAGGCCTGATACGGCAGCGCGGACAGCGACCAGTCGTCTAGAAAACACTGGCTTGGTCCCTTGGTCGTATCATAAGTTGAGTCATAACTAAATTTAGAAAAATCGATTAATATCTGGAAGTATCAAATCTCTAAACAACAACATCTACATAAGAGTCAACCAAAATTCAATTAAT
This sequence comes from Rhodiola kirilowii, assembly GCA_033675215.1. Lineage (NCBI taxonomy): Eukaryota > Viridiplantae > Streptophyta > Magnoliopsida > Saxifragales > Crassulaceae > Rhodiola > Rhodiola kirilowii. Next base: position 4,581,651 of record CM066194.1, read on the forward strand.
TTTTGAACTAAAATACTTACGGATTCCATATTTCAAGAACGAAGATACGACCAAACCGAAAACTATCGAGACTCTCGTGGCTTGGTCGCTTGGGGAAGACGAAGATATATTGTACCAAAGAACGAACAACGGAACGAGCAACAATCAAAATCAAATTTGCACTTGTGTTATTTTACTACGACTTAGTTTCATATTAGGATTGGGCTTAAAGTAATTTTTTGTAATAACTTTAAAATTCTAATTATTTATATATGCGGTGCGGTTTAAAGCGGGTGGTTTGAGAGATGGAACTGCTTTCGCACCGCTATATTCGGTTGCGGTGCGGTTTTTAACAAATTGAATTTGGTCAAAAACTGTGCGATTAACCAAACACACTTTTACGGTGTGGTGCGGGCGATTTTTGCCCACTACTACTTTAAACAAAAGTCTCCTTGATAAAAAAGATGCAATAAATGAATTTTTTTCCCTTTGGTGGGATTGGTTTGGTCCTTTAAACTGTACCCTATGAAATGATTTGAATGTGTGTATGATCCATTTCATGGAAAGCATATATCCACAACCACAACAACAATGTATATATGATTCTTGCTTGTTAAGGCATGCATGAATCATATATCCACACTTCTTTATTCAATCAGCAACGATTCGGTTTCGATCTGAGGATCAGAGTCGAACTATTATAAGTCAAAAATATATTCTAATGTACATTCTCATAAGTCACCACAACCTTGGAATCCATTACAAAAGAACATATTACAAGTAGTTAGTAAACATATGCGCATTATACCGGGCATAAGCTCTATTTTCACTCGATATGGTATATATCAGTGTTATTAAAACCGAACCGTGGATCGAACCGGTCAAGTCACTGGGTCAATGGGTCAGTGGTTCAACCGGATTGAACCGGTTTGACTCGCACATATTAAAAAATAAAAAATATATTTATATATGATTTTATAATTTAGGGAAAAGTACAAAAAGGGGTACCGAACTAACGTATGTTTCCAATTTTTTGTCCGAATTATTAAAATTTCCAAAAAGGGTACCGAACTACCATCTGTTTCCAACTTTTTGTCCGAACTATTAAAATTTCCAAAAAGGGTACCGAACTACCATCTGTTTCCAACTTTTTGTACGAACTATTAAAATTTCCAAAATAGGTGCGAACTATATAAAATTTTTCCAAATTTTTGTCCGAACTATTAAAATTTCCAAAATAGGTCCGAACTATATAGAATTGTCAACATATTTGTTTGAACTACTAAAATTTCCAAAATATGTGCGAACTATATAGAATTTTTCCAAAGGTAAAACCTAAAATTATTATCAAATTTTTTCCAAATGTGCCCTTTATTTTTGTGTGCCTTCCCAGACGGGTATAATTTTTGCATCATTTTAATTTATCAAATATCGTCACTCGAATATAGATTTATCTAGAATGTAATTTTATATATGATTTGTGGATATCTTAGCATCACTCTATATATGATTTGTGTATTTAATATGCAGTTTCAAATCTTAGCATCTCTCTATATACGATTTGTGGATTTAATATGCAGTCTCAACATACCAATATGCACAATCTGGGAAGGCAGTCAAAAATCGTATATAGAATTACATTCTAGATAAATCTACATTCGAGTGACGATATTTGATAAATTAAAAAGGTGCAGAAATTGCAAAAAATTATACCCGTCTGGGAAGGCAGCAAAAAATAAAGGGCACATTTGAAAAAAATGATAATAATTTTAGGTTTTACATTTGGAAAAATTCTATATAGTTCGCACCTATTTTTGAAATTTTAGTAGTGCGGACAAAAATGTGGAAAATTCTATATAGTTCAGACCCATTTTGGAAATTTTAATAGTTCGGACACAAATTTGGAAAATTTTTATATAGTTCGCACCTATTTTGGAAATTTTAATAGTTCGGACAAAAAGTTGGAAACAAATGGTAGTTCAGTACCCTTTTTGGAAATTTTATTAGTTCAGACAAAAAATTGGAAACGGACGGTAGTTCGGTACTCCTTTTTGTACTTTTCCCTATAATTTAACATATTTATGACTTGAATAAATATTACATAATTATGATCCGATTATAACAACATACCATAACAAATTTAGAATTTGATAAAGTACAAATCAATAATACAACAATAACAATTTTAGTCTTAATTTGCAAGTCACAACAATAAGGGATTTATAAGACTAATTGAATTTTTAGTTAAATTGATAATAAGTAATATCTGTTATAAATTTGATAAATGAATATACATTATTGAAACAAATAATAAAACAACAATCATCTTTAGCCTAGTGGAAAGAAAGAGAATAACTATCAAGAGGGACTTGATTCGAGTCTTGTACAAGTCAAAATTAAATAAATAATTTTTCAAACCAAATCGAAACGATTGAACCGATCAAATCACAATTTTAATGAAAAACCGAGTCAACCAACCGGGTATTGACTGGGTTTGACCGGGTTTGACATTTCCGATCCGATGACATAACCGAACCGGTCCGGTGACCGGTTCACGATCTAACTGGTCGAACCGGCCTGTCCGGTCCGGTTTTCACAACATTGGTATATATGACAGACTCAATTAGCGTGTTAAATAGAATACAAAATCTCGCCTTTTGATTAACATGACAAAGTGTCATTAATTTGTGATCGAAAACGACATGATTTTAGGTGATGTAGGTAAAGAGAACAAAGCAAGAGGAAATGAACAAGGGAAGGGCTGCATGGAAAATGTTGCAAGCAAAGGTTGTCTATTCGATACCACAAGCTAATTACCTAAATGATCCTTTTGTTTGATCTTATCCTTTGGATTGATGTTGGTGCTTCAAGACGTACAATGGTGCTGCACATGCCCTCTAAGACATGCAGCTAAAAAAGGTGGCTGAGGTCATCCCCAACACCAAAATGGTGTTTATTCATTGGAGGATTCAAAGGAAAGAGGGTGCAAATTAAAACAATGTTGTTGGTTTGGTTCCTCCCTCTCATTGTCCTTTTCTGCAAAAAGAGAAGAAAAGGGTAAGCACTAAATACTTAAGATGGAGTTAAAAGTAGGAGACTGGAGCAATCAGACACCAAAATGTACAAAGGAGTCGATAAGCATCTGCGTGCTTTTTAGGTTTGCAAGCACATAATTTGCTTCAGTGGTCCGGAAAAGATTCCGTGTTGTGCAGGCAAATGACGTGAGCACGAAAACTACATCAATTTAATTGATACGTGCTCACAACATATATTACTAGATTCAAATCTGACTTAATGTAAAATTAAAAGAATAGAAAAAAAATAGGTACTCTCACGACCACAATATTAATTATCATAATAAGTAGATAAGCTGAAAATAAATGAAACTGAAAAGATTAAATGCCTAAAAACATAAGCATAACTAAGAAATTCAGGGAAAGGCTCCATACAGTAGATATAGAGGCAAGCTCTGTTATTTACGTCAAAGTCGAGGCTCGAAAAAACGATCTTGTTCTGCAAATGTAGGGTTCAGTTTTGCTGAGATGATGAAGAAATTTCGAAAGAGGTGGAAACAATTGACAGCCAATTTTTTTAAAAACAATTAAATTAAACTAAACTAAAATAATAGTATAAATAAATAAAGAAATTCAGATTACCGTTGTGGTAAGGTGAAGACGACATCCCATCCTGCGTTTTATTCAGCGGAAGCGTCCACTGCTCTTCTCGGCCCAATGTGAATTTGCTGCTCTTGGGAACTGTGTGACGCTTCTCATCACCATCATCGTCGTCGCTGTAAATCCCAGTATTGCGGTGAGCTGTTAGTTGCAATCTTGATCAGTGTTTGAGCGAAATGATAACCGGATATTTCAGTTGTGTGATTTGATTTCGTCGGTTTTGGTGATCGGATGATGGAATCGATATCGGAGGCCGCGTCGGGAGCAATTGGAGCTGTGGTGAGCACGACGGTGCTTTATCCTCTTGATACTTGTAAGACCAAGTACCAGGCGGAAGTCCGATCTCAAGATCAGCAGAAATATAGGTTAAAATGTTCAATTATTATCTAATTGTTTTTTTAATCAATTTCCATTTGATTTTTCATTCAATTCAAAGTTTTTATATTTTAGTTTCCAAAAGTTTCATATATTTTGATGAAGGATTGGATGAAGAAGGTGATTGTGATGAAAGTTAGTGTGTTTTGCAGGAACATTTCTGATGTTTTATGGGAAGCCGTTTCAACTGGTCAGGTTTTGTCATTGTATCAGGGGCTTGGGACGAAGAATGTGCAGGCTTTCATTTCCCAGTTTATCTACTTCTATGGATATAGTTTTTTTAAGAAGTTGTATTTGGAGAAAAGTGGAGAGAAGAGTATTGGAACAAAGGCGAACTTGCTTATTGCTGCGGCAGCTGGAGCTTGTAATGTGATAGTGATTCAGGTGTGCAGTGTGCTCAACGAGGAATGTATTTACTGGTGTCAAACCTTGTAAATGTGATGCATTTTACAATCGCGTAGATTATGTTTGAAAGGAGGTGATTTTGCCTGAAGTTTGGATATTTACGTGTCTTGTTGTCTTTTGTAGCCCTTGGATGTAGCGTCCTCGAAGATGCAGACTAGTGAATTTGGGAAATCGAAAGGTCTATGGACAACACTGGCAGAAGGGGAGTGGAGCACGGCCTTTGATGGTCTCGTCATATCTCTTTTGTTGACGTCGAATCCATCTATTCAGGTAACGCTGATGTTTTTGTGACTTCATTGCTTTTCATGTGTCATTGAAATAACCTTAACAACAAACTGGTCTGTTCTCATTAGGATGTAGAAATTTGTATTTGGCTCCAATTACAGCATGGAGCATGCGAATATTTCTCTCACTGTGCAGAGGTGAAAAAAAATATATCTAAAAACACTATTCTCATGGATAATTTTTATTCGTTTCCTTGAACAGTATACAGTGTTTGATCAGCTGAAAAGGAGAATGCTTGAGAGCCAGACAAGCAACAAAAATAAAGCTCTCTCTGCGGGTTCTGCCTTCGTACTGGGGGCAGTGTCAAAGTGTATTGCCACTGTGCTGACTTATCCTGCTATCAGGTGAATTGGTTCATTCAATCACTTCCATCTCCGTCGAAATGAATAACTAAAATTTCGATGTGGATTGTGTGTGGTACTGCACTGCAAACATCCTATTCTATTTATTAGTTTCAATGATCTTTGACAGTGCCAAATACTAAATGCTTCATTGTTAACAGGTGCAAGGTGATGATTCAAGCAGCAGAAGAGGACAATGCCATAGGCCCTGAACGAAAGTCGCAAAAGACAGTTTCTGGGGCCCTTAACGCCATATGGAAAAGAGAAGGGCTGCTAGGCTTCTTCAAAGGTCTCAATGCACAAATTCTCAAGACCGTGCTAAGCTCTGCTCTGCATCTTATGATCAAAGAGAAAATCACGAAGACAACTTGGGTTTTGATGCTGGCACTCCAGAGGTATCTCCTGGTCCCTCGAATCAGATTAAAAAGCGCTTGATCCACACGTGAAAATGAGTGCAGTATGGAGAGTGTCACCTCAATTCATCTACCATGGAAGCGGAAGCAATACAATACCAAATGTGCAACACGTCAGTGTTTCGTTCAGTTTTCTGATCTTCCTAAAAGCCCCAACCTTGTTGATACATTGTCATTGAACCGATTTGCTCCTGATCTGAATAAGACATAATACTCGGTTCAACCAAAATAGGGCTGATTTGTAATTAAGAGAAGTATGGGGGCGGATACTCATATACTGGAAACAGACGACGTAATGTTTCATCTTGCTGATGATATGCTATTTAGTTCAGGCATTTAGAAGACATTGAGTGCACAATAATTTACTCATGTTGTACTTCATTACAAGTTCGCAAGGAGCTAATGGTGATTAGTGAGATATGCGGAGTTTCTTTGCTTTGATCGGAGTACCAAACTTGTTGGATATGTTGGGTGAATTCTTTTGTCAGTTTGGTTGTATTCTTTTACTGTAGCAACCTGGAAATCGGAAATGCAATACTCACGTACTCAACGAGCTCGCTCACTTTATTCGAAAGCTGCTCAAAGAAATTGTGCAAATAAAACAACATAATGTTTGGAATGACATGACAAATGCAGCTACATTCTGCCTTATTATACATACCCTTCTTCTTATCTCTTGCATTGCAGAAGGAGATGGCCATGTTGACCAGAAACATCCAAGTTTGCAGAAGGGTGTCCAACAGCTACAGCTAGCTCAGATCTGCCCCAAAATCACCTCCCCACCAGAGACCTCAAAATCAGATGGAACTTTTTCCACATTTAAAACCTTCACCTTTCCATCAACCACATAAGCCGACCATCTATACATAAAACATAATCAGTTCTTAATTACAAACCTAGTCCTTTTCAGGTCAGGGAATCATATTCATTAAGGTCCTCAGAACCAAAATTAATATGTAACAACTCACAAGTTCGGGATTTAATAAACAAGGTCAAGTATTATATATACCTTTCGGAGCGGTGTCCAAGCAAAGCAGCTGAGAGATCTTTGCCTAAATCTAAGCTCTTGTGGAAGCTCCCATCAAAGTCGCCATAAAATTCAATCTAAACACATGATAACAGCATCTTTAATTAACATAGGGGTAAATAAAGTGTGTGAGCTTGGCCTTGGTTTATAATCTCTGTTTTCACTACTATTACAACGATGTTCAAGTGGGACTGAGATAACACATATAACTAAAGTCATAACTTACAGCATCTTTGGCCTCGAGTTTGGATGCCCAGCCCTTCATGACATAAGGGTCATTGACAGCAACACAAATCACTGAATCAACTCCCTTTGCCTTAAACTTGTCAATGTTTTTCTTGTAGCTCGGTACATGTTGTGTAGAACAAACTCCAGTAAATGCACCCTAGTAATCCAGAAATACTGACATTAAGTCACAGTACACAAAACTCAAAACATATATTCCAAATTAAAAGATTGATCTTTATGAAAATCAAGTCAGCATTTGTGTGCATATGCTAGCTCTTTTTAATTATTAAATATAGCCCTGTTCCATCTCCAACCCAAGCACACACATAAAGAAGGTCATGTAATAACTAAGTGAATGCGTGATTAATTCTTAATCGTGACCGTTAGCTCATTCTCAAAACACAAAAGAGGCTTTATTATGAACAACAGAAACTTCCTCAGACCTAAACGAAGCCATATTTAAGCAAATCACAAATGCTAACAACCTAAGCAAGCTTTGTCAATCAATGGCAATAGCCGGAAAAAAAAACAACAAGAAAATGCTCAAAACAATTTGAAAGTTAGAAGGGATTAGATTACCGGGAGTCCAAAGATGACAACCTTTTTATCCTGCAACACAAAATCAACATCAGGCATACACAAACTTACTAAAACGGCAACAACCTTTTCAAACAGAATACAAAAAGCGAAGTGAAGTGACCTTGAAGATTTCCTTTAGCGGAGTCGTTGAAAACTTGGACGAGACGCCTTCATCCCATGTCCGCGCTTTCTGAAGAGAAACATCAGGCGCCGCCGAGACTAGATCAGTACCTACAGCAACCTTGGCGTAACTCCTCCACGCGCCACCGATCCTGCTACTTCCGGCTCCGGTCAGGGAGTTCATCGCCGTGCTGCAAGCCCTCTTCATCATAGATGACGTCATCGTTTCAGCCCTAATTTTCCGATTTTTCTTTTCAGTTCGTGGAAAATGGAATCCGTTAAATCTCACTCACAGTTCCGAGGAAGGAGATGGATGGTCAGAGAATGGGCCGTAGGCCGTTTTTTATTTGGGCCTTTCGTCAAGCCCATTTGGTAATGGTGGGGGACAAAATAATTGGAAAATTTCTCAAAATACTCAAATTTCCCTTTTACTCAATCTTCAAATTTCATTGCCAATTTACTCACATTTTCTAAAGCGCCGTTGGCAACGACGCCTTAGAATTAAGCCGTTCTTGTTGACGGCGGTTTAAGTCTCGTGGTATAAATAAGCCCAAAAATAAAACTGATTGGGCACAAATTGTCATGTAAGCTTAAACCAAAGTTAACTACAGTGTCCTATTCTCAACCGTTGCGAACAACAACGGCTTAGTAAGAAGCTCAAATATTATGCATACTCTCAGGCCTCAGCCTCTCTTGAACCATCTTCTCCAGAGCCATTTAAACTTGCCTCAGACAATGAATTCACACATCCTGAACAGGATGACAGGTGTGTCACCTATACCATTACCATCCCAGTAGACGATTCTTCATTCACCGGTATCCCGTCGTCTTCTTGCCAGAGTACATCATTGGGTCGCAATTATCATAATGTGAATCATAGACTCATGGATGATGTTCTTAGCTGTGTTACGGATGTCTGGCCGTTGGATTCCCATGTTCCTGTTGTTTCCAAGTAACCTGTGTGGTATCTAATACAAGTTGTTGTCTCATCATACTCTACTGTAATATCTATGTAACTGATGACTACCCTTCCAAGTTCCATCTTAGACATCTTTAGCTCACTTAATTGTGTTTGTTTGGTGACTTGAATCTGAATATTTATGAAGGGCTTGTACGCTAATGTATCTCTATGCCTCTGTTTTCAATTTTTATTGCCTCAAGAAAATAAAATCTCATGAAACAATGTACTTGAATACTCGACGAGGATGAAGCAGAGGTTCATGGTGTAAGGGTTGTTGGTGGAGATGGGTGTCTGTATATATGAATATGAATATGCATAATGGTTGTTGTCGGCGAGATGAAGTAGATGGGTGTTGTTCAGGGACGGACCTACGTTGGGGGCTTATTGGGCCATTGCCCAAGTAACTTTTGGTGGAAAAAAAACCTTATGTAATATGTGGGAAGTAAGCATCGAACCTCAACCTCTCTACTCTTTCTTAGAAGACCAAACCATCTCAACCAAGCTAAATATAATGATATTCATGATCCTTTTTATATAACTTGTTGTGTTCCCACACAAAAATTTTGCCCCATTACCCATCAAATTTTTTTTTGCCCCATTACCCATAAAAAAAATTCTGCCCCAGTAATTTTCGAATCCTGAGTTCGTCCCTGGTGTTGTTGGCGGAGGTTCATGGTGTAAGGGTTGTTGTCGGCGAGGATGAAGCAATGGGTGTGTGTATATATCAATATGAATATGCATAATATTTGAACTTCTTATTTAACCGCTGTTGTTCACAGCGTATATATGCCACAAGACTTAAACCGTCGTTCACAAGAGCGGCTTAACCCTAAGGGCGTCTTAGAAAACGTGAGTAAATTGGAAATGAAATTTGAAGATTGAATAAAAAAGGAATTCAAATTTGGAATTTAAGTATTTTGGGACACGGTAGCGGCGCATATCAGTCCAGCCGGCAACCGCAGTGACTTTCGTCAAGCCCATATGGTAATGGTGGGGGACAAAATAATTTTGGTTTGAACCAAATTTGATTGATAAATGGAGTAGTATTTTTATTATAGTTATTTACCCAAAATAATTGTAAGTATAACTTTACTTATCCTTAGCCTTAAGATTAAATAAGTACTTGCTTATTTCACGAGTGTGTACTTTTTGTATGATAATTTAACATTTATAGAGTGAGTTTCACATCAAACATATTATCGGCCTGTTATAAATATATCATAAAATGGATGACTTCCCCAGCAAGCTAGTAAAAACGACGGAGCGATAATATTGTTGAATATTGATCTATCATCCATGACCCACAAGGAAGTGATAATACGACCCATGCTCCCTGACATATCAACTTGATACAAGAAATCAAAATCAAATTGATTTACTCAACATGAGATATTTTCTCCATGAGATATTTTCTCCATGAGATATTTTCTCCTTTTCCTAGCCCTATATAAAGGGACTATATGTAAGGCATATCAACACAATTTCAATCCAACAAAATCTCTCTACTACTTCTCCTTAAGTTCTTAATTATTCTCCCTTGAGCTTCATCTTCACTACGATCACAAGTTTTCATAACACGTTATCAGCACGAGGTTCTAACCAACTGAGATACCGTAAGTTTTGAACAAAGATTCGATAAAGGTTAAGTGTTTTTCCTCACTTATCTCTCAACTTCCGCTTAGTTCTTCATCTGTTCTACTTGGATATCATAAAGGGTTCACTGCTTCAAAGGGAGATCTACTCTCCCTATTTCACAATTTTCTGATTGTGTTGATATCTGAGTTTTTCTGGATGAAAAAAAAACTAATATTACAATAGTTCTCAGTTCTATTCTGTAGTTTGTCTTTGGTGCGGATTACGCTTGAAACACAGTGACGGAGCCCACTGCACTGTCGTTAAGGTGCAATGTTCTCTGTGCAAATAAATTTATATTTTCCGCTACTCGCGACTTGACTACTGGGTAGTAAGTGGTAAGTAGGGGTCGAACCCAAGGGAATTAGGGGGATACGTTGTTCTTTAAGGTATTTGTACAGCGGGGAGCGTGTTTTAAGGTTGATTGAGATTTTAGCGGTTATGACTAAGTGACTTTTTTGGTTGTTTTTGGTTTTGAGTGCGGAAAAGTAAATTACGGAAAAATAAATACTGAAAAGTAAAAAGAAAGACTTACAGTGGGTGATGCGTGATTTGCGAGTCCTCCGGAAGATGAGCGGTTGATGATTATAGTTATACTAATATTAAAAGTAAATACAGGGGTGTTTTGTAATCTAAAGAAAACATTCGGTTTCAGGGGCCTTGTATCATAGTTGTTTATCATCGACCGCTAATGATCATACTAAGTGTTCAAAGATGAATCGAGGCCATTTCTAAGCGCAAGACTTGCAACATCGTTTAAAACACTTGTTCTACTTTAGACTAATTCCTCCTTTCGATGTATCTTAGCCTTGTGTGCATCCACCTGATCTTTCAGTTACGATCGACCGAGTGGTGTTTTAGATAAGTCGAACTCCTCAGATAAGTTTTGCTTGTTACAGCTTCCACTTACCCGAGTATGTTCACGAATCCCCACGGAAGAGCTTTGCTTGTTACAGCTTCCACTCAACCTTGGAAATTCTGACTATATATGGCACATAGAACAAGTTTTGAACACAAAGCGGCATTAAGTGCAGGGTCTAAAACATTTTACAATACAAGTACACCCCTTTAACCGAATAAAGAGTTTAGCTACGAATATCCATAGAGGTGGATACCATAGCTAAATACTCGGGGGTTTTTGAAAACAGTAAGAGGAGAGGGGGTGGAATACTCAAGAACCAACAGGAGTATTCCCAATCATACTGAATACTCAAGAACCAACAGGAGTATTCTCTAAAACTGTTATAATACTCAAGAACCAACAGGAGTATTATTTCAAACCGTTATAATACCCAAGAACCAACAAGAGTATTATTTCAAAAACCAAACTTACAAAGTAACCAAACTTTTAGAGAGAGAAGTGATTTACAATTTGTGGATTGGATGTGGATGATGAAATGAGGAGGGGATGGCTTCCTTTTATAGCCACAAGGGGAGGAGATGGATGGTGGAGATGGTGGCATGTGGTTTTGATCCAAGGGAGGAGGAAGAGGAGGAAGGAGGAGGCGCCACATGGGGGGGGGAGAGCAAAGCCGCCGGTCACCTTGGAGGGGGAGGGGAAAGCCACCGGTGGCCGGTTGTCCAAGGAGGAGAGCTTGTGGCTTTGGCCACCTCCTCCCAAAGCCGCCGGTCTTGGAGGACAAGGATGAGTTTTGTGATGTTTTCACAAAACTATCAGTCCAATTTTGCTCTGGTCTGACTTTGGTTGTTCCTCCCTCGGTTTGATTTGTTTTGAGTAATTCAATGTCAGGATCTTGAGATTTCTTCATTCAGCGTCTGATCTTGACCTTGGAATGACTCGTAACATCTTTTCAGCGTAAAATCCTCTCCTTAGCGTGTTTTCTCTCTAGAGTCCAAAATACCCTGTAGAAATATATCGGGACTAACAAGCAGAAGTTATTAAAGAAACCAGTCTAATTTGGTGGGTTTTACTGTGTTTTTGATTCGTATAATTATGGTCCATCAGATTACCCCACACTTTTAGTTGTTCGTCCCGAACAATGCTATTAAAGGGCGGCACTCTAAGTAAGTTTGTTAAAATATGAAAATTAGACTGTGGTACTAGACTTATCCTAATTCATGCATTGCTTACTTATTACCAAATTGAACTGTGTAAATAAATAGAAGAAACTTGATACTTGTACCTTCGTGCTGAGATGTAAATTATTCTGGATGTTTTGGGAGATAGCCCTTTTTAGGCTCCTGGACTGCAACCTCGGGACTGTCTTGCACTATATGGTTTCTTTGTAGCTTTCTCTAGCACGTGATTCGGTTCGGGTTTCACAGTTGAGTTGAGCCTTTTTGATTTCTTTCTTTTTTTGGCGAGGGACAACTTTTTGTAGTGAATCGGCCTTTGGCCTTTGATTTGACTTTTTTGAGTACTTCACTTTTGTTCGGTTAAAACCTTCACAATTTTGGGCCTTTGGCCTCTTGATTTGCTTCTTCGAGCTTTCACTTCTTTGTGACTTGCTAGTCCATTTTCTCAAGCCTTCTTGGGAGGTCCAATCATCACCCGCGAGCATATGGAAATACCTCCCCGCTCTCTCTCATCATTTCCGTTTCGCGCGAGTCAAAATGAGGGTCGCTCATTTATTTTCCCGGCTACTTTGACTAGAGATAGGACGGTTTGATTCCCGTCCCGCCTTCTTCATTTTTTATGCATAAACACTGCATGGCGGAGCTGACTCTTGACTCAACTGAAAAACCCGAAGTGCAGCCTCCACCGACTTCGTAAACCATATAGTGAAATTCAGTCCTTCGATTGCTTGCTAAGCCTCTCTAGAGCATTTCTATCAACTCCACATCCCTAGTTTATCTCAGCACAAAGGGACAAATGAGAAGTTACATTCAAAGTTTTTAAACAGTTGAATTTTCACAAGGTTAATGCATGAATTATGACTTATCTTTTTCACATTCTTAAGTTCATATTTTCAAAAAGATAATATTGAAAAAGGAAAAGAAAAACATGTTATTTATTTATGTACACATGCGGATCTCACCCCACACTTTTGAACGAAGGCGTGCCTTTCAGCACTACTTAGTTCAAAAGCCATGCAAGCAGACAATTACGAGAAGGAAATGATATTAAGGAAAGGTAAGATCAGAACTCCCTTTAAAGTGTCGAGTGAACGACATGGCATGAGGCTGGATAATCGAGGGAGTTCGACTGGGGTCTTGAAATCTCAGCGCAAGCCCGGTAGTTCACGGAAGCTGCCTGGCTGATCCAATCGTGCTCCAAAAACCAATTCCTAAATAGTCAAATCATTCTATGCACCAAGTGGGTGAGAGCGACTTATTGATAAAAACTAAAAGACAGAAAATAAAAAGACAAAAAGTAAGATAGTGTCGGGTTACCTCCCGACCAGTGCACTTGTTTAACGTCGTTGGCTCGACAGTACCTTATTCCTGGATCACTGGTTGGGATCCCATGGGTGGCTCAGGTCAAATTTTGCCACTGTTCCTGTGTTGCTTCTTGCCTTAACTCTTCCTGATTTCTTGCGAGGGTTAGAGCTCCATGGTTTTGGTGTTTTTTCTTTCCATTGCTTCTGAGAAGGTGAGGGAACTTTGACCATAGCTGCTGGTCTTGTTACTTTTTCGGTCTCTTTTGGCAGGTCGGAAATCTGCGTACCGCGATCTGAGATAGGTATTATATCTGGCGGTTTCTTTGTATCCGTGCGGCTATTGTCAATGTAGAAATATGCAATTTTGCCGCCGAACTTAAGCGATAATGAGCCCTTGCCCACATCGATCCTTGCTTTAGCAGCGTAGAGAAATGGTCGTCCCAAGATTATTGTTGGAGGGTCGTTGACGCTGGTTTCTCCCGTTTGTATCACATAGAAGTCTGCAGCAATGACGAGCTCTCCCACATGGAGTATTACGTCTTCCAGCACTCCAATCGGACGGATGCACGATTTATCTCCTAGCTCGATATTTGACCTGGGTGGTTTTAATGGACCCAGTCCTAACAAGTAATATAAGGAGGAGGGCATGGCGTTGACAGCAGCCCCAAGATCGACTAAGCACTTATGAATCTGTGCTTCACCAATACCGCAGGTGACTGTAAAGGCCCCTGGGTCTTTATCTCTTTCCGGTTGTGACTCATGATCTGAAGTGAGGGCTCTTTCTATTGTCGGGCCATTCTGCCCATTCCTTGGCTTATGATTTGTATAATCGGGCCCCTTAATATTTTGCTTCGAAGCATAAATATTAGTTGGAGAGTCCCACTTCAAATTGTTATCGTCATCCCATCCAGATGTTGGTATGTCAGAGTGTGTGATCGGTGGTGGTGTTATGCACACGGTGAATGCGTACCGTCCATTGTCAGCATGCGTAGCCCATGTTCTGCCATCATTGGGTCGGTCTTCCTCTTGATTCCAGTCAGGACGACGCCTACGGGTGAAGTGCTTGTTTGTAAGTTTTGTAAGTTGGGGATCGTGCTACTTCTCCAAGTGTCGCCTTTGGATTCTGGATGGTATGTGAAGGAAGTCTACCAGGTTCGTTAGTGAGTGTTGACATTGCTGTGGCGAGATGGGACATTTGTTTGGTCAATTCTGAAATTGCCCCGTCAGTTTTCGCCTGGTATTGGTGTAGCGAAGTACCCAATTGATTTATGCTTCCTGCGAGCTCCTTCATCGTTTCATCAAGCGACTTGGTTGGTTCTTGCTGATTCTGCGGGCCGGTTTGGTACTGATTTGGTCCTCTTTGCTGATATTGGCCTGCTGATGGAGCGTTCTGGTTGTACTGCCAGTGGGGGGGTTGGTAGAATGACTGAGCTAGTTGAGGGACATCTGGTTGTGCTTCCTTCTGAGAATAGTTGTTGTTACGCCAGCTCCGGTTGGTTGCTTGACCATACTGTCTGTTTTGTCCGGCTCTGTCATTACTGTTGTTGTTGTATCCTTGGTATCCTCCCACTGCATTCACTTCTGCCGATTCCTCTTCTATTAATGTCGGACATGCGTCAGTTTTGTGGTCTGTAGAACCACAGAACTCGCAAGGTTTTACCGAAACTGGCTTCCTTCGTAGGATTTGAATCATCATCTCCTTTAGCTGCTTCATCTCTTCAGGCATAGAGCTCATCTATGTTTCAGCTTTTGCCACATTTTTTGTCCGGGAGAATTCTTCCTGCTGAGTTGTCTCTTCTCTGAATCGGGCATTCTCAGCAACGTTGGTGATAAGATCCCTTATGCCACTTAATGATAGATTCATCATGGACCCTCCGGCTGAGGCATCCAGGAGCATTTTGTCTAAGGGTCTTAATCCGTTAAGGAGATACTCGACGGTGAGTTTCTTGGGCTGTCCAAGGGTATAGCAGCTTCTCTCCAGGCGGTTGAATTTTTCCAGGTAATCGTACATGGTTTCATTGGGTCCTTGCTTGATGTCTTGCAGTTGCCTCCTTACTTGCATCGCTCTTCCTGCTGGGTAATATTTGTCTAAGAACTTCTTCTGCATCTGAGCCCATGTTCTGATGCTTCCGGAAGGCAATGAAAGGAACCAGTCATTTGCCGCGTCAATGAGGGAAAAGTAGAACGCCTTTAACTTGAAGTCGTCTACGTTCACGCCCTTCGGTTTTAAGTTTTGGCAAATACCATGTAAGCGTTGGAGATGAGTCATTGCTGATTCTCCACGCGTTCCTGAGAATTTCGGTAAGTTGTGGGCCACTGAAGTGTTGATGGCGATATTTTCCAGTTCAGGGCCTTCGTGAATGCACCACGGCTGAATTCTGAAATCTGGTGCCGAGAGCTCTCCCAATGTAGGTTCGCGGTAGTTGTTGTTATCTCCGTAGTAGTCATCGAAAGCGGGTTCTCGTCTCGGCACTTGTCGAGGTTGCGGGGGTGGTGGATATCTAGGGGGTTGCACTGGACCAGCTGCATTTCGGTCCTCGGGTGGTTCTTGATTTCTTCTGATTGCCTCCCTATCACGAGCTCTTCTGTTTCTGATGAGTTGTTCCGGATCATCCACAAATGGAAGTGGCACCTCATCATTTCGATCGTACAGGTTTATCTCGTCATCATCCTGATAGTCATGGTGGCTTCCTTCGCGAGACATGGTTATTTTGAAGCGCGTATTGATTTAAAGAACTTATCCGACGGCTAATTCCCCGGCAACGGCGCCAATTTGACGGAGCCCACTGCACTGTCGTTAAGGTGCAATGTTCTCTGTGCAAATAAATTTATATTTTCCGCTACTCGCGACTTGACTACTGGGTAGTAAGTGGTAAGTATGGGTCGAACCCAAGGGAATTAGGGGGATACGTTGTTCTTTAAGGGATTTGTACAGCGAGGGAGCGTGTTTTAAGGTTGATTGAGATTTTAGCGGTTATGACTAAGTGACTTTTTTGGTTGTTTTTGGTTTTGAGTGCGGAAAAGTAAATTACAGAAAAATAAATACTTAAAGTAAAAAGAAAGACTTACAGTGGGTGATGCGTGATTTGCGAGTCCTCCGGAAGATGAGCGGTTGATGATTGCAGTTATACTAATATTAAAAGTAAATACAGGGGGGTTTTGTAATCTAAAGAAAACATTCGGTTTCAGGGGCCTTGTATCATAGTTGTTTATCATCGACCGCTAATGATCATACTAAGTGTTCAAAGATGAATCGAGGCCATTTCTAAGCGCAAGACTTGCAACATCGTTTAAAACACTTGTTCTACTTTAGACTAATTCCTCCTTTCGAAGTATCTTAGCCTTGTGTGCATCCACCTGATCTTTCAGTTACGATCGACCGAGTGGTGTTTTAGATAAGTCGAACTCCTCAGATAAGTTTTGCTTGTTACAGCTTCCACTTACCCGAGTATGTTCACGAATCTCCACGGAAGAGCTTTGCTTGTTACAGCTTCCACTCAACCTTGGAAATTCTGACTATATATGGCACATAGAACAAGTTTTGAACACAAAGCGGCATTAAGTGCAGGGTCTAAAACATTTTACAATACAAGTACACCCCTTTAACCGAATAAAGAGTTTAGCTACGAATATCCATAGAGGTGGATACCATAGCTAAATACTCGGGGGTTTTTGAAAACAGTAAGAGGAGAGGGGGTGGAATACTCAAGAACCAACAGGAGTATTCCCAATCATACTGAATACTCAAGAACCAACAGGAGTATTCTCTAAAACTGTTATAATACTCAAGAACCAACAGGAGTATTATTTCAAACCGTTATAATACTCAAGAACCAACAAGAGTATTATTTCAAAAACCAAACTTACAAAGTAACCAAACTTTTAGAGAGAGAAGTGATTTAAAATTTATGGATTGGATGTG
This sequence comes from Rhodiola kirilowii, assembly GCA_033675215.1. NCBI lineage: Eukaryota > Viridiplantae > Streptophyta > Magnoliopsida > Saxifragales > Crassulaceae > Rhodiola > Rhodiola kirilowii. Next base: position 4,598,933 of record CM066194.1, read on the forward strand.
GATGATGAAATGAGGAGGGGATGGCTTCCTTTTATAGCCACAAGGGGAGGAGATAGATGGTGGAGATGGTGGCATGTGGTTTTGATCCAAGGGAGGAGGAAGAGGAGGAAGGAGGAGGCGCCACATGGGGGGAGAGCAAAGCCGCCGGTCACCTTGGAGGGGGAGGGGAAAGCCACCGGTGGCTGGTTGTCCAAGGAGGAGAGCTTGTGGCTTTGGCCACCTCCTCCCAAAGCCGCCGGTCTTGGAGGATAAGGATGAGTTTTGTGTGAGTTTTGTGATGTTTTCACAAAACTATCAGTCCAATTTCGCTCCGGTCTGACTTTGGTTGTTCCTCGGTTTGATTTGTTTTGAGTAATTCAATGTCAGGATCTTGAGATTTCTTCATTCAGCGTCTGATCTTGACCTTGGAATGACTCGTAACATCTTTTCAGCGTAAAATCCTCTCCTTAGCGTGTTTTCTCTCTAGAGTCCAAAATACCCTGTAGAAATATATCGGGACTAACAAGCAGAAGTTAAATAGACAAACAGTCTAATTTGGTGGGTTTTACTGTGTTTTTGAATCGTATAATTATGGTCCATCACACAGCGTGCGACAACCCAAATACATGCTGTCAGGATCGTATTGAATACGATTGTAATCTTAAGAGGTTAAGAGATCGAAGTAGTTGCGACATCACTTAATGTATAACAACATATTATTATGTAGTGGCGGATTATCCCCTCATAATAAAGTGTTGTGATTTTTACAACTTATTTTATTTTCTTAATGTATAACAACATATTATTATGATGTGCGGATTACCGCCCCATAGTAAAGTGTTGTGATCTGCAAAGTAACTATCTTTACTTTAAATACTTCATCTTCTTGAAACTGTATAATTTATTTGATGATATTACATTGTTAATTTACTCTTAGTGCCCAACGGTAACAACGGTAACATAATGCTCAACGGTAACAAACGGTTAGTTTTTTCCCCTATAAATATGTTTTCATTCAACTACACTAAATAACATTTTCTCTTCTACTTCACACTTCAAACACACTCAAAATTTCCAAAACAATAAAATGTCTAGCTTACTATTGGTCTTTGTTGCAACAATTATTGTAGTACTCACTATTTATGATTTCACCAGGGATCTAACACCGGATGAACTTTCTTATTGTTTAAAAATGCTTGTAATAATGTATGCATTTTTCTTCTTTACGCTATTTGTAGACTTGTATATCTTGAATTAATAAAAAAAATTACTTGTTTTGTTTTAGTTAACATCATGACAAACTTGGTGAAACTAGACTTCAGTCCCCTTGGCATTGCTGGGACTAACTACATGTCCTGGACAATGGACATGGAAATTCATCTGCAATCAATGGGTCTCAGTGAGACAATCAAAGAGGGAAATGAACCCTCAGAAATAGACATGGCAAAATCTCTGATTTTCATTCACCGTTATCTACATGAGGATCTAAAAAATGAGTACCTCACAGTGAAAAACCCATGTGAACTGTGGAAAAATCTCAAAGAGAGATATGACCATCAAAAGGCTGTGATGCTCCCAATTTACCGCGATGAATGGACCACTTAACGGTTCCAAGACTTTAAAAAAGTTAGTGAATACAACTCTGTAATGTTTAGAATTGTAACCCATTTGAGGTTCTGCGGAGATAAAAAAACAGATGATGAAATGCTGGAAAAGACTTTTTCCACATTTCATGCATCAAATGTGACTCTGCAACAACAATATCGTGTGCGGGGTTTCCAAAGGTATTCAGAACTGATTGCTTGTCTCCTCATCGCGGAGAAAAATAATGAGCTGCTTATAAAGAACCATCAATCTCGCCCGACTGGCTAAAAGGCATTTCCTGAAGCGAATGCTGTTCGTTTCAACAGAACTGAACATAGAGACCATCTTCAAGGTCGAGAGTATAGCCGAGGTCGTGGGCGAGTGATCGTTTGTGAATATAGCTAAAATATTCAAATAAGTATTCAAATACCTATGCTAAGTCACGCCAATCAAAACATTTGTAATGACTCGGGTGAACCGAGGTCGAACCCAAAAGATAGGTGATTAAACTAATAGTGCTAACAAAGTGATTAGAATGCTTAAGGTTGGGGGGGGGGGGGGGGAGTTTCAATCCAGAAGTGAGATTAAAGCTTACTAAACGGTGATTTACTTTCAATTAAAAGATGACTAGGGATGACTTCTCCAATTAGACAATTATTGTGACAATGAAATTAGATACCAATGATGAATTCACATGCACATGTGTAGAATTTAGCTCATGCAACATTTATACTAAGTTCAACTCTCGCTACAACTTAGTGCAAAGAGGTTACATCTCGCATAGCACCTCACACTCGCGCTCTATTGGCACTATAGAACATGAATGTCTAGCCTCACACTCGCGCTCTATTGACTAGATAAACACGTTCTTGTTAAGTTCAAGCCATTCTCATTAGGTTATAGAGTTATCTAACTAACTCAAAAGCTCTAATGCTTCTTCATTTAGTTCATTGAAGTCATGATGATCAACGTGAGCTACATCAAACATGATATCAAACAAAAGTTCCCATTGAGGACATGTCACAAACACCTTATGGGCAACTCTAAACATTAAGTTCAAATGAAGAAGATTCATGTGCAAACTCATTCAACATTAGTATCAATTGTATTCACAACGTCACAAACATGTCTAGGGGATCCATAATCCCCAACCAAGGTCACTACTCACTCATAGTGAGTTTACAAACAAAATCAATAAAAGTGCAAACAACCATATGAAAGTGGAGTTTAGAACTTCAAAACCAATATGGAGATTCAAGATGTTGTTGAAGCTCTTCCTTCTCTCTAAAATCCCAGATTTCCTCCAAAAACTGCTCCACAAACCCAGAAAATCAGCCTCCCTAAAGTCCTCTCTCAAAAACCCTAAAAATCTGCTTTTTTATAGCCATCCGCGAAAGCATGCGTTCGCATGCTTTCGGCCATGCGTTCGCATGGTCTCCTGCGGACTGGGAAGTTGAAAGAATGCGAGCGCAAGGGATTCTTATGCGTCGGCTCCGGCTTGTGCGTTCGCATGAAATTAACTGTGCGAACGCATGGTCTCTTTCTGGCTCTTTTCCGTAGTCTTAACGTCCGAATTAGGTCTTGACGTCAACTGAAGAGTTGTAGCCCTTTGAGTTACCTTTCCAACAAGCTAAATATCAGCCACATCGGACATCGGAAACGCCCTGGACGTCCAAAACACTCCGGCAAGGTCAGGCCTCGCGTGCGAACGCATGAGATTTTCATGCGACTGGAAATATTTGTGCGTTCGCACAAGTCCATTCTTGCGAACGCACAAGGCTGTTTGGCAAAAATTTAACCTCCGAATTTGGTCTCGGCGTCAACTAGAGAGTTGTAGCCCTTTGAGTTAGCTTTTCAACAAGCTTTGAATCGACCAAATCGGACACCAATTGTGATCTGTACGTCCAAAATACTCTGGTAAGGTCGGGTTGTCTCGTATTGCCCGAAAGTCCATATTTTTGCTCCGAAATGCTCGGTTTCGCTTCAAAATGCTACTCACTTGTGTTCTCAGCTTAAACTCTGTAATTTGCTTGAAATGAACCACAAAGCATCAAATAACAAGTGAAATCGTAATAAAATGATCGAAACAATAAGCATAGAGGTCGCCTAAAAAGCATATAGTTTAGCGCTATCAGCGAGGTCGAGGTTATGGTCAAGGACGTGGTCGAGGTGGTTATTTTCATAATTCACCTTATAAGATCACCAAATATGGCCACAAGAACCATGAAGATGGGAGGAATCATGAGAATCCCTACAAAAGGGAAAATGACCCCAGCCCCTCGAAAGGTTGTGAAACTACTTGTTTCAGATGCGGGACCATAGGCCGTTGGGCTAAAGTCTATCGAGCTCCAAAGCACTTATGCGAGCTCTATCAAAAATTTGAAAAGGGGAAGGGGATGGAAGTCAACTTCATTGAGAACCCGATAAATGACTCCACCCAGTTTGATGTATCCGATTTTGTTGTGAATCTGGGTGACAACCCCAATGAGCACACAGATAATGGGACTATGTAATCTCCTTTTGGGAATGAAGCCAAGTTGTCCGATGTTTATCTGCATGTTTTCTTTTAAGATATGAAATAAACTAGTACTATGTTTTATTCCATTACCTTTCTTAACATATTCTTTGTTTTTATTTAAAGTTTTAATATGGACAAAGATAATTGTCAAGCCAACAAAGGGATTAACATTGAAGAAATTTGCATACTTGATTGTGGGACAACGCACACTATCCTGAAGGATAAAAGATATTTTTCAAAGATAAGACCAACACAAACAATTGTGAATACAATATCAGGTCCTGCAGACCTGGTTGAGAGAATTGGCAAGGCAAACTTTACATTGCCGAATGGCACAAAATTTACGATAAATGATGCCTTATTTTCACCAAGGTCTAAACGAAACTTGTTAAGTTTCAATGATATATATTCTCATGGTTTTGATACTCAGTCTATAACTGAAAATAGCATGAAATATATGTTGCTAACAACATATAAATCTGGAACTAAATGTGTTTTAGAAAAACTACCAATGCTCCCTACCGGATTGCATTATACATATTTGAATGCAATTGAATCAAATATGGTAGTTATCAAACCTTCAACACTAACTACATGGCATGACCGATTAGGTCATCCTGGTTCAACTATGATGCGAAGAATACTTGAAAATTCACAAGGGCATCCACTGAAGGATCAAAAGATCCCTCCAGGAAATGTTTTCCCATGTAAAGCTTGTTCTCTAGGAAAGCTTATCATAAGGCCTTCACCGGGAAAGGTTGAAGCGGAATCACCTATGTTTCTTGAACGAATTCAAGGTGATATATGTGGACCTATTCACCCACCATGTGGACCATTTCGATACTTCTTAGTATTGATAGATGCCTCTAGCAAATGGTCACACATATGTCTGTTATCAACCCGCAATATGGCATTTGCAAAATTGCTTGCTCAAATAATCAAATTACGCGCTCAATTTCCTGATCATACAATCAAGAAGATTAGACTTGATAATGCCGGTGAATTCACATCTCAGACATTCGATGATTATTGTATGTCAGTTGGGATTACGGTTGAGCATCCTGTTGCTCATGTCCATACACAAAATGGTCCGGCCGAATCACTGATCAAACGCCTTCAGCTTATTTCTAGGCCTTTGGTAATGAGAACAATGCTCCCTACTTCAGTATGGGGTCATGCAATATTACATGCTGCGGATTAATTCGCATCAGACCGAGTGCATATCATAAGTACTCCCCACTACAACTTGTATTCGGTCAGGAACCAAATATATCTCATCTAAGGATTTTTGGTTGTGCTATTTATGTGCCTATTGCACCACCCCAAAGAACAAAGATGGGACCACAGAGAAGTCTTGACATTTATGTAGGCTTCGAAAGTCCATCTATTGTAAAATATCTTGAACCTCAAACTGGAAATATTTGCACAGCACGTTTTGCTGATTGCCACTTTGATGAGGAAAATTTCCCACCATTAGGGGGAGAAAGAAAACAGTTGAGAAAGAAATTACTTGGTCTGTACCAACATTATTGCATCTTGATCCTTACACAGATGATTGTGAAGGTAGAGTACAAAGGATTTTACATTTGCAAGAAATGGCAAATCAACTTCCCGATGCATTTACAGACACAAAGAGAGTGACTAAATCTCACATACCGGCTGAGAATGCTCCCGTACAAATTGAAATTCCAAAAGGAAAGTCGGAAAATAAAGTCACTCATGAAATCACAACACGCTTAAAGCGTGGAAGGCTACCCGGTTCCAAAAATAAAAATCCTCGAAAAAGAAAAGGGGAAGAAAAGCAAAACAATCCTATGGTGGAGGAAAGTATTCCTGTAGAAATACAAAATGAAAAGGATCGAGAAATTTCGATTAATTATGCTAATACAGGCATACTATGGAACCGAAAAGAGAACATCAATGATGCATTCTCTTATAGTCTGGCATGTGAAGTCATGGATGAAAATAATGGGGATCCTGAACCTCAGTCAGTGACTGAATGTAAAAACAGACACGATTGGGCTGATTGGAAAAAGGCAATCGATGCTGAACTAGACTCGCTTGACAAGCGCAAGGTCTTTGGACCAATAGTGCTCACTCGTGAAGGTGTGAGACCCGTTGGATACAAATGGGTATTTGTCCGAAAGAGAAATGAAAAAAATGAGATTGTGAGATACAAGGCTCGCCTTGTTGCACAAGGTTTTTCTCAAAGACCTGGTATCGACTTTGAAGAAACGTATTCTCCTGTGATGGATGGAATTACGTTCCGATACCTTATCAGTCTAGCAGTCCATGAAAAATTAAAAATGCACCTTATGGAGGTTGTTACAGCCTATTTATACGGATCGCTTGATACTAATATTTACATAAAAATCCCTGAAGGATTTAAGATGTCTGCAGCATCAAGTTCAATGCCCAGAGAAAGATATTCGATCAAACTAGAAAGATATTTATATGGGTTAAAGCAATCCGGACGCATGTGGTACAACCGATTAAGTGAATACCTGTTGCAAAAGGATATGTCAATGACCCTCTTTGCCCTTGCGTCTTCATTAAGAAAACAACATTCAGGTGTGTGATTATCGCTGTCTATGTCGATGCTTTGAATATCATTGGAACGAATGAAGAGATTCATGAAGTAATCTCTTACTTGAAAAGGGAATTTGAAATGAAAGACTTTGGGAGAACGGTATATTGTCTCGAATTACAGATTGAGCATATGCAAAGTGGAATACTTGTGCATCAATCAAATTACACGAGAAAGATAATCAAGAGATTCAATATGGATAAATCAAACCCATTAAGTACCCCAATGGTCGTTAGATCCCTTGATGTAGACAAAGATCCATTTCGTCCATGTGAAGAATCTGAAGAGATTCTTGGTCAAGAAGTACGATATTTCAGTGTGATTGGAGCTCTTATGTACCTTACTAATTGTACTCGACCTGACATAGCTTTTGCTGTTAATTTATTAGCCAGGTTTAGCTCAGCTCTTACCAAAAGACACTGGAATGGAATCAAGCATGTGCTTCGTTATCTTCAAGGAACGATTGACTTATGATTATTTTATCCTAACAATACAAAACAAGTTTTGATTGGTTATGCAGATGCAGGTTACTTGTCAGATCTACATAAAGCGAAGTCCCAAACTGGCTATGTATTTACATGTGGAGGAACTGCAATCTCTTGGCGTTCTCATAAACAAACACTCGTTGCAACATCATCAAACCACGCTGAGATCATCGCATTACACGAAGCAAGTCGTGAATGTGTGTGGCTGAGATCCATGACACAACATGTCAGAACTACAAGCGGTCTTCTACTAGCAAATGATCCAATCACACTTTATGAGGATAATGCTGCATGTGTTGTGAACGTTGTATTTTTATGCTATTCAAATTTGTAAGATTCGAAAGCAATAAATTGATCAAAAACAATTTATAACCGGTAAGTACCGGGTCGTCCAAGGAGCAATGTTAAACTCAAGATCACTATTCGATTCCACTACGATAAGTCTATTTCCTAAACGATTGGTTGAAATGTGGTTTATAACTTGTCAAAGAATGATTAACTAATAAAAAGGTTGTTTTCAAGGATTTCAAAGGCGCTCCTAGGGTACTACTTCCCTCCTTGGTGTATTCAACTCTTAAAGGTTCAATTTCATGCAAGAACGAATAATGTAAATGATAGATTAAAGCGTGTCCCTATTGAATCAAATTCAATCGCTAGATATTGTTATTCGATTCAAGGAAAGGACACCTCGCACGTGAGCTTCAATCGCTAGATATTGTTAGCTCACGTCCTACTCAAGGTTCTCAATCATCAACGCTAGTTGAGTGATTGATAGCTAATGAGCGGTTTAAGAAAAAGCCTATCTCAATGTTAAAATGAGTCACGCTAGTGAACACCACTCAACAAAGGTGAATCTACTTCATTCTAGAATCATTAGTCTCGCTCGCTAGAGCACTCAACCTCAAATTCATGTTTCTAGACCACTTAGGCATTTTATCAAACACTTGGTGGGCATAGATTAGACATTTAATCCAAGTAAATTCACAAATCATAACAAGTCTTCATTCATGCATATAATCAATAGATAAACAAGTTTTGTACACCAAGGAGGTCCATAGACCCCTAGAAACTAAGGAGACTACTCACTACTCATGTTCATAGACAAACAATAGTAGTGGGTTTTCAAGAGAAATGAAGAATCGACAAGATGAAGTGAGGAAGTAAGATTAAGAGTCCCCCTATATCCTTGGAGTGCTTCAACTTGATTGATGAACTTTGAAACTCTTTGTCTTCTCTCTAAAATCCCAGCTCTTTTCCCCAAAAACCCTAAGTTTCAATTTATAGTGAACAGTAAAAATACTGTCTTGATGGCCCAGCCGGCCGGCTCAGCTGCGTGAAGGAAATCCAGCCGGGTGGCTTGAGCAGGGGAGGAAACGCTTGGTGTCTTCTGAGCATCTGAGCCGGGCGGTTCAGATCGATGAGTATGTTTGAGCCGGGCGGTTCAACACCTCCGAGGCATCTTCTCTTTTGGACTCGCCCTCAGCCGGGCGGCTCGCTCAAGGGCCACCATTTGAGCCGGGCGGCTCAATGCTCTCCCAGGTCACTTTTTGCTCTAAAAGCTCGGTTTTTCTCGAATCTTGGTCCTTAAGCCTTGGGTTCAATGGGTAGCAACTTTTAGCCTGAAATGCAATAATAGGGGTCAAATGGGCATCGAAAAAGACTCGGAACGAATCAAAACATCTAGTAAGGGCGGGAGAAAGACAGTCGAGAATTCGACTTATCAAAACACTCCACACTTAGAGTTTGATCGTCCCGAGCAAACAATAAGATCAAGCCAAAGAGAAACAAATGGCAATTTTTATTTATGACTACTCTAACACATATTTACAATCTAACTCCTTTTCGTAGGTGTGACGAATGCATTTAGCATATGCATTAAGCCTTTAAACCCCTAGGCTACCCTAGTGGACGAGTTATAGTCTCGTGAGAGTTTTCAGAAAAGGGAATACTCACAAATCCCACATGCATTTATCCCACAAGAGTGAAAAGCAAGAGTGTTTAACAATTAAGGCGAGGATTTCTCAAAACTTACTTCACATCCCACGCTAGCATCACAATCACTATACATTTCAAGAGAGCTTTCAACCGTTTAAGTTCACATGAGGGTGCACATTCAAAGAAGTCAATGCTAGCGCTATCAAGTGCCTCACCTAGAAGTCTATTCATTTTTTTTTGAAGCAAGGCTTTTGAAAGATGGTTAAAGCGTTTTGCAAAAAAAACGTCGTTCGGTCACCTATGCTAGCTAGGGCTAGTCCATGGGTTCACGATATAACTCATTTCCAAGTTTTAGACGCTAAAGTCATAATCCATAAGGAAAGAGGAGTTTGACAACAAGAGTTCTTAAAACAAGCATAAACCAATCAATAGCCTACGTGAAATCACAAGGGTCGTTCTAAAGCTCAACTTGCTAGCGCACAATGCACGTGGTGAACTCACACATATATAAGATGATGGAAAGGCATAAAGTCAAGCTTTAAGTGCTTCTTATTTTCTTTTCTTCTCTCTTTTTTTTTTTGCATACAAATGCTTTCGAGGGGGGACTTACCTCCCTAACCCCCGGCATTTGTATCTTTTTTTCTTCATTTTTTCTGATTTTTTTTGATTTTTTTTTGATTTTTTTTTTCATAACAACACTTAAAACTTGACAATATGCCCAATGTAAATATGGAATGTGTGAGAAACAACCGCAAACAAGGCACGAGGCAAGAGAACTAAAGTCACCTAAAAGCAATCGAGAGGTTTAAGTTTTTCATGAAGGTTTCAAAGCGTGCTTGCTAAAACTTTTCAAAGCATGCGCGAAAAATACTTAGATTTCTAGATAGGCACAAGATAGCAATGAAATTGATTCACAAGAATGAGCATTCAATAGAGCTAGCTTGGTTTTGGACTCTAAATCATGTAAAATGGGATGTGAGTTAGGTGTGACTTATAGAAGATGGGAATTGATAGTCACAAGCCTTTGGTAGTCTAACACTCATAAAATTGGGATAAAGCATGATGCAAGTGTTCATTTCAAGAGATATGCATGGTATAAACATGTGAACAATTGCGCCAAACCCACACACTCCACACTTAATTGATGCTTAGTCCCTAAGCACAAGAGATGATAAAATAGAGGTGAAGGCGCAAAGAAAACTCCCCTCGTTTGTAGAATGTAGTCCATTTCAAATCAACTCTCCCTCTTTTGTAGAAAATTTCCCCTTGATGACAATATAAAACAATGAGAGTTAATGTGCACTAGCATGAATATTTTCCCAAAAGCATGACAATGATACAAGTGAAAATCAACCTCCTCTTTTCATAATCATGAAATATCCAACAAGGGTACAAAGAGAGTCCATATAACCAAAATGCGCACCACGGCGACTTAAACATTCAAGCCATATCAAAAGTCAAATACTAAAGCATAGCATCCCAAAATTGCGCCCAACGGCGACTTAACATCCAAAGCATCAACATATATCAAGCTAAACAACATCACAAGGTCATGGGAATAGAGGTGCAAATTCAAATAACACAAAATGTAAACAATATCACCGGGCAAGCCTCAAAATGGAGCATCATCATCATTGTCGTCCGGGCTTGCAAATCGATCCTCCTCTGTTGGAAAGCTGGCTGTAGGGATAAAAGGAGAAGCACCGGATGGAGCATAGGCAAAGGGAGGTGCAAATCCAACTGGTAGAGGCGGTGGAGCATGGCGCGGAGCAGGGGCAAAAGGAGGTGGGAAACCAAATGGTTGAGACGGGTCAGTACTAACAAATGGCGGAGGTGCGGGAGCACTAGCACTGCTGGAGGGAAGATTCATCCTCTCGACGATGGTGGAAAGAGTGGAACGTACCCATTGAGCCTCTTGACGATGAAACTGGAATTCTTGATGAGAAAACTCCTCTAGACGATTCATCCCTATCCTCATATCAGCAACTTCTGTGGAAAGGCTGTCAAACCGCGAAGTCCAATCCGCACTAGAAGGCGGTATGCTCTCGGATGGGGGAGGGACGGATGGACCGGGGGATGATGGTGGTGAAGGAGTGAGGGGGTAGTTTCGGTGCCTAGAAATAAAGGCGGTCTTGTTCCTTCTGGCTTTCTTTTGGACCTCCGCACCGTGTGGTTTGTCATCATGGTCCCAAAGCATTGTACCGGGAATGAGGAAAAGGCTGCGCCTCATAGCGCCAATGTCAAGAATCCTCTTCGATGGCTTAGGGCACTCCGGATGGTCAAAACCAAAGCCACAATTCAAGGCTATCAATGTAATCAATGATCCTCCTCCAATAGCGGAATTCCGCGACCCTTCCCTCACATAGTCCTCAAACTTCTCGGTAAGGATGGAAATCCAATCAAGCTTAAGCCCATGGTCAATGGCCATCATTAAATCTATATCCGGGTTTGTCAACGCACGAGCTTTCCCTCCTCGAGTGTTAATTCCCAAAGCAATGAGATGATGTATCACCTTCCAACTTGGAGTTTTGATCCCGGTGGCGTTATACGACGAAACAAACCACTCTTTCCTCCCAGAGATTTTCTGCCAAAACTTTGCCCTATTGTGATCATTATATCTCCGTAAATCATCACGTGGATGCAAAAGATGGAGCCAATCCTGCAAATCCCTACGCTTCACTTCAAATTCCCTTCCACCCAACATAAACCTCCACAAGGTGACATAATCTTTTTCCCATTCCGCCTCAAATGTACAAAGAAACTCTATCATCACCCTTTCAAAAGAGCCCGGATCATCCTCAAAATAGAAATGCAAACCACAATTATCTAGCTTTTGACGTACCTCATCCCTTATTTCAAAATTAGCTAGTAGAGTCCAATCGGGGTATGAGGTTGCAATGATCTTCTTCTTGCCTCCTCCAATACGCTCGAACCTAGCATGATGCTCTTCGTTCTCGAAATGAAGTAGTTCCGAGAATGGATACGGAGTTGGAGGAATTGCCAATGCCCATTCCTCATCGGCTTGAGGTGCCGGAGGAGGTTCAATTTGGGGCATAACTTCACTAGCCGGACCTTTTCCTTTAGAAGCTCTTGAAGATGATTCTCCGATTGAACTCTTGTGCTTCTTTGGTGGAGGTGGAGTAGGAGATTTCCTAGGTGGGGAAGGTGTATCATCCCTAAGCACAAGACGCCTAGTAGCATTTCGTGGAGGATTTCTCTTCCTCACATTCTCCTCGTCGCCGGTTGCAGCATCAAATGGGATGGAGGCCTTGGTGGGAGCGGTTGGTTTGGGGGAGGGTCGAGCACCGCCTCTAGCCATGGTTGGTGAGGGAAAGGCTGGACTGAAGCTTGGAGATGGGAGGAGGCCGGCGGAGCTGAGATGCGGATTTGATTATGAGATTTGGAATTTGGTGTTCCGGCGAGCGAGCGGTCGGACGGAGACAGAGACGGAGCGACGAGGCTAGGCGGCTGAGCGGGTGAGCGGGTGAGGAGCGGTCGGTCGAGCTGCTGGGTAGTCGCCGGTCGTCGAGCGAATGGAGAGAAGGGAGTGCGAGTCCTCGATTTCGAATTCAGAATTAGGGCTTTTGATTTTTTTTTTTGATTTTGAAAAGGGCAAAATAAGAATTGAGCCATTAGAATTGGAAGATTTGAACTGGCAAAATTAGAATTTAGGGCAAAAATGGAATGGGTGAACCAAGTCAATTGGAATTGGGCCAATCAAAATTTTTTTTTTGAACAAACAAGAATTGACCCAAACAGATGGGATTTGAGCCGGGCGGTTGAGACTTAACGCCCAAGTTGAGCCGGGAGGCTCAACAGATCAGAGAGGTCGGGTGATGAACCCAAGACTTGAGCCGGACGGCTGAGGTTAAAGAGGGAAGTTGAGCCGGGCGGCTCAACTGCGCAGAGAGTTGGGATGATTGAGAACTGAGTTGAGCCGGGAGGCTGAATATGTAGGGCATAGTTGAGCCGGGCGGCTCAACATCCCAGAAAGATGATGACTTGATTGAACAGTTGGAGCCGGCCGGCTGGGAGTGGAAGCAGAGATTGAGCCGGACGGCTCAAAGCCTCAGAGAGATCGGGTGATACTGCTCTAAACTGAGCTGGGCGGTTGGGATGCTGAAGGAATTTGGAGCCGGGCGGCTCAACTGCGCAGAAGGGGTTGGTTTTCAGAAATACACCAAGTATGCGAGAAAGTATCGCGAAGATGAATACTAGCCACGGGCTACCTCCCGTGAGGGCCTAGTTTAACGTCTTGGCAAAGACCGAGGCGAATCTCCTCCTCGAAATTTTAGAGATGCAAAATAGGAGGGCTCAATCGGTTAAGTCATGAAGGGGGGATAGTGGTGGTCTCGGGATCTAGAGGGGCTCCATGATAGAGCTTGAGTCTTTGCCCATTGGCTTTAAAAATTTCCCCCCTTGAGTTGAACAAGGTGACATGTCCGTCCTCAAACACCTTTTGAATTTTGAATGGACCCGTCCATCTTGACTTAAGCTTTCCCGGAAATAACCTCAATCTTGAATTAAATAGTAGGACTTGGTCCCCTTCTTTGAACTCCTTCCTCAAAATCTTCTTGTCATGCCATTTCTTTTGCTTTTGCTTGTAGATTTTGGCATTCTCATAGGAGTCAAGTCTTATTTCGTCTAGCTCATTCAAGTCCAATAGCCTCTTTTCACCGGCGGTTTTCATATTGAAGTTCAATTCTCTAACCGCCCAAAATGACTTGTACTCCAATTCAACGGGTAGGTGGCAAGGTTTCCCATAGATGAGCCTAAAAGGAGACATCCCTATAGGTGTCTTGAAGGCGGTCCTATATGCCCAAAGAGCATCATCCAATTTTGAGGACCAATCCTTCCTTGAATTTCCCACCGTCTTATCTAGTATAGTTTTGATTTCTCTATTCGAGACTTCCACTTGACCACTAGTTTGAGGGTGGTAAGGTGTAGCAAGCTTGTGGTAGACCGCATATTTCTTCAAGAGCGCCTTAAATTGCTTTTCCTTGAAGTGAGCTCCCCCGTCACTAATTACAGTTCGTGGGACTCCAAATCTAGGGAAGATCACCTTCTTGAAAAGCTTTGTTACGACCTTGGCATCTTGAGTTGGGGAGGCTATAGCTTCGACCCATTTGGAAACATAATCAACCGCTACGAGAATGAAACGGTTCCCATAGGAAGGAGGGAAAGGGCCCATGAAGTCTATTCCCCACACGTCAAAGATCTCCACTTCTAGAATTACTTGTTGGGGCATTTCATCCCTCTTGGAGATATTCCCACTCCTTTGGCACTTGTCACAAGCCTTCACGAAATTGTAGGCATCTTTAAATATTGATGGCCAATAGAGTCCACTTTGAAGCACCTTAGCCGCGGTCTTAGAACTCCCTCCATGGCCTCCACAAGGAAGAGAATGGCAATGGTGCAGGACTCCCACTATATCTTCGTCGGCTACGCATTTTCTATAGATACCATCCGAACAAAGCTTGAAGAGGTGGGGTTCATCCCAATAGTATCTTCTTGCATCATGCGCAAACTTCTTCTTTTGGTTGTAGTTCATGTTTGGAGGAAACACCTCGCAAACCTTAAAGTTCACTATATCGGCATACCATGGAGTAGGGGCATTTTCAATCCTCATCAAGTTTTCTCCAACAAAAGAGTCATCAATAGGCAACTCCTCACTTAGGGTCCCTTCCCTCAAAGGTTCTAGTCTAGAAAGGTGATCGGCGACTACGTTCTCTACACCTTTTTTGTCTTTGATTTCTATGTCAAAATCTTGAAGTAGAAGTACCCATCTTATGAGCCTAGGCTTAGCATCTTTCTTAGAAATTAGGTACTTGATGGCGGCATGATCGGTATAGACTATGGTTTTGGTACCCACCAAGTATTGCCTAAATTTCTCAAAGGCGTAGACAATAGCTAACATCTCCTTCTCCGTCGTGGAGTAGTTAGATTGAGCATGGTCCAAGACCTTACTCGTGTAATAAACCACGTGTAGCTTCTTGTCTACTCTTTGCCCTAGAACGGCTCCAATGGCGAAATCACTCGCATCACACATAAGCTCAAAGGGAAGTCCCCAGTTGGGAGGTTGCAAGATAGGGGCGGATGTGAGGGCCAACTTTAGCTTCTCGAAAGCTTTAGCACAAGGATCGTTGAATAAGAATGGAGTATCATTATGCAAGAGATCGGTCAATGGCTTGGCAATCTTAGAGAAATCCTTAATGAAGCGCCGGTAGAACCCGGCATGACCAAGAAAGCTTCGAATTCCCTTGACATCTCTAGGGGGTGGAAGTTTTTCGATTACTTCAATCTTAGCTCTATCCACTTCAATTCCCCTTTAGAGACAAGATGCCCAAGCACTATTCCTTCTCGTACCATGAAATGGCACTTTTCTCAATTCAAGACTAGATCGGTCACAATGCATTTGTCGAGAACCCTTGAAAGGTTCTCTAGACAAGAGTCAAATGAGGAACCATAGACCGAAAAGTCATCCATGAATACTTCCATTGTATTTTCAATGAAATCGGAGAAAATTGCCATCATGCACCTTTGGAAAGTTCCCGGCGCATTACATAGCCCAAAGGGCATACGTCTATATGCATAGGTTCCATAGGGGCATGTGAAAGTGGTTTTCTCTTGGTCCGAAGGATGTATAGGGATTTGGAAGAATCCACTATATCCATCCAAATAACAAAAGTATTCATGGTTAGCTAGTCTCTCAAGCATTTGATCGATGAAAGGGAGTGGGAAATGATCTTTCTTAGTGGCTTTGTTAAGCTTACGGTAATCAACACACATCCGCCACCCCGTGACGGTGCGTGTAGGGATTAGTTCATTTTTCTCATTCTTGACTACCGTCAAGCCACCTTTCTTAGGGACAACGTGGATTGGGCTCACCCATTCCGAGTCGGGAACGGCATAAATGATTCCCGCTTCCCTCAACTTAGTTATCTCCTTAAAGACAACTTCCCCTAGCGTGGGGTTCAACCTCCTCAACCTCTCACGGGTTGGTCTAGCATCATCATCCAATGTAATTCTATGCATGCATAATTCGGGGCTAATCCCTTTCAAATCATCAATGGAATAACCAATTGCACCCCTACGAGTTCTAAGCACATGCAAAAGTCTAGAGGTTTCAAGCTCATTCAAAGATGCATTCACTATTATGGGAAAAGTAGAGTTGGGGCCTAGGAATTCATACCTTAGACTTGTAGGTAGAGCCTTAAGCTCTATCCCACAAGGTCCCTTACCTTCTCCTTTCTCCGTTCTTTCTTTTCCATCATCTTTTTCCTCTTCTTGCTCCTCCTCATCCATCATCAACAAATCCATCATAGAGTCACCTATGCTTTCGTCACTCAAAAGTTCTTGCTCAATGGAAGTTAGTTCATCACAAGAAAAATCATCATAAGCATCAAGCAAGTTGCAATCCAATGAATCACTAGGGGCACTACATGCTTGTCTTAAATGGAACTTGATTTTCTCTCCCCCTATCTCAAACTCTAGTGAATCATTTATGCAACTTATCACCGCCCTAGTAGTTTTCAAAAATGGCCTCCCCAAAATGATTGGGATCTCTCGCTCCTCCTCCATCTCAAGAACAAAGAAATCCACGGGGATGTAAAACTTCCCCACCTTCACGGGCACGTCCTCTAAGATTCCACTAGGGATCCTAGAGGAGCGATCCGCGAGGCGTAGACTAATGGAGGTAGGCACGAGAGTTCCCATATCAAGTTTCTTATAAAGAGAGTAGGGCATTAATGAAATGCTAGCACCTAGATCACACAATGCCTTGCTTATGTTAACATCACCAATAGTAATAGGAATTGAAAATGACCCCGGATCTTTTTCTTTCTTAGGCATGGGGCTTTGCACAATAGCACTACACTCCGCATTTAGATTTACTAAGCCAATTTCCGAAATTTCACGCCTATGAGAAATAACATCCTTAAGAAATTTGCTATAAAGGGGCATTTGGGATATTACCTCGGAGATTGGTAGTGTCACATTGATTTTCTTCATCATCTCCGCAAACTTTTGGAAGTGGGATTCATTGTTCTTCTTTAGTTGCCTTTGAGGAAATGGCATTGGTGGCTTGTAAGGAGAAGGTTCCTTTGTGACTTCCTTCGTTGAACTTTTAGAGGGGACTTCCTTTGGTGTGGGAACTTCTTCTTCGACTTCTTCCTCCCCCTCTTCAATGATAACGGGCATCCTTGTGCTCTCATCCTTTTCCTTGGGTGAAGGGGGCTTGTAGGTAGTTCCACTCCTCAAGGTTATAGCATTCACGTGCTCATTTTGGTGGAAGTCCGGCTTGGAGGGAAGTTTCCCTTGATATCTCGTAGAGCCACTAGCTTGTTGTGCTATTTGGTTCTCCAACATCTTACTATGAGTAGACATTTCGTCCATCCTTTGGGTGAATGTTTGGTTCATAGTTTGTAGTGTTTGGTTCATAGTTTGGTACATCATCACGCTATCTTGGGCGGCTTTTGCTTGATTTGCCACAAGATTGGCTAAGATATCGGTCATGGCATGATCTTGTGCACCTTGATGAGTTGGGGCTTGTGGTTGTTGAGTGCTCATTCCTTGATAATTCCCTTGTTGTTGATAACCTTGAAAATTTGCCCTTGGTTGATATTGAGCTTTTTGTTGTAATTGGCTAGATTGACCTTGTTGGACTTGCCTTTGATACCCTTGCCCTTGGTAATCTTGGTTCTTTGAAGTGAAACCGGGAGGGGCATTGTTCTTCTGATGCCAATTTGGATCATACTTGATTGGTTCGGTCGTTTTATATGAGAAGTTGGGATGATCCCGGTCTTTGCCATAGCTTGGTTGATTTCTTTGCAAGAAATTCACATCCTCATCATCTTGGTTCTCTTCTTGAGGGAAAGTGTGAGGGCAATTATCTTCCTTATGGGATGGACTTGTGCAAATGGCACAAACTCTAGGTTGTTGGTGCGATTGCTTCACATGAAGAGCACTAAGGGAATTTGTTAAGGCATCAATCTTCTTACTAAGGGCTCGGACTTCATCTTTTGAATCCGCCTCATTTACCTCCTTCGTCTTGCCTTGTCTCCTTGGGACGTTCCGATCACTCCCCCAATGATGAGAATTTCTTGCAATTCTATCTATAATAGCTCCGGCATTTGTGGGGTGTAGTTCCATGAATGCGCCACCGGCGGCTTGGTCCATTTGCCTCTTCGATTCATTATCCACGCCTTGACAGAAAATTTGAATTAAGGTTGGCTTGTCTATGTTGTGGTGTGGGCATTCTCTTTGTAGCTCTTTGAATCGCTCCCATGCCTCATAGAAGCTCTCATCCTCTCCTTGCTCAAATGAGTTGATTAAGTTTTTGAGCCTTTGAGTTTTAGCCGGTGGAAAATATTGGAGAAGGAAGGCTTGGGCTAGCTCGTTCCATGTCGTGAAGGTGTTTGCATCGTGGCTCCACAACCAATCCTTGGCTTTCCCCATCAAGGAGAAAGGGAAAAGCCTTAGATATATTGCCTCCTTTGGCACATTATTTATCTTGAAGGTCTCGCACAACTCAAGGAAGGATGTTAGATGGGCATTGGGATTTCCTATCCCGGAGAAAGCATTGTTGCCCACCATATTGATCAACGCCGTTTTGAGCTCAAATTGAGGTGCATCTACCCCCGGTGGAGCGATTGGTGATCGAAAACCGGTGAGGCTTGGAGTGAAATAATCTTTTAGGGGCTTCTCCCCATTAGGTTCTTGTGCCATGGGTTGAGGTCTTCTTTTGCGCGGTAATCTTTTGTTCCGAGAGCCTTCTCCCTTGGCTCTCTCTTGATCCAAGAAATATCTTAAAGATTCCTCAAAGTTAATGCTTGCCTTTTCCTTTGCCTTAAGTCTCGTTAGCATTCAATCAAGACCTACAAGAGTCAAGGTGAATCGTTAAGTCGCAAGCAATAACACAAGCAATAGCACGAGAAACAAGTGAAATAGTCCAAATCTTGTAAAATCTACTTTAGTTCCCTAAGTTAATTCGTTGCTCCCCGGCAACGGAGCCATTTTGAACGTTATATTTTTATGCTATTCAAATTTGTAAGATTCGAAAGCAATAAATTGATCAAAAACAATTTATAACCGGTAAGTACCGGGTCGTCCAAGGAGCAATGTTAAACTCAAGATCACTATTCGATTCCACTACGATAAGTCTATTTCCTAAACGATTGGTTGAAATGTGGTTTATAACTTGTCAAAGAATGATTAACTAATAAAAAGGTTGTTTTTAAGGATTTCAAAGGCGCTCCTAGGGTACTACTTCCCTCCTTGGTGTATTCAACTCTTAAAGGTTCAATTTCATGCAAGAACGAATAATGTAAATGATAGATTAAAGTGTGTCCCTATTGAATCAAATTCAATCGCTAGATATTGTTATTCGATTCAAGGAAAGGACACCTCGCACGTGAGCTTCAATCGCTAGATATTGTTAGCTTACGTCCTACTCAAGGTTCTCAATCATCAACGCTAGTTGAGTGATTGATAGCTAATGAGCGGTTTAAGAACAAGCCTATCTCAATGTTAAAATGAGTCACGCTAGTGAACACCACTCAACAAAGGTGAATCTACTTCATTCTAGAATCATTAGTCTCGCTCGCTAGAGCACTCAACCTCAAATTCATGTTTCTAGACCACTTAGGCATTTTATCAAACACTTGGTGGGCATAGATTAGACATTTAATCCAAGTAAATTCACAAATCATAACAAGTCTTCATTCATGCATATAATCAATAGATAAACGAGTTTTGTACACCAAGGAGGTCCATAGACCCCTAGAAACTAAGGAGACTACTCACTACTCATGTTCATAGACAAACAATAGTAGTGGGTTTTCAAGAGAAATGAAGAATCGACAAGATGAAGTGAGGAAGTAAGATTAAGAGTCCCCCTATATCCTTGGAGTGCTTCAACTTGATTGATGAACTTCGAAACTCTTTGTCTTCTCTCTAAAATCCCAGCTCTTTTCCCCAAAAACCCTAAGTTTCAATTTATAGTGAACAGTAAAAATACTATCTTGATGACCCAGCCGGCCGGCTCAGCTGCGTGAAGGAAATCCAGCCGGGCGGCTCGAGCAGGGGAGGAAACGCTTGGTGTCTTCTGAGCATCTGAGCCGGGCGGTTCAGATCGATGAGTATGTTTGAGCCGGGCGGTTCAACACCTCCGAGGCATCTTCTCTTTTGGACTCGCCCTCAGCCGGGCGGCTCGCTCAAGGGCCACCATTTGAGCCGGGCGGCTCAATGCTCTCCCAGGTCACTTTTTGCTCTAAAAGCTTGGTTTTTCTCGAATCTTGGTCCTTAAGCCTTGGGTTCAATGGGTAGCAACTTTTAGCCTGAAATGCAATAATAGGGGTCAAATGGGCATCGAAAAAGACTCGGAACGAATCAAAACATCTAGTAAGGGCGGGAGAAAGACAGTCGAGAATTCGACTTATCATGTTGCTCAAATGAATGAAGGATTTATTAAAAGTGACAGAACGAAGCATATCCCTCCGAAGTTCTTTTCATTTACCCAAGAGCTGGAAAAGAGCAATGTTATCAACCTTCAGTATGTTCGTTCCTGTGACAACTCAGCGGATCTTCTTACAAAGGCTCTCCCAACTTCGGTACTCAGAAAACATGTTCATGACATCGGCATGCGAAAGCTACAAAACTTATGAAGAAATCACTCTTGCCAACATCAGGAGGAGTTTTATGTGGCTGCACTCTTTTTCCCTTATCTTGGTTTTTATCCCACTGGGTTTTTCCAAGTAAGGTTTTTAACGAGGCAGCATAGACACGTAACAAGTCATCCAAGGGGGAGTGTTATAAATATATCATAAAATGGATGACTTCCCCAGCAAGCTAGCAAAAACGACGGAGCGACAATATTGTTGAATATTGATCTATCATCCATGGCCCACAAGGAAGTGACAATACGACCCATGCTCCCTGACATATCAACTTGCTACAAGAAATCAAAATCAAATTGATTTACTCAACTTGAGATATTTTCTCCATGGGATATTTTCTCCTTTTCCTAGCCCTATATAAAGGGACTATATGTAAAGCATATCAACACAATTTCAATCCAACAAAATCTCTCTACTACTTCTCCTTAAAGATCTTATTCTCCCTTGAACTTCATCTTCACTATGATCACAAGTTTTCATAACATGGCCAACCTTATTGACAATGCTAAATAAACGTCTTAAATCACTACTATTTTTTAAGGCTGATTTTTGTTGTCAACATGACATAATAATTAATATCATCCTGGCCATTATTTAATTATTTTGCTGCTCCGCATTTTATTCCACTTCACACTAATGGAACAGATTAAAAAACATCTCAATCATATTTTCCATGAAGAAGACAAGGCTTGTTTATCAGGTAAATCAAGCACAAGGACAACCATACATTTCTAGTGAGACATAGAACAACCATATCTTCATTCTTCATGTTAAAAAAGATACCTGTTAAATTCAAACCTTTGATAATGATATTATTGGGCAGGGCGAAACAAATAAGATATCTTCCAGTGGTTGTGATTACGCTACGCAAAATATACTTGACTGGGGTTCAGGAATTTAGTATTTCCTGGCGTCGTGTAGCTGAGCGACTGGATGAGGACTTGGGTTCTCTGGTAGCTGCCCGAAAGTAATCGTGTTGTATGAGCGGAGTCTTCGTTGTTTGTTTTTCTTTCTCCAGTTTGATGATTTAGGGATGAAGACACCTGTTCCCCGGCTTTCTATTTTCCACGCAGACTGCTCGCAAGGAAGCGGCAGCTGGCCAGTTGATTGCATTGAGGTTGAAAAGGCCTGTTTCATACACAACACGAAACTGTCAAGGCTTGCAGATATACATAGTCTTACATTAGTGGAGTTTCAGAACTGCATCAGAGGTCTTGATTTTAAATATATAAAAAACTGTATACAACGATGGAATATAAAAAATACAATAAACTTTGGAGTTAATGGGATACCTGAACAGCAACCGACGGATGTATTGAAATCGGAGGACCTTGATCATCATCATTTATCAGCAGGGAAATCTGTTTGTTTAAATCTGCAAAAAACAAGTCATCGTCCATATCAAGGGATACTGCCATCTCCAATCCAATATGCTGAGTCAGGTATGGAGCAACAAAAGGAAAGCTGATATCTATTTATGCTGCCTTCTGATTCACTTTTAATACTCAGAAACAAATTTATATATAAGAGGTAGAAGAGTATGGGGATGACTGTGAGATGGGGGTGTTAACATGTGAGGTGGTGGGGCAGAACATAGCTCATTGAGATAGATAGTTTACTTAGCCACTCTGGGTAAGAGATCCCACAGCCCCACCATAAGGATCATGCAAGTGTCCCTATGTGTGTTATTATGACTTTATCTGGTTATAGATGAGGAGCAGCCAGGAAGGAAAGCAGCACCAGCCAACAACAACCAATAGTCCTGAAATTTCAAGGATAGACTTTGTCTAATGGAAGACTCGTTCATGGCTGGAAATGGAAGTCATGCCGATTTCTCATCCACTCAAATGAATCAGCAAAGGAACATATATCCTGCAAGTGACATGTTCATTGATTAGGTTACATGCTTTCTGTCAGTGTGCAGTCGAGCATTAGTTACCGTAAGTTTGAAACCACTTGGTAAGAACAAATATGTTGCAGAACAGACAAACCAAAAGTAATCTGATATTGTGTTGCCAATAATATCAACTCTCGACTTAAAATCCTGATGGGGTCAAAGCTTTGGCTTTGATGGGCGTAAGAGTAATATAAAACTAAACACAAGAATGTCGACTCCTATTGTTGATCAAATACTAATATAGACGAAAAACTAATGCTGTGTAAAGAAATATCTCTCAAAACTCACATGTAACCGAATTTCACTTCTGTGATGGAGACAGCCGACATCTCGCCAACTCTCAAACGGGTAACCTATCCTAGGCAAGTAGAAATTTTTGAGGGATTTGTGATGAAGCAACGGCTACATCAATCAACCAAATACACAGCAAAAGGTACTCACTTTACTTCACAAGCTCACATGTATCTTTCAAGTAAATTTACCCCGACATGGAAACGCAGTATTAAGATGTATGTGGTCCTCACAAACATAGATTTCTATTTTGCTTTCGGCGTGCAACTGTTAGTATTTGTCTCCACCACCATCCATTTTCACTGTTCTGTCCTATGTTAAGTATCAATAAACAACACAGATGAGCAATCAAGTTTTTACCGAATAATTGATAGTAAATTTTAGGTGCCTGATCGTCTACGTACTCATCTCTCACATAAAACCCCAACTAAAGTTTAAAGTTACATAAGATAATGCAAATTGGTAAAATAATTCAGACAACCTCAAAGTCAGCTGCACTATGCACCTCCACGCCCACTTACACAGTGGGACGTCGGAAAGCAAAATATGCGAAAATATATCAAAGACTAGAAAAATGATTTATGAATTGCAATTTCATAAGGATTTGGGAATAAGTGTTCTTGCAGTTGATTTGAATGAGATTAATGTCAATCCAATTCAAATAAATACACCGAGCTAAAATCGGTGAGAATGGAGACATCAGCAAGAGGCGAGTAGGTTCGTAAGGTTGAGCCTGGTAATCTAACCGTTGATTCAAAACCCTAGATATGGAAAATCCTTCTCGTCTTCCAAGTTTTTAAAGCAAAACACCATCACTAACAAAAGCATATTAAATTCAGTCTTACCTGATCTCGAAACACGAGACGATCTTGCTCGCCATCTTCGGATTAAGCCGCCGTGTACCGACTCACACTCAACCCGTTCCCGCTCATGCCCTCACTTATAGATTCAAAACGACAACAGTTTTCGCGTTTCAATCTACGAGCAGCATCTCACATTCCATTGCGAAATCTTCCCCGATTAACAGCCCAAAACGCAGCGTTTTGGGTCTTTGAGCAGAAGGCTTCTCCAGCCGCCGGCGAGCTCGATTCAACCGGAGCCGGTTGATAATTTTCAAACAATATTCATCACAAAATCTCTCCTTTATCATCCGCTTCTCAATTCAACTTCTTGTTTTATTCGTTCAGATTCGAAGTTCGGTAACAGAGTCAGATTTCGGAGTTACCGAATTCAAGTCGGTAAAATCAATCGGGCTAGGGTTTTTTACGCACACATGCTAATCAGGCATGTGATGAGCTACTCGCTAAGTAAATCGATTAGTCATACGTTTCCAAACTCGTCGGTACTCAGAAGGCAGCAGTTCTTAATTAGGTCTTTGGGAGGGGAAACTGATCCAATTTGCCGGAAAATGGCGCAGCATGTCGAGGATGTGAATGCCAAGGTGTTGGAAGCTGACGCTGAAAATATTTTGAGAGCAATCACGCCTTCTCTTGATCTTAACAGGCATAAAGGACAAGCTGGTTAGCCCATTGTGTGCTCTTCTTGGTGATTGAGCAATTTGTGATTTGATTGATTGAGGTTTCTAACTTGTAGTGTTGAATTGAGTAGGGATGATTGCTGTTGTGGGTGGATGTAGAGAGTATACTGGGGCTCCTTATTTCTCGGCTATTTCTGCTTTGAAGATTGTGAGATTGCTTATTTATTTTCAGAGTTTTGAATTTTTATGTGATGCAATTTGTTTATTGAGATTGGAGTATGGACTGTTGGAAATGGGAAAGCTGATGTGGTTGAAGCGATGAGAGTGTTACTTGTTGCGCAGGGTGCGGATTTGTCCCATGTTTTTTGTACTAAGGATGCTGCTCAAGTTATAAAAAGCTATAGCCCTGAGTTAATTGTGCATCCCGTGTTAGAAGAAACATACAGTGTCAGGTGATTGGCTGCTAGCTAAAGTATTTGGGTTGTTTATTTACTGAGATTCTTCTTTTAAAAGCTAGTGTTTCCAGGGAGGAGGAAAAGGAATCAGTTTCACGCAAGGTTCTTGCTGAAGTGGTTAAGTGGATGGAACGATTTGATTGCCTTGTTGTTGGACCTGGTCTTGGACGAGACCCATTTCTTCTGGTACGGTCATCTTTAAGGTGGCATTTTTTCTTTATTTTTTAATGTTAAGCAAATCAACATGTCTAGTGGATGATCCTTTCAAGGGTATCAATGAACCCTCAAAACTCAAAAGCAAAAGTACTAAGTGTTTCTGGAAATGAGTTTAAACATGTAAGGTCAAGAAGATCAGTGGCCTTTGAGCAGAGGTCTACGACAGAATATATCTGCTATTTTAAGGTGATTTCTTTCTAATGCTTGTTATCTTATCCAGGAATGTGTAAGTGAAATCATGAAACATGCAAGAGACGCAAATGTTCCTATCATTGTTGATGGGGTAAGTTGGCATCTGTTCGCACGTAGACCAACTTTCCATTCATTCGTTTTTATATCCAGTGCATTTATTTATGTTATTGTTTGTTTCCACGTTCATAGGACGGACTGTTTCTGGTTACAAACTGTCTTGATCTGGTCAATGGTTATCCATTGGCTGTTCTTACACCCAATGTGAATGAGTATAGAAGGTTGGTTCAGAAAGTGCTGAAATGCGAAGTAAATGATGAAGAAGCTGCTGAGCAACTGATATCTCTCTCCAAAGGGTAATGGCACACGTTTGGTTGTAATTCCATTAAATGTGATATTTGCCAAGTGAATCTACCTCAGGCACGAGTAAGCAGTATCTGCATCTGCATATTGCAACTTAATAGTATCGACTTTTGGAGTTGTATCAATTACAAGTTTATATCAACTTTACACAATAGAATAATAATCAAATTTGGTTGCTTTTCATCCCGGGGTAAAGCAGAAGTTAGTTTAGAAAGCACTGCCATGAAGCGAAAATATACCACTTTTTGATGGCATTATTCAGTTTAATGGTTGTCTTCCCATGTGGATGTTATTAGTCCATCTTATTGTGCTATCACACTTATATGCACTGCTTACTTGGCCACATTTAAATGTTCAGAATTGGAGGTGTGACTATCCTACGGAAAGGGAAATCTGATTATATCAGTGATGGCACAACAGGTACAGATGGAACTTTAGCTCTTTCATATTGGTATGGAATTATGGATCCTAATTATGAGGCTAGTTTAAATGTCTCAAAAACCAGATCATATCATTTTATGTACTGTTATAGATATTGTACTTCGTTAATTTTCACCAAGTATAAGCTCATATCATGTCTTATATTTCATATGACAGGATGAATGACTTTAATAATTGCGATAATTCAAATAAATTAGTAGCTTTCAACTTTACATGTCTAATTAGATGAGTATGATCAGGCAGAAAGTAATTGACTTCCACCCCTTTTGGTTATTATCTTAACACTGTTCTCTAGCTACTATTTCAATGAATCGCCTGGATATGTTTATGGTTATTTAGAGAGAATTTCTCTGTGATCTTCTCTCATTGTGGTACTTAATGCCTTACCCAGTACATTCAGTCAGTGTTTACGGCTCTCCGCGACGTTGTGGTGGCCAGGGAGATATACTGTCTGGAAGGTGGAACGATATTTGATTTATCATTTATCATAAGTAGCTCATGGGGGAGTGTGTTCTGATATCCACAAGTCGCTTACTTAGAAGTACTGAGCCTTAACTAGTTTTTTTTTTCTGGGAACAGTGTGGCTTTATTTGTATCCTGGGCTCGTCAACACATCTCTGGTGCTAATGGGAGCTTAAATACAAAGTTTGATTTTCACCTCTGGACTCCGATGACCTTTTAATTTTTTTTCAGTAGATTCAACCTCATAGCTGGTTTTTCTACAATGATCATAACTATCTCTTATGTTTCTTAAAGGCCAGGGAATCCTGCAGTATTGGGATGTATAGCTGGCTCAGCTTTGATGAGGAAGGCAGCTTCCCTTGCGTTTCATAGTAAAAAAAGATCTACACTAACCACAGACATCATTGAGTACTTGGGAGAAAGGTGAGTCTATTAATGTAGGATAGTTGATGTACTGATCTGTGAGGTCAATCTAGCTTTTCCCAAGTCACATTGACCTCTATCGTATTCCAAAAATTAAGCATTTGATTGGATCAAGTTGTTACTGCAGTTTGGAAGAAATCGCCCCGGCACATTCATAGCCTGATGGAACAAATGAACTTTGGGAGATGAGTTCTCATTAAAAGCTTATTGCCATGTAATCAGATTATCTTCTATTTATACAGTTCTATAGAGCCCTGATGTCTTCCATATCAGACAACAATACAGGGTGTTTTGGTTCATGTTATATATTACTTGATGGCAAAAACATAACAGCATGCAGCAGGGGTAGCTTGAAAATTAATAGCAGCCCTTAAATGGACGTTTTCGTTTACAGTCCCACCCATGATGCACCAATCTGTTCATCCACAGCATAAGCAATGGCAAACCTAATGTTTCATTCTCAACCACTGGTACATAAATAAACATAGCGTACAACATATTCAAGCTACTCTTCATATGGAACAAGCTCAGATTAGCCTTTCAGAATCTAGCTTTTTGTTGATATTTTATGGATCTTCAGGCTGCTGCGGATGGTTATGTGGCCACATCTGCGGACCCATATAAGGGCGAGGTTGTTGACCATAAATAGATTGATCCATCACGGGCCTGCCCATAGTCATTCCAGGTGCTCCAACAGGTGGAGCGAGCTGCGGTGCTTGGTAATAGTAGGGAAGAGCATCGGGTAAACCTGTGGCTGGGATTGCCCCTCTTGGCATGTTGCCGAAAACCTCATCTTTCAGATCCTCCCTGGGGACAATATCAACTAAGAAATCGAATATATCAGTGCTAGTAATTGCAGCTGCAATGTCGTTCTTTTGCAGAGTCCTCCTTTTATTCTCTTCAGTATGGTTCCAAGATCTCAATGTCAGCTCAAGGATGAACATCTCACAAGCCCTGGCAAATATGACTGGAGCCTCGGCTGATATCATCCTAACATCCTCATCAGCTTTCATAATCTTCTTTATCCTAGCAAGAGGCAAACTGTGGTTCTTGAAGTCAGTGGTTTGTTCAATTTCCTGGTATTGATTAGCCCAAAAGGTCTGTAAATGTTGTTGCAATTGTTGTTGCTGCTGCTGGTGAATGTGCTGATAAGCTAGTTGGTGTTGTGCTACTTGAGCTGAAGACCCAGGCATGTTGGGCTGCGTTGGTGATCGAGCAGAACCTTGACCGGCGGAGCCCGTGATTTGATTAGGCTGGTAAGAGGTCATCATACCATATGGTATTTGAGCTGAACCACCAGTGATTCCTGCAGCAGGGGGCTGGCTATGTCCTTGCTGCTCCATTCAGCTAACTTCCACTTCTATGGAAAGCAATGCGAATACAAGAAGCGACTCGATCTGAAATACATAACACATAGTTAGTAAACCCTCAACCATTCTCAAAGCCACTGTAATAAACGAGTGACGAGATCTAAACAACACACAAAAAAGTAAAATAAAGCTTGAAAAATTAGACTGTCATTGATATTTGATGGTGAGCTGTCTACAGTTGCAGGTCCATCAACATGCCGTCAATGATCAGTTACAAGGCATGAAAGCTATAAAAAAAATAGAATACTAGACTTGATCATCCCGTGTGACACTCCATACTATTCAGACAATCGACACTCACAGTATTATCACATTTGTTATTTGTATGTGCCAAATCCGGATACATCACTGATTGCCAGATACTCATATCCTGCATCTCTAATGGGCTTACAGATCTTCAATGAAACAATGTTCAGAGATATTCAATGAAATTTATCAAAGCCATGAAAATACAAAGAAACATAACAAAGAAGATGAAAACACTACGTAGAACATAAACTAGGTAGAAACTAGAAACACCAATAAGAGGTCAGAAATATAGCAAGCAGAAACTAAACTAAACAGCAAATTGCAAAAGGCAAACCAATCAAGGAACCTGAATAAAACTCCCCAAGAGGCCAGATGATCCAAGAAAAAGCCAATAATAAAATTTAGGATGATATAATCAATCTCAAGATCTCCAAGTCATTGGGTGCTGAACTGCTGATGATATGATACATGAAGAATATACCCCCCTCTTTAGTCTTTATAACATCAAATATGAAAAAGCAGCAGAATAATGCTAACTTGAAGGACAGGTGTAAAGGATGATGATTAAAAGTACCAGTGATGAGTCACCGCACAATGAACATGAGTGTGCTTATTTATTATACAAAGTCACTGTTAAATGAATGTTCTTGTTTGGCCTGTAGCGTGTGTACATCACCCACCTAAACCCACTTCCATCACCAAAACTAAATGCCCACCACTCATGACCTCAAAAGCAGGCAACTTATAACCATTTTCATTTGATCTGGAAAAAAGAATCCAATATCAGATCCCAACCGCCTTAGGTCATATCTCAACCATCATTCTCATGTCAATTCATTTCAATATCTTTCACACGCACAAAAAAAGTGTTACATATGGAAAATAAAATAATGATGCATCAATATAACTCAACCTAACAGCTAAGCTCGAACACAATCTGCCGCACCTTAAACTCAGTAACCCTAACAGCACTCAAATGATGACAAAATTAGGTTTAAATAATCAAAATAATAATAAAACCATTCCGTTCAATAACACACCAAATTATATCCTAAATTCACAAGAAACTAAACACATTCAGCAGATTCCATACTCGGCACCAACGCACCAGAAAATCAGTAACGAAAATTGATCGGAAAATCATGAAAATGAAAATCAGAATCTATTGAAAGTGAACAAACGAACTTACTACTAATCAGGCTTCAGAGACAATTTCACAATCCTCGTCGTCGTTGCCGCGCGGAACGAAGTCTCACTTGGTCAAACTCTAACCCGACTTTGTCTCAACTTCTCGTCTCCAGTCGTTTTCAAACTCTTCTTCTGCCCGGTAATGGGCTTCCGATTGGGCCTTCTCTTTCGCAAGACCCATATTACTTTCGGCCCACCTAATGAGTTGTCAATTTCGGCCCACAGATAGCAAGTTAAAAAATAATTCGCCGACTAATATTGGGAAAATTTCCCCATTTTTTTCAAAATCAAAATTTGAGTTCCTTTTTGTATTCAATCTTTAAATTTCATTCCCAATTTATTCACGTTTCTATGGGCGTTATTGACAACGGCATCTTAGATTTAGGCCGCTCATAGACACAGAGGTTTAAGCCTTGTGGCATACTTACGTCCAAAAATGAAGATGACTGGACCTAAATTGCCAGCTAAAACGTTGTTATTGACAGTGTCCAAATGTTGTTTGCTGCTGTATTTTCCTGTTGAGGCTGTTCTGCATAAGCTTGTCCTTGATCATGAGCATTGACTTTGCGAAACATGGAGAAGAGAGAGTTGAGGCTTTCGGTTGAAGCACCACCTAGAATCCACAGTAGCATAGAGCTGAAAGAATTCATGTTGGGGGGATTGGGGCCAAGGTCCAGGCTGACCTATGAGATTGTCTTGGTTATTCTGATCTTGCAAAGAGATCGCTTCTGTAGTGTTGTTTGGCAGTGCATCTAAACTGGGATTGGGTCTTAGACCTGTTTTTGCTGTATGTAGGTTGCTGAAGTTGGGATCTACGATTTTGCATGAATCTCAGCTCCTAAACCACACTAGAAAAATTCGCAACCACCAACTGATTTTTCAAGCAACATTTGGACACTGTAACTAACAACGTTTTAAGCTGTGTTGGCAATTTGTGTCCAGTCAGCTTCAATTTTGTGCGTAAATATGTCACAAGGCTTAAACTGTCGTATCCAAGAGCGGTCTAATTCTAAGACGCTGTTGACAATGACGCCTTAGAAAACGTGAGTAAATTGGGAATGAAATTTAAAAATTGAGTACAAAGGAAACTCAAATTTCAATTTTGAGTAAATTGAGAAATTTTCCATGGGTAAAATGACAATTGACTAGCAAATTTTATCAAAATTCTTATTTCTGTTTTAATTTAAAATGAAATCAGACTATAGAAAAATCATTCGGTGTAAATGATATATTTTTGTAAAACATTAAACTAATCACAACCATTTGATTTGGTAATTTAAGCGGATGAGATTAGATCTCATATTAAATCTCGTTTATGATCAATTTGTTGGAGACAAGTTACAAATTATTCGTGACGAAGTATGTCGTACTTTAGTTTTCGACGGATTATAATCCAGTTTTGACAAACTTTATATTTTACACCATGTATCTTATCTTTATAAATTCATTATACCAACATAAATCAACAGTTAAAAATACATATGTGCTGGGAAAACAAGGTTTATTATTGATACATATTTGCTATGTTACACAGAATCTGAAGACAAAAACTAACACAGAGCATACAAAGGCAAGCCGACAACAGATCAATATTTACAACAAGGAACACAGTTTTGTATCCAACTATGTTGAAAGCTAGTTCCTTCCCCATATGTCTTAAATCTGTCTCATTCAAATGTGGACTACAATCCACTCCAGATGATATTCAGATTCGAAAATCCTGCCGGCCAACGAGCTACTCTGTGGATGCAAAAGCACTTGGTCCCTCCACCTGCAGGATCAGATAAGATATCTTAAATAAGACGTCGATAGATTAATGACTAGTGCATTACATGTTATGGATGTAATGCAATGTAACATTAATTCATGATAAGATGCATTAGTGTTTGACTGTTAGGTTTTGACGCTTACCTTGAATGTGGCACCCCACATCTCTTCATCGGCGGCTGGAATGGCTGTAACCTTACCCTTGGGGTTCTCAAAGCTTCTGATCTCTCCAATTGCAGTGGAGTAGAAACAGCCTGTAAGGGGCCCGGTAATAGATAAATAAGTACAAATTTTTCCACATACTGTAAAAATACTAAAATGAGCTAGCTAGATACAAATTCAGAGTAGATGGTTTTAAACCTTGTGGAAATGAAGCGAGTGACTTGCCGCAAGCCCCTTTCAGCAGCTCAGCATTGTCACCAAATGCGACATGTCCATCAGCAGTGATGCCCCAGTAAAGCGGAACCTTACCAAATTGGTCCTGCAAAAATAAGTACAAAATGGCACATGTATATTACTATTACTAGCCTTTGGTGAATGAGTTGCTACGAAAGAGAAAATTTTGGTTACATACAGAGGATACAAACAGGGTGTTGGTAGATTGGTCGAAGACCATGAATGCAAAATCCCCAATAAGATGCCCAACCACGTGGTCGGGTGGATATGGTGCACGGTCACGGAGCGCTTTGTAAGCCTCAATGACTAAAATTGGTTCATTTGCAGACTTGGCTAGGCCATATTGCTGCCTTAGACTTCCCAAATTCTCCAACATGCCCTCGAATAAGCAGAGTATCTCATCCTTAGCAGCAAATGATCTGCGAGTTGCAAGATTTAATTGCACAATACTAGTTCTCAATGACAAATAAATATCCACACCCATTGGCCATTAACCTTAACCAATTTGCTCCATTGATTTGTATATTTTATTTTTAGCTAGCTAATACAAGATCAAGTTGACTAACTGAGTTAGATCTATTGGGTATCAAATTGAAATTGAAATTGAAATTGAACTAAGGAAATTCAATGGACATGTATAAAACATCAATGGTAAAAAGAGAGGTGATTTTTTCATTTAA
The DNA here is from genome assembly GCA_033675215.1 of Rhodiola kirilowii. Taxonomy (NCBI): domain Eukaryota; kingdom Viridiplantae; phylum Streptophyta; class Magnoliopsida; order Saxifragales; family Crassulaceae; genus Rhodiola; species Rhodiola kirilowii. The sequence continues at coordinate 4,631,560 of CM066194.1, forward strand.
GTTACGGGGGGAAATAAACAAATTTAAATGACTCCATGTTCTTATGATTAATAATCAAAGTCTGAAAATGAAATTGAAGTGAACTAATAATTGTTACTTATATAACATAAAACTAAACTCCCAAGTCCCAAGTGAACATGCCATTAACACTTCATTTATTTTTAAATAATCTTATAACTTATAATCATGGTAAGGGGACTGTTCGATTGAGACCCCTCGAAAAATTCGAGAACTTGAGACCTCAAATCTCACCAAGATCATGATGCATCTTTAAATCTGCATATGACACATGTTCAAAAAGCTAAGTCAAAGTCGATGATTTTGACTTTGCATTAAATGCATCTTGGAATATGCACATGTGACTCGTGTCACCACCACAATAACTTGATGATGCATTTTGAAAGGTGAATATTAGGGTCCTCATTTAAGTGCTCCTCATCATGGTAATAATTATTTTCATCATAATATAATATTAATATCTTTTAAAATCATGTTTCTAAATCAAGATAAATATAACTTAAATAAGAGATTCATTTTCAATTATAAAACAGCCACATATTGGAGATTCATAAAGTTATCAACGGATTGTAAAAAGCCACTTTGGCCCAATGGTGAGGAAAAGTTTATGCTATCCTCATCCTCATCCTGTTTTAAATTCTTTGTCGGGACCAAGCTAATACTTAAAAATTGACAACCAGTGATTTAGATCATTGAATGAAATCCACCATATGGGCAGAGTAATGAATTTAATAACCTGAAATCCAATCTTAATAATAAATTTATTATCTGTTTTTTATAGATCAATTAATTTCAATGTTAGAAAACAATAAATTGATTGATTATTAAAGTCAATGTGCAACAAAATCAATGTGACACGTCTTTCACACAGGATCAGTATTCAGTCAAGGCACGCTTCATCGACCGATTTGACGATCATCAATTAAGCAATCGATCGATTACCTGGGATGAAGAGGCGACTCGTTGCAGTGAGAGTACGCCAGTTGGACATGATCGCCGATCTGGACCGAAACGGCGGACGGATTGATGTCCAGAAAGCGGCTGATGAGCGCATTTGAAGTAGTCTTAGGCGATGGAGTGCGGCTGCCTGCCGCTACGAGCTCGTCTGGTGGGGACACGATCGAGCTGCTGAACACGCCTAACATTTTTTGGCCTCTCTCGGACTTGAGATGATTTTGGTGAGTGGCGAAACCAGAAAGTTCGGAATGTTGCTAGATATGGAATTAGATGAGTAGAAGAGGAGACAACGTGCTGGATTTATAGTCGAAGATTTGGAGGGTATTTATGTCATTTAATCGTTCTGGTATTAATCTTGTAGGGATATTTCTTTATTTTAGAAAAATAGCAAAAAGGGGTTAATTAGGTCGAGTGACTTCAACTCTTGACAAATGAGGTTAAGAGTTCAATTCTCTCGAGTTGCATAATCTTTTATGTAGGTGTTGTTCATTCCGCCTTGGTGTGAACGTGTTATGTTGTTTCCTTCAGGTGGTGCTGCTTCGTCTATTCTTTCCATGTATGCTTGGATGTGTTGAGTGTCAAAGTTAATGTTCGTGGGTTTCAAGTAAGAGATGCATTACGGTATGTGCTTCAATTTGCGCAATTCTAGTATCAAATCCGGGTCGGTGCCTTGTATGACATGTGCTTCAAGAGTTTGGAGATATTCAAATGACCCATTTACAGTTCTCATGCAATATGTATAAAATGTGTATTAATGATTGATATTGTATGAGATGTAAAAAACCAACCATCAACAAAAATGCTACTATCAACATGTCCTACTTTGTGTCTAAACCTCCTGTTCACCAAAAGTATCAAATAAACTAGCGTTTAATTCTACTATCAAATAAAATTTAGTGTAATTATATTTGTAGGATAGAAATCAGATGAAATTCACATTTAAATAGAAAAACTATAAACTTCCTCAAAATTTGATACGTGTCATATTTGTCAAAATTTCGTAGTCCAACACAGAGGGGCAAAATAGTTTTATTGTTAATGTTCAGACTTGTTTTGTTAATGTTCACACTTGTTTTATTAAAAATCAGACTTATTGTTAATGTTCAGACTTATTTTGTTCAAAATCATTATCGTTAATGTTAAGACTTAAAAATCAGACTTATTGTTAATGTTCAGACTTGTTTTGTTCAAAATCATTATCGTTAATGTTCAGACTTGTTTTGTAAATGTTCGAACTTGATTTGTTAATCTGGTTTTTTAGGACGTTTATACACTCGCATTTGTTATGTATTTCTAAATAAGTCCGTTTTAATTTATTTTTTATTTAAAAAAAGCGTTCCGAATTATGATTGATCGATATTGACACGTGTCGAAGTTTTAATTAATTTATAATTTTTATATTTAAATGTAATTTTTATTTGATCTAAAACAATATTCATAAATATAAAGTAGGAACGCATAGACATGAAATGAGCTTTTCAGTATTAATAATACATAGTTTTATAGTTGTACAAATTTATCATCGCTTTTATACTTTGATGGGATGACGATGATGAAGTTTTAAATTGTGCGATAGCAAGTTGATAGTATATTATTACCGAAAAAAGAGACTAGATTTTTAAATGGAAAAAATACGTTCAATAAGAATTTCACTTCCATTAATAGAAAAATATAGTGAAGGATCGATATATTAAATGTATATCGCTTTATGTGAACTCATCAATCAATAAAACAAATTTCATCATCCCATTTTTTCAGCCAAGGACGAATAAATCAAAACCCAATTGCGTATTGAAAAGGAATATGTTCATGTGGAGAATCAATTGCGAAGTGACACGTGTGCCTTATAAATTGGCTAGACAGAAAAGCACCTGGTTTGTGCCAGCAGCTTTTACGTACAATATTAATGTTACTGTTGTCGCCCACCGTTTTACTAGCAAAATACTAATCATTGGTGCCACTGACTTATCCACATTTTATAAGGGGAAATATTAAAATATCTTATTTATTAATACCATCTTAATCAAGAAGAGTAGGAAAACAAATTGACGAACTTGATCAAACTGAAGGAAAAAAAAATAGAATTCGTCCAGAGTTCAAGCCAGTTGAATGCGGCCATTTCATAAACAAAATACTGGAAACTTTTTTTTTTGATATAAACTGTGAATAACAAAGACAACGGCGAACCGAGGTCTTAAAGATGGGACAAATTAACCACCTGGGAGCATTACAGACAAAACAGATAAAAACGTGAATAAAAAGGAGTCCGCGACTCCACTTCGCCTTGGCGTGGCACGTCATCCCGTCATTCACAGCTGAAAAACAGCAGGATCCCATAGAGAAGCATAAACGCTACGTCCGCCTGCCAAAACGACCTGGTATTACCAGGTCTACACGAAATCGTAAATTAACGTTTTAAAAAACCAAACAAAACGACAACAGAAAACACACATAAAACAGTCCGAACTCGAAACGAATTCGACTGGAAAAGACTCCCTTAAGCTGACACAGTCACACTTAGAGAGAAGAAAAACAAACATCCAAAATTGAGGCTTTGCAACCATTAAAACCCCAAAACAGCCTCTCCGCAATAAAAAACTCCGTCTTGAAATCCGCTCTATCTCCCCTCTTCCACTCCGAGAATCCATTCTCAAAAACAGTCACCACCGACATCCACAGCTAATCCCCCCCCCACCAAAACAGATCTGATGCCGCCACAAACAACCACCGCGCCGTGACCAGAGCCACCGCCACCGAAACAGATCTGGAGCCGTATACGACTCCCTTGCCGTCCCCTGCATCAATCAACACAACCCGCGACAAGGATGGTGAAAAGGCGCAGCCAGAGCCACCGCCTGGGAGAAAAACCATTGTCGAAGAAGATGAGAACAGGGGAGAGAAAAGAGAGAAAAGATAAGAACGGGGGAGGATTTATTTCACAAAATACTGGAAACTTGAATAACAAGAGGGATTGTAAATTGGATTGATTGATTCAAAGTTACCGCGACTTCATCAATTACTTCCTATTGGATTTATCATTTTGTGTGTGCTAGACTGACTTCATTATCCTTTTCCTTTTTATCAATCCGTCTCGCGTGTGGATGCTTCCTACATCCCTCTTGGATGCTTTCCTTATCAAGCTTCATGTGTGATGTGTTCTACCTCCCTCATGAATGCATTTCTCTTCACGTCTCGCGCGTGATGTGTTCTTCCTTCCTCGTGGAGGTGTCATTCGGTAAAGGTGCACAATGTGGTCTGGGCTCCAAGTTTAAAGATGTACCGATGATTTGGATGGATATGTGCAGATTCATAGTAAAGGTGACGAACGTGGCCTGCGCTTCGGAAATGGAGAGATGTACCAGATGTCTTACGGATCCGATCAAGATGCCTTCTATGAGTTCCGGAGATCAATATATATATATATATATATATATATATATATATATATATAGAGGAGCGCTCAAATGTTATGGCCAAATTAATGTGTTATGTGTTACGGAGATTCTGATTGGTTATTGAAAATCAAGGAACCAATCAGAAGCGAGGAACACCGTAACTACGGTGCACCCTCACCCACACAACCCACCCATGCTTTGGAGGTGCATCATAAGCCCCGTGTTCCTCGCTTCTGATTGGTTCCTTCTTTTCATCAACCAATCAGAACTTCATAACACATAACACATTAGCAACTCATAACATTTGAGCGCGCCCCTATATATATATATATATATATATATATATATATATATATATATATATATATATATATATATAGGGGCGCTCGGTTGAGGCAGGGTTGTAAGAATGAGGCAGTGAGGTACGATCTCGGCCGTCTGTGGAGTTGATCGGACGCACGTGGCGAAGCCACGTGGCACAGCCGCAATTGTTGACTTTTCAAAAGTTAGTGGGTTTTACTATTTGGACACGTGTCGCACCACAAATGCACGGGGGGTTAGATGTGTGGTTGAGATCGTGCCTCACGTGCCTCACATTACTGTAGCGATCCTCATTTGAACGCTCCTCTATATATATATATATATATATATATTTATGGGGGGCGCTCGGTTGAGGCAGGGTTGTAAGAATGAGGCAGTGAGGCATGATCTCGGCCGTCTGTGGAGTTGATCGGACGCACGTGGCGAAGCCACGTGGCATAGCCGCAATTGTTGACTTTTCAAAAGTTAGTGGGTTTTACTATTTGGACACGTGTCGCGCCACAAATGCACGGGGGGTTAGATGTGTGGTTGAGATCGTGCCTCACGTGCCTCACATTACTGTAGCGATCCGCATTTGAACGCTCCTCTATATATATATATAGGAGCGTTCAAATGAGGTAGTGAACAGTAAAGTGAGGCACGTGAGGCACGATCTCAACCACACATCTAACCCCCGTGTTTTGTGGGTGCGCCACGTGTCGCCAAATAGTAAACCCACTAACTTTTGAAAAGTCAACAATTGCGGCTGTGCCACGTGGCTTCGCCACGTGCGTCCGATCAACTCCATAGACGACCGAGATCGTGCCTCACTGCCTCATTCTTATAACCCTGCCTCAACCGAGCGCCCCTATATATATATATATATATATATATATATATATAGAGGAGCGCTCAAATGTTATGGCCAAATTAATGTGTTATGTGTTACGGAGCTTCTGATTGGTTATTGAAAATCAAGGAACCAATCAGAAGCGAGGAACACCGTAACTACGGTGCACCCTCACCCATAAACCCCCCCGTGCTTGTGAGGTGCACCATAAGAACCGTGTTCCTCGCCTCTGATTGGTTCCTTGTTTTTCATCAACCAATCAGAACACCGTAACACATAACACATTAGTAAGCCATAACATTTGAGCGCGCCCCTATATATATATATATATATATATATATATAGGGGCGCGCTCAAATGTTATGGGTTGTTAATGTGTTATGTGTTATGAAGGTTTTGATTGGTTGATAGTGGCAGGAATAGTGCCTGAATAGTGTTTTGGTAGTGGGATTTCACTGTTTGCTTTTTACTGTTGATAGTGGGTTTACTATTTGGACACGTGGCGCACCCACAAAGCACGGGGGGGTTGGATGTGTGGCTAAGATTGGTGTAACACATAACACATTAATTTGGGTGTAACATTTGAGCGCTCCTCTATATATATATATATATATATATATAGGGGAGCACTCCGTTGAGGCTGGGTTATAAGAGTGAGGCAGTGAGGCAGCACGTGAGCCAATCATTTTGGTGAGGTGGAAATGAAAAGTATTTGTTGGTGGCAATTTATGGAGGGGGTATTTTGGGGATTTCACGTTTCACCTGCTTTTTGGTTTCTCTCCGGTTTCTCTCACATGCATTCGTTCAAACGAACGAAACCCAGACAAATCTAAGATTTGCGATTTGCGATTTCAGTTAGGGATCGGTGAGATTTCAGTCGAAGGCTTGGGACGGTGGTGGGGTTAGGGAAAGGCTGTTCGATTTTCACAAGGTACGTTTTTTCTGCGTTTCAGAGAAACCCATCTCCGATCCCGATCTGTTTTTTTGGTGGTGCATCTGTTCTTTATGTGCTGCGTTGCTCATCTTCCGATTCCCAAGCACTGACCGGTGCCTGTCCGGCCTGTTCGGCGGTGCCTGTCCCGCCTGTTCGGCGGTGATTTACCCCCTAATGAGTTGATGGAGAAAGGATCTATGGCTGTAAAGAGCGGTGATTTGAGCGAGGCTGTGGATTTGCTCAGCCGTGCCCTAGAAATTAGGTTCGTGTTTAAACAATTAATTCGTTTGATTGTTTTTGTTCTAGGGTTTTGTTTAGTGTCTGCTTGTTCCATTTTTTATTCAATTAGCTTTGAAATTGAAATGCTGTTTCAGAGTTGTTTGTTCCAGTGCCTTATTAGGATTTCAGTTTTTGTAAGTAGAGAAAGATAGGACTTGCTCCTTGCGGTAGTAAATTGTGATGTAGTGTTAAGACGTGTAAGTAAATTTATTTTTGGTCATTGGAAATGACGTTCTGAACTAAAATGTACACTCATTCAAAAAAAATCAACTCCAACGAGACCGTAGTTGAATATAAATCCATGTGAATTTAATTTGATATGTATGAGTTGATGAGGCATGAGTACTTAATGACTTTTGTTGTATGCTTTGTAGGAGTAGAATCCTTTATAGCTAACTTCCCTATGTAATCCTTTCTAGCTTAAAACTTGATTTTTTGCTGATGGAGTTGACTGCCGATTTGGGTATACCGAAGATGTTTGGTTTGTGTGTGTTCAGATTTGGGTATACTGCAGATCTGCAAATGGTGTTCAGATTTGTGTGTTCTTTTGTGCCTTTAACAGGAAGAGGAGTTGAAGAGACAAAAGGCTATAGATGACTGGCTACCAATCACAAGCTCAAGGAATGCTAAATGATGCCACAATCATCAAGTCTCTGTAATTTAGTTGTTTTTCAAAGCAGGTATTATCTTTGTATAAACATTTCATGTATCATTGTTCTGGTTATATATTGGCCTTCTTGATGGGAAGATGGGAAGCTGCAGTACTTGTTTGACGAAAATGGTAGAAGATACCTTGATGCTTTTGGAGGAATCGCAACTATGTGTTGCGGCCACTGCCATCCACACGTGGTCGATGGCATCGTCAAACAGACAAAGCGCATACAACACTCCACTATCTTGTACTTGAACCACTCTATTGCTGATTTTACTGAAGCTCTCGCTGCTAAAATGCCTGGCGATCTTAAGGTATCTATCCCACTTGTATTGATGAACAACATTTGATTAGTATCATTATGCCAAGTGAACTAACTTTTATTGTGTATAGGTTGTGTTTTTCACTAATTCTGGGACAGAAGCTAATGAATTGGCGATGATGATGGCCAAGCTGTACACTGGTTTCCATCTTCCTTGAAAGGTAAGCATATTTTCCTTTCTAGCTAATTTCCATTGAAAATCTGCATCCATTATTATTTATTATAGCTGCTGCTGCTGCTGTATTTTGTTCCTACAATTGGTATCTTGAATCTCATATATATGCATCTCTACTCCTGTTGTATTCTTTTACCCTTATGAAATCAGTCTCATTTTGTTGCTGTACTCCAATGTCTCCTCATTTCTGAATCAAGCAAATTCATTGCTTTTGTGTTATTCTGAATCACAGTATATCTTCTTTTGTTTCTTGTTCTGCAGAATTATTTACATACAAGCTTGGGAAAATCATTCTGAGCTATGTCTTCAGTGATGTCTCGCTCTGTCTCTCCACCAAACTTACAATCTTCTTTGGTGAAGAAGCAGAAGTAATGAAGTCAAAGAAGGATCTCCATTATTAGAAAAAAATATGGAATTTTAGTTGTATAGATAAATGGTGTACATAAATAGTTACATCATGTATGAAATATTGTATTTTTGGACAAATAAAAGTTTTTCAAAATTTGGAAGCAATTGTATTTATGAAATTTATTTACGAATTTTCAGATTAATTTTGAGCAAATTACTGAAAAAAATTGTGTAATGCAATTTATTAAATAAAGAGTGTAATGCAATTTATTAAATAAAGAAATAATAATGCAATTTATTAAATAAAGAAATAATAATGCAATTTGATAAATTGCAATTTATCAAATTGCATTACAAAGAGTGTAATGCAATTTATTAAATAAAGAAATAAGGGTGTAAATTTAATAAATTGAAATTTATCAAATTGCATTACAAAGGGTGTAATGCAATTTATTAAATAAAGAAATAAGGGTGTAATTTGACTTATGAAATAAGGGGGTAATGACTTATGAAATAAGGGGGTAATGACTTATGAAATAAGGGGGTAATGAATTATGAAATAAGGGTGTAATGACATATGAAATAAGGGTGTAATGACTTATGAAATAAGGGTGTAATGACATATGAAATAAGGGTGTAATGGCATATGAATCAAGGGTGTACCGGCATATGAAATAAAGGTGTGCCGTCATATTAATTAAGGGTGTACCGGCATATGAATTAAGGGTGTATTGGCATATGAATTAAGGGTGTACCGGCATATGAATTAAGTGTGTACCGGCATACGAATTAAGGGTGTACTGGCATATGAATTAAGGGTGTACCGGCATATGAATTAAGGGTGTACCAGCATATGAATTAAGGGTGTACCAGCTTATGAAATAAGGGTTTACTTCCATGTGAATTAAAGGGCGTAATATCTTCATTTGGGTGTAATGGCATATGAAACAAGGTTTTACTGCCATATGAATTAATGGTGTAATGCCATGTCAATTAAGAGTGTAATGGGCTATGAATTAAGGGTTTATCGGTATATGACTTAAGGGTGTACTGAGATATGAATTAAAGGTGTAACGGTATATTACTTAAGGGTGTACTGAGATATGAAATAAAGGTGTAATGTCATATGAAATAAGGGTGCACTACTACAGAGAAGAGCTTATGCAACGGTTCAAATTTCTTATTATGCAACGGTTATTCCTTATGCAACGGTTTGTGTAAAAAACCGTTGCATAAGGTAGACTTTATGCAACGGTTTTTAAGAACCGTTGCATAAGATATACTTTATGCAACGGTTATTAAGAACCGTTGCATAAGGTAAACTTTATGCAACGGTTTTAAGAACCGTTGCATAAAGTCTACCTTATGCAACGGTTTTCCTTGAACCGTTGCATAAGGTCATGACCTTATGCAACGGTTTTCCTTGAACCGTTGCATAAAGTCTACCTTATGCAACGGTTTTCCTTGAACCGTTGCATAAGGTCATGACCTTATGCAACGGTTTTAAGAACCGTTGCATAAAGTCTACCTTATGCAACGGTTTTTTACATAAACCGTTGCATAAGGAATAACATTAAGCAACGGTTTTGTGTTAACCGTTGCATATACTAAACCCTAAAATTAAAACACATTGTTTCTTCGTCAGTCGTCCGCTCTTCGCTTCATCCGCTCTTCACTCTCATCGGTTTGGAGTTGTTAGATACAGAAGCAAGAGATTCTAGGGATGTTGGATTTCGATTCGAAAGGGCGAAATGATGAACATCTTCCTCCAGATCCGGCGGAGACGAAGCCTCTGCGCCGCTTGTCCGCCAGCAACCGCTTGACCGGAGTTTCACACAAGGGCGGTTCAGATCCGTCTCGTCGACTAACTGGAAGCCATCGTTGACAGTGATTTCCGAGGAGTCGTCCGATTGTTCGAGCCGTGGAGAACAGACTCCTCAGCAACAGCAGCAGAAACGGTTTGAATTCGAATTGGAGAGGCTACGAAATGACTTTGCAAGCTTCTTCGTCGTCTTCATACAGCTTGGCAATCCCTGCGTTCACAGCCGTATCCGCTCGCCCTTATCGCCGCCTCGCGGTCCGCTGTCAAGGTACTGTGTAATCTCGCTGCTTGAGAATTTATAGGTTTGGGTTTGGTTATGTGTATTGCATTTGTGTCTGGATGATTGGTTTTGAGATGGTTTGGTTTGATAGCCCTAATTTTTGAATAGGTGTGAATTTGTGCTTGAATTTGTAAGGAGGATTTGAGAGGAGCTTTTGGTGCGTATGGCTGATTGTTGCTTAAATGTGTGCGGCTTGTGTTTGGCATCCATTGAGTTTATGGGGAAGATATGCTAAATTTCTGTGTAGGAATCAGAACCTGGTGTTTGAATTTGTGTGTCAAGAAAGTGGTATGTGGTGTGCATTTGGATTTTGGAATTAGATTGGAATGTTTGACACTTTGACGTGAACGATTTGTTGGCATTTAATCAGCGGTGTGGTAGTTAATGTTGGTTACGGGTCATGCAGTGTACTTATGAGGAAGTTTTCGGAGCAGTATGCTCGCAAATCAGGGACATACTTTTGTGTCGACAAAGGAGTAACTTCAGTTGTTATCAAGGTAATCATTCACTTCACACACTAGAATTTTTCTTGGTTAAATTAAAGCTATGAAGATTAGTTTATGGTGTTTGATTCGCAAGCTCTACTTGGGTACACACTTCTTGAGCTGTGAAGATTATTTTGTTTGACTTAGACGCAATTTAAAACTTGATGCAGGTGATGCTAAAGGAAAAAAGCTGCTTTCCTCAGTATCGACTTCTTTGGTTCTTGCTGCAAGTATCGGAGTCGCAGAAGCCGTTGCACTCTGCAAGTATCGACTTCTTTGGTTCTTGTTATGGGTATACCTGTTGTATGTGAGCTACTAAAGGCTTCGAGATTATTTTTTATGTGATATCAGTGATTCCTCATGCATTTGATTGTTATGTAAAGTTGTATGAATGGTGTAATGAATAGTTGTACTTTGAATGAAATGAAAGTATTTTGATGTTTGGAAAATGAGTAACAGGAAATTACATTTGTTTGCAATTTGTATTTAATTTTACAACTGGATTTGAGCTATAAAATAGCCAAAATTTACCAGATTTTTTTCGTACTTTATGCAACGGTTCTATGCTCAAAACCGTTGCATAAGGTCATGACATTATGCAACGGTTTTACTCAAAACCGTTGCATAAGGTCATGACCTTATACAACGGTTTTCCTCAAAACCGTTGCATAAGGTCATGACCTTATGCAACGGTTTTCCTTGAACCGTTGCATAAGGTCATGACCTTATGCAACGGTAGCTTATGCAACGGATGATGAACCGTTGCATAAGGGTCCAAATAACCGTTGCATAAGGTGTCTTCTGTAGTAGTGGTGTAATGTCATATGAAATAATTATGTAATGACATATGAAATAAGGGTGTAATGTCATATGAAATAAGGGTGTAATGTCATATGAAATAAGGGTATAATGGCATATGAAATAAGAATGTAATATGAAATAAGGGTGTAGTGGCATATGAAATAAGGGTGTAATGATATATGAAATAAGGGTGTAATGACATATGAAATAAGGGTGTAATGACATATGAAATATGGGTGTAATGACATATGAAATAAGGGTGTAATGACATATGAAATAAGGGTGTAATGTCGTATGAAATAAGGGTGTAATGACATATGAAATAAGAGTGTAATGACATATGAAATAAGGGTGTAATGTCATATGCTGTTACACCCTTAATTCAAATTTCATATGCCGTTACACCCTTAATTCAAGTTTCAAATGACATTACACCCTTATTTCATAAGGGGTAATGACATATGAAATAAAGGTGTAATGCCATGTGAAATAAGGGTGTAATGACATATGAAATAAAGGGTGTAATGAATGTGCAAATGTGTTATCAACAAGGGTGTAATGACATATCAAAATTAGAAATTGATTGCAATTTATTTTCAAATGAATATGCATATGTGTTATCAACAAGGGGTAATGACATATCAAATAAAAAAATTGTTTGCAATTTATTCTGAAACATTTCATTTATAAAAAATGAACATAAGTAGAATAAAAAAAGAACAAAACACTTATACAAATAGTTACAAATGCTTTCAATTAGTACTAATTTTGGCAAACAAAATGGAACTACAAATCCTTAGCATCAATTATCCGACATGTCCTTGATACAATTTGAATATCACTAATAAAACAAATACATGAGACTTGATAGCCAAAGCCTTTCGTTCTTGATAGCCAACACGAAACTTGATAGCCAAAGCCTTTCTTTCTTCCTTGGTATAATCAAGAGAGCCCAGTGCATCGTTTGGGTTGGTGGGCATGAATGTAATCAGTGCAACCAAGGCAGTTCTTACTGCAAAAGATATAGCGGAAATCAGAAGATAGACATAGACATAGCACAACTAAAACTACAACTTCTTTGTTGCATATCTATCCAACTTATCATGACCGACGAGAATGATAGTGAGAACTTATGAAGTGTAGTAGATGATGTACATTATGAAGTAATGTCACAAAATAAAAAAAATAAAAATATCAATCAAGCAAAACATAGATTGTACTGCAACTTGCCCATAGTTCAAGAGATGGAGCTATTTGTTGCAATTTCTCGAGATGTTTTGATTGCATATTATTACACCAACCTGGACGACACATTAATATTTGGCAAAATCAATCTCAAACACATCTTCATAGACAAACAACCACGGCATCAGTTTTGCTATTTTCATGGACAAAGGAAAACACATGACAGACAAGCTGCGGAATTCATTCAGCATCCCAGATTACAACATATGATTTGTAAAATCCATCAGAGAATAAAGAGACCTCAATGTGAATACTCAATCACTAAAAATTCCAACTATCCTCAACATTCCATAGAAGAAAAAGCAACACACAGAAGAAAAACAAACCAGCACAGCCATGGCGATAAGCACTTCAATCGCTTTATCAGATGTGCCTTATGAGAGGAATTAGAAATGACAATAGGAGGAATACCTTGGCACTATTTAAGCAAGGCTCTAGCTATAACCACAACCTTTTTCATCCCATCTCCAGCCATGACATCCTGAGATTTCGAAAGCTCGACAACCAACAATATATGCAAGCAAGAAAACATGTCATCAGTTATATTCAAATTATTTAAAGCTTCCAAAGGTTCAGATTTACCAATAAATCAAAACACATATCCACAACAAAGCCATTAACAACAAATCAGCTCAGCTGCCCTCAAATGCTTCAAGAGATTAGTCCTCCAACAACAGTGCATTGCAGTAATTAACCAAGCCAGCTTACATATAAGAACATGAACCCTTAAAAATTATTAAGCTTAAATATAGACAAGGGTTGGATACAAATAGCACGCACGACCTGAGTATTATTAAAACAAAACTACAATCAAATAACTAATCTTAGCTGGGCTTCCGACTCCTTCCTCACAATTTCACCCAATGACATTAATCATTAAACATCCATTCCACATTCTAACATCGAGGGTCGAAAGCATTTTCTCATCATATTCAAATAAAAATTAGAACACAAGCTCAATTATATCCTCATTCCTTCATAACTATGCCTGAGCCACTACAGTGGACTTCTAGCCCACTTCACTCAAATTTGGAAAAAATAGTCTACAACAGAACAAGTCCCTGATTTCTTCTCAACACCCAACGGCAAATAAAAATTCTTCAAAGCCTCAAACCTTACAATATTAAAAGTCAGTCTGATTAGCTCAAAGACGTTGCACGGAATCTACAGCGATTCACCATACCTGTAGATATCGATTGTCAAATCTTCAGCGTCTTCTATAACAATCTCGCATAGGTGATTAGAACGGAAAACTGCCAAGTTGTCAATGTGCGGCAACGACGACAGGACGGAAGAGCCGACGGCCTCGAATCTCGAATCTCACCCACTCGGATCCACTCATCGAACTCAGCAGGCACCAACGCGGTGGCAGATGCGGCAGTAAGCCTCACAAATCAACCGCGACGAATCAATTGCTCGCTCCACGTGCTTCCTCGCCGTATATCCTGAACCGCGGCTGAATCGGGATGAGGTAAAGGTGGGTGGGAAGTCGTCGCTGGAAGCAGTAGAGAAGAAATTAGAAGAGAAGTGTTTCTGGGTTTCTCGGTCGGATGAGAGAGATGGTGTATAGTACCGGAGATGTGTATTTTCTGATGAGAGAGAGAGAAAGAGAAAGAGAAACGTGATTCGGCTGAAGAGAGGAGAACACAATGTCTGTTTTGCCCTTTAAGGAATTAGTTTTAATTAGTTTGTAAAAGAATAATATATTAAATAGAGAAAAGATAGTGGGGCAAGTGTCAAGTTTTAATTAGATGGATGAAGATGATGTGTATGAATGAGTGGATGAGAAGTTGCCTTACTGCCTCACTTTACTGTAGCCTGCCTCATTTGAACGCTCCTCTATATAGCAGCATCTCACTCACTCATCTCAGCCGTCAAAATCATCTCAACGCGACACGTGTATTCCACTCACTTTCATTTTTTAATCTTAGTTATTTATAAAACAAACTCATTTTGTTAATTGGAGGGCAGTCTGGACATTTCTCTCTGTCTCAACTCTCAATCGGCTCTTCTCTATCATATTTTGATTTTTGTTTCTCTCTCTCCTAAACCCAGATCCAGAATCATCGAGCTCCATATCTCCCAAACAACATCGATCCATTGTGCGTATTCGCCTGAGTACGCGTCGACTGCAGCAACAGCTTCGAGCAGCGTCGACTGCATCAACAGCTTCGAGCAGCGTCGCCGGCAGGAACAGCTTCGAACATCTGGTTTTCCACTAATATCGTTCGCCCAAAGCCCTAGGCTTCAATGGTTGTGCGTCGTCGTCGTTCCCAGGTAATTTCAATCCCAACGCATCCAATTCCCGATCTGCATTTTTCAACTTTTTCAACTGCGATTCAGCTTTCAATTGATTCACTTCTGTTCGAATCTGAATTTTTTGTACACAAGTGTTGGCTTGAATTGCTACTCAGTCGATCGAATGGTCGGTGCTGTAGGA
The DNA here is from genome assembly GCA_033675215.1 of Rhodiola kirilowii. Classification (NCBI taxonomy): domain Eukaryota; kingdom Viridiplantae; phylum Streptophyta; class Magnoliopsida; order Saxifragales; family Crassulaceae; genus Rhodiola; species Rhodiola kirilowii. The sequence continues at coordinate 4,646,863 of CM066194.1, forward strand.
TTGATTGTGTTGGGTTGCGCTGTGAGTGCGTCTGGTGTTGATTTTGGGGAAACTAGGGTTGCTTATTATTGTGGCTGATTGTTGTTGTATGTAGGTCTGTGTTTTTCCTTTGAATAACACCTCTTTCTAAAGAACTTTGCTTTCCTGTGACAATTGCATTCCCCTACACAAGATTTGTGCTATTTTCTCTAGCACTTGAAATCAGTATTGCAGATGAATATTTCAATTACTCATTGTTAATTATAGTTAGGGTGCATAGTTTGCAGATTAAGAAATCAAAAGCAGTGTCAACTTTATTTAATTAAATGAATGTTTATGAAGAACTTTGTGCAGTTTACAGGTTTTGTTAAAAAATTATGCCGAGTGATTAGTTCACTCATTTGGCTATTATTGTTTGTCTGTTACTTTCTGTATGTTGTATAGTATATGATGCAAGTATAATTTGCAGCTAATATTATATATTTCCATCTTTTAGGAGCGGCTGAGATTTGGTATTCGTTTTCGACGTCGGTGATGGGATTAGTCGGCGATTGGTATGAAACGCAGATCTGAAATCTTTCAGTGAAAGTTTTGAACTTTAATGTTCAACCTGGATGTTTGCGGTGCCTTGCGCATTCGAGTTTGAATGTTTTATCTGCTTTTGCTTTGATAAAATTTTAGTTTCGACAGAGTTGGCCTCGCTGTTGAATTTTTAGAAATTTTCTATATGTATCCATGTTTCTGTGTTTTAAATGGACTATAAGGAAGTTACTGCTAACATTATGGACATGATCTCTTCCTATGATGGCTAGATGTTTTGTTTACCTCCTGCCTTAGGCCAAACTCTTGATTATTTGGTAATTCTTTGATCACTTTGTTGTCAAATACCCTGCAGCCTAAGATAAGAAGAGGTGAGATTCATAGATGGGTCTCTGGATTGTGTATTGCTGCTGTTTGTGGGTCTCTGGATTGTTAGTATTTGTGTTGTGTCCGTGTTGAATTTTAGTGTCTCCTTAACATCAATCTGTTTTGGTGTCGCTGCTGGTGTTTCCATGATTTTAGGGATTTTAATTCAATCTTTAAGCTGCTCAGCATGTTAATTCAAGTTGAAAGGTATGAGCTTTCTGATGCTATTTGAGCAGCGGCAGCGCTGATGGGGATAGTGGTGGATGGTGGATGGGGTTAATGGTGGTGGTGGATGGGCGCTGATGGTAATTTTTGGACTCGGTTTTAATTATTGTGGGGATTTAATTTCTACTGCCATATCAGTAATTCAGTGTTAAGTAGAATTTTATTAAATGTGACATAGAAAAGTTGGATTTAATTTCAATGTGCGGATTTGTTCTTCACACTGCCTTTTTCATTTTATTTCATTTAATTTCAAAATTATTGTACATTGTTAATGGTTTTGATGGTTGCCTTGTTTTGTGTGTGGATTTCCTGTGAATTTGGGATTATTGATGTGTCAAGTTTGGAATTTGAGCATCTGTCAAGTATTTGTGCATTCTACTTAAAATATACCCAACATTTTAGTTAAAAAGATTTCAGTATTTGTGGTGTGTTATTAAATCATCAAAAACTTTGTGCAGAGATTGAGCTTCATGGCAGTTCATCAATAGAGAATTAACAGAAGAGATGCATGGAGCACTTCGAAAAGTAATGAAGAAGCATGGAGAATGTCTGAGTTCACTAACCAAATGTATTAATATTATTTAGACAGAGAATGGTGTATATGGCTGATGTATAGACATTATTCACGTCTTGTATAAACCACTAATGTTGTGTATTTTTCTCAAGATTTGTATAAATTACTAATGGTGTAAATGCATTTTCATTTTATTGTTTAACTGTAAACTGCACTTTCGTTTGTATCTTTTGAAATATATTTTACATTTGTTTTACTCAAAGCTCATATTTATTAAATACACCCTTCATATTTTATTGGTCCCTGCCTTTGACGCTATCTGGATTATATACCTACTGTATTAGTGATATTCAAATTGTATCAAGGACATGTCGGATAATTGATGCTAAGGATTTGTAGTTCCATTTTGTTTACCAAAATTATTTCATATGACATTACACCCTTATTTCATATGTCATTACATAATTATTTCATATGACATTACACCCTTATTTCATATGACATTACACATTTATTTCATATCCCAGTACACCCTTAAGTAATATACAGTTACACCTTTAATTCATATCCTAGTACACTCTTAAGTCATATACTGATAAACCCTTAATTCATAGCCCATTACACTCTTAATTGACATGGCATTACACCCTTAATTCATATGGCAGTAAAACCTTGTTCATATGCCATTACACCCAAATGAAGATATTACACCCTTTAATTCACATGGAAGTAAACCCTTATTTCATAAGCTGGTACACCCTTAATTCATATGCCGGTACACCCTTAATACATATGCCGGTACACCCTTAATTCATATGCCAGTACACCCTTAATTCATATGCCGTTACACCCTTAATTCATATGCCAGTACACCCTTAATTCATATGCCGGTACACCCTTATTTCATAAGTCATTACCCCCTTATTTCATAAGTCATTACCCCCTTGTTTCATAAGTCATTACCCCCTTATTTCATATGACATTACCCCCTTATTTCATAAGTCATTACCCCTTATTTCATATGTCATTACACCCTTATTTCATAAGTCATTACACCCTTATTTCATACGTCATTACCCCCTTATTTCATAAGTCATTACCCCCTTATTTCATAAGTCATTACCCCCTTATTTCATATGTCAGTACACCCTTAATTCATATGTCAGTACACCCTTATTTCATAAGCATTACCCCATTATTTCATAAGTCATTACCCCCTTGTTTCATAAGTCATTACCCCCTTATTTCATATGTCATTACCCCCTTATTTCATAAGTCACTACCCCCTTATTTCATAAGTCATTACCCCCTTATTTCATAAGTCATTACCCCTTATTTCGTAAGTCATTACCCCCTTATTTCATAAGTCATTACCCCCTTATTTCAGCAGTCATTACCCCTTGTTTCATAAGTCATTACCCCCTTGTTTCATAAGTCATTACCCCCTTATTTCAGCAGTCATTACCCCTTGTTTCATAAGTCATTACACACTTATTTCATAAGTCATTACACCCTTATTTCATAAGTCATTACCCCCTTATTTTATAAGTCATTACCCCCTTATTTCATAAGTCATTACACCCTTATTTCATCAGTCATTACACCCTTATTTCATCAGTCATTACCTCCTTATTTTATAAGTCATTACCCCCTTGTTTCATAAGTCATTACTCCCTTGTTTCTCAATTACACTCTTATTTCATATGTCATTACCTTCTTATTTCATAAGTCATTACCCCATTATTTCATAAGTCATTATCTCCTTATTTCATAAATCATTACCCCCTTATTTCTCCATTACACCCTTATTTCTTTATTTAATAAATTACATTACACCCTTTGTAATGCAATTTGATGAATTGCAATTTATTTCATTACCCCCTTATTTCTTTATTTAATAAATTGCATTACACCTAAAAAATTAAACACAAAATGCAAAAAAATGATACATTTTTTATACATTTGATGTCTAAAATTTTAGGTCTACAACATTTCCTGTTGCTAGAACTTGCTAGTGACACCTAAATATAAGAATTCTACAACAATTTTTCACTACTAAGAGCATCTGCAGCGGTGCATCCTCGCGGAGGATTTGAGGTCGATCTCGGATGACTTCCTTGTGCAGCGAGGAATGCTTGGTGAGATCGCGATCTCGGGGAGGATTTTTGGTCGAGATCGATCTCCCAGAAATTCTCCGCGAGATCGGCTGGGAGATCGTCCTCCGCGAGTAAACCTCGCGCGTGACTCGCGTGAAATTAAAAACCCATTGTACAAAATCGAGTAAATTGAAGACTCAAACTCATTTGCGAGCAATTCGACATCAATGGAACATTTAGAAAACAGCCGATCGAAAAATCGATGACTAAACTGCCATCCGAGCGGCCAGCCGAGCGGCTGAGAGAAGCCATCCGAGCGGGTGCACGAGCGGCCATCCGAGCGGGTGCACGAGCGGCCATCCGATCGGCTGCTTGTGCTTTGCTTGCTCGGAGGTGCGATCGGTTGCCCTGGCGTTTTTCAAAAAATTTCAAAAAATAATAATTTTTATTCAGGAATAGTAGTAGGAAGATCTCCGCAGGATTACATTGCTGCACAAAATATGCAGAAATGCTGTTACTGTTCACTGAATAGTAGTAGGAAGATCTCCGTGAGGAAGTTCTCAAGGAGATAATAAGCTCCAACGGGTGCGGATGCTCTAAACCAACCCAAATGGATACTGTGTGCATCCTTGCTCCTAAAAGCTGTTCTACAGGATACGATTGTTCGCGATTGAAATTGACCAGGCATTGAACAGATGATGTCTCTGGATATTAGATGAACCACCAATATTGTCGAAGACAAGTCTCTTCTTCATCCGAGGAAGTTCATGATGACCAAGTGCAGCACCAGGTTACATAAAACAAAATCTGCAAATGCGCGCTCAGGTGCTAGGTCCTGCAAAATGACAGGAAAAGTTTACTCAACTAAAGATGAACATTAGATAAAAACTAAGAAAGGGTACTATTTACAAGCAGTGTACTGGCCAATGCATTCATTGCTGTGGCGAGGTGTACAACACTAGTACTCAACAAACACAAATAATCCAAGAAAGTTCTTCAGTGTTGTAGAGGGCAAGGCATACCATAAATTCCTTGTTCTCTTTGTTAACTTGAATACGCAGACAAACTGTAAAAGAGAGAGTTAAGCTTTTATTTACTGTTAGTCACTCATAAGGTTCATGCATGGGTGTGAAAATGTTAATGATTACCAGCAAGGACCGCAGTCCCAACACAAGAGAGTACTCCTGAGAGGAAGGAGTTGAAAGGAAAAGATCCAACCAAGGCCATGTAAACCACCTATTATTCACCAGCGAACAAAAACATGTATGGCATCAGCACCTCCACTATTTTTCGAAGCTTTTTGTTATTACACGTATGTGATCATTAAGTGCTTCAAAAACCAAGTATCATGTAGATGGTTATGTGAATTTTCATGGTTAATTTGACGCTTAAACTTCATTTTCATATACAGTAGTGTAACATATTTCACATATAATGAGCAAACGACAGTAACATCATTTGACAGACCTGGAATTCGAATTCCATTGAACTCTCTCCTAAAGTCCTAACAAAAAAGATCAACTGCATTCAGTTACTCAGCTGTGTTCACTTCCGTCAATAATCTGAACACAGTGTTCTAAGATCTAAGGAGAGGAAATCAGCTTCAAAGCACAGCCTAGATATCTCTTTAGCAAGATGCCTTGGAATATAAAAATGAATTACTAAACGGCTAGAATGCGACTGGGAAGATATCCACCCATATTCACTTGCAATAAAAAAGTCACATTATATCTAACAAGTTTCACTCCATGAATATTCAGCTTTCAGCATCAAAATAAAAAAATGGCTAGGCGTAGGCTGAAGATCAAAATCACAATACTAGTACTTTTAAAGAATTTAAGCTATCAATCCACTAGCGGCTCAAACACAAACTTAAACACCAAAAATTGATATCAAATCCAATGTTCACCTGGATAACAGCAGTGAGGATCGCAAAGACCACGTACAAATCAATGATCTGCATATAACACAAATAACACAAATCAGGAATCCGATCTCCGAAATTCGCACTCTCAAAGGCATCACAAGCAGTCAAAATCGAGATACACTTCGAAATACGACCTTCAGGTTGATCGGAGTGGCGGCATAGGCAGATCTGAGTGACTGGATCAGCGCTTGCGCATCCTTCGTGGTTGATTTCGCCATCGCTCCCGCTGTCGTCTCCGCTAGTCACGTCTTCTGCTTCGCAGTCACAAAAACGCAGATTCACCACCGAGTTCAGACTACATCTGGCCTTCACCACTGATACCCAGATTCACCACGACGGAATCGATTTGGAATCTCACCGATACCCAGATCGAACTCAATACCCAGAAGGAGAGATACCTAGATCGAACTCAAATCGAACTCAAGAGATACTCAGAATCGAACTCATGGAACCCTAAACGAAATTCAAATTGGACAAAACAGATCCGCATAACATCGAACATCCTCAGTGCACATTTTCGATTGAAACGAACGAACAAAACAGATCCGCCATGAAACGAAAAAATCGAAAACGATTTGAAAATCGAAAACACAAACGATGAAATCGAAAACGAACAAATCAAAAACGAACAAATCAAACGGAAACGAACAAATTGTACCTAGGGCTCGAAATCGACGACGACATTCCGTATCACGATTAACACCGTCCACCGCCCCTATGTTGAATATATAATCCATGGTGACCTCCAACCGGTGGCTCCTTGCTCATCCATATGTATGCTTGGATGACACAAGCTTCCATGTGTCTCCTCCACACACAAAGCCGCCGGCGGCTAGAGCTCCGTACCCATGTGTATGGCTCTCCTTGCTCTTCCTCTCCCCTTGTGCCAAATGTCATCATCTCCTCAACCCTCCATGGCTATAAATACAAGCCATTCCCTTCACTTGTAAGCATCCATAAACACAACATGGAGTGACTTTTGATCATTATTCGTAACCTATGACACACATCATTCGTAGCTGTTGTGATACATGGAGTGACTTTTGATCATTATTCGTAGCTTTCTGTGTCATTAGTTACGTAGCTATGTGGGTACGCATCATTATTCGTAGCCTTCTGTGTCATTATTCGTATTGTTTGGAAACCCATAATTTGTGGCAACATAATATCATTATTCATAGCATTCTGTAACATAATTCGTAGCTCATAACAATATGATATTTTGTACACTTCACACCTTTCGTTGTGGTTAGCTGGATTTTTCAGAACGTATTTTATTGCTGATCAATGATTCTAGTTAGGTGGTCTAGTCATTTGTGAAAAAATTACCGATAAAAACAGGTTGCAGGCAGCAGCCAGGCATACAATGTTGATATTAATATAATCAGAAAGTCAACAGATAGGAAACAGTCTAGTATAGCATCATTGAAGTATGGTTTTGTTAGTTTTCTTCTGCTTGGGTGTTATTTATTTGATCCATTGCATTTACTTTATACTAAAGCGGTGTTTACAATGGCAGGAATTTATTTTGGGAAACCAAGGGGTTTTGGCACAAATGAGAATGGTGACGAGATTGGCTTCAACAACGAGGTTTATGCTGCCTTCGCGTGGAAATACTCCAATCCACTCAAGCAGTGTTGTGCGAGCAACTGAAAGACTAGACGCCGAAAAAAATCTCGACATAGCTCCTGTAGCATCCCCAAGTGATGGAAGAAGAGACTATCCGAGCTTTTCGGTGATGAAATTGGAAAAAACACCAACAACAATGATTTGTACATAAAAAATCGTAGCTTCTGTATATAACATTCGTAGATTTGTAGATTTGTCGACTCACTTGAGATGCTACGCGAATTATCATTTGAAAGCTACGAATAATATGCTACGAATATTGTATGTAATTGCTACGAATATTGTATGTGATTGCTACAAATATTGTAGATTTCAAACTATTATTGGTTAGGTCTGCATCTTTTTAAACTATTATTCGTATCTCTTATGCATCATTCGTACTGTAATGAACATTCAGGTATCACAGGCACAAACGAATTATCATTTGAAAAATTACGAATAATATGCTACATTATTCGTATTACATTATTCGTAATACATTATTTGTAATACACAACACACGATACTACAAATTATAAATCTGGTAATACAAATTATAAATCTGTTATTATGAAAGATAAATCTGTTACTACAAATTATAAATCTGGTAATACAAATTATAAACATGTTATTACAAAAGATAATTTTATTTCTACAAATTATAAATCTGGAAATACAAATAATAGTCCAGATGCATACACCTGCGGAAACTATTGATATGAATTCTAAACCACTGAATTTCATTAGCTCCATTTGATTCTAAATTTATTTGAAACTAAAAACATAATGTGGCAAATGAGTCATGGTCATTTCATTTTCATAACAGCTTGAAAAACAATCCATGTGAGTGAGAGAGCCCATCTTGAGCATATATAGTAGTATACATTATCAAATCAGCAGATCATCAACTACTGTAACTTGAGAGTAATCAATGATACAGTGCTGATTATGGCCTTAATGAGCCTCAGCCAAAGTCAGCAATGTGAGCTCTTTTTGCAGCTAAGTACTCCAGCTCCACCTGTTAATGAACTCACTAATGAAGAGAATCACTTAATAACGGATTCTGGGTTAAAGTCAGCAATGTGAGCTCTCCGGCGCATCCTCATGCTTCGTTACCTGATAACATGTAAAACAAATCAGTCAGTTTTACTAAAATGTGATGAACTCTGAAACTCAGCTGAGTTTAGGAACTGTCCCAACCTCTTTGGTGAACTCATCATTCGGAGCTAGAAATCGATTTCCTTGACTATTGATTGTCGGGTTTGCGCTTCCTCCAATCGCATACATCTCCCAATGCGTGTTGTCATTGTTCACCACATGAAAACACCCATGTCTGCATCTGCATAAATAAACATCACCCCATGTCTGCATCTACAAATTATAAATCGGCGTCTGCTGCAGCGAGGGCTGATGAGGATATGAATACACCTGCGGAAACTGATTAATCGAATCAAACGTTCCAGGATTGCCTACAGCGTCGGTACCAGCAGGAGCAAGATCGTAACTTCCCTAATACACAGATGCATAATTGCCGGATGAAGCGTAAGTGGGACAGATCCGTAGCGCATAAGCGATCGAAGTCGAAAGGTTGATTGGATTAGGGTTTTGAAAGGTGGACGGCGCGATAGAAGCGACGCTGCGCTGAGGCGGTGCAGACATCATCCATTGCTGCGGAGGCTGAACTGAAGCCATATTCTTCCGCCGGTAACCCTAAAAACTCAGGTCGATATCTACGGGTGAAGTGAGAGAATTTGTGTTGAAAAGATGACTAATATGCCCTTAATACTATATAAAACAGATTTATAGATTTAAATAAATAGTAATTATCTGAGCCATATTGATATTGAAATTGTACGATTTAGATTAGTTCTCATTTCTCACCCGTGATCTTTTCTCCGATGCATCATAACAAGTCAGAAAAATTATGTGTAGACCTCTCAAATATTAAAATATAGATAAAATATGGGAGTAAATGTTTATAACTTATAAATGTAATTTAATCCGAAGATTAATTATTACAAAACGTCACATTTTTTCTCTCACTCGAAAATAGTTGAAAATTAAAACTGAAAAACAGAAACATAACTCTCACTCCAGAGATGACCCAAAGCCTGACAGCCAGGTCGTCCTCCTCCTCCCGCCACTACCGGCAACTCGGCATCACATTATTCGGCAGCTTCCCGTGTTCTCATCTGAAAAGGTGTGATCAAAGTCGTCATTCGAAAACTCCTTATGACGGGGAGCCTGATCGGCATAAGGGTAATGAGAATACAGCTGCGGCATGTCGAACTCCATGGTGTGGAGTCTGTCGGGCGCGGCAGGGTCCGGGTGCTGATAACCCATCGGTGGAGTCAGTTGTTCATGCTGCTGCTGGTATGAGTTGTCTGGAAAGAGATTTACTGGGCCACTAGTGGGCCGCGGTGGCTGACCATAAGGAGAATTGAATTGGCCCATATAGAGGCCCATGTTTTGGCCTCCACCCATTGGACCGTCAAGTGCGGCGGTCATTGCTGCGCGCATGCGCTCTGCCAGGTCTGCTGCAGTGGCCATTTGACCGCCGCCAGGTTGAGTACTTGGGTGGACCCCTCCACTGATCCTGGAGTCAGATCTTGACAGAGTGGCGGGCGCATCACCGTTGACCCCAGCATTGCCTAATTTGAGACTACTCGCGTGGACCGGTGGCTGTGGCCCACCGCTGACATTGCTGGTAGGAGCATTAACATTCTCGGCCAACATATCATCATCACCTTCATTCTCTTCCTCGCCATCCTCTTCTTCATCATCATCATCCTCAGCCACCTGAGGCGGCGGAGTAGCAAAACCACCACCACCTCTTCCACTCCCTCCGTCACCAACAGCCACCGTTGTCGGCTCCTGGACACCCGAAATACCATCAATCCCTGATCCTTCATTATTGCTACCACCAAGCACACTCTCTACGGCTCCGCCGCTGGCAGGCTGATCAGGCATGACGAGCTCGGCATCTATCTTGCCCTTCTTTTTCAACCGCTTCGTCAAAACCTCCGGTGACATTTCAGCCTCCATCGTCACCTTAACTTGCACTTTTCCAAGCCCCGGATCCATGCTCACAATGTACACTCCTGCGCATCAAATTACAAAAAAAAATCACATGAAAAATTATTTATTTGAAAGTTAAATCAGCCGAAAAGAGCAGGAATACCTTGGATCTCTTTCAGCACGTTTTTCAGACTTCTCCTACAGCCATCACAGTGAACACCAACTCGCAACACACACGTCTGCCACGCACACGCACAAAAAAATAATCCAAAAAAGCAAGATCAATAAAAAAAATCAATTAATTCCAACAAAAAATAATAATCAATTTATGACCTGGATTTTGATGTACTCCTCTCCAATACTCATCCTTCCAACCAAATGCAGCAACTCAGAGAACGATCTAACCAGATCAAGAAAAACAATAAAATGGGCTCAGTTTGAAATTGTTAATCATTTTTATATATTCATTATCATATAGATAAGAATAATTAATTATTCAGAACAAAATAGACAAAAGGAATAAATCTGGGAGACCTGAATTAAGCAGAGAGCTAAGCAAGCAGAAAGCTGTCTAATAGAGACTGAACTGAACAGAAGGCGAATGATTTCAGGAGAAAACTGGTGAATGATTTTCTGATGTGGGGTCTCGGGATGAGGAGGTGGTTGATTTTATAGGGATTTTGTGACTTTGAATTTTTTTTTTTAAGGAATTGATAGCTTTTTATTTTGGCTCGGCTTGGATGGAATATTAAAGCTTGGCTTGGCTTTTATTGCTCACCTTTAATTTTTATTGTTATTTTAATGTTATTATTGTTATTTTGCTTTTCTATGTCAAAGAAGTTACAGTTACTAATTATGTGGATTTTTTCTTTTTTTCGCTTGTACATTTTTGGTAGATTATTTGTATTTTTGGCTTTTGAATCCGTTGAAGATTCGCGTGGACGCTCCTTTTTTTGATATTTTTTATTTCCAGATTTTAAACGTTAGGGAAAGACCGAAATGCCCCTAACGGGTTTGGTTGTGTGTTGGTGATGGGTTTGGGCACTTGGATCCAGATAGTACTGAAATCCCCATATCCGGATCCAATTAGGGTTCAAATGACCTTGTGAAGCAATGTTGGAGAGTTGCATTTACTTGGCGTATTGTTGAGTAGAGATGGTCATATGGAGGGTGTTTAGGATGAAGAAGTATTATTGTGAAGGTTTTCTTTAGATTCAAGTTACGGACAAGGCGATCTTAGTCATTTGTAGTGGAGGACGTCAGTTGCAGATGCAGTCGTTTTCTGTTGTCGTTATGTAACTGTTTTCTTATAAATGTTCGGAACTCCGTAACACTATAGATTTGGTGTAAAGTTTCCGTATGTAGCGCTCACAGATGATTGGAAGCCGATCGTATAAGCGGCTAAGATTAGAGTTGGCACATTTCTCATCGACTCAATTTTGAACTGTTTGAAAAATTTAACGCGTAAACTTTTAATATAATAAATCTTGAGTTCAACTGTTATCTAAGTGTCTATAATGTCACTAATTATATTCGACAGAAAATAACAACATGAATATAAACGTACATACAACACTATGTCATAATTCCAGTTATCATCTATATATTGAACTAAACATGCATTTGCCAATAAGGTGGTAGATAAATTGGTTGAGCATTTGCCTTGCAATATGCAAGGTCTTGTGTTGCAAGGTCTTGTGTTCAAACCCTACCGTGACACTTTTCCTTTCCATAATTTTGTGCAATTTTCTTAGTCCCACATATGGTGCGGACTTCCCTTCCTCGTCCTTCGTGAAATTTTTCGGTCGCTCAAGCACCTCCTCCCTTCCAGGCTACACATGCTCTCAAAGAACAACACCCTATTTTTGATAATTTTATCAAAATAAAATTGTTGGCATTTGTCTACCTTACTCATCTTCAATGTTTATTCGGATACAATGTTTAGTTTAAATAATAAGTTACATGTAACTATCTCAACTGCATGCATGTTGTAACATAAAAAAAAAAGTTGCATGCATGCAAGTCGACGTTGATCATCTTAACGAAGGCGTGTAACTATCTCACTCACATATTCATTTCGATATTTTCCCTCTAAGTTTTTTTTGATTATATATTTCCCTCTAAGTTATATCAACATGTTATTATCCATATTATGTGCACAAATGTAGAATCCATATTATTCATCTATCACCAAATGGAGAATCACAAATGTAATATGCCTAAAAAAATTTAGTTCACGTCACAATGCCAACTATTCATTTTTGCAATGTAAAAGACTCTACATTTGAAACTAAATAAGAAATTTTATGGTTGCATTGCATTTTTCCTTGAGATAAAATGATGCTTAATATGAGATATTCGACTAAGGGTTGCAATTATGAGCAAATTATGATAATGCCAGTTCAATCATAATTAAGGCTTTTTCTGTGAAGGGCATAAATGTCAAATCATTAGTGGATCTTTGCTGACGTAGTAAAAAGATATGGTTACCGCCAGCGCCAATACATGAGAATAAAATAATTTAAAAATGAAACGAAGTTAAATTAATATATTTTTAATTTTTTGAATACTAACCAAAAATGTTGATTCATTACCATTTAGGAGGAATTTTTTTTTTCAAATTTCAAATTTTTTTTAGAGAAATGAAAGCATAAAGAAATGGAAAATAAATAGGAGATGATTTTCCGATCAAAATTTAAGGAAAATAGTTTATTTAAAAGTTTCAAAATAATTAGAATTTACTGTCTACCAATGGAAAAAAGTTCACACTTTTCCTAATATTTTTAGTAAGTAGAATGAAAAAGTGACGTAAAAAGTTTAAATTAAATATGGGCATAAACAATGAAAATTCATTTTTAAGCCGGAGTACTTTTAGACTGAAAAATATATAAATAGTGATATGGCTCTTGGATGCAAACCAAAATCGATATAAAGGTTACCAGAAAAAGTTATCGGAATTTGCAGGAGCCAATAAATAAAATGTAAATATATCACCAATATCAGGATGAATTCAACGTTGACGCTAAATATAGAAAATTATTGGTGAATCAATCTTTTTGATTCAGGGATGTTTATTAGTGGAAATTTTTTAAGTAAAAGAATCTAAAAGTATGTATTCTTCTTGCTCATATATTTTTAGTAACCTAAATAGAAAAGAAAACTCATACGAAAGTTATAAACTTAAATAAGGAAAGAAAGAAAAATATTCAACATGAATAATACTTTATCTTAATATGGAAATAAACATCTCTTAGATACATATCTCAATCCTTATCAATGTGGTATGGGTGGGTTAGTGGGTATGAGTCACAGAGAGAGAAACGATTTTTATAATGAGTTTATTTTAGATTTATTTTCAGTATTATTATTATTTTTCCTACAAATTGAATTTGATTTGTCCAATAGTCATCTACAACATCTCTTGCTCTTCTACCATTTGATTGCAAATAGTGCTTTAACAAAACAAAACAAAGTGTAAATTAATAAATAAATTTTAGAAAGTAGTATTGAAATAAAATTTTAAGAAAGGTCAAATTAAACAAAATACTCAAAAATCTGTTTAGTTCATCACAAACATTCACAATCTAAATGGTAAATGTACCAATTTGGAATTCAGAGGATTCAAATGCTAATTTTATCATTGAACCCTCTGTTTGGTTGCAGGAAAATTCATGAGAAAGTAAAATTTTGGGGGATAGAAAGAAAAATTATTGAAAATTTGACCTATTTTCCTCAAAATATTTCCACCCGAAATTGAGAGGAAAATAAATCGACGCAATCAGGCGAGAGTGGATCGCCTGCAGCTCAGCTCGTTCAAACCCTCCCACGACGGCGACTCATCGTTCCACCTCCGCGCTCTGTTCCTCGTCATCGTTATTCAAATCGGTGCGTCTGCACGACTGGTGAATCATTAAGCCTCCTGAAGCTATGCTTGAAATAGCTGATGGTTTCACCATTTCGCTTGCTGGTTTCATAGACAAAGATGTAACCCAGCAAAATGAATTCTCTGATGAGGTGTGTGACCCCCTTTTACTTTGATTTTCATGGGCAAGATTGGGCTTGTTGCTGTTATTATCAACTTCAAGCTGATACTCTTCCCAATCCAATTTGAATATAAGATGGAGCCAAACTCTTCTCTACACAGTACTACTGTCTGCTGTTTACCATAATCTATCCATTTGGTTACTTTCCAATTGGTTATATTCTGTTCTTTAGTTATATGTTAAATCTACTAGGAATCCAAAATAGCTGGATGCTTTTTTTTGTTTTGTTTTGAAGTTGGAACAATTTACAAATCTCTGCATTGGGCGGAGCATGCCAAGAAAAGGCGGATGCTTGAGTCCCTGCGCATAGATCAAGTTGAACTCCAATAGTCACTTCGTCTCCATCATCGGTCACCAACTTTCTGTATCTCTATTTCTCTTTTCTTTCTTTACTACTCTTTAGTCCGTAATTTTCTTTCTATTTATCATCATGTAAACCAAACATCCATTCATTTGTCATTAAATTTTCTATTAAATTTTCCATATCTAACCAAACACAAAATATAAAAAATTTCATTTTCCATTAAAACAATTTCTTACTACTTCCCTAATATTTTCTTTTCTCCCTACTTTCTTGCAACCAAACAGAGCGGAAGACAACGGCACCCTGGGAATCCGGGATGACAAAAAGAGAAGAAGAGTTCAAGCCACAGCAAGATAACATTATAAGCTAGTCATGTCAATTAATCCCACTACCAAAAAAGAAAAGAAAAGAAAGACTACCTCTCAAAACAGACTCCAGGCACAAACAAAGTCTGCCAAAAACTGCCTCACAACAGAGCCTTCAAAAAAAAAAAAACCAAATCTGACCTTACCCGCCAAGGCTATTCAGCCATCTTCTATCTTCTACACTATGATATTTACCTTCTAAACTAGCTACATTTACCTTCAAGCTCCAAATGATACTTCTATTACTGTTGTTAGCAACTAACTACAGTCTCTTGTTGAAATATTTTAAGGTTCCTCATCTTCCTCTTGTCTAAATGTGGTGTGATTCATCCCACAACTTATGTGCCAAACTAATATGGTTTTAATTGACTGATAATGAAATACCATCAAATGGGAAATAAACAAAACAATAGGGTTCAAAGGATGCATACGAACAGGCAACAACCAAAGGGGGAATAGATCAAATTCATATTTCCAATTAGGCGAATCAAAACATTTGTATATGCATGACATATGAGGTGTACACAAGTTTAAAATGTATATGAAAGATTCCTACCAGAATGAGAAAAGGGTCTCAGCTGCCTTTGTTTTCCATCTTGATTTCTATAATTTCCTCAATGGGCTGACGACAAATTGGGCATTTATCTGATTGGAACCTTAAAGCTCTAGCACACTCGCTGCACATGCACTGAAAAAACAAGAAAGCTGCAGCTTGAGATCGAATACTGATGTTTTAGAAGAAACAAAGGAATAACAACCGAATTACTGACATTATAACATGCAACATTTCATAGGTGGAAAATAATTTCACCGTTATTCAACTGTTATTTTCAACTTACTATTAGGCCCTACCCCAAAATACTCAAAAGAAATCCGTATAACGCTGATCCTGATGATAGTCGGATATCTTCTGAGGCAGGAGTTATTTTTAAAAAGGACTATTTCGTATATGAGCCCATCCCACGTAACTAACAAACAGAGTCACTTAAATATTCAATGACAATACTTACCATATGTCGGCATGGCAGAACAGCTGTATCCTTAGGCTCAGTCAAGCAGATCACACACTCTTTACCAGCATCACTGTCATCTTTAGAGCTTTCAGGGGTGGAGGAGCTTTCAGTACCAAATAAATCACGAAGCTCGTAGCGAACTTCATCAATCAGCAATATTTGTTTCATTACTTTGACATGAAATCCCGTGTCTTTTTTTATCAAAACACCTTGAGTTATCTGCATATGGGGATATTTAATTGGCATCTGTTCATCAGGTTGACCATCAGTTGGCATACTGGTTTCAGCAGCTATCACAAGTGGGAATACATCTTCTGCAGGTGATGGTTTCGCGAGGTCATCCAACTCGAAAAAGCCCAAGTCAAATCCCGTTCCTGACGCCTGCTGAAATTTTTGACCTGAACCTTTCTTAAATGGGACTTTAGCTGGTGTGTATGCTTTGGGAAACAGAGAGGAGATTTTACAATCGTCCTCAACTTTGGCAAAGTAATATATTGTGATGCTGTTAAGATATACAAACAAATGCACTGTTAGATACTATAAAATAATAATCACATAGCTCAAATCGACCAAAATGCATCAGCTGGGAATACAATGTGATGCTGTCAACAGCAGCAAGGATGAGGTCTCAATCATGCTAATAAGGCAAGAAGCTTGCTCTTCTCAACACTTATAACACGTGCACCGAGCATGGAACAGTGCAAAACTAACAAGTACTCTTGTTTCATCATCTACACTGAATTTCACCGAGTGATTCTTCTAAAACAAAATTCTCGTACATAAAAATTAAAATCAACAAAACTTGAATATAGCCCGCATTAGATCAAAGGATCTTAGAAAATCTTTGTGATTAAATCTCTCCAGTTAGAGTTTTCGTAAAAAACTCAAAGTGAAATTTAAGACATGGCACGTCGACAATCAATCAGATAAATAAGGTTTTAGCATGTGCTAGTTTACCGCCACGATGCAGTATCAATCAACTGGCATTTAGAAGGTCGCAAGATCACCACTCTCGAGCTACCAGTCCTCATAACTAATTACTTGATCTAAACAAATTCTCTTACGGTATTAAAAAGGCAATCGATAAACAGTCCAAGACTATAAAGAAAAGGTAATTTACACGAATGAAAAAGTCGAATAACAGTACAACAAAAACAATCTGATAGTGCGAAACTGAATACCTTCCATCAAGTTCCGCATCAAATTTGAACGAAACCAAGAAATGATCAGGATTCCGCTCATCAGCCTCAATCTTAACACTATCCTTCCTCACATTCACATAGTTCTTCACCTTCTTAGCACTCTGCTGCTCCGCGAACTTGGGCAGCGGCACAGCCTGCTGCATCACCACCCCATGTGGCGGCCTATACGCACCCCACACATTATACTGATTTACAAAGTAAGGCGGCGGCGGCGCATGCCCAACTCCATTCACTACAGGGGGACCCAAATACCCACACTGACTATAGATACCCGTCGTCCCGTAATACGTCCCGGCCGCGGGCGCGGCGTACATATTGTACGGCGGTGGCGCTGGAAGCGGATGGAGGTAGCTAGGGCTGTGAGGCAGGTACCCGTAATTCGGTAGATTAGGGCTCGACGCGTAGTTATAGTTCGTAACAGGAGCAGTGGATGAGGACGAAGAAGCGTAGTCAGGTGGAGATACCTGAGGCGAATAAGACGGTGGTGGTGGTGGCGGCGGCGGCGGAGGATGGAGCATCGGCGGCGTGGAAGCAGGCGGTTGGGGGTGGTGGAGGTAGTTGTTGTTCCGGGGTTTGTTGCCGCTCCATGAGCCGCCCATCTCGACGTCGAATGAAGTTGTCGATCGATTGGTTGATTGAGCTTCGATGGATCGCGAATTGGTGGGAAAAGGGAGGAAATTGGAGAGATGGGTTTGCGCGTAGATTGATAAAGTTGGGATCGAAGAGCAGAAAAGTGTTGACAAAAATCGATAGAGAGAATTGGTCGTTTTTTCTCCTTCTGTTCTGTCTCGACTCTTCCCCGGTCTCAACAACCAATTACCATAATTTAATTATTTAACTTAAATCATTTATATAATCAAAACAAAACTTAAATACGTAATTTATATGCGTAATTAATATTAACTAATAATCTGATTTACCTCTATCATTGTAAATGCGTTAATTTAAAGTAACACGAATCAAAAAAATAAAAATAAATAAGTAACAACCTTTCAATTTTGCATAAGTTTACTGAGAAGTTTAAATCTAATAATTATTCAGTTGGGCTCTAAAAAAAAACATGGACTCATCACTATCTTCTGAATAAATCCACATACACAGTTAACACCATATATATATATTATATAGTGTCCGAGAATAATACATATTCTGAAGGAAAAAAAATTGTTTATTTGGATAAGCTGGTATCCATTACATCGTCTTTGCTTGTTGCACTGGAAACGGCTCCCCAAATACGGATTTCATGTCTCAGCCGGTTTCTCCTGCAAAAAAGACCATTTTGTTGTTGTTGAAAACTTTAGTTATCAGATTGATTAATGTGAAAATGGAATATAAGTGAGTTAAGCGCGGTAGCTAGCTAGCTTCAGAAAAGCTTACAAAGACAATAACAATGGGGTGAATCAGTACGTCCATACGACAGGGTGAATCAGGTATCCCCGGTTTTGATTCGTCCGTAGTAAGCAGCTTCCCTTAAGAATTAATGCTGAGATAAAGGGCTGATTACGAAACACAGCAGGGATAGAGAAGGATGGGTAGTTTCAATGTCCATTATTCCTTTAATTTTCCATCTGTAACTTATCGCAATCATAGCTTGTGAGTTTTGAGTCACGTTGATCGAGCACCATATGGGTGCTAAAGTTACTCATTACACATATAAGTGTGATTCACACATACGTAGTCTAGTTCCCCGACAATATCGTCGTGTAGACTGCTAGCAGTCCCTGATCGTTGGCCTGTACTGGCCGACTTATTTGCCCAGCGCCAAATGCCAGTTCGCTTTGGCTTCGATAAGGGTCTGTCATTGGTGTTACTGCGTGTAATTTTAATTCAGAACATGCATAAATGATCAGTAGGAGGGTAGGTTTGGAACAAAACTAGGGTTAGGGTTTATCTAGAGCTAATTTGGTATACCTGTGGTCATTAGAGCAGATCGATCTAATAGCAGCTGGAAACCAAGTTGGATGAAAACTTTTAATATAGGCAGCGACACCGGCAAGCAAAAGGAGTTGACATTGATCGATCTGTTCCGGTCGTAGCCTGGATTTGTCTCCAGGAACCGCAGCGATCATGTTAACACCAGGAGCACTAATGTCCGGCTACAAATAATAATGTTACCAAATAACAAAATAGCAGGTTGATCTCTATGTCAAATTAGAATTTTTGAAAAACACATAAATGCAGATATGCACATAATTAGTTTACCTTTAGGACACTACAAATTTTGCACAATTTACTGGCGAAAATTTCAGGCGGAATTCCGGCAATTAAAGTTTTCCCCGGATATATTTCAGTGCGATTTCGGCGTTATTTCGGACGGAAAATTCATACAAAAAAAACGTTGAATTCCGGAGGTACTCCGGCAACACTTATTCCGGCGACATAAATGCGCCGGAATTTTGATGCAATTTTTACGGGGCAATTTCGATGATTCTCCGGGGAGGGAAAAAATGCATAAAAAATTTGGGAATTTTCCGGCAACATATATTCCGACGACACAAATCCGCCGAAATTCCCCCACAAAATATCTGTCAGATTTTCGACAAATTTCCGATGATATTCCGGAAAATTTTATTCCGTTGAACACAAATCTGTCGAAATTTCCCTGGAAATATTACTTCACATCTCGGTCAAATTCAACATCGCTTGCACTTAACCAAACACATCAACTTCGCCACTTTGCTCTCAGCAACCCAAAATCATCTCCATCCTCCGGGACGAAGCGTTCCAGCCCAGCAGTCCTGGATTGTTTTACGAAGTTCATCAACAACACCAAATCATCAACAACAACATCAACACTGCAATGAGCCACCAAAATGCTCCATATCGAGTCCGATCTGGATTGTTTTATGAAGTTCAGATGTTGGACATGGGGAAATCCAACAGTCCAGATCTGGACCGTTTCTTAAGATACCAAGGCAAAGATGGAGAAAAACGTTGAGATGTTGGACATGAGGAAATCGAGATCTGGGTTGTTTGAAGAAGAGGCAATGGCTGTGCGATAATGGGGTTGTACGACAATGGCGAGAAAATCACAAGGAAAATAGATTTTTTTTAAATTAGGGATTATGTTGGACAAGGGGTGAGAATCGCTGACACGCCCGTTTCTATTTTTTAATTTTAAATGTAATTCAATTTATTTGTATTAGATAAAAGAAAAAAGACAATTCATTAATAAAAAATTTAAAATAAAATCAATTTGAATTTTATTAAATAAATTAGGTAATACGAATATTTAAATAAAAACAATATGCATAATTTCCCGAAAAGCCCCCAGATCTTGTCCCTGGAATTTCCCCTTACTTATTCTGAAATTTTTTTTCCGAACTTTCCCCGCAAATACACTGAAATAAATTTCGCAAATTTCCTGGGGAATTCTAGGGATATATTTCATTTACCGGATTTGTCCCGAAATTTTCCCTGAAAACCGTCAAAATTTGTCGCCGGAATAGTCCCGAAATGAAAATTTGGGGGACGGTTTGACGGGGACATATATTTGGCCGGAAATTTGGCGAAATTCTGGAACTTTTCCGACAAAGTTTATGCCCCGGAAATTTTAATAAAATTTGTAGTGGGATGCTCAAATCCATCAAACTCGGTCCCCTATGTGCTACTCCAGGCTGGTCGAGGCACTTGACTATCTGGAAGTGAGATAGTTTTTCGATGGAATATGCGGTTGCAGGTTGGCTGTTGAAATCGGTTCAAAACAATTAATTAGTACGCTAATAAATTTGGAAAAACCCTAATAATAATAATAATAATAATAATAATAATAATGATGAGATCAAATGAGGATGTGAGATGAGATTTACCCAGTTGATTTTGATGTTTGATAGTATTTGTACAAAGTCTTGAAATCTTTTTGAACCAAAACAATCACACAGGAGTTACTCCAAAACCTCCCTGAAGCTTGCTTAATACCTTGTGAACACGTCGGATAAATAACTCTTTGCGGTACCATTAACTATGACACCAACACAACCCTAACTGATCAAAATTCTAGTAAGCTGGATTTAGTGAGTATGTCTTGGCTTGGCATAGTATAATCTCTTTCATTTGACAGATTCAGGATTGATGTTTTTAAGAACGCAGTAGATCTTTTCTATTGGATCAGTTGAATTAGTCAGCGCGTTGTGTATCAATGGATACATTGTCGTTCCATTGTCCACTGTGCTCATCCGAGCTCCCTGTGCAATTAATGAAAGAAATAATTATTCTTAGCCTGAAATTACAATTAGCTTCAAATGTTATGCAGAACGAATTAAACTTGAATTGAAAAGCTATAGTTGGTAAATTAATTTATGAAGCAATGCAGCCGGACGAAAAATAAATATAAGAAAATATGGCTAATTTCAGTGGCGGATCTAGGATTTTTTCCGAATGGGGGCAAAACAGTTACTGTTTCAAATAATTTTTTGAATTATTCGATGCAGAATTTGGTAGGGTGAAAAGTGGGTTACTGTTCAGAAAAAATTCTTAAAAAAGTCTAAATCCATTTTGTTGAATATTGAATATGAGGAGCGGAATAAAAAAAACATTACTCTAATATATTTAACTCGAATATATTCTAGATATCATCATCTCCGATTTTAGAAATATCAAAAACGTATAACACATGTTTAAGATAAAATTAAATCACTTTAATTAGGTCATCATATCAGTTTAACACAGTTTATGTTTAGACTATAAGGGCGTATTATTGAAATCACATGGGGCAAAATAATGAAGATATTAATTAATTAACCTAATTACCCTATCAAAATTTAGAAAATCAGAAAATGAGTGGGGGCAGCTGCCCCCATTGTTGTATGCATGGATCCGCCTCTGGCTAATTTTATGTGGTTTAAGTCAAAACAATCTAGTTTTGAAAAGAGTTCAGTTTTTAATTTAGGAATTACGATGTAGTTTTATATTTGTTATATCTTAACTATGTCGTTTCAAATGGATGATATGATAATTCAGACGAAGTGAGATAAAATCACATATAATCGATCAGATGTTATAGTAGTAACAAGTTAGCTTGAATGGTACCTCGAACCGCTTGCCATATCCTGATGTCACCACTACAAATTTTGGGCAAAACTAACGATAAAAATTATACGATAACACCTGTAATCGTAAAAATATTACAAGAACGTTACGACAATAAATGCGATAAGCCCAGATTTAACGAGAACATTTACGATGACAGTACGGAAACTAAATTTACGACAACATATGTTTAACGTATTGTTCACGTGTTAAGGTACCATTTACGATGATCTTACGATAACAAAAATTATACGACAACAGCTTATCGTATTTGTAATCGTACATTCTGTTGCCAGCGAAGAGGCGAGGATGGCGGTGAGATTGAGTTCTGTATGGCGGCGAAGAGGCGAGGATGTTGGTGAGATTTGGTGGAGCACATCAACGGACTTCAGCCCTCTGCCCTAGTCGGTCATATCGCCAGCGTCGATTTGTCCCTCCTTTCTCAATCGGTTTGTGAAAAGATGTGGGCTTTGAGTCGATCTCGCGACTGGTGGCCATGGAGTTGTGCATTGTGGCGGGTCTGATGATGGTGGAGAAGTGGATTGGGGGTGGGAAGGTGAGGGCTTTTACGTGATTTAGCGTTTGGAATTTTACTGTTTTTATTGAATGGAAGTTGATTTGTTGGATGATTTAGCGTCTGAGCGGCTTCTTTGATTCTTATTATGGACATTGTTTGATTTGAAGGCTCACAATTCGTATGATTGTATGTTTGGGGATGCTATGTTCCAGTTGGTGTTTCATTAAGTGTAAGCCTCCTGTGTTCATCAGCCCAGTAGAATGTGAGCAAGATGAATGCTTATGTGCCTTTTTTGCCATATGATAATATATGTATATCGATCTCATTGTATGATTTTAGCCTCTGGTGCTTTCTATGAATTTGATGTCTCAGTTGTCATGTGTAACCAATCTGAAACATTGGTTGATTAATTCCTCTTGTTGTTTATTTGCCAGTGTGATTGCAAGCAGATGTGCTGGAGATTACCATAGAGATACTACCCCTTTCTTATATTGTTACCTGAGCAAACACTTCAGTTTTGAGGTAACATTGAAAGCTTCGGGTTAGTTTCGCGTATGGATTTGGGAATGAAGCTATTCGTCCGTGTAATGTAGTATAGTGTAGCGATGCTTACTTCGTATTTAAATTCATTTTAAAGGTGCTCTTTCGTTTCTGCATTGTGAAGTCTGATATTGTGATCTGTTGTTGTTTGGTAGTTGTTTTGGTTTTTGAAATCAGTCTGCTGGAACTTGAATGTTTTTATTATGTTAAAGATGTCTTAAACTCTATTTACCATTAACCAAGAACTAGAAGCATTGTTGTTTCATTCACATGTTGTAAATTTGGAACTAAATTTGTCTGCCGCATAAAATTTGTGCACAACTCATGTTTTTTTTTTTGATTCTTAAGTGGGATTTCACCACTAAAAATACAGCCGCAAAGCCTAAAGATAGGTAAGCAGCAGCAAAGACACAGCCCACTCAAAACAACACTCGGCCGCTCTCACCAAAGAAAACACAACACTAACTAACACCTAACAGCCATGTTTGTCTGCTCGAACTAAATTTGTGCACAAACTCTTCACAATGAACTAAATTTGTCTGCTGCACAACTCTGTTGTTTCATTTTGAAAGTGATATACTCAATTAGGGGAATGGAGACCAAGATGCTCTCCTAAAGCCATTTGGTTGATTGTTTATGCTCAGATCTACCAGAATAACCATTAGGAGGCAATGTCAAGAGCTTGGTTGTGAAATGAATTGTAGGCATTGTCTGCTTCTCTAGTTTAAGGGCTCTGAGATATGCCCATGAGGTGGAAGATCTGAGTGAAGTTGTTGCCTTAGACAATGTTAAAAGTGAGTGTGTGCCATACACTGCCATAAACATGAGTGAAATGTTAGCAAAGGCCTCAGTGATGATGTGGAGTTTATATAAGCATGATCATCTGTTTCTTGCTTATAGATGATTAAACACGTATTGATGTGTTTTGAGGTTTGTAGACCACTCCACTGAAATTCAATCTACCTTGTTTGCAGGCTCGTTGATAGCATTCTAGTTGAGAGGCCGAGGAAATTCAAGATGGCTAGCAATTAGGATGTTCTCTTCAGCTCTGGTAAGCAAAGTTCAGTTCCCTTCCCACCGTGAATCTATACTGATAAGTGATAAATGCTGATCTAGTTTAAGATGTTTTAGTGCTCATCTTTTGTCATTGCTGATGACCTATATCACAACCTCTCAATTAGACAACAGACCCCTGTATATCACACCATTCTGTTCATTTGAGTTCACATAATGTAGATGGCAACAATTGAGTTCTCATTGATTCGTTCATTTGGTCGTTGTTTTGATGAAGTGTTTCTATAGCCATTGGATATCCTATTTGTTTGTGTATGGGTTTTTTTTCTATTTCTTATTAGCTTCAAGTGTCTTATGTTAGACCCGCAAAGACCAAGACTCTGTTGTATCATTAGTACTGTCTTGTAGATATATTATTTCATCATTTCTCTCTTTCATGTCAATTGCTTTTCCTCTTAGTGTTTATATTCTGAAAATGTTAAATGATTTCCTTGTTATACTAAAATCGTAGATTAATTGTTTGTTTTTGAATTCTCATTTTGGTTTTAAGTAACTTATAACTTGCCATTTAAAATCTTGCAGTAACTGGCGAAAGTTTGCTGTTTGGAGGTTCCATTCTCCTGAAGGCAATTTTGGTGATGCTATGGCTGTATAAAGTGGGTGATACAGGGTCCATTTTGTTGTTCCCTTAGTGATGTGATAAAATGGTGCAAGTGATCTTTAGTGTTTACTCTCATTTGGAGTATTCTCTCTGATGATGTACATGTATAAGGTTCATTCAATTATTGAGTGGATGTATGCTATCATTCTCCAAGTATAAGGTTCAGTCAAATATGGAGTCCAAATCCAATATTAGAGTTATTAATTTTGAAGAATAGTTCAGTTGCTATCAGTCCCATAGGCATCTGTCTTACTAAATGTCGTGGGCATGAATTAGAGAATAAAAGAGAAACCAAAACCCCTCATCCAAAAAATCAAGATTTAACCTCATCCATTCAAATCACTAGATCAATGGCTATGATTTGTTTGTATTTTGTACCAAAAAATTAACTTTACACTGGATCCTTATCCATTAAATGTAAAAAATAACAATATTTTACATTATAATGGCTAAATTATTACAAAACTGACATCATTTTTTCATTCCACCTGTGGGGGTGAAAGCATTCCACAATCGGAAAATTGTGGAAATTGAAATTTATAACAAATTATATACCAAATATAACATTCACATACATAAAACATAATTCAATTTACCAAAAATTTTCATTTCAACCGCTCAATTAATTCACACGTTTCGTTTCACCGCTCAGACACTTATTGTCATTTAGTATTGCAAACGTTTTGGCATAAGGGGGTAAATCGAACCGCTTCGCAGTCGGGATATCAACGCTCTCACTCCTCTACCGCTCTCCAGTTGCTCGTCGCCTCTCCACCGCTCGACGAATCCACCGCTCTCACGCCGACGAATCCACGCTCTCGTCACAGTCAAAATCATCTACCACTCTCAAGTAATTCGTCTCTCGCCGCAGTCCTTCGTGTGCTCGTTGTATATCTAGGTTTTCCTTTGAGTTTTTTTTTCTTCTTCTGCTGATTGTAGATCCAGTCCTTCGTGTGCGGATTGTAGTTCTAGGGGTTTCCTTTTTCTCGAATTCCTGTTTTTTACATGTTGTGGCTTAGGAAGTACATGAAGGTTTTGGTTTCCGAAATACAGCACGATTTCATTCAGTCGATCGGTGTCGGTTTCATATAACACAAAATTGTTTGTCTGCGTATGTGATTGTTCAAATCTTCCAGAAAATGCTATTCGTCGTAACTCACTGACCTAGTGTTGTATTATAATTCAGTGTTTAACTGCCAAGTGATTGTATAACAGCACAATGTTTCATCCCACTTAACCTGTGTTTTTTTCGATAACTATGATTAATGTTTTCAAATTTATGCACTTTTCAGACATGGATGAAACTAATTCATCGCAACGAGAGAAACAAAATAGGACTGGTTTGGCGCGCTCGAAAGAAGGGGCTCTCGGACGGTTTTGGGGGAACTTTGATGCAGCCTCATCAAGGAAGTAGACAAAAATGATTCATTTTTGAGCTTTAACTTTGATTAAGAAACTTATTACTGATTGGCACATGATTTTTACAGGAAGCTGTAAAGTAAACTTCCGAGAGAAACAAAGTGAACTCAAAAGATATAGAAGCTCGAACTCGTAGGGGTGGTCCTAAAGGTAGAAGGTACAGATGTCCATTACGCAGAATTGGTGAGTAACGGTTCTTAGTTCTTTTAATTTGTATGTTAAACTATGATTTACAAACTTAATAATGATTGTTGCATACTTCTTACAGGAAATTGAACTAGGCAGGCCGGTATACTGCCATGAGATGTGGGAGAGGCTGAAAAAGAAGTCAGGTGGAACATATGTTTCCGATGCTGCAGCAGAGAAAGCGGTATATCTAATCCATTTTTATTAAAAGCAGAATTTTTTTAGCACTATCAGCACTGCCAGGAAGTTAAGTTAACTTATTGATCAATTGTGGATCTATTATGTTACTAAGTTTGATTGTCTGTACATGTTCTTATTCAGTATATTGTGAATATGTAAAATGTATGTGTGTTTCAAGTGTAATATGCAAATGTTATTTTGGTGATGTACATGAAGATATTCTGTTTACTGTAAATCTTTGGAATGCAGGTAAATTTATAGTATCACATGCAACTTTTTTTTGCCTTCTGTAAATGTAGGCAAATACTATTATTATGAATATGTGGGATAGATGTGTGTATCAAGTTGTATATCCTACTGTCACTTGGTTGATGTAATTGTACATATTCAGTGTACCGTGCATATTTAAAATGCAGGTGTCGTTCAAGCTTTATATGCAATCTTGAAACTTTGTTTCATAGAAATCTTTAAACTGCTTTTTTCTTTTCGAAGTTAATCACAGAATATACATTTCACTTATTTCTTACATTTGTTTCATGTCAGGTCCTACTTGAGAAAGCACACGACGATCTGAAGCGGAAATATGGTGATAGCGTACCGCAGGCAATGGATTTTGAGGTGGGATCTCAAATTATAGGGTGCAACAAGCGAACAAAGCTTCCAAATATTATCGGGACTGCTGCGACTTTGGTCGAGTGTTCTAAGTTCAACAGGATTGCGTCATTGCATATTGGTTCAACTTCTACCACTACATGTCCGCAACTAGCTTGATGCTGTAAGTGAACAAATGACGCAACTCCAACAGCAGCACCAACAAATGATGCAGATCCTGTCACAGCAGCAGCAAGTGATTATGAACCTCACGCAGGGAATGTTTAAGGCTTCTACGTCTCAGCCTCAGAATCCTGATCAAGATGAAGACATTGAATCCACCGATTGAGGTTTAGGTTGAATATGTTTCCAAGTATGATACCCTTTTGAATATGTAGTCTTTTTGGGATTTCTGGTCATATTAACTGTGGATTGCTTATGTTTTGGTATGGATGATTTCAAGCATCTTAATTGCATATACAGTAAATCCAGGTTTTTAATATTTTAAATCATTTAATTGTTATTTGTTGCAATGAAGCGGTAAATTATATATATATAGGGGGGCGTTCAAATGTTATGTGTTGTTATTGTGTTATGTGTTACATGATTGTGGGTGCGACACGTGGCAAAATGATTGGCTCATATTGCGCCACCTCAAAAGCATGGGGTAGTGGACATGTGCCTTGCATGTGCCATGAATAGTGGCTTACGTGGCGCGTTTTGATTGGCTGGAGGTGTAACATTTGAACGCCCATCTATATATATATATATATATATATATATATATTTTTGACCTACCTATTAAAATTGTATTTAATAGAATAATCAATTTGTATTGCATATCGCAATGTCCTCGTTTTGTTAACGTACAAATTATACGACGACAATACATTAACTTTACGACAACTATTTTAATAGAATAATCAATTTGTATTGCATATCGCAATGTCCTCGTTTTGTTAACGTACAAATTGTACGACCACAATACATTAATTGTAACTATTTTATGTTATTGTAAAGCTGTCGTATTATCCACGTAAGGTTAACGTACAAAACGGACGACACTCATACGATAACGCTACGTTACTTTTTTTTACTTTACCGTTAGTTTATCGTAAAACTGTCGCATTATGTTCTCGTTTAGTAATCGTACAATCCTTACGTTGATCAAAAATACGACAACAAGGCCTTTACTCGTATAAGTCTCGTATAATTCGTTTTTACGACAACGATACGTTATTTTTTGGTTGTCGTTAATTCAAACCAAAATTTGTAGTGCACATAAGTGACATAATCAGTTCCAGAACAGGCGCTATTGCCAACGGTTGTAACCCATGGAAAGGTGTTTCCAGCGTTATATAAACCCTAGCTATGATTATTCTTGGCATTAAAGGCAAGGAACATTCCAGCTTTCATCTCTTCGAAGCTCGGAAAAGCAGCATCATCCAATCTGTAAAGAAACTGCCCATTGCCTTCTCCATTAGACACAACCGTCCTTAATTGCATCCTTTATTCCCAGGCTCCTAAAATAACACGGTCCGCAACACACTTTGTAGATAGCCAAGCGGGCTCTTGGTACCGCCCTCTTGCTGTTCCTAGCCCTACTCCGTCCATGCTTACGTTTCTTACCATCACTCCAGCAACTGTCGCCGCAACATGTGTGTTCCATGTCCATCTGTGTCTCTAGGCGACCTCTCCTCGCCCGGCCCCAAATCATTCGGGCAGTATCCTTTTGCCCCTATGATCTTGTTGTACGTATTGTTAGAGATAATGATAGTTAGAAATATATCAGGATATCTGGTTGTGAGGAGCGTTCATTGAGAATTCATTTTTTTCGAGAACTTGAGAATCCAAATCTCACTTTTGAAAATACATCAACAAGAGGCTCATGCTAAGGGCCTATCTTGAGAGGGGTCATTATGTATGAGATTATAGATAAATATATGATTATATCAATTTAACAATAATCTATTATTATTATTGTTAATAAAAATCTTTTGTTATCAAAACACAAATATCGTTAACATAACTTCTTCTTTTTTTCAACATCCATCACTTCAGAATGATGCCGGATATGTTTATGTAAATGTTTGAATAATGGGTGATGTACATATGCGTTTCATATGCATTTCATATGCAAAGAATAAAAACTAATATATTTATATACTATTATAGAAAGTGATTAATTAAAATTTTAATATTTTCAACATGATTGTGGTATAATTTTCAAAAAAAAGTTTAATGTTTTTAAAAAAAGAATAAAATACATAAAATAATTAAAAATATAAACACTTAAAATTTAATAATATATAACGAAGCGCTCGTATACCAATGTTATCTTTTTAATAATATATAACGAAGCGCTGTGATGCCAAGTTTAGATAAATTCTTTTGAAAATTGTGTAAAGAATTTTTTCGTTTTAAAAATTATTTAAATGTATTTCTATCTTTTAAAAGTCCAAAATATATGTTTGTCTGAGGGCTCTTAAAATATGAGGAACTGCTTTGAGCGTCATGGTGCTATTTTATAGTATTGTATGAAGTATGAACAACAAGGCATTAAATGAGTTAGCATCATCCTGTTTGCTGCTAGTTTGCTTATTACACCACCAGAAACAATGCCCCAATTACTTCCACAACTACGGAAATCATATCGACCGATTTCTCCAGCATAAAGACCATTTATGACTGTTTTGAAAATTTTAGTAATCAGATTAATGAAAAAAAACTTAAAATGTAGTATGAGTGAAAGTGGAGTAGCTAGCTTCAAAAAAAACTAACAAAGACAACAATGGGACTCTGGACTTGATGACTTCTGAAATCTTCCCGTGGTAAATGAGATGTTGTTCTGGTCGGGTGCAGAATAATATCTGGAACAACTTATGCAAAATTTAAATGTAGTGCAGAAAATAAACGACACGTAAAGTTGTTACCCAGTTCGGCGTTAACGAGCCTACGTCTGGGGGCTGACTCTTAGCCCGGTGGATAGCAATTCACTAATGATAAGTATTGCGAGTACATGGTTTACCATTTACAAACTCCCTCTTAAACAACCTGAGCGTCGGACACTCTAGCAATTGCAATCTAGGACTCCCCCTAGATTTGAGCTCCTCCGCCGTATCCACCAATATGATCCTCCGTGAGAATCAGCACCTTCTCCCGAATGCGCTATTTAGAACACCAATGCGTCTAGCTTCAGCGTTGTTCTACGATCAATCTGTTGAGCACCAGAACAGATTGAATACGAGCGCCATGAATAATCAGAGTGATTATATCGCCGACCGATTACCTCTACCTCCCTTCAATGAATATGAGCGTGAGTAATTTCTCCGTAAGTGCTGACTAATACCTAAGCATTAGCCTTACTTATATAGAGCGGTAGAAACCCTAAAACGAATAGGATTCCAAATCTAAACCGCCTCTATCATTAGGAAATCTTTCCTAATATCTTGCGCATATCTTTTGTTGATAATCCTCCAATATATCTTCAATCTCGATTAGGCAATCTTCGATTATCTTTATCACTAAGATATCTTCAGGCGCAAGTAAACTTCCAACCGACTTCTTGATGACTTCGATATGCAACTTAGCACCGACTTCCCAAATCCATTCCCGGATATTCACTGCCGCGTCTGAGTTGTACTAGGTCGGTTGAAACAAGTTTCCAAAACTGAATTAGGAAACTTCTAACTACTGTACTTCCAAATGCAACTGTATCTATCTCCAACGGTCAACTGAGTTTCTTAATCGGAATTAGGAAACATTTCATCTCCTTCAGCTTGTTCCAGGACAGTTGTCTCTTCCAGTCTTGAACAACAGCTTGAACAACTATACTAAGTTTTGCCAAATTACATGCCATAAAACAAACAACTTCCATCACTTCATACGACAGAAGCTGAGAGTACCGGTGAATCTGGTATTCTCGGTTTTGATTTGGTCGTAGTAACCAGCTGCCCTTCCACCGTTTGAGTGTATGATAATGCTTTTCCACATGTGTGAAAGCAAAACTCTAGGCTCAATTTCAAAATAAGTTCTGGTGGTGTAATCACAATGGACTCGTAGTTTCTCACAGATGAATTCCCAACATTAGTCACTGTCCTTTGGAATACTGAGACAAAAGGCTGATTAGGAACCACATGGATGAGAATAATGGGTATTCAAATGCCCAGCCATTTTCGATCTGTAACTTGGCGCAATCGTAGCTTGAGTTTTGAGTCACATTTAACACCAAAATGGGTGCTAAAGTTACTCAGTACACATAACTGCTTTTCGTATTGTAGTTCCCCGGCAATATCGTAGATTAGTCCCGAATCGTTGGCCTGTACTGGACTTATTTGCCCGACACCAAATGTGAGTTCGCTTATGTTTCTCGATAAGGGTCTGTCATTGGTGTTGCTGCGTGTAGTAATTTGAATTCAAATCACATTAAATAAAATTGCATCAATAAAAAATATTAAATATTGATACAAAAGTGAGAGTTAGACTAACTCATTACATGCATAAATGATCAGTAGGAAGGTAGTTTTGGAACAAAACTAGGGTTAGGGTTTATGTAGAGCTAATTTGGTACCTGTGGTCATTAGAGCAAATCTAATAGCAGCTGGAGACCAAGTTGGATGAAAACTTTTAATATAGGCAGCGACACCGGCAAGGAAATGAGTTGACATTTGTAGAGATCGATTACAAGCTTTTAATCAAGTTAAACCTTTTTTTATTAATTGGGGACCAAATGTTAGATTTTACAAACAATGGATTGACTCAATCCAAAAAACCAAATCAAACAACAAAATTAATCCAGATCAAACAACAATACAGCAATCACCAATCCAAGTAACCGATTAGGGGTACTTTCCTGATGAATCGCAGCTCGAATCCTCGCCGGAATCCTCACAGCTCTGCCTGGGTGTCCAAGAGTGCAACTCCACGCGTTCGGCTAGCAATCCTTGCAAACGAGCCACGTCAGAGTTCGCCCACGCCAGTCGGTTGCTTCTCAGTCGCTTTCGCTCGTCAATTTCTTCACACTGCTTGTACGCTTCGATCGATTGGAGCTCGGAGCAGAATGCAGATTTTTCGTGCCCTAATCCCAATTTGAATTTGAGCTCATATGCGGAGCTGAAGGCTTGCGTCGAAACGACGCCGACTTGAACCGTAACGAGAATAAATGTCAAACGCGCGTCTCCAGAATGATACCGTTCTGTTAAACTCGAATACCTTCCTTTTGATGATACGACGCAGCTTTGGAGAAGCTTCAAATACTGGGTTTTCCACCTAATAAAAATGACCTCGTTTTGTGCTTTTCAGCACAAAATAGACTTATGTCAAATAGGCTCAAAACCATAAAATTCCTGCAAAGCTCAAAGATGCATATGGACTGGACAAAAAACCTAGCTATGGTCCCAATAATCAATTTAAGCACACAACTGGGATTATCAATATCTTAACAAATGCCCTCCTAAGACTAGTTGTGTAACTGAATAAAGAAAAGAGAAAGCAGATACATCTGACCTCAGATTTAAGGTTTAACAGGCCAGTTTGGCTTCAAGCTTGCTCAGACTGGAGCTTCATCCAACCTCATCAATGTGCAAGCTTTCCTTGCAGAAAACAAACTTGTTAGCAGGTACAATTTTAGTTCCAAAGTCAGCTGGGTTTTTCTCCCCAAGGATCTTATCTACTGTGATGGTTTGGGTCTCCACAAGATCTCTAATGAAATGCATTCTAACATCTATGTGTTTAGACCTTTCATGATAAACTGGATCCCTACACAAACACAAGGCACTTTGACTATCCATAAAGATCCTAGGAGGCTCACTAATCCCACTAATCTCCTTCACTATCCCACTCAACCAAATGACTTTCTTTTTTCATAACAGAACCAACAGCAACATCATAGAGTACATTCACCATATTTTTTCTTTCTTGCTCACTTTTAGGACAATCTTCCTTAGAGAAACAAGATGCCCTCCTAAGGGTATAGCATTAGACTTAACATTCACAATAGCAAATCACCTTAGCAAAGTATTCAGATTGGGATAAACAGATTTCTCCATTTTTCCTATTTCTGGTTATATTTACCCCTAAGATCTTTTGAGCAATTCCTCAGTCTTTCATGTCAAAATGTTTTTGCAAACCAGACTTAGTCAGTTTTATATCATGCATAGAGGAACTAATCAGCAACAAGTCTTCACTCTTTTCAGATAAAGGCATGTATCATATTTGCTTCTTATAAATCCTAAGTCAAGCATGCAACTGTCAAATTTCTTATTCCACTGCCTAGGTGATTGTTTTAATCTATAGATAGATTTTCTAAGCAAACAGACATGATCTGGTTTGTTCAAATCAGGTTGACACATATGAATTGTTTCTAGCAAATCACCATGTAGGAATGCAGTTTTCACATCCATTTGTTCAATATTCCAATCATAGACAGCAGTCATAGCAATAAGTAATCTCAGAGTTTTATACTTGACAACAGAAGCAAATATCTCATTAAAATCAATGCCCTCTCTTTGGTGAAACCCCTTAGCCACTAACCTAGCCTTAAACCTTGGTGGATCATTAGGTGAGTTACCTTCTTTTATTCTATATATCCATTTACATGCCAAAGGTTTCACATCAGCAGGCCTAGGTACTAATTTCCAAGTGTTGTTTTCATGCATAGATTGAATTTCTTCTGTCATAGCCTTTTTCCATTTTTCAGATTCATTACTAGATAAAGCTTGCTTATATGTATCAGATATTACATATTTAATTTTCTCAGTAGCCATTAGAGCAAACTCAACAATATTGCAGCACTTTTCATCATGTTTCTCATCATACTCAGCTATGTTAGCCTTATATTTTCTATTAGGAATTTTAGTCCTAGGTTCCCTGTCTCTAGTTAATTGATAGTTAACAATACTAGGCCCAGTTCCATGCACAGGGGACTTAGAAATATTAGGCAACCAATATTTTCATGCACATTTTCAGGCACATTCACACTATGATCAATGTATAAGTCATCAGGCAGATTTGGCAAATCAGGTAAAGCAGCAGAAGAAATGCCTAAATCAGATGAGCAGCCTATATCAACATTTTGATCACTAGTATACATAGATTTAGTGCTGAGTTTGAGTGAGATGGACTTACAGTGCTAGCTCCCCCACCTAATTGGTGAGGTAGCTTATTACCTGAAATAGCAGGGGAGTTACTTCCCTCATCTCAGCTGCTTGGTCTCCATTGTTTCCATCATCATGTCCCTGGTTCAAGTTAAAGCCTGATGGAATAAAACTAGTCACACCTTCAGGTGTGCTATGAGACTCAATAGCATGGTTTAGTTTAGACTTAAAGTGGAAATTCAGTTCATCAAAGGTAACAGAATGTGACACTATGACTTTGTACCCTCCTGGTTGTATCATTAACAATTTATAACCTTTAACTCCTTCAGAATACCCCAAGCATTATACATTTAGTAGCCCTAGGCTGAAGTTTACCATCAGACACTTTAGCATAAGCTGTGCAGCCAAAGGGCCTGAGGTGGGAGATGTTGGGAGGTTTCCCAGTCCAAAGTTCTTGGGGAGTTTTGAAGTTAATGGCTGAGGAAAGACATATGTTAATCAAATAAGCAGATGTGATCACAGCCTCTCCCCAAAGAGTTGGTTTAACTCCAGCACTAATCATCATGCATCTAGCTTTCTCTAAAAGGGTCCTGTTCATCCTCTCAGCAGTCCCATTCTGCTGGGGAGTACCAGGCACAGTCAAGTGTCTTTTAATCCCATTCTTAGTGCAAAATTCATTAAAGGTCTTGATACAAAATTCCAACCCATTATCTGTTCTTAAACATTTGACCTTAAGTTCAGTTTGACTCTCAACCATGATCTTCCAATTCTTAAATTTTTCAAAAGCCTCATCCTTGGTTTTTAAAAGAAAGACTCATACTTTTCTGGAGTATTGATCAATAATAGAGAGGAAATATGACCTTCCTCCTATTGTAGAGACCTGGGCAGGTCCCTACAAATCAGAGTGGACATACTCCAAAGGTTTTTTGACAACAAAAGAAGATTTTCCAACAGGAAGAGCTTATTTTTTTTTACCAAAAATACATGTTTCACAGAATTTCAGATCAATAGGCTTACAATCAATCAAACCAGATTTAGACAGATAATGCAGTCCTTTATTCCCTATATGTCCAAGCCTTGAATGCCACATTTTAGTGTCTAACAGAGTTTTATGTTCATCAGCAAGATTAATTTCAGAAGAAGAAACAACATGGTATAACCCTCCCTTTTCAATGCTTTTCATCACAACTCTCTTATCCCTCATTACTTCTCTAACTCTCTTAAAGGTTGTTATCTTGCATCCAAGTTTATCAAGAGCAGATTCTGACATTAAACTTCTCCTCATATGGGGAACCCATCTCACATTTTGGAAGTTCTCACAACACCATCAAACATCCTTAAGAGAACTGAACCAATTCTCTTAATTCTCAATGATGTGTGATCACCTAGCATGACCTCCTCACCTTCACAGAGCTTCAGAGAACTGAAGAGATGCTTGTGTGGAGTGGCATGCATGATGCAGCCAGAATCAAGGATCCATGAATCACCCTCATGCCCATCAGACATGAGGAACAATTCATTTTCATACTGGGGATCATTTTCACATATATTAGACTGTCCAGATTATTGGTTATCTTTGTTTCCTTTATTCTTTTTATCCTCAATTCTTTTGTGACAAGAGCTAGCATAGTGACCCAACTTGCCACAATAGTTGCACTTAACAGGGGTATTTCTTTGAGTATTATTGTTGTTTTGAGAGGATTGAGAAGAATTATCAAAGGATTTCTTGTCATGAGAATCATTGTTATTCTGAGATCCATTGTAGTTCTTTTTCTTTGGTTTAAATTTGTTCTTTCCCTTAAACATCATTACACGAGCATTCTTCTGCAATTGAAGCTTCCCGAATATCCTACACTCATTTGCGACCGCGCTGAAGATCGTTTGACGTTCAATTGATCAGAGACTGTGACGTTGCACCATCTGTGCTTCCGGTGTTGAGAGCTATAGGAGCTTGGCTATTCCAGGCGACTGTCCGACGCATCTCAGGCTCCTCTGTTACTCAGGGAAGTTCACTCAGTCTACTCAGTGTGATTTTTTGGTTGATCGATCAGTGGTTAGGATAGAACCTTAGACATAGTCATGTCTTGCATATAGAGATTGTGTAGTCCGAAATATGAAAGCGCATAATAATATAGTTCTCGGGTCTCTAAGAGGCTCAATTTGGGGGATTTAGGCATTGCCGAACCCCGTTACATCTTGTGTCATTAGTCTAGTACTTTCTGCAAAGTTTTCCGCAAATTGACTAAATGACCTAATTGAACTAAGAACTTGAATTGTGCCCAAGTGTTTTGTGATTGAATTAAGTAAGCAAGTGAATCTTGTTATTACATAACAAAATAGGTTGATCGTTATATTCAAAGCTATCAGATAAATTTTTGAAAAACACATAAATGCATGTATATGCATCAATCACCAAATTAGCCAAACATCATACATGAGGAAAAATTTAAATTTGAATTTGAACCCCTAAATTCTAATAAACCCTAAATATATATAATTTGAGACTTGATAATGTTGTTCGACACTTAACTTATTGCTTTTGAACGTGGAAGAGCTGCCAGGGTCGCAATAATGCCGCCCTTCCATTTTGCAGGTGGTACGTGGACCGAGTCCTTGGTCGCTAAAGCTCGGTGACTTGGGCCAGATTCCAGAGTCGATGACCGCGATAATGATCTGATCTTCCATCGGAAAATGGACAATGTTTTCATGGAAGCCAAGCGCGTCCCAAGACCTAGTTGTCAGTTCTCTTCTCGAAACAGCAGCAGCAGATACACCTGAAGAAGCAAGAAGACACAATGCCACCAAAAGTGCACCTATCCATGAATGCAAATAAGCCATATTATTCTTCCAGCAATTCACCCCTAGCTAAAAATCCTCGCCTCGGGGCCTATTTGACAGATAGTAGTCTTGATGTGTTTTTTTTTTCTTCAAGTTTTTTTAATTTTTTTGGGAATACAAATACAAGAAACTGTGCAACAACAACAAAACTGCTGCCAAATAGGCCCTATAGAGAGAGATGAAGAGAAGATGTATATCAAGCTCTCTTCCCCTCTTTTTTTTTTTTTTTTTCTCAGGGATATTCGGCGTGTATATATTCGCAGGACAAGGATTCAAGCAAAAGGGTATTGAACGTGCTGCTGCCCCTTTTTTGTGCTGGCTTAGGTTTCTAAGATTAGGTTACAGGGAATCGGTTGGCCAGGCTTCAACCTCCGGTTGATCAAAACCATGTTAGCCAGTCATTTTATTTTAAAAAAAGAAAATTAACTCTTTTATAGACCTATATGGACAAGACAAGTTTATAATAATTCAATTTGGATCGAAGTACAACAGGGTTTGCATTTGAACACTCATCTGCATCAACAAAAATAAATTAAGTATAACTTATCCCGAAAATTTCAAATAAACCAAGAGGGTTCAATACAATCTTAATTTTCTTATCGTTTTTCATGGGAAATGATAATTTAGTTAGTAAGATATTACTATTAATTATTCTCATTAAATTATTTAAAACTAATAAAACAACTCATGTTGAAATGAGTGTGTACCTGCACAGTTATGGCCAACCAAGCAGCTCTCGGCATTGAATAAGGCCATCGATTGGTCGGTTTTTTATTCAAAAGTATTTTACGCGTTTTTATATCAATAAGGGAAGTTTGACACAGTCGTCTTACATGTCACATTCTATAAGTGTGAACGGAATGAAAGTTCAATAACTTTAAATCGACCTCCGTTTTCCCATGTTATTCCAAATTCCAGCAAAATATCACATTCTTCATAATAGAGTAAACGCAAGTCAATCGAGAGAACGACGTCGTCGTCGTGGACGCCAATCACAAATATCGGAGATGATGGGGCCATGTGACTTAAATTTCATTATGCGTACGTACTATGCTAAGCAGAAGTTGACAAGTGGTGGGATACAAGGATGACTTCTTACTCATCATCTCAGCCTCAGGGCTCAGGCCACCCAATAGGGAGTACTGTATTAAACTAGCTTCTTCTTTTCTTCTTTTTTTACGAAAATTTTCTTTTATTTGATGAAAAAACAAATATAGAAAAATAAAAAACCAAATAAAATTGGTATCTTTCTTACTTTGCTTCTACTTGTGAAACTCAGTCATACAACTAGGTTAAATGGGAAGACGGCTCTTGGATAAGGTTGGTCTCAACACCCGATCGACAGCACATTCAAACAAAACAAGATATTATAAACTGAGAAACACTTATCACTAATGTATCCTACCTGTAGCCCTACATTAGGGGTTGGCAATGGACAGCAATGGACATAGTAAGGTAATGGGTAGGGTAACAGTACATGACAGGGTAAGGGCAGGGTAAGGTAGTTTTTCTATGCACGTATGATACTTATAGGTAAGGTAGGGTAGGGTCGGGTCCGATATGATAAATTCAAGCATAATTTGAGAATAAACTTATAATATAAATGAAAATAGTATGGTAAAACAGAGTTTGCTAGGGTATGAGGGCAGGGTAGGGTCTATTTTTTTCATGACCTTTACCGTGCCTTCAGCTTTGTGGGCAGGATACGTTAGGGTACGAGGTAGGACATGACAGGATACGGATCGGGCTGGGTAAGGGTGACTCTAAGGGCATTTCGAGCCTAGGGTTAAATGCCTACCCCTACCTTATGGTCAAATGCAAGCTTGCTTTTTTAAGTCGGACTTAGGGGTAGGCATTTGACCCTAGGGTCAAAATGCTCTTAGGGTTATCTTTAGCCTTACCCTGCCCGACCCGTACCATGCCATATCCTCGTACCTTAACGTACCCTGCCCACTAAGCCTAAGACATGGTAAGGGTCGCGGAAAAATAGACCATATCCTACCGTCCTACCCTAACATCATACCCTACCCTCCTACCATAACATCATACCCTACCCTCCTACCCTAACATCATACCCTACCCTCCTACCCTATCATACCATGTCTTACCTTACTATTTCAATTCATATTATGAATTTTTTTCAAAATATGCTTAATTTTGCCATACTTGACCCTACCTAGCCGACCCAACCCTAATATTACTTTGCCCATGGATACCCGACGGATTTAAACTCTACCCTACCTTTAATCTACATTGTACTATTCATAGGGTCAATAAAAAATGATTTTACACTTCCCATTACCGACCCCCTAGTCGGACTCCACAATGCATAGCCCTCACCGTCATTCCAGATCCAATGCTATAGTGCACATGATAACTGCCTGCACTGCACTTTGACCAGTGCCAAAAAAATTTAATTAATATGACAGTGTCAGACATTGCAGCTCTGGTGATTGCGATATAACAAAAGTGATAAGTACATTTACTCGTCCCTCCCATGTGCTCAGAAGTCAGAACAACAACCAACAACACTAAACGATACACGTAGCAGATTGATAGTACTCAAATCAAACCGGTCAATTCGTAAATTACTGGACCGAGTTGTTTGAAATTGAACCGCTTTTGTTCTGCAACATTGAGTTCTTGCAGTGCGCGATGGCTCCCTGAATTGCACTCTGCAACTCCTCCATCGACGAGTCCGCACTCGAACCAGTTCGAGTTGGAATCGGGAGGCCGGTGCGAGTCAACACGCCTGAGTGACACGGAGAAGATCGCATCGATGACGGACAGCTCGAAACGACTCCTTTCCTTTTCGGATAATTCAAATTTCCAGAAAACGAATGCGACGTCACTCCGTTATCTTTCACGACTGATGATTTTGCAGATCCGAGAGACTCAGGCTGGATGGAGAAGGTTGGTGGACCATCGATTTTCTGCTTCTGCGAGAGCTTTTCGTAAAACGGCTTCACTTTCTTTATATACTTTCTGAACACATCTCGCGCCGATGCACTCATCCGCTTCACCGAGTTCGACGCCGCGCCACCGCCGCTGTTTGGCTCGGCAGAGATCCTTGCTTCCTTCTTAAAAACGGATGATAACTTCGCCAGCGTGAAATACTTACTCTTCTTGACCGATTCGTGACCCTGACCACTTTGACTCGTGGCCGCATTCAGCGGCACCTTCAAAAACTCATCCTCCAAATCCGCGACGGAGCTCGGTCGGGACGAGTCACAGTTATAATCCGCGAACATGACCACATCCGACGAAGACGAGCTTCCGGACGAGTCGCGCGATGCGGACGTCGTCGTATCGGACGATGAGGAAATGGATGAGGAGGCGAGGAGCAGCGTCCGGACCATGGAGATGCGCGGCGAGAGATGCAGCGGGAGGAGCTTTCCTTTGTAGAAGAGATCATCGGCGGGACAGGAGGAGGATTTGTTGGGCGGAGATGAGCAGATTGTGAACTCGAAATCGGATGAGGATGATGATGAGAAGGAGCGGGATGGAGAGGAAGGTAGCGTGTGAGATCGGAGTCGGCCCATTGTTGCTGCTCTGGTTTGAACTTACATGGTGGATAAATGCAGAGAGAGATTTTTGGAGATGAAGATGGCACGTGACGTGAAGCGCCAAATGTGTGACTGTGATGTATAAAATAAAACAGTTGCAGGAGTGAGAAATTGAAGCACAAAAGAGTTCCATATCGTTACGTTGTTTTATTTTTTATTTTATTTATAGCTAGCAGGGTATTTCTTCATCAATGTATCATACAGTATATATATTAAAAAGAAAGGCAAGGTAAATTTTTGGGAAATGATGGTTTGGTCTGGTGATTCTTGTAAATTTGTACCGTTAACAAGAGGGTGATTCCTTTCACACAAAAAAACAAGAGGGTGATTAACCAATAATGGCTAATTTGTGGTTCTACATTATTTGAATTATTGGAAGAATGGGGGGATGAG
This sequence comes from Rhodiola kirilowii, assembly GCA_033675215.1. NCBI lineage: Eukaryota > Viridiplantae > Streptophyta > Magnoliopsida > Saxifragales > Crassulaceae > Rhodiola > Rhodiola kirilowii. The sequence goes on from CM066194.1 coordinate 4,688,090, forward strand.
TTTTTTTTTTTATTGATAGCAGAATGGGGGGATGAGTTAGATGGTAAATTTTTTTAATATTCCAATAGAAAAATGTAGTTTGAATTCTTGGATTTTGAAAATTTTGGTTGAAAGAAATAATTATGAAAATCTTACCATCTATTTATTTTCTTTCCATCCTAAATACTTTTCTTTAATCAAATGAGTCCATTCTCTATAGAGAATTGTGAAAAAGTTTGCATTTATAATATTTTAATTTTCCATGACAAATCGAACTTTATTTATCATCATGTTTTCTATGATTCAAACCATGGTGGTACGTATTTATCTATAGTTATAAAACAAACAGAAGATAAAATGGAATGAAATTCTCTATTGTAGCTAGGGGATGTTGCAAAACGACATTTTTACGACCCAAATTAAATAATATCGTTTACCATGGAGTGATTTTTTTTGAAAATATTAGCTGATAGCCCCTGACTAAAACTAAATTATAGAAATATTCAATTGAAACAACACCAATAATCTTTTTAAAATAATTGAAATTTTAAGTTTCTGTTAAATTGAACTTTTTTTTATGAGCTATTAAATTGAACATTCAAGTAATAATCAATTTATATTATTTGTAGTCCATTTGATCCGTTGATTAGGAGTCATTATTATTTGTAGTCCATAATGATCCGTTGATTAGGAGTCATTTCATGTGATGGGGTGTGGCGGGCAATTAAAGAAGCTCAGACTTTGATTTCAATGAGTGCTAAACTAAGAAAGATGGATCGTATCATGATGGCATGTGGCATTTCAATGTCTCTATAGTCCAAATTTCAATACGTGAAGATTGCAGAAGAGTTCTTTTTTCTGTTGGGACCAGACAGACATGAAGTTATTTTAAGAAACAGTTGGAGAGTTTTTTTATTATGTCATGTACGTATATTTTAGTTGATTGACCAACACTTGATTTTGTTGTTGGCTATAACTACGTTTGTTGTTTTAGTTTTAGCTTTGGTCAGCCCTTGCTACGCTGTGCTGTTTGGCTTGGTCTGATTGTTGTTGCGTTTAGTTTTAGATGTGTGCTCCCAGATGTTTGTTGTTAGTCTCCTTGCCTTTTATCAAAAAAAAGTTCAATACCAATAATAATAATAAAAATATACTAATTTTAAAATAACAATTAATTTGACCGAGGGTGTTAACTCCCTCGGGTAAGTTTATTGAAATATTTAAGTTATTTTCGATTTTCCTATTGATTTTGAAAAATTGATAGGTCAGATCTAAATTGGAAAATGTTACTCCCTCCCTCAATGTTTTTCCCAAAGGACAAATTGCACAAGAATTAAGAAGAAAGAAAAATAATACAATGTGTATTTATGGTTGCATTAAATGTTGTTGAAGTACAATTGATAATCAATAGGAATTGAAAGTTTCAAGCACATGGATCACCATATTAAAGTAGATGGAGATGATTGAATATGATTAATTGAGATTATCGTATGTGTTATATCCTTTCGATCGATCGACAACTTCTAAGGAAGGCCTTCATTCCCCTTTGAAATAAGTTAAATAAAAAAGTTAATTGTTGAAGTTATGTTTAAAAGGAAAATGAACAAACATTAAGGGACAATAAAAAGGGAAATTGGATAAACATAGTGGGACGTAGGAAGTATTAAGTTTACATGTATTTATATAGTTATTCAAACCGGATCGGACTGGCCGGTTCGACTAGTTGGACCGGGAACCGATCACTGAACCGGCCAAATCGGTTTTGGTGTTGGACCGATTTATAATTGATTTGTTCTGAAAAAATAGTTATTTATTTTGACTTGGACAAGACTCGAATTGAACCGATCAAATCACCGTCAACCGACCGGGTAAATCAGGTTTTGACTGGGTCAATTGTAAATCGGTCCAATTGGTTCAATTTGTTCTGAAAAAATATTTAAATATTTTCACTTGGACAAGACTCGAACCTAGTCTTCCTCTATAATTATCTCATCTCCTTCCACCAAGCTAAACATGATTCTTATTTTATTATTTGTTTCAATAATGTATATTCATTTATCAAATCTATAAAATTTATTACTTGTTATCAATTTAGCTAGAAATTCAATTAGTCTTAGAAATCTTTTATTGTTGTGACTTGCAAATTAAGACTAAAATTGTTATTATTGTTCTATTATTGTTGTAATATTGATTTGTACTTTATTAAATTCTAAATTTGTTATGCTCCATTGTTGTAATCAGACATAAACATGTAATATTTATTCAAGTCATAAATATGTTAAATTATAATATCATATATAAATATTTTATTTTTATTTTTTAATATATGCGGGTCAAACCGATTTAATCCAATTGAATCATTAACCCATTGAGTGACTTGACCGATTCGATCCACAGATCTATTTTAATAACACTGCATGTACATGACATGACTCTCATCTTATCTAGTAGTATTAGACAAGAATTTAGGTGGATGATAAATCAATTTTATTCAAACACAGTCACTCAAAAACACTTGACCCGGCCAATTCCCTTTTGATTCAACAAAAGACAGTTGGCATCATAAAATAAAAAAAAGACAGTTGGCACCATGGGTTAGGGGTGGATCTCACATTTCCCGGTAAAGATGCCAACACGTTAAAACATGAGTAGTTAGTTAAAGTTGGGGATGATCTAGTCGTGGTACTAATTAAATCAAGTCCTACATTAAACTGGTGTTGTGTTGTACACCTGCTCATGTACTGTACACAGCTGTAAATGTTAAGTAATAAATGTAAAAAAATGTACTACTCTTTGGGCGCCCAACCCAACTAAACTCAGTCCCTCAAAAAAAAAAAAAACCCCCAACTAAACTCAGTGTTATATACGTAGTCGTGATCTTGGTCAATGAAGTTGTGTTTGGGCCTTTTGGGCTTCTCAGTCGTCAAAGAGTGTGGCAAAAGGAAACCATGTGAAGAAATTGCCAAATGGCTAATTTTAGTTTGCCAATCATGTGAGTGCTATGCCACGGGAATCAAATAGATCACCGCCAAAGTAAAATACCAAAGGTCATCATCATCCCATATTAAAGTGCCATATGACTCATGAGTCACAAAGTTACATCTTTTAAGTCGGAACTTTTTTTTCAAATTGTATAAATGAAGATTCAATTTCAATTTTATACAATATTTAGATCGGTTTCTCAATTTACACTAGTTTTGTAAGTTGCCGTTGCCCACATCGTCTTAACATTAAGACGCTCTTGTAGACAGCGTCTTAAGCCCCGTGGTCTTTCGCGCCACAAATACCAGTTATGCTGGCATAATATTGCCAAAAAAGCATTAGCCGCTGTAGTGAACAGCGGTCAAACCTAAGTCGCTCTCCTTATGAGCGTTTTAATTGATTTCAATCTCAGTGCGATATTCAGTGGCTCTGTGTTGTCACAAGACTAAGCCATTGTCACTAGAAGTGTTTTAATAGATTTCAATCTCAGTGGGGTTGGTTTGTGGGTTGTGTTATCACAGGACTAAGTCGTTGCTACTAACAGCGTACTAAATATTACCCCAAGTATTAAGCCGCTATCCACAACAACGGGTCGTGGACAGCGTTTTAAATCGTGGACAGCGTTTTAACCTGAATTATGGGCATGTAAATATTGTTTCAATTCAAAACCTAATAAACCAGCAAAAATCCACTGAAACATATAAACCTGCGCACTCCATCACCGGTACACCAAATTACATAAGCCCATCAAACATAAGTGATAAATCAAAAATGACATGATAACATGTAACATAAAACTATCAACGATCCATTTTAAAATACATGAATGACTTGGGCACATAACATAAAACCCCTATCTAGTTCCCGGAGTGAAACGCTGTGTTGTCTTTTTAGAGCATGTCGATACCGTCCGCAATGGACTCCTTTGTGACTCAGCTTGAGTCACTTGAGAAGGACCAACATCAAAAGTATCATTGGGGAAGTCAAGGTCTTCATCCGAATCTACATTAAATTGAAAATAGCCAGTTAGACTTAAGATGCATAAAATGCAGATTCAAAATTAAGAATAGCCAAATTATACCACTAAGTAGATGAATCTGTGCGACATCAACATCTAATGCTCGACCCTCTCCAATTTGTAACAAGTCGGCACGAGTAGCATGAAACACATCATGAAGTTGTCTCTTAACTTCCTTGTCGGTCGTCTTAAGGAACAAACGGGCACTTGTCTTGCAAGTGCGCACTAGTGATGCGATCTATATGAATAATTAACATGCATTTAGTTACACATTTCATAAATATGAACACTTACATTATGAGCAGTATGAATACTTATCAGTACATAATGCGCATGTCCTGATGGACGATACGACTCTGGTGTATCTAAAGGTGGCTGAATACGCTTGCGAGTGACGGTATTGTACCATGAGTAGTACGGATCCAGATATGATCCATCTATGTCTGGCTCACCGGTAACAATGGTCGCTGCACGATTATCCCAAAGATTTATGTAACCTTGCATGACATCATCTATAAGATGAGTAGTTCTTCGGATATGTATGTGCATCTCTTTATGACTTCCAGGTGACAAAGCTGGTTCTGGCTGTCTCCATCCAGACTGGCGAAGAACTCGAGAAGGATAGTGTGCCACTCAACTATATGGAAACAGATGAGTGGAACCTCAGCCCTCCATGAATCTCTGCCAGCTACACATATGGGATTAAGCGTGGCCAAAATCTCATCCATATACGGAGTCCATACGACATCATTTGCTTCTTGTCGATCCAACAAATCACGATACAACATCAACACGTGATGAGATGTCTGCATAAATGAATTGGGCACATTCCATCTACAAATGCAAAAATAATAGTTAGACCAGTTTTGCAAGGGTGAATTATAAACACTTAAATAAATGACATTTCACTTACTTGTATCCTAAAGCAAGAAGCCGCATAGGATCAATATCCGAACCAGGAGGTGGAGCTGGAATAGTAAGCTTCCTCGGTCTACTAGTAATCAAATGCTCCCAAGCTCATAGCTGAAGGAGAATGGCACACCTGCTGACTTGCATCGCCTTTGACTCGCACACATTGCACAAGCTACGATAGAGGTATGCCAACACCGCCCCACCCCAACTCGCATATCTCTGAACCTCTAACTCTGTGGCCTCTGCTGGAACGATCTGCATATGATCTCTGAGCCACGTACGTCTAACTGTGGTAGGTCTCTTCCCGTGCGGGACCACTCCTAACAACTCTTCACACAAAGGACCATAATTTTCAACCTCCTGATGCGTAGTCACAGCTCGACCCTCTATTGGAAGTTCAGTCAGGATACCATCATCCTCTAAGGTGATCGTCATCTCCCCGTGACACAGATGAAATGAATGCGTCTCGGAATGCCATCTCTCCACTAACGCTGTCATAAATGACCAGTCAACCTCATAGTTCTGCATGTAATACCATGGTCTGAAGCTTGCCCTAATGATGTAAGGTAATACACGCTTATCTGCATCACAGCTAATGCCATGGTGACGAACTGTTAACACATCCATGTCCTGTTCAGTAGAATAGATCGTTATAATAATTTAATTCATAATGCATTAAAACTTGACATGAAATATAATTATTGAATTTATAACTAACCGATGTTTCCCAAATCCTCGTAAATCGATGAGTGGGCTGCTTATACAACATCGTGCTGGAAATGGGACTTGGATGAACTACGTGTGTCACATCCGGTAAAAATGTACCTTCTTCGTCTGAGCTCACTAAAGGAGATGGCACATCCGGAATCGCCTCAAGACGACTACGTCGTGGCATATCTGTGACACAATATATAATATGCATAAGTTATAAATGAGGACAACAATGATGAAAAATATGAACGTTTTATCAATAAGGATTTAAATTTCCAATATAAGGATACTTCATGTATTCATGAAACACAATAGTCGTTTACAAGAAGCGGCCCAAAAAGATCGACTTCAAAACAACAAAAAGGTAGTTTACTAATTCACCACACGAGGCGAAGTACAAGATTTTTTTGTATGACCTACAACCCCACATATTGAACACTTATACACTCTCTTCGGCCTAGTAGATGCTTGTTCACTAGAAGCTTCGACACTTGAGGGTCTTGGATCACGCCTTGCATCCATTTCATTACGTCTCCGCACTGTTGGATGCCTTCCTCTCTTGGTTCGTTTGAACTGCTTATTGGGAATATGCTTGGGGCCAACATATCCCTCACATACCTTCCTTCTTCTTCTTCGAAGCTCGTATTTCCCATTGACATTTATCCTTACCTCTGTGACATTTGAGTAGAATTCGTTTTGTATCCAAATATCTAACGCCATACTCACGACGTTGTTTAATGGAATATCTCTGATAAGCATATATAAGAGACTCCTTGCTAAAAAATAGTCCATCTTTGTGCAGCTCTTTCGTATTAAACTGTTATTGTGAGACCCGTGGTCGTCTATCGCTGGGTGGTTAATCCAAGCCGAAACATAATTGAACGGTGGGAAATCCCAACGAAAGTTATTATCTTCATCAACTCCGATTGGGTACTTCGATATACCCTTCCTCACCATCAATATCAAGGTTCTCTAGATAATCTCTATCAAACTCGTTGTGTGTGGGAATTTCAAATACTTCTATAGTTGACATTGTCGTTTCATCGATTTCATCGCTATTCATTGCTAAAAATATAGGATAAAACAAAAACTTAGCCGAGACATCTATAGTTAAAAACTACATCGAGAAAACAACTAGAAACAATGAACCAACTAAAAACAACATAGAACAAAACACCACATTGATTTCGAACAAACACCAAGAGCTTCTATCAATAAAAAACAACCAAACAAACACCAAGAGCTCAAACTGATTTTCAAACACAATACCAAAATACAAGATTGTGTCAAGGAGCTTACTGGAGATGGTGTAGGACAGACAAGCAATAGAGCATAGTAGTCCGGCGGAGATGGAGCAGAGCAGTCCCTCGGAGATGGAGTAGACGAGTCAGACGATGGAGCAGTCGGGCGGAGATGGAGCAGAGCAGAGCGATGGCGATGACGATGACGATGGATCTGTCAGGCGGACAGAGCAGTGCGGCAGACGGAGCGGAGCGCAGACGGAGCACGAAGTGGATTCGATTTTGGGATGGAGCAGTGCGAGGAAGAGAAAAGTTAGGGCTCAAAACTTAGATCAAACTAAGCCGTTGTTTGGAACGGCGTCCTAATAAAAAAAATTCAAATCATCCACATCAGCATGCTGACTCATATAATAATGCCACTCAACTTAAGACGTTGTCTACAAGAGCGTCTTAATGTTAAGACGTTGTGGGCACCGACGGTTTACAAAATTAGTATAAATTGGAAAACCAATCTAAAGATTGTGTAAAATTGGAATTGAATCTTCATTTTTATGCAATTTGGAAAATGTTCCTTTTAAGTCCACGCTATTCTTTTCTTATCATTCATCTCCAAGACAACATAGTTTCCCTTAGTGCCCAATCTTTTGGTAAGTGCTTCAACCACCCTATCAGCATCTGAACATTTGTAATTATTAAACGGTTCGATTTTCAGGTCATTTTGATCTGATCTTACGATCTGAACATTTGTGATCACTGAATGGTTTGATTTACAGATCAGCATGATTTGATTAATCTTTACTGCGAATAAGAGGAAAAAGAAAGTGTCATGAGAATTGATTCCTCAAAATTTTGTGTTCGATTCATGATGGGATCGAAATTGAAACTTTTTTTTATAAATGAAATTGAAACTTGAGTGAAAGTATAGGTAGAAAAGAAATACTTTCGAATGGCTGTATCATAAACTTGACTGTAAATAGAATAACTATACGGGATATGAATCCCAATCGTTACAACTTTTACATGAGCATTGGCTCCTTCAAGTCAACGCTAAGTCAACATAAATCACACATCTAAGAAAACCTTTGTAGCAAGATCTAATCTTAATCTATTGTACGACACGACATTCACGATCTCAGTGGGCCGTTTGGTAAATTAACGGCTACGAATCAAACACGTTACCATTACTGACAATCGACGGCTGAAATTGAGCGTCCACCGTAAACGCGTACGTCACGCGAGTAGCGTATAGCAGCCTCGCGCGCATCACTCAGCAGTAAATCGGATTTGCGCAGTACAGACGACGATAGAATACCGGAGGAGCAACTTTTCTACTTCCTTCTCAAGCGAATCGTCTTCTGGCTGATCCTTTCGCAAATTCGAGTGTGCGGTGGGATCGGAGTCGGACGAATTCGATCCAGTTGGTTGGAGTTTGGTGGAAGTCGGGAAGCTTTGAGCAGTTTGGTGATTTGGGGATAGGGTTTAGTACTTAAGGTTTGGTTGGTTGTTTCGAGATTTAGGGTTGTTTTTTTTCCCGTTAATTTAAGTGGTCATGCTGGCGAATCATCTCCAGAACGGAATGGAGTCGGCGAGGTTGGTGTGGTCTCAAATTCCCAACTCGGAGGACGCTGAGTTTGATGAGGCTGGGGTTTCGAAGAAGAGCGATGGGAATGGAGTAGAGAGTCTTGATTATGAAGTTATCGAGAATTATGCTTACAGGGAAGAGCAGGTTTGATGCCTATCTCACATTTTTATGCATTTATGGTCTTTTTGGCATGTTTCTGTTCATTATGTGTTTACTGTTTAGGTCATTGAGTTGAGGATTCTTATGTAGGATGTGTTGGAACTTCGATTAAAACCAATTTGATCTTCTCTGTTGTTATTATTGGTAGTATTGATGGTTATGTTGATTTATTTATCTTTCCTCTTTATGTTTTATTTGTAGGCTAAGCGCGGAAGACTTTATGTTGGTTATTATGTAGGAGTCAAATGGTTCTTTGCGCTGCTGATCGGCGTTGGTATGGATAATTCTTACACTTCAGTTTACATAAATGATACAACTTTTTATCTTGAACATATTTCTCATATTGACGGTCATTTGCATTTCCTTTGTCTCAGCCACGGGGTTTGCTGCTGTATTCATTAATATATCTGTAGAGAACTTTGCTGGGTGGAAGTTTGAGTTAACATTTAGTATCATACAAAAATCATATTTTGCTGGCTTCATTGTTTATGTGCTTATCAACCTGGCTCTAGTCTACTCGTCCGTGTATATTGTCACGCATTTCGCACCAGCTGCCGCAGGATCGGGCATTCCTGAAATCAAGGGTTACTTGAATGGTCAGTTTATCGATCCTGATGAATGTTTTTTTCTCTCTTGAGTGTTTTTCTTTAGCTGATAAGTATTTTAATTTGATTTTCAGGAGTTGATGCTCATGGTATTCTTCTATTCAGAACCTTGATAGGAAAGGTAGGTTGAACTTGCTGCTATCTATGTTAGGCACTGGAATGGTTTGTTAGTTGGAAATTGAGCTCTTTTTTTTCTTTTGGTTTGTAGATATTCGGAAGCATTGGCTCTGTTGGAGGTGGCCTTGCTTTGGGTAAAGAAGGTCCTCTTGTCCACACTGGTGCATGTATTGCTTCTCTTCTTGGACAAGTAAGTTTGGTACTGTTGAAGCTCGACATAATGTCTAAACTCACTCCGAGGCTCCCGACAAAAATTTCTACATTCCATCCCTCTGTTCCTCAATCCTAAGTTGTCTTCTATGTTATTCATGACACTAGGGAGGATCTACCAAGTATCATCTAAGTTCCAGGTGGGGGTGGCTACAAGTATTTAAAAGTGACAGAGATCGTCGCGATCTTGTATGTTATCTATACTTTCTAGTTTATTTGCTAAAAATCCTGCAGAGACTGCACATTTTGTTTAGTCTTGTTTGTACTTGTTGAGCAATGAAAGATATGACTTATTACTGTCGATCTTAGCTATGAGTAAATTTTTCTTCAATGTAGTTCTCACAATTATTGGTCTAATGTTTGAAAAGGTGACCTGTGGATGTGCAGCTGGTGTTGCAGCTGCCTTTAGAGCTCCGGTTGGTGGTGTCTTATTTGCATTGGAAGAAGTTACATCTTGGTAGGGCTTTTAGTTATTTGTTTTATTTAGGAGGCTCGTTAAATTTTCATTCATTTATGATGTATGAGCTATCTTCGTCGTATGCAAAAAGCAATAAAATCAAATACTTTCTTGCGTCCAATGACCTGACCAATTAGTTCATATTTTGAAGGTGGAGGAGTCAACTAATGTGGCGTGTCTTTTTTACGTCTGCCATTGTGGCGGTTGTGGTTAGAACTGCTATGGGATGGTGTAAGAATGGAAACTGTGGACATTTTGGTTCTGGAGGTTTTATAATATGGGACATATCGGGGTTAGAAGACTACCCATAATTTTATTTTGTTTGCTAACCTTTACCAATCTTTCTCAAAATACCAAGATTGCTTATTGGTGCTTTTTTACAGAGCTCAGGAAGATTACTCATTTGCAGAGTTATTGCCAATGGCGGTCATAGGAGTTATTGGAGGTTTACTTGGTAACTTTTTTTTCTCATTGTACATGGACGGTAATGCACTTTTTTCTTTTCCTTTTTCTTTTACCCTATGAGATTTATGATTATGCAACTTCTTCATTTTAGGTGCCTTGTTTAACCAGCTTACTCTTTATATTACTTACTGGCGCCGAAATTCTCTGCACAAGAAAGGCAACAGAGTCAAGGTAATATTAGTGAAGTATGGTGGGTTTATGTTACTTTTGCCCGTGCACATGAATTCTTCCGGATTTTCTTCCTTTCTCATTTTCTACCCCTCTTATGTTCTATGTGCTTACAGATAATTGAAGCTTGTATCATCTCTGTGTTAACATCATCTATCTCGTTTGGACTTCCTCTTCTTAGAAGTTGCACTCCATGCCCTGATTCAGCGCCAGATTCTGGAATTGAATGCCCTCGAGCTCCAGGAATGTATGGAAATTATGTAAATGTAAGATCAGCCCTCTAACCAGCAATTGTGTGGATCATGAGATAGCTTACCCGGAACTGCGTTCTTAAAGCTTGGTATCTAGAACTTAGATCCTTCCATATTAGATCTTAAATGATCGGAAAATGCAACTATTTAACAGCTTGATACTTGTGTTGCCATGTTCCTTGGACATTGGCAGGACATTATCTTCACGGAAGGTCGATGACCATCATTGGTTTGATCTTGGTGAATCATTGTCAAAAAGTATACGTGACATGTGTCACTGCTATTTAGCCCTTACATGTAAAAAACTATTGTTGACAATTGACATCAAGTCAGCTTCCTTTTGAGTCATATTGCATCCTGTGTGTTTGTTATTTGAATATTTGATTGGCTCTCCTGAGTCCTGTCATTCTGGGGTTTTGGGTAGGGATGGGGGAAGGAAGTGTAAGTTAATCTTTTATATGTTAGATGATGTACACTGCAGTACTTACCTGTGTAAATTCTGCAGTTCTATTGCTCCAAGGAGAGGGAGTATAATGATCTTGCCACAATATTCTTCAATACCCAGGTTATTATGATGATTTTGAGTTGATGAACTTGCAAACATTGCTTTACTTGTTGCCTTTGGATTGTTCATGATGAAGATGCCCTTTTCTTCAGGATGATGCGATAAGAAATTTGTTTAGCGCAAAAACGATTCATGAGTACAGCGCCCAGAGTTTACTTGCATTCTTGGTAAAGCATAAAAAATCTTCTGATAAATTATCGATGCAACCTTCCAAGTCAGTTGGACATTTTGCAGCATTACTAATGCTATATTGTGATGTATTGTTGATGCAGGTTATGTTCTATACATTGGCTGTGGTGACGTTTGGAACTGCTGTTCCAGCTGGGCAATTTGTTCCTGGAATAATGATAGGATCAACTTATGGCCGCCTTGTTGGCATGTTTGTTGTCAACGTTTATGGGAAGCTCAATATAGAAGAAGGAACGTGAGTTTATCATTATGTAGACTACATAGATCTGCTGTCTGCTACTATAATTTTGCCTCGCATGAATATTAATTTTTAATTTCTCATGTTCATAACAACTTTGCTTTCAGTTATGCTCTTCTTGGTGCGGCATCATTTCTCGGGGGATCAATGAGGATGACGGTTTCTCTTTGTGTCATTATGGTTGAGATCACAAACAACTTGAAACTACTGCCTCTGATAATGCTTGTGCTGCTTATATCAAAGGTATGCTTTTAACAGTTTGAATGTCATAGCTGAGCCTTCAAAGACACTAATGAATAGTTCAATAATGATTTTTTATGCATGACAGGCTGTCGGTGATGTTTTTAACGAAGGATTGTATGAAGAACAAGCTAAATTAAAAGGCATTCCACTTCTTGAATCAAGGCCCAAATATCAAATGCGTCATTTGACGGCCAAAGAAGCTTGTGGCAATCAGAAGGTTATTCATCTTGATGCTATATATTTATGATCTTTTGTAGAGAGTTTCAGTTGTCCTAGCTGGTTATAAAGCATGCCTGTACTTCCATGGATGTCTACACTCTACACTAATGGCATCTATCCAAAACTGAGCGAATGCCAATTCTTCAAAATAGCTCCTTGTTTCTTTGAGTTTGTCTTAATTGTTATTGTTACTTATAATTTACTTGATCATAACTGAAGGTAGTGTCCCTTCCTCGTGTTGTGAAAGTTGCCGACTTAGCCTCTATTCTACAAAGCAATAGGCACAACGGTTTCCCGGTAAGTTCCTTGGAGCTTTCTATCCATTGCTAACACTGCTACTCGGTTCAAATATTATATGTTTTGACTCGATTTGTAGGTTATAGAACATCTGAGAAATGGCGAAACATTAGTAATTGGACTCATGCTTCGCAGGTAAGTGATTTTGTTCTAATTCATAAAATAATGTTGGGACTGATCAATCAACACGATCATTAAGGATTTCCATATATACTACAGCCATTTGTTGGTCCTTCTTCAAAGTAAGGTTGATTTTCAGCATAGTCCTTTGCCAAGTGATGGTCTTAGTGCTATCAGGTCAGTAAATTATGTACTTCACATGTGAATATGATTGCCTTCGTAAATTTGACTCCATAAATGATGATCATGTTTTTTTGTGCTGGCAGGCACAACACTAGTGAATTTGTGAAACCAGCTTCAAGTAAAGGTGTCTCCATAAATGATATACATCTGAGCTCCGATGACTTGGAAATGTACATAGATCTTGCCCCATTCTTAAATCCCTCCCCATATGTGGTTCCTGAAGACATGTCTCTTACAAAGGTCCTGTTGTATCCATATCCTCAGATTCTATCCTGGTCACAAGTTTATGTTGCCCTTTTGCATTGATGGCTCATATAAAATGTGCTGATTTAATCAGGTGTATAATCTATTCCGTCAGTTGGGGTTGAGACATTTATTTGTTGTTCCTCGTGCCTCCCGAGTGATTGGTGTGATTACAAGAAAGGATTTGCTAATTGAGGTATAGCGGCTGTCCCTGTCCACATCATATCCTTTCACTTCGTTTGCCTCCAATCTAATATTTGGTTGTTGATTGTATTGCAGGACAATGAGGACACAGCCATTGTAGAGCTTCAATCGACTAGTGTAAGGTCTCTATGATTCCCTGTAGGCATGGTACATATATTATTTTGGGTTATTTGATTATTTTTGAGTTTTAAGCCTTTGAATGGTTTTGGATAGAAGTGATTTATATAATTCTTTCTAGAAATTGTTGCAGCTAAATAAAATCAAATCAAAGTAATAAATTAATGTCTGAAAAAAGAAGAAGAAGAAAAAGTTTAAGCAAAGCAAAGCAAATTAATTAGACATACTTTCAGTGTATGTGAAGTGCAGTATGATTGGTAATTAAAAGTACTGTCATGACGAAGATTTGATCATCAGCCATTAAAATGCACTTATTAAACTATGTTAAGGCATTTTCATTTCCGATTACTTCTATCATCAATGAAGTTTCTTTGCCATTGTCCTATGATGACCTACTTTGAAATTAACTTTCAGGGCTCACTTACTTAATAGAAGGCTAAATACAAGGAATGTGGATGCAGAGAAACCGCTCCTTAGCGGCCTAATAGGAGATGGCTGCTAAAGGGCATGGCTTTATTATCATCACTTTCCATCCTCTTAAAGACACATTCATTTCTGCTCCCATTCTTTGATTAGTCTCATTTATTGTCTTTAGGCCAATGTATATTCCCTTCAGTCAAGGCCATGCCAGTACAGAACCCACTTATAAAGCGGAAGTGCCCTGTAGACATGTCTGTATACAAATTGAGATTATGGAAATAAGAATAGGTGCTTAATTTTGACTCAAGAAAGTAGCCATTTTGGAACTTCTCAAAACTCAAGTGTATCATTACACTCACAAGTTTTCCATGGTGGAATTTACTCAAATGAAACAGGCAAGTACACTGAAGATTCCCAATAATCGAAAACTGATTGAACGTCTCCAATACACTTACAAGAACACACGGGCAAACAAGGGTATTGCTGCAGCACCAAGCAGAGCTACAATATGCCCTGAGCTCAACTCAGCTGCCTTACTAGGTGATAAGGCAGGTACTGAAGTACTTGGGTCCGAAATGTTGACCAGCGCAGAGGGAGAGGGGGCTATGTCAGAAGCCTTACGAACATTGATGTCCACCTTCTGTCCAGACTGGCAGTGACCAGGGACGCCGCATAGGAAGTAGTGGTGGCCGTAGGTGGTTATGGCGATTGAATCATTTCCGGTAGCATATGAAGCAATGGGCTTGGTCACATTGCAGGACCTGTATTGTGGATGAGTCACTTGCATCACATTGTGGAACTGTGAATTGTACACAAAGGCTGCAACCACAAAGGTTAGTCTGGCTGCAATGTGCTAAAAATATTATTCAAAATCAACTTCTTCTTTTTTGATAAAATTTATTCAAAATCAACTTGATTGAGATTAAAGCGGAGTGATCATGATGTGTGGTAATGTAACTCATCATTGCAGCGTGCGGACAATTAAAGAGTTGGATACAAAACAACATCAAGGCTGAAGGTGCAAGGTCCTAATCCTTACTTTCTCCAGAATGTTCCTTGTCCTCGTGATCAAATTTTACAATCAGCAATCACTAAGTATGTCGAAAATTAACTACTGGCTACTCTGGACAACAATAGAAAGTCAAATTAGGAGCAAAAGTGCAAAGCTACACACAATCCACCATCAGACCTCACCACAGCAAAGAATTGGACAACAATCACCAAACCCCACTTCAGAATGTAATCAATCAGATTCACTAAAAGTTCACAGCTTTGAAGTTATTAAAATCTGGGCACAGGAATTTCCATCAAAGGTATGAACTTTGCATGATTCAGAAGAAGTTGGGGTTTTTGTGGAAGGGGTTCACTTACTGATAACATCACTAAGTTGGAAGTTCTTGGTAGCAGCCCAACCTTTGTAATCAAAATTGCCTATGGTTGTCCAACCTGTTTTATCTCCAACCATGTATACATCCCCATAACAAACACTCAGCTGCAGAAAAGCAATTGACAAGAGGACAGCTCCAGAAACCCTCTTCCCTAAATCCATAACCTGACCTTTTTAATCCTCAGACCTTGTCTTTGTCTGAACTGAAATTATGTTGATGTGTTTCTCTGAGAGAGAGAGAAAGAGAGTTAGTGAACTGTTCAGTCTTTCTAAGGATTTCTATATAAAGACAGAATGACAGGGATCTCAGTTTGTATGAGACCAAACATTTGTTTCTATTATTTTCCACCAAACATAAATATTAGGTTTCTTATAAAATTATCAGGAAGCAAAATGGTTGTTTTATATTGAATTTTTTTTATCAAGTACAATAATATACTCCTAGATAACCAGAAAGAGGGGAAAAAAGACAGCAAAAATGTGCTGTTGCTGTCAATGTAAAAAGTGTGAAGGCCATGAATGGTCTGAATTTCTGTTTGAAGCCTTGTTGTTGTTCTTCAATGTCATTGCAGTAGCTTTGAATTCAAGTTTCAGTTTAGTAATGTTGGTTGTGATCATTGTGTGTTGGTTTGAGCAGTGGAATTATACTCTTTAGCAGCTCTGATTTTAAAAGTTTAAACTTACAAGTAATATAAGCTTTCATTCTTCCATCTGGATCGATGAGCCCATGACTGAGAAACTAATTAATAAAGATATAACCAGAACTAAAAATAAAAGAAAGGTAATTTCATCAAAGCTCCTGAAATTCTGTTTCATGCATTCTAATCTTTTACATCTGGGAATTACATTTCAATGTCTTATTCGGTGTTTACATAGCTTGAAGTACAGTGCTACTAGGACTCTATCATCTCATGTAACAAACATTATCACATAGCTAAGAATTACAGTTGAGTTGTGGGATCAAACCCATTACTGTGCCTGATTTTCTTGCTGCCAGGATTTATTTCATCGTCGTCGTCCATGAATCTTTTCCAGAACCAATGCTGTTTCCAGACCCTTTCCGTCATTTCCTCAATTGGGATATTTTTTGTCTCAGGCACCAAGAAGAGTACAAAAAATGACATGACCAGAACCCAACCCGAAAAGAACAAGAAGATCCCAAATTTGAAATGGCACAGCATGGATAGGAAGGCCTGAGCTATCACAAAGGTGAACAGCAAGTTGATGCAGACTGTAACGCTTTGCCCAGCTGATCGTGTCTCGAGTGGAAACGTCTCACTGGGGATCAGCCAGCCCAACGGCCCCCATGACCAAGCGAAGGCTGAGACAAAAGTGCAGATCATGATGATTATCAGGACGCCGAAGCCAGTGCCCATCGAATCTGAGTGGTCTGTCACTTTGATGCCTAAAATAATTGCTATGACCAGTTGGGAGAAGAACATCTGAATTCCAGCTTCTAGCAGCAGGACTCGACGCCCCACCTTGTCAACCGAGTAGATGGATACAATTGTGGAAAGCACGTTGACAGCCCCGGTTATGACAGCTGAGTAAAGAGACGCGTCATTCTTGAAACCAAGGGTGTTAAACAGAACCGGGGCGTAGAACATAATGGCATTGATGCCAGTAAGCTGCTGGAAAATCTGGTACAAAAGCAAAAAAAAATTGTTCAAGTCACACTCAATGCTAAGAAACTAAAACATGAGCATAAAGACTGACCTGCAATGCAACAGCGATGATGAGCTGAGGCCGGTTCTTTCTCATGAGTAAGTTTCTGAAGGGATGCTTGACTTCTTTAGCAATACGACTCGCCTCAACGAGTTCTAAAAATTCAGGTTCAATGTTATCAGTGCCTCTGATTCTTCTGAGGACTTGTTTACCCTCATCCAAGTGACCGCGCTCTATCAGACTGTTGGGAGTGTCCACAACCAGCAGAGCTCCTACTGTTAAAAGAAGTGCTGGAATCCCAGCCAATCCTAAGGAAAGTCTCCAGCCCCATCCTCCTTTAATTCTGAAAAAATTTCAAATAAAAAATTAGCAGGAATACAAGACAGAAATAATTTCTTTCACCACAGAACATTTTTTGTTTTGTTATGATTCATGGACTTAATAAAAACATACTTGGCAGTTCCATAATTCACAAGATTTGCGAAGAGAATTCCAATGGTAACATTGAGCTGGAAAAGTATATTCAACCCTCCGCGGATCCTCGTAGGCGCGATCTCAGACAGGAACAAAGGCACAGCCTAGCAAAAACAAAGAACACCAGGTGGAAAATTTCTTCAGAGATACCTCTGAATTTCCTCTTTTTAATATCTACCATGTATTTAAGATTTAGTATTCATTTTGGCAAAAATGTTAACTTCATCTAGACATCACTAGCAGTAGGATTCACATGAAAAGTTCCTTCGTGGTATTATACAAGGATAAGATCAAATCCACTTAAAGTCCTTGACAGTTCAACTAAAATCCCAAAATTGACTCTCAATGCTTGAACCAGAAAACACTCAAGATCCAACAAACACCATTGATGACATCACACAACACTTAAAAAAGTCCCAACAAAGGCCACACAGGACTTTTCAAAGTTCAAGTTTCAAACTAAAGAAAACAAAAGGCAGAAACAAAGATAGGCATCTGATAAGAGCTCAAATTCAAAAGACTAAACTATTCCACGTCAAACCATCATAAAATGTCCTTTTTTTTCACAACTGTTCATCAGATTCATCACTCTTCCCTACACAAATCCAAAATCAGATAATCTCAAACACAAGAATCTTTATCCACTAATTAAGATGTCAGCAAAAACACTTCTTGCAGATAAATCCAAAACCCCTAAATCAAGATTCCAACTTTTCCACCTCAGTTTCATAAATGACCAATTACAACTCAAACCCAGTTTTGATCCCATCTTAAAATTTAAAAACTCAGTCTTTAGGTTTAAAAAAAAAATCACTTCTTTAAATTAAATTTCAATACTTCAGAGAGAGAGAGACGCACCTGATTGGCAAACCCAACTCCACAACCGAGCAAGATCCTACCAACAATCAGCATCGCCAAATCTTGCGCAGCCGCATTCAGCACAACTCCAACGATGAAGAACAATCCGGCGATCAACATGGTCGGCTTCCGACCAAACCTTTTAGTCGTGTAGGAAGCGAAGAACGTCGCTGTCAGTCCCGCCAAGTACAGCGACGACGTGAACAGCTGCAGCCCCTGGTTATCATACTTACAGTAATTGCTGTTCAGATTATCATCTTGAGTTTGTTTATACACCGCCGGAAAGAATTTCTCTAAAAACTCCGGCATCGACGTCACTCCGCCTGCGCAATTTCAGAAAATGTCGTTAAATTCGAAAACTGAGATAAGCCCGTTTCTTGATGGTAGGGTTTGGTATTTTTTTAGTACCTGAAACGCCGACATCGTAGCCGAACATAAGGCCGCCAGTGGCGGCCATGATGCATGAGATGATGACGATGGGAGTGATCTTTGCTTCGAACTCCGTCCCGCCACCTGTGTTGGCGAATCCGCCGGCCATGGCTAGGAAATTTTTGAAAATCTAGAGGTCGAAATGGGTGTGGTTTTTGAAGAGGATGATGCTTTCTCGATGTGTTTCAATGGCGGAAGTTGAGAGCTTGAGCGTGAAAATTTATAGAGAAAGATGATGCGCGGGAGTGTGGGGTCCACTTTTGGATGGACGCACGTGGCGTTATCTGATTGAATATTAGTTTAATTTAAATTATAATGGACAAAATATATTTTTCATATTATTATTTTTTCTTGTTCGACGGCTAGCGAGTCAACCAACGACTCTTTTCCACTGTTCTACTTCTAAGTATTGTACTGCTACACAGTCATAATCATGAACGTAAATTGGAATTTATTAGATTATGAATTTATACAATTTAATAAATTTAATCCAACAGTTCAGAATTTTAATTCAAAACTACTTATTTTTGAGAATTTAAATAATGTAGTTTTTACTTAACATAATTTAGTTTAATATATGGACACGGGAAAATGATATTGTTTGTACGAACTCAAATTTGACTTTGTTTCATCTTATTATAAGAAAGATACAACGTATTGTATAAATAAAAGAACATTTATCATTTTATATTTTAATATCACGTACAAAATTAACCGTAACATAAAAATAGTATATTTATTGAGAAACAAGATTATCTTATTAGCGCATGTGATTTCCGTGAAATTTAAATATTCATTCCATGGCATATTTGTGGTGGAAATATGTTCATTTGGTTGTCCAAATATCGCAAGCAAAAAGAAGGTTGACTTTTTTTTTTGATTGGTACAAGGGTTAGTAGTTAGTTGTGTTAGGTAGAATTTGAACCCTGATCACCCGGGAACGCAGGGGGAAGGATCACCACTGTGCCACTTCACTTTGCCTATAAAAGAAGGTTGACTTGAACTTGCAAATCTGAGCTTTTAAGTTAGAAATCAATTGGTCGAACCGTTACAAGTGGCATCAGAGCCGATGATTTATAGACCATATAATGGTTCTATGTAATGAGTTTTTTTTATTATAATGATCCTAACTAGAGAGATCATTGTCAACTCCCCGCCTAAAGGATGATGACTTATGCCAGTTTTACGAGAGGACTAGTGTTGGAATACAGAATTCTCAACTTCTGGTGCGTGCCCTCTTCGACTGAAGGAGAAACGTATCCATCACAAATGAATGAAGAGAATATTGTCAAAATATATTCACTTAAATTATTTCACGTCACCAAATATAAAAGAAAGGATACTAAAAATTAATATTAAATTTTAGTTGTAAGACTTATAATCTTAATATTTGAATCAGCTTCACAAATTTTTATTTTATTTGTTGAATCAGTAGCAAACAAAAATTCTATTGGACTGAAACCTAAAATGTGCCGCCCAAATATTATCAAAAATTGTAGTAAAAAAATCGAGCTTCCCTCTCCTGTACGGCTAATCAGGTAATATCTTCTCTAATGTAAATCTTGTGTAGCACAAGGACGAGATTCATGGCAAATTTAGGTCTAAGTCCTCCTCTCTAAATGTGTTTGTGTGTAGCACAAGTATGTGCAAGAATCGTAGATGGTATCCAAGTCCCTCTCCGTTTTAGGACCACTCGAATCTCAATGACTAAACTTTGGCAAAGTGATCAGGTGTGCCCGCCCCATTTCCAAATATATGCACTTTCAACCCTCTTGACGTATAGAATGGGAAAAGTATTCGCCTAATTTCCTATCAAGGGTTGGATTTTCTCTTCACAATTTTGTGTGTGAACCTTACTTGATAAAGTTTAGATATTCCTGCACTAGCTAGTCATGAGTTTTAGCCTTCCCGTTCCCAATATGCGTGCGTTGATTTTTCACATCGATAAGATTCGGGTAGGTCTAATAAATTCAAGAGTCAAGGATCACATTGTATTTTGATATTAATTTTTTAATACTTTAATTAAATGAGTTGTATTTATGTAAAAGTTAATTACAAGATACTCAATCTGATTGTTGGAGTAGTGTTTGTCTATGATCAAGTCCCATGTTCAAATTCTGGTGATGACAAATACTTGTTGAAACTGCATCAACATCCAATGACTCATCGATAAAAAAAAATTTGTTAATTACAAGAGGTTTGCCCTAATAATGTGGTTAGGATAGACATTAAACTTTTGGTTACTTGCAAAACTTTATATGTTTAAGATCCATGATATGGACGAATCAATGTGGTGTAATAATTAAGCTTGCCTATAAATAATTGTGTCATTTTAGTGACTCATTTGACATTCTACCATAAATTAATTAAAATATTAATTTGTAGACCGATAATACTTCATAAATCCAATAAGAAAGCCAAACTCAAGTCTAATAATTAAAAAAAAGTCTAATAAGAACAAACCTCTCCATCCTTGTCAACAACATAAATTAAATGCCACGTCAGAGAGTAGAAATAGTTTAATGTATGTTGCGTTTTTTTTCTTCTTCCAGAAAGTCCCCCATTTCTCCAACTTTTCAGGTTAATAAATGTAGAAAATGGAAATGGATGAAGTATTTTACAATACCTAATAATATTGTAAAGCTATATAAGTGAAGAGGACGTACAAATGCTAATATTCAACATAACCACTCACATGGGGCAAACAAGGATCAATTTTATATACAAGAAATACTTACAATTCAAATGCTTTGTCTATTTATTTAGACTTATGTTTATCGATTTAATTGTATTTATACTTACTATAAAAAAAACTGCATGTGATTCTTGCTAAAATAAATAAAATAAAAGTAGGAGGCTATACATATACAGGGCTACCACTAATCACACCCCCCACCCCCCACACCCCCCATGTGGGGCCCAGGTAAAATTACTATTCTACCCTTCTACTTATTATATGTATTATATATATTATATGTATTATATGTATTATATATATTATAAAAAATGATTTTAAAATATTTAAAATTTCTAAAAAAAGATTTTAAAATATTTAAAATTTCATATTAATATATACAAATGATTTTAAAATATTTAAAATTTAGTATTAATATAATATATATTATATACTATAAATGATTATTTAAAAATATTTAAAAATTAGTATTAATATATTACATATATTATAGTTAATAATTTTAACTTACATGTATTTAGAAGTTAATATATGTAATATATATTAATTAATGAGATATTACTGTTAATTTAAAAAATGTAGATATTACTGGTAAGATGCTAAAGTGTATTCTTGCTTGTGAAAGAGGAGGGAAGTACAAACCTCCATTTCTAGTTGAAGAGATTTTATAAGTTCTACCATGGAAATTTTGTTTATTTAGTTACTCAAACTCACTCCTAATTATAAGTTCTATTAAAATTTTAAAAAAATCAAGTACAATATAAATTTTAAAAAAATTGCTACATGTTGTATTTTTATTTTAATTTTTTACTATTAATTATTATAGAATATTTTCTGATTAATAATAATAAATAAATATGATACAATTAATTTATAGAATATTAATTATTATTTAATTGAATATGACATATGAATGTAATTAAATAGAAAGGGGAGGGCATTTGAGTCATTTAACATGGAAGTTTTTGTCGTGAGGGGGTGCGATTAGCAGCTCCCATATACAGACGTCAATTTTGCATGGTCAAGAATAGCTTTATATATATTATGCCCAAGTTTAATATGAATAACCTTACACGTGTCCCATGTGTGTGAATCATTTTTAAAGGCTTCATTGTCAATGAAAAATATTACTCATTCTTTAGATGCACAAAATTCCAATTGTAGCCTATAATTTTATAAACTAATCATCAAATATATTTGAGTGCTCACTGGCTTATTATATTTAGTGTATTTTTCGTATACAGATCAGGTCGATTGAATTCATTTAAATGAGAATCGACATATGCGATAAGAAGAAAGTAATTTGCTTAATATGTAAGTGCTTAAATGCATTCACAAGCAGAAATATGCTGGTCGGCGGAAGCGAGTTTTGATTATATGTCGGCGGCAGTTGAACGAAACTTCCGCTTTTTCCTCTACCTGGCTTTCCTCCCCCCATCTTTATCCAAAACCGACACCAAAGCATTCAACACGTGTGCCATATCCTCGTCATCTAGTAATGTCAAACTACAAATAGTAAAATAAAATGAGGCACCTTTCCGTTGAAAATTCGTAAAACTTTAACCCCTGTTTGGTTGCAGAAAAATACAAGAGACAGTAAAGTTTTGGGATGTAAACTTAAATCAGGGCGTTTGGTTACGAGGAAAACGGGCGAGAAAAACAATAATTTGAAAATGACTTGGAAAATTAACTCAATTTTCACTAAAAATATTTCTACAAAAAAACGAGCGGAAAATCAAAATCCACGATCGACGCAAAGGACGCGAATGACGTAATCGACACGGCGCAATGACTAAACCAGGCGATAGTCGAGCATCTCGTTCAAACTCTAATCCGATCCTCAGTCGCACCTCATTTTCATCCTCCGATGCGACTGTATTCTCCGCCAAGGTCTCATCGTCATAGTCCACATGACCACAGTAGGTTTGATACATTAAGTTGTATTTTCTTTCCTTGTTATTTTCTTGTGAACCAAACATGCTATTATTTTTAATCAAATTTTCCATGTGCAACCAAGCACAAAAAAGAGAAAATTTCATTTTCCATGTAAAAAAATTTCTTGCTATTTTCTCCTATATTTCCATGTGCAACCAAACACAACCGAAATTCGTAAAACTTTAAGAATTTGAGAATTTAAATCTCTTCATTGAATCAAGTTGTATATTTAAATATAGAGATGATACGTGTCACCCTAACATTTTTTGCTTCGTTATGAACTTTCGAGTATGTGTTTTACTTGGATACATTTTCGGTTTTCATTAAAATACAATTAACTGATATTTTTAAAAGTGCATAATGAAGACTAAAATGCATAATAAAGTGACCCTCGAAATTATTGATAAGAGAAGTATTCTCATATGAACGCTCTTAAAAAACTAATATATTTTTAATGTCTTAGTTTTAGGTTAATATTATGTCGTCCCGAAAAGGAAAAAAAAGTCAGTATTCTGAATTATGTTTTAAAAAAAACATATTTCAGTTTTTACACTGGCCACCACCAAATATAAATCACTTCGTCATCATCAAGCAACTCCGATATCTATAAAAAGAAATCAAGCAACTCCGATGAAACGACGCCGCAATATGTCGTCTTACACATAATAACAATTCACAAAATTAAGCGCCGAATCATTTTTGGGCCCATATTAAAATGAGCCACTCATTTTACATACGGCCCAAGAAGCTCTCCGGAACCTAGCCCGATTTCTGGCTGCACATACGAATTGATTATAAAAATGTGAAATAAAAAAGATTAATGGAGTAAAGATTTGTTTAACGCACCTACTTTTTCTTTTTTTATTATTTAACGCACCCACTTGGGAGATAATAAAGTCACGATAAAAGAGCGAATCAGTGACTTTGGATGGATTTCAAGGGACGAATCATTTCGTCGTTCGTGGCATCATTTTCGATATGGTGTTAATGTAACTTTATCATTAATTATTTAGCCCTTTGATTTTTTTAACCATGTTCTAATTAATTTAATCAATGTTAATAGGATGAGAGAGTAGAGATGGTTTTGTCCACTCGTCACCCGGTCACAATCACCCTCCACGATTTCATCATCCCTAAACAAAACAAAATCATCAACTACTAGTTAACTATTCAATTGTCTTTATAATAATACACTCGACCAGATACGAAGGGAACGTTTCATTTAAGTAAATTAAAGGTATTTTATATGACATTAAGCATTGAATTAACAATAGTTTGTAATTTTTTTGTTTAAAAAAATCACTAAAGTCTGAACAATCTCAAAACTCATATCGTAAATCTATCACTGTGAATTTAGAATTATTTATCTTATCACTATGAGTCAGGTATCCACATCAACATACAATTACGATATTGATTTGTGATCTGATCACAACTAATAGTAAATTTTCTGCTCCATATATTCAATTGGATCCACCACTATTTGGTGGATTCACAGATTATATTTTGCATCTTATGGTTTAATGATCCAAATGATTCTGTTCAAATAGTATATTTGAGATTTCGTACTTTTTAAAATTTTGGGTAAAAGAAAAACAAATACACTTTGTTTATGTGAATTTGCACTTTTCGTCTTGTAGGTATAGAGAAATGAAAGAAGTGATATCTCCGTTGAATGGTCCTCATGTAAATTCAAAATGCGATTTATTCTTGTTTGTCAATTTTCATTACAATAAATCTAATGTGGATTAAAAATACCTTACTTTTAAATATTTATTCCGGCCACCATGATAACTTTATATCATATAAAAATATTTTGATTATTTTAATGCCAACATTATACAATAATCAACCAGTTTAATATTTTTGAAGGTTGTGTTAAGTTAAAGGTCAAGAATGAAAATTAGTAGCATAGTACGCTAAATGCAAGATTATTTATAAGTTCTTTAATTAAATATTATTTTTTGTTATTAAAGGGTTCAAAGAGCCTCAACCATGGCATTAATTATAAGTTGAAGTTGCTTGTTGTGTAATAATAAATATCTTATTGTTTACCCTAGGTGCGATGAAAATTCGTCACTAGGTTAATATAATGTAATTGTCATAAACTATTAGTTTATTGAATAGATAAATGCTTCAAAGTGACCTAAAGTTGGAGGACATCATGGTCCTCTCATGGCCCATTTTTATGGACACTTTTATGCACCCGCCCGATTTGATCTGTTTAATTTATGTTCATCAGACTTTAACGTGACAATTTATATTCAGAGTGCTCTCCCAAACACTCTATGTCTATTCTCTTCCAATCAAAATAACAAGCCTTGCGGCGTCATTACTCATCCACTTCAAAGCAATATATCTCTGAGCAATCAACTGCCTCACGGGCGAAGCGTTTCTTCAGAGCCGTGGCGAAGCTGAAGCCACCTCGAGCACCTCCTGCGAAGGGAGGGAAGCACCTCCTATGAAGGGAGGAAATTCCTCACCAAATATTGGTGTGAATGATGCATTTGTAGAGAGTTGAACTTATGACTACTTGATTATGAAGCCAAATAATGAACCAACTCACACTACAACCCCACATGCAACTTGATGTATTTTTAAAAAACTAAAGAAAATACAGTCATATAAAAGAGGTTAGAGTTTGGCCCAGTGGGCAAGCTCACCCGGTGCCTCCGTGCCTCCCGGGTTCAAACCTCATCTAACACTAACTAACTTAACTTACTAACTAAACCCTAAACCCTAAACCCTAAACCCTAAACCCTAAACCAATGTAATCAAAAAAAAAAAAAAAAAAAGAGGGGGCTGGGAAATGGCATTCTCAGGGTGACAGCAATGGCGGTAACTGATCACGGGTTAGTGACACGTGCCTCTCTTTTTTTGTTTTGATTGGAGACACGTGCCTCTCATTTTAAGTTTTACGTAGTTTACATCATGCTGCCAGACAAATATCTATCTACACGGACCCCACAAATTTGTGGGTCCTCATAAGACCTGGTCAAGTTAAGTCTCCCGATGAGCAGTAAAAATGTGTGAATACACCGGTTCTATCTTTACTGGGTTAAAGTCAAGCATAGGGGTATTATGGACACACTAAAATACGATCAAAATAAAATAGTAATATGAATGGATGGCTGAAACTCGGTAGCAAGGGCCTAGGAATATGCTACTTGATTATTTAGTAGTTCAATTAAATTTATTTTAATACAGTATGGCGGGACCGTGTGTGACAACTTGTCACGTGATGTGATGCAGGAAGTGGCTGTTTTAGTTCAAATTTGACACGGCATGGTGACTTTTATCTCTTCCCCCTTTTTAACATCCCGCAAAAGTATTATAAGTGAAAAGTAATAAATGGAGTCAATTGGAGCGCGAGTGCACCTAAAGATTACCTACTTGCAAATGCACCAGAAAAACGGCATCTTATGGTGACTGGGTGGACACTCACTACCCAAATCCTCCCTATTTTCTCTTTTATTACTAAAATAATTATATTTCTTTTCGCTTTTTTAAATGAAACGTGGGACTTTTTAGTGACGGCACATGATGACAATAACGAACCTAAAAGCCTAGCGAACAGGGACCCATGGGCCATGCTAGTAAATATCCTGATCGTTCATTTATTTTTCAATCAACGGCTAAGATCAAGTGTACGTAAGTGACAATGGGGGAACAAGATTTTGAACGGTTTGATCTGAACTGTTGAAATGTTTGGATGAAATATTTAATAATCTGAATTCATATTCTAATGCCCTGCAGCCTGCACTGGTCAAACATTATTATCAGAAGGAAAACAATGTTTTTTTATTGCCGAATTAATTGATCTGTTTCCTAAATTTAATGAAATGGAGCCTTGCAGGGTAAGGCAAGACGTGGCACTCCAATAGCATTAGGAAGTTTATCTGCCATCGTAAGAAACGGTGTACAACGTGCCACGTGGCATAGAAGGGATGAAGGGAAACAGAGTAGGAGTAGAAACTAGCAATTCCCAAAAAGCAGAACAGGGGGGGACACAGTTGAGAACTGGAGAAGATAGAAGAAAGTCGTCAACATTTCGGAAAAAAACGATCAAAGCCGCCGACAAAATCGATCAACAATTTCAAAGCCTTGATGGGAAATCAGAGATTGGAGATCTTGGAGATGAGTGACGTCAGCGAACTAAGCTGAAGAGTGTGGACGCGCCGGAGGAGGAGGAATGAAAATGCTTAGAGGTCCGATAAGGACGTTTTGAGCTCTGTATCGTAATTCTGGTTCGGGGCTGGTGTGTTTTGGATTGAAATATGTGTGAATGAAGGAAGTTGAGTTGGATAGATATACAAAAAGTAGATAGAAGTATCAATGTGTGTTGTGAAATGATGTATGAAATGTGTGGTTGAGAGTGCTTTCGGGGAATGCTATCAATCTTGAAGCATCTCTTTTCATTTTAAATTAAACGATTAAAATATTATTTGGAATTTAATGTGGTTCTAAATTAATCAAATATTAATTATACCTAATACCTAATAAATGCTTATCGAAACGACACTAAGAGCATATACTTGGATAAAAAAACTTATAAACATTATCTTGAAAATTGAAAATAGGACACGATTTGTTTCTGTTTGAGCTCATTTACTATTTAAAAAGGAAATTAATAAATAGAGAATTGGGACCCACCAAGAAAAAGAAAATGACTAGTTGGCTTCCATTGTTTGAATCCGTTACAGCTTTGTGACATTAGCTATTACTTTACTGTAGATGGTTAGCAGCACCCTTTCTCTTTATAACTTAAAAAGATAGAGGGTAGTATTAAATTTGTCAAATTAACAGGACAAAAACCAATAAACGCACTAATAATACTTTTTTCACAACTATTTTAATAAAGTTTAACTTTATTAAAAGGTGGAAAGTATGCAATAAAAAAATATAAAAAGGAAAATTGTATTTATTCAAATTCACACATTTCAAAACAGTAAAAGCTATTATTTTGTTTGATAATGGAAAACAGTAAAAGCTTGATTCAACTTAAAAAAACAAATTGAAAGTATATTAGATTTAATGATGAAGATCATGTGCAAAATATAAAATTTGTCAAAATTAGATTATAATTCGTCGTCGAGGAATTCAAAGTACCATATAGATCATAAATAATATTTTATAATTCGTTGCTGATAAATTAACCATAAACGAAATTTAGTACCAGATTTAATTTAGTTCGTCCAAATGACTAAATCTAAATCAATAATTGTCATTGATTTGTTTTTTTTACAGAAATATGTCATTACCGAATCCTCGTAATTTCATATTAAATTCCCCCATATCCTAATTTTGAGAAATAAATTGTATCGAATTTTTTTTGGGAAATAAATAAACATCAATTAAAATTTCTATATTTATATCCTCTTTAAACATTCCTATTTCTCGACAGGAAAGTTTTAGAAAAATATGCTAAATCTCACCATCATTTCATTTCCTTTTATTCAAATCCCACTCGATTATACCCTATCAAAAAAAAAAATCCCACTCGATTATACACAAATTTAGTATTTAAAAAATCCCGATCTTATCCATTTATTTAATATGTATATGAATATAGAAACGTAGTTGATTTTAACTTTACAAGTCAGCTGTAAAATTTGACCTACGATGACATATTATAAAAATCAATCAATTTCATTATAATAATAATACAAATAAAGTATTTGAGACGTGGGACACAAATCGATTAGATACCTATAAAATATGATTCTAGATCGGGAAACTGGGACCCACCCCTTGAAATTTTAAAACGTCACCGTGACTCGCTCGCGTCTTCTTCCACTTTCGTCAGTTGATCTCTTCACCGTTCGATCTTGAAAATCTGACGGTGTATAAAAGTCCACGCGCGTAAACGTTCTGCCAGCTAGGACTGTTTCGTTTGTCGGATTCTCGGATATTTTATCTATATTAACTTCTTTAATCTATTCAATTCTTATCAACGGTGGGAAAGCTCTGTAACGCACGATTGATTCTATCTCGGTCGTTGATCCTCAACATTTAATATGCGACAAATGTTTTTAGTTTTTTATAAGGATTTTACTCGCGGATACATTAATTGATAAATCGGTAGTGAGTAAAAATCTTGGAAGTTTGCGAGACACGTGGATGTCAATTTGCATTTAAAAGTCGGGTCCATCGGGCGGTTCAGAACACGCCATGTCGGTGGTGGAAGAATGCAGACCGTTGGATGAGATACGAGATCCACGGCTAGAATTGAGATATCGTCTGAGAGAATGAATCTGGACCGTCCATCGAGTCTTGGTGGAGTGTGAAATAGCGAGAGAGGGATTAAAGTGAGCGATCAGAGAAAGAATGAGGTTAGGTTTCTAGAGAGAGAAAGTTAGAAGGTAGAAGAGTGGATAAGCAGAGGCGGAGACGAAGAAGTGGAACAAGTCTTTTTGACGAGGACGACGAAGCTGAGTAGTCTTTTGATCGATTGGCTGTTTGAATATCAAGATCTGTGGATTGGGTTTGGTTGGTTCAATCGGCGGCGGTGGAGTCAGGGGGCTTCGCTTGTGAATTATGTGCTTGATTGGAGGTGCTAGATGCTAAATCGTTTGTGAATGGACCGGAGTAGAGAGTCGAGGAAGGTTCCGATGGCGGCTCCGGCTAGTCTGACGAGGAGAAGGCACCGAGGGAGTGGTCTTCGAGATTCGCCTGGTTCGTTTTCAGATCTAAACGTTTCCCGTGCTTCTCGATTGAAATCTGGTTTTTGTTGTTTGAATTTTTTTCTGATTGGATCTGGTGATTTTCAGATGAGGACGGGACGATGGAGCTGCAGGAAACGGCGAGGCTGCGAGATCGTAAGAAGGAACGGGAGCGAGAACGAGAGAGGGAACGAGATCGAGAGCGGTCGAGCCGGAACAAGAGACGGAGAGCTGATCGATTGATACACGCCGGTAACAGAGAGGACGGACCGGATGAAAGTACAGACGAGAGTGTGAACGATGACGAGGAAGAAGACTATGATGAAGATCTAGGCGGCGGTGCGAGTTTAAGGATGCCACCACCGAATCCGGCGTCGACTTCTTCGCCATCGCTCTCGAATCACCATCAAAATCACCACCGGAAGAGTATCCCTCAATCAATTCCTTCGACCAAGATGTTCAGACCAGCGTCGCCTTGGAAGCCCGCCGATGAAATGATCGGCGTGCCTATTCCGAGAAAAGCTCGCTCAGGTGCTTAACTGGCAGAAGCAGCTTCATTTCGATTCCACTGAATCTGCTCTCAGTTTATGGAAATCTAATCATCTTCTCTTCTGTTCAGCTTCAACTAAGAGGGCTCACGACTGCTGGGCATCAGGCTCCGCAGGAATCATCGGTGGGGACCAACTGCATCGGCAGGCTTCAACGTCTCCGGCGAGGTCAAGCTTGGTATCTGCGACGGCATCCCCATCGAGAATCTCACCTCCTTCATCTAACATCTCTGCCCGGAAAAAGATTGTGAGCGCCGACTGTATTCGCAATCTCATTTAACTCAGTTTCTGCTTTCTCACGGTTTTAATACTTTCTACTGTACTAATTTTGTAGAAGCATATTGGGTCGAACAAGCACAGAGCTACTCCGAAGGCGTCGACCTCGAAGGCGGCCTCATCTAACCAGGAAGAAATTGAATTCGAGATCGCCCAAGTCCTGTACGGGATGATGACACAGCCGACTGATGCGACCAAGCCAGAAGGCGGCGTGAACGAAGCTCTGAACAAATCGGCCAGCGACTCCAAATCTAGAGTTTCATCCCCGGTGTCGGCCCCTCCGCCGAATCAGTCGACGAATTTGCCCGGCTCCTCCGCTATCGTCGTAACAGGTTAGTCATTTTTTCTCATCTCTCCATCTTCTCCGAGGTGGCTAAAATGGGTTCATATTTTTACGCATCAATTTTTTTTCAGTGCCGAAGAGAAAAAGACCAAGACCGGTGAACTATGGCGACGAGAACCTGGGCTTCTCATCTAGGGAAAATATCATTCCGAAGATTGACGTGGAGCAGGTTGTGAAAGCT
This sequence comes from Rhodiola kirilowii, assembly GCA_033675215.1. NCBI lineage: Eukaryota > Viridiplantae > Streptophyta > Magnoliopsida > Saxifragales > Crassulaceae > Rhodiola > Rhodiola kirilowii. The sequence goes on from CM066194.1 coordinate 4,719,435, forward strand.
GAACAGAAGTCTACCATTTTAGAGAAAAATTTCAAGCCGGTACTAGCTGACGACAGACTATCACCAGATCTTGAACATGCGAGGGAAGAATCTTGTGCCAAGCTGAATGCCCATCTGACGAAACCAGTTAGAAATTCGCAGCCGGAATCTAATAATTTGAGAGCGGAGGAGGTCATTGTTGCTGGGCTAAACGATGGAGATGCCATCTCATCAAAAAGAGATTCCACTGCGGACAGAGTTGATGAAAACAGTGAAGATAACTAGTGAGAATCCGACTCATTTCTTTCATTCATCCCCTCTATCAATATCTACACTTTCTCATTATTTTATTCCCTGGATACTTTTTTCCAGTATGGAGAAAGCGTCTGGTTTGGGAATCAAAAGAGAAGAGAAGTTCCAGATCGATTTGATGGTGAGGATCTACCAGTCCTCGATGTTTTTAGATCGCGGCTGGTTGGATTTCCTGTTTGATGATAAGGTGCCGATTTGGAATTATTCATTTTTAATCGTTTGGTCTAATTTCAGGCTCCCCCACCAGCATTGAGATTGTCCCCTGAAAGAGATGGGAATGTACAGTATGTTTCATCAGAGCCCAAAAAAACAATTCCGGACATAGAAGTAAATATTGACCAACCTCTTCTTTGACATTAATTAAACTTGGAGTTATTGAGCTGTTTGTACAGATTTTTGACACTGACTGTGATATTTACTTTGTATGATGTTGACAGGAACTGAAACCTGTGGTCAAGGATGCTGAGAACAGTAAACAGGCAGCTGCTGATTCCAGAAAATCGGCTGAGTCAGATCATAAGAGATTCAAAAGAGGAGTGACTGAAGAAACAGATGTGCACAAGGCATATCTTAGCAAGGAGAGATCTGTTAAGTTACAGCATAATACTACAGAAAGGAATGACGGAGAAATTGGCATGGCAAATGCTGGTTCAAACAGGCAGGATGTGCATAACCAACATCAGCTAGGCCAACCACACTTACCAATGGTTCCCACAGGAGATGAAGCTGCCGGTGATAAAACTGGTAAGTAAATAATGAAAGACCCTCTCACTTTGACATATTAGTTTTTGCTTTCCATTTTTCCTAACAAGGAGTATTCTATGCTGCAGTACATGCTGCCATTTCTTTGCCTTCTGGTATGTCTGCTGCTGGTTGGCAGGGTGGGCTTCCTCCATTCAGCTATATGACTCCTCTTCAAGGAGTTGTCTCCATGGACGGAAGTACACAATCTTCTACACCTTTGCAGGTTTGTGTATATGATAAATCTGACTTTCTTGTTTTTACCGTGGCACAAAAACTCATCTAATATCTTTGCTGTCCTGCAACCTTTCAGCCTCCCCAACTGCTCTTGAATCAACCCCAACCACGACCAAAGAGGTGTGCTACCCATTGCTACATTGCTCGAAGCATCTCCTACCACCAACAATTCACCAGAATGAATCCTTTCTGGCCTGCTGTAGCTGGCAGTGCCGCAACTTTGTATGGTGCAAACGCTTGCAATCTCAATGTTGTGCCTCCAGTTGAGTTGCATGGTGCCACTGGTATAATGGGTGTGAACGCTGTACTGGACAAGAGCCTAGGTGTTTTTCCCAGCAGCAACACCAGCAAAGAGAAACCTTCTCATGGCCCTATCATCGCTGACACTGCACAAAGAAAACAGATTCTACTTCAGCAAGCTGTACCAGCTGGGGTATCCAGTAATTTATTGGTATGTTTTTCTTGTTCCCTTCTTCATTACATCTGTCAGTCTCGGTCTCGGTCTCGGTCTCCCTGTCGTTTTATCCGCTTGGATGACTTGCTAATGGTAAGAATGTATTTTGATCTTGTTCAGCGAGGTCCAGCCTTTATCTTTCCTTTGGGCCAACAACAGGCTGCTGTAGCAGCTTCTGCTACAACGACAATGAAGAATCCGCCTGTTGCTGGTGCATTGCCCACAGGGAACCCAATTTCTGGCCCAGGAAGTGTTTCATCAGCGCCCTCTGCAACGATGAGCGTCAACTATCCAAATATGGCTGCCAATGAAACACAGTACCTTGCTATTTTGCAGAACAATCCCTATCCATTCCCGTTTCCTACACATGCTGGTGCACCACCGGTTTACAGGGGAGCACATCAGCAGGCGATGCCCTTTTTCAATGGAACATTTTATTCTCCTCAAATGTTACATCCATCACAACTTCAGCAACAATCACAGCAGTCTGCTCATGGCCATCAAATTCTACCAGGGCCAAATATTATGGGTGTTTCCAGTGGCTCCTCATCATCACAGAAGCATTTACCGAATCACTCTCAGAAGTCGCAGGGTAATGGCAGCAGTGCTGGGACTGCAAACATGAAACAGAGCTTTCCGTCCCCAAAAAATCGACCATCTCACATGCCACTGAAACAGCATAACCAACACCTCACTGAAGTGGGTAGTGAAGACAGTCCATCAACTGCTGATAGCAGGGGATCCCGCTCAAATTTTGGGATGTATACCGAAAATCTCAATTTGCCTAACCATGCACAAAACTTTGCTTTGATGTCTGCTTCTTCTGTATCAGTAGGTGCTGGCACTGCTACTACCAATGGAGGCACTAATGGTACTCATCATAAATATGGCAATCATAGTGAAAAGAAGCCACATCAACCACAGCAGGGATTAAAAGTAGGAGTTGATTCGTTGCCTTCTCATCAAGGATTTGCAGTTTCATTTGCTTCTCTGAATGGCAGTGGTGGACCTCCTGCCCTGGACATTACTTCCATGGGGCAAAATCATGCTATTCTTCAAAATTTCCCGGATGCTGCAAGGCATCATAGCTACCAAGTTATGGTTGCTCAACAAGCACAGCAAAAAAAATATTTTCGGCAATCAGAAGAAGAGAAAAAACCAAGTGATTGCGACGCTTTAAATGTTGAAGAAGAAAGGAAGTCCATGGCTAGCAAGGGTGTTTTGTCAAATAATGGGCTCTCTATTGCATTTTCAAGATCTGATTTCGCAGATTCCTCAGTTCCAGGAAATAATGTCGTTGATAGCTCGTCTAGAAACCTTAAAGTTGCTTCTGGACCTGGTAGGATATCTGGTCCTCTTCTATCCACTTCCATGAGCAATGCTAACTCACCGGCTGTTCTCCAACAGAAGATGCAGTTGCAGCAGCAGCAGCAGCAACAGAAAGCACAATTGATGCAGCATCAAAAACAGTCTCAGCAGTACATGGCTCAAACTGCCAGAGGTAAAACACCGTCAATGAATAATGGACATCTGTATTCAGATCAGTTGCCTACAAATGCTGCTATGGCTGCCAAGCTGTCGACTTTCCAACAAAATAATGTATCTATCAGTGGTGGGAGTAACAGCCCTACTCAGCAATGGAAAAGTTCAGCACGCGCCTCAGTATCCCAAGTTCCATCACCTGGTTTGGCACCAACAAACTCGGCATCCGGGAAAAATATTTACCAACAGCAAAGCCAGCTGTCGCAACAAAGCCATATGCAAATTTCTTTTGGCGGCGGTCACTCAAAATCTATGTCAGCAGCTCAAGTGCAACAGCTTCCTACAGGACACCAGAATCCATCTCAGATAGTGGGCGGGTCTGCTGTTGCATCTTCTAACTATAAAGGTAGTGGAAGCCCAAGGACTACTGCTGGTGTGGTTACAAACAAGGCACCTCAGACGTCTACATTGTCAACTTCTGCGTCCTTGCAAGTTAAGAACTCATCTATGCCCAGTCGAAGCTCTTCACCTGTTGGTGGTAGGACTGTTCCTTCTGCACTTGGCAATTCAAACATGGGTACGCCCCAAGGCAATACTAGCAGTAAGCCTCAAATGTTTCAGCAACAGCAACAGCAGATGAAACCACAGCTCTCAAAGCAGGCAATGCAACAAGCTCAGGCGCTGTTTCCCAGCTACTTACAGACGAGTCAAGGACCAAACTTGACCAGCTCTGCAACTTCTGTTGCTGCTGCCAACGGTGGTAGTTATCTACAAAGACGAAAGCTTGACACACAAACTCATCAGCAGTCTCAAAGCCCATCTGGATCGTCATCAACAGGGATGCTGTCCATGTGCTCGTCTACTGTTGCAGTTACCTCAGATCCTGCAAAAGCCATTGCAGTTGCAGCAGTTGCTGGAAACAACATTAAGGCACCGTCTAAGTAATACTGCTGTAGGCCGCCTTTCTGGTTAGCCGAAGAAACATATGGCAATGACTACCAGATGCCCTTTGAATGCATGTTGTCCCTGAAATTGTCCAGGCTAAACCTGCACAGGCAAAGAGGGTGCCTTGAAACAGGACACATGATGTGAAGCATTCAGGAGAATGGCACTACAGATGAACCACATAGATTGAAGTAAGTTGCGAGAGGATGAGTGGTTGTGCGTCATTAGGAGCATGCAGACATAAGCATGATGCAGCATGAGAAGGTTGGGAGGGTAGTGAGAAATGGGGATGTTAGGTACATGTTTATTTATGAACGGGGAGGGTCGCGTAGTGAGGAGCGTCGGAAAAATGTTTGGTGGCTCCTCAATTCAAAATGAGGTTGGATTTTGTCAGAGAGGCATTGTGGTTCTTTAAGGTCACACCAGGCCACCGCCTCATGAAGAAGTTAAACACATTTTATCAATTTTTTTGGTTAGTTGTCATAGAGAAAATGAAACAAGCTCGTCAAACAACGTTTATATATGTTGGTTGTTCATTTCATTCGTAGAGTCCCCATTTTTTCAACAAACAAAAAACCCAACTCTTAATTGTTGATATTTGAATAGTTAGTTTCTTTGATCTCCAACCCCCCAACTCAATAATTATATTGATGATGCTTGTCGTTTTGTATATTTTGTATCTGACTTAAAAGCGACAAACTTGTAATTATTGTAGTGTATTAAGCTCTTCTCCAGCGATTAAAAGTAATGGCAACAATGTTGCTCAGGTGTGAGAGATCTGATCCAATTTTTATAACATGCGCTAGTGCACAGACACCAACAATGTTATCCTGATAGTGGTGGTAAGAATAAGACAAACATAAACACAAAAAGTCATCTTCTTTCCCTTTATGTGGGGCAATAAAACACCACCGATTGGGGTCCCCCAAAGTAATGCCACGCATTGGTTCTAAATTGGCAATAAATATAATTAAGATACCACTTTCTACTGCATATAGGACCACTGATACAGATTTAAAGCCAGAAGCCATAAAACTAACTTAACGGAGGACAACCAAGGAGTAGTATTTAGAAGGGCCCTACCATCCATGTAGACACCTCATTTAGGGTTATTGTCCAGATTGCGCCTCTTTTTGTTTCCTTTCAAATTCAAATAATTAGATTGTCCTTTTTTCTTAAATTCTCGGCTTACTATACACCGGTAATATCAATTTCGAACATTCTCGGCTTCTTATCAACCGATAATATTAAAAAATTATATTCTTGACTTCCCCGGAATCGGGAATATGTCGAAACAACAGACGTGGCTGCAGTCCGACTAGATTTCAGCCCACTTATTTATTATTATTTTTTTTTTTGTATAAACCTACCTTTCCAATTGCAATAGTAACTCCGCAATTCACAAACCAAAACGTAAGACGGGCGATCTAGCGTCTCTGTACTCTCCGATTCTGATCGACGGGATGAAATAAGGAGCGAAATCGGACGCGTTTTCCAAGTCATCAACCATGGAGTTCATATTCGATTGCTGAACGAGATGAGGCAGGTAGGGTTGACGTTCTTCAACGATTTTCTGATCGAGGAGAAGCTTAAATACGCTTGCGACACCACCGCGGCGGCAACGGAAGGGTAAGGAACTCGGATGCTGGTCGGTGCGGCTGATGATGCTGTTTTGAATTGGAGAGACTATTGCCATTAAAATTGTGTTGATTGCTTGTATTTGTATCAATTGAATTTTGGCACTGACTGTTTTTGAAACTTTGAATTGATGTTAGGGAGGTTGTGGCTGAGTATGCTGATCAAATGAAACTTCTTGTTCAGAAGTTGTTAGCTTGGGTTTCCGAGAGTTTAGGATTGGGGCCTTTAAGGCTGAAGATGCTGTTGGTGAGATTTATCAGAATATCACCATCAGTTATTATCCACCTTGTCTGCAGCCGGAGTTAACTCTTGGATTATAAGCTCATTCTGATTTTGGAGCCATTACTCTTCTGACCCAAGATGGTGTGGAAGCCCTCCAGATTCTGAAACTAAGGTAATTCATTCTGCATATTTCAGTTTTCATGCACCCCGTGTGCCTTTTTAATTGTTTGCTCACCGTAGTTGACATTTCTTTCTTTTTCATGTCAATGTTTTCTTTCTTGTCAATAATGTTATATTTGTCAAGTCCTTGGCTCTTTGGAATTTTTTTTGGGTAATTCTTAGGAGAAGTTTTTTTTGTTGGGTAATTGCTGAATTTGAAATGAGTGGACCTCGAAGGATAAAATTTAGCTAGTTTTATTTGTAATATGATTTGGCTGGCGTAATAAAAAAAGCGTGAAGATCAACCTCCCACTATGTTCCAAACCTCAAATTTTTTTTTTTTTTACGTCCAGCCCTGGTAACTTTGAATTCCTGGCTTCGCCCCTGTTTGAACAAGACCGAGACGTCGAACAACAATATTATTTTTTAATTGGGCTCAAAATTCGAGGTGGCCCATACCTATTTGGTTCTTCGAAAACAATTGGGCTTTTGACTATCAGATTCAGTTTCCTAAAAAGATGTCCATAATAAATATACTAGTAATTAACTAAGAATATATGGGAGGAGGCCTCTAGATGCATGTATGAATTTGAATCTGCCCACTACTAGATGTACACAATTAAACCACATAAAAACAACGCATGGTATAACATAAACATAAAGGATGGGAATGGGATAAATTCATATTGGTTCTCAAAAGCTATAAACAACACACATCCATCCATGTTATACCGTGAACAAGTTCATTCATACTGCTTAGCAGACCACTCTTATTCGATGCTTACACTGATTTTTAGTGCTTGGTAAGGATTCCGAATGCGATAAGGCAACTTTCAACAACAACAACAAAAATGTGGAGAGAATTGGCAATGCCAGTTACTCCCCAGATTAGAGTATTATAACCACTTCGACGGTACGGCGAAGCTCAGCTTTCCAATAAGCTTTTCCTTTTCGGATCATATTTGTTCACAGCCACAAGAAGCAGACCATCTCTGATCATGAAGTACAACGGAAATACCCAATCCTTGGCTTCAGGGAGGACAAAACATCAGCTTCTTCTTCTTCTTCTTCGTCCAGCACAATGTACCTCTCATACTCCAAATCTTGAGAGGACTTTCCTTTGTGTCTCGGTTGAGGAGCCATAATTCATAACCGTCAAGTATCTCATTTCAGGTTTAGGCTTACCTTTAAAATCATTCAGATCGAGAATTCGATACTCCCACATTTTTTTTTTCTATAAATAAATTGGAGCGAATAACGAAGCTTTTTTTACTCCTGATGCAGCCTTCAAACACAAAATTCAACTTTATCCGACTTCCAACTGTAAGAATCTCTAAAACTCCCACATCGAGATAAAATGTGCGGATATTGTAATAAAATATTTTCAAATATTAATCGGAAATTAGGTAGAAAGAAGTTGTTTTTGTACTATTTATTTATGAGAAAATATTTAAAATGTGCGGATATTGTAATAATGATGTATTCTTTATTTATTTAAAAATTAAATGTTTAATTGCGAACTACTATGACAGTTGTGACTCTTGATTTATAATCAACAGGTAAAATGTTTCGATCAATTGGTTTTTAGTCCATAAAATGATGGATGTACGTATATAATAAACTTCTTGAGTCCAAAATTCAACAGGCAACCAAAAAATGCGCTCATTGTAAGATTTAGAGCTTCAGTTTTGTATTTTATAATATTCCCCGTCTTTCGAATACACTTACACAAGCAAGAACAACAAAACAAAAAGCCAGAACAAGTGGAAAAAAGAAGAAGAAGAAAAAGTTGATGATAGCTTCCAGCAAATTCATTCCAAACACGGAAGTTCCCATTCGTTCAGCCCTTCTGCGGAGGTTAGTCATTTTTTGTAAGCACAGTTGTATCCATAGATAAACCTTGCCGATTCATCCGTGTAAACATGAGTCTCATTCTCCAGCCTGCACAACCAAACACGTTGAGAGATCAATCATGACTGAAGAGTGCGTCCGTGTGTGTTCAATTATCATATAGGAATAGAAGCAGTGCATACGTATTGCGAACAGCTTTACTCAAGGTAGAGGATGATGAAAAAGTTGCCCCGTCCAGGTATCGACTCTCTCCTCTAATCCTTTGATTCATTCTGAGGTCCAGTGATTCAGCAGTCAACTCAAATGGCGAATCAGATGCCTGAAAATGCCAACCATTTTCATTATCACAATAATTATTTACAGAAAACAGTAAAAATGAATGGTTGGAATTATACCATGACCCATCCCCAAGTATCAGCAAAGGACGGAATATGAGCAGAGTAAGGAACTACATCTGCCAAGGGAAGTCAAAACACGGTAACATATATCATCAAGTAGATTCAAGTTTTAGCTGGGAAAAAATTGTGACTGTGGTTCAGTTATAGTCTTACATTTGAAAACTTGCTTCAGAGTGTTGTAAATGCATGAGAAAACTTCGGTGTGGCTGAATATTCCAGCGGGTCCAGCCTGCAGACCACATGTGGAATTAAAACCTATAGGGGGGGGGGGGGGGGGGATAAAATAAATTCCTCAAATGATCAGTAACGAAGGGATACCATGCGTATACATACCTGTGTGACAAAAACACCAGTTTTCTGGTTGAGTTTAGGCTTCACAACAGTTTCATAAAAAGATTTGGTGTAGAGTTGATAGCATGGGCCTCCTTCAACTGGGTCTGCCAGGTCGCCGATGATCACATCAAACTGTTCCTCTCTATTTTGAAGCTCAGCTCTGAAACAAAAAAATATGTTAAAGACAGTACGGTGAGAAAATAGCAAGAATATTCAATAAAAAGTGTTGTGGATGAGAACCTGGCATCATTGATTATCAGATCAAGTCTTGCATCGGCAAAAGCCTCTGTGTTGACAACCAAGTAGGACTTGCAGAACTGTACCACTTCCTATCGGAATGTTCCAGATCATGTTATTCCATTCATATGTGATATCCATCCCCATTTACAAGGACACGGAACTTTGAAATATAAAAGAGTCGAACCAGAGGAACGGAAAAATTTAGTTACCTCATCGATGTCACACATGACAACCTTGTTTACAGTATTGTGTCTTAGAATCTCCCTAGCGGTAGAGCCTTCACCTCCACCCATTATGAAGATGGATTTTGGACTAAAATTGACAAGTATTCAATTTAAAAAAATTAGGAAAAAAACATATATTTAAAAATCAGTTCACATTAATATTAAATTGAATTCAAAATGTTTTTCGTACTTTGGGTGATGGAGTAGAGCAGGATGAACTAGGGATTCATGGTATATGAATTCATCAATCTCTGCACTTTGCAGCTTCCCGTCGATGACCAGAGCCTGTAACAAGCATGTTATACTGTTCAATACTGGTTCCCTATCAATCAGCATATACATATTACTCAACATGTACATTCATACTACATAGTACATACCTTTCCAAATGGCTTAGTATCCAGAAGCTGAATGTCCTGATACTGAGTAGTTCCGGTATGCAAAATACTGCACACAAAACTAGTTCAGAATCGGTAGAGCAACAGAAAGTCGTATAGTGACGTTTTTCGACTGTACGTCAGCACATATGTGAAATAATATTTTAACATTGAAGTAAAAGATGCCTAATCATAAGTTAACAAATTTAATTAAACTTTGTCTGGCCTTTTGATGATCATGGATGTCAGCAGATAGCCAGCCAACTAAGATCATTTTATATTGTCCGCCATTTCAATAAAGGTGATGTTTTTTTGCTTCCTAGGATAAATTATGTCTTGCCACTTTACATATCTTCAAATAAACATATAGTGACTATTCATGAACTACACATAGTTCCCATGTAACAGGAAGCAAAGTATTCGACACACGTAATGTAACATCAATTACCAGTAAATCAATATCAGTCTGATAGCACCGCTGAAGAGATATAAATGTAAACATGCAATGAAGATCAAGATCAAGATCTGCTAAAGCCTTACTGGTAAAGTCAGGCAATACCTCTTGAGAGCAAAGCACCATCTCAGATTTTCTTCGATCTCCTCCTCATACCAGCAACTCTTCCTCTGCCCATCACCACCTGGATGACTCCTCCCATGAACTCCATTTCCATTAGGCAAACAAAGATCACCCATCTTAGTTTCTTTATGTGATATAAGACAAATTTTTAGAACAAGGTTTTCGAACAGACAGAGGCTGATTGTAACACAAGGGTTGGAGTGAAGAGTTGATGATCAGGCCGGAAATATTTATAGCAGGAAAACAACAGGATGGATCTAGGGGAAATATCTGAAAATGGGTGTCATAATTTGGAGATACAACTGGGATACAACTGCGCTAAAAGTGAAAAAGCAAAGCAAAATCCTCATAGAGTTTCGAACAACTCCTAAAAGTGGAGGAATATTGCAAGTGATGTTTCCTAGCTGGATTTGATTTGGTTCGCGTGGGTTCTTTTGTATTAATGCACTTATAATGATTAGTGCTGCATATTTGTTAATGGAGCATCATACTATAATTGTGCATGTCAGATCCTAATCCTACTTTGCTTGCTATGCCTGTACTGCCAATACTCATCAAAACAAAGTCCCATTTTAAAATCATAGAGAAAAATATCTATCAACGTTTGGCAACACAAAAATTATTATCACATAAAAGAGAATCTCTTCTTTTTATTAAAACACCAATGTTAATCCATATACCACCCATGTTCAGATCATGTATTTCTATCTTGCAAGCAAATACAATAAAGGAACTAACTAGTCTGATAAGCTTACAAATGTTAGTTTTTGAAATCTTACAAAATCAATACATTCGCACATTAGTAAATCGCATATGTATGGAAGATGGTAGCCCATACCGACATTAAGTTTATACAATAATATAATGCGTATAAAAATAAAGAAAACAAAAGGTTGGCGTTGGCATGCCTGTTTGTCATATTATCAGACACTAAGTGGGCAGGCAAATTGATATCAGCTGGGTATTCAAATTGAGACAACACAACAGCAAAACCAAACTCAAGCACTCAGTAAGCAAGGATGAATTATAATGATGGTAATTGGTAGGAATAACAATCATGAAGACACAGCAGTACAAGCCACAAGGACAACAACAAGAACAAGAACACACAATTTTTGGGTAAGCAAAAAGTTGAAAAGAAATAAATAGAAAAAAGAATTGATGATGATTGAGTTGGTGAGAATTACCCAAAATCCTAGCTGAATAAAAAAAAAACCCCACTTTTCCAAAAATGCATATAAACATGGATCGAGTGGGAGGGGCGTGCGAAGATGATCATCATCAGATTCACTTGCAAGCCTCGAAAAGACTAAACGGCGTGCTATTCCTCTTGCTTTCCCTCATCATCAAAATACAAAACCCCAAAACTCTCTAGTAATAATCAATTACTAGGCGCACCAGCAGCATCATGGTTTTCGTCAATAAGGTGAGATTGAGATCAGATTGGCATCAGCATGAGGTTGATGATGGTTGGTGATAGTGGTGGACATACAACAACCAAAATGGATGCTGTATGGATGGATGGATGGGATGTGTTGAGAAGATTGTCAAATGTGTGTTTCTCTAGTGTTGGATTGTTACAGGACACCCAATGAATGCCTAAAGATCGTGTCTTGGTTGCTGGGTTGAGTGAATCATTGCAATTGCAACGCTAGGGTATTGGAATTCGATTATGCATAAACAAATTTAAATAAATGTTTTCAGAATTTTTATCCAAATTTGTCCCATTATAAAACTCCAGTTTTTCAAAATAGGGCACATTTTTTTATATTATCAAAATAGGGCACATTAAATTGTACTATCTTTTTAATAATACCGTTGCAAGGGGATCGGTATTCCCTATTTCAATATAATATCGGTTTTGGAGGCAAAGTGATTAGCCCAGTGGTGGGCAATTCACCTGCATCCCAAGTGATCCAGGTTCAAGTCCTCACCCCTCAAAAAAAGAGCAGATACTAATTCTAACCCACTAACCCTCATCAAAAAAAAATATATATATAATATCGGTTTTGGGGAACTGTGTTATGTTGAAATGAAACGTTTTCACATAGGGCTCAAATATTCCATGATTTCATTTCAACATAACATCGGTACAGGGTAATCGATATTATGTAACAATAGGAAATACCAGTTTTACGCTTACCGACATTATTAAAAAGACGACAAACGAGATATGTCAAACACGTTTGCTCTATTTTGAATGTATGAGTTTTAAAACGAGGCAAAATGGATAAAAACTCATACTTGAATTATTTGAGATGATGAATACAATTTACGAATTGTTCGCTTGCGACAATACTGTTCGTTCCTAGTGAACGTGTTGCGTTTGTTTGCGCAAGGTTAAATGAAATTTAACATAAATATAAGGTTACAAATTATTCACTTGGATGCTATACAAATTATATAAACATAAGTAAAACCTATAAAAAAATAGTGCCAAATGAGACTTTAATTTTCGAATCAACATATCACGGATGTCGCAGCGCTCCCCGTAGAGATTTTATTGGACACATAGTTATGTCTTTTTACAACAACAAAAAAAGCAGACAACCCAATTGCAACATGGATACCAAAATATTAGGAATATATTTAAGAGTTTTTCACACAGAGTGGAATTTTTAGTTACGGTATTCGTGGCAGCAACTGTGTCAACTTTGTCCGTGGAGGTGATGCTGTCAATGACAGTAATGAGTTCGGGGTTGATGTCATTTTAATGTATGACTTGGGAAACACTGGGGGCGGTGGTGTTCGAGCAAACAATCCTTGTAAAGAAAAAAAAAACGATACTAATAAGAAATATAGATTCATAAATAGATAATGAACGCTACAAATTTTCTATAAACATGCCTTGTATTCTGTGGCTAATTACAAAATTGTGGCAACCATTTGTGACGGATGTATGGCGGGTAATACGAATACGACAAGTTGAAATGTTATGTTTTGCGACGATTTTGTGATGGTTTTATCATGATTTTGCGATTAATACTACCATACCATATGCACATGAATTCGTATGTAATTTAAATGCAACTCATATGAATTATAAATATATTATATATATACATTTCTAGTAATTTTGCGTAAAATTGACACATACACGGATTCCAGTGATTGGTCAATATTTATTTGCCTTTAATTTAATTAATTTTTATAGTTAGAAGCACACACAAAAATACATGATTTTATTCTTTTCACATATTGGGATGGGACTGGGGATCTGATGCGAATAAATAATGGGCCTTGGGCTGCTGAAGGCCCACACTCGTATTATTATGTTTGTTAGTATAAGAAGGAGTATGTACCGAAAGAAACAATTAATCAATCAATGAATACAACTTCCTAAACCCTAACTCTTCTCTTCTCATCTCATCTTCTTCTACTCTTCTCCCATTTCATCTCGTTACATCTACCAGGTCCGCATCAATTGGTGCTTTCACTGAGAGCGTAAAAGTTGGATGTGGACCATGGAAAAACAGACATCACCGATTGTGAGTCAAATACTCCTGAAGATCGAAAACATGATCAAAACTTTGGAGGGAATGAAACCGACTCTTGAGGAGAGGCAAGCTCACTCGTCCAGAACAACAAGCCGATCCGACCAAGTACAATCCGCATACCTCGAGACGACACCCATCGCACAAGTTTTCGGTCATTCTGGACACTCCGAGAGCGAGGAGCCCTCTGAAGATGACGGTGTTGTTAGCTCCGAGGTATTATCCAACGGATCCAAGGCTATCATTGATAATACGATAGAGACGGTTGATGTTTCTCAAGAGGCTGACCTATCGATTGGTAAGGCACTTCCGGAACAACAACAAATGGTATTAATCAACACCTCTGACTCTTATTATATTTTGGATAATAAGATTGCTGATGTTTGTGTAAACGGAGGAAGAACTGGTGAAATCCAGTTTTGTGTTGACAGCAACATTTCAGAGCGATGCCTTACACCTGTTTGTGAAAATGATTCAGTGAATGTGATTTATTTGTTTGTCACAAAGATGGCTTTTGTTGGAAGCTGGTGCTATGTTCAGCCACTTGTAATTGCTACAAAACCACCGGCAAAACCTCCGGATGACTCGTTGAAGATACTTTCGATGCTCAATTCTTACCAATTAATGACATTACTATCAATTATAGTTGCTGCCGAAGAGTCTGATGCGGTAATTAGGCCATGTGTGAAAGGAAATTGTCTTCATTACTTAATGATTCAAACTGGGAAGTTTGTATCAGAAGAAGAGTCTAACTTCTTACCTAAGTTGAGGTTGTTTGGAGATCTCTCGTTTTATTTCAGCATGTTTGACTTAGCTGCTTGTTGTAAGCGTGACGGGAATGACGAGATGTTTAAGTATGATCAGCTTATTCGAAAGGTATTGGTGACTATGGCCAGTGGGAAAAAAGTTGAAGTTACTACAAAATTTCTTGGACAAGATTGCTGTGAAATGGAAAAAATTACTAGTGAAGTTTGTTCCTTTGCTGGATACTGGAGAATGGGAAATCTGAGTACAGTTTATGATGATAACCGTATTTTTGATGGTGATATATTACTCTTCACCTTAAGTCATCAGAAAAGTGAAGATTCTTACTTGTTGATTATTGGGACTACACAAGAAAGATATGACGCATTAAATTTCCAACATGAAGATACTGGACTTGTTTCTGGGATTTTGGCTTGTCTATGCCTATATGCTTTTGTCTATGGGTACAAGCGTGATATTAAGGCGGTCACTTTTAGGCTTGTGTCAGGTGGCAAAGTGATGGGAATGAAAAACCGTGTTTGGATGGATCAGAGAGATGTGCATGATAGGGATCATGATAAAATGTCTGATATAAAAGGTGGCATGTGGGTTGTGGGTCATTTAGATGATCACTTTAAAATGCTTATTGTAAATGTTGGAAGGGAGACTCAAGTTTGGGATGACTACACATGGTTAACTCTGATTGATGATGTTGATTATATTCAGGGAAGGCGGCACAAGAGCCTGAGAGGTAAGATTAATTATCGAGATGACGAGGATTGTGCTAGATATATATATCCCTGCCCTCAGTTGTCAAGGAATGACACATATTGGGATCTCGCTATATTTGGCAGAGCTAGGCCTCGTTCTCAAATTATGAAAGATGAGCTCTGCTACATGGTGAACAAGTGGGTTGATGAGAAAAAAGTGTTTCAACTTTATCGATCATGTTGCGCAGTAGTGAGCTATAAACTTGATTCTGGACATAATGGTGAATTGTATGGGGATATTAGAGTTTCAAGTATGTGTGGAGTTTATGGGTATGGCAAGCCAGCAGCTATCGAGGACATAGTTATTCTATGGAAGGTTAAGAAAGTACCTGTCACGTATCATGGTTCTAGTTTGGTTGTTATATCAGATGTGGGTACTTCAGTTAAAATAAAAGTTGATATGTGTGAGGACAGAGGTGACCTGGAATGGATTAGCCCCACTGTTTTGGGTTTGCAAGTTATGTCCAATAATGAAATTTATAAGGACTTTTTGATGGCCAATTTGCAGGCTTCTCATAGCATCAGTTGGTCTGCTTCATACAAATTCTCATATGAAAATAGTTGGATGTTGGGCATACAATCTTGTGATCTCCTCATTCATTTTTGGGGTCATTTGATCATTAAGGTATCAAAGTGGCAGATTTCTGTTATGGCTGACAAACAGTGCATGTGTCTTTTGCAATTTTCAAGTAATCATTATGGTTCAGTACTTCTATTTTCTTATCTCACTATTGTCCACAACATTAGAAGTTACAGATTGGTTGAGATTTGTGATTATTTCCGGGTTAACAATTATGGACTGGCTATTGAGAGGTCAAGGAAGGAGTTTAAGGGTTCACTGAACCGATGCTACTGGATTTCTAAAGTTATTCGCATCGAAGTTTTCAAATACAAGAAGAAGCACAAGGAGTCTATCATGATAGGATCTGATGAATGGTCGTCAACATATTTCAACTTTTTAGTTGAACTAGAGGATGGTCCCGAACCGTTTTTGAGGGATTCAAGGCGGCTTGTTCGAGTCCCATTGCTGCAAGATTCAGTCTATGCACATTTCCTTGAACTTGTGCCAGATGCATTTATGGAACTAATAATTTTAGATGCTTTTGTCAAATGGCTGACTAGAAAGAAGATTGCAATTAAGGCTTCTTTACTGCTTGGCGACCTGTTTGTGTCCGGGACTGTACTAATGCGGTGCATCAAAGAGGTCATTGACGATGCAATGAAAGTGGCAGATGTTACTTATGTCTCACTCCTGCAAGAACTAATTGGAAGCCATCCAAAGCAATATGCTGGAAAATCAACTAAGCAGAGATTCAAGAAATGCTCAAGATATGTACTTGATTTCGATAACGAGGCTATGACATTGAAGATGCAATTGATGCTCAAGGCTGTTTTTGAGAAGGTCTTTGTGTGGCATCCCCTTGCTTCCATCTTTACTTGGAACCGTGAGCTTTTATTGTTTTCATTGCCAAGACCACCAGAAATTGATGACCTTGAGGACAAGGTCGATTTCAAGGGGCGAGGAATGATGCGAATAAATAATGGGCCTTGGGCTGCTGAAGGCCCACACTCGTATTATTATGTTTGTTAGTATAAGAAGGAGTATGTACCGAAAGAAACAATTAATCAATCAATGAATACAACTTCCTAAACCCTAACTCTTCTCTTCTCATCTCATCTTCTTCTACTCTTCTCCCATTTCATCTCGTTACATCTACCAGGTCCGCATCAGGATCGGAGCAGGGTTGTTGGGTGGGTGGGTTGCTGGTTAGGGAAATGGTGTCGGATGTGGGTGAGATGGCGGCTTATGATGCTGGTTTTGATGATACTGTCTATGACTTCCGATCATATAATTTCTGCTATTAATTTGTTGTCTTCTTGTTTATATATTGGAGTCACGGTTTTGAGAGTTTGTAACAAAAAATGGATGCTGGCTCTATGACTTAAATTGATCTTGTTTGTAAATGATGGAGATAACAAAAATGGCCTAATAGAATGGACTGATGTCAATTTCGAATATGATGGAATCATTGGTTTTGAGTTCACTTATTTCTACATGGATCTTCTACCAGCAACTAAGGCTGTTGACATCGTGCATCCTATAGCCTTCGGAATTTCTTGTTTGCTCTCTAATTGAAACTCTTGGACGGCTCGATTTAGTCTTGCATAAAACAGTTTGATATGATAGTTCAAATATTGTTTGAATTCGGTTTAGTGAGGTCGGCGGTTCAAACCCGGCCCATAAATGCATCTTAAGGTAAGCGTTTTGAAGTTATTTGCCAATCATATTAAAATTGATTAATGAAAAGCCTTACACAAGCTAGTTCATGTCAATTGTGCCCAAATTGAATGCAGCAATTTTTAAAGCCGGAAGAAACCTTATGATCAGTGATTCAGCTTGCTGTAACAAAATGCAAGTCTGAAATTGGTAATATGAGAGAAACCAGGTGTGTCAAATATCTGGTGCGACGGAATAATAAAAATCTTATAAATCAAAGATTCGGTTTATAATTATATAACTGATTTATTTTACTCAATACCGACTTTCATGTACAAGTGAGGTTGGACTTATCCAAGAGCACATTGTACAAGGGCCCCATTCTCTTTAACAGTTATGAATCCTTTTAACATGCCCAATTTTGTTTTGGCATATGGTCCATAAAATGTCAGGACCGGCCCTGATTTTACCCTTAATCTTATTTGGTTTAGTTAGTAATGAATGAGATGGTCAAATAAATCTCAAATTCCTTAATCACAATGAGTCATATGTTATTTTAGTTGAACAAAGCATGTTCGTAGTTCTTTTTAAATGAGGTTTGTACCTAAACCTTCATACTGTATGGAAAGTTCATATACAGACAATCAAGTTTGTGAAAAGAAAAAAAGAATTTAAATATGTGATGGGACTCTTTAGGAAATCCATAGTCTAAACTCACCATAATTGTATTTAACACCAATAAACTTATCCTAATTAAAATGGAGAAAATCTGATACTTTTAATGTCAGCATTTCACTTTATGTGTTTCTTTTAACGCTTTCTGATTTCACGAATAGATTAGAGTTTAAACTCTGACTTGCTAAATTTGTGAAAAAGAGAAAAATTATAAAAAAAAATCATAGATGAGTAACATAGTAAAATAATAATCATTGACCAAACTGCTTTATAAAATATATATATACATATA
Source organism: Rhodiola kirilowii (assembly GCA_033675215.1). NCBI lineage: Eukaryota > Viridiplantae > Streptophyta > Magnoliopsida > Saxifragales > Crassulaceae > Rhodiola > Rhodiola kirilowii. The sequence goes on from CM066194.1 coordinate 4,737,797, forward strand.
TATATATATATATATATATGAGTAAAAGTGGAAAACAGTGCCAGTTATGAGACCTTTGTTTTCAATTCAAAGTCAACTAAAGGGCTGAACTTTTTTTTACTCAAATTTAAAGTTTTATACGGGCTACTAAAAAGGGGAAAAAGACTTTTTTTTTTTTTTTTATCAACTTGCAAAAAGAATAAAATAACAGACATAAAGTTTGTTTATAGATAAAAAGAATGAATGGCTAGGGGGAAAAGATCAGGTGCTAAAATCCGTAACAATATAAATAGACTTGCAATGAACAATTTAAAATCATAATTCTTCGTTATTGTTATTATCAAACATGGGAAGTCTGAGACAGACCATCACCGTGTCATCATTGCTTGCCTTTGTATTTTGGTCACAGATGATCATCGTGTCGCCTTTGGTTCCTCAGCCACCTTTGGATCGGCCAAGGATCTGGGTTCAAATTTTCAACAAGTCGCAGACTGGGCATGACATTGTGTTACATTGTTGGTCGAGTGAAAATGACTTAGGCTTCCATGTCCTCAAGCTTGACCAAATGTATCAATTTACCTTCACTTCAAACATTTGGGGCAGCACTAAATTCGAATGCAACGTTCAATTTGGCGACGGGTTTAAGAGACAATTTATGGCGTACATATTTAGGCGTGATAGTTGTCGCCATTGCATTTGGCACTTGAATGAGCAGAAAGCATGTCATTTGAGGGAAACTGAATGGATTTGTTACGATTATTATTAATCGTACTTTTAATAAAGTTTATGTGTTTCATAAACCAATAATATATGTACCAATTTCTATGCTCATGCACTTTTTTTTTTTGTTTTTGAATTTTTGGGCTTTGAGCGGATTAGGCCCAATTTGAAATTAAGGGCCTCGGTTTCGTGGTCCATTTGAAACTTCCTCGGTTAAGTTTTGCAAACCCGAACCGTTCATAAGACCTTCAAAATGACGTGGCAATCCAGCCCTTCGGATCACCGGGAAAGATTTGGTGGGAAAATTATTAATTAGTTAAATAATGGAAATTGGTTTTTCTCTGACGTTACTATGAAATAAAAATAAAATCCTGGGGAAAAATATTTTTTAAAATTAAATAAAGAAATATTGTTTCCATACATAGATTTTAATACACAGAGTCTATAAACAATCTCCATTATCGCACCTCTCTCTCTCTCTCTCTCAATTCATCATATCGATTTGCGCCGTCAACTTTCCGATTTTCATCCGGCATTCCTATCTGATTTCCCGACGTCGTTGTCACAGCTCATCGGTTCTGATTGGGGTAATGATGAAGGAAATTTGATGACGTTTGTAGGCGGAGTGGTTTTGTGAATTTAGGGTTTTAATTCTTGTTTGGTTCCGATCTTCTGCAATTGTTCTGTGATTGGTTGATTAGGGCGAAATTGAGGTGATGAATTTGTGATTTTGGGTTGGAATTGGGACGATTATGGAAGGGGGCGTGAGATCCGGAGTGTTGCAAGGGTCAGTGGTGAAGAGTAAGAGTGGGATGGGAGCAAGTCGCTCTTTTCAGTCTGGGAAGGAGAAGAAGAGGCGGGGGATGGTTTCAAGTGATTTGGAGTCGAGTGAGGAGCTGGAGGAGTCTTGTGTGAGGAAGGGAGCTGATAGAGAGAGTGGCTCGTCGAGCAGGAGGGATAGGTTTGATCAAGATGAGTGTAGGAAAGGCGAGGATGACTGGCTTGGGAAAAAAAGAAAGTTAGATGTTTTCGAGTTTGATGAGTATGATAGATTTGATGAGAATCTTAGGACTAAGAAAGATTGTGGAATTGATTGGGAAGATAGTGAAGACAAAGGAAATATATTTGCGAGTCCGAGTGATGCTATGCGGATGGATTCAGAAGCTGCAACTAGTGAAGGAGGAGGAGTCATTGTTTATAAAAGGAGAAGCTCATTCAAGGTTGGCTCTACTAGATTAACTAGTGTTAGGAATAAATTTGCTAATCAGTCCATGAATAGAAATGTTGATTCATTATTTAGTTCTAAGAGCAGCAATGCTTCAGTGGAGTCCCTTAGAGTGCAGGGCAAGAATGGTGTCCTTAAGATGCAGGTGAATAAATCAAAAGGTAGCAACTTACATAAAACTCATAGTAGTCTTGATGCTGAAGATTATAAAACTCCAAAGGATGGTACTACAGATCAAGCTGGCTCTGTTGGTAGAACTGGGAAAGCCTTTCTGAATTTGCACAAGTCAATGTCAACGAAGAGCAGTCATATGCAGGATTCTGGAACTGATGACAGTGATACTTCCTCCAAGTCTGGAAGGATTTTGGATTCTCGTAAAGCGGTGAGTAGGAAACAATGCAAAGGAAAAATCACCACACCAGATAAAAGCATACCACCTGTATTCAGATCCAGGTATGAAAGGAGCAAACATCGTGGTGGCACAGAAAAGCAGAAGTTGAGAGAACATATTAAACAAATGCTACTGGATGCTGGTTGGACAATTGATTACAGACCTCGAAAAAATAGAAGTTATAACGATGCCGTTTATATTAATACTTCAGGTACTTCATACTGGTCAATTATCAAGGCATATGACGCTCTTCAAAAGGAGGCTGCATATAAGAATGAAATAATCTCACCCGTAGGTGAGTCTTCATTCAGTCCACTACCAGAGACTATCCTTTGTAAATTAACGAGAACAACGCGGCAAAAGGTGGAGAAAGAAAAGAAAATCAAACGCCATGAAAATGGCAGGAGTGGTCGCTTGAAGCAAGCTTCTGCGAGGAGGTCCTCGAAAGCGAACTCTGAATCAGAAGAAACAACAAGTGATGAAGACCAAGAGGAAGATTATGATGAAGAAGAAGAAGAAGAGCTGAATCTTCTCGATAAAAAGTGTAGTAAGTCGCTGAAAGCTGAGAATGATTTAAATCGCAACTCAGGAAGTCAATATCTCGACCAGTTTTCACATGATGAGGATCTTGTGAGTCATGGCAAAAAAAAGCACTTACAGCCGCAGGCAAGAAAAAACAAAAAACTTGGCAGGTGTACGTTGTTAGTTCGCAGCGCCAACAAAGGAATGAATCCTAATGATGGTTATGTACCGTATACAGGAAAACGAACTTTACTTTCTTGGTTAATCGACTGTGGAACTGTTGAGTTGAGTGAAAAGATTCGGTTTATGAACCGTACTCGTAAACGGACATTACAGCAGGGTTGGATTACCAGAGATGGTATCCATTGTGTTTGCTGCAATAAAATTGTCACAATTGCAAAGTTTGAGGTTCATGCAGGAACCAAGCTCTGGCAGCCGTTTCAGAATATTATTACGGAGAATGGGGATACTCTTTTGCAGTGTATGCTAGAGGCATGGAATCAACAGGCTCAGTCTCTTCCTAATTACTTCCATAATGTAGATGTCGATGGTGATGATCCAAATGATGATACTTGCACCATATGTGGAGATGGTGGGGATCTTATCTGTTGTGATGGTTGCCCATCAACATTTCATCAAAACTGTTTGGGTATAGAGGTATGCATGCTTCTTAAAAACACAATATTAGTATAACGTCCGTAATCTACTTCCCCCTCTTCTGCACGTTTGTCATCTTATTGTAAGCTTTGTAATAACTATATAAATTGGACAATGTGTACTTGTAGCATGACTATTATTCATCTGTATGGTTCACTCACATATTTATGATACCTAGTCCTTTAATATATATTCAAGGTGTCTAGTGAAGTGACTAGCGAGTAGTACTATTTACACTTGGAATTTCATTGAAAGATAAATTTCATTGTCATTTGATATATATCAAACCTATATTGGAATATGAAGTTTTCAACAAGTTCAGATAAGGAATCATCTTGTCAGGTTTTACTGGTTCTAAGTTCTATAGTTAGTAAAACACCAATCATGCTTATCTTTGTAGAAGTAATGAAAGTATGATGCTTTGGGGATGCCTTCCTTAATGGCAGCTGCATTAATTGCTGCAACTATTGAATATGTACTCAGGCTAACTGTCGTGTCACTTGACCAATCAGTCAAAAACAATATGTCATTTCCAATATTTCTGCTGGATGAGCTGCATCCCCGCTAATGGTTCCTGAGTTGATTTCAACATGTACCCCTGCCGTGTCTATGGAACTTGGATTCGAGATTGTTGCAAACCAGTTAGACTGAGTTTCTTGCTGGTTAATAATGCTCATTGTCTGTATGTTATATTAGTTTACTATATGTAAAAGTGAAGTTCCCTTAATTTATGCCTTTGTTTATGTATCAGGTCCTTCCTGCAGGGGATTGGCATTGTCCACAATGCATATGTATACACTGTAGTGTGAGTGATGAGAGCGAAATCGGTGGTGATACATCCAAATGTTCACTGCAAACATGCAGCCTTTGTGAAAAGAAATGTACTTATGAATTCATGGAACTATTTTCGCATTCTTGTCTTATTTATGTTCTTGTAATCTCTTCATGGTGTAACTGGGTCTGTGATATCTGAAATTTTGCTCTCGCAGATCACTTTTCATGCCTTAAGGAGGTGGATTCTTGTGCTGTCGATTCAAATGGCTACCCTTTTTGTGGTGCAGAATGTGAAGAGGTACTACTTTGTTGAATGCTTAATATTACATTCCAGTCCCGTCATATATGATCCATGTTTTTGGGTTTTGACAATTCTGGCAATTTCGTCCTTTCTACTCTTCCCGGGGCAAATTGCTCATCCACTTTCACAACTTTCTGGTTCACTTGATTTTTGCCCCGTCTTAGCAGTGAGCTTTTGATTTCAAGATTCTACTTTTCTCTATACTTGCTTAGTTTCTTTCTAAATTTTCCATCCTTTAATTTCATCTCAGTTTCCACTGAACCAGTTGGAGGATTATTCTAGAATCATGGATCTGAATGTAGTTTTTATTCTACAGCTGCACAGGATTTTACAAAAGTCCATTGGAGTGAGAAATGAACTGGAAGAGGGATTTTCATGGTCTCTTATCCGCCGAACAATAGTAGATTCAAATGACTCTATCAATGAAACTCCTCTGAAAGTTGAGTGCAATGCGAAGCTAGCGGTTGCTCAAACTATTATGGATGAGTGCTTTTTACCTATTGTTGATCGGAGGAGTCAAGTCAACCTTATTCATAATGTTCTTTACAACTGCGGGTACGCATAGACAGTTACTTACTTTGAAATTGCTCTCTTTTAATTTTGTCTTATATAAAAGTGAAAGCAGTTATACTACACTTGCTATTAAAATTATCTGATATTTGTTAGCAACTGGTGAAGGTGAAGTTAGTCTCTATTCAGGGTAGTTAATACCACTTTGATTGAGCTGTTGTTTCACAATCATTGTTTTGTAAGCTGTGACATACTATTCAGTTAGTGATGCATTGCCAGCTACTTGCCTGCAGAGGTTTCTGCATTTATCCCTCAATGGTGAGGTGGTTTGTTAGCATGATGAATTATGCCTAGGGAATTTTGAAGTTATAGTCATCATACAGAGTTATAGATCTTTAACTCCTTTGATTTACTACCTCTATCTGTTTTTTTATTGTTACTTCTATATGTTTTAGCTACTATGAAATTCCATGATTTATTTGCGTTCTATTTACTTGCTGATGAAGCTACTCCTTTGCATATCTATTGCAGATCAAATTTCAACAGACTGAACTATAAAGGTTTCTATACTGCTATATTGGAGAAGGGAGATGAGATTATCTCTGCAGCGTCTCTCAGGTACTAGTGATATATATTTGTTTTGTCATTTGTTTCTTTTTTATATGCTTGCTTATCCATAAGTTTGTTTCCAGAAACAGAGATGTCTGTTGCATTTTAGCCTTTGGGTATTATTAACTAAGATTCTGTTATTAGTTGCTGGTCGGCAGTTAGCCTGAAAATTTTACGTTATATTATTTAGAGTCATGATCAAGTACGTTGTTTGCAGTGTTTCTTTTAGTTGTCTTGTCTGTCATTGGCTGTTTATCTAACCACGTAAGCTTGCATCTCTTGATAGGTTTCATGGGACCCAGTTTGCTGAAATGCCTTTTATCGGTACTCGACATATATACAGACGCCAAGGGATGTGTCGTCGACTGTTTTCAGCCATAGAATCTGTAAGCTTCCAGTTTTGTACATAATATTCATAAATGAGTAAGTGTTTTATGAAATACATATTCATTGCTGAAATGATCAGTAAAGTCAGCTAAATTTTTAGGTTATTAGCTGGTTGAGTTCTTGATTCTGAAGTTCTTTTTTATTCACCAGTTAATATTCGTTGGCTCTCTTCTTCAGTCACACTTTCTTCCATTTTAGGCTGAGCAACTCTATATCCCGTGCTTTGTACATTCAGGCGCTTTGCTTGTTCAAGGTTGAGAAGCTCATAATTCCTGCCATCTCAGAGCTCCTGCACACATGGACTAAAGTTTTTGGATTTCATCATCTTGAGCAATCTGACAAAGAAAAGCTTAGGTCATTCAATTTGTTGGTATTCCCTGGAATAGACATGTTACAGAAGGTGCTAATTGAGAAAAACAAATTGGAGGATGAAGCCGTAGTAGAAACAGGTGTGTAAGATTTGGTCACCTCAATAACAATATTTCATCCTAGATAGGTAACACAGTGTTGCACTGTTTACCTTATGTGTTATTCGGGAAGGGTTATATGTGTATAAAAAATGGCAGACGATACAGTTGGTGGGCAAAAATATATTACAAGGCACAAACTTAGTTACCTACTAATGACTTTTGTTATTGTCATGGCCTTAGCCTTAATCCTAATTATTTGGATTGCGTACACTTACAATTGCAAACAGTGTGAAAAATGCATGTATTCAAAACTATAGATTAAACTGGTTCTTTCCTAGGGCTTCATACGAGGTACAGATTAGTTGCTGGTTTGTTGAACCCCCTTATTTTTTGTGATTGTAACTAAGATCATGTATATCTTTGGGAACATAATTACCAACTCCTAGCTCAATGCATGTCAGTGTCACATTTGTATGAAATGCTTCCTAATGTCGATGTAAATACGCAGGGTTATACAGCACGAACGAAGCTACGCCTGATTTGATGTGCCAAGATCCTGGTGTTCTCATGAATGATTCATCTGCTCCCAACAGTCCTTTGGACGATCAGCATGCTTGTTCTGAACCACGAAACGGGGTCACAGAACACATGAATGAATCATGTTTTCCAATTGAACTTGAGAAGGTGTGTGTTGATGATGGTATTGTCACCAACAAACAAGCTAGTGCGCCAGATTCAATTGGAACTCAGGACTTTCCTTCCATCAAAGAAGTCCTTCACGTGGAAGATAGAAACACAGCATCCGAATTAAATTCTGAAGAGACTAAAGCAAAATCTGAATCTGAAATGAAGTGCCACTATGCCACAGATTGCAACAATGCTGATGCAAATATGAATGTTGAACTTGTGTCTGAATCTGTTGTTGGGAAAGATGTTCAGTCAGTGGAGGATGCTGACAATCACAACTTGCCTGGAAGCGACATTACAGACCCCGTTTCTCTTGGTGGATGTGTTGAGTCATATCGATCCACCGATGATTGTGATGTACCAACTGGTTGTGATGATAAGGTAATCAGTTCTAGACCTTGTTCTGAGCAGTGTACCCCGCCTCACCCCGATGAAGCCAAAAAGGCTTTGGCTGAAGAAGTCATTTCAAATACACCAACTCATCAAGCAATGGGTCCTGAAGAAAACTCAGGTGATCTCGCAGCATGTGCAACAGAATTCAATACTCTACAACTGCACACTTTAAATGGTGAAATAATTATGGACGATGCGGAAATTCAGAGAACATCTTGTGACAATCCTACATCGAAGGAGAAATATTTTTCATCTCACTTGACTTCTGATGCTGCTGCAGTTGAATCAGTATTGTACCCGACATTAACGGAGAAAGATTCGCACAAGGTAACTTCACCCATCTCGATTACATATACTACGGTGGCACGCATAGCACCAGATGAAGATGTTGACATGATCTCATTACTGGACACAGACACCTCCACATACACTACTTCAAATATGATCAATGTCGGGCAAACATTCAGCAATGGATCTGCAGTTGAGAAGGGGACTGAATCATTAGTTACCCTGAAAATAATCTCTGATGCCGCTGAACAAGCTGTCATTTGCTCTGCGACCGACTCCATGGCAGCTGAATGAAGTGAAGCTAAAGCCTGAATTTACTCTTACAAGAAGGCTCTGTTTGGTAAACCATTACATCTGTGCCTGCTTTAACATTGTGCTTTCAATCTTCCCTCCTCCATAGGGCATAGCTGGCAACTCTTTCCAATGTGATATAGAGGATAAAACAATTCCTAGTTCTCTCCATAGATGTAAACTAACCATATCTATGGACACTACGTTATGCAGTGTCCAGTATACCTAAGGACATTATTGAAGCGGGAGAAATGCCATAAAGGGTGTCTTTTTTTTCCGATGGAATAGAGGCTAATACTAACCGAACCAACAACAAACATAAAGAAAGTATAATAACCTTGACATAAAAGTCATAAAGACATAGAAGACGTAGCAGCGCGATCCGTGTCAAGCTAATCATCATCCAGCTGTTGAAACGTCTTTACATTCCAGAGGCCTAAATTCGCATCACGCCAAAGGTGGCCAAACGGATGAAGCCAAGCTTCAAATAAGCACTACAACCCCATCCACTTTTCTATAAACTTTAAACTTCTTCAGCCCGCCATTCCACCCCGGTAAACACCGGCCTATAAACTACCCAGATTTAACCCGGCTACATGGATAAATCTGACCTAAACTACACCCGAAATCGAAAAACTATACACAAAAACGGCCGAAGCCGCCCCAGCACAACCCTCCAGCAAGTCCCTGGCCCACACCACACCACCGGCCAGAGGAAAGCCGCCACCGATCAAGCCTAGCTGCGCCAGAGCTCCACCAGCCGGACGACCACCCCAACCGGTCCCAAGCTACAGTCTACAAACAAAATCAACGACCTCCATCCCTATCTCCACCCCAACCCGCACCACCCGAGATCGCAGCCGCTCCTAGGTCCACGCCGAAACCACCCCAATCGGCGATACCAAAGCCGATCTGCTGAGGGACGTCGACGAGGCCGTTGAGAACTCGAGGCCCCACGCACTTCGGAGAACGCCTTCGACCGCCTGAAACGTGTACCTCTTTCGATCGAGTTCTACCACCTTCTAGAGAGAAAACCTCTCTCCAGAAGAAAAGTTTGATTTTTCCGCCATGAAGGATGTCCTTGAGCGCAAGAATTTTTCAAATTGTCTCTTTTACGTATTCAATATGTCTCATTTGTTCCTGTTTTTGGTTTAATATTTTTTAAAGAGTCCGTTACACAAATATTAAAGTGAAAAGTGATTTTTACCTATCAAGCATTATTCTAATATATCTTATATATATATTGTATGAAAATTTTATTGGATACATGTGAATATCTAGATTCGTTCACTTAAGCACATGTCTTTAAGCACCTCTCATTGCAAACATTTAACTTGAAGCTCAACACCTCCCGGAAGGGATAGACGAAGCAACAACACCTACAGAAGAATACAACAACACGTCCACAAGAGACCAATAATATTTACGCGAAGAAGGAATAATTCGATCACGCCGAAGCGAGACGAATCCAAACTCTCTTTCGTGAGTCAAACTCTCTTTCGTGAGTGAAAAGTGAATTTTACTCTCACAAGATTTGTATGACAAACTATGTGCGTAATGAATTATAATTTGAATAAATATAAGCATGAAAGGATTGATATGCTAGGCCTGTCCACTTTGACTGAAATTTAACTGATCTTAAATGATCTTAACTGATCTTAACTGATATTAACTTATCTTAACTGATATTAACTTATCTTAACTGATATTAACTTATCTTAACTTAACTGAAACTTATATTGACTAATGAATAGTAATATTATGATGATGATGAATAGTATGATGACGATGGTATGATGAATAGTAATATGATGATGATGATGATGAATAGTAATTTTATGATGATGGTGAATAGTACTATTATGATGATGGTATGATGAATAGTAATATTATGATGAATAGTAATATTATGATGATGATGATGAATAGTAATTTTATGATGGTGAATAGTAATTTTATGATGATGAATAGTAATATACTGATGATGATGATGATGGGGTGATGATGGTGATGAATAGTAATTTTATGATGATGATGAATAGTATGATGGTATGATGATGATGGTATGATGAATAGTATGATGGCATGATGATGATGATGGTATGATGATGAATAGTATGATGATGGTATGATGATGATAGTATGATGATGATGATGGTATGATGATGAATAGTGTGATGGTATGATGATGGTGAATAGTATGAATAGTATGATGGTATGATGAATAGTATGATGATGATGGTATGATGATGAATAGTGTGATGATGAATAGTATGATGATGATGATGATGGTATGATGATGAATAGTGTGATGGTATGATGATGATGATGGTATGATGATTGTGAATAGTATGATGATGATGGTATGATGATGACGATGAATAGTATGATGATGATGGTATGATGATGGTGAATAGTATGATGGTATGATAAATAGTATGGTGATATGTTAAAAGTAACTTAACTAATCTTAAATGATCTTAACTGATATTAATTTATCTTAACTGATCTTAACTTATCTTAATTGATATTAACTTATCTTAATTTACAAGTCAAAAAAACAAGTCAAAGTGGACAGGGCCTAAAAGTTGTAGGATATGTAACCCTAAATTTAGGCCTGCAGTGTGAATCTTGGGCTTGAAACGCAGCGTTTAATGCGGCTTGAACTTGAAGTCATAGCAGTAGCAAGGCGCAGGCCAAATGACGACCATTCTTTCTCGTACGCTTCTTCATCAAATGATGTCCACTCCAATGGAACTGAGTCAACTGACTCTTCCACCAACTCTCTCACATCGATCCGCGACATCATTTCTTCACCACGGTCTCCGTCCTTCACTCAGACTCACTTCACTTCCGCATCTGCAATCCGTGCGATACCAGCCACGCCCTCGCATGGACATACTCTCGAATGCCCCTCGCGCTGCTCTGGTCGGCGACAACGGCTCGCCTTCTATAGGAGCTTCAGGTAAAGGCGCGACCTTTTCGTTTATTTTTGAAATGAGTTTTTCGCTTTTGAATGATTTAGGGTTTTTTAAGATTAGGTCGGATTGGGGAAGTGAAGCGGGTGACGAAGGAGACGAACGTGTCGGTTAGGATCAATTTGGATGGGACTGGTGTGGCTGACAGCAGCACAGGAATTCCATTTCTTGATCATATGCTCGATGTTGGTCTACTGACTTTTGTTTCAATTTCGTGTGGATTTGACGATGCATTTCTGAGCTTTTTTTTATATGTAGCAATTGGCTTCGCACGGGTTGTTTGATGTCCATGTGAGGGCTACTGGTGATGTCCACATTGACGATCACCACACTAATGAAGATGTTGCGCTTGCCATTGGCACGGTTGTGTATCTGTACGCTTGACTGATGATTTGTTGTACTTTGAGGGGCTGTAGAGTTACTTAATCTTTCTTTTGTAGGCTTTGCTACAAGCACTTGGTGATAGAAAAGGAATTAATAGATTTGGCGACTTCTCTGTGCCTCTTGATGAGGCACTTATACATGTGGCGCTGGTATTGCCATTGGCTTTTCAAACTTGCCTTTGTTGACGAGTAGTATGCTTTTGTTTGATTATTTATAATTTTATTCTAATTAGTTTATTCGATGTTGGTGTTCGATTTGAGTAATGGGAATTTGGTTTTTAGTATTTTACATGGTTTGTAGAAAACACTTAATGCAACACTTCTAATTGCAGGATTTGTCCGGGAGGCCATATTTGGGCTATGATTTGCAGATACCAACTCAGAGAGTTGGAACATATGATACGCAAGTAATAAACTTTACGTTTCACTTTCAAGAAGGATTAATGGATGTCAACATTTTAGGGCAGACTCGATAAGATTGATCTATAATTTTCATAATGTTATTGCTAACAACTTTTTTCTTTACGTTGACCTCCATGGCATCAACTGTTATTTGATTCTTTTAGTTCATCGATTACTTATATTTTTTTATTTTGACATGCAGTTGGTGGAACATTTCTTTCAGTCGTTGGTGAACACCTCAGGCATGACTCTCCACATCCGGCAGGTAATTACTCATATTGATAATTAAAGTTAACTTAGAACTTAGAACTTAGAAGTGAAAAAATATATTTTGTGACAATACTTCAAAAAATTTCCTTGTTTCCTCTTTTAACGTTTTTTTAAACGATCGATGGTTACTTGTTATTATTCGCGACAATATATGATATCTATCCGTCGTTTGCTCGCAGTTGTTAATTAGAATAATTGTGGAAGGAGGGTTTCTTATTTTTGCATCCATGAAATTGTTGTGTTTGTTTTTACATCCCATACATGTCGTTTGGATCATGAAACCATGCCCTTTTTGTTGTTGTTGAATTATTTTGATATTATATTTCTGCTCATATTAGCTTGCGGGAAGGAATTCCCATCATATAATTGAAGCAACCTTCAAGGCATTTGCCAGAGCCCTGCGACAAGCAACTGAAGCTGATCTACGTCGTCAAGGAACAATTCCAAGGTCAGGAACGACTGACATCAACTGCGACATGGCTGCTCTCATTCGCCCTTATATAATCCCATTTCTGATATCCTAACAATGTTACTTTCTAAAACTGCAGCTCAAAAGGTGTACTATCACGAAGCTAAATTAATAGCACCCTTAATAACAAGGAACTCCATAGCTCTGCAGATGCTCTAGGCTTCATTTGGCATGCACTGCACTCCATAATGTTCTATAAAAATCGAAGAGGCAACTTGTCCGAGACAAAGACAGCAAGGCGCAAGTGAGTTTGTAGCGCTTATTCTTGTGATCTTCCATTAGCCTCTTTCTGATTTGGCCTATCCACATCAATATGCTTTGTTGTTATTTTCCAATGTCTTCTGGGCATAATAACTTGTTTTGTGTGTGTGTGTGGGCATAAGCATAACTCAATAATCCATTTCAAACAGTAGTTGGTTTTCAGAATTTCTAACAAAATCTTTATAATTCCTCGCCCTACATAAAGATGTCAAGGCTTTAGCAGTGCACATTTCAATATATACAGATACAGCCTGCAGGTTTAATTACTGACAAACAAAGACCTTACAAGAATCTTCATCTTAGCTTAGCATGATTTTCTGACAATGGTTGCCAGTTTTCCATCCTGCCTCCCACTCACATTCTCACCTGTATAGTTACGAGTGTACATAGATATAGGGGTGGGTGTTCAAATGGCACTAAATCTAGACAGCGGCCCCAGATCCAAAGAGCCGAGAACTTGATGTAGTCCTAGAATTTTGGATTTGAAGTCCTGTCCAGCCTGAAAACCCAATACGAAAAGCGTCCTTTTAGAACTCAACCCTATTAAGTACTAACAAATATGGATCCATAGACATCACATTGAGAATATAGAATTAGAGATAAGAGTGATATTGAAGAATGATGGTACAAAAAGAGAAAATGAATGAATGCATATGCAGTAGAAGAATTCCTTGAAAGAGGAGCAACCTCCTCCTCTGTTTCAGTCTGATTTATGACTTTGCTGACACCCTTCACATGGGTGTCAGTCGAGTCCAGTGGGAGTGGGGGCGTGAGATGAGAGACTTCACTGTAGGTTTCAACCCTACAACACAAGGACACATTTCTTCACCACCATACTAGTACCACACTAGCCACTAGCCACTATCTCACTCTCACTCATTTTTTTCTTCTTGTTTGCTTCTTGCTTTTTCCTCTCTTTTAACTTTTTTTTTTTTTTTAATACACACATCTCACACAGGACACAGCCTGCTACATTCTTCTGTCTACCGTTTTCTTTTTATGATCTGATGGAACTTACCTTTAACAATTCTCCTGTTATGTTATCATGAATATAAACAAAATTAAATAAACACAGCAATACTGTTAATAGTAAGCATTTCTAGTAAATATTTAAATTAATGATTCAGGGCGGTGGCTTGTAGGTTGGGTATTGCCTGAAATCTTTCCGTTCCGTTCCGTTCCATTCCTGATGACTGTACTGATTACTATCTGAACTTTGATATTTGAATAACAATTGTCAAAAAATATACTAGGTATGTATGAATTCTGAATCACCCATAAATAAATAAAATGATTTAATTGTGTAAACTTCAGTTAAATAAATCAAATTGCGTTTGCCATAAAAAAGTATTTATTTTTAATTACGTTAAGTGTTTCGCTAATTTTCATAATCGCTTAGCATTTCATTATTTAATAGTAAAATAATGTACGTAATTACGGTTCAAATGAGTAGTCAAACTACAACCTGATATTGAAAAGAAATTGAATCACTTTCTTACCTTACGCACCCCGAGCGCACGTTAACCCTGTCCATATTTTTCCAAAAATTAAATGCCTCTGTATCCACGTGTCATCATCCAGAGACATCCACGTCATCATTCCCGTCCCGTGTTTTCCTCCGTCTACCTAGTCGACCTAATTTTGCATTTACCAACTTATCCCTCTTCTCCATTTTCTCTCTCCTCTCAAAAAAATCTTCTGCCCCCTAATTTCTAGGGTTTTCGGATTCTCGAATCGTCGCCGGTTGAAGATCCGTCCGGCCATGGGGTCGAACCCCGTTCCCGAAGCTCCGCCGAGCTTCGACGACTTTCAGCGCCAGGCGTCGCTGATGACGAGCTGCACGCTGTTGTGGAAGGAGCTGACGGACCACTTCACTTCGCTTGAGGAGGATATTTTGAGGAAATCGGAGGCGATCAAGAGGAAAATCGAGACGCTGGAGCACCAGACGAAGGAGTCGCTTCAGGTTTTGAACACGCGGGAGGTGAGTATTGAAGAAAGTATCAATATCGCGCTTGAGACGGCTGAGAGGTGTCGTGACGCGGCGCTTGCGTCCCTGGAGAGTGAGGATGGGGAAGTGGATGATGGAGAGGGTTTGTTGATGAGTTTGAAGAGGTTTTGCTTGAGGATGGATTCGCTAGGGTTTTGGAGATTTGTGAGTGTGAGGAAGAAGGAGCTGGAGACGTTGAGGGAGACTGTTCCGCTGGCTTTGGGTGAGTGTGTAGATGCGCCGAGGTTTGTGCTTGAAGCGATTTCGGAGGTGTTTCCGGTGGATAAGAGGGAGGATAAGAGCGAGAGGTTGAATGATTTGGGATGGGCTTGTGTGCTGGTTTTGGAGTCGTTGATTCCGGTTGTGGTGGATCCTGTGATTGGAAAAGCAAGGCTGTTGGTTACTCCCAGTGTAAGGAGCAGGGCGAATGAAGTGGCCGACGCATGGAAAGAGAGCTTGGATCAGCGAGGTGGAATTGAGAATGTTAAGACTCCTGATGTGCATACTTTTTTACAGCATTTGGTGAGTTTTGGAATTGTGAAGGAGGAAGATTTTGGTCTGTACCGGAAACTGATTGTTGGGTCGGCCTGGAGGAAACAGATGCCTAGGCTTGCAGTTTCTCTGGGTCTCAAGAGCCAAATTCCTGGTAAATTTACTTCTACTTCTTTTTTCCCTCCATTTCAGCCATTATGCTGTAGTCATCTTAAGCTAGCTATTCATGAGTATGCTGGTAAATTCATGATTTTGGCTATTTGGTGGTAATCGTTGAAACTAGTTCAGTAGTTGGTAGTTGGTACTTACGGAGGGCCTTCGTCTGTCATTTTCAATTGTCATCTGTTGTTGGTAAATAATTGTTTAAAAATATAATTTTGAATCTGTAATAAGTTGCCATGGTCGGTTGGGAGGTTCTTTCTGGGTTATTATTGTACATGCCTTCTCCAAATCAACATTTGTTCCGAGCTCAAGTTAAATAGATGAAGTGTCTGGATCATTTAGATATGCTTAGGACTGTAGAATTCGTTTCACATGCTTAGGAGAATATAAAATGAACCACTAGTGGCTTGACATGGTAGAAAAGGTCTTAGTACTGCAACAATGTTATGGTATGTTAGTTAAAAAAATGAGGCCACAACCAGTAAGTGAAATACCTCAGCCCCGTGTGGTTGGGTTTGGGAGTTAAAAAAAAGGAACTGCGACAAACGTAACTATGTAAGGACACATGTGGGGTTGTTCTATTTGTTGCGTATTAAGTTCTACAATTGTTTCAAATGTCATTTTATACTTCTCGATTTCTGCTGTACTCTGAAGGGTATAAGCTACATGGTCGAAGCCTAGAAAGATAGACATGCATTTTGACCTACTATTCTGGACTTTGTTAAGGTGAATATGGCTTGATTGATGTGTCATCTCTTGTATGTACATGTTTGTGCAGATATGATCAAAGAACTCATTAGTAGAAGGCAGCAACTTGACGCGGTGCATTTTGCATTTGAAGTTGGCCTTGTGGACAAGTTCCCACCTGTTCCATTATTGAAATCCTATTTGAGGGATGCAAAGAAGGCGGTTGTGGCTGCTACAGGGGATCATAACAATTCTACCCGAGCTACGGTATATTGACTTTTATTTTACCGATCTACTAGTCATTTTTTGTTGTTGGCTAGACTATCAAGCTCACTGACTATTAAACACTCATACTGCACCATGAGTATTTTGGTTAAGTTTATGATATTGAAATTATTGTCATAGAAACCTGTACAAGCATACATGCAGTAGAAAAATGTGTTATTTAGTCAAAATGCCATTTACGAGTTGTCAACTTTTTTCATGGCCCAAGTTCATGCTGTGTCAGGTGATCATGTAATCACTGGTATTTTTTAGTCATGTTCACTTCAAATAACAAAAAGAGTTTGGCCTTTGATGTATTTTTTTTCCTCGTCATACAGTCAGGACGCAAGGAACAAGCTGCTCTTCGAGCAGTCATCAAGTGCATTGAAGAATACAAACTGGAGACTGAGTTCCCTCCAGATAATCTGAAGAAGCGTCTGGAACAGCTAGAGAAAGCAAAGACAGAGAAGAAAAAACCGGTTGCCATGGCAGTTCCTGCCAACAAGCGAACAAGAGTGAGCACTGGTGGCGGTCCTATGCCCCCTGCTAAGGCTGGACGGTCAACAAATGCTTATGTGTCTTCATCCTTCCAGACAGCTACCACGTTTGCGAGGTCTCCTTCGCAGACTCAGTGTAATGTCTCCCCCTCTCAGAGTCAATATACTGCTGCCTCCCCTTCTCACAGTCCTTATACCATCTCCCCGTCACACAGCCAATACACCATTTCTCCCCAACACAGCCAATATGCATCAGTGTCTCCTCCGTACCATTATGACATGCAATCTGGACCTGTCATGTATGTCAACAGGAGCCCACCATATGCTTACTCGCCAGAAACTGTTGTTATCCAACATCCTGGACCTTATGCTCCCCCGCAGATGGTGTACCCTCCGCACTATGGTCAGAATATGGCTCCAGTTTATCATCAGCAACCCTACTACTGATTCAACATGACATTGCGACCAAGGATGGTAACTCTTAGTTGATGACTCCTGAAACCAAACTCTCCTCACTTTTAAATGTTGTGTGTAATCTCTAACCGTAAACGGTACTGGTACTGATCATATGCGTGCTTTCTAATTTGTGATGTATGCGCCAGGCTGTGTGTTTCTAATGCTTTGACAGGAGGCTAGAAGTGAAGTTAGTTTTTTCTAATGTTTGAAGCATGTGTTTGGAGATCTCAGTCACATACGATCCTTCGGACACCCCTCATGAGGTTCCATTTGGACAACAATTTGGCTCTGGCAGTGTTCTCTAGCGTCGGTCGAAGGGTTGTGGTGTGAAGTTAACTAGTTAAGTGGTTGCTCATTGGGCTTGATTTTTTTAATTAGAGGAGTTGAAAGTCATCACGATTCAAATGGCATCTCTTTCTGTCCATCTTTTGGTGTTTAGTTTGGTACTTAATTTCTTCTGTTTTCAAACATCAGCCAAATTTAATATAAAGACCCAACAGTTGCCCATTGTGTCCAGCCAGACTCATTTGGTCTCCCAATAATATTGGGGGAAATTTCCCAAATTGCACAAAAATCAACATTGCATTTCAATTTTACACATTGTTTAGATTGGTTTTCCAATTTACACTAATTTTGTAAGCCGCTGTTGGCAACGGCGGCTTAAGCCCAGTGGCGTTGTTGCGCCAAAATATGCAGTCATGTGTCGTAATATTGCCAACCAAGCATAAGACGCCGTTGCCAACGGCGTCTTAACATTAAGACGCCGTTGCCAACATCGTCTTAATGTTAAGACGCCGTTGTCAACAGCGTCTAACATTAAGACGCTGTTGACAACGGCGTCTTAAGCCCAGTGGCGTTGTTGTGCCAAAATATGCAGTCATGTGCCGTCATATTGCCAAATAAGCATAAGACGCCGTTGCCAAGAGCGTCTTAATGTTAAGACGCCGTTGGTAACGGCGGCTTACAAAACTAGTGTAAATTGGGAAACCAATCTAAAAAATGTGTAGAATTGAAATGCAATGTTGATTTTTGTGCAATTTGGGAAATTTCCCTAATATTGGTACAAATTTTGAAGCTCAGAATTTTTTCCTAGCGGATATCCGTTTGCCTTGAAATCGACTGTTATCACAACTGTATGAAAATTTATAGCCCACTAACAATAGCCAGCCAGCAAATGCTGACTGATTGAATAAGTGTTCTGATTGTGAGATTTTTAACCATGAAGTTCATGAAGCATAGATATTGATCAAAGACAAGTAAGATGAGCAATCTTCAAAATCTCTTCAGATTGCCATTCATCACTTTACCTGAATAAACCCATGTTATCTAATAGCAGCACTCACCCAGGTTTGTACATCACTGATCACAGTGGCGGATCCAGAGCTTCGTCCGAGGGGAGTTCCAATTTTTTTTTCCCGAACAACAAGGATATTGGATCCGGCAAAAAAAAGGCCCGCTAATGATCCGGCGATTTTTTTTCGAACAATAAGGTCCGCTAATGATCAATCAACCTTATGAAGCTCATAAATGTGTCATCCAATGTCCATTGAAGATGATCTACATATGGATCGAAAGCTAATTGAATTTTCTATAACTTTCATGTTTAACTCAAGATGAAATTCGGAGGTTAAGCCGATAAAAACAGCGACCAAAGATAGATGATTAATTGAAATTTGCCGAAATTGAGGGGGGTCTGAGCCAATCTTCTAAAGCTCATAGAGGCGTAATCCGGTGTCCGTTGAAGATGATCCATATATGTATAGAAATCTAATTGAATGCTCAACAGTTTTCATGTTTACTTACAGATGAAATTTGGCGGTTAAGCTGATAAAAACAGTCATCAAAGATGGATGATTGATTGAAATAAGCCGAAATCGAGGGGGTCCGAGCCAACCTTCGAAAGCTCATAGAAGCGTCATCCGGTGTCCGTTTAAGATGTTTTTTATATGGGAGAAAGATAATTGAATGTTCTATAACTTTTATGTTTACTACAAGATGAAATTCAGAGGTTAAGCTCACAAAAATAGTGACCGAAGATAGATGTTTGATCACTATTTTTGGTCGCTTATTAACAATGTTTTTGTAGTGGATTATGATTCATCTAATTCATCTGATTCGTCGTCTTCATCTGGTTCGTTTGATTCTGAATCAGATGTCGTGTAAATCGTTTCATCACCTTCATCGTCGTACTCCACATCACTGTATTCATTAAAATCATTATCAGCAATGGTACTGAGAGTTACCATATTATTTACGATAGACAACTGCATATCGTCGTCCCCGTTCTCTTGGAATGGTAAATCGACTATTGAAATCATTATCAGCACATAGCCATATATTTCTTATCCACCACACAAGGCCATAAATGAAGCGAAATCTTGATATCGACTATTGCAGAAGATTGCGGTTGTATTTCAACAGTAATGCGAGGGTAAATATTTTACGTAAAAAAATCACTGTAAACCCATCGTAACGTCACTGATACTATTTGATGTTTGTGGTGGTTTTTACCGCTGCATTCTGGACATGGCAAAAACCGCCACAAAACCATAGAAAAAAATGTCACATATTTGAAAAAAACCACTGCAAAACCATTGAAAATATCATCGCAAATTTCAAATTTTAAAAAATCACCCCAAAAACTTATGTATATCCTTTGTAAATCGTTGCAGTAATTCCGTAATGCATAATTCCACCGCATAAATTGCCCAAATTTGTAATGTATATACAATAATATTTTTCTCACTATTAAGTTATCTCCTAGTTTGATACTATATATAATTCCATCTCTTTCAAAATTCTGAATTTTCTCAGCTTTCATTTGCATTTGGTGAGCTCCGGTCTGACAGCCGGCAACACATGGCGTCGAAGTTTTTAAATCCGGGTCCGACTTGCTTGTCACCATTTCTTCGGCGAGATACTCACACTTGTCAGCGAGGAATAAGCTTTGGAAATCCAATTAGGGTACTACCAATACATGGGCGTTCGCAATCTTCGAAGTTCCTCACTCCACAAAGATGTGAACCCATCCGTGTGTCTCTGATTGCTAAGTCTTCTTTGAGCTTTCCCATTATTTCCCCGCAAGATCAGTGGGGTATGTGGACCTTTCTCTTCGGCACTGGAGCTTTTGGTATCTGGTAATTCTTTCCCTTCCCCACCCATTTTATTTATTTCTCAGATTTGTCCTGATTTTAATGGAAGTGAAAACAATGCCTTTATTTCTCCTTCTTTGTAAGGTACATTAATGAATCCAGGACAATGATAATCATGGGTAGTTGAATTGAGGAATAAAATACTCTGACTTAGTTCAATGAAAGTGAACTCAGTTTTTTTTATTATTTAAATTAAATTTCACTACGATAAGCAAGGAATGGACAAGCTCCAAACTCATACCGGTGCATCTAAGGGGGTTCGTACCGTCGATCTCTTGATCATTCGACCAAGACTATGACCGCTAAACTACTACCCATGATGCAAGTGAACTCAGTTTGCATACTGAATGTAGTGAATAATTGAGGCCAGGGGATGCACTTTCCCGTCGAACTATATCCTTATTTATACTGAAAGGCGAGAAATTTTGTGTTCATTTTGCTAGCCAACATGTTCAGATAGTCAGTTGGCACCTGACACTGCCAGACAGCAAATTACATCGGATTTGACGTAATGAGCTAGCTTACTTTGCTATTTGTATCATTATTACTGTTTTATTTTACTTGCAAATTATCTTTTCATATTGAAGGTCTGAGAAAACTGAGATCGGGAGTGCCTTGACTGGTGCATTAGTGAGTATACTGGTTGGACTTGCAGCAAGTAATATTGGCATTGTTTCCTGTGAAGCGCCAGCTTACTCAATAGTCATGGAATACCTGCTGCCAATGGCTGTTCCTTTGTTACTATTTCGAGCTGACTTACACCGAGTGATTAAGTCAACTGGAAAACTGCTGTTGGCTTTTATAATGGGATCAGGTACACTTCTTGTATCATACACTAATTGCCTGTTATTTACTATATTAAATTGTCTTCCTGGTAGTCTTAATGTTCAGCGCTTGTTTTCTGTTGATTATGCCTTTCCCACTGCCTTTATAGGATCACAAATGGGTTACTCAGGGATGTACTTTATATTAATATTTTTATAAACCGATGGCCCTTTTGTAGACTTAGTGTACTGTTTCTCATATTATGGCAGAATATATGTAGCTATATTATACCACCTTTTTAATTGTCCAGTGAATTTACAGTCATAATTTTTAACACCCTGTAACCACGAGATGAATAATCCGTACACATATTGGTGCTGCAGTTGCAACTACTATTGGAACCCTAGTGGCCTTCAAGGTGGTTCCAATGAGATCATTAGGTCAAGATAGTTGGAAAATAGCATCTGCACTTATGGGTCGGCATATTGGTGGAGGTATGATCGTTATATGATAGTTCCACTACAGTCCTACATAAACCATATCTGGTCTCTTTTCATGATATCTTTACCTCTTCACTTGAATAGTCCCCATCTTATAGCTTTTCTTAAAATCAAAATTGCGATGAATTAAACCAAAAGGCACATTGCAAAATATTGTTCAACTTCTCATTCAATGTCTAAAGAATATCATGAATCATGGGTGTTTAGAATTTTACCTGCAGTGAATTTATATTATTTTATTTTATTTATCTAATAAGCTCTAATAAACTTTTGAACCTTTAACCCTTGCCTTGTGCAGTTGTCAATTATGTTGCTATTGCAGAAGCCCTTGGCATCTCCTCGTCAGTTTTAGCAGCAGGGCTAGCTGCAGACAATGTTATATGCGCAGTATATTTTACAACATTGTTTGTCCTAGCCGCTAAGATCCCGCCCGATGTGTCATTGACAACCACCGGTGTGTAATCTTCTATTTTACATTCCTTGTTTTCTTAAGTTGATGGTCATAAACATGAACATCAGAGATAGAGCTTGCTCATGACTTATAATATGATTTTATTGCTTGTATTTAAGTATGTGGAGTGGAGACCTTGTGGTCACTGTGTAGAAAGTTATGTTCAATTGAATTAAAGTAAATGATATCTCCACAGTACATATAATGTGAGTACGTATCCTTGAATCTCCACAGACGTAGAAATAAACGCTGAACCCGATCCTGGAGTTAAGATTCCTGTCCTGCAGACTGCCACTTCTCTTGCTGTATCATTCGCCATCTGTAAATTTGGATCTTACTTAACAAGATATTTCGGGATTCCTGGTGGTAGCCTCCCAGCCATAACAGCGATAGTTGTTACTCTAGCAACGGCATTTCCAACTCAGTTTAATCACCTTGCACCTTCTGGCGAGGCCCTGGCCATGATTCTGATGCAGGTGACTCAATTATGTCTAACATTTATACATCTTATCAGAGGAAAAATAGAAAAACACTGCCTATCATCCTTATCATTTTGCTTTTCTTTTTTGTTGGATTAGGTAACCGTTGTGTGAGGGATGAATTTAACGTTTGATATTGTGCCAACTTGGTGTTGCTTTCAAAAGATTGCATGCAGAACTCTGTCTTTGCATTTGTTTTATTTTATTTTATTGGAAAAGACATGACTTTGTCTTCCTTCTATGACAATAGGTATTTTGTGCCGTGGTGGGTGCAAGCGGAAGTATTCGAAGTGTTATCACCACAGCACCAAGTATCTTTTTGTTTGCTCTTATTCAAATTGCTGTACATCTAGCCGTGATTCTTGGCTTAGGAAAGTTATTCCGCTTTGACCTAAAGCTATTACTTCTAGCATCAAATGCTAATGTGGGAGGCCCTACAACAGCATGTGGAATGGCCACAGCTAAAGGATGGAATTCTTTAGTTGTTCCTGGGATTCTTGCTGGTATATTAGGGATCTCTATTGCCACATTCATTGGCATCGGATTTGGATTGGCTGTTCTGAAATTCATGTAGATTTTTCATCTTGGAGCTCAGAAGCATTGCGGTTTAGACAGCACATAGTGGTTCATCAAGCATTTCAGAAGTAACTAACACGGTTACAAATAGCTCACCAAGGTCTTCGTGCAATCGAATCCTTTATTGTCAATCAAAGAACTGACCTCGGGGGTCATGTAATTTGTACAGGCAGCTTAGCACCACCTGAACATAATAATTGTAAAATAACACAAGGAATAAATATTCCATTATGTTCCAGAATTCCCGTCTAGAATTCTACTAGTGTGGCAGTTTAGAATACAGATGTTACCATGGTCTGTCCTATATCATTCTGCAAGCCTAATGGGGCAACTTGTGGCCAGTTTTCTTTGGTTTCCTTTGCTTGATCTTCAGCTTGACATTAACACCGTTGTCCATGACAGTTTGCAGCACAAGAAGAAGCTTACCCTCTAACTTCTCCCCTTTCCTGGGAGTGTAAATTACATTATGAATGTCATCTTCCACAGCTCTCTGAGCCAAGAGTCTCCCTACAGTAGCACATGCTTTTGCATCCCTAGTCGATCCTAATTCAAATTTAATATCCTTGGAAATGGAATGCGCGACAGCCACAACCTTGCTAGTTGCCCTATGAACAATGCAAGCGCGAACAGAACCTTTGGATATGAAAATATCCAGACAGAAGGGTTCATGATAAGGACCTGTAAGTTGGTTGAACGTCGGAGTTCTGATTCTTTTCCCGGTGCAAAAGTTGCTTGTTTCAAGTAACTTTCGAGGGAACTTGGCAATCTCGGACTGCTTTTCGACTGCATTCTCTTCTTTTGGCTGCTGCTTCACGCTGTCTTTTTTCTTCTTTTCATTCTTATTTTTCTTCGAACCTTTCCCACGAAACTCATAATGATACTCCTCAAATTCTTTTGAATCTTTTTCGAGCTTGTAGAACAGTCTGCCACGAATTCTCATATCCTCAACGTCATCAACATCAGCTTCTGTTTCATCCTTGCTAATTACCACCGTGTCATTAATAACTGATCCTGTTCTTGCTGATTCGCTCAGTCCTCGCCAAGCCTGGGCCAAACCAGATGACACCTTCCAAGCATCATGGTCAACAATCTCAATATCGCACTTGTCCCGATGAGTTCCAACACTTTTTGTGAAAAGTGAAGGTATGCCATTACCAACTCTTCCATCACAATATTGACCAGCAGGCTTCGTCGTCATTTCATCAGCTGCATGAACGGACTGTTTGGTCCCATTGTTTCCATGTGTATCAGGAATGGTTGAGAGACTTAAGCTTCGCCTGCGGCTGAGGATTAACTGGGAATTGAAAGCAAGACCCCTTTTTGTCAGGAAATTTGCCATTTTTCCAAGCTGGTGAATCTCTCACAGACGATTCATCAAACAGGTGGCGTGCATCAAATATTTCACTCCGTTTATCTTTTATCATTAACAGCAGCAGAACAAGTATTTTATATTCTTCGACGTACAACACTCTTTTGTTTCCCTCCTCGTGTCCGTCTTCAAATATGAAATCAAAGGAAATAAGTTCGATCCACAAGGCGTGTCTGCAAATAAAATGTAGAGCGCTTTATTCGATCTTCTGCAAAGAGTAGAGCGCTTTCAATTCTTTCATTTCCAATCATCTGCAAGTGATCAAATAAAATGTTTTTCATGTTTCTGCAAGCATTTTATTCCGTTTCTAAAATCTAGGCGCTGTGAGATGTTTGCATCCGATATTAAAGTTGCCTTCCTATTTCTGCAAGCAACTCATATGTGACATATTCTATCTTATTCAATCTTCTGCAAAGATTAGAGCATATACACTGGTGCCCATTTTGAGAACTTTCTCATTCAGAATTTCCTTCTCGATTTTCGTAAATAAGCACAAAAAATTTGTATTATATTGTAGGATGTTGTATGAGAAATGCTCCGGTGAGAAGGAGTAGCACTTTTTCACATAGAACTTCATCCTCGATTCTCGCATCCACTCACAAAAAGTTATAGAAAGTTCTACAAGAAATGCTAAAGTAGCATTTCTGGTAGCACTTTCTACAATATTTTGTGAGTGGATGCGAGAATCGAGGAGGAAGTTCTATGTGAGGAAGTGCTACTCCTCTTCACCGGTGTATATGCTAGCATTTCTCATACACTACAATATAATACAAACTTTTTGTGCTTATTTACGAGAATCGAGGAGGAAGTTCTGGATGAGGAAGTTCTCAAAATGGGCACCGGTGTATATGCTCTTAAAGAGCTTGAATTTTTTTATAAGCTCAAATCACTTTCAATCATCTGGGGGTAGTATAAGTGTTGGCTCAATCCTTGGCTTTGTAATCAAGTGATCTTGAGTTCAACCCCCACAAATGAACTATTCCCACTTAGGTGAGGAATTTGTCCCATATTATGTGGACTTGAAGAAAGGAATTGAAGCTTAGCCAAGGAGGTGCTAGAGCTAGTTTTCCCCTTCGCCACGGAGCTGAAAAGATGGCTTCCACCGTGAGAAGGTTGATTGCGAGAAAATTCGCTTCGAGAATGGATGAGTCAAATGTCAGACGGCTTGCGCTTTAGTAGACGTACTGCACTAGATAATAAGTTTAGACATGAAAAGATAGATGTATCTTGTACAACATGTAAACTCCATCATAAAAAAAATCACTTTCAATCATTTGTAAGTGATTAAATAAAATGCTTCTAATATTTCTGCAAGCATTTTATTTAGGCTGTTAGATTTTTGCATCCGATATTAAAGTTGCCTTCCTATTTCTGCAGCGACTTGGTCAGTTAAGTTGACCAAGTCAAAGTCAACGGCTAGATGAGCTCAGCAGAGACTTTCACTCTGCTTCTCTCTGCAGCGACCAAGAAGAGGAGCAGCAAGCGTGAATACTACCCAAAGCACCGGAAGCAAATCTGCAACCCTCCAAAGCCAAAACCCATATACCCTGTCGACTCCTCTTTTAAACCCTAAACCCCATCCCCAATCACACATCGAAGCTCTGACCTCAGTCGTCAATGAGCTCGAATCCTCGGTTAAAAGGAGCGTCGTAATCGACCTCGAAATCTATGCATCCCTTTTAGAAACATGCCACTGGCTGAACTCCATCCATAATGGAATTCGGGTCCACGAGCTGATTCCGGAGAGTGTTGTGAGAAGGAACATTGGAATTTCGTCGAAACTGGTGAGGCTGTATGCGTCAAGTGGGATGGTTGAGGATGCGCACCAGGTGTTTGATGAAATGTGTGAGAGGAAAGAGTCGGCATTGCGTGGAATGTGTTGATTTCAGGGTATGATGAGATGGGGATTGTACACACTAAAAGTTTAAGGACCAAATCAAGATTATTAAAGTATAAATGGGCTGGCTCGCAAGGGATATTTGGGTCAAATCTATAAGCTCGGTCCATAAGTTAGACTCAACCCAAACCACGGGCCTAATATCAAGTCCACTAGTGAACTCTATAAATAGAGTACTTCACTTCACAAAGAGAAGGGCATTCTGAAATTTGAGAAGAAAGCACAGAGAAGAGTGCTCTCAAATGAAACGTCAACCGCCAGCGACTGACAAATACGCGTCGCCTGCCAAAGCATCCCAACTTCGTCTGCTAGAGCACCCAACCGCAACGCAGGCACGTGAGACTAAGTCCCCGCGACCCTTACTTCACTGCGCACGTGAGATCAAGTCATCAAGACCCTCGCTACGCAAGATACGTTGCACTACGTCTTCACTGCGCACGTGAGATCAAGTCATCAAGACTCTCGCTACGCAAGATACGTTGCATTACGCCTTCGCTGCGCACGTGAGATCAAGTCATCAAGACCCTCGCTACGCAAGTTACGTTGCACTACGCCTTCGCTGCGCACGTGAGATCGAGTCATCAAGACCCTCGCTACGCAAGACACGTTACACTACGCCTTCATCTGCACACATCAAGCTGAGTAGACTGAAGCAAGCAATACAGTAGAATCAGAGGAGCATTTGAGATTACGAACACAACTTCTGCTCTCAAGCATAAATCATTTGTAAAGCATTATTTTGTATTTGATACGAAATATTGTGACTATACAAATTTTGGTGAACCCGACGTGAAAATCTCTACCTCTCATCCCTACTCTAAAGCTAAAATGTCTGCTCAACCTACCAGTCCACAAACTCCCAAGAAGACTTACGCCGCAACTGTGGCTCAACCAATCGACATCTGCACAAGAGGGATGGCTCAGAGGATGGTTGTCAATGCTGCCGCTGCAAGCCTACGAGCTTCTCAAGTGCCAAGGAGGGAACGCACATATACCGTTGCTTCCATCATGGCTGCAGATACGGTACTGATTGCCTCCAACTCCCCACGACACAAGGGAAGTGTGAAAGCTGACGGAACACCCTCACCAAAAGCGAAGGTGGCTCTGCCAAAACAAGCCGAAACACCCAAACCCTGTGTAGCTTCTGGCATGACCATAGGCACCAAGACCATGGATGAGCAGATGCAAGAAATAAGAGAGATGCTTGAGCTAGTCCTGAAAGACAACCAGGAGAAGAACAAAAAGCTTGAAGAGCTCCAGAGAGAGGTGGTTGGGCGCGGGAAACGAAATGTTGAAGAAATCAATCTGACGGTAGAAGATGATGACGCTAATGAGATGATCCCTGTAGAAACCAACAGGAACAGAGGTGTTGCGTGCAACGAAGACCAACTTCAAGTGCTGATAGCCAACGCGGTCAAGAGCCAGCTAGGTGGAGATTCTTCTGGTGGTGCACGCTGTGCCAAACCCTACAGCAAGAGGATAGACGGTCTGCGCATGCCACAGGGATATCAGCCCCCCAAACTCCAACAGTTTGATGGAAAAGGAAGTACAAAGCAATATGTTGCCCACTTCGTAGAAACGTGTAACAACGCGGGAACTGAAGGGGATCTGCTGGTCAAACAATTTGTGCGGTCTCTAAAGGGCATTGCTTTCGATTGGTACACTGACTTGGAGGTAGAGTCTATTGACAGTTGGAGTCAGATGGAGGACGAGTTCTTCAAACGATTCTATAGCACCAGAAGGGTTGTCAGTATGAGTGAACTAACGAATACGAAACAATGGAAAGAAGAACCTGTGGTTGACTATATCAACCGCTGGCGTTCATTGTGCCTTGAATGTAAAGATCGCATTAGCGAGACGTCAGCTGTAGAGATGTGCATCGATGGAATGAACTGGGATTTGCTATACATCCTTAAAGGTATCAAACCTAGGAATTTTCAAGAGTTAGCCACACGCGCACACGACATGGAAATCACCGTGAAAGGACATGAAGGGAATGTAAGTTTGGAGGGAAAATTTGGTCCAAACGCCTATAAGTTGATGGAGAAGTCAGGATACGATTTCAAAAGACCAGCTATGCTCGGAGAAGTGATCGAACCTCATCCTTACAGTCTTGACCAGATTCACGGAACGGCTCACAAATATGGTGGTCTGGGTTACAAGCCTCCACCACCTGTGAAAATTTCCATCCGTCGTAAAAAAGATGCTACATCAGCTCACCAAATCACTGCAGATGAAATTGAAAACAATAAAGAGGAAGACATAACGAAGTATGATGTAGCGGCATCCTACCACGTAATAGCCAAAGAAGTTCCAAATGAAGTCGAAGAAGTAGAGGCTGATCAGGCTCCGGAGATACTCGAAGACGAGAGGCAATCAACTGTTGACGACTTGATAGAGGTGAATCTCGGAACCACTGAAAATCCACGTCCAATATATGTTAGCACCCTACTAACCAAAGAAGAAGAGGAGCAGTACCTCAAATTATTGGCAGAATACAAAGACATTTTCGCTTGGAACTACACAGAGATGCCGGGGCTTAATCCAAAGATAGCTTTGCATCGTCTAGCGATCAAAAGGGGGGTCGGACCCAAGAAGCAGTCCCAACGGCGATTTAGGCCAGAGCTGGTTCCTGAAATTGAGAAAGAAGTTAATAAGCTCATCGACGCAGATTTCATTCGTGAAGTTAAATATCCGACGTGGATAGCCAACATTGTTCCAGTAAGGAAGAAGAATGGGCAGCTGCGAGTGTGCGTGGACTTTCGAGATCTCAACGAAGCATGTTCAAAGGATGACTTCCCCCTACTAGTTACGGAGCTCATGATAGATGCAACAACTGGACATGAAGCTATCTCCTTCATGGATTGCACGGCTGGATACAACCAGATACATATGGCCCCTGAAGACTAAGATGCTACAGCATTCCGAACTCCGAAAGGGATCTTCTGCTACAAAGTCATGCCTTTTGGCCTGAAAAATGCGGGAGCCACATATCAGCATGCGATACAAAAGATTTTCAAGGACATGATGCATAAAACGATAGAATGTTACATCGATGATGTGGTGGTCAAGTCAAAAGCCAGGAGTGACCATGTCCAAGATCTTCGTACGGTTTTCGAAAGACTCCGAAAGTGCCAGCTCAAAATGAATCCACTCAAATGTGCATTTGGCATCACATCGGGGAAATTCCTTGGCTTCGTAGGCACACACAGGGGCATCGAAATAGACCAGACAAAAATCAAAGCTATTCAAGAAATGCCCGAACCAAAAAGCTTGAAAGAACTGCGCGGATTGCAAGGACGACTGGCTTACATACGAAGATTCATCTCCAACCTCACAGGGCGTTGTCAACCATTCAGTCATCTCATGAAAAAGGATGCTCCATTCGTTTGGGATGACAAATGTCGCAAAGCTTTTGATAACATAAAGAAGTACTTGTCTACTGCACTAGTGCTTGGGGCACCAACTCCAGGAAAGCCACTGATACTTTACGTTACCGCTCAAGAGAAGTCGCTTGGGGCAATGTGTGCACAAGAAACCGACAAACGAAAAGAAAGACCCCTTTATTACTTGAGCCAAACTTTGGTGGGTGCTGAACTCAATTACTCTCCAATCAAGAAGATGTGTCTTGCATTGGTGTTCGCAGTACAGAAGTTGAGGCACTATATGCAAGCACATACAGTACACGTAGTTTCCAAAGCTGATCCCATCAAATACATACTTTCAAGACCAGTCCTGTCAGGTCGACTAGCAAAGTGGGCTATGCTTCTCAAGCAATATGATCTAGTGTTTGTACCTCAGAAGGCAACAAAAGGGCAAGCCATAGCGAACTTCTTCGCTGACCACCCAGTTCCTGCCGAATGGGAGTTTTTCGTCGACCTTCCAGGCGAAGACATATTCTACATCGATGTGCTACCTCCATGGCAGATGTTCTTCGACGGAGCTGCAAGACGCGATGGAGCTGGAGCTGGAGTTGTGTTTGTATCACTAGAGAATCATCTTCTCCCCTTTTCGTTCACACTCACTCAACTATGTTCAAACAACGTGGCGGAATATCAAGCACTTCTCTTGGGACTTCAAATGGCCAGACAAATAAATATCGACAAAATGGATATCTATGGAGACTCACAGCTAGTAATCAATCAAGTACTTGGTGATTACGAAGTCAGGAAGGATGACTTGATCCCTTATCATAGACATGCGACACAACTGCTTAACGAGTTTGACTCCATCAGTATAGGACA
This sequence comes from Rhodiola kirilowii, assembly GCA_033675215.1. Lineage (NCBI taxonomy): Eukaryota > Viridiplantae > Streptophyta > Magnoliopsida > Saxifragales > Crassulaceae > Rhodiola > Rhodiola kirilowii. The sequence goes on from CM066194.1 coordinate 4,768,682, forward strand.
TGTTCCGAGAAGTGCCAACAAGTTGGCTGACGCGCTTGCTAACCCCGCAGCCAATTTGGCACTGGGGGGCAGAAGAGACCATGTCCATTCCAGTTTGCAATCGTTGGGTAGTCCCGCCGTTGGACGAAAACGAAAAAACATGGAGTCGTCAAACGTTGTATATGCCTATGAAATTGAAAGAGAAGATTGGCGTCAACCTATCATCGACTTCTTGGATCATCAAAAATTACCATCCGATCCAAGACACAAGATAGAAATCCGTAGACGTGCCCCAAGGTTTATCCGCTACAAAGGGACATTATACAGACGCTCGTTCCTGGGGCAATGGTTAAGGTGCTTGAGCGAAGAAGAAGTAGTGGAAGTTATGCAAGAAGCTCATGCCGGCATTTGTGGTGCTCACTAGTCTGGTCCGAAACTTTATGATCGCATCAAGATGATGGGGTATTATTGGCCAACCGTTGTGCAAAACTGCATAGATTTTGCAAAGAAATGTAATGCATGTCAGTTCAACGCAAATTTCATACATCAACCTCCAGAACCTCTACATCCGACAATTGCATCATGGCCTTTCGAAGCATGGGGACTTGACGTAGTAGGACCAATCAATCCTAAGGCATCCAACGGACACACGTATATTCTTGCTGCAACCGACTACTTCTCCAAGTGGGTAGAGGCAGTGACGCTACGTGAGGTAAAGAAAGAAAACGTGGTCGACTTCATAAAAAAGCATACCATCTACTGACATGGCGTTCCATAAAGAATTATAACCGATAATGGAAAGCCGTTCTTCAACAAACTCATGACAAGCCTCTGCGAAAATTTCAAATTCAAGCAGTTCAAGTCGTCGATGTACAACTCTCCTGCAAATGGACTGGCTGAAGCATTTAACAAGACTTTGTGCAATTTGCTGAAAAAGGTGGTTGGGAAGTCAAAACGTGATTGGCACGAGAAGATCGGTGAAGCATTATGGGCGTATCGAACAACATACAGAACATTGACCCAAGCAACCCCGTATGCTCTAGTATATGGAGTGGAAGCAGTATTGCCACTTGAACTTCAAATTCCATCCATGCGCATAGCCATCCAAGAAGGACTTAGTAGTGACAAAAATGACAAGCTACGCTTAGCGGAGTTGGAAGCCCTCGATGAGAAGAGTTCGCAAGCACAACAGAGCTTACAATGCTACCAGGCAAGACTTTCACGTGCATTCAATAAGAAGGTGCGTCCTCGCTCCTTTCAAAAAGGAGACTTGGTTCTAGCGGTAAGAAGGCCAATCATCACCTCGCACAAGACAGGAAGCAAGTGTAAAGAGGAGTGGAACGGTCCCTACGTGGTGCAAGAAGCTTACACGAATAGGGCATACAAGATCGTGGATCAAGAAGGATTACGCGTCGGACCAATCAATGGAAAGTTCTTAAAACGCTACTACTCTTAAAGCTACAGATCGATACTCCTGGCCCGCAAGAGTATAAACTGTGAACGACTAAAAAAAAGAACTACGTTGACTTGATCTTGCGAAGTGTCACGCACGTGACTTTGCAAGTACGTAGGTAGCTTGAAAAAAAAACAAAATTCAAGTGCAGTCTCAAAAAAAATAACAAAGTAGTCTGACGGTCCTAATGCATAGCTGCCTGGATGGCTTTCTTGCATTGATCCAACTCACGCTTCACCTGCACCAAGTCGTCAGAGCTTGCTCGAAAAGTTCTCAATTCATTTAACTTCTGTTGAAGTGCACCAACGTTCGACTCGGCCGCATCAATTTCTTCCACTTGTCGGCTTTGCTGGTGTCTTATGTTCTTTGCCTCATCGTGCAAATCGTGCAAAGCTCGTAATTTGGCTTCAGCTCCCTCTATTGCATGCGCCACTACTTCCCCATGTCTCTCCAAACTCTTGCTAGTTTGAAGAGCACGCTTGTAAGTCACTCGAGCAGAACATAGACTGCCCTCAACCGCAGAAATCTCACAGGCATGATGGGCGGAGTTGCCAACAACACCCTGCTGAACTACACGGAGTGTGGCAACGCTCTTTACATACGCATCAACGGCCGCCTGAAGAATGGAGGTGTCATCGCAAACATCTCGCCTCTGAGTCCAAGAAGAGCACCATTGCGCCTGCCTTCTTTTGGTAGAGACTTGTATCGCAATGTGAGTTCGTCACACAATGAAAGGACCATGTCGAAGAAATTAAGACAAATAAAGAATTCCCAGGAAATTAGTGGAGTCACAAACGGTCTCACTTAAAAACCAATCTCCTTAGACTCGTAAGTCTTGGTGACAGAATCCTCAAAAGCTTATTTTCTTGACACAATGTACTCAAAGTGTGAAACTACCCTCGATGGATAGCAGTCTTACGCAAAGAAGGATAGCGGGTTGGTCTCTCAACAACAAGCCAAAGTATCGTCAACAACAACGCATCAACGTCAGAGCAGTAAAATCGGCAACTGTGGATAGAAGGGGGCCTAGTCATGAACAAGAAAAAGAAAATCAGTGAGACAAGATGTAGTCACATTGCTCAATACAGTCGTGAAAAAACATTATTTCGAAGTCAAGATGCTCGACTGCATGGCAAACCGCCAAAGGGTTCTTTTGATGGAGCCATGATGCCTTCTCTTCTGCAGGATACCAATGATTCGAGATGCTCGATAATTTATGACCAATCATCTAATCGAGAGATCATCGTAGGAAGAAGCATGACAAAACCTAATCTTGAGTTTACCTTTGGAAACGCACTCTGAGATGAAGACGATAGCTAGCTAGCTAGCTATATGAGATTATTTATTTTGTAATCTTTGTCTGAAATCTTAGTTGATGAAGAAATCAGGTACTGAAACTTCAGGAGGAGATGAAAAAGAAAGATTGCGAGCAAAGTAAAACAAAGGTGGGCAAGGAACTAATACAGGAAGATGATCAAAGGAGTGAGGCTCTCGATTTTGGGATGGCTTGAACTCTTGACTTGAGGCTCTATTTATAGAGAGGATTATGGCTGGCCAATTCCTAAAGATTATCAAATAAGTAGATTTAGGAAAGATTTCCTAATCTCATCTAACCGACTCAGCTTTATCTTCAAGCTAACTTAGTTGGCAAGTCATTCTAGAAGATTCTAGAACCGCCACGGCCTGAAAATACTATTCATCATGGAATTACTGTTCACGGCCCGAAGTACTATTCATCCCGGAAGTACTGTTTACGGCCCGAAGTACTGTTCATCCCGGAATTACTATTCACGCCGAAGTTACTGTTCACGGCTCTGCCATGTTTTTGGCAGCAACATCCACCAATGCTTAGGCTTCTTCCAGATGGATCACCCACATCAGTAATTTCCAAACGCTCAGCATTATCTTTATCCTGGTTATGCAACGTTGGAAAGGATCAAATATGGCGATCCGCTTCATTCAGAAAGAGAAAGCTGAAGAAGATTTGAAATTATCTCTTTTCAGTTTCAACTCGTAAAAAGGAAGGGATCAATAAAAGATAAAAAATTTCTCATTTGAAGTTCGAAAAGATGTCATTCGCCAAGTTGGAAAATGACAAATGACAAACACGAAGAAAAAGTGAAGCCCTAACGATAAGTTGGATATTCACATAATCTCAAGTTAACCGTCAAGTTGGAGAACGACATGGTGACTCAAAAAAAATTATGTGGAAGCTCTTACGATAAGTTCAACATTCACATAATCTCAAGTCGACCGTCAAGTTGAAGAACGACATGGTGACTAAAAAAAATTACGTGGAAGCTCTTACGACAAGTTCGACATTCACAAGACTCTCAAGTTAATCAGTCACGATCACGTCACGCTGAGACACCCAAATTGTGTTGCACAACATGATCATGAGGGGGCAATTTGTAGACACTAAAAGTTTAAGGACCAAATCAAGATTATTAAAGTATAAATGGGCTGGCCCGCAAGGGATATTTGGGTCAAATCTACAAGCCCGGTCCATAAGTTAGACTCAACCCAAACCACGGGCCTAATCTCAAGCCCACTAGTGAACTCTATAAATAGAGTACTTCACTTCACAAAGAGAAGGGCATTCTGAAATTTGAGAAGAAAGCACAGAGAAGAGTACTCTCAAAGGAAGCGTCAACCGCCAGCGACTGACAAATACGCGTCGCCTGCCACAGCATCCCAACGTCGTCTGCTTGAGCACCCAACCGTAACGCATGCACGTGAGACTAAGTCCCCGCGACCCTTACTTTACTGCGCACGTGAGATCAAGTCATCAAGACCCTCGCTACGCAAGATACGTTGCACTACGCCTTCGCTGCGCACGTGAGATCAAGTCATCAAGACCCTCGCTACGCAAGATACGTTGCACTACACCTTCGCTGCGCACGTGAGATCAAGTCATCAAGACCCTCGCTACGCAAGTTACGTTGCACTACGCCTTCACTGCGCACGTGAGATCGAGTCATCAAGACCCTCGCTACGCAAGACACGTTGCACTACGCCTTCATCCGCACACATCAAGCTGAGTAGACTAAAGCAAGCAATACAGTAGAATCAGAGGAGCATTTGAGATTACGAACACAACTTCTGCTCTCAAGCATAAATCATTTGTAAAGCATTATTTTGTATTTGATACGAAATATTATGACCATACAGGGATGTTTGAGGATGCATTGGAGGAGGAAAGTGTGGAGCCGGACGGGTTCACGTTTCCGAGGGCGTTGAAGGCTTGTGGTGGAGTTGGAGTGCTTGGAGTTGGGGAGAGGGTGCATAGAGATGCGATGAGGTGTGGATTTGGGTCGGATGGATATGTAATGAATGCCTTGATTGATATGTATGCCAAGTGTGGGCACATTGTGAAGGCGCGCAAGGGTTTTGATAGAATGGCTGTTAGGGATTTGGTTTCCTGGAATTCTATGCTGACTGGCTATGTTAGGCACGGGCTATTGTCGGAGGCTATTAGGACTTTCCGTGGCATGATTCGTGATGGTTTTGGTCACGATTCTGTGGCTCTTTCTGCTATCTTGACAGGTGGGTTACCATTGGAAGTAGGAGCTCAGATTCACGGTTGGGTCACCCGTCACGGATTGGAGTCTCATTTATCCATTGGCAATGCATTGATCGTATTCTACTCATACCACAGTTGTTTGAATCAAGCAAGATGGATATTTGATAACACAATGTGGGAGAAGGATGTTGTAGAGATCGATTAAAGGATTATACTTAGTTAAACCTTATCTTTATTAATTGTGGATCAAATGTTTAGGTTATACAAACAATGGATTGACTCAATCCAAATAACCAAATTACAACAAGTAAATCCAGTCCAAATGAATCAAACAACAGCAAAAGTGAATCACTAATCCAAGTAACCGGTTAGGGATACTTTCCTGAACGGATTAACGACGTGAGAAGCTTCGGACTTCGCCAGTTGACTTGAGATGTTCCAGAAGAGAAGGCCGGAGCGTTTGATCCTCAGCAGTTGGAATCGAGTCGTCTCAGAGCACTCATACACTCGTCAGTCGTTGGCGCATCGTTCGCAGCTTTCAATTCCTCGCAGATGGTCTTCGCAGTCGGAGAATCGAAGAGGAGAGAATCAGAATGAGTTTCGTGCCCTAAGCCCCAAATTGGATTTGAGCTTATATGCTTAGCTGAAGACGTTGCGTTGAAACGACGCCGCCTCGAATCGTAACGAACTTAGCGGTCATACGCGCGTCGTTGGAACGATGACGTTCCATTAAACGGATGTCTCCCTTCTTAACAAAAAGGGTGAGCTTTGGGCGAGGCTTCAAACTGGATTTGCCGCTTTGCTAAAACGACCCCGTTTTGTGCTTTTCAGCACAAAACAGATATGAGTCACTTTGGACTTAACCCAAAAATCCTGCAAAGCTCAAAGATACATATGGACTGGAAAGAACATGAATATGGTCACTATAATTCATTTAAGCACACAACTTGGGTTATCAATATCTTAACAAATACCCTCCTAAGACTAGTTGTGTAAATGAATAAAGAGAAGAGGATAGATACATCCGACCTCAAAGATAAAAGGTTTAACACAGCCTGTTAAGGCTTCAAAAGCTGCTCAGGCTGGAACTTCATCCAACCTCATCAATGTGCAAGCTTTCCCTGCAGAAAACAAACTTGTTAGCAGGTACAATTTTAGTTCCAAAGTGAGCTGGGTTTTTCTCTCCAAGGATCTTGTCTACACTTATGGTTTGGGTCTCCACTAGGTCTCTAATGAAATGCATTCTCACATCTATATGTTTGGACCTCTCATGGTACACTGGATCCCTACACAAACATAAGGCACTTTGACTATCCATAAAGATCCTAGAAGGCTCTCAAATCCCACTAATCTCCCTCACTATCCCACTCAACCAAATGGCTTCCTTTGCTGCCTCTGTGACAGTTATATACTCTGCTTCTGTGGATGAAAAGGCTACTATGGGCTGAAGCTGACTCTTCCAAGACATACAGTTCCCATTCCAAGTGAAATAGAAAGCTGTGGTGGATTTCCTATTGTTCCTATTACTGGCATAATCTGAATCTACATAGCCTACAATGCCAGCCTTTGGTTCGTGGTCTCTATACACTAATCCTAGTCCCTAACAGGTACCTTAACAAATATTTCATGGCTTCTTAATGCTTTGTGTCTGGGTCAGACATATATCTACTAAGGACACTAATAGAAAAAGCAAGATTAGGCCTAGTACATATCATACCATACATAACAGAACCAACAACAACATCATATGACACATTCAGCATATTTTTTCTTTCTTGCTCACTTTTAGGAAAATCTTCCTTAGAGGAAACAAGATGCCCTCCTAAGGGTATAACATTAGACTTAACATTCACAATAGCAAATTTATCTAACACCTTAGCAAAGTATTCAGATTGGGATAAACAGATTTCTCCATTTTTCCTATTTCATGTTATCTTTACCCGTAAGATCTTTTGAGCAATTCCTAAGTCTTTCATGTTAAAATGTTTTTGCAAACCAGACTTAGTCAGTTTTATGTCATGCATAAAGGAATTGATCAGCAACAAGTCATCAACATATAGCAGCACATACAGTACGACATTATTCTTCACTCTTTTCAGATAAAGGCATGTATCGTATTTTCTTCTTATAAATCCTAGGTCAAACATGCAACTGTCAAATTTCTTATTCCACTGCCTAGGAGATTGTTTTAATCCATAGATGGATTTTCTAAGCAAACAGACATGATCTGGTTTAGTTTTATCAATAAAACCTTCAGGTTGACACATATGAATTGTTTCTAGCAAATCACCATGTAAAAATGCAGTTTACATCCATTTGTTCAATATGTCAATAATAGACAGCAGTCATAGCAATAAGCAATCTCAAAGTTTTATACTTGACAACATGAGCAAATATCTCATTAAAATCAATGCCCTCTCTTTGGTGAACCCCCTTAGCCACTAATCTAGCCTTAAACCTTGGTGGATCATTAGGTGAGTTATCTTCTTTTATTCTGTATATCCATTTACATGCCAAAGGTTTCACATTAGCAGGCCTAGGTACAAGTTTCCATGTGTTGTTTTCATGCATGGATTGAATTTCTTCTATCATAGCATTCTTCCATTTTTCAGATTCATTACTAGACAAGGCTTGCTTATATGTATCAGGTATTACATATTTATTTTTTTCAGCAGCCATTAGAGCAAACTCAACAATATTGCAGCACTTTTCATCATGTTTCTCATCATACTCAGCTATGTTGGCCTTATATTTTCTATTAGGAATTCTAGTCCTAGGTTTCATGTCTCTAGTTAAATGGTAGTTACCAATACTAGGCTCAGTTTCATGCACAGGGGACTCAGAAATATCAGGCAAAGAACCAACATTTTCATGCACATTCACACTATGATCAACATATAAATCATTAGGTAGATTTGGCCAATCAGATATAGCAACAGTAAACATATTCATGCCTAAAATAGATGATCCTATAGCAATGTTTTAATCACTAGTGTCCATAGGTATTGAGGCTGAGTTTGAGTGAGAAGGACTTACAGTGCTAGCTCCCCCACCTAATTGGTGAGGTAGCTCATTACCTGAAACAGCAGGGGAATTAGTCCCCTCATTTGTTACCTCCAGCAGTCCATCACTTATGTCCAGTGACTGCCCCATCTCAGCTGCTTGATCTCCATTGTTTCTATCATCATTTCTCTGGTTCAAGTTAAAACCTGATGGAATAAAACTGGTCACACCTTCAGGTGTGCCATGAGACTCAATAGCATGATTTAGTTTAGACTTAAAGTGGAAATTCAGTTCATCAAAGGTAACAGAATGTGACACTATGACTTTATAACCTCCTGGTTGAATCATTAGCAGTTTATAGCCCTTTACACCTTCAGGATACCCAAGCATTATGCATTTAACAGTCCTAGGCTGGAGTTTACCATCAGACACCTTGGCATAAGCTGTACAGCCAAAGGACCTGAGGTGGGAGATGTTGGGAGGTTTCCCAGTCCAAAGCTCTTGGGGAGTTTTAAAGTTAATGACGGAGGGACATATGTTAATCAAATAAGTAGATGTTACCACTGCCTCTCCCCAAAGAGTTGGTTTAACTCCAGCACTAATCATCATACATCTAGCTTTCTCTAAAAGGGTCATGTTCATGCTCTCAGCAGTTCCATTTTGCTGGGGAGTACCAGGCACAGTCAAGTATCTTTTTATCCCATTCTTAGTGCAAAAATCATTGAAGGCCTTGTTACAAAATTCCAACCCATTATCTGTTCTTAAACATTTAACTTTAAGTTCAGTTTGACTCTCAACCATGATCTTTCAATTCTTAAATTTTTCAAAAGCATCATCCTTGGTTTTTAAAAGAAAGACCCATACTTTTCTAGAGTATTGATCAATGATTGAATGGAAATATGACCTTCCTCCTATTGTTGAGACCTGGGCAGGTCCCCACAAATTAGAGTGGACATACTGCAAAGGTTTTTTGACAACAAAAGAAGATTTGCCAAAAGGATGAGCTGATTTTTTTACAAAAAACACATGTTTCACAAAATTTCAGATCAATAGGCTTACAATCAATCAAACCAGATTTAGACAGATAATGCAGTCCTTTATTTCCTATATGTCCAAGCCTTGAATGCCACATTTTTGTGTCTAACAGAGTTTTATGTTCATCAGCCAAATTAATTTCAGAAGAGGAAATCACATGGTATAAACCTCCCTTTTCAATGCTTTTCATTACAACTCGGTTATCCCTTATTACTTCTCTAACTCCCTTAAAGGTTGTTATCTTGCATCCAAGTTTATCAAGGGCAGATTCTGACATTAAACTCCTCCTTAGATGGGAACCCTTCTCACATTTTGGAAGGTTCTCACAACACCATCAACCATCCTTAAGGGAACTGAACCAATTCCCTTAATTCTCAATGATGTGTGATCACCTAGCATAACCTCCCCACCTTCACAAAGCTTCAGAGAACTGAAGAGATGCTTGTGTAGAGTGGCATGCATGGTGCAGCCAGAATCAAGTATCCATGAATCACCCTCATGCCCATCAGACATGAGGAACAATTCATTGTGATACTGGGGATCATTTTCACATATATTGGACTGTCCAGATTGTTGGTTATCTTTTCCTTTATTATTTTTATCCTCTATTCTTTTGTAACAAGAGCTAGCATAGTGGCCCAACTTGCCACAATAATTGCACTTAACAGGGGTATTTCTCTGAAAATTGTTGTTGTTTTGAGAAGATTATGAAGACTTGTCTAAGGATTTTTTGTCATGAGAAATCATTGTTATTCTAAGGTCTATTGTAGTTCTTTTTCTTTGGTTTAAATTTGTTCTTTCCCTTAAACATCATTACCTCAGATTTACGTCAGTTCTAACACCATTTTTAGTCTTAAAAACTTTTAGACTTTCATTCTTTGAAGTAATAGCTTTAATAATCTTGGAGACTGTTACTTCTTCACTCTCATACTGAATGACACCCTAAGGGTGTCAAACTGTGATGGAATTGAATTAAGAAGAATGACACAGATGTGTTCTTCTTTACTTTCATCCTTACACCTTTTCAAATCCTGATTTAATTTTAAGAAGATGTCAAGGTTCTCCTGCAAATTCATAGACACATCCATCTAGAAAGTGAAAGTTTTGTTTGCAAGGAGATCCTGTTGGGGAGAGATTTAGCCAAATACATTTTATCTAGTTCATGCCACAAAGTTTTAGGTTCAGTAAGATGCATCACTTTCCTAGCTACATCATCTGTTAATCTCATCATGATTTCAGAATAAGCAAGTTCTTTTAGTCTATTTTATGTTGATCAGAGGTAGGAGCAATCCATTCCTCTGTCACAACCCTATAACATTTTTTCTTAACCAATATAGCATTCATCCTCATCTCACACATACTGAAATCAGAGGTCCCATCGAAGGGCTTGATTTTCATGGCACCAGCCATCCCAAAAGAAAATCAAATCTAAGGGTTAACAAAGATAGGCAAACAAGCACAAATGATGATCAAGATGAATCAAGATCAATCAATCCGGCTCTGATACCACATTGTAGAGATCGATTAAAGGATTATACTTAGTTAAACCTTATCTTTATTAATTGGGGACCAAATGTTTAGGTTATACAAACAATGGATTGACTCAATCCAAATAACCAAATTACAACAAGTAAGTCCAGTCCAAATGAATCAAACAACAGCAAAAGTGAGTCACCAATCCCAAGTAACCGATTAGGGATACTTTTCTGAACGGATTGACGACGTGAGAAGCTTCGGACTTCGCCAGTTGACTTGAGACGTTCCAGAAGAGAAGGCCGGAGCGTTCGATCCTCAGCAGTTGGAATCGAGTCGTCTCAGAGCAATCCTACACTCGTCAGTCGTTGGCGCACCATTTGCAGCTTTCAATTCCTTGCAGATGGTCTTCGCAGTCGGAGAATCGGAGAGGAGAGAATCGGAATGAGTTTCGTGCCCCAAGCCCCAAATTGGATTTGAGCTTATATGCTCAGCTGAAGACGTTGCGTTGAAACGACGCCGCCTCGAATCGTAACGAACTTAACGGTCATACGCGCGTCGCTGGAACGACGACGTTCTATTAAACGGATGTCTCCCTTCTTGACGAAACGGCTGCGCTTTGGGCGAGGCTTCAAACTGGATTTGCCGTTTTGCTAAAACGACCCCGTTTTGTGCTTTTCAGCACAAAACAGATATGAGGCACTTAACCCAAAAATCCTGCAAAGCTCAAAGATACATATGGACTGGAAAGAACATGAATATGGTCCCAATAATTCATTCAAGCACACAACTTGGGTTATCAATATCTTAACAGATGTAATGTCCTGGAACTCCATAATTTCAGCACACTTTAAAGATGCCAAGGCTATAACTTATTTACATGCCATGGAGAGGACTAATTGTCGTCCTGATTGCATCACATTTGTGTCCTTGCTGTCCACATGTGCTCACTTGAGTCTGGTGGAGCAGGGCAGTGCTTTTTTCTCAAAAGCACTGCCCTGCAGGCAATTCAACAAGATCAATCCTGCAATTGATAGCAAAGGATTCAATTGCTCGAACTAGGTGTTACTTCTGAAATGCTTGATGAAGCAAACTGTAATACAATGCATTTGACTTGTGAACTGTCTAAACCGCAATGCTTCTGAGCTCCAAGATGAAAAATCTACATGAATTTCAGAACAGCCAATCCAAATCCGATGCCAATGAATGTGGCAATAGAGATCCCAAATATACCAGCAAGAATCCCAGGAACAACCAAAGAATTCCATCCTTTAGCTGTGGCCATTCCACATGCTGTTGTAGGGCCTCCCACATTAGCATTTGATGCTAGAAGTAATAGCTTCAGGTCAAAGCGGAAAAACTTTCCTAAGCCAAGAATCACGGCTAGATGTACAGCAATTTGAATAAGAGCAAACAAAAAGATACTTGGTGCTGTGGTGATAACACTTCGAATACTTCCGCTTGCACCCACCACGGCAAAAAATACCTATTGTCATAGAAGGAAGACAAAATCATGTCTTTTCCAATAAAAGAAAACAAATGCAAAGACAGTTCAGCATGCAATCTTTTGAAAGCAACACCAAGTTGGCAATATCAAACGTTAAATTCATCCCTCACACAACGGTTACCTAATCCAACAAAAAAGAAAAGCAAAATGATAAGGATGATGGGCCGTGTTTTTCTATTTTTCCTCGGATAAGATGTAAAAATGTTAGACATAATTGAGTCACCTGCATCAGAATCATGGCCAGGGCCTCGCCAGAGGGTGCAAGGTGATTAAACTGAGTTGGAAATGCCGTTGCTAGAGTAACAACTATCGCTGTTATGGCTGGGAGGCTACCACCAGGAATCCCGAAATATCTTGTTAAGTAAGATCCAAATTTACAGATGGCGAATGATACAGCAAGAGAAGTGGCAGTCTGCAGGACAGGAAGCTTAACTCCAGGCTCAGGTTCAGCGTTTATTTCTACGTCTGTGGAGATTCAAGGATACGTACTCACATTAAATATACCGTGGAGATATCATTTACTTTAATTCAATTGAACATAACTTTCTACACAGCGAAAGTCATGAGCAATAAAACCATATTATAAGTCATGAGCAATAAAACCATATTATAAGTCATGAGCAAGCTCTATCTCTGATGTTCATGTTTGTGACCATCAACGTAAGAAAACAAGAAATGTAAAATAGAAGATTACACACCGGTGGTTGTCAATGACACATCGGGCGGGATTTTAGCGGCTAGAGCAAACAATGTTGTAAAATATACTGCGCATATAACATTGTCTGCAGCTAGCCCTGCTGCTAAAACTGACGAGGAGATGCCAAGGGCTTCTGCAATAGCAACATAATTGACAGCTGCACAAGGCAAGGGTTAAAAGTTCAAAAGTTTATTAGAGCTTATTAGATAAATAGAATAAATTATATAAATTCACTGCAGGTAAAATTCTAAACACCCATGATTCATGATATTCTTTAGACATTGAATGAGAAGTTGAACAACAACATTTTGCAATGTGCCTTTTGGTTTAATTCATCTTAATTTATTTTGATCGGTAATCTATCTCAATTTTGGTATTAAGAAAAGCAATAAGATGGGGACTATTCAAGTGAAGAGGTAAAGATATCATAAAAAGAGGCCAGATATGGTTTATGTAGGACTGTAGTGGAACTATCATATAATGATCATACCTCCACCAATATGCCGACCCATAAGTGCAGATGCTATTTTCCAACTATCTTGACCTAATGATCTCATTGGAACCACCTTGAATGCCACTAGGGTTCCGATAGTAGTTGCAACTGCAGCACCAATATTTCTATGGATTATTCATCTCGTGGTTACAGGGTGTTAAAAATTATGACTGTAAATCCACTGGACAATTAAAAAGGTGGTATAATATAGCTACATATATTCTGCCATAATATGAGAAACAGTACACTAAGTCTACAAAAGGGCCATCGGTTTATAAAAATATTAATATAAAGTACATCCCTGAGTAACCCATTTGTGATCCTAGAAAGGCAGTGGGAAAGGCATAATCAACAGAAAACGAGTTCTGAACATTAAGACTTCCAGGAAGACAATTTAATATAGTAAATAACAGGCAATTAGTGTATGATACAAGAAGTGTACCTGATCCCATTATAAAAGCCAACAGCAGTTTTCCAGTTGACTTAATCACTCGGCGTAAGTCAGCTCGAAATAGTAACAAAGGAACAGCCATTGGCAGCAGGTATTCCATGACTATAGAGTAAGCTGGCGCTTCACAGGAAACAATGCCAATATTACTAGCTGCAAGTCCAACCAGTGTACTCACTAATGCACCACTCAAGGCACTCCCGATCTCAGTTTTCTCAGACCTTCAATATGAAAAGATAATTTGCAAGTAAAATAAAACAGTAATAATGATACAAATAGCAAAGTAAGCTAGCTCATTATGTCAAATCCGATGTAATTTGCTGTCTGGCAGTATACGACTGTCAGGTGCCAACTGACTATCTGAGCATGTTGGCTAGCAAAATGAACACAAAATTTCTAGCCTTTCAGTATAAATAAGGATATAGTTCGACGGGAAAGTGCATCCCCTGGCCTCAATTATTCACTACATTCAGTATGCAAACTGAGTTCACTTTCCTTGAACTAAGTCAGAGTATTTTATTCCTCAATTCAACTACCCATGATTATCATTAATGTACCTTACAAAGAAGGAGAAATAAATGAATTGTTTTCACTTCCATTTAAATCTGGACAAATCTGAGAAATAAATAAAATGGGTGGGGTAGGGAAAGAATTACCAGATACCAAAAGCTCCAGTGCCGAAGAGAAAGGTCCACATACCCCACTGATCTTGCGGGGAAATAATGGGAAAGCTCAAAGAAGACTTAGCAATCAGAGACACGCGGATGGGTTCACATCTTTGTGGAGTGAGGAACTTCGAAGATTGCGAACGCCCATGTATTGGTAGTACCCTAATTGGATTTCCAAAGCTTATTCCTCGCTGACAAGTGTGAGTATCTCGCTGAAGAGCTGGTGACAAGCAAGTCGGACCTGGTTTTAAAAACTTCGATGCCATGTGTTGCGGGCTGTCAGACCGGAGCTCACCAAATGCAAATGAAAGCTGAGAAAATTCAGAATTTTAAAAGAGATGGAATTATATATATTATGAAACTAGGAGATAACTTAATAGTGAGAAAATATTATTGTATATATGCAATGGTACACGACAGTCAGATCACCATTAGGTATAAGTATAACCTAACCCAAAATTATCATATCTAGTTTCTGAGGTATTCTTTCCGCGCAAGATCAAAGTTAGTGTAGATATTGGTTCTCAGATTACTTAGGATAATTGAAGTGTTTGCAGGGTGGTTTACATGGCTTGAATTGGTCAGGATGACCAAGAGGAGAATGGATTTCTATTTGCAGTGAAGGACCTGGATCAGTCTAAACGACGTCACTCTGCTGGGTGGGCTAGCCAAACGCAGGCGTTCAGTGCGAGCGGGAATATTTAAGCTTTGGTCGAAACGGGAGCGCTGAAGGTAATAGCGTTGTCATTTTATCAAGAGCGGAGCCGTTGGGGTTTAAAGGAACGTCGTCGTTCGAGTTAGGTAATTCGGTTACTCAACGACGCCGTATTCTTCGGTCTTCTAACAGGCATATAAGGAGTGTCCGAGTGGCTGAGTCAACACACGAGTTCAATCTGAAAATTGGGTTTTAGGGTTCTTGAGACGAGATCGGAAATTCAATTGTGTTCATTCGAAATTGAGTTGATCAATTAGCTGTGTAGTATTCTCTGAGTGTGTAATCCATTGTATTCACTTCGATTATCAATAAAAGGCAATCTTTCTGGTTGGAGTAGGTCCTCGACAGGAAGGGGCCGAACCAGGGTAATTCCTTGTGTCGTTGTTGTTTCGTTTTGTTGTTGTGAATCTTTGCACGTTTTGCTTCCGTCAACTCTACAATTAGTAACTCTGCTAGTTAAGTCTAAGTAAACCGATCTTGTTTTTCTTTCATCTATCATATCTATTCTCTCTTTTCATGACAGAGGGACCTGATTTTTCAAGTAAAACTTCAAACGTATATGCTTAAGCTTAGGTAACACCTAAACCTTATGCTTGAAGTTGTTCAATTCAGCTGAAATTATACCTAACAGACCTCTATCAGCATATAATCAGACTTGTTGTAAAATTAAAACAAAATGTCATTCGAATAACCAAATCACACACAATGAAAACTACCTGAGACACAATAATTCAGCTCAGGTAGGACTAAATTTGAAAGCAAAGACCCAAATCAAAAGACGCCAGTATCTAAATCATACCGAGTAAATATACCAGATTCCAAACAAGCAAGTTGTCGATCCGAAATCGGCGACCAGCGACGTGAAAGGAGCGAACGGATCGAGAGGAACCCTAAATGTCGACTGTCGTAGTCTTACTATAATCCTGTTTATCGCTAATCATTTCCTTAAGCACTCTTTCGTCACTCTTTCTTGTCTAATTTGACGTGGCGTTGACACGTGTCAAGCAAGGTAAAAGGAAAGACTCAGCTTCGCCGGGCACGTGATGCACCGCATAGTGTCCCGATTTTGGAGCATGTCGGGACATTCAACCGAATTATATAGACAATAGACCGAATCGACAGTTCGGTGCAATTTTTTTTCCATAAATTGAACACGCTACAACAGGATAAATCAACTGAAACGGCATAAACATAAAGCTGACCGACAACAGAGGCCGACACTCAACTCTATTGAGGCTGAAGGTCGGCGGAGCTCGGCGGAGATAGCCTTCAAAGTCCCAGTCCGATCAGAATGTCAGCTAGGAACGACGTCGTCAAGGGCGAAGCGCGAATCTCAGTTTTGGACTTATTCCAAAACGCTGTCGTTCTCTTCTGGGGTTATGTTGTAATTATAATTCAGGTCGTTGTGTATTTGTCTATTCTTAGGGGTCGGTTGTGTATTTTTAGGCTGAACAAAACACAGCTGTTGCTGTGTATCTGAAATCAATTCAAACTCTCCCCAAATCGCCTTCTTCGTTTTTCTCTCCGTCGTCTCGCCCAGTTTCCGATCGAGATTGGATCGTCTCCGATCAAGTTCTGATCGTGTTCTTTCTCATGGTATCAGAGCAGCTGTTGTGATCCAAAGTGCTTCTTGAAGTTGTCCAGTCGATCCGCTTTGCTGTGTGCTGTTTCTCGTTCTCTGCGCAGTCGATATGGCTAGGGCTCAAACCCAACCAGAACTGATCGCAGATGATCCGTATCATTTCAATAATAATGAAATCACAGGCTCTTCTATTGTCAGCGAAGTTCTCCTTGGCAGACAGAACTTCATCTCTTGGTCCAAATCAATGGAGATTGCATTATCTGTTTGTGCTAAACTTGAGTTTGTGGAAGGTAAACGTCCTAAACCTAATGATTCAGTGTTAAGTGTCAAATGGAAACGTTGCAATGATGTTATTATGACATGGCTGTTGAATTCTGTTTCAAAGAAAGTTGTTAGTCACATTTTACATGCCAAAGATGTTGCTACTGCGTGGCGTATTCCTCATTCTAGATATGTTGGCTCAAATGTCTCAAGAAAGTTTTATGTCAAAAAGGAAATCAGTAATATAAGGCAAGGTGAACTTGATGTTGCTAATTACTTTGAGAAATTGAATGCCTATTGGAAAGAACTTGACTCCATGAGCAAGAGAACTGGATGTGATGAGGACAGTAGTCAGTACATATAACAACTGCAGAGAAAGTGCTAAAGAAAGAGAGGATGATAGAGTTATTGAATTTCTGATGGGTTTGAATGATGAACATGCTCATATCAGAACCATATTCTGGCTTTGAGGGAGTTACCTAGTTTGGATGTGGTGTATGATATGGCCTTAAATGATGAAAGTCAACAGACAGTGACTAAACCGAATTATGTGGAAGCCTCAGCTCTGTACAACAGACAACAAGACTCTGAAAATAGTTCTAAAAATCAGAATCAGACAAGAGGTTATCAAGGCAAACCTAGAGGAAGACCATTCTGTACTCACTGTCAAGTAAATGGCCACACCAAGGAATTCTGATACAAGCTAGTTGGCTACCCTCCAGGTCACAAACTATACAAGGGAAGAAACAATTATGTTAGAGGCAACGCCAGTGCTAAGTCTGATGATATGGTTACTACTGATGATTCAAGTGAAAACAATGATCATGCTTCTACCAAGAATAACAAGAATGAATCTGTTCCTCAGCTCAGTGGTGCTCAAATAATCAGCTGCTTGCTTTACTAAAGAATAATGAAATGATGCAGGAGGCAGTCTGAGAGCCAATGTTGCTCATATGGCAAGTATTTGCTTACTCTCTAGCAAATTGAATAACAAGTTAGTTGAGTGGATTATTGACAGTGGTGCCACTGATCATTTCACCAGCAATATTGATTTGTTGTCTGACATACATCAAGTAACAAATAGTTGTACTGTTCTTCTATCAAATGGTAAGACTAGTCAGGTGAAACTTGTTGGTAAAATTGCGCTTAGTAACAGCATTGTTTTACAAGAAGTCTACTATGTTCTAGAGTTCAGATTCAATCTCATCTCAGTTAGCAAACTGGCTAGTTGCTCTAACTGCAGTGTTAAGTTCTCTAAAGATATATGTGTGATTCAGGACCATGTCCACAAGACCAATTTGAGGATTGGTAAGATGGTGCATGGTCTGTATCATTTGGAGTTGAAAAGCAACAACCTCAAGCCCACATGTACAGCTACCATCAAGAAAACTTCCTCTACTATATGGCATTAGAGAATGGGGCATCTTCCTGTAAATAAGTTGAAGAAGATGCTATCTTTTCTTTAGACAATGTTGAACTAGATGACTGTGATGTCCACTGTCCAATTTATCCTATGGCTAAGCAAGCTAGGCTACCTTTTCCTTTGAGTCAACATAAGTCTGTTGAGTCCTTCGAACTCATACATGCAGATGTTTCGGGTCCATTTCCTACAAGCACTATGATTGGTTGTAAATACTTCTTGACTCTTGTGGATGATTTTAGTAGAAGTACATGGACATTCATGATGAAACAAAAATCTGAAGTTTCTTCTATAGTGATTCAATTTTTTCAAATGGTTGAAACTCAGTTCAGCAAGAATATCAAAACATTCAGGTCAGATAATGGCAATGAATTCTTCAATTCTGTGCTCAAGGATTTCTTAACCATGAGAGGTTGTATTCATCAAAGTTCATGCATTTATACTCCACAACAAAATGGAGTGGTTGAAAGAAAACACAGGCACTTGTTAGATGTTGCAAGAGCTATTAGACTACAAGTCAACCTTCCAAAGGTGTTTTGGGGAGACTGTGTGTTATCTGCTACATATCTGATTAACAGGTCTCCTAGCAGTGTCCTTGGCTTCAAAACTCCTTTTAAAAAGTTGTATGGAGCAGCTCCAAATATAAATAACTTGAGAGTCATAGGCTGCCTATGCTATGCAGGTACTTTGGCTCATCAAAGGGATAAAATAGATCTAAGGGATGTACCCTGTGTCTTTCTGGGGTATCCATATGCTCAAAAAGGTTACAAAATCTAAAATCTTCAAAGTCCTCAGGTCTTAATCAGCAGGGATGTAGTTTTCTTTGTAGATATTTTTCCATACAAAGATTTCAGTGAGAATGAAGTTCACAGTGACACTGTTCATTTGCCCATTCCTATACCTATTAATGTTGAGGCGGAATATACTATTCCTATTCCTGAAGTGGATATTGCAGATGACAACATTCAGCATGCAAATGCTGAAGTTCATAATGAAGGTGAAGCATCATTCCAGTAAGAAGATCTAACAGGCAGCATCAACCTCCAACTTGGCAAAATGACTATATCTGCAATACAACAAAGGTCAGAACATCACCTCATTCTATTGACAAGTTTTTAAGTAACTCTTTGTGTTCCACCAGTAACACTGCCTTCTAAGTTGCTGTGGCAAATATCAAAGACCAAAAACTTATATTCAAGCCAGTAAAGATCCAAAGTGGTGTGAAGCAATGGACAAAGAGATTTCTGCTCTTCAAATGAATAACACCTGGATCATCACTGATTTGCCTAAAAATCAACCTCTTACTGCTAGCAAGTGGATATTCAGAATCAAGCTGAAATCTGATGGTTCAATAGAGCGATACAAAGCCAGACTTGTGGCCAAAGGCTTTACACAAATAGAGGGTATTGACTACAATGAGACATTTGCTCCAATTGCAAAGATGACCACAGTCAGATGGCTACTAGCTGTTGCTGCCATCAGAACCTGGCCTATTGATGGCACTAGAACATATGCACTTTAGGCAACCGCCACGCTTGTTGTTTCGATCATTTTATCACAATTTCACTTGCTAGTTGACGCTTTGTGGTTCATTTTCAGGCAAATTGCAGCGGTTAAGCTAAGAACACAAGTGAGCAGTGATTTTGGAGTAAAACCGAGCTTTTGGAGCGAAAAACACTTAAGGAGCAGATCCAACCGACCGGTTGAATATTAGCCTTGGATCGAACCGGCCGGTTGAAATGAAGACCAGAAGCTAGAATTCTCTGAGGCATTGAACCGACCGGTTGAGCATTGAACACACTTTGAACCGGGCGGTTCAAATGCTCAGAAACTCCAAGGAAGCTCTCCCCTGATCGAACCGGCCGGTTGAACTTCCTTTATCCAATCGAACCGGCCGGTTGAGGTGCTCAGAAGGTTCCCATCCAGCCTCCCCTGCTCGAACCGGCCGGCTGGATTCCTTCACACAATTTAAACCGGCCGGTTGAGCCGTGCTACAGTTCCGGAAACCCTAATTTCTGCTATAAATAGAAAGTGATCAAGAAAGAGAAAGGAGGACTTTTTTTGGGATTTTTGGCACGAATTTTGAGGAGCTCTTGGCACAAGTTTCAAGGTGGATTAAGTGAAGAACAAGATCAACAACAATGATTCTCACACTCTTCAATCTAAAAATTGGTTCTAGACTCCTAAACTCATTCTCCTTCATTGTTTTTGCTTGTACACTCATTATGAGTGAGTAGTGACATTGATTGGGGATTATGGATCCCCTAGACATATTGTGATGATGTAAATACCTTTGATGTCAATATTGAATGAGTTTGCACATGAATCTTCTTCATTTGAACTACATGCCTAGAGTTGCCCATAAGGTGTTTGTGAAATGTCCTCATTGGGAACTTAGCTTAATTTCATATTTGATGTAGCTCACGTTGATCAATATGACTTTAATGAAATGAATGAAGAGGCATTAGAGTTCGTGTGTTACATGGCGACGCTAAAATTCTAATGAGAATAGCTTGAGTTTAACAAGAACATGTTTATCTAATCAATAAAGCGCGAGTGTGAGATTAGGAATGCATGTTCTATAGGGCCAATAGAGCGCGAGTGTGAGGTCCTATGCGAGGTGTAACCTCTTTATCCTAGGTTGTAGCGCGAGTGGAACTTAGGGTGAATGTTACATGGCTAAATTCTATTCAAGTGCATGCAAATTCATAATTGGCATCTAATATCATCAACACTATCATTGTCTAGGTGGGGAAGTAATCCCTAATCATCTTTGATTGATCGTTTATTCGTTTCTTTACTAGAATTTCTCTTTTTGGATAGTAAATCATTGCTATCAACCTCTTTTGAGGCATAACCCCCCCCCCCCCCAAACCATAAATAATCTAGATTTAATCCTTAGCACAACTAGTTTAATCACCTATCTCTTGGGTACGATCTTGGGTTTCCCGAGTCTTTACAAATGTTTTGATTTAACGTGACTTAGCATAAGTATTTGATTTACTTATCGAATATTTTACCCTAAATTGCATTCGATCAAATGGCGCCGTTGCCGGGGATAGGTTAATTAACTATCGTGCTATTAGATTATCTAGTTTTGTTTGCTTTTCCTTACTTGGTAGCCATTGCTTGTGTTGATCTTGATTGTGTTTATCTCTTTTGCCGCTCATTGCTAAGAATTTCTTTTGTTCTCGCAGGCAATTGAATGAACACAAGATTTGAAGGAAAGAAACACGTAGCAACCGGCTCTTCTTCAAGTACTTCTAGACCTTCTCAACCTACCGTTAAGAGAGGAAGAGGTAGACCTCACAAGAACCCTCTACCTCCATTGGTTCCTATTGTCCCACTTATCATCCAAAATCAAAGACAAGAAGTCATTATGGAAAATGAAGATGGGAACCGTCCGGTTCTTCAAGGAAATGTTCAAAATCGTAGAATTGATGGGGAAGAAGTAGAGGATCCTCAAGCTAGAAATGACAATTATAATGAGAATGAGAGACGTCCTATCCGGAATCCTCGTGTTCATCGTAGAGAGAACCGAAACAATAGGTATGAGGAGGAAGATGAAAAAGATGAGGATGAAAGACCCGTAGGGGACTACATGACTCCGACCCTCGAGGGAAATGGCTCGGCTATTCAACCTCCCGATGAGGATGCCTTTGATTTCGACGTTAAATCGTCTCTAGTGCATATGATCACGAATGACCAATTTCAAGGGGCCGGGAATCCCTCCAATCATCTAGCCAACTTCCAAGAGTATTGCCGGACCTATAAGCCGAGGAATACACCCGTTGAATATGTCTACTTGAAATTATTTCCTTCGTCGCTATATGGAGATGCCAAGGAGTGGCTACAAAATCATGATCCGGGGACTTTTCGTACTTGGGACCATTTAGCCACGGCTTTTCTGAACAAGTTCTACCCTCCGTCTAGAACCAAGAAGTTCACGGACTTTATTCTAACATTCTCTCAAAGGGACAACGAGCTCTTCCACCAAGCTTATGATCGGTTTAAACACTACTTGAGGGAGTGCCCTCATCATAATTTTAGAAAGGCCGATCTAATGTGTTACTTCTATTTGGGGATGAGTAAGGAGGCTAAGAATCAAATGGACACGGCTAGTGGAGGCGCTATAATGGAGTTACCGGCTAACCAAGGTTTTAAGGTTGTGGACAAAATAGCTTCAAACTCCGATAAATACCAAGGAGTAGACCACAAAAAGATGGCCAAGTCAAGAGATGATTCCTCGAGTTATGCAACGAAGGAGCAAATTAATGAGTTATCAAAGAGGATGGAGTCTATGATAAGTATGGTAAATTCTGTGGAGGCGACTAAGCCTAAGGCCGATAAGGAGAGAACTTCGGCGCACCAATCATGCTTCTTGTGTTCTAGTACAAGGCACTCTACCAAAAATTGTCCCGAAGGGAAATATGAGGAAGATGATGATGGCTATGAGGAGGCGCATTTTGTCAACCAACAAAGAAACTACAATCAAAATGCGAATCCTACCACTAGAAATTATGAGCCTCCGCAAAAGAGGATGTCTAATGATTCTAACTTTACCTCAAGGCCTCAAGGGCAAGGAAATTATCAAAGCAATTATCAAGGGAATAATCAAAGGCAAGGTTATGGCTCTGGCCAAAACCAAAATCAAGGGCAAAATTCATTCTCAAACCAAGTGCAGAATTCCTACTCCAACCAAGGCCAAGGGTCAAATCAAAACTCTCAAAACTATCAAGGAAACTATCAAAATCAAAAGCCCTATCAAGCTAAAGCCAATATGAAAGAGCAAGGAAATTCTTCCTCGAGCTCTCAAGAGAGCTCTATGATGTCAATGATGGCTCAAATGATGGAGGATAACAAAGAAAGCAAGGCAAGCAACCGAAGAATGGAAGCAAAATTGGATGAGCTAGCGGCCGAAAACAAAAGACTTGCTAGGGAGAATACCCAATTGAAGCAAATAGGGAAACTTCCCTCCCAACCGGATGTGAGTTATATTGAGCACGTTGATGCTATCACGTTGAAGAATGGGAAGGTATTGCCTACCCCTCAACCGAAATCTAGTTCGAAGGGCAAGGACGTGAAAGGGGAAATTTCTAAGGAAAATTCGGAAAGTGAGCCTCAAGCCCCAATAGAAGAGAAAAAGCATGAAGAGCCGGCTCTAAAGAGGAAATATGTGCCCATGGTGCCTTTCCCACAAAGACTAAACAAGAGCAAGCTTGATGCTCATTTTCAAAGATTTGTGGAGATGCTTAAAAAGTTGTATGTCACGCTCCCCTTCCACGAGGTAATCACACAAAACCCTACTTATGCTAAATTCTTGAAAGATATTGTGTCAAACCGTAGGGTTATTGAAGAGTCTAGCATGGTAGCTTTAAATGCCGAATGTAGTGCAATTGTGCAAAGCCGCATGCCTAGAAAAATGCAAGACCAAGGGTCGTTCTCTATTCCTATATCCATAGGCAAAATTGAAATTGATAGGGCTTTATGTGACCTTGGTGCTAGTATTTCTTTGATCCCATATTCATTGTATGAAAAGATTGACATGGGTGAGCTACATCCCACCACTATTTCGTTGAAACTAGCCGATAGGAGCTCTAGGGTGCCTAATGGAGTCCTAAGGGATGTGCCTATAAAAGTTGGGAAATTTTTCATCCCCGTGGACTTCTATGTGTTAGATATGGATAGTGAACAAGAGACACCCGTCATCTTAGGGAGTCCCTTTCTAAATACCGTTGAAGCGGTCATCAAATGTGGTGAAGGGTCAATTGAATTGAAGATAGGGAATGAAAAACTGAAATTTTTTCTGAAAAATGCTATGAAAGCCCCTACTTCATCCTTTGAGTGCAATATGCTTGATATTTCTTGTGAAACTTTCGGGCTAACGTCTTTTGAAAGTGAAGTTATGGAGTTAGACGACTCTAGTACACTTTTTGCTTCTTTAATGAATATGGAAGATGAGGATGTGGGAGACATTACCTTGGATGAAGGCGAGCAAGGGCCAAATGATCATGAAACTAAGGAAGACCCGGTGCCAAGAGGTAAGGAATTCGAAGGAGAGTTAAAACCTCTACCTTCGAATCTAAGGTATGAATTTCTTGGGTCTAATGCTACATTCCCCGTCATTGTTGGTGCTACTTTGAATGATGATGAGACATCCAAGCTTGTGCATGTATTGAAGGCTAATAAGAAAGCCCTAGGCTATTCCATTGATGATATAACGGGGATTAGCCCTTCTCTTTGCATGCATAGGATTAACCTAGAGGAAGATGTGAAACCTTCTAGGGAGATGTTGAGGAGATTGAATCCTAAATTGAGCGAGGTAGTCTTTAAAGAAATCACCAAGCTTAGAGATGCCGGCATTATTTACTCCGTTCCGGACTCGGAATGGGTAAGTCCCATCCATTGCGTCCCTAAGAAGGGAGGACTCACGGTCATTAAAAATGATAAAGGGGAATTAGTCCCTACGAGGACCGTGAATGGGTGGAGAATGTGCATTGATTATCGAAAATTGAATAAGGCTACAAAAAAGGATCATTTTCCTATCCCATTCATAGATCAAATGTTAGAAAGGCTAGCGGGACATGATTATTTTTGCTTCTTAGATGGATATAGTGGTTTTTACCAAATTCCTATATTGCCAAATGATCGAGGAAAAACCACTTTCACATGCCCATATGGAACCTTTGCTTTTAGACGTATGCCTTTTGGTTTGTGTAATGCACCGGGGACTTTTCAACGTTGTATGATGTCCATTTTTAGCGATTATATTGAGAAGTGCATTGAGGTTTTCATGGACGATTTCTCTATCCATGGATCCTCTTTCGATGATTGTCTAGATAATCTTTCCCATGTTCTTTCTAGGTGCATCGAGACGAATTTGGTACTCAATTGGGAGAAGTGCCATTTTAAGGTACAAGAAGGAATTGTTCTCGGGCATTTGGTCTCTAAGAGAGGAGTAGAGGTCGATAAGGCGAAAATTCAAGTCATCGAGCAACTTCCTCCACCGAAAAACCAAAAGGGAATAAGGAGTTTTCTAGGCCATGCCGGTTTTTACCGGCGGTTTATAAAGGATTTCTCAAAAATCGCAAAGCCGTTGACTCATCTCCTTTGCAACGATGTGGAATTCAATTTTGATGAAGGGTGCCTTGAGGCATTTGAAAAATTGAAGAAGAACCTTGTATCGGCACCTATTGTGCAAGCACCAAATTGGGATCTTCCGTTTGAATTAATGTGCGATGCAAGTGATTACGCCATTGGGGCAGTCTTGGGACAACGGGTAGAGAAGAAGCTGCATGTCATATACTACGTGAGCAAGGTGCTCGATAGTGCCCAGACGAACTACACTACCACGGAGAAAGAGTTATTAGCGGTAGTCTACGCATTCGAAAAATTCAGGCCCTATCTCGTTGCAACAAAGACTATAGTCTACACAGACCATGTCGCCATCAAGTATTTGATGGCGAAGAAAGATGCTAAGCCAAGACTTATTCGATGGGTTCTCCTCTTACAAGAATTTGATATTGAAATTAGGGATAAAAAGGGAGTAGAGAATGTAGTGGCGGATCACCTTTCGAGAGTAGAGCTTTATGACTCGAAATGGTTCTCAGCGCCGATCCAAGACTCCTTTGTTGGAGAATATTTAATGAGTGCTGAAGGTGATGCTCCGTGGTACGCGGACTTCGTGAATTATTTGACTTGCAATATCATTCCCGAAGGCTTTAGCTACAATCAAAAGAGAAAGTTTCTGCACGATGTCGCAAGATACTATTGGGATGATCCATTCCTCTACAAGCTATGCTCGGATGGGATTTACAGAACTTGTGTACCCAAGGAGGATTTCAAGGAAATCATAGCATGTTGCCATTCTTCCCCCTATGGTGGGCATGGCTTAACCTCAAAGACCACTGCAAAAATCCTTCAGTCCAGTTTCTATTGGCAGAGTATGTTCAAGGACACTTATGAGTTCGTCAAATCTTGCAATGAATGCCAGCGCATGGGTAATATAGCCAGAAGAGAGGAAATGCCTCAAAAAGGTATATTGGAGGTGGAAATCTTTGACGTATGGGGAGTGGACTACATGGGGCCCCTACCCTCGTCTCACGAGAATTCTTTCATTCTAGTAGCGGTGGACTACGTGTCCAAATTGGTTGAGGCTATAGCTTCCCCATCTTGCGACGCTAAAGTGGTGATAAAGATGTTTAAAAAGATAATTTTCCCAAGGTTCGGTGTTCCTAGAGCGGTGATCAGTGATAATGGGTCTCATTTCAAGGAGAAGAGATTTGAGTCCATGTTGAAGAAAAATGGAATTTTCCATAGGTGCTCAACTCCATATCACCCTCAAGCCAATGGCCAAGTCGAGGTGTCAAACAGAGAAATTAAGAACATATTAACCAAGACAGTGGGGAAATCGGGTAAAGACTGGGCGTTGAAGCTTGATGATGCGCTTTGGGCTTATAGAACTGCTTTTAAGACACCGATTGGGATGTCTCCTTATAGGCTCGTCTATGGCAAGTCGTGCCATCTTCCCGTGGAACTCGAGTACAAAGCCATGTGGGCGGTAAAAGAGTTAAATTTTGACACCAAAGCTTCGGGTGAAAAGAGACTCCTACAACTCAATGAGTTGGACGAAATCCGATTGGACTCCTACGAGAGTTCAAGAATCTACAAGGAGAAAACCCGGAGATGGCATGATAAGCTCATTTTGAAGAAACAGTTCTCGGTTGGAGACAAGGTTCTATTGTTCAACTCTAAGTATAAGCTGTTTCCCGGGAAATTCAAGTCTAGGTGGTTCGGACCTTACAAAATCCATAGAGTTTTCGATGATGGCCACCTAGAGCTAGTGGATAACCAAGAGAACATTTTCAAGGCAAATGGGCAACGAGTAAAGATCTACCATGCCGCTAATGAAGACAAAGACCTATTGGAAGCGCCCTCTTGAATTCTATACCGCTAGAGAAGGGATACCGCTCGGGACTTCTCTTAGTGTGCTTCTTGTTATGAAAAGATTTGGCTCGGTCTTTGCCAAGACGTTAAAATAGGCCCTCTCGGGAGGTAACCCGTTGTAAGTGTTCATTTTCGCACAAACATTTAGAATGCTTGGTATGTGATTCTGCTTTTCTGAGCAAGTGAACCGACCGGTTCAATTTTGCCTTCACCATCGAACCGACCGGTTCGTTTCAGCCCTCATCCCTTATTACTCTCTGAGCCATTCAACCGGCCGGTTCCCAGTCGGACCATAAATCGAACCGCCCGGTTCAAACTTTGTGCTAACTCAACTAAACTTTCTGAGGTGTTGAACCGCGCGGCACAATTGTTCCTTCTACTCTCAACCGCCCGGTTCGAACTCAACATTATGCACCAGACTTCTCTGAGCAATTGAACCGCCCGGTTCAACTTTGCTCCTAAATCCAGCCGGGTGGTTCAAATGGAAATTTTGATCTTTGATATCTCTGAGATATTCAACCGGCCGGCACAACTTCCACCTACAGATCCAACCGGCCGGTTCAATCTTCGTACTAAGCCGCCTGATTTTTCTGAGGCATTGAACCACCCGGTTCGCTAATTGCCTATAATCCTCAACCGGGCGGCTCAAACGTAACCCAATTGGATCAATTTTTGTCGGTTCAAGAAATTTCTTGTTGGTTCAATTCCAATTGGTCCGGTTCAATTGTTCCAATTTTGCCCAAAATTCTAATTTTGCCCCTTCATCTCTATTCTAAACCCTAAATCCAAACACAACCCCTCCCTTCCTTTCTCCATCACCCGACGCCGTCCACACCTCCTTCCCTCCGCACAATTCGACCGACCCGCCTCCTCCTTTCCCCTCAGCCGCCTGCCGGAGCTCGCAAATATCAACCACTCGTCCGTCCAATCATCCCTCCTCTTCTCTTCTCCATCAATCCCAAACCATGGCTAGAGATGGTGAACGAGCAACCCCCAAATCCCAAGCTCCATCCAAACCCAATCCTTTTGAAAATTCCATTGAGGGTGATAGGGATGGTCTGAAGAGAAATCCGCCGCGAAAAGCTAGACGTCTCGTGCTTAGGGACGACACCCCTTCCCCACCCCGGAAATCGCCTACTCCGCCTCCACCGAAAAGGAGCAAAACTTCAACCGGAGAATCATCCTCAAGGGCCTCCAAGGGCAAGGGTCCAGCTACCGAAGCCGTGCCTGAAGTTGAGCCTCCTCCTGCAGCTCCACCCAATGAGGAATGGGCATTGGCGCTACCTCCAACTCCATATCCATTCTCGGAGCCATTGTATTTCGAGAAAAAGGAGCATCAAGATAGATTCGAACGGATTGGAGGAGGCAAGAAGAAAATCATGGCAACCTCATATCCCGATTGGACTCTACTCGGTGATTTTGAAATAAGGGACGAGGTACGTCAAAAGCTAGACAATTGTGGTTTGCATTTTTATTTTGAGGATGATCCGGGGTCATTTGAAATGGTGATGATAGAGTTTCTTTGTACATTTGAGGCGGAATGGGAAAAAGATTATGTGACTTTGTGGAGGTTTAGGTTGGGTGGAAGGGATTTTGAAGTGAAGCGTAGAGATTTACAGGATTGGCTCCACCTTTTGCATCCTCGTGATGATTTGCGGAGGTATAATGATCACAATAGGACTAAGTTTTGGCAGAAAATCTCCGGGAGAAAGGAATGGTTTGTTTCGTCCTACAATGCCACTGGGATCAAGGTTCCAAGCTGGAAGGTAATACATCACCTCATCGCATTGGGAATCAACACTCGAGGAGGGAAAGCTCGCGCATTGACAAACCCGGACATAGACTTAATGATGGCCATAGATCATGGGCTTAAGCTCAATTGGATTACAATCCTCACCGAGAAGTTTGCGGAGTGTGTGAAGGAAGGGTCACGAAATTCCGCTATCGGAGGAGGATCATTGATTACATTGATAGCTATGAATTGCGGCTTTGGCTTTAACCATCCGAAGTGCCCCAAGCCATTGAAGAGAGTCCTTAACATAGGCGCTATGAGGCGCAGCCTCTTTTTCATTCCCGACACAACGCTTTGGGACCATGATGACAAGCCGCACGGTAGTGAGGTCCAAAAGAAGGCCAAAAGGAACAAGGCCGCCTTCATATCTAGGCACCGGAACTACCCTCTCACCCCTTCACCACCATCATCTCCCGAGCCATCCGCTCCTCCTCCATCCGTTCCTCCCCCATCCGAGAGCATACCGCCTTCTAGTGCGGATTGGACTTCACAGTTTCAGAGGCTCACCGTAGATATGGCCGATTTGAGGATGGGATTCGGTCGCCTAGAGGAGTTTACACATCGGGAATCCCAGTTCCATCGCCAGGAGGCTCAATGGGTGCGCACTACTCTCACCTCCCTCGTCCAGAACATGAGCGCACCATCCGGCAGTGCCAGTGCTCCTCCCCCTTCATCCTTGCCCTACACTCATCCTCCCGATGCTCCTAACCCGTTCCATGCTCGCCCACCTCCACCATTTGGCTATACCTCTCGCCCGACCTCATTCCTCGCCCCTCCTCGTGCCTCCACCGCCAGATTTGATGCGGAGGAAGATCAGTTTGCTAGCCCCGACGAGGATGATGATGATGCTCCATTTTGAGGCTTGCTCGGTGATATTGTTTACATTTTGTGGTCATTTGAATTTGCACCTCTACTCCTATGAACCTTGTGACGGTTGTTTGACTATTTTGGTGTTTTGGATATTTAAGTCGCCCTTGTGCGCAATTTTGGGATGTTTTACTCTTGGATGTTTCGTTATGTTATATTTCCTTGTTTTGGCTATCTTTCATATATGACATTGAAGTTGACTTGTCTCTTGCATGCTATAATTTTCCATATCCATATCTTGTCCAAGTTAACTTTCACTTGTCTCATTTTCGCCATCAAGGAACACTAGTCCGTGCCTAGAGTAAAACAATTGGAAGAGACCTACATTCTACAAACGAGGGGAGTTCCTTTGCGCCTTCACCTCTATTTCATATTTCTTTTGCGCTTAGGGACTAAGCTTTGTTTAAGTGTGGAGTGGTTGTTACTTGGTTTAGGCGCATAATTCACAAGCTCATACCATGCGTATCTTTTGAAATGAACACTTACACCATGCCTTATCCCAACCTTTCGTGAGAATTATACTACTAAAGGCTTGTGACTATCAATTCTCATCTTCTATAAGGCACATCTAGCTCACAATCTTCCTTTACATGATTTAGAGTTTAAAATCCAGAAAGTTCTATTGAATGCCCATTCTTGTGAATCAATGTTCATTGCTATCTCGTGCCTATCTAGCAATCTAAGTATTTTTCACGCATGCTTTGAAAAAGTTTTAGCAAGCACACTTTTTACCCTTTATGAAAAACTTAAATCTCTCGATTGCTTTTAGGTGACTTTAGTTCTCTTGCCTCGTGCCTTGTTCGTGGTTGTTTCTCACACATTCCATATTTACATTGGGCGTATTGTCAAGATTTAAGTGTGGAGTCAAAAGAGGGCGAAGCCCCATTCAAAAAAAAGGGAAGAAAAAGAGAAACAAAAAGAGAAAAAGAAAAGAAATGATAAAGGATACAAATGCCGGGGGTTAGGGAGGTAAGTCCCCCCTCGAAAGCATTTGTATGCAAAAGAAAAAAAAAGAAAAAAAAAAGAGAGAGAAAATAAAAAGCACTTAAGGCTTGACTTTATGCCTTTCCATCATCCCTTACATGTGTGAGTTCATCACGTACATTGTGTGCTAGCAAGTTGAGCTTTAGAACGACCCTTGTGATTTCGCGAAAGCTATTGGTTGGTTTTTGCTTGTTTTAAGAACTCTTGTTGTCAAACTCCTCTTTCCTTATGGGTTACGACTTTAGCGTCTAAAACTTGGAAATGAGTTTATATCGTGAGCCCGTGGACTAGCCCTAGCTAGCACAAGTGATCGAACGACATTTTTGTGCAAAAAGCTTTAACCATTTTTCAGAAATCTTGCTTCAAAAATAAATAGACTTCTAGGTTAGGCACTTGATAGCGCTAGTATTGACCTCCTTGAAAGTGCACCCTCATGTGAACTTAAACGGTTTGAAAACTCTCTTGAAATGTATAGTGACTGTGATGCTAGCGTGGGATGTGAAGTAAGTTTCGAGAAATCATTGCCTTAATTGTTTAACACTCTTGTTTTTCACTCTTATGGGATAAATGCATGTGGGATTTGTGAGTATTCCCATTTCTGAAAACTCTCACGAGACTATAACTCGTCCACTAAGGTAGCCTAGGGGTTTAAAGGCTTGGTGCATTCGCTAAATGCACTCGTGTCACCTACGAAAGTGGTTTATCGGAAGTAGTTTTTATTTCTTAGTGTTCTTAGTTAGTTATCATCTCCGTATGGAGTTCCCTTTGAACCAATCTTGAACGAGTAAAATGCTTTATTGTTGTTGATATCTATGATTAGTTTGCTCGGGACGATCAAATGATAAGTGTGGAGTGATTTGATGGCACTAGAACATATGGACTTTAGGCAACCGCCACGCTTGTTGTTTCAATTTATCACAATTTCACTTGCTAGTTGACGCTTTGTGGTTCATTTTCAGGCAAATTGCAGCGGTTAAGCTAAGAACACAAGTGAGCAGTGATTTTGGAGCAAAACCGAGCTTTTGGAGCGAAAAGCACTTAAGGAGCAGATCCAACCGGCCGGTTGAATATTAGCCTTGGATCGAACCGGCCGGTTGAAATGAAGACCAGAAGCTAGAATTCTCTGAGGCATTGAACCGACCGGTTGAGCATTGAACACACTTTGAACCGGGCGGTTCAAATGCTCAGAAACTCCAAGGAAGCTCTCCCCTGATCGAACCGGCCGGTTGAACTTCCTTTATCCAATCGAACCGACCGGTTGAGGTGCTCAGAAGGTTCCCATCCAGCCTCCCCTGCTCGAACCGGCCGGCTGGATTCCTTCACACAATTTGAACCGGCCGGTTGAGCCGTGCTATAGTTCTGGAAACCCTAATTTCTGCTATAAATAGAAAGTGATCAAGAAAGAGAAAGGAGGACTTTTTTGGGATTTTTGGCACGAATTTTGAGGAGCTCTTGGCACAAGTTTCAAGGTGGATTAAGTGAAGAACAAGATCAACAACAATGATTCTCACACTCTTCAATCTAAAAATTGGTTCTAGACTCCTAAACTCATTCTCCTTCATTGTTTTTGCTTGTACACTCATTATGAGTGAGTAGTGACATTGATTGGGGATTATGGATCCCCTAGACATATTGTGATGATGTAAATACCTTTGATGTCAATATTGAATGAGTTTGCACATGAATCTTCTTCATTTGAACTACATGCCTAGAGTTGCCCATAAGGTGTTTGTGAAATGTCCTCATTGGGAACTTAGCTTAATTTCATATTTGATGTAGCTCACGTTGATCAATATGACTTTAATGAAATGAATGAAGAGGCATTAGAGTTCGTGTGTTACATGGCGACGCTAAAATTCTAATGAGAATAGCTTGAGTTTAACAAGAACATGTTTATCTAATCAATAAAGCGCGAGTGTGAGATTAGGAATGCATGTTCTATAGGGCCAATAGAGCGCGAGTGTGAGGTCCTATGCGAGGTGTAACCTCTTTATCCTAGGTTGTAGCGCGAGTGGAACTTAGGGTGAATGTTACATGGCTAAATTCTATTCAAGTGCATGCAAATTCATAATTGGCATCTAATATCATCATCACTATCATTGTCTAGGTGGGGAAGTAATCCCTAGTCATCTTTGATTGATCGTTTATTCGTTTCTTTACTAGAATTTCTCTTTTTGGATAGTAAATCATTGCTATCAACCTCTTTTGAGGCATAAACCCCCCCCCCCAACCATAAATAATCTAGATTTAATCCTTAGCACAACTAGTTTAATCACCTATCTCTTGGGTACGATCTTGGGTTTCCCGAGTCTTTACAAATGTTTTGATTTAACGTGACTTAGCATAAGTATTTGATTTACTTATCGAATATTTTACCCTAAATTGCATTCGATCACCTATCTTCCAACTGGATGTAGACAATGCATTCCTCCATGGTTCCTTAGATGAAGAGGTGTATATGCAGCTTCCTCCTGGCTACTTCAAAATAGAAAGGGCAGCGGGCAAAGTCTGTAAATTAACAAAAAACTTTTATGGATTGAAACAGACACCCAGACAGTGGTTCTCAAAATTTACAGAAGTCTTGCTGGATTTTGGATTCATTCAAAGCCTCAATGACTACTCCTTATTCACACTTCAAGAAGGAGCTGAATTTATAATTTTGCTGGTCTATGTAGATGATGTTCTACTTATAGGCACTTCTCTTGCACTGATTGACAAGATCAATGCATTTATTCATGACAGATTTAGAATTAAAGATTTAGGAAAATTGAAGTACTTTTAGACCTTGAGGTTGCCAGAAATTCTACTGGAATATTTCTTCATCAAAGGAAATGTGCCCTTGATCTCCTCACTGAGCATGATATGGTAGAATGTAAGCCTGCTAAGACTGCTCTCCCCATCAAACACCAACTGAGTTTGTCTACAGCCCCTCTATTAAAAGGTCACATGCCATACAGAAAATTAGTGGGTAAATTGATTTACCTAACTATAACTAGACCTGATCTGTCTCATTATGTCCACATACTTAGTCAGTTTATGAGTGCCCCAACTATTGATCATCTCAAGGCTGCTAAGAAACTTCTCAGATATATCAAACAAGCTCCAGCACAGGGTTTGTTCTTCTCAGCTAGTTCAAAGCTTGCTCTCACAGCATATTGTGACGCAGACTGGGCTGCTTGTCCACGGACACAGCGCTCCACCACTGGCTTCTACACTCTACTCGGTCATTCCCTCATCTCATGGAAGACTAAGAAGCAGGCCATAGTCTCCAGGTCATCTGCTGAGTCGAAGTACAGAGCCATGGCCGCAGTTTGTTCTGAAATTCTGTGGTTGATGAGGCTATTTTCGGACATGAAAGCTCAAGTTCCAACACCTATTTCTCTTCACTGTGACAACCAGGCTGCTCTTCATATTGCAAAGAATCATGTATTTCATGAAAGAACGAAGCATATTGAGTTAAATTGTCACTTAATCAGGCATTTCATCAACAACCGCACCATTGCTGCAGCATACATCCCCACGGCTGATCAACCGACCGACTGACTCACGAAGCAACTTCCCTCTGAGCATCTTCATCGCCGTCTCTCCAAGTTGGGAGTGTCCAACTTCTTGCACTCTCCAGCTTAAGGGGTATTGAGGTTGAAGGTCGTCGGAGATGGCCTTCAAAGTCCCAGTCCGGTCAGCATGTCAGCTAGGAACGGCGTCGTCAGGTGCGAAGCTCGAATCTCAGTTTTGGACTTGTTCCAAAACGATGTCGCTCTCTTCTGGGGTTATGTTGTAATTATAATTCAGGTCGTTGTGTATTTGTCTATTCTTAGGGGCATGTTGTGTATTTTTAGGCTGAACAAAATATAGCTGTTGCTATGTTCCCTGACACGCGTATTTTTAACCCTTTATAGTTGTCAAAGTATTAGTTTTAGGGGTCAAATTGCAGTCAAACAAAATTTATAATCCTTGGTAAGCCAAGGGTCGATCCTAGGAGCAATGCGTGTGAGTACTAGGTAACAAGCGACCTATTTAGCTATTCCGAATGACAACTGTTTGGTTTGTTGTGAAAAGTGCAGAAAATTAAATGTTGTGTTTTTATCAGAGGAAGAATCCCAGAATCCTACTTCACCCGTGCTAACCCACTAATCATGCAATCATGGCAAGTTAAATATTTATGCTATCGAATATGGAATAAAACCAAAATAACACTAGACAAGCCGCCCATCCACGGATCATTGTCTAGATCAATCTCCATCGTTGAACGCCGCCCATCCACGGATTATCAACGATTTCGATTTATTAAATTAATGGTTTTCCTATCAAATCATGTAACATGACCTAATATCAATTTCATGCATTCCGGTTAATCCCTAGGGCCCATCCACCTTTCGGCATATAACCTAAATACGTTCTACCAATGCAAACATACCCTTTGATGTAAATACATGCATAGAACGATAATATGAAGCACACATTGAAATTGAATTATCGAATTGCATAAACATAAACTTTAATTGATCACATGAAGAGTTAGGGTTACATAGCATGGGATCCGTAGGATCCCAGAATAGAGGAGACTACTCACTATTCATGGTAGTAAACCAAAAATAGTGTAAATTAAAGGAAGAAACGAATAAACCGTAGACGATTTCGCTCGTTGATCCTCGCGATGAAAGCTTGTCTTCTCTCCCAAGTTAGGGTTTTTCTCCAAAGAATCAACAACTAAGCACGTTCAGGTCGTTTTCCTTTTATAACCCAATCGAACGATTTCCAAAAAAGGCCCAGAAAACTCCCAAAATTAAATTAGGAAATTTCTGATAATTCTGTGCTCACGGTGCCCGTGACGCCCGTGACACCCGTGACCAAGGTGTTGGTCACGGGCTCAATGAGTTGCTTCAATTTCCGGGGCGTCTGAGTTGGTCCGTGACGCCCGTAACGCCCGTGACCTGACTTTCATTGCCTTTTTGGCGGTCTAAACATTCGAATCTGCTCTTGGTGTCAACTACAAGGTTATAGGGAATTGAACTATCTTTCCAACAAGCTAAATTTCGACTCATTTGAACACCAATTGCGACCTGTAGGTGCAAAACAAGTGGGGAAGGTCAATCTGCCCTGTTTTGTCCTGTTTTTGCCCAAATTTGCACCGATTGCTTTGCTTTGCTTCTGATCAATCCAAGAGTATTAGATATGTAATATATGACCTGAAACACTAGAAAAGAGATTAAATGATAACAAAATGTCCGGAAAACAAACCTAATCCATCATCGAATGAAGTGAATAATAGGTCAAGAATTCGACCGATCAAAACACTCCACACTTAGGATTTGTTCGTCCCGAACAAATGTCGAACAAATAGCAGAATAAAAGCAAGTCCAGGTGAGGCTCAACAACCATATGTTTCTAGGCTACCCACTCAAGTGTCATGTGATCAATCCTAACTAATAATGAAAACAAAAAAGATAACTCACTGTCGTAGAGGACACGAATGCATTTAGCGTATGCATCAAGCCTTTAAACCCCTAGGCTGCCCTAGTAGGACGAGTATAGTCTCGTGAAGGTTTTTAGGAATGGGACTACCTACAAATCCTCTATACAACTAACTAACGTGTATGCATGAAATGGAGCTCAACAAGTCATAGTAAAGTCATGTCATACCTCAGATTCATCGTGTTACCTCTACTTCAAGACAAACATCTTCATCAAAGTTTCGGACAATCATAGATTAAACGAGTTATGCATTCAAACGGTCAGTACACACGACTAACAAACGCCTCATCACAAGTTCTAAATAGTTCTATAGCAACGGGATAAGTATGAAGAGTTGCACAAAACATGCTCGCCATTCACCTATGCTATCTAGGGATAGTCCACGGGCTCTTGGCGCAAAGCTCATTCTCAAGTGCCAAGGACTAGGCAATGACCCGTAAGAGAAGAGGAGCCTGGCTTAAGAATTTTTCTGAAAAATAGTGCGAAAAATTGAATAGGAAATTTCAGTGCAAGCACGAGGATCGTCCCTTAGACTATAGTATATGAATTCTCAAGGTAAGCTATGACTTGCGTGCGGCGAGAAGGTGGATTTACACTATATCAAGCGGAAGGGAGCAGAAATTGTTTCAAGAGTGTTTTCCATATACCAGGGGTGACTTTTCTCACCGAGTCCTTGGTATTTTCTGCTTTCGCAGAATTCAACAAAAACAAATTTTTTTTCTTTTTTTTTTCAAACTGGTTTTCTTTCAAACACAACTATGCTTGGGGCCGATGTTTTACCCACTTTCCAGAATTGAGAACTTTGTTTTTGAGGGGAAAACTTGAAGGTCAATTGTCTAACTCCACACTTAAAGCTTGACATAGTGTATGAATAAAGGCGGGTGCATGCAAATCACGACAAGGGTAGAGAATCATATACTAGTACTGAGGTCACCTAGAAAAAGATATGCAATTTTAAGCTTGAAAGTTTTGAAGCGGTGCCTACTAGTATCAAATCTTAAACATGCTTCAAGAAATACGTAGAACATGTGATAGGCGAGGGCTAGCAATGATACTGACTCAAGAGAATACACATACGAATAAAACTATTTCACGTCCTAGACTTTGAGTTCAAAAGAATGTCAATCAGTCAAGGAGTATCGTAGAAAACGAGGATTTCAATCGCAATACATAGACAGTTGAGCATGTACAATTAGTGAATATGATATGCAATGCATGTGACTATGCGCTACCCACTCCACACTTAAAATCGAGCTTAGTCCCTAAGCGAAAAAATATATAAAATAAGAGAAAGTGCATAGGAACTTCACTCGTGCGTGGTGGCGCGAAAGTCAGAGAGATTAAACGATGACTGGTGAGTGAAATACAACCTGTGAGCTGGTAGAGTGAGAATAGAAATATAGAGCTGCACAAGGTATAAGTTAGCATCGATAATCGCGAGATGAATAGAAAAATGAACGATGTGAGTAAAGATGAACAACAATAATGGAATAACTCAAACATCGAATAAGAAGAAAGCAGTGAAGCCCGTTTCTGTTTTTCTTTCTCTTCGAACTGATGTAAGTAGCAGAAGCTCGTTTCGCCCGTGACGAGCCTCTTGGTCATGGGGTGAACGGGCTGCATAATTAGGCAAACCTTCTGAATGTGCACAAAGACCCGTAACGCCCGTGACTAGCCTCTTGGTCACGGGCTGAACGGGCTGTCCAATATGAGCGAAATCACTGAAAGCCCGAAGAAAACCCGTAACGCCCGTGACGAGTCCTTTGGTCACGGGCTGAACGGGTGGACCAGATAAAACCTGACTCTTCAAACCCTGTTTCGCGATCGCCTTCGGCGATGAAGATCTTTCTGAATAGTCACACATAACATACAATGCAAAAGCAGTGAAAGAAAACTTACAGCGCGGGTTACTCCCCGAAGAGACCTAGTTTAACGTCTTGGCGAGACACAGTAAGGGAGGTAGTGTCAATCCACCTTCAAATCCCATTGAAATTTACGTCCATCTAGTATGACATGAACGTCGAGCAGAGCATGCAGTTCCTTCAAAAATTTGAAACCTTTAAGAACCAAGGGACTGTAGAAACTCCCGAACAACAGTTTCAAGACGTAAGGCAAGAACTGTTGAAACTTGTCTGGAGGCTGTGTATCAAGATAAATATATTCAGCGCTAGCTCCAGTAAGAACACTTCCTTTATACTCTTTAGATAAGATTTCAGGTGCGTATACTTCAGAGTATTCCTTCACCATCGTATTCAGGCGTATGCGAGGGCCCTCTTTAAACGAGCTCATGTACACATCAACAAAGTCTTCGTATCTATGATCCCCTGATGGCTCTTCAGCGCCTAAAGAAACCAGTGGAACGATGTTCTCCTCTGTCTGTTCATCTAAATGACCTGTAGAAGCGCTCGTAGTGGAGGGAGATGCATCTTCATATTCTGAGACGTCGTCAGTACAAAACTCATCATTCTCCAACTCAGTGTAAGCCTTGGCAACCATTCTAAACGCCTCAAAACCATCCTCACAAACAGGTTGTTCTGGTGTAGAGAGCATTCTCGTATCCTGATCATCTTCCACGTCGATTCGAAATAAAGCTGAAGATGAATATGCTTCATAGATTTGAACTTCTTGATGATTTGCCATTGTCATCTCGATGTTCTCGTCTTCGCATGCATTGGTGGCTGCAATGGCTTATTGCTCTGGGTGATCTTTCAGTATCTTGTTCCGAATGGCTAGTTGCTTGCTCTGGATGATGATCTGCTCAATTTTCTGCTCGAGTGCTGTCAGTTGCCTATCCTGCTCTTGAGCGCGCCTTTCTTGCTCTTGAGCTCGCCTGTCTTGCTCCGCCAAGAAACTAGCCATCATGGACTCTATACGTGAGTATTCTCCAGTTTCCTGAGGTTGTTGCTGCTGCGAGTGATTCTGGTAACTCTCATAATAGTGGTCATCTTGATAGCATGGTCGATCGTAGAACTGATTTTGATTTCCTCCCCAATTTGTATCAGATGAATATGTCTGAAAATAAGACTCTTCCCTTGGGTAGGCGTTTTGATGACCAAAAGAGAACATCCTCGCAACATTCAAAATAAAATTGATCAGTGAAGGTCATAAGTATACAGAGTATGTACAATGAAGTATATAAAAAATGGAATAGTCTAAACTACACAAGTTAAATCTAATATCACACTAAACGTTGGTCCCCGGCAACGGCGCCATTTTGACACGCGTATTTTTAACCCTTTATAGTTGTCAAAGTATTAGTTTTAGGGGTCAAATTGCAGTCAAACAAAATTTATAATCCTTGGTAAGCCAAGGGTCGATCCTAGGAGCAATGCGTGTGAGTACTAGGTAACAAGCGACCTATTTAGCTATTCCGAATGACAACTGTTTGGTTTGTTGTGAAAAGTGCAGAAAATTAAATGTTGTGTTTTTATCAGAGGAAGAATCCCAGAATCCTACTTCACCCGTGCTAACCCACTAATCATGCAATCATGGCAAGTTAAATATTTATGCTATCGAATATGGAATAAAACCAAAATAACACTAGACAAGCCGCCCATCCACGGATCATTGTCTAGATCAATCTCCATCGTTGAACGCCGCCCATCCACGGATTATCAACGATTTCGATTTATTAAATTAATGGTTTTCCTATCAAATCATGTAACATGACCTAATATCAATTTCATGCATTCCGGTTAATCCCTAGGGCCCATCCACCTTTCGGCATATAACCTAAATACGTTCTACCAATGCAAACATACCCTTTTATGTAAATACATGCATAGAAGATAATATGAAGCACACATTGAAATTGAATTATCGAATTGCATAAACATAAACTTTAATTGATCACATGAAGAGTTAGGGTTACATAGCACGGGATCCGTAGGATCCCAGAATAGAGGAGACTACTCACTATTCATGGTAGTAAACCAAAAACAGTGTAAATTAAAGGAAGAAACGAATAAACCGTAGACGATTTCGCTCGTTGATCCTCACGATGAAAGCTTGTCTTCTCTCCCAAGTTAGGGTTTTTCTCCAAAGAATCAACAACTAAGCACGTTCAGGTCGTTTTCCTTTTATAGCCCAATCGAACGATTTCCAAAAAAGGCCCAGAAAACTCCCAAAATTAAATTAGGAAATTTCTGATAATTCTGTGCTCACGGTGCCCGTGACGCCCGTGACACCCGTGACCAAGGTGTTGGTCACGGGCTCAATGAGTTGCTTCAATTTCCGGGGCGTCTGAGTTGGTCCGTGACGCCCGTAACGCCCGTGACCTGACTTTCATTGCCTTTTTGGCGGTCTAAACATTCGAATCTGCTCTTGGTGTCAACTACAAGTTTGTAGGGAATTGAACTATCTGTCCAACAAGCTAAATTTCGACTCATTTGAACACCAATTGCGACCTGTAGGTGCAAAACAAGTGGGGAAGGTCAATCTGCCCTGTTTTGTCCTGTTTTTGCCCAAATTTGCACCGATTGCTTTGCTTTGCTTCTGATCAATCCAAGAGTATTAGATATGTAATATATGACCTGAAACACTAGAAAAGAGATTAAATGATAACAAAATGTCCGGAAAACAAACCTAATCCATCATCGAATGAAGTGAATAATAGGTCAAGAATTCGACCGATCATTCCCCAAATCGCCTTCTTCATTTTTCTCTCTGCCGTCTCGCCCAGTTTCTGATTGAGCTTGGATCGTCTCCGATCAAGCTCTGATCGTATTCTTTCACAAACTCACAACTAAAAGTCCTTTATGCCCAGTGAAACGTCCTTGAACACCATCACACTCGGCTCCATCACGGCACCGAAACAGCCACCGGAAGTGGAGTCACCTCCTAAACCCCGGTCTTACCCGGCCACCGTAGCAAACCATACACACTAGTATGTACATCCAAAACAGCCACGCCGACGAGAGCCGCCAGCCAACCACCACCACCGACACAACAGCTGGCGCCACCCGATAGATACGGGCCAAAAAAACAGCCCTATTTACACATCACAAAACAAAATTCACCCGCCCACCGTCGACCCCCCTCAGGAACATTGACCTTGAGTTTTGAGATGTTTTAGTTCGGTGCAATTTCTGAATTATTGGAATCTACTACGGTTCAATTTTTTGGTTCAGTCTCGATTCTTTGTTTCGGGTAGCGAACTGCAAATATATTGTTTGCACACAAAAAGGAATTTACATGCAACATGACGTCCTCCCATACAACTACATCAGATGCTATTTACACGGAAAGCAAACATAAGACACATCTAGTTAGGCTACAGGCCAACTACAACCATGGAACAACTTTTTATTGGATATCCTGTCCTTCATTCCGCTTCTTCATTTGTTGTCACTACCACCCTGTTCCTGGACCTGACCCTCATTCAGCCTAGCAGCTGCAGCCATTGCAGCAGCCACCCCATCAGGATGCACGCCGAACTCCGCACTGTTCCTCAGCTCCTTCCGCATCCTGTCGTGTCACTACCTTGTCTGCCGGCAACTTTGCCGTCGCATCCTGTTCATTACACAACAAACACAATGGGATTAAACTTAAACACTGCTTCTCAATCTCAATTCTCAAACCATCATATAACAAGATGTGTGGATGACGGCTTACAGTTAGGAGGTGACCCAGCTTGACCTTCTGATCCTCCGCATCTTCTGCAGCATTATAAGTAGCTGCGGATTGCGCAGTGGATGCTAGTCCACCAGGAATCACTAGACTGCTCCCAGTTGCTCTCACTTCTGCTGCTTGTATCGCTGCAGCATCGCTCTGATCTATTGGCTTGTCTCCAGCTGTTGCCACCGCTGCTTCCAGCGCCTCACCTATTGTAATTGCGCTTTGATCGATCATAGCTGCTTGTGGGTTCTTCACTGGCACAGGTTGAATGTACTGCCCCACAACCTGAATCACAACCAAACACAGTTAATTAAAAACACAACACCATTTTTTCGTTGAGACATTTCGTCGAACAATGTCAAGGCAACTCTGCTAGGAGTAAAGAGAGATCACAGTTACCTGTCCAGCGACCTGTTCTGTGACGATGCGGCCGCCAGGGAC
The DNA here is from genome assembly GCA_033675215.1 of Rhodiola kirilowii. Classification (NCBI taxonomy): domain Eukaryota; kingdom Viridiplantae; phylum Streptophyta; class Magnoliopsida; order Saxifragales; family Crassulaceae; genus Rhodiola; species Rhodiola kirilowii. Next base: position 4,811,060 of record CM066194.1, read on the forward strand.
GTCTATCTCGCTAACGGTGACTCCTTGATCGCCTGCAGCTGCAGTGACGTCTTCATGTCCGACGAGTCCAGCTCTCTCGTTGTACGTCGCTGCAGCTTGCATAACGGCAGCCGTCCCACCCTTCTGGGTCTGTCCGAGGATCATGCTTTCAGCCGTTTGCATCATCGCCGCGTCCTGAGGCGCAATAGCTTGATCGGCGAGCTCACCGAGGACTGGAAAAACATCGCCGTATTTGATCGGCTTCCCTTGCTCAGCTTGCTCATGCGGCTGCTGTTGATCTTGCTGACTATGCTGGTGTTGATGTTCGTCTTGTGGCCTCTGAGGCTGTTCCTGACTCATGCTGTTCGATTTTGGATGTAAAGTAAAGCTTCGATCTTTTTGGAGTTCTGATCCTCAAGTTGCAAAGCTTTTTATCTGTCGATGTCGACGATGACTCGAGTAGCCACGTCATCAACATACGACACGTGTCGTTTTCTGACAGTCACACAACTGATAGCTGTATTACACGTGGCGACCTGCTAAACGTTGTTATCTGTAATCCCACGTCGCCGTATTGCTCGCAAATGATCAAACAGTGTCACTTGGTGTTCCAATCCGTTTTCATCACCTCTTTATTTGGTCTCTGCACTGCATATAATACGATGTCGTTTGAAATCAAAGTTGGTTAGTCAGCACTCAGCCCAGTATAAAGCGTAGCCGTTGAATTTGAGTTGACCATAGCGGAAGCGGTTTTGACTTTTTACCATGTCCGCCGTGTCCCAAACAATCTCAGCATGTCCGCCGCTCCACCGTCGGCACAGCGATCTTCTAACAGCTCTCGCCTCCTCCACTTCCCTCTCCCAACTCAAACAAGTCCACGCCCAAATCCTCAAGGCCGGATTAGACCGTTCCACCTCGCTCATTTTCAAGCTCATAGTCTCCTCGTTTTCAAGCCTGGACTACGCTCTGGCTGTTTTTAGTCATGTGCCGGATGTCGATAGCAAGGTTGGTAGTAAGTTGTTGCGTGAGATTTCGAGGAGTGGTGAGCCGGGGAGGGCGGTTTTGGTTTATGGGAAGATGAGGAGGGAAGGGAGTGTGGATAGGTTTTGCTTCCCGCCGGTTTTAAAGGCTTTGGGGAGAGTGGAGGGGTTGAGGGAGGGGATGGAGGTTCATGGGGTTGCGGTGAAGTTGGGGTTTCAGAGTGATGCGTTTGTGCAGACGGCGTTGGTGGGGATGTATGGGGCGTGTGGGAGAGTTTCAGATGCACGGTTGGTGTTTGATAAAATGTGTCACAAAGATGTTATTGCTTGGAGCATTATGATAGAAAGGTAATTCCATTTTCATATATATATTGGTTAGAAATTTTGGTATAGCCGTTAATGATGTGAGTATAGAGCCAGTTAGTTTGAGCGTGTGATTTTTGGCCGAAATTGTCATAGGGTAAGGCAATTTACTGGGCGATAAAGGGTTCATTTTTGTAGTAGATGGTCACATTATTTTGCGGAAAGGGCAATGTTATCTGAAGATTTATTTTGTTTGTTACAGACTGGATAATCTGAGGCCAAATATGATTCTGTATTGTGTTTACTGTGTATAAATACAGAATACTTGGGTTATTTCCTTGCAATAAAATCATTAAAATGTGTTGTGTCCGCAGTTGTTGTCAAAACGGTCACTATGATGATTCCTTGATGCTGTTTGAAGAGATGAAAAGCTCCGACATGAAGCCGGACGGAATGATAGTATCCAACATTCTTTCTGCTTGTGGCCGTTCCAAAAATTTGGCATTTGGAAAAGCAGTTCATGAATTTATTATTGAGAACAATATGATGGTTGACACATATATACCGAGCACTCTTGTCACTATGTATGCTAGTTGTGGTTCCATGGATCTTGCGCAGAAATTATATGATGAAATATCACCAAAGCATATTGTTGCGTCAACTGCTATGGTTTCTGGGTATTCAAGAGTTGGAAAATTTGAAGCTGCTCGTTCTATTTTTGATCAAATGATTGAAAAAGACTTGGTTTGTTGGAGTGCAATGATAGCTGGATATGCTGAGAGTGACTGGCCTCAAGAAGCTCTAAATTTGTTTAATGAAATGCAGAGGCTTGGAATAAAACCCGATCAAGTCACTATGTTGAGTGTTATCTCAGCTTGTGCCCATCTGGGTGCTCTGGAACGAGCTAAATGGGTTCATTCATATGTCAACAAAAATAATCATGGAGAGGCCCTGGCTGTTAACAATGCTCTTATTGACATGTACGCCAAATGTGGGAGTTTAGAAAGAGCTGGAGATGTTTTTGATAAGATGCCAAGGAGGAATGTGATATCTTGGACTAGTATGATCAATTCATTTGCTGTTCATGGTGGTGCTAGGAACGCACTCACTTATTTTCATCAAATGCAAGCTGAAAATGTGAAGCCCAATGCAGTTACATTTGTCGGTGTGCTTTATGCTTGCAGTCATGCTGGATTGGTCGATGAAGGTAAGAAATATTTTGATTCAATGACCGACGAGTATAACATAATTCCTAAACAAGAACACTATGGTTGCATGGTAGACCTCTATGGCCGTGCTAATCTACTGAGAGAAGCTCTTGAGGTGGTTGAGACAATGCCTCTGGCACCAAACATTGTTGTATGGGGATCGTTGATGGCTGCATGCCGTGTCCATGGAGATTTCGAGTTGGGGGAGTTTGCCGCACAGCGGGTTCTTGATCTCGAGCCAGATCACGATGGAGCCCATGTATTCTTGTCCAACATGTATGCCAAATCGAGGAAATGGGGAGATGTGGGTAAGGTAAGATCACTGATGAGGGGTCAAGGGATCTCAAAGGAAAAAGGTTACAGCAGAATTGAGTTTGGTGACCAGATACATGAGTTTTTGACAGTCGATATGAACCATAAGCATACTGCTGAGATCTATGAAAAGTTAAACGAGGTAGTCAACAAATTGAAGCTGAATGGTTATGCACCTGATTCCTGTAGTGTTTTACTTGATTTAGATGAAGATGAAAAGAAGGAAGTTGTTTTGTGGCACAGTGAGAAGTTAGCTCTATCTTATGGTTTGATAAATAAGGATGGAGGGTCTAAAATCCGTATCATAAAGAATCTTCGGATATGCGATGATTGTCATGCATTCATGAAGATGGTTTCTAACGAGTATCATGTGGAGATAATAGTCAGGGATAGGAGCAGGTTTCACCATTTTAAAGGTGGTGTGTGCTCGTGTAATGATTATTGGTGATTGGGATATGATTGTGATCATTTTTAGTATAGAGTTGAAGTCCTCTGTTTCTTAATCAACGAGTTTACAGAAACGAGCATTGTGCTAGCTAACAGTTATGGAAAATTATTTTTAAAAACAGTCTTCCGGTGCTCGCTCATCTATGAGGCAAATACAATTTGACTTTGTAGCTGCTCATCAAGATGATATGTGCTCAGTGGTACTATGGCCATGTTGTGGTTCCACTCCACATTTAGAATGTTTCAGGATTGAAGGAAATTTCACGAGTCAAGTACCCTTCTGGAAATGCATTTGTAACTTGCGCATCAAGGTAAAGTCTTTCTAAAGTATTAGATGCCTGCACTTTATATATCTTCATTTGTTTATGAGAATGGCACAATTACGCCATGCAACTTTTTTGCTTAGGCCCATCTCATGCTACCGTGTGACTTCTCAACTATGATGTCTTTGATGCCAGGTTTCTGAATCGTTCATATGACAAAAAAGTCAGTTGTAGGATATCAGATCTGATTCATGTCGTGATCAACACATATGTAGGATTCTGAGGGAACGCACAATGAAAATGAATCACCAAGCTCTGTCCCTGATTTAATATAGTCATATCTGGATGCTGCATATTGACAGATAAGATATGTAACTCTAAACGACAACCTTCTTCACACCATCCTTATAGTTTGGTAGGTAAATAGTCCTACTGTTTTATTTATCTTATTCAAAATGTATTCTTTATTTGATCCAGTTGAATTGAAATACACTTTCATATGACAAAGAAAAACCATAATTATCGACAGTGTCCAGTTTCTTATTAAACTATTACTACACCTGGTGTCTGGTGATCATATTATTATTCTATATTCCTTTATACAAGTTTTGATAGAGTCAGAGCGCTATCTCTGGTTTCTCTTTGTTGAATTGGATCCGGTGAGGATCCACATAAAGCAATCACCATCTATCCATCTAGGGAAATAACCATGACAAAAAGTGAGTAGTCAGTAGTGCGTATACATAGTTGTATAACCTTATGAAACACCTGCATTCTAATTGTTGCTGAATATTGCAGAATGAGATCCATATGCCATAACAAATTGATCTAGTTAGTAAGAATGTGAACAAGTAGTGATTCAAATGATGGGTATCTCTTGGTGCAGTTGTGTGATGATGCCTACAATGGTTGGGTACTATGTGCTGTGCAGTGGCCAGTGAGGACTGTCGGCCAGCTGCTGACTTAATATTTTTTCTGAATGAAGTAAAATTTATAGCATTTGCATATATTCAGTGTTTGAGCAATTTGTATCACTAATAAAGCACTTCGGGTATCTTCTTTTCTGTGATGGATAGAGATTTAGTGTCTCAAATAACTTTTAGTATAGTTAAAGCAATTTAAGGTTTCTGAGTTGTGTCATCAAACGGAAAACGCATATTATGGATGAATTACTGAAACAGCATCTTGTCTTTTGTGAAGTATTAGGATTCACAGTTTATTTTTATGAGGCGAGTGACTAACTTCAGCTCTTGATATTTTCCAGGAATCAGACAACATAGAACTAGAGGACATGGTCTAAGCAAATGTGATGGTTTCTGTAATGAAAGGAAGATGATAGAACAAAAACAGGTTAGCAGCAGAAAGTCCTCCGGTGAAGATTTCATCACCTGTCCATGACATTTCATCCTCTGAGCCATTATTAGCTTACAGGGAAAAAAGGACTTTGATAGACTATATATTCTTCGACCCCAGCAGACCTAAACAGCCTATGCTCATCTTGTCGCTCCATAATGCTATCCAGCTTAGAACTAAATGCAACGAGGAGATATGGTTGCAGATCTTCCGAACTTGTTGGAAGCAGGAGATGACAAGTCTCTGCCAGACCTCCTCCTAAGCATCTGTCTCATCCCATCTGCCACTCTGACAGCCGGATTTAATCTGAACTTACCACAAAATGACATGTGAGCTTTAACAGCTTCCTCCATGGTTCCATATGGTTTCTTATTTCCCCTCATGACCTCATCCCTTACTGCTTCCGAGCACAACCCACATAGCCATTTCCCTTCAAAATTGGCCCTCACTCCATTTATGTACTCCCGAGTACAATCCTCCTTCAACCCACAACATTCACACTTCACAATCTCAACCTCCATATCCAGAACTGAAACACAGAATCCTGATCTTCTACGCAGCTGAAGGTATGCAGTTTATGGAATGGTTTTGTTTCTTTCACTTCTAAATTTGGATTTCAGAAATATTGAGGGTATCGATTTGTTGGATAATGAGCTAGTATTGAATTTGGGATCTGATTCAAGAGCTAGAAATTGTTCCTGGGCTCCTTTTATGTTGAGGAAAGAGAAGGGAGGCATGAAAATGAAGGGGTAGAAAATGCATAATTTACTCCATGTTCTATGGGGGGCATGGGACAGTGGCAAAACAGGACAAGGGTCCAGATAAGGACCCCTTCTAGCTGTCTACCCCTTAGTTGGTCCCTAACCACGACAACATAACAAACCTTCATTAACTCATTACTTGAACAGATGGGTCGTCAACAGTGGTTGAACCAAAGGTCAGGGTTAGCTAATTGTTACCTGCAGGATTGTCAAGTGTAATTAGCTGCTTCAATTAGCAGCTCTAGAAAATCAATCAATGGCGAAAATTGTTACCCTAATTGATTACGTGCCACACTTGCATGATGTATTAACTAGTTTCTGCTATCAATAACAATTTAAATTCTTCTCATCTGCTGTTTCAGGTCATCACAATTTGGTGGATTGCTAACTGCTGGTTGCATTTTGATAACCAAATATTTGGGTTGGTGAAAATTTGATCTCGTTGAAGGTAAATCATTCGTTTATTTTCAATGCATGAAATAATTGAGGAAGGTTGTTTCGCAAGTTAATAATGCATCCATTAGTTAGTCCATAAAACAATTAAGCTAACATGTACTTAAGACATGTTGATGGCTGTTGTTCTGTCTAATTCGTCTTATGGGACTGCAATCAGACATCAACCAGCAACACTTTTGTCGTTATAAGTAACATTTTTGTCCATAAACTATAATTAGTTTTGGTATTACGTGTTATCAATCAGTTGTAGTTAAGACGATACCTAACTCTAGCCGGATCCTATGAAAGGAACAAACATGAATTACGGCTCTATCACTTGCATTCAGCAAGCAACATACCCACGCATAAAACTAGAACATGTCTGAGTCGTCGCGCTCAAACCCAGTGTCATGCACCATGTGATGAGCATTGGTGACCTCTCCATCTCTCAAGAGCTATCAAAGTGTTGCATATAAAAGTAATGTTTACAAAAACCGACCGGTCGGTTTCTTTAGCTTTTTCCTTCATGTAAACCTATCATTTGTCTCTCTGTATATAATCTTGCATGTGCCCTGTTTTTTGGCAAATCAACTTCACAGGCTTAGCTACTTTTAGCTTAACTTAGTGCCATTTAAACTTGCACACCTCAACATTGATTTAACCACACAGGTGGGTTGCATACACACGAGCCACGCTGACCGTTATACAATATGTCATAGTAAAGCTAATTTAATAACTAGAAGTATTTAGTTTATTAGATTAGTTTTTTTATTTTTAAATTTTGGTTTATCAGATTACTTTTATAATTTAGTTTATTTGCATTTTAACTTTTAGTGTGTTCCTCTGTTTTACAAATATGTGTTTACTCTATTATACAACTAATAAAATTTCTCTTAACTTTGTTTATTATTATTCAGATAAACAGAGTATGATCTAGCTAGCTGATCAGCATCAAACCTATGTACGCTAGCTTGCTGGAGTGCTGCACACTTTATTCTCGTGTAATGTTTTGTTGCTGATTTATCAGGTAATTAATTCTCTTGTGGTGTCAAAATTGGCTTTCGCACGCCTTGATTCTTCCCTGCACGAGACTTGTTGGCTCGTGTATAGTCCAAATCAGCATTCTCTCATGGAGTAGTTTTAGCGTGTGTACTACATTGATCATAATATTTTTACAAAATGCTAGAATGATGGAGTTCATCTGACCAGCCTGATAATTCACGTTCTACTTCTAAGGAGCTAGTTCATGTTCATGAATGATCGATCAGCAATTTAATCCGTGTTGTGATTACCGATTAGCATGTGTTATGTTATCTTATTTAGTAATGCTTTTTGTTATCTTATCCGATTTTCTTCATGATTAATAAGCATCAACTTTTTGATCACTTTTACATAATTCATGTGTTCACAAGAGCGGCGCATTTGTCGAATCAGAGAACTTTTTTTTAAGTATGGATAAACTAGTGACCTCTCAGGGCATTCACACGAAGGAGAGCAATAAGCAATAATAGAAAGATTTTATTACTTATTGCTTTCATTAAGCAGATGAGCAAAAAACAGAGTAAAAAATAATGTTTGATAGTTGAGCAATAATGGAGAAAGTGTGAAATATGAAAGCAATAAGTGAGGTTCACATATATTTATGAAAAAAACAAAAGGAAACTACTTTTTGTTGGTTTTGAATGAAATAAAAACAAAAAATGTGAACATTGGAGCAAGTCCAATTAGTCAAATTCAAACTCACACAATAATATAATCTAAAAAATAAGAAAAATTAAATAAGTAGGTTGGAAATATTAGAAAATACTTTAGAAAAATTAAATAAATATGTGGGAATACTACAAAATAAATTACAATAAAGAAATACAACTAGAAAATACTTCAGAAGAAATGCAATAACATGAAGAAAAAAACAACATATTTATTGAAGAAAATGTTGTATTTAGACTATCAAAAACAAAATATTACATTTTGTTCTTAGCTCTTTGCTCATTTGCTGCATTAAAATATATAGAGCAAAGAGTCATTTTTACTCATTACTTTTAGCTCTGCTTTGCTACATGACTTTTATGAGAAAATATTATTTTTGCTTATTGTTCATTGCTCATTGCTCCCTTACTACGAATACTCTAATGACTGATGATTGTGTTCGATACCTAGTTAATCACACGACTAGAAATTTCTATATGTCTCAATTCTCTTTATACCTACTCTTCCCAATCAGGCCCCTAACTACGTAGTAGATATAGTCATTTTTGTAGTGCTAGTGCTTATCAAAATTATTATCATTGTTATTTTTGGATACAACATGATTGCAGTTGACACTTTAGGCCGAACGAGATGGCCTGCTGGTGAGCTTGAATGTGGAGTGTGAAACATCTTTATTTTAAAATGTACATATCATTGATTAGAGGTGGCAAATAGGACGGGCGGATTAGTGGATGGATTCTTAATGAATAAAGGTTAAAAGGGTTGAATCATTTAAAAAAATTTAACTTAAATGATTAAATTGACGGATTCTTAATGGGTAGAGGGTTAAAAGGTCAAACCTTTCAACCCTTTAAGAGCCATTTTAACCCTTTAAACCCTTTTAGCCATTTTAAATCTTTTTGACCCATTTAAGCATTTTTAACTCATTAAATGGAAAAATAAATAAATTTTAGATCCGATATGTTCTATATCTTTTATTTGTTTCTAAAAACGTTTAGGGTTTGGATCAAATACAAACCAATATTATAAATAAAAACTACAAATCCATAAAAAATTCGACACGTGTCAAAATGAACCAATTAAAATTCAGCCGAGATTTCATCCAGTCGGGGTTATTTTTGTAAATAAAAAAATTACATGTGGACTTATTTAAAAATATATAAACGATATGAGGGGTATAAACGTCCAAAATTTGCTACAGTAATGTTCAGACTTCAAAAACAATGTTCAGACTTAAACCAGTAATGACAAATACTTAAAAAAACATTGTTCAGACTTAAAAAAACAGTGTTCAGACTTAAAAAAATAATAATGAGACTTAAACCATTAACAATCAGACTTAAATAACAATGTTCAGACTTAAAAAAACAATGTTCAGACTTAAACCAGTAATGACAATACTTGAAAAAACATTGTTCAGACTTGAAAAAACATTGTTCAGACTTAAAAAATAATAATGAGACTTAAACCATTAACGATCAGACTTAAATAACAATGTTCAGACTTAAAAAAACAATGTTCAGACTTAAACCAGTAATGACAATACTTGAAAAAACATTGTTCAGACTTAAAAAACATTGTTAACGATCAGACTTTTTAAGTCTGAACACTACCATTTAAGTCTGAACACTACCATTTAAGTCTGATTATTAAGTATTTTTAAGTCTTACCATCTTAAGTCTGAACACTACCATTTAAGTCTGAACACTACAATGTTCAGACTTAAATCAGTAATGACAAGACTTAAAATGGTTATAATCAGACTTAAAATTGATAATGATCAGATTTAATATGGTAATGATCAGACTTACATGCAGAAATTGGAACATCTGAAAAATGCTATGCAAAATTTGATGTTTATGCGCCTGTGTCAGAATTTGATGAAAGCCTAGTATTTTTTGGGTGGAAACGGCATTCTGAGCAAGACTCACAACTACGTGGTGAGGTCGGTGTTTTTAGGGCAAATTCGATCATCTGAAGGGTCAAATTCATGTTTTAATCAAAAATAAAAATATAAAAAAAATTTAGTCTGATCATAGAATTCTTAGGGCAAGACTCTTTAATTTTAAGTCTGATCATAGAATTCTTTTTAAGTATGATCATTACCATTTTAAGTCTGATCATTAAGAATTTTTAGTCTGATCATTGCTTTTTTTTTTTAAGTCTGATCATTAAGCTTTTAAGTGTGAACACTACCATTTAAGTCTGAACACTACCATTTAATTAAGTCTGATTATTAAGTATTTTTAAGTATGAACACTACTTTTTTTAAGTCTGAACACTACATTTTTAAGTCTGAACACTACCATTTAAGTCTGATTATTAAGTATTTTTAAGTCTGAACACTACCATTTAAGTCTGAACACTACCATTTAAGTCTGAACACTACCTTTTTTAAGTCTGAACACTACCATTTAAGTCTGATTATTAAGTATTTTTAAGTCTGAACACTACCATTTAAGTCTGATTATTAAGTATTTTTAAGTCTGAACACTACCATTTAAGTCTGAACACTACCATTTAAGTCTGAACACTACCTTTTTTAAGTCTGAACACTACCTTTTTTAAGTCTGAACACTACCATTTAAGTCTGATTATTAAGTATTTTTAAGTCTGAACACTACCATTTAAGTCTGAACACTACCATTTAAGTCTGATTATTAAGTATTTTTAAGTCTGAACACTACCATTTAAGTCTGAACACTACCATTTAAGTCTGAACACTACCTTTTTTAAGTCTGAACACTACCAGTTAAGTCTGAACACTACCATTTAAGTCTGAACACTACCTTTTTTAAGTCTGAACATTACCATTTAATTAAGTCTGATTATTAAGTATTTTTAAGTATGAACACTACTTTTTTTAAGTCTGAACACTACATTTTTAAGTCTGAACACTACCATTTAAGTCTGATTATTAAGTATTTTTAAGTCTGAACACTACCATTTAAGTCTGAACACTACCATTTAAGTCTGAACACTACCTTTTTTAAGTCTGAACACTACCATTTAAGTCTGATTATTAAGTATTTTTAAGTCTGAACACTACCATTTAAGTCTGAACACTACCATTTAAGTCTGATTATTAAGTATTTTTAAGTCTGAACACTACCATTTAAGTCTGAACACTACCATTTAAGTCTGAACACTACCTTTTTTTAAGTCTGAACACTACCATTTAAGTCTGAACACTACTTTTTTAAGTCTGAACACTACCTTTTTAAGTCTGAACACTACCATTTAAGTCCGATTATTAAGTATTTTTAAGTACGAACACTACTTTTTTTAAGTCTGAACACTACCTTTTTAAGTCTGAACACTACCATTTAAGTCTGATTATTAAGTATTTTTAAGTCTGAACACTACCATTTAAGTCCGAACACTACCTTTTTTAAGTCTGAACACTACCATTTAAGTCTGATTATGAAGTATTTTTAAGTCTGAACACTACCATTTAAGTCTGAACACTACCATTTAAGTCTGATTATTAAGTATTTTTAGTCTGAACACTACCATTTAAGTCTGAACACTACCATTTAAGTCTGAACACTACCAGTTAAGTCTGAACACTACCATTTAAGTCTGAACACTACCTTTTTTAAGTCTGAACACTACAATTTAATTAAGTCTGATTATTAAGTATTTTTAAGTATGAACACTACTTTTTTTAAGTCTGAACACTACCTTTTTAAGTCTGAACACTACCATTTAAGTCTGATTATTAAGTATTTTTTAGTATGAACACTACTTTTTTTAAGTCTGAACACTACCTTTTTAAGTCTGAACACTACCATTTAAGTCTGATTATTAAGTATTTTTAAGTATGAACACTACTTTTTTTAAGTCTGAACACTACCTTTTTAAGTCTGAACACTACCATTTAAGTCTGATTATTAAGTATTTTTAAGTCTGAACACTACCATTTAAGTCTGAACACTACCATTTAAGTCTGAACACTACCTTTTTTAAGTCTGAACACTAGCATTTAAGTCTGATTATTAAGTATTTTTAAGTCTGAACACTACCATTTAAGTCTGAACACTACCATTTAAGTCTGATTATTAAGTATTTTTAAGTCTGAACACTACCATTTAAGTCTGAACACTACCATTTAAGTCTGAACACTACCTTTTTTAAGTCTGAACACTACCAGTTAAGTCTGAACACTACCATTTAAGTCTGAACACTACCTTTTTTAAGTCTGAACACTACCATTTAAGTCTGATTATTAAGTATTTTTAAGTATGAACACTACTTTTTTTAAGTCTGAACACTACCTTTTTAAGTCTGAACACTACCATTTAAGTCTGATTATTAAGTATTTTTAAGTCTGAACACTACCATTTAAGTCTGAACACTACCATTTAAGTCTGATTATTAAGTATTTTTAAGTCTGAACATCAGTATTTTAAGTCTGAACACTAACAATTTTTGGACTAAATTGAAAATAACATTATTAGGTTTTATACCCATTAGTGTGGAATGACTATTATACCCCTCCGTGTTTTCTCCGGGATTTCGACTAAACTGGGACACGTGTCGGCTTTATAATCGGTTTGTAGTTTTTATTTATAATTTGGTTTGTACCTGAACCGCACCCAAACGTTTATGTACATATTAAGTTAAAAGTTAAATTTCATTGCTATCAAAAAAAAAAGTTAAATTTCATTTATTTTTATTCTATTTTATTCTCATCTTATATAGAATAATAGAAAAAATAAAAATGAAATATATCACTAACTTAAAATATAGAATAATAATGGTAGATTGGTGGTTGTCGGATTGCATCATCGCCATCATCATGAGCTCCATGTTTGCGTCCATTGATGAAATAGATCACTTGGTTTGTAGTTTTTTTTGTTTTGTTTGGTAAGTGCTCACTTGAGCTGATGTAGTATCTGTTAAGTTAAGTTAGTTGAGGAGTTTCGAACCCTAATTTTTTAATAAACACAGGAGGAGCGTCCCCACTGGGACAACCCACTTCACCTCACTTGGTTTGTTGTTGAGTTGAGAAAACAGAGCAAAAACAGAGCACATAGTTCAATGATACAGTGAGCTGCTCAACTTTTTTTTTTGATTCATCAGTGAGCTGCTCAACTTGGAGGGCTTTATATAGCCAAAGCCTGAAGAGAAATGTATTTGAATTGGTCAAATTTTTAATATTAGTTAAAAGGATTCTTAAAGGGTTGGAGGATTATCCGGATAAAAATCTTTAAACTCGTTTATAAAAAGGTTCTAAATGGACAAGGGTTCGTTCAATTCTTTTATTAAAAGGACGGACTAACGGATAAATTTTAAAGGACGGATAACGAACGAGTTGAAAAGTTTAAGGTTTATTTGCCGGGTCTATCATTGATGCTTTTGGATTACATTACGATTTGAACACCACACAAATTGAAAATTATTTGCATTTAAGATTCAATCGACGTGAGGGGTATTATGCAAGTGTATGGTGGATGTAAGAAGTTGCCAACCTGTTCAAACAATCGTAAGGACCCTACCATGTGCAAAATCATATACTAATAAGCATAGTTTTTTTTCCGCATTTCATTCACCTCCATTTGGATTACAAAAAATATGGTGGAATATTGAAAATCGTTCATTTATGGAAAAGAGTTTGGATCAAATACAAATAACTATTATAAATAAAAATTACAAATCCATAAAAATATTGCCACGTGTAAATATCAATCAATCAATTCATTTCGTTCGGGGTTCTTTATGTAAATAAAAAAACACATGCGGACTTCTTTAAAAATACATAAAAGAAAGGGGGGTATAATCGTCTTAAAATTTGCTACATTAATGATCAGACTTAAACTTAGAAATGATCAGACTTAACAAATAGCAATGATCAGACTTAACAAACAACAATGATCATACTTAAACCAGTATTGATCAGATTTAAACCAGTAATGATCAGACTTAAACAGACAATGATCAGACTTAAATCAGTAATGATCAGACTTAAAAAAACAATGATCAGACTTAAACCAGTAATGATCAGACTAAAAAACAATGATCAGACTTAAAAAAACAATGATCAGACTTTAAAAAATAATGATCAGACTTAAACCAGTAATGATCAGACTTAAACAGACAATGATCAGACTTAAATCAGTAATGATCAGACTTAAACCAGTAATGATCAGACTTAAAAAAACAATGATCATACTAAAAAACAATGATCATACTTAAAAAACAATGATCAGACTTAAAAAAATAATGATCAGACTTAAACCAGTAATGATCAGACTTAAATAGATAATGATCAGACTTAAAATTGGTAATGATCAGCTTTAAAATTAATAATGATCAGACTTAAACAGTTAATGATCAAACTTAAATCAGTAATGATCAGACTTAAAAAATAATGATCAGACTTAAACAGACAATGATCAGACTTAAACAATAATGATCAGACTTAAACCAATAATGATCAGAAGAGTAAAACGCGAATTTGACCCTCTAGATGAAGGAATTTGCCTTTAAAATGCCGAGTTCATTAATGAGTTTTGCTCAGAATGCCGTTTCCACCCAAAAAAACACTAGGCGTTCACTAAATTCTGACACAGACGCAAAAACATCAAATTTAAATCTGATCATTTACTGGTTTAAGTCTGATCATTAACTGTTTTAGTCTAATCATTGTTTTGTTAAGTCTGATCATTGTTGTTTTAAGTCTGATCATTACTGGTTTAAGTCTGATCGTTACTGGTTTAAGTCTGATCATTAACTGTTTAAGTCTGATAATTATTTTTTAAGTATGATCATTACTATTTTAAGTCTGATCATTAACTGTTTAAGTCTGATCATTATTTTTTAAGTCTGATCATTAACTGTTTAAGTGTGATCATTATTTTTAAGTCTGATCACTATTTTTTAAAGTCTGATCATTAACTGTTTAAGTCTGATCATTAACTATTTAAGTCTGATCATTGTTTTTTTAAGTCTGATCATTAACTGTTTAAGTCTGATCATTGTTGGTTTAAGTCTGATCATTACTAGTTTAAGTCTGATTATTATTGGTTTAAGTCTGATCATTAACTGTTAAGTCTGATCATTAACTGTTTAAGTCTGATAATTGTTTTTAAGTCTGATCATTAACTGTTTAAGTCTGATCATTGTTTTTTAAGTCTGATCATTAACTGTTTAAGTCTGATCATTGTTTTTTAAGTCTGATCAATAACTGTTTAAGTCTGATCATTAACTATTTAAGTCTGATCATTGTTTTTTAAGTCCGATCATTAACTGTTTAGTCCGATCATTTATTGGTTTAAGTCTGATCATTAACGGTTTAAGTCTGATCATTTTTTTATGTCTGATCATTGTTGTTTTAAGTCTGATCGTTACTGGTTTAAGTCTGATCATTAATTGTTAAGTCTGCTCATTAACTGCTTAAGTCTGATCATTGTTTTTTAAGTCTGATCATTACTGTTTTAAGTCTGATCATTAACTGTTTAAGTTTGATCATTGTTTTTTAAGTCTGATCATTAACTGTTTAAGTCTGATCATTAACTGTTTAAGTCTGATCATTAATTGTTTAAGTCTGATCATTGTTTTTTAAGTCTAATCAATAACTGTTTAAGACTGGTCTTTGTTTTTTTATGTCTGATCATTAACTGTTTAAGTCTGATCATTAACTGTTTAAGTCTGATCATTAACTGTTAAGTCTGATCATTAACTGCTTAAGTCTGATCATTGTTTTTTAAGTCTGGTCATTACTGTTTTAAGTCTGATCATTAAGTGTTTAAGTCTGATCATTGTTTTTTAAGTCTGATCATTAACTGTTTAAGTCTGATCATTGTTTTTTTTAACTCTGATCATTAACTGTTTAAGTCTGATCATTGTTTTTTTAAGTCTGATTATTAACTGTTTCAGTCTGATCATTGTTTTTTAAGTCTGATCATTGTATTTTAAGTCTGATTGTTGCTATTTTTTAAGTCTGATCATTTCCAAGTTTAAGTCTGGTCATTAACAATTCGAGGACTAAATTAAAAATAACATTATTAGTTTTATACCCCTCCGTGTGGAATGACTATAATACCCCTCCGTGTGTTTGTTCGGGATTTCGACTAAATGGGACACGTGTCAGCTTAAAATTCGGTTTGTAGTTTTTATATATAATTTGGTTTGTACCTGAACCGCACTTTATGGAAAATTATAAAGAAAAGTTTGGGGCTGTCCATTTGAACTGAAACTTAACTTATCTTAATTGATCTTAACTGATATTAACTTATATTTATTGATATTAACTTATATCGACTGATATTAACTTAATTGAAACTTATATTAACTTAACTTAACTAAACTAAACAGAAAGGCCCCACTACCGCCGCCCCGTCCCTTCCCCCCACCGCCGCTGGCCGCGGCCGCCGCGGCCGGAGGTGGTGATGGTGGTCTAACTTAACTTAACTGAAATTTATATTAACTTATATTGACTGAAAGTAATTTATATTAATCGAAAAGAATTTATCTTATCTTAACCGTCAAAAACTTAAGTGCAAATGGACAGGGCATTTGTGTTAAACTATTTTGCTTTGTTGAATTTTTCAAGGGCAAACAAAAAATGAAATTACATTTTCTTACTACTACTTTTCATCTCAAAAACTTTTCATGAATTACGTAGTAAAGAAAGGTTTTGGTACAATAGTGATGGAAACGACGTCGTAATTTATATTTCTAATTTATAAGTCTGTTTTCTCGATAGGCTAGTCTGGGCTTTCATTAATGGGAGGAGGGGTAATGATGGGCCTCATTTAGGTTACAAATTTCCATAATAATACAATTCAGCCCTCCAACTTCCATAACAAATAAAACGTCCCCCTGTCTTCTTCAAAACTCGTACCCAAGCCTCACCTTCACCGGTCAAAGCCCTAGTTTTCGTCATCAAGACTCCTCACCAGCGTCGAGTTGACTGTATGCAGAGCGCCATGGAGCACGACGTGCCTATCTTCACGCTTCCCGGTCGGAAGTTGCCAGGTAAGCATTTTTTTTTTGGGTTCCAATTGCAATTTTAGATGTCATGGGTCGATACTGACTATTCTTAATCGCCAACCCGCGCTGAAGGCTCAATGTTTTGCTGGTAGATAGTTGGTGTCAATTGGTTTTATGTGCTATATTATATGTTAGTTATTTATAGGAAGAAATATATCTCAATTTATATGGTGTATCATCTAGGCAGGAAAAGATTTTCTTTTGGACTGTTTGTGAGTTTCGATTTGTTGTTTCCTGTTTTTAAAGTTTGATTTTTAATTTTTCCAGGTTCTTAATGAAAACAGGTCATGTGAGTGCCGCAGGTTTAGTGGATATATGAAGCGGGGTGGCGAAAGATTTAGTGGCAATGAGCTCGTTACTTGATTGAGGCGCACTAAACAAGATTCCGGTGGTTCACAAGCACTCTTTGTTTGTTAGCCATGTAAGTTGATACGATTAGATACACAGAAAGGATTGGATCCCTAAGCCGTTTTTCATATGGTTAACATGAAGAATTGTACCAACAGATACTCAAATGTTTTATTGATAGAACAAAATGACATCAATCTCAAAGATGATTTGACCCAAATAAATCAACTGAATAACAATGAATCCATATATGGGAGTGTATAAATAAGATTGTGGAAGTAGCTCAATGAGTAATAGTAAACGGTTCAATGATCAGCAGGAACTGAAAGTTGAAACATAGGAAGCGGCCATGATGACCAAGAACAGCAAAGATGACATCTTGATAGAAGTTCCATCTGAGGAGCCAGTATTGTCTGTTGTAGGCACAGTTGGAGTCCCTGAGGATGAACCATCTGGGGCTCCAGCTGGAGAGCCAGCTGCAAAATCACAATTAGTAGAACAGGTAAGAGAAAAATCAGCTGGCCTTTTTCTTATTCTTAATTTAACTTTACTTTGTTGTATTTTGAGTTGAGATGCTTACAGTTGCAGTTGCTGAGCGAAGGAGTCTTGACATTGCAAGCTGCAGGAAGAGCCAGCGCCTGAGTTTGGTTGATGTTCAGCCCCGATGCACCCCCATTCAGGACTTGGCACAGGCACTCTGGCTGCGCACCCACAACCGTCACAAGCTGTGAGCAGCACGAAGATGACGGGGTTGATGAGTTCCCACTAATGTAATTCAAACAAGGTGACAGGCTGATCAGCGCATTTGTGCAACTGTTAGTTTGAGCTGATGCGCCAGACCACAGTGTGGTTGCAAGGACCACGGCAACCATCAAATGCACCATCTGATTTGCCATTTAAAAAGGTCCCTCAAAAACTCAACTCAATCTAATTCTGGTCTGCCTCTGAAAATTGAGACTGCTGAAGTTTGATGCTGCGTTGTGGAATGAAAAGCATGGTGTTCTGACTTATTATATACTTGGTCTCCTTTAGAAATTCAATTTAATAGGATTTTGAAGACTTATTTTGTGGTTCAACTACTTACCTACTTCTTTATGAATCATTCAAACATGAGTGTGGCTGGAGTTGAGACAAGGTCAGAGGATGGAAGGAGACAAGTTATTAGTTAAAAGTCTGTTTACCTAATTCTATCATCACATGCCATCGTAGGGCTGACATCTTCATGAAATGCTTCATACCGACATAGATTTACATCAGCCGAAGTCATTTTTAGGAAGCTGTCTGAAATGGAATTCCATCACATATGGTTATAGGAAATAACCCTTTTGTAGGTATTATTGGGTTTCAAAGGAGCTAAGCTCTAAAGTTCAGGAAAACCACAGTTCTAAAAACTGACATAGCACCATGTCTAACAGCCTTCTTGCTCCAAAACTAATGGCTGAAAATGCTGATGAAATTTACCACAAAAGCTCCACTTTTCAAGTGTCACCACTCATTCATTTCCCACACATGCCACCTTATAAATACCTCCAACCTTCTCATGCCCTCCTCAGCAAGAAAACAACAAGCATATCTGAATCAAGAAATTAAAATTGTTACTGTAGATCAAAATGGCAAACAAGGTTGCAGTGCTGGTCTTATGCGTCTTCCTAGTGGCAGCAATTCATGTCCACAAGGAGGCTGAGGCTGCTGGTTTGGATGACTTTGCTCAATGCTTCAACACATGTGACAAGGAATGCAGTGATGAGGGATTTGGCAGAACTTTTTGTGAGATGAAATGTGATGCAGATTGTGTTGCCAAAGAAACTAAAGGTCTGTATTGTATCGCTTTATCCAGTTGCATTTCAGTCACTTTACAGACTTTTTTAACCTTGCACATTTTCTCCAATGTGCAGCTAAATTCGACAAACTGAGTCACCCAAATCCCTAAACGAGTGGCTCGGGCTGGCTAGCCTTGCACAGACACTGCATTTTGTATTTCCATTCGAATAAATGGGAGAGTTAGTATAAGTTTATAGATTATTTCAAGTTGCAGATAGGATTATTTGTTGTGTGTTTCATTTCATTCCTCGTTAAATTTAGTATATGTGTAATAAACCGTTGTGGTTGACGGAATGAGTTATTCTCCTTGAAGCTTCTACGGGCAATGGCAGAAGAACGACAGTGAGAATGACAAATATATTTTATGTTATGTGAAACTAACATTTCGAGTTTTCATGATGTTAGAACAAGCATGCTGTTGCAGCTACTGGTTTTTGCAATTAAGACAATGTTTGCTGTAAATTCAAATTCCATAAATCAGACATAATTATCTTTTATGATAAAGCATGGAATACCTCATTTTCTTAAATCAGATTCCATAAATCAGATTTATGTAAATTCAAATTCCATAAAGCATGGAATACCTGTAAATTCAAATTCCTGTAAATACCTATAAATACCTATAAATTCCTGTAAATACCTATAAATTCATGGAATACCTATAAAGCATGGAATACCTGTAAATTCAAATTCCATAAATCAGACATAATTATCTTTTATGATAAAGCATGGAATACCTCATTTTCTTAAATCCTGCTCCTACTCCTGACTTATACCTTTCAAATTCGTTTCGCGAAAACAAGCAACAGCGAACAACCTGTTATCTAGAGAAATACAACACTCTTCAGACTGATAATAATTTTTATCCACAGACAAAAAAAGTAGTGTGTTTTGTAAACATTCCCTTCATCCCTCACTGTTGATGCTAGAATGAAGAGAAAAAAAACACAATGGTCCCTGGGACAAGTTCACCATCATGAAATACGAAACAGAATTGTCTCGGTCACTCAGTTAAAATTTGATTCAGGTCGTCATCATCATAATATAGGTAGGGGACCGACAATGCAGTGACACTTATTCATTCATATTCCGATGCTTAAAATCAAGCATGCTTAAAATGTCACTCTTGTCGAATATCTTACATGCGATTTCTTTTTCAAACCTGCAAATCAAAACATTCTGAAGGTACTAATATATTATAGCAGTTGCCGAAATTCCAAGCGACGTTATTAATCTACATCTCTACCTTCTGCAGCCTAACATGTTATCTGCTGAAAAGTTTCAGATATTCATTACTAATTGGTTTAGTGAACGAAAGTACTCGGGATATGTTTATGAAAGTTAAATCGAGGTATGATTGGCTTGGCATAATAATTTGAATAACTTGGAGCTGAAAAGAAGTGGACAGATCTTATTCTTTTTGGTATATGTCATTTTGACAGACCCCAGTTGGTCCCAAAAGTAAAAATAAATTAATCCAACGGCCTCAGAAGGACAAGGCATGGGACATTTGTCACTTTAAACATTGAAGAAAGAAATCAAGGACCTGATAAATTGCTGTTGGGGCTTTTTCCAGTTTTATTGTCCATTTTCTGGACAAATGAATAAAGCAAAAGAGTAAGTGGGTATACAGATTTCAGTAATAATCAGGCTTTTCTGAACTGTAATTGCTCAGGACACAATCATAAGAATTAAGTTCTCTTTTCTATTAACATCAAACTTTTGTATATGAATTTGTGGCCTTACAACGGTTGCAATAAGCTGTTAATAATGTCATAAAAAGGAAGAAACAAAAGGAAAAACTTAACAATTATTTTCAAGATTTACATGACTACATCCTATGGGTCAGTAATCAATCTGTGTAGGTTTTTCGTAAAGGGAGGACGAAAGATAGGATTCTGTGCTTCATTTCATCTTCAATCGGTTGAATGAGTCCATGCAGTGAAACAGATGAAATTTAGTTCAATATTTTTTTGAAGGAACTAATTGACTAAGTTACTGTTCTATGGCTAAGTTTTGAGTACCTGTTATGACTTTAATCATGTAGGAAGAACCATTTTGTGATGAGATTTGGGCCGCTGCCAATGGGCGAAGAAATTCATGCGCAGTTCCAGAGTCACCTATGACGGAGGAATATGAGTCAAATTTTTATTTGTTAGGAGTGCGAGATTAGGCAAAAAAGGAGCGAGACAAACAGCATTACCAATAAAAAAAGTTAAAGAGACCACCAACCTTTAGTCCAGTACTGGTATTTGGGGGGACCAGAGAATGAATGTCTTTATCACGCTTCGTCAAAATGAAATTAGTAGAAGAAGATTCCCGCCTGCAAAAAGGAGAGAGACTGGTTGAGATTTTATTTTGCACATACAACCGGATATGATGTAATGTAACATTATTATAATTTATAACTGACTTTGTGCTGAATTACCCGACAGCCGACATGAGCTGAACAATGTACTTTAGAAGAAACTAAGTTCTGTGTAGCCTTGTGAAAATGGCCACAGCTCATCCACCTCAGCCCTTGAAGTAGAGTAACTGGTACTTTTCCGGAGTCTGTTATTGTAGTTTGATTCAACTTCCGCCCAGAATATGCTATAAACTGGTCTATGATCTGAAAATTTGGATTCCCCTCGGACGTAGGATAATTGTTGTAACCCTTCTCCATGCCACAAAATGCGATCACACCTATTAACAGAGATGAGTTATCTATGAGCACTGAGTAAATTCAAACACAAATAGATTAACGTTATCTCTTTTTTGCTTTCATTATCTGAATTGTATTAAATATTACGATCTTACCATGCTGGTGTCCGCCGTTTCTCTTTAGGATGCGCATCACCACCAGAATATCGATCTGAACCAAATGAGTACTTGTATGTTGGGGGAAAATATATCTGTCCTTCCTTCCAACGGTCAAAAACATGGCCCCGCCTTTGCTCTATTCGAAGCTACCATAACCCAAAAGGACTATCAATTAGTTGACCGTACAGAAAACAACTGGTTCTGCAAGATCAGATAATTCATATTCCCATCAGAAATAATATGCGCTACCTGATCATTTTCCAGCAATGCTCTCCAATTGTGCATCTCAACAAGGGCCTTTGCAGATCGATAGGAGAGCGAAATTCGGTAGTTCAAATCACCGAGCCAGATTACACGGCTGAAGCAACAGTAAAAAGAAATTATTATTTTCTCAAATTTAGAAAAGTGTTCTTATCAGTTGCAATGAGTTAATGAGCAGAATTTGAATGAATAAAGATCTTACTCATGTTGGAGGATGGTCTCTGGGGATTTCTCATCATCCACTCCATTCACTCTCGGAAACCTAGTCTTCTTGAGGATCTCCATTACATCAGCGTTCCTTCTCAGCTCATCTCCTTCTTTCTCCCCCGAGGTTAAATGAGTACAGATGAAGCAGAATGTTGTTTGGTGCACGGACATGCTGACTGATATTGATCCCTGATAATTCAACCACCAAACAGTTCTTCATTACGCGAACCCAATAAATATTTTTACAGGACAGTAAAGTTACAAAAGTATTCTTTGATTTAGTAGTCAAGACAAAAAGTACCTTATTTCCAAGATATCCCATCAAGCCTCTGCCTACGCAAGACACTTTCAAGTTTCGAACATGATCCCTCAGTTCACTCCTAACCCAGACGGTAAGAAATATCCCCACCATCTGCTTGCTTGCAACCAAGCAATATTTTGATCTCGACGGGAACCTAAATCCATCTTCATTGGATAAAGATCCACCAGTGGATGCCGGTGAGCACAATACAGTACTTGGAGAATCACCAGGCCAGTTATCATCATCGGATGAATTCCATCTGGAATAGTCGCTTGGCCTACTGCCCCATCTGGAGTTACTGGAGTCAGAATCACTTGGTCTATTACCAAAAATAACTCGATCACAAACACTAAATCTTCGATCAAATCTTGAACTTGGGATGGAAGAGTCTGTGTCCTTTCTCCAAGTACTTGTAGTTTGAAACGATCGACGAGGGAAAAGGTATGAAGATTTTGGCATCGCTGATCCTTCAAAATCAGCATCCATTTCTGCTATTGGCTCTGGAATGGGGGATGGCGTGTAATATCCACTGCTTCCACTAGTACCCGGTTGGTTGTTTAATGTCTTTCTGATGAGATCCAACCATTTCGTAGCAGGGCCGTGATCTTCAGCCCCCAATATGTTGCCAGCATTCAGGGGAACAATCTCTTGAAATCTAAAAAAACAAGGATGTATCAGAATCATTCTGTATAAAGAATGATACCACAGTTTTTGCAATTCAATGTCATACCCGAGCACATAAATGTCTGCAGGGGGTGACGTATGAAGCCAGTCCTCTAAGTTCAAATTGCTTGGTGGTGACCTTCCAGCCACATTCCAAGTCGTGACAAAGACGCTGAGAAAGACATAAAAACAGTCACACATGGTTCAAACCAATATCCATAGCTACATGAACACTGTCCGCAGAAACTGAAGTACCTGTAGTTCTGCACATCCACGATCCGTGGATTATCCAGATTAAACCTCCCTCGACGAACACGCTCCGGTTTTATACTAAACCTCTCTGCAGACCATCAAATCATCAGCATTTTACACAGGACAAATTGCAGCTTATCAAGGAAGAAATTACAGTTTGTCACCTGTTTTGCTTTTCTTTATAGTACACGGCTCCCTTTCCGAGAAGCTGTTCCTCCATTCCGCTTCTCCTCCTACACAGAAGAAATCACTGAATACAAATCCTTTGCTAAATTGCTCCAAATTTCTCATTGAAGCCAAAGAAGCAGCACAGTTCAGTAAAGGCCGATAATTTGGAAAGAAAAGAAAATAGGGATCACAGAAGCATCATCATGTACTCAAAATTCATATAGGAGATCAACTAAATCAAATCGTAGATTTTGCCTAAAACTAATACTACTACAATACCAACCTCCATAAACAACTTCATCAGCTTGAAAATCCTCAGTTTTGGTCTTGATGTTGAACCACTTTCTCACCAATTTCTTAGACCAGGAGAGCTTCATTCACATATCACCAACAAAGCAAAAACAATCAGAGACCAATTTCAAAGGTACTATCATCTTCCACTGAATAAAATGTCATAATCAAAATAAAAGACCTTGCTTTTTTTGAGACTGACATCACCCATTGTGTCACTGATCCCTCATACAACAACTCAAGCCAAATTACTCCAGTCTGGGTCAGCCCAGAATCACAGATGGAACTCAAAGATTGAAACTTTAATATCCCCAAATGAACCCAACAAAGGAGTTAAACACCAGAAAGTGAGTTAGACGAGAGTGTGAGAGAGCTTTTGAGTTGCTGAGGTTTAATGAGTTGGGGTGGAACAACAATGGAGGATTGGTTATAAGGAAAGCAAGATGCAACGAGAAGTGAAGCGAATGAGAGGCCTCGTTTTTAGCAGTGGAAAAAGTGTGTGAATTTGAGCAGTGAGCAGAGCAGAGAGAGAGAAGGCCAGGCAATGTCTGAAGGCTTTTTTTTTTAATTCATTTGTTTATATTGGCGTTTAGATGTAGGGCATGTCTCAAAATAATTGGGCAACAGGCATGACCTTGTTCAAATCATTTCTTTTGTAATTAGCTGAAATCATATATTGAGCATTCAATTCAATGCCTTTTGATATATATGCTATTTAATTTTCATTTATATTCCTGATAATGGTGGTAGGATTATAAAAATAATATGAAGGCATATGATTTGTTACTCAGCGTCTCAGGTTATTACTTATTCAGGGATTTCATTATTTTTAATGAGATAAGGTTACAAACACCCAAATAATGTATATATAAGAGAACCATAATCCGTAATTGAGTTGGTCCAATATTATTCGAGGCTGCCTGAAACTCTTATTACACACGGAGGATACTGCTTCCATATAGGTTCAATTCGATCTTTTGTTGGATCGCGAAAGCGGTTAGATATGAGAAAATGATTCAGTGCTGTGCAGCCAAATGCTGCAAATACAAAAGCGACGTCTTTTTCAATTAAAATAAAATTATTTTCAAAAACATATGAAACTATGTCATTTGCATACTCGAACCATTTGGTTGCACAATTCCAAATCCAATATTTGAGTTATCACACTCCAAAACTCAACAAATGACACTATGATTATTATTTTTGTACCATGTATTATAATGATAGAAAAAATCCATCGAGTTCAAACATCATTTGGTGATTTGGTCAATAGAAATTAAAGTTGAAGATAGAGAGAGTATAGTGCATATAGTGGTGATATGTAAGAGATTTTGTGAAGAGAAATAAAAGCATATAGTAATATTTTGTGTAAAGCAAAGTGATAAAGCAAATCATGAATAGAAGAAAGGGACCCAAATTAAGAAAAAAAGATACATCATTGTATATTTATATGATTATGGGAAACAAATTTGATTTTCGATTTTTATAATTAGTACAAGTCAAATCTACGTTGTTTGTCGAGTTAAATTTGTAAAACAATGTACTTTCAAATTAGTATCGCAAAACTGCTTAATCAATTACCCAAAACAATTCAAAACTATGAATTTTAAATTTAGCTAATGTCTATAAATGACCTAATTTATTATATGCCTTTTTTTTAAAAAAATTCAAATGAGATTTTAGCTCATACCGAATTTTCAAATGTTTTTTAATACAAAACACATCATTAATTTACTTAAATGAAAAAAATATCAATTTAAATTAAACTAACTAACTTATTTATTTAAGTGTTTATCTGTACCAAAAGTAGCAACTGTGATTTTGTAAAAGCAAAAAATGGAGATTAGTGTGCTTTTTTGTTGATCACAAGGCCCGAGAGCTGCAATTAGGAATTTTAAACATCTCTAGGTACATAAAATTTAGTGATTATGTGAATGATTGGGGGCTACAACATATACGACCCTTCTTTCTAGGAGCTACCTGCCAGCTTTGTCCTTACGCCAGACCTCAAATTTAAGCATTCTGTAAACCTTATTACTAGTTATTAAGGTTTATGTATCGAATAATTATGTAAGCATCTTGCTTTCCTACAATGATGATTATGTCCATTTCACGCCCGCATGCAGTCCAGACAACCTTGCTTGGCTGATAATTTTGTCTTATGCCAGTAAGCACTAAAAAGTGAAATTTTGATTCTAATGACGCGCTCCTTGTCGCTATGTTAAACTTAAACTATATATATAAATATATAGGTTGTTACATTCCCATGAATGTGAAACCCTAGTTACACTTGAAACCCTAATTAATTATAAGAAACTTAAAATATACGGTGTTGGTGTACTTTTGAAGGTCCATCATCCATCTTCGGGACTTGTGAAAGTGTAGTGAGATGGAATAAGTGCAGCGCAGTTTCATTTAGGTCAGATAACAAGGAGTAGGTGAGAGATGAAGTGGTGAAACAAATTATATATATGATGCTGAATGAATCGAAGATTATGATGATTAGGGTTTTTCTCAAATGGCCGTCTTATTCAATACTGTATATCAAAGTGGTTATATATATATATAAAGTTGCAATTGCCCTTAATCATGATGACATTAGTGCCCATTAATTAACAATCGATGAAATTGGTTACACATTAAATGAATCTCTCTTTGCCTGAAAATAATGCTCATGAATGACTTTGTTGCTAGTCAACTATAACATTTTGTGACTTGACACATAATTTTATATCTTTAATCATACGTGAAACTATTAATAAGAATTTTAACTAAGCTTTAGTTTTTTTTACTATGGATCCGCAGATCTACCCGAAATTAGGGATGCACAACCGGATCGGATCGAAATTTACGATCCGGGTTGGACCGTGGACCATATCAGACCAGGGTATATATGGATCGGATCGGATTTTTTGTGAAAAGTGGACCGGACAGGACCGAATCTCCATAAATTTACGGTCCGGTTCCAATTTGTGCATCCCTACTCGAAATCATCATCAGTATATTCTTCGACACTTGGAGCTCATGCCACCTTTTACCGTTGTAAGACACGACACGTCCATCTTGACGGACGGAGGAAGCATCCACGAGGGATGTAGGAAGCATCCACGAGGGATGTAGGAAGCATCACGAGCGAGACGTGAAGAGGAAAGCATCCACGAGGGATGTAAAAAGCATCCACGCGCGAGGCAGGACGAGGAAGATGAATAGAAAATTCTCACAAAATTGTGAGAAAAGTATCATGGGTGGGGCTCGAACCCCTCAACCTTATGAATATAATGTCATAATTCTTTCACTGAACCATACCCTTGTTGGCAACTCAGCTTTAGTTAAAGAGCCCTAAATTTGTAATTCCTGCTATTATAATTCAAATCTGAGATTCTCGTTTCTCTATTTCGTTGCAATATGAGAAAAATTTGAAAGATTAAAATTTGAAGGAAATTAATATAATGTTATGTTTGGTCTGTATGATCGAACACAAATATTTCCTCCTATTTTTTATGTGAAAATGACTTTGTCATTTTTATTTTCCATTTTCTATTCTTTCAACACGAAACGAACGCTTTTAGGGTCGACATTATGTTGCATCAGTAAGTCGCTACTCGAGCTCAATAGAAAATTGTTACACATTGTTTGTAACATTCGAACTTCGATCAGATCTATTCAAAATTCAAATGGTATCGAAAAGTATATGATCATACACATGCATCGCGAAAAATATATGAAATTAATCTGTGATGTATCGAAAAGTATCATCATATAATTTGTGAGAATCAAAACACACAACATGATATTTATTATTTTGTCATTAGAAAATTTGCTTAACATTGAATCAGATAGAGTGAATGATATCATCAGCCACTTTGTAAAAGTATCCACATCACCAACAAGAAGAACTACCAATAAGATTTAATACTAATGTAGATGATTACACACTTTTACTTTATTCTGATTTTCCTCAAATCAGCCTAGAGAGGAGGAGCTTGAGCTACATACACAGATCGAGATCTATTTGAAGACAGTCAAAAGGGTAAAGTGGAATAATAATCTTCTTTATCGAGATCTTCTTCTACTTCAAGTTCAAACTACAGATCATAAGAGTGAGGTTAAAGCCTTTGAGCTCAAACCCTGCATTCAGTTTACTCTCTCTTTTTGCCCTTCGATATATCACAAAGCAGGCTGTGGTCTAACGGTTATAGTCATCAACTGATCGAAAGGTCGACGGTTTGAACCCTAATTTATAGAGATTCGAATATCAAGATGACAAAAAAAGTGCAGAAGATCGTGCCTCATTTTGCAGCTCGAGACATAAATGCAATGCAGATCGAGAAGATCAGGTGGGCGCAAATGGGAATGTCATTGACATGACATGATACAACACCTGTGCAAGCCACATAAATGATCGATGTGGATGACACAATAGAGATAGGCGGCTACGCCGTTCACCAATACATACTCTAGTGGTTCAAAATGCTCAATACACAATCATTCAACAAAGTTTCACAATCCAAGCTGCCTAAGGTTGACCCCAATAATTAATGAGATACCAAATGTCTATTCATTTGCAATTCCCTCGGACATAAAACACTACTACACACAGCTCATGGTTTTATAAAATCTATTTTGTCTAGTGCTCGTCAATTGCTAATTTTATACACTAAATCGGTTTTGTACGGCGACACACGAGGACACGTACCACCATATATCTAAATGGATAGCGTACAATGAAGCATTTGTTCTTGCATGAAGCATTTTGTAGTAAATTTTTCTTACCCAATAGAGAAAATTCACTCTGACTCATCAGAATTCGAATTAATGATTTGAGGAATGATGAACACCATTGTTGTCACTTGGACTTGGTCACGCCCCTTATGAGCCATGAAAGTTGAAGCACCATCTATAATAAATAAGACATCTAACCCACATCATATAGTACACCACATTACATTTAATTTGGAGTTCAAAAATAATAATCTCGAATTAAGTTTGAGCATTGGCCTATCTCCAAATCAATTGTTCTCTTTTCGCCGTCCTTTTAATCGCAAGTGTCGTGCCCCAAATTATAAGTCTTCCCGTTCCCGCACAAGGGGGAATACAAGCCGATTTCAAATGCTGAAGATGATCCTAATAAGATCATAGCCCTAGCCAAGTTTGCCGTTGATGAATGCAATAAGATGATGCGTTTTTAATCCCTGTGGATTTCCGAGGAGTGGTTTAGGTTTATTACCAGATTGTCGGTGGAGTCAAAGTACAAAATTATGTTGAGATGTCAGTTTCGATGTATAAATGCTGAGGCTGTTGTTATCGTGTCAAAGTTGGATGGAACACAAATTAAAGGCTTATATTGTCTTTCAAATGGATACCAGCCCGATTTATATTATGTGCATTCAAGTTATTTATAGTCATTCAAAAACGACGCAGTTTTAAAAAAATAACATCAAAACTGCGTCGTTTTATTGACATACCTCCTAAATTGATAACTGAACTATTTACAAAACTGCGTCGTTTGTGCAGTTTTTGCTGCTCTTCTCTCCCCTTGCTGGCGCCGGAAACGGTGTTGCTGCTTTTACAAGGGTGATGGATTGGTGGGCTTTTATTGCTGAAGCTTTTGATGCGGCAGTGGCTGTTGCGGACGAAGGTCGAGCCTCTTACGGTTCGTTCTTGTTCCTCCGGTTGCTCTTCCGGGCCTTGTTTGGCCGGTATTCGTTTGTAGAAACGGGGCTGGTGCTTTAGTGATATTTGGGAGTTTGCGGGCGTGCTGCTTCTGCTGTTTGGCCCCCTTGGTGAGCTACGGTTCTGGGAGCTTCTTGTGCGTGCGGATTGCTCAACTGCTGAGGTTTAGGCGTGCTTAACACGGATTGCGTTTCCTGTTTTTCTGTGTTTTAGGCGTTTATGTTTAGTTTCGATTGTTGTTCTGTTGTCTCATGTTCTGTCGCTCTCTAAGTTGTATTTCCCATTGCTGTATCAAAAAAAAACTATTTACAAAACTATGCAATTTCAATTTAATACTATGCAGTTTTATCTTAAACTACGCCGTTTCCTCAAATTGAGGTTAATTAATAGCTTGTTGCACAGAATCTTATTCCCTCGGTTATTAAATGTTATAATTATCATACCGTTCCGTCAGGCCCCTAATTAATGAGTCTTAATATAAAATCAAATTAGAAAGTCATTTACGGTTTAATTTGAGGAACACGAAGCATTGCGCTACACATTATTCTCTAATTTCATTTTTCCCTTGCAACGAAGCGGCAAATTTCAAATTAATTCACGGAAAATCTCAAATAAATTCACATACCACCACTAAAGGCAGCAATATAATGATCTCCCTTTTACAAAGAAGTTTACTCAATTGATTTTATAGGTTGATAGTTTATTTTATGTTCCCATTTTTTTATAAGATTCATTTTTTGGGATCTAATTAGAGATTCATGAGATGAGACTATTCATGAGTACGTAGTTATAAATAGGAAGCTTCAAACAGTAAATAAACTACCAATTCAAAATATCACAACTTTTATTATAATGATATAATTGGTAACAAAAAAAACAGTGAATGTTAATTCACAGTACCGAAACTGATTAATTTTTTTGATCCATCCAATTTGACCCAAACCACGGCCTCAAACTTCTCAACCGCGTTCAGTCGATCACGAGTCGCACTGAAAGCCAATTTGTAGCTTGTTCCGGATACCACTTGGTACCATGCCCTTAGCACATTTGAGAACGTCAGATGATCACTGGTGGTCTTGAGGTGTTCGTTTAAGGCGAACTGGGCAAGGGCTATGATCTTTGGATCTTGAACATTTGAAATAGGCTTGTAATCTCCAATACTACTATAGATTTGAGGCGCAACAGCAGCAATAAAAACAACAACCAAAAGAAGAGCTGATTTGAAGGAAGCAGCCATTACTCAATCAAGTTTGTTTAGGACACTAGTATAGCTTGATGTTTTGAGAATCTGCAAGTAATATGATGTATGTGAGATGCGGCAGAGTTCCTTAAATAGTAGGAATAAGTTATAGGTTCATTCTCTTCTTTTTTTCTTGTTTTAATCTTTCCATTTTTTTATAACTTTTTTCTTTATATTTCATTTTTACCTTTTTTTTCTTTCTTTTTTTCCAATTTTCCCTTTTCTTGTAGAACTTTTTTTTTTGCTTTTTGTTGTTGTTGTATAGGAATAAATGATAGGTTCTTTTTCTTTTTTTCTTTCAAGTTATCTCCTTTTTCCAGATCGAATAAATAGTAATCTCCTTTTTCTTAATAGATTTTTCGGTCTTTTTTTGTATAAATTTTTAGCTTACACACACGACCACCCAAGGTTAAACTTGGGATGTATTGAATGGAGTGGGCATTATCGGTTCATTTTCCAAATACCAACATGCCTTATTTGTTTTAAAAAAACATGCCTTATTTGTCAATATATAATCATCACTTAAAATAGTGATATGTCTAATGAAAATAAATCCGGTGTAAAGGACATATTTTTTGTAAAAAATACAAATTAATTATACTTATTAACTTTGTCATTTGAACGGATGGGACTAAATCTTATATTAAATCCTGTTTATGGTTAATTTTTTGGTGACGAATTATAAATTATTCATGACAAACTATGTCATACTTTTATTTTCTCGGCGACAAATTATAATCCAATTTTGACGAATTTTACATTTTACACCAAAAATATGCTTTAGACCTGATCTTTACTATATGTCTAATAATCATATGCTTTATACAAATTGTACACTTAAACCGGTACATATGAGAAGCCAGCCTTATATATTTGGTAAAAAAACTCTTTC
This sequence comes from Rhodiola kirilowii, assembly GCA_033675215.1. NCBI lineage: Eukaryota > Viridiplantae > Streptophyta > Magnoliopsida > Saxifragales > Crassulaceae > Rhodiola > Rhodiola kirilowii. Next base: position 4,842,727 of record CM066194.1, read on the forward strand.
TAAAGAGATTTTATAATTTATTTATTGTGTTCGAAAAAGATAGTAATAAGGGTTAAGAGAAAGAATCATAGGAGAACCATCTCTTTCTAACCGTAGGTTCAAATCAAACGACATCCCTAAATTTTCAGCAATTTTTTAAAATGGAATAACCATTGATTATATCAGTTTTTTATACGGGGTTTCTTACATCTCATACATATCAATTATCATATGAATACATTTTATACATATTGTATGAAAAATCAATCAGGTACATATGAAGACTTGACTTTTTAGAGCACAAACCACACACGACACCAACCCAAATTTGATACTTGAAGTACGTTCACTGAAGCACATGTCCTAAGACATATCTAACTTGAAACTCAGCACCCACAACACGTCCACGAGGGACAAAAAAACACCTCCACGAAGGAGGAACAACACATCCACACCAAGGCGGGATGAAAACACTCATACACAAAAGTGAGGAGAAAATGCTACTCAGAGAAATCGAACTCTTGACCTCTTCACTATTTATCAAGAGTTCAAGCCACTCGACCAACCCCTTTTCGCCATAATTATATCATTTGAAGGGCATACTTGTCGGGTAGAATCTTCATTTAACAATTTTAAATGACAAATAAAATCGAATCCCGTGAAATCAAATTCTATTACAGTTTTTATTTTCACAATCAATCCATCGACTGGTCATCAAATTTTTTTACGCAATAATAAAATAGAACAGATTTAATTTTTTTTTTTGCATCAAACACTATTGATTTTTCAGCAAATATCTAGCCCAAAAAGTCTAAATTTAAAATAGAACAGATGAAAACTGATTCAATTGGGAGAGCGAAATAATTCTGATAGAAAGCAAATACCTACCATTGGATACAAGCAGGTAATGCCATTTTTTTTGACACCTTGCTGTTCATTATATATTGCAAGTGCAGAATTTGTATTGGCATAACAAATGTCATCACAAGTACAAAAGCTATCTCAAGCAACAATTTCAATATTACAGGAATCTAAATACGATTTGCACGTCCCCTTGCCTAATATTGCAACTGCCCTGTGTCAGTTAATGACAAAGAAATACATAAATTTCCGGCCAACTGCTATCATAGTCTACTAGAAAGTCCACTGAGAAATTGTAAAACAACTGAAGCCATTTGATTACTCAAGTCTACCTGACACTTTAGTTTCTTAAGCAAGAGCAGAACCAAAGACATTCATGAATAAAGAAGCGTCAAGCTCTTACCTGATCCAAAATTGTATTTTGAAGAAAATTGACTTGAAAAAGCACACTTCTCCCATCGGCTACATGGAAATAAATAGAGATGCACTATCAACTCTATGGATTGATATTGATATGTTAAGCCTGTAGTGACTCCGCCTGAACTGGAGACTGAACCAATTTTTCTCTTATACTTGAATACATCATGTCAATTTGTCCCTTAGCTTCCACCATGCCCTTTAAGGTGAGGAGCTTCATCAGTGATTCATATGTTGATTCTTTAGGAGTATATCCAGTTTGAACCATCTCTTCGAAAAATAAGCAAGCATGCTCTGGCTTCTCAATCTTACAAAGCTCGCTTACTAAAAGGGTATACGTCCCAAGCTCTGGACTAACATCATTCCTAAACATGTGATTCAACAAAAATGCAAGAACCTTCATTTTTTTCTTCCTGCAGCATATTTTCAGTAAAGGGTCGTACGTCTTCACGTCAGGCTTCACAGAATTCTTTTTCATTTCAAAAAGCAGCTTTAAGGCATCCGCTTCCCGAGAGTGGAGGCAATACAAGGAAATCAGTGAGTTGTATGTCGTCAAGTTAGGGATAACGTCCTGCTTCAACATATCTTTATACAGATCAAGAGCGTCATCCAACCTACCCGATTTTCCTAGATGAGTAATCAACGAGCTGTAAAAAGAAGCATCTGGAACACACCCGTCCTTCTTCATCTTTTCATAAACCTCAAAGGATTGAGTAAGTTGTTTCGCTTTCCCAAGAGAATGAACATATATTGTGTACGTAACGACACTTGGCCGACACCCTTTCTCACGCATCTCGTTCAATGTCTCCTCAACCTTGCGAAAATCCTTTTCTCGGCAATAAGCTTCAATTAGACTAGTATAAGTCACCGTGTCGGGACGTATACCACGTTTCTCCATCTCCTTCAAAACTTTGTAAGCTTCCTCTAGCTTCCTGGCCTTGCACCAGCCATGGATGAATATGTTATAAGTTTGACAGGTTGCCGATATTTCAGATTCCAAATCAGAGAAAACCACAGCCGCACTCTCAACACTTCCTCCTTTAACCAATGAATCCAAAAGCACATTCATAGATGCAGTGTCCTTTTTTATGCCGTAACTCTCTATCTTCATAAAGGCATCAATTGCTTGATTAAACATACCAGCCTTCGCAAACCTCCTAATCACCTTAGTCATCGTGAACAACGTCACAAACCCTTTACCAGACTGATGCATCTCATCAACAAGCTCCCACATTTTCTCAAACTTTTTACATTTCCCTAAAATATCAACCATCTGAGTGTACAAACTCTGAGAAACCTCATACCCAGTTTGCATCTTAGCCCACTTGAAAATCCCAAATACTCGCACATAATCATTCTCAAACCTATTCAAAAGCTTCAAAACCAAATCTTCCGACACTCTCAGTCTCACTCCACCACATTTATCACTCAAAGCCTCAGCAGCAGCATCAGGTGACTCATACCTAAATTTCAAAACTTTACTCACCTCATCCGCATCAATCTCAACCTGGTCAACTGTCTTGGAACCAACACCGTAATTAGTCTCGTTGCAAAGCAGCTTCTGATGGTGTTGAGCCCAGTCAGAAACTTCAGGAATCTCAAAATCACCATCGGACTCATGGTAAAAAGGACCGTATTTTTTAGAGAATTTAAGCCAGCCTGGTAACTCTGGAGACTCCGGCGGCGGGTTGTGACCATATGCGGCATCATTTGAGTCCGAAGTCGCGGAGAAGGGACTGCTGATGACGCGATGATGTGTGTTTAGGAATTGGGTGTTCGTTGATTGCAAAATTGGTGTAGGAGTAGAGATTGTGCGCCGGAGATGTCTGCAAAGTTTGGATCTTGAGAGCATCGTGGACGATTTGAGCATGCCGTCGTTCAAGCCCGGGTTTAGGGTTTTTGAGTCTTTGTCTCGTTTCAAAGAGGTTTAGATTTTATTTAAAATTTTTTTGATTGATGGTTCATTACAAATAGGTAATAATAATAAAATATTAATGGATACTATCTGAAATACTTTCTATTAATTTGAAAGTGCATATCTCTGCAATCAAAGTCGTGACGGCCCACCTACACGCACAAAAGAAGATATATAGGTCAAACAGAAGCAAATGAAGCCGTGATGGCCCACTTACACACACAAGAGAAGGCATATATGACAAACATAAGCAAATGAAGTCGTGGCGGCCCACTTGCACGCACAAGAGAATGCATATAGACCAAACATAAGTAAATGGTGGTAACTAAAGAAACAAAAGTCAAGAATCGAACCAGGACCTAAGACATTGCAAGCAACACCTCAACCAACAGACCACTACTCTATTAGAATTATACTTGAATTAAATGTTTTTTGTTTAAATAAAGTTTAATAAGTTTCTCAAATAAATAGTGGGGCAGTATTTCTATTTATAGACTGTAGGCATGGTTGAAATCATAAGAATTGCAACTGGAAGAGGATTGACAAATCTAACCAGCAAATGAAAAAAATGAAGAAAGGCAGTTCTTGGGATGGGTCTATATTGAGAAATTGCTTAGAAAATGAGCTTCAGACACATTTGAGTTGTAGATTGAAGTTGCTGCTCTTAAAAGCAAAAGTCATGTTTTAGCTCCTTCCTAGCTTTATTTGAAGGCTTGACATTGCTTTTCTGTTCCAAGGTGACGGAAAGTTCTTACTCTGTGGCCATATGCCACTAATCCCGACAAGACCAGTATTTTAACACTAAAAAGATGAAGCTTCTGTACATGACGTTTGCTGCAATACGTGGCTTAACACCTTACATTGCGTCTAATCTTCCCTGTGCCTTGAAATCAGTCTGATCTTCAAAACTCCACCTCGAGGTCAGTACCTGTAATAGCAAATAACCAAGACGTCACTATTACCATTCACAGTCCAATGCTTACAAGCACAACAGCTATGAACTTTTCCGACAAAAAGGGATGCAAACAAGGGTAATTGGTACATTTCAAATTAATTATCAAAGATCAAGAGGTCAGCTTACAAGTAACAGCATGTCATGTGCTTATATTTTAATAAGCAAATACGTATGCTCGACCAACTTACTAACGAACAGAATCATAAATGCAACAAATAGCTGAGAGAGACCAAATCATCATAGTTCCATTCCATCACTGCATTTTAGAGGACCTCCATTTGTGCCTTTCTATAGCAACAAGGCCTGGGCATGCCCAAATTAGGTATTGCTTAGAGGGTTTAAGGTGTTGAAATAATCAAGCAATTACTAATTTAATGGTCCACAATTGACATTTACAACTGAAAGAACACGTCCAAGAAATCCTGAATATTGCGATAAAATGTTACTTGTGGGTTACATCATGTGGTGTGGTGAGAGCTGAAGCTAACCTGTCATATAGCTGAAAACTCCAACAACAGGCAAGTCCTTTTACTAGAATAAGCTTCCAACTTTAGCATGAAGCTGTCAACACCTTTGAAACAATGATTCCATCTGCTTCACGAAAAGTTGAAGAGATCAATTATCCATCACACTATCTTCTCCAATTATCCAATAAACAAATATGATACCCCGAGTTGAAAGCAACTCCATAGCCGAAAGCAGGCATACGCAAGTCATTTAGAGACTTTACCAACGCAGCCACCAGCCCACACACGTCACCATTCTATATTTGTTATTTGGAATCTATCAATCTGAAACTCTGGTTAAAAATCTTTTCAGAGTGCAACTAGGATATCAGTTGTCTGCGACTGGAATCGACAAAACTGTAGTTGTTTTGAATCCTGTCTGCTCTTGTCCTTGATGAGCTGATTATAGATCTAACAATTTTGATCACCTTGTCTATTCGCTACTGAGATCAATTCGGCAATATGTTCCATGGATTCTGTCATGCCCTCTTCTTGAAGGGCCTTCAACAGATATTCACAAGTAATCGGCATAGGGGGAAATCCCTTTAATACCATCTCTTCAAAAAATAAGCAAGCATGCTCGAGTACCTTACTCCTAGAGAGTTCATGTATCAAAAGAGTATATGTTCCAGCTTCAGGGCTGACATCATTTTTGAACATGTGATGCAACAAAAATGCAAGCACCTTCATTTGCTTCTTCCTACAGCACATTTTCAGTAGAGGACAAAATATCATGAAGTCCGGCTTCACATTTTTGTTTTCCATATCCAAAAGCATCTTTAAAGCTTCCGTTTCTCGTGATTGGAGGCAATACATGCTAATCATAGAGTTATATGTCAGCAAATTGGGTATAACACCATGCTGCAACATATTCTCGTAAAGCTTTTCAGCGTCACTAAGTTTACCATATTTTCCCAAAGAGTAAATCAATGAGCTGTAAAGAGGAGCATCGGGAACATATCCGTCATACTTCAATCTTTCAAAAACATCAAGAGCACGTCTTATTTCCTTATTCTTTCCCAAAGCAGTGATATAAACGTTGAAAGTCACGGTATTTGGAGGACAACCCTTTTCTTTCATCTCAACAAGAAGCTCATCCACCTTGCTAAAATTCTTCTCCCGGCAATATGCATCTACAAAACTGGTATACGAGACAACAGTGGGTGACAGACCATGGTCTTCCATTTCCTTGAGCATCTTCTGCGCTTGATCCAACTTTTTAGCTTTGCACCAACCATTTATAAAAATATTAAATGTGATAGCGTTGGGTGGAGTTTCATGTTTAAACTCTTCAAAAGCACGCTCCGCAATCTCAATGCCACCGTCTTTAACCAGCACATCAATGAGCATATTCAGTAACTCCACATTCTTTTCAATCCCAAAACGCCCAACAGACCTGTACATCTCCACCACATAAAGCCATTGGCCAGCCCTCGCCATCCTTTTCATGACCTTATGTATCGTGATCGGTGTAACCAACCCTGCACCCAACTGATGCATTTCCTCAACCACTAAAAGCAAAAGCTCAAACTTTCTAGACTTTCCCAATACATCAACCACCATGTTGCACACACTCTCCGATATCTCAAAGTCACTATGCGTCCTGGCCCATAAAAATACTCCAAAAGCGGCAATCCAGTCATTGTTAAACCGCGCCAACAGCTTCATAACCAAACCTTCCGAAGCCCGAACACCATTACAACCACTAATGGCCTTGGAAACATCATCAGGGGAACGAAACAAAGATTTCAAAACCCTACTAATCTTTCCAACATCTCTCTCCACATCATTAATCATTCCAATTCCAGATACATTACTACCGAACTCATCAAAATCACCAACCTTCTGATTCTTAGCCCATTCATCAATTTCCGGAATTCCAAAATCACCATCCGAATCACTAAAAAATGTAAACTTTTTACCACAAAATTTAACCCACCCTGGAAGCTCGGGCTCGGCTGGTGAGTCAGCAGCTCCAGCGGGCTCAGCCACAGTGGAATGGAGATTGCAGAAAGGACGTAACACATCGATAAAGCGAGCACTTGCTGCAAGATTCGAATTGGGAGTTTTTGAAGCGAGCAATCGCGGAATTGCTCTGTAAAGTTGAAACTTTGAATGCATTTTGGATCAATCAAATCGCGGCGGAGAGAGAGAGAGAAAACAGGCGCCCTAGGGTTTAAGGAGGAGGAGGAAGAAGGCTTCTGGCCCGTGCAGCGCACGAACCTTTTTTATTATTTGAATAAACATTTTTTCTGACAAAATAAATTATTATTTAAATAAAAAAATGATAATGTAAAGCAGGGAGCTGGACACGAATGGCGGAGTCCGAAACCCTAACAATTTTCCGGTCGTTTTCGGATTAGTTTCGTCGGATCTCTGGCGATAACTTGCAACCAATATCTTCAATCTCCGTGCAATTGTATAAATTTGATTCCTTTTTTTCTTTTCATCATTTTTATCTGAACTCGTAGCAAGTAGTTTTGAGTTGGAATCGCGCGTATTCTTGTTTTGCTTTTTTGTGAATGCGAATTTCTGTTTTCAGGTTGCATGTTTCACTATGCAAGTTTTGTGAAGATGTTACTGATTTCAGATATGTTAAGTTGAATATGCAAGGTCATTTTCAGATTTTCTATTAGTGCTTGAAGCTTCCTAGGGCTCCAAATTGGCGAAGCTGAGTTTTGTGTGTAGTGCTAGGAATATCGAATTATGTTGGGTTATTTGTTTTATAGGAACTATTGAGGTCACTGCAATGTGGATTGTCTGATGCTTTTGTGTGCCGTTGAACTGCTGAAATGATGAAGAGGAAATTTATGATAAATGGTTGGCTTTATGTATAAGTATAACACTGGTTTTTCCGTACTTTTGGCTAGAGTTAGAAACTTGTTGACGAAATAATTAGTCAAGATGGCAGTTCTGGTTTGCAGTTCCTCCATGCAGTGAAGGTTGAAGTAATATTTGTAAAACCAGCAGAAGTTTGACTTGACATAATAGCAGTCCTCCGCTCAGTCTTTGTTACTGTTGTTGATTTTGTCAAACCACCTGAATGTGCACTTACACAAAGATTAGCAGAGTCATTTTATTTTTTATCATTTTGATCCTTGTTATTCTATATCAATATAATTTTGTACTGCTTACGGCTATTTAATGTTAATATTTTTCACTGTACCTCCCTTAGACTTGACTAAATATGAAGCGATCATTTCCATGGAGTGAACAAATTGATGTCATATCATCAGACTCATCTTCTGTAGATGAAGTTAAAGAAGTTAAAAGTGAGCTCGAAGAGGTGCAGTCAGGAAGAAATATGGCCATTGACCTGCCCGTTGATGAAGTGTTATCAGAAGGTATATATTTTGGAACTCTAAGAATGGCTTTGCAAATTCAAATTAGGCGCTGTGACCTTAAGAAATGTACAGGAATAGACTCTATAAGATGCTATTATGGTCAGTCTATCTAGTGCATCTCTGATTTGCCTGTACGCATAACAGGTTGTTCAAATTATACATTAAAACGGTGCTCATTGTTTCGTGACAGTTAAGACAGCCAAACGTCACTAAAAAACATGTGATCTTTCTTGGACATGAAACTATCACGAGATGTGCTGATCCATGTATTTTCACTAATAAAAGTGATTTTCTAGAACTTATATTTCTTGTGCGTGCATAGTATGAGAGACGAGCGTGACCGGTGACTGTCACTTAAATACTTGATCGAGGTGGCACAGCTCTTACAATGAATAGTTCTTACCCGAATTTTTACTGCTTGAAATGCTTTCTGCAGAAGGTGTATTACTACTAAGGGCTGAGATTTACCAGGATTACATGAGTAGCATAAAAATCCCAAATCTCCGTGGCTCACTTATCCCATGCAACACATGGATGGGACTAGGCAACTCGATCAAGCAACTCTATGGCCAACCTCTGCATTACCTCACTAATATCCGCCTGAAAGAGCTGGACCAGCTAAGAGTCGGTAGTCAGGATGAGTACCAACCACTAGATGCCATTATGCATCCTCTTAAAGCTGAAGCTAGCATCTGGCTCACCGAAGAGATTCACCGCAGCTCTTCTTCTCCTGATCAACTTGCAAAACGTTGGACATCTGACCCATTGTATCATGCTTATATCGACTCAATATTCCCTCAGCTGTAAGTTGTAACAGTTACCTTGGACAACATTTGTAATGCAGGATGTGTAATGTGTTTCGTATGTCACCAAAAAGTACTTTATTTTCAAATTGGTTATTGTTATGAATAATGTGGTATACTCATTAAGATTAACATTATTTTGGTCATTGTTTTACATTAGAGTAACTTAGTCAATATATGAAGTTAATGTATTGACATTAGAGGAGTTAAATCCACATTTTTTGGATCTTGCCTCCTCCCCTTTTGTTATAAAAAAGGTGCAAATGCAATGAGAAAAACACAATTTAAGCTTCCATTCTTACTCATCCTAAAGGCTCTCCCTTATCCCTCTCACAAACAATATTGTATTAGTGTTTTGTTAGAGTTTCGAAGTTACATTACATCACCTTTGTTGAAGTTTTTGAAGTCATTTTACAACACGTCAACACGAACGCTCTCCACTTTCATACCGTAAGTTTCGAACAAAGGTACATAACGAAAATTTCTCTCTTTGATATTATTGTATAACGTCATTTTGTTGTACAACGGGGCTACGCTACCGTATAACAAAAATGATGTGATTTACAACTTGTTTTACTTTCTTAATGTATAACAACATATTATTATGTAGTGCGGATTACCGCCCCATAGTAAAGTATTGTGATCTACAAAGTAATTATCTTTACTTTAAATACTTCTTACAACTTGTTTTACTTTCTTAATGTATAACAACATATTATTATGCAGTGCGGATTACCGCCCTATAGTAAAGTGTTGTGATCTACAAAGTAATTATCTATACTTTAAATACTTCATTTTCTTTGTACTATATTTCCATAATTTATTTGATGATATTACATTATTAATTTACTCTTAGCATTTAACCATAACAACGACAACTAATTAGTGCCCAACGGTAACATAACGGCTATTCTTTTTCTCTATAAATTCGATTTCATTCACCACACAATCACATTCACTCTCTTCAACTACATAATCTTCTCAAGAAAAACCTTGCCATAAAATGTCTCGTCTAATACTAGTTTTTGTTTTCATAATTATTTTTGTACTTACTGTTTGTTTATTCACCGGAGATGTTCCGGCAGATGAATTGTATCATTGTTTAGAAATGCTTGTAATAATGTTTGTCTTTTTCTTCTTTACAATATTTGTAGAATTTTATGTTTTAAACTAATCTAATAAACTTTTTCTACTTTGTCCTCTCTTTTTTTAGTTACCACCATGTCAAACCTTACAAAACTTGAGTTCAGTCCACTTGACATCTCAGGAAGAAATTACATGCCTTAGACAATAGACATTGAGACACATTTGGATTCAATGGATCTTCCCGAAACAATCATTGAAGGAAATACCTCATCGAAAAATGGATAAGGCAAAATCTTTGATTTTCCTTCGTCGTCATCTTGACGAGAATCTCAAAAATGAATATCTCATTGTGAAAGATCCGAGTGATTTATGGAAAAATCTGAAAGACAGATTTAATCACCAAAAGGATGTGATTCTTCCCTTATATCGGGATAAATGGGCCGCTTTACGGTTCCAAGATTTTGTGAAAGTGAGTGAGTATAACTCTGAGAAGATAAAAATAGTGAGCCATTTGAAATTTTGTGGAGATAAAATAACTGATCCTGAAATGATGGAAAAGACTTTGTCTACTTTCCATGCATCAAATGTAACCTTGCAGCAGTAGTATGGTGTACGTGGTTTTCAAAAATACCATGAGCTGATTGGTACTCTCCTAGTGGCAGAAAGAAATAATGAACTGTTGATAAAGAACCACCAATCTCGCCCAACGGGCTCCAGAACATTTTCCGAGGTACATTTTATCAACTCTAATGAGAGTAGACCCATGTACTATTTTCAGGGTCGAGGGCAAGGCCGAGGTCGTGGACGTGGACGAGGTCGAGGTCGTAGTTTTGGCCAGGGGCGCAATCGAGGTGGTTATTCTAATAATCCACCTCATAAGATCGCCAATTATCACCAAAGGAGACAGCAAAATAAATGGAACCATGAGAACTCCCACAAAAGGGGAGGTGGTCCAAGTTCATTAAAGAGCCCTGAGACCACTTGTTTTAGATGCGGTTGTAAAGGGCATTGGTTTAAAACATGTCGAACCCCTGAACACTTATGCAAACTTTATCAAGAGTTCGTGAAGGGAAAAGGAAAGGAGGTCAATTTTATTGACCAAACTCCTATGAATGAGTTTACTCGACTTGAAGAATTTGATTTCAACAATGAGCATGTTGATACAGTTGGGGATTTTACAAATGCAAAGGAGATCAATTTTATTGACCATGATCCCATAAACGAGTTCACTCATCTTGGGGAACAATGATTTTAGTGATGATTTCCCTGGTGATATAACTGAAAAATGACTGGTGGGAACTGAAAAGAGAAGTTGTGTAAACCCATGGGAATGAAGCCACACGGTCCGATGTCTTTATTTGATTTTCTTATGTTATATGTATGTTTTCCTTTAAGCATGACTATGTTTTCTCACATGTAATAAAATATGTCTACCTTTTCATCTATCTTATCATTTTCTTGTTTACTTAAAGCTTTGAAATGGACAAAGCTAAAGTCAACCAAAGGATTAATATTGAAGAAATGTGAATACTTGATAGTGGAACAACACACACAATACTGAAGGATAAAAGATTTTTCTTGATGATAAAACCAACACGAACCATTGTGAATACAATATCAGGTCCTGTAAATCTGATTGAAGGAATTGGCAAGGCAAACTTTGTATTGCCAAATGGCACAAAGTTTATGATACATAATGCCTTATTTTCGCCAAAATCCAAACGAAACTTATTGAGTTTCAATGATATTTATTCTCATGGATTCGAGACTCAGTCTATGACTGAAGGTAACATGAAATTCATGTTACTCACTATGTATAGATCTGGAAAGAAATACATAGTTGAAAAACTACCAATGCTTCCCACTGGATTGCATTATACACATATAAATGAGATTGAGTCAAATGCGGTTGTTATGAAATTTTCAATATTAACCATGTGGCATGACCGATTGGGTCATCCAGGTTCAAGTATGATGCGAAGAATTATCAAAAATACGCATGGACACCCATTGAAGGGTCATAAAATCCCTCAAGGAAATATTTTTCCATGTAAAGCTTGTTCTCTTGGAAAGCTTATCATAAGACCATCTCCAGGAAAGGTTGAAACAAAATCACCTATGTTTCTTGAGCGTATTCAAGGTGATATTTATGGGCCTATTCACCCACCATGTGGACCATTTTGATACTTTATGGTATTAATAGATGCATCTATCAAATGGTCACATGTATATTTGTTATCAACTCGCAATATGACATTCGCCAAATTACTTGCCCAAATAATAAAATTGTGAGCTCAATTTTCTGATCATACAATCAAGAAAATTAGACTTGATAACGTCGGTGAATTCACATCCCAAACATTTGATGAATATTGTATGTCAGTTGGGATTGTGGTCGAGCATCCTGTTGCTCATGTCCACACACAAAATGGTTTGGCTGAATCATTGATCAAACGCCTCCAACTTATTGCTATGCCATTGATAATGAGAACAATGCTTCCTACCTCAGTATGGGGTCATGCAATATTACATGCCTCTGAATTAATTCGCATCAGACCAAGTGCATATCATAAAAGTTCTCCTCTACAACTTGCATTTGGTCAAGAACCAAATATATCTCACTTAAGAATTTTCGGTTGTGCTATTTATGTGCCTATTGCACATCCTCAAAGAACAAAGATGGGACCACAAAGAAGTCTTGGGATATATGTAGGTTTTGAAAGTCCATCTATTGTTAAATATCGTGAACCTCAAACTGGAAATATTTGCACAACACGTTTTGTTGATTGCCACTTTGATGAGGAAAATTTCCCACTATTAGGGGGAGAAAGAAAACAGTTTGAAAAAGAAATTACTTGGTCTGTACCAACATTATTGCATCTTGATCCTTACACAAAGGATTGTGAAGGTAGAGTACAAAGGATTTTACATTTGCAAGAAATGGCAAATCAACTTCCCGATGCATTTACAGACACAAAAAGAGTGACTAAATCTCACATACCGGCTGAGAATGCTCCCGTACAAATTGAAATTCCAAAAGGGAAGCCGGAAAATAAAGTCACTCATGAAATCACAACACGGTTAAAGCTTGGAAGGCCACCCGGTTCCAAAAATAAAAATCCTTGGAAAAGAAAAGGGGAAGAAAAGCAAGGCGATCCTATGGTGGAGGAAAGTATTTCTGTAGAAATACAAAATGAAAAGAATCTAGAAATTTTGATTAATTATGCTAATACAGGCATACTATGGAACCGAAAAGAGAACAATGATGATGCGTTCTCTTATAATTTGGTATGTGATATTATGAATGAAATAATGGTGATCCCGAACCACGGTCTATTACTGAGTGTAAAAATAGACGCGATTGGTTTGAGTGGAAAAAGGCAATTGAAATTGAACTAGACTCGCTCAATAAATGCAAAGTCTTCGGGCATATAGTACTCACACCTAAGGATGTGAAACGTGTTGGATAATAATGGGTTTTTTGTACGAAAAAGAAATGAGAAAAATGAAATTGCGAGATACAAGGCTCGACTTGTTGCACAAGGTTTTTCCCAAAGGCCTGGAATCGATTTTGAGGAAACATATTCTCCTGTCATGGATGGAATTACATTTAGATACTTGATAAGTCTAGCAGTTCATGAGAAATTGAATATGCACCTCATGGATGTTGTTACCGCTTACCTATACGGATCGCTTGATACTGTAATTTACATGAAAATCCCTGAAGGTTTTAAACTACATGAGGCATTAAGTTCCAAACCTAGGGAAAGATATTCGATCAAATTAGAAAGATCTTTATATGGGTTAAAACAATCCGGACGCATGTGGTACAATCGATTAAGCGAATATTTATTTCAAAAGGGTTATGTCAATGATCCCCTTTGCCCTTGCGTTTTCATTAAGAAAATAATATCCGGTTGTGTAATAATTGACGTTTATGTTGATGATTTGAATATAATTGGAACCAATAAAGAAATTTGATGAGTGAAATACTTGACTAGTTTTCCTTTACTTTTCTTAGTAGTTTTGATTCGTTTCCAAGTAATTTTGATGCCAATTCACACCCTTATTGGTCTATTAGGTCCCAAAATGCATTTCGTCTCACTCGGAGCCTAAAATATCAAATGGAGCAAAAGTTAGGTGAATTTGAGCCAAAAATAAAGCTTCAGGCAAAACAGGACAGACTGACCTTGCTGGCTTATTTTGGACGTACAGATCGCATGCGATGTCCGATTTGATTGATTCAAAGCGTGTTGGAAAGATATCTCAAAAGGCTACAACTCTCAAGTTGACGCCGAGACCAAATTTGGACGTTAAGACCTCGAAACAGCCACCGGAGGCTCGCCCGAGCTCCAGGAAGCTCGCCTGAGTCTCACATATGCAGTGCGCTGACTCCACCGCACCCGCCCGGGTCCCTCTGCACCCGACCGGGTCTCCTCTGCTGCCTTCTTGGACCAATCTCACACTCGGTCGAGTCCCCCTGCACCTGGCCGGGTCCCATCTGCTCCTCTCACCCGGATAGCCTAACACCCGGTCGAGTCCCGTTGCACCCACCCGGGTCTCCACTGCCGCATGCTCGGATGAACATCGCACTCGCCCGGGTCCTCACTCATCCGACCGGGTCCCGCCTGAAAGTTGAGATTTTTACCTTTGGGCTATAAATAGAAAGCTTGAGATCTAAATCAAGGTGATTTTAGGGGGATTTTTGCTAGGGTTTGGAGCACGAAATCAAGGGTTTCTAGAGGGACAAAAGACCAAGGCTTCAAAGGGAGGATCATCCACGATTGAAGAAGATCATCTACACACTAGATTGGTTTATTCATTCCTTGTATCTTCTTCTTTTGTGTACTCAATACAATTAACATGATTTTTTAGTAGTCCTTTGTGTTCTAGGGTCCTATGGACCTCATATGTGTTAATACTCCTTATCTATTATGAATTAATGCTACAATAACATGTTTTGGATTATCATGGTTTACTTTGAATGAATGATCAAACTATGCACTCTAGGTGTTTGAGAAAATGTCTAAGTGAATGGTTTTGGTTTATGACTTGAGTTAAGCACTTTAGGTGTTTTAGAAAATGCCTAGATGATTAATTTATATGGTTCTTTGGTCAAGTAGCCTAGAGGTGGAAGCCAAAGTATCTAGATATTGAGTCATTAAGGAATCCTAGGCTAAGTAACCGAGAGGTGGACGCCAAAGGTTCTCGAAAACAAGTAAATCACCATTGTTAGGTGGTGTCCACTAGCGTGACCCATCCTAGCATTGAGATGGGCTAGAGCTTCGCCTCCTCATAAGGATCGATTATGCAACGAGAGTTGACAATTGAGAGATATGAGTAGGACGCGAGTCAAAAATATCGAGAGATTGAGATTCGTGTGTATAAGGTATATCTTCCTCAAGTCGGAGAAGTAACCGAGAGGTGGAATTTGACTTGATAGATATACGGGCCGTAATCTAATCATCTAGGACAAGTATCTTGCATGAAATTGAATTCTTGGAGTCTAAAACACATATGAGTGAAGTAGTTCCCTAGAGTACACCATTTGCCTTGGTAGTGATATTATCTCTAGATCCCTTAGTTTGTTTACATTGTTTATATTCATTTTCTTTAGCAACTCCACCTTACCCAACCCTTCGTAATTAGGATAGACTTATCGGAACGAAATCGAATAGTGCTCATAAGTTTGGACTTGCTCCTTGGACGACCCGGTACTTACCGGTCTTATAAATTGTTTTTGACTGTACTAAAACTGCAACGTCAAAATGGCGCCGTTGCCGGGGATCGAACCCGGGTCACCCGCGTGACAGGCAGGAATACTTACCACTATCACTTGTTACATTTAACCTCTCATGTTCTATTGTCATCAAGGAAAGTATTTGCATCATGAATGATAAAGCTTAGCACATTGGCGTCTCTATTATTCAAGGGGGCACATCTACAAACGAGGGGAGTTCCTACGCGCCTTATATCTCAATTTCTTTATTGTTTGCGCTTAGGGCTAAGCTAGATTTTAAGAGTGGAGTGGGTAGTCGCATAGTTCACTCATATCATGTCATGCCTATCATTTTTGAATGGACACTTACATTCATCATGCTTTATCCCAACTCTTATTGAGTATTATACTACTAAAGGCTTGTGACTATCATTTCTCAACTTCTATAAGTCACATCTAGCTCACATTTCACTTTTACATGATTTAGAGTCTAAAACCAAACTAGCTCTATTGAATGCACATTATCGTGAATCAATTTTCATTGCTATCTTATGCCTATCTAGAAATCTAAGTATTTTTCGCGCATGCTTGGAAAAGTTTTTAGCAAAGCACACTTTAAAAACTTCATGAAAACTTAAACATCTCGATTGCCTTTAGGTGACTTTAGTTCTCTTGCCTCGTGCCTTGTTTGTGGTTGTTTCTCGCACATTCCATATTCACATTGGGCACAATGTCAAGTTTTAAGTGTGGAGTCAAAGAGGGCAAAGCCCGACTAAAAACTTTCTCGAAGTACAAGAGAAGTTTTGCTTCAAAAATGATACAAATGTCGGGGGTTAGGAAGAAAAGTTCCCCCTCGAAAGCATTTTAGGCCAAAGGCCAAATAAAAACCACTTAAACTTGACTTTATGCCCTTCCATTATCTCTTACATGTGTGAGTTCACCACGTGCCTTGTGTGCTAGCAAATTGAGCTTTGGGATGACCCTTGTGATTTCAGGTAAGCTATCGGTTGGTTTATGCTTGTTTTAAGAACTCTTATTGTCAAACTCCTCTTTCCTTATGGATTACGACTTTAGCGTCTAAAACTTGGAAATGAGTTCATATCGTGAGCCCGTGGACTAGCCCTAGCTAGCATAGGTGATCGACCGACGTTTTTGTGCAAAAGCTTGAATCACCTTTCAAAAGCTTTGCTTCAAAAAATGAATAGACTTCTAGGTTAGGCACTTGATAGCTCTAGCATTGACTTCCTTGAATGTGCACCCTCATGTGAGCTTAAACTCTTTGAAAACTCTCTTGAAATGTATAGTGATTGTGACGCTAGCTTGGGATGTGAAGTAAGTTTTGAGAAATCCATGCCTTAATTGTTAAACACTCTTGTTTTCACTCTTATGGGATAAATGCATTTGGGATTTGTGAGTATTCCCATTTCTGAAAACTCTCACGAGACTATAACTCGTCCACTAGGGTAGCCTAGGGGTTTAAAGGCTTGGTGCATATGCTAAATGCACTCGTAACACCTACGAAAAGGAGTTAGATTGTAAATATGTATTAGAGTAGTTAGTAATAAAAGTTTGAGACTATAAATGGATGTTGAGAGCAAATGGGCGACAAACCTAACGACTTAGCTATTCGCCATTTGTTTCTCTTTGGCTTGATTTTATTGTTTTCTCGGGACGGTCGAACTCTGGAGTGTTTTGATGAGTCAAATACTTGACTAGTTTTTCTCTACTTTTCTTAGTAGTTTTGATTCGTTTCCAAGTAATTTTGATGCTAATTCACACCCTTATTGGTCTATTAGGTCCCAAAATGCATTTCGTCTCACTCGGAGCCTAAAATATCAAATGGAGCAAGAGTTGGGTGAATTTGAGCCAAAAATGAAGTTTCGGGCAAAACAGGACAGACTAACCTTGCTGGCTTGTTTTGGACGCACATATCACATGCGATGTCCGATTTGGTTGATTCAAAGCGTGTTGGAAAGCTATCTTAAAGGGCTACAACTCTCTAATTGACGCCGATACCAAATTCGGACGTTAAGACCTCGAAACAGCCGCCAGAAGCTCGCCCAAGCTCCAGGAAGCTCGCCTGAGTCTCACATATGCAGTGCGCTGACTCCACCGCACCAGCCCGGGTCCCTCTGCACCCGACCGGGTCTCCTCTGCTGCCTTCTTGGATCAATCTCACACCCGGTCGAGTCCCCCTGCACCCGGCTGGGTCCCATCTGCTCCTCTCACCCGGATAGCCTAACACCCGGTCGAGTCCCGTTGCACCCGCCCGGATCTCCACTTCTGCATGCTCGGATGAACCTCGCACTCACCCGGGTCCTCACTCATCCGACCGGGTCCCGCCTGAAAGTTGAGATTTTACCTTTGGGCTATAAATAGAAAGCTTGAGATCTAAACCAAGGTGATTTTAGGGGATTTTTGCTAGGGTTTGGAGCACGAAATCAAGGGTTTCTAGAGGGACAAAAGACCAAGGCTTCAAAGGGAGGATCATCCACGATTGAAGAAGATCATCTACACACTAGATTGGTTTATTCATTCCTTGTATCTTCTTCTTTTGTGTACTCAATACAATTAACATGATTTTTGAGTAGTCCTTTGTGTTCTAGGGTCCTATGGACCTCATATGTGTTAATACTCCTTATCTATTATGAATTAATGCTAGAATAACATGTTTTGGATGATTATGGTTTACTTTGAATGAATGATCAAACTATGCACTCTAGGTGTTTGAGAAAATGTCTAAGTGAATGGTTTTGGTTTATGACTTGAGTTAAGCACTCTAGGTGTTTGAGAAAATGCCTAGATGATTAATTTCTATGGTTCTTTGGTCAAGTAGCCGAGAGGTGGAAGCCAAAGTATCTAGATATTGAGTCATTAAGGAATCCTAGGCTAAGTAACCGAGAGGTGGACGCCAAAGGTTCTCGAAAACAAGTAAATCACCATTGTTAGGTGGTGTCCACTAGCGTGACCCATCCTAGCATTGAGATAGGCTAGAGCTTCACCTCCTCATAAGGATCGATTATGCAACGAGAGTTGACAATTGAGAGATATGAGTAGGACGCGAGTCAAAAATATCGAGAGATTGAGATTCATGTGTATAAGGTATATCTTCCTCAAGTCGGAGAAGTAACCGAGAGGTGGAATTTGACTTGATAGATATATGGGCCGTAATCTAATCATCTAGGACAAGTATCTTGCATGAAATTGAATTCTTGGAGTCTAAAACACATATGAGTGAAGTAGTTCCCTAGAGTACACCATTTGCCTTGGTAGTGATATTATCTCCAGATCCCTTAGTTTGTTTACATTGTTTATATTCATTTTCTTTAGCAACTCCACCATACCCAACCCTTCGTAATTAGGATAGACTTATCGGAACGAAATCAAATAGTGCTCATAAGTTTGGACTTGCTCCTTGGACGACCCGATACTTACCGGTCTTATAAATTGTTTTTGACTGTACTAAAATTGCAACGTCAAAATTCTGGAAGTAATCTCTTATTTGAAGAAAGAGTTCGAAATGAAAGATTTGGGGAAAACAAAATATTGTCTTAGATTACAGATTGAGCACCTCCAGAATGGGATACTTGTGCATCAATCGAATTATACGAAGAAGATAATAAAACGTTTTAATATGGATAAATCAAATCCGTTAAGTACCCCAATGGTCGTAAGATCCCTTGATGTGAACAAGGATCCATTTCGTCCATGTGAGGAATCTGAACAGATTATTGATCCAGAAGTACCATATTTCAGTGCAATTGGAGCTCTTATGTACCTTGCTAATTGTACTCGACCTGATATTGCTTTTGCTGTGAATTTATTAGAAAGATTCAGCTCAACTCCAACGAAAAGACATTGGAATGGAGTTAAACATATATTTCGTTACCTCCAGGGAACGATCGATTTAGGCTAATTTTATCCTAACAATACGAAATCAGTTTTGATTGGTTATGTAGATGCAGGTTACTTGTCAGATCCACACAAAGGTAGGTCACAAACAGGATATGTATTTACTTGTGGAGGAACTGCGATATCTTGGTGCTTCCAGAAACAAACACTTGTTGCAACGTCATCAAATCATGCTGAAGTCATTGCATTACATGCAGCAAGTCGTGAGTGCGTGTGGATGAGGTCTACGACAGAACACATTAGAACCACTAGCGGTCTTCAACCCATAAACGATCTCATCACACTCTATGAGGATAATGCTGCATGTGTTGCTCAAATGAAGGAAGGATTTGTAAAGAGCGACAGAACAAAACATATTCCTCCAAAATTCTTTTCATTTACTCAAGAGTTGGAAAAGAATAATGTCACCGACATCCAATATGTCTGTTCATGCGAGAACTTAGCGGATCTTCTCACAAAGGCCCTTCCCGCCTCAGTATTCAGGAAACATGTTCATGACATCGGCATGCGAAAGCTACAAAACTTATGAAGAGATCACTTTTACCAACATCAAGGGGAGTTTTATGTGGCTGCACTCTTTTTCCTTTATCTTGGTTTTTATCCCACTGGGTTTTTCCAAGAAAGGTTTTTAACGAGGCAGCGTAAACACGTAATGAGTATCCCAAGGGGGAGTGAATAATGTGGTATACTCATTAGGGTCAACATAAGTTTGACCATTGTTTTACATTAGAGTAACTTAGTCAATATATGGAGTTAATGTATTGACATTAAATGAGTTAAATCCACATTTTATGGATCTTGCCTCCTCCCCTTTGCTATAAAAATGGTGCAAATGCAATGAGAAAAACACAACTTAAGCTTTCATTCTTACTCATCGTAATGGCTCTCCCTTATCCCTCTCACAAACAATCTTGTATTAGTGTTTTGTTAGAGTTTCGAAGTTACATTACATCACCTTTGTTGAGGTTATGTCATATTCAACTTTTATAGCAGGTACAAACTCAATAATAAAGTACACCAATTATATTGTCATAAACATATTACCCTCTTCGTATTTGAGTTTATATTTTGATAAATTGTCTATTGTTGTGACATTTAAATGGTTAGTTCAAACTACCAATGTTAGACTGAATTGAATTCATTTCTTGGTTCGGAATATTAGAGATGAACATACAAAGAAACAATCAAATTATTTTTTGAGCGAACTTCATAATTCTTCTTTTAGACTATTTGATCAAATGACTCGCAATGATTCCACTTCTTTTTATGTCGAAAATGCACTTGAACTCGTGATACACGACATGGATTAATTACCAATTATTTGATCAGAACATCAAATGACCCAAAATGAGAGTTAGGAATCCACAAAAATGTGATTTAGAAAAGAACACCCTTACACACATGGCGGAACAACTAATAATGTTTAGGGTTGTCATAACCCAATAAAACTTTCCCCTTCTCTTTTTATCTGTTCATATTTTACTTTACATGTGTATCATATCACTAGGTGATGAGTTTGTAAATGGAGGGGTTGCTTCAAGTAGGGTTAACCTTTAAAACTTTGACTATGAGGTTTGGTTGTATTTGGCCAACTGTGTTCTTTAAATAATCACCACACTTTTTGAACAACCATACAATCACATTTATATTACATCCATTTTTTGCAATTAGAGTCGATCAAAACTTACGTCTTTTATTTTACAGAATAAAAATTCAAAATCAAAATATGCACGAAGAACAAATGCTCGAGAAGGAGAGATATATAACGACCATGGAGGCAAAATTTGTGCTCAAAGCAGAGATTCATATTCGGTGTAAAGCAGTAATTTGTTATCAAACAAAAAATTACGTCATATATCTTCTTGAAAATACGTCATTTTTAATAAATCATAAGTGAGTGACATCGTTTTAATAAATAATTAAAAAATAATTTTTTTTAATAAAATGTAGGATCAGAAATAATTCCCATATCGCTAAAAAACAATATAAAAAAATTAATTAATCGATTTACTGCCCGCTCCACAAAAATAGCTAATTACTGCAAATTGCAATTAAGAGGTAACAAATCGATCGTTGTTAGTAGTATTTAATAACCAAATTATAGAAATCAAATGCAATCATTGAATTCCATATTCACCTACTTTACCACAAACTTATCGCAAATTCATGCAATACCCAATTTGCACATTATTCAATTTCCGAAACAACCCTCGAACTTAGATCCTATCGACTTGAAGCACAAATCGAACATTGAGGATTGAATTATATTAATGCCGGCATATTAAATTAAGGATTAAAATTTACATCAAATTATATCCGATAAAACCGTCTTACGTTACTTTCGTAATTAATAGATAATATATATTTTATTAAAAATAATGATTTTTTTTTTTGTCTTGGTCAATCGAGCCGGTTCGGATCTTCCGGTTCGGTCTGACCTTTATACCCTTTACGATACCCAATCCCGCCTTCCCTCTTCGTCTTCAAATTATCGCTTTCACTCTCTCCGTCTTTCTCTCTCACACAAACGGACACGCCGAGGCAAAAGGAAGCAGCGGACCCAGCAAAAGGGTTTATTCGGATTTACAAAATTACCTGCTTTCGATTTCAGATGCTGGAGTGTTGGAGATGATGAGATCGTAGCGGAAATTTTATGCTTGTTTGTTTTGGAAGAGGTAGTTGAGGCTGGAGCCAGATGGATACGCCGGAGAGGAACCAGTTTGGAAATTCGCTGTCGAACCATGAGGTGCATTTTGTCTGGTTGATTTTGTTTTACTGTTGATGAGTTGGTGTTTGGAAGGGGGAATTTGAGGGTTTGAGAAAATAGGGTTGATTTGGGATTTGGGGGAAAAGTTCAATTGTTTGATGCGATTTGTGCTAGGAGAAGCTGAATGTAATAGAGGCAGTGAGATGTGACATGTTTGGTGCGTGTTAGGTTTATTAATTTACTTTTCTTTCAATTGTATTGTTTCTATGTTTTTTTTTGGAGTTTGTTTTTCGTGTTTTCGTTCCAATCTTGAGGAAAACTTTAGTTTTTTAAGTAGTGTACACAAGTGTTCATGTGATTGGATCTCAGAAAAGAGCAAGCATGATGTCCATTTCTTTCTTTCAGTAGAACAGACTAATCTCATTTCATCAAATGTACTATTTACCTACGAAACTAGGAGATTTTGAGGTGATATGACTGTGTCCCTTGTTCATTTTCTGAATCTGTGACAATAAAGCATTTTGATATTCCTTCATTGTTTATGATGCTTTTTGCTATTGTTTTTAGTCCCAGATGGTTGAAACCAAAGTTGAAAATTGAGATGATGTTTCCGCCTTCCTGTGCATTTGATTGGCTCATTACTAATTTCCTCAATTTTTGTGCAGGACTCTCCTGTTTTCAATTATCTCAGCAACCTTTCTCCAATCAAGCCGGTGAAATCCGCGCCCGCCACTCAAACATTCACTTCTCTCAATTTTTCTTCTCCTCCATCTATTTTCAAATCACCGCATGTCAGTTCGCACAAGGAAACAAGATTCTTAAGAAGGTGATATGCCTTTTTTAGTTGTGAACAACTACATGTTTCCTGATTATAACTCAATTTTTTGAAACCAGGCACAAAACTCCTGATAAATCACAGTCTGAATTTTCATATTTTGATGCGGGTAGCAACAAAGAGAATGAAGTCTTTGTTGATGTCAATCAGCTTCACAATTATTCAAGTGAACTGCATAAGGAGTCAGGTGCCATGGATCCTTTTGGAAAAGCTCATCATGAGCCTCTCAATGAAGAATCTGACCTTCCAATGGAGCTTTCGCAGAGTTTGAAATATGATTGTGGTAGCCCTGAGAGTGACTTAAAGGCATGCCTTACAGCTGGCGAGGAAGCTTCTCAATCGGCTGAACCAGCAACTTCGTCAGTTATGTTTGATCAAGGGATTTCAATCAGCAAACCTGCCATACATGAGGCTCCTATTGGCTGGGAGAGCTTAGCCTCTGATGGTGCAGACCTGTTTATGTTTGATTCGCCGAGTATACCCAAGGATCTCAAAGCATTGTTTAAAAGTCCTCTGGTTGAACGTGTGGGTCCTTCACATGCATCGCAGTTCCCACAAGACACTCCAGATTTTATGGAATCTGATTCTGCATTTTTGGTTGACGATTATGAATTGCAAACTGATGATCATCATTTGGAAACCGAGGTGATTGATTGTTCCCATGATGATAATCCCAACAACTGCATGACCACCCATCCAATTGAAAATGTGGATAATGAGGTACCAAAATCAATTTCATTTTTCCTATATTCTAGGCACGTTTGTCTTTATAATTCATAGCCTAGTGTACCAAGTGGCAGTGATCTTGACATTATAGTATACATAATCATTCATCTTATTTACTAAACCTTTTTATTTACTGTTGTATAGCCAACGACCAGTTTGCATCGTGGTGCAAGAAGGCGATGTCTGGTTTTCGATTTAAATGGAGCTCATAGAAAAAATTTGTGTGGTGCCTCCTCTTCAAACCCTTCTATGCGAATGTTATCCGACCAGAACATATCATTTAATGATAAGAAACGAGATACAAGTAACACTGCTGGTAGTTCATCTTTGCGCGTTCTACCTGGAATTGGCTTGCATTTGAATTCACTACCAGCTCTTGGGGACCGTGGACTACAAATTAGTGTGTCTAGCTCCGCCACCTCTGTTCAATCTCTAACTACTGCTCAAGAATCCCATGATGTGTTCACTAGGGCTTCATCGCAGAAAAATATTGATTCTGGTATTGTTCAGGGTTCAGAAGATGATTCTCTTTCAGTTGAGGTATCACTGGATGATTTTACTCAAAATAGTCCGAGAAATAAGAGGTATGTGTCAGTTATTACTTTTCTCGGTGTGCTATGTTACGTTTAATTACAATGACTGTTCCATCAAAATTTTCTTTTTGTGGCTTTGTAGGCATAAACCGGAAAGCTCAGGAGATGAATCATGCAAGCGTTGCAACTGCAAAAAATCCAAATGCTTGAAGCTGTAAGTTATCTTTGTGAGCTAAACTTCAATGTTATGGTATTTATAAATGCTGCATTGCTCAATATGTGGTCTGTCCCGTTCATTCTTAACCTCCAAGTCCAAATAAGGTCGGATACGTGAAACGAGGGACCCTAGAATAATTCACAATGTAAATGTATCTTATGTG
Organism: Rhodiola kirilowii; assembly: GCA_033675215.1. Taxonomy (NCBI): domain Eukaryota; kingdom Viridiplantae; phylum Streptophyta; class Magnoliopsida; order Saxifragales; family Crassulaceae; genus Rhodiola; species Rhodiola kirilowii. The sequence continues at coordinate 4,867,405 of CM066194.1, forward strand.
TGAAATATGCCATTTTGATTTTGTAAATCCACCACATTGGTGGGTTTTTCACTGATTCATGTCGCCACCTGTTACAATGTAATTTGCTTCTTTTCTACGTATATTATTTGGTAAAAACACTCAATGAGAATGAACTGTTGATTTTTCCCCCCTTTTTCTCTTTTGTAGTTATTGTGAGTGCTTCGCGGCTGGTGTGTATTGTATAGGAACATGTGCATGCAAAAACTGCTTCAACAATCCTATTAACGCTGAAACTGTTCTATCAACTCGCAAACAGATTGAGTCAAGAAACCCACTTGCCTTTGCTCCCAAAGTCATCATGACGGCTGACCCTCTTGCTGATGTTACAGTACGAAATTAAAATTTATTCACCAAAATTTTCTTTAACTGTAGTTCAGAATTTCTAAATGCTTTCATTTGGTTACAGGACGAAGTTTTGAACACTCCAGCATCTGCTCGGCATAAGAGAGGATGTAACTGCAAAAAATCTGGTTGTCAAAAGAAGTACTGCGAATGTTATCAGAGTGGTGTTGGTTGCTCTGTAAATTGCAGATGTGAAAGTTGTAAGAATGTGTTTGGTACCAAAGACGGCAAAGGTGCGCTAATCCTAATGAATTATATCACCAGTACTATTTGTTAATATGTTTATAATTTTTTTCATTGGATCTTATTAGTCATGGGGTTTGTGCATTCAGGGTTGGCTTCAGTGACTCCACATGATGACGACGATGAAGACGAAACTCAAAAAATAGTCAAGAAGAAGATGAATAAAAAACTTCCGCAAAGCATCGCGTCCCACAACATTGAAGAAAATAATCCAGCAACTCCGCTATATCCCACCAGGTTTGACCTCATTGACGAACAAAACCTTCTACGGGCTCTATGATTCATCCTATCAATTTTAGCTAATGGATTTCCTTTCCAACAGAATGTCGGTTCAACTGCCATTTTCATCCAAAGACAAGCCTCCCAGATCCTCATTCCTCAATGTTGGATCATCCGGCTCCGGACTACATGCCAGCCAGAAATTAGGCAAATCAAATTGTCTCAAGCCTCCACCTAAGTTTCAAAGCAGTTGCCCAGCTGGCCAAGAAATGCTACCAATAAATGGCTCCCCTGAAAGCATTATGAAGACCAGCTCTCCTAACAGTAAGAGAGTTTTATCTCCGAACAGCAATTTTGGTTCGTCATCCGCTCGAAGGAGTACTCGAAAGTTGATACTGCAATCCATCCCGTCATTCCCTTCACTCACCCAACCGTAAGCTGGCGGAGAGATCCAACAACGAATCTGATTTGAAAACCTCTTGCTTTCCATGTTATGAATTAAGGTATGTCAGACAAGAATGGTAGCCATATGAGTGCCTTTCGCCAATGAAAAATGACATACAGATACTCTGAGGGTGTTGGCTATCTGTTTGGCTCATTTTTTTCTTCATCTTGTAGTATCCATTGTTTTCTGCATGCCTAATAAGCAGTACTGCATTGCAATGCTTATTAGGCTTCTCACGCTGTGTCGTTTATCATTGGGACACGACAAGTTGCTTGCTTTCCTGACATGTGGAAATGTTATGGTCCCCTCAATCAGCACATCCCCCCATTCAAGTGACACGCCATAATTGAATGACATTCCATGTATTGTATGGCCAACGTTGCTCTAGTTTTTTATTTTTATTTTTATAGGGAGGGAGAGGGATTATTATTTTTGATTGAATGACAGAGAGTCGTGCGCGTCTTCATGTTACATGCCTCAAAACAATAAACGTACATGATACATAACACACAAAAATTAAATGTACTTTGTAGTTTGTTGGTAACTTTCTACCGGCCCCAACCACTTTAGTTTTGACTCATTTATGTTTTTGGGCATGGGGAACACATTAAGTAAATTATATGGAGGAGCCCATCTTGATTTGTCTACTTTTTATTTCTCAAATCACCCCTCACCTTATATACATTCTCACACTTTTATAATTTCAATTGTGTTTAGTCAACATGGGCGGTGACCGGTTGGTTAAGTTAAGGAGTCCACCTGATTGAATTCTTACGCTCTGTGTTCAAGTTCTGGTGCTACCAATTTTCTTCATTTTCCTCTTACTAGTTCCGCCTAGCGCGTGAATGCTTCCTACATCCCTCGTGGATGCCTTCATCTTCACGCCTCGCGCGTGATGTGTTTGGTAAAAGGTGTCGAACATGGCCTGCGCTTCAGAAGTTAAGAGATGTACCACATGAGTACCGATGATTTGGGTGAGATGCACCACATGATGTACTGATGATTTGGGTGAATATGTGCGAATTCATGATAAAAGGTGCCGAACATAGCATGCGCTTCAGAAATGGAGAGATGTACCACATGCTTGCGGATCCGATCAAGATGTTTTGCTAAGAACTCCGAATATCAATATATATGTACAGGGGCGGATGCACTAAGGAGGGAGGAGGGGCAGTTGCCCCGGGTTGATTTCCGATTTTTTTTAATATTAGGCTAATGCAGTGTATTTTTGAATGATTTTTACATCTTGCCCCTGGTCATTTTGATTATATGTCCCCTCTAGTATGAAAATAAATTGTTGAATCCGCCCCGGTGCGAAAATATTTATCTTGCCCCTGACCCGAAAAATTTCTGGATCCGCCCCTGTATATGTACTAGATGATAAAGCTCATATCCATTATAATGTTCCTATATATTGTATCCAGCCTCTATTAAAAAAAATTCCATTGTGTTTAAACTCAATTGAGTTTTTTTATGATTGGAAATTCAATTGAGTTAATTAATAATAATAATAATAATAATAATCGAATAATTGGAATCGATTTTGATTTATTGCCTAAATGGAGATATTTTTATAATTGGAAATGAGATACACGTTCTTCTCATATCTCATCGCAACCCCATTTCCCCAAACTATAAACCCTAATCAAAGTGTTTCCATCTCCACGTCAATTTCATTATGCAACACCGACGTTTTGTTGTTTAGTATTATTGAACTTTGCTGATTCAAAGGCGACAGAGCGAGAGATTCCAGCAGCGCTTTCTTTCTTTCGCACTTTATTGGGCAGGCAGCGACAGAGACAAACTCGCCGAATATATTCTTATTCATAATTCCAACACCAATTTACAAGTGCGATTATTCCATTACGGACTGAGTTTCGATTTAGAGAGATGATGTGGATGGGGTGAGCGGTGAATGGAGCAGCTGGATGTGTTGAATCGCAGCTGCTGATCGGAGCGGAGCAAGTTTGACTTCCTGAGTCAACTTTGTAGGTATGTTTTTTTTATAAAAATTATAGATCTGGTGTTTTGTGAAAGACTGTTTTTTTTTTTGAGTTTGTGATCTGAATTCCTTTCAATGAGTGTTTGTTGATTTTTGTAAGATTGGGTTTTGTGGTTGACTTGGTTTAGGTTTTCAGAACAATGTATGCACTACATGTGTTTGTTATATGTTTTGAATTGTTCTTGAAATTCGCTTAGTTTGTTTGTTGATGAACTGGTTTTTGGGTTGAAACTCATTGTTTTCAGTCCTCCATGGTTGTTGGGGTGTTTTATGCATAGTTGTTTCCTGACTTTGACTTGTCCTCATCTTCTGTCTTTATTTGCCATCTGTTGAACAGGTTGAGGGGCTTGTGGGTAGATTTCGTACAGTGTTGTTGCGCTGGCCTGGAGTACTTGCTCAAGCCTTCGTGAGTGGTGTAAAGAGCGGAGTTTTTCAAGATCAAAGCCAATTTTGCTGCTCCTTGTATTCGGATTCATGGCAACAGTGGTCCATTCCGAGTCCAAACGCATGTACTCTTGGTGGTGGAACAGCCACATCAGCCCCAAGAATTCAAAATGGCTTCTGGAAAATCTCGCAGGTAATCATTATTGCCTCTTCTTCTTCTATTGGATTTTGTATCTTTGACTGCTCCGGCTAGGTTTTTTTCTATAGCCGAATTGTGTTACGAAAAGTGAGAAGTCAAGTTCTCTATGTTCTTCACTGCTTATGAATTTAGTCGCGGATTTTTGTTGAGCTGTAAATTTAACAAATGAAGTTACTAGTTACCTTTTACCTCTAAGCCGTTACAGTTCAAACGGTTAACTTTCCGTTTGGACCCTCCTTTTTACTCTCCAAATGCTACCTGTGACTGATTTGTATGATTTTAATACTTCACGTAACGAACTTTGTGTTTTTATTTTGGCAGACATGGATGAAAAAGTTAAATCTATGATCAAGCTTATTGAAGAAGATGGAGATACATTTGCAAAGAGGGCAGAAATGTACTACAGGAAGCGTCCAGAGCTCCTACAACTAGTAGAGGGATTTTACCGCGCTTACCGTGCGCTGGCTGAAAGGTATGATCATGCGAGGGTCGGGCTACGTCATGCTCATAAAACCATTGCCGAAGTGTTCCCAGACCAAGTGCCTTCCCTGGGAGACGATTCTCTTTCTGATGGATCATCTGAATTTGACGCTCATGCATTTGAAAATCCTTTCAGTTCGCAGTTCAATCTGGAAAATTTGAATAAGGAGATAGGTGGGCTTTCTTCATCTAACTCCAGTTCTGTTAGATGGAGCGGAGAAAAAGGTTTGAAACAATTTAGCGAGATGTTCAAATTCGAAGAAGCCTTGCGGAATGTAAAGCTTGCACAGGGACATACGGTCGAAGGGTTGGCTAGTCAAGGCACAAACCGTCTGAATGATCCGAATCCCGATTCTCGATGCCGAAATGAGGCGGGAAATGAACTTGAGGCATTGAGATTAGCTGTAGCAGAAATCCAAGCTGAAAAGGAATCCGTTGTTTTCCAGTATCATCAGAGTCTTGAAAAACTGTCGGATCTAGAGAGCAAACTAAATCTAACTGAAGATGATGTTAGAGCTATTGATGAGCAAAGGCGTAAAGCTGAGAATGAAATTGGATCGTTGAAGGAAGCCCTGATATTGTCAGAATATGAGAAGAATTTGTGTCTTCTGCAGTGCCAGCAGTTATTAGACTTGAAAACTAAGCTCGAGGCAGATGTTGCTAAGGCCCTTGAAGATGCCAAAGAGCATGACGAACGAGCTTCGAAAGCAGAAACTAAAGTTCAAAATCTCAAGACTGAGGTTTCCCGATTAGATGCTGAGAGAGAAGCGGGCATTCTATTGTATGAGAAGTACTTGAGAGAGATTTCTCTTCTGGAGGAAAAACTTTTGTCTGCAGAGGAGACTGCGAGAGTATTGAGTGAAAGAAATGGAGTGGCTGAAGCCAACGTGAAAATGTTGAGAGAAGCTGTAAACAAGTTGAATGAAGAAAAAGAAGCTGCAGCTCTTCAGTACATACAGTGTTCCGAGATCATATCAAAACTGAAAATTGAATTATCTTGTGCGCAGAAGGATGTTGAACGGCTAAATAGCGAGCTGTTGGGAGGTGCCTCAAAACTGAAGAGTGCTAAGGAGCAGTGTGCATTTTTGGACAGGTCAAATCAGTCTTTGAAGTCAGAGGTCGACGAGTTGGTCAAGGTGATTATTTCGAAAGACCTTGATATTGCTGATAAGCAAAATGAATTGGAGAAGTTGCAAATTCGCATTCAAGAAGAACAAGTTCAGGTTTTGAAAGTCGAAGCAAGTCTGAGCGCCTGGCAGAAGTTGCACTCTCAGTCACAAGAGGATCATAAAAACCTGGCTATCGAACTTAGAAACGGGCTTCAAATGTTGAAAGACTTAGAGATGAGCAAGAATAACTTGCAAGAAGACCTTCATCGAGCTAAGGAGGAAAACCACTATTTGAATGACATGAAAGTAGCGTCTGCTCTTAGAATAGAGGATCTGACCAATGAAGCTACTTCTTTGAGGGATATGAAGGAGAAACTCGAGAAGGAGCTTGCTCGGCAAGTGGAACTGGGAAATTCGCTCCAGCAGGAAATATGCAATCTCAAAGAAGAAATTGAGAACTTAAACGGGAAGTATCAAAGTTTACTTGATCAAGTACAGTCAGTTGGTCTTCAACCTGAATCTCTCGGGTCATCTGTGAAGGAGTTGCTGAAGGAGTGTTCAAAGCTCAAAGAAATTTGTGAGCAGAAACAGAATGAGAATGTGAATCTTCTGGAAAAGCTTGATAACATGAGCATGGTTCTTCAAAGAAATGCGGCTTTGGAGAGTTCCCTACTAAATGTGACTGGAGAGTTGGTTGAGACAAAACAGAAGTTGAAGGCATTGCAAGAGTCCAGCGAGTTGTTTCATAGTGAAAAGTCATCTCTTGTTGCTGAAAAAGCTAGCTTGGATTCTCAGTTGCAACTCGTTACCGAGAGCCTGCAGAAGCTCCTGCAGAAAAACAGCGCTCTCGAAGATTCGCTCAATTTTACTAATGTTGAACTCCAGGGCTTGAGAGACGAATATAAGAGCTTTGAGAAGACCCATCAGTTGCTTGAGAATGAGAAGTCTGTTCTTCAAAATGAAAAAGACAATTTGGTGGCTCAGCTGGAAAATGTTGAAAAGAAGTTAGAGAAATCGGAAGCCAGATTTTCAGAAGCTGAAGAGAAGTATGCTGCTTTGGAGAAAGACAAGATGTCTACACTTCGCAGAATTGAAGAATTACAAATCTCTCTTGGCTTAGAGAAGCAAGAGCGCACTTGTTTTAAGGAATCAAGTGAGGCCCGATTGGCATTTCTTGAAACACGTATCAGTTTGTTGAATGATGAAGAAAGATACAGGAAGGATGAATTCGAGAAACATGAGAAAGCCATGAGAGCTGAAGTCGAGATACTTATGTTGCAAAAGTTGGTAAAAGATTTAGAAGAGAAGAATTTGTCCCTAATGACTGAGTGTCGACAACATGCTGACAAATCCATGGTCACGAACAAACTGATAGCGCAACTGGATAAGGATAATATTGGTCAACAGGCTGAAACCGACTTCTTATTAGATGAAATTGAAAAGCTGAGATCAGGAATCTTTTATGTGTTTAAGGCTCTCGAGAATGGCATATGTAACAGTTTGGGAGAGGAGATCGAAGAGCAGAGACTTATCCCTGTCATTGTGCAACGAGTTGAGATGATGAAAGAAGATGCTTCAAGAAACACAGATGAGAAGCAGCAATTGTTTGTTCAGAATTCAGTTCTTGTAACTGTTATCGAGCAGCTAAAGTTAGAGATGGCTGAACTTCGATCAAAGAGAGGTCTTGATCAGGACCTCGGTGTTCAGTTATCATCTTCAGAAGAAGACCCACTGGAGGAATTTCTGAATGCTGAAAGGGACACTATGTACGCAGAGTTGCAAGATTTGCAAGAAAAATATATTGTGTTGCAGGAAGAGCACTCTAAAGCACTAGAAGAAAATGCAGCTTTGCTAAACGAATGCTCAGAAATGAAGAGGGAAAAGGAACAGTTAGAAGATGAAAATAATTCCATTGTTCATGAATCAGTGCTTTTCAGTAATTTGTCATCGATATTTGAGGGTTATGGAACTGAGAAAGATGTTCAAGTGAAACAACTTACAGAAAGTTTAGACTATCTCTCTGAGGCCAACAATGATCTTGAGCGGGAGTTGGAGATCGTTACCGAGAAGCTGGAAAATAAAGAAAAAGAAAATCTTCATCTGAAGGAATCCGTCCAGACAGTGACAAAGGAACTCGTTGAGGTCAAGGATTTGAATGATCAACTTTACGTTGAGGTTTTATCAGGGAGGAAGAATCTGGCAAAGAAAGAACTCGAGCTCTCGAAGGCAAAACAAAAGCTGAAAGTTTCAGACGAATTCAACAGAGAAATCAGTGCGACTGCAGAGGCCCTTAAATTGGAATGTGAAAATTCAAAATTAATATGCGAAGATTTGGGAAAACAAGTGCTTGAACTGTCCAATGATAAAATCAGTTTGAAAAGAGAAGTGAAATACCTTCTTGAAGAGAGAAGGAAGCTTGATTCTGAAATTTGTGAATTGCATGAAGATCTTGAAATGCATAGAACGAGGGAAGAAAACAGATCCACAGAGCTGCAGGTGAGGAGCAACAAATCTGAACTTTGTAAGGCCAAGGTGCAAAGTATTATTGTGATTTACAAGCATCAGCCACACATGAAGTTATTTCCGGAATAAACTTCAAGGAATAATTTTTTTTGTCTGTGCTGATCAGGAAAAAGAGACTGCAGCAAGCGATGTAGAGACTGAAGTGCTGAAAAGGAAGGTGAGCTCAATGGAGACAGAACTGCAAGCACTGAAAGCTCAACTATCTGCGTATCGACCTGTTATAGATTCTCTGGAGGGTGATATAACCTCACTGGAAGACATTTCTTGTATTCGTAATAGGCTTCCTGAAAGAAGTGACCAGCAAGATTCAAAGGTACTTTTGCTATTTTGGTGTACGAAGCGAATATACTTGTAAAAAATAATCCATTTAGTAGTTTCTGCAAGGTACATGTGATTCAATTGTTTGATTTGCCTTTGAGATTTATATTCCTGTTTTTGCAGGATGTTACAGCCACAATGGATTTTCATGAAATAGATCTGTATGACAGAATTTCAGATTTGGAGGAGATGCTTCTCAGGATAAAAATGGTAGAGAAAGCTGCTACTGAAGATGAGAGACCAGCAAGGTTGAAAAGCCTTAAGCTTAAGCCTAGGCCACACACCATGATTGAAGGCACTGAATATTTGAAATCTTCCAGAGCCATGAATCAAGATAAATTTATCCATACTACAGAAAAAAATGCGTCAGAATATGATGGCCCCGAGTCATGGACGACTTTCTCGGCTGCCACTGAAGATGCATATGGTTTGTTAATGAAAGATATTCCTCTTGACGAAGTCTCGGACTCATCCTTTAGTGGAAATATCCAGGAAGGGAATAGCGTGGCTGGTGACCAGATACTTGAATCATCGGAGGCTTCTGAGCAGACCTACAGAGAAAGTTCAACATTCAAGGGAAAACACAAGGTGTATGATACTATATACCATCAGTTCAAAGACGTGGAAAGAAAGCCTCAACCTACATCCATAGAATTCCTTGTGGAGAAGGAGCTGAGTGTCGACAAGCAAGAGGTAATTAATGTCATTGACCCAATACAAGATAAAATCAAGAACAAAGCCTTGGACAAACTTGCCTCAGATGCCAACAAACTCACAAAGACCCAAGCCATGGTGCAAGATTTGAGGGTAAAATTGGACACAATCAGTAAAAGCAAAAGAACAAAAGAGTTTAAATACGAAACAATGAGGGAGCAGTTGCAAGAAGTGGAGGACACGTCGGTTCATTTGTTGGAAACCAATAGCATACTAAGGAAGAGCATTGAGAAGGGGTCATCATCTTCAAGTAACCGAGCATGTGCTGACTGGGAGGAGATTGGGAGCAGCAGAGGAAGGAGACTCTATGAGCAAGCAAGGAAATCATCTGAAAAGATCGGTAAGCTATACCAAGAAGCACAAACGATCCAAGGCGTCGTTCAGAGCTTGCAAAATGAAAAGAAGAGCATAGGTACCAAAGGGATATACCTATTTTCACCAGCTAGGACAAACATACTGGTTAGGACTTTCATGCATAGGGGTAGCCGTAATGGAAGAAGACGGAGAAATCCTTGCTTTGGCTGCATGCAGCCTGATACAAATTAAATGAGTTAGCTTTTCCAGCCTCTTTCAGGTTTCTTCTTCCCTTTTTATGTATCCTTTAAATGTCAAAAGTCTGACATATGAAATAGTTTGGCTGCTCTCTAGTACTTGCATGCGAGTTGACGACAAGTGCCCAGAATTCTACCAATGCATCCTTAAAGTACTAATTTTTGCAGATACAAAGAGAAAGGCCTGGACATTTGGCAATAACCATGAAGAGGTTGTTAGTAAGTTGGCAATGGTGAAGCCGTTTCTGTTTCATATCACATTAATTAAAAAAAAACCGTATAACGCGGAAGCACTTGACACATCATATTCATATTATGTCCCATTTTTGAACTTTTCAGTAAAAGTTTTTGCTTATGAAACGTTCATGTAAACGAATAACAACTAGATTTAAACAGTAATAATGCATTTTTCTGAAATGTGAAAGTAATCTGTCAGCAAAAAAAAAATTCTATAATCCATTCTCCATGAAAGGAACAAAAACATCAAGTTCAAAAAGAGCCCTGATAGGCATATTAATTTTATCCTGCAGTCTTCAAGCTCCGATGAGTTCAGTTGGAGCATCATCGACAGGCTCCTCCGCAGGCCTATCAACCTTCATTCCAACATCCTCCGAGTAGTCACCATGGACCTGGGTTTGGGACAAGAGGTTCAAATTCAGAAAGTGTTTGACAGCTGATGGAAAAAACTAGGAAATGGTAAACAGGCTTAATAAAAAGATATATCAGCCTCCTAGTTGTCATTCTTGAATCTCAAACTAGGGATGATGATTAGTATTGCATGAAACTCGCACTACTGAATCATAAAATAAAAGAGGGTTGACGGACTAACCTCCATCAGCTTTCCAAGATCAAACTTGGGAGACTTCAAAATTTTGACTTTGCGAATATAAACATTTTGCAGAGGGTAAATGCTAGAAGTGGCCTTCTCAATCTCCTTGCCAATGCTCTCAGGAATGAACTTCTTGACAAGCTCCTTCAAGTCGCAAGATGTTGCTTGGTTAACCATGATTTCCATCATTTTCCTGCGGATCTATGATTCAGGAAAAAAAGCTTTAAAAAGTAATCGTTACCACAATTTGTTTACGCATTCATAATACTAGACCTAATGACATATCCTGCCTACATTAGCAAATGCACATTGTTCTACATAGATTAAACAGTAGGGGTACAATACAATCATAATCTATAATAATTTAAACAAAGGGAAATACATGTCTGAAGTAGAAGAAATAAAACTCGACTGTATCAGATGCTGTACCTGTTTCACTTGGCTGGACTGAGCATAGCATGTCCTCTTAACTTGGTTATGACGCTTCTTGGTGAATCCAATGCAGAACAGCCTCAAAGTGTAGTTATCAGTTGTTTTCACATCAACATGAGCTTCAATGAGTGTCTGCCACTTACGGACCAAGGACCTCAACTTGTCAGTGGTGAAATCCATACCCCAGAAGTTGGTCAGGACATTCCTGCCCTGAACATCCTCAGCCCTCAACCTGATCTTCCGGAAGGAGTGGTCCTCATCTCCTTGAAGATCAGCAAGTGACACCTCAAACACTCTGTGCTTGAGCCCCTCGGAAGCAATCTGTTAAGGCCATAATCACCAAATACATTATACTACTTCGCAAGAACATGCAACTAAATATAGAGACTAACAGACCATTCCCTTGTAGCAAAATTGTACACTTGTTGAATTGTTTACTTCAGGTACACAGTGTTTTCAACTTACAATGATAACAAACAGTATTCTTAATGGTAAAACCATACTACTATTCCGGGGTACATTACTGGGTTATACATTCATAATGATTACAACAAGCCAGACACTAGAAACAACTTGCTGGACTTCATCAGAAAATAAGTCAATAAATATAAGACACAGTACATTTATATACCTTAGTCCCCTGAGTACGAGAAACAAGTGTCTTTCCAACTTGCTTCACATTGAAAACAGACGGAGCCTTGATATCATACCAGTCCTTCTTGGCAAAAGGATCAGCTCTACAACCAATCAAATTAATAAACTCAATAATCAGACACAAACTAATCTGATTTCAATTACACTTCACACCAACTTAACCATAAGAACAAAAACTTTCAATATAAAAGAAATTAACACTCACGCCTTCTTCTTTCCTCCCTTCTTTCCCTTGGAAATCCTCTTATTCTTCCTGACAATCGACAAAACAACAAAAACAAATATTAGCCAAAAAGACCTCAATTTCAAAATCGTAATGACAGAAATTTTGTAGAGAATAAGTGGCGGGGATGATTACCCGACCGCCATCTTCGGAGGAGGTTGAAAACGAGCTGTGACGCGCCTCCTCTCTGGCTCCCCTCAGCCTCTGTTTTATCACCAGCCTTCAGAAACCCTAATTGCAGCGTTGCTTGAGTTTTTAAGGACAGAACATAAAGGGCAGTTTCGTCATTCAGATTTATCGGGTGGGCTTTTGAACATGTGAGCCCAATTCAACGGTTCGTTAGTTTTATTCGGTCGACTCACCTCGGTCTGACCGGTTTGCTACACGTGTGGTTTGAGTACAGTATACTATTCAAAAAAACTAATCTAACTTCAAAAAAAAAAAAAAACCTAATCTCATTCAAAGCATCAAATCCCCGGTTAAGAAAAACCTATCCCAGTTTCCAAACGCACCCATTCGAACGCGATCTGAAGCTTTACCGATTGAAAGAAACCTCTGAAACAGTCGAAGCTCAAATTTTGGACTCAACTCCCGACAAAACCCTAATCGAGGGATTTGCTGGAGATTCAAAGCAGTGTGTGTAAATGGCGCAGAAAGCTTCGGCTGATGGCAATGATGCAGCAGCGTCGTTCAAAGACAAGGGGAATGAGTTGTTCAAAGCCGGAAATTATCTCAAAGCCGCCGCAACTTACACTCAGGCCATTAAGCTGGATCCTTCGAACGCTACTCTTTACAGGTTCGTTCTTTATCTGTTTTTGAGCTGGTTTTTGTCAGTAATTTGTTTTGTGTTTGATGAAAGTTGTGAGCTATGTTGTGGGAATGATGATTTTGAGTTAACTTGCAGTTTAGAGTCACTCGTTAGTAGTGGCTTTGATGATATTTGGACTTTATGATATACACTTTTGGGAGGAATGGGAAGAAATGAGATTTTAGGTGGCATATGATTGATTAGTGGATAGTATAGGTTTAATATGTTCAGTTGTTTGTTCTATGTATCTTGGTGATCTTCTCATGTGATATGTACTTCATTATTTGTGATTTTAGCAATAGAGCTGCTGCATTTTTAAATCTAGTCAAGCTCAACAAAGCGCTGGCTGACGCCGAAACTGCCATCACCTTGAATCCGCAATGGGAGAAGGTGAATAACTTGGGTTGTTTCCCGTTTTGACACTTGTTACCTCCAAATAATCTGTTGTTTAATGAACTTTCAGGGATACTTTAGGAAAGGGTGTGTACTTGAAGCGATGGAAAAATTTGATGATGTAAGTTCTAAACCTACTGTCTTAGTCGACTCACTGAACCATTTCTTGCCATAAGAAAAGTCATGGGCATGCTGCTACTAATACTTGGAAGTGTGGTTTTTCATATGTTAGGCCCTAGCTGCTTTTAAAAAAGCATTACAACTGAACCCTCAAAGCTCAGAGGTGTCAAGGAAAATCAAGCGAATCGAACAGTTAGCAAAAGAGAAAAAACGAGCTCTAGAGGTGGAGACTTTGAGATCCAATGTTGATATGTCTAAACATTTGGGTACCTTAAAATCTGAACTGGTGAGATAATTTTTCACTGTGAATTCTATGTTTGAGCACTATATATGGTAATCAAATATTGTACGAATTACTAAGACGGTTAGCCTTCATATGTTGCTCCATGTAACTGCATTTGTTAGCTAGGCTGTGAAGGTTTTAATAAAAAATTCTTATAATTACCTCTTAGTTAACCTGATCATATTTCCAGTCAGATAAGTATGGGTCTGAAGAATCGTGGAAGGACATTTGTTCCTTCCTCGTTGATATGATGGAGATGGCCGTTAAATCATGGCATGAAACTTCCAAAGTTGAATCAAGAGTTTATTTTCTTTTTGACAAGGAAAAGACGCAAACCGATAAATATGCACCCGCCGTGAACATTGATAAGGTTGGTTAACTTTCTGGTTGACCTCAAACCATTCTTCGCACAGGGATGTCTCTGATCGTCATTCTTGAACTTGGAAACTGAAATTAACAAAACTTGTTTCCTACCATGCCAGGCATTTGAATCACCTCAAACACATAGCGAGTGTTTTTCATTTCTCAGGCAATATGCGGAAGATTCATTTGCCAGGGCATCATGCTTAGTAGCTTCCAAAAGTGTCATCTCGTACCCACAGGTAGCATATATGATCTCTATATATCATTTTTTTTAACTAGATGCTGTCCTCATTATAGCATATAAGGTCCTTGTTCGTTCTCTTAGATTTGAAACTGTTCGTTTCTTTATGGTATAATATGAATGGGAATTTTCAACACATTAAGTCATTGCTGAGACTCACATGTGACCCCTCATTGAATTGTTTTTTGCTTTAAAAGCTCAGTATTTAAACAGGATTGTGGCGATTGTATTGTATAGTGCTGTCATCCATCATTCGCACTTTCTTTCTTGATGTTCAAAGATGTTATCTGAGATAAGTTTGACGTGCGGAGTATTTAAGGTGAATAAAGATTTTAAAAAACAGAATGTATATTGTTTTTCCTTACATACAGGTCTGGAAAGGTCAAGGGACGAGGAAATGGAAACATGGGCAACATGATGGTTTCTTTGTGCAATTCGAGTCACCAAACATTAGAAAGTTGTGGTTTATCCCAAGTTCTTCAGAGAAAGGACAACTCTTGTGCAGGTATCTCTCTTTTTAGAAATCTTCTCCCCGCGTCTTCGAAACACTCTCTATGTTTGACATATTCTATGAGGTCTCTTGTTATTCACTCCACTCTCAACCGTCAATTTTTGTGTGACATGTTTCTTATTCCTAACAAGTACCAACTGTATTAGATTACTTGTTAATTCTTAAAGAAGCTAGTGCCAATCATATAGGACCATCGATCGATGACAAGGTCACATATTGATGAAATATGGGTGACAAGCAGTTCTGTTTAGTTTGCTAGTGTTCTGCAGTATGCATTTACACTAGCAGAATGGTTTAAGTTTGTGTTCTATATATTTAAAAAAAAATTTATTGAGAAACATTGTTGATTTTATCTGGCTATTCATTAGCAGTAGAAATTGATCGCTTGACTTGTTACAGTATTAGGGATATCCTTTTGTGCATGAAAAAGATGCTTCATTCTATGTAAAACATCCCCATACTGCTTTTTGAAATACTATTAGTTGGCCAGTGATATCCAAGAATCTTACAAATTATAATTATCCTAATTTGATAAACTTGCCTCAGGGATCCCGAGCTGTTAGACATTACTGCGCATGAGCTGCTTCCAAAAATATTCAAATAAGGGATGCCCAACTGGTTTTACCATCCGTTGATTTCAACACGCCCACCATACTACCAAAGGAAAGATAAATCTGAGACAGAATAGGATGGGCTGCGTAACAGATTGTCACAACATGATGGGTAATTGCTATGTGATCTGGTGTGCAGTTCTAGTGCATTTTTGGTTGATGGGTACAATGTTGTTTTGCACACCAGTTACCGAGGTTGCGGCTTCAGTTAATTATGATGCACCATATGAAATTATTCACTTTCTTTCAATCATTGGGTTGTGTTGTGGTTCTATTTATGAAATGCCTTCCTTCCAAATTATGGCAACTTAATTCTGAGTGTTTGCGATCGCTATCAAGTTAGGTTAATAAGACATGAGAATCTCTTTTTTTCGAGAATTTGAAAATTCTATTTTCATCTTTAATGCATTATCAAATCTTTTTTGGTGGTGACACTTATCAAATGCGTTATTAATTTTCACATTTAAGAATTTTCAACCGAACGCTCATGGAAAGAAGTATTTGAAGCCGAGAGTAATGTTTAGATATGTGGCGTGGCTTACCTCTCTCTTCCATTTGCCCTAAGATACCTTATACTATACCTTACTGCTGGTCTCTTCTACTTATTTTTCTAAAAGACGGAATGCACCATTCTGATCTCACAACAAAATGCACTCGTGGGGTGAGTACGACTCTTCTTTTACTATCCGCGAGAGCCTTTTTAGATGTGAGATTGATATGACATGTATTGATTTGGTGAAAACTCGAGGAAATCGGTATGACGTGACGTACTGGTTTCTACAAAAAAAAAAAATCGAACAGATTGATATGCGCCATAAGTAAGTCCCATACAAATCTCATACAAAATAAAGCAACTCTATAATTCGAAAATCAAATACCTTATTTTAGAATTTATAACACAAAACCATGCAAAGAGGCAAATATGTAGTACTATCTAAATTGTATTGTTAGGTCAGTTTTGTAGTGTTCAATATATTCCAAAACCTATAAATCAAAAAAAAAACTCAAAGGTTTTGGATCAAATAAAAATTATCATTAAATATAAAAATTATAAATCATCTAAGAATTCGACACGTGTCACTCTCGACCAATTATAATTCGGGACGCTGTTTATAAAAAAAAAATAAAACGGATTTATTTAAAAATACATAACAGATGTGAGGGTATAAACGTCCTAAACAAATTAGCGCCGTTATGCTAAGTCTGAACTTTAACAAAATATGTCTGAACATTAACAAAATAAGTGTGACTATTAACAAAGTAGGAGTAAGTGTGAACATTAACAATAAGTCTAATTTTTAACAAAATAAGTCTGAATATTAACAATAAGTCTGAACTTTAACAAAATTAATTACGAAAATATCAAAATACTATTTTACCCCTCTGTGTTGGATTACAAAGCTTCGACAAATATAACACGTATCAAATTTTGAGGAGATTTGTAGTTTTTACCTGATATCTATCCATATTCGAAACCTAACTTTTAAGTTTTGAAACTACGAGGAGCACTCGGTTGAGGCAGGTTGGTAGAATGAGGCAGTGAGGCACGATCTGAGCCACTCATCCTGTGTGAATAGTATCCAAATAGTAAAAGCAGTGTGAATACAAAAGTTACTATTACGGCGACTGTGACACGTGACGCGCCCACAATACACGGGGGTTGATAGACACACGAGATCATACCTCACTGCCTCATTTTTATTTTGACTGCCTCATTTGAACGCTCCTCTTGAAACTACTACTACCAAGTCACCAGTTATTCATTAGTATACACTTTTTTCATCAGTGGGCGACCGTCAATGTTAAAATTTTGAAATATAATAAAAATCAACAGCACACTTTTTTGGGGATAGGAAATCAACAACAATTGAATATTGATAGACAATATATTTAATGAGTGACCTCAGCTCGACATATACATAATACAATACACGTACTAGATAGCTATGAGCCTATGAGTGGTGGTCATCTCGCCCCTGGTCTCCATCACACCGCCACTACCACCGTCGGTGTACGGAGGCTTTTAATATAAGTAGCTTTCATTGTCATTCAAACTTGAAATGGATAAATTTTTTGGATTGAGAGAAATGGACAGATAGGGCCCATAGGGTTGCATAACTGTTCCACTGGCCCACCACACACCTAAACACAAGTATTATTTATATTGAAGTGTCTACTTATCTGTTTAACTTAAATAAAACAAAAATAATCAAATTCATCCGCTAAAGGCCCACAAAATGATGATTAAGAAATTGGGTCGAAAGTTCATTCCAACAAATCAGTAATGATCTATTTCTCCATTCATTATACACTTGTTGTTCCCGTGAACACGGTTCTTATGCTTATCAACTTTTCTGTCCCCAGTTTAATGTGAATTAATTTAAGATTTATCATTTCCTGACAAAGAAAAAAAAACAGCTATAAACATTAAACACTCCACTCGTATCTTCTCAAAGTAGGCTTAATTACAAGCTTTATAAAAAAACATCGAGTTTTTTTATTTTTTGCCCTGTTTTTGAAACTCAATATCACTTTTGCCCTGCCTGAAACTCAAATCTCGTTTTTGCCCTATTTTTAACAAAACCGATTTTGCCCAATTCGGTTTCACTCATTTTTGAATGAAACCGATTTTGCCCAATTCGGTTTCACTGTGCATATTGAATTCGTTGGCCCAGGTTGTGCCACGCAAGGCACCACAGTAATAAAACCGATTTTTGAAAAATCGGTTTCGTTGAAAATCAACGAAACCGATATGGGCAAAGTCGGTTTCATTCAAAAATGAGTGAAACCGAATTGGGCAAAATCGGTTTTGTTAAAAACAGGGCAAAAACGAGATTTGAGTTTCAGGCAGGGCAAAAGTGATATTGAGTTTCAAAAACAGGGCAAAAAATAAAAAAACCCAAAAACATCAAATATTCTCATAAGGCTATGGGCCTAAATATTTGACCAGATTTCATACTTTTTTTGTTGTTGTCTCAATTGATCGCTTTTTGTAATTAAACTACTAACCTTGATCAAAAAAAAAAAAACTACTAACCCTCATCATTACTACCACTTACCTCGTTCTCAAAGCTGATTCTGACATGTGTCGAGGGCAATCCCGTAAATATAAAAATACAAAACTACTTAAAAACCACAGTGACACAAAAATGTTGTAAAAACATATGTAAAGCAACGTTAAAGCTGATATCTGCGTACGTCGCTTGCTTATTGCTATTCTGGGAAAATGACAGCTTTTTGCTTCCTCTTCAGGCAGCATCAAATCAACAAGACAAGACTGCTTACTCCCAAAAAGCATGCCGAAGCAGGCAGCAATCCTTCTGACGACCGACAGCTGCAAGCCTGCAACTCAACCCAGGCCTAAATTTAAAAACGCTGCTTATTAAACTGAACGAAACTAACTCCGGCAGACGATGACGTCCCCAAAGCACGCCTCTCTTCTCTGCTCTACTGCGCGCGTTTTGGCTCTTTTAATCTTCATAGTACTAAAAGTACTGCTTCAACTTGTCGGTTTAGATGTTTGGTTACGAAACGGCATCGTTTTGGAACGTGGGTATTGAAAACTGAAAAGGAAGAATGTTCGTATTTTTAGATTGTATAATACTACTAATCATCAAAAAAAAAAAAAAGATTGTATAATAATAATTTAAAATACAGTATATGTAATTTCTACATTTAAATTATTTGACGGTTAGTACAATTTGTTTCGGAGGCCCATTTTTTAGATTGGGCCAGCCTCTCTTTGCTCAAATGGATAATAAGTTAATAACAATAATGGCTGTACCTGTACTCCGCTCCAACTAGGGAGCAAAACCCGCGTGTGCTTTTCGTACTATCAAACCAATCGTGACACGCCACGTGTAACCTACAGCCAACCGCATCGAATCTGTACTGGGTACTCAACAAAATCGCCGTGCATCAACCAAAATGAGAACCAGTTATATCTGCGCGTGGCAAACAAACCGGTCCTTTCTCTTAAACCTGGCCCAATCGTAATATTCAACGGTCCAATGAAACCAATTACCTTTTTTTTTTCAAAAACCCGGTTCAATTAAACAATCTCTCGCTATAAATGCATTTAGGCGAGGACGAAAGGATTTCACTCTGCTTATTCCAACTTGTTCAAAAAAATGGAAAAGCCGACGACTGAGCCACGCCGTCGCGATCCCTCGCCGGCGAAATTTTTTCGACCGCCTGAAACGCCATTAGAGCCGATGGAGTTCCTGTCGCGTTCATGGAGTCTCTCGGCTCTGGAAGTCTCGAAAGCACTCGCTCCACCGAAAACGCTCAGCGGGGTGAATAACGCCATCGAGGAGGACATAGCCGGAGAGGTCGAGGACAGCGAAATTTTCGGAAATCCGTTCTCGTTCGCGACATCGGAGACCTCGCAGCTCATCATGGAGCGGATTATGTGTCAGTCGGTAAGTTCGACTTTTAAAGCCGTTTCAGATGTTTAGCCCTTCGTCTCTGTTTGCCTGGATTTTAGCGTAGTAGAAGATTTTAACAGATTGTAGTTATTGAACTCGGGTGGTGAATCTCCGAGTGAGATTTGCGTCGACCAGAGTCACTATTTGAGATGCAATGATGCGTGTTTTTAAGTTTTTTTCCTTCTACGGCACGAAGCATTAAACCGGTTCATCATAATGTTGTTCACTGCCTTTAATGGAAGCTGACACTGTTTTACTTTAATGTTATGCTTTTTAAAAATAAATTTCTACAGCAGGATGTATCGCCGCTCACCTCCGGCCGCCTCTCTAACTGCAGCGGTCCGCTCAACGGCTCTCTCACGGACAGTCCGCCGGTCTCTCCCTCACAAATCGACGATCTCAAGGTCAGTAACTTTTATACTTTTAAGGTCTACTTTCTTCCTCTCCGGTAATAAGTATTGACGATTTGAGTACCGGAGTTGCTTCCATGGTTGTAGTGTTTTGAAATTGGTACATAATATTTGAAAATAAAGCGTATACATGTGGATATGTCTAAGCTTTTTCTCCTACCAACCGTATCTTTAATTTGTTTTCTCTGACCCTCATCAAAAAAAAAAAAAGGTTTGTTTTCTCTGACCAGCCATAATAAGTGCTTCAGTTAATTTCTTCAGACTCTTCATGCGTGTGTTTTTGTTTTGTTATTTAATTTCTGGTGATATCCTGGTCCGAACTGTTTTACACTGACAAATCTAAAATTTTGACTTCTTGTGGGAAGAAGGTGTTGGGTACTTGGTTTTGTTTTAGGCATTATCATGCTAGGCCCAAGGTGAGCTGGTTTAAAAATTAGGGTCAAACTAGACTTTCATTTTAGGATCAGACTAGCATATTGATTTCGGGAAATTATCACTTGGTTAGAGACTCATAAGTCATAATGAAGGTGAACCCACCAGTTCAAGAGCATTTATTAAATGGACCCTTAACAGGGTGTTTGATGCTTAACCTAACCTGTCAGTCTGTCATAGATGCCTAGTTTTCAGTTCTGTCCCATTTATGTTTTGTTGAGTTCCTTGGGTGGAAGATAAACTAAAATTTAAAGACATTTTCTGTGGTGCAGTACTGTAGAATAAGCAACAATCAGGTCACTCCGCGAAATAGAGGTGGTTTGCCTGCCCCCATGCCTGCTGCTGGTGGGGGTAAGACAGTGGGTAGGTGGTTTAAGGATAGGCGAGAGAAGAAGAAAGAAGAGACGAGGGCTCAAAATGCTCAATTACACGCTGTTGTTTCTGTAGCTGGGGTAGCTGCAGCAGTCGCTGCTATTGCTGCGGCGACCGCTGCCTCTACAAGTTCTAGCAAAGACCACCACACGGCGAAAACTGATATGGCTGTAGCCTCTGCAGCCACTCTGGTGGCCGCTCAGTGTGTAGAGGCAGCAGAGGCCATGGGAGCTGAAAGGGAGCATCTGGCATGTGTGGTGAACAATGCTGTTAATGTTAGGTCAGCTGGTGATATAATGACTCTTACTGCTGCAGCAGCTACCGGTATGGTATTGTATTCATTTGTTCAACATGATATTGTATTCAACATATGTCTTCCCTGGGCAAGTGTATTTAATTCAATAACTTATTTATTTGTCAATTGAACCCTGCTTTGGCCAAATATCGCTGGATTCCCTCGCTATATGACTCCCTAACATAGTGGGAAGTTTAACATATTGTTGGCTGGCCCCTGCAGCGTTACGTGGTGCGGCAACCCTGAAGGCCAGGGCATTAAAAGAAGTATGGAACATAGCTGCTGTGACTCCAGTGGAGAAGGGGTTGAATGTAGCAACCGGTGGTAGCATTAAAAATGAAGGATCAAACACCAGTGACAGTGGAGAGCTAGCCCCTGAAGAAAATTTTCTTGGAATATGCAGCCGAGAACTGTTAGCCAGAGGGTCTGATCTACTCAAACGAACACGAAATGGTATCATCACATTTCTAGTATTTTGACAACTGCTTATTAAATAGGCGGCCAAATTAGGTCATACATAGTTAAATTGCATGATAACTGGCTTGAGTGGAGGGGCAGTTAAAAATTTAGTAGTCTGTTCTGCAATCTATATTTGGAGAAGAGGTTCAATGTTAAATTGCTAATCCAACAAACATCATTTGTTTTGGTATAATATTAGAGCAAACTAGCTTTATCAGTGTTGCTCGACATATTTGGCCTAAAGAAGAAAAAACACTGTGGCCATGTGGGGCTGCTTCATCCATCCGTTGATGCTTATCATTCCTATTTTGATTGATGCAGGGGATCTTCACTGGAAGATAGTTTCAGTGTACATTAATGGGACAGGACAGGTAATTTGATTAGTAGCTTGTAAACTAAGAATACTTCACATGACCTTTTTCCAATTATTTTAGTTTCACTGGGTTCCAAACTATACATATAGTTTGTAGACAAAGAAAAAAACCAATATGTGAAGGATCAAGGATGAAAATTGAAATGCCATCTGCTTTATCTTTCACTACATGGAGCCCTCATTGATTGGGAATATTAGTGGTTTTGGGATTTGAGAAGACTCCCATGTGTTTGCAGGTAATGTTAAAGATGAAGAGCAGGCATGCTGCTGGGACCATCACAAAAAAGAAAAAGAGTGAGTTATTAGACTACTACTGTGATAATTATTCTGTCTTTTGCTCCGTAAAATAAAGTGTGTGGCTGGTTTTCGTCAATATGGGGATTTGAGAAAGCTTAAAGCTGATAACTAAAGCAAGTACCACGACTAAAGCAAAAGAACAAAGACTGCAAGTTTCAATATCTTCAACTGATGTCTTCGAAATCATGTCTTTCAGATGTGGTGTTGGAAGTGTGTAAAGATATGCCGGCTTGGCCTGGTCGCCACTTGCTAGAAGGTGGCGAGCATAGGTGCTATTTCGGCCTAAAAACCTCAGTGCGGGGAGTTGTGGAATTCGAGTGCCGAAATCATAGAGAGTATGATATATGGACAGAAGGTGTGTCGAGGCTTCTAGCCATTGCTGCGGAAAGAAACAAGAGGAACAAACTCTGAAGGGTGGTGACAGCATAATTAAGAATGATGGCTTAAGTTGGGAATTTTGGGACATGCGTAAATATAACATATAAAATATATGAGTGACTTGTGAGCAATTTTTTTTTGCTTTTTGATGGACTATAATCCACGTCCCAAATTTGTTGTAATCATGCATTTTGTGTATCACGCACTTTCATGGAGTTGCTAATGATATATAGTTTATATCTTATGTATTCTTGCGAAAATAAAGTAATGTTTACATATCAAAATCTTAAGAACACCCCGCAGTTCTCCAAAATAAAAATCTAACTAGTGTTTAATCTTATCGA
Source organism: Rhodiola kirilowii (assembly GCA_033675215.1). Classification (NCBI taxonomy): domain Eukaryota; kingdom Viridiplantae; phylum Streptophyta; class Magnoliopsida; order Saxifragales; family Crassulaceae; genus Rhodiola; species Rhodiola kirilowii. The sequence continues at coordinate 4,890,210 of CM066194.1, forward strand.
AAATATCACTGGTAAAAATGCCTGCAAGCTCGGTTAAAAAAGACACTTACTAAACTAGACTAGATAAATCTCATCAAAAAAAAAAAAAAAAAAAAAACTAGACTAGATAAATGATGATGAATTTGGGAAATTAGGCTAAAAAAGAATCCGCTTTTTTCAAATTTGAACAAATTGGAAAGCTTTTCAACCACGGCTTGACGGTCTAGTTCGGTTCAACTTAACAAATTCTATTATTGACCTCACAGAGCACATAACGACGACTACATTTGATTCTGGTGACGATCGCAATCCTATACATATGTCACGCCAAACACGATATTTTTAGGAATGCACATCCGGTTTGGATGAATGGACCGAATTTTTTTGAAAATATGGACCGGAGACCGGTATTTTATGCACCGATCGGATCGTAATATTTTTTTAAAAACGAATCGAGATCGGACCGGAATTTTATGTTATTATCACTCAAATTTTACGATCCGAACCGAGACTCGACAGAAATATTATGGTCCGAATCGAACCAATGGACCGGATATTTTTGAAAGAATGTACAGTGGACCGGATCGGACTGTAAAAATCTAATTCGATCTAGGACCGAACCGTAAAATTTCAGTCCGATCTGATTCAAATTTACTATCCGATCCAATTTTGTGCATCCGACGGGCTACTCGGTTAAACTACACAACTGCCGCAAACGACACACTGCACGTACACGTGGCAGCAATCTGCACGCCCACAAGTGATCGGGTCGGAAGCATCGAGAACCCTCGAATCCAGATCCTCCGCCGTATATAACTAAACCATATCGCCTTGCGCTCGGAATTCGAGGAACTCAGGGTCAGCTAGCGTCAAGGCATGGCGACGATTGAGGTACGTTGTGACGGCCAATACATTCTGTGCTTGTAACATCGTCATCAATTTGTTGTTTATGATTGCTGTCTGCTGATTGGGTATGTTTTTTGAGCTTGTTTGATCAGGCGTGGTATATGAATGACAGCGATGAGGATAAGAGGCTGCCTCATCATCTCAACCCTAAGCAATTCGTCTCACCCCAGCATTTAGTAGGTCTGTATATTGAAAGATAACTGCTTAGAAGTTAATTTGATGAGGACATATTATTCTTTATTCAATTGGTGGTATGCAGATTTGGGAGTGTTGTATTGGAAACTGAATCCAATGAATTATGAGAACGATGCTGGTTTGCAGAAACTGAGGGAGGATAGGGGATATAATTACATGGTGAGTTATTTTGTATGCGAGTGGAGGCTTCACTGCTGGAAATTTGTGTAGGTTTTGATGGGGTAGTTAATGAATTTTTTGAGCATATATGGCAGGATATGTTGGATTTATGTCCTGAGAAGACTGAGAACTATGATGAGAAGCTGAAGAACTTCTTCACTGAACATATTCATGGTGATGAGGAGATTAGATACTGCTTGAAAGGGAGTGGCTATTTTGACATTCGGGACAAAAATGATCGTTGGATTCGGGTATGGATCAGGGAAGGAGATCTTATAATCTTACCAGCAGGAATATACCACAGGTTCACACTTGATACCAACAACTACATTAAGGTAACAAAATCAGCAAGAAAATACTTGGAGAAAGATAGTTGATATTGCTATATAGGAGGAGTTAATATGGATGTGTTTGTGCAGTTGATGAGACTATTCAAGGGGGAGCCGGTGTGGACCGCATTCAATCGGCCACAGGAGGATCATCCAGCAAGGAAAGAATATGTTCAGCATGTGGGGGTAGCCCTGGAAGCTCACTGATTTGAAAGGCCTGTATCTTTGTCTCTGCTATGTTAATATTTTGTCGATTATTAGTCGCCGGGTTTGTGGCTGTTCTGATGATAATATTGCCATGTGCTATATGTTAAGACCTTGTGCCCTCTTCGTCTACACATTTGAATACCTGTACTACTATGCTTTTGCAATCTTGATGATTGTCATGGTAACAGATATATATTTGTCGAAAGCTTTGTGTTAACCCTTTAGTCTTAAACTCTCAGTTAGCATATGTTTCTTTGATTTACATTAGGTTTCAGTAACTTCAATATTCTCAGTCTGAGTCTTTATTTTGTAGTTCCATCTATTTATAGTATTTTATGTTATATATAACTTGGCTCGAAAACTCTTTGTGAGTTCAAAAGTGTGATTCATGAATATACTGTCCCAAAATACGCTTTTTTCTTCTTCTTGATTGCTAAGCTAACTGCCCTGGTTTGTAAAGGGCAAACTTATTGGTTCCATGTATAACTAACTGTCCTGGTTCAGATTATTTTAACTACTGTTCTGAAATGTTTTTCACTTTAAATCTCTTTATTTAAGTATGAGACAGAGAGTACTTGTATAAGAATCTAGAGCATAGCAGCAGAAAACTGAGTGAAATATTTTAGGTGGGGGCATCTTTTTTGTCACAAAAGACATGGGTTTATGACATATTCAGTTCTTCTTATGGCGTCTAAAAATGTTTATGGGGAAACTTTGATCATACTGCTGGGGAATGAAATATTGTTAGAGCATTTGAAAGTGTCAGTTGAATGGTAGAAACCCAAGAATTTGTGGTACAATGGTTCAGAAGAAGTGAATCAAAGTAGCTTAAATGTGCATGCTGGCTATTCTTTTCCAGCCGAAGCTGACACTATTCCAGCCGAAGCTGACAGATTTCGATCGAAGCCGACAGTTTCCGGCCGAAGCCGACCTACTTCACAGCCTAAGCCGATCAACTTAACGACCTAAGCTACAACCTGATGATTTATATGTTAGTTTTAAAATTGATTTGGTTCCATGCTTTGAAATCAGCCTCGAGTAGGTGATTATTAAAATCGTTGAGGTGATGACGATCACCATGGCGATTAATGGCGGGCTGAAGTCGATCCAGGAATCAGCCTCGAGCAGCTAAAGGCATCCCTAAATCACCTCCGTTAATAATCAAACAATTACTGTTAAATGTGTTTGTTTTTAAATTTTTTTAATTACAATTTGGTCCCTGAGTACTTGATATGAAAAATTAAATAGTTCAGTACTTGTTTTGAAATAGGACGATAGTTCAAGTAACCAATTTGTAGTTTTCCCTAATTTATAATCAGATCTTTAAGTTTTCAAGCACTCTAAGAAACGGCCTTGATACAAATAATTACATCCCTTTAGTTTTAGACCTAAGAAAGAGTCTATTATCATTATTTTTAAGTTATACGTATGTTGCAAAATGATTTGATTTATGCAATGGGAATAGCTATTTATTGCCATGATGCTTATAAAGGAACCAATTAAATGACAAGCAAATTCCTTTCGGTCTTCCTTTTCTTACAAGAACAAGACATTGGTAAAAGTCACTACAAATTTTGTCCAAATTTTCGTCGCAACAAAGTCGACAGTCAAAATGACGGAAAAAAACTGTCACATTTCAATATTAATTCCGTCTTCAGCAAACTATCGTTGATATTCCAGCACAATACCGTCATTATCATTCCGTCACACTTCCGTCATTAGTTCGGCAACGAAAATTTTCAATATTTCCGTCTGTTTCCAGTCAGTTTTCCGTCAATATTATTCCGTCAAACGTCCGTTATTATTTCGTCGAGGAAACATTGAAAATGTTTCCGTCATGTATCCGTCCGTTTGCCGTCAATATCAATACGTCAAAATTTCGTCACTTGTCCGTTGGCAAAAAATATTCAATGTTTCAGTCATTTGTCCGTTAGTGGTCCGTTACTGATTTAGTTACCGTTTATTGTGACCGTTGGTAATTTCAGTCACAAATCCATCACTATTCCGTCAATAATAGTTGCCGTTTTTTATCATAGGTTTTTCGACGGATTCGTGACGGATTTCCGACGATATTTTGGACACATATTACACACAAGTAACCTATATATATGAATTCATTCAAACCTCAACGTACTTCATTGTTCTCTTCCAATCGTCATTGTTGCAACATTCATCCCACCACATTCATTAACAACATACTTCCTTCCAATCGTCAACATGTCTCCTTCATTTGACCTTGTGAGTTTCCCTGACAATCCACGTGGATTTGCTTGTAGAGATCACGTTATACCTGTTGGCAGACACGCGTAACAACTTATTATTGTTCTCTTTATATTGACTATTTAGATACATCGAACCGTTATGTAATCCCTACTTTTGTAACAGTTTCTTCTCATTCGATGTTCATCGAAGGATTGCTCAAGAATGCATCTCAAAATGTTGGGACGCAACGTGGGCATCATGGACCATGATCCCAGAAAGCGGCAAGGAAATTTGGTTTGAGGAGTTTCAGGTACAAAGCGGTAACTCAGAAAATGTTTTCATTTCATTTGGATGACAAAAGTTAACGGGTCTTACAAATGATTTGCTTGTAGCGTATAGCTGCCTGAGATGCACAATATGACAGTCGCATTCGGGGTAATTTTAAGAGGAGATGCAATATGATCGTCAATGATAATCGTACGATGCGAAGGACGGGAAGGAATTCACTTTTGTCATTGTCAACCAACTCGTAGATTGCAGAATTTTGGTTTGCTCACTATGTTATCAATAAATCAGTGACAACTTTGTATTCCATGAATTAAATAAATTATAGTGCTTCCAAATGAATTTGTAACGCAAATTGACAATAAACCCCCTGATAAATAATGTTTTTATATAATAAAGTGTATTTGAAATCATTTGTAACGCAAATTGATTATACATTAAAATAAATTTAAATTACACGACATTTTAATATAAAAACATCTTCAAAAATATGTTTCGCAAATAAAGTTTTTGGGTGAGTTAGGACAGCGCTCACTACATAAAGCGCTGTCGAACATTATAAATAAGACAACGCTTCACTAATTAAGCGCCGTCTTATTGTTTATTTCAACAACGCTTTTCTCGTTAAGCGCTGTCTTAAGGCTGAATATAAATTGCTTACATATACGTGTAAATATTTATACAATTTATTTGCATTTACATTTATTTGCTTGACACGTCTATGTCACAAAAATATTCGAACAATATGCGTGACATGACTAAGTGTTGCAATATCCTAATAAAACACGATTTCAAAAAATATTGTACAACACGTTTCAATACATAAATGTCGATCAATAACACTTTATAATCCTTCAAGTTTATACAGTATGATACACTTGTCGTATGTAATTAATCAAACCATTGGCAAAGTGCTCCCTCATATCATCAAGCAATGTGTCATTATATGGTCGTTCTCCTGTAAGGAAACACTATAAAAAACAAAAACATAATTACAAAGATTAGGGACACCTCAATTAATTGTTAATGCCTAATTAAATGTCGCTATACACTTACTTGTCTGATGTCGTCCTCAAACGTTCCATTTGTGTCTTGGACGAACTTGATTATGTCCAGAATATATTGCATGACATAGTAGGCACACAGTTCAGTGTCATGGGGCTGATGCGGGCACTGAAATAAGAATGAATTTATAATCAACGAAAATTATTAATTAATGAAACATTCAGTTGTATAACAATTGTTATATGTTAAGCAAATAACGTCACAGTCTTCCATTCTACTTCATCACCTGACAGGATGTTGAAGCACAGACTCATGCTCCTGCAACAATAAGGTAATTTTTACATAAGAAGAGGTCATGTTATAATGGTAACTAAAGTGCACTACCATAGTACTTACGTGTTAACAAAATTCATTGCATCAAGCCGCGGTGCCTTTGCCAGCGGATCAAGCCAAAGGGCCACTCGCTTCTTTGGGAATAGGACAACTAACATCCAATGTTACCTAACATAGATTTAACGTAACCATTGTTTATTAGTCAAATAGCCACCTCATTGAAAATAGACAAAAAAAATTTATATTATATCAACTCACTCTTTCACATCTACGTAGGGAAGGAAGTAGCAAAAATTATGCTCATAGTCGGGCATTCTCAATCTCCTGGAAGAACTCCACCCTGACATTGAATTCCTCGGACGAAGTCATATTCATATAACTCGGTCTGAAGAATCCAAACCGTATGCCCGGTGGTGTCGTATCGTGGATGAATCTGCTGGCATTTGATTTAATTAGTACAATTCTTATAAACTTAAGAAATCATTTTCTAATGAAATCAACACTTACCTAATGTAAACTTCTGCTGATTGGGCACCCAAAGCTTGTAAGAGTGTGAACACAGTAATGCATGTTTTTTTCAAAGCGACAAAGCAATCCTCACCAAACACTTTGCTACTAATGTAAACCGAATACAGAGTTGACTTGCCCATGGTGTTAGCGTGTTCGTGAAGAAAGCGGCATTGCATTTTCATTCTCATAATAACTTCGTTGTCGAAACTGGAGCATTGCATTTTGAAAAATCTGAACTTGTCATATCCCTGTCGAAATCAAATAATGTCGTTTGAATGAGTATATATGACAAAGTGATTGGTGTTTAGTGTGGAAGACATGAATGTACGTAGTTACCTTTTCATCAATGCATACTAGAGATTTCGGCCATCCCACAAAACCACCCACTGCATCCGATACTTTCTCCATATTCCCAAATTTCTTTGGCAGCTCCCTCCATCATTCAAGCGCCTCGTCTACCATCACCTTCAGCATATCATCATCCAACTCTTGATATTGTACGATTCGTCCTTCCATCACTTTGCCAAGTGCCATAATTACCAATCCCGTATCAAAACCTTCGTCCACGTGTATTAAGCATTTCTTCCCGTCAAACGTGAACATTATGAATGAACACCATACACCTTAATTTGTTTCTCGTTAAACTACTGCATGCTGATCGATAAAATTCATCATAGAGGTTGGCCCCCTGCTCTTACGGTTTGATGATGAGCCTCCCTCCGTTCAACTTTTGCTAACTGTCTTCCTTCGAAAATTAACAAATAACACAAACTACATTACACTGCACTACTAATTCCTAACGATTGCATAAGGCTGTACAATGTAATAAACAAATTCCTAACATACCGGCACAAACACGAAGATACATTAGTACTACAAATAAATTAGCATATGCTTCGCACAAGTTGGGACAACAGGGTGAAACAATCAGGAATCGGTGTATTCAACAACGGACAATTGAATCTCAAAAACTGGCTATCGTAACAAAATGAAACCAAATCTAAGGTTAAATTCGGACGCCAGTCGGAAACCTATAAATTTATTTGAACGGCGACATGGGCACAAGTGTAAATGGAAACTTAAATCGACATACCCTAGCAACTGCTAAATCGTTTAGTATGCTTCGGCGGGCTAAGTCGGCAGTAACAATTCGAAGGTGAGGTGAATCAGAGTATCTGAGTATCTGAGTGTGTGAATATGTGGAGTTATTTTTTTGGTGAGTTAATAAACCTAGTAAAATTCGTGGCAGCGTTTCTTCTTTAGGTGCTGTCTTTACTACAATTATAACAACGCCTCTTAACGAAAGCGCTGTGGTAAGTTATTTATAACATCGCCTCTGAATTAAAGCGCTGTTTTACGTTAAATATAACAACGCCTCCATGGAAACGCTGTCTCGGTTCATCTTTGAAATTAAACATAGCTTCTACATAAAGCTCTGTTGTGCGCATAACAGACTAATACCTGAAATAAGATGGAATCAGACATCGTCCACCCTATAAGTAAAAGTACTAGCTTGTCTTTAACATTTCATCCCGACAATTTCATATAATGAGTTCGAATTCTGTAGTTGAACATTTTTTTGCTGAGATGTCTGAAGAAAAATCAAGTGGTTCTGAAGGATATGTTTGTTCCGCTCAAGATTTTATATATCCTTGTGATAATGGCTCGAACTGTTTAGGAGAGCATAGCTTCAGTCGGGAAAAATACAGACATGACGAAGACAATAGTAGACAAAGTACTTCTTCAAAGCCAAACCAATGTGAAGGTGACCAAGAAGTTGATCAGCCATCACCCCGTGGGTCACTCGGAAATCAAGGATCGTAACTGCGTTGAGTTTATGAAATTAGCGTACCGAATGCCATTGTTTTGGTGCCTGTTTCAGACCATAGAGAGACTTATACTCCTTGCGAGGTATCTTACTCAAAATGTAGTTTGCTCATAAGATGGCCTCCCCCCCACATTCGGTGGGTTAATCCGGAGCATACCATTATCACATTCATCATCTCTTTCGAATGCAACTTTTCCATTTCGAAACACTGTTCGACTGAGGAGAGTATCATGGAGTGAGCATGTTCACTTCTAATATCACTTTTCTCAACTTATCAACTTGGTACTCAACCTCTGTAGTTGATATTCAACTTCACATGACATGTTTTTCCCAACTGTCACAGCTTTGCTATTAAGCTAATATTCATAACAATATTTTGTACTATTATTAACGAAAGTCACAAAATACGTGTTACACACTTACACCCCATATCTCAAATAACATAACTCACTATGGATTGACTCGAGGGATTTCATATCGCTTTCAATACTATGAAAGAATCTACTATTACATTTGCTTCAATGCAAATTTACATTAGTGCTTTTAATTTGACATTTGGATACACAATCCAACTTCGTCAAGCACAACGACAGACACTCATGCCACTCAACCGCTTGGAACTATACTCGCAAGTATATTCCTTGAACTATATCACAAGTTTATTTTTGGTTGTAGCCAATATGAAAGTAGTAAACATTTACGATAACTGGTGACACGTAAAATGATATTTGGATACAATCCAACTTCATCAAGCACTACGCTGAATAACGTAATGTAAGTAATACAAAATATCACTTGAGATTAAACTTCGTACTATTTTGTACATAAATATGTGCACATAGTGTAAAGCTTATGTATATCACACAAAATTGCATGTGCCTAAGCCACTGGTGACGAAAAAACCACGTAAAACCATCGAAATTGTACTATATCCTATATTATAATTGGTCCTGGCTCGTTTAAATGAATAGAAATGTGCCTAATTAAGCCATATTACGCTGAAAATGCAAATTACGATGGGGCGAATATGAATCCACATTATCGTCGCATTCCTGGTCATGCCGGTCGTGTTCCCGAGTTGCTTAGAGAGAGACCCGGTGTCAGATTGAGAGCCTGGCATGATGTATTGTTTAGACCTTTACGTACAAATATCGAAACTTTTGTGTAACAATCTTGTAATGTGATATACTTTTATATCAGAATTTGAAGATATTTGTAAATATTTTCGCACGTGTGGTTTGTATGTTTTCTTAATTGTAAACATTTTTCTTGTCGTGTTGTAATACAAGTTCAAAACATTTATATATTAATTACTACATGATGTGATGATTCGATGTCGGGGGACATTAATCACAATTTTTATTAACTGCAACGTTTCCGTCTGCATTACCTTACAAATCCGTCAACGTTGACGGAAATGTGACAATAAATTGACAGAAATTTGTTTTCAAGAGACATTATCAAATTTAACATGCCGATATAATTTCCCTATATTTTCCGTTGCAATTCCTACACTAATGACGGAATTATAACGTATACTTGACGATTTTCATGCCACCGACACTTCATAGTTAATATATAGGTTAAGGAAAAGTTTTACCGTTAATATGTATCCGTTGTAAAAATGCGTCGATAATTCGTTGTATTTCCGTCACTTGGTGACGGAATGGAGCTGCTGTGTTGATGGAATAAGGTCTTGTAATTATTAACCTACAGAAACATACAACTTGTGATATGAATATGGACATTTGCAATAGACAAATGTATTCCTACCATATTTCTATATTCACGCTTACAATCTACTGGTTCAAATTTACCAACTGTCTTGTTTATAATGCTCCGACTTTTTCCTTTTAAAGATCTTTTTGGATTTCTTGTGTAGGTCAGTCAACCACATTATTTGGTTATGTTTCATGATCAGGTCCATTCTGTTCTCCTCCGTCTTATTTAGAATTATTCGCTCATCTTGAGAGACAAATTCTGCACAAGACCGATGAGAACAGAGAGGAGCTTGTCATGAAACATAATCATATAATGTGGTTGACGGACCTGCACAAGCAATCAAAAAAGATCATTAAAAGCAAAATCTCACAGCACAAGAAATTCTTTATTACGTCTGTATTCCGTGACTTTACCGTCACCAAAAACGTATATGCATCGCAATTATAACGGACATATTTTGAGAAGACATGATGACTACCACATCGCTTATCGAATTACGCGCTGTCTTTTGGTGGCTTACAACGGCGCTTTGTAATTACGCGCTGTCTTTTTGTGCCTTACAATGGCGCTTTCTAATTAAGCACTATCTGTTGGTGACATACAACAACGCTTAATTATGAAGCGCTGACTTTTATTAAATAATGGTACTGATAATATTTAACCGTTGTTAAAAAATGTTGAGAATTCGTTGTTATTCCATCACTACGTGACGGAAAGGTCCCGCCGTCTTGACGGAATACTTATCATCACCATTCCATTACCATTCCGTGAATAAATTTTAATATTTCCCAAATAATATATATTAAGGCAATAGACTGACGTATTCCAACCATCTTTCTATATTCACGCTTACAAACAATTTTTCCAAGTTTACCCAATGGCTTGTTTGCAATGTCCAAGGAATTAAGACATCGGAAATTTTGACCAACCACCCATGCTGATATTTGCTTCAACCCAGTGACGCCGTGAGGTACTCTATTTTAGTTTCCGTTAAAATCATACGACATATAAGTATACATGACATATTTATATCACGAAAGGAGATGGATGTACGAAGAACGTGCTCATGGGGAGTCATACACCAATGATGTTTTCATCACCGGAGTCAATAATTTTATTGAAACAGCTGTGTCAAAAGGTTTTCTTGCCAACGACAACACAATCCGCTGTCCATGTACGAAATGCAAAAACTGGTGATTCATCAATATAAGAATGATGGAGGAGCATTTGTACAAATACGGTTTCATACCAAACTACTTCAATTGGACCCTACACGCCGAAGATCTTGCGAAAATGCAGTACGTAAATACTTACCCAACCATACCTCACCCGAGCACAGTTGACCCAGTTATTGATTCAGAAGAAGAAAATTCAACTCATGATAATGCGGCCTTCCCAGAGTTCATGATTTTGCCAGTCCTGCTGATATTCCTGAGTCGTCTAACTTTGGTGAACATCAAACAGAGAATTTTGAAGCAAATAGATTCTTTAATCTCCTTAATTTATGTTCAGACCTAGCTTACGAAGGATGCACGACAGAGACGGAGCTTTCGATTAACATGAAAATGCTGGCAACAAAAGCTAACTATGGATTATCCGAAGGCGCATTTAACGCCGTATGTGGCACGATGAAAAATCTAATTGGGGGGGGGGGGGGAACCAGATCCCATCTTCTTTCAAACAATCAAAGAAACTCGTAGCTGATCTCGGAATGGGGTACCAACGGATTGACTTTTGTGTAGGAGGGTGTATGATTTACTATGGCTGTGACGAAACTATGACCGTTTGTCGTTTCTGCTCCGAACCAAGATATCATCGTCCAAGACGCGCAGAAAGTTCATCATCGTACCAACGGAATGCGAGACGCCAAATGTTTTACTTGCCGAATATACCGCATCTACAGAGACTTTTTTATCACAGAGTCTGGCATCAGAAATGTGCTGGCACGCTACACCCAGAGTAGACGTGCATCGCATGGTTCACCCTTCGGACGGGGAATCTTGGAAGAATTTTGATCGGTGCCGTCCAGACTTTGCAGCGGATGAACGTAATGTAAGATTGGGATTATGCACAGATGGATTTAATTCATGGGGTATGTCAACTAAACAGTACTCCGTTTGGCTGTCTTGGTAACACCCTACAACTTACCACCCGTGGTTGTGCATGAACACGAGATTCATTTGGTTAACTATACTAATCCCTGGGCCATCTAATCCAAAGAAGCGTTTGGACATATATCTAAGGCCTCTTATTGATGACTTGGTACATCTTTGGAATGTTGGTGTCGACACTTACGATGCTAATCGGAAACAGAGTTTTACATTGAGGGCAGCTCTCATGTGGACTGTATCCGATTTCCCTGCATATGCAATGTTATCGGGATGGTCAACTCAAGGAAAACTCGGCTGCCCCTATTGTATGGAAGACACAAAGACATTCGTGTTGAAGAATGAAAGAAAAGTTTCGTATTTTGGCTGTCACGGACATTTTTTATCAGCAAATCATCCATATCGGGGTAATGCAAAGAGTTTCTACAGAGATCAAATCGACTTTGACGGTCCAGTCCAATTTTGATCAGCTCAATAAGTTTATGACAGGGTACAAAACTTGAAGTATATATGGGAACACCGTGTCAATGATGTTTTAGACGGCTTCGGGGTCGAACACAACTGGACAAGGAAATCAATATTTTGGCAACTACCTTACTGGGTGTGGACGTGAAGCTTAGACATAACCTGGACGTCATGCACTTTGAGAAGAATGTTTTTGAGAATTTATTCAACACCATCATGGATGTGAAGGGAAAAACAAAGGAGGATGGTGTGAAGTGCAGAAAAGATATCGGGTTGTATTGTCGAAGACCAGAATTGGAACTGAAAACGTACAGTGGTCGTTTGGTAGCGAACAAGGGTAAATATCAGCTTACAAGAGAACAACAGAATCTTGTGCTTATTTGGGTGAAGTCTCTTAAGTTTCCTGATGGATTTTCATCTAATTTGGGAAATAAAGTAGAATTGAGTGCACTAAAACTAGTAGGTTACAAGTCACACGACGCACACGTATTCATCGAGCGACTCATGCCGATTGCTTTCAAGGGTTTTTTACCAAACAAGATCTGGGAAGCTGTATCCAAGTTGTGTATATTTTTCCAAGATACATGTGCATCTGCACTTCACATTGAGCGAATGGAACATTGGCCGAACAACATAGCGGTCACACTGTGTAAGCTGGAGACAATATTTCCCCCTTCATTTTTTGACTCAATGGAACACCTACCAATTCATTTGGCTGATGAGGTCCTACTTGGCGGACCAGTACACTACCATTGGATGTATCCGTTTGAGCATTTCATATACCGTCTTAAACAATTGGGACAAAAGGGAAACATAGCTGAGGTGGAAGCCAGTATTGTTAATGCATACATACAGCTGGAGACTTCGTATTTAGGATCCGACTACCTAAATTCGGAGTTAACAACGACCGGGGTACGCCTACAACAAAATGAAGTAGTGACATCAGATTTCGAAGATCCTCAGATTTCTATTTACAATTACCCGGTAGTTGGTGGTAGAAAAATTAAACGGAGGGTATTAGACAGTCGAGAATTTAAAAAAGCAACTCATTACATCTTTAGCAACACGCCTGAACTTGAACAATATTTGACGTTATTTGAGAGCGACTTAAGACAAAGATGTCTGCGATTCACTGATCAGCAAATATACAATGGTATATTAACGGAATTTCCAGAATGGCTGTGTTCCCATGTAAGTGTAATTAATCAACTTAAATTCGTTTCATTATGTAGCAAATTAAACTGTACTTGTACTTACATGTTCATCCAAAATATTATGTTCAGGTTTGGGAGCTTGGCGAAACATTAGCACTACCACAGTGGATTCACTACTTGTCCGCTGGCTTTCAATCCGACGTTGCATGTTCGGCTACATACAAAGTGAACAATTACAAATTTCACATTGAAGTCATGGTGAAGGGAGGAACACGGTGAACAACCATGTTTACGTGAAAGGAACAGAGGGTACACACTACTACGGGGTGAATGAAGAAATAATTCATATGAGATGTAGAACCAACAATCGCCTAAACGTTGTCTTTTTTAAGTGTCGTTGGTACGACCCTCAGTTTGTTAGGTCATACCCATCTAACGGGATTGTCATCGTGAACACTCATAGACCCTACCCCCTTTACGACCCTTACATTCTTGCCCAGCAAGCGGTGCAAGTTTACTATGTGACGTTTCCAGGATTAGCTGGACAAAATAATAAGGGTTGGGTTGCAATTTGTCCTGTGAAACCAACAAACGCAAACGACATGAAAGTAGCAAATGTTTCGTTCCAAGATGAGGGTCAAATGGGAACTGAAATGCCTGTATTGGTCAACAAAATCGGATCGTACGGGAACCTCGCTGATGATGAGGTTTACGAGTATGACAACGAAGAAGACGGCAATGACGAGCACATAGCTGATAATCCAGATACCGAAGAAGAGTCTGACGAATCGTCGTGAGTGAATCAAGATATTCCAAATACAGTTACCGGCCGTATGTTTTACATGTTCAATAAATTGTAAATGAAAATCAATAAATAATTATTAAGTAAGCAAAAAGAATCACTACAAAAAAAAACGTGATCGGTGATGACTTCAAGTCATCGCTGAAAGTAAAAAAGTCATCGCTTATGTATTTATGTGACGACTTTTATAGTTGTCGCATGTCGTTGCAGTAGGTTCCCTCGCAAAATGTTTTAGCGATGACTTTATATGGTCATCACATTTAGTATTAACTGCGATGACCATGATGTTATCACATAATATTTATGTGACCACTTTAGCCATCACAAAAAGAAACTTCTGCAACCACTTATGATATCACAAAAATTATTTAGTGATTACTGAAGTCATCGCAAATGTATTTTCTACAACCATCAAGAACGTCGCAATAGAACTTTTTACGACCAATGAGATTATCGCTAAAAGATATTTTGGTAACCACTAAAGTTGGTCACAATAGAACTTTTAATCATTTAAAAATTCAGCAACATCCTACAATCAATCATCATTATGCTATAGTTTATCAATTAAATAAAAGATGACGCTTTAAGTACAAGTTTTATCAAGATTAAATAAAAAATTAAAACATTTTGTGCTAGTTCTTACAATTATAGTTTAACAAGCGTGAAAACATAAAGGTAAGACCGCTGAAACTTAAACGTAACAAAACAAAATCCTATATTATTTCTTTATATTCCCCTTATGCTCGGTACTCTTCCTGTTTATCCAAGCTTTCAGCATCACTATCATTTTTCCCATTAGCTTGAACTTGCTTGCACCTCTACAAACAAACAAAAAAAGGTCCATATCAATCAATAGTTCACACTAAATTACAGCCTGGGGCGCAACTAACCTTTGAAGCCAAATCATCAACCTTCTGCTATATACTTTGAAATATCTTTCATTGTTCTCCATGATTAGCCTCCAACTTGGAGACATATGGCCTACAAAATAGTGTTGATTGAATCAAATGTTACTTGGATGTCACCATATATAATCTGCTTTGAGTTCAGCTATTATAACTCTTCATGTTGTTTAGGTTACTAGCATGGACATACACAAATAAAATTTATTTTTCAACAAACATTATCCAACACAAATTAGAAAAAGCTCAATAATCATTCAAGCATGGGGTTTCCAGTGATATATCGGGTTACGGAATAACCAAGCTAAAAGAATGAAAGGACTTACAAAGGGTACATAGACTGAATTTGATCATTTGCAGGGAAGCTTGACCTCCTCTCAAAATATTTAAGCTCGTCTCTCAGTAATTGAATTGATTAACTGGATATCCTTGGCGACCAGCTTTTCAATGTTGGAAAAACATTGTTAAATGAAAAATTGTTAAGTACATGAAAAATAATGGATCAACCGCACAAAATAAATGACGAAGCAAAAGAAAAATACAAAATCACGAAATACAATATAGAATACCTCCAGTCCGGAAAAATATTTGCATCCACAAGATCCACAAGAAGCATAACTTGGAATTGGATAGCTTCTATATCTAACCTGGTGGTACTGCCGTAATGCCCAAGAACTTCGCGATCTCAGCCAAGTCTGGGATATTATAGCAGAAAGAAATACAACATTCGGAACCGAAAAATATAAAATGAAAAACAACACATTATAACACCTTCATCCGTTCAAGAGAGCATTTGAACCAAGAATCCAAATCACCTTTTAGCCTAACTGTCTAGTTACAGGATCACATCATAATGGCAGTGGACCACAAACAATAATGTGAAGCTGATTGCCTCACACATCATTTCCACTTATGCTACCTTAAACATCAATAACAATCGGAGAATAATGTAAGGAAAAAGAGAATAACACTTGCATTGAATCCGGGCAGTTTCTTCATCACTATCTACTGCATTCCCTTGGAAATTCTTTTGTGAGAAATGCGACTTGTCTCCTAGCAGCCAAATATACAACCTGAATTAAACCCCAAAATAGTCCTCATGATCAGATTTAGAAAGCACGATATGTTCTCATCTTGAACAATAAATATATATAATCGATTTCACATTTCTAGCAAATGGAGGTTATCCAAGCAAACATACTTCAAGATAGCTCCTCTTGAGGGGCATAAACCATGAATCCCATGTCGTGTCTCCTACTTCTCTGCAACAAAAGTCGAGTGAGATTGTAAGAAAACTTCATAGAAAAACAAGCAGAGCTTTTAAGCCCAAGGCCTAATCCAAGCAAACACACTTCAAGATAGCAAAATATTTATGAGCAGAGACTCCGGAGTCAAATAATCTTTATCGGGAACACGACAACTAGATAGACTAAAGTCACCAAATTTTACCAACTCCCCGAGAGAGTAGTAACATAAATCTTATTTGTGCTTGTTTAAAAAATATGGTTACACGCTATATCCTTTGACGTTGGAGAAGTCCCTCATATTGCTATGTAAAGTTCTTGACTATATCTCTAGAGCACTGATATGCAATACTTGTAAAATGATAAATCGAAATACATTATCTTAATAAAGACATCTGCACAGTTTAGTTTCTTAGATCCAAAAGACAACATTAGAGCCTTTATCTAAGAGACAAAACCTAGTATCTACCAACAAAGCTCAAAAAATATCTAATTTGGTAAAAAAGGTTTTCTACTTAACCCTTACCAAGCTGATAGCTTGAGAGTTGAGGCATAAAAATTCACTAACAAACTCAGAAGCGTATTATTGAAGACTCACTCTCAAATTTCCAAATATCTAATTTGGTAAAAAAGGTTTTCTACTTAACCCTTACTTAGTAACCGTTATTTTTAACAAACATCAACATATAAAAAAATCTAAAACATTTCAATTTGGATTTTAAAGCCAAAAAGGAATGAACTTTACCATGGAAGACAATGAGGGGCACGGATTCCGGGATGGGTATGAAAATTAAAGCCAATACAGTAAAGAAGGAAACGAGAGATGGACAGTCCATAAGCGAGAAGTTTCTCGTGTATCCTATCCTCCAATGCTGTGCTGCTACCGCCTATCGATGTCAGTTTTTCGAGAAAATTGAACAATCTAATTAATAGAGGAAATACCTTGGAGGGTTTGGCGCGGCCGGCGTGCAGCGGAGGAGAGTAGAATGAGGAGCTGCTGTCGTTTCTGTGCGGACGAACGGGTAAGTAGCGGTAAGGAGATGACAGCGGTTTGGGAGAGACAGTACGGGAAAGAGGAGGAATTGATTTTCCGCTAAATATGAAGAGATAAAACTAAAAGGCCTGGTAGCCCTATTCCCGAACTTAGACCCTTTTTTTTTTCAAATACACTTAATGGATGCCGAGAAAGAAAAAAAAGCAAAAATAAAATCATGTTTTTTTTTGGAATGGAAATCATGTTTTTTCTAATGTTTGTTTTCATTAATAAACAAAAATGAGAATTATATTTTTATAAGTTTTCAAGATGATTTTTCGAATAAAAGTGCTTAAATTAACTCTTATTGTTGAAATTAACACTTACACACAAACTATTATATGTGAATAGTCGTTAAATAGTTATAATTAATAATTATTATTATTTTCGGGCATCCCATTAATTAATTGATATTAAGAATTTATTATAAATTAGTTAGTACTTTTTTAATATTACGTGATGACTTTCGTAAATCATCACTACTTTTGATTGTAAAATGTGATGTTCAGCAATAGTTATTTTTTGTCATCACAATTAATGATAATCGGTAACAACCTTAAATTAGTCGTCACATTTCTAAATATTATGTGATAACTTTTTTAAGTCATCACTATTTTTGGTTGCAAAATGTGATATTCAGCGATAATTATTTTTGATCATCACATTAGCCGGTAATTAGTGACGATCTCGAATTAGTCATCACATTTTCTACTATTATGTGATGACTTTTTTAAGTCATCACAATTTTTGGTCACAGATTAACAATTTTTTTGTAGTGAATTTTGTATTCATAATCATTAATTTTGTTTTTAGTAATGCAAAGGGCTGGAACGTTTTGTGTAATGTAATTTTCTGAAAAAATGATAAGTAAACAGCGCTTAATATATATGCGCTGTGTAAAGGAACTCAGACACAACGCTTCATAAATAAACGTTGTCTTAATGTAATCAAACAACAGCGCTTTACTTATAAGGCGATGTTATATGTCACACCTAGGACAGCGCTTACTGTTTATGCGCCGTAGAAAATCAGTAACCTACAGCGCCTCAAATATATGCGCCCTAATAATTAACATGTACAACGGCGCTTAATAGGTAAAGTAAGTATTCCTATATAAAAAAACCCCGCCGTATTTGCCCGCCTAGACAAGTAAGGAAATTTTGGCTAAAATAGACTAATTACATTTTGTTTGGACGAATTGAAATTACATGCGCAGTGGAAAACCCTCATTATCCGTCTTCGAACACAATTATCCGTTGTACGCCGCCGAGTTCTGCAACCGATTTTGGCCGATTGCATAAGCAAGTTTCGTTGCCCAGGTATGGAAAAGTCATCGTCTTTCTCCTGTCAGCTTCATTTCAGTACTTCGGACACTCGGCGTTTGTTTGTTTGTCGTATAAAGTGTGTGTCTTTCTCCTCTCCGGCTGCGTTTGTTTGTTTGTTCGAACCCAGATTGTATCAAAAGTGTGGCAAATGATATGCGCGTGTGTCCGATTTTGGAAGCAAATTTGTTTGTTCGGCGTGTGTTTGTGTGTCTAAGTTTTGTAAAAAATGTTCCAAAATGGGCGGTTGACAAATTGTGTTTATGGCCTCTGTGTTAGCTGTACTTGGTCAGGTATGAATGATTTGCAACTCACAATTGATCTGTGTAAGTTTATCCAACAATGTTATCCTTTTGGTACAATTTGTGATTCTTGTCATATTCTGATAATGAAATGCCTGTAGCTCATCGTCCTTAGGTACAATGTTGGCTTTAATGTCACACTTTTGATACAATTTGGGTTAAATTAAAATCTGTCATACAGATACTCGAATACTTGCTGCGTTGGTTGAAAATGTTGATACAAAAAACAATGTGTGTTTGCTTGCTTGCCAACATTGTGGTATATTTGTGTTTCAAAAATACTATTTTAAATTTTGTGGCAGTGTAAATGGGACCACTCAAGCGCAATGTACACGGTAAAAGGAATACAGTGACAGGTAGAGGTACTGGGACTTCATCACAAACGTGGCTAACTAACATACGCGAACCAAGATAGTTGAGTCAGGACATGCAACATCAGCCTTCAACTGGGGACACCAGTCAACATCGAGATGCGTACATACATTCTGTTCCGATACAGGATCATACCCCTGCGAGACAAAGGGGTGAGACAGGCAACGTACACCAACGTCAACCGGAGACAGACGTCCAAGTGCAGACCATTACATGCCTTCTATGCATGTACCGGACCCTACCCTGGATCCTATGGATGAAGACAGAAACTTACCAGAAGTGGATGATTACAACTTCGAGGACCTGATGAATATGGTGGCGGGGAACAGGGAGGTTGACGAGGATGCCAAAGATATGGCCTCACCTTCGGCATATGATGACGATCATGATGATGCAATTCGGCCAGAGTTCGTTAGAGGAGGGACTTCGGTCGGTGGCGGACCCAGTGAGGAGACACCGTTGGGTTTAATGCCACATGATACTCGGCCTTGGATCATTCCAGTTGGGGATGACAAGTGAATACTTTTTATTGTACATAAATTTGTGCTGCTTGTTTATTCTAACCATATTATAAATGTTACACATTGTATTTTTTTCAGCTTTGACCCCCCTTCAGCTGTTAACAAAATCGGGCTTCAATGTATTGGACCTGGCTTTAAGATTGGTTGGACGACAATGAGGACGTGTGATCCACAAGCTCCGGTGAGGTGGTTTTGACACTTCAAGGTAAAATGTAGTAAAATTATAGTAGTTGCGTAATTTTTGGGTAATTTGTTTTTGATTACATAGTTTTATGTTTCTATTAAATTGTTCGTAACACAACTATGTAATGTATATGTAGAGGTTGTACCAGTGGGATCCGATCCACACCGACCAAATTGAGGTCAACTTTAGAAAGAAGGCGGCTAAGATTCTACAAGATACCTGGAGAGGGTTACGAACCGGGAAAACTATAGGCCCGAAATGGTTGACTGAAGATCACAAAGCTACGGGAAGAGCTCGATTTAATACGGACCCAGCATTCATAGCCCGCAGTGAAAAGAACAAGCAAACTTATTCTGCCAAGCATGCCAGAAACGGCCCAGCATTGCATGTATTTGGATCTAAACCAGCACACTTTCACTTTGCAAAGCTGGTAATACATACTATTTCAGAATAATTCAATTTTTAATATAATATATTATAACACATTTATCATTAAATTTGTAGGAAAATGATAATCAAAGACAAGTGTTGCCAACTGATATGTTTGACAAGAAATACAAGCAGAAGGATGGGACGTATTTGATACCCGACGGGGAGAACAAAAGGGTATTACACTTACCAAATTATATTTGTCTATTACATTTGTTTATCTTATTATATTATATAATCTGTGTTGACAACTAATATGTTTCTTATTGTATTTTCTTATTACACTTATTTGAGATTTGATCACAACTTTTCTGTTTCATTTGTACAAATGTGCAGAAACAGCTTGCTGATGCTCAAGCTCTGGTCCTGAAGGATCATGAAGCAGATGAAAGGGTACCGAAGGAAAAGCTGGTAGAGGCCGCTGCAACTGTTATGGAAGTTCACCCAAGGTCGGGGATACCGTATCTGTATGGTCCTGCAGCGACATTAGTGTCGGACAAGTTCTCTTCAACGGGCAGTCAGTCGTGTGCCAACTCACACAAAGCAATGGCCCAATCATCGGACGATTACACTCAGGAGCTGATGCCGCGTTTAGAGCGCATGGAATCCCGACAGGAGGCTGATTTGAGGAGCATGGAATCCCGACAGGAGGCCCTGAAGGACAGCATAGATCAAATGATGCAAATGCAGGCTGCTATGATGAGGATGCTCACTACTCCTGGATACCAGCCGCCCTCCAGTCGAAGCTCGGATGGAAACAACCCTGATTCGCGTAATCAGGGATCGAATGAAGACAACCGCAGAAATTAGACATTTTAATTTTGTTTGACTTGAATTCTTTGATATATTTTATTTCACTCGTTATTTTTTAATCAAATATGGAAATTTTGAATTTTAATAATTGAAATAATATTAAATTAAATATAAACAATTTAATTAAAATGACGGAAATTAAATATAAACAATTTAATTAAAATGACAATTTAATTAAATATTCAAAAATAGGAAATTTACAATTGTGCCGAAAAAATGACGGTATGTAGACGGAAATAAAGATGACGGAATGTAGATGGAATTTCGATGGTATACAATTGACGGCATTTCGTTGGAATATTGCCGATAATATTTATTGGCGCAATTTTGCCGGAACAATGACGAAAAGCTGAGTAGCGTAATAATGACGGAAAGGTGACGGAATGCTGAGTAGCGTAATAGAGACGAATTATTGACGGAAACGTTATTGATGGAAGTAAGATGGAAAATGGACGGAAAAGTGAATACGGAAGTTAGACGGATTAACGACGGAATATAATATTAATGGAATATAGACGGAATTTAGACGGAAAATAAGGATGACGTAATGTAGACGGAATATAGACGCAAAATCGTGAAACGGAAATTTGTTGGAATATTGACGGAAAATACTATTGACGAAATTTAGCCGGTATTTTAACGGAGCTTTTCAACAGATACATGTCGGATTGATGACGGAATTATAAGTAACGGACCTATGACGGAATGTCAACGGCAAATTGACGGAATTAAATGACGAAATGTCGACGGAAAAGTTTTACCGTCGAGAAAATTTCCGTCTTCTTCTTCGTTGAAGGAAAGTTGACGGAAATTCAACTTTTTCTGTCAGCTTTCTTGACGTCGGAAATTTTTCCAAAATTAGTATAGTGAGTCACACTCATCCATTGATCAGATAAGTCATGTGAAGGAAGTCAAAGAATCATACCATGAACCATGCATCTTAAGTCTGCGCCATACTTTTCTTCGAGTTGATATTTGGTGTGGACTGTTGCTAATGATCGATACATTTTCTCCTTTATTTTATGATGCTTCTCACTCATATTTGTGGTTTTCTACACAGGCTGCTTTGAGTATGATCATATCTTCATTTGTGTTCAAAAGGTGTAATGGCAAAAGATTTTGTAAACCCAATTTCAGGTACTTACAAGCGCATTGGTATAGTGTTCTTTCCGGTATTTGTTGTTATTTATCTGGCCGGCCCCGTAACAATTTGTTACCTCAGCATCCTGGCGGCTTCCTCATCTGATGTCTGTCGACCCTAGGCATACATTATTTTAGTGGAAGATATGAACCTTAATAAATGTAAATGGACACGTCATCCTTAAGACGGCCCAATCCATGTGTATGAATAACACAAGTGTGTAATGTTAGGATCAATTAGTTGGATTCTCAACATATATCTCCATTTATTTTCCAAGTCAACATCATGCATACAAAAAACCACTAACGTGACTTTGCTGCTTCCCCAACTTCCTATTAGATCCGATAAGTCAATCTCCTCATTCACACAGATTAGCTTGTAAGTAGTGAAAAATGATCCGGTGCAAAGAACATATTTTCATGTAAAAAAATATAAATTATTCACAGTCATTGATTATTTGAATTAAATTTTGTATTAAATATGTTTATGGTTAGTTTCTCGGCGACGAATTATAAATTATTCGTGATGAATTGCAACGTATTTTTGATTTATCCACGACGAATTATAATTAATTAGTTTTGACGAACTTTGTATTTCGCATAAAAAAAATATACTTGATCTTTACTATGTAAGTAGTAACCAAGTCTGATTTACAACTAATATATTTACACTCAAAATATGTCCATATCTGCGTTTTCTTTCATCCCAATCTACCCGATCAAACCAAACATAGAGAACACACCCGCACCGTCAAACGAATTCGGAACTTTGCTTTCAATTTTGGTACAATTATAGGGTTACATCACCACCTTGCCTATTTATTTTCCACGTGTCCATTTCATTGACCCACTTGCTTGCCAAAACAGCCACCATGTCCACTTCCTAAACTACCCTTGTTATTTACAAGGGCATACATGTCTTTTAGCACCCTCTTATATAATCTTATGTAATAATAATCACTACTAATCACATGTGAAAACGTGAGTAGAACTTAACGACGACTCTAACACAGAGGTCAAATACGTAATTTCGTTAAAACAAACGGCGCATCGTCGTCTTTAACGTAACGTTCGTCGTTTCATCACCCTGCGTAATTTTCTTCGTCTCTCTCAAATCTCCCCATCTGCGACGACGCCTTCCGCCTTAAACCTCAATCTCCGATCTCCTCGTATTCTCCGATCACTCCCCGACGCACATCCGAATTCCTGATTCTGTGCGTCTTCTTTAGTCGATTTATATAAAGACGGAGTCAATGCGGTGCGATTCGGCGGCGATTGACTTGGGGAAGAATTCTTGCGTAGTTGTTGATGAATTGATCGATTTGGTTCGCGAGGGAGTCTAGGGGTGGGTTTTTGGGATGGGTGGCGTTCCTTCTACGCCACGGAGTTCGCAGACGCAGGATACGGCTGAGTATTTGATTGGTACTTTTGTCGGTGAGAAGTCGTTCCCGCTTGGCTCTGATTTCTGGCAGAAGCTCCTTGAGCTTCCTTTGAATTTGTCGTGGCCGAGTGATAGAGTGGAGGATGCTTGTCAGCTTTTTGGTCAGTGATTTAATCTTGTCTTGCTGCATTTATATTTTTGTTGTTTTTTTTGTTGTATCTTTTGATTTAGTATACAATACACTGGTTTGAGGCTGTTGTCCAGTTATCTGTATGGCCTTTTTCTTGAACCGTAGTACTATAGGTTGAGAGCTGCAAATGGGTAGGATGAGTTCTTTTATTTCAGTCTGTGATTTTCAAATGTTTAATTACTTTGTATGCAACAATCATCATTCCATGTCTCTTTGCCTGATTCAACTTTGTCTGTTATACTCAGCCAAGCCTCATTAGGGAGGAAACAGGGATTATTCTCAATGATGATTACCGTGTTATTGTGGATTAAGCCCAGTACTCTAGTGGGGAAGAATACTCCGTTCAAGATGTCTTTCTGGCTTTTTTAGTAGGTCATTAAACATATTTTGAACTATGATATGAACCTTTTACAGTGAGAAAATAACTCAGGGGGTAAGGTATGCATAATCATTGATTGGATTTGTACGGAACCCATAGACATATACCAAGCCTATTAAGCAAGAAAGTATCCAACTCATGGCAAACTTTTAGTTTATGAAGCTGTTGCAAAAATTGATCTTGACACTTTATAGTTACTACTGAACTAAATTCCTATTCGGTATATCGCAACAGCATGTGACACTCCCATAAATGCTCCAAGCCCTTTGTAGGAGCCTTTTTTACTTGTCATATATTTATCTGTGCTGATAGGAATAATTTTTGCAATTATGAGCATGCCTGTGATAGGAAATGACTGCTGCTTAGGGAAGAGTTGATGTGGTTCAACTGAGAGATATTGCTGACAATTACTATCCTTACAATGTAAACTTTTTATTATTTTTTGCTGTAAAAGAGAAGTAAAAAAGACAAATTCAAAGATTTTGGTGCCATGTCTTACTTTGCTCTCTTTTCTTTATGGAGATAAACACTAGAGCCTTGCATATGTATTATATCGACTCAAATAAGCCCAGTCAGGTATCACTTCGAACTGAATTAAATCTCTCTTCTTTCTTTTGGCAGCAAAGAATAATTATTATACAAGGCATCTTTCAAAGATTTTGATCCATTTGGCATTGTGTCTGCAAGAATCGATTTCAGTTTCTGGTTCATCATCAAGCGTAAACGTGAAAGCTCTCAATGCAGTATACTTATCGCGGGTTTTCCTGAAGTTCTTAATTGAACATGCTAAAAACGAGATGCTTGAGGAATTATACCTTTCTTTAGAAGAAAATGAAGCAATTCCAAACAAGTTATCTGGAGGTATTTCTTCTACAAAAGAGACATCTTTTGAGATTTTTCTTGTTAGAAATACATAGATCTCATGAGAGGGTATTTGGTATCATTTACTCACATAAGAGTAAGATATATAGGCGGAATGAACCGAATCCTTATTTTGTGAAGTGATACTTAGAACAGAGTGAAAATGTTTCTTGTGCTAGATCTCTCCTCTTGCTAGAATGAATGTTCTACTTTAGTCTGCTTGTGTCTTAATTTGATAATTAAATATTGAAAGTTGCCTCAATTTTTATTGTTATGCAAGTTTTAAAACTCGTATACAGATGTACTGATATCATGGCCCCAATATAAAGCTGTGGATTCTTTACTTATCACGTATCTTCCTCAAAGGGTGAACATAAGTAGTTCTGCAAGGTCTTCTAAGGATGAGTAGTTACAGTATGCTATGACATTCTAATGAATATGCAATAGTAGAGTCTGATGTTTTGAGTGTTCCATGTGCAGATTACAAAATTGAAAATCTGGTTATGCGTAACGTGCTCAACTTTATTGGAACAATAGATATAAGGTATGCATAGAGCTGTCATACTTCTTTTGTAATTTAAGTTCATTTCCCATCTGCTAATCTCTGTTGCTCCTTTTTTCTAGTCCCAATACATATGTCCTACATCATGAATTGCTGGACTTTCTTCTTGTCACGATGTCAACCCAGCTTCTTGCTGGCCCATCTCCAGGATCAGAAGATGTCAATCCGTTTATTGATGCCGTAATGGGTCAGGTGATATGTTGGGGTTATATACAGTAGATTTTTTTATTCTTAACGTCGAATTACTCTTGTTTTAGTTGAGATTTCTGATTGTTGGTACTCATTCTCAGTGTTGGGTTCTAACATTACTTAGTTTGGTGCACATTTTCAAAACCTAAATACATATTCTTATGATAGCTCAAGTTTTTAATTATTTAGAGCTTTAAACCTTATGCAGCTCTTTGAATGCCATTTTTTGCAGGATCCATCATTGGTTTGTCAGATCGTTAACAGATTATTGGATAATTACATTATCCGTCCCCACATTCCTTTGAATAATGCTACTCATTCAGTTTTTAACGGAGGGAGTGAGCATGGGGTACTACAGAGATTTAGTTCTGCTGCAGGTACTACTATTTGCTCAATTTTCCTATTTACTATTCTTAAATACAGGGACACTTATATTGTTATAGACAAGAAAATATCTACGATAGTACGATACTGCTATTCAAACTTGAAGAGTTTTCTTTTGTCTGTTGCCTCATTAATACAGTAGTGTTATAGTTCACATGACCCAGTCTTACACATCTGGCAAGCTTCTGATGATTCCATATATTGGTAGTACAGCAAACCTCATGTTGTTGCCACTGACGTATTTGGTCAGTTCAAATGGTGATGGTTCCAGAAGTTCATTGGCCGACATCAGCATCTATCTGTTGCTTATCCTCATTCATTATCGTAAGCGAATCGTGGCTGATGAGACAGATAGAAGTGAAGATAATGCTAGTTTTGATCCTATGTTCAAGCAAGCTACCCATTTCTCGGAAAACCCTTTCTGCAAGGCCTTAGAAAATGCAAGAGACATTGAATGTAATATCCCTTACATGCTTTTAAAACTGAAACATTGTGGCAGGTCTTGAACTGATTCAGATGCCCTGTTTCTTTTCAGTTGACCGGGCTGATATTGAAGGAACCGCACACAATGGTCCACTCGTGAGGTTGCCATTTGCTTCTCTCTTTGATACTCTTGGCATGTAAGTCACTGCTGCAACTCTTGGCATGATATGTGGGTTGACCTTTTCTCTCTTGTTTATTTTCAGTGATCATCTCATTTTTTTGGGGTTCTTTTTTGTACTTCAATAGGTGTTTGTCTGATGAGGCTTCTGTTCTGCTGCTGTATTCTCTGGTGCACGGGAATTCTGATTTTTTGGAGTATGTATTGGTGCGGACTGATCTGGATACACTGGTATGTAGTAGCCTGACGTTGTGTTTGAAATTTTGCAAAAATGTTAAGTTTGCTGTGACTGCGGTCATATATGATTATGCCAATTTAATTTTATTGATGACTGACAGATGATGCCAATCCTGGAAACTCTATATAATGCCTCAAAAAGCACGCCCAATCATATCTACATGTTATTGATTATCCTTCTCATTCTCAGCCAGGACTCTTCTTTTAATGCCAGTATTCACAAATTGGTAAAAATGTGAATCCTGTCGAAGCTTGTTCAATTTTTCTGTGATTCATGCTAATGCTTTTTTTAATAAACAGATATTACCAACCGTTCCATGGTATCAAGAGCGCCGTCTTCACCAAACATCTCTAGGCTCCCTTGTTGTTATAATTCTTATCAGGACTGTGCAATATAACCTATCCAAGCTACGGGTACGAAACAATTCATTTTTCTGCTTAACTTTATGAAACAGGAATCAAATGTAACTTTGCTTCAGGAATTGAGATGGAAAGATATTGCCATCACACTTCGATTTATTTGTGTTTGTGCTAAATCTGTTATTACTGTAACTATTAAGAAATGCACGATGCAGGATGTCTATCTCCACACAAACTGCCTTGCAACATTGGCAAACATGGCACCACATGCTCATCGCTTGAGTGCATATGCATCACAAAGGCTAGTCAGCCTTTTTGACATGCTCTCACGCAAGTATGCCACTACTTATCTGATTTTGATGTCAGCGTTTATTTAGGTCACCATTGATAGATATGATATTCTTTCTTATTTATGAGGGTTCATTTCATTCTACCCCCAGGTACACAAAATTATCACAGTTGAGAGATGAAAAGTACAATTCAGGCAAAGGAAACTTCACTGAAGATAGTATAACAGACAATATGGTAGTATTTTACTCGCCATCCATTAAAACTGAAAGCTTAATGCATTCATGTGGCTTCTTGTCTATTTTGCTCTTAACTTCATTTCATTTGGTGCAGTCTGTTGAATTAAATATCTACACAGACTTTTTAAGAATTGTCCTGGAAATAATAAATGCAATTTTGACGTATGCCTTGCCAAGGAATCCTGAGGTATTATTATTGCTTATGCAATTGAAGTTTCTGTGTTGCATTCTCCTTTACCAAGTCTGCAAACCTAGTACTAAGTGTTTACATCCTTGGGTTTCATTTCTTACCGAATTAGGTTGTCTATGCAATAATGCACCGGCAGGAAGTGTTTCTACCATTCAGGAAGCACCCGCGCTTTGATGAACTTATTGACAACATTTATACCGTATGTGCTGAACTTCCTTACTTCAGTAGTTGATACCATTATCATCAACTAGAAATATATTGCATATGGGTTTTGTTGATAAAATGTTGCTCGCAATGCTACAAAATAAGAGCAGTTTTAGTTTTGATATCCCTGACTGTATGATATTATAATGTGATTTTTAAAGTGCTCTGAACTCGAAGCATCTCTTTCCTTTGTAGGTATTGGATTTTTTCAATAGCCGCATGGATGCACATAGTATGAATGGGGAGTGGTCTGTTGAGAAAGTTCTTCAAGTCATAATCACGAACTGTCGTTCTTGGCGGGGCGATGGAATGAAGGTTAATTTGTCCATCTTTAGCTGCTCCAATAAGATTTGAATTTACCTCTATACCAACAAAACAGTGGTGTTTATTCAACTTCATATTTGATTTCAGATGTTCACTCAATTGCGTTTCACATATGAACAAGAGAGCCACCCAGAGGAGTTCTTCATTCCATATGTGTGGAAGCTAGCTCTATCAGGATGGTCGGTTTTTATAATTATTTATCATCCCTTCATTTTTCAGTCACTGAGGACTCCTAGCATTTGACTACCCAATTATACTGACTCGTATATCTAACACTCTTATTATTTTTCAGTAACTTCAGCTTCAACCCGAACATGATAACTCTTTTCCCCCTCGACCAGCCAGCAGAAGTAAGTCAACCAGATGTCCATCTATATATCTACATTATTTTCAATCTAGAATACGTATTTCCACGACTGACGTGCTTTGTGGTCTCCCAATAAACAGAACAATGATGAAGAAGATGGGATTGAGCAGCATCAGCCTGTCGACCCTAGTGTCCCAGGCATCTTTCTTGACCCATAGTAGCTATACCCCAAACGAAAAGAAGCACCTAACAGGGGCTTGTGTAATTACAAGAAATAGTAAGATACAGTGTGTTTTTTCATTCTCAAGTGTTTATATATATATATATATATATATATATATATATATATATATAAGCTCTGCTCCATGAAGAAGGAAAAAAATGTAATGACATAGAAGCTAATAAGATCACTTCTCTTATATAAATCTCTCAGCTGCATTATGTTATGCATGCTCCTTTGCGTAGTTGCTCTTTCTGCACACACACAATACTATGGGCCAGAACTATTCCGACAAAGTATAGATGTGGCCAAGTTTCACTTATGGGCCAGAACTATTCCGACAAACGGGCCGGCCCACAAAAAGTGAAATACCATGTTTCTTCGCGTGTGTTTAATGTTTATAGGACTTTCAATAATCTGCCCCTTGACGAAAAATTGCAGATTTGGAAAAGAAACGGAGATAATGTCGAGAAGCCGGGATCAGATCTCTTTGCTGTTAATCGCTCTCATCGTGAGCTCATTTGGACGCAGTACGGAAGGCCTCGCTGTGACCGTCAACGACGTCGAGTGTGTTTACGAGTACGTTCTTTACGAAGGCGACACCGTTTCCGGCAACTTTGTTGTTGTCGATCATGACATCTTCTGGAGCTCAGATCATCCCGGGATTGATCTCGTTGTAAGTATTTACTGTTGAATTTGATATGGATTTTGTTGTTGGTGTGGAATTCGGGCGTGTTCAGATTGGTTTTTTGATCTGGTTCCGATTTGGCCGAATTACTTGCTTTCGCTGTCTTTATTTTATTTTGGTTGGGTGTTACTTTGTCCCTGTGGGCTTAAAGAGACGCAGTTGCTATGTTTTTTTTATTAGTGACATTTGTGGAATTGGGTTTAGACCCAATTGTTGATTATGAATTATGACAGTAAATCACCATTTTAGATGAGTTGAGAGGTCAGGTCACTGTGTATGTGGGTCGTGAATAACCTGTGTTTAGCATCTTGAATGGTGCATTTCCATCCACTGAATTGGTGTCTTAGTAATAGATGTCGAGCAGCGCCATTATGAAGCAACTGATTTTCAAAATGAGGAAGCTTTCATTTTCAGATCAAAATTTTTACTACCCTTTTATCTACTTCGTATTGTCTCTGAGAGAACCAAATCATGATGAGTGTTTGTATGGAAAAACAGTTCTTTCCTCCTGGTAATCGGAATTAAATGTTTTACTGACATTTTAGTATTCTTATATGCTGTTTTCTATCTTAAATAGTATATTGTCTATATGCGTAAAATAATGTATACATCTTATGAAAAGGGTATAGCTAACCAAAGATAGCATGCAGGTAACTTCTCCTGGCGGTAACACAGTACATACTGTGAAGGGAACTTCCGGGGAAAAGTTTGAATTTAAGGCTCCAAAAAATGGAATGTACAAATTCTGCTTCCACAATCCCTACTCTACGCCTGAGACGGTTTCTTTCTACATTCATGTCGGTCACATCCCGAACGAGCACGACCTTGCAAAAGATGGTTCGTCTTTATCTTAAATGATTTTTTTTTATAGTTTTTTTAATCTACTTTATAGGAGTTATGACTATTCACTAATATTCATATATTATTTCAGACGAGCTTTTGGATTGATTGCTCCGTGTGTACTTTTAACATCACATGTGCTCATTTTGTTTAAAACCATTTAAATCCTAATATTTTGGTTTTGGGCAGAGCACTTGGACCCAATCAATGTCAAGATCGCTGAGTTGAGGGAATCATTAGAATCAGTTACAGCAGAACAGAAATATTTGAAAGCCCGTGACACCCGACATCGTCATAGTAAGAGTTCTACAGTTTATTTCGGGACCAATACTTGATACTCGCGTACTATAATGAGTGAATTTCCGGAAAACATTTCATTTCTGCTTTGAAATACTATGTATTTGTTTAGATTTTCTCTTTTGAATGCCTTGTGCTTGTCTGTCATTGTTATGTGCACTAGAATTGCAAAATCTGTTCTAACATCAATGAATGTAAAGATCCTCGTATGAAGACTTATTTTGAAAAGCTAGGTCTCATATAGAGATCAGCAGAACCCTTTTTTGAGCAACTTATGTTAAGCATTGGTTGAGAAATAACGTCTCTATAATATCGAAGCTCCGCAGCAGTGAGTTAAGATTATGGTTATTATAGTGATATTTGCTCACTAATGATGCATTTTGTGTGTGGTGCAGCTAATGAGAGCACAAGAAAGCGTGTGATATATTACACACTTGGAGGGTACATTTTGTTGGTCGCTGCGAGTGGTCTCCAAATAGCATACATTCGGAGGCTATTTAGCAAATCAGTTGCCTACAATAGGGTGTAGGTTTTTCGGCAATGGTGAACACTTGTGTTGTTCAACAAATGGTGATACTCATACAAAAAGAAACTTGTTAAATTATTTGATACCTGAAGTGCTGTAACATTTTGCACTTGGATTTAATGGTTTTACGTTTTAGAACCTTTTTCATATAATTTCTACCAAGTAGACCAAAAGTCTCTTTCAGTTACTGATGAGTGTTCAGCATCACACACATTTTATTCTTTTTAACCTGCAGTGCCAGTGTCCAACAGCTTGATTGCTGGGCATTTGATAAGCGTCATTGCTATGCAATGATTGTTGAAACATATTCTTGATAATATTGGTAGCATATAACTGGCAAACAAAAGAGATGCACGTAAACAATGACATCACAATCTCAGTTTGCATTTTGCATCAGTTATAACTATGCGGTAATGCTCAGTAATATTTAGCAATACACATCACTAAAGGTGCAACCAAATTGTACTCAACGAAAGGTTGAAACTTGGAAGTGGTAAATTTTAAAGTGATAACGTCATATTAATCCTATGGAGTAGTAGTATGATATAGGGTAAGAAAACTGCTGCTTTCTTCTTTGTGTTGCAGTTGCTACCTTCAGTCCTTAGCGTCTGCCACTCCCCCTGGTGTAATCTGAAAAATGTACAGTATTTGGTCAAGGATATCAACTACACGTTGGATATTAGTGCACTCGAAACTTCTGATCTGTTGATCCTAATAAATTTCGATTGGGTTTGAATAGAGAATCAGTGGCCCTAGATGTTGTCTTTCTTTTTCCAAACTAAACAAGGTGGGCATCAGGACAAACTAGGAAGAAAGTTTAGGAAATTGAGGTAACAAAAGGATATTGCTTCGGCCTCCGGTAGATTTGGGGCGTCAAAAACCTTGCAAACCCGCTGTTCTCCTTTGCCTTTCCTGAACATTAACCTTATTGTGGCTGCGTGAGCAAGCACGTGCCCTCCAGCTGGCTTCTTTGGATCTGATATGAACATTCCACCTCCTGGGTCCGCTATAACTGCATTTGTCATACCACATGATTGATGGTGTTAGCACTAAAGAAGAGAAAAATGGGAAGCATTACACAGAAATTGAAACATATGAGGTATATATCCTAAAGAGGAAAGGTGAAACTGTGATTTGCAGGTCGGGACCAGGCACAAATAGAAATAAATAAAACTACTCTATTCAGTGGAAAACAAAATCCAGAAGTATGCAGGGTATCAAAATTGGAAACAAAATTTATGTTTCAACTGGGTGTGGATGATGCGTAATCAGAGTGAAGAACATGATAATGCATCTTTCCAGGTTACCCTAAAGCTGATATTGCCTAAACATATAAGATGGATAAGTTATCAGCATATTAATACCTTGGTTTGTCATATAAACAGCAACATTGAATTCCTCAGATATTTTAGTGAGGCGGGACAGCATCTGTGCCAGTTTTTGCTGGAATTGGAAACAGCAGAAACAGATTCATAGTGTCATTGAAGGTAAATTTATTAGAAAAATGAAAAAAATTTAACTATAGCGGATATTAACTGATCCAGTTTCTTCTGTTATACAAGAAATTAACTGGCTAAGGTGCTAACCTGGCGCTCAGCAAGTTCCCCTCTACCAGTGAAGTCCACACGAAATAGGGCAATGACAGAATCCACAATCTAAATAATTGAAACAATTATTTTAGGCCTCGAGTCAGTGGAATGTTGTATGACCGGCTGATCATAGTAGTAGGCACTCTCAAATCTTACCAGCAGCCGGAAAGGCTCTTCAGACATTTTTGCTGCTAGTCCGAGTAAAAGATTGTACTGGTGTTCATATGTATATGCCCGTGCATAGATGATCTAATGATTCATAAAATTATGAGTAAGGCATTGCTTTTTTATTACACAAATGGGTATTTAAGTATACTTGCAACATTACTATATAAAAAAAAGTATACTTGCAACATTTATACATTTACTTACATTATCAAGGACAGCTCCCGGGTCCATGCCAAATCTCTCAGCAATAGGAATTATTCGATCTGGCCGACTAGAAACCAATTTTATTGAATCCATTAAATGATGAGCACTGGTATTACCTATTATCAACCACACAAGGTGAAGTAGATGACATACAATGTTCCTTCTGTATCAATATATGCGACTTTCCCATTCCCTCCATGCATGCTAGTGGGGAGCTGCAAAAATATCAGACCAATCAATCTTACAATCTATTGGGATTGCCGACAATGTTGTTGAATGAGAGTTGCCATTAATAACCAAAAGAACTTGAATCCTAAATAATAATCTGAGATGCTATTTCCTAATGATAAATACTTCCATAAGCATGAGTGAATGCAATTTAAAACCTGTGTCGATACACAAAGGGTGTGGGCAAGCTGGGTTTTCCCCGACCTGTATAATGATTGTCGACACAAAATAAAAGAACGGAAAAGTCATAGAACCAGTGTGATATAAATCTCAATAAGGTAAGATAAATGTCACCTGAATTCTCCAAAAGCTTCTGTGATAGCCCCAGTTTCAATCCCACCTGCAAGGTACACAAGTCAGTGCATTCATTTGTATAAATTTATCTACACAAAGTTGACATCTGGACATTATAGACAAAGTCCTGCAGATGTTGTGGTTCTTTGATTTGTATGTATGGTGAATGTTTAATTACCCCCCAAGAGCTCATCCAGAGCTTGGCTTCCTGTTGTGATGCGCACGACAGCTTTCCTCTGCAATTGAAAGCACATAAGTGGTAAGCTAGTCGTGCTAACCAGGTTGAGCTCTTTTTGCCACTTCTACTAAGGTTTAGCAAAATCAAAATTCAGATATCTTACTTTGAGAAGTGCATCACTTCCAGTGATGTAACCATAATTCTGAGTAAGAATCACAAATAAAAAACACAGTTCAGCACTCAAGTAATTGATAGGCCACAAAATAGCAAAGCAAGTTACTAACCACTAATTTTTCAGCAGCTTCACAAATCTTATCAACTTTTGCCTCAGACAATCCCTTGATTCCAGTTAAACTCTACAAAACAACACTCCATAATCAAAACTGCAGCAATGTGTCAACAGATAATTCATTATAAAACTCAGTACGGTCGTTACCTTCTTAGTGTGCATCATCAAACCATTACAAGTATATATCCCAGCATCCTGAAGCTTCTTAACATCTCCAGCATTAATTCCTTGAGAAATAACTGTACAGAAGCTGACTTCAGTTACCAACCAAACAAGTTACACAGACAGATTCAAGCTGCGATCATCACTGAAACGAAACCGATCCCCTGCAGAAATGACCTATTCACATTCGCACGCTCACAAATCGACCATATCAATACATCAATCTACTCCGATCATTCAAAAATTCGAGTTCAAAACTTTCAACAAACGCACTTCAAACCTACTCGTAGCTACAGTACGGAGAGATGTTACTAGCCGAAGTTTAAAACCGGACTTACGCTTGTCGATCGCTTCAAACAACTCTTCCTCATCATCGACGTCTTCTCGATCAACCAGCAGCAACTGAGCCGCCTGTTCCTCGCCTCTGGCGTCGTCGATGCAGCAAAACAGTTCAATTCAAATCCGTAGTCAGTTTCACGATTGTGGAGATGATCGGTAACAAATGGATCAAATGTCGGCTAATGTTCGAAATCTGAACTCACCTGACCATCTTCGCTGCGTGGGAGGTCGGAGCGACGGCGTCTTCGGGGATTGAGAAAAATGTGATCAGGAGGAGGATGCAGAGATAGAACGAGAGAAGTAGCAGAAGATATGGAATTTGAAATTTGAAATGTGTCGAGTTGTGAGAAGTTAGGGACTAAAAAAAGAAGAAGATTAATATGATATTTTTAATCAGTTACGAAAGCACGTATTACATGAAAATTGAGGAATTTGGTCCAAATTAATTTGAAGTAATTTCAAAATTCGTTTATTTATCTTGATTAATTATGAACAAAGGGCATAATTGTCAAATTAAAAATCCATTTTACCGTAATCCCAACAATTCGAAAATGTATCCATCCACGACCTAAAATTTAGGATTTCTCTCTAACAAATTGTAACCTAAATCGTTTAATAATAGTCTACAATGACCGACGATTGTTTTGCACAGCCGACATTGGCAGAGAAACCACCCAACATCATTACGCTTCGATAGGAGTGAGCATTATTTGGTAAATTCCGAATTTACCGAACCGAACTAATCCGGTTCGGTATATGCGGTAAACGGTAAAAACGGTAATTTACCTTTTGGTAAATCGTAAATTTGTGTCGGTAATCGGAATAGATTTTCTAAGGTAATTTACCGATTTACCGAATAAGAATTTTTTATTATTAAATAAAATAAAATTAAATAACAAATTAAATAAATTATTTGTTTTAAACTTCAAATTTTAACCAGCAATTTGTTAAAACTTTTGGAGGCCAGATCTGGTGCAAAGTCCAGATCTGGTGCAAAATACAAAATAATCCTATCCATCCATTTGCATAATCTTGTGGATGTAAATTAATGAAATTAAAATAATAAATAAATGTATTTTGAGTGTCTATTACTCAGTCAAAGGGTATAATTGACCATACAAAAAAACAAAAATCCAACTCTCTCTCTCCTCCCCCGATGAAACATTCCCAGATCTGAATCTCCATCACCCATCTCTCCTCCCTTCTCCCAACTCCATCATCTCTACAAAATCAAAAATCGGACTTAATTCGATCAAATTGAAGGAGTAAAACTTCGTTGAACTCAATTTTTCACACTCGGGATCATCTTCGACATCAATGGAACTCAACCCAAACTCAAATCAACAGTTTTCATTAAGAAAAAATCGAAACTGAACATGACGAACTATAAAATGGTCGTGACGAATTATAAAAAATCGGACTTAATTCGATCAAATTGAAGGAGTAAAACTTTGTTGAACTCAATTTTTCACACTCTGGATCATCTTCGACATCAATGGAACTCAACCCAAAATCAAATCAACAGTTTTCATAAAGAAAAATTTGAAACTGAACATGACGAACTATAAATTGGCCGTGACGAATTATAAATTATCATGACTATATATACAATGATACTGCCAAATGTTGACGAATTATAGACCTATTGTGATGAATTATGTCATAATTCGTCGACAATGCCCTATAATTCGTCGAAATATTGACGAATTATAGTTCAATTTGGACGAACTATGACATAATTCGTCCGAATTGGACTATAATTCGTTACGAAGGGAGGCGGTTGCGGCTGAGTATCTGCTCTCCACGGCGGTTGCGGTCGAGTATCTGCTCGTGAAGGGAGGAAGAGTCGCTGGACATGAACGGGGATGCGGACGCGATCGTCGAATTGACCAGAGAAATCGTTCCCGTGCGCGTCGAACCAGACGCATTCAGAGCTTCCAACTCCCAACCCTCTTCCTCAACGCATCTCAAACTTCTATAGCAATAGTGGACCAACCCAAATCCGCCCCAGCCAGGACCACACGCTTCTCAGGTAAAATTTCAAGTCAGTTCCTCATCTCTGTTCTGTTTCAACAATGTGCTATGTTTTTTCTCTTCTTTTGCAGAGTCTGGTGGAGAATGGAGATTCCAGGACCGTTTTGGGGCTGGAGTGCGAATTTCGATTCGGGAACGAGAAACCACGGGGAGAAAGTTGTTTATGATCCGAGCAAGAAGATGAAGGTTTCAGTGGGATTCACATTCATGCAGAGGCAGGAGCTTCGTATTTTTCAGATCTGGGCTTTGCACCAGATTCTAACAATAATATGTTAATGGAATACCATATTTGCCCCTGTTCACATTAAAAATTGAATTTAAACAGATTTATATGTTAATGGAATACCATATTTGCCCCTGTTCACATTAAAAATTGAATTTAAACAAATTTATACTCAATTAATCCTGATCATCAAAATAATAAAATGAAAGGTTAAGATGATTTTGTATTTTGTACAGTAATTTGGACTTTGTACCGGATCCTTTCTCAAACTTTTGAGATCAATTGTGTGGATCAAAATTTTGAATTATCTTTGTGTTTTTTATTATTAGCTGCATAATTATTATGTTTTAATAATTTTAAAATTAAGAAGAAAAATTATCAAAAGATAATTTGGTAAATTCGGTTCGGTAATCGGAATTAAAATTTTGAGTCGGTAAATTCGGTAATTTACCGAATACTCACCCCTACGCTTCGACACGACGCAAAATTCGTTGCTGTTACGAATTTTGGTCATCAATGACTGTTATTAATAAAGTTCGAACTATTACAAATTTTGATCATCAGTGACTGTTATTAGCAAAGTTCGTAACTGATGCGTTATTAATAAAGTCTGTAACTACTACTTTTTGATCATTAACGACAGTTATTAGCAAAATTCATATGAATTTTGGGCGTCTGTGACTATTGTTAGTAAAGTTCATAATTATTATGAATTTGAAAGTGAACTTTATCTTCGCCATCTGAAATCTTAACTAAGCATTGACCTGAAATGACGATTCCTTTATCATTCTTGTCGTCAATGGTGCTGATCATGAGCGATTGTGACTTGATTTTTCTGGCTTTGTCGATTTTTAAAGTTTCGGAAAACAGTTACCTTTTAAGCATTAAATGACCAATATACCATTACTACCTTGTAAAACATATTTTTATATTTAAATAAACATGAATTATTATGACCGCTAATATTGAGATCGTACGATTAAGATTAATTCTCATTTTGCAAAAATCTATCACTTTTCATTTGATTCTAAGAGGCCATCCATTTGAACTGAAACTTATCTTATCTTATCTTAACTGATAGTAACTTATAGTGATTGATATTAATTTATAGTGACTGATATTAACATAACTGAAACTTATATTGACTGATGAATAGTAATATGATGATGATGAATAGTAATATTATGATGACGAATAGTAATATACTGATGATGATGGTTGTGATGATGGTGATGAATAGTAATATACTGATGAAGATGGTTGTGATGATGGTGATGAATAGTAATATGATGATGATGAATAGTAATATTATGATGATGAAGTGTGTGATGATGGTGATAAATAGTAATATACTGATGATGAATAGTAATATTATGATGATGATGAAGGTTGTGATGATGGTGATGAATAGTAATATTATGATGATAAATAGTAATATACTGATGATGGTGATGAATAGTAATATGTTGATGATGAATAGTAATATACTGATGATGATGATGGTTGTGATGATGGTGATGAATAGTACTGTGATGATGAATAGTATGATGATGATGTTATGATGATGAATAGTAATATGATGATGATGGTATGATGATGATGATGATGATGGTGATATGATGATGATGATGATGATGATGGTGATATGATGATATGATATGCTGATGGTATGATGATGATGATGATATGATGATGGTATGGTATGATATGATGATAATGGTGGTGGTATGATGATGATGATGGTATGATGATGATGATATGATGATGGTATGATGATGATGGTATGTTAAATAGTAACTTATCTTATCTTAACTTAACTGAAACTTATATTGACTGAAGGTAACTTATAGTAACTGAAAGTAACTTATGTTGATTAAAATAAACTTATCTTATCTTAACCGTCAAAAAATAAAGTTCAAATGAACAGAGCCTAAGTCTCCTCGTTAATAGCATGTTTGTGTGAAGAAAAATTATGAAAAACTTGTATGGAACGAACCAATTGACAACCGTTTGAGGCACTAGTTGGTGACATGTGACACATTATAATTGGCTCAAACTCTTGCCGCGTGGCAACTTTTGATAGGCAAATAAAAATTATGTATTTTAAACTTATAAAGCCATAAATGAAAAAATAATAATAAATCATTTATAAAAAAGTATTAATACGATCGTATTTTTGTGATCTATAATAATACAAATCCATTTTGCTATAGTTTGGACACAATAAATTTTGGTTCTTAAAATTCCTTCTCATTAAATAATATTATTTGTTTTATTAAAAAATCTCATGATTTTTTTGGTTTAGTATTTTAGAGTTCGGTGCCGGTGAAAAATACATCTTTGGTGAGAAATGAGAAATTTTAATATCCATCCGATCAAATTAATAGACGGTTTAGATTAATACTGAATTACATTAGAATTTATATTTATTTAATTATTAAATACGCTTAAAGGGCAAATTAGAAATAAAAAAATCAATCTCAACCGTAATCCCACTTTTCACTCATTATAATCACTAAAACTTCGATAATCAAATCAATCACTCCAATAATCAAATCAAATCAAATATAATCAAATCAATTTCCGATTTTGCCTCTAGCATGGGAACTGTGGCTTTAAGGCAATTGATTTGGATGGATTTTTGACATGATTAATCAAAATTTTGATCCTTTTAGGACGATTAATTGTTTCACATTTTTTAATTCATTTGATGCCATCATTTTCAAAATCCAAGAATTAAAATGCGTGGCATGCCTTAAAATGAGTAGTTCTTAAATCAAAATTCGTAGTTGTAATTGTGGTTGCTTTTCAACTAAAATGCGTAAGCATATCTACGCATTTTAAACAGAAAGCTATGCATTATATGTACAAAGCTACGCATTTTATTCAATTTACAAAGCTACATGACTCCAAAGCTACACATTATATGTACAAAGCTACACATTATATGTACAAAGGTATGCGACTCCAATACGCATTATATGTACAAAGCTACAAATTTTATTCAATGTAATCAACACATGTCGCATGATACAAATATACAAGAACATGGCGATGAATTTAGAGCAACGCAGCCATTCGATTTACAAAATTGGTAACCAGCAGCCGGAGCTGGAGATCAGACAAGAAGACGCGGGCCTGGGATCGGAAAGGATTGTCGAGGCGGTCGAACAACGATCTGATTTCAGCGTAGGCGTCCTCACCAGAGCGCTCGCACTTGAGCAGGAATTCTTCCATATCGGACAGATCTGATAGAAGAAAAAGGAGGGAAGAGTATCATCGTCGTTGGCTACGTCAATCATCTTCGTTTGAGATGAAAATTATACGGGGTTGAATAACGAAAAAATAGGATCTTAATGATAATTAGTCAAGCCAAAAGAACGTGTGCGACAAAATAGGAATTAATTAAAATTAGATTAAATGAAATGATGAATACACCCCATTCTCGATTTTATTCCGAAAATAAATGCAAATAAATTGGTAAAATCAAGTCCGTTGGAAGATAAATCGGACGGATTTATTTCTCACCAAAAATGGCATTTCTCATTTGATCCCAACTCTAGTGTTTTATATATATATATATATATATATATATATATATATATATATAGGGGAGCGCTCGGTTGAGGCAAGGTTATAAGAATGAGGCAAGTGAGGCATGATCTTGGCCATTGATCATATTGATCTAATGTTTGAGATTTAAAGGTGTTGGTAGTGGGATTTTACTATTTACTATTTACTGTTGGTAGTGGGTTTTACTATTTAGACACGTGGCGCACCCACAATGCACGGGAGTTGATGGATGGTTGAGATCGTGCCTCACCTTGCCTCATTCTTATTTGCCTTGCCTCATTTGAGCGCTCCTATATATATATAGGGGAGCACTCGGTTGAGGTATGGTTGGTAGAATGAGGCACGTGAGGCACAACGTGAGCCACTCAGTGTGATGGTGTGGAAATGGAAAAGTAATTGTTGGTGGGAATTTATGAAGGGGTAATTTGGGGAGAGGGTGTTTTTTTACAAAAGTACTAACATGTTTAGAGGAGAGAGAGGAGAGGGTGTTTTTTTCAAAAACAAAAAAGAGGAGAGAGGGAGTTTCGAATTGGGTTTTTACTTTTCATTCAAATTTGCGACGGACGAAGGGTGTTGGAAGCGATTTTCCGGTGAGCATTTTAGGGTGTTAGACGAGCGTCGGGTGACGGACGAAGAGTGTTCGAAGTGATTTGGGTATTGCAGTGGATCGATTCTGTCGTTTCCAACGTCTCCGGCCGGAGCGGTAGTTAGCTCTACCCAGACCCAGACCCAGACCCAGATCGAGTTCGTTTTTGTTGATTTCTTCCCAGACCCACCTCGATTTCAATTTTGTTGATTTCTGCGTTTCTTTGTTATCGAACAATAATCCAAATATCTGACTTTGTCTCGTTCGCTCGCATCCAGATCCAGTAAAAATCATCACCGGCGATGGGTAATTCGTTTGGTAACCCTAGATCGATTTCCTCCTCCGGCAAAAGAGATGGGCGTTTTCAGAGTAAGCTCACAATTGTCATCTTTTTGTCTTATTTAATTTGATACAACTTTTAGTTTATTTAGGTTACTTTTGCTATGTTTTATAGCTTTTTATGAGTAGCCGAATTTCTCTCCATGTTTATGTGAAATTTATAGGCCGTGTACTAGTCCAGCTCAAATTTGATTTGAACAATTTTTGGATCATGATCTCTGATGTTGTCTACCTGAGTTCTGAAAAAGAGAACTCAACTATCTGTTGTTTAAACATTTTTATTTGTTTCTTATGATGATTTGCAGTTGGAGGGACGACTAGGGATGAAATGGAGAAGCGGATCTTCTATTTGTATCGGACAACATGATGCGCTGATTGTTGGACCTGGTGTGCTTTGTAGGCTAGTAGCCGACGAATGGAAGAAGGTAACTTAGGGGCTATTTCTTACACCTCTTCTGTTAATCAGAATAGTTGATGCAGATTTGTCAAACAGGAAAATGTGCAAACTTGTTTCTACTCCCGGCTTACCTCTAATAGCACAACAAATGAAGGTATCCCAAGAATTTACTAGTTCATCTTGTTCCGACTATTTGCATGATTTACATTTTTTTGGTAGCTAGTGCGCTTCATTTTTAGAAATATGATTGCCAGGAGGCTTTTCTTTGTAGAATTATGATTTAGAGACTAGTAAATCTGTGTTTAAGAGGAGGTCTGAAAAGGTATGTTATTCTAATTTATTTTTCCGTTGATTATCTGTTTGATCTGGTTTTATGCTTCTTTTGTTCAAAAACAAAATCCGCAGAAAAATGAAAAACGACGAGGAGTTCAAGGAGGCGAAGCAAGTACGTGTCGACTACGACAAAGGCGTTCAAAATCCGCCCCATTGCTGGAACAGATAGTAACTTTCAGTTTTACGCTTTAATTATGATTTAATTTGTGCGTTAGAGTTTGAAGGATTGGCAGAATCGCGATACTCGCCGTTATGATGGTTTCTGAAATTATTAGTGGTCTGATCTTGCGTT
The DNA here is from genome assembly GCA_033675215.1 of Rhodiola kirilowii. Classification (NCBI taxonomy): domain Eukaryota; kingdom Viridiplantae; phylum Streptophyta; class Magnoliopsida; order Saxifragales; family Crassulaceae; genus Rhodiola; species Rhodiola kirilowii. The sequence goes on from CM066194.1 coordinate 4,933,156, forward strand.
GTTGATTTGGTATGCAGGTCGGAGTCCATGGGACACTATTGGAAGATATGGCATGAGGAACTTCATGCTGGAAAAGAAGTCGGAAACATTAATGAGCATTGACAATGATGGAGCATCTGCTGCTTGCGAAGCTGAGAAGGCTGCTGGCAATTGGCATATTACTTCTTATTGGCCTTAGCTTTCTTGTACCATTTTTTGTTGATAATGGTGGTTCAACTGCATTCCTTTGTGGTTTAAATTGGCTTGTATTTTGTCAAGACATGTCTGCAATGGTACTTGTAGTGTTTTTATGTGTGCAGCATTGTCTGTGTCAAAACTTGTGTGCAGCATTGTCTGTGTCAAAACTTGTACTAATTATATGTCATTTGTAATTTGTACTAGAACGAAGATGTCAAAACTTATTCTGAAACGAATGTGCAGTAAATTTGTGCAAATGTGTTGTGAACAAGAATGTGTTATGAACAAGGGTGTAATGATATATCAAATAAAGAAATTGATTACAATTTATTCTGAAACGAATGTGCAAATGTGTTATGAACAAGGGTGTAATGACTTATCAAATACAGAAATTGATCATAATTTATTCTGAAATGAAGGTGCAGATGTGTTACCAACAAGGGTGTAATGACATATCAAATAAAGGAATTGATTGAAATTTATTCTGAAACGAATGTGCAGATGTATTACCGACAAGGGTGTAATGACATATGAAAATTGATTGCAATTTATTCTGAAACGAATGTGCAAATGTGTTATCAACAAGGGTGTAATGACGTATGAAATAAATAAATTGATTGCAATTTATTCTGAAATAAAAGTGCAGATGTGTTATCAACAAGGGTGTAATGACATATCAAATAAACAAATTGATTGCAATTTATTCTGAAACGATGGTACATATGTGTTACCAGTAAGGGTGTAATGACATATCAAATAAAAAATTGATTACAATTTAGTCTGAAACGAAGGTGTAGATGTGTTATCAACAAGGGTGTAATGACATATCAAATAAAGAAATTGATTGCAATTTATTCTGTAACGAAGGTGCAGATGTGTTACCAACAAGGGTGTAATGACATATCAAATAAAGAAATTGATTGCAATTTATTCTGAAACGAATGTGCAGATGTGTTACCAACAAGGGTGTAATGACATATCAAATAAAGAAAATTGATTGCAATTTATTCTGAAACGAATGTGCAGATGTGTTATCACCAAGGGTGTAATGACGTATGAAATAAAGAAATTGATTGCAATTTATTCTGAAACGAATGTGCAGATGTGTTACCAACAAGGGTGTAATATCATATCAAATAAAGAAGGTGGCGATGGGTTATCAACGAAGGTGCATACCTGAACGAAGGTGCAGATAGGTTATAAACGAAGGTGCACACCTGAATGAAGGTGCAGATGAGTTATAAACAAAGGTGCATACCTAAACGATGGTGCAGATAGGTTATAAACGATGGTGCAGATAGGTTATAAACAAAGGTGCATACGTAAACGATGGTGCAGATATGCCATCAGTTTGTTTATTTGATATGTCATTACACCCTTATTTCAAATGCCATTACACCCTTATTTCATATGTCATTACACCCTTTGTTGATAACCCATATGCACCTTCGTTATCAACAAGGGTGTAATGATATATCAAATAAAGAAATTGATTGCAATTTATTTTGAAACGAAGGTGCAGATGTGTTATCAACAAGGGTGTAATGACATATCAAATAAAGAAGTTGATTGCAATTTATTCTGAAACAAATGTGCAGATGTGTTATCAACAAAGGTGTATTGAGATATCAAACCGAAGGTGCAGATGGGTGCACATTCTGAAATGAAAGTGCAGATGTGTGTTATCAACAAGGGTGTAATGACAAATCAAATAAAGAAATTGATTGCAATTTATTCTGAAACGAAGGTGTAGATGTGTTACAAACAAGGGTGTAATGACATATCAAATAAAAAAATTGAATGCAATTTATTCTGAAACGAATGTGCAGATGTGTTATCAACAAGGGTGTAATAACATATCAAATAAAGGAATTGATTGCAATTTATTCTGAAACAAATGTGCAGATATGATACCAATAAGGGTGTAATTACATATCAAATAAAGAAATTGGTTGCAATTTATTCTGAAACGAAGGTGCATATGTGTAACCAACAAGGGTGTAATGATATATCAAATAAAGAAATTGAATGCAATTTATTCATAAACGAATGTGCATACGTGTTATCAACAAGGGTGTAATGACATATCAAATAAAGAAATTGATTGCAATATATTCTGAAACAAAGGTGCAAATGTGTTACCAACAAGGGTGTAATGAGATATCAAAACGAAAGTGCAGATGGGTGTACATTCCGAAACGAAAGTGCAGATGTGTTATCAACAAGGGTGTAATGACATATCAAATAAAGATATTAATTGCAATCAATTGTGAAACGAAGGTGCAGATGTGTTACCAACAAGGTGTCATGACATATGAAATAAAGAAATTGATTGCAATTTATTCTGAAACGAATGTGCAAATGTGTAATCAACAAGAGTGTAATGACATATCAAATAAAGAAATTGAATGCAATTTATTCTGAAACGATTGTGCAGATGCATTATCAACAAGGGTATAATGACATATCAAATAAATAAATTGATTGCAATTTATTCTGAAACGAAGGTGCAGATGTGTTACCAACAAGGGTGTAATGACATATCAAATAAAGAAATTGATTCCAATTTATTCTGAAATGAATGTGCAAATGTGTTATCAACAAGGGTGTAATGACATATCAAATAAAGAAATTGATTGCAATTTATTCTGAAATGAAGGTGCATATGTGTTATCAACAAGGGTGTAATGACATATCAAAACGAAGGTGCAGATGGGTGTGAGGCTTCCCTTTATCCAGATTATAGCCTAGGCTCTTAGCAATAAGCGTGATTATTGACCCTCTTGGAAGCACACTAGAAGATAAACACTTTTCAAAGAGATCTGATAAAACAGTCATAAGCTGCACTCCATTCCCTGTGCCTCTGTGCAGGGTTCTCATAATTTCCAGATCTCTATGATTCACTCTACTTCCCTTATCAACTCGAGTAACCAAGTTTTCAGCAACAAGGCGGTGGATAATCTTCCACTCAGGCAATCTGATCAAGCTGGATGATGAGTTAGTAGCAAAAGTGATGGTGTTGTTTCCAGTAATGTACCTCCAAAATTCGGCGTCTTCATCTGTAGATGTGTTGGTGAATGAGGTATCTTTCCCTTCGTAGCTGAAAATCTTTTCAAATTCTCCCTCAGTCAAAGTATGGAAATACCCATTGATCTGGAAAATCCACCTGTGCGCCCACCTCTTTGATCCTGCTTTCCTACAGCTCTCTGGTCCGTCCCGAGATGCCCATATTACTTCAAATGTTGAGATGAACTCAGTGACCAGCTTCTGATAAGTGCCAGGATCATCCCACATTAAGAACTCCAGATTTCCGTCTCTCAGAATGGAGCTTACTTTATCAAAAATCTTCATTATCCCTAGATCACCATGCACTGGGTACAACGGGCTTGCAGCTTTAGCATTCTTGATTTTCAACAACTTTTCAGTGTCCCTTGCGAGCATGATCCTGTAGGTGTTGTCAAAGTTATAGTCCGGCTCTTTTGGTGGTGTACCAGGGGGTATGTATTTCCACAGTACTGACTGATGAGCTGCAGTAAGAGGATTTTGCACTTGTGGCGGCTTAGGAGGAGGAACAGGTGCGGTTTGAACACGGGAGGATTCTCCTGCAGGCTTTTCAGGCGGCTTAGGAGGTGCTGTAGCGCTTAAACGCACAGTGTCGTCCGGTGGCAATGGAAATTTGTTGTCTGCAACCCCTATTCGTTTCCTCTTTTTCTCATTTGATCCCCCTTCACTAGTACCCTCACCTCCTCTAGTCTTTGCCATAGCAACAAAATAGTTTGAAGAACTAGGGCACCAAATCTCAAATCACCAATATCAATATCAAGGCACTAATTTGATTCAACTGGAAGGTATTTTTACCGAAGAGGCGCTGATTAATTGGATCTGAAGAGGAGCGGACTTGTGAATCGGCGGACGAGCGGACTGAAAGCGGACGAGCGGTCGAGCGTCCGATCGGCGGAGTGAGAGTTGCGCGTCGGACGTGCGAGCGGACGTTCGAACGGACCTGCGAGCGCTGGAGCGGATGGGGCGGACGCTCGGCTGTGCGATCGTGCGGACGAGCTGCGCAATTTTTCTTCTTCGGTTCCTGATGTGTAAACCCTAATTTGATGTGTTTAGCCAAATATGAGAATTGCAATTATAAGCACCTGAGTTAGCAAATTGATTTGGCTAAATTTGAATATAAGCATCTGAATATTTCTAAATTTGAATATTTCTAAATGTTTGAAGAAAATATAAAATTGAAGTTCATACCGGCCTAGTTTAACGTCTTGGCCAAGACGAAGCTGCTCTTTGAGATTGCTAAATGCTGAGTTTGCAGGTAGATTTATCCAGCCTCTTCAAATTTGTAGTCCTCCAGGTCGTTAGGCTTGTATCCGAAATATTCCTTTACCCTGTGGCCGTTCACCTTGAAAGCTTGGCCATTGTCATCTAAGAGTTCTAAGTGTCCATCGTCAAAGACCTTGCTCACTGTGTATGGTCCTCCCCATCTTGTCTTGAGCTTTCCTGGAAACAGCTGAAGTTTGGATTTGTACAGTAACACCTTTTCTCCAACAGAAAAGTGTTTAGCTCTTAATTTCCTATCGTGCCATTTTTTGGAACGTTCCTTATACAGCTTGGCACTCTCATAGCTCTCCATGCGAATTTCTTCCAGCTCATGTAAATCTAGCATTCGTTTTTCTCCGGCTGCTTTCATATCGTAGTTCAGCTTCTTCACTGCCCAAATAGCCTTGAATTCCAGCTCCACCGGTAAGTGACAGGGTTTTCCATACACCAGCCTATATGGTGACATCCCAATAGGCGTCTTGAAGGCGGTTCTGTATGCCCATAGAGCTTCCTCCAACCTCGACGACCAATCCTTCCTCGAATTATTTACTGTCTTCATTAAGATTTTCTTGAGTTCTCGATTGGTTACCTCAGCTTGTCCATTTGTCTGTGGATGGTAGGGTGTAGAAAATTTGTGGTAGACTCCGAATTTTCTTAACATAGCTCCGAATTGCTTTTCTCGAAAGTGACTTCCATTATCGCTTACCACTGCTCTCGGAGTTCCAAACCTGGGAAAGATTATTTTCTTGAATAAGCTTGTAACACTCTTAGCATCGCATGTTTTGGTTGCTACAGCCTCTGCCCATTTTGACACAAAATCCACTGCAACCAATATGTACTGATTTCCGTATGAAGATGGGAGTGGTCCCATATAATCTATTCCCCAGACGTCGAATATCTCGACTTCTAACATTCCTTTTTGCGGCATCTCATCGCGCTTTGAAATATTCCCAGTACGTTGGCATGAATCACAGCTCTTTGTGAATAGGTAAGCGTCCTTAAACAATGTTGGCCAGTAGAATCCACTCTGTAAGACTTTAGCTGCGGTCTTTGTTTTCGAACCATGCCCACCATATGGGGATGAGTGACAACGCTCCAGTATACTCTGCTGATCTCCCTCTATAACACACGTCCTGTAGATGCCATCGACACACAGTTTATACAAGAATGGATTATCCCAGTAATACCTCTTCACATCGTGCAGAAACTTCTTCTTTCTGTTGTAATCCATATCTCCTGGCAGGATTCCACATGCTAGATAATTCACAAAATCCGCATACCAAGGTGCTGAATTTTTTTCTATGCTCATCAAATCTTCACCCGTGTACGAATCCTGAATTGGCGCATTAGCAGAAATTTCCGTAGGATCCAATTGTATTCTTGACAGATGATCGGCTACCACGTTTTCAACTCCTTTTTTGTCCCTGATTTCAATATCGAATTCCTGCAAAAGAAGTATCCAACGTATTAGTCTAGGTTTTGCATCTTTCTTTGTCATTAAATACCTGATAGCCGCATGGTCAGTATACACAATTGTCTTTGAGCAGACTAAGTATGGTCTGAATTTTTCGAACGCATAAACAACTGCTAACAGCTCCTTCTCAGTTGTTGTGTAATTTACTTGGGCTGCAATCAAGACTTTACTGACGTAGTAAATCACATGCAACTTTTTATCGACCCTCTGACCTAACACTGCTCCGATTGCGTTGTCACTTGCGTCACACATCAGCTCAAATGGTAGACTCTAGTTAGGAGGTTGAATAATTGGCGCAGTAATTAGAGATTGCTTCAGAGTTTCAAAAGCTATAACACACTCATCAGTAATTTTAAATTCAACATCAGTGCAAAGTAAATTAGTGAGGGGCTTAGCTATTTTTGAAAAATCTCTGATGAAGCGTCTGTAGAAGCCTGCATGTCCGAGGAAACTCCTGATGCTCTTTACATTGTTGGGAATTGGTAGTTTTTCGATTGCTTCCACTTTTGCTTTGTCCACTGCTATCCCTTCCTTCGTTACTTTGTGTCCAAGCACAATCCCTTCTTTTACCATGAAATGGCATTTTTCCCAGTTAAGCACAAGGTTGACCTCAACACACCTGGCAAGCACATTAGATAAGTTAGACAAGCATGAATCAAATGAATAACCGTGAACGGAAAAATCATCCATAAAAACTTCCATGGATTTCTCCAAAAATTCGGAGAAAATTGAAGTCATGCATCGTTGAAAGGTCCCTGGTGCGTTGCACAGTCCGAATGGCATACGCCTGTAGGCGAAGGTCCCGAATGGACATACAAATGTCGTTTTGTCTTGGTCGTCAGGGTGTATGGGGATTTGGAAGAATCCACTGTAGCCATCCAAAAAGCAAAAATATTCGTGCCCGGCTAGTCTCTCTAACATCTGGTCGATGAATGGGATGGGGAAGTGATCCTTCTTCGTAGCTGTGTTCAACTTCCTGTAGTCTATACACATCCTGTGTCCGGTCACTGTTCTTGTTGGAACCAGCTCTCCTTTGTTGTTTGTTACTACAGTCAGTCCTCCTTTCTTTGGCACCACATGAATGGGACTCACCCATTCTGAATCTGCAACCGAGTATATTATTCCTGCATCACGAAGCTTGGTAATTTCTTTAAAAACAACTTCATTCAAATTTGGGTTTAATCTCCTCAAACGCTCACTGCTGGGTTTAGCATCAATTTCCAAGTGAATTCTATGCATGCAGATGCTAGGACTAATCCCTTTAATATCATCAATAGAGTGCCCGATAGCAGATTTATATTTCTTGAGCACATGTAATAATTCTGCAGTCTGCTGGTCATTTAAGGAGGCATCAACTATCACAGGTAATGTGGAGTTTGGTCCAAGAAATTCGTACCTGAGATTTGATGGAAGTGGTTTTAAATTTTCATCAATTTCGTCACCTGATTCACTGTCCTCATTAGCTTCTTCAACTGCTTCGCACTCTGCCAGCATCATAAGTGCACCTGCTTCTTCGTCACTGCTTAGTAGCTCATCTTCGAAATTAGGCAGCTCATCGAAATCGTTAGGATCATCATAAGTATCAAGCCAAGCACAGTCTAAAGAGTCCCTAGGTGCTTTCATCATAGATTTCAGAAAGAACTTCGCTTTCTCACTGCCTAAATTCATCTCAATAGTTCCATTACCACAGTCAATGACAGCTTGAACCGTATTCAAAAATGGCCTACCTAGTATGATAGGAGTTTCATTCTCAACATCCATCTCTAGAACATAGAAGTCAACAGGCACCCAAAGTTCACCAATTTTAATGAGCATGTCCTCTAAAATACCTTTAGGCAACCTAGAGCTTCTATCAGCTAATCTCAGGCTAATGGGTGTCGGTGTTAATTCTCCTGCATCAAGCTTTTTGTACAGAGAAAATGGCATCAATGAAATACTAGCACCCAAGTCACATAGAGCATTAGACACATTAACAGGACCTATTGTAATGGGAATACAAAATGCACCAAAATCATTTAACTTTTTAGGCATGGCATGTTGTACAATGGCACTACAGTTTGCATCAAGCGTAACATGATCACTGTCTAACTTTTTCTTGTTCGTGACAATATCTTTCAGAAATTTTGCATAACCAGGCATTTGAAGTATTATATCAGTGAATGGCATAGATACCTGAAGATTGCTAAGAAGTTTAGCAAACCTTTGGATGTGGGAATTGTCGTTCCGCTTTTTCAATCTCTGGGGAAAGGGTATTTTCTCCTTGATCTCATGCTTCCTTTTGTCGATTTCTGTTTCAGCATCTTGTTTCTGCAAAGATTCAAATAAGTTAGCAAAATTTTTAATTGAAGAAGGCTCGTTTACTTGATCGGAGGTGCGCTCGGCGGTGCGAGTGTTTTGCTCGGAGGTCCGACCGGACATGCGGGCTGATAGCTCGGAGGTGCGCTCGGCTACTGGGTCGTGTACCCGCTCGGAGGTGCGAGCGTTTTGCTCGGCCGTGCGGTCGTGTACCCGCTCGGACATGAGGTCGGCTGGTAGCTTGTTTGCTCCTTGCAATTCCTTCCCGTTCCTTAAAGTGATAGCATTGATATCCGTTGATTTTACATCGGCTTGAGCTGGTAATTGACTCTGAAATCTAGATGCAGATGCTTGCTGAGCTATTTGATTCTCCAATATTGCATTATGTTTCTGTAGTTCGTTAAGCTTCTGCAATATTTGTTGGCTTTCCTGCTGCTGCTGCTGCATCATCTGCTGACTCTGTTGCTGTTGCTGCATCATCTGCTGTTGTGTAGCTGCAAGCTGTGCAACAATAGAAGATAGGTCAGTCGGATTAGAATTGCTTGATGATGCCACATTACCTGGGTGAGCGTTTTGAGGTTTGGGAGCAACAGGTGCAACAGGATTGGCATTCCATGGCTTCGGGGCGGGGGCTGCATAGGTTGTTTGAGGCATCTGATTGTTCTGATGATTATTGTGATAGTTGTTCCATGGTTGACGCTGGTAGTTCCTATTAGCTTCATATGCAGGTCTGGTGTTGTTGTTGTAGGGCTGATTCCGTACGAAGTTCACATCTTCTTCAACTTGCATAGGCATGGGTGGTAATGGTACTGGATGCTGAGGAAGGACTCCAGGTGGTGGTGGAGCAGCGTACTGGTTATTGTATTCCATTCCCACTTGTGCTACGCTAGGACTCTGATTCTTCATCATTGTTTCGAACATTGTGGTGAGGCGTTGAATGTCGTCCTTGGTTGCAACAGCACCACTAATGAAGTCTCTGTCCTTAGGGTAATTGTTGCGTCCACTGCCAAACTGTAGTGAGTTTGATGCCAGTTCTTCTATCAGTTGGAAGGCTTCAGTTGGTGGCAGCTTGTTAATGGCTCCTTTTCCACTATTATCCATCAGATGTCGGGCTTCCTTATCCATTCCACTGTAGAAGAAATACAGCAACTGCCAAGCTGAGTTTCCATGATGTGGGCACTCCCACAGTAATCGTTTGAATCTTTCATAAGCCTCATGAAAATCCTCGCACATCTTTTGAGTAAATTTGCTGATTGCTTCTCTCAACTCTTTAGTCTTTGCTGGTGGGAAGAACTGCATCATAAATGCACTAGATAACTGGTCCCAGGTGGTGAAGGTGTTAGGCGGATGGTTTTTGAGCCATTCCTTGGCTCTGTCCCTTAGTGACAAATGGAACAGACGAAGGTACATCGTTTCCAGGTCCACATTTGTTGGCTTGTATGTCGCACAGAAATCCTTGAATTGATCCAGGTGATGATGAGCATTACCAGTCATCCCATTGTAGGCATTACTAGTTATCATCATTATCAGGCCGGACCTCCATTCGATATTTCCTCCTTCAGGCATCTGGATGGGATTTCCTTGAGTATGGGTTGATGGTATCATGAAATCTGCCACAGTAGGCTCCCTCTGCTGAACAGCAACGTTCACCAGATTGTTGTGATGGTTCTCCATCTTTCCTTTAGCTTTCCTTCCTCTCTTCGTCTTGCTTCTGGTTTGCATCAACAGACAAAGGAAAGATTAAAAGCGAGTACCAAACAGATAGTGTACTAATGTAATAAACAAAAATAATAACAGAAAATAAACAAATGACTAGTCCCCGGCAACGGCGCCATTTTGATCGGTTGTAAATGTAGTGATTGTAATGCAACACAGATCAAACAATTAATCTGAGTGTGACTCAGGTCGAATCCACAGGGAACTAGTTTGCTATTTTCTGTAAATAGTTGTTTATATCAGTACTGAAATGGGGGGTTTGAAATAAAAGTACAGCACAATAGAATGAATAAAAGGAACAATGAGATGACTAACACAGAATTAAAGGTTTCACTTGTTGCTGCATACGTTTATTGTTTGGTTGTTTTTCGGTTTGATGAAACATTGGGAATCAATGACTCCCCAAAAACAAACAGATTATAACACAAAGTCACTGCAGACTCAACTTTCGCTTCTTGCCTAACAGTAGATCTTAATATATGATAGTGAATTATTTCCCTAGGTCATTTGCTTTATTACATGCTCAACTTTCGCTTCTCGCATAATAATAAAACTAGATGCACAAATCATCAAGACTCAACTTTCGCTTCTCGCCTATCAGATTTCATCTCATTACATGCATAGACTCAACTTTCGCTTCTCGCCTATCATGCAACTATGTAAACCTACTGTGATATGCTACTGCAAACACAGACAATAGATGCAAACAATTCACATACAAACATTATTGATATCTCGCGGAAATACCAAAGACAGGATGCATGAATTGAACTATTCATATCTAATGTAAAGAAACGAAATCATAATCATATAAAAAGACATGTGTTACAACTGATGTTTCTGGGGATCCATTGGATCCCAATAAGCAGACTACTCACTCATGGTGAGTTGATACATAACAACAGCTAAAAATTGAAGTACAAGAGGTTAAGAGAAACCCTGATGATGAACTTCTTCTGTGAATGATGCTGCTGTCGCCAAGTATCTTCTGTGATTTTTCTCCGATTAGGTCTGATGCTGGATCCCTCACTGATGTGGTCTTTCTATAGTGTTGTTGCAATAACTTTGTGTTTCTCAATGCAGCTTTTCAATCTTCGATCGCCTCTTTGTGTCCCGATGAAATTCACATTGCTCGATGAATGGAAATAAATGCGCAAGCTCTAGGGTTTCAGGTCGGGTATGCGAGCGGCTGTGCGAGCTGAAGGGGTGGATAGCCGGGCGTGCATGCGAGGAGAAGGGGCCGGATGGCCGGGCGGGTGTGCGAGGGGATGGGCGCTGGGCAGCCGATCGTGGGCACGAGCAAGGAGGGTCGGGTGGCCGAGCGCGTGCACGGGCTGAAGAGGGCGGCTGAAGGTCGCATGGCCGAGCGTGGGTGCGAGGGGATGGCCGAGCGTGGGCGCTGGGGATGGCCGAGCGTGGGCGCTGGGGATGGCCGAGCGGCTAACCAAGCATTTTGCGACTTTAACCCATATTTTGCAATTTTGCTATTTATTTCTCAAATTGATCTCAAATTGATTTTCCACTGAAACACTAAGTAAAAACATCAAATCTGCGTAATATTATATGCATATGGAGTTCAAAGTATGCGAATTTGTTCATCAAACATCATGCAAATAATCGCTCATCAGTGTGCATTCCGAAATGAATGTGCAGATGTGTTATCATCAAGGGTGTATTGACATATCAAAACGAAAGTGCAGATGTGTTATCAACTATGATGAAATGACATAAACGAAGGGTGTTATCAACATGAGTGTGCAACTGCGTTATAAACGAAGGTGCAGATGGGTGTGCATTCCGAAACGAGTGTGCAGATGTGTTATCAATAAGGGTGTATTAATATATCAAAACGAAAGTGCTGATGGGTGTGTATTTCGAAACGAAGGTGCAGGTGTGTTATCAACAAGGGTGTAATGACATATCAAATAAAGAAATTGAATGCAATTTATTTTGAAAGATTTCATTTATAAAAAATGAACATAAGTAGAATATAAAAAAAAGTAACAAAAGACTTGTACAGTATATTCTACAAAGCATGACTAATCATCCCATAACACTTTAACCCTGCAACTTGTAGAACTACGGAATCCATCCAATTTGGTACACAATTTGTGTTTTATACAAACCCAAAAAGAGCATGGTTATTATTAATACACAATTTGAATACTTAAAAATGCATATACAACACAGGAACATGGATAAATCCTTTTTTGTTTATACAAAGTACAATTTGCGTGAGTTGATACTAAGAAATAATCTATGTGCTTATTGGAAAGTGTGTGTGGGTAGATGCGGTAGCCTCCTTCACAATCCTGCATCTGATCCAAGGCCATGAAACATGACCGCCCATTGTTTAGGAGGATATTCTCTGCACGAACAGATACTAATAATTTTTATATAATTCACCAAGACCCAAGCTATGCTAAAATAACCCACAGTGCTGATATTCGTAAAATTAAGAACTTCAGTCCACAATTCGACATTTTTGAGCCAAAAATTCACATTTTGAACAAAAAGAAAAATGTACAACATTTTTTTAACTAGAATGCACAAATACTAGACAGATGCTCGGTTATGAAGAACTGGGTGACAAAACTGAAAACCCCAAGCATAAAAACACATCGGACATCTAACAATGAAGTTTACAATAACTAACACTCTTTCAAACATGTTAGATTTCATATGACTTTGCATACTCAAGCAAACACATTGCAACAGCAAAGCTCAACTTGAAATTTGAATTTATCACCATAAGTCTTATTAAAAAAATAGGACACATAAATATCACTCTGTACCACCAAATAAAAAGACCAAGCCAAATATGGATCCCAATCTTTCATGCACAATTCTAATCCCTAAGGTTCGGATAACCATCCACTCCCAGTCACTCCCTTTCATTTTTTTCTTAAAACACCTTTATCAGTCAATAAACTTAACAGGACGAAAAGAAGATATCCAATACCTCTGTTCCTTAAGTTCTAAGCTGGAAAGCTGAATATTCCTGGAACTGATGAATTCCAGCTTCTCCTCCGCAAAAGGCTGTCGGCATAAATATCTACATTAGAAAATCACCCCAAATCAGATTACAACAATCAACAACAACAACAAAAAATAGTAAATTTCATTAGACTAAACCTTGAACTGAGGATAAACTACATGATCGAACGAAGCCCTAGGATTTCAAGAAACGTGAAATTGAACTTGCTGGGCAAATCGATCGATAAAACCAGTCTTCCACCGTCGCGAAGTTTAACGGCGGAACGATCTATGCTGGTTGGTCGCCCGTGGCCATATCGAGCGGCGTCTTCACATCTCGTCACATCCTTGACTCCCAAATCCCTCAACAACGACATACACGGCGGATCCAGGTGCTGATGGTCGGAACTACATATTTTTGAGTTTTTTCAGGAATACGAACGCCGGATCTGACTGGCAACTCCAACCACCAGCGTCTCGCACGCAGCACTTCAAATTGGAGGAGATTGAAATTGGGGAAGACTCTGGAACTGAAGAGAAACGGAGAGAAGCTTAGAATGGATATCGGATGAAAGAGAAGAGAAGTGCATATGGGTCTCGTCTCGGTCGGATGAGAGAGACGGTATATAGTAGAAGTTATGAGTATTGTTATTACAAATACAAAAAATGCCCTTTGAAAATGAATTTATAATTTGTTTAGTGTTATAAAAGGTTAAGAAAATGGAAAAGATAGTGGGGCAGGTGTCATGTTTTCATTGGATGATGAAAATGATGTGTCTGACTGTGTGGTTGAGATGCTGCCTCACGTGCCTCATTCTAATTTTGGTGCCTCATTTGATCGCTCCTCTATATATATATATATAGGGAGCGGATCAAATGAGAACCACCATTTAAGTTACAAAATGAGAACCATCACCTTTGGACCACTCTATTCTAAATGCTACTATATATACTATATATTATATTCTCTATGTCATATGCTTAGAGCTATATAATATATATAAATGGAGTTAAATTAAGCTCTTCCCCTCCTCCATCTGTCTGGTAGCAGGGATGGACCACTTTGGTGTACCTCACTCTTTTTAAGATGAGGATAATGAAGATGAGAGTATAGAGAGGTATCAGGTAGAGTCCAGCAATGACCTGTGTAACTCTCAGTGCACATGCTAAAACTAAGCAGCATTGGTAGTAGCAGCAAACCAGCAGCATCCCCCATCACAATCTGGCCACCAATTAAGCAAGACTCACGCGTACAGCAACCAGCAGCAGGGACCATTTGAGGGAAGCCAACTTGAGGTTTTTGCCCCATCAGAATAACCCCACTAATTGGACCATGCATGCGTAGGCATTTATTTTCATCTCAAGGTCCATTCCATGTTGGTATGATCGATGATACAAGCAGACATTATTAATTATTATTTTTATTTGAACTATATATGTGAGATCCCCTTTGTTTTGGAAAGAACTTGATACCCCATTAATTTGCATCATTTTGATATGCACTTTCATATACGTGCACTATGATGCAGAGCCACGTACGCGTTTTACTAACTTCATTAAAATCCAAATTTTCTAAAATATACTTTCATTTCTTAATTTGAAAATGAGGTGACGAATTTAGAGTGTTAAATTAGCAACATGGCATGAAACAAAGTGGCTGAATATATAATAATATATGTGACTCTTGAACAAACAAAAAGCATATATATATATATATATATATATATATATATATATATATATATATATAGGAGCCTCTCCTTTTCTTTTCTTTTTTGCGTTTTGTATATATTTGAGTGTTGCAGCATCGATCTGTACGTAGGGAATAATATATAGAGAGATTTAAAAGACATACACTTAAATGGTAAAACTGCTAAATAAAACAAATATAGGCAACTAGCAGATGATGAATAAGTCGAATTCAGTGCATGCTGTCTGGTCCCCCCCTCCACACATGTCCCCCCTTCCTTGTTGATAAATGATGATGAGAGTAGGAGAGATGCCCTAGAAAAAAATTGAGATGGAGAGAATGAGAAAGTAGTAACTGTTAAGCCAAGTCAAGAGAGAGAGAGAGAGAGAATCTTCATTGCATCTTTACTATAGGCAGTGACCAAGTGTTCTTTGATTTGTGTTTGAGGAGCTAGCAGATGCAGGCTCAACCGCTTGCCTAGACTTTACTTTATTTATGGTATGGTGGTGGTGCGTCATCATGGGATGAAGCTGCCAGCATGATCTAAACTTTCCTCTCTCCCTTGTGTGGTCTGAGAGGATAGATCAGATCATGTGGCAGTTTCATCCTCTTGTTGCCTAGCACAACAACAACAAAAACCCTAATTGGGCAAATTGTCCGTCAGACTATATAGGGTTTCAAACGCACTTTCAGCACAGTACTGCTTCGACCGAAGAGGTATATAGCCAAATCTTCTCTTCTGCTTTCAGCAAATATTTGTTAAAAGATTAGGGTTTGAATGATATTTTCTCGATATTTTCAAAGTGTTGATTTCCAGATCTTACACCTGTGTGTGTCTTTTGTATATATGCAGCTTTCAGTTGAGACGTTTATTGGTATATATCTTACACAGAATCTGAAGGTCAGTCTTGAACGTATTAATTACTGGGAATTAGGGGAATAAAAGCCTTCAGGTTTTCTTGGCTGGGTACTATGTAATTACTAATTAGGGTAAATGGCAGGCCATAATAATAAGGCCCAACCTTCAGAAGCTGTCACTTATGTATTAATCTGAAAGCTACTAATAATAAATAGTTTTCAGTATATTGTTATATATATACATTTTGTGATGCTACAATTCTCACATCAGCCCCTCTCAGTTTGGTGAATGATATTGGTAAATAAATGCATGCTAATGAGCTTATATATCACCTCTCTTTACTTGTGTCGATGAAAGATAATTATTATTTTTTTTAATTTTAAATTCCACCATACTAGGCAGGGAATGGACAAATTTCATATGCATGCCAAAGGTGTGGATCTATATAGGGGGTTTGAACCCTCGACCTACTGATCATTTGACCAAAACTTATGACCGCTAGACCGCGCTAACCATGATGCGTGCGAATTAATGTTTCAAAATGATTTCTGAAAAGAGTACAAATCTTTCTCCAATTTTAAACGATAATTACTTTTAGATATTTGCGGGTCAAACTATGAGTCTGTGACATTCTGTTAATTAGTCTACATGTAAATTCGTTATAGTGTCAAATTAGATTCATGTACGTCGTCTTAGCTCTCCTCTTACCACTGGGTCACACCATGTATGATGTTCGTCGAAACAATACTTTCCCTTCTTTTAATGTGTTCGTGCAAGAAGCTTAGTTGTTTTGAGTAGCTTCATCCAAGCAGAAAAGATCGAGGTTTGTAAGACAGAACAAGCAAATCGGTTTAATTACACTAAGGGCTGTTTTGAGTACGTACCTTCAATATCCGAGTAGCTTCTTGATAATTTGAGAATATTGAAACAGTGCTTATTGCTTGCCCTTCTTTTGGCACGTATATGCAAAAAGCTTAGTATAAATGAAAGGAGAAGAAAAGTGAAACGAGTTCTTTTTTTTGGGATTGAAAATGAACAAACTTTTTGACCAAAAAGTTTTCCATCAAAAAAAAAAACAAATGAACAAACTTTTTGATCTTATCGTGTAATGGCGTTCGCAGGCCCAACAAGTTTCAGCCCGTAACGCCCTGAATCGGCCCAATAAAAAATCAACTGCTCGGCCCAATAGTTTATCTTCCGCTTCAATCCGCATGTTGTCCCGCCGTCATCACTCAGCACTAAAATTTTCAGGTTGACGAAAATCGAGGTTGATTATTAAACAAACGATTCAAAGAGTCGCCACGCCGGTTTTTAGGCCGGATGGACGCTGCGAGAATGCTTTCCAGAGTATTCCGATCGTTTTCCAATTGTTGGACCCTTTGTGTTTTGATGATAACAAACACTTAGCTAATATTTGACTTGAGTGTGCAGAAATCACAAATCTGTCTGAGAAGTCACAGGGTCCAGACTGTCTGAGAGAAACGTGACTGGACATCTCTGAGAGAGCTCAGCGCTACAAAAGAGATGAGATCTGCGTGACAGACGAGATCAAGCTCAGTAGATATACTCAAGATATGATATGGAAATATCTGAGCAGATATACTCAAGATATGGTATGGAAATATACGAGCTGGATATGGAAGGGAAATAATTGATTGAGTTAAGATATGGCAATATCTTAACAGAATCAGATCTGCAAGAACGGATCTCTGATGTAGATCAGATCTCTTGGACATCTCTGAGAGAGAGCAAAGCTGCGAGAGAGATGCGTTCCGTGAGAGAGACAAACCGACTTATGACGAGATTGGATCGGCGAGAATATACTCGATACAAATCAGGAGATATTCGAGTATATATGATGGATAATTGATGAGAAGAATTAATATCGGTATATACACTGAATATATGTCGAGTATATACGAAGAGAAGATACATGCCAGATTTGGAAGGGAAATATGTGATGTGGTTAAGATATGGAAATATCTTAACCATATCATATCTGCTGGATAGCAATCGGATCTGCGACAGAGATCAGATCAGCCGACTTGAAGACTAATATAAATAGAGGAGAAGTCTTCAATATGAAGGGCAGCTTTCGGAGAGAGCAGATCGGCTTTTGGACAGAACGAATCGGAGATAGAAGAGCGATCAATTCCGGAGCTGACGAAGTACTGCTGTGTGCGGACGAGACAGATCGTGTTAGTTGATACTTTGAGTTGAGTAGAATTGTTAGCTGTCACTGAGTGAGACAAAGTGTAACAATCTACAAGCATACTCTTTCATCAATAACATTGATCTTGAAGCCCTTCTGGAACTGTCCAGAAGGCAAGTGGTTTTCAGCCTGCTGCAAAGGTTGCAGTAAGGTTTCCACTATAAATCTGTGAGTCTTTACTTTCCGTATAATTTCCTGTGTTACAGATAATTTCCGCTGCCATCTGTCTGAGGGATACCACTCTGGGATCTCCCTCACATAGTTGGCTAACCTAACGATCCAACAATTGGTATCAGAGCCGGGAAGCTCTAGATTTTGTGTTAGCCTTTGCAGGAAATCATGTCAGGCAGAAACGACTCGTTCTGGAAGCCGCCGGTGCTCAGCCCGGGAGAGTATGACTGGTGGAAGGATCAGTTCGAAGCTCACGTCTGCTCCCTGGATGGGAAGCTGTGGCGTGTATTTGAGAAGGGTAACTTCCCTATTCTGGATATGACAGATCCTGCCAAACCGAAAGAGAAGGAGAAAGACGACTACACAGATGCTGACTACAAAGCTCTCCAGCAGAATGCCATGGCTAAGAAGGTTCTGTACATGGCCCTCTCACAAGGAGATCAGGTGAAGATGGCCGTGTACAAAACTGCGAAGGAGCAGTGGGATGGCTTGACTAGACTGTACGAGGGAAACGAAGACATAAAAAGGAACAGAATCCTAGCTGCCACAAAGGATTACGAATCTGTCGAACAGCGCAAGGACGAATCTCTGGAGAACTTCTACACCAGATTTCAAGTCATAGTCGCACAGCTGAACTCCCTGGATGAGGTACTCCCACAGTGGAAAGTAACTCATCAGTTCATGCAAGCTCTCAGCTCCAGATGGGACACAGTAACTACTGCTCTCCAAGCTCAGAAGGGGATTAAAGACGTTACTCTGGAAGAGCTCGTGGCGAATCTGCAAAGCCAAGCTGGAATAGCAGAGAGGAAAATGGCTAGGAGGCAAGCAGGAGAATCTCAAGCTATAGCATTGAAAGTTGAGAAGGCTTTGGATATGGCACAGGTGAGTATGTCATCTAAAGGTGAGGATGAGGAGATTGATCTCCTCTCGAGAGTCTTCAAGATGGCAAACACAGGGAGAGCACAGAACTTCAACAGAGGTCTGTCTGGTGGAAGAAACTCTGGCAGAGAAGAAAGTAGGACAGAGGCAGGAGCAAAGGAAGAAAGAACCTGCCATCACTGCCAGAAAAAGGGGCATCTGGCTAGAGATTGCTACAGCAAAAAGAAGGGTGAACCACCTGCCCCAAAGGAAGCTCATGCCATGTTCGCTGCCTGGGGTGACTCAGATGAGGAGCGCAGCGATGGAAAGCGAGCTAAGGAGCCATGTCTGATGGCGAACTCCGCAAACAATGAGGTAAATGAATCTGACTCTTTTATAGATCAAGTGTTTAGTGAATCTGACTTTGCAGAAACTATTGGAGAACTGCTGAAGAAGATCACAAGCCTTAAGGAACAGATTGAGATCATGAAAGATGAACATGAAGACGACATGGAGAACAATCGTCTCTGGTCAACCAAAGCTATGCAACTTGAGAGAGAAATGGAGGAGCACATCTGCAAATGTCCCACCTGCGACAGAGGGGACGCACAAATCAGTGATCTAAGTGACGAACTGAGGGGCATGAGAATTGATGACACCAGGATGGTAGGATCAATTGCAGAATCGGTCAGTATCCAGTTGGATAACGAGGAAATCCGTCAGACCGTTGCAGATCTCAGACAAAAAGAGACGGAGAGAAAGAAAATCTGGCTTCGAGAACTAGAAGCTAAAAAGGTCGAGGAAGTAAGAAACGACTACAACAGGAAGTTTGCCAGACCTGGACTTGGGTATGTCGGAGTGATGGAAGAAACTGATGAAGAGGCGGCAAACAGAAGGATTGCCAAAGGAAAGGGACCAATGACTGAAGTCGGAGAGGGCTCCCATCAGCAGAGAAAGCCGGAACCCACAAGACAGTCGGGAAGAGCAGCCGCATCTCTGAAGGAGAGTCATCTCCATGACAATGACTCTGGACTTTTTAAGGGTGGGAAGGCCTTTGAAATTTGGAAGGAGATGAGTTCCAACCGTCAACCTTTCTCGATCGACTCTCAGGCACGGAGAAACAGGAGACCTGTGCCCTTAGAGAGACACAAGAAAACTAGCAGCCTCTATTACCGTGTCTGCTGGCACTGTGGTCACTCTGGCCATTACAGAGCAGACTGTGAGAAATGGAAAGAAGCCAACGAGAGGAGTCGCAGCTATCAGAGAAAGGCCAGTACTGCTTATGTCCCTAGGAGAAAGGTTTCTCCTCATAGAAGGGAAGACAGAGCTGAATGGGTTCTGTCTCACCATGACACAGCCATCTACGGACGACCCAGGAGAACTCCCAGGGGGACAATCAATCTCGCTGATGATAATGATTCCCGTCCTTTAAAGTTTCCTTCTACTGTTAAAACTGTCCCAAAACCCAGTAAGCCCAAGCTTGTCTGGGTTCGTAAAAACTAATCTCTCTCTCGCAGAAGTGAGGCCCCGACCCTGGTATCTGGACAGGGGATGTTCCGGGCACTGAGGGGGAATCCAGGACTACAAGCGATGGGAGAGTTATACAGCCACCGGCAAGGCTGAGGGACCACCATTGTTACATATCGCAGGATCAGATTGCGGGCTGCAAGATAGACAGGAAGTCCACGTCAGGGATGGCTCAGTATCTTGGACCGTGTCTCATCTCTTGGGCTTCAAAGAAGCAGTCCTCAATTGCACTGTCCACCGCTGAGGTGGAATACACTGCTGCTGCTACTTGCTGTGCGCAGCTGCTATGGCTCAGGCAACAGCTAAGTGACTATGGTGTTCTTACTGATTGTGCTAAAATTCTGTGTGATAACACTAGTGCTTTTAATATCTCTAAAAATCGTGTGCAGTTTCCACACACTAAGCATATAGAGATTCGATATCACTTTCCGTGAGACTGTGTTGAAGAGGGCATAGTGGAGATGGAATATTGCAGAACTGAGGGACAGATAGCAGACATATTCACAAAGGCAACGCACAGGGAACCCTACGAGAAGCTGAGGCTTGAACTAGGTATGGTTTCTCTTCCTTAGAGCTATGATCATATGTTGCTCCCTCAGTGATTGGCTAGACTAGATGCATATGAGTCACGTCTGATGGAGAATTTAACATGGATGTTCTGTGTTAGTGAAAAATTAAGTTGTGTTCACACTGTATCCATGCATGCTAGATATGTGATTGATGACTGTAGTAGGGACTGAAAAACATGAAATTCTGAATCTTCTTTCTGCCCAAAAGAGACCTCCATAGTTGATCCCACATTATAAGCCCAGGAGGTACTCTAGACCAACCCTAGCCTATCTTCATGTGGGATATTCCTATGAGCCCGTTGATGTGCTGTTTTTCTGGAGTTATTCCACATGAGATATGAAGATGATAAAAATGTGTTTGGATGATCTTATTTGTTTTTGCCTGATTGTGTGTGGTGTTATTTGTACCATTTGGGTAAAGTTAGCACACCATACCAAAAACCTTGCGTACCCATGAGACAGGTCAGATTGAGTTATCACTGTGGAAGGTTCAACTTTGGCTGGGAAACAATCTATGTGACAGTTATGGAAATGGAGATTGCTGCCATTTTCAAGGCCGCTGAAATGGAGCAGCGATTACTGAGATGAAAAAGTTATAGTGAGGAAAAGGTGAGGGCAGCTCTCCTACTTTTGAATTCAATGTTGAAGAGTTTGAGCCCATGATGATTGGTCGTGTGAGGGTGATTTCCATGCGATAGAAAGTAAGTTTTGCGTGCTTAAAAGGATGTGCCTTGTGGTGGAGAAGAGAATACTACAGTTCTGTAAGTACGCGAGAAAGTCAAATGATGATGTAATCTCGTCGAGGTGACTTCCTTTGATAGAGGAATGAAGAAGCAGAGAAGACCACGTTAGATGGGTGGCTAGCTATGTGCAGGTCACTCTCATGCAGTTGACGGTGTGGAGAATGATGATGACCTGAGTCTTTCCCTCAGAATGGACGGGGAAGGCTATCCTTGAGCTGATGAACTGTTCAGAAGTTGAAGGAAAGTGATGACAAGCCAAGTTGCTGTGTTGATGACTTGTATGGAAAATTCAACAAAGTCAGGTGTGCACGTTGAGCTGGTCATCAAGTAACATGATGCTGTGCAATAGGCATTCTTAACTCAAGAAGTTGTGAAGGATGTCGGATGACAGTTTTGAGATGTTCAAAAATGACAAGAATAGTAACCTTGGGAGTAAAACCCAAAAGAGGGTATGATGAAGGCCCTGCCGCTGCGTGATAGAAACGTGAGGTATGGAAAATGGTCCACGAGTGCTGCAAGATCAGTCTTGGTGATGGTAGTGTATTCAGTTGAGTCACACACATTATGAGAAGAAGATCATGAGTCCTGTGGCGCAGTTGGTGTTCTTCTTGCTCCTACTTATGAGCGTGATTACTGAGGTCTGGAGTACTCTGCAGGAGAAGGATGGATAGTTCCACGCTCCCCATCACAGTCACCTATAGAAGAAGATATTATTGAAGTGACTCCCGTTTCTGTTCCTGTGCGTGAAGAAGCTGTTCTCCCCTCTGATAGTATGGGCGAGATGATGTCGTTGTTGAAGGAGCTTCAGATTGAGGTTCAGGAAGCTCTGACTGAGATGTAGAGAGTTCGGTCTGCATTGGAGGAAGTGAGGTCTGAGCTGCAGGATGTGAAGGAGAGGTTAGCAGCCTTGGAGGTGGCAGTAGAGGTAGACTCGGGTGGTGTGACAGCTGTGCTGGAAGGGCTCCCATCGCAGATCAAGAGCCTTGGCACAGAGACTGTGGAACAGTTGAAGGTTCTGTCCCAGAATGATTCTTAGTCTGGACTGTCTCATGGACCTCCCTCTTTGCCAACCCTACCACATATATCCCTGCTTCCTTGAAATTTCTTTTTGAATTTCATGTTAGATGTCTCTGTGCATTTTGATTTCCCTGCTTGGATGTGTGGTGTCCGTGTGACACACTTATGACTTGCTGGCATGACTGAAGTGTTTTCTTTCCATTACTCTGTGTTCCTATTTGCATGTCTTTTTGATGATGCCAAAAGGGGGAAGAACTATGTGCATACACTAAGGGGGAAAATCAGTACCATAGATTAAGCGGATGTCTATCTGAGGGGGAACTGCGCTCTGCTAGAGCTAAATGAAAATCGAATTGAATAAACTCTGAAATAACTGGCACCTGTAGGAAATTGCTGATGTGCTGTGTGTGTGATTTCTTATTTGTGAAGAAGTGTTTGTCATCATCAAAAAGGGGGAATTTGTTGGACCCTTTGTGTTTTGATGATAACAAACACTTAGCTAATATTTGACTTGAGTGTGCAGAAATCACAAATCTGTCTGAGAAGTCACAGGGTCCAGACTGTCTGAGAGAAACGTGACTGGACATCTCTGAGAGAGCTCAGCGCTACAAAAGAGATGAGATCTGCGTGACAGACGAGATCAAGCTCAGTAGATATACTCAAGATATGATATGGAAATATCTGAGCAGATATACTCAAGATATGGTATGGAAATATACGAGCTGGATATGGAAGGGAAATAATTGATTGAGTTAAGATATGGCAATATCTTAACAGAATCAGATCTGCAAGAACGGATCTCTGATGTAGATCAGATCTCTTGGACATCTCTGAGAGAGAGCAAAGCTGCGAGAGAGATGCGTTCCGTGAGAGAGACAAACCGACTTATGACGAGATTGGATCGGCGAGAATATACTCGATACAAATCAGGAGATATTCGAGTATATATGATGGATAATTGATGAGAAGAATTAATATCGGTATATACACTGAATATATGTCGAGTATATACGAAGAGAAGATACATGCCAGATTTGGAAGGGAAATATGTGATGTGGTTAAGATATGGAAATATCTTAACCATATCATATCTGCTGGATAGCAATCGGATCTGCGACAGAGATCAGATCAGCCGACTTGAAGACTAATATAAATAGAGGAGAAGTCTTCAATATGAAGGGCAGCTTTCGGAGAGAGCAGATCGGCTTTTGGACAGAACGAATCGGAGATAGAAGAGCGATCAATTCCGGAGCTGACGAAGTACTGCTGTGTGCGGACGAGACAGATCGTGTTAGTTGATACTTTGAGTTGAGTAGAATTGTTAGCTGTCACTGAGTGAGACAAAGTGTAACAATCTACAAGCATACTCTTTCATCAATAACATTGATCTTGAAGCCCTTCTGGAACTGTCCAGAAGGCAAGTGGTTTTCAGCCTGCTGCAAAGGTTGCAGTAAGGTTTCCACTATAAATCTGTGAGTCTTTACTTTCCGTATAATTTCCTGTGTTACAGATAATTTCCGCTGCCATCTGTCTGAGGGATACCACTCTGGGATCTCCCTCACATAGTTGGCTAACCTAACGATCCAATACCAATTGTGAATGATGGGATGACGTGCCCACGTCAACACGAAGTGGAGCAACAGACTCTCATTTTTTCACGTTTTATGTTTTTCTTGTCTGTATAGTTCCTGACTGATTAATTTGTTCCAGCTTTAAGACCTCGACTTGCCGTTATCTTTGTAATTCACAGCTAATATCAAAAAAAAAAGAGTCGCCAGGCATATGATTTCTTCAACTCCTCATCATTTTTAAAATTATTTTGGTCATTCATGGTTAGTAAGCACGGTGGTCAAGCATTACTATAAATACAATACCCGACCCTTCCCTTCACTTTCTAGTTTTCTACAATATTATTTTTTCTAATTGATAAATTTAATAAAAGTTAATACCAATTCACACTATTCAGTATAATTTGCTAGAAAAAAATCCGGTGCAAATGACATATTTTTATAATAAATATAAAGTAAAGATTGTCCTTTATTTGATCATTTGGACGGATGTAATTAAATCCTGTTTATGGTTAATTTCTCGATGACAGGTTATAAAATACTATTGACGAACTATGTCGTACTTTTAATTTCTCGGTGACAAATTATAGGGTTGAGATCTGGTGAGAAGTGACTTTAACATGAGAAATGAGAATTATTCTTGTCCATTGATGATTGCCAATCAACAGCCTAGATCAATTCACGTATTTAATCAAAAACACGGAAGTTTAAGTGTAAAAGGTTAATATCGTCACACAACATATCCATAAACCACTCCCGTTGTTTCCTCGGACGAAACCCTAACCCTACCACTGTTGCTTCCGTCCGTTGCTACGAAGCCAAAGCTACGGACGACCACCACTAACCGGCGGAAACGAAAGAAAGGACGCCATATACACCGAATCCGATCTCGACGGCCATGGCTCGGAAAACCGCAACCAAAGATGACCACCGACAACCTCCGTCGAAGCAACCGATTCAAACGCCGGGTGAGTTTCCGATTTTCAATTTTCGTTTTCCGTTTCTCGATTGCTAACACACGAATCGATTTGTCAATTACGGTTTTACTAATTTCAATTCCAGTTCTCGGCGTAACTGCCTATCATAATCCGTAGCATAAGCCGGCAAAATCCGTAGCTTTATAGTTGGTTTTTGGAAAGGGGTTGAAACACTGCCATGTTTACCTTTTCGATTTAGTATGTCAACTCGAGTTTGTTGATGCCTGAATTTTTTGATTTTTGAGTATGCGAAGTTGCATTCACTCATCTATCATATAACTTCCTATCATAATCCGTAGGAAACTATGAAAGATGAATACGTAGCCCTTTAGGCTTGTTGTATTCTATGATTTGTACCGTAGAATCTCAAACTGGCTGAAGATAATGTTACATTAAATGTCTTTGTAGATCGTAAGCGGAAGAGGAACACAGCCAAAGAAGATCCAAAAGAAACCCAACCACAAATGAAGCGCAAACAAATTCCATATCAAACAAGCACCCAGACTCTCAAAGGTGTTGCGTTGGGTTTAATCAACTCATTGTTGTTTTATAAACTACCTGTTTTAATCTAAATGTGTTTACTCATTATAGTTGGCAGATATCCAGCTCATACAAAAGGGATCAACGAAGTAATTGATACATATACATCCAACAACATTAAGAAAACAGGTACAAATTGCAAACATTCAGTAAATATTTAATCATTATCCGTATGTCTGGATGCAAGTTTCTTTATCCGTATCTTTAGTAGCATAATCCGTAATAAAGTGATTGGGTCATTATCCGTAACAAAGAAGCATAATACGTGTTTCTGAATCATTATCTGTAGCTAAGTAAACATAGTCCGTATTAGATTTAACAGTTGCCTAACTTTTTTATATTTTCTTCTTATAGCTGGTGCAAAAAAACATCAAAAAAAATTATCCGTACTGTTAGTGGTTTGTTTGCAACCAACTTGATTATACATTGACTAATTTTCTCATGGTATGTCAAGTAATTGGTTTTATTCTGCATAATCTTTTCTTTGCACTGTTAGTGGTTTGTAAACACCTCATGAACACACTTGCATCTTAACGAAAACTAATCTGTTTTCAGGATGCCTCTGTTGAAAAATCTGATAAACTAGAAAATGGAGCTAATACAGATGGCACAAAAAGCAACAGATATCGTAAAGCATCCGGTGGTTTGTCAAAGGCTGAAAAAGAAGAGGGTGAACTGTCGCCGACTCGTGATTCCGACGATGATGCTCCTCCATCTCCTGTATCTCCTGTTGAGGATCTTGATATCAGAAGCCCCCAATATGAAGTTGGGGAAGCAATATGTTCTCAGGATGTTGTTGATGATAATGACGCTGATGCGGACGATGAAGACAGCGAAAATGCCTCAGTTGCTGGTGAAGTATCAGGTAGTGAATCTGCAGGAGAAGATTGTTCACATGAAAAAAATGTAGCAGAGCATGATGAGATTTACGGGAAAGTGGAAAGTGAAGGAGAGGCTGAAGGGCTCCATGATGCAAATTTTGCCGGTGGAGATGGTGTGATGCCACCTATGTCTGAGCGCTTTTTGTTGAATGTTAGACCTCTTGCAAAATATGTTCCTCTAGAGTTGTGTGACAAAGCCAATAAAGATGCCCGGGTGTTCTATGGCAATGACAATTATTACGTGCTTCTTAGGCTTCATCAGGTCAATTATTACGTTCTATGCCCGGGTGTAATAATTAGATTTAGGGCAATGTATCTTGCTCATTTGTATCACACAGGGTATTTATAATTTGTTGCATCACGGTCATAATCCGTAGCATTATAAGTATAATCCGTAGAATTCTCAGCAAAATCCGTCATAATCAGTACCACTGTAAGCATTATACTATGATTTGTTAGCATAATCCGTAGCAATGTACGCATAATCTGTAACAATGTACACATAATCCGTAGCAGTGTACGCATAATCCGTAGCAAAGTACACATAATCCGTAGCAGTGTACGCATAATCCGTAGTAAAGGAATCATGTTTTTCCAAAATTCAGGTGATACAAGAACATAAAGAACAATTACCAGTTTTTTTATAAAAAAATGTAATCCATAGCAAAGTACACATAATCCGTAGCAGTGTACGCATAATTCGTAGTAAAGGAATCATGTTTTTCCAAAATTCAGGTGATACAAGAACATAAAGAATAATTACCAGTTTTTTATAAAAAAATGTAATCCATAGCAAAGTACACATAATCCGTAGCAGTGTACGCATAATCCATAGTAAAGGAATCATGTTTTTCCAAAATTCAGGTGATATAAAAACATAAAGAACAATGACCAGTTTTTTTATAAAAAAATGTAACGTAATGTAAGAATGTTACAATCAGATGTTGTATGTGTTATCAAGTCCAGCAAAATTAACAGAAACACAAGCAACTTTCATCTTCGAGGGCGCGAGTTTGTTCATTGGTATCACCTGCAAAAATCAGCGCAATGTTAAAGATGTTACGGATTATGAGGTGTTGACTACGTATTATACGAAGCCTGAGAAGAACAAAGTTACTAACCTAATGCTCTAGTAACCTGATCCATCTTTGCCGCTTCTGATTGCAGAATGGCAGAAGTTTTCTTTCCATCAGCAATATTGATGTGAGCCTGTCGCTCTCCAGTTAAATATGTAGCCATGAATAACGTGCAAAAAATCGAACTATGCAGATTTACATTCTCACTAATACTTCTTGTAAGAATGCCCTAAATTGAAAGAAAAGAGAAACAAATTACACTCGACGCATATAAGAAAAAGGAGATCAAGAGCAGTTTTCATCATTTGAAATTGAGCAGCGAATAATTAGCATTAGGTCACCTTCGGACTCAAGAACCTGAGCTCTTTTCTTGCGCTCAGCTTCTGCTTGCATTTCCATAGCAGCTCTCACTCCACGAGGAGGAGAAATGTCCCCTAAAGACCAAACCAAACACTGTATGACCCAATAGGATAAATGGAGACAACCAGCAACCTATTACTTAACCAGACAACAGGCAAAATGGGTGCAAGGTAAACTAGACACATATGCAACTTTTTTTTTGATGAGAGACACATATGCAACTTAACCAACAAGATTTTGTGACACGAGGAGCTCAGGACCCACATAAGAAAATTAGGCTTGTGTACTATTTCAAAGGCATGTCTGAAAGTAATCAACATTGCATCAACTACAAAATAAAGCATGAACAGATCTTCTCATCTTGATGGGGTAAGTGTCCAATAAACTCGTGGCTTAATGAATACTAGAACTAGCAACTTCAGTTTTAATAACGAATTTCACACACATTGCAACAGGACAATAGTCTAAATCATACTATGCCTTTGACCACTAAATACAAAACAGGAAACAGATAAACGCTAACCGATATGTTCACATTTAACACATCCCTCTCCTCAAAAGTCTTGTCAAGAGTGATCTTGCCGAGATAAGATGTCATAGTTGTCTGTGCTAGCTGCACTATGGCATAGATTGGGTTCTCCATCCCATAAGAAGCAAGCTTCGAATCCACAATCTGGATCAATCAAATAAACTTAGACCACAATCAATACACAATGACTAAAACAAGGAAAACAAATAGCACACACAGGTAACATTACCTTCACATAAAAACTCCATCTATAATGATGCTCACGTTATCTTTCGTAATGGCAGATTGATCAGGGATCGGAATACTAAGTCATGAGAATTGACCAACACGAAGACAACAATAACCCCATCACAGGAACTTTTTTTCCTACCAACAAATTAAAGTAGAAAACCGGCACAACCCAAGGCTGCTTCCTCTCATGAATGCTTGTAAAATTTATTCCTTAATCCAGAAATCCCCTTCCTCCTCTTTGTTTCGGCATACATCACACCCAATGGAGCCGAAAACGGCACCTGATTCGATCCTGCAGTGCTGAGATTGCCCCTCGCTCGATCGGCCCGCACATGAAAAACCCTCCATCTCCTGCAACCGCAGCCCTCCATCTCCTGCGACCGCCTCTCCGTCCTCTGATGAGTCGAATTCTCGACTCGTTCACATGCCCATTTACGAAGAGTTTTGGTCCATTTCCGATGCTATTTCGATGCCATTTGACCCCTCTCCTTGTACTTCAGGCTTGGAATGACCATACTTTGAGCTCAGAACCTTAGCACGAAGAAGCGAGGAAAATTCGAAGATTCGAGCAAAAGTTGGCAGAAATTCACTCCAGTCGATCGACTGGGAAGCTCCCCTGCTCCAGTCGATCGACTCGCCAGAAGAAACAGGAGCTGCTGCAAATCCGCCTATCTCAGTCGATCGACTCACCTTCAGTCGATCGACTCGCTCAACTCCCAGGAGGCGCTGCAATTTGACCCTTCTCAGTCGGTCGACTGGGATCCTTCTTTGTGCCAGTCGACCGACTCAATCAATCCTCAGGAGGGTCTGCAAATCAGGCAACACCAGTCGATCGACTGAGCCAACACACAACGTCAGTCGATCGACTGGGCTACAGTACCGGAAAACCCTAGCTTTGGCTATAAATAGAAACTT
This sequence comes from Rhodiola kirilowii, assembly GCA_033675215.1. Taxonomy (NCBI): domain Eukaryota; kingdom Viridiplantae; phylum Streptophyta; class Magnoliopsida; order Saxifragales; family Crassulaceae; genus Rhodiola; species Rhodiola kirilowii. The sequence continues at coordinate 4,962,840 of CM066194.1, forward strand.
TTGGGGATTTTCAAAAGGGGGGCTTTTTTGAGACTTTTGGCACGGATTTGGAGGAGATCAAGCACGAATTTCGAGGAGATTGAGTGAAGGAGAAGAAGACCAACATCACTCTCTTGAATTCCTACTTTGGTTTTAGATTCCTAAACTCCTCCTCTATATGTTTACATACTCATCCATGGATGCTTTTGATTGTAACCTCACTATGAGTGAGTAGTGACCTAGATTGGGGATTATGGATCCCCTAGACATATTGTGATGATGTAAATACCATTGATGTCATATTGAATGAGTTTGCACATGAATCTTCTTCATTTGAACTACAAGCCTAGAGTTGCCCATAAGATGTTTGTGAAAATGCCTCAATGGGAACTTAGTGTAATTTCATGTTTGATGTAGCTCACGTTGATCAATATGAATTTAATAAAATGAATGAAGAGGCATTAGGACTTTTGTGTTACATGGCGACACTTAAAACCTAATGAGATTGGCTTGAGTTTAACAAGAACATGTTTATCTAATCAAGAGAGCGCGAGTGTGAGATTAGAAACGCATGTTCTATAGGGCCAATAGAGCGCGAGTGTGAGATCCTATGCGAGGTGTAACCTCTTTATCCTAGGTTGTAGCGCGAGTGGAACTTAGGGGAAATGTTACATGGCTAAATTCTATTCAAGTGCATGCAAATTCATAATTGACATCTAATATCATCATCACTATAATTGTCTAGGTGGGGAAGTAATCCCTAGTCTTCTTTGATTGATCGTTTATTCGTTTCTTGCTTGAAATCTCTTATAGATAGTCAAAACTTGGCTATCAACCTCCTTTGAGGAACAAACCTCCCCCAAAACCATTAACAATCTAGGTTTAATCATTAGCGCAATTAGTTTAATCACCTATCTCTTGGGTACGACCTTGGGTTTCCCGAGTCTTTACAAATGTTTTGATTTAACGTGATTTAGCATAAGTATTTGATTCACTTATCGAATATTTGCACTATATTTGCACGCGATCAAATGGCGCCGTTGCCGGGGATAGGTTAATCAACTAAGTGCTATTTGGTTATTTAGTTTGTTCTCTTTTCTTTGCTTGATAATCATTGCTTGTGTTTTGCTTGATTGTGTTAATCTCTCTTGCCTTTCGTTGCTAAGAATCTCCTTCGATCTTGTAGGGATTTGAATGAACACGAGATTCAACGGGAAAAAGCACGTAGCCATTGGTTCAAGTTCTCAACCTTCTCACCCAACCGCTAAGAGAGGAAGGGGTAGACCTCGCAAGAATCCTCTACCGCCTACCCTTCCTACTGCTCCTATTCTTCCACCGGCTTTCCAAGGGCCAAGACCTCGTCCACCCCCACTCCTAAATCCGCTCCCTTATTTGCCACCGGGGTTTAGAATGGATGAAGAACAAGAGAACCGCGTGGGTCCTCAAAGGGACGACCAAAATATTAGAAATGAGGATGAGGTAGATGACCCTCCCGCTAGACAAAACGATATTGATGATCCTCCCGCCCCTCAAAGAAACAATAGAGGTTGGAGATATGAAGATGAGGATCAAGAGAGACCCGTTGGGGATTACATGACGCCCACCCTTGAAGGGAATGGCTCGGCTATCATGCCCCCGGATGAAGATGCTTTCGACTTTGATGTGAAGTCTTCCTTGGTCCACATGGTGACCCATGACCAATATCAAGGGGTAGGAAACCCTTCCACACACTTGGCCAATTTCCAAGAGTATTGCCGAACATACAAGCCAAGAAATGTGCCCGTGGAATACGTTTACTTGAAGCTCTTCCCTTCTTCTTTGTATGGGGACGCTAAGGAGTGGTTGCAAAACCAAGAGCCGGGAACTTTTAGAACATGGGATCATCTAGCAAATTCCTTCTTGAACAAGTTCTTTCCACCGTCAAGGACCAAGAAATTCATTGATTACATATTGACGTTCTCCCAAAGAGATAATGAATTATTCCATCAAGCCTATGATCGCTTCAAGCATTATTTGAAGGAATGCCCTCATCACAACTTTCGTAAAGCCGATCTTATGAGATACTTCTACTTGGGGATGAACAAGGAAGCTAAAAATCAATTGGATACGGCAAGTGGTGGTGCTATCATGGAGTTACCGGCTAGCCAAGGGTTTAAAATTGTGGATAAGATAGCTACGAATTCCGATCGTTACCAAGGAGTAGACCACAAGAAAATGGGTAAACCACGCGATGACTCCTCAAATTGTGCACTAAAGGATCAAATGGCGGACTTAACAAAAAAGGTGGAGAACATGATTAGTATGGTGAATTGTGTTGAAGCGACAAAAGCCAAGGCCGAGAAAGAGAAAATACCGACACAACAAGCTTGCTTCTTGTGTGCTAGCACGAGACACACTACCAAGAATTGCCCGGAAGGAAGATATGAAGACGATGATGATGGATATGAAGAAGCGCACTACGTCAATCAACAAAGGAACTATGCTTCAAATCCTAATTCTACAACAAGGAATTATGAGCCTCCTCAAAGGAGAGCGTCCAATGAGTCCAATTTTGTTCCTAAGCCTCAAGGGCAAGGCAATTATCAAGGGACGTATCAAAGACAAGGATATAGCTCGAACCAAAATCAAGGGCAAACCTCTTATTCTACTCAAGGTCAAGGGTCCAACCAAAATTCTCAATACTCCAACCAAGGGAATTACCAAAGGCCTTATCAAGCCAAACCTCAAATGAACGATCAAGGACCCTCCAATTCACAAAGGCAAACTCCTTCCAACAACCAAGATAATGCCATGATGTCTATGATGGCTCAAATGCTAGAGAACCAAAAAGAGACGAACAAGAGAATGGAGCAATTGGAAACTCATAACAAGATGCTCGAGAATCAAGTGGCTCAACAAGCCGTGGCATTGAAGCAAATGGGGAAACTTCCTTCTCAACCGGACGTGAACTCCATTGAACATGTGGATGCCATCACATTGAAGAGCGGGAAAGTTCTACCCACCCCTCAAGGGAAATCTAGTCCCGATGGCAAGGACAAAGAAGGAGGAATGGCCAAGGAAAATTTAGAAGATGAACCTCAAGCTCCCGCGGAGGAGGAGAAAAAGGACGAAGAGCCAATTCTAATGAGGAAGTATGTGCCCATGGTGCCTTTCCCTCAAAGGTTGAACAAAAGCAAGCTTGATGCTCACTTTCAAAGGTTCGTGGAGATGCTTAAAAAGTTATACGTCACGCTCCCCTTCCATGAGGTAATCACACAAAACCCTACTTATGCTAAATTCTTGAAAGATATTGTGTCAAACCGTAGGGTGATTGAAGAGTCTAGCATGGTAGCTTTAAATGCCGAATGTAGTGCAATTGTGCAAAGCCGCATGCCTAGAAAAATGCAAGACCAAGGGTCGTTTTCTATTCCTATCTCCATAGGAAAAATTGAAATTGATAGAGCTTTATGTGATCTTGGTGCTAGTATTTCTTTGATTCCATATTCATTGTATGAGAAAATTGACATGGGTGAGCTCCATCCTACTACCATCTCTTTGAAACTAGCCGATAGGAGCTCTAGAGTCCCTAATGGAGTCCTAAGGGATGTGCCTATCAAAGTTGGGAAATTTTTCATCCCCGTGGACTTCTATGTGCTAGATATGGATAGTGAACAAGAGACGCCCGTCATTTTAGGGAGACCTTTTCTAAATACCGTTGAAGCGGTTATTAAATGTGGTGAAGGGTCAATTGAATTGAGGATAGGGAATGAAAAACTGAAATTTTTTCTGAAAAATGCTATGAAAGCCCCTACTTCATCCTTTGAGTGCAATATGCTTGATATTTCTTGTGAAACTTTCGGGCTAACGTCTTTTGAGAGTGAAGTTATGGAGTTAGACGACTCTAGTACACTCTTTGCCTCTCTAATGAATATGGAAGATGAGGATATGGGCGACGTTACCTTGGATGAAGGTGAGCAAAGGCCGAATGATCATGAAATTAAAGAAGACCCGGTGCCAAGAGGTAAGGAATTCGAAGGGGAGTTAAAACCTCTACCTTCGAATCTAAGGTATGAATTTCTTGGGTCCAATGCTACCTACCCCGTTATTGTTGGTGCTACTTTGAATGAGGATGAAACTTCCAAACTTGTGCATGTTTTGAAAGCCAATAGAAAAGCCCTAGGCTATTCCATTGATGATATTACGGGAATTAGCCCTTCACTATGCATGCATAGGATTAATCTTGAGGAAAATGTGAAACCTTCTAGGGAGTTGTTGAGGAGATTGAACCCTAAACTTAGCGAGGTGGTTTTTAAAGAAATCACCAAGCTAAGAGACGCGGGAATCATTTATTCGGTCCCGGATTCGGAATGGGTAAGTCCCATCCATGTCGTCCCTAAAAAGGGAGGACTCACGGTCGTTCAAAATGACAAAGGGGAATTAGTCCCTACGAGAACCGTGAATGGGTGGAGAATGTGCATTGATTATCGAAAATTGAATAAGGCAACTAAAAAGGATCACTTTCCTATACCATTCATAGACCAAATGCTTGAAAGGCTAGCGGGACATGATTATTTTTGCTTCTTAGACGGATATAGTGGTTTTTACCAAATTCCAATATTGCCAAATGATCAAGGAAAAACCACTTTCACGTGCCCATATGGTACTTTTGCGTTTAGGCGTATGCCTTTTGGTTTGTGTAATGCACCGGGAACTTTTCAACGTTGTATGATGTCCATTTTTAGCGATTATATTGAGAAGTGCATTGAGGTCTTCATGGACGATTTTTCTATCCATGGATCCTCTTTTGAAGATTGTTTGGCTAATCTCTCCAATGTTCTTGCTAGGTGTATCGAGACAAATTTGGTACTCAATTGGGAGAAGTGCCATTTTATGGTGCAAGAGGGAATTGTGCTAGGCCATTTGGTCTCAAAAAGAGGAGTAGAAGTTGATAAGGCCAAAATTCAAGTTATTGAGCAACTTCCACCCCCAAAAAATCAAAAGGGAATAAGGAGTTTTTTGGGCCACGCCGGTTTTTACCGGCGGTTTATAAAGGACTTCTCAAAAATCGCTAGACCATTGACTCATCTCCTTTGCAACGATGTGGAATTCAATTTTGATGAGGAATGCCTTGAGGCATTTGACAAATTGAAGAAGAATCTTGTATCAGCACCTATTGTGCAACCGCCAAATTGGGACCTTCCCTTCGAATTAATGTGCGATGCAAGCGATTACGCCATTGGGGCAGTTTTGGGTCAACGTATTGAGAAGAAGCTTCATGCAATATACTACGTGAGCAAGGTGCTCGGTGGTGCTCAAATAAATTATACTACAACGGAAAAGGAATTATTAGCGGTAGTCTACGCTTTTGAGAAGTTTAGACCCTATCTCGTGGCAACAAAGACTATTGTTTACACGGACCATGCCGCAATCAAGTACCTAATGGCAAAGAAAGATGCTAAGCCAAGGCTTATTAGATGGGTCCTCCTCCTACAAGAGTTTGACATTGAAATTCGGGACAAGAAAGGAGTAGAGAATGTGGTAGCGGATCACCTTTCGAGAGTAGAGCTATATGATTCAAAATGGTTCTCGGCGCCTATCCAAGACTCTTTCGTCGGTGAATATTTGATGAGTGCCGAAGGAGATGCCCCATGGTATGCGGACTACGTGAATTACTTGACGTGCAACATTCTTCCCGAAGGCCTTAATTACAATCAAAGGAGCAAGTTCTTGCATGACGTTTTGAGATATTATTGGGATGACCCATTTCTCTACAAGCTATGCTCGGATGGGATTTATAGAACGTGTGTGCCCAAGGAGGATTTCAAAGGAATCATAGCTTGTTGCCACTCTTCTTCTTATGGTGGGCATGGTTCGGCTTCAAAGACCACATCCAAAATTCTTCAATCGGGTTTCTATTGGCCGAGTATGTTCAAGGATACTTACGAGTTCGTCAAGGCGTGCAATGAATGCCAACGTATGGGAAACATAGCTAGAAGAGAGGAGATGCCTCAAAAAGGAATCTTAGAAGTGGAGATTTTTGACGTATGGGGAGTGGACTTCATGGGACCCCTACCTTCGTCTCAAGGAAATTCTTTCATCCTAGTAGCGGTGGACTACGTGTCCAAATGGGTTGAGGCAATCGCTTCCCCTTCTTGTGACGCTAAAGTGGTGATCAAGATGTTCAAGAAAGTAATATTCCCAAGATTCGGAGTGCCAAGAGCGGTAATTAGCGACAATGGTTCCCATTTTAAGGAGAAAAGATTTGAGTCCATGCTTAAGAAATTTGGGATATTCCATAGGTGTTCCACCCCTTATCATCCCCAAGCGAATGGGCAAGTCGAAGTGTCTAATAGAGAAATAAAGAATATCTTGTCCAAGACAGTTGGGAAATCGGGAAAGGATTGGGCATTAAAGCTTGACGATGCCTTGTGGGCCTATAGAACCGCGTTCAAGACCCCGATCGGGATGTCCCCCTACCGGCTAGTATATGGCAAGGCATGCCATCTTCCCGTGGAACTCGAGTATAAGGCCATGTGGGCCGTTCAAGAGCTAAATTTTGACACAAAAGCTTCGGGAGAGAAGAGACTCCTTCAACTAAATGAAATAGATGAAATCCGATTAGACTCCTACGAGAGTTCAAGAATCTACAAGGAGAAAACCCGGAGGTGGCATGACAAGCTCATTCTTAAGAGACAATTCTCGGTGGGTGATAAGGTTTTGCTATTCAACTCAAAATACAAGTAATTTCCCGGGAAGTTCAAGTCTAGGTGGTTTGGGCCATATAGAATTCATAGAGTCTTTGACGACGGCCACCTAGAGCTAGTTGACAATCAAGGGAATTTATTCAAGGCAAATGGGCAAAGAGTCAAAATTTATCATGCCAACCACGGAGACCAAAATATGTTGGAAGCCCCCTCTTGAATCCTATATGCTATCGCCGCTAGAGAAGGGATCCCGCTCGGGACTTCTCTTAGTGTGCTTCTCCTTATACCAAAGCCTCGGCTCGGTCTTGCCAAGACGTTAAACTAGGCCCTAACGGGAGGTAGCCCGGTTTGTGAGTCGTCCATCTACGCAAAATCGTTCTATATATATGTTCGGCATGTGCTCTTTGAACTATGCATGTGAACTTGATGTTGTTTGATCAAAATGCATGATTTGGTGTGCTTGGTGTGAATTTAGTGCTTACATGAATTATCTTGGTGATGGTGATGTCTAAGTGTGGAGTCTACGATTCTAGCTTGCGTTTGGTTAAAAAGCATGTTTATGCTAATTACTTCTTGGTGAAGTCTTAAATTTGTACGATTTTTGTGCTGCCTATGCTTGATTTGGGGTAAAAAGTCTGAGTGTGGAGTTGGGAATCGTTGGAAAAAGAAAAAATATTTCAAGCAGAATTCCGGTTCCAGTCGATCGACTGGCGTTGAGCTATATCTCAGTCGATCGACTGGTTGAATATCCCAGAAGGTCATGTTTTTTGTGCTTCTTCAGTCGATCGACTGGATGTAAGTTATAGACCAGTCGATCGACTGGGAGGTTATCTCAGAAGATCCTGTATTTCGAGCCTCCCCAGTCGATCGACTGAAAGGAAGAAATGTCTCAGTCGATCGACTGGAATGTTATCTCAGAGGGTATTGATATTTAAGCTTTTCCAGTCGATCGACTGGAGGGAAGTTATATCCCAGTCGATCGACTGGGATTTCCCTATCCAAATATCCCGTCCAGTCGATCGATTCTCATTTCACCAAAATCTCAAATCCTAAAACCCTAATCTCCAATCGTCGAATCCGACTTCCACCAAAATCTCACCATCGACTCGCCGTCTACTCGCCTTGCTTCCGCCAGTCGACCGCCGCCCATCCGCCCGTCGATTCGCCTTGAAATCCATTTCCAATCGGAAACCTCCACCATCGCCGATCTCCTCCGTCCGGCCTCCATTTTTCCCGATTCAACCGCCAATCCACTCCAAATCGGACCGCCTACAAACCCCTTTCATCGATTTTAGTCGAAAAATTCTCTAAGGTAAAACCCTAATTTTGCCCTAAAATCGAATTCCAGTCGATCGACTGGCGGTTTGTTTAAGCCCAGTCGATCGACTGAGGTGAAATTCAGTGCCAGTTTGTGTGTTTTTGCTCTGTCTGATTTATGATTCCATTTTCATCAGCATTATGAGTCGTTCTGGTACATCGTCCAGTGCAAAGGACAAAGGAAAAGGGATCGCTCTCGAACCCTCGCTTGATGAAGAGATCGAGAACTTTACGTTCGAGGATGATGATGATGTGCCTATTGCTGGCCGCAAGAGGAAATCACTGAGGACCTCTCTTGCTGATCCTACCTCGGATGAGGAGATTGAGGAGGCGCCGGTCTCCCCACCGCCAAAGAAAAAACCTCCACCGAAGAAACCGGCGCCAAAGAAGAAGGCGCCAGTGCCCGTTGCCCCTAGAGATCTCCCTCCACCACCTAGGGCACCCTCGTCCCCTGTTGCAGTCCCTCCCTCCTTGGCGATAGTGCCGGTCGAGCCTCGCGAGGGGCCGTATGAGGGACCGATGCCCGTTTCGGTCCCGTACCCGTTCTCAGCGCCTTTGGTCTTTAGGGACGAGGCACACCGGACTCATCACGCCACCATTACTTCGAAGAGGAAGATAGCCATCCCTACACTGTATCTCAATATGGGGTTGCTTCGGGGCATTGACGAAGCCGTCGCGGCTGAGGTACAATTGCGCCTCACTTCATGTGGTTTATCTTTCCTATTTAATGATGATCCGGGCACCTACCAGAGGGTAGTAGAGGAGTTCATTAGCTCTTTTGAGTTGGTGAAGGAGAGAGAGGATGTTGAATGGGGTTATTATTGGAAGTTTGTGCTAGGGGGTAGAGATTTCCGAATCAGGGAGAGTACGATCCGAGAGTGGCTTGGATTTCCACGGCCCGAGGCAGATCCCCCGGTGATTTCTGAGCATGACCAGGCCAAACTTTGGAGGAGGATCTCAGGGAGGCATGAGTGGTTTATTTCTTCATATAACTCTTCTACGATAGTCGACCCTATTTGGAAGATTATACACCATGTCATCGCTATCGGCATCAACTCGAGGACTGAGAGGGCTAGGAAAGTCACCCTCCCAGATATGGACATCATGGTCGCCTTGGATTTTGGGCGAACTGTGGATTGGTGCCTCCATCTCGCCGACCGGTTTGAGACGGTGGTGAAGCCGAAGACGAGGAACAAGGGGATGGGAGGTGGCTCCTTGATCACGCTGATAGCCCAAAGGTGTAACTTCACCTTTGGCCACGAGGGTTGTGGAACCCCTGCTAGGAGTTTGCTGGACATCTCTACGATGAAAAGCATGCACATGGTGAAGCGGGATGGTAAGACGTGGACCCACGACCCGTCACCTCATGTGGAGACCTATGTGACAGATGCTATTGCGAAGAGGAGGGCTTTCAAGCTGAAGTTTCCCCTCTACTGCCGTGCCAATCTCTCTCCCTCTCCCCCCGGTTCACCTCCTCCTTCCTCACCTCCAGTCGTTCCCGAGGGACAGGCAGACGACGAGCTCCCACTAGCAGATGAGGAGGTTCCCGCAGCAGATTCCCCGGTCCATATTCCCCCTCCAGTCGTTGATGACTCAGCGGAGTGGAGGCAGACAGTCACATCAGAGATTGCTCGGTTATCGGACGGGATGACTGATATGAGGAGTGATTTGGCCCGGATAGAGGACCTCGTCCGCACCGAGTCAGAGTGGGTCCGCACTGCACTTGAGTCCTTGATGAGAGGCCAGACTGCGCCAGCTGCTACAGTTCCTGCTGCTTCCCGCGCTCCCTCTCCTATGCCTAGTGCACCATCCGCAGACGCTTTAGAGGAGGACGAGGGAGCCTCTGATGGAGATACCGAGGAGGGAGACTCTGATGATGGCACCACTTCGGGAGGTGACGAGAGAGCGTCATCACGTTCAGAAACTTTCTGATCATGTTTTTATTGACATTTTGATGTTTCTTTATTTGGATCATGTACTTGGATGTTAAGTCGCCTTTTGGCGCAATTTTGGATGATGCTTGCCATTTTGATTATATTCCCATTTCTTGCCTTTGGTTGTGTGCCATATTCATTATGATATTGACGGTGCTTACCACTTACGATGCTCACTCTACAGGATATATATTTCATATGCTTATCTTGTCCAAAACACCGTCTTTATCTACAATTGCAACCAAGAGGTTATTTCTCACTCCCATAGGGTATATCATCGGCTCTACAATCGAGGGGAGTTTCTATGCGCCCTTACCTTTATTTTATCATTCTTTGCGCTTAGGGACTAAGCTTGAGTCAAGTGTGGAGTGGTTTGTGCGCATAGTTCACATGATTGCATGCTTTACATATCATATTTGATGGACACTTGCATTTTCGGCACCTTATCCCTACATGAGAGAGTTTTAACCACATAGGCTTGTGACTATCAATTCCGATTCCTATAAATCACACCTAGCCTATTTGCTACATTTATCGGATTTTGAACTTAGAACCGACCTAGTCCATTGAATGTGTATTCTTGAAAACCAATATCATTGCTATCTCTCGTCTATCTAATTCTCTAAGTATTTTCGTTGAAATACCTTGGATCAAGCTATAGCAAGCACCTTTTAAAATCTTCATGAAAAACTCAAACCTTTTGTTTGCTCCTTGGTGACTTGAGTTCTCTTACATTGTGCCTTGCTTATGTTTGTGTCCCGCACATTCCATATTTACACTGGGCATATTGTCAAGACTTAAGTGTGGAGTCAAAAGAGGGCGAAGCCCCATTCAAAAAAAAAAAATGAATGATGATAAAGGGTACAAATGCCGGGGGTTAGGGAGGTAAGTCCCCCCTCGAAAGCATTTGTATGCCAAAAGTGTACAAAAAAAAAAAGAGAAGAGAAAAAAAGGGGCACTTAAAGCTTGACTCTATGTTCTTCCATCATTATTCACTTGTGCGGGTGCATCATTTGTTTTGTGTGCTAGTTGGAGTGACTTTTGGACGATCCATGTGCTTGCACGGGAGTATTTCATTTGGTTTATGACTTGGTTGTTAAGAACTCTCGTGTTGAGCTCCTCTTCCCTTTATGGATTACGGCTTGAGCGCCTAAAACTTGGGAACGAGTTCCATGTCGCAAGCCCGTGGACTAGCCCTAGCTAGCATAGGCAAGCGATTGACACTTTTTGTGCAAACTAAAAGCTCAACTTCTATTGTATTACCTTGAAAATGAATAGACATTTGGATGAGATGATTGATGGCTCTAGTATTGATGACCTTGAATGCACAATCTTAATGGTACTCAAAGTGGTTCGAAAGTCCTTTTGATGGTATTGTGATGATAGTCCTAGCGTGGGGTGAGGAGTTTGTTTTGAGAAATCATGGCCTTGGTTAAACACTCTTAAATTCATTTCTCATGGGATAAGTGCACTTGGGATTTGTGAGTATTCCCTTTTCTGAAAACTCTCACGAGACTATAACTCGTCCACTAGGGTAACCTAGGGGTTTAAAGGCTTAATGCATATGCTAAATGCATTCGTCACACCTACGAAAAGGAGTTAGAATGTATATATGTGTTAGAGTGGTTAGAAATAAAGTTTTCCTATTGTTTATCTCTGGCTTGTTCTTATTGTTTGCTCGGGACGATCAAACTCTAAGTGTGGAGTGTTTGATGAGTCGAATTCTCGACTCGTTCACATGCCCATTTACGAAGAGTTTTGGTCCATTTCCGATGCTATTTCGATGCCATTTGACCCCTCTCCTTGTACTTCAGGCTTGGAATGACCATACTTTGAGCTCAGAACCTTAGCACGAAGAAGCGAGGAAAATTCGAAGATTCGAGCAAAAGTTGGCAGAAATTCACTCCAGTCGATCGACTGGGAAGCTCCCCTGCTCCAGTCGATCGACTCGCCAGAAGAAACAGGAGCTGCTGCAAATCCGCCTATCTCAGTCGATCGACTCACCTTCAGTCGATCGACTCGCTCAACTCCCAAGAGGCGCTGCAATTTGACCCTTCTCAGTCGGTCGACTGGGATCCTTCTTTGTGCCAGTCGACCGACTCAATCAATCCTCAGGAGGGTCTGCAAATCAGGCAACACCAGTCGATCGACTGAGCCAACACACAACGTCAGTCGATCGACTGGGCTACAGTACCGGAAAACCCTAGCTTTGGCTATAAATAGAAACTTTTGGGGATTTTCAAAAGGGGGGCTTTTTGGAGACTTTTGGCACGGATTTGGAGGAGATCAAGCACGAATTTCGAGGAGATTGAGTGAAGGAGAAGAAGACCAACATCACTCTCTTGAATTCCTACTTTGGTTTTAGATTCCTAAACTCCTCCTCTATATGTTTACATACTCATCCATGGATGCTTTTGATTGTAACCTCACTATGAGTGAGTAGTGACCTAGATTGGGGATTATGGATCCCCTAGACATATTGTGATGATGTAAATACCATTGATGTCATATTGAATGAGTTTGCACATGAATCTTCTTCATTTGAACTACAAGCCTAGAGTTGCCCATAAGATGTTTGTGAAAATGCCTCAATGGGAACTTAGTGTAATTTCATGTTTGATGTAGCTCACGTTGATCAATATGAATTTAATGAAATGAATGAAGAGGCATTAGGACTTTTGTGTTACATGGCGACACTTAAAACCTAATGAGATTGGCTTGAGTTTAACAAGAACATGTTTATCTAATCAAGAGAGCGCGAGTGTGAGATTAGAAACGCATGTTCTATAGGGCCAATAGAGCGCGAGTGTGAGATCCTATGCGAGGTGTAACCTCTTTATCCTAGGTTGTAGCGCGAGTGGAACTTAGGGGAAATGTTACATGGCTAAATTCTATTCAAGTGCATGCAAATTCATAATTGACATCTAATATCATCATCACTATAATTGTCTAGGTGGGGAAGTAATCCCTAGTCTTCTTTGATTGATCGTTTATTCGTTTCTTGCTTGAAATCTCTTATAGATAGTCAAAACTTGGCTATCAACCTCCTTTGAGGAACAAACCTCCCCCAAAACCATTAACAATCTAGGTTTAATCATTAGCGCAATTAGTTTAATCACCTATCTCTTGGGTATGACCTTGGGTTTCCCGAGTCTTTACAAATGTTTTGATTTAACGTGATTTAGCATAAGTATTTGATTCACTTATCGAATATTTGCACTATATTTGCACGCGATCAAATGGCTCGAAACATTCGGTTGCAACGGCAGAGCCAAAAAAATTCGGCGGAGGGGTCGAATGATTGTCGGTCGTCGTCTTCGATTCGTAGTCAATTTCGTTGGCAACTAATGAACTCGATGGACGATTAGGTCCGTAGCAAGATGAAATCGATGGACGATTAGGTCTGTAGGAAGATGACCTCGACAGTCCTCGAGTGACTGATGAATTCGACGAACGATTAGGTCGTCTTCACAACTTCGGTTTCGGTTTTGCAATTAAACAAATACGCAGTTTTGAGATTTTTTGGGACTAAATTACCCCTACAACCGTGAATTGGTTGATTTTGATAAATATTTTGTGTCTAATCGTGATCGTTGATTAAGCAAAATCAATGGATTAAATAAATTCTTATTTCTCACAAAAACAACCACTTCTCACCTGATCTTTTTCCCAAATTATAACTCAGTTTTGATGAACTTTATATTTTATATCAAAAATATATTTTGCACCTAATCTTTCCAGCCTTTGCTATCCATAAAAGTACAAATTCATCCCAAAGTTCATTATCATTTTTATAATATTACTTCAAAATAAGTATCATTTCATAAATCTTCACTTTACCAATAGTGTACTATTTTTTTCCATATTATAAATCTAATTGATTTCCCCTACAAAAGCCATAGTTTAGTCTTAGAGCATTCCCACTATGGTTTTTTTTATCATAGAAAAGTACCATGAGAGATGATCAAAAAAATCATGCACTCCCACCATGATCTTTTTTATCATAGATTTGATCATCTCTTGATTTTTTGTATAAAAGATCATCTCATGATAAAAAAAAATGGATTTGATTATGAGCCTCAACCAATCGCAACGCAACACGTGTCCTGTGTAAGAAACAGTGCAGTTTTTTTTGATATTGCAACGAATATATCTTCTAAATTACAAAGTAAAAAAAATCAAAATAAATACCAATATTCGTAATTTTTTGAGCTCTATAAATAGAGATACACTTTGATATATTTTTATTAATCTTAATATTTATGAGTTATAATTTATGTAGTGATGAGAGAGACTGATGATAAACTTTTTTTTGATCATAAGTGTGGTGCATGTGATTGATTTTGTCATGTGGAATGATTAGATGAGAGAGAAAAAAAGATGAGAGAGATGGATGACATGATTTTTTTATCATGGTGGAGGATACTCTTAGTACAATACAATCATATAAAAAGTAGAAAGCATCTGCATATTAGATGCATGGTTGGATTCCTTGCAACTGCGTTTTGCACAACATTAATGGCCAAGTCAAACACCGAATCCCACCAATATTTTAGTTCCCCTATCTGCCAACTTTTTAAAAACCATAGGATAGGTGGAAATTTCTCTCTCCTATTTACGGTTCACCTTCTCCCCCAACCGAAACTTAAAACCCTAAATTGCTCTTTGTCTCCGCTCGCGACCACAGTTTTCGCTCCGTTGGGCTACCTTGTCTCTCGTCGATGTCCTCTGTGCCACGCTCTACCAATCCCCTGTCCCGTTGACCTCTCTCTCCTTCGTCTTTGCTCGCCTCCTCATCCCACCAGGCCGACCTTCCTCCTCCCCTACTGCGCTCATGTCCCATGCCCAGCTTCGCCTTGTGGGTTGCTCCGTCCGAGGTTTCAGCGGTGTTGTGGCTTCGATGGGGAGGGTGGTAGGTTTGGTGCTGGGGCCGGAGTTGGTTTTGGGTGGGTGTTCTCGACCGGTGGTGCAGTTGTGGCGCCGGGGTTTTTGATGGTGAATTGTATGGTGTTGGTAGGATGGTTGGGTTTTAGGTGGTTGTGGTGCTGTGGGTTTCCTGGTGGTGTGGTGTTGCTATTTTGACAGTTGGATGTCGACGATGCTGCTTTGGGATTGTGGGCGTAGGGTGTGTTGCCGGTGTGTATTTTGCCTTTCTGTTTACTTTTAGTTTTCTTCCGGTCTTCGCGAAAGCTTTAGATTTAGTATTTTCAGTTTTAGTGTTAGTTTCAGTTGTAGTTGTCGTCTTTTAGTGATACTTGGGCTGTACTTGGTGACATGACTGTTTCCTGTCTTTGGTGGAATGTTCACCTCTCCTGGCGTGAGGTCAAGTAGAACATTTAAGGAGTGCGGATCACGTCTCAACGGATTACTCGCCTAATATGGCATGAAATGTGGTTTACTCACTACAAATTTTTCCAAATTTTCCATCTCAATAACGTCACAAAACGGCGGCGGTAAATAATACGGTACATTTTCGACTCCATTCCGTCACCAAAAATATTTTCGAGGTATTTCCGTTAGAATTCCGTGACCCTAATTCCGTCGCGCATTAGTTCTCGGATTAGCGACGGAATATAAGTAACGAAAAAATGACAAAAACTACCCGCAGATGTTCTTCGCATACATTTCGTTGATTTTTCGTGTGTGTATACCGTCGCATATTCCATTACTATTCCGTTTGTATTCCGTCAAATAGGTGACCGTTGTCTATTTCAAATATTTCCGTCGATATTACATTATTTTTCCGTGACATGTGACGGAATATTGACTGAAAAAATTTCAATTTTGCCTATATAAGATAACTCTTTGCATCTCAACGCACTCGTTTTCAACATTTCAGCATTTGTTAGAACAAAAGTTTTGCAACATACTAGAGATGAGGTGCAAGATGATTCTGAAGAATTTCATGACTCTTGTCTTTCTGTCAAGAGTCATAAATTCTTTAGAATCTTCTTCATCCCATTTCCAGTATATGTATCCAAATTTCCGTCACATTTCCGTCATTGTTCCGTTACTCGAAGACAACGCTTCAATCGAAAAGTGCCGTTATAATGTCAAATAAGACAGCGCTTCCCTTTTGAAGCGATGTCTTATTTGTGAAACATATTTTTCGAATTTTTTATATTACTTTGTCGTGTATTATCAATTTATTTAAACATATAATCAATTTGCGTTACACAAATGGTTTCAAATATTATTTATTATATAAAAAACATTATTTATGAAGGGGTTAATTGTCAATTTGCGTTACGATACATTTGGAAAGCACTATATTTTATTTAATTCATGGAATACAAAGTTGTCACTGATTGATTTATAACAACATCGTGAGCAGTCCAACATTCTGCAATCTACGGGTTGGTTGACAACGACAAAAGTGAATTTCTTCCTGTCCTTCGCATCGTATGCCGATGATTATTGACGATCATTTTGCATCTCCACATAAAATTACCCCGAATGACACTTTCATATTGTGCATCCCAGGTAGCTATACGCTACAAGCAAATCATTTGTAAGACCCGTTAACTTTTGTCATCCAAATGAAAGAAAAACATTTTCTGAGTTACCGCTTTGTACCTGAAACTCCTCGAACCAAATTTCTTTTCCGCTTTCTGGAACCATGGTCCGTGATGCCCACGTTGCGTCCCAACATTTTGAGATGCATTCTTGAGCAATCCTTCGATGAACATCGAATGGGAAGAAACTATTACAAAAGTAGGGAGTACATAACGACAGCAGTTATCAAAACTGTCAGTATGAAGAGAACAATATAGTAAGTGGTTACGCGTGTCTTCCAACAGGTATAACATGATCTCTACGGGCAAATCCATGTGGATTGTCAGCGAAACTCACACGATCAAATGAAGGAGACATGTTGACGATTGTAAGTAAGTATGTTGCTAATGAATGTGGTGGGATGAATGATTTCAAGAGTTCTCATATATATAATGAAATATGGTTGCATAAATTGTTCCGTCCAATTTCCGTCAATTTTCTGTCATTTGTTGACGGAAATAACATGTTATAGTGACGGAAATTCAGCAACGGTCTATAATTGACGGGAACTTTGTAAAGGAATAATGACGGAAATATGACGGAAAAATGAAACATATACTGGAATTTGCCAACGAATTAAATAGATTAGTGATTTGCAACGTCTTACAATTATGTCATAAATATTAAATTACATTCATATATGTGTTCGAATTGAATTTGTACTTGGAAATTGCCAAAGGATTAAACGGCTGAAAATTTATGTTCGAAATTGGGACTCGTAGAGTAAAATTTATTTGAAATACGGATCGTAAGGCATACTGATTATATCTTTAAAAAATTGTTTATTACCAGAAATCCAAATTGTAAAATTGATTTGATTTGAAATTTATGAAATCGGGACTCTTTAGACAGCGCTTAATGAAGACGCGTCGTATCAGGTATACTTAAACGGCGCTTTCCCATAAGGCACTGCCTTAAGTACATTATAAACGGCGCCTTACACATTAAGCGTTGTCTTAATTGAAATTATAAACGGCGCCTGACACATTAAGCGCTGTCAAAAGTTCGAATATAAATTGATACTTTTGATTGTTACAAACAATCCCGTGCACAATACCATTTCCTTAATAAACATTGATTCCCGATTACATTGCTCAATATTATCAACAAAAACAAATAAAGTACACTGCCCAGCATTACATATACAAAACATTTGTATTCGTTTACGTCCGCATTCGTTGATACTGGACACGTCCATGGGACAAAACTTTGGGACCAATATACAGCATATGACGTGTTTTACACTGGATTATCTGATTGCCGCAAGAAATCTATCAATTCATTAGCAAAGTCGCACCTTATATCATTCAGGACACGGTTACCATACGAGTCCTCTCCTGTTGGGAAAGACTGGGAAAAAAGCGCACAGTTATCAAATTTAACGATACGTAGACTAACGGTTGATGATCTATTACTTATCGGGGCATATATTTACCTGTGTGATGTCGTCATGAAGAGATCCATTGGTTTGATGAACAAACTTCATTATGTCGCGGATATATTGCAACACATAGTAGCACACACTTGAGTGTTAAAGGGCTGTCTGGGGCACTGAAATAATAAATGATTTCTAAAAATAAATCAATTATATTAAGTAAAGGAGTAAAAGAATTATGTCTTCTCTGTTGTTATTTGTTAAGTTCATATCATTACAGTCCTCCACTGTATCTCTGAATCTGCCAGGAGATTGAAGTATGTACGCATGCCCCTGTAACATTAATGTAATTAATATAAGTTGTAGCCCATGTAGTACTGGTAAGAAAAGTGGATTAGCTAGTCGTCGTTACGTGTTGACGAAATTGATTGCATCATTGACAGGCGTCGTCGGTGCTTGCAAATTTAAATTTATATTTTCCTTGCGAGAAACTAGTGTAGTGGCAAACAAGGGTCGAACCCTAGAGAGCTAGATGGTTACTTGTTGTTCTGAAAAAGGAAAGACAATTGAGTTGTGAGTAATTAGGAAACAGTGCAAAAATAGGAAACAAACGAGATATGTCAATCAGAGAGAATATTCAGACTAGGGTTTCTATTGTGACTTGTTTTATCATCGACTTCTAATCATCTACTTTCAAGTTCCTGAGTGTGGTTACTTCTATTCCAAGTTATAACCTAAAGTAGGGTCTTTCCGGACGCCTACACCACAATCTACTTCCTTTCCGGGTTGTAGAATTCTAGTCCTAGCAATATAATACTCCATTCCAAGATATATCAGATTAGTGCTCTATTTGTTCTCAGCGGTCTAGTATCAAACAAATAGTAATAAGAGAATTGAATTGCTCGGCTAAACCTAACCGTTCCAAGTATCAATTTAGCTTCGCAACTCAACCAAGATAATTAAGCACAAAGACTAGTGGAATAATGAAAATAGCATTAAGTATCAAGTCTCAAAAACAACGTCACAATGTATTAAACCCTAGCCCGAATAAAGGGTTTAGCTAGACATAGCCATGGAAAATACAATAACAAAGGAAAGAATAAACTTCTCTATTGCCAAGAGGGAGGAATGAGAAACCGGGCCGGAATGGCTGCTTGCGCCGAGAGGACTTCAGACTGAGGAGGAGAACTCGGCTGTGAGAAGAGACTCTCGATTTTGGGATGATTTGAACTCTCCACATGATGTCCTATTTATAGAGTGGATTAGGGCTTCCAGGTTCCTAAGGAGTTGGTCCACGTAGACAGTTTCCTAAGGAGTTGGCGTCTAAGTCGGTCAAGTCCAAAATTAGATTAGGAAAGGTTTCCAAATCTTGTTTAACCGACTTTGCTTGATCTCTAAGCTAGCTTGGCTAGCAAGTTCTTCTGGAATCTTCTAGAAGCTTCCCAAACCGCCATGCATGTATGCATTGAGGACGAGCCGAGATTTGTGGGCGTGGGCCTCGGATGGCCTGGAGCGCTGGGGCGCTGGCATGGGACACGGCCTGGGATGGCCTTGCTTTGGGCACGAGCCGGTTCCACTCGGGCGTTTTGTCTGGGAAGTGAGATCGTTCGAGTTTTTGGGTATATCGAACAACTTGGTCGAGCCGAATTTGTCAGATTCGCCCGTCTGGTCGACCAACTTGGTTTCAGTGCCTATCAGCGCGCGCGGGACCTTCGGTGCCATCTTTTTAGCATGATTCCCCTTAGAGCTTCCAAATCACCTGAAATACAAAACAACACTAAGAAGTAACTGTTTGAATAATAAAGTGTTGGAATTGGTGGGATTTGTTGACTCGATGAGTCGTATAAATACGGCTCATCAATCATCCACCGGTGGTTTTGCCATTGGATCAAGCCAAAGGACCAAACGCTTCTTAGGGAATATGACAATTAACATCCAATGCCACCTAATAAATAATTATTGAAATGTTTTATTCTTATACAATGCATTACATCGAAAACACATAACACTAAGAAAAATATCAACTTACTTTTTGACATGGACGTATGGGAGGAAGTAGCAAAAATTATGAACGTAGTCTGGCATTTGCAATCTCTTCTCGAAGCAAACCACCCTCGTTTCGAATGCGACGGACGGAGTCATATGACTCGGTCTGAAGTATCCAAACCTAATGCCCGGTGGGAGCTTATCGTGTACAAATTTCATTTGAATAATTAAGTGAATTAAAAATTTGATGTGTTAACAATAATTAATAATATAAAAAAAATATTTACCCTATGTACACTTCAACTGCGGTTGCACTCAAAGCTTCCAATGAGGTGAACTGCAAAATGTCAGATTTTTCCAACTGGATATAACAATCTTCACCGAAAACATCGCTCGCAATGTACACCGAATAGATAGTCGACGTGTCCATCATTTTCGCGTGTTCGTACAAACGGCAATTCATTGTCATTCCTTCCAGAGTTTCGTTGTCAAAACTGCTGCATTGGAGTTTTAAAAATATGGATTCGTCATATCCCTGTGCGAAAAACAAAAAAACGATGAACCTATTCACATTGATATACTTATAGGTGTTTCTTCTCATATAACTGAATTTACTCATCAGTTACCTTTTCATCAATGTCTATCAAACATTTCGGCCATCCCACAAAATCACCCAGTGCATCTGATACTTTCTCCTTGAGCCCCAACTTCATAGGAAGCTCTGCCGATGGTTCAAGTTCAATCTCTACAACCACCTTCACCATCTCATCAGGCAGCTCTTGACACTAGACGAAGCGTCCTCGCATCACTCTGCCAAGTGCTACAAGTATCCTGCCCTGATACAAACGTCCTCCTTCCACGTGCAGCAAGCATTTCTTCCCAACCTGAAATGGAAAAATTCAGACACAGTAACGAAGTAAATTGAAATTTCTTCGTAATTTAAAAAGGGACTGAATATTACCTTGGGTATATCTCCAAATGGGTCATCATCGGAACCAATTTGAGGGCTATGAATCGTAAGCGCTTGCGAAGTGACAGTGCACTGTGTGGTCGATGAAGAAGACTGCTTCCCAAATACTTTCTTCCAACCTACCAAACACCCCACCCTCGTGTTCGTCCAGGGTACTCATACTTTCCTATGGCCTCTGTTAATATGTCACGTCGACCATGACATATAAATTTTCCGTCCCTCACTTGCTTTTCCAATTCATCCTGATACCGAAGTGAATGGACGTTCATCACAGTTGGTTAGAGTTACGTAATTATTTACTGTAATCATAGAACTTACAATTTTGTTGGCAACCTCCCTCATATGGTCAGTCATGTACTCTTTGGTAGTCCTTTGGTGCCCCCTCTTCCAAACCTCATGCCTTCCAACATCGATGACAGGGTCATCCCCCGGGGATATTAAACCCTGAGCCTCCATCTCCGCTAATTTCTCCGCGACGATATCCACTTTTGCCTTCTTGTACCCGCCCCTGGACATAGTATGCGGGTACCGGTTTGATTTCACTCGCGCAATGTTCAACTCACTAAGTTGTCGTGCCTCGAGAGTCAGACGTTGTTCCACAAAGGACTTCCATTGATCCGTATCAATGAACAGATACATCTTTCGTGGGTCCTCTCCTTCTTTCGGACCAAAAATGTACGTATTCGCTAGCTCACTCTTAAATTCTCTCCATATTTTAGCCGCTGCCCGCATCTTCGTTTTCTTTAACACCGTAGTTAAGTCATTATGAGGCACATCAAACATTTTCTGCATAATTAAATGATTGGTTAATACTTGCACAAAGTATAAAGTCAACAATTAATCGTTTCAAAGTTAATAATCCGTACCAAAGTCTCTTCCCACACCAACTCCCTCTGCTCCGGGCATGCTAACGTCCATTTTTCATATGTTATTGGCATATGCTTTTTTGCAACCAGACCTGCATGTACCGAACGCACAGATTAACGTATAAATACCACATTGTTCATTTAATATATTAACATACTGTATGATATTACCAATGTATGTTCTGAATGATTTCCGTACTTCACCGTCGATAGTTCCATCTGCTACTATCGTTACCGGTTCCTTTGTGCCATCTTTATGCTTGTCAATTAAACTGGTCAGAAGGGTTGTACCCATTTGTTTACGTTTCGATGTTTTATTACCTGTCGCTGATGAGGCTCCTTTGACACTACTTGGTGTGTTAACCATCATCCTGCGAGTAAACAGCATAAGCATATGACGGCACTTTACAATGTAAACCGAAACAGAGAAGTATTTTACTGTTGTACTTGGTTTGTAGAATCAGTTTCGCATTCTCATAGTTTCACAGTGAATAATAATCAGTTGCCTGAACTGAGTACCCTGACTAAATGAATATATCCATACACCGGAGTCAACCAATTTTTCAGGTTTACACGCAACCGTAACTACGAAATGGAAGACAAAAGTTACGGTAAAATAAATCTATGAGGAAACTCCACCGAAAACTTATGCAAAATAGATACAATAAGCGCCGAAATAGGATGACAACTAAATGACATACCTGTGCGACAAATTTGAACGTCCGCGAGAGTGAAATGCGTACGGCGGGTGAAGAAGTCGGCGTAAAGTAAATTTTCCAGTCTGGTTAAAATTTGTGTTGAAATGTAATTTTTAGGGTTCAAGGGCGTTTATTCTTCAGTCGCCGTGTTCACTACACATATAACGGCGCCTATATGTAAAAGGCGACATTATAAGTAAGTGATAACGGCGCCTATATATGAAAGCGCCATTGTTACTCACTTATAACGTCGCCTTTTATGAAAGCGCCGTTTTAACTTATTTAACACGTCGCCTTTTAACTTATTTAACACGTCGCCGTTTAAACTTATTTAACACGTCGCCTTTTATGAAGGCGCTGTCTCAGTACATAAATCCAACGGCGCTTTTAAAGAAGCACCTTTGGTAAGTGTCATGGAATAATAACTGAAATACGATGGAATCAGATATCGAGGACCCTATAAGTAAACGCACTAGGTCTTGTCCTTATATTTTCATCCCAACAATTTCATATAATGAGTTCGAATTTAGCAGCCGACCGTTTGTTTGCGGAGATGTCTGATGAGGAATCAAGCAGTTCTGAAGGATACGTTTGTTCCGCTCAAGATGGATTCTATCCATGTGATAATGGCTCGGAATGTTTAGGAGAGCATAGCTTCAGTATGGAAAAATACAGATACGACGAAGAGAACAATAGACAGTGTTCGTCTTCAAATACAAATCCATGTGACGAAGAAGTTGACCAGCCATCACCCCGTGGGTCACCTGGAAAGCAAGTACCAAAAACTCGTTGAATTTATGAAATTAACGTTCCACATCATCTGAACTCAAGTATCATAAACTCTGTTATATATTGATGTACAACGTATCTAATGAAGTTAACTACCCTTTTCAGTTATAAATGCGTGTTTTAAATTTATAACATGGGAAGCTGACTACTATCGAAAATGCGACGTATATTCTGTCTATGCACAATATATATAAAAGCACGTCCAAATCACTATATATATATATATATTTATTATCATACAAAGCTGAATAAATTAAGTGTCAGAATGGTCGACGATACCACCCACATATATCAAGAAATCAAACATGAGTATCTATGTATCAAAAAAAATTTCCCCACGATGTGACAATCACTATTTGTTTTTTTATTTTTGATATGATGTGACGATCATTATTGAGCGATGTGGGTGACTTCATGAATCACAGCTTTATTTTTTTTGTCGTCTTCCGTACCAATTGTTGCCACCCTTATATATGTATGTGTAACATTAACAGAATTGGAACCAAAATTGGTAAACATAATTTCTACGTCTTTATTCCTTTACATTTCCGTCACCAGAAATGGAAATGCAACGTGCCTTTCACGGAAAACGTTTCATCATTGTTTCGTTACTATTCCGTCAAATCACCGTTAATATACTGTGCATCAACAATGTTAGCGTTAATATTTATCCGTTGCATAAAAGCGTCGCGAATTCGACATGTTTCCGTCAGTTTGTGAGGGAATAGAGCCTCTATGTTGACTGAACATGTATCGTATTTATTACATTCTTATCCACCTAATCTTCAACATGTGCTATAAATAGGGCATTTGCAAACCCTAAATGTTCCTCCGTTTACAATCAAGTGTTCTAATTGTTCCGATTCTGTTGGTTGTTATGCTGTGACTTATTTTCTTTTAAAGATCTTTTTGGATTTGCAGTACATGTTAATCAACTGTATTATATATAGTGGCGTTTCATGATCAGCTCCAATCTGCTTTCCTTTGTATTATTCTGAATTTGTCGTTCATATTGAGAGATAAATTCAGAAGAGGCCATATGAGAACAGAATGGAGCTTGTCATGAACATAACTGCGTATAATGTAGTTGACTGACTTGTACAGGCAATCGGAGAAGATCTTTAAAAGGAAAAAAGGTCACAGCATATGGTATATAATGCGTCTACTTTCCGCCAATTTACCGTCACCCATCTACTTATAACATCGCTTACAAAGAAAGCGCCGTCTCAGTTCATCATTTCAACATCGGTTATAAAGAAAGCGCCGTCTCAGTTCATCATTTCAACATCGCTTACAATAAAAGCGATGTTTCAGCTCATCATTGCAATGTCGCTTACAATAAAAGCGTTGTGTCAGTGCATCGTTTCAACATCGCTTCCAAATAAGCGCTGTTTTTTGGTTACACACAACGGCGCTGCATGTATAGGCGCTGATGTTCATCGCTATACAACGGCGCTCGTCACTTAGAGACGGAAATGTACCGCCTTGTAGACGGAATACTGAACATAAACAGTTGAATACCATTTCGTCACATTTGATTTTTTTGTTTATTGATAAGAATACCAATCCGGAACTTAATGTTGCAAAAGCCGTATATAAATACTAAAAACTTGCAAAGACCAACTCTATTAACACCATCTTTCTCGCTTACATTCAACTGTTCCAGTTTTACTCATATGGCTTCCATGCAATGTCCAAGTAATTAAGGCCAAGCTCTTATTGTGACCGACCACTTGTGTGCTGATATTTGCTTCAATCCAGACACGACTTGAGGTACTCATATTTTAGTTTCCGTTGAAATCGCATATTAGTATAAGCATGACATATTTATATGAAGAACGGAGATGGATGTACGAAGCGGGTGCTCATGGGGAGTCATGTACCAATGATGTTTTCATCGCTGGGGTCAATAATTTTATTGAAACAGCTGTCGCAAAAGGTTTTCTTGCCAGCGACAACTCAATCCGTTGTCCATGTACAAAATGCAAAAACAAGCGATTCATCAATATAAGAATGATGGAGGCGCATTTGTACAGATACGGTTTCACACCAAATTACTTCAATTGGACCTTACACGGGGAAGATCTGGTAGAATTGCAGTACGTAAATACAATCCCAACTCTACCCGAACCGACTACATTTTACCCAGTTCTTGATACTGAAGAACAAATTTGGACTGACGAGGCCTTCCCAGAGATGGTTCCAGATATTGGCACAACTGATGATATTCCCGAGTCATCGAACTATATTGAACATCAAACAGAAAATTTCGAAGCAAACAGATTCTTCAATCTACTAAATTCAGGTGGGGAACCAGCTTACAATGGTTGCACGACAGAGACAGAGTTTTCAATTACCATGAAAATGTTGGCAACAAAAGCTAATTACGGATTATCAGAAGGCGCATTTAACGTTGTTTGTGGAACGATGAAAAATCTAATTGGGGGGGGGAATAAGAACCCATCTTCATTCAAAGAGTAAAAAAAACTCGTATCGGATCTCGGAATGGGGTACCAAAGGATTGACGTTTGCGTGGGGGGGTGTATGATTTACTATGGTTGCGATGAAAGTTTGATAGTATGTCGTTTCTACTCAGAACGAAGATATCATCGTCCAAGACGCACATAAAGTTCTTCATCGTACCAACGAAATGCGAGAAGGAAAATGTTTTACTTGCAGATTATACCATGTTTACAGAGACTTTTTTTTATCTCAAATTCAGGCAAAAGAAATGTCCTGGCACGCTTCACCCAAAGTAGACGTGCATCACATGGTACACCCTTCGGACGGAGAATCTTGGAAGCAATTTGATCGGTGTCATCCTCACTTTTCATCGGATGCACGTAACGTAAGATTGGGATTATGTACTGATGGATTTAATACATGGGGTATGTCCACTAAACAGTACTCCATTTGGCCTGTCATGGTAACACCATACAACTTACCACCGTGGTTGTGCATGAAAACGAGATTCATTTGGTTGACTATACTAATCCCTGGTCCGTCTAGTCCAAAGAAGCATTTGGACATATATCTAAGACCTCTTATTGATGACTTGGTACATCTTTGGAATGTTGGGGTCGACACGTATGATGCTAATCGCAGACAGAGTTTTACGTTGAGGGCAGCTCTCATGTGGACTGTATCTTATTTCCCTGCCTATGCAATGTTGTCGGGGTGGTCAACTCAAGGAAAACTCAGCTGCCCCTACTGTATGAACGACACCAAGACATTCGTGTTGAAAAATGGAAGAAAAGTATCGTATTTTGGCTATCACAGACGATTTTTATCAGAAAATCATCCATATCGGGGTGATACTAAGAATTTTTAAAGAGATCGAACCGACTTTAATGGTCCAATCCAATTTTGATCTGGTCAAGCAGTTCATGACAGGTTTAGGAACTTAAAATATATATGGGAGCAGCATATGAATGAGGTTTGCAATGGGTTAGGTGTGGAACACAACTAGACAAAGAAATCGATTTTTTGGGGACTACCTTACTAGGTGGACGTGAAGCTTAGACATAATCTAGACGTCATGCACATTGAAAAGAATGTTTTTGAGAATTTATTCAACACCATCATGAATGTAAAGGGGAAAACAAAAGATGACGGTGTGAAGTGTAGAAAAGATATCGGGTTGTATTGTCGAAGACTAGAATTTGAACTGAAAACTTGCCGCGGGCGTTTGGTAGCGAATAAGGGTAAGTATCAGCTAACAAGAGAAGAACAGAAAAATGTACTTATCTGGGTGAAGTCTCTGAAGTTTCCTGATGGATTTTCATCTAATTTGGGGAACAAAGTAGATCTGAGTGCACTAAAACTAGTTGGTTACAAGTCACACGACGCACACGTATTTATAGAGCGACTCATGCCAATTGCTTTCAAGGTGTTTTTACCAAATAATATCTGGGAAGCTGTATCCGAGTTGTGTACATTTTTCCGAGATATATGTGCATCTTCCCTTCACGTTGAGCGGATGGAACACTGGCAGAACAACATATCGGTGACACTGTGTAAGCTGAAGTCCATATTTCCCCCTTTATTTTTCGACTCAATGGAACACCTACCAATTCATTTGGCTGATGAGGTCCTACTTGGTGGACCAGTACACTATCGTTGGATGTATCCGTTTGAGCGTTTCATATACCGTCTTAAACAGTTGGGCCATAAGGGAAACAGAGCTGAGGTGGAAGCCAGTATTGTTAACGCATACATACAGCTGGAGACTTCGTATTTGGGGTCCGACTACCTAGGTCCAGATTTAACAACAACCGGCATACGATACAAACAAAACGAAGTTGGGACATCAGATTTCGAGGACCCTTAGATTTCTATTTTCAATTACCTAGGAGTTGGTGGCACCAAGAGTAAAAGGAGGGTATTAGACAGCCGAGAATTTAAAAAAGCAACTCATTACATCTTTAGCAACACCCCTAAACTTGAACAATACTTGGAATTATTTGAGACCAGCTTAAGACAAAGACGCCTGCGATTTAATGATCAGCAAATATACGATGCCGTATTAACGGAATTCCCAGAATGGCTGAATTCCCATGTAAGTAGAATCAACTCAAATTTGTTCCATTATGTAGCAAATTAAACTGTACTTGCACTTTCATGAACATCGCTTAATATTATGTTCAGGTTTGGGAGCTTGGAGAAACAATCGGACTACCACAATGGATTCACTACTTGTCCGCTGGATTCCAATCCGACGTTGCATGTTCGGCGACATACAAAGTGAACAACTAAAAGTTTCACATTGAAAGCCATGGTGAAGGGAGGAGGAACACGGTGAACAGTCATGTTAACGTGAAGGGAACAGAGGGTACACACTACTACGGGGTGATTGAAGAAATAATTCATATGAGATATAGAAGCAACCATCGCCTAAAGGTTGTCTTGTTCAAGTGCCGTTGGTACGACCCTCAGTTTGTTAGGTCATACCCGTATAACGGGGTTGTCATCGTGTACACTCATAGACCATACCCCCATGACGACCCTTACATTCTTGCCCAGCAAGATGTGCAAGTTTACTTTGTTACATTTCTGGGATTAGCAGGGCAAAATAATCAGGGTTGGGTAGCAATTTGTCCTGTGAAACCAACAAACGCAATCGACATGGAGGTAGCAAATGTTCCATTCCAAGATGAGGGTGAAATGGGAATTGAAATGCCTGTATTGGTCAACGAAATCGGATCCTTAGGGGACCTCGCTGATGATGAGGTGTATGAGTACGACACCGAAGAAGAAGACAGGAACGACGAGCACGTAGCTGATAATCCAGATACCGAAGAAGAGTTTGACGAATCGTCGTGAGTTTGATTATTAAGTCTTTAAGTTTGATTATTCAGTCTTTAAGACTGATCATCAAGTCTTTCAGTCTGATTATTCATTCTATTGTAAGTCTGATCTATTAAGTCTGCTAAACATGTATTTTAAGTTTGACCATTCATTCTATTTTAAGCCTGATCATTAATTGAGGCATTGAGCCATTGTGCCTAATCTGATCATTCATTGTATTTTAAGTATGATTTAACCTAAGCTTCTCGGCCAACACTTCATGAACTTCTCGTGACTAGGCACAATGGCAACACAAGAAGTTCATGAAGCATTGTGCCGAGAAAATTAAGCTTTTTACACAAATATCCGAAGGGCAACTCAAGAACCCAAAGACCAAGGATTAGTGTAGCCCAAAAGTTAGGATTTTGGTGTTGTAGATGTATTGGGTTTTACTCTCCCCTTTTATAATCACTTGTGAATCCAACTCCTTGTCATTAAGCAATGTGGGATATTAGGTTATTAAAATTCCAAAATATTGCAATGTGGGATTAGGATATTAAAATGTTAAAATCTCGCAATGTGGGATATTAGGATATTAAAATTTCAAAATCTCAAAACAATAGGTGTTATATTAAAATTCTTTATTAATGTATGGTTTACATGGTAAATAAAATGTGAATGGGAATCAATACATAATCTTTACTTAAGGAAAAAGATTATGTATTTGTAATCATCAATTTTGTTTTTTATTAATGCAAACGTTTTGTGTAATGTAATTTGCTGGAAAAAATGATAAGTAAACAGCGCTTAATATATATGCGCTGTTAAAAGGTACTCAGAAACAGCGCTTCTTAAATAAACGATGTCATAATGTAATTAAAAAACAGCGCCTTTCTGAGTAGCGATGTTATATGTCACACCTATAACATCGCTTATTTGTTAAGCGCCGTATAAAATCAGTAAACTACAGCGCTTATATAAAAAAGCGCAGTAATATGTAATTAATACAGCGCTTATTAAATAAAGCGCCGTCGTATTCATATCTTTAAAAAACCCCGCCGTATTTGCCTGCGTAGACAAGTTAAAAAAATTTGGTCAAAATAGACTAAATACATTTTGTTTGGACCAAGCGATTTGAAATTACATGCGCAGGGGAAAACCCTCAGTACCCGTCTTAGAACACAATCATCCGCCGTACGCCGCCGAGTTCGACATCCGATTTTGTGCCAATTGCATAAGCAACTTTAATAGCCCAGGTATTGAAAAGTACTCGTCCTTCTCATGTGCGCTTCAGTTCAGTTCGTGATTCTATTGTTCGGCATGCGTTTGTTTGTTTGTTCGAATCCAATTTGTATAAAATGTGTGTCAAATGTTATGCATGTGTGTCCGATTTCGGAAGCAAATTTGTTTGTTCGGCTTGTCTTCGTGTGTGCATGTGTGTCTGATAGAATTTTTGCATAAAAAATGTTCCAAACTGGTCAGCTGACAAATTGTGTTTATGTCCTCTGTGTTAGCTGTACTTGTTGTCATATTCTGACCTGTTTGATACAATCTGTTGACCTTGTTGTCATATTCTGATAATGAAATGCATGTAGCTCATCGTCCTTAGGTACAATATTGCCTTTGATACTCTTGGTAGGTTAAAATCAAATTTGTCATACAGATACTCGAATACTTGCTGTTTTGGTTGAAAATGTGGATACAAGAACAATTTATATTTGCTTGCTTGCCAACATTGTGTTCTAAAACTGTTTTAAAAATACTTAAGAACAAATTTTGTGGCAGGGTAAATGGCACCACTCAAGCGAAATGTACAGGGTAAAAGGAATACCGTGGCTGGTAGAGGGGCTTCATCACAAACGCGGCTAACTGATATACGCCAACCAAGACAGTTGAGTCAGGACATGCAACATCAGGCATCAGCTGGGGACAACAGTCAAAATCGAGATGCGTACAGACCTTCTGTTCCGGTACAGGATCATACCCCTGCGAGACAAGGGGGTGAGGATCCGTATCAACGTACAACATCGTCAACCGGGGACAGACGTCCAAGTCTAGACCTTTACAGACCTTCTATGCATGTACCGGACCCTACTGTGGATCCTATGGATGAAGATAGAAACTTACCCGATGTGGATGGGTACGATTTCGATGACCTGATGAATATGGTGCCGCCGAACCTGCAGGTTGACGGTGATGCCGAAGAGAGGGCCTGACTTTCGGTGGCATATGATGACGATCATGATGACGCAATTCGGCAAGAGTTTCTTAGAGGAGGGACTTCGACCGGTGGTGGACCTAGTGAGGAGACACCGTTGGGTTCAATGCCACATGATATTCGGCCATGGATCACTCCAGCTGGGGATGACAAGTGAGTAATTTTATTGTACATAAATTTGTGCAATTTGTTTATACTAACCATATTATAAATGTTACGCCTTGTATTTTTTTCAGCTTTGACCCCCCTGCGGCTGTAAACAAAATCGGGCTTCAATGTATTGGACCTGGCTTTAAGATTGGTTGGACGACAATGGATACGTGTGATCCACAAGCTCCGGTGAAGTGGTTTCGACACTTCAAGGTAAAATGTAGTAAAATTGTAGTAGTTGCGTTATTTTTTGGGTAATTTGTTTTCGATTACATAGTTTTGTGATTCTATTACATTGTTCGTAACACAACTATGTAATGTATATGTAGAGCTTGTACCGGTGGGATCCGATCCACATCGACCAAATTGAGGCCAACTTTAGGAAGAATGCGGCTAAGATTCTACAAGATGCGTGGAGAGGTTTGCGAACCGGGAAAACTAAAGACCCGAAATGGTTGACCAAAGATCACATAGATGCGGGAAGAGCTCGATTTAATATGGACCCATCATTCATAGCCCGCAGTGAAAAGAACAATCAAACCTATACTGCCAACCTTGCCAGAAACGGCCCGAGATTGCACGCATTTGGGTCTAGACCGGCACACTTTCACATTGCGAAGCTGGTAATACATACTATTTTAAAATAATTCAATTGTTACACTTAAATTTTTCACAACACATTTATCATTTAATTTGCAGGAAAAGGACAATAAAAGACAAGTGTTGATAACTGATCTGTTTGACAAGAAATACAAGCGGAAGGATGGGACGTATCTGATACCCGACTGGGAGAACAAAAGGGTATTACACTTACCAAATTATATTTGTTTATTACATTTGTTTATCTTATTCAATTATATAATCAGTGTTGACAACTAATATGTTTTTTATTGTAATTTTTTATTACATATATTTGGGACTTGATCACAACTTTTTTGTTTCATTTGTACAAATGTGCAGAAACAGCTTGTTGATGCTGAAGCTCTGGTCCTGAAGGATCGCATTGCAGATGAAAGGGTACCTGATGAAAAGCTGGTAGAGGCCGCTGCAACTGTCATGGGAGTTCACCCAAGGTCGGGGATACCGTATCTGTATGGTCCTGCAGCAACATTAGTGTCGGACAAGTTCTCTTCAACGGGCAGTCATTCGTGTGCCAGCTCGCAAGGAGCAGCAAGGAGCCAATCATCGAACGATTACACTCAGGAGCTTGTGCCGCGTTTAGAGCGCATAGAATCCCGACAGGAGGCTGATTTGAGGAGCATGCAACTACAACAGGAGTCCCTGAGGGAGAGCATGGACCAAATGATGCAAATGCAAGCTGCTATGATGAGGATGCTCAGTACTCCTGGATACCAGCCGCCCTCCAGTCGAAGCTCGGATGGAAACAACCATGATCATGGCCATCAGGAATCGAATGAAGATAACTGCAGAAATTAGACATTTTAATTTTGTTTCACTCGAATTCTTTGATATATTTTTCACTCGGTATTTTTTTATTATAATATGGAAATTTCGAATTTTAATTAAATAACATTTAATTAAAATAATAAATTTAAAAATATTTTTCACTCGTTATTTAAATAACATTTAACAATTTAATTAAAATAATAAATTCAAAAATAGGTAATTTAAAATTGTGCCGGAAAAAAAGACGGTATTTAGGCGGAAAATAAAGATGACGGCGTGTAGATGGATTCTTGCCAGAAATGTGACGGAAATATGAGAAGAAAATGGACGGAACAAGAAAGCGGAACTACGACGGAGAAATGCCGGAATATAATATTGATGGAATATAGACGGAATTTGGACGTAAAATAAGGTTGGCGTTCTGTATACGGAATCTAGACGGAAAATAAAGATGACAAAGTGTAGATGGATTATTGACGATAATATATATTGGCGGAATTATGCCGGAACAATGACGGAATAGTTATTGATGGAGTAATGACGGAGTAATGACGAAATATAATATTGATGGAATGTAGATGGAATTAGGACGGAAAATATGGTTGCCGGAGATGCGTTGGGATAAGGACGGAACATTTCGAAACGAAAATGTGTTGGAATGTGGACGGAAAATATATTGACAAAAATTAGACGGTATTTTGACGGAGATGTTCAACGGATATATGTCGGATTGATGACGGAATTATACGTACCGGAACTATGACGGAATATCAACTGCACGTTGACGGAATAAAACGACGAAATGTCGACGGAAAAGTTTTACTGTCGGGAAAATTTCCGACATCATCGTCGTTGAAGGAAAGTTGACGGAAATTCACGTTTTTCCGTCAATTTTCCGTCTGTTTTCCGGTGGATTCTTGTAAATGGAAATTTTGGAAAAATTAGTATTGACTGTTTAGATATTCTGTTCGTGTTTCTGTTAATTGTTCGGTTTGCTGTTATTCTTTTTATCCTGTTCTCCGAGCTTTTGTATGCTTTTTCTTTTATCAGAAAAAAAAAACTTTTCAAAAACCTTAATCTAAGGTCATCAAGAATCTGGCCCCAAATCCGTCCACGTTCTAGTATTTGGTACAGATGGAAAAGCAGCCACTCATGTGACGGCCTGCTATACTTTTCAGTTTTCAATTCCCAATTTAACTGTGCTCCAACAAACGTAATCAATTCGAATTGTATCACTTTCATCACAAAAAAATTCGAATTGTATCACTCTTATTCGAGTCAAACATTTATCAAAAAAAAAGCAAGTCAAATAAGAATCAAACGTGTATCGATAATTGTATGATTAAATCGACTCTTTTTTGTTATCTTATCTATCTAATGGATCGATTAAATTGAACAGAATCATTGTCGGAGACTTTGTTGTTCTAATTTTCCAAGCTTAGATTCCACACGTTTGATTCGAAAATCGATTGGTGAAATGAAAATCGAGAAAAATTCTCAACAGTGATATTTTCATCTAAAAAATTCTTTTTTTAAAAAAAACTTCATCATGTCTAAATATTTTAATTCCAAAATATGTGTGTATTTATTTGTACACTTTCAAATAAATTTAAAAAGTGATACGGAGTAGAAAGTTTATGATGGATATTCGACCGGATTGAACACTTTCAAATAAATTTAAAAAAGAAATAAAGATTTGATAATTGAAAAAATTAATACTGAGGTTACATGTCCAGGTTCATCCCCCTTCAATAAAATGTTTTGTAAGTATATCTCAATTAAATATTTAATTCTTAGTTGATATAAAAGTTGTTGGATATGACAAACGTCAAACTCCATTCAAACCATCGAATTACGAAACTAACCCTATCCTTCCTTTCTTCCCCAATTTAATCGCTCCCTCAGAAATTGAAAATCCGAACAGAGGTTTGCAAAAAAAAAAAAAAAAAAAAACTCCAATGGCGTCGATTTCTACACTCATCCCCAAGACCTTCAATTCGCCGACACTCCATCACCACCCAAAGCCCTCCCACGCCCACTTCACGGCTCCCTCGAAGCTCTCTTTCTCCCTCCACACAAAGACCGCAACCCACCAGCGCCTCCGCATCTCGAGCGGCCTGATCGAGCCTGATGGAGGAAAGCTGGTAAACCTTGTGGTGGATCAGTCCAGAAAAGGCGAGAAATTGCTGGAGGCGGTGGCGCTTCCGAGAGTGAAATTGACGAAAATCGATCTGCAGTGGGTTCATGTGCTCAGCGAAGGCTGGGCTAGCCCGCTCAGCGGATTTATGAGAGAATCCGAGTTCCTCCAAACTCTTCATTTCAACTCGCTCCGATTGGGAGACGGGTCGGTTGTCAACATGTCGGTCCCGATCGTGCTGGCGATTGACGACTCGCTGAAGAGTCGGATCGGTGAGTCGAGGAAGGTCGTGCTCGTCGATTCCAATGATGACCCCGTTGCGATTTTGAAAGAGTAAGGAATCCTTTGTTTTTACTTTTTGAGTCATGTTTTGTGATCAAATGAAATTTGAAGTGTGATAAAATGAGGAGATGATTCTACAGGCTACAGCTAATTTATTTGCTTAACATTGATGCTAGTTACGTTAGCTACTAGGATTTGTGATCTTCAGGATTTTGATAGGCCCCATGAGTTTGTAGCATATCGTATCAAATTGACATAAGGATGTTTGTTGGGTGATTAAGCTGTCAAATGTGTCACCTTTTGTGGTCTTCGTCTTCACTATCATACTGTGATGGATATGAGTTATTATTAATTCCTGCTGTTCTAGTGGATACGTTATAGCTTGGCACTGAATTTTGTCGTTTAGCTATTTGCTGTATTACTGGAATCGTTGGATTGTAGAATGTCATGTATGCGCTATTGTGATTCAGTTTGGAAGTTATTGTATGCGTCTTGTTTTTGCTGTTTAACAATTATACAAGTTATATATTAGGCTGAATTATTAACAGACCACATTTGTTAATAACTTGTCAATGTTGCAGTTTGAAGAAGAATAAGATACTTCGTATCATTTTCTTGTGGAAAATGTAGGATGATATATCAGCCAAATATGTCGTCTTGAGGTCTTTGTGTTCATTGTTATGTTGCTTTGGATTAAGTTTGTTATTAGGTCGTAATGCATATATCTACTGTGAAGAGTTGTGCCTTGGAAGTCATTATACTATTTAGCTATCACCTATCAGTGCAGTTAAAAGGTCAGTAGAAGAGGAAATAGGATTTCGGTTTTTGGTATTTATGAAAACTGCATCTTGATCGTGGGAAAATGTTGTATGCGGGAACTTTGAGATGCAATTTGTCTTCAGGCTCACTCTAATTATTTTTTTGTTGAATCATAAACTTGTTTTTCGTTAGGGAAAGCTACTGGTAACTGATTTCTTATTACTTAACAGTATTGAAATATACAAGCACCCAAAAGAAGAACGAATAGCCAGAACTTGGGGAACCACTGCTCCTGGTCTACCTTATGTTGATGAAGCCATAACCAATGCGGGGAATTGGCTGATCGGAGGTGACTTGGAAGTCATAGAGCCTGTCAAGTACCATGATGGGCTTGATCGTTTCCGCTTGTCCCCAGCAGAACTCCGCAAAGAACTTGAAAGGCGCAATGCTGATGCAGTGTTTGCTTTCCAGCTCAGGAATCCTGTGCATAATGGACATGCATTACTCATGACTGATACACGCCGTCGCCTTCTAGCGATGGGCTATAAGAATCCCATCTTGTTACTTCATCCGTTAGGAGGTTACACAAAGGCTGATGACGTTCCACTTGACTGGAGGATGAGGCAGCATGAAAAGGTTTGTGCAGTTTAATTCTTCATGTATTTTGTATTCTACAGACATTCGGTTCGTATACTGAGTGTTTTCTCAACCTTGGCAACCAGGTACTCGAGGATGGTGTTCTAGACCCAGAAACTACTGTCGTTTCTATATTCCCTTCCCCCATGCACTACGCTGGCCCAACTGAGGTACAGTGGCATGCCAAGGCTCGCATTAATGCAGGGGCCAACTTCTACATAGTTGGACGGGACCCAGCTGGCATGGGTCATCCAATCGAGAAGAGGGACCTATATGATGCGGACCATGGCAAGAAAGTACTCAGCATGGCCCCTGGACTGGAACGGTTAAACATTCTCCCTTTCAAGGTATATAATTTTGATCATAAGCAACTTCTCTCAATTTGCTTTATATTCCTATTTCTCCGTCTATCATTTCCTTGGGGGAAAACCTTACAATGTTAATCATAAATCTAGGTTGCTGCATATGATAAGACGCAAGGTAAAATGGCGTTCTTTGATCCCTCAAGGCCTCAAGACTTTCTCTTTATCTCAGGAACCAAGGTCAATTTTTCTCTATTATGTTAAGTATTTGGAAAATAAATTCAATTCAGATTGCAAATATGCGCATCCGTTTCTGGTGAATAGTATCTCAATGTAAGTCTGATTTTATTCATAGATGAGAACTCTGGCAAAGAACAAAGAGAGCCCTCCAGACGGATTCATGTGCCCTGGTGGCTGGAAAGTCCTGGTGGACTACTACGAAAGTTTGGCACCTGCAGAGAACGGCAAAGTCCCTCAACCTGTTGCTGTTTAGAAAGGCTACGGCAAGGCAGATATTCTGTGTGATAAGCCTTTTTATGTTCATCCAGTGGACTTTGCTTGGTATGGGCAGACTGTCATTTGCCCTGAACTCCCCAAATAAACAAAAATCTGTATCCGGTAAGAATCTGGTCATGTCTTACTTTGGAGTTATGTATAGATATTAGTGTGCATCTTGAACTCATGCCTGTTGGGGAACAATGTATGATATGTCTTGGATGAAGCTTTAAACATTTGTATCAATTGGAACTTTGCATTTAAGGTACTGAATATCACATTAAACTTGTATATAAAATTACAAATGATATAAAGAAGGTAGAACATCAGGACAATATTAGTTGACACAACTTGAATATGAATACTGCCTGTTGATAAAAAAAAATAATCGATCATAAACTCTGTAACTATAAAAGTCTCAGATGGCCATCATCATTTTAACGAATTCTTCATAGTTTACTTGACCATCCCCATCCAGATCGGCCTCTCTGATCATCTGCTCCACTTCCTCATCGGTCAGTTTCTCCCCAAAATTTATCATCACATGCCTCAGCTTTTATTACACAATAATTCAAGTTTAATTAAACGAGTTATTCTAAACACGAAATCATTGAATAAAAAAAATTTTGTAATTCAAAAACATGTAGCGGGATTTGTCTGGCAATGTTCGATGTCGAATGAGCAAAATAAAACACAGCAGCAGATCTCAAAGTATTATAAGACAGTTCCCTCGAATAAATTTTTGTCGATCAAAACACAGACCGGACACTTGAGATTCTCTGCATAATAATTATTGGCTGTAGAAAATTAATACCTCAGTTGCTGAAATATAACCATTTTGATCTTTGTCGAACACCTTGAATGCTTCCTTAAGCTCCTCTTCTGCATCATTCTCCTGCAATATATATATATATAGGAGTGTTCAAATGTTACACCCATTTTATTGTGTTATGTGTTACATCAATCTCAGCCTTTAGATCAAATGATCTAAATGTGCAAAATGAAAGTCAAAAAGTCAAAAATAGACAAAGTTGTTTGTCATTTTGCACTTTTGTCTTTTAGGTAAAAGACAAAAGTGCAAGATGGAATCTGGACCTTTAAATCAAAAGATCCAAAGGTGCAAAATCATGTAACACATAACACAATAAGAACACATAACATTTGAACGCCCCTATATATATATAGGGGAGCACTCGGTTGAGGCAGGATTATAAGAATGAGGCAGTGAGGCATCA
This sequence comes from Rhodiola kirilowii, assembly GCA_033675215.1. Taxonomy (NCBI): domain Eukaryota; kingdom Viridiplantae; phylum Streptophyta; class Magnoliopsida; order Saxifragales; family Crassulaceae; genus Rhodiola; species Rhodiola kirilowii. The sequence goes on from CM066194.1 coordinate 5,000,899, forward strand.
CGTGGGCCACTCATTGTGATGACGTGGCATTGAAAAAGTATTTGTTGGTGAGAATTATTGAAGGGGTAATTTGGGGATGAAAAGAAAGTAGTGGGTTGTAATTAATGAAGAAAGAGAGTATGTGGATTGTTATTAATTAATGACGAAAGAGAGTATGTGTGTTTAATTAAAATTATTTTAATGATGAAAGCGTGTTTGAGATTATTATATAATATAATAATGATGTATTTTTACGAAATGTTTTTTAACAAGGGTGTAATGCCATATAAAATAAGGGTGTAATGTCATATGAAATAAGGGTGTAATGTCATATGAAATAAGGGTGTAATGTCATATGAAATAAGGGTGTAATGTCATATGAAATAAGGGTGCAATGCCATATGAAATAAGGGTGTAATGTCGTATGAAATAAGGGTGTAATGCCATATGAAATAAAGGTGTAATGCCATATGAAATAATGGTGTAATGCCATATGAAATAATGGTGTAATGCCATATGAAATAAGGGTGTAATGCCATATGAAATAAGGGTGTAATGTCATATGAAATAAGGGTGTAATGTCATATGAAATAAGGGTGCAATGCCATATGAAATAAGGGTGTAATGTCATATGAAATAAGGGTGCATTTACAAATAATGGGTTTGAGTATGAGAAAGAAAGATGTTAGGTGAGAGAAACAATTAATAAATGAATTAATTATGAAAGATGTGATGTAAGAAGAGAGATGATAATTGGTTAAAGACTTAAATGCCCTTATGTAATATATAGTAATTGATTATTGGGTTTAGAAAATCAAAAGTAAGTGGGACGCGTGTCACAATGAGGTGAGTTTGACGGCTGAGGTGAGTGGATGAGATCGTGCCTCACTGCCTCACTTTACTGTAGCGTGCCTCATTTGAACGATCCTCTATATATATATATATATTTATATATAGGGGCGCTCGGTTGAGGCAGGGTTGTAAGAATGAGGCAGTGAGGCACGATCTCGGCCGTCTGTGGAGTTGATCGAACGCACGTGGCGAAGCCACGTGGCACAGCCGCAATTGTTGACTTTTCAAAAGTTAGTGCGTTTTACTATTTGGACACGTGTCGCACCAGAAATGCACGGGGGGTTAGATGTGTGGTTGAGATCGTGTCTCACGTGCCTCACATTACTGTAGCGATCCGCATTTGAACGCTCCTCTATATATATATATATATATATATATATATATAGAGGAGCGTTCAAATGAGGATGTGAACAGTAAAATGAGGCACGTGAGGCACGATCTCAACCACACATCTAACCCCACGTGCATTTCTGGTGCAACACGTGTCCAAATAGTAAAACCCACTAAACTTTTGAAAAGTCAACAATTGCGGCTGTGCCACGTGGCTTCGCCACGTGCATCCGATCAACTCCACAGACGGCCGAGATCGTGCCTCACTGCCTCATTCTTATACCCCTGCCTCAACCGAGCGCCCCTATATATATATATATATATTCGGATGAACAATTAATTATATGTTGCATATATGATTTTCAAAGCTTAAGTTTATTCGGTTAATGCTCCAAGTGTTTTTTATATTTTTGTTATCAATGATTTGGATATCTCTTGGAACAAAATTATATTTTTATGAAAAGTATTGTATCCATTCTAAAAAAATATTTCTTAGATAAAAAGATTCGGTGGAGTGCAGTCATCACTACACCATTTTACATCCTATGCGACAAACTTTGAATATTGTCGCAACAGTTTTGCCGCATATAATGGTTTATAGGACACCTCTTTCATTTATTTGTCGCAAAAACTATAATATGCGACAAAAGTTAAAGCGACGCCATAAATGTTGTCACATAAAGGGGTTTACCCGACTTCATGTATTTTTACTACATGTATTTTTAATAATGTAATTTTTAATTTGAATATAAATTTTATTCAATGATTTATGTAAATGTAAATGTAAATTCGAATATTAAATTTTATTTAATAATTATTGTACATTATAAATGTAGCATATGTGTATAAACCATTCATGTTTTATGTGACTAATTAATGGAAATGTCGCGTAAGAGTAAAACTTTACGCGACAAATGTGATTTTCAAATTGTCGCGAGACATTACGCTACTAGGCTTTAGCGACAAATTTTACGCGACGGAATAAAACTATATCCTATACTGAAAAATGGTGTAGTGCATATGATGCGTGTTCTAAAAGGACATTGTTTTATCATGTTTTAAAACTTTAGTTTGAATATGAAAGAATATCATTTTAACAATATTGCGACATCTAGCTACGTTAGACTGGATCTAAACCCTTGGTGAAACACTAGTGTAGCTACAAAAACAAGGGGGTATATACCTCAATTTTGCGGGCCATTAAGCTAAGGAACTCTGAGAATTCAATTGTTCCATTTCCATCACTATCTATCTCACTTATCATGTCCTGAAGCTCCTCCTCAGTCGGGCTCTGATCCAGCGACCCGATCACCGTTGCCAGCTCCTCAATCGTGATGCAACCTACAAAACAGTAGATACAAATTAATTATTCTATCACATATATATATATAACACATTATGAGTGAGACAAGATCAATGAAAAAAAATATATACTCAGATCGGCTACTACTGCTGAGTATATTACCATCGCCATTCTTGTCGAAAAGGCGGAATGCTTCCCAAAACTGGTTGATCTTTTCTTCATTCAAAACGCCTTCTTCAGCCATTGAGCTCGACAGATGACAGAAAAAAAAAATATAGCTTTAGATTTAGTTGTTGTTGTAATAATAATGCCTCTGGAAGCACACAGCTGTATCATTTATATATACACCCGGCCGGGTCGGATCCAATTTAATGTCAGCCAATTATAATTCACAAATATTTTATTTTTTCGGAAAGATGTGTAAAATCTTTAGGAAATAAAATAAAATAATGTGTTTTGTTTATATAATAAAAATAGAAAAATTTTATATAATTTGAAATTAGTTTTCAGTCCACCAGATAGCAGATGCAATATTGGATGCATTTATGTGAATCAAATTATTATATCCTTAGGCTTTCGGTGAGATAAGATCGAATCAAGGAAAGAATTAACGACCAGACGATCATGCTCCAAAAATATAGACGCGACGCGGTTTGACATCGTGTAGGTCTCTTTAATTGTCAGAAATTATGGATAAACGTACAGTGAGACCTGAATAAAGTCTGAACTCTGAAGCTCCGCGTACGTGTACACGCGCATGGCTAAACAACAAAGTCCACAACTCGAGCGTGTGCAAGACTTTAGATAGTGTGGAAAGTTCAAAAAACACTCAAAGTCGCCCCATTCATAATCATATACATATACATTATCAATTTCCGAATTATATACTTAATTTAATTTAATGGTATAAGTATTTTTTATTTGTTTATTTAAATTTAATTTTTTTTATTTGTTCATAGATAGATGGACGACTTTTGAAGTCCGTTGTAATCCTAACTACATTTATGAGGTGGCTAGCTAGTACGGACAAGGATAATCCTACATATCTCTATCACAATTTAAATACCATATCTTTTGTAATCCTCAGCATGACGGGTTGAGATCAGGTGAGAAGTGACTTTAAGGTGAGAATTAAAAATTATTCTTGTCCATTGATTGTTGCTAATTGACAGCCAAGATTAATTTAGATTTTTAATCAAAATCACGGCGGTTTACGCATACAGGGTTAGAATCGTCCCACAACATTTCCATTAACCGCTCCCGTTGTTACTCGAACAAACCCTAACACCGCTCGGAACGAAACCACGCTACGGACGACAACCACAAACCGCCGCAACAAAGCGAAAGGACGCCCTGAGCGACGAGTTCGAAGCCGACTGTCATGGCTAGTAAAACGGCGACCGAAGATGGCCTGAAGCGTCCTCCGCCGAAGCAACCGATTCAAACGGCCGGTGAGTTTTCCGTTTGCAATTTTTTGTTTTTCATTTCTCGTTTGTTAACAGTGCGATTCGATTATTCGGTTTGCTAGTTTCAATTCAAGTTGTCGAAGTAATTGCCTATCATAATCCGTAGCATAACCCGGCATAATCCGTAGCTTTGAAAGCGAATTCTCGATTAGGGTTTGCTAATTTCAATTCAAATTGTCGAAGTAATTGCCTATCATAATCCGTAGTTTAACCCGGCATAATCCGTATCTTTGAAATTCGATTTCTCAATTAGGGTTTGCTAATTTCAATTCAAGTTGTCGAAGCAATTGCCTATCATAATCCGTAGCATAACCCGGCATAATCCGTAGCTTTGAAATCGAATTCACGATTAGGGTTTGCTAATTTCAATTCAAATTGTCGAAGTAATTGCCTATCATAATCCGTAGTTTAACCCGACATAATCCGTATCTTTGAAATTCGATTTCTCGATTAGGGTTTGCTAATTTCAATTCAAGTTGTCGAAGTAGCTGCCTATCATAATACGTAGCATAACCCAACAAAATCCGTAACTTTAGATTTTGTTTTGAAAGGGGATGAAACGTTGCCTTGTTTACATAGCGATTTGTATGTCGACTAGGGTATGTTGCTGCACGAATATTTCAATTTTAGAGTATGCAAACTTGCATTCAGTTTGTCAAAATAAGAATGCATATATCAAAAATAACTTCCTATCATAATCAGTAGGATAACTATGAAGAGATGAATACATTGCCCTGTTGCTTTGTTATATTATATGATTTATAGCCTACAATCTCAAACTGGCTGTATATAATTTTACATAAAAATGTCTTTGTAGATCACAAAAGGAAGAGGAACACAGCCAAGGAAGTACCTGAGGAAACCCAACCACAAATGAAATGAAAACAAATTCCATATCAAACAAGCACCCAGACTCTCAAAGGTGTTGTGTTAATTTTAATTATTTCAATGTAGTTTTATAAATCTACATGTTTGGCTGATAGTTAGCGGATATTAAGACTAAGACTAAATGTGTTTACTCATTATACTTGGCAAATATCCAGCTCATACAAAAGGGATCAATGAAGTAGTTGATGCAAATACAACCAAGCAAATAAAGAAATCAGGTACAAATTACAAACATTCAGTAAATAGTTACTGACAATAAAATTACATAGTGTAATACTGCACTGTTATCTAATAAAAGTTTTTCAAAATCCGTAATACAAGGTTCATTTTCCGTATTATTAGAAGCATAATCCGTAGCAAATTGCATTGGTCATTATCTGTAACAAAAGAAGCATAATCCGTATGACCGGATCATTATCTGTAGCTTAGTAAACATAATACGTATTATATTTACAGATGTAGACTTATTTATATTTTCTTCTTATAGCTGAGGCAAAAAAGGCATCAAAAAAAGAATTCCTACTGAAACAGAAAGCGATGATGATTTTGTGGCCAACACTATGTGTGCTAAAAGTCAGGGCACAAAAAAACAACCTGCAGCAGGTAACGAAAGTTAACATCTTACATTATTTCAAACACTAAGCAACTTTAAATTGTATCAATTGGTTTTAACTAGCTACTAGCATATTTTTATTCTTTCTTTTTCATTGACAGAGAGTTTGGATATCAAGGTAAAAACTGAGAAAGGCAAAAAAGGAGATAAAGGTGTGTGGTCTGCAATGGTAAGCCGCAGCCACAAGGAAAGAAAAAGATGGTCAAAGTACAAGATACAAAGGATTTGAAACCCGAACCACCCCAAATACTCTAACGGATGCCGTAAAAAGCCTAACAGAGCAACAAAAGGTAGCAGTAGGTTCGATGGGTTTAGACGGAATGTTAAATTTGGGGATCACCTATGTCCCTACCCAGTTTGCCATTTGGCTACTAGAGTCATTCGACTCAAAGGAATGCAAACTAGTGACTCCACGTGGAGATGCAGAGATAAAACCAATGGATGTGAATTTCACATTAGGGCTCCCAATGGGCGGTCGGCCAATAAAAGTTCCGCTAAGGACTAACCATAACGCCCTGCTTGTGCAAAGATTCAGAGTGCAATATGGTGACATATCAGAAAATAAAATAAAGTGCCGAGTAGTGTCAGAGAAGATACAAAAATCAAAAGAAGTCGATGACCAATTCAAGCTAAATTTTCTTGTGCTGTTCTATTCAACAATGGTGGATAGCACGGCGTCAGGGAAAGCGAACCAGAGAATTCTCAATGACATAGAGGAGATAGATGATATCCGAGCTCTAAATTGGGGTGAGTTTATGATCGATAGATTAAGAAATACGAAGGATGAGTGGGAGGTGAAAAAAGGAAGTCCATACACAGGTCCTATGCCATTCTTGATGGTAATTTTCTTTAAAACTCCAAAACATCATGCACATAATGTTTCTGCACTAATTGCAATTCTATCTCGTAGGTACTGTACCTGGACAGATTTCAAGATAGACTTGTTAAATTTGAGAGAACATTTCTGGCTATAATTGCAATAAATGATGATGTCATTGAAAAAAGGCTCAAATCAGAGAACAAACAAGGAGGATTCGGGAGATATGTGACACTGCTAGAGCGTAATGCACCTCCAGTTATTGCTAAAATGTTAGAAGGATTGTCCGGAATGGTACAAGAACAAGATGAACAAAATGAAAGTCAAGAAAAAACACAACCAAAGGAACAAAGAAAAGGAGAAAATAGAGGCGTAAAAAACCATGTTTTGTAAGTCCACCATCTTTATGATTTACGGATTAATATTGTTATGCAAACATTTCTAACAATAAGCAGATGTCATGGTATGTAGCATGTGTATCAGTAGTCCCTGAGTTTAACATATAAGTCGTAGCTTAAGTAGCATAGTCTGTATAAATTGTTATTATAGTCCGTAGCATAGGTGTCATAATCCGTAGCACTGGTATCATTATCCGTAGCACTGATATCATTATCCGTAGCAAATGTGTCATAATCTGTACTAAGTGTATCAATATCCGTAACAAAACAAGCATAATCAGTAGCATAGTTTGCATATTCTCTAACTTATGTTACATTATTCCATTTCTCTTCTCCTTGTTGTTGATGTAACTGTTTATATTTTAACCTCACACTTTACTTTGATAATACCAGGGTTTGTTGAGATCACAAGAAAATGCCATGGAATTGCTGGTTGAAGCAATTAAAAAATATGATGAGTCTTACAAAGCAGCTTTGAAGTCCCCCAATTTCAAAGAAAGAATCAAGATGAACCATGAAAAAATTATGAGGGAGATGAGTATTTACAACCATAGTGGAGACTATTCAGCAAACGGGATTAGTACGGAACAAGTCATGATATCCACCCCCACAACCGTAACACCTGTAATTCGTGTGATGGATAGCAAGATGGAAAAACTAATCAAACCCGTCAAAAACTAATCAAACCCGTTAATAACTTTTCTGGACCAAAGTTATACGAATCATAAACACAGTATAACCCCCTTATTTAGACATTTTGTCTATTTAACTTTTGCTTGTTAGTTCAGATATATTTTTACAGGGTAATTCAGTGCTTAGAGAGAACACACTCTAAAGAGGAGCTTTTTAAGCAGAAAAGATGTTACGAGTCAATCCAAGGTCAAGATCATATGCCGACTGAAGAAATATCAAGGATCCTGACGTTGAAGCACTCAGAATAAATTAATCAGAAGAATCAGGAGAGGAATCAAGACAGCCCAGGGAAGAAACACATTGACAGTTTTGTGAAAAGACTGCACAAAACTGTATAAAATCACACATTGGGCAAGGTGACCGGCCACTTGAAGAAGTGGTGGCCAAAGGAGGAGCTCCTCCCCTTCCACCACCGGCAACCGGCGGCTCCTCCTCCCTTGACCGGCGGCTTTTGCTCCTCCTCCACATGTCTCCTCCTCCTTCCTCCTCCTCTCCTTCCTCCATGTGTGGCCATCTCCTCCATCCATTTTTTCCTCCAATCACCATGCAACACTTGCCTCCATCTCCTCCTCCTCCCATGGCTATATAAGGAGGAGCTCCTCCCCTCATTTCAAAACACACCACACCTCACTTGTAAAATTCACTTCTCTCTCTAAGTTATGTATATGTAAGTTTGGCTTTGGAAATAAAGGATAGCTCCCTTGGCGCTTCAACGGTTGTAAGTAATTCTTAGTATTTATTCAACTGTTTTATTTCCTTAGTTATAATGTTTAGCGCGATGAATAGTAGCTAAACTAGTAGTTCGGTAGAAGGGGCGCACTTGTATTATAAAATGTTTTAAGACTATTAACTTAGTGTCTAGTCTTAGTATTCAAAACTTGTTCTATGTGCCGTATATCAAGTCAGAGTTTCCAAGGTTGAGTGGAAGCTGTCACAAGCAAAGCTCTGTCGTGGAAATTCGTGATCATACTCGGTAAGTGGAAGCTGTCACAAGCAAAACTTATCGAGGAGTTCGACTTATCTAAAACACCACTTGGTCAATAACGTAACTGGGAGATCAAGTGGACGCACTTACAGCTAAGATACTTCGAAAGGAGGAATTAGTTTTGCTTAGAACAAGTGTTGCTTTAAACGATGTTGCAAGTCTTGCGCTACGAAAGGGCCTCGATTCATCTTTGAATACTTAGATAATTCACTAAAGGTCAATGATAAACAGGATATAATACAAGGCCCCCGAAACCGAACATTTCTCTTTAATTATAAACTGTAATTTACTTTCCAGTATTAAAACCAACCAACCAACCAATCAATCAATCACTTAGCTGGTAGCTTTAAAACCAACCAACCGACCTAAAACACGCTCTCTCGCTGGACGACCCCCTCAAAGAACATCTATTCCCCTGATTCCCTTGGGTTCGACCCCTACTTACCAAGTACTACCCAGTAGTATAGTTGCGAGTAGCGGACTATAAATTTATTTGCACAAATCGCTTTAACGACGAGCGGTCTGTCAATAAGCATACCCATTATGCATCGGTTTTACAGAAACCGATGCATAATGGGTATGATTATGCAGCGGTTTTAACGAAACCGATGCATAAGGGTGAATATAACCTAATTTCATTTTTACTACTTCAGTGTTTTCATCCTGCTCCGAAATCGATTTTTACTGGATTTTCAAACGCATCCGTGCGCGCCTTTCGTCGACCTCGCTCCGTCTCGCCGTCGTCGTTGCCGCTTCTTTGCTTGCCAGTCGCCGAGCTCGCCTTCCGTCGCTAGTCCTTTGCCTTCCGTCGCTCGCCTCCGTCGCCAGTCCTTCATTGCCGCCCTTTGCTCGCCTTTCATCATCCGCCAGTCGTCTAGCAACATTCTTCACTCACTTGACAGTCCTCCAGCAACACTCAAATGTATGTATTGTTGATGGATTTATTAGGGTTTACTCATTACGTAATCGAAATGCAATTACTTGTTGGAATTTTTCTTTGTTGATTTAATTATTTTGTTGGTTTAGGTGTTGAATGGTACTCTCGACCAGTGCATGTCAATCAAATAGCTTATTTGATTCTCCGAGCAACATCATATAAGGTATTTATATGTTTAGTTCTTTGTTCATGTTTCATGATTTATGCTTGTCAATTCTTTCTTAATTTGTGTTTTCAAATCCAGTTTTCTTCCGCCTTTGCTCATTGCATTCCTCAACCTACTACTACCTTTCTCCTCTCTCGATTTCATACAAGGTATATGGTATTCTTTTATTTTTACTATGTTTAATTTTTGAAGATAGACATTTAGGTTTGCTAACTTGTTCTCAGTCTAATAATATTATTTAAATGCTTCATGTAGTGGATTTATGATGAATAGAGAGTGGATGCCCAGTAATAGGTTAAGTGATGAGTATGAAAAGGGGATAATGGATTTTTGTGAATTTGCATCGGTGTATGCATTTCGAAATTCACTTGAACGGGTCTTCTGTCCGTGTAAGGCGTGTTTCAATAAGATAAAGGTCAAAGTGGATGAGTTGCATAAACACCTTTTTTTAAAGGGAATTGATCCACTATATACGGTCTGGTACATGCATGGTGAGGCTGAACCACAAGACGTTGAACCTCAACTCGTAGGAAGTTTGCCTGAAGATAACGATGATTGGGAGGAGGACAATTTAATTGATATGATTAACAACGTTTCCGGTGAGTTTGATTTTAGACCACAAGTGGTGGAATCATTAAGGAATGACTCTGAATTACCACTGTATGAAGGTTGCTCCAAATATACAAGGTTATCTGCAACTTTGAAGTTATTCAATTTGAAAGCTAAAAATGGATGGAGTGATAAGAGTTTCACTGAAGTGTTATCGTTGGTGAAAGATATGCTTCCCGATGGAAACACTTTACCTAATCGTACTTACGAAGCTAAAAAGGTCATTTGTCCCATGGGAATCGAGTACAAGAAGATACATGCTTGTCCCAATGATTGTATATTGTATCGTAATGCTCATAAGGATTTGACTGAATGTCCGGTGTGCAAATCTTCTCGCTACAAGTTAAACAAAGGACGAACTAATACCTCAAAAGGCACTGCGACAAAAGTATTGTGGTATCTTCCACCGATTCCCAGGTTTCAACGACTATTTGCTGACCCGAAAGATTCAGAAAATATGCGATGGCATGCCGAGAAACGTGTCATTGATAGCAAAATGCATCATCCGGCTGATACATTGCAATGGGCCAAAGCAGACAATTTATTCTCAGAATTTGGATCAGAGTCTAGGAATTTACGCCTTGGCTTGTCTACTGATGGGGTGAATCCGCATGGAAATCTCAGTAGTCAACATAGTACATGGCCCGCGATATTAGTGATATATAACCTACCTCCTAGACTAACCATGAAGCGCAGATATATGTTGCTTTCTTTGTTGATATCGGGTCCTAGGCAACCTGGAAATGACATAGATGTATACTTGGCTCCCTTGATAGATGATCTGAAGATTTTATGGAATGAAGGAGTACGAACATTTGATGCATCTAGACAAGAATATTTCAATATGCGTGTCATGCTAATGTGTACTATCAATGACTTCCCTGCTTATGGTAACTTGTCTGGGTACAGTATTAAAGGGTACAAAGCTTGTCCAATATGCGGGGAAGCGACACATTCTCGTTATCTAAAGAATTGTCGAAAAAGATTTACATGGGGCACCGACATTTCTTACCGAGGCATCATCCTTACAGGCGAAAGAAAGCTGCATTCAACGGTGAGACCGAACACGCAATAGAACCTCAACCATCTTCAGGTTATGACATACTTGAGAAAATTCAAAATATTACAAATCGATTTGGAAAACCTAGTGCACGCACCGAAAGTGCTCCATGGAAGAAGCGATCTATATTTTTTGATCTCCCTTATTGGCATACACTTGACATTAGACACTGTGTTGATGTGATGCATGTGGAAAAGAATATATGTGATAGTCTGATCGGCACATTATTAAACGTTCCTGGGAAAATGAAGGATGGAGTTAAAGCGAGACTGGATATGCTAGATATGAACATTCGTATTAAATTAGCACCAGAAACCCAAGGGCAACGTACATATCTGCCTCCATCATGCACCACTCTTTCTAAGAGTGAGAAATCAAGATTTTGCGCATGTCTTAAAGGAGTTAAAGTTCCGTATGGCTTCTCTTCAAATATTGCCAGTTTGGTTTTGATGAAGGATTTGCGTTTGAATGGATTAAAATCTCACGACTATCACACTTTAATTCAACAACTCTTGCCTATTGCAATTAGAGGTATATTGCCTCCAAAAGTGAGAGCCGCTATACAAAGACTTTGCGTGATTTTTAGCTCTTTATGTGCTAAGGTTGTTGATCCAACAGAGCTTGATAGATTACAAGAGCAAGTAGTGATTACATTATGCCAACTTGAGATGTTCTTCCCACCATCATTTTTTGATATAATGGTTCATCTAACTGTTCATTTGGTGCGCGAGGTTCGAATACTTGGACCAGTGTATATGAGATGGATGTACCCTTTTGAGAGGTACATGAAGATTCTAAACAGCTACGTGAGAAATAGGCATCGTCCGGAAGGATGTATAGTGGAAGGATACATAACTGAAGAGGCGGTTGAATTTTGCACTAACTTTTTGGGAAATACCACTGCAATTGGGATTCCAAGGCCACGTCATTTTGATCGATTTCAAGGAAAGGGAACAAGTGGATCGAAACAAATAGTTAAATCCGTGGATGAGTTATCAAAAGCCCATTTTTACGTATTGCAACAGATACCTGAGATGACGCCTTTCATCGATGCGCACTTAAACATAGTGAGGAGTGCACATCGGGGGAAAAATGAGATATGGGTGCAAAGAGAACACCGTCGGTCATTTTGTAAATGGCTTAAAACTGACGAAGCTTTAAGTATTCAAGGGAACTCGGAAGAAGAGTCTGATGATGACTTAGTGAAGTGGCTTATGGCAGGTCCGAGACCAAGTGTATACATGTGGAGAAGTTTTGACATTAACGGTTTTTGTTTTAACACAAAAGATCAAGACGAACGCAGCGTTGTGCAAAATAGTGGTGTCACACTTGTTGCTGAAACTACTCACGTTTCTAGCGCTAGAGATCGAAATCCTATATCTGCTCCTCTCAATTATTTTGGGGTTATTGAAGAAATATGGGAGTTGGATTATGTTAAACTGCAAGTACCGGTTTTTAAATGTAAATGGGTTAATCATTCCGCGGTTCGCACTGATGAGTTCGGAATGACATTTGTGGATTTTCGAAGGGAGGGACATAAAGATGAGCCCTTCATTATGGTGGAACAAGCGAGACAAGTATTTTACGTCAAGGACCCTTTGGACAAAAATCTATTTGTTGTCCTTCACGGTAAACAACAAGTAACCAATGATGCTACAAGTGGCACAGCTGAAGACCTCGCTGAAGATTGCATACCTGTGTGTACTACCATTTCAGGGGAAAGCGTCGAAATTGACATTGATGACGAAATGCAATTAAGAGAAGATCACGACGAAGGAATATGGATTGATAAACAAACTTAACTTATGTGTATGATGTATGTTACTTTATCACTGATGTTCATCACATGTCATAAATTATTTTTATTGTTATATTTGTATTTGTATGCATTTGTATTTACATTTCTATTAAACTGACGTTTTTGTGATATTGCAGGGATAATGGCACAAAGTAGTAGTAGCGACGATGAAGACTTCCGTGAGGAACAGAGCGCGCCCATCAAGAAAACTAAGAGGGGTCCATAATTAATGCTAGATTTGATCAGGAGACATAGGGAGGTTGGCACCAAGATGACAGTCGAATTTAGCGACACAAGATATCCCTTGGGGAAGATTGGTGACAAGTGGAGGAGTTACCTAGGCACTGTGGTACGTACTCAAATTCCGATCGACTTGCCTGATTGGAGGAAGGTGCCTTCAAAGCTTAAGGATCTTATGTGGAACGAAGCAACGGTAATTTATTATATAATTTCATTTTTAAAGTGTTAGCAACATTAAATATTGATCGTACTAATTATAACTTCTTATATTTTTTTCAGGAAGTGTTTGTTGGCCCCGAAAGATACAAAGAGCAAGAGGTCAAATATGCATCTAGTGCGTGGAGGAACTTCAAATCGAGACTCGCTACAGATTACATATTTGGTAAAAAAGAAGGACGAATATCCCACGAAGGAGTATCAATACATTGATTCTGCTCAGTGGAAGAAATTTGTAGAGCATAGACTCAGTGAAGAGGCGAGGAAGCTATCTGCTCAGAATAAGGCTCTAGCGGCTAAGAATGAATATGCGCACATCATGGGCCGAGGAGGATATAGAAAAGTGAAGGAGGTGCTAATAAACGAGAAGTTAGCCGATTTAATTGCGCAGGGCGTAATTGAAGAGGGAGCGACACCTTCTATCACTGTAGAGAGATATGAGGTGTGGAAGAAGGCACGCCTCAGGCAGAATAACGAGTTCGTCACCCCTAGAGTTTGGATAGTGGCTGAAAATATTGTGAGTAATTAACTTTTTTTCAGTAGTTTAACTTTTTCCGTACACTAATCTTTGGCACTAATTTCTTGATAATAGGATCAATTAGTAGAAAAATCTAGTCAAGGATCTTTTTCACCGCATGGTCGACATGATATACTGACTGAGGCGATTGGGACGCCGGAGTATCCTGGACGTACTAGAGGAGTAGGTACACACGTTCCGTGGAAGATTGGGTTCCCGAAATCCACATCTTCTAGGACGACGCCGAGTTCCAGTACTTCTCATGTAGATATGCCCGATCGCCTCGGCCGTCACTGTCATGTTGATGTGGACCCGATGACGAACATACCTGCGGTACGTTTATAATGTTTCGTTTTCTTTTTTGTGACAATTTCGTTTAATTGTTTGGAACGTATGTAACATCAATTGTTCGTGATAACAGGGTGGCCTGAAATGCGTATTATTCATCCATGGGACAGTCGAAGGTGCCCGAGAGCAAGTTGCCATTGGTCGAGTGATGGCAGGTCATTTTATTAATTATCGACAAATACCCCAACATACAGTGAAGGTGATGTCCTCTCTCAGTCCTTGTAGCCTCTTTATAAATATCACATTCGTATTCGGATGTTATTCTAACCCTAAACATTTATTCTTTATATATAGGTGAAAGTTGAAAAAGCACTTATTCGAACAGCAAAATTGCCAATACCCCATGCGAAGTTGTCCATTGTTATGGAGGCAGAGTCTCACCATGTAGCATGGCTTGAAGACTTGGTCGTTGTCGGTAATAGGGTGAGATAATCGAACAATGCAAGTTCATTTGCATTTTCCATTATACTTTACTTAAAAATTAATTTTCCTATCATTAATCAAATTCATCATGCAGGAATATGACAACATTAAATGTCTTTATTTGCCAATTTCCGACGATGATTTCATAAAGTGCTTGCCCTTATACTGTCGACTTTTAAACGAGGTGTGGAAACGGTTGAATCGCGGCATGTTTGTAGTGGACGTCGACCAGAGTGTGTTCGGTGACGACTACGGTATCGCTGTGACCACAGAGGACCTCATGGAACTATACAAGACAAAGGCGTTGGGGAACTTTGCTAGTGAATTGTATATATGGTAATGTTCACGATTATTTCTGATAATCTTTTGTTCTAATGCATGGTCTAACTCTAACACAAAAGTTTTAATTTGTAGTTTTTTGAACAATGAGGTGATGGGTTGGGATATTAAGTTTGGTTTCTTCAATCCTTCCATCATGACGCCAACAGTAAACAGAGATGAGAGGTTGATGACGTTTGTGGCAAGGTTGAGTATGCCTGACCGAGATCGCAATTTTTGTTACTTCCTACCATACGTGGATCATGCAGCGTGAGTTCATTATTTAATGATTATGTTTTTTATCTATTTTTGAATTTATTTTTTTAAATTTAGTTTATTTTTGTTAGGTGGCATTGGATGTTATGTGTCATCTTCCCTAAACAACATGTAGCGCATTGGCTGGATCCAAATATAGGTGATAAAGGAATAAACGTCGATGCAAAGGATTTGGTGGACACGTAAGTTTTAGACTCACTTTTATCTTGTAACTTGTATGTTAACAATCAATAATTATGTAATGTTATTCATTTTAGGGGATTGTACCAATACTATCAAGGATGTTTACCTAGAAATACACAAAGTGTTCGTTGGAAGGTAGTTAAGGTACGAAGTCTCATACTACTATCTTTTTAATAGTTTTAGCATTAATATAGTGTGTGATAAGAAATTATTGATCGTGTGCAGTGTCCACAACAACCACCGGGTCACTTATGCGGTTATTATGTCATGAATTTTATTCGTGATATAATCCAGTTTGTACGTGCTAATAACGGAGCGGAGATTGATGATCTTAGCCAAGTAATCTTTTATACTTGTATTATTCTCTAAGTTGTCGTTGACTTTGGTTTGGTTTGGTTTGGTTTGGTTTGAACTAATTGGAACTTTTACGTATTGACTTACTTTTATCGTGATTTTCATTGTTTCTAGTGTTTTCCTAATGGAAGTGAATCATACGAAGACTCGAAGATCGATGAAGTAAAGGAAATGAGTGCTGCCTACTTGTATAACTATATAAGCGATCGTTACCCAGTCGTTTTAGGACATGAATCTTAGGTTTGTTGTTTGTATTCGAATATTAACTTTTGTGTTGGCATTGTTGTATGGAAATAAAGATGTGTACTTGTATATTCTATTTGATCTCTGAAATGAATGTATGTCGATGTTGTTGAGCAACAGTGCAATTTGTAATAGAAAAGCAGGGGTATTTGTAATTGATCGATGTTTGTAAAAATTTCAGGTGGATTTGAGCTAATATAAGCCAAATCTGCCAAAAAATTTGAGACATTATGCATCGGTTTTGGACCAAACCGATGCATAATCTCTAAGCTTATGCATCGGTTTCGGACCAAACCGATGCATAATGGGTATGATTACGCATCGGTTTTAGACCAAAACCGATGCATAAATGTCATACCTTATGCATCGGTTTGGTCCGAAACCGATGCGTAATCTCTACCCTTATGCATCGGTTTATGAAAACCGATGCATAAGGTCCGACCCTTACGCATCGCTCGCTTATGCATCGGATAAAAACCGATGCATAAGGCCCTCGAAAACCGATGCATAATCCCCCTCCTGTAGTAGTGACCCCTCCCTTTGACACACCAAATACTTGATAGTGATGATCCCAGCAGAACTATTACTCGTAGCCAGACGCACAACAAAACCAGCTATTCGTGCATATTCTTTATAAAACAATACAGCTTTTTCAAGATTTGGAAATGTCATCCCAATATATGGCTTAAAGTCATCGGGACACTTGGGGATCCAACAATTTCTCCCATTGACAGATACAAACAAGAAACTTTCATCCTCAAGTCCACGAGTTTGTTGATTGTCATCACCTGCAAAAACAGCAATATGTTAAAAATGTTACGGATGATGACTTGATTACTACGTAATATACGAAAAGAATCAATCGTAATTATACAAACCGTGTGAACAGCATCAAAGGAGGAAATAACACGGCGGTTACACACAAACGTAAAGAAAATACCATAATTAGAAATTTACAGAATCGAATACGATCATATCTTAATCAAACATGACAATCTGCAGTATATTTTTACGTATGTTTCAATCAGAAAATCATCAAACAGGAAAATCATCAAACAGAACAGAAACGAAACCTAAATTAAAACGGACAGATTAGTATCCATGAGTGTACCTGCATTGACGTTGTCGGCCATGTTCGAACTACGCAATCGTCGGAGTCGATCAAAAACAAAAAAATTAATCGTAGGGAGCGCGAAATCTGATTGGGGACGAATAGAAACGCATAGGGTTGCGGCACGAATTGGTAGGCGAACAAGGAAAGATCTCAACCCTGCGAACAAACAGTACGAGGATTTGAAACGGGAAAGACGCACGAAGTGGTTTGCGAACAATCAGAAACGAATCAGTCGATACCCACGATTGATGCAAAATTGATTTACAAATATACCCTTTAACCGTATTTATCATTAAATATATTCTAAATATTCTATTTAATCACCACGGTTGGATCTTTATAATCAAAGGACAGGATAAATTCTTATTTGAAAATATGCATACTTCTCACCTGATCTTTTTCCCAGCATGACTTTGGAATGTGTTATGTACAATCAGAACAGACTTCTTTTTCTTGTTAATTTCAAATTTTATTTTTCCAGTTTAGCATGTTATTTAAATTTCAGTAAATTGTTTTATATTTGTAGCACAAAAGTCAAGTTTTTGTTTTTAGCAAACGTAGTAGAAGGAATAAAAGAAGTTAATGCAGTCAATGGGAATTGGATTTCGGGATCTGAGGCGTTGTAGACAACATTTTATAGGTCACCACCCGGTTCAGTAAAAAAAAAGTCAAGATAATTATGGAAATAGTTAGTTAAACTAAGTGATCGCACCAAGTTATATTCTTAAGTCCAATTCCCTTTTTTAAATCAAGTTACACTTTTATGTGTAATTCAGTTCAATTTCATTTTATTAAGTCAACATTTTATTATTCTTTCAGAAAAATTATTTAATCTAACAGTTAACACACTACCCTAATGTAATATAATTTTGATTAAATAATAATAATATTTGATTAACGTTGTTAGTTGATTGTGTGTAATTTAGTGTCCAAAAATACTAAATTGAAAATTGAAATAGTCAAACTGCGATTTGAAATGATGTAATAGTCCAGGTAGTCTTTTTGTAATTTTCCCAATTTTTTAAAGATGATTTTAATAGATAAAAAAATATAAAAGTACAATATGTTCAAGACCAAACACATTCATTATTATTTTATAGAATCTAACGCATTTTTAGCCTCATTCAAACAAAATATAAAGATTCTGAATTGGCCGTAATAGATTTGGTTGACATCAGATAATATTCGTACACATGACCAGCCCGATCACCTACGGTCTGATGTTCTGAAGTCTCATATCATCACTTATAAGGATCACTATGTGATCTACGGACCCCTAAAACTTGTACACAACCATAGTCATGGTCCCTTTCGACCCACCACTCTATAGCTTAGGTATAGTTTAGTTTTGTTTAGTTTAGTTTAGTTTAGGTGAGCCTAGTTTAACTTATACTGATTTGGGTGAGTTTAGATTAGTTTATTTTAATTTAAAATTTAAACTATTATTATTTAAATTAATAGTTATAAAAAAGTTTGAATAACAATTAATTAAATAAAAATGATTATTAAATGTAACATTACAATCAAAATATTACTTAAATTTAAATTATCAACCATAAGATTGAACACCATTTAGTAATAAAAAGAAAATATAATTTTCACTATTAATGACAATTTAAAATTATATTTATTTTAAATATTTTATTATATTATATTGATAAAAAAACGTTAGTATTTTTATAAATAAATATAATTAAATAAATATATGATTTATTTATAATTGTAGTTATCCAAATTTTACAAAATAAAAAACAATTTTATGTTTTTGTTAGTAATTGTAAAATTATTATTTTGTTTAATAAAATTTTATTTAAAAAATGGAATAACACTTTATTATAAAAATAAAATATATTTTATAATTATCAATAAGAACTTAGAATTATATTTAAAAAGGTAAATAATTAAATATAAATATAATGAAAATAATAAGTATATTTATAAAAAATATTCGTACTTTTATAAATTGATAAATATACAATATATTTTTTACTTATACATATATAGTTATTAAATTTTTACAAAATAATTTTTATTTATAAAAAATAATTTTTTGTTTTTGTTAGTAATTATAAAATAGTAAAAGGATAGAGTGCAAAAAGCATATTTTTGTTTAAAAAAATAAACCAATGATTGTTTTTGATTTGGTCATTAGGATAGATGAGATTAAATCCCATTGTATAGATGTTGTTTAGTGACGAATTATATCGCACTTTTGGTTTTTTGGCAACAAGTTATAACCCACTTTTGACGAATTTTACAGTTTGCACCAAAAATATAGTTTGCTTCTGATCTTGTTTTAGTTTGCATCAGGACAGTCAAATTGAGTTGTGGTTCTGAAGTGGGTGATACTAGGGCACATCGATTGAAAATGTCGGAAATTGAGATCGAACTTTCTTGGTTGATTAGACTTTCCAAGTTCAAATAAAATCTTGAGGAATTGACTTCCTGTGTATCATTATCAGACCCCACATGGATATACGACGAAGATTGACCAGATTGGTGGTATCTATTTTGCCCCGTTTCTTATCTTAGATGGATAGTGTCTCGAGACATGTTAACTTTCCAATCCAATTTGCCCTACTGTCACAAGTAATCGGCATATGCTTCAAAGTTTGCAGCTTCACCATTGTCTTGGGCAGTCTGATCGTAGGATGGACCGACGAAGATAAGAAATACGTACTCTTCTATGGGACAGTGTCTTCACCAAATTAAAAGTTTTGCGTCCATCATAAAATGCGGAGAAACCAGTGTCTTTAGCTTTTCTGATAGCCAAATCTCGAAGAAGATCAAATATTCTACAAGTTGAGCGATACCAATCTTCATCTGTTTTATGAAGCAAACTTTTATCCACTAGTTCATTGAAAAATGATTTCGTTATATCTTCAGGACAACCATATTTTTGGTATAGATGTTTATTTTTAGTTTTTCTAAGGTCTTCGCAATACTCACAGATAAATGTGTCGGCATAGATGAGGGCCTAATAACTCCCCAACAACTTTCCTCTATCATGAACACTTTCAAATATATTTTTTTTAGTTTTTTTTAGTTTTTATCAGGTCTCCACGGTACTCACATATAAATGTGTCGACATAGATGACGTCTAATGGCTTAACTCCACAACAACTTTCCTCTATCCTCAACACTTTCAAATGTATAAAAGAGGGGAGGATTATTTAGTCAGGCAAAGTAGCTGTCAGATCTGATAGTTTGCTAAAAGAGACAAATATCCAAATCAACAGTCAAATCTGTTAATAACATGACACTAACTAATCCTCGATGATGATCGGGAAGTATGCTTCCTTCCTTGCCATGTTACTGATGGAGGCGCGCACCTCCGAATCAACATATATATGAATAATGGAACCAGCTTCCACAACAGCTGCATGCATGTAAATGATTCTTTTTTCCAGCATAGAACCTTGGAGAGAAAATAAGGCAATGGATGGCAGCATCAATGTGAGGTCCAATTGAAGCGTCTAAATCCGAAGGATGTTTTTGCTTACAGCTCATGGACTCTCTCTTCCGCTCATCTTTGCATGTGCGAAGCTTTGCCATTAGGCTTTTCACCATTCTGCCAGCTTTACCCTTTGCTTCTCCAATTTTGAGACAATATCAAGGAGATTAACAAATAAATCCTTAACCTCTCTCTCAGAGTGGAATGGGACTTCAAGTCCCCCACTGACCTCACAGGCAAGAATGCCACACAACTGATAAAAATCTCGATCAGAAAACATCGGAAACTGATCCTTGATAGGAGTGAAAAGACTCACAGCATGCTCAATTTCAGCAGTTGGCTCACTTGCAACATCAGGAAAAATGCCACATGACACGGAACATCATAGACAAATGTATCTTTCAAATATATATTTTTTAGTTTTTTTGGTTGTTTTTACTATGCCTCTACAGTACTTAGAGATAAATGTATCAGCATAGATGAAGTCCAAGGTCCTAACTCCTTAACAAATTTCCTCTAATATGATCACTTTCTTTTTCTTTTCTTTTTTTTTTGATTGGTAATATGATCACTTTCAAATGTATCTTTACTCCATATTGACTTACACGATTGTGTCAGATCTGAACACTTGCAGAATGTAAAGACTTGATTCAATCTAATATAAAAGGGTGAACATGATGGCAATAGTGAATAGCAAACATGTTTGTGTCATCCATTGTTTTTTCAATAAAAAAAAGCGCAACACGGTCTTAGTACTACTCATCCTAGTGTCTTCCATTTTCAAATATCAAAATTTAAGCAATAGAAACAAAACAATGTGGGTACAAATGAACTAGTAATCACCATCAAATTTGGATAAGAGATAATGCAAATATACACTACTAATTTTTGGTAAATTTCCGACGTCAGGAAACCGCCAGAATAATGACGGAAAATTGACGGAAAATCCGAATTTTCGTCAATTTTCCTTCAACTATGACCGTAACAGAAATTTTCCCGGCGGTAAAAAGTTTCCGTCTATATTTCGTCGTTTAATTCCATCAATGTTCATTTGACATTCCGTCGTCGTTCCGTTAATTGAAATTCCGTCGTCAATCCGGCATGTATCCGTTGAGATTCTCCGTGAAAATACCGTCTGAATTTCGTCAATAGTATTTTCCGTCTATATTCAAACACATTTCCGTTTTCAAGATTTTGCGTCTATCTTCTGGCTACAATCCGTCATCTTACTTTTCCGTCTAAATTTCGTCTATGTTCCATCAATAATATATTCCGTCATTAGTCCGTCTTAATTCCGTATTAATAGTTTCGTCCATATTCCGTCTTTGTTACGCTATTCAATTATTCCGTCCATATTCCGTCTTTGTTACGCTATTCAAATATTCCGTCCAAATTTCGTCTATGTTACGCAATTTACATATTCCGTCAAAATTCCGTCTTTCTTACGCTATTCAAATATTCCGACAACTTTTCGGGAAAGTTCGGCAAAAGAAATTATCGGCAATACTCCATCGATATGCATTGCCATCTATAAGGAAACCGTCAACTTTCCGACATTCTTACGCTACTCAGATTTCCGTCATTTTTCCGCCAAAATTCCGCCACAAAATATTATCGGCGATATTTCATCGAAATTCCGTCATTTTTCCGGCATGTGTAAATTTCCTATTTTTTGAATTTCCCGTGATTAAATTGATTAAATTTCCTATTTTTCAATTATATTTAATTTTAAATTATTTCAAATATTAAATTCGAAATTTCCATATTTAATTAAAAAATGACGAGTCAAATAATTATAACACAGAAGTCGAGTCAAATAGAATTAAAATGTCTAATCTCTGCGGTTGTCTTCATGGGATCCTAGTTTAGGCAGATCACGGTTGTTTTCAATCGGGCTTTGACTGGAGGGCGGTTGGTATCCAGGAGTAGTGAGCATCCTCATCATAGCAGCCTGCATTTGCATCATTTGATGTATGCTGTCCTTCATGTTTCTCATCTCAGCCTCCTGTCGAGATTCCATGCGCCTCAGCTCAGCCTCCTGTCGGGATTCCATGCGCTCTAAATGCGGCATCAGCTCCTGAGTGTACTCATTCGATGACTGGGCCCTCGATCTCTGCAAGCTCGCACACGACTGGCTGTCCGTTGAAGAGAACTTGTCCGACAACAATGTCGCTGCAGGGCCATACAGACACGGTATCCCCGACCTCGGGTGAACCCCCATGATAGTTGCCGCGGCCTCTACCAACTTTTCCTCCGGTATCCTTTCAACTCCGACGCGATCCTTGAGGACCAGAGCTTCAGCATCAGCAAGCTGTTTCTGCACATTTTTACAAATGAAACAAAAAATTTTGAATATAGGAAACAAATATAGTAAGAAAATACAATAAGAAACATATTAGTTGGCTACACTGATAATAAAATATAATAAGATAAACAAATGTAATAAACAAATATAATTGATAAGTGTAATACCTTTTTGTTCTCCCAGTCGGGTATCAAATACGTCCCATCATTCCGCTTGTATTTCTTGTCAAACATATCAGTTGGCAACACTTGTCTTTGATTATCATTTTCCTGCAAATTTAATGATAAATGTGTTATAATAAATGATATTGAAAATTGAATTAGTTTTAAATAGTATGTATTACCAACTTCGTCAAGTGATAGTGTGCTGGTCTAGAACCAAATGCGTACAAGGCTGGGCCGTTTCTAGCATGCTGAGCAGAATAAGTTTGCTTGTTCTTTACACTCCGGGCTATGAATGTTGGGTCCGTATTAAATCGAGCTTTTCCCGCAGCTTTGTGATCTTCGGTCAACCATTTTGCGCCTTTAGTCTTCCCGGATCGCAAGCCTCTCCAGGTATCTTGTAGAATCTTAGCCGCCTTCTTCCTAAAGTTGGCCTCAATTTGGTCGGTGTGGATCGGATCCCACCGGTACAAGCTCTACATGTACATTACATAGTTGTGTTACGAACAACTTAATAGAAACACAAAACTATGTAATCGAAAACATATTTGCATGTAGAAAACAAATGACCAAAAATTACGCAACTAATACAATTTTAATACATTTTACCTTAAAGTGTCGAAACCACTTCACCGGAGCTTGTGGATCACACATCCCCATTGTGGTCCAACCAACCTTAAAACCAGGTCCACTTCACCAACTTCATCGTGGCGGAATAGGGGAGTGGATGTTTTTAATTATTTGTTTTTATTTCTTTTTGTTTTGTTGATAGGGATTACAAGTTGTACAAGATCATTATATCATCTTTCAATGGCATCATCTAGTACATTATATCTAACTGAAGCACGAGCCTAATGCGGTTTCTCATCCCATCCCATTTGATGCAAATCTTTCAAAGGTCGCAGCGCCTTGACCTGCTTTGCCGACTCCACACGGAAAAAGTCATCTTCAACACCTCCGCGAAAGGGAGGAAACTCGTCCTCGAGTCCTCGCTTGCTTGGGACCAACAAAGTCATCTTCAACACCTCCGCGAAAGGAAGGAAAAACCGTCATCGAGTCCTTGCTTGCTCGGGACCAACAAAGTCCACACTCCTATTACTAGGTGGGGAGAAAATTTCACACCTAAATTAAGTGTGAATGGTGCATTGTGGGGTTAAAATCTTCAACTCTTGGTTACAAAACCAAGAATTGAACCAACTCAACTATTACCCCACATGCGGTTTTTATCTCCTTCTGGTTTGTCTTTCAAGACTTATTTGGGCGTCCCTTTCCTTTTTTTCGGCATCTGCTTCCAGAGGGGGTATATTTCAATGTCGGGGTCGGAGGCAATTCAGTTTTTGCTGTCAGAATCTGTGGAAATGCAGAATTTTAAGTCGACTTTTGGCCGGAAAAGGATTAATCCAAATTGGGTTCCTGGGTCTTTTGGGTTAGCAGTCAGGTGGCTTCAATCGTTAATTCGTTATGCAACCATGGCAAACGTCTGCATGTTTGTTTCACTTATTGCAGTGTGGCTGTATGCCACGTTTTCTTGTTTTAAAGAGTGTTAGAAGTGTGACATTGTGCCACGTGCCTTCTGCATGCTTTGACACTTGGGATGTATGCAATTTGTTCGATCCAGTGAAAGATGGTAAGCCCACTGCTATAAGCGTGAGGCGAAATGATGGAACAACCATCTCTTAATCAAGCGTATTTCTACAGTAAGTGCTGATCCCAACTGGGATTGTTTTTCTAACTTTCAGTCCTCTATTTCCCGTATGTATCTGCTTTATGCATTTTATCAACAACAAAAAAAGTTAACGAAATCAAATTACCAATATTCATATAACTTCACTTTATTCCAAAGATTATAAAAATTTGTATCAAATTATTAATAACTGATTTTTTAGCAGACTAGTAGTAGTATCATATCTAGAAGACAACTACAGGACCAGCTGGCGGATCCGGCTTAAGCGATGGCCCACCCGGTGGGGGAGGCGTCCAGTCAGGCGGCGTCATTGGAATCTCAGGTTTCGGTGGTGGCGCGCTCGGCGGAACTGGAAAATCCGGACCCGGGTTCTGACCCGGACTTGTTGGTGGCGGATCCGATATTATCTCTGGCGGCCCCACTGGCTCCAAATCAGGATCGTTAGGCAGTTCAGGGTCCTCTACCGGGTAAACAGGCCTGTAACTCGGACCTCCGTCCGGGTACTCTGATGGTGTCTTTCCTGGAAAGTCAGCCGGGTCTGACGGGTCGTGGGTGCATAAAGTCCGACCCGGAGATTTGACATGTGTTGTGGGTCGGATTTTGTGTGGAAGATGGTGTAATTTGGATGAGTAGAAACAGAAAGAGATTGATTTCTTGATCATTGTGATTTGTGAGTGATGATGAGGTAGAGAGAAGAGAGCTGCAAGACATGTTCTTTAGGATGGCGGTTTGATATGTAGTGTTGGAAATGAGGATCGACGAAGCTCGTGTTGTAGTCCGGCACGTGACACGTGGCAGTTGTTTCCACACGTGTACTTTTCTGAGAGTTTCACTTTGTCTGACTGTGCATTTTACCTGGAAACATAGCAACATGTGGCTTGCACAAGCTGAAAAATCGAAAATGAATTGTGTCAAGCATAGCAAGGCGATGTTAAATTGATGCATTGTCGAAAATAATAAGTAAATGTTTGGTTGTACAATGAAATATGGAATCGTGGAAATGATAACATGATACAACAAGCCTAAAATACTTATGTTCCAGTTGTAACTGATCAGCTAGGTGGGGTGGCTGAGACGCGCTGAGCGATCCAACCCAGTCCATCGTAAAGGCCGTCCCCAGTGAGGGCACTGCAAGCTTGGATGTGCCAGTCGTGGTTTTTTATGCTGTGAAGGGAGAGGGCATCTGTGATCTCTGCTGGGTTCATTGCGTCCTTGAGATCTTGTTTATTTGCAAACACTAGAACAATGGAGCTTTGGAGATCGTCATGTTGGAGTATGCGGATGAGTTCTTCCTTCATGATTGTGATCCTGACTCTGTCTGTGCTGTCTATCACTACTATGACTGCATGAGTGCCTCGGAAGTAGGTGGTCCATGAGGTGCGGAGTCTGTCTTGCCCGCCTAGGTCCCAAACCTGTATGGGGGCAATGCAAGATTTTGTGTTAAAACTTGATGACAAGAGGAGGATACAGTCCTTATCACGACAATGAGGTCAGTCATCTAAATGACAAAAAAAGAAGCAACTCCGCTCATAAAGATGAGATCACACACTGTTTCAGCAACGCAGAGTATGCAGAATGAAAACAATGATCAATGTTCTGGCATAACTGAAACTCAAATTTAGCTTAAATGTCCCATTGGCAACTGAAAAATATAAATGCAAATCACTCTGACTTCTGTCAAACTACAACATGTGAGGTGAAACAAAGTTGCCACTGTTCTAGTCTTGTCATTCGAATCCCTTACTCGCCATTTCAAGCAATGACAATTGAAGAACTGTACATGCAAGGAACATAAGTATATAGTTTATATTTAGAGCTCGCGTGAGTAAGTGAGAATGCCTTATATTTTGTTCGGGTAATGGAATGTGTAACACTACCTTTGTTTAACTTCTATATAAAAAACACGAAGAAGAAGAGGAAGAAAAGAATACGTTGCTATCATCTTTCACCCCCATCATTTTCGGACAGATGCCATATATGTGTCTGCCTTCAACTTACTAGGACCCATTTGGTGTAACACATATGATATGACAAAATATATACCTAATTTGCAGGCCACTCATAGTAGTTACATACTTAAAACTTCACATGTAGCATGTCGAAGAAGAAAATTTTGAAACTGTCATATGTTTCAAAAGTATATAAAAATACATACTTACATTTGATTTAGACAAAGTTTAAAGTAGGAAATGCTGAAAAAAAACAGTAGCATAGACACTGACTTTCAGCCTCGGTTGCATGTGGTATATATAGTTCTGGTACTTAGCATTTAATCTAAACAAAAACTTAGATATTCTTTGGCAATTCTATAAAATTTAATTGGAATCCAGAAATGGCGATTTTCTAAAATGTACCACACAACTACCTGATGTACTAAACTAAGCTACAACTAGCTCATATACAACACCAAACAAACAGATATTATCTCGTGAAAAGAAGCACCATTCTCGTTATCACGAAGATTTCAAAACAAGAACTGATACGAACCTAAAGATTCAATCTCGCGACACGAAGGTAACAAAATCGCACAAATTCAGACTATAAACGCACATCCAAAGCATGATTAAAAAAAGCACAAGAAATCACTCACCTCGAATCGAATGTTCTTGTAAACCAGCTCCTCCACATTGCTTCCGACCGTAGGATGAGTAGTGACAACCTCACCTAAATGCAATTTGTATAAAGTGGTAGTCTTCCCAGCATTGTCTAATCCCACTACAACAATCTTATACTCCTTTGCTGGAAACAATACGAACCACAATCTCGACATCAGCGCCCCCATCTCCTCCTCCTACTCCACCTCCCTACAATAAACTCCCAAATCATAATCATAACATCACAAGAAAACACACACACACAAGCATCCATCAAGAACATACTAGCAATTAGCATCCCCAATTTGGTAATTAGGGTTTACAAAAACGCTTCCCAAAATACCTAGATCTACGTAACCTAGAATCAATAAACAATTGGATCATGGAACAGCCGTAAATAAGCAGCAACGAAAATGAAACTTTACCGAGATTCGAGTCCAGGGTTTTGACGATCGAGTGACGGGCGGATACTTTGTCGATTGAGAAATGAAAAGATTTGGACTTTCAGAAGATCCACGCGATTGTCGCGATGAGAAAAATCGTCTGAGTGGCGATGAAAGAGATCGGGAGATTTCTTGGTATGGTTTTCCGCAAGGTCTATACTAAAATAGTGTTTCGTCAAATATTGAAAAAATGCGAATACATTTTTAGTCTTCTCATCAGTTTCATTTTTTATTTTTTATTTTTTATTTTTTATTTTTATTTTACATTTTTTGGAGTTTGAGAAGTTTCTTAGGAAATCTAAAAGATCGAAAACTGCATATTTGATCTCATCGAAACGAAGATAAATATAAAATCTTGAGCAGACGATTACTTGAAGAAATAATTCCACAAGAAGAAGAATAACTTATATTAGACAACAAAATAATTACACTTTCGAGTTAGAACCCGTAAATCAATAAGGGTACCGAGCAGACCTGAATAACTTTAAATTCACACATGCCCTTGTTGAACTGTGTCATTGCTGCTCTGTCCGATATAGAGATGGAAGTGGATTACGAAATCTGTGGGTTAGCCCGCGTGGGTTGTGGGTCGATCCGACCCAGCCCGACCCGCGCAACCCAGCTCGTGGGTCGAGAGTGGTGGGTTCAGTTCGTGGGTCGGGTTAGGTTAGGTTGATTAAAACTCAACCCAACCCGACCCAGCCCAACTCACGGGTTCGACCCGCGGGTCGAATATTTAAAAAATATAACCGTTTGAATTCAAATTAAAGTAACTCACGGGTCCGACCCATGTGTCTAACCCGCGAATTCAACCCATGGGTTCAACTCACGGGCCAAAATTTTAAAAATATAGCCGTTGGATAGCTCCTTCCTAAAATCTATAAATAGTTCATCTTCGTATTCTATTTTCTTCACCAATAACTCTCTAAATCCACTCTTATTCTAAAGCTTTCAAGCGCTCTTCTTCACAAGTGCTAGAGTTTTCAAAGTGTTAGTTTTCAAGCAACGGCGAAATCATCTTCAAGTTCAAAGCTTCATTTCGGTATTTTTAACTTTGCAAATTATCTGTTGTAATATTAGTTGCATTCATCTACCACGGATAGTCGTTCTATTGAAAATATTTTATTTGCCGATGATGAAGTTGAGGTGGTAATCGGTGAAGGTGGAGATAGTGTTAATGAGATGGAAAATTTTCTAAACTCATATTCGAATGCTCCCACCGTTTCACCATCAACCACCTCTACTTCTAGGAAACGAATACACTTACAAATCTAGTATTTGGGCTCATTATGGAATTATTAGTATGTATGCTAAATGTAGAAAATGTGGACAAGAGTATGTTATTTTGAAGGGATGGGGTACGGTACACTTTCTACACATGTCCAAAGAAAACATCTGGATTGGGTTATTGACTCCGATCAAACTATCTTAGTTGGTGGGTCCGTCGGAACCAGTAGTGCACCACATGGTGGACAACCGGGACCAACATGGCGCTACTCCGAATCTAAGGCTCGAAATTGGTCTCGCTAATTATATAATAGAGGCCGAGCAACCTTTTTCAATGGGGGATGACCCAAAATTTATTACTTTTATTAAAAGATATTTACAACCATATTTCAAGGGGGTTTCAAGAAAAACAATTCGAGAAGATGCTTTTCGCACATTTATTTTTAAAAAACAAACATTAATTACTATGTTTTTAGATATGAAATGCATGATTTCTCTAACCTCGGTTATTTGGACTTTCCCTTTTGGTTATGGATATATTTGTTTAACTGGACATTGGATTGATAATGATTGGGTGATGCAAAAAAAGAATTCTTATGTTTAAACCCATAGAACATCCACATACGGGACTCTTCATAGCACATATGATTGAAAATTCTGTAAACAAATTCGGATTAGGTGGCAAAGTGTTTTCAATATCATTTGATAATGCATTGACAGGCGTCGTTTGACCTGCAAATTTAAATTTATATTTTCCTTGCGAGAAACCTAGTAAAGTGGCAAGCAAGGGTCGAACCCAAAGGAGCTGGTGAGGTTACTTGTTGTTCTGTAAATAAAGCAATTGGGGTTTGTGAGTAATTGTGAGCAAGTGCAAAAGAGAAAATAGCAAGGAATTAATGACGAAGATTCAATCAGAGAGAAAGCTCAGTCTAGGGTTTCTATTGTGACACGTTTATCATCGACTGCTAATGATCTAATTTCATGTTTCTAAGTGTGGTCATTTAGACAAAGGTAACAACCCTAAGTATCCCGACAAAGGTGATACACCACAACCTAACCCGACAAAGGTGTTAGACTTCTAGTTCTTTCCTAAACTTAATAATCCGACAAAGGTATTATTTAGCCTAGGTGTTACGACCTACCTTTACGACAAAGTTTCCAGTAGATATTAACGGTAAGAATTAACTGCTCAATTAAGCTTTGCGACAAAGCTTCCACTTAATCTAACAAGTTAATTCATGAGATAAGCACAAGAACTAGTAAAATATGAAATAGCATTAAGAAGAGTCTCAAAACTAGCGTCACAATATGCAAAACCCTAAACTGAATTAAGGGTTTAGCTACACATAATCATGAAAAGACGCATCATTAAAAGTAGAAAAATCTTCTCTCTCATCGAAAGCTTCATCTTCTCTCCCAGAGCCGTCTAGGTCTTCGTAGAATAATGAGATTATGAGATGATGGAAACCCTAACCCAAAGATCTTATTTATAGAAAAACACAGGGTTTCCAAGTCTGTTTTTGGGCTCAATTTCCAAGTTTCGGGCTTGCTGACGTCATCAAACGTGTTGCTGACATCAGCGACCGCGTTTTCCTTTATCATTATCGGCGCTCTTTCCTTTAGCATTAGCGTTGCTGCTAACGTTAAGGCAAAACGTGATCTGCACTGTATCCCGACTTTGGCTCTTGATTTGACCATCTAAACGACCTCGGATGCTCTCGGTGTGAACTAGAGAGTTGTAGGGAATTGAGTTAGCTTCGCAACGGCGTATGACTCGTATTTTTCTGATCAGAGGTTCATTCCCAGCGCTCCGTCGAAGGTCCAAAGGTCTAATATGAACCTGTGATGTTTTTGGCATGAAAAGCCATCTTTTATGCGCGTTTCCTCCTAGAGCTTCCGAAACACCTGAAATGCAAAACCATACTAAAAAGTAAATGTTCGCATATAAAAGTGTCGAAATAAACGGGATTAGTTGATTCGACGAGTCGTATAAATACGACTCATCAACCCACCCCACACTTAAACTTGTTCGTCCCGAACAAGAACTAAGTCATAGAAGGAAAATAAATGTAACACCACAATTTCTTCGACGTCCTAGATAATGCACATGAATATGAATTGCTAGTCTAGACTCGCTTTT
The DNA here is from genome assembly GCA_033675215.1 of Rhodiola kirilowii. NCBI lineage: Eukaryota > Viridiplantae > Streptophyta > Magnoliopsida > Saxifragales > Crassulaceae > Rhodiola > Rhodiola kirilowii. Next base: position 5,032,033 of record CM066194.1, read on the forward strand.
CTATGCATAACTCAATCGCTACTAAAATCATCATGCTTAACATGGAATTAACTTGATACGTGTTACCTCAGAGCTGAAATCCAAATCAATTCGGATGAGTGGGAGATAGTCCTCTTTAGACCCATGATCTGCACTCTCTGTCCCGAATTCTAGCTATATGGTTATACTTCATTGCTTTTTCTTGCACGTGATTCATTCGAGCTTAAAGGTTTTCTGAGCTTTTCCTCTTTCTTTTCTTTTCTTTTTGTTGGACAGCTTTTGTAGTGAATTTCTTTTGATGTAACAGTGGTGTACTTCACTTTTTGTTGAGTGTAGAACTTTCACAATTTGACTGATTTTTTTTCTTGAGCTTTGCTCCCTTATTGTGAACAGCTTGTCCTTTCTTCTTTTCTTTTGAAGGAGGTCCAATCATCGCCCGCAAGCATATGGAAATACCTCCCCGCTCTTTCTCGTCTTCGACCTTTTTGACGCGAGTCAAGATGGGGGCCCACCACCTATTTTCCCGGTTACTTCAGACTAGAGATAGGACGGTTTGTTACGTCTCCGTCCCGCCTTCATACATAAACGCTGCAGTGGCGGAGCAACTCTGAACCATGTCGTTTCGAAGTGCTAGCCTCCACAAAATCCATATAACCATATAGTTCGAATCCGGTCCTTTGAATGCTTCGTCAAGTCTCTCTAGGACATTTCTATCAACTCCACATCCCTCTTTATCTCAACTCAGAAGGACACATACTGGGTTAAATTCACATGTAGTCACATAATTCAAATTTCGCAAGAGAAACGCATCTAATCAGCTCATCTATTTCACCTCATCAAAATTCAATACCGCATATCCAGGAAATAGAGAGAAATTTCATACTTTCAAAAAAAATTTAAATGAAACGTGCTGACACAGTGCATATGCAAGGAAAATAAACGTGTTGACACAACTGACAGACATACTCTCCCACCCCACACTTTTGAACGAAGCCGTGTCCTCACGGTACGACTTAAATCCAAAGACACAACAATGCAAGACACAAAAAACGTAGGGAAAAACAAATAGAGAATAAAAATGAACAGGCACTCCCCCCGTGTCGTCGAGTGACGGTGTAAATTCTAGTCAACCGAGTCGGTCAACGCTGGTCAACGGTCAGCCGCGTCTGCTTCAGACGTTACGTGCTGCGTCTGGTTTAGACATTATCTTAATGTTAGCGAAAAATGCGGTCAGCTAATGTTGAAAGCTGACGCGATCCACACTGAGTTGCACTGTTCCCTGCATGAAAAACATCTCCTTTCCCAAAAGATAATGTAAAACATGACTCAATACTCAAAAAAACAAAAATGAAATAAGTAAATAAAACTGAAAAACGAAGAAAATGCCGGGCTGCCTCCGTGCGAGCGCCTTTGTTTTACGTCGTTGGCTCGACGGTACCTCTTTAGGGATCACAAGTTAGGATCCCATGGACGTGTGAGGTCAAATTTCGCCTCAGCTATTACTTCAACCTGCCCAAAATCATTATGTGATGGTGTGTTCATGTCTGCTCTCCATCGATCCGGCGGGTTCGCCTTTACATCCTTCCGAGTTGGCGAGGACACCTTCATCATAGCTGTTGGTCCATCGAGTCGTGCTCTAGTGTTTTTCCATCATGGTTTCCATTCAAACGCGCCATGTCTCGTTCGTTTCTTCATGTATGAGCAGGCGGCATAGAAGTTTAGTTTCTTGCCATCAAGCGACATCAAGCATGCTCCCATGTCAATCTTCGTCTTTGTGGCAAAGATGAGTGGTCGTTCCAGAATAAGTGCTGGACGGTCATTATTTCTAACATCTCCTATCTGCAAAACATAGGAGTCTACAGGAACAACAAGATCTCCGACATGGAGCATTAGATTCTCAAGTAAACCAACAGGACGAACATGTGATGTATTTCCTAACTCTACCAATAGTTTAGAAAATTTCAATGGTCCCAAATTCAAAGAGCAAGATAAAGAGTATGGCATGGCATTAATATAAGCACCCAAATCGATTAAGCAGTGGTGTATGAGAGATTTACCAACATCACGGGTGATTGTCAAGGCACCTGGATCTTTACACTTTTCAGGCGGCGCTTGTTGACTCGTAGCGAGTGAGTGCTCCCTCGTTGGCTTCTCTGGCTCATGCTTCACCTCCAACTCGCCATCTAGCTCATTCTAGTTGATCATATGCTCTTTCGGAGCTCTTACCTGTACAGAAAACGATAAAGAAGGATCAGTTTTCGAATTCATATCAGACCAGATCGCGGGTGAAGAACACTTTAAGTGTTCCATCCGCGGATCGATAAAGTCTTCTTCATCCGCGGCTACAACATGTACTTTGTCCGCGGCCAGCAGTTCCTCCGCGGGTTCTTCGAATGTTATCTCCGCAGGTTCTGTGTATGTTAGCTGTCTGCGGATGACGTTAATATGCACATCATCCGCGATCCCCTCTGAATTCGCCACCTCTTCTCTGTTTTCTACCTCTGGTTCGTCTATCATGGCCAATGTGCTAATGTTCTCTTCCGGATTAGGCACTGTCTGCGACGCTGTGGTTGTGATGGAGGTGTTGCATATGATGTCAGGCACGATCTCGGGCATTTCGGCAGTGAGCACCGGAACTATCTCGGGTAGCTCGGTAATGAGGTCCGATTCGAGTGGCTCGGCCGGCTCTTCTTCAGGCGCCAGTGGGCCGTTTCCTTCTAAATGCCCGAGGTAATCTGAATTGAGCTTTTCTTCAGTCATCCATGGGTCCTTATCCTCTGTTGGCTCGGTGTAACTTGATCTAGGCTCCTCCTTGCTGACCCTTGGCTTCATGTTGAGCATCTCATTGATCCGGTATGCAGCTTCTTTTTGAGCCGCCTCTACTATTGCACATGATTCCTCGGCTTCGGCCTGGATTTGGTGCACCGTGTTGGCCAGTTCTTCGAGCTGCTTGGCCTGATTTTCTTTTGACCTCTCGGCCAAATCATCTATCAAGTGCCAAAGATCGTCCATATCTAAGTTATTCACCGAGCCTCCCGCCGCATCATTAAGCCAATTCCACTCATGTGGCATCATTCCACCGAGAAACCTTTGAAGAAGATAGAGGTTTGTGAATCCATGGTGCGGGCAGCTCGTCACAATGGAATCGAAGTACGACAAGTACTCGTCCAATGTTTCGTCCCGGGATTGCTTGAGATTGATGATCTTCTCGCGGACTTCAAGTTGGAAGGATGGTGGGGAAAACTCCTCATAGTTCCAAGGCTCTGTATAAGAAGACATGGTGAACCATAAAGCAAAACTAAATTAAAAAAAACAGAAAAATAAAATAAAAAGAACAACTTCACCGAAGCGCAGCTCCCCGGCAACGGCGCCAAAATTTGATAGGCGTCGTTTGACCTGCAAATTTAAATTAATATTTTCCTTGCGAGAAACCTAGTAAAGTGGCAAGCAAGGGTCGAACCCAAGGGAGCTGGTGAGGTTACTTGTTGTTATGTAAATAAAGCAATTGGGGTTTGTGAGTAATTGTGAGCAAGTGCAAAAGAGAAAATAGCAAGGAAATAATGACGAAGATTCAATCAGAGAGAAAGCTCAGTCTAGGGTTTCTATTGTGACACGTTTATCATCGACTGCTAATGATCTAATTTCATGTTTCTAAGTGTGGTCATTCCGACAAAGGTAACAACCCTAAGTATCCCGACAAAGGTGATACACCACAACCTAACCCGACAAAGGTGTTAGACTTCTAGTTCTTTCCTAAACTTAATAATCCGACAAAGGTATTATTTAGCCTAGGTGTTACGACCTATCTGTACGACAAAGTTTCCATTAGATAATAACGGTAAGAATTAACTGCTCAATTAAGCTTTGCGACAAGCTTCCACTTAATATAACAAGTTAATTCATGAGATAAGCACAAGAACTAGTAAAATATGAAATAGCATTAAGAATAGAGTCTCAAAACTAGCGTCACAATATGCGAAACCCTAAACTGAATTAAGGGTTTAGCTACACATAATCATGAAAAGACGCATAATTAAAAGTAGAAAAATCTTCTCTCTCATCGAAAGCTTCGTCTTCTTTCCCAGAGCCGTCTAGGTCTTCGTAGAATAATGAGATTATGAGATGATGGAAACCCTAACCCAAAGATCTTATTTATAGAAAAACACAGGTTTCCAAGTCTGTTTTTGGGCTCAATTTCCAAGTTTTGGACTTGCTGACATCATCAAACGTGTTGCTGACATCAGCGACCGCGTTTTCCTTTAGCATTATCGGCGCTCTTTTCTTTAGCATTAGCGTTGCTGCTTACGTTAAGGCAAAACGCGATCTGCACTGTATCCCGACTTCGGCTCTTGATTTGATCATCTAAACGACCTCGGATGCTCTCGGTGTGAACTAGAGAGTTGTAGGGATTTGAGTTAGCTTCGCAACGGCGTATGACTCGTATTTTTCTGATCAGCAGTTCATTCCCTGCGCTCCGTCGAAGATCCAAAGGTCTAATATGAAACTGTGATGTTTTTGGCATGAAAAGCCATCTTTTATGCGCGTTTCCTCCTTGAGCTTCCGAAACACCTGAAATGCAAAACCATACTAAAAAGTAAATGTTCGCATATAAAAGTGTCGAAATAAACGGGATTAGTTGATTCGACGAGTCGTATAAATACGACTCATCATGCATCTAATAATAATGTTGCTGTCTCTCATTTAATTTCACGTCTCAACCCCATTCTTGATGGTAAGTTATTTCATATTAGATGTGCATGTCATATTATTAATCTGTGTGTGCAATCCGGCTTAGAAATTATTAAACCACATTTTGAGAAAATTAGAGGTGCACTTAGGTACATTCAATCAAATGGTCATCGTAAGCAACCAATATGAAATCAACATGCTTTGTTGAAAAAGTATATCTAGCACTAGGTTTACATGCTGATCTTACTTGTATTAAACAACAAATCTATGATGCTTTATTTGAATTATATGATTTATATGTTTGGAAACTTAGTTCTGATTGTGGTTCATCCTCTCAACAAGAAACAACTAATGCGTTTGATGTTATTGGAGAAGATTTTGCATTATACCAGTGGCAAGCTTATAAAAGGCAAGCTACAGGTGAGTCTAGTAATTCCCAAACTAACGCGGGGAGTACGAACTGCAACGAACTTCAATATTATTTGTCTCGTTCTGAGCCTCCAATGGATCCAACATTGGATCTGTTGGCATGGTGGAAGGTAAACGGTCATACTTGGCCTATACTATCCGCCATGGCTAGGGACCTACTAACTGCTCCGATGTCAACTGTGGCATCCGAAGCGTGTTTTTCTGCAGGTACAAGGGTGTTGGATGACAAAAGATCACGGTTGAATGATACTACAATTGAGATGTGCATTTGCTTGAAAGACTGGCTTGCTGCTGAAAGAAGAGAACAAGACACGACAAAAATTGATTATGAAACTGGAGATGAACAAGAATGATTATTCACTAGTATTATCTTTCACTTTCTAAGTATCTTTTATGATCTTAGGCTTGTAAAGTTGAACTATTTATAAAGTTTCAACTTAGAATTTATGTCAGTCTTTAGCTTTAAATGTGTAATTCCCCCGAGCCTCGAAGTTTGGCTCCCATTTAATAAATAAACTAATTTTTTAAATTAATATTTATTGAACCTTTTTTTTGGTTTGTTAGTTGTTACTTAGATAATACGTTATTTTAAATATAAATTGTATGAAAAAAATTTGATTTTTAATAACTAATTATTTTAAAATTTTAATTAAAATTAGTAATTTATAGGTTCAACCCGTGGGTCAAATTCGTGGGTTGGACCCAACCCGACCCAGCTCATTTATGGTCCAACACGTGGATTGGGTTGAGTCCAAAAATTTTGCTTCGACCCGGCCCGTGGATCGACCGTCACTATTTCAATACAGCCCGACCCAGTCCGAATCTACAGGAATTATACTATTTCGACTCAGGCTGACCCACTTCCCCCTCTAGTCCGATACGAGGGGACGCATCAACTTGGCCTACTGTCTTAGTTGTTTTGGCCCAAGTCAGAATTTTTTTTTATATACCAAATGTTTTAACTTACGTAACAAAGATGCAGCTTGAGTTTTGACCTTATTAGTTTTGGTCTAAATCAATTTTGTTTATTCAGTCAGAATTCAGAAAATTAAAACTTTGACCCTGTTGGACCCTTTGTGTTTTGATGATAACAAACACTTAGCTAATATTTGACTTGAGTGTGCAGAAATCACAAATCTGTCTGAGAAGTCACAGGGTCCAGACTGTCTGAGAGAAACGTGACTGGACATCTCTGAGAGAGCTCAGCGCTACAAAAGAGATGAGATCTGCGTGACAGACGAGATCAAGCTCAGTAGATATACTCAAGATATGATATGGAAATATCTGAGCAGATATACTCAAGATATGATCAGATCTACTGGACATCTCTGAGAGAGAGCAAAGCTGCGAGAGAGATGCGTTCCGTGAGAGAGACAAACCGACTTATGACGAGATTGGATCGGCGAGAATATACTCGATACAAATCAGGAGATATTCGAGTATATATGATGGATAATTGATGAGAAGAATTAATATCGGTATATACACTGAATATATGTCGAGTATATACGAAGAGAAGATACATGCCAGATTTGGAAGGGAAATATGTGATGTGGTTAAGATATGGAAATATCTTAACCATATCATATCTGCTGGATAGCAATCGGATCTGCGACAGAGATCAGATCAGCCGACTTGAAGACTAATATAAATAGAGGAGAAGTCTTCAATATGAAGTGAAGCTTTCGGAGAGAGCAGATCGGCTTTTGGACAGAACGAATCGGAGATAGAAGAGCGATCAATTCCGGAGCTGACGAAGTGCTGCTGTGTGCGGACGAGACAGATCGTGTTAGTTGATACTTTGAGTTGAGTAGAATTGTTAGCTGTCACTGAGTGAGACAAAGTGTAACATTCTACAAGCATACTCTTTCATCAATAACATTGATCTTGAAGCCCTTCTGGAACTGTCCAGAAGGCAAGTGGTTTTCAGCCTGCTGCAAAGGTTGCAGTAAGGTTTCCACTATAAATCTGTGAGTCTTTACTTTCCGTATAATTTCCTGTGTTACAGATAATTTCCGCTGCCATCTGTCTGAGGGATACCACTCTGGGATCTCCCTCACATAGTTGGCTAACCTAACGATCCAACAATTGGTATCAAAGCCGGGAAGCTCTAGATTTTGTGTTAGCCTTTGCAGGAAATCATGTCAGGCAGAAATGACTCGTTCTGGAAGCCGCCGGTGCTCAGCCCGGGAGAGTATGACTGGTGGAAGGATCAGTTCGAAGCTCACGTCTGCTCCCTGGATGGGAAGCTGTGGCGTGTATTTGAGAAGGGTAACTTTCCTATTCTGGATATGACAGATCCTGCCAAACCGAAAGAGAAGGAGAAAGACGACTACACAGATGCTGACTACAAAGCTCTCCAGCAGAATGCCATGGCTAAGAAGGTTCTGTACATGGCCCTCTCACAAGGAGATCAGGTGAAGATGGCCGTGTACAAAACTGCGAAGGAGCAGTGGGATGGCTTGACTAGACTGTACGAGGGAAACGAAGACATAAAAAGGAACAGAATCCTAGCTGCCACAAAGGATTACGAATCTGTCGAACAGCGCAAGGACGAATCTCTGGAGAACTTCTACACCAGATTTCAAGTCATAGTCGCACAGCTGAACTCCCTGGATGAGGTACTCCCACAGTGGAAAGTAACTCATCAGTTCATGCAAGCTCTCAGCTCCAGATGGGACACAGTAACTACTGCTCTCCAAGCTCAGAAGGGGATTAAAAATGTTACTCTGGAAGAGCTCGTGGCGAATCTGCAAAGCCAAGCTGGAATAGCAGAGAGGAAAATGGCTAGGAGGCAAGCAGGAGAATCTCAAGCTATAGCATTGAAAGTTGAGAAGGCTTTGGATATGGCACAGGTGAGTATGTCATCTAAAGGTGAGGATGAGGAGATTGATCTCCTCTCGAGAGTCTTCAAGATGGCAAACACAGGGAGAGCACAGAACTTCAACAGAGGTCTGTCTGGTGGAAGAAACTCTGGCAGAGAAGAAAGTAGGACAGAGGCAGGAGCAAAGGAAGAAAGAACCTGACATCACTGCCAGAAAAAGGGGCATCTGGCTAGAGATTGCTACAGCAAAAAGAAGGGTGAACCACCTGCCCCAAAGGAAGCTCATGCCATGTTCGCTGCCTGGGGTGACTCGGATGAGGAGCGCAGCGATGGAAAGCGAGCTAAGGAGCCATGTCTGATGGCGAACTCCGCAAACAATGAGGTAAATGAATCTGACTCTTTTATAGATCAAGTGTTTAGTGAATCTGACTTTGCAGAAACTATTGGAGAACTGCTGAAGAAGATCACAAGCCTTAAGGAACATATTGAGATCATGAAAGATGAACATGAAGACGACATGGAGAACAATCGTCTCTGGTCAACCAAAGCTATGCAACTTGAGAGAGAAATGGAGGAGCACATCTGCAAATGTCCCACCTGCGACAGAGGGGACGCACAAATCAGTGATCTAAGTGACGAACTGAGGGGCATGAGAATTGATGACACCAGGATGGTAGGATCAATTGCAGAATCGGTCAGGATCTAGTTGGATAACGAGGAAATCCGTCAGACTATTGCAGATCTCAGACAAAAAGAGATGGAGAGAAAGAAAATCTGGCTTCGAGAACTAGAAGCTAAAAAGGTCGAGGAAGTAAGAAACGACTACAACAGGAAGTTTGCCAGACCTGGACTTGGGTATGTCGGAGTGATGGAAGAAACTGATGAAGAGGCGGCAAACAGAAGGATTGCCAAAGGAAAGGGACCAATGACTGAAGTCGGAGAGGGCTCCCATCAGCAGAGAAAGCCAGAACCCACAAGACAGTCGGGAAGAGCAGCCGCATCTCTGAAGGAGAGTCATCTCCATGACAATGACTCTGGACTTTTTAAGGGTGGGAAGGCCTTTGAAATTTGGAAGGAGATGAGTTCCAACCGTCAACCTTTCTCGATCGACTCTCAGGCACGGAGAAACAGGAGACCTGTGCCCTTAGAGAGACACAAGAAAACTAGCAGCCTCTATTACCGTGTCTGCTGGCACTGTGGTCACTCTGGCCATTACAGAGCAGACTGTGAGAAATGGAAAGAAGCCAACGAGAGGAGTCGCAGCTATCAGAGAAAGGCCAGTACTGCTTATGTCCCTAGGAGAAAGGTTTCTCCTCATAGAAGGGAAGACAGAGCTGAATGGGTTCTGTCTCACCATGACACAGCCATCTACGGACGACCCAGGAGAACTCCCAGGGGGACAATCAATCTCGCTGATGATAATGATTCCCGTCCTTTAAAGTTTCCTTCTACTGTTAAAACTGTCCCAAAACCCAGTAAGCCCAAGCTTGTCTGGGTTCGTAAAAACTAATCTCTCTCTCGCAGAAGTGAGGCCCCGACCCTGGTATCTGGACAGGGGATGTTCCGGGCACTGAGGGGGAATCCAGGACTACAAGCGATGGGAGAGTTATACAGCCACCGGCAAGGCTGAGGGACCACCATTGTTACATATCGCAGGATCAGGTAAATCTAGATAATTTGTATCATTTTTGTGGATTTGCGTCCTTTGTCTCTCTTGCAGAACCAAAGACAGTAGCAGAAGAGCTCAAGGATCCAGAATGGGTCAATGTCATGCAAGAAGAACTACATTAGTTTGAGAGGAACAAGGTATGAGAGACTGTCACAGATTCTACTGTCTCACGGATATGTCAGAGGAGAGGTGGACAAGACACTCTTCCTTTTGAACGAAGGGAAGGACACTCTAGTGGTTCAGGTTTCAGGCAGATCCTAGAGAAACCCACGTGAAAGCTGTGAAGAGGATACTGAGATATCTGAAGGGAACAGATGATTTGTGCTTGTTCTTTTCGAGGGGAAGAGACTTACACCTGGTATCCTACACTGATGCAGATTGCGGGCTGCAAGATAGACAGGAAGTCCACGTCAGGGATGGCTCAGTATCTTGGACCGTGTCTCATCTCTTGGGCTTCAAAGAAGCAGTCCTCAATTGCACTGTCCACCGCTGAGGTGGAATACACTGCTGCTGCTACTTGCTGTGCGCAGCTGCTATGGCTCAGGCAACAGCTAAGTGACTATGGTGTTCTTACTGATTGTGCTAAAATTCTGTGTGATAACACTAGTGCTTTTAATATCTCTAAAAATCGTGTGCAGTTTCCACACACTAAGCATATAGAGATTCGATATCACTTTCCGTGAGACTGTGTTGAAGAGGGAATAGTGGAGATGGAATATTGCAGAACCGAGGGACAGATAGCAGACATATTCACAAAGGCAACGCACAGGGAACCCTACGAGAAGCTGAGGCTTGAACTAGGTATGGTTTCTCTTCCTTAGAGCTATGATCATATGTTGCTCCCTCAGTGATTGGCTAGACTAGATGCATATGAGTCACGTCTGATGGAGAATTTAACATGGATGTTCTGTGTTAGTGAAAAATTAAGTTGTGTTCACACTGTATCCATGCATGCTAGATATGTGATTGATGACTGTAGTAGGGACTGAAAAACATGAAATTCTGAATCTTCTTTCTGCCCAAAAGAGACCTCCATAGTTGATCCCACATTATAAGCCCAGGAGGTACTCTAGACCAACCCTAGCCTATCTTCATGTGGGATATTCCTATGAGCCCGTTGATGTGCTGTTTTTCTGGAGTTATTCCACATGAGATATGAAGATGATAAAAATGTGTTTGGATGATCTTATTTGTTTTTGCCTGATTGCGTGTGGTGTTATTTGTACCATTTGGGTAAAGTTAGCACACCATACCAAAAACCTTGCGTACCCATGAGACAGGTCAGATTGAGTTATCACTGTGGAAGGTTCAACTTTGGCTGGGAAACAATCTATGTGACAGTTATGGAAATGGAGATTGCTGCCATTTTCAAGGCCGCTGAAATGGAGCAGCGATTACTGAGATGAAAAAGTTATAGTGAGGAAAAGGTGAGGGCAGCTCTCCTACTTTTGAATTCAATGTTGAAGAGTTTGAGCCCATGATGATTGGTCGTGTGAGGGTGATTTCCATGCGATAGAAAGTAAGTTTTGCGTGCTTAAAAGGATGTGCCTTGTGGTGGAGAAGAGAATACTACAGTTCTGTGAGTACGCGAGAAAGTCAAATGATGATGTAATCTCGTCGAGGAGACTTCCTTTGATAGAGGAATGAAGAAGCAGAGAAGACCACGTTAGATGGGTGGCTAGCTATGTGCAGGTCACTCTCATGCAGTTGATGGTGTGGAGAATGATGATGACCTGAGTCTTTCCCTCAGAATGGACGGGGAAGGCTATCCTTGAGCTGATGAACTGTTCAGAAGTTGAAGGAAAGTGATGACAAGCCAAGTTGCTGTGTTGATGACTTGTATGGAAAATTCAACAAAGTCAGGTGTGCACGTTGAGCTGGTCATCAAGTAACATGATGCTGTGCAATAGGCATTCTTAACTCAAGAAGTTGTGAAGGATGTCGGATGACAGTTTTGAGATGTTCAAAAATGACAAGAATAGTAACCTTGGGAGTAAAACCCAAAAGAGGGTATGATGAAGGCCCTGCCGCTGCGTGATAGAAACGTGAGGTATGGAAAATGGTCCACGAGTGCTGCAAGATCAGTCTTGGTGATGGTGGTGTATTCAGTTGAGTCACACACATTATGAGAAGAAGATCATGAGTCCTGTGGCGCAGTTGGTGTTCTTCTTGCTCCTACTTATGAGCGTGATTACTGAGGTCTGGAGTACTCTGCAGGAGAAGGATGGATAGTTCCACGCTCCCCATCACAGTCACCTATAGAAGAAGATATTATTGAAGTGACTCCCGTTTCTGTTCCTGTGCGTGAAGAAGCTGTTCTCCCCTCTGATAGTATGGGCGAGATGATGTCGTTGTTGAAGGAGCTTCAGATTGAGGTTCAGGAAGCTCTGACTGAGATGCAGAGAGTTCGGTCTGCATTGGAGGAAGTGAGGTCTGAGCTGCAGGATGTGAAGGAGAGGTTAGCAGCCTTGGAGGTGGCAGTAGAGGTAGACTCGGGTGGTGTGACAGCTGTGCTGGAAGGGCTCCCATCGCAGATCAAGAGCCTTGGCACAGAGACTGTGGAACAGTTGAAGGTTCTGTCCCAGAATGATTCTTAGTCTGGACTGTCTCATGGACCTCCCTCTTTGCCAACCCTACCACATATATCCCTGCTTCCTTGAAATTTCTTTTTGAATTTCATGTTAGATGTCTCTGTGCATTTTGATTTCCCTGCTTGGATGTGTGGTGTCCGTGTGACACACTTATGACTTGCTGGCATGACTGAAGTGTTTTCTTTCCATTACTCTGTGTTCCTATTTGCATGTCTTTTTGATGATGCCAAAAGGGGGAAGAACTATGTGCATACACTAAGGGGGAAAATCAGTACCATAGATTAAGCGGATGTCTATCTGAGGGGGAACTGCGCTCTGCTAGAGCTAAATGAAAATCGAATTGAATAAACTCTGAAATAACTGGCACCTGTAGGAAATTGCTGATGTGCTGTGTGTGTGATTTCTTATTTGTGAAGAAGTGTTTGTCATCATCAAAAAGGGTGAATTTGTTGGACCCTTTGTGTTTTGATGATAACAAACACTTAGCTAATATTTGACTTGAGTGTGCAGAAATCACAAATCTGTCTGAGAAGTCACAGGGTCCAGACTGTCTGAGAGAAACGTGACTGGACATCTCTGAGAGAGCTCAGCGCTACAAAAGAGATGAGATCTGCGTGACAGACGAGATCAAGCTCAGTAGATATACTCAAGATATGATATGGAAATATCTGAGCAGATATACTCAAGATATGATCAGATCTACTGGACATCTCTGAGAGAGAGCAAAGCTGCGAGAGAGATGCGTTCCGTGAGAGAGACAAACCGACTTATGACGAGATTGGATCGGCGAGAATATACTCGATACAAATCAGGAGATATTCGAGTATATATGATGGATAATTGATGAGAAGAATTAATATCGGTATATACACTGAATATATGTCGAGTATATACGAAGAGAAGATACATGCCAGATTTGGAAGGGAAATATGTGATGTGGTTAAGATTAGACCTGCACAAATCCGGGTTGGCCCGACCGGCCCGACCCGTTCGCCCGGTAATTTGAACGGGCTTGGACATACATTATAGCCCGACGGACCAGCCCGACCCGGACCGTATTTCTTTTAGGGCCGGGCCTGGACACCTATTTTAGCCCGATCGGGCTAAATAGCCCGCCCGTTAACCCGCTGAAAATTAAACATAATATTTATTATTTTATTATATTATTTTAACTTAAAAAGAGAAAACCCTGATATGTCATTGTTTTGTATTTGTGACTTATGAATATGAGTCTTTCAGGGCCGGGACGTCCCAGAGTGTAGCCAGCTCCGTAGGTTTACGATTTCCTTTTAAATTCAGTAGTTGATACTGAATGCAGCGAATTCTTGGTAGTCTTCTTCTCCTTGTCGTTGTTGTTGTTTTTCATCAAATTCTGATTGGATTCTTTTGTCATCTTCTTATTCACAGTAGAAATCTTAACGTAAACCCTAAATTTAAAAACCAAGTATACGACGACTTCAATATATTGCACTAAAGCTAAGTTGAACTTACCTGAGAAAATTTGGTTTATTGGATTTTCTTTGTGTTGATGCTTTTTGGATCGGAGGATGAAATATGCCTTGCTCAAAAGAAAGTGCCCATTTTAAAGTTACTCCAAAAATGTTTGAGGAGCTGGAATGAATACTGTCAGTATTCCATTTAATCATGTATTAACAGTTAACACATATTTGTAGCCCTATCAAAAAAATCAAATATTTGTAGCGGGCCGGGTTGGCCCGACGGGTAACCCGGTCCAGTCAATGGACGGGCTTGGACATAATTTTGAGCCCGAATTAAACGGGCGGGTTTAGCCCGACCCGGTTATACGGGCTATAAAATATCAAATAACCCGGCCCGAACCCGGCCCGAACCCGCGTTTGTGCAGGTCTAGTTAAGATATGGAAATATCTTAACCATATCATATCTGCTGGATAGCAATCGGATCTGCGACAGAGATCAGATCAGCCGACTTGAAGACTAATATAAATAGAGGAGAAGTCTTCAATATGAAGTGAAGCTTTCGGAGAGAGCAGATCGGCTTTTGGACAGAACGAATCGGAGATAGAAGAGCGATCAATTCCGGAGCTGACGAAGTGCTGCTGTGTGCGGACGAGACAGATCGTGTTAGTTGATACTTTGAGTTGAGTAGAATTGTTAGCTGTCACTGAGTGAGACAAAGTGTAACAATCTACAAGCATACTCTTTCATCAATAACATTGATCTTGAAGCCCTTCTGGAACTGTCCAGAAGGCAAGTGGTTTTCAGCCTGCTGCAAAGGTTGCAGTAAGGTTTCCACTATAAATCTGTGAGTCTTTACTTTCCGTATAATTTCCTGTGTTACAGATAATTTCCGCTGCCATCTGTCTGAGGGATACCACTCTGGGATCTCCCTCACATAGTTGGCTAACCTAACGATCCAACAGACCCAATTAAAAATGAAACGCTAGTGGCCAAAGAAATTGTACATAAATTTAGATCCCGACTCCATCACTATCAACATACCATTTGCAGGCTTAGGTAAGATAAGAGCAACGGGATATATGATACACTTGTCGCGCTTCCTTGTTAATATGTGTTTGTTGTAGCCCATTAACAACTTTAGGTTTGTGCGTCGACACATATGGTGTAACATCACCAACATCGTCTTCTACTAAGTATTACTTATACCGACATATATTAATATCCATCACGGCAATATATTATAATAATCAACTTTATATACAACCGCATAGAGATATGCTTTTTTTGACGCAACATAGAGATAAGTTATTTATGGAAAATGTAACAACAAGCCTTAATTAAATGTAAACATAATTAATTGACTCAGTCAAACGAATAAATCCGGTGGCCTTCTAAAATATTATAAATGTTAATTCAAATATGGGAATTGCTGTTTTTCCATCAAAAAAGAAAGAAAGATTGGGGAATTGAATTGATGTTTGAAACAAGATGAAGAAAATAAGTACTCATCACATTAATTCATTACAGTCCTATCCAATCCAATCCAATAACGTCCCAATCAACAATCAAAGCAAAGGAAACAGTAACAGACGCGCATTATCAATATGGGCCCCCCTTAATGGGCCAGTGAAGGCCCAACAGCTTTAATAAGCCTTTATTCCCAAACATGGCCCACCTCAAAACTATACCAAAAACGTCCACATCCCTCCAACTACCTATTCTATCATGAACCAAGCAGGAGTAGTTAATTATTTTTTCATTTTAAAATTAGTAATCAGTTGAAGATAAATAATAGTGTACACTGTGACCTAATCATTATCTAAACTTCAGGGATACTACTAATAAATAAACTAAAAGATAGTATAATATTGCCATGTTTTGAATTAATTACTTTATATGAGGATTGAGGAATAAATAAGCCAAGAATCCAACCATAAACCAAACAAAGGACTACCTGGGTTTTGTCAATGGAGATGCAAGAATACAAACTCTATCACGTATCACCAACTAATTTATTTTGTAGTATAATATTATATGATGAAAAAAAAACAAATTGCTATTTATTTTGTTACAAATGTAACGATTTTTAGATTATGAGGACCACATAATTGCATCCTAGTTATTTCGGACAACATTATTGATGCATTTTTATTTGTATATTACAGCGTTATCATGTGTCTTATTTTAGTTTTATCATGTTTCATTATCTTCATTTACAATTTTATGCATTTCCAAGTGGAATGTTGGTTAGGGCGAAGTGAGTGACCCCAGTGGTTGGGCACCCCTCCGGTGACAATATGTTTCTGGGTTCAAGTCCCTGCTAAGTCGAATAGATACTAATTCTAACGTTAACCCCCTATCAAAAAAACATGAAATGTTTTTTCTAATTATCAAAAATGCATAACGTTATAAAACACTGACAACGGCTAGTTCATTATATTGATGAAAATACATCATCAAGAATTGAGGTTGGATTCTCTCTAAAATAAAGTAGACTTATATCAATTTGTTATTGAAAATAATATATTTAAAGTTTCAAATAATTTATTCAATCTCAACCCTCCTTTTGTTTGGGTGAAAACTAGCTACTATAATGGTTTTTTTCTATCATCCTAGTTTATAAAATGGGGTTATTAAATAATCATTTATTGTAATTAAAGAAATGGTGCAATGGAGCAATGATAGAGTGGGTAGACTAATTTAATAATTTCTCTTTATTTAAAGTTTGAGGCTTCATGAATAAGCCTAATGGAGTTGGTTGTGATTACAAGGAAAGGGAAATGTAAAAAAACTACGCATTAAAAATGAACACTCTTTATCAAAGTGGGTCACTATCTCGACAAAGACATAATTGTAGTTATTATGTAGGTGCATTAATAATCTATAATTAGAGTGTGCATAGGGCAAGTGTTTGAATTATTTAATAACCCCAAAGATATAGATGGATGAGATATGATGTAAATAGTTTAATATAGTTATATAAATCACCAAATATGTTAGATTAACTTATATAACATCAAATTAATGAATTTGTCCACTAGACATGTTCACGTGTAATTATGTACAACTTATTATCAGTTTAATATTTATATGTGGCGTGTGGGTGTGTGATGGATATGACTTGTTAATCCATTGTTGTTAGCATGAAATTGAGGTTTGTTAGGTCAACAAATGTACAACACTTTAGATTTCAAAGTGTGCCAAAGTTTATCCATCTGAATATGATTCCTAGCATTGGAGATTTGAATTTCATTTTTATTTTATCAGAAACGTACCTTAACCAATGACATATAATTAAAGACAAAAAAAACTATCTTGAATAGTTTTCACTTGTACAAATAAATAACCTCATCGCGTTATTTGTGTTAGAAAAAGAAAAACTATTATTGTATTTGATGACGTGAGATAAGATTCGTTAATAACCATTAGTATTGTTAATCATCAACTTTAAATATCAATTAGTGTATTTTTTATCAAATCATATCTTACCGAAGAATTGAATATTATTTATCGATACATATCCTTATTTGCTTACTAGCATTGGAACCGATTCTAATACAATATATTAATCAAGAAAAACAATGGCGATTATAGCGGTAATCGCTAAGGTCAACTTATGTTCATATATTTGGTGTATCTAGTAGTATTAAGTTGTGCAACAAAGCAAAAAACAATCCCTTAAATACGATATAGTTTAAATAAAAATAATATCAAAACTACATCGTTTCATAAATATAACTCATAAATTGAAAAATGAATTTTTAAAAAAAAACTATGCAGTTTTAACTATGAACACACAAACTGCATTTATTTATTAAATGTATAATTTTCATTTGGTAGCACCGAATCCCAAGTCATGATAGAAATATTTTAGCTAATAAAGGGAATGAAGATGACTTTGGCGAGTTGAGCGATACAGTCAAGTTCATCCATGCCACAAATTATGAACGAAACTTGGGAACTAAGAGGTCGCTAAATCAACCATATATACTCGAATTACCAACCTCACACTCTTCCTCAATTATGTGTATCTACTTCAATAATTTTGGATGACATCGTTTCGAAAGTGACTTGGTCTTTATTGTGTTTGTTTACCCATTTGTAGTGTCCTTTCATCATTTGAAGGACATGGCCATGGCCCCCCTTTATCACATGTCTCATGTTTGCAACTTTGATCATTCATCCGTTTCGACTTTTGTTCCTTGGATGGAAATCAAATACATCACCCCAAATGGATTACTTGAACGCAAGCTTGTTGCAAATCAACGTCGGCACAATAACAACATTGTAATTGGACCATTTAGTCAGCTCGATTGGTTCGTTTTACGGGTCGAATATATTCATTCATAAATGAAACTATGGATATCAATTACTGATACAAAATAAATAGTGATCTAGCCATAAACATTGTAATTTGATTAACATTCATAAGAATGTAATTCCATCTGCGCAACTTAGAACTACAATCCGTCCATTGGTCATCTCTTTCGTCTTTTTGATTGAGCAACTCACGAGCCCTTTATAATATCAAAAAGGTCTAATTGACTGCCATTGTATCTGGTGGTCCAATCTAACTGCTCCAATTCGACCATCCAATCTAACTACTCCGGTTTGACGGTCCAACCGCACATTCACACATCAAGTTTTTTTTTTTATGATGGGGTTTACATATAGTACAAGATACATTTATTTTTTCACATCTAAGCATATTATTTAGTACAAAGCATATTATATAGTACAATATGTATACTAAAGCGCAAGCCGTCCGGCATCTGACCCATCGACTCTCGAAGTGTATCTTCTCGCAATCAATCAGCACACGGTAGAAGCCATTTTTCGGGTCCGTGGCGAAAGGGAAAACCAGCTTTAGCATCTTCTTGGATAAGCTTCAAAGTCTTCTTCATGTCCATCTAATATGGGACAAATTCTTCACCTAAATGGGAATGATGCATTTGTGGGGTTGAACTTAAGACCACTTGAATACAAAGCCAAGGATTGAACCAACTCTTCTACTACCCCACATGCACATTCTTTTTTTATGGGGATGTTTACAAGTATTGTACAAGACTACTAAAATTCTCAAGCTAATCTAGTACATTTAAATTCATTGAAGCACAAGCTTTGCGGCGTCTTTGACACATCCACTTTCGGAAGCAAATCTTCGAGCAGTTGTCTTGCTCACGTCGAAGCCTTCTCAAGTACTGTGGCGAAGGCGAAGCCATCTTGGGCACCTCCTGCGAAGGGAGGGAAACACCTCCTGCGAGGGGAGGAAAGCACCTCCGGTGAAGGGAGGGAAGCATCTCTTGTGAAGGGAGGAAATTCCTCACCAAATATTGGTAGGAATGGTGCATTATGGGGGGATTGAACTCATGACCAATTGATTATAAAGTCAATGATTGAACCAATCCAACTACAACCCCACATGCACATTCACACATCAAGTTGGATTAAGATTTATGAGTGCAACCTAATAAAAAATAGACTCATGAGTGCTAAGTAAAAAATAATAATTACGGACCCCAATTCCAATTGAATGAAACTGACCATATCTTACGGATAAATACATTTGTTTTAATTAGCCAAAATGATTAACAGTAACTCGGTACTATTAGTAATACTTAATTGATAATGTAAAGTGATCGAGAGCCGTACACGTGTCGAAATCTGAGGAGCATTAATTTTCACGCTCCCAGTCCCATCATAACCTGTCACCCTAAATGACAACCAAATTTTAATTTTCTTTATACTTAATAAATTTCCATAATTGTAATAGGAGTACTAATTATTACGGTTTTCGGATTTCATCTCACACGACTGTCAAACAACCTGCACGAGTCCCCATCTAACTACCCCTACGTGTCCCGATGAAAAAAAAAGGGGGTTAAAAATGTAAATTCCAGCCAGTAAAAAACACCACTCACTCACTCACGTCCTCCACGCCGCGGTTTTCACCCCTTCTCATTTTCACCGATGCCACGTGTCAGTTTACAACAAGAAAAATGTGAGAGATGCCAGTAAATACTGCTTGATTTTTGGATTTAATAATTAATTCCAGGATGGATATGACCTGCCATTTTTTACTGTCCTAGTCAGGTTTTTTACTGCCTCTCATTCTATAAAATCAATCTCTCAACAAACCATACCTTCTACATTAAAAAAAGATCTAGAAAACGCGAAAGGCATTTCTCTCATCCATACACATTACCTCGGAGTTTGGACTAATCTGCTTCTTTTCCCGGCCACATTCATTAGCCGGAAAATGAAAGCTCCGGCAGTCGGAGCGTACACTTCTCTTCGCAATGTCCGTCTCTCCGATCATCGCCGCCATGTGTTTCATGAACAGTTCCAGTTCTGACAATTTTTCATTTTGTTAACTTGTTGTTCTCTTCCGCCCGAGTTTTGTGACGTTTTGAAGCCTGAGCTGTAGTTTTACTTTTTGTTGTTTTGTAATTGAATCGAACGATTGAAGCTATTGGTTTCGGAGATGGATGTGGTGGAGACGGGATTGTGAATTTCGTGTTTTTTGTTTAGGTGGTTTTGGTTGAGTTTTGAGCTGTTGCGGAGTCGGAGTAGTGAAATTGAGTTTCTAGGGTTTGTTTTCTGGAGTTGACGAATTGTGGAGGCTTTAGATGTACGGAGATCGGTAGCTGGATTTAGGTGGAGTCATTGGTGTTACTGACTAGGGATTTTGGAGTTGAATCCGGAAGTAAAGCGAGGGCGATGCCGAATCCGATGAAGATACAACCGGTGAATTCGATTGGCGATCTCGAGACTTTACGGGAGCCGATACGCGCGGATCCAGGGAAGCCGGTGTTCAAATCGCTACTGAAGAAGCTATTCGACCGGCAATTCCCTAGCGTTTTGAAAAACTCGTCGACCGAGAAATCTATAACTTCTGCTGCCGCCGCTGCTGCGGAGACTGAACGATTTCAGCAATGGTCGGTCATTAAAGATGTTGTTGGCGGTGCTGAATTCGAGCCGAGCACCTTGTGCTTGGAGAAAATGGTGCAGAATTTCATAGAGGAGAACAACGAGAAGCAGCAGATTACCTCCGCTAAATGCGGTCTCAAACGCTGCAATTGCTTCAACGGCAACAGCAACGACAGCTCCGATGATGAATCCGAAGGCGTCCATGACTCCGTTTCCTTCTCTTCTCCGGTCGACTTCAGCGACTTCCTAAAGGTAAAAAAAATCTCCTCATCCGTTGCATCCTCTCCCTCGGTAATTGTTTTTCATTGAACCTGAAGTTCAATTCGATTCTGATTTCGCAGAGTTTGATCAGCTGCGGGAGCGTTGCAGAGCGGAATTTGCTAGCGGACGCTTCCAGAATAATCGAGAAGAATAAGCAGATAAAGCGAAAGGATGATCTCCGATCATTGGTGGCCGACGGCCTCTCATCTGCGGGCTACGACGCCTCGATCTGCAAATCGCGGTGGGATAAGAATAAGACACCAGCTTATCCGGCTGGGGAGTACGAGTATATAGACGTGGTCGTCGACGGGGAGCGAGTGATAATCGACATTGATTTCCGATCTGAGTTCGAGATCGCGAGGTCGACCGGAAGCTACAAAGCGATACTCCAACTAGTGCCGTACATCTTCGTCGGGAAAGGTGACAGGCTGCAACAGATAGTATCGATTGTTTGTGAGGCGGCGAGGCAGAGTCTGAAGAAGAAAGGGATGCCGTGTCCGCCTTGGAGGAAGGCGGAGTACATGCGGTCTAAGTGGCTAGCTCCATACACCAGAGCGAAGCAGCCTGAGAAAGATGAGGAAATTGAGATCAGTGATTGTGGTAAGAGTGATGATCAGAGCGAGCATGGAGAGCTGGAGCTGATATTTGGACATGATGAGGAGGAGAGTAAGGCGGTTGATTCAGGCGAGGTAGAGGTGGCGGTATGGCACCCACCGCCGGTAAAACCGAAGAGCTGCGAGAGGTCAGGGAAGGGCGCCGTTACTGGATTAGCGTTTTTGCTTAGAGATGAATCTTCTTAAACCCACAAATCCTCCAGTTTTGATTATCATCATCATCTACTTGTTTTTATTCGTTTTTTTTTCTCTTCTCCTTTCACAAAAAAAAAAAAAACATCCAGAGGTAAATGAAATAAAAGCAGATGATCCAGATAACAATTTTGATCATGTAAATTGGTAGTCGGTCAGAGTTGAGTGTTATATGTTGTTGTTGAACTGAAAGAGCTACAGTGGAGTATGTTTATCTCATCCATATTATTGTTGGTAAGTCCAGATGTATATATGTTACAGGTTCAGTTGAACAATTATTGACAGCCGGAGCCTAATTCATCTTCTTTGAAAAACTTGCTATCTGGACCACAAGGTGATTACGTGGAGGGTGAGCTACCAGTTCATTTCTTTAAAGCTTGCTAGTACTAGTCTCTTTCTCAGGGAAACCAGACTCATTATTAATCTTGCAGTGCGGATCTGGATGATCGAATATTCTATTCCCAGGTTTTCTAATCTAGATTTTGAAAATTACCCCGTTTTAATAAATCAAATCAACACTAGGAAAGCAATACAAATACAAGTTTACACCCCCAATTATGTAATTATATTATATGTGGACATAATTTTTGTGCCCAAAATTATACTACTATGAATCACTAACACTGCCACAAGACTTGAGCGAAGAGAACCAGTGTGATTATTTCGAAATGATGCCTACTCGGCTTGGACTGAAATCAGATGATTATTTACAAAATTATTACAGTAATATGAAAAAGAAAGACCATTGCCCTATCTCCATCGATGAAACAGTGTGATTTTTATTCCCTCAACTTCTTCTGACATTTGTATAAAATATGGTGTATTACGAGAGTATGAGTT
Source organism: Rhodiola kirilowii (assembly GCA_033675215.1). Taxonomy (NCBI): domain Eukaryota; kingdom Viridiplantae; phylum Streptophyta; class Magnoliopsida; order Saxifragales; family Crassulaceae; genus Rhodiola; species Rhodiola kirilowii. The sequence continues at coordinate 5,054,491 of CM066194.1, forward strand.
ATGCAGCAGCACCTGGGAATTGGTGGGTCGTGCATTCTCGACTGCAGTGTTCAGGTTCGAAGTCTGAGTTACCCATTTACATGTGTCCCCCCTCCCCCCTCGCATCAATAAATTAAAAATACTACTACTACTACTACGGAGTATAATTTTGTTCTATTTTTACCAATCACTAGTTTTGTTTTGGTAAATGAAATTAAAAACTTCTTGTAATTCGTGATGTGCTTCCTCTTTTTTACTTAAATCTTGCTCGTGACGCTTTGACCAGTTGACCATATTGTATGGGTTGCTTGCCGGTTATGTGTAAAATAAATACACCTTTATTTCAATTAGATATTAATTAAATATCTCACAAAATGGACAACTTGGAGTAGTCAAACATTTATTGACTTTTTGATATTCCCTAAGGTTTAATAAGTAATGTCAAAATTAATTCCCCTAACTTTATTATTCAATTGTCATAAAAGTAAATGATTTAAAAACTTTTATTGTACAAAAAAATTAAATCATAGCGACTGTTGTATTGGATAGAATCATTAGGTAGGGCCCCGATGTTTAAAAAATGGAGTACAAATTACAGTAGTACAGAATATATATAAATAAAAATATTGTAAATAGTAATGATTGAATGAATTTTATAATACGGGATTGGGATTCTCTCCCCGTCCTCATGTTTCCTCACAACAGTGATGACATGTGTTGTGTTTTAATTGGTTGAAGTAATGACATTTGTCATTTTTTAATTGGTTGAAAGTAATTAATTAAAATGATATAACTTTTAACTACTAAAAATATGATAAATCATACAATATAAAATGAATTTTTTTATAAAATATATCAATATTTTTAATTTTTCGGACTCTACTTATAGAGATTCATATTGCATAATATAATATTATATAATATGTTGGTAAATTAAACCACAAGTAAAAAAGATTGAAAAAAGATACTACAAATTTCGGGTGAAACTTGCGATAACACATATTTATTTTAGAGTTATCGTATTGTAGATGAATGCAATAACTTTGCGATAAAATATATTGTTATCGTAAAATCGCGAGTAGAGTCCGGAAAATTAAAAATATTGATATATTTTATAAAAAAATTTATTTTATATTGTATGATTTATCATATTTTTAGTAGTTAAAAATTATACTATTTTAATTAATTACTTTCAACCAATTAAAAAATGACATTTGTCATTACTTCAACCAATTAAAACACAACACATGTCATCACTGTTGTGAAGAAACATGAGGACGGCTCTCTCCAAAAGGAGAGAATCCCAATCCATAATACGATGGTGGCCGCCGGTGGGTGTGGAGTTGTTTCATCTTCAACCCTATAATAAAATAAGGTAAATTTGTTTAATACGTAAATAAAAGTACTGTAATACGCAATACTCTGTAGTAAGTTTTCATGAAGGAGAAGGTGGTGCTAAAAATGGGAGTGGGGTCTGGTGTCACAATAAAAATGATTAAAAGGAAGAAACTTGTGGCTGTTGAATATCAAAGAAAACATTTGATGATGAAAAATGGCAAAAGTTGAAGTAAATTGCTCCCCCTCCCCCCCCCATCTTTATCTGTTTACCTACTCTACTCTATTCATCAGTCTCTTAACTTTTTATGAGCTCTGAATTTGATTGATTTGAAATAACTTTTTCCCAAAAAGTTGTGTATTGGTGGCCTTTCTATTTGCTGCTGTTTTTTTTCTTCTACTGTTTTTTTTTTGTGTGTGTAGGGATAAATTCTTCTCTTTTGGGATTAAATTGTTATGTGTCAATCATTTTAATTAAAATAGTATCGCTTTGAATCTATAAAATATTATTTTTATTGAATCGATATCGTTTTTGCCATTCTTAACATTTGACTGTACCAAATGCTTTTTGTTTTTGGTTGAGAAGTTATGTGAATGATAACTGTCCAATTGTTTATTTTCTTGTGTTGATAAATATGAAAGAAAAGTGAGAAAAAAAAGAAAAGAGATTAAAGAAAGGTGACATGTGGGGTCTCTAGTTTAATGACTTTAACTTGCTCGAGAGTTTGTGCTTTTTTCTTTTCTTAGCTCACATGAACTTGTTAAACACCTTTAAAAATATTGCTACTAGCCATCTGCTATCAGAGTCAGGCAGGAATTTGAGGAATTGTGAGTGTTAAAAAGGCCTCCAATGCTAAATTTTAACATAAACTCTGACAACAAAAGTGTTTATGATTGAATTAGATTAGTTTAGTCCTCATGAGGCATCTTGCTGTTTGGTATTTTGATGAGGAGACAGCATATCCTTATGCAACCAAAAGCTGTGGGCATGCTTTTTTCATAAAGCACTCAAAACAAAAACCAAAAGACAGACCCACCACCACCCCACCATCACTAAACTCTTCTCTTCTTCATCAAGTTTATAACTCTCTTTTTTTCTTCTTCTTTTTAAAAGATCATCCATCACCGACTACTCATGCCCACTTCCCATTTCATTCACACCCTGTTTTTTTATTTTTTTGATAGTCATTCACACTCTGTTAACTAAAGGTCAACAACCATGGAGATGGACTGACCTTGTGACAATTAATGTCAATGTTTTTGGTTGTCATTTGAGGTTGATGAGCAATGATGTGCCCTTCTTCTCCACAGCCCACCCACATGAATTGATGACCAGTTATGGTTGAGATTAGCAGCAACTGATTGTTGATTGTTGATTGTTGACTGCTGTGCTGGATGGCTAGGCTAGATGATTCTAAAGATAGACAATGAAAATCAGATGAGATGATTCAGATATTAAGATGCCAAAGCTATTTAATGAAGTTTTAAATATTTGCAGCTAACTTGTAGCTGAAGTATCCCAGAAAGAAGCAGCATCAATTATCAGTTCATTCACTATACTTGCAGCTAACTAGTGTTTGGATATTAATCCCAAGTACCATAAATATGCAGTCAAATGATGTGTTTCAATCAATCACAACCTGAAAAATACATGTATTAAAAGAGCATAATAAGTTGTTGATAAAAGGCACGGAGGTATTTTATTTTTTGGGATGCATCAGGCTTAGGCAATAGTACAAGTACAACGCTCGAGCGACGTGTTCATATCTCAATACTCCTATAAAAACTGATTATCTATCATGGGACTCATTGAGTCACAATAAATATTAAAATGATATGAACATATACTACACTTCATCTCAGCCAAAAGACGAGAAATGTATTGAACCGGAAATTTATTTGCAGTATCTCTTGAACCAGACTCCAATGTTGAGGAAGCTCTCATAGTCAGCCTGAGGTCTGTAAACAACAAAGAAGCGTTGGATTACAAGCTTAAGATGGTCTAGTCTTTTGTGTTCGGGTAAAAGTACAACTTACTTGCTGAGGGAGTGAACATCCTCAGGAAAAACAATCAGTTTTGTCTCCACTCCTTTCTCCTTCAGTGCCCTCGCATACTGCAGTTCATTTAAAACAAAGAATCAGATTTACACATATGCAGCACATTCAGCTAAATTAACATGACGCTAAGTGCTTTGTTTATCTTACATGAATCCCATTGGAGGGCGGAACCCTAAGGTCCTGGGCGCCTATGAGAAACAGGGTTGGAGTTTTCACCTGAAGAAATAACAGTAAAATAGTGAATCTGAATTATATTACACAGCACATATATCAAACAACAGTATCAAGTATTTGTCTGAATATTGCGTGCAGTGCAGTAATGAAGATTATGTTGATAGTGAACAGCTTTGAATGCACTAAAATGACTGGTTTGCATCTTGCGCGTACCTTGTCTATGTGCTTAATTGGGGATTTGTGGTAAAGTTGAATAAGGTGCTCAGCTGTCGGTGCTTCTGTGAATAAGGCCTTGCCTTCAGTACCAAAAGTTTCGACATAGCACCAATCAGGAATATCAGTCGTGCCGCTCATTAAAGCAAGGTTACACACAGGATTACGGACAGCTGCTGCTGCAAACTGATCTGGTGCCTGATTAAGCAAGAATAAATTGTTACACCCTTGCTTACGCTAAAATGTAATATATACAACAGAAAATGAAATGGAAACTCATTTTTGACAAGGCAATGCACACCTGGCCTATCAAGTGTGTTGAAAGAAAACCACCATGAGACCCGCCAAGAACACTGATTCTAGAAGCATCTGCTAGCCCCAGGTGGCTGACATGATCGACCGCTGCCAGCACATCATTCACGTCCTGAGTCCCTATGTTTCCTGGAAGAGACTGAAGAGCTTCCTCTCCGAAACCTAGTGACCCCCTGACGTATGTTCCCAAGAAAATAGATTTAGAATAGTAAATCACCAAAGTCTCTGGAAAGGAAGTCCAATCTTCAATTTTAATAAATTGTGAAATGGAGCAGATGCTATAAAGTAATATTCAACTAAAATGAATTTTTATGTTTCTGGGGTCAAAATAAACTACATTCTGAAACATGGGCTCACCTATAATTTACAATCAACAAGCTGTAGCCAATTGCAGCGAGAAATGCCAGCGACTTCGAGAAGTTTGTGGACGAAGCAGAATGTGGGCCACCGTGAATGATTACAATCAGCGGATCACTACCATTATTCATGGTCTTGGAAGAAACAAATATGGCTTCATAAGGATTCTTAGCACCTGAAGAAATTCATAAAGACATGTTACTTAAGGCCAGAGAGAGAAGTAACATTTCTGAATTATGTGCGACGGACTACATTCACCTTTTGAAAGTGCATTTGAGACGTCCTTCACTGGAATTTTCAATATGCTAAACTGAAGAGAAGAAAGAATATTCTTGACCTGTAAATGTATTTGCATATCAATGGAAGATACATTCTAGACTCAAATAATTATGGTTTCAAAAACTAGATGCGACTTGTATAAAATTCAATAATGTAAACCTTGTCAGGAGCGGATGGTATAGGGCTTGAGACATTAAGCCAGTTCCACTTTGTTCCGGCAGACTGCTCACCCTCGATTACCCCGTAGCATACTTTAGGTAGCTCAACTGGACTGCTGCACACTTTGGGTAACAATAAAACAAAAGTGAATTCGTGTTCACACTTCACTCGCAGAAAAAATAAAACTGACTACGAGGCAGGCGTGGCGTAACTAACCAGCAACAACATTGTCTCCATCTAGCGCAACAACATTCCACGAATCAGAGTCAACTGGTGAGATACGGGTAACCTCCCCACTGCATTTATTTGATTTACGAGAGACAAATATCATGAATGCTTGATCCATTAATCCTTTGAGTCAGAAACCAACTATAGATAAGAAAGTATAATAGGTACCTCAGAACATTCACTGAAAGGATGACTACAGTGCTTCGCCATGCAGAAGATAAAATCATAGTGTATTTATCAGAAAGCCATGGATTCGACATCAAAGTGGAACAGTACAACCCAGGGAAAGCACCGTCGTTGGGAGACATAACAATAGGAACCTGTAGAGAAGCACACAAAATCTAAGTGTCCAACAAGTTTGCTTGATGAACTTCACAATCCTCACTCAGTTATTCCATTCCATTTTTCGATATGCATGCATGTCATAGCTATTCATTTATTTTTTAAATGGGAAACTAGAATAAGGTTTTGCCAATACACTTGCTCGGAGAAGAGGGCAACTATTAAATTGGAAAAAAAAAAAGCTCACCACGTCTATGATTTTTGAAGTTGAACTCGGCTCTCCATTTATCGTCCATTCAATTTTATGAAGTGAATCAGTTGCTGAATGAGCTCCAGAGTCCACAGAACTCTTTGCAGATAAAAACACGAGGAACTTTCCATCTGGGCTGAAGTAAACAACACAAAAATCACAAGTAAACAACACTCAAAGATGTCATTCCATGTATATTAATACTTTGCCAAAGTACACTACCATAGTTAAATGCTTCATTTACAAATAAAACTACAATTACCATCGTGGTCCCTAAAATAGTATCAGGCTTACCTGAATCGTGGAAAGAAGGCACTACTGATACTTTGAGTCAGATTAGTCGCAGGCGAGTCAACAGGTTCATTTCTAGTGGAGAAGAGAACAATTTAGAAGAATAGCATAAACATGTATCATACGTTTCATTGACAATAAAACTGATCTCGTGAACCTAATCAAAGCGGAAAGCCAGAAGCGTATCAAGATGGAAACATACCCGCTGGGAACTTTGATGAATGAAGGAGCCTTGACTGCATATAAAGCGCAAGGCCTGTTGTAGCAGTACTTAATTCCAAGCTTCCTTAAGTCATAGGACCACCCAACAAAAACAAGATACTGATCTGATTCTTTGTTCGACGGAGCCCACACAACTTGCCCAACACTTAGAGTCTTTGGAATTCCTTTGACAGCTTTCGCCTCCCCACTGAATAAAATTGAATTCAGAGTGAGGCTTTTTTCTCTCCAGATATCACTATTCATTAGAAAACACCCTGAAAGAATTTAGTAACTAAACCTGTTAACATCGAGGACAAAAAGAGCAGGCTGCTTCTTTCCTTTGTAGGTTTCTCCCCAGTCGTCGATGTAGTCTCCTTGACCTTTCCAGCTACTGCAATCCTTATCTGCTGAACCATCTCCCTTGAAGCCCAAGCTATTAAATGAAGGTTTGGATGGAGTTGGCTCCTCAGCTACATAAGCGATTACATTTTCGTCTGAATTCCACGATATTCCTTCAAACCTAGGTTACATACACAGAAAAATGATATCAGTTGAATGCTATACAAACGTACTGAATATAGAATGCTATCAAGGGCCGATTGAAAAGTAAAAATGTCTACTCCAATGGAATTTTCCATCATGGAAGCAATACAAAAAACGCTGGTTACCATCCATCCACGTATACTGAGCCATGAACGGATTTTGCAATCTGGAACTCCTTTTCCAGCTGAGATGAACTCCAAACCTCAAATTTAGTTGGAGAGTCATTTTCAAGATTTCGGATAACTAGAAGGTTTGAACCAGAAGGTGATGGCACAACAGCAGACGCGCCAGTCATTTCCACAGGAAATGGCGCCCAATTGAAATTTATGGACTCATTTGACTCTTTGGAGACATGAGCAGATAAGACATAGCTCCTTTTCTTGTTGGCCAGTAAGTCCGGCTGGCTAATAGAAAACATAGCTTTGGATCCTTTCCCTGCAAGATATCACACTTCTATCTTACAATTTGGACTTACAATCATGACAGACGCATTGATGGACAAACTAAGCAAGATAATGATCCATCGAGTGAAATTGCAGAAGGTTTACCATTGTCAGATTTGAGGATCCACGCTTTGTCAACACTGGAGATATCAGTGAACTCTTTGAGTAATTTTGACTGAGAAATATATTCTTCTTTAGTTGCTGCATCTAGGCCCAGTGTGTCATCGAAGTCAGCTTTGGAACCATCCATGGCAAAGAAAGTTGAAAGATTTCTTCTGCAGGAAAATATATGACGCAAATATAAGGAAAGATAACACAATAAATTGATGTATAGTATGTGGAGTTTGTAACATATACATAAGGGGGGGGAGATTGCTTCATTAGTGATTTGGATGATAGACTACAGGCGACAACTGACATGCTAATTTGATAAAGAATGTACAAACCAAAAAGTGTCAACCAAAAGCAATTAGTGCATCTTCTGAGCTCCAAAGCAGATGACATAGCAACTAGTAACTTGCAAATGATGGCAATACTGTTCTACTAAATCCAACTAGTTGGGTCATCCATATGTACATTTAGCATCCTAAATGGAATTTTACATCAACTAGTACACTGTTCCATTTCATCAGTCAACTACACTACACCACATACATCCCTTACCTCACCTGATACATGTTATAACTACATGAAACCTGCAATGCAATTGCAATCCCAAGTATGAGACTTCCCAACATCAATCGGATGATACAAAAAGAACATGAAGGAACTTATTCTGCCCCACTTTACATAGTCAAACCCAAACCTCAAACAGAAACTTAATGCGCACCCTAAGTTCTACTGCCATCTAAATTACTGCTCAAGTCCTAATTGTATACATATTACAAAAATAAGCCAAAGAACACATCACTCTAAATAACACAAACAATCAGTCTCCAAAAAAATAAAATTACAGATCTCATTCTCGGAAACTCAATGGTAAAAATCTCATCAATTAGGCAGCGAAGTGAACAGCTAGGCCTAAAGTCGACAGCAGTTGACAACATAAAATCACAAAAAAAGGCCTGGATTGGAATATAGAACTTACACAGACGGAGATAAGGGTTTAACACTCACAGTTAGGGTGTGGGGCTTGAGACGAATTCGACAAGTACGAGGACGAAAATGATGAAGAAGATGATGAAACGAGTCGATAAAACAATGCGACGAGGTGATGATGTTGCCGCTACAGTCGTAAACTCTCCCACTCATATTTCAAGATTCCATTTTGCTGTGATTTATTTAGTTCCATATCTGTTGAATAACCAATCCACTGCAAATTACCAGGAAAAACAACCCGAATTTAATTGCTTGGAATTGAACCGGAGCTAGTAATATCCTAACCACTACAATGGATTTCAAGATTTTTTTTTGCTAGTGGGGTTATTACATTTCAACATATTGGACGAACAATATGAAGGAGGAACAATACGTCTGTGTCGAGATGAGACGAAAATACATTCACACGGCATGAGTAACACTCCTACACAAAATTGAAGAGAAAATACTAGTTAGGGAAATCGAACTCATTTGTCAATAGATCAAGCTCATTCGACTAAACCATTTTTCGCAATGGAATTCAAGATTTTTGATAGGCTAAATTTCAGAATTTAACTAGTAAAAATAGAAAATGATTCGATGCAGTATAATTAAATAGTGCACTGTTAAAATAAGGTTGTTTCAACAAAAATAAAATTTATTATTAAAAGATAAAAATAAAGTCATTTTAATGGATTTTTCTAATATAACAAATAATACATTTGTAGCAGTTAGTTGCGCTCCACCAAATCATTTTACGAGAGATGTAGAGTTTCAAAAGACATGTAAAGTTGGAAAATAAAATATAATAAGGTGTAGAAACATGACGTAAATTCAATATATAATTATCAGTGGTAATTTGATATGCTCCACTTGATCAAAATCTTAATAAATTAAAAAAAATTTTTAATCTTTTGTGGTGGTCCAGGTGATACATGTATTATCATGCATTTCAGAAAGGAATTTTAAATTGATTTGCTTCGGATCACCAACAAGCACAAATCTTGGCTTTACATTATTAGCTTTTCCGGCATCATTATCAACTAATAGGGTCTTTATTGACCTCATTGATTGATATACCATCATAGTCTAGCCCAAAGGAAAAGCTTCATATAAAAGATTTTTACTACCTTCATTAGCTTTGTGTCACGCTCTATCTATCATCACTCCATTTCCATCATTTTCTTAGTGTTCTTTCTTCGTGCCTGTATATCCCTCACATTACTTTTTTCCTTGGGCAAATCAAACCTTTTGGATATTGTGTTACGTTGAATTGGGGAAAGTAAATGAGTAAAATGTTTAAAAGTGTCGGTTGAGTCGTTGAGATCAAGACGCATCTCGATTTCCAAAGTGAGAGAACATTATCGAGACGTACTGTTTTCTTACACTAAAATGAAGATATAAATGATCGAGTAGACTCGATGAAAATAATATCAAGAAGAGCCTAAAATGTGATTTAAAGACTAATGTATTTATATATATTATGTCCACAATCTTTTCTTTTTATTTATTTTTGGAAGGGGAGGGTAAGCTATACTTCAATCTTAACTTTACGTGCTTTTAAGTCAAATTTAAATGTGTGGACATAACTCATAAGTAATTGCATGCATTTTAAATTGATTAGAGTGTGACTTTTTAGGAAGCTTTACTAAGAATCCTAGTCGATTATCTTGTTGTTGCGTGTTGCAATTGGCTTAATTGGAGAATTTTCAAAATTTTGGTGCTCTCGAAATTGAAAGCACATTGTGACTCTAAATTGTGCCTGGAAGGCTTGAGTGATTAACTACTCTTGATACCAGGTCATGCCACTAATCGACTCATTAAACTCATATGCGTGATGAGTCCACCTTGTATTTTTTTTTGATGGGTAAAAGTTGTACAGAAGTTGGACACTGACGAGTCAATGACTCAATTCGGTACATAAGCTCCAGTTGACGTCCAGGCCTACAAGGGCCACCCATACTCATCATGAAAACTATCAAAGGTTGCGAGTCCATGCTTCAGAGCATGACCTAGCAACCTTTTCAGCCGGCTCTAAAACCCCTGGCCATAACCGGGGAAATACGACAGCTAGAAACAACTAATGCGACTATCACTCAGTCCGCAAGCGGCTGAGAATTTACAAACTCAGTCCGAAAACCGGCTGAGAATAGTCAATTATTGAAACTAAACGAAACTAAACTAAGCAAACCTATCTAACCTACAACTACAACCGGCAGCACAGCAGTAAAGCATCCAGCCGAACTCAGCCCTCCCTGCACCACCCGACGGCAGCCTTCCACTCCCATGCCACCGAGAGATTCTGTCCACCATCCGCCGAGCTCCAACCAGACGCTCCAGCCCAGCCGGCCACCTAGCACCAAAACAGCTAAGCCACCCCACAATTACATACCCAAAATACCTCCCCCCTGCCACCAGCCGGAATTGCAGCCATCAGCACCCAAATCAAGCCGACCCCGCCACGAGACTCCACCATCAGCGACCGAAATCGTTGCAGGAGCCATCCACCGCCAGCGCCAACCGAGAAGCGGCTCGAGCTACATCAGCCGAACTTCGACCGACCGCCAAGGAGAACAGGGTGTACACAGCCATGAGATTGGACGAAAAAAACTATATACACTCCGCCGGACGCCCCACCCGCCGTCGCCAACTCCACCCTCCACCCAACGACAGCAGCTACCCGGAAAGGCCAGCGGACCGCCGCAGAAAAGAGGAAGAAGAGACGAGGGAGGTGGGCTAACCGGGGAGAAGGAGCTGTTGACGTCCGCTGCCGAGTTCTTCGAGAGAGAGTTTTCCGAGAAGAAGAGAGAGAAAACTCAGTTCAGCCGAACCGAATCTGAGTCCACCTTGTATTTTTAACATGCTCTAAAATATATTTTCACACAGTCATTTAAGTCGTTATACATTTCTATATACTACCATTCACTAAAGGAATAATTTTATAGCTTTAATGTCTCTCCCTCCAATGTGATGAAAAGAAAATGAAATTGAAAAATATATGAAAAAAATTACTTCTATGTGAAAAATTATATTGAAAAGTTTGTGTTGGTTTCCTTTGCACTCAGAGGCGGATTCCGGGGTTCTAGGTACCGCCTCTGTTTCGTCGAATTTTGATCAATCAACTATCTTTAGTCCATGTTTCACCGGTATAACCTTTGAATTTCACCTCAATGTAAAAATAAAAATTGTAGAACTTTCAATTAGCTTTCTAACCATGTATAGATCATCTTCAACGGATATAGGATGAGGCATTTGTGAGCTCCAGAAGATTGAACGATCATTAACAACTTCAATTATATAGTCAATTTCGACTTATTTATGAGTCATCTTAACGTTTGATTTGAGTTTAGGTGTAAGCATAGAGCTTGTAGCTCTTGTCGTTAACTTTATGTTCTAGGTGATCGATTTCCCAAATGGTGCTCCGGTCGCTTGTTACAGGGGTTGCAAAGTTGCTAAGGTACACTTGTTAGGCGACTTTCGTTTGAGTATGTTTTCAGTTGCTTTACTGTCAGATTTAGATTTTAATACCAACTGACGAGTCGTAGGCTATTAAATTATCTTTTCAATGACATATGACTCGATCTGATAGGGTAATAGATGTGAGTATTATGACCTCTCAAAGTTAGGTCATCAATGGACAATATATGAGTTTGATTTTAATATTTACTTTATAACAACTTATATCGTCAAACATAAAGAATATATACATGATTTTTTTTTTGCTAAATCAAGCTATATCCATATTCTTCGATGAATTTTTTTTAGGACCCCCTCCTGTAAGACTCTGGAACCGCCACTGTTTGCACTTATTTAAATTTTTACATCGCAAACCAAACATAAAAGAAGTACAGTCTTGATCAAATAATTAGGACGTCTTCACATTGTCTTTCTGTTCAAAGCCCGTAAATACATCTTATGATTTTTAGGTTGGTACTCATCTCATAATAAATTAAAGGGCAAATAACAAAGAGGGGGTACAAACTATCATTCATTGACAAATTAAGATCCGAACTATAAAAACTGACAATTAAGGATAATTTCAAAATATTTTTATCCCCATATAACATATAAGTGACTACAAATCACTCTGTCAATTGATAAAGTTAACTAAATGAATGAATTGAAAAATCATTATTGCTCTTAATTGTGAAATTGAGTATTAAAATATTTTGAAATTACCCTTAAATATCAATTTCCATAGTTCAAACTGTGATTTGTCAGTGTGTGATAATTCATACCCGCTTTTTATCAATTTCCCTAAATTAAAAAGAACTTCATTAGCCTTACCCATTGAATTTTTGTATTGAAAATATACTTTACAGTAATTGCATAAAGGTAAAATTTTAAAAAATAATTCCAAAAGTGCTTTATGACTTTTATTTATTCACCAATTTGTCAACAAGACAAATCTGAATTACGAAATTACCCCTCGCACATTCGTCCGCACGCTCGCTCTGCTTTTTCATTCGATTAAATAAATAAACAAAAAAAAAAGAAAAGAAGAGCATCATCACAGCAGCAGCCAGCAGCCAGCAGCCAACCATGTCCGACAAGACAACAAAAACCTCCTTCACTTTCTTCTACCACCACCTCTAACACACACCCAAACCCTAACGACCCGACAACATCTCCGATCACACCCGTTGACGAGTCCCCATTTTCCACCACCACGAAAACCCTGATCGATTATTGAACTGGGATTTTCGACCATGGCGAACAATCAGCCGGAAGGGTACGGAGACGAGTTCCTGGAGCAGATTCTGGCTATTCCGTCGTATGCCGGGGACGGAAATCATCTGGGAGAAACGTCGTCGTCCGCTGTGTTTCAGAGCGGCCATGGTGATGGTGGTGGTGGTGGTGGCTCTGGGATTGGAGGGAGTTGCTTTGAAGGTTCGGTTTTTCCGCTTGGGTTGAGTTTGGATAGTGGATTTCCGTCGACGATTGTGGCGACGTCTGGGGCCGGGGATTCTGCGTTGTTGGGTGCTGCTGGGAGAAGTGTGAGTCGTTGTTTTTTTATTTTTGTTTTCCTGAAATTTTGATATGATTTATTTAGTGTGGGATTTGAGATGTCTGGGATTCTGATCACATTTTCGGTGAGTTTACAGGAGGGGCAGGCTGTGCAATTAGGGAATATGTATCCTGCATTTGGACATATACAGCCTCATTTGATGAGGGTACAACCTGGAATGCCTCAATTCAGTCAGGTAGATTCTAATTGTCTAGTGGCTTATTTGACGATCAAATAGTATTCAGCCCGAAAATGTTGTCGTTTACTTGTATTTGTAGTTTCGTCTAGTATCTGTTAATTTCGACATATGATCAATAACTTTCTCCACCACATTTTGCTAGTTCAATAGACCGCACGAGCGCTGTAAGAGTTCCAAATATACATGGGTTGGTTACTATTTTGTTAAAGATGTTTGTTTAGTTAGAGTGAGCTGTGGGCTAAGCTTTAACAATGTCTTCGTGTACTCATTGACATGTGTTGAAGATTATTATATAATCATTGTTGATAGCTGAACATTCTTTTTGGTGATTGTTTCACAGGCTTTTTCTAGCCAACAAGCATCTGCTGGATTAATGACCCCTGTGGCACCACAACCACCACCTATGTGTCCACGAGTGCGTGCTCGAAGGGGACAAGCTACAGATCCCCACAGTATTGCCGAGCGGGTAACCAAGCATTAATATTATGTTTGTATCAAAACTAAGACCACATTTTCTTAATTAGTATCACGAAAGGAAGTAGGATGCATAAGAACCTTTTGCTTCAATGACTATCGCATTGTGCGAGTTTTAATGGTTTCCGGTCTTGTACTGACTCTTGGGTTGTCGAATATTAGAAAATGGTTAACTATTGTCCTTTTTTTGACTGCAAAGTATTAGGAATTACAGTCTGATAAAATTTTGTGGCTTGAACTGCAGTTACGTAGAGAAAGAATAGCGGAGAGATTCAAGGCCTTACAGGCTCTTGTTCCTACTTGTAACAAGGTACATGCAGTTCTCATCTTATGGCATCTACCATACTCGATATAACTTAAAAAAATCCAGTGTTACTTGGTGTCTATTTTTCATGATACATAGAGAAGTCCATTTCCTTTCATTAATACTTATTCACTTTTTAAGGTAATATTTCTTCTAGGACAAGTTAGCTGGCAATTGTTTGTTCTACTGCTGTTGAGTTTGTACTTTCGTTGCATACTGATGCATTACTTTGGTAATGCAGACTGACAGGGCTGCAATGCTCGATGAAATAGTGGACTATGTCAAGTTTCTTAGGCTACAAGTCAAGGTAAAGTATTTTTTTTTATTCGTAATTTATCAGTTGGAAACATTGATGAAAAAATCTTGATGCTTGAATTTGAATTCTGAAGTCAACTTGCATAAATAGATACTAATATTTGTATCTATAATTGTTGGGATGTGTACTTGAAGAAATCGTCCACATTGCTAAGTAATTATAAGAGTTGCTAGCTTATATTGGAATTGGATTACTAAACCATGACTCTCAAGCATTCAGGCTTTTTGCAAATGTCTGATAGGTCGTAAGTCTCTTATTTTTAATTTCGATTATGCATAAATTAGGAAGCTGACAATTTTAGATATGTGTATAAGTTTCTTAAATCCACTGAGGATTGAGGAAAGAGGCGCATTGACACCCCTTGTATTTAACAGGTCCTCAGCATGAGTAGGCTCGGGGGAACTGGTGCCGTCGCACAACTTGTTGCTGATACCACGCTGCCTCCGGCTGGGGTAATTATGATTTAAATGTTTATATCATTTATGCAGGGCACTCTTTCTAGTTTTTTGTTGTCTTTTCCATCAGCTATAAATCATTTTGTGCCTGTAATGCAGTACCAAGTACTTTGGGGAACCGGGGTTTATTATGCGAGGGAAATTGTTTAACAAATATATAATACTTAACAAAGTTTTTGAAGTAGATTGACTAATATCATAAGTGACAGACAGCTTAATATCACGTACCAATGCAAGAGGTTTATTGTATTTAACTCGTTGATATTATAATGAACATGCAGCGAGAAGCTAGCGAAGGAGGAAGCAACCAGAATGATGAAGACAGGTGGTCAACCGATGACATTGAACGAGAAGTAGCTAAGCTCATGGATGAAAATGTAGGAGCTGCAATGCAACTTCTCCAATCCAAATCCCTTTGCATTATGCCAATTTCTCTAGCTGCAGCAATCTTCCCTGCACATGAACTGGAACCCAGTTCGGAGATCAAGTCAGAGCCCAATGCCCCGTCATAAATTTCTAGACTCTAGTTGAGCTTCCAGATATATATATATATATATATATATATATGGATGGCGGCCTGCTCTCATTTCCAGTATTACTTCTCCCATAGTTTTATCATGGGCACTTTATTCCCCTTTGGATTACTCTATAGAAGATTATATCTGGTGCTGTATAAATATCGAACAGCGTGTTTCAGTGAAGCAAGATGATGCGTTGTTTTTTGGAGCGGAGTTATGTAACAATTATGAATGCGACTTGCTTCATTCCTATGGGAAAACTGAGCAGATAGTTTTGTAACCTTTGTTCAGGGCTTAACCTAGGGTAATTCTATAACGCCCCCCCAGTTTATTATATATTTGGGGAACTTTATCCCAGTTCGGCTTGGAATGGTATTTTATTTTTTATTTTAAACCTCAATATAGAGTTTGAGAGTTTTTATCCCGGTTGTCCCAAAATTACTTTGAGTTTTTCTAAATAGGCTAACAAGTTTGTCTTATATCGTTTGTCCGGTTTTTAATGAAACCGGCACGTATGGTATCGGAATTTTAATTGAAGACCAGCGGGGATGCAGGTTAGTTGCGAAATGCAATTAACCGGTTTGAGGGATGTCGATAATGCATCCTTTTATGCCTATGCGAAGCAAGCAAGGCCCTATTCAGAAAAACTCAAACTCATTTTGAGGCAAACAGAATAAAAACAGGAAGTTTGAAGGATTATAATAAATGAAAGAGATAAACATAGCGCAGGAGAACAGATTTAAAATTAATCAGGTACTCCAATTTTTATAAACAAAAAGACACAACTTTCAACTTGTCATAATTTAATAAACTGATGTCTCAAACAGGTAGGTAGATGTGAGCATCCATTTAGATGCATTTTTCGAGCATATTTAAATAAATAATCTAACCTTTGTTAGTGATTTTGATTCCGAAACCGCGTAAATCATGATAAAAAGCAATGACAAAGAGGAAATAAAGAATTGCGAGCGACACTGAATTTATTTAACAATGACAAAATAATAAACTTAATCGATAGCGTGTGATTAAAACATTATTGTAAACATGTATTAATAAGGGCAGTTTCCCTACCCTGGGGGCTCCGTTGTCCATGTATCAACGGACATATGATGTATATAATTCATTAATTTTTTTTTCTTCTTGTACATTCATTGTCAATTATTGTAACGGGGAATGTAATATGTTATCTTGCATAGTTCATTCCAATGGCAAAAATATTTGTCATGTCATTAGGATGGTGATTTTAATAGTTGAAGTGTTGATCAACAACAACAGGTTTTTTTTTTGGGTTTCCTGAGAAGAAAAGGGCTTGTCATTCATTCTAATTTCAAATGCAGAATTATTTTAGGCCCCAATATTATTGAGTACATGAATTAGTCGATAATTGACAGCAAAATACATCATCAGTGAAGCAAAGCGACCCTAAATAGCTTTATATGTTGAGTGCACCAGAAACAATATATGCTAATGATGATTTTTGTGTGCCCATGAGTGTGATATGGGGCAAAGTTCACAAGAGTATGTTGGGGGATGTTTCCTTGTTATCTTCATGTGTGTGATCTGTTTTCCAACTCACCACCATACCCCAGCTTTGTCGGAAACCTGCAATAATCCGTCCATCTCCATCATACCAAATTTACACCCCCCCAAATGCAGAAAATAACCTAGAAACTTATTACTTCATATATTTATCTCAGTAATAATAACATTTTAGTACTTCATGTAACCATTAGCTAGGACGTGATCGAGTTGCAAAAGAAGAGGTCGGAAGCCAAATTGAGGATTTGATAGGAGAATAACGAATGATATGAAGAAAAAAAAAAATGAAGCCTTAACTTTTTTTTCTTTACCGATATATATGTATTACAAGTCGGTACAAATTCGAATAGAAACATGAACCTTACAACTCTAATTATTTTTGGAGTAATGCCTAAAATAAAGAATCCGTTATCAGAAAAACAATGCAAAACTTAATAACTTGAAAATTTAACATTTTCCTACGATTAAAACTCATTATGTTTTTGTATATAACACATATTAAATAGTCGGTGTTATTTAAGTGCAAAAATGAGAACAAGTTATTCTTTAAAGAATATAGTCATATTTATTCCAATTATAAAATAATAAACCCCCCATGTAGTTTTATATCAATGTATGTGTTAATATCAATTGTACTTTGATACCACCACCACCCGACAAGTCCCCACTGATTGACAGCCAATATTTTTAAAACTTTAATATATTTTGATTAATTTACATTCCTATTTTATAAATTCTTCCCACCATCTTTTCTCTCCCCAGCATTCAGAACAACCCCAAACACCAAAACTCACCAATGGATAATTTGCAAGAGACAGAGCTCTGTTTGGCTCTCCCGGGAGCAGCTCCAGTCCAGAAAATCACCGGAAACAAGAGGCCGTTTTCCGAAACCAATGATTATGTCCCTGTCACAATTGATCTACTGAACAAGACACATGTGAAAACCGACACTGAGCCTTTGTTTGAAGAAAAGGATTGCCCATCTAAGCCTCCGTCCAAGTAAGACTATTATTGGCCCTGATTCATATAAGTTTGAGTAGTGTACAAGTGATTGTATTGAGCAAATCTTTATATATTTCCTAGGGCGCAAGTGGTGGGATGGCCACCTGTAAGATCCTACCGGAAAAATGTTATGGCAAAGAAGAGTGGTCCTGCTGGCGAGGAGATCAGCAGCAGCAGCACCAACTCTAGCAGTGGGGCAGCATTTGTGAAGGTCAGCATTGATGGTGCACCGTATCTGCGCAAGGTTGACCTTAAAATGTACAATAGCTACCGAGAGCTCTCTGATGCTTTAGCCAAGATGTTCAGCTCCTTTACCATGAGTAAGTTTATGTTCCATCTCCATACACCTGTGATAAATTTATCGAAAAGTCAGATAGAAGATACTACAAAAATCAAAATATTTCAGTCTATAAAACAAAAGTATTTGTGTTCCTGACAATTAGTTGTCTTTGTGAAGGTAACTGCGGGACAGGGATGATTGACTTCATGAATGAGAGGAAGCTTATGGATCTATTGAACAGTTCTGAGTATGTGCCATCCTATGAAGACAAAGATGGTGACTGGATGCTTGTAGGAGATGTTCCATGGGGGTAATAATTTTATCAACCTCACTAATTAAGCTTCAATGAGCAAGTAGCATAAATCAAATGAAAACGTAGGATGAACAAATCATGTATCAAATGTCAATCATGAAGTTGGCAATTTGTTCTTTATGCAGGATGTTTGTGGATTCATGCAAGCGCTTGCGCATAATGAAAGGATCTGAAGCAATCGGACTAGGTTTGTCACAAAAGCCTGCCTTATCAAACATTAAGAAACTTGTCACAATACCTAATATATTTATTTATTTCAGCTCCAAGAGCCATGGAGAAATGCAAGAGCAGGAGCTGAACTGCAAGACAAGCTACAATATGAGATCAACAAATCACCGACTTAGAGATTAATATTTTGCTTCAAGTAGAACTCGCTTTCATTTTGATCCGGAAAGAAGAAAACTCTGTAATTGTGGTATATATCATATATAGCTAAGTGATCTGAGAGATACAGACATTGTATTTGCAAACTTATTATTTGTATTTTGTGTTCTTCCTGGTTTGCCTGAGTTCATGCATCTGATTTCTATCATTATTTTTCTTGGTGGTATGTGTTTTTTCATTAATATGATCAAAGTAATAACTTTATTGCTTAGAATATATTAAATTTGGGTCCATTGTATAGTTCAATAGCTCCAGCCAGATCCGTAGATGGCTGATAACATTCCATTTAAAGCTGTATTCATTGTTGAGGAAGAAGCAGATCAGGGGACAAGACCATGTGAACACTGGTTGAGCTTTAAATGATGCCTATTGCATAGGAATACAAAAAATTAAAAGAAGCTTCTTGGATCAAACAAAGGCTATACATCTACTACAGAAGATTTGGGATTAATTTTTTGTCGGAAAGCTCATTGTTCTATGACATTAAAGCCAGTTTAAGTTTCTCAATATGCACCAAGCTTCGTAGAGTTCTTTGATTTTGAGACTGAGGAGAAACAATAAGGCCTAAAAGATGATCTAATGTCTAAACATGGCATTACTGATTGCAAAAAACATGTTTAGACCAGGCGTCCCAGGTTCAGGCACAAACCACGTGGGAGACTGGACTACCATGCCAAATCCAAACGACTTAACACTTCATCAAGGAAGCACAAAACATGCACAATGGCACATTAGACTATTAGAGAGCCAAACTACCACAAAAAAGGTTGAACCGATCAGTACATAACTAAAATACAGCTGTATGTAATAATGGCATAGAAAAGACCAATCGTACAGACGATCACGAGGGAATTCTTACCTTTTTGAGCCAGAGCAGTCAAGGTTCTAGACTCGGTCCCATCACTCTTATTTTAGGAATCATGTTCATGTTATGCCTTGTTCCTTACTAGTTAGAGGTTAGAGCATCCACCATCCTGTTAAAACTTAAAAGCAGAACGCAAACGGTAAAAACTGTGAATAAGAAGCAAAAAGAGGACAACTGAAAATAGGTTAACTGGGAGCACTGGTTTATATATGTAGAATCAACAAAAGTCCAAAGACAAAGACCATCTCTAAAGTGCTGAATTAAAAGAAACAAAATTTTATATCTAAGAAAGACAATAATGACAACACAATGAACACATACACATTATAAACACTTAAACAGTATTGTAGTTCACCACTGCACTTCTAAATTTCCAGTATGACATTCTGTTCATTATGTGATCAATGGATACGGAGTTCATCATTTTATTCAGTAGGTTCATTTGGCTGAATCTGACAGAAGAGCAAACAATCTATTACTCATCCCTTTATATTATAACGCCGGACAGCATTCATGGCGTGGTCATCTTGTGAGTCATGACTTTGAGAAATACCACTACATCCATTCAAAAGTGAAGAGCCCGGCATACAAATATTTATGAAGCACTTCAAGGAGAAGGAGCAGCTGTTGATTCTAATTTGCATAACATGATTGTTGACTACAGAAGCGTGTATAACATTACATGCTTGTTCGACCAATAAAACGAAATCAATTCACACCACTATGCACCACTTATTAAACAGGGAAACTAATCCCTGACAATAATTAAGGTCGGTAACATTTGGCAAACTAATGACAAACAAAGGTTACATTATAGGGGTGGGCAAAACCCGGCCCGGCCCGGTCCGGCCAATGTCGGGTTTAACCCAATGAAATGAATGTGACTACCGTAATACTAAACTTTACCTTATAAATTAGTGATTTAAGCTTATATTTTTAAAGTATTTATATCATGATAGATGACGTTGAATGTTTTATACATTTTATAAATTTTAGTTTTAGCGTCGGGTTTGGGTTCACATAATTGACTCGGTCTTTTGGACCGGGTTAGGGTTCAAATAAAATACCCGATCATTATTTCGGGTCCGTTTAGGAACGCCCGACCCCCGCCCACCCCTAGGTTACAAAATAGTTACTTAACTCCATAGAATAAAGATATGCAGCTCCAATGCTTAAGCTTAACTAGCTCATGCTTAAAAATCCAACAATTTTACTCACCTTCAACTCCAAGCTAGCTAACATCCTCATCACGCCTTGCGTAGTACTCGACGCCGTCTGCTGGCTGAGATTCCTCACGAAACAAAGCTTCCGTTTTTAAACACTTCCCACACGATCATATCCCTAATTTCTCACCAAATCAGAATTAATCTTTACAAATACTATTAAATGATCGTCAAACAAAATTGCAGAAAAACGCAATTGATTTGCCAAATTAGGGTTTATAAGATGATGCCGGGATGAAGCTTTCAAATATCGAATTTCACAATATTCAAGTACGCCCCCAAATTGGTATTTATATACTTTTAGGCCCCGTCAGGTTTTATTTTTTATTTTTGACAGATTTTTTATTTTTTATTTTTGATAAAGGCCCCGTCAGGTTTTAAGAAGTACAATCTGACGCTTATAATATTGGATATTTTTCAATTTAGTCCGTCCGCGTCCACGCTGCGTCTCTCTAAAACTTGGGTTGGGAACGACGACGAACAAGTCTCTCACTCCGACTCTGATCCTGAATTCTCGTCTCGCACCGTCGCCCTAGGGTTTCGATCAACTGCCGTTTGTCGCCGCCGTACGCAACCCTTTCCAGCACGCGTACAACAATGTGGAATCTTTATGGTCCCGCTCGTTGATTGTTTTTCTGTGAAAGTGAACAAATCAAAGCGATCGAAAATGGTATGAGCTTAGAACTTATGAATGGTTTATTGTACTCGCGAAGTAGCAGTTGAATGATGTTAATTTTTTCGTATTGTAGTTAGTGAGGTGGAGAAAATGAAATTGAGTAAGAGAGTCTGAAGTAAATAGCTGTGATCATGGAGGCTAGGTTGGTGAAGAGGAAAGCGGTTGCTTCTTGCCTGAGATGCTCAATCTGTTGTGGCATATTGAATGAAGCAACAACTGTATCTGTCTGCCTTCACACCTGTTAGTTTTGCAGTCCTTTTTATTTTATTGTAGTTGATTATGCTTGATAATAATGTTGGTCACTTATCCTCGGGCCCAGCTCTGAATTTGCTTGGCAATTCCTGTTGGGTGAAACTTTTCTATGGACTAACAGCTTGAAAATTGAAAGCTACGTTGTTTTTTTTTTTGCCTTATCTAAAAACAAAATACAGAGTTTAACTTCGTTGAACAGTTTGCAAGTCCTGCATCACTAAGAAAATAGTAGAGGAAGACATCGACAACTGTCCACAATGTGATACTTATTTAGGCGGCGATCCTCTGGAGAAACTCAGGTATTAAAATTAACTATATTTGTTGTTAAGCTTAGCCACCTCCCCTAAATATCTTGGTATCTGAGACCGATTATATGGTTGGAAAATAGATTCTTTTCACTTGATTCATACTATGCTTAGTTAGATTTTCTTAGACTGGATTCTAGAACCTACTAGCTACAGTAAATACATGCTACTGCTGTAGTTGAAAACTTGTGCCGTTGTGCAATGCTAAATATATCTCACAACTGAACGGAAACCAATGTGAAACTGAAAGTAGTGTTATTATAGTTACTGTTAATGATGTTTCTCTAAAAGTTCTAAATACCGGTATTAGATTAGCAACTCGACAGAAGAACTCATGGTCTTTCAACAAGACTTAATTTCTCTTGCCACCAGCCAACATATATTTGATGATACAAACAAGACATAGTTGAAAATTTAATGCATTTTGATTGTATTTGGTGTTTTCCTTGGATTCGTTAAACTGCAGGATGGACAACAGTCTCCAAAAGATAAGGGAAATAATTTTCCCCTTGAATTCGTATAAACCAAAACTCTGTATTAATCCCAAACCATCAAGCCAGAGTGTTCTGAATTCCAATACCACAGCCAAATCAGATGCAAGAAAAGATGAACTTTCAAGTGTATCGATGAACTTTGTTGAGAGCGCAACTGTGAAGGTAAAGGGAGCATTATTCTATATTCATTCAATAGTTTGTTATTTCTCACTTATCTTCTGACATCACCTCGATTACATCAGAATCTTAGACAAGCAAGGACAGATAAATAATAAACGTGAATTGTTTTGTTAGTCAGTATCCTATCCTAACTTCATTAATATATTCTTTTGTAGGAGTTACACAACCAACTCACTTATCAGAGTCCACAAGCTAAGGAGATTGAACCATGGGATCATCAGAATCCTTCTGATTTACTAATAACAGGTGCGTCAGCTTATAAGTTTTTAATAATTCTTTAATGGTATCAGGCCATGTGTATGATGTCATGATTAGTGGCTGGAGACTTTGGAAAATAAGAAATAACACAGCTGATTGCCTTCTTGCTGAAAATGCAGGCAAAGATTCCAGTATACTGTCCTTAGGTTGTAGTTCATATGTTTCAGGACAAGGTGTTGATTGTCAAACCTCTAGCTCAGGGCCCAGTCCAATCTGGTTTTCATTAGTTTCTTCAAGTGAAATGTAAGAGGAATACTGCTACTTGACAAATATTTTCTTATGCTTTTGAATATTTAACCTCATAAATTATGTTTCTCTTAGGAATGGATCGCCGCCCCTGCCACAAGTACCTTTGCGCTTCCTGAATACGAAGTGAGCCTATATCTACCTTTTGTTTTTATTGGATACTGATTGTGATCAAGTTAATTATTCATCTTGACAATTTTTATATCTTATCTACCTGTGGTCTAGTTTCTCAACAACACAAACATGGCACCACAATAAATAAAACAGCACAATCACAATCCACAGATTCATACATGCTCACATTAAATTTTAATAACATATTCTACGTGTACTGAAGACGCGGACATGCAAATGTTTGTTTCACTTCAGCCTAATCCTGAATCATGTAACTCAGAGCATGCCTGGATTTATTTTGCAGAAATGGCAATGCACCTGTCCACCTAATTAAGAAGTACCTGGTTAGGAAACTGAATCTCTCAAGTGAAGCAGAGGTAATTAATAAAAGATTGTTGTCTTCATCTATCGGCTATACAATTGATTTCGAAATGCATCCCAATACTCTGTTATATCATCAATTTAATCACTGTTGTTTTTTAGATTCTCATTCATTCTTCTATTTATGAAAGTAGTTGAGTAAGTTAATTGTTGATGATTCGAGATGCTTATAAGTTCGTTCTAAAGCTATCATCACTGTTGGACAAGCTTAATTAAAATATATTTTTTCTGTTTATTTAAGCAGTATTTAGCTATTCTGTGCAGGTAGAGATTACTTTAATAGGTCAAGTCATTGGAGATCATTGCTGCCTCAAAGACTTGTTGCAACTTTGGTTAAGAACACGACCACAAGCTAAGAGAATTGGAGAAGATTCAGCAAAGGATGCTGTAATGCCATTGGTTTATACAAGAAAGGCTTGCTTCGACTATTAGTTTCTGAACTAACAGCTACATTAAATAAATAAATTTTGACATGTCAAAATTCCATTCTTACATGTCAAAATTCCATTCTTACATGTCAAAATTCCATTCTTACATTTGTATTGATAATGTCGTACAGTCATTACTGATGCTAAAATTTGAAAAAGGGATATTGTTTTTGTTTTCTAAAAACTGTTTTCACTAAAATGATAATTAATGTAAAGAGGAAGATAATCTAGCGCTACAACACTAACAAAGTAAATGAGGGCCGGGAACAAGAAAATTAACGCATACCTGGGATAATGAGACATAGTTTGTTGTCATACCTTTTTTATTTTTCTGGGGTAAAATAAACCCTTTTTATCACTTTGAAAATGCTTGTCATTCCTGTTTAGTAGAAACATTCCCCCCTGATGATAAACACCTGTGTGCAATAATATTTTATGAAACCCTAGCCCATCGTTTGGATTATGAAAAATGTGATGGAAAGAATAAATGAAACGGAAAATAGTAGGGAAAGCCATTTTCTGGTGGAAAATGGCAATAAAAGTTTATATTAGATTGCTTTGTTCTGTTTGAATTTTTCATGGCAAACCGACCATGAAACTAAATTATTCCCTTCGAGTTCCAAAATTTTTACATGAACCAAACTGAGTATATATAAATATTATGTGTGCAAAGCAGCTACATATATGTTTCTTTGTATTCACTTGACTATATATATATATGTAGCATGCCACACAGTGTGACCTTGAAAGCAAAAGAGCACCAAACATGTCATCATCAAGGCTAGCTATATGTATGTAATGCAAGTATATATAAAATGTTGACTACATTGTACAGAGAGTTTATCTTAAAAAAACATTGATGATTTATGGATCGGATTATATATATATATGGGAGGAAAACTATTAATGTGTAGGACATATATTGAGTTTGATGATCGATCTCAATCATGACACTTCATGGTTTTGGAGTACGTTGTCTCAGGGAGCGGAGTCCATATCAATATTTATTTTTTAAGGAGAATAGTATATATTATACTGAAATTCTGAAGGAAGGAAACATGAGAATAAGCTCTCTCTCTCTCTCTCTCACTTAATTGGTTGTACGTAGCAGTACATACTTAAGGGGCACATATATGATTCAGTTTCATTGGATGAAAATTAGCTTTCAAAACCAACAACAAAAAGTTTAGAAACCATGATGAAAACGTCCTAGAGAGAGAGAGAGAAACAAAAGGTGTAGCGCCCCATATATATATATATATATATATAATGAATAAATTAAAGGAGCTGCAGCTATATTATCGCTCATATTGTTGATCATAACAAACGCAAGTGTATAGAGGCTGCTGATTGGATTGGCAAAACAAGGAGAGAATGGTTTATGGTGATCAGTACTGGACATAGACTTTCTTCCCAGTTGCCTTCTCAACCATGACAAACACCAATCCTGTGTATAGATATAGTAGAGATGTAAGAGAGCATTCACTTATTGAAGTTGATCATATGATATAGTTGAGATCGAGATCAGCACACTCCAAACAGGTATATATCATCAATTACAAAAAAAACCTGTTAAAAACTAAAGTGTATTTATTATATAAACATGTTCATTATTATTGTGTATATGGAATTTGTCGTACTTCTGCCTCAAAAAAGATCTATCATGATATTCAGATAAAGTGAAGCCTAACACAAGCATTAATAATAATGTACAAGATCAATAATTCAGCCTACCGCCTTTTTACATTATTGATTCAGCAATATTATTCAAAGAGAGATGTGCAGTGTAAATTTGATTAATTAGGAAAAGGTGCATGCGTAATTAGTAGTAGTCAATAATTACCTTCATAATCAGAATCCTCTTCCCCGCCGGCCAATCTCTGAGCAGTCGACTTGTTCTGCATTGCAAAAAAGATGTCGTCATTCACAAAAGCCTCTGATGAATTGAGCAGCTAGTGTTCTGCTATATTATTTATGTTTCTATATATGATATTATTTATAGTCTCTTTGTAGTCAAATTTTGTCGACGAACTGAAAGATATATACATGCATGGATCTTAATAATTCATGGCCTGCGTTATTTGCTAGTGATGTTTTATCAAAGGTTAAACGTTTGACTGCAAAACCATAGGGAGGGAAAAGTACGGTGATTGCCAAATACTCTGATGGATCCAATTGAGTGCCCCCATATGCTACTTTTTTTTTTCATTATGAAAATGTAATAACAAACATGCTTTCTAATTTTACTCATTAGAATGTATAAACCTATCGAGTATATATATGATTATAGTTACAACTCAATTCGAATGATTTTCTTACACACTTCATTTATATAAAAAAGGAAGGGAAAAGCAAGGTTTCTACGTATGTATATACGACCACATCGTCCGACACAATTAAAATAAGCGTGCTTACTCCATTATTAGAAATTCCAACATCGACTTCCCTTTTCTTTCGGCTCGAACTGGTACTTGCAGTTGGGTCAGGCCTACAAATCATTGTAGAAATTAAGTTCAAATGAAAAAAGATCTTTTTTTCCTTCAATATTTTTTATTCGATGAAAAGGAAAAGATCGGAAGATGGAACAAAATGTATGTGTAATTGTTTGAACTGATAAAAAAGGATATATAATGCAGCATATACCAAGTAAATTATGAGGCAGTTAAAATAAGAGGTGAAGGTGTACGTACCTAAGTGCTAATATTGGATCCTCACAACCAATTTCCTCCAGGCATACCGGGCAAGTTATATACCTTTCCTCAGTAATCTTCCTAGTGATGCAGCTTTTACAGACTGTTCAGAGTGACGATTATTATCATATCCCATGATAATATTAAGAATAAATAATAATTAGCGAAACGAACGTCGTTATCGTTAAAGAAACTATATATATATAGTTAGCCAAATCAAGCATAAATGTGTAGATCGACCAAAAGATGAATACAAAGTTACACTGTAAACTCTCACATTTATGCTGGCAGACTTCAATGATAGTGGCTTCTTTAGCCACCTTCCTACACACAAGACAGATCTTTTTAAGACGAGCCTCAGCCCGTTCTTTCTTGATCTGCTCCTTTCGTTTGGATTCTTCAAGCAGATCATCTACCTTTGGTTCATCCATCAGTCCTTTACCTTTCGTCTTCAATCGAGACGACATCTGCAGCACTTTTCGAACATACAGTAATTAATTAAATAAATCAACCTCTGCTAATGTAAGCAAAATGCTTTGGAAGAACATCTCAACAACACTTCCTGCTCTAGCAACCACACAACATGTGAAAAGGAATTCATACACAAATGATAAACATATGCTTAATTATTACAAAATTTGATTAATTTCAGATTGAAGCAAAATGAAAGGCCGACATGAGAGCACACATAAAGATTTCTGATTTGTCTCACCTGATCAAAGACAAAGCGAAAATGACGGCAGATTTAGGGTTTGAGTTTATTGATAATTCAAGGATAGATTTATATACTTCATGATGAGACTCGATCTTATGTTTTAAATGAATCAGACCAGTTTGGACTCATATCTTTGCTCATTTGGTAATCCAGATTTTGCTTAATTATTCAATGAATATGGACATGTAATTAGGTGAAATGTGAAGTTTACAAAAGCATGCCAATCCATATTTTAATACTATTTCATCTTTTTGTGTAATAATTTAAAGTTCATTTAAAAATTAAATAAATAATGAGATAGAGAAATATTGAGAGACGACACATGTTTAGGTTAAGAATTAAAATCATTTAAAATTAGGTGAATACACTAAAGTAAGAATAAAAGACTCGTTTAGTCAAATTATATAGATATTAATGTTCAAAATTATTGTCTCGCGATAAATAATTAATATTCATTTTAAATCAATTAAACTTAATTTAATGAAAAAGAATTCGAACACAATTTTAACTTTTCTTTTTCTACCCTTCCATTAAATACTGAATACACACACTTTTTGAACTTTTATGTGCTTTCAAAGTAAAAAATCTTTTCTAATAAAAAAAAGTAAAAAAATCTTTTATTTACTCTAAAAAGAAATAGTAATCAATTAATACATATTTTTTTTCTTCATTTTGGTAGGTTACTTATAGCATTTCAAGAAACAAAAGTCAAAATAGCGTATACTTTATGTAAAAGCTTCAAAAAAAATTCCAAGAGGAAGATTATCTTTTATATAAAGTACAATTCATCTCTTTTTTTGTACACAATCAGTATATCAATAATTATAAATCATTTAGGTAAGAATACCAACTGTCAAAAAAATCGAATCAGCTTTTTTTTTATATAGTCTTGAACTAAATTTACTCAAAAAAAATCAATACACCTAGACTATAAAAATAACTGCATATTAAAAAAATAAAATAGTCACCTACACCCCTGCGCCACGTCGTTGCTAATTAACTGGCAGCACCAAACCCTCTCTATTTCAGATGTTTTTTAGTCATCATCACATTATCATTACATTACAGCGCATTATATCATCGCACGCAAAACAACTGGTATCTCCTTAATTCGATAAATGATAAATCCACAAAGAAAGAAGAAGAGGTTGTGAGAGTCAGATTAGCTAGGGTTTGCTTGGTCTTTGTTGATTGATAAACAATCAAGAGAGAGAGGTTGTGAAAATGGCTCCTTTGGGAAGTAGCAGTGAGCAGGAGGACTTCGGAAATGCTCCTGACATGAACTGCATGATTTGCAGGAGAAGTTACGAGGAATCTCCTGAGAATATGGTTATTACCATCATGACGCATACTTGTGAGTGCGCATGTTCTCATGAATCCCATTTTTTTCAATTTGTGTTGGTTTCTGCCTATATATATATGTGTGTGTTTAAGGGGGTCTTTTACTATAAAAAAAATTTGTGCTTATGTGTGTTGTTAATTGGGGATTAAGTATTGCTTGGTGAATTTTTTTTAAGTTAATTGTTTTGTTTTATTCAAGTGTCTATATACCAGCTTGCTTGTATATATATAAATGTGAATTGGGCGTATGTATTTTTATTTTTTGGGATCGAGGCTGTGATTCTACCCAAATCGAACATGTGGATCATTCTAGTGGACATTGTGTGCTTTCTCCAAAGCTATAATAATATTCTTCATCTAATTATAAGACTCACACAATCATGTTGATCGATATATGGAAGAGAGATAGTGAACAAGTTTTTAGACATTTCGCATTGTTATTCATTAATACTCTTTTCACAAGTATACTTTGTTTATAGTTTGTACCAACGTCGTACCCTTCTGGATGCTAGTAAGTAACCATATATAGTATATATGGTTTTCATTCTTTTATAATTGGTATGTGTGCAGATTGTAAGATTTGCACAAGGGAAGAAAAGCTACAGTCTGAACAAGCTCATGATCAATTCATTCGTGGTGTCCCGACAGGGTAATTACTTTTCGCAGTCTCTCAATTACCTCATTTCTTAGCTAAATTAACGGACGTTCCCTATTATTTCCTGCGATATATAGACCGGATAAAACATATACGTACACCGAGTTTCAAATATATTTTTATTTTCGTTGTTCATTGAGTTTCATTACATTTTTATGTATGTTACGGCGTAGCTAGGAAAACGATAACGATTGTAACGAATTATCCGCTCCTTATGTGGCCAGGGTAACGATTTTCCTATATTCAAATAGCATATCCATTTACTTTGGTAGAAATAAAGTTCATATTCTGCATATGTGATTACTGTCTCGTTGTAGTGAGAGGACTATTTATTGCCTTGCTTTTCATTTGGATGCTATTTTCCAACATGGGCACATGCTTATTCAAATTTATCGAATTACCAGACAAAAAAGAAACAATGAGAATACAGTGATCCTGGAGACATCTTCAGCAGTTACAAGCCTTCCACGAGGCTATGTATACCCCAATGTAAGTATATATATTTAATTATAAATGCAAAAAGGATGTGATTAAGTGCATGCAACAACTCTCATGTTTCATGTAATGTTGTGGTACTGTTGCTAGCTAGAAATATGGCATGGCATGATATATACTGTCCTGTTTTCTTATGACAGTAGTGATACTAAAACCCTAACATATTGTGTGTTACAAATTTTACCCAGAGCAAAAGAATGAAAATGGCGGTAGAAGGACGACCTACTGCAAACAAAAAAATGCCTTATTCCTCATTGAGGATTAATCCTGAAGTGAGTCATTCATATTTCCTTTCACTCATTAAAATTTTAGCGCTTCTATTTAATTAATTATCCCGACATTTCGTTTCTCTTTGTGTATATATCAGAACTCAGGAATAAGGAATAGGAAGAGATCAGCAATGAGATAATGATTTCCTGCTATCTATGTGTATGAGCCATTGTTGGCATGAAGTGTGATCCGGCTGAGTATATTTATTTTTGTGTTCTGTTGTTGGATCGTTTAATTTATTTACTTAAAGCCACAGGCCGATCGAGCTCTAAATTTGCAGCTCGTTTAATTTATTTACTTAAATTGTTTTATTAATTTAGGGATCTCATGAGAGGTTTAGGATCAGGTGCAAGGTGATAATTATTATAAAAAATACAAAGTTATCTCAACCATTCATTTAAATCTTTGGATGACTCTGATTAATTGAAAATAAATATATTTAATTTCATTTTTTAATATGTGGAGGGCAAATATGGCATATATTAGTCAAAATTGATTTTCACGTAACTATCTTTATTTCTCTCTTCCTCTCCATTACAAAACTCTTTTCTCTCTCATCTCCTCCGTGAAACAAAATCTGAGATCTGAATCTCCATCACCCCTCTCCTCCCTTCTCCCAACTCCATCATCTCACTACAAATTTTGAATTAATTTGCGACGGTCGTTTTTCGTGGCTAAAGAGTGGCAAAACCGTCGCAAATGGAGGTTTTGCGACGGTTTTTGCGACCATTACTGATTGGTCGCAGAATGTTACGTCGCATAATGTTTACCACGGTTTTGCGACCGTTATGCGACGACTAATACCACGGTTTTACCACGCATTTACCGTCGCAATTAAAATTGTCGCAAAACCGTCGCAAAGGTGTGGTATTAATGATACCACAGTTATCTTACTGATTTACCACCAATTTGCGACGACATTAATTTTGTGTGAGAAACGAGTGGCAAAAGCGTCGCATAACTTTTACCACGGTTTTGCGACGGATTTGCGACGATATATGCCACAGATATGCGACGATTATGCCACGCGAAAAAAAACAGCCAAAAAACCGTCGCATAACAGTGGTATAAATGTTACCACAGTTTTACCACAGTTTTATGACAAATTTACCACAGCAATATAAATAGTTGCTTAATAATATTTCTGAAATTGAATATAAGAAATTATAATTTATAAATTAAATTTCGAAATTAATACAATACAAAATATTTCGAAATTAATACAATACAAAATATTTCGAAATTAATAATTCAAAAGAATATTACAAACAAGCGTACCAAAATAATTTCTTTTAATTGTAATTCAAATTACAATAATAAAAATATTACAACAGCCAAAATATATCTAATGATCGACACTGCTGCTTCCTCCATCGGTTGCTCTACATCGCTCTGCTTCTCAGCGGGAAGTTACATTTTGCATTCAAATTCTTCTTGCAACCTTCCATCATCAGTGACATGGCCAATGCCCTTCCATCATGTCCCATACTTAGCATGTCACCTGCACAGAAGAATTCCATTCAAAAAATTTGTGTGCAGCTAAATTTGTATACCTTCTTCTTGCTGCTGCTACGAAGTGGAAGAGGAACAAAAGTATTCACCCACCAATAACATCCGCAGATAGCTAATCCCATGAGAACAACAATCGACATCATTCCTTTAAGTGAGAACAACAATAGAGATGAAACAGTTCATAAACTGCATATAAAATCAACAAGGAACATACAACATAGGACTTCTATTACCATCAAATGAGCTTTGGCTTTCAGCTTCATCAAAATAACTTATTCATCACCACCCTTAGCTTCTGATATGCCCATACCATCAAATGAATCAAGGCTAAACAACATGTTCACGTGATGAAGACAAATGAGGGCACAATATAGTAATATACCTTGTTCAATGACAACATCAGAAACTGAAAGCAAAAGCACACGCTTCTCTTCCTTCAACACAAAAAAGATGGAGATTATAGTCAATCCTGTTTTCGAGTGTAAATAAGAAGAGTACCGCCCTCTTCTCCTATGGTGGGGATCATCTCCTTTCCCTTATTCCAATAGCATTCTGTCAATTTCCCCCTTAAGAAATGTGCCGCCATAGTATCACCCAATTTTTTGTCAACAATATTAGTGGCCTGGTAACCCTACAATCAAATAAAAAGTCTCTTTCCGGGTAAATTAAACATAAATATTCGAATCAAGCAATCAGTAAAGGCTCTCGATTGGAGAACACATAAAAGGATATAACTTTGCATCGGAAGCAGATACCTACGTAACAAAAAAACATTCTTACATTCAGATGCTCATGGAAACTATTATCTAGCACAGCTCAACCAGTTCCATAGACACTCTCTAGCTAACAAGAAATAAGTTAAACTTTTTTAGTTTCAAATCTTTTAATCCAATCAAATTACGAAACATAATGCTGAAAACTGACCCATCAATTTCCATCCAACACGCGAGATAAATCGTGTCCCAGTTTTTTTTAACTAAAAAAATGTTCTTTTTCATCACACTATGTTCAATTAAGTCAAAGAAAGGAGCTAAAAAAATTACCAGTAAAACAAATCTACACGATGCAAACCAGACAGGTAGACAAAATACAAAGCCCTAGCTATCATAACTCTAATAGGAACACATAAAACCAACCTAATCGAATCAGTAAAATGTCCAGAAACCACGCTGAATTAAGTTCGATACACTTCTCAAAACCCAACCAATTCGTAACAAGAAAAATCAAACAATTATGGCTCAAAATTCGAGAAAAATGAACTGGATCTTATAATACACTAACCTTTAATCCAATTGAGATCGAGTGGTCGAATTTCTGCACCAGGTAGCGCCACCACGTCGCCGGAGAAACCATCGCAGCAGCTCAAAGCTCTCCAATTTCACCTCCGCTGCGGATTTTAGTCCAATTTCAAAACCCCTGATTTGCTTCATCTCTTTCGGTGAAGTCTCTGCACGTGACTTTGATAAAGTGGCGTGTGAAAATAGTTAGGAGGGAAAGTTCAGGGGAAAATGAAAATTTGATAAAGATAAATATGTTGTCGCAAAATTGTGGTAAAATCGTCGCAAAATGCCACGGTTTTGCCGCAACTAAGCTTCGTCGCAAAAACATTCGTCGCAAAGTTGTAGCAAAACCGTCGCAAAATGCCACGGTTTTCTCGCACTTTTTTGCGTCGCAAAATGGAAAAAATATTTGTCGCATATCCGTGGTAAAGTTGTTGCATAATGCCACGGTTTTGCCGCAACTAAACTTCGTCGCAAAAACATTCGTTGCAAATTTGTGGTAAAACCGTCGCAAAATGCCACGGTTTTGCCGCAACTAAGCTTCGTCGCAAAAACATTCGTCGCAAAAATATTCGTCGCAAAATTGTGGCAATACTGTCGCATTTTACGACCGTTTTGCGACGGTTATTTGCGTCACAAAAAACCGTCGCATTTGCGTCGCAAAACAGTCGCATAATGCCACGATTTAAATTTGTCGTCACATTTGCGTCGCAGAACAGTGACAACATTATGCGACGACCCATATTCCGTGGTATATTGTTGTCGCAGAACAGTCGCATTTTTGGTCAAAATTTGTAGTGTCTCTACAAAATCAAATTGAATTTCAGAGAATTCCGCTTTCTGTTTCTAACAGTGGTATCAAGAGCAAAATCCTGGTTTGGCTTTCCGGCGGCAGTAGCCTCCATGCTGCTGTCCGCTGGATTCATGTAAAGAAAAAAAGTGAAAGATCGACGGTGGTTACAGACGGTAAGGCGACGGTTTCAAACAATTACCGACAGTTGCCGGCAGTGCGAGAGAGATAAAGCGGAGATGTGCATCCAATTAAGGCGAGGAAGGCTGTGGAGCAATTGGAAGCGAGAGAGGAAGGGTCGGTTTGGTCGTCGTTGACGTCGACGCCACACGCGAGTGGTTAATTTTCGATTTGGATTGATCCAGGCGACGGCATAGATCCTTCATATTTTTGGCTGCGGCGGAGGAATCACGGTTGATTGAGGAGAGGCTCGCGCGGTTGTCGTACTACAGAGGCATATTGGGCATGTCTAGGGTTAAAACTGGCGTTCGTTGTCAAGCTACTGTGTCAGAGAGGTGTGTAAGAGAAGTTTGGCATGAATGTTAATGATGCTGAAATAAACATGGAGGTGTGGAATCTTGACATTGTTTGGCATAAGTGAGCAGGAGCTTTTAAAAGGGCACACTAGGTGCTTGATATGTTGTTTAAGAGAAGAAAGGGTTTTGAAAAAGGAGATGAAGATTTTTCTGAAGAAGGTTGGTTCACAGATTGGTGAACCAGAAATTATGGTGACATGAGTGTCACTGATGGAGGCTTGTTTCATTTGTTCAGGAGAGAGTACTGAGAGAGCTTGTTGCATTTGCTCGGAGGAGAGCAGTGATAATGGTCTCAACATGAAGCAGAATGATTGTAGAGACAAGTCAGCTGTTGTGAAGCAGTTTTGAAAGAGGAAGAGATGCGGCAGAATGATCCTGAGCTTGAGTTTTGGTTTCACCATGGATAGAGAAGGTCATCATCTCTGAAAGCGGAATTCTCTTGGGCTCACTCCCGCCCTAATCACATCCTTCTGCCTGACATATTTATGATGAAACATGTCCTCCCAAGTTCATGTTGTAACCAGATTATTCCTGCTGCTCACAAACATCGACGAATTCTTAACGAATTATAGTCCAATTTTGACGAATTATGGCTTCATATAATTCAGAAAAGACTAGTTTCAGAAAAAATTGAAACTGAACATGACGAACTATAAAATGGTCGTGACGAATTATAAAAAATCGGACTTAATTCGATCAAATTGAAGGAGTAAAACTTCGTTGAACTCAATTTTTCACGCTCTGGATCATCTTCGACATCAATGGAACTCAACCAAAAATCAAATCAACAGTTTTCATAAGGAAAAATTCAAAACTGAACATGCCGAACTATAAATTGACCGTGACGAATTATAAAATGCCTTGACATATTATACAATGATACTGCCAAATTCTGGACGAATTTTAGTTACATTTGACGAATTATTGCATTGTTTGTCGAAGTGTACTACAATATGTAGTAATTCTTGACGAATTATAGTCCACTTTTGACGAACTATGACATAATTCGTCAAAATTAGACTACAATTCGTTAAGAATTCATCCATGATTTTCCCAGTCCTTCGCCCATTACCAAACACACCATTCAATCAAACCGTATCCCCCACCATTCAAGTAATATAAAAAAAATGAACAAACCCCACTTCATACATCTCACCAAAATCCACACGCCTAACACTTCATACAGCTTACCAAAAACCCATTGAGGGTTTCTTCTTCAACTAAAACATCCTGCAATCATCCAAGTCGGCTGGCTCGACCGCCCCAACCATCCACCGATCCCTCTTTTTGTTCCGCTCTACCATCCCAACCATCTTCCGATCCGACTCAGCCGATAGTCAACCAACAATCGCGGACAAAATCCAGCGCCGATGTCGCAAACGAATCCCAAAATCTCAAATTGAAATTGAAATCCCAAAACGAATCCAGCACCAACAATCGCTGGTGAAAATTGAAATTGTTGGATCTGACTTTGGAGCGCAGGGGAAGAGAGAGAGAGAGTATGAACACGGTGAAATGGGTTTCTTGGAGAAGTTTCAGATCTGGATTTTGGAGGAGAGAGATAGTTGGATTTTGGTTTTATTTTTGTGGTCAATTATGCCCTTGAATGAGTTTATACACGTTCAAAATATATTTATTTATTATTTTATTCCTATTAATTTACACCCACAGGATATTACAAATGGATGGTGCTGATGATTTTGTATTTTGCACAAGATCTGGACTTTGCACCAGATCTGGCCTCTCTCATGAGAATCTTAATTATGTTAAATTGAAGTGTGTGTTTTTTTATCATTTGATTTTGTTTCATTTTTAAGGATAATTCAAAATACAAAGTTTAACTTCTTTGAACACAGTTTTGCAAGTAGTCCAGCATCACAAAGAAAATAGTAGAGGGAAGATATTTGCAACACTTAAAGAAAATTAGTTTGTACAGTGTTTTCTTTTGTAATTGTATTTCATATATAGTTAATCCCAAGTGTTGAGACTTGATCCTTGAGACTTTATCCCAAGTGTTGAGACTTGATCCTTACAATATGTTGATTGAATCTCAGTTTGATTTGGATGGGATGGACATAACATGAATAAAACTGACTCCTTAGGTAGTAAAATGTACCAACTATCACAATTAATGTAATAATGTATCTAGCTAGAGATAATAAGTAAGTAATTCTTGGGCAGAGCAAGTCACATTTGGCAGTCAAGAAAGAGCTCAATCATCATCGAAATCAAGAAAACAGGGGCGTCTTGGCTGAGAGATTTCTTCTCTTTCGGAGTTGGCGCATCGAGCCATTCGATGTATCTGCAGATTTAGCATCAATGAGTTAGCCAATTTCCACTTACACTTGGTTTATGAAGCTGGGTAAAAATTTAAAATAGAGTTTAAGAGGTTTAAAAATTGAAAGAAACATACATGTCAATGGCTTCTGTCAAAACTTCAGAAAAAGGAAAAGACAAGAAACAGCTATAATTAGTGACTTAAACTCATGAAAACATAGATGGAAAAAATTCATTAAGCAACCAAAGAAGAGATTTAATTTGCTTACAATTGATTTTAGTGCAGAAAGACCCATCGCAGATGCGGCACGAAGCTTGGCCAATCTTGAGCTTCTTGTCACTGCAAGACATCAAATCCCACTTGATCAAGACAACGTCAAGAACAAATACAACAGTTCATAAATTCACTGAAAATCGAGATGACTACTGATCAATTGGAGTGTAACTTACAATGTGCATTCGATGCTACTCGGTTGGTTACAGAATGGGCAAGTAAAGGTTGTTTCAAGCTTGAGCAATTTTTTCTTTGGTGCAGGCTTCTTACCGCTCTTCCTCCTCGCCATTAAGATCAACCTGCGAGAAACGAAAGATTGGAACTTTATGTTAAAGATCGAATCTTTTAAACCAAAAAAGTGAAACCCATCGTAGATTGAGAAGACGGATGAGAGATACTTACTAACCTTTGAACAGAGGAATTGCGCCTGGAATTTTGCAGAGAAACAGAGAGCAAAGTGATCGGGTGATGTTTGTAAACATTTTGAGCCTATGAGTTGGAGTTGATTATGTGCTTTATGGGGTTTTATAAGGCTTTGATGAATTTGAATTTAGAAATTAGGATAACTTGATATCTAAGCTATTGAAAATTTAGAAATATAAGTGGTTAGAAGAAGAACGTTGATCACGTTCTCATAATGTGCCTATTGATCGGTCGGATTCAAACAAGAGCCCACGACAGAATGAGATATTATGAAAAATATATAGAAGTGCGTAGAAAAGTTGATAAGAAATATTTAGGTACAGAGCCCCAAAATTTGTAATCTTTAAAACGGCATCACATCGGCTGTGCATTCCCTAAAACCGTCATTGGAACGCACGAAACCTCTAAAATATAATGTTACTAAAATGAATTTAAATAAAAATAATGCATATCATCTGAAAATCTTTAAATGACTAAACAAAACTAAGTAGCGGAAACGTTACTGATAATTAACAAATATAGACTTCAGTTTTATGTTTGAATGAACAATTCCACTAACGTCCTCACTGTCAAACAGATCCCCCAAGCAAGCTGATCATTCATACCTGAAATAAAGATGTGGATGGGGGGTGAGTTCCACGGCAATAAGCATATAGACCCAGACTAGCCGAATCATAAGTGAAAGACGGACATATATAATAAACCAAGATTACCTTCCGGAGTACATGTCAAAGAAAATACTGATGACAAAACAAAACAGACAGAATAACCAAAGATCCTTTTTAGAAGTATATGTAGAAAAGGGTTGCAACCGATAACAGAACAAAATGAACCTCAGAAATGGTTAAGCCGGTAACAGGAAAGAAGAAACTTTTAGAAATGGCTATATAGACAACAGAATAGACTTCAGAAATGCTACATAAATAACGAAACAGACTATACTTCAGATATGGCTACACAGATAACGGAACAGAGCATACTTCAAAACGGCTACAGACAACGGAACGGAACAATCTAAATTTCATAATACAAAATGGGCTCCACAATCTAGCCACGCAAACAGAAGTCTCGAAACAGATTTTTACTTGGCCACATTTACACCCTGTGGTAGGGCAACAAAAATGTCACGTTTACCCCCTGTGACCGGGCAACAAAAATACCACATTTACCCCCTGTGGTAGGGCAACAAAAGTACCACATTTACCCCCTATGGTAGGGCAACAAAAATGCCACATTTACCCCCTATGGTAGGGCAACATAAACATAACGTTTTGCTCGTGGTGGGCAACCTGAAACGAATCGGATGGTGAGCCTTCAGGAGAGACAATCGGATTGTGAGCCTTCAGGAGAAACATGATACACATGTACAAAAATGCAAGGGTAGTTGGGACAATATACCGAGAATCACGAATGGAGGATTTATTTACTGAGGACAAGTATACTGACATGATACATGATTTCAAATGACAAAGCTATAAAAACACTAATGACTCGAAAGAGAAGATTACCACAAGACATGACAATCTAAGATATGACCAACAGGAATAACTAGAATAGGTCTATATTACTTACCTTGAATCCGCATCACGCTTTAATACAATTTATATCACGCTGAAATCAAGTAAGAATCACCTAGAAGTCATAAACAACATACTTAAACCATCAGACTTATTAAACTCACTATCGAATATCAAGCTACATATTATTTCA
This sequence comes from Rhodiola kirilowii, assembly GCA_033675215.1. Taxonomy (NCBI): domain Eukaryota; kingdom Viridiplantae; phylum Streptophyta; class Magnoliopsida; order Saxifragales; family Crassulaceae; genus Rhodiola; species Rhodiola kirilowii. Next base: position 5,093,854 of record CM066194.1, read on the forward strand.
GTCCATTTCGCCAATATCAAATCATTAACATTAGAGAATTCAGATTTGAACCTAAGCATTCACAAAACAAACACAACTCCATAAATCCTATTTTTGTTCAATAAATCAATTCTGTCATTTGTTCATAAAAAAATCAGATTTCATGCCTGAACTTGAAAACTGTTTTCCTCACAAAATACTTAGAGTTAGAATATGAAACTAATATTTTCAGAAAGATTATTTCGATTACTATAATTTAGAATTTTGAATTACTCAATTCCGACATCTGCGCTTCAAGATAATAAATGTTGAATTTTAATCGTCCAAAATTTCAGATATCAAATTCTGCAGTTTTCAGATTACAGGTCTTAACTTGTAACTCGTTTTTCTAACAATCCAAGAAGAACTAAAATATGTTCGGCATGTTGTTGGAAATATCTTTTCAAGTACAACAGAATAGGCTCTTGAAACACACAATTCGGACAACAAAAACAAGACTTATATTCACTTGAAAATCGCTCAGCAAACTTGTCTAGATTTACTGGACAGATTTCAGCACCAACTTAAAAATTAAATTACTCTCACATCCGATTGAATTAGAAAACAATCTATACATGGTTGGAAAGATTGTCTCGACTACTACAACATAGCATCAAAAATTTATGAATTCCACTAAGAGAAACATAAGTTATCATCACTTTAAACTCAGCCAGCAGATCTGACTATTATGAATACAAATACACACAGATAAAATCAAGAACATACCTAGTAAACTGAACATCTTCACTGATTCAAGATGATGTCTTTCTCATGTCTATTCACTTTACAACTTCAATAATAACGTGTATGTCGACATTAGTATATTTTTAGAGAGGAAGAAGATAAAAGATTGAAGATGAGGCAGGGGAGAACGAAAGAAGAAATTGATTTAGGGTTGCGGCTGATCTTATTGTTTCCTAATTCCTTTATTTTTTCTTCTTATAATTAATCCATATTAATCTTTATTTATCCTTATTCAATGTCTGGTATTATTGTCCATATTAATTTACTAAATTACTATCACCAATTCAATTTCTTTCCTAATACATACAAGCGTGATTCCTTTAATTATGAAAATTTATTTATTAAATTTTCGAGCTATTACAGTTGACCCCTCCAACCCAATAAGGTATTTATTTGATGGAATATTTGAAAAATAAACAATGTATATCATAAATTATGATAACTAAATTTGTAGAACCGTGTGGTGGTTGAATTGATTGAACACATACCTTTGTAAATTACAAGATCAAGGGTTCAAACCCCAACATGACACTTTCCTTCCCCGTCCATTGTGGACGATCTACCCTCTTCATATTACAAGGTCAATGTTGAAACTCGAAATCATTAACAGTAACGAACTTTACTACCTAATAGCAGTGTTCTAAAAACGGCCGCCTAGGCGGCCTTTTTTTAGAACCCGTTCCGTTTTATGCAATTAGGCGGCTGGGCAGTTCTGGGCGGCGCCTGGGCGGTCCTGGGCGCCGCCTGGGCGGCGCCTAGGCGGTCTGGGCGGTGCTTGGGCGGTCCTGTGCGGTTAATTCGGCTTCTAGGCGATTTAAATCGATTTCTAGGCGGAATGGTCAACTACATGTCAATAATCAAACTTGAAGGGTTTATTTATTAATTTTTAAAAATTAACTTATTGAAACTAGGGATTTAGATTTCAATGCTTCAATTTGTATTGTTTCTGCTGCATGTTTCTTATTTTTCATCATTTGGATTTGATTAAATGTTCATATTTCTTTGCAATGTGCTTGAACCCATGAATTGATTAAAAGTTTACATTCTGGAGAATATGGAGGAAGAAATTTGTATATTAAATAATGTATATATAATTATATATTAAAAAAATATTAAAAATTCAAAACCGATTAATCCCCGCCTAGGCCCCGATTAATCCTTGGAGACCCTTTCCGCCCGATGCCCGCCTAGCGTTTTTTGGAACATTGCCTAAATAGTACGAATTTTATTTGGTCATCAAGAATTGATTAACGCGAGGAAGATGAAGAGGAGGATGGAGATTGGTGGGAGTGCGAGGAGGAGGAGTCCAGAGTCGAGATAGGAAATCATGTCTTTGATTCATGAATGTTGGACGTAGAGAGATTTGAAGTCGTGGGATACGTTTCCGAATTTATGGGGATTACGGTTAACCTGATGTTTAATTTGACTGATATGTCCTTTTATTCGTATCTAATCGCGAAAGAAGAACGAATTTGAAAATTAAACGCATTTAATGTTTACTCGTAGACTAATCAAGATGAACCGGAAAAATTAAACTTCTCGTCGGATTCGCTCCACTATATCTGAAGTTGAATAATATGGCAATGTGAATGCATGCTCAAATATGACTAAAATAAATGTTAAAACAATGTCCATAAAATAAAATAAAATGTTAAAACAATGGTACAGAATACCTTGTGGGTTCGTGGCTGACAATTGTCAAAGTAAACAGAACACGGGCCCACTCAAACTGGGCCATCCGACAAGCGTAGTATGAATGCATAGCATTGCACCGAGTAGGCAGTAGCTCCAAACTACCATTATTTATACAACACTATGTATAAGAACAAAATAAACTAACTGAATTGTATGTTGTGTTGGGAAGAAGGATTCAGCAAGATGGAGTCTTTCTTTTACCAAGACCAACCACCTGCTTCTTCATCTTGGTTTCATGACAGTTTGGTGGGGAAGCCGAGCGATTTTGTACCGTTTTCGGAGCAGGAATGGGTGAAGGTGGACGCCGTGAGTGAGGAGAAGAATAATGTGAAGAGGAGGATGGTGGAGATGCTCAGAGGGAGGTGGAAGAAGTCCGAGGAAGCGACAGTGGCGGAGAAGGAGAGAAGGTTGAAACATATGGTGAAGGAAATGTTGAGAAGGCGGAGCCATAATGAGGGCTTTACGAGCTTGCGTGCCATTCTTCCCACTCGGACTAAGGTCAGTGAAATTTGTTTATAAATTTTTCATGGAGGTGTTGTCGTAAGAAAAAGATTCCATGATGCGCAACCAAATACTGCAAGCATGAAAATTGTTATACGTCGGAGATTCGAAAGCGTGTAATAAAAAAAACTGATGAAATGTATGTTGCAGAGCGATAAAATTTCGATAATTACAGCTGCGGCTACGGAGATCATGAGGACAAGGAGGACGTTGGAGGACTTGCGACGGAGGAACATGGAGCTAAAGAAGAAGTTGGATGCCAAGGGGAAGGGTGGAGTGATGAGTATAGTTAAGATACGAGTGGGGAATCCGGTGTCGGGTATTGATTCCATGGTGGAAGTTCTTCATTGTCTGAAGGACTCGGGTTCGGATATCAGAAGAATTCGAGCTCATTTCTCGGAGCAGGAACTCTCAGCAGAGCTTGAAGTGGATTCCCGGGTGGGTGTCAAGTACTATGTACTCACATTGTTCAATTCTATATTGACGTCCTGACCTGTTAGGCAACGAATGAATTGCAGATTGCAGAAAATGAAGTCGAGAAAGCAGTGCAGAACACTTTAGTGCAAGTGGAAGAGAAGATTCTGAGACAGAAGTTCAGCATGCCATGAAATACCAAGTCAGACATCCTCCACTGTCACACTTGTCAACCACACCCACTTGATGTACACTATTGCTAAATTAATTCGGTCATAATTGCTACAAATAAATGAAACAAGTACAGAGGTTAATATCTTTAATGCCTCTGATTTTCTAATTAAAAAGTACATGCATGTTGGGACTCGGATGATTGTATAATGGAAAGATGATGATTTATGAGTTTATAGAGCTCTTAGCAAAATGAAAGACAAAATTCAACATGTCCAATAACAGTCTCGACAGAGGGCGATGACCTTTTCACTTGAGAGGAATGAACCTGGAAGAGTGAGTAGCACCAATACCAGGTCTTCCGTGCTTGACTGGCTTGTAGGAGATGGAGAACTCAGCCAGGTAATGTCCAATCATTTCAGGCTTGATTTCAACCTGATTAAATGTCTTGCCATTGTACACTCCAATTATGCTGCCAATCATTTCAGGAACAATGATCATATTCCTCAGGTGTGTTCTGACAGGCTCTGGCTTCTCGCCAGGGGGGGCTTCCCTTTTCTGCTCAATGTCGAGGAAATAATTATTAAGGTTTCAGTCCGAATAGCAATGTCAGATGAGCTTGAGTAAGCATGTTTAATGCATTGATTCACTAGCAATACTTCTGTGACTGACCATTGAAAAATATGTTGGCATCTTTGTATGGTGAAGGTTTTACTCTTCCTTAAAGTAAAACAGCATGGTCAACAACAAGTGAATGCATTTTGCTAAATGGGAAAAGTATGAAGCAGAACTAAGATGAAATGGCATATACGTTGTGAGAACAGCTCAATGCTCGTGAAATACAAGAGCATTGACACTTGAATGGACTACAAGCTAAATATGCACAAATAGCGTAACTAAAACAGCAATTCTTGTTGGAAAAATTCATAACAAGTTATGAAGTCTAAACATTTATAACTCAAGGCTATGCAGCTTGAATTCAGATTCTACACCTTGATATAACCAAACTAGACATAAAAAAGTGAAACATAATACATAAACCCCAAGTTAATTTTCTTAAGAGAAACCAGCTTTAAGCATGGAGCGTCCTACATCAAATGGACTCTATTTTCTTAGGGTCTACATGTTCATATCAGCTAGAAGTCCAGTATGCAGTATCGTTCTAGCAAGAAATAAAGCACAAAATGGTGCAACTACAAAGACACACAATGAATACAATAAACAAAGCAATAAACTTAACTCTGATATCAGAAATGTTTTATATTTAAAAAAAGGATCTGAATCATACCGCCTTTCGCAGCTTCTTGATCAAAGCCATTGGCTTCCTCTTCAACCCCCTCTGGAACCTAAAATAAAGAACAAATGAATCCTTCAGCTTATCTTCCTACAATTATAATCATCAAGTAAAATCCAAACATCCTAACAAAGTAACCAACTACCTTCTGCGAGCTCTGGCAGTAAAGAGCTTAACGAGCTCATCAGTAGACATATCCAGAAGAGCATCAAGATCAACTCCCCTGAAACTAAACTTCTTAAACGTTCTCTTCTTCGGCTGCCCTGCGGCCACATCAGTCTCAATGTCCGCCTACACACCACAATCGCATCAATCAGTACAACAACACCGTCAAATCAACCAACTCGATGCGATTCAACATAATCTAACATCGCAATGCAGTTTTACTTACCATGCTTGCTTTTGAGATTGCGCTGCTTCAGGAGTGCGAGCCGCTAGGGTTTTGACGAGCAGAAACATTCAGTAGTCAGCGGCGAGTATATACGTCAAACTGTGATGAAGGGCTGATGGGCTTCTCAAATTTACAAAGGCTCATTTAATTGAGTTGTAAGCTCAAGTAGAACTGGCCTTCATGGGCATGCCGAGCCCATTGTCAAAGGAATTTGTCTTTAAACCTGCTGTGGCAAAAGAATCTAAGGTGATAGGAGTAATGGTTGGATATCGAAGCAAACCAAGATTCTCAAAAAGACAACAACAACAACAAAAATACAATGTTTGCAGCTGCTTGACAATGTTTTTAAACCTTACAACATTGGATGTGACTTAAATACAAAGAACGTCAGCAGAAGTCCTTGTAGTTGGACACCCTTTGGGTTTGGGAGTTGTAATGCTCTCTGTAATGAAGCCTGAAAACTATGGAGAAGACTGTATGTGCTTGTACAGATTTTGATGGACAGTTACCTTCTAGCAATTCTTTGTGCGGCTCCCATTAACAAAGCTTTGCCCATTGCATTGGTATGAAGGGCACAAACCAGAGCTACTGTTCCACCGACAACCATCCATTTCCAGTCTATGCCAGCATCTTGATTCTGCTGTTTCGCACTCGAGGATTTTATTTTTGACTTGTTCTCATCTCCAGAGGCAGGATCAAAATTATCCAAGATAATCTTTGTGGTTAAGTTAGCTAATTGAGCACATCTTGATGCCGATGCCCCTGATTTTCTCGTGTTCTGGTAGGCCCTTACACCAGAATGCAGCTTCTTGACAGTTCCCCACATCCCATGTCGAATACCTAATTTGGCAACATCCTTTGGGATTCCCATGTCTTCATAGTGCACGAGGCTAACCTCGCATGCAGTCAACTGTCCATCTCCTCTCCTGGATTCCACTACATAAAATAACCATTGATGCACAAAGGAAAAGAGGACATACATTAGACTATGTGATTGCGTTTGGTGCAATGATGGTGTTGAACTAGCCACAAAAACTGACTCTTACCAGGGCGGATAATCCAGCTAGAGAAGTAGAGGTCTACTCGACGAGGCTTCTCACGTTTGGGCAAACTTGGATATGGCACACCCTGAGATATTGAAAATAAGACATAACTAAAAAGTAAAAACCATCTAAATGGTTTTCTTAAGTTCAGGTATGGCCGTCTTAGCCTATCATTTTGGTCACCATGGTTAAAAATGCATACCTTTGTCACACAATAGTAAGTCTTTCCAGCCTCCCATATTCTTCTTCCAATTACATACTCACGATCGCTGCAGAAAAATGGGAACTGCATAGAAAATAGTGTAGGTATTAAAAATGATGTGACATATATATCTTAATCTTAAGGTCCAGCCACCTGGGATTTGGAATATTTCTAGAAGACCTTCTTAATCCAGTGAACAACTGATGTCCCGGTATCAGGGTATTCCTCCAATATTTTGAAGTGTGCAAGCATTGGATCCCATTTAGGCCTGAACTCATCATCCCAAAAGAAGTCCCTCACTAGCTCAGGAGTTGCATCCTCAAAAACAGTTTTACTGCGGTAGACAGTTGGACCTGTCTGGTGGATTAAAGCAAACATGATTACAAAGGAAAGATTTGAACTCAGTTACTTAATCAAGATACACTAAATTGACGACTTTCTGAAAAAAGTACCCATTAGAGCATCACAGCAGATTTATTTCTACCAATGAAATGTGGTATTAAATAGCCGGATCATTCACGATACAGAAAACTCACTCTGCGCTACTCCTTAACTCTCTTAGCAATACTATGACTGGAAAACTAAAGATAGATATCCAAGACTCAACATAACTTGTACCATATAGTAGAAAGGGGACAAAATTGATTACAGATACAATTCATTCTTATGCCACACAGTGCAAAGAGACCCAAAACGAAATTATCAAAAGCTAATAATTGAAGTGAAGACCAAAAAATTCCCGTTCAGAGTACAACTGATTCTTAAGAATCTCAAAAGACAGCGACAAAAATAATCATCATAAGCAATCTGATGAAAAAGATAAAATCACATGAAATAGAGACTAAAACAGGCACAAAGACATACTTTTAAGAAACTCTCTTGTCACACTTCCTTGAACGATGAGGTATAATCATGTTCATGAGCTAACGCTTCAAAGATATAATAATAATAATTCAGGACAAGCTTTTGTTATATTTGTTTGCAACATAATAATCAAGTACCAAGGGTTAAAGACTGAAATGATCTTTTTTGTAGCGTTCTCGGTCAAGGGCAATGTGTTCTGAAATAATCTTTCTTGTAGCATTGGATCAAGATTCAAGGGCAATGAGTTCTGATGTGCACGCCTCCTGACCTCCACAATGAGAAGACACAAGAGAAGACAATTGAGCCAGAAGACTGAAGTTTGATTTTTGTCACTTATATATATATTGTTCTTTTGACTAAGGTGTCTCATCAGAGTTAAATCTAACTATGGCCCAGGTTCATTACTGTCAAATCTTACAGCATCTCAACCTTGGAGTTTCCGAAAGTTCCATAGTGGCCATGAGGTGTTGCCCATAAAGAAATGATATCCGAGCACAGGTACTGGTTGTTGATTCTGCCTACTCAATTAAAGGTTTTGAACATGGAGTATAATCATAATTCCTAACCCAGTGAAATTTGGCACTCTAAGTATAATTGACTTGCACACTAGAGGCATTTCATTTCTCAGATGAGCTGCCTAATGAAGCATATGCCCCAGCAAATTGACATACATTTAACTACTAGGAGTTTCTGAAAGTTCCATAGTGGCCATGAGGTGTTGCCCATAAAGAAATGATATCCGAGCACAGGTACTGGTTGTTGATTCTGCCTACTCAATTAAAGGTTTTGAACATGGAGTATAATCATAATTCCTAACCCAGTGAAATTTGGCACTCTAAGTATAATTGACTTGCACACTAGAGGCATTTCATTTCTCAGATGAGCTGCCTAATGAAGCATATGCCCCAGCAAATTGACATACATTTAACTACTAGGAGTTTCTGAAAGTTCCATAGTGGCCATGAGGTGTTGCCCATAAAGAAATGATATCCGAGCACAGGTACTGGTTGTTGATTCTGCCTACTCAATTAAAGGTTTTGAACATGGAGTATAATCATAATTCCTAACCCAGTGAAATTTGGCACTCTAAGTATAATTGACTTGCACACTAGAGGCATTTCATTTCTCAGATGAGCTGCCTAATGAAGCATATGCCCCAGCAAATTGACATACATTTAACTACTAGGAGTTTCTGAAAGTTCCATAGTGGCCATGAGGTGTTGCCCATAAAGAAATGATATCCGAGCACAGGTACTGGTTGTTGATTCTTCCTACTCAATTCAAGGTTTTGAACATGGAGTACAATCATAATTCCTAACCCAGTGAAATTTGGCACTCTAAGTATAATTGACTAGCACACTAGAGGCATTTCATTTCTCAAATGAGCTGCCTAATGAAGCATATGCCCCAGCAAATTGACATACATTTAACTACTAGGAGTTTCTGAAAGTTCCATAGTGGCCATGAGGTGTTGCCCATAAAGAAATGATATCCGAGCACAGGTACTGGTTGTTGATTCTGCCTACTCAATTCAAGGTTTTGAACATGGAGTACAATCATAATTCCTAACCCAGTGAAATTTGGCACTCTAAGTATAATTGACTAGCACACTAGAGGCATTTCATTTCTCGGATGAGCGGCCTCATGAAGCATATGCCCCAGCAAATTGACATACATTTAAATACTAGGAATCAGCCTACCTCAGGTTCATGACGCCACGCTTTATATGACATGTTTGGAGTGGACCGCTCCATCAAATTCTGCCAAATCAGCCCTTCATCATTTATATCAACCATGTTCAGCAGCCGATCTAAGTCCTTATCTGTGACCATTTCCTGATCTTTCTGTACACTTTCACAGGTAGCACTGCACCCAAACCCACATGAACGGCAAAATCACATCAGAAAGAAGAAGAAAAATATTTACTTCAACCAGTTATCAAACAGCACACTTTTTTTAATTAAAATTTCAGCATGAGACCAAAGATCAAACAAACATACTGAGATAATTATTAGAGACATTTTATCAAACATGAAAGAAGAATTTGAAATGGCTCACCCTTGGAACCCTCCATTTCCATCATCCTCAAACATCCTACTCGCGCCAGACTCTGATTCCATCTCCGACCGATCAATTGTGGTGGCCGATTTCTTCTCCTTCCTAAAACTAAACCACACCGTTGAAAACGCCGAAAGAGCCGTGAACGCCAGCCACAGCCTCCTCGCACCGAACCCAGGTGGCGCGGTCCATAGGAACCTAAACCTGCTACGCAAACCTAAAAACACGATCCCAGTCCATCTCGGCCTCCACGACCAACCGATGACCAACCCGATCACGACCGCAACCCAAATAGGGACTGCGCAAAGCAATATGTCGACAAATGCTTCGTAAATAGAAGGCCGCTTTATGAAATCCATCAGATCGAAGAACGACGAATCCGCCATTGCTGGTGGTTCTTCGATTCTGAATTACGACGAAAATTGGACCTGACTAAAAAAATGTGATCAATTGGACAACAGAAAATTGTAGAAAGATTGAAATTTTGGGAACGGATCGTTGAAATTTCTGCACGGGCGGGATGATGTGGATCGTTGGATTGTGAGGGAAGTTGAGATGTCGGTATCGAGTTTTTACTTTTTCTTGATAAGGACGTGTTTTGTCTCGTGTGATGGGTCGGGTTGGACTTGCAACAGAATATTCTTGTTTTTTGAAGAAATGTATTTTTTTATTAATAAGAAAATGTAATTAAATGCGGTACATTTTTTAATCTATTAAACGTTTTTTTGGATAAACTCACATCATCACAATCATAATTTTGAAATTAAAATACACAGTTTAAACAGCTTTTGATTTGAGCATTGTCGTGTTAAACATGGATTGTGGAATCTTAATCCTTCTACATAAAAATTGTAGGCTATATTACATCATAAAAAATATTGCACAACTACGTTTTATGTTTAAGTGCGGCGGAAACCATTACTCTAGCTGCTTTGTCCAGTCGAAAGTTTGCCAGTCTTGCATAAAACTGAGCTTGGCCTTCTTTTGAGCATCCACAGACTCATGCCTCCTTCGCCTATACATATCTTCATCAGCAAGCTGGAGCATGCCCCTTATAACATTGAGGCCAATGTTAGCGTTAAATTGCTTCTCATCATCTATGACGTGAACGAATCCTTTGTCAAGACCAAACTCAACATAGAAGTACGGAAAATCTTTGGGAATCGAACCACGTAGACCCTTCTTGCTAGTGTCTATGAGCTTCTTGGCATTGTGTTGACTCCACTCGTCTTCAGCTTCATCAATAGCCTAAAAAAGAGACAAGTCATGTCAGCCTCACCTTACTCTGAGAGCTATCAGCTGTATATACCACTGTGGGAGGAAGCCCCGCAAACTATAAAGTCTTGATTGATACCCATAAAACACTCACCAAAATAGATTGAGCTATGCATATTTATTTTGTAGCACTAATAATTACTTCCAGTATCTCGTTGGCTAGAATGGACCATTAATGTCTATACTCTATAGTGCAGTAACAAACATGATGCCTAATCTCAATACAATTAAAAGTTAAATCTATGTGATATTTGCCATTTTAAGAACATAATCCCTAGCATTGAAAGCTCTCTCTGCAAACAATGGAGTGATATACTTCTGAGAATAATCACAAATGACTGATACAGCTACATATTATATAAAAAAAAGAAAACTCATGGTATAAGTAAGCTTCAGGTGAGATACAGATTCCTTCTGAATCATTCAGTTGAAGGTAGGTTAAATGAGAAAAGCACCATAAAGGTACAAAAAAACTTCAAGTCAGAGCAACATTAAATTAACTATTAGTAACAGCAGTCAGCAAGTCCAAAACTAACATCCATCAAAATTTTAATAGTTAGCAAGCAACAGCATCTATTTGCCTCATCATAGTATATTCACTTATAACATTTACCTTTTTGAAGTATAATGGAGCCTGCCTAGCAATATCTTGGGGTAATGGGATGCATTCAACTAGACAGTGGCGGCGCCGTTGAGCTAAACCCATTACAGTTTCAATAAATACAACATCCTTCTCTTGTTTTCCAAACATCATGATGAGGCACTTTTTGAAGTTCCGAATTTCATCCCAGACATTGTTGTCAACACTTCGAGTGGCTGAGTCATGCTGCCAAAAAAAAAAATTAAAACCAAGGTAGCAAGATTACTAACGTATTCATATCCCACCAACCAGAAGTGCAGCATTCAGCAACTACAACATGGGTCTTATATTCAACAAATCTAAAATAACATGGTCCCTATTGGGAATAATTATCGCTACAATAGCCACTAATGAAAAAAATTAGAGTTGCTGTTCAAGTAAAATATCAGTAGCCTGGTTGACATGTCACCGTACTCCAAATACTTGACACCCTATGCAACAAATGGGATGGAACGAATATGCAAGACAGACTAAAGAAAGCAGCACAAAAAGCAACTACACGTTGGTTCATCAGTACTGAATAGATGAAAGCGCCAAATTATTTACCTGCATTGTAACTATGCAGCAGTGACCATCTACAACAGGCTGTCTCTGAGGTAACATTAGATATGTGTAATTGGCTATTGAAAGGACAAGGTGTTTAGGTCTGTTCGGATTTTCAAAACAAAATTGACAACGCTCTTGTTGTGTCATAATACGCTGTGCAAACTGGGTGCTCTCAGCTGGATTATGATCGCCACCTTTTTTCTTGGATTTTCTTTGTGGAGCACCATCATAATCATACTCATCATCAGCTTGACCAGATACACTGAATTTTTTGTTCTGCATTATTGTCTGAGCAAGATGCATGTCATCACTCTCATCTTTCCTTCCCTGAAGAGATTTGTCCAATACAATATATCTGCAAGGAGTAAAAAGAAAGTTAAAGAAAATCAGATGTATCTTTTTGGTCCGCATCAGGTAACAGTTGAAAGAAAAACACAATAGATCATATGCAGGACTTGCAAGTTGCAATGCATTACATGGAATATTCTGTTCTCGAGTTTCTTATCTAATATATCTATACACTACATCTTATACAAAAACATCAAATTGGCAAATTAGACTAATCTTTATAGAATGAAACTATGTAATGTACCTGCTCGTGCTTTGCATTCTGGTAGGATTTTCGTTGGAACTTTGCTTCCTTCGCTCAACTTCCCTCTAATAAAAGAAATAAGAGAAACATTCTAATTGCCGAGCAACCAAAAACACTGACACTATTAACACACTATTTGTTTGAATATAGCAATGTATGATTTCTACAAAATGAAGTGAGGATAAAGCAAAACAAGAACATACCATCTTTGGTTCCAAAGAGCTAACATAGTAGTGGGTAAGGTGATGTAAGTAAACTAGTTTCTAAGTCCCAAGATAAACAGACATCAGCTCACATTACGGCCCTTCTCTACGAGCTACTGAATATCAACTGAATAATGTAAAAGATGAAAATATGCAAGGACAGAAAGAATAGCATCACACCTGGAGTTCCTCAGCCTCCTCATTCTTCCCTTTCATTCGGAGCTGTAAAGCTTTTGCGGCTAATTGATTTGCGCTCATTGTGTGTTTCTGACTTGCATTAATTTCACTTGCTCCTCTTATTTCTAAGAGAGCAGGCTCATCTTTAAAATTTTGCAGAAGATCTGACTTGGATGCACTTTCAGGCTTTGTATCTTCCTGGTTCTCCAACTTATGAGGCCTGTCAATGACAGCATTAGCAGTTTTTTGATGCCTAACGTCACAGTTTGATGTATTTTGGCCTCTACGCTTCCCCCATGACAAAGAGTCGTGAATTTTTGGTGCTTTCATCTCAGGATGTCGAACAGAGACGTCCTTCAAATATTCACGGCGACCTGTCTGTGTAGTATAAACATAGTGGCCTCAGTATACGAGAATGATGAAAACCATTCTCTATAATCACACATATGTGGACTAAATATTCTTGAAATCAGTGGTAGACAAAATCCATAATATAACCACTGCTATGGACGGACCTCAACTATAAACTCGAAGCTTATTCATTGTACCTGTCTATCTTCCTCGTCTTTCGCCTCATATGAAGTTGTCTGAGTTTCTTCTCCAACTCCCTTTTGCCTATTCTTTATAGCATGCAAATGAGCACGGGATGGAGCAGCACGAACCTTCGCAGGAATAGAAAGTTGACTAAGAGAACCCCATCGTTCACCGACAACCTACGAACAGAACAGATATTGAAAATTACTATCATTAAAATTAGAGAAGTGTGACAGAAAAACGATGATGTATATACCTCCTCGACCCTCCTTCCTTCACGAGCAGCTTGCTCTTGTGCACGCTTTAATGCTTTCAGCCTCCAACTTGCACCACCATCTCCAATCACTGATGTAGACAAGAGTTGGCTGCTTGTGGTCTTTGCTCCTCCATCTACCTCATCCGGATAACCATTCCCATCATTCAAGTAAGGATTCAACTCCCTGGGATTTACTTTGATCACCTGAACAAAATGTAGACTTACATTACATGCATGTAACAGCTGCAGTTCAATAGTGAATTATTTAGAACCATTATGGTCACAATTAACTATGTATGCCTCATACAAGCTCTAGTATATTAATGATTAAACTAAAAGCTCTCACTAACATACATTAACTAACATAATACTGAAATAATATCCTGATTTAATTGTCTGAATGGTCTGTAGAGAGTAAACAAAAAGGATCTTAATTAGGAGTGGTAGATAGACTGCAAAGAAAATGGAAGCAGTTAAGACTTAAGAGCTCGAAACTTGAAGTACATCGAAAAACAGAAAAACAAACATGGAATAAAGACAAAACCAATTCAGTATTAACACCTAGAGAGCAAATCACCTCCTCGCCTTGAGGTTCTTCGAGCTCCTCGTGATTGATTGCTTCTGCCTTCCCTTCCTCAGCTTCCTTCGGTCTTAACATCCAGTCCAGTCCCATTTCTTTCCTCTTGTCATCCTTGCTGTTCTTGGAGTCAATTCCCTCAAATGCATCTATTTAAAAAAAAACTTCAATACCGCAAAACAAAAAATTAAGCTACTCGCAGGGACGGAACTATGTTAGGCTTGGGGTGACACTTGTCACCCCCAAACTTTTCCAAATTTTTTATATGACATAAACAATCTATAATTTATGAAAAAAATTAATTTAATATTTAAGTTTAGTAATCTAGTCTCAACAAAATGTATTTTGTTGTTGTACAAATATCTCTTATTCAAAATCTTTCAGTTCTCAATCTACTACCGAATGCTAATTTTTAAAGGAATCTAGTGAATAATGCACTAGGCAACAAGATGGAAGATAATTTCTTATAAGAATTATTGGTTGCCAATACTGACAAAGAAATAGTTGAAACTTTAGCACCGATCCAACAAAAGATGGGTTTAATTATATGAATTATTTTAATATTATGTATTCGTTCGCCACCCCCTATTTCAATTCCTGGGTCCGTCCCTGGGCCTACTCGACCATAACTTGTGACAAATGAATGGCTATACAAGCTACATTCAAGTTTGATTACCTTTGCTTCCCTTGCTCTTAGCCGTCTTCTTTTTACCTTTACCGCCACTTCTACCTTCCTTAGCAGAATATCCCTCACCGTCACTTACTGACTCGCCCAACTCATTTTCCAGTGAACTGCTTCTCTTCCATTTAGATTTTTTACTTTTCTTCTTCCTCTTTCTACTCTTCCTCTTTGCATCATCCTCTGAATTAGAAATCTCAGTCTCACTCCCGGTCGAGGAGTTTGAATACTCATCTGAAGAATACCACTTTTTCTTCTTCTTTCTCTTATCTATCTGCACAAGCTCATCATCCGAGCTTTTATGCTTAGCACTGCGCCTCTTCTCCTTCCCCTTACTACTGCTTTTCCTATTCTTCGAATCAGGCGAAATTGACGTCTCATCAAAGCCCTAAAAACCACACAAATCACTTCTCAAAAAATAATAAATAAATAAACTGACAAAAAATTCAAGATATCAAAACCAGGGTTTACCGCGTCCAATTCGTCCCGCGGAATAATCTTGATCCCAGAAAGAAGATTGCCGCTCATCTCGACACAATCAACAATTCCGGCGACAGGTTTCAGACGAGCGACGTCGATGGGGATTATGCTGATTTCCTTCCGCCCAGTTCGTTTCTTTTAAGTAATAATTCATTAAGCGGTTCGTTTGGTCGCGGTCTAATTGATAGTACTCTGTTTGGTTCGGTTCATATATCTTTATTATCTTCTTTTTTGTGTGATAAATATCTTTATTATCTTTTTGATTTTGGGATTTTGGTGGAAAATCATTTCTATGACAAATTATTTAAAATGTCTGTATTTCATTTTTAATTTCCTTTTTTATGATGAACAAAAAGAGAA
Source organism: Rhodiola kirilowii (assembly GCA_033675215.1). Classification (NCBI taxonomy): domain Eukaryota; kingdom Viridiplantae; phylum Streptophyta; class Magnoliopsida; order Saxifragales; family Crassulaceae; genus Rhodiola; species Rhodiola kirilowii. Next base: position 5,109,568 of record CM066194.1, read on the forward strand.
CTTTATTTTCTTACGCTTAAATCTTAAAAAATTTACCGGAGAGAAAATTGTATAAGAAATTTGTGCATATCGCAGTTAAAGGGTTGATTCCAAATTTCAGATTTAGCATTTTAAGCAGGTGGTCTTGTTATTGAAACAATTAAAAAGAAACTTATTTTTTTCCTCCCATTTTTGCTTCTCTTTTCTTTCTTTCAGTGAAGGCTTAAAAACACAGCACAGATTCAGCATTCAACACTTCATCGTTGAATTATAACCATCATACATAGTCCAGCATTAGCTGCTCATTTTCATGTCTCACTCAGCGTCCATTTGCTGGTCTGAACATCCCATACCCATTATTCAAGCCACTTGTTGAATTTGAATAATCTGGCACACGATACATGTAACCGTCACCTTCAGCGCTCTGCATCGAAAGTGGAGAATGCAAGTCAGAGCTAGGCATCTGCCACTGGCTTGGATGGTAACCGTCAGCTTGAAAATTCAACGCACTGCTTCCCTGAGGCATCAAGTCCCTCATTGGATCATAATGACTCCTTATGCTTCCATAAGAGTTATAGCTTCTATTGAGCCCGTCATCATGGTAGCTTTGGGTCCGACCTAACCTAGGTGAGCTGGTTGAGGACCCAAAGCCACCTGATAAACTTATCTCACCAGGAAAAGAGAGCTGCCTGTTTAACAACTGATGGAAGCTGCTGCTGTTGTTGCCTTTGGTAAAACTTTGAAATGATCCACTCGAGCTAGCCGTGTTCCTGATACCTAGTTCATCATCAAAAAGATCATTGATGATGTCGATGTGCGGAAAATCATCTGCTGGAGGGCACTGGACTTGACGACCAGTTGAGCGGGGTTGAAATTCGGTGGGGATATATTCCAAAGAACCACTACGTAAGAAGTTGTGCAAATTGAGATTCTGCAAATCTGCAGCAACAGATGAAGTCTCTGCATATGCATTTCTGGTGATAGTATCCCTTAGCGAAGAGTCCATCCACTGATTTCCATTGTTGAAAACTCCTGGAGCTGCTGCTGCTGCTACACCAAAGGCGAACCCTGATGAGACAGCACTCTGATCCATTGAGTTGAGGCTTGGGGTCAGGAATGTTGTTGAAGACGCTGAGGTTGATGGGTTCATGTATGCCGGAGATGAACTTGGAGCATTGGTGACTGATGATGAGCTGGCACCTTCAGTGGTCCCCATCATCGCATTCCTATATGATTGTGGAATAAAACTATGAGCAGAAGATGATAAGGCATCAGGACCTAATCGACCAGCAACGCTGACGGAACGGGCTAATTGTGCAGTAGCTTTAACTTTGGACACAGCGGGGGCAATGGGTAGAGAAGCAGGAACAATAGGGGCACTTGAGGGCCTTGATAAAAGAGGCACTTGATGGACAACAGATTTTTCAGCTGATTTTGGAGTAGAAATATGATGAGGGTCAGGCCTGATGTTAGCTTTACTTGATACAGCTGACACTGTAGGTATCGACTGTCCATTTGGATTTGCAGTCTCTGAAATTTTCTTCCTCCCCGCGTTAGGATCCAACACAGAACTGTTCTGAGCCACTAACTTTATTTGAGGGGAAGGAGGAGAGCTTTTAGGAGGGCTCATAGGTGAGTATGGTGCTACCACTGATTTCTCTTTGATATTTGGTTTATTCAGCGGCGAAGCAACATCCTGCAAAAGAAAACCCAAAGGAACACTAGGTCAGAAAATGTATGTAGGCATTTCAGGACATCCTGTTTAGTAAATTTATTGACGAATAAACAGAAATTCAAGGACGATGAAGCTATATTATTGAGGAATGAAACTATGAAAGGAGAACACAAGGTTTATAAAAAATGAGAATAAATGAATTAAATTTACTTATTCGCATTCGCCTCGTCTTATAAAATAACATATCTCCAGCCGTATTACTGACGTGGATAGCATTTCAATTTAGAAGTAGGGCTGATTGATTATCAGAACATGTTGCATGCAAGGAACGACAATAACAATACACTTTTTCAATGCGATATAATGTTAATTTTATAACTTGTTGTCTGCAATACTCCATTTTAATACCTTCTTCCCTAGCTGATGCGAAGACAGATTTTTCAGGTCCTGATAGGTCATAACATACTCCGAATCCGCAGGCGTGGCCACCCTACAGCTGCCTGGATCATTATTTAAACGCCCTGTATCAATGGCTGGTCCAGATGGCTGACTGTTCATTCCATTCACTCTACAAGGTCCATCGAGATCTCCACCCTTATGTTGCAGATTCTTTTTTCTATACAAGGCATAAAACATCAGTACAATTGACACTATCTCTTAATTCATGAGTGCACAGGAGGCCAGAGGGTAGTGAGTTTACCTGCCAATAGAAACCTCCTTAAATTGGGGAGAAGAATTTCCTTTAGACCAATTGTTCACAACCACTGACGGGATCGAGTCGGTTGAACAAGTTGAGGAACTATCATCCATTCTTGGAGGGCTCTTCCCATCGGTAATGCCATCAGGTAAGGGGAATGATCCTCCACGTGCCTCAGCTGGAGGATGATTCTCAGACGTATCAGTATCCCAGTTGATATGATTAGCATCCCTGTCTTCAGAATCCGACTGCTGAGCTTCCGTACCAACAAAGTCTAAAGAATCAGATATATCAGATTTTTCATCCAATCCATCAAGCTTTTCGTCAGTAGGTGACACCACATCTGTCACCAATTCTTTCATCTCATTAGAAATATTTTGTTGCAGGTCTAACGCCCCATTTGACTTCTCATCCGTCACCTTCTCCTTCGCTTTACGGTTGCTCCTTTTTTGCTTTGCCTTTCATTGCATAATGACCAAGAAAAGGAATCAGATTGCAAAAATGGAAATTGGGACAGACCAATATAAACTTATTTCCCAATCACAATCTTAATATACAGTGTGACACACAATGTATATTGGATAGCTGAGCAAGAAACTAGTACCTGCTTCTTCTTGGACTTCTTATCCTTCTCGGTTGATCTATGCTTCGTCTTCTTCTCACTTTCAGCCTCTTCCCGAATCAGATCCTCTTGCATCCTCAAAGAAACAGCTTCTTGGTATGCAACTTCAATTTTATTACTGTAACATGAAAGAATGACTTCAGACAGCCAATAAATGGAAAGTATGATAAATAAAGAAGATTTCAAATGTAGATCAAGTTAATTTTGTATACTGTATATTTGCTTGTTGTTCACAAGAACTGTAAATAATATTAAGAAATTTACCTAAATATATGGGCTAAGACAAATATTTCAACAGTCCTACGGCCTAATTCTGTAAGACGCCGCTCGTCCCGCTCAATGGTATCCTTGCTAAAGTCATCACCAGAACCACCATCCTAGTATTTACAAAAGGAGGTCGGAGTAAGAAAATGCATAAGTATATATGGATGCAAAAAGACTCTGATTGCTTGAGATTATATACTGCATACAATATGCAATAAAAGTTGATGAAGACCGGCTCTCATATGGAGTTAACAGTCGGTACTTGACATGAACCGGTAGAAGAATACAAATGAAATGGCCTAGTACGCCTCCTTGTAATAAATTTTGAAGAATAGACGAAATTTGGAACGATACAATAGACGAACTCTGGAACGACACAATAAAGTTGTATGATTGCAAGCATGCATAATAAAGCAAAGACAGCAAACAAACACCAACACGTTGTAATATAACTTCTATATATTTACTGTAATGTCGGTGTCACATGACATGAAATATAGTCTAGGTTGATTGCAAATTTGCAACTGAGATTTGGATGTTATCTTGTAACCCTTCAAAGCCCTTTTCAAGTTGAAAAGCTAGCATTTTATCAAAGAACGAAGACTTGTTGACTACCTTAGTGCGATTTTGAGGACCCTTCTCATCCTTAGGAGGCAAAGGTTCCATGGCAGCCCTCTCAAGAAGAGGTAGCACATCATCCACTAAAACAAACATATCCTTCTCTACACGAATAATAGGAGCTGGTGTTTCTACAAGTTGCAATGCTTCAGTGGAATCTTTCTTGTAACTAGTATGGCCTTCAAGGGCCTTTAGACCGCTGTACAAGGAATCCATCACCAGAGTAGATGTTACCTCCTTCTCTATGAAGAAGTGTTTAACAACTATTTTCAGAACGATGTCTGTCTTTTCCCTACACATCCATTGCCTAGCGTTCTCCTCGATTTGTTGCCAGAAAGCACAGAAGCTGAAATGGCCATTGAAATCTGATGAGTTTGTTTTCTACTCAGATTTCCTTTTTCAAAATCTATGGATCTACATAAGTTCGGAAATACATTCTATTGATGACATATTTCTACTATTGCTTCTTTTCATTTGAAATACATAAAGGAAATGTGTCCTCAACAACCCGAGTGAGCATTTATGTCTACATTCAACTGCACTTTGTCAAAGTTTATGCGCCTGGATTATACTGCAACATATAAAATCACATAAATTGACTCATCATACTCGCCATCCAGAAATTACACATACCTAGTCCATCGAGCTTCATCCTCTATCAATTTCACCAACTTATTTCTCCTCTCTTCTACGAAGCGCCGACATACCTGCTCTACATTAGTTAAATATACCCGTACAAGTTCTCTCCTATAGTTGCAATCAAGGCAGCGGAAAGGACGGTTGACTTTTTCCCTGTAAATGATGGGGGTAAATAAGTCATTCATGATGATATGCCAAGCACTGGAATACAAAGAAGATCATTTACATAATTAAACTGAAACACATATGTTAAGCTAACCGATGGACTGAGAAACTATATGGCCCAACACTACCAAGGATTGGTTTGTGTCCGTAAATTTAGTATATGTCATAATTGTTTGATCCAATTTCCTATACCAATCGTTATCAGGAGTATAGTTCATAGCTCAAATAAATAACAAGGTCAACTTAGTTCAAATAGCTTGTTTGGATTTAGGATTATGATCTCTGAGCATTCATTGTACAGATAAGTGTTTCATATCACAAGAGATGTTGGCATCTCTGACCATATAATATTGATGCACTTGTTTTTCTTAGACTGCATTTGCATTTCCGGCAACAAAGTTATATAAAACATAAATTTATTTGTTTGTGTAATTTTGTAGCTTCTCTAGATTGATGCACTAGGACGACGATAAGGTTAAGGATTTAAAAATTCATCACACAAAAAAAATTATACAGGGAAAACTAATACAACAAATCGGCAAATCGGTTAAGCTAACATTATTATCAGTCATAGCTAGCATCAAGCCGTATTTAAGAAATTCAAGTACGCAACATTACTGTTAATTGACAAGGCATATATGGCCAACTTAAGTACGGATCCCAGAGAGCTGAAACAAGCCTATATCCCATCATTAGGGCTGATGAGAATCCAAATAGTAAACAGTCAATATACTGTAGCGTGCTCATCAATGTATTGTGTTTCCCAATTATCAGAAGAACTGGCTAGGTAGAAAAGAAATATGTTTTGGAATCTAAGAACTGACAGAGAAAACGCCTCCCAGACAGAAATATATAGCTTCAAAGTTCTATGATAGCACCGTGTATCCAATAATGTGAAGAACAAAATGCCCAATAAACAACCTAAAGTATCACTAATTTATGGATACCAGCATTATCATGCAACATTAATTAACACCACATCCCCACACTTTACTATCTTATTTAAGCGGAACATGCAGAACACCGTCATTGTACTGAAAAATATGACAATGTTTCTGTTGTGGAATCTTTGACTCTTCCTATTATCCTAATGCAGCCGTGTAATCAACTGGCTTGTAGCATGGACCTTTGAGTCAACAAGAGCAGCAAAAGATAAAACTACAAAATTGGCAAATTTGAACAATGAGGAAACCTGATCACTTGCACTTGGGCTTTTATTATAAGGGTATCATCGTCAAGAAAGCCCTCTGATACTTTTGATAGCTCCATAAATTTTTTCCAACCCCAATCATGCTCTTTTTTCCAAAATCGATGCAATGTATCTGCAACAATTATACCTAGCATTAAGGCAGACCTCAGTGATGCAAGGGGGATTTAACAACTAAAGCACACAGAAGCGAATGAATCTATTGCACGCTGACTACATACACAATCAAAAATCGTAAACATAGACACATTGCTTAACTTGAGTGAAAACTTTAAGCATTTTAATGTAATGAAACATAAGTATTTACTCTAAGTGAAAGGTGGTAACGAAACTAAGAGACGTCTGACATGCATTAACACAGTGTGAGGTATATACGGGCATACATAAACTCAGCCAACTTACTTTAAGGCACAGCTGTGGGGAATCGGTGCTGGTCTGGCTGAACTTATAAAGATTTTAAAACAATTGGTTTTCTGAAGTGGTCAAACTTCCAACAATCTAAGAGAGAGAATTCCAGTTCTTGACTTGAGCATTAACTTGAAAGGCTTTTAACTTCGCCCATTATATCATTTAGTTCACTATTTCTTTATTTGAAACTAATGCCCAACATTAAAATCCTGGCTGTCCCTTACGTAGTAATGATATGGTATAACTTACAGCTGGTTACAGTTCCTATCTAATTAAATCATGTTAAAGTCCCTTTGCTAGGTCAATCAAGGATTTTTCAGTCCCTTGATATAATAAAGGCATATATGTGAAGTGTTCATTTGCACCATATGCAACACCATGATGAGAAAATCGAATTGCTCGTTAAACGAAATCTAACCAGAATATTTGGATTTCTTTGGATCTTTGTTGACTACAGATATCGTGAACTGAGCAAAGTGACTCCACCCTGTTTCAGAAACAGATAAAACTTGCATCTAAACAACAGCCAATATATATATATATAGGGGGCGTTCAAATGTTATATGTCCTTAGAGTGTTATATGTGTTAGAATGTTATATCGATTCTGATTGGTTGATGAAAAGAAGGAACCAATCAGAAGCGAGGAACACGGGGCTTACGGTGCACCTCCAAAGCACGGGGCGGTTGTGTGGGTGAGGGTGCACCGTAGTTATGGTGTTCCTCGCTTTTGATTGGTTCCTTGTTTTTCATTAACCAATCAGAATCGACATAACACATAACACAATAAAAAGCTTATAACATTTGAACGTCCGTCTATATATATATATAATTTTTCACGTGTGAACTCATGGAAACTATTAGTGTTTCAAACCTGGCAGCAGTTTGTCATGATTAGCGACACACAAAAACAAGGAGAGATGATTGCACACATCACAACCTTGAGGATAAATTAATATATACCTGCCACAATAAGAAACAATGTCAACATTTACATGATGTGTGTTACTGGGACATGTGCCTTAATGGTTTGAAGTGGCACGTGTACGCGATGTATAAAATTCTTTAATGTGCATCTGTGCGTCAATTACATGAGAGGTAATATTATTGTCAATGCATATAATCATCAAGTAATATTATTTTCAAAGCATGAGATCAGGCAGTACAGAGATAAAGATAAATATTGCGATCATCAAGCAAAAGAACATACCATTTATATCCACCAACCTCAAACGCATTGCTACGAAGTTCCCTTTTGTTAATTTGCGGAAACTTGTCAATCTTCCAGGTATATTTTCCATATAAATCAGAAGGTCTTAGCCCTAGACAAATAACAAACTTATTATGAGTCCTCAGGGTCTTCAAAAATTGTGAGAAGTGAGAACACAAACAGAAAAATGAAAGTAGCAAAATGTCTTTAATATGAAATATAACAGCTACCATAAAAGTGTGTCATTTAATAATGCAATAGCAGCGGCATAAATTCAGTCAAGTTCACATTTGATTGGCATGTTCCGTACACTATATCTATTTCCTAATCAAAAGGCCATATCGATTCACCTTTTAAAGTCCAATTACTTCTATTGTGTATTTTACTATACAGAAATTATGATTGAAAGAAAACTGGTCAACTGTCGTACACTGTCAGAAAAGATCTATGACTTAGGACATTCTGTGATGGTAAAATCATGTAAAAACATTCTCAATGACACTGTTTTTAAAGATTTTCCAATTAGCTACAGAATAGAATTCAGTACTTGATGATCTAAGGGGACTATTTGCTCAGACTGGCATGTAACTGTAGAAAATAAATCATCGAAGGGATGGAAATGAAGCTACACAAGCTAAATTTCCGGCGATGGCCTACCCGATTCATCTTCATTGTCACTATCCCAGTAAGGGGGAGATGTTGAAGGAGTTCCATTTTCTAACTGCTCTGACGATCTCCACTCTGTCAATGCTTCACCAGATTCACAACGCTGCATACTTGAATTACCTTCCGTCGACACCCCGCCTCCATGACCCACAGTCCCAGCCATTGTCTACGATGCTAAGGTCAAAGAGCTGCTGCATTTAAATAATCTTAATCAATAATTAGACACTACGGCAACCCTAATGCAATAATCACCATCTAGAAACATATCCAAATGAAAAGAAGATCACGATCAAAAACTACAAAAGAAATCAATCACAGCTCAAAAAAAAAACATAAGAAATGAATGTTTCAAGACTAGAAACCTTCAATCCATTTGCCCTACCACAGAAACCATACCATCAAACAACACATAACGACAAGGAAAACACAAATAAACCAGAAATATAAAACCATCAACAACAGCAATTACACAAACCGATGAGAACACAAATCCACAAAACTTATCATCCAATCCCATCAGCAAAAAATCCGCATCTAATCAACCAATCCACAAACCTCCCCAATGAAAAAAAAATCCCCAAAAGTCCATCAAATCGAAACCCTAACACACACATCACCGAAACCTAAAACTGCGCCCAGGCTCAATCCCAATCGAAAATTAGGCCGCCGACAGACCGGTCCCGATACCACGAACCTGAAATCCCGAATTGGAGCTTCGCCGATTGGTAAATGGAGAAGCCCGGAGCCGTGGTTAAACGGAAAGACGGTGATGGAGCAATTGAAGGAGCGAGCGAGCGACCAAACAAGCGAAGCCTGAGTATTCAGCAATACAAGAGACGACAAGACACGAAAGAAGAACCTACGAATCTGTTTTTTTTTTTCCTCTCTATAATTAAAATCATTTATGACGTGATTATTATACGTTTCAAAAAATAAATTTCATCTGATGATGTATCGAAAAATGAAATTCAACGCGTGCTACAAAAATTACTTTTGACTTCAGGTTGTCACTTTTTATTTTATTTTTTTGATGCAGCCAAAATATGGCAAAAGACAACAAAGAGAGGACTGATTAGATAGCCATAGGCAGCAATCCAATCTTGTCCACTGCCGATCTTCATCTCTCCTAACCAAAAAAATCTTCCCAATTGTGATGTCTTTCTTTCCAAAACCATTTAGCTGTTTCATCCGGGTGAATATTTGATTACTTGGAATGCAATCTGATTCGACAATAAGCTTCTCTCAAACTCCAATTAATTAATTCTAACCACATTTCCTTCATAATCACTAGCAATACAACACTACCCAGATTATTTTCCAAGCTCCATCACAATTTATTTTTAATATAGCCAGCAGGAGGTGATGATCTTGTCCATTCGTAATCTGAAGAGCTTAAATATCGCAAGCTTGAAAACGAACTTACACTGTATTGCTGGAACTGATTAGCTTAGCTAGATTGTGAACTCGATACGTGGCTTCCTTAATTGTGATAGGTTATCACGAGGCCGAAAGTAAACCAGTGCTAGATTGTGAACTGTATGCTTCACGAAATGTGATGTTCCCATGAATGGTATGATTTTGGCAAAACGCCTTTAGAAAGTTCAAGCAGGAGTTCAAGTAGAGTTCAACCGAAGACTGAAACTGAAGTACAACGTGGAATAGGCGTAGGGACGTTTCCTAATCTGGACGATCGAAGATCCGATCAGTTGAAGTCGGTTTACGAACTAAGAAGATCAGATACTCGAATCAATATCTTCGCATCAGTTGGAAGTCGATTAGAAGACTTGGCGTGGAATATTGGAATATTAGAAATCTCAAGATCTTCCTTAAAGATTGGATAAAAGATATCTAGCAAATATTTAGGAATATTTCCTAAATATTTGATAGATTATCTAGGATAGATTTGGAATCACCGAAGCATATAAATAGAAGGCTAGGGCGTCCAAGATCTGCATCGCTTTCTGAGAGAAAATACACACGACATTCGTGAGATTGGAGAGAAGAAGAGCGACGACCGGCTGAGTTTTCCCCACTGGAAAATCACCGGCGTTCAGTGTGCTGATCAGACTGTTCTTGTTGAACTGACCGCTGCACACACGGAAGTCCATCACACGCTTTCGGGAGAGCATCCGAGCTTCGGGAGAAGATCGAGCACGTTCGGAAGGGAGTTTCGAACCAAGGGGATCGAGAGGGAGCCGAGATCACAAATCTAAGTGAAGTAATGATAGAGGCTAGGCGTTTATATTCGGGAGTTTCTAAGAATAAGTCCACTTGTAGCTCTATACTGTTCAATAAAGATTTGCATCCCTTTAGGGCGTGGGAAGCCCCCTAGAGTAGGCTATTGCCGAACTAGGAATTACATTGTGCGTTGTCTACGTATCCTATCCTAGTTACTGTCCGAGCAGTGTTCGAATAACTGGTTGATTACCTCCTCGGATCTACCCTTGAACAGACAAAAAGTATTTCAAAATGTATTAAATATACGACGGGATTAATCTCATCTGAAATTCTAGCTAGCGCACGAGATGGTCAACCAGTGTATGTTTGAACTGCTTGACAAAATAGATTAGCACCTCAATAAAAGTAGTACGAAAGTAAACTAGTGCACACGAATTGTTTACGCAGTTACGCGTTAACGAGCCTACGCCTGGAGGCTTATTCCAAGCTCGATAGAAAGCAGTTTTACTATGATCAAGTGTATAGTACAACAGACTTACGTTTACAGACTCCCTCTCAAACCGCCTACTCTCTACCACCCTAGTAACTTACGATTTAAGCTCCCCTTAGATCAGAAATCCCTCTCTTAGTCCAAGGTGTCTGGTGAATACACCCTTTGTCAGATAGAAACTTGGGCAGTCTGTTGCTTAGGAACTCACTGTCATTGTCAGACCTCAAGATTTTGATAGAGTAATCAAACTGTGTCTTTACCATTTGATAAAAACTGATCAACTATTCCACTACATCTGCTTTGGTGCTTATAAGAAATGACCATGTTGCTCTGGACATATCATCCAAAATATTTAACAAATATTTGGCAGCAGTAGTTGTTGGAGTTTTGTAAGGACTCGGCCCATATATGTGCATGTATCATGACAAATAAAACAATGCTAGTAGAAACATTGTCAGCAAATGGTATCTGCTATGTCTGGTAAGGGACATATCACAATGTAATGTATGAGAATTACAACTGAGATTAGTAATGTAAGTTTTCAAACTGTTTGACATTTTAGTAAAAGGCACATGACCAAATCTTTTGTGCAAAAGTAAAATATTATATGCTCCTCTTTGGAAAGTGAAACAAGTGCTGAAATTGTTGAGGTTGAACTTGAGAGAGAGGGTTTCAGTAGAACATCAAACAGTTTTATGTGCTCACTTAAGTCATAATTGCCAACATTATTCACCATTACCTCATCACTATTGGGCATAAGAATATATTGAGGTGTTTGTAGTTTCATTATATCCTTTAATCAGTGCTTATGAGGTGTAATGTGGTCAGTGGCACCACTTTCAATTATCCAATCAGTTTGACATACTTTAGCTGATCAATGTGTTCATTGTGATAGTTTGGCATGCTGAGGAAGTTCATGAGCCTGCTCAACTGGTTTGGATTCAATTTCACAGAGTTGAGCTGTTGCAAAACACCACCATCACTGTTAGAAGAAACATCAACTTTAGATGTATTTTTCTCTAAGTCTGCTGTATCAGATGTGATGACATTATGAGCAACTCGCGTCGATAACGTGTTCTAAAAAATATGAAAATTTTAGTGGAACTCAAATAGAGAAGAATATATGAAGAGAGGAATGTAAATTGTTCGAGGGTTATGTGGATTTTTATGCGCCCTTCAAACAATATTGTAAGTTTAGTATTTGCCCTATTTAAGGAATATAAAATTTAAAAATAAAAATGTATAATGGAAACGAACTTATGTTATATGTATGACGTTATGTCACATATTCTCATTTCATTGATCAACAACTCATAATTGTTTCTATATATTGGGACCAGCTGGGGGACTAGGTCGTCGGGGAAGACGTTGTGAACGATTCTCTTCTTTGCAAATGATCCAAAGGATTTTTGATAGTTGTTCAGCTTCAGTATTCCTTAGTCGTATCGAAGGCTGCGTATCCTGATCTGAATCATCAAATTGAATTTCACAGCCTAACACATCAGCGTGGTTTCCAACTGCAACACCTGTCGCAATTAGATTATAACTGTGCTCTTTATTTTTCCAGTATCGATGAGCCACTTCTGTACTATCAACTATATGGTCGTAATAATTCTTGCACTTTTGCAACTTGGCTTTCATTTCAAGCGATTCGATTTCAGAAATTAGCTGTGTCCACCATTCGACCGCACCGCGCGCTTGGTTTTCCATAATCTCTAATAAGATATCTCCAACCTTATGTATACTTGTTGCAAAATGAATGTTAGGATGCATCCTAAAAATTTCTTCACAATGGCTTACAAAGTAAGTTTGTTCGCAAATTCGATGCATCGGGTGAGGCGGATGCATAGAATAGAGTGTCTGAGAGATAATGAAAGCATAGAGTATGAAAATTACCAAACTTGTTGAAAGGTGAGGAGATGCCAACAAAGCCATTTGTTATAATTTCTTTTACTTCGCTACTATCTTGTTCTGTTGTGGATAATTAGTCTAGTGTTATGTATTTTATATAGTATGAATTACTGACAAAATTGAAAAGTCTTCATGAAAAGTAAATGGATTGGAAACTTGTGCATTAAATTAGGGCCGGGTAATTAAACTGAACCGACAAAACCGAACCGACTCTTCGGTTCAGTGAAAAATGTTACCGACATCCGAACCGACTTTTTCGGTAAACCGATAGAATCGGTGTTCGGTTCGGTCAGTTCTTTCTTTGTTAGGAAGTGTCACGGGACTTAACTTCCATTGCCTTTTTGGAGGTCTAAACCTTCAAATCTGCTCTTGGTGTCAACTACAAAGTTGTAGCCCTCTGAATTAGCTTTCCAACAAGTTAAATTTCGACTCATTTGGACACCGTATGCGCTCTGGGCATGCAAAATACATTCTATTCATCTATTGTCACGGAACCTGACTTCCGTTGCTTTTTTGGAGGTCTAAACCTTCAAATCTGCTCTTGGTGTCTACTATAAAGTTGTAGCCCTTTGAATTAGCTTTCCAACAAGCTAAATTTCGACTCATTTGGACGCCGTATGCGCTTTGGGCATGCAAAATACGTAGCAAAGGTCCATGGAAAGCATTATTTGGTTCGGTTCGATAAACCGATCGACTTTCTCAATATGGAAAACCGGTCCGAAACGATTTATATCGGTTCGGTATGATAAACCGATATTCGGTTCGTTTAAGATTCGATTCGGTTTTATTCGGTTCGATTTCGGTTCGATTCACGTGTTAAATAGTGAAGAAATTATGTGGAATCCGCATATATTACCTAGGTATTTAGCGTGTTACACGCCAATAGAATGAGAATCTTAAAGTACAATGGTCTGTAAATGTAACACATACATGACTAAAATCATTAAACTTTATAGCGCATTGCGCATATTGCATGTATCAAGGGATTGTCTAGAAACCTTAACTTTTCATTGGAAACAATAACCATAAACCATATGTTGTAATTATCATGATATGTATGTAACATCAAGGGATTGCTTGGTCGAAGATAACCTAAAGGCTAGTCATAATAATCACGACATTTAGTTTCTTCCGAGACGCCAATACTCTCACATAAAATAAAATAAACATACTTTGTTGGAATAATTGTGTCTTAAATTATGAAGATAATGATGGTGAAGCCTCATTTAGTATCTACATTTTAAAGGGTATGACACGCCATGGTGAAAGTGAAACTAACATCTGAAAGTACAATACTCTCAAGTGTACGCATTTGATCAATCGAACCTTTACCTTTCTATGGAAACAGTCAACATAACTAGTATGTTGCACTTTCCATGAAATGTGAGAAACGCCAAGGGATTGCCCATGGTAGAAGACAATTTAAATGCTAGTCTTAAATATTATTATATTTCAGTTTTCTTCAGTCGAATTTATATTCCATGATTTTAAGTTCAGTAAAGTTAAATAATTAAGTTAAATTAAATTTAGTATAGTTAAATTTAATTTAATCAAGTTCGGTATAATTAAATTAAGTTTTGAGTTTCAATTATCAGCTCAATTTGAATTCAGCCTAAATTCAACACCTTTATTCAAAACATATTCAGACACTACGTACTCCATCCGTTTTCAAATGGAAGTATGTGGCTATGTGAAACTTGATATGGATCTTATTAAAATCTCCTTTAGCAAAAAAATCTATTTTTAAATTTCAATGCAAGTAAACCACACATATTTTATAATAAAAAAATAAAAAGTAGAGCACAAATGTCCATCATTTACATTGAACACTAATTCAGTTGATGTCAACGAAACATTATTCTTTCAATCCAAATACAAATATTTGTATACATTATCATAACTTAAAGAAATTGTACAGTATCTTTTAACTATAAAAATTATTTTCCAAACATGAAAATTATTTACTAATTTATATTTGCTAATATGGATCAAATGTAACCCTATCTTTTTATATAAACAATAAACCACGGATAATATGGTATTTTCTAATTTTTAGATTTATTGTTCGGTGATTTAGCTAAATGTTCAGTGATATGACTAAATCATTACTTTTTGCTTTTTTACATCAAAAATAAAATTTTATATTCACAAAACATTTTGCCATATCACTGGACATTTAGCTTTTTCAAGGTTTCTATGTATTTTGGCTAAATGTTCTATGTTACTAGACATTGTCCAGTAAAAAATTTCAAATTGTCCATGTATTTTGTAAATTTTCTGCGATTTAAGTAAATCTTAAGTGATTTTAAGTAAATCTTAAGTGATTTTAAGTAAATCTTGAGTGATAAAGCTAAATGTTCATTGATAATGCTTAATGTCCAGTGAATTGTGCACATATTTTGTGAATATTCAGTGATTTTAAGTAAATATCCAATGATAAGGCAAAATGTCCAGCGACAATGCAAACTGCAAAGTGTTTAATGACCAAAATTCATTTTTGGATGAATTAAAGAAAAAACTACTTTTAGAGGAACAGTGAAGGAAATAGTTTCACACCGGGTTCCTCTATGAATTCAATATACAACCCAAACAACAAGTTTCATCCCAACCCCTCCTACAAAACCTAGAATCAGTGGCGGATGCAAGGGGGGGGGGGGGGGGGGGAGGGGCGGTCGACCCCCCGTTCGACGGAAAATCCTCTATTTTTGGTTCATTCTGATGCCTTGTCTGGCCCCCGCCCCTTGGCCCGCCCCCCGTTCATTCGCTCGCCCCCACGTTTGCTCGCTCGCCCCCACGTTCGCTCGCAGAAGAGATACTCAGATGACGGATAAGAGGAAGACTGGAAAGAAGAAGAAAGGGAAGAGGAAGGATGTGTGATTAAACACCTATCTTCGGTTGCTATTTTTCTAAGATTAACCTTCTAATTTCACCTCGGATTAAACATGAAAGTCATAGAACATTCAATTAACTTTCTATCCATATATAGATCATCTTCAACGGACAATGCATGACGCCTCTATGAGCTTCCGAAAGTTGGCTCGGACCCCCTTGATTTCGGCAAACTTCAATCAAACATCTAGTTTTGGTCACTGTTTTTAACAGCTTAACCTCAAATTTCATCTTTAAGTAAACATGAAAGTTATAGAACATTCTGCTAGCTTTCTATACATATATAGATCATGTTCAACGGACACCAGATGATGCCTTAATGAGCTTCAGAAGATTGGCTCGAATCCCCCCAATTTCGGCAAATTTCAACTAATTGTCTATCTTTGATCGTTGTTTTTATCAGCTTAACCTCCGAAATTCATCTTGCATTAAACATGAAAGTTATAGAAAATTCAATTAGCTTTCTATCAATACATAGATCATCTTCAACGGACACCGGATGATGTCTTTATGAGCTTCAAAAAGTTGGCTAATCATTAGCGGACTTCAAACATATGTCATGTTTCGACTTAGTTTTCAGTCACCTTAACATTAGACTTGTGCCTAGATGTAAGTATAGAAGTTGTAGCCCTTATCGTCAGCTTCATGCGCAAGGTGATTGATTTCTCAAGTGGTGCTCAGTCTACCTGTTATATGTTAAAGTTGTTAAGGTTGCATGTGATTGACTATGTACACTTGTTATGCGTTCTTACTTTACTTATATTTTGGGTTGCTTAAACGTCTGATTGATATCTTGATATCAATTGAAGAGTTGTAGGCCGTCAAATTATCTCTCCAATGATATATATCTCGATCTTATAGGGTAATCGACGTGTCTTCTATGACCTCTCAAAGTTAGATCGGCAATGAACTTTATATGAATTCAAACTTTGATATTTTACTAGAAAAAAACGTATATCATCAAATAGGAATATATATATATAGGAAAAAAATTTCCGAATACAACCTATACCCTTATTCATCAAAAAAAAAATTTTTTAGGACCCCATCACAAAGTCCGCCCCCCATCGGTCCAGTCCTGGATCCGCCACTACCTAGAATCCAAGTTCATCAAAAAAATTTCTATAGCGAGCATTAGAATTAACCTTCCATATCAAACCGATGAACCAGTATCAAAACTAAATCAACAACAATAATATCAGAACACTAGGGAATCATTGAACATAGAGTCAATTATGTGCAAGGTAGGAGAAGTAGAATCAGGAACCTGATAGCAAACTCAGGAGCTAGAGAGGCGTAATTATGCGCAGCTAGATGACATCCAACAAACGGTTTAGCTGCTGGCCACCTGAAGCAGAACGGCAGAAAATGAGGTGGATCATCTTGCTAATGTGTCAGGTAGAGAATTAGGATTTAGGGAGACTCCCGTCAAAGCCTGACCCTAACCCTAGAGAGTTAGTGTGAACGTCGTTTCTCTCAGCACTACACCATTTTCCGTTATAGGCGACTGATTTTGTTGCAGTGGTATAAGTGTCTGTCGCCCAAGAAGCTCTACGCGACACATTTACTACCTGTGTCGCCTAAGTAAACTCAGGCGACATACGCTTGTGCGACAGACCAAAGTGTGTCACTTAAGAGGTCTTAGGCGACTTACTCGCATGCCACTGACTACGTGTGTCGCTTAAGCGGTCGTAGGCGACTGAATCATATGCTACTATATTACTGCGTCACTTAAGTATGAAAAGTTTATTTCGAAAATCTGGCAATTAATAAGGCCCACCACCCGCACACCAACATTTGTACGATGTTTCTAGAAGCAGTTATATAGGCGACTGATATTGGGAATGTTAGTCGCCTAAGATGCTTGTCATTTAATGAAGTAAAAGTCACCTTTTGTAACTCAGTACGAGAATAGCTTTGCTAATTTTCTCATCTTCTCCATTTCTATCCTCCATTGTTGGGCAATTTTGAGCTCCTCCTCAAACTGCAAATATACATCATCGAAGCAGGTACGGTAGATTATTTTTGTAGATGAATTTTTTTTGTTCCATTTAGTTTGAAAAACGGAAGTCCTCCTTTAAAGTTGTTCCATTTAATTTGAAAAATGGAAAAAATTTGTAGTTGAATTTTTTGGGTTGAAAAATGGAACAATTGATAAATTTGTTGAATTCTAAATCGCTAAAAAATATCCTAGAGGAGATAACAAGTTAAGTTTGTTGTTGTTGATAAATTTTTGTTTTATTTTTGTATATAAATTATGATTACTCATATGTATATATTTTTAGTCTCATGATATCAATTTATTGTTCAACTAATTTGGCAGGTCAAATGACCTCAATTTGTTGTTATTGTAAGTTCTTGTTAACTTAAGTTAATTAATGTTTTTTTCTTACAGATTTAAATGGATAAAAGTTGGATGAGTTTGGAAAGATGTGATGCTCGTTACAGCGAGGGAATTGCTATTTTCATTGATTTTGTTAGGCGGAATTCCGTTGATCCTAAGCACCTATGTCCATGTCAGCGATGTAATCTACATAGAAGGAAAATTTCATTGGACGAGATATACATGCATTTAATTCAATATGGTATGATGCGGGGATACACCACATGGACGTCGCACGGCGAAGTTGGTGATGGACGTGCAATGTATGCGTTGAGACAACAATACTTAATGCATAGAAGGGGAGAAAGTAGCTCACAAAGTCAGACGGATCATTTTAATCCCACTATGGAGATTCTACATGACACATTTCCTTACGTTCACGACGAAGTGATGAATGATGCCATTGAATTTGATCATCTTGGAGAAGTTGCTTATGAGAAGTATCAAAATCTTGTTGCGGAAGCCCAAACTCCGATATACACTGGTAGTGAGTTGACGGTGCTTGAGATAATTTTAAAGACAATGCAAGCCAAAGTGGAGAATCGGTGGTCAAACAAGAGTTTGAATGACATTTTACGTCTCACAAAATTAGCACTTCCTAAAGAAAACAAGTACCTTGATTCTTATCAAGACGTGAAAAAAGTTTTGAAGAACTTGGGTTTAGGTTATGAGACAATACACGCATGTGAGAAAGGTTGCATCTTGTAATACAAAGAATTCATGGCTCTTCAAAGTTGTCCCGTATGCAATGAGCCAAGGTACACAAATACTGAGGGTAGCAAGATTCCAAACAGAGTTGTGAAATACTTTCCTTTAACTCCTAGATTACAACGTCTTTACATGTCTCCACATACAGCAAAAGAAATGCGTTGGCATGGGGGAAGAGATCGTAGTGATAAAGATCTTTTAAGGCATCCCGCGGATGGTGAGGTCTGGCAAAATTTTGACAGAGAATTTCCAGAATTTGCAAAAGACATTAGAAATGTGCGACTTGGTTTAGCAACTGATGGATTTAATCCGTTTGGAGTTTCCGGTCTTTCTCATAGCACTTGGCCTATTATTGTGATGCCGTATAATTTCTCACCTTCTATGTGCATGAAGAAGGAGTTTAACATACTTAGTATGCTTATATCTGGTCCTAAGTCTCCTGGTAAATGTTTGAACGTCTTCATGAGGCCGTTGATTGATGAGCTCAAAATCTTGTGGGATACAGGGGTTCCTACTTATGATCGTCATGATGGATCATCATTTATGATGAAAGCTGCCGTATTATGGACGATTAGCGACTTTCCAGGCTTAGGCATGTTGGGAGGCCTAAAGACAAAAGGGTATAAAGCGTGTCCTTTATGCTTAGATGATGTTGATGCTAAATATTTAGCAAGTAGAATGGCATATCAAGGGCACCGTAGGTGGCTTCCAAAAACTCACCTCTGGAGGAAACAAAAAGATAAATTTAACGGTCATATTGAATGGAGGGATGCACTGCGACCCCTATCAGGTTTAGAAATTTTGGAGGAGATAGATAAGCACGAATATCCGACACGGTACTTGAACCTGTTGCTGCTCCACCGACTATGCCACATTCACCTGTTGCTGCTCCACCGGCTAGGTCAGTTCGTCATAGCCCTAGGCTCTATAAACATCTTCCAAGGCGAGTAGTCAATTTCCCTCAACCCCTAAATCCACCACCATCTGCCCCTGTCGACCTTGTCCCTGTTAGTGTAGCTCCACTGGTTCCAGCTCCTGTTAGGCCAGCTTCACCAGTTAGGACAGCTTCACCGGATCTTGTAAATTCAACGCACTCCCTATCCAGCAGCCACATAGAACCTCGTCTCACTCCACCATCACCACCCCCACTAAGTTCCGTAAACTCCCAGGCAGCTATATCTGAAGGTCAGGACCAGGCCTACTTCAATCCTGATGAAATGGATATTGATGATGAATTTCCTATCCCGGAAGATCCAAGGAGCATTCGTTACAAAGGATTGAAACTATCAGGTAGTTTTTCAGCTTCTGTGTCATTATTTTTTTGTTTGCGATGATGTTTTCAGCTCCTGTTTGTTGTTTTCCTTATCTTTACCTGCTAAGAATTTACTAGTTGTTATTTTTCGTATAGAGATTGAAGATGATACTAATAAAAAGAAGCGTGGATTGGTGACCGGTATGAAAACAGCGGGCATCGTCAAAAGGGCAGGTGACAAACTAATTGAAATTTCGAGTGGCACTGAACATTTAGGCCCTGACAATGAAGATCAATATAATTTGTTAATCCATGAAATTGGAAGTTGTGTGCGTGAAAAGATACCTATGTTAGCACCAAGCTATGTAGAACTTAACGATGAGGATACTTGGAATATTGTTTATAACCATCTCTCTGTAAGTCCTTGATACATTAACTATAATTCTATTCATGTATTTACATTTAGTCTTTATATTATTAATTATTGACTTTTTGCATTTTTTTCCTTGCTTCTTTTTGTGGTTACGCCGGATGTTAATTGGCTGTGGAACTACATCGGAAGCGCTGCATGATCGCTCGTAAATATAGTGTAAATACTCGATAAGTAAATCAAATACTTATGCTAAGTCACGTTAAATCAAAACATTTGTAAAGACTCGGGAAACCCAAGGTCGTACCCAAGAGATAGGTGATCAAACTAATTGCGCTAAGGATTAAATCTAGATTGTTTATGGTTTGGGGGGGGGGGTTTATGCCTCGAAAGAGGTTGATAGCAATGATTTACTATCCAAAAAGAGAGATTCTAGCAAAGAAACGAATAAACGATCAATCAAAGAAGACTAGGGATTACTTCCCCACCTAGACAATTATAGTGATGATGATGTTAGATGTCAATTATGAATTTGCATGCACTTGAATAGAATTTAGCCATGTAACATTTCCCCTAAGTTCCACTCGCGCTACAACCTAGGATAAAGAGGTTACACCTCGCATAGGACCTCACACTCGCGCTCTATTGGCCCTATAGAACATGCATTTCTAATCTCACACTCGCGCTCTATTGATTAGATAAACATGTTCTTGTTAAACTCAAGCTATTCACGTTAGAATTTAAGTGTCGCCATGTAACACAAAAGTCCTAATGCCTCTCCATTTATTTCATTAAATTCATGTTGATCAACGTGAGCTACATCAAACATGAAATTAAGCTAAGTTCCCATTGAGGACATTTCACAAACACCTTATGGGCAACTCTAATCATGTAGTTCAAATGAAGAGAATTCATGTGCAAACTCATTCAATATTGACATCAATGGTATTTACATCATCACAATATATCTAGGGGATCCATAATCCCCAATCAAGTCACTACTCACACATGGTGAGATTACAATCAAACACAAATAAAAGAGATGGGTTTAGGAGTCTAGAACCAATTTGATGAATGAAAAGTATGAGAATCCTTGTTGTTGATCTTCTTCTTCACTTAATCACCCTTGAGATTTGTGCTAGATGCTCCTCAAAATTCGTGCCAAAAATCCCCCAAAAGTCCCCTTTTTCTTTCTCTCCAACTTTCTATTTATAGCTGAAAATTAGGGTTTCCGGTACTGTAGCACGGTTGAACCGCACGGCACAACACGAAGAAGGAATTTGAGCCGCACGGCACAAATAGCGGAAGAGATCATCTGAAGTTTCTGAGCATTTGAGCCGGGCGGCACAAATCATTGAGGAGTTTGTGCCGCGCGGCACAACCAGGGGAGAAGATCGTCTGAAGTTTCTGAGCATTTGTGCCGCGCGGCACAATCTTGCCCTTAATTTGTGCCGCGCGGTTCGGGTCCTCAGAGCCTCTTACCATCCGAATCTGATCTTGGTGCAAACTACAAAGCTGTAGTCCTTTGAAATACCTTTCCAACAAGCTAAAGATCAGCCAAATCGGACACCGTATGAGAGCGTTATGCCCAAAATACTCCGCAGAGGTCGGGTTGTCCCGTTTTGCCCGAAAAACCATGTTTTGCTCCGAAATGCTCGGTTTTGCTCCAAAATCAATGCCCACTTGTGTTCTCAGCTTAAACTCTGTAATTCGCCTGAAATGAACCACAAGGCATCGAATAGCAAGTAAAATCGTGATAAAACGAACGAAACAATAAGCATAGAGGTCGCCTAAAATGCATATATTTTAGCGCTATCAAATCACCCCACACTTAACGTTTGATCGTCCCGAGCAAACTAATCATATAGATCAACAACAATAAGGCATTTCACTCACTCAAGATCGGTTCAAAGAAACTCCATATGGTCATGAAAACTAACTAAAAATACTAAGGAACAAATACTACTTATGATAAACCACTTTCGTAGGTGACACGAGTGCATTTAGCGAATGCACCAAGCCTTTAAACCCCTAGGCTACCCTAGTGGAGGAGTTGTAGTCTCCTGAGAGTTTTCAAAAACGGGAATACTCACAAATCCCACAAAGAGAACAACCATCCAAATAGGCATTTTAAGCTCACAATTGTCAAAGTACTAGGCAAGGTGTTTTTCATGAAGTTCAAAATGTATTCAACTAGATATGTGCATTTCAATCACTACATGAAACCTCTTCGAATCCTTGTGAAAATTCATGAATTAGGACATTCAAGCAAATCAAAGCAAAGACTAATAAATCTTTAATCAAGGATTCTAGTTATTTTCTATGTTAGTGACTTCAAGAAAACAATCTAATAGTTGCAAAGAAATCTTGTTGGATCACTCACCAATGCTAGCAAGGAGGCTAGTCCATTGGCTTGTGAGCTTTGAACTCATTCTCAAGCCTAGGACGCAAAGGTCACTTAGTCATAAGAGAAGAGGAGTTCCAACATCACAGTATTTGTAAATGCTTACAAGTCATATCATGCCTAAGTACAAAAGAGTACGAGGCTCGTCCCCTAGTGAATCCTTGCTAAGAAGTATCAATTGTCTCATTGGTTTTCATGCTAGAGAAAGGCGGAATAGCCGATTGTCAAGTCTAATTGAAACATTAAAGGGGGTAGAAGCCGCACTAAGCACTTTCGAGGGGGAACTTACCTTCCTAACCCTCGGCACCTAGCACATACTTCTTTAAAGTTCTTCCTAATGGTGATCAATCATAAGGAGGGGATTTGGGGCTTATTTCACATTTTTTTTTTCTCTTTTTTTTCTTTTTTTTTCTTGCCCTCTTTTGACCCCACACTTAGAACTTTGACAAAGGGCTAAGTGTTAAAAATGGAGCGTGACAAACCAACAAGACAAATCCACAAGATAAGCAAGGTCACTAAAGTCACCTAAAGGCAATCATGGAATGCAAGGGTTTTGGAGTTATAAATCATTTCAATTTTATGCTTTCAAAGATCAACTCTTTAGTCTCAACGGGAAAAAGCTTAGAATAGAAGATAAAGAAGTGCTAGTAGATGCTTTGATCCTCGAGAATGAAAGTCAACAATCCAATCCATTAGTCATCTAAAGGATCAATCAAGTGAAATCATGCACGACTAGTTGAATTTAGAGATGAAATTTTTCGAAATGTAGCCTTGCCTAGACTTTTTGTTTTCATTGATAATTTGAAATTTTTGGATGAATTGCCGAGTAGTGTGAATGTTTTCCCTAAAACATACAAGTTGATTGGATTCCACACATTAAAGCATATCAAGCAAGCACAAACATCTCATGTAGTCAAGACATGTCAAAATATAGGCACCCCACACTTAAGTCCTATCAAGGCATCAAGTTAACCAAGCACATGTTAAGAAATTATCAAATATAGGCATTCGCACATGCATAGTTCACATCCTCAAATTCTTGCACGAAACAAATAGAAATCCAATCAAAATAGGTATACTCAAAGATCGGGAGAGAAAACACTCACAAGCCTAGTTTAACGTCTTGGCTAAGACGGAGCCGATTCTCCTCTTAAGAGATAGGAAGCACACTTGAGGAGTCTTTTGCTAAGATCCCTCCTCAAGCGGGGCCTTGTACTTGATCGTGTCAAACCACCTTCAAATCCCATTTGAATTTCTTCCCACCAAGTCTACGATGGGCATCCAATTGCGATTTTGACCTCTTCAAACGTGGAAATCCCTTTATACCTAAGGGGTCATGAGAGCTTCTTCCAAATGATCTTGCAAAGTATGGCACGAAGCTCCCAAACTTGTCTCGAGACGTCGGAATGAAGAAAGAGTCTTCAAAGTTTGTCTCGAGCTTGATGGGCACACCTTCCTTTAATTTCTCAATAATTTCCTTGGGTGCCCACACCTCAATATCGCTCATTAAACTTCCATTTACTTGCATGCGAGGTGGCTTTCTCGTTTCTTCCATGTAGATCTCAACAAAGTCTTCATACCCATGAAGTTCTCGTGGCTTAATATCCTCTTCCTCGATTCCATCATCAACAAGAGAATCGGGTTCACATTTATGCTCTTCAATAGCGGGAGGGAGGTCTTCTTCATCCAAAAGAGATATCTCTTCAATGCATGATTCGTCATCGTCGAAGAATTCCTCATCGGAGAGCCAAGGTTTTGATGGAATGGTGAGCTCTTGTTCATTCTCGTCCAAACGATCTTGAGATGTGCTAGTAGTGAAGGATGCTTCACTCTTGCATTCCACCTCCTCTTCGTCACAAGATTTACTCTCCATCTCCTCATGAACGGCTTGTCGAACGGCTCTCATGAACTCATCCTCCCCTTCTTGATCCCTTTCTTCCCTTGAGGCATTAGGTTCAATAACTTCTTCTTCGGGTACCTCCTCCTCAACATCCATGTCTTCACATTCCATTGTTTGTTGTGACCATTCGCTTCCCAAAACTTTGTGTTGAGCACCCATCTCCCTCAATTGAGCCCATTCGCTTTTTAACTCATGGTTTCGAGCCTCCAATATTTTCAACTTAGCGTTCATCCTCTCTTGGTTTTCAAGGAGAGTGGCAAACATGGCTTCACAATCGGAAGGCTCATTTGAAGGTTGAGGAGGTTGAGGGTATGGAGGGTAGGAGTCTTCAATTTCGAAACATTGACTATCATTCCAATTTTGAGTGTAAGTATGTGATGGATTCCAAGAGTTTTCCCAATAGCCGTTTGGTTGCTCCTCTTCTTGGTCATCCCCATCCAAATTATAACGATTAGTTTGATAGTCATGCTCTTGGTAATTCCAATATGGTTGCTCCCCCTCTTGATAATATCCCTCATTAGAATAGACTTGTTGGCTTTGATTGTTCATCCAATAGTCTTCACAATGGGCATTTGGTTGATCATCTTCATAATAATCTTCATTGTCTTCATACTTCCTTTTGTCAACCAAACTCATCATGCTATCCACAATCTTTGTCAAATCAGCCAATTGATCTTCAATTGCATAATTCGAGGAGTCATCCTCTTCATAATAATCTTCATCGTGCATGGCTTGTTGGTTATAGTGGTCCATCCTCGCAAAACAAGATTAACGAAGTTAGTAAGGGATATGAGAGAAAGAGAAAAATATACAAGCATAAGAAAAAGAAAAATATTTACAAGACAAACTAAACTAATCTAATAGCACCTAGTTAATTAACCTATCCCCGGCAACGGCGCCATTTGATCGCTCGTAAATATAGTGTAAATACTCGATAAGTAAATCAAATACTTATGCTAAGTCACGTTAAATCAAAACATTTGTAAAGACTCGGGAAACCCAAGGTCGTACCCAAGAGATAGGTGATCAAACTAATTGCGCTAAGGATTAAATCTAGATTGTTTATGGTTTGGGGGGGGGGGGTTTATGCCTCGAAAGAGGTTGATAGCAATGATTTACTATCCAAAAAGAGAGATTCTAGCAAAGAAACGAATAAACGATCAATCAAAGAAGACTAGGGATTACTTCCCCACCTAGACAATTATAGTGATGATGATGTTAGATGTCAATTATGAATTTGCATGCACTTGAATAGAATTTAGCCATGTAACATTTCCCCTAAGTTCCACTCGCGCTACAACCTAGGATAAAGAGGTTACACCTCGCATAGGACCTCACACTCGCGCTCTATTGGCCCTATAGAACATGCATTTCTAATCTCACACTCGCGCTCTATTGATTAGATAAACATGTTCTTGTTAAACTCAAGCTATTCTCGTTAGAATTTAAGTGTCGCCATGTAACACAAAAGTCCTAATGCCTCTCCATTTATTTCATTAAATTCATGTTGATCAACGTGAGCTACATCAAACATGAAATTAAGCTAAGTTCTCATTGAGGACATTTCACAAACACCTTATGGGCAACTCTAATCATGTAGTTCAAATGAAGAGAATTCATGTGCAAACTCATTTAATATTGACATCAATGGTATTTACATCATCACAATATGTCTAGGGGATCCATAATCCCCAATCAAGTCACTACTCACACATGGTGAGATTACAATCAAACACAAATAAAAGAGATGGGTTTAGGAGTCTAGAACCAATTTGATGAATGAAAAGTATGAGAATCCTTGTTGTTGATCTTCTTCTTCACTTAATCACCCTTGAGATTTGTGCTAGATGCTCTTCAAAATTCGTGCCAAAAATCCCCCAAAAGTCCCCTTTTTCTTTCTCTCCAACTTTCTATTTATAGCTGAAAATTAGGGTTTCCGGTACTGTAGCACGGTTGAACCGCACGGCACAACACGAAGAAGGAATTTGAGCCGCACGGCACAAATAGCGGAAGAGATCATCTGAAGTTTCTGAGCATTTGAGCCGGGCGGCACAAATCATTGAGGAGTTTGTGCCGCGCGGCACAACCAGGGGAGAAGATCGTCTGAAGTTTCTGAGCATTTGTGCCGCGCGGCACAATCTTGCCCTTAATTTGTGCCGCGCGGTTCGGGTCCTCAGAGCCTCTTACCATCCGAATCTGATCTTGGTGCAAACTACAAAGCTGTAGTCCTTTGAAATACCTTTCCAACAAGCTAAAGATCAGCCAAATCGGACACCGTATGAGAGCGTTATGCCCAAAATACTCCGCAGAGGTCGGGTTGTCCCGTTTTGCCCGAAAAACCATGTTTTGCTCCGAAATGCTCGGTTTTGCTCCAAAATCAATGCCCACTTGTGTTCTCAGCTTAAACTCTGTAATTTGCCTGAAATGAACCACAAGGCATCGAATAGCAAGTAAAATCGTGATAAAACGAACGAAACAATAAGCATAGAGGTCGCCTAAAATGCATATAGATACAAAGATTGGAAGTCCAAGTGTTGCGACCACTGGAAAAAATACGGTAAAGAAGTCCCTTTAGAGTTTATTGATCGTCGTAATCAGTGGAAGTGGCTCGTATCCCATTTCAACAGCCCAGAACAGCAGGTAATTTGTGGTTTTCATTTGATTTTATTTTTTTAAATGAAGCACTGATTTTTTTACTTATTCCAACAGAAATTATCCCAAAGAATGAGTTATGCTCGATCAAAGAAGATTAATCATCACTCCGGGAAGATCCTCCTTGCTCGTAGGGCTAAGAGACATTTGGCCAAAGGACACAAGGCACCTCATGTGGCAAGTTATGGCGATGCGTACGCGGGTGAACCCGCTGCAGCCAAAAAATGGTATTTGGGTTGATTTTCTTAAATTTTCATATTGTTGGTTGCTTGGTGCCACATTAATTGTTGTTAAGTGATAGTACATATAAATTTGGCATATGAATAAATCTTTGTGATGCAGTGGCATAATGATGGCATAATTGTTGTTAAGTGGAAACTATTGGCAGTGGTTGGCATAATTGTTGTTAAGTGGAATAAATCTTTGTGATGCAGTGGTAAATATATTTTTCCAACTTAATATGATATAATGCAAAGCAAGTACGTACCTTGTTTTCCATTCTGCAGTGGTTGTTATGTGGTATACATATTGATTTATCTTGTAGTTGTATACCTATCTTAGTTTGTAGTTTAAAGGTTCTTTTAAATTTTGTGCAGGAGGAAATGGAAAATAAGGTTCGTGATATGCTTGATGAAGGCGGAGGTTCCTTAGATGAACCTCTCTCGGAGGAAATCCAACTCGCTATCATAAGTGAATCGGTTGGCGAGAAAAAAGGGACCCGAATTTCTGGTGCTGGGAAATGTTTTAGGAAGCCTCCACGCCCTAGAGGTGGAGCTAAAGTGGCTGCCCAAACTTCACAAATGAGAGAGGAGATGATTAGGGCCAAGGAGGATTCAGTGAAAAAAGATGAGAGGATACTCATCTTAGAAGAAAAAATGCGGGAGCTTGAAGATCTTGTGCGAGGAGGGGCAGGAAGTAACAATGTTTCGGATGGAGCGAGCTGTGGTATGAGGCGACCTTGATATTTTACTGAAGTTTAGTGATCATTTTGAAGCTCATGCTTGGAACTTTTCAGAATATGGCCAACTGCTATGAACTTTTCAGTTTGTATTTTGATGTTTGCTTGGAACTTGTTGTTGAATTATGTATCTTTTTGAAAGCTATCAACTATGCTGGTTTATAATTTAACAGGTTCATGTTTTAGTTTATGAATCTTCAAAAAATGTTTATAAGCTATCAAAACTGGATTCGAAAAAATGTATCAGAAAAATGAATTTTCTAAAATGTTTATGTGACATCCAAAGTAAGTTACTTAAAGTCCTATGTGACTGACCTTAATTCAGTCGCCCAACCCTTTGAACGACATATTCATATGAATATGTCGCCCAAGGTCCAGGAGACAGAGAAAATTAGGTTCAGTCGCCTAAATACTTAAGCGACAGAGGATATTAGGTTCAGTCGCCTATATACTTGGGCCACATTGCTTGGGCTACAGACCTTAGGCGACACACAGTTAGTCACATAAGTCTCTGGGCGACTAAAAATAAACTTAGGCGACACATTTAGGTCAGTCGCCAAAGAGGCAAAATGGTGTAGTGCAGAGAGGTGGCAAACAAGTTGAGATGAGTCCAGTTCAGTCTACTAGAAGTGAATAATTTAAAAGCTACCACCTTCGCACCGGCTGGACCAGAACAGTCAGTGGAAGCTACTAGCAAGTTAGAGTAGGAAAAAAAGACTGCAGAACAAACACTCTACAAGACTCACATCCCATTTCCTCACAGATTTGCTGCACAAAAGTCTAACAAACTATTCAGAAAATTTGTGGATAGGATTCAAACCCTCTACATCACGTTGCCGCTCACTGAAGCTGACATCTTTCCGATGTGGTTGAGAAGTTGTTTTGGTCGAGTTCAGAACAATATCTAAAACAACTTATGCGCTAAATAACGTAAAGCGAAAATTAAAATGACACGCAAAGTTATTATCCAGTTCGGCGTTAACGAGCCTACGTCTGGGGGGCTATCACTTAGCCCGGTGGATAGTAATTCACTAATAATGAG
Source organism: Rhodiola kirilowii (assembly GCA_033675215.1). Lineage (NCBI taxonomy): Eukaryota > Viridiplantae > Streptophyta > Magnoliopsida > Saxifragales > Crassulaceae > Rhodiola > Rhodiola kirilowii. The sequence goes on from CM066194.1 coordinate 5,138,853, forward strand.
TATTGAGAGTACATGGTTTTATGTTTACAGAGTACCTCTTAAACAACCTGAGCCTCAGACATTCTAGTAACCGCAATCTAGGTCACCCCTAGATTTGAGCTCCTCCGCCATATCCACCAATGTGGTCCTCCGTGAGAACCAGTGCCTTCTTCCTAATGCGCAGAACAAAACATCAGTGCGTTAACCTTCAGCGTTGTTCTACTATCAATCTGCTGAGCACCAGCACAGATTGAATCCGAGCGCCGTGAGTAATCAGTGACGATTAGTTCACCGGCCGTTTGCCTCCTCCTCCCTTCAGTGAGTATGAGCTTGAATAATTTCTCCGTAAGTGCTGACTAATACCTTCGCATTAGTCTTACTATATAGGCGGTAGAAACCCTAATGCCAATCGGATTCCTAATATAAACCGCATATATCATTAGGAAATCTTTCCTAATCTTTTGCGCATATCTCTTGTAGATAATCCTCCAATGTATATCTTTAATCTTGATTAGGCAATCTTTGATTATCTTCATAGCTAAGATAGCTTCATGCGCAAGCAACCTCCTAACCGACTTCTTGATATCTACGATATGCATCTTAGCACCGACTTGCCAAATTCATTCCCGGATATTCACTGCTGCGTCTGAGTTGTGCTACCTCGACTGAGACAAGTTTCCAAATTTGAATTTGGAAACTTCCAACTTCTGTCCATTAATGTGCAACCGTCTTGGTCTTCCAACGATCGACTGAGTTTCCTAATCCGAATTGGGAAACATTCCATCTGCTTAACCTTGTTCCAGGACAGTTGTCTCATCTAGTCTAGAACAACAGCTTGAACAACTATACTAAGTTTTGCCAAACTACATGCCATAAACTAACAATCTCCCCCTTGGCATTTTTGGCAAAACTAACTACCTGTAATCTATATGTACTACTATTACAGTTGAATCTTTGAGGAGATTTCAAACTCCTAAGCTGTGCTACTAACTAAGCAACTAACTGAATCTTTGAGGAGATTTCAAACTCCGAAGAGAATAAGCTTTCAACAAATCTTTTAAAGAGATTTCAAACTCTTACCAAGCAATTATCAAAAGCACAGTCGAATCTTTTAAGGAGCTTTCAAACTCCGAAACTACTCCCCTTTTTGCCACAAAAAGACAAGGGAGAAAGTACGATGAGCAATACCTTCGGTCAGCAGATCCTCTTCGAGTTCGATATTTAAGACGCTCGCCCTTCCTACTAGGTCAACCTATCACACACAATGTTCAACAAAACGCTAGGCGGGAATCGAGCGGACAGGGTCCCGAAAAGACTAATCGGGGATTAATCGGGGCCTAAGCGAGGATTAATCAGTTCGAACTTTTTTATATTTTTAAATATATATACAAAAATATATTATATAGTGTTGTATCAATATTACTTTAATTTGAAATTAATTCTTAAAATGATAGTTTAATATAGTAGTTTCAAATATGAGTCATAAACTTCTAAACTTAAAGAATTTGAAATTTTATAATTGGAATTATGCCTGATTTATTGTATGTTATAAGGTAATGGGACTAAATTGGGCTAATTTAAAATTAAAACATCCAAATAAAAAAATATATTAAATAAATAAGAAAATGACCGCCTAGGCGGCCCAGGCGGCCGTTTTCTTGAACACTGATCACACATACGACACGCTCGCTCTGGTTGACTACCTTATACTGGAACAACTTAGTTGTCGACAACACATAGACCCAGTGAGGATATAAGTGTTTCAAACTGAAGGTTTTCCAAGGCTTTTGTGAAGATGTCCGCTAGCTGCTTCTCCGTAGATACATGTGTCAAGGTGATTATCTTCTTCTCCACTAGCTCTCGAATGAAATGATGCCTGATGTCGATATGCTTTGTTTTGGAGTGATGAACTGGATTCTTGGATATGTTGATAGCACTCATGTTGTTACAGTAGAGAGTCATCACATCTTGCTTTACTCCGTATTCTTCTAGCATCTGTTTCATCCACAACATCTGAGTACACAAACTTCCGGCTGCAATATATTCCGCTTCAGCAGTAGATAGGGATATACTGTTCTGCTTCTTACTGATCCAAGAAATTAGATTGTTTCCTAAAAAGAAACATCCTTCTGAGGTGATTTTGCGATCCTCTGCATTCGCGGCCCAATCTGCATCGCAATAGCCTACAGGGCACGAGTTGGAGTCCTTAGTGTACCACAACCCATAGTCGGCTGTTCCGCAGACATATCTGATAATCCTTTTTACATTCATCAAGTGGCATTCCTTGGGATTAGCTTGATATCTGGCGCACACACCAACTGCATGAGCAATATCTGGTCTGCTAGCTGTTAGGTAGAGTAAGCTCCCAATCATACTTCTGTACATCGTTTGATCCACCCTTGTACCAGCTTCATCCTTGGTGATCTTCACATGAGTTGCAGCATGGGTTCTTTTATGTGACACTTTCTCCAGGTCAAATATTTTGATCAAGTTCCGAGCATATTTGCTCTGTGAGATAAAGATGCCGTCTGCTTTTTGCTTAACTTGCAATCCAAGGAAGTAACACATCTCCCCTACCATGGTCATTTTGAATTCACTCTGCATCTGTTCAACGAACTTTTCCACCATCTTCTAATTGCTAGACCCGAACACGATGTCATCCACATAGATTTGAGAAATGACGAAGTCGCATTTTATGTGCTTTACAAAAAGTGTCTTGTCTACTCCCCTCGCACATAGCCATGGTCGATAAAGAATTCAGTAAGACGCTCGTACAATGCTCTGGGTGCCTGCTTAAGACCATAGAGAGCTTTCTTCAGGTGATACACGTGGTCCGGATGGTGAGGGTCTTCGAAACCCTTCATTTGAGCCACATAGACTTCTTCATTTAGCAGCCCATTCAGAAAGGCACTCTTGACATCCATTTGGAACAACTTGAATTTTAGATGACACGCAAGGGCCAATAGTAATCGAATGGCCTCTAACCGAGCAACTGGGGCAAAGGTCTCATCGAAATCTACTCCTTTAATCTGAGTGTACCCTTGAGCAACAAGCCTAGCCTTGTTTCTAGTGATGGTTCCCTGTTCATCAGTTTTGTTTTTGAAGATCCACTTTGTGCCAATAACGTTCATACCTTCAGGTCGGGGGACAAGATCACGTACATCGTTTCGCTGGAATTCACCAAGCTCTTCTTGCATGGCCATCACCCAGTATTCGTCATTGATAGCCTCCTTGATATTTTTGGGTTCTAGAGTCGATAAGAAGCAAGAAAGACCAGCCAGATTTCGAAAGTTAACTTGTTTACCTCAAGTTCTCATTCCTTCAGTTGGATCGCCGATGACCTCAGTAATGGGATGATTTTTATCAATAGTTCGTGAAGGTTGGAGGACCCGAGATGGGGCTGGAGCAGTCTCCACTCTAGTGTCCTCGTATGTTTGATCATTGTCTTGAGCAGGAGGGTCTGATTCCTTATCCGGAGCAGCTTCAGTGTGTTCCGCTTGGACAGATGGTTGTTTCGGGAATGTTGGGACATCATCATCCTCTGCAGTAGTTGTTACAAGGTATCTGAAACAACATCCTTCACAACAACATTGATTGATTCCATTCTTGCTCCAGTGCATTTGTTGTAGACTCGATAGGCACGACTGTTCGTGGGGTATCCCAGAAAGACTCCTTCATCACTTTTAGGATCCATTTTTTGTAGATACTCTCGGTCTCTAAGGATGTAGCATTGACTACTGATCGGTCAAGTTCTTGACCCATTATTCACCTCATTCGATGATGGATTAGGTTTGTTTTCTGAACACTTTGTTATCATTTAATCTCTTTTCCTAGTGTTTCAGGTTTGAATTACACGATGACTCCATATGAACCTGATTGCACGAAAAGATGAAGAAAGTCAGTCAAAATCCAGCATAAGAGCCGTAGGCCCGTGACGAACCTCCTGGTCACGGGCGTTACGGGTAGCTCGAGCTCGATCAGGAGAGGCTGAAAACACTCGCTGCCAACTGCCCGTGACGAACCTCTCGGTCACGGGTGTTACGGGCGATAGGAGCCGATTCAGGAGAGGCATGGATTTCATCCACCCGTGACCAGCCGTTCTGACCCGTGACGAAGTGAGGTCACGGGACCGTCATGAATTACAACTGATTTCCTAAATTCGACTTTTGGGCTTATTTTGGAAATAACAAGTATTTTCCTATAAATAGAGGGCTCGACCAGATCTAAAAGGTGGTTAAATTTTGAAGAGAAGAAACCCTAACTTGGGAGAGAAGACAGAATTCATCGTGAGGATTAACGAGCTTCATCGTTTGCGGTTTACTCGTCCCTTACTTTCATTATACACTGTTTTAGGTTTAATTACCATGAACAGTGAGTAGTCCTCTTTTTTCCGGGATCCTACGGATCCCGTGCTATGTAACCCTAACTCTTCATGTGATCAATTAAAGTTTATGTTTATGCAATTCGATTATTCAATTTCAATGTGTGCTTCATATTATCGTTCTATGCATGTATTTACATCAAAGGGTATGTTTGCATTGGTAGAACGTATTTAGGTTATATGCCGAAAGGTGGATGGGCCCTAGGGATTAACCGGAATGCATGAAATTGATATTAGGTCATGTTACATGATTTGATAGGAAAACCATTATTTTAATAAATCGAAGTCGTTGATAATCCGTGGATCGGCGGCGTTCAACGATGGAGATTGATCTAGACAATGATCCATGGATGGGCGGCTTGTCTAGTGTTATTTCGGTTTTATTCCATATTCGATAGCATAAATATTTAACTTGCCATGATTGCATGATTAGTGGGTTAGCACGGGTGAAGTAGGATTCTGGGATTCTTTCTCTGATAAAAACACAACATTTAATTTTCTGCAATTTAATTTCTGCACTTTTCACAACAAACCAAACAATTTTCAATCGGAATAGCTAAATAGGTCACTTGTTAACTAGTACTCGCACGCCTTGCTCCTAGGATCGACCCTTGGCTTACCAAGGATTATAAATTTTGTTTGACTGCAATTTGACCCCTAAAACTAATAATTTGACAACTATAAAGGGTTAAAAATACGCTTGTCAACTGCCGAAGATATGAAAGTATTTCACCGTAGGCCTTTTTCCTTTCCACAATTCATAACTCGTATTTTCTGTGCCCGAACGTATCATTACTCTGTTGATGACATAGCAGGCCGTGTTCATGGCTTCGACCCAGAATTTTAGGAGTACCTTCTTTGCATGAAGCATAACTCTGGCCATCTCCTGAATGGTGCGGTTCTTTCTTTCGACAACTCCATTCTGCTGAGGTGTGATTGGTGAAGCGACTGTTAAGTTATCCCTTTTTGAGAGCAGAAGGTAGAAAGGTTGAAATTCTCAAACTCCTTGCCATGATCACTTCAGATGTTCACAATATGTTCCCTTTTGTCTTCTCTTTCCCGTTCCAATCTATTGCACAGATGAATACAGGCTTGGACATCATCTGACTTCTCACGCAAGAAGCTAGACTAGGTGAACCGAGAGAAGTCATCAACATAGACGAGAGCATACCTTTTGCCTGAGTAGCTTTCAACTTGCATGGGGCCCATCAGGTCGATGTGAAGCAGTTCCAGGGGTCTACTTGTGTTGATCTGAGTGGTGTGTTTGTGTGAAACTTTGATCTGCTTCCCAATTTGACAGTCTCCGCACACGATGCTCAGCTCGCCTTGGACTTTAGGTATTCCACGCACAAGGCCATCAGAGGCAATTTTATGGAGAGTTCTCAAGTTCACATGACCCATTCGCTGATGCCACTCATCTCTTCAGAATTACTCAGTAGGCAGGTTGTTTCAGCATCCGGTCTGCCTAGGTTTAGAAGATAACAGTTGTTGGATGACCTTCTTCCAGTGAGGACGGGGTTGTCATCCTTATTCAAGACCACACATTCGTCCTGCATAAATTGAACTTGGTGCACTCCATCACATAATTAGCTTATGTTAATCAGATTTGCTTGTAAGCCTTTGACCAAAAGAACTTCTTTTAATCTGGGAAGACCTGGAACATTTAAGGTTCCTTTTCCTAGAATTCCACCTTCTACTCCATCACTAAAAGTAACATTGGGTTTTCCCTTGCACTCCTCTAAGTTGGTTAGAAACTCAGGATTCCCAGTCATGTGTCTCAAACATCCACTGTCGAAGTACCATCTCTCCTTCTTAAGATGACTCGTGGAACTAAAGGTAACACAGCATGCATCACTTCTTTGCTTAACTCTCCAGACTTGTTTTACCTGAGGTTTCAATGCTTGTTTCGTCAACCTGACATATTTGTGGAATTCCCGACGTCTTGATTTGATGTGACCAATCCGATTGTAGAAGAAGCACCTTCGTCTATCGTGTCCTTTTTGAGCATACCATGTTGTTCTTCTTCGAGGTGGTTTCACTGAGGTGTAATGTGGATGAGGGTAAGATTTGACATGCACGGTTGCTGGAGTATAATGGGGACGATGGTCAGCTTTAACAAACGTTGTCTTCCCGGATCCTAGACCTTTGTGACCACCGCTAACCCGCTGAGCTCCTAGAATGGTGTCCAGATCTTTTGTTCCTGAATTAAGCATTTTGATAGACTTCTTCAAGTTGTTGAGTTCTTCCACAGTCTCGTTATGAGCAAGTTTGTTTGTCTCAATTTCACATTTCAAGGCATCCATAATATTAAGCAGGTTTACCTCTCTTCGTTACAAGGCAGCATTCTTTGTCTTTAAATCATCGATTATCTCAGGGTGCTCGCCTTGACTTTTCTCAATCTGGACTTTCAGTGCTGACACCACAGCAAGCAATTCTAACTTTTGAGCAGTAAGTTCAGCCTGTTCACCTTTCATTTCACTCAGTTGGGCTTTAAGGGCAGTGATGGTTTGTTGTTGTTCCTTCTTCTGAGCTCGAAGAGCGGCAGCCTCTTTCCAGAGTTCTTCCTTTTCCTTCTTTATTTCTGCAAGGGTACTGCTATGCTTTTTGTTTCGCTTAACTTCAATCACCCATTGTTGGAGCAGCTCCTTGTAGTTGTCAACAATTTCTTTCTCAGTGATTTCTTTGTCATCATTGCAGTTGGAGGTCAGGGCCATTTCCTCAAGCGAAGGTTGATCTTCTTCCTGATTAACACAGCTGGTAAGAGCCACAAAATTATTGCGCTCACTTTCTTGGTCGGATTCACTGTCACTCTAGTTGACCACATAAGCATTCTTCTTCTTCTGGGTGTTGATACATTCTGCTCGAATGTGTCCATACCCTTCACATTCTCTGCATTGAATTCCTTTGCCTTTGTTGTCACGATTGGAGTCTCCAGACTGATTCCCCTTATGATCTCTACCATCCTTCTGGAATCTCGAATTAGATGACTGACCAGAATCAGTCCCTTTATTGTACTCGCTTCTCATGTACTTTCCGAAGTTTTTAGCAAACACAACATACTGTTGTTCCGATGATTCACCCGTCTTGTCTTTAACAACTTTAGCTTTTAGACCGATGCTGGTGACCTTAGTGAGTCGATCTTCTTCATTCATATCCATCTCATGGGTCTGAAGAGATCGTATCAGTTCATCCAACCTCATGGTTTTCACATCATGAGCTTCCATGACTGCTAGAGCCTTCATAGCAAACCTCTTTGTTAAGGACCTAAGCACCTTTCTGACCAGCATCTCCTCGTTTATTGGTTCTCCCAGGGCAAAGGATTCATTAGATATGTCGAGGACTCTTGTGTTGAAATCGGCCTTGGTCTCATCCTCTTGCATCCTCAGACTCTTGAATTTTGAAGTAACTGTCTCCATCCCAGATATTTTGACCTTGGTCGTACCTTCATGAGCGGTTCACAGTATGTCCCATGCCTTCTTGGCTACTTCACAAGTAGATATCATTTTGAAGTTCTTTCCATCAACTCCCGAGAATATGGCATTCATTGCTTTGGAGTTTGCGGCTTCAGCACTTTTATGGATCTCGGACCACTTGTCTTTAGCAAGAAGACAAACCTTGCCCTCTTCGTCGGTGGTCACTGGGTGTGTCCATCCTTGTTCAACAGCCTCCCACACCGACTCATCATGCGACTTCACGAATGCCTTCATTCGCACTCTCCAGTAGCCATATGTGTTTCCTTCAAGTAGCGGGGGTCTCGTGATATTCTTTCCCTCCCTTAGATCCATCTCAACACCTTTCGGATCTTACTCTGTATGTTAAGTATTTGCTCTGATACCAATTGAAATCTTTCCGAGGTGGTTGAGAAGTTGTTTTGGTCGAGTTCAGAACAATATCTAAAACAACTTATGCACTAAATAACGTAAAGCGGAAATTAAAATGACACGCAAAGTTATTACCCAGTTTGGCGTTAACGAGCCTACGTCCGGGGGGCTATCACTTAGCCCGGTGGATAGCAATTCACTAATAATGAGTATTGCGAGTACATGGTTTTATGTTTACAGAGTACCTCTTAAACAACCTGAGCCTCGGACACTCTAGTAACCGCAATCTAGGTCTCCCCCTAGATTTGAGCTCCTCCGCCGTATCCACCAATGTGGTCCTCCGTGAGAACCAGCGCCTTCTTCCTAATGCGCAAAATAGAACATCAGTGCGTTAACCTTCAGCGTTGTTCTACTATCAATCTGCTGAGCACCAGCACATATTGAATCTGAGCGCCGTGAGTAATCAGTGACGATTAATTCACCGGTCGTTTGCCTCCTCCTCCCTTCAGTGAGTATGAGCTTGAATAATTTCTCCGTAAGTGCTGACTAATACCTTCGCATTAGTCTTACTTATATAGGCGGTAGAAACCCTAATGCCAATCGGATTCCTAATCTAAACCGCCTGTATCATTAGGAAATCTTTTCTAATCTTTTGTGCATAACTCTTGTAGATAATCCTCCAATGTATATCTTTAATTTTGATTAGACAATCTTTGATTATCTTCATAACTAAGATAGCTTCATGCGCAAGCAACCTATTAACTGACTTTTTGATATCTTCGATATACATCTTAGCACCGACTTACCAAATCCGTTCTCGGATATTCACTGCTGCGTCTGAGTTGTGCTAGGTCGACTGAGACAAGTTTCCAAATCTAAATTTGGAAACTTCCATCTTCTGTCCATTGATGTGCAACCATCTTGGTCTTCCAACGGTCGACTGAGTTTCCTAATCTGAATTAGGAAACATTCCATCTGCTTCAACTTGCTCCAGGACAGTTGTCTCATCTAGTCTAGAACAACAGCTTGAACAACTATACCAAGTTTTGTTAAACTACATGCCATAAACTAACAGAAGGTATCACTCTGATTTCAACATATGCCCAGTTTATGCAAGACATCCTCATGGTTAAGAGGAACATCGATGAGCATTGGAGAGTGGATGTAAGCGAAGAATGCAGTTCAATAATTCAGCATAAACTATACCACCAAAGTTGAAAAAACCTTGGAGTTTATCAAACCCTTGTAATATCGGTGGCATTAATCATAAATAGGAGGAAATAAGTATTCTCATTGATATTGGTCTTCAACCATATGATCTCTATTTATATTGTTACAAGACGATCATGAAAAGTCATAAATTTAATACAAATAAATATCTATTGAAAGCAGTGTTATTAAAATCGGACCGGTGATCGAATCGGTCAAGTCATTGGGTCAATGGGTCAGTGGTTCAACCGGGTCGAACCGGTTTGACCCGCACAAATTAAATAATAAAAATAAAATACTTATATATGATATTATAATTTAACATATTTATGAGAATAAATATTACATGTTTATGATCTGATTACAATAACATACCATAACAAATTTAGAATTTAATAAAGTACTAATCAATAGTACAACAATAACAATTTTAGTCTTAATTTGTAAGTCACAACAATAAGAGATTTCTAAAACTAATTGAATTTCTAGCTAAATTGATAATAAGTAATAATTTTATAGATTTGATAAATGAATATAAATTATTGAAACACATAATAAAACAAGAATCATGTTTAGTTTGGTGGAATGAGAGGGGATAATTATAGAGGAAGACTAGGTTCGAGTCTTGTTTAAGTCAAAATAAATTTATATTTTTTCAGACCAAATCGAACCGATTGAACCAATCAAATACCATTTTAATGAAAAATTGGGTCAATCGGGTCAACCGACCGGGTCTTAACCGGTTATTGACCGGGGTTGACCGAGTCGATGCATTTCCGATCCAATTATAGAACCGAATCGGTCTGATGACCGATTCCCGGTCCAACCGGTTGAACTGGCCGGTCCGGTTTTAAGAACACTGATTGAAAGAGGGTACGTAATAATATGAACACTATAATTGGCACACAAAATGCCAAGAGAGTCATCCAACTTTATCATTATAGTCATAACACCGAATTATTTTTATACATGAATGCGATTCAGGTACAAACCGATTTATATATAAAAACTACAAACCGATTTTAAGCTGACACGTGTCTCATTTAGTCGAAATCCCGAACAAACACACGGAGGGGTATTATAGTCATTCCACACAGAGGGGTATAAAGCTAATAATGTTATTTTCAATTTAGTTCACGAGTTGTTAATGATCATACTTAAAAACGATGATGATCAGACTTAAAAATGATGATGATCAGACTTAAAAAATACAATGATGATCAGACTTAAAAACAATAATGATCAGACTTAAAAACAATGATGATCAGACTTAAAAACAATGATGATCAGACTTAAAAACGATGATGATCAGACTTAAAAAAACAATGATGATCAGACTTAAAAACAATGATGATCAGACTTAAAAACGATGATGATCAGACTTAAAAAACAATGATGATCAAACTTAAAAACAATGATGATCAGACTTAAAAACAATGATTATCAGACTTAAAAAATGATGATGATCAGATTTGAAATTGAGAATGATCAGACTTAAAGAGAGAATGATCAAACTTAAAAATTTGTAATAATCAGACTTAAAATTAAGAATGATCAGACTTAAAGAGAGAATGATCAGACTTAAAAATTGTTAATGATCAGACTTAAAATTGAGAATGATCAGTCTTAAAGAGAGAATGATCAGCGTTACAACTGGTAACTAAAAGACTACAAATTGAGAATGATCAGACTTAAAAATTGTTAATAATCAGACTTAAAATTAAGAATGATCTCAGACTTAAAGAGAAAATGATCAGACTTAAAAATTGTTAATGATCAGACTTAAAATTAAGAATGATCAAACTTAAAGAGAGAATGATTAGACTTAAAATTGATAACTAAAAGACTACAAATTGAGAATGATCAGACTTAAAACTGGCAACTAAAAGACTACAAATTGAGAATGATCAGACTTAAAGAGAGAATGATCAGACTTAAAAATTGGTAATAATGAGACTTAAAATTAAGAATGATCAACCTTAAAGAGAGAATGATCAGACTTAAATTTTTTTAATGATCAGACTTAAAATTGAGAATGATCAGACTTAAAAATTATTAATGATCATTAAAAATTGGTAATAATCAGACTCAAAATTAAGAATGACCAGACTTAAAAATTGGTAATAATCAGACTTACAATTAAGAACTATCAGACTTAAAGAGAGAATGATCAGACTTAAAAATGGTTAATGATCGACTTAAAATTGAGAATGTTCAGACTTAAAGAGAGAATGATTAGACTTAAAACTGGTAACTAAAAGACTACAAATTGAAAATGGTAAGACTTAAAGAGAGACTGATCAGACTTAAAAATTGGTAATACTCAGACTTAAAATTAAGAATGATCAGACTTAAGAGAGAATGATCAGACTTAAAAATTGGTAATAATAAGACTTAAAATTTAGAATGATCAGACTTAAAGAGAGAATGATCAGACTTAAAAATTGGTAATAATAAGACTTAAAATTAAGAATGATCAGACTTAAAGAGAGAATGATCAGACTTAAAAATTGTTAATGATAAGACTTAAAATTGAGAATGATCAGACTTAAAAGAGAGAATGATTAGACTTAAAAATTGTAGCAAATTTTACTGTAGTGAAAGTCGAATTTTATTCAAGATTATCAGACTTAAAAATGTACTGTAGCGAAAGTCAAATTTTACTGTAGCAAAAGTCAACTTTTATTGTAGCAAAAGTCAAATTTTATTCTAGATGATCAGACTTAAAAATGTACTGTAACGAAAGTCAAATTTTACTGTAGCAAAAGTCAAATTTTATTCGAAATAACCAGACTTAATGCATGTTGATCAGACTTAAAAACGTACTGTAGCGAAAGTCGAATTTTACTGTAGAAAATTTTACTGACTATTATACCCCTCTATCTTTTATGTATTTTTAAATATGTCCGCGTGTGTTTTTTTATTTACAAAAAGAAATCCGAACGGGTTGAATTTTGATTGATCGATTTTTACACGTGTCAATTTTTTTATGAATTTGTTGTTTTTATTTATAATTTTGGTTTGTATTTGATTCAAATATTATAACTTATGACACATAAAAATATGTTGTCTTAATAATCGTTGATTTTATTTTGATTGAATAATGGTTGATTTGGACTGTGCTTATCTGTAGTTTTGTGCACTAAAATTAGTTTTTTATTTGAGTGTATGGATTTATTTTAATATTCAAATTCAGATTAGTTGAGGTAAAAAATCAAGGTTAAGTTTTTTGATTTTGATTTTTAATCAGAACAAGTACAGATGATAATAGAAGGAAAATAACTACAAAAAACAGAATAATTCTGAAAATTCCACAGACTGTTGTTAACGAGTTTGTGATTCCATCATATGTCCATGCCTATGGTGAAGCTGCATTATGTTACACATTTTTTGACGTGCAAATAATTTTCATGAAAATTGTAATACCTTATCACAGACTACAAATTGAGAATGGTCAGACTTAAAGAGAGAATGATCAAACTTAAAATTGATAACTAAAATACTACAAATTGAGAATGATCAGACTTAAAATTGGTAACTAAAAGACTACAAATTGAGAATGATCAGACTTAAAGAGAGAATGATCAGACTTAAAACTGGTAACTAAAAGACTACAAATTGAGAATGATCAGACTTAAAACTGGTAACTAAAGACTACAAATTGAGAATGATCAGACTTGAAGAGAGAATGATCATACTTAAAATTGATAACTAAAATACTACAAATTGAGAATGATCAGACTTAAAATTGGTAACTAAAAGACTACAAATTGAAAATGATCAGACTTAAAACTGGTAACTAAAAGACTACAAATTGAGAGTGATCAGACTTAAAGAGAGAATGATCAGACTTAAAACTGTTAACTAAAAAGACTACAAATTGAGAATGATCGGACTTAAAGAGAGAATAATCAGACTTAAAAATTGATAATTAAAAGACTACAAATTGAGAATGATCAGACTTAAAGAGAGAATGATCAGACTTAAAACTTGTAACTAAAAGACTTAAAGAGCGAATGATTAGACTTAAAAATTGTAGCAAATTTTACTATAGCGAAAGTCAATTTTTATTCAAAATGATCAGACGTAACGCATGTTGATCGGACTTAAAAACGTACTGTAGCGAAAGTCGAATTTTACTATAGCAAAAGTCAAATTTTATTCAAAATGATCAGACTTAACGCATGTTGATCAGACTTAAAAACGTACTGTAGTGAAAGTCGAATTTTACTGTAGCAAATTTTAGGATGATTATACCCCTCATATTTTTTATGTATGTTTAAATAAGACCGCGTGCGTTTTTTTATTTACAAAAAGAACCCCGAACGGGATGAATTTTGATTGATCGATTTTTACACTTGTCAATTTTTTTTATGGATTTGTAGTTTTTATTTATAATTTTGGTTTGTATTTGATCCAAATCCTACAGTCATAGCAACGAATTATTTTTATACATTATTATAACTTATGACAGATGAAAATAATCGTTGATTTTTGTTTTTGATCGAATAATGGTTGGTTGGGACCATCTGTAGTTTTGTGAGTATGGATTTATTTTAAGATTCAAATTCAGAGTAGTTGAGGTAAAAATCAAGGTTAAGTGTTTTGATTTTGATTTTAAATTATTATTAATAGAAAACTGTTAACCAATTATTTTTAGCATTTACATAATCCAAAGATTCATGTTGCTTCGAAATCTAATGTCAGTAAGACAGTAACTGTGGACTAAAAGGCTCAGAGGCTTTCTTCATTTGGAAACCAAAGGATCGCGCGCAAGACACGTTTTACTGTGTTCAACATAAAGAGAAGTAAAATCATTACAAGCAAAATCTGGGAGAATGGTGTATTGTACAATATGTCAGATTTGTAACATAGAGAGCTTGATGGGTTTCTACAAGCTGATCATTTTCCTTTTCGCCGCTTTTGAAGGGCACTGCAGACCATTTTCCTTTTGGTTGTTCTTTCAAACCGACGCAGCCAAAGTGGAACCAGTCAATCGCTTGCACTGTTTAACAAAATAATACAGGCGTAGAGTGGGAGAGGGTCATGCCATAATTAAGATTGGGGAAATGTATGAAATTGAAAAGGCATCAAGCATACATTGGGGGTTATCGCATGCAACCATCCCCCCATTAGCTAACTTCGTTGCAGAGGCAGTAGGTTGGTTACCACAGTTATATCGGAACCAAAAAATGTGAGTGTCCATTTGAGCTAAGAGGTCGACCAATACCTCCAGAAGGTGTCATGTGGGGTTTGAGGGTAATATGTGGTATTCACAACCAAAAGGCAGCAGAGTTCATGGATGGCCACGAGTATCCGTCTAGGTTAAAACCAATGGAGAAAGAACTTGTGCTGGACATGGCCAATAGTACTGCACCTCGTGAGATTCTTAGTATTCTGAAACAAAAAGATTCGTCAAACAGTACAGGGATAAAAAGCCTTTACAATATAATTTGCACAAATAAATCTGCAAAACGGGGTGGTCTAACTCAGGTTCAATTTGTATTGGAGCAACTAATCAAAAAAAATACCTACATGATTATTGCACAAACCCAGATACAAATGAAATTACTGACATCCTTTGGGTCCATCCAAAAAGTCTAGCCCTTGCTGTCAATTTTTCATCTGTTTTGATTATTGATGCCACATATAAGACTAATGAGTATCACTCGCCACTACTGGAGGTTATGGGTATAACGTCCACAATGCGAACTTACTCGCTTATGTTAGCATATGTTAGTCATGAGAGGGTAGAAAATCTGACATGGGCATTATATTAAGCATTTTGAAGAGACTGATGGTTGAAAAAGGGGCGACACTGCCATCTGTATTTGTTTCGGATCGAGATTTGGCTCTTATAAATGCCATTGGAACATGTTTTCCTTTATCGCATCACATCCTTTGCATTTGGCACATAAACCAGTGTGTACTGAAGAAATGTAGACCTATGCTTGGTCTGGAGTGGAACCAATTTTTTTCGTCATGGCACTCCCTCATAAATTCATCGACGGAGTGGTCTTATAACCAAAAGTGGAAAGTAATGTGCGAGGAGTATCAACGATTTCAGCGCGCCCTAAATTACCTATGGGAGACATGGTTGCACCCTCATCGAGAACAGTTTGTGTCAGCATGGATTGACGCATCTATGCACCTTGGAAGCAATTCAAGCCAAAGGTAAAAATAAATTATTATTTTGAATAATATTTTTATTTTATTGTAAACATTATAGTATATGTGATTGATAAAGAATAATATATATTTCAGAGCGGAAGGGGCACATGCGAGATTGAAAATGTATTTGGGAGATATTATGTCGTCCCTAGATACATCATTTGATAAAATACACAAGATGTTGACAAATCAATTCGGAGATATTCAAAAGTCATTTGAGAGATCTCTCCACATTCCGCGCCATGCACATTTACATGACAATATTTTCAATGAAGTGAGGTGTCAAATTTCGCTAGAGGCAATGGAAATTATTTCTGCCGAGCTGAAATGTGTTGATGATACGTCATACCAATCAGTGGGCAACTGCAGCTGTACAATTAGAAAAATATATGGACTGCCGTGCAAGCACGATCTTGCACATTATCGTCACTTTTCTATTCCAATTCCTATAATAAGTATCCATGCTCATTGGAGGAGGTTATCAATGCACGTATATGACCAACCTAATGAGGAATCACGGCGAAATAGGACATCTCACGTTGTTGACATATTAGATAAGATGAATCCAGAAATGCGGGACCATATGATAGATCGGTTTCTTGATATGGCAGATCCATCTCAAAGCACAGTTCGAGTCCCTTCGTACAATATAGAGCGTAAAGGTCGACCTAGTGACAAAGACGAGCGAATCAGACGCCGCATGCCTTCTTTTGTGGATATATCCACTTCAGGATCTGGGGTCTATCAGAAAAATATAACATCTCCAAAGAGAGGTCGACATAAGAAGGGATCTGGGGTTCGTAGTACTACATCAACCAATGACCACTCTAGAGTTCCGAGTACATATGATATCTACATTGATCAATTACCTATGGTTATGCATCACTATATTTCTGACATTGTTGATGTTGCACCAGATGGTCATTGTGGATTTAGGGCGATAGCTGCACTAATCGGATTGGGTGAAGAGGGTTGGATGCAAGTACGATCGGATCTTATTGATGAGATTCAGCAAAATAAGGCTCAATATGATGTCATTTTTCCAGATAACAGTACATCAGACAATCTACTAATTTTGCTAAATTATTTTGAGAAACCGGCACCTGAGAGGCATTGGATGGAGTCTATGACTTTGGGAATTGTCATAGCATCAAGGTACAACATTGTACTTCATACATTTGGTAGAACTAATTGGAGTTGTTTTACCCATTTTCCATTAAGATCCCCTCCGGTTAAAGACAACGAGCGTATGGAAATAGCTATCGGACACGTTGGCAATCACTTCGTGCAACTTTTTCTACACCCGTATCATCCGGTGCCACCTGTACCAACGTGGTGGTGGGATCATTCATCGTACGAAGCTAAAGGATGGGCATTTTCATATAAGATACGTGCTGATTTATGGCGCGAAATCACAAGCACGGGGCCTCCAGGCACAATTTGGAGGAAATATTGATTAGATATGTCTACTTTTTTATGTATTTATTTTTAGCATTGTTGCATGTTTTTTTAAATCCAAATTAATGTTGGGCTACCCAATCAATTATTATTCGCTCTAAATAAAATGAAACTATTTTCTAAATATAAATCATAAATAAAATTATAGAATATTTTCTGATTAATAATAATAAATAAATATGGTACAAATAATTTATAATATTAATTATCATTTTAACTATTATTTAATTGAATTAAAGAGGAGGGCATAAGAATGTAATTAATAAAAGAGGAGAGAGCAAATGAGTCTTTGTGCAAAGTTTTTTTTGTCGCCGGGGGTGCGATCAGCAGCTCCCTTTGTATGATATTTTTACTGTGCAAACTGAAACAGATTATGATTTTTTTTATGTGCAAACTGGAACACAATTTGATATTTTTTTCGATGCAAACTGAAACAAAATTTGATATCTTTTTATGTACAAACTGCAACGGATTATGATATTTTTACTGTGCAAACTGAAACATAATTTGATAATTTTTTTGTGCAAACTGAAACAACAGATGGATTTGTTTTAAGTGCAAACTAAAACATAAGACGATATGATTTTTATGTGCAAACTGATACAGAAGATATGGTTTGTATATCACCGAAGAAGGTATACATTGTAAATGCAAACTGGAAACGACACTTGTAAAATTTAAATGCAAATTGAAATAGAAGATGAGTTGTATTTCAAGTGCAAACTGAAATAGAAGACGGTATAAAATTTAAGTGCAAATTGTAATAGAAAATTAGTTAAAATTGAAGTGCAACTGAAATAGAAGATGAGTTCAAATTTAAATGCAAACTGAAATAGAAGATGAGTTAATAATTAAGTGTAAACTGAAATAGATGATGAGTTTAAAAAATTTATGTGCAAACTGAAATAGAAGACAGTTAAATTTTTAGTGCAAACTGAAAACGGCGTTGTAAGGTTTTAATGAACAGCCAACCATGTTGCAGAGTTCATACAAAAGATGGTATAATTTTTTAGTGCAAACTAAAACATAAGTTGGGGTGGCAAAATTATCCATCATTTATTATCCATCCATTAACCATCCGCTAAAATTCATCCATTATCCATCCATTTAGTTAATGGATTGAACTAATCCAAATCCATTAATAATTCATTACTAAACGGATGACATGGTTTGATCCATTAATCCATTAAACCAATTAATCATAAAAATTAAAAACACTTAAAACTCTACGCATCTCCTCCTCGGCTCCAAGCGTCGCTCTAATGAATTCAGAGTTTGGCCGAAGTGGCTGATGTTGAACAATATCTATAGCAGTTGGATTCGAGCCTGATGTTGCTGCTTCTGTTGCCGAAGTGGCTGCAGCGGCAATTGCGAACCGAGTCCTGCAAAACAGCTCATTTGAATATCATTCTAATGAATATGTGTGACACCATTCGAACAAATAACAACTTCATATATATTGTTCACAGAGCTTCTCTACTATATCATTGAAATCGATTCAACCTTTCAAAGATTCTAGCTCCCTGGACAACCTATATAAATAAAAACTAACTACCATTAGTTAATTAAGAAAGAAACACATAGAAAAATGAAAATGAGGCGCACATGGTGGCTTGATATTGTTTCGTGTAGGTAGTAAAATTAACAAATAAGAACAAGTACAGATGAAGTGAGATGAATACTAGAAGGAAAATAACTACAAAAAAAAATGTTGTGCAAATAATTTTCATGAAAATTGTAATACCTATCATTATACACAGATAACCCATATTGTAAGAAATTTCTGTGTAGCAATTAATAAATCAATTACAATAACTTCATTTCGCAGACTGCTGAAAGGAATTAGGTTCCATATTTGAATTCCTAAAAGAAATAACCTCGATAAGATGATATTGTAGCAATTACATGATAAACAATCGGTGCCCGAATTTCATCATCAATTAATATGTTTGTATTATTTTGACAGAATAGTATATGTTTCAAATAAGGGCTACTCAAGAAAAATATATACAGGATAAGAAATAAGATTATTACTTTTTGCGCCCTCTCCCGCTTTCAGCACGTTTACCAGATTTCTCAGGAGAAACAGGTGTGGTAATTGCAGCAGCACTCTCTGCAGAAATAGCATATGTACATCATACACAAAGGGAATACTCACAATTCATAAGTGAAACATATGCAAATCTTTTTTGAAAGGGTGTTGGTAAATGATACGGCATAGATAAATATTATAGTAGTCCCGTGTTTTAGGTTCACTTCTTCAATGGGGAGACTTGCAAGTTACAAAAACAACAAACAATGGGGCATCAAATGTAAGACATAATGCCAAGATTTTTATTATTATTTTCAATTACCATGCTGAAGCTCTTCATCATATTTTTCCAAATATTGATCAAGCTGTTGTGAATGTACATTTACCTACAGCAAAGAAAGGAAACAAAACTGTTAATACACATTCAAGTTGATCAATTCAGATAAGCAATGCGTGGGTTACTCATGTGTAGGTCACAACTAATCGTGTTGTAAGAGGGATTACCAACACACAAGCAGCTATATATATAAAGGGCACAACTTCGTCCCGGGAGAAGTTATTACATGATGATAGAATTTTGTTTCTTATCTTTGAAAGAGCAAATGCTAAGATTACATGCATACAATTAATTACCCGAACAATGCAAAAAAAAAAAAAATGCTAATGCTAACATCAGAGCGGAAAAGAAAACCTAAAACCAGGTCGGCCGGAAGTTTACCAAGCTTAAGAACAGTTATATTAGCAAGTAATAATCAGGGTTTAGTCAAGTACCCTTTTTACTGTTGGGCAGTTAGAGACTATTAGGTGAGATATGAGAATGACTGACTTTACTGATTGCAAACAGTACACAAAGAGATTAACCACTGCTTAAGCAGATAATTAATCAAGAGCGGGAAGGAGGTGATGATTAAGTCAGATACAGAATCACTGCCATCTGAGGTGATGACTTTTCTATTGGCATCCCTACGTCTTTCAGCAGAGCAACTTTCAAGTCAAAAAATTGTGTTTAAGGGCTTAACTACGATTTTGTTCTATTATTCCATTCAGCATTGCGATCTGAAGTGCCACGGTATCCCTTGGGCAGAGCACCATGTACAGAACAGACTCATTTTTCAAACCAGAATCTCTGATGGTCATATCGTCCTGGAGTTGTTCCCCATCAAAGATGAGTCGGTACTCATTCGAACTGGTTCCTTCTCCAGTATCAATCATAAACTTAACCAACTTGATTGTGTTGTTCATCTTGACTTGTAAACCAGTGGAGATAATTCCATCAGTAGACATTCTTTTGACAGTGATTTTGATACTACTCTCTTTGCAGACAACATTGACAATCGAGTTCCCCACTGTAATGTAATCACTAAATTTTGTTTCCATCTTCGAGCTTGTTTCCATTCCAGTAATGACCAGCTCATGTAGCTGAAGCTGTAGATTTGCAAAGACAGCATTTTCCCTATACTATACAAGTGCTTTAATATTTTTGATTCTCTCAGAGGATTTGACTTTCAAAGTGATGGTCTTTACAGTTTCGACATCCAAGGTGACCTGCAAAATGAACATGAAGTGTTAGAGGCTACCGAAAAAGCAGTTATATTAGAGGAAGTGTTTTATTGACTTGAAATGGACTGAATTGTTGAACTTAAACACAGGTATTCAGCTGAATTGTTGAACTTAAACACAGGAATTGAACTTAATTGTTGAACTTAAAACACAATAACTTAACTGAAAAACTTAACCTATATATTTACTCTTGAACTTGAAGTAAAAAAGAAGAAGCAAACATCCTTAGTTTAAGTAGGATTTTTAGGTGTTGGATTGAAAGATTGAAATTTAAGCTCAAAATGTAAATGTGAAGCGGGAGAAAAAAAGAAACCTCTTGGTTTGGTTTTCTTCGGTTGGGTTGCAAAGGAGGGAAGCCATGGAGCGATGAGCTCTGGGGTTTGCTGATGGATTCGGTACCAATTAATTAAAATTAAAATTAAAATTAAAATTAAAAATATACTATAAAAGTGCATCTTCGGCCCGCGCTCATTTCGAAACCAAAATCAAAATGAGATTCAGTGACATCCTCTACCGTGTGAAGACGTTTTTTCAATTTCTGCGACTCCGTCGCCCGCCCAAGCCTACTCTATCGTCGACGCCGACGCAGTCGACGCCGCCTGCGACTCTCGCGAAAACTTTTAATGTCTGGTCATCGACGATGAACTACGTTTCTTCCGCTGCTGTTAATTCTGTGAAAGCCAAGTTTTATGCGATGAAGATAAAAGATGCTTACGAGGCTAGGAAGAAGAAATCTGCTGATACAGGCGATGATGAAATTGCTGGTGAGATCGGGGTCAAGAGAACCGATGATGAAGTTGCTGGTGAGAGCGTGGTCAAGAGAACCGATGATGAAGTTGCTGCCGAGATCGTTGTGGATCCGGTGAAGAGAACCGCTGATGAAGTGGATCCGGTCATTGGTGAGAGCTGTGAGGATGATTCGGAGTATTCTTCCGATAGTTATGACGATTGAGATCATTGAGGCGTCTTGGAGAGTATGCGCTTGAGTTCATGAAGTCAGTTTTAGGTATGTTGGTACTCGTCTCTGTTATGTTGATTTTGAATTCATTTTTATCTTTTAATGGAGTATATAGGCAAAGGCTATTATATCTCTTGGATGTATGCATCAAATATGATGTCTGGAGAGGTGGTGTTGGAGTATAGTTTCTTTTATATGCCATCTGAGGCGTCTGGTGTTGGAGTGAGTATATGTTAGTAAGATGGAGTTGATAGAGGCGTCTGGTGACGGAGTATATGTCCTGGATGTGCTAGACTATAGTCTCTTTTATATGATATGCATCTTTTATGGAGTTATGATAGTTTTTGTTATGTTTCTGAATTTTTTTTTTTTAATTATAAAAACCGATGATCACACGAGAAAATTCAAAACAAATCGAAAAAACTCCATTTCGAATCTCAGATTTTCAGCGCAAAGTCTCTCAAATTTTCAACTTCCCATCTTCAAAAGTGTTTCCATCTTTGTTGAAATCGGAAGCAAAATCGTTTTTGCAACTGAACGATGTCCAGCGCGGTGGTGCTACGGTTGCGAGAACGCGGCGTCGGCGGAGGTGCTGCTGCTGCTCCGAAGCTGTCTAAAACGGGTACTGGGAGATGGGTTTAAGAAACCGAGTGGGAAGGAATAACCTAGATCGAGTTCTAGGGTTCGCGGATCGATTCAGAAGCCGGGGATAAGGCCGATTCCGCCGATAGAAAAGCAATCTGGACCTGCTGTCGGTGTAGGGACTCGGAGACCTTCGTCGGTTCCGAGAGGCAGGAGCTCTAGCCCTTTTGTGAGCAGTAGTAGTAGGGTCGTGTCAGGATTCGGTGAAGAATTGGGATTCTATGGTTTCTGGGAATCAAGGGGAGAAGGGTGGGGAGAGTGATGTGGGCGGTGGTAAGAGGGCGAGTAGTGGGTTTAAGTCATCCGAGATGGTCTATCGTAGCAGCAGTTGTAGAGGGTCAAGCTTGAGGGGGATTGAGAATAGTGAAAATGAGACTAGGATGAGTTTGGTTTCCGTGAAAAATGGTGAATTTGATCTGGATCTGAGTAAAAAAGAAAAATGTCTTGGATGATAAATTGACGTAAAAAAGTTATGAATTTAAGTACAGTTGGTGATCTTGGTGCTGCTGAGAGTGGTAAAGCTGTGGCAAGATCACATAGTAGTGTGAAATAGTTTGAGCTTCTGGAAGGATGGTGGTCAAATTTAGAGAAAAGGCTTGCGGTATTCTTAGGCCAGGAGCCGCAGTTAGTAGTAGAGCTAAGGATGTTACCCATTTGTCAGCAAAAAATGTGGGAGAGATTGAGAATAAGGTGACTGGCTGCTTTCTTAGGAAATGAAATAAGTGAAGAAGGGGCGAATTCCGGGGCAGGTATCAAATACCCAAGTAAGTTGCGTTTCTGGAAGGAAAGGTGAAACGAATTGCATCTGATATCAAGAGGACGAAAGAGATGTTGGATACAAATAACTCAGATGATTCAAAGGTTATACTTTCGGATATTCAGGAGAAGATTTCAGGAATTGAAAAGGCTATGAGTCGTGTGGCAAGTGACTCTGGTCAGAAACCTTTTACTGCTGAAGCTGGAAACCCACTGAATAAATTGACGGAGACGAGTAATCAGAAAAAAAAAAAAAGGGGGGGGGGGGGGGGGGGAACTGTGAGTATGAATGTACTTAACCACGAGGAGTTAGAAGCTTTTAAGACTGTTTCCTCATGATAGGTTATTGAGAGAACGGACATTGATGAATCCATCTTCTGGGAGCTCCAAATGCGATACTCAAGCAGCAAAATTAAGTGAATTTGAAGAGATAAGTCATGCTGATATCAATCTCCCTGCAGAGCCATTAACGCCACTATACCAGGAGAACTCCAAGTCTAAGGTCATAAGGAATGAGCATGTGAAAACAGAGTGGTGCCCACTGCCCAGTGCAGAAGATGGATGGAGTTGGCACTTCAAAGGTACAGGGGTCCGTTGATGTTAGTGGAAAACGCAATCCGGATGTCATTCTCACAACTACTGAAACTCTTGATGAGCTCGATAATCAAGAGAATACTGGTCAGTGATGATTTTGAAGACACTTGTATGTATCAACTAAATGCAATGGGTCAAAAGACGTCCACTGGTGGGTGGTTTGTGTCTGATGGGGAGTCTGATTTACTAGTTCACGATGACGCTTCATGCTCATTATATGATGTTGCGAAGAGTGAGAGGTATGTACAGCAACTTCCTCTTGATAATCAAGTGATGATCATTTCTTTCCATATGATGATCTTTTAATAACTTCAGAGCGCGCCACCTCATCCAAAAAAATAAAAAAGAGGGAATTTTAATAGACCTTTATCTTTTAAAAATTTTGATGCAGACAATGTAAATTTGTTCGATAAAAGGAGTGATTTGTATCCCTATATTCCATCTGTGCACGTGGGTATACTTAAATATATTCTTGCATTTAAGGATTCAAACGAGCAATTCATGTTCTATTTTATTTTATAGATGTGCTTGTGTAAGCTTTACTAGAATTCATTTTCTTTGATGCAATGTGGTTAACGGAATGTTATCCTATTAGGCACTTGGCCACAACGTGTATTTCTCATTGGTGATAAGGTTTCTGATCATATTGCAATGAATGTTTGAGGAAGCTTAAATAAATCGAGTTTGCATTATTGGTGCCACAGTTTTCCTTCATACAACTCAAGTTTCTTTTATCAACATACTGAGATCACTAAAAGCAATCAGATTTTCTAAACTATTTTTTGTTTACCTGTTCAGTTGCTTGCTGCATAATTTTGTAAACAGGACTATCTCTATGTCAGCAAAATGAAACACTAGTCAATGCTTTATGTACAATTTTCAGGAAAATCAGTGCACTAAATTAAGAGAAGAAATAAATTAGACACTAGTCACTGATAACAGCCCTATGATTTATCTTATCTCAGGAGAAAGCTGCATACAAACCTCCATCTGGAATTTCAACTAATTTGTGGAGAGATTGCTGGATTGTTGATGGCTGCTCAGGGAGATATATCGTTGCCGCGTCAGCTGGAAATGCCATGGATTCAGGTTTCTGTTCGTGGGACTACTACACCAAGGATGTGCAGGCTTTTCACATAGATAACGAAGTAACTGCGACTAGAACAATGCTGTGCTCTTTACCACCAAATAACACATCCTTGCGAAGAAGTTTATCAACTATTTCACATCCATTTGAAAATGTCCAACGGTGGTACACGCCATGCGGACCACTTATTGTTGCAGCTGCTAGCTCCAAGCAGGTTGTTAAACTATATGATATTCGTGATGGCGAGCTTGTGATGGATTTGGGAAGTGCCAAATAACCAGTTGTGTCAAATGGAAAAATCTAGTCCAGTGCAATGGAGAAACAGAGAAAAAGTGGTTTTAGCAGAAGCTGACAACATCTCTGTATGGGATGTGAGTTCGCAGAAATCTCAACCTCTATTATACATTTCTTCAGCTGGTCGAAAAACTTCAGCCCTCCATGTTGTCAACACTGATGCTGAACTTGGCGGAGGAGAGCGTCAGAGGTAAAGCTTAGTTCCATTTGTAAATATTTATAAATTTGTACCTCATATATGAGAGAACTGGTTCTCCATTTTGCTTTCGTAGTTTTGGGATTGATGCGGTCATTTACAATCAATATTTTGCAGGGTTACGTCTTCTGAAGCAGAGGGACATGATGGGGTTTTCTGCACCTCTGATTTCATCAACATCCTAGACTGGCGTGGGGCTTAAAATACCAAAATCTGGCCTTAACTCGCACTCAGTTTTCTCTCGAGGCGATTCGGTGTACATGGGCTGTAGCCAATGGAAGAACATCATCTGGAAAGAAACATCTGTCTCAAATCCAACACTTCTCCCTGCGCAAACAGAAGCTAGTAACCTCCTACATATTGAAGGAAAACAGGGGTGCACCACAGAATTCAGCATCTGATACAGTCAATACTCAGCAAGTAAGAGAAGTGGTTGGTTCAAATGACATGTATGCTGTAAGGAACATGCGATGCGAAGGTCAGTTGATTTATGTAAAATCTGTTCATAACAATCCCTGCGCTTCAACAATTGTGGGATAAAGCTATCGTACATTCCTGCTTTCTTCTACCTGAAAGATTTCAGAAGAAGCCCTAAAAATCACTTTTGACATATTTGACATCAATATAGATTTTTTTATTCAATCAAGTTCGAACTTCTTCTATTTGGCCAGTTTTGACGTGCTTTGGATTTGAAGTATGTTCGAGGCGAAGATGGCTAAGCGGCGGATGATCCACAAACTTGGCTTGGTTTGCTATTCATACAATTGGTCGATTGTATTACTGTTGTTATTTTTCACCTTATCTTCATACCTTTGTACGCCTTTTTTTTTTCTCTTATAAAAAAAAAACTGAGATTCTACGAGAAATTTATTATTATTTATGAAAAATAAGAAATTATTTCGTTCATCCATCACATAACATTTATGGTCGAGATTAAATCAAAATTTGTTTATTTATGCCGATAAAATACGAACAAAAGGACATATTAGTCAAACTAAAAAATATAATTAACCCCAACTCCCCAGAAATTCAGAAGCTTATCCGATCGATCGGCGATGATTTTTCTCTTCAACCTGCAAGTGGAAAGTCGCTATGAATCTTAGAGCCTTCGACCTGAGCAATTTGTGAGATCCAAGGCTTCATCTCGCCTTCAGGAAGCAGGCAATCCCACGCTGAGATCGAGTAGCAGTTCATCCTCTGTGGCCTTCAGCAGCTCATCCACCTCATCGATCGTACGGTCCTCCGAAGTCCGATTGCTTCTTCTGCCACTCATCTAAAAAAAACCCTTGGCGATAACGAAGGCGCATCATAAAGCGAAACCGTTTACCTTCCAATTTCTGATTGATTTTACTCAATCAAAATTCGTAGTATGTAATTGGAGGTGATTTGGACTAAAATGCATAGCGATTACAAATAAAATTCGTAACAATTACTATGACTGTTATTGAATTTAAACAGAATGCTACGTATTATAAATGAAATTTTAAACAGCAAGTTACGCATTTTAACTAGAATGTTACAAATTTTGTGCACGACTGTTCAAATCTTTTTGAGAACCGAGAAAAAAAAAAGATCTGAAGGTCAACATAATTACTGTTATCGTATTTAAAATGTAATTATGTGCAAATAATCTTGTTAATTAATAGTCATCAGATCTTTATTCCAAAGGTGATTAAAACTTTTCATCTCTCATGGATTAAACCACTTCTCATATGATCATAATCCTTAATAAATATAGCTTATACGTAATCTTTTTTTTATATAGTAGGTTTACAATTCATATAGGACATATCAAGGAATACATCGCATGCAATATATTTCTCGTGTACATGCATATTTGATCACAACTACGTAAAGGGCAACCACCCATATTGGCTTTACTAACTTTGAAATCCACGAATCGATAAACACCTCCATGGAAGGACCTCGGCGTTGCTTAAGCACGTCTCCGCGAGAGGAAAGTACCTACAAACGTCCACAAAGGACGAGGAAGAGGAAGAGGAAAGAAAACAGAAAAAGGAAAACATCCACAAAAAATGTAGGAAGAGTCCGCACCATATTTGAGACTAGGAAAATTCCACAAAATTTTGAAAACCACAATTTTTAATTTGCATCCACAATGTTTCATCTTCCAAAAAACATTTTTAATTTGCCACCAATTTTAATCATGTTAAAACAAGACGCAACCATTTTTAATTATTTTTTAAAACAGACCATTATACAGCGCTTTTAGTAAAAGCGCTGTCTAATGGTCTGTTTTAGACAGCGCTTGTAACCAAACACTGTCTAATGTTCTATTTTAGACAGCGCTTGTAACCAAACGCTGTCTAATGTTCTATTTTAGACAGCACTTGTAGCCAAGCGCTGTCTAATGGTCTGTTTTAGACAGCACTATTAGTAAAAGCGCTGTCTAATGGTCTATTGTAGACAGCGCTTGTTACCAAACGCTGTCTATAGTCATTGTAAAATTAGAAAAAAATTTAATTGAAAGGATTGTTTTCATTTCCCCGCCCAACTCAGTCGACTGTTTTCATTTCACCGCTTTTTTTGAAAGGATTTCACCGCTTAAGTCTTTAGCCAAATTTCATTCATCAGTGATAGGATTTAACCGCTTAAGTCCTTAGCCAAAATTAGCTGGGAATCTTGAAACCCTGCAATTTCCTTTTTACTGTGACTGCCGGCTGTCCAGTCGATCCGAGTGTCGGTACTCACCATGCAAACATATCAGTACCACTTGAGCGCCCCCTATATATATATATAGATGGGTGTTCAAATGTTACACCTCCAGCCAATCAGATTGCGCCACGTAAGCCACTATTCATGACACATGCAAGTCACATGTCCACTACCCCATGCTTTTGACGTGGCGCCACTCACAACATGCCACGTGGCACAAATCAACCAATCACACACCCATAACACATAACACTCTAAGGAGGTGTAACACTTGAGCGCCCCCTATATATATGTATAGAGGAGTGCTCATAGGGCTGAACATTGTTCAGTAAATTCCGAATTTACCAATTTAATTTACCGAACCGACTCAATTCGGTTCGGTAAATTCGGTAAACGGTAAATTCGGTAATTTACCGATCGGTAAATCGGTAAATTTTTGTCGGTAATCGGAATAGATTTTCTAATTCGGTAATTTACCGATTTACCGAATAAGAATTTTTTATTATTAAAAAATAAATTTTTTTAAATGAATTATTTGTTTAAACTTCAAATTTTAATAAATTTTAACCCACAATTTTTGAAAACTTTTGTGATTTAATTGTGTATATCAAAATTTTGAATTATCTTTGTGGTTTTTTTGTTATTAGATGATTATTTATTATGTTTTAATAATTTTAAAATTAATCTCGGTAAATTCGGTTAATTCCGACAATTTACCGAATTTACCGTTTTACCGAAAGTCGGTAAATTCGGTAAATTCGGTTCGGTAATCGGAATAAAATATTTGGGTCGGTAAATTCGATAACGATAATCGGTAACGGTAAATTCGGTAATTTACCGTCTGCACACCCCTAAGTGCTCAAATGTTATGCCTCTCTTATGGTGTTATGTGTTACACAAATCTCACCCTTTAGATCAAATGATCTAAAGGTGCAAAATGAAAGTCAAAAAGTCAAAAAAAAAAGACAAAATTGTTTGTCATTTAGCACTTTTTGTCTTTCACCTTGCACTTTGGTGTTTTACATAAAAGACAAAAGTGCAAAATCAAATCTCCACCTTTAGATCAAATGATCTAAAGGTGCACAATAAAGTAACACATAACACTCTAACAACCCATAACATTTAAGCGCCCCCTATATATATAGATGGGCGTTCAAATGTTACACCTCCAGCCAATCAGATTGCGCCACGTAAGCCATTATTCATGGCACATGCAAGTCACATGTCCACTACCCCCATGCTTTTGAGGTGCCGCCACTCACAACGTGCCACGTGGCACAAATCAACCAATCACACACTCATAACACATAACACTCTAAGGAGGTGTAACACTTGAGCGTCCCCTATATATATAGACGGACGTTCAAATGTTACACCCTTCTTATTGTGTTTCGTGTTATCTCGATTCTAATTGGTTAATGAAAAACAAGGAACCAATCAGAAGCGAGGAACACGGGCACTACGGTGCACCCTCACCCACACAACCCCCGTGCTTGTGAGGGTGCACCGTAAGCCCGTGTTCCTTGCTTCTGATTGATTCCTTGAAAAAATGATTGGCTCAGAATCATGTAACACATAACACTCTAACAACACATAACATTTGAACGCCCCTATATATATGTATATATGGGGGCGCTCAAATGTTATGGGTTGTTAGAGTATTACTCCCTCCGTCCCATAATTTTCTTTTCACTTTCCTTTTTGGGCGTCCCAAAATTTTCTTCCCATTTCTAAAATAACTTACTTTATCATACTCACAACCACCTTATTTAATTATTTATCTTCACACTTACTTTATCACACTTCCTTTATCACACTCACAATAACTTACTTTATTATTTTTCTTAAAAACTGTGCAATATCACAAATGAGAAGTAAATTTTGGGACGGAGAGAGTATGTGTTACTTTATTGTGCACCTTTAAATCATTTGATCTAAAGGTGGAGATTTGATTTTGCACTTTCGTCTTTTAGGTAAAAGATAAAAGTGGAAGGTAAAAGATAAAAAATGCTAAATGACAAACAACTTTGTCTTTTTTTGACTATTTGACTTTCATTTTGCACCTTTAGATCATTTGATTTATGTAACACATAACACCATAAGAGAGGCATAACATTTGAGCACTCCTCTCTATATATATATATAGGCGCGTTCAAATGAGACAGCCAAAATAAGAATGAGGCAGTGAGGCACGATCTCAACCACACATCTAACCCCCCGTGCATTGTGGGCGCGCCACGTGTCTAAATAGTAAAACCCACTACTTTTGAAAAAGTAGTGGATTTTACTATTTGGACACTATTCACTACCACGTCAACCAAATGAGTGGCTCACGTGCCTCATTCTACCAATCCTGCCTCAATCGAGTGCTCCCATATATACATATATATATATATATATATATATATATATATATATATATATATATATATAGGGGCGCGCTCAAATGTTATGGCTTACTAATGTGTTATGTGTTACGGTGTTCTGATTGGTTGATGAAAAACAAGGAACCAATCAGAGGCGAGGAACACGGTTCTTATGGTGCACCTCACAAGCACGGGGGGATTTATGGGTGAGGGTGCACCGTAGTTACGGTGTTCCTCGCTTCTGATTGGTTCCTTGATTTTCAATAACCAATCAGAAGCTCCGTAACACATAACACATTAATTTGGCCATAACATTTGAGCGCTCCTCTATATATATATATATATATATATAGAGGAGCGCTCAAATGAGAACTAACTCTTACACAAAGAACATGAGAACTCATAAGAACCATTGATGGGCTTTCATCCAACCCTCCATATTTGTACACGTGTCCCACTAAAAAACAATTCGTTTGTTTGAAAAAAATAATCGAAGGGCAAATTGGACAATTCATTTAATTGCTTTAGGCTGTTGAATCTCGTCGTTTGACATCATCTCTCTCGTCCGCCCCTGCCTGCGTATTCGTTTCTCCTCGACCTCCAAAACGTAGCCATCTCAGACCACACCCATGGATGATGCCATCTCCGTCGAACGCTTCTTGTATCGCCGCAAGAGGCGACATCGATCCAACGACAAACCATCCGCATCCGTCTCCGCACAGAAGGTATTTGGGCGTCCTTGGTGTTAGAAGATGTCCGCCGATCTCCGCATCCGACTCCGTCGTAGTCCCAGCCGGACATGGGATATCATTCGGTCGTGCACACTATTCAGAACGGATGTGCAGCTTTACGAGGTAAGAACGCCTGGTAGAGATTTAAGTTGTTATCTATAGCTGGATTGAAGTCTGGTAGAGATGGATGCGGGTTTTTTTATTTTTTGCCCTGTTTTTGAAACTCAATATCACTTTTGCCCTGCCTGAAACTCAAATCTCGTGTTTGCCCTGTTTTTAACAAAACCGATTTTGCCCAATTCGGTTTCACTCATTTTTGAATGAAACCGACTTTGCCCATATCGGTTTCGTTGATTTTCAACGAAACCGATTTTTCAAAAATCGGTTTTATTACTGTGGTGCCTTGCGTGGCACAACCTAGGCCAACGAATTCAATATGCACAGTGAAACCGAATTGGGCAAAATCGGTTTCATTCAAAAATGAGTGAAACCGAATTGGGCAAAATCGGTTTTGTTAAAAATAGGGCAAAAACGAGATTTGAGTTTCAGGCAGGGCAAAAGTGATATTGAGTTTCAAAAACAGGGCAAAAAATAAAAAAACTCGATGGATGCCTGTTTGGTGGTGTACGACCGGTAGAGATTGATGTCCTTGTCTATAGCTAGATTGATGAGTTCGTGGAAATTCATTGCTTATGATTTGTTCAATTTTGTAATCGGTTTTCAGGATTTTATTAAATTTTATGTTGAATTGTTTGGTCAGTAGTTAGTAAGATGAGTTTGGCGTCCAAAATATTGTACCGGCTCTAGACAAACCTAGGTTTGATTGGACAAGTTTATAAGGTATTCCAATGGTGTGCATATTTTCAGATTTAATTGAGTATGGTAAATGGTTTTTTCAGCAGCAGGTGATTCGAAGCGAATAGAAAGCTTGACGGCACTCAGTGGGGTGCGTTGTTTGATTCCAGAGTCGGGAAGACTACCTGGTCGTGTGGACTGGAGAGTGGAGCAGGGAGTGACTACCTCCCGGGATCGATTCAGATATATTGTAAGCATATGGAATTCGGCAAGATGGTTTCCATTGCTTTTTTTAGTAAAAGAAAAAAATAGCTAATATGTGTACACTGCAATGCTGCATATTTTCTTTAGTTGTTATGACCTCTTAGTGTACTGGGAAATTGCGGAAGTCAGCTTCTTTTGTCTTTCTTTGTGAGTATTGTGGGGATTTTTTTGTTTCTTCCAGGCTGCAGAGGATATGTCGCAGGCTCGCAACACATGGACCAAGAATCAGCGACAGCACGACTCAGGACTATTAGCTCTTGAAGGTAAGGAGTGTATGCATTGCATTTCTTGATTATTATCAGAGTAAATGTTTGTTAGGATGAGTTATACATGTCTGGTTGACTTTGATATGCTAGCTGATCGTGATGAAAGGCAGTAGCTGAAACCTTCTTATTGTGAAAGGTGCAAAAATTTATAGGATCTCCGTAGTGTTGATTGATTTGTGTTTGTAGTGTTTTTTTTTTTTCAATTGTAGGTTTGTGTAGTGAGTTGTTGTTTACAGGGTTATCTTTGGGTTCATTTTTCATTGTGGCTGAATCGGAATTGAACTGGTTTTGTCGCAGTAGATTTTGTTATGCCCACGTAGTCTTGTTGTGCTCACCAGTTATCCTTTGCCTATTAATCATATCGTCAATGCTGTATGATATTCTTTGATGATGAAAATTGAAACGTAGAAGCAGAAATGAAGATGTGTGTTTCATGTGATGAAGTGGATGTGATGCGTCTGTGTCTTTCATGTGATGCCAGAGTGCAATTAGCCAATGCACTTCGTCTGGTTGGATGAGACAGAACAGAGTTCTTTGCGGAACTATATTTAAGATGCATATTGTTGGGCATTACTTGTAATGTTAGCCATTGTTGTTTATCCTAGAAAGTTTTGTTTTGATTGGTTTATCCTAGAAAGTTAAATGTTTGCATACTTGGAATGTGCAGGAAAGCAAAACAACGTGGGCAAAAAGATGGAAGGGTGAGTGGCTTATGCATTGAAAGCCTTGGGCGCTTTTAGTTTTTGCAGAGTTTGAAGATAACAGATGATCTGCTCAAGGAGTTCAATAGCCACTTTTTCACTATGCTGTAATTTTTTAAAAAGAAGTTGTAGACTTGTTGTTGTAGGTTGCTCATTGTTATGTTGCATTTTCTGTTGTTTGTTTAAATAAGAAATAGTGTGCTTTTTGTCAGTTGTATATATTCGAAACAATGCACGTTCCAGGTTTTTGCATGACTATTAACATTGTATGAATAATCACAGTGTATTTTTTGGTTTCGTATACATTACAAATATTATGCTTTACAAATATTGCATAAAGTCTGCACTTTTTTCTTCGTCTTTTACAATTTGTACATTATTTAAAAGGATTAATGTTGTCGCTTATCAATTTTGTTTCTTCTACCTTGCATTTGAAATCAATGCCAATCTGTTCAGGTTGTACTTATTCTCTCACAGTCGCTTTATTTTGCAACCAGTTTGCACAAAGTCTGCACTCCCTCAACATCATTTTTCACTTGCAGCTTGCACTCCCTCAACAGCATTATCAGCTCTAAACTGCACTCCCTCAACATCATTATCAACTCCAGACTGCACTCCCTCAACATCATTTTTAGCTCCAGACTGCACTTCCTCAACAATATTATCAGCTGCAGACTGCACTCCCTTAACATCGTTTTCAGCTCCAGACTGCACTTTTGTTGTTGGAGTGCAGTCTAGAACTGAAAATGATGTTGTGGGAGTGCATTCTGGAACTGATACTGATATTGAGGGAGTGCAGTTCGGAGCTGATACTGCTGTTGCGGAAGTGCAGTATGGCCCTGAATATGATGTTGAGGGAGTGCAGTTTAGAGTTGATAATGATGTTGAGGGAGTGCAGTCTGGAACTGCACTCCCTCATCATTATTATCAGCTCCAGACTGCACTCCCTCAACATCGTTTTCAGCTCCAGACTACACTTCCTCAACAACATTATCCGCTGCAGACTGCACTCCCTCAACATCGTTTTCAGCTCCAGACTGCAGTTCTGTTGTTAGAGTGCAGTCTGAAACTGAAAATGCTGTTGTGGAAGTGCATTTTAGAACTGATACTGATATTGAGGGAGTGCAGTTTGGAGCTGATACTGCTATTGAGGGAGTGCAGTCTGGCCCTGAATATGATGTTGAGGGAGTGCAGTTTAGAGTTGATAATGCTGTTGAGGGAGTGCAGTCTCCCTCAACAACATTATCAGATCCAGACTGCACTCCCTCACCAGCATTTTTAGTTTCCAGTCTGCACTCCCTCAACAGCATAGATCAACTTCAGACTGCACTTTCTCCATAGTATAAGGGAATATTAAGTGCATAATAGAGCAATGTGAGGAAAGATTGAGTGCATAATATGGCGACGTGAGCAAAGATTGAGCGCATAAGAAGAAACTGAAAAAATACATCATTCTCGTTCATGTGAAAAAAAATTACAAATGAGTTTACAACAAAATTTACAACTTTGCACTTCGGGTTAAAAAAACAACTAACAAAACAAATGAGTGAACACAAATAGGTTCACAACCAAACACGTAACTCTGAAATTTACAATCTGCATTCAAATCCTTCTTGCAACCTTCCATCATCAGTGACATGGCCAATGCCCTTCCGTCCTTTCCAATATTCGAGCACATCAACTACACAGAAAACTTCCATTCAAAAAAATTTATCAACTAACACAAAACTTCAAACACAAATATTTCAAGCAAATAATATGTTTAGAGCAATAAACTGCTACTCCTAAGTCATACTCGTGTAGGTGCACACCACACAATTTTTTTTATCACATACCAGAATCTTAGCGCGGACAATCGGCCATCTTAGCTAGATTGAAAAAGATGGATTGACATCAAAAACCAAACATCAAAATATATAGTTCCTAACTTCACTTGGATCAGAAGCCTTGACTAAAATAAAACCACAAGTTCTTACATCAGTTTGTGTCCACGACTATCCCAATAATTTGGTCCTACAAGCAAGGTACATACTGAAATCAGAAAAGAAAACTCAGTTGCACAAAAATTGTTGATATTCTCTATCAAATTGATAGGCTCCTAGGGATATTTAGCTGACTAATTCTATAGGAAAATGAAGCTGCTTTGTAAAATGCAATAACTGATGCATTTTATATGTCTCATCCACAGACTACAAAAGGAAACTAATGCATTTTATCAAACAATCATGAAAAGGAAACTAAACTGCCCAATTCCATCAATCCATGACAACTAATGCGATGTCGCACCTAGCAATCCAATATAACATGGCATCACAATATATTAAAACACAACAATTATACACATCAACCCTGCACACCAGATCAACTAAAAACAATTTATATCCCTCTTGCAGCATCACTCCAGAACTAATCCAAAAAGAAATAAGTCCGATACCTGAATCTGGATCTAGGAGATTGAAATCCAAGTCAAATGGCACTTTAGCAAGTCTGAGATAAATGTACGCAACCCTGCCATAATCAGTGGTCATTTCAGTTAAATATACCGTCACAAAAGAAAGAACTCCAACACTAAAATCGTACCCTCTAAATCTGCACTATTGTATATGCACATTTCACCTCAATATCTGCACTTTTGTGATATCAACAATCGAAAACCAAATCTATTTGACAGAGAAAATCGAAAACCTAACCTATTTGACAGCAACAATCGAAATCCAGCAACAATCAAAATCCAACACCGAAATTGAAATTGAAATTGAAATTGAACACCGAAAACCTAACCTCTTCTCGCCGGTAAACATGACGTCGACGTCGCAACGAATCCCAGCTCCGACGTCGCAACGAATCCCAGCTCCGACGTCGCAACGAATTCCAGGCGACGTTGCAAAAGAATCCCAGCGCCGACGTCGCTCATCCACCACGGTTGCCTCACCCTCCAACCCTAATATCGGCCATGAACACGACGGAGATATGCACGCCGCACGCAGATGATGCGTCGATTGTTTCTGAATCTGGACTCGCCGTCGATGCGTCGGTCGGTTTCATAGGAGAGAGAGAGAGTATGGGGAGAAGGAAAATGAGCAAATGACACAATTGCCCTCAACTCCCCATATTGGGCGTATTCATCCAGCCACATAGGCAGGGACGTGGCTGCATATGGACCATGAGATTCAACAAGATGAGTGGCTGGCATGAGTTCTCATGTTCTTTGTGTAAGACTAGTTCTCATTTGAGCGCGCCCATATATATATATGGGTTGAGATCTGGTGAGAAGTGATTTTAAGGTGAGAAATAAGAATTATTTTTGTCCATTGATTGTTGCTAATTGACAGTCAAGATTAATTTAGATTTTCAATCAAAAACACGGTAGTTTTCGCATATAGGGTTAGAATTGTCCAACAACATTTCTTCTCACGTTGTTTAATCGAACAAACCCTAACTGCTTGGAAGAAGCAAAGCTAAGGACGACAACCTCAAACCGCCGCAACAAAGCGAAAGGTCGCTTACGACGAGTTCGAAGTCGACTGTCATGACCGAAGATGGAGTCCTCCGCGGAAACAACAGATTCAAACGGCGGGTGAGTTTTCTTTGCAATTTTTGTTTTTTGTTTCTCGTTTGTTAACAGTGCGATTCGATTCTTCGATTTAGGTTTGCTAGTATCAATTTTAGTTGTCGAAGTAATTGCCTATCATAATCCGTAGTTTAACACGGCATAATCTGTAGCTTTGAAATTCGATTTCTTGATTAGGGTTTTCTAATTTCAATTCAAGTTGTCGAATTAGCTGCCTA
Source organism: Rhodiola kirilowii (assembly GCA_033675215.1). Lineage (NCBI taxonomy): Eukaryota > Viridiplantae > Streptophyta > Magnoliopsida > Saxifragales > Crassulaceae > Rhodiola > Rhodiola kirilowii. The sequence goes on from CM066194.1 coordinate 5,175,579, forward strand.
TCATAATCCGTAGCATAAACCGACAAAATCCGTAGCTTTAGATTTTGTTTTGAAAGGGGATGAAACGTTGCCTTGTTTACATAGCGATTTGTATGTCAACTAGGGTTTGTTGCTGCAGACAATTTTTATTCGCCAGGTTTTTTAATGAAGCAGTAAATTGTTGGATGTTCAATTTTGGGTTTTAATGGTTAGTGAAAATTTTGATTTGCAGTTGACTGATTTATTTCTAGAAAACCATTTTAAAAAATTGGTGAATCCCATTGTTGGGATTTATCTTTTGTGTTTGATTTGTCTGAAATCTGATACTGAAATTTCTGGGTTTGATTCTGATGGATTTTGAGATTTTAATGTATTGAATGATTGTGAATTTAACTTGCAGAGAAGGTGTATCAACCACATTCTTCATCTGGGCAGGGTGTGTTCTTTTTATCAATTCGGTTGTTCACTATGTATGTGCAGAGAAACTGTCTGCTGATTGTATGTAGTCTGCAACAATTTTTGTGTATTAGTTTTATACTTGTTTATGTGTAGAAGATCGAAAATGTAGTGTTGTATGGGCCTTGAAATTTGAAACATGTGTAGTAAGCATATGCATTTATCAGTCCATTCCAGCGTCGAATGTGCGTTTTGGCTTGCTTTATCACTAAACCATTCCCTAGGTCCTTCATTTTTTTCAAATGTTTTTTAGATGGATGCTATGAAAACGCCATCCGTGTCAGAATGTTAATGTTAAAGCTCGACCTCAAGTGTTAGACTACTAGAGTAACAACGTCTCAAATATGCGCTTCTTACCAAATAACAAAAACTGCAATATTTTCCTCCACTCTAAACTTAACTTATCTGATTAGCTTCCAGTAATAAATTGCATCTTATGTATTAAAGTCTAATTGACTGCTTTTCAAACAGGTTGATGATTGATGTTCCAGACTCATTGCAGCAGTTACTACGAATGAGCCGTGAAGAAGAAGTAGTCGGGCCATTTGTCGTTTCTTTAGATTACTCATTCGGAAAGAAGAGACGAACACTCACACATGAACTCAAACGAAGTGTTTCAACAAGCTTGTACTCACAATGATCATCCAATTTAATGTTGCTCATGTTTTTAATATAATACTTAGATACTGGGCACTGTATTTTACGCATGTGAAACACACAGGGTTTTGTTATCCGTATGATGTAGTTATAATCTGTAGGATTTTTTAGCAAAATCCGTAGCTTTGTAAACATAATCCGTAGCATTGTAAGCATAATCCGTAGCTTTGTAAGCATTATACGTAGCGTTGTAAGTATAATCCGTAGAATTCTCAGCAAAATCTGTAGCAACATAATCATAATCCGTACAATTGTAAGCATTATACTATGATTTGTAAGCATAATCCGTAGCAATGTAAGCATAATTCGTAGTAATGTAAGCATAATCTGTAGCAATATAAGCATAATCTGTAGCAATGTAAGCATAATCCGTAGTAATGTACGCATAATCCGTAGTAATGTACGCATAATCGTATTAATGGAAACATGTTTTTTACAAAATCAAGTGATACAAAAACATAAAGAACAATAACCAATTTTTTATAAGAAGAATGTAAAAGTAATGTAAAAATGATACAATCAGATGCTGTATGTGTTATCAAGTCCAACAAAATTAGCATCTACATGTTCGAAAGTAGCACCACGCATTAGTGAGTCATTCTATACTCTCTTAGGACAGGTCCGCTTGTCATGGAGTCCTAACTCGTTGCAATATCCACATGATCTAAGAGGTTTCTTGGATTTCTCAATGACAAGTTCACGGGGGCCTCGAATTCTCTTACCGCAACCTTTGTTTCTTGACAAGCCAAGGTTATTGACAATCACGGCTGCTGGCTGTGGCAGTGAATGCCAAGAAGGACAAATGGTAAAAGGCTCTTAGCAATCATCAGTAAAATGGTTGCAGTTCTTAGCAATCAAATGGTATGTGTCACCATGGTAACTTGAGGAAAAGCTCTCCATGAAAGTCCGAAACTCAGCAGGGGACATGTCTGTTGTTCCCAACAAAATAGATTTTCTGAATAAAAAACCAGGGCAACTTCTTGGCTCCACTTCAAAGACACCACTCGTAGCTTACTCATGTGCTCCGAACCCGTATTCCATACCATGTACTGCTTTGCAAATGAAAAGCCCTCATGTTAGGTGACAATATTTACTTAAGAGACAAAGCGTCAGGATGCTTCTACAGAACAAATAGTTCATCAAGCCCATACAGGCTAGTAAGCATCAGAAACAACTCATCCACAAACATGATAACTAGAACTTAAACTGGCACATTTATGCCGTAAAACTAACTTATCATTTTTCCAGTATAACCATCAGAAATTCATACTGCTTCGTATACATAGTTATGTATTCTTGAAACACACTAAGCCAAGTGAAAAAGTGGCATCTTTCATAAGCAAATAAACAAATAAAGTGCAAATTGCAAACTTTGTCAACTTATCAGTAAACGCAGCCTGCGAGTGAATGTTTGTACCTTCAATGCCAGAGTGAAATATCCCAAATCCAAACTAGTAAAGATGGTTGTTTACATTTGTAAGATCATAGATATTGAGGTACAAAGGTGCTCTGCCGCCACTGCCACCACCTCCTCCATTGCAACCATTTTACTGAGGTCGTCACAGAGCTGTACACAGTGAATGCCAAGAAAGACCAACAGTATATACCTTCGACGGTGGCTGAAGGTTCCAGGTAGTCTTGGTGAACCAATGTGAAATCGAGAAGCGACGATGGCTGAAGGCTACTCCGATTTTCAATCTAACCTTGACGAAACCTCCAGCGCTAAGTCGATTGATCCATGGTTCTCGTAGTCGACCTCAGAATTTGTCATCAAAGCAGTCGTCGTCGAGTTCGAAGGACTCATCATCATCATCAACGAGTTTCATCAACAGATTGTTTTAGGGTTTGGATGAGGTGCAGAATTCGTTATTCCCGTAATACCCTTTAACTGTTTTTATTATTAAATATTTTATAAATATTTTATTTAATCACCAACGTTGAATCTTTAAAATCAACAGTCAAGATTAATTCCTATTTCTCAAATATATGCATACTTCTCACCTGATCTTTTTCTATATATATATATATATAGGATCAGGTTCGGGTGAGAACCACCCTTTAAGTTAAGAACTGAGAACCAATCTGGTTCACTGATTGATAGATTTTAATGGATAAGATTAACGATTAATAATAGATAATAAGTAAACATTATCTAAATTTATTAATTAAAAAGGTTTGATTAAGGGTAAAATTGGAAATAAACTAAGTTTTATTTATTGATTAATCTTTAGAATTATATGTCTGTTTCCTAAATTTATGCATCTCGATTCATTACTTGATTTGATTGCTAATTTTGTTTTTGTTTGTGGTTTAATGAAATAAAATAATAATTAAATAAATAAATTTACACTCATGCTTTTGTATCCAGCACTTCAAAAGTTCGTCCACGAACTTTATTAGTTCGTCCACGAATTTTACAAGTCCATCCACGAATTTTATAAGTTTTTCAACGAACTTTACTCTATTAAGAGATTGGGACCGATTGAAATATAAAGTTCATGGACGAATTTTACTTTATTAAAATATTTTATAGAAGATTTGAATATAAAATTCATCTAAATGGGTAAAATGTTCGTTTGGAATGGTACAAAATTCAAGCCTTCAATCCATGCAATTCGTCTAAAAGAGTACAAAATTCGTCTTAAAGAGTGCAAAGTGCGTCTTAAAAAATGAATGGTTTCATGGCTGCTCACAAGCTTTACACGTCTGTTACCTTCTGTAACCAATATGAACTTTGCATGTTTATTGTTGACAACCGAACAACAAACTCCAAAAATCCAATCGGTTGACTTCATATACTGAATAAACATATACAGTCAACCTGACGAGTTCTAGTAGCAGACTCCACTCCAATGGTGGACTTGGACTCCAACTCATTCCTGGTGAATTGAGACAAAATGTGAATGTATTTAGCTATCAAAGCAAAATTTGTTTTAAAAAAAAGGTAGAAGCTGCGATCTGATGAATTAGTCGGAGATGAGAATAGGTCGGCGCTAAAAGATGGTAGCTTTATATGTGTCAGTTGCCATAAGCTTTATATTGAAATCCACGAACTTTATACCGAAATGACACGAACTTTGTACTGAAAAGTCATGAACTTTATATTGAAATCCACGAACTTTATATTGAAAAACCACGAACTTTGTACTGAAAAACCACGAACATAATTTATCAAACCAAACTACACCACAGTATGGATTCAAATATCATCAATTAACATCCCCTCCAGCTGTTAAGTGCCTCCAGCTTCTAAGTGCGGAAGCACTTGGCATACCACACTCCAGTAGAGGTCTCCTCTGACATACCAGCAACAATCATGCATCTTGTTATCTTTCATCACAATAATACTACTCTCGCTAAGTTAAAGATGCAAGTTGCAACAGATGATATGGCTGTGGACGAACCACTGCAGAAACAATGCCTTGCTGTCAAAAAGACAGATATCATACCTAGTGTGAAATCGACCAATGCCTCCACAGCATTCTGGCTCTCAAAAGACGCGGAGATCGACTTGTTCGATATAATCACAGTGCTGGACAGGAAGGATTCGACCAAAATAAACAACTCCAACTCGCCGCCGTCGCACCTTTCAAACGCGAACTCGAAGTCGCAGCGGTTAGCGGCGAAGAAAAGTCGATTTTGGCTCTTCCGAAGCGTGATAGGAATAATCGTCAGAGCCAAACGTTGACTTCAAAATCGAAGGATTCAAAAATGGAGAAAATGAAGAAGAAGGGATTCTGAAAATTGCCGTCTCGTTTTTTCAATGGGTGGACTAATTTTTGGAGGATCTAAACAACCTGGTGAGAGAGTTCTAGGGTTTCACCGAAAAGGAACCAGTCGTGTGAGATTTGATGAAGGTTACAGACGATTGAAGATTTGATTAACTGATATTTGTTTGCTAAAAATTAGGGATCCCCAATTATCTTTGATTTACCTGATGAGAGAAGGGTTCAGGTGCAAAGTCCAAATTATGATAAAAAATACAAACTAATTAATATCCTTGATTTTGATATTTCAATGGATCAGATTAATTGGAATTAAATCATTTTAAATTTAATTATCAATTAGAATAAGGGTAATTATGTCTATACATCATATTCAGTCAGTCTACTTTTTAGGGTTCATCCCGTTCTTCCCCGCTCCTCCTTCACCCGGTGCTCCACCCTGGCTTCGTGGAAGCACTATACGCAGTCGGAAATCGCTTTGTCCTCTTCAATTATCAAGTTCCCACTTCCTCCTGTTGAGATCGTGTTGAGATCATCGCCAATGACCAGTGAAATAGGACCACGCCGTCGTATGTGGCGTTTACCGATTCCGAGAGGTAGATCGGTGATGCTGCTAAGAACCAGGTCGCCATGAATCCAATCAACACTGTCTTCGGTAAGCTCCGTTCATATCTCGAATTCTGTTAGATTGATTGGATCTGGAGGTTGCTACACTGCCCAGATTTGTTGGTGAGTAAAATATTCAAGGCCAGGTATTTCACTGACAGCAGTTTATTAGAATTAGTTGTTGTTTGAAAGGGGTCATACACTTGGAGAAGCATTTTCCATAGTCTAGAGTTCCTCAGATATGGGATAATTATGACCAAGTAAGGGAAGAGTGGATATGGCGATGTGCAAGCTCAAGTGTATTTTCCATCTCTTCTGCATATGAAGTAATCAGATTATTGAATAGTAAGAATAATTATTATATGGGAGAGGGATTAACAGAGGAGATATTGGTCAAGTACTGGAAGGTGTTTTGGAAGTTCAATATTGGAGGAAAATTCTGATCTGAGGTTCAATATTTTCTTGTACCGTGACAGTGAGAGTGAGTACCAGCCATCAGAGATGGCTTCTGTTACTGATGGCGAGCATTTGCCTTCTGTACCATTAGATGAGTTGATTGGTGATCTTCATATCAGCGACGAGGAGTATGACGCAACAGAAGATGTCATCAAAGAATAATCGTACACCTACCCGATGCTTCATCATCCTCTTCATGGTTGCCTGCGAGTTATCATATGTGAAAACTTTATTGGTCCCATCTGAGATCACTTTATCCACACCAGTATTTGCTTCAATAGTGTCTCTGGTCCTGTGTGTTGCAAAAATAAAAGGTTGTACTCTCAATCTGTTGTACTTACTAGTCACAGGTTTTATGAGTTTTGAGGCTCCTTATATACTCCACTGTATGGTTGAATGCAAAGTCTCATGTAATACTTGGTGTTTGCAAGTTTTATAAATTCTACTCTACAATACTGCCCATGGAAAGCTATGATGTTTTTGGTATCTTGTATTCATAAACACAGACCCATGCACTTCTTAAAAATTCAACATAGTCAGGAAGTTGCTTGACGATTTCTTAACGCATTATAGTCCAAGTTTGACGAATTATGTCATAATTCGTCAAAAGTGGACTATAATTCGTTAAGATTTCGGACGAATTGTAGTGCACTTCGACGAATTATGCTATAATTCGTCAAAAGTAAACTAAAATTCGTCAGAATTCGACAGTATCATTGTATAATTAGTCATGACATTTTATAGTTCGTCATGAACATTTTATAGTTCGTCATGACAATTTTATAGTTCGTCACTTTGTGGAATTACACATAAATTTAGCACAAATTCTATACATTATCAATGATACACATAACTGCTCTTCAACAACTATTGTGGCGTTTTGAATTGTTGATTGTTCAGTTACAATTGTTGGTGAAAGTAATTGTGATGAATTTTTATAATTATTGATGTAAGTAGCGGTGATGAATTATAAATATCTGATGACGAATTATAAATGATTGAATTGTGGCGTTTTGAATCATTGATTGTTCAGTTACAATTGTTGGTGAAAGTAGTGGTGATGAATTTTTATAATTATTGATGTAAGTAGCGGTGATGAATTATAAATATCTGATGACGAATTATAAATGATGAATTTCTGACAGTGTTGTATTTTTGCGTGAAGGAACAATCAATTCGACTGTGAATCCATGTGGGAACTGCCAAGAACTTGGGCACCACAACAAGCGAAGTTGCCCCAAAAAAACATGCGTTGAAAATTTGGATGTGAATGCACAAGAGCATGTTTCAAATATGGATTATCCTCTCAACCCTTAAAGATTTAGTTTAGTTTGTTTAAATTCCTTGGTATTCGTTCCATCATTACAAAGACTTACATTTCAGTTTAAAAAAACAATGTCTCTATATTCAGGTTACACTTCAATTTCCAGAATTTGATGTGTTTATTTTTTATTTCGTTGGTCTATTTTATAGTTCGTTTCAATAATTTATAGTTCGTCATATGAAATGTTACCTGATTTGTGATTGCTTATTATATGGTTTGGCATATTCAGGGCCTGATTTCGAAATAGCACTTCTCTTTATAAAAATGAATCTGTTTTTATTATCAGTTTCGACTTCAATATTATATAGTTCGTTGTATATATATTATAGTTCGTTTTACTGTTTTATAATTCGTTTAAGCAAATAAAGTTTGTCAAATATTTTTGACTCCCCTGTATCTGATTTGTTGTTTGTTTGTAGCAAGGAAGTATGTCTGGTTATGTTAATAGAATAGCGTGTGCTTCTATTTTCAGTTTTACATATACATTATATAGTTGTTGTATTTATGCTATAGTTCGTTGTTACTATTTTATAGTTCGTTTAGGCAATTATAGTTCGTCTAAATATGCAGTCCCCTGTGTTCTGTTTTTTTTGAATGTCTAAATATGTCTAAGTGCTATGTCTAAATATCAAGAAAGTACATCATGGTATTGTTTACAGAATAGCCAGTTTGTAGAAATAAAGTTCTAGGCAAAAAGATGTGCACAACTGGAGGACACAATTTGCACGAAACAAATTTCTAGTCTACGTTCCTGTGATTTCATCTGCTTCCATGGCTGCTGCTGCATCTAAGGCTGCAGTGGTGCTGTTTTTTTAGCCCTTAGATGAAGAAGACTGTTTATGAACTGTTACAAATACACAAAAAATTAATTCAGGTGCTAAGATTTTTCAAACAATATGAACAAACAGCAACTTTTAACGAACTATAAATGATAGATGCATACTATAAAAATAACTATATTGTCAACTATAAGATTTTAATTAAGAAACTGAATTAGTACTTGACTAACTATGCACTACCAGACACAAAATAGCAGTATTAATTTCTGCTGTGGCTAAGAAATTTACTAAGATAAGAAAAATAGTGATGAACGAACATGACAGTTGACGAATTATAAATTATCTTGACGAATTATGACTACAAGTCAGCAATATTGAGCAGTTAATGGGTTAGTAAATATAACGAACTATGAAACTGATGAACGAACTATAAAGTGACAATAAAAAATTGTTTATTGACTAGATATGTTCAATAACATGACGAAACACCAAAATTTTGCAGTACCTTGATTCTTAGATAGCTGAGCAACTGGTTGACACCTATTACTATCTTCAAAATCGCTATCACTGTTATTGGCAGTTGTGTTACCCTTTGATACGACATTTAGTGGAGGTTTACATAATTTTGCCTTTTTTCTTCCGCACTTTTCTACTACAGCCTCTGCACTATTATTTGAAATTTGTGACTTCCTTTTGCGCTCTGTCAAACAAATGTAAAATAGTCATATTTACGGGTTAGTAAATAGTAATGGATGAACTATAAATGACAGTTGACGAACTATTAACAATTGACGAACTAATCAAGTACGACGAATTATTTACAACTCTGACTAATTAAAACTTACTCTCCGATATTTCGCATTCTGAATTCCTAACACTCTATTTGCCGAATCATAATACAGACGATGAATTATACATGCTGAATCAACTAATCCCTTAACGAATTATGTTTTACCTTTGACGAATTATGCAATTAAGACTCTATTTACTCTTTCCGAATTGTAAACCACAAAATACGACGAACTATGTATGTTGTGACGAATTATACAGGTGGTTATGGCAATTGAGTGTGCCATATGGCATAAGGCTTCAAAAAACGTGTTTCAATATCTCTAAATCACTCATGGACATTCATCGCCGACCTTCCCAAACCAAATTACAGTATATATGTATGCTAATAAAACGAACGGAATACAACTTACCTGTTTTAGTCATTTGTCGTAACCCTAAAATCGGTATCGAAGGAATCGAACGATAAACCCTAAACAGCGTTGCGAAGTGCGGAGAGAACGCGATTCAATTTCGACGAACCCTAATTCGGGTTCCCAATCGTCGAATTTTGTTACGGAGGAGAGAGAACCTGGGGATGTTTTAATTTTTTTTGGGTCAATTATACCCTTTTTGTTATGTTAAATTCAGTTTTCATTTATTTAAATCTAATTATCCTAGCCTTTGGATTGTTTAATTGAATGGATAGGATGACTTTGTATTTTGCACAGAATCTGGGCTTTGCACCAGATCTGGCCTCTACCTGATGAAGCTAACAAAATACAATGACAAGCATGCCCCTAAATGAATATTTAAGTAATTATACGTATTAATAACCGCATAATTATATGGGCCACTCATTAATTCAATCTAACGATCTGAGATGGTTCTCAGTTTGTAACTTAATTGATGGTTCTCATTTGATCCGCTCCCTATATATATATATATATAGGGGCGCGCTCAAATGTTACACCCTACTAATGTGTTATGTGTTATGAGATTTTGAGCCACACATCAAGTTTCATCTAATGGCTCAAATGGTGCCACCTCAAAAGCATGGGGGGATTTGGACATGTGCCTTGCATGTGCTTGTGAATAGTGGGTACGTGGCGCGTTTTGATTGGTTAAAGGTGTAACATTTGAGCGCTCCTCTATATATATATATATATATATACGGACGTTCAAATGTTACAAGCTTCTTATTGTGTTACGTGTTACGGAGCTTCTGATTGGTTATTGAAAATCAAGGAACCAATCAGAAGCGAGGAACACCGTAACTACGGTGCAACCTCACCCACACAACCCCCGTGCTTGTGAGGTGCACCGTAAGCCCCGTGTTCCTCGCTTCTGATTGGTTACTTCTTTTCATCAACCAATCAGAATCATGTAACACGTATCACTCTAACAACATGTAACATTTGAACGCCCCATATATATATATAGGGGCGCGCTCAAATGAGAACCACTCTTAGGCTAAGAACATGAGAATCAATCTAAGCCACTCATTTTATTGAAATGAGTGGTCCATAATGCGCCACCTCAAAAGCATGGGGGGTTTGGACATGTGACTTGCATGTGACATGGAAAATGGCTTATGTGGCGCCATTTGATTGGTTGGAGTGTTCTCATTTGAGTAGTGCTGGGTTTTTATACCGAAAACTAAACCGATACCGAAACCGAACCAAAACCGAACCGATTGTAACCGAACCGATTAAAAACCGAACCGAATTTCGATTATTATAACCGAACCGATTTATTTCGGTTCAGTTTTAGTTTCAATTTCAAATGTAATCGGTTTACCGAACCGAACCAAAATTTTATTTTTACAGTGCAATCAGAGTACCGAACCGAACCAACAGGTAAATTCTAAATCCCTAATCGGCTAATCCATAATTCGTTCTTCACTTCTCCTCCATTCGTTCGCAGCTCGCTCATCCGATTCGAGATCCGACAGTCCCAATTGCCAATTCGTTCTCCAAAGTCTCGCTCGTCCGAACTCTGAAGTCTCATTCGTTCTTCCAACAATTCGCTCCATCCGAAGTCCAATTCATTCTTCCGAAGTCTCGCTCCATCCGTCACTCCGAAAAACGGCGCAGCCGTAACAGCGTCGCAGGCCGAATTCCGACAATCCTAGGTATGATTTCATCTTCCCTATACCTGAAACTAAAATTGAAATTGTGAATTGCCGAAGTCGTTTGATTGGATCTTCACTGTCGAAACCGAAATCGTTTGATTTCAACTTCCAATGTTTGAATGGTTTTTTTTTCAATTGTAGTTTAAATATAAAGATGGACTACGAGGTGTTGACAGAGGATTATGTAGATGCGGAGATTGCAGCAGGTGGTGGGGTTGATGATGATGGTGTTGTGGGTGGTGAGGATGGCGGTGTGGAGGGCGAGGAGGAGGTGGCCATAAGGACGGGAGGAGGTAAGAAGAGGAAGAATAATTCACCAGCTTGGGAGCATTGTTTGAAAAGGGAAACGACAAACAGTGAAGGGGAAACAGAGGTTACCGGGATATGCAAGTATTGCAATTTTGAGATGCCGGCCCATTCGAAAAAAAATGGGACAAGAGGGTTGCTCAATCACTTGAAGAAATGTGTAGTTTGCCCTCTTTATGAAGGAAGTCGAGCTAAATCTACTCAACCAAGCTTGATTAATGTGACTATGGGTGGAGGTGGAGCTTTAGTCCCACATGTTTTTAATCAGAAGAAGTGTGAGTTGTTGATGGTGGAGTTCGTCATAAGAGATGAGCAACCATTTAGGGCGGTTGAAGGAGCTGGTTTTGTGAACTTTCTTCATGGGCTTCAACCTAGGTTTAAGATCCCTGATAGAAAAAAGGTTGCTCGTGGAGTTTGGGAATTGTATATGTTTGAGAAGGGCAAAATAAAGTCGGTAATATGTGATAAGAGGGTAAGTATCACAACGAATACTTGGACATCTATCCAAAACATTAACTATATGGTGATCACCGCCCATTTTGTAGATGATTCTTGGAACTTGCACAAGAGGATCATCAACTTCACTAAAATCACAAGTCACAAAGGTGAAGACATAGGCTTGTGCCTTGAGCGTTGTCTACGTGAGTGGGGAGTTGAGAAAGTGTTTAGCATTACCGTTGATAATGCTTCGGCAAATGAAGGGGCGGTTGCACATATGAAGAGAAAGCTTGAAAGACAAGGAAATCTAGTACTTAGTGGGGAGTACTTGCATTTGAGATGTGCTTGTCACATCCTCAATCTAATTGTGAAGGATGGATTGGGTGAACTAGAGAAGGCAATTGAGGGTATTCGGAATTGTGTCAAGTACATTCACTCTTCATTGGCAAGGTTAGATGCATTTATAAATGTAGCTATCTTGGAGAATATGGATAGCATGTCAAACATTCCCATGGACGTGCCTACAAGATGGAATTCAACTTATAAAATGCTTGAAGGTGCATTCAAGTATAAGGGGGTGTTTAGTAGGATGGATGACGAAGATGTGAATTTTCGAGCTTACTTTAATGAAGAGGTTAAGAAAGATGGGGTGTTAGTCAAAAGGATGGGGCCACCAATGGAGGAAGCTTGGTTGGATGCACAAGCTTTTACTCTTTTTCTTAAGAGGTTTTATGATTCTACCATAAAGCTTAGTGCAAGTAAGACTCCTACTTCAAATTTAATATTCAATGAAATGGTGGCATTGCAACAACTTATTGAGAAGAAGATGCGTGATTGGAGTAATCCTATTTTGAGGAAGGTGGCTCAATCAATGAAGATAAAGTTTGACAAATATTGGGGACAAAGCAATGGAGGAGGAAATGGCCATAAAATAAACTTGATCGTGTTTATTGCCAATGTACTTGACCCAAGATTCAAACTTTCAATGCTTGATATGACTTTATCTAGTCTTGGTCAATCAAGGGCCGAAGTTGAAGGTGTTATTAGCATGGTGAAAGCAAGCTTGCAAGATTTACATAAAGCCTACAAAGGAGGTGTTCCCGATACTACCCAACCTTCTAGCAGTGTGGCCATCATTGATGATGATGATGATGATTGTGCTAATGATTTGTTGAGACAACTTGATAGGCAAAGGCATGCTATGCAAACTGATGAGATAACAAATGACTTGGATTCTTACTTTGCCGATGCTCCCGAGGCCGCTTTGAACAAAGAGTTCAAACTAATGGAATGGTGGATGGTAAATCAATTTAAATATCCAATCGTGTCAAAGATTGCCAAGGACATCTTTGCAATACCATCTTCCACTGTTGCTAGTGAGGCGGCATTTAGCTTGGGCAAGAGGGTTGTTGATCCGTTCAGAGCTTCTTTGACTCCACTCATGGTCGAGGCACTAGTTTGCACTAGTGATTGGCTTAGGGCCGAAGAATTTGATTTTTTTAAGGAGCCAACGGATGAGGAGTTTGAAATGTACAAGGAACTTGAAGAAATTGAAACAAGTAAGTAATGAATTATTTTATTTATAAGAGTTTTTATATATGTTAGTTGTTATTCATTTTAATTTTTATGTTTCTAAAGTTTACTAATGTTTTCCATTTTTTTGTAGATGTGCAATTGAGTCAATTGCCTACATTTCCTCCTACACCTTCTTCGGTTGCAAGTACTTCATCAATGAGTAGTTCCTCAATGAATCTTACTTCATCAGCGAGTTTACCTCCCCTTCCTCCTCCAAGATCATCAACGATGGATCCTAGTACTAGTACTAGTACTAGAGGTCGAGGTAGAGGCAGAGGCAGAGGTGCTAGCCAATGAGCTCGGCAGGCCAGGTTGGGATCATTGGTATGAAACTTGATCACACTTCTGTTTTGTGTTCATTTCAATGTTCAAAATTTTAACTTTTTGACCCTATCATTTTGTGTTACTCATTTCTCTTTTCTTATTTCAATTTTCAGTATGTACCTTGCTTGGAGGATCAAATTATTGGGATAGTCCCAGTCGTGCACACAAACTGTGAAACTGAGGTAAGAACTTGGCTATTCTCAATTTGACATTTTCCAATTGAAATTGACATTTCGTTCCAATTGAATATCTTGGTTGAATTTGGCAGTGGTTGTTTGGCAGTTTGTTAGTTGTTTGAATGTGGTTGTTTGGCAGTTTGGTTTGAGTTACATAAACATGGTATATGAATTTGACTATGATTTACATGTGAATAAGTGATAGTTTGGCAGTGGTTGTTTGACGGTGGTTACATGTGAATTTGAATATGATTTGAATTTGGCAGTGGTTGTTTGCTCAGTTTGGCAGTTGTTTGATTGTTTGAAATTTGAATGTGGTTGTTTGACATTTTGGTTTGAATTACATGAAGATGGTATTTGAATCAGACTCTGATTTTTTGTGTACATGTGAATATGTGACAGTGATACCCACTGTTTAAACTTTAATCTTTAATGAAACTAGGAAAATTTGCTAATTGTTGACTTGTTGTTATGCGCTCTTCGGTCATCATGTTAATGCTTTGCGTGTTTTTTTTCAGGATTGCAGCACTGCATTTCATCCCATGAAGATCTATGTTTTCTTCCCTCCATTCGACCTAAATACGATGTCTTCCCAAACCTTTTGTTCCATTGTTGTTGTATTGTATCCATGCTGTTTGTTTTGTATCCATTTTCAGGGAACTGTTTTTAAGTTTGTTGTTGTATTTCTCCAGTTTGTTGATGTATCCAAACAACATTGTAAAACTGTTATTCAGGTACAAGGTACTGAAAAAACTGAAAGTTTAAAAAAAAGCACAAAATCGAAAATTCGGTTTACCGATTTTCGGTTTCGGTTTTCGGTTCGAAATTTCATAAAACCAAAAAATCGGTTCGGTTCGGTTTCTGAACCGAACCCAGCCCTACATTTGAGCGCTCCTCTTAGACTAAGAACATGAGAATCATTCTCAGTCACTCATTTTGTTTATATGAGTGGTCCAAAATGCACCACGTCATCTACTATGCACTTTCTACTTTTTACTATGCACTTTCTACTTTTACTATTTATACTTTTGTCTTTTACCTATAAGACAAAAGTGCAGAATCAATCTACACCCTTAGATCATTTGATCCAAGAAGAGTAATGTGTTACGTGTTATATATATATATTCAAATGTTATGTGTTCTTATTGTGTTATGTGTTACAATGATTTTGCACCTTTGGATCTTTTGATCTAAAGGTCCAGATTCCATCTTGCACTTTTGTCTTTTAGGTAAAAGACAAAAGTGCAAGATGACAAACAACTTTGTCTATTTTTGACTTTTTGACTTTCATTTTGCACCTTTAGATCAAATGATCTAAAGGTTGAGATTGATGTAACACATAACACAATAAAATGGGTGTAACATTTGAACACTCCTATATATATAGGCGTTCAAATGTTATGTGTTCTTATTGTGTTATGTGTTACATGATTTTGCACCTTTGGATCTTTTGATCTAAAGGTCCAGATTCCATCTTGCACTTTTGTCTTTTGGGTAGAAGACAAAAGTGCAAGATGACAAACAACTTTGTCTATTTTTGACTTTTTGACTTTCATTTTGCATCTTTAGATCATTTGATCTAAAGACTGAGATTGATGTAACACATAATACAATAAAATGGGTGTAACATTTGAACACTCCTCTATATACATATATATATAGGAGCGTTCAAATGAGACATCCAAAATAAGAATGAGGCAGTGAGGCACAATCTCATCCACTCACCTCAGCCGTCAAACTCACCTCATTGTGACACGTGCTTCACTTACTTTTGATTTTCTAAACCCAATAATCAATTACTATATATTACATAAGGGCATTTAAGTCTTTAACCAATTATCATCTCTCTCCTTACATCACATCTTTCATAATTAATTCATTTATTAATTGTTTCTCTCGCCTAACATCTTTCTCTCTCATACCCAAATCCATTATTTTTAAATGCACCCTTATTTCATATGACATTACACCCTTATTTCATATGACATTACACCCTTATTTCATATTACATTACACCCTTATTTCATATGGCATTGCACCCTTATTTCATATGACATTACACCCTTATTTCATATGACATTACACCCTTATTTCATATGACATTACACCCTTATTTCATATGACATTACACCCTTATTTCATATGACATTACACTCTTATTTCATATGGCATTACACCCTTATTTCATATGGCATTACATTCTTATTTCATATGGCATTTGAACGTTGTATTTTTAGGTACAAGTCAAAAACAATTTGTAATGACCGGTAAGTACCGGGTCGTCCAAGGAGCAACTTTAAACTTATGAGCACTATTCGATTTCGTTCCGATAAGTCTATCCTAATTACGGAAGGTTTGATTGGTGAAGTTACTAAAGAGAATGAATATGAACAATGAGAACAAACTAAGGGAATCTAGAGATAATGTCACTACTAAGGCAAAAGGTGTACTCTAGGGAACTACTTCACTCATGTGTGTTTTTAGACTCTAAGAGTTCAATTTCATGCAAAAACAATCATGTTAGATGATTAGATTAAGGCGTGCATCTATTAAACCAAATTCAATCGCTAGATATTGTTACTTGATTTAAGGAAGAAGCACCTCGGACGTGAGCTTCAATCGCTAGATGTTGTTAGCTCACGTCCTACTCAAGGTTCTCAATCATTAGCGCTAGCTCAATGATCAATAGCCAATGAGCGGTTTAAGATCAAACCTATCTCAATGCTAAGGGTGGTCGCCATGTAAACACCACATAGCAAGGGTAATTTACTTGTTTTCGAGAACCCTTGGTCTCAATCTCTCGATATTTTTGACCTAGGATTCCTTAATGACTCGATATCTAGATATTTTGGCGTCCACCTCTCGGCTACTTGACCAAAGAACCATAGAAATTAATCATCTAGACATTTTCTCAAACACCTAGAATACTTAACTCAAGTCATATACCAAAACCATTCACTTAGGCATTTTCTCAAACACCTAGAGTGCATAATTTGAGTATTCAATTAAAGTAAACCACAATCACCCAAAACATGTTATTCTAGCATTCATTCATTATAAATTAGGAGTATAAACACACATAAGATCCATAGGACCCTAGAATACAAAACACTACTCACAAATCATGTTCATAGACAAACACAAATTGTATTGAGTACATAGATGAAGATACAATGGAAAGAATAAACCAAAGATCTTCAATCTTCAATGGATGATCCTCCTTTGCTTGCCTTGGTAGCTTGTTCTCTCTAGAAACCATTGATTTTGTCCCCCAAAAACCCTAGCTCGAAATCCCCCCAAAAAGTCCCCCTTTGATTTAGATCTAAAGCTTCCATTTTATAGCCGAAAATTAGCTCGGGCGAGCTCCATTTAGCTCGGTCGAGCTTATTTTGGCAGAGACAATAGGTCCAGCTCGAGCTCGGGCGAGCTCCATTGTGCTCGGGCGAGCTTGCAGAGGCATCCGACTTCTTGCGACTTTTTTAGCAGTCTTAACGTCCGAATTAGGTCTTGACGTCAACTGAAGAGTTGTAGCCCTTTGAGTTACCTTTCCAATAAGCCAAAGATCAACTCATTTGGACATCGGATGTGATCTGTGGGTCCAAAATACGCCGGCAAGGTCGGTTTGCCCTGTTTTGCCCGAAACTCCATAGTTTTGCTCCGAAACTTCGGTTTTCTTTGAGAATTGATCTTTTTGAGACCGGGGACCATCAAGTGTGTTTCTCACCTGAAATAGCAAGCAAGAGGGTCAAATGGCATCGAATGAGCATCGGGAATGGACCAAAACTCTTCGTAAATGGATGGATAAAAGAGTCGAGAATTCGACTCATCAGCATTACACCCTTATTTCATATGACATTACACCTTTATTTCATATGGCATTACACCCTTATTTCATATGACATTGCACCCTTATTTCATATGGCATTGCACCCTTATTTCATATGACATCACACCCTTATTTCATATGGCATCACACCCTTATTTCATATGGCATTACACTCTTATTTCATATGACATTACACCCTTATTTCATATGACATTACACCCTTATTTCATATGGCATTACACCCTTGTTAAAAAAAATTTATAAAAATATATTATTATTATATTATATAATAATCTCATACGCTCTTTCGTCATTAAGATAACTTTAATTAAACACACATACTCTCTTTCTTCATTAATTAATAACAATCCACATACTCTCTTTCTTCATTAATTACAACCCACTACTCTCTTTCCATCCCCAAATTACCTCTTCAATAATTCACACTAATAAATACTTTTCCAATGCCACGTCATCACAATGAGTGGCTCACGTGCTGCCTCACTGCCTCATTCTACCAACCCTGCCTCAACCGAGTGCTCCCCTATATATATATAGGAGTGTTCAAATGTTACAAGCTTCTTATTGTGTTACGTGTTACGGAGCTTCTGATTGGTTAATGAAAAAGAAGGAACCAATCAGAAGCGAGGAACACCGTAACTACGGTGCAACCTCACCCACACAATCCCCCGTGCTTGTGAGGTGCACCGTAAGCCCCGTGTTCCTCGCTTCTGATTGGTTCCTTCTTTTCATCAACCAATCAGAATCCCGTAACACGTAACACAATAAGAAGTGGTAACATTTGAACGCCCCCTATATATATATATATATGAGCGTTCAAATGAGGCATCCAAATTAGAATGAGACTGTGAGGCTACATCTCACCCACTCATCTGAGCCGTCAAAATCATCTCAACACAACACATGTCTTCCATTAACTTTCCTTTTTTAATCTTAATTATTCATAAAACAAATTCATTTTGTAAATTGAAGGGCATAATTGACATTTCTCCTTTTATTCTTTAATTATTTTCTGTGTGTAGTCGACAGTTTCATCTCTCTTTCGATTTTCTCTCACCAAAATTCATCGACCCCAATCCATCTTCTGTCTCCGATTAGATCTCGTTTCTCTCTCGTGTATCCATCGTCGTCGAGTTTCAAAGCCGTTGAGCCAACCGTCGAAGGCAAAGCAGGGATTATCGATGACTATCTCAACTGCTGAACGGACGCGACTCGTCTTCGTCACTTTCCATCACGCCTGTGAGGATGAGTTGGGGAAGATAATCTTCCGAACGAGTCCGTCGAACATGAAGATGACGACTGTGAGGATGAGTTTCGCGATCGACTCCAAGGAACGACGGATCGATTGGCTTTGTGCTTTGGGCGTATCGTCCAGGTTAGGTTCAAAATTGATTAAAGCAGATGGCTTGTTTGATTCAGCTTGTGGAATTCAGGATGATTGTGTGGTCGGTGTTAGCATTTGGAATTCAACAGTTTTGGCTTGTTGAATACCTTTTTTGCATCTGGGTTTTGGTTTTTCTTTTCGTCTTTGTTGTATGAGTGGCAGCTGTGATTGCTCTGTTGTAAAGGTTTGGACCACCGATGTTTATGATTGTATACTTGTTCAAGATTTGAGATGCTAGATTGGTACCATGCTGATTGGGTGAGATGCTATATGATGGTGCTGGTTGGGTCCGTTTTAATGTTTGAAGTTTAGAACATTGGCGAGAAAGGTGTGGAATTTTAGGTGTCCCTTCTTTTTTTTAGTATGTCTGATGAGATAAAATGGGTGAGATGAGATAAATATGGGTGTAAATTTGTTTATCATTTGTGGCTTATTAACCTGTGACTCCTTTTTTTATGTGCCCTAGCTTATGAAATTATGTTTCTATTAAGTTTGTTGTTATTAGTTAGCATAACATGATACAATATGGATCTTAATTTGTAATTTCGCTCTTGTGATATCCTTGATTTCTAAGTGTTATGCTCATAGACTGTCTTGTTGATTTCAGACTGTCTACTTTGTTTAAAGGGTTTGAGTTTTAATGTTTATTGATCTTTTTGAAATGCTTTGAAGTTGAAAAATACTCAGTTTTGATGATGAATTTTCATTTTAGGATGGGGCAGAGGCAAGTCATCTACATTGCCTTCAAAACTATGAAGGAATCCCCTTGTTGGCATTCACTTAGTCACGCACAGAAATGAATAATTCAAGGTTAGTGGCTTGTTGCTTGGTTTCAATTACACCAATTTGCTTATATTTACCAACATGTATGTTTTAAAGTAATTGGAAATGTTGATATTGATTTGGTTAGAGATTTTCTAGATCATTTTGGTGTTCTGATTTTAAACCAATTCAGGGGATGTTGTCGGTTTGGTGTTCTGATTTGTGGTGTCTTGCTTGCTGTACTCAGAAGGCCTTGGTGGCATGGAGGGAATGAAAGGTCTTGGTGGCATGGATTAGTTTGATGACAGAGAAGTGGCTATGGTTACATGGATTAGTTTGATGAAAGAGAAGTATGACATAAGAAGTTGGATTGAATTTCAATGTGTGGGTTTGTTCTTCACACTGCCCTTTTCATTTTATTTCATTTTCTGGTTTTGATGGTTTTGTTAATTTGATATTGCCTTTGTGTTGCTTAGGCCCTATCGGTTAATTACTGCAATGCTCTGTTTTGGAGGACTAACATCTTGAAGCATTTGAGGGTAGCTGTGTACATTATTCTGTTGAGATGAGACTACTTTAGTGGTGCTGTGTTGTGCATCAGCATTTAAGAGTGCTATGTTGATCGAATTGGCCGAGCTTGAAGACCGAGTCTGTTGAGATGATACTACTTTAGTGGTCATCATATGTATAGATAAAGCATGGTCTCATCAGATGGTCTACTTTAGTAGTCAGCATATGTATCTGATAAATCATGTTTTTTATCAGATGGTCTTTTCTTGTAATCCAATATCTTTGATCAATTGAATTGTCGCAAATTGTCAAATTTGTAAAAGTTGATTACTATTTTGGGCATTGACTCTTGCTATTTTCAATAATTATTTCATATGGCATTACACTCTTATTTCATATTCCATTACACCCTTATTTCATATGGCATTACACCCTTTTTTCATATGACATTACCCCCTTATTTCATATTCCATTACACCCTTATTTCATATGGCATTACCCCCTTATTTCATATTCCATTACACCCTTATTTCATATGACATTACACCCTTATTTCATATGGCATTACACCCTTATTTCATATTCCATTACACTCTCATTTCATATGGCATTACACCCTTATTTCATATGGCATTACACCCTTATTTCGTATGGTCATTAGGCAGCTGTCCTTCTATATGGCTTCTTCCATTACCCCGTTATTTCATAAGTCATTACCCCCTTGTTTCATAAGTCATTACCCCCTTGTTTCTCCATTACACCATTGTTTCATATGCCATTACCCCCTTATTTCATAAGTTATTACCCCCTTATTTCATAAGTCATTACCCCCTTATTTTATAAGGCATTACCCTCTTGTTTCATAAGTCATTACCCCCTTGTTTCATAAGTCATTATCCCCTTGTTTCATAAGTCATTACCCACTATTTCTCCATTACACCGTTATTTCATATGTCATTACCCCCTTATTTCATAAGTCATTACCCCCTTATTTCAAAAGTCATTACCCCCTTGTTTCTCCATTACATTGTTATTTCGTATTACCCCCTTGTTTCTCCATTACACCGTTATTTCATATGTCATTACCCCTTATTTCATAAGTCATTACCCCCTTATTTCATAAGTCATTACCCCATTGTTTCATAAGTCATTACCCCCTTGTTTCTCCATTACACCGTTATTTCATATGTCATTACCCCCTTATTTCATAAGTCATTACTCCCTTATTTCATAAGTCATTACCCCCTTATTTCATAAGTCATTACCCCCTTGTTTCTCCATTACACCGTTATTTCATATGTCATTACCCCATTATTTCATAAGTCATTACCCCCTTGTTTCATTAGTCTGTACCCCCTTGTTTCTCCATCAAACCGTTATTTCATATGTCATTACCCCCTTATTTCTTAAGTCATTACCTCCTTGTTTCATAAGTCATTAACCCCTTATTTCATAAGTCATTACCCCCTTGTTAAAATAATACATAAGTCATTACCCCTTGTTTACCCATTACACCGTTATTTCATATGTCATTACCCACTTATTTCATAAGTCATTACACCTTTGTTTCATAAGTCATTACCCCCTTTTTATTTTACAAAAGTAAAATTATTACAAATTTATTTTTGAAGGGCATTTTGGTCTGTCAACAGCAACAACTTTGTTACATCATCAACCTATAAATTTTTTTGCAATTCATCACATTATTACACATCACAGTGCCGGCTATGTTACAACAACAACAACTACCCAAAATTCAAAATTTAGGTGCTCTTTCAAATGCAAGCTTTCTATTACAAGCATGATAATATGCAAAAAGTCACAATGCACTACACAAAAAATCACAATGCACTACTCTTCCAAACCCCAATCGGACCATAAGTCACGAGACCATAACATGAGTTTGAATCGGACAAATCATATGAGTTGTTACACAGTCAAGCGAGCCATCCTCCTATCAGTTGTTGCTCAGCCAAGCGAGCCATCCTCTTATCAGCCATCTTCTTAAAGGCATGGACCTTTTTCTCCTCGCAGATTCCACAAAGTTGCGAGGCAAAACCTGATAAGTAGCTAGTTGCTGGAACTAAAAAAATTGCAGTAAAAGATGAAGCTTGAGCATTAATCCAAAGATAAATGACTGATTTTCATAATAAGTAAACCAACCAAATTTGATTTTTCGCAAAGGGATTGAAGCGATGATGCTGTTGCGGCAGCTAAGGGAAACCATGACAAAGCATAAATCTTGTACAAAAAAATTCCAGATACTGGACACATAAAGAAGCAACATCAATTAACAGTTCAATGAGCCATTAAAACAACACACAAAAACAAACATCAAGCTGGTGCCATTCAAAATTAACAATTGAATGACAACTGACAGAACCGCTCGTCGTTAAAGCGATTTGTGCAAATAAATTTATAGTCCGCTACTCGCAACTATACTACTGGGTAGTACTTGGTAAGTAGGGGTCGAACCCAAGGGAACTAGGGGAATAATTGTTCTTCGGGGGGGATTACGCAGCGTGGGAGCGTGTTTAAGGTCGGTTGGTTGGTTTTAAAGCTACCAGCTATTTTGATTGATTGATTGGTTGGTTGGTTGATTTTAATACTGGAAAATAAATTACAGTCTATAATTAAAGAGAAATGTTCGGTTTCAGGGGACTTGTATTATATCCTGTTTATCATTGACCTTTAGTGACTCTCCTAAGTATTCAAACGGTGTATCAAGGCCATTCCAAGCACTCGATTTGCGTACACTGTCTAGCCTATTCCAAGGACGTAGAACACTTATTCTATTTAGACTAATACTCCATTCCCGGTTATATTAGCCTATGTGCATCCATTTGATCAATCATTCCCGATCAACCAAATGGTGTTTAAGATGAGTCAAACTTCTCAGATAAGCTTTGCCATTCCAAGCATCCACTTATCCGTACAAGTTTACGAACCCCGCTGTAGAGTTTTGCCATTCCAAGCATCCACTCTACCTTGGACGTTCTGACTTAATATATGGCACATATAATAAGTTTTGAATACTTAGACGAGACACTAAGTTAATAGTCTTAAAACATTTTATAATACAAGTGCGCCCCTTAGACCGAACTACAAGTTTAGCTACTATTCATCGCGCTAAACATTATAACTAAGGAAATAAACTGTTGAATAAATACGAAGAATTACTTACAACCGTTGAAGCGCCAATGGAGCTATCCTTTATTTCCAAAGCAAGATTACAACGTTACAAATATTACAACTTCTAGAGAGAGAAGTGAAATGAGAGTGAGGTGTGTGAAATGAGGAGGAGGAGGCTTGTATTTATAGCCAAAATGGGAGGAGATGGGTGGTGGAGATGGTATTCATCCAAGGGTGGAGGAGGAAGAGTGCAAGGCAAGCTTGGGAGGAGGAGTGGAGGAGAAGCCTCCACTTGTCATCTTCTCCATGGAGGAGGAGGAGCAGCCGGCGGCTTTGGGAGGAGGAGGTGGCGCCGCCGGTTGCTGGTCACCCAAAGGGGAGGAGCTCCTCCCTTGCCCACCTCCTTGAATGGTGGCCGGTCACCTTGCCCTATGTGTGAGTTTTGTACAGTTTTGTGCAGTCTTTTCACAAAACTGTAAATGTGTTTCTTCCCCGGGCTGTCTTGACTCCACTCCTGATTCCTCTGATTAATTTGTTATGGTCAATTCAACGTCAGGATCCTTGATATTTCTTCAGTCGGCATATGATCTTGACCTTGGATTGACTCTTGTTATCTTTTCAGCATAAAATCCTCTCCTTAGCGTGTTTTCACTTCAGTCTCTAAAATGCCCTGTGGAAATATATCGGGACTAACACGTAGAAGTTAGATAGACAAACAGTCTAATTTGGTGGGTTTAACTGAATTTATGTTTCATACAATTATGGTCCATCAGATTACTCCACACTTTTAGTTGTTCGTCCCGAACAATGCTATTAAAGGGCGTAAGTTCTAAGTTTGGCTTTGGAATATGAAAATTAGACTGTGGTACTCGATCTATCCTAATTCATGCATTGCTTACTTATTACCAAATTAAACTGCGTAAATAAATAGAAGTAACTTGATACGTGTACCTCCGTGCTGAGATGCAAATTATATTGGATGTCTCGGGAGATAGCCCTGTTTAGGATCCTGGGTTGCAGCCTCGGGATCGTCTCGCACTATATGGTTTTCTGGTAGCTTTCTCTAGCACGTGATTCGGTTCAGGTTTCAGTGGTTTGAGTACTTTGATTTTCTTTTGGCGAGGGACTGCTTTTGTAGTGAGTCGGCATTTGGCCTTTGTTTTGTCGCTTTGAGTGCTTCACTTTTGTTCGGTTAAAACCTTCACAATTTTGGGCCTTTGGCCTCTTGATTTGCTTCATTGAGCTTTTCGCCTTTTTGTGACTTCTAGTCCATTTTCTCGAGCCTTTTTGGGAGGTCCAATCATCGCCCGCAAGCCTATGGATATACCTCCCCGCTCTTCTCGTTTTTGCCTTTTTCGCGCGGGTCAAGGTGAGGGTCGCTCATCTATTTTCTCGGCTACTTTGACTGTCGTTTTCACGCGGGTCAAGATGAGGGTCGCTCATCTATTTTCTCCGCTACTTTGACCGTAGATAGGACGGTCTGATTCCCTTCCTCGCCTTTTGCATTGCATGGCGGAGATGACTTCAATTTTCACTGAAACCCGAAGTGCAGCCTCCACTTACTTTGAAAACCATATAGTTTGATCTGATCCTTTGATTGCTTCACAAGTCCTTCTAGGGCAGTTTATGTCAACTCCACATCCTTAGTTATCTCAGCACAAAGGACAAATGGAAAGTTACATTCTAAGTTTTTAAACAGTTGAATTTTCACAAGGTTCATGCATGAATTATGATTTATCTTTTTCACATTCTTAAGTTCATATTTTCAAAAAGATACTATTACTAAAAAAAGAAAAACAGCCGCATGTTATTTATGTACAGAGGTGGATCTCACCCCCCACTTTTGAACGAAGGCGTGCCTTAGTTCAAAAGTCATGCAAACTTCAAACTAAATACTGAAATTAAATGACAGAAATTAAAGTGCGGAAAAGTAAGATAGTGTCGGGTTACCTCCCGACCAGTGCACTTGTTTTACGTCGTTGGCTCGACAATACCTCGTTGTGGATTATTGGTTTGGGTCCCATGGGTGGCTTAGGTCGAACTTTGCCACCGTTCCTGTGTTGTTTCTTCTTGACTTCTTGCCGGAGTAAGAGCTCCATGGTTTGGGTGTTTTCTCTTTCCATTGTTTCTGAGAAGGCGGGAGACCTTTGACCATAGCTGCTGGTCTTGTTACTTTGTTAGTCTCTAATGACAGGTTAGAAAATTATGCACCGTGATCTGAGATAGGTGTTATGTCAGGCGGTTTCTTTGTATCCGGGCGGCTCTGATTAATGTAGAAGTGTGCAATTTTGCCGCCGAACTTAAGCGACAATGAGCCCTTGCCCACATCGATTCTTGCTTTAGTGGCGTAGAGGAATGGTCGTCCCAATATTATTGTTGGTGGGTCGTCTTCGCAGGTCTCTTCTGTTGGTATTACATAGAAATCTGCAGCAACGACGAGTTCTCCCACATAGAGTATTACATCTTCCAGTTCTCCAACCGGGCGGATGCATGATTTATCTCCTAGCTCGATGTTCGACCGGGGTGGTTTCAATGGACCAAGCCCTAGTAAGTAATACAAGGAGGAGGGCATGGCGTTGACAGCAGCCCCAAGATCGACTAAGCATTTGTGGATCTATGTTTCACCAATACCGCAGGTGATTGTAAAGGCCCCCGGGTCTTTATTTCTTTCCGGTTGTGGCTCATGATCTGAAGTGAGGGCTCTTTCTTTTGTCGGGTTATAAGCATAAGTATTAGTTGGGGAGTCCCAACCAGATGCTGGTATGTCAAAGTGTGTGATCGGTGGCGGTGTTATGCAAACGGTGAACGCGTACCGTCCATTGTCAGCATGTGTAACCCATGTTTTGCCATCCTTGGGTCGGTCTTCTTCTTGATTCCAATCAGGTCGACGCCTACGGTTGAAGTGATTATTCGTAAGTCTGTAGGTTGGGGACCGTGCTACTTCTCCTAGTGTAGCCTTCATGTTTGACCTCCTTATCATGCTTATGTTCGCCTTTGGATTTTGGACGGTCTGTGAAGGGAGTCTTCCAGGTTCAGTAGTTAGTGTTGACATGGCGGTGGCGAGCTGGGACATTTGTTTGGTCAATTCTGAAATTGCCCCGTCAGTTTTTGCCTGGTACTGGTGTAGCGAAGTTCCCAATTGATTAACGTTTCCCGCGAGCTCCTTCATCGTGTCATTGAGCGACTTGCTTGGTTCCTGCTGATTGCTCGGGCTGGCTTGGTGCTGATTTGGTCCTTTTTGCTGATATTGGCCTGCCGACGGAGCGTTCTGGTTATATTGTCGGTGGGGGTTGGTAGAATGACTGTGCTAGTTGGGGGACAGCTGGTTGTGTCTCCTTCTGAGGATAGCTGTTGTTGTTACGCCAGCTCGGGTTGGATGTTTGACCGTACTGTCTGTTTTGTCCAGCTCTATCGTTGTATCCTTGATATCCTCCCACTATATTCACTTCTGCTGGTTCTTCTTCTATCAATGTTGGGCATGCGTCAGTTTTGTGGTCTGTAGAACCACAGAACTCGCAAGGTTTTACCGGAACTGGCTGTCTACGTATGATCTCAATCATCATCTCCTTTAACTATTTCATCTCTTCAGTTATGGAATTTACTGATGCCTCGGTTTGTGCTACCCTTTTTGATCGAGAGAATTCATCTTGGCGAGTGGTCTCTTCTCCAAATCGGGCATTTTCAGCAACGTTGGCGATGAGATTCCTTATGCCACTCAATGATAGATTCATCATGGATCCTCCCGCTGAGGCATCCAAGAGCATTTTGTCTAATGGTCTTAATCCATCAATGAGGTACTCGATGACGAGTTTCTCGGGCAGTCCAAGGGTGCAGCAGCTCCTTTCTAGGTGATTGAACTTTTCCAGGTAATCGTACATGGTTTCATTGGGACCTTGTTTGATTTCCTGTAGTTACTTCCTTACTTGCATTGCTCTTCCAGCCGGATAGTATTTGTCTAAGAATTTCTTCTGCATCTGAGCCCATGTTCTGATGCTTCCGGAAGGCAATGAAAGGAACCAGTCGCTTGCCGAGTCTATGAGGGAAAAATAGAACGCCTTTAACTTGAAGTCGTCCATATTCACTCGATTGGGCTTTAGATTCTGGCAAATGCCATGTAGGCGTTGGAGGTGAGTTGTCGCAGATTCTCCAAGAGCTCCTGAGAATTTGGGCAAGCTGTGTGCCACTGATGCGTTGATGGTTATGTTTTCTAATTCAGGGCTCTCGTAGATGCACCACGGCTGTGTCTCAAAATTAGGGGCATTTAACTCGCCCATCGTCGGTTCACGGTAGTAGTTATCTCCGTAGTAGTCGTCAAAAGCGGGTTCTCTTCTTGGCATGTATCGAGGTTGAGGTTGTGGTCGTGGGGGATGGATAGGAGGTTGTACTGGACCAGCTGCATTTCGGTCCTCGGGTAATTCTTGGTTTCTTCTGACTGCTTCCCTATCACGAGCTCTTCTGTTTCTGATGAGTTGTTCCGGATCGTCGACGAATGGAAACGGTACCTCATCATTCTGATCGTACAGGTTTATTTCTTCGTCATCCTGGTAGTCATGGTGACTTTCTTCGCGAGACATGGTTATTTTGAAGCGCGTAACGATTCAAAGAACTTTATCCGATGACTAGTTCCCCGGCAACGGCGCTAATTTGACAGAACCGCTCATCGTTAAAGCGATTTGTGCAAATAAATTTATAGTCCGCTACTCGCAACTATACTACTGGGTAGTACTTGGTAAGTAGGGGTCGAACCCAATGGAACTAGGGGAATAATTGTTCTTCGGGGGGGATTACGCAGCGTGGGAGCGTGTTTAAGGTCGGTTGGTTGGTTTTAAAGCTACCAGCTATTTTGATTGATTGATTGGTTGGTTGGTTGATTTTAATACTGGAAAATAAATTACAGTCTATAATTAAAGAGAAATGTTCGGTTTCAGGGGACTTGTATTATATCCTGTTTATCATTGACCTTTAGTGACTCTCCTAAGTATTCAAACGGTGTATCAAGGCCATTCCAAGCACTAGATTTGCGTACACTGTCTAGCCTATTCCAAGGACGTAGAACACTTATTCTATTTAGACTAATACTCCATTCCCGGTTATATTAGCCTATGTGCATCCATTTGATCAATCATTCCCGATCAACCAAATGGTGTTTAAGATGAGTCAAACTTCTCAGATAAGCTTTGCCATTCCAAGCATCCACTTATCCGTACAAGTTTACGAACCCCGATGTAGAGTTTTGCCATTCCAAGCATCCACTCTACCTTGGACGTTCTGACTTAATATATGGCACATAGAATAAGTTTTGAATACTTAGACTAGACACTAAGTTAATAGTCTTAAAACATTTTATAATACAAGTGCGCCCCTTAGACCGAACTACAAGTTTAGCTACTATTCATCGCGCTAAACATTGTAACTAAGGAAATAAACTGTTGAATAAATACGAAGAATTACTTACAACCGTTGAAGCGCCAATGGAGCTATCCTTTATTTCCAAAGCAAGATTACAACGTTACAAATATTACAACTTCTAGAGAGAGAAGTGAAATGAGAGTGAGGTGTGTGAAATGAGGAGGAGGAGGCTTGTATTTATAGCCAAAATGGGAGGAGATGGGTGGTGGAGATGGTTTTCATCCAAGGGTGGAGGAGGAAGAGTGCATGGCAAGCTTGGGAGGAGGAGTGGAGGAGAAGCCTCCACTTGTCATCTTCTCCATGGAGGAGGAGGAGCAGCCGGCGGCTTTGGGAGGAGGAGGTGGCGCCGCCGGTTGCCGGTCACCCAAAGGGGAGGAGCTCCTCCCTTGCCCACCTCCTTGAATGGTGGCCGGTCACCTTGCCCTATGTGTGAGTTTTGTACAGTTTTGTGCAGTCTTTTCACAAAACTGTAAATGTGTTTCTTCCCCGGGCTGTCTTGACTCCACTCCTGATTCCTCTGATTAATTTGTTATGGTCAATTCAACGTCAGGATCCTTGATATTTCTTCAGTCGGCATATGATCTTGACCTTGGATTGACTCTTGTTATCTTTTCAGCATAAAATCCTCTCCTTAGCGTGTTTTCACTTCAGTCTCTAAAATGCCCTGTGGAAATATATCGGGACTAACACGTAGAAGTTAGATAGACAAACAGTCTAATTTGGTGGGTTTAACTGCATTTATGTTTCATACAAATATGGTCCATCAGATTACCCCACACTTTTAGTTGTTCGTCCCGAACAATGCTATTAAAGGGCGTAAGTTCTAAGTTTGGCTTTGGAATATGAAAATTAGACTGTGGTACTCGATCTATCCTAATTCATGCATTGCTTACTTATTACCAACTTAGATGTTGGTTCTCATTTGATCCTTCTCCTATATATATAGGGGGCGTTCAAGTGTTACCACCCCTTATGATGTTACCTGTTACTCCATTTTCAGCCCTTGATCAAGTTTCATCCCATGCTCTATATCAAGCCACGTGAATGGTGAGGTGGCTGCTGAGTCAGCCAAATATGGGCGTTGAAGGGCAATTGTGTCATTTGCGCCTCATAAACATCGAGCCGTCCTTCTGCACGCATCACCTACTGTCAGACCGTTTCTCTCTCTTCATCCACGCTCCAAATCCAGATCTGAATCCCTGTCTTGGACGGCTTTAATCGGCGATGATTCTTGTTACGGCGTCCTCGTCATTCACCGTCCCGTTATAGATGGCCACGACCAGCCAAGTCGCCGTCGAAGGGTCATCGATTTTCGACCTAGTGTGAAGGTGGCAGTTGTTGAGGCGAGGCCGCGACAGGCACTTGTGTGGTTGGTGCGATTTTGACAGGCACCGATTTTGACAAAGCGAAGGACATACAGGTGGAGGCGCGGTCTGTTGGTGCGATTGTTTACACTCCAGAAATGCTAGCGACGCGATACGGTTCGCCTCCTCTCAAGGTTTGTTCTTGTTTGACTTCAATTTTACTGTATTTTTGTGGATCGACGGTGGATTCCTGCATTTTTAGTGTTTGCCTGATGTTGGATTTCGCTAGGTAGTGGGGCTGTGAGGAAATTAGATGATGGTTGTGCTGGTTCCATATATGTGATTTAGGTTAAAATTGATATGAATAATAGGGTGATTATAAGAATTGTTTGATACTGTATTACTTAATTGTTGCCGTGATTTGTATTGAGTTTTTTGCATCGTGGATGGGCGTTACTTACTGAGGAGGATGGGAGACAAAGGTTTTTGCAATTGTTAATCACTTAATTGTTGTTGATGCGGAAGCATTCAACACCATAGGCGTTCTCTTGGTGCGGATGAGGATGATGGGAGACAAAGGTAGTAGCTTACATGATGGGGATATGTGATTCAGGTTTAAATTGATATGACTAATATTGTGATTGTATGGTTGTTTGATTGTATGGTTGTTTGATGTAGTTGGAATTTGAATGTGGATTAAGTTGCTGTGATGTTGCTGTGATTGTTTGCTGTCAAATTTGAATAGTGTGATTACTCTGCGATTGTTTGCTGTGATTCAGATTGTTTCATGTTGCTGTGATGTTGCTAGATGGGGATATGTTGCTGTGGTTTATTTTGTTGCCATTTTGGTTCATTTTGTCGCTTGAATGTCGCTGGCTTTCAATCAAGTTGATTCCTTTTGGTTCATTTTCTTTCACCATCTTGAATCTTGGTAGCCTACGTGGAAAACCTTGGTGTTGTTTGTGCTCATCTTCATTCATCATCACATCATTATTTAGTGCGAAAATTATTTATTGATAATGCAACTTTATTTTTTTGAACAAAGGTGATGAGACGATCGAGGAACTGCAATGTGGATGTCTATAAGATGGTGCAACATAAAGTGAAGAGGATAGTGGGACGGTGCAACTAATGTTCAAGGGCTCGAATATTGGACAGGATGGAAGGGCATTGCCATTGGCCATGTCACTAATGATGGAAGGTTGCAAGAAGGATTTGAATGCAGATTGTAAATTTAAGAGTTAGGTGTTTGGTTTTGAATCTATTTGTGTTAACTCATTTGTTTTGTTAGTTGTGTGCTTTTAAACTCATTGGTGTAATGAAGTGCAAAAGGTGTAAATTTTGTTGTAAATTCATTTTGTCGTGAAAGTGCGTAATGTAATTTGTAAGTTATTTTTTTAAAGTGCAATATATATAGTATATTAAGTTTTAAAAAGTGCAGAACAAATAGTATGTTACTGAGTCTCGAAGTGCAATATGACAAAGGAAGTGAGCAGATGAAGTGCAATATGACACAGACTTATCATGTTCTGGGTATTACAAGTAAGTGCAAGCTGAAGCGTATATATGGTCTAGAGTGAAGTGCAATATGACACAGACTATTATTAAAAATGTAAAGTGCAGAATGTTTGGGAAGGAATATGCTGTTGAAGGAAGTGCAGTCTGGAACTGAAATACGCTGTTGAGAGAAGTGCAGTTTGGAACTTAAATATGATGCTGAGGGAAGTGCAATCTGGAACTGAAATATGCTGTTCAGGGGAGTGCAGTGTGGAACTGAAATATGATGTTGAAGTAAGTGCAGTCTGGAACTTAAATATGATGATGAGGGAAGTGCAGTCTGAAACTTAAATATGATGCTGAGGGAAGTGCAGTCTGGAACTGAAATATGCTGATGAGCGAAGTGTAGTTTGGAACTGTAATATGATGATGAGGGAAGTGCAGTCTGGAACTGAGATATGCTGATGAGAAGAGTGCAGTTTGCAACTGAAATATGATGTTAAACGAAGTGCAGTCTGGAACTTAAATATGATGATGAGGGAAGTGCAGTATGGAACTTAAATACGCTGTTGAGGGAAGTGCAGTCTGGAACTTAAATATGATGATGAGGGAAGTGCAGTCTGGAACTTAAATATGATGCTGAGGGAAGTGCAGTTTGGAACTGAAATATGCTGATGAGGGAAGTGCGGTTTGGAACTGTAATATGATGATGAGGGAAGTGCAGTCTGGAACTGAAATATGATGTTGAAGGAAGTGCAGTCTGGAACTTAAATAAGGTGGTGAGGGAAGTGCAGTCTGGAACTGAAATACGAAGTGCAGTCTGGAACTGAAATATGATGTTGAGGGAAGTGCAGTCTGGAAGCGAAATATGATGATGAGGGAAGTGCAGTCTGGAACTGGAATATGATGATGAGGGAAGTGCAATCTGGAACTGAAATATAATGTTGAGGGAAGTGTAGTTTGGAACGCTAATGATGTTGAAGGAGTGCAGTTTGGAACGCTAATGATGTTGTAAGTGCAATCTGAAGATGTTTTGGATGGTAAAAGTAAGTGCAATCTGAATATGAAACAGAATATTAGCAAATACAAACTAAGTACATTGTTTCATATGGTAGCTTACACAGTTACATAATACATTCTCCCCATCATAAAAAAGTTTAGAGTTATGTTTGCTGAAGGAGTTAGCACCCAATCCTCAACTACCGAACCTCCTCCCATTTTTACACTTCATTTGAAATCACAAACAGTTATGTATTTATATAGATGAAGCTAAAAGTCAATGTACTAAAAGAAGCAACGGCATGAACATCAACTAGTTACAAAGCTAAAAGAACCACTCAGATACCATAAACAAAAAAAAACTAGGAAACAACCAGAGATGAAAAGCATAATAGTAATGACTAATGAGAGATGAAAAACTCCAGACAAATCCTACATGACACATCTCAATTATGCTGACGCATCAGACTGATCGCACCTCACCGGCTGGCTTCTCCACAGCAAAAGATCCTCAAAAAGAAGGTAAGAAAAACCCACACAAAAAGATCCTCAAGCGCTTAGCCGCATCAGACTGATCGCACCTCACCGGCTGGCTTCTCCACATCAAAAGATATCTTCTCCACATATTCACAAAGAAAGAATCAAATCAACTTCTCAGTTCTAATCCATCTACACAAGCATCAAAATCCACATTCTTCCAAAACGCGTGCCGTCGCACTGTGCAGTGGAGCGATTCCGATCTGGAAGTAAACAATGGATTACGAAACAATGCCCATCTGAAATTCACTCCATAAATGCATCGAAACCACAAGGCTCAAACCTTTTTCTATCAATTGAAAACAAAACTCCCAACAAATCCTCACATGTCACAACTCAATTATGCTAACTAAACTGGCATTAAGCAACACAAAGCTATATCATTTTAATCACTGAGATAATTCGTCTTCATAACACATAAGGATGAGGTTGTCTAACTAGTAATATAAAAACAGAATCGATTACCCTGCTTCAAATTGCAAAATTAAAAAATTTCAACAAATCATCAGCCACAACTCCATCAATTCATACAAAATACAAGCAGTCAAGGTTCATATAAATTAACCTACAAGCAGTCAAGACTGAGAATCGAACCTTCGCAATTTGGGTGTACCTCCGATTTGAAACCTTGAGGGGCTGTTTTCGTTCGACCACTCTTCCGCCGCCACAATAGCTGCACGGACGCTTACTCCAATTCGGGAAGATCCTCAAGCGATTCTCGGAGGCTAAAAATCAACCGGCTGTGTCGGCGTGGCCGACCTGCCTCAAGCGCCAGCTTCACAACCTCAACGTCCTCGTAGTTGTCTCAAATCGTCCTCGCCGGCAAATATCGAACTGGTTGAAGCTGGGTGATATGGTTTGGAGAAAATTTCAAATTCGAGGGAGAGAAGGAAACTGATGAAAGATAATCAAAAGGAGATGAAGATGAGTTGTTCGGTCAGAGAAACTATTCAATCTGACAGTAAAGCAAGGAATAATTAAATGCAAAATATTTATTATGCCGAACGTACCCTTCAAGGCAAAATTTGAATATGTTATAATGGGACACGGGGGGCTTAAATGGAGATCGGATGTAAGTTGATCAACGGCTGAAAATGGAGTAATCGGTAACACAATAAAAAGGGTGTATATATATATATAGAGGAGAGTGTTTAAATAAGGCACCAAAATTAGAATAAGGCAGTGAGGTACGATCTCAACCACACATCTAACCCTCGTGCATTGTGAGTGCCACGTGTCCAAATAGTAAAGGGCATTGCTCCTCACACCCCTCCCCCCCCCCCCCCCACACCCCCAATGGGACCCACGAAAATTTCTCATTTTACCCCACACACCCCATCAAATTATCATATTTAAAATTATAATTATTAATTTAAAATTATTTAGAAATTAATATTAATATATATATTATAATTAATGAGATATTGTCGTTAATTCAAAATAATGTATAAATTAAATATATAACACATATTTTTTAAATATGATTACATTTTTAAATATGAATACAATGTATTTATATTATTAAAAATTAATACATAAATGAATAGTATAATTTGCTTTTGCCAGGGAATCTAATCAGTGAGTTGTCTATTTCTTGTTTCGTAATGTATTATCAAATATGTTATTACTAAATTTTATTAAAAGTTAATACATAAATGAATAATATAATTTGCTTTTTCCAGAGAATCTAGTGAGTGAGTTGTCTATTTCTTGTTTCGTAATATAATACATAAATTATGAATCTAGTCAGTGATTTGTCTATTTTGTGTTACGTAATGTATCAGTGAGTTGTCTATCGTAATGTATTGTCAAATCTAGTTGTCTGTACATCAATGAATAGTATAATTTGCTTTTGAAAGAGAATCTAGTCATTGAGTTGTCTATTTTGTGTTTCGTAATGTATCAATGAGTTGTCTATCGTAATGTATTGTCAAATCTAGTTGTCTATGCATAAATGAATAGTGTAATTTGCTTTTGAAAGAGAATCTAGTCAGTGAGTTGTCTAATTTTTGTTTCGTAATGTATTGTCAAATCTAGTTTTGTCCACTAACTTTTCGGAACACAAAATTTTTAAACGTAAATAATTAGTCTATATAATGGATAAACTTATGAGTAGCAAGTTACTCACTCACACTTCTTTTAGACTACCATATCTCTCTATCATGGATAATGATCATTTTGCGGGATTTTCAAATAACTGGTCATACGGGAGTGAGGAAAGTATATCCAACAAGAATCGGGATTATACATCCGAATTCACCACAAACCAGGTTAGTATCATTATTGTATGCTTATTTAATATTTAATTTTGAAAGAAATTTTTTATAAAAGTAGCAAATTTCATCATAAATGTTCATCATTTGTGTAGATATTTGAAAATAGAGAAGATATGCTAAATTGGGAGAAGAGGGTTGGTTTAGAAAATGGCATTGTAGTGGTGATTAAAAATTCTGCAAAAAAATAGGTGGTAAGATGCCGAAGTGTATTCTTGCTTGTGAAAGAGGAGGGAAGTACAAACCTCCATTTCTAGTTGAAGAGACTTCCCAAATAAGAAATACCGGAACCAAAAAATGTGAGTGTCCATTTGAGCTAAGAGGTCGACCAATACCTCCAGAAGGTGTCATGTGGGGTTTGAGGGTAATATGTGGTATTCACAACCATAAGGCAGCATAGTTCATGGATGGCCACGAGTACCCGTCTAGGTTAAAACCAATGGAGAAAGAACTTGTGCTGGACATGTCCAATAGTACTGCACCTCGTGAGATTCTTAGTATTCTGAAACAAAAAGATTCGTCAAACAGTACAGGGATAAAAAGCCTTTACAATATAATTTGCACAAATAAATCTGCAAAACGGGGTGGTCTAACTCAGGTTCAATATGTATTGGAGCAACTAATCAAAAAAAATACCTACATGATTATTGCACAAATCCAGATACAAATGAAATTACTGACATCCTTTGGGTCCATCCAAAAAGTCTAGCCCTTGCTGTCAATTTTTCATCTGTTTTGATTATTGATGCCACATATAAGACTAAAGAGTATCGCTCGCCACTACTGGAGGTTGTGGGTATAACGTCCACAATGCGAACTTACTCTCTTATGTTCGCATATGTTAGTCATGAGAGGGTAGAAAATCTGACATGGGCATTAAGCATTTTGAAGAGACTGATGGTTGAAAAAGGGGCGACACTGCCATCTGTATTTGTTTCGGATCGAGATTTGGCTCTTATAAATGCCATTGGAACATGTTTTCCTTTATCGCATCACATCCTTTGCATTTGGCACATAAACCAGTGTGTACTGAAGAAATGTAGACCTATGCTTGGTCTGGAGTGGAACCAATTTTTTTCGTCATGGCACTCCCTCATAAATTCATCGACGGAGTGGTCTTATAACCAAAAGTGGAAAGTAATGTGCGAGGAGTATTCAACGATTTCAGCGCGCCCTAAATTACCTATGGGAGACATGGTTGCACCCTCATCGAGAACAGTTTGTGTCAGCATGGATTGACGCATCTATGCACCTTGGAAGCAATTCAAGCCAAAGGTAAAAATAAATTATTATTTTGAATAATATTTTTATTTTATTGTAAACATTATAGTATATGTGATTGATAAAGAATAATATATATTTCAGAGCGGAAGGGGCACATGCGAGATTGAAAATGTATTTGGGAGATACTATGTCGTCCCTAGATACATCATTTGATAAAATACACAAGATGTTGACAAATCAATTCGGAGATATTCAAAAGTCATTTGAGAGATCTCTCCACATTCCGCGCCATGCACATTTACATGACAATATTTTCAATGAAGTGAGGTGTCAAATTTCGCTAGAGGCAATGGAAATTATTTCTGCCGAGCTGAAATGTGTTGATGATACGTCATACCAATCAATGGGCAACTGCAGCTGTACAATTAGAAAAATATATGGACTGCCGTGCAAGCACGATCTTGCACATTATCGTCACTTTTCTATTCCAATTCCTATAATAAGTATCCATGCTCATTGGAGGAGGTTATCAATGCACGTATATGACCAACCTAATGAGGAATCACGGCGAAATAAAACATCTCACGTTGTTGACATATTAGATAAGATGAATTCAGAAATGCGGGACCATATGATAGATCGGTTTCTTGATATGGCAGATCCATCTCAAAGCACAGTTCGAGTCCCTTCGTACAATATAGAGCGTAAAGATCGACCTAGTGACAAAGACGAGCGAATCAGACGCCGCATGCCTTCTTTTGTGGATATATCCACTTCAGGATCTGGGGTCTATCAGAAAAATATAACATCTCCAAAGAGAGGTCGACATAAGAAGGGATCTGGGGTTCGTAGTACTACATCAACCAATGACCACTCTAGAGTTCCGAGTACATATGATATCTACATTGATCAATTACCTGTGGTTATGCATCACTATATTTCTGACATTGTTGATGTTGCACCAGATGGTCATTGTGGATTTAGGGCGATAGCTGCACTAATCGGATTGGGTGAAGAGGGTTGGATGCAAGTACGATCGGATCTTATTGATGAAATTCAGCAAAATAAGGCACAATATGATGTCATTTTTCCAGATAACAGTACATCAGACAATCTACTAATTTTGCTAAATTATTTTGAGAAATCGGCACCTGAGAGGTATTGGATGGAGTCTATGACTTTGGGAATTGTCATAGCATCAAGGTACAACATTGTACTTCATACATTTGGTAGAACTAATTGGAGTTGTTTTACCCATTTGCCATTAAGATCCCCTCCGGTTAAAGACAACGAGCGTATGGAAATAGCTATCGGACACGTTGGCAATCACTTCGTGCAACTTTTTCTACACCCTTATCATCCGGTGCCACCTGTACCAACGTGGTGGTGGGATCATTCATCGTACGAAGCTAAAGGATGAGCATTTTCATATAAGATACGTGCTGATTTATGGCGCGAAATCACAAGCACGGGGCCTCCAGGAGCACAATTTGGAGGAAATATTGATTAGATATGTCTACTTTTTTATGTATTTATTTTTAGCATTGTTGCATGTTTTTTTAAATCCAAATTAATATTGGGCTACCCAATCAATTATTATTCGCTCTAAATAAAATGAAACTATTTTCTAAATATAAATCATAAATAAAATTATAGAATATTTTCTGATTAATAATAATAAATAAATATGGTACAAATAATTTATAATATTAATTATCATTTAATTGAATTTTAACTATTATTTAATTGAATTAAAGAGGAGGGCATAAGAATGTAATTAATAAAAGAGGAGAGGGCAAATGAGTC
This sequence comes from Rhodiola kirilowii, assembly GCA_033675215.1. Lineage (NCBI taxonomy): Eukaryota > Viridiplantae > Streptophyta > Magnoliopsida > Saxifragales > Crassulaceae > Rhodiola > Rhodiola kirilowii. The sequence continues at coordinate 5,213,966 of CM066194.1, forward strand.
TTGTGGAAAGTTTTTTTTTGTCGCCGGGGGGTGCGATCAGCAACTCCCATAGTAAACCTCACTACTTTTTAAAAAGTAGTGAGTTTTACTATTTGAATACTATTCTCCTAAAAAGCAACGTGCCTCACGTATCTCATTCTATCAATTCTATCTCAACCGAGTGCTGCTCCTCTATATATATATATATTTTAAATGCAGGGACCCCATCCATAAAAATTTGGACTGAATTTGAGTCAATTTTTTTTACAACAAATGAATTCATTATTAATAATATTCCTTCCTTTTTTATACGTACTAATAATTATTCTTTTATTATTATAGTAAATTTTTCCTTCCGTGTGAAAATTGGCCCAAAAGCCTAACGACACGGCCCAAGTCCGTATCCTTCCTCTAAAACTCAAAAGACAGAATAATAACGCACTTTCTATCACACAAAAAAAAACACATTCCAAACAACTTTTTAGGCCATGTAATTGTAAACACACATTGATTTTTTTTTTTCCGATTACACACTGATTTGAGATAATTTGGGTTTTGCCACCGTTTTCAAAAGAGATTGGGAAAATGCCACCCTCCTAAACTTCAGGCCCGGTCCATACATTTTATGGGCCCATGGAAAAAAATATTTTGGGCCCTCTGAAAATATAAAAATATTTTTATATTTTGTTAATGATAATGTTTATGAATAAATAATAATTTATATATGTAATTTATATTTTTCTTAGGACTTTTCACCTGTTTTAATTAGTATTATGTGTTTATAAAAAAATTGAACTTTTTTGTCGTCCCAAAAATAAAGTATCAAACTTTTTTCCATTAAATATGCATATATTCATTTTTTTATACATATATTAAATTAATATAACAAAAAATTTAGAAAATAGTGGGCCCCCTTGGACTGTGGGCCCTTGGCCTTGTCCAAGGTAGCTTCAACGTGAGGGCCGGCCCTGCTAAACTTTATTTGGGTTTTGCCACAAACCGCTAATTAGGATAGCGGTTTGTGGTGTAGTCAAACAAGATGCATACGTAGAGTTAACCTGATGCTTACCTGGAGTGACATGTCAAACCGCTAACCTCAGTAGCGGTTTGTTTTAATAATGAAACCGCACACTCCATTAGCGGTTTGTGTAAATAAATAAAAAGTCTCCCCTCTGTTTCATCCTCCAAAGCCGGCTCATCCATCTGATTCCTCCTAATCGGGTCCATCGAACTAATGACAGACACAATTACAAGTGCTATTGCAGAAAAGATTGGGAGGATCCGGAGGAAGTTGGGGTAAGAGGAAGAAATTTGCTAGATATAAGGTAGAGATTGACCGACGCCCCAATTCTGGAGGGGACCTATTTAGTATTGGAAGGACTAGATGAAGAGCCGGTGTGGATAGAGTTCAAGTTTGAGAGACTCCCAACTCTATGTGAGAGATGTAGGCGAATAACGCACAAAACTGATTTTTGCACGGCAGAGCTGGGGAATGAAGAAGCAGAAGTTTAGATGTGAAGGGAGGACGGAATGCTGAGGAATGATTCAGATCCGGTGTCGAATCGGCACCGACTGAGGTGCTTTTAATGGAGACAAAAACAGTGCTATATGAAACAGAGGGGAGACTCTTTTTTATACAAACCGCTAATATTATTTGCGGTTTCATTATTAAAACAAACCGCTACTAAGGTTAGCGGTTTGATGTGTCACTCCCGGTAATCATTAGGTCAACTCCACGTATGCATCTTGTTTGACTACACCACAAATCGCTATCCTAATTAACGATTTGTGGCAAAACCCAAATAAAATTTAATATGATGTCATTTTTCCAATCACTTTTGCAAAAGGTGGCAAAACCCAAATTATCTCCACTGATTTTAGGCCATGTAATTGTAAACACACTGATTTTAACGCAAGACACTTTCGTTCTCTCTTTCCCATCATATGTTACTCTTCAGCATGATATTCAAAACTTAACCAGCTTCAACAAAGACACAATTTTACCTTCAAGGAATATATTTTTTTCTATAAAATTAACTTTTATACAACAAGTATAAAATTATTAAATGCCTCACCTGAAGACAACATTTTTTTTTTTTGATAAAGCTGAAGACAACATTTTTGTAGCACGCGTTGAATTTCATTTTTCAATACATCATGAAATGAAAATTATTGTCTGAAACGGATAATAATTACGTCATAAATGATTTTAATTATAGAGAGGAAAAAAAAAGATTCGTGGGTTCTTCTTTCGTATCTTGTCATCTCTTGTGTTGCTCAATACTCAGGCTTCGCTTGTTTGGTCGCTCCCTCAATTGATCCATCACCGTCTTTCCGTTTAAACACGGCTCCGGGCTTCTCCATTTACCAATCGGCGAAGCTCCAATTCGGGATTTCAGGTTCGTGGTATCGGGGCCGGTCTGTCGGCGGCCTAATTGTTAATTGGGGTTGAGCCTGGGCGCAATTTTGGGTCTCGGTGATGTGTGTGTTAGGGTTTCGATTTGATGGACTTTTTTGGATTTTTTGATTGTTGTGGATTGGTTGATTAGATGCGGATTTTATTCTGATGGGATTGGATGATAAGTTTTTGGGATTTGGGTTCTCATCGGTTTGTGTGATTTCTGTTGTTGATGGTTTTATATTTCTGGTTTATTTGTGTTTTCCTTGTCGTTATGTGTTGTTTGATGGTATGGTTTCTGTGGTAGGGCAAATGTATTGAAGGTTTCTAGTCTTGAAACATTCATTTCTTATGTTTTTTTTTGAGCTGTGATTGATTTCTTTTGTAGTTTTTGATCGTGATCTTCTTTTCATTTGGATATGTTTCTAGATGGTGATTATTGCATTAGGGTTGCCGTAGTGTCTAATTATTGATTAAGATTATTTAAATGCAGCAGCTCTTTGACCTTAGCATCGTAGACAATGGCTGGGACTGTGGGTCATGGAGGCGGGGTGTCGACGGAAGGTAATTCAAGTATGCAGCGTTGTGAATCTGGTGAAGCATTGACAGAGTGGAGATCGTCAGAGCAGTTAGAAAATGGAACTCCTTCAACATCTCCCCCTTACTGGGATAGTGACAATGAAGATGAATCGGGTAGGCCATCGCCGGAAATTTAGCTTGTGTAGCTTCATTTCCATCCCTTCGATGATTTATTTTCTACAGTTACATGCCAGTCTGAGCAAATAGTCCCCTTAGATCATCAAGTACTGAATTCTATTCTGTAGCTAATTGGAAAATCTTTAAAAACTGTGTCATTAAGAATGTTTTTACATGATTTTACCATCACAGAATGTCCTAAGTCATAGATCTTTTCTGACAGTGTACGACAGTTGACCAGTTTTCTTTCAATCATAATTTCTGTATAGTAAAATACACAATAGAAGTAATTGGACTTTAAAAGGTGAATCGATATGGCCTTTTGATTAGGAAATAGATATAGTGTACGGAACATGCCAATCAAATGTGAACTTGACTGAATTTATGCCGCTGCTATTGCATTATTAAATGACACACTTTTATGGTAGCTGTTATATTTCATATTAAAGACATTTTGCTACTTTCATTTTTCTGTTTGTGTTCTCATTTCTCACAATTTTTGAAGACCCTGAGGACTCATAATAAGTTTGTTATTTGTCTAGGGCTAAGACCTTCTGATTTATATGGAAAATATACCTGGAAGATTGACAAGTTTCCGCAAATTAACAAAAGGGAACTTCGTAGCAATGTGTTTGAGGTTGGTGGATATAAATGGTATGTTCTTTTGCTTGATGATCGCAATATTTATCTTATATCTCTGTAGTGCCTGATCTCATGCTTTGAAAATAATATTATTTGATGATTATACGCATTGACAATAATATTACCTCACATGTAATTGACGCACAGATGCACATTAAAGAATTTTATACATCGCGTACACGTGCCACTTCAAACCATTAAGGCACATGTCCCAGTAACACACATCATGTAAATGTTGACATTGTTTCTTATTGTGGCAGGTATATAATAATTTATCCTCAAGGGTGGAGTCACTTTGCTCAGTTCACGATATCGGTAGTCAACAAAGATCCAAAGAAATCCAAATATTCTGGTTAGATTTTGTTTGACGAGCAATTCGATTTCCTCATTATGGTGTTGCATATGGTGCAAATGAACACTTCACATATATGCCTTTATTATATCAAGGGACTGAAAAATCTTTGATTGACCTAGCAAAGGGACTTTAACATGATTTAATTAGATAGGAACTGTAACCAGCTGTAAGTTATACCATATCATTACTACGTAAGGGACATCCAGGATTTTAATGTTGGGCATTAGTTTCAAATAAAGAAATAGTGAACCAAATGATATAATGGGCGAAGTTAAAAGCCTTTCAAGTTAATGCATAATGCTCAAGTCAAGAACTAGAATTCTCTCTCTTAGATTGTTGGAAGTTTGACCACTTCAGAAAACCAATTGTTTTAAAATCCTTATAAGTTCATACTAGTGTCTAGTTATAAGAAAGATTCCACTGAAGCATTGCAACTTGTAGAAACACCAGCTCCTATTATTCGTGTAGAGAAAGATATGTTTGTTTTAGTGGATGATGTGCTACCTCTTCTTGAGAGGGTTGCCATGGAACCTTAGCCTCCTAAGGATGAGAAGGGTCCTCAAAATCGCACTAAGGTAGTCAACAAGTCTTCGTTCTTTGATAAAATGCTAGCTTTACAACTTGAAAAGGGCTTTGAAGGGTTACGAGATAACATCCAAATTGTAGTACCCTTGTCGTTTGTAGAAGCTTCGAATGATGATGAACTTGGAATAGGGTTTACGAAATCCTTGAATTGAGATAAGACAAAAGTCTTTTTGCACTTGAATAATAAAAAAACGGTGAATAAATCAATTGATCGAAATCAGTACACTTGAATGAGATACAAAAACCCTGAACTATTCTTCTGTTCTTCTTCTTTTCTTTTCATACCCAGAATCAACCATATGAAGCAGGTTTCCTGTCGATTAACTGCCCAGAAGATAACAACGTTGGGAAGAAAACCGTCCTCAGTCGGCCGGCTGAGATTATATCTCTTGTCCGAGCCGGCCAAAGCGTTGAAAATCTCTGAGGTCCTGAGCCGACCGTCTGAGCTCAAGGCTCTTGTCCGAGCCGGCCAGTTCAACATGCAGTGAAACGAATGAAAACCTTCTGAGCTTCTCAACCGACCGGTTGAGAATGGCTTAAAGTGAGCCGGTCGGCTCAACACCTCAGAAGTTCAGAATTCATTCGTTCTAATCTCCCGTCTCAACATCTGAGTTCAAAGGTTTCATACTTGATTTACAAAGTATAAATCTAAAATCTCTAACACAAATCTCAGTTGCAATCAAACCTAGACTATATTTCATGTCATGTGAGAAGTTACATTGATTGCCGGAGTTGAATTAGGGTTTGGATGTATGAAACGAAGCGAGGAAGTGAAAAATCGCAGAGAGACGAGGTGAGAAGACTAATTAATATAGCAGAGGCTACACTACACCATATTCTATTGATCCGATCTAGTACTTGAATTAATTGAAAAGAAAGCCCCAATCAAGGCCCAACCGAACAGCAGCCCTAAACTCCACACTGTATATATATAAAAGCTAGCGTAACTCCGATCCTCACACACAATATATCACGATATTCGATGGCGACAGCTAATTCACTGATTCATGCTTTGAAGAGAGCTGCTGCTTCTAGTTCGACATTGCTATTCTCCAAGCTCGCTTCAACATCGCTTTTCTCGAAGCTGGCTCCAACGGTTTTTCGATGCATGTGCTCGGATCAGGACAAGGATGGATTAATGTACGTCAGCATCGAGATTCCGGATCTAAAAAATACGAAGCATCATGCAACCTTCTATGTGGATCAGCAGAACACGATGATTTTAAAAGATAAAAGCTGTGGGATCGAGATTAGGAAATTGTTCTCCGATAGTGTTGACTTCCACGGGTTGAATGGCGAGATAGAGAACGAGATGGTGAGTCTTTGGCTGCCGGGATTGCTATCGAGACTGAACGGGGAGGAGAAGATCCCCAATGCTCAGGTATTTATTTCAGATTGATCACTTTTTAGAAGGGTTTTTTATTTTATTTATTTTATATAATTATCCCCTAATTTAAAAACAGGTGATGACCCACTTGGACGAGTATGAAGGAGGATCTTACGCCCAAGTGAAGATGCCGGGGGTAGATCCGAAGGATCAATTCAAGGTCTCTGTCGAGCAAAACAAGATCAAGATGATGATTATAACAGAACAAGAAGCTGATGGCTCTAAGGGAGATCAGATCAGCGCCTCCGTCATGGTTGACTTGCCACCAAACCTGCACAGGTTTAATGGGATCAAAGGCGAGATGAAGGATGGAGTGTGTAGTCTATGGGTACCCGAGGCGGTTCAGCTTTAAATTAGTAATTAGTTTTAGCTAATGGTTTTTCAATATTATTTAGGATAAATTATAAAAAGACTACATGAGTTATTTTAATTTTCAATTTAGTGTTTTTTTGGAACCAAATTGTAAACACTAAACTAATACGGTTTACAATTGTTATTTATTTTTATTTTTTTAAAAAGCCCCATCCAATTTAATATTGTATAATAATTAAGTTACACGTTCTCTTTACAAAATAATTTGACGGTGAGTAAGAAACTTTCTTGACTAGGTTAAAGCTAAATTATTCATCTAACCACATTGGACGATCCTCACTATCAAGGTTGAAAATCTGTTAATTCAAGGCTTGAATCTTTAGCATTTTCCTCACTCGACGAGTTTGGCGTGGATGTATCATACGCCCTCGAGCTGTACTGAAACTCCAATGATAAGGATAGTGCAGTGGCGGTGGTTTGAGCGAAGGAGGAGTAGAGGGAGTTGTTGACCTGCTTGATGATAATCGGAAACTATCGATTTTCATATTGTGGAGAGGGCGAAGACATATATATATATATATATATATATATATATATATATATATATATATATATATATATATAGGATTTGGATCAGGTGCAAACCTCCTAAGTATATATATATATATATATATATAGGATTTGGATCACGTACAAAGTGATTTTTAAAGTACAAAGTACAATTCAAATGAGGCAGGCTACAGTAAATTGAGGCAATGAGGCAGCATCCCACCCACTCATCTGAGCCGTCAAAATCATCTCAGCGTGACACGTGTCTTCCACTAACTTTCCTTTTTTAATTTTAGATATTCATAAAACAAATTCTTTTTGTAAATTGAAGGGCATTTTTGTATTTGTATAACAATACACATCACTTCTACTTTATACCCTCTCTCTCCAATACACATCACTTCTACTTTATACCCTCTCGCTCCAATACACATTACTTCTACTTTATACCCTCTCTCTCCAAGTTTAAATTTTTATTACTATTTGTATAAGTGTTTTGTTACTTTTTTTTTGTATTCTACTTATGTGCATTACACGCTTATTTTATATGGCATTACACCTTTATTTCATATTTCAGTACACCCTTATTTCATATGACATTACACCCTTATTTCATATGACATTACACCATTATTTCATATGGCATTACACCCTTATTTCATATTGCATTACACCCTTATTTCATATGGCATTACACCCTTATTTCATATGGCATTACACCCTTATTTCATATTCCATTACACCCTTATTTCATATTCCATTACACCCTTATTTCATATGACATTACACCCTTATTTCATATTCTATTACACCCTTATTTCATATGACATTACACCCTTATTTCATATGACATTACACCCTTGTTAAAAAACTTTCGTAAAAATATATCATTATTATATTATATAATAATCTCATACACTCTTTCATCATTAAAATAACTTTAATTAAACACACATACTCTCTTTCTTCATTAATTAATAACAATCTACATACTCTCTTTCTTCATTAATTACAACCCACTACTCTCTTTCCAACCCCAAATTACCCCTTCAATAATTCCCACCAACAAATACTTTTCCAATGCCACGTCATCACAATGAGTGGCTCACGTGCTGCCTCACTGCCTCATTCTTACAACCCTGCCTCAACCGAGTGCTCCCCTATATATATATATAGAGGAGCGCTCAAATGTTATGACCAAATTAATGTGTTATGTGTTACGGAGCTTCTGATTGGTTATTGAAAATCAAGGAACCAATCAGAAGCGAGGAACACCGTAACTACGGTGCACCCTCACCCATAAACCCCCCCGTGCTTGTGAGGTGCACCATAAGAACCGTGTTCCTCGCCTCTGATTGGTTCCTTGTTTTTCATCAACTAATCAGAACACCGTAACACATAACACATTAGTAAGCCATAACATTTGAGCGCGCCCCTATATATATATATTTTTTTTGAATCCAATATATCTTCCAATTGTGGATGGAATTTCATTTCAAATCAACAGCGTTTGGAATCCATTTGACTTTTCTATTTTTCTAAAAAAAATAGAAAATAATTGTAAATGGTGCTAATTAATGGTGTTAGTGTATATTGTTTGTAATTTTGTCCAAAAACACTAAATTGAAAATTGAAATAATCCATGCCGCAATTTGAAATCGCTTGACAGTTCATGCACTACAAATTTTTCCAAATTTTCCGTCCAAACATTCCGTAACAATAACGTCACAAGCAACGACAACGGAAAAATAAAACGGCACATTTTCGATTCCATTCCGTCACAAAAAAACATCGTTATATTTCCGTTATAATTCCGCCAACACATATTCTGTCGCAAATGCGTACTCGGATTAGCAACGAAATTTAAGTAACGAAAAAAATGATGGAAAGTACCCGCAGATGTTATTCGCATACATTCCGTGGATTTTCCGTCTATGTATACCGTCGCATATTACATTTCTATTCAGTCATTATTCCGTCGACTAAAATATTTCAATATTTCCGTCACTTATCCGTTATTATTCCGTCACTTATAGATTTTGTTACCGTTACTTAGTGACCGTTGTCTATTTCAAATGTTTCCGTCGATATTACTTTTCCGTGACCGTCAACGAAAATGCGACGGAATATTGACCCAAAAACAAATTTCAATTTTGCCCTATATAATAGAATTCTTTGCGTCTTTCAACACACAACATTCATTTTCAACATTTTAGCATTTATAAGGACAAAAGTTTTGCAACATATACTAGAGATGAGGTGCAAGATGATTCTGAAGAATTTTATGGCTCTTGACTGAGATTAGTTTCTTACAAGAGAAGTTACAATTTTATAAAAGGTGCCATGAACTCACCTGGTTGAATTGCAACCGGACTGCAGTTTGAGAATTCAAACCAAAGTAATATTATGAGAATTCCCAACATCTGTCCGGTTGCAATTCAACTAGTTGAGTTCATGCAACCTTTTATAGAATTTTACCTTCTCTTTCTGTCAAGAGCCATAAATTCTTTAGAATCTTCTTCATCCCATTTCCAGTATATGTATCAAACATTCCGTCACATTTCAGTCATTATTCAGTTACTTCTAGTTACCATTTTTTATTGACCGTTACTTATTTCCAAATTTTCCGTCAATATAACATGTTATTTCCGTCATAAAGACATTTGATTTCCGGCACAATTCCGTCATTATTTAGTCACCGTTTTCTATTGACCGTTGTTAGTTCAAATTTTGCCGTCTAATTTCCATGTGTTTTCCATCTTCGTCGACGGAAACGTGATGGAAGTTCGACGAACACTTTATACACATTTTACACCCAAGTGCCCTATATATATGCCAACCCTTTTAAATCATTCAACCCTCAACATACTTCCTTACAATTGAATATCGTAAACATGTCTTCTTCATTTGACCGTGTTGGTTTCGCTGTCAATCCACGTGACGTCGATCGTAGAGAGCATGTTACACCTGTCGGAAGAAACGCGTAAGAACTCATTGTACCCTTCATATTGATTGTTTTCATAAATTCAACCATTATGTGATCCTAACATTTGTAATAGTTTCTGGACATTCGACGTTCATCTAAGGATTGCACGAGAATGCATAACTAAATGCTGGGATGAAACGTGGACATCGTGGAACATGATCTCAGAAAGCGCTAAGGGAATTTGGTACGAGGAGTTTATGGTACGAAGCAATAACTCAATTTTTTTGAATAATTCAATTTATCGATAAACGTTAATGGTTATTGAAAATGAGTTGCTTGTAGTATAGCTACTTGAGATGCAGGGTATGACAGTTGCATTCAGGGTAATTTTATGAGGAGATGCAATATGATCGTCAAGGCCGAAATGAGAATGCAAAGGACATCAGGAAAGATTTCACGTTTCAGAAATTGAAGCAACCCGTAAATGGCAGACTTGTGAACGGCTGACGATATTTTCAATAAATTAGTGACAACTTTATATTCCATGAATTAAATAGATTAGTGATTTGTAACGGCTTACACTGTATGTCATAAATTTTATATTACATTCATATATGTGTAGTAATTGAATTTGTACTGCAATTTCCCAACAAATTAAACGGCTGAAAATTTATGTTTGAAATCGGGACTTGTGGAATAAAATTGATTATATCTTAAAAAAATAAATATTACCAGAAATCGAAATTGTAAAATTGATTTGATTTGAAATGTTTGAAATCGGGACTCTATAGACAGCGCTTAATAAAAAAGCGTTGTATCAGGTATACTTAAAACAACGCTTAACTAGAAGGCACTATCTTAAGTGACATTATAAACGGCGCCTTACATATGAAGCGCTGTCTTAACTGACATTATAAACGGCGCCTTACACATGAAGCGCTGTCTTAAGTGCGAATATAAATTGACAATATTGATTGATTCAAACAATCCCTTGCACAATACCATTTCATTAAAAAACAGCATTTGGAAAAACAAATACGCTGAACATCAAATTACATTGCTCAATATTATCAAAGAAAAAGGAAACAAAAACAAACAAATTACATTGCTCAATATTATACAACACATTTATATTCGTTTACGTCTGAATTTTTTGATACTAGACACGTCCATTGTACAAAAATTTTGGACCAATTACTAATATAGTATATTACTTTTTTACACCGGATTATATGATTGCCGCAAGTAATCTACCAATTCATTAGCAAAGTCGGACCTCATATCATTCAGAACATTGTTACTATACGGGTCCTCCTGTAGGGAAAGATTGCGAAAAAATGCATAGTTACCAAATTTATCGATACGTAAACTAATTGATAATGATCTATTACTTATCGGGGCATATATTTACCTGTGTGATGTCGTCCTGAAAAGATTCATTGGTTTGATGAACGAACTTGATTATGTCGCGTATATTGCAACACATAGTAGCCACACACTTGAGTGTTGAAGGGCTGTCCGGGGCACTGAAATTAGAAATGATTTATAAAAATAAATGAAACATATTAAGTAAAGGAATAAAAAATAATCTGTCTTTGCTGTTGTTATTTGTTAAGTCCATACCATTACAGTCCTCCACTGTATATTTGAATCTGACGGGATATTAAAGTACGTACTCATGCTCCTGCAACATTAATGTAATTAATATAAGTTGTAGCACAAGCACATGTAGTACTGGTAAGAAATAGTGGATTAGCATAGTCGTCACGTGTTGACGAAATTGATTGCATCATCCAACGGTGGTTTTGCAGTTGGATCAAGCCAAAGGACCAAGCGCTTCTCAGGAAATAGGACAACTAACATCCAATGCCAACTAATAAATATTTATTGAAATGTTATATTCGTATACAATGCGTTTCATCGAAAACATAGAACAATATGCATATTATCTACTTACTTTTTCACATGGACGTAAAGGAGGAAGTAGCAGAAATTATGAACGTAGTCTGCCATTTGCAAACTCCTCTTGAAGCAATCCACCCTCCTTTCGAATGCGATGGACAGAGTCATATAACTCGGTCTGAAGAGTCCAAACCTAATGCCCGGTGGGATCTTATCGTGTATAGATCTGTTGCCATTTGAATAAGGGAGTCAACAAATTTCATTGTTAACAATAATTAACAATAATAAAAATAATATTTACCGTATGTACACTTCAGCTGCGGTTGCACTCAAAGCTTCCAATGTGGTGAACTGCAAAATGTCTCCTCTTTCCAGCTGGATATAACAATCTTCACCAAAAACTTCGCTAGCAATGTACACCGAATAGATAGTCGATGTGGCCATCATTTTCGTGTGGTCGTACAAAAAGCGACAATGCATTGTCATTCCTTCAAGTAATTCGTTGCCAAAATTGCTGCATTGGAGTTTTAAAAATCTGTACTCGTCATATCCCTGTGCAGAAAACAAAAACATCAATGAACCGATTCACTTTGATCTACTTATGGGTGTTTATTGTAATATAACTATATGTACTCATCAGCTCCCTTTTTATCAATGTCTACCAGACATTTCGACCATCCCACAAAACCACCCAGTGAATCAGATACTTTTTCCATGCGCCCCAACTTCATTAGAAGCTCTGCCGATGGTTCAATGTCAACCTCTACAACCACCTTCACCATCTCATCAGGAAGCTCTTGATACTGGACGAAGCGTCCTCGCATCACTCTGCCAAGTGCTACAAGTTCCCGGCCCTGATTCGAACCTCCTCTTTCCACGTGCAACATGCATTTCTTCCCAACCTGAAAAGGAAAAATTCATTTGGTAACGAAGTAAATTGAAATTTATTTGTAATTTTAAAAAGGACTGAATATTACCCCGGGTATATCTCCAAATGGGTCATCATCGGAACTAATTTGATGGCTATGAATTGATAGCACTAAAATATATGCATTTTAGGCAACCTCTATACTTATTATTTCGTTCGTTTTTATCACGATTTCATTTGCTATTTGATGCCTTGTGGTTCATTTCAGGCGAATTACGGAGTTTAAGCCAAGAACACAAGTAGACATTGATTTTGGAGCAAAACCGAGCATTCTGGAGCAAAAACGAGCAGAAGTAAAGTCGGAGCACAAACCCTCAAATTATGTGCGGTCGCACACCCGCATCTGTGCGAACGCACAGATCAAGGCAGAAGCACAAAAATGTTGTGCGTTCGCACAACTCAAATCAAGAAAGCACAAGTCAGTATTTTTGCCTTCTGTGCGAACGCACACCTACATCTGTGCGAACTCACAAGCTAGACCAGAAGCACAACAATGTTGTGCGTTCGCACAAACTGAGGCCAAGAAAGCACAGAACAGAATTTCAGTCATCTGTGCGAACGCACAAACCATCTGTGCGAACGCACACGACGTAAAGGCTGCATTTTTTCTGCTGAACTATAAATATAAAGTTAGGGTTTTTCAGCAAAGGTTCGATTTTTTTGGGCGATTTTCAGCTGGCTTTTGGACGAAAAACTGCTGGGAGAAGATTACATCCTACTTGATCATCATCAACATCTCAAATCGTGATCATCTTCCATCATTAGGGCTCCATATTGGTTCTAGATCTAAAAACTCTACACTCTCCATGTTTTTCTATTTTTCTACCATTGTTATGGGTTGTAATCTCACTATGAGTGAGTAGTGATATTGGTTGGGGTTCTATGAACCCCTAGACATGTTTGTGACATTGCTAATACTATGAATACCATTGATGAATGATTTTACACATGACTCTTCTTCATTTGAACTTAATGTTTTTGAATTACCTATGACATGTTTTTAACAAGTCCGAAATAGGAATTCTAGTTGATTTCATGCTTGATGTAGCTAACCTCTGAAAAGTATGATTTCAAATGATAGAAATGAAGAGACATTAGGATTTTAGTGTTACATGGCGATGCTTTAATCTTAATGAGAATGGCTTGAATTTAACAAGTGCATGATTTATTTAGCCAATAAAGCGCGAGTGTGAGGCTAGATAAATAATGTGCTATAGCACCAATAAAGCGCGAGTGTGAGGTGCTATGCGAGGTGTAACCTCTTGATGCTAGGTTGTAGCGCGAGTGGAACCTAGTATTAATGTTACATGGGTAAATTCTAAATATGTGTGTTTGAGTCCATCAATGGTGTTCTAATTCGCAGTCACAATAATTGTCTAGGAGGGATTAGAATCCTAGTCATCTTTGATTGATTGTTCACCTGTTGCGTTGCTAAAATCTCTTTCAGGATAGTAAATCATTTGCTATCAACCTCTTCCGAGGACCAAACCCCCCCCCCAAACCATTAGACACTCTAGGTTTAATCGTTAGCACCAATTAGTTTGATCACCTATCCTCTGGGTACGACCTCGGATTCCCCGAGTCAAAATATAAATTGTTTTGATTAACCGTGTTTGGCATAAGTATTTGATAATTCTTATTGAATATTTACACTGAATTACACTCGATCAAATGGCGCCGTTGCCGGGGATAGGTTAATTAACTATCGTGCTAATAGATTATCTAGTTTGTTTACTTCTTTTTTTTTTCTTCTTAGCCATTGCTTGTGTGGAACTTGACCTTGTCTATTTCTTTTGCCGCTCATTGCTAAGAGTTCTCTTTATTCTTGCAGGCACTTGAATGATAAAAAGATTTCAAGGAAGGAAACACGTAGCAATTGGTTCTTCTTCAGATACTTCTCTACCAACCGGAAAGAGAGGGAGATGTAGACCTAGAAAGAACCCTCTACCTCCGTTGATTCCTACCGTGCCTATTATTATTCCACCGGCCTTTCAAGGGCCTAGACCTCGCCCACCTCCTCTTTTGGACCCGCTCCCTTATTTGCCACCGGGGTTCAGAATGGAAGAAGAAAATAACAATCGTGGGATCGACGGGGCCGGAATAGAGAATCCTCCAGCTAGAGGGGATGATAATAATGATAGACGAAACCGTCGGGACCCTCCTCCCCCTCGAAATCACAATCGAAACAATAGATACGAGGAAGAGGAGGATGAAGACGAGGATGAAAGACCCGTAGGGGACTATATGATTCCCACACTTAGAGGAAACGGCTCGGTTATTCAACCCCTAGAGGAAGATGCCTTTGACTTCGACGTTAAGTCGTCCCTAATACACATGATCACGAATGACCAATTTCAAGGTCAAGGGAACCCCTCCACTCACCTAGCCAACTTCCAAGAGAACTGTCGGATGTATAAACCGAGGAACGTGCCATTGGAGAATGTATATCTCTAGCTATTCCCGTCGTCTTTATATGGGGATGCTAAGGAATGGTTGCAAAACCATGACCCGGGCACTTTCCGTACTTGGGAGCATTTGGCAAACGCTTTTCTCAACAAGTTCTTCCCTCCGTCCAGAACCAAGAAATACCAAGACTTTGTTCTTACATTTTCTCAGAGGGATAGCGAGCTTTTCCACCAAGCGTATGACCGGTTCAAGCATTATTTGAGGGAGTGCCCTCATCACAATTTCAAACCGGAAGACTTGATGCGGTATTTCTACTTGGGCATGAGTAAAGAGGCCAAAAACCAAATGGACACGACTAGTGGAGGGGCTATTATGGGTTTAACGGCATCCAGAGGTTTCGGAATCGTGGACAAAATCTCCTCAAACTCCGACAAATATCAAGGGGTAGACCACAAAAAAATGGCCAAGTCTAGAGACGACACCTCAAATTCTGAATTAAAGAGAGAAGTGGCCGACTTATCTAAGAGAATGGAGAGTATGTTCAGTATGGTGAACTCTGTTGAAGCGACAAAGGCTAAAGCTGAAAAAGAAAGAGTCTCGGCGCAACAATCTTGTTTTTTGTGTTCTAGCACAAGACACTCTACCAAAAATTGTCCCGAAGGTAAATATGAAGAAGATGATGATGGCTATGAGGAGGCGCATTTTGTAAACCAACAAAGAAGCTATAATCAAAATGTGAATCCCACCTCGAGGAACTATGAGCCTCCACAAAAGAGGATGTATAATGACTCTAATTTTGCCTCAAGACCTCAAGGGCAAGGAAACTATCAAGGAAACTATCAAGGAAACTACCAAGGGAGCAATCAAAGGCAAGGATATAATTCTAGCTCTAATCAAAATCAAGGGCAAGGCTCATTCTCAAACCAAGGGCAGAATTCATATTCCAATCAAGGCCAAGGTTCAAATCAAAATTGTCAGAATTTTCAAGGGAATCACCAAAGTCAAAAGCCATATCAAGGTAAAGCTCATATGAATGAGCAAGGAAATTCTTCCTCTAGCTCTCAAGAAAGCTCCATGAGGTCTATGATGGCACAAATGATGGAGGATAACAAAGAAAGCAAAGAGAGCACTAGAAGAATGGAGGCCAAATTGAATGAATTAGCGGGCGAGAACAAAAGACTATCCAAAGAGATTACCCAATTGAAGCAAATAGGGAAACTTCCCTCCCAACCGGATGTAAACTCTATAGGGCATTGCAATGCCATCTTTCTTAAAGATGAAGAACCATACATCACGCACGTTGAAGCCATCACATTGAAGAGCGGGAAGGTTCTACCTACCCCTCAAGGGAAATCTAGTCTCGAAGGCAAGGAAGTGGAAGGAGGAGACGTTGTATTTTTAGTACAAGTCAAAAACAATTTATATTTGACCGGTAAGTACCGGGTCGTCCAAGGAGCAATTGTAAACCTAGGATCACTATTCAATTTTACTCAATAAGTCTATTTCCAATTGGTTGTGAGAATTGTGATTATCAATTATCAAACAATGATTAATGCAATGTAAAAAGTTGTTTTCAAGATTTTAAAAGACGCTCCTAGTGTACTACTTCCCTCCTTGGTGCATTCGACTCTTAACGGTTCAATTTCATGCAAGAACGAATAATGTAAATGTTAGATTTAGGCGTGTCCCTATTAAATCAAATTCAATCGCTAGATGTTGTTACTCGATTTAAGGAAAAGACACCTCGCTCGTGAGCTTCAATCGCTAGATATTGTTAACTCATGTCCTACTCAAGGGCTTTCAATCATCAACGCTAGTTGAGTAATTGATAACCAATGAGCGGTTTAAGATCAAGCCTATCTCAATGCCAAAATGAGTCACGCTAATGATCGTCACTTGACAAGGGTGAATTTACTTCATTCTAGAATCATTAGTATCGTTCGCTAGAACACTCAACTTCAAATTCATGTTTCTAGTCCACTTAGGCATTTTATCAAACACTTGGTGGGCATAGAATAGACATTCATTCCAAGTAAATTCACAAACCAATAACAAGTATTCATTCATGCATATAATCAATAGGTAATGAGTTTCATACACCAAGGAGGTCCATAGACCCCTAGAAACTAAAGGACTACTCACTATTCATGTTCATGGACAAACACTAGTAATGGGTTTCCAAAAGAAAAAGAAGAATCAACAAGATGAAAATAAGGAAGTAGGATTAAGAGTCCCCATATATCCTTGGAGTGCTTCACTTGAATGACGAACTTCAAAATCCCTTGTCTTTTCTCTCAAAATCCAGCTTTCTTGCTCAAAAACCCTAAGTTTCAATTTATAGAAAGCAGCAAAAATCCTGTCTTTACGACTCAACCGGCCGGTTCAAATGCATGAAGGATCCTCAACCGGCCGGTTCAATTAGGGGAGGCTTGGGCGAGAACTTGCTGAGATTTTGAACCGGGCGGTTCAGATTGTGAACAAAATTGAACCGGCCGGTTCAGATTGTGGCTGGCTTCCTCTGGAGTCTCTGACCATTTGAGCCGGGCGGCTCAGATTTGTGCACTAATTGAACCGGCCGGTTCGGCTCCTCAGAGCCTTTTACCATCCGAATCTGATCTTGGTGTAAACTACAAAGTTGTAGCCCTTTGAAATACCTTTCCAACAAGCTTTGAATCAACCAATTTGGACATCGTATGAGCGCTGGCCGCCCAAAACAAGATACAAAGGTCAATATGCTCGAAAATCCATATTTTTGCTCCGAAACTTCGGTTTTCTTCGAGAATTGATCTTTTTGAACACGGGGACCGTAAGGTTGGTTTCTAACCTGAAATGGCAATCAAGTGGGTCAACTGGCATCGAAATAGCATCGGGAATGGACCAAAACTCTTCGTAAATGGGTATGTAAATGAGTCAAGAATTCGACTCATCAAAACACTCCACACTTAGAGTTTGATCGTCCCGAGCAAACAATGAAATCAAGCCAAAGAGAAACAAATGGCGAATAGCTAAGTCATTATGTTTAACGCCCATTTGCTCTTATCATCCATTTAAACTCTCAAACTTTTATTTCTAACTACTCTAACACATATTTACAATCTAACTCCTTTTCGTAGGTGTTACGAGTGCATTTAGCTTATGCACCAAGCCTTTAAACCCCTAGGCTACCCTAGTGGACGAGTTATAGTCTCGTGAGAGTTTTCAGAAACGGGAAAACTCACAAATCCCACATGCGATTATCCCATAAGAGTGAATTCAAGAGTGTTCAACCAAGGCTATGATTTCTCAAAACCAACCCCTCACCCCACGCTAGGATTACCATCACAATATCATCAAAAGAACTTTTGAACCATTTAAGTATCCCTTGAGGTTGTGCATTCAAGATCATCAATACTAGAGCTTTCAAATGTCTCATCCAAAGGTCTATTCATTTTCAAGGTAATACAATAGAGTAATAGTTTAGGTTTCACAAAAGAGTGTCAATCGTTCACCTATGCTAGCTAGGGCTAGTCCATGGGTTTGCGATATGGAACTCATTCCCAAGTTTTAGGCGCTTAAGCCGTAATCCATAAGGGAAGAGAAGTTCGACACGAGAGTTCTTATAAAACAAGCAAAGACCAAATGATAACTCCCGTGCAAGCACATGGGTCGTCCAAAAGTCATTCCAACTAGCACACATGCAAATGATGAATCCACACAAATGAAGAATGGAGGAAAACATAGAGTCAAGTTTTAAGTGCTTCTTATTTTCGTTTTGAAACGGCCTTTGGCCTACAAATGCTTTCGAGGGGGGACTTACCTCCCTAACCCCCGGCATTTGTATATTTTTGCACAAAACTTCTCGAGCTCTTGAGAAAGTTTTTAGTCGGGGCTTTGCCCTATTTGACCGCAAACATTTTTTTTGTTTTTGTTTTTTTCCTTTTTCTTGGGGCCTATTTTTCACCCTCTTTTGACTCCACACTTAAAACTTGACAATATGTTCAAAAAGTGTATGTAATGTGCGGGAATCAAACATAAGCATGACACTAAATTAGAAAACTCAAGTCACCAAGGAGCAAACAAAAGGTCTAAGTTTTTCGTGAAAAGTTTAAAAGTGCTTGCTAAAACTTGTTCCAAGGTATTTCAACGAAAATACTTAGAGAATTACATAGACAAGAGATAGCAATGATATTGATTCTCAAGAATGCACATTCAAGGGACTAGGTCGGTTCTAGGTTCAAGATCCAATGAAAATGAAAAGTAGGCTAGATGTGATTTATAGGGATTTAGAATCGATAGACACAAGCCTATGTGGTTAAAAACACTCTCATGTTAGGGATAAGGTGCAAAAGATGCAAGTGTCCATCAAAAAATAATATGTAAGGCATGAAAGCATGTGAGCATGTGAACGAAGTGCATAAATTCACTCCACACTTAAGAGCAAGCTTAGTCCCTAAGCGCAAACAATAAAGAAAATGATATAAAGGTGCATAGGAACTCCCCTCGTTTGTAGATGTGCCCCACTAATAGAAAAGACGTCATTGTGCAAGACTTGATTGATCATGATGCAAATAACTTCCTTGATGACAAGAAGACATGAGAGGTTAAAAGTAACAAGTGACATACAAGGTCATGTGAAACGCGCAAGTATGAGCAAGAAAGCTTCACTAGTTCTGTAATAACGTCATGGCATAAGATTAATAGACCTCAAACAAGGAAGGTAATTTACATTCTTCATAATATGCACATAAGCGCTAAGGGCAACATCATTATTCATTGATAAATCAAGGGAAATGTGGAGGGCTTAGGCGATGTGAATTTGGATGGAGTGAGTGAAAACACTCCACACTTGAGATCTCACTCTTTAAAGAAATAGCACATGCCACACTTAATATTCAAGTCCCACTCAAGTCATGCAATGACCATGCCAAAAATTAACCATTAAGAACATGAATAGACAACTTATAAACCGGGTTACCTCCCGTGAGGGCCTAGTTTAACGTCTTGGCAAAGACCGATCCGATTCTCCTCTTAGGAAATAAGAAGCACACTCGAGGAGTCTTTTGCTAAGATCCCTCCTCAAGCGGATATGCTGAGAAGTAGAGGAGTCAATCCGGGTTCTTTGAAGAATTGTAAGTAACTTGCTTAATAGCTCTTGTCCAAGGTGATGTTTGCTTCTCATTTCTCGCTATTTTAGCATCGACCTTTCTTTTTACCCCATCATGGCATGAGGGTAATTCATAGTGATCAAGGGAAGGGTCTTCATCGGGATCAATCATTTTGTGCAAAACCTTCTTAGTTACTTTCTTGGCCTTAACATTATCGGCTCCCACACTCTCTTGCTCTTTCAAATCACAAGTTTCAAGTTTATCCACTTGTTCGCTCATAGGCCTCTCTATCCTCACCTTTTCTCCACCAATCTTCAAAGTCAACTTCCCCTTTCCCATATCAATTTTAAATCCGGCGGTGGCCAAGAAGGGACGCCCAAGAATCAAGGAAGAAGTGCAATTGTCCCCCATATCAATCACCACAAAGTCGCATGGTATGTAAAATTTGTCGACTTTGATTGGGACATTCTCCACTAGTCCCCAAGGGTGCCTTGTAGTCCCATCCGCGAGTTGTAGTGTCATTTTGGAGGATTTTACCCCCTTCAATCCAAGCTTGTGGTAGGTGGATAGGGGCATAACGCTCACACTAGCTCCAAGATCGGCTAGTGGACTTGTGAAGTTCATGTCACCTATTGAGCACGGGATAGTGAATTTACCAGGATCTTTTGCCTTTTGGGGAATCTTCTTTGAAAAGAGGGCACTACACTCGTGGTTGAGGGGATGGGGATCATCTTCTTCAATGGTATTCTTATTGGACAAGACCTCTTTTAGAAATTTGTTATAGAGTGGGGCTTTCCTTATGAGCTCGTGAAACGGCAAGTAGACATATAGCTTCTTCAACATTGCGGTAAAGGCTCCAAACTCCTTGTCCAATTTAGTGGTCTTCACTTGCCTTTGAGGGAATGGCAAACGAGGTACATACGGTGGAGGCTCTTCCCTCGACTTAGGAATCTCTACCTCATTCTCTCCCTCGTCCCCTTCATTCATTTTGAGTTTTTGGTTGCTAGTGGCTTTTGGTTTTGGCTTCGGGGATTCGTACACTTTCCCACTCTTGAGTGCGATGGCATTGATGTGCATGGGAGACGACTCTTCCTCTTCAAGAAAAATGGCATTGCAATGCTCGGTTTGGTGATAATCCGGCCTAGAGGGCAATTTTCCTTGTGCTTTCGTTGACGAACTAGCTTGTTGGGCTATTTGAGTCTCCAACATCTTGTTGTGAGCGGATATTTCATCAAGCCTTTGGTTGATTGCTTGGAACATGAATTTATTTTCTTGGGAGGCGTTGAATTGGTCTTGAGCTAGCTTGTTTCGCTCCTCAATCCCTTGGTTTTGACCGGTAACTAGTGAAGCTAGTATTTTAGTCATAATGGGGTCTTCCATTGGAGGTTGTTGGACTTGAGGTTGTTGAGGTTGGCTAGCTTGCCCTTGATAGGTTTGCCTTTCATAGCTTTGCCCTTGCCTTTGGTAATCTTGGTTCTTTTGGGTGAAGCCGGGAGGAGTATTGTTCTTTTGACGCCAATTGGGATCATACATGATTGGCTCGATTGTTTTGTATGAAAAGTTAGGATGATCCCGGTCTCTACCATAGCTTGATTGGTTTCTTTGTACGAAGTTAACGTCCTCATCATCTTGGTTTTCTTCTTGTTGGTGAGATTGCTTCACATGAAATGCACTAAGGGAATTGGTCAAAGCATCAATCTTCTTACTAAGGGCTCGGACATCTTCTTTTGAATCCACCTCATTTACCTCCCTCGTCTTGCTTTGTCTCTTTGGGACGTTCCGATCACTCCCCCAATGATGAGAATTTCTTGCAATTCTATCTATAATAGCTCCGGCATTTGTGGGGTGGAGCTCCATGAATGCACCACCGGCGGCTTGGTCCATTTGCCTTTTTGATTCATTATCTACGCCTTGGTAGAAGATTTGAATCAAGGACGGCTTGTCTATTTTGTGGTGTGGGCATTCTCTTTGTAGCTCTTTGAATCGCTCCCATGCCTCATAGAAACTCTCATCATCTCCTTGCTCAAATGAGTTGATTATGTTTTTGAGCCTTTGAGTTTTAGCCGGTGGGAAATATTGGAGAAGGAAGGCTTGGGCCAGCTCGTTCCATGTTGTGAAGGTGTTGGCATCATGGCTCCACAACCAATCCTTGGCTTTCCCCATTAGAGAGAAGGGGAAAAGCCTTAGATAGATCGCTTCCTTTGGTACGTTATTTATTTTGAAAGTCTCACACAACTCAAGGAAGGATGTTAGGTGGGCATTGGGATTTCCTATCCCGGAGAAGGCATTGTTGCCCACCATGTTGATCAACGCCGTTTTAAGCTCAAATTGAGGAGCATCTACTCCCGGTGGAGCTATTGGTGATCGAAAACTGGTGAGGCTTGGAGTGGAATAATCCTTTAGGGGCTTCTCCCCATTAGGTTCATCATCATTTACTCGTGCCATAGGTTGTATTCTTCGCTTACGCGGTAGTCTTTTGTTCCGAGAACCTTCTCCCTTGGCTCTCTCTTGATCCAAGAAATATCTTAAAGATTCCTCAAAGTTAACGCTTGCTTTTTCCTTTGCCTTAAATCTCGTTAGCATTCAATCAAGACCTACAAGATCAAGGAGAACCGTTAAGTTGCAAGCAATAACACAAGCGATAGCACGAGAAACAAGTGAAATAATCCAAATCTTGTAAAATCTACTTTAGTTCCCTAAGTTAATTCGTTGCTCCCCGGCAACGGCGCCATTTTGAACGTTGTATTTTTAGTACAAGTCAAAAACAATTTATATTTGACCGGTAAGTACCGGGTCGTCCAATGAGCAATTGTAAACCTAGGATCACTATTCAATTTTACTCAATAAGTCTATTTCCAATTGGTTGTGAGAATTGTGATTATCAATTATCAAACAATGATTAATGCAATGTAAAAAGTTGTTTTCAAGATTTTAAAAGACGCTCCTAGTGTACTACTTCCCTCCTTGGTGCATTCGACTCTTAACGGTTCAATTTCATGCAAGAACGAATAATGTAAATGTTAGATTTAGGCGTGTCCCTATTAAATCAAATTCAATCGCTAGATGTTGTTACTCGATTTAAGGAAAAGACACCTCGCTCGTGAGCTTCAATCGCTAGATATTGTTAACTCATGTCCTACTCAAGGGCTTTCAATCATCAACGCTAGTTGAGTAATTGATAACCAATGAGCGGTTTAAGATCAAGCCTATCTCAATGCCAAAATGAGTCACGCTAATGATCGTCACTTGACAAGGGTGAATTTACTTCATTCTAGAATCATTAGTATTGTTCGCTAGAACACTCAACTTCAAATTCATGTTTCTAGTCCACTTAGGCATTTTATCAAACACTTGGTGGGCATAGAATAGACATTCATTCCAAGTAAATTCACAAACCAATAACAAGTATTCATTCATGCATATAATCAATAGGTAATGAGTTTCATACACCAAGGAGGTCCATAGACCCCTAGAAACTAAAGGACTACTCACTATTCATGTTCATGGACAAACACTAGTAATGGGTTTCCAAAAGAAAAAGAAGAATCAACAAGATGAAAATAAGGAAGTAGGATTAAGAGTCCCCCTATATCCTTGGAGTGCTTCACTTGAATGACGAACTTCAAAATCCCTTGTCTTTTCTCTCAAAATCCAGCTTTCTTGCTCAAAAACCCTAAGTTTCAATTTATAGAAAGCAGCAAAAATCCTGTCTTTACGACTCAACCGGCCGGTTCAAATGCATGAAGGATCCTCAACCGGCCGGTTCAATTAGGGGAGGCTTGGGCGAGAACTTGCTGAGATTTTGAACCGGGCGGTTCAGATTGTGAACAAAATTGAACCGGCCGGTTCAGATTGTGGCTGGCTTCCTCTGGAGTCTCTGACCATTTGAGCCGGGCGGCTCAGATTTGTGCACTAATTGAACCGGCCGGTTCGGCTCCTCAGAGCCTTTTACCATCCGAATCTGATCTTGGTGTAAACTACAAAGTTGTAGCCCTTTGAAATACCTTTCCAACAAGCTTTGAATCAACCAATTTGGACATCGTATGAGCGCTGGCCGCCCAAAACAAGATACAAAGGTCAATATGCTCGAAAATCCATATTTTTGCTCCGAAACTTCGGTTTTCTTCGAGAATTGATCTTTTTGAACACGGGGACCGTAAGGTTGGTTTCTAACCTGAAATGGCAATCAAGTGGGTCAACTGGCATCGAAATAGCATCGGGAATGGACCAAAACTCTTCGTAAATGGGTATGTAAATGAGTCGAGAATTCGACTCATCAAATCACCAAAGTCAAAAGCCATATCAAGGTAAAGCTCATATGAATGAGCAAGGAAATTCTTCCTCTAGCTCTCAAGAAAGCTCCATGATGTCTATGATGTCACAAATGATGGAGGATAACAAAGAAAGCAAAGAGAGCACTAGAAGAATGGAGGCCACATTGAATGAATTAGCGGGCGAGAACAAAAGACTATCCAAAGAGATTACCCAATTGAAGCAAATAGGGAAACTTCCCTCCCAACCGGATGTAAACTCTATAGGGCATTGCAATGCCATCTTTCTTAAAGATGAAGAACCATACATCACGCACGTTGAAGCCATCACATTGAAGAGCGGGAAGGTTCTACCTACCCCTCAAGGGAAATCTAGTCTCGAAGGCAAGGAAGTGGAAGGAGGAGTGGGTAAGGAAAGTTTGGAGGATGAACCTCAAGCTCCTACCGAGGAGGAGAAAAAGGAAGAAGAACCAATTTTGATGAGGAAATATGTGTCGATGGTTCCTTTCCCTCAAAGACTCAACAAAAGCAAATTAGATGTTCATTTCAAGCGGTTTGTGGAAATGCTGAAGAAGTTATATGTTACTCTTCCATTCCATGAAGTAATAGCTCAAAATCCTATCTACGCAAAGTTCTTAAAAGATATTGCATCGGGGCGTAGAGTCATTGAAGAATCTAGCATGGTAGCTTTGAACCATGAGTGTAGTGCCCTTTTCTCAGAACAAATTCCTCTCAAGATGAAAGACCCCGACCGATTCACTATCCCATGCTCTATTGGCGCTGTAAGTTTTGAACACCCACTAGCTGACCTTGGTGCTAGTGTGAGTGTCATGCCGCTAGCGACTTATTATAAACTGGGGCTAGAAGGAATGAGGGCTACCCAGATGGTGATGCAACTCGCCGATGGAACCACGAGGAAACCCAAGGGATTAATCGAGAATGTTCCTATAAAGATAGACAAATTCCACATACCTTGTGATTTTGTAGTGATGGACACGGGGAGTAATCTCAACACTTCCCTAATTTTCGGGCGCCCTTTCTTGGCCACCGCCAATTTTAAAGTCGATCTAGGGAAAGGAAAATTGACATTAAAAATCGGAGGAGAAAAGATTAGGATAGAGAAGCCTATGGGTGAACAAGAGGCTATACAAAAGCCGTTTGATTCAGAAGAGCAAAAGAGCGCTAGGGCCGAGGATGTTGAGGTCAAGAAAGTAACAAAGAAAGATTTATACATGTCGATTGATCCCGACGAAGGCCCTCCTATTGATCACCATAGGGTGTCCTCATGCCATGATGGGTTGAATAGAAAAGCAAAAGCTAAAACGATAAAAGGGAGGAAGCAAGCATTGCTTTGGAAAAGAGCCGTTAAGCAAGTTGCTTGCAACTCTTCGAAGAACCCAGATTGACTCCTCCACTTCTCGCTATACCGCTAGAGAAGGGATCCCGCTCGGGACTTCTCTTAGTGTGCTTCCTATTTATTACAAAGAGATTCGGCTCCATCTTAGCCAAGACGTTAAACTAGGCTCGTGAGTGTTTTTCCT
Source organism: Rhodiola kirilowii (assembly GCA_033675215.1). NCBI lineage: Eukaryota > Viridiplantae > Streptophyta > Magnoliopsida > Saxifragales > Crassulaceae > Rhodiola > Rhodiola kirilowii. Next base: position 5,239,927 of record CM066194.1, read on the forward strand.
ATGTCCTTAAAATTGTCTATGTTGATTGGATTTGCATTTGCCATGTTGTTTGAGCTATTCATGTGTAACGGTGAAAAATTTAACTATGATTGTGCGTGAGCGTATATTTGATGATTGATGAGAGTTTGGGTCATCCTGTGGTGGTGTGCTTGATGGACTGGATGTTTTAATAAAGCATAAGTGTGGGGTTTCGAAATTTTGTGCAGGAGTGTTGATATACGTTTTGAAATCGACTTAGAATTTTCTTATAATAACTCCGTGCGCTCGCACAAAAGTGTTGTGCGGTCGCACTACAGGCCAAATCCACGTCCATCAAGAACGCACAACTTTCGTGCGCTCGCACAAAATTGTTGTGCGTCTGTTTTCAGTTGTGCGCTCGCACAGAATGCATTGTGCACTCGCACAACAGCCATTCCTTCTCAGATTCATGCTCGCACATATTTTGTGCGCTCGCACACAAATGTTGTGCTACTGTCTTAGGTTGTGCGCTCGCACGATCCATAGTGTGCCCTCGCATGCCCTCCTATTGTAGCCTTTTGACGAAGTTTTGAGTCGACTTGCTTAACATTTACTCCTTTTCGATGATGATTCCCCTACCTTGTGTGCCTAACTTTCTCTTTCTTTAATGTGTCTCATAGAGTAAAAAGGAACTCATCAATCGAATCTTTTGAGCAAGACCAACTCAACAAGCATGCAAGTCTCTACTCTTGAAAGGGCTACCTCCAAACGAGAGAAGTTTTTCTTAACTCTCTCTTTGCTTTCCATTCTATTCATTGCTTAGGGACTAAGCAATTGCTAAGTGTGGGGTGGCCTATGTTTCATATTGTCTATACTACATGAGATGTTTTATGCTTGCTTGCTTGATATGCTTTCACGTTTAAAAATCCAATCAACTTATGCTTAAAGGAAAAACACCTGCACCATCGCACAATTAATCCAGAAATTTTGAAATATCAATGAAAACAAAAAGTCTAGGCAAGGCTACATTTTTGAAAAACTTCATCTCTAAATTCAACTAGTCGTGCATGATTTCACTTGATTGATCCTTTAGATGACTAATGGATTGGATTGTTGACTTTCATTCTTGAGGATCAGAGCATCTACTAGCACTTCTTTATCTTTTATTCTAAGCTTTTTCTCGTTGAGACTAAAGAGTTGATCATTGAAAGCATAAAATCGAAAAAAAATATAATTTTAAAACTCTTGCATGCCATGATTGCCTTTAGGTGACTTTAGTGACCTTGCTTATCTTGTGGATTTGTCTTGTTGGTTTGTCATGCTCCATTTTTAACACTTAGCCCTTTGTCAAAGTTCTAAGTGTGGGGTCAAAAGAGGGCAAGAAAAAAAAAGAAAAAAAAAGAAAAAGAGGAAGAAAAAAAAAGAGGAAGAAAAAAAAAGTGAAATAAGCCCCAAATCTCTTCCTTATGATTGATCACCATTGGGAAGAACTTTAAAGAAGTATGTGCTAAGTGCCGAGGGTTAGGAAGGTAAGTTCCCCCTCGAAAGTGCTTAGTGCGACTTCTGCCCCCTTTAATGTTTCAATTAGACTTGACAATCGGCTATTCCGCCATTCTCTAGCATGAAAACCAATGAGACAATTGATGCTTCCTAGTAAGAATTCATTAAGGGACGAACCTCGTACTCTTTTGTACTTAGGCATGAAATGATTTGCAAGTATTTACAAAAACTTTATTGTTGGAACTCCGCGTCTCTTATGACTAAGTGACCTTTGCGTCCTAGGCTTGAGAATGAGTTCAAGGCTCACAAGCCAATGGACTAGCCTCCTTGCTAGCATTGGTGAATGATCCAACAAGATTCTTTGCGACTATTAGATTGTTTTCTTGAAGTCACTAACATAGAAAATGACTAGAATCCTTGATTAAAGATTTATTAGTCCTTGCTTTGATTTGCTCGAATGTCTTAATTCATGAATTTCTATAAGGATTTGAAAAGGCTTCATGTAGTGATTGAAATGCACGCATCTAGTTGAATACATAATGAGCTTCATGAGAAATACCTTGCCTAGTACTTTGACATCTATGAACTAAAATGCATAATTGGATGATTGTTCTCTTTGTGAGATTTGTGAGTATTCCCGTTTCTGAAAACTCTCAGGAGACTACAACTCCTCCACTAGGGTAGCCTAGGGGTTTAAAGGCTTAGTGCATTCGCTAAATGCACTCGTGTCACCTACGAAAGTGGTTTATCATTAGTAGCTTTCGCCTTTTAGTATTTTGCTTGGTTTTAGAATCCGTATGGAGTTCTCCTTGGACGGATCCTTAGTAGTTGAAATTGCAATATTGTTAATGATCTATATGATTAGTTTACTCGGGACGATCAAACGATAAGTGTGGGGTGATTTGATAGCACTAAAATATATGCATTTTAGGCAACCTCTATACTTATTATTTTGTTCGTTTTATCACGATTTCATTTGCTATTTGATGCCTTGTGGTTCATTTCAGGCGAATTACGGAGTTTAAGCCAAGAACACAAGTAGACATTGATTTTGGAGCAAAACCGAGCATTCTGGAGCAAAAACGAGCAGAAGTAAAGTCGGAGCACAAACCCTCAAATTATGTGCGGTCGCACACCCGCATCTGTGCGAACGCACAGATCAAGGCAGAAGCACAACAATGTTGTGCGTTCGCACAACTCAAATCAAGAAAGCACAAGTCAGTATTTTTGCCTTCTGTGCGAACGCACACCTACATCTGTGCGAACACACAAGCTAGACCAGAAGCACAACAATGTTGTGCGTTCGCACAAACTGAGGCCAAGAAAGCACAGAACAGAATTTCAGTCATCTGTGCAAACGCACAAACCATCTGTGCGAACGCACACGATGTAAAGGCTGCGTTTTTTCTACTGAACTATAAATAGAAAGTTAGGGTTTTTCAGCAAAGGTTCGATTTTTCTGGGCGATTTTCAGCTGGCTTTTGGACGAAAAACTGTTGGGAGAAGATTACATCCTACTTGATCATCATCAACATCTCAAATCGTGATCATCTTCCATCATTAGGGCTCCATATTGGTTCTAGATCTAAAAACTCTACACTCTCCATGTTTTTCTGTTTTTCTGTTTTTCTACCATTGTTATGGGTTGTAATCTCACTATGAGTGAGTAGTGATATTGGTTGGGGTTCTATGAACCCCTAGACATGTTTGTGACATTGCTAATACTATGAATACCATTGATGAATGATTTTACACATGACTCTTCTTCATTTGAACTTAATGTTTTTGAATTACCTATGACATGTTTTTAACAAGTCCGAAATAGGAATTCTAGTTGATTTCATGCTTGATGTAGCTAACCCCTGAAAAGTATGATTTCAAATGATAGAAATGAAGAGACATTAGGATTTTAGTGTTACATGGCGATGCTTTAATCTTAATGAGAATGGCTTGAATTTAACAAGTGCATGATTTATTTAGCCAATAAAGCGCGAGTGTGAGGCTAGATAAATAATGTGCTATAGCACCAATAAAGCGCGAGTGTGAGGTGCTATGCGAGTTGTAACCTCTTGATGCTAGGTTGTAGCGCGAGTGGAACCTAGTATTAATGTTACATGGGTAAATTCTAAATATGTGTGTTTGAGTCCATCAATGGTGTTCTAATTCGCAGTCACAATAATTGTCTAGGAGGGATTATAATCCTAGTCATCTTTGATTGATTGTTCACATGTTGCGTTGCTAAAATCTCTTTCAGGATAGTAAATCATTTGCTATCAACCTCTTCCGAGGACCAAACCCCCCCCCCCCCAAACCATTAGACACTCTAGGTGTAATCGTTAGCACCAATTAGTTTGATCACCTATCCTCTGGGTACGACCTCGGATTCCCCGAGTCAAAATATAAATTGTTTTGATTAACCGTGTTTGGCATAAGTATTTGATAATTCTTATTGAATATTTACACTGAATTACACTCGATCATGAATCATAGGAGCATGCAAAGTGATAGTGGACTGTGTGCTCGACGAAGAAGACTGCTTCCCAAATACCTTCTTCCAACCTACCAAACACCCCACCCCCTCATGTTCATCCAGGGTACTCGTCCTTTCCTATGGCCTCTATTAATATGTCACGTCAACCATGACATATAAATGTTCCCTGACTCACTTGCTGCTCTAATTCATCCTGATTGTAAATAAATGGATGTTAATCATAATCACAGAGAGTTACGAAATTATTTACTGTAATCATAGAAGTTACAATTCTGTCAGCCACCTCTCTCATATGGTCTTCACGTACTCTTTATTAGCCCTTTGGTGCCCTCTCTTCCATACCTCATGCCTCCCAACATCGATGACAGGGTCATCCCCCGGAGATATTAAATCTTGAGCCTCCATCTCTGCTATTTTTGCCACGACGATATCCGCCCTCGCCTTCTTGTACCCGCTTCTAGACATAGTATGCTGGTACGGGTTCGATTTTTCTTGCGTAATGTTCAAATCCCTAAGTTGAAGTGCCTCGGGAGTCAAACGTTGTTCCATAAAGGACTTACATTGATCTGTATCAATGTACGGATACATCTGTCTTGGGTCCTCTCCTTCTTTCGACCAAAAAATGTACTTATTTGCTAGCTCACTCTTAAAGTTTCTCCACATTTTAACCGTTGCCCGCAACTTCGTTTTCTTTAACTACCTAGTTAAGTCATTCTGAGGCACATCAAATATTTTCTACAGAATTAAATAAAGGGTTAATACTTGAACAAAGTAGAAAGTTAATAATCGTTTCACAGTTAATAATCCGGACCAAAGTCTCTTCCCACACCAACTCCATCTGCTCCTTAGGTGCTGACTTTCATTTGTCATATGTAATTGGCACATGCTTTTTGGCAACAAGACCTGCAAGTACCAAACACACAAATTAACGTATAAATACCACATTGTGCACTTGATATATTACCAAACTGTATGATATTACCAATGTAGGTTCTGAATGATTTCCCTATGTCACCATCGATAGTTCCATCTGCCTATATCTTGGCCGGTTTCTTTGTGCCATCCTTATGCTTCTCGATTAAATTTCTCAGAAGGGTTGCCCCCCTTTTCTTACGTGTCGATGTTTTTTACCTGTCGCTGATGAGGCTCCGTCGACACTACTTGGTGTGTTAACCATCGTCCTGCGAGTAAACAACATATGCATATGACGACCCTTTACAATGTAAACCAAAACAGATAAGTATTGTACGCAATTTTAATGTTGTAATTGGTTTGTACAATCATTATCGCACTACATCCTACCTACATTCTCATAGTTTCACAGTGAATAACAATTCGGCGCCTGAACTGAGTACCATAACTAAATGAATACATCCAGACGCGGGATCAACCATTTTTCAAGTTCACACACATTCTTAACTATGAAATTGAAGACAAAAAGTTAAGGTAAATTCAATCTGTGACTCATATCGCCGAAAACTTATGCAAAACAAAGACATAACGATGAAATATGAAGACAAAACAACGAAATATCTGGGCGAAAAAATTAAACCTCCACGTGAGTGAGATGCGTATGGCGGGCGAAGAAGTCGGTGTAAAGGGGAACTTACTAGTCTGTTAAAAAAATGTGTGGCAAAGTAATTTTTAGGGTTACATAGGAGGGCGTTTATTCTTCATTCGCTGTGTTTACTGCACTTATGACAGCGCCTTTTTTGAAAGCGCCGTGTTAAGCTATTTATAACAGCGCCTCCATTAAAATGCTATTTTATTTATATTAAAATAGCATTTATAATGAAAGCGCCGTTTCAGTTCATCATTTCAACAGCGCTTATAATTAATAAGCGCTGTTTTAAGCATTGCGGACTAATAACTGAAATACGACGGAATCAGACATCGTCCACCCTATAAATAAAAGTACTAGCTTGTCTTTCTATTTTCATCCCAACAATTTCATATAATGAGTTTGAATTCTGTAGCCGACCGTTTGTTTGGTGAGATGTCTGATGAAGAATCAAGCGGTTCTGAAGGATATTTTTGTTCCGCTCAAGATGGATTCTATCCTTGTGATAATGGCGTGGAATGTTTAGGGGAGCATAGCTTCACTAGGGAAAAATACAGACACGACAAAGAGAATAGTAGACAAAGTTCATCTTCAAAGGCAAATGCATGTGAAGGTGACGAAGAAGTTGACCAGCTGATAGCGCTAAAATACACGCATCTTAGGCGATCTTCATGCTTATTGTTTCGATCATTTTTATCACGATTTCACTTGCTATTTGATGCTTTGTGGTTCATTTCAGGCAAATTGCAGCGTTTAAGCTGAGATCACAAGCAAGAAGTGAATTTGGGACAAAACCGAGTTTTTGGAGCAAAAAGTACCCAAGGAGAAGATTCAACCGGCCGGTTGAATATTGGACTAGTAATTGAACCGGCCGGTTGAAGTGAAGACCAGTAGCATGAACTCTCTGAGGCATTCAACCGGCCGGCTGAAATCCCTTCACTAATTGAACCGTCCGGTTCAACTGCTCAGAAAGTTCAAGAAGGCTCTCCCCTGATCGAACCGTCCAGTTGAAAACTCCCCTATCTCATCGAACCGGCCGGTTGAACATCTCAGAAAAGTCTCACCCACTCTCCCCTGCTCGAACCGGCCGGCTGGATTCCTTCACACAAATTGAACCGGCCGATTGAGCCGTGCTACAGTTCCGAAAACCCTAATGTTGGCTATAAATAGAAAGTTTGAGATCAAAACAAAAGGGGGACTTTTTGGGGGATTTTCAAGGCACTTATGCACTGATTTTGAGGAGCATTTAGCACGGATTTCGAAGTGGATTAAGTGAAGAAGAAGATCAACAACAAGGATTCTCATACTCTTCAATCTCATTTTGGTTTTAGATTCCTAAACTCCATCTCCTTCATTTGCTTTTGTTTGTAAACTCACTATGAGTGAGTAGTGACCTTGATTGGGGATTTTGGATCCCCTAGACATGCTTGTGATGATATAAATACTATTGATGTCAATATTGAATGAGTTTGCACATGAATCTTCTTCATTTGAATTAAGTGTTAAGAGTTGCACATAAGGTGTTTGTGAAATGTCCTCAATGGGAACTTAGCTTAATCTCATGTTTGATGTAGCTCACGTTGATCAACATGACTTTAATGAAATGAATGAAGAGGCATTAGAGTTTTTGTGTTACATGGCGATACTTAAATTCTAATGAGAATAGCTTGAGTTTAAAAAGAATGTGTTTATCTAGTCAATAAAGCGCGAGTGTGAGACTAGAAACGCATGTTCTATAGGGCTAATAGAGCGCGAGTGTGAGGTCCTATGCGAGGTGTAACCTCTTTATCCTAAGTTGTAGCGCGAGTTGAACTTAGTGTGAATGTTACATGGCTAATTTCTACTCATGTGCATGCAAGTTCAAAATTGACATCCAATATCATTGTCACGATAATTGTCTAGGTGGGGAAGTAATCCCTAGTCATCTTTGATTGATTGTTTTCTTGTTCATTGCTAAAATCTCCCTTTTGGATAGTAAATCATTGCTATCAACCTCTTTCGAGGAACAAACCCCCCCCCCCCAAAACCATAAACATTCTAGATTTAATCTTTAACACTATTAGTTTAATCACCTATCTTTTGGGTACGACCTTGGGTTTCCCAAGTCAATACAAATTGTTTTGATTCACCGTGATTAGCATAAGTATTTGATATTCTTATTGAATATTTACACTAAATTACAGCTGATCACCAGCCTTCACCCCGTGGGCCACCTGAAAATCAAGTATCAAAAACTCGTTGAATTTATGAAATTAGCGTTCCATATCATCTGAAATCAAGTATCATAAACTCTGTTATATATTGACGTTCAACGTATCTAATGGAGTTAAATTTCCTTTTAAGTTGTTAAATTTTTTCAACAGATTAATGCAATTCAACTAACGATAATGTATCAAATACAAAACATCGTTTGAGATTAAACCGCGTGCTATAATTGTACATAAATATATGCACATATGGGCTCAGAAAACACGAGAAGAAATTTCATATATTGGCATCGCGCGTTCTTAAAAATGTTTTCATTGGTCAAAGATTTATTTTCATGTCTATGTTTGTTACTGACATTTCATATATTGGTTGTATGATAACAATGCATGCTTTCCGTGTGGTTTGGTTGTTCAGACAACTATATTTTTTAAATATTTTCGTACGTTTCGATTGTATGTGTTTCTTAATAGTAAAAATTTTGTTGTCGCCGTCTAATAAAAGTTCAGAACATTTGTCTATTATTTACTACATGATGTGACGATCATTATTGAGCGATGTCGGGGGACATTGATCGATGGATACGTTGATCATAACTTTAACTGCAAAGTTTCCGTCTTCATTACATTAAAAATTCGTCAATGGTGACAGACATTTAACGGTTATAAGATGGAATTTCGTTATCAATCGACATTATTGACTTTATTAAATAATGAAGCATGTCGACATAATTTCCATGTATTTTTCGTTGCAATTTCGACACGGATGACGGGATTATAACAGAAAGTTGCCGATTTTAATACCACCGACAATACAAGGTAACTAAAGGATTGAATTGGGCTATAAAAGTAAAAAATCACAGTTTTAATCCCAATCGTCGTATTCCTGGTAAGTCAACCACACTTTGAATCCAATTCGTCGTATTCACGCTAAAAAGCGATGGCTTGTCAATTTGGGATCCGAACGTACTCTAATTTCTTGTGCTGAGAGTTTTTTTATTTAAAAATCTTGTTTGTGTAGGTCAGCCAACCACATTATTTGGTTATGTTTCATGATCCGCTCCATTCTGTTCTCCCCGTCTTCTTTATAATCTTTCGCTCATCTTGAGATAGAAATAATGAAGAGGATGGATGAGAACAGAATGGATCTGATCATGCCACATAACCATATAATGTTGGTGACTGAACTACACAAGCAATCTAAAATATCTTTACAAGATAAAACATCACAGCACAAGAAATTCCCATCTACGTCTATATTCTGTCAGTTTGTCGTCACAAAAATTTACGGAAATGCACCGCAATTATAGCGTAATTATATTGAAAACAACTAATTTGTGAAATGCAACGACGCTTCCTAAATTTGCGCTGTCTTTTATTGACATACAACGACGCTTCCTATATAAGCGCTGTGGTATTGTAGTCGTACAACGACGCTTCATGTATAAGCGCTATCTTTCATTGGCGTACAACGGCGCTTCGTAACGATGCTATCTTTTTGGTGAATATATGTACCGACAATAAATATCCAGTCATAATTTCTTCATTGACAGCTCGTTGTAATTCCGTCACCTAGTGACAGAAATGTACCGCCGTGTTGACGGAATATTGAACATGAACATTTCATTACCAATCCGTCACTAAATTTTGCAAATGTCGTATATAAATATGAAAATTTGCAAGCGACAAATCTATTAACACCATCTTTCTATATTCACGCTTACAGTCAACTGTTCTAATTTTACTCTAATGGCTTGTTTGCATTTTGCAATGTCCAAGGAATTAAGGCCAAGCTCCTTGATCGGTCGAATTCTTGACCTATTATTCACTTCATTCGATGATGGATTATGTTTGTTTTCCCGGCATTTTATTGTCATTTGATCTCTTTTCTAGTGTTTCAGGTCATATATCACATATTTAATACTTTTGGATTGATCAGAAGCAAAGCAATCGGTGCAGATTTGGGCAAAAACAGGACAAAACAGGACAGATTGACTTCGCCGACTTGTTTTGCACGCACAGATCGCATTTGGTGTTCAGATCGGTTGATTCAAAGCTTGTTGGAAAGCTAATTCAATTCCCTACAACTTTGTAGTTTATACCTGACACGCGTATTTTTTAACCCTTTATAGTTGTCAAAGTGTGAGTTTTCGGGGTCAAATTGCAGTCAAACAATATTTATAAACCTTGGTAAGCCAAGGATCGATCCTAGGAGCAGTGCGTGTGAATACTAGCAAATGGTGTGACCTATTTAGCTATTTCGATTGAATTTTGTAAAACGGTTTTTGTTGTCACGACAAATAACAGAAATTAAATGTGCAGAAAATAAAAGGTTGTACTTAATCAGAGAAAGAATCCCAGAATCCATACTTCACCCGTGCTAACCCCACGAATCATGCAATCATGTCAAGTTAATTATTTATGCTATCGAATATGGAATATAACCAAAATAACACTAGACAAGCCGCCCATCCACGGATCATTATCTAGATTAATTTCAATCGTTGAACGCCGCCCATCCACGGATTATCAACAATTTCGATTTATTAAATTAAAGGTTTTCCTATTAGTTCATGTAAACATGACCTAACATCGATTTCATGCAATCCGGTTAATCCCTAGGGCCCATCCACCTTTCGGCATATAACCTAAATACGTTCTATCAATGCAAACATACCCTTTGATGTAAATACATGCATAGATGATAGTATTAAGCACACAATGAAATTGAATAATCGAATCGCATAAATAACAACTTTAATTGATCACATGAAGAGTTAGGGTTACATAGCACGGGATCCATAGGATCCCAGAATAAGGAAGACTACTCGCTATTCACGGTGATTAAACCACAAATAGTGCAATAAAGAGAAAAGGGCGAGGAAACCGTAATGACGCGGGTGCTCGACGAATCTCTCGTGATGAACTCTGTCTTCTCTCCCAAGTTAGGGTTTCTTTTCTTCAATTAAGCACACGCTGAAATTCTGTTCGTGTTTCTTTAAATAGATCGTCTAAAAAGGCTGAAAAGCCCAAAATTTGATTTTTAGAAACAACTTGAAATTGCCTGCTGACGGTCCCGTTACAGCCGTTACAATCCAGTGTGTAACGGATGTAACGGGTTGAGCCAATATCTCGGGTGCACTTCATAGCCGTTACAGCCGTTACAGCATAGGGTGTTACGGTTGCCAAGGGGTGTAACGGGCTGTCATGAAATCTCGGGTGCAAAGCGTAGCCGTTACACCTGTGGTAGCCTAGGGTGTAACGGCTGTTGAGCTTGTAACGGGCTGTGCTGGTGCAACTTTGGTTTTTGGCTTTTTTCGAGCGATCTTTCCGTTCTTTCAACACTTCGGCTCCAAGGAGCGATGATATGTCAATTTTTTACCTGAAACACTAGAGAAAGACATCAAATATAGACAATTTGTCGGGAGAATGAACGTAATCCTTCCTCGAATGTAGTGAATAATTAGTTGAAATATCGACTGATCAATACCAAGATCAAAGTCGAAGGTTAAGACCATGAAAAGTCTGCCCGAAGTCTCTGCCATTTTCATAACCGTGACAGCCGTGACACATTGGACTGTCACGAGTGTCACATCACCCTATTTTCCCCGAGATTTTTGTTCAGCCCCTGACAGCCGTGACACTCAACTGTCACGGGTGTCACGGCCCCGTCGAAGGCAATTTCCAAAAAATCAATTTTTGGGCTTTTTGGACAGATTTTTGGGCATATTTCCTAATTTCGGTTTTAAGCTTTTTGGATTTTTGGAAAGCTATATAAGAGAGAAAACCAAAACCAATTAGAGTGTGCTTATTTTGGAGAAAAGAAACTCTAGATCGGAGAAGAGACAAAGATTTCATCGTGAGGAATTCAACGAGCCACCGCGTCTTTACGGTTTACTTGTTCTTTACTTCTCTATACACTGTTTTTGGTTTAATCACCATGAATAGTGAGTAGTCTCTTTTATTCTGGGATCCTACGGATCTCGTGCTATGTAACCCTAACTGTCATGTGATCAATTGAAGTCCTTTATTTATGCGATTCAAATATTCAATTTCATTGTGTGCTTAATTTTATCGTTCTATGCAAGTATTTACATCAAAGGGTATGTTTGCATTGCTAGAACGTATTTAGGTTAATTACCGAAATGTGGATGGGTCTTAGGTATTAACCGGATTACATGAAATTGATATTAGGTCACGTTTACATGATTTAATAGGAAAACCTTTAGTTTAAATAATCGAGATCTTGGATAATCCGTGGATCGGCGGCGTTCAACGATTGAGATTAATCTAGATAATGATCCGTGGATGGGCATCATATCTAGTGTTATTTTGGTTTAATTCGATATTCGATAGCATGAATAAATTACGTGACATGATTGCATGATTAGTGGGGTTAGCACGGGTGAAGTATGGATTCTGGAATTCTTTCTCTGATTAAGTACAAACCTTTTATTTTCTGCTATTTAATTTCTGTAATTTTTGTGACAACAAAAGCCCTGTTTTACAAAGTTAAATCGGAATAGCTAAAAAGGTCACACTGTTTTCTAGTACACACACCTGTTCCTTGGATCGACCCTTGGCTTACCAAGGTTTATAAATTTTGTTTGACTACGATTTGACCCCTAAAACTCATAATTTGACAACTATAAAGGGTTAAAAATACGCTTGTCACTCCTATTGTGACCTACCACATGTGTGATGATATTTGCTTCAATCCAGATACGACTTGATGTACTCTATTTTAGTTTCCGTTAAAATCATACTGCATATTAGTATACGCATGACATATTTATATCACGAAAGGAGATGGATGTACGAAGCTCGTGCTCATAGGGAGTCATATACCAATGTTGTTTTCATCGCTGGAGTCAATAATTTTATTGAAACAGTTGTGTCAAAAGGTTTTCTTGCCCGCGACAACACAATCCGCTGTCCATGTACAAAATGCAAAAACAAGCGATTCATCAATATAAGAATGATGGAAGAGCATTTGTACAAACACGGTGCCACACCAAACTACGTCAATTGGACCTTACATGGCAAAGATCTGGCAGAAATGCAGTACGTAAATATAGTCCCAACTCTACCTGAACCGACTACAGTTTACCCAGTTCTTGATTCTGAAGAACAAATTTGGAGTCATGAGGCCTTCCCAGAGATGGTTCCAGATTTTGTCAGTCCTACTGATATTCCCGAGTCGTTAAACTTTGTTGAACATCAAATAGAGAATTTTGAATCAAATAGATTGTTCAATCTCCTAAATTCATGTGGGGAACCAGCTTACAAAGTTTGCACGACAGAGACGGAGCTTTAGATTAACATGAAAATGCTAGCAACAAAAGCTAACTACGAGTTAACAAAATGTGAATTTAACGATGTATGTGGAACGATGAAAAATCTAATTGGTGGGGAGAATAAGATCCCATCTTCCTTAAAATAGTCAAAAAAAACTCGTAGCTGATCTCGGAATGGGGTACCAAAGAATTGATATTTGCATGGGGGGTGTATGATTTACTACGGTTGCGACGAAAGTTAAATAGTATGTCGTTTCTGCTTCGAACAAAGATATCATCGTCCAAGACGCGCAGAAAGTTCTTCATCGTACCAACGAAATGCGAGAAGCCAAATGTTTTACTTATCGATTATACCGCGATTACAGAGACTTTTTTTATCGCAAAGCCTGGCAAAAGAAATGTCCTGGCACGCTTCACTCAGAGCAAATATGCATCGCATGGTTCACCCTTCGGACGGAGAATCTTGGAAGCAATTTAATCAGTGTCATCCAAACTATGCATCAGATCCACGTAATGTAAGATTGGGATTATGCACAGATGGATTTAATCCATGGGATATGTCCACTAAACAGTACTCCGTTTGGCCTGTCATGGTAACACCATACAAATTACCACCGTGGTTGTGCATGAAAACGAGATTTATTTGGTTAACTATACTAATCCATGGGCCTTCTAATCCAAAAAAGTGTTTGGACATATATCTAAGGCCTCTTATTGATGACTTGGTACATCTTTGGAATGTTGGGGTCAACACTTACGATGTTAATCGCAAACAGAGTTTTACAATGAGGGCAGCTCTCATGTGGACTGTATCTGATTTCCATGCCTATGCAATGTTATTGGGGTGGTCGACTCAATGAAAACTTGGCTGCCCTTACTGTATGGACGACAAGAAGACATTCGTGTTGAATAATGGAAGAAAAGTGTCATATTTTGGCTGTCACAGACGATTTTTATCAGAGAATCATCCATATTGGGGTAATACCAAGAATTTATACAGAGATCAAACCGACTTTGATGGACCAGTCTAATTTCGATCAGGTCAAGAAGTTTATGACAGGGTTAGAAACTTAAAATATATATGGGAATAGCGTATCAATGAGGTTTGCAACGACTTCGGTGTGGAACACAACTGGACAAAGAAATTCATTTTTTGGGAACTACCTTACTGGTTGGACGTGAAGCTTATACACAATCTAGACTTCACGCACATTGAAAAGAATGTTTTCAAGAATTTATTCAACACCATCATGGATGTAAAGGGAAAAACAAAGGATGACGGTGTGAAGTGCAGAAAAGATATCAGGTTGTACTGTCGAAGAGTGGAATTGGAACTGAAAACTCGATGCGGTCGTTTGGTAGCGAATAAGGGTAAGTTTCAGCTTACAAGAGAACAACAGAAACATGTTCTTATTTGGGTGAAGTCTCTGAGTTTCCTGATGAATTTTCATCTAATTTGGGGAATAAAGTAGATCTGAGTGCACTAAAACTAGTTGGTTACAAGTCACACGACGCACACGTATTTATCGAGCGATTCATATCGATTGCTTTCAAGGGGTTTTTACCAAATAAGATCCGGGAAGCTGTATCCAAGTTGTGTACATTTTTTCGAGATATCTTTGCATCTTCCCTTCACATTGAGCGAATGGAACATTGGCTGAACAACATATCGGTGACACTGTGTAAGCTGGAGACAATATTTCCCCCTTCATTTTTCGACTCAATGGAACACCTACCAATTCATTTGGCTGATGAGGTCCTACTTGGTGGACCAGTACACTATCGTTGGATGTATCCGTTTGAGCATTTCATATACCGTCTTAAACAGTTGGGCCAAAAGGGAAACAGATCTGAGGTGGAAGCCAGTATTGTTAATGCATACATACAGCTGGAGACTTCGTATTTGAGATCAGACTACCTAGGTCCGGATTTAACAACGACCGATATACGCTACCAACGAAACGAAGTAGCGACATCAGATTTTGAGGATCCTCAGATTTCAATTTACAATTACCCAGGAGTTGGTGGCAAAAAAATTAAAAGGAGGGTATTAGACAGCCGAGAATTTAAAAAAGCAACTCATTACATCTTTAGCAACACGCCTGAACTTGAACAATATTTGGCGTTATTTGAGACCGGCTTAAGACAAAGAGGCCCGCGATTTAATGATCAGCAAATATACGATGCCATATTAACGGAATTTCCAGAATGGTTGAATTCCCATGTAAGTAGAATCAACTCAAATTTTGTTTCATTATGTAGCAAATTAAACTGTACTTGCACTTTCATGTTCACCCAAAATATTATGTTCATATTTGGGAGCTTGGCGAAACATTAGCACTACCACAGTGGATTCACTACTTGTCCGCTGACTTTCAATCCGACGTTGCATGTTCGGCTACATACAAAGTGAACAATTACAAATTTCACATTGAAAGCCATGGTGATGGGAGGAACACGGTGAACAACCATGTTTACGTGAAAGGAACAGAGGGTACACACTACTACGGGGTGATTGAAGAAATAATTCATATAAGATTTAGAACCAACCATCGCCTAAAGGTTGTCTTGTTCAAGTGCCGTTGGTACGACCCTCAGTTTGTTAGGTCATACCCATCTAACGGGATTGTCATCGTGAACACTCATAGACCCTACCCCCATTACGACCCTTACATTCTTGCCCAGCAAGCGGTGCAAGTTTACCATGAGACGTTTTCAGGATTAGCTGGAAAAAATAATCAGGGTTGGGTTGCAATTTGTCATATGAAACCAACAAACGCAATCGACATGGAGGTAGCAAATATTCCATTCCAAGATGAGGGTCAAATGGGAACTGAAATGCATGTATTGGTCAACGTAATCGGATCCTTAGGGAACCTCGCTGATGATGAGGTTTACAAGTACGACACCAAAGAAGACGACAAGGACGAGCACGTAGCTGATAATCCAGAACCGAAGACGAGTCTAACGAATCGTTGTGAGTGAATCAAGATATTCCAAATACACTTACCGGCCGTATGTTTTACATGTTCAATAAATTGTAAATGAAAATCAATAAATAATTATTATGTAAGAAAAAAAATTGTATTTGTAATCATTAATTTTGTTTTTAGTAATGCAAAGGGCTGGAACGTTTCATGTAATGTAATTTTTTTGAAAAAATGATAAGTAAACAGCGCTTAATATATATGCACTGTGTAGAGGAACTCAGACACAGCACTTCGTAAATAAGCGTTGTTAGATGTCACACCTAGGACAGCGCTTACTGTTTATGCGCCGTAGAAAATCACTAAACTACATTGCCTCAAATATATGCGCCCTAATAATTAACATACACAACCGCGCTTAATAGGTAAAGCAATGTCATATGTTACTAAAGACAACCCTTATTTAAAAAAGCGTTGTCGTATGCCTATCTAAAAAAACCCGCTGTATTTGCCGGCCTAGACAAGTAAGGAAATTTTGGCTAAAATAGACCACTTACATTTTGTATGGACGAATTGAAATTACAAGCGCAGTGGAAACCCCTCATTATTCGTCTTCGAACACAATCATTCTTTGTACGCCGCCGAGTTCTTCAAACCAATTTTGGTCGATTTCATAAGCAAGTTTCGTTGCCCAGGTATGGAAAAGTCCTCATCTTTCTCCTGTCAGCTTCATTTCAGTTCGCGGACAATCGACATTTGTTTGTTTGTCGTATAAAGTGTGTGTCTTTCTCCTGTCCGGCTACGTTTGTTTGTTTGTTCGACCCAAATTGTATCAAAAGTGTGGCAAATGATATGCGCGTGTGTCCGATTTCGGAAGCAAATTTGTTTGTTCGGCGTGTATTCTTGTGTGTTTGTGTGCCTGATAGAATGTTCTGTAAAAAAATGTTCCAAAATTGGGCGGTTGACAAATTGTGTTTATGGCCTCTGTGTTAGTTGTAATTGGTCAGGTATGACTAATTTGCAACTCACAATCGATCTGTGTAAGTTTATCCAACAATGTTGCCCTTTTGGTACAATTTGTGATTCTTGTCATATTCCGATAATGAAATGCATGCAGCTCATCGTCCTTAGGTACAATGTTGGCTTTAATGTCACACTTTTGATGCAATTTGGGTTAAATTAAAATTTGTGATACAGATACTCGAATACTTACTTCTTTGGTTGAAAATGTTGATACAAAAAACAATGTGTGTTTGCTTGCTTGCCAACATTGTGGTCTATTTGTGTTTTAAACATACTAATTTAAATTTTGTGGCAGGGTAAATGACACCACTCAAGCGCAATGTACACGGTAAAAGGAATACCGTGGCTGGTAGAGGTACTGGGACTTCATCACAAATGCGGTTAACTAACATACGCCAATCAAGACAGTTGAGTCAGCACATGCAACATCAGCCTTCAATTGGGGACACCAGTTAAAATCGAGATGCGTACAGCCCTTCTGTTTTGGTACAAGATCCTACCCCTGCGAGACAGGGGGTGAGGACAGGCAACGTACACCATCGTCAACCGGGGACAGACGTCCAAGTCCAGACCTTTACATGCCTTCTATGCATGTACCAGACCCTACCCTGGATCCTATGGATGAAGATAGAAACTTACCAGAAGTGGATGATTACGACTTTGGCGACCTGATGAATTTGGTGGTGGGGAACATGCAGGTTGACGAGGATGCCGAAGAGAGGGCCTCACCTTCGGCATACGAGGACGATCCTGATGACGCAATTTGGTCAGAGTTCGTTAGAGGAGGGACTTCGGCCGGTGGCGGACCCAGTGAGGAGACACCGTTGGGTTCAATGCCACATGATACTCGGCCGTGGATCACTCCAGCTGAGGATGACAAGTGAGTACTTTTATTGTATATAAATTTGTGCAGCTTGTTTATACTTACCATATTATAAATGTTACACCTTGTATTTTTTTCAGCTTTGACCCCCCTTTAGCTATTAACAAAATCGGGCTTCAATGTATTGGACCTGGCTTTAAGGTTGGTTGGACGACAATGGGGACGTGTGATCCACAAGCTCCGGTGAAGTGGTTTCGACACTTTAAGGTAAAATGTAGTAAAATTGTAGTAGTTGCGTAATTTTTGGGTAATTTGTTTTCGATTACATAGTTTTCATGTTTCTATTAAATTGTTCGTAACACAACTATGTAGTGTATATGTAGAGCTTGTACCGGTGGGATCCGATCCACACCGACCAAATTGAGGCCAACTTTAGGAAGAATGCGGCTAAGATTCTAAAAGATACCTAGAGAGGTTTGCAAACCGGGAAAACTAAAGGCTCGAAATGGTTGACTGAAGATCACAAAGTCGCGGGAAGAGCTCGATTTAACACGGACCCATCATTCATAGCCCGCAGTGAAAAGAACAAGCAAACTTATTCTGCCCAGCATGCCAGAAACAT
Source organism: Rhodiola kirilowii (assembly GCA_033675215.1). Lineage (NCBI taxonomy): Eukaryota > Viridiplantae > Streptophyta > Magnoliopsida > Saxifragales > Crassulaceae > Rhodiola > Rhodiola kirilowii. The sequence goes on from CM066194.1 coordinate 5,258,333, forward strand.
CCCAACATTGCACGCATTTGGGTCTAGACCAGCACACTTTCACTTTGCGAAGCTAGTAATACATACTATTTTAAAATAATTCAATTTTTAATATAATTTATTATAACACATTTATCATTAAATTTGCAGGAAAAGGATAATCAAAGTCAAGTGTTTCCAACTGATATATTTGACAAGAAATACAAGCGGAAGAATGGGACATATGTGATACCCGACGGGGAGAACAAAAGAGTATTACACTTACCAAATTATATTTGTTTATTACATTTGTTTATCTTATTATATTGTATAATCAGTGTTGATAACTAATATGTTTCTTATTGTATTTTCTTATTACATTTATTTGGGACTTGGTCACAACTTTTTTGTTTCATTTGTACAAATGTGACGAAACAGCTTGCTGATGCTCAAGCTCTGGTCCTGAAGGATCGTGTTGCAGATGAAAGGGTACCGGATGAAAAGCTGGTAGAGGCCGCTACAATTGTCATGGGAGTTCACCCGAGGTCGGGGATACCGTATTTGTATGGTCCTGCATCGACATTAGTGTCGGACAAGTTCTCTTCAACGAGAAGCCAGTCGTGTGCCAGCTCGCACAGAGCAAGGGGCCAATCATCAAACGATTAAACTTAGGAGCTGATGCCGCATTTTAGAGCGCAGGGAATCCCGACAAGAGGCTAATTTGAGGCGCGTGGAATCCCGATAGGAGGCCTTGAAGAACATCATAGATCAAATGATGCAAATGCAGGCTGCTATGATGAGGATGCTCACTACTCCTGGATACCAGCCGCCCTCCAGTCAAAGCTCGGATGGAAATAACCATGATCCGCGTAATCAAGGATCGAATGAAGACAACTACAGAAATTAGACATTTTAATTTTGTTTGACTCGAATTCGTTGATATATTTATATGACTCAAATTCTTTGATATAGTTATTTGACTCGTCATTTTTTAATTAAATATGGAAATTTCAAATTTTAATATAATATTAAATTAAATATAAATAATTTAATTAAAATAATATATTCAAAAATAGGAAATTTAAAATTGTCCCGAAAAGATGACGGTATGTAGACGGAAATAAAGATGACGGAATGTAGATGGAATTTCAATGGTGTACAATTGACGGCATTTCGATAGAATATTGCCGATAATATTTATTGGCGTAATTTTGCCGGAACAATGACGGAAAGCTAAGTAGTGTAATAATGACGGAAAGCTGAGTAGCGTAATAGAGACGAATTATTGACGGAAACGTTATTGATGGAAGTAAAATGGAAAATGGACGGAACAGTGAATACAGAAGTAAGACGGGCTAATGACGGAATCTAATATTGATGGAATATAGACGAAATTTGGACGGAAAATAAGGATGACGTAATATAGACGCAAAATCTTGAAACAGAAATGTGTTGGAATATAGACGGAAAATACTATTGATGAAATTTAGACGGTATTTTAACGGAGCTTTTCAACGGATACATGTTGGATTGATAACGGAATTTTAAGTACCGGTACTATGACGGAATGTCAACGGCACATTGACGGAATTAAACGACGAAATGTCGACGGAAAGGTTTTACCGTCGGGAAAATTTCCGTCATCAAATTCGTTGAAGGAAAGTTGACGGAAATTCAACTTTTTCCGTCAACGTTCCGTCAATTTTCTGGCGATTTCTTGACGTCGGAAATTTTTCCAAAATTACTAGTGATGTAGTCTTTTTGTAATTTATTATCAATTACCGATGAGAAAATGTCTATCTTTTGGCCCAAGATAATATAAGAAAAATAGCAACAAGGGTAATATATGAAAAAAATTTCAATTTAGCAAAAATTAGAATTTCATTTCCCTCTCTAGCCAATTTCCAAATTGAGTTTCCGAAATAGACACTTTCTCTTAGGCGCTGTCACCAACGGCGCCTAATGCCCATTGTCTTGTTTACATCGATATCATGCTGAGTCACGTGTCTGTGTGACAATTAAGGCGCCCCTGAGAACAGCGTCCAAAAAATCAGTATAAACTTAAGAACGGCGCCTAAACCTAAACTTTAACAAATTAACCTAGCAGCAGGGATCCAGGTTGCTGCTCAACTTGCCTTGAAGCATCGGCAAAATAAGAAGCAACATCAGAGGATTATAGTATTTGCAGGAAGGTTAGCTATTGTGGGGACGTAATGATCTCTCTTCCTTTTGTATTGGATTATAGTCATTTGAAATACAAAATAAACAAAAATTGAACGCTCGATTTTCAAATCCCACTGTAAACCCTAGATCAATGATCCAACAACGAATCCTCCTATCATCTTGAATGATCAGATCAAACATATCTTGCAAGTCTACTCACAATATATGCAATATCAGGTTTAGTACATTTCATTAAGTATATCAGATTGCCTATCACACTTTGAGTATTCAACTTGGGAGATGCTTTTCCCTTTGTTTTTAAAACATGTGTTGATTCCATACTTGTCTAAGATTTTATCAATGTATAGTGTGATTTACTTGATACAAATCCATCTGCCGCTCTTGTAATTTAATCCCTAAAATTACATCAGTTCGTCCAAAATCTTTCATTCAAACCTAAAGTTTAATATGGCCTCAGTAGATTTGACCAATCTTTCATTGCATCCTACGATGAGCGTATCATCGACATATAAACACAAAATCACATACCCATGTTCAGTGTTTTTGATGTATACACATTTGTCACACTCGTTTGGCATCATTACTTTGTAAAATTTCTCATGCCACTGTTTTGGAGCTTGTTTCATACCATTGAGAGACTTAACAAGTTTACAAACTTTTCTCTCTTGTCGTGGCACAACACCACCCTCGGATTGTTCCATATTTATCTCTTCCTCAAGGTCTCCATTTAAGGAAAGCAGTCTTTAAACCCATTTGATGGAATTCTTAGTTGCGCATTTCTGCAATGGCAATTATCATCCTAATGGATGTTATCCTTATCACATGTAAGAATGTGTAAGAGTAGTCTAGACCTTCCTTTTTTCTTTACCCTTTGATCACAAGTCTTGCTTTGTACTTGTCAATAGTACCATCTACTTTCATTTTTCTAGGAAAGATCCATTTCGAACCAAGTGGTTTGCATTCATGAGGAAGTTCAACTAGCTTCCAAGTATGATTTACATAATGGAGTCTAGTTCACTTTTTATAGCTTCTCTCCATGAAGGCCATCAACATAGCATATTGCTTCATTATATGTACGAGATTCCGCCTCACATAAAAAGGTAAGAAATTCAAGTCCAAATAAATTTTCAATCCTGGTTGTTTTGCTTCATCTTGGTTCCTCTTTCTTTCTTGAATACTTCTTCTTATGGTTAAGACATTTCAGTGATATCCACTACAAATTTTGGTTCAATTGTTCGACAGCAGAAAAGCGACGCAAAAGTGTCAAAAAGCTGTCGTATGTTCGTCGGCGTTACGACAAAAAGCCATGCTGTCGCACATATGTATGTCGCAAGAGTTGTGCGACGCTTGTGCGTTACTATTTATGCGACACATGTAAGTCAGTATTACGTTACAGCGTCGCACAACTATTTAATCTCCGTCACACAATTTGTGCGACACAGGTCCTACAGTTTTACGACAGCGTTGTCATATATGTATGTCTACATTGTGTCGCATATTTATGCGACACTTGTTTTACAATTTTGAGACACATGTACGACACACTCATTGTTATTAATATAAAACCAATTAACAATTATTTTAATTTATGAATTATTAATATAAAACCAATTAATTAATTAATAATTTTATTTTTCAATAAAATCACAGAAATAAAATCATTTAAATTTTGAAGCTTGTCAATAATATATAATCACAAAAATACATAATCACAAAAATACATAATCACAAACAAGAGTAGCATTACGATCCTGCTAAAAACATACAAAAAGATCGTTCTCCTATGTTCGAAGAACAGACCAAAAAGACAGTCGAAAAGATAGTTCTAAGAGCAGGAGCTGTAGCTACAGTATGACCTGTAGCAGGAGGTGGAGGTAGTGACGAACAAACTATAGGTGGACCGTTTGGGCATCTAATGAGGCCTCTTGACATGTTGATAAATCCGCCGATGGACATGGGACTCCCTACAGTACCAGCACCTTCAGCAGTACCCTCAGCGAGCGAGAATGATCCATCTAAATCAATGAAAACAAGTCAATTGTACTGACAACAATATTTAAACTTTATCGTAATTGACATGATCCACAACTACATAATACCAAACATCTACAAACATAAAACATTTATATGAAACAAATATCATCTACAAATGCATAAGTCATAAATATTAGCAAACTAGATGAATGGAACCTTTGCACATCACTGGCAAAGAACTGAATCTGGAATATCATTGTAACACTCATTATACACATTCCGGAAGAAGTTATAAACTCAATTATAAACATATAGTTTATAGGATTATATGTGTGTCTGAACACAATGCTCATATGAGTTTAGAAGGAAAAGTCAAAAGGTACTTGATGAATCTCATGTACATGGACGTATGGGCACTTGCCTGAATAACAAATTATCTATGAGCCCGAAATCATAAACTGGGTCAAGAAGCATGTAACCTGAATAACAAAACAACTCCATTAATGGTAAGCAATACATTTACAAGTACCATGATGCCTTACATTACTAATTAAACCATAAAACAAGTACCAATGCCTTAAATGAAATATTAATCACATGTAAACCAAGTACTTGGCCAGAGTTTTGTCATCTTTTCCTTCAAATTATCTATCTTCATTTCACATACTTCTAAATGAAAAAATTACAAACAGAAAACAATGAAAAAAGCCCAAATGATTTATCACTCAACCAAATACATGACTAATTTACCATCACATGCACATGAAAATAATTTACATGACTAATTTACCCCAAATGGTAACACAGTACAAACTAATTTAGAGACACCATGCACAGAAAAATTCAGCAACCTTCCAAGGTACGAAAAAATGCAACGTCCTGCAAAAATCAATCTCAGCTTCCAAAATTAATTTCCCATCACTGCCCTATCTCCTCATCTCAAAAACCAACCAAATCCTAATCCCTTCCAATTATCAAACAAATCAACTTCATTTGTCTCCTAAACCATGTCATCAAAAATCATCTCAATTCAGCCAAACCTAATTATCACACCATAATCAAACACCAACATCCTCGAAACAACAAAAAACAAGCCCAATAGACACATACACAACCATCAAAACCACATCCTCGAAACAGCAGAAAAAAAGCCAAATAGACACATGCAAACCCTTAAAAACTACATTCCATAGTGCTCAGAAGTCACACTTCACCACTTGTGCACAAAACTGAATCAAAGTTAAACTCTTAAACGCTAATGGAACTTTTTAAGGCTCACCGAACCTCTAACCTTGACCAACTATAAGGAATATCATATCAGCATTCAGCACCATGTAGACCAACAAAGTCCAACTCCAACTATATAAAACTCTGAAATAACTAATTATTGCACTCCACAAATCAATTGAAAAGCAAATATTAAACATCATTCAACATAAAACGCTGCAATTTGAAAAAAAACGTGCTAGCCACCAGTAACTACTAACTTTGATCGGACGACTAACCTTGATCGGATGAGGGAATATCAATTGTTGAAAAATTGCAAGTAAACATCATCACAAAATTTGGAGAGCGAACCACCAGCCCTAGCATCGCCACCGTCTTTGGTTAGATTGAGCTGAGATCTGGGGAATTGAGTGGTCGAGCGAGCATAAGGAGTCGACTTGTTGTCTCCTGGGTTTCGCAGCTTACAGTCGGCTCCACACTCTCCAACAATTGACGCCGAAAACAAACCCACGCACACCGACCTCCACCCGACAGCCACCATCCAACCTCCACCCCAAATCCCCCAAATTCATTTTTAATTTCAAAAAACCCTAAAATTAAAAACTCGAGATTTAATGTGATAATACCTTCAAGGTAAGTGCGCCGGTTGGTGGATGGAGAAGGGTGCGGGGCTGGGGGCAGCGGTGGATATAGCGGAAGAAATTGGGAGATTGAGAGTGTTTTGTTTGAAGACAAAGACGAGACGAAGATGAAGACAATATCAATTTCAGTTTCTGATAAAAATAAAAATAAAACAAATGTCGGTGTGTCGCACATAAAAGGATAAAATCAATTTACAAGTGTCTCATGTGTGTCGCACATAAAAGGACAAAATCGACTTAAGTGTTGCACATATAAAACAAATAACTTGCGCAGCGCATATCTGTCGTTTGGTTGTCGTATGATTTGTTCGACACCCAGTTGCGTCGTACAACTTGCGTCGTAAAATTGACCCAAAATTTGTAGTGAAATCTTAACCTATCTCATAAGGTGAACTAGGTCTCATTTTCTTAAATTTATAAGGAAGCACTTCTTCAACTAACGAAGCAGTATTTGACGTCATTATGGTGTTCTTGTGTATATCACGATATTTTTGACTTATACACAATAAAATTATACGCATTACTGTTTTGCGCATAGCCAATAAAGACATAGTAAACACACACTGGTTTTATGTTATTTTTTCTATGCAAACTGGAACACAATTTGATATTTTTTCGATGCAAACTGAAACACGATTTGACATTTTTTTATGTACAAACTGAAACAGATTATGATATTTTTCTGTTTAAACTGGAACACAATTTGATAAATTTTTTTATGTATAAACTGAAACAGATTATGATTTTTTTATGTGCAAACTGGAACACAATTTGATATTTTTTCGATGCAAACTGAAACAAAATTTGATATCTTTTTATGTACAAACTGCAACGGATTATGATATTTTTACTGTGCAAACTGAAACATAATTTGATAATTTTTTTGTGCAAACTGAAACAACAGATGGATTTGTTTTAAGTGCAAACTAAAACATAAGACGATATGATTTTTATGTGCAAACTGATACAGAAGATATGGTTTGTATATCACCGAAGAAGGTATACATTGTAAATGCAAACTGGAAACGACACTTGTAAAATTTAAATGCAAATTGAAATAGAAGATGAGTTGTATTTCAAGTGCAAACTGAAATAGAAGACGGTATAAAATTTAAGTGCAAATTGTAATAGAAAATTAGTTAAAATTGAAGTGCAACTGAAATAGAAGATGAGTTCAAATTTAAATGCAAACTGAAATAGAAGATGAGTTAATAATTAAGTGTAAACTGAAATAGATGATGAGTTTAAAAAATTTATGTGCAAACTGAAATAGAAGACAGTTAAATTTTTAGTGCAAACTGAAAACGGCGTTGTAAGGTTTTAATGAACAGCCAACCATGTTGCAGAGTTCATACAAAAGATGGTATAATTTTTTAGTGCAAACTAAAACATAAGTTGGGGTGTCAAAATTATCCATCATTTATTATCCATCCATTAATTATCCGCTAAAATTCATCCATTATCCATCCATTTAGTTAATGGATTGAACTAATCCAAATCCATTAATAATTCATTACTAAACGGATGACATGGTTTGATCCATTAATCCATTAAACCAATTAATCATAAAAATTAAAAACACTTAAAACTCTACGCATCTCCTCCTCGGCTCCAAGCGTCGCTCTAATGAATTCAGAGTTTGGCCGAAGTGGCTGATGTTGAACAATATCTATAGCAGTTGGATTCGAGCCTGATGTTGCTGCTTCTGTTGCCGAAGTGGCTGCAGCGGCAATTGCGAACCGAGTCCTGCAAAACAGCTCATTTGAATATCATTCTAATGAATATGTGTGACACCATTCGAACAAATAACAACTTCATATATATTGTTCACAGAGCTTCTCTACTATATCATTGAAATCGATTCAACCTTTCAAAGATTCTAGCTCCCTGGACAACCTATATAAATAAAAACTAACTACCATTAGTTAATTAAGAAAGAAACACATAGAAAAATGAAAATGAGGCGCACATGGTGGCTTGATATTGTTTCGTGTAGGTAGTAAAATTAACAAATAAGAACAAGTACAGATGAAGTGAGATGAATACTAGAAGGAAAATAACTACAAAAAAAAATGTTGTGCAAATAATTTTCATGAAAATTGTAATACCTATCATTATACACAGATAACCCATATTGTAAGAAATTTCTGTGTAGCAATTAATAAATCAATTACAATAACTTCATTTCGCAGACTGCTGAAAGGAATTAGGTTCCATATTTGAATTCCTAAAAGAAATAACCTCGATAAGATGATATTGTAGCAATTACATGATAAACAATCGGTGCCCGAATTTCATCATCAATTAATATGTTTGTATTATTTTGACAGAATAGTATATGTTTCAAATAAGGGCTACTCAAGAAAAATATATACAGGATAAGAAATAAGATTATTACTTTTTGCGCCCTCTCCCGCTTTCAGCACGTTTACCAGATTTCTCAGGAGAAACAGGTGTGGTAATTGCAGCAGCACTCTCTGCAGAAATAGCATATGTACATCATACACAAAGGGAATACTCACAATTCATAAGTGAAACATATGCAAATCTTTTTTGAAAGGGTGTTGGTAAATGATACGGCATAGATAAATATTATAGTAGTCCCGTGTTTTAGGTTCACTTCTTCAATGGGGAGACTTGCAAGTTACAAAAACAACAAACAATGGGGCATCAAATGTAAGACATAATGCCAAGATTTTTATTATTATTTTCAATTACCATGCTGAAGCTCTTCATCATATTTTTCCAAATATTGATCAAGCTGTTGTGAATGTACATTTACCTACAGCAAAGAAAGGAAACAAAACTGTTAATACACATTCAAGTTGATCAATTCAGATAAGCAATGCGTGGGTTACTCATGTGTAGGTCACAACTAATCGTGTTGTAAGAGGGATTACCAACACACAAGCAGCTATATATATAAAGGGCACAACTTCGTCCCGGGAGAAGTTATTACATGATGATAGAATTTTGTTTCTTATCTTTGAAAGAGCAAATGCTAAGATTACATGCATACAATTAATTACCCGAACAATGCAAAAAAAAAAAAAATGCTAATGCTAACATCAGAGCGGAAAAGAAAACCTAAAACCAGGTCGGCCGGAAGTTTACCAAGCTTAAGAACAGTTATATTAGCAAGTAATAATCAGGGTTTAGTCAAGTACCCTTTTTACTGTTGGGCAGTTAGAGACTATTAGGTGAGATATGAGAATGACTGACTTTACTGATTGCAAACAGTACACAAAGAGATTAACCACTGCTTAAGCAGATAATTAATCAAGAGCGGGAAGGAGGTGATGATTAAGTCAGATACAGAATCACTGCCATCTGAGGTGATGACTTTTCTATTGGCATCCCTACGTCTTTCAGCAGAGCAACTTTCAAGTCAAAAAATTGTGTTTAAGGGCTTAACTACGATTTTGTTCTATTATTCCATTCAGCATTGCGATCTGAAGTGCCACGGTATCCCTTGGGCAGAGCACCATGTACAGAACAGACTCATTTTTCAAACCAGAATCTCTGATGGTCATATCGTCCTGGAGTTGTTCCCCATCAAAGATGAGTCGGTACTCATTCGAACTGGTTCCTTCTCCAGTATCAATCATAAACTTAACCAACTTGATTGTGTTGTTCATCTTGACTTGTAAACCAGTGGAGATAATTCCATCAGTAGACATTCTTTTGACAGTGATTTTGATACTACTCTCTTTGCAGACAACATTGACAATCGAGTTCCCCACTGTAATGTAATCACTAAATTTTGTTTCCATCTTCGAGCTTGTTTCCATTCCAGTAATGACCAGCTCATGTAGCTGAAGCTGTAGATTTGCAAAGACAGCATTTTCCCTATACTATACAAGTGCTTTAATATTTTTGATTCTCTCAGAGGATTTGACTTTCAAAGTGATGGTCTTTACAGTTTCGACATCCAAGGTGACCTGCAAAATGAACATGAAGTGTTAGAGGCTACCGAAAAAGCAGTTATATTAGAGGAAGTGTTTTATTGACTTGAAATGGACTGAATTGTTGAACTTAAACACAGGTATTCAGCTGAATTGTTGAACTTAAACACAGGAATTGAACTTAATTGTTGAACTTAAAACACAATAACTTAACTGAAAAACTTAACCTATATATTTACTCTTGAACTTGAAGTAAAAAAGAAGAAGCAAACATCCTTAGTTTAAGTAGGATTTTTAGGTGTTGGATTGAAAGATTGAAATTTAAGCTCAAAATGTAAATGTGAAGCGGGAGAAAAAAAGAAACCTCTTGGTTTGGTTTTCTTCGGTTGGGTTGCAAAGGAGGGAAGCCATGGAGCGATGAGCTCTGGGGTTTGCTGATGGATTCGGTACCAATTAATTAAAATTAAAATTAAAATTAAAATTAAAAATATACTATAAAAGTGCATCTTCGGCCCGCGCTCATTTCGAAACCAAAATCAAAATGAGATTCAGTGACATCCTCTACCGTGTGAAGACGTTTTTTCAATTTCTGCGACTCCGTCGCCCGCCCAAGCCTACTCTATCGTCGACGCCGACGCAGTCGACGCCGCCTGCGACTCTCGCGAAAACTTTTAATGTCTGGTCATCGACGATGAACTACGTTTCTTCCGCTGCTGTTAATTCTGTGAAAGCCAAGTTTTATGCGATGAAGATAAAAGATGCTTACGAGGCTAGGAAGAAGAAATCTGCTGATACAGGCGATGATGAAATTGCTGGTGAGATCGGGGTCAAGAGAACCGATGATGAAGTTGCTGGTGAGAGCGTGGTCAAGAGAACCGATGATGAAGTTGCTGCCGAGATCGTTGTGGATCCGGTGAAGAGAACCGCTGATGAAGTGGATCCGGTCATTGGTGAGAGCTGTGAGGATGATTCGGAGTATTCTTCCGATAGTTATGACGATTGAGATCATTGAGGCGTCTTGGAGAGTATGCGCTTGAGTTCATGAAGTCAGTTTTAGGTATGTTGGTACTCGTCTCTGTTATGTTGATTTTGAATTCATTTTTATCTTTTAATGGAGTATATAGGCAAAGGCTATTATATCTCTTGGATGTATGCATCAAATATGATGTCTGGAGAGGTGGTGTTGGAGTATAGTTTCTTTTATATGCCATCTGAGGCGTCTGGTGTTGGAGTGAGTATATGTTAGTAAGATGGAGTTGATAGAGGCGTCTGGTGACGGAGTATATGTCCTGGATGTGCTAGACTATAGTCTCTTTTATATGATATGCATCTTTTATGGAGTTATGATAGTTTTTGTTATGTTTCTGAATTTTTTTTTTTTAATTATAAAAACCGATGATCACACGAGAAAATTCAAAACAAATCGAAAAAACTCCATTTCGAATCTCAGATTTTCAGCGCAAAGTCTCTCAAATTTTCAACTTCCCATCTTCAAAAGTGTTTCCATCTTTGTTGAAATCGGAAGCAAAATCGTTTTTGCAACTGAACGATGTCCAGCGCGGTGGTGCTACGGTTGCGAGAACGCGGCGTCGGCGGAGGTGCTGCTGCTGCTCCGAAGCTGTCTAAAACGGGTACTGGGAGATGGGTTTAAGAAACCGAGTGGGAAGGAATAACCTAGATCGAGTTCTAGGGTTCGCGGATCGATTCAGAAGCCGGGGATAAGGCCGATTCCGCCGATAGAAAAGCAATCTGGACCTGCTGTCGGTGTAGGGACTCGGAGACCTTCGTCGGTTCCGAGAGGCAGGAGCTCTAGCCCTTTTGTGAGCAGTAGTAGTAGGGTCGTGTCAGGATTCGGTGAAGAATTGGGATTCTATGGTTTCTGGGAATCAAGGGGAGAAGGGTGGGGAGAGTGATGTGGGCGGTGGTAAGAGGGCGAGTAGTGGGTTTAAGTCATCCGAGATGGTCTATCGTAGCAGCAGTTGTAGAGGGTCAAGCTTGAGGGGGATTGAGAATAGTGAAAATGAGACTAGGATGAGTTTGGTTTCCGTGAAAAATGGTGAATTTGATCTGGATCTGAGTAAAAAAGAAAAATGTCTTGGATGATAAATTGACGTAAAAAAGTTATGAATTTAAGTACAGTTGGTGATCTTGGTGCTGCTGAGAGTGGTAAAGCTGTGGCAAGATCACATAGTAGTGTGAAATAGTTTGAGCTTCTGGAAGGATGGTGGTCAAATTTAGAGAAAAGGCTTGCGGTATTCTTAGGCCAGGAGCCGCAGTTAGTAGTAGAGCTAAGGATGTTACCCATTTGTCAGCAAAAAATGTGGGAGAGATTGAGAATAAGGTGACTGGCTGCTTTCTTAGGAAATGAAATAAGTGAAGAAGGGGCGAATTCCGGGGCAGGTATCAAATACCCAAGTAAGTTGCGTTTCTGGAAGGAAAGGTGAAACGAATTGCATCTGATATCAAGAGGACGAAAGAGATGTTGGATACAAATAACTCAGATGATTCAAAGGTTATACTTTCGGATATTCAGGAGAAGATTTCAGGAATTGAAAAGGCTATGAGTCGTGTGGCAAGTGACTCTGGTCAGAAACCTTTTACTGCTGAAGCTGGAAACCCACTGAATAAATTGACGGAGACGAGTAATCAGAAAAAAAAAAAAAGGGGGGGGGGGGGGGGGGGGGGGGGAACTGTGAGTATGAATGTACTTAACCACGAGGAGTTAGAAGCTTTTAAGACTGTTTCCTCATGATAGGTTATTGAGAGAACGGACATTGATGAATCCATCTTCTGGGAGCTCCAAATGCGATACTCAAGCAGCAAAATTAAGTGAATTTGAAGAGATAAGTCATGCTGATATCAATCTCCCTGCAGAGCCATTAACGCCACTATACCAGGAGAACTCCAAGTCTAAGGTCATAAGGAATGAGCATGTGAAAACAGAGTGGTGCCCACTGCCCAGTGCAGAAGATGGATGGAGTTGGCACTTCAAAGGTACAGGGGTCCGTTGATGTTAGTGGAAAACGCAATCCGGATGTCATTCTCACAACTACTGAAACTCTTGATGAGCTCGATAATCAAGAGAATACTGGTCAGTGATGATTTTGAAGACACTTGTATGTATCAACTAAATGCAATGGGTCAAAAGACGTCCACTGGTGGGTGGTTTGTGTCTGATGGGGAGTCTGATTTACTAGTTCACGATGACGCTTCATGCTCATTATATGATGTTGCGAAGAGTGAGAGGTATGTACAGCAACTTCCTCTTGATAATCAAGTGATGATCATTTCTTTCCATATGATGATCTTTTAATAACTTCAGAGCGCGCCACCTCATCCAAAAAAATAAAAAAGAGGGAATTTTAATAGACCTTTATCTTTTAAAAATTTTGATGCAGACAATGTAAATTTGTTCGATAAAAGGAGTGATTTGTATCCCTATATTCCATCTGTGCACGTGGGTATACTTAAATATATTCTTGCATTTAAGGATTCAAACGAGCAATTCATGTTCTATTTTATTTTATAGATGTGCTTGTGTAAGCTTTACTAGAATTCATTTTCTTTGATGCAATGTGGTTAACGGAATGTTATCCTATTAGGCACTTGGCCACAACGTGTATTTCTCATTGGTGATAAGGTTTCTGATCATATTGCAATGAATGTTTGAGGAAGCTTAAATAAATCGAGTTTGCATTATTGGTGCCACAGTTTTCCTTCATACAACTCAAGTTTCTTTTATCAACATACTGAGATCACTAAAAGCAATCAGATTTTCTAAACTATTTTTTGTTTACCTGTTCAGTTGCTTGCTGCATAATTTTGTAAACAGGACTATCTCTATGTCAGCAAAATGAAACACTAGTCAATGCTTTATGTACAATTTTCAGGAAAATCAGTGCACTAAATTAAGAGAAGAAATAAATTAGACACTAGTCACTGATAACAGCCCTATGATTTATCTTATCTCAGGAGAAAGCTGCATACAAACCTCCATCTGGAATTTCAACTAATTTGTGGAGAGATTGCTGGATTGTTGATGGCTGCTCAGGGAGATATATCGTTGCCGCGTCAGCTGGAAATGCCATGGATTCAGGTTTCTGTTCGTGGGACTACTACACCAAGGATGTGCAGGCTTTTCACATAGATAACGAAGTAACTGCGACTAGAACAATGCTGTGCTCTTTACCACCAAATAACACATCCTTGCGAAGAAGTTTATCAACTATTTCACATCCATTTGAAAATGTCCAACGGTGGTACACGCCATGCGGACCACTTATTGTTGCAGCTGCTAGCTCCAAGCAGGTTGTTAAACTATATGATATTCGTGATGGCGAGCTTGTGATGGATTTGGGAAGTGCCAAATAACCAGTTGTGTCAAATGGAAAAATCTAGTCCAGTGCAATGGAGAAACAGAGAAAAAGTGGTTTTAGCAGAAGCTGACAACATCTCTGTATGGGATGTGAGTTCGCAGAAATCTCAACCTCTATTATACATTTCTTCAGCTGGTCGAAAAACTTCAGCCCTCCATGTTGTCAACACTGATGCTGAACTTGGCGGAGGAGAGCGTCAGAGGTAAAGCTTAGTTCCATTTGTAAATATTTATAAATTTGTACCTCATATATGAGAGAACTGGTTCTCCATTTTGCTTTCGTAGTTTTGGGATTGATGCGGTCATTTACAATCAATATTTTGCAGGGTTACGTCTTCTGAAGCAGAGGGACATGATGGGGTTTTCTGCACCTCTGATTTCATCAACATCCTAGACTGGCGTGGGGCTTAAAATACCAAAATCTGGCCTTAACTCGCACTCAGTTTTCTCTCGAGGCGATTCGGTGTACATGGGCTGTAGCCAATGGAAGAACATCATCTGGAAAGAAACATCTGTCTCAAATCCAACACTTCTCCCTGCGCAAACAGAAGCTAGTAACCTCCTACATATTGAAGGAAAACAGGGGTGCACCACAGAATTCAGCATCTGATACAGTCAATACTCAGCAAGTAAGAGAAGTGGTTGGTTCAAATGACATGTATGCTGTAAGGAACATGCGATGCGAAGGTCAGTTGATTTATGTAAAATCTGTTCATAACAATCCCTGCGCTTCAACAATTGTGGGATAAAGCTATCGTACATTCCTGCTTTCTTCTACCTGAAAGATTTCAGAAGAAGCCCTAAAAATCACTTTTGACATATTTGACATCAATATAGATTTTTTTATTCAATCAAGTTCGAACTTCTTCTATTTGGCCAGTTTTGACGTGCTTTGGATTTGAAGTATGTTCGAGGCGAAGATGGCTAAGCGGCGGATGATCCACAAACTTGGCTTGGTTTGCTATTCATACAATTGGTCGATTGTATTACTGTTGTTATTTTTCACCTTATCTTCATACCTTTGTACGCCTTTTTTTTTTCTCTTATAAAAAAAAAAACTGAGATTCTACGAGAAATTTATTATTATTTATGAAAAATAAGAAATTATTTCGTTCATCCATCACATAACATTTATGGTCGAGATTAAATCAAAATTTGTTTATTTATGCCGATAAAATACGAACAAAAGGACATATTAGTCAAACTAAAAAATATAATTAACCCCAACTCCCCAGAAATTCAGAAGCTTATCCGATCGATCGGCGATGATTTTTCTCTTCAACCTGCAAGTGGAAAGTCGCTATGAATCTTAGAGCCTTCGACCTGAGCAATTTGTGAGATCCAAGGCTTCATCTCGCCTTCAGGAAGCAGGCAATCCCACGCTGAGATCGAGTAGCAGTTCATCCTCTGTGGCCTTCAGCAGCTCATCCACCTCATCGATCGTACGGTCCTCCGAAGTCCGATTGCTTCTTCTGCCACTCATCTAAAAAAAACCCTTGGCGATAACGAAGGCGCATCATAAAGCGAAACCGTTTACCTTCCAATTTCTGATTGATTTTACTCAATCAAAATTCGTAGTATGTAATTGGAGGTGATTTGGACTAAAATGCATAGCGATTACAAATAAAATTCGTAACAATTACTATGACTGTTATTGAATTTAAACAGAATGCTACGTATTATAAATGAAATTTTAAACAGCAAGTTACGCATTTTAACTAGAATGTTACAAATTTTGTGCACGACTGTTCAAATCTTTTTGAGAACCGAGAAAAAAAAAAGATCTGAAGGTCAACATAATTACTGTTATCGTATTTAAAATGTAATTATGTGCAAATAATCTTGTTAATTAATAGTCATCAGATCTTTATTCCAAAGGTGATTAAAACTTTTCATCTCTCATGGATTAAACCACTTCTCATATGATCATAATCCTTAATAAATATAGCTTATACGTAATCTTTTTTTTATATAGTAGGTTTACAATTCATATAGGACATATCAAGGAATACATCGCATGCAATATATTTCTCGTGTACATGCATATTTGATCACAACTACGTAAAGGGCAACCACCCATATTGGCTTTACTAACTTTGAAATCCACGAATCGATAAACACCTCCATGGAAGGACCTCGGCGTTGCTTAAGCACGTCTCCGCGAGAGGAAAGTACCTACAAACGTCCACAAAGGACGAGGAAGAGGAAGAGGAAAGAAAACAGAAAAAGGAAAACATCCACAAAAGATGTAGGAAGAGTCCGCACCATAGGTGAGACTAGGAAAATTCCACAAAATTTTGAAAACCACAATTTTTAATTTGCATCCACAATGTTTCATCTTCCAAAAAAACATTTTTAATTTGCCACCAATTTTAATCATGTTAAAACAAGACGCAACCATTTTTAATTATTTTTTAAAACAGACCATTATACAGCGCTTGTTACCAAACGCTGTCTATAGTCATTGTAAAATTAGTAAAAAAAACTTAATTGAAAGGATTGTTGTCATTTCCCCGCCCAACTCAGTCGACTGTTTTCATTTCACCGCTTTTTTAAAGGATTTCACCGCTCAAGTCCTTAGCCAAATTTCATTCATCAGTGATAGGATTTCACCGCTTAAGTCCTTAGCCAAAATTAGCTGGGAATCTTGAAACCCTGCAATTTCCTTTTTACTCAGACTGCCAGATGTCAAGCCGATCCGAGTGTCGGTACTCACTCTACAAACATATCAGTAAGTCTCATTTTTTCAGCGCCCTGAGATTGAGTTGATTCTTTAGTTTTAGGGCCTTATGGCAACCGCAAAGTTCAAATAATTATGACACATTTTGAGTGTGGCTTTGATTTGAGGAGTTGATAGTTGGCTGAAATTTAGGGTTTTATATGTATGTTTTTCTCTAATGGTATTGTGTTAGTGCAGTAATGGAGGAAGATGGTTTTAGAAGAATGTCTAGTAGGACGCGAAATGTTGCTTCCAAGATGACTGCTTCTCTTCAAAGCAGTGATAATAGAGCTCAGGTGATTCTTATAAATTCATTGCATTCTTTGTTCTTGTAACAAAGAATTTTATAGTGCTGTCAATTTAAATGATAAGGTAAAGGTTTCGTTTTTGTTTTGGAAGATAATCTGATGTGCTTCTTACAGGCGGCACTTGCTCGACTTGATGCTCTAGAGAACGACAATGCTGGGTTGGAGACAGTTGAGGTTAATGATGATGAAGAAGCTTCTCCTGGCAAGGTCGAGGTCGGCTGCGTTGGCAAGGTCATCAAGCTTGAGAAACTCGTGGACAATTGATTCTTCCTGATCTGCAAAGGGCAGGAGCGAAAATGACGAAAACCGCAAACATTAAACTTTTTAAGTTGTGTATTTTAACTATCGTTGTGTATTTTATTATTAGTACATTTACTTTTGAAATCTATCTTTTAAAATTAAAAATGCAATTCACATGCAAAAAATTAAAATTATAAATGCATTTACTATTACAAATGCCCCCAATTAATATTTATATTTTTAAAGACAATATTGGTGACGGAATTGTGTTGGAATAATGAAAGAAAATTTGATGACGGAATTTGGTGGGAATTGAGATGAAAAATATTGGTGACGGAATTTTGTGGGAATACGGATGGAAAAATTGGTGACGGAATTTTGTGGGAATTTAGATGATATGGGTGACAGAATTTTGTGGGAATAAGGACGGAAAATATAGATGATGGAATTTTGTGGGAATTTAGACAGAGAACAACTACGGAAAGAGGCCGGACTTAAGACGGATTTTTGGGTGACGGAATTTAGACGGAATAGTGATGTAAAATTGATGAAAATGGATGACGAAATTTTGATGGAAACTGAATACCGTCAGGAAAAATGCCGTCAACGTGGTCGGTGACGGAATTTTCCCGGAAAACAAGGCATTTCCGACACAATTCTGTCAACTTTCCCTCATTTTTTTGGGACGGAATTTTTTTAAAAATTTGTAGTGGAGACACGATCTCAACCACACATCTAACCCCCCGTGCATTTGTGGCGCGCCATGTGTCTAAATAGTAAATCCACTACCAACAGTAGTGTGAACGCAAAATGGCGGTTGTGAACGTGGCTTCGCCACGTGTCACAATGAGTGGCCCAGATCGTGCCTCATTCTACCAACCCTGCCTCAATCGAGTGCTCTCCTATATATATATATAGAGGAGCGCTCAAATGTTATAGCTTCTTAGAGTGTTATGTATTACAGAGCTTCTGATTGGTTGATAGTGGCAGGAATAGTGCCGGAATAGTAGATTTTTGGGTAGTGGGTTTTACTATTTGCTTTTTGAAGTAGTGAGTTTTACTATTTGGACACGTGGCGCACCCACAAAGTACAGGGGGTTAGATGTGTGGCTAAGATTGGTGTAACACATAACACTCTAAAATAGGTGTAACATTTGAGCGCTCCTCTATATATATATATATATAGAGGAGCGTTCAAATGAGGCAGCAAAATTAGAATGAGACTGTGAGGCACGATCTCGTGCATCCATCAAACCCCCCGTGCATTGTGGGCGCGACACGTGTCCAAATAGTAAACCCACTAACTTTTGAAAAGTCAACAATTGCGGCCGTGCCACGTGGATTCGCCACGTGCGTCCGATCAAAACCACAGACGACCGAGATCGTGCCTCACTGCCTCATTCTACCAACATGCCTCAACCGAGTGCTCCCCTATATATATATATGGGGCGTTCAAGTGTTATAGGTTGTTAGAGTGTTATGTGTTACTTTATTTTGCACCTTTAGATCTGTTGATCTAAAGGTCCAGATTTCATCTTGCACTTTTGTCTTTTAGGTAAAAAACAAAAGTGCAAGGTAAAAGATAAAAAGTGCTAAATGACAAACAACTTTGTCTTTTTTTTGACTTTTTGACTTTCATTTTGTACATTTAGATCATTTGATCTAAAGGATGAGATTTGTTCAACACATAACACCATAAGAGAGGCATAACATTTGAGCACTCATCTATAGAGGAGCGCTCAAATGTTATGGCCTTCTTAATGTGTTATGTGTTACTTCAATCTCAACCTTTAGATCAAATGATCTAAAGGTGCAAAATAAAGTCAAAGTGCAAAATAAAAGTCAAAAAGAGACAAAGTTGTTTGTCATTTTGCACTTTTGTCTTTTACCTAAAAGACGAAAGTGCAAGATGTAATCTGGACCATTAGATTCAAATGATCTAAAGGTGCACAATAGAGTAACACATAACACTTTAACAACCCATAACATTTGAGCGCGCCCCCTCATCTATATATATATATATATATATATGAATGTACTTAACCGCGAGACTGTTTCCTCATGATAAGTTATTGGAGATCAGAACGTCGGACATTGAGATGAATTCATCTTCTGAGAGCTCCAAATGCGATACTCAAGCAGCAAAATTAAGTGAATTTGAAGAGTTAAGTCATGATGCATGATATCAATCTCCATCTTCCCCTGCAGAGCCATTAGCGTCACTATACCAGGAGAACTCCAAGTCTAAGGTCATAAGGAATGAGAATGTGAAAATATAGTTGTTGTGCCCAGAGTGCAAGAGATGGATGGTCCACAATAGGGTTGGGTTTTTGTACCGAAACCGAACCGACCAAAACCGAACTGACCTCAAACCGAACCAAATTTTGGTTTATCATACCGAACCGATTTATATCGGTTCGGTTTCGGTTTTCATATTGAGAATGTCGGTAAAACCGAACCGAACCGACAAAAACTGACAAACTGAACCGACAAAACTGACAATCCGAACCGACAAAAACCGATAAAACCGAACCGAAATCGACAAAACCGACAAAATCGAACCGAACCAAAACCGAATGTCAGTTTACTGAAAAGTCAGTTCGGTTTTCGGTTTCATTTTTCACTAAACTGACAAGTCGGTTTGGTTCGGTTTTTGAACCGAACCCAGCACCAGTCCACAACAGTAGAGGAATTGAACCTCACACCTAAGAATTCATTGAAAAACACCTCATCAAGTTAGCCTTTAATGTGTTGAGGTCAAGTAGGTTGCCTAGTGGGGCGCCTTCCCTGTGTTTGCCAAGCAACCAGGGCTCGAATCCCTCATCTAACATAACAGATACTAACCCCAGCTCCAACGAGCTTCGATCAAAAAAAAAGTTAGCCTTTAATGTAAAAAAAGTGTTATCTATCATTTTGTAATCAAATATATTTAGATGTTGTTAAAAATTTTATTTAATTTTACTTTATTTAACTGTACTGAACTTTATATAACTTAACTTAATTCAATTTAATTTTACTAAACTTAAAAAAAATAAAGTTTTTGAATAAAGGTGTTGAATTTAAGTTTTAATCATGCTGAACTATAGAATTGAAAATTGAAAAAAAAATTATTTAACTTAATTTAATTGTATGGACTATGGAATTTCATTTAACTTTACTAAACTTAAAAACATGAAATTTAAACTCTACAGAACAAACTTAATCTTGAATAAATATTTCGAATAATAACAATAAGGGAAAAGTACACAGTGGTGCCATGAATTATCGGATTTTTCAATTGAAGGTTCAAACTATCAATTTTTCATTGAATTAATAAATTTTCAATTGTAATTTAATGGAGTTATCTCTATGATAAATGTAATTTAATCACGATATAGCTATAGGTATTTGGGTTGGCATTCCAAAAATCATTAATTAGGAATCAAGTCGAGGGCACTGTGTACTTTTCCATAAAAATAAAATAGATGAAGAAGATGGTTCGACGTTTGAAAACGAGAAGCCTCGATTTCAAATTTCAAATCCCTCTCTCTCTTGCCGATCGGCGAAAGCAGCAACCATGGAAGCTCCAACGCTGAGGCTAGAGATGGTGCAAGGGCCGCGAGTAGGCGAAGCCCTAGAATTCAAGCCAGGGAAGAAGGTCGGGATCGGACGGCTCGTGAGAGGCAACGCCATTCAGATCAAGGACGACGGCATTTCCTCTAAGCACTTATGCATCGAGTTCGATTCTGGTAAATGGCTCGTCACGGATCTTGATTCGTCCAATGGAACGATTCTCAATGACGACGCACTTGATCCGCTCGTTCCTACGCTCCTTCGCGACGGCGATGTTGTTAAAATCGGTGAGTGTACTTCGATTACTGTTAGTTTTAGGGTTGAGTATGAGGCTGTGGTTGAGGAGGGGAATGTGAGGAGGAACCCTAGGCGACGAGCCGCTGCGGCGGCGAAGAATGCGGTTGCTGAGAGTGTGGGGTTGAAGAGGGCTAGGGTTACTGAGAGGGATGGAGGATTGGATTTGGATGAGAAGAAGAAGTTAGAGGGAGCGAATGATGTGGAGAGTGTTGCTGATAAGAGGGGAAGAAGAGGTGCCGCCAAGAAGAATAATGTGGATAAGGTGGATGATAATAGACATGTATTACAAGTTGTTGAAGCTGCTGATGTTAAAGTGGAGAATGTGGATCAGGTAGTGGAGACTGGGCGAAGGCGAGGTAGGCCAAAAAAGGTGAATGCTGTAAAGGGAACAAGTGAAGCTGTTGAGTCAGTTTTGGCTGGTGACGAGGGATTGGAAGCTGCGGGGCAGGCAGCGAAGGAGAGTCGGCGTGGAAGAGGTGGGAGGAAGGGCAGGGCTTTAAAGGAGAAAAATGGCGAAGATGAATCAGCTGTGGCTGGGCTTGAAATTGCAGAAGGTATAACCCAGGAAGTGGAGGCGAGTCGCGATGAAAGAGGTGGTTTGAGGAAGGGCAGGATTATGAACAAGAAAGCTATGGAAGATGAAGCAGCTATGGTTGATGGGAAATGTGATAAGCCTCTCAAGAGTGTCCCATCAGAGGATGGTATCAAAAAGCAAACTCGTGCTGGAACAATAAAAGCGCGGGCGACGGAAACACATGAAGAGATAGAGATTGTAAATTCTGAAAGTGAGATGCCAGGAAAATTGATGAACATCAAAAAGGAGAAAGTTTCTTTGTGTCCTTCTATAGTGCCTGAAATTCTATGCCTAAATAGCAGGGGAGTCGTGTTTGAGAATGAGAAGAGTTTAGATGGTCAGGCGCCTGTGGCAGCTGAGAATGAGGTCTCAGAAATGGTAAACCTTGAGACAGTAATGGATTCACATGAGGCATTAGAGGCAGGTGAGCCGTTGATATCAGAGAAGACGGAAAGTATGAAGAGATTGGGTTCATGTGAGCCATTGGAGGCTGCTGATACCCATTTTGCAGTAGATGAGAATACTGTTACCAGTGAATCGTATAAGAAGAAGGATATCAACAATTCTGAAAATGAGATACATGAGAATTTACAGAACATCAAAAAAGAGAAGCTCTCAACCTGTCCCTCGACACATGAGAAGATCCCAGAAACTTTTTACATAAGTAGCAGTGAATCAGAGTTTTGCAATGAGAGAAACTCTGAATGTGATGAATTAAAGGCAACAGAGGATGGTATCGCAGAGAAGGCTGGTGATATGGCAGAATTGGAATCACAAGAGCCATTGGAAGTAGCTGCTATCCTTTCGAGCATAACTGCTAATGCAGAAAGGATAGACTCAGGTAGAAAGGCAAGTCAGGGATGTCCAGCTGAACCTGGACACCATGATAGTATGAGTGGGAGAGACAGTAATGTTAAATTGGAGGAAATGACACTGGGAGAGTGGTTTGATTATTTGGAAGACTATCTGCCGAGACAAATACACAATGCTACTGAGGACATGATTTCTATTATGATTGAGAAGTCGAAACGCTTTCAAGAATATGTGTCCCAGCACCAGCAGCAAAAAAGGAAAGGAAAGGCTAGCTAGGGGACCTAGATAACTGCTTAGTCAGGTACTTTTCAGAATTAACTTAGTGTTGGTAATCATTGTCAGTGTACATATTCAGGTGTGTTACAGGGTTTGTATTGCAGAGTTATGTCATTTTCATAAATTAAAAAAAATTATCGGCTTTGAATTATGTTTCAGTTTCACCTCATCCACTTATGGATTTTGGAGGCCCTCTACTTTCATGTAATATATGCACCCTGATAATAGCCTTTCTGGATAATTTGCCTTATTATATCAATCGGACTGTTGATTGTTTTATATGAAGTTCGTTTGAGTTAGATGCAAATGTATAGCAATTGGTTTTTGTATACCTCTTCCTACACATTCCTTATGATAAGTGTCTCAAGTTTGTGATAGTCATTACCATTGTGTGCCATGATAAAATGACTTATGTAGTTATGTTATGATTCAACTAGTTGCCATGGTGGAAACCAAATACATATGTATCCATGTTGCTGATACTAACACAAACATTGCACTGGTGGCTGGTGCAGGTCGTAGCTTCCAGGTTTAATTATCAGGTCAATTTGCTGAATGGTGCGGCAAGAATTCTCTGGCAGAAGATGCTGAAGAATTCGCCTTGCCAAGCCCTCAATTTTTCGACTTGTCTGAAACCCTGTAAACTCAGGACTACTCTGAATGGCAGGAACTTAATTGCAGGTACTATTATACATGCATCATTTGCAGTTTTGTGATTGCGTAGCTTTGCTTATAACTCAGTGTTTGTCCATGTTAATATTTACAACTCAGATATCAGCATAGAAGACCTAAGACAATTTATTCATAACTCATCCCATCATTATGAATGGTGTTATGAAGGGGCCTCAAAGGATATTGCTTTACTAGTCCAGACTTAAAAAGATAACTCAAAGAGCCTGTTTCAATTTTCAGAAACAGTTTTAGCATATCTTAAGTCTGTCATTCTAGTTTGCGGTGTCATTTGGTTTTTTATATATCAATATAGAATCTCGACTTACAAGCTTCGACTTTTGAATCAAAATATGACTGTATAATTATATATAAGAATCCTAACATCATAAATGATCATTTTTGTTTCGCTTTCTTCTCTTCTCCTGCTATTTACTTAGATTGATCAAAATGGCAGTCTATACCTCGTTTCCCATAAAAATGAATAATTTTGAATTCTTTTGTCACATAAAAATGAAAACAGAGTCTGGAGTCCTTCATAATTATATATTTTTGGGCCTCAGTATCACAATTTGCCTGATGCATCTTTGAAGTATCTGGAGTCCTTGTTCGTGTTCCATCCAGGTGTAGTTTCAGATTTAAAAGACATCAAAACGAACCGGAGCCGTGAGCCCTCGATTGAGAACTTATCAAAATCTCATTATTAGAACATGATGCATTTTTAAATTTGGATGCGACACTTGTTCCAAAAAATAATCAAATTTTATAGTTTTGATTTTGCATTAAATGTAACTTTGAATTTTGGATATACCCACAAGACACTTTTAAAGTGGATATTTGATTCCCAACTTTTCAAAAATTAAAATAAAATTTATCATTTGAGCGCTCCTCAATAAGTGACGGTGTCTTTTAGTAGAGATGTAAAGCACATTTTACAAATTGAGCTTGAAACAGTAATACTTTCTTATTAAGTAATTAAAAACTATTGTAATAAAAAAAAACTATTTACTGAGTGTGCCCCAGCATGAGCAGGAGGAGATCGGTTTTGTAATAACATTCATCATCATCTGGTGGATGAATTTGTCATATCCCTTTCCCATCACTTATACAGTTAAATTAAACTCGATACAGTTAAATTAAGTTTAATACAGTTAAATTAAACTCGATACAGTTAAATTAAGTTCAGTACAGTTAAATTAAACTCGATACAGTTTAATAAAGTTCAGTACAATAAAATTCCAGTTCAATAAAGCTCAAAAGAACAGCCCCTTAGTAGTCAAGTAATGAATATTCAATTTCACTCGTTCCCAACTATGGCTTTGGCTTGAATCTATTCGCATCTTCTCTAACCCTAATCTCAGTTTTCTTCTTCAATTTCTTTCTAAAGTCTTCATCATCTCATCTATAATCCATGATGCATAATTAGGTACGTATCATCTTCATCTTGAATTTTTATTAGATTGAATTGAAATGATTACGTTTTATACAGAGATGTGATGAACGTTACTTTTTTTGATTAGTACAAATGTCAACACGGCAACAAACTGAACGAGATGCTCATGAAGGGCACCACGCCTAAAAAGGGCACGGCAAACAAGTTGGCCGGTCGACCGCAGTGACCGACACTACATAATCAAATGAAATACCATCATGCTCTTCGATAAAAACAGGAGTCTAACTCCTGAGACCTGAAAACGAAAACAGCAACAGCTCAGACCTAAACGGCTGAGGGTACAATCCTTATAAGTGAAAACATCACTTAGAGTGACTAAACTAAAAACTAAAACTAAACTACAGCGTTAAACACACAAATATATACAAAAGCCGGCTGAACCGGTCAAAAAACAACCACCACCTGCAGCGCCGTCCACCACCAGCAACCCCGGCCACCTCCAAAGCATCTCCCGCCTCCGCCCCAGACCACCAGCAGTGCCGCTCACGCCACAACCCCACCACCCAGCACATAGTAATATATACACATGTACTAAAGACAGCCAAAAAAACCCCAGCTCCCCTCCACCCGACCAAACCCACACGGCCACCAGCAAACCGCCTCACCTCCCATACCTGACCACGCCAGAGCTGAACTCCACAAAGCCAGGACAGCCGCGGCTGTAAGGAGACAGTAGAGAGAAATAAAACGGAGGATGGAACGATGAGAGGGCAGTGGAGGGAGAGGTGAGCTGCCACACAACCGCTCCCGACCTTTGGAGACCCTCGAAGCTTCAGGAAAGTTGGAGAGAAAATAGAACCAGAGTGTTGTAAGAAAAGGGTTACTTAACAATTGTACTCATTATTGCTTAATTATTCCCTCCATTAAATGACATGAGCATTATTTATTAATCTCATCAGTTACAAAGCTGGTGATGATTACCTGATGTGAAAAAGGGTTTAATGAGGTGACTTGTACTCTTGATATTATGTCAAGAGTTAAAAGATTTCGACTCCCTTGAGGCTAATACATAAAACTTCCGAGGCCCAAGCGATAGTATGTTCAATTTATGAGGGGCAAAAAAAGATTAAAAAAAAAACAAAATGATTACCTGGATACATGCAAATGCAAATGAATTCTGATTAAGCTTAAAAAACACAACCTCTTTGTCATGTTTTATGGGATGAGATTAGGTGCATTCAAGTAAAAAATACTCGTTTAAGAAAACAATATGATTGTTTTAGGTAAAAATTGTGTAGTTTTAAAAAGTGTTCAATGTTGAAAGTAATGATATTGTATTGAAACAACACATTCTTGATATTTTCATTTTTTTTGTTTTTTGAGTGAAAGATTTTCACATTTAAACTACGTCATTTTCAAATGACTAATTTTCGCATAACTGCACCGAATATGAGCTTAAAATTAAGTCGTTAATAACTTAAAGGGAAAAGTACAAAAAGGGGTACCGAACTACCGCCTGTTTCCAATTTTTTGTCCGAACTATTAAAATTTCCAAAAAGGGTACTGAACTATCATCTGTTTCCAACTTTTTGTCCGAACTATTAAAATTTCCAAAATAGGTGCGAACTATATAAAAAAAATTCAAATTTTTATCCGAACTATTAAAATTTCCAAAATGGGTCCGAACTATATAGAATTTTCCACATTTTTGTCCGAACTACTAAAATTTCCAAAATAGATGCGAACTATATAGAATTTGTCCAAAGGTAAAACCTAAAATTATTATCAAATTGTTTTCCAAATGTGCCCTTTATTTTTTTACTACCTCCCCAGACGGATATAATTTTTTGTAATTTCTGCACCTTTTTAATTTATCAAATATCGTCACTCGAATGTAGATTTATCTAGAATATAATTATATATTATGATTTTTGACTGCCTTCCCAGACTGTGCATATTAGTATATTGAGACTGCATATTAAATCCACAAATCATATAGAGAGAGATGGCAAGATTTGAGACTGCATATTAAATCCACAAATCATATATAGAGTGATGTTAAGATATCCACAAATCATATATAAAATTACATTCTAGATAAATTTACATTCGAGTGACGATATTTGATAAATTAAAAATGTGCAAAAAATTATACCCGTCTGGGAAGGCAGTAAAAAATAAAGGGCACATTTGGAAAAAATTTGATAATAATTTTAGGTTTTACCTTTGGAAAAATTTGATAATAATTTTAGGTTTTACCTTTGAAAAAATGTGCACCTATTTTGGAAATTTTAGTAGTTCGGACAAAAATGTGGAAAATTTTATATAGTTCGGACCCATTTTGGAAATTTTAGTAGTTCGGACAAAAATTTGAAAAATTTTATATAGTTCGCACCCATTTTGAAATTTTAGTAGTTCAGACAAAAATTTGGAAAAATTTTATATAGTTCGCACCTATTTTGAAAATTTAATAGTTCGGACAAAAAGTTGGAAACAAATGGTAGTTCAATACCCTTTTTGGAAATTTTAATAGTTCAGACAAAAAATTGAAAACAGACGATAGTTCGATACCCCTTTTTGTACTTTTCCGTAACTTAAATGGTTGACATCTGTTTGGGCCATTGAAGCATTTAATTCCGGGCTTTCATAAGCATACGGCCCAATAAAACAGGCTTTCGTAGTCTGGTCAGTCGGGACCCACCACCATACATTCGTGATTCCTCCGTAGCTTCTCGAAGCCAGACTCAACCGAGCCGAGAACCTTCAGAACGGACCCTCAGTCCCTTTCCACACAACCACCACATTCGCTTCAACTTCCAGCCGAAGCAAATCCCATCAATCCCGATCAAACTACCAACCGCCCGTTCCGGAAACTTTCACTCGCTAGAAATTCAATTCCAGACCAGTTACGAAATTTCATCCCGTGAATCGGTCGAGGTGAAATGGAGCTGAGGAGATGGATCGCGATCGCAGCAGTTTTGATTCTGTGCGGTGGATTAGTGGCGGGTGAGGAGTCGGCGACGAAGCCGTTGGTTAAGATTGTGAAGGGGAAGAAAGTGTGCGTGAAAGGATGGGAGTGTAGCTCGTGGTCGGAGTATTGTTGTAATTTGACGATTTCGGATTATTTTCAGGCGTATCAGTTCGAGAATCTTTTCGCGAAGAGGAACTCGCCGGTGGCGCACGCGGTTGGATTTTGGGATTATCATTCCTTTATTACGGCTGCGGCTGTTTATCAGCCGTTAGGGTTTGGGACGACTGGTAATAAGACCACGCAGATGATGGAGGTCGCTGCGTTTCTTGGACACGTTGGCAGCAAAACCTCTTGTGAGTTTTCCTCATTGTTTTCAAATTTTCATTCTAACATCAAATCATATTCATCTGAAATTCCATCTGTTTAATGAGAAATAGAGAAAAAAAAACGTAGTTTAATATTTATTTCTAGCAAAAGGATCGAATCTTAATTGTTAGTTGTTTGTTTGAGCGCTTAATTGATTAATTGGTTCAGGGTGGATTAAGATGAATAGTTAAGTATGTGCCCCCAAAAAGCGTCAAAGTGGAACCTGCAGGGTGTTTATGCATAATAACTTGGGGTGTAATGTACCATTTGGCATTTGATAGTTTCGTTTTCAATCTTGTCATGGCGCATTGCAGTGGGATGGCTCTGTTGTTTGTTGGCCGTTCCACTAGCATTGTGATGTAAGAAATGTGTCGTTGAGGATTGTTTCATGTTTGTGCCTGCACAGTAGATTATTAATTTACTTACATTTTTAGTACCTTACAAGCATTGCTTTTGTTATGGTTGGTGATGAAGGAAATGCTTCCAAATAAAGCTGTTTATTTTATGAAGTTTGCTTACTTGGGAATCTTCATTAAATTGCACTTTTACTGATTGAAATTGGGTTTGATGTATCCAGAAAAAGCTTGATTACTGATTTTGGTTTACGGGTTTGATACTTCATTCCGGTCATGTGTGATTCATGTTTCTTGAAGTATGGTTTACGTTTTTGGAGTATGTTTGAGTCTCTTTTTGGCTCTAGCTTGAAACTTAATGTTCCACTTCCACCTGAGTTTTTTTGTAGTAGCTAGCCAGTTTACTGTATAAAAGCCGCTCAAGTCAGTGTTGGGATATTCTTGCCATAGTTAACAATAAAACATGAAATTGCTGGAGGGTGGAATATACAGTTTCCTTTTATCCTAGTGTTAGTTAGGATGACTCTAGGATTGAGTTACTCATATCATGTGTATTGTTCGGTGGTATGTGACTACAGTAATGGTGATAATTATGGCAGGTGGATATGGAGTGGCCACAGGAGGGCCATTGGCATGGGGATTGTGTTACAACAAGGAAATGAGCCCAAGCCAGTCATATTGCGATGACTTCTACAAGTACACATACCCCTGTTCTCCCGGAGCTGAGTATTATGGCAGGGGTGCCATACCAATCTACTGGTATGCACTAGTTTTTTGTGTGTCTACGTACCATCGCTGCCAGTTTATACGGATGTTGACTGATATATTCAAACTCAGGAACTACAATTATGGTGCTATTGGAAAAGCCTTAAAGGTGGACTTGCTGAACCATCCCGAGTACATTGAGCAAAATGCTACACTTGCCTTCCAGGCTGCAATTTGGAGATGGATGACCCCTATCAAAAAGTCACAACCATCAGCCCATGATGTCTTTGTTGGCAATTGGAGGCCAACGAAAAATGACACACTATCAAAGAGAGTCCCTGGTTTCGGTGCCACCATCAATCTTCTATATGGAGACTTGGTTTGTGGCCAGGGCGACATTGATTCAATGAACAACATCATCTCTCATTACTTATACTATCTCGACCTCTTGGGTGTTGGCAGGGAACAAGCTGGACCTCATGAAGTCCTATCATGTGCAGAGCAGAAAGCTTTCAATCCATCTAAACCTCCTTCAGCTGCATCATCTTGAGCTTTTGTTTTGCCTGATCATCAGCCCTGTAAGAATGTTGAATAAGAGTTGTGTGTTTTCCTGCAGTCGATGAACATGTGTCCTGAGCCAGTGTAAGATGGATGTGCATCTTGAATTATTGGTACGCTACAACTCCTTGATATGTGATGATGAAATTGTATATTGTGCCTATCAAAAAAAAAAAAAAAGAATTTGTATATTGTGTGTGCATCAAGTGACAGTGTAACTAATATTCATATTGTTGCTGAATTCTGTAACTCTAAGAGATAATAATATCTATTGTTAGTTTCTTTATCAAAAAAAAAAATTTATTGTTAGTTTGAATTTTAGAGCATATATTTATTGTACTTCGAATTATTATTATATTTTTTTTTGAAAAATGATGATTTCATTGATCAAAGAAGTACTATAACAACTCCAACAAACAAGGACAAAACCTAGAACTCATTACTTCGAATTATATTTACTTAAACGAGAAAGCATCTGATGGTTATTAATTATAAGAAATATTTGCACATAATCACTTCTTAATTATGGTTAAAGAGTAAATTAGTAAATGATCCTTTTAGCCGGCCTAGTACTCCGGTGGAATATGCGACGAGTCTCGCACGTACTATCATGGCGATGGCGATACTGTCATCGCCGGAGACAGCGAACTTCTTTGGCACAAAACATGGTAATCGACTGACCGTCGTGAGCTAAGTTAAACTACCCCGATCGCATTCGCCCATGAAGTATCGTCTGATGCCCAATTTTGTTTTAGTAACTCATCCACTATTCCACAAATGTTGATTGACTTCAACGACTTACGCGTCAGCGATCGAATCCTGTGAAAGTTTGAAACTTTTTAAATAAATTCACGCTCACGTTATTAAATCGGGGTTCGGAGTTGACGAATTCGTTGGAACTAAATTGGTGCAGCTATATAGAAACTTGGGTGTTTGGACGATGCACTTCTTCTGTTTGATAAAATGACCCAAAGAAATTTATACTCTTGGAAAGCCATTTTGGATGCTCATGTTGATAGTGGTTTTGAATGAAAAAGTTTATTTCTACTTTGTTAGTATGTTAAAGATGAGGAATGTGGTTTAGAATTAAAATACGTAGTTTTCTAGTTAAAATATGTAGCTTTCTAGTTAAAATATGTAGCTTTCTGTTTTAAAGTCTGTAGCTTTCTAGTTAAAATGCGTAACTTTATAGTTAAAATGCGTAGCTTTCTAGTTAAAATGTGTAGCTTTCTGAGTAAAACTTTCAGATGACCGTGCATTTATAATGCGTAGCAGTCATAGTGACTGCTACGAATTTTGTGTTGTAATTGCTACGTATTTTAGTTAAAATATGTAGCATTATGTTTAAAACTCGTAACATTCACCAGATCTCAACCCCAAGAACATAAAGCTGCTCCCTTTTCAATTCCTTCATGTCCGATTTTCGCTTCTGGAATATTAACTACTAAATCTGACCGTGCAAACCACGACCACCTCCGTCAGTCAATTACTAAAACTATGATTTTTAGGAATGACGGAAGGGTGGGGTGGATTAATAGATTCGTCAAGGGTGATGACGAATTCAGATTGATGGAAATCGATTACGACGAGTCCGGTACGATGCGTCACCGCTTTGAAAGTTGTCGATCGAAGACTCCCATTCTTGCGGCGTCAGATGCCGCAGCAGCTGCGACTTGTTGGTCATATAGTCGAGTTTCAAAAAACAACGCAGAATCAAGTTCAACTGATGGCCGATTGATTGGATTAGAATTTAGGGTTAAGATACCATTATTTTATTAGACGAATTTACCCTTAAGATATCAATTAACCAGTTGTTAATTACAAATTATTAATGAAATATGGTTTAATATCAGCCATAGATTTAATTAGATATATAGTTAAGTTAATTCGTATTTCTCACACACACAAAAACCCCACTTCTCATCAAACTCAACCCACAAACATGTGAGAAAACCCTAAAAATGGTGTCAAGGCTTTGAACTTTCCAATTACGTGCGGAATCTTAGCCCAGACAAAGGCAGAAGAGCATCCCCACCATGCTTTTTTGAATCATAGAAAGTCCCATGATCAAAAAATCATGCACCCCCACCATGATTTTTTTGATCATCAAAAAGATTATCCCATGATTTTTTCTAAAAAAGATCATCCCATGATCTTTTTTTGTGTTTTGATCACGAGCCTGAGCCAATCACAACGCGACACATGTTTTGTGTAAGAAACAGTACAGTTTTTATTTTGATCTTGCAACGAATATATCTTCTAAATTACAAATTAAAATAAATATCAATATTCATAATTTTTTGAGCTCTATAAAACGAGATACACTTTGATATATTTTTATTAATCTTAACACTTATGAACTATAATTTATGTAGTGATGAGAGAGACTGATGATAAGCTATTTTTTGGATCATGAGTGGGGTGCAGGTGATTGAAAAAACCATGAAAGATGATTAGATGAGAGAGAAAAAGGATGAGAGAGATGGATGATATGATTTTTGTAACGCCCCAAAATTTGTAATCTTTAAAACGGCGTCACATCGGTCGTGCATTCCCTAAAACCGTCCTTGGAACGCACGAAGCCTCTAAAATATAATGTTACTAAACTGAATTTAAATAAAAATAATGCATATCATCTGAAAATCTTTAAATGACTAAACAAAACTAAGTAGCGGAATTGTTACTGATAATATAACAAATATATGTTTGAATGAACAATTCCACTAACGTCCTCACTGTCACACAGATCCCCCAAGCAAGCTGATCATTCATACCTGAAATAAAGATGTGGATGGGGGTGAGTTCCACGGCTCAATAAGCATATATACCACGACTAGCCGAATCATGAGTGAAAGACGGACATACATAATAAACCAAGATTACCTTCCGGAGTACATGTCAAAGAAAATACTGATGACAAAACAAAACAGATAGAATAACCAAAGATCATTTTTAGAAGTATATGTAGAAAAGGGTTGCAACCGATAACAGAACAGAATGAACCTCAGAAATGGCTAAGCCGGTAACAGGAAAGAAGAAACTTTTAGAAATGGCTATATAGACAACAAAACAGACTTTAGAAATGCTACATAAATAACGAAACAGAATAGACTTCAGAAATGGCTACACAGATAACGGAACAGAGCATACTTCAAAACGGCTACAGACAACGGAACGGAACAATCTAAATTTCATAATACGGAATGGGCTCCACAATCCATCCACGCAAACAGAAGTCCCGGGACAGATTCTTACTTGGCCACATTTACCCCATGTGGTAGGGCAACAAAAATGTCACGTTTACCCCCTGTGACCGGGCAACAAAAATACCACATTTACCCCCTGTGGTAGGGCAACAAAAGTACCACATTTACCCCATGTGGTAGGGCAACAAAAATGCCACATTTACCCCCTGTGGTAGGGCAACATAAACATAACATTTTACCCCGTGGTGGGTAACCTGAAACGAATCGGATGGTGAGCCTTCAGGAGAGACAATCGGATTGTGAGCCTTCAGGAGAAACATGATACACATGTACAAAAACGCAAGGGTAATTGGGACAATATACCGAGAATCACGAATGGAGGATTTATTTACTGAGGACAAGTATACTGACATGATACATGATTTCAAATGGCAAAGCTATAAAAACACTCATGACTCGAAAGAGAAGATTACCACAAGACATGACAATCCAAGATATGACCAACAGGAATAACTAGAATAGGTCTATATTACTTACCTTGAATCCGCATCACGCTTTAATACAATTTATATCACGCTGAAATCAAGTAAGAATCACCTAGAAGTCATAAACAACATACTTAAACCATCAGACTTATTAAACTCATTATCGAATATCAAGCTACATATTATTTCAGTCCATTTCGCCAATATCAAATCATTAACATTAGAGAATTCAGATTTGAACCTAAGCATTCACAAAACAAACACAACTCCATAAATCCTATTTTGTTCAATAAATCAATTCTGCCATTTGTTCATAAAAAACAATCAGATTTCATGCCTGAACTTGAAAACTGTTTTCCTCGCAAAATACTTAGAGTTAGAATATGAAACTAATATTTTCAGAAAGATTATTTCGATTACTATAATTTAGGATTTTGAATTACTCAATTCCGACATCTGAGCTTCAAGATAATAAATGTTGAATTTTAATCGTCCAAAATTTCAGATATCAAATTCTGCAGTTTTCAGATTACAGGTCTTAACTTGTAACTCGTTTTTCTAACAATCCAAGAAGAACTAAAATATGCTCGAAATGTTGTTGGAAATATCTTTTCAAGTACAACAGAATAGGCTCTTGAAACACACAATTCGGACAACAAAAACAAGACTTATATTCACTTGAAAATCGCTCAGCAAACCTGTCTAGATTTACTGGACAGATTTCAGCACCAACTTCAAAATTAAATTACTCTCACATCCGATTGAATTAGAATACAATCTATACATGGTTGGAAAGATCGTCTCGACTACTACAACATAGCATCAAAAATTTATGAATTCCACTAAGAGAAACATAAGTTATCATCACTTTAAGCTCAGCCAGATCTGACTATTATGAATACAAATACACACAAATAAAATCAAGAATATACATAGTAAACTGAACATCTTCACTGATTCAAGATGATGTCTTTCTCATGTCTATTCACTTTACAACTTCAATAATAACGTGTATGTCGACATTAGTAAATTTTTAGAGAGGAAGAAGATAAAAGATTGAAGATGAGGAAGGGGAGAACGAAAGAAGAAATTGATTTAGGGTTGCGGCTGATCTTATTGTTTCCTAATTCCTCTATTTTTCTTCTTCTTATAATTAATCCATATTAATCTTTATTTATCCTTATTCAATGTCTGGTATTATTGTCCATATTCATTTACTAAATTACTATCACCGATTCAATTTCTTTCCTAATACATATATACAAGCGTGATTCCTTTAATTATGAAAATTTATTTATTAAATTTTTGAGCTATTACAATTTTTTTTGATCAGGGCGAAGGAGGCTCGAAATGACCAAAACTCGCATTCGCCACGCGCTTAATCTCTAGCGATTGGGACAGCCTGTCAACCCCACCTGCCAAGTGGCATAAAAATAAAATAAAAAACAAGGACAAAAGCAAAGTGAGAAAAGACTCAATGTAGAAAACAATGCATTAACGAAGCAGCCTGCTGACCCATCCTATGGAAAATTCTTCAAAACAATTATTAATATTAATTTCCTCGTAAAACAAAAAATCGTCTAAATTCACTTCATCTAAATTAACCTCCCGACCCTACTAAACTTCTCTCTTCCTAAACTTTCAAATAAAAACTTCTTCCTTCTCAGAAACAGCAAAAACCTCTTCTCCCCTCTCCGATCTTCACCACTAAGATACCCATCGACTCGATGTTTCTCATTGATCGTGTCGTTTAAAGTTTCAATCTTTTGTGTTTCCCAGATTGGACTTTTCCGAGTGAGATTGAAAGTTTGCTTGCGGTAGATTGAGTTGGGTATGGAATTATGGGAGAGAAACAGCTTTTGATTTTGATTTTTTGGGTCCTTACGGTGTTGTTTTATTTTTTATTTTTTATTTTTAAGGGTTTTATTTGGGAAGTAGTGAGGACTTTGTTTCTGGGTCTCTTGGACTTGGTGAATGCGGAAGTTTGATTTCTGTTTGCATGGGGGATGTATCTGTGTAAAAAGTATTCTTTGTCTTTATTTAAGGAACATGTGTAAGACTTAAGTTTCTATGGGGGAAGATTGGAGTCATTTCTGATCTGGGGTTTTGTAATAATTAGGTATGTGTACAATGGATGCTATGGAGAGATGGATGTCAGAAGATGTGCATTGAAATCAGGTATGGATTTCTCATCTGCATTTTCATACCTCTTGTTAGGCTTTGGAAGAAAATGGCTAACTTGTTTCTGCAGATTTTATTGAAATTGAAACTGGTCTTCATTGTTGTTTTTAATTCAGCACATCTCTAGCTGGGTTGTAATTGGATTTGGTTTTTGAATTTGACCACTGAAAGACAGGTCCTTTTTTTTTTGTCTTCAGGAGTCAAATTTGGTGGCTTTGGGATTTAAAATAAAAAAGGTGGCTTTGGTTTTGACTATAATTTTGTTGGGGGGGTTTTCTGTTTGGATGAGTTGAATCAACAACAGCTGCATTTGGTGCAATGTTGAAGACATTGGCTCCTGGGATAATAGTTTCATTGCTGTTGGCATCTGTTACCGCAGCTGAAGACGATGATCGATGCAATTGTGAGGTTGAGGGCTTTTGGAGTGCTGAGAGAATCTTCGAATGCCAGCGAGTAAGCGATTTTCTTATTGCTGTTGCCTACTTTTCAATCCCAATTGAGCTTCTGTACTTCGTCAGCTGCTCGAATGTGCCCTTCAAATGGGTGTTGTCGCAGTTCATGGCCTTCATTGTGCTGTGTGGCATGACTCATTTGCTTAATGGATGGACTTATGGTCCGCACGCGTTCCAACTTATGCTGGCTGTGACTGTATTTAAACTTTTGACTGCCTTGGTCTCGTGCGCTACCGCCATTACCCTTGTCACTCTCATTCCGCTGCTTCTCAAAGTGAAAGTTAGGGAATTCATGTTGAGGAAGAAAACATGGGATTTGGGTCGAGAAGTTGGACTGATTAAGAAAAGGAAGGAAACTGGTTGGTATGTCAGAATGCTCACTCAAGAGATACGAAAGTCCTTAGATCGACATACCATTTTGTATACGACTTTAGTAGAATTGTCTGAAACCTTGAACTTGCAGAATTGTGCAGTTTGGATGCCCAACGATAATAAAACGGAGATGAACTTGACTCATGAGTTAAAAGGGAGGAACTTCTACAACCAGTCAATTCCGATCTCAGATCCAGATGTTGTAAGGGTCAAGCAGAGCGATGGGGTGAATATCCTTTCACCTATGTCGTCGCTTGGTGCTGCCAGTGGTGGAGCAACTAATGAGGGTGGAGCCGTGGCAGCAATTCGGATGCCAATGCTCAGGGTTTCCGATTTTGAAGGAGGGACGCCTGAGTTGATCCAAACGTGTTATGCTATACTGGTATTGGTGCTTCCAAGTGGCCATTCTAGGTCATGGACTAATCATGAGCTTGAGATTGTAAAAGTTGTTGCAGATCAGGTGGCTGTGGCTCTATCTCACGCTGCTGTTCTGGAGGAGTCACAGCTCATGAGGGAGAAGTTAGAGGAACAAAATAGAGCGTTGCAACAAGCAAGGAAATGTGCCATGATGGCCAACCAAGCAAGGTCATCCTTTCAGAAAGCGATGAGCAATGGGTTGAGAAGGCCAATGCACTCCATCTCAGGTCTGCTTTCAATGTTACATGATGAGAATTTGAGCAGTGAAAAGAAGTTAATAGTTGATGCCTTGGTAAAGAGTACTGACGTCGTATCCACCTTAGTAGATGACTTGATAGACGTTTCACCCAAAAACAGTGGAAGAATTTCGTTGGAGATAAAATCGTTTCAGTTGTATTCCATGATAAGAGAAGTGGCTTGTGTTGCCAAATGTATGAGCTTACACAAAGGTTTCGAGTTCGCTCTAGAGGTCGATAAGTCTCTTCCTAATCACATAACCGGTGATGAAAGAAGGGTCTTTCAGGTTATTTTGCATATGCTTGGGAACTTGTTGGACAGTAACTATATTGGAGGGACCGTGATGCTTCGTATTTTCCTAGAAGGTGGAAGTCGAGGAAGCAATGAGCAAAAGTGGGCGAATTGGAAATCCCATGATGAGAATATTCTTGTCAGATTTGAGATTGGCGTCAGAAGTCGCAGCTCGTTCTTCCAAGGCTCTTCGTCAACTTCGCAGATCCATGATAAGAAACTCACGGGAGCAAGCTTGAGCTTCATTATGTGCAAAAAACTCGTGCAGGTGAGTCTAGACATGCCTCCTTTACTTAAGTGGTAAAAGAATGAAATTAAATAAAAATTTATGATTTGGATTTCCAACATCAAACTTGAAATATCATTTTAATTTTTAAGCATCCGAGTAGTGAAACTGGTTTTATTTTCTTCTCTTATGATCCAAATGTTTGCTCTTACGTGACAGATTATGCAAGGAAATATTTGGGAGGTTGAGAATTCTCATGACTTTGATCACGGCATGGCTCTTGTTCTGAGGTTCCAAATGCAGTCGCAAACCACAACAATCATCTCATCGAACTTCAGAGAAGTTTCAGAACACCAGCATTCCGATTCTAATCTGCGGGGCCTAAATGTTCTTCTAGCTGATGACGACAATGTGAACAGGGCTGTAACACGGAACATGCTAGAGAAGCTAGGCTGCATTGTATCCACAGTTTCATCCGCATTTGAATGTCTCAGTGTTTGCGGGCCATCTGGATCTCCAGTACAAATCATCATGCTAGATCTTCAAATGTCAGAGCTAGACGGGTATGAAGTAGCAGCCAAGATCAGAAAGTTCCGAAGCCCAAACTGGCCCTTGATCATTGCCTTGACTACACATGCTGACAATGAAGTCTGGGAGCAATGCGTGCATAGTGGAATAAATGGAGTTATTCAGAAACCAGTCTCACGTAGACGCATTGCTGACGAGCTCCTT
The DNA here is from genome assembly GCA_033675215.1 of Rhodiola kirilowii. Classification (NCBI taxonomy): domain Eukaryota; kingdom Viridiplantae; phylum Streptophyta; class Magnoliopsida; order Saxifragales; family Crassulaceae; genus Rhodiola; species Rhodiola kirilowii. The sequence continues at coordinate 5,296,990 of CM066194.1, forward strand.
AGAGTCCTGGCTCAAGCGAATATGGTTCGTTCTAAGTAGCTAGTCTCCACCTAACGACGGACACTTAACATTTTGGCCCTTGAAACAGAATTTCAGAGTACAGGGATAACTACATACAGGATATGAAGCTCATCTGTCATTCCTTTATTGTGCATTAAGCCATGAATGATGCCCACACATTTGGAGGCAATGACTTCATACCTTAGAACACTATTTCTAGAATGTTCTTTTGTTGAATCCATTGTTTATGTACCTTGTGTATAGATAAAGATCGGGACCATTTCAAACAAGAAGAAAAATACCACTACTAAAAAGGCCACTTTGTCAAAAAGGGAAATTATTCTGGAAAAAGTTTGACCATGATGGTTGATCCAATAGTCTGCAAATCATGATAATTAGGTGCGATCATTCCATTTAAAGATGATAATCTCCATCGTGTTAACAATATTTTTATTCTCTTTGAAAATATTATGCGTGACAGTATAGGCCGAGTTAACAATATTTTTATTATCTTTGAAAGTGTTAAGCCTAATGTCTGTCCACTAACTCGGCCACTATATATTGGCAAAGATTAAAAACCTACCCCGTCTGTGGGATGGGAACACTTTGATAACTTTGGTAGTATCTAAAACAGTTGTTTTTTTTTTGTTTCTTTGTGCCAAGGGGTCTGCACTTGCTTTCTCAAATGGGAATTTACAATGCTTACATTTTCAAGATTCTCATTGACGCCAAACCAACTTGCACATCTATTCAACACCAGTGATGACTTATTCACCATTAAAAAAAATGTGTTTATACTTTTTTGTATTCGGTCATCTCATCTGTCACATTGGGTTAGCCTATAATTCTTCTTTTAAGGTTGTGCTTTGGCAAGTTCTGGCTATAATCAAAACAAGTAGTCTTGAAAGCACAAGTTACTTTTAGTTCATTTCATTGTGGGCTGTGGCTGTTTCCGCCTCCGGTATCCAATGAATTATTAATGGCCCTGTCTGGCCTACACATGCTCTGTGTTTTATATTAATGACAAAAATAGAGGACACAAGTTGAAAGATGGCTGGCTCTACCTACCATGCATTGACCTAAAAGAAGACCATGTGCCCTATATTTCAATGTCATGCGCAGGTATGTACGTTGTGCCTTCACAACTCCACTTTAAGTTTTTTTAACTCAATCGGATGATTTTTTTTAATGGATGAGTTATAAGTATGTATAAAATTAATATAATATAAGGGGAAAAGAAATATGCACAAAATTGATTTTTTTTTGTAAAAAAATATAAACAAATTGTATATATTGATTTTGTGTTTAGGATGAATGAGAGAGAGAAAAGATCACATGAGAAAAATGCATTTTCCATTAGAAATGAGAAGAATTATTAACCATTGAATTAATAATCTAATGGCTGATAATCACCCCTAACTTATACGCACAATCGCGTTTTAATTACGAAAAAGGGTAAATTAGTCATTAAGTTTAAACCTAATCTCATCCAACACTCCGGCGTTCGCCGTCAATGCCGATCTGGCCACGATTTGATTAATTCAACTTTGTCATTGCCATGGAAATCACATCGTCATCACCTTCGTCAACGCCGAACAACGCCGCTCACAGACGACAACAGTGACGTTTGCATTTTGGGAAAGAGGAATAGTAATCGACCCGTCGCGCGTCCATCCTCTACATTACGACCGTGCCCAGAGTTTACATTAACTTGTTAATGTCTTTTTTGGGCGCGGCTCACTTAATGTGAGCGTGGGACGCGCGGGTGAATGTGTAAATGCTACGAATAATCATTTGAAAAGCTACGAATTATGTATATAATTCTTACGAATTATCCTTTGAAAAAGGTACGAATTATCCTTTAATCTTACCAAAACATGATTGCTACGAATTATCATTTGAAAATGTACCAAATAGAATACTACGAATTTTGTATGTAATTATTACGAATTATAAATTATAATTCGTAGCTTTTCAAAGCATTATTCGTAGCATTTCAAGTGACCGCGCCCAAACAAGACATTAACGTCGCGCTTAAAGAAGACATTAACCAGTTAATGTCTTCTTTGGGCACGGAGAACTTAATGTCAGCATGGGACGCGTGACACCTTCATCTTCCCCAGAGAAATCGGATCGGACTGGTTTTTCTCCGGCAGCGTAGCGATTCCAATTGGGAGTCGTCACCGAGCCGCCGTTCACGCCACTGTTCACGTAGCCGTTCACGTCGTCGATAGTTTGATTACGAGATTACCCTTTAATAATTATTTAATTGTTTTAACGATGAATTCGGACGAATAACTGGATTAATATTGGCCATTGATCACACCAAATGATCGGTCCAGATGTGTTCTCATTTCTCACCGTAAATGGACTTCTCACGGGAATCAGACTCTGAATGAGATTAAATCTTGTACATTTTTTTTGTGACGAATTATATGGAAAAGTGACAAACTATGCCATACTTTTCATTTTTCGGCGACGAACTATAAGTCGATTTTAAGGAACTTTATCGTTTGTAGATCAACCTCCTCGACCCGAAGTCAATTGAACGATTAGAAATTAAAAAGTCTAATTTGTTAAGGGCATCCACACCAAGAGGAGCAATAAGCAATAATAGAGAGAGTTTATTGCTTATTGCTCTCATGTAGCAAGTGAGAAAAAAGAGAGCAAAAAGTAATGATTGATAGGTGAGCAATAATAGAGAGGTTGTGGGATAGAAAAGCAATAAATGGGATCCACATATATTTATGAAGTAAAACAAAAGGAAATTATATTTTATTGGTTTTGAAAGAACTAAAAATCAGAAATGTCATAAAATGAACATTAGATGGATAAAAAATAAAAAAAAAATAAAAAATTTAAAGAATCTTGTGACAAAACAAAAAAATGAAATAATAGAAGTGATAATTTTGGATAATTGAATGCTTATGAGTATAGTTTTTTGTCTTTTTGCTTTCTTGCTGCGTTAAAATATATAGAGCAAATAGCCATTTTTGCTCATTGCTTTTAGCTCTACTTTACTACATTACTTTTATGGAAAAAAAATACTATTTTTACTTATTGATCATTGATCATTGCTCCCTTACTCCGGATGCCCTAATAGCATCTAATTTATACTCCCAAAAACACATATCTCGTTCAAAACCCTAATCTGCCGTTTCGTATATGCTCGATTAGGAATCGAACCACACAGCGCGGTCGACGAGAACGAGATCGCATGGAGAATGATCCTCACCGGAGGCGGCCTCTTCGCATCTCTGCAATTCCTAACTGGAAGCACACTGTAAAATCTCCAATTTCTCCTTCTGGTCCATTTCATGCATTTATTGGCTCGTGCATTTCTGCTGTTTAAATTATTATATCAATCAATTATGATATCAACTCATCATCTTATTGCAGCTGAGAGAGAGCTGTAATAGGAGGGTCAAGGAGGATAGAATGCGCTTGCTCTGGAAGTTCAGATTGCCTTCTCTCCACTCGTCTGCCAATCCCAATGTTGTCTTTATACTCTTTTTTTTCCTTTTCTGTTTCCATATTGTTTTAGTTGAATGCATTGCTCCCATGTTTAGTCTTTCTTGTTGAGCAATTTAGAGGCTCTCAAGAGAAGACAACTGGTTTATTTTGAATATTAGTGCCATTATCCCATTAATTTTCCTTTTTCTCGATCATTTTTAATCTTTTTCTTACACGCAGGAGGACGTCCAATCTGCTTTCCAGCAGATAGTGACTGATGAATTGGAAAAGATGAGAGGCTCACTGAATAGTGGAAGTGAACCTGTAACTACCTCGCCTCCTGGGGTCATTGATGATTTATGGGAGTATGATGGACTGCACAATGCATATCAAGGAGAATGCGAGGAAATACTTCTGGAAATGCAAAAGGTGTTTTATGAGGATTTAGAAATGCAACCCTTTGATCGAGGTAACCAGCTTATCATAAATAAGTGGGTTTTTTTTTACATTGCTTGGGCAGTTCAAATATTTAACTATATTAATTTAAGATACTTGTTGACTATGTTGAGGTATCTAGAGGGCCAACCATCTTTATGTAATAACTAGCATACATAATGATTTGAACAACTTGTTTGTGCATAATGACCATATTTTGGTTGGAAGTGGAACTGGGTAAATGAGTTTTGGCCTGTGCTGATCAGAGCTATTTTCAGATACAAAAAACACGACAGAGCTTTGGGAAGATGCCGAAGATGAGTATTTGGCTCGTGCAACTTATGAGCATATGTGTCTAACAGAAGAAAATGTAGGCAACATTCTTGAACTCCTGTCCTCTTGTGTCACATTGTAATGGATCTGTTCTGCAAAATTTGATTTCTTTAGTCATTAAAATGTTTTTTTATGGTGTGTCCGAGAAATTTTGTACATTTGGGATACTTAATATCATTTCTCTTCTAAGTTTTATAGTCACTAGTTTCCTTCAAATAGTCATCTCATATGTCTTTGGTGATTCAACCTGTATGCGCATGGTCAGTAAGGGAGTTGGCTCCACCTAATCTCCTCTTACAACATACTGTTTTCATCACCATTGGTTTTATTTTGGCTGCCATTTCCTAATTGTGCAATCAGTCGCTTTGGACTTGGGATGTGACTTCACCTTTGTCAAGGAACAATCTTTCTTCTAAAAAGAACATTAACCAACAAAAGATAACAAATGAGGCTCACACTTCTTCTTCTTTTTCCTATAGGATTGCAGTGAGGTATGGTGTCCTATCTGCAAGAAAGGATTGCTGAAGCAGGATCATCAACATATATATTGCAGGCTATGTAAACTTCAACTACACAGAGGCGATGAGGTCTGTTATCTCTGTTGATAATCCTGCTTTGAAATATGCTTCAGCTCTATAATGTTTGGTTGTTTGCAGTAGTCTCCTAACTATGGAAGTTCACTTTTGGTTACATAAACTTTCAGCATAGTATAAGTCTTTCGAGAAGAAGGTTTCCTTAAAACGTATCAGTATTTGTTTTCATCTTATTGTGTAATTGTCAATATTCTTTACCCCAGTTAACCAACTATAGCACTATGATCTATTAGAAACATGATCATATTGATATTGTTTGAGACAGTTCTCAAATTTTGTTATCTTCGTACTTGAAAAAACTTATGGAGAAGGTTATGCACTAAGACCGAAGTTATAAAAACGTTAGGCACTGCTCGAGAGGAACAATCCTTGGGGATTAATCGGTTTTCTATTTTTTTATTGATAAGAAATAAGTATATAAATAACATTAAAATATATTGTAATATTATCTACCTAATATAGCAATTGAATAATAGATATATTCTTAGAAAATATACCAAACATCAACATTTTGCTAATAACATCATAAGAACCAAACAAATCCTTAATTCGCCTTTCAAGGTTTTTTTTTAAATTCCTGAAATTTATAATCAAAAGAATGTTCTTTCTCCATTCAGGAAATCAATGGTCTAATTGTCGCCCTCCGAGTTAGATGGCCAATTTCTTGAACAATGACTAAGACACGCACATGACATAGTATGACAGCGGATCACTTCCCTGACAATAGAAGTCCATAGTCCATTGTGTTTAATCAGGTGGCATGGAAACTAACATACCAAATTGTTGTTTAGTGACTGAACACCATGTCAATCTGTAAGAGATTTTTATATACAGTGGACATAGGACTTATCTAGTTCCATTTGGTAATTCTCTTCCAGCTTGAAAATGTTGTGCTCTTTTTTTAGCTTATTAATTATTTATATACAGTGGGCAGAGGACTTATCTATCAGCTAGGATATGAACGATGTATATCTACAGTGTTCTGATGTGATATTAATTTCATTGTTCAGGTTAACTTAGAGTTGCTTCGAATCCGATTAGCAGAAGCACATGCAGACCATTTTGACCAAGGATGCAGGTTGATGCCCAAATTCAATGTTGATTCTCATTTTGGTTTAACAGCACTTTACATTCGGTGTGAAAAATGCAATACATTTGAAGTTGTAATGTAGATAGTGGTTAACCAGACAGTTTGTAAATCACATGTCTGCACCACATGTAAATGATGTTGGAAGCCAAAGAAACAATTCATGCAGTGTAATTAATTGGCATGTGTTAGAGTTCGCTGATGTTCTCTTGTCTTGTTTTGATGTATATACATTATACACAAAGTCAGTTTTGTAGCTCTCTTATATCCTTGAACAGTTATTATCAGTCATAGCACCAACTTTTAAGTTTATTTAAAACACCCTGTCAAGACACAAGAAACAAGTTTGCATAATATACAGCTATGATCATTGATCAGTATACACATAATATTTAAGCACATCAATCAACAACATGTTTATACAAGAATAGAAAGTAATGACATGAGATTCCAAGTTTCCAACACCACCAGTAAGCCCCTTTTAGTTACAAAGTTGCAGTAATATGTTGTTGTGTTAGTCTGGTTGAGCTTCATACAGTGTCTCACCGAATTGAATATGTATACAAGATGAGAGGTAGGACGATTTACTTCAAGCATGTATCTAATAAAAGCGTCTAATGAACCTGCAACAACAAAAAAGACTCAATCAGCATTAAATCCAGAGATTTGTAGGGCCATGAAAATGCCAAATAGCTAAACCAGTGCAGTAACAGGCAAAAAAAAAATCTTCAATGATTGAATTAAGCATCAGCAGATCATTATTGATCTCCGATGTTGTTAAAATGGCAGAATTATGAAAAGCTGCTGATTGTTTACAAGGGTCATGTTCGCTGGACGCTAAGATTTTAGGCATATAAGAATTAGAAACGACACTGAGTAGACCCAAATAATATTTAGAGACAAAAGTAACAATGGACTTTGGCTTTAACATATATCAACTGGGTGTTTCTACTTAAGTTGGAAAAAATAGCAATATCAGTGAATTCCAGTTCACCTGTTAACCCCTTCCAGGAGTATATTTGAGGAGGTTACTGCAGAGACTACTTCAGTAACATCAAAAGAGCTGCTTTTGTAAGAAAAGGTCAGATTGCTTACCTGATAAGATATATTACAATTAACACGGCAATGACAACATATATAATCCGCACACAGGTCCTTCGCGTAGATTTCTTCTCAAATACCTGTAGAGGCATGTTGTCAAGTATCAAATGCAAAGGTTGAAAACTAAATATTAGAACAAGATCTGAACCTAGTAATGTCAAAGGAGAAAACAAAGACATCCAGCGAAATACCTTTTTAAATCGGTCCATGGTACCTGACATTATTCCTCTAGAGGCATCCATAGCATTCCCCTGGTTTTACCATAACCTCTAATAAGCAGGATTTCATAGTAATGATACTAACAAAGAGGAACAATGCTATACCATTCGGTCCAGCATCCTATTATGTGTCTCCACCTCTTCATGTATGTCTCCTGTTAACTGATGATATAAACTTGTCAACATCAAATAGGCATTCAAGAGCGAACTTTATGCATAAAAATCACTTCGCTATTAGGCTGTTCATTTCAACGTTTCTTTTAATTTCATTCAACTAATTATGAGACCCTGTCCCGTCTATGTATGAAATTGAAAAAGTTTACAGTCATTTACATCTTGATAAAGCGAAAAGTAGATGTTCATAATAGTTTAGAAATGTGGATACCAATTTTCAGAACATGAGTGAGTCAGCTAAGCAACGCTATCAACACAGGAAATAGGACGTTTACAATCATTTTCAGGAGTTAGCCAATTTCTAAACATGAAATAGCGAGCTTAAACACAAGACTGGGCCCATTGAGTTAGAATTAGACATGTCGTGATCTTTCCAGAGAACAAAAACTAAAGATGAGTCAAGGATAAGCTAACTAGAACATGATGATAGCTACATAGTTGCGTCACCGGAGAAAGGCAGGCCATACAAGCATAAACCACAGAAAACAAATAAAATTTCAGTATCCATACACAGAGGTATACGTAAAATGGGTTGTAGAGTAGGTTAACTCTAAAGCCAAGAGGTCAGTACATGCCTTATCCAACATATATACAGCCAAATATCAAACCAGTGATACATATATCTTCCTTTGAAGTTCCATGCAACTTTATGCAACTCGGTTTCAAATACCATAAAAAGTGAGCAAATAGGCCGTAATCCAGTTCAAGGGAATTGAAAAACATCACATACTCTTTTCAAGAATGAAACTCTGTCATGTAGGCTATCCAAATCCTTATCATTGTCACGGATATCAATTTTCCGAGGCTGTGAAGAGACCCTTAGCCCACCTTCTTCAAGATCATCAAATAATGATGACCTGTTACCCCTACTCTCCCTAGATAAAAATATATGATCTGGCTTCAATAAGTTTAAAAGTTGGACATAAACGATCATTCAAACACCATGTTCCATGTTTACTCTGATTAGCTCAACAAATTGATCAAGGTCAGAAAAACTAATTGATCCGAAATCTATAGAGAACTAAACACAAACAACTTGAGAAAATGACATTCATTCAACATTCAGCAAAATCTTATACTGGAAAAGCTAAAATGATCCGAGTAGCAATCAGCATCACTCAAATTTCATAATAGCAACAAAGATTGTTAATAATATAATACAAATGCATAACATTAGACATTTTTGCATCAACAAATGGTAAATCAGGTGTACACAAACCTTCTGAAACTCATGAATATCAAATGAAATCGAAGCTGCCGGTCTCCCTTATATCTTTACTCCAACACAAAGTAGAGCGTCACAATTCACCTACTTAACCGTAAATCAAAATCAAAATTTAAATCATCGCGAACATGAGAATTAAATCTTTCTAACTGAAGAAAAAAAATCCAAGCTGAAATCATACTAACAACAGTAGAGAGAGATGCAAGAGGACGAAAAAGGCAGCGATTGATTCACTCTTCGGCTGCAATCCTTCCGCGGTTCTCCGCGACGCGTTTCCGATCCATCGAAGATGCTTCAATGGACATATTGGGCCCCACAAACCCGCTTAAAGTTGGCTCTCGGCCCATTTAATTTTTTTTTATGTATTTTATTTTTGTTAATTGTTTTCAGAAAATATTTTAAGTCTGTAGATTCTGAGTTGTGAGAAAGAAATATTTACAAAAATTGACAGAGGCCAGATCTGGTGCAAAACCAAAAAATGATGCAAAATACAAACTAATCTAAACCATTCAATTTTGTAATCGTATGGCTGATATTAATGAGATCAAATGAATTAATAAAACAAATTTGTGCGTGTATATCTAAATATAAGGGTATAATTGACTCAAAAATTAACAAAATTCAAAACAACTTCACTCCTCAGACGAACGACACCGACGACGACGATTTGCGATTCGTTGTGATTCGTCGAACGACAAGCCGACGAACGACAAGCCGACGACGACGACCACAAAACGACGATTTGCGATTCGTTGCGATTCGTCGAACGACAAGCCGATAAGATCCCCGCTCGACAACTTTCATAAAGGTAAACTGTCCCAACAACCCCGATATGTAATTCTACCATCGATTTGATCCGTTTGGGAGGCCTATTAGGGAGATTTGATTGTGTGATTACGGTTATGAATTTGTGGCATGGTGTTGGAATTAGTAAATTAGGTGTTGATCGATCTGTTGGGGTTTGCAATTTGATTGCTGATGTAGACTTGCAGTTAGGGCTTATTGGCTGTTTGGTTCAGTAGCATGCAATCCGATCGATTAACCGATGATTAAGTTTCATAGTATAATTCCTTAGTTCAGGTTCTATTATATGCTATCATTTGAGTTCCATAGTGACATAGTTCGTCACTTACTATTTATAGTTCGTTGTCAATGTTTACTACCTAATAAACTGATCAATATTGCTGGCATTTGAGTTTGGTAGTGATATAATTCGTCAGTTAATATTTATAGTTCGTCAATGTTTACTACCTAATAAACTGATCAATATTAATGGCATTTGAGTCTCGTAGTGGCATAGTTCGTCACTTACTATTTATAGTTCGTTGTCAATGTTTACTACCTAATAAACTGATCAATATTAATGGCATTTGAGTCTGGTAGTGATATAATTCGTCAGTTAATATTTATAGTTCGTCAATGTTTACTACCTAATAAACTGATCAATATTAATGGCATTTGAGTCTGGTAGTGGCATAGTTCGTCACTTACTATTTATAGTTCGTTGTCAATGTTTACTACCTAATAAACTGATCAATATTAATGGCATTTGAGTCTGGTAGTGATATAATTCGTCAGTTAATATTTATAGTTCGTCAATGTTTACTACCTAATAAACTGATCAATATTGTTGGCATTTGAGTCTGGTAGTGACATAGTTCGTCACTCATTATTTATAGTTCGTCGTCAATGTTTACCACCTAATAAATTGATCAATATTGTTTGCATTTGAGTCTGATAGTGACATAGTTCATCAATACTATTTATAGTTCGTCATAAGCTATTTATAGTTCGTCAATGTTTACTAACTACTAAACTGATCAATATTGTTAATTGTGCAGCACTGTATCTGACATCAGTTTCCATCATGGCGGGATTTTAGGGCCAATTCTTCATAAGGAAGCTCGTTACATTTCTGAAAAGAGCTTCCATCATAGTATTCATTCTATCAACTGTGATCTTCCCTAGTGCTCTCACAATGGCCATATTCTTCACGTTGGTTGGCATCTTGCTGCGGCTATTAGCGTTGGGACATTGAATAAGCTTCTCGAGTAGTGTGTATCATTGATAATGTATATCAAGTTAGTTGTTAAAGAGCAATTATGTGTATCATTGATAATGTATAGAATCTGTGCTAAATTTATGTGTAATTCCACAAAGTGACCAGTTTGTTGTTTTCTATTGAATTTATAGACTTAGGCACTACTGAAGGATTACAGTCAGGAATTGAATGGGATTCTATTTATTCCAAAACATGATGAACTATAAATTTTGTCACTTAGGAAAAGAATCCCAAAACTCTGTTGAGAATATGACGAACTATAAAATTGTCATGACGAACTATAAAATGTTCATGATGAACTATAAAATGTCATGACTAATTATACAATGATACTGTCGAATTCTGACGAATTTTAATTTACTTTTGACGAATTATAGCATAATTCATCGAAGTGCACTACAATTCGTCAAAATTCTTAACGAATTATAATCCACTTTTGACGAATTATGACGTAAACAATCTTTCTTTCTTTTTTCTTTTTTGATAAGCCAACATCTATTGTAGGAGCTTTGTATTGTCTGTTCTTTGCTTATGTGGGTAAGTATAAATCTAGCCCATTGCTATCTGATTGTAAGGTCACTTCATCTGTTGTCTCACTTTGGTCTTTTGCTGCACTCTGCTGAAGGTGCCGGAGGCTTGAGCTTTCTCCAATTCTGCAACCTCAACAGTTTCAGAACCAAGTTTATAGTTACACTAGGTTTTTCAATCTTCATGGGGCTTTCTGTTCCGCAGTATTTCAATGAGTATACGGTTGTCAAAGGCTTCGGTCCAGTTCACACAACAGGGAGATGGGTAATGCTGTCTAACCTCAACTACTTGCTGCTTCTATCTCGATTAGCTTGCTCACCCCGCTTCTTGCTTGTAGTTCAATGATATGATCAATGTCCCATTCTCATCCGAAGCATTTGTTGCTGGAGTTTTGGCATATTACCTGGACCTCACATTGCATAGGGATAGCTCGATTCGAAAAGACAGAGGCAAGCATTGGTGGGATAAGTTCCGGTCCTTTAAATGGGACACTAGAAGTGAGGAGTTCAATTCATTGCCATTCAATCTCAACAAGTACTTTCCCTCAGTGTATTTGCTTTCTTCTTGGCGCTCCTACTCAGCACTCACTCTATATCGAATGTGCACATGGGTGCACATATTCTGTCTGCTGCAAGAATAGGAACAACTTGGGTTATATATAATCCTCTGTATAAGTATTGTACTTGCCACTGCTACATCACATTCAACTTTATGCAGTTGCCACATTCTAAATTAACTTCAGATTACAGCTGCAAGCTAGTGTCAAGCCATGTAAACAAAAAAATGAGTATTGGAATGGTTTACTAAACTATAATTAGTATGTAGCTCAACGAGACAAACAAACGTTGATCAGATCCAAGCAAAGTACATTAAGTGAGCATCAAAAGCTATAGATCCAGACAACCTCCAGATCCAATCAATCTAACAGAATTCGAGATATGAACGGAGCTTACCGAAGACAGTGTTGATTGGATTCATGGCGACCTGGTTCTTAGCAGCATCACCGATCAACCTCTCGAAATTGGTAAACGCCACATACGACGGCGTGGTCCTATTTCACTGGTCATTGGCGATGATCTCAACACGATCTCAACAGGAGGAAGTGTGAACTTGATAATTGAAGAGGACAAAGCAATTTCCGATTGCGTATAGTGCTTCCACGAGGCCGGAGCACCGGGTGCAGGAGGAGCAGGGATGAATGGGAGGAACCCTAAAAAGTAGACTGACTTAATATGGTGTAGAGACATAATTACCCTTATTCTAATTGGTATTTAAATTTAAAATGATTTAGTTCAAGTAATCTGATCCATTCAAATATCAAAATCAAGGGTAGTATTTAGTTTGTATTTTTTATCATAATTTTGACTTTGCACCTGAACCCTTCTCAAATTGACATTATATTTGTTTGAAAATTTATCATTCATTTTTCGCCTAGTGATCATTTCAATCTCCAGGCTTGACTAATTAATTTGGCTTTGATCCAAGTTGTATTTGTAAAATAAAAAAACAATGTCATTTCCATTTTCCAGGATGGTTGACTATTTTTTCGTAAAATTATTTATCAAAATGATAAGAGGAACGATATCGGGTTGATTGAGTCAAGTAAAAATTATAATATTACATATCAACATTATTTTAGCATTTGCAGTATTTAACTGCGCTGCATCGAATCTTTTAATGACCAGACGATTTTGGTGGAATAGAGAAAAACAAAAACTATTTATGTAAATCTATAGCAATAACTTATGTACATAAGACTGTTATTGATGACCTGAATATCTCCAAACTGAATGTTTGACATTTTATGCTCCAATTCGACCTGCATCCTTAGCTGTTGGCACATATTTCAGATCCTGAACTCGTAAAACGGGTAACCAAAAAATAAAACTGAGGGGGAGGAGTGACAGAAGAATTCAAGGACACCCTTTAAAATAGCATTGCCTTCATCATCATATATATCTACTGTGAAATCTGAATTCTGAAAACAGACACAAATTTCAATAAATAACATGAAATAACTCAAACCCTACATTTGAGAATAATCTAGCACAGATCTAATAATATTCACAACAACATGTGGAATATTAGACTGTTGTCACTTCCCTACAGACTTGAACTGATTTTGGAATCAGACTAATAACAACCACCATTACTTGGTTAATTGAAGTAAGCTGATTGCTGCATATGCCACTCTTTACAACCATCAAAGTCGAAGCTGCTCGCACAGTCCAGTAAGGCCGATTGCTGCTGCTCGTACCTGCATATGTAATTCAGTCCAACTAGAATTTCACAAATAACAGCCTCCGTCTTTTGTCTGTCAGCAAAATATAGAGTCTGTAGTAGAAGAACATTCGTGCGAGTACCAATCTGATGCTGTTCAAAGTTGCGCTCACTTTGCCACCTGATCATGTTGTGAGCTAATGGGGCCAGCCATTTCAGAATTCCATCCAGATTCTCTTTCCAGTCGTGTGCAAGCGGAGCGTCAAATATTGCTAGATGCTTGAAGTATGATTTCAGGTTTGTTTTTAGGAGTGCTTTTAAGCTTGTTGGGAGCATCTGATAGAGATCGTCCCGTGCTTCTTCCCCGATGAGATGAGGGTAGCGGAGCAGTTTTTCGATGATGATTAGGATATTTGCGTAATGCAATGCTAAAGCTGAGCCCCCAATTGTGTGAGGGTTAGCATAAACTTTCAACTTACTCTTGGAATTGAGCTGCGCGCTATGACTGAGCAGACCCTGCTTGAAATGCTTCTGGTATTCACTGAAAGGTGTTCCGAATTGAGATCCATTAAAGCTGACAGGATGGTTTGGGGTCTGTCTCTTCAAACTAGTGACGACAGAACTACAGCAACTTGAAATTTGGCTATCCATATCATCATAATCAGGATAGTCATCATCTTCGAGCTTAGATGCTGAACTGGTTAGACTAAGGCAGTCCATGAAAAGCCGCCCGGGGCTAGAGCCGCAAGGAAAAATAAGCTCTTGATGCTGGAACAAAGCTGCCTCCCTTCGCTGCGAATATGGTTGCTGTGCAACCCTTCCTTCCATATTTGCCGAAGCTTTGTTCAACGGCCCAGAGTTGAAACCGCTAGTTTTACTCGGTAACCGCTCTAACGGCCCAGATATCACCTGACTATGATTTTGCACATCACTTCGACCAAATTCTTGCCAAGAATCAAACCTCTTAACCAAAGAGCTCCCACCGAAATGAATAGGCTCTCCAAACACGACACAGATTCTAGCAAAAATAGTACAAACAGTTCTAACCAACAATTCAACAACTTTATCATAAGTCTGGTTCCAAAGCGAAACATCCTGAAGCCTACTCACATCGTGCCTATGCCAGTTCAACTTCTGCTCAAACGCACGACGAGTCTCCTCATTCTGCGCCACATGAAACTTGTTAGCCGTCTGCTCCATCTCATTCAACGCCTCCAACTCAAAATACAGATTTTTCGTAGCCTGCACATACCGCTCCATCTTCCTCACCATCGCATCCATATCCTTAACCAAAAATCCCAACCCCTTAACATCGATATTCCCATTCATCAAATCTCCATAAACATGCTCAAACCCTTGCAGCGCAGGCTCTTTACACTTCTTCCCGAGTCTAGACACAACACTAGTCACTCTATTCAACTCCTCGAGCTTTTCCGCTAAAGCTAACTCAATCAAATAAGCCTCGTCATTAGACACCAACTTCTTTACACCCTCAGATTGAAAGATGTCATTTTTAAGCTTTCTCATCTCCTGATCGGTCAGCGAATTATGCAGATAAATAGTTTTGGAAATGACATTAGCAACTTCAAACGATAGAATACCGATAACCTCCTTTTGCGGCGAATCTGGCTTCTTTGCAGTAATAAACTTTTTAGATGAAGAATGCTCAATTGAAAGAGCTTGCTTGAGATTCTGACTAACCTGGTTCCCCATTTTCAGTATCCAAAGCGCAGCCACCATTGCTTTGGTTTGGTATTTTTCAAGATCAATCAATTTCACATTTCAGTTAAGAAAACACCCCGCAGATCTAAATCCAAGCCAACCAACATTTTTTGAAAATATCGGTAGAACACATTTCAAGGACAGCAGCAGAAGCTTACGCATTAAATGCGGCTGGAGAGGAGTAATGATGAAATCAAAAATTAGGGTTTTGCTGAAAACCACACGAAAGCTCTAAAAGCTCCAATCTTTGCATAAAAAAGTGGAATTGGCAAGTGGGTACGCCATCGATTTCGGGCTCAGACCCGTGCAGGAGAAAGCTGAGGCAGTTTTGAGTTTGGCGTGGTGAGTGGTGGAATGAAGAAAGGCGTGATTGATTGGAGCTGAGCTGGTAGTGGGATTAGCAGAGAGGAGAAGATGAACGGGTTGTAGTTTTGTAGATGTTTTTGAAAAAGTTGAGTTGGGGGAGAGGAGGAAGGAGATGCTTTGGTTGGGTTTGTTTTTGAAAGTGGTGTTGGTGTTCTTACTGACTGTGTTAATTACCTGTTTGTGGATTATGATGTCATCAACCCTTTTCATTTTTGTTTTCCTTTTTTATATTATTGAAATGAAAATTAATATGCATTTTATGTATTTTCAAGGCATGGTGCTTTTGTCTGGATTCTTACATTCCGAATTTGAATTCTGGTGTCATCAATTTTATCACAATTTTATGAAATTTTCTTTATTTTCCTCTTCATTTCCATCTTTCTTGTCCCGTCTCGCGCGTAGATGCTTCCTACATTCCTCGTGGATGCCTTCCTCGTCCCACATTGCGCGTGGATGCTTCTTACATCCCTCGTGGATGGCTTCATCTTCACGCATCGCGCGTGGATGTGTTCTTCCTCCCTTGTAGATGTGTCTTGCAAACGATAAAGGTGGCCTGAGCTCCAAGTGTCGAATAATGTACCAATGGAGTGGATGTGCGGATTCATGATAAAGGCGCCAAAATTGGCCTACGCTTCGGAAGTAGAAAGATGTATCATATGATTTTGGCGCCGATCAAGATGTCTTGTCAGAGCTTCAACGATCAGTATATGTGTACTAGATAATAAAGCTATAGTCATATACATTGTAATGTTCTTAGTTATTGTACCCCATTATCAGAAGAAGAAAAAAAAAGCTGGCTTTATTGTATATTTGAGAAGCAACAAGGGAAAATGTTGCGATGTAGACTCAAGTTATATTCGAGTAAATAAAAGTCAAAACATGTGTATTGTGGTACTACCTTAAATCATGCATAAACTTAATGCTTGATTTTGTTTTAGCTTGCAAGCAAATGATCATTTCGTTTCATAAATATGCAATGCTTTCAAATATAAGTAATGCTTATGAGTTATGACCAATGACTACGCGTGTAAAGACTTGAATTTTAATACATGATGGATATGATCGGAAAAAAAATCCGGTACATACAATATTTCGATTGATATTTTATTTCTCAAAAATATAATAAAATCCTACACATATGTCATTTCGATTGATATTTTATTTCTCAAAAATATAATAAAGTGACGTTATTTTTATCAAAACGAAGTCGTTTTGACACTCATAGCATCCTACCGCACTGGATTGGATCCAAAACCGATAGGTAGGATGGAGTGAAGGCATTAGTTATTTTTTACAAATCTACATTTTCTCTCATTAAAATTTAAAAAAAACAAAGTAGGATTATCTTTGATACTCCCTCCGTCCCATTTTGTTTGTCCAAAAGGACAGTTTTCACGGGAATTAAGAAAAGTAAATAAAGGACAATGCGAGAGAAAATGGAAGAAAACGGAGGAAAATATATGTGGAGGTGGGTCCCGTACACGAATTATAAGTTATTTATCATTGAAAGTACAATTTTGTTAATAAAATAAATTTTTTTGGTAGGAAAGAGATGATTGATTTGATTATTGGGTTGTATATAAAAGGAAAGTGAACAAACATTAGGGGACACTCAAAAAGGAAAGTGGACAAACAAAATGGGACAGAGAGAGTATTATTTATTTGCTAGGAATAGTGATTCGCTGTAGCTTTTATCATGTGTCACCACAAGTTTGATACATAGATCCAGATTGGCAATTCAGTGTTTCCCAAAAAATTAAATTTCTGAAAAACCAGTTAAGGAGTTATCTAAATGAGGAAAGAAAATTGAACACCAAATATGGAGTAGCAGTCGGGCAGTCGACCTGCAGTAAATAACATTTAGTTACTGCTCCATCTTTGACCTCAGTTCAGATCCAACTATTCAAAAGATTTGAACGGTTAGCCACTCATTATCTAAGATCAATGGTCTCCAATTCGAATCATTATAGAGGTATGAGTGAAAATCCTTAGATTCGTCATTTAGAATAGAAAAAAAAAGTATTAAAAAAATAATACTCGAGCATTGAAGAGAGGATGGTGCCTGAAATCTTATATTTATATCTTCATAATGATCATGAACTGTTTTTACTAAATTAATAGCAATACCAAACTGTGCCTGCATACTTTACAATGTAATAAGATTCATAAATATAGGAAGCAATTAGTGGTATTTAATTCATATAGAGGAGCGCTCCAATAAGAACTTTTTTTTCTCGAGAATTTGAAAATTCAAATTTCACATTTAAAAGTGCATTATCAAGATATTATGGTGGTGACACGTATTTCATGCTCATATTTAAAGGCGATTTTAATGCAAAGTCAAAGTCACCAAGTTTGACTTTGATTTTTGGACATATGTCATATGCATATTTAAAGATACATCATGATCTAATTGTGAGACTTGGATTCTTAACCGAGCGCACCCCTGTCCGTATAACCTAATACTACTAAAGTTAACTAGAATTAGAATAAAGAAGTAATTACTTAAGGAATTTTAAAATTGATTGAAGAATTTTGAAATAAAGATGGCATGATGTTGAGATGCAATAAAAAGTAATTGGGAGGAGAGGTGGGACAAAAGTGACAGGATAAAAAGCAACGCACTGAATGACAAAAATAGAAGAGGATGAAGAATTGGTGAGACTATAATTAAGTATTTAGATTTCGTCTTTATTAATATTTGGATTTCAAGAATCTGTGGATAATTACTACAATTTTTAATATAATTATTTCGGTTTTTGTCTAATTATCTTGTAATTTCCGAGTATGTGACAAGTTATTCGGAAACTCAATAATCACTGAATTCCAAAATATATATTATTGTTTGAAAAAGCACAAAAAGGTAAACATAAAACATAACATTATTTTTCAAACCAAAATGCATTAAAACCTAGTTCAGAATCTGTAATGGACGTAGATTTATGCCCTCTTTGGTTCATCCAAAGCTTTTGGAATAAAAAGAAAATTTGAGAGAAAATATAGTTTTAAGTTTAGTTTGAAATGAAAAATCCAAATAAAATAAAAGGACCTACTATAAACTTTCCTTGAAATTTTCCAGATAAAATGATTTTCCCATTCACTTTTCATTTTACTTTTTCTTCCACAATATATCTTATGATCCGAGTTAAACTGCATCATGGGTAGTGGTCTAACGGTCACAGTCGAGGTCGACGGTTCGACGGTCGAGGTCGACGGTTCGAACCCCCTCGGATACACCTCATGAGTTTGGAGCTTATCAATTCCTTGTTTATTATAGTTGAATTTAAACAATAGAGAGTTAAACTTCATAATTACAATATTAATGTGACTATCGGGTTAATCATTTTATTGAACTGAGTGTAGCACTCAATTATTGATAAATAATCTATATTGAAATGTTGTAGATTTATCATGCTTGGAAAATGTGCAAAAGGTTCACAAAACAAAGGATCCAAGAAAAAAGAAAGTGTAGGTTAACACTACGGTCCCTTTTAGTGACTTGGGATTTGAAAATTGCTTTAATAGGAAAAGGTTCATCATTGTGGTACTACAAATATTAATAAATGTACTTGTTAAGTTTGTGTAATTCGACCAACAAGGTAATGGTAGAGTTGGTTGAACCCCACCATGACACTTTTTCTTTCACAATTTTGTGAATTTTTCTAGTCTCACCTATGGTATTGACATTTCCTCCATCATTTGTGAATGTTTTCCTCTTCTCTTTTCTCTTCCTCTTCTTCGTCCCTTGTGGACGCTTGCAGGTGTATCGATTCGTGGGTTTAAAAAGTCAAACGTGCCAGATGGTCTGTGCTTCAAAGAAGATCCAAGTTCGGGGTGGTGTCTTATGTGTGACCTGTGCTTCAAACGAGATCTAGAAATATATATGTACCCGAAATATATGTGTATGATGTATTCCTTGTGTGATGCATGTAAACCCACAATAAAAAAAAGTTTGTGTAATCCAAAATTCTAAAATGGAAAATTAATTTAAATGTTAACCTTAACAAAAACGACATGTTTTATTGACTTAAAACTCAAGATGATTGGATTTAACAGTAGTAAAGAATTGAAAATTAATTTAATTGTTTACCTTTAAGTCTAAAAAATAAAATATATAATTAAAAAAAAGTGCGAATTGAATGATTAAGATTTAAATTCAAGGGAAAAAGATAAAGATGGGGTATTAACTACCATCCATTGACAAATTACGGTCCGAACTACGAAAACTGTCAATTAAGGGCAATTTCAAAATATTTTAATCCTCAATTTCATAATTAAGGGCAAGAAGATTTTTTCAATTCATTCGTTTAGTTAACTTTGTTAATTGACGGAGTGATATTCCGTCAATTGAGTGTTATGTAGATTAAAATATTTTGAAATTGCCCTTAATTGTCAGTTTTCATAGTTCAGACCATGATTTGTCAATCGGTGATAGTTCATACTCCATCTTTGTTATTTTCCCTAAATTCAATTTTTTATAATTAATTATTTAAAATGCACTTCTCCGATTTGTATGGAATGCACGTGCTTTGCACGACGGGGACGCCCTGGCATTATACCCTACATCTACATCAACATTGAATATAAACAATGATAGTAATTAGTAAATGATGTTTGCAATTGCATTGTTGTGGAATATTGTTGAGTTAGGTTGCGAAAGTTAAAGTCTGACCAAATATTTTTCCTTCCATTTGCATGTAAGTATGTGCTTGGACTGGCTTTCAGTAGAGCATATGTTATTATCACCACTATTGTTTTATTATAAAAAATAATTAATGAACAATTCTAAATGCACAACTAAATTTGAGCTACGAACTCAAATATCAATATTGGATTAATGCACACTTTTCATCAAATGCAACTATGAATATGCACATGAGACACATGTCACCATCACAATAACTTGATGATACATTTTCAAATATGCAAATTAGGTTCTAAAATTATCAAAAATTTATAAGGTTTTTATTTTTTTTTGAAAGGAGAAAGGTTTTTATTTGAACACTCCTTTCTACGGATATATCTTAAATATATAAGGCATTGTTTGGAATGGATAACATAATTATGTTTTAGAATTTGAGGATCAACTTTCTTTTCATTAAAGAAAGCTATGCAGGGTTCTTTTTCAGAATTATCACCTGAAATTCATACTTATACATTTAAATTGTACTTCAAAATTAAATCATTAAAATGAGACTTTTCCACTATCTACAACAAGTCGCACAACATTCATTTCATTTCCATAAATTCCATCAAACCCATATCACAAGTCAACAACATTCATGAAAGTTGTAAATGAAAGTCAACAACAACAAGCTTGCTGCAGACTATGTAACAAATATTGAAATGCGTCATGCATGGAGGATGTAACATGTCGTTTTCATGGATTTGGGATTGGACCGACCGTCCGTCATGGATATGGTAGGCAAGCTTTTTCTAGTCTGGCTGGTCAGCGTTTCTTTAGCTTTCATGTGTATGAAATTGTTGTAGATTGGTTTGACATATGTTTTAGTGTAGTAGTTGAACGGTTTGACCCGTTATTCTTTTTGTTCATAGTGTTAATTAAAGTACATATCCCAACTGTAATCAACCGTAAATCGGCCATATAAATCAAATTCAATTTTTAAAAAATATACGTATATATGTATTTTTTTATGTTATGAAAAGTAATGAGCTGACAATTCCACATTCTGGACTTGAGATGCATATGTATAATTTGAAACGTCGATATCCTGATCAAATCGACCAAAACAATGACGGGCACTCATTTTGCAATTCAATTTGGTTATACTCGAACTCAATTTTATTCTGTATCTTTTTAAATAATTCCTACCCGTTCAACTCTCTCCACACATATATCTATCATGATTGAAGCACGGAGCTTGACTCTACCAATTTCACATATGGGGTCAAATTTATGGCAGTATCAGATACTAATTACTAACTGCTAACACACGTCTATCAGGAACAAGCAACATAATTGTATCAACAAAAAAAGAAGAAGGGAACAAGCAGCAGAAGACAAGAAGGACATCAGTAGAAATGAAAATTCTCACTATTTGGTACGATCAAGAATAATAATTATGTGCAAATTTAGGGTTTTTTCCGATGGCGTCCTCCGGCGCAGGGGGGCAGAAGGCAGCCGCGGCTAGTGAAGGAGGGAATAAGCAACAAGTGCCTGCAGATGCGAGCTCGAACCAGATGGAAGCTATCCAAAAGGGGATTGGAGCGGAGCTGGCGAATCGAAGTAAGAGTTTTTGGGAAGCGAAAAATCAAGCAAACCGCAATCGTGAGAGGGGGGCGCCGCTTCAGTTCGTGGCTCAGATTCAGGGAGCGGACAGAGTAGTCATCCCGGCGGACGAGTGGCAGAGTGCGACGGGTAAGTTCAAAAATGCCCTAGTAGGGTTCGTTGTTGGATTGAAACCGTATCTGAGAAGAATGAGAGGGTTCATTAGGGCAAAGTGGGGGGACGAGTCAGTAGTAAAGATCTCGATGTTGAGCAATGACATCTTCTTGATGAACTTTGCTAAGGAAGAGAAGAAACTGGAAGTCCTACTAGGCGGTCCCTGGTCTTTTGATAACCGTCCTTTGATCCTCAAGGAATGGTCAGAGCATGAGGACTATAAATGTGGCAGTGTGGCTTCGATTCCAGTCTGGGTGAGGCTGCCAGCAATCAAGGCACATATGACGGACCTGAAGATCCTTAGCCGTATTTGCTCCAAACTGGGCAGACCAATCTGTACGGATGGCATAACAGCAGATGGAACTAGTTTGAGCTTTGCGAGGGTGTGTGTGGAGGTTTTTGGTGAAGTAGAGTTAGAAGACACCATTGAGTATGAGAATCCCTATGGAAACAAGTATGTTCAACCAGTGCAGTATGAATGGAGGCCTCCGAGATGCAGTAATTGTTGCAATTTTGGACACCTCAAAGAACAATGCCCGTATCCTAACCTGGAACAGATGTTAGCAGCATTAAAAGAACATGAAATGGCTGCGGTAAAGGAGAAAGACAAAAGGGAGGCAGTGGATGATTTGGAAGACTTGGAGGTGGTAGAAGAGACTCCGCTTGAAGGTGTAGGAGCAGAGGAAGAGGATGAAATTGTTACTAATAGTCCTGAGGAAAGGGTAGTTGAGGCTAACAAAGGTGGGAAAGCTATGACAAAAGCAGGGGAAACAAGTAAGCAGGGAGGTCAAGGAGCTTTTCAAGTAGTTCTCTCAACAAGTGCTCAAAAGAGGGCAAGACAAAAGGAGAAAAGATTATTAGGGGCCAATGACAGTGGGAACTCTAAGAGTGCTTCGAACAGCACACAGTTACGAAGCAGAACGATGAAGTTATGAGCAGGAGGAGACTGAAAGAACCCAAGGGGCAGAAAGGTGACAATGGGAGGAAGGAAGGAGGTAAAACACATACATATTTCTGATGTTTATTTTAGCCAGTTGGAATATAAGGGGTCTGAACAGCCCCATGAAAATGTTTGAAGTGAAGAACTGGATTAGAGGTAATAGAGTTGATTGTATAGCTCTTTTGGAAGTTAAGCTGAATGAGGAGAAGTGTGAGGAAGCAATAGTTAAGTGTAGTCCCAATGGGGATTGGAAGGGGAGTTATAGTACAAATTACAATGGATGGTCTCGGATCCTAGTGCTTTGGAACTCTGTTAGATGCAAAGTGACAATAGAGAAGAATTTTACTCACTTCATTTGTAGTAATGTGAAGATTAATTCTATGACCTTTGGTGTCACGTTTATTTATGCGAGTAACGGCTACGCCGAGAGAGCTTCTATGTGGGAGAAGATTCAAAGAGAAATCAA
Organism: Rhodiola kirilowii; assembly: GCA_033675215.1. Classification (NCBI taxonomy): domain Eukaryota; kingdom Viridiplantae; phylum Streptophyta; class Magnoliopsida; order Saxifragales; family Crassulaceae; genus Rhodiola; species Rhodiola kirilowii. Next base: position 5,320,316 of record CM066194.1, read on the forward strand.
TGGTTTTCAAGGAAGTTGGCTTTTCACAAGGGACTTTAATAGTGTCCTTAACAGAAATGAAAAGAGAAATGGTGCTATGGTGAGGGATAGGGACATGCATGACCTACAATATTTCGTCACTCAAAAAAGGCTAGTCGACCTGGAGCAGGGAGGTTGTTTTTATTCGGGGAATAACAACAATAAAAATCCTGATAATAGAGTTTGGTGTAAGTTAGACAGAGCCATGGCAATGAGAGCTGGTTTGATGAATTTCAAGATGCTAAGGCCTTTTTCTCTTCCCCGGGCATTTCAGATCACAGTCCTATATTGATTTCCTGGGGTGCAAGAGAGACGTATAAGAAACATTTCAGGTACTGCAGATTCTGGGAAGAGTTAGACACTTTTAAAGAGAGCGTCGAGAGCTGTTGGAGGAGTTCTAGGCACTGCAACAATTTATTTTTGTTGCAAGGTAAATTAAAGAAGATGAAGACAATGTTTAAAGATAGCTTTGTTAATAAGACTGTTGGACTGGATAAAAGGGTAGAAGAGGCTAGAGGAAATTTTCCCAATATTCAGATGTCAGTGCATGATAATCCTGGAGATGAAACTTTACTTTTTCTTGAAACAGAGGCAGCTAAGAGTTTAGGAAACTGAAAAGATATCAAATGATTTTCTATCAGCAGAGAACCAAGATGCAATGGTTAAAAGATGGTGATATTAATTCAATGTTTTTTCACAGTGTTATCAAGGGAAGAAGGAGCAGAAATAACATTAAATCAGTGAGGCTTGCAAATGGCAGTATTTCCTCAAAGAGGCTTGATATTCATTCAGTATTTTCCAACTATTTCCATTCTTTGTTAGGCTCCTCGATTGATCCGAATCCTGTCTGTAGAGTGACTGTTTCTTCTGGGAAGTTAGTTGAAGATGATTGGTGTAGGGGCTTTATTAGAGAAGCAACAGATGCTGAAATCTGGAAGGCTCTGAATGCTATAGGCGTGGACGTGGACAAGTCTCCAGGTCCTGATGGATTTTCTGCCAGTTTCTTTAAGAGAAACTGGAACTTAATTGGCACAGAATTGTGCAACAGCATTAGACACTGTTTTCGTCACAATGCCCTTCCAACTGGGATCAATTCGACTGCTCTTGCCCTTATTCCGAAGCACAGTTCAGCAATGCATCCTGAAGAGTTCAGACCTATCTCTTGCTGTACCGTGGTCTACAAGATTATTTCTGGAGTTCTAGCGGGGAGATTAAAGGACCTTATGCCGAATATTATTAATCAGGCCCAAGGGGCGTTCGTGAAGGGCAGATCAATAGTCGGTAATGTGAGTGTTGCTCAGCAGCTAATGGCCGGGTATGGGAGAAAGCACATCAGTGAGAGAATTGCCTGGAAAATTGATTTAAGGAAGGCTTACGACACAGTGTGCTGGGACTTTTTAGACTCCATGCTCCATGAGCTCAAATTTCCTGTCAAGTTCATCGCTTGGGTCAGAATGTGTGTGAGATCTCCTTCTTTTTCTATCCACATCAATGGGGAGCTGGTGAATTACTTTGAGGGGAAAAGGGGGCTTCGTCAAGGGGATTCGATTTCACCCTTCCTGTTTTTGATTGTTATGGAGTATCTTTCTCGTCTGTTGAGTAGGCTGGACAGGAAAGCAGGGTTCTATCATCGTCCTAAGTGCCACAAAATTGACCTGAAACACATCCTATTTGCTGATGTCTTATTTCTTTTTTCCAGCGGCAGACCTTCGTCTATTACTGCGGTGAAAGACTGTGTTGAGAGGTTTCTCAAAGCTTCTGGGCTCTCTATTAATCTGGACAAGAGCCAAGTCTTTGTTGCTGGCATTCCAGAATCCAAGAAGGTTTGGGTGGAGCAAGCCCTCGGTATAGCTGTGGCCAAGCTCCCAGTGAGGTACCTCGACATTCCCTTGACATCGAAGACAATTAGCGCGCAAGACTGTACGTCTTTGATCGACAGAATTACTGGCAGAATCCACTCAAGGAGTAACATATATCTTTCAAGAGCTGGAAGGAGGCTTCTTATTGATTCAGTCCTTCACTCAGTGGTTTTCTTTTGGCCAGGATTAGACCTGCACAAATCCGGGCCGGCCCGCTCGCCCGATCCGCTCGCCCGGTCAATAAAACGGGCTTGGACAAGCATACTAGCCCGACGGACCGGGCCCGGTCCGGCCCGTATTTCTTTAGGGTCGGGCTCGGACACACATTTTGGCCCGAACCGGGCTAATTGGCCCGCCCATTAACCCGCTACAAATTAAACCTTAATTTTTGATTTATTTTTTAAAAAGGAAACTAATACTTAATTGTAATTAGTAAGAAATAAAAAAATATTTCTAATATGTATTCTTGAATTCGAAAAGAAATAGACTCCAAAAATAAAATAGTTGTAAGTTTTAACAATCAAAATTACTCCCAACATTTCACGTTAAAAACTTTTCTGAAATATTTTTTGATGCTTTGGAAATGTTTTACTTCAATGTGGTGATTGTTTTGCATCCATCTACTATGTTACATCATTGTAATAGATTGTTGTTGTGCAAACAAATTATTGTATTTTTATTTAAGTTATACATGAAAATTAAAATGTAGTGATACATATTTGTAGCGGGTTGGCCCGATGGGTAACCCGACCCGGTACATCGGGCGGGCTTGGACAAAATTATGAGCCCGAATTGACCGGGCGGGTTTAGCCCGGCCCGATTATATGGACTATCAAATATGAAAAAGCCCGGCCCGAACCCGGCCCGAACCCGCATTTGTGCAGGTCTAGCCAGGATGTGCATCCTTCCTAAGAAAGTCCTGCACACAGTTAGCTCCATTTATGCAAGATTTCTGTGGAAAGGGAATGCTATTGGCAAGGGTGGTTTCCTTGTGAGCTGGAGAGCGGTGTGCAAGGAGAAAATTGAGGGAGGTCTGGGTATTAAGGATCTATCAATTATGAATGAAGCTATGAGACTTAACCAGCTATGGGAGTTGAGTAAGGATGTTGACAGTATATGACGAGCTTGGACCAGAGCATATTGGTCGAAAGGCAAGGACTGGTGGGAAGCTGATAATGCCAGTAAGACTTCCTGGATCATTAAGGAGCTTGAAATCTGTAAGCATCTGAGCACCAAATGCATTTCCATCCACCAGAACAGATTAGTTTGGAAGGGCGCTGGAGATGGATTCACGGTTAAGGATACTTATGATACTCTGGTGTCTCACTCAGATAAGGTGGAGTGGCATAAGATTGTGTGGAACCGATTTAATTCCCCTAGAAGCGCTTTCCACTTGTGATTGGTTGCGAAGAACAAACTGCTTATCAGGGACAGGATGCAAGGTATGGGTTATAATGGGGATGGGTCTTGTGAGCTTTGCAGGAGTGCCCAAGAATCTAGAGACCATCTTTTCTTTGAATGTCCTTTCGCAAAGTACCTAATTCAGTCTTCTGCTAGTTTCTTGAAGGTGCGATGGCCCCCTATTGAGTGGCATTTGCTGATCCACTGGTTTAATAGTCTGAATTCCACAGCCCTGAGATCTAGAATGATGGCGGCGGCTATTTCAATGACGGCCTATGAAGTTTGGAGAGCAAGGAACTTGTACATTTTTAGAGGGGAGGTTCCGTCCAGTTCCACATCCATGAAGAGGATTATTAACTACCTCAGGATGAAAATTGGCGCTCTTGATATAACAAAAGTTAACTTAGTTGATAGGCATTGGATTGATTCTATTGATTACAGATTGTACAGCTTTTAGTGCTTGTAGCAGGGCGTTACTGTCTAGTTTTTAGAGGTGTGACCTCACTGTTTTGCAGGGCGTTATTGTCTTGTTTTGTTTCTGTGTCCTTGGCCCCGATCGGCTTGTAGTGTTTTTTGCTAACAGTGTTGCTGGTTTGTGGGAGTTTTGTACCGGTCTCACACCTTTTGAATAACTCACCTTTATCAAAAAAAGAATAATAATTATTATAAAAAGGCCATAACTAAGGTCTTGTTTATTTGGATTGAAATTGAATTTAAACTGAACTAAAATAAAATAAATTTAATTGAATTTAACTGAACTAAATTTAACATAACTAAACTTAACCTCACTTCAGTTAAATACATCAATAACAACCATATTTATTTAGTTAATATTTGAACTTATTGTTGAGTCTATAAAAAACTTTTGTTTAAATTTGATGATGATGCTATGATGATGATGATGAAACTAACCTAATTTAAATCGAAATTAACTTAACTTAATTTAACTAAACTAACTTTACTGAATTTAACTTAATTGAAATGATATACTTTCAAATTACTCATATACTAACAAGTTTCAGAGTATGATATGAGAAGTAAAATGTGGGCCTTGATTTGTGTGCTTGATGATTTTGACTTAAGGCCTTGTCTGATTCTGAGAATTAAGCCCATTGTTGAACTTGGCCCCATTGCGTTCAGTTTCCGTGTTTCAATCAACAAATTCAACCCCAACCAAAGATACGAAATTAAAGATCAATATCATCAAAATCCATCGCCAGCAGCAATGTGCACTTTGGAGAAACGCGGCTCCATATTCATCCTAACCCTCACCGGCCCAGACGCCGAGCACCGCCTCAACCCCACCACAATCGACTCCATCAAATCCGCCCTCTCCACCATCAAGTCCCAAGCCACACCCGGCTCCGTCCTCATCACCACCGCAGATGGCAAGTTCTTCTCCAACGGCTTCGATCTCAAGTGGGCCCAACAGCCCGGCACACCCTCCGCCTTCCTAACCCGTCTCCACCACATGGTCGAGTCTTTCAAGCCCGTCGTGGCCGATCTCCTCTCGCTTCCTATACCCACCATCGCCGCCGTCACCGGCCACGCAGCCGCCGCCGGGATGCTCTTCGCCGTCAGCCATGATTACGTCGTGATGAGAGGAGATAAGGGCGTGATGTACATGAGCGAGATGGATATGGGGATGACGTTTCCCGAGTATTTTATGGCGATGTTTAGGTCGAAGATTGGGAAAGTGGGGGCGAGGAGAGATGTGTTGATGTCGGCGAAGAAGGTGAAGGCGGGAGAGGCGGTGGATATGGGGTTGGTGGATGGGGTGTATGAAGATGGGGAGAAGACGATGGATGCGGCGTTGAGGATGGCGGAGGAGTTGGGAAAAAGGAAGTGGAACGGAGAGGTGTATGCTGAGATTAGGAAGGCTATGTTTCCTGAGATTTGTGGAGTTCTGGGTTTGACCAGCAAATCTGTTGTAGCCGCCAGGCTCTGATCATATCTTTTTCAATCTCATTGCTGTAATGAAACAAAAGAACATCTTGTTTGTTTGGAATAATTGAAATGCAATTCCTTAGTTCACTTTTCTTTTGCTGTTTTTTGTATCAAGATTTCAACTCAACTCTGCCTGGAGTACGAATATCTGCAAGTTTTGATTTTGAAATGGAGGGTCGGCTAAGCGAGCCAACCCTATAAGGTTCCACAAATTATGTCGGCCATATGTCTTGATATCCATACAGCACTCACCAAACTAAGGTGAGAGTGGCATATTTAGCCAACCGACCCTTTTAGAATAAACAGTAGGGAAGGGAGAAGGATTTGTATTGAGCCAGTGACGTGTTGCTTACATAGCTGGCCAATGTGGGATATAAGTAACATTGAAGTACATAAGATTATGCAACAGTCAGAATGAAATATAACAGTTCTATGCTAGTAGTGGCTATGGGTTCATGTAGCACATTGCTTGAGCTTGTAGGTAATATGAGTCCCTGTACTTTCTGCCGGTTCCAATGTGAATTCCATTCTCCAGCCAGTCCTCCCGTTGTATCCAAGTGTCACGACCAGTGTCAAGAATAGCAAGAACCTGGGGTCAACAAGGGATGTTTGTTTCAGCGACTAACGTACAGAAATCTAGCAAGTTTTACAAAATAGACTAGTTATTACTGAAAATCAGTTCCATCTGCTGAGTGATGCAACTGTGTGCGAACTAAGATGTGACTGTTTAGTATATAGCATACATACGATAATACGTTATGGTGCGACTGTGTGTGAGGCAGTGAGGCTGCGAGCTAAGCTGTACTGTGTAGTATAGTATATGATAACAAGTTGTGGTATGACTGTGTCCGAACTAAATAAGATGGCTATTTAGGGAAGTTTGAAGAACAACATTAAGTAAATCACTTGAGGGATACTACAGCCTACGTTATATAACAAGTTATGGTGCAATCATAGACATACCGCCCCTCCTTTCCATGCAACAAACGGCTGGTTGGTTCTCGATGGCAAAACCTAAATCACAAAATAAGCATCACCTTGTGATCAATGAAAGAGTGACTTTTTTGCCAGCTTACTTGGACAGGCATGAGGCACCGCATAAGATAAATAAATTCAACCCTGACCATTTATTGACTAACAGCGTATCATCATCATACAATAAAACTTGCTACTGAGGCATTTGTAGACCTTCCTTTCATTTACTTCTATTAAGGAGCACGTGAGACATTAAAATGGCACCATTCATTTAAAGGAAATTCTTGACTAGCAACAGGTCCAATCACAATTATTAGCGTAAGCACTAACCTCAACGGTGTCTATTGCTTCTGCAGGAGGGATTGCATGTAGCACGCTGCATTAATCAGAACAAAGGGAATGATTTTGAACTGTTTCATTCATAGAAGCATGTTACTCTTGATCAATGTGCTGAAGTCAACATTTTTACGCATGCATGTCACAAACACTTCACTTTCTTTTCTTTTCACTTTACAAAATATTAAAGTAAGAAAAGCCTGAGAGAAAAAATGTACCCCCCCTCTATTGCAGAAATTAGACCATTTGTCAAAGCCACTCCACCAATCTACATCAAAATATGTTTCTCTTCAATCTACAAATGGTCAATAAATGAAGTACACTTGATAGGGTTGCAGACCTATCTTACCAGCTGTATGCTACAAAACAGTTTCCTTTTTAAATCAATGCGCCCTGTAAGTTTAATACCCTACAGTTAGACTTTGTTTGATCAAAGCAGATAATGCTAACAAGGAAAAAAAAATGCAAATCTGCCTACCCACAGAAAGAATGCTAATTGCAATAGCATCTGCTAGTCCCAACTTCTCTTCTTTCGTTGGCTTTGTTGCAAATACAGGGTAGTTGTCCCACGTTGGAAATCCACCACCGAAGCTAGCAAGAAAACTGTCCGACATATCTCTTCTTTGGAATTCAATGTCCCATCGTTCATCCAGCATATCATCATAATCATGGAACCTGGTGCGGTTACACATCAGAAGTTGGAACAATAGTTGAATCACAGAGCTATTTATGGGGGAAATTAAATTACCAAGTACGAGGAGGTGGAGGATAAACTTCAGGGACCAAAAGCATTGGGTAAAACAAACCCATAGGAGGAATCTGTTGCATACAATTATCAGAAATGGGTTACAAGAAGCAATATATTATGCCATTCTGTTCAGCTTTAGATAAAGGTTTAGCAAAAGCTTTAACAATTTGGTTTTGTTCAACAATATTGAGCAAGAAGAAGATACACTGCAAGCATCTGAGTGGCATTAACATCAGCGGGTTCACTAATTAATCTGTGCAAGGTATGTGTAGCCTTTTGATGATAAAAAATAACATATCAGTGACGCATTAACACAACATAACCTTAAGCAACACTAAATGTTGTCCTCCATAAGTTGTGATCACTCAATCCTTTCAGTAAAAGAAAAATGTGTATGAAAATAAGACACAAGTTCAATACATACGTTTAGCGCGGTTAGCCTTGTTTTGTGAGATCTAGGTGGCGTGCCATCTTCGTATGAGTGAACTATGGCAAGGGCTTCTACTTCTCCCTCCTAGGTTTATTGAACATATCAGAGGAAATTAACTTTAAATATACTGGCCAAACGAACGGAAAGAAAATGAATCTCACTTTGATTTGGCAACAAGACTCTTTTAGCCTGTTGAGCATTAACATATCTATTGGTTTCCCCGTACAGTCAGTTCGAATTGCAGGCCAGGTCTGATGATGTCTCTGTGTCCACAAAAGGCACCTCGAAATATCCTAACGGAAGTATAACATGAAGTCAGGGAAGCATAAAAAATCGAAAACAAGTTAAAATAAAATATCAAGACATGGAATATTATGTGATTGAATTTAAACGAATCTGAGAAAACTTATTCACACCTCACCACCGAAACCTAGTGTCTTAGATGTTGTGGGTAAAGACACTCCATCCTGAAACCAATACGCAAAATATTTAAAGCTATTGTCGAGCGGGAGGGCCTTGTACCCTGAAAGTTCATTAAACGTAACTGACAGATCAATTTTACCTCAATACACGTAACCGTTGTTAACTGAGCACCAATATTCACGATGCATGCTGTGGTTAGCCCATTCCCAAAAACTGCTGCAAGAGCTTCCTGTTTCAAGGAGTTCCACAATGTCTCATATATTAGGTAGATAACCGCAAGGATAGTTGGACAGCAACGGAGACAAATAGGTTTACATGAGACTTCAATTATTGCAAGTGCCACTGTTTTTCTTGATCGATAGATCAGACACTTAAGTTTCATCGTTTTTAGTCTCGAGACCAAATATTGAGGTCAGTCAAGGTTTACAAGAAATGAAATCAATTGGTAGGAAAAAATCAATTCACCTGATGGACCACTGCAAAGCTGAATTGCAAGTCCCGTAACAAGATGGACAAGATTTCTTTTATTTCTGCCAAAACAATAACAATCAATTCATCTGCTCAACATGATATGAATTAAAAACGAGCGGGACAAACACAAAAAAATTTGCACTTCAATAGCCATGCTTTATTACTTTGACCAGAAGCTAATAACAATTACGATGAATCAGAGATCTCCAATAAAGCAGCCCTTACAATGCTTAGCACCAGCATTTGAAATAATTATAAACTTCAGTTTTAACACATACAGATAATGTTTTTTGCACGTAGTAATGCAGAAAAAAAATTTCTGAAAAATCACATGACACAACTGGACCACAACGTTACTGGCAAATACAAAAATAACAATATGAATGTTGCATTTACATCATGGAGTTAAAACTGTTATTATTTTGGGAGCTAAAAACAGAACCTGACACACATAATAGTGATTTAGCATGACGAAAGAAATGACAAACAGAAACACAATCCAGCTTTGTTCAGAGATATTCGATTCTCAAAGACGGCTAGATCTCGCTGTACTAATCTAACAAGAGTTCATCACTCCTCAAGACACTGGAGCTCTTCAGATGCACGTAAAAGATGTGTTCTTACCTCTTATAGAAACAAGTTGGTATGCTACACCAAGTGCCAAAAGGAATTATTTAACAACAAAACGACACAATGTTCTCTCAGGTTGAGGCATATCTAACTTAATTAGACGTATCACTCTATCGTTTCGGTACATTCTCTCAAAAAACTCAACTTCTTTGCTTTGTGATATTATGCATCAGAGAAGAGTCCGCTAAAATAAGATGAGATAGAAAATACCTCGACTGTCAAAAGTTTCAGGTAAAACGACAACAGCAGAGTATGAATTTCTTTCAGCATGAGGTATCTGCAACTTTTCTACCAAAAGCCAGTCCCAGATAGCATAAAGGTCATCAATTACCTAAATATTTAAAGTGGTTAAATGTTTATTCTCAAGTGAACTTGCACTTACAAAAAGAAACATAAAATCCTCTGAGTATCTTAAATTTTATAACATATATGCTCCACAATTTGTGGATGCTTAATTGCTTACAAAAAATAATCTGTACAATGTCAAGATTGTGATACTTGTCTAGGTGAATCTGCAGATGTCATATATTTCCCAGAAATTGCTGTACAACTGCTTGAAGTTGGAATAGCTGTTTATCGACTTGACTTATGAAAGAAATTATCTTAACCTGCTGCATGGGATAGTACTGAGAAATATTGAGGTGCCCTCTACGAATTGGCCGTCTTATGCAATAGGGCTCAGCTGGGGAGATTCTTAGGGCTTCGTCCCCACAAATGAACTCTCTATATTTAAGTGCGCCAGCGACGCTTTCTTTGGAATCACTTGTTCCAGGCTGTTCGCTGGAGTCACTAGCTGCGCCATTGTCTGGTACATTTTCTGCGCAAGCTTATTGTCATCACTCATGATACACGTGATCTCTAAAATACATAATGGACTTTGTGTAGAGATTCAGGAGCTCTAAGCAAAACCTGCATCTGATGACAGTTGACATATCTCAAATCAAAAGCAAAATGTACTCTCACTTTTCCCCCTCCCTTCCATTCGAATGATTAAAGAAAAGGTATCGGTTTATATTGAGCACTGTTTTATCTATAGAAAATATTTGGATGTGATCTTTCGAAGACCCAACCAAGCTGTAGTCAACTCACACCAAGTATAGAACATATATTATTGGAAAGGGAATGATTCAAGTTCTTAAAGGTCATTATGCATATCTATAAGAATGCCCACTCAAAGTAGGATGCCATTCAGAAAGCGGAGAATAAGAACATTGAATTAATGATTCCAGTAAACAAAAAACCTAGTACTGATACCTGATGCTGAAGGGGGGCTGCACTTCTCAAAAACATCAGTCCAATCAAAGGCAGCATCCTTCATGTTAGTTTGGGGATTATAACCGTCAAGCCGTGCCATCTGCACAGTTAGATAGCTATCAACCATGCCTAGCTTTCGTGATGTACTGAATCAACTATAGCGTACCACAAGAAACCTATTTCTAAATTTAATTGTGGGAAAGGTCACAGGCTCACAGCTAAATGCACAGAAACAATGAAGGAACATATACTATAATTCCTAAAAATAAATAAGTTCTTTTATCAGCTGCATACCTTGCGTGAGAATGAACTATGTGCAACCTCTTCATCCAAATAAGGGATCTTTAATAAAGATGCAATCTGATACACCAAAAGAAACCATCAACTATTAAGTTTTGTAATACAAAATACTACCGGTTAGGAAGCAAAATGAAAATTAGGAATCAATTACAGTGTCATATGCCTCCTCTCGCTCCATATGTTGAGCAGTAGTTATTTGGGAATTAAGCATCTGAAGAAGGAGAACATATAACATAATTTAAGGCATCGAACGGGGATAAAGTACCACATGGCAGTTGAAGACAACCAATGAGTTTGTAAGTGAAAAATCCATTTCCAGAACCTGGTCTTGCAGATATTGCTTTGGCCCCTGGCTGCCTCCCCTTACATGTCTAGCTATGCAATGAGGAATGCTAAGAGGAATTTCTTGCTGAGCAAGGCCTATTCGAACGTTGGCAGAGCCTACAACCCAAAGAACCATTACTATATTACAAAACTATAGAGCTTGCACTATACCCCCAACAATGTACGCTTTTATTAGAAAAAGTCTCCATTTCCATCTTCTTTCTTTATTTTTTTCTTATATAGTTCTTATTATTCCGGAAATTTCCTAATTTTATTCGCATCACTTACAAACTCTTAACATATATCTGGTCTCCTACCTACACTTGTTACACACATACATAAAAGTAAATTAAAAACTCCACATTTGCAGCTTTAACAGCGCGTTGTATATCTTTATACCATTTCACTTAATTGTTGGCTGTTGCGCAACACATTTTTTCATGCATATTCCGAAGTAACAAACTTAATAAAGGTTTTGCACATTATGATATTATCCATTGAGCACTAATTTCATATGATTACTACTTGTCCCCTCCTTCATGTCCCCTAGTTTGCAGAGTGAGTTTTTTTTTCCGTTTCAATAATGTAGGGTGGAAAACCCTAATTGAAACAATGATAACTACGGGAAGCTAAGGCATGAAAACCTGGGTTAATGACAACAATTTTAGACCCTCGTTCCGATGCAAGCTGCGACGGAACCGCCGATTTCAAATAATCCTGAAAAATCATAAGCAGGAAAGGTTTTAATTATCATAAACCAATCAACGGAAATAGGAAGCCACTATCAACCTCTACGCAAATTACAAGAACAATTTGCAAAATTAGGATTTATTTCTGACCATTGCTGGCTTCAGAAGACGTTTCAGCTTCAAGCAGTCGTCTCCGAAGCTCGACTCAACTGACGAAGCTTCAGAAATTCAACAAGAGCGACGCAGTGTTTTGCAAATTCAAGTTCAACAGAATTTACAAAATCATGTCACAACTTTACACAAATTCCAATTTCATGAATTTCAAACATTGACCGTGAGCAAGGGGGCATGACTGGAAATTCATCGTTCCACCACGTGGCTAATTATTATTGGATAGTGAGACGTGTGAAGCTGCATGCCAATTCGTCAAAATGGGCCCCTATATAAGCCCGACTGGTCTAGCGTCTTCGATTCCACAGCCATCGGAGGAGAAGATTCTGTCGGATTTAATTCTCAATTATTTTTCTGCAACTGCAATTCGATCGGAGCAGCAGCCATGGGATTTACGACTTTCACAGGGAGGCTTTTGTTCGCGTCAGTGTTCCTACTCGTCGCGTGGCAAGAGTAAGAGAAGCTCTCGCTTCTTCTTTTTTATGTGAACGAATCGGATCTGTGTGTGTCGTGCTGAGTAATGTGTCTGTGTGTATGTAATTTTGTTGATGATGATGAATTAGGAAGTTGTGTTTTGGATTATTAGAATCTAATAATGCATTGATCTTATTGCTGCTTTCAACACGGTGCGTGGTTTGTCTCAGGGTTTGAAATTCGAGTTAGGGTTCTTGTGGATTTGGTTTAGATGTGTTGATTGTTTTGAGAGAATATTATGAAGGATGCTATTATTAAATTATTTGATGAGATAGATTATGCAAAAAGTGATGCTTTTTTTAAAAATCCTTGTGCTGTTGTATCCGTAGGTGAATGCTAAATTTAATTTTTTGCCATTTGAGAATATTTTTTCATATAGTTCGCTTAAGTTCTGAATGTTCAAGTATAAATCCTCGGTGCTCTCTTTGTTCAGTGTTTTTTAAATTTGGGTTTTATAGGTCCTTGTTGCTACGCACAGATGGGAGATATAAAGAGTGGTTTAAGAAATGAGTTGTGAATATATTTATGAAACTTGTGTCATGTGTCAAATTGTGATGATCAGACATGCTGGAGGTGGTTTCTGATCCATTGGGACCAGTTGTTTTGTATGTTAGGTGTATGCCGTTGGTGATATTTCTGACCATGATGTTGTTGAGTTGTTTATTTAGTTTATATGTTTAGCCCTTACGGTGAATGCTTCATCTTGGTCGTGGCTTTGTATGGACTACATCACCCAAATCTGTGGTGACCCCAAAAACTCGTCTTCTTTGTTGCATTTTGTTAGCGTTTCAGACTTCTCATAATTGTTCGGTACTGGCTGGCTGTAACGATGTGGTTAGATTGCTAACCTTGTAGTACTCTACTTGCAGGTACAACCAATTCGGTGCCGACGGTGGTCCTGCTGCGAGGTCTTTGAAACCAAAAATAGATGGTCTCTCTCGACTTGTATCATCTAAGACTGGTGTCCAACTACCAGCAATAGATGTAAGAGATCTTTTAACACTTTCTTCACGCATTTTGGGGATCATATTTCTTGCATTTTCTGATATGCGTCTCACATTGAGCAGGCTAAATCAGTGGTTGCTGCTTCCATTGCCATGAAGGGACTGGGCGGCGTTCTTTTTGTTCTTGGCAGTTCAGTTGGTGCTAATATCCTGGTTTGTTCCCTCTTTTTATATTTAATTTTCTCAACTGTCCACTGCTTCATTTTAGACTGAGGTAAGATCTCTGTATTTCGATTCCAGCTTATGCATCAGGCTATCTTCACGCCAATAGTGTATGACTTCTACAAGCACGATGTGAACAAGAAAGCATTCACCAGCATCTTGGTGCCATTTGTTCAGGTAATAAAAAAACATCAAGTTGTTGTAGCTTTGTTACTTGCTACGTATCATTTATGAGCATGATATGGGCAGTCTTACTCTTACACATTCCACATTGACACGTCTCTTGCAGAACATGGCCCTTCTAGGCGCACTACTGTTCTACGTGGGCATGAACAATTCCACCCCAGTGCGACATCAACCCAAGAAAAGAGTACACAAACCTAAAGCAAATTAAAAGGATTCCCAGAATTTTATAGCATGATCTAAACTTTTTTATCACCCTTTGTTTGAACTGGGTTTATTAGCATTGTAGGATTATTCCCTGTATTTGTATTCAGATTTTTTGTCAACTAATTTCTGCCGGAAAGACTTTTAAGTTTACCCCAAAGTTATTTTCTGCTATTTCATTTTCAGTTTTGATTCCAATTCACTGTTCTTTTGAATAAAATGATTTCCAGTTCGAGTCAAGTTAACAAAAGTCTTTCACTTTTTTTGTGAGATCCCCATGTTGAGCCAAATCTTAAATCAATCCTATTCTCGAGAGTCAACAAAAGCACACACAACTGGCTCATGTGGTACCTGTTTAATCTCATATTATTGTAAGTGTTCTCTGCATCATATGTTTGTATACCAGATAAGCATTATATAGAATCATCAGCTCTGAAGTCCAAACGAACAACCTCTACTTGATCTTACAATGTCCAGCTACAACAGAACAGAAGAGCTCCAATCCTTCGATGAATCAAAACTTGGCGTCAAAGGCCTGGTTGATGCACAAGTCACCCAAATCCCCCGCATCTTCATCAATCCCTCCACAGCAGAATCTCACAAAGCTGCGCCCCATGGACAGTTCAAGTTCCCAATAATTGACCTTCAAGGTATCAAATTTCAAGACCAAAGCGAGCGCCAGAGAGTCATTGATCAAGTCAGAGTTGCATCTGAGGAATGGGGTTTCTTTCAAGTCATCAACCATGGGATTCCAAGCCGTGTTCTGCAAGAGATGGTAGATGGAGTCAGAGGATTTTTTGAGCAAGATGATGCAGTCAAAAAGGAATGGTACACAAGAGATATCAACAAGAAAGTGGTGTATAATAGCAACTACGATCTTTTTAGCGCTCCTGCTGCTAATTGGAGGGACACCTTTTACTGCCTCATGGCTCCCAGTCCTCCAAGCCACCATGAACTGCCTCAACCTTGCAGGTAAGAACCAACATTAAGAATTTTGGCATTTATAATGATAAAAATATTCAGCATTGTTACATTTGATGGAATTATGTAGGGACATCATGATTGAATACTCGGAGCGAGTAGTAGGACTGGGCAAACTGCTGTTGGAACTGTTATCAGAGGCTCTTGGGCTCAACAAGAATCATTTGAATGACTTACAATGCGGCGAGGGGCTTGCAGTACTGTGCCATTACTATCCAGTTTGCCCCGAGCCAGACCTGACCTTCGGAACAAGTAAGCATACAGATAATGATTTCATCACAGTACTTTTACAGGACCTGATCGGCGGGCTCCAAATCCTCCATGAGAATGTTTGGGTTGATGTGCCTCCTTTTCAAGATGCACTTGTTGTCAACATTGGTGACCTTCTGCAGGTAATCCAGCTTATTCGACATGTCTTTTTACTCACTAGTATCTGCTTTTCTTAATGTTCTTCCCTCTTTTTTTCCAGCTTATTTCAAATGATAAATTCAAAAGTGTGGAGCACAGAGTGGTGCTGGAAAATAAATTAGGCCCAAGAATATCCATTGCTGGATTTTTATCCACATCTTATCAACATGGATCGATACTGTATGGACCGCTTGAGGAACTTCTGTCAGAAGACAATCCTCCGAAGTACCGGGCAACCACAGTTAGAGACTACATTCTCTACTCCAATGGGAAAGGTCTAGATGGAGTGTCTCCGCTACTGAGTTACAGGCTCTAGAACTTGATTACTCGAATTATCTCGCTACATCCTTGTTGAGAAAATGTAAGTGCCCTGACAAAAATATTTATATAAACTAAGTTTCATCTAAAGGGAAGTATCAGACTCATTTGTAAGTTTATAACTGTTAGTATTTGTCGATTATTCGGGTATTTGCCTAGGATGCATCCCCAGTATCCGGCAGAGCAAGAAAAATTAGAGTCAAATGAATGTCTGTATCGAGATGTGCTTGGACAGACCTGGTTCTGACTGATAAACCAAGGAGCTGGAAAGATGGTTGGCATGCTAATTCCTAATTTCTTAGGATATAAACGGTCTTCTAAATCCTGTGAAGAGGAACAAAATGGTGATTGGGACTGATTTAAACAGGCAAAGTGAACTAAAAGCCTTTGATGATACAAAAGCCGGCGTTAAAGGACTTGTCGACGCAGGAGTGAAAAAATTACCTAACATATTCATCCATCAGCAAGACAACGAGGATAAAAATACAGTAACAGATTCGCCCGGGGAGGTGAATTCAAGAGCCATTCCAACAATCAACTTGCATGGTTTTAGTGCTGATCCAGTTGCCCAAAGTTCCATCGTTGGTAAGATTCGCGAGGCCTGTGAGACCTGGGGATTCTTCCAAGCTGTGAATCATGGAATACCCGTAAATGTGTTGGACGAAATGATGGATGGCATGAAAAGGTTTCATGAGCTGGACAATGAGGTCAAGAAACAAATGTACACTAGAGATCCTTCCAGGAAAGTGAAGTTTGTGAGCAGTTTTGATCTGTTTCAGACACCAACAGCTAGCTGGAGAGACACTTTCGCTTGCGACATGGCTCCAGTTCCTCCAGACGCGCAACTCGTTCCTGAAATATGCAGGTAGAAAACCAAATCTCATAACTACAATTTTCAATGTAGTAGTATAAGTAGCCTTAAGTATACATTTGGGCATTTTTATGCAGAGATATAGTGTTCAAATTCTCCGAGCATATCATGGAATTTACAACTAAAATCATGGAGCTCATATCCGAAGGTCTTGGACTAAACCCGGACCACCTGAAATACCATAATTGTAGCCAGTCGCTTTTGGTTATGGGGCACTATTATCCAGCTTGCCCTGAACCAGAACTGGCAATGGGAACCCTTACGCACAGAGACAGCGGAGTTCTGGCCGTAGTTTTACAGGATCAAATCAGCGGTCTACAAGTTGAATATGAAAATCGTTGGTTTGACATCACATCCGTCCCCGGAGCACTCATTGTAAACATTGGTGACTTGTTACAGGCAAGAATGTTGTCCACATTATCTAGTTAAAATTTTACAGACAGATCAAAGTTCAAAAGTGTCATTCCTTTTTTTTTGTGATCCAGCTGATGTCTAATGGAAAGTTGAAAAGTGTGAATCACAGAGTTGTGTCTAAAAGAATCGGGCCACGAATTTCAGTAGCATGCTTGTTGAGATCTGAAGGCGCAACGATAGGAAATGTACCGAGAGTTTTCGGGCCATTTCAAGAGCTGATAACGGAAGATTGCCAGCCAGTTTACAGGAACATAACATTGACCGAGTATCATGCGAAGAAGTACTCGAAAGGACTGAATAGATCGTCTGTGCTAGACCATTTCAAGCTCTGAAGGAACTCAAAAAATGTACCTCAGTTTTTTTTTTTGATGAAAAAATGTACCTCAGTTTTTGAATACAACACTTCACTATCTGCCCCTGTCTGTAATACTATATATTTTAATTAGTATTTTTATCAATCTAAAACCATGAAATTAAATAATACTATTAGTTTTTAATTGTGATACGTCGATTTGACACGTGGCAGCATGTGCATCAGAGCCTCATCATCTGCCAATCCTTTACCAGAAAAAGCTTCACTCATCAGAAACTCTCCTATCAAAATGGCGACAACTGCTCCGGCTGAGAATTCGCCGCCGCCGTACGATCGATTGAAAGAGCTTGTAATCTTCGACGAGACGCAAGCTGGAGTCGAAGGACTTGTTGACAGCGGAATCACTAAAGTCCCTCGCATCTTCATCCGCCCCGCCGACGAAATTGCAGCCAATTTTCCCGTCGCCAACGATCACAACAAGTTTTCTATCCCAGTCGTTGATATTTCAGTGAACCGTGAAGAATCCGTTTCTAAAATCCAGCGCGCGGCAGCCGATGTAGGGTTTTTCCAAGTTGTGAACCATGGTGTACCCGACGAGGTTATGGAGAGGATGCTGGAAGCGACTCGGAGGTTCCATGAGCTTCCGGCTGAGACGAAGAAGAGGTTTTACTGCAGAGGATCAGGAAGGAAGTTCACGTATGCGAGTAATTTTGATTTGTACGAATCAAAGACTGCGAATTGGAGAGACACTACATTTTGTGCTATGGCACCTGATCCTGTTGATCCTCAGCAATTGCCAGATGTACTCAGGTGCGCAATTTTTAATCTGAGAATAGAAAATTGATCTGTTTATATTTCTTTTTGAATTTGATCAATTAAATTTTCTGAGTAGAAGCTTTTGTTTAAGTGATGCATGATGCTAGATGTATGATTTAGTATTTGACACCGCCAGGGATGAAATAATGGAGTATTCGGAGCAAGTTACAAAGCTGGCCGTAGTCTTGTTTGAGTTGTTATCAGAGGCGTTGGGTCTGGAGCCGAATTATCTCAAGAACATAGATTGTGCGATAGGCCATGCGATTCTGTGTCATTATTATCCGGCATGCCCAGAGCCTGAGCTAACTTTGGGGACTTCGAAACATTCAGATCCGGATTTTCTGACCATCTTGCTTCAAGATCATATTGGTGGACTTCAAGTGCTTTATGAGAATTGTTGGGTCAATGTTCCCTGGGTGCCTGGAGCTCTGGTTGTAAATATTGGAGATCTATTACAGGTACCTTTTTCATTTGTTTCAATAAATGTGAAGCAAACCTTGTCGGGTATATAAGTAACATTGATTTATTTAAATGGACATGTGAACAGAATCATGCATATATCTATTGCTGAGTTTACTGGACCAAGCAGCAACAGTCAAGGGATTGTAATAATATTTTTTGGCATTTCATGATCCCCTCGAGTATGCAGTTTGCAACATATCATAGTACAGAGCATATAAAATACGGTATATGTACCTTGTAGGTCACTTCTCCGAGTTTAGAGGTGAACATGTAAGTTTTTCTGTTGGTTACAGGCTATAACTTACAGCCTTATGGGACATGTATGTTATACTGCAGACATCTGTAATCTACCGTAATAACTTGTTTTTAGTTTATCATATTTTGTTACAGATATTAACATATTGTTTTTTCCCGCGAATTAAAGTTTGATTGACCAAAGTCTGACCTCCACATCCAATTTGACTATGAGCTGGTGGTGGCAGATGTATCATACTTTATTTGAATTCATGGGGTTTTGAATGAATGTTATAAAATCTCAGAACTTAATGTGTGATTTTTTGTTTTTATTTTTTGTTTTATAAAGCCTTAATGTGTGTGTGCTTTAATACATGATCTGTTATTTTAAATTTGATAATGATTACCGGATTTTTGCGGGCTTACTAATAATTGTGCTTTTGTTGATAGCTGTTTGTGCTGTATCTTTTCAGCTCATATCGAATGACAAATTTAAGAGTGTCGAGCACCGGGTCGTGGCCAATCATGTTGGACCAAGAATGTCAGTTGCATGCTTCGTCACTCCACATCGCTACCCTACAGGCAGAGTTTATGGCCCTATTAAGGAACTTTTATCAGATACAAATCCCCCTGTCTACAGAGAAACAACCATTCCTGAGTTTGTCAAACATTTTTACTCGAAAGGACTTGATGGAAAATCTAAACTAACACATTTCAAGATGTGAAGGTATCTGTACTGTACCAACACCATTACTGAGATCATCAATGTCACTGTGCCTCTTAATTCGCGAATGTTGATTCTGGTGAGATCAAGGTGCATGGATTGTGTGAGATGCTTCCTTACTGTTAGCTATATCAGCCCAGTGACTTGTACATTAGATATTGTAGTATTGTCTTTGCTTTTAATTTGGACTACACAGAAAAGTAGTGGCTGCTTTATATGCATAGTGTTATCCCTAATTTAGTGCTTTGTATGGTGAGTTCGGAACATTCATACTGTGTAATCAAAAAAGAAGAAGAAAAGAAACAGTCATACTGGATTGTACTTCTGATTTGCTGAAAAAACATGCTTGTGATATCTTTTGCCCTGTCTTCTCCTTTCCGGAACTTGCACCTTTGTTTATTTGTCTGAGATCTGCTCGACCGAGGTTGTTATGCTTTTTTCTTTTTTTGAGGCTGTTAGTTTGGAAATACATTATGTTCAATTTACTTGAAACATGCATGTACAAAACTAAATCTTATTTACAATTTTACTTGAACATGTAAGTAGATTTGATGTCGTAGTATATGGCCTAAAGTATACACTGGGCATAAAAATGCAGAGATATAGTGTTCAAATTTTCCCGACCATATCATGGAATTTACAACTAAGATCATGGAGCTCTTATCCGAAGGACTTGGACTCAACCCGAACCACCTGAAATACCATAACTGAAACCAGTCACTTTTGGTCATGGGCACTATTATACAGCTTGCCTGAACCAGAACTGACCATGGAACCCTTACGCACAGGCACAGAGACAGCGGAGTTCTGGCTATTGTCTTACAGGATCAAATCGGTGGTCTACAAGTTGAATATGAAAATCAGTGGTTTGACATCACACCCATCCCCGGAACAATCATCGTAAACATCGGTGACTTG
Source organism: Rhodiola kirilowii (assembly GCA_033675215.1). Taxonomy (NCBI): domain Eukaryota; kingdom Viridiplantae; phylum Streptophyta; class Magnoliopsida; order Saxifragales; family Crassulaceae; genus Rhodiola; species Rhodiola kirilowii. The sequence goes on from CM066194.1 coordinate 5,340,778, forward strand.
TTACAGGCAAGAATGTTGTCCAAATTGTTTAGTTAAATCTTTACAGACAGATCAAATTTCAAAAATGTCATTCCTTTTTTTTGTGTGATGCAGCTGATGTGTAATGGAAAGTTCAAAAGCGTGAATCACAGAGTTGTGGCTATAAAGATCGGGCCACGAATCTCAGTAGCATGCTTGTTGAGATCAGAAGGCGTGATAGGAAATGTACCGAGAGTTTTCAGGCCATTTCAGGAGCTAATATCGAAAGATTGCCAGCCAGTTTACAGGAACATAAAATTGACAGTGAATCATGCGAAGAAGTACTCGAAAGGGCTGAATGGATCATCTGTGCTACACCGTTTCAAGCTTTGAATAAACTCAAAAAAAAAAAAAGTCTACCTCACAGTTTGAAATGAATACAGCACTTCAGTCTTCACTATCTGCCCCTTGTATGTAAAACTATATTTCAGTTCGGCGCAGCAAAATGATATCGTTTTGTTATATTTTAAAAATATTAATTTGTATCTTTTTTTAAATCTAAAATTATATAATTAATAAATTATTTACGCAGCATAAGTTTACGTCCAATCGAAAAAAAAAATTGTGATATACGTGGATGTGACACGTGGCAGCATGTTCGCCATCATCAGACAATCCTTTATCAGGAAAATCTTCACTCGATCATAACAAACTCTCCTAACAAAATGGCGGGAACTGATTCGTCTGAGAATTCGTCTGAGGATTCGTCGTCGCCGGACGATCGATTGGGAGAGCTTGTACTCTTCGACGTGACGGAAGCTGGCGTCAAAGGCCTCGTTGACAGCGGAATCACAAAAGTCCCTCCCATCTTCATCCGCCCAGCCGATGAAATCGCCGCCGATTTTCCCGTCGTCAACGATCACAACAAGTTTTCTATACCAGTCGTTGACATTTCAATGAACCGTGAAGAATCGGTTTCTAAAATCATGCGCGCAGCAGCCGATGTAGGGTTTTTCCAAGTTGTGAACCATGGTGTACCAAACGAGGTTATGGAAAGGATGCTGGAAGCGACTCGGAGGTTCCATGAGCTTCCTGATGAGGAGAAGCAGATGTATTACGGGAGAGGAAAGGCAACGAAGTTTCTGTATATGAGTAATTTTGATTTGTACAAATCAAGGACTGCTGACTGGAGAGATAATACGTTTTGTGCTATGGCACCTGATCCAGTTGATCCTGAAGAATTGCCAGATGCAATCAGGTGCTCAGTTTTTAAATCGAGAATAGAAAAATCATGTGTTCATGTTTCTTTTTTATTTGATCAACTGAATTTTTTGAGTAGCAGCTTTTGTTTAAGTGATATGCACATGATGCTAGATGTACAGTATGATTTAGTATTTGACAAAATGACACTGCCAGGGATGAATTAATGGAGTATTCGGAGCAAGTTATAAAGTTGGCAGTAGTCTTGCTTGAGTTGTTATCAGAGGCGTTGGGTCTGGAGCCGAATTATCTCAAGAACATGGATTGTGCGATAGGCCATGCGATTCTGTGTCATTATTATCCGGCATGCCCAGAGCCTGAGCTAACTCTGGGGACTTCAAGACATTCAGATCCGGATTTCCTGACCATCTTGCTTCAAGATAATATTGGCGGACTTCAAGTGCTTTATGAGAATTGTTGGGTCAATGTCCCTTGGGTGCCTGGAGCTCTGGTTGTAAATATTGGAGATCTATTACAGGTACTTTCTTATCTCTTTCAATAAATGTGAAGCAAACCTGTATGTAGTAGGCATAAGTGAGATTGGTCTATTTAAATGGAACGTGTGAACAGAATCATGCACATATATCTATTGTTGAATCTACTGGACCAAGCAGCAACAGTCAAGGGATTGAAATAATACTTTTTGGCATTTCATGATCCCCTCGAGTATGTGGTTTGCAACATATCCATAGTACAGAGCATATAAAACACTGTATATGTACCATGTAAGTCACTTCTCTGAGTTTTAGAGGTGAACTTGTAAGTTTTTCTGTTGGTTTCAGCCTTACGGGACATGTAAGTTATACGCAGACCTCTGTAATATGCCTAGAGAACTTGTTTTTTAGTTTATCATAATTTGTTACAGATATTAACACATTGTTTTTTATTTGACCAATTGAGGGTTTGATTGACCAAAGTGTGACTTCCCACATCCAATTGACTGTGAGCTGGAGATGGCAGATGTATCATACTTTATTTGAATTCATGGGGGGTTTTGAATGTGTTATATAAAATCTCAGAACCTAAATGTTTGTTTGTTTTTTCTTCATGTTTTACAAAGCCTTAGTGTGTGTGCTTTGATACATGGTCTGTTATTTTACGTTGGAGAATGGTTATTTGATTTTTGCTTGTTTACTAATTATTGTGCTTTTGTTAATAGCTAGCTGTTCTGTTTGTGCTGTATCTTTTCAGCTCATATCCAATGACAAATTTAAGAGTGTCGAGCACCGGGTCGTGGCCAATCATGTTGGACCGAGAGTGTCAGTTGCATGCTTCGTCACTCCACATCTCTACCCTACAGGCAGAGTTTATGGCCCTATTGAGGAACTTTTATCAGATACAAATCCCCCTATCTACAGAGAAACAACCATTCCAGAGTATGTCAAATACTTTTACAAGAAAGGACTTGATGGAAAATCTAAACTAATACATTTCAAGCTGTGAAGGTATCTTATCTCTACCAACTAACACCATTGCTGAGATCATCAATGTCACTGTGCCTCTTAATTCGTGAATGTTGATTCTGGTGAGATCAAGGTTGTGTGAGATGCTTCCTTACTGTTAGCTATATCAGCCAAATAACTCTTGTACACATTGGATATTAGTATTACAGTATTGTCTTTGCTTTTAATTTGGACTACACAGAAAAGTAGTGGCTGCGTAGTGTTATCCCAAATTTTGTGATTTGTATGATCCACCATGCACGGAGAGTTCAGAAACAGACTCAACAGTCATACTGGATATTGTACTTCTGATTTGTTAAAAAAAAACGTACTTGTGATATTTTTGGCCCTGTCTTCTCCTTTGAGGAACTTGGACCTTAGTATATTTGTTTGAGATCTGCTCGACCTAGGTTGTTGTTGTTGTTGTTGAGGTTGTTAGTTTGGAAGAATACATCATTTTTAATTTACCAAGGGATTTTATGGATCCAGTTACCACTTACCAGTATCATGTTTGACCTATTTTTCCTCATTAACTTTCTTTTACATAAATAACAACTTTCATAATGACGAAAGCTTAAATTAATTCTTTGTTTTAGGATTTATGTGGACCAGTTATATCTCAGTTTTTTTTAATCATTTCCAGTGGCGGCCCTAAGTCTTTATTTGATTGGGGCATACAATATTTTCTAAGTTACAAGGGGCAATAACCAATTTTACAAGATTTGAGTAAGCTCATTTTAATCTACTAAACTCAATTTGAGAAGATGAATCAAAACTCATTAAGTATTTGACTTTAATGAACTTAACTTAATTTGATTGGAAAAAAAAAACTTAATTTAAAACAAAACAAAAAACAGAACTTTTAGTTCGAATATAAGAAATTAACTTAATGCGCGTACGGAAGCAATGCGTGGAGTGTTCATTTGCAAGATTACTACAGTACATTATTAGCCAACTAATTAAAACACGACAAGTGTTGGTTCAGACTCTCTATAAGTTGCTAAAAAATCATGCTTTCAATAGGAGTTTTCTGCAGATGGGGGTTTACCAAATTTGATAAAGTTGATAGCTTTGATATGAAATGGGTGAAATTGTTGATGAAGATGATGATAATGAGTTGTTCTTTTGTTCAAGTGATTGCAGAAGGATGAGAGACATCCCAGGTACTCCCAAGACCTTCACTGGATTCTTGCTCAGGATTGCACAGCTCATCTCTGCAACTGGTTCACTTTATAACTATATCAATGTCCCCAGTTCATGTGCGTCTCTGGATTCTTCCAGGTGATTGATGTCTGTCCGCCCCCAATTTTTGATGAATTGTATGTTTTGCGTTGTACCATGTAGATAGATAATGTTACTGAAGCTTAGAGATCATCTGTCAGCATGTTGTGTAGCATAAATCCTAATCCATGGGCCATGACTGCTTTAATTTGTCACCTATAAATTAGTATCAGAATAATCAAATTGTCTTAAGTCTTTTACGGTTGCTAACTTGATCCTAAGTAAAAGTCCCTCTAAATTTTTGCAGTTCTTGATGTTTTTTTGATCACATGTTGAACTGAACCTTAACATTGCACATCATGTAGTAACTATCTCGGTATCTCATCTCCGTATTGTTCTTGCCAATCATGTGGAGCGCTATATTCTTCTTGTATTTCCTGACATGTAAGAATGTCGTCCACGACACCAACCTTATCAGTGTCTTGGTTATAACAGGAGACTCGGTATGCATTATTCGCCTCATAATTAAGCGTTACAAATTAGTGAACTTTTTCGTATTTGTTCTTTTAACCAATTAGCACTTGTCTGAAATCTAAAGTAGGTGATGGCATTTTCTGGTCTGGCATGTGCATCAGCCTTATTTGGCGTCGCTATGTACTTCAACGACAAGGTACAACTTCGTCATGGAGCCGGATGCCCTGAACTTTGGATGTCATCAGTCTTTGCCCTCATGAGTTGCTCCATCAATTTTACATCATTTTTAGTCGTCCTTTGGGCGACTGCTAAACATTGAGGAGTAACTTCACTAGATCTTCAGGACACATTATATTCGCAAACTCCGATGGAGTATAGATTTGATGAACCAAATATTTACAGTAGCAGAGCCAAACAGAACAAGTTGGCAGCCATGTCTGGATGAATTTCATTGCAAACCAGCTGGAAGAACATGAATTGAGAAGCATTGAGGTACTACATAAATCATGTTTCTGCTCCTTTTTAAGCACTCAGAGTCGAACCAAATTCAACATCTTGCAATTCACTTTCATCTTACGAGTATAAATACATGATATGACCAATGGGAGTCTCGCCGTGATCTGACGAGTATGAACTTGACTATTCAGGTACAAAAGTGAATCGGAACAAAGTAGCGAATATTAAACATGAATTATATGATTTGCTCTCGACTTCTAAAACCTTTATTTGGTTTGATTGTCATTATTCGGGAAGTCTTAAATTCTTATATATTATTACATCTGTTGTCTTCCAAGAGCAATAAACTATACTCAGTTTGCTCAGTTACATTACATCTTCCCCAGTTTTAGACATATTCATTTTTTTTTACCTTCTTATTTCATTTCGAAGAGGATTCCCCATTTTTCTTTTTCTCCTTTATAACTGTTGGAACCTTGTTTTGATGATACAAACACTTAATTAATATGTCATTTTAGTGTGCAGAAATCAAATAAAGAATAATTGCAGATTGAAGTATATCTCCATCAATTAAATTGGCAGAGTAAATGAGGGATATGAATGCTGATTGAAGATGTAATTGCAAGAGTAAATGCTGATGGAAGAGCCGTTTGATTAGCAATCACTTATGGAAAGAAAGTCAAGAGATTGATTAGCTATTAAGGAAAGCATTTACACTCACGACATAAATAGTGATGCAAGCCGTTTGAATTAGTGATCAATTTGGAAAGCCAATTGAAGAGGCATTAAAGAGGCGAGTCAATTGGGAATTCAAGTGATGCATTCAAAACAACAAATAAAGAGCCCAAAGCATTTGAAGAATGAAATGAAAGCCATTTAAGGAAAGCATTTACAAGCAAGTAAAACGGCAGAATTAAGAAGAAGAGTAAATGCATTTGAATACAAAGAATACATGTTGAAGAACAAGTGAAGGGTCTTCTAGCCGTTCGTATGGCCAACGTCTAGGAAAACATTCAAGAGGCTAGCATTTACAACAATCAATGAGGCCGAGTAAAGTATACTAATGAGGCCGAATATGAAGAAGCAAGATGACTTGCAAAAGAAGATGAACCTCCACTCTATATAAGGCAGTTGAAAGCACAAATTAGAGTGGGCGAACATAAAAAGAAAAAGCTACGGCATTGAAGCAAAGGTTTGCTGAGAAAGAGAACGCAAGGAGGCGAGAAGCTCGAACCAAATTACTCTATCGGATTGAGTAGTAGTCATCAAAATAGAGTCTAGTTGAAAAATCTATTTTGTAAACTCTACAAGTACATCGGAATAAAGGGTAATCAGTTCGCAAATCTTTTCAGAGCAATCTGAAAGTTAGTGGTTTTTACTTTATCATCATTGTGATAAGGTTTTCCACTATACATAAGTGCGTATCTACTTTCGTCATTATTTTCCTGCAAAAATATTTCCGCTACTATCTGACCATCAGACAGAAACACACTCTGTGACTTCCGTCTGACAGATTTCTAACAGTAATGATCCAACACGTGGTATCAGAGCCGAGTGCTCTAGATTTATCTGTTAGCTTTGCAGGAAAAATATGTCGATTAACGATTCTTTCTGGAAACCGCCGCTACTAAAACCTGGACAATTCGACTGGTGGAAGGATCAATTTGAAGCCCATGTCTGCTCTCTGGACGGACAGCTCTGGGGGATATTCGAGACAGGACCACTTCCAATTCCACTAGACAGAACAGACCCCACTAAACCAGTGGAGAAAACCAAGGACAAATACACTGATGAGGATTACAAGGTTTTGGAAAAGAACGCCCGAGCAAAGAAAGTCCTTTACATGGCACTCTCACCTGGAGATCAAATCAAAGTGGCAATGTACAAAACCGCCAAGGACATGTATGATGGACTGGTAAGACTGTATGGAGGAAACATAGATATCAAGAGGAATAGGATTCTGGCTGCCACCAAAGACTATGAGACGGTTATGCAAACGAAAGATGAATCACTGGAAGATTTCTACACCAGGTTCCAAGTCATAATCGGACAGCTAGATTACCTAGATGAGAAGCTACCCGAGTGGAAAATCACCCATCAATTCATGCAAGCCCTAAATTCTAAGTGGGATCATGTAACCTTGGCATTGCAGGCTCAAAGAGGAATCAAAGAAACCACACTGGAAGAGCTGGTAGCAAATCTAGAGTCAAGCTGGAATTGTGGAGAGGAAGATGGCCAGGAGACAGACTGATAAGTCTCAGGCCATCGCATTAAAAGTTGAAAAAGCCCTTGCACAAGCAACCGAGTCATCAAATGAAGAGGAGGACAAAATAGCTCTACTAACAAGAGCCCTCACTAGAGCCAACTTTGGTAGAGGACGGAACTCCAAAACAGAAGGAAATCGAGGTAATTCCTTCAGAAGGAACCGAGATACTGGTAATTCCTCCAAAGGGAACCAGGATGCTGCTTCAAGTGAAAATGGAAGAAACCCAGGGCAGCAGGAAGACAGAACATGCTGTCACTGCCAGAAGAAGGGGCATCTTTCTAAGGACTGCTACAGTAAAAAGAAAGGAGAGCCACCTGCCCAGAAAGGAGAAGAATCCGCCCCCAAACAAGCTCATGCCATGTTTGCTGTATGGGGAGACTCGGAAGAAGGCAGTGATGATGGAATCAACACAAAGGATGCTTGCTTAATGGCTCACTCCTCAAATAATGAGGTAATAGACGATGACTCCTTTGTTGATAAAGTATTCTCTGAATCTGATCTTGCAGAAACAATTGCTAAAGTTCTGGCAAGAAACCAAGAGCTTAAGGACAGAATTGAAGAAATGCAACAGGATCATCGTGATGACATCGCAGAAAACTGCCTCTGGTCTACCAAGGCCATGCGTCTTGAAAAGGAGAAGGCAGAACACGTGTGCATATGTCATACATGTGAGGAAAGAAAGGAAGAGGTCAGTGAGCTCAGCAATGGTCTAAGACAGATGACCCTAGGAAACAGTGAGCTAATGGACTTCCAAGCCAATATTGAAGAGTTAACTGATGAACTGAACCATCTCAGACGAGATAATGAAGAACTACTCCAGACAGTGCAAAGTCTAAGACTCGAGGATATCGCAAAGAAGGAGAATTGGCTCCATGAGATGGAAGCAAAAAGGGTAGATGAAGTAAAGACGGACTTCAAGAAAAAGTTCGTCTGCCCAGGGCTAGGCTATGAAGATGAAGAGAAAGCTGAAAAAGGAAAGGGAAAGATGACAGAACAAGGAGAATGTTCTCGCCAGGAAAGACGACCACAAACCATCAGACGGACAGAGAGGGAAGATAGGTCACAGGAGGAATTCAATATCCACGACAAGGACTCTGTCCCCTACAAGGCTCGAAAAGGCTACAAAATCTGGATGAATATGAACCAGAGTGGTAAGCCCTCAAGGATAGACGTTCATGCCAGAAAGACAAAGACGTCAGTTCCACCTGGCAGAAGCAAGTATGTCAATCTTCCATGCCACAGAATCTGCTGGAATTGTGGGCAGTCTGGACACTACAGAGCCGAATGCCCAAGACTAAGGGAAATAGATGAGAGAAATAGCCGCTGGCTGAATGCTAAAAGACGTCCCTCAAACGATGTCCATCAGAGGAAAGTCAACACCTACAGGGAGAAAAACAGAAACGATCACTTTCGCCCGAACCATGATTCGGCCATCTTTTGTAAACCAAGGAAGACGCCTAGGGGAAAGATAGACTTAACTAACTATGCTGCTCATTACTCTTACTACTCTGTTCCTATTGCAAAATTCATTCCTAAACCCAGTAAGCCCAAGCTTGTCTGGGTTCGTAAAAACTGATCTTTCTTTTGCAGAATGGAGTGAGGTCCCACCCATGGTACTTGGACAGCGGGTGCTCAAGACATATGACGGGGAATCCAGAATGGTTCGACTCACTCCACAAAACCTCCGGAGATATCATAATCTTCGGAAACAAAAGCAAAGGAAATGTGATCGCAATAGGAGAGGTAAGGATTTCGAACACTATCCGAATCAGACAGGTTAGTCTAGTAGAAAACTTGAAATACAATCTACTAAGTGTATCTCAGCTTTGTCAGTATGGCGAAAATCACGTTACATTCAACTCTAATGATTGTTTTGTAAGAAGCAATGAGACAGGGAAGACAGTTCTGAGAGGAATCCGTGTGAACGAAATTTACATTGTCGATCCGGAATTCGTCCCAGAAGAGGAACTGTGCCTCGTGAGCATAGCAGAAAATACCATCCTTTGGCATAGAAGGTTTGGACATGCAAGCACGAAACTGCTGCACAAACTCCATCAGAAGGAATTGGTGGTTGGACTTCCCAAGGTGGAAAATGCATCCGAACAGGTATGTAGTGCATGTGTTACGGGCAAGCAATCTAGGACATCATTCTCTTCAAAACAAACTGTGAGCACCTCTGCACCATTGGAAATGGTTCACATGGATCTGTGCGGACCTGTGAACATCACTAGCAGTGGAGGAAACAGGTATATCTTTGTCATAATCGATGACTACTCCAGGTACACATGGACCATATTTCTACATACTAAAGATCATACATTTCGTGAATTTGAAGCATGGTTGAAATTGATAGAAAATAAGTTAAATCGCAGATTAACCTCTATTCGTACTGATAATGGAACCGAGTTTCGGAATTCGCAGTTTCTTTCGTTGTACAGGGACAAAGGTATTGATCACAACTTTTCCGCCCCACGCACACCACAGCAGAACGGTGTTGTTGAACGAAAGAATAGAACCCTAGAGGACATGTCGCGTACCATGCTAATTGCTAGTAAAGTTCCAAAAAGTTTTTGGGCTGAAGCAGTGTACGCTGCGAATTACATCCTTAACAGAGCATCGCTTCGATCCATGATAGGGAAGACTCCATACGAACTACTACGTGGAAGAAAGCCCAATATTTCCCACTTGAAGGTATTTGGATGCAAGTGTTTCGTCCACAACAACGGCAAGGAAAATCTGGGAAAATTTGATGCTAGGAGTGATGAAGGAGTCTTCATTGGATACTCTAGTCACAGCAAAGCTTATAAAGTCTTTAACCTAAGGCTAGAACAAGTGGAGGAAAGCGTTCATGTGAGATTTGACGAGACGGAAATGGCTGGTCAAAGAATAAGGGATCCCTCAGCAACTGCCATGCGAGACGCTGGAGAACTCCAGTTCATAGACGAATCAGATCCTGATTGGGAACCGCTATCACCGAATAACGACATCCCTCCCACGGAAGCCCAACAAAGGAACGATGCACCTCCAGTGAATCAAACGGAGATCACTGAAATACAAGTTCCAGCAGATGGACAAATCCAGTATGTCCCGGAGGTGACCATCAACACTGAAGTCCCTGCAGAGGAAGAAGTGACTGCTGACCCTATCCCCGCCAACGCTGAGGGGGAAGTCAGAACCACGCGCTATGGACGAACGGTTCAACGGCCAAACAGATGGGGAGACTACCATTGCTACACCTCTCAGCAACAGGTAAACCTTAACAGTTTATGTCAATTTTGTGGATTTGCCTCTTTTGTTTCTCTTGCAGAACCGAAGACGGTTGCAGAAGCACTGAAGGATCCTGAATGGGTCAATGCCATGCAAGAGGAGCTGCACCGATTTGAGAGGAACAAAGTATGGCGTCTAGTTCTGAGACCCAAAGATAAGAACGTGATCGGAACAAAATGGGTCTTCAGAAACAAGTTGGACGATAAGGGAACCGTCATAAGGAACAAAGCCCGTCTGGTGGTCAAAGGATACAACCAACAAGAAGGAATTGACTATGATGAGACATTCGCTCCAGTTGCAAGGTTAGAGGCAATCAGACTGCTTATAGCTTATTCAACCTACCATGGTTTCACCTTGCAACAGATGGACGTCAAGACGGCATTTCTGAATGGAATACTAAAGGAGGAAGTATATGTAAGCCAAACTCCAGGATTTGAGGATAAAAGCTATCCCAATCATGTCTACGTACTGGACAAGGCTTTATACGGACTGAAGCAAGCACCCCGCGCTTGGTATGAGAGACTCTCTCTGTTCCTTCTGTCACACGGATATGTCAGGGGGGAAGTGGACAAGACTCTCTTCCTTCTGAAGGAAGGGACTGACACTCTAGTGGTTCAGGTATATGTTGATGGTATTATCTTTGGTTCAACTAACCCTAGACTTGTCAAAAAGTTCACAGATCTGATGTCAAGCGAATTCGAGATGAGCTTGGTGGGGGAATTGAAGTACTTTCTAGGACTTCAAGTAGCACAAGGGGAAGATGGAACTCGGATCCATCAGCAGAAGTACATAAAAGAAATTCTGAAGAAGTTTGGGATTGATTCCGCGAAAACATGTGCCACACCCATGTCTCCAAATGACACGCTAGCAAAGGACGAGTCATCCCTCCAAGTGGATCCGACTCTATACAGGGGGGTGATAGGTTCACTCTTATATCTTACAGCTAGCAGACCTGACATCTTATTCAGTGTATGTCTATGTGCTAGATTCCAGGCGGATCCTAGAGAAACACATGTCAGAGCCGTGAAAAGAATCTTGAGATACCTGAAAGGGACAGACGACTTGTGCCTATTCTATCCGACGGGAGGAGACTTACGTCTGACGGCTTACACAGATGCTGACTATACAGGATGCAGAACAGACAGGAAGTCCACCTCAGGAATGGCGCAGTTTCTTGGACCATGTTTGATCTCGTGGGGATCCAAGAAACAGTCTTCTATTGCATTATCCACTGCTGAGGCAGAATATATCGCAGCTGCTGCTTGCTGCGCACAATTGCTATGGATAAAACAACAGCTAAGTGATTACGGGGTTAATCTTGAATGCGTTTCTATCTTGTGTGATAATACAAGTGCCATCAATATTTCGAAAAATCCAGTACAGTTTTCACGCACTAAACACATCGAAATTCGATATCACTTTTTACGTGACTGTGTAGAGAAAGGCACTATTGCCATGAAACACTGTAGGACTGAGGAGCAAATCGTGGACATTTTTACGAAAGCATTGCACAGGGAACCCTATGAGAAGCTAAGGCTTGAACTAGGTATGACTTCCCTCCCATAGTCTGTACTCCATGTTGAATTCCCTCGATGATTGGCTAGACTAGTCTGCATGATAGATTTCCGTGTATGAAGCTACTGCGTATGTAGTTAATAACTATGTGAAAGTTGCTCTATGAGGTCACCACTGCATGCATGTTAAATGAGATTACTAGCTAGCAAATATCATGAGCATGACACATATTTCTTTGCAGCCCAAAAGAGACTTCCTAATTTGAACCCACAATATAAGCCAAGGAAGTACTCTAAGACTAATCATAGCCTATTATGTGTGGAGAACAAATGTTTAGCCCGTTGATGGTCAAATTATTTTCTTGGTCTTCTCCACACTACATGAAATTGCTTTGTCATGATTCGGTGAACTCTTTATTCTTGGTTGTGTGGTGTTTTATTGTACCACTTGGGTAAACCTACCACACCACACCCAAACCTTGTGAAAACCATGAGACGGAATCGGGGTTAACTCAGCATTGGTTCAGACTGGTTCCATCAGATGGATTGTGGCTGGTTCAATCAGATGGAGTGTTAGTAAGTGCCGTTTTGGAGGGTTAGCGGCTGCCATCAAGAAAAGAAGTTAAAGATGATACTTGATGACGATTAGAATGACCCGTATAGTGAAAAGAAAGCTGCGTTTGTAGCACAGTCATCATCACTAAGTCGCTTCGGACTTGATGGCTGATGGTCTTTATGGCATGGAAAAATAGCAAGGTCTCGATATTTGAACAAGCTGGAGCAACTAGGGTTTTAAATACCCGCAGATGGCCATGTGGCAGTAAACTGTGGAGTGAATTCAAAATTTGGGAGTTGCACGTGGCGGCTTAACTATTACCTAACTTCAGATTTGGAAGGAGATTTAAATGTGTAGTTTCTTTTGGAAGTCAAAAATTAAATCTTGCGAGATTTGAGGATGCCGATTGGAATTCATAAATTGAAAAAGAAATTTCTAGGGCTTCTCACAGTATAAAGAAGAGAAGCAAAGACGGAATCTTGTCATCTATCAGTCAGAAGTTGACTGGGTGAAGGACTTGAGGAGCAAAGTTGATATTCTTGAAACATTGCCAGATCTGCCGAAGGGAGCTGAGGATTCTGCAGATGTGAATCCGGGGCACTAAATTCAAATCAAGGAACAGCTGAAGGAGCTGAATAGTCAGTTGATATTTGTCGCAAATAAGGTGGTTGACCAGTTGAAGACCGTGTTCCGCAGTTAACTCTGGATCTGTCTCATGGTTGCCCCTTTCCTTCCATCCCCACCATATCTACTACCTATTTTTGATGACTTTTCTTTCGTTGTCATGCTCAGTGTATGCCTGGTAGTATTTAAATTTACAGTATGTTGTGTGTGTTCCCTCCGGGACACTTTTGCCCTTTATTGATGAAGTATGCAGTTTCTTTCCATCACATGGATGTCTTTGATTGCATTCTTTTTGATGATGCCAAAAGGGGGAAGAGACAATGAGTGCATTCCTTGAGGGGGAAGTCACTACTGAAAACAAACTGAATGTCCATCTAAGGGGGAACTGTTAAGCGGTCGTAGAATATGTCTGCCTAACTAAAATTGATTGCATATCTATCTGATGGAATTGTGATAGTGTGGTATACTTGTCATGGATTTCTTATCTTTTGAAGAAGTGTTTGTCATCATCAAAAAGGGGGGAATTTGTTGGAACCTTGTTTTGATGATACAAACACTTAATTAATATGTCATTTTAGTGTGCAGAAATCAAATAAAGAATAATTGAAGATTGAAGTATATCTCCATCAATTAAATTGGCAGAGTAAATGAGGGATATGAATGCTGATTGAAGATGTAATTGCAAGAGTAAATGCTGATGGAAGAGCCGTTTGATTAGCAATCACTTATGGAAAGAAAGTCAAGAGATTGATTAGCTATTAAGGAAAGCATTTATACTCACGACATAAATAGTGATGCAAGCCGTTTGAATTAGTGATCAATTTGGAAAGCCAATTGAAGAGGCATTAAAGAGGCGAGTCAATTGGGAATTCAAGTGATGCATTCAAAACAACAAATAAAGAGCCCAAAGCATTTGAAGAATGAAATGAAAGCCATTTAAGGAAAGCATTTACAAGCAAGTAAAACGGCAGAATTAAGAAGAAGAGTAAATGCATTTGAATACAAAGAATACATGTTGAAGAACAAGTGAAGGGTCTTCTAGCCGTTCGTATGGCCAACGTCTAGGAAGACATTCAAGAGGCTAGCATTTACAACAATCAATGAGGCCGAGTAAAGTATACTAATGAGGCCGAATATGAAGAAGCAAGATGACTTGCAAAAGAAGATGAACCTCCACTCTATATAAGGCAGTTGAAAGCACAAAATAGAGTGGGCGAACATAGAAAGAAAAAGCTACGGCATTGAAGCAAAGGTTTGCTGAGAAAGAGAACGCAAGGAGGCGAGAAGCTCGAACCAAATTACTCTATCGGATTGAGTAGTAGTCATCAAAATAGAGTCTAGTTGAAAGATCTATTTTGTAAACTCTACAAGTACATCGGAATAAAGGGTAATCAGTTCGCAAATCCTTTCAGAGCAATCTGAAAGGTAGTGGTTTTTACTTTATCATCATTGTGATAAGGTTTTCCACTATACATAAGTGCGTATCTACTTTCGTCATTATTTTCCTGCAAAAATATTTCCGCTGCTATCTGACCATCAGACGGAAACACACTCTGTGACTTCCGTCTGACAGATTTCTAACAGTAACGATCCAACAATAACCTTTGCCACTTCTGCTTCAATGCGCTCTATCGCCTCTTTCGCTTCTTTGAGCTCTGACAGGCTAAGATTATGTGATGGCTTGGCCAACCGGTGCGCTATGATTTCTATAAGACGCATATCATTTTTCTCCCTCAAGGACTTGAGTTCATCCCGAAGCTTTGCGCACTTCGCCTCTAACGCTTCCTCGCTCTCCTAAAAATTAACAAAATCATAAAACTGTTATCAATATTAATACATTCAACACAAATTTTGAGGTTTGGGAAATTTTATTTTACCTCCTGAAGATCGACATTTCCGTTTGACATCAGGTTCATTTTGAAGATATTGAACCGGAAAAGTTACTAGTAATTCTTTGCATTGTGATTTTGTAGTTGAGTTTGGAGGTTTATATAAAGAAGCAGGGCAGTATATTTATGAGTCCGGGTCATATACCCAAAATTATGCCTCTTTTCACTGGCATAGAAGTCTGAGTTTTCAATGGGCAAGGGCAAGGTAAGGATAGAGTAGGACTATTTTTTTATATCTAATAAATAGTGTGCGGGTAGGGTAAGATATTATTTTTATACACGGTTAGTGACCCATGGACAGTGTGAAACGGATTCACCGGAGATTCAATTGACCGGTGACGGAATTCAATTGCAGTGCGGAAATGCACAAATCGAGAGAGAGCGAAATGGGGAAAGCTAGGGTTTGATAGAAATTGTAAAAGAATTAATACAACGAATTGAAAGCATGATGGAATATATGCGTGAAGGAGAGCGACGTCGTTCTGATCAATTCAACAATACACTTGATCAGAACGGCGTCGTTTCGCCAATCACTTACAACTCAACTAGCATAACAGTTTTTCCCTCCTCCTTACAAAAGCAAAATATCAAATACACTCAATATCAACCCCCTGCATTAAAACCCCAATATAAACTTCAATACCCCCCTCAAGCTTGGAGTGGAGGAAATTAGAAACTCCAAGCTTGATACTCAGCTGAAGAAGATGATCAGACGGAAGAGGCTTGGTAAACATGTCTGCCGGCTGCTCACTTGTGGAGATGTGGACTGGTAGAATGAACTTTGAAATCACTTGAGCACGAATCAGGTGGCAATCAATTTCGACGTGTTTGGTCCTCTCGTGAAAGACAGGATTGTGTGCTATATGGATGGCCGCCTTGTTGTCACAATGTAGCGGAATGGGAGTATCAACAGTCAGCCCCATATAAGCCAACAATCTGGCTAACCAAATGAGCTCGCAACTTACTGCCGCCATTGATCTGTATTCAGACTCTGCTGAGGATCTGGACACAACCTGTTGTTTCTTGGTTTTCCACGAAATGACACTTGGTCCCAATAGCACGCAGTGCCCAGTGACAGATTTTCGAGTAACAGGGCATGCTGCCCAGTCAGCATCGCAGAACTCCTGTAAACGAAGATCAGACACTGCAGGGAAGAACAAGCCTTGAGCTGTTGCCCCTTTAATAAATCTGAGAACCCGGTGTGCAGCTCTAAGATGTTCTGTAGTTGGCTGCTGCATGAACTGACTAAGAATGTGGACAGGGTATGACACATCTGAACGTGTAATGGTCATATAAATCAGCTTGCCCACCAATCGGCGATAATGTAACGGATCAGACAGTAGAGGTTCCACAGAGAGACTGAGTTTATGCTTCAACTCAAGTGGTGTCTTGGCAGGTTTCGAATCAATTAAATTGTGTTCCTCCAAAAGTTCTAAAGCATATTTTCTTTGGTTGAGAAAAATACCATTTGTAGATCTGGCCACTTCTAGGCCAAGGAAATACTTCAGGTGGCCTAAATCCTTTATCTGGAACTTGTTGTGGATATACATTTTTACATCCCGGATCAATAGTTCTGAAGTACCAGTCAATATGACATCATCTACGTAGACAAGTAACACCAAAAAATCACCATCTTTTGACAATATAAACAAAGAGTAATCGTTGAGGCTGTTCTGAAAACCGTAAGCAATCAGTGCCTCACTGAACTTTGCAAACCACTGACGGCTAGCTTGTTTCAAGCCATAAAGACTTTTCATAAGTCTGCACACCTTACCAGCTGCCTTTTCCTTCTTATAAAACACACACAGGTGGGAGTTTCATGTATACTTCTTCGTCCAGGCTACCATGCAGAAAGGCATTCTTAACATTTAATTGATGAAGAGGCCACTGTTTGGCAGCAGCAATGGCAAGTAAACACTGAACAGTTGTCATTTTAACAGCTACTAATCTGGCCATATATCTCTCCACACTGCCATCAGAATAAAATTTGATCTTAAAGATCCACTTACAATCTACCAGCGTTTTGTCTCTTGGAAGATCAGTCAGAATCCAAGTCTGATTATCCTCAAGTGCTTTGATTTCTTTGTTCATTGCTTCCACCCATTTAATATCCTTACTAGCTTGTGTATAAGAATTTGGCTCTTGCATATTTAAAATCTGTAATGCGAAGGCTGAATGATGAGGAGCACACTTAGAGTAAGAAACAAACTTGTGAATCTGATGAGGTGATGTGTAAGAAATAACAGTGTTGCAAATATAATCTTTAGTCCAGTGGGGCGGCTTATGAGTCCTTGTGGATTCCTCAAAGTAGGACCAGAATCAGCAATAACATGAACTGATAAATTGTTGTCAGAATTTTCCAAGGGCATAAGAATAAAATCTTCACTCATCTGATCATCAGAACTGTTATAAAAAATTACTGAATCATTCTAAAATGATGAACCAGCAGTAGAATTCCCACTATTCTGAAATGATGAACTGGCAGTAGAATTCCCACCATTCTGAAATGATGAACTGGCAATAGAATTCCCAAAAAATTGAGAGTCATCATCACCAAATGAATTTGTAATATCAGCAGAAGAATTAATAGGTAGTGGTCTTTGACAGCGCGTCGTTGATACGCTGCAAATTTACATTTATAGTTCCACTACTTTAGTGGCTCACTATAGGCTAGTAGAGCGGTAAGTAGGGGTCGAACCCAAGAGAGTCAGTGTGGAGTAGTTGTTCTTTGAAAAGAAAGAAAAATAAAGTAAATACAATTGGGTTTTTTTTGGGTTTTTTAGTACAGAAAGTAAATGACTGAAAAGTAAATGATTGAAAATAAGTGCGAGAAAGTAAGTGCGTGAAAGTAAAGTGCTGAAAAGTAAATGTACTGAAAATAAATGACAGGAAAGTAAAGTGCGTAAATGTAAAGTGCGATAAGTAAGTGCGAGAACAACCGAGTTCAATATCAACCATACAACATACGTTTTGGTTTGTCGCACACTGTGTTTCAAGCGCAATACGTACCAAAATGTTATGTTTGATTGATGTTGAAAACTGCTGTAATGAAAGTAAAAGTGCGGAAAGTAAGTGCGGAAAATAAAGACTGAAAGTAAAGTGCTGAAAGTAAAGTGCAGAAATGTAAAGTACTGAATGTAAAGTGCTGAAATTAAGTGCTGAAAAGTAAAGTGCGTATAAGTAAGGGCGAAAGATATTCAGTCTAGGGTCTCACATTGTGACACTTCCATCATAGACTTACTTTGTGTTCATAAGCGTGGGTTTATTCCATTTCAAGATATAAACCCTAAGGTAAGGCCATTTCAAGCACTTACGCCACAATCTACTCCAAAATCAAGACATAGAATTCTAGTTCAAAAGTGCAGCCACTTGATCTCTCATTTCCGATCAACCAAGTGACTTAAAGAGGGGTTGAACTCCACGGGAAAGCTTTGCCATTTCAAGCATCCACTTAACCGTGTATGTTCATGAACTCCACAGAAGAGCTTTGCCATTTCAAGCATCCACTCAACCGTGTATGTTCAACCCGAATAAAGGGCACAAGAACTAGTTGACACACAAAGAAGCATTAAGCTCAAGTCTCAAGATGCATACACAAGTATGAACACCCTTGACCAAATAAGCTTTAGCTACTTGTATTCATGTCAAGGAATACAAGCACCATGTTTATAAAAGTAAAGGAAAATGAAAAGAAAACAAGGGAAAACCGTGAGCATGTAACCGAGAGCTTTTTGTAACAAGAACAATAGCCTTAACTACTTGTATTCATGTCAAGGAATACAAGTAGCCGTGGCTAGAACAAGGAAAGTAAGTAAACCGACAAGAAAGTAAGAGAACAACAATGAAAGTAAAGGGAGAGGAGCTCCAAATCAAGAACAAAAACAAGGAAAGTAAGAGAGCTTGCTGGAAAGTAAGAGCTTTGGAGCTCAAGAACAAGTGAAGAACATGAACAAAGTAAAGAGTGTTTGTATTGAAAATGAAGAGAAGAGAGTTAAGCTCTTAGAGAACTTGTTCTGGAATTCTCTTCTCTTCTCTTTTCTATTCCAGAATAAGCTTATATTACAGTTAAGCTCTCTTCTCTCTAAGAACTTAGGGGCTTCGAAGCACTAGGACAAGGATTACATGAGGCAAGCCCCTCTATTTATAGGCTAGGGAAACTTGGAGGCTAAGTTTAGATTGGAAATATCCCAAAAGCAACCATTTGGATAGGAAGAAGAGGAGAGCCAACCATTTGGCATTTGAGGCCAACCGACTTTGCTAGGCCAACCAACCGACTTGGAGCTAGTTCCCTATGGTTCCACCGACTTGGCTAGCTTGAAGCTAAAGGGCAACCGGACTTGAATAGTAAAGGCCAACCGGTATCCAAAAGCCAACCAAAATGAATAGTAAGTAACCAGAATATTGGGACTCGGTTGGTTCTTGGCCGGAACTTGGTTCGGTCATGGTTGGACTTAGCCGGAGCTTGATCGGAGTTTGGTCGGAGCTTGGCCGGAGTTGGCCGGAATCTGGCCGGAATTTTGGCCGGTGGTCCTTGGTTGTTGGACCATGGATTTGGAATGTTGAGGAGATTCTAAGACTGATCCATGAAGGATGTTTGGCCAGATTCTGCCCGGAGCATAGTCGAAATCCCAAAACGGCTGAAATTGCCCTAGTTTGGCCTTGATCGGGCTTGAGCTGGTTCCACTCGGGCGTTTTGTCTGGGAAGTGAGATT
The DNA here is from genome assembly GCA_033675215.1 of Rhodiola kirilowii. Taxonomy (NCBI): domain Eukaryota; kingdom Viridiplantae; phylum Streptophyta; class Magnoliopsida; order Saxifragales; family Crassulaceae; genus Rhodiola; species Rhodiola kirilowii. Next base: position 5,360,417 of record CM066194.1, read on the forward strand.
GTCCAAGTTATTGGGCATTTAAAACACTTTGGTCGAGCCAGATTTGCCAGATTCCATGGTTTGGTCGAGTGACTTGGTTTCAGTGCCTATGCGCGCGGGGCCTTTGCTTTGGAATTGGGCCAACTGCCAATCTGCCCGAGCATTCTCCTTGGTTTTCCGACATTGTGCACCTTATTTTCCATTTTGATAACTTTGCTCGAGGTGGATTTGTCAGAGCAGCTCGTTTGCCCAGGCAACTTGAATTCAGTGCTAGACAGCTCGGGCGTGGCCTGGGCGATGCCTGGGCGTGGCCTGGGCGATGGCTGGGCGCGGCCTGCTTTTCTCGGTCCTTTGCTGGGCCAGAATTTACTTGGCATGCCTTTTGGCACAAATCTCCCCGTTTAAGCGTGTTTCCTCTTTAGACTCCAAAATTGCCTGTATACACAAAATGACATTAACAAGCACAAGTTTGTATGACCAAATGTCTAATTTGGTGAGTTTAACTGATTCGATGAATCGTATAAATACGCGCCATCAAATACCCCCACACTTAATCTTGTTCGTCCCAAACAAGTCTAGTCAAAGAGAGGAACAACACCCTAAGTCCTAAATATGAATGTGAGATGCAAAACTAGACTTCACCTTAGCGTGCATAACTTACTTGCTTCCAAACGAAATCATGCTCACATATGAAAGTAACTAGATACTTATACATTTGAGCCGTGATGCAAATCAATTTGGATGATTGGGAGATAGCCACTTTTTAGGCCCTTGAACTGCACTCTCGGATCCGATCTTACTATATGGTTATGTTACTTGCTTCTTCTAGCACGTGATTGATTCAGGCTAATGGGTCAAGCTCTTTTCTTTGTTTGCGTGGTTGGACATCTTTTGTATGATTTGGCCTTCGGCCTTTGATTTGACTCTTTGAGTTCTTCACTTTTGCTTCGGTTTGGGTTTCACCATATTGGCTGATTTTTTTCTTTGAGCTTTGCTCCTTTGATGAGATTTGCATATCCATTTTCTTCACTTTTGGGAGGTCAATCATCGCCCGAGAGCATATGGAAATACCTCCCCGCTCTTTCTCATCCTTGCCTTTTTCGCGCGGGTCAAGATGAGGGTCGCTCATCTCTTTTCCCGGCTACTTTTGGACTAGAGAATGGACGGTTTGATTCCCGTCCCGCCTCTTGCATAGACGCTGCATGGCGGAGTCCACTCTTCACCAACAAGCCCGAAGTGCAGCCTCCACTTTCACATAACCGTATAGTAAGGATCCGGTCCCTTAAGTGCTTGTCAAGCCTCTCTATGTCATTTCTTTCAACTCCACATCCTACATTTATCTCAGCACACAAAGACAAGTAGAAAGTTAAATACACATGTGCTTACACAATTTAGATTTCACAAGGAAATGCATGAATCGGATCTATCTATTTTCACATCATGAAAGTGTATATTTTCAAAAAGTGTTTGGCTACTATGTGCAATTACTACTATGTGCAAATACTACTCAAATACCCCCACACTTTTGAACGAATCCGTTCCTCTCGGAATGACTTAGTTCAAAAGACAAAATGTAAGCAAATAAAGGGAAAGGAAATGACATGAAGAGTAAGGAACGAAGAGAACTCCCTTTATGGTGTCGTTGCTAAGTCAAGGCCATAGGAGCAGACGACAAGGCCTGGCCCGGCCAGATTTGGTTGATGTTCGAGGGAGACTCGAGTTGGACGTTGTGGCGCGGCGTGCGCTCGCATAGGTTCAAGCATGCGCTCGCACAATATCGATCAGTCGCATGAAATCTCATGCGCGCGCACAAATGGCCCTGCACGCTCGCACGCGGTCGAATTCCCTAGATTGCAGGAGATCATGCGAACGCATGGTTAAGGCATGCAAAAGCATGATGTGCATTTGTTCCCTGCATAAGAAAAAAAACATCTCCTTTCCAAAATACAATGGGGGTGAGTATGAAAAAATGACATACAAAAAATAAAAACTGAAAAACTGAATATGCCGGGTTACCTCCCGGTAAGTGCCTTTGTTTAACGTCGTTGGCTCGACGGTACCTCACTCATGGATCATAAGTTCGGATCCCATGGGTGTGTGAGGTCGAACTTCTTCTCGGCTGCCCTTTTATTCTGCCCAAAGAACTTGTGGAGTGATGTGCTCGGTTTGGTTCTCCATAGGTCCGGTAGGTTCTTCTTTTCATAGCTCCGAGAAGGTGAGGCTCCCTTGACCCTAGCTGTTGGTCCAATGAGCCGTGCTCTCTTGCTTCTCCTTCCGGGTTTCCATTCCCTTTGCCCATGTCTTTGCCGCTTCTTCATGTATGAACGGTCGGCACCTTTGCAAGTTTGGAAGTTCAGCATCTTGCCATTAAATGTAGGCGACATCAAGCTTGCTCCCTTTCTAACCCTCTTCTTTGTGGCAGAGATGATTGGCCGTCCTTGGTCCTTACACTTTTTAGGAGGCTCTTCTTGGCTTTTGACGAGTGGGAGCTCCTTTATTGGCTGTTTTGGCTCATGCTTCTCCTCTAACTCGCCTAGCACTACATCATCATTAATCACATCATCTCTGGTGGCCATGATCTGCATAAAACATAAAGGATTGAGTTGGGGCACTTCGACCACGAGGTCTGGACCTTTCTCGACCAGCCCGTCCGTGAGGACCGGGGCTGTCTCGGCTAGCTCGACAATGAGGACTGTGTTAGACTCGGCTGGTTCGGTAATGAGGTCTGGGACCGGCGTGATTTCCTCGGGTTGATTGGTAATGTGGACCGGGCCTGAATTGGGCAATTTTTCTTCTAACTCCCAGGGGTAATCTGAGTGGAGCTCTTCTTCAGGCAACCATGGGTCCTCATCCTCGTCATTTATTTGGTCTCCGGGGGCAATCACACTGAGGTTCGGGTCTGATTTGGGCAGTTCTTCTTTGGCCATCCGTGGGTCCTCATCCTTGGCTGGCTCGGAGCATGCGGCTCCTCGTTTTGAGCTCTCGGCCAAGTCATCAATGAGGTCCCAGATTTGAGACATGGTTAAGTTCATGACCGAGCATCCCGCTGCATCATTAAGTCTTTTCCACTCAAGGGGCATCATTCCACCAAGAAACCTTTGAAGAAGAACAAAATCCGTGAATCCATGGTGCGGGCAGCTCGACACAATGGAGTCAAAGTACGAGTAGTACTCGTCCAATGTTTCATCCCAGGATTGCTCAAGGTTGATGATCTTCTCGCGGGTTTCAAGTCGAGGAGATGGCGGGGAAAACTCTTCTAGAAATTTGGCCCGTAGATCCCCATAATCACCTTCATAAGCTGCACATGAGTAATACCAAGATATTGCGGAGTTAGTTAAAGAAAATTTAAAGCATTTAAGTTTAAACCCCTCTAGCGATTCATCTTTAGGCTTCATGTGGCTGCATATGGAGTGGAACGTTTGTATATGCCTCACGGAATCTTCTCCAATGGCACCTCCGAATTTGGGGAGACGGCTAAGCATTTCAAACATAAGGTTGCTGCCCCCATCATTCCAAGGTTCTCTGCCGTAATATGAGGACATAGTGAACTGCAAGATAAAACAAAAGAAAAACAAATAGAGCAACTATTTCGATGCACAACTCCCCGGCAACGGCGCCAAAATTTGACAGCGCATCGTTGATACGCTGCAAATTTACATTTATAGTTCCACTACTTTAGTGGCTCACTATTTGCTAGTAGAGCGGTAAGTAGGGGTCGAACCCAAGAGAGTCAGTGTGGAGTAGTTGTTCTTTGAAAAGAAAGAAAAATAAAGTAAATACAATTGGGTTTTTTTGGGTTTTTTAGTACAGAAAGTAAATGACTGAAAAGTAAATGACTGAAAATAAGTGCGAGAAAGTAAGTGCGTGAAAGTAAAGTGCTGAAAAGTAAATGTGCTGAAAATAAATGACAGGAAAGTAAAGTGCGTAAATGTAAAGTGCGATAAGTAAGTGCGAGAACAACCGAGTTCAATATCAACCATACAACATACGTTTTGGTTTATTGCACGCTGTGTTTCAAGCGCAATACGTACCAAAATGTTATGTTTGATTGATGTTGAAAACTGCTGTAATGAAAGTAAAAGTGTGGAAAGTAAGTGCAAAAAATAAAGACTGAAAGTAAAGTGCTGAAAGTAAAGTGCAGAAATGTAAAGTACTGAATGTAAAGTGCTGAAAAGTAAAGTGCGTATAAGTAAGGGCGAAAGATATTCAGTCTAGGGTCTCACATTGTGACACTTCCATCATAGACTTACTTTGTGTTCATAAGTGTGGGTTTATTCCATTTCAAGATATAAACCCTAAGGTAAGGCCATTTCAAGCACTTACGCCACAATCTACTCCAAAATCAAGACATAGAATTCTAGTTCAAAAGTGCAGCCACTTGATCTCTCATTTCCGATCAACTAAGTGACTTAAAGAGGGGTTGAACTCCACGGAAAAGCTTTTCCATTTCAAGCATCCACTTAATCGTGTATGTTCATGACACGAAAGAGCTTTGCCATTTCAAGCATCCACTCAACCGTGTATGTTCAACCCGAATAAAGGGCACAAGAACTAGTTGACACACAAAGAAGCATTAAGCTCAAGTCTCAAGATGCATACACAAGTATGAACACCCTTGACCTAATAAGCTTTAGCTACTTGTATTCATGTCAAGGAATACAAGCACCATGTTTATAAAAGTAAAGGAAAATGAAAAGAAAACAAGGGAAAATCGTGAGCATGTAACCGAGAGCTTTTTGTAACAAGAACAATAGCCTTAACTACTTGTATTCATGACAAGGAATACAAGTAGCCGTGGCTAGAACAAGGAAAGTAAGCAAACCGACAAGAAAGTAAGAGAACAACAAGGAAAGTAAAGGGAGAGGAGGTCCAAATCAAGAATAAAAACAAGGAAAGTAAGAGAGCTTGCTGGAAAGTAAGAGCTTTGGAGCTCAAGAACAAGTGAAGAACATGAACAAAGTAAAGAGTGTTTGTATTGAAAATGAAGAGAAGAGAGTTAAGCTCTTAGAGAACTTGTTCTGGAATTCTCTTTTCTTCTCTTTTCTATTCCAGAACAAGCTTATATTACAGTTAAGCTCTCTTCTCTCTAAGAACTTAGGGGCTTCGAAGCACTAGGACAAGGATTACATGAGGCAAGCCCCTCTATTTATAGGCTAGGGAAACTTGGAGGCTAAGTTTAGATTGGAAATATCCCAAAAGCAACCATTTGGATAGGAAGAAGAGGAGAGCCAACCACTTGGCATTTGAGGCCAACCAACTTTGCTAGGCCAACCAACCGACTTGGAGCTAGTTCCCCATGGTTCCACCGACTTGGCTAGCTTGAAGCCAAAGGGCAACCGGACTTGAATAGTAAAGGCCAATCGGAATCCAAAAGCCAACCGAAATGAATAGTAAGTAACCGGAATATTGGGACTCGGTTGGTTCTTGGTCGGAACTTGGTTTGGTCATGGTTGGACTTGGTCGGAGCTTGGTCGGAGGTTGGCCGGAGTTGGCCGGAATATGGCCGGAATTTTGGCCGCTGGTCCTTGGCTGTTGGACCATGGATTTGGAATGTTGAGGAGATTCTAAGACTGATTCATGAAGGATGTTTGGCCAGATTCTGCCCGGAGCATGGTCGAAATCCCAAAACGGCCAAAATTGCCCTAGTTTGGCCTTGATCGGGCTTGAGCTGGTTCCACTCGGGCGTTTTGTCTGGGAAGTGAGATTGTCCAAGTTATTGGGCATTTAAAACACTTTGGTCGAGCCAGATTTGCCAGATTCCATGGTTTGGTCGAGCGACTTGGTTTCGGTGCCTATGCGCGCGGGGCCTTTGCTTTGAAATTGGGCCAACTGCCAATCTGCCCGAGCATTCTCCTTGGTTTTCCGACATTGTCCACCTTATTTTCCATTTTGATCACTTTTCTCGAGGTGGATTCGTCAGAGCAGCTCGTTTGCCTGGGCAACTTGAATTCAGTGGTAGACAGCACGGGCGTGCCCTGGGCGCGGCCTGCTTTTCTCGGTCCTTGGCTGGGCCAGAATTTACTTGGCATGCTTTTTGGCACAAATCTCCCTTTTTAAGCGTGTTTCCTCTTTAGACTCCAAAATTGACTGTATACACAAAATGGCATTAACAAGCACAAGTTTGTATGACCAAATGTCTAATTTGGTGGGTTTAACTGATTCAATGAATCATATAAATACGCGTCATTAGTCTTACTATATCTGTCTCCAAGAGTTGAGCAGATTTCTTAAAGGGAAAGACATCCTCCCGAAACACCACATGTCTACTGATGATAATCTTCTGAGTGGGGATACAAAACAACTTATATCCTTGTTGGCCAACTGGATATCCCAGCAATACACACTCCAATGCTCTGGGTTCAAACTTGTCTCTAGACAAGCCATTAGTACTGACAAAACACAAGCAACCAAATGTGCGCAGGTGATCTACATTGGGCTTTTCATTGAATAGCATCTCCCATGGACATTTCCCATCCAATACAGGGGATGGAAGCCGATTGATGATATGTGTAGCTGTCAGTATACTATCACCCCAGAATTTCTTGGGTATACCAGCCTCAAACATGAGAGCTCTTGCAACTTCTAATATATGCCTGTGTTTTCTCTCTACCAGGCTATTTTGTTGTGGGGTATGAGGGCAACTACTCTGCTGTAAACAACCTTGTTGCTGAAAAAATTTCTGTAGCTTTTCATTGAAAAATTCTCCTCCATTGTCTGATCTGAAAGTCTTAACTATTCTGTCAAATTGTGTCTTGATCATAACAAAAAAGTTCATAATAATCTCAGGAACCTCTGATTTTTGCTTTACCAAAAATGTCCAAACAGCTCTAGTGTAATCATCTACCACAGTTAGGAAGTACTTGGCCCCTTATGATGAGTCGAGTTTTCGACTCATTTATGGTCATTCTTCACTATAGTTTTTGATCGTTTCCGACATTATTTTGATGTCATTTGACCTCTATCTCTACATTTCAGGTAGAAAACAAGTTTCCCCTATAGTCAAAGCCTAAATATGAAGATTGGTTGAGTTTCGGCGCAAAACAAGGATTTTCGGGGCAATACCGAGCATATTGACCATTGCAACTTGTTTTGGATCTACAGGGCTCGTCCGATGTCCGATTGGTCTGATCTTTAGCTTGTTGGAAAGGTATTTCAAAGGGATACAACTCTCTAAGAGACTTCAAGACCAAATTCGGCCGGGAAGACCACCAAAAAGGCCCCAATTGATCGACTGAGACTCCAGTCGGTCGACTGCGTAAACGAAGAATGTGGGGGCTCCTGAAACTCTCCCCAGTCGATCGACTGGGAGTCAAGCCTAGTCAAGCCTCTCCCCAGTCAATCGACTGGATGAAAAACTCAGTTTTATGCCCAAATTTCAGCCGAATCTATAAAGGGAAAGTAAGGGTTTTTGACCAAGTGTGGAGGTTTTTGGGGAAAAGAAGAAGGGAAAAGAGGTCCATACAAGGTCATCAATCAACATCCAACCAAGGAGAAGTGAAGATCAAGGGAGTTCAAGGATTAATCATCCTATTTCTATCCCTCTTCCATTCTACTTGTTGTTGCCATATTACCCTGCCCTACTCACACCATGTTGTCTTACATGATGTGTGAGTAGTGGATCTTGTGTTTTGAGGGTCTTATGACTCTCCTTGGTACTCTTGATCATATATTTACATTGATATTCATATGGATGATTGTTGATTTCATTTTCTCTTTTGTTATGAATGTTATGCACTCTAGGTGTTCGACAAAATGCCTAAGTGACAATTTGGATCTAAAACTTAAACCTAGGACTTGGAAACCCTTGGGATTAGTTCTAGGATGGAGAAAATGATCTATATATTGGATCATGTAAATGAACCTTAGGATATGGATGCTTGACTAAGGATTGAATGTTTGATTTATTGGAGCTAGTCATTAAGCGAATCATCAATTTATCCCATCTAATGGTGTCAAATTCATGTTCTCTATGCACTTCATGTTGAATCTAGTTTGAGGTTAACCAAGACTTTATGCATTTAGCATTTGTGAAAATAGGTGCTATATAGTGAATCAATAACTTGAGAGAGTGAGATTCTACATAAGAAGGCTTGACTAGGATTAGACTTGCATAATAGTATTGTCTAGCCTTAGCCTAAGTTAGGTTTGAACCAATTTGACTACCATGAAATGTTAGAATATCGTGTATGTGATCATTGGGAAATGCCAAGGAGGGGAGTAATCCCTCGAAACACCTCTTACTTAACGTTTATCCCCAATTACTAACCACATAGGATAAGATATATTCACTCTTTATACATTTTTGTTTAGAATAGCCGAATGGAAACACAATCTTAAATAGCGCATGTGCTTGGCTTGCTCCCTTGGGTTCGACCCGGTACTTTACCGGTCAATATAAATGTTTTGAGACTATATTCGATCCTCTCTTCATTGATACTATTTAGAGGTGAAAAAGAATAGTTCGTCACCCTATCAAAGATGGCTCATGAAATGGCCCCCATAGGTCACTGTGGAGTAACTCAAATGGATTAACTGTAGAATGTGTACTCAAAGGAAAAGATAATTTTGTTTGTTTGGCCAAAGGACAAACTGAACAATGATACTTAAAGTGTTTCAAGTTCGCACTAGGTGTTTTGTCTTTCAAAAACTGATATACAATGTCCAGAGGTGCATGTCCTAATCTGTTATGCCATAGTTCTGCTTCTGCTAGAGTCTTCTTGACATCAAGGTTGTAAACACTCACTTTCCCAGCATCATTCTTGGGTATTATTGTGCTGTAAAGTCCTCCAACAGGTCTACCAGTCTCTAGGATTGTCCTGGAGTGTAGGTCACGTACCACACAATTGCTATCAGTGAATATCACTTGACAATTGTTGTCTGAAACAAGTCTAGACACTGATATGAGATTAACTTCAAAATATGGCACCAACAGAACATCCTGGAGTTTTAAACCATTCCCCAACATACAAGTACCACTATGCTTGATACTGATGCAATCTTTATTAGGCAAAGTGACTCTATGCTCATCCTTCAACTCATAAACATTTATCAACAAAGTTGCATCACAAGCAAAATGACTAGTAGCGCCACTGTCAATCAACCAGTCACCAGGTATATCTAATACATGTCTAGAATTAGCAATACCTGCCATATGGACATGATTTGCCATGTGACTATTGCTTTCCTGCTTTCCTGCTTTTCCACAAGTCCTCCTCCTCTAAGCATAGCCATTATTTGTTCTAATTGAGCATTAGTCAGCAACTGCTGCTTATCTCCTGCATCAGAAGCAGATTCTCCACTAACAGTATTAGTAACAACATTAGCATTTGATTTACTGTTGGAATTGGTTCTTGGAGATTTGTTAACTTTGGTGTTCTGAGGATACCCAATCAACTTATAATAGTTCTCCTTGAGATGCCTCGGCATCTGACAATGTGTACAACCCATTCTTGATCTAGATCTATTGAAGCCTCCTCTACTAGTATCTCTTCCTCTCATCTGATTATTATAGTTCTGATTTCCATAATTCTGATTAGCTTGAGAACCTTGAGTTGTCTGATTAGTAATCCCCTAATAACTTCGACCAAACAAAGCTGAGGCCTCAACACCACCAGCCTTCCTGATGTGCCTAGATGATTCTTCTTGCAAAGCAAGTCTGTAGACAGTGCTAAACTTAGGTACTTCAGTCAAAGCAAATACATGAGTCCTGAGAGATGCATAGCAATCATTCAGTCCCATGAGAAATTTAACCACTCTATCTTCATGTTTATCTATCTCAACCTGCTTACAGCAACTACAGTCACCAATCTTGGTGCACTTAATGGCCTTAATAGCATCTAACTCTTGCCAAAGTGATTGTAACTTCCTCTTATAAGCCATAACAGATAAGTCACCTTGAACAAAATTTTCAAGCTCTCTTTGCAAATCAGATTTACGAGCTAAGTTCGTACCAGCATAACTAGATTCCAATATCTCCCAAGCAGTCATGACATCTTTCGCATGTAATATTTCTCCAACAACTTTATCAGACACAGATCCTATTAACCAGGACATCACTACATCATTGCACCTTTGCCAGCGTGCTGCCATAGTTGGATCTGATGGTTTCGGATACATTCTTTTTATAAATGATAGCTTCGATCGCCCAGACAGCGCTATTTCCATAGATTTTTTCCAAGTTCCATTGTTCTCTTGTCCAACTAGCACCTTACTTACAACCAGCTTACTGGAAATTTCACTATGATGAACATAATATGGATCATTGATGGACCGTAATTATACGAATCATAAACACAGTTAAACCCACCAAATTAGACTGTTTGTCTATTTAACTTTTACTTGTTAGTTCCGATATTTATCTACAGGGTATTTTGGAGCCTAAAGAGAAAACACGCTAAGGAGGAGTTTTTACGCAGAAAATATATTACGAGTCATTCCAAGGTCAAGACCAGATGCCGACTGAAGAAATCTCAAGATCCTGACTTGGAATCACTCAAAACAAATCAAACCGAAGAGCAACCAGAGTCAGTTTGGGGCAGAAATGGACTGATAGTTTTGTGAAAACATCACAAAACCTCACAAAACTCACTCTTTCCTTCAAAGTGACCGTCGGCTTTAAGGGGAGGGATGACTCATGGGTGGCTTTCCCTCCTTCCCCCCTCCACAACCGGCGGCTCCTCCTCCTTCAACCGGCAACCGGCGGCTTTTGACAAGCCATGGATGGCTTGCCATGTGTCCTCCTCTCCACCACATCCTCCTCCTCCCTTAGGCTATAAATACATGCCTCCCCCTTTGTAAATCATATCCCAAAAATCACAAAACACTTCTCTCTCTAAAGTTTAGCACTTTGTAAGTTTGGTTTTCAATCTATAATACTCATGTTGGTTCTTGAGTATTATAGTTCGCTCTTGAGTACTCTTGTCGGTTCTTGTAGTACTCAAGCTTTACTTTTCTCTATTCTTGAGTACTCTTGTCGGTTCTTGAAGTACTCACCCATTTCCGTTACTTACTGTCTTTCAAAAACCGTAAGTACTTAGCTATGGTATCCACCTCTATGGATATTCGTAGCTAAACTCTTCATTCGGTTGAAGGGGTGTACTTGTATCATAAAATGTTTTAGGCCATCTTTTTAGTGCCTCTTCTTTTTATTCAAAACTTGTTCTATGTGCCATATATTAGGCCAGAACTTCCAAGGTTGAGTGGATGCTTGAAATGGCAAAACTCTTCCGTGGGGGTTCGTGAACATACTCGGGTAAGTGGATGCTTGAAATGGCAAAGCTTATCTGAGGAGTTCGACCTCTTTTAAACACCATTTGGTTTGATCGGAAATGATTGATCAAATGGATGCACATAGGCTAGTATCCCTTGAACTGGGGTGCTAGTCTAAATAGAACAAGTGCTCTACGACCTTGAAATGGGCTAGACGGTGTGTGCAAATCGAGTGCTTGAAATGGCCTTGATACACTTTTGAATACTTAGAAGGATCACTAAAGGTCAATGATAAACAGGCTATGATACAAGGCCCCAGAAACCGAATGCTTTCCTTAGATTTAAAAAACCCCTTGCACTTACTTTCAATTTTAGTATAAACTGTACTATCAACTGCTGACGTTCCGGAAGGCTTGCCAATCACGCATCACCCGCTGTAAGTCTTCTACTTTTATTTTTAGTACTTTACTTTTATGTCATCTACTTTTCCGCACTAAAAACAAAAAACCAACCAAAAAGTCACTTAGTTATTACCGCTAAAACCTCAATCAACCTAAAATCACGCTCCCGTCCTGTACAATCCCTCAAAGAACGACTATCCCCCTAATTCCCTTGGGTTCGACCCCTACTTACCACTTGCTACCCAGTAGTAAGGTCACGAGTAGCGGAATATAAATTTGCTTTTGCACAGAGAACACCGCACTTTAACGACAGTGCGGTGGGCTCCGTCAATCATCTATGACATTAATAGATGCAGGATGTTGTAGAATAGGACTCATACCTTGCGGACTCAAAGCCGAACCCAAATCTTCCCCGTTCTCCATATCAACACAGCTAAAAATCAAACTGAACAAGCAGCGGACAAATCAATACACCGAGAGCGTAATCTGCTCTGATACCATGTGAAACGGACTCGCTGGAGATTCAATTGACCGGTGACGAAATCAATTGCAGTGCGGAAACGCACCAATCGGGAGAGAGCGAAATGGGGAAAGCTAAGGTTTGATAGAAATTGTAAAAGAATTAATACAGACGAATTAAAAGCAGGAGGGAATATATGCGTGAAGGAGAGCGACGTCATTCTGATCAATTCAACAATACACTTGATCAAAACGGCGTCGTTTCGCCAATCACTTACAACTCAACTAGCATAACAGTTTTTCCCTCCTCCTTACAAAAGCAAAACATCAAATACACTCAATATCAAACCCCTGTATTAAAACCCCAATATAAACTTCAATACCTTCAATGGACAGAGTCATATCAGGATAGTAGGGTACGGCCGGGTAGGATTAGTTCAAGCATAGTTCAAAATAAAAAGTGAAAGTGCGACTGAAAACGGAAGGATCATAGTAAGGGTAGAATAGGCTCCAGTATGACAAGGATCATTCTATGAGTATTTTACCCCAAGAGTCAAATGTGAAGGCCTAACCGAAAAGTTGATTCAATAGTTCATTTATTAGTAATGTTTTTTTTGTGTATTTATAAAATTGCTAAATATTAGGAGTGATTAAATAAATGCTCAAGTACCAAGAGGGCATAATTTGAATGAGTATTAAGGATATTTATTTGCCTTGGTGTAATTAAAGGAATTGTGTCCTTTAATTTAATGTGCAATGACTAAATTTGGAATATGACAATTAACGGAGATAATTCAATCCAATTATCTTAGGAGTCGTAGTGCTTTGCTAGAAGCCAACTACGATTAATGAGGTTAAACAAGTTAAACTCATAGCTATTATAATCGGGTCCTATGAGGTCACACACTTAGAGTTGACGGACTAGATCAACGGGAAAGATGCTTAATTATTAATAGATATTGGATATTATTAATAATAAGGCTTATTATTTAGTTAGGAAATAAATAATAAATTAGTGAGTCAATTAGAGATTAATGGGGGAAAATGAATGCCTAATATATGGGGTCTGTCATATCTCATTGATACACTAATCAATTACTCATAATGATAAAAGGAATAATTATGAACATTGAATTGGTGGAATTTGATTCGTTGGGATGAATTGATTTGGTTGAGGCGAGAGAAAGATTAAAAAGGAAGGGAAAAAGGTTTTGTCTTCCAAGCTGGTAAAATAGATAGAAAAGAAGGAAAAATCTTTTCTCCTCTTCGAGCAAAAATCATCACACGCAATTGACCACCATTCCCAAAAAGCAATCTGATTGCTTCGCCTTCGTCCTTTCGTCTTAGCAGTCGAAGGCAAGGAGATCTAGCCGGGCTCGTGTGGACTAACTAGAGGAGCAATACGTGGGGCTCTCATCTCTTTCGTTCCTATCCGATCAGATACGGTGCACGCATCAAAAAGTATTCTCATGATCTATCAACTATGTTTGCAGATCCGATTATTAGATGTTTAGATACGATCTGAAATTCCGCTTAACGCATCTAATAATAACCAACAATGGTATCAAGAGCCAGATTGCATAGATTGATATGATCAATGTTTTGATGCGGATCTTGATTGAAATTAGTGGTGAATTTTATATGGATAAAGATGTAAAATTGAAATGGAGATTTTGATGAATTGCGACATGGAATTGTATGAATTGATATGGAAATTGAAACCCAACCGAGTCGGATTCGATTCGATTTGGTGATGGAAAGGTCACAAAATTAAGATGGATAATATTATGATATTATTTATTTTAATTGTTTCCTAAAAGTTAGGAAATCCCACTTAAGATTAAATATTTGATATTATATCCTTTTCATACAATTTAATCAAATTATTACATTTTAATAGTTAATATTGATTAATACCATATAAGGATTTAATTTTAAATTGAGATGAATTTTTTTATGCTTGTTTTATATTATGATATATTGCTTGCATAAAGTGACTAGTATGACCCATAATACGATCTGTGTATCGTTTTGTTTTCTTGTCACGATCTGCGCATCGTTTGTTTTGTTGTAATTTAATTTCTACAATTAGAGTAATTCAAAATTGTAATACAAGAAGAAGTACAAGACATAAGAAGGTCAAGGATGGAGATCCATGCAGGATACAAGATGAAGATATTATGAAGATTAGATCTTTATTTTATGCATCGTAGGGGCCATACTAGGATAACAATTATTGCGTTTTGAATGCTTTATTTTAAGTCTTTATATTGTTTTTATTTATGACATTTTTTCACTTATAAATAAAAGACAAATAAAAGACTTATGTTCCAACCGTAAATTGGGGCAATGCGTTTCCATATCATAACCCATTAAGTTCTGGATTGTGGTTGGATGGGCTTCACAAAAGTGAGGGTGTTCTTCCATAATCTTGGACTGAGTGAGGGTGAATCTATACGGGGGTTCATAAACCTTGATATGGTAGTACCCAACGAGAGACCAAAAGGCAAAGTTTTGGATCTTGAGGCATGGGATGATTTTTACATTGGATGTGGATCATCAACCAAGAATTATAAGGAGTTATAATTAGTAATTGTTACTTACCCTGAACACATATGACTTAAGGCAGTGCAAAAGTACGTTGAGTCTTGTCTGGAATGGGATCTTGGAATATTGTATTCAAAGGGACGAAAACAACTGAATAAAATGTGCTTTTTCTTATTTTTAAATTGTTTAAATATAAGTATTTGCAATTTCAAACATATACTGATTTGTATGTCATTGATATTTTGTAGATAATGTCGAATGGTAATTTGAAATTCTCTCTGCGCTCAATTGTTGAGAAAAACAAGCTCAATGGAACAAACTTCCTTGATTGGGAAAGGAATCTGAGAATCATTCTCAGGTCCGAGGGACGTGAGGACGTCCTAGCTACCCCTATCCCTTCTTTGACCGACACCTCATCAGATGAGGAGAAGGCAACAGAAACTAGGGTGAGGTCTGATTCATTACCTGTAACTTGCCTCATGCTTGCTGCAATGGAGACTGATTTGCAAAAGAGGTTTGAGCATTCTGATGCTTATACTATCATAACTAAACTGAAAACGTTGTTTCAGGATCAGGCAAGGATAGAGCGATATGAGACTCACAAGGCTATACTTGATAGCAAACTTGTGAGGGGAAACCCAGTGAGTCCTCATGTGATTAGCCTGACTGGGCTTTTTAAGAGGATGGAAAATCTGGGGACCCCATATGACCAAGAGTTGGCCACTGATATTGTTCTTAGATCATTGCATGATGGTTTTGCACCATTCAGAATGCAATACCATATGAATGGTTTGAAGCATGATATGAATGAGCTCCATGGCTTGCTTAAAATGCTGAGGCAAATATTATTGATGACAAGAAGAAGGAAGTTCTGAATGTCAACAATTGCAAGGGTTTTAAGAAGGTGGCTAAGAGTAAGAGCAATTACCAAGAAAAAGGCAAGCAAGTTGTCAAACCCAAGGGTGGTGAGAAGCCAAAGGTGGCTGCTGATCATGATTGTTTTTACTGCCAGGCCAAGGGACACTGGAAGAGAAACTGTCCCAAGTACCTGGAAGACAAGAAGAATGGAACTGTGAGTTCCGGCACTTCAGGTATTTATGTTATTGATATAATGACAACAAATGTTCTCACATTAGAATATGATCCCACTTGGTTATTAGATACCGCTTGTGGTGCTCACATTATTTCTTATGTGCAGGAACTAAGAAATAGAAGGCAAGTGAAGAAGGGGGAGATAGACCTGCGCGTTGGAAATAGAGCAAGTGTTGCTGCACTTACCGTGGGAGATTTTAGTCTGTCTTTACCTTCTCGTTTCGTATTAGAACTGAATAATTGTTATTTTGTTCCATGCATTACCAAGAACCTTATTTCGGTTGCATTATTACATTCTGAGGGATTTAATTTTAGCATTAAAGATGGATTTATGTCTGTTTTTAGAAACAATATTTTCTATGCTAATGCACCAATGAGTAATAGACTTTTTGTGTTGGATCTCAAATCGGATGTATATAATATAAATAACAAAAGGCAAAAACCATATAGTTTGAGTGAGGCCTACCTATGGCATTGTCGATTGGGCCATATTAGTGTGAATCGCATGAAGAAGCTCCATAAAGATGGACTTTTAAAAGATAAGGATTATGAATCCATTAACACATGTGAATCATGTCTAATGGGCAAAATGACAAGGTCACCTTTCAAAGGAACAAATGAAAGGGCTACTGAATTGTTGGGCATAATACATACTGATGTATGTGGGCCAATGACCACAGAAGTGATCGGTTGTAATTTAGCGTAAATATTCGAATAGAATTCAAATACTATTGCTAGTCACGATTAATCAAAACAATTTATATTGACTCGGGAAACCCAAGGTCGTACCCAAAAGATAGGTGATTAAACTAATAGTGCTAACGATTAAATGTAGAATGTCTATGGTTTGGGGGGGGGGGGTTTGATCCTCGTAAGAGGTTGATAGCAAAGTTTTACTATCTTAAAAGAAGATTTAATCGATAAAAAGGGGTGAACAAACAATTCAAGGATGACTAGGGATCTAATTCCCCACCTAGACAATTATTGTGATAGTAAATTGGGATACCATTGATGAATTCACATACACACATTTAGAATTTAGCTATGTAACATTAATACCAAGTTCAACTCGCGCTACAACTTAGTATCAAAAGGTTACACCTCGCATAGCACCTCACACTCGCGCTTTATTGGTGCTATAGCACATTATTTATCTAGCCTCACACTCGCGCTTTATTGGCTAAATAAATCATACGCTTGTTAAATTCATGCCATTCTCATTAGGGTTAAAGCATCGCCATGTAACACAAAAACCCTAATGCTTCTTCATTTCATTCATTTGATATCACACTTTTCAGGGGTTAGCTACGTCAAGCATGAAATCAAGTAGAATTCCTATTTCAGACTAGTTGAAAACATGTCATAGGTAATTCAAAAACACTAAGCTCAAATGAAGAAGAATCATGTGTAAAATCATTCATCAATAGCATCCATAATATTCACAATGTCGCAAACATGTCTAGGGGGTTCATAGACCCCCAACCAATGTCACTACTCACTCATGGTGAGATTACAACCCATAATAACAATAGAATATCAGGAAAAATATGTAGAAAGTTGAGTGATGGAAGCTGGAACCAATATGGAGCACTAAGTATGAAGGATGATCCACGATCCGAGTTGTTGATGATGATAGAAAAGTCTTTCTTCTTCTCCAAACCAATTTTCGTCCAGAAACCCAGCAGAAATCACAGAAAAAAACCAGGAGCCGGGGCTTAAAAACCCTAACTTTCTATTTATAGTTCAGCATAAAAATGCAGACTTTACGACGTTGTGCGGTCGCACGGGTGGGTTGTGCTTCCGCACAGATGCCCAAAATCCTGCCTGGTGCGATCATGGTTCCTGAGTGTGCGACCGCACGGTTTTCCCATGCTTCTGATTCGGTTTGTGCGATCGCACAAAGATGTTGTGCGACCGCACAGAATTCCTGTGCTTCTGTCTTTGAGTCGTGCCACCGCACAGAGATGTTGTGCTTCTGGTTTGTGTCGTGCGACCGCACGGATGCAGTTGTGCGAGCGCACGCTCTTGGAGAGTTTGTGCTCCGACTTCCATTTTGCTCATTTTCGCTCCAGAATGCTCGGTTTTGCTCCTCAATGTCAACTTGTGTTCTCAGCTTAAACTCTGTAATTCGCCTGAAATGAACCACAGGGCATTAAATAGCAAGTGAAATCGTGATAAAACAAACGAAACAATAAGCATAGAGGTTGCCTAAAACGCATATATTTTAGTGCTATCAAGAAGCTAGAGGTGGCTACAGATACTTCATTACGTTTACTGATGATATGAGTAGATATGGATATATTTACTTAATGTCACATAAATCGGAATCTTTTGAAAAGTTCAAGGAATTCCAGAATGAAGTAGAGACTCAAAGTGGCAAGAAAATAAAAGCACTTCGATCTGATCGTGGTGGTGAGTACTTGAGCCACGAATTTGAACATCATTTGAAAAACTGTGGGATAGTAACACAGTTGTCTACCCCAGGAACACCACCGCTGAACGGTGTGTCTGAAAGGAGAAACAGGACCTTGTTAGACATGGTTCGATCAATGATGAGTTTTGCCGATATTCCAGTATCCTTCTGGGGATATGCCCTCACTACTGCTGTACTTACATTAAACAGGACTCCGTCAAGAACTGTAGACAAAACTCCACATGAGATATGGACCGGAAAGGTTCTAAAGTTGTCTTTTCTGAAAATATGGGGATGTGAAGCTTATGTAAAGCGTTTACAAACAGAGAAGCTTGCCCCAAAATCAGATAAATGCTTTTTATAGGGTATCCAAAAGGAAGTTTTGGATATTACTTCTATAATCCAACTCAGCAAAACGTGTTTGTTGCGAGGGATAGTGTCTTTTTGGAAAGAGAGTTCCTTTCCAACAAGTCAAGTGGAAGAAATATTCATCTTGAAACAGTTCAAAATGATGAAGAGCAACAAACTCAACAACAAGATGACATGGATGATGTCGATGATGAGATGATTACTTTTGAAGGCTTAGGGCCTCAGATCATCCAAGAGCCAGAACAAGAGAATCTACAAACAGTTGTGGATCATGTTCCGGATTCAGTTGTTGAACAAGTTAAACCCACTCGTAGATCGGAAAGGCCAAGGGTACAACCAAGACGTTATGATGATTTCATCTTGAATGTAAGCCTTGATGTTCTTATGTTAGAACATAGTGAGCCTTCTACATATAAGCAAGCAATGACGGGTCCAGACTCCAAGAAATGGCTTGAGGCCATGAGGTCCGAAATGGATTCGATGTTTGAAAATCAAGTATGGGACTTGATAGATTTGCCAAATGGGGTAAAACCCATAGGAAGCAAATGGATTTTCAAACTCAAAACTGACAAGGATGGAAATGTATCTGTTTACAATGCAAGACTAGTTGCCAAAGGTTTTAGACAGATTCATGGCATAGACTATGACGAGACTTTTTCACTAGTTGTCATGATTAGATCCATTAGGATAATCCTAGCTGTTGTCGCATATTATGACTATGAGATATGGCAAATGGATGTCAAAACCGCCTTTCAAAATAGTTTTTTGGAAGAGGATGTGTACATGACACAACCTGAAGGTTTTGAAGATCCAAATGATGCTGGGAAGGTATGCAAGCTTAAGAAGTCCATTTATGGACTTAAGCAAGCATCCAAGAGTTGGAACTTTCGATTTGATGAAAAGATCAAAGAGTTTGGTTTCATTAGATGTGAAGAGGATCCTTGTGTTTACAAGAAGTTTAGTGGGAGTAAGGTATCCTTCTTAGTCTTGTATGTGGATGACATACTACTTATTGGGAATGACATTCCGATGCTAGAGTTCGTAAAGGAATGGCTGAAGCAATGTTTCTCAATGAAAGACTTAGGAAAGGCCGAGTACATACTTGGAATTAAGATCTACAGAGATAGATCTAAGAGGCTTCTTGGATTGAGTCAAGGAATTTATATTGATAAGATTTCCTGATAGATTCAAGATGCAGGATTCCAAGAAGGGGTTTTTACCCATGCAACATGGTGTATATCTCAGCAAGAAGCAGTGTCCTAAAACACCTGCTGAGCTTGAGAAGATGAACAAGATCCCATATGCTTCTGCTATAGGATCTATCATGTATGCCATTGTATGTACACGTCCTGATGTTGCATATGCTTTGAGCATGTGTAGCTGATACCAATCAAGTCCTGGAGAAGCACACTGGAGTGCAGCTAAGAATATCCTGAAGTACTTGAGAAGGACCAAGGATGATTTCTTAGTATATGGGGGAGATGAAAAATTGATCGTACAAGGCTATACTGATGCAAGCTTTCAGACTGACCGAGATGGCTTTGAGTCTCAATCGGGTTATATCTTCATCCTTAACGGAGGAGCTGTGAGCTGGAAGAGCTCCAAGCAGGATACAGTAGCAGATTCTACAACAGAGGCTAAGTACATTGCTGCTTGTGAAGCAGCAAAGGAGGCCGTTTGGATGAGGAAGTTCCTAGATGAACTCGGTATTGTTCCTAGCATTTCAGTGCCAATCGACATCTATTGTGACAACAATGGTGCCATAGCCCAGGCAAAGGAACCGAGTTCGAGCTCCAAATCCAGACATGTTATGAGGAAGTATCACCTTATTCGACGCATCATCACTGAGGGTGAAATTAAGATGTGTAAGGTGCATACTGATGACAACATCGCAGATCCATTGACCAAGCCTATGCATAGGCCCAAGCATGAGAGTCACACTAGGGCTAAGGGTCTCAAGCACATTGGAGAATGGCTTTGAGTTTGCTTTTATATTACGTTGTATAATTATGAGTGTTGGACACTAGTGTTATGTTTGACTTGATGATCTTATGATATATGATATTTCATCCTTATTTGAATATTGTTTTGATCAATATTGAATAATCTGTCCAAATAATTCATTATTAACAAATGGGATCACTTTAAGTGTTATGGTGAATGAAACCTTATTAAGTGAAATGAAGTTTTGAATTATTGAAAGTCTGTAGTTTGAAATCATCAAATGGACATGGATGATTTCATTAGTGACTATATTGTAAGTTGACTGATAGCGCCAGGTTTCATGGGCTATAGGGACATGGGGATGTCTAGTCATTTACATATATGTGTATGGATGATACATGTAAGACTGGCCCACCTTAAGACTCTACAAAAGAGATTGTGAAGTTTTAAGTTAAACTAGGATTAGTAGATTCCTCAGACATGAGTATGTTGTGGTCTCACTTGATAATTGGTATTTCTTTGACACTGTTAAACGCTTTTCGTAAAAGGGAGTTATAAAGGCAGTTGTTAGGATTGCAAAAAGTTGAGTGGGAGCCATAGTCATACAAGATTGGAGAAGAAGTCCTCCTGGTTCGTGTATACTGTGATACATTGAACAGGATTGGTGTCTCGGCCACTTGAAGAGCAAGAACTGAAAATGCATGGCCATGCTCGGATGATTATTTGCAATCATCCGTTTAATTGACAGTTCAAACTCGGAGTTCAAGAAACACATTTGACATTAGATATGAATGTCACCATATCGTCAAATAAGACATTAAGAGACAAAGATATCTTATATTGCACACTTGTTTAAGGACAAGTGGGAGATTGAAGGAATTGTGTCCTTTAATTTGATGTGCAATGACTAAACTTGGAATAGGACAATTAACGGAGATAATTCAATCCAATTATCTTAGGAGTCGTAGTGTTTTGCTAGAAGCCAACTACGATTAATGAGGTTAAACAAGTTAAACTCATAGCTAATATAATCGGGTCCTATGAGGTCACACACTTAGAGTTGACGGACTAGATCAACGGGAAAGATGCTTAATTATTAATAGATATTGGATATTATTAATAATAAGGCTTATTATTTATTTAGGAAATAAATAATAAATTAGTGAGTCAATTAGAGATTAATGGGGGAAAATGAATGCCTAATATATGGGGCCTGTCATATCCCATTGATACAGCCAATCAATTACTCATAATGATAAAAGGAATAATTATGAACATTGAATTGGTGGAATTTGATTCGTTGGGATGAATTGATTTGGTTGAGGCGAGAGAAAGATTAAAAAGGAAGGGAAAATGGTTTTGTCTTCCAAGCTGGTAAAATAGATAGAAAAGAAAGATAAGTCTTTTCTCCTCTTCGGGCAAAAATCATCACACGCAATTGACCACCATTCCCAAAAAGCAATCTGATTGCTTCACCTTCGTCCTTTCGTCCTAGCAGTCGAAGGCAAGGAGATCTAGCCGGGCTCGTGTGGACTAACTAGAGGAGCAACACGTGGGGCTCTCATCTCTTTCGTTCCTATCCGATCAGATCCGGTGCACGCATCAAAAGGTATTCTCATGATCTATCAACTATGTTTGCAGATCCGATTATTAGATGTTTAGATACGATCTGAAATTCTGCTTAACGCATCTAATAATAACCAACAATAATAGGATACCATTCAACCTTATGGCTTATGATCATTTTGCCCCTGACTTGTATACCAAACCACTGCACCATAAATGTCGTTCTTTTGTTTTATTTTTTTGAAGAAAAAAAATTATTCATTAAAGGTCAATTACACATGAAGCCACCATAATGTCCTAATTATTCACATTCACTTCGTATGATATAAAATGAAATATTCGGACTTTGAGGGAGGTTCTCAACAAACACCACTTGACCACTATATATATTTAATATCGTGATATTGATTCTTTGTTAAATCAAAATGTAAATAAATCACATCAATATAATACAAAATGTAGTTTTATAATTAAAAATACACATTTCAAGTTTTTTTTATTGCGAATTTATATCATACATATTATGTAAGTGCACTAATACATCTCATATATATTACATGAGTATATCTCAGAATCTTTAACATATACATATACACTGATAAATAATAATCGATAAACAATAATTAGTTATGATCTCGGGAAAAACCCAATTAGTTATATGATCATTTATATATATAAAGAAAAATGTCGGATGACGTGCAAATTGTTTGAAAATTGAAATTGCAGGTTCCTATATACTATTCCAAATTAAATAGTCAGCAGGAGAAGGAGCATCCAGTACATAATCATAGTCATCATCTGCAGGTTCATAACCATCATCCGTATCCGAAGGCGAAGGAGCATCTGGCAAATAGTCGTCACCACCATCAAGAAACGGATAGCCGGGGTCGTAGGGTAAGTCACCTCCTCCGGCATTTAATCCAGAGGCCAAATCCGTCGACAAAAGCAAAGGCCTTTGTTGCGAAACATGTGCCATAAAAATCAATGCTGCGAAAAAGAGTATAAAGGTATTTTTCAATTTCAAGCGCATCATTTTCGCAGTGAACATGTCTTATAAGTTATAATATAACTTCGTTCTTAATTAAATGATTGAGATAATTTTTACCGAGAAGGATTTTTATACCTATATGCAATGTGATGAGAGTTCCGTTACTTGATTATATTTGTTTACTACATTAAATGAGACGTTTTTTTTATGTGCCGGTTACAAAAAGTCATTTCTAGATATTTCAAATGAGGATTTATAAGCACTGCAAGGCACTAATTTGTTACTAATTATAAAACTATGTCGTTTTAGATTATTATTATTTTATTGAATCGAAGTCATTTTTGAAAGAAAAAAAATTTCTTGAACTGTTCATGACCAATTAAACGAAACAGTGTTGGGGAAATTTAGTCAATATATGGTCTTTCAGTTCAAATCCTTACAAGTTACAAGCAATAAATAAGTAGTTACATTAAAATCAAAGTTTGACGGAACAAGAGTGAATGCTGCATGTCTTCTCAATAGTGCGTAACAATCTAATTTGTCTTACATCATTAACATAAATAAGTTTATTATCAAGCGACTTATGAATGATGATGACAATAGATAGCTGGTGAGCCTTGTGACAGACTAGGGTAAATAATAGTTTTAGGATTAGTGATGTTAGAACAGTGAAAGTAAGTTTATGATTAAATATGTCATACAAAACACTTAATGACGGTTTTAATAATAGTGAAACAAATATGTTCCATCAGTTAAATTTAATGAATTTTTTTAATTTTGCCTCTCAATGGGAGTTTAGACTTTAATTTGGAAAACTGTGGCAGACACGGGAAAAAGATTCGGTGCAGTAAATTTTGCGAGTGTATCCAAATTCCAAACAATATCGTTTTATTGTGCTATAAATTTTATTTAAACTAAAATGGTGTTGTACGGACACACATCAATTAATTACGGTACACCGAATCATAGTGAAAGTCCTTTTTTGTGTGTGTGATGTTTTCCCTTATAAAAGTTGTGTTGGGATATTTGTATTCATGAACCTTGATCACAATTCATTGCATTTGCATTTATAGATCCAGGTAATCAATCATCAGCTTTTTAACTGACGATATTAATAAATAATGCTCATGTCATTTAATGGAGAGTAACTCTCATCACATCTGTGATCTGTGTATAAAAATTAAAACGTAACCATTTCAAATCAAAATTGAAAGTGAAGATGGGTTTGAAAAATGTGATGGTGGTGTTTTTGGTAGCAATGGTTTTTATGGCGCATGTTTCGCAACAAGGGATGCACTTGTTTACAAAAAGGTTTTAGGGCATCCCACCATGATAAAAAAAATCATGTCATCCATCTCTCTCATCTAATCATTCCTCATGATTTTTTCAATCACATGCATCCCACTCATGATCAAAAAAAAGTTTATCATCAATCTCTCTCATCACTACATAAATTATAGCTCATTAATGTTAAGATTAATAAAAATATATCAACGTGTATCTCGTTGTATAGAGCTCCAAAAATTACGAATATTGGTATTTATTTTGATTTTTTTACTTTGTAATTTAGAAGATATATTCGTTGCAAGATCAAAATAAAAAATGTAATGCTTTTACACAGAACACGTGTCGCGTTGCGATTGATTCACGTCTCATGATCAAAACTAAAAAAAGATCATGAGATGATCAAAACTATGATAAAAACGATCATGGTGAAGGTGCATGATTTTTTTGATCATCTCTCATGATCATTTTCTATAATTCAAAAAAATGTTGCATTTTGCTCTTAGCTCTTTGCTCTCTTGTTGCATTGAAATATATAGAGCAAAGAGCCATTTTCGCTCATTGCTTTTTGCTCTGCATTACTACATGACTTTTATGAAAAAATGCTATTTTTATTTATTGCTCATTGCTTATTGCTCTATTACTGCGGGTGCCCTCATGATCATTTTCTATAATTCAAAAAAGTTTACATTGATGATTGGGAGTTCTGCCATAAAGTTTGGTACTACCCCAATGGTCGTCTTCGTCCCATTCCTGGACCAGATGATGATCCAGTTACTAATGAGGATAAGTACTGCCGTCTCATTAGATATAAGTACTTTTATGATCCTCCATCTCCTCCTACTCGTGCCGCTCCATCCCCCACTCCTGCTCCCGGCCGTAGCCTTTAAATTAATTAATATTTATTTTAAATACTTAATAAGGAATTAATTAACCCATTGCAAAGCAAATTCATATAAATTTTCGTTAATAAAATGAGAATTTTAATTACACTGCTGTTATTATACGTTCTCATTGTGTTGTCTGGTGGTCATGTTTTCACTAGCATGCACACAATCGCTTCTTATTCCTTTAATAAATATCAATTCATTTGCATCATCTTTTGATAGGAGTACTCAATCAATACATCTAATCGAAGTGATAATTGAATACATATATATTCATCAAACACATATCACGTCAATCATTCAACTGAATTATATGACATCTTTCACATTTATGTTAAAATCCACTAGAGAAATGAACAAGTATCTGTCTTCGCATAATGAAAGGTCATAACAACATCTTCAAACGTCCACTAGAGACGGGAAAGAAGAAAACAACCAAGAAACTGTCCACAAAGGTCAATGACGAGTAAACACTCTAGGTGGAACTAGTAAATTCACAAAAATTGTGGAGAAAAGTGGCATGAATGAATTTTAAACCATTTATCTTGTAAATGCAAGATAATGATTCAACCACTTGTTAGTATTCTTAATTGGGGCTTTTCCTTTTCACCTTCAAAATGCCAAATTGATAGAGTTCAAGATAGATAACCGTGGAGATTCATATATGGTGCAACCAATTCAGAAATATCAATTTGAAAATGTCGTAGTATAGATAAAATAATATCAAAACTATATCGTTTCATTAATATAACTGTTAAATTGATAACTCTTTTTAAATTGATAACTCGTTTCAGTTAAATTGATAACTGAACTCTTTTTTAAAAAATAAGTAGTTTAGACTTAATGTTACATAATTTGTAAATCAAAATACAGAAAATTATACCATTTCCGGCCTCAAATAACTATTTTTTACTTGGCTTCCCATTCCCGTTCGTGGGGCAGGCGACGCGCCGGAGTGAAAGCTAGCTGACGGCATACCTCACAATCACATTGTTGGTCCCCATTTATTTGTTACCTGCAAAACTGCAACAAGTTTATAAAAATAATTGAGAGTTTTTTTTTTGATACTAAAAATAATTGAGAGTTGAGAGTAAGCACAAGTGTCATCAAGATATATGATCAAGAGAAGTTGATTAAGCTTATAAAGGGCTCGATGAATACGACTAGACAATAGACACCTCACATTTTTAATTAGGTTTGGTCTGGGGTCTCCAGTTAGGGGGTTGGCAAAGGTCGGGCCGAGTAAGGTTTAGTCCTAACGACCCGAGTTGAGTAGGGTTTTTGATGAGTTCTAGCCCATTTTTTTGCACATTAGAGTCGGGCCGGGCTTTGAGATTATTCATTAGTCCTACAGTCGTTATTGACCATTCATTTCATAAGACTTTTCGAGCTAAGGCCTGGCTCGGGCTAATTTCGACCCTAAATGGATGACTAATTAAACGACAAATAATTATTTAAACGCAGATGCTATTAGTTTGGACGTGTGAGATTTGATGGAATGAAAAAATACATTCTTTTAATGTCAAGACCGTTCTTAAATCAATGAATATGTAATTTTAAATCGGATTTGTATTTCGACCAAACTTAATAATCGTAGTCTTAACCCGACCATAAACATTTCGAGTCGGACACCAAGCTAGGGTCATACACAAATTCGTGCCCCCCTAGGGCTCATTTTGACTATAGACCAAATGCTAAGAGCTATTTCCATTAGACCAGTCTTGTATAGTTTATTGGTTGAAATTATATGCGTTATGCGTGTGGTTTTTGTTAGCGTACACGTACAGTTATGCAAAAGGATGGACAAGCGTACGGTACGTCCGGATTCCGGACAGATTATTTTAAATACTTTATCCAAGCTTTATCTTTGGTGAGCTGCAACAAACACATGTCATATTGTCATGTGTGCTGTGGTACCCACCTTTTCACTCCTCGACTGGCCTGCCCTGAATATTTTTAAGGGAAATTGAAAAAAAGGGGTATAAATTATCATATATTGATAAATTACGGTCACAGCTATAGAAAATGACAATTAAAAGGTAATTTCAAAATCTTTTATTTGACATATAATAATTAACAAACATATAAAAATTAAGACATCAATTATGTGTTGAAATTGTCCCGTAATTATTAACTATGTGTTGAAATTGCCACTTAATTATTATATGCCAATTAAAAGATTTTAAAATTGCCCCTTAATTGTTATTTTCTATAGTTCTGATCGTAATTTGTCAATATGTGATAGTTCGTAACCTCTCTTTATCATTTTCCTTTTTTTGATGGAATATTATGTTAAGGAATTAGAGGGACTTGAATCCGAACATTATATGTGCTGGGTGGGAGCACCTTCCACCAGACCACTCCAATTCACCATGTAATTTTCCCTATTTTAAATATACAATTCTTGATGCATCTGTAATATATTAATATTAGCTACGCTAAATGGAAGGCTCTACAACTACCCATAGTTTTTCTAATTCCATTCACACACATTGATAAGGCATTTGATAAGGTCTAATGAGGTCCTTCATGATGGCACTGTCTCTGTCTCCTCTTTATAAAGAGGACAGACCGATGTGGGGTCATCTATTCAGAACCCACTTTGTGTTGTTTGGCCAACTGCCACACTAGTCCCGGAGTCCCCAATTTCAGTCCTAGTACTAGTAGCCATGTTACCCAAAACTTTGACACCAACAGTTGGTCAACAGATAGACAAACACACATCTCATTGAGCACTAGTTACATATATCAAAAAAACCTTATGAACAAAAAAAAACTGCTAATGCATTTATTTATCTGCATAGAGAGACTCTCCCAGTAAATCCACACTGCGGTAGAAAACTGGAATGGAGGTCATACCCAAAAGCCAGTAAGAAACCATATTCATATTCATAACTGGCTCTATCCTAACTATCCACAATACTACTTATATCTAATCCAACTACTACACTGCAAGATTCATAGATCATATCTTCTTCTTTCTTCCCCACTTCATCATCTCATCAAGCTAGTAGTGACTGTCTGTGACTGCTCCTTCATTCCTCAAGTTTCTTCAGTTCATTATATTGATCTCATATCTCCTCCACTCGTAATCCATGGATGTCCTGAATTCACACATCAATCAACCCCAAATTAGGATTACCTGTTCAACCAAATTACAAACCCTAATTACTAGTATAATACAAATAAGTCACCTACTCTCCACTCCACCTGAAGTCATGCTTTAATTTATTTCTAGGAAATTGAGAGCTTTTTAAATATCTATACCTTAATACCACAACAAATTCAACATGCAAATATTTCAGAGCCCAGATTTTAGTGTATCAATTGCCAGATAAGGAGAAAAAAAAAATACAAGATTTGTTTAAACTTTAAAGCATAAAAACGTACTCAGAACTTGCTCAGCTGAGAGTCTTCTGGAAACGTCTTTACACAGCATCTTCCTCAACAGATCCTTGGCCGCCGGTGATACAGAATGGAAAAGCCTAGTTGGAAATCTCAGATTACCTCTCAAAACAGCCTGAAAAATCTCTGTTGCCGACTCTCCATAAAACGGAGGAATCCCAGCCAGCATGATGTACAGAATCACTCCACAGCTCCACACATCAACCTTCTCCGTATACTCCCTCCCGGCCACCACCTCCGGCGCCACATAGTACGGCGTCCCAACCAAACCACTCATCGTCTCCCCGCTCCCGAACCACTCGGCCGATCCAAGGTCCCCTAGCTTCAACCTGTTCCGATCGTAAAAAAACACGTTGTCCGGCTTCACATCCCTGTGCGCGACGCCTCGGCGGTGGCAGTGCGCAACGGCCGCGACTAATTTCTCCATGAGCTCAGCCGCTTCCTTCTCCGAAAACGTCTCGGCCGTCATCCGCTCGTACAGAGTCTGGTACCCGCAGAACTCGAAAATCAGATGCAGGTAATCAGAGTCCTCGAACACGTCGTGCATCTCGACGACGTTAGGGCTTCCGGAAACGATCTTATTGAATTTCGACTCTTTGATTAGGCATTGACGGTCGATTGAGTCGTTGGCGATGAGACGCTTGTCGATGGACTTGCAGGCAAAGGTGCGGCCGGAGGCGGATGAGATGCAGCGGTAAACGACGCCGAATCGTCCTCGTCCGATCTCCTCCTGCAGCTCGTAGTTTCGCTTCAGCTCTTCGCTCATTGAATTTTTTTTCCGAATTTTTTTTTTTGCAGAGTTGAGAGCAGTCTACTGTGAATTTAAAGACGGTCCAGGCTGAAGGGAATATTCCGATTCTCTTATGACGGACTAGATTGTGCCACGTGTCCAGAATCCGACGTTTCAGGTTGATTCGTGTCCGAAAAAAGTGGTGGAGGTCCGTACTAATCAATCCTCTTTGCGTTGATTTATTTCTTCCTACTTTTTATCTTTTCGGTTTGGCGTAAGGCTTTTTAATTCTAACTGCCGCTCCTACTTATTATTGGACTGAAAATCATACAGCAGTAAATTTCAACTGATAATAAAATAGAGTATTAATTAACAGATTGTTTCCTAGAATGCTACTTATAATTATCAAAGTAAAGTAATTTATATATGGAAATACACTATTTATGAAAATTTCAAATATAATTTTAAACTCAGAATCCTAATCTATTAAATAATGGAACAGACGTGTATTTCAGTTTTCAGATCCTCCACATAATTTTAATCATATTTTCAATATGTCCATGTTTATCATAATCTTTGTTAATTTCATAAGTGTGTATCAAAAATTTAAAAAAAAAAAAAAATCAAAATCAGTTTATTTTAAAATAAAATATGAAAAATCTAACATTTGAAATGCAGGATTGATTAAAGTTCATCCATTCTCAGTTTCGATATTTAATTTAAGTTTAAGCATTCACGATGGCGGTGCAATTCCAAAAAAAAAAAAACACGTCATGTGTTTGTTGATGATGAGAGAAGAAGTTGGAATGGAAGATTTTGACGGGGGAGAGAGACTGAGATTTAAGTTTGATAAGCTTAATCTGGAAGCACTTTAGTGGGGAAGTTGTTTTCATAATTCAGGCGATTAGAGAGTGGGTGGACCAAACTAATCCTTTTCAGTTAAGTATATCTCTTATCATATGATTTGTCTTCCCTCTGTTACAACTTCCACGCTTTTTTAAGAGGGATTCGATTCCTAAATTCATGCGATGAAAACCCACCACCTCAAAATATCATCTAGGACAATACCAAGAATATGCCGACCTTTTTACTACTAATATCTTCAAACACACGTGATTAAAATTACAGTATTTAGATTTATATGGTCTTGTTTGAATGGATAGAGTAGTTTTGGATTCATATTCGATGCATTTAAGTAAAAAATAATTTATTTGAAAGCCACGAAATAATACATCTAGCACCATATCGTTTTGTATTATTATTATTTATTAGTATACCAAAAGAAGGATCATAAATTTATGTAACAGTGCATCCATTATCTGACCTTATCAGGAATCAAGCTCAAGACACGTTTGAATTGTTCTATGTTGAACCCACACGACATCCTAATAATTTTCCTTAAATTTTTTTATAAAGCGAGAAAGAAAGACAAGGTGTGGGATGATAATATTAGGTTAGGTCGATTTGAGCTACACTTTATGGCTGTTGAGGAACTAGAAGGGTAATTAGTATTAGATATTTTAGATGAAATGGTACTTTGGATTGTACAACAATATATATAGTGCCAATTTCTGTATCAATATGTTAACAACAAAAATATACATATTAAGATTTGCTTCGAGCATGCTCTCGGGCTGCTGCGTTTTTGTTTTGTTAAACTTTCCGAGATGCCAAGAGACGTGTAAGTTAGATTAAATTTTGTTAGGTAAAGTTGATCTATACGATGAATCCAACGAGATTTGATATTTAATTGAAGACGTACTTTTGGTTTTGGCTGAAACAACAATTGGATAAAGTTATGGATGTTCTTAATGGACTTGTTTTGAAATATTGTGAGATTAGTTTGTAATGTTGGAACTCTTGTGGTTGTCATTATTTGTTCATTAAGCAGGTTACTATTATGAATTAATGTTAAATTTGACTTGAACCGAAATGATGTGATCACTATTTTTTTTTCTGTAAAGTTGTCGAACTATTTTACTCAATCGAAAAGTGTATTGATGAATCAAAGACGGCATGTTAAAAAAACAGCTGGTTTGGTGACAACAGAAGACGTCATAATGATTAACTCCATAAAAAAAAAAATCATCGTGAGTCCGATTCCTAAACGAAGTGAAAGAAATCCGTATGTAAGCAAATGTGTCACAAGACACGCATGGGTGAGAGATTTGTATCCTAGTTTGTGGCCCGGTGGATAAACAGACACGCAGTGCTTGTTGAGGGCCTCTCCCGGCGGTTTGTTTGTCGTGTGAGATTGTAAAGATTGGGACACACTGACAAATCAAAACTTGAAGACATTACGGATAATATTTCCCCAACTTGTGCTGTGGTGCGCCCACAAAACACACTTTATGGGCCATAAAGTGCAGTTTTTTGTTGTTGATTAAGCCATAAAGTGCAGTTATAATGACACAAAATTTAGTTTATATTAAAAGGCAATGATGTATTAGTATTGATAAGTAATTAGTAGTAGTTGCTTATTAGACTTGTAATCTATCTATAATTGTCAGACTCATTGTGTTTCCTCATAAATATATATAACCACATTGCAAACAATATCATCAATGCAGAGCAAACATCAGTGTCCCCCAGCAGATCAACGAGTTTTTATTCGCAAAACAGTTGCATCAAAGTAGAACAAGGCTTTGGTTTCTTATAAGAGCAGTGGACCGTGAAAATGGTATCTCCGCCACAGTGAATTTGTTTATAGTGAACTTTTATGCAACCAGATGTCAAGCGTCTGCTTATAGTGAATTTGTTGGTAGGGAACTTATGTTATCCCGAACAAACAATGTGTAAATAAATATACAACGAAAGTGAGACTCAATGAACATTGCCATATCCTTTTTCAGGATCCAAAACTCAAGGTCTTAACCATAAATATTGATTCATCGGGTTCATACCAGCACATAAGGTGTACTGAAAGACTAGCCATAGAGAAGATACTTCTCTTTAAATGGGCAGTTCCACTAAATCATATCAGTGGCTTATTCAAAACTGCAAGTACCACAGCAGTTACTTCAGCACCACCAATGGGGCATCTACAAGAGGCATGAATAGGCCAGCGCCTTCTCCTCACTGAGCTCTTCAGCTGTCAAGTCCAGCTTCTTCCTCGAGTATTCATCAATGCTCAATCCTGCAAAAATATAACATAGCTCATAAATATGAGTAAGTAACATAGCAAAAGAAGTGATGCAACTTTAGCTAAATCGATGAATGGAAAATGGAAAAAAAATGAGTCGTTCATTTTGCTGATGGACGACGTAGACAGGTTTCAATCAAGACATGATTTTACTTATTGGTGCAAACTGCAAATTGAGATGATCCTAGATGTTTTAAAGTCCAAAATTCTAGAATATCTTAAAATTCATTGGAAACAATTTCCTATTACCTTGGACAATTGACCATTCTCCAGCACGGCAAGTGACTGGGAAGGAGTAAATGAGGCCAGGTGGCACATCATATGAGCCATCAGAGTAGACTCCCATTGACACCCATGTTCCCTGAAGATAAAATCAGAAAGGGGGAAACGCCATTAGTGAATAATTTCTCAGTGCACTATATATGGCTCAGGTCCAGGGGAGTGACAAACCTCGGGAGTTCCAAGCACCCAATCACGGATGTGATCACAAGCAGAGCTAGCAGCTGACAGTGCACTAGAGAGCTTTCTAGCTTTGATGATTGCAGCACCTCGTTGTTGAACAGTTGTGATGAACTCTGATGTCAACCTTTACACCACCAACACAGATATAAAATGACAAGTACATATCGATTAAGTCCATATATTCACATGGTTAAGAATTTCAAGTTTCAATGTACATATCTTCATACCATTGGTCATCCTGAACCAGCTCACGAACAGACTTCTCACCACATGGTGTTTTAACAGTAGCATGGTTGACATCTGGGTACTGAGTTGATGAGTGATTACCCCAGATGATAACATTTTTCACATCAGAGACTTGAACATTCAATCTCTCTGAAATTTGGCCGAGAGCCCTGTTATGGTCAAGTCTTGTTAGACAAGTTATATTCTTAGCAGGAATTGATGGGGCATATTCCTTAAGGATCAACGCATTAGTATTGGCAGGGTTGGCAACAACTAGAACCTGAAAGACAGCAATACAAAGGGTGATAAGCATCCGTAAATACATTCTGATTTTCACAAAAACAAAATACATAAGCGAGCCGACAACCCAAAAAAACTAGCTATAAGGTAACTGCTTGAATTCGTCGCAACAAGTGATCGAATCAGTACTAATGAGAAAGCTCCAAATACAATAAAGAATAACCTTGCAGTTAGGAGCCGCATGGCTCTCAAGAGCAGAAGCTTGTGATTTGTAGATGGACACATTCTTCGTCATCACATCCTTTCTCTCCATACCTTCTTTCCTTGGGAAACCTCCAACCATGACGGCAATATTGACACCAGTGCATCCCTCAACAACATCAGTTGTGGCAACAACACCTATCATGAATGGATTATAAGAACTGTCTAATTTGATTATAAATAGTGGAAAATAAAATACAAGGACAGGAATTCTAACCCTTCAGAAGAGGGAATGCAGCATCAACCAACTCCATCTTGACTCCATTCAAGGCTTCGGCTGCAAATTCTATGTCAAGCATGTGGAGGATAACAGGCTGGTCAGGGCCCAGCATAATTCCCCTAGCAATCATAGGGACAAGAGCATATCCGATTTGTCCTGCAAGATCAAGAAAATAATTTTATTAATTTAACTTCGAAAATCTAATAACTAAAACCTCAGAGGGTAGAAATACTCTATTCTTGGAGAATATGTCTGGTACAAATCAGAAGGGTATATATAATTCTTTCTAAAACTCAAAAAAGAAAAGAAAAAGATCAATGATAGAGCAAGTGCCATTGAAATTTCAAAGAACAGCGAGTACTTAACACAGTAAATAAAGACAGTCACTATCAGCAACTACTGAATAGTGAATACAAGTGCAAGGGAGTGTCCATTGTCCATCATTTCTTAGGCGTCCAGTCGTCAATTAGCATACGCCCAATTCTAATCAATTGAGCTCACTCAACATCCATATACCAACCCAAAAGCCCTCAACGGACTCAAATATAAACAAATTATAAGGAAACTGGATCCTGTATTATACAAATTAGTAAACCCCTCACAAATATCATCCCCCACTCATTTCTAAGGTCTACAATTAGATCCATTAACATAATCAAGTTTCTGAAACAGTAAGAAATCTATATATGAACAATCAGCAAAACTCAACCCATCACTCCGACTCAGTTCTCAGTTCGCTACACATCACTCTCACACTCAAATTGTCCAAACTCATCATCACAACTTCTGAAAAACCAGATCTATCCAATCCAATCCCTCCCAAACCATAACCATAACCGATCTGCTCACAAACATCCATCTAAATCTCACCAATGAAACAAATCAAAACAACCGTTTAAATCCGACGGTTCAAAACAAAAACCAGAACTGGAAAAGTGAGATCGTATAGTACCTGCAGCGCCGGTGACGAGGACGCGAACTGGATCCTTGGCCATGATCGGAGGAGGGAACGTCGGAGATCTAGAAGATCGATGTGATCGAGAGATGAAGATAAGTGAGAGAGAGAATATAGCAGAGTGATGAGACCACGCACGCTCAGAGGAGCGTTTAATAGTGACAAAACTGTTGAGAGCTTCGAGATGAGCGGGACACTCCGTCGTCGTTTTAGTAGGTTGTTTTGTTTAAGCCCGGGTCGTCGTTTTGTGGTGGTCAGCTTGGGCGAGTAACTACAGACACTGATTTGTAAATAGTGAGTCAGACTACCACTATTTTCTAATTTTATAAGGTCTGAATAGTACGTAGATATGTATGTGTGTGTTTTTGAGCTGTTGGTCAATCAGTTCATTACGCAAAGTTGTAAAATTTAATGCCTGTTTTTTCGGTTTAAAATTAAAATAAATTGGACTAAGTTGCTTTCAGGTACTAATAAATAAATAAAATTAAAATT
This sequence comes from Rhodiola kirilowii, assembly GCA_033675215.1. NCBI lineage: Eukaryota > Viridiplantae > Streptophyta > Magnoliopsida > Saxifragales > Crassulaceae > Rhodiola > Rhodiola kirilowii. The sequence continues at coordinate 5,395,686 of CM066194.1, forward strand.
AGCCAAATAAAAAATATTAAGGAATCTATGCTGAATTTAAAGTAAAAGATACATAAGGTAGGTCTTGTGACTTGTGAGACGCCATCCACCATTAGCATGCTTGTTTTTTTTTTTTTTTTTTGAAGAGAGTTAGTGGGTTAGAGTTAGAGTTAGTATCTGCTCATTTTTGGCAGGGTGATGACTTGAACCAGTACCACTTGGGACGCATGTGGATTGTCCACCACTGGACTAATCACTTTGCCTCCATTAGCATGCTTGTTAGTGTTAGACACTTGGTGATATTTTTGTTAAATTGTATTAGTGAAATCAAGGAATAGAGAGAGTGTTTCATTTCAATAGGTTGTTTATTTAAAGGTTTATTCTTTAAATAGAGTGGGTTATCTTGTTTATTTTAGATCGAATAGAGGTTACAGGTTTGTGTGGAGGGAGATCTTATTTCATTATATCTTTTTTGTAATTTGTATGTAGTGATTATTTTGTAAATTAAGGAGATGTTAAGAAGAGGGGACAACAATGTGGTGGTTGAGTTGGTAGAACACTTTCATTGTTATTGCAAGGTCAATAGTTTAAACCTCACCGTGACATTTTCCTTCCATAATTTTGTGGATTTTCCTAGTCCTACCTATGATGTGAACTTTTCCTCCATCCTTCGCGGATGTTTTCTTCTTTCTTTTCTTCTTTCGATTCGAATGCTCTAGAAATATATATGTAACCGATATGTATAAGATGTATTCCTTGATATGTCTAATGTTGTAAATTGATGTATACCCAATGTATGTTATTCACTTAAGTTTTCTTAGTCCAATTGTTTAACCTAAGTTGATTATCAATCAAGAAAATGACTTAACAAGATTGGGAACTGAATGTAAATGATACAATCAGTTTTAACGTGGTTCGGGGGGCTGCCCTTACTCCACGGAGCCTCGGGAACGAGGAGACTCAACCCAATGTTCCATTATAAGTCAACAAGGTTACAAGAGGCACAAATGTTCTAATGGTGATCTTGCAAGCATAAGCTATATGATACGAGTTCTGAGCACCACAGTATATTAGTAGAACATAAAGACAGTAGAGACTTCCCTGAAAAATAGTCGAACGGATGCTTTCACCAAGGTCCGACTGTTGCAATCGGTTCCGAATTTGTGGCTTGCTTCATCGGACGCCTGAGTCGTCTCCGCTCAAATTGCCGGTGCAGAATGCTTTGCCACACATTATGGATCTCGTCTGGGTTGTCACAGTTCTTGAATCATTTTCTCGGTCGCCAAATCGCTCTCAATTTCACTACTACAAACTGGTCTTTATGCATCGAGTTTTTTGATATTATGCATCGGTTTTGGTTCCGATGCATAATGTTTGGACATTATGCAACGGTTTTCCAGAGAAACCGTTGCATAAGATCTGAACATTATGCATCGGTTTAAGGGAAAACCGATGCATAATGACCCAGACATTATGCAACGGTTTCTTCGAAAACCGATGCATAATGTTCAAAAAAAAAGGCAGATTTAGCTTTACAAAAGCTCAAATCCACCTGAAATTAAACATCAATAATGAACCTGCTGTTCCAACTTAAATACAATACAACTTACATGCTCAACATCGTTTCACTGAATTTGCAACATACAATATCATTCATACTCATATATTTGTGTCTTTAGCACAAATACGCCACAAAACATTACATAACAAATGTTTTCTAAGTTAATGTCCTATAGTAGTGTAGGATGAGTGGTCACATATTCACGTAGGTAGTTGGAGATTTCATCCCGAACTCCATGAATCTTGTCGACGTCGTATGACTCTACTCCATTAGGAAAACAGTACTATAAAAAAACAAGAGAACTAAGTCAACAATTAAAGAGTGAAAATGATTAAGCCTTAAAAAGCTTAATTAACGACTAACGTCTATAAAGCTAAATCAACAATTAAAGAGTGAAAACAAGAGAACTAAATCAACAATCAACAAATACACAGTTAAATGATAATAACATATGTATATATATCTCTAAAAAACTCACTTGGTTAATGTCTTCAACCCCCGCACCATTATTAGCCCATACAAATGCGATAATGTCCTTAATATAATGAAGGACATAATAACCACAAAAAAAGCTAGGTGGTTGTCTTGGACACTGCACGATACCAATAATCACAGTTAACATACTTTATAAATGAAAAAATAAAAATGTCTATGCAAATACCACATCGTATACTGTGGGTTAATCCCCTTAAACAAAAGGTGTTTATGTAACTTCTTCGGTTTGACCTTTTTGAAATTCCAACAACCCATACACGGACAAAAGACACGTTCAATGTTGTTTCTAGATGCATATGCCGACGCAAACGCACAGAAATCCATAATCCTTTTCTCGTACTATCACTCAACCTATTACCGGACACCCACTCTCGATTCATTATAATTTCACTACATGAAATGTGTAAATATTATTGTTAGAATAAGATTATATCAAATGTGATATTATTACCATTATCATATTGCATAGCTCAAAAACTTATAAATGAAATAAAAAAATGTAGCTTGTTTACATACTACTTATTTACACCAACCAACAATCACTCCAACAATTAGTAAATTAAGAAAGAAAATCAAATATCCAAAATGAATGGAAACATAAGTAGTGAATTAGTTTAATCGTGATGTTTACCTAGATAAAAAAGCGCGCGAAGAAGAAGCTTAATAGTGGGTCTGCAACAAGTACGGTCTAGAGCTATAAACAACAAAAACAAATTATTAAACAAGGAAAAATAAATTCTAACTCCATGTTAATCGGAAATAAGAATCAATGAAAACCATCAAATACCAGGAATTGAAGAAGCGAAGCACAACCCAAAGATGTAATGATGTTCGTTGGATAAAGTTGGAGAGGAGAAGCTTTCTCTTGCAAATCGACTAACACTGACTACAAGTAGTTAACGAACACAAGTTAGAAATTAAGAACAAATGGTTTCAACAACATGTTACTATAAATGCGTACACCATATCGGCATAGAATTACACACCAAAATTCATTAATAAGAAACAAGTAGACGGACGTAACACCATTTCTTCCATTATTACATACTAAATCATACCCAAAAATGGATTCAACAAGCATACACAACACCCCCAAATCGGGTTACATGTCACCATAAACCCTACACACGCTCAAATTAAACACATTTGACTCAATATCATACAGGGGAATACGAATTCAAGCAGATGGGAATGCAAATTTGAGCAGATGGGAATGCAAATTCGGAGGAGGCGTATTCGAGCAGATGGGAATCCAAGCAGGCGACGGAGGTTTAGGGAGCGTATCGAATGCGACGGAGCAGGCGATGGAGGTTTAGGGAATCCGAGCAGGAGTCGAGAAACCGTATTGGATGCGACGGAGGCGATGGAGCGTATCGAAGTCGGAGGGAGGAGAGTAGGTGGACTGACGAAATTTCAAAATAAACCTAAGTCTTTTATCGAACATTATGCATCGGTTCATATAAAACCGATGCATATTGTTACTTTATGCATCGGTTTAACCGATGCAAAAAGTAACAATATGCATCGGTTTACATAAAACCGTTGCATAATGGTAACCATTATGCAACGGTTTCATTATAAACCGATGCATAATAATAAACTGATGCCTATTGTAATTTTTGAACCGATGCATAATACCTGTTCTGTAGTAGTGTTTGTATCGCTCGATGTTTGCCCTAATTCCCAAATTGGAAATTCCACCTGAGCGTATATTCGGACTGAAGCACGAATTGAAACGACTGCGTTTCTCTTCGAGTTGAAAACCTTCTTCGCGCTCGTCGTTGCGACGTCGTGTTCGACTCCGCCCAAATATCCAGCACTGAAGCAAACGACGACGTTCCCTTTAGCTCGATATCTCTTGCTATGCAAAGCGACACCGTTGCACTTGAACTCAAAAACTCCCGCTTGTCTAATACGCCGTCGTTCCCTTTGATCTCTCAAATCTCACTTGGCGCCTTGACAAAGATGCGTCGTTTTGGCTGGAAGGGGCTGGACTTAGGTTAAGGGAATTCCTAATCCTACCCACAGCTAAATTATCCTAAAGCCTGCATTACAAACATCACCAAAGGGCACTTTCCACTTCACAAAATGGATTACATCTCTACAAATGCCCTCCTAATATATTTTGTGCCAAAACCTTTAAAAATGACTTACAATGGATCATTGGGCCAAGTCTCACAAGTCCCTTCCTTAGCTCACTCCACATCTCAGCCTACTTCATCAATGCGAAGCTTCCTCCGGCAATAAACAAACTTGTTAGTGGGAACAAGTTTTGTTCCAAAATCTGTAGGATTAATGTCACCAAAAATCTTCTTTAACACAATTTCATTTGAGTCAATTTTATCCCTTATAAAGTGATATCTCACATCTATGTGTTTAGATCTTTCATGGTAAACTGGATCTTTACATAAGTAAAGAGCACTTTGGCTGTCCATGTGGAGATGAGGGACTAGGACTATTCCCACAATCTCTCCCACAATCCCAGCAAGCCATAAGGCTTCTTTAACTGCCTCAGTGGCAACAACATACTCTGCCTCAGTTGAGGCGAGATTCACAATGGGTTGGAGCTGGGATTTCCAGCTCACACGATTTTCATTCCATGTATAAAAGAAGGCAGTTGTAGACTTCCTATTGTCCTTATTCCCAGCATAATCAGAGTCTACATAGCCTACCAAAGCCAACATTTGGATCATAATTTTGAAAAACTAGGCCTATGTCTTTAGTTCCACTTATATACGTGAGCAAGTACTTCATGGCCAACTAGTGTTTTTCACCTGGATTGGACATGAATCTTCTCAAAACAGTGATGGAGAAAGCCAGGTCAAGCCTTGTACACAGCATGACATACATGAATGACTGACGGACGCACAGTCGTCGTGTGCAAACGTCAAGAATAAAATTTATAAGTCCGCTACTCGCGACTTCACTACTGGGTAGCAAGTGGTAAGTAGGGGTCGAACCCAAGGGAATTAGGGGGATAGTTGTTCTTTGAGAAATGTACTGGTAGGGAGCGTGATTTGGGGTTTTAGCGATGAAAAGTGAGTGGTTGGTTGTTGGTTTTAGTTTTAGTACAGAAAAGTAAGTGGGTTGGTTGGGATTTTAGTGCAGAAAGTAAATTACTGAAAGTAAAGTACTGAAAGTAAAAGGAGAAGACTTACAGAGAGTGGTTGCGTGAAGGACAAGATTTGCGGAGAGTAAGCGGTTGATATTGCAGTTGATATTGAGACCGAAAAGTAAAGTGCAGGTGATGTTTTAAGTTAAGGAAAGTATTCGGTTTTAGGGGCCTTGTATCAAAGTCTGTTTATCATTGACCTCTAATGATCATACTATGTATTCAAAAGTGTATCAAGGCCATTCCAAGCACTTGATTTGCCACACTGTCTAGTCCATTCCAAGACATAGAGCACTTGTTCTATTTAGACTAATACCCCATCCAAGGTATATTAGCCTTATGTGCATCCATTTGATCAATGATTCCCGATTAGCCAAATGGTGTTTTAAAGAGGTTAAACTCCTCAGATAAGTTTTGCCATTCCAAGCATCCACTTATCCGAGTATGTTTACGAACCCCACGGAAGAGTTTTGCCATTCCAAGCATCCACTCAACCTTGGAAGTTCTAACCTAATATGTGGCACATAGAACAAGTTTTGAACACATAGAGGCATTAAGAGTAGAGCCTAAAACATTTTATGACACAAGTACACCCCTTCAACCGAATGACGGGTTTAGCTACGAATATCCATAGAGGTGGATACCATAGCTAAGTACTCGAGGGTTTTTGAAAGACAGTAAGTAAAGGAGAATACTCAAGAACCAACAGGAGTAAACTCAAGAACTACTAGAATACTCAAAAACCAACAGGAGTATTATAGATTTAAAACAAGTGTTTACAAGATTTGTACCCAAAATCTAGAGAGAAGCTAGAGCTTTGTGATGGATGATGTTTTGAAATGAGGATGGGATTACAAATGAGAAGAGGAGCTCTATTTATAGGCATGGAGGATGGAGGAGAGCCATACACTTGTCAAGGGAGGAGAGGCATATGGATTGAGATCTCAACACTTGGCATGAGGAGGGTGGAGGAGCAAAAGCCGCCGGGGTGAGGTGGCTTGGCCAAGAGCCGCCGACCTAGGTGGCGCAAGGGGAGTGGAGGGTGGCTTTAGCCGCCCATGTGGTGAGGAGGGAAGGAGAAGTGAGATCTTTTCCTTCTCAAAAGCCATCGGTTGGATCCTAACTCCTAGTTGCCCTTTAGTTGCCTCTTCGGTTGCCCTTTGGTTGCTCCTTAGTTGTCATCAAAAGATAAGTTACTTATACTTGGCATTTCACTTGTGTTCTTGATCTTTGTTGGAATAAGTCATCGGGACTTAGTTGTGGCTTGATCGGAGTATTGTCGGAGTATGGTCAGTTCTGACTTGTAATTCACTTTCAGCGTTAAGAACTCCATTTTAGCTCGTTTTCATCTTTACTCCTTGAAATGGCCTGTAGAACAAAAGTGAACTAACAAGTAAAAGTTGTACAGACAAAACATCTAATTTGGTGGGTTTAACTGTGTTTATGATTCATACAATTATGGTCCATCAGATCACCCCACACTTTTAGTTGTTCGTCCCGAACAATGCTTTTTAAAGGGCGGTACACAATCTAAGCAAAATATGAAAGTGAAGCTGTGGGACTAGATTTATGCTAATTCATGCATTACTTACTTATTACCAAACTAAACCGTGTAAATACTTAGAAGAAACTTGATACTTGTACCTTTGCGCCGAGATGCAAATTAATTCGGATGTTTCGGGAGATAGCCCTTTTCAGGCTCCTGGAATGCATTCTCGGGATCGACTCACACTATATGGTTTCCTTGTAGCTTTTTCTAGCACGTGATTCGGTTCGGGTTTCACTGAGTTGAGCACTTTGATTTCTTTTTGGCGAGGGACAGCTTTTGTAGTGAATCGGCCTTCGGCCTTTGATGTTGAATTGGAGTTTCTTCACTTTTGTTCGGTTAAAACCTTCACAATTTTGGCCTTTGGCCTTTGATTAGCTTCTTTGAGCTTTTGCTTCTTTGTGACTTGCTAGTCCATTTTCTCAGCCTTTTTGGGAGGTCCAATCGTTGCCGTTTCGCGCGGGTCAAAATGAGGGTCGCTCATTTGTTTTCCCGGCTACTAGGACTAGAGATAGGACGGTTTGATTCCCGTCCCGCCTCTTGCATAAACGCTGCACGGCGGAGATGACTTCAATCTTTACTGAAACCCGAAGTGCAGCCTCCACTGACTTCGACAACCATATAGTTAGATTCGATCCTTCGATTGCTTGCCAAGCCTCTCTAGGGCAGTTTATGTCAACTCCACATCCCCTGTTTATCTCAGCATAAAGGGACAAATGAGAAGTTACATTCTAAGTTTTTAGACAGTTGAATTTTCACAAGGTAAATGCATGAATTATGATCTATCTTTTTCACATTCTCAAGTTCATATTTTCAAAAAGATAATATTAAGGGAAAAGGAAAAAAGAAAACATGTTAACTATGTACACATGCGGTTCTCACCCCACACTTTTGAACGAAGGCGTGCCTTAGTTCAAAAGTCATGCAAATATATACAAGAGAAGGAAATGACATTAAGGAAAATAGAAGAACTGAACTCCCTTTTACTGTGTCGTGTCGTGGAACGACATGCCTCGAAGCTGGATAATTGAGGGAGTTCGGCTGGGGCCTTGAACTCTCAGCGCAGGCCCGGTAATTCTCGGAAGCTGCCTGGCTGATCTGATCTTGCTCCAAAAATTGATTCCTACAAGGGGTCATTCCTTCTATACAAAAAGTGGGTGAGAGCGACTTACGATAAAAACTAAATGACAGAAAATAAAATTACTGAAAGTAAGATAGGTGTCGGGTTACCTCCCGACCAGTGCACTTGTTTAACGTCGTTGGCTCGACGCATGGGGATCACCAGTTGGGATCCCATGGGCGGCTCAGGTCGAATTTTGCCGCAGCTCCTGCGTTGATTCTAGCTTTGACTCTTTCCGAGTTCTTGTGGGATGATGTGCTTGGGTTAGAACTCCATGGTTTTGGTGGTTTCTTTTTCCTTTGTTTCTGAGAAGGCGAGGGACTGTTGACCATAGCTGCTGGTCTTGTCACTTTCTCGGTTTCTTTTGGCAGGTCGGAAGTCTGTGTACTGAGATCTGAGATAAGCACATTGTCTGGTGGTGTCCATGTTCCTGGGCGACCATTATAATCATTGATGTAGAAATATGAATTTTTGCCGCCAAATGTAAGTGATAACATGCCCTTGCCCATGTCGATCCATGCCTTGGTGGCGTAGAGAAAAGGTCGTCCCAATATAAGTGTTGGCGGTCCGTCTTCGCTGGTCTCTTTTGTTTCTATTACATAAAAGTCTGCAGCGACTACGAGCTCTCCTACGTCGAGTATTAGATCTTCAAGCATTCCAACTGGTTGGATACATGATTTGTCTCCCAACTCGATATTTGACCTTGGTGGTTTCTGAAATCTACTTGTCTTAGTCAAGACGAGTTCCAGATGGTCTTCGAACTGCGTCTCGAACACTTGTTGGACAGTTCCAGGTTATGTTCAAACAGAGGCTGGAACACCTTAGCAGACAGAACAAAAACAGCACAAAATAGGAGCACACACGATATGATAACCCAGTTCGGCTCCGCCTACTCTGGGGGGTTTCCCACACCCGGAAAAGGGACACAAATCTTATTACGAGTTTAGGGTTACAAGAGGTCTTACTCTTACACAACTCCTCGTTTGTAATGGCCTCACCACTAACACTCCGTCTCTCGGATTTGCAATCTCGGTTCGTCGCAACTCCCCTCGATCCCCTATGGGTAGGACGAGACTTCCCTCTCGGCCTAGTCTTGGACTTCTCGGAAGTCCAGTCGCCTTCTCTCAAAGACGTGTCTTTATCACCGTGTGTGTGCGCTTGATAGTTCTCCAAGAGCAGTCTGAACAGCACACTGAACAGATTGCTTCTTCCCCGTTGATATTCCGGTGAGGAATAATCAGCCGGCGGTCGCTCCTCCTCCAATCTCACGAATCCTCTCATGTTTATTTTCTCTCAGGAAGCGACGCGATTATGGATGCCCTAGCATTGTATTTATATGCTCGGATGCCATCCAAATCTGCTCAAGATAATCCCATCAAATATTTAGGAAATATTCCTAAATATTCGTTGTATATCTTTCCAAATCTTTAGGAAGTATATTCGAAAACTTCCTTCCCAAGTCAGCCACACCGTCTTTAATTTGATGTGTAGATATTCGTTTGAATATCTGAATCTTCGAATTCCTAGCTGGCCGACTCCAATCAGATCGAAATATTTTTGTCCAATATTTCGGAGATACTCCTACATATTTGATAGATATTCAATCTCTTCCATATGCAATCTTTGGAGATTACTTCCGTGCCAAGTCATCCAATATTCTCGAATCCAAGCTGAAGATATTCATTTGAATATCTGATCTTTAATGATGACTCGTCAATTGTTCCCAATCAGATAATCTCGTCGATCTTTTGGATATGCAAATCCTTGCGTCTGCTGTACGCTGTACTTCTGTTCCAGTGTGTGGTTGAACTCCAGCTTGAACTGTCTAAAGCCATTTTGCCAAATCCATGCCATTCATGGGAACATCAATCTCCCCCTTGGCATTTTGGCAAAACCAAATCTACGCTTTAGACGCACCTTGAGGAACCACTCCCCCTTTTTGCCACAAACTGGCAAGGGGTCCAATCGAGCAACCTGGTCTCTTCGGCAACTGGAATCTTGTCAACTCCCCCTCGAACATAGACTGGGACAGTGACACATGCTGTGAGTCTGTCGGACCATGGTGTCTCAGCAGCTGTTCGACCACGGGTCAGCAACTGATAGGTTCCTGAATTGCTCCAATCAGTGTAGCCAATGCCTCTACATCCTCCAATCATTCTCTGGGACTTCAAAATTGTATCTAGGTCTTTTGATCCGGATATTATCATCTTCACTGATTGCTTGAAATGATTCAGCTCGTCCTGTACTGCCGCGTGGTAGTCCATCTCCAGACATATCTCTCTTTGGCTCATGGCATCATGTCTTTTCTTCAATCAGGACATCAACTCTCTCTGTCTTCTTTATCATCACTGGGATATTGCAGAGCGCGCACCAATTGATCGATTCTTGTCCTTTACGCCTGTATGACCTCAAGTAGTTGTCCGCGTTCAGCTCGGGACAACCTCTCGCCAGTAGCTCTCCTTATGGAAGACTCAGGTGCATCCTTCCTGTTCACCCCGGGGTCCTTCAGATCATTCTTATGTCGACCCTTGAACAGCTTGTAATCAACTACCAACTTCAACGGAGCACTTGACAGTCTGTCCTGGTCTGTCTTCAAATCTGGATGCTGGTTGATGATCAGCTCATAAATAAGTGATGGGAAGATTATCTGGTGCAGAGACTTTGTAGAAAGACGTGTTCTGCAATCTGGTTGAACATAATTCTTCCCATGTCAATGAGCATCCTGTTTCCAATCTGGTAGAGCAGCTGTCCCATCTCCTTGTTGATCGTGGTTCTATGAGATGTAGGCTTCCAATTGACTATGGTGATGAAGAACAACATCAAGAAGAATAGAGTCAGATCTGCAACTGGGATGGAACTGTCTTCTCATTAAGCAGCCTTTCAGGGATGATCTTTCTTTTCTGCACTGCCTTCCACTTGGCTGCTGCTTCTGTACTGACACACCATACTATATGCTTAGTCACTCCAATTGGTACACTAGGTGGAACAGAACCTGGAATACTCCTCTTCTTTTTCTTGGATGCACTTGCTCCCCCTGCATCTGTTCTCTAACCATCCTTCTTGGTAGTTACTCCAGTCGAGCATGCTTGGATGTTCACTTCCTTCTTTGGTTTCTCCTTTACAGACTTCTTGAGCTCAACCAATGAAACCGAGTCCCGATTGTCCTTACAATCTCCATTATCTGGTCTCTCTAGATCAGCTTTATGCATCTCTACATCTGGGATAGCTGGCTGTTCTAACTCCCTCGAAACATCTGGTTCAACAGACACTTTCTCAGTAGCCTTGTCTGTCTCTGACTTCTCTGCAGACTTAACAGGTTCACCTCCTTCTTGAGTTAGTCCCTTCCTTCTGCTTCTCCTTTAATTCAGCTAATGATCTAGGATTTTGACCAGCTCTCTGTGCATGATTACCAGCACCATGTTCTGCTTCAGTCATGATTACTTCTTGGACATCTGACTGCTTTTCCTTCTTCTAGATGACAGGTTCAATAACAACTTGCTCTTCTACTTGTTCTGTCTCCGTCTGATTTTCAGGTCAGTCTGACTCATCAGAGACAACATCTTCAGGCTATTGTTGCTTCACATCATCAGCCTTCATACGAACAGCTTCACTCTCTGTCACCTTCTCTTCATCGACTACCTCAGCAGTCTTTTCTGCTAAACATTCATCCGACTCTTCATCTAATACCAGACTTCTCTTGCTAGAAGGTCCAACAACCTGCTCAATCTCAGAGTCTAACATAGCAAGTTTTCTCCCCCTTACAGCACTAATTCGTGCAGCGTATTTCCTGGGAGTTCCATTCCTTCCAAGGCCGACTTTCATGCAGATTCTTGTCTTCTTCAGCACGAAGCCAGTGGCATCTACCTTTGCATTCAACAGCTTCTGCTTATCAGAACCACAATCTTAGCCCTACTGGCTTCACCTTCTTCTGCAACATCGGCCACAGAATCTACAGCAGGTTTCAAACCCTTCGGCTTCCCATTAACCGCTTTGTCACCCTTTTGACTCACTGAATCTTTACCAATCGCCCATACTTCCTTATCAACAAAATTGAGTGCAATAGCTTGGGAGTGAGAACAAGGGATTACCTCATTGAGGAGTGGTTCAGCCATCGCCTGATATTCCTTCACAGTCTGCACACTCCCTTTAGTTGGATTAGGATCAGCCTTTGACACCTTTGAAGTAGCTTCTTTAAGTTCTGTCACAGCCGCCTCTTCTCCCTTCTTTTTCCCTTCTCCGATCTTAGGGTTTGCTGATATTGTATCCTCATCCGACTTCGATTCAACTGCCTTTTTGATTTCTCAAAAATTTGGACTCCTCCACTTGCCAAAAACGGTTATGTGTATATCTCTTGAGATATTTGTCCAATCACCTCTCTCCTCCTTGATATCGCCTCATAAAGCTGCAAGTATGATGAACTTAGTAATCAGTTCCAACCACGTACCATCTGTTCCAGCCCTCTTCTTTGGTAGGTCAGCCCATCTGATTTGCTGGGGCTCTACTCTTGGCTGACCTCCGTCTGGAACACTTAGTTGGCAATAACACACAGACCCAGAGAGGATCTAAGTGTGTCAAACTGAGCGGCGTCTAGTGGCATGGTGAGTACGACAGTTATAGTGGTCATGTGTTTCGATGTGATGACCTTCTTCTCCACCATCTCTCTGATGAAGTGATATCTGCTCATGGAGTGTTGTACTGGGTTCTTGGGCAGAAACTTCTTCACCCGTTCCACTCCGTGTTCAGACAGATTCTGCTTCATCCATAGGAACTGAGTGCAGCATGCAGCGATGCTCTCCTGCTCTCCCAGCATCTGGTCAACGTGTGTTCCAGGAAGGTGTTTCATCTCCTTTTCCCTGAGTCTCACGAACTGTCCAAGCAGCTTCTGTGTACTCATGACGAACATACGCTCTACTCCCCCTCGCTCATAGCCATGGTCGATGAGGAACGTCTCGTACCATGCTCTGGGCGCTTGTGTGAGTCCGTACATAGTCTTCTTCAGTTCGTGACTATGCGCAAGATGATATGACATCCATGCTTTAGATCTGGTGAACTCTCCCAGTTCCACGTGAATGGCCACCACCCAAGTCTTATCAATAAATGTTTTGATGACATTCTTCGGACTAGATGAACAGGCAGCCAGCTCTCGACACTTAACTCATTTGCTCGACTCTTAATTCTCCATGAGGGTTGCAGCGCAGGTGCATCGTCAAGTATCCCAGCTGGAGTAGGTGTGGCTTCATCGTCTAGACCTCCCTCTGGAATTTTATCTCCTAGAACTGAGTTGGGGGCAACATCATCTTTCACCTTTCCAGAAGAGGACACCATACCTGTCCCTTGCAATTCCATTTCATGTATCGTGTTTATCGGACAGACAGTGGCAGCTTCTGTTCCAACTGAGCCTAGACAGTAGCTATTGTTTGTTAACCTGCTTCCTTCCAATAGTTTATCTCCATTCTAATCCAGTACTTGACACGTATCACGAGAGAATGTAGCAGACTGTCTTTCACCACACAATCTACTGATACTGATCAGGTTTACCTTTAACCCATCCACTAGGAGGATATCCTCGAACTCAGGTAGATCCGGAACCTTCAATGTTCCACAGCCGATCACCTGGCCCTTCCCTCCATCTCCAAAAGTGACAAACTGACGCTTGCGAATAGGTTTAACATTGATGAGATGTTGAGGATTCCCTGTCATATTGAGATGAACTTCTTTGCGGATGTGCAGCTCAGCATTCTTTCTCCTTAGCCCCACCAAGCCTGCAGGATGTGTTTCTCTATTTTTCTCCATTTCAGCTTTCGAAACCGATACGGTGTCTAGCAGTTTCACCTTCTGTGCAACGAGAAGTTCAACCTCCTGCCATTTTTTATCTTTTTCTTCTGTCAGGCTTGCCACGGTTTCTGTGAGCTTCTTGTTCAGGCCAATCACCAATAGGCACTTCTCATAGAGTTCCTTGTACGTCTCGGCCGAGGTCTCATGAGCAAGTCCTTCAACACCACTGCTTGATGCATTATCAGATTCACTGTCTGGACCCTTATAGGCTATTCTGAGAATATCCCATGCTTCCTTGGCCACCTAACATTCAGCAATCAGTTTGAACACGTTCTCGTCCACTCCATAGAATATTGCATTCAGGGCCTTTGAATTCCCAACAGCCGCTACATCATCTGCTTCAGACCACAGGGCTTTGGGTTTTGGCATACCAGCTCCTTCAGGGTTGGCCATCATGGGTTCTGTCCATCCTATCATCACGGCTCTCCATGCCTTTTCATCGAGGGATTTCAGAAAAGCTTTCATCCTGGGTTTCCAATAGGCATAATTCGGCCCTTCAAGCAACGGTGGTCGGTTAGTGATCTGTCCTTCCTTCAAACTCATCTTGAACAGTCGCTGGATCACACTTTGTATGTCGAGTGCCTGCTCTGATACCAATTGAAATCTACTTGTCTTAGTCAAGACGAGTTCCAGATGGTGTTCGAACTGCGTCTCGAACACTTGTTGGACAGTTCCAGGTTATGTTCAAACAGAGGCTGGAACACCTTAGCAGACAGAACATAAATAGCACAAAATAGGAGCACACACGATATGATAACCCAGTTCGGCTCCGCCTACTCTGGGGGGTTTCCCACACTCGGAAAAGGGACACAAATCTTATTACGAGTTTAGGGTTACAAGAGGTCTTACTCTTACACAACTCCTCGTTTGTAATGGCCTCACCACTAACACTCCGTCTCTCGGATTTGCAATCTCGGTTCGTCGCAACTCCCCTCGATCCCCTATGGGTAGGACGAGACTTCCCTCTCGGCCTAGTCTTGGACTTCTCGGAAGTCCAGTCGCCTTCTCTCAAAGACGTGTCTTTATCACCGTGTGTGTGTGCGCTTGATAGTTCTCCAAGAGCAGTCTGAACAGCATACTGAACAGACTGCTTCTTCCCCGTTGATATTCCGGTGAGGAATAATCAGCCGGCGGTCGCTCCTCCTCCAATCTCACGAATCCTCTCATGTTTATTTTCTCTCAGGAAGCGACGCGATTATGGATGCCCTAGCATTGTATTTATATGCTCGGATGCCATCCAAATCTGCTCAAGATAATCCCATCAAATATTTAGGAAATATTCCTAAATATTCGATGTATATCTTTCCAAATCTTTAGGAAGTATATTCGAAAACTTCCTTCCCAAGTCAGCCACACCGTCTTTAATTTGATGTGTAGATATTTGTTTGAATATCTGAATCTTCGAATTCCTAGCTGGCCGACTCCAATCAGATCGAAATATTTTTGTCCAATATTTCGGAGATACTCCTACATATTTGATAGATATTCAATCTCTTCCATATGCAATCTTTGGAGATTACTTCCGTGCCAAGTCATCCAATATTCTCGAATCCAAGCTGAAGATATTCATTTGAATATCTGATCTTTAATGATGACTCGTCAATTGATCCCAATCAGATAATCTCGTCGATCTTTTGGATATGCAAATTCTTGCGTCTGCTGTACACTGTACTTTTGTTCCAGTGTGTGGTTGAACTCCATCTTGAACTATCTAAAGCCGTTTTGCCAAATCCATGCCATTCATGGGAACATCAGTTTCAATGGGCCAAGCCCCAATAAGTAATATAAGGAGTAAGGCATGGCGTTGACGGCAGCCCCAAGATCGATTAAGCACTTGTGTATTTGGGCTTCACCAATACCACAGGTGACTGTGAAGGCCCCTGAGTCCTTATCCCTTTCCGGTTGTGACTCCTGATCTGAAGTGAGGGATCTTTCCATTATTGGGCCATTCTGCTCATCCTTTGGCTATGGATTTGTATGATCGGGCCCTTTTAACTCCTGATCTTCTAGGTAAATATTTTGCTCCGACGCATAGACGTTAGTTGGGGGATACCTCCTGGGACCATCAAAGTCCGAATTGTCATGGTCATTCCAGCCAGATGCTGGTATGTCAAAGTGTGTAATCGGTGGAGGTGTCATGTTAACCGTGAATGTATAACGTCCATTGTCAGCATGCGTGACCCACGTTCTGCCATCATTGGGTCGGTCTTCTTCTTGATTCCAATCAGGCCGGTGCCTACGGGTGAAGTGTTTGTTTGTAAGTTTGTAAGTTGTGGATCGTGCTGTTTCTTCCAGTGCTACCTTCATGTTTGACTTCCTTATCATGCTGACATTCGCTTTCAGGTTTTGGATGGTTTGTGAAGGTAGTCGGCCAGGTTCATTAGTGAGTGTTGACATTGCGGTGGCGAGCTGGGACATTTGTTTGGTCAATTCTGAAATTGCCCCGTCAGTTTTCGTCTGATATTGGTGTAGCGAAGTCCCCAATTGATTTACGCTTCCTGCGAGCTCCTTCATTATGTCTTCAAGCGACTTGCTCGGTCCTTGTTGATTGTTCGGGCCGGCTTGGTACTGATTCGGTCCTCTTTGCTGATATTGGCCTGCTGATGGAGTGTTCTGGTTATACTGCCGGTGGGGGGGTTGGTAGAATAATTGAGCTAGTTGAGGGACAGCTGGTTGTGTTTCCTTCTGAGAATAGCTGTTGTTACGCCAGCTCGGGTTGGTTATTTGACCATACTGTCTGTTTTGTCCGGCTCTGTCGTTGCTGTTGTTGTTGTATCCTTAGTATCCTCCCACTGCATTTATTTCTGCTGGTTCCTCTTCTATTAATGTCAGGCATGCGTCAGTTTTGTGGTCCGTAGAACCACAAAATTCGCAAGGTTTTACTGGAACTGGATGTCTTCGTAGGATCTGAATCATCATCTCCTTTATTTGTCTCATCTCTTTTGGCATGGAGTTTACTGATGTCTCGGCTTGTGCTACGTTTTTTGTCCGAGAGAATTCAACTTGGCGAGTAGTCTCCTTTCTAAATCGGGCATTTTTAGCAACGTTGGCGATGAGATCCCTTATGCCACTTAATGATAGATTCATCATGGATCCTCCAGCTGAGGCATCCAGGAGCATTTTGTCTAAGGGTCTTAATCCATCAATGAGGTACTCGATGATGAGTTTCTCGGGCAGTCCAAGGGTACAGCAGCTTCTCTCCAGGTGGTTGAATTTTTCCAGGTAATCGTACATGGTTTCATTGGGTCCTTGCTTGATGTCTTGTAGTTGCCTCCTTACTTGCATTGCTCTTCCTGCTGGGTAGTATTTGTCTAAGAACTTCTTCTGCATCTGAGCCCATGTTCTGATGCTACCGGAAGGCAATGAAAGGAACCAGTCGTTTGCCGCGTCAATGAGGGAGAAGTAGAACGCCTTTTACTTGAAGTTGTCTATACTCAGTCGATTGGGTTTTAGATTTTGGCAAATGCCGTGTAAGCGTTAAAGATGAGTTGTTGCCGATTCTCCATGAGCTCCTGAGAACTTGGGCAAGCTATGGGCCACTGATGCGTTGATGGTAATGTACTCCAGTTCAGGGCCCTCGTGAATGCACCACGGTTGCGTTTCGAAATCTGGGGCATTGAGTTCTCTCATAATAGG
Organism: Rhodiola kirilowii; assembly: GCA_033675215.1. Lineage (NCBI taxonomy): Eukaryota > Viridiplantae > Streptophyta > Magnoliopsida > Saxifragales > Crassulaceae > Rhodiola > Rhodiola kirilowii. The sequence goes on from CM066194.1 coordinate 5,412,970, forward strand.
TGCACGGTAGTTGTTATTACCATAGTAGTCATCGTAGGCAGGTTCTTGCCTTGGCACGTGTCGAGGTTGAGGGCGTGGGGGATGTATAGGAGGTTGTACTGGACCAGCTGCATTTTGGTCCTCGGGTGGTTCTTGGTTTCTTCTGATGGCCTCCCTATCACGAGCTCTTCTGTTTCTGATGAGTTGTTCTGGATCGTCGACAAATGGAAGTGGCACCTCATCATTTCGATCGTACAGGTTTATCTCGTCGTCATCCTGGTAGTCATGGTGGCTTCCTTCGCGAGACATGGTTGTTTTGAAGCGAGTATCGATTCAAAGAACTTATCCGATTAAGTAACTAATTCCCCGGCAACGGCACCAATTTTGACGGACGCACAGTCGTCGTGTGCAAACGTCAAGAATGAAATTTATAAGTCCGCTACTCGCGACTTCACTACTGGGTAGCAAGTGGTAAGTAGGGGTCGAACCCAAGGGAATTAGGGGGATAGTTGTTCTTTGAGAAATGTACTGGTAGGGAGCGTGATTTGGGGTTTTAGCGATGAAAAGTGAGTGGTTAGTTGTTGGTTTTAGTTTTAGTACAGAAAAGTAAGTGGGTTGGTTGGGATTTTAGTGCAGAAAGTAAATTACTGAAAGTAAAGTACTGAAAGTAAAAGGAGAAGACTTACAGAGAGTGGTTGCGTGAAGGACAAGATTTGCGGAGAGTAAGCGGTTGATATTGCAGTTGATATTGAGACCGAAAAGTAAAGTGCAGGTGATGTTTTAAGTTAAGGAAAGTATTCGGTTTTAGGGGCCTTGTATCAAAGTCTGTTTATCATTGACCTCTAATGATCATACTATGTATTCAAAAGTGTATCAAGGCCATTCCAAGCACTTGATTTGCCACACTGTCTAGTCCATTCCAAGACATAGAGCACTTGTTCTATTTAGACTAATACCCCATCCAAGGTATATTAGCCTTATGTGCATCCATTTGATCAATCATTCCCGATTAGCCAAATGGTGTTTTAAAGAGGTTAAACTCCTCAGATAAGTTTTGCCATTCCAAGCATGCACTTATCCGAGTATGTTTACGAACCCCACAGAAGAGTTTTGCCATTCCAAGCATCCACTCAACCTTGGAAGTTCTAACCTAATATGTGGCACATAGAACAAGTTTTGAACACATAGAGGCATTAAGAGTAGAGCCTAAAACATTTTATGACACAAGTACACCCCTTCAACCGAATGACGGGTTTAGCTACAAATATCCATAGAGGTGGATACCATAGCTAAGTACTCGAGGGTTTTTGAAAGACAGTAAGTAAAGGAGAATACTCAAGAACCAACAGGAGTAAACTCAAGAACTACTAGAATACTCAAGAACCAACAGGAGTATTATAGATTTAAAACAAGTGTTTACAAGATTTGTACCCAAAATCTAGAGAGAAGCTAGAGCTTTGTGATGGATGATGTTTTGAAATGAGGATGGGATTACAAATGAGAAGAGGAGCTCTATTTATAGGCATGGAGGATGGAGGAGAGCCATACACTTGTCAAGGGAGGAGAGGCATATGGATTGAGATCTCAACACTTGGCATGAGGAGGGTGGAGGAGCAAAAGCCGCCGGGGTGAGGTGGCTTGGCCAATAGCCGCCGGCCTAGGTGGCGCAAGGGGAGAGGAGGGTGGCTTTAGCCGACCATGTGGTGAGGAGGGAAGGAGAAGTGAGATCTTTTCCTTCTCAAAAGCCATCGGTTGGATCCTAACTCCTAGTTGCCCTTTAGTTGCCTCTTCGGTTGCCCTTTGGTTGCTCCTTAGTTGTCATCAAAAGATAAGTTACTTATACTTGGCATTTCACTTGTGTTCTTGATCTTTGTTGGAATAAGTCATCGGGACTTAGTTGTGGCTTGATCGGAGTATTGTCGGAGTATGGTCAGTTCTGACTTGTAATTCACTTTCAGCGTTAAGAACTCCATTTTAGCTCGTTTTCATCTTTACTCCTTGAAATGGCCTGTAGAACAAAAGTGAACTAACAAGTAAAAATTGTACAGACAAAACATCTAATTTGGTGGGTTTAACTGTGTTTATGATTCATACAATTATGGTCCATCAATGACCCATTTGCAACATCATAGGGGACATTAGCCATTTGTTGTTTTTCATCTTCATTAGAGGGGCAATCAGCTTTGGAGAGCTCAAGGTGCCCTCCTAATGGGACAGGGGAAGGTTTCACATTTATCATAGAAAACTTGTTTAAGACCTTATTCAAGTAATCAGTTTGTGATAAGCAAATGGTCCTAGATTTTCCATCTCTGATTATTTTTACCCCAAGGATCTTTTGGGTACTCCCAAAATCCTTCATATCAAAGTTTTGTTTGAGTTTTTTAAACAGTTTCTATGGAAGACTTAGACTTACAAATGAGCAGAATATCATTAACATAAAGCAGCACATAAATAGGGGAGACAGTGTTTTGCATTTTCAGATATAGACAACTATCATATTTGCTTCTAACAAAGCCAAGAGAAATCATACAAGAGTCAAACTTCTTATTCCATTGCCTAGGGGACTGTTTCAGTCCATAAATAGATTTGTTTAACAGGCAAACATGCTCACGGTGATTTCTATCCTCAAAACATATAGGTTGTCTCATATAAATTGTTTCATGCAAATCCCCATAAAGAAAAGTGTCTTTACATCCATTTGTTCTAACTCTAGGTCATAAACAGCCACCATAGCAAGTAAAAGCCTCATTGTTTTGTATTTCACAACTAGACAAATTTTTTTAGTATAATTGATCGGTCGAATTCTTGACCTATTATCACTTCATTCGATGATGGATTATGTTTGTTTTCCTGACATTATATTGTCATTTGATTTCTTTTCTAGTGTTTCAGGTCAAATATCACATACTTAAGACTTTTGGATTGATCTGAAGCAAAACAAAGCATTTAGATGAGATTTGGGTAAAAACAGGGCAGATTGACCTTTCTAACTTTTTTGCACGCATAGATCGCATATGGTGTCCAAATTGATTGATTCAAAGCTTGTTAGAAAGCTAATTCAAGGGGCTACAACTTTGTAGTTTACGCCAAGATCAAATTTGGAGATTTTGGACTTATTTCCTAATTTCATTTTTTGGGCTTTTTGGCCTTTTTGAAAGCTATAAAGAGGGCAAGCGGCTGATTTACTCAAGGGTGGATGAATTGCAAGATTTTAGTGCTTGAATTGAGAAGAAAACCCTAACTTGGGAGAGAAGAAAGAGAATATCGCGAGATTGAGGATTCAACAAGCTACATCTTCTACATGGTTTCCTCGTCCTTAATTTCTTTTATACACTATTTTTGGTTAACTTACCATGAATAGTGAGTAGTCTTCTTTATTCCGGGATCCTACGGATCCCGTGCTATGTACCAAACTCTTCATGTGATCAATTAAACATTTTTCATTAATGCGATTCGAATATTCAATTTCATTGTGCTTTATTTTATTGTTCCTGCAAGTTTTACATTGAATGAGATGTTTACATGTTAGAACGTATTTAGGTTAATTACCAAAAGATGAATTGGTCCTAGGCATTAACCGGATTGTATGAAATTGATATTAGGTCATGGTAGCTACAATGGTAGACCATGAATTAATAGGAAAGTTGACTTTTGTCTGAAAAACCCTGAGCGTAACAAATCAAGATCGTTGATAATCCGTGGATGGGCGGCGTTCAGCGATTGAGATTAATATAGACAATGATCCGTGGATGGGTGGCTTGTCTAGTGTTATTTCTGTTTATAGCCATATTCAATAGCATGATGAATTTACGTGATATGATTGCATGATTATTGGGGTTGGCAAGGGTGAAGTTTGATCTTGGGATTCTTTCTCTGATCAAGCCACAACCTTTTTATTTTTTGCATTTAATTTTTGCAATTTGTTTCACCGCACCAAAACATATAATCATTCAGAATAGCTAAATAGGTCACTTGTTAGCTAGTACTCACACTCATTTTTCCTTGGATAGACCCGAAGTCTTGTTCGGAATAGCTAAATAGGTCACTTGTTAGCTAGTACTCACCTCTGAATTCTGCCCCCTTTTGCTTGATGTAGTGTATTTCCACCTTTTCATTGCGTGCAATCATGACTTGGTTTGAGAATTCATGTACTAGAAACTAAGGGACGATCCTCGTGCCTGCACTGAAATTTTGATGCAATTTTCGTACTACTTTTTAAAAAATTCTTAAGCCAGGCTCCTCTTCTCTTATGGGTCATTGCCTAGTCCTTGGCACTTGAGAATGAGATTTGCGCCAAGAGCCCGTGGACTATCCCTAGATAGCATAGGTGAATGGCGAGCATGTTTTGTGTAACTATTCATGTTCTTATTGCATTGTTATAGAACTATTTAGAAAATGTGATGAGTCATTTGCTAGCCGTGTGTACTGATCGTTTGAATGCATAACTCGTTTAATCTATGATTGTCCGACAACTTTGATGAAGATGTTTGACCTAAAGTCGAGGTAACACGATGAATCTGAGGTATGACATGACTTTACTGTGACTCGTTGAGCATCATTTCATGCATACACGTTAGCTAGTTATATAGGGGATTTGTAGGTGGTCCCATTCCTGAAAACCTTCACGAGACTATACTCGTCCTACTAGGACAGCCTAGGGGTTTAAAGGCTTGATGCATACGCTAAATGCATTCGTATCCCCTATGACAGTGAGTTATCTTTATGTTTCACATTTTGGCTAGGATTAATCACATGATACTTGAGTGGGTAACTATTCTGCAGTTTATTGACTTGAACTTAATGTTTGTTCGGGGCGAACAAATCCTAAGTGTGGAGTGTTTTCATCAGTCAAATTCTTGACCTATTATTCACTTCATCCAATGATGTATTATGTTTGTTTTCCCGACATTTTATTGTCAGTTGATATCTTTTCTAGTGTTTCAGGTCAAATATGACATACTTAAGACTTTTGGATTGATTTGAAGCAAAACAAAGCATTTAGAAGAGATTTGGGTAAAAACAGGGCAGATTGACCTTTTTGACTTATTTTGCACGCACAGATCACATATGGTGTCCAAATTAATTGATTCAAAGCTTGTTGGAAAGTTAATTCAAAGGGCTACAACTTTGTAGTTTATGCCAAGATTAAATTCGGAGATTTTTGGGCTTATTTCCTAATTTCGTTTTTTGGGCTTTTTGGCCTTTTGGAAAGCTATAAAGAGGGCAAGCAGCTGATTTACTCAAGGGTGGATGAATTGCGAGATTCTAGTGCTTGAATTGAGAAGAAACCCCTAACTTGGGAGAGAAGACAGAGAATATCGCGAGATTGAGGATTTAACGAGCTACATCGTATATACGGTTTCCTCATCCTTAATTTCTTTCATACACTATTTTTGGTTAACTTACCATGAATAGTAGGTAATCTTCTTTATTCTGGGTTCCTACGGATCCCGCGCTATGTACCCAACTCTTCATGTGATCAATTAAATGTTTTTCATTAATGCGATTCGAATATTCAATTTCATTGTGCTTAATTTTATCGTTCTTGCAAGTTTTACATTGAATGGGATGTTTGCATGTTAGAACGTATTTAGGTTAATTACCAAAAGATGAATGAGTCCTAGGTGTTAACCAGATTGTATGAAATTGATATTAGGTTATGGTAGCTACAATGGTAGTACATGAAATAATAGGAAAGTTGACTTTTGTCTGAAAAACCCTGAGCGTAACAAATCAAGATCATTTATAATCCGTGGATGGGCGGCGTTCAGCGATTGAGATTAATCTAGACAATGATCTGTTGATGGGCGGCTTGTCTAGTGTTATTTCGGTTTATTTCCATATTCGATAGCATGATGAATTTACGTGATATGATTGCATGATTAGTGGGGTTGGCACTGGTGAAATTTGATCCTGGGATTCTTTCTTGGATCAAGCCACAACCTTTTTATTTTCTGCATTTAATTTCTGCAATTTGTTTTACCGCACCAAAACCTTTAATCATTCGGAATAGCTAAATAGGTCACTTGTTAGCTAGTACTCACACTCGTTGTTCCTTGGATCGATCCTTGGCTTACCAAGGTTTATAAATTTTGTTTGACTACAATTTGACCCCTAAAACATATAACTTGATAACTATAAAGGGTTAAAAATACGCTTGTCAATAATCAATTCCTTCTTTTTGTGTGAAGCCCTTAACAACTAACCTAGCCTTAAATCTAGGTGGAACACTAGGACTATTTCCCTCTTTTAGTTTAAAGATCCATTTACAGTCAATTGCTCTGGCTTTTTCAGGTTTTTGAGTCAATTTCCAAGTGTCATTAGCATGCATGGATTCAATTTCTTCAATCATAGCAATCTTCCATTCATTAGCATTTTTACTAAACATGGCTTGCTTATATGTTTCAGGAACAACAATTTCAATAGATCTAGCAGCAACAAGAGCAAATTTAGCAAGATCATTCACATCATAAGTCTCAACCAAGTTTCCATACTTCCTATTAGGTTTGGGAATCCTAGGTGCTCTATCCCTAGATAGCAAATAATCCATAACATTTGAATCACTAACAGCAATGGGATTATTCCTAATTTGGGAAGCATTCCTAAGGTGTGAATCACTTGAGGTTATGGGAACCTCAGGGTCATGTTCAACAATAGGGGAAGCATGATCAGTGTTTGCATCAACAACATCAGGGGAAGTAGCATCAACATTTACAGCAGCAGAAGCATCAATAGTAGGGTTTAAAAATGAGTAGTTAGATGCACTTAACTCCCCCACCTGATTGGTGTGGATGCACATTACCTGGTGAGTTTGAACCTCCTTGGGGGTCACTTGTTACCTCATTCTCCAAGTCCAGTGACTGGCCTGAGTAAGCTCCTGGAGGGTCACCTGGATCATCAGCTGGAAAGAAAACAGGATGACCTGGTGGAAGAAAACTGGTCACATGCTCAGATGTGCAGACAGGGTTACCAACACAGTTTAGTTTAGAATTGAAGTAATAATCAACTTCATTAAAAGTAATTAACACTTCTAGCTGCAATTACTTTGTATCCTCCTAGTTGAATTAATAGTATTTTGTAGCCTTTCACACCCTCAGGGTAGCCAATCATGATCCCCTTTTGAGCTCTTGGCTGCAATTTCCCTTGGGAAATTTGGGTGTATGCTGTGCAGCCAAAAGGTCTCAAATGACCAAGGGCTGGTGGTTTACATGTCCATAGTTCTTGGGGAGTCTTGAAGTCTATCACAGATGATGGACTTTTATTGACTAAATAAGAGGCAGTGCTCACAGCCTCGCCCCACAAAGAGGGCTTAACCCCTGAGGTGATCATCATGCATCTAGCCCTCTCCAAGAGGGTTCTATTCATCCTCTCAGCAGTCCCATTTTGCCGAGGAGTACCAGGGACAGTTAAATGCCTCCTAACTCCATTTTCAGAACAAAATTTATCAAACAGTTTATTGCAAAACTCCAAGCCATTGTCTGTTCTTAGGAATTTTAGTTTCAAGTTTGTTTGAGTCTCAACCTTAGTTTTCCACAGTTTAAAGTGTTCAAAAGTCTCATCCTTAGTTTTCAACAGATAAACCCACACTTTCCTAGTAAAATGATCAATTAAAGAGAGGAAATAATGTCTTCCTCCAACTGTGGCAACCTGAGCAGGCCCCCACAGATCATAGTGAACATTGAACGTTGTAATATTATGCGTTTCAAATCTAAGTGATTCAAAAGCAAGATATATGATCAAAAACAATTTATAGGACCGGTAAGTACCGGGTCGTCCAAGGAGCAATTGTAAACCTAAGATCACTATTCAATTTTACTCAAATAAGTCTATTCCTTAAGCGATGGTTCGAATTGTGAATTATCAAATACTAATTGAAATAAGGAAATTACAAAGGGTGTTTTCAAGGGTTTAAAAGGCGTTCCTAAGGTATTACGTCCCTCCTTGGTATACTAGACTCTCGATAGGCACAATTTCATGCAAGAACAAGCAATGTAATGGTTAGATTAAGGCGTGCGACTATTAAACCAAATTCAATCTCTCGACGTTTTTATTTGATTTAAGGGAGAGGCACCTCGCACGTGAGCTTCAATCTCTCGATGTTTTTAGCTCACGTCCAACTCAAGTCTCTCAATCATCAACGCTAGTTGAGTGATCAATATCCAAGAGTGGTGAAGACCAAGCCTATCTCGATGCTAGGAAGGGTCACGCTAGTGAACACCTCCTAGCAAAAGTGAATCTACTTATTTTCTAGAACTCTTAGTCTCGTTCTCTCGAATACTCAACTTCAAGTTCATGTTTCTAGACCACCTAGGCATTTTATCAAACACTTAGAGGGTACAAAGTTGACATTTAATCCAAGTGATTCACAACCATTTCTAAAGCTTCGTTCAAGCATATATTCAATAGATAATATAGTTTATACACCAAAGAGGTCCATAGGACCCCTAGAAACTAAAAGGGACTACTCACAAGTCATATTCATTATTCAATAATGATCAAAAGTAGTTTTTACAAAGATGATGAAGTAGAAACAAAGAAGATGAAGAAACTAGGACGAAAGTCTCCCTTCTATCCTTAGAGTAGCTCCAAACTTGATTGATGATCTTCAAACACCTTGTCTTCTCTCCAAAAACCCTCGATAGCCTTTGTGAAAAACTAGCTTTCTATTTATAGCCTTACATTAAAAATCTGAACTTTCAAGTGAGACTCGCCCGGGTCTGGTGGTGCTTGGCCGAGCGTGAGGTGAAGACGCGTTGGGGCTCGGATAGGCTTGTGAAGACTCGGACGAGCTTGAGGTGAGGCCGAGCATGATGCATTTGAGGCTCTCCCGGTCTTGTGGGCACTCGTTTGAGCTTAGACTGGCGTGAAGGAAGAGAGACTTGGTCAAGTATGGGCAAGCTCAGATGCCAAAACCTTAAGTATATCGGGAGCTATGGTCATTGTCGCTAGGTGCTCGGTTGGGTCTTCTCACGCTCGGTTGGGCATTGGCATTGATGGGAGGCAAGACTCGGCCGGTGCTGATGGAGCTTGGGTGAGCATTGGATGATCCCGAGCAGATGTCATGGTGAGCTCGGGCGAGCCTGGAAAGGTTCAGGTGCAAAATCCTTAAGTCGTTTGATCATGTCCTAAAGCTCCAAGGATCAGGTGAGTCATTATGAGCTCGGTCGGGCATATATTGGTAGAGGTGTTTGGTCCAGCTCGGGCGAGCTTCCTTTGGCCCGGGCGAGCGCTGAGTGCTTTGCATGGGATATCCTTTATTTTTGGCTCAAAACTTTGGTTTTCTACGAGATTTGATATTCTTAAGCCCGGGAACCGTAGAATTGGGTTCTAACCTGAAATGGCAAGCAATGGGGTCAAATGGCAGCGAAAGAGCATCGAGAATGGACCAAAACTCTTTATAAATGGATAGATAAATGAGTCGAGAATTCGACTCATCAAACATATTACAAAGGTTGGTGAACCTTAAATGTTGATTTACTACAGGGATGTGAAGTCTTTTTACCAAGGACACAGTTTTCATAAAATTTCAAGTCAATAGGTTGTCAATCAATAGGACCAGATTTATACAAGTGTAAAAGCCCTTTGTTACTAATGTGACCAAGTCTAGTGTGCCATTTATGAGTATCTTTTAAAGCTTTTTGTTCATCAACTGTGTTAATTTCAGGTGACAAAACCACATGATACAGTCCACCTTTGTTAATGTTTTTTATCACAGTTTTGTTATCTTTAATAACCTCTCTTATCCCATTATGTGTATTAATGTGACAACCAAGATTCAAACTCAGATTCAGATAACAGACTTCTTCTCAAATTAGGCACCCAACCAACATTTTGCACAGTTCTTATAACATCATCATGCATCCTTAAGGGAACTTTACCAATTCCCTTAATCTGCAATGTGGTTTGGTCAAGCATGACACCACCAACATTCTGTAGCTCCAAGGAGCTGAACAAATGCCTGTGAGGAGTGGCATGCATGGTACACCCTGAATCCAAGATCCAGGAGTTACCAGCATCGTCATTGGTAGCCATAAGTAGTTCCTCATTGTACTGAGGCTTTCTTTCACAAACATTACTTGTACTGGGCTTATTATCAGTGTGTTTATCTTCTTTTCTCTTGAAACAATAGTCAATAGTGTGACCTAACCTTCCACGGTAGGTACACTTAAGGGGAGTAGAGGACTTATCATAAGTTTTCTTTTCAGGATTTTTGTTAGACTAATTTTGATGAGTACCTTTATTGAGAATGGTTTCTTAGATTTCCCTTTATAGTTATTTTTACCCTTAACAAACATAACCTCTGTTTTAAGATCAATTTCAGAGCCATTTTTAGATTTGAAAACCTTTAAGGTTTCATTAGTTTGACTAACAACTTCTATTATCTTAGAGACAGTCAAGTCATCTCTACCATATTGTATGACATCCTTTAAGGTGCCAAACTGAGAGGGGAGGGAGTTAAGAAGGATAACAGCTTGGTGATCCTTCTTAATTTCATCATCACATCTTTTTAACTCTTGGGTCATCTTAAGAAAGATGTAAAAGACTGATAGAAAAGATGTAAACAAATTACATAATAGTGAAATCTTATTTGGTAGGGATTTGGTAAAATAGATGTCTTCAAGAGCATCCCATAGCAGTTTGGGATCTGAATGTTGCAGGACCTACCTAGCCAGGTGCAGCTTGGCCCGAGCATCCCATAGCAGTTTGGGTCGAGGCCGAGCAAGGTGCGGCTTTAGCTCGGGCGAGTCTCCGGGCGCTCGAGCGAGCGTTGAGTTATGCCGAGCAGTGTGTGAGAAGACACTCGGGCGAGCCTTCGAAGCCTTGGATGCGCTCGGGGAGAGGAGGTGCGCTGGTGCTCGGCCGAGCGTCTGATGATCCGGGCGAGTGCCGAAAGAGGCCGAGCATAGTGTAGCGGAAGATTGGGTGAGCTTTGCGAGACCCGGGCGAGTGCCGAATGAGGCTCGGGTGAGCGCTGGCTTATCCGGGCGAGAGATGCGAATGAGACTCGGTCGGGTGTGGCTGGACTCGGGCGGGCGCCGAATGCCCCCGAGCGCCTACCATGGTTGCCTCGGGCGGGTGCCGAATCCTTTGCATGATAAAACTTCATTTTTGGTCCGAAACTTTGATTTTCTTCGATAATTGATATCTTTAAGTCCGGGATCCGTAAGTTCAGATTTTAATCTGAAACGACAAGTGAGAGGGTCAAATGGCATCGAAAGAGCATCGGGAATGGACTAAAACTCTTCATAAATGGATAGATAAATGAGTCGAGAATTCGACTCATCATACATTAACAATGCAATTTGCCCTTGTGTTTTATTAAAAGGACAAAAACCGGATTTTTATTATCGCGGTTTATGTTGATGATTTAAATATCATTGGGACCCCAGATGAACTTACCAAGACGATTGCATGCTTGAAAAGTGAATTTGAATGAAAGATTTGGGCAAAACAAAATTCTACCTTGGCCTACAAATTGAGCATTTATCAAAGGACATTTTTGTTCATGAGTCCTCGTATATTGAAAGGGTCCTCAAACGATTTGATATGGATAAATCACATCCATTGAGTTCGCTTATGGTTGTTCGATCACTTAATGTGACAAAAGATCCATTTCGTCCTCGATAAAAGGATGAAGAACTACTTGGTTCTGAAGTACCATATTTTAGTGTTATTGGAGTACTAATGTATCTTGCTAATTATACACGACCAGATATTGCATTTTCAGTTAATTTACTAGTAAGATATAGTTCTTCTCCGACTCGAAGACATTAGACTTGCATTAAACAAATTTTAAGATATCTTCGAGGAACAACTGATATGGGCTTATTTTATTCAAAAGACTCAAAATCGGGATTAATTGGATATGCCGATGCTGGGTATTTATCTGACCTTCAAAAAGCGCGCTCACAAACGGGTTATGTGTTTACATATGGTGATACTGCTATATCTTGGCGCTCTATCAAACAGATTCTTACAGCCACTTCTTCTAATCATGCTGAAATATTAGCACTTCATGAAGCAAGCCGTGAATGTGTGTGGCTGAAGTCTTTAATCCGTCATATCAGAGGATCATGTGATCTTTCAGGCGACAAAGAAAGCCCTACTTTTCTATTTGAGGATAATGTTGCGTGTATAGCTTAAATTAAAAATGGTTATATAAAAGGAGATAGAACGAAACACCTCTCTACAAAGTTGTTCTTTACACATGAACTTCATAAGAACGGAGAGATTGATATTTGTCAGATTCGTTCTTGTGACAACTTAGCCGATTTGTTTACAAAGGTTCCTCCCACAACTCCTTTTGAGAAATTGGTCTACAAAATCGGCATGCGAAAGCTTAGAGATTTATGTTAAAGGCCACATTGAGGGGGAGAATACATGTTACACTCTTTTCCTTATTTTAGGTTTTATCCATTTGGATTTTCCTAAATAAGGTTTTTAATGAGGTAAGTAACATTTATGCGTAATATACAATTATGTACCTTTTTTCCTTCACTAGGTTTTTTCCCACAGGATTTTCCTAGTAATTTTTTAAAGAGGCATAATATTTGTACGAGTCATCCAAAGGGAGAGTGTTATGAATATTGTCATAATATATTGGATGACCTTTAGCTTTTTATTATCCAATGCCCCTTAACCTTTCATGTACTCAATTTATTCCCCTATATTTATTTCTAGTCCTTTCATGTATTCTTGTACTCCCTATATAAAGGGATCATTTGTAAAGGATTATCACATCAATGAAATAAGAAATTCTCTTCATCTCTTCCTCTCTACATTTTCATTTTCATCTTCTACCTTTAATTTCTTCTCCATACTCACCTATTTTACAACAATTTTCTAATTAGTGGATTCAACAAGTCCTTTAGAATAAGTATAAAAAATAAATTGGGGACTTTGAATCATTATAGGGTAACCACTTCAATCTTCACGTCACCCGACCTAAAATGAAATTTATTTTAGATTTTTTTTATGATGGGTACAACCATTAGAAATAATACAATGCATATGATGTCTTATCATCTAATACATATATTGATATTTGAAGTCACATTTCTCCACTTCTGAAGTGTATGCTGGGTCGGCATCTTGACGGCCGGAGGAAACATCATGCGCAAGATGTGAAGAGAAAAGCATCCACGTGGCGGGATGAGGAAGAAGGATCATAGGACTCGAATCTAAATATAAGGAATCCTATATAACTCCTTAATCAACAGATCACTACTCTTTTAGTTATTTTAGATTTATTTTTTTTTTTTCGATTACAGTGGTTAGTAGTTAGATTTATTAAACATCGTAATTGATATAATTAGCATCAGTGACAGTGAGGTTGAGGTTCCCCAAATTATATTTATCATACTTATTACTAATAGTAATAGTCAAAACCTTCCATCTTAAGTTATCTTCATTTCCTTAAATAATTCTCAGATCGATAGTCAATGTCTTATCAACAACATCTGCACCCATTTTTATTATTAAATTATTAATTTCATTCTTGCAAGCAATTTCTTGCGATTGCCCTCTCAATTTCTGACGTTTGGGCAATTGTGAGAATCCCACTTCACCGTCTCCCGCAGTCGGCCGATCATCGATTGTTTGTGAAAAATTTATTTCTGGTTTGTTTGAAGTTTTTCAGGGGGTGGGTGTTTTCGATTTGGGGATTTGGTAAAACCTAATGGGTCAGCAGCACTCCAAGGACGAATTGCTGTATGAGCAAGTTAATTACGGAAACGTTGAAGGCATCAAAGCCCTTTGCAGAGAAGGCGCCAATATCGAGGTTTATTTTTATATCTTTGAAAGAGACTTGGTTAGATGGATTCTGGGTTTTACTACGGATTTGATGGGGTCTGATTATTTTATTTTTTTTGAATATTAGGAATTGGAAATTGAACAATATGTATGATGAGCTGATGGTGTTAGATGAAATGTTTGACAGGAGTTTGTGGCTGTTTTGGGGATTGTTGGCTTGTTTTTAAAATGCTGCTTTGAGGCCAACTGATTTGTTGTCTTGTTAGCAGATTGGATTTTGATTGTGGCTTCTTATTTGTTCTTTTGATGTAACTTTGCTCCTGTCTTGTGCTTTGTAGTGGATTGACAGGGACGGGAAAACTCCCCTGATTGCTGCTTGCCTGAATCCAGATTTATTTGATGTTGCCAAAACTCTGATTGAGCTAGGGGCTAATGTCAATGCTTACCGCGCTGGTATATGAATATTTTTTTTTCCAGTGTAGGTAAGTTATCCACATCAAAGTTATTGTAGCCTTTCTTGATGATTTTGTAACATGTTGTAGGTCAGCATAATGGGACTCCTTTACATCATGCCGCTAAAAGGGGACTCGACCGTACAGTCAAGTTGCTTCTTTCACATGGAGGTGATATGAGTTTTGTTTTACCATTTAAGGTGTTTGCATAAGTCGAATTCGAATATAACGTGGAATGGAACCATGTTGTCGCACTATACTGCAACTCTTAAGTAGTTTTCTTGAACGTTTGATTTATACTTGGGCTCTTACTCTTTTGCAGCCAATGCTTTACTTCTAAATGATGATTGTCAAACTCCACTTGAAGTTGCTAGAGCGAAAGGGTACAGCAATGTTGTTCGCACAATTGAGGTATCCTTAAGTTCTTCTGATGTACACATATGATGCCAGTGCGGTTCATGGCATCGTTTTGAATTCCCATCACATTTCTTCTACAGAATCAAATCTGCTTATTTTCGGGCTGGATGAGAGAGTTCTCTGGACCTGGGTTTCTGGTTGCACTGGCTCCAACACTGGTATCCAAAAAAGTGTGAGTCTGTAACTTATTTATACATTTTATGAAGCCTACTAACCTTATTTCATTACATCCATACCTGCTTTGGTTGAACTTTTGAATCCGTTAACACTTTCAGCATCCATTCGGATGTAAATTCTGAGTGAAAGAAAATGAGATGGAAAGATAATGGGAAAATGAATTTTTCAAGGAAAATTTTACTCTGTCATCTATTTGTATTATTTTAATTTCATTCCAAGTTCTAAACAAGATTAATAATTTGGTAATGTATTGATGCTTTTAGCTAATACAGTTTTTGTCTCTGGCAGATGGGTTGTTATCACGCCATGTGGTTCTCGCAATCTTTCAAGGCCTTTCAAGTTAGAGCTTGCTATGTACTCTAGCCTGCAGGTAACCCAGAGTATTGTCACTTGTATGAAGACAATCCCATCAGCTTTGAAAAGCTTTGACATATCGTTCACTCTTAATGTTCATTTGGCATAACGTGTATCTCAATTCTCAACACAGTTGGCACTGTGGCGTTTTCTTCTCTCTTTGCATCTAGAAGGAATGCCAACTAAAATGCTTATATCAAAATCTGTCTTGGAATGGTGGAAATTGGAAATAATTTTCATAGTTATTATTAATATTCTTTTATATATGAAAAGGGTCACTTCATTTAATTAATTTTTAGTAGTTCATAGGGTTATATGACTTCCATTTTCTGGTTGGTTCTTTTGGCTGGTTTCCTGTTTCCCATTATGTATATAATCTGAAAATTGAACTGCAAAGAAGGGAAGGTTGTTTACCGACATTGGCCTTTGATTACGTCTGTTGCTATGCTTATTTATTCAGCACTAACTTAATAACTAGAATATAGAACAAGAAAAGCTATATTGAATTCAACATTATAGCTGATGCGCGAGATTAGCTGTTAAAAAGTTTTGTTTAGCTTGTGATGGCCTATATTTATGTTTTTCGCATATGAAACGAAGAATATAGAAGTGCCGATAGCAAGTGTTTTTCCTCCCCTGTGGTTGTTTCCCCTCTTGTCGGGAGATCTTGCAAATTTTTGTTGAGCATGTTAGTGATCAAAAATAATGATTTATGCAGGATGCTCAACCTAAATTGGTTCTCGCTCTTTGGAAAGCCAATATGGAGGACCCGAACTTTCACCAGGCAGATCCTGCAGTTGTACTCACTCATATGTCCACAAGTAATGTTTGAACTCAACATTCTCTTTTACTATTCAATTTACTTTATGCTTGAGAAAGTTAGTATTAGTGATTTTCTAAATTGTTAATAAAAAAACAAATGGGGAGATTGTAGACATTCCTGGTACAGAATTTCCCTGCATTTTGTAATGCTCGAAGTCTTGATTTGGACTAAAGTAGAGCATTGCATGTATAACAGAAACGCGCTTTACACTTGGACCTGCAAAGGTTGGGGATAAGCAGCAGCTTGAATGGTTTTGCAATGCTTGCAAAGGAATTCCACTGGTATCACTGATGTCGATTATTTTATTTTTGTTGTGGATGAGTGTTGCAAACATAATTGGCCTTGCTTTCCAGGCAATGAATCCCACGCTATTAAATAGCGTTCAAGCACCAGTTGTTTCAGCCACTGCTCCACCTGTGCCTCCGGATTATGATTTTTCAATACCTATGAATGCGCATGCACACTCTACTGGATTTCCATCAACGAGTACTAGCACGCCTACGAGCTTAGTTGCTCCATCAGACCCTTCAACTTATCATGATGCTCCATCAAAGGGTAGATGCAGCAGCGATTGGGCTGCACATGAAGCGGGTCCGAGCACCATATCTACTGAACACAATCGAAAAGAGAACGACAACCTCGTGGTTTCAGCTCCATTGGCTCCACCGCTCCCCGATGGCTCCCTAGTCACTGGTCCAGTAAACTATCCAACAATTGACTCCAGCCCTATTGATCTTTCAACCCCAGCCGACGAGATGTTGCCTTATGGAGCTGATGAAAAGAAGCAAAAAGAAGAGTCTTCTTGTGTGATATGCCTGGATGCTCCAGTCGAGGGTGCTTGCATCCCTTGTGGACACATGGCTGGATGCATGATGTGTTTGAATGAGATCAAGATGAAGAACTGGGGTTGCCCTGTGTGTCGGGCCAAGATCGACCAAGTTGTAAGGCTATACTCAGTGTGAGTGTGAGCAGCGTCTCATCACACTGGAGACTGGATCTCAAATGATTCATGAATTTTGGAAGCCCTGCCCTTGTTCAGAGTCAATGTAAAATGTAAGAACCCTCCGTCTCCCTCGTCACATATCAGTTGTGCAGGGTAGAAACTTGAATCAAGATGTGTGTATTTGGAAAAAGCATTGCCTTAACTGGTGTATTCGAAAACTTGCGCCCAACAGGTGGAACTGGAAATAGTATGGGGCATAAATATTAAACCTTGTGAAGTTTGTTATTTCTGAGGAATTTACCGGTTGATGTTGATCGAAAGAGTACCGGTCTAGTTGTTATAGTCTTGATCAAATGATTAAAACTGGTTTAACTATCTTGCGTTGAATTTAATTTTTTTATAAAAAAACTGTTTCCTGCTCCACCTCTCTAGTCTAAAATAATGACCTTTGTACTGGTATCTTTTTATTTATTTATTTATGAAATGCAGAAATTTCCCAGGTAGATTGTGATATTTTTTTCACTCAGCTGAGTTGGCTGTCCCTCACTGGTTGTCATGTCGTACATTGGAGATTTTGTTGTCCCCCGCAATCAAACAGCACCATGAAACAGATCGGATGCTTTATCTTTATATAAGTTTGAATGACTTGTTAGCCTTATAAAAAATAAAAAAACAGCACCATGGACCATGGAGCTTCTTTGCTGATGAATCAAATAAGCCCATCCTCATGTGGTAAAAACTAAGATCATATACTCACGTTGAGGAGGTTCTTCCTCAAATAGTATTTTCTGTTACTATTAAACCCAATAGAGATTCTATTCACATTATTTAGAGCATATACATTCGTTGGGGAAGTTCTCTGTTTTGAGAACCTCCTCAAATAGCACTTTCTATTACTATTTCTGAAAATAGAAAGTCTTATTTTCACTATTTGTACAGCCGTTGAACATGTAGGACCTCCTATTACTATTCATACAATATTGAAATTTAAAATATTTATAGACTGAAATTCAAAATATTAAAAAAAAATCAATGGTAACATGGACGTTGGACCAGAATTTGTATAAAAGCTAATATGGTCGTTGGAGCAAATATGGTCGTTGGATCAAATATAGACGTTGGAGCAAATATAGCCGTTGGATCAAATATGGTCGTTGGACCAAATTACTTGAAATTGGGACTACATAACTTGGAACTACTTGAAATTGAAATTACATAAATTGATTTTAATTAAAACCACTAAGTTACCTAATCATCGAAGTGTAATGGACGGTAACAATCCGAAAAAGATGAAGTGTTCTCTTCGGCTTCCTTCTCTTCATATTGGCGGACAATAGCGACCTTCCTCTTTGAAAAGTATCTCTTTGATGTTGGAGTCATCGTTTCTGTGTTCATTTGCATGATTTTTGTATCTTCCTCCAAATTCCTAACATTAATAGCATCTTGTTGAATTTGTTGAGCTCTCTTCGCTTGCTCTCTTTGCCAATTCATATGTTCTTTCTGGTTATTTGTCATGGTTTCCAAAACATCGTCTCGGTGTTGAGTTGATTTAGTCGCGAAGTATTTTCCCTTTCTCCTTGCCTCCCTGGCCGCTTTTACTCCGGGTGGTCTCACCGGACTACATGAACCTCCGATGTAGCTTTCAGGTGTAGAAGCTATAAGGTCATCAATACTTACACTTGGACCAGCTTCATTGACGACTACTTCATCAATCTCTGCGTTGGCTTCGTATGTATAAGTTGGGGGAGTACTTGTTTCTGTTCGAGCAAATGTTTGGTGAGCCTTCACTTCTTCCCAACAAGCAAAGTGTTTGAACTCCTTATTTTTTGCAATATACATTGTTTGAGCTTTCCGTATCTATTCATTTTGAAATTAAGCAACACAATCAAACAAATAGAACTAGTTCCTAGACAAATAACTATTGTAATGAAATAATTACCCCGTCTTGCAAATTACATTCAGATTCTCTCTTTCTTTCTGCGTAGGAGAGACAAGAGCCCCAGAAAACCAACATCGGCTTCACTTAGACAAAACGAGAAGCGAGTGCAGTCTGAGAACTAGCCTCCGCCCTAGGTTGGTTACCACCCAAAAGCCAGGCAGTTGGAGTTGGATCAGAGCGCGCCGCGTCACAACCCAACATTACGAGCCACGTTCGCTTCAGACATTACTCCTAACGCGGTGATAACGTTATTTGCGAACGCGCGAAACTTCCCCAACGCGTTCTGTTCAGACATTACGTCCCCACCGCGTTCGCAACAGACATTACCTCCTAATGTCTGAAGCGAACGCGATTCTAATGTCACAGGCGAACGCGCGACGGGTCGTTTTACTGTTTATCATCATCTTAAAACGCTGCAATCGATCGGACACCGGTTTAGGAGAATCGATCGATGATCAGAAGTTCGTAGGAGGATTGATGGGGTTTAATTAGAGTTTAATTGGAATTTAAAACAAGGCAACTGATTTTTTGAGGACGTCCGCTCAAACGTCCTCCGATAGCACGTCCTCGAGAACGTCCTCGGCAGCGGACGTTCTCCTTCAACCGATGCACAATTTTTTTTGCAGCACGTCCTCAAAAACACTACTGGTGTATATGCTCTTATACATTGGTTCGACATCTAGCACCTCCTATTACTATTCATCGAATAATTTTCTTTTGAATTATCACTTCACAAGTACCTGTATTTAAATTATAGATGAAAATTTGACACTATGAGCAATCGAATAATTTTCTTTTCCAAGTTGCTTCTGCTCAGAGCCTGTCACGTCCCACTACAACATTAAGCGTTGCGTTCTCTTTAGACATTACTTCCTAATGTCAACGTAGAACGCGGTGATAATGTTGGCTCTGGACGCGCGACACTTCCCCTCTGCGTCACATGTACACTTCAATGCTGAATCGCGCTCTGTTCAGACATTAGTGTCTAAAGTCAACATCGAACGCGGTGATAACGCTGCCTTCGGACGCGCGGCAGCTGAATCGCACTCTGTTCATCATCATCTTCGTTGACAGACTAGTTAAGGCTTGAAAACGGAACGAAATTTGATCGATTGAGAGTGTCGCGCAAACCCTTGCTCACCCACGACCTTTCCCCGCGCGTAAACTGATCCGCTCAACCGAATTAGAGAACGTCCGCTCAGACGTGTTGTTTGAGCATGTCCTCGGTAGAGAACGTCCTCTCCAAACCGCTGCACAATTTTTTCGACGCGAACACCCCCAATTTCTCCTGGGAACGTCCTCAAATTGCAACCGGTGTATATGCTCTAAGGTCATGAAAAGATGCACGGTTTCACTATTTATGACTTCAATCATGTCCGTAACTTTAATGGACGTGGAGGGATTGAGTCATACACATTGAAGATTTTTAGCGGTACAAAAACATTTGTAATATAATCCTTAGTGATGACCTTAAAATATAAAGATTATCATCCTCCTTATTTATTTATCATCATTCAATGTTTTTTTCTGTTAACTATAACCATAAATAAGATTATCCGTTTATGAAAAAAGATCCGGTGCAAGGTATATTTTTGTAAAAAATACAAATTAATCACAACATTTAATCTCGTCATTTTGACGGATGAGGTTAAATCTCGTATTAAATCATGTTTATGGTTAATTTCTCGGTAACAAATTATAAATTATTCGTGATGAATTATGTCGTATTTTTGATTTTTTGAAAACTAATTATAGTCTATTTTCGATAAACTTGCATTTGACACCAAAAATATATTTGTACCTGAAAGTATTATTCTTCCAAAAGAAGATCGTTTGCAGCCAATCAACAATGGTCATGTGACGCCTTAAAGTACAATTATGGTGGTGAGCCGGAGCCAAGGACGGAACTACTAAGGGCTTGGGGTGACACTTGTCACCCCAAGCTTTTTCAAAATTCTTTTATATGTTAAAATAATTTAATATATGTATATGTTATAAATCAATTTAATGTTTAAATCTAATATTTTTTAGTAAAATAACCCGACATATAATTTTTAAGATATGTAATTTTTAGTTAGACCAGATTAATCTTGTAAGTGTACAAACGATTCGCCCAAACTGGAAATTTGTACTGAAGTTTTGTGCTGGTAAGTTTATGTATGATCAATTACAAGATAATCAAACATGTAATGGTTTGTTGTCAAATGATCTCTTATTCAAAATCTTTCAATTTTTCATCTACTATAGAACACTATTTCAGTGTAAAGCACTTCACAACAAGATGGAAGATGATTTTTTATCGAATTGTTTGGTTTTTAATATTAACAAAGTAATATTTGAATTTTTGATTCACTAAAAGTTATTTTCGAGACACGGAAACAAGACGTCCTTCATTTTAATGTAACATAATTATTCGAAACATTATAATTCTTTTTCAATGTTATCGTTTCTATTTTTGTTGGCCACCCCCTATTTCAATTACTGGGTCTGTCCCTGGCTGGAGCCCTGTCATACTTCAAACGTACGACCATTGTTACCATAATCTTTTATGCTTTCCTAATAAAGAAGAAAAACTAAAGACTAGACCAACAATCTTTAATTATTGATGCTATTAAGAATACTCTAACCCATACTTCAGGAGTCTCAACTTGCAAATTTTCTCTCGCTTGCTGAGAAGACTCGAGAACCCTCGCAAAGCACGGAGAAGCCACTTTCACCGTCGCTCTTCTTCCACCGGTAGCCACCTTCGCGCTTCAGGCTGTGCGTTAGCCGCCCCTACCGAGCCGGATCCACCTTGCCTTGTCGCCCGTTGCCTTTCCCCTACCATCGGCCAGCCCCTCCCCCTCACTGCCGCCCTCTTGCCCCACCGAGTCCTTATCCCCTTCTCCGATCGGTCTTTCAGGCAGAGCTTCGCTTCTCTCCGTCACTGTTACGGTTCTAGACAGGATGGTGGTGGGTTTCGGTGCGAGAGTCGGAGCTGGTGTTCTAGGGTGGTGGTTTGCAGTGTTGGGAGGGTGTGGCCGCCGGTGGTGGGGGTTTGGGTGTTTGGTTGTACGGGTTGGGCGTTGATGCTGGCGGTGATATGGGTTTCCCTGGTGGTCTTGATGCTTGCTTTTTTTACGACAGTTTTTGAAGGGACGGCCTTGGAATGGTGACCATCTGCGCGTTGCCGGTGACTGTTTTGAAGCTTTGTCTTTTTCTTTCTTCATTATTGTTAGAGTTAGTTTTTTCATACTTTTAGGTCAGTTGGCTGCACTTGTTGCATTAGTAGTTTTCTGTCTTCGATGGTCCGCTCACCTCCCTTGGCGTGAGGCAAAGTGGAGCATCTCACTGTTCCCGACTAGTTAACTTGTCCTAGCTTTAAAGTCCTATTTGATGCCTTTTATGGAGTTCAGGTGGCGTGCTACCATTTTATGAAGCTCACTTGTGTAGCATTATCCAGTGTTTCAGTGGAATTTGGCCAGTGCTTCATCGTCGCTTCGGAGTTAACTGACGAGTCACTTCTTTCGTTTGGCATGGCTTCGACCTGGGAGTGTGAAGATGACTAAGCAGTGGATGGGTTGATTAACTATGCTTGGATTACTAATTTTCTTGTTTAGATGTGTTGTTCCAGTATTAGTTTGGTCGTCTGTTTTGCTGTTGTTATTTTTCTTTCATTCAGGTCTTTGTATGCAATTTGCTTCTATAAAAAAAGAATACTCTAACCCCTATATAGTAGCGGATTTGGTGTGGGTTCGTTGCGGTTTCTAACCTAATGAGCACAAAATATTCATTCTATAGTTACGTTTTTTTTGGGGGTAGTATGCCGATTATTATCTTTTTTCATTTATCCCATTCCTAACCCGACTCGACCCTAAGTTACAATATCGAACTTCACATGAACGTAGATTTGAATTGAACCGAGTTATCACCTTCGAACCGCCTAAAAACTTTTCAAACCTCAGAACCATTTGAATGAGGAGCGCTCAAATGAGAACTCTTTATTTTTCGAGAACTTGAGACCTCAATCTTCACTTTCCAAAATGCAAGATGCATTTTGGTGGTAACACGTGTCTCATGTGCATTTTTCAATATGCATTTAATGCAAAGTCAAAGCCATATTTTTTTACTTTACTTTTTGAACATGTGTCACATGCAGATTCAAAGATGTATTATGATCCAATGATGAGATTTGAGATCTCAAATTCTCAAATTTTTAAGGGTTCTCAATCGAGCGCTCCCCATTTGAACACCCTAATTCCACCCCCCACAAATTGTTTCTCACATGAGTGCATGTAAACTCAGAGAACATTCCCATGTTCGCCTGTCGGTAACTCCGAGCTTACCATTTATATATACTGAGTTCAAGTAAATGTACGTGAGTCATATCAAACAAATTAAAAGAAAAAAAAAAGAAAAAGTAAATGTACGTGAGCGGTGGTGAGTCCATCTCAGATGAGTTATCGCCTCTCCAAAACTATTCAGATCGGTTGAGCTTGAGAGCTTCATATAGTGTGTTACCTCAACCAGTAGCTACAGGGTAAGTGGCAAGTCCTAAGGTTGAATAAAACTATACATAAATGGGATACCTATTGAACAGCTTCAAAGGGCACAAACACACACAAGAAAAAACTGTAAAAGGATTCCAAAAAAACCCTACTTACTCAGTCTTCACTCCAATCAATCACACCCACACTTTTTGATTTCACTATATATCTCTCACTGACAGAAATAATAATAATGGTACGTAATTAAATGTGATGACACTTCCAACCCCTTAACAGTTCCCCTCTGTACTTCATCCTCATCAAACCCTAGCCAATCGTCTCTCATCCTAATTCATCAGTTATTTCCAGTGCTAACACAACCTCAAACATATATACCAGCATTTAGAGTCACATCTCTCTCAACCCCTCTCCAAATTTTAGTTTACTGATCAAGAAACACTTTCTCTCTCTTCCTGCAACACAAACCCTAATTTAGCTCTTCAACAAACAGTACTTTGTTGCTCCATCGGCCGGGCAGATCAAGCTTAGGACCGGATTAAGCATCCAGAATGGACTCAGCCAGACACTATATTCAGGCGGATCAGGAACTGATCAGCTCTGCTGACTCCAACATCATCGTCTCATCTACAAACCCTAGCAACAATCTCAGCCGCTACGAAAACCAAAAGCGCCGAGACTGGAACACCTTCACCCAGTACCTCCACAGCCACCGTCCGCCTCTCTGCCTCACCCGCTGCAGCGGAGCCCACGTGTTGGAATTCCTTCGCTACCTCGACCAGTTCGGGAAAACCAAGGTTCATCTCGAACACTGCCCGTTCTACGGCTACCCTAACCCACCAGGCCCCTGTCCCTGCCCGCTCCGCCAGGCGTGGGGCAGCCTCGACTCCCTCATTGGGCGCCTCAGGGCAGCCTTCGAGGAGAATGGCGGGCAGGCTGACCTGAACCCGTTCGGTGCAGTGGCTGTGAGGTTGCATTTGAGGGAAGTGAGAGAGTCGCAGGCAAAGGCTAGAGGGGTTAGTTATGATAAGAAGAAGCGGAAGAGGCCGGCTGCTGCGCCGCTGGCGGAGGAGACGACTGAGTTGAGCATCGGGCCACCGCAAGGTCGTCATCATCAGACAGCAGAGTGATGAATATGTTTGGTTGGGTTGAATTAAGATATTGAACTGTTTAACTATTTGTCTCGTGAGTTGGATTAATATTTTGTCTATCTGAAATCTGCTGCATGTAATCGACTGCTAGTTTTCATGTATTTGTTTATGAATTCTAATTTTTATTGTTTTTATTTCATCTGAGACTGAGAGTGAATTATCAGATTTAGACTCTCATCGTACGTACTTCTCTTATGTTAATCGAGACAACTCCTCTGAATTTAATTAACTTTACACGTCTTCATCAAAATTAAAATATTAAAAAAAAACTTTCCACGTCCGACGTCCGGTGCTAAGTGTTGAGAGAAGGCTTTTTTTTAGATGAGAAATATCTCTAATTTAATCTACGAATTCAAATTAAATACTAATAAATTATTTCATTACCCTCATTAAGGGTATTATAGTCTATTAAACACATTAAATTTGACCGATTCTATTGGAAACGACCGCGGCCACAACGACAAGGAGATTGCCAATAATTTGATAGACGACGATGATGATTTCAACCGATTAAGAATTTGTAACTGAGTAATTTTGTGACTGCGCAAAATTCGTAATTTGAAAACTAAAATTCATAGCAATTAGTGACAAAGAAATCCACTTAAATGGGTTATAAAAGGCATAGGTTACAAAAGTCGCATTTGTATCGACATGCTACGAATTCATTCATGCTACGAATTATTTGTTGAAAACTACGCAATATATGTAATACATGCATTCTTAGTACGCTACGAATTATATGTTGGAAAGCTACGCATTATATGCAATGCATCAACCCAGGTCGTGAAAAAATGCACCATCAATGATGAAAAATTTAGAAACGACGTAGACGATGGATAATTTTTCAGAACACGAGTGCAGAAAATCGAATTCTCAAATGCAATCGAAGATCAAACTTGTGCAAAAATCGATCGAACTAATTGAGAAAAAATAGGATCGGAATATCGATTACCATAATACCCTTATAACCATATTTAGACGTGATAATATGGAAAATATCATGTTTTTATGAGCCATGAGATGTATGATCCTCATGGTTTAGTGCACTTCTCATATATATGATCCTCACTCCCGGTGAAAATGATATATTTTTGTAAAAAATACAAACCAATGACAACCCTAGATTTGGTCATTTGGACGAAATGATATTAAATATCGTTATATGGTTAATTTTTCGGTGACGAATTATAAAATATTTTTGACGAACTATATCGTACTTTTAATTTCTCGACGACGAATTATAATCTAATTTGAACGATCTTCACATTTTACGCCTAATATATACGGTGTACCTACGTAATCTTTACTCGTCGGACATATGCTCACAAGTCGTTTTAGCTCCGTTGAATCTCTCTCGCAATTTCAACGATAATTTTAAATATTTAATTTAGCTTTGATTTTATCAGCCTCCCGAAAAGACAAGGCAGGATTAGAGGCTACCGTCCAAACACATATCAGATTTGTCATTTTTGATAAAGTCATTTGGGAGAATACCAGGAATTGAAAATTTAATTAGGATTTGTCATAAAGAAGCTGGATTTGGTGCAAAGCCTAGATCCTGTGCAAAATATAAAGTCATTTGATCCATTTGTTTTAGCAATCCAAAGGCTAGGGTTAGTCGGTTAAAAATAATAGTAAATGAATTTAATACATGTATATCATAACATAAAGACTATAATTGACCATCAACAATTGAAAACTACCCCCCTCTCTCCTCGCACAACGAAAACCAACGATTGAGGAAACGGATTTTAGGGTTAGTCGAAGACCAAATCGCGATCCGTCCAGAAAAATTTCTCCGCACATCGTTCACGATTCTTCGAACCGATTTTAGGGTTTTGGAACAATGACGACGAACAATGGTGAGTTGAATTCTGTTCGTTTAATTAATGTATGTATATGATGTAATGTGTTTTGGGACAAGGTCGACGACAACTGTATAATTAGTGATTTTGAAGCTATTGAAACACGATTTTCGCAAGCCAACTATATAATTCGTCACAACATAGTATAGTTCGTCATATTATGTGGTTAGGAAATTCGGTATGAGTAAATATCAGGGGGAAAGTGCATATTATGTGATTTGACCTTTTAACTAGTTTCCATTTGTTTGACAGCGCACAAAATGAAGTCTCCCCATTCAAAGGGAACTTTAGATGATGCCCAGGCAGTAGTTGGAAAAAGCACAAGAAAAAAATTGAAATTAGTTAGGCCTCAACTGGATGTCACATCCAAAGGTACCACAACAACCAGTCAAAGTGACAGCGATTTTGAAGACAGTAATATTCGTCAACCAGTTGCACGCTATTCTAAGAAACAAGGTACCATTTTTTGGTGTAAGAAAAAAGGAACTGTGTCATTTATAGTTCGTTTAATAATATTTTATAGTTCGTTAATGTTTACTACCCACTAAACTGATCAATATTACTGCCATTGGGGTCTGATAGGGCATAATTCGTCAATTACTATTTATAATTCGTCATCTG
Source organism: Rhodiola kirilowii (assembly GCA_033675215.1). NCBI lineage: Eukaryota > Viridiplantae > Streptophyta > Magnoliopsida > Saxifragales > Crassulaceae > Rhodiola > Rhodiola kirilowii. Next base: position 5,439,927 of record CM066194.1, read on the forward strand.
TCATGTATAGTTCGTTCATCACTATTTTATAGTTCGTTAAGGTTTACTACCCACTAAACTGATCAATATTGCTGCCATTGGGGTCTGATAGGACATAATTCGTCAATTGCTATTTATAATTCGTCATTTATCATTTATAGTTCGTTCATCACTATTTTATAGTTCGTTAATGTTTACTACCCACTAAACAAATCAATATTGCTGTCATTTGGGTCTGGTAGTGCATAGTTAATCAATTACTATTTATAGTTTGTTAATTACATTTTTATAGTTCGTGAATGTTTACTATTTTATAGTGCGTCATCTGCCATTTATAGTTCGTTAATAGTTGTTGTTTATTCGTATTTTATGTATGAATATTAGTACCTGATAATATTTTCGTGTGGTTGTAGCAGTTCAAAAACAGTCTGCTTCTTCATCAAAGAGCACAACAATAGGCAGTGTCAGTGCATCAGTTAGAAAATTGGATGCCCGAGGAAATGGAAAACCAAGCCCGGCATCTAAAGGAAAAGGTGTAAGAAAAAAAAGGGTTGAGGTGGCAGTTAAGGAAAACAAAATTGTGTTTAAAACAAGATCAACGCCGAAGCCTTTGTCAAAAGCAATTAAATTTCTGAACGAGGATCAACGAAAAGCTGTAAGGTCGATGGGGTTAGGAGGCATATTGGGACTGAAACTGACCGAAGTACCAGGGAATCTAGCATATTGGCTGCTAGATTCATTTGATGCCAACACATACACTGTGAAGCTCTCAACATGGAGTTTCAACATTCTACCAAGAGACGTACGCCATGTACTAGGGCTCCCATCAACCGGGCGTAAAATAATTGTGATGAAGCGGTGTGTTCCAACAACAATGGTAATTAATTGGAGAATGACTTTCGGATCTACATCCCTAGAAATCAAATGCACTGATATAGTTGCGAAGTTGAAAAATATGCAAACAAGTGATGACATGTTCAAACTGAGTTTTCTCGAGTTGTTCAACTGATGACAAGTGATGACATGTTCAAATGCACTGACATGTTCAAGTGATGACAAGTGATGACATGTTCAAGTGATGACAAGTGATGACATGTTCAAACTGAGAATGACTTGGAACAATTTTGCCAAACCAACCAGTTTACTGACATTCAATGATGAACCAGAAGAAGAAACAGTAAACTTCAACTGCTGGAGATTACATTACATCTTTTAATGTCAATATTCTAACATACACACTGTTGTACAGGCCCCAAGCAAAACGACAGAGAACGAACCACAGGACGACAATGCTCAAAAGAATCCAAGAGTACGTTATTCAACTTCACACTCGGGGTTTGAAACAAAATAACCATCATATGTCATTTATAGTTCGTTGATTACTATGCACAAAATTTCGTTAATGTTTAATACCCATTAGCTGATAAATATTGCTGCGGTTTCAATCTGGTAGTGCACAGATGATGAATCGTCATTTACTGTCATCTGTCATTTATAGTTCGTTCGCTAATAGCATATAGTTCAATAATGTTTACTACCAACAGACTAATCAATATTGCTGCCATTTGACTCTGGTAGTGCATAGTTCGTCAAAACTATTTATAATTCGTCATCTGTCACTTATAGTTCGTTCACTAATAGCATAAAATTCGTTAATGTTTACTACCCACTAAACTGATCAATATTGTTGCCATTTTAGTCTGGTAGTGCATAGTTTGTCCATCACTATTTATAATTCGTCATCTGACATTTATAGTTCGTCCAATACTATTTATAATTCGTCATCTGAATTTATAGTTCGTCCATAACTATTTATAATCGCCATCCGGCATATATAGTTCGTCCATTACTATTTATAATTCGTCATCTGAATTTATAGTTCGTCCATTACAATTTTATTCTTTGTTAATGTTTACTACCTACTAAACATATCAATATTTTCATTGGTACAGGGGGTACTAAATGCACTACGAAAGGCAGCAAAGAATATGATAAAATCACAGGAAGAATACGACTCAGCATTAAACAAGGCTTCACAATTTACACATGTTCCAAATGGAGATAAGAGTAACACATAATACTGTCAAGGAGGCTATGGTTTTCGATGATGTGAACATACCAAAAGATGCTTCAAAATCAAACAACATGAAAGGCAAAAATGTACATGTTTCAGATTCTCCATCATTCAATCTGGGTATTCCAGGAGTAGATCCAGACCCAATTCATTCCAAATGTGATATGGTCACACCAACAGCTGAAAAAGATAATCCGCCCCTCACCAATACTAAAAAGTGTGACATCACATCCAAAACAGCTTCCACAAGAGACGCCACAAGGGTCAAGTAGACATAAGCACGTCAACTTTGAAATTCCAGATGTTCCAATTTTGAATCCCGCTGCAAGTAACACACACATATCAGCTCGTTTCGAGGATAACTGGTGTGTTGAATTTACGGGAAAAGAGCTAGCAAGGGTCGAAGAAATAGCTCAAACACTACAATGTATAACTGTTGAGCAAGAATTGGATGTTGATATTCCACAAAAAATTATGGAACCCTTACGCAGAACCAAAAGATCTCACAAACCTGGACCTCAAACAAAATCACCGTACAAGGACCGGGTAGTGAACATAAGGGAGGAAGTGTTAGAAAGTTACAAATTCTTGTGTGAGTGGGTATTCAATTCAAATGAGAAAAAAAGATATGCACACTGATAATTCTCTGAATGTATAATATATTATTGCTTATTTTACTGATTGAGATGTTTATATTATAGTGAAAGTCTGTTCCAGTGGGATACAGTGGTGGCACGACAGGAGGATTTTATTACTATGAAGCCAGAAATCGACATTTCAAATGTCATCATAGACGTTTGGAGTGTGATACTGAACGACAAAGAGAACTACAGATCATTTGAATCACCCTTTAGTTTTTTCGGTACAACAGAAACAACAGTAAGTGCAATTTGGTGTAAGTTCAATGATATATGCTCTCCCATCACAATAACTAATATGTTTTTTGTGTTAATTTTCAGATCTGGTCTAACTTTGAAAAAATGACGAATGAGGAAAACTGAATTTTCCTAATGTATGCCAAAATTGCCCTCAACACATTAAAATTTTAAATTAAACATATTTACCTTCAATTAATCAACACCATCCAAAAAATTAAATGAAGGGTTGGAATAACTTTGTATTTTTTACAATAATTATCACTTTGCACCGGATCCTTTCACTTGTCATAAATATTAACAGTTTATTGTGAAATTAAAATTTAACGCCATGTCTCCTATATGGATTTCAAATAGACATTTCTTTTTTATTTCGGAACAAACCGTTAATATTGTTTATGTTAAATTCAGAACAAATGATTTTATTACAAAATAAGACTCCAATTGCATTAGCTGTTTGTACCAAAATTAAAAAATATCAACGTATCTCCTTAGCTTTTTGTTTTGAAATGAAATTATTTATACGATTTATACGAAACTGTAAATAAACTTTCAACCTTTTCCCAAAAACTTTGTCAATTAAGTCTTCACAGCTCTCTTTCTTCGCTTCTCCCAAGAAAGCTTCGAAGACTCCCGAAGAAGCAACTGAAGCCTTCTAGCTCTTCCGCAGGCGGGCATGGGCCTTCGGCCATGGTTGCTGCGTCGTCTCCCCTGCGATGCTCTTCTTCCCCTGTGATGCTTCTTCTCCTCCGTCGGATTCCTGGCCCTACCGTGGATGGGGTGTATTAGGTAGTGGCGGTGTAGCTTCGTGGCGGGTTGTCACGCGGTTTTGACCGGGTGAAACCGGATTGTTGTTTGACCGGGTGACTGGGTTGTAGTTTTAGCCGGGTAACGATCGGATTGTAGGTGTCGCCGGATAACGCCCGTGTAGGTGTTACCGGCTTAGACCAGGGTTCTCTTTAGCCGGGTAAAACCGACCTTTTCGCTGGGCATGTGGATCTGTTATCTGTGTAATGAGTGGCGGTTTCTTGTGCCGTCCAACTTTCATTGTGTCGTTAAAAAAAAAACTTTGTCAATTAATAACAATTCTCAAACTAACTCCGTATCTCTGGGCATACTTCTCACCTACATAAAGACCCAACAAATGTCAATTGACCGTTATGCAGTCTTTATCTATCCTTTCCCACCGACTGGAGAAGTAATTTGTAACGAAATGCCGCATTATTATTATTGGTCAACCGTCACACATTGACTTTTTCATTTAGTCCAAATATCATCTCCACATATCATGCTTTTAGTTACAACCTCCAAGAGAAATTGGTTTGGTCAAATAATTCGACTTCTTTCATGTGCTCTTTCCACGGCATTGGATCGACTCAAATCCATAAATTGGCTTCTTACCATTTCAATATATCACACTTCATTCACATCAATGGCCATACAATCCAACTTTACCATTTCAACCAAATGACCCCAAATCCGATCTAATTTGGAAACGCTTTACCTTTATGCTAAATAAATTAAAATTCACTTTCTAATCTCATTCCTTTGCTAATTCGTATAACTAACAAAGTCAATGTCCTTGTTAACACTTGTTAATGTCTGATTTAGGTTTGATATGCAGAGAATGAATCAAATACCAATTCACATCTTTGTTGGAAATTAACAATTCATCCAATTATGATAGATTAACGATTGTAAGAGCGTGTGCAAAGATAGTGGAACTGCTACTTCAGCAGCTGTTGGAAAGTGTGTGTTTATGTCTAATTTTAAATAATAATAGCTGCTGTAAATTGTGTTTTATGTCCAATTTTGAACAACAGCTGAATGGCATACTAAACCTGCACACGTTTCTAATAGTTCGTGGGTTTATTATAATTCCTCATCAGTATGCTATAATTTCTCTTGAAATTGTCTTAAATAAACACTTTTTTTTGTCTATCGATCTGATCTGTTGCAAAAAAAATAAAAAATCTATATGGTGCTCCTTGGTGTAAGGATATCGGAACAGCCATTTTTTTTTACAAAGATTAGAATAATGAACATTTAAGTGAATTGTAGAGACAAGACAAGAACGTTACAAGCAACCTTAAACTTAAACTCATAAAAATATTTGATAATTTAAATGTTTCAAAAGTGAGAATAAGGTGAATTTATACTTTTTAATTTAAAATAATTTTGTAATTTATTATAGATAAGAGTGTTCAAATGAGGCAGTGAGATTGATTTGAGCCAATCACGTCTCTCACTCAAACCTCGTCCTTCGTGGGCGCGCCACGTGTACTACTACTAAATCAAAAAGCAAACAGCAAACAACTATTCCTGCACTATTCTCTACCACATCATCTAAATGAGTGGCTCACAACATGCATCACGTACATCATTTTTATGACCCTGCTCCCTACCTCAACCGAACGCCTCCCTAAAAGTTAAAACAGTGATTGATGATGCAATTGCAAATGCAAAGTAGCATTACTCATCTTGTGAAGTGTATTTACTTTCGGATTAAATAATTTTTCCTGAATATAAATAAACACATAGCGTAGCGTACAGAATACGGCCTTGGACACATTTGATCGCTGATATTCAAAAGGCCATAAATCTGCAAATCCATCCCTCTCCGAATCGGTAAATTCCAAATCTAGGGCTTCCTTCATTCTCCCAACTACCCGGATTCGCTCGATCGGACTACTTCGACAGGTTGTTTGCGGTCTCTGAATCGACAGATTCGGACTGGTTGTAGCCATTTTGGGGGCTGAGAATTGCAGATCTGCGACAATTTGCTGGTGCTTGTGCCGGTTTGTTGAGGGCGAGGCTGGGGTATGATGGATGTGGATGTTGCCAAGGATATGACGTCGGTCGATGTGGAGTTGTTGCAGCTACCGGAGGTGCCGACATTCGCGGTTGAGTCGACTCCCTCGCTTGTTGATGATTTGTTCTCGCAATGGCTCGCGCTTCCGGGGACTAATCGACTGGTATGTTGATCTTTCGCCAAGTTTTCATCTTTTTGGATATGTAGTGGGTCTGTGGGTGTTTTATTATTTTATGACTCCGGTGTAAGCATAGTTGCTCAGATTGATATGTTGGATGTTGTGTTCTTATTAGTTGATTGTGGATAGGATGTGAATTCTGATGGTTTTGTGTGTTTCAATAGCAATTTCATAGATGCATTGTTTAGAAAATCACAGGCAGAATAAATATGAAACATTTGTGTATTTGGATTGTCACTATTGTATTGCTAGGTGTTTTTTATACATGTTGCAAAAGTCTATGTGGAGAAAAATTCCTTCTATTGTTTATTGCATGTCTCTGTGGAGAATTGTTCCTTCTATTTTTCTGGACTGTATTCATGATTATTAATTGTGCCAAAAAACAGTGGTTTCGAGACGTGTCACAATTAGTGGCTAGGTTGTAGGTTTCATCATTTATATTACTTCTAGTGTTTGTGTTTCGCAAATGTCCGTCTAACTTGCTCAGTATGAGTTTACACAATAACCCATCATAGTGAACATTTGGCATACAACCCTCTTCATTCATTCAGCATACAATCTGACTTTTACGTATATAGGTTAAAACATTGATATCTGATGGGAAAGCTGGCGCTGCACTGAACTCCGGCTCTTCCATGAATGCGACGGCTTCCCCTACCAATTCTTTGCCCTCCATGTTCAAAACTGGAAATGCCCCACCCCTTTCTCCGAGAAGTGTGTCTGGATCTCCTCGTTTTATGAAACAGAGGGCTGGACCATCTTCTCTGGGCTCTCCACTAAAACTAATCAATGAGCCAGTGCGTGAAGTCATACCAAAGGTTTGATAAGTTGATAAATATGCTTCTGTATAAGAATCAGGTTGTTGATAAGCCCTTTCAGGTTGCTAATTAAAGCTTGACTAACATATTCTTGTACGTTCACAGTTTTATTTTAAAGACGGTCGACCGCCTCCTAGAGAACTCAAGGAGCAGTGTTTATCTATGATTGATCAAGTCTTCCAAGACCATGCGGAGGGATTAAGAGTAGATGGTGAGAATCATTTTTTGCGTGTTAAATCCTGTGTTTGTGTATTCTGACAGTTTCATGTATTTTTTTACATTTTGAATTTTGATACAAATGCCGTGTCATACTTCCAGAGTTCAAAGTAGTTACAAAAGAAATCTGCAAGTTGCCTTCATTCTTCAACGAGGTCATGTTCAAGAAGATAGATGTCGACTCAACTGGTATTGTAACCAGGTAATGTACATACCATGAGTTTCATTTGAAATCGTATGCTAATCTGCGTGGTTTCTATGTGTCATGTCATCTATTAGAAGTTTTTAGCTAGGATAAGTGCATGCACTTATTGTTAATCAAAGTAATCTACTTTGCGTAAGTCCCTGTACTATGATTGATGTTTCATTTGCTGATAATTGTAATCACAGCTGTGTAAACTGTCTTTGGCCATGAGCAGTTAGGAACTGAAAGTGAGCACACAAACAAATTTATATATACAATAATTCTATTAGCGCCATACATGTACTGCTTTTACTCATATCTGGCAAATGCAATGATCCTACTTAAACTTCTTCTTACAAATTCACACAGGGACGCATTCGTAAACTACTGGATTACAAACCATATGTTAACTATGGACACTGCTACACAAATTTTTAATATTCTGAAGCAGCCCAAATGCAACTACCTTACCCAGGTTAGTGTTCATTGCATGTTGACGGCGTGATTGCCTTCTCCTATGTAAGTTTACATTTCAAGTGATGTTTCTGTGGTGAATAACTTATTTTTCAAAAATTACAAACAGGGTGACTTCAAACCTGTTCTTCGAGAACTTTTGATGACCCATCCAGGCTTAGAATTTCTGCAGAACACACCTGAGTTTCAGGAACGATATGGTATGTTGACATAAATAATGTATTTGTTACTTGTTGATGCTCAACACAAAGTTTTTAGGATGTGCACCATGCGTTTGCAACTTCTGCTGGCTAGTCAGTGTTGTCTTGGCATTCAGAACCGTAAACAACGTGAAATAATAGTATAGACCAGTGTCATTTAGTAGCTGTTTGTAGGTTATCATTAGATTTTTCTGGATGTTAAGGAATTTAATAAGTAAAAGTAAATACCATAGTAGCTTCTAATGCAGTTTTTCATGTGGTGTTTTCCTGGTGAGTTAGGATGCAGCTAACCATTTCCACTATTCAATACAACAGCTGAAACAGTCATATACAGAATATTTTACTACATTAATAGAGCTGGAAATGGACGTCTCACCCTTAAGGAGCTGAAACATGGTGACCTGCTTGCTGCAATGCAACATGTGGATGAGGAAGAAGATATTAACAAAGTACTAAGGTTAGATGCTCTGTGAAGGACATACTCAATATCTTTAGCTCATATTGTTTCAATATCATATCCATTATGTTGTGTGGACAATGCCTTAGAATAGTTAGTTACTTCATCAGATCTGTTTTTACTCCCTTGATTGATATGGTGGTCCATGTAGCTAGAACCAACAACATACCATATTGACATTACACAAGCATGTTGTTAAGTGTTCACAATGTGGTGTATAGTGCTGTCACTTGTTTGTTTTATCTTTTTTGATCCATAATGTCTACCTCTACTTTTGTTCTTTTCTTGATGATACAGTAAAGCATTTCAAACTTCAAAGAGGAAAAATTCTTCTTTGTACCTTGAACCTTCCTCCATCAATATATCAAATCCATTTCTTTGTCAGTCCTTTAGCAGCCAGTCAATCGTTGCTTATATTAGTACTGCTGTTTATCATATGTATAAAGCACAGCTTTGTTTCTTTTCAAATTAAGGAGATTGCACTCGAAGCATCTCACGATTTAATCTTCAATTTTTCTGATAACTGTTTTGATCATTGATCCTTCTTCCTCGCAGGTTCTTCTGTTATGAACATTTTTATGTCATATACTGCAAATTTTGGGAACTTGACACTGACCACGATTTCTTGATAGACAAAGAAAACCTGATCAGATATGGAAACCATGGTCTTACTTACAGGATAGTTGATAGGATATTTTCTCAGGTTTGTGAGATCAGTATGTTATCTGTATGCTCTTGCTGCAACTGCAACATTCATGTGTGTATCTTAAGCATGCACTCAAATCCAGGTACCTAGGAAGTTCACTTGTAAAGTCGAAGGGAAGATGGGATATGAAGATTTTGTTTATTTCATGCTGTCTGAGGAGGATAAGTCATCCGAGCCTAGTCTAGAGTACTGGTAACTTTCTTTCCTCTAATGACTATTTTTATGAAGCATCGAAGCTCTGATCAGGCAACTGTTTCGCTTTCTCATTGCATAATCACAATTTAAATGAAAATCTTAAATTATTAACTGTCGAACTAATTTGCAATGACTCACAGAACGATAGTAGTGAAGTTGAAGGCTATTGCATGATTTCTTTTTATTGCTTATCACGTGATCTGGTTCTGCTACTATCTTATGGTTCTTATCCGATTCAAATGATATGCTCAGGTTCAAGTGTATTGATCTAGATGGGAATGGGGTAATCACACCAAATGAAATGCGATTTTTTTATGAAGAGCAGTTGCATCGAATGGAATGTATGGCTCAAGAGCCTGTACTATTTGAGGATATCCTGTGTCAGATTATTGATATGCTCGGTCCAGAGGTTGGTTTTTCTGCTGATTATTTGACCAGCAGATATTTCTGTAAGTTTGAGAGTATAGCCTTTGTTGGTTACTAATGATATTGCGTGCAGAATCAAACTTATGTCACTCTACAAGACTTCAAAAGATGCAGACTCTCAGGAAGTATTTTCAACATTCTTTTCAATCTCAACAAGTTCATTGCATTCGAGTCTCGCGATCCTTTCCTCATTCGTCAGGTAGTTTTTCTCCCGTGTCAAATCAGCATCGTTTTTGCTGAAGGATGATGATCATGATTTTGCATGTTTCAGGAACGAGAAAATCCTAGCTTAACCGAGTGGGATCGCTTTGCACATCGTGAATACATAAGACTTTCCATGGAGGAAGATTGTGACGATGCTTCAAACGGAAGTGGAGATGTCTGGGATGAGCCACATGAGTCACCCTTTTGAAATTCAGGTAAGTTTGGTGGTCGGTGTTGATTTTCACAATCTCAAATGCCGTTATGTTGACCAGCAACTGCTATTTGGACCACTCATTACTTACCTTGTTTGATGCATGTTGCTTTGTGTTTTAGTTTTTATGTTTACAGCATCATGACCGAGTTCTGACATCACTCTTGTAATTCCACCACGCAGGATTCATGGCAAGGCCTGCTTAAGCATCCCATGTAAATGTGCATAGAATTGATTGTCTGATTTTTCTCTTAGATCTGGTGATAAAAAAAGAAGTGCACTGCCGGGGCCATCAACACGACAACCTTTGGTGGCAGCGATTTCAAAATGGCATATGCACCTCCTCATAGATTGTTACATGCATGGAAGCATGCTCTACACCTGCAGGAGACATTCTCTCCTTCCTCACAATAACTTAAAAAGTGTCGTGAGTCTCGCCTTGCATAACAATTTTTATTTTTTTTTGGGGTCAAATAATATCTATTTAAGTTTCTGAAGTTGTCAATTCGCATCAGGCATCTCAGCGTTCTTATGTTTTTTTCACATTTATTGTTAGGAATCGGATCAAATATAAATTACAATTATAAATAAAACTTACAAATTCAAGATCAATCAGAATTCATCAATTTTTTTAAAACAATAAAATCTTTTTAATTGTACAAACTATTTTCATTTATTACTTTTACCTTAAATCTCTAAATCGGCCCCCTTCGATTACGCTAATTGATGGTGATGCATAATTTGTGTATATAACCGTTGTGGCCAACCCCTAGTCTAACGTTCAATATCGTAGGATACTTTATGATGAGGCCAACGGTACCAATTGCTGCTTTAGTTGTGTTTTATGCCCAATTTATTCATTTACCGAAAGTTTCTCTTAATACGGAATCTAATCCCAACGCTAATTTACTTCATTAATGTTCATGGTTTGACCTAAGTTAAATCTATATCATTACAACATTATATTCAATGTTCATTGTATTTAAACATTATCTTTTGGATTTTCACAAGAATATACATTTAATTTAACGAATAATTACTACTCCCATATCTAATTAAACTGAATCCCACTTACCTTGAATATATCAATGCATTTATAGTAAAACGATATGATTTAAATTATAAAATAATAAAATTTTGTATACCAAAACTTAAGATTATAAATAACATCATTTTGTTGCGAAATGAATCTTATTCGAGTGCCTTGAACTTTTGATTCCAGTGTCAAAATCCCAGTTGGTGCCATCAAAATAAAATAAAAAAGTAATATTATTTTGCTAAACACATGATATTAATATTATTAAATATGTTTTCATGATTAATTTAAGAAGATTAATGGTCAATTAAATTTGTGACACTTAAAAAGGAATCCAATATTTCGAAATGCCAAAACTACCCCCTTGCTTCATCCTCCCCAGTCTCATCACCAAAACCAAACCCTTGGCAACGAAATCCGATTTGCTTCATATTTTTTTTTTCTCTGTCATTCATTTCCTTGTCCGCTCGCTGTCTCTCAAAGCCACTTACGCAAATTTTCACACTCACATCTTCTCCTGCGTCGTCATACTTCAGCAATGCACTTACAGCTTGTGCTGCTTCGCATTTATACCACTCACTGCTGAGCTCTCTATGTCGCATGTTTCGAGGTACGCGTTAAGCTTTTTTCATTTTTTTGGGAGTAGTAAATTTTTCAGTTTTTTTTTTTGTATCCTGGTGAAATTTCGTAGAATTTTTTTTTGAATATTTTGAGTTGGATTCGCGTCTGAGGTGGCTAATTTGTTGTTTTTTGTGTGTGTGTAGATCGATCTGCTGGAGGATGTGATGGTGGTTTAGGGTTTGAGGCGCGGGAAAAGCTAAGTGTGTTGGTGTGCTGAGGAAGGCTTCCGACTGTGGAGGTTGTTGCCATGAAGTCCAGCACTCGGCTTGAATGTGTTGTTTTTCAGCTCACACCCACTCGGACCAGGTATCCTATGAGAGTCCACTGTGTATTGGATTGAGTGTGGGTTCTCTATTTTTCTTTCCATCAAATCTTAATGCATTGGATAGTTTCCTATGGAAAAACCATGGTTTTGCAATTCAGTGGAACATTTCTTTCTTCTGTCAAGTGTATGCTCATCTCTGATTTATGGCTATTAGTAGACAAGGTGTACCTATTTTTGGCTTAAGGTTGATTTATTTAGACTAGAATCTTGGGTGATGAGATGTTAGGGTGTTGTCTCTTGAATCACAATTAATGAAGTCACGGTAGCAAAGTGATGACATGATCATGATATTTCAATGACTTCACTTTGTTTTGGTAGGTGTGATTTGGTTATTGTGGCAAATGGAAAAACTGAAAAAATTGCCTCGGGTTTGATCAATCCATTTCTTGCCCACCTGAAATCTGCCCGGGATCAGTTTGCCAAGGGTGGTTATTCCATTGTACTGAAACCAGAGTCTAGCACTGATCCGGGAAGTTGGTTCACGAAGGATACAGTTGAAAGGTGGGTTTTTCTGACATTTTCCTTTCAATCTTTGGCTTATAAACCTTCACAATTGTTAATTACTTTCAGATGCACTCATAATTCATCGATGATATTTTTCATGCGTAACTGTGTTACAGGCTTCGCTCGTAACAAAAAATTCATGCTTGGTTGTAAGATTATGACAAAAGGTGCTTGTTTATTCAACTTTATTTCAGGTTTGTGCGCTTTGTGAGCACACCTGTCATCCTTGAGCGGGTGTACATTTTAGAATGTGAAATCTTACAAATTGAAAAAGCTATCGCGATCCATGGCCAAAATGATACAGACTCGAGCAAAGTAAGTGGCGTCCTGCTAAATTCAATAAACTTCACACACACACAAAGTGTATCCAGTAATACTGTCATTTTATTGAAAAGGTAGGAAATGTTCATTCAGTAGCTGCTGAAAGTATTCAAGGTTCCGTGGAAAAGGACAAAGGTACTAACTAGTAGTATATGCTGTATTTGGGTGCAGTAATAAGTTGTATCCAAAAACCATTCAGCACTTTGTAAAGCTCTTATTTTGATTTTGATTAATCTTAAACTAACCATTTTATTGCCTCAAAAACGCTCATCATTTATTCTGGTTTCGTTGCTTTCAACAGGTAGAAAGCGGATACCTAATGTCAACGAGGAGAAAGCAATTGTACTCTATGAGGTTGTACATTAGTGTCCATGAAAAGATAGTATTTTTAGTCAACGGACAATAATATGAAAAGTTTCATAACAAATTATATGTTGTTTTGAATAAGTTTCACTGTCTTTCCACAGCCCAGTACGCTTGCAAATGAAGAAACAACTGCGTATCATTCTGAAGAAAATTCGAAGTACGTTTGTATTTTGAAGTTTGAGTAATCATTTTCTCTTTTAAGTACTACTACATTAAATTCAACCTTATGAAAAAATGTGTCTGTAATCTGTATAATATCAAAATATCATGATGTATTAAGTTGACTTCATGACATGCATCAACTGTTTTAAGTTTATCTTTGATCTAATCCATGTTTGCTCGAAAATTAACTGATAAATAGTTCGATGTGTCTAGCATTTGTTCATTATGTAGAAAAGGTTTTTTGATGCATCGGCAACTCATATTTTGTGAAGGCAGCTACTGATGGAGCCAGCGTAGCTTTGTTTTCATCATTTGTCCTTTTTTTACAACGTTAAATTTGTTTTCATGTGTTTTAATCAGAGTCCAGCTCGTAAAGGTTTTGGAGACCCGGAAGTCCTTTCTGCAAAACGAGCAAAAGATGGCCTTTGCTCGCGCTCTAGCATCTGGGTTTGACATCGACCACATGGCCCCATTGATTTCCTTTGCTGAATGCTTCGTAGCCTCGCGATTAATGTATGGTTCAAATTCTTTAGTTAGCTTCTGGAAATTTGATGTTTAGCAATGCTGTAATATTCTCAAAGTTAATACTGATGTTCTACAGAAATGCTTGCACGCGGTTTGTTGATCTATGGAAGACAAAGCATGATATTGGCCAGTGGTTGGAAACTGAGGGAGCAGATGCAGCATCCAATAACTTTGATTATGCCACCATGGCGGCATCAGAAATTATGCTATCTAGTGTGGTTGGGAAAGAAATGAATTTGGCGGAAACATGGCCAGAGTCTGCTATCGAGCCAGGTCAATTTGATAATCTGACACGGAATACCGAAGAATTTACAGGTACACGACCTTGATTGATTGATGACGCAACAGTTAAATGTTAAGACAAATTTTCCGAAAAGTAAATTATAGAAGCCTCTTACGATGTTATTTGGGTCAAGTTAGTTTAAGGATAACTCAATTACAGAAGTAAATTTAATTTGTAGTGAATGCACTTCATAAGGGTCATTTCATGAATGTGTCTTTTCTCCGTTTGCATAAAATTCATAAGCACTGTTCTTCTTTTTTTTATAGAAAAAAATTCTCTTTTATGGCAACTCAGTTGTTTTCAATTATACAATTTTGGATTTATTTTGAATGTTTGGTCATATTTTGGTTGCTTGTTTCCATTTTGAGTCTTTAAAGATCGGACTTGTACTGTTGAATTACACTTATATTAAATCTTATTAGATTTTTCGTTATTTTTGAACAACATGTTTTCATAATGAGCTTGTAGAGAATTAACTTATATATAATTGAACTATATGATTTTTGTTGTCACATTTAGCCTAAAAAAAATGTATGCTTAAGGGGGTACTTTTGGAACTGAAAAGTATATTAACAAAAAAAAAAGTTCTCTAGCTTTAATAATACAGAATGATATTGATCCATGTTGAATTGTGTGGTACTGGCACCAGCACATAACCATGTCCAACTCCAACTCCAACTCCAATAGATGAAAACCCTTTGTCTGTAATCTGTATAGCTTCAATCAAAATTGTTTAGTTAGATATTCTTCATGATTAAAATTTATTATATGGGACGTAGTCATGCTCCTGCATGACAGTGAAGTCTAGTTTTTGATTATTCACTTCCCCTTTCTGTTTTCACTTATATTTCTTTTATAATTCATAGGTCCGAACAATAATGCAGGTCGGCAAGCTCCAATGGGATACCATAATCATGTTCATGGTCAGTTTTCACATCCTATGTACCCACCATGGGGTATGCATTCTCCACCTGGACTGCCCGTCTTTCAAGCTTACCCAATTCAGGGTATGCCCTACTACCAGAGTTATCCCGGACACGGTCCCTTCATTTATCCACCATATCAAACTCCGGAGAACGCTGGTTCACCTGAGAAAATGATCCAGAAAAGTCATTCACCTCAGACTAATGGTATCAGCGAGGAATCTGAGAATTTGGAAAAGGATGATGCAGAAAGGAAATCACAGTATGATTCAGATTTGGAAAAAGAAGCCTCAGGTGGTAAAGGGTTGCATAGAAAGACTAGATCAAGTAAGAAAAATTCAGGCACTGTTGTCATTCGTAACATCAATTACGTCACTGCAAAGAGGCAAAATGTCTCAGGGAGTCGGTCACCATCAAATACCGATGATGAAAGTGACAAGGATGCTGAAGATACATCAGGAACAAAATCAACTACAAGTCATTGGCATGCATTTCAAAACTGCTTATTGAGAAGCGCTGAGGAAAGTAGTGGCGCTGACATCGCCATGTTCTCAACGGAAATGGAGGCTAATATAAAACAACGTTCAACTGCACTGGGCAAAGATCCATTGGCTGACAATGCACAGTATCAGTCTGCACATGGAGGAGCGGCTGCGTATTTGAACACTAGTGGAGATACCCGCAGCATACGGAAAACCTCAAATGATGAACTGCTAAGGACAAATATTGGGAATTATGGTGACCAAGGAAGACACAAAGATGGATCGGTTGATATACAAGCGGCTGAGAGAAATGGCTCAGTACTTCGATATCGGACTGGTAATGATGATTTTATGATTCATCGACAGCAGATTCAGCCAAATTATGCAATCTCTGCGGATTTATTCTCAGTAAATACATCCACTGATGGTACCCGTAATGTAACTGATGATTCTTTCATTCTGCCTACGAGGCCTACAGCCCCACATGAAGATGGAACTGCCAAAAGAGATGCT
Organism: Rhodiola kirilowii; assembly: GCA_033675215.1. Taxonomy (NCBI): domain Eukaryota; kingdom Viridiplantae; phylum Streptophyta; class Magnoliopsida; order Saxifragales; family Crassulaceae; genus Rhodiola; species Rhodiola kirilowii. Next base: position 5,455,997 of record CM066194.1, read on the forward strand.
ATGGATATGAACTATGAGCTCCCATCATCACTATCGAACACAGAAAATTGTAAGATTAAGAATCAAGATTCTTATGAACCTGAAGATTTAGGGTGGATAGGTGAGCGGGGGACAGAGAAAGAGCTAAACGTGTACAATCCTGTCCTGGATTATGAAATGGAAGTTCATATGAACAAGGGTGCTCTGGGAAATTCCAGAAACAAGGACACCATGTCTAATACCAAAATGGGGTCTAATAAAAAGGATAACAATCAGAAACCCAAAGTTGCTTCAGGTACCTCAGATAGCAGCAGGAGTTTGGGTCCTGTGAAGAGGGGTAAGCCCTCCAAAATGAGCCCTATAGAAGAAGCTCGAGCACGGGCGGAGAAATTAAGATCCTACAAAGTTGATCTGCAAAATCAAAAAAAAGAAAAGGTACTTGCAAATTGCAATGCTGTGCTTAAGCTTCAACTTCAATGTTATCGATCTGCATATCGTGTTGTACTTTGCCATTTAGGCTGGACTTTTTGTCATAGCTTATTTTTCTTCTTTCGAAAATACACTCATTTTATTGGGAAAAAACATGAGCCATGGTCATACAAGAGGGGCCTGAGGCGATAACTAAGGAAAAGCTGGCGAAGGGCTTCCCCAGCCTGCAACAGAAAGAAAAGCCTCAGGCCGTATAACCTAATAGATGAAAGAACATGCTAATATTTTTGACATAGCTCTGATGCATTTTAACCAGGATTTTACAGAAAGAAAAGCCTCAGGCCGTATAACCTAATAGATGAAAGAACATGCTAATATTTTTGACATAGCTCTGATGCATTTTAACAAGGATTTTAATTCTTCTCTTTTGCAGGAAGAGGAACAGAAAAAAAGGATAGAAGCATTAAAGTTAGAAAGACAAAAAAGGATCATTGCAAGGAGCAATGTGGCACCAACCAAGTCTGTACTACCCTCGCCGCAGACTAGAAAACAGTTATTAATGAAAGCATCGCCAGGATCTCTCAAAGGATCAAAATTTAGTGATTTGGAGCCTGGATTCTCGTCACCACTGCAAGGGGTTTCCCGAAGAACTCTTTCTCTGGGAGCCATCAACGGCCGTAAGGCACCTAAACCTAAATCTAATGATGCAAATCCTTTATCTGTAAATAAGGTAAGCATGTCTATGTCTTCGCTAAGTGAACTGAAGACAGGTGAGAGTATCGTTACACCAGAACCAAAACCAACCATGACTAGAATAAGAAGATTATCTGAGCCTAGAAAAGGTACCAATAATGTTTCCTCAGCAAAGCGGTTGAATGGTGCCTTGGTTGCAAAGACAGACACATCTACTGGTCCTGAAATAAAAAAGCCAGACACTTCTACTGGTCCTGAAAGCAAAAAAGTATCTGATATGATGAACCTTGACAAAACTAAGGCTGCTACTCTTCCAGAACTTAAGATGAGAGTATCTGATGAGAAGTCCATGGTAAAGCAAGTGGCAAACAATGGAAGTCTGCCAATCCCTACTCATACTCCTGCAAATGCTGAGGTAGAGACTAGTAAGGTAGTGGTCCAGCAAAACGACGGAGATGAAAAGTCTGGTGCTGTGAAAAATGCTGCAAGTCTTGAATATGAGAAGCCATCGGTTGCAGATGAACCTACAGACAAGAAATTGACAGAAAGTCTGAATCAGCACAGTGAACAAGCGCCGACTAATATCAACAATGAACCTAGAGCTAACCAGTTGAAAGTTCGATTTGATGCTTATGAGGTAACATTTAACAGATTATGAGACACTGGATTAGATCTGGGACTAATCTACCTTAATTTTAATCTAGTTTGAAGCTAATTTAAGAGTGTGTAGCCTAATCACATTTTGAATAATCCGATATTAGCAATGCATCTATGAAATCAAAGGAGATTTGTTTTGAGGTTAATTTATGTAGCTGGACTGGTAATATGAATGTACATATATCATCTCCTAAGCAAATGATACACACTTATTTGCCCATTAGATGCAGTCTCGGTTACCTTTATCTTGTTATCTCTATAATATTATGTACCTTTAGATCTTAATAATGTTTGGTTATTCTGTTACATGCTAATAATTCCCGTATAGGTGAAGAAATCTGCAACCGAAAAGAATCTATCCAAGTCCCCAGTGGGTGAGACTGGAAAGCCATATCAAGCTCCATATGCTCGGGTTTCCTCACTTGAAGAACCTTGCACAAGGAATTCCGAGTATGTGAAAGCACCACCAACCACCTCAAACACGGAAACCTCCTTTGGTGCAGAGGCCACAGAAGTATCCGTGGCCAAAGTGGTCCAAAGGAATTTTGAGAGGGTATCTGATGTCTTGGAGAAGCCTTGTGTCAAGGAGCCGTCTAAAGGAGGTTTCAAAAGGCTGTTGAAGTTTGGGAAAAAGAATTTATCGAGTTCTAGTGATCTCAGTGCTGACATAGATATCCTAGTTCTTACCAGCTCAGAGAGACATCATAATGCTGCCAACGGTGCTTCTTCCAGTCAAGGTAACATGTTATTATATTCATTTCTGAGCATTGGCTTCGAAGTATTTGCATACATGGTGCATGTCTTAGTTAATTGCATATATATTATGCATGATAGATGTTACTCTTACCAGAATCTAAATTTCTGCTGTTTGCATTTCTGTTTTTATAAGCAGCTCCGACTTTGAAGAATCTTATTTTGCACGAAGAGGCCAACATGGCGAGCACCCCACCTCCAAAGTGTAAGCGTTGAGTTCTGAAATTTCCTTCGTGGTTTCTGCTGAAATTTATTTTGCTTCACAAGCTTTTCAGCATTTGCTTTAAAGAATACAGATCAAAACTATGTATCAATGTGAATTGCTCCTGTAACACGTTGCTTTACATCTTTGCAGCTTCGCGCCATTTCTCCTTGTTGTCTCCATTTCGCAAAAGTGCCGAGAAGAAAATTATAATATTATGAGCGTCATCCCGATTCCGGATTTGGCACAGCTGCCTTGCCCTACAGTTTCATAGTTCACTTTTCACATACCACTCGCAGAGTCTCTGCATCATGCCATTTTTCAGAGCCATTATAATCTGTATGCCCCGGCAGCTTTTTTTTATATTAATGGATTATACATGTAGCATTTGGTTTTAGTTTTCCGGACGGCAAAGTTAGGTCTGGGTTATTATCTATGCGTAGGGATTGGGTAATTCTGGATATCAAATGTCAGGGACAGTGCAGTAAACTAGTGAAATATTTGTTATGTTAAATGAATGTGTGGGCCACGTCTATGGAATTTGTGGGCCTTTTCTTTTAAATGGTAATTAGGTCTTACAATTTCAAGAGCTTGCCAACCATATACTCTGAAACAAGTACAATCTGTGGAGAACATCAAAATCATTGATAAAAGTAGGCATAATACCCCATTTTAATAATCCCGGTTCGTAAGGAACCGGTACTCTTTAATCCTGATTTCTCCTACCGGAAATAAAAAAAATGAAGATGTGCCTCGATTTTGAGCCTACGTGGACCAAAAACGAGATGAAGTGGCATACACGTAGACCCAAAATCGAGCCGCATCTTCATACACGTAGAGGGTGCAGCAGCTTGCTATGGACATTGGCCAATTCAGGGCTGTAGTTCGAAGGAGAGAACGACTTGCGACTTGGCAAAATGCTGGCTCACCTTGGTACAACAGTGGGACCAAATCGTAAGATCATGGTTGTCAGTGCATCCGTAGTAAGAGAGCAATGAGCAAAAATAACATTTTCTTATAAAAGTCATGTAGGAAGCAGAGCTAAAAGCAATGAGCAAAAATGATCTTTGCTCTATATATTTCAATGCAGCAAGAGAGCTAAGAGCAAAATGTAACATTTTTTTATAGTCCAAATGCAACATTTTAAATACAACATTTTCTTCAGTAAATATGTTGTATTTCTATGTAATTGCATTTCTTCTGAAGTGTTTTCTAGTTGTGTTTTCTTTATTGTAAATTATTTTCTAGTATTTGCCGCCTACTTATTTATTTTTTCTTATTTTTTTTAGATTATAGTATTTTTATTTTGTGGGTTTAAATTTGAATAATTGGACTTGTTCCAATGTTCACATTTTTTGTTTTTATTTCTTTCAAAACCAACAAAAAGTAATTTCCTTTTGTTTTTTTTCATAAATACACATGGGCCTCACTGATTGCTTTCATTTTCTACACCCTTTCCATTATTGCTCACCTATCAAGTATTGATTTTTGCTCTTTTTTTTCTCACATGCTACATGAGAGCAATAAGCAATAAAGTCTCTCTATTCCTCTCGGTGGATGCCCTTGGATCAACCAAATTAACTAAACACGCCTTCAAGGAGCAAATTTGTCATCAGATTTTTACTTTTATTATAAAAATATCCACATGCAATGAAACAAGATGAATGGACTCATTCAGTGAATTTGAACCGATCGACACCCGACCAATCTCTTTAACATTACTTGAATTAAAAGACTACTATTTTTGTAAAAAGAGAGGCAGGAAAATATCAGGTTTAGTTTACAGTTTAGATACTTAGTGTGGAGTATCTATTTCATTTTATCACGGTCATGCAACGTTTTGGTACCTGATATCATAAAGAAAAACTTATCGGGAGTCGGGACCTCGGTTCCATATGGGCAAGAAATAGATGTTGATGAGATGCTACATCAACATGGCAGAAATGCAGGATGCAGCAACCTCTACAGTCTGCACAACTGATCTTCACTCAGCAAATTTGGATCATGTGTCACCAAAGCCCTGTTTTATAAGCGCCCACCGCTTTTATAAATCAGAGAAGTCGGCAAGTTGAACAATGAGGAAAATCTCAGACTTGCATCTGGATATGAATCCCCGGATACATGCAATAATAGTAGCACAAGGGACACTGAGTGAGCTGAATAATGAGTACCAACTACCAACCTCTGCTTGAATAGTGTTCTCTGTCAGAACTTAGATGAGACCATACCATTACACCTCTTTCACTTGGGAAACTTTCTTCTGTATAGGTCTAGTGAGATGTATTCTGCTGATACAATGCGCTTATCGAAGGCACGTCCACTGAAACAATGAGCAGCCAAACATGCAGCTTGAGATCTTCTGTACTCAACACAAATGCTACCTGGCAGTAAAACAGAGTGGAGTCCTTCCACCTGTCTTGTTCCCCTATTTTTCTCCGCTGCTTCTTCAGTTGTTCCAATACTGCAGCCCGGTTCAGCTGAAAAACGTATAGGCTGCTTGTTTTCTCCGTCAATATTTAGTTCACCTCCACTGTTGCCTTCAGCTTCATGATTTAGTGGATCCCCCATCTCATCAATTAAATTTGATGGCTTATTGGCAACTTCAGTCTTTGTTGAAGAGGCCTCATTACTAGTATCATCAGATGGAATTGGCTTCTCTTTGACATCAACATTGTCACTCTCGGCAACTTCGACGCTTGAAGGTTCTTCAGCATTCAAATTATCTGATTTTGCATCGTCTACATAATCCTCTTCTGCCATTTGCTTTGAGCTTCCCACTTCTGTGTTCAACTCTCCAGAATCGTTGCCATAACCAATACTCTCAGTCAATACCAACTTAGCTGCATCATACTCGATTATTTCGGATGGAGCAATACTACTTTGGTTGCATGTGATCACATTAATCGACTTGACAGTACCGAATCTGCAAATATAAGTAAATTAGTACTCCTCACAGAAACAAAAACGGAAGACTAAAAGATATGTGTGTATTTGAAGGAGAGGTTAGCATTAAACCTTGTGCACTCCAATCGCACATCTTCCAATACTTCTTCAATTTCTGGTTGCGGCAGTGATGAGAAATTTTCGGGATCAAACTGTCACATAAATCACATAGAGCCTTAGAAGATTGTAATAATATGGCAGAATTAACCAGCGGAAATTTTTCATCATGAGAAACAAATTATACCACATTCTTAAGCACTAATACTTCTGTGGGATCAGCAAGAAGTGGCTTTGCAGTCTCAGGTATCTCATATACTGGGAATCTCTCCATATCCTATTTTAAACACCGCTCATTAGTGAACAATTTAAATGAAAAAACATCAAATCTCCAACAAAAGACTGACATGATTAGAAAGGCGGGACAAAGGAGATACATATGATGGTTTGTCCGTAGTTGCTTGAATCACGGTAAGAGTTTGGCCTCCAAGCTTCATGCCATTAAGACCCGCACATGCTTTCGCAGTAATAGAATGGTCTACATACTGAAATGAATTTAATACATAATAAGCAAGAAAAGAATACGAGAAGGGAAAACACAAATGAATATAGAGTGATCAGCTCTGATAAAGGGTGCTGGTATTATTGTTTCGAATATTAGATTTTAAAAAACTCGATAAAAAACAAATCTTACCTGCAGAAAAGCTCGAGGTTCATCAAGATCATTCTTAAACAAGAATTTGTATGCTTTTAAAGGTCCAAAGGCACATGCAATCTCCATAAGCTGAAAAATATTATATATTAGATTCACTGATATTAGAATGAAAGAATATATGGGGAGGAAAGTAATAGAATGCTAGCAGTTGCAGCACCGACTACAAGATTCTAGAAGTTTGCCACAATAACAATAACTTACCATTTGAGGTGAAAGATTCCTTGAAATCCCACCGATGAAGATCTACAATGAAAATTCAAACAAAGATGAAAAACATTTAGATCTATTGAGCAAATGCAGAACTACAGACATCAGCTGTAAAGATGACTGATAAACCCATATGGAGATTCATGTGTATAAGCTTGATATTTTTAAACCATATCACAATATCAGACGCATACCTTATGCGGGGAGTCTTCTACAAAATCGCTTACTGCATTCACAGAGGCCACTGATTTCTCATCAACAGCAGTCTGCATGAAAATACGAACTGACTGAAAACCTGCTACATAGATGTTAACCAGACATATACCTCAGCAAATACTAACCATGGACATAAAACACAATTTTGTCAAATACCAAATTAAGTAAATGACCAAACACACGTGGAAATTAGAAAAGATGAAATGAGACAGAAATATAAAACAACGTTATAAGGCTATTAAATTCACAACTCATGATGAAAAAAAGGAACCTTTTTTCAGACAATCCAAACATAATATTAGCAGTAAGATCAGTTTCCATGTCAATGTCAATTAGTAAACGTAAATTTAAGACCATGCTCAATTCACCCTGCAGAAGATTTTTCCCCCACTCTATCATGTCCATGACTACATTCCAACATTTCCATTTTATGGAAACTACGAGAGTGCTTCTATCTGATGGCGACATATAAATCTATCAAATAATAGATATCGAGTAGAGGAGAGTCACCAGCCAAATGAACTAACAACGTCTTTCAGGCATTTATAGCCACACTTTACAAATCAATTACGATTCTAGATATACAATTGCATCATGAATCAAGGGTACAAGTATATTTATCTCTGAAAGAAACAGTCAGTGTTACTAGCACTGGCATCAGAATGCACAAAGACCATAACAATCCTTATATCTTGAAAGAATCAACTTTACAAACCGATAAGCCCTTAAGCATTTATTACACTTTGAAACAACAAGTTGTTCATTAATCAACAGACACATAAGCAGATAGTTGTGAGCAATCCACAATACTTAAAAGGAAAAAGGAAAACCCTCATAACTAGATTTCCAACTAAAATGAACTTACCAGTTAATATAAATTAAGGTTCAATCACTTATATGTCAAATAAATTGGTTTCTCATGATCAACCTGACTAAGTATCAGCGTTTCGTCAATCATAATCATAACTGAAAAGTGAGACTTGTGAAACTGAAGTCATTAACATTCATAGGTGTTATATGCATAAAGTCATGTATCTGACACCAATACAAAAAGTGGTTGGACACTTACTTCAACAAATTCTTTGGGCCTTCTGATTTTTACAGCAAAGCCCAAGAGTGGACATCCTTTGAAAGAGAGAGCAGCTGAAGCATATTCAGGTGTAAGAAACTCCACTAAAGATTGCCTCTTCTCTTTATGTATCTGCACCGAAGATATCAATCAATTTACAATATAGACTCAAAAAAGACTGTCAATTAGAGACCACTAAATAGCTAAAATAGAAGGCTCACTACACAGCTGATGCATGGCTGGGTTCCCTGAATAAAACTGGCACTGGAGGGAAGAAGAAACTTGTTAAAGCAGTCCATTACATCTTTCTCTGAAGCTGAAGAAGGCACATTTTCAATAATAAGCCTCCTCATAGGTTGTGTAGATTGCGTCAATTGGACGGAGTCAATCGGTATGATGGGCATTGCTGATTGATCATTGAGGTTTCGTAATGAAGGTTCGAGCTGAGATGAAGAAACAGCTAATACACCACCCGAGTCTGGCCTATTTGATGGTTTGGACTGAAAAGATGACAGGGGAAGAAGTGCACTGGACAAAATAATGTCAGAGTCAGTATGAGGGGTGTCCCATCCCAGTCTTTTCTTACCAGTTATGCTTTTGGCAGGAGGACTCTGAATAGGGTCTTCAGTTCTTCTCTTCCTTGGGGAGTATCCGCCAAGCTTATCACTAGATTCATTCTGTCCCTTGTGGTGGCCAGTTGAGCCATTGCTGAACTTAGTATTCCTATCCAATTCAGAGGCATTTTTTCCTGACCGATCTTTCCTAGAATTAGCCGAGGAGACTGAAACTGTATGATTCTGCCGATGATGAGATGTATGCTTCTGAGCCTCATGTGAATTGAGTTTTTGATCTCTATCTGTTTTGCGCTCTCGGCTAGATGACCTTCTTCTCCTTTTACTTGGTTGTTCACGAAGAGGTGGAGGGGAATCTCTCCTTTCTCTTCTCTCTGATAACTCAGAATCCCTCTTTGAAACACCATACTTATTGAGAAAGCCCTTGTCACTTTCGTTTTTGTGAACTGTTTTATTCTCTCTTCCAGTTTTCCCAACCTCGCCGCTGAATCTATCCTTACCTTCTGAATACTTTACTTTTCTTTTGTTTTCAGCTTTCAGGTAGTCATTGTTTATCTTCTGATCAGTTGGGTTTCTTTCCTTTCTTTTGACATCTCTTTCCGATTTCTCAATGTGGTAATCCTCATTTCTTCTATTCAACGAGGAATGTTTTGAATGACTGTAGCCAACGGTGTCCTCATCAACACTACAGGGCCGCTCATCTTCCTTTGTCTTCTTATGACTATGTGCATTGCTTATGTCTAGTGTCGCCTTGTTTCTTGTACCATCCACTACCTCGGATTTCACTTTTGGTTCCACAGAAAAAACACCAACTTTACCGACTATTAGAGACTCTACCTTAACGGAGGAACTTCGGTTGCTTTTTCTTAAAGTAAAATCCATACTGTTCTCAGAATTCTTATTTCTTATACCATGAGAAGAATACTTGTCGCTCCTGTCATCTTTTTCAGTTTGTAAAAGCTCAGACTTCTCTTCTAAATTATTTTCCTTACCACCTGCTTCAATTTCATGATCTTGAGACAGATTCTTGTTTTTTCTATTAAACATGATTTCATCAAAACTATAAGGTCTTGTCCGAGCTGAAGTTCCCTCATAGATATCCTGGGAAGCTTTACTGTTATGATTCACCTTATGTTCCTTGCGCTTGCTCATCCTATGAGAACGGGGTATACTAGTCAACTTTTCTACTCGATGTGGTAAAGGAACATGTCAATCATGATAAATCTCAACAAAGTTCCCAGCCACTTAACTTTATATTAAGAGCATAGTATGGTCTTATGCAGCAGACTAATCACAGCACCGCCAAAAATCTAAGCTAGCAAAAAGCCAGAATCACTTCAATGAATTATCTTATAATAAAAAATTCAACTATCCACACATTTCCTAAAAAAAACCACAACGAGCATGCATTTTCTCATGGAAATTCAATCTCAATCAACACTGAACGAAATCGCTACTAACAGAAACTAATCACAAATTCACAAGTGAGGTGACCAACTGGAAGTTGTGGTTTTCTATCAGTTTGCAGCAACGCATTGATTACCTGATGTGAGAAACGGAGAGCGAGAGTGCCGGATAAGCAGGGCGTTGGTGCGATGTAGAAATGAAGTGCGCGCTGAAAACCCCCTGGCACGATGAAACCCTAGAACTGATATTTTTATCAGAAATGAAATCAATTGTTTGATAATTAAAAGGTTCCAGGTCTCTCTTTTTTTCTTTTCTTTTTTTCTTTTCTTTTTTGTAGTTTTGATGGTAAATAAATAACATGAAAAATAAGTATAAATGGAGATTTAAGATAATAAAAAAAGAAGTTTGCATTGCGTTTTTTTGGATTAATTTATTGTTCATGCTTTCTTTTCTTTAAACTTACCAACAGTAAAAAATCAGACAGTTTGTAATTATTGTAGTTCAAATTAAATACGTTCATGCGAAAGGAATTTGGTCGAGTGGATTGAACTCTTGATGCTTTATTAAGAATTCAAGAGTTCGACTCCTACTAACATATTGTAGTGCTTTGATTTGTATGAAATGTAAAAAGCTACGGTAATTGTTTTCAAAAATTTATCAATTTATTTTTATTTTGCCCATCAATGCGTACTTTTTCCTATTACATAATCATTTTGCTCCACTCAAATTTCAATTTTGTATTTTTGTAAATCTAATTGGCAGTATCGATTTGCAAAGGTGTCGAACTATCATAACCGGTATGGACATCGTCAACACCGATTTCAAATTGCATATGACTTAAAAGTTAAAATCTATGTTTCATTAGATCTCAATCTTAAATTATTTTAGACAATCAAAAGGGTATAATTTATAAATCAATCTTAAAACCACATAACAACGAAACATTACTCCAAGAAGTAGCGATTATTCAACAACATATTACAAAACGAAAATAAAAAAGGAAATAGTTCAGTTTACAAAATAACAGAACAATCCAATCCAAACCAAACAACAACAATATATCAGATTGTACTTCGGCTGAAACACAGGGGCGGAAGGAGGAATACATTCCCAAACTAACCTAGTTTGGTGTTCACTTTCCTAAACTAACCTAGTTTGTTCAATCTTTCCCAAACTAACCTACTTTACTATTCAAACTCAATTTTTTGATTTTTTTGATTTTTTTGAATTTCATTTCATTTATAATAATTGTTTTATATATTATGTATTATAATATCTATAATAAATTTTTCAATGGATTGTCAAATCTATAATAAATTTTGTCTACTTTTCTAAAATAATGCATGCACCAAAATGAGTTGTCTCATCAGTGTAAGCTTTTGTAAAATTGCATTGAATTGTCTAATCGAACAGAAATTTTCAGAAAGATTTTGCAATTTTTTCAATGAATTGTCAAATCTACAGTAAATTTTGTCTACTTTTCTAAAAAACAATGCATGCACCAGAATGAGTTGTCTCATCATTGTAAGCTTTTGTAAAAAAAATCAATGATATTTTGGTAGAACAAAATAGACGTTCTTCCACCATTTCAAATGTCTATATATAGAGACTCTTGTTGTAGAACAAAATCGTAGCAAACTAAAGGTTATTGCTCATGTGGAAAATGGAGTCGATATCATTCTCCATGCTCACATATAGTTGCGGGTTGTTTAACTTGCAATCTTGATTGGAAACAATACATTGAATCATCTCACAGTTTGACAGGATTATACGAGATGTGGAAACATGAATTTCATCTAATATCTCATCAAGCGTATTGGACTTTTCCATTGGCAAGTAATTGGGAAAATTATGGTACTCTTTTGCCTGATGAGAATTTGAAAAAGAAAAAAAACAAGCGAGGACAAAGGGGTCAAAGTCAACGGATTCGAACGGAGATGGATAGCTCGAGAAAAATTATAAAGTGCGGAAAATGTGGACAAGAAGGTCATACAAGACGTAGTTCACGATGTCCTCAAAATAAGCATTAGCATATTTCATTAATAATTATTGTAATCGTTTTTATTAATTATCAACTCTTTTTAAATTATCAAGTATTTTTATTTTATCGTAATATTTTATAATAAGTTTTATTCATCCAAAATATAAATTTTATTTAAGTGAAATATGAATTACATTATAAAATATAATTAAAAATAATTACTTTATATAATTTGATTGATATTATAATACATAATATATAAAACAATTATGATAAATGAAATGAAATAAAAAAAATAAAAAAAACTGAGTTTGAATAGTAAAATATGTTAGTTTGGGAAAGATTGAATAAACTAGGTTAGTTTGGGAAAATGAACACCAAACTTGATTAGTTTGGGAATGGATTCCGGAAGGAGCATAGTATAGAGGTGACGTGTCACCCCGGATTGGTCCAAAGATTCTTTTTAATTTTTGTAAATATATATAAACACAAATTAAAAATAAAACATATAATAATGATATATGTCTTTCAGCCGCACAAATTAGAAATAAAACATATAATTAGGAAAATTGATATGTGCACCCAAATCCCTTTCGCCTTTCAGCCGCGCGCACACCCACAACAATTCATTCGTCTGTGTTGTTGTGGTAATGCTTTAGTTCGTGTTTTTTTAGCAGTGCAGCAGGTGATGTCGTTTGTTGTTAGTTTAGTTTTCTGTGGTTAGTCTGTTGTGTGGCTGTGTGGTCGTTGCTTTAATAAAATTGTCGTTGATTTGTCGACTCCGCAAGCGAATTCAGGTGAAAACATTACTTCGTCATCGGTCAAGTAAATTGTTTTAGTCAGGACTATTTATGAATTTGAATGTTAATTTTGTAATTAAAATTTGATTATAAAAAGTTATGTTGATGCGTGTGTACCTATTTGAGATGGTGTTTGTGCAAGCATTTTTGTGTTGGGTAGCTTATTTGAAGCTGAGTTTAAATATTAAGAATAAATTAGTTTTAGCTTGATTCTAATATTTGATTCTTCTTTTTTTAGATGAAAACATCAACTATTGATTCATTCTTTAAAAGAAAAATTTGTCAAAAAAAGAGAGCAAGAAAGTCATTACCAGAGTGAAAAAATCATGCTGCGAAAGTGCAAAGGCTTGAAATTGATGATGAATTTGATCAACAAATTAGAAGTCGGCCCATGTTTACGTCCACAGTCATCGAAACGATTGGTTGTCAACATCGAGAAAGAAGTAGCTAAAACGTTTAGCACGAATTCAATAATAGATGATTCTCGTGATATGAAAACAAGACGTTCTTTATTTTATGTAGGAGAACTTTTTTAAACAACATTATTTTTATCTTCTAATAATACGGTTTACTTTCGGCTGTCACCCCCTCTCTCTTGAATGCTGGGTCCGCCCCTGAGACAGGAATACCTTTAATGCTGGGTCCGCCCCCTGAGACCGGAATGCCTTTTAGTGAGACAGGAATGCCTTTTAAGGACAGCAATTCAATAATTTTTTGCATGCATATGGTCCTGGAACGATTGCTTGATGTTCCACCTTGTCAGTTTGGATTCCGCGCAGTATCCTATACTACTGATCCATTTAATTATACCTATGTTTTGAGGAGTTTCTTTTCAATCTTAGTATGTGGGAAGTTTGCATTTAACACATGGAATGGTCAATTGTATGGAATCCAATAATGTCGTCCATCAGGAGTCAGCATGAAACTTTAACCATGTAGCTTGGTATGCTTGGAGGGCATAAAAAACATGAGAGCATATCGTGGTATGATCTGTCTGTTACTTGCACACTGTTAATACATGGCAGCAAGGATAGTAAAAATGCAGTCCATTTCCCACATGATCATACTCTATTTTGTAGATGAATGTTATGACGATGGTACTTTCTTGTTTTTGGGTAACCTGATAGTGTCCTCCGACGTGGTCAAAATATTCACCAAATTGATTCTTCACTATTTCCACAAGCTCCCCATCAATTGCACTCCAATTTACACAAAATTTATTTCAAAAGACTATATAATGCATACATTGTTAATTTTCAACAAAATTTCATCTTTTATAGGGTCGTCGGAACAAAAACGAATGAGGCAGTTTCCGTTTAGGGGAGAGAAATTTGAAAGGATCAGGAAGTGAGAGGAGGAGAAGAGGTGAATGACGTTTATATGTATTAAAGATAAATTCAACTTACATAGAGCATCCGCAATAAGAGAGCAATACATAATGAACAATGTGCAAAAGTAGTATTTTTTTCCCATAAAATGTATGTAACTAGCATAGCTAAAGCTCAAATTGCCCACATATGCTACATGCTAGAGTAAATGTAAACGATTTCAAATTCAGCATGTGCGATAATACAACTTAAAAACAACAGGGACATAATTTGAATTTCTTAAATATAACGACCCCACCAAAGGCATTATCGGTATTTAAGCTCAACTTAAGGGTAGTTTCTAGACTCGATCCATCCGTAACGGTATAAATACAAACCACGACCTTCATTATCATTTTCTTCAATCATCCCACATCTCTCTCTTTCTCTATCTCAAACCCTTACTCTCAACCATTCCTCCTCCGCCGCTCAACCACCGGAGTAAAACTCTCTGCCGCCGTATTCCTCAGATCCACCGAAATCACCACTCTCCGACCACCACACACAGGATCCGATTCCCATACCCTAAGAAATTATCTAAATCCCTTTTTTTTTTATCAATTTATAGTTTTGCTGCCAATTTTACGTTAGGACAATTTAGCTTCAGATAAATACTGCCGACGTGGCGAAATCTGTGCCGTCCAAGTCTATTCCACGATGAGCAACATCCACCGTCAGATTCATCCAGTTGAGTCGAAGAAACGGAAAGAACAAGCCCAGCCAACGGCTTCGGCTTCAAACCAACAGCTGCTAGCCGGCTACATGGCGTACGAGTTTCTGACCCGAGGGACGTTGCTGGGTCAGAAATTCGACTCGGCTCGAGCCGAAGCCGTGCCGGTATCGTCCGCGAAGCGAGCGAAATCGGTAGCGGCAGAGCCGATTCGCGGTGGTGGGGAGCAGCAGAAGAGCTATGCGGAAGTGGCGAGCTTGTTGAAAACGGATGGGGCCCACTTACCGTGGGTCGTGAACCCGACCCAACTAGCCCGCTGGGTCCAGATGTGAGCGTAACACTAACACATCTGTAGTCTGTAGATGAGATTCGTGGAGCAATCTGATGAACTTGATTCCACAGATGTTTTCTTTATTTCTCTGTTGTTGTAGGTTTTAATGGAATTTGAATGTGTAGATATCAGCTGATCACAGATGGGTTTTTGTAATGGGAATTTGAATTTTGAATCTTTTTCATCTATGGAATTGGAGTTTATATCTGGCATTAATTTATTGTTTCTTGGAAGGCTGAAATGGAATTAAAGAATCTAAATGTTTTTGATGAATGGGCACAAACACACAATTGTAGTTCCTCCTTGCTGGATATTTTAATGTGAAGCCTAGGGATTACCTTCAGCTGAGCTGGTTGGATATGTCTCTAAAAGTTTTTGCAGCAATTGACAAATTCCTATTAAGTTTGCCTCACTTTGAGAACTTGGTTTGAAACTGATGCGGCGTGAT
Organism: Rhodiola kirilowii; assembly: GCA_033675215.1. NCBI lineage: Eukaryota > Viridiplantae > Streptophyta > Magnoliopsida > Saxifragales > Crassulaceae > Rhodiola > Rhodiola kirilowii. The sequence goes on from CM066194.1 coordinate 5,471,433, forward strand.
GAGGATTTATTGACGGTCTATACTTTGGTAGTTTTATTGCAGTTTGGATGCCAAAGATAAATTACCAATGGAATGGAGGCTACAAAAGCGGTTCAATAATACAAAAGACATGACTCCTGAATTTTAGGCATTCTTGACAGCAACAGATCTTGCTTTCAGGTTCAGAAAGATTCCCCTGCAAATGTAGGAAGCCAAATGTATCAGCTAAAATGACAAGAGAATGTTTATCTAAAGGGATGGGTAACAAGTTATTTTTCTGAAAATTTAGCCTATTGCTATGGTCATTGCCATTTACGACATGCAGAACAGGAATACAGCATACGTGTGAAGATGCGAAAGAGATTTGTACCAGCATGAGGCAACAAAGCTGTGGAACACAACACGGAATTGGATGGGCATGTATTGGTAGTTCACCCAGCCAACTATGGGCCAAAACTGTAACATTGAACATTCATGGTTTTTAGCATCATGACATATTCAATTTTGTAACAAAGAACATTCAAGGATAATCACTCAAGGAAAAAGGAAATAATAATCTTCAATTTTGTACCTTCCAAGCAGCTAACTGCACTTTTGGATAATCACTCTTAATCTTGTTTGTGACTAATCCCAATGACCTCCCTGCAAAGCCAGAATATACTGCAGTTTATGACCACTTGGGGTAGTTGTATGAATTACTTATTCAATCATGTAAAAGACTAAAGTGTGCAAACATCTTTATAACTATGTTTGTTTGCGACATTGGATAAGACAAAAGAAAAAAAATTTAGGATGTAAGAATAATAGAACTGAAACATAACATAAAAGGCTATACGTTGAACAATTACATAGGTTAAGCAAAGTAGCAAACTTTAGTTCAGGGAAACTGCAGAAGGACCACAGAACCCTCAAATTAGATAGCTGGCTTACAGATCAAACAGCTTCCTAGTACTAAAGGGATGGATGGACACTTAAGAGCCCAGCGCAATTGGTTTACTGCTTCCCAACTTCAAACAATTATACTGGTTGAGTGAAGGCATCTTGATGATCTACTAACGACTTCATGCCTCGTGGACACTACTAATCTACTAGCTCATTAGTCAATCAATATCATGCAGTCCAGATACGGCCGTACCTTCTACTATCAAGCCATAGTACATCATAAAAAAGAAATTGTTCCACGGAGAAGAAGTCAACTGCTCCAGCAAAACCTAATAACAAGACAGCAATAACCAATCAAAATTAATGACCAAATCCAATCCACAAAACAAAAAGTCAAAAAAAAATTCCAATAAAATAGCCATTCACTTTCCCACACCTTCTTGGCTACCGTTTTTGTATCCTTCTTCCCTTTGAAAATGATATCCATCACCTTATGAAGAAAGTGCCCAAACGGCCCACCATACGCAAATCCATATAGCTACAAAAACAATCAACAAATAAAATTTTACAAAAATAAAAACACAACAAATACAAAATTCATCTCATCCACCGAACCCTGAACAACAAATCAACACAACACAATTCATGTACCATCAATAGAAGCAGTCTTCGAAACTGAATCTTCTTGATTCCAGTAATCTTCTGCGCAACCAAATCACTGCATCCAGCCAGAACGCCCGCCGTGATCGCCTACATATCAAAATCACACCAAATGAACTCACTACTCAGGTACCCCACCACTAAACAAAACAAAACGAAAAACGAATAAAACACTGATCCGGTAAACTGAAACCGAACCTTGGTACGGAGAGGATGCGCTTGCAGCTGTATCATGTACTTACGCAGCGCATCCTTGAGAACGTCAGTCATGGCGCGCGACGTAAACTGAGCGAGGAAATCTAAGTCAACCGATGAGTTAGTGTCAGAGATTGTGATTTGTGAACCGAGGAAAATGTAAAACAGCGCTTAATGGGTCGTTAGGGCATACCTGTGTCGGGCCTATTTAAAGCATTTATCAGATTTTTGGAGAAAAGATTTGGTGGATGTCTGTATTTTTTAAGGCTAAATTATAAAAATATAGCCTAAATCATCATTCGATTTCAAATTAAATATCAGATTTTTTTTAATTTTTAATTTAGTGATTTTTGCATCAATTTGCATACATATTGTCTTCGAATTCGATTTTTTTGAGGAAATTTAAGGTCGAAAACTTGAATTTGGTTACATGATTAACTCATTTGGTCAAATTAATTTTTTATCGTGGCTGGAGATATTATTAATTGGATGAAACATGTGTGAATTGATGCAAAAATCACTAAATTGAAAATTGAAAAAGTTCGATACCTAATTTGAAATCAGACGATAGTCCAAGATATATTTTTGTAATTTATCATTTTTTTAATATATCAAAAGAATATATATATAACAAAATGACATTTTTTCGCACACACAACATTCTACTATCTTGTACTAAAACCGAATCCGATTCATAATACATGTGTTGAGGTTTACGATTTTGCCTTTCAATTTATTTTTCGTTTTAAAAAATTTGATAAAGACTAGGCAACCAAGCTAATGTCATAAATATGACACCGTAAAATTTGAACCTTTGATAATATAACTACGAGTCTACTGTTCGGTCCACCACCATTCACAAACTTAACTCTGGTACAAAGTACAAACATTAAAAGTCACCCTTGGTATACAAAATGGAAAGTCAATGCGTGAAAGACAAGTTAAAAGAATGAGATAACAGAATATGCTATTTCAGCCAGTGGTTCTTGTGGTTGGTGGAAATGAACAAGACATCGTATATGTTGACAGTCTCTTGTGGAGTGCGAAAGGGGTGGCTTTTGAGTGATTGGCCTCTTAATAGGCTACTGCAGCAGCTTGATTCATGTTGAAAGGGGGAGGTTAGTCATCCTCTCGCTCGGGAGGGAGGCCACATGGAAGAAGCATTTTCTGCAAAATAAGATCATGGATGTATCTTAGACTGACATGCAATGAAAGATCCTAATACGATGATGACTCATGTTGGTTCGTATTGCAAGTGCAGAGTCAATACGAAAAGAAACACAGAAAAACCATGCCACTGGAAGATTGAAACTGCTACATACATATCACTTAATGAAATTGTTTCATGAGCACCCTTCATTTGTAACAAAACTCAAACTGATAGTTTGTAGAGCTGCTTTTTCAGTGCAACTCTTTTGTTATGAATATGATCGTCTACCCCAACGGAAAAACACTTACAATTGAAGTTGAACGAAGAAATTTTTTAGAAAATAACAGAAAAAACAGTGTAAGCATGAAAATAAGTTTCGGACAAAATACTGACATAATAATTGCAGCACATTGCAGAACAAAACAAAAGACCACACATAATCAATAGTCCTGCATATAGAGATGTGGAGTACAAGAAATAATGACACTGAGCTTCAACCAAAACTCTATAAAGCTTGTAAAAGAAGGTTCTAATTAGATTCCAATAAAAAATACTGCAGGGGATGATTAATGATTTGTCAGACTCAATATCAACATTTGCAACTAGACAAAGTTACATTCATCACACTTCAGTTAATTTTTCTAAAACCAGATATCATGTTTTACCCTTTCATAACAGTACCAGTGTAAGGCTAATTCTTCCAATTTTGGGTACTGAGACGCCGCTACGTGATAAGAATTTTTTTATTACTTTAACATTGGGTTATACAAATACATCATCCACATGTGAATTTAACCTGCTGCGCAGCTAAAAGTAGACAGAACACATTTTTCTGGTTGACAAATCCATTAGTGAGAATCCAGTTGGAACTATTTGTGTGAAAGAAATGCAATAACTACCTGCATAAAGTTGTATCTCTCCCTTCCAATAGATTCATTTTCGGCAATAGCAAAATAAGCTAGCATCGGGTAATGGCCAACATACGAGGCGTAGCTATCACGCTGGATATTCACTGCCCATTCGCTACACAAATCCAACATTTGATTAATCAAAAAAAAATTTATTAAAAAAGCAATAGAAACACAACCATGAAATCCAGTGGCAAGAAAAACTAACAATCTGCTGAGATCAGCATGGCCAGTTCCAACATATTTAGCCTGGAGATGCTCAAGCTGGGAATTGATGTTGAATCTATCACTAGCCTGGAGATTTGAAACAAAGACAACACACAACCGCATCAAATCGATTCAACTAACCAAATTAGGGTTCCAAAATGTAAATTACCAAAACAACACCAAATTCAATACTATAAAACCGGCCCTTAAGAAGCAACCGTTACCTGCATCTTCTTCTATGCTCGAGTCGAGTGGATCTACTTCTTCTGGGAGAGCAATGCGACGAAAAGTTACGCGAGACCAAATGTGCAGGAAATAGAAATACCCTCTTCGGCGGGCTACCTCGTTATGAAACGGCGCCGTTTGGTGACTAATGAAGATGAGCCATAGGCCCAATATTTAGAATTACGGTTTTGCCATTCCGATCAGAGACTAGATTTGCTGGCGACGTTTGGCGGCTTTGTTCAATTTTGGAGCGAGAGTGACAACTGACAAGTGCGTGTGTGTGGAAATCACATTCACAACAATAGCGGACGAAAAGAGAATCCGCATCAGCTGAGGTAATCTCCGAGTTCGAGCCAGTTTTTTATTATTATTTCTATTTCTTTATTCAAAAAGATATATAACGTTGTGTTGAATGTGAGATGACTGAAAATGGTAGAGTAGTGGTGTTTGTGTTTGTGTTTGATTAGGGCTTGATGGCTTGTACGAGAAATGTTTTTGATCTCGATTGGACTTAAATTTGATTTAATGCAAGTTGTTGGTATATATTATTAGCGCAAGTCAGGATAAAAAAAAACTCACCAAGATTGTATGATTTTTTCCTTCTGCTGGTTCTATATTAAATCGTATTACGTGTTTGGTTTGTTGTTTTATGTTTGGTGAATTCCATTGGTACATTATAATTCTCTGAAAATTATATCACAAGAAAATATATGTTTTGTTTCTATACAAAAAAGGGAACATTTTATTTTATTATATTCTAAAGGATACGAACATAAAAGGTGATTGAGTATTGTTTTCTGGCACACATAGGAAAACGGAAATATTTATTGTAGATAAGTGAAATCAGAACCCACACAGACTAGGTGACAAGTAGGATATACTCTTATTTAACTGTTGAGAGCGCATCCGTCTTCAGTGATTCTGCTATCTTCTTTGCTAAGCAATAAGCTGTAGATTGGATTGTGATCATGGGGTTGATGCCCACTGCACTTGGGAGGACACTAGCATCACAGACATATAGTGATTCTGCTTCCCAACTCTCCCCATTTTCATTTACTGCGCCGTCTTTCTCAGTCACTCCCATTCTACAACTGCCCATTTGATGAGCAGAGCTGTACATTGCCCAGTTATCCCCAGGGGACATTGCCCCTCCATCAGCCGTAACTGTGTCCAAAAAGTTTTCCAGATCTGTCTCGGTGATCCCTTTGCATTTGAGCCTTTGACCATCGCTTCTGTGAGTGCCAACTTCTGTTGCTCCTGCTGCAACCGATATTCTCAAAGCCTGTCGCAGTCCTGCCCTCATATTCTCTTTGTCTATTGCATTTAGTTTGTAGAAAATTCTTCCTTCAGTTATAATTACCCCAGAGCCTTGATCTCTGATCATTGAGAATATATGGCAAGTTCTAGCGTACTTGACCATTCTCTCTTTCATTGCGCGTCCCGACTCCCATGGTGTCAGTGCAGCAAACTGTCCAGGCCCTAGTGCTGGAGTTTCTATAACAGCTCTTACATCAGCTTCTTCTGAAATAACCTTGTGTAGCGACGTTATAATACCTCCCTCGTAACAGTTCCCAACTAGCTCTTCAGAATCTGATTCCGGAAAATATCCCCAGGTCATAAGAACAGGATGGAGATGGAGGTTTCGGCCAATGTTAGGATTCTTCAAGCCACTTGAAGTCAGCAGTGGAGGTGTTAATAGTGATCCACATGCTGAGATTGTTACCTTGGCCTTGATTTGTAATTTTCTTGTGATTCGATTGTTTAAACTTTCTGCCAAGACACCCAAACATTTCTTCCTTCTCATAGATGTAAACTTGTTCTCTTCCAAGATTAGCCTCTCAGCTTTACAACCACTTAAAATGACTGCACCGCGGTTCACAGCATCCACGAGCCATGTAGTGTCTGTTCCCCTCTTCTCACCTCTTCTACAGCCGTATCCACATGAGCCACAGTAGTGATTTTCAGATGAGTTCCTTGGCACTGAATCAACATGTAATCCAAGTTTCTCACAACCCTTGCGAAGGACTTTGTTCTGAAGTCCCTCTTCTGAGCACTTGTTCGTAACACCCAATCGCCCGAAAACTATATCCATGGCAGACAAATACTCGGAACTTCCAAAAAGTGGGATCTTGTGGTTTTCATTCCATTCATGCAGCACAGACTTGGGTGTTTTCAACGATGCAGACCAGTTAATGGCAGAACCACCTCCAACTGTTGACCCTGCCATAATAACCAGTTCTCCATCAACAGTGGGAAGCAACCCTGAAGATTCATACATTTGACTCAGTGATGGACCTTCAAGAGAAGAGTAGTCATTAGTACTGAAGTAGTCCCCTTTCTCAACCACAATGACTTTTAGGCCAGAAGTTGCTAGAACAGCTGCTGCAACACCTCCACCACAACCAGAGCCGACAACAACGACATCACAACTGATTGTGTACAGGTTCTCATCATGATCTAGAGAAACTTGTATCCCTTTTTCTGCCAATGCTTGTATCAAGGTGTTGTCAGTTTCTTTGTTAGTCTCCACTATTCCCTTGTCTAGAGGCCGCTCTTTTCTGTTGCACGACTCAGTCTCGCTAGCTGTGTCTTTGTGATAACCGATCGCCTTCCATGTTGGGTTCTGGGAGTTATCGGCAACCTGCATAAACATTAACTAATTCAGTCAGATATTTTATTCATTATTAACATTTATACCTACAAGTTTGCACATCTTCTGTTTCTGTTTGCTTTTATTGATGCAAAAGAGATCCTCTATTTGTCTTCTTACTCGGGATATAAACCCTTACACAGCTGAAATTCCTTTTTATATAGGGATTGCATGTATATTAGAATATCAAGGCTCCAAAAAGGTAGGACGGGTAGGGGTTTCAAAGAAGAATGCAAGGGAGTACAGATGTTTTTTGTTTGTTTTGTTTTTAAACTAAGTTGTGCCTCTACTCTCTGAGTTAATCCAAAAACTCAACCACAAGAAATGATGTGGCTAGCAACTGGTATTGAGCCTGGTGGAGCCGAATGCTTAAAATTTGGGTATTTATTGATAACCACTTCTATTTACCTGTCCCAGTTCTCTTCATACCTTGATTGCCACTTGTGAGAACTTTGGAAATAATATGAAAGCTACTATAAAGTCGTATATGCACATCTTACAGCATTAAATATCAACCAATAATTCTAACTTCCATTAATCAACTTGTGTCTATCTTGGTCCTTAAATGAGTTGTATGACTAGCGTTTTGGAGGACCCATGAATTAGTGTCTTTGAAAATAGAGGAAACTTACCATCATTTTTCATAACTGTGATTGCCTAGAATAATAGCCACATCTCTTAGTGCTTAGGCATTATAAGTTTACTACCTTCGCATGTTTATATATAACTTTCTAGCCCATAAATTTCCTTGCAAGTGCTACAAATGGAGAGGAAAGATCATAGACAAAGGATTGGTGCTTTACAAGTGTAAATAGGCAGTCTAGTGGTTGGAGTTTATATGGTTGTTGCTTTACATGACTATGAATGACTAGATATCTCGTACTGTTAATTAACCTGAGCTTGCCGGCACAGAACTTGCCTACTGGGCATCAACTTGTCTCGTCTTTTATAGACACACAATAGTTCTCGTTAATATGGGGTATGGGTAGTCACATCACATGTGTGTATCTTACGTGGACACTAATTCTTTCTACAGCTCGAGTATTTGAGTTTGGACATTTACAATGTTTTCAGTATCTTAATGTGAAATATTGGAGGTTTAACCCTGTTTGGTTGCAACATCTGAGTGGTTTTTTCAGATATATTTTAATTTTTTAAAATTGTTCTAGTTATGCTTGGGGCATGATTAAGTTCTATGATAAAAGTTAACAGATGTTTCCTAACTTGTGTAGAATGATGTATCTTTTGCCAGGTTGTGTATGCATAAGGTAACTTATAAAAGCTAAGCAAGTTGAGAGAAGTATTGTGTACGTACCACAGAGAACAGAGCGATGAAGAAAAGAGCTTTGATGTAGGCAAATGCTAGCCTGATTGGGGTGAAGAACCTGTGCCTGAGCCACTTTTGAGCCACCATCTCCCTGGCCTTCACTGGCATGTTTGGGAATCTACAGAGGAATGGCCATTTCCACTCTAAACAAAGGCTTCCACATAACACCAGTGTCCCCAGGCTTGTCGAAAGAAGCCATAAAACGACCCTCACGAGTACCAATGCCTCTATTCTAATTTTCTTTAGAGCTTCTGCAGTCTGTTCGTCAGAACCAAATTCAGTATGTTAGCATCTATTCTCATGAAAACGTTTTCCATATGTCCATTTGCTAAGTGAATCAAATCTAAGAGAGAGATTGGTGATTACCTCGTCAGGTATGGGATACTCTGACCCTGACCTCTCGTAGAAAGACCGAACTGCATCCTCATCAGCGTGGCTCAGATTTTTATCAGCAAGCTCCGCAGGCAGAGAAGGAAAGTAAGCCTCGCAAAGGCTTCCCAGTGACTCCATCTCCCACGAAGACATCCCATGGCTGTACTTACTTTCTCTTCGCCCGCTCAGTAGTGGATGACCATGATCTCTCAGATCCATCTGCCAGATACTGTAGGTCTGTTATTGGATTCCTTGACTCTCTCTAGAGATATTAGATGTTTGTGATTTGCTCTCACTTGAGACTTATTTATGGAACAGGGAGACTCAAAGATGGTGATGGTGATCTCACTTGACAGAGGACAAAGATGGCTATTTGTAACATGTAAGTATTAGGCCAGTCTTCTACAGCATGAGTTTCTTAGAATACTTGGATATTCAGCTTGCATGCCCGTGAAGTACTTAAGTAACAAGTTTCCTAGCTGCATGACCCCACACTATTTATTTTTCCCAACTACTAATGTCATCAACTACTCCCTAATCCAAACAAGTAGTTAATTTCGTGTTAGTAAGTAACATCTTTATACTTCAGTCCTCAGTCATTACATCAGTGTTATCATGACGTGATAACAACTAGTGGTCGACTAGTCGTCCGTTCTGGAGGTGGTTTTCATAGATCAATTTATCGTCATCCTTCGGAGTTGACTTTTTTTTGGAAATTGATCTTCAAAAATGGAAACTGAATCGTGAAAATTGTAAACTGGAATTTTGAAACCATTGGAAATGGGAAACTGAATCGTTTTGATAAGGTTGAATATTATTCAAATCTCCTTATTTATGCAATAAGATTGGATTATTTCAAATATGAATCAGAATGTATGTGAATGTAGAAAATACCCATGTATTATTTGTATTTCAGATTACAATTGCTTAAGAAATAAGAAATCTGATACTTAATTTATTAAAAATATTTCGTTTCTATTAATAGAATATAAATATACATACAATTCTAAAAATACATTGAAACACTTTTCATTGGGTGGCTGGAAACCAATGAGCCATTTCATCTAATCATCTTGATGGTAGTCCGTGTAGTTTTCTCCTCCAGAAATCTATGGTCACTCATTTATTGAGTAGGTTTTATGATGTGGAGATTGCATATCTTCATGCAAATTTCATATTTTCAATGTGGAGATTGCGTATCTCACTTATTATGCCAACTTTCTCTGACAAAAATGGGAGGAAATATAAACAGTATATTCATGCATTAACTCGTTTCACTGGGAAATTAGATTGAAGTCTAGTTTAGATGTCTGTAGGTACCACTCGATTTAAACCAGTAAGGACCACTTTACATGTGTCAAATGTGGTTGCTGGACAACCAGCTCTATCCAGATCTTTTATTGTATCAGCACAAGGTGATTTTGGAGGGGAAAACTGCGTCAGGTATTATAATCTTAGCTCATCAGAAAAGTCCTTTGGCATTAGATGGTGCCCTTCAATTATGGACTTGCTACATTTTCAATAATATACAACCCAACGTATGTAGCTTGGTCCCCAGAGTTATAGAAATTCATGCTTCACATATTTTGACGTACAGCTTGAGAAACACAAGCTACGTTTGTCCATTGTCATCCATATTATTTGCGCATTAATTCCCAGAACACAATCTAGCATATAGAGAAAAGTTCACACTTGGTGCTTAATCTACTTCTGCGGACATATATTGGTTGCATGAATAACGTGCTCATAAACAGCTCTGTTTTCTTTTCGGCATTACTTAGTGAAGGTAAGCCCATTTATAAACAAATGCATTATTTTGTAAAATCTAAGGAAACATTATATTTTTATTACAGGTGACCCAAAAGAACAGCTGATGCAGACAGATTACTGATGACTGAAGCTGTGGAGGAAAGTGGCGCAAGTTAGCAGGATTGGAGTTGCAGGTGTCCGTTTTCAACCCATAATACCTTATTCTGAGCGGAACATCGTGACGATCAGAACTCGAAGTAAGGCCTTTTTGGGCTTCCGGAGTCGTTTAGTATTTTATTTCGAATTTTTAATGTTTTTAGAAATTTTCGGTTTTTAGTAATTTTCGTATTAGGGCTTCGTTTTATTTTTTATTTAAGTAAACTTATGTAATTTCATTCAGTAGCTTTTGAATAATGAAAAAACAGAATTAGGGTTTTTCCTAATCCCGGCTTTCTCTGCGTTTGCTCTGCATTATCTGGTATCAGACTACGGTGGTCCTGCGCGATGGCTAGAGGTAGACCAAGAGGCGGTGCTGCTGCTGAGCGTGATATCGAGGATTACAGAGTTCGTGAGACTGCTGACCTGCGACAGCAGGTTGAGTATCTAACTCGCCGTTTGGGCGAACTGGAGGCCCATCGTGCCAATGCCGAAGTTGTAGCTGAGGATAACCCGTTCGCGGGAGAGGCGAACAATCAGCGTGACCGACGGTGGGAGATTGGGTTCCGGATTGATATTCCTGACTTTGATGGAGGCCTCAAGGCCGAGGAGTTTATTGACTGGCTTTCCCAGGTCGAGGAGGTCCTTGATTTTAAGGAGGTACCTGATGATCGCGGCGTGTCGTTGGTGACTTTTCACTTGCGTGGTAGGGCACAAGCGTGGTGGCAACAGGTGAAGAAGAGTCGTGTTCGTGAGGGTAAGGCTAAGATCGCGAGTTGGCCAAAGTTTGTGAAACATATTCGGCAAGCCTTTTTGCCTTACAACTTTGAGCGCGAGCTATATCAACGGTTTCAGAATCTCCGTCAGGGTGTTCGTTCCGTGGATGACTACACTGGTGATTTTTACCAGTTGCTGGCCCGTACGGATGTGCATGAGTCTCCGCTTCAGTTGGTTTCCCGTTACATTGGCGGGTTGAAACTTCAGTTGCAAGACGTTCTGAACATGTTTGATCCTGCCACAGTGTCTGAAGCACACCAGCGTGCATTGCAGGCTGAGAAGCAGTTGGCGAGACGAGGGTCGGGTGGTTTTCATCAGTCACCAGGCGCCACACACGGCTCCTGCCACCCGTGCTCCCGCGACCCCAGTGGGGCGACCTGCTGACCACCCTGCCCAGACTCGGTCTGGAGGTGGTATTCGTTGTTTTGGCTGCGGAGAGATGGGGCATTGTCAAGCTGGGTGCCCTAAAGTTTCCAGTTCCCTTGGACTGTTTACGCATGATGCTCTCGAGGATGTACCTGTTCCGGAGGGGATCCTGTTTTTGATGTGTATGGTGATGATGTGGTTGAGGAGGAGGTTGTTTCCGGTGACGTGGGTACAGCGTTGATGTTACGGCGCACGTTCTTAACCCCACGTGCCCCTGACCATTCTGAATGGCTGCGCACCAATGTATTCCGATCCTCTTGTACGATTGGTGGGAAGGTTTGTACCCTCATCATTGATGCTGGTAGCTGCGAGAATGTGATCTCTGAGGTTGCGGTGTCAAAGTTTGCCCTTACCAGTGCACCCCATCCTAAGCCATACAAGCTGGCTTGGCTTAGTAAAGGTACTGATATTACCGTTACTAAACATGCAGTAGTATCCTTTTCCATTGGCGCGACGTACAACGATGAGATTCATTTTGATGTGGTTCCCATGGACGCCTGTCATCTATTGTTGGGCCGTCCTTGGCAGTTTGATCGTTCTGTGGTACATGATGGCAGAACTAACACCTATTCGTTTCTTTTTCGGGGTAAAAAGATTGTGCGAGTCCCATCTAAGGCGCGGGTTGCTTCCTCTATTTGCAGCTCGCCTTCGACTACTCTTTTATTTCGAGTCCCGTTTCAGGCGGCGATGCGGGAATCTGCGGTGGTGTTTCATGAGTCCTTACCGGCTGAGCCTCCTCCCTTTGCACTACATGAGGAGCTGCGGTGCCAGGTTGGGGAGACGGGTTTGGATTCGAGGACGAATCTTCTCTACCCGGGAGGGGATGATGCAGACAGATTACTGATGACTGAAGCTGTGGAGGAAAGTGGCGCAAGTTAGCAGGATTGGAGTTGCAGGTGTCCGTTTTCAACCCATAATACCTTATTCTGAGCGGAACAACGTGACGATCAGAACTCACAAGCTTTGCTTATGAAGTAAGGCCTTTTTGGGCTTCCGGAGTCGTTTAGTATTTTATTTCGAATTTTTAATGTTTTTAGAAATTTTCGGTTTTTAGTAATTTTCGTATTAGGGCTTCGTTTTATTTTTCTGTTTAAGTAAACTTATGTAATTTCATTCAGTAGCTTTTGAATAATGAAAAAACAGAATTAGGGTTTTTCCTAATCCCGGCTTTCTCTGCGTTTGCTCTGCATTAACAGCTCAGCAGCATTACTCTTCAAGATCTACACCATCAACCCTCATTGAACACATACAGAGTACTTTTAAGTTTAACTTCATGGGCCATTGAGTTCTGGGAATCATTATCAACCTGTGTTTTGTTTATTTCCATCAGTTTATTCATCTATGTACCGTGCACAAAAGACAGAGATAAGCCAAAATGAGGATCACAAGCATGGAAATTGGAAACAACACGCTTGGTACTGAAATTTTATTAGTCTTTCTGAACTCATCCAGAATTAAGGTGTATCTATCTTGATTGATCATTTAGCTTATGCAAGCTTTCCTCTCTTTACTGATTCTGCTATCTTCTTTGACAGACAGTACGAGGTGGATTGGATCGTGATCATAGGATTGACACCAACTGCACTGGGGAGGACACTGGCGTCGCAAACGTACAGTCCTTCGGCTTCCCAACTCTCCCCATTTTGATCCACTGCGCCATCTTTTTCAGTCACTCCCATTTTGCAACTTCCCATTTGGTGAGCAGTGGTATACATTTCCCAGTTCTCCACTGGAGCCATTGCTGATCCCTCTGCATTCAAACTGTCCAGAAAGCTTTCCAACTCTTCATCAGTGATTCCTATACATTTGAGGCTCTGGCCATCACTTCTGTGAGTCCCAATTTCAGTTGCTCCTGCTGCAACAAGGATTCGACAGGCCTGCCGCAATCCTGCCCTCATGTTCTCCTTGTCCACTGCACTAAGTTTGTAGAAAATTCTGCCTTCAGTTATGATCACGCCTGATCCCTGATCTCTGATCATTGAAAAGAGATGACATGTTCTTGAATACTTGACCATTTTCTCCTTCATCTCAAGTCCTGAAGTCCATGCTGCTAAACCAGCAAACTGCCCTGGTCCAAGTCCAGGACATTCAACAATGGCTCTTACATGACCATCCTCTGAAACAACCTTGTGGACCGACGTGATTATGCCCCCTTCATATGATTTTCCTACCAGCCCGTTCGACTTTAATTCTGGAAAATACCCCCATACTGTCAAGACAGGATGGAGATGGAGGTTTCTGCCGATGTTAGGGTTCTTCAAGCCACTTGAAGTCAGCAGTGGAGGTGTCAGCAGAGACCCACATGCTGAAATGGTCACCTTGGCATTGATCTGTAGCTTTCTTGTGATTTGATTGTTCTTACTTGCTGCTAACACTCCTAAACATTTCTTTCTTCGCACACTCATATATGTTGTTTCTTGTAGGATGAGCTTCTCAGCCTTGCAGCCACTTACAATGACTGCACCACAGTTCACAGCGTCAACAAGCCAAGTGGTATCTGTCCCTTTCTTCTCACCTCTCTTACACCCATAATTACATGAGCCACAATAGTGATGCTCAGATGAGTTTCTGGGGACTGATTCAGCATGAAGTCCTAGCTTTTCACAGCCTTGTCTGAGAATTCTGTTCTGTAGTCCCTCGGCAGAGCATTTTTCTGTCACTCCCAGTCTCTCAAAGACAACATCCATGGCTGCGCCATACTCGGGGCTTCCAAAAAGCGGAATCTTGTATTCCTCTGACCATTCATGCAGGACAGACTTGGGAGTTTTCAAACATGCAGACCAGTTAACAACAGAGCCTCCTCCAACTGCAGATCCTGCCATGATGATCATTTCTCCATCAACAGTTGGAAGGAGTCCACCCGACTCGTAAAGTTCGTTCATCGAAGGACCCTCTAGTGAAGAGTAGTCCTTGTCAGTGAAATAATTTCCTTTCTCAAGCACAACAACCTTTTGGCCCGAACTTGCTAGAACAGCTGCCGCTACACCTCCACCACAGCCGGAGCCTATTACAACCACATCACAGTTGATCTTGTATAGATTCTCCTTTTGATCCACACTGACCTCGAGTCCTTTTTTAGCCAGGGCATCAACTAGAGTGAAGTCTGTCTCTTTGTTCGTTTCTACAATGCCTTTTTCTAATGGTCGCTCTTTTTTTATTTGTTGCAGGCCCTCTGCAGGCTTGTCAACATTATATCCCATGGCCTTCCATGTCGGATTCTGGAAATCATCATCAACCTGTTTATTAACAGTGAACACTTAAATCAGTGATTCAACTTGTATCTTGCTTTTCTGGTGAGTACAACATAAAAAAGAAATACCCATGAAAAAACAGTTAGGTGCAGTTGATCATCTTTTGGTGATCCTAGTTCTCAGTGGCATGCATGTTCCTCATATTTAGCTTCATTTTTACTGTTTCTTAGCAGAATCCAAAGATGATAATTAGAAAATTATGCTTATAGCAGAATCAGGAGCACACGCATGTACCCTGGAGGATATGGTGAAGAAGAATATAGCTTTGACATAGCAAAATGCGACTCTGATTGGTGTGAAAAATCTGTGCTTGTTCCACCTCTGAAGGACCTTCTCCCTCTGCTCTACTGACATGTTGGGGAATCGATGTAGGAATGGCCATTTACCCTCCAAACAAAGAGTCCCGCAGAGCAGCAGCGTTCCAAGCCAACTTGAAAGAAGCCATAAAACCAGCCTCACAAGTAGCCAAGCCTCCACCTTGGCCATCTTTGCCAAAGTTTCAGCAGTCTGTTCATCATTAACAATTAGAGTTTTTAATTTTATCTTCTTCGTTCTTGTAATCTTTTAGTTTCTATTTGTATACTTTGCATAAATCTGCAGGATAAAAAGTTACCTCATCTGGCAAAGGATACTGTGACCCAGAAGCCTCATAAAACGACCAAGCTGCAGTGATGTCAATGTGTCCCAGTTCAGCATTCTTGTCAGCAAGCTCACCCGGCAACGAAGGGAAGTAGGCTTCACAAAGGCTTGCCATCACCTCCATCTCCCTGGCTGAAAGCCCATGCTGGTACTTACTTTCTCCTTTTCCACTCAGTAAAGGGTGAAATTGATCTCCTTGACTATCCATATAACAAAATTCTAAGCCTAGTGGGTTGCTGAGTACTTTAGACAGCACTGGTGGCTAATGGATGTCTGCTGGCTCTGGTTTACTTGCTTGTCTGAATGAGAGACCTATTTATAACAGGAAGGACTTCGACATGCATATACAGCTGACATTGTATCATCTACTTGGCTGGATACTAAACGCACACAGGATTAAAAAGGGTGAGCTTGTTGCATGAGGCCCCATCTTATTTATTAAAAATCTCATAACTACTTGCCCCTTCAATTGTTAATTTTTCCCACAAATAATGGAGTTTTTCCCCCTTTATGCACTACTTCCAAACTTGATTACCGTGTTCCAAACTCAAATATCACTTTGCCCTGTTTTTAATGAAACCGTTTTAAGGAAAACAGTCTAGTTGATTTTCAACTAAACCGGTTTTGGAGAAAAACGGTTTGATGAGTAAGCGTATGCGTGACAAATTTTGGTCCCACGTGGATCAAAAGATACACATTATATCGGCCACATATGAAACCGTTTCGGGGGAAAACGGTTTCATTAAAAAAATCAGTGAAACCGTATTTATATTTCGACTAAAACTATATTCCCGAAAAACAGTTTTCTTTAAATTAAAACCATTTTCCCATGAAACGGTTTCTTATGTGGCACGCTTACTCATCAAACCATTTCCTCCCAAAACGGTTTGGTTGAAAATCAACCAGACCGTTGTGCGGGAAAACGGTTTAGCTGAAAATGAGCAAAACCGTTTTCCCCAAAACAGTTTCATTATAAATAGGGCAAAAGTGATATTTGAGTTTGGAGCACGGTAAAAATGAAATTCCAGTTTGTAAGTAAGGGAAAAACTCCAAATAATGGGATACAATATACAATTGATGCTTCATGTCCCACAGTAGTTATGTTTCCCAACTACTTAAACCCCGTCATTTGTAACCTAATCCGCATCCTTGATATCTCATGAGTTCTAACTTACATAATCTAGATTCTAGAAACACTTGCCACTTTATATCTCAATTGGTTCTTTTAGTACTTGCCTTCGCTAATAGTTTAACCACCCCTATGAAATTTCATGACTTTGGTACAGTATTCATTTTTTTTTCTGAACAAAAATTAAAGGGGCAGCTATTAGTTTGTAAGAGCATATGACAATACGAGGCTGGTTATTTGTTTGAAGGGCTTAAGGAAGACATGTTGATATTAATCTGAGGTCAAATATGTATGGAATGTTGTTGGGTGCCTTTTATACCCATGGCTAGGATAAGGAATCGGAAATGCTTATAATAGCTATCTAATTTATACTCTGCAATGAGAATTAACGCCACAGGGAGATTCCATAGTGCATGTAGGAAGTAATGACCTCATGTGTGTTTAGACCATTCTCATATGTATCGGTTACTTGCCAGTTTAGATAGGTCCACTAATAGATCCAGCAATCTAATGTTTATCGTGTATCTAACTCCATATTTTGAGGGAAAAATGCAGATTTTGTTGTTGGTGCATACATACATGACAGTCTCTATATGCCAGGTGATATGGAACCTGGAAAGTACAATCATCGACCGGTTTCATAAGGCTCTGTGGCACAGTACACATTACTTGATTCTGTCTGTCATCCATGTGTAAGGAATCTGATAGTGAAAGAAGGACATTTTTGTTTGCACATAATAAATAGTTCTTGATTAAGATCTTGTTTGGACTCGATTTAGTCATTGGAGAAAGTACTACTACAAGTACAAATAGGGCAGTATTTTGGTTTGGCCATATTGTCAATAACAAGGAAGTAAAGTCTCCTTTCTTTTCTTATGAATATCACCTGCTTCATCATTTTGCGGAATTTCCATATAATGAGTTTGAGTTAACAAATGAAAATTAGTTCAATGAGTTTCTCATGTTTCCGACAAATACGTTCTACCGAATACAATGCTGACAGTTTGGTACGTACCTTTCCTCTTTTCCAGTGGCCCAAGGATAGTAACTGAGATGGACCTCATTTTGTGCAGAAAACAGGTATATATCAAACTCAGCAATGGAAACGCCATCCACATGAGCTCTGAATTTTTAAGTAGTTCATTTGCTCGCTATCTAACTTGATATTAACTTGACACCAACACTTTTATGTGTGTGCCTCTTCTTCTGAAATCTATTGAAAACAGGACCCAATAGTTATGCATTCATATCACTGAAGGTATTCATTTACTATAATTACTTTCTCCAACAACCATGCAACTACTTATTTTGAGCCAAGAAGCAAAGATTAATTGTTTAAAATAACCATGTGGTAATCTTAGAACTACTTTTCTCTTAGTTAGAAGAGTTTAGTTATATATTGAATGCAGGCCTGTGGCTTCTGAAAAATGATCACTAAAGGTGAAAAACAATGGAAGTCATAAATGTTTTATGGACTTGGTCAAAGCTTTAGTTTGACTTGAGAGTTGATATTCGTAGCATTTATTTACATATTGTCTTTTTCCAGACTGGTATTTGGGCAATCTAATTATAGTTGATGTTTGACAACACGTTAACTCAGCTTCATGCATAATTGGATGGTCTTTTGGAAGATTGTAGTTAATGGAACCATCGGATGTTTGATAAGCAATGGCATTGTCTCAACTCTCAAGAGAAGCAATTTTTTGACAATTAAGCTTATGGTCTTCAACTGAATCCCAGACAATATGCATGCCTTACCTTGTTAGTGTTATGAATATGAATTGAATATTGATATGTGACGAATATGTCAATATATACAGTACATGATAGACCTATATGGTAAGCACAATAATGAGAGAATATACAGGATATATGCAATGAATATATGATGAGAATAATATATTCTCTAACACCCCCGTCAAACTCATGATAGATCAACAAGACTGAGTTTGGAGAGAAAGAAGATGTGATGTGCTCTAGTCTGTGCCTTCGTGAAGAAATCTGTAAGCTGGATCTCCGAAGGAACATACTAAAGAGCAATAATATGATCCTGTACCTGTGACCGCATGTACGAAGCATCGACGCTAATATGTTTGGTGAGCTCATGCTTCACTGGATCGCGAGTAATACTAATAGCACCAGTACTGTCAGAGAAGAGGGGAGTCGATCCAGAAGCACTAACCCCAAAATCCTCAAGTAACCACCGAAGCCAAGTAACCTCTGTCATCAATAATGCCATCGCTCGTAACTCCGCCTCAGCACTCGAACGGGAAACCGCTGTCTGCTTCTTTGTCTTCCAGGCAATGAGAGAACCACCAAGAAATACACAATAGGCAGAAAGAGATCTACGATCAGAGTGATCACTAGCCCATGTCGCATCAGAATATGCTCGGAGCTGGAAAGAACTAAAGCGAGGGAAGAAAAGATGGCGAGAATTGGATCCATGAAGATATCGAAGGACACGAAGGAGATGACTATAATGGAGATGAGTGGGAGCAGAAACGAACTGGCTCAAGATATGGACAGGGTATGAAATATCTGGATGAGTGACTCCTAAATATACTAGACTGCCAACAAGATGTCGATAACGAGTAGGGTCCTCAAGAGGCTCACCGTCGGTGGGACGAAGGTGAACATTAAGTTCCATGGGAGTATCAACAGTGCGCTGGTCACTAAGGGAAGCCCGATCAAGAAGGTCGCGAATATACTTCTCTTGGGATAGGAAGAATCCCTCGGGAGTAGAGGAGAATTCAATACCAAGAAAGTACCGAATAGGACCGAGATCCTTCATAAGGAACTGAGTATTAAGGCGCTCCTTGACAATTGCAATATGCTGAGGGTCATCACCAGTGATAAGCATATCGTCAACGTAAAGGAGGAGGAGTGTCTGTCCACGAGTGGAAGTATGGATAAACAATGCTGGGTCATGGTCGCTAGCGGTGAAGCCCGCAGCGGTAAAAATAGAGGAAAAATGCTCAAAACAAGCTTGAGGGGCTTGCTTAAGACCATAGAGGGAGCGACGAAGGCGAAGGACCATGCCGTCAGGAATAGAATATTCTGGTGGTGGTCTCATGTAAACCTCTTCTCTCAACTCACCGTTAAGGAAAGCATTCTTTACATCAAGCTGAGAGATGGACCACTCACGGACAAAGGCAACAGCAAGAAGGGTGCGAATGGTGGTCATGTGGGCAACAGGCACAAACGTCTCATCATAGTCACGCCCATACTCTTGTTGAAAACCACGAGCTACTAGACGAGCTTTATAGCGCTCAAGGGAACCATCAGAGCGGGTCTTCACTGTATAGATCCACTTACACGTGATAGGATGGACATGAGATGGAAGGGGAACCACCTCCCAAGTACCAGTCTGCTCAAAGGCAGCAAGTTCTTCTGGTGAAGGATAGCATCACGATAGGAGGTCGGCTCAGCAAGAGTAGCGACATCGACATCATAACGTGTCGGAGGGCGAATGAACTGGCGATCTCGAAGAGCATACCGAGATGGATGCACCGGAGGAGATTGTATAATGGGAGAGGACGTCGCATCGAAAGGTGATGGCACAATGGGTGAAGGTGACACATCAAGTGAAGGTGGTAGGACAGAAGAAGACAGTGCAATAGGCGACGAAGGCACAGTGGGTGAAGATGGAGTCTTAGAAAACTCAGCTCCCGAACGATGAGTGTGGTCCTGAGGAGAATGGGATATAGTGTGAGAAGGAATGAAAGATGGTGAATCAGGAAAGATCTGAAAAGAGATGGGCTCGACTAAGGAAGCTGATGAGGAATCGGAGGAATGACGAGGAATGAAGGGACGAGACTCATCAAAAATCACATCTCTAGAAATACGAATTCGCCGTGCAACTGGATCCCAACAACGATATCCTTTATATTCAGTACTATAACCAAGGAAAACGCACTCAATGGATTGAGCAGTCAATTTGGTGCGCTCACGAGGTGCCAGTAAGACATAACACAAACAACCAAATAAACGAAGATGAGAATATTTAGAAAGTCGACCAAAAAAGACGTTGCACTGGAATGTCCCCCTGAAGGGGTGAAGATGGCTGAATATTTATCAAGTAAGTGGCTGTCGATACCGCTTCCGCCCAAAAATGAACGAGAACACTGAAGGCAAGTAAAAGAGCACGAGATGTCTCCAAGATGACAATGCTTTCGCTCAATAACGCCATTTTGTGCGTGAGCGCATCGGCAAGAAAATTGAGAGAGAGTCCCCTGCGAAGCTAGAAATTGGTGAAGCTGACTAGATAAATATTCTCCAGCTGAGTCAGCACAAAGAACGCGAATAGGAGAGTCAAACTGAGTACGGATCATGGTAGCAAAATTTTTATAAATAGATAAAACCTCACTACGAGAGGACATAAAATATATTCACATGTGACAAGAGAAATCATCTATAATTAAAATATAATATCGATGACCCCCTTTTGAAATAAAGGGAGCCGGACCCCAAACATCAGAATGAACAAGATCAAATGGACGCTGAGAAACTGACTCACTAGTAGAATAAGGAAGAGTAATTTGTTTTCCAAGTTTGCAACCCTGACAATCTAAAGATGTATCACCAGAGACAGATCCTAAAAGACCACGACAAATCAAAGAGGACAAACAAGAGCCGCAGATGGACCCAAGCGGTGATGCCATTGAGCAAAAGAGGCGGTCGAAGAGGCAATGGAGGCGGAAGCGGAAGAGCTGGCAGAGGCAGCGGAAGGAAGATGAAGCCAGTCAAGCTCCCAAAGACGTTGCGAATCACGACGCCGAGGGCCAGTACCAACCAGATTCCCCGTGCGACGATCCTGAACGTAGCAAGAGTCAGAGTCAAGAATTATACGACAACCGTGGTCAATGAGTTGACCAGTAGAAATGAGCTGCATGACCAATTGGGGAATGAAAGAAATCGAAGGAACACTAAAGGAAGAAGATGAGAGAGTGCATCTTCCAACGACAGACAATGAAGTGCCATCAGCGGTCTGAACTGATAACGGAGTAATCAAAGAACTGACAGACTGAAGACAAGTAGAATCAAAAGTCATATGAAATGAAGCACCAGAGTCAAGGATCCATGGAGATATACCTGATGATGTGTGTGGTGATCTCTCAAGGCCGGAAGGCATAGCAGCAGAACCAGCAGCACCAGACGGTGCAGAGGCTGACATACGACGCAATAACGTGAGAATCTCTTAAGTATCAGAAGTACCAGATCCAGCAGTTGTTGAGGATGGTGAGGAACCACTTCCAGAACTCGTTGGAGGGCGGCCACCACGACGTGCAACAGTATCTCTCTTCTTCTTGTGACAATAGTAGGTTGAATGGCCTACCGTGTGACAATAGGTGCAATGAGGGCGCTCACCCCAGAAGGGGCTTCTGAGGTAGTGACATCTGATGAGGCAAGGGCAGGCGATGTGGAGGATGATGCACGAACAGCCAAATAGAAGGAGTAGAAAGCAAACTCGCATTACGAAGTCAAATTTCTTCAGTCTGGACAGTTGTAAGGACGTCTAATATGTTCACCCGGGGGTGGCGAGCTAGAAGTTGAGATTGAATCTGCTCAAACTCCACTCGAAGGCATGTCAAGAAATCATAAATCGGGCGTGGTGTTGGCCGCGAGTCGTGGTGTCAGCCGCGAGTCCGCGGCAGCGATTAAATCTCGACGGATGTGAGTCGACACGAGTCAGATCTATACTGGAGGATTGATTTGGGCGTGGTGTCGGATCTGGCGAACGATTTGGGCGTGGTGTCGGATCTATACGAGTGCAAGACAGCGGCTTGATGTCGGCCGGATGGATCTGGCAACGGACGGCGAATTGATGCAGATTGGTTTCAATCAGCAGGGCAGCGGCTGTAATAATGATTGTGATATGATAGATCAATGTTCAACAACAGATCTGAGTAAGCGGATCTGTGCAGCTGCAGAGGCGCACAGGCGGCGGCGGCGGCAGACAAATCAGGCGGCGGCGGTAGATGGTCGGCGGTGGCGGTCAAATCAAAAATAGAAATTAAACGAGAAAACACGTTCAAACCAGAGCGTCTATACCATGTTATGAATATGAATTGTGTATTGATATGTGACGAATACGTCAATATATCTAGTACATGATAGATCGTATATGGTAAGCACAATAATGAGAGAATATACAAGATATGCAATGAATATATGATGAAAATAATATATTCTCTAACCGTTAGATCCTTAATCAAGACGCGTCAATTATTGATTAAAACTTATCTCCGAATGTCCTTGGTGACTTTTTGTGAAGGCTTCTCTAAGAAGATAAGGTCTTAAGACAAAAATAAAATGATATGAGATGTCAGTCTCTGTTACAGGCAGTTTGCCTTCAAATATGCTCGTATTCCTTGCTTTTGTACCTCTGGTACAACATACATTCACACCAGAGCAGTAGTTAGTTACCCAAAATGGTGGGAGAGTTTGCAACATAAGCATCATCCCAAATATTGCAAGAGAGTTGTCTAGTAGTAGTAACATTAGCGCATTCTTAAATGTTTTTGAGGCGCAGATACATAAAATGTGCAGGGATTGTTTTAGCCAGATTTAGCATAAATAAACTGACAATGGCTTGTCTCTATACTTACTAGATTCATACAACTACTATGTGAGAAAGTGATGAACCAAGTTCTCTTATGAAAATAAGCATGTATTCCTCAGTACTAATAAGCCATTGGTACTTGAAAGGAACAACAGTTCTAATACTGTCTGGATAGGATTAACTAAATAGATGACATTCTGCATTTAGGATCATCTATCGGAATAAAACTTTTTAACTCATAAGCTCTGTGATATGCAGCTCCCCTATGACACAAGTTGACACATTGCTGGCCGATCTCTTGATATGATAAGAGCTCTGGATGACAAGTAATCGAATGAAGGAGCATACATGTCATTTGGACCAATCACTTCTCTTACTTGCCGAGTATTGACTGCATCAGAAGCTGAAGTGTGTGGTGCATCGCTGTCTAATGCATCAAACACGTACAGACCCAGTCCGCAGATTCCCATTACGAGGTTGGGATTGCCCCAAACTTGAGTGATGGCGGTGTAGTGAGGGTGAGCATTGGATTCCGGCAATACGTAGGAAGTTACTAGCTTCTGCTTGCGCAAGGAAAAGTGTTGGATTTGGGACAAGTGTTTCTTTCCGGCTGATGTTCTTCCATTGCTACAGCCCATGTACACTGAATCGCCACGAGAGAAAACTGAGTGTGAGTTAAGGCCAGATTTTGGTATTTTAAGCCCCACGCCAGTGGGATGACGGAAGTCTAGGATGTTGATGAAATCAGAGGTGCAGAAAACCCCATCATGTCCCTCTGCTTCAGAAGAAGTAACCCTGCAAATTATTGATTACAAATGACCCCATCAATCCTAAACGACAAAAGCAAAACAGAGAACCAGTTCTCATATATGAGGTACCAATTTATAAATGGATCTATTCTTTACCTCTGACGTACTCCTCCACCCAATTCAGCATCAGTGTTGACAACATGGAGGGCTGAAATTTTTCGACCAGCTGAAGAAATGTATAATAGTGGTTGAGATTTCTGCGAACTCACATCCCATACAGAGATGTTGTCAGCTTCTGCTAAAACCAGTTTTTCTCTGTTTCTCCATTGCACGGGACTAGAATTTTCCATTGACACAACTGGTTTTGGCACTTCCCAATCCATTACAAGCTCCCCATCACGAATATCATATAGTTTAACAACCTGCTTGGAGCTAGCAGCTGCAACGATAAGTGGTCCGCATGGCTTGTACCACCATTGGACATTTTCAGACGGCTGTGAAATAGTTGATAAACTTCTTCGGAAGGATGTGTTAGTTGGTAAAGGGCCCAAAACTGTTCTAGTCGCAGTTACTTCATTATCTATGTGAATAGCCTGCACATCCTTGGTGTAGTAGTCCCACGAACAGAAACCTGAATCCATGGCATTTCCAGCTGATGCAGCAACAATATATCTTCCTGAGCAGCCATCAACACCAGGGGCACGGACAATCCAGCAATCTCTCCACAAATTAGTTGAAATTCCAGATGGAGGTTTGTATACAGCTTTCTCCTGAGATAAGATAAATCATAGGGCTGTTATCAGCGACTAGTGTCTCATTTATTTTCTCTCTTCTCACTTCTATCAATATAGTGCATTGATTTTCCTGAACTTTAGAGTCGTGCATAAAGCATTCATTGAATTTGGACATAAAGCAAACTTGTGTAAAATAAATGTGTAGCTTCAGTTGCATGAGTCGTCCTAGTTTTAAAAACATTAATAAAAAAGAGAGTACCAAAAACCTTGCACGATATTTTTATGAACCAACATATCCAATACAAGCGACTTTTTTTGGGCATTTCTGATGGGATATTTATAAAAACAATTGAACTTATAAAAAGCTTGTTGAATGCAAACCAGGTTTATTTTGGTGACATAGAGATAGTCTTGTTTTATGAAGCAAGCAACTTGACAGGTGAGAAAAATAAGTTACACTATCTGATTGCTTATAGTGATCTCAATATGTTGATAAAAGAAACTTGAGTTGCTTGACAGGCAAACTGTGACACAGATCAATGCAAACTTGATTTATTTAGGCTTCCTCCGACATTCATTGCAATATGATCAGAAACCTTATCAACAATTAGAAATTGGACTTCTGGCCAAGTGCCTAACAAGCTAACATTCTGTTGACCACGAGCCATCAAAGAAAATGACTTTCAGTAAATCGTACACAAGTAAATCTTAAAAAAAAAAACATGAAGTGCTTATAGGAATCCCTAAATGCAAAAGAACATATCTAAGTATACCCACAAGCACAGATGGAACATAGGGATACAAAACACTCCTTTTGTCAAACAAATTTATGCTGTCTGCGTCAAATACTTGAAAAGATAAAGGTCTATTTAAATTCTGTTTTTTTGGGTGAGTGGCCAGTCTAAGTTATTTATAGATCATCATATGGAAAGAAATGATCAGCACTTGATTATCAAGAGGAAGTTGTAGCACATACCTCACTATTCGCAACATCATATAATGAGCATGAAGCATCATCATGAGCTAGTAAAACAGCCTCTCCTTCAGACACAAACCACCCACCAGTGGACGTCTTTTGACCCATTGCATTCAGTTGATACATACAAGTGTCTTCAAAATCATCACTGACCATAGGTTGGGTATTCTCCTGAATATCGAGCTCGTCAAGAGTTTCAGTAGTTGTGAGAACGACATCCGGATTGCGTTTTCCACTAACATCAACGGACCCATGTACCTTTGAAGTTCCAACTCCATCCATCTCCTGCACTGGGCATAACTCTATTTTCACATTTTCATTCCTTATGACCTTAGACTTGGAGTTCTCCTGGTATAGTGATGCTAATGGCTCTGCAGGAAGATTGATATCAGCATGACTTGACTCTTCAAATTCACTTGATTGTGCTGCTTGAGTATCACATTTGGGACTCTCAGAAGATGAATTCATCAATGTCCGTTCTCTCAATAACCTATCATGAGGAAACAGTCTAGCTTCCAACTCCTCACGATTAAGTACTTTCATACTCACAGTCTCCCCATGTTTTTGACTACTCATCTCAGTCAATTTATTCATTGGGATTCCAGCTTTAGCAGTAAAAGGTTTCTGACCAGAGTCACTCGCCACACGACACATAGCCTTCTCAATTCCTGAAATCTTCTCCTGAATATCTGAAAGTATAACCTTCGAATCATCAGAGTTATTCGTATCCAACATCTCTTTCGTCCTCTTGATATCAGATGCAATTCGTTTCACCTTTCCTTCCAGAAACGCAAGCTTCTCATGCAACTTACTTGGGTATTTGATACCTGCCCTGGAATTCGCCCCTTCTTCACTTATTTCCTGTCCTATTGAGCCGCTAGATACCTTCATCTCAATCTCTCCCACATTTTTTGCTGGCAAATTAGTAGCATCCTTAGCTCTACTACAAACTGCAACTCCTGACCTAAGAATACAGTCCAATTTTTCGCTACACTTGTCCACCATCTTTCCAGAGCTTAAACTACTCTTATGTGATCTCGCCACAGCTTTACCATTCTCAGCAGCACCAAGATCACCAACAGTACTTAAATTCATAACTTTAGACAGCAGTTTATCATCCAAGACATTTTCTTTTCTACTTGGCTTCAGATCAAATTCACCATTTTTCACTGCAACCAAATTCATACACTTCCCGTCTCCAGAAACCCTAGTATCATTTTCAGTCTTCTCATTCCCCCTCAAGCTTGACCCTCTACAACTGCTGCTACGATAAACCCTCTCCGATGACTTAAACCCACTACTCGCCCTCCTACCACCGCCCACATCACTCTCCACACCTTTCTCCCCTTGATTACCAGAAACCCGATTCTTCACCGAATCCGACACAACCCTACTACTTCTCATAAAAGGGCTAGAGCTCCTACCTCTCGGAACCGACGAAGGTCTCCGATTCCCTACGCCGACCGCAGGTCCAGATTGCTTTTCGATCGGCGGAATCGGCCTTATCGTCGGCTTCTGACTCGATCCGCGAACCCTAGAACTCGATCTAGGGTTTTCCTTCCCACTCGATTTCTTAAACCCATCACCCACCACCTTAGTACAACTCGGCGTCACCGTCTTAGACAGCTTCGGAGCAGCAGCACCTCCACTTCCTCCTCCTCCGCCGACGCCGCGTTCTCGCAACCGTAGCACCGCCGCGCTGGACATCGGTTAGTTGCAAACACGATTTCGCTTCCGATTTTCAACAAAGACGGAAACTTTGAGAGACTTTCGAAGATGGGAAGTTGAAAAATCTTCTTCTTTGCGATCTGAACTTGGAAAAAGCTGACAATCTGAGATTCGAAATGGCTCAGGAGTGGAGCCTTTTTTTTAGGCGGGAAATGAAATTTTCGCTTTGTTTTGAATTTTTTTTCAGTACTTTAATGCGCTCCATCAAACATGGCGCTACTTTCGAGGAAATCGTGTTAGGTAGTGCGAATATTTAAATTACAAAAAATATATTTACGCTTCGACCTTCTAACTTTAACATCTTGTACATTGATCACAATGTTTCATTTAATTACTTTGATGCCTCTCAAGTTACAATAGTTTAATTTCAGCATTCAGAACCGTAAATGTTACGTTTTGGTCCCAAATATTTAACCTTATTAAATTGCACCTCCCATGTTACCATAAATATATTTCAGCCCCTCACATTTCATATTTTAGAAAAGGACCCCTTTACGTTTCAAATGCTTGAAAAGGGACCCTTACGAGAAATTCACGAGACGGGATTTTGATTTGTTGTATTGTAATTTGTAAAGGCTCAGTTGTCTTCAACTTCCAAAACAAGTCACCGAGTAGTCTTTACATGCGCCGATCATCGTTGTGTACTGTTCATTTTTCGTAAGGGTTAGAAGAGTAAAGTCCTTTACTTCCAATCCATCAGCAGATCCCAGAGCTCATCACTCCATGGCTTCCCTCCTTTGCAACCCAACCGAAGATGACCAAGAGGTTTGCTTTTTTCTCCTCCACTTCACAATTAATTGTTTTTTTTTCATTAGATTTTTTTGTAAGAGAATTGGAATTTAGAGCGAGAGCATGAATAAGGATACAAAAAGTTTGATAGATATTTGATTTGATTTTAGATTCATGTGTAGTTTTACTGAATCGTTTGTTGTTAGTCATTTGTTCAAAGGTAGGGCTTGAGCTTAAATTTCCGCCTTTTGATTCAACACCTAAAAATCCTAATTAACTTAGGATGTTTGCTTCTTTAAAAAAAAAAAATTAAACTTCAAGAGTATATATTTAGGTTAAGTTCAACAATTCAGTTCAATTCTTGAGTTTAAGTTCAACAATTCAGTTCAATTGAGGTCAATAGAACATGCCTATATATGAGTGGTGAAATGCAGCTTCGTCGAGTAAGAAAATGTCTTGCTTACAGTCATTCGTATTTGATTTTGTTTTGGGGGATGGTGCGTGCTTTTTCGTTAGCCTCTAACACTTCCTGTTTATTTTATAGGTCACCTTGCATGTGAAAATTGAAAAGACCGTCACTTTAAAAGTCAAGTCCTCTGAGAAAATCAGAAATATTAAAGCACTTGTGAAGGATACCGAAGATGCTATCCCGACCAATCTACATGAGCTGGTCATTTCAGGAAACAAGCTCGAAGATGAAGACGAATTAAATGATTACATTACAGTGGGGAACTCGTTCGTCAATATTGTCTATCAAGACTGTCGAATAAAAATAAATGTCATAAGAATGTCCATTGATGGAATTGTCTCAATTGGTCTGCAAGTCAAGATGGATGATACAATAGAATTGGTTAAGTTTATGATTGATACTCGAGAAGGAACCAGATCGGACGAGTACAAACTCATCTTTGGCGGGGAACAACTCCAGGATTATACGACAATTGCAGCTTCTGGTTTGAAAAATGATTCTGTTGTCTACGTGATGCTCTGCCCAAAGGATACCTTGTCACTTCAGATTTCTATGCCATGTGGCAGAATCGAAAGAATCACGGTTAAGCCTCTAAACACAATTTTCGATTTAAAAGTTGTTCTGCAGAGAAATATAGAGATGCCAATAGATCAGTGGGAATTGGCTTATTCAGACAAACCCCTAGGAAATCTTCGAACAGTTGTCTCTTGTGGCCTTGAAGCTGGTTCTCTACTCCATGTGATGCTTCAAAGAAGCATGCAGATATTTGTACGGATCCCCAGCGGGAAGCAGATCACACTGTTTATCAAACTGACTGATGATGTCTTATCCCTCAAAGAGCAGATATTTAAGAAAACAAGCTATCCCGTTGCATACCAGAGTCTCAAATTCTCGTGGAGAGTACTTGAAGATAGCCAAAGAATTGTCAGTTATGGGATCCAAAAGGATTCCACTATTCATCTCAGTGTCATCAAATTTAAGGCAGCAGCAGCATAAAATTGTGATGACTGAAACCCGGTCAGCTGTGCAAAGAGTGAGTCCTTCCTTAACTCACCCATAATATTTTTACTTGCTTTACTACTCTGGATCTTCATGTCAATTAAACGACAACTTGTCATCGACTTGATGTTCTTATTGGAATCATCAGATCAATTTTACATTTTCATTCTTACAAATATGACTAATCCTGATCTACGTGGCGACAGAGACATTGGAAGCCACTTCCTCCCTTTCCTCTAGTTATTAGTTTCTTTTTTGCTCTTATATGGATGGTCATGTGCTGTTTGCTGTGTATAGTGTGGACTGGGGCATATCCTTAGTTTGTACACTTGTTTATTCCATTTCCGCCTATATATTGGCCCTGTTCCATGCTTTTTGGTGCCACATTAATTAATCTGCGGTCTCAGTCAAAATTTATGAAAAAACCACTAATTTCTTTCCAAATCAAAGTCTCTAAGTTCTGCTAACAGTTTTCAGTTGTGAGTTGCTAACAGTTATGCTTCCTTGGACTGGTATCGTATGTTGAAGAGATGTGATACCCAAGAGAAATAAAAAAATTCAAGGGCTCCCGAAAAAATTGAGTAGAAGATTTCATGTAATTTTTATTAAGACAATGACAACTTCAATATTTATGGTTGATTCTGAACATATTGGGATCAAAAGGTCTTACACCAATGTTTGTATTACTGCCACTGCCATAAAAAGGGCGAAGGGAGTTGGCCGAGTGGTGTATGGGTTCGAAGACTCTCTAACACACCCACCCTAACACAAACAATTAACCCCAATCAAAAAAAGAACCAAGCCTGCAAATTCAGTACTATCAGTCAGCTGCAATTTCACATATGCCTGGTAGTTTTCTTTCAGATTTTGGCCGCGCGGGATGGGTCAACGACCTCTGGTGGCGCGGAAGGTGTCAGACGAGTAGGCGCAGGTCAAGTAGAGTAGAGAGGCGCTGCTAAGAAATTAGGTTCTCATGCGCTCTACACGGTGGCTTCTGAAAAGTGAATATTTTGAAAATTACTAGTTTGTCAACTAATTTGAGCAAATTGGAAGGCAGTTAGCCAGAAATAAACAAACCTCGCCTCTCTAATCATATAAAAACGCCAAAATGTAAGAGAAAAATGAACACACAAGTTTATGATTGATACCCGAGAAGGAACCAGTTCAAGTGAGTACCGGCTCATCTTTGATGGGGAACAACTCCAGGACGATATGACCATCAGAGCTTCTGGTTTGAAAAATGATTCTGTTCTGTACATGGTGCTCTGCCCAAGGGATACCGTGCCACTTCAGATCGCAATGCTGAATGGCATAATAGAACAGATCGTTGTTAAGCCCTTAAACACAATATTTGACTTGAAAGTTGCTCTGCTGAAAGACGTAGAGATGCCAATAGATCAATGGGAATTGGCTTATGCAGGTAAATTCCTAGAAAATATTCGAACAGTTGCCTGTTGTGGCCTTGAAGCTGGTTCTCTACTCCATGTGATACTTCAAGAAAGAGTGCAGATATTTGTATGGGACATGACAGGGAATCGGATCACACTGTTTATCAAACTGACTGATGATATCTTATCCCTCAAAAAGCAGATATCTGAGAAAACAAGTGTTCCTATTCATTGCCTGCGTCCCATATTTTCGGGGAAACCACTTGAAGATAGCCGATGAATTGTCAGTTATGGGATCCAGAAGGATTCCATTATTCATTTGGTCCTCAGGCTCGGCGGCCCACCCCCACCAGCATGAGATTGTGATGAATGAGACCGGTTAGCTGTGCAACGTCACGTATAATATTTTTACTTGCTTTTCTACACTGGATCTTCAAGTCAATTAATGACAACTTGTAATCGTTTACCTTATTATAGGAATCCTCGGATCAATTTTACCTTTTCATTTTTACAAATAAGAGTAGTCCTGATCTATGTGGCTTATATTCACAGGATACACTGCAAAGTGCAAACCACTTAAGACCGGGGGGGCTTGATGTCCTTTCCTGGTACACTTTTGTTTATTCCATTTCCGCCTATGCATTCATCCTGGTACACTTCTGCTAACAGTTTTCAGCTGTAAGTTGCTAACAGCCACTGCTTCATTGGGCTGATATCTTGTGTTGAAGAGATGTGATATCCAAGAGAAGTAAAAAAAAAATTATAAAGTTGCCAAAGTTGGTATTACTGCCATAAGAAGGAGAGAATCATCATGTAACCTCTACGTTCTAGCACAATTAAACTTGCTGGTTTACCAGAAAACATTATACCAAAAGAATCTCAGCCCAGATGGAGATTTGGTTCGCCTTGAACTCAACAGCCTTCAGATATCAAAAAGGAGTCTTCGGCAGTGTGCATGTCTCTATTATTCAGTAACAGAAGAGAAAAGAAGAATTGATGACCAAATCTGTGCATGAAAAATTCAGCTTGTAACTAGTTTTATAAGTTTAGCATCTAATATCTTAATGGTAAACTCTTTTGATAGAAGAAATGTTTACCAGGAAAATTATGGGTACACAAATTTAAACTATTGGGTGGTGCAGGAACTGTTTTGTTATTGATCACAAAATCAACATGTAAGTTAACAGTTCTTATGAAACAATATTTCCCTGCATTGTCAAAAACTCTACCCTCACAATTGTCAATTAAATTGCAGCCTTTGTTTCACTCAAATGAAGTTTTAGGCAACATTTTAGTAATCCATTCCACCCATGCCTCCTCCCATAGCAGGTGTTTCTTTATCATCTTTCGGGAGCTCAACAATAACAGCTTCCGTTGTTGTCATCAGAGAGGAAACACTGTAAAAGGATAAATATGAGCATTTGTAAAAAAAACTCGGGCAGGTAAGGCCGGCACGGGGTAAAGTGGCAAGTTAAGTTATGAGATTACCTTGCTGCATCAACCAATGCTGTCCTGATGACCTTCAACGGATCTATGATTCCAGACTCGATCATGTTTACATATGTACCTGGCATGGAAGAAGTTATCAGCATTGGAGCAGTAGAGAATAATTTTAAGCCTTGAAACTTTTGAGAACACGCTACCTTTTGCTGCATCATAACCCATGTCTGGGTTGTCTTGCTCAAGTAATTTGCCAACCACGACTGCACCTTCAACCCCAGCGTTTGAGGCAATAGTGTGCACAGGCATCTGCAGTTGTTGATGCGATGTTAGCAAGATAACTCCATGTATTTGAGTCCTTTATTATATGTCAATTCAAGGAAGAACAACCTTTAGGGCATTTTGAATGATTTGGACACCAATTTTCTGATCAAAATTGGCGGTCTGTAGTTTATCTAGCTCTTTGGATGCGTACAGAAGAGCAACACCACCACCAGGTACAATACCCTCTTCAACTGCAGCTTTTGTGGCATTTAAAGCATCTGTCACCCTGTCCTTCTTTTCACCAACTTCAGCTTCACTTGCTCCTCCAATCTGTAGATGAGAAGGTTTAATCATCAGATACCAATGGTGAGACGCAAACAAAAATCATGATTTTGGAGTCCGCTTGGAGGAGACTACACGGTTCACAAGAATGGTAGCAGCAAAGAGTGTTTACCTTCAATACTGCAACTCCGCCTGAGAGTTTTGCCAGTCTTTCTTGAAGTTTTTCCTTGTCATAATCAGATGTGCTAAGCTCTATGGTTGACCGAATCTATTAACAGAAACATATAGAAAGCGTTCAACAACTTATAATAAAACTTGTGGGCATTTATTTTTCAACTGTTCTTTTTTCAGCCACAAACCTGTTCACATCTCTCCTCAATAGCCTTCTTATCACCAGCTCCATCAAGAATAACAGTGTCATCCTTGGAAACAGTAACCTGCAACGCACAAATTTAACCAAAAAGGTGAGTAAAATCTTTATCTATTGTTTGTGGGTCATGTTCAAAAGACATAAGTTGCTCCGGTTACCTTCTTGCAAGACCCTAGCATTTCTAATTCAACCTTCTCTAGGTTCATGCCAAGTTCCTCAGTAATCACCTGCAGGGAAATGATAATGACTCAGTTCCAAATGGTCAGATACACGAATACAGCTAAGATCAGTATCAAACGCACCGTGCCTCCAGTTAGTGTTGCAAGGTCGTGTAGATTTGCTTTCCTGTTCTCACCAAAACCAGGTGCCTTGATAGCGCAAACCTGTGAACAACATATTCAAGGTCAGCATTCTCGCAAATTCAGAAGATTACAGTAAATAGACAATGGCTCCTAAACAAACTATTAAGCTTACCTTAATTCCAGCACGAAGCTTGTTCAGAATAAGAGTAGCAAGAGCTTCACTTTCCACATCCTCGGAAACAATCAGCAACGGCCTTTGTTTCTGAATAATGATTGGAAATAAGGATGTAAATGTGGATCCCGATTTGATGATGACAGATCAAAGAATAATCACTGTCCATATGTACCTTTAATGCCAACTCTAGTACTTTCACAACTGCATTCAAGCTAGAAATTTTCTTCTCATGGATCAGAATCAATGGATCTTCGAGCTCCTGTGAGAATGACAACTTGATACTGAATATTCATGAGAAGACGAGTTCAAATTCCAAGAGGGGAGAAGGTACTGATGAGCATACACATTTTTGGGTTTTCTGGTTAGTGATGAAATATGGTGAGATGTAACCCCTGTCCAGCTTCATTCCCTCAACAACTTCCAACTCGTTGTCCAATGTCTTCCCATCCTGAAAGTACCAAAAAGGAAAAACATCAGTCTGTCACTTTGGGTAGAAATAAATGTTGCAGGTTGTTTAGTAGAAATAAAAACCCATCCGAGAGGGAGCAAACCAAGTACAAGGAATCATAAATCTAACAACAAATTTAACGCATTCATATGAAGCATCAATCAACATGTACCTAGTCATAATGACAGTATCCTTCGGAATGAGCAACAAGGACAAGATATACAATATATCATGCATTGTATACAAATAAAATACAGACAGACACATGAACCCCAAGAAAAAAATAATCCGAGACCTAAAATTATTTCAATTGTGGATTTCCCAACATCCAAGGTACAGATATCAAGTAAGTTACCGCAATTGTGATCACTCCTTCCTTCCCGACTTTCTCCATTGCCTTGGCAATTAGCTCTCCAATTTCTCTTTCACCATTAGAAGAAATAGTTCCAACCTTCATAATAAATAAAAATGTTACTCAAAGTTTTTAGCACAAAAACCCACATTAACCAATGCTCCTTTTCAACCCCTAACTGCTATCCAACCTGAGCTATCTCCTCTGAGGTGCTAATCATCCTAGCCCGGCTTTTCAAACTAGTAACCACAGCATCCACAGCCATGGAGATACCACGTCTAAGGTCCATTGCATTCACACCAGCTGCTACAGACTTGCAGCCTTCTGTGAAGATTGCTCTGGTGAGGACAGTTGCACAAGTGGTACCTGGGAGAAGAGAAACATAAGTGGGCACTGAACAACAGACCCAAAGAAAAATACTGAAATATATGTAAGAGAGAGCAACATTCTTACCATCACCAGCCACATCATTGGTGGCATTAGCAACTTGTTTAACAAGACTGGCACCAACATTCATCACCTTATCTTTGAATTCAATGCTCTTCGCAACAGTCACGCCATCTTTTGTCACTTTAGGAGCACCATAACTTTGCTCGATGACAACATTACGACCCTGAAAATACATAACTTCCATCATGTGTCATGATTCTTTTTGCTCTCCAATCAGGGTAACTCTCTTCACACAAATCATCAAAAAAAAAACATCATCAGCCAAGATCGTAAAGCAGGTTACCTTTGGCCCCATTGTGACTTTAACAGCATTTGCCAGCTCTTCCACGCCCCTCAACATCAAGGCACGAGCATCTACACCAAATCTAATATCTTTGGCAGCATAGTTTCTCTGGGAACTCAACCTGCTCCCAATCTGAAGACACAACCCAAATAAAACAAGTAAATACATTTTCAAAGCTAAAGCACAAAACTATCTCAAATCGACTGAAACATCCAGCAAGAACCATCACCTGATTGTTCTGACTCCTGGCAATCCTGCAAACAGAAATTAATCCCCAAAATAATTCGTTAAATCAAATTAGGATCTCAATTGAAATATGAAAGACTCAAACTTTAGGCATAAAGGAGCGTGAATAATAGACACCCAGATGGACCAGATCGTATCTAAACCTTAAACTAAAACAAATCAGCATATAGCAACCGATAGTGAAAGAGAACGTACTTAGCGGTGGAGGATGCGAGGGCTCTTGCAGCACGAAACATCATAACGAATTGAGAGAAGATAAAATGCGAAGATGAAAATTGAAAGAAAATGAGAAGACAGTACGGCGGGGGAGAGTAAGGTGGGGGGCTGAGGTTTATAAACTACAAGCAGGAAATGGAAGAAGCCTCTAGAAGCAGCTTCTAGGGTTTAGGGTTTTGCCGAAAAAGATTTTGATGTGGCATTTCGTCATCCTTGTTTATTTTATTTCTTTACTCAAAAAGTGAATTTAAATATTTTGAAAATACGTATAATTGTAGCTGTATTTTCCATGAGGGTAGCGGTAGGCAGTGCTGATCATTCGGGGCATATTGGTAATTAAGAGAACTATTTTTCTAATTAGAATTACATATTTGCGCTAGATCAGTTGTTGATTGACTTGTTTTCTGAGAAGCACAATCTATGTCAGTAACTGTGGCCTCAAAGGTTTTTGTTGGAGTAAAATGTGCCATCTAGGCAAAATCAGATCTGTGCAAGAAGCTGTACTAGATTAAACAGACAGTTCCGAAAAATCAGCTCTATCCAGATCTTTCCGAACTGATTTATCTTTATCATATCTTTGCGTGCGCCACATCATCAAACCAGATTTTATCAAGATAAAGTCATGCAGATCTCAACGGAAGTCTTTCCTAGTTTATCTAGAGTTTCGGAAATTAAATCTAGGGTTTTCTTATCCCTTAGATCCACACGGCTACTATATAAAGAAGACTAGGGTTCTTCTTTAAATAAGCAAGCAACTTTCGAGATACACCGTGTGAGAAAGAGAGCCATCAATCAAGAGCAGAATACATCATTCTTGTCTACGAGCAGTCAAGCTGTTGTAGAAGGATTGTGGCTGCAAGTTGGTAAGCAAACTTGCTCCTTATTCTTGAACTTATACTTTGTTGCTGCGCAAATATTCTACCAGAAGTTCAAGAGGTGTTGTCGCTACACTGCCCTACCCAGTGCGTGTATTGCGACTCACACGTAGAGACCATCATCTCAACAAGGAGAATCTACTGCCGTAGGTTCCATTGCATCAGCCCCAGGAGGAGGCTCACGACGGTAGTCACTGGATCTAAGGGAAGCTTAGATCACACAATTCACTTGGAGGGTAGTATAGGTGTATCAGTAGTTTGATAGACTGTTCAGACGTTAATCTGTACTATATACCATAATAGTGAATTGTTCCTTGGACTTGGGAGAAGTCCCCCAGACGTAGGCTACATTGAGCCGAACTGGGTCACCAATTGCTTTGTGTCTTTTTTTCTGTTTTTACACCTCAGTCTGATTATATTGGTCTGTGGAACTAACTGTACCACTGAGTGTTCCATCTTTAGCTGGTACAGTTAAGTTGAACTCACGCGTAGCTATTTCAATTGGTATCAGAGCAGGATCTCAACATACGGAGAAGAATCTTGGGAAGCTAGCTACCGTTCTAAGATGAGCATCAAGGAAGGACAAAGCACTACTCGCCCAGTGCTGTTAGAAGGGCCGAATTATGGCTACTGGAAAGCCAGGATGAAGGCGTTCATCAAAAATGTGGATGAAAAAGCATGGAGATCTGTGCTAACTGGATGGACCCCTCCCTTGCTGGCAACTGATGATGGCAGGGTTGTTCCGAAACCAGAAACAGAATGGTCTGAACTGGAAGAGCGTCTCGCAATGGGAAATGCCAAGGCTCTAAATGCCATTTTCTCAGCCGTTGACGAGTCTATTTTCAAGCTCATCCTAAACTGTGAAAGCGCCAAGGAAGCATGGGACACTCTGTCAACACACTTTGAGGGAACTGACAAGGTGAAACAGTCCAGGATACAAATGCTGACATCCAGATTTGAGGAGTTGAAAATGCAAGAGGATGAATCCATCAAGGACTTCAATGCCAGAGTCTGTGACCTTGTGAATGAAGCATCTACCCTCGGTGAAGCTCTTCCTGAAGAGAAGGTTGTGCAAAAAATTCTGAGGTCATTACCAAAACGATTTGCTATGAAGGTAACAGCTATAGAAGAGGCAAACAACACAAAGACCATGAGCTGGAAAGAATTGATTGGAAATCTGTGCACTTATGAATTGCAACACCTGACTGTACCAGAACCCAAGGGTAAATCTGTCGGGTTAAAGGCTGCAACCGGAGTAGACGATGAATCAACTGATGGAGTGAGTGAAGAATTGGCTTTACTCACAAAGAACTTCAACAAACTGTTGAAGAAGATCAACCGTAGGGGTACTGGGCAGAACAGCCTGAACCAGTCAAAAGCTCAAGAAGTCAGGAGAGTCGACTTCCAGCCCAGGGAAAGACAGTTTGACCAGAAGGAGAGGAGAGTAGATTTCCAGCCAAGGGAAAGACAGTCTGATCAGAAGGAGAATGTCAAAAGCGGACGAACCAAAGGGATAAAATGCAGGGAATGCGGAGGATATGGCCACATTCAAGCAGAATGTGCCAACACTCTGAAAAAGAAAAATGGGAAGTCCCTGAACGTCGGCTGGAGTGATAATGAGACTGAGGAGAGCTCAGAGGAGGAAGAAACCAGCAACTTTGTGGCACTATCTTGTATGATAGACTGTACCACAAACCCTGCCAGGACCAGTTCGGAAGAATGCTCCAACAAAGCTGAATCCGATGTGGAAGAGAACGACACTGAAGAAAGTGATGAAGAAGAAATCACTGATGAGTGCATTGCTGAGAAATATGCACTATTGTTCTCTAAGTGGACTGAATTGGTAAACATCAACAAAAGGCTAAATGCAGGGGTTCTCCTGTTGAAACTGGAAAAACAGGAACTGGAGTCTAAAGCGAGAACTCTTGCACAGGAGAAAGAACACTTGGAGAAGGAAGTTCAAGAGATGAAACGAACTTCTGAAGAAAATAAACAAGAATCACAGAAACTCTTGAAGGAAATGGATGTACTCAAAAAGGCTCTAAATGGACTGAATAGAGGATCCAGCAATCTAGACCAGATCCTGTCAGTGCAGAGAAGTATAAAAGACACTACCGGTCTTGGATTCACTGGAAAAAGGAAAAATGGTGATACGAAGTTTGTTAAAGCTAGTGACTCACTCCCCAACGATAACAAACACAAGTCAGTAGACAAGTTCGTCTATACCAGAGAAAACTACAACCAGTCTCGAATGGGTGAAGAAGTTGGATGGCAACGTGCCAGGGTCTGCTACTACTGCAGCAAACCTGGGCACATCAAGCGTCATTGCTATCGCTATAAACGAGACAGTCAGTACAAAGAATCAACAAGGAGACGATGCAACATGGTATGGAGACCAAGAAATAATCAGTACTGCCATGTTTCATACAGTTCAACTGACAAGGAAGACGAGGAGAGCTGGTTCTTTGACAGCGGCTGTTCAAGGCATATGACTGGAGTCAGAGAAAACCTGACTAACCTGAGACCGATTGATGGACACCACGTGACATTTGGTGACGGACAAAGAGCCAGAGTTCTTGCTAAGGGAACACTGAATGTAGCAGGCATACCACCCCTTGAAGATGTCTATTGGGTCGATGGACTGAAGGCCAATCTGCTTAGCATTAGCCAGCTGTGTGATGGCCGGAATCAAGTTCAGTTCACAAGAAATTCCTGCCAAGTCTACGACAAACATGGCATCTGTGTGATGGAAGGAGACCGTGCTAGCAACAACTGCTATCTCCTAAGTCGTGCTACAACCCCAGCAGCAATCACATGCATGTTGAGCAGAACCGATGAAGTGAATCTATGGCATAAACGCTTGGGGCACATAAACTTCAGATCCTTGAAGTTCCTGGCCAACGAAAGGCTACTTGAAGGTATTCCTAATATTAGAGGTGATATGCAAATTATTTGTGGTGACTGTCAAGCAGGAAAGCAGACTAGAGCGACACACAAGAAAGTGGATAGAATCTACACCAAACGTCCCCTTGAACTGCTACATATGGATCTGATGGGACCAATGCAGGTGGAAAGTATTGGACGTAAAAGGTATGCTTTCGTGTGTATCGATGACTTCACCAGATTCTCTTGGATTATGTTCTTGCGAGAGAAGTCCGAAACAGTGCATGCTTTTGTTCAACTTGCTACCAGCCTGATCAATGAAAGACGAGATCAAGGAGAAAACCTATTGTCCATACGAAGTGACCATGGGCGGGAATTTGAGAATGAGAAGTTTGCGCAATTCTGTGATGAGCAAGGCATTGTTCATCAATTCTCATCCCCTATCACGCCTCAACAGAATGGCGTTGTAGAACGGAGAAATCGATCTATCCAAGAAATGACGAGAGTTATGTTGCATGCGAAGAACGTTCCACTAAATCTATGGGCTGAAGCTATGCTAACAGCTACCTACGTCCTGAACAGAGTCCTGATTCGCCCAGGAATGGACAAGACTAGCTATGAGTTATGGAAAGGAAGAAAGCCCACAGTTAAGCACTTCCACGTCTTTGGGAGTACTTGTTATATTCTGACCGATAGGGAGCAAAGGCAGAAACTGGATAGGAGGTGTGACGAAGGACTCTTCCTGGGTTATTCCCCAAACAGTAGAGCGTATCGAGTCTACAATAAGAGGACTAGATCTGTGATTGAATCAATCAATGTGGTGATCGACGACGCCAAGGACTCCCTAATGAGGAAGCAGCCAGATGATGATTCAGAAATGCATGACACTCACAAGCCTGTACAAGGATCTGTGCCAGATGCAAATTCAGAGGGTGTGCCTGAAACCGTACCAGACTTGACTGAGAAGGATGGTGAACTACAGATGCAAGATTCCTGCCATCAGCCAGTGAGAGTATATGTGCCAGATGCAAATTCTGAGATAGTTCCTGAGACTGTGCTAGACTCGGCCACGGGGGATAATGATGTTCACATGCAAGATGCTGATGAAAGTCAGGCGAATCAATCTCAATCAGGAGGCGGTGAAACCAGCCTGCAACCCTCCAGCAGAATCCAAAAGAATCATCCGATGTCCAGCATCATTGGAAATCCTCACGACAAGATCAGAACTAGAGGTAAACCTCACGTCAATTACAGAGATATGATAAATCATAGTTGTTATTTGTCAAAGGTGGAACCCAAGAATGTGAAGGAAGCTCTTCAAGATGACCATTGGATCACGGCCATGCAAGAGGAGTTGGGAGAATTCACTCGCAACGATGTATGGGATCTTGTACCTCGTCCAAATGGGGTCAACATCATTGGAACAAAGTGGATATTCAAAAACAAGACTGATGAAAGTGGCAACATTACGAGAAACAAAGCCAGGCTGGTAGCTCAAGGATACACACAGATAGAAGGGATCGACTTTGACGAAACGTTTGCTCCAGTAGCACGCTTGGAAGCCATTCGTCTTCTGCTTGCAGTGGCATGCTATCGCAAGTTCAAACTGTTCCAGATGGATGTAAAGAGTGCCTTCTTGAATGGTGTTCTATGCGAGGAAGTTTACGTGGCACAGCCTAAAGGATTTGAGGATCCTCATTATCCAGACCGTGTTTACAAACTGAAGAAGGCGTTGTACGGATTAAAGCAAGCCCCTAGAGCTTGGTATGAAAGGTTAACTCAATTCCTCATAAGCATGGGATACACTCGAGGAGGAATAGACAAGACAATGTTCGTAAGGAAGGACAACAAACACTTTATCATTGCCCAGATCTACGTAGATGACATAGTGTTTGGTTCTAACTCTCAGAAGATGGTGGATGAGTTCGTGGCCCAGATGCAAAACGAGTTCCAAATGAGTATGGTGGGCGAAATGAACTACTTCTTGGGATTGCAGGTTGTACAGTCAAAGGAAGGGATCTTCTTAACTCAGGCCAAGTATGCCAGAAATCTTGTCAAAAAATTTGGACTGGACAAGGCCACTCACAAGAGAACACCAGCTGCTACACATGTGAAGATCACCAAGGATGACGCAGGAAACTCAGTGGATCAGACCCTGTACAGGAGCATGATCGGGAGCTTGCTGTATCTGACTGCAACCAGACCAGATATCTGTCAAGCGGTGGGAGTCTGTGCTAGATATCAGGCCGATCCGAAGGAAAGCCACTTGCTTCAGGTAAAACGAATCATCAAATATGTCAGTGGTACTTCTGATCATGGTTTGTGGTATACTAGAGATACTAGTGGATGTATTGTTGGCTACTCAGACGCAGACTGGGCTGGCAATATCGAAGACAGAAAGAGCACCTCGGGTGGATGTTTTTTCGTAGGCAATAACCTAGTATCCTGGTTCAGCAAGAAGCAAAACAGTATTTCACTGTCCTCTACGGAAGCTGAATACATGGCTGCGGGGAGCTGCTGTGCTCAGATGATCTGGATGAAACAGATGCTCAAGGAAGTGGGACTGGATCAGAATACTATGACGCTATATTGTGATAATATGAGTGCAATCAGCATCTCCAAGGATCCAGTACAGCATTCGCGGACAAAGCACATTGACATTCGACACCAATTCATTAGAGAACTAGTTGAAGACAAAGTCATTAGTCTAATCCACATGCCAACAGAGAAGCAACTGGCAGATATTCTGACCAAGCCTTTGGACGCCGAGAGGTTTGAGACACTAAGGTCTGCACTTGGCCTTTGTGTCATACGAAACTAGTAGACTTCGTCGTCAAGGGCTGTCAGCTGAGCAGAATGCTTATCAGTATTGCTGACGTGCCAGGGAGTGGGAAGCAGTGTGCCAATTCCATCTGTACCAGCTTCTAGAAAGATAGCCAGCTTAGTATCTCGTATCTACTGTGCTGACGTGGAAACAATTAAAGAGGAAGATAATTCGGGATTTCTACAACGTCTCTTTATCCCGAAGACCGAGAAGACTGCTCGTCTGCTGAAACTAATCTTTGAATTTTCAAATCTGATTCAGTTCAAATTTCAGGTCTATTTAAGAAGGAGGCAAAAAGGCTGAACTCCATCCGCATTCAACCAAAAACCCTAAAGTGTTTTCTACAACAGTTGTTGTCCTCTCGGATAATAGTTGGCCTG
Source organism: Rhodiola kirilowii (assembly GCA_033675215.1). Classification (NCBI taxonomy): domain Eukaryota; kingdom Viridiplantae; phylum Streptophyta; class Magnoliopsida; order Saxifragales; family Crassulaceae; genus Rhodiola; species Rhodiola kirilowii. Next base: position 5,514,239 of record CM066194.1, read on the forward strand.
TTCAAAGATGGTAAACACAAGGAAAAGCAAATCCTCCGCCGCTGCAGAAGGAAGCTCCAAGCCTACGTCACGTCCAAAGACGCTAACCAAGGCGTCTATTGTGAAAGGTGAGACTTTTCGGTCCAAGAAGGCAACCCCAAAGCCTACCGTACCTGTGATTCCTCCTACGAAGGAATCTGCCAAGGCCGTCGATTTCACAACTGTGCCGTCGGCGACGCCTCACGACTCAGTCCTTCCTTCAAAGCATCCTGCGATTGAGGGGGAGTCGTCTCGACCAATTGACCCATCTCGTCTCAAGAAGAAGAGATCTGGTCCTGTCTCGTCTCCTAAAAGGGGGATTTCCACGGTGAACCCTAAAGTAGTGAAACTACAACCCCGTTCCTTATGAAATGAAGATCGCGTTTTGGGCAAGTCCGTACTAGCATCTAATTCATCTGTCATGCAGAAGAAGTGTTTTGCCTCAAATGTCAAGGGGGAGATTGTTGGAGTAAAATGTGCCATCTAGGCAAAACCAGATCTGTGCAAGAAGCTGTACTAGATTAAACAGACAGTTCCGAAAAATCAGCTCTATCCAGATCTTTCCGAACTGATTTATCTTTATCATATCTTTGCGTGCGCCACATCATCAAACCAGATTTTATCAAGATAAAGTCATGCAGATCTCAACGGAAGTCTTTCCTAGTTTATCTAGAGTTTCGGAAATTAAATCTAGGGTTTTCTTATCCCTTAGATCCACACGGCTACTATATAAAGAAGACTAGGGTTCTTCTTTAAATAAGCAAGCAACTTTCGAGATACACCGTGTGAGAAAGAGAGCCATCAATCAAGAGCAGAATACATCATTCTTGTCTACGAGCAGTCAAGCTGTTGTAGAAGGATTGTGGCTGCAAGTTGGTAAGCAAACTTGCTCCTTATTCTTGAACTTATACTTTGTTGCTGCGCAAATATTCTACCAGAAGTTCAAGAGGTGTTGTCGCTACACTGCCCTACCCAGTGCGTGTATTGCGACTCACACGTAGAGACCATCATCTCAACAAGGAGAATCTACTGCCGTAGGTTCCATTGCATCAGCCCCAGGAGGAGGCTCACGACGGTAGTCACTGGATCTAAGGGAAGCTTAGATCACACAATTCACTTGGAGGGTAGTATAGGTGTATCAGTAGTTTGATAGACTGTTCAGACGTTAATCTGTACTATATACCATAATAGTGAATTGTTCCTTGGACTTGGGAGAAGTCCCCCAGACGTAGGCTACATTGAGCCGAACTGGGTCACCAATTGCTTTGTGTCTTTTTTTCTGTTTTTACACCTCAGTCTGATTATATTGGTCTGTGGAACTAACTGTACCACTGAGTGTTCCATCTTTAGCTGGTACAGTTAAGTTGAACTCACGCGTAGCTATTTCAGTTTTAAAAGTTTTCTTCATTTGGAAACCATAGGATTGCAGATACCTTTTACTGTGTTCAACATACAGAGAAGAAAAATGATTACAAGTAAAATCTGGGAGATTGGTGGTGTACTGTACATGGCAGATTTGTAACACTGACATAGAGCTGGAGCCTGGATGTGTTTTGCTAAGTTGATCATTTTCCTTTTCGCCGCTTTTGAAGGGCGCTGCAGTCGGAGCAGTACCATTTTCCTTTTGGTTGTTCTTTCAAACCGACGCAGCCAAAGTGGAACCACTCGATCTTGCACTGTTTGACAAAATAACAGGTGTAGAGTGGGAGAGGTCATGTCAGAATTGAGATTGGGGAAATGTGTTTTTGAATGAAATTGAAAAGGCAAGCATACATTGGGGTTATCGCATGCAACCATCTCCCCATAGCTAACTTCGTTGCAGAGGCAGTAGGTTGGTTCATTTGGATCCACAGGTATATCTATGACAGTTGGATTCGAGGCTGATGTTGCTGCTTCTGTTGCCGAAGTGGATGCAGCCGCAATTGCCAATCGAGTCCTGCAAAACAGTGGCTCATTTGAAACAGTGCTTGTGATTCCATCATATGTCCGTGCCTACGATGAGGCTGCATTATGTTACACATTTTTTGACCGAATATGATATGCAAATCATTTCCGTGAATATCGTAATACCTATCATTATACACAGATATCCCTATTGTGAGAAATAAGAAATTTCTGTATAGCAATTAATAAATCAATTACAAGAACTCCATTTCACAGGCCCCTGAAAGGAGTTAGGTTCCATATTTGAATCCCTAATAAAAACAACCTCATTAAGATGATATAGTAGCAATTGCATGACAAACAACTGGCTCCCAAATTTCATTAAGATGGTTATTAATATTATTTGTAGCAATCTATTAATATTATTGTATTTGACAGAAATCAGAATGATATATATTTCAATTAATTAACAAGAGATGCCCAAGAAAAATATATACAAAATAAGATGGTTACTTTTTGCGCCCTCTCCCGCTTTCAGCATGTTTGCCAGATTTCTCAGGAGAAACAGGTGTGGTAATTGCAGTAGCACTCTCTGCAGAAAGAGCATATGTACATCATCCACAACTGAAATACTCACAATTCATAAGTGAAATATGCAAAAATATTCGAAGGATGTTCGTAAATGATCTGGAATAGATAAGTATTATAGTAATCCTGTGTTTTGAGTTCACTGCTTAAACAGGAGACTTACAAGCAACATGCATCAAATGTAAGACATAATGCCAAGAAGTTTTTTTAATTACCACGTCGAAGCTCTTCATCATATTTTTTCAAATATTGATCAAGCTGTTGTATATGTCCATCTACCTACAGCAGGGAAAGGAAACAAAACTGTTACTGCACACTAAAGGTGATCAATTCCGATAAGCCCTAAGTGGGTATTACTCATGTGAAGGTCACAACCAATCGTGTTGTAAGAGGAATTACCAACACAAAGCAGTTATATAAAAAGAGCACAACTTTGTCCGAGAGCAGTTATTACATGCCGATAGTTTCCTTCTTATCTTTGAAAGAGCAAATGCGGAATTAATTACATACAATTAATTACCAGAAAAGACGCAAAAGAAGCTAATAGTAACATCAAAGCGGAAAGAAAACCTAAAATCAGGTCTGCAGGGAGTGACTAACCTTATCAAGCTTAAGAACAGTTATATTAGCAAGACACAATCGAGGTTTAGTGAAGTACACTTTTAACTGTTGGGTAGTTAGAGACTACAACGTGAGAATGGCTGACTTTACTGTTCACATACAGTGCACGAAGAAATTAACCACTGCTTAAGCAGATAATTCAAGAGCAGGAAGGAAGTGATGATTAAATCAGATACCAAATCATACACTTGCTGAGCTATAGCAACTTTCTCGTCTGCAATCCTTAAGGAATGTTTTTGCTCTTCAAGAGCTTCTTCAGAAAATTTGATAAGAGACGGGTCATGGGTATTACCGGACCTAACTACTCGCTTCATTTCTTCTATCTCTTGTTCACATCGTTGTTCATTCTGCCGTTGATTTTCTGTTAATCGAAAAACAAAAGATTCAGGACAAATGTTCTTATTAATTATTGGTTCCCAAATAAAATAAGATGAGTGAGTCTGATGCGAAGGACTTAGATAGGAAGAACAGAGGAAGTTCTAAAGCTAGCGAGGATGAGAGTGTTTGAACTCGTTGCTGACCCAAATATAGAACTTTTTAATAACATCATGGGCCTGGGGAACTTATGCTACATAGAGCTGTCCACAAAAGTGGAAACGTTTGATACTTGGTTCAAGTGCTAAATGCCAAACTCTCATATATAAATGATACTTACAGGCCACAGTTTCGTCCCAAACATTCTTTGCCCTGTTAGATAGTCTACAAGACCAATCGCGTGTGGGACTTTAGTTTTAGCTCTAGTCGACCAACCTTTTAATATCTAAACAGCAGCCTTTCCAGTTCCAGCTAATGCTCAAGCCCAGAGATAGTTAATAATCATTTTATATCCAGCTAATTAAAGCAAATGCAGTTCCATAACTCAATTCGAACAAAAGGCTGAAGCAGTTCTGCAATACCATTGCCCTCGCATAAAAGCTGATAGCAAGTTATATATGACAACATAACCAGGCATGTGTCTATATGATAATTAAAACACGCGAGTCCTTATCATAAGCAAAAGTGAGTATCAATCCAACAGTCTGAGGTTGACGTGCAATCAAAATTACAATACACACAAGGTTCATCAATTACCTTGTAAACTTTTATCTAAATCGCGCAGCAAAGAATACTTGCGTTGTAGAATACTTGGAAGAGCCTCAAGATCTGCAGATACAGGACATATTGAATTTAACAAGGTAATGCCAGCAAGATTCGTTTCGCCACGAATACAAAAAATAAAATGACATGCTTTTGTAACAGGATAAAAAAAATCAAGTTTTCAATATTTGTTAATTACAAGTCAACTAAAAAAAAGAAAAATAAATGAAGCAGGCTTAACAAGAAAAATGTCAACTTAAAAAGTTAAAACACAGCCCCATCAGTTAACTTTAACTCTCATTAACAAAATCCAAAAGAACATCAACCCAAAACATACTGGCTCTTTCAGAGAATGACATATTTCCGTTAAGCAGCGGACCAAATTCAGTCCTCAACTCAAAAGCGGTCGTAAAGCATCCCTGCAGTCCCCAAAACCCTAAATCTATGATTTGGGGTTTCTTTTGCAATTCGAGATAGCGACTTCAATCTCCGGAATCCGGCAATTAGGATTTTCAGCGCAAGAATTTGGGTGGCTAGAATGTTGGGTTTCTACCTCAAATCGATTGATGTCATTGTTAGGTCGAATTGAAATTGCGGACGTTTACTCCATAGTTCATGGATAAATAAATAATTTCGCTTTTCAAAATTATACTCAGTAAGAAGCGATTATTATTTGTTTGTGTGTACAAACCAAATCATATATAAAAATTACAAATCGAATTTTAAGTTGACATGTGTCCCATTTAGTCGAAATTCCGAACAAATACACGGATGGGTATTATAATCATTTCACATTGAGGGGTAAAAATAAATAATGTTATTTTCAATTTAGTCCTTTTTTTAAGTCTGACCATCTATTTTAAATCTGATCATCATCTATTTTAAATCTGATCATCATCTATTTTAAATCTGATCATCATCTATTTTAAATCTGATCATCATCTATTTTAAGTCTGATTATTTATTTATTTTAAGTCTGATTATTTATTTATTTTAAGTCTGATCATCATCTATTTTAAGTCTGATCATCATCTATTTTAAGTCTGATCATCAACTATTTTAAGTCTAATTATTTATTTTTTTTAAAGTCTGATCATTATCTATTTTGATACTGATCATCATCTATTTTAAGTCTGATCATCATCTATTTTAAGTCTGATCATCATCTATTTTAAATCTGATTATTTATTTATTTTAAGTCTGATCATCATCTATTTTAAGTCTGATCATCATCTATTTTAAGTCTGATCATCATCTATTTTAAGTCTAATCATCATCTATTTTAAATCTGATTATTTATTTATTTTAAGTCTAATCATCATTTATTGATCATCATCTATTTTAAGTCAGATCATCATCTATTTTAAGTCTGATCATCATCTATTTTAAGTCTAATTTTTTTTTAAGTCTGATCATTATCTATTTTAAGTCTGATCATCATCTATTTTAAGTCTGATTATTTATTTATTTTAAGTCTGATCAACATATATTTTAAGTCTGATCATCATCTAAGTCTGATCATCATCTATTTTAAGTCTGATTATTTATTTATTTTAAGTCTGGTCATCATCTATTTTAAGTCTGATCATCATCTATTTTAAGTCTGATTATTTATTTATTTTAAGTCTAATCATATATTTTAAGTTTGATCATCATCTATTTTAAGTCTGATTATTTATTTATTTTTAAGTCTGGTCATCATCTATTTTAAGTCTGATCATTATCTATTATAAGTCTGATCATCATCTATTTAAGTCTGATCATCATCTATTTTAAGTCTGATTATTTATTTTTTTAAGTCTGATCATCATTGAATTTTACTGTAGCAAATTTTAGGACGATTATACCCCTCCTATCTTTTATGTATTTTTAAATAAGTCCGCGTGTGTTTTTTTTATTTACAAAAAGAACCCCGAACGGGATGAATTATGATTGGTCGATTTTTACACGTGTCAATTTTTTATGAGTTTGTAGTTTTTATTTATAATAGTGGTTTGTATTTGATCCAAACTGCTTTTGTTATTTCATGAATTTATAAACGTATTTTTATGCCCATTGAAAAAAACGTATTTTTATGGATTAAAAATCATACATAATTTGTCACGCATGATGGTCTTTTGGGTTAAAGAATCCGTGATGATCCTTTACATTTTACTATTCCTTTTCTTTTTATTTGTCTCGTCTCGCGTGTGGATGCTTCCTAAATTTCTTTTGGATGCTTTCTTCGTCCCGCCGAAAAATGTACCGAATGTATTTTTTAATTAAAAGAAAATCATACTTAATTTATGCACAACATTTTTATTTTTAGTAATATCAAATTCTACCGGGTAGTGCGAAAGGGAATAAGATTCGGTGGTGCGCAATTAACTATTATGATATAAAATTTGTGTCGTTTCAATCAAAACCGCGCCGTGTAAAAAAAAATTCAAAAACATGTCAAAATGCCAAAATTTTATTGTAGCGCCGTTACTTTCTCGTTTGCTACATTTGACTAGCGATTACCAAACCCAAAAGAATTTACATTTTTTGAACCAATATTTATTCATTCAAGCAAATCATATATATTTATTGATCCAACATGGAATTACACATTTTTTGTTTGTTGCTCGTTGTAAGAGTTGTTTCATGATTTGCAATATGGTTTAGCTTCACCAACCTCACTCAACTCATCCAACGGCTCAAATCATCCCATCCCCAGATCAATCAAATCTCCACCATTCAATCAAATTTGGTGCAAAGTAATCCACAGCAACTCCAATATCACATTTATGCTTCTACAGTTCTACTCCAGCTCCAGCCCAGCATATATAAGAATCATTTTGAACACAACATAAGCATCCCTCAACCTCACAGCAATACCAAAAATTCCTAAACACATCGTCCATCCCCTTCAGCATGTCTACGCCTTCGATTTCCTCGGCGCCTTTCAGCTTCGCTGTGCTCGCTTTGGCAATTGTTCTATCACTTCTAGGCCATGTAAAAGGCCTGGAAGACGAACCGGTTATTTTATACATGCATGACATACTTGGAGGAAGCAATCCTACAGCCAGGCCAATAACCGGCTTGCTAGGTAACATCTACAGTGGCCAAGTGCCCTTCGCTAGGCCGATTGGTTTCCTACCACCTGGCGGCGGAGTAGCTATTCCTAACGCCAATGGCGCTGTCCCAACTGTCAATGGCATAAACGGAATTCCATTAGGAACTGGCTTAGCTGGAACTACGTTTGCTGGAACAAACGGTAACCAAAATGGAAACAATCTCAACGCGCAGCAAATTGGACCTGATGGATTAGGACTCGGGTTCGGGACTATTACTGTGATCGACGATCTTTTGACCACTGATCCTGATTTGGGAACTCAAGCAGTTGGAAGAGCTCAAGGGATTTATGTAGCCAGTTCGGCGGATGGAAACACGCAGATGATGGCATTTACAGCGATGTTCGAAGGAGGGGAATATGGCGACAGCTTGAACTTCTATGGTATTTTTAGAATTGGGAGTCCTATGTCTCGCTTGTCGATCACTGGCGGGACTGGGAAATTTAAAAATGCATGTGGATTTGCGGAGGTAAGGTCGCTGATCCCATCAGGTCAGACTGTGACGGACGGTGCGGAGGCATTGCTGAGGATCGCTATACATCTGAATCACTGAGGATTTAAATGTTGCTTTGGGTTTGTGTGAAGAATGATTTATTTGCTTGTTATTTATAAAGTCCTAAACTGTCTGCAATGAATTTGTGTAAATGTGTACCAGTTGGCGTTTTAATCTTTATACACTATTTATTTTTGTTTCACTTAACTTAAATCAACTTAATTTCAGCTTAAATAATTTGACTTAAAATCGAACCAAACGCTGTCTTCTTCTGCATTTCAACTTCCACTCTCTATTCGAAAATTTCTAACTTTCGAAATGCAAAACTATCCATCGTCAGTGTCGCTCAAAACCCTTTTCATCCTGATCCCAATTTCGCTCTTTTCGATCCTCGTTTTCGTCTCTGTGTCGCTGAAATCGACACCTCAGCCACCGCCGTCATCGGATCCGTATCTGTTCCCGTCGACAACGATTCAGCACACTCTTTTTCTCAACCCTAATTCGTCTTCAAACTTAGATCCTGCATCGTTCCCTTCCCCGCCTTCGATTGCGTACTTCATATCCGGATCATATGGAGACCTTGATCGGATTGAGCGGCTGCTGTACGCGGTGTACCATCCGAAGAACTTCTACTTGCTGCATTTGGATCGGTTCGCGCCGCAGCAGGAACGGGATGAGCTGGCGATGAGGGTTCAAGGGGTGTCGATTTTTGAAGCGGCGAGGAATGTGTTTGTGGTTGGGAAGGCGGATTTTGCGTATCAGAAAGGCTCCACCTTTATCTCGGCCACGCTGCGTGGGGCGTCGATATTGCTGAGATTGGCTGCGAAGTGGGATTGGTTTGTGAATCTGAATGCCAAGGATTATCCACTTGTGACTCAAGACGGTACTTTTATTGACGAATTCTTAGTGATTTTTAGATATTAGGGTTTATGTGTTGATGTGTATTATGTTTTGGGGTTTTCAGATCTCCTGCACATATTGTCATATATGCCAAAGAATCTCAACTTTGTGAATCACACCAGCTACATTGGATGGAAAGAGTATGCTCCTGCCTCTAAAAATCTGAACTTTGTGATCTGCTATCCGTATTGAAAGTGCTAAAAGTGTTCCTAATTCGGAACATTTTTTCTTTCTTTGGTGCATTGTAGGTCGAGGAGGATGAAGCCAATAATAGTTGATCCAGGGTTGTATCTGCAAGAGAAGACTGAGATGTTTCATGTTGCACAGAAGCGGGATTTGCCACATGTCTTTCGGTTGTTTACAGGTGATCACTTTTACTATCATTGCAGCTTAGTTGGTATGAAAAGCTTTATTATTTTCGCTGACGTACCAAGAATCAGAAAACCATTTTGTTAGAGAACATGTATTTCGGGTGCTAGATATGAACCGAGTGTTTCAAAGTGAAACTCAAATTCATTTGTATAACTTTTACTTCGATTAGTTTTGGGTGGAAACCTGTCTATTGAGATCTTCAAGATGTGTGGTTGGGCCCTGATGATATCACGATACCTTATGATCATAGAGCATTAGCTCTTTCTGATATGCTGGATGAGAAGGCTTGTTAAGTTTTACTTTTTTGTTCAAGATAGGCTTAAGAATCTTTCTTATGTCATTGTAATGTGACATTATAATGAAAGTTCTATTTTTGCAGGATTATCAACTGTTGTGTTAACTCGTGAATTTATTGAGTTCTGCATATTGGGCTCCGACAACTTCCCACGGACGTTACTAATGTATTTTGCAAACATGCCTTCATCACAACTTAACTACTTCCCCACTGTCGTATGCAACTCCAAACAGTTCAAAAGAACCATTGTAAACGGAAATTTACAATACACTGCATTCGGGAACAACTCCAGGGACGCTTTCCCTAGACCACTCAATCTTAACGACTTTAAAGACATGAAAAAAAGTGGAGTGGCCTTTGCAGCGCAGATATCAGATTTGCAACTCCTTGACTACATCGACCGGCACTTGTTGGGCCGTCACTCTGGTCAACTGGTGCCAGGTGGTTGGTGTATAGGGGATCTTTTGAATGGAACATGTTCAAGTTGGGGAGATGCGGACATTTTAAGACCTGGACTTAGGTCGATGAGGCTTGAAAAGCATATCCAAAAGTTGCTTGCAGATGGAGCATTTGTGTCACATCAATGCCCAGTTGAGTGACATTCATTTCTCTTGGAAACAGGTCATGTACTTGTGCGCTACCCTGGGCTCAACATGATTATCACAGTGTCCCCCCCGAAGATTTATAAATTGTAAGTAACTTAATGTAGCATGGTGATTTGTTTACTAAATTAGTCACACAGGTCAAATGTCATAGAAGGAAATCACAACCTGTTGTATTTGTAATTTAATGTAAAATACGTCCTGATTTTAAATTCCAAATCATTTTAATCTATGTAATCCTGATTTGTTTTATCCATCAGGTCACATTATATTTATTCAAAATCAGTTTTAAATTTTAGATTTTTCATTGTGATTCTCAATACTTTATAATTTTTGGTGCATTCATCTCTTATCTCTTGGAATTGTATTATTTATAATTTCAGCCTGCCAATTTCAATCTGAAACCTGAGTAATTTTAATTGATATCTAAAGGCTGTTGATGTAGACCAAATCTTCGTTTAGATTGAAATTCTTGAAATGAGAAGCTCTAATGCATACCGCTAACTCGCACATGATTAGCCATGGAACTTGGAAGTAAACTGGTTCATTTTGAACAGAATAAGACAATTGGTGGTGGAAAAAATTTACAGAACGATAGATGTGAGGACTCACAAGACCAAGGATGGGACTGCAAGTACATGATGGGGTGCTCACAAGACCAACGACTTCAAATGACGAGTATTAGGCACATGATAAAAAAAAACCAAGGACATGAACGATGTGAGGACTCACACGAATGGTTCATTCACATGATCACCAGACAGGTGCGAATTTCCACCAATGGAATTCTATATATGAATACAAAACAACGCTTTAGACTATATAATATACATACAAGCCTAATGCTGATCCGACACAAGAGATTTAAGAATCATTTGTCGGCTCTTTCCTTCCCTGTGTTAAACTGAATCAATCATGAATATACCGTACCGTATACACGAAGAAAGATACATGGAGGCTGCTATCTCGGTAGTTATGCGGTATAAATGGCGACATGAAATCTTCAAGTCCGGATCAGGTTCACCTGGAAACATTATGCCACTTTTTAAGTGGAAGAATTAATGTGTAATAGCTACGTGTGTGATGAGCTTAACTGTTTCAGTGAGTTGTAGCACAGAGTGTGATACAGTTACTTGCACAGACTAAGGTAAATGAACGTAAGGTGCAAAACAGTAAAGGACACAGAACACTTGGTGACCCAGTTCGGCTCAATGTAGCCTACGTCTGGGGGACTTCTCCCAAGTCCAAGGAACAATTCACTATCACAGTATATAGTACAGATTGACGTTCGAACAGCCTTTCAAACTACTGATCCCCTATACTACTCTCCAAGTGAATTGGGTGATCTAACCTTTCCTTAGATCCGAAGACTCCTGTCTTGCACGTCCAGACCTCCTCCCGAGGCTGATACAGTCGAACCTACCACAGCAGATTCTCCTGGCAGTGTTTGTCGTCTCTTGTGTGAGTCGAACAGCGAGCACAAAATTGTACAACGCAGCGACGACACCTCTTGAACTCTGAAAGTATTTATGCGCAGCAGCAATGTATGAGTTCAAGAAACAAAAGCAAGTTGCTTACCAACTTGCGGCCTCAATCCTTCTACGACAGCTCGAAGACTCGTAGCTTAGAATGATGAATTCCGCTCACTGATTGAAGGCTCCTCCACACGGCGTTTCTCTGGTTTTTCATGTGTGTTGAATAATGAACCGTGGTCTTCTTTATATAGCAGCCGTGTAAACTTGAAGAGCAAGAAACCCTAGATTTGATCTCCTAAAAACCCTAGATAAGATAAGAAATAATTCTGTTGAAATCTGCATATGTTTATCTCATCTGAGTCGGTTTGGTGACGTGGCGGACGAGAATATCCAGATGATATCTTTCTTTCCTAAAACTCAGCAACTGTCCTGATTTTTCGGAACTGAAAGATACACCTTGCACAGATTCTAGCACAGACCAATTCGAGTACTTCTTGTACAGATTTGTGTTTTGCCTATATGGCACTTTATGCTCCAACAATCTCCCCCTTGACATGTGAGGCAAAACACTTCTTCTGCATGACCTGATTCATTCCAGTCTTTGCATCGTTCGCAAAAACACCATCAACAAGAACGCCACACAATAAAGAACGCCACACAATAAAACCACCACATTGCAGAGTTCTCCCCCCTTTTTGACTCAACAGTGGCAAGGGACTACTCCTCTTCATGATCATCTCTACGACAATACCCTCTTCAAGCCTTTCTACGATAATACTGCTCCGGCTAACTGATCCAGGAGCTTGCACAGTTTGATTGAAAAACAACTCCCCCTTACTACATGGCACGTCAGCAACACTTATAATAGTTCTGCTCAGCTGACTGCCCCTGATGTCAAGGTCTTTTAGTTCTTCATAACACAAAGGCCAAGTGCAGACCTTAGTGTCTCAAGCCTCTCAGCGTTCAACGGCTTCGTCAGAATATCCGCTAGTTGTTTCTCTGTTGGCATGTGGAACAGACTGATGAGTTTATCTTCAACTAGTTCTCTAATGAAGTGATGTCTTATGTCAATGTGCTTTGTCCGCGAATGCTGTACTGGATCCTTAGAGATGCTGATTGCACTTATGTTGTCACAGTATAACGTCATGGTATTCTGCTCCAGTCCCACTTCCTTGAGCATCTGCTTCATCCAAAGCATTTGAGCACAACAGCTCCCCGCAGCCATATACTCCGCTTCAGTAGACGATAATGAAATACTGTTCTGCTTCTTGCTAAACCAGGATACAAGGTTATTGCCCACGAAGAAGCATCCACCAGAAGTACTCTTTCTGTCCTCGATGTTACCAGCCCAGTCTGCATCAGAGTATCCAACAATACAACCACTTGTATCTCTAGTGTACCACAGACCATAATCAGCAGTACCACTTACATATTTGATGATCCTCTTCACCTGCAACAAGTGACTTTCCTTCGGATCTGCCTGATACCTGGCACAGACTCCCACTGCTTGACAAATATCTGGTCTGGAAGCAGTCAGGTATAGCAGACTCCCGATCATGCTTCTATACAAGGTCTGGTCCACTGAAGCTCCTGCATCATCCTTGGTGATCTTCACATGTGTAGCAGCTGGAGTTCTCTTGTGGGTAGCTTTGTCCAGTCCAAACTTCTTTACTAGATTTCTCGCATACTTGGCCTGAGTCAAGAAAATCCCTTCCTTCGACTGTACAACCTGCAGCCCCAAGAAGTAATTCAATTCACCCACCATGCTCATTTGAAACTCGCTTTGCATCTGAGCCACGAACTCATCCACCATCTTTTGAGAATTAGAACCAAACACGATGTCATCGACGTAGATTTGAGCGATGATAAAGTGTTGATTATCCTTTTTCACGAACATCGTCTTGTCTGTTCCTCCTCGAGTGTATCCCATGCTCATGAGGTACCGCGTTAATCTTTCATACCAAGCTCTAGGGGCCTGCTTGAGTCCATATAAGGCCTTCTTTAGTTTGTAGACATGATCCGGGCAGTGTGGGTCTTCAAAACCTTTAGGCTGAGCCACGTACACTTCTTCAAATAGTAGACCGTTCAAGAAGGCACTCTTTACATCCATCTGGAACAGTTTGAACTTCAAGTAACAAGCGACTGCGAGGAGAAGTCGAATAGCTTCCAGGCGTGCAACGGGGGCGAAGGTCTCGTCAAAATCAATACCCTCTATCTGAGTGTATCCTTGAGCAACCAGCCTGGCTTTGTTTCTCGTAATGTTGCCACTTTCATCTGTTTTGTTCTTAAATATCCACTTTGTGCCAATGATATTTACTCCAATTGGGCGGGGAACTAGATCCCATACATCGTTGCGGGTGAATTCTCCCAACTCTTCTTGCATGGCAGTGATCCAATGATCATCTTTCAAGGCCTCCTTTACATTCTTTGGTTCCACCTTCGACAAATAGCAGCTATGATTAATCATCTCTCTGTAATTAACATGAGATTTACCTCTAGTCTTGATCTTGTCTTGAAGGTTCCCAATGATACTCGTGAGAGGATGATTCTTCTGGATTCTGCTTGATGGTTGTATGCTTGAGTCACCACTTCTTGATTGAGTTTGATTCACCTCACTTTCATCAGCATCTTGCATGTGTACGTCATTATTCTCCCGAGCCGAGTCTAACACAGTCTCAGGCACAACTTCAAAATTCGCATCTGGTATATACTCTTGTACAGGCTGATGGAGTGTATCTTCAGAATCTTGCATATTTGTATCATCATGTTTCTCGGCTGAATCTGGCACCGTTTCAGGCACAATTTTGGAATTTGCATCTGGTACAGACCCTTGTATAGGCTTAGGACGAGTATACTGAGTCTCCATATCATCATCTGATTCTTGCCTTAGGTGTGAGTCCTTGGCATCATCGATTACAACATTGATTGACTCGATCACTATTCTGGTTCTCTTATTGTAGACACGATAGGCTCTGCTGTTTGGAGAATAACCCAGGAACAGTCCTTCATCACACCTCCTATCCAGCTTCTGCCTTTGCTCCCTATCCGTCAGCACATAACAAGTGCTACCAAACACGTGGAAGTGCTTGACTGTGGGCTTTCTTCCTTTCCAGAGCTCATAGCTGGTTTTGTCCATCCCTGGTCTAATCAGAACTCTGTTCAGGACGTAGGTAGCGGTTGACATAGCTTCGGCCCATAAGTGCAAAGGGACGTTCTTTGCATGTAGCATGACTCTTGCCATTTCTTGCACAGTTCGATTTCTCCGCTCAACTACTCCATTTTGTTGTGGTGTGATGGGAGATGAGAATTGATGTACAATACCTTGCTCATCACAGAACCGTGCAAACTTCTCATTCTCAAATTCCCTCCCATGATCACTTCGAATGGACAAAAGATTTTCTCCACGATCTCTCCTCTCATTGATCAGTAGTGTAGCAAGTTGTATAAAAGCTTGCACAGTCTCAGATTTCTCACGCAGGAACATGATCCAAGAGTATCTGGTATAGTCATCTATGCATACGAATGCGTACCTCTTTCGACCGAGACTCTCCACCTGCATAGGTCCCATCAGGTCCATATGTAGTAGCTCCAGCGCACGCTTTGTGTAAACTTTATCCACCTTTTTGTGTACTGCTCGAGTCTGCTTTCCTGCTTGACAATCACCACAAATAATTTGCATATCACCTCTGATAACAGGAATACCTTCAATCAACTTCTCATTGGAGAGAAATTTCAGAGATCTGAAGTTGATGTGTCCCAGGCGTTGATGCCAAAGATGTATTTCATCGCACCTACTCAGCATACAAGTAACTGCTCCTGGAGTTGCAGCACGACTTAGTAAGTAGCAGTTGTTGCTTGCACGGTCTCCTTCCATTACGCAAACTCCGTGTTTGTTGTAAACATGGCAAGAGTTTCTTGAGAACTGTACCTGATTACTGTTATCGCACAGTTGACTGATACTAATCAGGTTGGCTTTTAACCCGTCAACCCAGTAAACATCATCAAGGCGTGGCATGCCTGGCACATTCAGTGTTCCCTTGGCTAGAACTCTTGCTCTTTTTCCGTCACCAAATGTCACATGGTGGCCGTTGATCTGTCTCAGATTGGTTAGGTATTCTCGAACTCCAGTCATGTGTCTTGAGCAGCCGCTGTCAAAGAACCAGCTCTCTTCATCTTCCTTGTCAGTTGAACTGTACGAGACATAGCAGCATTGATCATTCCTTGGTCTCCACACCATTCTGCCTCGTCTCCTTGTTGGTTCTTCATACTGGCTGTCACGTCTATAACGATAACAATGACGTTTGATGTGTCCAGGTATGTTGCAGTAGTAACACATCCTAGCACGTTGCCATTCTTCAGCTCTTGGGACACGATACCAACTGTCACCTTCTCTGGCACAGACAGACTCATCAGTTGTCTTGTGCTTGTTGTCTTTAGGAACTGTGCCACTGGCCTTCACAAACTTCGTATCACCACTTTTCTTCTTCCCAGTGAATCCAAGCCATGTAGTATCTTTCATTCTCTTCTGCATAGACAAGATCTGGTTCAGATTTCTGGACCCTGTGTTCAGGCTGTTCAGGACCTTCTTGATTGAAGCCATCTCCTTCAAGAGCTTCTTCGATTCTTGTTTGTCTCCTTCAGCCTTTTGTTTCAGATTTTCTACTTCTTTCTCCAGATTTTCTTTCTCCTGTGCAAGGGTGTCGACTTTGGATTTCAGTTCCTGCTTTTCCAGCTTCAAAGAGATAACCCCTGCATTTAGTCTCCTGTTAATGTCTACCAGCTCAGTCCACTTTGAGAACAATAGTGCATATTTCTCAGCGATGCACTCATCAGTGATTTCTTCTCCATCACTTTCTTCGGCTTCGCTCTCTTCAATATTGGAACCATCTTTGTGATCAGTGCTGGAACAGTCTGTGACACAGTCTATCATGCTTGTCAGTGCAACAAAGTTGCTTGTCTCTTCCTCCTCTGTGCTCTCTTCGGTCTCGTCATCACTCCAGCTGATATTCAGGGACTTGCCATTCTTCTTCTTCAGGGTGTTAGCACACTCTGCTTGTATGTGGCCGTAACCTCCGCATTCCCTGCACTTTATTCCTTTGGTCCGTCCACTATTCCCGTTCTCCTTCTGGTCAGACTGTCTCTCCCGCGGCTGGAAATCCACTCTCCTGGCATCTAAATTTTTAGACTGATTCAGGCTGTTCTGGCTAGCACCTCTACGGTTGATCTTCTTCAATAGTTTATTGAAGTTCTTCGTGAGTAACGCTAGTTCCTCACTCACTCCATCAGTGGATTCATCGTCTACCACAGTCTCAGCCTTGAAACCTACAGATTTAACCTTGGGTTCTGGTACAGTCAGATGTTGCAGTTCATAAGTGCATAGGTTGCCAATCAACTCTTTCCAGCTCATGGTCTTTGTATTGTTTGCCTCTTCTATAGCAGTCACCTTCATGGCAAATCGTTTAGGTAAAGACCTCAGAATCTTTTGCACAACCTTCTCTTCGGGTAGAGCTTCACCAAGGGTAGATGCCTCATTCACAATATCACAGACTGGCATTAAAGTCCTTGATGGATTCATCCTCATGCATCTTTAGCTCCTCAAATTTGGATGTCAACATCTGAATTCTGGACTGTTTCACCTTGTCAGTTCCTTCAAAGTGAGTGGACAAGGTATCCCATGCCTCCTTAGCGCTTTCACAGTTCAGGATGAGTTTGAAAATTGACTCGTCAACAGCTGAGAAGATGGCATTTAGAGCTTTGGCATTCCCCATTGCGAGACGCTCTTCCAGGTCAGACCATTCTGTTTCTGGTTTGGGAACAACCTTACCATCATCAGTCGCCAGCAAGGGAGGGGTCCATCCAGTTAGCACAGATCTCCATGCTTTTTCATCCACATTTTTGATGAACGCCTTCATCCTGGCTTTCCAGTAGCCATAATTAGGCCCTTCTAACAGCACCGGGCGAGTAGTGCTTTGTCCTTCCTTGATGCTCATCTAAAAACAGTAGCTAGCTTCCCAAGATCCAACTCCGTATGTTGAGAACCTGCTCTGATACCAATTGTAATAGCTACGTGTGTGATGAGCTTAACTGTTTCAGTGAGTTGTAGCACAGAGTGTGATACAGTTACTTGCACAGACTAAGGTAAATGAACGTAAGGTGCAAAACAGTAAAGGACACAGAACACTTGGTGACCCAGTTCGGCTCAATGTAGCCTACGTCTGGGGGACTTCTCCCAAGTCCAAGGAACAATTCACTATCACAGTATATAGTACAGATTGACGTTCGAACAGCCTTTCAAACTACTGATCCCCTATACTACTCTCCAAGTGAATTGGGTGATCTAACCTTTCCTTAGATCCGAAGACTCCTGTCTTGCACGTCCAGACCTCCTCCCGAGGCTGATACAGTCGAACCTACCACAGCAGATTCTCCTGGCAGTGTTTGTCGTCTCTTGTGTGAGTCGAACAGCGAGCACAAAATTGTACAACGCAGCGACGACACCTCTTGAACTCTGAAAGTATTTATGCGCAGCAGCAATGTATGAGTTCAAGAAACAAAAGCAAGTTGCTTACCAACTTGCGGCCTCAATCCTTCTACGACAGCTCGAAGACTCGTAGCTTAGAATGATGAATTCCGCTCACTGATTGAAGGCTCCTCCACACGGCGTTTCTCTGGTTTTTCATGTGTGTTGAATAATGAACCGTGGTCTTCTTTATATAGCAGCCGTGTAAACTTGAAGAGCAAGAAACCCTAGATTTGATCTCCTAAAAACCCTAGATAAGATAAGAAATAATTCTGTTGAAATCTGCATATGTTTATCTCATCTGAGTCGGTTTGGTGATGTGGCGGACGAGAATATCCAGATGATATCTTTCTTTCCTAAAACTCAGCAACTGTCCTGATTTTTCGGAACTGAAAGATACACCTTGCACAGATTCTAGCACAGACCAATTCGAGTACTTCTTGTACAGATTTGTGTTTTGCCTATATGGCACTTTATGCTCCAACAAATGTAATGCTTAAGCTGCTGGATGAGGGCTTCAGATCATAATACCATCATAAATTGTCCACGCCCTGGGAAATAATGCATGATATGTTGAATGCTGGCCACTTAAATTCCATCCCCACGAGGATATTCCATCATCCCTATTTTTCCTGTTCCATCATGTAACGCTCTGTTTGGTTCTTGAATTCTTAGATGGAAAGAAAATATTAAGTAAAATAGCAAGGAAAGAAATTTCATGGAAAATGAAAGTTTCCATTTTGTGTGTGTGTTTGGTTGGGCATGGAAAATCTAAAGTAAAATTTAATGAAAAATAAGAGTATGTTTGGTTCATAGGAAAATAGCATGAAAAGAAAATATATCTTCAAATTCACTTGACTAAAAAGTTAATAAATTTCAGCAATTTCAACTCCTTTGCAAAAATGAAATCATCCTAACCAACGGCATATATAATCATATTATTATACTTAATCTATGTCTTCACAAAATACGTCACTCCAATAACCAATTTCATAGTATTTGCCTTTGCCCAACAAAAGAGTTGTGAGCCAGTAACGATGATATAGAATCTGTGTCATCCTCATTCCGCTCCTTCAACTCAAGTACTAGCAAGCCAAAAGTATGGGCTGGGACCTGATTGAAGCCACTTATTTTGCAACAATGTGAGGCAAAGTCAAAATCTCGACTTTCATTTGCACCTCAACAACCAACTACTATTCTCAACTATTAATGCTTAAGTAAATGCACTGTGCACTATGTAACAACTAATTCAACAAAAAAATGAAGCAGAGATCCCCGAGCAAAGTTGTGAAAGAGAATCAAGAACGTTTTTGGCATTTCTCAAATCTCATTATAATTAAAATAAACCAAACAAAGTAGACCAGTCGCATTATGCTCCTCATTCCAAAAATTTAAATCTCAGCAGCCAAACAAACAGTTCAATTTCCCATAACTCCAAACTCCATTCAATCAATTAAACCAAACAGCAATAAAGTTATTATCTTAGACATATAAGCAACACTGACAATGAGATATAACACAAGCTGTGGTATTTGATATGCAGCAAAAGGTTTCGGAAACTATGAATGAAATGAACCATAACGTGTCAATGTTTGTAATTTATTTCAAAACTAATGTATGCAGTGCATTATTCAAAACCATGTACATATGACCCACTTTTTCATGCCTTACATACTACTGTAGTTAAATTATCAAACACAACACAATATATAAAAAGAGTCTACATTTCCTTTTGGCTTATTTATTGCCTCCCACAGCCAGCATATGGCTTCCCCAATTGATAAAAAGAAAAGAGTCTACAATTGGTGATCAGAATTCATAACTGAAACTGTGTCAAAATGGCATGGAAAGGAGGCTAAAGCACACACGGATCATTGATATCTAAACTCCATCTTTACATTAAACTGCAACAGACAGAGACAAATCCATGGAATGACACTGCAATCAAAATCCATCATAAGACATTTATGTATCAAAAATGCTTAAATATTAACCCCTGTTTGGTTGCAGGAAAACTAATGGAAAACAAAGTTTTAGGGATAGAAAGTTAAATCAGGTTGTTTGGTTACAAAGAAAATAAATTAGAAAGAAAACCAATCAGAAATTGGATTGGAAAATTGGTTCGATTTTCCTCAAAATATTTTTGCCCGAAATTCAGATGAAAACGAAAATCCACAGTCGACGACTTCCATTTTATTTCATCAACGCAATCAGGCGGCGACCACCTGCAACTCGTTCAAACTCTATATTCAATCGGCAATCGGGCCTCAATGCAACAGGGTTCCGTTTCGTGCACCAGGCGCTCTGACTACACGTAAATACCCTGTTCAGAATAGCCACTGGGCCTGACTTGGGCTCCACTTCACAGTACCTTTGTTCATCTAGAAGTGGAAGGTGGAAAAGGATCTTGAATGACTTGGTGCCAACAGCCATCACCGCAAATTCAGATATTCCCCTATACAATATTTTGGAAATCCCGCCTCAAAACATGTCTCCAATGATTGGTACTTTGTTGGGTGTGTGGCTTATCGGTTGTACCTTCACAGTCCTTCGAAGCTGCTACCCTTCAGATTCAGCTGCTTCAATGGTATCGATCTGAGGCATAAGCGTAGTCTATCTCTGTTAAAACCAACATCCGAACCATAGACCTGAGATGTAATCTTCCTCGCCCGACTCACCATCTCGCGCCCATGCATGTTTGCGTCCTCTCGATTCACCGTTTATTTCTCTCTTCGAACTGAAGCTCGTCTTCAGGGATTCTTGTTTTCCTCTAATTTTTAAGTGGAAAATATTCTGAGAAAATTGTTATAATTTTCTTTGGGTGCGGTTCAGGTACAAACCAAATTATAAATAAAAACTACAAACCAATTTATAAGCTGGCACGTGTCCCATTTTAGTCGAAATCCCGAACAACACACGGAGGGGTATTATAGTCATTCCACACAGAGGGGTATAAACCTAATAATGTTATTTTCAATTTAGTCCAAGAGTAGTTAATGATCAGACTTAAACTTGGCAATGATCAGACTTAAAAAGAAGCAATGATAAGACTTAAAAAGCAGCAATGATTAGACTTAAAAGACTTAATGATCAGACTTAAAATAGACAATGATCAGACTTAAAAAGCATCAACGATCAGACTAAAAAAAGACCTAATGATCAGACTTAAAAAGAAGCAATGATCAGACTTAAAAAGCAGCAATGATCAGACTTAAAAGACTTAATGATCAGACTTAAAATAGACAATGATCAGACTTAAAAAGCAGCAACGATCATACTAAAAAAGACCTAAAGATCAGACTTAAAATAGATAATGATCAGACTTAAAATAGATAATGAACAGACTTAATGATCAAACTTAAAAGACTTAATGATCAGACTTAAAAGACTTAATGATCAAACTTAAAAGACTTAATGATCAGACTTAAAAAGAAGCAATGATCAGACTTAAAAAGCAGCAATGATCAGACTTAAAAGACTTAATGATCAGACTTAAAATAGATAATGATCCGACTTAAAAAGCAGCAACGATCAGACTAAAAAAGACCTAATGATCAAACTTAAAATAGATAATGATCAGACTTAAAAGACTTAATGATCATACTTAAAAGACTTAATGATCAGACTTAAAATAGATAATGAACAGACTTAGAAGACTTAATGATCAGACTTAAAATAGATAATGAACAGACTTAAAAGATTTAATAATCAGACTTAAAAGACTTAATGATTAGACTTAAAATAGATAATGACCAGACTTAAAAGACATAATGATCAGACTTAAAAGACTTAATGATTAGACTTAAAAATTGGTAATTAAAAGACTACAAATCGATAATGATTGGACTTATAGAGAAAATAATCAGACTTAACATTGGTAACTAAAAGACTACAAATTGAGAATGATCAGACTTAAAAACAACAATGATCAGACTTAAAAACAGCAATGATCAGACTTAAAACAAGCAATGATCAGACTTACAAAGCAATGATCAGACTTAAAACTAAAGAAGTTTAAAACACGAATTTGACCCTCTAGATGATCGAATTTGCCCTAAAAATGCCGAGCTCCTGCGATGCTGTGAGTTCTTCTCAGAATGTCGTTCTGCTCAAAATAAGGTATTATGGACTGAAAACGGACACTGGCAACTCAAAATCTGCTATTTCCCCACAACCTTAGTTATCGCTAATCTGTCTGCATCATTTTATGATCAGACTTAAAATTGATAATGATCAGACTAAAAATTGATAATGATCAGACTAAAAATTGATAATGATCATACTTAAAATTGATAATGACCATACTTAAAATTTATAATGATCGGACTTAAAAGACTTAATGATCAGATTTAAAAATAGACAATGATCATTGTTTTTTTTAAGTCTGATCATTGTTTTTTTAAGTCTGATCATTGTTTTTTTAAGTCTGGTCATTACTGGTTTAAGTATGGTCATTACTGGTTTAAGTCTGATCATTACTGGTTTAAGTCTCATCATTATTTTTTAAGTCTGATCATTGTTTTTTTTAAGTCTGATCATTGTTTTTTTCAAGTTTGGTTATTATTGGTTTAAGTCTGATCATTATTTTTTTTAAGTCTGATCATTACTGTAGCAAATTTTGGACGATTATACCCCTCATATATTTTATGCATTTTTAAATAAGTCCGCTTGTGTTTTTTTCTTTACAAGAAGTACCCCGCACTCGATTAACTCTGATTGGTCGATTTTTACACGTGTCAATTTTTTATGGGTTTTTAGTTTTTATTTATAATTTTAGTTTGTATTTGATCCAAAACCATTTTCTTTTTATTTTATTTCCATTTCATTTTTCCAGTAACCAAACAGGAGATAATTTCCATTTCCCACTAACCGCCCTCAAAAAGACTTTCTATATTCTCAAATTTCCAGCAACTAAGCATGGGTAAGATAATTGCATTAAGTTTGAATAACTAGCTTGGCTGTAACAGGATTAGAACAGTAAGTAAAGCTGCAAAACCCTACAAATTCACTGAATTACGAAGCACGGTAGCTTTCTCGATCAATTTCTTTCTCGATCAATTTCGATGCCGCGAGCTATAAAAATCAAAATCAGATCGTCATTTCAAAAAATCAAAATCAAAATTAAATTCTATCCGAAACTATGTCCGTGTTCGCTTCTCTCAGTTCAAATCACTCCCGAGCGAAGTCGCCTGAGCCTCCGGTGTGGCCTGCGCCGGTAGATGATGCTCAGGTGTTGCCTGAGCCGGTACATGCTGATACTCCGGTGTTGCCTGAGCAGGTAGATGATGCTCCGGTGTTGCCTGAGCTGATACATGCAGATCCTCCGGTGTTACCTGTGCCGGTAGATGATGATGCTCCGGTGTTGCCTGAGCTGGTACACGCTGATCTGGTGAAGTCGCCGTAAGTTAACTTTTTATGAACATTTGAAATCGCAGATGGTTGTATATCAATTGATTTATAAAATTATATTATATGCTGGTGACAGCAAGGACAGTGGTGACAGAGAAGGTGATAGTGATGAGAGTGAAGGTGATAACTGATAATGATGACAGCAGCGACGATGAGTCTGAGTCTGCCTTTGACTGACTCTATTTCAGGTATGTAAACTCTAGGTATCTAAATTCTAAAGGGATTAGGAGTATTATTTCTGATCACATTACTCTACATGCAGATGTCTACATGCGCTCTGAAGCTGAAGGACTACTTTTTTTCTTCCACTCTTCAGAATATGACTTTTTTCAACAGCTAAAGGTCAGTTAATACTGTAAATAATTGACCTCAAGACATGTAGTTCTCTTACAAGTGTTACAATAATTACATTTCTATGAAAATTGGTCATTCCTGATGACCTTCAAGGGATCTATGATTCAAGTGTCGATCATGTTTACATATGTAACTGACATAGAAGAGTTTATCAGCATTTTAGCCATAGAGAATAATTTGAAGCCTGACAAGTTTGAGAACACACTACCTTTTGATGCATCATAACCCATGTCTGGGTTATCTTGCACAGAGTAATTTTCCAACCACAACTTCACCCTCACACCCTTATTTATACTAGTTTACATAGGAAATGAATGGCTAGAATCACTTTGATCCAATAGCAAAATATAGTGTCTCTAGAAAAGTCTACACATGTGTCATTTCTTCTACCCCATCTACAGTTCTCTCGAATTCTCTTCTTTTTGGATTGGGCTCCTCACTGTTGGATCATCTTCTTTTGGACACATATTTGGATTAGACTATACATTAATATTTGAGCCTTTAATCTTAATACTCCCCTTAATGTTTTTGATAAACAGTCTGTCAAATTCCGTAATCCCTTTTTCATTCATGTCAGTTGACGCAATGAACTATTTTTGGACTAAAAAAGACTTAACTAAAGAATAATATCTTCTATTTTTTATAAGGCAACCTACCTTTGATAGGCCAGACAATAGAGGACTTACACGGTCGGACAAATATTACAGAATTGGTAACGCATCAGAGCTGGATCAGCACGATATGAGACAGAATTTGAGATGTTACATACACCCCACTTACAGAATCCTAACGTCCTCTCGTTAAAAGCAAGTAGGATAGAGACGCACAAGATCGTCCCTCCATTCGGAGACCGCTCACGGTCACCTACTGCGGAGGTTCGGCTCTGATACCATCCGTAACGATACAACCAGAGACCCCGATCCGACCCGTTATAAGCCTAGACTGTCCTACACCCCTAGGTCATCACAATATAAAATCTATCACAAAAAATCATGGTAGATTGGTGACATAATATCTAGTAGGCTAAATTCTCAAGTTTGAACGCACGATACTCCCAACCGATATGAGACAGAATTTGGAATGTTACACAAAATGAGTGGTAGTTTTCTTTCAGAGCTTATAAGGTAATCAGCTTACCATTGAGTACTTCCATTTCCTTCAATTTAGGAATAATGCTCCCGAAGGATCCTGCATTTCTAAACAAATTAAATTGAGCCGAACAACTAGAGCAGCATACCGATAAGAATGTCGTTCATCTCCATTTTATCAAAAATGACAAACAAAGATAACAATTAACTGAATACAATGACAGTATAATAGTTAAACTTAATCAGAAATAATTGTTTATCCCGTGCAAGGCATTTTGATATCGACCTTCTCCTCAGTTCAGAAAGACTTGTATCTTTTCCGACTGAGTAGTAATGACCTCCCCAGGACTTTCCTTTCCGGCATGCCACTTCAAATAAGTTTCTGCAAGCAGAACTAGCAAGTGAGTGAGGGAATGTTTCTCCAATCATTATTTATTGGTGTCAAATTTGTTGGCTGTTGTACAGTGAACTTCGATTGAACAACTTTCAATACTTGCCATAGTAATTTTTTAAATAAGGTAAGGTTAAGTGAAATTTGATGTGCTCACCAACATAAATTAGTTTCATCAATTCTCATCCAACAAATTTTAAGTAAAACCTTCTGCAGCCAAGCAAACAAATGTGGAGTTGGTGCTAGATCTAAGGGAGATACTTTGGAACAAAAGAGAAAAGAAAAGTAAAATGGAAGCTGCATAGAGAGTCAAGTGACAACATTTGTATCATAATTTTGATCAAAGATAATACAACCATTAACCTTGTATCCAGAAATCTTCAAGTCACATTTTCCTAGTGAAAATCACATACAACGTTTCTGGTTAAAATTGCTTGCCTCCCAAAAGCTCTCGAATTTTAGAGTTAGTTGAGATCCACCACATCCTTCCACATAAGAGATCAAACTAAAGAAGCAGCAACTGTCAGAAGCTACAACCACAAAATGTACACATTTGCTGCTTTGATTTCGTAAGGAGTCAGCAACTGGCTGTGTCCTCTTACAGCTGGTAAAGATAAGCCAAGCAGATCACCATACTCGCATGTATAAATATGGTAACTAGAAAATGGATCTGCGATACTCTATGAGAATAATGAACCAATAACGAGTGGTCATCTTGATAGATAATTGACTTGAAGATCTAGAATAGTAAAGCAAGTAAATATTATAATGGACCAAGTCAATGACTTACTCTTTGCATAGTTGTCAGGTCTCAGTTATTGTATTTTTTCATTCGGGATGCGGGGTTGAAGCTGAGATGAACTGTTGAACCCTTCTGGATCCCATAGGTTTTAATTTTAAGGTCATCTGCAAGTACTTTGCCTGCAAAGGTGAGTGTTTGATATTTAACCGGATAACCTGCTTTGTCAAATATCTGCTCTTTAAGGGAACTGACAAAATCAGTCAGTTTGATAAAGACTGTAACGTGTTCCCTGCTACGAATTCGTACAAGTATCTGCACGCTTGGAAGCATCACATGCAGTAGAGAATCATCTTTAAGGCCACAATAGGCAACTGTTTTCGGATCTTCAAGGGCTTTGCCTGAATAAGCCAGATGCCATTGATTTATTGGCATATCTATGTTTCTCTGAAGAACAACTTTTAGGTCAAAAATTGTGTTGAGCGGCTTAACTGTGATTTTTTCAATCCCACCACATTGCATAGCAATTCGAAGTGACAATGTATCCTTCGGGCAGAGCATCATGTACAGAACAGAATCATTTTTCAAACCAGAGCCTTCGATTGTCATATCATCCTGGAGTTGTTTGCCGGCAAAGATGAGTTTGTACTCATCTGATATGGTTCCCACTTGTGTATCAATCATTGTCTTAACCATACCAATAGTGTCATTCATCTTCACTTCGAAACCAATTGAATTAATTCCATCATTGGACACCCTTTCGACATTGATTTTTATGCTTTCTGTGCAGATAACATCGACGTTAACGTTTGAGTTTCCCACTGTAATGTATTCACTTAATTTGCCCCCATCTTTGAGCTGATTTCCAGATATGAACAGATCCTGAAAATGGGCCGGGGCAGCATTTTCTCTCTGTTTAATAAGAGCTTTAATATTATCAATTGTCTCTGATGCTTTGGCTTTTAAAGTGACAGTCTTCGAAATTTTAACACGCAAAGTGACCTGCAAAATGAACATGCGGTATTAGAGATTAGCAAACAACCAGTTATGTTCTTAGACCACCCATAAAACAAAACTAAATAACTAAGAAGATCGAGGGTAGTGGGACCTATCCTTACTTTGAAAAACACGCATTTCATCACCCAGACTAACAATGAACAAATGATCTACAAACTGCATTTTATTGTTCATCCTTTCTAAGATTACACACATATTTAGTTTTTCCACAAGAGCCCGTATGGAAAAGACAAGAAATAGCCAGTAATTCCTCCTCAATTTAAGTATTTTAAAACTACCATTTCAGTGAGCCGTCGACCGACCAAACCTAATAGTTACTGAACCGTTGGAGATTTGATACTTTAGAACGGCTATTTTGTTACACACTTCTAAGTTCTAAGTGGCATAGCTTTAGTAATAGCAAGTCCCTCAAGCAGACCAACCAGACCTGTTCTACAATATACGGTTTGGCCTGGGCCGCTAACAGATATCTAAGGAATAATAGGAATTTTCAGATCATTCACATTACCCTTGGACAAAATCTTCATTTTACAGAAACACACCAACCACAAATTTAAGAAGACCAGGTCTGATAGTGGAGGCTAAATTTTGAGTATTCCATATGCAATCCTTGTAATAAAAAAACATAGTAATTTGTCCATGCCCTCTTTAACATCCCTAAATTCCAAAAAGTGGTACAAATTGAAACTCATGAATTTGAGTGCTGAGAAACCACACGCACTG
The DNA here is from genome assembly GCA_033675215.1 of Rhodiola kirilowii. Classification (NCBI taxonomy): domain Eukaryota; kingdom Viridiplantae; phylum Streptophyta; class Magnoliopsida; order Saxifragales; family Crassulaceae; genus Rhodiola; species Rhodiola kirilowii. Next base: position 5,541,900 of record CM066194.1, read on the forward strand.
ATGCCAAACATGCGAAGACAATTTTAAGCCAAATTTGGTATATGTTGAAGAAAAAAAATACTAGTGAAATTGAAAGAAAAATAGAAAATACAAACCTCTACTTCGTCGGAGGACGAGGAGGAAAAGTTGGCAGCAGAAGAAGAGTATGAGTCACGAACAACAAGGGGGAATTTGCGTTTGGAAGCCATGGGAGGGAGAAGAGGTCCGAGGTTTAGATGGTTAATTGGAATGAAGAGGAAAATGCGAAAGAACTGGAGACTGGAGGAAAGTTTAGAAAGGGAAAGATATTTTTCATCATATCAGATATTTAAAGGTAAACAATAAAATATTGCTTTTATTCAATAAATATTTTTAACTTTGTTTTATAAATAATAAAAAATTTAATTTTTTTTTATAAACTACCTGAAACAGAGGACTTAGAGCTATACGACAACATAAATTAAACCTGCATAATTAAACTGTTCCGCTTGACCTCACGTAGGTGGGCTCGAGACACGTCACCCAACCACAAAAGCCATTTGTGAACGTCTCGGACGAATCATAGATTCCGGCACCCTCAGAAAAAGACATGATTGAAATGTATTGGTCATCAGACATGCTGATCTGATTGCTAAGTTCGTCAGAAAAATCTTTAGACCCTAATTTAGTTAGTATTTTCATTTCTATATCAATTGTACTATGTAAATATAAACAAAACGAATTGAACTACAACTACATTGCATTAAAATTTCAGGGTTATTTGTATATGAAAATATGTTTTATTTCTTTCCAAAAAAGAAATATATGTTTTATTTTCCAAAGGAATTATAATTGAGTGATTTTTAATTTATTAGTTCAGAATGTTCAGACTTGGATATGTAAATGAGGCAGTAACTTGCTGTGTTGGTCTTGTAGCTGGTAAAGATAAGCCAAGCAGATCTCCATAGTTTCATATTACAAGTAAGGTAAAAGAAAATGTTGATATGCAGATTCTTCTTACAGAACTAAATCAACAATGAGTTCGCATAATTGTTTGGTGCCCGGAACACAATACCAATGTAGCACTCTGCTACAGCTGTAACCGAATTGTAAGGCATCATCATTATAGCACAAAGTCCCTGAATTTGTTAGGGCAAGTCCTCGCCCTTGTAGTGCGCCTTGGTCCAGATTCTGTCGGCTGTACCCTTCTATCCGCAGTTGCATTAATGACCCACGTATCATCAGAATCTTCTGCTGCGGCGGTAAACTTGAGCCTGAGATGAACAGTTGAATCCTTCTGGATCCCATAAGTGACAATTTGTTTGCCGTCTTCAAGCACTCTTCCCAAAAATATAAGACTCTGGTTTTCAACAGGATAGCCTGCTTTGTCAAATATCTGTTTTTTAAGGGATAAGACAGAATCAGACAGTTTGATAGAAACTGTAATGTGTTCCCCGTTGCGGATCTGTACAAATATCTGCACGGTTTCAAGAAGCATCACACGGACTGTATATCCAGCTTTAACTGAGTTTCCCACTGTAATGTAATCACTTAATTTGTTGCCATCTTTGAGTTGGATTCCAGAAATGACCAGCTCCTGAAAGGTGGTCGGGACAACAACTTCCCTCTGTTTTATAAGCGCTTTAATATTCTCTATTGTCTCCGACGCTTTGACTGTTATAGTGAAAGTCTTATTAATTTCAACATGCATTGCGACCTGCAAAATCAACACAAAGTGTTAGACATGAGCGAGCAGGCACTTATGATCATACAACGCCCATAAAAACAAGATAGAATAATAAATAAGAGTGGTGATAAATAAGACCTTTCCTTGACAAACATGCATTTCAACCTCTGGCTACCTTTGAATAAATGAGCTACAGAGTGCATTTTAGATTGCACAATCGTCTATTGTTCCCACAAGGCCTTCTTTAGTAAAAGACTAGAATTAGCCAAAAAAACTTTCCTTCTGAATTTAATCATTTGGAAACTACCAGGCCGGTGAGTCGTTAACCTGACCTAACGGTACCTAATAGGTACGAAACCGTTGGGAATCCGATTACTCAGATTTTACACATGTCCTTTACATAACAACCAACGGATATTTTGTTACACAGTTTTAAGTAGGAATAGGATAGCAATAGTCATAGCAATTTCTTAAAGCACACAGTTGTCCCAAAATACTAGAAGTATTGAAGTTGAACTTGACTTGTTCTAGGATTTCGTTTGGCCTGTGCCTTCAACAGACGTCCATGGAATAATAGGAGTTTTCAGATCATGCAAAAATTCTCTTCAACAAAATCTTCATATTACAAAAATACAGCAGCCCAATATGTTATATACACATAAATATAAGAAAGCATGGTCTGACCCTGGAGACTAAAACCAGAAGATCCCAGCCACATTTCCTTTCAGCGAAAATGAAACAATTTGTACATTCTGTCACTACTATACAAATTTCCGAAACTCTTAATAAATGAAACTGATCATAAATCTGAATGTTGATTTGCATACAAAATGAAATTGATCATAAATTTAAGTATTGACTTGCTAATCTAAAAGCCCTGTTTACTATCCTTAATTGATTAATAGAATTTACTCTATCAAAAGAAGTGAGTGTTAAGAAACCATATGCACGCAAATGCCAATCATGTCAAGACTGTGTAAATCCAAATTGGTATATTCTGCAAAAGAAAAATTGTGAAATTGAAAAGAAAAAAAAAACCTCTTCATCTTCTTGATGTGCATGGGAGCGGGGGGAGGAAGAGGAAGAGAGAGATAAGTGAGGGTTGTGAAGATCAAGAAGGGGGAATTTGCGTTTGGAGGCCATGGGAGGGACAGGAGTGAAGAGCTCTGAGGTTTGATGTGGAATGATTCAGTAACAAAGAGGAAGATACCGGAGATGGTGAAGGAGCAGGGTAGCAATTGGATTTGAGGGATCGAGGTTATGTATATGAAAATTAGTAAAGTTAGAACAGGAAAGAAATATTTCATCACATATGACATTTAAGGTAAACAAGATAGGTCCAGATTTTCTTCCATAAAAGCTTTTTTAAATTGTTACGGTTGGTTCATGTCACTTTACCATTGTTTGGTCAATCTTTATTTCTCAATATCAATAAATTCCTAAGTCAGTCGTTGAAAGTTATGAATTCAAGATAATAAATAAAGTTTGCAGTCGGTGAACAACTCAACTTTTTTTCTTTGAAAGTCATTAAAAAGTGAGCCTTAAATGTTATGAGTTCGACTTTAATTTTGTTCGCTAGTACTCCTGGTTCGTATTTATTTTTGGTAACGTTTCGTAAAAGTTACGCACATAATACTATCTAAAAAGTTGCAGGACATTATAATCATCACATAAAAAAGAAATAATTAAAGAAATATGATCTGTATCTATATAGCACACAAATGACAAATCATATACATCAGAAAAACACATGAATCTAACTATAATTATTATTATTTTGGAAAATTATTACTTTTCAATACAGGTTGAAAGTCCAGTTTACTTGAATATAAAAATAAATTATTGATACATTTCTAATTACATGTTTCCATGTAAATTAGATAAAAGAAATATCAATGTGAAAATATTATGTTAGAAAGTATAATATGCAATGTTTTAAACCTAGTAGTATGATTCAACTTAAGAAGTGTTATTATGTAGCAGTGAAGGAACAATACTTTGAATTCAATAAAGCACAAGGGCTAATCAGGTTACCATTGCGTGCTCCCATTTCCTTCAGTTTTGGGATGGTGCTCCTGAAGGATCCTGCATTTTTAAACAAATTTGACTGAGCCCAACAACTGGAGCAGCATGCCGATAGCGAATGTCCATTCTCTTCAAAAATGACAAACCGAAGATAACGAATAGTTAACGGAATTTAGTGATTGTATTTGTATAGTGGTGAAACATAATAAGAAAAAAAGATCGATTATCCAAGCAAGGTGTATTTATACCTCCTCACTTCGGCAAGACTTGTTTCTTTCTGACTCGGAGTAGTTATGAAAATTCCAGGATTGTCCTTTGCGGCCTGCCACCATTGTTGTTAAGTCGCTCGACTAGGCGCGACTAGTCGAGCAAGTCGTTTTTGGTTGCCCGACTTGAAACCTTGACTAGGTGAATTGCGAAAGTCGGTCGACCAGACTAATTATTTTAGGCTTGACTAGGCCCAATAAAAAAAACCTAGGAGACTAATTATTCCTAATTTCTGATAGCCTAGCTACGCGTAGCTGTAAACACATTTTTGTGATTTTATTAAGTCATTGCATCAGTACAAGAAAAGTGTAACTTAATTCAGTGCACACTTTAATATGCTGCAGCAAAGCTGTATTCCTCAAACTGTATTCTCAAGCATAATAATCGATAGGTGTTCATGTAAAGCTATATTCCTCAATCTGTGTATGCAAGACCAAGAAGTACTACTGTATATTCTTCAATCTGTGTATTCCTGAATCTCAAGCATTTCCGCATTTCATTTATGTTTTTATTTTGGTTTATACTCTACAACAACAACAAAAATTTATGTTTGATTGTCTTGCATTATTTTCTTCATTTTATACATAGTCTCCTCTGTTAATCTTGCTTTTGACAGTGATCTCTATTCTCTTGCAATTGTATAACTTTCAATACTTGCAATAGACATTATATATTCACCAACACAAATCTAGAAATACCCTTCAACCTGAATGACAACTATTTTGGAAGGAGCTCACTCGCATTTCCCTTATTACATATCATCTTCAATTTCTTGTAATATGAACCTCCCCTTCAGCCTCCAATTTATTTATTATTATTATATTTTTTTTATTGGGGTTATGGTTAGAATTAGTTTGTTAGAGGGACTTATCGAACCCCCCCGGACACTCTTGTGCCGGGTGTGGCACCTTTCCTTCAGCCTCCAATTCACCTTCCTTAAAAGACATCGCTCGAACAAATTCTGTCATCATACCTAGACAAGAAGAGAGCACCTCACTCATGGTTAAATGGTTCACTCTTCCCCATTCCTAATGAAATCTACTGTATCCAAACCAAAAAGAGTCTTTGAGTTATTAAGCTAAGCCTGATGGATTTTAATTCCATTAATGGCTCATTCAAGACATATTGAGTGAAAATAGGTTTTAGAGCCTCGAGAAATTTGCATCAATCTTCGGACTCCAAATAAAACGATAAAGCAAAAGTACACTTACATGAACACGATAATATATGCGGTTTGAAGATCGTGAAAAGCCTTCTTTTCCGACCGGTTCAAAGTCATTTTCGCGCCCCGTCGGAGACAGATGATTTCGTTTTCGATCGGAAGATTTTGGTTAAAAATCTGGAGAAAAGCGTGCGAGTCACTCACACTGTGTTAGATAAAATTAAATAACAAAAAAATTAAAAGGAAAATATAATAATGGGCCTAGCCCAATACGACAAGCCCACGCTTTGAAAATAAAGCTCCTACCAGTGGCAGTGATGTAACAGAAAGAGTGTAATTAGTCCAAGTTAGGCACTAGGCCAAATCTTTTAAGGTCAAAATTTGCCTAATACAATAAAATTGATTGATCTAATTTAAATTTTGTCATGTAGCAAAAATGTGTGTGTCGATGACTCAAACGAAAAACATAACTTGGAGTTTTGTGGCCACTCATCCAACAATAAATAGTTATATTTATTGGAACTAAAGTTTATGGGATATAATCAAAAGATAGTCATGAACAGCCATTTGGCCGGGTAAATATCAGTGCACCATTTGGACCTTAGAATGCAACTGTGCTTATATCCGTACCATTCCATTATTAAAAAAATCGATTTTTTTGATTGTTACTTTGTCATCTTTCATATCATATCAGTTGAAACCAGCTATATTTTTGAACTATAATATTATATAATAATCATACATAATCAATCTACACACAAGAATGTTTAGTGAAAATAATTTCAATTTTGCATTCACAATATCGAGGGTTCAAGCTTCACATATGACACTTTTCTCACAATTTTGTGAAAATTTTCTCATCATTTTTATCTTTCACGTCTCAATTAGTCGAGTTGTTGTACCCCGTAATCAAAAAAATTTAATCTCCTAAAGTAATTTAAAACAAAATATGAGTAATTATTGATTGAAATTATAAGTCATCGGATATCGTCAGTTTCATTTTATAATTCGTCACCAAGAAAATGCATTAAAAATCAAGATTTAATCACATCCATTCAAATCACAAGATCAATGGATATGATTAGTTTGTATTGTGTACCAAAAAATCAATTTTGTACCTGATCTTTTTCTCATCTATAAACATTTTTTTGTATGCGCGTAAATGTTTTTGGCAATCAAAAACTCTTTGTTTTTTTGTATGCGCATATAATTATCATAATAAAGGAAATGTTTATTTAAAAATGCGGCAAAATGGAATATATGTAGTTGATCAAGATTCCAAAAATGAAAAGAGAGTGCAAATTGCAAAAGGATGGAGTGTGCTTGTAAGATTCGAGTAGCACGTGACTCACATGCTGCAAATTTGTAAAGAGCTGCAATGCTGCATGGTCTCCTCAAGGCTCAAAATATAGAAAAAAATAGTGGCATTACGGTGGCAGGTTAAATGATTGAGATGTTTATAAATAAAATATTAAGTTGTCTGGTTTAAATTTTTGTGACGAGGTTGTCTTTTTACGTTGATATTTGTTAAAGTCTTGCCTATGGATAGGAAAAGGAATCGAATATGAGAGACGCGAGCAAATATTGTATCTACTTGATCAAATATAATGATGGTAAAAGATACTTATACATTTACCGTAAAAAGTCATAGTATTATCCATATAGAATCACAAACTGAACAGTATTATATTATTACTAACTATTTTGTAAGTTGTTCGTAACGTTTACAAATTACAATGATGTAGAAAAAAATTGTTTTGATTTTTATAAGAATCGGACAAACTTTGAACTATAGTTTATCATTTTCAATCTCTCAAAGTTCTAGATTAGACCCGTTAAGATTTGAATTTTGCATCACTTAAACAGTTGACACTTGTAACACTTTATCTTACTATTAGGTCAAACGTACGATGACCAAAAAATAAAAGACAATAAGTTAACCATTATCACCATAAGGGGATAGCTTGGTTATGACCCTCTAAAGCTATGCCACCTTCATTTAAAAATGAAACATTTATTTGTTGTACATGTTTGCGTTCCTTATGCACTTTCGACTTAAAATCGGTTTTGAAGAGATTGATTACAAGAATATGAACTTAGTTAAACTTTTCCTCTTATTAATTGGGAGTTGGAACCAAATGTTTAGGTTTTACAAACAATGCTTGACTCAAGCAAAAACCAAATAAATGCAACAAATAATCCAGTCCAAAACAACAATCAATGACGATTAACAATCCAAGCAATCGGTTTGAAGACTTCCTTGAGAAATCAAGTCTTCAATCCTCGCCGGAATTGTCACAGCTCTGTCGAGGTGTCCAAGATAGCTTACTCGTGCGTTCGCCTAGCAATCCTTACAGTCGAGCCACACCGGAGTTCGCCTACACCCGTCAGTCGCCAATCAATAGTGCTCGCTCGTCAATTTTGTCTCTCTTCTCAGTTCGTCGCTCGATTGAAGCTCGAAGAGATTTTGGAAGAATTCGGTGCCCTAATCCCCAATTTGAAGTTGCTTATATGTCGAGGGAGTGAAACGACGCAACTTTGAGTCCGAATTCGTTACTTGTGAAAACACCGTCGTCCAACTTGTAACGAACTTTCGCGCCAGATGACATACGATGCCGTTCTCTTTAAGTTCGGACTCCAGCCCTTGAAACGACGCAGCTTCGGCAGACTTCAAATCTCAGGTTTTCCTTCTAGAATGAAGTGACGCCGTTTTGTGCTTCTCAGCACAAAACCAGTAAAAGACCTAAGGACTCAAACCTTAAACAGGTCCCAATATCAATTCATATCACAACGACGATTACATAACATAACAGGGGTTATAACATTGTGCTCTTTCGCGTAAGAGGTTTGTCCACATGTTCAACTTGAGACCTATCCTCGAAAGCATCCATAATACATAATAACCAATGCTATAATGTGCGCAACCAAAAAGGTCACATTTTAAAGAGGCCATAATGTTATTTGAGAACGATCGATCGCATTCGAACGCTTCTCTACCAATATATAAATAGAGAGAAAACTAAAAATACGACATTAATTATACAAATTTTTGATATTTCGTTGTTTTGGCAATGATCCTGTGATAGAACTATCTTTGGAGTACAAATAGTACAATACATTATTTTTGTTAGAAAACCCCAAACTAATTTCTTAACAAAAAAATGAAATATCGGGAAATTTGAAACCTTAACCACGCTCAAGCCTCAAATATGCGTTGTCCGTATGGCTACATATTTTAAATATGTTTGTCACATGATTTTCCTCATGAGTTTACATATCAAAATGAATTATTGAAAAATTATAATGATATCCAAGTGAGAACGTGGTGGGACCTACGTAACATGTTGGGTGGAGTGGAGTATACTGTAGATATCGAACCAATTGGGTCCCACAAAATAAACCCTCACTAATTCGATCGGTCAAATAAAACACATCATCTCCAGCACGTGTTCTGTCGCCTTCCTCCCTACTCACCTCTTCATGATTTCATAATTAAAAAACACCCACTCCTTTACTGTATATCTTAATACCCTTCTTTCACGCCTTAATTACAATATTGCCATTTGATTTTCTGTAGCTTTTTTCGCTCCCGAAATTATGGGGAAGAAACAGTAGTAATGTGATAAGTGTATACGTGTCACTTTACCGCCACCAATCACGGACTGGGTGGGTCACTTTACTTTTAATTTTTCATTTTTTTGCATGGCTGCTACATTTTTGTTTTAACCTTTTATTATTATTATTTAGATTAATGTGTGAGAAATATTATAATAAGCACTGAACAAAAGTTGTTAACAACGAAATGACAATATTTTCCGATAAAATTAGATAATTCGGAAAGCATATAAGTAGGGGGGTAAAATGGTAGATTGGCTTTACCATCAGTGAATATTAGTTTGTTCAGTGCTTGCATTTCTCTATATTGACTAAGCGATACATAAATGACCTTTGGGAAGATAATTTAAAGAGCTTATTTCATTTTGTACTATTATATAAATGATTATTTATATTAATGGATTCATCATAAGTCGATACATTGACATTATTTATATAATTTTTAATAATCAACAAAGACCAGACTCTAAAAAACCATGTATAAACGTCCGCAACGCATGAAGAGTACTTAAAAGAGAGGTTCAACAAACTTCCAATTTCTTGTTTTGCACATGTGGCAAGCTGCAAGTTTAAACTATAATTTTCTATTTATAATAATATCTTAGTTTCGGATATTAACGTCTAAAGTTGAATTTTATATTTAAAGACACAATTTACGGACTAATATCATAATATCATACATGAGTTCCATATAAATAGTTGGAAAATATATAAGTCGGGCACATAACGTTTGAAGGTATGTAATCCGTAACTGTATGTGTGTCACTGATTGAAGCACATGTTCTATCACGTCTCCAAGTAACAATAAATTATTGTTATTCTTTCACATCTTAATACATGTATCACCAAGTGAAATACAAGTGTTATATATGGTGTACAAACATGTTTTTATCGAATACATCAACTTCAAAGTGTCTTAGCGTACGAAAAGGTCATGCGACGCATTGAAATTTCTGCAAAGGGAAATAAGATAAAATCTTCGAGAAAGTCAGAAAAATAGATACGTTCAAGGGATTTGAAAGTTGAAACACAACTTCTTCGCACAAAATGTATATATAAATTTCTTCCTTTCTAAGTTATTTTTTGCTGATTTTTTTCTATGGTATCCTTTATCCCATAACAAAGCTTCAATTTTGATCCATCAAATTTCTTTTTTGATAGAATAATCCATACAAATTCGAATGATTATTCATAAATCAGATGTTATTCTATTTTTGGATAAATTTAAAATTCATGAGCATTAGCAAGTCCAATACAATCAAAAACTTTCAAACCAATTCTCAATTGGTAATTATTACTATTTAACATGCATAAAATCGTATCTCATCAGTCAAGTTATTGTCCAAATGCAGAGATTGCCTCCCTCCGAGATTATTAGGAATGAAATCTCTTTTTATAATATGCTCAATATTTTTATTCAAAAACCAACTTATATATAAAAATAGCAATAAATCGGTCTCTCATTCCGTGAATCGCAGCCACAAAACTTGATAATATAAATTTTTTTTCTTCATTATTCTCCTTATTCGTGTTTTCCATTTATTAGAATTGCAATTTAGTACCAAACCGGAAAAAGTTATACGGAAACAGGAAACTTGTAGTTCCTGAAAAAAAAAACCGAATTCAAGAATTAATGGAAATAAAATTCCTGAAAAAAGCAAAAGGAAAATGCACACCCTTTCCTCGTGACAACACTACCCATAATTACCCCACCAAGAAATAATTAATATTTTCAAAAAGTTGCCGAAAATTAAAATTAAAAATATCGAAAAAGACAATAAAAACCAGAAACCTCTCCTAATGTTTCTCTCTCTACACACCCTGTCTAACTCTCTCTCTCCATGAAACCCCAAAAATAACTCTCTCCTTCTCCTCTTCCGTTTCCTCTCCTCTACTCATAACCAACCACAATCGCAGCCCCAAAAAGGTTCGATTTTTTTTTGAGGTTTTCTGTTCAGAAAATGGGCTTCTTCGACATAGCGCCGTCCGCATGTTTCATCGACGACCTCCTCAACTTCAACATCGATGAAGCCGAAACCGTCGACGGCTCCGAAAACCCTAGGGCTCTTCCGCCGTCCAACGCTCTCATTCCTAAGCCAGTAAGTCCTTCAGACTCGGGTCAACTCGGTATGACTCGGACGTTTTTATTTATCTACCTTGGTTTCTCCGCCGTTGACTCGGCCGAGTTGTGAGTGGACTCGGTGAGTCGCAGTTTGAAGTGGATGGCTCATGTCGGGTGGGGGTGTTTTTGGTCATTTTCGATGATTTCATTTTATGACCTGTTTGCTCGCATGCTATTGGTTGGATGAATGCGTGCTTGGACTTTTTTGGTCCACTGTTTCCCGGACAAGGTGTCCTTATCTTAATTTGAAAAATGAGATGAAAGTTGAAAAAATAAATAAATCAGTTTTCAATAGAACTCCCAGTCTTTTTCACCCAAAATTAGAAAAATGTTTAAAAAAATTCAATTTTTTAAAGGTTGTGATGGTGTTTGGTTTGGTTAAGGTCATTAACTGGTAGGTGTGCTGTTGTCTGGTGTCACTTATTGAAGGAAACATGTTTGTTGTCTGTGTGGTTGTTGTGGATGTGTAAAGAAGACTTCATTGGTTGTGAATTATTGTTTGGGGAATTTTGAAACAGGGAATGAGATGCCGAGTTTAGTAACCAATGTAAGGGATATGCATTCCAAGTTCCAACTATGGCATGAATTGGTCTATTTGGTCGAATATTTTAGTTTTAAATTTTTAATAACCGCAACCGCCACTGTTGGTGTGGTTGCAAGAATTTCAATTGATTTTGTAACGGAGTGTATGTATTTGAAAGAGGATAATGGGATATTAAGTGGGACGAATAGTATGGTGGATTTGATTCTTAATTGTGTTTCGAATGTTGTGTCTCATTGTGTTGCGCTCCTCGGTCATCGGATATGTTTATCGTATTTGAGTAAGTTCCTGGATTGGTCATGGCTTTGATGGGTATCGTCTGTTCAGGAATTTGAAGAGGAGGAGGAAGAGCTCGAGTGGCTATCGAATAAAGATGTGTTCCCCTCGGTTGACACATTTGTCCCATGTGTTGAAACATTTGTCGACATGATCCCATTGGAGTCCATCACTAGCGATCTTAAACATGAGAGTCCAGTTTCAGTCTTGGAGAACAGCAACAGCAGCTTTGGGAGCAACAACTCAAACAACAGCAATGCAGTCATCACTAGCTGCTGCAGCGGTCGAGGCCTTGCTCCTCCAATTCGCCGCCCTAGGAGCAAGGGGTTTCAAAGGCGGCAACGTGGTGGATTTGTCGACATCCCAAGTCAACAGTGGTTCGCTTTATGCAGTAGCATCCATGCCAACAAAACTGGAAACAAACCCGTTAAAGCATCGGGAAGTAACGGTATCACCGGCAGGAAGTGTACACATTGCGGGTCTGAAAAGACTCCACAGTGGCGCGCTGGTCCAAACGGCCCGAAGACTCTCTGCAATGCTTGTGGTGTCAGATACAAATCCGGGAGGCTATGCCCCGAGTACCGCCCCGCCAATAGCCCGACATTTGTCAGTGCCGTGCATTCCAATTCTCATAGGAAAATTGTGGAGATGAAGAAGATGAAGCAGATGGGCAACATGACGATCAATCCTGTGGATAACGGCTAGGTAGGAGAAGAAGAGTCTGAAACTTGGTGAGCTCTAATCATTTTTTTAGTCTTAGTTTGATATTAGGGTCTCTGTTGTAATGGATGAGTCAGGTTGGATTAGATGCTCAATGCACTTTCCCTTTATTCTTCAGTCCGTTTCACTACATCTAGCAATTTTTTTTATAATCTGACTTTTTAGCATGCGTCGCATTAGAAAAGGGACTCAAAAAAAGAAGAAGAAGATTTTGCAGCTTGTCAGGATTGTTATGTTTTGGTTCATTTTCATTGTGGATATTCCGTGTACTTGAATTTAAGGTATTACAGTCTCTTCAGTTTGAAGAAGAGTTTCGAGTCTTTCTTATTTCTTGTCAAGTTCTCTTCAGTTTAATTTAGTCATTTCTTGTCGCAAACTAAATAACACGCTCTTACGTCCTATTCTGTACCGATTAGTATGCATTTATGAACAAAATTTCCTAGCCAGGAATGGTTGCCTCTCTATCAGGTTTTGAAGGTACATGATTATCAACGATCCACTGCGCTAATTGAGGATTCAAATTGTATGATGTGTAAAGTAATTTTCATGTCTATGGATGAGAAAGTCTCCAGTTGGTAACTACTAGAGTTTGATGTGGTTTTGATTGCTTGAAACCAGTCTCAAATTGATATATCTTGATGACTTTAAGTTGGTTGGAAGCAACCAAGAAAGGCAGCTCTACAGCCCCGGGAAAAGGATGCGATCAGTCTTTGTAGGGCTTTATGGGTCACATGGTGTATGTGAGTACTTGGGGCCTCTTTGTTCTTGATGGTTGGTTTTGTGAACATGTTGTGTTTTGGATACGCATGTTCATTGTACGTCTCCCTTTTTTGATCCAATTGGCTGTTCATGCACCGGATTGATATCTTTGGCTACATGGAATCCAACAATTTATTTGTGGAATACAATCCAAACTCAACACATCTTGAATGAGGCCCACATTCCAATCTATTGAAGAAAAAAAAAATCTAGTTTGTACAATTTTAAGAAATTTATTCTTTCTTTCTTTTTTTTTTGTTCATCAAGGGGTGATCAAATGATAAGAAAAACGGTTATCACTTCTCAAGTCATGGAGTCGTATCCTGATAAGGTCAAAGGGAATTACCTCTGAAGTTGATGCAGAATAAGTATAAGATTTGAGTCCGGAGTCGTCCGTTCCTTTCCTTTTCTATAAACAAGAATTATTTTCTTTCATTTTCTAAAGCAAAAATTCTTCTCCCATTATTCAAATTTTGAATTCCATACTCAAACTATCCACTTTTCATCTTAACGCTATTTGTATCAGTGCCTAAACGTAATCTAGTCATCGATTTCGAATTAAATATGAGCATTGTTATCGATAGTGACCAAAATTAATAATTATTTTACCTGTACGATGATTGAATTTAAATTGGCCCGAAAGTAGTAATAACATATAAGCCGCTGTTACAAACAATACTTACTGCTTAATTGTTGTTATGAACATTCAATTTGAGAATTTGAATGGAAAGAGAACCAATTTGTTGAAATAGAGCAAATTAGAAAAAAGTTTGCAACCTATGCCTAGTGTTGAAATCACATACATATCAGACCAATAGAAAATTTTGTAGCAAAAATAGCATAAAATGCACCATTTGGCAATAAAAGATGATCAAGTTTATAATAAAGGACAGGCAACAACTTGGCTTCTTGAGACCTTTGAGTCAATCCAAGCTAACAAAAACTATCCCTCTCATCTGCATGTGACCAAACACAATAGATATACATTTCTAATATCAATAGATTGACCTCTTCTGGTAATTATTTTAGTCTGATAATACGACCGACAAACATATAATTGAGTTTAATATTGAGTTAATTATTGTTATTAGCTTAAATAATACTTCATACATGGTATTGAAGAGTCTTTGATTCCTGCATCGTTAAACATAGTTTTGGTGCAAGCAACCTTTCAACTTTGAGCTCACGGCATTGACTCAAAATTTAACCTTTTGCTTCAATGTAAATGCATTTGGGACTATATGAAGATATGTTCTTCTTTTTTTAAAATAGTTTTTTAATATATTCATTAAAGCTAAAGAACTGGACAATCACTGATCTCATGTCATAGATATATCCAGGGGACTGGGGCGAGCCATCAATTTTTTGGTCATCTGAACAATATATTGAGTGCTAAATCACCATCCCTTCTACGATGAAGAGATGTTATTATATGAAGAGATGCTCTTTGTACTGCATTCAAGTTCTAAGTATAACCTTTTACTGATTAAGAAGTCTCATGGATAACGCCAATAGGGGTGGTGGCTTGTTGGTTAAGGAGTCCATTCTGGAAAGTTGGATCCTTACACCCTAGGTTCGAGTCATGGGGTCACCAATTTTCTCATATTTTGTGAGATTTTCTCATTCCTTTTCCTTTCCATCTTCCTCGTCTCGCCTCCCGCGTGATGCTTCAATCATCCCTCGCGGATGCCTTCCTCGTCCCGCCTTGTGTGCGTGGATGTTTCATTCATCCCTTGCGGATGCCTTCACGTCATGCCTTGTGCGTGGATGTTCCTTCGTCCGTCATGATGGACGTGCTTGCAATGACAAAGGTGCACGATGTAGCCTGTGCTTCAGATGTCGAGAAATGTACCAACGATTACAGGGTAGATATGCGCGGATCCATGGTAAAAGGTGTCAAACCTGACATGTGCTTCAGGGAACGGATATATATGTGTACCAATATTTATAGGATCTTGTCGAGATTCAATATATATGTACTAGATGATATGTATTCAATCGTTGTATCTATCAACAACAACAAAAAGAAGTCTCATGGATAACATTCAACATTCAAAAGTCCATGTGATTAGAATTCAGGTCAGTCACATATGCATGGGTGCTAGATAATTAATGTCAATGAGCTAGCTTGTTTCTAATGAAAAGGGTATTTAAGGAGTACTTAGAGTAGACGATATATATAGACTTCTGCGAGTTATAAATTATTTTACAACTTACAAATAATATTTTTGTGTTAGTACCATATAAATAAACAATATCCATTCTATCAAGATAGAATCAAGTGGTCAAGATATATGACGTAAGAAGTCTGATAAAAAATAAGTGGACAATGCCTCAATGTCATCTGAATCGACTAAAAAAATATAACACATGTCAAAAAAAAAATTGAATGAGAAATAAAAATGGGATTGTAGCTTAAAGAGGCTCAGTTACTCAAAGCTGGCATGAAACACCATCTCACTTCAAGTGAATAAGGTGACATATATCATCTAATCAAGCAAATTGTATGTATTTTACAGCTTAACATTTCCTTCATTGTTTGGCGGATGTAAAATCAAATTTCATCATCTAGAAGACCCCAAGTGGCCATTATATTGTCCCATCACACAAACTTATTTGTAATCTATGGTCTCTATATATGAGATACACCCATGAGATGAGATGTGAGACCATATGATTCATCAAAATAGAAACATGTTAGGTGGAGTCCAACACTCGCACACTTGTGAAAAAACAAAACACTTTCCAAGACCATATGATTAACTTTCTTACATTAACACTGATAATTTTATAGTGCTTTGAGAGAATTTATGACATTGACATAAAGTTTGGCAAAGTGGGTTTGGCCTAGGACACCTTTAAGCTTCATTCTCTCAAAACCATATCCCCATCAGGGCCCTCAAAGGATATATAAAACAGTTGCTTAAGGTTAAGTAAGAAAAATATAATTAAAAGTGGACAGATTGCAAGAGCATGTACATCCGTTTATATGAAGAAGAAGCCTTAATATAGGAGCTGATATAGTAATTGATGAATAAAATAATTAGTTTTTAGCTGTCCTGCTATTGAAAAAGATAGCGTCTGTTACGACTCGACCGGGGCATTACATACACCTCCACTTACATAATTATAACGTCCTCGTTATGAGCAAGCAAGACAGAGACACACATGATCATCCCTCCATTCGGACACCGCTCACGGTCACATACTGCGGAGGTGTGGTTTTGAATACCATATGTAACAACTCGACCGGAGGACCCAATTCGAGCCATTATAAGCCTAGTCTGTCCTAACTGTCAGGCAACCGCCCTCCCCCTTGGTCACACTCACCACAATCTAGAGTCTATTACAAAAGATCATGGTAGATTGGCGACATGATAGCTAGTAGGCTAACTTATCAAGCTAGTAAAAACACTACTCCCACTCGATGTGGGATAAAATTGTTCAGAATTGGGAGCATTACACCGTGTAAGTTATGTACTCTACTTGATCCTTAAATCACAAGCACATTAGAGGTCTAGAACAGGTTGATTTTAGGTCTTGAACATAGTAGGATAGTCACTGGTTTCCAACACTTAGCCATTTTTGGAGTTGGTCTGAGCTTGGTCGAAACGGCTACATTTCGGGAAGGCGCGAGGAACTTTAAGTGGAACAGTGGCGTATCTCCAGAGCGCGAAAGGCAGTTATGACTGTTGGAGGCAGAACGCTGTCATTTTGACTGAAGCGGGAGATTCCGGGGTTTAATAGAACGGCGCAGTTTCACGCGAAGCGGGAGTTGACCAAAATTTGACCAATGGGGAAAACGGTTGCGTTTTGAAGCCAACCTAAGCTGAGCTTAAAAGAGCTGAAATTGGAATTTTAGGGTTCATCCAAAATCCCCAATTCGACTCTGCAATTCCAATTCTCTCCAAGAACGACATCGAGCTTTCTATGTTGTGTGGCGCGACTCGAGCTGCAAGAACGTCGAACGTGGTTTGCTTCTCCACGGATTGTTCGGTTGCTGCGAGACTTCGCTGGTTGCTACGAGTGGTGGACGGACAAACTCTGATCTAGGGCTTCGTCGATTTGCGATATCCAGAGGCTATCGGAGGGGGCTTTAATCCCTACAATACTCTACTCAGTTGTCTTAGTGTTTACATTCATTCAATTGTTTGTATAAGACAGAGTTAGGGTAGATTTGTGCTTGTGTGAACATTGAGACCGTTTTGCGATTCGGTGCTTGTATGTTTGCTTGATTATTCAATAAAGCCTAATCTTTACCCTTAGATATTATCGTAACACACCGCCAATCAAAAATAACTTTTAAATGGAACAATTAGCAACTGAACCTCCGAACAATAATTCAGTGCAGAAGCTCCAAAACAACCAAGTTCATGCCTTCCTCTTGGCTAAAGACATTTTATTATGTATCCCATTTTTCAAGATTTATTATCAAGATGGAGGGTGATAGGGATGACTCAACTTTGAAATCCACAAGGGTATTATCATTTGTTTTCTCATTTCAAGAAATTTTAATGTGCCTAATTCTACTGCAAGTTGGAATCTTGAAGAGCTCCCATTCTTCAATTCATTCATGATCCACAACTAAATATCAATCTCTTATTCAAATTGAAACTCTACTCTTCCTAATAAAATAATAGTTGATCACTCTAATCAAGTAGATTCTCACATAAAAAAGTGTAGTCTTTATGATAAGACTGAGATAATTGAGGCATAAACTTTTTTCTAATGATCCCATCATTTTCATATATTTATACTTCTACAATGAGAAGCGATCAAATGAGGCAAACAAATTAGAATGAGGTAAGTGAGGCACGATCTCAACCACACATCTACCCCGTGCATTTGTGACGCGCCACGTGTTCAAATAGTAAACCCACTACCAACAGTAGTGTGAACGCAAATGACGGCTCAACTCACGTGGTCACAATGAGTGACCCAGATCGTGCCTCACGTACCTCATTCTACCAACTCTGCCTCAACCGAGTGCTCCCCCTTCTACAATACTTACAACACAACTAATATACTCATACATATTTGAGTTAAAACTATCCCATTATATTTGTTAAATTGCTTGTAAACTACGTTACTCTAAGGACTATGATGCAAAATGCATAATTATAAAAATAGATATTTTTCTACAAATCAAAGCTAATACTACAACCAAGCTCCAATCAGTCAAGTCAAATAAATAAATTATTCTAAACATGAAAATCAGTAAATTCAGCGAAATCGACTGAGATATTATCGATTCACACAAGGACCTTTTAGAAATAATTTCAAAGTGATACCATTGATTTGAATTTTGAACCCTAATAAGCCTTTCAGTAGCAGCACAGCACATACCACTTACCACATACCAAATTGACCAATTCAGCATGACTCTGATTCCTCCAGCTCCAAGGAATCAAAACCCATTTTTAAAATCCAGAAAAGCAACCAACTTTAGTTGTCCCAAAAGTTTTCAGTTCGATTGTCATCCAAATGTCACCACTACTCTATATACTCTAAACCCATACATTTAAATAATATATATAAATGAACATAATAATGTGCAGCAGTGTAATGAATTAGAAAGTTGAAACCAAAGTGGTGGTGCATTAAATTGATAGAGGAGGAAGAAGAAGAAGGAGAGGAGAAGATAATACCAGGCATGCTTTGTCGGCCATTAGTGAGCTAGCTAGCTTCTTCAACCAAAAGAGTCTCACCTCCCATCAATTACCCCATCCTTCAAAATCCAATCTTTTGGTCTTCTTCTTCTCAAGATGTTTCTTCTGTTCCATATTCTCTAAACACCCTTTTCTTTATTACTTTTTATAAATTGAAGAGTAGCTTCCTGTTCTGATTCATTGGATTTTAGCTTTTTGAGCTTGAATCACTGGTGCAGAAAGATTGGCTGGAGATTTAAGCCCCCCCACCATTATTTGGCAGCAGTTTTGGAAAGTGGGTATAATATCTTCTTCCATATTCATCCCATCTCTTAGCTTTTTTTTTATGTGTTGTCAGATTGTGTGGGATTTAGTGGAAGGTGGAGGAACATGGTGGACTTACTGTTCTGAGGTTATTTGGAAACCTTTGATCCTTCATAAGGTTTTGATTGAGTTTTGTTGAACTGGACTGCTCTTGAAGGCTTCAAATCTCATCTCCATGGTTGGATAAAACTCAATGGAGGTCGAATCGGATTGAGATGAATTGGTCAGGTCAGCCCTTGATTGACTTCCTTGAATTTAGTATATTCTTGTAGTAATCTGTTGGGGCTTTATGGAGGTATTTGCATTGATGTGGAGTAGGAATGTTGAACCTTGAGATACAAATTTGGTGTCTTGGCATTCGGAAGAGTTTGATTTCAGCCAGAAGCTCCGCTTTGATTGGATTTAGAATGCGGGGGATTGCATATTCAAGGAGTGTCTTGCATTTTTGGATTGTGTTGTCAGCTCTGCTGATTTGTTGTGTTGATGGACTGAATTCTGAGGGGCATTACCTTTTGGATTTGAAAAGTGGTCTCCGAGACGATTACAATTTCCTCGCAAACTGGAACTCAGGTGACGAAACTCCCTGTGGATGGTCTGGTGTGAGCTGCACAACGGATAATAATCCAGTTGTATGGTCCTTGAATTTGGCATCCATGAATCTTTCTGGTAGCTTGAGTTCGAGTGTTGGTGGTTTGGCTCATCTCACTTATCTTGATGTTTCGTTCAATGATCTCACCGGGAATATACCGAAGGAGATTGCGAACTGTTCCAAGTTGTACACTCTTTCATTAAATGACAATCACTTTGATGGTTCAATTCCTGTTGAGTTGGGTAATCTGCGATTTTTAGAAAGCTTAAACATATGCAACAATGAGCTCTCTGGTCCAATCCCTGATGAGTTTGGAGGCCTTGTATCTTTGGTCAAGTTTGTGGCATTCACCAACAATATCACCGGACAATTGCCCGCTTCTCTTGGAAACTTAAAGAACCTGGTTACGTTTCGGGTTGGGCAGAATGCTATCACAGGAAGCATTCCTGCTGAGATTGGTGGATGTGAGAGCCTGCAGATGCTTGGACTTGCACAAAACCAGTTGGGAGGTGAAATACCAAAGGAAATCGGTATGCTCGGGAACTTGACTGATCTGATTCTTTTCGATAATCAGTTGTCAGGGTCCATTCCTAAGGAGATCAGCAATTGTAGTAATCTTGGCGTGATTGCCTTATACAAGAATAATCTAGCTGGAGAGATCCCTGTAGAGATTTTCAGTCTCAGGTATCTTAAAAATTTGTATTTATATCGTAACTCATTGAATGGAACAATTCCAAGAGAAATCGGCAATATTACTCTAGCCAAGGAAATCGATTTCTCGGAGAATGCTTTGTCAGGAGAGATTCCAGCAGAATTCGGTAATATTAAAGGCCTGACATTGCTTTATTTGTTCCAAAACCAGCTTACAGGTGTTATACCTTCAGCACTTTGTACCTTGAAAAGTCTTTGGAAACTTGACCTCTCCATTAATCACCTCACGGGTCCAATCCCATATGGACTCCAGTATCTTGTGAATATGACACAGTTGCAGCTATTCGACAACTTTTTGACTGGAAGCATCCCTCGCTGGCTTGGAATTTACAGTCGTCTATGGGTGGTTGATTTTTCAAATAATCAACTCTCAGGAAGAATCCCTCATTATCTATGTAAGCGGTCAAACTTGATGTTATTAAATCTGGAGGCTAACAAGTTGTATGGCAATATCCCAGATGGGATCATAAACTGCACATCACTGGTTCAGCTACGTCTTGTTCGGAACAGACTCACTGGAAGCTTTCCTTCGGCTTTGTGCAATTTGGTGAACCTTTCTGCTATCGAGCTGGACCAAAACAAGTTCAGTGGTCCAATTCCTGCTGAGATTGGAAATTGCCGCACCTTGCAAAGGCTTCATCTTGCTGGTAACTTTTTCACATCCGAATTACCAAGTGAGATAGGAAGTATGTCTCAGTTAGTGACCTTTAACATCTCGTCCAACATGCTAACTGGACAAATTCCTAAGGAAATTGTCAATTGCACGATGCTTCAGCGCCTTGATCTCAGCCAAAACAACTTTGTTGGTTCACTGACTGATGAACTTGGAACTCTTCCTCAGCTGGAGATTCTCAGGCTATCGAATAATAACTTCTCTGGAAAAATACCTGCAACATTGGGAAAACTAACTCATTTGACCGAGCTGCGGATAGGTAGAAACAGATTAACTGGTGAGATACCATCCGAGCTGGGCAACCTTCCAGGCCTGCAAATAGCTTTGGATCTCAGCTACAATAATCTGTCTGGCAATATTCCATCCGAACTTGGGGATCTAACTTTGTTGGAGTATCTATATCTCAACAACAACCATCTGACAGGGGAAATCCCAGACACATTTGAAAATCTTTCAAGTCTACTTGGTTGTAATTTGTCATACAATGAGCTGACTGGAGCTTTACCTTCAGTGCCCTTGTTTCAAAGTATGGCTGCTAGCAGCTTTATTGGGAATAAAGGACTCTGTGGTGAACCTCTTGCGAGCTGCAGTCATACCCCAGTTCTTCGTTCTTCTCCAGAATCTAATCACGGGGGCAATTCATCGAGAGGAAATACTATCATCATTTCAGCTGCATTAGTTGCTGGAGTGTCACTGATACTAATTGCAGTTATTTTATACTTTTTGAGGCGCCCGGTTGCAGTTGCCACTTCCACACACGACAACGAAGCACCATCATCTCCAACTTCTGATATTTATTTCCCTCCAAAAGAGGATTTCAATTTTCAAGATCTTGTTGCGGCCACACACAATTTTCATGACAGTTATGTTCTTGGAAAAGGAGCTTGTGGAACAGTTTATAAAGCTGTCATGCACTCTGGGCAAACTATTGCTGTGAAGAAGCTGGCATCTAACCGCGAAGGGAACAACATAGAGAACAGTTTTTGGGCTGAGATTCAAACTCTGGGAAATATACGACACCGCAACATTGTAAAGTTATATGGATTTTGTTACCACCAAGGAGCAAATCTGCTTCTATACGAGTATATGGAAAGAGGTAGCTTAGGTGAATTACTACATGAAACACCTTCAACGCTGGAGTGGCCAGTTAGGTTCCTGATTGCTCTCGGGGCAGCGGAGGGTCTCGCCTATTTGCACCATGACTGCAAGCCAAGAATAATTCATCGTGATATCAAGTCCAATAACATCCTTTTAGATATAAATTTTGAAGCTCATGTAGGCGATTTTGGCCTGGCCAAGGTGATTGACATGCCTCAATCAAAATCCATGTCTGCAGTTGCTGGTTCATATGGCTACATTGCTCCTGGTAAACCCGTTTTACACTTTTCCGTTATAATTCTGTGCGACTCGTTGACTCATGAAACTGATTTTCAGATATGTTTGTTGTTGACAGAATACGCTTACACTATGAAAGTAACGGAGAAATGTGACATATACAGTTACGGGGTGGTTCTTTTGGAGTTGCTAACTGGGAAAACTCCAGTTCAGCCAATAGAGCAAGGAGGTGATTTGGTCACATGGGCGAGGAAGTATATAAGAGAACACTCGTTAACTTCTGAAATTCTTGATGACAGGTTAGAACTAGATGACAAAAGTACCGTAGACCACATGATGATTGTCCTCAAAATCGCATTGCTGTGCACGAATTTGAACCCTTCTGAGAGGCCAACAATGAGAGAAGTTGTCCTTATGTTGGTAGAATCAAATAGCAGAGAGAAGTTGATATCATCCCCCAGCAAGGATGATCTTCCTGTAGATGATGATGAGCCCTTGTAGTATGGATCCTATGTCTTATTTACACACTAGTCCATTCTTGCACATAGCATTTCATACGTAACCTATTGCCTTATTTGATTCTGAATCCAGTCTGGAACCATTAACAGCATGCGCTGCATGACTGCAAGTCTGCAGCACAAGAAGAAAATCAAGTTCAAGACACATTAGAGATAGGCTAATCTCTTTTGGATTTATTTGTTGAATTGCATGCACCCCAACCATTTTCAAGGTCCAAGTTCATGGCTTTGAATGCGGCATAGAGGTCCAAGCACATGACATAATTATTTAGGGATCCTTGTTGGTTGTTGGTGGGGATTGAACATAAGATCTCCCACACTCTTTAACATGACCTTGCAGGCAACATGTAAACCATATGAGCTGCAAGGATTTTCCAAGTATCATGCCATGTGCAGTTGCCGTATCAAGGATTTTCCAACACCAACAACCCTGCAAGGATTTTCCAAGTATCATGCCATGTGCTAAGCCAATAGTTGTCGTATCAAGTCTTGTGTAGTTGGGCCTTGAGTGTGGGTTGGAGTGCAACCAACAAGGTTTCCTAAATAATTATGCCATGTGCTTGGACCTCTGTGCCGATTTAAGGTCATGAGCTTGGGACTTGTCAATAGTTGGGGTGCATACCTGCAGACATTGTTCAAAGCGAAGTCCTCGCTATATAAATCAACAAAAATGCACTTTTGCCTGCAGGCCTTGTTCGGGATTCCCTGTCTAGTTAACCTGGCCAGCATGTTTCCCATAACTTCAACATTATTGTATAACACAAAGGCAAAGGCCATAACAAAAGAGATATGTGCATACAAGGATTGTAAACTACTAGCAAACATATATACGGATAGGCGATATATGAACAAGTTCATAACAAACCATGCTAAATAAGATCAAAGAGCCCGGTATAATTCCAAACAACTGATCCTACAAGTGTACTCTTTAGGAGTAGTATTCAGAAGATGGAGTATGGTCCAGTTCCTCCCTCCTTGTCCGCATCTGGTATGCTGGAGTAGCTGTATAAATGGTTAGACATTTCCCAGCTCCAGTCATCCTTCCTTGCCACAACCAGGCTTGGCCACCTGTTTATTCTAACATAGTGATGCCTAATTTTGCCTTCATGACCAATTATGCCGGTGACAACACAGTAACACGACTCGTGCCCTCCCCATACTTTGTCACCTGGATCTGCTGTTTGGCTTCCGTCTGGGTGGAAGTAGCGACGCATAGGAGGTCCAGTATCTTTCCAGGAAGGATCAAGGTTTAACCAATACTCGGGGGCTGCCTGGTTAATTAAACACATAGTTACTAATTGTCAGCTCAAACTCTCATTTGATAGGATACTATACACAGATGATGGATATTTCATCTGGGACATTTTTCTTTGATATATTTCATGCTGTAAAATGGTGTATATTGACTACTACTCTTTCAAAATTTGGTATATGAAGCCATATATAATATATAACAGTTGATGACACAGATCAAGTGGAGATGTACCTTGTTGAATTGGAAACGCCAGGCATGGTCGCATAGGTCGTCTCTAGTTATACGAGTCTGAGGACACACACACACACACAGATGGATGGATATATATATTTAGTGATCAGGATAATGCCAATGATAAATGTGTATTAAATGGCTGAGAAATGAGCATCTACCCTTTTGCCATCCATGACTGAAATTGAATAGGTAGCCAATTTTGACAATCCCCTCATCTGAGAAATGCGAGGGATGTGTGCTTTACCGTACCAAAGCTCCTCGCACTAAAAAACACAAAGTATAGGATTAATCAGTCCACAAAGATCGATGAGAAATACTTTTGAAATATGATATTGTCGCCAAATGGACCAAGGAGTAAAAATTACAGCAAACACTACTTTTTTTGCAAATGCCATTCACAAGCAACGGATTTGGGGCATTACACCTCAAATACTCTAAAACGTTTGTATAAAGAAAAAAAAAGTTATGATTCAAACTTGAGTAAATGTAAAAAAATCAGCTATGTTAGACCCGCAGACAGGACAATGATCTGACACATTTCAACTCATATACCATAACAAAAGAAACTATTCCTGGAGAAGGTAGGTTGCATCTCATCAGTTATATTTTGAGCAAGCCATTGTCACTGTGGAATGCAAGATCAGAATCACTCTGCGCAAGATAAAGAACAGTGTGTCCTAAAGCTGTTTGTCATTTTATCCAAAATGAGAGTAGTTTAAATAAAATATTTACTAACATCATCAACGGCTATGAGATGATCAAAGTCCAAAGACCACATAATACTGATTCAACAAGACCGACAATTCTAACCATTGACGCAATCAAACAAATGTTGACAACATGGAGATGGTAAAATCCACAAGACAGTTCATGACTTTCCTTAAAAAAAATTAAGAACAATAATATTTTTGATATACTAGCTGCTCAGTATATTCTCTACCACAGAAATATCATCAAAAAATCAATATATTATTCATCAAAATCAAATTGAAAGAAATCAATAAATTCATCAAACAGACTAAGTAGTAAAAAAGGATCTCTCCAAACATCAAAATTTGAACATGCAAGCAGTTATGGACCAGCAGGCAGCAAGATATTATCAAAATCACAAAAGACTATTGAATTCTAGAAACTGATATACGAACCTTGCTAGTCCAGAGCCGATCACTGGAAGCAACCCCGTGCCAAGCACGGGAAACGAGGAGTGATTGTGCCACGCTGCGTGCGTCGAGGTGGTGACTCAGAATCATCATCATGATATCCCGCCCGAACACCTCCAATGGATCCTGCAACAAAACCCTCCCTCTTTCCTCCTCTTCTTCTTCTTCTTCTTCTTCTCCACCACCGTCATCTCCATCCTCCTCCGAATCGCCCTCTCGCTTCCTCTTCCTCCTCATCCCACCCCTCACTCCCTCCGCCGCTATCCGAACCAACTCAGCAGCGAAATCGTCGTTTCTCTCTCTCTCTTTCGCATGCGATATAAACTCGAGAAGGAGCGGCGAAGATGTGCGAAGAGGAATCAGAGCTCGCCGTCGTCATCGGCATCGCGAAATGGTAAGAAAATTTGTTTAGGAACTCGTGCACTGACGTCGCCGACGAAAGTATCTGCTAGGCTCGGCACCACGTGGCGGTGACCTGTTTTTTGTATATACCGCCTTCAACCAATAAGAGAGCGCCACGTAGTTTACTAGGTGTACGTGGCACCGTCTTAGATATTTTCGCCACGTCGTTTTTTGGTGATGTATTATACGGAGTACCAGCTAATGTAATCACTAAAGTCCAAAATGAGAATGACGCGAATTTTTGGCTCGACGTGCCGAAAGAAGTTTCTAGAGTAAATTTATCTTTTTTTTGTTTTGATAAATCATAAAGAAAAAAGTAAATTTAATTTTCGTGTTCAAAATATGCTAAATTATTAATCCGGAAGATTAATTATTACAAAATGTCACTTTCCTATCACAGAAAAGTTTTTTTTTTTACTACAAAGTGTTACAATCACATTTTCCGTTATGCATTCGATAATATGCTTGAAAACCAAAAACAAAAACATGAAATCTCATTTATGAGATGTTCTCTTCCTCCTCCCAATACCGCCATCTCCGTCCAGTGTTCTCATCCGAGAAGGCAGGCATAGGTATATACAGTCAATTACAAGTTCTTTATGCGGCGGAGTTGTCTCCCATTTCATAGAGTTCTTCTGGAGCGTGAAATTGCAACAAAAGTTTTCAGGACCACATTTTCTGTTATTTAAAAAAGTTTGACACACTTGTCAGGGGAGATTTCAAAATTTGCTATGAGTTGTTGTTTTTTAAATAGGAGGAATATTTCTATTTGAAGTAAAATGTATACACTACACCAGAAATCAGCTTATAGTATAGGTTTTTTGCGTCGCATAAAGTCCTATATATGTCGCATTAAGTGCTTTTTCGTTTATGGGACAATATTTGCGTCGCATAAATTTTGTCCGGTAAGCCTTGTAGCGTTAAGTTTAGGCGACGCATAAATTAGGCAAGTTGCATAAAGTTTACCTCTTATGCGACATGTGTTTCATTCAGTCCCATTTGCATTAGACCTGGGTTCTACAATTTAAGGACATATGCCACATTTGTACAGTTAACATATTTGCCAATTAACGTCGCATTAGATACCTTAGAAGACATTTTATTTTTATGTGACATTCCCAGTAATCGCGTATATCGTTATACGCTTCAAACCTGAAGGAGTTAGTGTCGCAAAAAGGGACATATGCTTATCACTCAATTAACTTATTGTCGTATAAAATAAGTTTGGGTAACATTCTAAGACAGGTAAATGTCGCATAAAATGTTATACGTGACAAATAGTAAAGAACAATATGTCGCATTTGTAGAACATAGTGTCGTATAAAACGGCAATCGTCACAACTGGCAGAGAGGAAAATGTGCCATATAATGGACATATTGTGGTATAAAATAACATTTGTCACAAATTGCAAACAGCATAATGTCACATATAGAGCATTTAGCCTGCATACAAATTAAAACCTGAAATTGTTTGATCCATTAATCCATCCACCAAAACATACCAAAACATACCGGCCGGTACACACATTCTAAAACAATCCGGCCACCAAAACATACTGGGTACACACATGCTACAGTTTTTGTGTGTACCCGTGACAGAAACAACCAAGTAATCAGGAGTTAAGATCCACATAAACTCGTGGCACCTTCAGAAGCATTAACATTTGCCGAGCCACCCCGAACTGCCAACTCCTCCAGAATGCGTATCCTTTATTCAAAAGCTGCCTTCATTTCCAACATTTCATCCTGTGTCTTCTGCAGCTTGTCATTAAGCTCAGCGGTTCTAGCTGAACCTCCTCTTGGGAGGGGTGGTTTCCGAAAGGCTCTACCGGCTCCAGACACACACGTCCCACGCTTAGGGCCAAGCACTTCATTTATAATTTTAATTTGAATATCGACCGGAAGAGGTGGTCGTGCATCGATGACAGTGCCTTCTGGATCTTCATCTTCATCACCATCCATATCCTGCAAAGCTTGGCGAACCCTCTCCTCTATTTGTGCCTACATATACAATGTTTTAGTGTAAATACAACAATAAAAGTAAACTGAAAATACAGGGCATAGAAAAAAATATTACAACCAGAAAATAAACTAATAACATCCAACTGAATAAGATTGCCAACATCGTTTGCCAACACATAATAAACAAAGTAGAACAAGGTGTGCGAAACATGAATAGGGTTAACATGGCAGATAACATGTGGCAGATCAACACATGAAATATAAAATAAGAGGACATGAATGAATAACATTAAACATTTCAAATAAACTGAACATGAATAACCCTAAAGAGACATGAACAGTAGTCAATTGTCCTTCCAAATCAGCATATGGGAGAGAAGAACAACATATTATTCAGCAATCATATCATATTTGGTAAACATGTCTATAAGCAGGTCAAAAAGAAATTATGCAACCAAAATGGAAATGTTAAGTGACATTAAAAATAAATATACTCAACTGCAAGAGCGGCGCCGGCAGGATCATGAGAGTACACCTTGATGTAAGTAGCAACAATAGGAGCTCTTTCTCCCTGGAGCTTAAGTTGCGCAGCCCTCATGTAGAAAGGGACCTTACCAGATCGGTGATCGAGTCTTTCTGATTCAGTGCGCACTCTCAACATCGTCTCGCCTAATTTCTATGTTAGTGAAATTTAGCGAAGTCAATGAGAAATTCAAAAAATATAACAACATAGAAAAAAATAAATGATAAATCAAAGTAGTGAAGCAAAATCTTGTGGTGGTTAACTATAAGAATTAACTAACCTGATTTTTTGGGTCATCAAAGTGGCTACAAAGCCATCCCCATTGTTCAGGTCGATCAATAAACTCCCGTAGAATCACATCAGGTCCATTCTCCTTGTAGAACACCTTGCAGTCAGCCTTCCAATCACGGTACCTTTCTATTGCCCTTCTGAATATAAAATCCCACAACTGATCATCTTTAGGAACTACAACAAAGTTTGGCTGCAAATAAAAAAACAGAAGTCAATAACACACCATTGAAATATTACATTAAGTACTGATCGGTTTTAATTCAGTGTAAATATTCAATAAGAATTATCAAATACTTATGCCAAACACGGTTAATCAAAACAATTTATATTTTGACTCGGGGAATCCGAGGTCGTACCCAGAGGATAGGTGATCAAACTAATTGGTGCTAACGATTAAACCTAGAGTGTCTAATGGTTTGGGGGGGGGGGGTTTGGTCCTCGAAAGAGGTTGATAGCAAATGATTTACTATCCTGAAAGAGATTTTAGCAACGCAACAGGTGAACAATCAATCAAAGATGACTAGGATTCTAATCCCTCCTAGACAATTATTGTGACTGCGAATTAGAACACCATTGATGGACTCAAACACACACATTTAGAATTTAGCCATGTAACATTAATACTAGGTTCCACTCGCGCTACAACCTAGCATCAAGAGGTTACACCTCGCATAGCACCTCACACTCGCGCTTTATTGGTGCTATAGCACATTATTTATCTAGCCTCACACTCGCGCTTTATTGGCTAAATAAATCATGCACTTGTTAAATTCAAGCCATTCTCATTAAGATTAAAGCATCGCCATGTAACACTAAAATCCTAATGTCTCTTCAATTCTATCATTTGAAATCATACTTTTCAGGGATTAGCTACATCAAGCATGAAATCAACTAGAATTCCTATTTCGGACTTGTTAAAAACATGTCATGGGTAATTCAAAAACATTAAGTTCAAATGAAGAAGAGTCATGTGTAAAATCATTCATCAATGGTATTCATAGTATTAGCAATGTCACAAACATGTCTAGGGGTTCATAGAACCCCAACCAATATCACTACTCACTCATAGTGAGATTACAACCCATAACAATGGTATAAAAACAGGAAAACATGGAGAGTGTAGAGTTTTTAGATCTAGAACCAATATGGAGCCCTAATGATGGAAGATGATCACGATTTGAGATGTTGATGATGATCAAGTAGGATGTAATCTTCTCCCAGCAGTTTTTTGTCCAAAAGCCAGCTGAAAATCGCCCAGAAAAATCGAACCTTTGCTGAAAAACCCTAACTTTCTATTTATAGTTCAGCAGAAAAACGCAGCCTTTACGTCGTGTGCGTTCGCACAGATGGTTTGTGCGTTCGCACAGATGCCTGAAATTCTGTTCTGTGCTTTCTTGGCCTCAGTTTGTGCGAACGCACAACATTGTTGTGCTTCTGGTTTGTTTTGTGCGCTCGCATGGAGTGGACTGTGCGAACGCACAAGGCTTTTCTGGCAATCTTAACCTCCGAATTTGGTCTCGGCGTCAACTAGAGAGTTGTAGCCCTTTGAGTTAGCTTTCCAACAAGTTTTGAATCAGCCAAATCGGACACCAAATGAGATCTGTAGGTCCAAAATACTCCGGAGAGGTCGGTTTGTCCCGTAATACCCAAAAATCCGTGTTTTTGCTCCGAACTGCTTGGTTTTGCTCCAAAATCAATGTCTACTTGTGTTCTTGGCTTAAACTCCGTAATTCGCCTGAAATGAACCACAAGGCATCAAATAGCAAGTGAAATCGTGATAAAACGAACGAAACAATAAGCATAGAGGTTGCCTAAAACGCATATATTTTAGTGCTATCAAATCACCCCACACTTACTGTTTGATCGTCCCGAGCAAACTAATCATATAGATCATCAACAATGTCGCATTATACATCACTCAGGATCAATTTAAAAGAAACTCCATATGGTCACAAAAACTAACTCCAAAAATTATGAAACAAATCCTACTTATAACTAACCACTTTCGTAGGTAACACGAGTGCATTTAGCACATGCACCAAACCTTTAAACCCCTAGGCTACCCTAGTGGAGGAGTTGTAGTCTCCTGAGAGTTTTCAGACACGGGAATACTCACAAATCCCACAAAGAGAACAATCATCCAATTATGCATTTTATTTCATAGATGTCAAAGTACTAGGCAAGGTATTTCTCATGAAGCTCATTATGTATTCAACTAGATGCGTGCATTTCAATCACTACATGAAGCCTTTTCAAATCCTTATAGAAATTCATGAATTAAGACATTCGAGCAAATCAAAGCAAGGACTAATAAATCTTTAATCAAGGATTCTAGTCATTTTCTATGTTAGTGACTTCAAGAAAACAATCTAATAGTCGCAAAGAATCTTGTTGGATCATTCACCAATGCTAGCAAGGAGGCTAGTCCATTGGCTTGTGAGCCTTGAACTCATTCTCAAGCCTAGGACGCAAAGGTCACTTAGTCATAAGAGAAGAGGAGTCCCAACATTACAGTTTTTGTATACCCTTGCAAATCATTTCATGCCTAAGTATAAAAGAATACGAGGCTCGTCCCTTAGTGAATTCTTGCTAGTAAGTATTAATTGCCTCATTGGTTTTCATGCTAGAGAATGGCGGGATAGCCGATTGTCAAATCTAAGTGCTTCGTATTTTCTTTTTCTTTTTTCTTTCAAATGGCCTTTGGCCTACAAATGCTTTCGAGGGGGAACTTTTCTTCCTAACCCCCGGCATTTGTATATTTTGCTCAAAACTTCCCGTGTACATCGAGAAAGTTTTTAGTCGGGGCTTTGCCCTCTTTTGACCATAAGAATAGAGTAATAAATTTTTTTTGTTGGGGCCTATTTTTCACCCTCTTTTGACCCTACACTTAGAACTTGACAAAGGGCTAAGTGTTAAAGATGGAGCATGACAAACCAACAAGACAAATCCACAAAATAAACAAGGCCACAAAGGTCACCTAGGCAATCATGGCATGCAAGGGTTTTGAAATTGTAAATCATTTCGATTTTATGCTTTCAAGGATCAACTCTCTAGTCTCAACAAGAAAAAGCTTAGAATAAAAGATAAAGAAGTGCTAGTAGATGCTTTGATCCTCAAGAATGAAAGTCAACAATCCAATCCATTAGTCATTTAGAGGATCAATCAAGTGAAATCATGCACGACTAGTTGAATTTAGAGATGAAATTTTTCAAAGATGTAGCCTTGCCTAGACTTTTTGTTTTCGTTAATATTTCAAAATTTTTGGATGAATTGTGCGGTAGTGCAAGTGTTTTCCCTTAAACATAAGTTGATTGGATATCACACATGAAAGCATATCAAGCAAACACAAACATCTCATGTAGTCAAGACAATGTCAAACATAGGCCACCCCACACTTAGCAATTGCTTAGTCCCTAAGCAATGGATAGAATGAAAAGCAAGGAGAAAGTCAAGAAAAAACTTCTCTCGTTTTGAGGTAGCCATTTCAACACCCCACACTTGAAGCAAATAGAAATCCAATCAAAATAACCACACTTAAAGATCGGGAGAGAAAACACTCACAAGCCTAGTTTAACGTCTTGGCTAAGACGGAGCCGATTCTCCTCTTAGGAAATAAGAAGCACACTTGAGGAGTCTTTTGCTAAGATCCTTCCTCAAGCGGATATGTTGAGAAGTGGAGGAGTCAATCCGGGTTCTTTGAAGATTTGCAAGCAACTTGCTTAATAGCTCTTGTCCAAGGTGATGTTTGCTTCTCATCCCCTTGGTTGTCAACTATCTCTAGGTGGCCATCATCGAAACCTTTATGAATTCTATACGGTCCAAACCACCTAGACTTGAACTTTCTGGGAAACAACTTGTATTTGGAGTTGAATAGCAAGACTTTATCTCCCACCGAGAACTCTTTCTTCAGAATAGGCTTCTTAAGTTGGTCTGGAGTGACCACCAACGGTGCAAGAGCTTTCCCTCTGTCCGGGGATAAATTGTTTTGGACGAGAGTTTTGGCAGTGCGTTCAATTTCAGGTTTTGGCTTTATGGAAAACTGAACCTTTTGCTGCTCATCCTTTCCTCCATCTGTAATATTTCCCACCGATTTATCCTGATTGCTAATTCCAGAAAATGTCAGCTGCAGTTGTGCTTCCAATGGTGGTGGGGCTATAGCTCGTAGTAGTTCTGGAGGAAGTGTGACATTTCCTTTCTTAAAACGCCTGAACGCTAAGATTTGAGCTTTAAGAACATGCAGTTGCTGTTTAGTGAACCCATCCATTTGATCGGTTGGGTGAGAAGTATTTAAAGTTGAGCCGGTAGCTACGTGTTTTTGCCCCTTAAACCTCGTGTTCATTCAAAAGCCTGCAAGAACAAGGAAGGTTCTTAGCAATGAGAGGCAAGAGAAATAATCCACCGTTTAGGCACGAAACAAGCAATAACTACAAGTAGAGAAAGAGTAGACAAACTAAACAATCTAATAGCACCTCGTTAATTAACCTATCCCCGGCAACAGCGCCATTTGATCGGTTTTAATTCAGTGTAAATATTCAATAAGAATTATCAAATACTTATGCCAAACACGGTTAATCAAAACAATTTATATTTTGACTCGGGGAATCCGAGGTCGTACCCAGAAGATAGGTGATCAAACTAATTGGTTCTAACGATTAAACCTAGAGTGTCTAATGGTTGGGGGGGGGTTTGGTCCTCGAAAGAGGTTGATAGCAAATGATTTACTATCCTGAAAGAGATTTTAGCAACGCAACAGGTGAACAATCAATCAAAGATGACTAGGATTCTAATCCCTCCTAGACAATTATTGTGACTGCGAATTAGAACACCATTGATGGACTCAAACACACACATTTAGAATTTAGCCATGTAACATTAATACTAGGTTCCACTCGCGCTACAACCTAGCATCAAGAGGTTACACCTCGCATAGCACCTCACACTCGCGCTTTATTGGTGCTATAGCACATTATTTATCTAGCCTCACACTCGCGCTTTATTGGCTAAATAAATCATGCACTTGTTAAATTCAAGCCATTCTCATTAAGATTAAAGCATCGCCATGTAACACTAAAATCCTAATGTCTCTTCAATTCTATCATTTGAAATCATACTTTTCAGGGATTAGCTACATCAAGCATGAAATCAACTAGAATTCCTATTTCGGACTTGTTAAAAACATGTCATAGGTAATTCAAAAACATTAAGTTCAAATGAAGAAGAGTCATGTGTAAAATCATTCATCAATGGTATTCATAGTATTAGCAATGTCACAAACATGTCTAGGGGTTCATAGAACCCCAACCAATATCACTACTCACTCATAGTGAGATTACAACCCATAACAATGGTAGAAAAACAGGAAAACATGGAGAGTGTAGAGTTTTTAGATCTAGAACCAATATGGAGCCCTAATGATGGAAGATGATCACGATTTGAGATGTTGATGATGATCAAGTAGGATGTAATCTTCTCCCAGCAGTTTTTCGTCCAAAAGCCAGCTGAAAATCGCCCAGAAAAATCGAACCTTTGCTGAAAAACCCTAACTTTCTATTTATAGTTCAGCAGAAAAACGCAGCCTTTACGTCGTGTGCGTTCGCACAGATGGTTTGTGCGTTCGCACAGATGCCTGAAATTCTGTTCTGTGCTTTCTTGGCCTCAGTTTGTGCGAACGCACAACATTGTTGTGCTTCTGGTTTGTTTTGTGCGCTCGCATGGAGTGGACTGTGCGAACGCACAAGGCTTTTCTGGCAATCTTAACCTCCGAATTTGGTCTCGGCGTCAACTAGAGAGTTGTAGCCCTTTGAGTTAGCTTTCCAACAAGTTTTGAATCAGCCAAATCGGACACCAAATGAGATCTGTAGGTCCAAAATACTCCGGAGAGGTCGGTTTGTCCCGTAATACCCAAAAATCCGTGTTTTTGCTCCGAACTGCTTGGTTTTGCTCCAAAATCAATGTCTACTTGTGTTCTTGGCTTAAACTCCGTAATTCGCCTGAAATGAACCACAAGGCATCAAATAGCAAGTGAAATCGTGATAAAACGAACGAAACAATAAGCATAGAGGTTGCCTAAAATGCATATATTTTAGTGCTATCAGTACTCACAGTGAACTGAAAAATTAGAACATGAATTACTTACATACAAGTGGTCGTACACAATCTGCCTGTCCTCATCCCTCAGCTTCCTGAATGACGGTGCTAGCATGGGAACCTTGTCCTTCACCGCACTCCCGATCTCGTGCACAATCAGGCTGCAAACTTCCTGGTTCGCTGGGCCGGTACCATCTGGTAGAAATTCAACCTTGATTGGCTGCCCCCTATTGTGCGCTTGCTTGTATTGAGCCAAATTAGTTCCATTGACCACACCCTCACCCTCCTCTTCTGTCCACCCTCGTCCCCTGAAAATATAATTCAAGTAACAGTTATTACATGCGTAACAGAAAAAAGAATATAAGTGATCCTTTAAAAACATAGCATATTGAAAAATTAAATACCAGACTGAGCATTTTGGGAGTTCTTGCATCTAATGCTTGGAATTGCCTCCAAATTCGCTTGTGCATCATGCTCTGCTGGCTGATCAATATCCATTGAGTTGTCTGGATCAAACTCAGGCGCTGGTGGACCATTTACATGCACCTGTGAAGGTGACCTTCTGCTCGGAGGTGCCTGATTTTGGTTGGATCTGGCAGGCTGCGGTTGGGGAGGGCTACTCAGCGCTGATAATTATGGTACAGGGTTGGAGAATGATGGCTGCTCTGGAGCAGCCGAGGGTGGAATTTCAACGGTTCTAGCTCTCACATGGGGAGGATGATTGTTAATGGGTGGAATTTGAGTGGGTAACCTGGCTCTCACAGGTTGAGGATGATTGTCAATAGGTGGAATATCAACTGGTCTAGCTACAACAGGTGGGATTTCAGTGGGTTGATTGTTAGTGGTGGCTTGGCATTTGGACTTTTTCTTAGCTGGGACTAATTTGGACTTGACAGGAGGATTGACTACACTATTCTTACTCACAGGAGGTTCAACATAAGGATTTAGTGCTGGGCGTTTGGCTTTCCTAGGTGGAGTACTTCTAGCAGGAGGAGGATGTACTACCTTCTTTTGCTTCCGCGGTGGAGTTTGCACGACATGCAATGCCGGTGGAGTCTTCCCCAGCGCATCCAGCTTCTTTGTGCGACGGCCAGTCTTCATGGCACCAAGGATGGCCCTAGCACGCTCTGTGTTCCGAAACTCAGCATCCACAGCCGGCTGAGAGGGGGTTGGAGCAGCTGCGTCGGCTGGTGGCTCACTGTCGTCACTGTCGTTGGACTCAGCCGAAGAGACTCGTCGTGGTGGCGACTCTTCTGGACGAATCCTTATTAGAACACGACGTGTTGAAGGCGAACGTAGCTTGATAACACGGCGACTATTGACTTCCTCCACTTCGACCAAAGGGGAGATCTTCGGTTTTAGGGTTTTTGTTTTCGCCATTTTCTCGAGCCGTAAGGTGGAGAGACTGATATGGTGGTGTGGTGGATCTGGTAGACTAGTTTACGGTGGTGTATTAGAGCTGTAGACGACGTGCGGTGGAGAGATTGATATGGAGGTGTGGTGTAGATCTGGTTGAGTGATACGGTGGTGTGTAGAGAGTGATACGGATATCTCCAGGACTTAGAGAAATCTGATTTCTCAATTTCGAACACAAATGGGCCTTGGGCTCTAAGTTTCAATTTTATGGGCCAAAATACAGTTATACGCGACATTCTTCGGATTCTACGTCCCATAATTTGGCGCATGAAAAATTAAAACTTTGCGCGCGATGCACGAAAAATTGTCCCCCCAAAACAAAAATATGTTTCGCGACATTTTAATTCATAATATGTCCCATAAAAGCTCTGACTGAATGCTACGGATAACTCAGTTTTCATCCCATACAATCACACAAATACAAAAGCAACTAACATAAAGTTGCAAACAATCTTCATAAAAAAAAATTCAACTAACATAGTTGCAAACAATCTTCATCTGATACTCAGTACACCATTTGATTACAATTCATCATCTGAAGAGTATTGGTTCTCATCATTCTCTTGATCATCTTCTACTGATTCCATGGTTACATCCCAATGTTCATCCTCATCATTCATCCCTGTCTCCTCATCATCTTCATCACCCCCTGCTGCGAATACGTTATCTTCATTCAAGTTCAATTGTCTACGTGCTCTTGGTATTTGCACCATATTAGGGATAATGGTTGCAGGTCGGACATCATCTATAATGTGCGAGGGCATGCGCTCTTGGTAAGGGTCATCTTCCTGCGGCAAAGCCACTGATGTGTGATGTTCATTATAGTGATTATCCTGACTATCTTGTCTTGCAAGGGAGCGTTGACTATATGTTCCTCTATGCGAAACAACATTGACCACCTTCCAATTGTCACCGGCTTTAAGATCGTCAAGATAAAAAACTTGTCTTGCGGTTGTGGCTAGGCAATAAGGCCAATCTTCATACCAGCTGGTTGATGTATCCACGGATAAAAGTCCGTAGTCCCTCTTAGTGCTTCCCCTATCAGTGGGATCCGTGTTGAACCATACGCAATCAAAAAGTACTACTGGCATCCCATTTGCGTACTGTACTTGTATAATGTTTTTAATAACGCCATAATAAATAACATCCTCATCTTCCACCATCACACCTGAGTTTTGAGTCTTCATCTTTCGGTCTCGATCCCACACAACAAATTTGACACCATTGACATAGCACTGAGAATAACACACGTATGATTGAGGCATACGCGCTAGAGAATGCAACTCAGCACAATAGAAAGGAGAGCCCTCTCTTTTCAAGATATCCATCTGTGTAATTGAAAAAACAACATTATTAAACAAAGAAAGATATTAATAGTGATGTTTAACTAATGAATATAATATAAAGATAACACTTAAATGGAATCACATACCCAACTACGAAAATATTTCAAGAAATGTGTCACACGCTCTTTCTTTGTTCTATTTGGGCACTCCCGATTGAACTTCTCGACATGTTTAGTTACATAGTTCTTTGCTTGTTGACAGTGCTCGAGAACGCACCAATGAACCATGTCAAGTTGTATATTACTCATATTGATCTTTCGAGAATGACCACTCACTTTGACTAGATGAGAGTAAACATTCAGGCCATATAACGGAACTTCACTTGATGAGTCCATCTCGGATGATTCATTCACATACAATTTGCAATATGTTATACACTCATGTGTAATATATTTCTCAGCGATGCATCCTTCTGGGTATCTACTATTTCGAACTGATCTCTTATATTCACCTAATTGCCTGCAATATGGAAATTAGTAATTAGTGTCTGACACAATTAGTTAAACATCAAGTTATATCAAATAATGAAATACAATTATATAGTACGTAAAACCTCTCAATAGGAAACATCCAACTATAATGCACCGGTCCCTTAAGCAACACTTGTTCCGGAAGATGAATCAGAAGATGAACCATAATGGTGAAGAAAGCAGGAGGAAATACCATCTCCAACTTGCATAAAATAGTAACGATGTCATCTTTCATTTGAGTTACTTCTTTCACCATCAGCTCCTTACAACACAATTTTTGAAACCACCGTGCTAACGATATAAGAGGATCTATGACATAATGTGGCAAATACGGTCGAATGAACACCGGAAGCAGTCGCTGTAACATGACATGGCAATCATGTGTTTTCAATCCATTAAATTTCTTATCGTCGACATTGATTTTGTTCTTCAAACTACCCGCATAACCAAAAGGATACTTGGCATCCTTAAGGAATTCAAAAATCTCTACCCTCTCTTCGGGTAAAACAGTATAAGGAGCTTGAGAAACCTTATCCTTTCTTGATGTCGAACCTTTTCGCTTCAACCACAATTCCCTACGAATACCTAGTTTCTCCAACCCTTCATGGGCCTTAACATCGTCTTTAGTCTTTCCTTGAAGACCAAGTATAGTACCAATGATGTTATCAAAAACATTTTTCTCTATATGCATCACATCCAATGAATAAGGTTGTGCCAATGTACTCCAATAGGGCAAATCGTAAAAACTGCTCAAATGAGTCCAACACAATTTCTCCTTCACACCACTAAGCTTAAAATCTGGATGCAAGCTAAGTATGGGGTACTCATGGCTTAACACAGAAGACAAAATCTCTTGTCCAGTTAAAGAAGGTGGGGCATCACTAAGTTCCACTTCCCCATTGAACTTAGTAGCGGCATACCTCCAAGTATGCTCTTTGTGAAGCCATCTGCGGTGGCCTTGGTAGGACATTCTACCGGCTAAATGGTGAGCATCAATGGCATCTAAACACATTGGACAGGCTTTGTATCCTTTACACTTTAGACCTCCCAACATTCCCAAACCCAGGAAATCGCTGATGGTCCAAAGAACAGCAGCTTTCATGTGGAATGACGATCCATCATGTCGATCATATGTGAGTACTCCAGTGTCCCATAACATATTTAATTCGTCAATCAAAGGTTGCATGAAAACGTTCAAGCACTTGCCCGGAGATTTTGGACCTGAAATCAACATAGCAAGAATGTTGAATTCTTTCTTCATGCACAAAGAAGGTGGCAAATTATAAGGCATCATCACAATCGGCCATGTGCTATGAGAAAGAGCAGCTGCTCCAAAGGGATTAAAACCAGCTGTAGCTAATCCAAGTCGAACATTTCTGATTTCTTTTGCAAAGTCGGGGAAGTTTTTGTCAAAGTCTTGCCATGCTTCACTATCTGCAGGATGTCTCATAAGACCTACCTCCACTTTTCTTTCTCCGTGCCACCTCATCTCCTTAGCGATATGTGGTGACATATACAGTCGTTGTAATCTGGGAGTTAAGGGAAAGTACCGTACCACCTTTTTGGGAATCTTGCTATCACCTTCGCTGTGTAAGTACCTTGGCTCCTCGCACATCGGACAATGTTCCAATTCCTTATACTGTTTATAATATAGCACACAACCGTATTCACATGCGTGAATGATCTCATATCCCATTCCCATGTCCTTCAATAGTCTTTTAACATCACGATACGAACTGGGATAATTGTTTCCCCTCGGTAGGAGGTCTTTAGTGAGCTTTAAATGATCATTAAAGCTCTTATCAGACCATCCATTTTCGACTTTAACTGTCATCGCCTTCAAAATGGTGTCCAATATAGTATTTTCACTCCCCACGTATATGGGAGCTTGTGCTTCCGCTAGGAGTCTTTGATACTTATCATATGCATCCTTAGCAAAATAATCATTTTCAAGGCCCCCGTGTGGATCTCGAAATGGAAAAGTATCGTTGATAATCTCTATTGTAGGATTGAAATAATAACCCTCATTGCAATCTTCAACCATCCTACTACAATTCGTTTCCATCACATGTTGTCGACGTTGTGTGTATATTGATGATGAAGCCTCAACCGGTTCTTCTCCATGAGAGGTCCAAGTTGTGTACTCTCGCATCATACCATTTACAAAAAGGAGTTTGGATTTCAGCCAAAGACAACTTATCATGGTGCAACCGACAACGCCTACATGGACACGGATGAGTAGTTGTGCGAGGTTTTGTTCATTTCACAAACTCTATGAACGCCATAATCCCTTGAACAAACCGCGGATCACATTTGTCCGATAAGTACATCCAACTCTTGTCCATACTTTCCTTATATATTAACAAATGTAGTAAAAAGAATTAGGCCAAAGACCAATTACTAATCAAACCACAAACCACTCTTTATCACACAAGCTATTAAGCGGCTGCTCAGCTCTTTATCACACAAAGCTAAGCCCCTGCTACCTCTCTGATGCTCACAAACACTCATTTCATCTTATAATCAAACCATATACATATGCACAAATGATATTATATATGCTCGATCTCCCATTCTCTTAAACTGCTGCACCCCCACAAAACAATCGCATTAATTCACCAACGCACACTAGATATATATATACAAAAATCGTATATACAAACACATCTTCAGGCGACCATATAAAGCATTAGGAAGCTTTAACATTTTCAACACACAAATTTAACATTTACCTTCCAAAACACTTGTGTAGATCCGACTAAAATGAAAGAGAACCAAGTCTGCACCTTCTTCTCCGACAATGGGGTCTTCGAATGCTGATATTCTGAGAATATCAGTGCAAACCTCGGTTTTGCAGGGTAAGTATCCGTCCTTTGTACTTGATTTTGCTTTTTCATTCAATGCAATACGTTTACGCGACATTTTATTTGGTAAATATGTCGCACATGATCGAAATGGTTGGTGGCTATTCAATGCTTCCTTAATTTCAAACAAAAGCTGCACTGCCCGGGCGAAAACTTATCAGTTTTCCATTCTTAAGGGACTTACATTGGGTAGTCGCTTAAGGTATGTCGCATTAACATGTTAATGGGACTTATATGACTAGTCGCTTAAACAATTGTGGCATGAAGGGGATTATGAGACATATAGTACGTAGTCGCTTTAACTATTGTCGCATTAAACATCTTATGGGACATAATAATTGCGTCGCATAAGAAAAAGTGGCATATACATGTTTATGGGACACAATGTTTCGTGTCGCAAAAAACATTGTGACATAAGATAACAAAAGCGACAAACAAATTTGAGTCAGTCGTATATAATGTCTTATGCGACAAAAAATATGCGACAAATGTCAAACAATGCCCCGTTAGCTGATTTCTGGTGTAGTGATATGG
Organism: Rhodiola kirilowii; assembly: GCA_033675215.1. Classification (NCBI taxonomy): domain Eukaryota; kingdom Viridiplantae; phylum Streptophyta; class Magnoliopsida; order Saxifragales; family Crassulaceae; genus Rhodiola; species Rhodiola kirilowii. The sequence goes on from CM066194.1 coordinate 5,583,374, forward strand.
TATTTGATGAAGAACAATTACCTGTGAGGACGCCGAGAGTATGGCAAATTTTGTTGCAAGAAATTAAATTTGGTCGATTATCTGTGTCACAATCACGAAATTTAAACTTGTACCCGCAAAGAGATTTGGATACTCATCACTCTCTTTTGGTCGATGTGTGAGACTTCGTATGGTATCATATATACAATGAGTCAACGAAAATGAGGATAATGTGAATGCTGTTTGAAAGGCTACGTTCAATGATATGATCAGTCACGTTATGACCATGATAGCATTTATATACAAAGTATGTCCATTCCATTATCGAACGATAATTTTAACGTATGTCCAATGAATTTGACCAACGATAATTTTAACGCATGTCTAATAAATTTGATCAACGATAATTTTAACGCATGTCCAATAAATTTGATCAACGATAATTTTAACGTATGTTCAATAAATTTGATCCACGATAGTTTTAACGTGTGGAGAAAGGATCAGGTACAAAACCCAAATTATTGTAAAAAATATAAAATCATCTCAGCCTTCCAAATTAATACATGTGCGGTTGAGATTAAGAAAAAAAAATATCTTATTAAATTCAATTTTTCATTAGATTAAGGGCATATTTGTCCAATCCAACAATACAAGTTTCATTCTCTTTCCTTCGTTCGGCTATACAGATCCACGAATCACGCACGCTGCTCCTCTCTGCAGAATCTGGTCGCATTCGTCGACTAGTGATCGGCGACTTCTGCTAGATTGGTTAGGGTTTTGCTAAGGATTTCTGCGTGTTTGGTTTTCTGTCGATACGATTGATTTTCGTTTCGGAGGAGGCGATGGGTCTGTCAATTCAATTTTCGTGTCCGATTGTGTCTGGCAGTGGTCGTTGTGTTTGTTTGTTGCCTGGTTGAAACTATTGATTGGCGAAGCTGTTTGTGTTCGTGGTTAGGACTAGAGTTTTGGTGTGAAGGGGGTTTTTGGTGGAATGCTGTTGATTGGATTATGATATTGAAGCGGACTTTGAAAGTCGAAATGCCCAGTATAAGATCCGATATGCTCCGATCAGGAAAAATATGGATGAATTCTTAACGAATTATAGTTCAATTTTGAAGAATTATGTCATAGTTCGTCAAAAGTGGACTATAATTCGTCAATAATTAAAGTGCTGATCTGCTGAGAGAGCAATGTAGCAAGGAGGCGTGTGAAAGGGGAGGAACCAGACGTGTTTCTGATGAAATTATTCCTCACATTCTCAATCTGTGAGTTTTTTCTTTTGTGATTTGTTGTGTTAGAGATATGCTGATGCAGCTGAAGTGGCTGAATTTTAATGGTTGGTTTTGTGTTGTGTTGTGTTAATTAGCTGTTGTTTTTGTGGCTGGTTTCAGATATGGATCATCCATGACTGCTAGAGACTTTGAGATTTATGCACCAGATGCTGCCTTTGAAGACCCGCTTATGTGCGCTCATGTGTATGTGTAGGTGTTGAATGAGAATTTTAGGATCTTCTGAAGATGTGGCTTTTGAATGAAATAAAGTGATATATGGCTGTCATGATATTTTAGTTTATGGTACTTTGCGAACCTGAACCAGATTCTCTTGTTTTTAGTTTATGGTACTTTGTGAACCTTAACAAGTGGGATTTTGAAGGAGAGAACTTGTGGAAACTGCTAAGAACTTGGGCATCAAAACAAGCGAAGTTGCCCCAAAAAACATGCGTGGAGAATTTGGATGTGAATGTATAAGAGCATGTTGGAAATGAGGATGATCCTCACATAGCTGCACGATTATGTTTATGTATTAAACTTTTTTTGGTATCTTGTATTCATCAACACAGCTTGCATGCACTTCTTATTAAAAAAAATTCAATGTTTCTATATTCAGTTTCGACTTCACTATTATATAGTTCGTCGTGATATTAATAGATTTATTTCCCCCCTGAGTTTGGGATTTGTTTCTTGAGTGACAAAATATGTCGAGAAATGAGTGTAGTCGGAAAGTTGAGACATGATAATACTTTGTGGCTCATTATGCTAACTCGGGATATAATTCGTCACATTCAGCACATAGTTCGTTGAAATATGGTACTATTTTCTGGTAGACTATTTTAACTCCTATCCAAGCTAGTAAGGCCCTCAAAAGTTAGAACTATCCTACATTCTAGGCAAAAAATTTATACAACTGTTGTGACGTAAAGCTTGCACAAAAACAATGTTTTCATTCAACGTTCTCATTTTCTTCTAAGGCATCAGATGCGGCTTTTACTAGTCTCCATTGTCCTGCTTTGCGAAGCACATCTAATCTCTGTGTGTTCAAGTCTGATCGGATCATAATGTTCTAGTATAGTTCCCGTAGAGCCAATAGTCGCGTTCTTCCTTTGATTTTATCATATTCTTTGCTGCCTTTCATAGTGCACTAAGAACCCCCTGTACAAATAACAATATTGATCAATTTAGTAGGTAGTAGCATTGAGGAACTATAAATAGTATTGATGAACTATGTCACCATCAGACTCAAATGCCAACAATATTGATCAATTTATTAGGTAGTAAACATTGACGACAAACTATAAATTAGTAAGTGACGAACTATGTCACTACCAGACTCAAATGCCAGCAATATTGATCAGTTTATTAGGTAGTAAACATTGCCGAATTATAAATAGTAACTGACGAATTATATCACTACCAAACTCAAATGCCAGCAATATTGATCAGTTTATTAGGTAGTAAACATTGGCGAACTATAAATGCCAAATGACGAACTATGTCACTACCAGACACAAATGCCAGATATGAGGCTTTATTTTGTTTCAAAACTGCATTCTAATTGCATTAACAATTGTAGGATTCGCTACAATTGACGATGTAAACAACATAGTAGCCTGCAGACACTGAAAATGTATATATGCTACCAAACCTGTATGTAGCTGTCACTAGGATCATCGTACGAAATGTACCTGATAGCAAGCAATTTTTATTGAAGTCGTATAGACAATCGACAAGAAAGCGAAAGCAAACTATATAAAATTCAACATGTCAGATAATCGACAAAAATGCACCTCGATTGCTGCAACCTGAAGCACACAAAAGTGACCGATCGTGTTGGATCGTTAAGTCAGCCGTCTATGTGAGGGAGATCCCAGAGTGGTATCCCTCAGACAGATGGCAGCGGAAATTATCACAAGTACAGGAAATAGTACGGAAAGTAAATGCTCACAGATTTAGAGTGGAAACCTTATTGCAATCTTTGCAACAGGCTGAAAACCACTTGTCTTCTGGACAGTTCCAGAAGGGCTTCAAGATCGATGTTATTGATTAACAAATATGCTTGTAGAATGTTACAGCCTGTCTCACTCAATGACAGTTAACAGTTCTACTCAATTCTAATATCACCTAACTCGATCTTGATCTTGTCCGCACACAGCAGCACTTTGTCAGCTCCAGAATTGATCGTCTATTCAATCTCCGATTGCTCTCTCCAAAAAGCCGAGCTTCGAACTGAGGACTCCTCCTCCTTTTTTAGTCGTCTTCAAGTCAACAGATCTGATCTCCATCAGAGATTCGACCTCAATCTTTCAGATGTGATTTGGTTAAGATATTTCCATATCTTAACCATATCACTTATTCCCTTTCCATACTGGCTTGTATCTTCCCATAATATATATTGAGTCGTATATCTTGTGTATATAACAACATCAATATTTCTCATCAAATATTGCGGTTATATACTCGTATATCTTCAAATCATATCTCGAGTATATCTTTGCTGATCTATTCTCGTCCTAATGTCGGTTCATCCCTCACGTCGATCTCATCTCTCTCGCAGCGCTTCGCTCTCTCAGAGATGTCCAGTTATCCTTTCTGTCAGACAGTGATTTCTGCATACTCAAGTCAATTATTAGCTAAGTGTTTGTTATCATCAAAACATAAAGGGTCCAACAAATTCCCCCTTTTTGATGATGACAAACACTTCTTCACATATGAGAAATCACACATCAGTGACGGTAAGGAAATCACATCTACACTTCCCTACAGCAGCTAGCTACTTCAGAATTTATTCACTAAATTTTTATTTAAGGTCTAGCCAGCGTAGTTCCCCCTCAAATATACATCCGCTTAAACTTTGGTAATGTTTTTCCCCCTTAGTGTATGCACATATATATCTTCCCCCTTTTGGCATCATCAAAAAGATTTGCAAGTAAGAACACGGAGTAATGGAAAGAAGAACATTTCATTCATGCCAATAAATCAAAGTGTGTCACGCGGACACCACACATGCAGGCATGGAAATCAAAATGCACAGAGCCACTAAACATGAAATTAAAAAAAAACAGTTTAAAAAAATAGGGAGATATATGGGAGGGTTGGCAAAGAGGGGGATCCATGAGACTGTCCAGACTAGGCATCACTCTGGAGCGGAACCTTCAACTGTTCCACAATCTTTGTGGCAAGGCCCTTGATTTGCACTGGGAACCCTTCAACTGCAGCCGACACAGCACCCGAATCAACCTCCACTGCCACCTCCAGGGCAACCAACTTCTCCTTCACATACTTCAACACAGACCTTACATCCTTCAACTCAGACTTTACTCCCTGCATCTCCGACCTCAGCCCCTTCAACAACGTCACCATATCGGCCATGCTATCTGTTGGGAGAACAGCCACTGCGTCCACATGACCAGCAACGGGGGTCACTTCAACAACATCTTCTTCAATAGGGGACGGGGAGCGCGGAACAATCCATCCTTCTCCTGCAGAGTACTCCAAATTCAGCTTAAGGAGCTGCTCATCACCAAGGGTAGAAGACAACACTTTCTCAGAGGTGGGGCTGTAGATCTCCCAGTACTGCAGAATTTCCTTTATGAATTGAGGATAGGGCAGTCCATTCGAGGGATTATCCTTGTTGTTGTCCATGTGGCGCATCACTTGAAACGGTAGACTGACCAGCTTACTCTGCAGGATCTGGTCCACGAGCAGCATGTCCTGAAACACTACCACATTATGTTTCTGCTTCCTTGGAGTGATGTTGGATACTAGGATCCTGTGGAGGATCCTTGGAAGCACATCCATGCTAACATTCTCCCTTATCCCTTTCGCAGCGGTATCCATCCCCAGCTGGGCAAACACATCTAGCTTTGCCACTGAGCTCGGCCACGTGCCCTTGGAGTACTCAGCGTACCCAACCCTAGACACCTTCAGAATAGTGGCCAGCTCCCCCAGGTTTAATGTGGACACTTCTCCCTTCACAGTTACACAAATTTCCAAATTGTCTTTGTTTTTCTCCTCCAGCCTTAACTTTGAATAAAAATCCTTTACCAGCTTCTCATCCACAAGGACTGGCTTCCTGAACAAGTCACCCCAACCCTGGGCCTCCATCAACTGCACAACTTCTCCCAGCTTGTACTCCACAAGCCACCCACGATTTAGCACCAACTCTTGAGCAAAACCCCTCCCGACTTCCTCTGATTCCTCCGCACTTCCATCCAACTCGCCATGCTCTTCAAACAATGGAGCAGATGGCCGAGTGGATCTGTTGCTTTTCCGGGCCGAGGGAGGAGCCGATTGTTTCGAACGCTTGGCAACAGACCTCTCCGAAATCAAGGAACCCTTGCGGACGCGGCGCTGGGAGTGAGAATGGTCTATAAACTGAGAGGATTAAGTCCCTTTGCAATCAACTGAGCAGCAAGTTCAGCGGCGGCCACAGATGAGATGCTGGAATTAGGGTTTGAGGACGCCATGGAAAGTTTCAGAACTTGATTTTGGTGAGAGAGAAAGAGCAAGCTGAATTTGATGAGGCAAAACACTCGACTTCCTTTCTTCTTTCACCCTCTGCAAACCCTAGAGGTTAAGGGACAGTCAAATGCCGAAACATCGCCTCTTCATCTTTTTAGCAATAAATATCTCACCCACTAATTTTTCGCAATTGCCACCGTTTCATCCCTTCCAAAAATGGTTCACAAGAAAACCTGTCAAATTTACCCACTCATACATCAAACCGCTCGGCGCGTGAGGAGGTGGTTACACGCGTCCCCATCCGAAGCCGTGCATTTCTCCCCATAAATACGACAGATGGGACAACTACCTGTAACAAAAAACTGTTTACCTTTCTGCGTTGATTAAGCTCTTCCCACTGCAAACCATCTTTATCGGAAGACACACATCCCCTCATCTCCACAACTGTCACATAGATTGTTTCCCAGCCAAAGTTGAACCTTTCATAGTGATAGCTCAGTCTGACTTGTCTCATGGGTACACAAGGTTTTGGTATGTATGCTAACTTTACCCAAATGGTACGAATAACACCACACACAATCAAGCACAAGTAAGTAAGATCATCCAAATACCGTTTTATTTTCCTCATACCTCATGTGGAACAATTCCAGAAAAAGACATATCAACGGGCTCATAGGAGCATTCCACATGAAAGTAGGCTAAGGTTGGTCTAGAGTACCTCCTGGGCTTATAGCGTGGGATCAACTATGGAGGTCTCTTTTGGGCAGAAAGAATTCAGAATCTCATGTTTTTCAATCTCTAATGCAGTCATCAATCACATAGGTAGCATGCATAGATACAGTGTGTGCACAACCTACTTTTTCACTAGCACAGAATATTCATGTTAAGTTCTCCATCAGACGTGACTTGTATGCATCTAGTCTAGCCAATCACCGAGGGAGCAACATATGAGCATAGTTCTAAAGAAGAGAAACCATACCTAGTTCAAGCCTCAGCTTCTCGTAGGGTTCTCTGTGCAATGCCTTTGTGAATATGTATGCTATCTGTTCCTCGGTTCTGCAATACTCCATTTCTATTGTTCCCTTTTCTACACAGTCTCATAGAAAGTGATATCGAATCTCTATATGCTTAGTACGCGAAAACTGTACTGGATTTTTAAAGATGTTAATAGCACTAGTGTTATCACACAAAATTTTAGCACAATTTGTAGTAACACCATAGTCACTTAGCTGTTGTCTGATCCATAGCAGCTGTGCACAACAAGTAGCAATGGCAATGTATTCCGCCTCAGCAGTGGAAAGTGCAATTGAGGACTGCTTCTTTGAAGCCCAAGAGATGAGACATGGTCCAAGATATTGAGCCATCCCTGACGTGGACTTCCTGTCTATCTTGCAACCCGCATAATCTGCATCAGTGTATGCTGCCAGGCGTAAGTCTCCTCCCCTTGGATAGAGCAGGCATAAGTCATCTGTTCCCTTCAGATATCTCTGTATCCTCTTTACTGCTTTCTCGTGGGTTTCCCTGGGATTAGCCTGAAACCTTGCACACAGACAAACAATGAATAAGATATCAGGTCTACTAGCAGTGAGATATAAAAGTGAACCAATCATCCCCCTGTACAGAGTTGGATCCACCCATGGTGAGGACTCATCTTTTGTCAGGGTGTCATTTGGGGACATCGGCGTGGCACACGTCTTGGCGGATTCCATTCCAAATTTCTTTAAAATCTCCTTTACGTATTTCTGCTGATGGATTCGGGTGCCATCCTCTTGTTGAGCAACTTGAAGTCCAAGGAAGTTCTTGAGCTCACCTACCATGCTCATCTCGAACTCGCTCGACATCAAGTCTGTAAACTTCTTGACAAGTCTAGGGTTAGTTGAACCAAAAATGATATCATCCACATATACCTGAACAACTAGAGTGTCCTTCCCTTCCTTCAGAAGGAAGAGAGTTTTGTCCACCTCTTCTCTGACATAGGAACTGTGACAATCTCTCATACCACGCACGGGGTGCTTACTTCAGCCCATATAGCGACTTGTCAAGGATGTGCACATGATCAGTGTGAGTGTGATCCTCAAACCCTGGTGTCTGGCTCACGTATGCCTCCTCCTTCAGGACTCCATTCAAGAACGCCGTTTTCACATCCATTTGCTGCAGAGTGAAACCATGGTAAGTCGAATAGGTAATTAGTAGTCTGATTGCTTCAAACCTTGCAACCGGGGCGAATGTCTCATCGTAGTCTATCCCCTCTTGTTGGTTGTACCCTTTGACTACTAGGCGGGCTTTGTTTCTCACAACAACTCCCTTATCGTCCATCTTGTTTCGAAAGACCCACTTTGTTCCAATTACATTCTTGTCCTTCAGCATAGGAACTAGTCGCCATACCTTGTTCCTTTCAAACTGATGTAGCTCTTCTTGCATGGCATTTACCCACTCCGGATCCTTCAACGCTTCTGCTATTGTCTTGGGTTCTGCAATAGAGACAAAAGATGCAAATTCACAGAAATGACATAGATCATCCAGATTTACCTGATCCTGCGATGTATAGCACTGGTAGTCCCTCGTCCAAGCTGGAGGTTGAGTGACTCTCCCACTCCTTGTAGTTCTGGGTTCCTCCGCAGTGCTTGTGGGAGGGAGATTGTTGAGAACCTCCTCCTCGTGTGGGGGGTCACTGTTGATATCTATCACTGGGACATCAAGTACATGTTCTTGAGCTGGCATCTCTGTCTGAGCATCTTCAGCTGGGGCATCGACGGGTGCCTGACCAGCTGTCTGAGCAGCCTCTTGAGCTGGCTCTATAGCTTCGCTTTGAGTGGGTTCCCAGTCGGGGTCAGTTCTATCAACGAACTGAAGTTCTCCGTCATCCTGTGAGGATGGATCTTTCACTAGGTGTCCTGTCATAGCCGGCTCATCAAAGGTTACGTGGATGCTCTCCTCCACCCGTTCCATTCTCAGGTTGTACACCTTGTACGCTCTGCTGTGGCTTGAATATCCTACGAATACGCCTTCATCGCTCCTTGGATCGAACTTTCCCAGATTGTCCTTTCCATTGTTATGCACGTAGCACCTGCATCCAAATACTTTCAAATGAGCAATGTTAGGTTTCCTTCCCCACATCAGTTCGTATGGCGTTTTTCCTATCAGAAATCGTAGAGATGCTCGGTTTAAAATGTAGCTGGCGGCATATACAGCCTCTGCCCAGAACCCCATGGGAACACCACTGGCAATCATCATTATCCTGGACATGTCTTCGAGTGTTCTATTCTTTCTCTCTACCACGCCATTCTGCTGAGGTGTTCGTGGTGCTGAGAAGTTGTGATCTATCCCTGCAGTCCTGCACAAGGAGAGAAACTGAGAATTCCTTAACTCGATTCCGTTGTTAGTACGAATAGATACCAACTTCTTGCTCAATTTGTTTTCAATCAGTTTCAACCATGAGACAAATTCAGAATATGTTTCATCTTTAGAGCTCAAGAAAATAGTCCACGTATACCTGGAGTAGTCGTCCACGATGACCAATATATACCTGTTGCCTCCACGGCTGACGACGTTTACAGGACCGCGTCTAGAGGACTTGAAGTACTTACTGATTTCTTTGACTTAAACGAGGTACGTACTTGCTTGCCTGTGGCACATGCACTGCATATTTGATCGATTGAGCTTTCCACCTTGGGTAATCCAACCACCATTTCACTCTGATGTAGCTTATGAATCAGTCTTGTGCTTGCGTGTCCAAACCTTTTGTGCACAGCAGTGTGTCGGCGGTTATGCTTGCTAGGCACAGCTCCTCGTCAGAGACAAACTCTGGGTCCACTGTGTATATTTGGTTTTCACGGACGCCTCTGAGAATTACCTTTCCTGTCTCAATGCACTTCACAATACAGTCATTAAAGTTGAATATCACTTGATTTTTACCATGTTGACACAATTGCGATATACTTAGCAGATTATAATTCAAGTTTTCAACCAGACTAACTTGTTGAACTTTGATTGTTTCTGAAATTCTTACCTCTCTTGTTGCAAGGACCTTACCTGTACTCTTGTATTCGAAGATAATGCTTCCTCCAGAGTAGGCTTGGAGTGAGATGAACCATCCTGGATCTCCTGTCATGTGTTTGGAGCATTCGCTGTCCAGATACCATGGCTTGCTCCTCACTCCGTCCTGCAAGAGAGAAATCAGTTTTTACGAACCCAGACAAACTTGGGCTTACTGGGTTTTGGGACAATTTTAACAACAGAAGGAAACTTTAGAGGACGGGAATCGTTATCATCAGCGAGATTGATTTTCCTCCTGGGAGTTCTTCTGGGTCGTCCGTAGATGGCTGTGTCGTGGTGAGGACGAGCCCATTCACCTCTGTCTTCCCTTCTGTGGGGAGGAACTTTTCTCCTAGGGACATAAGCGGTACTGGCTTTTCTCTGATGACTGTGATTCCTCTCATTGGCTTCTTTCAGTTTCTTACAGTCTGATCTGTAGTGACCAGAGTGAGCCAGCAGACACGATAGTAGAACCCGCCAGTTTTCTTGTTTCTTTCTAAGGGCATGAGTCTCCTATTTCTTTGTGCCTGAGGGTCAATCGTGAATGTTTGACGGTTGGAGCTCATCTTTTTCCAAATTTCAAAGGCCTTCCCAGCCTTGAAAGGTACAGAGCCTCTGTCATAGAGATGGCTCTCCTTTGGAGATGTGGTTACTCTTCCCAGCTGTCTTGTGGCTTTCGGCTTTCTCACCTGGTGGGAGCTGTCGCCGACTTCAGTCATTAATCCCTTTCCTTTGGCAATCCTCTTATTTGCTGTCTCTTTGTCAGTCTCTTCCATCATTTCGACATACCCAAGTCCAGGTCTGGCAAACTTTCCTTTGCAGTCTTGTTTTACCTCTTCAGCCTTCTTGGCTTCTAATTCTCGTAGCCAGATTTTCTTTCTTTCCGTCTCTTTTTGTCTAAGATCTGCAACTATCTGACGGAGTTCCTCGTTATCTAACTGGATCCTGACCGATTCTACAAATGATCCTACCATCTCGGTTCTGACGTCTATCTGCTTAGTGTCGTCAATTTTCATGCACTTCAGTTCATCATTCAAACTACTGATTTGTGTGCCTCTTTTGTCACATGTGCAGTATTTGCAGACGTGTTCCTTTATTTCTCTCTCAAGTCGCATAGCTTTGGTTGACCAAAGGCGGTTATTCTCTATGCCGTCTTCGTGTTTATCTTGCATGATCTCAAGCTATTCCTTAAGGCTTGTGATCTTCTTTAGCAGTTCGGTAATAGTCTCTGCAAAGTCAGATTCACTAAAGACTTTATTGATAAAGGAATCAGATTTATTTACATCATTGGTTACGGATCTCGCCATCAGACATGGCTCCTTAGCTCGCTTCCTATCGCTGTGTTCTTCGTCTGAGTCACCCCAGGCATGGCTTGAGCTTCCTTCGGGGTAGGTGGTTCACCCTTCTTCTTGCTGTAGCAATCTCTAGCAAGATGTCCCTTTTTCTGGCAGTGATAGCAAGTTCTTTCTTCCTTTGCTCCTGCCTTTGTCTTGTTTTCCTCTGAGGTAGCTCCCTTGTTCCACCTTTGGTTATTTCATCCTCCGCCAGAGACACCTCTGTTTTGTGTTTTGCCTGTATTTGCCATCTTAAAGGCTCTCGAGAGAAGAGGTATCTCCTCGTCCTCACCTTTGGATGGCAGGCTCACTTGGGCTATATCCAAGGCCTTCTCCACTTTCAGTGCTATAGCTTGAGATTTTCCAGCTTATCTCATGGCCATCTTTCTCTCTGCTATCCCAGCTTGGCTTTGCAGATTCGCCACTAGCTCTTCCAAGGTAATATCTTTGATTCCCTTATGAGCCTGGAGAGCTGTAGTCACTGTATCCCATCTGGAGCTGAGAGCTTGCATGATGGGTTATTTTCTACTGTGGAAGCTTTTCATCTAGCGAGTTCAGCTGTGCGATGATTACTTGAAATCTGGTGTAGAAGTCCTCCAGAGATTTGTCCTTTCACTGTTCGACTGTTTCGTAGTCCTTCGTGGCTGCTAGAATTTTGTTCCTCTTTATATCCTCGTTTGCCTCGTACAGTCTAGCAAGGCCATCCCACTGCTCTTTTGCAGTTTTGTATATAACCATCTTCTCCTGATCTCCTTGTGAGAGGGCCATGTATAGAACCTTCCTAGCTCTGGCATTCTGCTGGAGAGACTTATAGTCAGCTTCGGTGTACTTGTCTTTCTCCTTCTCATTCGGATTGGCGGGATCTATCACATCCAGAATAGGGAAGTTACCCTTTTCAAACACACACCACAGCTTCCCATCCAGGGAACAAACATGAGCTTCGAACTGATCCTTTCACCAATCATACTCTCCCAGACTGAGCACCGGCGCCTTCCAGAACGAGTCGTTTCCGTTAGACATGATTTCTTACAAAGGCTAACACAAAATCTAGAGCCTCGGCTCTGATACCAATTGTTGGATCGTTAAGTAAGCCATCTATGTGAGGGAGATCCCAGAGTGGTATCCCTCAGACAGATGTCAGCGGAAATTATCACAAGTACAGGAAATAGTACGGAAAGTAAATGCTCACAGATTTAGAGTGGAAACCTTATTGCAATCCTTGCAACAGGCTGAAAACCACTTGCCTTCTGGACAGTTCCAGAAGGGCTTAAAGATCGATGTTATTGATTAACGAATATGCTTGTAGAATGTTACAACATGTCTCACTCAGTGACAGTTAACAGTTCTACTCAATTCTAATATCACATAACTCGATCTTGATCTTGTCCGCACACAGCAGCACTTCGTCAGCTTCGAAATTGATTGTCTCTTCAATCTCCGATTGCTCTCTCCAAAAAGCCGAGCTTCGAATTGAGGACTCCTCCTCCTTTTATAGTCGTCTTCAAGTCGGCAGATCTGATCTCCATCAGAGATTCGACATCAATCTCCCAGATATGATTTGGTTAAGATATTTCCATAGCTTAACCATATCACTTATTCCCTGTCCATATCTGGCTTGTATCTTCCCATCATATATATTGAGTCGTATATCTTGTGTATATAACAACATCAATATTTCTCATCAAATATTGCGCTTATATACTCGTATATCTTCAAATCATATCTCGAGTATATCTTCGCTGATCTATTCTCGTCCCAATGTCGGTTCGTCCCTCACGCGGATCTCATCTCTCTCGCAGCGCTTCGCTCTCTCAGAGATGTCCAGTTATCCTTTCTGTCAGACAGTGATTTCTGCATACTCAAGTCAATTATTAGCTAAGTGTTTGTTATCATCAAAACACAAAGGGTCCAACAGATCGAGAGATGCGAAGTTCATCGCATTCACTTGAACTCTTCCCGAGTTGAACGAGTTGGATGAGATGACCATTGTTCGTCGACATTGTCCCAAAACCCTAAAAATCGAGGCTTCGACGAATCGCGTGACTGCAAACCTTGCTTCAACGAATCGTAAACCCTAATTTTGTCGTGTGAACTGCAAATCCCTAACTCGCCGATCTTCGAAGATGCGTAGGTTTCTGTTTTCCTAAATCGTCGAGTTTCGTTCGGTGAGGAGAGATACATGGGTTGTTTTTTAATTTTGTTGGTCAATTATACCCTTTCTAAGTAGAGATACACGTATAAAATTCAATTATTAATTTATTTAATCCAATTAATATCAGCTTTTGGATTAACAAAAAGAATGCATTAGATAATTTTTGTATTTTACACAGGATCTGGACTTTGCATCAGATCCGACCTCTTAACGTGTGTTCAATTAATTTGATTGTCGATAGTTTTAATCGTGTGTTCAATAATTTATCGACTATAATTTTAGTGTCAGTCAAATTGATGTGATTACGACAGTATCCTTGTAATCAGGTGATGCCAATGAGGAAACTAAAATTTGACTATCCAGAAACTTTACATAAAATTCGCACCCATAAGAATGGTAGGATGTATATGGCTGCACTGCAAATAATCTGATATGAAACATATTGCACGTACTGTCTTTTGGCCGCCTTTTTCAACAAATAAGATGGGGCTTCATCCGGGATCTTCCGCTTCATTCATAAACCCTATAATCCTAATGCATATGGACAACGACAATAAGAAGTTAACAGCTCTGAAGTCTTAACTACAAAAATAAACTTTTATTTTGGCATAAGAATGTTGCTCTGTACAACACGGGTTTCCTCCACAAGGCTGAGCAGTAATATAGATCCCTGATGACGTCAGCATCAATGGACACTTTGGCCCTTCTCTAGACAGCCTACCTTTTTAAACTTACAAACCTCATGCTATCCATAGTTGCCCCTGCCTAAACTTTTCCACTAAAGAAGAATAAGACGCTACAACTCTAATACTACCATCATCATATTTTTAACAATGGGCTTTTACAGATGGACAGGGTAATATGAAAAGCAGATCAGGTCGAGTGAAGGCTTACAGATGCAGTTCGAAGAAAGAGCAGAGTCCTACCGTGCTATATATATACCAACTAGCTTCCTAGATGCTGCGGTGTGGAAGTGGAACACATGAAGGAATGATGAACTACAGACTCATTCATGTAAGAATTGGAAATTTGGATTCTGTAGTAGCTCCTCTGGAGGTTTTACTTTTGCGAAATCCCTCTCGTCAAGGGAACTTGTTATATCTTCTACTGAAAACGGAATGCTGCATTGACAAAGGCAATGTTTAGTTCTAAATATCTTTTGTGCGTGTAGTATATACAGTTGAAAAATCATTTTGTCCTTTGCACCTGGGATTGTCATCCAATAGAAACGAATTGCTATTTTCATTACTGGAATCCTCTGCCACTTGTGCACTCATACTTGAAATAACCTGTAAAAGGAGTTGATAAGATAGTGACATTACATTACTTACAAGTAATCAAATATAGTATTCATTGTTTCTTTACTACATACATCTGACGATACACTTGTAGTATTGAAGTTGTCATCAGAGTACAACGTACAGATTCTGTGTAGTTGCTGGACTCCCAAAATCTGAATAACAATAAGTAAGTAGAAATTGAGTAAGATCGAACTATTTATTTGTATAAAGAATGTCGTCTTGGCAGAATAGGAAGCCAGATTAATTGGAGCAGCTTCGTGAAGTCGAATAGTATTTCTTTTCTATTGATTAAGTTTCATTGATAAGGATATGGATATCTTCCCATCCCATGCTTATATATTTAATTAGGTATCACAATACCAACCAAAACCCAACTTGACCAAATATGTACGCGTTTCTTTAAGTTCGTATATTTCTCTACAAATACAAGGAAAGACACACATGCATTCACAAAGAAACAAGAGGAAAGAAAGAAGTACCGGGCAGAGGTCACTGGTCAAATCATCATAAGTGATTCTGGACTTCTGGTGTATAACCTGCATAAGCAAATGTGATGGCTGAGAAAATAAATGGCTATAAATGGAGAACCAACCTCTACCTGTTTGTGAAGTATGTTGATGAATTAACATTCAAACAGGAGATCATATCGGATCAAAGAACATATGCATTCCAGATAGCAATACCGTGATGAACTACTGTCAAATTTTCAAGCGGCTAATGTGGATTAGATGACTCCTAAGGTAATAAAAATTATATAAGAGTTCAATCTTATGTTTCCCGTTAGCGTCCCCTTCAATCCTTGGCAAACACTCCTCTGGATACAGAAAGGCCTTTTAAAATTGATAATCGTACAAAAAGGGGCATCGCCAGATACAGAATCGACCAACTTCTTACTATCACAACAAGCAACTTATCATCAACTATAATAGCCATCAATGACACAAAAATTTCCGATACTGTAACAGAATTGAAAGATCAAGTGACACTGAAAGCTATATACAAATTCAACAACAATGAAGATACACATACCAAAAATCCAACAGACTGGCGCAAATGCTTGAGTTCATCCCATGAAGAACCAGCATACTATGAGAGGAAGGGTAAAGGAGAACAAATAGTAAGAAAAAAAAGTACAGAAACAAATGTAAATGGAAGACCTCCAACTAGTGATACAGCATGTTTACCTCTTCTGTTGCTTGGCTACACCATAACTCTAATTCATCTAACCCAGATTTAATATATTCCCCATTGCTAAAGGAGCAGCACTCTCTACGAAGAAGAAGGCTAATATATAGAGAAGAGTTAAGTTCAGCTATTGATTTCGAAACAATTTATAATAGAACAAATATGGCAGCATCCACGGGCAATTTGTTTACCTATTAAAGAGCTGAACGTTTATATAACAGAATATCTGAGAGAAGATCTTCTGAGAAAGAATTGAAGGCACCTGATCCAATGCATAAACTGTCACCTAACTGGAACACACACAAAAGTAAAGAAAGGAGGTAAACTGTCCCTGTTCTAATTTTTGAAGGTTGACTTACATTATTGTCTTTCAAGGTCTCAAGAAGTGCATTGAGCCTCTCAGTTATGTTTTGCCAATGATTACTTGCAGGGTTTTTGCCAAGAGACTCCGTACAGTCAAGAATTCCAGACTTTGATGCCTTTGGAGCCTGAACAAGCACACTTAAAATAAGTGACTGCTTACCTCTTTTTTTTTGGTATCTTATGGAGTAGAGCGAACAATTACGTTTTGAATGGGAATCGGGATAAACCCTAAACAGCAGATGTGTGCAATATATAAATTTGAACGGGCTAAATTACAGCTACTGACTGCAGCCGCCCATTTGTAGGTCGGAAAAGAAAAATATTCATTACTATCCTAAGCCCAATATTTCCCCAGCCATAAAACCCTAAACTTCAGTAGCTAGGGTCTGTACAGTGAGTGACGTATTGATCAATAACTCATTGAGACAAAACCGTACCAGACAGGAATGCAAAATGGAAAGAATAATCTATAATCATATAATTTATCAGGAAGTGTACCTGTATACAGGATGCAAGAGGTGTGGCCAAGTCCTTTTTTACATTGTCACGAATAATGCCAAATATCTTCTCCATATATGCTGTTAGCTGCTCTTTGAAGAGCAAAGCTGGGTATTTGGCATCTACTTGAACCACTACAGATGTAAGGTTGGCAGAAGATGGGGAAGAACGAAAGCTCTGAGTAACCATCACAGTATAATATTATATAAGATAAACATCTGTTACCAAAAGAGACAAACAGAACTATAAAAACAACGAGTACTGGCAAAGTCAAGAAAAATTATTTACTTGTGCCATCCTTCCAAAGAATGATGTAGGGACAGGAGGTTTCTTGCTCGGACTTGAACTTGTCGCAGTGGTGGTTTTCAAACTCTTTTCAAGTAAGAACAGCAATGCAGTTGAATTGGATAGCCAGTAAGCCATATGATCATTGGCTTCTTGGTTCTGTGAAAGGTTGCAAGGTTTTAAGTAAACAAAAACTCAGTAAGTCATTGCCAATTACACTTAGTCAGTACTTAGCAGATAACTAGTCCTAAACCCATTCACTGAAAGGTAACTGTCACTTTATGCACCTAGTATTTCTTTTTTATATACCAAAAATTAAATGAAAATCAATTTTAAAATTATCATAAAATGAAAAGGTGATAATAATCCTCTTTAAAAAAAACTAAAAAAAATTTATGCACCTACTCACGATTAAAAATAAACAAACAAGATGTGCATTCTTTTCGCCACTATACTAGATGTAACTTAACTTACAGGATGAATTAAAATATAAAAGTACAAGTATGCTTAAGTGTTGATGTGTTCATTTATCTTTAATTACTATATCTCTAAATCAACTAAGTGTCGACTTAGTCTGACAAAGTTTCGAGACATAAATCGGGTAGCATTGAAGTATCATTGAAATCCTCGTGTTAGCATGTTTTGAGACAAATATGATTTTAAATATCTGTTACCTCGATTGCAGAACCAATAATTTGAATTACGCGATCAAAGACACTGGTTCTTTCGGATTCAAATGACTTCCAGTGGACGAGGCACTTGTAGATGGTAAATGCTGCAACAGGTTTTCCATTTATGAAACCAAGATCTTCCGTCACACATTTGAGTAGAGCATCTATACTCTCTCGCTTCATAAACAAAGTAGGAAGGGAAATCAGATTTTTTGAGTTTCATAAGAGGGGGAAACAGAAAAAGAAAAAAAAGGCTCAAGTTCTTTTAATCTAGATTGTTTTTTAGTTTCAGAAAGATTGGCCTTCATTATGATTCCAACTTACTAAGCACATACTTGTTGTCTTTCCATTTGGGATTTCCTCATCTTAGCGTCGAGCTTCTTTGCAGCATTTGCACCCTCCTGCAACAAATGATATTGCCATCATCAGGAAGAGAGAAACCTTGGAAAACATCAGAAGTTAATAATTCAAACAAGGACTTAAGATTTACCCTATCTTCTTCTAGCTCATGATGTCCATTTTCCGAAGGCTGCAATGAAGATAAGAAAATATCGTAACTCTCAAAACAAAACACGCCCAACCTAGCAATTTAGTAAAGATCATTTCTAGTTTTTACCTGGCGTGGTATTGATAAGCGTGCAGACATGTTTTTAGTAGTTTTTTTTGATGATGCTTGCCGCCTTAGCTGGTCCTCAAGTTCCATATCAGAAAGTTTCTCCTCAAGTCTGATAATCAACAGTGTTATGAGAAATTCTAAACCATTTGCACTATAATTGATCTGAAAAAAGAGAGATAATGATGATGCAATAATATCAAGGTTTTTAATATGAGGCACAACCTCTGCATAGTAGTTTTTAGTTCAATTATCTTCGATTCTGCTTCCATTGCCTGCTTTAATCTTTCTTCACTGAGCTTGTTTGCTTCCTCATACCTCCTCTCTGTTTCATCAATCTTTTGTTCCAATGAACTCACCATAGCCTACAGTGTAACATACCAACCAGCTGTACTTCAGCACAATAGCTTAATAATTCGCTGCAGAGGACTAATCAGTACCGCAGACTACAAAAAAGTTCGGTGAAGCATGAAAAAAGAAGGTTGCATGCAAACATTAGCCGTGCCCAGAAGTATATACAGAATTTAACATTGTCACCTTGAGGCTTTCATTTTCAGTAGCAAGCTTATTTATTGCCTCATTATCAGATACAAAGACCTCCTGCGTAACTGGAGCGCACTGTGCTGTTTTTTTAGCAGGTTCAAGCTCCTTTGTAAACTTTTGTTCCAAAGAGCTCACCGTAGCCTACAATGAAACATGCCCGATAGGCTGTACATCAGCATAATAGCATAAAAATTATTTCAAAGGATTAACTGATACTGCAAGATACAAGAAAGTTTAGTGAAGCATGAAGAAAAAAGTGAAATCTGAGATGCAATTGAAACCAAACATTAGCCGTGGCCCTAAAGCATATTTTACGAACTCACCTTCAGGCTTTCATTTTCATCAGCAAGCTTATTTATGGCCTCATTTTCAGAAACAAAGACCTCATGCATAACTGGGGCACCCTGTGCTGCTTTTTTAGCTGCTTCAAGCTCCCTTGTAAGCTTCTGTTCCAGCGAACTCACCATGGCCTACAATGAACATGCCCGACAAAGTGTACATCAGCATAATAGCATATGAGTTTAATGCTAGGGACTAATTAACACTGTAGGATACAAAAGAGTTCAGTGGAGCATGGAGAAGAAGTGGATTCTGAGATGTAGTTGAAACCAAACATTAGTCGTGCCCAAAAGAAGATACAGAGGTTGCATAGTCACCTTGAGACTTTCATTTTCTGCAGCAAGCTTATTTATGGCCTCACTATCAGAAACT
This sequence comes from Rhodiola kirilowii, assembly GCA_033675215.1. Classification (NCBI taxonomy): domain Eukaryota; kingdom Viridiplantae; phylum Streptophyta; class Magnoliopsida; order Saxifragales; family Crassulaceae; genus Rhodiola; species Rhodiola kirilowii. Next base: position 5,602,782 of record CM066194.1, read on the forward strand.
AAGACTTCCTGCATAACTGGGGCGCCCTGTGCTGCTCTTTTAGCAGCTTCAAGCTCCTTTGTAAGCGAATCTTTTGCTTCTTGAAATTCACGTTCCATATTTTCCAAAGCAGACTGCAATTTTCTATTTTCTTGTGCCTTGGTTTCCTCAAGTTCATCCTGTGCATTTGTTAAATTATGAGAAATGTATAGCAGTCTTATATGTGCAACAGGATTAATCACAGCTACTTAAGTTGCAGGTATATAAGCAGAGAAGTACTACTGTATCAAAGCTAGCAATAAGTTAAAAGTATTCTCAACAGTCTCAGGTAGTTTGAGTGGTCTCATAGAAGCAAACCCTCGTTACCAAGCAATAAAAGTTCAACCATGATGGCTAATACACCTATGGTGTGCCCGATAAACAAGGGAACAGATCCCACGGGGGGCAGGACATCATTAGGGAATCCTGGTGCTAGAGACTATTATTCGAAAATAGTCCACCCATTTTTATCCATGCTTCAACAAGAATAATGTTAAGGGAGTAAAAGCGCAGTTCGAAAAGCAGCAACGAAAAAGCTGGGGGATATATCACTGCAGAACCTATCTGATATTTCCGATAAGAGATAAGCTGTACCCTCATGCGTTGCTCCAGTTGGAGTCTGCGGGTTAAGTCTTCAACTTCTTCTTCTAGTTTCGTTTTTGCAGCTTGAAGTGCACCAGCTTCCTTAGCAGCCTGAAGCAAAAACACATGCATTATTACTCACAGTAAAGTATTATCCAAATGGGTAGGCATTCCACATGGAATGTTCATTTCTGTTTGTGTGCCACAAATGGACAGGGCAACTTAAGCAGCTTCAGAAACCATCTCTATGACCTTCATGGGATATACAGCACAATCATTACATGCACCTCATAGAATTCCAATTACTTTTACTTTTCTTATTTGATCATAGAAAACTGATGATTGATCTTACATCTGCAAAGTGAAACTCATGTTCAATCCCAATTAGAATAAGACAATACAGTAAAAGATTGCTAAGATAAAGAGATCTCTCTCCTGATTAAATGAGAAAGTGAAACCACTATTTTATACTGATAAAAGAAGAAAGTATACTTTACCATCTTTCGCATTCTTAATTCTCTTCTAGCAACTCGTCTCCGCCAAGCGCATTGAATTACAACTGCAGCTTTCTTTAGCTTCTTGTAATGAAGACGGGCTAAGTATCGTCGGCAGTGACTCTGTTAGTTAACAACAAGTTTTTAAATATATTTATTAATACTTAACAGTTAGAAAAGCAAATTCAAGCTCAACCAAATTTGCCATGTGCCTGTTTACTGGTCAGAATGATATATTTCATTCTACGTAACCAGCATTATTTGATCTAAGAAGGTGCTAAGTTTCTTTATTGATACAGCTGACGAGTAGAATAGTAACAAAAAGTTGGTAAGAAGTCTACAGAACCGTGCCCCGCAATTACTATACGTATACGAAACACTAACGAAGGCTAAATAGTCACATATTGTCCTAACCACCTATCAAAAGAGTGGGCTTCGGACCATTGCTTCTCCAGATAAATTCTTAATTAAAGATAAACACACTACTGGTTAAAGCACACCAAAGATGTGCTTTTGCATAGCAGAACAAAGAGAGAGTAGAAAACTAATGGCAGTGCTTCAAAAGGAGTATTATTTAAAGCAAGTTCTCATGATAAGAATCATTCTGCATATTGACGGATAATTTTAAGCACCAATATTCTAAGGACGTGACAATTTGATTGCCAGATTTCTTAGGCAATCTAATCCAGTGAAGTTGGAAACTGGAAATCGATATATTTTGACCCAAGGAAATGTGTGTATGTTTTTTTTTCCTATTCTAATGGGGATTATTGGGTTTTCAATCCTACCCCCGGGGTGACTTGAACCCGGGACTTATTGCTTCCAGGTAGTGAGTGCCTCCCCCAGGCCACCCAAGGAAATGTGTGTGTATGTCTAATGTTTCGATGGCCATACACAAATATATCACAAGAGCATCTATGTATGTGAACTTTCTACATGAACACAACTAACTACCAAACATCCAAGCTTGCGTACCTGGATTATAATGGCAGACCTTCTTTCCTTCCTTAAATTGAACTCTCTGCGGGCAGCAATTCCACGGATAGCAGTTTGGATTTGGACAGCTGATAAGCATAACTCCTTGAAAGCCCTCCTAGATATAAACATCCGTGAATGTTTCTGGATCCTCACACAAGCATTTTCTTTCCTGAGGTACTCATAACGCTGGTTGGCAACTTGTACTGTAAGAAACTCAAAGAACAAAGGTTCAGAATACGACCAACCAACACCATCTAATAGACATCATTGGCTCAACAAATGCATTTGGATATAATTTATACCTCTAATAAAAACTTGGATCTGTATAGCAGAATCACGCAACAGAAGAAATTTTTTGCGGCATAAATACGAGCGAACTCTACGTTGAATCATCCTAGCAGATCTTCCCAATACCTCAGTTCGAAAAGCATCAAGCTCAGCCATCTGACCTGCTCGAAGGAATACTTTTGTTTTCCCAATCTAAAAATGAAATAACAACGGTCAGCATGCAACATGCGACATCAATATGCAGGTGCATCTGACTGAACCTCATTAGATACATGTATGCGTATACCTCATCTTTGAAATCTAGAAGTCAAACTTTTTGTTATTAATATACATATTCTATCAACCTTGTTAACGCCTTAACGGTAGGAAGCTTATAATCATTTAGTTTCCACATGTAAATTCAACTACATATTAGTGAAGGGACTATTGCTAATGATGCCTTGGGCAACTGATATGCTTGCTCATGTTGGTGCATCGATAAGCTTCATACTAGCATCTTTGTTCCACTTACGAAGGAAAGCCTTGAAAGTATTTTGTTGACTAGATTCCTAAATCCATGAGACTTTCCTACACACTACCACGACAGCTGAGGGATAATTGCCCTATGTTTTGAGAAACCGAAGCCCATTGTCACCATTCGATCTAAGCATGTCAGAAAAGCCACCATTTGAAAGCCTACTCATGTTGCACCAACCTTTAGTGAAGCTTGGGCAACTGATACACACACTCATTAGGGATCATCAGAGTTCTGCTGAATACTTGAAAAACAATCTACAATGGGCACATCAGGTCCATGTGTCACTTAAATTCCTGCAGTTTTTTTTAAACGAAAGGACCGCACAACCCAGCCTCAATCCTTATACCTATTCTACCCTTCTAACCCTATCCACCAGAGGGAACCCACTCTGGCCCAATCAGGGTTCGAACCTGTGACTTGAGCAATGGTGGCCACGTCCCTGATGGGCATAAACTCCAGTAGTTATAACTTATAAGGAAAATAAAGAGCGATTTTGCAGCTCTCTTGTACGGAAACTAAAGCTCTCCGAAAAAGGCTATCTACTCTACTGCCCTCACTGGTCAGTGGTCACTAGCGAAAGACATATGTTCATTATATCGGATGGACATAAGACTATATTCTTTAAATGGCAAATAGACAGTCTTTCGCCAAGTTTTAATGAATAGACCCATATTCTTTCCCACTCACAAAAGAAGATTCTCTTCAATAATCCATACTACTATTTTTATTTTACATGTAATTAAAATCCATTGTCTAAGCAATGGTGGCTGATACTTGTATCCATCTGTTTATTATCTGATCTCAGGACACCAAAAGAGACACCGTAATATAAGTGGTGTGCCGAAGAAAAACATCTTCTTAAAACCCATTAGTTAGAAAATACGCAAGTCCAAAGTTTGACAAAGAATATCACCTGATAACCTGTAAGGTTAGCTTTTTCAAGAAGATGCTTTGAAGCATTGACCTCGTCGCCGCTATAAAAAAACAAACCAATTGTAATAATTATGTGAAATATAGATTTTCGGAGAAGATGCTTAGTGAAATTGGTCATTAGTCAGTATATACCTTCCATGTAAGACTTCAGGAGCAAGGATGCTAAAACGAGCTATGAATTCAGCGAAGGTTTTCCTTGTTGGATACCCTGCACAACTGATCCTAATGGCCTCCATTACGCCCTAATAAACCAAGTATTTACATATACACCACATGCTATCAGTTGGAGCAGACACGTCTAATGATCATTGAACTGTACTGATGAAATGAGCGAAATAACTTACACCACATCGTAATTGTTGTAGAACATTACTGTTCTCGAAGATCGCAGGCTTAAGAGCATTGTTTGGTTTGACACAACGAATGTAGTGTGGTTCAGTGGCATTCAGAGTTTCCAACAATGCTTGGAGTTGTTGCTGTGTGAAAAGCACATATATCACCAGAACCCTAATAAGTGTGAAAAAAAAAGATGAGCTCCCAACAAAAATACAGACCTTAAATCGAGCACCTATTGATGAGAACTTTGATGATTTAGAAGATTCTTCTGGTAGAGGTGGGAACAAGCTGGAAACAAAAGGGCACTCGGAAGCACTTAACAATGCTTGATGCTCTGCCACAACATAATCTTTGTTCTTGTCCAGAAAAAATTCAGTTTGATAGGTAACCTGAATAAAAATTCTAAAGATTAATAAAAGAGAATAGCTTTCTGTAGTTCTAAAAATATGTAGGACTATGATTGGCTAGAGCAACAATAAAAGCAGCCCATTGAAAGTTACAAATAATAATAAGTACTGATAAAGCGTTATTATTGTTTCTCTCATCATTGAGGTCTGGATTGACTCCAAGAAGATGAATGAGACGTGTATTTACAAGTCAAAATTTTGCAAAACCAACTAAGTAAGACAAGGGTGAAATGATGTGTCTAGTCACCTCGCCAGCATAATGGGATATTGTGAAGTCAGTTTGTGACAGTTTTGGCTTGCTAAAGCGTTTGTGATCCTTGAAAGTCTGATACAACTTTTGTGCAAAGGTTTCATGTGTTGACCTTGGAAACATACTACAAGGTAACCAAGAAAATATTATGAAATACATGTACATGTTTATATGTAAGCGAGTTTTCATAGAAGCCTGCAAGCATATAATGTTAAGTACATACCAGGCCTCATCCAGAAGAGCAAGTATGCCGCCCGGTTTCTGAATATAAGAACACATTGACATAATTAATAGACCGAACTGATTTAAACACACTGACAAATATCAAAACGAAGTACAAATGTATAGATTGATTTTATATCTCTGCTTAAGATGATTCTCGGTGAGAAACAATCCCTAGTTCATGTACCTCTACCATAATGACAACTAAAAAAACAAAACACTATCTGCAAATAACTTTTGGTTCACAAATGGTATTTTATTCGGGAATAATTGCATATACAGGTCAGCAAATTTGATTATCTGACAGCCACACTTAAAGGAAGTCATAAACACAAACCTTCTCGACAAGCCTAAGAACATCTTTATTGTCAATGAATTCTATATAACTCCAATCAATTTCTTCTTTAGTGTATTCTTCTTGTTCCATCTTGAAAACGTGCTGGCAAGACATGATATAATGCAAGATTAGTACTTACTCAGCTGATATTGAGTTAAGAAAAGCGGCCATGATACTATTTAAACGCTCAACCTGATTAAAATGTTGTTGCAGTTTCTCATTCGTCAAATTAATACAGAACTGCTCAAAACTGCAAACGTCACGAAGTGTTAGGCATCAAAAAAGATGTTGGGAAGCTGACTAGCTTCACAAAAATTTACTGTCCTTAACTGTAGTACAGCCCATTAATCCTTAATTTTATGGCTATGTTTGGTAAAAGTGACATTCAGTAATTTAGAAAGCTCACATTAATACTAATTAAAAATGATGTTTTTTCATGTGAGTGAAGTATTTGGAAGAAAAAACTAGAAAAAAAAGAAGCCAAAGAACACATGGGCAAAAATGTCACATCAACATCATGGACATAATATGTGATACACTGTTATTCAACCTACATTTCTCAGTCACTGCTTATATGAGGTGACGCTTTAACTGAACCAGCTTTGAAAGCAAAAGAATCCGAACAAAGGAAAATATTGCAAAAGGTGTAACGAATTGTCATCATTATATTAACAGATATGTAGATCTAATTAGAGTGGCATTCAACTTCAAAATAGAATCAAATTCTTTTTATAGATAGTGTGCGCCAAAATTGAACATTTTGCTATCGCATTGCCTGAAAGGGCCGTATGCCTCCCTTGAATGGTTAATCTTCGATACAATATTTTGAATCATAACAAATAGCCAGCGCCAATAAACTGCTTAGCTTAGCCATTCACCGTGATGTGGCAATAGCTTTAGCACTGCTAGATGAGGTGACTTATTTCAACTCATTCTGTGTGTATGACTATAATCAATTATGTTATGCCTTTTAAGTGGACTTCGAGTATAATTTAACTGTCTTTTCCCATTTAATTATTTCTTCAAATGCCCAGAGACTGGGTCATATTGCATGTTAACATTCAGTATCTAATGGATATATCCACTGACCACGACATAGATAACAGCATGTTTGAAGATTTTGATTTTATTTATGAAGAAACAATAGCATACCGGTTAAGCACCTGTTTGTCTTGAAACTTTCGAATCCATATATATCGAGGACTCCAATAATAAACTTGGAATCAGGATCCTGACCAATAGAGTTGTTAATCTTGTTCACAAGCCTGATTCACAAAGCATATTTGGGTAATAAATACAGAGCAATAGCAATAGCAAGAGTACAAGGAGGTGATATACTAGAGGAGAAGAACAGAGCTAACCAGTCAAATAATCGTGAATAAACAATTTTGGCCAGTGCATCTCTATTGACAGCTGCAGATTCTGGATCCAGCGATTTTGTTATGCTTTCATCGCGAGTTACGATTACACGTTTACAAAGGGAATCTTCTAGAGCTTTCTCATCACACCTACATTGGTATAGTAATATTAACCTCAAACTTTATATGTACAAATAAATGTTATAATCAAGGCTACAAGTACAAAACAAAATTAATAAGCGACTGCTCACATGAAAAGCTCGGCTGCCGTCTTCAAATGGAACCGTGATTGATCATCCTTAGGTTCAGAAGAATCCGATTCCTCTCCTTTCACAAATTCTACATTTCCTAAGTGTAGAATGGCCGAAACAACACGAAAAATCGCATCCTGTAGGAAATTTACCCCCACAAAATTATGCAGATTGAAACCAAATGTTTCTTCCATTACAACTATTCAACAAAGTACCTGCTCATCAGAACTTATGCCAACAACATCCATAGCTTTCCTAGTGGCAAGATACTCATTTGAATCATTAACTCCATCCAGCTCATAGCAACCTGACTGATTCAAATAATGGAATGTTCTTGGATTGCCCAATTTATACTTCTTGACATCCTAGGAGAATATATTAAGAGAAGATGTCATTGAATGATAAAACACCAAAGTTGGTACAGTAAAAAATATAGAAAAGTTGATCGAGAACACAATGTAAGATGAGTTGACTGAGAACACACAAGAGAAGATGGCACTGCATGCTCTTTGGATTTATCTTTGATATCCACACACCAAATACATACAATTATTTAAAATTTTGCTTGAATTGAAGTATAAATGGATACTGCTTAACAAAATAAGATGTTACAAAATAGAGGACATATGATAGATTGACATGTCAGCTTCTAGACACCGAAGTTTGTCTATCAATATTGGCTTTACACAGAAGTCACAATTACCTCTTCAGGCGCAGCACAGAGCATATAGAAACAATGATAATTTCTCTCCGGATCAGACACTTGACAAACACGCGACCGTTCAAGCAAATAAGTCCTAATAGCAGCTCCAGAAATTCTTCCTCTTTCATCAAATTGAAGTTCCACAAATTTACCAAATCGGCTACATATATATAGCAAGTGAAAAGGCATCACGCATTAGAAAGGGCAAATAAGAGTAGAAAAGTAGGAAATCGAAAAATGACCACCAGTTTATATTGGTAGACTGTACCTTGAGTTGTTGTTCCTAAGGGTTTTCGCATTGCCGAAAGCTTCCAAAACAGGATTAGACTGCCAACAACGAAAGCATTATGAGGGTATGTCATTACTTTGAGCAGCTTGTATTCGAGTTCGAGCACGAACCACAGGTCCACAATACATATTGCAGATGTTAATTGTTCACATGACATAAATATGGCAGTTTACTACCTCCAGCACTTTTTGTTCCACAGAGCGACCTTCAGCAGCTTTTCTTCCACCCATATACGCAAGATACTGCATGAGCATCTTTGTGCTTTCCGTTTTACCAGCTCCACTTTCTCCACTCACTAAAATGGATTGACTTATCCCCTCATCTATCATCTGCCTGCATTCACAACCCTCCTTAAATTCTAATTCTATATACACTTGTTTGGTATATGACTTGATCAATACCTGTAAGCAGAGTCAGCAATGGCAAAAGGATGTGGGCTCAGCTCACCAAAGGGCGCCCCTTTATATCGTCCCATCACATCAGCATCATATAAATGAGGCAACTTCCTGAATGGATTTACCGCTATTAAAATATTCCCCGTGTAGGTCTGTAATATATAAAATATCAGTATGAAATTGATTTTTCCTTGTTGGTGAAACACACACACAAACACATAAGAAGAAAAAATCACTGGACAACTCCTTATGCAAAACTCATTTGACTTTGAATAATATAAAAAATGAAGATGTATGAACTTGAGCATGCTCTCAAACAAGTATAAAAGGACAAGATGGAAAAATGTGATGAATCAGCTATCACATACTCACATATATTTCATTCATATCATATCGGCATCTTAAATTATACAGGACCCCTGGCTCATGCAAATAAGCCAGTCTGGTCATGTCTTCCACACCGCCAGAAGGAAGATCAGCATCTCTTGGGTACACTTGAGATGCATTTGCTGTAATCTACACATTCCATGAGAAGATTGTAAACATTATGTGTAATTTGAAAGAAACGGACCACATCTAACCTCATGGTGACTCCAGAACTTTACACGTTAAAATGCATTCTTCTAAGAGTACAGGTTAAACCATAACAATTAAGATCTAAAACAAGGCACTTATCTTCTGTTATTGATTGGAACCTTCAACTATTGTATTCAGAGATTATATGAGAAGCAAATGCCAAGTAGTAGTTGATAAACAGTTAACCAAAATATATAATGATACAAATCTTTCATGAGCTACTCACTGTCTTCCCCGAGGAACAATCTATAGTAACTTCCTCGCCGTTTATTTCGGCAACTTCTCCGTCCACCCAAGCTTCATCGAGGTCCTCTACCCAAACTAGAAACCCCACCACCAGCTGTCTGGTTGTAGACTGCAAAGTTTCAAATTCCATCTATCAGTAGAAAATTGAAAGTGGTTCTCATACATTACTGGGGAGCAGAAAGCTATCTGCACGAACCCTTATCAGGGCATAAGGGCAAACTTACACGCAAGCAAAATAGCAGCAGACTATTTCATCTTGCTCTTCAATGATGCAAGATTGGATAACGATGGATGGATTCAACAACACAATTTAAGGAACCAAATTTTCAAGCACTGAGTATCCATATATCATGACCAAGTGGGCATCCACCGTAGTCTCAATCCAGGAGGGACTACTTCTAACAAGCCATGCAATGTTAATTATTCTGAATTTTACTTTGACGTAATATTAGAAGCCACACTTCGGACTATGCTTCAGAAGCTGCCTTATTTATGCACGTCTCTTGATTCTCTCTAATCTAATCATATCAGAACATCCAGCATTGAACTAGCATAGCAGCTTCCAATGAAAATAAAACTCCAAAGTTACCGGCCTTGTAAAATCAGGAAAAGACAAATCCGGCTTTTAACTCAAGAAAGTGACAAGCATTGAATCCATTCTGATTCCATGTTCTTCATCCAATTACTATAACAGGTAATCTCCACTTCCAATGGAAATTAAAAATATATAAAAATAATAATAAGATATATAAGAATGCAGCCACCAAAGAATTTACTCTATAAGATTCACCAGTGCAACTAAAACCCCGGAACAAAAAAAAACTTACCATTTCAAAAAGAACTCAATTCTTCAAATTTACAAGCCCTAAAACAATTCTTCAAATAACAAATCGCACAATGCGGCATCGTTAACGCCATCAATCGACCCCACGCGCATCTCCGTGTCCACAACCACCACCCATACGCGCTAACGGCGGTTGCGCAACAATGCTGATGAAGAAAGAGGCCAATGCTTTCTCGGGTTCACGCAACAATATATAATGGTTGACGTTGCGGACTAACGAACGAAGAAGATTCTCGGAATAAGAAACGATGACGAGTTTCTTCCTCCTTCTCAGCCGTCGACGTCGTTCTCGTCGTCGTCGTCGTCCTGTGCGAGCTGATCTGTGGTTTGTCGTCTTCCTCTGGTTCGTTTCCGATTTTCGCTCGCTATTTTTCCCTTTCCATTTTCCGTTTTTTTTTTTCCTTTTTCCTGGATAACTGTAACGTAGCCGCGTTTGCCAATATTAATATCTGATCCATCAAACTTTTCTTATTTTCACATCATCCTTCAACTTTAACTTGTATTATTATTACTTATTATTAGACATTAGTCCTAGCCATTTTGTGGCCGTCTACATCAATGAATTTAAGAGAGCGCATTGTGTTGTGTTTGCCTTTCATCGTGCGTATTTGGGGAAGACGAAACTCAAGATTTTGCCAGATTTGTCCCCTGTTGATCTTTTAAAACTAACGAAGGAATGAATGTATGTTGGCTAAGGGACTGTCTATTTTATATTAATTTAGGGGCTATTTGATTGAGATTAAATTTATATTATGTTAGTTTAATTTATATTAATTTGTGTTAATTTATGTTATGTTATGTTAATTTATGTTATGTTAATTTATTAAAGTTTATACCAACCTAACATTACATCATCATCGTACCATCATCATGATCATCATGTCATCACCATCATCATCATGTCACCACCATCATCACATCATCAGCACCATCATCATCATGTCAACATCTTGTAACCATCATCATCATCATCATGTCACCATCATCATCATGTCACCACCATCATCACATCAGCATCATGTCAACATCTTGTAACCATCATCATCATCATCATGTCACCATCATCATCATCATCATCATCAAGTCACCATCATCACATCATCATCATCATGTCATCACCATCAACATCATCATCATGGCATCATCATCATCATCATCTCACCATCATCATCATGTCATCATCATCATCATCATGATCATCATGTCAACTTGTCGTCAGCATCATCATCTCACCATCATCATGGCATCATCATCATCTCACCATCATGTCATATTACAATTCATCATCATCATGTCACCACCATCATCACATCATCAGCACCATCATCATCATGTCAACATCTTGTAACCATCATCATCATCATCATGTCACCATCATCATCATGTCACCACCATCATCACATCATCATCACCATCATCATCATGTCAACATCTTGTAACCATCATCATCATCATCATGTCACCATCATCATCATGTCACCATCATCATCATCATCAAGTCACCATCATCACATCATCATCATCATCATCATGTCATCACCATCAACATCATCAACATGGCATCATCATCATCATCATCTCACCATCATCATCATGTCATCATCATCATCATCATCATGATCATCATGTCAACTTGTCGTCAGCATCATCATCTCACCATCATCATGGCATCATCATCATCTCACCATCATCATCATGTCATCAACATCATCATCATCATCATCATGTCATATTACTATTCATCATCATCATAGTACTATTCATCATCATATTACTATTCAGCATCATCATCTCACTATCATCATCATATTACTATTCATCATATTACTGTTCATCATAGCCATCATCATCATATTACTATTCAGCATCATCATCTCACCATCATCATCATATTACTGTTCATCATCATATTACTATTCATCATATATATCATTGTTCATCATATTACTATTCATCATCATCATCTCACTATCATCATCATATTACTATTCATCATAGTACTGTTCATCATATTAATTACTATTCACCATCATCATCATTATCATATTACTATTCACCATCATCATCATCATATTACTATTCATCATCATCATATTACTATTCATCATCATCGTATTACTGTTCATCATATTAATTACTATTCACCATCATCATCATTATCATATTACTATTCACCATCATCATCATCATATTACTATTCATCATCATCATATTACTATTCATCATCATCGTATTACTATTCATCATCATATTACTATTACTATTCATCATGATGATGATGATGACATGATGGTGATGGTGATGATGATGATGATGATGGTGGTAATTTATGTTATGTTAATTTATGTTATGTTGTGTTAATTTATGCTAATTTATGTTATGTGGTGTTAAAATGGTTTATATAATACAAATTTAAAGTCCAGAAAACAGGGCCTTAATTTATATTATATTAACTGAATTTAGTTTAATTTAATTTATGTTATGTTATGTTAACTGAATTTAATTTAAATTAATTTAGTTTAAAATATGACTCATTTGGTTATTAAAATTGGATAAACTAGATTAGCTTAGGGATATCTGCGACGAATAAAATGAATATATTAAAGTAAACGTTAGTAGAGTTTGAACTCTATACCTTATTAATAGTGGTGAATAGTAATATGATGAACAGTACTATGATGATGATAGTGAGATGATGATGATGAATAGTAATATGGTGAACAGTAATATGATGATGATAGTGAGATGATGATGATGAATAGTAATATGGTGATGCTGAATAGTAATATGATGATGATGGCTATGATGAATAGTAATATGATGATGATACTGAGATGATGAACAGTACTGATAGCGCTAAAATATATGCATTTTAGGCGACCTCTATGCTTATTTTTCCATCATTTTATTATGATTTCACTTGCTATTTGATGCTTTGTGGTTCATTTCAGGCAAATTACAGAGTTTAAGCGGAGAACACAAGTGAGTAGCATTTTGGAGCAAAACCGAGCGTTCCGGAGCAAAAACATGGATTTTCGGGCATTACGGGACTGGCAGACCTCTCCGGAGTAATTTGGACCTACAGATATCATTTGGTGTCCAAATGGGTTGATTCAAAGCTTGTTAAAAAGCTAATTCAATCCCCTACAACTTTGTAGTTTACACCAAGATCAGATTCGGATGGTAAGAGGCTCTGAGGTGCCGAACCAGCCGGTTCAATTTTGTTCACAATCTGAACCGCCCGGCTCAAATGGTCAGAGACTCCAGAGGAAGCCAGCCACAAGCCGAACCGGCCGGTTCAATTTTGTTCACAATCTGAACCGCCCGGTTCAAAAGCCCAGAGAGTACTAGGTCAAACCTCCCCTGATTTGAACCGGCCGGTTGAGGATCCTTCATGCATTTGAACCGGCCGATTGAGTCGTAAAGACAGGATTTTTGCTGCTTTCTATAAATTAAAACTTAGGGTTTTTGAGAAAAGATCTGATTTTTGGGGGAGACTTTTGGGCGATTTTGGGAGGCTTTGAGTAGAGATTTTGGAGTCATCAACAACAAGAAGATTGAATCTTCTAGTGCTATTGAATCTCCATATTGGTTTTGAAATTCTAAACTCTACTTTCTACATGGTTGTTTGCACTTCTATTGTGGATTTTGTTTGTAAACTCACTATGAGTGAGTAGTGACCTTGATTGAGGATTATGGATCCCCTAGACATGCTTGTGATGATATAAATGCTATTGATGTCAATATTGAATGAGTTTGCACATTAATCTTCTTCATTTGAACCAAGTGTTAAGAGTTGCCCATAAGGTGTTTGTGAAATGTCCTCAATGGGAACTTAGCTTAATCTCATGTTTGATGTAGCTCACGTTGATCAACATGACTTTAATGAAATGAATGAAGAGGCATTAGAGTTCTTGTATTACATGGCGATACTTAAATTCTAATGAGAATAGCTTGAGTTTAACAAGAATGTGTTTATCTAGTCAATAGAGCGCGAGTGTGAGACTAGAAACGCATGTTCTATAGGGCTAATAGAGCGCGAGTGTGAGGTCCTATGCGAGGTGTAACCTCTTTATCCTAAGTTGTAGCGCGAGTTGAACTTAGTGTGAATGTTACATGGCTAAATTCTACTAATGTGCATGCAAATTCATAATTGACATCCAATATCATTGTCACGATAATTGTCTAGGTGGGGAAGTAATCCCTAGTCATCTTTTAATCGATTGTTTACTTGTTTCATTGCTAAAATCTCCCTTTTGGATAGTAAATCATTGCTATCAACCTCTTTCGAGGAACAAAACCCCCCCAATACCATAAACATTCTAGATTTAATCTTTAGCACTATTAGTTTAATCACCTATCTTTTGGGTACGACCTTGGGTTTCCCGAGTCATTACAAATTGTTTTGATTAACCGTGATTAGCATAAGTATTTGATATCCTTATCGAATATTTACACTAAATTGCAACCGATCAAATGGCGCCGTTGCCGGGGATAGGTTAATCAACTATCGTGCTATTAGATTATCTAATTTGGTTTGCTTTTCCTTACTTGGTACCCATTGCTTGTGTTGATCTTGATTGTGTTTATTTCTTTTGCCGCTCATTGCTAAGGATTTCTTTTGTTCTCGCAAGCACTTGAATGAACACGAGGTTTCAAGGAAAGAAACACGTGGCTATCGGTTCTTCTTCTAACACTTCTCACCCAACCGCTAATAGAGGAAGAGGGAGAGGTAGACCTCGCAAGAACCCTCTACCCCCTATTGCTCAACCGGGTATCCAAGATCAAAGACAAGGACTTATGATGGAAGATGAAAATGAGAACCGCCCGGTTCTTCAAAGGGATAACCGTGATCGTCGAATTGATGGGGATGGAATAGAAGACCCTCCCGCTAGAGATGACAATGATGAGGATAGACGTCCCTTTCGGAATCCTCGTGTCCCTCGTAGAGAAGAGAGAAACTATTGATATGACGAAGAGGAAGAGGATGAGAGGCCCGTGGGAGATTACATGACTCCCACCCTCGAGGGAAATGGTTCAGTTATTATGCCTCCCGACGAAGACGCTTTTGATTTCGACGTGAAATCATCCCTAGTGCACATGGTTACAAATGACCAATTTCAAGGGATTGGAAATCTGTCTACTCATCTAGCAAGAATTCACTAAGGGACGAACCTCGTATTCTTATATACTTAGGCATGATATGACTTGCAAGTATTTACAAAAGCTTTAATGTTGGAACTCCTCTTCTCTTATAACTAAGTGACCTTTGCGTCCTAGGCTTGAGAATGAGTTCAAAGCTCACAAGCCAATGGACTAGCCTCCTTGATAGCATTGGTGAGTGATCCAACAAGATTTCTCTGCAACTATTAGATTGTTTTCTTGAAGTCACTAACATAGAAAATGACTAGAATCCTTGATTAAAGATTTATTAGTCCTTGCTTTGATTTGCTTGAATGTCACAATTCATGAATTTCCACAAGGATTTGAAGAGGTTTCATGTAGTGATTGAAATGCACGTATCTAGTTGAATACATTATGAACTTCATAGAAAACACCTTGCCTAGTACGTTGACAATTGTGAACTTAAAATGCCTAATTGGATGGTTGTTTTCTTTGTGGGATTTGTGAGTAGTCCCGTGTCTGAAAACTCTCAGGAGACTATAACTCCTCCACTAGGGTAGCCTAGGGGTTTAAAGGCTTGGTGCATTCGCTAAATGCACTCGTGTCACCTACGAAAGTGGTTTATCGAAAGTAGTATTTGTTTCTTAGTGTTTTTAGTTAGTTTTCGTGATCATACGGAGATTCTTTGAACCGATCATGAGTGAGCAAAATGCATTATTGTTGTTGATCTCTATGATTAGTTTGCTCGGGACGATCAAACGTTAAGTGTGGGGTGATTTGATAGCGCTAAAATATATGCATTTTAGGCGACCTCTATGCTTATTGTTTCGATCATTTTATTATGATTTCACTTGCTATTTGATGCTTTGTGGTTCATTTCAGGCAAATTACAGAGTTTAAGCTGAGAACGCAAGTGAGTAGCATTTTGGAGCAAAACCGAGCGTTCCGGAGCAAAAACATGGATTTTCGGGCATTACGGGACTGGCAGACCTCTCCGGAGTAATTTGGACCTACAGATCTCATTTGGTGTCCAAATGGGTTGATTCAAAGCTTGTTAAAAAGCTAATTCAATCCCCTACAACTTTGTAGTTTACACCAAGATCAGACTCGGATGGTAAGAGGCTCTGAGGTGCCGAACCAGCCGGTTCAATTTTGTTCACAATCTGAACCGCCCGGCTCAAATTGTCAGAGACTCCAGAGGAAGCCAGCCACAAGCCGAACCGGCCGGTTCAATTTTGTTCACAATCTGAACCGCCCGATTCAAAAGCCCAGAGAGTACTAGGTCAAACCTCCCCTGATTTGAACTGGCCGGTTGAGGATCCTTCATGCATTTGAACCGGCCGGTTGAGTCGTAAAGACAGGATTTTTGCTGCTTTCTATAAATTGAAACTTAGGGTTTTTGAGAAAAGATCTGATTTTTGGGGGAGACTTTTGGGTAATTTTGGGAGGCGTTGAGTAGAGATTTTGGAGTCATCAACAACAAGAAGATTGAATCATCTATTGCTATTGAATCTCCATATTGGTTTTGAAATTCTAAACTCTACTTTCTACAAGGTTGTTTGCACTTCTATTGTGGATTTTGTTTGTAAACTCACTATGAGTGAGTAGTGACCTTGATTGAGGATTATGGATCCCCTAGACATGCTTGTGATGATATAAATGCTATTGATGTCAATATTGAATGAGTTTGCACATTAATCTTCTTCATTTGAACCAAGTGTTAAGAGTTGCCCATAAGGTGTTTGTGAAATGTCCTCAATGTGAACTTAGCTTAATCTCATGTTTGATGTAGCTCACGTTGATCAACATGACTTTAATGAAATGAATGAAGAGGCATTAGAGTTCTTGTATTACATGGCGATACTTAAATTCTAATGAGAATAGCTTGAGTTTAACAAGAATGTGTTTATCTAGTCAATATAGCGCGAGTGTGAGACTAGAAACGCATGTTCTATAGGGCTAATAGAGCGCGAGTGTGAGGTCCTATGCGAGGTGTAACCTCTTTATCCTAAGTTGTAGCGCGAGTTGAACTTAATGTGAATGTTACATGGCTAAATTCTACTAATGTGCATGCAAATTCATAATTGACATCCAATATCATTGTCACGATAATTGTCTAGGTGGGGAAGTAATCCCTAGTCATCTTTTAATCGATTGTTTACTTGTTTCATTGCTAAAATCTCCCTTTTGGATAGTAAATCATTGCTATCAACCTCTTTCGAGGAACAAAACCCCCCAATACCATAAACATTCTAGATTTAATCTTTAGCACTATTAGTTTAATCACATATCTTTTGGGTACGACCTTGGGTTTCCCGAGTCATTACAAATTGTTTTGATTAACCGTGATTAGCATAAGTATTTGATATCCTTATCGAATATTTACACTAAATTGCAACCGATCAAGTACTATGATGAATAGTAATATGATGATGATAGTGAGATGATGATGCTGAATAGTAATATGATGATGATGAATAGTAATATGACATGATGATGATGCTGTTGATGACATGATGATGATGGTGAGATGATGATGATGCTATGATGATGGTGAGATGATGATGATGATGGTGAGATGACGACGATGACATGATGAATAGTAATATGACAAGTGGACATGATGATGATGATGATGATGACATGATGATGGTGATGATGACATCATCATAAAGTTGATGGTGATGACATGATGTTGACATGATGATGATGTGATGATGGTGATGACATGATGATGGTATGACGATGTCATGATGATGATGACATGATGATGTTGACGACAAGTTGACATGATGATGGTGATGACTTGATGATGGTATGATGATGGTGATGATGACATGATGATGATGTTGATGGTGATGACATGATGATGATGTGATGATGGTGGTGACATGATGATGATGGTGATAACATGATGATGTCATGATGATGATGACATGTTGATGCTGACGACAAGTTGACATGATGATCATGATGATGATGATGATGACGATGACATGATGATGATGATGATGGTGATGGTGAGATGATGATGATGATGCTATGATGATGATGATGATGTTGATGGTGATGACATGATGATGATGACGATGGTGACATGATGATGTGATGATGGTGACTTGATGATGATGATGGTGACATAATGATGATGATGGTGACATGATGATGATGATGATGGTTACAAGATGTTGACATGATGATGATGTGATGATGGTGGTGACATGATGATGATGGTGACATGAAGATGATGGTGGTGACATGATGATGATGGTGGTGACATGATGATGATGGTGATGACATGATGATCATGATGATGGTACGATGATGATGTAATGTTAGGTTGGTATAAACTTTAATAAATTAACATAACATAAATTAACATAACATAATATAAATTAACACAAATTAACATAAATTAAATTAACATAACATAAAATTAAGCTCAATCAAACAGCCCCTTAAGAGGGGGGTCCTAAAAAAAATTTCATCGATAAATAAGGATATTGTTATGATTTGGTAAAAAAAATCACATATATATTCTTTATATTCAACAATATAAAAGTTTTCAAGTGAAATACTCAGGCCCTGTTTTCTAGAGTTTAAATTTGTATTATATAAATCAACATAAATTAAATTAACATAACATAAATTTAAGCGCAATCAAACAGCCCCTCAATTCAAACTCATATATTTAGTCCATTGACGACCTAACTTTGGAAGGTCATGAATTTCACATCGATTACCCTATCAGTTCGACTCATATGTCATTGGAAAGATAATTTAACAGGTTACGACTCTTTAGTTGATATTAAGATCTAAATCGGACGTTAAAGCAGTTGAAAACATGCTCAAACTAAAGTCGCCTACAAGTGTGCGTGGTCAACCACATATAACATTAGCAACTTTGTAACCCTATAACGAACAACCGGAGCACCATTTGGGAAATCGATCACCTAGAACATAAAGCTAAGGACAAGGGTTACAAGTTCTATGTTTACACCTAAACTCAAATCTAACGTTAAGATAACTCAAAATCAAGTCGAAATAGACTGTATGTTTGAAGTTATTAATGATCGGTCAATTTTCTGGAGTTCACAAAGGCCTCGTCCGATATCCATTGAAGATGATCCATATATCGTCGGAAAACTAATTGAATGTTCTACAACTTTCATGTTTACATCAAGATAAAATTCAAAGGTTAAGCTGGTGAAATCAACGACTAAAGATTACTTATTAATCAAAATTCGCAGAAAATGAGAGGGGTCCCGAGACCCGGGACACCCCTAAACCGCCACTGCTTATTA
Source organism: Rhodiola kirilowii (assembly GCA_033675215.1). Classification (NCBI taxonomy): domain Eukaryota; kingdom Viridiplantae; phylum Streptophyta; class Magnoliopsida; order Saxifragales; family Crassulaceae; genus Rhodiola; species Rhodiola kirilowii. The sequence continues at coordinate 5,622,234 of CM066194.1, forward strand.
ATGCATGTCATAAGAAATCAACCACTACACGTCATGATTTTGTTGGCCTGAATAATTTATAGCTTTCATGTAGAAAATGGTTTTTACGTGATCATAATATACCTAATCTAGAATGCATATGAGGCTAAGCGGAGTGATCTGGTGGTTGCTGCGCCAAAAGGTGTCCAGGATTCAAATTCTCTCTAACAATTAACAATTAACAATTAACCTTTATCAAAAAAAAAAATTAACAATTAACAATTAACATCTAACACCCAATCAAAAAAAAAGAAAAAAAAGAAAAAAAAAGAGAATGCATATGTTACAAGAAAGCACATTTTTATTTGATATAAGAAAATTTTCTGTTATACTCGTGTTTCTACGCAAGGACAAAGGAGCATTGGGGAAGCAAAAGGTAATCCAAACATCAAACATCACACTATACCAATCCTAATCACCCTAGTCGACTGTTTATTTTGGTGATAGCTAATAACCGACTATACATAAAATCATACAAAAAGTCAACTAATCGCTAACGCTACTTCCCGTGTTTCCAAATGATGACATTCGTATTGCTAATGGAAAATTTTTGCCATGGAAAGAAAATGTATAGGAAAAATATAGTTGCATGTTTGATTTGTCATGGATAATTTATACAAAACAAAAGTATCCAATATAATATTTTCTTTGACATTTTTCTTGGGGAAAATGGCTTTCATGTTTGTTTAAACACAAATATTTTCTATTTTAGTTTTTATGTCCATCTGATGGATCGTTAGTGTTAGCCTTCCATCAGACGGTAAGTCACGCAGTGCTTTTCCGTCTGATGGTCAGACAGCATCGGAAATATTAATATAGATATGCAGGAAAATAAATAGCGGAAAGTAATTGCACACGATTTTAAGTGGAAACCTTATCACAATGGAGACATGATGAAAATCACTACCTTTCAGATTTCTCTGAAAGGATTTTCGAATCAGATTATTTCTTATTCAGATATGCTTGTAGGGTTTACAAACTAGGTCTCTTCACTAGACACTATTTGATGACCGCTACTCAACCCGGCTCTCAAATAATCTGATCCGAACCTCGAATCTCCGTGCATGCAATCCCAACAGTGCTCTTCGAATGCAGGCGCTTAATTCTCCCAAAACTGTCGAACTCTTCTAGGGCAAACTCTAATACCTTATATAGGATTTTAGCGGATCTCGGGATCCGAGCCCAGCGATTCGGCCCAATCAATTTTTCCATATCCATTGATTGATATATTCCTGATTAGTCAAGATTCCGATTGCAATCTTTCCTAAATCAGTTTCCTCATTAATTCGAACCTTCCAAATCTGTTCTGCAGAATATTGTCATAAATATTCTTCAATCAATCAAGTCCTTTTTGGATCTTCTTGAATCTTTATTGATTTCCAATCTTCAATCAATATCTTCAATCATATCTTCAAGATCTTCCAAATTGGGCGAATATCTTCAATCAATATCTCCAATTCATATCTTCGATGTCTTCTAATTTGGGCGAATATCTTCAATCAATATCTCCAAATCATATCTTGGATATCTTCCAATTTGGGCGCACATCTCCAATCAATATCTTCGAGATCTTCATGCCAACGCAGCCCTAGTTGCGTGGTTCTCAAAGCTCTTCGATTGGTTCAATTCGAATCTTCTTGAACCGCAATTCGTTCGTCCCAACTTCAAACTTCAATCAATGTTCGCATGCTGCGTTTCCTCACCTGAAACTTGCATCAACAAATCTGTCCATGGATTTCTGCACACTTAGACAACATATCAGCTAAGCGTTTGTAATCATCAAAACCAAAGGGTTCCAACAAATTCTCCCTTTTTGATGATGACAAACACTTCTTCAAAAACATAAGAAATCCATGACAAGTATTTCAAACCATCACAAGTATGTCAGACAGATATTCCATTTCAATCCATCACATTTACAGGAGATAGATGTTCCAATCAATTTCTGTTAGTCAGACAATTTTACTATCACTTCACAGTTCCCCCTTAGATGGACATCCAGATTGACTTTCAGTAGTGACTTCCCCCTCAAGTAATGCACTCATGTTATCTTCCCCTTTTGGCATCATAAAAAAGAATGCAAGGAAAGACATCCATGCAATGGAAAGAAACTGCAAACTTCATTAATAATGAGCAAAAGTGCCCCAGAGGGAACACACACAACATACTGAAAATTCAAGTACTACCACACAGAAAACAGATCATGACAACGAAAAAGATTATCAAAGAAAATAGGCAGATGTGGTGGGGATAGCAAGGAGGGGGCAACCATGAGACAACGACATGGTTAACCATGAAGCACAGTCTTCAACTGGTCAACCACCTCAGTGGCCACAAATTTTAGCTGACGATTCAGCTCCTTTAGCTCCTCCTTGATCTGGGTGCAGTGAGTCAGATTGATATTGGCAGAATCCTCAACCTCCTTCACCAAGGATGGCAATGACTCAATAGCAGTAAGATTGGTGCACAAGTCTTGCACCCAATCGACTTCAGACCCCTTCGACACCTTCTCAGCCATGATCGCCAGATTATTCACCCTCTTCTTCTAGCACATCAACCTCTTTCATCAGTCACACTCATAATCAATAGTAAGAAGATCACCAACTGCGCTACAGGGCTCAAGATCTTCTTCTAGTGACATGTGTGACCAACTGAACACATCAATCGTCACCTAAACTGCTGCTGCGGCACTTATGGAACTCCATCCATACTTCACTTTTCTGTTACTGCAGCAACAAGGCCTTCATCGTAGCCTCCCTTGGGTTCACTCCCCAATCAATCACACTTTTGTTTGACATTTTTGATGCTCAAAAACGTCCTTCCAACAAACTTCATAACTTGTTGAATTTTCCATACTCTCCTCTGAACAAACACAGTAAGCCTTCGTTAATGACTCTCATGTCATCATCCTTTCTAGTTCACCTTCGCCAATCTGTGAACCAATCTCCGACAATCCAACCTTCAACTCCTATTTATTTCCCTTCTCGGAAAGCACTCTTGCTTCCCTAATCTGAACTTCCAACTGTATTCACACTGTTTGCTTTAAACAATACTCACATCCCTTTCTCATCTAACATAAAACTTGACAACGTCAGCTCCAAATACAACAGATCTGTTACTTGTTGATCCCAATTGAATTCAGCTTCCTCACACTAGCAACCTTAATCAACTTCCATTATTTGCATGGCAGTAGCAGCACACCCTTGTGCTCTTCTTTTCAATATTGGGCGTGGCACAAACACTCAGGAATGACAGCTCACTGCTGCTACGACTCCCCGAGACTACATTTCCAACTTTAATACTTCTCATTATGCATTGATGACAACGTCTATTTTTACCCTCCCAACGTGTCGGTTTAGAAGAGGGTCGTCGTAGAGGTCAAAAACAATTTATAACCGGTAGGGTACCGGGTCGAACCCAAAGGAGCAAGCCAAGCACATGCACTATTTAAGATTGTGTTTCCATTCGGCTATTCTAAACAAAATGTATAAAGGTGTGAATATCTAAATCCTATGTGGCTAGTAATTAGGGATAAAAGATAGATAGGAGGTGTTTCGAGGGGTTAATCCCCTCCTTGGCAATTTTCCAATGATCATGTATACTAGAATTTAATCATTTAAGAGTTGATAGGTTTAAAACCTAGCTTAGGCTAAAATTAGACAAACTATCATGCAAGTCTAATCTTAGTCAAACCTTCTTATGTAGAGTCTCACTAACTAAAGATATTGATTCACTATATAGCACCTATTTTCACAAATGCTATATGCATAAAGTCTTGGTTAGCCTCTCACCCATGCATTTACTCTCATAAATGCTTGATAAGTTCATTTTTACTATATCCAAACCATCACTAAGCTCTCTCAATACTTAGATCATAGTTCTAACACAAACATGTCACTTAGGCATTTTATCAAACACTTAGCAACATGTCTAGAATGAAAACCATAGTAAAATGAAATCAACTTCATAAATTGCATGTTAATGTGTATACAATGATCATTGAGTACCAAGGAGGATCATAAGACCCTCAAAACGCAAGATCCACTACTCACACATCAAGTAAGACAACATAGTGTGAGTAGGGTTTTTACACAACAAGTAGAATAGAAGAGGGATAGAAATAGGATGATTAATCCTTGAACTCCCTTGATCTTCACTTTTCCTTGGTTTGATGATGATTGATGACCTTGGTTGACCTCTTTTCTTAATCTTCTTCTCCCCAAAAACCTCCCCACTTGGTCCAAAACCCTTGCTTTCTATTTATAGATTCGACTGAAATCTGGACCTCAAATCTGAGTTTTTGATCCAACCGGTCGGTTGGGAACTTGAGCTGATTTGAACCGGTCGGTTGGCTGAGGCATTTTGACAGGGCGCTCTGAATCTTGATCCAACCGGTCGGCTGGCTGATTTCAGCCGGTCGGTTGGCACTTCCCGTCCGAATTTGGCTTTAGCGTAAACTAGAAAGTTGTAGCCCTTTGAAATACCTTTCCAACAAGCTAAAGATCAGCCAAATCGGACACAACATGAGCCCTGGGCGTCCAAAACAAGTTGCAAAGGTCAATATGCTCGGTACTGCCCCGAAACTCCTTGTTTTGCGCCGAAACTTCTGTTTTTCAACCAATCTTCATATATAGGCCTTGACCATGGGGGAAACTTGTTTTCTACCTGAAATGTAGAGATAGAGGTCAAATGACATCAAAATAATGTCGGAAACGACCCAAAACTATAGTGAAGAATGAGCATAATGAGTCGAAAACTCGACTCATCAATTGACTCTTATGCTCCAACTCAGTAAACAACTGATACCAAACATCACTTTGCATTTTTGATATGCTCAATGCTGTCAGCTTACTTGGCTATGTGCTTTTCTCAACTATTTCCATGATGGATGCATCCTTCTGAAGCCACCATGCTAGAGCATCTCATGTCTATCTGTAGGTATTTAAAGACCTTAATTGCTGCGACTGTTCACTTATCAACGCCTTGCTCCTTTTTCATGCCATAAAGACTATAGACTCCATCAGCCATCATGACGAAGTAGCACAGTAATGACGACTGAGCTGCAGACGCAACTTTTCCTTTTCTTCATACAGGTCAGTCTAAACGTCATCAATGTACCTCATTTAACTGCTTTCCTGCTGACAACCACTAACCCTTCAAACGGCACTTACCAACAGTCACAATCCATTCGATTGATCCAGTCTCTGAACCAATGCTGAGTTAACCCTGGTTTTGTCTCATGGTTTTCACAAGGTTTGGATGTGGTGCGCTTGGTTTACCCAAGAGGTACAATAAAACACCACACATTCAAAAAAAATCACCTAGTCATAACAAAGCAATTGCATATGGTGTGGAGAAAACCAAAAAAAATTTAAAATCAAAGGGCTAAACATTTATTCTCCACACATAATAGGTTAGGGTTAGTCTTAGAGTACTTCCTTGGCTTATATTGTGGGTTCAAATTTGGAAGTCTCTTTTGGGCTGCAAAGAAATATGTGTCATGCTCAAGATTCTGCTAGCTAGTAATCTTATTTATCATGCAAGCAGTAGTGACCTCATAGAGCAACTTTCACACAATCATCAACTACATACGCAACAACTCCACACATGGCAGCTTAGCATGCAAACTAGTCTAGCCAATCATCGAGGAAATTTAACATGGAATGCGGACTAGGGAAGGGACGTCATACCTAGTTCAAGCCTTAGCTTCTCGTAGGGTTCCTTGTGTAATGCTTTCGTAAAAGATGTCTGCAATCTGCTCCTCAGTTCTACAGTATTCCATTGATATGGTTCCTTTCTCTACATAGTCACGTAAGAAGTGATATCTAATCTCTATGTGCTTAGTGCGTGAAAACTGTACTGGATTTTTTGAAATATTAATAGCACTAGTGTTGTCACATAGAATAGAAGCATTAAACATAACACCATAATCACTTAGTTGTTGTTTTATCCAAAGCAGCTGCGCACAACAAGCGGCAGCGGTGATATACTCAGCCTCGGTAGTGGATAAAGTAATGGAAGACTGCTTCTTGGACCCCCATGAGATCAAACAAGGTCCAAGGAATTGTGTCATCCCTGATGTGGACTTCCTGTCTGTCTTGCAGCCTGCATAATCAGCATCTTAAAATCCTCTTCACAGCTTTCACATGTATCTCTCTAGGATCTGCCTAAAATCTTGTTCCTCTCGAACTGGTGCAGCTCCTCTTGCATGGCATTGACCCATTCTGGGTCTTTAAGCGCTTCTGCTAGGGTCTTCGGTTCTACAAGAGAAACAAAGGAGGCAAATCCACAAAAAGGACATAAACTGTCAAGGTCTACCTGTTCATGAGAGGTGTAGCATTGGTAGTCCCTTAGTCTAGCTGGCGGCTGAACCACTTGTCCATGACTTGTTGTTCTGAGTTCCCCCTCAAGGTTAGCATGGGTAGGATCACCAGCCATCTCTTCCTCACCAGGAATCTCATCGTTGACTTCCACTGCATGGTCCTCATGGACTTGCACACTTGTTTCCTCCACGGCTGACGACACTGACTGGACCGCATAGATCCATGTGGACCATGTCCAGTGGTGCAGAAGTGCTCACGTTTTGCTTAGATGGAAATGATGTCCGGCTTGCTTTCCCATGACACACGCACTACATACCTGATGAAAAGCGCTTTCCACCTTGGGTAAGCCAAGTACCAATTCCTTCTGATGGAGTTTGTGCAGTAGCCTCATACTTGTATGTCCAAACCTCCCTCTCCTGTTGCTATCACGTTTCCTTTTCTTTTATTTCTGAAGATTATGCTTTCTCCGGAGTGTTTATAGAGCGAGTCGAACCATCCTGGATTCCCTGTCATATGCTTAGAGCAGCCACTATCTAAGTACCAGGGACGGGACCTCACTCCTTCCTGCAAGGAAATGATTAGTTTTTACGAACTCAGATAAGCTTGGGCTTACTGGGTTTATGAATAAATTTAGCAACAGGAACAGAATAAGATAGATAATGTGCATCAGGGTTAGTTGACTCAATCTTTCGCTTATGTGTCTTCCTCGGTCTTCCAAAGATAGCTGGATCATAGTGGGGGCAGAAGTGAGCAGCTCTGCCTTCCTTCTTGTATGCATTGACTTCCCTCTGATTACTGGCTTCCGGATAGTGGTATTGGGTGACCAGGCAATGACGGTTCCTTTCATATATCTCCCTTAGTCTTGCACATTCAGATCTGTAGTGCCCAGAGTGTCCACAATGCCAGCATATTCTATGACTTGGAAGACCAACATACTTGCTTCTGCCAGGTGGTACTAGGGATGCACACTTTCAGACCGAACCGAAAAACTAGACCAAAACCGATCGAATTTTACGGGTCTATCTAAGACCGGACCATAAAATTTTGGTCTGGTCCAGTCCTCGGTCTATACTTTTCAGAAATTTTGGTCCATCGGTCCAGACCGAATCATAAATTTCGGTCCTGTCCGGTCTGGGTTTGGTCTGGACCGTAAAATTAAAGGTATTCGGTCTAATTCGGTTCAAGTTTTCACAAAAATTTCGGTCTCGGTCCGAGCCTCGGACCATATATATTCGTTCCGGTCCGGTCCTCGGTCCTCGGTCCATACTTTTCAAAAATTTCAGTCCATCGATCCAGACCGACCCGTAAATTTCGGTCCGGTCTGGTCTGGTCCGGACCGGATGTGCATCCCTAGGTGGTACAGACCTCTTGATCTTCCTCACCTGGAAGTCTATTATTGAAGGCTTACGACTCAGATTTTGCTTTTACCAGATTTCATAGGCTTTCCTAGCCTTGTGAGGAACTGAGTCCTAATCATAGATGTGGCGTCCCTCCTGTGGACTGGCTTCCCTTCTTGCCTGCCTCGTAGCATGAGGCCTTCTTTTCTGGCGTGAGCTTTCACATGGTTCTGTCATTACCTCTTTTCTTTTAGCGGCCTTCTCCTTTACTGCCTTTTCTTCTTTATATCCAAGTCTCGGTCTACCAAACCTTTTCTTGTAATCCTTCTTTTCTTCTTCAGCCCTCTTAGCTTCCAGCTCATGAAGCCATTCGTCTTTCTTTACAGTCTCCTCGCGTCTAAGATTTTCCATTGTCTGAAGGAGTTCTTCATTGTTTTGTCTGAGATTGATCAGTTCATCATTCCACTCTTCAGCCTTTGTTTTGAAGTCGACCAACTCAGTGTTTCCGATCGTCATACGTCTCAGTTCATCACTTAGCTCGCTGATCTATCTCTCTCTTCATTTACAAGTATGACACCTACACACATGCTCTGCCATCTCTTTTTTAAAGCGCATGGCTTTGGTTGACCAGAGACGGTTCTCTTCTATGTCATCGTGATGATCCTGTTGCATGTCTGCCAGTCTGTCCTCCAAATCTTGGTTTTTGGCTAAGAGCTAAGCTATTGTTTTTGCAAAATCAGATTCGGTAAATACTTTATCAACACAGGACTTAGTGTCCATTACCTCACTAGACGTGGAATGAGCCATTAAGAACGGCTCCTTGGAATGCTTTCCATCGTCACTGTCCTCATCCGTGTCTCCCCATGCATCAAACATAGCCTGAGTTGGCTTTGGGGCTGGTGGTTCTCCTTTCTTTTTGCTATAGCAATCTTTAGACAGATGCCCCTTCTTTTGGCAGTGGTGACATGTTCTGTCTTCTTTTTCTCCTTGGTTTCCCCTATTTTCACTTGACCTAGCACCTTTGTTTCCTCTGGAGGAGTTGCCACGACTTCCTCCTGATGGGCCTCTACTGAAGGTCTTTCCTTTGCCGATATTGGCCATCGTGAGGGCTCTTGTTAATGAGGCTATTTTAACGTCTTCCTTCTTGGGTGACTCATTTGCTTGTGCAAGATCCAGATCCTTTTCTACTTTCAGAGCAATGGCCTGGGACTTGTCAGCCTGTCTCCTGGCCTTCTTCCTTTCCATGAATCCTGCTTGACTCTGAAGGTTGGCAAATAGATCCTCTAGAGTAGTGTCTTTTATGCCCTTTTGAGCCTGCAATGCTAATGTCACTTGATCCCATTTTGAGTTCAAGGCTTGCATGAACTGGTGCATGATTTTCCATTCAGAAAGCTTTTCGTCCAAGTATTCCAGCTGTCCGACTATGACCAGGAATCTGGTGTAGAAGTCTTCCAGGGATTCATCCTTCATCTGCATGACCGTCTCATAGTCCTTCATGGCAGCTAGAATCCTGTTTCTTTTGATGTCTTTGTTTCCACTATACAGACTCACGAGCCCATCATACATATCTTTAACAGTTTTTTACATCGTCACTTTAATTTGATCTCTGGGAGAAAGGGCCATGTAGAGAACCTTCTTTGCTCTGGCATTCTTTTCAAGACATTTGTAATCCTCATCAGTGTATTTGTCCTTAGCTTTCTCTACTGGCTTAGCGGGATGTGTTTTTTCAAGGATGGGTAATGGTCCTGTCTCGAATATCCTCCAAAGCTGTCCATCCAGCGAGCAGACATGAGCCTCAAATTGAACTTTCCACCAGTCAAATTGTCTGGACTTTAGCAACGGCGGCTTCCAGAACGAATCGCTAATAGATGATATGATTTTCCTACAAAGCTAACAAGCTAAATCTAGAGTACTCGGCTCTGATACCAATTTATGGATTGTTAGTGTTAGCCTTTCGTCAGATGGTAAGTCACAAAGTGCTTTTTCGTCTGATGGTCAGACAGCAGCGGAAATATAAATATAGATATGCAGGAAAATAAATAGCGGAAAGTAATTGCACACAATTTTAAGTGGAAACCTTATCACAATGGTGACAAGATGAAAACCACTACCTTTCAGATTTCTCTGAAAGGATTTTCGAATCAGATTATTTCTTATTCAGATATGCTTGTATGGTTTACAAACTAGGTATCTTCACTAGACACTATTTGATGACAATACTCAACCCGACTCTCAAATAATCTGATCCGAACCTTGAATCTCCGTGCGTGCAATCTCAGCAGTGCTCTTCGAATGCAGGCGCTTAATTCTCCCAAAACTGTCGAAGTCTTTTTGGGCAAACCCTAATACCTTATATAGGATTTTAGCAGATCTTGGGATCTGAGCCCAGCGATTCGGCCCAATCAATCTTTCCATATCCGTTGATTGATATCTTCATGATTAGTCAAGATTCCGATTGCAATCTTTCCTAAATCAGTTTCCTCATTAATTCAAACCATCCAAATCTGTTCTGCAGAATAGTGTCATAAATATTCTTCAATCAATCAAGTCCTTTTTGGATCTTCTTGAATCTTTATTGATTTCCAATCTTCAATCATATCTTCAAGATCTTCCAAATTGGGCGAATATCTTCAATCAATATCTCCAATTCATATCTTCGATGTCTTCTAATTTGGGCGAATATCTTCAATCAATATCTCCAATTCATATATTCCATATCTTCCAATTTGGGCGCACATCTCCAATCAATATCTTCGAGATCTTCATGCCAACACAGCCCTAGTTGCGTGGTTCTCAAAGCTCTTCGATTGGTTCAATTCGAATCTTCTTGAATCGGAATTCGTTCGTCCCAACTTCGAACTTCAATCAATGTTCGCATGCTGCGTTTCCTCACCTGAAACTTGCATCAACAAATCTGTCCATGGATTTCTGCACACTTAGGCAACATATCAGCTAAGTGTTTGTAATCATCAAAACCAAAGGGTTCCAACACCATCACATTATACATGTTCAAATATAGGGTATAGTTATAATTTTCAGTACGTGACATTTTGAAGTATTTTTTCTATAATTTAATACAAACTCTTCAATTTGAAGCATATGGGTTCCATCAGGGGCGGATATATATAGAGTCTATAGAGACACAACACAACAGTGGAATCGATTGTCAACATGTTGGCTATATACTTTTGACGTCATGTAGTTTAGGGTCATTGGCCTGTAATAAGCCCTAGTTAAGCCCAACGATCCGACAGTCCGTCATATTTTAAAAACCCTAACCAGAGTTACACAATCAGTCGCCGCATTGTATCTCTCTCATCCACATGCAATTTCAAACGATTTTTGGCGGGACGCTCACAATCTCGCCCACAATCTGTCTTTACCAACTATCGATTTGTATGCTATCGACCCAGATTGTTGTTTTTGATTTTCTATATTTCGTCTATCTTTTTTTCCGAGGTTTCTACACTCACCAAGCACGAATATGTGCAGATCCGTCAACATGTATAATGTATTTACAGATATGTTATTTTTCATTTGTTCAACCAAACACTTAGGCCATGTCCACTTAAAACCTATATTGTTTACGGTTTAGTTAAGTTAAGTTACTTTCAGATAATATAAGTGAATTTCAGTTAATGTAAGTTAATATAATTTCGGTTAAGTTAAGTCAAGTTCGATTTAAATCAATTTTTTCACCAATTCCATCATTATCATCATATCATCATTATACATCATCATCATCATCATTATCATGACAATCCTCATCCTCATCAACATCATCATCATCATAAATCATCATCATCGTCATCATCATCATTATCTTCACCGGAGTTCATCATATCGTCATCATTGTTATCATCATCATAACATCATATCATCATCATCATTGTTATCATCATCATAACATCATATCATCATCATCATCATACATCATCATCATCATTATCATGATAATCCTCATCCTCATCATCATCATCATTATCTTCACCAGAGTTCATCATACCAACACCATTGTTATTTATCATCATCATATCATCATCATCATCATCAACATCAACATCATCATATCACCATCATCAACATCATCAACATAATCATATCATGATGATGATGATATGATGATGTGATGTTGACGATGATATGATGATGATGATGGTTTGATGATATGATGATATTGATGATATGATGATGATTCGATGATGATGATGATGATATTATGGCAATGATGATGATATTATGATGATGATGTGATGATAATATGATGATGATGGTGATGATGGTGATGATGATGATGATGATTATGATATGATGTTGATGATCATAATATGATGATGATGATGATGATGATGATGATAATGATGATGATATGAAAATTATATTTTCTGGCTGATGTCAAAGTTAAGCTAAGTTAAGTTAAATTTCAGTTAAGTTAAGTTTTAGTTAAGTTAATATCAGTTAATATAAGTTAACATAAGTTAATTTCAGTTAATATAAGTTAAGTTACAGTTAAGTTACAGTTAAGTTACAGTTAAGTTTCAGTTCAAGTGGACAAGCCCTTATTTATTCGGATTCGTTTGGTGTTCAAAACCGTCCAGTTATATGTTTTATTTGTAGTACTTTATTTTTTCATTTGTTCAACCAAACCAGATATTTGTTCACATTATCTTGAAGTAAGTTATCTGTTTTATTTGTAAAAAGATCAGGTGAGAAGTATGCATTTTTGTGAGAAATAGGAATTTATCTCGTCCATTGATTTTAATGATCAAACGGTGGTGATTAAATAGAATATTTGGAATATAATTTAATGATAAATATGGTTAAAGGGTATATTTGGAAATCAATTTAGCATCAATAGTGGGAAATCGACCGATTCGTGCCTGTTTGTTCGCAAACCAATTCGTGCGTCTTTTCCCGTTTCAAATCCTCGTACTGTCTTCGTGCCGCAACCATAGGCTGTTCAGTTCGTCCCAATTTGATTGCGTTTCATTCCGTCTCCGTCGATTAATTTTTTGTTGTTGATCACCTCCGACGATTGACGCGGTTCGAACATGGCCAACGACCTCAATGCAGGTACACACATGGATACATAACCGTCCGTTTAAATTTAGGTTCCGTTCCCTGTTTTATTGATTTTAGCCATACGTAACGTGCGATAATTTCTGATTCATCCATACGTAAATTAATGTCTGTAGATTGTCATGTTTGATTAAGATATGATCGTATTAGATTCTGTAAATTTTTGATTATGCGTTAGTATGTTTACGTATTGTCTGTAACTGCTGGCTTATTTCCTCCATTGATGTTGTTCACACGGTTTTTAAAATTGCGATTGAATCTCTTCGTATATTACGTAGTTATACAGTCATAATCCGTAACATCTTTAATATATTCTGTTTTTTGCAGGTGATGACAATGAACAAACTCGTGCACTTGAGGATGAAAGTTTCTCGTTTGTATCTGTCAATGGGAGAAATTGTTGGATCCCCAAGTGTCCTGATGAGCTTAAGCCACATGTTGGGATGACATTTCCAAATCTTGAAAAAGCTGTATTGTTTTATAAAGAATATGCTCGAATAACTGGATTTGTTGTGCGTCTGGCAATGAGTAATAGTTCAGCTGGGATCATCACCATCAAGTATTTGGTGTGTCAAACGGAGGGGTTCAAACGAAAGAGTAAAGTGGTGGACACTGTAAATACTGGTGATCACAATTCCAGGTCGAGGAGGGACACTCGATGTGGGTGTCAAGCAAGAATACAGCTTAACATAGGTGAAGGTGGTAGATATCGTGTCTATTTCTTTGAGGAATCACACAATCATTCTTTAGAATCGGACATAGGTAAGCAGTTTTTGACTTCACATAGAGAGATGTCCCTTATTGACAAGCAGCTTGTAATAGAGTGCGGTAAAGTCCGTATAGGTGCTACCAAAACCCATTATATTAGGAAAGAGTTATGTGGTGGGTTTATGAATATGGGAGCCACGGTGACTGATTACAAGAATTTTAAGAGGGATTTGAAGCTTTATATTGGACTTAATGATGCTTAGATAGTTGTTGACAATTTATCGGACAAGATAAAGACTTGCCCTGGGTATTCATTTGAGTACTTTTTAGATGAGGATGGAATCCTAAACAGATTGTTTTGGGCTGATGTGATTTCAATGAGAGACAACATGATATTTGATGATGTCGTCTCATTTGATGCAACGTACCGAATGAATAAGTAAGTTCTGAAATTCGATAAATTTTAGTACTATTTTACAACGGCGTGTCATGTCTTGTTGCATTAGTGTCAAAATGGTGTAGTGTCGCTCAAGTGTGATTCAAAGCCAACGCCAAGCTAGTACTAATCATACATGCCAGTGAAAAATCCTTAATGACTCGAGCTGGCCATTGATGAGGATGACCTGCTGAGGGACGCCAAGAGGCGACATAGTTCCATAAGTCACCTAGCTTCCATCCATGTAAAATAGAGATACGAATCTTCACCATTTGTGCCAGCGGACAGGCACAAGAGTGGCAGCGCTAGCACGTATCCCGTCGAGTTCTTCATGATGGCGTTGATGGTGGCCAGTGGCGATTTTCATGGCGGCTAGTGAGGGGTTGAGGAGGATTGGGAACTCGTAATGTCGGATTGATTTGGAAATTAGACCTTAATACTCATTTATTTGTTTAAATCAAATTAGACAATTTCATGCTTGGTATAATTAACTTAATAATTTTATAACACGTACCTAGATTGATGATCATTATTTCGGAAAGTAAAGAGAGAAGTATGTGCACAGTGAGAACTATGTTCTATCTAAGACTAGGCAGTGGAACTAACTCGAGACCACTTTAAGATAACAACCAAGAACTATCTAAGTTGTACGGTCGCCGATCATACTACGCTACTCGTTGTTGTTCCCTTATAACATAAACCAAACCCGGGCTTCGCGGCTTTCTGACCTAAACGCAAACACAGCTAAAGCGGGACTTATCAAGCCTTCCAAGGGACCATCTATAACGCATGAACAACTGACTTTAACGCCTGCGGGACCGTAACGACTCCTGATCTACTAACCTTGCAGATTAGCTGTTCTAGTTATCAGACCTGTCTTACATAGAACTGGATCCATAAACATATTAACTGTACCCACAACCTAAATTAACCGAAATTTGTAAGGACAAGATGCTCAGAGGTCCGGACAGTTCACATATGGTCACTACTTACTGTAGTGCACATCACCCTCCTATGGTACAGATCTGAGAACTGTTGGGTACCATAATTCGGACTGGTAATCTGCAAATCCAGTTACAGTACTTAAGCCATTCAAATCTGTCCATGAAGGTTTGTAGTAACCGCTACAGAAATAGGCCCGTCGGGACCGTCACAGACTTGGCTCATATTACTGGCATTGCTCAGACGATCTCTACAGGAGTAGGCCCGTCTGAGTCAAGGATCCAAACCTTACATAAATGGTTAAAGTGGGTTATGGTACCTATCAGTTGTATAGGATCTTCATTCTCATACTTCATACAGGAACTTTGCAGACAGCATGAATAGTTATGTAGGTTGACATCGATTCATCACATATCACTGGGTTTAGCCGATTCGGCTACCCATCAGAAACTATACTAAATTAACTAAGTACAGAAAAAAAAGAAACGCTTACTCACGGGGTTGTACCAGTGGAACTCCAAACTTTATTCAACCTTCAAACTATTTTACAAAAGGAGAGTGGAGGAGAAAACTGGAAAGAGGAGAGAGTGATCAGATGAGGAGAGAAGAAGAGAGAAGGCTCTTCCGAGTTGTGTGTTCCTTCTCTTCCTACAAACACACATATTTATAGTGCAAAAAGGAAAGACAAGGTCCAAAACAAGTGGGACCGACAATACACTAATATGTACTATTAATTGTCACGACCCGATAAAAGAGTCGAGACCGGCGCTTGACACCTAAGCCACATGCCAAGCAAGCCTCTACATTAGTCTAACAAATATTAATAATATATTTGTAAAAGATTCATACAACTAAATATCATTATAATGCATCGGAAATAAAAATAACAAAACTAAGATCCTGCTCAAGTACCACGGAGCGAACATCTAAAGTGGAAGGAAATGAATAATCGAAAGGACTCCAATGAGGGAACTAGCTGGATGGCACCATACTCGAACAACTCCCTGACCACGAAATGCGATAACTCCCAAATTAGCAGTTCACTCATCTGAAATTTTAGGGGAAAAGAGGGGGTGAGTCGGGGAGACTCAGTAATTAAATAATATATTCAATTACCACAAGTTTATCAAATATGTCTTTCCTTATTACGTAACAAGATTCAACTTTAAGCGAAATATAAAATGCACATAAATTGATGAATGCATGAATGCTCATAAATTAATGAATGCATGAATGCACGATGATGCACATGTGGGCTATGTTACAGACCGATCAGGCTTTATGCCCTATAGACTACCTGGACCGCCCATCTGTAACATATCAAACAATGAACATATTATAGATCGGTCAGGCTTTATGCCCTATAGACTACCTGGACCGCCCATCTGTAACATATCAAACAATGGGCACATTACAGACCGGTCAGGCTTTATGCCCTATAGACTACCTGGACCGCCCATCTGTAACATATCAAACAATGGGCACATTACAGACCGGTCAGGCTTTATGCCCTATAAACTACCTGGACCGCCCATCTGTAATCCCAAGTGCAGTACTGGGCCGTTACGTCTCGCCGTCACCTCAGTACTCATATCATGTCCATGATGATGCATGTCGTGTATGCAAATGATGTGTATGCAATAATGCACATGTCCATATCACAATACTTATCCATATCACAATACTCATCCATATCACAATACTCACCAACTGTTATCTCATACACATTAACCACTTATAGAAGATATACGTCCTTAACTGCGTATAATCTTTAATAAATAATTAATCGTTACGATAATAAAATATATTATAAACTTACTGATCGCACACTCGATCTTAAACTCTCGAATGCACTTTTATGATTTCTTTGCTCGATCAACTGCAAACAAGTAAAAGGATGCCTAATCAACTTCATACTCATTCAGACTCCTTTCTCAGTCATATTGCCATAATCTCAATGTCGATATATATAAATACACCAATAGCATCCCAACTGTGCATATAAATCCACTTGCAGCAAAGAAACTCCAAACTACTTGCAATCATCTTCATGCAATTCACCATGAACCCACCATGACTCTTTCAATCATTAACCAACATGACTAATAATATTTCCAGCAAGCATGTCTTGCCTAAGTTAAACACCACATGGCTAAAACATGACGGCAAGCAATGGTCATCTTGGACTTACCTTTAAACCCTTTTTTTATCCCTTCCGCACCACTCTTCTCCTCTAGCAATTTCTTCCCTCAGATTTACTGCAAGATGTCATCAACTCCATTCATATTCAGATCTGAAACAACAATCATCTTCCAATTCATATGCATATGCATCCCTAACTCACCTTTGATTACCCGAATTGATTCCTTGAATCAACATCAAATTCAGCAACTTCGACAAGCCATCAACACTCCAACCCAGATGCTCGATAACTCGACGCCATCTTCGCTTATCCATCAATCCATCATCGCTGACAACACAAAATCAAAAGTATTGTTTGAAAGGGGCAGCCGATGAGCCACACGGGAACAGAAGCGAGCAGATGTGTGGTTGGCTCCGACGAGGCACCTGCTGGCTGCTGCTATGGTAGCCGATAGGGATGGATGAGAGAGACGATGACTACCATGGAGAAGAGGAAGACGGTCGGAAGCTCTAGAAGAAGCCAGACTCCCGAACTCTCCAGGAGCTTCCCCACCAAAAGTCCACCTGTCTCCTTCGATTTCTTCTTCTTAATCAGCCCAACAAAACTCAGCCCAAAATACAACTCATCTTATCATATTAGTCTAATTTATGTGTATTAGTTTAATTCATTTAAATTAAATTTGGCAGGTGTTACATTCTCCCCTCCTTCAAAAAATTTGGTCCCCAAATTTAACTGATCATGCCCTGAGATTCAAAAGAGATGAGGGTATCTCGCTTTCATGTCCTTCTCAGATTCTCAAGTTGCTTCAGCTTCAGTATGATTTTTCCATTGGACTTTGACAGAAACTATCTCCTTGTTTCGCAATCTCTTCACTTGTCCATCCAGAATAGTCACAGGTTGCTCTTCATAGGATAAACTACCACCCATCTGAAGTTGCTCGTATTCCAATACATGACTAGGACCTGATATATACTTTCGCAACATCAAGGTGTGAAATACTGAATGTACGCTAGATAACGTCGAAGGTAAAGTCAATTTATAAGCCACATTACCAACTCGCTCCAAGATTTCAAAATGACCAATGTATTACTGACTGAGTTGTCTTTCTCGCCAAATCTCATAACTCCTTTCATTGGAGAAACTCGTAAGAAGACAAGATCACCAATCTGGAACTCTAACTTTATGCGTTTGGGATCAACATGAGACTTTTGTCGACTATGAGCTGCTAATAATTTATTTTTTTAATCAACTGGACCTTGTCAGTAACGGCTTGTATCAAATTGGGTTCAAGTAACTTACTCTCACCCAAATCAAACCATCCAATAGGCGACTTACACTTCTAGCCATAAAGCGCCTCTGAAGTCAATAATGATTCTAATGTTTGACTAGAGCTCTTATTCAACATGTCTATTGGAGGATGAATTACAGTGCTCACTTATAACTCTCATTATTCCATCTCTTGAAAAATCTCTTCAACTGAAATGTAGGTTAGATACTAGAAACCAAGATAACAAACAATGGAAACTGAAACGCTGTGAAGATGCGCAATCTCATCAATGCACACATATAAATATTGCTTCGCAATATGATCAATCTTCACTGCGGTAAAGTGGACACACTTAGCACTTATAGTCCAAATCTGATAATGTCCTTTACTAGTAGTAGAAATTCCTTAACAGGTCATAATACTGGTTTTCACTCTGAGAGCTCAACGGTCTGAAGCAAACAAACAAGTCTCTGATATTCAACATTTCTCTGCATGATAAATTATACATCTGAAATTAATATAAGTCAGACACGCTTCTCACCATTTTACTGATACGCCTGCCAAAGATCATGAAGCCGTCTTAGAAAAGCTTCGATGCATATTCCATGTGTACGACTGAGTCTCATCTTTGTGTGAACCACCGTTCACATCAATTAATTGTAATCAAAATACACCATCATTACCAGTTGTAAGGTCTACAATGCTTGCCCTTACATGACTTCCTAAAATTAACTTATTCAACTTGTGAGTCTCTTTCCAAAAATCAACGTAGGCATGACAACACACACCAAACAATTTCTTCCTCAATCACATCAAGCGAATTTAACTTTTCTTCAACCCTGTGAGTTATGGGCTCACTATGCTTCCGCTACGCCACTCTGATGACCCATTTGAGGTTGCGCATAACTCAACTAATGCAATCGCCAACGGTAACTCTGATTGTATCAAAATCCATCAACATCAATCGAAAAGTATTCACCGTAACTTCACGAAGTCGAATAATGCAACTAATCTAACTTGACTCACCATAGGCCGACAAGTCGACTCTCTTCCACAACATATTTCATTCCTTAAAATACTCTTTATACAATAAACGTCCTCATACTCTTGTGACTGCTATTGTCATTCTGCTGCTTGGTCAAAGTACAACATCAAATATGAAAATGCAACAAGCGATCGAATCGGAAGTGAAGCTCAACTACACTTATCAAATCTTGACTTGTCGTTGTCAAATCACTTACACCATACCATTCCTTAGGTTCCTTTTCAATGCCATGAAATCCTTCAGCAACATTGATTCCTTGCTTAAAACTCCTTATCAACTATACATCTCCTTACCCCATAGTTCTTTCCAATTCAATTAAAGGTCTATATATACTTACGACCACACAAATAAAAAGTTCACCATTCTTCACCAAAATAATAATAATAATACCCGAATGTCCAATATCTTCGTCAAATGATATAAATATTCTCCATCTATCGACCATTGACATCTCCATTTAACAAACAGTAAGATGTTACCTCGAATGCAAATAACTTCGATATCCAAAACATTTAAACGATTCTTCATTGATAACCTCAGGACTACTCCATATCACATGTAGAACATAAATGTTCCTTTTCTTTCATCAACAACAAGTCTGAGCAATAATTTAACCAAATCGTATAACAGCACATTCCAATTAACCCTTGAAGCACAATATCCTCTAGGTCCATATATCCAAAGTTGGGACGATAACTTATTTACTACTCTTCTATCTCCAGCAACGGATACTTATTATTCGTCAAGTCCTTACTCAACTTCCGATAGTCCGTGAATTAGCTATCTCAATCCATCCTTCCCCAGGTAAATCAACGAGTATATTGATGAAGCACACTAGAATGAAAAGTCTTTTCAAAGCCATTCTTGCAACATTGAAATCACCTAAACCATATATCTTCACCCAAATAATCCAACTTTGACAATTGCAAATATTTTATTCGTCATGTGCGTTTGAATTCTTATGTCATATATCACCATCAACCATTTCAAATATTTTCATGCTCCGAACCGTCAATACTCATATTAGAGGACGATAAACTTTTATCTCAGATATAATTGACTTGATCTCCAAAGCATGACATATAATTGCCTCCTCACATAATCCAGAGCTAGTAATTTAAATCGTCTTAACTTTACGATTATAACATATATTTGTTTCTTAAGGTACATCCTTGATAGCCTGAGAATATCATCTCAATGAGAAGCCTTCATATTCATCATTTTTTTTCTTATTCCGACAGCACTGTCTTTACCAGTCACAATAATCTGACTAGTCTGTCTTTACCAGTTATAGCGACATTTAACTTTCGAATCTTCCTCCCTTCTCCCTTCTCCTCCAATCGTAGAATGTCCAACCACAATTGGTGAATCAGATGGTCTTAAGAGTAATAAATACGCAACTTTATTATTCTACAATATCTTCCATCCTCATTTTCATCATGCACTTGACATCTCAAAATGTAACTCTTTAACTTACAAATTTTGGTGCGAGAATTTTCTTCCTAACAGTATACCACAAGCATGTATGAGTGTACCATTGACTCATTCCTTATGACTTTCATTCCCCAACCACACAATCGTCCACTTCCAATCTTTAACTTCCAGTATAATACCACTTTAAACTTGTCACTAAAGAGAGCGTCTGAAATTAATCAACCAAGTACTTACTTATATAAAACTTCACTTTTCTACTACACAAGCCTAACTCCAATGGTACAACAACGTTCTCCTTTCGGTGCCATCACAACTCAGAAGAAAATTTTCTATTAGCAAGAATCAAATAGACACGACGTTCGAAGGATGACATCAGATAAATGAGTGAAGAATTCCTATAGGTCCTAGCAGAACGTTGTTTATGGCGGTGGGGTCCTTCACTACCACAATCAAAATTCTACTAGTCCTAGCTCCGGGTACTGTGAGGACCTAAGGGCTCTGATACCAACTTTGTCACGACCCGATAAAAGAGTCGAGACCGGCGCTTGACACCTAAGCCACATGCCAAGCAAGCCTCTACATTAGTCTAACAAATATTAATAATATATTTGTAAAAGATTCATACAACTAAATATCATTATAATGCATCGGAAATAAAAATAACAAAACTAAGATCCTGCTCAAGTACCACGGAGCGAACATCTAAAGTGGAAGGAAATGAATAATCGAAAGGACTCCAATGAGGGAACTAGCTGGATGGCACCATACTCGAACAACTCCCTGACCACGAAATGCGATAACTCCCAAATTAGCAGTTCACTCATCTGAAATTTTAGGGGAAAAGAGGGGGTGAGTCGGGGAGACTCAGTAAGTAAATAATATATTCAATTACCACAAGTTTATCAAATATGTCTTTCCTTATTACGTAACAAGATTCAACTTTAAGCGAAATATAAAATGCACATAAATTGATGAATGCATGAATGCTCATAAATTAATGAATGCATGAATGCACGATGATGCACATGTGGGCTATGTTACAGACCGATCAGGCTTTATGCCCTATAGACTACCTGGACCGCCCATCTGTAACATATCAAACAATGAACATATTACAGATCGGTCAGGCTTTATGCCCTATAGACTACCTGGACCGCCCATCTGTAACATATCAAACAATGGGCACATTACAGACCGGTCAGGCTTTATGCCCTATAGACTACCTGGACCGCCCATCTGTAACATATCAAACAATGGGCACATTACAGACCGGTCAGGCTTTATGCCCTATAAACTACCTGGACCGCCCATCTGTAATCCCAAGTGCAGTACTGGGCCGTTACGTCTCGCCGTCACCTCAGTACTCATATCATGTCCATGATGATGCATGTCGTGTATGCAAATGATGTGTATGCAATAATGCACATGTCCATATCACAATACTTATCCATATCACAATACTCATCCATATCACAATACTCACCAACTGTTATCTCATACACATTAACCACTTATAGAAGATATACGTCCTTAACTGCGTATAATCTTTAATAAATAATTAATCGTTACGATAATAAAATATATTATAAACTTACTGATCGCACACTCGATCTTAAACTCTCGAATGCACTTTTATGATTTCTTTGCTCGATCAACTGCAAACAAGTAAAAGGATGCCTAATCAACTTCATACTCATTCAGACTCCTTTCTCAGTCATATTGCCATAATCTCAATGTCGATATATATAAATACACCAATAGCATCCCAACTGTGCATATAAATCCACTTGCAGCAAAGAAACTCCAAACTACTTGCAATCATCTTCATGCAATTCACCATGAACCCACCATGACTCTTTCAATCATTAACCAACATGACTAATAATATTTCCAGCAAGCATGTCTTGCCTAAGTTAAACACCACATGGCTAAAACATGACGGCAAGCAATGGTCATCTTGGACTTACCTTTAAACCCTTTTTTTATCCCTTCCGCACCACTCTTCTCCTCTAGCAATTTCTTCCCTCAGATTTACTGCAAGATGTCATCAACTCCATTCATATTCAGATCTGAAACAACAATCATCTTCCAATTCATATGCATATGCATCCCTAACTCACCTTTGATTACCCGAATTGATTCCTTGAATCAACATCAAATTCAGCAACTTCGACAAGCCATCAACACTCCAACCCAGATGCTCGATAACTCGACGCCATCTTCGCTTATCCATCAATCCATCATCGCTGACAACACAAAATCAAAAGTATTGTTTGAAAGGGGCAGCCGATGAGCCACACGGGAACAGAAGCGAGCAGATGTGTGGTTGGCTCCGACGAGGCACCTGCTGGCTGCTGCTATGGTAGCCGATAGGGATGGATGAGAGAGACGATGACTACCATGGAGAAGAGGAAGACGGTCGGAAGCTCTAGAAGAAGCCAGACTCCCGAACTCTCCAGGAGCTTCCCCACCAAAAGTCCACCTGTCTCCTTCGATTTCTTCTTCTTAATCAGCCCAACAAAACTCAGCCCAAAATACAACTCATCTTATCATATTAGTCTAATTTATGTGTATTAGTTTAATTCACTTAAATTAAATTTGGCAGGTGTTACATTCTCCCCTCCTTCAAAAAATTTGGTCCCCAAATTTAACTAATCATGCCCTGAGATTCAAAAGAGATGAGGGTATCTCGCTTTCATGTCCTTCTCAGATTCTCAAGTTGCTTCAGCTTCAGTATGATTTTTCCATTGGACTTTGACAGAAACTATCTCCTTGTTTCGCAATCTCTTCACTTGTCCATCCAGAATAGTCACAGGTTGCTCTTCATAGGATAAACTACCACCCATCTGAAGTTGCTCGTATTCCAATACATGACTAGGACCTGATATATACTTTCGCAACATCGAGGTGTGAAATACTGAATGTACGCTAGATAACGTCGAAGGTAAAGTCAATTTATAAGCCACATTACCAACTCGCTCCAAGATTTCAAAATGACCAATGTATTACTGACTGAGTTGTCTTTCTCGCCAAATCTCATAACTCCTTTCATTGGAGAAACTCGTAAGAAGACAAGATCACCAATCTGGAACTCTAACTTTATGCGTTTGGGATCAACATGAGACTTTTGTCGACTATGAGCTGCTAATAATTTATTTTTTTAATCAACTGGACCTTGTCAGTAACGGCTTGTATCAAATTGGGTTCAAGTAACTTACTCTCACCCAAATCAAACCATCCAATAGGCGACTTACACTTCTAGCCATAAAGCGCCTCTGAAGTCAATAATGATTCTAATGTTTGACTAGAGCTCTTATTCAACATGTCTATTGGAGGATGAATTACAGTGCTCACTTATAACTCTCATTATTCCATCTCTTGAAAAATCTCTTCAACTGAAATGTAGGTTAGATACTAGAAACCAAGATAACAAACAATGGAAACTGAAACGCTGTGAAGATGCGCAATCTCATCAATGCACACATATAAATATTGCTTCGCAATATGATCAATCTTCACTGCGGTAAAGTGGACACACTTAGCACTTATAGTCCAAATCTGATAATGTCCTTTACTAGTAGTAGAAATTCCTTAACAGGTCATAATACTGGTTTTCACTCTGAGAGCTCAACGGTCTGAAGCAAACAAACAAGTCTCTGATATTCAACATTTCTCTGCATGATAAATTATACATCTGAAATTAATATAAGTCAGACACGCTTCTCACCATTTTACTGATACGCCTGCCAAAGATCATGAAGCCGTCTTAGAAAAGCTTCGATGCATATTCCATGTGTACGACTGAGTCTCATCTTTGTGTGAACCACCGTTCACATCAATTAATTGTAATCAAAATACACCATCATTACCAGTTGTAAGGTCTACAATGCTTGCCCTTACATGACTTCCTAAAATTAACTTATTCAACTTGTGAGTCTCTTTCCAAAAATCAACGTAGGCATGACAACACACACCAAACAATTTCTTCCTCAATCACATCAAGCGAATTTAACTTTTCTTCAACCCTGTGAGTTATGGGCTCACTATGCTTCCGCTACGCCACTCTGATGACCCATTTGAGGTTGCGCATAACTCAACTAATGCAATCGCCAACGGTAACTCTGATTGTATCAAAATCCATCAACATCAATCGAAAAGTATTCACCGTAACTTCACGAAGTCGAATAATGCAACTAATCTAACTTGACTCACCATAGGCCGACAAGTCGACTCTCTTCCACAACATATTTCATTCCTTAAAATACTCTTTATACAATAAACGTCCTCATACTCTTGTGACTGCTATTGTCATTCTGCTGCTTGGTCAAAGTACAACATCAAATATGAAAATGCAACAAGCGATCGAATCGGAAGTGAAGCTCAACTACACTTATCAAATCTTGACTTGTCGTTGTCAAATCACTTACACCATACCATTCCTTAGGTTCCTTTTCAATGCCATGAAATCCTTCAGCAACATTGATTCCTTGCTTAAAACTCCTTATCAACTATACATCTCCTTACCCCATAGTTCTTTCCAATTCAATTAAAGGTCTATATATACTTACGACCACACAAATAAAAAGTTCACCATTCTTCACCAAAATAATAATAATAATACCCGAATGTCCAATATCTTCGTCAAATGATATAAATATTCTCCATCTATCGACCATTGACATCTCCATTTAACAAACAGTAAGATGTTACCTCGAATGCAAATAACTTCGATATCCAAAACATTTAAACGATTCTTCATTGATAACCTCAGGACTACTCCATATCACATGTAGAACATAAATGTTCCTTTTCTTTCATCAACAACAAGTCTGAGCAATAATTTAACCAAATCGTATAACAGCACATTCCAATTAACCCTTGAAGCACAATATCCTCTAGGTCCATATATCCAAAGTTGGGACGATAACTTATTTACTACTCTTCTATCTCCAGCAACGGATACTTATTATTCGTCAAGTCCTTACTCAACTTCCGATAGTCCGTGAATTAGCTATCTCAATCCATCCTTCCCCAGGTAAATCAACGAGTATATTGATGAAGCACACTAGAATGAAAAGTCTTTTCAAAGCCATTCTTGCAACATTGAAATCACCTAAACCATATATCTTCACCCAAATAATCCAACTTTGACAATTGCAAATATTTTATTCGTCATGTGCGTTTGAATTCTTATGTCATATATCACCATCAACCATTTCAAATATTTTCATGCTCCGAACCGTCAATACTCATATTAGAGGACGATAAACTTTTATCTCAGATATAATTGACTTGATCTCCAAAGCATGACATATAATTGCCTCCTCACATAATCCAGAGCTAGTAATTTAAATCGTCTTAACTTTACGATTATAACATATATTTGTTTCTTAAGGTACATCCTTGATAGCCTGAGAATATCATCTCAATGAGAAGCCTTCATATTCATCATTTTTTTTCTTATTCCGACAGCACTGTCTTTACCAGTCACAATAATCTGACTAGTCTGTCTTTACCAGTTATAGCGACATTTAACTTTCGAATCTTCCTCCCTTCTCCCTTCTCCTCCAATCGTAGAATGTCCAACCACAATTGGTGAATCAGATGGTCTTAAGAGTAATAAATACGCAACTTTATTATTCTACAATATCTTCCATCCTCATTTTCATCATGCACTTGACATCTCAAAATGTAACTCTTTAACTTACAAATTTTGGTGCGAGAATTTTCTTCCTAACAGTATACCACAAGCATGTATGAGTGTACCATTGACTCATTCCTTATGACTTTCATTCCCCAACCACACAATCGTCCACTTCCAATCTTTAACTTCCAGTATAATACCACTTTAAACTTGTCACTAAAGAGAGCGTCTGAAATTAATCAACCAAGTACTTACTTATATAAAACTTCACTTTTCTACTACACAAGCCTAACTCCAATGGTACAACAACGTTCTCCTTTCGGTGCCATCACAACTCAGAAGAAAATTTTCTATTAGCAAGAATCAAATAGACACGACGTTCGAAGGATGACATCAGATAAATGAGTGAAGAATTCCTATAGGTCCTAGCAGAACGTTGTTTATGGCGGTGGGGTCCTTCACTACCACAATCAAAATTCTACTAGTCCTAGCTCCGGGTACTGTGAGGACCTAAGGGCTCTGATACCAACTTTGTCACGACCCGATAAAAGAGTCGAGACCGGCGCTTGACACCTAAGCCACATGCCAAGCAAGCCTCTACATTAGTCTAACAAATATTAATAATATATTTGTAAAAGATTCATACAACTAAATATCATTATAATGCATCGGAAATAAAAATAACAAAACTAAGATCCTGCTCAAGTACCACGGAGCGAACATCTAAAGTGGAAGGAAATGAATAATCGAAAGGACTCCAATGAGGGAACTAGCTGGATGGCACCATACTCGAACAACTCCCTGACCACGAAATGCGATAACTCCCAAATTAGCAGTTCACTCATCTGAAATTTTAGGGGAAAAGAGGGGGTGAGTCGGGGAGACTCAGTAAGTAAATAATATATTCAATTACCACAAGTTTATCAAATATGTCTTTCCTTATTACGTAACAAGATTCAACTTTAAGCGAAATATAAAATGCACATAAATTGATGAATGCATGAATGCTCATAAATTAATGAATGCATGAATGCACGATGATGCACATGTGGGCTATGTTACAGACCGATCAGGCTTTATGCCCTATAGACTACCTGGACCGCCCATCTGTAACATATCAAACAATGAACATATTACAGATCGGTCAGGCTTTATGCCCTATAGACTACCTGGACCGCCCATCTGTAACATATCAAACAATGGGCACATTACAGACCGGTCAGGCTTTATGCCCTATAGACTACCTGGACCGCCCATCTGTAACATATCAAACAATGGGCACATTACAGACCGGTCAGGCTTTATGCCCTATAAACTACCTGGACCGCCCATCTGTAATCCCAAGTGCAGTACTGGGCCGTTACGTCTCGCCGTCACCTCAGTACTCATATCATGTCCATGATGATGCATGTCGTGTATGCAAATGATGTGTATGCAATAATGCACATGTCCATATCACAATACTTATCCATATCACAATACTCATCCATATCACAATACTCACCAACTGTTATCTCATACACATTAACCACTTATAGAAGATATACGTCCTTAACTGCGTATAATCTTTAATAAATAATTAATCGTTACGATAATAAAATATATTATAAACTTACTGATCGCACACTCGATCTTAAACTCTCGAATGCACTTTTATGATTTCTTTGCTCGATCAACTGCAAACAAGTAAAAGGATGCCTAATCAACTTCATACTCATTCAGACTCCTTTCTCAGTCATATTGCCATAATCTCAATGTCGATATATATAAATACACCAATAGCATCCCAACTGTGCATATAAATCCACTTGCAGCAAAGAAACTCCAAACTACTTGCAATCATCTTCATGCAATTCACCATGAACCCACCATGACTCTTTCAATCATTAACCAACATGACTAATAATATTTCCAGCAAGCATGTCTTGCCTAAGTTAAACACCACATGGCTAAAACATGACGGCAAGCAATGGTCATCTTGGACTTACCTTTAAACCCTTTTTTTATCCCTTCCGCACCACTCTTCTCCTCTAGCAATTTCTTCCCTCAGATTTACTGCAAGATGTCATCAACTCCATTCATATTCAGATCTGAAACAACAATCATCTTCCAATTCATATGCATATGCATCCCTAACTCACCTTTGATTACCCGAATTGATTCCTTGAATCAACATCAAATTCAGCAACTTCGACAAGCCATCAACACTCCAACCCAGATGCTCGATAACTCGACGCCATCTTCGCTTATCCATCAATCCATCATCGCTGACAACACAAAATCAAAAGTATTGTTTGAAAGGGGCAGCCGATGAGCCACACGGGAACAGAAGCGAGCAGATGTGTGGTTGGCTCCGACGAGGCACCTGCTGGCTGCTGCTATGGTAGCCGATAGGGATGGATGAGAGAGACGATGACTACCATGGAGAAGAGGAAGACGGTCGGAAGCTCTAGAAGAAGCCAGACTCCCGAACTCTCCAGGAGCTTCCCCACCAAAAGTCCACCTGTCTCCTTCGATTTCTTCTTCTTAATCAGCCCAACAAAACTCAGCCCAAAATACAACTCATCTTATCATATTAGTCTAATTTATGTGTATTAGTTTAATTCACTTAAATTAAATTTGGCAGGTGTTACATTCTCCCCTCCTTCAAAAAATTTGGTCCCCAAATTTAACTAATCATGCCCTGAGATTCAAAAGAGATGAGGGTATCTCGCTTTCATGTCCTTCTCAGATTCTCAAGTTGCTTCAGCTTCAGTATGATTTTTCCATTGGACTTTGACAGAAACTATCTCCTTGTTTCGCAATCTCTTCACTTGTCCATCCAGAATAGTCACAGGTTGCTCTTCATAGGATAAACTACCACCCATCTGAAGTTGCTCGTATTCCAATACATGACTAGGACCTGATATATACTTTCGCAACATCGAGGTGTGAAATACTGAATGTACGCTAGATAACGTCGAAGGTAAAGTCAATTTATAAGCCACATTACCAACTCGCTCCAAGATTTCAAAATGCCCAATGTATTACTGACTGAGTTGTCTTTCTCGCCAAATCTCATAACTCCTTTCATTGGAGAAACTCGTAAGAAGACAAGATCACCAATCTGGAACTCTAACTTTATGCGTTTGGGATCAACATGAGACTTTTGTCGACTATGAGCTGCTAATAATTTATTTTTTTAATCAACTAGACCTTGTCAGTAACGGCTTGTATCAAATTGGGTTCAAGTAACTTACTCTCACCCAAATCAAACCATCCAATAGGCGACTTACACTTCTAGCCATAAAGCGCCTCTGAAGTCAATAATGATTCTAATGTTTGACTAGAGCTCTTATTCAACATGTCTATTGGAGGATGAATTACAGTGCTCACTTATAACTCTCATTATTCCATCTCTTGAAAAATCTCTTCAACTGAAATGTAGGTTAGATACTAGAAACCAAGATAACAAACAATGGAAACTGAAACGCTGTGAAGATGCGCAATCTCATCAATGCACACATATAAATATTGCTTCGCAATATGATCAATCTTCACTGCGGTAAAGTGGACACACTTAGCACTTATAGTCCAAATCTGATAATGTCCTTTACTAGTAGTAGAAATTCCTTAACAGGTCATAATACTGGTTTTCACTCTGAGAGCTCAACGGTCTGAAGCAAACAAACAAGTCTCTGATATTCAACATTTCTCTGCATGATAAATTATACATCTGAAATTAATATAAGTCAGACACGCTTCTCACCATTTTACTGATACGCCTGCCAAAGATCATGAAGCCGTCTTAGAAAAGCTTCGATGCATATTCCATGTGTACGACTGAGTCTCATCTTTGTGTGAACCACCGTTCACATCAATTAATTGTAATCAAAATACACCATCATTACCAGTTGTAAGGTCTACAATGCTTGCCCTTACATGACTTCCTAAAATTAACTTATTCAACTTGTGAGTCTCTTTCCAAAAATCAACGTAGGCATGACAACACACACCAAACAATTTCTTCCTCAATCACATCAAGCGAATTTAACTTTTCTTCAACCCTGTGAGTTATGGGCTCACTATGCTTCCGCTACGCCACTCTGATGACCCATTTGAGGTTGCGCATAACTCAACTAATGCAATCGCCAACGGTAACTCTGATTGTATCAAAATCCATCAACATCAATCGAAAAGTATTCACCGTAACTTCACGAAGTCGAATAATGCAACTAATCTAACTTGACTCACCATAGGCCGACAAGTCGACTCTCTTCCACAACATATTTCATTCCTTAAAATACTCTTTATACAATAAACGTCCTCATACTCTTGTGACTGCTATTGTCATTCTGCTGCTTGGTCAAAGTACAACATCAAATATGAAAATGCAACAAGCGATCGAATCGGAAGTGAAGCTCAACTACACTTATCAAATCTTGAATTGTCGTTGTCAAATCACTTACACCATACCATTCCTTAGGTTCCTTTTCAATGCCATGAAATCCTTCAGCAACATTGATTCCTTGCTTAAAACTCCTTATCAACTATACATCTCCTTACCCCATAGTTCTTTCCAATTCAATTAAAGGTCTATATATACTTACGACCACACAAATAAAAAGTGGAGATTCCCCACTATGGCAAACTTTTTGCCTTCTTTTTTCACCATCCGGGCCCTCCATGAAAGCCACTAGAGAATTGGGACCTTTCATTGTGTGAAAGCCTCTAAAGAAATGGGACCTTTCACTCTTTGTTTTTTGCCTGGGAAGATTCTCCCAAATAGGTAGTCTTTCGAGCCAATCTTTTCTCCAGCTCAGATTGAAGGATGACAAGGATGTTATCAATATTTGGTTCCGTTTCTTCTCCTTGAGAGTCATGGAACATGCTTTGCCCAGATGTGGCCATTGAAGCATCTGTTTTGTCAGAGGCATGGGATGTTGTTTCTTCATCATGATTTAACAAATCTCTTCTAATCCCCTGGATATATGTAGAAATTAGCTCCTTTCCAGTAAGAGCCTGAGAATATGATTTCAGCACTTCCGATATGAGCTGTAGGGAGGCTTCTTTGTTCTTCCTTTGCTATTCTTCGTAGAACATGATTTTTTCGTCAATTTCGCAGATAGTGTCATAACCGTTAATTTGCTTGGTATCTGCATTCATTCTGAATATTTTATCCCAATTCCTGGAATACGTGCTCCTTTTGAGACACGGAATCTTTTCTTCCGAAGTTTTGAATATCGGTGTCCATTTCCAAATGTATGGAATAGAAAACTCCATAAAGAAGAATAGAGAGGAGAGTTCTTCACAATCCATACTTTTGTCCTTGAATTCAAGAACCTTTGGTGAGATTTTTTCCCATACCAAAACCTATCTTTAAAATCCTTCGGAAGAATCTCTTCCGTGGTGCCAAAGTGCTGCCACCAGAGAATAAACCATGCAGGAATATCGGACTTGTATGCCACCGGGCATATTCTGACAAACCATGAATGCTTATGTTTAGGATTTTCATATAGAGGAGCTCTATCGAACGCGTCCATGTAATCCCAGAAATTGTATTTGCAAGGGGTTTTGTTTTGGCCAAAAAAGAACTCCCTTGTACTTATGGGTGACATTCCCCAATCTTGGAGGGAAATTATCCTCTTGATTGTAATTTTGCTGTAGTCATAGATTTCCGGCTGCACTTTGTTCATGGTGTGAGAAATTTCACAACCAGTTTCTTTGAGAATGTTTTCATAGAACATTCGTCCTTTGTATGTCTTTGAAGGGAATGCTTTAGTATCCATGTATTTTCTCATCAGAATCCATGGATCTTCACTCCATCGATAATCCCTTTCTTTGAGCAGAAGTATTACTTCTTGCCTTCGGTTCATAAGGTAGGCGGTATGACCTGTTTCACTTTCCTCAGTTGCCACAATATCGGCATACGTTGGAACTTCATTGGTAGATGCGGTACTATTTTGCCTGCTGAACTCCAGATATTTCTGGTATTCCTTATCTTGGCGCATATTCACCAAGGTTTTGTTGCCCACTTGAGCCAGAATTTCTGGTTTCTTTCCACGACCTCTTCCTCCCCTGTCGGAGGAGGAACCTCGTCCTCGTGAGTTCATCCCTGCAATATGAAGATTAGTTAAATACATCTTCTGCAGCTGATTTTTACTTGTTTTTGAGGTCAAAAGATGGTTAGAAAAATCAATTTTACATTTAACCGAAATTCTTTCTCCAATATTTATTGGATATTTTGTTGGTAATTGGATCAATGATTGGACTAATTCCAAAATTATTGTGCAACATCTTTAGATGTTTAAGATGTATTTCCAGAATTTTTGAAAAAGCAAATATATTGTCTAAAATTTCTTGGAAGTCATAAGGGGCTTTAGTTAAGCCAAAAGGAAAGATTGCCCATTCAAAATGTCCACAAGGAATATCAAAAGTTGTTTTATTTTTATCTTCCTTGTAGATTTGTATTTGCCACAATCCTGTCTTAATATCAAATTTTGAAAGAAGAGAAGAAGCATAAAGTTCTTCTAACAATTTTTTCTTATTAGTAAGACCTGGATGTTTTATCCATAAGAAAGGAGATTTAATCCATTTTAAAATTTTGATAAAGGGTTCATAGCTGATTATCAGTCTAGAGATTCCTTTACCTTGCTTGCTATTTTTCCGAAAATAAAAGGCTGTACCTGACCAGGGAGACTTCCAAGGATCAAATAATCCTTTATGTGCCAAAAGATCAATTTCTTCTTTGCACATTTTCATATAAGCTATATTAGTCTGGCAAGGTTCAGATTTATCTTGATTTTTATCAGAACCTGTTGCCGATGGAATTGAAACAATATGCCTTCTTGTATCTCTAAAAATGTTAAGATTATTCTTACAGATTTCAAGAGAGAACTGATATTGTAGTTTGTTCCTAATATCAAGAACTTTTAATTCATGTTTCAGAAAATAAAATTGATTTTCTTCAATAATTGTATGCTTATAAACATCACTTAAAATCTTTGTTAAAGGTTTGGTTATAAACGTAAAGTGATATTGTTTTTACCCAAAGTACCTATAATACCTTCATTGTCCACCTTCTTTAGAGGGTAAATCTTTGTTAAAAAAGGTGTTCCAAGTATAACTTGATTTGTAACGTCTTTAACCAAAAGAAAGCTAGTTTGTATGCATTTTTTATCAATGAATACTTTAGCTTCAGGCAATTTATAATTAATTTGGAGATTATTTCCCCCCGCATGAAATAAAGTATTTTTTAGGGATTAAACCCTCTCGGATGACATTTAAATCTGCTCCACTATCAATGAGAGCAACGAACTTATTTGAGAAATTATCATCAATTAATAATGTAATATTAACCAGCCATTTCTGAGCAATAAATATCTCTAAAGTAGATAAAAATTGTTTATCATTATTTTTAAGATTTTGATCCGAAAATATTTTTTGATCAGTAGTAAAGTTTTGGTAGGAATCCATATTATCATTTTTGATAATAATTTCAAAATTCCTATCATGATGAGAAGTCATTACTTTCCTTATGAACTTCTTGTGATTTAGAAGTTTCCGTAGTCAAGTTTTTATTAAAAACTTTTAAATCTTCACAATTTGAAGCATGATCAGTTAATTCTGATTTCGAACTATCATTTAGAAGAATCTTTGAAACAATATTTTTAATCTTATCAGATTCTTTGAGATTATTAATCTTATGCTTAACCCAACAATTATTGGCGAAGTGGCCCTTTTTGCCACACTTATGACAAGTCATTGACTTTCTATCCTGCCATCTATTTTTTCTAGTGTAATTACGCTCTTCAGGTTGCTCCTCTATACCCCCTATTTTCTTCTTAGAAAATCTCTTCTTTTTACCATGGGTGCATAGTCCTTAATTGGTTTTCTAGGTTTCCTAGAAAAGGGTTTGTTTATTACAAACTTATCATAAAAATTACTTATTTGTAATTCCTTCCGAACACTAGGTTGTTTAAGCCTAATTTTATTGTGCAAAGGTATTACTACCTGAGAATAAACTCCAATTGTTTTGCCATCAGGATAGTTATTATTGGTATCTATCAAATCATAAGATTTAGCATTAGTGTAGTTTTCATTAAAACTATCATAGCAATTTGATTCTTTACCAAACACATCAATTGGTATAGACCTAGGGAAATTCTTATCATTACCCCTAGTTGGCTTATCTGCTAGTTTATTATCCTGATCTTGATCAACTAGCTTATGCTTTGGATTCCAAAGCTTATCTCTTAAGTTTTTGTCAAGAGTGGTCAAATCTAACTCCTTTATTTGTTCTTCTAGAAATTCTTCTAGATCCTGCATAAACTCCAAATCTGTCATTCTATCTAGATTATCTATGCATTCAGAACTTTAGCAATTGGGAGAGATTGGATACTACAATTATCTACCTCAATAATTTTTGGCGTAGCTATTTCTACGGACTTTTCAGTTTCAATTAACTGAAATTTTATTATTCTAATTAATCTATCAATTCTGTCCTGAAGTGAACTTATTTGTTCATCTAAATACAGATCAGCATAACTATTGATTTGTTGACTAATTGCAGTAAGAGTTTCATCTTTTAATAATTCAGCAAAATCAACAAAACTGTGTCTTAAATCATTTTTCTCAATTTGAAAAAGTTGTTGTTGTGAATTCAACTTATAATTTCTTTCTAGTGTTAAAATATATTTTTCAACATAAGTAGAAATAAACCAAGGAACAAAATTTTATTCTTTTGTTCACACAATTGATAAAATTCATTACTTAGAGTTTTTAGCTCTACTGGATCATAAGACTCCAAGATCCATTTTCTAATCGGTTTCCATTTATCCGATTCAAAATCTATTTTAACAATATTTCTTGCCTGGGAACCAGGACTAAAATCTATTGTTTTGTCAGACATATTCAAAGAGTAAAATCCATGTGAGAATCCGTCAATTCCGGTTCCTTCATGTTAAGACCTTTAACGATGTTATTTTCATCCATTACAAGTCTATCAATTCTATCAAACTCTCTAAATTGAGATGTTGAAGCCCTGTGTGGCTCAATAGGTTGTTCAATTTTATAATCAAACGGAGAAATATAATTTCTTATTGAACTTGATTTACTAAGCCTAGAACCTGGTCTAGAGGACGACGAAGGTCTGCTTAAATTATCAAATTCAAGGGTGATATTACCCTGAGGGGTTTGGATTAAATTGATTAAGTTGTTCTGGCATATTGGTTGAGGTGGAACAACTTCTTCTAAAATCCATTCCGTTGGGAACTCAATTTCTTCCCACTTAATTTTTCTCCTGGTCAAGATACTCGACTTACTAAAATTTGATTCAATTAAAACCGTTTCCTTAATTTGCTTATCCATTATCCTACACTGGGGATTAAGGGTAAACATGGGTTTATAAATAATCCTATAACAGATAGCTATTACTTCTGTTCCAGATTTATAATTGTAACCATTTGTTTTAACATTTAATGTTAATGAATCCAAAATATTAACATCAGATAAAGATAGTTGCATATTTGGATAAACATTAAAGTAGACCGGGCCATGGGCCAAACTGGTCTGAACAATACCCATTAAAGATTGTTTGTAATTAAGGTTCCTACCATCACGCAAAGCAGCAATAAAGCTTTCTGGTAAACCTTCAAGAGTCAATGGTTTAAACGCAATTTGTACTAAACCAATGTGAATAAACTTATAAGCATGCCTGTATAAAAGCAAATCACTTTCTTCAAGCAGTTTAATTGTTAACTCATCAGAGTTCAGCAGGATTGTTTCTTCAGTTGTTTTAACAATTTGTTTGAGACCTATTTTCTCAAAAGTTCCAAGTTTATAAATTAAACAGGGTTCAATTTTAGGGATAGTCCACTTATTAAGACTATCAAGATTTGTTGGAAGGTCATATTCTTCTTTCAACTTATTCTTAATTAGTTTCTGGTGTCTGAAAAGGTTCATGACAAAGAAGGATATGTGACAAATCTTCGTACAAAATACATACACTATTCCACCACGGCTCGGATACCAAAAGAGAGAAGTATGTGCACAGTGAGAACTATGTTCTATCTAAGACTAGGCAGTGGAACCGGCCGAAACCGCTCCACCTCCACCCACCAGCGATACAACCACCGTGAGACATCGAAAACGCCACCCCGCGGAGAGGAGCACCCGCTGGCCCACATCAAACCACCGGCGCAAATTACAAAGTAAAAAATAAGGTAATAGCACAAAACAAAGATCTCCATTTAAATTTTTGGGTGATTAAAGGTTGGTGAAATCATAGATATACTTGGAGTTTTGTTATACATTTATTTTTTTTTACGTTTATGCGACTTACTGTGGAATAAAACGCGCTTAAGACTAAAACAGTAGGTCATCCTCTTTTAATGCCAAGTCAATTTCAAACTTAAAGGGTGAGTAAAAGTAAACAACTTCTGTGACGATCTACGTTTCATTATTACGGGACATACTTTGAGTTGTAGCTTAAATTAAGTAGCGTTAAATATTTAATGGGACATTTTTAACATGTCGCTAAAAGAAATGTTGCATTAACACAATTACGGACAGAACTAGTGTTAGATGGGGGTGACATGTGTCACTCCCATGTTTTTTCCCAATTTTTATATATATGATAAATTCAATATTAAAAATCATATAATAAAAGTAAATTTAATTATTTACATTTAAATATAAGAAATCTAACTACTAATAATTATATGATTTTGTATGATTTTCTCTACCCACATGTCACCCATTGGATATCTCTTTTGCATTCATATTTTTTTCTTTTCCTTATTTTCCATTTCATGAGTTTCGTAATGAATTATTAAATCATCTGAATAGTTTTTGAGTATTATGGGTTGTATTATTTTGATTTTTGAGCTATACTCACTATATAACTGACCTCTAGAATCGATAAATTATTTATATTAGTATTTTAACCACTGTGCTTCAAAGGCGTGATGAAAAACAAAGAACAAATACTTATTTGACTAGTATGACTAGTCGAAGAAATAAATATGAAATTTCAACGATTCAGTATAATGAATAATCTTTGGGTGGTACTTAAATCAAAGATGATTTTAATATCAATAAATTATAACTTGATCCAGGAGTCAGGATCCAAATAGGAAAAGTATCCCATTGATAAACTTGATGAGGTTCAAATGCTTTATATTAATTTTTGTCCGATTAATCTATATGTGTCACCCCTACTCCCCTAGAAAGAATCTTGGGTCCGTCCCTGATTAGACACATAAAATGTGTTGCTTCAACGAAAATCGCGTTAACACATCTTTATGTGATAATTATTTTGGATCACATAAATTTTTGTCGTATATTGAAGTTAGTGTGACAAACAAATCAAAGCGTAGTCGTATAAATCTTCATATGCGACAAAGTTATTACGATAAATTTTCAAAATTTATCACATAAAATGTAAAATTGTGTAGTGACAGCTGTGACGACACCACAAACCGTGCAGTAAACAGAGGTCGCTCCTGTTGGAATAAAATAAGAGGTGGCGACAACCTGAACAAACTTGCCATGTGTACAAGTACAAGCTGTTACTTCCCCAGCACAACAAATTTGGATAATTTTTCAAATTGCATCAAAATTAACATTCAATTTCAAATTTACACATTCTTTAAATTGGTTTTTCAATTTACGCTAGTTTTGTAAGCCGCCATTGTTCACAGCGTCTTGACATGAAGACGCTCTTGTTGACAGCGTCTTAAGCCCCGTGGCGTTTTTGTGCCAAAATATGCAGTATGTGTCGTAATATTACCAAACAAGCGTAAGCCGCTGTTGGAGACATCGTCTTAACTGAAAACGCTGTTGGTAGGAGCGTTCTAATAGAACGATGAAGAGAAAAACTAGGGCTCGAAACTTAAGCCGCTGTTACGGACGACGTTTTAATAAAAAATAAATTTTAAAAATCCACATCAGCTATTGACTCACATATTTTGGTGCAAAAATGTCACGAGGCTTAAGACGCTGTCAACAAGAGCGTCTTAATGTTAAGACGCTGACGACTTACAAAACTAGTGTAAGTTGAAAAACCAATCTAAAAAACGTGTAAATTTTGATGCAATTTGGAAAATTTTCCAACAAATTGCTAGTCTCGTTCAGTACAAATACATGAGATCCACCAGCCATATTAACATATTAACGCTTTAGTTCACAAACGGCGCCTCGATTTTACTAACGATAACAATAAGAGTCAATAATCATAAACGGTGTTTAACTAACGGTATTACTCTATTTTTGCATTTTAGTTCAAAAGTATGTGTTCAAAAAAAAAAGAGAATTAAGAGGGAGATCAATTTAAATGGTGTTTAACTAACGTTATTACTTTAATAATAATACATTTAACTGTTTATTTCTTGAGTCCGATCGTTAAAACTAAAAACTGGTAGCATAAAATTAAACCAATCACACTCAATGATGCATTCCTGAGAGCATCCCCATCATGAAAAAAAAATATGTCATCCATCTCTGTCATAAACTTATCTCTCATTTAAGTCATGTCTCATGATCTATTTGGTCATTGACATCCCACTCATGATCAAACATAAAGTTCATTATCACTCTGTCTCTTATTTCTACATAAATACAAACATATAAATATCAAAATGTAGGGGGGCGTTCAAGTGTTACACTTTGTTATTGTGTTACATGTTACATGTTACATGATTTTGAGCCACACATCAAGTTTCATCCAATGGCTCAAATGGCGCCACCTCAAAAGCATGCGGGGTTTGGACATGTGACTTGCATGTGCTTGGGAAAGTGGGTTATGTGGCGCAATTTGATTGGCTGGAGGTGTAACATTTGAACGTTCATCTCAAAATGTATCTCTATTTATAGGTCTTCAAAAAGTACGAATATTGGTGATTATTTTATTTTTTAATACTTTGTAATTTTTAAGTTATATTCATTACACAATCTGGATTTAAACTAATAAAAGTTCTGACATGTGACAGGTGTCACATTGTGATTGGTTCAACTCTCATGATCAAAACTAAAAAAAGATCATGAGATGATCAAATTTTGGTTTGATCATAAGATGATTTTTTTCTATGACTACAAAAATCATGATGAGGGAGCATGATTTTTTCAATCACCTCTTATGACTCTTTTTCATGATCAAAAAGTTCATGGTAGGATGCTCTGAGCAGACCAAAAATTGGAATTGAGTCTAAATGTGAAATCCCCTACTTTACATGATGCTTTGGTAGGATGTCATCCATTGTTCTCTTTTACAGGTAAAATGTGCCACATTTTAAACGTTGTTATGACAAAAAAGAAGAAGATGAAAGAGAACGAACGAAGGAGTTTTTATGAGAAATGATTTAAATGGTTTCAAAATATTAGAAATGATCCATTCGAGTTCCACATTCCAAAAAATGACCCATTTTTAATGAAACCGGATTCCTAGGAACCGATTTTCCGTATTTTTTACAAAACCGTCCCCAAAATCCGATGTTATGTGCGCATTCGAATGAGAGAACTCTACGTGTTGAGTTTGAACTCATTTTGGGTCATTTCTAATAAAAAAATCCGAACACAAAGGCTATAAGATTTAGATGGTAATTACATTTTTACCAAATCCCTATATATATATATATACATTAGTCAGTTGAACAACAACAATATCACTGATCGATATCCCCCCCACCACATTTGATGTAGGAGCGTTTTGGGCTCCGAATCAGTATTTTAGCTTTAATTCGTTATTTTAGTTTTTAGGCAGCATTATCTTTTTTAGGCATCATTATCTTTTTGGACGCATTATCTTTTTAGGTAGCATTATCTTTTTAGGCAGCCTATCATTATATTTTAGTTTTCCTTTCCTAATTAGGTTTAGTTTTCCTTTCCTAGTTAGGTTTTAAATTTTCCTATTTAAACCCACCTTAGGGTTTCAGTTATGTATCTTATTTTCTTTTAATAAAACCTTTGGTTTTTGTTTTTGGTGGATTCCAAAACTCTCTTGGTGGATTCCAAGCTTTCCGGTGGATTCCAGAGTTATCTTTTCTGGTGGATTCCAGAGTTATCAATCGTATTCATCGCTTGTGAATTCGATTC
Source organism: Rhodiola kirilowii (assembly GCA_033675215.1). Taxonomy (NCBI): domain Eukaryota; kingdom Viridiplantae; phylum Streptophyta; class Magnoliopsida; order Saxifragales; family Crassulaceae; genus Rhodiola; species Rhodiola kirilowii. The sequence continues at coordinate 5,662,680 of CM066194.1, forward strand.
TATCCAAAGTTTAGCGCTTGCTATTCCTTACGATTTTCTCACTGCGTCAGTTGGTATCAGAAGCAGGTCTTTCCCTGTTCTCTTCTAACTTGATCAGATGAAAGATCAATCCGTACCCAGAGCAGATTTTGAGAGGGTCCATGCGGACATAGCCGCAGCCCTGACTGCTTTGACGACACAGATGGCTGCCTTAACGACACAGATGTCAACCCAGTTAGCAGAGGTGGCGGCGAGAGGCAATCCGAATGGTGGAGAGGAGAGAGCTCAGAGGGAAGCACCAATCAGAGTTCTTCGTGTAGAGCGTGTGCGTGCAGTAATTGCTGAGGACTCAAGTTCGGGTGAAGAGGATCCTGTGGGCAATAATAGGGATGAAGAGAAGCGTGCTACTATGGGAGGTGATGATGTGATACAACATTACAAGCATGGTCCATTCAAGGCAGATGAGGTTATACATTTGGAAGAGAACTCGGGTCGAGTTCTTTGAAAGTGGAGGAGACTGATGTAGGAGCGTTTAGGGCTCCAAAATAGTATTTTAGTTTTATTTCTTTGTTTTTATATTTTAGCAGCATTATCTTTTGACATCATTATCTTTAGTAGCTGATGATTATCTTTTAGCAGCTGATAATTATCTTTAGCAGTTGAATATTATCTTTTAGTAGCTGATAAATTAGGGTTTTTTATTTTTCTATTTAAACCCTCTTTAGGGTTTCAGAAACACAACTTTTATTTGAATAAAACTTTTAGCTTTAGCTATTTTCTTCTGGTGGATTCCAGACTTATCTTCTCTGGTGGATTCCAGAGTTATTTCGTTCTTGGTGGATTTCAAGCTTTCCTGGTGGATTCCAGGGTTATCTTTTCTGGTGGATTCCATATTTTTATTACCCTTTTCTAGTGGATTCTAGAGTTTTCGTTCGATTTCACGGTTGTGAATCGATCATCTATCCTAGGTTTAGCGCTTGCTATTCCTTTCGATTTTCCCACTGCGTCAGTACTGATGTAGGAGCGTTTAGGGCTCTGAATCAGTATTTTAGCTTTAATTCGTTATTTTAGTTTTTAGGCAGCATTATCTTTTTTAGGCATCATTGGACGCATTATCTTTTTAGGTAGCATTATCTTTTTAGGAAGCCTATCATTATCTTTTAGTTTTCCTTTCCTAATTAGGTTTAGTTTTCCTTTCCTAGTTAGGTTTTAAATTTTCCTATTTAAACCCACCTTAGAGTTTCAGTTATGTATCTTATTTTCTTTTAATAAAACCTTTGGTTTTCGTTTTTGGTGGATTCCAAAACTCTTGGTGGATTCCTAGCTTTCTGGTGGATTCCAGAGTTATCTTTTCTGGTGGATTCCAGAGTTATCAATCTATTTTTGTGAATTCAATTCTATCCAAGGTTTAGCACTTACTATTCCTTTCGATTTTCCCGCTGCGTCAGTTTTTATCAGAAGTAGGTCTTTCCCTGTTCTTTTCTAACTTGATCAGATGGCAGATCAACTCGTACCCATGGCAGATCAAGAGAGGGTCAATGCTGATGTAGCCGCTGCCCTGACTGCTTTAAACACACAGATGACGACTTTGTCAACCTAGTTGATAGAATTGATGAGGGCGGCGAGAGGCGACCCGAATGGTGGAGAGGAGAGAGCACAGAGGGAAGCACCGATCAGAGTTCCTCGTGTGGAGCGCGCGCGTGCAGCTCAGGCTGGGGACTCATGTTCGGGTGAAGAGGATCATGTGAACTATGGTCGAGATGAAGAGGAAGATAGGTATGATAATGATTATCAGATGAAAGCTGATATTCCCCTATTTCATGGAACCATGGCTGTGGAGGAATATCTTGACTGGCATATTGAGGTGGACCAATTTTTAGAAGTCATGGGTGTCCCGGAAAACAAACAAGTGAAGATGGTGGAAATCCGATTGAAGGGTACCGCTGCCGTGTGGTGGGATAGACTTGTGGTCCAGAGGAGGCGGCAGGGTAAGGCGTCAATCCGAACGTGGAGACGAATGAAGCAACTAATGTTAGATCGTTTCTTACCCGAGGATTATGAGCAGATCCTGTACAAATTATACCTTGATTGTGTTCAAGGAAGGCGGTGATGGAATATACTACTGAGTTCCTTCGTCTATCTGAGCGTAATGAGCTGAAAGAAACGGAGAATCAGAAGGTGGCTAGGTATATCAGCGGGTTAAAATTTTCAATTCAGGAGAAGATGGGGTTGCAGACTGTTTGGTCAGTGGCAGCAGCATCTAGTCTGGCGCTGAAGGTGAAATCAATGGAGAGGAACACTCGGGGGTTTCAAACATTCCCTAGGTATCCACCTCAGGGGACTTCAGAGGCAGTAGGTGACAAGGAGGAAAGCGTGGTGGTGAAGGAACAGCACACTGAGCGTAAGAGTATTGCTAGTCCTAGTGGTAGTTCTGGAGGGTCTCACCCAAATCATGGAGCTGTTCAGAGACCACTGAATCCCTACACCAAACCATCCGGTGATAAGTGCTATCGATGTGGTGGACAGGGGCATAGGTCTAATGTGTGCCCAACCCGGAGGACTGTTGCCCTTCTGAAGGAAAGAGAGGCGGAGGAGCACGACGAGGGTGACGAATATGAGGGCGTTGAGTTCGCGGAGGAAGAGTCAACGGAGGCAGTGAATATTGTGCTGCAGAGGGTTCTTTTGACCACGCCGGATGAGGGGCAGCGTAAGAATCTTTTCAAATCGCATTGTTCCATTCTGAATAAGGTTTGCAATCTGATTGTAGACCACGGGAGCGTGGAGAATCTATCTCAGAAGCTGGTGGATCACTTGAAGCTGCCGACGGAGTCGCACGAGAAGCCCTATGCACTTGGTTGGGTCAGCAAAGGCTCCCAGGTTCGTGTCACGCGGACCTGCAAAGTTCCTATCTCTATTGGGAAGCATTATCGAGAAGAGGTACCATGTGATGTTCTTGATATGGATGTTTTCCATGTATTACTGGGGCGTCCTTGGCAGTATGATCTCGACGTCACTTATAGAGGATGGGACAATGTGATGATGTTTACGTGGGAAAAGCATAAGATCGCGATGACTCCTATTTCGAGTTTTGACAGGCAACCAAGTAAACAGACCAATTTCCTAGTTTTAAAGGTAGGTGATGATGTGATACAGCCTCGCAAGCATGGTCCATTCAAGGTGGATGAGGTCCTATATTTAGAAGAGAACTCGGGGTCGAGTTCTTTTGAAGTGGAGGAGACTGATGTAGGAGCGTTTATGGCTCCGAATCAGTATTTTAGCTTTAATTCGTTATTTTAGTTTTTAGGCAGCATTATCTTTTTTAGGCATCATTATCTTTTTGGACGCATTATCTTTTTAGGCAGCCTATCATTATCTTTTAGTTTTCCTTTCCTAATTAGGTTTAGTTTTCCTTTCCTAGTTAGGTTTTAAATTTTCCTATTTAAACCCACCATAGGGTTTCAGTTATGTATCTTATTTTCTTTTAATAAAACTTTTGGTTTTCGTTTTTGGTGGATTCCAAAACTCTCTTGGTGGATTCCAATCTTTCTGGTGGATTCCAGAGTTATCTTTTCTGGTGGATTCCAGAGTTATCAATCGTATTCATCGCTTGTGAATTCGATTCTATCCAAGGTTTAGCGCTTGCTATTCCTTTCGATTTTCCCGCTGCGTCAATATTCTCAGTACACTCTACTTGGTTCGAAATGGATTCCATCCACAGAGAAGCTTGGAACAACTTCAACGCGTCTTCTCCAAAAGTAAGGGATCTAACCAGACAGTTCTTCGATTCGATGGATATCAACAAAGATGGACATGTTGACTTCAATGAAATCGAGCTGTTTTTGCAAGAACGAAACCTTCCCGTCCAGCCCGACCTGCTGAAGGAGTTTGATGTGAATCATGATTCCTCCTTGAGTTTCACGGAGTTTATAACCTTCTTTTATATCTTTTTCCTAAAAGCCAAATGCACTCAGTGTAACAAAATGTTGATCATCAAGGAGCGTCGTACCTGCATAGCTAGACTGCTTCATGTCAGGCACTGATAATGTTCATAACTACACATATGACATCTGTAGCTTCTGCTTCCATGTTGCACACAGGAACGACGTACCATCAGCACCCCCGATCGAACCTCGTCAAGTTTAAGAAGCTCATTTTCGACAGCAACCTACTACTACCTGGCAAGTTGGGCGGATTCAAAGCAAGTACTGCTAGCAACAATAATGTTGTAAGTATTAATTAATCTGTCCTCTACTAATTAATTTAGGGTTTAGTTTTTCCAACATATATATTCTCAAGTTTCATTTTATTTACAGGCAACTGTCTGCTACTCACAGGCTTTTCCGAGATCTCATTGAAGTGTTGAATCTCGCAGCTCTCGGGGCAGCTGTTTTCGCCTGCAACATTATGTGATCCACTACTAAAGAACTTGCATGCTTCTAAGAATATTGATGACATATATTTAGTTAAAAAGTCATCAAAATTGTATTAAAAAAACAAGGTGAGATAACTTCTTCAAAGTCGTCACTTGTACTTTATTATCCCTTAATATGATGATTTTAAATAAAAATTTGCAGTATGTTATATGGTTTGCTCTCTTTATTCAGAATCTTAATTAGCTTTATATTTATTTGTATCTTATTTATCAGTAAGTAAAAAAAAATTGATACAAAAGATAAATATATCGGTAAGTAGTTTACATGGTTAACTTTGGGCTAGCTAAAATACATAATGGATCAAAGTTACAAGAGGATAACAATTTCATCTATGGATCATAATTTACTTTTAATATTAGTGATGTGAACACTAACGGTCGAACGAAATCCTGAACAGTTGTTATTTACCGGAAAACCTTTGGAGGTGTTTTTTGTTGTTGATAATGTGGTGTTTTCTGATTTCAACCAGCTGGTAGTCATTGAGAGAGCAGAACAGAGAGCCCCTTCCTAACACTATACTAAACACAAAATTGGATAAGTACCAAGTACGTACTTTACCTTGAGAATGATCTCATGCCTAAAAAAGATCTATAAGCAGCAGGGTACATACTTGTGTAAAATCAACTCAGGCGACGCCACTTCCTTGATAACAAGACCAGCAGAATGAACACATCTTTGTTTCATACACAAAAATGGTTCTTCGTGAGATAAAATCTTCCGACGGGTCTGTTGAGAAATATATAATCCCAGTTGTATATTGTGATGATATTGGGACCTTACTTGCGCCATTAGTCCAGTCCAAATGCTTGTATAAGTTTTGCAGAAAAAAACTGGTTTAGGTCCATGAGCCCGTGACAGGCTTGGAGTGCCGTGACAGCGGCAGTGACAGGCGTGTCACGGGTAGGGGCGAATCCAGGAATTGAAAGTTACCAGGGCTGGAAATCGAGACTTGGATTTTTTTTGTTGAGGTTTGGAACCCAGTGGGAGGCTCATCCTCACGCCTTTTTTTATTACATCAATCAAAGCACATTACAAAAACAACTAGCTAAATTTGACCCTTCGAGGTCCACTCATTTCAAATTCGGCAATTACATCATCATTAGTCATCACTAATACAATCAGTAAAAGTCCTTTCAATATAAAGGAACATGAGATCATCCAGAAATTCATCGCTCAACTTATTCCTAAGATCGCTTTTGATGATCTTCATTGCTGAAAATGCTCTCTCGGCTGTGGCACTAGAAACCGGAAGAGTCAATATAAGACAACTCAATCGGTATATCATGGAAAATAGCTAGGGCTGGGTTTTTGTACCGAAAAACCGAACCGAACCGAAACCAAACCGAATCCATAACCGAACCGAATTTTGTTTTTTCTAACCGAACCGACTTATTTCGGTTCGGTTTCGGTTTTCGTTTTGCAATTGATCGGTTTACCGAACCGAACCGACATTAATTTTTTGTCTTCAATTTTACACCTAACCGAAGCCATTGACTCAATTTCTATCTCATCCGATGCTTGCGAACGACGCGAATGACGCTTGCTCAATTCGCATCCGATTCCGCTTCCCCATCTCGACTCGAACGACTGCATTCGACGCTTGCTCAATTCGCTTCCGCTTCCGCAGCCCACATTCGCGAACTTGCTTGCTCAAATCGCAAATGACTGCATCCGCTCCTACCCTAATCGACTTCCCAGCCGCTTCACTTCAACGGTTCAACTTCAACCTTCAACCATCCGCTTCTGGCATAGGTTTGATACTTTGATGTTTGAATTGAACTTTGAATCATTTGATTTTGGAATTGGACAGCATAGGTTTGAAGTTTGGTTGCTTGATTTTGAATTTGAACTGTGAAATGTGAATGTTGGATGCATTGATGATTTGATTATAGTTCTTTGTTTTTTGTTTGAATGTTGGATGCATTGATGATTGATTGAATGTTGGATGCATTATGTTGCACTGTGAAATCTGAAATGTGAACTAATCAAATCATTTGATGATAGTTCTTTGTTTTTTTCTTCAATTGTAGTATAAATATAAAGATGGACCAAGCAGCACATGAATATGAGATGTTGGTAGAGGATCATGTAGATGCAGAGATTGCGGCAGGTGGTGAGGCTGGTGTAGTGGGTGGTGAGGATGGTGGTGAGGAGGGCGAGGAGGAGGTAGCCATAGGAACGGGAGGAGGTATGAAGAGGAAGAAACCTTCACCGGCTTGAGAGCTTGTTCGAAAAAAGAAAAGAAAAATAGTGAAGGCGAAGTAGAGGTTACCGGGATATGCAACTATTGCCATTTGGAGATGCCGGCTCATTCTAAAAGAAATGGGACAAGAGGGTTGCTCAATCACTTGAAAAAATGTGCACTTTGCCCTCTTTATGAAGGAGATGGAGCTAAATCTTCTCAACCAATCTTGACTAATGTGACCATGGGTGGAGCTTTAGTCCCACATGCTTTTAATAAGAAGAGATGTGAGTTGTTGACGGTGGAGTTCGTCATAAGAGATGAGCAACCATTTAGGGCGGTTGAAGGAGCTGGTTTTGTGAACTTGCTTCATGGGCTTCAACCTAGGTTTAAGATCCTGATAGAAAAAAGGTTGCTCGTGGAGTTTGGGAATTGTACATGCTTGAGAAGGGCAAAATAAAGTCGGTAATATGTGATAAGAGGGTAAGTATCACAATGGATACTTGGACATCTATCCAAAACATCAACTATATGGTGATCACCGCCCATTTTGTAGATGATTCTTGGAACTTGCACAAGAGGATCATCAACTTCACTAAAATCACAAGTCACAAAGGTGATGACATAGGCATGTGCCTTGAGCGTTGTCTACGTGATTGGGGAGTTGAGAAAGTGTTTAGCATTACCGTTGATAATGCTTCGGCAAATGAAGGGGCGGTTGCACATATGAAGAAGAAGCTTGATAGACAAGGAAATCTAATACTTAGTGGGGAGTACTTGCATTTGAGATGTGCTTGTCACATCCTCAATCTAATTGTGAAGGATGGATTGGGTGAACTAGAGAAGGCAATTGAGGGTATTCGGAATTCTGTCAAGTACATTCACTCTTCATCGGCAAGGTTAGATGCATTTAGAAATGTAGCGATCTTGGAGAATATGGATAGAATGTCAAACATTCCCATGGACGTGCCTACAAGATGGAATTCAACTTATAAAATGCTTGAAGGTGCATTTAAGTATAATGTGGTGTTCAGTAGGATGAATGAGGAAGATGTGAATTTTCGAGCTTATTTTAATGAAGAGGTTAAGAAGGATGGAGTGTTTGCCAAAAGGGTAGGGCCACCAATGGAGGAAGATTAGTTGGATGCACAAGCTTTTACTCTTTTTCTTAAGAGGTTTTATGATTCTACCATAAAGCTTAGTGCAAGTAAAACTCCTACTTCAAATTTGATATTCAATGAAATGGTGGCATTGCAACAACTTATTGAGAAGAAGATACGTGATTGGAGTAATCCCATTTTGAGGAAGGTGGCTCGATCAATGAAGACAAAGTTTGACAAATATTGGGGACAAAGCAATGGAGAAGGAAATGGCCATAAAATAAACTTGATCGTGTTTATTGCCAATGTACTTGACCCAAGATTCAAACTTGCAATGCTTGAAATGACTTTGTCTAGTCTTGGTCAATCAAGGACTGAAGTTGAAGGTGTTATTAGCATGGTGAAAGTAAGCTTGCAAGATTTACATAAAGCCTACAAAGGAGGTGTTCCCGATACTACCCAACATTTTGGCAGTGTGGCCATCATTGATGATGATGATGATTGTGCTAATGATTTGTTGAGACAACTTGATAGGCAAAGGCAAGCTATGCAAACCGATGAGATAACTAATGACTTGGATTCTTACTTTGCCGATGCTTCCGAGGCCGCTTTGAACAAAGAGTTCAAACTAATGGAATGGTGGAAGGTAAACCAATTTAAATATCCAATTGTTTCAAAGATTGCCAAGGATATCTTTGCAATACCATCTTCCACCGTTGCTAGTGAGGCGGCATTTAGCTTGGGCAAGAGGGTTGTTGATCCGTTTAGAGCTTCTTTGACTCCACTCATGGTTGAGGCACTAGTTTGCACTAGTGATTGGCTTAGGGCTGTAGAATTTGATTTTTTCAAGGAGCCAACGGATGAGGAGTTCGAAATGTACAAGGAACTTGAAGAAATTGAAACAAGTAATGGATTATTTTATTTATAAGAGTTTTTACTTTTTATATATGTTAGTTTTTATTCATTTTAATTTTTATGTTTCTAAATTTTACTAATGTTTTCCATTTTTTTGTAGATGTGAACTATACTCAATTGCCTACATTTCCTCCTACACCTTCTTCTTCTTCGGTTGCAAGTACTTCATCAATGAGTAGTTCCTCAATGAGTCTTACTTCATCAATGAATTTTCCTCCCCTTCCTCCTCCAAGACCATCAACAATGGATTCTAGTACTAGAGGTAGAGGTCGAGGTCGAGGTCGAGGTCGAGGTATGTACCCTTATATGATTGTCTTTATATGCTTCAAGTTATTATTGAATGTCCTCAAAGTCAAATCTCAAATGTATGCATCCATATTCCATCATACTGTGATTTGTGATATATTTGTGATATATGCGTCTATGACTCTATTCCATCAGTGATCTGCTGCCAAGTGAAGTAATGAACAATATCATATCACAGTATGATCAATTTGATCATACTGTGATATGATATTGTTCATTACTTCATTTGGCAGCACTGAATTTTCATGCTAAATGCATGTGATTTGTGATATATGAATGTCCTCAAATGTATGCGTCTATTCCATCATACTGTATTACTGTGATATATCATATATGAATGTGCTCAAATAGTCAAATGTATGCATCCATTCCATCATTGATCTGCTGCCAAATGAAGTAATGAACATTATCATATCACAGTATGATCAATTTGATCATACTGTGATATGATATTGTTCATTACTTCATTTGGCAGCACTGAATTTTCATGCTAAATGCCTGTGTTTTGTGATATATGATGCATGTTCAGTGTTCATTACTTCATTTGGCAGCACTGAATTTTCATGCTAAATGGTAAATGCTATTTGCTAATGCTAAATGGTAATTGTTTTATCTTTCATTTGGCAGCACTAAATGTGAATTGTATCTTCATTCATCATGCTAATTGCTAAATGGTAAATGCTAATGCTTTGCGTGGTTTTTTTTCTTTCAGGATTGCAGCACTGAAATTTCATGGGCGAGTCATGAAGATCTATGATTTCTTCCCTCCATTCGACCTAAAAACTATATCTTCCCAAACCTTTTGTTCCATTGTAATGCTTTTTGTTTTTGTATCCAAAATACAATGCTTTTGTTCCATTGTAATGCTTCCCAAAACTTTTGTTCCATTAGTTAACCATACAGGTGGTGAAAAAGTTGAAAAAAAAAACCAAAACCAAAACCGACATTTCGGTTCGGTTATCGGTTACGATTTTGGGAAAACTGAAATGTCGGTTCGGTTCGGTAACAGTCGGTTTGGTTTGGTTTTTTAACCGAACCCAGCACTAGAAAATACATTGACTTTCCTGACTCAACCAGCAGTCGACATAAATCTGATATAGAAGTCATCTTTACAAACATCGAATCCTCCTCAATACCACCTACAAAGAATCCACACGCTCCATCTCCAAATTGTACATGTCACATGATGTAAAATCAGAAGGATAAAACTTTGAAGCAAGTTTACACACATCTTCAGCTTTGAATGCTTGAAAACCATTGCGTGGATGAAATGACGCACTAAGAGTGAGAAGTTCCATAGAAGTCTCTGGAAATCTATTCGCAAGCTCCGCCAACTGAAGGTCTATCACAGCATAAAGTACATTGACCCAAAAATAATGTTCGTTTGTTATATTCCTTTCATTATGCCTCACACCTCTCTTGTAAGGAGCAGACATATCCGGCATACTAATACCATGCTATGAACAAAATATTTCATTCTGCATAATCAAACTATCCCAACCATCATCTCTCATGCTTTGAAGTTTTTCTTTTGTCATCGAGAGGAATTGCATGGCATTCAAAATATCCATATCTTTCTTTTGAAAAGCTTGAGAAAGAAAGTCAGTGATCTTCATGACTTCATGCATTAAGAGTAAACAAAAGATAAAATCAAACCTCTGTAAAGCCATACCAATGCCTTTCGAGTTCTCACGCCACTTCCGCTTTCAATACTATGGTACGTGCTCTCACTAGCACTTGTAGAAGCATTACTTTGGAAAAACAAAAATCTATTCTTCAAACATTTAGGTTTTCTATTATCCATCAATACACCTACAATCAAGTAAAAACAATTCAGAATTTAATTAGTATTCAAGCAATATTAAAATCCAAGTTGATTTAAACATAGTGCTAATGATAATAGTAATGTGCTGTAAAGAAGGCTTTCATCCATGGCATTGGCAGAGAGAGCTTCTGAGAAGCAAAGAGTGAAGGAATTGTGTCCTTTAATTTAATGTGCAATGACTAAACTTGGAACAGGACAATTATCTGAGATAATTCAATTCGATTAATTTTAGGAGTCGTAGTGCTTTGCTAGAAGCCAACTACAATTAATGAGGTTAAACAAGTTAAACTCATAGCTATTATAATCGGGTCCTATGAGGTCACACACTTAGAGTTGACGGACTAGATCAACGGGAAAGATGGTTAATTATTAATAGATATGTGATATTATTAATAATAAGGCTTATTATTTATTTGGGAAATAAATAATAAGTTATGTAATCAATTAGAGATTAATGGATTTATCATTGATTGCCAATTAAATACTCTTAATTATTAAGTGAATAATTATGGAAATCAAATTAATAGAATTTGATCCGTTGAAATTAATGGTGATTGATTTCGTGCGAGAATTTGATTGGTTAAAATCAAAAAGGAAGTAAAAACGGTTTTGTCCTTTTGGCCAAAGAAAAACGATACACAGAAGAGAGTAAAAAAAAAGGTTTTTGTCGGCTCCTCTGGTGTTTGTTCTTTTGGCGAAAAAGAAAATCATCTCACAAAATATACTATCATTCCAAAAAGCAATTTGATTGCTTCCCTCCGTCCTTTCGTCCTAGCAGTCGAAGGCAAGGAGATCTAGACGGGCTCGTGTGGACCAATTAGAGGAGCAACACGTGGAGCTCTCATCACTTGCAATCCTACCCGATCAGACCCGGTTCACGCATCAAAGGTATTCTCAAGATCTATCAATTATGCGTAGATCCGATTATTAGATGTTAGATACGATCTGAAATTCCGCTTAACGCATCTAATATTAACCAACAATGGTATCAAGAGCCAGATTGCATAGATTGATATGATCAATGTTTTGATGCGGATCTTGATTGAAATTAGTGGTGAATTTTATATGGATAAAAATGTAAAATTGAAATGGAGATTTTGATGAATTGCGATATGGAATTGTATGAATTGATATGGAAATTGAACATCAACCGAGTCGGATTCGATTCGATTCGGTGATGGAAAGGTCACAAAATTAAGATAGATAATATTATGATATTATTTATTTTAATTGTTTTCTAAAAGTTAGAAAATCCCACTTAAGATAAATATTTGATATTATCTCTTTTTCATACAATTTAATCCAATTATTACATTTTAATGGTTAATATTGATTAATACCATATACGGATTTAATTTAAATTGTGATTTTTTTTGCTTGCTTTATATTATGATATATTGCTTGCATAAAGTGACTGGTATGGCCCATAAATACGATCTGTGTATCGTTATGTTTTCTTGTACACGATCTGCGCATCGTTTATTTTATTGTAATTTAATTTCTGCAATTAGAGTAATTCAAAATTGTAATACAAGAAGAAGTGCAAGACATAAGAAGGTCAAGGATGGAGATCCATGCAGGATACAAGATGAAGATATCATGAAGATTAGATCTTTATTTTATGCATCGTAGGGGCCATACTAGGATCATAATTATTGCATTTTGAATGCTTTACTTTAAGTCTTTATATTATTTTTATTTATGACATTTTTTCACTTATAAATAAAAGACAAATAAAAGACTTATGTCCCAACGGTAAATTGGGGCAATGCCTTTCCATATCATAACCCATTAAGTTCTGGATTGTGGTTGGATGGGCTTCACAAAAGTGAGGGTGTTCTTCCATAATCTTGGACTGAGTGAGGGTGAATCTATACGGGGGTTCATAAACCTTGATATGGTAGTACCCAACGAGAGACCAAAAGGCAAAGTTTTGGATCTTGAGGCATGGGATGATTTTACATTGGATGTGGATCATCAACCAAGAATTATAAGGAGTTATAATTAGTAATTGTTACTTACCCTGAACACATATGACTTAAGGCAGTGCAAAAGTACGTTGAGTCTTGTCTGGGATGGGATCTTGGAATATTTTATTCAAAGGGACAACAACAACTGAATAAAATGTGCTTTTACTTATTTTAAATTGTTTAAATATAAGTATTTGCAATTTCAAACATATACTGATTTGTATGTCATTGATATTTTGTAGATAATGTCGAATGATAATTTGAAATTCTCTCTGTGCTCAATTGTTGAGAAAAACAAGCTCAATGGAACAAACTTCCTTGATTGGGAAAGGAATCTGAGAAACATTCTCGAGTCCGAGGGACGTGAGGACGTCCTAGCTACTCCTATCCCTTCTTTGACCGACACCTCATCAGATGAGGAGAAGGCAACAGAAACTAGGGTTAGGACTGAAGCAAATATTATTGATGACAAGAAGAAGGAAGTTCTGAATGTCAACAATAGCAAGGGTTTTAAGAAGGTGGCTAAGAGTAAGAGCAATAACCAAGGGAAAGGCAAGCAAGTTGCCAAACCCAAGGGTGGTGAGAAGCCAAAGGTGGCTGTTGATCATGATTGTTTTTACTGCAAGGCCAAGGGACACTGGAAGAGGAACTGTCCCAAGTACCTGGAAGACAAGAAGAATGGAACTGTGAGTTCCGGCACTTCGGGTATTTATGTTATTGATATAATGACAACAAATGTTCTCACATTAGAATATGATCCCACTTGGGTATTAGATACCGCTTGTGGTGCTCACATTATTTCTTATGTGCAAGAATTAAGAAATAGAAGGCAAGTGGAGAAGGGGGAGATAGACCTGCGCGTTGGAAATGGAGCAAGTGTTGCTGCACTTACCGTGGGAGATTTTAGTCTGTCTTTACCTTTTGGTTTCGTATTAGAACTGAATAATTGTTATTTTGTTCCATGCATTACCAAGAACCTTATTTCGGTTGCATTATTACATTCTGAGGGATATGATTTTAGCATTAAAGATGGATTTATGTCTGTTTTTAGAAACAATATTTTCTATGCTAATGCACCAATGAGTAATGGACTTTTTGTGTTGGATCTCAAATCAGATGTATATAACATAAATAACAAAAGGCAAAAACCAAATAGTTTGAGTGAGGCCTACCTATGGCATTGTCGATTGGGCCATATTAGTGTGAATCGCATGAAGAAGCTCCATAAAGATGGACTTTTAAAAGACATGGATTATGAATCCATTAACACATGTGAATCATGTCTAATGGGCAAAATGACAAGGTCACCTTTCAAAGGAACAAATGAAAGGGCTACTGAATTGTTGGGCATAATACATACTGATGTATGTGGGCCAATGACCACAGAAGCTAGAGGTGGCTACAGATACTTCATTACGTTTACTGATGACATGAGTAGATATGGATATATTTACTTAATGTCACATAAATCAGAATCCTTTGAAAAGTTCAAGGAATTCCAGAATGAAGTAGAGACTCAAAGTGGCAAGAAAATAAAAGCACTTCGATCTGATCGTGATGGTGAGTACTTGAGCCACGAATTTGAACATCATTTGAAAAACTGTGGGATAGTAACACAGTTGTCTACCCCAGGAACACCACAGCTCAACGGTGTGTCTGAAAGGAGAAACAGGACCTTGTTAGACATGGTTCGATCAATGATGAGTTTTGCCGATCTTCCGGTATCCTTCTGGGGATATGCCCTCACTACTGCTGTACTTACATTAAACAGGACTCCGTCAAGAACTGTAGACAAAACTCCATATGAGATATGGACTGGAAAGGTTCCAAAGTTGTCTTTTCTGAAAACATGGGGATGTGAAGCTTATGTAAAGCGTTTACAAACAGAGAAGCTTGCCCCAAAATCAGATAAATGCTTTTTTATAGGGTATCCAAAAGGAAGTTTTGGATATTACTTCTACAATCCAACTCAGCAAAAGGTGTTTGTTGCGAGGGATAGTGTCTTTTTGGAAAGAGAGTTCCTTTCCAACAAGTCAAGTGGGAGAAATATTCATCTTGAAACAGTTCAAGATGATGAAGAGCAACAAACTCAACAACAAGATGACATGGATGATGTCGATGATGAGATGATTACTTTTGAAGGCTCAGGGCCTCAGATCATCCAAGAGCCGGAACAAGAGAATCTACAAACAGTTGTGGATCATGTTCCGGATTCAGTTGTTGAACAAGTTGAACCCACTCGTAGATCGAAAAGGCCAAGGGTACAACCAAGACGTTATGATGATTTCATCTTGAATGTAAGCCTTGATGTTCTTATGTTAGAACATAGTGAGCCTTCTATATATAAGCAAGCAATGACGGGTCCAGACTCTAAGAAATGGCTTGAGGCCATGAGGTCCGAAATGGATTCGATGTTTGAAAATCAAGTATGGGACTTGATAGATTTGCCAAATGGGGTAAAACCCATAGGAAGCAAATGGATTTTCAAACTCAAAACTGACAAGGATGGAAATGTATCTGTTTACAAGGCAAGACTAGTTGCCAAAGGTTTTAGACAGATTCATGGTATAGACTATGACGAGACTTTTTCACCAGTTGTCATGATTAGATCCATTAGGATAATCCTAGCTATTACCGCATATTATGACTATGAGATATGGCAAATGGATGTCAAAACCGCCTTTCTAAATGGTTTTTTGGAAGAGGATGTGTACATGACACAACCTGAAGGTTTTGAAGATCCAAATGATGCTGGGAAGGTATGCAAGCTTAAGAAATCCATTTATGGACTTAAGCAAGCATCCAGGAGTTGGAACTTTCGATTTGATGAAAAGATCAAAGAGTTTGGTTTCATTAGATGTGAAGAGGATCCTTGTGTTTATAAGAAGTTTAGTGGGAGTAAGGTAGCCTTCTTAGTCTTGTATGTGGATGACATACTACTTATTGGGAATGACATTCTGATGCTAGAGTCCGTAAAGGAATGGCTGAAGAAATGTTTCTCAATGAAAGACTTAGGAAAGGCCGAGTACATACTTGGAATTAAGATCTACAGAGATAGATCTAAGAGGCTTCTTGGATTGAGTCAAGGAACTTATATTGATAAGATTCTTGATAGCTTCAAGATGCAGGATTCCAAGAAGGGGTTTTTACCCATGCAACATGGTGTGTATCTCAGCAAGACGCAGTGTCCTAAAACACCTGCTGAGCTTGAGAAGATGAACAAGATCCCATATGCTTCTGCTATAGGATCTATCATGTATGCCATGGTATGTACACGTCCTGATGTTGCATATGCTTTGAGCATGTGTAGCAGATACCAATCAAGTCCTGGAGAAGCACACTAGAGTGCAGCTAAGAATATCCTGAAGTACTTGAGAAGGACCAAGGATGATTTCTTAGTATATGGGGGAGATGAAAAATTGATCGTACAAGGCTATACTGATGCAAGCTTTCAGACTGACCGAGATGGCTTTGAGTCTCAATCGGGTTATGTCTTCATCCTTAACGGAGGAGCTGTGAGCTGGAAGAGCTCCAAACAGGATACAGTAGCAGATTCTACAACTGAGGCTGAGTACATTGCTGCTTGTGAAGCAGCAAAGGAGGCCGTTTGGATAAGGAAGTTCCTGGATGAACTCGGTATAGTTCCTAGCATTTCAGTGCCTATCGACATCTATTGTGACAACAATGGTGCCATAGCCCAGGCAAAGGAACCGAGTTCGAGCTCCAAATCCAGACACGTTATGAGGAAGTATCACCTTATTCGACGCATCATCACTGAGGGTGACATTAGGATGTGTAAGGTGCATACTAATGACAACATCGCAGATCCATTGACCAAGCCTATGCCTAGGCCCAAGCATGAGAGTCACACTAGGGCTAAGGGTCTCAAGCACATTGGAGAATGGCTTTGAGTTTGCTTTTATATTACGTTATATAATTATGAGTGTTGGACACTAGTGTTATGTTTGACTTGATGATCTTATGATATATGATATTTCATCCTTATTTAAATATTGTTTTGATCAATACTGAATAATGTGTCCAAATAATTCATTATTAACAAATGGGATCACATTAAGTGTTATGGTGAATGAAACCCCATTAAGTGAAATGAAGTTTTGAATTATTAAAAGTCTATAGTTTGAAATCATCAAATGGACATGGATGATTTCATTAGTGACTATATTGTAAGTTGACTGATAGCGCCAGGTTTCATGGGCTATAGGGACATGGAGATGTCTAGTCATTTACATATACGTGTATGGATGATACATGTAAGACTGACCCACCTTAAGACTCTATAAAAGAGATTGTAAAGTTTTTAGTTAAACTAGGATTAGTAGATTCCTCAGACATGAGTATGTTGTGGTCTCGCTTGATGATTGGTATTTCTTTGACACTGTTAAACGCTTTCCGTAAAAGGGAGTTATAAAGGCAGTTGTTAGGATTGCAAAAAGTTGAGTGGGAGCCATAGCCATACAAGATTGGAGAAGTCCTCCTGGTTCATGTATATTGTGATACATTGAACAGGATTGGTGTCTCGGCCACTTGAAGAGTAAGAACTGAAAATGCATGGCCATGCTCGGATGATTATTTGAAATCATCTGTTTAATTGACAGTTCAAACTCGGAGTTCAAGAAACACATTTGACATTAGATATGAATGTCACCATATCGTCAAATAAGACATTAAGAGACAAAGGTATCTTATATTGCACACTTGTTTAAGGACAAGTGGGAGATTGAAGGAATTGTGTCCTTTAATTTAATGTGCAATGACTAAACTTGAAACAGGACAATTATCTGAGATAATTCAATTCGATTAATTTTAGGAGTCGTAGTGCTTTGCTAGAAGCCAACTACAATTAATGAGGTTAAAAAAGTTAAACTCATAGCTATTATAATCGGGTCCTATGAGGTCACACACTTAGAGTTGACGGACTAGATCAACGGGAAAGATGGTTAATTATTAATAGATATGTGATATTATTAATAATAAGGCTTATTATTTATTTGGGAAATAAATAATAAGTTATGTAATCAATTAGAGATTAATGGATTTATCATTGATTGCCAATTAAATACTCTTAATTATTAAGTGAATAATTATGGAAATCAAATTAATAGAATTTGATCCGTTGAAATTAATGGTGATTGATTTCGTGCGAGAATTTGATTGGTTAAAATCAAAAAGGAAGTAAAAACGGTTTTGTCCTTTTGGCCAAAGAAAAACGATACACAGAAGAGAGTAAAAAAAAAAGGTTTTTGTCGGCTCCTCTGGTGTTTGTTCTTTTGGCGAAAAAGAAAATCATCTCACAAAATATACTATCATTCCAAAAAGCAATTTGATTGCTTCCCTCCGTCCTTTCGTCCTAGCAGTCGAAGGCAAGGAGATCTAGACGGGCTCGTGTGGACCAATTAGAGGAGCAACACGTGGAGCTCTCATCACTTGCAATCCTACCCGATCAGATCCGGTTCACGCATCAAAGGTATTCTCAAGATCTATCAATTATGCGTAGATCCGATTATTAGATGTTAGATACGATCTGAAATTCCGCTTAACGCATCTAATATTAATCAACAAAGAGCACTCCCAAGCTTGGCATGAAGTCAATGTACATAACCGATAACCCCACACTACAAAACCTATATAAATGCATACGTATAATCCAAAAATATGTGCACTCTTATCCTTATGTCAATTAACAAAGACCAAGTTATCAGAACATGGCACAACAAGTTGGAGTTGAATCATAACAGAGCAAATAAGACCAGCACTAATCAATGCAGCAGTTTAACGGCTAATCAAAGTATCAAACTAAAGCACCATCTTCTAAAAAAAGGAACAAGTTGGAGTTGAATCACACAGCAACTGGACCACAAATCAGTAAACAAGTAGAGAGTAACAACAAATGAAAGAGTAGAGAAACTAAAATTTTGAAGTAGCACAACAACAGTGAATCATACTAATAACAAATCGGCCAGATGGGATGACGCTCGCAATCGGAACTCGGAAGTCGTATGTTGCTGACTCGAGTCGCTACTCGCTCGCTAGTGCTTCTTCCCAAATCGCATCCGCAAATTGCAAATTGAAAATTATTATAAATTTTTTTTATTAGGACAAAATCTACCCGGGCTGCAGCCCGAGCAGCCCACCTACTGGGTTCGCCACTGGTCACGGGGGACTCGAAATCTTCTGAGGTCTGGCCTGCCCTGTTAGTGCCGTGACAGAGGCCGTGACAGGCGTGTCACGGGGAACTCGAAATTCTCTGAGGTATTGCATACTGATGGACCATAATTGTATGAATCATAAACACAGTTAAACCCATCAAATTAGACTCTTTGTCTATTTAACTTTTGCTTGTTAGTTCCGATATTTATCCACAGGGTATTTTGGAGTCTAGAAAGAATACAGGCAAAGGAGGCGTTTTAAAGCTGAAAATGAATTACGAGTCATTCCAGGTCACGACCAAATTCCGACTGTACAACTTTCATGGAACTTACTTGGAATCACTCAAAAATGCTAGATCCATCGCCCAAAGGTCAAGAATGCAATGCAAAGGGCCCAAGCCCGGTAAAGGCCAAACAAGAGCAATATCGGTTGTTTTGGGATTTCGACCATGTTCCAAGCAGAATTTGGCTTATGTTCCTTCTTGAGATCATCTTAGAATGACATTTTCATTCAGAATACACTCTCCAAAATCCAAGAAGCTCCGGCCAAAGCTCCGGTCAAATTCCGGTCAAACCGATGGCTTTTTGGAGACAAATATCTCATTCCACTCAAACTCTCCTCCTCCACCTCACATGGGCGGCTTTCCTTGTGGTGTTGACACCTTATCCGGCGGCTTTGGGGAGGGACACCTCACCCCGATGGCTTTTGAGCTCTCCACCCTCCTCTTGCCAAGTGTCTCCTTCTCCTCCACATCTTCTCCTCTCCTTGGCCTATAAATAAAGACCTCTCCTCATTGTATGCATCATCCCATAATTTCACAAGTCTTTAGAGAGATAGAGGGCTTAACCCTCTTCTCTTCACTTTCAATAAACACTTTGTTCTTCATTTTGGAGCTACTTTCCCTTGCTTGGATCTTGCTTAGGAGCTCCTCTCCTCCACTTATTGTAGGTACAAAATTACTTTCCGTATATTTTGTTCTTACTTTAAAAGTTATTCTCCTTTTCGGTATCCTTGTTCAAAGCCATAGTTTGCTTGTATTCTTTGACATGAATACAAGTAGCTAAAGCTTGTATTCGGTAGAGGGAGTATTTATATCATAAACTGTTCTAGACTCTATGCTTAATGCTACTTAGTGTTTCAAAACTTGTTCTATGTGCCACATATTAGGTCAGAACTTCCAAGGTTGAGTGGATGCTTGAAATGGCAAAACTCTGCTGTGGGGTTCGTGAACATACTCGGGTAAGTGGATGCTTGAAATGGCAAAGCTTATCTGAGGAGTTCGACCTCTCTAAAACACCATTTGGATTGATCGGAAATGATTGTTCAAATGGATGCACATAGGCTAGTATACCTTGAAATGGGGTGCTAGTCTAAATAGAACAAGTGGTATATGACCTTGAAATGGGTTAGACAGTGTGGCAGATCGAGCGCTTGAAATGGCCTAGATACACTTTTGAACACTTAGTAGGATCATTAAGGGCCAATGATGAACGATGATATGATATGAAACCCCTAAACCGAATCATTTCCTTACAGTCTATTATCAACTATTGTAATTTACTTTCAGTTCTCAAAGCACACTTAAACCCAACCCCAATCGCATTTAATTTCTGCATAAGATTCATTAAAGAACAACTAATCCACACCGACTCTCTTGGGTTCGACCCCTACTTACCACTTGCTACCCAGTAGTAAAGTCACGAGTAGCGGACTTATAAATTTATTCTTGACGTTTGCACACGACGACTGTGCGTCCGTCAAAATTGGCGCCGTTGCCGGGGAGTTGTGAATCGGAATAGTTGTTCTATTTTGTTTGTTTTATCATGCAATTCACTAAGTCTTACTACTACGGAATGGAGCCTTGGAACAATGAGGAGTTTTCCCCACCACCCTTCAAACTTGAAATCCGCGAGAAGATCAACAACATAGAGCAATCCCGGGATGAAACTTTGGACGAGTACTTGGCGTACTTTGACTCCATTGTGACGAGCTGCCCGCACCATGGATTCACCAACCACGATCTTCTTCAAAGGTTTCTCAATGGGATGATGCCACAAGAGTGGAATTGGCTAAATGATGTAGCGGGAGGCTCGGTGAACAACTTAGACATAGATGATCTTTGGAACTTAATATATGATTTGGCCACGAGGTCAAGACAAAGAAAAGATCAGGCCATGCGGCGCGAAGAACTGGACAACACGATGAACCAAATCAGGGCCAAAACTGAGTTATGGGTAGCAAAAAATGAGCTGGCAGCTAGCACCCAGCAATTGGCCGCAGACATACAGCAATTGAGTGCCTTGATGCACCAATTCACGGCCGAAACCGAATCATGGGCAATAAAAAGGACGGATGAACCCGAGGAGCCGGAAGAGAATGAGGACCAGCGAATGACCGAAGAAGAACCACCCGAGACATACCCGGACCTCAATGGCGAGTTGCCTATATCAGACCCATACCTCAGTATGATTGCCCCTGGAGACCATATGAATGACGAGGATGAGGACCCATGGTTGCCTGAAGAAGAGCTCCATTCAGATTATCCCTGGGAGTTAGAAGAAGAACTGCCCAAATCAGGCCCGGTCCTTATCACCAATCCATCCGAGGAAATCACACTCCTAACTGCCGAGCCAACAGAAATCCCAAACATCACTATCGAAGCGGCCGAAGAAATCAAGCCAGGCCCGGTCCTTATGCTCGGAGCACCCGAGGAAGTCCCGGACCTCATTGCCGAACTGTCCGAGAAAGACCTGGTCCTCACTGTCGGAGCACCTGAAACAGACCCAGTCCTCATGGTCGAAGTGCCTCAATTAAACCCTTCGTGTTTTATACCGATCATAGCCACCGAAGATCATATAATCAATAATGATGAGGTGCAAGGGGAGTTAGAGGAGGAGCATGAGCCAAAAAATCCGACAAAGGAACTCTCACTCGTCACAAGCCAAGGAAAACTGCCTAAAAACTCACTCGTTCCAAGACAACCATCCATCACTGCCACAATGAAGAGGATTGGCAGAGGCGCATGCTTAATGTCGCCTACATTTAATGGCACAAAACCAAACTTCCAAACTCGCAAAGGTGCCATTTATTCAAACATGAAGAAGCGGCAAAGACATGGGCCGAAAGAATGGAAACCCGGAAGGAGTAACAAGCAAGCACGACTCATTAGACCAGCAGCTATGGTCAATGAAGCCTCACCCTCTCGAATCAAAAGAGCTGCCGAGAAGAAGTTTGACCTCAAGCACCCATGGGATCCCTACTTATGATCCATGAGTGAGGTATCGTCGAGCCAACGATGTTAAACAAATGCAGTGGTCGGGAGGTAACCCGACACCTATCTTACTTTCTGTCAATTTTATTTTCTGTCATTTAGCTTTTTGCTCTCACCCACTTGGTGCATAGAATGAAATGACTATTCAGGAATCGGTTATGGGTGCAACATCAAGCCAGCCAGGCCTATGCCAAGAGTTCAAGGCCCCAGCCAAACTCCCTCGATTATCCAGCCTCGAGCCATGTCGTTCGCTCGACACCTTAAAGGGAGTTCTGTTCTTCCCTTTTCCTTAATGTCATTTCCTTCTCATATAATATTTGCTTGCATGGCTTTTGAACTAAGTCATTTCGTAAAGAATGCTTTCGTTCAAAAGTGTGGGGTGAGCACCGCCTTTGTACATAACATGCTTTTTCTTTTTTCTTTTTCCTTAATATTATCTTTTTGAAAATATGAACTTGAGAATGTGAAAAAGATAGATCATAATTCATGCATTAACCTTGTGAAAATTCAACTGTTTAAAAACTTAGAATGTAACTTCTCATTTGTCCCTTTGTGCTGAGATAAACTAGGGATGTGGTGTTGATAGAAAATGCCCTAGAGGGGCTTGGCAAGCATTCAAAGGACTGAATTTCGCTATATGGTTTTCGAAGTCAGTGGAGGCTACACTTTGGGTTTCAGTGAAGATTGAAGTCATCTCCGCCATGCAGCGTTTATGCAGAAAAAAGGCGGGACGGGAATCAAACCGTCCTATCTCTAGTCAAAGTAGCCGGGAAAATAAATGAGCGACCCTCATTTTGACTCGCGCGAAACGGCAAGGATGAGAGAGAGCGGGGAGGTATTTCCATATGCTCGCGGGCAATGATTAGACCTCCCAAAAAGGCTTGAGAAAATGGACTAGCAGGCCACAAAAAGGCAAAAGCTCAAAGAAGCTAATCAAAGGCCAAAGGCCAAAAATTGTGAAGGTTTTAACCGAACAAAAGTGAAGTACTCAAAGAGTCAAATCAAAGGCCAAAGGCCTAATCACTACAAAAGCTGTCCCTCGCCAAAAGAAAATCAAAGACCAAACCATTGAAACCCGAACCGAATCACGTGCTAGAGAAAGCTACAAGGAAACCATATAGTGCGAGTCGATCCCAAGAATGCAGTCCAGGAGCCTGAAAAGGGCTATCTCCCGAAACATCCGAATTAATTTGCATCTCGGCTCAAAGGTACAAGTATCAAGTTACTTCTAAGTATTTACACAGTTTAATTTGGTAATAAGTAAGTAATGCATGAATTAAGATAAATCTAGTCCCACAGTCTCACTTTCATATTTAAAGTTTTTACTTGGATTGTGTGCCGCCCTTTAAAAAGCATTGTTCGGGACGAACAACTAAAGGTGTGGGGTGATCTGATGGACCATAATTGTATGAATCATAAACACAGTAAAACCCAACAAATTAGACTCTTTGTCTATTTAACTTTTGCTTGTTAGTTCCGATATTTATCCACAGGGTATTTTGGAGTCTAGAGAGAATACAGGCTAAGGAGGCGTTTTAAAGCTGAAAATGAATTACGAGTCATTCCAGGTCACGACCAAATTCCGACTGTACAACTTTCATGGAACTTACTTGGAATCACTCAAAAATTCTAGATCCATCGCCCAAAGGTCAAGAACGCAATGCAAAGGGCCCAAGCCCGGTAAAGGCCAAACAAGGGCAATATCGGCCGTTTTGGGATTTCGACCATGTTCCAAGCAGAATTTGGCTTAGGTTCCTTCTTGAGATCATCTTAGAATGACATTTTCAATCAGAATACACTCTCCAAAATCCAAGAAGCTCCGGCCAAATCTCCGGTCAAATTCCGGTCAAACCGATGGCTTTTTGGAGACAAATATCTCATTCCACTCAAACTCTCCTCCTCCACCTCACATGGGCGGCTTTCCTTGTGGTTTTGACACCTTGCCCGGCGGCTTTGGGGAGGGACACCTCACCCCGATGGCTTTTGAGCTCTCCACCCTCCTCTTGCCAAGTGTCCCCTTCTCCTCCACATCTTCTCCTCTCCTTGGCCTATAAATAGAGACCTCTCCTCATTGTATCCATCATCCCATAATTTCACAAGTCTTTAGAGAGATAGAGGGCTTAACCCTCTTCTCTTCACTTTCAATAAACACTTTGTTCTTCATTTTGGAGCTACTTTCCCTTGCTTGGATCTTGCTTAGGAGCTCCTCTCCTCCACTTATTGTAGGTACAAAATTACTTTCCGTATATTTTGTTCTTACTTTAAAAGTTATTCTCCTTTTCGGTATCCTTGTTCAAAGCCATAGTTTGCTTGTATTCCTTGACATGAATACAAGTAGCTAAAGCTTGTATTCGGTAGAGGGAGTATTTATATCATAAACTGTTCTAGACTCTATGCTTAATGCTACTTAGTGTTTCAAAACGTGTTCTATGTGCCACATATTAGGTCAGAACTTCCAAGGTTGAGTGGATGCTTGAAATGGCAAAACTCTTCCGTGGGGTTCGTGAACATACTCGGGTAAGTGGATGCTTGAAATGGCAAAGCTTATCTGAGGAGTTCGACCTCTCTAAAACACCATTTGGATTGATCGGAAATGATTGTTCAAATGGATGCACATAGGCTAGTATACCTTGAAATGGGGTGCTAGTCTAAATAGAACAAGTGCTCTATGACCTTGAAATGGGCTAGACAGTGTGGCAAATCGAGCGCTTGAAATGGCCTTGATACACTTTTGAACACTTAGTAGGATCATTAAGGGTCAATGATGAACGATGATATGATATGAAACCCCTAAACCGAATCCTTTCCTTACAGTCTATTATCAACTATTGTAATTTACTTTCAGTTCTCAAAGCACACTTAAACCCAACCCCAATCGCATTTAATTTCTGCATAAGCTTCATTAAAGAACAACTAATCCACACTGACTCTCTTGGGTTCAACCCCTACTTACCACTTGCTACCCAGTAGTAAAGTCACGAGTAGCGGACTTATAAATTTATTCTTGACGTTTGCACACGACGACTGTGCGTCCGTCACATACCCGTCACTGTCGTGACAGCTTCAATCTCCCGTGACAAGCTGCCGTAACTCCTGAAGCTGCGTCGTGATGTTCCCATGAATGGCATGGCTTTGGCAAAATGGCTTTAGACAGTTCGAGCTAGAGTTCAAGAAGAGTTCAACCACGGACTGGAACAGAAGTATAGCGTACAGCAGACGCAAGGATTTGCATATCCAAAAGATCGATGAGATTATCTGATTAGGATCAATTGACGAGTCATCATTAAAGATCAGATATTCAAATGAATATCTTCTACTTGGATTCGAGAATATTGGATGACTTGGCACGGAAGTAATCTCCAAAGATTGGATATGGAAGAGATTGAATATCGATCAAATATTTAGGAGTATCTCCGAAATATTTGACAAGGATATTCTGATTGGAGTCAGCCAGCAAGGAATTTGAAGATTTAGATATTCAAACGAATATCTACACATCAGATTAAAGGGGGCGTGGCTGACTTGGCAAGGAAGTTTTCGAATATACTTCCTAAAGATTGGATTGGAAATATCCATAGAATATTTAGGAATATTTCCTAAATATTTGATGAGGATATTTGGAACAGATTTGGACATTCGCCTATGCATATAAATACAAGGCTAGGGCAACCAGATTTGTGTTGCCTCCGGAGTGAAAAGAAAACACGAGAGCACTCGTGAGATTGGAGGAGGTCCGACGGCCGACTGACTATTCCACATCGGAATATCAACGGGGAAAAAACAGTCTGTTCAGTGTGCTGTTCAGACTGTTCTTGAAGTACAACAAAGCACACACACACACACGGTAATCAAGCTACGCCTTTGAGAGAAGGCGACTGGACTTCCGAGAGGTTCAAGACTGGGCTGAGAGGAAAGTCTCGTCCTACCCAAAGGGGATTGAGGGAAGCTGCGGTGAACCAAGATTGCAAATCCGAGAGACGGAGTGTTAGAAGCTAGGCTATTACAAACAAGGCGTTGTGTAAGTGTAAGTCCACGAATAGCTCTAAACTCGTAATAAGATTTGTGTCCCTATTTCGGGTGTGGGAAACCCCCCAGAGTAGGTGAGGCCGAACTGGGTTATCATATTGTGTATGCTCCTGTTTGTTCTATTTTCGGTTCTGTCTGCTAAGTTGTTCCAGTCTCTGTTTGAACACAACCTGAAACTGTCCAATAAGTGTTCGAGACGCAGTTCGAACACCATCTAGAACTCGTCTTGACTAAGACAAGTAGATTTCACTTGGTATCAGAGCAGGCACTCGACATACAGAGTGTGATCCGGCGACAGTTCAAGATGAGTTTGAAGGAAGGACAGAGCACTAACCTACCACCGTTGCTTGAAGGGCCGAATTATGCCTATTGGAAATCCAAGATGAAAGCCTTTCTGAAATCTCTCGATGAAAGGGCTTGGAGAGCTGTAATGATAGGATGGACAGAACCCATGATGGCCAACCCTGAAGGAGCTGTTATGCCAAAACCCAAAGCCCTGTGGTCTAAAGCAGATGATGTAGCGGCTGTTGGGAATTCAAAGGCCCTGAATGCAATATTCTATGGAGTGGACGAGAATGTGTTCAAACTGATTGTTGAATGTGAGGTGGCCAAGGAAGCATGGGATATTCTCGGAATAGCCTATGAGGGTCCAGACAGTGAATCTAACGACGAAGAACTCGGACTTGTAGTCACTATTGAATACTACAGTGAGACAAGTGAAAATCCATACTCTAGTGCACTGTCTGAACAGCCTGTTGACGACGCATCAAGCAGTGATGACGAAGGACTTGCTCATGAGACATCGACCGAGACGTACAAGGAACTCAATGAGAAGTGGATATTGGTGATTGGTCTGAACAAGAAACTCACAGAAACAGTGGCAAGCCTGACAGAAGAAAAAGATAAAAAGTGGCAGGAGGTTAAACTTCTCGTTGCACAGAAGGTGAAACTGCTAGACACCGTATCGGTTCTGAAAGCTGAGATGGAGAAAAATAGAGAAACACATCCTGCAGGCTTGGTGGAGCTAAGGAGAAAGAATGCCGAGTTGAGCCGCAAAGAAGTTCATCTTCTGAACAAGGTAGAATCCCTGGAGTTACAAATCGAGATGGAGAGAGATAATCATGCTGCTACTATGAAAGAATTGAGCAAGTTCAAAGGATATGCGAAGATGCTGAACTCAGGCTCAAAGAACTTGGAATCCATACTCAGATCCCAAAGAATTGAAGATGGACATAGAGGTCTCGGCTTCATTGGTAACAGTGGCTCAGATAAGACTTCGTCTGTTAAGGCAAAGCTGAAACCTGCACAGAGAGCAGAACAGAGTGTGAACCACTACCCTGAGAAGCAGCTTGGGAATCGAGGAAGAAAGCAGCTCATGCCCAACCGTGGAAGACATGGTACTGAATGGAGGAGAAACAATCGTACATGCTGCATTGCTATCAGATGGGGCACATCAAATCAAGGTGCCAACTACTTCTAGCTGAGCAAAAAGTAATGGAATCTAGAGTCACCCCTCGAGTCAGACAAGTCTGGAAACCAAGATCAAGGAAAGAAGTGTGCCTCGTTGCTCTTAGCTCATCCAGTCACATGAAGGAAGAATGCTGGTACCTCGACAGTGGATGCTCGGCTCACATGACAGGTAATCCTCAATATCTCATCAATGTTAAGCCTATTCGGAAGCGTCAGTTTGTCACTTTTGGAGATGAATGGAAGGGCCAGGTGATCGGCTGTGGGACATTGAAGGTTCCGGATCTACCTGAGCTCGAGGATATCCTCCTGGTGGATGGGTTAAAGGTGAACCTGATTAGTATCAGTAGATTGTGTGATGAAGGACAGTCTGTTACATTCACTCGTGATTCCTGTCAAGTACTGGATAGGAATGGAGACACACTGATGGAAGGAAGTAGGTCATCAAACAAAAGCTACGTTCTAGGCATAGTTGGAATAGGAGCTGCCACTGTCTGTCCGACAAACACGATAAATGAGATGGAATTGCAAGGGACAGGTATGGTGTATTCTTCTGGAAAGGTGAAAGATGAAGTTGCCCTAAACTCAGTCCCAGAAGATGATAAATGCTAAGGTGGGACAGTGTCTGAAACACCCATTCAGACCAAGGCTACAGAAGATAAAACTCCAGAGGGAGGTCCAGCTGATGAAGCCAAACCTACTCCAGCTGGGACACTTGACAATGCACCTGCGCTGCAACCCTCATGGAGAATTAAGAGTCGAGCGAATGAGATCAAGTTTCGAGAGCCGGCTGCCTATTCATCCAGTCTGAACAATGTCAATAAAGCACTTACTGATGAGATTTGGGTGGTGGCCATTCACGTGGAACTGGAAGAGCTCACCAGATATAAAGCTTGGAAGTTATATCATCTTGTGCACAGTCACGAACTGAAGGAGACTATATACGGACTCACACAAGCACCCAGAGCATGGTACGAGACTTTCCTCATCGACCATGGCACTGAGCGAGGGGGAGAAGAGAAGCATATGTTCGTCACGAGTACACAAAAGCTGGCTGGCCAGTTCGTGAGACAGGTGCAAAAGGAGCTCCAGCTGACCTTGGTGGGAGAGATGAAACACCTTCTTGGAACACATGTTGACCAGATGTTGGAAGGGTAGGAGAGCATCGCTGCAGGAGAGCAAGAGAGCACCGCTGCAGGGAGCTACTGCACTCAGTTCCTATGTATGAAGCAGAATCTGTCTGAACATGGAATGGAACGGGTGATGAAGGTTTTGCCCAAGAACCCAGTACAACACTCTATGAGCAGATATCACTTCATCCGAGAGCTAGTGAAGAAGAAGGTCATCGCATCAAAGTACATGACAACCACAACTGCCGTGCTCACCATGCCACTAGACGCCGCTCGGTTTGAAACGCTTAGATCCTCTCTGGGTCTGCGTGTTATCGCCAACTAAGTGTTCCAGACGGAGGTCAGCCAAGAGTAGAGCCCCGGCAAATCAGATGGGCTGACCTACCAAAGAAGATGGCTGGAACAGATGGTACGTGGTTGGAACTGATTACTAAGTTTAACATATTTATAGCTTTATGAGGCGTTGGAGCATATCAAGGAGGAGAGAGGTGATTGGACAAATATCTCAAGAGATATACACATAACCGTTTTTGGCAAGTGGAGGAGTCCAAATATTTGCAAATCAAAAGGCAGTCGAATCGAAGTCGGATGAGGATACAATATCAACAAACCCTAAGATCACAGAAGGGAAAAAGAAGGGAGAAGAGGCGGCGGTGACAGAACTTAAAGAAGCTACTTCAAAGGCGTCAACTGCTGATCCTAATCCAACTAAAGGGAGTGTGTAGACTGCGAAGGAAAATCAGGCGATGGCTGAACCACCCCTCAATGAGGTAATCCCTTGTTCTCACTCCCAAGCTACTGCACTCAATTTTGTTGATGAGGAAGTACGGGCGATTGGTAAAGATTCAGTGAGTCATAAGGGTGACAAAGTGGTTAATGGGAAACCAAAGGGTTTGAAACATGCTGTAGATTCTGTGGTCGATGCTGCAGAAGAAGGTGAAGCCAGTAGGGCTAAGATTGTGGTTCTGATAAGCAAAAGCTGGTGAATGCAAAGGTAGATGCCACTGGCTCCGTGCTGAAGAAGATAGGAAAGCAGAAGGAAGGGACTGTTAGTCAAAAAGAAGTTGTGACTGATATGCCAAGGAAGCTGAAACAGTCAGTCGATCCAGTTGTGGAGTTGCTGAAGACTGTTCCAGAAGAGCTTGAGGATGAAAAACACACAAGAGGATGATGAGGACTCAGTTTCATTGGCTGAGCTTAAGAAGTCTGAAAAGAAGAAATCGAAAAAGAAAGTGATCATCCAAGCATGCTCGACTGAAGTAACTACCAAGAGGGATGATAAGCGAACAGATGCAGGGGGAGCAAGTGCATCCTAGAAAAGGAAGAGGAGTGCTCCAGGATCTGTTCCGCCTAGTGTACCAACTGGAGTGTCTAAGCATGGAATGTGGTTTGTCAGTATAGACGCAGCAGCTAAGTGGAAGGGAGTGCAGAAAAGGAAGATCATCCCTGAAAGGCTTCTTAATGAGAAGACAGTTCCATCCCAGTAGCAGATCTGACTATATTCTTCTCGATGTTGTTCTTCATCACTATAGTCAACTGGAAGCCTACATCTCATAGAACCACGGTCAGCAAGGAGATGTGACAGCTGCTCTACCAGATTGGAAACAGGATGCGCATTGACATGGGAAGAATTATGTTCGACCAGATTGCAGAACACGCCATATCTACAAAGTCTCTGCACTAGATAATCTTCCCATCGCTTATCTATGAGCTGATCATCAACCAGCATCCAGATTTGAAGACTGACCAGGACCGACTATCAAGTGCTCCGTTGAAGTTGGTAGTTGATCACAAGCTATTCAAAGGTTGACATAAGAATGATCTGAAGGACCCCGGGCTGAAGAGGAAAGATGCACTTGAGTCTTCCATAAGGAGAGCTGCTCGTGTGAAGTTGTCCCGAGCTGAACGCAAATTGCTACTAAAGGAGGTGAAGATCATATTGGAGGTCGAACAGGAGCAGAGGTCAAGAATCAATCAATTGGTGCATGCTCTACTATATCCCAGTGTTGATAAAGAAGAAGGAGAGAATTGAGGTCCTGATTGAAGAAAAGGCAGAACTCCTTGATGTTATCTCGTCGTTAAAGATGCAGATGGAGAAGGACTACCATGCAGCAGTACTAAACGAGCTGAATCAGTTCAAGCAATCAGTGAAGATGATAATCTCTGGACTAAAAGACCTAGATACAATTTTCAAGTCCCAGAGAATGATTGGAGGATGTAGAGGCATTGGCAACACTGATTGGAGCAATTTAGGAACCTATCAGTTGCTGACCCGTGGTCGAACAGATGCTGAGACACCATGGTCCGACAGACTCACAGTATGTGTCACTGTCCCAGGCTATGTTCGAGGGGGAGTTGACAAGATTCCAGATGCCGAGGAGACCAGGTTGCTCGATTGGATCCCTTGCCAGTCTGTGGCAAAAAGGGGGAGTATTTTGAGGTAACTGTTTTGGTTCCTCAAGTTGTGTCTAAAGCGTAGATTTGGTTTTGCCAAAATGCCAAGGGGGAGATTGATGTTCCCATGAATGGCATGGCTTTGGCAAAACGGCTTTAGACAGTTCGAGCTAGAGTTCAAGAAGAGTTCAACCACGGACTGGAACAGAAGTACAGCGTACAGTAGACGCAAGGATTTGCATATCCAAAAGATCGACGAGATTATCTGATTAGGATCAATTGATGAGTCATCATTAAAGATCAGATATTAAAATGAATATCTTCAGCTTGGATTCGAGAATATTGGATGACTTGGCACGGAAGTAATCTCCAAAGATTGGATATGAAAGAGATTGAATATCGATCAAATATTTAGGAGTATCTCCGAAATATTTGACAAGGATATTCTGATTGGAGTCGGCCAACAAGGAATTTGAAGATTTAGATATTCAAACGAATATCTACACATCAGATTAAAGGGGGCGTGGCTGACTTGGCAAGGAAGTTTTCGAATATACTTCCTAAAGATTGGATTGGAAATATCCATCGAATATGTAAGAATATTTCCTAAATATTTGATGAGGATATTTGGAACAGATTTGGACATTCGCCTATGCATATAAATACAAGGCTAGGGCAACCAGATCTGTGTTGCCTCCGGAGTGAAAAGAAAACACGAGAGCACTCGTGAGATTGGAGGAGGAGCGATGGCCAACTGACTATTCCACACTGGAATATCAACGGGGAAGAAGCAGTCTGTTCAATGTGTTGTTCAAACAGTTCTTGAAGTACAACAAAGCGCACACACACACGGTAATCAAGCTACGCCTTTGAGAGAAGGCGACTGGACTTCCGAGAGGTCCAAGACTAGGCTGAGAGGGAAGTCTCGTCCTACCCATAGGGGATCGAGGGGAGCTGCGGTGAACCAAGATTGCAAATCCGAGAGACGGAGTGTTAGAGGCTAGGCTATTACAAACAAGGCGTTGTGTAAGTGTAAGTCCACGAATAGCTCTAAACTTGTAATAAGATTTGTGTCCCTGTTTCGGGTGTGGGAAACCCCCCAGAGTAGGCGAGGCCAAACTGGGTTATCATATCGTGTGTGCTCCTGTTTGTTCTATTTTCGGTTCAGTCTGCTAAGATGTTCCAGTCTCTGTTTGAACACAACCTGAAACTTTTCAACAAGTGTTCGAGACGCAGTTCAAACACCATCTAGAACTCGTCTTGACTAAGACAAGTAGATTTCACGTCGTTTCAATGAAACTCAAGTCAGCTTTAAAGGAACGCGGTCGTTTGGGACGCACGCGAGTTTTCGTTAATTCTGTTACTCCATCAAGCGGCGTCGTTTTGAAGCAAATTACAACTCAGCATATAAGCAACTCGAATTGGGGATTAGGGCACCAATTCGAAATCCATTTTTCTCTCTGGCGATTCTACGAAATTCGACTTCTCTCGTCGCAATTGATCGAAGCTGAAGCCTGCGCATCGTTCTCCGGCCTCTGTGGATCATGGTCTGGCCGCGTTGCTGTTCGTCTCCAAGTCCTGAGGGTCGAAAGCTCCGGGCAACCTTCGTGAACGAGTCTGGACGGTTTGGGGCAATTTCTGAGCGTGGATTCGAGCTACAATCGTCAGGGAAGTACCAGTGGACTGGATTGATTGCTTATTGTTTGTATTTGTTTCAGTTTTGAGATTGAGTCAATCTCTTGTTTGTAAACCTAACATTTGGTCCCAATAATTAATAAAGAATAAGGTTCGACTAGCATAAACCCTATAATCGATCTCTACAACGTGGTATCAAAGCTAGAATTGATTGATCTTGAGTCATCTTGATCATCTTTTGTGCTTGTTTACCTTTCTTTGTTAATTCCCTTTGGACTTGATTTTCCTTTGGGATGGCTGATGCCATGAAAATCAGGCCCTTCGATGGGACCTCTGATTTCACTATGTGGAAGATGAGGATGAAGGCTATATTGGTTAAGGAAAATGTTATAGGGCTGTGACTGAGGAGTGGCTTGTTCCCACCTCAGATCATCAGAAAACTGACTTGAAAGAATTGGCTTATTCTGAAATCATGATGAGATTAACAGATGATTTAGCTAGGAAGGTTATGCATCATACTGAACCTAAAACATTTTAGGATGAATTAGATAAAATGTATTTGGCTAAATCTCTCCCCAATAGGATCTCCTTGCAAACAAAATTGTTCACTTTCAAGATGGATGTGAATATGAATTTGCATGAGAACCTTGACATATTTTTTAAACTAACTCAGGATTTGAAAAAGTGCAAAGATGAAATTAAAGAAGAACACCTATGTGTCATTCTCCTTAATTCAATCCCATCACAGTTTGACACCCTTAGGGATGTTATTCAGTATGGGAATGATGAAGTAACAGTTTCTAAGATCATTGAAGCTATTACTTCCAAGAATGATAGTCTAAAAGTTTTTAAGACTAAAAATGGTGTTAAAACTGAAGTAAAATCTGAGGTAATGATGTTTAAGGGTAAGAACAAATTTAAACCAAAGAAAAAGAACCACAATGGACTTCAGAATAACAATGATTCACATGAAAAGAAATCATTTGATAAGTCTTCTCAATCCTCTCAAAACAACAACAACTTCCAGAAAAATACCCCTGTCAAGTGCAACTATTGTGGCAAGTTGGGCCATTATGCTAGCTCTTGTTACAAAAGAATTGAAGATAAAAAGAGTAAAGGAAAAGATAACCAACAATCTGGACAGTCCAACATTTGTGAAAATGATCCCCAATATGAGAATGAATTATTTCGCATGTCCAGTGGGCATGAAAATGATTCATGGATCCTTGATTCTGGCTACACCATGCATGCCACTCCACACAAACATCTCTTCAGTTCTATGAAGCTTTGTGAAGGTGGGGAGGTCATGCTAGGTGATCACACATCATTGAGAATTAAGGGAATTGGTACAGTTCCCTTAAGGATGTTCGATGGTGTGGTGAGAACTCTCCAAAATGTGAGATGGGATCCACATTTGAGGAGAAGTTTAATGTCAGAATCTGCCCTTGATAAACTTGGATGCAAAATAACAACCTTTAAGGGAGTTAGAGAAGTAATAAGGGATAACAGAATTGTAATGAGAAGCATTGAAAAAGGAGGGTTATACCATGTTATTTCTTCTTCTGAGATTAACCTTGCTGATGGACATAAAATTCTGTTAGACACTAAAATGTGGTATTCAAGGCTTGGACATATAGGGAACAAAGGACTGCATTATCTGTCTAAATGTGGTTTGATTGATTGTACACCTATTGATCTGAAATTCTGTGAAACTTGTGTTTTTGGTAAAAAAATCTGCTCATCCTTGCAAATCTTCTTTTGTTGTCAAAAAGCCTTTGGAGTATGTTCACTCTGATTTGTGGGGACCTGCCCAGGTCTCTACAATTGGAGGAAGATCATATTTCCTTTCAATTATCGATCAATACTCTAGAAAAGTATGGGTCTTTCTTTTAAAAACTAAGGATGGGGCTTTTGAAAAGTTTAAGAATTGGAAGATCATGGTTGAGAGTCAAACTGAACTTAAAGTTAAATGTTTAAGAACAGATAATGGGTTAGAGTTTTGTAACAAGGCTTTTAATGAATTTTGCACTGAAAATGGGATAAAAAGACACTTGACTGTGCCTGGTACTCCCCAGCAGAATGGAACTGCTGAGAGGATGAACAGGACCCTCTTAGAGAAAGCTAGATGAATGATGATTAGTGCTGGGGTTAAACCAACTCTTTGGGGAGAGGCTGTGATTACATCTACCTATTTAATTAACAGATGTCCTTCCTCAGCCATTAACTTCAAAACTCCCCAAGAGCTTTGGGCTGGGAAACCTCCAAACCTCTCCCACCTCAGGCCCTTTGGTTGCACAGCCTATGCCAAGGTTTCTGAGGGTAAACTCTAGCCTAGGGCTGTTAAATGTGTTATGCTTGGGTACCCTGATGGAGTTAAAGGTTATAAATTATTAATGATACAACCAGGAGGGTACAAAGTCATAGTGTCACATTCTGTAACCTTTGATGAAATGAGTTTCCACTTTAAGTCTAAACTAAACCATGCTATTGAGTCTCAAGGCACACCTGAAGGTGTGACCAGTTTTATTCCATCAGGATTCAATTTGAACCAGGGAAATGATGATGGAAACAATGGAGACCAAGCAGCTGAGATGGGACAGTCACTGGATATAAGTAATGGACTGCAGGAGGTAACAGATGAGGGAAGTAACTCCCCTGCTGTTTCAGGTAATGAGCTACCTCACCAATTAGGTGGGGGAGCTAGCACTGTAAGTCATTCTCCCTCAAACTCAGCCCTAAATTCAATGGACACTAGTGATCAAAATGCTGTTATAGGATCATCTGATTTAGGCATGAATATATCTTCTGCTGCTTTATCTGATATGCCAAATCTGACTGATGATTTATATGTTGATCATAGTGTGAATGTGCCTAAAAATGTGCATGAAAATGTTGGTGTTATGCCTGCCAATTCTGAGTTCCCTGTGCATGAAATTGAGCCCAGTCTAGCTAACTATCAACTGACTAGAGATAGGGAACCTATGATTAGAAAGACTAATCCAAAATATAATGCCAACATTGCTGAGTATGATGAGAAAACTGATGAAAAGTGCTGTAATATTGTTGAGTTTGCCTAATGGCTGCTGAAAAAGTTAAATATGTAATACCTGATACATATAAGCAAGCTCTGTCAAGTAAGGAATCTGAAAAATGGAAAAATGCCATGATAGAAGAGATTCAATCTATGCATGAAAACAATACTTGGAAATTAGTACCTAGGCCTGCTAATGTGAAACCTTTGGCATGTAAATGGATATACAGAATTAAAGAAGGTAACTCACCTAATGATCCACCAAGGTTTAAGGCTAGGTTAGTGGCTAATGGGTTTCACCAAAGAGAGGGCGTTGATTTTAATGAGATATTTGTTCCTGTTGTCAAGTATAAAACTCTGAGATTACTTATTGCTATGACTGCTGTTTATGATTGGCATATTGAACAAATGTATGTGAAAACTGCATTTTTACATGGTGATTTGCTTGAAACAATTTATATGTGTCAACCTGAAGGCTTTATTGATAAAATGAAACCAGACCATGTATGTTTGCTTAGAAAATCCATCTATGGAATAAAACAATCACCTAGACAGTGGAATAAGAAATTTGACAGTTGCATGCTTGACTTAGGATTCTTAAGAAGCAAATATGATACTTGCCTTAATCTGAAAAGAGTGAAAAATGCCCCATTGTTTGTGCTGCTGTATGTGGATGATTTGCTGCTGATTAGTCCCTCATTGCATATGATAAGTCGAGATTTTGACATATTAGTACCCGTTTTCACTATAGCTTTTGTTCGATTCCGATGATATCTTGATGTCATTTGATCCCTTTTCGTACGTTTCAGGTACAAAACAATATATTATCAGTTTCAAAGCCAAAATACTAAAACTCGGGAAAAACTAGAGGTGTGGAGAAAAATATGGGCAGAAATGCATCTCAACCGGTCGGGTGGGAATTTCCCCTGATCCAACCGACCGGTTAAACAAAAGAGCAGATGGGAGTGCAATTGGTCATGTTGAGTCGGTCGGCTGGATGAAGATCTCAGAGAGGTTTGCAATCGGCCACTTTGAGTCGGTCGGTTGGGCCAGTCAGCCGGTCGGATGGATGAGATTTCAGAAGGCCTTCACCAAGATCAATCCCACCCGGTCGGGTGGATTTCTTCCAGATTCCCAACCGGTCGGGTGGTCTGCTTATATCTCACTCAAGGCTATAAATAGAAAGTTGCGTTTTTGACCTAGAGAGCTAGACTCTGGGTGAAAATACTCATTGATCGCTCAATAATATATCGGAAATACTCAATAAGAATATCGAATACTTATGCTAATCACGGTTAATCAAAACATTTATATTTGACTCGGGTGAACCCAAGGTCGAACCCAAAGGATAGGTGATTAAACTAATAATGCTATAGATTAAAGCTAGATTGTCTAAGGTTTTGGGGGGAAATTTCCTCTTAAGAGGGTGATAGCCAAATTGTACTATCCAAAGAGAGATGTGAACAACGAAAGAGTTTAACAATCAATAAAGGATGACTAGGGATCTAATCCTCCACCTAAACAATTATTGTGACGGTAAACTAGGACACCATTGATGAAATCACATGCACATATTTAGAATCTAGCCATGTAACATTAACACTAAGTTCAACTCACGCTTCAACTTAGCACAAAGAGGTTACACCTCGCATAACGCCTCACACTCACGCTCTATTGGCATTATAGAATCTAATTATCTAGTCTCACACTCACGCTTTATTGACTAGACAATCAAACTCTTGTTAAGTTCAAGCCATTCTCATTAGGTTAAGAGTGTCATCCAACTAACACAAAATCCTAATGCTTCTTCATTTAGGTCATTTGAAATCATGCTCTTCAATGCAAGTTACTTCAAACACGAAATCAAGCAAAGTTTCTCATTGAGGCATTTTCACAAACACCTTATGGGCAACTCTAATCATTAAGTTCAAATGAAGAAAAATCATGTGCAAATCATTCATCAATAGCATCCATAATGTTTATAATGTCACAAACATGCTTAGGGGATTCATAGATCCCCAATCAAGGCCACTACTCACTCATAGTGAGGGTACAATCAAAAACAATCATGGATAAGTATGAAAACATGAAGAAGATGGAGTTTGGAATCTAAAACCAAAGTAGAGATCCAAGAGTGTGGATGGCCTTGATGTTGATCTTCTTCTCCTTCACTCAATGCTCCTCGAAATTCGTGCTCAGTCCTCCTCCAAATCCGTGCCAAGAGTCCCTTGAAATTCCCCCAAAAGTTTCTATTTATAGATAAAGTTAGGGTTTTCCGGAACTGTAGCTCCAGTCGATCGACTGGCGGGAACTGATTTTCCCAGTCGGTCGACTGATGTTGAAAATATGGCTGATGGAGTGCTGCCCAGTCGGTCGACTGATGTACCAGTCGACCGACTCGATTGAGTGGTTTGACAGGCCATCTGGGAAGTTGGGCAACTTGACCGACTCGAGGATCTCAGTCGGTCGACTCGAGGCCTTGAGTTCTCTAAGCAACTTTTCAGTCGGTCGACTCGCTGGTCCAGTCGACCGACTCGATTGACGCGTTTGAGGAGCCATCTGAGGGTTGGCTTTCTCGACCGACTGGCGCAGAGGAGTTTTCCCAGTCGGTCGACTGGAGCTCCTTTGAGACAGAAATTGCTCAAAACTTCGATTTTTCTTCGTTTCTTCGCGCTAAGGTCCTGAGCTCCATGTATGGTTGTTCCAAGCCTGAAACGCAAGGAAAAGAGTCAAATGGCATCGAAATAGTATCGGGAATGGATCAAAACTCTTCGTAAATGGGTATGTAAACGAGTCGAGAATTCGACTCATCAAAACACTCCACACTTAGAGTTTGATCGTCCCGAGCAAACAATAAGAATAAGCCAAAGAGAAACAACGGGTAAACTTTATTTCTAACTACTCTAACACATATATACAACCTAACTCCTTTTCGTAGGTGTGACGAATGCATTTAGCATATGCATTAAGCCTTTAAACCCATAGGCTACCCTAGTGGACGAGTTATAGTCTCGTGAGAGTTTTCAGACACGGGAATACTCACAAATCCCACAAAGAGAACAACCATCCAAAAAGGCATTTTAAGTTCACAATTGTCAAAGTACTAGGCAAGGTGTTTTTCATGAAGTTCATAATGCATTCAACTAGATATGTGCATTTCAATCACTACATGAGTCCTCTTCGAATCCTTATGGAAATTAATGAATTAGGACATTCAAGCAAATCAAAGCAAAGACTAATAACTCTTTAATCAAGGATTCTAGTCATTTTCTATATTAGTGACTTCAAGAAAATGATCTAATAATTGCAAAGAAATCTTGTTGGATCACTCACAAATGCTAGCAAGAAGGCTAGTCCATTGGCTTGTGGGCTTTGAACTCATTCTCAAGCCTAGGACGCATAGGTCACTTAGTCATAAGAGAAGAGGAGTTCCAACAATAAAGTTTTTGTAAATACTTGCAAACCATATCATGCCTAAGTATAAAAGAATACGAGGTTCGTCCCTTAGTGAATTCTTACTAGGAAGTATCAATTGTCTCGTTGGTTTTCATGCTAGAGAATGGCGGAATAGCCGATTGTCAAGTCTAATTGAAACATTAAAGGGGGTAGAAGCCGCACTAAGCACTTTCGAGGGGGAACTTACCTTCCTAACCCTCGGCACTTAGCACATACTTCTTTGAAGTTCTTCCTAACGGTGATCAATCATAAGGAAGGGATTTGAGGCTTATTTCACATATTTTTTTTCTTCTTTTTTTTTCTTTCTTTTTTCTTTCTTTTTTTTCTTTTTTTCTTGCCCTCTTTTGACCCCACACTTAGAACTTTGACAAAGGGCTAAGTGTTAAAAATGGAGCATGACAAACCAACAAGACAAATCCACAAGATAAGCAAGGTCACTAAAGTCACCTAAAGGCAATCATGGCATGCAAGAGTTTTAAAATTATATTTTTTTCGATTTTATGCTTTCAAAGATCAACTCTTTAGTCTCAACGAGAAAAAGCTTAGAATAAAAGATAAAGAAGTGCTAGTAGATGCTTTGATCCTCAAGAATGAAAGTCAACAATCCAATCCATTAGTCATCTAAAGGATCAATCAAGTGAAATCATGCACGACTAGTTGAATTTAGAGATGAAATTTTCTCAAAAATGTAGCCTTGCCTAGACTTTTTGTTTTCATTTAATAATTCGAAATTTTTGGATGAATTGTGCAAAAGTGTGAATGTTTTCCCTTAAACATACAAGTTGATTGGATTCCACACATTAAAGCATATCAAGCAAGCACAAACATCTCGTGTGGTCAAAACATAGGCACCCCACACTTATGCCCAATCAAAGCATCAAATTTACCAAGCACATCATGCAAGAAGCATTTCAATTGCATAAAGATCATCAAATAAAAGCATTCACGCATGCATAGTTCATATTCTCAATTCTTGCACAAAGCAATAAGAATCCAATCAAAATAGACATCTTGAAAGTCAAGGAAGAAACACTCACAAGCCTAGTTTAACGTCTTGGCTAAGATGGAGCCGATTCTCCTTGGGATATAGGAAGCACGCTTGAGGAGTCTTTTGCTAAGATCCCTCCTCAAGCGGGGCCTTGGACTTGATCGTGTCAAACCACCTTCAAATCCCATTTGAATTTCCTTCCACCAAGCCTACGATGGACTTCCCATTGCAAGTTTGACCTCTTCATAAACAATGAAAATCCCTTTATAGCTAAGGGGTCATGGGAGCTTCTTTTGAATAATCTCGTGAGGTATGGTAGGAAGCTCCAAAACTTGTCTCTAGGCTTTGTGACAAAGAAGGGATCTTCAATGCTAGCCACTAGCGTGATGGGCACACCTTCCTTCAATTTTTCGATGATGCCCTTGGGTGCCCATTCCTCACTATCACTCATAAAACTTGTGTCTTCTTGTATGCAAGAATGCTCTTTAGCTTGGTCCATGAATACCTCAACAAAGTCTTTATACCCTTTAAATCCCTTTTGCACCTTAGGCTCTTCCTCTACCTCGATTCCATCATCAACAAGAGAATCGGGTTCACTATCAAGCTTACTAATAGCGGGAGGGAGGTCTTCTTCATCCAAAAGAGATATCTCTTCAATGCATGAGTCGTCATCGTTGAAGAATTCCTCATCGGAGAGCCAAGGTTTTGATGGAATGGTGAGCTCTTGTTCATTCTCGTCCAAACGATCTTGAGATGTGCTAGTAGTGAAGGATGCTTCACTCTTGCATTCCACCTCCTCTTCGTCACAAGGTTTACTCTCCATCTCCTCATGAACGGCTTGGCGAACGGCTCTCATGAACTCATCCTCCCCTTCTTGATCCCTTTCTTCCCTTGAGGCATTAGGTTCAATAACTTCTTCTTCGGGCACCTCCTCCTCAACATCCATGTCTTCACATTCCATTGTTTGTTGTGACCATTTGCTTCCCAAAACTTGGTGTTGAGCACCCATCTCCCTCAATTGAGCCCATTCGCTTTTTAACTCATGGTTTCGAGCCTCCAATATTTTCAACTTAGCGTTCATCCTCTCTTGGTTTTCAAGGAGAGTGGCAAACATGGCTTCACAATCGGAAGGCTCATTTGAAGGTTGAGGAGGTTGAGGAGGTTGAGGGTATGGAGGGTAGGAGTCTTCAATTTCGAAACATTGACTATCATTCCAATTTTGAGTGTAAGTAT
The DNA here is from genome assembly GCA_033675215.1 of Rhodiola kirilowii. Lineage (NCBI taxonomy): Eukaryota > Viridiplantae > Streptophyta > Magnoliopsida > Saxifragales > Crassulaceae > Rhodiola > Rhodiola kirilowii. The sequence goes on from CM066194.1 coordinate 5,704,192, forward strand.
GTGATGGATTCCAAGAGTTTTCCCAATAGCCGTTTGGTTGCTCATCTTCTTGGTCATCCCCATCCAAATTATAACGATTAGTTTGATAGTCATGCTCTTGGTAATTCCAATATGGTTGCTCCCCCTCTTGATAATATCCCTCATTAGAATAGACTTGTTGGCTTTGATTGTTCATCCAATAGTCTTCACAATGGGCATTAGGTTGATCATCTTTATAATAATCTTCATTGTCTTCATACTTCCTTTTGTCAACCAAACTCATCATGCTATCCACAATCTTTGTCAAATCATCCAATTGATCTTCAATTGCATAATTCGAGGAGTCATCCTCTTCATAATAATCTTCATCGTGCATGGCTTGTTGGTTATAGTGGTCCATCCTCGCAAAACAAGATTAACGAAGTTAGTAAGGGATATGAGAGAAAGAGAAGAATATACAAGCATAAGAAAAAGAAAAATATTTACAAGACAAACTAAACTAATCTAATAGCACCTAGTTAATTAACCTATCCCCGGCAACGGCGCCATTTGATCGCTCGATAATATAGCGGAAATACTCAATAAGAATATCGAATACTTATGCTAATCACGGTTAATCAAAACATTTATATTTGACTCGGGTGAACCCAAGGTCGAACCCAAAGGATAGGTGATTAAACTAATAATGCTATAGATTAAAGCTAGATTGTCTAAGGTTTTTGGGGGGAAATTTCCTCTTAAGAGGGTGATAGCCAAATTGTACTATCCAAAGAGAGATGTGAACAACGAAAGAGTTTAACAATCAATAAAGGATGACTAGGGATCTAATCCTCCACCTAAACAATTATTGTGACGGTAAACTAGGACACCATTGATGAAATCACATGCACATATTTAGAATCTAGCCATGTAACATTAACACTAAGTTCAACTCACGCTTCAACTTAGCACAAAGAGGTTACACCTCGCATAACGCCTCACACTCACGCTCTATTGGCATTATAGAATCTAATTATCTAGTCTCACACTCACGCTTTATTGACTAGACAATCAAACTCTTGTTAAGTTCAAGCCATTCTCATTAGGTTAAGAGTGTCATCCAACTAACACAAAATCCTAATGCTTCTTCATTTAGGTCATTTGAAATCATGCTCTTCAATGCAAGTTACTTCAAACACGAAATCAAGCAAAGTTTCTCATTGAGGCATTTTCACAAACACCTTATGGGCAACTCTAATCATTAAGTTCAAATGAAGAAAAATCATGTGCAAATCATTCATCAATAGCATCCATAATGTTTATAATGTCACAAACATGCTTAGGGGATTCATAGATCCCCAATCAAGGCCACTACTCACTCATAGTGAGGGTACAATCAAAAACAATCATGGATAAGTATGAAAACATGAAGAAGATGGAGTTTGGAATCTAAAACCAAAGTAGAGATCCAAGAGTGTGGATGGCCTTGATGTTGATCTTCTTCTCCTTCACTCAATGCTCCTCGAAATTCGTGCTCAGTCCTCCTCCGAATCCGTGCCAAGAGTCCCTTGAAATTCCCCTAAAAGTTTCTATTTATAGATAAAGTTAGGGTTTTCCGGAACTGTAGCTCCAGTCGATCGACTGGCGGGAACTGATTTTCCCAGTCGGTCGACAGATGTTGAAAATATGGCTGATGGAGTGCTGCCCAGTCGGTCGACTGATGTACCAGTCGACCGACTCGATTGAGTGGTTTGACAGGCCATCTGGGAAGTTGGGCAACTCGACCGACTCGAGGATCTCAGTCGGTCGACTCGAGGCCTTGAGTTCTCTAAGCAACTTTTCAGTCGGTCGACTCGCTGGTCCAGTCGACCGACTCGATTGACGCGTTTGAGGAGCCATCTGAGGGTTGGCTTTCTCGACCGACTGGCGCAGAGGAGTTTTCCCAGTCGGTCGACTGGAGCTCCTTTGATACAGAAATTGCTCAAAACTTCAATTTTTCTTCGTTTCTTCGCGCTAAGGTCCTGAGCTCCATGTATGGTTGTTCCAAGCCTGAAACGCAAGGAAAAGAGTCAAATGGCATCGAAATAGTATCGGGAATGGATCAAAACTCTTCGTAAATGGGTATGTAAACGAGTCGAGAATTCGACTCATCACTCATCAAAGGGGATCAAATCAAGGCCATCAATCAACAACCAACAAAGAAGGAGTGAAGATCAAAGGGAGACATCTAGGATTAACCATCCCATTTTCTATTCCTCTTCTCTTCTAATTTGTTGTATTCAAACCCTACTCACATCATGCTGTCTTACATGATGTGTGAGTAGTTACCTTGTGTTTTGAGGGTGTTGTTACCCTCCTTGGTACTCTTGATCATGTATACACATGTTTGATGATTAATCTATGGTGTTAAATTCACATTTGCTATGCTCTTCATTATTGCATGCCACTAGGTGTTTGATGAAATGCCTAAGTGAATTGTTTATCCCAAAACTTGACTTAATAATCTAACGATCTTAGGGATGGTTTAGATGTAGTAAATGTGATCATAGCTATGGATTTGAAGTGAACTAGGACTCGAGTTCATGGTATTTACTACTTGGGAGAAATTCCAATGCTAATAAATGCCATGGAATGAACCAATTATCTCGACGGAGTGAGGTTCGAGCTATAAGAGAGCTTTACTAAGAATAAATTCAATTAAGATGGGATCTACCTTAGTCTAAGCTAGGTTCAACACTATCTAACACCTTGAATGCGTTTAATTCTTGTATGCATGATCATGGGAAATGCCAAGGAGGGGCACAACCCCTTTAAACTCTCTTTTGATTGATATTTAACCCTTTTGTGCCATCGCATTGCTTGTTCTTGATTGATAACCATTCTCATAATTGATTTGAAGGAATAGCCGAGTAGAAAACTTGATTCCCTAGCGTATAATCCAATTGCTCTCTTGGGTTCGACACCGGTCTTACCGGTCAAAAACTAAATATCTTTTGACTATTGTATGCTAAAAATTACAACGTCAAAATGGCGCCGTTGCCGGGGAGCAATAGCTAGATTGTCCCTAGGAAGAATCATTTAGTGCTCCGACTATTCCATGTTTTTCTTTATTTGTTTTGTTACTCTTGATTCTTGAGCATATTCGCTACTCTTACTTGTCTTAATTGTTCTTCCCTTTTAGGTTAAATCTCGTTTATGCCACCTAAGACAAAGAAGCTTACTCAAATTGTGGATAGAGATTTGAATCAACCGATAAGAGAGTTCATTAACCCCTACCCTACATGGAGTAAAACAACAAAGGATAAAGGAACCACCTCAAACGCTCAAGAAATCATTCACCAAGATATGGGAGATAGAGATAGACTTCCTCCTCCTCAGCCCCCTCCTCATCAACGAAATCAAGATAATCTTCCACCATTGCCCCAAGCTAGAAGGGTTCTCAAGGATTATGCCACTCCTACGGCTTATGGATATCGTTCCCCAATCCTTATACCAACGGTTGACAACCGGGATTTTGATTTGAAGACTTCAACAATCCAAATGGTCCAATCCAACCAATTCGCGGGGAGAGACAATGAGGACCCGAACTCTCATTTGACTACCTTCCTTGAAGTGTGTGCAACCTTCAAAATAAATGGGTTCTCGGAAGATGCTAAGCTATTAAGGTTATTCCCTTTCTCTCTCACGGGAAGAGATAAAGATTGGTTGAGAAGTCAAACCCCGGATAGTTTCACTACTTGGGAGGAGCTCGCCGTAGCATTTCTTAACAAGTATTTTCCTCCTTCCAAGACGGCGTTCTATGGAAATCAAATTACAAACTTCGCACAAATGGATGGGGAAAATCTCTATGAAGCATGGGAGAGATATAAAGAGTACCAAAGGCTTTGCCCCCATCACAACCTCGACGATCTCCAAGTCTTCCACACCTTCTACCACGGTGTTGATAGCTCCTCGCGGCTTGCACTTGACACCGCCATGGGAGGAGCTATTATGGAACTCGAACCCGATGAAGGATATGCGGTGATCGAAAAGATCACAAAGAACTATTTCATGTGGGGAAGTGAAAGAGGAAATCCAAGAAGGAGACATGAGAGGCACGAAGTGAAAGCGGTTATCACAAGCGACTATAATGCCTTGAGGAAAGACTTTGATAAACTCTCGGATGAAGTCTTCAAGTTGAAACACCCGTAGAAGGAACCTTCAACAAATCAAGGTTGTGATATTTGTGAGGTGTATGAGCACGAGACAAATTTTTGCCCCTTGATTCAAAGAGATGTGCATAGACAAGGTTATGAAGACGTGAATTTTGTGGGAGGAAACCAAGGTAGAGACTATGGAGCTAGTGCCACTCAAGGGCAAAACTCTCAAACTAATTACAATACACCAAGGTTCTCCTCGGGATGGAGGAATCACCCCAATTTCTCCTACAAAACCACAAATCCCACTCGTCCCAACTTTGGAGGTACACCTCCGGGATTTGGTACTAAACCTACTCAATCCAATCAAGTTTTCCAACCTAGGAACCAATATCAAAGTCAAGGACCGACTTTGCTTCAAAGGAACCAAAACCAAGGGCAACAATATCAAGCTCAAACTCAAGCTCAAAGGCCTTACCAACAAGTTGAAGCCCCCCCCCCCACAACCTTCTAATGAACTCTCCGGTGTTGAGGCAATGTTTGCAAAACTCCTTGCAAATCAAGATAAGATGCAAGCCCAAATCGAGAGAATGGAAACTCACAACAAAATGCTTGAGAACCAAATAGCTCAACAAGCCGAGTTCTCAACTAGAGCACAAGGAAAGCTACCGGCGCGACCCGAGCATGAAAAAAAAAGAGTTTTGCAATGCCATCTATATTGAGGGATCATTCGAGGATGAATTGCTTGAGGATGAATTTCTAGAAAGGAAGGAAGAATGTGGGGCGGTGACCCTTAGAGGTGGGAGTAAATTAGAGGATATTACACAAAAGAAATCCGTTCAAATACCTCCAAAGCCCATTGGCCAAGCTAGAGCCGAAGAAAAAGAACTCAATGAAGAAGTCCCCAATCCTCCACCGAAAAGGCAAAAGAAAGTAAAGAGAGAAAGGAAGAACTCAAGCCTTATGTTCCACCGATTCCCTTCCCTCAAAGGCTCAACAAGCCTTCTAAATTGGACAAAGAATATGAGGTCTTCACCAAGATGTTGAAGAAGCTATATGTATACATGCCATTTCATGAGCTCATAAAGAAAGCACCTCTCTACAACAAGTTTCTAAAAGAGATTTTGTCCAACAAGAGGACCATTGAAGAAGATGATCCACATCCCCTCAACCACGAATATGGCGCCCTCTTCTCAAAGCAAATTCCCCAAAAGATGGGAGATCCAGGAAAATTCACCATTCCTTGCTCAATAGGGGATATGAACTTCTCAAGTCCACTAGCCGATCTTGGGGCTAGCGTGAGCGTCATGCCTCTTGCCATCTACCACAAGCTTAAATTGAATGGGGTGAAAACCGCTAAAATGACTCTACAACTCGCGGATGGAACTACAAGGCGCCCTTGGGGCCTAGTTGAGAATGTCCCTATCAAAGTCGACAAATTCTACATTCCATGCGACTTTGTGGTGATTGATATGGGGGACAACTTCACTTCATCATTGATTCTTGGACGCCCCTTCTTGGCCACCGTCGGTTTTAAGGTTGATGTGGGAAAAGGGAAATTGACCCTAAAGATTGGTGGAGAAAAGGTAAAGATAGAAAAACCAAAAGAAGAACAAGTGGCTAGTGTTGAGAAAAAGCTAGAGAAGGAGGGAGCCGAAGTTACTAAGGGCGAGAAAGTTGATATGAAAGAGTGGCACGACATATTTGAACCCGATGAAGACCCTCCCCGTGATCAATATGTATCATCATCCGACGATGATATGAGTAAGAATGGAAAAGGGAATACATCAAAGGGGGAGAAGCTACCACTTTAGAAAAGGTCTATTAAACAAGTTGCTTGCAACTCTTCAAAGAATCCGGATTGAATCTTCCAATATTCTAACAAGTCCGCTTGAGGAGGGATCCTAGCAAAGGACTCCTCAAGTGTGTTTCTTAAACATGAAGAGATTCGGCTCGGTCTTTGCCAAGACGTTAAACTAGGCCCTCACGGGAGTAACCCGGTTTGTAAATTGTCCATCTACTTAAAATTAATTTCATATATATGTTTGGCATGCGTACTTTTAATGTTGAATGTGAACATGAGTGCTAGAATGATGAAAATGCATGATTGGATGTTCTTGGTGTGGAATGGTGCTTGCATGAAATTTTTAAATAGGGTGGTGATGTCTTAAGTGTGGAGTGTGTAATCCTAGCTTGTTTTCTTTTGTTGAAAATCATGTGTATGCTAGTGATTTCATGTTGAGGTATGCCTTGAGTGTGACATGATCTTGTGTTTGAATATTGAGTGATGCTAGTTCATTTTGTGGAGTAAAAATTTATGAGTGTGGAGTTGGATTTGTGCAAGAATGGATAGACTTTTATTATCAAAACATTGAAATCAGTCCAGGAACCCAGACTCCAACCGACCAGGTGAGATCACTCCTAACCTCAACCGACCGGTTGAAAATGCCCACGTGAAATCTTTCGACTCGGCTAGTTTCAGTCGGTCGGCTGAACTTTGACCCGACCGGCTGAAGTATTCAAATGCAATCATCCCAATCGGTCCGTTTCAGCCGGGCGGCTCAGCATATCAACCGACCGGTTGGGATTGCCTTATCTCAAACCACAACTCCATTTAGAAAATCACTTCAACCGATCCCCACTCAACCTTCACCCGATCGACCCTAATCCGCCTCCACCCCGACCTTATATCTCCGGCTGTCCCAGCCCCATCCCAGCCTCGCCTCGCCGTCGCCATCACCTCCCCAGCCTCGCCGCTCCACCCCAAGCCCGACCGCACCTCCTCCCGACTCGCCGTCCATTAATCTTCGCCGATCTCCTCGCTCCTCCATCAAAACCGACCGTCCAACCTCTCAACCCACTCGACATACCCCCAATTGCAATCCCCAAGCCTCAATTTGGATCGCCGAAGCCCCCATAAAAACCCCAATTTTCGCCCTTCAAATTGCATCTCAACCGACCGGTTGGGATTTTGGTCCCCATCCAACCGACCGGGGGAGCTCAATTCAGTGCAAAATTTGGTTTTTCATCCTCAATCCTACCATGCCTCGAGGGCCCTCCTCATCCGAATCAGTGTCCAGGGGCAAGGAAATAGCCCATGATGAGCCGATGGACCGAATATCCGAGAGTGACGAGGACGACGTTCCTCTCTCCCATCGCAAGAGGATGAGATTGAGCGACACATTACGAGATGATAGCTCATCCTCCGGAGAGGAAATGGACCCTCCACCGCCCAGTGCACCTCCAGCTGTTATAGTGCCCATTTTACCGATGGATGGACCTATGGAGTTGCCTCTACCCGAGCCTACGCCTTACCCATTCACCGAGCCTCTTACATTTCGAGATGCCAAGCACACAGATAGACTCGGGATCATCACTGGGAAGGATGATGTGCCCACTCTCTACTCAGCCCTGGACTTGCCTGACCACCTACTCATCGGCGAAGAGGTACGAGATTTATTATATAGATGTGGTTTAGGTTTCCTTTTTTGGATGATCCGGAAACTTATCAGAGAGTTATGGAGGAGTTCTTATGCTCTTTGGATGTTGTGAGGGAGGGGAGGAGAGTCACTCACTGGAGGTTTATACTTGGTGGGCGGGAATTTTTGATTGGGGAGAGGATGATCCGAGAGTGGCTCAGTTTTCCATTATTGGGAGGAGAGGTGATTGTTAGGAATGAGCACCTTCAGAGCAAATTTTGGAGAGACATTTCAGGGAGGCATGAGTGGTTTGTTCCCTCCCTCAACGCCTCAGCCATCACCCTTCCGGTTTGAAAGATCATTCACCACATCATTGCTATTGGAATCAATACCCGTTGGGATATGGCTAGAGCAACGACTGGCCCTGATTTTGAGCTGATGATGGCCATTAACGAGGGTGATGCGCTTGATTGGGTTTCCATCATATCCTCCCGCTTTGAGAGCATTGTGAAGAAGACATCGAGGAATTCTATTTTAGGAGGAGGGTCTATGATCACTCTTATTGCCATGAGGTCTAACTTCACCTTTGGCCATTATGGATGCCCCGAGCCATCCAGGAAGATCCTTGACGTGCCTACCTTGCAGCACATGCGCCTCCTTAAGAAGGATGGCAAGACTTGGGAGGAGGATAACAAGCCTCACAAGGAGAACTTTAGACTGGCGGCGGAGAAGAGGAAGAGGAACTTCAAGAGGAGGAACCATTCATATTGCCTAGCCAACCTTTCACCATCACCTCCTTCCTCTCTTATTGCCCCATCTCCTACGGTTTCCAAGCCCGAGGCTCCCATTGCTGAGGAGGTGGTTCCCAAGCCCGAGGCCCCTATTTCTGAAGAGTTGCCCACTGAGGAGCCTGTTGTTGAGAGTGTCCCCCGTGCTAGTGGGGATTTGACTGAGTGGTGAGAGAGGGTCTCCTCCGACATTGCCGACCTGAAGAGTGGCGTGGCTGATTTGAGGAGTGGCTTGACCCGACTTGAGAAGTTTACTAGAGACGAGGCTATGAGAGCTCGCCAGGAGTCGGAGTGGCTCCGTTCAACACTTTTGTCTATGATCAGAGGCCCGACTGCTCCAGTTGACCCAAGACCTTCTGTCCCTCGTGCCCCCTCCCCCTTGCCTCCCTCACCATTTACTGACGCTATGGAGGAGGACGATGGAGATTCTACTAGAGAGACCACTCCGGGAGACGACGAGGCTTCATCTTCAACTTCTAGTACATTTTGATCATACTTGTATTGATGTTTTGGTGCTTTTCTTGCTTTGATCATGTACTTGGATGTCAAGTCACCTTTTGGCGCAATTTTGGATGGTGTATGCCATCTTTTTGATGTACTCTTGACTCGTCTTTGGTTGTATGCTACATTTCATATGATATTGAAGGTGTTTACCATTTCTACTGTGTACTCTACAGGATATACACTTACATATTATTCTCATGTTCAAAATTCACCTTCTTTGTCTACAATTGCAACCAAAAAGTTATTTCTCACTCCCAAGAGTTATGTCACCGGGTCTACAAACGAGGGGAGTTCCTATGCGCCTTTGCCTTTATTTTATCATTCTTTGCGCTTAGGGACTAAGCTTGAATTAAGTGTGCAGTGGTTTGATGCGTATAGTTCACATGTTTGCATGCCATGCATATCATTTTTAGATGGACACTTGCATTTTTTTGCACATTATCCCTACATGAGAGTATTTTTAACCATATAGGCTTGTGACACATTGACGGAGCGCACTGCACTGTCGTTAAGGTGCAATGTTCTATGTACAAATAAATTTATATTTTCCGCTACTCGCGACTATACTACTGGGTAGTAAGTGGTAAGTAGGGGTCGAACCCAAGGGAATTAGAGGGATACTGTTCTTTAGGGGATCGTATGGTGAGTGATTGTAGGTCGATTGCGGACTTACTGCTAATTACTAAGCTACTGTTTTTTGGTTTTTTTGGTTTTTTGTGCGGAAAAGTAAATACAGAAAATAAATACATAATTTAAAATAATGAAAATAAAAGAGTTAAGGGAAGAAGACTTACAGTGGGTGATGCGTGATTGCGATTCCTCCGGTACATGAGCGGTTGATGGTTGTAGATGATCGAACAGTTTATAAAAGTAAATACAGGGGGGTTTTTTGTAATTCAAGGAAAAGTATTCGGTTTCAGGTACCTTGTATTATAACATGTTTATTAATAACCGTTAGTAACCTTTCTAAGTATTCAAAGATGAATCGAGGCCCTTTCGCAGCGCAAGACTTGCAACATCGTTTAAAGCAACACTTGTTCTACTTCAGACTAATTCCTCCTTTCGAAGTATCTTAGCCTTTTGTGCATCCACCTGATCTCTCAGTTACGATCGACCAAGTGGTGTTTTAGATAAGTCGAACTCCTCGATAAGTTTTGCTTGTTACAGCTTCCACTTACCGAGTATGATCATGAATCCCCACGGAAGAGCTTTGCTTGGTACAGCTTCCACTCAACCTTGGAAACTCTGACTATAAATGGCACATAGAACAAGCTTTGAATACAAAGAAATGAAACTAAAAGAAATTAAAACATTATATAATACAAGAAAATACCTTCGACCGAATGAGGAGTTTAGCTACGAATATCCATGGAAAAGGACATCATAACTAAATACTCGGGGGTTTTTGAAAACAGTAAGAGGGAAAGGGGTGGAATAACTCAAGAACCAATAGGAGTATTCCCAATTTCCTACTGAATACTCAAGAACCAACAGGAGTATTCTCTAAAGTATAATACTCAAGAACAAACATGAGTATTATTTCCAATCAGTATAATACTCAAGAACAAACATGAGTATTATTTCCAAAACCAAACTTACAAGTAACACAAACTTAGAGAGAGAAGTGACTTTGATTTTTTGATGATACAATTGGGGAGGAGGAGCTCTCCTTTTATAGGCTAAGGGAGGAGGAATGGAGGGTGGAGATGGGTGGCATGTGTTTTTGATCCAAGGGAGGAGGAGGAGGAGCAAGGAGGAGGTGCCACATGGGGGAGGAGCTCAAGCCGCCGGTTGCCGGTTGCAAGGGGAGGAAGCCGCCGGTTGTGGAGGGGGAAAGGGGGAGGAAGGCCACCCATGACTCATCTTCTCCCCCAAAGCCGTCGGTCACCTTGGCAAATGGATGAGTTTTGTGAGTTTTGTGCAGTCTTTTCACAAAACTATCAGTCCAATTTTGCTCCGGTCTGACTTTGGTTGTTCCTCGGTTGGATTTGATTTGAGTAATTCCTACGTCAGGATCTTGAGATTTCTTCGTTCAGCGTCTGATCTTGACCTTGGATTGACTCTTAATATCTTTTCAGCGTAAAATCCTCTCCTTAGCGTGTTTTCTCTTTAGTCTCTAAAATGCCCTGTAGAAATAAATCGGGACTAACAAGCAGAAGTTAAATAGACCAACAGTCTAATTTGGTGGGTTTTACTGTGTTTTTGATTCGTATAATTATGGTCCATCACACATCTAGCCTATTTATCACATTTATTGGATCTCAAACTTAGAACCGACCTAGTCCATTGAATGTGTATTCTTGAGAACCAATATCATTGCTAGCTTTCGTCTATCCAATCCTCTAAGCATTTTCGTTGAAATACCTTGGATCAAGTTATAGCAAGCACCTTTTAAAAATCTTCGTGAAAAACTTAGACCCTTTGAATGCTCCTTGGTGACTTGAGTTCTCTAACACGGTGCCTTGTTCATGTTTGATTCCCGCACATTCCATACACTTTTTGAACATATTGTCAAGTTTTAAGTGTGGAGTCAAAAGAGGGCGAAAAATAGGCCCCATTCAAAAAAAATTGTTTGCGGTCAAAGAGGGCAAAGCCCCGACTAAAAACTTTCTCAATGATCACGAGAAGTTTTGCTCCAAAATATACAAATGCCGGGGGTTAGGAAGGTAAGTTCCCCTTCGAAAGCATTTGTAGGCCAAAGGCCGTTTCAAAAAGAAAATAAGAAACACTTAAAACTTGACTCTATGTTTTCCTCCATCCTTCATTTGTGCGGGATTCATCATTTGCATTGTGTGCTGGTTAGAATGACTCTTGGACGACCCATGTGCTTGCACGGGAGTTATCACTTGGTCTATGCATGTTTATTGGGAACTCAAGTGTCGAACTCATCTTCCCTTATGGATTATGACTTAAGCGCCTAAAACTTGGGAATGAGTTCTATGTCGCGAACCCATGTACTAGCCCTAGCTAGCATAGGTGAGCAATTGACGCTATTTATATGCAAACTAAAAACTCTACCTCCATTGTATTGCCTTGAAATGAGTAGATCTTTGGATGAGATGATTGATAGCTCTAGTATTGATGACCTTGAATCAACAACCTCAAGGGTACTCAAGTGGTTCAAAAGTTCTCTTGATGATATTGTGATGGTAGTCCTAGCCTTGGTTGAACACTCTTGAATTAATTCTCATGGGATAGGTGCATTTGGGATTTGTGAGTATTCCCTTTTCTGAAAACTCTCACGATACTATAACTCGTCCACTAGGGTAACCTAGGGGTTTAAAGGCTTAATGCATGCGCTAAATGCATTCGTAACGCCTACGAAAAGGAGCTAGTTAGGTTGTATATACTTTCATTTACTTTTCAATAACATGTTTAGGAATAATGATCGAGACGTCGTGAAATCTAGTGAGGCAAATAGACGAAAAACATAGCACCACTAGCATTTCGCCATTTGCACGACCTTGGCATATTTGCATACTTTGTTCGGGACGAACAAATCTTAAGTGTGGAGTGTTGATAAGTCGAGATTTCGACTTATTAGTACCCGCTTTCACTATAGCTTTTGTTCGATTCTGATAATATCTTGATGTCATTTGATCCCTTTTCGTACGTTTCAGGTACAAAACAATATATTATCAGTGTCAAAGCCAAAATACTAAAACTCGGGAAAAACTAGAGGTGTGGAGCAAAATATGGGCAGAATTGCATCTCAAACGGTCGGGTGGGAATTTCCCCTGATCCAACCGACCGGTTGAACAAAGGAGCAGATGGGAGTGCAATCGGCCATGTTGAGCCGGTCGGCTGGAAAAGTCAGCCGGTCGGCTAGATGAAGATCTCAGAGAGGTTTGCAATCGGCCACTTTGAGCCGGTCGGCTGGGCCAGTCAGCCGGTCGGCTAGATGAGATTTCAGAAGGCCTTCACCAAGATCAATCCCACCCGGTCGAGTGGATTTCTTCCAGATTCCCAACCGGTCGGGTGGTCTGCTTATATCTCACCCGAGGCTATAAATAGAAAGTTGCATTTTTGACCTAGAGTGCTGGACTTTTGGGCAAAAATACTCATCAAAGGGGATCAAATCAAGGCCATCAATCAACAACCAACAAAGAAGGAGTGAAGATCAAAGGGAGACATCTAGGATTAACCATCCTATTTTCTATTCCTCTTCTCTTCTAATTTGTTGTATTCAAACTCTACTTACATCATGTTGTCTTACATGATGTGTGAGTAGTTACCTTGTGTTTTGAGGGTGTTGTTACCCTCCTTGGTACTCTCTTGATCATGTATACACATGTTTGATGATTAATCTATGGTGTTAAATTCACATTTGCTATGCTCTTCATTATTGCATGCCACTAGGTGTTTGATGAAATGCCTAAGTGAATTGTTTATCCCAAAACTTGACCTAATAATCTAACGATCTTAGGGATGGTTTAGATGTAGTAAATGTGATCATATCTATGGATTTGAAGTGAACTAGGACTCGAGTTCATGGTATTTACTACTTGGGAGAAATTCCAATGCTAATAAATGCCATGGAATGAACCAATTATCTCGACGGAGTGAGGTTCGAGCTATAAGAGAGCTTTACTAAGAATAGATTCGATTAAGATGGGATCTACCTTAGTCTAAGCTAGGTTCAACACTATCTAACACCTTGAATGCGTTTAATTCTTGTATGTATGATCATGGGAAATGCCAAGGAGGGGCACAACCCCTTGAAACTCTCTTTTGATTGATATTTAACCCTTTAGTGCCATCTCATTGCTTGTTCTTGATTGATAACCATTCTCATAATTGATTTGAAGGAATAGCCGAGTAGGAAACTTGATTCCCTAGCGTATAATCCAATTGCTCCCTTGGGTTCGACACCGGTCTTACCGGTCAAAATATAAATATCTTTTGACTATTGTATGCTAAAAACTACAACGTCAGCATGATATAAAACTGACTAAGTCTGGTTTGCAAAAACATTTTGACATGAAAGACTTAGGAATTGCTCAAAAGATCTTAGGGGTAAAGATAACCAGAAATAGGAAAAATGGAGAAATCTGTTTGTCCCAATCTAAATACTTTACTAAGGTGTTAGATAAATTTGCTATTGTGAATGCTAAGTCTAATGCTATACCCTTAGGAGGGCATCTTATTTTCTCTAAGTAAGATTGTCCTAAAACTGAGCAAGAAAAGAAAAATATGCTGAATGTGTCATATGATGTTGTTGTTGGCTCTATAATGTATGGAATGATATGTACTAGACCTGATCTTGCTTTCTCTATTAGTGTTCTTAGTAGATATATGTCTAACCCAGGCATAAAGCATTGGGAAGCCATGAAATATTTGTTAAGGTACCTGTTAGGGACTAAGGGATTAGGATTAGTTTACAAGGACCATGAACCAAGGGCAGGAATTGTAGGGTATATAGATTCAGATTATGCCAGCAATAGGGATAATAGGAAGTCCACCACAGCTTTCTATTTCACTTGGAATGGGAACTGTGTGTCTTGGAAAAGTCAGTTGCAACTCATAGTTGCCTTATCATCTACAGAAGCAGAGTATATAGCTGCCACAGAGGCAGCAAAAGAAGCCATTTGGTTAAGTGGGATAGTGAAGGAGATTAGTGGGATTAGCGAGCCACCTAGGATCTTCATGGATAGTCAAAGTGCCTTATGTTTGTGTAGGGATCCAGTTTACCATGAGAGGTCAAAACACATAGATGTGAGAATGCATTTCATTAGAGACCTAGTGGAGACCCAAACCGTAAGTGTAGACAAGATCCTTGGAGAGAAAAACCCAGCTGACTTTGGAACTAAAATTGTACCCACTAACAAGTTTGTTTTCTGCAGGGAAAGCTTGCATATTGATGAGGTTGGATGAAGCTCTAGTCTGAGCAATTTTGAAGCCTTAACAGGCTGTGTTGAACCTTAAGCTTGAGGTCAGATGTATCTGACTTTCTCTTTTCAATTTCTTTCATTCAATATCACAACTAGTCTTAGGAGGGCATATGTTGAGAAATATATAATCCCAGTTGTATATTGTGATGATATTGGGACCTTACTTGCGCCATTAGTCCAGTCCAAATGCTTGCATAAGTTTTGCAGGAAAAAAAACTGGTTTCGGTCCATGAGCCCGTGACAGGCTTGCAGTGCCGTGACAGCGGCCGTGACAGGCGTGTCACGGGGGACTCGAAATCTTCTGAGGTTCTTCCTGCCCCGTTACTGCCGTGACAGAGGCCGTGACAGGCATGTCACGGGGAACTTGAAATTCTCTGAGGTATTGCATACTCGTCACTGTCGTGACAACTTCAATCTCCCGTGACAAGCTGCCGTAACTCCCGA
This sequence comes from Rhodiola kirilowii, assembly GCA_033675215.1. NCBI lineage: Eukaryota > Viridiplantae > Streptophyta > Magnoliopsida > Saxifragales > Crassulaceae > Rhodiola > Rhodiola kirilowii. The sequence goes on from CM066194.1 coordinate 5,719,332, forward strand.
AGCTGCGTCGTTTCTACGAAACTCAAGTCAGCTTTAAAGGAATGCGGTCGTTTGGGACGCGCGCGTGTTTCCGTTAATTCTGTTACTCCATCAAGCGGCGTCGTTTTGAAGCAAATTACAACTCAGCATATAAGCAACTCGAATTGGGGATTAGGGCACCAATTTGAAATCCGTTTTTCTCTCTGTCGATTCTCCGAAATTCGACTTCTCTCGTCGCGATCGAAGCTGAAGTCTGCGCATCATTCTCCGGCGTCCGTGGATCGTGGTCTGGCCGCGTTACTGTTCGTCTCCAAGTGCAGAGGGTTGATAGCTTCGGGCAACCTTCGTGAACGAGTCTGGACGGTTTGGGGCAATTTCTGAGCGTGGATTCGAGCTGCAATCGTCAGGGAAGTACTTTAACTTATTGCTTGGATAACAGTGGACTGGATTGATTGCTTATTGTTTGTATTTGTTTTGGTTTTGAGATTGAGTCAATCTCTTGTTTGTAAACCTAATATTTGGTCCCAATAATTTATAAAGAATAAGGTTCGACTAGCATAAACCCTATAATCAATCTCTACAGAGTCTGTAGATGAAATGGAAAGTAATTAATCTTATTGGGATATTTTGCAATCTTTTATAGTAAATATTTCAATTGTAGTTGTTGTCACTTGACTTTAGCCACAAAAGTGCTAAGTCTATATCTATCTTCAATCTTTATCCATAAAAAATATCTTCCCAATTAATGTTTACGATCTGTTGATTAAGGGACTGTATGATTGAGCTTAAATTTATGTTATGTTAATTTAATTTATATTAATTTGTGTTAATTTGTATTAATTTATGTTATGTTATGTTAATTTGTGTTAATTTATGTTATTTTATGTTGTGTTAAATTTGTGTTAATTTATGTTATGTTAATCATGTCATCATCATCATCATCATCATCATCATGGCATCATGGCATCATCATCATCATCATGTCGTCATCATCATCATGTCATCATCATCATCCCATCATCATGTCATCACCATCATTATCATCATGTCATCACCATCATCATATTGCTATTCACCATCATATTACTATTCATCATGCATCGTGTCACCATCATAATCAGTATATTACTATTCATCATCATCATGATCACCATATTACTATTCACACCATTACTATTCATCATATTACTATTCATCATCATCATGATCATCATATTACTATTCATCATATTACTATTCATCACCATCATGATCATCGTATTACTATTCACCATATTACTATTCATCATCATGTCACCGTCATCATCATCATCATGTCAACATCATCACATGATATCATCAACATCTTGTAACCATCATCATCGTGTCACCATCATCATCATCAAGTCACCATCATCACATCAACATCATCATGTCATCATCATCATCATGTCATCACCATCAACATCATCATCATGTCCTCATCATCATCTCATCATGTCATCATCATCATCATGTCACCATCATCATCATCATGTCATCATCATCATGTCAACTTGTCATCATCATCATGTTATCATCATACCATCATCATGTCATCACCATCATTATGATCATCATGTCATCAACATATTACTATTCATCATCATGATCACCATTTTACTATTCATCATCATCATATTACTATTCATCAGCATCATCATCATTTTACTATTCATCATTTTTCTATTCATCATCATGATCATCATATTACTATTCATCATCATCATCGTAGTACTATTCATCATCATCGTAGTACTATTCATCACCATGATGATGATGATGATGCCATGATGGTGATGGTGATGATGATGACATGATGATGATGATGGTGATGATGATGCCATGATGATGATGATGATGATGATATGATGATGGTGGTAATTTATGTTATGTTAATTTGTGTTAATTTATGTTAATTTGTGTTAATTTGTGTTAATTTATGTTATGTTGTGTTAATTTATGTTAATTTATATTAATTTGTGTTATATTGGTTTATATAATACAAATTTAAAGTCCAGAAAACAGACCCTAAGAGATGGACGTTCCTTTAAATCGCAATGCCTATTTTCAAATATTGTAATAAAGGACACAAAATCGAAACATCAAACCAAACAGAACCATGTAAAGTATATATATTCCCACATAAAAGCCCCAACACAAACTATATATGAACATAAGGGTTAAGATCTGGTGAGAAGTGACATTAAGGTGAGAAATAAGAATTTATCTTGTTCATTGATATTATTTAATCAACAGCCACGATTAGTCGAACAAATTTAACAAAATAAGACTAATCTACGGTTACAGGGGTAATTTAGGCACGGACAAATCTCCTAAAACTGCATATCTCGTTTATTTCGAACGAACCCTTTTGCTGCCAAGACGACGGACGGCAATTCGATTCAGCCCCCATCGAATCGGAAGCGAAGGCGATGAACAACGAATCGGAAGACATGGCGCGTAAGACGGCAACCGTAAACGACCATTCGAATCCACCGTCGAAGATGCCGATTCAAACAGCGGGTGAGTATTCTATCTACGATTTAGGGTTTGGTGAATCCATCCTCAATTTGTCGAAGATAAAAGTTCAATTTTTAGGGTTTATCGTTATTCATCTAGTACATATGCGTATCATAATCCGTATCACTAAGCAGTAAGATGCGTAGCATATCGTGTGTTTTGGGAGGAGATGAACTAAATAGCCCTGTGTGCTGTTCTAATGATACGTAGATTATAATCTCGAGCTGGCTAGTTTTTGTTTTAATCAGTTGGGTGGAGTGATTAAAATATGTAACATCATTTGATTAGTGATAGCATATTGTAACAAAATCCGTAGTATAAGTTATCAAGATGTGAAGTGGTCATGCATCATACCATATGATGAAGCATAAATTTAGTTCAGTGGTAGTTAATATCCGTAATTGATAATCATGATGGTTTTCCTTGCAGCGCTTTCAGCAGAATACATAGCGCGGGCGGAACAAACAAATTTCGTGGAGACCTGTAAATCCATCAACTCTGGTAAGTGATATGGAGAAGATTTTGAAACTCGGCATCTGTATTCTGCGTGGATATGAAAGAGAGACTACTCTCAAGTGTTATTGCGCCGTATTGAAACTGCTTCTTACAAGGTACATATACTTTTATTTTCCATCTTTCTTTTATGTAGATACTTGAAGCAGGACATAATCTAATGTTTGCTCATCAGCTTAAAAATGGTAGCCCCCTGAAAAGCATATGGGAAGCAGAGGATAACCTGTCTGCTAAACTTCAAAGTACTCGATCCCATATTATAAAAATCTTATTTCCTCAGTTTTGCATGCATCCTTTTAATTTCTAGTATCCAAATGACATGGATTAGTAGTGTATGCTGTGTGTGCTTGATTTTTTCTTTTAGCGAGTGAGACAGAGTGGGGTAAATATTAGGTAAGGTGAACATAGTGGAAAATGGGTTTAGGCTTCACTCTAGCAAAATTGGATGATTCAGAGTAAACCTGTCAGTCGTCGTCCATCGAGTGGGTAGGGAGAAAAATGTAGATGGTTTTTCATATTCAGGTATCGTGATTTTATAATCTAGCTGATGAAGAGATGTAATAGGATGTTGTTAATCTAGCTTGATACATAAATAAATTTATTCTTTATGGAGGGAAAAAATCCGTAGCTAGTGGGTTATGAATCATAATGGTATCAGTGTAAGTTATGTTCACAATTATAAGACCAAATTTCTCCATAGGTCGCAAGAGGAAAAGGAATCCGGGGAAAAAACTATCAGCCAAAGAAGTACCTGCTAAAGACCAACAATATAAAAAGTGAAAAAAGATTCTTTATCAAACAAGCACCCAGACTCTCAAAGGTGTTGTGTTGTTTCTATTCAATTCATTCGGTCACCACTCAACCAAATTCGGGATAAAGTGTTGAAACGCGCCAATGCATGGTTGAAAAAGAATCCAGACGAATATTATGATGGGAAGACAAATAAAAGCACTGATTGCTGATTTGTAGATTACAATCCAACATATAACTACAAATTTTAAGTTTGTTCCACTTATGTTATGTACAACGTATTTTGGCTAGTATGGTAGGACCAGTATGTTCCAATTTAATGTTGCTCATGTTTTTAATATGATACTCAGATACTAGGCACTGTATTTTGCGCATGTGTATCACACAGGGTTTTGTTATCCGTGTGATGTAATTATAATCCGTATCATTGTAAGCATAATCCATAGCTTTGTAAGCATAATCCGTAGCATAATCCGTAGCAATGTAAGCATAATCCGTAGCAATGTAAGCATAATCCGTAGCAATGTACGCATAATTCGTAGCGTTGTACGCATAATCCGTAATAATGGAAACATGTTTTTCCAAAATCAGGTGATACAAAAATATAAAGAACAATAACCAGTTTTTTTATAAGAAGAATGTAACGTAATGTAAAAATGATACAATCAGATGCTGTATGTGTTATCAAGTCCAGCAAAATTAGCATCTAGATGTTCGGAAGTAGCACCACGCATTCGTGAGTCATTCTCTACTCTCTTTGGACAGGTCCGCTTGTCATGGAGCCCTAACTCGTTGCAATATCCACATGATCTAAGAGATTTCTTGGAGTTCGGGGGCCTCGAATTCTCTTACCGCAACCTTTGTTTCTTGACAAGCCAGGGTTATTGACAATCACGGCTGCTGGTTGTGGCATTTGCAAAACATCCCGAAAATAATCAGCTTTTGTTGCACTGCAAAGGGCACCACCAGATTGAGCAATGTCCTTAACATACTCAAATATGTGATCATGAAACTTCCTAATGGAATCAACATCATTCTTGAAGCTACAGATGGCAGCATTGACATGGAACCATATTTCAGTAAATTAGATTACTCATAGCTATTTCAGCAAACGTGCATAATGTGATATCATTTGATGCCTCATTAATTTCTCAAAAACACATTTCACTTTCAAAGTAGCGACATAATTAAGATTATCATTTCTGACTTCCTATAAGGAATTGTTGTTCAGACAAGTTCTGTGGAGCAGTTCATCAAACATGTTCCATGCATAACTAAATGTCCACTAAATGATGGACATAACCCGACTCAGTCTCTCCTACAATGGCAGTAAAATTACGAATTACAATCATTAAACTCAATCCTTCACAGCCTGCTCTCTTACATGCAGCACTATTAGTCTAATAACATATCTTTAAAGCAGATTCAAAATCCCTAATTTCTCAAAAACATGGATTCAATGTGTGGATCACAACACACTATCTACTGATGCAGATACATACGAGGCAACAATGAGACCATGTAGAAGAACCGACATATATAACATCCAAACCCATGTTCTCTGATTGAATCACTATTCATTGGTACACAAATTCAACTGGTCACCGGTCAGCAACAACAAAAAGCAAGAAAGGCTCAACAACTGAATCACAAATAAAAAAGGCAGAACTCAATAACTTACAAGCTCCGACTTCACAACATGATCATCAGGATGCACTCCACTGCATCTCAATCTCACTGTATCAAATACACACTTTCATTCAAAATCATTACAAGATCAAACTAGAAGATTCTATGGACAATGTACCAAACCTATATCAATACGTAACCCCAAATCGTCCAATCACTCCGAGCATCACTCACCCGTGAAAAGCGCCGACGTCGCCTTGGCGAGTAAAAGCAGCGACTGATCCCGCTGAAGCGGCGTAACTCAGGGATCACATCCGGCTCCGCCAGGGACAAAAACTCCAGTTCGGCGCCAGAGTCGAATTGGTTCAAAGGTAAACAAGAAAGCAAAAGTCATTGGTTTTGCGAAAAGATTAAAACTTGCAGAAACCATTGTGCTGAAAATCGACACAATTCAGTTCGGCACATTACCTGGAAGAGGAAGTCAGCTATGCCGCAACGGCGGACAGTGATTGTGCCGACTCTTTCGAAGTCGTAGTTAAGTAGTGTACCACTTTCCACAACAGCAGCGCTTCCGGGAAAGGCGACCGTGAAGGAGGCGTGGGTGAGCGTGACTGCGTGGGGAACCCTAATGCGTCAATCGTCGGATTGTGAACAACAACAAAATCGATAGACGGAGACGGAGTGAGGAACGAATCAATTTAGGACGACATGGACTGCCTAGGGTTTACCGCATGAAGACAGATACGAGTTTGCCAGACGAACGGAACAGTTGCGAACAAACAGGCACGAATCAGTCTGATATTTTGTTCCGAAAATACCCTTTAACCATAATTATCTTATAATTATATTCCAAATATTCTGTTTAATCACAACCGTTGGATCTTTAAAATCAATGAACTAGATAAATTCCTATTTCTCACAAAATTACACACTTCTCACCTGATCTTTTTCGATGAACATAAATGTGAAGTGCAAAACAATTTCAGTAAAATTGTCAGCCCGAAGTTCATGTCATATACTTAATTTAGTTTTCCTTAAATATATATAAATATGAATACAAAGGCCTGCCATGCAACCTCAGGTACCTTAAAAGAACTTTTGCAATACACACAGGAAAAGCACTATTAGGTAACCATGCATAACCATTCACTTTTTAGAGCTTTCTCCGCCAGAAATCCGCAAGTTGGTTTCCTTCCTTCAAAACTTCTTCTTTTTTATTAATGAAATTTATAGTGGACAAATCAGAATGAAGGTTAAAAGAAAATGTCGGAAAAATTATTTTATTAATTTTTTCGACTCTGTCCAACATAAAAAAAATTCATTTCCTAAGCTTCTTATGAATCAAAATTGTCTTATTAATTATTGATGCCCATAAAATATTGTTACACCATTTAAATAAATGATTATTTAAAGCCATTTGGTCAACTGGAGTCAATAGTCATGATGGTGTTGTTGCAGCCAAATTGAGAAAAGAGAAGCTCAATTGCGCTGCTGGTGAGTTTGCTTGCTAATCTAAGTTCAATTCAAATGTGGAGCTTTCAAGTTTTGGAACTATATGCTGAATTGTTTTCTCTTTCAATTACGGTTGCCTATCGTCATCGACGTGACGACGTATTCTAATCCACGTGATGCAAAATGCAATCATCTCATAGCCACTCACATTCCTATACACAATTGAATAAAATAATTCATTATCAAATGCAATCCTACTACCATAGCCACTCACATTCCTATACACAATTGAATAAAATAATTCAATATCAAGGGGATACGTGGGAGAAGGGTAAAGCTTGGATCAAACCCATTCAATGGCTGTGATGTGTTCTTAGGTTTTTAGCTTAAAAATAATTCTTATTTGAGCGTCCCTCTGCACAACAATTAACATTACTGATATCCCACCAAATTCTACTGCTTCGAAATGGATTCCATCCGCAGAGAAGCTTGGAACAACTTCAACAATTCTTCTCCAAAAGTAAGGGATCTAACCCGGCAGTTCTTCGAATCCATGGACATCAACAGAGATGACCATGTTGACTTCAATGAAATTGAGCTGTTTTTGCAAGAACGAAACCTTCACATCCAGCCCGACCTGCTGAAAGAATTTGATGTGAATCATGATTCCTCCTTGAGTTTCACAGAGTTTATAACCTTCTTTTATATCTTTTTCCTAAAAGCCAAATGCACTCAGTGTAACAAAATGTTGACCATCAAGGAGCGTCGTACCTGCATAGACTGCTTCATGTCAGGCACTGATATTCATAACTACACATATGACATCTGTAGCTTCTGTTTCCATGTTGCACACAGGAACAACCATCAGCACCCTCGATCAAACCTCGTCAAGTTTAAGAAGATGATCTTTGACAGCAACCTACCTGGCCAGTTGGGCAGATTCAAAGCAAGTACTAGCAACAATGGTGTAAGTATTAATCTGTCCTCTACTAATTTAGAGTTCAGTTTTTCAAACATATATTCTCAATTTTCATTTTATTTACAGGAAACTGAGTCCACTCATATGCTTTTCCGAGATTTCATTGACATGTTGACATTATGTAACGGTAGCTTATGCAACGAATGAGAAACAGTTACATAATAGTCCTCAAAACCGTTGGATAATCTTCTGTAGTAGTGATGGTTTAGTTTTTCAAACATATTCTCAAGTGTTCCTCCTATTTATTTATTTACAGGCAACTGAGTCTAGACACATCGCCGCGTTGACTCTTGCAGCTGCTGTTTTGACTTGCAGCATTATGTGATCCACTACTAAAGAATTTGCTATTAAAAATAAATGATGACATATAGTTAACTCATCAAAATTGTATAAAAGAAAACAAGGTGATAACTTCTTCAAAGTTGTCACTTGTTTATTATCCCTTAGTTTGATGAGTTTAAATAAAAATTTGCTGTATTTTATATGGGTTGATATTTATTCAGAATCTTAAGTAGCTCTTTATTTATTTGTATCTTATTTATGAGTAAGTAAATCTATGAGTAGTGGTTTACAAAAGCAGATTTTGTTTAATTATCCAAAGGCAAACCATCCACTTCATGTAAATGGCTAGCTAAATACATAAATGGATCAAAGTTACAAGAGGATAACAACTGATCGCTTGTAAATATAGCGTAAATATTCAAATAGATATTCGAATACTATTGCTAGTCACAATAATCAAAACATTTATAAAGATTCGGGAATTCAGAACCCAACGGATATGTGGTTAAACCAATAATGCTAAAGATTAAACTAGATTGTCTATGCTTGGGAGGGTTTGTTCCTCTAAAGAGGTAGATAGCAGAATTTTACTATCCAAAGAGAGGTTTTATCAACAAAAATGTAAACAATCGATTCAAAGATGACTAGGGATCTATTTCCCCACCTAGACAATCATTGTGACAGTAAATTAGGGACGCTAATGATGAAATCATGTGCACATGTTTAGAATTTAGGCATGCAACATTAACACTAAGTTCAACTTTCGCTACAACTTAATACAAGAGGTCACATCTCGCATAATGCCTCGCACTTTCGCTCTATTGGCATTATAGAATAGGATTGTCTAGCCTCACACTTTCGCTCTATTCACTAGATAATCATATTCTTATTAAATCCAAGTCATTCTCATTAAGATTAGAGTGTCGCCATGTAACACAAAAACCCTAATGCTTCTTCATTTAATTCATTTGAAATCATGCTTTTCAGGGGTTAGCTACATCAAACATGAAATCAAGCAGGATTCCTATTGAGGACTTGTCAAAAACATGTCTAGGGCAATCCGAAACATTAAGTTCAAATGAAGAAGAATCATGTGCAAAATCATTCATCAATAGCATCCATAATATTTACAACGTCAAAAACATGTCTAGGGGATTCATAGATTCCCAACCAAGGTCACTACTCACTCATAATGAGATTACAAGCAAAAACATCAATAAAAGTGCAAACAACCATATGAAAGTGGAGTATAGAACTTCAAAACCAATATGGAGATTCAAGATGTTGTTGAAGCTCTTCCTCCTCTCTAAAACCCCCTGGCGGCTGCTCCAAACCCCCAGAAAAGCTCCCCCCTTTGTTTAGAAACCCTAAGTTTCTATTTATACCTGAACGTTGCAGTTTTTAGTGCATGATCAAAAACATTTATATTTGACCGGTAAGTACCGGGTCGTCCAAGGAGCAAGTCCAAACTTATGAGTACTATTCGATTTCGTTCCGATAAGTCTATCCTAATTGCAAAAGGTTTGATTGGTGAAGTTACTAAAGAAAATAAATATGAACAATGTAAACAAACTAAGGGATCTAGAGAAATGTCACTACCAAGGCAAAGGGTGTACTCTAGAAACCCTTGATTTCGTGCTCCAAACCCTAGCAAAAATCCCCCTCAAAAATCCTCCCTTGAAGCCTTGGTAGCTTGCTCTCTCTAGAAACCTTCAATTTTTCGTGCTCCAAACCCTAGCAAAAAAATCTCCCCTTTCATTTGGATCTCAATTTTCTATTTATAGCACAAAGCTAAAAATCTGATCTTTCAGTTTAGACCCGGGCAGGTCTTCTTCGGACTCGGGCGAGTCTGGATCAAGGTGTATTCGAAGCCGAGGAAGGTGCAGTGAAGACCCGGGCGGGTCAAATTAGACCCGCCCGGGTCTAAGGCTAGCTGAGGCGCAGGACGTTGGGGACCCGATCGGGTGAGACGGGACCCGGGCGGGTGTAACCTTCATTCGAGCATGTTGCAAGGGACACCCGGTCGGGTGAGACGGAACCCGGTCGGGTGGGATTTGGCCTGATTTTCACCCGGTCGGGTGAAACTCCATTTTCGGCACTTTTTGCTCCAAAATCCCAATTTTCTCCTGAGTTTTCGTGTTTAGGCCCTGAACTCAATAATAAGGGTCAAATGGCATCGAATTAGCATCGGGAATGGACCAAAACTCTTCGTAAACGGGTATGTAAATGAGTCGAGAATTCGACTCATCAAAACACTCCACACTTAGAGTTTGATCGTCCCGAGCAAACAATAAAATCAAGCCAAAGAGAAGCAAGTGGCAAAAAGATAAGTCGTTATGTTTAACGCCCATTTGCTCCTATCATCCATTTAATGTCTCAATCTATTATTTCTAACTATTCTAACATATATTTACAATCTAACTCCTTTTCGTAGGTGTTACGAGTGCATTTAGCATATGGACCAAGCTTTAAACCCATAGGCTACCCTAGTGGACGAGTTATAGTCTCGTGAGAGTTTTCAGAAAAGGGAATACTCACAAATACCATATGCACTTATCCCATAAGAATGAATTCAAGAGTGCTTAACAATTAAGGCATGGATTTCTCAAAACTTACTTCACATCCCAAGCTAGCATCACAATCACTATACATTTCAAGAGAGTTTTCAAACCGTTTAAGATCACATGAGGGTGCACATTCAAGGAAATCAATACTAGAGCTATCAAGTGCCTAACCTAGAAGTCTATTCATTTTTGAAGCAAGGCTTTTGAAAAATGGTTAATAGTTTTGCACAAAAAGTGTCGATCGATCACCTATGCTAGCTAGGGCTAGTCCATAGGCTAACGATATAAACTCATTTCCAAGTTTTAGACGCTAAAGTCGTAATCCATAAGGAAAGAGGAGTTTGACAACAAGAGTTCATAAACAATCATAAACCAAGTTTAAGTGAAATCACAAGGGTCGTCCTAAAGCTCAACTTGCTAGCACACAATGCACGTGGTGAACTCACACATGTAAGAGAAGATGGAAGGGCATAAACTCAAGTTTAAGTGTTTTTTTTTTGAAATGGCCTTTGGCCTACAAATGCTTTCGAGGGGGAACTTTTCTTCCTAACCCCCGGCATTTGTATCTTTTTGCAGCAAAACTTATCTTGTACTTCGAGAAAGTTTTTAGTCGGGGCTTTGCCCTCATTGACCAAGTTTTTTTTGTTTTGAATGGGGCTTCGCCCTCTTTTGACTCCACACTTAAAACTTGACAATATGCCGAATGTGAATATGGAATGTGTGAGAAACAACCACAAACAAGGCACGAGGCAAGAGAACTAAAGTCACCTAAAAGCAACCGAGAGGTTTAAGTTTTTCATGAAGTTTTCAAAGTGTGCTTGCTAAAAACTTTTCAAAGCATGCGCGAAAATACTTAGATTGCTAGATAGGCACAAGATAGCAATGAAAATTGATTCATAAGAATGTGCATTCAATAGAGCTAGCTTGGTTTTAGACTCTAAATCATGTAAAAGTGAAATGTAAGCTAGATGTGACTTATAGAAGTTGAGAAATGATAGTCACAAGCCTTTAGTAGTATAACACTCATAAAATTGGGATAAAGCATGATTAATGCAAGTGTCCATTCAAAAATGATAGGCATGACATGATATGAGTGAACTATGCGACTACCCACTCCACACTTAAAATCTAGCTTAGTCCCTAAGCGTAAACAATAAAGAAAATGAGATATAGGTGCAGAGGAACTCCCTTCGATTGTAGATGTGCCCCTCGAATAATAGAGACACCAATGTGCTAAGCTTTATGATACATGATGCAAATACTTTCTTAGATGACAAAAGAACATGAGAGGTTAAACGTAACAAGTGATGGATGTAGAAATAATAACCAACTCAAGTATGAGCAATATGGTATCACAAGGTTACAAGATAACATCATGGCATATATGTTTAAGAGGGTTCAAACAAGGAAAGTAAGTCACATCCTCCAAAATATGCACAAGGTTTCCTAAATGCCCCAAATGTGAAACTAGACTAATAGCATGGTATAACAAGATAGTCCTCGTCTAGTAAACTCAAAGAAGACACGTGAACACTAAGGGGCGACATCATCATGCATTAAGAAATCAAGGGAAAAAATGGGGGGCTTAGCAATGTGAAGTGGAATTGGAGTGAGTAGAACTCACTCCACACTTAAAATTTGACCCACTAGTCATAAATATCACACTCCACACTTAGAGTCTAAGCCACTCAACATCATGTCAAACACTTAATCATAAAGAACGAGAATGAAAAAGTTACAAACCGGGTTACCTCCCGTAAGGACCTAGTTTTTCCTGTCTTGTCAAAGACGTAGCAAAGCGCCCCATAGAATCACTCGCGAGAAGTCCTTTGCTAGGATCTCTTCTCGCGGGGCCTTGGACATTTGGCGTGTCAAACCACCTTCAAATCCCATTTGAATTTCCTCTCATCAAGTATACAATGGACTTTCCTTTGGGATTTTGACCCCTTCAAGTATGATGATCCCTTTAGAGCAAAGGGGTCATGGGAACTTCCTTTCAAGGATCTTGCAAAATAAGGCACGAAGCTTCCAAACTTGTCTCGAGACGTCATAATGAAGAAAGAGTCTTCAAAATTTGTCTCGAGCTTGATGGGCACACCCTCCTTAAGGTTTTCAATTATTTCATTGGGTGCCCAATTCTCAATCTCCCTCATTAAACTTTCGTCTTCTTGAATGCGAGGTGGCTCTTTAGTCACGTCCATGTATACCTCAACAAAGTCTTCATACTTTTGAAGTTCTTGTGGCTCAATATCCTCTTCCTCAATCTTATCCTCATCAAGAATTCGAGATTCACATTTAGGCTCTTCTATAGAGGGAGGGAGGAGTTCTTCTTCATCAATAAAAGTCATTTCCTCTATGCAAGAAGCATCATCCTTGAAGAATTCCTCGTCGGAGAGCCAAGGCGTTGATGGAAAGGTGAAATCTTGTGTGTTCTCAACCCAATGATCTTGAAACATGCTTGTAGTCGAAGATGATGCACTGTCATGTTCCAATTCATCCTCGGTGCAAGATTCACCATCACACGCCTCATGAAAATTTTGGGGAGCCGCTCCCTTGAACTCATCCTCCATTGCTTGATCCCAATTTTGTCTTGAGGCATTAGATTCATGAACTTCTTCTTTTGAAACCTCTTCCTCATCATCCAAGTCCCCATTTTCCATTGCTTGTCGCGCTAATGTGCTTTCCAACACTTTTCTTTGGGCATCAAGTTCATCTAAACGTTGATTAAAAGCTTGGAAATTTTGTAGCGACTTCTCTTGGGATGCAAGGAGTGTGGCAAGCAATGCTTTTATATTAGAGGGCTCACTTGAAGGTTGAGGAGGTGGAGGGTATGGAGGGTAGGAGTCTCCAACTTTAAAGCATTGGCTATCATCCCAATTCGAAGTGTTATAACTAGTCGGATAGCCATGATCTTCCCAATAGGCATTTCGTTGCTCCTCCTCTTGGTCATACTCTTCGTTGTATGAGACTTGTTGGTTGTGGTTGTTCATCCAATAGTCTTCACAATGGGCATTTGGTTGATCATCTTCATAATAATCTCTATTGTGCATGACTTGTTGGTTGTAGGGGTCCATCCTCGCAAAACAATAGAACAAAAGTTAGCAAGAGATATGAGTGAATAGAATGTACAAAAGAAAAGGGAAAAATATTTACAAGAATAGTCCAAATCTCACAAAATCTACTCTAGTGCTCTAGTTAATTCATTGCTCACCGGCAACGGTGCCATTTTGACGTGCATGATCAAAAACATTTATATTTGACCGGTAAGTACCGGGTCGTCCAAGGAGCAAGTTTAAACTTATGAACACTATTCGATTTCATTCCGATAAGTCTATCCTGATTGCAAAAGGTTTGATTGGTGAAGTTGCTAAAGAAAATGAATATGAACAATGTAAACAACCTAAGGGATCTAGAGAAATGTCACTACCAAGGCAAAGGGTGTACTCTAGAAACCCTTGATTTCGTGCTCCAAACCCTAGCAAAAATCCCTCTCAAAAATCCCTCTCAAAAATCCCCCCTTGAAGCCTTGGTAGCTTGCTCTCTCTAGAAACCTTCAATTTTTCGTGCTCCAAACCATAGCAAAAAAATCTCCCCCTTTCATTTGGATCTCAACTTTCTATTTATAGCACAAAGCTAAAAATCTGATCTTTCAGTTTAGACCCGGGCGGGTCTTCTTCGGACTCGGGCGAGTCTGGGTCAAGGTGTATTCGAAGCTGAGGAAGGTGCAATGAAGACCCGGGCGGGTCAAATTAGACACGGGCGGATCTAAGGCTAACTGATGCGCAGGACGTTGGGGACCCGGTCGGGTGAGACGGGACCCGGGACGGTGTAACCTTCATCCGAGCATGTTGCAAGGGAGACCCGGTCGGGTGAGACGGGACCCGGTCGGGTGGGATTTGGCCTGATTTTCACCCGGTCGGGTGAAACTCCATTTTCGGCACTTTTTGCTCCAAAATCCCGATTTTCTCCTGAGTTTTCGTGTTTAGGCCCTGAAATCAACGGATGACTGCTTGTAGCCTGAAATGCAATAATAAGGGTCAAATGGCATCGAATTAGCATCGGGAATGGACCAAAACTCTTCGTAAAGGGTATGTAAATGAGTCGAGAATTCGACTCATCAATACCCCAGTAGTAAAAATCTAATTTTTACGATGTCATGCGAACGCATGAATGGGCCATGCGAACGCATGATGCCCAATTCTGGTCTTGTGCGATCGTGGCTTCGAGCGTGCAATCGCATGATAGTCTCATGCGACTGGTCGGTCTGATGCGCTCGCATGAAATTGGCTTATGCGAATGCATGGTCTGGGAAGTCTGGTCTTGAGCGAGCTCGCATGGACTTCTATGCGAGTGCATGACAATCTCATGCGTCTGGTTTGTGTTGTGCGAACGCACAAATGGTTCCATGCGGTCGCATGAGAATTCCATGCTTCGGGTCTGATCCATGCGAACGCATGGATTGAGTCATGCGAACGCATGGCCTTGAGCAGTTTGTGTTCCGACTTTCATTTTGCCCTTTTTCGCTCCAGAATGCTCGGTTTGCTCCATAATCACTGCTCACTTGTGTTCTCAACTTAAACTCTGTAATTTGCCTGAAATGAACCACAAAGCATCAAATAGCAAGTGAAATCGTAATAAAATGATCGAGACAATAAGCATAGAGGTCGCCTAAAAAGCATATATTTTAGCGCTATCAAATCACCCCACACTTAACGTTTGATCGTCCCGAGCAAACTAATCATGGAGATCAACAACAACATGAATTTTCCTCACTCATCATTGGTTCAAAGAAAAACTCCATGCAGTTACGAAAAATAACTAAAAGTACTAAGAAACAAATACTACTTCTAACAAGCCACTTTCGTAGGCAACACGAGTGCATTTAGCGAATGCACCAAGCCTTTAAACCCCTAGGCTACCCTAGTGGAGGAGTTGTAGTCTCCTGAGAGTTTTCAGATACGGGAATACTCACAAATCCCACAAGAGAACAACCATCCAAATAGGCATTTTAAGTTCACAATTGTCAAAGTACTAGGCAAGGTGTTTTCCATGAAGTTCATAATGTATTCAATTAGATATGTGCATTTCAAACTACATGAGTCCTCTTCAAATCCTTGTGGAACTCATGAATTAGGACATTCAAGCAAATCAAAGCAAAGACTAATGAATCTTTAATCAAGGATTCTAGTCATTTTCTATATTAGTGACTTCAAGGAAACAATCTAATAGTCGCAAAGAAATATTGTTGGATCACTCACCAATGCTAGCAAGGAGGCTAGTCCATTGGCTTGTGAGCTTTGAACTCATTCTCAAGCCTAGGACGCAAAGGTCACTTAGTCATAAGAGAAGAGGAGTTCCAACAATAAGGTTTGTGTATACCCTTGCAAATCATATTATGCCTAAGTATAAAAGAATACGAGGTTCGTCCCTTAGTGAATTCTTGCTAGGAAGTATCAATTGTCTCGTTGGTTTTCATGTTAGAGAATGGTGGAGTAGCCGATTGTCAAGTCTAAGTGCTTCTTATTTTCTTTTTTTTCCTTTCAAATGGCCTTCGGCCTACAAATGCTTTCGAGGGGGAACTTTTCTTCCTAACCCCCGGCATTTGTATATTTTGCTCAAAACTTCTCGTGTACATCGAGAGAGTTTTTAGTCGGGGCTTTGCCCTCTTTTGACCATAAGAATGAAGCATATATTTTTTGTTGGGGCCCATTTTTCGCCCTCTTTTGACTCCACACTTAGAACTTTGACAAAGGGCTAAGTGTTAAAAATAGAGCATGACTGACCAACAAGACAAATCCACAAAATAAGCAAGGTCACTAAGGTCACCTAAAGGCAATCATGGCATGCAAGGGTTTCAAAATTATAAATTATTTTGATTTTATTGCTTTCAAAGATCAACTCTTTAGTCTCAACGAGAAAAAGCTTAGAATAAAAGATAAAGAAGTGCTAGTAGATGCTTTGATCCTCAAGAATGAAAATCAACAATCCAATCCATTAGTCATCTAAAGGATCAATCAAGTGAAATCATGCACGACTAGTTGAATTTAGAGATGAAATTTTTCGAAAATGTAGCATTGCCTAGACTTTTTGTTTTCATTGATAATTCAAAATTTTTGGATGAATTGTGCAGTAGTGTGAGTGTTTTCCCTGAAACATACAAGTTGATTGGATTCCACACATGAAAGTACGTCAAGCAAGCACAAACATCTCATGCATTCAAAACATGTCAAAACATAGGCCACCCCACACTTAGCGATTGCTTAGTCCCTAAGCAATGCATAGAATGTAAAGCAACGAGAGAGTTAAGAAAAACTTCTCTCGTTTGGAGGTAGCCATTTCAATGCAAGAGATGTTGCTATGCGCGTCTAGTTTAACTTGCTCAAAAGACTCGAGTGATGATTCCCCTTTTTCTTCTATAAGATACGAAACTAAAAAATGAGAATGTTAAGCACACGAGGTAGGGAAATCATCATCGTAAGCATGTCAATATTACGCAAGTCAACTCAAAAGGTTATCAAAGGAAATTCCTAAGATGAGCATGTGATCGCATGAGATGACGTGTGCGTTCGCATGAAAGAAGGCAGTCGCATGATTTTCTCATGCGAACGCATGAGTTCATGCGACCGCGATATAAAAGGAATTTTAAACGCTCATGCGCTCGCATAAATGAGCCCGTGCGAACGCACAGTACTAGGTAGTGGCATTGATTTTCCGTGCGGGCGCATAGATTCTATTCGAGCATAACAAAATGAGGAAAAGGGGTATGATGCAAACACATGAAGGGTATCGTGCGAACGCATGGAGCTATGGACAAGAATTTCTAAGCCAATCTCAAATCGTATGTCAACACTAATGCACAACATTTCAACACCCCACACTTATGCCCTATCAAGACATCAAGTTAACCAAGCACATGTTGAGAAATCATTAAATATAGGCATTCACACATGCATAGTTCATATCCTCAAATTCTTACACGAAGCAAATAGAAATCCAATCAAAGTAGATATACTTAAAGATTAGGGGAGAGAAAACACTCACAAGCCAAGTTTAACGTCTTGGCTAAGACGAAGCCGATTCTCCTCTTAGGAGATAGGAAGCACACTTGAGGAGTCTTTTGCTAAGATCCCTCCTCAAGCGGGGCCTTGGACTTGATCGTGTCAAACCACCTTCAAATCCCATTTGAATTTCCTCCCATCAAGCCTACAGTGGACTTTCCTTTGGGAGCATGACCCCTTCAAGTATGAAAATCCCTTAAAAATTAAGGGGCCATGGGAGCTTTTTCCGAATAATCTTGGAAAATATAGCAAGAAGCTCCAAAACTTGTCTCGAGACAAAGTAGTGAAGAAAGGGTCTTCATGACTTGTCTCGAGAATGATGGGCATCCCCTCCTTAAGTTTTTCAATTACTTCCTTGGGTGCCCATTCCTCAATATCCCTTAGTAGACTTATGTCTTCTTGCATGCGAGGTTAGTCTTTAGTCTCTTCCATGAAAACCTCAACAAAGTCTCTATACCCTTGAAGTTCTTGTGGCTCAATATCCTCTTCCTTTAATCCATCATCAACAAGAATTTGGGATTCATATCTCGGCTCTTGTATAGCGGGAGGGGTGAGTTCTTCTTCATCCTCGCATCTTCGTACTTCTCATCGGGACAATCATCTGTAGTGTGCTTCATACTAGAGCATAGAAAACAAGGATTCTTCCCTCTGTCAATCAAAGCATTAACCATACTTATCATGCTATCCATTTTCTTGTCCAAATCACTAAATTGATCTTTTGTCGCATAATTGGAAAAATCTTCATAATAATCTTCATCGTGCATGACTTGTTGGTTATAGTGATCCATCCTCGCAAAACAAGATTAACAAAGTTAGTAAGGGATATGAGAGAAAAAAGAATATACAAGTATTAGAAAAAGAAAAATATTCACAAGAATAGACAAACTAAACAATCTATTAGCACCTAGTTAATTAACCTAGGTGCTAATAAATAAATAAAAATTAACCTATCCCCGGCAACGGCGCCATTTGATCGCTTGTAAATATAGCGTAAATATTCAAATAGATATTCAAATACTATTGCTAGTCACAATAATCAAAACATTTATAAAGACTCGGGAATCCGAGGTCGAACCCAAAGGATAGGTGGTTAAACCAATAATGCTAAAGATTAAACTAGATTGTCTATGGTTTGGGGGTTTGTTCCTTTAAAGAGGTAGATAGCAGAATTTTACTATCCAAAGAGAGGTTTTATCAACAAAAATGTAAACAATCGATTCAAAGATGACTAGGGATCTATTTCCCCACCTAGACAATCATTGTGACAGTAAATTAGGACGCTAATGATGAAATCATGTGCACATGTTTAGAATTTAGGCATGCAACATTAACACTAAGTTCAACTTTCGCTACAACTTAATACAAGAGGCCACATCTCGCATAATGCCTCACACTTTCGCTCTATTGGCATTATAGAATAGGATTGTCTAGCCTCACACTTTCGCTCTATTGACTAGATAATCATATTCTTATTAAATCCAAGTCATTCTCATTAAGATTAGAGTGTCGCCATGTAACACAAAAACCCTAATGCTTCTTCATTTAATTCATTTGAAATCATGCTTTTCAGGGGTTAGCTACATCAAATATGAAATCAAGCAGGATTCCTATTGAGGACTTGTCAAAAACATGTCTAGGGCAATCCGAAACATTAAGTTCAAATGAAGAAGAATCATGTGCAAAATCATTCATCAATAGCATCCATAATATTTACAACGTCACAAACATGTGTAGGGGATTCATAGATCCCCAACCAAGGTCACTACTCACTCATAGTGAGATTACAAGCAAAAACATCAATAAAAGTGCAAACAACCATATGAAAGTGGAGTATAGAACTTCAAAACCAATATGGAGATTCAAGATGTTGTTGAAGCTCTTCCTTCTCTCTAAAACCCCCTGGCGGCTGCTCCAAAACCCCAGAAAAGCTCCCCCTTGTTTATATTTATACCCTAGCCCTAAGTTTCTATTTATACCCCAGCAGTAAAAATCTAATTTTTACGACGTCGATGGTCTGGGAAGTCTGGTCTTGAGCGAGCTCGCATGGACTTCTATGCGAGCGCATGACAATCTCATGCGTCTTGTTTGTGTTGTGCGAACGCACAAAAGGTTCCATGCGATCGTATGAGAATTCCATGGTTCGGGTCTGATCCATGCGAACGCATGGATTGAGTCATGCGAACGCATGGCCTTGAGCAGTTTGTGTTTCGACTTCCATTTTGCCCTTTTTCGCTCCAGAATGCTCGGTTTGCTCCAAAATCACTGCTCACTTGTGTTCTCAGCTTAAACTCTGTAATTTTCCTGAAATGAACCACAAAGCATCAATTAGCAAGTGAAATCGTAATAAAATGATCGAGACAATAAGCATAGAGGTCGCCTAAAAAGCATATTTTTTAGCGCTATCAACAACTTCATCTATGGATCATAATTTAATTGTAATATTGGTCTTCCTGTGGAATTGAATCAATGGTGTGAACACTAACGGTCGAACGAAATCCTGAACAGTAATTTACTGGAAAACCTTTGTGGAGGTGTTTTCTGATTTCAACCTAGTAGTCATTGAGAGAGCGCGCGCCTTCCTAACACTACACTAAACACAAAATTGGGATAAGTACTTTACGTTGAGAATGATCTCATGCCTAAAAAAGATCTATAAGCAGGGTACATACTTGTGTAAAATCAACTAAGGCGACGCCACTTGATCGATCACAAGACCAGCAGAATGAACACGTCTTCGTTTCATACACAAAAATGGTTCTTCGTGAGATAAAATCTTCGGACGGGTCTGTAGATGAAATGGAAAGTAATTAATCTTCATATTTTTGGGATATTTTGCAATCTTTTATAGTAAATATTTCAATTGTTGTTAGGATCGTGGTTAGATAGTCAAAGACTTAAGTTCAAATAGTCAGAGACTTTAACTAAGTTCGGGACTGTTAGGAACCTAACTTAGTATGCAGGTAATTACTCTAATTAATTACACAGCGGAATAAACTTTAAATAGCTTTTATTACTATTTAAACTGTACACTCAATGGTACAAAACTTTGCCTATTCAGTATAAATCTAACTCAGATTTACACAAGCAATCTGACTACTTCCCTGACTGTCTCGTCGACGTCTTCGTAGTCTTGGCACGTCCTTCACTTTCCGGCACCGATCAAGAACAGCTTGATTACACGAATATCACCTTGCACAGCTTGCTTGATATTCTCACTTGGAAAGCTCTCGAGTGTATGTGGATGCGCGCACGGTTCTGAAGAGTTGATCTTCCTTATATAGGTTCTTCAGCAACCGTCAGGTAACTGCCACAGATCATGGCTTGCAACTGCCAACCCATGATCTCCTTGACTTGTAGTGGGGACGTGCCATCACTCCATGATGTGTTTGACTCCCACTGCCAACTGCCTTGACTTCAACTGCTCTTGTTGACCTCAACTGTTCAACCGCTTCGTTGACTTGACCAATACTCTGGTTCTTGATTACTCGGAGACGTCCGCAGGTACTGGATTCCAGCATCACGTCCTTGATTGCTCCAGTAGGTTCCTGACTAACAGAAACTCACGTAAACCATTAAACCGGTTTGTCAATCATCAAAAACTTGTGAGGCCAATGCCTCAACAATTTCCCCCTTTTTGATGATGACAAACCCACACAAGAAAATATTAAATCCAGCACATAATAGATGTTTAAACATGCACACAGCATCACATGAGACAAATTCTCCTTGGGAACATATTCCCCCTAAGTTCCTGCACACTCAGAAACTCAACAATAAACATCCTATTAAGTCAGATTCCAACACAGGTAACCCAGTTTAAATTCCCCCTCAGATTAATACTTCTACCCTTCCCCCTTTTGACATCATCAAAGAAGAGTAAATGACACACAATACAGTCAAAATAAGAGTAAAGATCTGAGATTCAGAGCAGTTCAACAATGGCATGCATAAAACTTCAAAGATAAAAATGGCAGTCATAACACGCATGTCGAACAGAGTTTTAACCGTTCAAAACAAAGAGGATAAAATTAGGGAGGAGGGGCAAGGATTGGGAAATTCCGTAGAGGAACTGATCTCGGCATTCTCAAGGACAAACCAGATCATCCCGTGACTGAAGGACTTCAAAACTTTTCAACCAGGGCTGTTAGTTCATCCTTCATGTCTTCAATAGCTTCCTTGACTTCCTTTTTGAACTCCCTCATTTCAGTTCTGATCCCCCTTAGTTCTGTCTTCACATCAGATATTACTTTTTCAAATACCTTCAACAGTTTAGAATCTTCATCTTCAGCTTCATCCTCTGATTCAGGCTCTTCCTCAACCTGCTGCAGAATTGGCTTAGTCTTTGGTTTGGGTTCCTGAACAGGAGCCTTGATCCATCCTTCAACTTGGTCCTTGACCAGATTCATTTTCCTGAAGACATCAGGGTCGAACTCCTTTACAATCTGCTCCTCCACTCCAGAAGTGACTTCATATAAGTTACGCTTCTCAAGAACCCTTTTTATCACTCTCGAATACCCAATCTGGGTAAGACCTTTGAGATGATCAATCTGATGGATTATCAGCTTTGGCAGATTTATCTTTTCTCTGTTCAACAGCTTTTCCAGTAACAGCAGGTCTTGATGTTGGACATAGGAAGGCTTCACTCCCCTTTGCAAGAAGTTGCTCACCAGAAATTTGTGAAGGATCTTCACATTTGGTTCCATGCATTGAGTGCTGATACCGACTTTCTTCTGGACAGTTTTCAATTTGCAGATTTTCTTTATCAATTTCTGCTTGTCACCCAAATCCTTTGGCCATACACTGGTCTTGCAAAAATAGTCGAAGCCCTCATGCTCCAACCCCAGCAAATCTGCCAACTCAGTGCTTGACAGTGTGAATTCATTTCCCCTGAAATTCACCTCCAAGATGGGCACGGGACCATCACTCAACTTCAAGTTTTGATAGAAGTCTTCCACCACTTCCGGACACACAACGTCCTTATCCGCACACAGATTCTCCCAACCTTGTGCTTTCAGCAGGTCCAGGACCTCTGTCAGGTCTTCGTTCTCCAAGAACTCTTCAGAACATTCTACTTCCTGCAGAATTTCTTTTCCAGACTTGGACCTCCTTGGCCTTTTAACAGACTTTGCAGCAACAGCCTCTTCCTTAACAGTTATTTGCTTCCTTTTTCCAGTTTCCCGGGTTGGCTGTATCCTTATGGGCAACTCCTTCTTCTTCCTTTTAGACACTGCACCAGTTGGTTGGACAATCTCACAGTCCATATCGTCTGTTCCTTCAGATTTGTTGAACTGGGCAATCTTCCCCATTGCCACCAGCTCCTCCAGTATTTGCTTTACAGCAGCTATTTCTCCTTCAACTGAGGGGTCAAATGCATCTATTTCATTGTTCCAGTATTCAGAATCCTCCGATTCTTCAACCCCTTCTGGGTTCCTCATGGTGACAGCCTCCATGATTTCAACTTCTGTTTCTTCTCCTTCCATAAAGCTGCAAACACATGCACATCCTCCAGATTTTACTTCTTCCAACACAGCAGCACTATCTCCACCACAAGCCAATCCAGACACATCAATGACTTCCCTTTCACCAATGCTTCCCACACCAGCACAATACTCCAAAAACCGTTCTAATTTAGGGTTAAAAATAGTGATTTGAAGATGCGACTTACTTGAGTTTAGCATCTCTGCAATTGCGCTTGGGATTTCATACCGAGTGCCGCCGATTGTGTATGTCTCCATGCCATTGACTGATTGTGAAGCCATTAGAGTTGCTTGCGACTGAGTCGAGACGATTGAAGAAGATGACTTCGGATTTCCTGCTTTAGGGTTTTGGAAGTTGTTGAGTGAGCGAATGAGGAGATATGATTTTAAATTTCCTTTAAATTCAAAATCCTGTCATTATCTCCTATTAACTCGCGTGCACGTATCACACAGAAACCGTCCGACTTCCAAGGCATTTTCACTGACGGGTCTTCTCAATCATAACTGCACTGAACCAGTTCCTTCACAGCTGAAAGTCTTCAACAAGTTCCTCAGTCACAGAGATATCCATTCTTGACGAAGAGAATGCCAGACCAGTTCCTTGACTATGGAATTTATCACAAGGGACACTGTGGTGGTTCGGCTTACCATAAGGGTATTTTGTGAGAAACAAGTCACCACAGTTGAAAACACTCACTCACTTATATATTCATGTCAATGAGAAATCTAGCAGGTGTTCACACACAGGACATATGCAAAGGCCGGTGGTTTCACATACTTCCTTCATGGGGCGAATGGCATCAAAATCCGGAAGTAGTGGGGCATAAAAATATTGCTGTTCAACTATGCATGTACTATGTCAAATTTATCAATGAAGTAATAGCACACACACAAATTCACTGCTCAGGAACTTCAAAAAATCACTCTCGTAAATGACAGCATGCATGTTAAAGACTCTATTCTTAGTCAATCATTGAGAGAGGATTCGAAGTACCTCACTGAGGACTCATTAAACCGAGCTCCATTCTCAGTTTTTCAAATGCATCCTTGTGTAACGCTTTTGTGAAAATATCAGCTACCTGATCTTCACTTCTGCAGAAACTGACAGTGACTAGTTCCTTTTCAACACAGTCTCTAAGAAAGTGATGTTTAATTTCTATGTGCTTAGATTTACCGTGTTGAACAGGGTTTTTTGCAATACTAATGGCACTAGTATTATCACAAAAAATTTGAACTTGATCAAAATGTAAATCGAAATCACTTAGCTGATTCCGAAGCCAAAGTATCTGAGCACAACACGCTGCTGCTGCAATGTACTCCGCTTCTGCAGTTGATAATGCCACTGAGTTCTGCTTCTTTGATCCCCAGGAGACTAAGCAGGACCCAAGGAATTGAGCCATTCCAGACGTGGACTTTCTGTCAGTCCTATCTCTCACGAAGTCTGCGTCTGTGAAGCCTTCCAGTCTGAGGGACTTCACCCTTGGATACCACAGGACCAACTTCTCCGTACCCTTCTGGTATCTGAGTATGCGCTTCACTGCCTTTACGTGCGACTCTCTTGGTTCAGCCTGGAACCTGGCACACTGACAGACACTAAACATGATGTCAGGTCTTGAGGCAGTCAAATAAAGTAACGAACCTATCATCCCTCGATAGATCGTTGCATCTGACTTCGGTGATCCATCATCCTTCACCAGGGACTCGTTCGGAGAACTCGGAGTGTTCACATGCTTGGAACATCCCAATCCGTACTTCTTCATGACTTCACTCAGGTACTTCTGTTGTGAAATCTCCGTACCATTCTCCAGCTGCCTAACTTGAATACCAAGAAAGAAGGTCAGCTCCCCTACCATGCTCATTTCGAACTCGTTCTCCATGAGTTTTGTGAAAGACTTCACAAGCTCGTCACTTGTGGATCCGAAGACTATGTCGTCCACATATACCTGCACAATAAGTAGGTGTTTATTAGTCCTCAAGACAAATAAAGTCTTATCTACCTTACCTCGCTCATATCCGTGAGCCAGCAGGTATTCCGATAGGCGCTCGTACCACGCCCTTGGTGCTTGTTTTAAACCATAGACGGCCTTGTCAAGGACATACACCCAGTCCTGACGATCTGGATCCTCAAATCCCGGAGGTTGTTCCACGAATATTTCCTCCTTGAGATATCCGTTCAGAAACGCCGTTTTGACATCCATTTGATGAAGCTTAAAACCAAGCTGCACTGAGTACGCTATCAACAACCTGATAGCCTCTAGTCTTGCCACAGGCGCGAAGGTCTCTTCATAGTCAATGCCTTCCTGCTGTGAGTATCCTTTCACCAAACGTCTGGCTTTGTTCCTGACCACTTCTCCCTTGGGATTCAGCTTGTTCTTCAGGATCCAGCGGGTGCCAATGACCTTACGTTTTTCTGGCCTAGGAACAAGTCTCCAAACCTTATTCCTCTCAAACTGATGCAACTCATCTTGCATTGCTTGAATCCAGTCTGAGTCTTTCAGTCCTTCTTGAATTGTCTTCGGCTCAATCAACGACACGAAGGCATTCATGACAGTTTCCCCCTGAACAGCAGCATAACAGACGTAATCGCAAAGTGCGCTACTCGGCCGCCTGACTCGAGTACTTCTCCTTAACTCAGTGACTTCCTGAGTCTCTTGGTTTTCCTCGGGTTCATCATCAGCCTCAGCAGCTTCATGAACTTGCTCGTTTCCTTCAGCTTCCTGCTCTGGTTCCGCAATATCAGGAACTTGCACATTGACTTGCTCAGGTATTTCCAGATTCTCTGGAACATCTTGTCCAGGTATTTCCAGATTCTCTGGAACATCTGCTGTTGGATCATCCCTCGGACGAATTAGCTCAAATCCTTCATCATTATCAGCAACCTGAACATCAGGAACATGTCCAGAATCCTTTCCCATGGATTCCTCATCGAAGATGACATGTACGCTTTCCTCAATCAGCTTGGTCCTCTTATTGAATACTTTGTAGGCCTTACTATGCAGGGCATATCCTACGAAAATTCCTTCATCACTTCTTGGATCAAACTTCCCTAGCTGATTTTTCCCGTTGTTGTGGACGTAGCACTTACTGCCAAAAACTCGAAGATGCGATATGTTAGGTGTCCGACCATTCAGCAACTCGTACGGAGTCTTATTGAGAGTAGGCCTCAGATAACAACGGTTGAGGACGTAGCAGGCTGAATTCATTGCCTCTGCCCAGAAACTTCTTGCCAACCTGCTTTCTATCAGCATCGTTCTGGTCATGTCCTCCAGAGTTCGATTCTTCCTTTCAACTACCCCGTTTTGCTGTGGAGTCCTCGGCGCTGAGAAATTGTGATCAATTCCTTGATCACTGTAGAACTCTGTAAACTGTCCATTCTCGAACTCAGTACCATGATCCGATCTGATACTCTTCACCTTGAGACTGAATTTTCTTTCAGCGAGTTTCACCCACGTCTTGAAGCAGTCAAAGACTTCGTCCTTTGACCTGATGAAGATCACCCACGAATATCTAGAATAATCATCAACTAACACGTACACATATCGATTACCTTGTCGTGACTGAACTCTCATCGGTCCACATAAATCCATGTGTACTAAGTCAAATGCTCTTGACGTACTGATTGCATTCTTTGAGTGGAAGGATCCTCTAGACTGCTTTCCTTGCGTGCAAGCACTGCAGACATGATCAGGTACCTCACTGATCTTTGGTAATCCAATTACCAAGTTCTGATTCTGCAACCTTTTCAACAATCTGAAGTTTACGTGTCCCAACCGACGATGCCACATCTCGGTTTCATCAGCTCTGGACGACAGACACAAGTATTCTTCTGGATCAAATGACGAATCCACAAAATAAACTCTGTCAGCACATCTCCCACGTAGAAGAACCTGACCTGTGGAGACACACTCAATAGAGCAATCATCAGCTGTAAAAACCACCTTGTTTTTACCTCCACGGCACAACTGTGAAACACTTAACAGATTAAACTTCAACCCATGAACAAAACTAACATTATCAACACTTACCTTACGTGATAACTGTACCTTACCTGATCCGATGACCTGACACTTACTTTCATTTCCGAAAGTTATGGAGCCACCAGAATGATGTCGTAGAGAGGAGAACTGGTTCATCTTCCCGGTCATATGACCTGAGCATGCACTATCTATAAGCCATGAACTTGTTCCTCTCTCGACCTGCACATAAACAATCAGGTTTTAGGAACCCAAACAAGCTTAGCCTTTTTGGGTTGAGATGAAGATTTAATATTAGAAGCATGAATTTTTGAAACTGCCAGTGAGTGAGATACATCCTTAACCACTCTGGAACTTGACGAGTCATTCCCTGCTCCAGCTTTCCTTCTGCTCTTGACTTCTGAGGAAGTTCCAGACTTGGAGCTTGACTTCCCTGACGATTTCTTCGAAGTGTTTTTCCATCCTTTACAGTTTCTCTGACTGTGTCCCTCCTTCCCACAGTAGAAGCAGACCTTTTGCTTCCTGAAGTCTATGTCCTTTGACTCGGAGACCTTCTTTTTCTGTTTCCCGAAGTCAATTGGAATAGGACTTTTCTTCCGATTGAGTTTCTTCCAGATGTGAAACCCCTTTCCATAGGTTTTGCTATCATCTAAATCAACCTTCTGTTTGGGAGTAGGACTCTGTTGAATCTGTCTGTGCACAGGTTTGGCAATGGTCACTTCCCCATATCCGAGACCTGACTTGGTCTTCGACTTCTGCTTCTCCTTTCCTTTCGGAGAGTCATAGAACTGATCATCTGAGCCAACAACCCTTTTACCTTCTGCCTTCTCTAGTCTCCTAACTTTTAAGGACAGTTGATGGTTTTCCTCAAACATCGACTTCATCTGTTTGTCTTGATCAGCCACAATTCCATTCAGTTCCTCAGCCTTGAGAACCAGTTTCTTGATCATTGCAATGCACTGAGATCGAGAGTAGTAACCTGAATGTGAATCACTAGGACTACAATCTGTAGATGATTCATTGGAGTACGTCTTCTTAGATGAGGAGGTGGACGACAACGTCTCTGATTCTGATGTACTTCCTTTAGCCATCAGACACACATTTCTTCTCAGATCACCCATGTTGTTGTCTTCGTCCGAGTCTCCCCAGGCGAACATGACTTTCTTACCTTTGTCATCCTTCTTCTCATTCTGCTCAGCCCGAGCCTCATCATTTTTCAGTTTATAGCAGTCCTTCCTGTAATGACCTTTCTTTTTGCAGTAAAAACATTCCACGTCCTTCTGGTTGTTTTTGTTGCTGGACTTCCGGCCTGAGTTCTTGTCATCAGTGACTCTGTGGGCCTTTGACATTACTTCACGTTCCTCAGTCCGTGAGGATTCCTTTCCTTTGTTTCTGCCGAAGTCTTTTCCTCTGAACTTCTGGTATCTGGAATTTTCTCCAACTAATGCAACTTGTCGAGCAGCCTTCTGAGGTTCTCGACTCTCCATTTTAACATCATCAATGGTTTTGTTACTGACCAGTGCAGCAACAAGTTCCTCCAATGAGCTCTCCTTGGTGCTCGGCAAAGCAGCCAATGTCCTTGAGATGTCGTCCCATTCTGGACTTAACCCCTGCATGAACCTATGGGTAATCTCCCAGTTCTTGTACCTTCTCCCAAGGTTGTTGAGTGTCCCCAGACAGTCTTGGAATCTGGAGTGGTACTCGTGCAGTGGCTCGTTCTTCACTTGTCTCAGTTTATTGAACTCTGTTTGAACCGCCAAGATTCTGTTTCTCTTCACGTCCTTCGACCCTTCATATATCTTCTTTAGAGAGTCCCAGATGTCGCTTGGATCCTTGTACTGAATGACCTTCTTCAGATCTCCAGGTTCCAGAGCGTTGTGAAGAACCCGCAATGCCCTTGCATTCTTCTCGAGTTTCTTGTAGTCCTCCGTGGTGTACATGACTCTTGGCTTGAGTTCTGTTGCACTTCCTTCTATGTAGACATACTGTTGACCCTGTTCAATAATCTGCCAGACCTCCCCGTCATACGCCATGACGTGGGCTTCAAATCTGGTCGCCCAAGTCTCATACTCGCCCGGCTTGAGCTTTGGAGGATTTGAGATTGAATCTCCTGACATTCCTGCAATTCTAACCAAAAATCTAGAACCTTGGGGCTCTGATACCAAATGTTAGGATCGTGGTTAGATAGTCAAAGACTTAAGTTCAAATAGTCAGAGACTTTAACTAAGTTCGGGACTGTTAGGAACCTAACTTAGTATGCAGGTAATTACTCTAATTAATTACACAGCGGAATAAACTTTAAATAGCTTTTATTACTATTTAAACTGTACACTCAATGGTACAAAACTTTGCCTATTCAGTATAAATCTAACTCAGATTTACACAAGCAATCTGACTACTTCCCTGACCGTCTCGTCGACGTCTTCGTAGTCTTGGCACGTCCTTCACTTTCCGGCACCGATCAAGAACAGCTTGATTACACGAATATCACCTTGCACAGCTTGCTTGATATTCTCACTTGGAAAGCTCTCGAGTGTATGTGGATGCGCGCACGGTTCTGAAGAGTTGATCTTCCTTATATAGGTTCTTCAGCAACCGTCAGGTAACTGCCACAGATCATGGCTTGCAACTGCCAACCCATGATCTCCTTGACTTGTAGTGGGGACGTGCCATCACTCCATGATGTGTTTGACTCCCACTGCCAACTGCCTTGACTTCAACTGCTCTTGTTGACCTCAACTGTTCAACCGCTTCGTTGACTTGACCAATACTCTGGTTCTTGATTACTCGGAGACTTCCGCAGGTACTGGATTCCAGCATCACGTCCTTGATTGCTCCAGTAGGTTCCTGACTAACAGAAACTCACGTAAACCATTAAACCGGTTTGTCAATCATCAAAAACTTGTGAGGCCAATGCCTCAACAATTGTAGTTGTTGTCACTTGACTTTAGCCACAAAAGTGTTAAGTCTATATCTATCTTCAATGTTTATCCCAAAAAATATCTATCTTTAATCCCAATTAATGTTTACGATCTGTTGATTAAGAGATGGACGTTCCTTTCAATAGCAATGCCTATTTTCAAATATTGTAAAAAAAGGACACAAAATCGAAACATCAAACCAAACAGAACCATGTAAAGTATATTTTTTTTTTGATTGTGTATGTAAAGTATATATATTCCCACATAAAAGCCCCAACACAAACTATATATGAACATAAATGTGAAGTGCAAAACAATTTCAGTAACATTGTCAGCCCCAAGTTCATGTCATACTTAGCCCTGTTTTTTGGAGTTTAAATTTGTGTTATATAAATCAACATAACACAAATTAACATAAATTAATATAAATTAACATAACATAACATAAATTAGCACAAATTAACATAAATTAAACTAACATAACATAAATTAAATTAACATAACATAAATTACCACCACCATCATATCATCATCATCATCATCATGTCATCATCATCACCATCATGTCATCAACATCTTCATGCATCATGCATCATCATCATCATCATGGTGATGAATAGTAATATGATGATGATGAATAGTAATATACTGATGATGACATGTCATGATCATGAACAGTAATATGATGATAATGATGGCGACATGATGATGATGAATAGTAATATAGTGAATAGTAATGTGATGATGAATAGTAATATGATGGTGAATAGTAATATGATGGTGAATAGTAATATGATGACATAAATAGTAATATGATGACGATGGTGATGACATGATGATGAAGAATAGTAATATGATGATGGTGACGAATAGTAATATGGTGAACAGTAATGTGATGATGATGATGAATAGTAATGTGGTGGTGAATAGTAATATGATAAATAGTAATATGATGATGGTGATGACATGATGATGATGAATAGTAATATGATGATGATGAATAGTAATATGATGATGATGAATAGTAATGATAACATGAATAGTAATATGATAATGATGATGATGGTGATGACATGATGATGATGAATAGTAATATAAACAGTAATGTGATGATGATGATGAATAGTAATATGATGATGATGATGATGATGATGGTGATGACATGATGAATAGTAATGATGACATGAATAGTAATATGATGATGATGATGATGGTGATGACATGATGATGATGAATAGTAATGATGAATAATAATATGGTGATCATGATGACGATGAATAGTAATATGGTGATCATGATGATGTTGAATAGTAATATACTGATGATGATGATGATGAATAGTAATATGATGGTGAATAGCAATATGATGATGGTGATGACATGATGATAATGATGGTGATGACATGATGAAGGTATGATGATGGGATGATGATGACATGATGATGATGATGATGATGATGATGACATGATGACGATGATGACATGATGACATGATGATGATGATGATGATGCTGATGATGCTGATGATGATGGTGAGATGATGCCATGATGATGCCATGATGATGATGATGATGATGATGACATGATTAACATAACATAAATTAACACAAATTTAACATAACAGAAATTAACACAAATTAATATAAATTAACATAACATAACATAACATAACATAAATTAACAC
Organism: Rhodiola kirilowii; assembly: GCA_033675215.1. Taxonomy (NCBI): domain Eukaryota; kingdom Viridiplantae; phylum Streptophyta; class Magnoliopsida; order Saxifragales; family Crassulaceae; genus Rhodiola; species Rhodiola kirilowii. The sequence continues at coordinate 5,751,135 of CM066194.1, forward strand.
AAATTAACATAAATTAAATTAACATAACATAAATTTAAGCTCAATCAAACAGCCCCTTAATTTAGTTTTCCTTAAATAGAGATGCACTCAAATGAGAACACCCTCTTAGGCTAAGAACATGAGAATCATTCTCAGCCACTCATTTTGTAGAAATGAGTGGTCCAAAATGCACCACGTCATCTACTATGCACTTTCTGCTTTTTACTATGCACTTGCTGCTTTTACTATTTACACTTTTGTCTTTTACCTATAAGACAAAGGTGCAAAATGGTTCTCATGTTCTTAGCCTAAGAAGAGTTCTCATTTGAGCGCGCCCCTCCTTAAATATATATAAATATGGATACAAAGGCCTGCCATGCAACCTCAGGTCCCTTAAAAGAACTTTTGCAATACACACAGGAAAAGCACTATTAGAGCATCCCCATCATGTTTTTGGAGCATAGAAAGTGAGCATGGGAGATGATCAAAAAAATCATGCACCCCACCATGATTTTTTTTATCATAAAAAAGATCATCACATGATTTTTTTTAAAAATGAGCATCTCATGCTCTTTTTTTGTGTTTTGAGCATGAGAATGAGTCAATCGCAACGCGACACGTGTCCTGTGTAAGAAACAGTACAGTTTTTATTTTGATCTTGCAACGAATATATCTTTTAAATTACAAAGTAAAAAAATCAAAATAAATACCAATATTCATAATTTTTTGAGCTCTATAAAACGAGATACAATTTGATATATTTTTATTAATCTTAACATTTATGAGCTATAATTTATCTAGTGATGAGAGAGGCTGATGATAAACTTTTTTTTTATCATTAGTGGGATGCATGTGATTGAAAAACTATGAGGGATAATTAGATGAGAGAGATGGATGATATGATTTTTTTGATCATGGTGGAGGATGCTCTTAGGTAACCATGCATAACCAATCACTTTTTAGAGCTTTCTCCGCCAGAAAATCCGCAAGTTGGTTTCTTTCCCTCAAAAATTCAGAATGAAGGATAAAAGAAAATTTCGGAAAAAATATTTCATTAATTTTTTCGACTACTCCAAAAAAAAATCATTTCCTAAGCTTCTTATGAATCCAAATTGTCTTATTTACATGATGCCTATAAAATATTGTTACACCATTTAAAATAAATGATTATTTAAAGCCATTTGGTCAACTGGAGTCAGTAGTCATGATGGTGTTGTTGCAGCCAAATTGAGAAAATAGAAGCTCAATTGCGCTGCTGGTGAGTTTGCTTGCATCTAAGTTCAATTCAAATGTGGAGCTTTCAAGTTTTGGAACTAAATGCCCTTCAGCCATGTCCATGTGTGGAAGTTTATTACGTACAACGTAGTATTTTAACTTTGGAATTGGAACTTATCAATGAATAAAACAAAACAAAAGACACACTGGAAAGTGGACCTGAGAGAATATTTCTCCGGATGAGTTTTTTTGTTGTTGATGGGTACAAGCTGTACAAAAGTTGGACACCGACTCATCAACGACTCAATTCGGTACATAAATTCCAATTGAAGTCCAGGCCAACAGGGGCCACCCATCCTCGTCATGAAAAAAACTATCAAAGAATGTGAATCCATACCCAAGAGTATGGACAAGCAACCTATTTTCAGTTACATATATAGTACTCCTACTTCATGTGCCACTTGGATTGGCAAACCATTGAATAATTCTCCTTTTCTCCCATCGCCACTCTCATTCACAATTTTCGCCCGCCTTTTGTGATAATTACATATTCATGGTTAAGTGCCGCGTTCCTAGATTTCATTGTGTGTGTGTGTGGACTATTAAGAATAAAGGCTCAAATGTTAATGCCTAGTCTAGTTCAAATAAGCCCAAAGAAGATGACCCAAGAAGTAAGAGCCCAATCCAAAGAGAAGATTCTTCTAGAAAATTATGGAGAAGTGTAGAAGAGGAAGAAGAAAAGACATAAGTGTAGAGTTTTCTAGATGTTCTATTTTTGGCCATTGGATCAAAATGATCCTAGCCATTCATTTAGTGTATGGACTAGTATAAATAGGTGCGTCATGTAAGTGGTAAATCACTCAAGTTCAAAGAGTGATCTCCACCACAAGTTAGAGAGTCTTAGTGAGGTTTTCCTTTGTAAGAGTTTTCGTTCAATAAATTTCTCCTTTTGTAAGTGAGTTTCTCAACAATTTGGTATCAGAGCTAGGTGGTCGGGGACCGACGAGAAGCGTAGGAGCATCGCTAGAGGAGTATAGCGAGAAGCACAGTCGGGGACTGTCGAGAAGTCTTTGGTCAGGGACCAAGTAAGGTACGCTCTAAACTCTTGCTCTTATGGCGGACTTTGGTGGTTCGGTTAGTGCAATGGAGAAATTGAACGAATATAATTATCGAGACTGGAAATCATGCATGAAGTCATATTTAAGAGGGTATGAACTATGGGAAATTGTCGCCGGTAGTGAAACCTCACCACCATTAAATGAGAAGAAGGATGAATATAAGAAATGGGATATGAAAGCGGGTAGAGCATTATATGCAATTAAGACAACAATAGATAAGAGTCTATTAGCGCGCATAGAGGACGCGGAGACACCGAAGGAGGCTTGGGATACCCTTGAGTCACTTTTCTCAAAGAAGAATGTTGCTCGTCTTCAACTACTTGAGAAGGAGCTGATGAACGCCTCGCAAGGTACGATGTCAATAAGTGAATACTTTCTTAAAGTAAAAAATCTATGTCGTGAGATGGAGCAATTAGATCCAAAATCAAAGTTCGGAGATGATCGTATTCGGAGGATCATAATTGGCGGTCTGAAGGCAGAGTACAATGCCTTTATATCGGCAATTCAAGGATGGCACGTACAACCATCATTGATCAACCTGGAGAACTTGCTGGCCAACCAAGAAGCTCTCCTCAAACAAATGACTGGAATGTCAATAAGAAGTATGGAGGAAGCATTATACACCAACAGTAGAGGTGGTCACTCACAAAGATGTGGCACTACGAGGCAAAATAATCGAGGAGGTCATCAAAGAAGGAGCATCCAAAGAGGGGGAGCTCAACAACAACATGGGAGAGGCGGAGAACAGCAAGGACCCATCCAACAATCTGACGATAAGTGCTACAACTGTGGAAGGAGAGGTCACTTTGCACGAGAATGTAGAAATAGAAGACCAGCTCATGGAAACACAGCAACACATCACTATCATAAGGATGATAGTGAAGAGGAGTGGGATTTTGAAGCGGCATTCGCAGTTGATGACCTCGCGGATTAGGAGATTGACGTCAGTGATAAAGTATCACTAAATAACATGGCGGTTGATGAGGTGGCTCTTGCTGCAACCAGCATGGGTAAGATCGACTACGACAAAAATTGGATTGTCGATTCAGGATGCTCCAATCATATGACTGGTGATAAGAAGAAGCTTTTGGGAATGTCTAAGTACGCGGGGCGTAGACAGGTGGTGATAGCCAATAACTCAAGACTCCCAATCACCCACATTGGAGAGACGATATTCACACCACAATGCGGCAATACGGAGGTGCAGCTGGAAAAAGTGTTTCACGTGCCCGGGATGAAGAAGAACCTCTTATCCGTCTCTCAACTCGCAGCTTTGGGTAACTATGTAGTATTTGGTCCCCAAGATGTGAAAGTTTACCGTGACATCAAGATATCGGGCACACCCGTGTTAGAGGGGCGCAAGGTTGAGTCTATCTACGTGATGTCAGCTGAGATCGCATAAGTAGATAAGACTCGGAAGAATGAAACTACAGACATATGGCACGCACAACTAGGGCATGTGAGCTACCATAAGCTCAAGGCGATGATGAGTAAGTCCTTACTAAAAGGTCTTCCTCAACTGGAAGTTTGCGTGGATACTGTGTGCGCCGGGTGCCAATTTGGAAAGGTGCATCAACTATCTTATACGGAGTCGGAGCATAAGGCTAAAGAGCCATTAGAGCTGGTACGCTCAGACGTATTCGGTAAGGTCGCTCAACCTTCTATCAGTGGATCATTATACATGGTTACATTTATTGATGACTACTCAAGATACGTCTGGGTATACTTCATGAAAGAGAAGTCGGAATTATTAGAAAAGTTTAAAGAATTCAAGATGAAGGTGGAGAGTCAGATTGGGAAGAAAATCAAGTGCCTGCGCACGGATAATGGTGGAGAGTATCTATCAGGGGAGTTCTCAAAGGTATCTCCAGGAAAATAAAATTTGACGACAGTTGACTTGCCCTGGAACACCGCAGCAGAATGGTGTAGCTGAAAGGAAAAATCACCACCTTGCAAAGATCTGTAGAAGTATGCTGCATGCGAAAAATGTACCAGGAAGATTCTGGGCTGAATGTATGAAGACAGCAGCGCATACCATGAAGATTCTGGGCTGAATATATGAAGACAGCAGCGCATGTCATCAACAGACTTCCTCAGGAGAGATTAGGGTTCACCTCACCCTATCAGAGGTTATGGCACACGAAACCTATGGTGAGTCACTTTCGAGTTTTTGGATGTGTGTGCTATGTATTTGTGCCGGATCACTTGCGCACCAAGTTTGATAAAAAGGTGATACGATGCATCTTTGTCGGATATGACAATCAAAGAAAAGGGTGGAAATGTTGTGATCCCACAACCGACCGTTGTTACACTTCAAGAAATGTGGTGTTTGGTGAAGCATCAGCTTGGTGGTCGTCGGAGAAGTGAGTCTTATCTGATACTAAGGAAATTGAGGAGAAGTTGCAAGAGAAACTATGGGAGCAAAGCAGCGAGACTAAGACAAACGAGGATGAAGTTGTAGTTGAAGATGAGTTGGTCGAGAGTTCACCAAAGGAGAAGGCAAGGAGTCCGTGGAAGACAGGCATCCATTCGGATAACTCTCCTAGAGAATCTGGAGATGCGGAGGAAGTACAGTTGCGAAGATCATCTCGTCCTCACAAACCAAATCCTAAGTATGCAAATGTTGCACTCGTTGAAGAGACAAGCTTTCAAGAGCCAACCACATTTGATGAAGCTGCTAAGAGTGATGACTGGAGGAAGGCAATGCAAGAGGAGATCAAGGCACTCAAGGAGAATGAAACTTGGGAGTTAGTACCGCGACCTATCGATGTAAAACACATATCCTGCAAATGGATCTATAAATTGAAGACACGTCCAGATGGATCGATTGAGAGATATAAGGCTCGACTAGTGGCTCGAGGATTCTCACAGGAGTATGGGGTGGACTACGATGAGACTTTCAGTCCGGTTGCTAAACTTACAACAGTACGTGTATTACTAGCGTTGGCGGTAAACAAATCGTGGAAGCTGTGGCAGATGGACGTGAAGAATGCCTTTCTACACGGAGACTTGGATAAAGAGATCTTTATGGAGCAACCGACGGGATTTAAAGACAAGGAGCATCCTACCTATGTATGCAAACTAAGGAAAGCTTTCTACGGTCTTAAGCAAGCACCACGAGCATGGTATGGAAAGATAGCTGAGTTCCTGGTTAGAAGTGGTTACAAGGTAACATCAGCAGACTCAAGTCTCTTTGTGAAGATTCGAGGAACTAAGATAGCAACAGTATTGGTGTACGTGGACGACTTAATACTCACTGGAGATGACATGGAAGAGATTTGTCTAACAAAAGGGAATCTATCAGTAAGATTCCAAATGAAGGAGCTTGGAGAGCTGAAGCATTTTCTTGGGCTTGAAGTGGAGACAACAAAGGAAGGAATATTTTTGTGCCAGGAGAAGTATGCCAAAGATCTACTCACGAAGTATGGAATGATGGAGAGCAAGCCCATATCAACCCCCTTGGAGGCCAATGTGAAGTACTGCGCAGAAGAAGGAAAAGAACTTGAAGATGTGAAGATGTATCGACAACTGGTAGGTAGTTTAATCTACCTTACCCTAACAAGGCCAGCCATCTCCTTTGCAGTAGGAGTGGTGAGTCGGTTCATGCAAAATCCAAGAAAGCCTCATCTTGAGGCAGTACGTAGAATACTAAGGTATGTGAAGGGCACTACGAACTATGGCCTCCTATATAAGAAGGGAGTTGAAGGGAAAGTCATCGGGTACAGTGATGCTGATTATGCTGGAGATCATGACACGAGGCGATCGACGACCGGTTATATGTTTCACATGGGCTCGGTGATGAGTCGTATTTATACGACTCGTCGAATCAACTAATCCCGTCTATTTCGATACTTTTTTGATGCGAACAGTTACTTTTCATTGTTGTTTTGCATCTCAGGTGTTTCGGAAGCTCTGGAATGAATATGCGCTTAAAGACGGCATTTCGATGCTAAAATCAACACATGGAGTTCATGGAGTCGAATCGAGAGCCAAACTCAAGACTGACGAGCAAAAGAAGAAATGCATCTCAGACCGGGTCGCGGACGTAGGCAAGATTAAGAGGATCATCAGCGGACGTTAAAGTGTTCATCGTCCGCGGCGCTAAAATTTGCAGCGTCCGCGGCTGACGTCAGCAAACCGGGATTTGGAAATATGGCCCATAACGAAATTAGAAACCTTTTCTTATGAATTAGGTTTTCCACAGCAAAAAAAACAGACGATAATTCCCAGAATTGAGAAGGCACGGCTCGAGAGAAGATCAAGCTTTCAACAAGAGAGAAGAGAATTTCTACTTTCATCCAAATATTGTTTATTCTTTCATGGATATGAGTAGCTAATTTCTGTTTCAGTTTAGGGTTTCATACGTTGTGAACACGTTTTGAGATTTTCGTTCTTAATGCTATTTCATATTTCACTAGTTCGTGTGCCTAATATTAAGGATTGAATTGTGAATCTAAGCTGAGACTTACCCATGAAGCTTAGCCAAATAATTCAGTTCTTATCGTTAATACTCGTTTGAGACTTACCCGTTAAGACGAGTAAGAACACCTAAGTTTAATATTGCCTTACCCGGATTATTAGATTTAGGAGAACTAGAAGTCTAATGCCTTACCCGGATTAGATTGTGGTGTATTGCCTGAAACGGAATACTTTGGGTTAGAGCCTTTCCCGGAATAACCACACTTTGAAATATAAAATTGATCATTAGATATCTATGATAAACGTGTCACAATAGAAACCCTAGACTAAATTTTCTCGCTGATTGAATCCCTCGATATTACTCTCTTGTGTTTTTTAATATTTGCTCACACGCTAAGTCCCCAATTTATTTGTTTACAGAACAACTTCACCAACACCAGCTCTCTAGGGTTCGACCCTTGCTTGCCACCTTACTAGTGTTTTGCAAGGAAAAATATAAATATAAATTTGAGAGGTCAAATGACGCCTGTCAAATTTTGGCGCCGTTGTCGGGGAACGAACCCGGGTCAACCGCGTGACAGGCGGGAATACTTACCACTATACTACAATGACGATATTTGCTCAGGTGAATGGGATCGACAGGGACAGGCGCTGTTGGGGAACACGATATTTGCTCGGGTGAATGGGATCGACAAGTTCAACTACAGTGACATGATCTGCCTTAGTGCTATGGATCTGGGGAGGCGTGTCGACTACTGCCACTTGATGTGCTATTTCTTGGAGCACTGCCCGACAGCTGGGCCGGTCGTCTGTGGTGGTTTGATCACATATTTGCTGCGCCGTCTGCACGGGCAGCCTGCTCTGGACCACCAGATCATTCCAGCAGCATTTCTGGACATGAAGGCCTTCACTTCCATGAAGGCGATCAAGAAGATACCCATCGTCCCGGATCAGTTTGCCTGGACATACCGTGCAGTGGCTGAGTATCGTCAGCCGTTACCTGTTGAGAGGCGACGCAGCCATGCACACGAGGCAAGTCCTTCTGCACCTCATCGTCGCCGTACTCAAGAGCAGCCTCAGCCACAGCCTGCTCCCCAGCCAGCACAGCTTCCACAGGAACAGTTGGACATAGCGTTCAACACTTATAGAGTGTTGTACCACGTGATGCCGGGAGCTCAGCCAGTTCTAGCCCCACCAGGATGGACGCCGGATCAGCCTATTCCCCAAGCGTACATGATTCCACCACAGTCACCATCTTCAGACGCAGATTAGGGGAGTCCTGTTATTCTTTATTTCTATTTTCTTTCCCTTTTTGTTGTGTCTGCATTTGTTTGTTTGTCTTTGAACTAAAGTCGTACCGTGAGGACACGGCTTGGTTCAAAAGTGTGGGGTGGGAGAGTCAGTCAGTCGTGTCAGCACGTTTATTTTCCTTGCATATGCACTGTGTCAGCACGTTTCAAAAAATATATATGAAAGCATGAAATCTCTCTTCTGTTCTTGAATATGCAGTATTGAATGTTGATGTGAAATAGATGAGCTGATTAAATGCACTTCTCTCGTGAAATTCGAATTATGCTCTTACTTGTGAATTTAACCCATTACGTGTCTTCTGAGCTGAGATAAACAGGGATGTGGAGTTGATAGAAACGTCCTAGAGAGACCTGACAGAACATTCAAAGGACCGAACTCGAGTTATATGGTTATGTGGATTTCGTGGAGGCTAGCACTTCGAGGCAACATGGTTAAGAGTCTGCTCCGCCACTGTAGTACTTATGCGGTCAGGTGGGACGGGAAAACAACACACCGTCCAATCTCTAGTCCAAGTTGCCAGGAAAATAGACAAGCGACCCTCGGCTTGACTCGCGTCAAAAGGACGAGGATGAGTGAGAGCAGGAAGGTAATTCCATATGCTTACGGGCGATGATTGGACCTTCGTCAAAATAGAGGAAGCACGGACGAGCAGTTCACAATCAGTAGCAAAAAGAAAAAAAATCAGTCAATTGTGAAGTTTTACACGCAACAAAAGTGAAGTACACCACTGCTATATCAAAAGCCGAGTCACTACAAGCTGTCCGAAAAGAACTCAAACACCTTGAAGCTCGAATCAATCACGTACAAGAAGAAGCAATGAAGTAACCATATAGCAAGAGTTCGGAACCAAGAGTGCGGTTCATGGGTCTAAAAAAGACTATCTCCCAGACATCCGAATTGATTTGGATTTCAGCTCTGAGGTAACATGTATCAAGTTAATTCCATGATTGAGCATGATGATTTGAGTAATGATTGAGCTATGCGTAGAAAAGCAAGTCTAGACTAGCAACTCATATTCATGTGCATTTATTCAAGACATCGAAGAACGAGTGTGATGTCTTTTTGTTTCTTCTATGACTTAGTTCTTGTTCGGGACAAACAAGTTTAAGTGTGGGGTGGTTTGATGAGTCGTATTTATACGACTCGTCGAATCAACTAATCCCGTCTATTTCGATACTTTTTTGATGCGAACAGTTACTTTTCAGTGTTGTTTTGCATCTCAGGTGTTTCGGAAGCTCTGGAAGGAATATGCGCTTAAAGACGGAATTTCGATGCAAAATCATCACATGGAGTTCATGGAGTCGAATCGAGAGCCAAAGTCAAGACTGACGAGCAAAAGAAGAAATGCATCTCAGACCGGGTCGCGGACGCAGGCAAGATTAAGAGGATCATCCGCGGACGTTAAAGTGTTCATCGTCCGTGGCGCTAAAATGTGCAGTGTCCGCGGCTGACGTCAGCAAACCGGGATTTGGAAATCTGGCCCAAAACGAAATTAGAAACCTTTTCTTATGAATTAGGTTTTCCACAGCAAAAAAACAGACGATAATTCCCAGAATTGAGAAGGCACGGCTCGAGAGAAGATCAAGCTTTCAACAAGAGAGAAGAGAATTTCTACTTTCATCCAAATATTGTTTATTCTTTCATGGATATGAGTAGCTAAATTTCTGTTTCAGTTTAGGGTTTCGTACGTTTTGAACACGTTTTGAGATTTTCGTTCTTAATGCTATTTCATATTTCACTAGTTCTTGTGCCTAATATTAAGGATTGAATTGTGAAGCTAAGCTGAGACTTACCCGTGAAGCTTAGCCAAATAATTCAGTTCTTATTGTTAATACTCGTTTGAGACTTACCCGTTAAGACGAGTAAGAACACCTAAGTTTATTATTGCCTTACCCGGATTATTAGATTTAGGAGAACTAGAAGTCTAATGCCTTACCCGGATTAGATTGTGGTGTATTGCCTGAAACGGAATACTTTGGGTTAGAGCCTTTCCCGGAATAACCACACTTTGAAATATAAAATTGATCATTAGATATCTATGATAAACGTGTCACAATAGAAACCCTAGACTGAATTTTCTCGCTGATTGAATCCCTCAATATTACTCTCTTGTGTTTTTTAATATTTGCTCACACACTAAGTCCCCAATTTATTTGTTTACAGAACAACTTCACCAACACCAGCTCTCTAGGGTTCGACCATTGCTTGCCACCTTACTAGTGTTTCGCAAGGAAAAATATAAATATAAATTTGAGAGGTCAAACGACGCCTGTCACTCGGCAGCTATATCCTGGTGTAGTAAGAGACAGCCGACGGTGTCACTGTCAACCACAGAAGCCGAGTATAGAGCATCAGCTCTTGCAGCACAAGAGAGCACATGGCTTATGCGGCTCATGGGAGACCTGAAGCAGCCATGTGATTATCTAGTAAAGCTTCACTGTGATAATCAGTCAGCTATACGGCTTGCAGAAAATCCAGTGTTTCACGCCCGAACTAAGCATGTGGAGGTACACTATCACTTCATTCGGGAGAAGGTCCTTGAAGGCGAGATCCAAATGGAGGCAATCAAAACCGATGAGCAAGCTGCTGATATCTTCACGAAGAGTCTGACGACATCAAAATTTCAGAAGTTTAGAGAGCTGCTTGGGATGACTACAAGACCAAAAGAGACTAGGCATTAAGGGGGAGTATTAAGAATAAAGGCTCAAATGTTAATGCCTAGTCTAGTCCAAATAAGCCCAAAGAAGATGACCCAAGAAGTAAGAGCTTAATCCAAAGAGAAGATTCTTCTAGAAAAGTATGGAGAAGTGTAGAAGAGGAAGAAGAAAAGACATAAGTGTAGAGTTTTCTAGATGTTCTATTTTTGGCCATTGGATCAAAATGATCCTAGCCATTCATTTAGTGTATGGACTAGTATAAATAGGTGCGTCATGTAAGTGGTAAATCACTCAAGTTCAAAGAGTGATCTCCACCACAAGTTAGAGTCTTAGTGGGGTTTTCCTTTGTAAGAGTTTTCGTTCAATAAATTTCTCCTTTTGTAAGTGAGTTTCTCAACATGGAGTGTGTTGAGCGGCTGTAACTGAATAAAGTCATTGATGATGAATAAATTTAGTTGAATAATGTTTTTACTTTTTGATCATTATTCGACATTGTATTTGTGAAAATATTTTTATGATCGTCTATAGTTTTGCAATTTGGATGAAATGGCGGTGATTGGTGGCTGTGTAAATTTTGAAGGTCGACTTGTTAGCCTGGTTCTGGTTGAATTATCATTTTTGTTTGTACAACAATCTCATTGTTTTGTGTTTTGTTATCAAGTCGTTGATGCTTCCAATCAGAGTCAACTGTTTGCTGTTTGACGGCTTCGCAATTCACATTATGGCTAGTGAGGTTATAATTAGGCTGTAAAGTAAATTCAAATATCCAACTGACAGAGCTACACTCGGATTTCCTTGGGTAATAAAATTGTTGCTTTGGAGTGAAGTTCAAGCAGCTTCACTAAAGTCTGATTCAATTGATGTTTATTATTTTTTGTATGCTCATGAGTATTTTCTTTTTGATTCGCAGGGAGCTTATGTACAAACCAGTTGTATTGGGTAACAAGTGAAATTCATGATTTCCAGTCACAAGCAAATTAGAAATATCCTTAAGTTCTGGTAAGAAGTGTACTTTTGATGAGAAATAAGAAGTAATCACATCCATTCATTTTTGTCATCAATAGTTGGGATTAATTTACATAATTCGTAGTTTTTCAAAGGATAATCCGTAGCATTACATATTTCGTTATTTTTCAAATGATAATCTGTAGCAGTATGTATATAAGAGCTACGGATTATCCTTTGAAATGCTACGAATTATGTAATGCTACGGATTATCCTTTGAAATGCTACGTATTATGTAAATTAATCCTAATCATTGATGTCAAAAATGAATGTATGAGATTACTTCTTATTTCTTACCAAAATACACACTTCCTACGTGATCTTTTCCCCTAAATTATACTAGTATTTCTGTTGTTTTGCAGCATGTGGTCATATTTGTTGCTTCTGGTGTCTATTGGGGACAATGAATGCTATTATGAAATCAAATTGCCTATTTGTCGGCATATCCCTACAATCATTTCCCAAACGTGTGCAATTAAGACGTTGTACCCAAAAGCATATAAGAAAAGGGAAATGCAAATAGTAAGTATTGTTTCAATTTTTGTGAATATGTATGGTTTACATCCCAAACTAACGAAGTCACGTGTGCCTTAGAAATTTAAGAAGGAGAAGTGTTATTTTCAGCAAGGTAAACAATGGATTACTATTTGAAGAACTAAAAACTCTCTCGGTTCTCACTAGGTTTCTCGAAGTCTCTCGGCGAGTAGGTTTTTGATCGGAGTGCTTTTGGCTTGCCTCCGCCTCTCTCCTCCTGCCCTCGTTTCGCCCCGCTAGCGTCCCCCGGTCGGCGGCTTGGGTTGGCTGAGTTTGCTGATTTCAGATTGGCGGTGGTTAGGCGGTGCTGGGCGGGTGGAGGGGGGACGACGGTGGGCTGTATTTTTGGGTCATCTCTTTCTGGTGGTGTGGGCCGGCTGGGTCGGCGACTATCTGCGCCTGGCGAGGGAGAAGCGACTGGTCTGCTTCGGCGATTTCTGTTGGGAGGGATCGTTGGCTCTTGGCGTTGATCGGAGGAGTCAGGGTGGCTGGTTCGTTTGGGCTGGGTGTTGCTGTTTCGTTTTCAACCGGCGCTGCTTTTGTGGTGGAGATGGACCGGTGGGTCGGCGTTGGCGGTGGCTCTGCTTTGGGGTCACCGGTGTAGGAGTAGTTAGGTTTGTAGTGTTTTAGTTTCAATAAGTGACTATTCTCAGACAGATTCCGGACTGAGTTTGTAGTTCTCAGTCGCTTGCGGACTGAGTGATAGTCGCATTAGTTGTCCTAGTTGCCCTATTTCCGCGATTCTGACAAGGGGATGTTAGTGGCTTTGATGGTTTTATGACAAGGATGGGTTGGCCGTTATAGGCCTGTGCGTCAATTTAAATATATATACTGAATAGAGTCATTGCATAGTCAATATCCTACTTCTGTACAACTTTCCCATCAAAAAAAACAATGGATTACTATTTCGGATCATATTAGACTATTAGTGATGCCACTTTAATTATTAAAGTGAATTGGGATAAAGGTTGTGTTTTGTAGTCTTGGTTGGCTTGTCCACTAAATTTTAAATGAAGTGGTGAAACTTACGAAGTGCATCCCAAGCTCAACGTTTGTACCCTATTTTGTTAAGTAGGCGTGCAATGTTTGAATCAATGCTGAAGTCTCATTTTATGTTAAAGACACTAAAGGAACCATAGGAGTTAGATAATAACTTCTAGATACTCTGTAGTGTATGGATCTTGGCGCCTTAGAGCATCCGCTCCCATTCAGCACCTCCTCAAAATGGAGAAGGTGTTCAATCAGCACCTCCTAAGCAAGTAGCACCTACTTGTGCACCAGTTGAAAAGTTCAGCACCTCCTTGCACTATTCATCAAATAAAATATTAATATTATTTATTTTAAAAATAAATTATAACTTGATAAATTAATCGAGATTTTCGATTACATTTTTACATTTTAAACCGGTCAAACTGGTAAATTTATTATAAATAAAAGTAACTTAAATTTAAACGGTTTTACTTAATTTGACCATCTAACTCATTAAATTGCACTCAATTTTGATTAAAATTATTCCAAACCCAATTTTTTTTTTTTGATAAAATTCCAAACCCAATTGAAAGCTAATTTTAAAGCCTGTCTTTTACAGAAATCCAACATTTTTGTGCATCACGTGCCATGCACGTGACTGAAACACTACCCACCCAACAACCCAGCAGCTGCTGGCGAAGCTCCTCGCCGAGCACGTCCCCCAGCACCTCCTCCCATCCCAGCACCTTCTCGCCTCCGGTGCATCTGAAATTGCTGCAGCATCTTCTCCTTCAAAACTCAACCGGTGCAGATGCTCTTACATTATTGATTGACGTCCTGTTTGATATTTTTGGGGTCCATTAAGTATTTAGTTGGGAACATAATTCAGCTGCTGTAATGAATTCCTCTATTTAATTAATGATATTTGATTCGCTGACAATTAGCAGCTTTAACCCTTCTGGAGGCCTAGCAACTAGCAAGAGTTAAAACGAGGCATTTTACAACTTAATTACTTGTTTTGTTTTAAAAAGTATTTTTATTACATATAAGATATAACAGTGAGTTCCATATTATTTATTTTTCTTTTTTTAACACACAATTTTATTGAGAACAAGGACAAATATACAGATACTTTGAAGAGCAGGAGGCAAAAACCTAAACCTAACAGGAGCAAAGGCTTAGAAAGAAACCAGGGCGGTTAGGAGGGGATGACACCCAGCTCCTCACCGGACAAACAACAATAAAGAAAGCAACGAAACAGGAATTTATTATTATTTTTCTTCAAAATGGGTTTAGGTTATCATTGGCATGAATTTAGGAATCTGAGTATATAGACTAAGGCTCTGTTCTTTTGCACTTCAATACATTTTTATTAAGTGCAGTAAAGTTAAATTAAGTTCAATACAGTTTAATAAAGTTCAGTACAGTTAAATTAAGTTCAATACAGTTCAATAAAGTTCAGTACAGTTAAATTAAGTTCAATACAGTTCAATAAAGTTCAGTACAGTTAAATTAAGTTCAATACAGTTTAATAAAGTTCAGTAAAGTTAAATTAAGTTCAATATAGTTCAGTACAGTTTTAAAATGGAAGTAAACTTTGTTGCACTTGATATGAATTCAAAGAACATGTGAAAATAAACATAATACAATATATTTTTTACATGGAAACGTACAATGACATTCAAGTGTAATTTTAAATATCATCATCTTCATCCATGTTCATTTCCACTACATCATCTGGACAATTGTCAATAATTGAAACGCTATCATGTTGCGTACTTGATTCATCTCATCTTTTCACTGTTGATCAAATAAATTTGAATCTGATCTTCCCAGCACGGTCTCATTAGCTACAATGGGTATTGAAAAATTATGCATGCGAATGATGTTGTGCATAGTAAATGTAGCTGTAATTATATCACTTTGGCGCTCATCAGATACTTGAGGCATGACTTTGAGTATCTTCCACGATTTCTTTAGTTGTACTATTTTAAAAAAATGAAACGTTTAGGGCTTCACGCAATTTTTTAGAAAGTATAATTTTAAAAAAATGAAAAATAAAATACATATACATTTATCAGAAAAATGATGAAACTTTTTTGAGCAAGTTAATTAATGAATTATATAATTTTATCATTTTGAAAAAATGATGACAAATACACACATATATAAATATACTATACATATATATAATTTTTCAATTTCAACAAATTAAGTTCAGTAAAGTTAAGTTAAATTAAATTCGATACAGTAAATTAAGTTCAGTACAGTTCAGTAAAGTTAAATAAAATTCGATACAGTTAAATTAAGTTCAGTACAGTTTAATAAAGTTCAATACAGTTTAATTAAGTTCAGTACAGTTTAATAAAGTTCAATACAGTTTAATTAAGTGCAGTACAGTTTAATAAAGTTCAATACAGTTTAATTAAGTTTAGTACAATAAAATTCCAATTAAATTAAGTTCAAAAGAATAGCACCTAATTTGATTAAAATGGGGCCTTTTTATATTGAATTCAAGAGGGCCTAGAGCCACTGCTT
The DNA here is from genome assembly GCA_033675215.1 of Rhodiola kirilowii. Taxonomy (NCBI): domain Eukaryota; kingdom Viridiplantae; phylum Streptophyta; class Magnoliopsida; order Saxifragales; family Crassulaceae; genus Rhodiola; species Rhodiola kirilowii. The sequence goes on from CM066194.1 coordinate 5,766,880, forward strand.
TACTCAATCAGTGATTCAGACTTCTGATGGGCCTGCAAGTAAAGATGCATTTCAAACAATTGCCCAACTGTTATATTGATGAACATTTGCTGCAGAAGAACAAGAAGAGAAAAAAAAACGTGGATACTGCTCGCCGCATTTCCCTGAAGACTATGATAAACGTGGCTGCTCTGAAGCTGTTTTAGAAGGTCAAAAAACTGTCAGGGAATGTCGAAACCAAACTCCAAAGAACCTATCTTATGTTGATTTTTTGTGTCCGTCTTGCAAAAGTCTGCTTTTCCGTCCAGTTGTCTTAAACTCTGGCCATTGTTGATGATTTTGGAGATCTTTTCAGTGAAAGGTTCTTCTGAGAAGTAAGTGGAAGTTTTAAGAGTCGAGGACTTGTGTGCTTACAATTTTTGTGTACTATAACGTGGCATATGGCCTAAGTGATGGTTGATGATCAGGGCCGGCCCATCCCCATGGCAAAATGTGCAACGGCACAGGGCCACAATTTTTTTTTGAAATTTTTTTGATTAAACATCTATCTTCGATTGCTATTTTTCTGAGCTTAACATTCTAATTTCATCTCGGAGTAAACATGAAAGTTATAGAATATTCATTGAGCTTTCTATCCATATATAGATCATCTTCAATGGACACTACATGATGCCTCTATGAGATTCCGAAAGTTGGCTCGGACGACCCCCTTGATTTCGGCAAAATCAAACATCTATTTTTGGTCGATGTTTTTATCAGCTTAACCTCCAAATTTCATCTTTAAATAAACAAGAAAGTTATAGAACATTCTATTAGCTTTCTATGCATATATGGATCATCTTCAACGGACACCAGATGACGCCTCTATGAGCTTCAGAAGATTGGCTCGAATCCCCTCAAATTTCGGCAAACTAATCATCTATCTTTGATCGTTGTTTTTATCAGCTTAACCTCCGAAATTCATCTTGCATTAAACATGAAAGTTATAGAACATTCAATTAGCTTTCTATCAATACATAGATCATCTTCAACGGACACTGAATGATGTCTCTATGAGCTTCAAAAGGTTGGCTAATCATTAGCGGACTTCAAACATATAGCCTGTTTCGACTTAGTTTTCGGTCACCTTAACATTATACTTGTGTCTAGATGTTAGCATAGAAGTTGTAGCCCTTATCGTCAGCTTCATGAGCAAGGAGATTGATTTCTCAAGTGGTGCTCAGTCTACCTGTTATATATTAGCAAGTTGTTATGGTTACATGTGATTGGCTATGTATACTTGTTCTGCGTTCTTACTTTACGTATGTTTTTGGTTGCTTAAACGTCTGATTGATATCTTGATATCAATTGAAGAGTCGTAGGCCGTCAAATTATCTCTCCAATGATATATATCTCGATCTTATAGGGTAATCACCATGTCTTCTATGACCTCTTAAAGTTAGATCATCAATAAACATTATATGAATTCAAACTTTGATATTTTACTAGAAAATAGCTTATATCATCAAATATAAGGAATATATATACCAAAATTTTTTTTGCCGAATCCAACCTATACCCTTATTCATTAAAAAAAAATTGGGACCCCCTCACACGAAGCTCTGAATCCGCCATTGTAGGGGCCACATTTGATATCTCGCACAAGGCCTCCAAAGACAACGGGCCGGCCCTGTTGATGATATTGATTTTTGTAACCCCTTTTGTGTATATAAAGGTGGGGAGTTTAAGTATATTTGTAAGAAAGACAATGTAAGCTTGTATTAAAAGTAATGTAAATTTTCTTACTCAAAAAAATGGTAAGACATTCAATCAATAAATTTTTAATTCATATTACCTTAATATATTTGTTTAAAGTTTTGAGAATCATCTGCTGCAGTACACTACAAATTTTGGATAAATTGTGCGACAGACAACACAGTCAGTTACCGTTAAATTGATTATCGGGAAAATGAAAAATATTCGACAGGCAGATACAGAGAAATAATGTAAACAAGACTCAATGCCAGCTCGAAAGTCTTTATTTTGTACACAAAGCTTTAATACTCTAATAACTGAAAAAAACATTAATCGAAGGAACCGATCACAGTTGAACTTTGGGTAAATCCCATTTTAGTCAACAACTTATTACACGAAATTAGAAATTCCTTTCAGCTGGTGCGATCTACTGATCCTGCATTTCACTTCCTGTTAGCGCCACCGCTGCTGCTGTTGTCGTTAATTCCAAGAGTGTTCTTCACGGTGTCCGCTGCATTATGTGCCATGCTCGCAATTTGCTCCCCAGTCTACACATAACGTTCAGATTTATATATATATATATATATATATATATATATATATATATATATATATAACTAATCAGAACGATTCGAAACGTAACAATTAATAATAAAAACTGAATAATATTCTGTCTTTGCAATTTGACCTGTTGAAGAAAGCTAGCACTCTGATCCTTCCCTTCCTGCGCAGATTCCTTGGCAGACTGTGCCGCATTAGCTGTCTTGTCCCTCGCTGCATTTGCAGAGTCCTTAGCTGATTGCATACATTCCTCCGCCTTCAACTGTTGGCACCAGGCAACCACAACATAATAAAATGACACATAATTTCAAAACACGACGCGGTTGGATGGAAATTAGTACGTACTAGAAGTAATTAAGGGATTCAACCTGAGCTTGACCAGTGGTCTGGCCTGAGCTGAAGCTTTGTTGAGTGTTCGACATCTCTCGAAAATCTCAAATATTGCCTTAACCGAAATGTTTGTTATACTCGAATTCGTTGTCTTACCATGGAAACATATCATCGGAATTTATAATCACTGACAGGAGGACAAAACATGGACAAGTGTGCGGCTGATCTGAATTTTACAGCTTAAACTTCTCCTCTTGACTAGGACACCCTTCAATTCGTGGCTCATGTAAATCCACAGACAAATTATCTCTCTTACTAAGTCTTTCCAATATAACTAACTCAATCGTTTTCCTTATCAAAAAAAAAAAGAAGAAGAAAACTTAACCGTTTTCAGACCAAATAGGCTTCAAACTATGGGCCAAGTAAACACCTAGAACTATAAACAGTTACGGCCCAGGCCCAAACATTTAGATAAAACAAACAAAACAATGTTCTCTGTTCTCTCTAATCTCTATCATCATGAAATATTGAAATTATTAAATATTTAAAAAGATTAAATAAAATGATACTATAAAAAAAGATTAAATAAAATAAATACAAAAATTAATATATTAGTTATCGGAGCTACAGAGAGAAAGTGAGCGATGTGTCGTCTAGGTTAGCAATCCGTTGTTGATTGACGAAGACGATCGCGTCGCATCCATCATCTGCAACTAGCTCAATTGGTCGGTTGATTAATCGCTCTCCGAAGTCCGAATAGCCAATCCAAAGCCTTGCAAATGACATCTGCGGTGTGAATTTTTTATTTTATCAGGGATCTTGCCCGAGGCCAGGAATCGGCGTATTTGCGTGATAGTTTTGTGGAATTGAGTGGGAATTGCCGAGGGTTGTGGGGAAATGATTGTGCAGATAAGTGGTTTGTAAGGGATTTGATAGGATCGTATATGGCGGATGACGCGGCTGGACCTTCCACATCGGGCGCGCGCCGTAGGACTGCTCCGTCCGCACACATGCCATCGGCGAGTAGACACAGGTGAAGTTTGGAATTTTGATATATATATATATATATATGTGTAGTTCGATCTGAATTTTGGGTTTAGGTTCCCAATGAGGGGGTTTGATCTGGAGTTGTTTGGGAATTGATTGGAGCACTGGGTGCTATCGGTGATTATGGCTTTAAGTTGAGATGATGGTTTGGTTGTGCTTGATGAGATTTGAATATTGATCCAACTCATTAGCATGTGCTTTAGCTTGATCTGAGCCTATGCTATCAGTAAATTTTGCAAGTTAGTTTTGAGATTTGTTTCAATCCCATCTGTGTATGATATGGGCACTTGACATGTGGGGTTTTGCTATCTTTTTTGTTTATTTTCTGGTAAATGGCTTCTTTTTTATCAAGCTAGCTGTCTTCTTCATTGTTGTGCTGTGCGTAATAGTTTTTGGTTACAAAACTACATTTTTACTGCATCTGTGATAATGGTTGTTACTTGGAGAATAAGGTGCCCATATAGGAAGAAAGCAGCCCATATAAGGCCTCACCTTAATTTATTTCTGCGTGCTAGATGGCACCTGTAAAAGATCTATTCACATGAAGGAAACACTCCCTGCTTGCGCTGGGCCTATCAGATCTTAGATGCTATTTTGTGTTCTTATTACTAAAAGACCTGTTTATTTTTAGCATAACATGCATATCTGTTAGGGTGCATGGTTGTGTCCGCTACTCAGTAAACTTTCGATAACCGCAGTGAACAATGTCATTTTATTTACTAATTTACTCATTTGTGATGGCTGAATCTTCCTTTGCGGTTACAGTTACAGTGTAAACAATGTGTTCCACATATTAGCTCAAAGAGAGATTTCTCCGCAGACAAAACGCTCATCTAAAAAGTTCTGTAGAAATCCTTCTAATTCTAGTATCGACTCCTTTGGCCCTTGGCGTGTCGCTGAGAGGGATGCGAGGCGTGATCTTATATCATGGTAGGAGCTGGTGATCTTTATTTTTATATTCACGTTTTTGTAAGTTGTGGCAACTGGCAACCCTAATTTTTTTTATTAAGAATTTTGTCAGGTATTCATCAGAATTGTTTCTGATGTTATTTGGGTTTTTTTACGCACGTAGGGTGGATGCTGAATCACTTTGTCATCTATCAGCCAAATATTGTCCATTGTTCCCTCCTCCAAGGTCTACTATTGCAGCAGCTTTTAGCCCGAATGGGAAAACTCTTGCATCAACTCAGTATGCTCTTAGTTTTCTTGTTTTTATTTATCCTCTCTCTTCTTGCTGGGGCGAAATGTGTTAGGTGTGATATATATTATTCATAACTCATACGTTTTTTTTCCACAGCGGAGATCATACTGTGAAGATAATTGATTGTCAGACAGGAAATTGCTTAAAAGTCCTTAGTGGTCACAGAAGGACGCCATGGGTGGTTAGTCCAATGCATGACGCATTCATCCACTGTGACACTACCTTGATAATTGTTAAGTTTTGCATATAACAGACAACTGATGTGCTGCAGGTCCGATACCATCCACTCCATCCAGAAATTCTCGCAAGTGGAAGTCTGGACCATGAAGTTCGCTTGTGGGATGCTAATACTGCCATGTGCATAGGCTCACGTGACTTCTGTAAGACTTAAATGGAACCCTAAGTGAACTGGATTAATAATCCCATACATGTATTCCTTCTCAGATGCACGGTCTCAATGTATTTTCTGTCCTCTTCCATTATGTAGATCGCCCCATTGCGTCAATTGCTTTTCATGCTCAAGGTGAACTCTTAGCAGTAGCATCTGGCTACAAGGTAATGATGAGAAATTGAGCTCGTTATTTTCATCATTTATTTATTTATTCTAACCTCTTTGTTATATATTAGTTGTACATGTGGCATTACAATAGAAAAGGGGATACATCAGCTCCAACCATTGTACTAAGAACGCGACGTTCACTTAGGGCTGTGCACTTTCATCCCCATGGTGCTCCTTATATTTTGACTGCTGAGGTAACAAACAGTACTACGTTATGAGCTATTCATCTCATTAGCTGTCTAGCTGGAGTTGACCGTTGCGTCCTCGTATATCCAGGTCAATGACCTTGACCCTTCAGATCCAACAATGACGGTTGCAACTTCGACGGGTTATCTTTGCTACCCACCTCCCACTGTATATATGGCCAAACCTCATTCTGTGGATCAATCTTCCACGTCTGATAGTGTACCTCTAATGTCCCTCCCTCTTTTGGTCTGGCCTCCAATATCTAGAGACGAAAGTAGGCTACCTTTGCACAACAATGAGACCACTGTCACAGTGGGTGTTCAACAGAGGGTAGAACCTCTAGGATCAGTGAGGCTAATGACATATTCCACACCATCTGGCCACTATGAGCTACTGTTGTCGCCAGTTGAAACAGACAACTCGTCTTCTGTTCCTCCTGAAACTGGAACAAGCAGTTCTGGCACAGGGACTCAGAGTGCTCTGTCTCACACTGCAATGGATGTGGAGTCTGGAACTCAGCCTACTTCCTTTATTGACCCTGGTCACACATATTGGGAATTGCCTTTCCTGCAGGGATGGCTAGCAGGCCAAAGTTTAGCACTGCAAAATAACACTCGTCCTGTTAGTGGAAGTTCTGAGAACTCTGCTGCATTTGTTGACAATGCTGCTTCGTCAACCAATATTGGCCAGATGAGGGATGTGGAAAGATCAAGTTTGAGGCATCAGTCACATCCACGCTTAGGGCCTGGTGGCGACTTTGCAGAAGCTACGCCCTCCAATAATCTGGTACAGGATGAAAGCAATCCACCTCGTATTGTCAACAGAATCCAGTCTGAAATTGCTACTTCTCTGGCGGTAGCGGCAGCTGCAGAGTTGCCTTGCACTGTTAAATTACGAATTTGGCCTCATGATATCGAAGATCCATGTTTACCTCTTGATCCTAAGAAATGCCGCCTTACTATCCCCCATGCAGTTCTTTGTAGGTATGTCTTTTAGCAAAATTTATCGTGCCTTCCTATTACTAATCAATATTATTTAGAAATGTAGCGGAAAAATACTAGATGATGTTTAGATTCTTATATGCACACTTTTGCATCCAGCGAAATGGGAGCTCACTTTTCACCCTGTGGGAGATATTTAGCAGCTTGTGTCGCATGCTTAGCTCCACAATTGGAATCTGATACTGGTCTCCAGAGCCAAGTAAACCATAATGCAACCGGGACACGAACATCTCCAACTAGACACCCAATTTCAACAAACCACGTTATGTACGAGCTTCGGATATATTCTCTCGAGGAGAAAACGTAATGTTCAAGCACTCTAATATCTGTAGTAGTTTAGTTTTGTTGTTTTGATTGTAATTTCTTAGATGTTGTTTACTTATTATCCAAAAGGAAAGTTTTCGTAGTGCAACGTGCTAGCAAGTTTCTTTTAGACGCCTTATTCTTATATCTTTCTGTGGCTTCAAGCACATGTCATGTCTCCTAGGTTGTTATATACTCATTGACTGTCTGGATGTGGTTCTGCTTAGTGACAAGTGCCAGTATATTTAGCAAAAATTTATGAGATCATTTGCTAGCTTTCTTTATATCAACATTTTCATGTTTGTTGTGTAGATTTGGGCATGTGCTTTCATCACGAGCCATAAGAGCTGCACATTGCCTGACATCAATACAGGTTCGATATCTATTCTGCTTATACTTCACTATGTCTGCTCTTCATTTTATTTTGTTCTAATTTTCCTATTTTTTTATTTATATATTTGTAAATGTAAATGGTGGCTGATTACATGGACTATGGTTCCCTGGTTCCTCTTCATCTATCATGTTAATTGTCATGCCAGAAATTCACAATATTAGTCATCTTATTTGTTTACCCTTTACCTTACACAGTATATTTAGAATGCTGCACGTGTTAGAGCAACTTGTCTATGATAATAACTTCTGTAGGTGCCCAAATATATTCATTGTAACATGGTGAAACAAGCAACTTTTTATCAAATTGCCTCCAAACGCCATATATGCTTCTCTATGACATGTATACTGCCTTCGATTTAATATTGAATTTGCATATTCTGAAGCGTTCCTACTGTTGAGAAGCCTAAGCAGAATGATCGCATGGCTCTCTTGCAATCAATGATAATTTATTAGATTTGCAGCCTCAGGGTCACTTACACTGACAATAAATTTGTATCCAGTTCTCACCTTCTTCAGAGCATCTACTGTTAGCATATGGTCGACGACATAGTTCACTTCTGAAGAGCGTAGTTATCGATGGAGAGACGATAGTATCTATTTATTCAATCTTAGAGGTACGCTACTTTCCTTATGATCTAAGTGTCATGTGATATGACTTCCTTATTTTCAAAAAAAAAGTAGGAAACAAGCATGACATAAGATAAATTAATGAAGGCCATGATTTTCCCTTCAACTTGAGAGTTGATGAGAATAATTGCTTTAGGATTAATTCAAGAAGTGTGATTGTTGAATAGAAAGTCTTGCTCTCCAATTAAGGTTTCTTTCTGATGTATTTATACAGAATACGACAACTTCTGATAATTTTTGTGATCAAACAAAATCATTTTACTTTGCGTAAAAGAGTAAAGACGCAAGCCTGTGACGTAATGAAATAAAAATATGAACTTGTAACAGCATACTGATGTCAGAAAAAGTGTGACTTTCACTAGAATATTCATCTGCTTGATTCTCTTAGCTGTAAATCATATTGTTACAGATCTACCGAGTTTCTGAAATGGAACTAGTCAGAGTGCTTCCTAGTGCAGATGATGAAGTCAATGTTGCCTGCTTCCATCCTTCAGTCGGAGGGGGGATTGTTTATGGAACTAAGGCAAGTAACACACATTTTTCTCACAAGTGTCTAGACTCTTTTTGTTGACTAGTGAATGGTGATTATAATGAATGAATTCTGTATTGTGATTTTTGCAGGAAGGGAAACTTAGGATTCTTCAGTGCGATCCTTCCTATGGTACCACCTCTACAACATCGATAAGTCACGATGTGAGTATGCTTGAGGTAAACCGAGCCTTCTGATACTTGGATGTTGAATTTGATTAATGATTCAGAGGTTGTATTCCAGAATTTCGTAGTTATGTACGACAGTCTAAATGATCCTCACATTGCACAGAGCTTCTTTGACCAATCTCTTTTCATATCCAAATTTCCCTTAGGTACCTTGCAGATCCAATTATCATTTAGTATGGTAGTTAGTTACCCTTTTTGAACTGGTTTACAATACATTCATAGTCCCGTAAACTATATAGGATGTCTCAGTATTTGACGATAGAGGAACTCATTTGATTGGTTTAGCAGTCATCATCCTGTAACCGGCATAAACTTGTCGTGTTTAATATTTTATAGTTTTCAGAGTTTGCACCTTTGCATTAGCGAAAGTGTAACTGTTTGAGACTAGAAAGAAAGAAAGAACTTTGAATAACCCTTGAAGCCTAAATGAAAAATCTTGGAATGTTATCTTAACAATGCATCAATTTTTTTTTTTTTGTAGTGGGTATTTTGATTACGCGCTATCTAATTTGGCAGGTACCTACTTATGCACTGGAAGGCTAAAATATTTGACATATCTTGGCAATCTTCGAGGTATGATATGGTTGATTCGTTTTCCCTTTATAAGTTTGTCTATGTACATCTTGAAACTTTCAATTCATTCCTTATCTATACTCCAATTTTCTTTCCAATACCACTGTTACTGTTTTGTTTGACAAGAAGAGACATATATAAGTACAGCTGAAATTTACCAAGTCTCTCCTACAGGAACGGCACAAGAAAGCAGTGTACAACAAATATACAGTCGAATTTCTTGGCCTTTGCTGGTAACTTAAAAAGACACAATCATCATTGCTTGCTCGGGATACTTGCACGGTTGTCTTGATTGTAACCACTAAAGCCTCTCATGAAAAGATGATACTCGCTCGAGATTTGTCAAATCCAACAAGTGAATGTAAAAGAAGAGAATGCTCTCGCAACCATTTGGTTGTTGTTGTTGTTTGTTTGTTTGTTTGCTTGCTGCGACACTTTTTCTTAAATGTATTACCATTTTCAGTTTAAAGTTTAGTTCCACAAATCCGTGCGAAAATTCTCCACATATATGGAATTTGCCAACGCATCAGAACAGAAACCAGTGTTATATTAAGCATTCCAGAAAGAGTAGAGCAACAACAGAAACCCTAAATACATGCTGGAACGAAATGATAAGCAAAAAAAGTAGGTATTGAATCCAGAGATACGCATACAACACTGAAAGCGGTGATGAGTCTCAGTTGATATCGGTATCGTCAAAATCATCCTCAAAGTTGTTGAAGAAATCGGCATCCGCAAGCTTGTTCTCCACCGCCAGAACGCCTTCTCCAAAAACGTCGAGCGGATCCACTTCATCCACATCCATCGCCATCGATGACTGATCCTCCATGTACTCCATCGCCGTCGTCGTCTTCATTCTCTCTCTCTCTCTCCCACGCTTTTCCACTTCTCTATCAGCCTCTTATTATTATAACCATTCCACACGTTCTTGTATCAAAACGCTGCGTTTTATTCAGCAACTGGGATTGTGGGTGGATCGTTTTTCCTTTGCCGGGCCTGAAAAAGGATAACGTTTTCGATGGAAGAATCTGAGAGTGGAGAAGGAAGCCGGAGCCATGGATGCTCCTTTCCGTCTCCACACGCCATCATCATATCGTCATCATCATCATCATCATCATCATCATCATCATCATCGGTTGCTGTCGATGCTCACAGTTACAACTCCTCTTACCTTCTCCTCTTCCCGGAATACTTCTCATCGCATATGCTTAGCTAATAAACGCCCTTGGGACTCCAATGCCGAGTCCTTTCGCAACCGCAAGTTCGACTTTAGGCTCGGAGATGATGACGACGATGACATTGACGAAGCTGTTTATCAGTCGTGGATCGACGAAGGCTCTGGTTTCGTTGAGAAAGCTGTAGACAGCATTTTCATTTTCAAGGTAGTTACTAATTTTTCATCTATTATACCTTAAAATTCAAATTTCAAATTTATTATCAGCTGTGGAAATTAGGCTGTTCAGCTTTGGTTATAGCATTGGTGCTGATTTGGTCAGTACAGGTAGCGAAGAGCTATGGCTGGATGCTTCCTTTCATAATTATATCACTGCTGCTAGTATCAGGTCCCAAAGCTTTCTTGTTGACGCTAGGACTTGCGATTGGCTTGTCCTTGATTGCTTATGCTTTCCAAAACTTGGTTGGTGAAACGCAAAGCAGTCCTGGACGTAAATTTAAGCGTAAGAAGAGATCATCCACTGCGACAAGGAGGAGTAATGTCTATGCGAAACCTGATGAAGGTAGACAACCGAGGAGGAAAGGAAGCACAGTGCCCTGGGCCAGTAGAAATGATAATTCAGTGGGAAAGAGTGTTCAAGATAAGCCATTTGGCGGATGGGATGAGTTGGATGAAACAGTTGATTATACAGCAGAACCTGTGAGGATGCCTGATCGAACCAAGGTTGAATTGAATGAGACAGTTGACTCTGCGGCGGAGCCTGTGAAGATACCAGATCAATCCAGAGTTCTTCGCTCACAACTCAACAGAATGAACAGAAGTCGGAGAGAGATGAGTAGAACACCATTGTTGTTGAGATTGTTGATTGCGGCATTCCCTTTTTTAAGCTCATGGATCAAACTACTATAGCAATTATATACTAGTAGACATTTCAGTTGGATTATTTTCCTTTAGCCATCACGCCCTTCACAGTCTAGCAGCTGTACATCCTAATGCCCTACTGGAATCAATCAATTGTGTATTAATCAGAAGACAAAAGGCCTTCGAGAGGTAATTGCCCTCCAATGCGTATTGTTAGTATCTTTGTGAGAATATTTTTGGACTTAAGTTGGCCTCTTACTGAGAACTGGGAGACAGATACATGGGTTCGACGTGGAATAAAATATTACACGGTGTTAGTTATAGTTCATGAGAATTATGTTGATTGAGAGTTCTTTTTCTCCTTTTTATGTTAGGAGAAACACATTCTTGGTTTAAAAAAAGAAACTGTAAACTTTTTTTTTTTTTTTGATAAAGAAGAAACTGTAAACTTAAATTGTAATTTTAGTGAAATGTTAACTGAAGTATTTTTCAGTCATGTTCTAAATGGGTTTATCTGCCATCTGAAGTACCAATCTCATTTACAACAGTAAAATAAGCATTGTGTGCTTGACCTGGGATCCAGAAATACATTGCAAAAAACACCAGTCAAAGAACATTTTCCTTTGATCTCAAAAAAAAAACCTTTTCTTTTTATCTATTCAGTTACATTGAATAGTTTATCTAACTCGGTTGAAATGTGAAAACAATTGATACATAATCTCAAAAAGTTGGAGAATTGTTCAATAGAATGGTTGATGATGACTAAAGTGTCATCTTGAAAATATTCGCTCTTTGTTGAGATAGCATGCAGCTGCAGGGTCCTGAATGCATCTACAAAAACTATCCTCATCCTTGGGAAACGATGCTGGCAGGGGATGGTCGGGAATCACTCCGACCTAACGAAAATTTAATTTACATCTTTAACACGAAACAAAGACAAGTTTAAGGCTATGGGGGAATACGGTTGCTTGAAGAGAAAAGTAATAAGGACCTTATCAATATCAGTGTGATTGGGTGTTTCATAACGAGCGACTGTCACTGCCATGCCAGAGCCATCTGATAGTTGAAAAACCGATTGAATCTTCCTGTAAAGAGTTGGCAATGCTTATAGTTAGGAGCCAAAAAAATAAGCTTGCACAGCACGCAAATCAAAGCTACAAGATGTAATACCCTTTGCCGTATGTGGGCTCCCCGTACAAAACTGCACGTTTGTTGTCCTTGAGCGCCCCAGCTAATATTTCACTAGCACTTGCAGTTCCTTTGTTGACCTGTACAAAAGTTTGACTTGATAATTGTGAATTAGGAAATGTAAAGGCTGCTTATTTGTATGACCGCAGCAGTAAAAAGCATACCAAGACAGCCAGTGGTTCTGAAGCTGCTATCGCACTGCTTCCATCTGTGTCATAAATGTCTCTGACTCCGCGACTATCACAAATATACACAATTACCCCTTTGTCCAACCTGCATCGATTTAATAATAAAGGTTTCAATCGACGTCAACCCTGAATCTGTAAAACATGATGGGCAGTAAAACTCAAGTATGATAATAAAAGAATGGAAACTGTAAGATCATGAAGAGAATGCACTTCTATAATTTATCATAAAACTATCCATCATCAATTTTTTGTAATGTTCATGAGATCTTAATTGCATAGCATCGGCAATTTTTTAATGGCTTTTGAACAGTCCTGCATTATCATTTATCACACACTCAATGTGATCACAATGGTCCAGGTCAACCACAATCAGTTCGTAGTTATATCATCATCAAAACATTGCCTGAACGAAAAATATTAGAAAATGGCTTTCTTGTCCAAAAAGCTCAGGACGGCCATTCAGAGACGGTTTCTGGATTTCTCAAATGATTTTTATATGCAACTGAAAATGCTGTCCAAATATTAACCAGATGGTCATAAGCATAAGTCTATGACTTGATATAGATCACAGATAAGACGAACATCCTGAAATCTAAAAATATCAACATGGGGCATTCAGTTTTTGTGCTAATGAGAGCCATGTCCATACCATATCTTTGCTATTTCAATTCCCTCTGGAAAAAGACCGCCACTGCATTATGTTAAAGATCAAAAAAAGTGAAAAAAAATCTAAAACAAATAATATGTAACGCTTTGCACTTATGTATTCTTGTGAATAAACGGACCTGTTATCTCGAAGGTCCAAGACAAATGCATTGACATTGTTGTTTTTCATAGTTTGAATTGCTTCTCTGACAGCACCTGCAGGCGCTCGCCGTATTGTAGTTTTAAGCAATTATTTAACTTTTTATAATCTACCAAACAAGTACATGATTTACTCACCAGAAGCATTTTCATTGAAAGTAGTTAGTTTGATATATCCAATTTTCAGTGAATCGTTTCCAGGACCAGGCACCTGACATAACCTTGATTTTACTGGATTTAGTGACACTCTTTCTCGCCTAAAAGAAAACATGGTAATGACATTGAAAACCATATATCACAAATGTAAGCCATCCAAAGGAGTACCTTATAATTTGAATCCATGACAATGTATTCTGTTAGAGAAACCTAAACAGGCAATGAAAATGAACCACTTTTACAGACCGTGCAAAGTGAGTACACGGTGAAACAGAACTTACGTCAATTCCAGCTCCTTCACTTCACTTCCACTAAGAATAGTCAATCTGACTGGAGTACCTTCCGGTCCCCTGAAAATCGAGTAAATCACTTATTACATTAAGAACTACTTGGAGGAAAAAGGAACTAAAAGAAAGGAAGGGTAACATTAAAGAACTAGTTAATCACCTATAACACAATTTATCATCCCAATCTTTATGTATGGTATGATATCAGTTCTTGTATAGACATCAAAACATTTAGTAAAGTATTAAAATAAATCAAGAACATCAAATGGAATTCAAGCAAGGACATCAAATAATACTCGCATAGCAGTGGTACATCGAATTGTATTACATGAAAATTAATCAATGTACATCCTGAAAGCACACAGCCTAAAAGTTTCTAGAAGAATATTAAAAGGATGGGGATGGTCATCATATCGTAACCAATAAGGGTCGATTTCATGACGCATGCAGTATATAAAGGAATATATTGAACTTCCTTAGCTATATTTTTCTGACTAATTAATTGCGCTTTGGTATTTATTTTCCTAGGATGACCTTTAATTGGTACAAAATATATACTCTAACCCTGTTATTTCCTAATAATATGTCATTGTATGTCCAGAGGCTCTTATTGTCTCTCTGGCATCATCGCACAATAATTTAATCTAAAAAATTCCACAAATAACAGCCCAGAGCACAACATTATGAACAATGTGATGTTGAAAAGTAAATACTCACTGCAAACGCGCAGCTGCATCATATATCCCCATGGCCTCTGTACTTGTATTATCAATTGCCAAAATTATATCCCCAGCTAATACACCTGCCCTGCTTGCAGGTCCTCCGGGAGAAGCTGATATGACAACAAGCCCACTAGTGGAGTCATCAACTGCCATGGGATACCCAATCGAAAGGCCTACACCTGTGAGAGCACCTTGAGTTCCAGACTGTCTTCATAGAAAAAAAAATAATGATGCCTACTTTTGTCCATCAAAAAGCTGCACATGATAATGAAATGAATTACATAGAATACCCTCAAACTTCTAAACTTTTCAGGCTCCAGAAATCGTGTGAAAGGATCATCTAGTGTAGCAATCATCTTTTTTATTGCCCTATCTGAAGGCAAACACACCTCTGAGATTTCAGATAGACTATACATCAGAGAAAAACACCTTATGCACGAGTTTCATACTCTAAGACAATCTTTGTTTGGTCAAGGATAATTGACAATTGGTGAATGATTCAATATACAGGACACATACAAGTCTCTTCTCGGGTGTTCATTGGTTCATTGCGCAAAGCATTTTCTCTATACCGAAACCAACTTTGCCCATTAAAGTTTTTATCAACATATGCACGGTCGATTGTTCTCCAGGCCTCCAAAAAAAGAAGATTCTCTTCACTAAGAGCCCCTGTAGTCAGAAGTAAAATAAAAATAAAAATGACATCTTGCATAAAATAAAGACAAAGCTGTAAGCAAGGATCAAGATAACTTACAAGACGGGGTCTTGCTAACAGCAAAGGATACCGTCATTGCTACCATTACTCCAACAACTAACTGGATCAAAAGAATGGAGAAACCATGCTTCAATTTTCCCGAGTCTGTTAGAACATTTTGAAGACCCCTGATACATTTTCTGGACATGGAAATCCAACCATGGCTGACAGAAAAACCATTATACTTGTAAGAAACTATCCTTCCACGTCTCCAAACTGGAATGCCCAAAAAGTGACTTTTACTAGAAGCTCCAACCAAGCTGCCAAATGTGTCAAGTCTTGCACTTCTAATATAAAATCTTTTCACACATAAAAATGAGCTCCGTAATCCAGCTTCAACAATCCTCGAATGACAACATTTTCCCAACTGCACCTGCAACAAGCCAAAGCATAATCGATCCTTATAATTCAACGAAACCTGAAAATAGTCTATTTAGTTAAAATCAATAAGAATAAAAAAGCAGTCGCAATTGAATTTAGCATATGGAACTGCTGCCATCAGTTGGAATGAGATTGCGAGAGAATGAAGGATACATTAAAATGAAGAAATGGAGTAAATAAAGTGATGTACAAGGACGGAGAGATTACTGGAAAGATTGTGGATTTGGGGATAAAATTAGGGTTTGTATAGGCGAGAGAGGATGAGAGGGAAGCCATGGCAGAGCCTGAAAGCTAAACAACAACTGTCTTCACACCAATTTCGAATTATTTTTAATATTTATTTTGTTTAATTTACATTATCCGTATGTATTTGGATTTTGGCCTACAACTCTCCATGTTTTTTTTTTCAATTTTATACGGAAGATATACATAATTTTTCTTTTTAAAAAGGTGAAACTGGTCTCAAACAAAATAAGCACTACACGAATACACAGGGACAAATGCACGCTTCAGATAATGGGGGACGTCGCCCCGGTCGATTTTTGATAATTTACTTCATATTGGGTTAATTAGGCTAATACTTCAATAATTTTTACAGTTTGCCCCCACTCGTTTTGATATTATGCCCCCACTATTAAAACAAAATAAATTTAAGTTAAATAACTTGATAGTTTATTTTAAAAACAAGGGTAATTTAATTATTGTACAATTTGAGCGTAAACAATTTAGGTTCATATATGACCATAGACTCACCCAAAATAAGATTTATTAAATAAATATTAAACACATGAAACCAATTAAAACGTGTAAGTTGTAACCAAACATGTATTGGTTCACATTATAGTTAGGTTTAAGTTAAGACAAACAAACATGTATTGTCGAATCAAAAGTGTAGCTCAATGCTCGATCGAATGTTTGTGACATGTATAATGTTAAAATTGATATTTGCTCTTTGTAACGAGAACTCTACACCCGTTCCATGTCTCAATCTTTTTTTTCTTTAGAAGAAGTAGACACTTCATGACTCTATATTTATCTAAATTTTTATTCATAAATAGTTAAGTGTATATATTTATGTCGTCGTCGGTCCAAAAAATTTCTGGATCCGTCACTGCGAATACATCTTCAACATATTACATGAGTACTTTTGACTCGGGTACATATGAATCACTAGGAGCACGTGTCACGCAAGACATCCACTCGATTGATACTTGAATCGTCCACTGAAACACAAACCAAAAAAAAAGGGTGTAACTGGTGGACAGGTTTTTTTGTGTGGTGAGTTTTTACATCTCTTACTACTCAATTCATACATCTCAATCATATTACATGAGAATTTATCGGATACATGTAAACTTATACTACTCTTTGAACATATGTCACTAATCCGAACTGGTGGAGAGATTATCCATCTTAGTGGAGTACTATTCTCGTTCTAAAATACTTACTACATATTTTATAATGAAATCGGATGCTGATATGACTGCACCTTATGAATAATATACGTAAACTTGATATATATGACTGCACCCTAATTAGAGTTTCATTTTGTCACTCTATATAAATATACTGACCTAGGTAAAACAGTCTCTTCAATTTTCATAATAGTCCGATTTTATCACGATTGATCCCCTAAAAATGATGATTTGGTCGATTATGATGGATCAGAGTATATGAATCTTGAATTTTTTTTAGTAGACAAGTCTTGATAAAACCTTTTGATTTATGGAAAGAAAATTTTAGAGGAAAATATTATTTCATGTTAGATTTGTCATATAAAATCCAATTAAGATAGAATGATCTGAGACAAACTTTTAATTGCTATTTTTCATGGTCAAATAACTGTTCTATTTAATTTTAGGGAAAATGACAAAGATAGGTACAAATTACCACCTATTGACAAATCACGGTCAGAACTATAAAAAATGACAATTAAGGGGCAAATTCAAAATCTTTTATTTGGCATATAAAAATTAGGGCATCAATTATGTGTTGAAATTGCCCCTTAATTATCAACTGTGTTGAAATTGCAACATAATTGTTATATGTCAATTAAAAGATATTAAAATTACCCATTGATTGTCATTTTCTATAGTTATGACCATGATTTGTCAATGTACTTAGTATCCCTATTTGTCATTTTCCTTAATTTTATCTTCCCTGATCCAAACGAAGGGTGAAAAAAAACTGATTTTACCAAGATCGATCTCTTTAAAACAGGCCTTTAATATCGTCTTTCTGATAACTGATATAGAATTTAAGCAATTATAATTTATATCTACTGCAACATGTTATGTATTGTGTGGCGCAATAATTTACTGCGAATTGAAAACGGCGTCGTTTTGATTTTCAAAAATAACAAAATGACGCTGTTTTAATTTTTTTTTTTTGATGATAGACGCTGTTTTAATTGAAACAACATCATTTTACCTATCTCAACAAAATGTTGCGATACACCGAATCCAACTCCCTAGTTAGGAAGAAAAGTGAAGTTAAGTACTACTAGGCCCAATACATTGATTGAAAGCCCAACTAACCACCAAGACTTGGAGCCCAATTTCAAATCTTATCAAGTTTTTATTTTGATAGGGCAAATCTTATCAAGTTGAAGTATTCATGATGGATGAGTGAGGTGAGCAATGATTGGTTAGTTTATCTAAATGGGAACATGTAACCCAAAATATTCAGTCAAGGTCAAGCACTGAGCAAAAGTCATACACGGCAACCACCTTATCATAAATCATTCAAAGAAACAGAACATTTATATTTTTTAAAAGTCTACTTTGCATTTACTTTACTTTTTGCAATAACGGAACTTTTTTTTGTTGGGGGATTGATGAGTATAATTGATTTAGGACATATGATGCGAGGGATTTGGATGAATTAGATGATATCCGCACTCAATTTCTATAAATTGCATGATAAGTATTTTCTTTCTTATGCTTTACACTGTAATTGCAAAAACTGACTTTGACCTCATTTATGCCAAATACATATAATCCTAATTCAGTCGTTCAAGTTTATAATTTTGCACTGGTGCTGTGGTGCATAAAATATGAGGTCACTTCAGAAGTATATGGATATAGTATAAATTAAAAAATAATTGCCTACATTATATGGAGTCCGCAAATTAGGCACCGATGTTTACATACAATCGGTACTTAAATCAAGTAATCCAACATTTATTCAAGTGAAATTTGTGACTATATCACTTTCACTATCTCTTCTTTAACATAATTTAATTACAAAAAAGAGTATATGAATCTGCATTACATGTGATGAGGGATGAGAGGAACTTATTGAGAAAAAAAAAAGTGTATTCTGTTAAAGTTTAAGTTGGAAATTGCATTATTACATGTGACGAGGGATTGTTGGCGGGGTAGGGTGGTGTGGAAGGCGTGTTTAATGTAGATGGGGAGTCCCGGCGGACTGGTTATGGTTTTGTTCCCGAAAATTGAATTTTGAAGGGTTCAGGATTCTGATTTGCTCCTGCTGAATGATGTTGGTTTAATATAAACCAGGTAATTCATGGTAAGGGAGATCTGTCATCTGGGGCCTGATGGAATAGTTGTGACGTACATAAGAGCATCTCCAATGGAGAAGGACATTGGACACTTTTTCGGGGTCCACTTCGTGCCACATAAGCAACAAGTGTCCATAATTAAAAAGTGGGCAAGCTCCTCCAATGGTAAAACTCATCAAGTGTCCACAATAAATAAGTATAAAATGGACAAAGCATCCATAGTGGTGGACAGTTGAGGCATTGGGGCGCGTGCAAGTGTCATGGCCAAGTAAATGAGATGTCCTCACCATTGGAGCGAGACACAATAAAGTGGGCATGCCCACTATGGTGTCCACCGGCCACTTTAATTTGTAGGACCCATTTTATTTTATAGTAAAATTATATATTATATTTTAATTTTAATTTAACTTAATAATGTTAAGTTAGTAATAACCAATATAAAATGGCTTAAATTCTTAAAACATTATTAAAGTGAAAGACATGTTCCGTAATTAAAATGCATTATATTATTAAAAACCACAAAGGAAAACATTACATAAAAAACATCACACGAGAAAGCATAAATTTAAAAACATCACACGAGAAAGCATAAAAAACATCACACGAGAAAGCATAAATTTAACGGTTATTGTCAAACTGCGAAATATGCTCAATCAAGTCATTCTGTAGCTGACGATGTGTCCGTTTATCACGCATCTGTATTGTCTTTTGAATATACGCTTCATACGGGGCCAAAGGCTCTTCACCTAAATTTGGTTGCGATAAACCATGTGTAACATCGTCATAAGTGGGTAAGGGACCAAATTGAGTGATGTATGTGTCCCTCTCGTCTTCAACAATCATATTATGTATTATGATACATGCTCTTAATTCTCCCCAGATCTGCTTTGTCCCAAAAACGTGAAGGCTCGCGTACAATTGCGAAACGAGACTGTAACACACCAAATGCTCGTTCGACGTCTTTTCGCTGACTCTCTTGATATTTTGAAAATAATTTTCTGTTCTCACCTTGCGGGCGTGGTATCGTTTTAACAAATGTTGCCCATTCAGGATATATTCCATCCGTTAAGTAGTAGCCCATATTATAGTTATTTCCGTTGATAGTATAATTTACCTCTGGAGCACGACCTTGCAGCACTTCATCAAAAACGGGTGATCGGTCTAACACATTTATATCATTGTTTGAACCAGCAACTCCAAAAAATGCATGCCATATCCATAGATCAGATGAAGCTACCGCTTCAAGTAAAATTGTTGCAACTCCTTTGTGACCACTCATGAACATTCCCTTCCATGCTTTGGGACAATTTTTCCATTGCCAGTGCATGCAATCAATACTGCCCATCATACCTGGAAATCCACGAGCCTCGCCCATTTGTAACAGACGTTGTATGTCATCAGAATTTGGTTTTCGCAAGTATTCACTCTCAAAAATCGTAATGACATCAGAGGCAAATTTTTTTACGCACTCAATCGCAGTAGTCTCTCCAATACGAACATAGTCATCCACAGCGTCAGCAGATACTCCATACGCGAGTATGCGTATTGCTGCAGTGCATTTTTGTAAAGATGACAAACCTTTTTTCCACAAGCATCGTCCCTTTGACGAAAGTATGGATCAAAGTTTGAAAGAGCTTCCACAATACGTAGGAAAACATGCCTTCCCATACGAAATCTGCGACGGAATATTTCTTCAGAATATACTGGATTTGGTGAGAAGTAATCATTCTCTAGACGTTGATGGCCTGATTCACGGTCTCGGGATATACTTTTTCGAGGAGCGGATCTTGAGCTGTGTCCATATACTTCATGATAGAGTTCAAGAAGACGGTTGTCTTCGGTATCATCGAAGCAGAACTCATCAATGAAATCTTCAGTTAAGTTCTCTAGTGTTTGATCCATAGTGAAGTGAATTCAGAGAACTTATACATCTAGTTTATATAGATGGGAAAAACAAATATATTCTAAAACAAACACTAGCCTCCAACGGCTAGATTACAAACAAATAAAGACAAACGAATATATGCAAAAACAAACACTAGCTTCCAACGGCTACATTACAAACAGATAAAGACAAACTAGTTTCTTGCCATAATTTTTTCAAGCAATTTTGAATGAGCCCTCTTCTGAGCATCATTCATTTTAGTAGTATCTGCCAAAATGACTTGTAAATCCATCTCGGTTTGCTTCGCCTCAATTTCTTTCTGACGAGTTTCATTTAGAGCTTCCATTAGGTTCAACTTTCTGCATGTAGTAGCTCGTAATTCTTTATACTCTTCGGATGCTTCTACTGTTTTTGCCTTCCCTTTTCCCTTCCTTTTAGCCGCTTTCGTACCTTTAGGACGAACCGGGGATTCACACTCATTCTCATTTGTAGGTGTATCATTATTCCCCGAGGATGAGTAAGCTCCAGAGTTGCTTAATTTAGTTCTTTTCACACTTTCACTGGTTGGAGGAGTTCTCCACTTGGGCTGCCTACGAAGTTCAAGCCAATGCCTGTCAAAGTTAGACTTCTTTTTGTATTTAGCGCAATGAAGTTCATGAGCTCTCTCATTTATGTTTTCCATGTTTGAACCGCTCCCGATTGTCTTTTGAGCCGCTTCATAACACGAACCAAATTTCTGAGCGCCTTCATTTATTCGTTGCCACCTTTTTCTCATAGCATGAGCTCCTCTCTTGATGACACCGGGATTATCTTCTTCACAATATTGATGAACCCGATCCCAAAATACTTCGCCTTTTTGATCAGTACCGACCAATGGATCGATTGACACATTCAACCATGCACTTATTAAGAGTTTATCTTCAACCCACTTCCACTGACTAGTAACTTCTCGTACATCTTCACTTTCCTCAAAATCTTTGTTTAGATCAATAAAATTTGGGTTACTGAAAGCGGGCACTTGTGAATGTGGAGAACTGGGTAGTTGTGAATGTGGAGAATTTTCCATAAAAGTAGGTGATTGTTGAGTTTCGAATTGTGAACTTGAAAATGCAGGAAATGGAAATTGATATGGAGAATTTTGAGGATATGGAAATGGAAATTGAGAAGTCTGAGAATGTGGAAATGGGTATTGGGAATTCGAGGTTTGAGAATTAAAATTATAATTTTGTGGGTTTGGAAAATAAGAATTAGGATATGGATATGGAAATTGAGGGTTTGGGTTTTGAGAATTTGGAGGAGGAGGATTATTTGGATTCATCTTTTGAGAGATAAAAATACAAATCGTAAAATGCATTGGTTTGATTAACAAGATGGTGTTAAATCATGTATATATAGTATCATCAAAAATGCAAACAACACCCATTTCAATCAACTCACATTTCACATGCAAACAATACTCATTTCACGTGCAAACAATATTTATCAAATGCAAACAATACCCATCATATGCAAACAGAAACAATACCCATCACATGCAAACAGAAGAAGATTTTTGTTTTTTTTGATAAGGCAAACAGAAGAAGATAAAGTTACCAAAATTAATCATATAATTTATTTGTAAAACAAAAATAATTTCAATTTCAATTTAAAATAATCATGCAAATTAAAATTTAACAACATTATCTAGAAATGCTCTTACAAAAGTATTAAATTTCATATACACTAACTAATAAATAATATAAATAATAATTAAATAAGTATAAAATGAAAAGTGGCATGTCCACTTTATTGTGTCCCGCTCCAATGGGGAAAACATCACATTTGCTTGGACACGCCCACTTTACGTGGCTCAATGCATGAAATGTCCAAGCATTGGAGATGCTCTAAAGTTCTCTATGGTGGATTGACTTTGAGAATAGTGATGAGCCAAGTCAAGTCCAGATTGAGGGCTGATCAAAAATCTTTAGTTTTGTAAAAAAGGGGGCGACCACTCAATTTTAGTGGTTGTGTAGGGTAGAGGCCTAGAGGGCAGACAAAGACACAAAAAACATGATTTCTTGTTTCTCTCCAAATTAAATGGGACAACTATTTTGACGTTTACCACATGCCTCGAAAAAAGCAAGAAAAAAGCAAGACAACATTTATGAGTGAGTGAGTGAGTGAGCTACTGAGCTTTAATATGTACGGTAGTAATGGGATTTTTTTTTTTTTTGATGGGAAAAGTGTACAGAATTCGGACATCGATGACTCAATGACTCGATTCAATACGTATACTCAGGTGAACGCACAGGCCTAAAATGGCCAACCGATAGTAATGGGATTTGATTCCTCTTGTTGTCCCATTCCAGTTTCCACCATGCGCTGCCTCTCCGAGGTATCAATGATAAAGAACTACTGTATAAGTTTCTTAAGCGGGTTGTACTTCTTAATTGATAATGAAGTTGATCTTATGTCCATTCGATTGGGCTCCTATTTATTATATATATAAAAATACTAGACATCAAATTATTTGTGATTTTTTTAATTTTATTTTGGATAATTAAACATTTTATTAGAGACCAAATTAAAAATTAAGGAAAGTACACACTGTTGCTCCAAACTATCGTCATTTTTCAATTGAAGGTCAAAACTATCAAATTTTCCAATCAAGGACAATATACAAAATAAATTGACCAATTTTCGAACGCAAGACACCGTATCTTCCCCGTGATTAAATTGCAAACTTAAATATGTGAATCCCGACTCAATAAAAATGTCTATTGTTGTTAAAGAAAAAAATTTGATTAAATGCGTCAAGTGTTTATGATGAGATCATTAAGTAATTTTTAATGATATTCTTTTGATTGAGTTCGCAATCTAATTACGGTGTAGCTGTGGTACTTTGTGTTAAAAAATTGATGAATTTATTTTTTTATTTTACCATACTTTTCCCTAAAAATTATCAATCAACTTTTGAATGTTGATCAAAGTAGTTAAACGCATAAAGTGCTTTAGGCCCTGTCCACATTGACTTGTTTTTTTGACTTGTAAGTTAAGTTAAGTTAATATCAGTTAAGATAAGTTAAGATCAGTTAAGATAAGTTAATATCAGTTAAGATAAGTTAAGATCAGTTAAGATAAGTTAAGTTACTTTTAACATACCATCATACTATTTATCATACCATCATACTATTCACCATCATCATATCATCATCATCATACTATTCATCATCATCATCATACCATCATCATCATCATCATACCATCACACTATTCATCATCATACCATCATCATCATACTATTCATCATACCATCATCATCATACTATTCACCATCATCATCATCATACTATTCATCATTCCATCATCATCATCATCATACTATTCATCATACCATCATACTATTCATCACACCATCATCATTATCACACCATCACCATCATCATACTATTCATCATACCATCATCATACCATCATCATACTATTCATATCATCATCATCATACCATCACACTATTCATCATACCATCATCATCATCATAAAATTACTATTCATCACCATCATCACCCCATCATCATCATCAGTATATTACTATTCATCATAAAATTACTATTCATCATCATAAAATTACTATTCATCACTATCATCACCCCCACCATCATCATCAGTATATTACTATTCATCATAAAATTACTATTCATCATCATAAAATTACTATTCATCATCATCATAAAATTACTATTCATCACCATCATCACCCCCATCATCATCATCAGTATATTACTATTCATCATCATAAAATTACTATTCACCATCATCATAAAAGTACTATTCATCATACCATCATCATAATATTACTATTCATCATCATAATATTACTATTCATCATCATAATATTACTATTCATCATCATAATATTACTATTCATCATACCATTATCATCATACTATTCACCATCATCATAATATTACTATTTATCATTATCATAAATATTACTATTCATCATCATCATAATATTACTATTCATCATACCATCATCATCATACTATTTGCCATCATCATAATATTACTATTTATCATTATCATAAATATTACTATTCATCATCATCATAATATTACTATTCATCATACAATATAAGTTTCAGTTAAGTTAAGATAAGTTAATATCAGTTAAGATAAGTTAAGATCAGTCACTATAAGTTAAGATCAGTTAAGATAAGATAAGACACTATAAGTTTCAGTCAAAGTGGATAGGCCTTTACTCAATCACATGAACTCAGCACTAAAAACAACATGATCTGATAATGAAGTGTAACAAATCAGATGTCACTTTAGTATAGTTGTATTTTTCTTTTTATTATAGTTATTTTTTTAATAGTGTTACATCGCACATACAAAATATTTCTTGAGTACATATATATTTTTTAGCATATTTGAAGCACAATCACGTGAAGGGCACCACTCGGATTTGAATTTGAGTTACTCGATGAAGCACATGTCATCTCGGCACCACCAATTTTAAACCCATGAATCGACAAACACCTCCATGGAATGATCTTAGCGTTGTTTTAAGCACGCCTCCACGAGAGGGTAGTACCTGCAAAACGTCCACAAGGGACGAGGAAGAAGAAAGAGAAACATCCACAAAGATGTAGGAAAAAAAAGCAAAAAAAAAGATGTAGGAAGAGTCCGCACAATAGGTGGGACTAAGAAAATTCCACAAAATGAGAAAATGAAAAGTGTCACGGTGGGATTTGAACATAAGACATTGCAAATTGCAAGGCAAGTGTTTAACCAACTCATCCATTATGAGAGAATAGAGATCACGTTGTTTCAACAAAAGTTAACCAAAATTAACTATGATTGTTATGTTCTAAAATTTGTCAAAATGTTAATATCGTCTCTAAATTGAAAATTTGGTAATTTCAAGATACATAATATTGCACAATAAAAAATAAATACATAATATTGCCCTGTATTTAGAGAGGTCAGATCTGGTGCAAAGCCCAAATACCATACAAAATACAAAGTAATTGAGACCATTGATCAAGTTAATCCAATGATCCCAATTAATTAGGATAAACACAAATTAATTTATTTTTATCCCTATTAATAAGCTCATTAAGGGTAAAATAGACATGATTTTTCTTTTATTTCTCTCTCATTACTGTTCATTACTGTTCGATACTGTTCATTACTGTTCGACACTGTTCATTACTGTTCATTACTGTTCATCATCATCGAAATCGCGATCGAAAACGAACTAATTGAAATCGATCGAAAACGAACTAATCGAAATCAAAATCGAAATCGAACTAATTGAAATCAAAATCGAAATTGAAAACGAAGAAGAAACGCAGAAGAAATCGACAAAGAGAAACGCAGAAGAAATCGAAAACGATTCCGAACAAATGGTCATAACGAACTATAAATTGCAGATGACGAACTATAAATTATCATGCCTAACTATCGATGATACTGCCGAATTGTTGACGAATTATAGTCCAAATGTGATGAATTATGTCATAATTCATCAAAATTGCACTATAATTCGTCGAAATCTTGACGAATATAGTCCAATTTGGACGAACTATAACATAATTCGTCCAAAAATTGGATAACGAACTATAAATTAGTGATGACGAACTATAAATTATCATGCCTAACTATCGATGATACTGCCGAATTGTTGACGAATTATAGTCCAAATGTGATGAATTATGTCATAATTCGTTAAAAGTGCACTATAATTCGTCGAAATCTTGCGAATATAGTCCAATTTGGACAAACTATGACATAACGAACTATAATTAGGCCTTGACGAATTATAAAATTCTTGAACAAATCGATGAACATAACTAAGTTCAATAACATCATCATCACATCTCCACACCACCAGCAACTACAATTTCCTATCTTCCGCCTTCGTCGGTGGTGGATCAAGTGGGAGAAACAAATCAGACACTCCGCCACTCCCCTCCACTCCTTGCCGCCCTAACGACATCTCCGTCCTCGTCACCAGCGCCGACCCACGCTGCGGCGATGGAGTTCTCGGCCTTGACAATATCAACACCTACTATGATCCATGGATGAGCATCGTCGAAGGATGATGGAAATTTCAGATCTGAAATTTTAATCGAAAAGAGGAGAGAGACAGTAAAGAGAGAGAGTGTTGATGTGTATTCCAAATATACCCTCATCTAATATTAATTTGAATTTTTATTTATTTATTTTCATTTAATCTCATCCATAGAAATTATAAAATCAACGGATGAGATTAGTTTGTATTTTTTACAATAATATGGGGTTTGCACCTGATCCTAATCCTGTATTTAGATACATAATATTGAAATGTTAGATACAAAATTTTAAACTCATCCAATGCTTTAAAAATACGATAACATTTTCAAAAATAAATACATAATATGAAAATGTTATCGTATTTTTACATCATTGGTTTTTCATTAATATGGTATTATTGTTGTGATTATGACTTTTTGGAACGCCACCAATGAGATTCCAACTCAAACCAAAAACACAGGAATCATCAATACAAAGTTAAGGCACAACTGTCCAATACCAACTCCCGTGTGTCCAACAAAGAAATAAAACGTCTCATTCAATGGTACCGTTACCGTTCAAACCAAATACCAATGACGAAAAATTCAACATTATCCCTAATCCTTATTTGATAACAATGGAGTTCTTAGTGTACACCTACACTATAAGCACTATTATAGACACACGCAAAAAAGAAGAAATTCTAAACTCATGATACAAATACAAAATGCATTCAATGAGTTTAATCGTCGATATCCTGATCATTTAACTAACCATAACAGCTAGATCTTATGTGTAAGGGATCGAACTTCTCCGCGATATATTTATCTGCATGAGTGTGAAACCGTATAGTTATAATCTATATAAAATAATTTGAGACCATATATTTAATTGATAAACTAATAAAATAATATTAGATAATGGGATGCACAAACATTTGGACATTCAATAAAAAAGGAAAAAAGTTCCAAATGGTAAAATGAAAGGAGAACACCAAGGGTATGGTACTTGTTATATGAACCAAAAACATCACAAGCACATCATCTACAATACTAAAGAATTGCAGCAACATATTTTCAACATAAATGTCATCAAAAGGCCAACAACAATTAAAATTCTTACTTCTATGTTTTCAAACTGGATTTGGTGATGGAGATTCTCTTGACTCAATCTTCCCCATTTTAATGTTCTTTGGCAGATCAGCATCCTCATCATGGTAAATGTAAGCAAATCCACCATGTCTGGTCATGTCCATTCCGGCCATTTCATCGGCGGCCGAGATCCTCAGCAGCTTCAGCTTATGCAGAACATAAAACAAAGGACCCATTGTCACACTCACCCATCCAATGATCACAAGAATCTGCACCACATGAGCTCCCAGAAGCTTCCCTCCACCGCCCATAAACAATCCGTAAGGCCTACTCGTCGCGCCCTTGAGCGGGTAGACCTCGTTCACGTACTTTTCTCGAGCAAAAAGTGCTGTGAATATGATCCCCCAAGCGCCGCAGCCTCCGTGGAGCTGCGCTGCCTCCAGGGGATCATCGTATTTCAACACAGCAGCTACTTTGTTCAGCCCGGTTAGGACTAGTGAAGCTACGAAGCCACAGATTATCGCGGCCCAGGGATCGACGACTGAGCAGCCAGCTGTGATGGCGGCGAAGCCGCCAAGTAATCCATTGCATACATCAGTGACATTCCAGTGGCCTGATAAAGCACGTTTGAGAAATAACGTGGTTAAGGCAGCTGTGCAGCCGGCTAGAGTGGTGGTGACGGCTGTGCGGCCCACAGCGCTCCATTGACCGTAGTAATGACCAGACTCGTAAGGGCTGAGGATTTTTGTGAACGAGCCGGGATTGAATCCGTACCATCCGAACCAGAGGAGGAAAGTGCCTAGTACAACTAGCGAGGCGCTGTGGCCCTTCAAGGCTACAGATCGACCGGTGTGATCGAACCGGCCGATCCTGGGGCCTTCAATTAAAGCACCCCAAAATCCAGCAATTCCTCCAACCATGTGCACAACTCCTGATCCTGCAAAATCAATCACTCCTGATCCGAATAGAAGATCAGGATAGGTTGCACTGGCCCATCCGTCAACCGACCAGAACCAGTGCGACACAACCGGGTAGACGAACCCGGTCAGGAACGCAGAGTATATCAAATACGAAACGAACTGAGTCCGCTCGGCGATGGATCCGCTGGTGATTCCCGCGGCGGCGATCGCAAACGCCCACTGGTACAAAAAGTAGCTGAAATCGAAGCTGGAGTCAGGGAAATCGCGCAAAGCGAAGAAGTGTTTGCCGATGAAGGCGTTGGAAGGAGATCCAAAGGCGAAGGCGAAGCCGAACAGGTAGTAGAAGAGGCCGCCTGCGGCGGCGTCGAGGACGTTGGTGAGCATGATGTTCATGGTGTTTTTGGCGCGGACGGAGCCGGCGCAGAGCATGGCGAAGCCGAGCTGCATGGAGAAGACGAGGTAGGCGGAGAAGAGGAGGTAGGTGGAGTCGATGGCGAATGTGGTGTCGGAGTATCTCAAATTGACGGTGGAGAATTGGTCGCAGATGTAGGAGGCGGCGGCGTGGGTGGCGTTGGAGCCGAGGAGGAGGGAGAGATCGGTGGCGGAACAGGTGGCGGACGCCATTGTTTCCGGCGCGGTGGGGGTTTTTTCAACAAATGTGAGTGTGTGAATGAGAGAGAGAGGGTGTGGATAGAGGTTTTATAGGGCGGGACGGAAATGTACGACTGGGAGTTGATTTTTCAACGCTATATAAAATTCAGTATTTACTCTTTAATTGGTTTTACTGACATTTTTGGTTTTGAGTGAAAGAAACCATGTGCAAAGAATCTCATAAAAAAATTGTATTCTAAGGAATCATATCATATGACGGCAGAAGTTTGTTGGATTTTGAACTATTCCATAATACAACTATCAATTATAAAACATGAAGTGTGTAAGGGGGTAGAATTAGATGACATATAGTGCCTAATATATTTAATTACAAGTTCGAAATATAATATTAACAAGATAGAATAAAAGCAAAAAAAAGCTAATTCATCAGTTTCAAATTGTGCACAAGAATTAACGCATTTTAAATAAATGCACACTGAACCAAATGAAAATTAATTTAACTTTTGGTAATGTAAAATCACATGGAGCCAACCAATAGAATTACAACACTAATTGATACCAACCATTGAGAACACATAAAGAGAGAAGATGGTAGGGCTTAGATGATACAAACAAATTTTTATTTATAA
Source organism: Rhodiola kirilowii (assembly GCA_033675215.1). Lineage (NCBI taxonomy): Eukaryota > Viridiplantae > Streptophyta > Magnoliopsida > Saxifragales > Crassulaceae > Rhodiola > Rhodiola kirilowii. The sequence continues at coordinate 5,797,305 of CM066194.1, forward strand.
TAATTACGTACAGAATAAGGAAATTTTTTTGGACACCCGAAAAAATAAATATAAAAACAATATAATGTGACAGAGAAAGTGTTTCGAAAGCTGTTTTGTGTCTCTCAACTCTCAGTGTTTTTCTAAAATTGGATGAATATGTCCCTTAGTATTTACCACATAGATTGTCAAATATGATTAATTTTGTTCAAAGATTAGATTCCTAAACATCATGACCAGGTAAACTATCCTGTCAGAGCGAGATTCCAGGTGAAATCACGGTGTCCATATCATGAGATTCCTATTACCGAGTTTTGTCAGATTATACAGAAGCTCGATACACATGATTGCATGTTGTTATAGAATAGAAATTATTCTCTATCACCTGCAGAAATATCTAACTGATCAGCAACTCCATAAGTCAGCTATGTGAAATACAACTGGAAGCCAAACTGCGAAAGCCTCAGAGCCGCAGCATAGAACTTTCAAGCACTATACAGTTGTACAACATTGACTTGAATGTAAAGAACAATCCTACTTCCATTGCACACAGGTAATGGAGCTTGAACATGTCAAAACTAACTGTCAATATCGTCATTTGAATAAATAAATAAATAAGTGCACAACTGCTTTAAGCTATAATGTAATAATGTCAACGTAGATCTGAGTACCCTGAATTTCAAGTTACGCGTAAATAATTGTCAGCATGACATGGGAATAGTCAAGCAGTACAGATTACAGAACATCTAACAAAAGTGATACAAGAGCAAAGATAAATTAGAAAATCATGGGAGGTCAAGTTATGAATTGGTTCACCAAAGATGCTGTTTGCTCCTGATAAAATTTTAACGAGCCTTGTGAAGGTGAGAATTCTCTTGATTAAATAATGTGTATGATTTACTCCTTCCCTTTTAGTCTCTTCTTTTGATTCCGCCGCTGGTCACGCAAGCCTGGCAAATTTAAATGAACAAATATTAATCATCCCTCTTAATACACTCAATAAACAGTCCTTTCGAGCTATTCTTCCGAATTTGGAATCACATAAACAACATTCATTTCTAATCGCATATGAGGTAACAGAGATCTTCTGATAAAGAATGGCCATACGTGTTTTTTCTGCTTTTCTTTTCCGTCTCAGTTCCACCACACCTTTTCGTTTCTGGGCGTTGTCTTTCACACCCATGTTCACCTGTCGGCAAGGACAATAGTTAAGTATAATCAACAACAGTGAGGATCTGCAGTCCGCATATGTATAATCAACATCTGAGAGCTAAAATCTAACTTCAAGAGCAAACTGTGAATGCCGTGATGATATATATTAGAAGTCGAGATTAAGCCAAATTTTGGTGTAATTATTTGCTAAATGCTAACTTCAAAAGTTTTCTCCGAAGAACTTACTATAAATATGATCTCCACTGAACTTCTCTTACAAATTTGCGAACCGCAGAGCAGTAGCACTAAACGAACAAAATATTATTTCGGATGTTATTGTTAACTAGAACAGAAAAGACTAATATTTTCACTCGAAATGCATTTTTTGAAACTGGAATCATACATTTAGTTACTTGTTATCATCAGTCGAAAATTTCCAACAGTTCTTGGCCAAGGTGCCATAAAACTATCATTAATGTAACAAGCTAGTACCACAAAATCTCAGAGCACGATGTTTCACACGAACAGAAAAAGGCATTTGAAAGCCTCAATTATTACCTCGTGACCTGAACTGCGAAGTGCTTGGACTGCATCCACACAGTCCTTGCCAATAACCAAGGAATGACCTTCTTTACTATCTCCTGGATGATAAATATCACCAGGTTCCTTTTTGGACAACTCTTCAAATTGATCTTGTAAGAGAGGCGAAACACCAGCCTGAAAAGTAACAAATTGAACGTTAGAAAATTACACTATGAAAATTTCCAGCATTTGCTTCAGTAAAAATCACTCCAGCTCAAATAAACATGTTCACATCTTCAAGACACGAGGCACAAAAGGCAATCTCAATATTGAAGCGATATGCACCACTAAACTTAAGCAACTGCTTCTGAAAATTCAACATTGGGACTTCAGAATACTCCAAGATAACAGTTATATTTTATAAAAGCAGATAGTAAGCTTTGCAGCTTGAACAACATGTCGTGTTAACAATCATTTGTTAAATTTGGTATCAGAATAGAAACTGGCCTGTAGGCTTTTTTCTGTGGTCTAACCACAATTTGTTGATTTTGACACAATCAAAGTGGATCTGAGTTTTTCTACCCTTCTTTGGCTAGGTTAAAAGACTATTCTTCTATAGTAGTGTATTGCCCTTGAGCATGCTTGAATATACCGTGCCATCTTTTTTAATAAAGACACATTTCATCCACTAATAGAACTATTTTGTTTTTCCATTTGATAAAATATAATATTAGCTAGCCCAAAGTATCCTGGCCCGAAGAACGGATAAACCACAGTTTGCCATTTATTTTCTGCAGTGTACCATCTTGAAGGCAGAATATGTAAGAAAGGGATATTGAGCATTGGTTAGACCATTCCACAACCACCACAATCCGTAAATGTGATTAATATGATCAGAATAACAGTCGTTAGAAAATATTACCGCAGCTATGTAACTGGGTCTTAAGGTTGCTGGTTTCAGAGGACGTGAAATGAGCATAGCAAGTTCCTGCAATCATATTTTGGGAATGAGTTTGTTATGTGAGTTGGGTTGACAAAAGATGAGTAGCAGAGGCAGTAATGCCAAAATGCAATTTTAAACATCACCTGTTGCAGTTTCATTAACTTGGCAGATTTTGTCTTTTTCTGTTTATGATTATTAGCTCTTTCATCATCACTTTCGTCTCCATCAATATCTAAGCCGACTGCTTCGGCATTTCTCTCGAACCAGTTTTTTTTGGCCTTCTCCTATTGATATATAAAAACAACAGAAAGTATCGTGAAGCATAGCTCAAAGTGTGTCAAGTAATTAAAAATAAAGCATGTGAACTGCACAAGCAGTTTACATTTTGTATCTCTCTCTATCTATGAATATGTGGGTTGTTAATCTGTTACTCATCAATTGTACTGTGCCAGTGCAGAAAACATTACAGGACCTCATTTTATCAAATTTCTTTTGTTTAAACCGAAAGGAAAATTAATCAAAAGGTCAGTATCACTTTGGACAATGTTTACTGTTCTGCCACAACACAATTGAATAAAGCATGGCATTGAAGTAAATAAGATACCTGGGACTCTTGTCGAGAAATCTTATCTATTTGGCGAGCAAGTGATAATCGCTTGTGAACCTCTTGCATGTACATAAGGTCTACAGGAAATTGACGAAAACTCTCCTGAAAATATATATGAGATGTGTCAAGCTCATCCATGATTTTAATCCTCTTGCTTATTTATATGATTCCTTTTTCCCCAGTGTTTAGCTGAATTCAGCATACTATATGGTTGAACAACATTAAACTCAGGCGGTTTCAATCACATACCTTAGAAAATGATCTGCACAGCGAGGCAAACTTCATCCTGTCATTTGGTGATATGAGAGCAATGCTGCACCCATCTGCAGATGCTCTACCAGTTCTTCCACTTCTATGAACATAAACCTACGAAAATGAACACTACAGTTCTGCACAACCATAAAGTGAAATTATACAAAAATACTAATGGCCAATGAGAGGCAACTAGAACTCACTTCAGCTGAATGAGGCAGCTGGTAGTGAACAACCGTTCGGACATCTTTAACATCAAGACCTCTAGCTGCAACATCTGTAGCAATGAGGATTCCCCGGCCATCCTCACGGAAGCGATCCATTGCCTGCCACAAAATAATCAATACAATACAATAAAATCGCAAACAAATGGTACAAGAAACAGGTGCAAAATAGACATAAGAAAAAGCTCAACTCAAAGTCAAGGTAATATGACCTATAAAGTCAACATTTTATTCGCAGGAAGTTTGTGTCCAGCTTTTTTGCAAGTTTTCTGCACCAGAATCCTATCCCCACTATCTAAACCAATTGTCAACTTTCACATTCGAGAGGATATTGGTCAACAATATACGTAGAGAAAAATTGGCATCATGGGAAATAAACTCAATTATATAGCAGGGGACTGCATCAATAGTGAGTTTTATTGTGGGATCAGTATGTGAAAGACAAACAAGGAAATGCCTGAATTGCTTATGTTCATTATTTTACGAGAACGAAACGTGTGATTCCAAATACTATAATAATTGAGTATTTGTAAAGCGCTGGAGCGGAAAACACACAGAACAACCTTCTAGTCAGATAACTAGCTACCAACAGAGATCTCATAAGAAGTTCCTCAATCACACAACCGTTTGATCTAAGTATACTTAAAGTTTTAGATGCAGGTTTATTCTGAGTAAAGTTTGTGTATGAGATGGGTGAGATTGATATGACCAGCATATAATTATACAGTACTGAATATCAATGGGAAGCGCCATCTAAAGTAAAAAAAGTAGGGGACATGGCAACAATAGGGAATGGCTTAAAACATATTATTGTTAAAAACAATATCATAAATGCATCACACCTTTAAGCGTGCTCGCTGCTGTTTTTGAGCATGGAGAACCGAGACTTTCACCTTCAACGTGCTTAAAATCGATGAGATGTGTCGCAAAGCAGCTATTGATGTACAGAAAACAATTGTGCGACCTTGCCTATGAACGCTCAGAATGTAATATAAATATGCATCTTTGTCTTCTTCCCTGCATCTGAAATATAGTAAAATAGGATGACATCAGAAAATTAACACATTATTTTCCGAAAGTATTTTCAACTCTATGTTGAAGAAAGGAAACTACAATTGTCATCACATTTGCATACAGAAAAATAATATTACAGATCAAATCAAACCAAATAATCTTCCACCATACAATGGATATTATAAAAATTTAAGAGTGGGTGAACTAGAATACAAAGAAAGGATTGTTAATAATGTTTAGTATATAATAATAGGCTACACACAAGATACCTTTGATACCGGTTTAAAATGTCATGATAGATTAAGGACTGTAGGTAGTGCAAAAAGATGGCCTTGAAGAAAGAATTGGCAAAATATTTTTTGAATAAATAAAAAAAGACAGTCACATACTCGATGAATGATTCCTCAATCTTTTCTGCCAAAATGGATGCACTCGTCAGATCAATGATAGCAACATTAGGTCTTATCCCAGCACGTTCGGATAAGACTTCAATAGAGTTCAGTCCGTCAGTTTTTGGGTCCTTGGAACTGAAAGATTTACGCTTCAGCTTCTTACTGAAGTCAGGCGACAATGCAATAGTTGCAGAAAAAACAAACGTCTGCCTCTTCTTCTGCTGGATGTTTCCAACTGTTACACAATTTGGTGTGTTTTCAGCAAGTTCATCTTTGGGATTACTTGTTCCGGGCAGCATTTCAATTATGGACTGCAGTTCACGGAAGTGTCCAGCTTGTACCATCCGATCCGCCTCATCCAGCACAAAGAATGACAGGGAGTGCAACTGCATAAGCTGACACTGTCACATACTGATGCAAGGAGCTTTTTATTTATTTATCATGACATGAACTTTCCATGCAGATTTCTGCCAAAAGCTAATTTTATAATGGATACATCAAATATTTCTGTTGATCACGAATATGAATCTTCAACACCAAACAAAAGTGCTATAAGAAAATTTGTGCCTTTCACACTATTAAAGTTCTCAGGAATATCAATTTTTTAAGATTTATTCACGAACCTCAACAAGATGGGGTTCTCCTTTCGACATAAGCTCCCATAACCTTCCTGGAGTTCCAACAACAATCTCAGGCCTTCCTTTCAAGAGCCTCTCTTGCTTTTCTGTTGACATTCCTCCAACGACTGGAACAACTCTGGTGTTGGTATCTTTTGCTACTTGTTTTAAGTGCTCAGTGACCTAATGGAAAATTAGAAGCTTTCAAAGATGGATTCTAAGAATCACAATATAATTCAATTGGGTAAACAATGTGGTCTAACTACAGACATTATGGAGATTAATAGATTAGAAGTTTGAGGCCACATCAAACAAGCTGAAGCCAAAAATACATAGAATAACTCTTTCCAATCTCTTGCATTAGTTGGATACCTGGAGGGCAAGCTCTCTCGTGGGAGTAATTATAAGAGCTCGTAAAAAGCCTCTTCGATCGTACTTATTTTCTGCTTCCTCGCCATTCGAATCCAACTTTTTGGTATTCTTCTCCTTCTCTTCCAGTAAACGTTGTAAAATAGGTAAACCAAAAGCAAGAGTCTTCCCAGATCCCGTCTCAGCAGCACCAATAACATCCTGAAATTTACGTTGATGAAGGTTCAACGTTTAGGAGAGCGAGTATCGGCAATAAAGGTCAATGAATGAAGTGACTTTATCACTTGCTCTAGGAGCCCTAATGCCAGATATTTGTGTGCATGTCACTTTTCTTAATTAAAATATCAATTATCTTCACTTTTCATAATGTCATAAGCAAACATACTATTCACAGAATCTTCTCGCATGCTCCAAAACAAGTACAATTGGCTATCCACTTCATATCAAATCTCATTGACTAATTCAAATTTCAATTCATTTTAGCTACACCAATCAGAAATTGACGTATTTGTTCTATCTTGGTATTGTGGGTATGGGGAGACTCTTTTGGAAAGTCTCATAATATGACAGTCGTGGAGGATGATTGGAGAGTTTACTGAGGTGATTATATACCTTTCCTTGATGGGCAGCAACGGGAATACAGGCTTTTTGTATTGGTGTTGGCTCTTTGAACCCAAGCCTGTAAATAGATTTCAAAATTAGAGGATGAAGCCTCAGCTCATTCCATGCATAGTACTCTTCATCTTCCAGCAGTGTCTCATCACCGTCTTCAAGTAGTGTATCATCGCCGTCCTCATTATTATGATCATCCTCCTCATCAGCTACAGCAATTAAATCATACTAATCTCAGATTGATGGTATACACTAAATTAATTGAGCTTCTCACACAATTAACTAGTTCAAAAAGTTGAGAGAAGGATTATCCATTAGGAATTGGGGATGATCAGAAAAATTTGTAGCAAATTAGCAATCAGAAAGAGCAAGGAGTTATTCGCGTAGCACATATGAATGCAAGATACAAATATCTGATAATTCTCAAAACTACGAAAATACTTTGTAAACAAAAATCTTATAGGTGAGTAAGGAATGGCCTCTGCGTTTGATGCTTGACTAGAAATGAAACAAAATGATAACTGATCTAAAATATACAGAAAGTTGTAGCAGACATATGAACGGACGCAATATTATCATTCACGCATTCACATGTTTGAAGGGCGGCAACATTTGTAGATAATATGAAAGCTCAAGGGGTCATCAGCTTTGATGCCCGGCCTTGTGATACAATATGAGCACAAAAGACACAAAAGCATGATACGTCATTCTAATACAGTTAAAAGTGGCACCACCAGCAGTCATAGAGCGAAAATACTACCCTCACCCGGTGTAATGTTCAGATCATTCAGTGTCTCCTCAGTTACAGAATTTTCCTTCTTTTTAGGCTTTCTCTTTTTCCTTTTTTTCTTGCTTTTCTTCTTCAAATTTGGCACATCCTCATCTTTCCCTTTACTTTCAGCATCAGTTATGCCACTGATATCAGTTTCAACTACATCACCTCTTTTCCTCTTCTTTGAATTCGACAACTCCTCCGCCGCTTTACCGTCTTCCTCAACACTAGGAATCCCAAAATTATACTCAGACTCATCAATCTCCTCCAGTGTAAGGAAACCTGCAAAACCACCACATTAATGCACCAAAAACAAGGTCAATGACCTAATCCTCACCGTACAAACGAATCATTTTTCCATCAGCTAAAAACATATTCATAGCAAGGAAATAAACAACAGACTACTGAAACACACTAAGCCACCACAAACAAAACAATAATTCAGTAAACAATTAGGATTCACACTCCGGAGTAAGACATAGTTGAATTTCAATAGCACCGACCTCCGTCGAGTTCGTTGGTTCCGGCGGTGATGTTGAATGCTTCAGGATTAGGGAGAGAAGAGTTCCATGGGAGTGAATCGAACTGTTCTAAAAACTCCATCTCATGCTTCACTCTTTTCTTCTTCACTGCTGAAATTTTCCTTTTCCTAGATTTCGAAACAGAAGCCAGAGCCGGTTCGTCGGAGGCGGCGGCCATGGTGACGCTTCCTTTGTTCAGTTCAGAATGCGCAGCTAAATTCCGCAGGAAACAAAAAATAAAAAGGTTAACGAGAGTGCAAAATATGAATTACGAAATCCACCCGGAACTTTTATCATTGACAAATAGGTCACTGAGGTTGTTGATAAAAGAATAAAAACATTTTTACGCCCACCGTGGGGCTCGAACCCACGACCACAAGGTTAAGAGCCTTGCGCTCTACCAACTGAGCTAGACGGGCATGTTGATGTATTAAACATTAATTACAATCTAATTTGTTACAATATAATCCATATTTCAGCATTTCAAGTTTAAAAATCTATTATTTTGTAGAGGCATTTCAAGATGTAATTGAATGGCAATGAATGTTTATTTCTTCCATTAAATTTCACTGAAGAAAATACGTCCCACATTAACAGTTTCCCTGAATCCTGAGTTAAGTTTTTCATTGCAGAGATTTTAGATTATGAAGGACCCGCCCGGGCTCCACTTTGCTTTTGTAATTGTTTCCTGAGTTTCAGTACCACACATTTCATTGCACTGGAGATAGAGCCAGTGTCGGTACACAAGCTCCCATTTGAAATATCCAGTTACCTGATTTTTCACAAAAATATATGAAACTTTAGGAATGTTGATTTTCTGTAAGCCTTCGGTTCTCAGGAGAGAGTCGAAATACCCAACTGCCACTGATACATAATGATGCTTCATCCCTGTAATGTGTAATGTGATAAGCGCCCATGAGCATATGCAGAAAATAATCAGCTGCGAGCGATCCAGGTGAAGTTCCTTCAATCCGGGGGAATAAGGGTCTGTGTGTGGAGTCAATTGTCAGTTGATGTCGAGGACATATATCTAATCTTTTGTCTCTTTCAGAGGCAAATCTAGAACCATTACTGGAGATACTCTCATCTGCACACCATTAAGAACAATCGCTCAGCATAAAGCGATAAACATACTAGTGAAAGTAATTTCCATGGAAACAAGAACAAATATGTTATAAACACAAGAAAAAAATTATTGGAAATGCCAGTCAATAGCACCGTAATGTAGTAACTTCATGCTCCCATTCCTACTTTATCCAACTAGAGGCAATAATAAAATGATACAACGATATACAACATCGTGTTTTGACACACCTTTAGAATGCCTCTCAGCGAGGGCAGATGCAACCTTAATCAATGGACTTCGATACCTGAGTGAGATGTTACACGCCAGAATATGCAAGTCTACTTATTCTGTTGAGATTGATGACTATGTCAAATTCATCAGATCAAAATCAATATTATTCCTCCTCATCATAGAGGATAGGCGATCTAACATTTCATAAATCAAATCAGAACAACTATGATGTTTATCAGCTACATAAAAATGATGACTTTGGTTGTTGACGTCAATCCAGCTAAATCCAGGAGTTTTTCTAAGCCCCTTGCCTTTCATCAGTGTTCTCACTTTGGCCACAACATCCCACTTCCTAGAGAAAGCACATATATTCGACAACGAGACATAGTTTGAAGGGTTTTCAGGCTCCATATGAATTAAGACCCCGTACGCCAACTCCAGCATTTCAGAATCTCCATGAGCAATACAAGCGTTGATCAGAGCGCCCCATACACTTGGTCCTGGTTTTATAGGCATGTTTTGGACAAATTCTAGAGCCTCCTTTAGTTGGCCTGCTCGGCTAAGCATATCAACCATGCAAGCACACATTTCCAAAGATGGCTCAAACCCATGCTCATTTGTCGCTGTTTTATAAATTTCAAGACCTTCCTTCACCAAGCCAGACCGACTACAGGCAGAAAGAACCCCTACAAGACTAATCATATCTGGTTTGAACCCATGACCAAGCATTTTATATAAAGTACGCACAGCATCTCGACCAAGTCCATGCAATCCGTAGCCAGAAATCATCGAACTCCAAGATATTGAATCTTTACAACAGTTACCATCCTCAAAGACCCCCTGAGCATAACATATACTCCCACACTTGAAATACATATCAATTAGCGCATTAGATAATGAGGTAGCAGAGCTCAATGATCTCCTGATGGAATATCCATGAATTTGCTTCCCACCAATCAGTCCAGCTAGTGAGCTGCAAGCGGGGAGGACGCTCACAAGAGAAACGTTATTAGGTGGGATACAATCCCTTATTTGCATCTCCTTAAAAAGCATCACAGCCTCCTCAAAATACTCATTCCTTACAAAACCATTTATCATAGCTGTCCAAGCAAAGACATTTCTACTCTCCATTCGATCAAACACCTGCCTTGCAATCAAAACCTTACCACTTCTACTATACATATCAACCAAAGAACAGCCCAAATGAACATCCGAGCTTGAACTCAAGTCTTCACTCCTCACAATATAACTGTGAATCTCCCTCCCATATCCGTTTTTGCCACACATAGGGAGGATGCTCGAAAGCGTAAAAGCATTTGGCCGCACTCCATCCATATCCATACGCCTAAATAACCTCGACACTGTCTCACTAGTCTCAAGCTCTCCCGACATGGAATACCCATTAACCACCACATTCCACGAACTCAAATTCCTCACAGGCATTTCATCAAACACATTCAACGAATTAAAAAACTCCCCACATTTCAAATACATGGACATTATCGAATTACCCACAACAACCTCCAACACAACCCCAGCCCTAACACACTTTCCATGAACATACTTCGCAAACCCCAAATCTCCAACTTCGCCAGAAACCTTACAAAGCGTGGAAAAGGTAAAATCATCCGGACAAACAGTCACTGCACACATCTCCCTAAACAACTGAAACGCATACTCGTATTCACAATTCCTCACATGCCCGTTGATCAACGTGTTCCACAAATACACATTCTTCTCGCGAACACCGCGGAAAACCACCTTGCCGTGACCTGATTTTTTACAAGCGGCGTATGAAGTTATGAGCTTTGTGGCGATGAATGGATTTTGATGAAGATTCCAACACAGAACTTGCGCGTGCAACCGTTGAGTGAGTTTGAGACTCTGGCGCTCGATTGCAAGCTCAAGACAACGAATTAGAGTTGCAAACGGATAAGAATCGGCAGTAGTGTATAAGTAACGAGACAATCCTTGACGGCGGAGCAGCTTCGTCGCCGGTAAGAAATTCATCACTTTGCCGGAAAGAGGAGAAGAACGCGGCGGCGTGCGAAAGAAGTATCCACGGCAGCAATGCAAATTCTCATAAGTATTTGGGCACCTGCGGAATTAAGATAAACAAAAGTCTTGATTTGTAATAGTCCAAACATCGGGGCAATGTGTATTTTAAATTTAAGTTTCGATTTTTGGATACATTTGGGGCAAAAACGAATGCGTTGGATAAATATGCTTGTTCAAAAAATCAGCAGAGAAAGTCGTCACTCCACAAACCCTAAAATTTGTCCACGATGTCGCCTCCGTCGTCTCTGCAATCCTCGGTGAGATTTCTCTGACTAATTTTCGCAGTTTTAATGTCGTCTTAGGTTTCCGTTTATTATTTCTTATCAAAATACGAAGCGTTGATTGTTGTGGTGGATGTGTTAATCTTGAGACGTCTTTCGGATTGTCGTGTATTGTTTGAGCTGTATTTGTTTTCAATTCGATGGATTTGGTGTTGCTTGATGGGTGTTTCTTTACAACTGGAATACATTTTGATTTTTGATGGAGGCTTTAGTTTTCCAGAAATTTGAAGCAAAGGAATTAGGCACAATTTGTTTCTTTGTTTGTTTGGAGAAAATTGATCTTCTTATGCTTAGCTTATTAGTATGCAATGCTGCTTCATGTAGCTTTCTATTTGGAATAAATTTCTTAATCTGGTTCTCATTTATCTCTCGACTTGCTGTTGGAATGTAGGCATCCTAGCGATATTTTCGTTTAAATTAGTGTTTTCTGCAGAAAATTTATACGGTAGAACACACTTGAATTTTTGGTGATATTGGGACACTAAGTTTTTTGTATGTAGGAGTAGATAAACTGATGCCTGAGTTTGATATTTGTTACTCAGTGCCACTTTGTATTTCTCGAATATCCTGGTTGCATTGTGTGTATTCGTTTTGTGTTTTTCTATCTGTATGATTTTCAATCTGGTTCAAATACTGAAATTAAAACTTCCGTGGAACATGATGCAGATGACAAAAAAGAAAAAGAAGCAGAAGTCTGCGAGTACCCCTATGCCTACACCAAGCGTAGATTTGAAGTCTGTAATCCACGAAAACTCCCTTCTTTTTGACAGCCTGGTTGAACTAATTCCAGCAAGGTTCTATCTCCCGACTGACGATGACAAGCCCTGGTTTCAGGGGCTTAGCAAGGCCAAAAAGGCTTCAGCCAAAAAGAAGACGAAAGAAAACATTAAGAAAGCGCGTAGAGTTAGACTGGATCCTGAGAATTCTTCCACATCAACTCTGGACTTGCTAAAACAGAACTTGGAGAAAGAGAAGGGTGCTGATAAAGCTAGCAGCGATAATGATGATGTTGAAGTCGAACTCAACCCTAATGTTGGCGGTTCAGAAGATGAGAGTAGGTCAGTCACATATGAAGACCTGCGACAAAGGCTAAGAAGAAAGATAGAGGCTATGAGTTCTGTACGAAATAGTTCAAACCCAGAGAAGCATGACAAAGAAAGGGAGAGACTAGAACATCAGGAAAGGAAACGAAAGAGACTAGCTGGTTCTGGAGATGTGTATAAACCCAAGGAAGAGAAATCTGATGCTAAAATTGAGAAGGACACAACTGAAGCTGCAAAAGAGCTAACTTTCGGTCTTGTTAAGCTTGGGGATGACGACGAACAAGCTGTAAAAAAGAAAAGAAGAGTTTCCAAAGTGAAGGAACTCGAGAGGGCGAAAAAATTAGAAGAGGCAAAGCAAGATCCCGAGAAAGGTGAAGTAATTGCAAAGAAGCATTCTTGGAAAGCAGCGACTAGCAGAGCTGCTGGGGTCAAGATCCACGACAATCCTAAACTGCTAGACAAAAGTTTGAAGAAAGAGAAGAAGAAACATGAGAAGAATGCTGAGAAATGGAAGGATAGAATTGAAACACAAAAGAAGATGACAAGTGAGAAGCAGCAGAAAAGAGCGAGCAACATAAAGGACAGGAAAGACCAGAAGAAGGAAAGGAAAATGGCAAAGAGGGAGAAGAAGCTACTGCGCCCTGGGTTTGAAGGTCGCAAGAATCAACCACTAAATGGAGCCAAACCGTAGGAAATGGCAGCAGTTGCAGTGAGAGTTTCCAGGTGTTCTTTATTTACATCTTATAATGCAAGTTCTACCTATGTTGTAGAGTATAAGATACTCATTCTGAAAGGCTAATGTTTTCGTTCTTCCCTATTAGTCAGTTTGCCTTGGCCTTGGCCATGTCATGTCTTCCCCATTAATGAGTTTGACTGTCTTGGCCATGTTATGTACCAATTTTTGCAACCTATATAGCTGTTTTCTACATTATTGTTACCAGAGGGTACTGACAAGGGCTGGAAATTTTTTTGCTTACCTAGGAAGTTGCTCTTCCTGGACGTCCAGGTCTGTTGAATTGGCTGTGTTATTTATTTCTAGGCTGCCGCAGCCTCAATAGTAACCAAACCCAGTTTCAAGTCTAGCTAAAAATTGAAGCCTGCTTTCTGTCTGATATTCGGCTCTAGCAACTGTTTTGGATAAATTCCAGGTGTACCAAACTGTTCTTCAGGTATCCTGGTTGACGCTTGCTGCTGAACATACATCCCATCATGCAGCATTAGCAGATACGGCAGCTGAGTGAATCCATCCTCTGCGTCCAAGATCCAGTGCTCCTCTATTTTGCCTCTTTTGTTCTTTGTTGTACTGCTGCGTGTTTATGGTAATGCTGGCTGAATGCCTATTGATCTTCTCGATTAAGCCGTTCAAATGGTCGTTTCATCCCTAAATGCGAAACCGATTGCAACCCAGTAAGAACACTTATTTCCAGTAAAGGCAACACCACCATTGGAGAGAGCTAAGAAGCCATACTTGGCCATGCCTTTAGACAATATCACGGTTTCACGAATTATAAATCAATTTTAATGAACTTTGTATTTTCCAGTTTCCACCAAAAATATGTTGTGTACTTTATCTTTATTCTGCGCATCCATTCAAATGTCATGCACATATCAATCCTTGAAATATATACATTTTCGATATTATTTGTAAGGATAAACTATAAAAACATTACCTAGTTTATCGCTTCATTTCAAATTAGGTATCAAACTTTTCCAATTTTCTAATTTAATAACTTTTGCATCGATTTCCACATGTTTAATCTTATTAATCATATCATTAAGTACAATAAAATTGATTTCAATCAAATTAAGTTAACCATATAGCCGAATTCATACGTTTTTACCTCAAAATTCCTCAAAAACTCAAATTCGGAAATATAATGTATGCAAATCGATGTAACAATCACTAAATTGAAAATTGGAAAAGTTCAGTCCTAATTTGAAATGAGACGATAGTCCAGACAATGTTTTTATCATTTACCCTATTTATATTTTGGAAACATGCACATATCAATCCATTGAACATTTGAATTTTGAACACATACATGTTTACCATAAAAATACATCATTCTTCTCCACTACGATTTGACTAACTGTAATTTTAATGATATTTTTTTAATCGATGGGTACATTCTATATTGGTACATAAATAATACATTTTTAGCAATTGAAGCATGTGTCTAATGTTGACTCTTTCCCATCCAAAGTTCAAACTTTTTAATGATGTATCAACGTCCGCAGTCCACAACTCGAAAACTCCATCATAACTATCTAAATCACAAGACTTCACACCTACACGATGACACAACAGAACCCTTATAAACCAAACAGAAGAAACATAAAAATTATGGATCATGATATTATTTTGAAACAATATTTTATTTATCATTACCAACCACAGTCCCCAACGCCCAACGTGATAAGAATGCCACCATTTATTATATAATTAGTACACCTTCGATTTTTTTCGAATTTACAATTCTAATAACATGATTTTAATCATATTATTTGTTTATGATTACAGCTAATACATGCCTGTCAAACTTATCAACTTTTTAATTTCCAAATTTATTTTATATTTTTCTATCAAAAAAAATTATTTTATATTTTCACTAAACAAAAATTAATAAATCAATTCAAACAAAACGATAAAAAAATATCAATACAAAACCAATTCCGACTATTTCCAAACCATTAAAATCAAGACCAAATTAGCAAAATAAGCAGACAATATAGCGAATCCACCCGGTTCAATTTCAATGATACCCATCAACCCAAACCGATTTAATACGTAAAACATTTCAAGCAACAGTAATAGTCCGCTTACGTCATCACCCCCGAGTGCTCGCTAAACCCAGAAAACTCGACTCTCACTCCCTCCTCGTCCACCACGCCAGCCATGGAATCACCACTCCCAAACCCTAATCCCAAATCGACTGAATCCGACCCACATTTCACTCTCCCGTCGCCCTATTCTGCCGCGACTCCGCTCGACGACGTAATAATGTTGTCATCTTCATCCTTGCCTGCATTTTCCAACTGTCATCAATTTGCTCCCAAGGCTTGCAACGCTGTTGCGGTCACATCTTTGCTGAAGCCAGCGAAGGAAATCGACCGGGATTCGCTTCTTCCGGAAGAGAACAAGCCTGCATCGTCAAACAGTAAGCCTCCATCTTATGATATGGATTTATGTTTAACATCTTCGTCGAACGATGGTTTTACGATGTCGGAAATCGGAGTTTCCGAATCAGAACAAAATGAGGTTTGTGATGATACGATTTGTGTCCCGGACGGGGCTGAAAGATATGAGAATGCAGGATCGGAGTCAAGGGAGTTAGCTGTGGTTCCTCGGGAAAATGAGGTTGTGGTGGCTAAGCGGTCAGCTAAAAAAGCTTCAAGATCGGCTGCCATGGTGCGTGTATCTGAAATGGACTCCGAAACAGAGAGACGGTTCTATGTAGAATATAGGGCTTTGAGGATACTGTATGATAGTTTAAGAGTTTCTCCTTTGTTGATAAGTGGGGAAAGAGGGGTGAATAAGAGGAATCGGCCGGACTTGGACGCTGCTACATTGATGAAGAAGAAGGGGCTGTGGTTGCATCGCGACAAGAGGATTATTGGTTCTCTCCCTGGTGTGAGCGTAGGGGATATCTTTTTTAGATTTATTGAGCTTTGTGTTTTTGGATTGCATGGTCAAACGCAAGCAGGGATTGACTATGTATGTGCTAGTCAAAGTTTGATTAACGAGCCGATTGCAACCAGCATTGTGTATTCTGGTGGGTATGAAGACAATGAAGATTTCGGAGATGTGTTAATTTATAGCGGTCAGGGTGGAAAAGACAAGTTTAATAAGCAGTGTGCACATCAGAAATTAGAAGGTGCGAATCTGGCCCTTTATAATAGTATGCGCTACGCTATTGAATTGAGAGTGATTAGAGGCATCAAAATTGCAAGATGTGCTAGCAAGGTTTATGTATATGATGGTCTTTATAAAATAGTTGAGTCTTGGTATGATGTTGGGAAATCTGGATTTGGAGTATTGAGGTTTAAGCTTGTGAGAGAACCTGGACAGCCGTGTTTGGGTAGTGCGATTCTCAAGCTTGTGAAATATTTGAAATCCGATCCCCTGGCTGTCAAACCCACTGGTTATGTTCACCTGGATATTTCATTGGGTAGGGAAAATGTTCCTGTTAGTTTGTATAATGACGTGGATAGTTGCTGCGAACCACTGTCTTTTGAATACATTTCGAAAACTGTGTTCCCCCCTCCTGTTTTTCAACAACCCAATTACCAGCCCGGGTGCTCATGTGTATCTGTATGCGGACAGAATTGTGCATGTGCCATTAAGAATGACGGTGATTTTGCATATGATAAGAACGGTGTGCTATTGAAATGGAAGCCTGTTATCTTTGAATGTGGGACATTCTGTAAATGTCCGCCGACCTGCCACAATCGTGTAAGCCAGAATGGCTTAAAGACGCATTTGGAAGTATTTAGGTCAGAAGGTGGTTGGGGAGTTAGGTCCCTTGACCTTATCCAAGCCGGAGCATTTATCTGTGAGTACTCTGGAGTCATACTCACAAAGGAACAAGCGACTTTGTTTGCCTTAGACGTTGACGAATTGATGTATCCCAATAGATTCGTCTACCGACAGAGAATTTGGGGAGATTTGTCTATGGTATACTCCAACTTTGTCCTCCCTACCTATCCATCCATACCACCCATCGAGTATGCTTTAGACGTTTCAAGATATAGGGGTGTGGCTTCTTATATTAGGCATAGTTCGTGTCCCAATTTGATGGTGCAGCTTGTCCATTATAGCCACCGCAATCTGTATTTTCCTCACCTCATGATATTTTCTATGGAAAACATACCTCCAATGAAGGAATTGACTCTTGACTATGGGATTCAGGAGGAGCCAAGCGGTGACATTCCAGAGATACTTCATATATAAAACAGAAATTATTCGTTCATGGGGAGGTAATTTGCATCGAAGTTAGAAGCTTATTGACTTTTAGTTCATTCCTACTTATATTGTTTTGCTTCCGTTGCTTAGATTTTCGTGTTTGTCATGACATTTACATTGAAACATCGAGTCATTGTGTTTGCTGCTAACTGCAGCCATCATCTTGAGCATTTTATGGTAGATGGAATCTAGACTTTCTATCTTACGTTTTGATTTATCTTTGAATATTTGCAATTCCATGCACGCTTGTTAGGCGTAATCAAAGCCTTATTGGGCTCAATCACAATAACGATGTGTCTTGATTATGTTTTAAGGAGATATTTTGAAGAGAAATCGCCGCTCTAGGATCAATATGATTTCCATTGTCAGCCACTATCGTAATCGTAACAATGAGGAATGAAGTAAAGCATTTGTAGCACACTGAATTTCGTATCATTAAGGCTTGCCCTCATAAGTTTAAGTAAAGTTAAACCTTCGTACTTAGCTTCCCACCTTTGAAATTGTTAACGTGTAAATGATTGCCGTGTCTTGGTTCTAAGTTCAGAGATCTTTGTGGCTTGATTCATATGTAATATTAGGTTTGTCACTTTTCGAGCCAATTGGTAAGACTTTTCTGTATTAAGCATATATACACACTCTTTTATTGATGAGCTATCCTTTTAACTGTAAAGAAAGTTACGCGAAACATGATACTTCTGTCATTTTGTCTTAACTAGCATCCGAAAGTCGTCAAAATCCAATACAGTCTGAAATGAGAGTCAACAATCCACAATAATGCTTGCGTTGCTTGTTCATTGCTTTATTATAGTGCAGACTTAGTTAAGATGCATTATTATAAAGTTTACGAGCCTTGGGCCTCTAAAATATTTTGTTGCTTGAGATTGTAGATGGCTCTTAGTGTAAGCTTTCAGCACCTATCAATATCCAGATTTGAACTTCTCTAGATACGGGACTGTAAATAAGAAAGCTGAGCTGCCAAATATGTGCATCTGCATAACCGAGCCCAAAGTATTTAATGTTTTGGATTTTTGAACATGAGTTTTGTAAATAATGTCCCGTGGCATCTGCTTGCAAAATGCAAACAGCTCACAAACCCACTAGCTTTGCATATCATTGTGTATATTGTTCAATTGCTGATGATCTAATTTGAATTTACAGGATGCTTGCAGGGCTTATTGAACAATGCGTTTCATAACGACTTGTAGTGGGTGCATTTTTAGTAAGTGATTTTCAAATCATTGCTCGTGTTTTCATGATATATCATAATGATAACAGATCACTTTTTTTAGAAAATTACGCTTATTAAGAATTTGATGCTTGGGACATGATTTGATGATCAGCTTTAAGCTGCAACTCATTCAGCTATATCGTGTTTGAGACACAAAAGATAAAAATTCGTGTAATTTTTTCTAGCTTCATTAGCTTGTTCACTCTTTCATTATTTACTTTAAACAGTTTTAGATTCACACGTGGATTGGCATATAAATACATCAAATTAGGATTCACACTCATTAGGAAAATCCCTGCTTAAGAAAACGTATAAATACAACAATGAAGGAAGACTTTTATGCGTACCTTACACATACCTGATCAGAAAGCACATTTTCATGATATATATAAACCTTTGGACCAAAGATATAGGCGACTTTTGAGATATAATCTTTCTGAATGTAGTTCTATTTTGAAAACATAATATATTTAAATAGTGCCACGTATACATCGTGACTATACCTCTTGAAAAATTAAATTTGTGTTCTCTTATATAGGCTATTCGGTCTAGTTGTATTCATAGTCAGCATGAGTGATTATCTCAATTTATTGTTGATTGTATTCTCTCTATATATTCCGATTATTTTCGGTATCACAACGAATTCGTCGAAGGACTAATATTTTATTGTCACTTATTCACATTCACTTAATTCTCTTCTTGTAGGTTCCTGAAATTTGATCAAGAACTTATATTCATTTATGTTGGTCAACCTTTTTTCGATGCTAGCTGTATGACGAGGCAACATTTCCAGTGAACAAATTCAGTTCAAAGTTTTCATCGTGTCTTCGAGAAAGTAAACAGGTGGTATCGCAATCAAATGGACCTTTTTAGGTAAGTTTTACTATTTTCCATGGATAAATCTTGTTTATCATTTTATTGTATGGACTTACTATTTCATCCTGCCGCTCCACTTTCCAATTAGTTACTAAAATCATTGTTAACACTGATTACATGTGGATATTCCAGTCTCCGCAGCTGACTATTGGTTTCTGTTTTGAGCAGTTCACGATTGGAGTTCGGTGAGTAAGGTAATTGGGGCCAACTGGTTTTAAATGGCCGTCCAAGTGACACACAGCACAGGATAATCACATTCAGAACTGCTGTTGGCAATGCAATACAATACATTTGCTTAAAGGACGGTGCCTTTGTATTTCAAGGTTCTTCTCATTCCCTACACTGATGCTTATGTGATTTTAGAAATGATTTGATTTTGAATTATTACCTAGGACGGCAAAGATTCTCATGAATTTTCCTGTTGAGATTAAAAATTTCATAAATTTGAAGATCGTTAAGAGGGAACTGTTACTTTCTGAGGGCCATAACGATGAAACGCACTTACACTCAAAAGTCAAAACTTGTTCGTGTTGTCTATTTAATATAGCTTGTATTCTTGATGGCTTTGTTCACGTGTCATGTCAGCATCACTATGTTGCCCCTGTTTCTTTGCCTCTCATCTCATTGCACCAAATGTAGATATGTTATGCCAATCACACAAAGCCGATGTGTTGCAGAAAACTGATATGATAATGAAATTCCACAGGAAAAATGTCTCAAGTCTGATGGACCTTGCACATGTGACATCGCTAATGAACAATACAGAAGAAGCCACACTCAAAACAGGCCAGATGGTAGCTTCACATCAGATTTAGAAGAGATTAAAAATCTGACAGCTCTTCATTTAGAAAAGCCTACTTCAGTTCTGATCGGAGAATTTCAAAGAAGGAGAGATGATGCTGATTGCTGAATTTGTGTTCAGTAGAAGAAAGATGCTTCTAAATTGACCGATTTCAGACCTATAAGTCCTATTATAAGTGGCAGCCAAAGTGATATCCAAGATCATAGCAAATAGGCTTCAACTCATTCTTGACGAGAATTCAGGAAAACGCAGGACAGTGCATTGGACTAGAACAGAATTACTAAGGGAAGACAAAGATGCACGAGACATCAACAATCCAAACAAAGGATGATTATTTAAGAAACAAAATGTTAGAGGCAGCCAAATTCAGTAATATTTATGAAATTTTTTTATTTCATTTAAATACTTATACTTATTTTTATTATTATCAGGAATGCTGGAAAATGAAAACCATATTAAGGAAAGCCAAAGCCCTTATCTCATTGCTTATTCTGTTTTTCTGTGATTTCCATTAGATTTTGATTTTCTATATTGCGCTTAGTATTACTTTACTATCTTGACAATTATTTAAGAAACAATCTCATTCCTAAAATAAATAAATAAATAAAATTACCTTTCCAAATTTGGCAAGCTTCCGTCCTTGTTGATAATAATAATTTATTTTCGTTCTTATAAATAGCCAATTAGGATATAGTTTTCCAGCCAAATCTACTTGAAGACTCTGCGATTGTTCTGCGCGGACGCCGTAAACGTTGCCCTAGTTTGACCGGTTTTAATCAAAGAAGGTCGCAAAGGTTGATATATGAAATTCTGTGCGCTTATTTTTGTTATAATTATTATTTTAATTTTCTGACGATGAAATTATGTGTGCCGGAATTAAATGAATGTAGTTGTCGCAGTGGGCTATGGGTAGACGACGAGCAAGGGGCAGCAAGAGCTGCTCGTCGAGAAAAGAGCTGAAGTCGGTTAACAATGGAGGAGGATCAATTTGAGTATTGTAGTGTGTCTTTCGATCCATACATATATATATATATATAGGGGCGCGCTCAAATGAGAACTCTTTTTAGGCTAAGAACATGAGAATTATTTTGCACCTTTGGATCAAATGATCTAAGGGTGTAGATTGATTCTGCACTTTTGTCTTTTAGGTAAAAGACAAAAGTGCAGAATAGTAAAAGCAGAAAGTGCATAGTAAAAAGCAGAAAGTGCATAGTAGATGACGTGGTGCATTTTGGACCACTCATTTCAACAAAATGAGTGGCTGAGAATGATTCTCATGTTCTTAGCCTAAGAGGGTGTTCTCATTTGAGCGCATCTATATATATATATAAGTTTCTTCAGCTCAAATAAGCTCTTACGACTTATTTTACACTCACAAGTAGTGGAAAGTTTGAAACTTTTACTTGCATTTTGTTTGACAGTAAATGTGTGAATGAAGCATTGATTCCAGGATTGCCTGACGATTTGGCCCTAATATGTTTGGCTAAGATATCTCATGGGTTTCTTGGAGTGCTTGAGTGTGTATGTAAAAGATGGAGAGATGTGTTACGCAGTGAGGACTATGCGTTATATAAATCTAGAATGGGAAGGTGTGGAGATTGGTTATTTGTTTTGATGGAGTACAGGTACAGTATGGGACGGCATGCAAGTCATTACTGGAAGGCTTATGATCCAGAAGCTGATAGGTGGCATCGTATACCTCCAATGCCGAAGGTGGACAAGCTTGTTGAGTATTCTTGTGTTAGTGTGTGTAACAGATTGCTGGTGATTGGTGGATTTTTTTTGGGTTCTCAGTATAGAGGCCAAATTACAAGTTCAAATCAGGTTTTCTGTTTTGATCCCTATAGACAAGAGTGGAGTGAAGTTGCAAGTTTGTCTACTGGGCGAGCCTCCTTCGCATGCTGTGTTATTTGCGACAAGGTGTACGTAGGAGGAGGATTCGGTTCATCATGTAATTTATCATATAGTGGACGTAACTCACTTTCATCAGCTGAAGTTTATGATCCAGTGAAAGACAGGTCGGGTGTAATCATTAAGTGTGTTTACATATACATAATGCTTCAATTGGATTGACTGTTTTTTTTATTTAAAAATACTGCAGATGGGATGAATTGCCACCAATGCCAAATCCATGTGATCGATGCTTCGGAGTATCATATAACAGTAAATTTTACATTCTGAGTAAATACGATTATAATCTCATGGATATCTTCAGTTTACATGATAGACAATGGTGTTCAAGACCCGACGTGAGGGAAAAGCAAAAAATGAGATATCCTATTCTTGCGATCAATGATCATTTGTATACAATCGTCAAAGATTCAGTGCAAACCGTAAACATTGAAACAGGAGATTGGCATCATGTTGGTCCAGTGCCCCTCCTTCCCGAATACCCTCCGTTATCGAAGATTGATTGTGCTCTTGTTTGTAGCCTCAGAAATAAGTTATATATATCATTGGAGGATTCCCTGCTTCCGATTCATCTAATCGAAGATTTGGTCCACCCTTGTGTACAGATGAATACATAAACATAGTGAGGTTCTGCGATCCATCAACTACTCCTTTACAGTGGAGAGAAACAACAATACCTGACGACTATAAACCGAAACTAGCATGCGTATCTCTTGAAGAGTGTCTCCGTTGAAGAGTTATTAGATTTGATATTTTAAATACATTACTATCTGAATCAAAAAAAAAAACATTACTATCCGCCTCCAACGGCTCTTTTTTTTATATATTAGAAGTTAAGTTCTTCTGTAAGCATCAATTTGTCACACAAATAGAAAAACTCAAAGGTTTGGTCCCATCAAAAAAAAAAACTCAAATTTGGCTAAAACCAATAACTTGATATCTGACTTCATGGATCTCACGAAGTTAGAGCTAATCACACATGTAGAACTAATCGTAACGTAACGTCCATGTTTTGGAAAAATGGATTGAGCTAATCTTGGATCAATTTTTCTTTACTTAGCTTATTTAGAACCTAAATTTAGCAAAGGATGTATTTCCAAGTTTATAAGCTATATTATGCAACCACCAATATGCATTAGCTACTTCCTATCTGAAAAAATAAACAAAAATGGAACAGGCATGCACCACAACCTCGATCATTTTACTCCTAAACTTGGCGCAACGATTCAATCTGTTCCCACAAAATTTGTCTTCAATTCCCTGTCATTGATTTTATCCACATGCCACAGAGAATCTCCGTTCTATGTGCAGAAGAGACGACACAGGACAGCGGTGGTGATCATTAATGGTAAACATCAGCCACCTGATCATATGGACAGGGATGGTGGTGCAGCGGCAAGGAAGGTCATGGTAGTGGCTGACCCGACTCGTGAATCAGCGGGTGCTTTACAATATGCCCTCTACCATGCTGTTTTAGAGAATGATTTACTCATCCTCCTTCACGTTGAAAATATGAATTCTTGGAGAAACTCTTTCGCCACGTTCTTGAAGAGGTCGCCTTCCACCTCTCACGGTGGCACAGGATCAACCGGTAGCGGCTGTCCTGGTATAGAAGGCGTTGGCGGGAGTAGCATTGGTGGTGGTGGTGGAGATGGGAACATGGATTTTCTTGAGGAAATGAAGAAAGCATGTAAAATTGCGCAGCCTACAATTCGTGTCCAGGTCGTAATGGTGGAGCTTGAAGGAAATAATAAAGGTGCCACCATTCTTTCCCAAGCGAACTCAATGTCTATCGATCTCCTTATTTTAGGGCAGCGCCAGAGCCTCTCCGCGGCAATTTTAGGGTAAGCTTTAATTTAAATAATTCAAATTTTCTCGCAATTCAACGAATTGAGATTCAATGCAGTGCAACAAAATGCTTCAAGTGTCAAAACGACGTGTATATTTTAAAAAGATATACATCAAAACGACATGACTTTCATTGGAAAGATCATCATTTTGGTACTCGCAGCATTTGATTGCGCTGCACTAACTAGATCTTTTTCCGAATTCAGCTTTCAGGTCATTAGTCATTCAGTTTTTGGAAGTCTCTCTATTAATTATTTGTTGAATTGGTGTTATAATTTATTTAAAATTTGGATGAATCTGACAGATGTTTGTAAATGAATGAACAGAAGTAGAAGAAATAATGGAGGGTCGAATAAAGCACAGAGTACGGCAGATTTCTTGATCGAAAACTGCAAGTGCACATGTGTTGGTGTACAAAGAAAGGGTCAAAAGGCTGGATATCTTCTCAATACAAAAACTCATAGAAATTTTTGGCTCTTGGCATGACCTCTCATCTCATTCCATTCATGCTCCAAGTTGAAGGCTTTATTTGCTTATAATCCCACAGTGACAAAATCAGTTTATAGTATTTCTTATGACACTATGATTTATGCTATTGCCGTTGTTACATTAAACTTCGTTTTAATCATGTTGTAGAAATTGCTAACTCATATAGATTACCTCCCCATATTGACTGAAAAATCTAGGCTTGAGAGTCATGGTTTGGTACTCATATATAAACTAGCAATTCTTCTCCCCACTTAGCAATGTTGAACAATTTCTTCAAATGCACATTCCCAACACATGTTTTACTTTTCGCAGATTGGACCAGCTGGTGATTTGTATTGCATTTTTGTAGAAGCTCAAAACAGAAGGACAAAACAGAAGAATGTATTCCATTACTGCAGTGTTTGTAAAGTTTGTAAAGAGGAAAAGGACAAAACAGAAGAATGTTTGTAAAGTTTGTTACTGCAGTGTGCAGTATTGTATTCCATTACTGTTCATATATACAGGAATGTAAGATCTCTATTTGCAGTATTTACCCTACACTTTATGTATTTACACTTAGGTATTGAAAGAAGGGAAAATAGCCCTAACACCCCCCCTCAAGCTTGGCGGTGGAGAAAGTTGGAAACTCCGAGCTTGGCTGCTAATCGGAGAAGGGAGTCGGCAGGAAGGGCTTTTGTAAAGAGATCAGCGGGTTGAGCGGACGAATCGATGTGGCGAGGATTGATGAAACCGGAGGCAAAGTGTTGACGAACGAGGTGGCAATCGAGCTCGATATGCTTCGTCCGTTCATGGAAGACGGGGTTGCGAGCGATGTGAGTTGCTGCGTTGTTGTCGCAGAACAAATTGATTGGCTTAGCAACCGATATATGAAGGTCGCGGAGGAGGGCGACGATCCAGACTAGTTCACAACAAGTCTGGGCCATCGCACGATATTCCGATTCGGCGGAGGACCTGGATACCGTGGACTGCTTCTTGGTGCGCCAGGAGATGACACAAGGACCAAGCTTGATGCAGTATCCGGTCGTAGAGCGCCTGGAGATAGGGCAGGAAGCCCAGTCCGCATCACAGAATGCTTCAAGACACAAAGGAGCACCTGCCGGGTAAAATAGACCCTGAGCTGGGGCGGCTTTGAGAAAACGAAGGACTCTGGTGGCCGCTTGAAGGTGCTCAGTAGTGGGAGCGGCCAAGAATTGGCTCAACATATGGACTGCAAAGGCAATATCCGGTCTCGTGATGTGAAGGTAAACTAATTTGCCTACAATCTTTCTGTATTCTGTCGGATCTGGCAGTTTATCAGTAGTGGATAAGGCCAGCTTTTGTTTTGTGTCCATAGGAGTAGTGCTAGGCTTGCATGCAAGAAGGCCAACTTCTGATAAGATATCCAAAACATATTTACGCTGATTGATAAATATGCCTGATGATGATCTTGCAACTTCTATGCCCAGAAAATACTTAAGATGTCCTAAGTCTTTGATTCTGAATTCAGAGTGAATAAAGGCTTTGACTGAGTTAATCAGGGTTGTAGAAGTGCCAGTGATGACAACATCATCAACGTATACCAGTAGAATTAGGAACTCTCCACTGTGATTGTAGGTGAACAAAGAATGATCATTTGAGCTTTGTTGGAAACCATAGGACAATAGAGCATCACTGAATTTGCTGAACCATTGCCTTGGAGCTTGTTTGAGACCATATATGCTTTTATTTAGTTTGCAGACCATGCCTAACTGCTTTTCTTGTTTGAAGAAGCCGGGAGGAAAAGACATATACACCTCTTCATCTAGAGCCCCATGTAGGAAAGCATTATCGACATCTAGTTGGAATAGAGGCCAATTTTTAGAAGAAGCTAAAGCAATAACAGTGCGAACAGTGGTCATTTTTACCACTGGCGCAAAAGTTTCATTGTAATCAAGTCCTTCCTCTTGAGAAAATCCCCTTGCTACTAGCCGAGCCTTATAGCGTTCAATAGTCCCATCTGACTGCCTTTTTACTCTAAAGACCCATTTAGAACTGATAACGTTTTTGCCAGGAGGAAGGGGAAGGACTTCCCAAGTATTGTTGGTTTGAAGGGCCTTAAGTTCTGTTTCCATAGCAGTGAGCCATTTAGGGTCTTTTGAAGCTTGAGTGTAGGATGTAGGCTCAGTGATGGCTGACGTTTGAAGCACATATTTTTGGTGAATGGTAGAGCACTTGGAATATTGGACATAGTTAGAGATTGGATATCTTGTAGTGGTACTATTGCAAACATAGTCCTTTAGACGAACTGAGGGCTTATGTACCCTGGTAGATTTTCGAAGAACAGTAGTAATGTCACTGGTATCTTGGTTGGATGATAGTGAGGTGTCTTGTGAGATATCTGTGCTAGGAGGAACTGATTCAGTAGGATGAATTGTGTCAACAGGAATATCATTGTGAGTGAGAGACTGATCATCTTGTGTTAATGCTGTCTCAGGGATATATACTGGAGCAAAGGCATCAGTTGGGTCAAATAGCAGATCAGAAGTGGTGCATTGGGGCAGAGGAATCGCAGCTACTGTTGGTAAGTTTGTAAATGTTTCAGTGAATGGAAATCGATTTTCCTGGAAGATAACATCTCTACTAACTAAGTATGAATGTGTCTTGAGATTGAATAATTTGTACCCTTTTTGTCCATGCGGATATCCTACAAAAACACACATGTCTGCTCTACTATCAAACTTTCTTCTTCCAGGGCTGACAGTTGTTGTGTGGCACAGGGAGCCAAAGACACGTAAATGATCATAGGATGGAACTGAGTTGAAGAGAACCTGGTAGGGGGTTTTTCCCTCCAGCAGTCCAGAAGGAAGACGATTTATTAGATAAGTTGCTGTGAGAACACAGTCTCCCCAGAAGAAATCAGGTAATGAAGCTTGAAATTTTAGAGCTCTAGCAACATTGAGTAGATGTCTATGTTTGCGTTCAACAACACCATTTTGCTGTGGTGTGTAAGTGCAAGATGATTGATGTATACACCCTTCATTTGCTAGGAATGAGCATAGGTTGTTGCTGAAAAATTCAGTCCCATTATCTGTTCTAAGGAATTTAACCTTGCTGTCAAATTGGGTAGATACCATTTTGAAAAAGTGCTGTAGTAAGGTAGCAGTAGCATGTTTTGCTTGCATTAGAAATGTCCATGTAGTTCTTGAAAAATCATCTACTATTGTGAGGAAATACTTGGCCCCAGTAGAAGTGGGAACATGAAAGGGTCCCCAAATGTCTGCATGGATAAGCTCAAAACTTCTAGTAGAGTGTATATTACTGATAGGAAACTGAAGTCGTGTCTGTTTTGCCATAGGACATATGTCACAACAAAAGTCAGACTTATTACAAGCAGTAGGGGATATGTATTTTCTGATAATGGTAGATAGGTTTCCAATAGAAGTATGGCCAAGTCTATAGTGCCAAAGTTGTAGAGTGTCTGTGTGCTTCACTGCTGCTGCAAGGCTGAGAACAACAGCTGAACCATGTATCTGATATAGGCCTCCAATGAGATCACCAGTCCCCAGGACAGTTTGCTTGACTGGGTCCTGGATGGAACATTTAGTGTCAAGGAAATGCACAGTGCAGTGAGATGTATTAGTCAACTTGCCAATAGATAAGAGGTTGAATTTGAAGTCAGGGACAAATAAAACGTCATGGATGGTAAGTTGAGGATTAA
Organism: Rhodiola kirilowii; assembly: GCA_033675215.1. Lineage (NCBI taxonomy): Eukaryota > Viridiplantae > Streptophyta > Magnoliopsida > Saxifragales > Crassulaceae > Rhodiola > Rhodiola kirilowii. The sequence continues at coordinate 5,825,753 of CM066194.1, forward strand.
GATCACAACTGCCAGTGTGAGTAACAGGAGCCTTACTGCCATTTGGCATAAGAACTTCATAGGGTGTCTTTAGCAATTTAACATCATATAGAAGATGCATATGAGGTGTGATATGATCAGTGGCACCACTGTCTAATATCCATGTGTTATGTGCAAGTTTTGTTGTATTAAGACATGAGATACCTGCCATATGGAGCTGATTCAAGTCCTTTGTTTCCTTTTGGTTGAGCAGGCTAAGCACTCTGGACAGTTGGTCCTGAACATGATTGAGCTGAGAAGCGGCTGAGGAATCAAAGCTCGCAGGTACTTTTTTATCTGCACTTGAATTGTTAGTGACATCTGTGGAATGAGTAACAGAGGTAACATTGTTAGAAAAATGTTTCTGTCCTCTATGGTTTGCTGAATTTTCTCCTCTATAAAATCTGTGCCCTGGTGGATAACCAACCAGTTTGTAGCATGCCTCCTTTAGATGACCTTGCAACTGACAGTTTGTACAGAACAGCTGCTGTCTGTTCCTCATATTGGAGCCACTGGTAGTACCAGAAGTAGCATAGGGTTTTGTGGTTCCAGTGTGCCTTTCATTGTTTGTTGTTTGTCTATCATATGATTTGTTTCGTGGCCTGTCATTCTGAGTATTATATGAGCTATATAGAGCAGATGCTTCCATAACAATAGGTTGTGTTAGGCGTTTTTGAGCTTCATCCTTAATAACAAGAGAATAAGCTTCTTTCAAACTGGGTTGTGGTCTAGTAATAAGGATCTGAGTTCTGACCTAACTATGAATGTCATTGAGACCCATGAGGAATTTTTGAAGTCTGGCTTTCATCTTCTTTGCATACATACACTTGGTGGACTTGCAGTTCTCACCAAGAGTACATAGATCATCATTTGTATAAGAGTCTTCATCACCCCACAGTTGGATTAGTTTACCATAATAAGTAGAGACAAGCATATCACCTTGCATGAGTAAGCTTATGTCCTTTGTGATAGAGTACTCCCTCATGGCGTTATCTCCTCCAAACTGATCCTGTAGGTCTATCCATGTTTGAATGCAGCTGGTGGAATGAACCAGAGAGGCACTGATCTCTTCAGAGACAGAGTTCGCAATCCAGGAGAGGATGACGTTATTGCAACGTTCCCATCGAGCAAGAGCAAAGGGATCATCTGTGGGTCTGGGAAAAAGGCCTTGGACGAAGCCAAACTTCGCCTTGATGCCAAGGGCTCGAGCCATGGACTTACTCCATGGGATGTAGTTGTCAGCACCCAAGAGTTTCTGAGAAACAAGGGAGACACCTACGTTCTCATTGTTGCTGACAAAGAGTGGATCATCTGCTGGGTTGAAGAGTTCAGATCCATGAGCATGAGTTACTCGAGCTGGCAACACTGATGTATTCACAGTCGTTGCTTCAGAGCTCTCCTCAATATTCGCCATGGATTCTGACTAGAAACAACAACACAGAGCAGTGGAGAAAAACAGAGGAATAGATGGAAGAAAAAGGAAGGAAAAAAAATGGGTATGAAGGTTGAGCAAGCTTATGGGAAGCTGGGAAAAGCCTTAGATCGACTAAACGCTGCTCTTGATACCATGTAGAAGCTCAAAGAGCTCAACTCCATTGAAAGGAGGTCATGGTGATCAATGGAGACGCACAGAGGAAAAGGACAAAACAGAAGAATGTTTGTAAAGTTTGTTACTGCAGTGTGCAGTATTGTATTCCATTACTGTTCATATATACAGGAATGTAAGATCTCTATTTGCAGTATTTACCCTACACTTTATGTATTTACACTTAGGTATTGAAAGAAGGGAAAATAGCCCTAACAATTTTGAGAACAAACTGAATAATATGCCTACATGAAAAATAAGAGACTTCTTTTTGTTTGATATGACATTATAATTAAAGAGCTAATAATTGATGTCCCAAACTATCACTATTTTTTTCTACTGAAGGCTAAGATGTAGATGCAAATTTAAATATTTGGTGAAACTCAGTTGATAAATAATTAATAGGAGTTCTATAAGCCTTTAGAGTCATAAGGATCGTGTACCCCACTTTTAAGTTAACTAATGAAGATTTTAATTATAAGATAAAGCCACCTTATCATGGGTAGTGGTCTAGCGGTCGACCGACCGTGAAGAACTAACAAAATTTTAAATTAAACGTTTCTGTAGTTTAATTTGACAAATTCATGTCATTTAATAACCGGGAGTAGTATTTGACAAATTCAATCATCAACTGTATCATATTTACGCGTTCTAAATCATTAATGATGGATGAAAGAAAGGTCTGCCACTTCTTTTTTTTTATTACACACTTATCATAACGTGGAATAAATCTTTGGTGATATTTCGGTAAAATATGGTATGTTAGTATCAAAATAGTTTAAACAATATCTAGCTAACTAACTATCATAATTATTTCTTAATTATGAGAAAATTGTCAATAGTATCCTTTCTTTCTTAGCGGCGGACATATATAAATTGCATGAAGAAGGATGTAACATACAAACTTAGATCATGTAAATTAAGTATATGGTGGAAATAAAATGAATGAGAAATCATTTTCTCATAGAAAATGTCAAAGAAAAGTTTATTAATTTTTTTTAATTATAATACGATTTTCATAAGCTCCATTTTCCTCTTAATTTTCTTTACATGCCAAAATCTTTACACGGTCAAAATAACAATAAATTTCTGGAACAATCAAGTCTTTGTAACTTGAAAGCGCAGAGAGAATCACATAATGCTGCACGAACCCGCTGATGCCGTGGCTACAATTGTAGAGACTGCAGATGCTCCTTGTAATACTCCAAGGAGCTGTCTGAATATTTCTCCGCTGTTTAGCGACCTCTGCAAATGTTTGTAATTAATTAATGGCTTATAGCTAGATTTTATTACAAGTTCAAATTGCACGATAAGAGTTAGTTTTAGTGCATTTGGTCAAGACTGATGAAGAGACAGTATTAAAATTACTTACTGAGCTCAACTGAGAGCCATTTACAGAACGGTAATTAGTAGTTCCGCCGTGATAAGTAGCCTGTCTTTGCAGCTGTCGTTCGTACCGAGGCGATGACATGAACAGTAACAATTAACAAATATGAGATGAGATGAGATGAGATGAGAAAGGCAATATGAAAAAAATGGTAATAGTCATTACAAAAATGTTATATATTTATATATTCCAATGGTAATATTATTCACTTCCATCCCAAAAAGGAAAAAAAAGAAAAAAAAGAAGAAGAAGGTAATTATTGACTTGTAGCAAGATCAACGGCGACTTACATGGTTGCTAGGCGCTCCTCGTGTACCTCGAGCAGATTGACTTCCTGTTGGGAGATAACTCCCATGAGGCTGGCTATGATTTGCAGCACCATCCAAGATCAATGTATAGTAATCCACTAAGTGCCCGTGATTATGTCTGAAGTAACCTCCAGCATAGCAAGATCCACAAATATCGTACGTGTTGCCGGTTTGGTTCACAGTGAAGCATGTAACACACGTCAAGTGCCTCTGCTGCACTCTTAAAGGCACACGACACACATCGCAGGTAAAACACATAAAAATTATGTAAAACAAAGTGATGAACTCGTAAAAGTCTAAAGTCCCATTTCCATCCCCGTCTAATTGACGAAAAACATCTCCACTGAGAAACCGTGTGAGGAACGTTCTACCTCGAAGAAAGCTTTGAATTTCGTAAAAGTCCACACCACCATCGCCGTTCGTATCCATTGATCTTGTAAATTAATAAAGGAAATGGTAAAAGATTTTCCTGATTTTCTCATTAACCAGAAATGAATATATACAAGCTTTACAGATGTGAGCTGGAGAAGATGAATCGCAAGAGGCGCAGGAAGAGGAAACGAATGGGTACAGGAAGATTGAGAGCTTTTATACAATTAATATCATAATAGCCCCCCACAAGCTCATGGAGGCGCAGCGACATGAAGCTTGGAACGTAGAGTGGCAAAGCGAGCTGTTCCAACTGCTTTAGTGAAGATGTCAGCTATCTGATCAAGAGATCGAACATGGCGAACAATTAAAGAACCATCATCAACCTGCTCTCGGACAAAGTGATAGTCGATCTTGATGTGTTTGGAGCGCTGATGGAAAACAGGATTAGCGGACATGTAAGTGGCACTCAAATTGTCACAAAGCAGTATAGGAGGAGGAGTGAGAGGAGCCTGTAACTCTTGTAGAAGTTGTTGCAGCCATATGAGCTCTGTGGCAGTGAACGCAATGGCACGATACTCAGCCTCCGAACTCGACTTGGCAACAACTTGTTGCTTCTTGGAAGACCAGCTGATGAGATTACCACCGTAATAGATAGCAAATCCATGTTGAGAGCGACAATCATCACCATCAGATGCCCATCCCGCATCAGAATAAGCAACAAGACGATGATCAGTGCACGGGCGAAGAACAAGACCCGAAGTAATAGTACCCTTGAGATAACGAAGGATACGCTTAACAGCAGACCAGTGTATGTCAGTGGGATTGTGCATGAATTGACAGACACGGTTTACCGCATAGGAGATCTCAGGGCGAGTGATGGTGACATATTGAAGAGCACCAACAATACTCCGATACAAATGAACATCAGTAACAGGGTCACCTGTCTGAACAAGGCGAGAGGCTGGCTCAGCTGGGGAGGCAATGGGCTTAGCATCAGTCATGCGAGTGCGATGAAGAAGATCTCGAATGTACTTCTGTTGTGAGAGAACAATGCTGGACTTGTGTCGGGCCAACTCAATGCCCAAAAAATAATGCAATGGACCAAGGTCACGCAGGGAGAAGGTGGCATTAAGCAAGTTAATGAATTTCGATATAGCAACCGAGCAAGAACCCGTGATAATTAAATCATCAACATAGACCAGAATATAGAGAACAAGCTTCCCTGAGCGGCGAATGAAAAGAGAGGTGTCTGACTTGCATGAGACAAATCCATGGTCTAGAAGAAAGAGTCGGAGCTTAGTAAACCATGCCCGTGGAGCCTGCTTAAGGCCATAAAGAGCCTTCTGAAGAAGACAAACATCAGAAGGGCGAGATTGATCAAGAAAACCCGGAGGTTGAGCCATGTAAACCTTCTCAGAAAGATCCCCATTCAGAAAGGCATTGTTGATGTCAACCTGATGGAGAGGCCAATTTAGAGTGAGAGCAATGGTAAGAATAATTCGGATACTTGCAGGCTTCACCACTGGACTAAACGTATCAACATAATCAACACCCTCTTCCTGATTAAACCCCTTTGCAACAAGGCGTGCCTTATAGCGCTCAATAGTGCCATCTGCTCTGCGCTTTATCCTGTAAATCCACTTGCAACCAACAATGTTAGCATTACAAGGAGGCTGGACAAGTGTCCACGTCCCATTACGCAAAAGAGCATCATATTCAACCTGCATTGCATTTTGCCATTCAGGTAATTTAGAGGCTTGAGAGTAGGTTTTGGGTTCCGCGTAAAGGTCAGTGGCGGTGGGTAGAGGATGTTTTGTAGTGCTAAAGGTTTTGGGCTTAAGACTGTTGGTTTTGGAGCGAGTGACCATTGGATGTTGACTAACATCAACGGGCCGAAAATATGACGGACAAGAAGGTGCAGGAGCATGTAGAGGAGAGGGGGAAGATAATGTACCTGACTGTGTAGGTGACGAAGCCGCAGGTGAGCGCTCAGAGGAAGACCGTGAGAGTGAATCAAGAGAAGGCTCTTCTGGAGACAGTGAGGGTGGGGCCAAGGTGTGTTGTGTGGATGAAGATGGTGGAGCAGAGTGACCGGGGAGAGGCAAGAGACCTGGCAATTGTGGGCTTGAGGCAAGTTGAAGAAGAGAAAGAGGGGAGGTGTGGGAGGTGAGAGGATTGGGTGAAGGTGGGTTTGCATGCTCAGGATAGGGATGTGTGGACTCATCAAAAATGACATGTCGAGCGACATAGACACGATTGGATGGAACATGAAGACACAAGTAACCTTTATGTTGAGAGCTGTACCCCACAAAAATACAAGGAGAAGACCGATATTCGAGTTTGGTGGATGTATACGGCCTAAGAAAGGGATAACATAGACATCCAAAGCTTTTGAGAAAAAGGTAGTCAGGTGCTTTGTGGTAGAGAGACTCGTAAGGAGATTTGTAATCAAGGGTAGCAGAGAGTGTTCGGTTATGAAGATAAACCGAAGTGTGAAAGGCATGTTCCCAAAAGGAGGAAGGAAGACGAGCTCGGGACAATAAAGAGAGACCCTTCTCGACAATTGTCCTATGACGACGCTCAGCAGCACCATTTTGAGACTGAGTATGAGGACAGGAGACACGATGAGAGATACCTTGCATTCGTAGATATGTAGAGACAGATCGATATTCCCCTCCCCAATCGGACTGAAATTGTTTGATTTTGGCATTAAATTGAGTTTCAACAATCTTCTGAAAAAGTTGAAAATGGTGAAGAACTTGTGATTTTTGGGAGAGAAAATAGATCCATACAAACTTAGTACAATCGTCCACAAATATCAAGAAATAACGATTGCCATTGAATGAGGAAACAGGAGCAGGGCCCCAGACATCTGAGAAAACCAAATTAAAAGGAAAGCGACTAGGTGTATGTGTACTAGGGAGATGAAGTCGACGACTCTTCCCAAGCTGACATGACTCACATACACGCTTTAAATTATTCAAAGACACAGGTAACTGAAAACGAGAGACAAGACGCTTAAAGGAGGACTCGTGAGGATGACCAAGACGTTCATGCCAAGTTTGGAGGTCAGTTTTGGTGCCAATAAAAACTGAGGAAAGAGCTGCGGATTTTTGTGGTGGTGGATGGAGACGATAGAGGCCATTCTCAACGGTTCCCTTGAGGAGCGTTCGACCCTGCAGATCCTTCACAAAACAGTGGGTAGGGAAAAATATCATGTAAGCATTATTATCAGCGGTGATTTGAGAGACACTTAACAAATTTTTACGAATCTCAGGAACAAACAGAATGTTGTGGAGTTGAATAGGCGTATGCAATGTAGGTAAAACAGATGAACCCAAATGTGTAATGGGAAGAGACATACCATTGCCGACCTGCAAGCCGTCATTACCAGTGTAGTCCGAAGATAGACTTAAGTTGTTGAATTCGGAAGTCACATGATTGGTGGCTCCGGAATCAAAGAACCATGCTGGGTCATGAAGAGTCGACGGAGGAGTATTTGAGGCAGTGTAGGCTTGTCGAGGAGTAGAGGAGGAGTGCTGCTGCTGGAATCGCGGCTTGGCGTCACGGCTGCCAGAACCACCTCGAGAAGAGCGTGGCCTAGTTGAGGGAAAATTGGTGGTGTTGAGCCGCTGCCAACAGTTAAGAGCTTCATGCCCTGATTTCTTACAAATCTGACATTGCAATTTGGGGCGAGAAGAGTCATCGGAGGATGGTATTGAGGTGCCAGCAGAGCCGCAGTTGGCGAGATTAGCAGAGAAAGATGTCACTGGTGGTGTGGGGGCACCAAATTGTTCTTGAATCCTGGCCTCCTCATCAAGAAGAAGACCTAGAAGCTGATGAGAGGAGACAGATCCCATCCTCATATTGAAGGCAGTGCGGAAGCCCGCGTAAGAAGCATCAAGGCCATGGAGAATACATTCGACGAATTCGTCATCCGAAACAATATGAGAACATTCAGCCAGCGAATCTGAAAACGCGCGTTTCTTCTCCACATATTCAAGGATTGATAGAGAACCCTTCTGAAATGTGTGTAATTGATGCTTGAGATGCATAAGGTTAGCTCTGATACCATGTAAATTAATAAAGGAAATGGTAAAAGATTTTCCTGATTTTCTCATTAACCAGAAATGAATATATACAAGCTTTACAGATGTGAGCTGGAGAAGATGAATCGCAAGAGGCGCAGGAAGAGGAAACGAATGGGTACAGGAAGATTGAGAGCTTTTATACAATTAATATCATAATAGATCTGAAGAACTGGTAAACCAGATTTTGAACTTGTCGAGTTGCGCCGTTGTAGTAGTTCACAGCTTCTCTACGCATCTGACGTATATCCATGTCTCCGGCCTTTTTGTTTGACTATAAGCTATGGAGATGAAATGATTAAAATCTGAGAGACCTTTAGAATGTATATAGCTGATAAAATGATCTCAAGTTGGCGTTGAAGGTTTCTTTCTCAGTTTCTCTAGTGGGATTAAACTATCAAGAGCTCACTCAAATTATTCACATCAAAAGTTGGCCTCTGACATTTTCAGCCTTAACATCAAAATTTTTTTTGGCCTGTGAAAAGGTCAGGAGGCGCAACTAGTCGAATTTGTTTAATCTTAAGAAAAATGTGAATCTCCGAATTGATTTTTTTTGATACAAAGACTCGAACTCTGGTCACACGGGAGCGCAGGGGAAGGGCACCACCAGGCCACTTCACTTTGCCTCTACACGGCACAAGTTTTAGTAAGCAACAAAGTGTAGGTTATGCTAGGGTGCTATTGTTGGTTCAGATGCAACGGCTAGCTGATGGCATTTTTGTAATTAAGGGAAAAAGTCAGCCTTGTTAGATGAAAGACTAATTAGGCTTCAGTTGAATTGGGGGTCAATTTGGGATTAGGGTATGAGTTCGATTTCGAATTCAATCTCGGAGCTTGTTTGTTCGATTCAATTAACAAGAGCACCCTTTATGACAAAATATGAATCTTTCTAATATTCATCAGACTAGCTCTAATGATCCAAATAAAACGAACAAAACATGTAACCACACTACACCATTTTGCAGATTAGGACATGGTTTTTTTCTGTCGCATAATGTCCTATATTTGTCGCGTAACCTTTATGCGGCAAACTAAATGTCGCGTAAAATATGTCACGTAAGCCTAGTAGCGTAATGTAAAAATGTCGCATAAAGTTTTCTTTAAGCGGCATTTTATTTAGTACGTCACATAAAACTGGAATGAGTTTTGGTCTTTATGGACATACCGCTACATTTATACTACACCATTTTACATCCTACGCGACAAAACGTTGCCGCATATACCTGTTTATGGGACAACAGTTTGATATGTTTGTCGCAAAAACATTATTATAATGTACATAATTTTCAAACTTTGTCACATTACCTGTTATACGAGACACAATTTTTCAAAACGTTGTCGCATATACCTGTTTATGGGACAACAGTTTGATATGTTTGTCGCAAAAACATTATTATAATGTACATAATTTTCAAACTTTGTCACATTACCTGTTATACGAGACACAATTTTTCAAAACGTTGTCGCATATACCTGTTTATGGGACAACAGTTTGATATGTTTGTCGCAAAAACATTATTATAATGAACATATTTTTCAAAATTTGTCACATTACCAGTTTTACGCTTAAAACCATATGATGTTGTAGTAGTATAAAACTGTATACGCGACAAATGTTGAAAACATATTATCGTATAATTGAACTTAAGCTATAAAAATATAGAACAGAATGTCGCATAAAATAACATAAGCTATATAAATTAATAACATAATGTCGCATAAAAGACCATAAGCTTAAAAAATGGAGAAAAAAAAGTCGCATAAAAGCACATAAACTGAAATAATGTACAAACTGACTGGAAAAACATACAAGAAACTGTCACATAAAAAGGATTACATCATAAAGGTACCAAACAGAAATCCGGCCAATTATAAATAGAAATCCGGCCAACATTTAACATTCCGGCCACCCTTACACAAAAGAGCAAACACACAATTGTCCATGTGTGTTGCAGGGCCACATATTACACAAATTAAAGTCTTAGAACCCGAGTTACACAAATCAGTTTGCAGGGACATAGCTAGTCGCACCTTCGGAGTGTTGCCATTTATATTTGCTGAACCACCTCGAACAACCAGGTCTTCAAGGACTCGTATCCTGTCTTCAAGTGTAGCCTGTTTTGCCAGAAATTCCTCTCTTTCCTTTTGGAGTTGATCTTTGAGTTCTGAGTTTCTCGCACCCCCTCGCGGGAGGGGTGGCCTCTTGAAGGACTTTCCAGTTCCAGAAATGTACGTCCCATGCTTCTGGCCAATAACTTGGGTCATGATATCAAGTTCTGTAACAAGTGGAATTGGGCCTTCCTCATCCAGGACACTAGGTTCCTGGAGCTCATCCCCATTTTGATTTTCCAAAAACTGCTGAACTTTGTCTTGCATTTGTTTCTACACATACACAATAAAGAGTAAATAAATTGGGAACAAGATCATTGTTGTATTCACCAACCATACATGTATACACAGCAAGTATACATGTATATATTCAGAAAATGTAACAGTAAATGTATTCAGCAGCATGGTCACCAAATATACATTGATCAGCAACAAGAAAAATGTACATTATCATTATTGCTGATCAGAAAATGTATTCAACAGCATGTTCACCTAATATACATTGATCAGCAACATGAAAAATGCACATTGTCATTGCTGCTGTTCAGAAAATGTATTCAGCAACAAGATTGTTTACATAAACATACACAACAACAAGGTCATTCACTTTGAAACCAAATATACATACACAACAAATATTAACCAACAAGATCACTGTTGTCAAGTAACACAGCAAATATACATGTATTCACCAATAAGTATTGACCAACAAAAAATATACAATTATTCACCAAGTATTAACCATGTAAAATATAAAAAGTAAATTCAACAGCAAATTGCGAACACTTAACTGCCAGGGCAGCACCGATAGGATCTTTAGAGTACACATGGCTGAAGGTTCCTATGTTAGGTGCCTTTTCTCCATCCTCAACTAGAATTGCAGCTCTCACGTAGAAAGGACATTTTTCGGACGTGTGTTTCATTCTCTCAGGCATTGTTCGCACAGCAGACATTTTCGCACCCCTTTCCTATCATTAGAAATTTTGAACAAGTTAGGAGCACTGAATACAAAAGAAATAAGTGAAATAAGTGAAATCAGTTATATTATAACCTGGTTTTTGGGTTCACTAAAGTGGCTCACAAGCCATTTCCATTGATTGGTCCGATCCAGAAAAACTCGGGGAATAACATCAGGTCCATGGATTCGAAAAAAGGTTTTACAGTCGCACTTCCAATCACGGTACCTCTCCATGGCTTTTTTAAAGATGTAAATCCATAGCGGGTCATCCTTTGCAATAATGACAAAGTTTGGCTGCATTGAAAATAAAATTGGTTAGAATTATAACTTAGTTCTTAATGAAGTGAAGTATTGTTCTTCAAAGTACTACTTACACTCAAGTGGTCATATACACATCTTCTGTCTTCCTCCGTAAGCTTTTTGAATGATGCGGCCATCATGGGAACTTTGTCCCTAACTGCACTTCCAATCTCATGAATTAGCAGACTTGACACCGTTCTATTCACCGGACCCCTACCATCAGGCCGTAATTCCACCTTAATCGGCTGCCCTTTGTTGTGGATGACTGATCGGTTGTAATTCAGTGTAAATATTCAATAAGAATTATCAAATACTTATGCCAAACACGGTTAATCAAAACAATTTATATTTTGACTCGGGGAATCCGAGGTCGTACCCAGAGGATAGGTGATCAAACTAATTGGTGCTAACGATTAAACCTAGAGTGTCTAATGGTTTGGGGGGGGGGGTTTGGTCCTCGAAAGAGGTTGATAGCAAATGATTTACTATCCTGAAAGAGATTTTAGCAACGCAACAGGTGAACAATCAATCAAAGATGACTAGGATTCTAATCCCTCCTAGACAATTATTGTGACTGCGAATTAGAACACCATTGATGTACTCAAACACACACATTTAGAATTTAGCCATGTAACATTAATACTAGGTTCCACTCGCGCTACAACCTAGCATCAAGAGGTTACACCTCGCATAGCACCTCACACTCGCGCTTTATTGGTGCTATAGCACATTATTTATCTAGCCTCACACTCGCGCTTTATTGGCTAAATAAATCATGCACTTGTTAAATTCAAGCCATTCTCATTAAGATTAAAGCATCGCCATGTAACACTAAAATCCTAATGTCTCTTCAATTCTATCATTTGAAATCATACTTTTCAGGGGTTAGCTACATCAAGCATGAAATCAACTAGAATTCCTATTTCGGACTTGTTAAAAACCTGTCATAGGTAATTCAAAAACATTAAGTTCAAATGAAGAAGAGTCATGTGTAAAATCATTCATCAATGGTATTCATAGTATTAGCAATATCACAAACATGTCTAGGGGTTCATAGAACCCCAACCAATATCACTACTCACTCATAGTGAGATTACAACCCATAACAATGGTAGAAAAACAGAAAAACATGGAGAGTGTAGAGTTTTTAGATCTAGAACCCATATGGAGCCCTAATGATGGAAGATGATCACGATTTGAGATGTTGATGATGATCAAGTAGGATGTAATCTTCTCCCAGCAGTTTTTCGTCCAAAAGCCAGCTGAAAAATCGCACAGAAAAATCAAACCTTTGCTGAAAAACCCTAACGTTCTATTTATAGTTCAGTAGAAAAACGCAGCCTTTACGTCGTGTGCGTTCGCACAGATGGTTTGTGCGTTCGCACAGATGCCTGAAATTCTGTTCTGTGCTTTCTTGGCCTCAGTTTGTGCGAACGCACAACATTGTTGTGCTTCTGGTCTAGCTTGTGCGTTCGCACAGATGTAGGTGTGCGTTCGCACAGAAGGCAAAAATATTGACTTGTGCTTTCTTGATTTGAGTTGTGCGAACGCACAACATTGTTGTGCTTCTGCCTTGATCTGTGCGTTCGCACAGATGCGGGTGTGCGACCGCACATAATTTGAGGGTTTGTGCTCCGACTTTACTTCTGCTCGTTTTTGCTCCAGAATGCTCGGTTTTGCTCCAAAATCAATGTCTACTTGTGTTCTTGGCTTAAACTCCGTAATTCGCCTGAAATGAACCACAAGGCATCAAATAGCAAGTGAAATCGTGATAAAACGAACGAAATAGTAAGCATAGAGGTTGCCTAAAATGCATATATTTTAGTGGTATCAAATCACCCCACACTTATCGTTTGATCGTCCCGAGCAAACTAATCATATAGATCATTAATCAGTATTGCAATTTCAACTACTAAGGATCCGTCCAAGGAGAACTCCATACGGATTCTAAAACCAAGCAAAATACTAAAAGGCGAAAGCTACTAATGATAAACCACTTTCGTAGGTGACACGAGTGCATTTAGCGAATGCACTAAGCCTTTAAACCCCTAGGCTACCCTAGTGGAGGAGTTGTAGTCTCCTGAGAGTTTTCAGAAACGGGAATACTCACAAATCCCACAAAGAGAACAATCATCCAATTATGCATTTTAGTTCATAGATGTCAAAGTACTAGGCAAGGTATTTCTCATGAAGCTCATTATGTATTCAACTAGATGCGTGCATTTCAATCACTACATGAAGCCTTTTCAAATCCTTATAGAAATTCATGAATTAAGACATTCGAGCAAATCAAAGCAAGGACTAATAAATCTTTAATCAAGGATTCTAGTCATTTTCTATGTTAGTGACTTCAAGAAAACAATCTAATAGTCGCAAAGAATCTTGTTGGATCATTCACCAATGCTAGCAAGGTGACTAGTCCATTGGCTTGTGAGCCTTGAACTCATTCTCAAGCCTAGGACGCAAAGGTCACTTAGTCATAAGAGAAGAGGAGTCCCAACATTACAGTTTTTGTATACCCTTGCAAATCATTTCATGCCTAAGTATAAAAGAATACGAGGCTCGTCCCTTAGTGAATTCTTGCTAGTAAGTATTAATTGCCTCATTGGTTTTCATGCTAGAGAATGGCGGGATAGCCGATTGTCAAATCTAAGTGCTTCGTATTTTCTTTTCCTTTTTTTTTCAAATGGCCTTAGGCCTACAAATGCTTTCGAGGGGGGACTTACCTCCCTAACCCCCGGCATTTGTATATTTTGATTAAAACTTCTCGTGTACATCGAGAGAGTTTTTAGTCGGAGCTTTGCCCTCTTTTGACCATAAGAATGAAGTATATATTTTGTTCGTTGGGGCCATTTTTCGCCCTCTTTTGACTCCACACTTAGAGCTTGACAAAGGGCTAAGTGTTAAAAATGGAGCATGACAAACCAACAAGATAAAATCCACTAGATAAACAAGGTCACTAAGGTCACCTAAAGGCAATCATGGCATGCAAGGGTTTTAGAATTGAAATTTTTCGATTTTATGCTTTCAAAGATCAACTCTTTAGTCTCGACGAGAAAAAGCTTAGAATAAATGATAAAGAAATGCTAGTACATGCTTTGGTCCTCAAGAATGAAAGTCAACAATCCAATCCATTAGTCATCTAAAGGATCAATCAAGTGAAATCATGCACGACTAGTTGAATTTAGAGATGAAGTTTTTCGAAAATGTAGCCTTGCCTAGACTTTTTGTTTTCATTAATAATTTGAGATTTTTGGATGAATTGTGCAATGGTGTAAATGTCTTTCTTTAAACATATGGTGATTAGATTATGAAAGTGAAGGCATATCAAACAAACACATCATCTCATGTAGAATAGACAAAGTCAAATATAGACCAGCATGTTGATGCAATTACACTGAAGAGTGGGAAGGTGCTAACTACCCCTCAAGAGAAGCCTAGCTCGAATGGTAAGGAAGTGGAAGGAGAAACCTCCAAGGAGAATTCGGAAAGTGAGCCTCACGCTCCAATAGAAAAGGAGAAGGAGCATGAAGAGCCACCCTTAACGAGGAAATATGTGCCCATGGTGCCTTTCCCGCAAAGACTCAACAAGAGCAAGCTTGATGCTCATTTCGAAAGATTCGTGGAGATGCTTAAAAAGTTATATGTGACGCTCCCCTTCCACGAGGTAATCACACAAAACCCTACTTATGCTAAATTTTTAAAAGATATTGTGTCAAATCGTAGGGTAATTGAAGAGTCTAGCATGGTAGCTTTAAATGCCGAATGTAGTGCAATTGTACAAAGCCGCATGCCTAGAAAAATGCAAGACCAAGGGTCGTTCTCTATTCCTATATCCATAGGCAAAATTGATATTGATAGGGCTTTATGTGATCTTGGTGCTAGTATTTCTTTGATTCCATATTCTTTATATGAAAAAATTGACATGGGTGAGCTTCATCCTACTACTATTTCATTGAAACTAGCCGATAGGAGCTCTAGGGTGCCTAATGGAGTCCTAAGGGATGTGCCTATAAAAGTTGGGAAATTTTTCATGACCGTGGACTTCTATGTCTTAGATATGGATAGTGAACAGGAGACGCCCGTCATTCTAGGAAGACCTTTTCTAAATACCGTTGAAGCGGTTATCAAATGTGGTGAAGGGTCAATTGAGTTGAAAATAGGGAATGAAAAACTGAAATTTTTTCTGAAAAATGCTATGAAAGCCCCTACTTCATCATTTGAGTGCAATATGCTTGATATTTCTTGTGAAACTTTCGGGCTAACATCTTTTGAAAGTGAAGTTATGGAGTTAGACAACTCTAGTACGCTATTTGCATCTTTGATGAATATGGAGGATGAAAATGTGGGTGATCTTACCCGAGATGACTATGAGCAAAAGCCGAATGAGCATGAGATTAAGGAAGATCCAGTGCCAAGAGGTAAGGAATTCGAAGGAGAGCTAAAACCTCTACCTTCGAATCGAAGGTATGAATTTCTTGGATCTAATGCTACATTCCCTGTGATCATTGGTGCTACGTTGAATGAGGATGAAACATCCAAACTTGTGAATGTGTTGAAGGCTAATAAAAAAGCCCTAGGTTATTCTATTGATGATATAACGGGGATTAGCCCTTCTCTTTGCATGCATAGAATTAACCTAGATGATGATGTGAAACCTTCTAGGGAGATGTTGAGGAGGTTGAATCCTAAGCTAAGTGAAGTGGTTTTTAAAGAAATTACTAAGCTTAAAGATGTCGGTATTATTTACTCCGTTCCGGACTCGGAATGGGTAAGCCCCATCCATTGCGTCCCTAAGAAGGGAGGACTCACGGTCATTAAAAATGAAAAAGGGGAATTAGTCCCTACGAGAACCGTGAATGGGTGGAGGATGTGTATTGATTACCGGAAATTGAACAAAGCAACTAAAAAGGATCACTTTCCTATCCCATTCATATACCAAATGCTAGAAAGGTTAGCGGGGCATGACTATTTCTGTTTCTTAGATGGATATAGTGGTTTTTACCAAATACCCATATTGCCTAATGATCAAAACAAAACCACTTTCACTTGTCCATATGGAACATTTGCGTTTCGACGTATGCCTTTTGGGTTGTGTAATGCACCAGGAACTTTTCAACGCTGCATGATGTCTGTCTTTAGCGATTATATTGAAAAGTGTATTGAGGTTTTCATGGACAATTTTTCTATCCATGGATCCTCCTTTGATGATTGTTTGACTAATCTGTCTAACGTTCTTGCTAGGTGCATAGAGACAAATTTGGTTCTCAACTGGGAGAAATGCCACTTTATGGTGCAAGAGGGTATCGTGCTAGGGCATTTGGTTTCTAAGAGAGGAGTAGAGGTTGATAAGGCAAAAATTCAGGTTATCGAGCAACTTCCTCCACCAAAGAACCAAAAGGGGATAAGAAGCTTTCTGGGGCACGCCGGTTTCTACCGGCGATTCATTAAGGATTTCTCGAAAATCGCGAGGCCGTTGACCCATCTTCTATGCAATGATGTCGAGTTCAACTTTGATGAAGGGTGTTTCAAGGCTTTCGAAAAGTTAAAGAAGAACCTTGTATCGGCACCCATTGTGCAAGCACCAAATTGGGATCTCCCCTTTGAATTAATGTGCGATGCAAGTGACTACGCCATCGGGGCAGTCTTGGGGCAACGAGTAGAGAAGAAGTTTCATGTCATATATTACGTGAGCAAGGTGCTCGATAGCGCTCAGATGAATTATACTACCACGGAGAAAGAGCTATTAGCGGTAGTCTATGCATTCGAAAAATTCAGGCCCTACCTTGTGGCAACGAAGACTATCGTCTACACAGACCATGCCGCCATCAAGTATTTGATGGCGAAGAAAGACGCCAAGCCAAGACTTATTCGATGGGTTCTCCTCCTACAAGAATTTGACATAGAGATTCGGGACAAAAAGGGAGTAGATAACGTAGTGGCTGATCACCTTTCGAGAGTAGAGCTTTATGACTCGAAATGGTTCTCAGCGCCGATCCAAGACTCCTTTGTTGGAGAATATTTAATGAGTGCTGAAGGTGATGCTCCGTGGTACGCGGACTTTGTGAATTATTTGACTTGCAATATCATCCCCGAAGGCCTTAGCTACAATCAAAAGAGCAAGTTTCTGCACGATGTCATAAGATACTACTGGGATGATCCTTTTTTCTACAAGCTATGCTCGGATGGAATTTACAGAACTTGTGTACCCAAGGAGGATTTCAAGGAAATCATGACCTGTTGCCATTCTTCCTCCTATGGTGGTCATGGTTCGGCCTCAAAGACCACTGCAAAAATTCTTCAGTCCGGGTTCTATTGGCCGAGTATGTTCAAGGACACCTACGAGTTCGTCAAATCTTGCAATGAGTGCCAGCGCATGGGTAATATAGCCAGAAGAGAGGAAATGCCTCAAAAAGGCATATTGGAGGTGGAAATCTTTGATGTATGGGGAGTAGACTACATAGGGCCCCTACCCTCGTCCCACGGGAATTCTTTCATTCTAGTAGCGGTGGACTACGTGTCCAAATGGGTTGAGGCTATCGCTTCCCCAACTAACGACGCTAAAGTGGTGATAAAAATGTTTAAGAGGATAATTTTCCCGAGGTTCGGTGTTCCTAGAGCGGTGATCAGTGATAATGGGTCTCATTTCAAGGAGAAGAGATTTGAGTCCATGTTGAAGAAAAATGGGATTTTTCATAGGTGCTCAACCCCATATCACCCTCAAGCCAATGGCCAAGTCGAGGTGTCAAACAGAGAAATTAAGAACATATTGACCAAGACAGTGTGGAAGTCGGGTAAAGACTGGGCATTGAAGCTTGATGATGCGCTTTGGGCGTATAGAACTGCTTTTAAGACGCCGATTGGAATGTCACCTTATAGGCTCGTATATGGCAAATCATGCCATCTTCCTGTAGAGCTCGAGTATAAAGCCATGTGGGCGGTGAAGGAGCTGAATTTCGACACAAAAGCCTCAGGTGCAAAGAGACTCCTACAAATCAATGAGTTGGACGAAATTCAACTGGACTCTTACGAGAGTTCAAGGATCTATAAGGAGAAGACTCGTAGGTGGCATGACAAGCTTATCACGAAGAAACAATTCTTCGTAGGAGACAAGGTCCTACTGTTCAATTCGAGGTACAAACTATTTCCTGGGAAATTCAAGTCTAGGTGGTTCGGGCCTTACAAAATTCACAGAGTATTCAATGATGGCCACCTAGAGCTAGAAGATAACCAAGGGAATGTTTTCAAGGCTAATGGGCAAAGAGTAAAAATCTATCATGCCGCTGATGGAGACAAGGACCTTTTGGAAGCACCCTCATAATTTCTATACCGCTAGAGAAGGGATCCCGCTCGGGACTTCTCTTAGTGTGCTTCTAGTCACGAAAAGATTCGGCTCCGTCTTAGCCAAGACGTTAAACTAGGCTCGTAAGTGTCTTTCCCATGATCCTCATAGTGTTTAAGTTGATTGGATCTGCATTTGCCATGTTGTTTGAGCTATTCATGTGAAATGGTGAAAATTTGAACTATGATAGTGCGTGTGCGTGTATTTGATGATTGATGGGAGTTTGGGTCACCCTGTGGTGGTGTGCTTGATTGACTGGATGTTTTGATAAGGCATAAGTGTGGGGTTTCGAAATTTTGTGCAGGAGTGTTGATATACGTTGTGGAACCGACTTAGAATTTTACTTCGGGAACTCTGTGCGCTCGCACAACAGAGCGAATCAGCATCTTTCAAGAACGCATAGATTTTGTGCGCCCGCACAACAATGTTGTGCTTCTGTTTTTATCCGTGCGCTCGCACAGACTTCTTTGTGCGTTCGCACAACAGGCCAAATCCACGTCCATCAGGAACGCACAACATTTGTGCGCTCGCACAACATTGTTGTGCGTCTATTCTCATCTGTGCGTTCGCACAGATCCTGGCGTGCGTTCGCACACTCCCTATTGTAGCATTTTGACAAGATTTTGAGTTGACTTGTTTAACTTCGACACATTTAGATGATGATTTCCCCTTCCTCGTATGCTTAACACTCTCATTTTCAGTTCCTCACCCCATAGAAGAAAAAGGGGAGTCATACATCGAGCCTTTGAAGCGAGTCTTCCTCAACAAACAAGCGACGTCTCCAACCTGAAAGGGGCTGCCTCCAAACGAGAGAAGTTCATCTTAACTTCTTTTTCGCTTTTTACTCTATTCATTGCTTAGGGACTAAGCAATTGCTAAGTGTGGGGTGGTCTATATTTGACTTTGTCTATTCTACATGAGATGATGTGTTTGTTTGATATGCCTTCACGTTCATAATCTAATCACCATATGTTTAAAGAAAGACATTTACACCATTGCACAATTCATCCAAAAATCTCAAATTATTAATGAAAACAAAAAGTCTAGGCAAGGCTACATTTTCGAAAAACTTCATCTCTAAATTCAACTAGTCGTGCATGATTTCACTTGATTGATCCTTTAGATGACTAATGGATTGGATTGTTGACTTTCATTCTTGAGGACCAAAGCATGTACTAGCATTTCTTTATCATTTATTCTAAGCTTTTTCTCGTCGAGACTAAAGAGTTGATCTTTGAAAGCATAAAATCGAAAAATTTCAATTCTAAAACCCTTGCATGCCATGATTGCCTTTAGGTGACCTTAGTGACCTTGTTTATCTAGTGGATTTTATCTTGTTGGTTTGTCATGCTCCATTTTTAACACTTAGCCCTTTGTCAAGCTCTAAGTGTGGAGTCAAAAGAGGGCGAAAAATGGCCCCAACGAAAAAAATATATACTTCATTCTTATGGTCAAAAGAGGGCAAAGCCCCGACTAAAAACTCTCTCGATGTACACGAGAAGTTTTAATCAAAATATACAAATGCCGGGGGTTAGGGAGGTAAGTCCCCCCTCGAAAGCATTTGTAGGCCTAAGGCCATTTGAAAAAAAAAGGAAAAGAAAATACGAAGCACTTAGATTTGACAATCGGCTATCCCGCCATTCTCTAGCATGAAAACCAATGAGGCAATTAATACTTACTAGCAAGAATTCACTAAGGGACGAGCCTCGTATTCTTTTATACTTAGGCATGAAATGATTTGCAAGGGTATACAAAAACTGTAATGTTGGGACTCCTCTTCTCTTATGACTAAGTGACCTTTGCGTCCTAGGCTTGAGAATGAGTTCAAGGCTCACAAGCCAATGGACTAGCCTCCTTTCTAGCATTGGTGAATGATCCAACAAGATTCTTTGCGACTATTAGATTGTTTTCTTGAAGTCACTAACATAGAAAATGACTAGAATCCTTGATTAAAGATTTATTAGTCCTTGCTTTGATTTGCTCGAATGTCTTAATTCATGAATTTCTATAAGGATTTGAAAAGGCTTCATGTAGTGATTGAAATGCACGCATCTAGTTGAATACATAATGAGCTTCATGAGAAATACCTTGCCTAGTACTTTGACATCTATGAACTAAAATGCATAATTGGATGATTGTTCTCTTTGTGGGATTTGTGAGTATTCCCGTTTCTGAAAACTCTCAGGAGACTACAACTCCTCCACTAGGGTAGCCTAGGGGTTTAAAGGCTTAGTGCATTCGCTAAATGCACTCGTGTCACCTACGAAAGTGGTTTATCATTAGTAGCTTTCGCCTTTTAGTATTTTGCTTGGTTTTAGAATCCGTATGGAGTTCTCCTTGGACGGATCCTTAGTAGTTGAAATTGCAATACTGATTAATGATCTATATGATTAGTTTGCTCGGGACGATCAAACGATAAGTGTGGGGTGATTTGATACCACTAAAATATATGCATTTTAGGCAACCTCTATGCTTACTATTTCGTTCGTTTTATCACGATTTCACTTGCTATTTGATGCCTTGTGGTTCATTTCAGGCGAATTATGGAGTTTAAGCCAAGAACACAAGTAGACATTGATTTTGGAGCAAAACCGAGCATTCTGGAGCAAAAACGAGCAGAAGTAAAGTCGGAGCACAAACCCTCAAATTATGTGCGGTCGCACACCCGCATCTGTGCGAACGCACAGATCAAGGCAGAAGCACAACAATGTTGTGCGTTCGCACAACTCAAATCAAGAAAGCACAAGTCAGTATTTTTGCCTTCTGTGCGAACGCACACCTACATCTGTGCGAACGCACAAGCTAGACCAGAAGCACAACAATGTTGTGCGTTCGCACAGATGTAGGTGTGCGTTCGCAGAGAAGGCAAAATACTGACTTGTGCTTTCTTGATTTGAGTTGTGCGAACGCACAACATTGTTGTGCTTCTGCCTTGATCTGTGCGTTCACACAGATGCGGGTGTGCGACCGCACATAATTTGAGGGTTTGTGCTCCAACTTTACTTCTGCTCGTTGTTGCTCCAGAATGCTCGGTTTTGCTCCAAAATCAATGTCTACTTGTGTTCTTGGCTTAAACTCCGTAATTCGCCTGAAATGAACCACAAGGCATCAAATAGCAAGTGAAATCGTGATAAAACGAACGAAATAGTAAGCATAGAGGTTGCCTAAAATGCATATATTTTAGTGGTATCAAATCACCCCACACTTATCGTTTGATCGTCCCGAGAAAACTAATCATATAGATCATTAATCAGTATTGCAATTTCAACTACTAAGGATCCGTCCAAGGAGAACTCCATACGGATTCTAAAACCAAGCAAAATACTAAAAGGCGAAAGCTACTAATGATAAACCACTTTCGTAGGTGACACGAGTGCATTTAGCGAATGCACTAAGCCTTTAAACCCCTAGGCTACCCTAGTGGAGGAGTTGTAGTCTCCTGAGAGTTTTCAGAAACGGGAATACTCACAAATCCCACAAATAGAACAATCATCCAATTATGCATTTTAGTTCATAGATGTCAAAGTACTAGGCAAGGTATTTCTCATGAAGCTCATTATGTATTCAACTAGATGCGTGCATTTCAATCACTACATGAAGCCTTTTCAAATCCTTATAGAAATTCATGAATTAAGACATTCGAGCAAATCAAAGCAAGGACTAATAAATCTTTAATCAAGGATTCTAGTCATTTTCTATGTTAGTGACTTCAAGAAAACAATCTAATAGTCGCAAAGAATCTTGTTGGATCATTCACCAATGCTAGCAAGGAGGCTAGTCCATTGGCTTGTGAGCCTTGAACTCATTCTCAAGCCTAGGACGCAAAGGTCACTTAGTCATAAGAGAAGAGGAGTCCCAACATTACAGTTTTTGTATACCCTTGCAAATCATTTCATGCCTAAGTATAAAAGAATACGAGGCTCGTCCCTTAGTGAATTCTTGCTAGTAAGTATTAATTGCCTCATTGGTTTTCATGCTAGAGAATGGCGGGATAGCCGATTGTCAAATCTAAGTGCTTCGTATTTTCTTTTCCTTTTTTTTTCAAATGGCCTTAGGCCTACAAATGCTTTCGAGGGGGGACTTACCTCCCTAACCCCCGGCATTTGTATATTTTGATTAAAACTTCTCGTGTACATCGAGAGAGTTTTTAGTCGGGGCTTTGCCCTCTTTTGACCATAAGAATGAAGTATATATTTTTTTCGTTGGGGCCATTTTTCGCCCTCTTTTGACTCCACACTTAGAGCTTGACAAAGGGCTAAGTGTTAAAAATGGAGCATGACAAACCAACAAGATAAAATCCACTAGATAAACAAGGTCACTAAGGTCACCTAAAGGCAATCATGGCATGCAAGGGTTTTAGAATTGAAATTTTTCGATTTTATGCTTTCAAAGATCAACTCTTTAGTCTCGACGAGAAAAAGCTTAGAATAAATGATAAAGAAATGCTAGTACATGCTTTGGTCCTCAAGAATGAAAGTCAACAATCCAATCCATTAGTCATCTAAAGGATCAATCAAGTGAAATCATGCACGACTAGTTGAATTTAGAGATGAAGTTTTTCGAAAATGTAGCCTTGCCTAGACTTTTTGTTTTCATTAATAATTTGAGATTTTTGGATGAATTGTGCAATGGTGTAAATGTCTTTCTTTAAACATATGGTGATTAGATTATGAACGTGAAGGCATATCAAACAAACACATCATCTCATGTAGAATAGACAAAGTCAAATATAGACCACCCCACACTTAGCAATTGCTTAGTCCCTAAGCAATGAATAGAGTAAAAAGCGAAAAAGAAGTTAAGATGAACTTCTCTCGTTTGGAGGCAGCCCCTTTCAGGTTGGAGACGTCGCTTGTTTGTTGAGGAAGACTCGCTTCAAAGGCTCGATGTATGACTCCCCTTTTTCTTCTATGGGGTGAGGAACTGAAAATGAGAGTGTTAAGCATACGAGGAAGGGGAAATCATCATCTAAATGTGTCGAAGTTAAACAAGTCAACTCAAAATCTTGTCAAAATGCTACAATAGGGAGTGTGCGAACGTGATGAGTCGAATTCTCAACTCATTTATCTATCCATTTATGAAGAGTTTTGGTCCATTCCCGATGCTCTTTTGATTGTCATTTGACCTCTATATCTACATTTCAGGTAGAAAACAAGTTTCCCCCATGGTCAAAGCCTAAATATGAAGATTGGTTGAGTTTCGGCGCAAAACAAGGATTTTCGGGGCAATACCGAGCATATTGACCATTGCATCTTGTTTTGGACATAGAGGGCTCGTCCGACCTCCGAATTGGTTGATTCAAAGCTTGTTGGAAAGCTAACTCAAAGGGCTACAACTATCTAAGAGACGTCAAGACCAAATTCGGCCGGAAAGACAACGAAAATGCCCCAGTCGATCGACTGAGAGCAACAAACAGGAGGTGCTGCAAATTGACTCTTCTCAGTCTATCGACTGGGATCCTTCTTTGTGCCAGTCTATCGACTGGGATCCTTCTTTGTGTCAGTCTATAGACTGGGATCCTTCTTTGTGCCAGTCTATAGACTCGACTGCTACAGTGCCGAATTTCAGCCGAGCCTATAAATAGAAAGAGGGTTTTTGACCTAAAAAGAAGAAGATTTTAGGCTGATTTTTGGGGGAGAAAAACTGTGGGTTTCTAGAGAGAATAAGCTACCAAGGCTTCAAGGGGGATCATCCATTGAAGATTGAAGATCCAAAGGGGAAGAAGATCATCTACACTTTGGTTTATTCCTTCCATTGTGTTTTCATCTATGTACTCAATACAATTTGTGTTTGTCTATGAACATGATTTGTGAGTAGTGTTTTGTATTCTAGGGTCCTATGGACCTCATGTGTGTTAATACTCCTTATCTATTATGAACAAATGCTAGAATAACATGTTTGGATGATTGTGAATCTACTTTGAACTAATGCCAACTCTATGCCCACCAAGTGTTTGATAAAATGCCTAAGTGGTCTAAAAACATGAATTTGAGGTTGAGTGCTCTAGCGAGCGATACTAAGAGTTCTAGAATGAAAGTAGAATCACCCTTGCTTGATGACAATCACTAGCGTGACTCATTTTAGCATTGAGATAGGTTTGATCTTAAACCGCTCATTGGCTATTGATCATTGAGCTAGCGCTAATGATTGAGAACCTTTGAGTAGGACGTGAGCTAACAATATCTAGCGATTGAAGCTCACGTGCGAGGTGCCTCTCCCTTAAATCAAGTAACAACATCTAGCGATTGAATTTGATTTAATAGTCGCACGCCTTAATCTAATCATCTAACATGATTGTTTTTGCATGAAATCGAATTCTTGGAGTCTTAAAACACACATGAGTGAAGTAGTTCCCTAGAGTACACCTTTTGCCTTGGTAGTGACATTATCTCTAGATCCCTTAGTTTATTTACATTGCTTATATACATTTTCTTTAGTAACTTCACCAATCAAACTTCCGCAATTAGGATAGACTTATCGGAACGAAATCGAATAGTGCACATAAGTTTAGAATTGCTCCTTGGACGACCCGGTACTTACCGGTCAATATAAATGTTTTTGACTTGTACCTAAAAACTACGACTGTCAGAACGCACGCCAGGATCTGTGCAAACGCACAGATGAGAATAGACGCACAATAATGTTGTGCGAGCGCACAAATGTTGTGCGTTCCTGATGGACGTGGATTTGGCCTGTTGTGCGAACGCACAAAGAAGTCTGTGCGAGCGCACGGATAAAAACAGAAGCACAACATTGTTGTGCGGGCGCACAAAATCTGTGCGTTCTTGAAAGATGCTGATTCGCTCTGTTGTGCGACCGCACAACACTTTTGTGCGAGCGCACAGAGTTCCCGAAGTAAAATTCTAAGTCGGTTCCACAACGTATATCAACACTCCTGCACAAAATTTCGAAACCCCACACTTATGCCTTATCAAAACATCCAGTCAATCAAGCACACCACCACAGGGTGACCCAAACTCCCATCAATCATCAAATACACGCACACGCACTATCATAGTTCAAATTTTCACCGTTTCACATGAATAGCTCAAACAACATGGCAAATGCAGATCCAATCAACTTAAACACTATGAGGATCATGGGAAAGACACTTACGAGCCTAGTTTAACGTCTTGGCTAAGACGGAGCCGAATCTTTTCGTGACTAGAAGCACACTAAGAGAAGTCCCGAGCGGGATCCCTTCTCTAGCGGTATAGAAATTATGAGGGTGCTTCCAAAAGGTCCTTGTCTCCATCAGCGGCATGATAGATTTTTACTCTTTGCCCATTAGCCTTGAAAACATTCCCTTGGTTATCTTCTAGCTCTAGGTGGCCATCATTGAATACTCTGTGAATTTTGTAAGGCCCGAACCACCTAGACTTGAATTTCCCAGGAAATAGTTTGTACCTCGAATTGAACAGTAGGACCTTGTCTCCTACGAAGAATTGTTTCTTCGTGATAAGCTTGTCATGCCACCTACGAGTCTTCTCCTTATAGATCCTTGAACTCTCGTAAGAGTCCAGTTGAATTTCGTCCAACTCATTGAGTTGTAGGAGTCTCTTTTCACCTGAGGCTTTTGTGTCGAATTCAGCTCCTTCACCGCCCACATGGCTTTATACTCGAGCTCTACAGGAAGATGGCATGATTTGCCATATACGAGTCTATAAGGTGACATTCCAATCGGCGTCTTAAAAGCAGTTCTATACGCCCAAAGCGCATCATCAAGCTTCAACGCCCAGTCTTTACCCGACTTCCCCACTGTCTTGGTCAATATGTTCTTAATTTCTCTGTTTGACACCTCGACTTGGCCATTGGCTTGAGGGTGATATGGGGTTGAGCACCTATGAAAAATCCCATTTTTCTTCAACATGGACTCAAATCTCTTCTCCTTGAAATGAGACCCATTATCACTGATCACCGCTCTAGGAACACCGAACCTCGGGAAAATTATCCTCTTAAACATTTTTATCACCACTTTAGCGTCGTTAGTTGGGGAAGCGATAGCCTCAACCCATTTGGACACGTAGTCCACCGCTACTAGAATGAAAGAATTCCCGTGGGACGAGGGTAGGGGCCCTATGTAGTCTACTCCCCATACATCAAAGATTTCCACCTCCAATATGCCTTTTTGAGGCATTTCCTCTCTTCTGGCTATATTACCCATGCGCTGGCACTCATTGCAAGATTTGACGAACTCGTAGGTGTCCTTGAACATACTCGGCCAATAGAACCCGGACTAAAGAATTTTTGCAGTGGTCTTTGAGGCCGAACCATGACCACCATAGGAGGAAGAATGGCAACAGGTCATGATTTCCTTGAAATCCTCCTTGGGTACACAAGTTCTGTAAATTCCATCCGAGCATAGCTTGTAGAAAAAAGGATCATCCCAGTAGTATCTTATGACATTGTGCAGAAACTTGCTCTTTTGATTGTAGCTAAGGCCTTCGGGGATGATATTTCAAGTCAAATAATTCACAAAGTCCGCGTACCACGGAGCATCACCTTCAGCACTCATTAAATATTCTCCAACAAAGGAGTCTTGGATCGGCGCTGAGAACCATTTCGAGTCATAAAGCTCTACTCTCGAAAGGTGATCAGCCACTACGTTCTCTACTCCCTTTTTGTCCCGAATCTCTATGTCAAATTCTTGTAGGAGGAGAACCCATCGAATAAGTCTTGGCTTGGCGTCTTTCTTAGCCATCAAATACTTGATGGCGGCATGGTCTGTGTAGACGATAGTCTTCGTTGCCACAAGGTAGGGCCTGAATTTTTCGAATGCATAGACTACCGCTAATAGCTCTTTCTCCGTGGTAGTATAATTCATCTGAGCGCTATCGAGCACCTTGCTCACGTAATATATGACATGAAACTTCTTCTCTACTCGTTGCCCCAAGACTGCCCCGATGGCGTAGTCACTTGCATCGCACATTAATTCAAAGGGGAGATCCCAATTTGGTGCTTGCACAATGGGTGCCGATACAAGGTTCTTCTTTAACTTTTCGAAAGCCTTGAAACACCCTTCATCAAAGTTGAACTCGACATCATTGCATAGAAGATGGGTCAACGGCCTCGCGATTTTCGAGAAATCCTTAATGAATCGCCGGTAGAAACCGGCGTGCCCTAGAAAGCTTCTTATCCCCTTTTGGTTCTTTGGTGGAGGAAGTTGCTCGATAACCTGAATTTTTGCCTTATCAACCTCTACTCCTCTCTTAGAAACCAAATGCCCTAGCACGATACCCTCTTGCACCATAAAGTGGCATTTCTCCCAGTTGAGAACCAAATTTGTCTCTATGCACCTAGCAAGAACATTAGACAGATTAGTCAAACAATCATCAAAGGAGGATCCATGGATAGAAAAATTGTCCATGAAAACCTCAATACACTTTTCAATATAATCGCTAAAGACAGACATCATGCAGCGTTGAAAAGTTCCTGGTGCATTACACAACCCAAAAGGCATACGTCGAAACGCAAATGTTCCATATGGACAAGTGAAAGTGGTTTTGTTTTGATCATTAGGCAATATGGGTATTTGGTAAAAACCACTATATCCATCTAAGAAACAGAAATAGTCATGCCCCGCTAACCTTTCTACCATTTGGTCTATGAATGGGATAGGAAAGTGATCCTTTTTAGTTGCTTTGTTCAATTTCCGGTAATCAATACACATCCTCCACCCATTCACGGTTCTCGTAGGGACTAATTCCCCTTTTTCATTTTTAATGACCGTGAGTCCTCCCTTCTTAGGGACGCAATGGATGGGGCTTACCCATTCCGAGTCCGGAACGGAGTAAATAATACCGACATCTTTAAGCTTAGTAATTTCTTTAAAAACCACTTCACTTAGCTTAGGATTCAACCTCCTCAACATCTCCCTAGAAGGTTTCACATCATCATCTAGGTTAATTCTATGCATGCAAAGAGAAGGGCTAATCCCCGTTATATCATCAATAGAATAACCTAGGGCTTTTTTATTAGCCTTCAACACATTCACAAGTTTGGATGTTTCATCCTCATTCAACGTAGCACCAATTATCACAGGGAATGTAGCATTAGATCCAAGAAATTCATACCTTAGATTCGAAGGTAGAGGTTTTAGCTCTCCTTCGAATTCCTTACCTCTTGGCACTGGATCTTCCTTAATCTCATGCTCATTCGGCTTTTGCTCATAGTCATCTCGGGTAAGATCACCCACATTTTCATCCTCCATATTCATCAAAGATGCAAATAGCGTACTAGAGTTGTCTAACTCCATAACTTCACTTTCAAAAGATGTTAGCCCGAAAGTTTCACAAGAAATATCAAGCATATTGCACTCAAATGATGAAGTAGGGGCTTTCATAGCATTTTTCAGAAAAAATTTCAGTTTTTCATTCCCTATTTTCAACTCAATTGACCCTTCACCACATTTGATAACCGCTTCAACGGTATTTAGAAAAGGCCTTCCTAGAATGACGGGCGTCTCCTGTTCACTATCCATATCTAAGACATAGAAGTCCACGGGGATGAAAAAATTCCCAACTTTTATAGGCACATCCCTTAGGACTCCATTAGGCACCCTAGAGCTCCTATCGGCTAGTTTCAATGAAATAGTAGTAGGATGAAGCTCACCCATGTCAATTTTTTCATATAAAGAATATGGAATCAAAGAAATACTAGCACCAAGATCACATAAAGCCCTATCAATATCAATTTTGCCTATGGATATAGGAATAGAGAACGACCCTTGGTCTTGCATTTTTCTAGGCATGCGGCTTTGTACAATTGCACTACATTCGGCATTTAAAGCTACCATGCTAGACTCTTCAATTACCCTACGATTTGACACAATATCTTTTAAAAATTTAGCATAAGTAGGGTTTTGTGTGATTACCTCGTGGAAGGGGAGCGTCACATATAACTTTTTAAGCATCTCCACGAATCTTTGGAAATGAGCATCAAGCTTGCTCTTGTTGAGTCTTTGCGGGAAAGGCACCATGGGCACATATTTCCTCGTTTATATTTTGACTCGGGGAATCCGAGGTCGTACCCAGAGGATAGATGATCAAACTAATTGGTGCTAACGATTAAACCTAGAGTGTCTAATGGTTTGGGAGGGGGGTTTTGGTCCTCGAAAGAGGTTGATAGCAAATGATTTACTATCCTGAAAGAGATTTTAGCAACGCAACAGGTGAACAATCAATCAAAGATGACTAGGATTCTAATCCCTCCTAGACAATTATTGTGACTGCGAATTAGAACACCATTGATGGACTCAAACACACACATTTAGAATTTAGCCATGTAACATTAATACTAGGTTCCACTCGCGCTACAACCTAGCATCAAGAGGTTACACCTCGCATAGCACCTCACACTCGCGCTTTATTGGTGCTATAGCACATTATTTATCTAGCCTCACACTCGTGCTTTATTGGCTAAATAAATCATGCACTTGTTAAATTCAAGCCATTCTCATTAAGATTAAAGCATCGCCATGTAACACTAAAATCCTAATGTCTCTTCAATTCTATCATTTGAAATCATACTTTTCAGGGGTTAGCTACATCAAGCATGAAATCAACTAGAATTCCTATTTCGGACTTGTTAAAAACATGTCATAGGTAATTCAAAAACATTAAGTTCAAATGAAGAAGAGTCATGTGTAAAATCATTCATCAATGGTATTCATAGTATTAGCAATGTCACAAACATGTCTAGGGGTTCATAGAACCCCAACCAATATCACTACTCACTCATAGTGAGATTACAACCCATAACAATGGTAGAAAAACAGAAAAACATGGAGAGTGTAGAGTTTTTAGATCTAGAACCAATATGGAGCCCTAATGATGGAAGATGATCACGATTTGAGATGTTGATGATGATCAAGTAGGATGTAATCTTCTCCCAGCAGTTTTTCGTCCAAAAGCCAGCTGAAAAATCGCCCAGAAAAATTGAACCTTTGCTGAAAAACCCTAACTTTCTATTTATAGTTCAGCAGAAAAACGCAGCCTTTACGTCGTGTGCGTTCACACAGATGCCTGAAATTCTGTTCTGTGCTTTCTTGGCCTCAGTTTGTGCGAACGCACAACATTGTTGTGCTTCTGGTCTAGCTTGTGCGTTCGCACAGATGTAAGTGTGCGTTCGCACAGAAGGCAAAAATACTGACTTGTGCTTTCTTGATTTGAGTTGTGCGAACGCACAACATTGTTGTGCTTCTGCCTTGATCTGTGCGTTCGCACAGATGCGGGTGTGCGACCGCACATAATTTGAGGGTTTGTGCTCCGACTTTACTTCTGCTCGTTTTTGCTCCAGAATGCTCGGTTTTGCTCCAAAATCAATGTCTACTTGTGTTCTTGGCTTAAACTCCGTAATTCGCCTGAAATGAACCACAATGCATCAAATAGCATGTGAAATCGTGATAAAAACGAACGAAATAGTAAGCATAGAGGTTGCCTAAAATGCATATATTTTAGTGGTATCAATGACCTTATAGTTAGCCACCGTTATCCCATTGACAACTCCCCTTACTTTCCTTTTCTCTCCTCCTTCATCCCCTGTTATACAACAAACACAATTCATTAATGCGGTGGATGCAACAAACACATTTAAAAGCGTAAGAAAAATTCTTGACAACAAGAAACACAATTCATTAATATTCAGAAAATGCGTATACCTATCACCACATACCCCGTGCTCTTGCATCGGATGCTTGGAACATTATCTGAATTATCTTCGCCCTCATTGTTGGAAATATTATTCTCGAATGATGGATCAAAATCAGGAGCAGGGGCTTCATCATCATCGGAAATTGGAGGGGATACAGGAAAACCGGGAGTGGAGGGGATGAAGGTGGTGGACTGTTGGCCATAGCAGGCGGGTCAGGGGCACTAAAATTGGGCATCGCAGGTCGAGATTGGTGAAACACTGACACGCGTATTTTTAACCCTTTTTAGTTGTCAATTTATACGTTTTAGGGGTCAAGTTGCAGTCAAACAAAATTTATAACCTTGGTAAGCCAAGGGTCGATCCAAGGAGCAAACGCGTGTGAGTACTAGCTAACGAGCGACCTATTTAGCTATTCCGATTGAAAAGAGGTTTTTGTTGTTTGTAAATTGCAGAATTTAAATTGCGGAAAATAAATGTTGTGTTTTTATTCAGAGAGAGAATCCCAGAATCCTACTTCACCCGTGCTAACCACTAATCATGCGATCATGGCAAGTTAAATATTTATGCTATCGAATATGGAATAAAACCGAAATAACACTAGACATGCCGCCCATCCACGGATCATTGTCTAGATCAATCTCCATCGTTGAACGCCGCCCATCCACGGATTATCAACAATTTCGATTTATTAAAATAATGGTTTTCCTACCAAATCATGTAACATGACCTAATATCAATTTCATGCATTCCGGTTAATCCCTAGGGCCCATCCACCTTTCGGCATATAACCTAGATACGTTCTACCAATGCAAACATACCCTTTGATGTAA
This sequence comes from Rhodiola kirilowii, assembly GCA_033675215.1. Taxonomy (NCBI): domain Eukaryota; kingdom Viridiplantae; phylum Streptophyta; class Magnoliopsida; order Saxifragales; family Crassulaceae; genus Rhodiola; species Rhodiola kirilowii. The sequence continues at coordinate 5,857,701 of CM066194.1, forward strand.
ATACATGCATAGAACGATAATATGAAGCACACATTGAAATTGAATAATCGAATTGCATAAACAAGAACTTTAATTGATCACATGAAGAGTTAGGGTTACATAGCACGGGATCCGTAGGATCCCGGAATAGAGAGGACTACTCACTGTTCATGGTAATTAAACTTAAAACAGTGTATAATGAAAGTAAGGGACGAGTAAACCGTAAACGATGAAGCTCGTTAATCCTCACGCTGAATTCTGTCTTCTCTCCCAAGTTAGGGTTTCTTCTCTTCAAAATAGCACGCTAAAATCGTTCAGGTCGTTTTCCTTTTATAGCCCAATCGAATGATTTCCAAAAAAAGCCCAGAAAACTCCCAAAATTAAATTAGGAAATTTTTGATAATTCTGTGCTGACGGTGCCCGTGACGCCCGTGACCAAGGGGTTGGTCACGGGCTCAATGAGTTGCTTCAATTTCCGGGACTTCTAAGTTGGTTTGTAGCGCCCGTAACGCCCGTGACCTTACTTCCATTGCCTTTTTGGCAGTCTAAACCTTCGAATCTACTCTTGGTGTCAACTACTAGGTTGTAGGGAATTGAACTAGCTTTCCAACAAGCTAAATTTTGACTCATTTGGACACCAATTGCGACCTGTAGGTGCAAAACAAGTAGGGAAGGTCAATCTGCCCTGTTTTGTCCTATTTTTGCCCAAATTTGCACCGATTGCTTAACTTTGCTTCTGATCAATCCAAGAGTATTAGATATGTAATATATGACCTGAAACACTAGAAAAGAGATTAAATGATAACAAAATGTCCGGAAAACAAACCTAATCCATCATCGAATGAAGTGAATAATAGGTCAAGAATTCGACCGATCAAAACACTCCACACTTAGGATTTGTTCGTCCCGAACAAATGTCGAACAAATAGCAGAATAAAAGCAAGTCCAGGTGAGGCTCAACAACCAAATGTTTCTAGGCTACCCACTCAAGTGTCATGTGATCAATCCTAACTAATAATGAAAACAAAAAAGATAACTCACTGTCGTAGAGGACACGAATGCATTTAGCGTATGCATCAAGCCTTTAAACCCCTAGGCTGCCCTAGTAGGACGAGTATAGTCTCGTGAAGGTTTTCAGGAATGGGACTACCTACAAATCCCCTATACAACTAACTAACGTGTATGCATTAAATGATGCTCAACAAGTCACAGTAAAGTCATGTCATACCTCGGATTCATCGTGTTACCTCAACTTCAAGTCAAACATCTTCATCAAAGTTTTCAGACAATCATAGATTAAACGAGTTATGCATTCAAACGGTCAGTACACACGACTAGCAAATGCCTCATCACAAGTTCTAAATAGTTCTATCGCAACGGGATAAGTATGAAGAGTTGCACAAAACATGCTCGCCATTCACCTATGCTATCTAGGGATAGTCCACGGGCTCTTGGCGCAAAGCTCATTCTCAAGTGCCAAGGACTAGGCAATGACCCGTAAGAGAAGAGGAGTTTGGCTTAAGAATTTTTCTGAAAAATAGTGCGAAAAATTGCATAGGAAATTTCAGTGCAAGCACGAGGATCGTCCCTTAGACTATAGTATATGAATTCTCAAGGTAAGCTATGACTTGCATGCGGCGAGAAGGTGGATTTACACTATATCAAGCGGAAGGGAGCAGAAATTGTTTCAAGAGTGTTTTCCATATACCAGGGGTGACTTTTCTCACCGAGTCCTTGGTATTTTCTGCTTTCGCAGAATTCAACAAAAACAAGTTTTTTTCTTCTTCTTTTTTTTCAAACTGGTTTTCTTTCAAAAACAACTATGCTTGGGGCCGATGTTTTACCCACTTTCCAGAATTGAGAACTTTGTTTTTGAGGGGAAAACTTGAAGGTCAATTGTCTAACTCCATACTTAAAGCTTGACATAGTGTATGAATAAAGGCGGGTGCATGCAAATCACGACAAGGGTAGAGAATCATATACTAGTACTGAGGTCACCTAGAAAAAGATATGCAATTTTAAGCTTGAAAGTTTTGAAGCGGTGCCTACTAGTATCAAATCTTAAACATGCTTCAAGAAATACGTAGAACATGTGATAGGCGAGGGCTAGCAATGATACTGACTCAAGAGAATGCACGTACGAGTAAAACTATTTCAAGTCCTAGAGTTTGAATCCAAAAGAATGTCAATCAGTCAAGGAGTATCGTAGAGAACAAGGATTTCAATCGCAATACATAGACAGTTGAGCATGTACAATTAGTGAATATGATATGCAATGCATGTGACTATGCGCTACCCACTCCACACTTAAGATCGAGCTTAGTCCCTAAGCGAAAAAAAATATATAAAATAAGAGAAAGTGCATAGGAACTTCACTCGTGCGTGGTGGCGCGAAAGTCAGAGAGATTAAACGATGACTGGTGAGTGAAATACAACCTGTGAGCTGGTAGAGTGAGAATAGAAATATAGAGCTGCACAAGGTATAAGTTAGCATCGATAATCGTGAGATGAATAGAAAAATGAACGATGTGAGTAAAGATGAACAACAATAATGGAATAACTCAAACATCGAATAAGAAGAAAGCAGTGAAGCCCGTTTCTGTTTTTCTTTCTCTTCGAACTGATGTAAGTAGCAGAAGCTCGTTTCGCCCGTGACGAGCCTCTTGGTCATGGGGTGAACGGGCTGCATAATTAGGCAAACCTTCTGAATGTGCACAAAGACCCGTAACGCCCGTGACGAGCCTCTTGGTCACGGACTGAACGGGCTGTCCAATATGAGCGAAATCACTGAATGCCCGAAGAAAACCTGTAACGCCCGTGACGAGTCCTTTGGTCACGGGCTGAACGGGCTGACCAGATAAAACCTGACTTTTCAAACTCTGTTTCGCGATGGCTGCGCCTTTGGCGATGAAGATCTTTCTGAACGGTCCTGCAATGGTCACACACATAACATACAATGAAAAGCAGTGAAAGAAAACTTACAGCGTGGGTTACTCCCTGAAGAGACCTAGTTTAACGTCTTGGCGAGACACAGTAAGGGAGGTAGTGTCAATCCACCTTCAAATCCCATTGAAATTTACGTCCATCTAGTATGACATGAACGTCGAGCAGAGCATGCAGTTCCTTCAAAAATTTGAAACCTTTAAGAACCAAGGGACTGTAGAAACTCCCGAACAACAGTTTCAAGACGTAAGGCAAGAACTGTTGAAACTTGTCTGGAGGCTGTGTATCAAGATAAATATATTCAGCGCTAGCTCCAGTAAGAACACTTCCTTTATACTCTTTAGATAAGATTTCAGGTGCGTATACTTCAGAGTATTCCTTCACCATCGTATTCAGGCGTATGCGAGGGCCCTCTTTAAACGAGCTCATGTACACATCAACAAAGTCTTCGTATCTATGATCCCCTGATGGCTCTTCAGTGCCTAAAGAAACCAGTGGAACGATGTTCTCCTCTGTCTGTTCATCTAAATGACCTGTAGAAGCGCTCGTAGTGGAGGGAGATTCATCTTCATATTCTGAGACGTCGTCAGTACAAAACTCATCATTCTCCAACTCAGTGTAAGCCTTGGCAACCATTCTAAATGCCTCAAAACCATCCTCACAAATAGGTTGTTCTGGTGTAGAGAGCATTCTCGTATCCTGATCATCTTCCACGTCGATTCAAAATAAAGCTGAAGATGAATATGCTTCATAGATTTGAACTTCTTGATGATTTGCCATTGTCATCTCGATGTTCTCGTCTTCGCATGCATTGGTGGCTGCAATGGCTTGTTGCTCTGGGTGATCTTTCAGTATCTTGTTCCGAATGGCTAGTTGCTTGCTCTGGATGATGATCTGCTCAATTTTCTGCTCGAGTGCTGTCAGTTGCCTATCCTGCTCTTGAGCTCGCCTGTCTTGCTCCGCCAAGAAACTAGCCATCATGGACTCTATACGTGAGTATTCTCCAGTGTCCTGAGGTTGTTGCTGCTGCGGGTGATTCTGGTAACTCTCATAATAGTGGTCATCTTGATAGCATGGTCGATCGTAGAACTGATTTTGATTTCCTCCCCAATTTGTATCACATGAATATGTCTGAAAATAAGACTCTTCCCTTGGGTAGGCGTTTTGATGACCAAAAGAGAACATCCTCGCAACATTCAAAATAAAATTGATCAGTGAAGGTCAGAAGTATACAGAGTACGTACAATGAAGTATATAAAAAATGGAATAGTCTAAACTACACAAGTTAAATCTAACATCACACTAAACGCTGCTCCCCGGCAACGGCTCCATTTTGACACGCGTATTTTTAACCCTTTTTAGTTGTCAATTTATACGTTTTAGGGGTCAAGTTGCAGTCAAACAAAATTTATAACCTTGGTAAGCCAAGGGTCGATCCAAGGAGCAAACGCGTGTGACTACTAGCTAACGAGCGACCTATTTAGCTATTCCGATTGAAAAGAGGTTTTTGTTGTTTGTAAATTGCAGAATTTAAATTGCGGAAAATAAATGTTGTGTTTTTATTCAGAGAGAGAATCCCAGAATCCTACTTCACCCGTGCTAACCCACTAATCATGCGATCATGGCAAGTTAAATATTAATGCTATCGAATATGGAATAAAACCGAAATAACACTAGACAAGCCGCCCATCCACGGATCATTGTCTAGATCAATCTCCATCGTTGAACGCCGCCCATCCACGGATTATCAACAATTTCGATTTATTAAAATAATGGTTTTCCTACCAAATCATGTAACATGACCTAATATCAATTTCATGCATTCCGGTTAATCCCTAGGGCCCATCCACCTTTCGGCATATAACCTAGATACGTTCTACCAATGCAAACATACCCTTTGATGTAAATACATGCATAGAACGATAATATGAAGCACACATTGAAATTGAATAATCGAATTGCATAAACATGAACTTTAATTGATCACATGAAGAGCTAGGGTTACATAGCACGGGATCCGTAGGATCCCGGAATAGAGAGGACTACTCACTGTTCATGGTAATTAAACCTAAAACAGTGTATAATGAAAGTAAGGGACGAGTAAACCGTAAACGATGAAGCTCGTTAATCCTCACGCTGAATTCTGTCTTCTCTCCCAAGTTAGGGTTTCTTCTCTTCAAAATAGCACACTAAAATCGTTCAGGTCGTTTTCCTTTTATAGCCCAATCGAACGATTTCCAAAAAAAGCCCAGAAAACTCCCAAAATTAAATTAGGAAATTTCTGATAATTCTGTGCTGACGGTGCCCGTGACGCCCGTGACCAAGGGGTTGGTCACGGGCTCAATGAGTTGCTTCAATTTCCGGGACTTCTGAGTTGGTTCGTAGCGCCCGTAACGCCTGTGACCTTACTTCCATTGCCTTTTTGGCGGTCTAAACCTTCGAATCTGCTCTTGGTGTCAACTGCAAGGTTGTAGGGAATTGAACTAGCTTTCCAACAAGCTATATTTTGACTCATTTGGACACCAATTACGACCTGTAGGTGCAAAACAAGTAGGGAAGGTCAATCTGCCCTGTTTTGTCCTGTTTTTGCCCAAATTTGCACCGATTGCTTAACTTTGCTTCTGATCAATCCAAGAGTATTAGATATGTAATATATGACCTGAAACACTAGAAAAGAGATTAAATGATAACAAAATGTCCGGAAAACAAACCTAATCCATCATCGAATGAAGTGAATAATAGGTCAAGAATTCGACCGATCAAACACTCAATCTGTGGACTTAGAAAGAGGCCTAGGAGACCTCCGGGGCAGCATGGTATTTGGCATTGGGGTTTGGCGTTTCCTAGGGGCTTGTGGACGATGATCAGCTATGGCTGGAGGGCTTTCGATGGCAGGAGCTTGCGGATAAGGTTCGACTATGACAGGAGGTTCTTCAATGGCAAGAGCTTGTGCACGATGGACTTTTCTTTTCTCCTTTGTCTTGTTGGGGGGTTCGCTTGGTATTCTACGAACAGGCACTTTTCTCTTCTCTTTTGTCTTGTTGGGGGGGGGGGGGTTCTTCAATTACAGGAGTTAATGTGTCAGGCTGGACTGCTTTCTTAGCTTTACGTGGAGGAGTATGTCGAGGGGGGAGTGGCTGGGCTAGTTTCTTGGCACGAGGCGCAGGTGGAGTCTTGATTGCAGACAACCGCTTCATGCGGTCCGAATGCTCCATTGCACTAACTATTGCTCTCGAGCGCTCTGTCTGTCGTATCTCAGGGCCCATGAACGGCGGCGACGGTGTTCACCCTGGAGAGTCCTCCCCTGCCGAAATGTAGTCGGTTGTAGGCTTAACCGGACCATCCCGGAACTTGTCCCGGAACTTGGTTGATGGCCTGCGAACCGACGGAGATCGAAGAAGCATACCACGCCGACTAGTCACTTCAACCTCACCCGGACGCCTCTGGGCAGGGGTTTTTGATTTCGCCATTCTGATATGGAGACCGATGAAGGTACTGCGGCTATAGGCTAGAGACGATGTGGACGAAGGCTGGAGATCGACGAAGGCTGGAGATCGATGAAGACACGTACGGGTGAGAGAAACACTTAGGGTTTTTGTGAGATCGATTGAGAGTATAGCATTCTGTTAGTGGGCCTTTTTTTGGGCCAAGTTACGTACCTTTATGCGACATTGTTTGTAATTTATGTCATGTAATCCCTTCTTACAAAATTTCAATTTCCGCCCAATCTGTACAATTATCCACTGCCAAAACACATAAAAACCTACATTATTTAGCCCCTCCATTTAGGGCTGGGTTTTTGTACCGAAAACCAAAACCGAACCGACCGAAACCGAATCGACCTCAAACCGAACTGAATTTCAATTTATCATACTGAACCGATTTATATCGGTTCAGTTTTGGTTTTCATTTTGAGAATCGACAAAAACTGATAAAAACCGACAAAAACCAACAAAACCAACAAACCGAACCGACAAAAACCGACAAAAACCAACAAAACCGACAAACCGAACCGACAAAAACCGACAAAACCGAACCGAAACCGACAAAAACCGACAATGTCAGTAAAACCAAACCGAACCGAACCGAAACCGAAACCGAATGTCGGTTTACCCAAAAATCGGTTCGGTTTTTGGTTTCATTTATCGTTAAACCGATAAATCAATTCGGTTTTTGAACCGAACCTAGCACTTCCTCCATTCACTGAAACCAAAATTGTAAACACACAAAACACATAAATTTGAAATTTACATCATAAGAGGTACAACAACAACAACAAATTAGTTTCAAACATATCCATTTCATGCACATAATTAAGTACTTTGATCATCCCCTGATTCATCCATTTCATCACCATCCCCTGAATCATCCATTTCATCATCATCATCCTCCGATTGATCATCTGTCTCATCCAACATCATTTCATCATCTTCATCACCTACACTCTCATCGTCAGTTTCAAACATATCATCTTCTTCACCCAAGTATAATTGTCGCCTTGCCCTTGGAATTTGTCCTTCAACATCGTCGTCCACGGAATAGTCATAAGGTTGTACATCACTTGTTATGTTAGTGGCCCTTTGCTCTTGATAAGGGTCATCTTCAAGTTGTTTGTCTCGTGCAAGTGACCTCACACTATATGTCCCTCTATGAAAAACAACATTGACAACTTTCCATGGTTCGCCAGCTTTTAGATCATCCAAGTAAAAGACTTGCCTTGCGGTAGTGGCTAGGCAATAAGGCCAATCTTCAAACCAAGTGGAGGAAGTGTCTACGGATAGAAGTCCGTAGTCCATCTTAGTGCTACCACTCTCTTTAGGATCCGTATTAAACCATGTGCAATCAAAAATGACCACGGGCATTCCATTAGCATATCGTAGCTCAATAATGTTTTGGATAATACCATAGTATGTTAAATCACCATCTTCGACCATAATACCGGAATTTTGAGTCCTCTTGTTCCAATCCCGATCCCAAACAACGAACTTGACCCCATTAACATAACATTGAGAGTAACACGTGTATGATTGTGGATAACGTGCTAAACTGTGCACCTCTTCAGAATATGATGGACTCGCTTCCTTTCTTAAGATCTCCATCTGGGAAAAAAGAACACCAAGTATTAGTTAATTTGTTAAACGAAATAACAATTTTCATGTAGAACACCAAGTATAAAATATTTAGCATTTATACCCAGTCACAAAAATACTTCAGAAAATGCTTAACACGCTCTGTCTTTGTTCTGTTTGGGCACTCTCTCTCAAACTTCTTCGTATGCCTTCAAAGATAATCTGCAGCTTCTTCACAGTGTTCCACGACGCACCAGTGAGCCATTTCAAGTTGTACCTTACTCAACTTGACCCTAGGCAAATGACCACTAACCTTGATTAGAGGAGAGTAAATCTTTAGGCCATACAATCGAGCTTCATTTGGAGAGTCCATATCGGTCGCGTCGTTAATGTATAATTTGCAATATGTTATACACTCATGAGTAATATATTTCTCAGCTATGCATCCCTCTGGATATCTGCTATTACGAACCGATCTCTTATACTCACCTAGTTGTCTACAAAAGGAGGAATAAGTCATAGTTAGTTTACACAATAGAAGGATATAATTATAAAGGCATAGCAAAAATATAAAAAGTATAACACAAAAACCTCTCAATAGGATACATCCAAGAATAGTGTACGGGTCCCTTAAATAGTACTTGTTCAGGGAGATGGATAAGTAGATGGACCATGATGGTGAAGAAAGCTGGAGGAAAAACCATCTCCAATTTGCACAAAATTATAACGATGTCGTCTCGCATTTGAGATACATCTCTCACCTTCAACTCTTTGCAACATAACTTCTGAAACCATCGTGATAATGATATAAGGGGCTCCACTACATAATGTGGCAAGTACGGTCGAATGAACACCGGAAGCAATCGCTGCAACATGACATGGCAATCATGCGTTTTCAACCCATTAAACTTCTTATCATCCACATTGATTTTATTCTTCAAACTACCCGCATAACCGTAAGGATATTTTGAATCCTTAATGAATTCAAATATTTCTGCCCTCTCATTAGGTAAAACCGTATAAGGTGCTTTTGAAACCTTTTGTTTTCTTGATGTAGAACCCTTTTTATTCCACCACAATTCCTTTCGAATCCCTTGTTGTTCCAAACCTTCTCGAGCCTTAATGTCATCTTTGGTCTTTCGTTGAAGACCAAGAATAGTACCAATAATGTTATCAAATACGTTCTTCTCAATATGCATGACATCCAACGAATACGGTTGTCTCAATGTGCTCCAATAAGGTAAATCATAGAAAACGCTCACATGAGTCCAACATAACTTCTCCTTCACAACTTTCGGTTTCAAATCAGGATGCAAGCTAAGTATGGGGTACTCATGGCTAAGCACGATACTCAAAATCTCCTCTCCTGTCAACGAAAGTGGGGCATCTCGTAGTTCATTTTCCCCATTAAACTTCTTAGGCGCATGCCTCCATGGATGATCTCTATCAAGCCATCTGCGATGACCTTGGTAGGACATTCTCCCCGCTAAATGATGAGCATCAACATCATCCAAACATATTGGGCAAGCTTTGTATCCTTTGGACTTTAGACTTCCCAACATCCCTAAACCTGGAAAGTCACTGATTGTCCACATCACTGCAGCTCTCATGTTGAATGAAGAGCTAACATATCTATCAAATGTTAGTACTTCGGTGTCCCACAACATATTCAATTCATCGATCAAAGGTTGCATGAACACGTTCAAGCATTTGCCCGGAGATTTTGGACCAGAAATCAACATAGTAAGAATGTTAAATTCTTTCTTCATACACAATGAAGGTGGCAAATTGTAAGGCATCACGACAATTGGCCAAGTGCTATGCGAAAGAGCAGCAGCTCCAAAAGGGTTGAAACCATCCGTGGCCAATCCAAGACACACATTTCGAACGTCTTGTGCAAAATCAGGAAATTTTTTGTCAAAGTCTTGCCATGCTTCGCTATCTGCAGGATGTCTGATAAGACCTTTCTTCACTTTTCTTTCTCCGTGCCACCGCATCTCTTTATCTATATGCGGTGACATGTAGAGTCGTTGCAATCTAGGAGCTAAGGGGAAGTATCGTACCGCTTTTCTTGGAATCTTGCTATTACCATCCATGTGTAAGTACCTCGTCGTGTTACACACCGGACAATGCTCTAGGTTCTTCAAGTTTTTATAGAATAGGACACAACCATATTCACATGCGTGAATAATCTCATATCCCATACCCATATTCTTCAAAATTCTCTTCACCTCACAATACGTACCGGGATAATTGTTTGGGCTCGGAAGGAGTTCTTGAGTTATCTTCAAATGATCGTTAAAGCTCTTGTCGGACCATCCATTATCAACTTTAACTTTCATTGCAGTTAAAATGGTGCCCAAAATAGTTTTGTCACTCCCAACATAAAGGGGAGTTTGTGCTTCCGCAAGAAGGTTTTCATACTTCTCATATGCATCCTTGCCAAAAACATCATCATTTTCTAGGTCCTCATGTGTATCGTGAAAAGGGAAAGCATCATTGAGCATCTCTATTGTAGGATTCATGTAATAAGAATCACCTTCACCAATAGTACTCTCACGACTCTTTTCCATAACAAATTGGCGACGTTGTGCGTATACCGAAGATGAAGCCTCTGATTCGTCCCCATGATATGTCCAAGTTGTGTACTCTTGCATTATACCATTGGTAAACAAATGTGTTTGGATTTCATCCAATTGTAATTTGGCGTGTTGCAACCTACAACGCCTACATGGACATTTATGCGTAGTAATCGTAGGTTTGTTTTCTTTGACGAAGTTCACAAAATCCATTATTCCTTTGATAAACCGTGGATCACATTTGTCCGACAAATGCATCCAACTTTTGTCCATGGTCCGTTATCTAAATAAAAAAAAAATAAAGTGAAGTTAAAAGCCAAAGTATATAAATATTTATACCATCAAAATATGAGATCAAAGTGCAGCAAATTAAATGCCAAAAACATGCAAATTCTAGTTCCCTGCAGCAAAAAATTGCTCCATGTGCAGCAAAAGTGCTGCTGCTGCCGAAGAGCTGCTCCATGTGCAGCAAAAGTGCTGCTGCTGCTGCCGAAATGGCGTTGGCCTTGCACCATCCCCTCTCATATGCTCTGCTGCAGAAATGGTTTCAAATCCACCATCTCCTCTCATATGCTCTGCTGCAGCGCATAACCAAATGGCCGTGTATGGCCGTGTATCACATAAAACTCTAGAGTTTTAACAACAAAAACCACTTGTACGTGTGTGAAAACAAATGGAAATCACCACATGGAAGTGTAGAAAATATGAGCTTATTACCTTCAAAAGAGAATGCTTTTTTGACAAATTTGAGTGTATTCTTCGACAAATGGTGTCTTGGTAGCGTATTTCTCCGAAAAATGGGGTCTTGGTAGCAGAAGATTCGAGTTTCAGTAGATTTAAGGTAGGTAAAACTTGAATTGAAGGAGGGTGTGTACGATGCTCTGTTCTGCATTTAATTTCTGTTCTTTTACGCGACATAATTTGAACACCAACGCCGCTTAAAGGTGAAATGGTAGGTCGACCTTTCTTTATGGCGAAATAGATTTCGAACTTTTAGGCGTGTGTCATGCCAGCTGTGGATGAGTCAATCGAATTTCCATGATAACGTGACATAATTAAATTTGTCGCTAGATGAAAGTTGCATAATATATGTAACGTGACATTTATGGTTTGTCGCTAAAAAAAACGTCGCATAAAATGTATAATGTGACATAAATAACATGTCGCTTAAACTAATGTCGGGTTAAACTCTTTATGTGACAATAATTTTGCGTCGCTTAAACCTTTGTCACATAATAATTTTTTTGCGACAAACATATCAAAGTGTTGTCCCATAAACATGTATATGCGACAAAGTTTTTGCGACAATGTTCAAAATTTGTCGCGTAGCATGTAAAATGGTGTAGTGCCAAGACGAAATTAAATCCCGAGTCAAACTAACTAAGCATGTCAAGTAAACCGTAATCAACGAGGAAGAGTACTCAAAATTGCTCGAGTTATCTATCCGGTTTCTGGCGGACAAGTCACATTCTTAGTATACGATGAAACATGTTTGGGTTTTTGTAGTTTGTACTCTAATTAATTTCTTAAACTTTTCAAAAATTAATGTCCTAACTATTTAATGTCACCGCTCTCTTCTAGGCCAAGACAATCTAGATTTTAATATAAAAGACCATGTTAAATTGATGAAACGATACATAGTAGGCTAGCTTGTCAAGGTGGCACACACAATACTCTCAAACGATGTAGGACGGAATTTGAGATGTTACATTTAATGCTCTAATGCGACAATATTTGATATGTCGTTTTCTACTTTATCGCATCTAAAAAGCTTACACGATACACATTTTCCAGTCGTTTCAAAGTACTATCACATATGTGACAATCTAAAAAAATGATATCGGATAAAAACATCATATGCGACAGTTTCAAATGTGACTACATCAAATACTATCGTATCCAGTGTAGGGGTGGGCGTTGGACGGGTTGGGACGGGTTGTGCTGGTCCTAACCCGGCCCGAAATAATGATCGGGTCAGTTATTCGAACCCTAACCCGGCCCGAAAGACCGGGTCAATTTTGTGAACCCGAACCCGACCCTAAAACTAAATTTTTTAAAAGACATAAAACATTCATGGTCATCTATCATGATATAAATACTTTAAAGTTTAGTATTATACTGTAGTTTTATTTTTTATTGTATCAATTACATATTCATATGTAGTGTGATATATCACGAGAACACAAATAAATTTTTATTCAGATGAGGTATAATGTTTGAATCTCATTAAAAATCTAGTATTTTTTATATTACTTATGAAATCGGATAACCCGAGCCTCAACCATAACCCGACCCGAAAATTATACCGGGTTGGTTAAATGGACCCTAACCCGACATTAAGTGGACCGGATCGGGCCGGGTTTTCGGGTCGGGCCGGGTTTTGTTCACCCCTAATCCAGTGAGTATATTGTTCTCTCTAGCTTATTTGCATTTACAAAGCAACAACATAACTTAAGACAGAGAGTTCAAATATTTGTTTTTTTTTCTTCTAAAGAGTAAAATGGACAAATTTCAGTTTTTTGGAACTAAGTCAACAAACGGCGCCACACACATGAGATTACTGGAATTGAACAACCCCGTTATGCATAGTAATTCTGTAGAAATCACAGTGTTCATATATAATAAGTACATGTGGTAATTGCTATTGAGATGATCACATAATGGTGCAGGCACCTGCGGCTGATGCAAGTCCCACAACAGTTTGCGCTCCACCTAATAGACTAATGATATTGTTAAATGTCTCGCGTCGTCGATCTCCGGCCATCTGCATAGGTTGATACGTTTATGTTATGTACTTAAGGTTGGTGAGCCAAGAAAGAAACAAAAACATTTCAAATGACAACGATCATTTCCAACCTTTGTCAACTGGTTGAATCACACAATAACTAATAAAGACGACATTTTAAGATTGTGTTCTTTGGAACGGAAAAGCGTCTGAATTGACTAAACTGAAGGCTGAACTAAATCAAAAAAAATTCAGCTGAACAAAACAAAAATTGAAGTGGTCAAGTAACATGTTCTAAGGTGTACGTCCGAGATTGTGACCCTAGATGTCTGATGAAAACTAAGTTTATTTGGTACAGTAGTACACTATGAGTGCTTCAGTGAACTTTTAATTCATTAGCTAGATCAAACTATGCTGAAATGAACTAATCTGATCCAACAACTAAAATTTAAGTTAAGAAAACAGACCCGCATTCTTCAATACTTATACATGGATTATATATATCGCTTCAAGGATGAATCATTTGACTGATAGAGACCTTAGCAGATCCACAAGTGTGTAGTATGGCAGGAAAATGCTGACAAGCACAGATAAATATGGCAAGAAATCTTTTCTGAAGTCATTTTAATGTTAGGCCCTTTAATTTTTAGGTGTTGAAACATAATTATTAATATCAAAATGGGGAGTGTTGGATCGATTAGAGTTAGCACACTTATATCAGACGGAGATTACTGGAGAGTATTCCACCTGATACTCAGATAGCAACGGAAACAAGCAAACAGAATGGAGAAGTGTAAACTACTGGACAGTAATGCACACGGATGTAGAGTGGAAACCTTATCACAACAATGATAAGGTGAAAACCACTACCTTTCAGATTTCTCTGAAAGGATTTGTGAAGCCAACTACTTTTTATTTCGATATTCTTGTAGGGTTTACAAACTAGATCTTTTCACTAGACTCTATTTGATGACCTCTATTCAATCCGACAAGTAGTTGTTTCAATCTCAAACCTCCGTGTGCGTGCGATTGCAGCAGACTATTCTCCACAAGGCAGTAGCTTTGTTCTTCTCTCCAGAAAACGCCGCCGTTCTTCTTTCTGGAATCGCCACCCGACACTTGTCAAACCCTAGGACATTAAGTAGGGTTGTCCGTGTCTAGATTGTCCGTGTCTTGTCATCTAGCAATCTGGCCCATCTGAGCTTTATGAACCCAATAGAGCCTTTATTCGAATAGACAAGATTCCTTCTAGAATCTTCCTTTTATCTGCTTCTCCATTAAGTAGAGCTTGCCACAACCGATCTGTAGGATCTTGTGGATTCAACCGTCTTATGGCAACTCGATCTCTGATCTATCATCGATCTGTTAGATGGATTTCTGCACACTTAGTGGGAATGTTAACTAAGTGTTTGTGATCATCAAAACCTATGGGTTCCAACAAATTCCCCTTTTTGATGATGACAAACACTTCTTCAAATAAAACAGAAATCCATCACAAGTAATTCAAATCATCATTAATCCAGCAAATAGAATTTTTAGTCAGGTTCTGTTAGACGGACACCTCTATGAACTCACACCAGTTCCCCTTAAATAGGCATTGGATTTGAATTTCAGTAGTGACTTCCCCCTTAAGTAGTGCACTCATGTTATCTTCCCCCTTTTTGCATCATTAAAAAGATTGTAAGATAATATACCAGGTAATGGAAGAAACTGCAAATTCATTAATTAAAGTGCAAACGAGTCCCTAAGGGAGCACACAATGCAAGCATTAAATTCAACTACCACCAAGTAGAATTAGAACATAGCAACGAAAGAAATTCATAAAAACATAGGCAAATGTGGTAGGGGTTTCAAGGAGGGGGCAATCATGACACCGACCCGGGCTATTCCTTTACCAACAACCTTAGCTGCTCTACCAGTTCGGTTCCCACAAACCTCAGCTGTCGGTTCAGCTCCCCTATTTCTTCCCGGATCTGAGTCCCATGCACCATGTTAATTTTGGCCGACTCTTCAATATCCTTCAACAGGGTAGGCAGTGACTCAAGAGCCTCCATGTTGGAGCGCACTTCGCTCACCCATCCAACTTCAGACCCTGTAGCTTCCTTCTCAACCAACGACTCAATACGAGCCACCTTTGCAGACAACACATCCATTTTCTCACACAAACCTTTTAAAACCTCTATCACAACCGGTGAGCCCTCGTCTGGATGCAGCGGATGCTGATCCAAAGGATCCACCTCATGGATTACCTCTTCTGGTGCTGGAGCAGGGGTGTACAAATCACTCTTCCACCCAGTCCCGGCTTCGAACTCCCAATTGAAACTTGCAATAATTTCCTTACCCAGAACAAGGGACAGCTCACTTTCTTCCTTTGGCTCATAGATCCCAAGGTGCACGAGAATTTTCTTGACGATACCAGGGTATGGCAGTCCGTGTGTCTTACTGCTGGCTGCCCGCTCCATATGCTTGAGGATCAGCACTGGGAAGTTGATTGGTGTTTTTCCTCGGAGCTTGTCCAGCAAGAAAAAGTCTTGGAAATTTACAACTTTATGCTTCTGTGCACGTGGAGTTACCGATGTGCAGATGAGCTTGTGGAGGATCCGATTGACCAGGCTCAACCTAGCAGCTTTCCCTTGGTGGGATACATTTGTGGGATCCTCCCCCACTCTCCTGATCACTTCACCCTTTGCCACGGACTCGGGCCAGATACCCTTTATATATTCATCAAATCCACTAGCTGAAACTTTCAGTAGGTTGGCCAGTTCTCTGCAGGTGAAGACCTGCTCCACTCCTCCGATAACAAACGTGGCCAGTGGCATTCCACGCAACTCTTCCAGCTTGAATTTTGAGTAGAACTCCCTGACCTTGTTTTCGTCCACCAGAACTTCCTCTCGGAAGAGGTGGTCCCAACGTTGAGAGATTAAGAGGTTGTTTACCTCCACCAGTTGATGGTCTGCCATGAAAACTCTGTCGACTGTTACCTCCGAGATTACGGATCTTCCCTTCAGGAACTCCTCCTCTTCTGCCTCGGGTAATGACTGCTCCTTTTTCACCACTGGAACTTGAGCCTTTCTGGTTCGTCCGCTCTTTCGGACAGGCGTTTTGCCAGATGAGGGTTTCATTCGCTTGCTTCCTGACCCTTCAGCAGTATTTGCCTTCCTTTTCTGAGAGGTTGCTTCATCCGCATCGTCTGGTAGGAACTGTACCGATTCTGTGGAGGCGGTTTTAGTCTCGGATTTCTTAGCCAGAATGTTTTCAACATTCACACCGCTTGCCTTCAGTGCGGCAATCATTGCAGTAACTTTGGCTTCGGAAAGGTTGCTTGCGGCTGCCATAGAGTCAGATTGCAGAGAGCAGAGGACTAAGATTTCAAAGTTTGGTACTTTATGAGTGAAGAGGGCTGGTTTCCTTGTGGGGTTTCGTTCAGTCGCCTCCTCTTTATACTGCCAAAACCCTAGAATCTTTTCAAATCACGGAACTGAACCGGCGTCCTCGAATCGCTTGATTTGATTTTTCAAATTCCAAAACAGCCTGCGTACTCAACCGCCTTCCAAATCCAGAGTTATCTTTTAATTAAACCGTCTCATGCAATTTTTAATTAAATTCATCCCATGGGAAGCTTCCACCTGTCCAATTAAGGCATTTTTAATTTTCTATTGCTGCGACTGTTCGCCTGTCAGTAAAGCTGCAAAGATGTTCAGTTTTCCATTTTGCAAGGACTGGAGGCTATCAATTCTAAAACGGCGTGGGTCACATGCCAATCTGCAGCCTTTCCTTTCTTCTATACGGTTTAGTCAAATCACAATAAATGCTTTTCTGAACTTACTTTGTTGCTGGCACCCACTCATCACACCAAGCAGATTTTACTGCAATTCATCCGGTATACACATATTCACTGATTGAGCCAGTTGAATTGGTTCAAGAGTAGCCCCGGTTTGTCTCATGGTTTTTCACAAGGGTTGTGGTGCTTTCGGTTTACCCAATGGGTACAATAAAAACACCACTCATTCACAAAGGAAAAATCACCAAGTCACATCAAAGTAATTTCATGCAGTGTGGAGACAATCAAGAAAATCATCTTTTAAAATCAAGGGGCTAAACATTAATTCTCCACACATGATAGGCTAGGGTTAGTCTTAGAGTACTTCCTTGGCATATATTGTGGGTTCAAAATAGGAAGTCTTTTTTGGGCTACAAGAAATTATGTGCCATGCTCGAGGTTCTGCTAGATAGTAATCTTATTTAACGTGCATGCAAGGTGACCTCATAGAGCAACTTTCACACAATGATCAATTTCACACGCAGCAATTCCATATCATGGTATTTCAGCACGCACCCTAATCTAGCCAGTCATTGGAGAAATCTAATCATGAAGTGCAGACTAGGTAAGGGATGTCATACCTAGTTCAATTCTTAGCTTCTCATAGGGCTCCCTGTGCAGTGCTTTCGTGAAGATGTCTGTAATCTGTTCCTCAGTTCTGCAGTATTCCATAGCTATAGTGCCCTTTTCTACACAATCACGCAAGAAGTGATATCTAATTTCTATGTGTTTAGTACGTGAAAACTGTACCAGATTTTTAGAAATATTGATGGCACTGGTATTATCACATAGAATCAAAACACAATTAAGATGAACACCATAATCACTTAGCTGTTGTTTTATCCACAGCAGTTGTGCACAACATGCGATGGCTGCAATATACTCGGCCTCTGCGGTGGATAGAGCAATGGAAGACTGCTTCTTGGACCCCCCATGAAATATGGCATGGTCTAAGGAATTGTGTCATCCCCGAGGTGGACTTTCTGTCCATCTTGCAGCCAGTATAATCAGCATCTGTATAGGCTGTCAGACGTAAGTCACCTCCCTTTGGATAGAATAGGCACAGATCATCTGTCCCCTTCAGGTATCTCTGGATCCTTTTCACAGCTTTGATATGTGTTTCTCTAGGATCTGCCTGAAATCTGGCACATAGACAGACACTAAATAGGATGTCAGGTCTACTGGCGGTTAGATATAGTAGAGAACCTATCATTCCCTTATATAGAGGCGGATCCACTTGAAGGGAAGACTCGTCCTTTGCTAACGAGTCATTTGGAGACATTGGTGTAGCACATGTTTTTGCTGATTCCATCCCGAACTTCTTCAGGATTTCTATCACATATTTCTGCTGATGGATCCGAGTTCCATCTTCATCTTGTGCTATTTGAAGTCCGAAGAAATACTTCAATTCTCCAACCATACTCATTTCGAATTCGCTTGACATCAGATCTGTGAACTTTTTAACAAGGTTAGGGTTAGTTGAACCGAAGATAATATCACCAACATATACCTGAACCACTAGAGTGTCAGTCCCCTCCTTCAGGAGGAAGAGAGTTTTGTCTACTTCTCCTCTGACGTATCCATGTGACAGAAGGAACAGGGACAACCTCTCATACCAGGCGCGGGGAGCTTGCTTCAACCCGTACAACGCCTTATCTAGGACATACACATGATTGGGATGATCTCTGTCCTCGAATCCCAGAGTTTGGCTCACATACACTTCTTCTTTTAAAACTCCGTTAAGAAATGTCGTCTTTACATCCATCTTTTGCAAGGAGAACCCATAATAGGTTGAGTAAGCTATGAGTAGCCTAATTGCTTCTAGTCTTGCAATTGGGGCAAAGGTCTCGTCGTAGTCTATTCCTTCATGCTGGTTGTATCCTTTTACCACTAGACGGGCTTTGTTCCTTACGACAACTCCCTTATCGTCCAGCTTGTTTCTAAAGACCCATTTTGTTCCAATCACGTTCTTTTCTTTGGGTCTAGGAACCAGACGCCACACTTCATTTCTGTCAAACTGGTGCAGCTCCTCTTGCATGGCGTTGACCCAATATGGGTTTTTAAGCGCTTCCACCACTATCTTGGGTTCTGCAATAGAGACAAAGGAGGCAAAACCACAGAATTGAGATAAACTATTAATGTCTACCTTTTCCTGAGAGATGTAGCACTGGTAGTCCTCTAGTCTAGCTGGCCAATGAACCATTCGCCCATAACATGTGGTTCTGAGTTCCCCCTCCGGGTTAGCAGGGATAGGATCAACGACTGCTTCTTCCTCACCAGGAAGCTCTTCGTTAGCTTCCGCCGCAGGGTTACCATTGACAAGTCCACCTGGTAGATCAGCTGTCTCATCATTTTCTACCTGATGGTCTGGTAGTGCTTCATCCGCGTGCTAGATATCCACATGAGGCATGTCAGCAGTGGGTGCTGGTGGAGGTTCCCAGTCAGGATCTGACTCGTTGACAAACTGAAGCTCCCAGCATCTAGCATGGTTGTAGATGAGGAATCTTGTATTAGGTGACCAGCCATCACCGTCTCATCGGATCTTACGTGCACGCTTTCCTCAACTTGCTCTAGCCTCAGGTTGTGGACTTTGTAAGCCTTGCTATGACTAGAGTATCTAACGAACACTCCTTCATCACTCTGAGCATCGAACTTTCCCAAATGTTCCTTACCGTTGTTGTGGACAAAGCATTTGCAACCGAATATCTTTAGATGTGATATGTTAGGCTTTCGTCCACGTAGCAGTTCGTACGGAGTTTTCCCTATCATGGATCGGAGCGAAGCTCTATTGAGAATGTAACTTGCAGCATAAACTGCCTCTACCCAGAAGCTTTTTGGAACTCCACTAGCAATTACATCATCCGTGACATGTCCTCCAAAGTTCTGTTCTTTCGTTCCACTACACCGTTCTACTGTGGCGTCCGTGGGGCGGAAAAGTTGTGATCAATGCCCTTGTCCCTACACAACGAAAGAAACTGCATATCCGGAACTCGGTTCCATTGTCAGTACGGATGGAAGTCAATTTGCGAGCTAACTTGTTTTCTATCAACTTCAGCCATGCTTCAAATTCACGATATGTTTGAGTTTTGGTGGATAGAAAGATAGTCCATGTATACCTGGAGTAGTCATCAACTATGACCAGAATATACATGTTCCCTCCACGGCTGACAACATTTACAGGGCAGCACAGATCCATGTGAATCATATCCAGAGGTGCAGAGGTGCTTACGGTTTGCTTCGATGGAAACGAAGTCCGAGCTTGCTTTCCCGTGGCACATGCATTGCATACCTCATCAAAGGCGTTTTCCACCTTAAGTAAGCCGACTACCAAATCCTTCTGATGGAGTTTGTGCAGTAGCCTCATACCTGCGTGCCCGAACCTCTTGTGCCATAAGATGGAGTTTTCAGCAATACTTGCAAGGCACAGTTCTTCCTTAGGAGTGAATTCTGGATCAACAATGTAAACTTCATCCACATGAATTCCTCTTAGAACTATCTCACCTGTCTCATTGCACCTCACTAGGCAATCATTAGAATTGAATATGACATGATTTTTGCCGTATTGACATAACTGAAATACGCTTAGCAGATTATATCTCAACCCTTCAACTAGGCTTACCTCCCTGATTTGGATGGAATCTGAGATTCTTACCTCTCCTTTTGCTATCACCATTCCCTTGCTTTTGTTTCCGAAGATTTTTCTTTCTCCAGAATGTTTTTGGAGCGAGTCAAACCACACTGGATTTCATGTCATGTGTCTTGAACAGTCGATGTCCAGGTACCAGGGACGGGACCTCACTCCTTCTTGTAAGGAAAGGATCTGTTTTTACGCACCCAGACAAGCTTGGGCTTACTAGGCTTAGGAATAGATTTAGCAAATGGAACGTAATAAGATTGATGGTAAGCATCATGGTCAGCTATGTCAATCTTTCACCTGGGTGTGCTCCGTGGTCTGCTGCTGATCGCTGGATCATAGTGGGGGCGAGAGTAATCAACTCTGCCCTTCTTCCTGTATGGACTAGCTTTCTTCTGATGGCGTGGTCCTAGGCAGCGATCATGAGCTTCCAACCATTTGCGATTCCTTTCATCAATCTCCCTAGGTCTTGGGCATTCTGTTCTGAAATGTCCAGATTGTCCAAAGGACCAGCATGTTCTATGGCATGGAAGATCGACATACTTGCTTCTACCAGGCGGTGTGGATGTCTTCATCTTTCTAGCGTGGAAGTCTATCCTTGAAGGCTTACGGCTCTGGCTCATCTTTAACCATATTTCATAGGCTTTTCTGGCCTTGTAGGGAACAGAGTCCGTATCATGGATATTGAATCCTTCATATGGACTTTCTTCCCTCTCCGTCTGTCTGATGGTCTGAGGCCTTCTTCTTTGGAGAGAGCATTCTCCTGGTTCTGTCACTTCCCTTTTCCTTTCCAACTTTCTCCTTTTCTGCCTTTTCTTCATATCCGAGCCCCGGTCTAATGAACTTTTTTTTGTAGACCGTGTTCTCTTACTCCACCCTTTTTGCTTCCAGCTCACAGACCCATTCTTCTTTCCGTGTAGCGTCCTCGAGTCTCAAGTTTTCCACTGTCTGGAGGAGTTCTTCATTCTTTTGTCTAAGATTGTTTAGCTCATCATTCAGCTCTTCAACCTTTGCTTGGAAGTCAGCTAGCTCAGTGTTTCCGATCGTCATGTGTTTCAGCTCATAACTTAGCTTACTAATCTGTCTCTCTCTTCTTTCGCATGTGCGACATCTGCATACATGTTCTGCCATTTCTTTCTCAAGGCGCATGACTTTGGTTGACCAGAGCTGGTTCTCTTCTATGTCATCGTGATGCTCCTGTTGCATCTCTAGTAGTCTGTCCTCTAGGTCTCGGTTTTTGGCCAAAACTTTAGCTATCGTTTCTGCAAGATCAGATTCAGAGAAGACTTTATCAACAAAAGAATCAGTATCTATTACCTCATCAGTTGTAGAGTGAGCCATTAGGCATGCCTCCTTTGAATGCCTTCCATCGTCACTTTCTTCATCTGAGTCTCCCCATGCGGCAAACATAGCGTGAGCTGGTTTGGGGACGGATGCTTCTCTTTTCTGGACGGGTGTCTCTCCTTTCTTTTTGCTATAACAGTCTTTTGAAAGATGCCCCTTCTTCTGGCAGTGGTAACAGGTTTTGTCTTCTCTTTATCTTGGATTCTTTCCGTTTCCATTTGACACAACACCTTTGGAGAAGTTTCTGCGACTTCCTCCTATTCTGAAATCTCTTTTCCCTTTCCCAAAGTTCGCCACTTTCAAAGCTCTAGTCAGTAGTTGATCGATTGTAAATATAGCTAAAGTATTCGAATAAGAATCCAAAAACTTATGCTAAGTCACGACAATCAAAACATTTGTAATGACTCGGGTGAACCGAGGTCGAACCAAAAAGATAGGTGATTAAACTAATAGTGCTAACAATGTGATTAGAATGTCTATTGTGGGGGAGGTCTATTTTTCAATCCAAAGAGAGATTAAACTTGCAAAGGGTTAACTTCCAATTAAAAGATGACTAGGGATTACTTCACCACCAAGACAATTGTTGTGACAATGGAATGATAAACCAATGATGAAATCACATGCACACGTATAGTATTAAGCTCATGCAACATTAATACTAGGTTCAACTTGCGCTACAACCTATTATCAAGAGGTTACATCTCGCATAGCACCTCACACTCGCGCTCTATTGGTACTATAGAACATGAATTTCTAGCCTCACACTTGCGCTCTATTGGCTAAATAAACATGTTCTTGTTAAATCCAAGCAATTCTCATTAGGTTAATGAATTATCCAACTAACTCAAAAGTCCTAATGCTTCTTCATTTAGTTCATTGAAGTCATGTTGATCAACGTGAGCTACATCAAACATGAGATCAAGCAAAGTTCCCATTGAGGACATTTCACAAACACCTTATGGGCAACTTGAAACATTAAGTTCAAATGAAGAAGATTCATGTGCAAACTCATTCATCAATGGCATATATAGTATTCACAATGTCACACACATGTCTAGGGGATCCATAATCCCCAATCAAGGTCACTACTCACTCATAGTGAGTTTACAAACAAAATCAATAAAAGTGCAAACAACCATATGAAAGTGGAGTTTAGAACTTCAAAACCAATATGGAGATTCAAGATGTTGTTGAAGCTCTTCCTTCTCTCTAAAAATCCCAGATTTCCTCCAAAAACTGCTCCACAAACCCAGAAAATCAGCCCCCCTAAAGTCCTCCCTTTTGTTTAGAAACCCTAAGTTTCTATTTATACCCCAGCAGTAAAAATCTGATTTTTACGACAGCGTGCGCTCGCACAGTCTGAACCATGCAAACGCATGGATTATTGTTGGCCCTTTTTCGCAGTCTTATCGTCTGAACTGGGTCTTGAAGTCAACTGAAGAGTTGTAGCCCTTCGAATTACCTTTCCAACAAGCCAAAAATCAGCTAAATCGGACATCGGAAACGCCCTGGACGTCCAAAATACTCCGGCAAGGTTGGGCCTCGCGTGCGAACGCATGAGATTTCCATGCGTCGGCTCTGGGTTGTGCGCTCGCATGGAATGGAATGTGCGAACGCACAAGGCTTTTTTGGCAACTTTAACCTCCGAATTTGGTCTCGGCGTCAACTAGAGAGTGTAGCCCTTTGAGTTAGCTTTTCAACAAGCTTTGAATCGACCAAATCGGACACCAAATGAGATCTGTAGGTCCAAAATATTCCGGAGAGGTCGGTTTGTCCCGTGTTGCCCGAAAGTCCATATTTTTGCTCCGAAATGCTCGGTTTTGCTCCAAAATGCTACTCACTTGTGTTCTCAGCTTAAACTCTGTAATTTGCCCGAAATTAAACACAAAGCATCAAATAGCAAGTGAAATCGTGATAAAACAATCGAAACAATAAGCATAGAGGTCGCCTAAAATGCATATATTTTAGTGCTATCAGTAGTGCTATCTCATCATCCTCCTTCGATGACTCATCTGAATGTGTAAGATCGAGGGCCTTTTCAACCTTCAGGGCAATGGCTTGAGATTTGTCAGACTGTCTCCTTGCCATCTTCCTTTCTGCGATTCCAGCTTGGCTCTGTAGGTTGGCAACCAGTTCTTCTAGTGTGACATCTTCAATTCCTCTTTGAGCTTGCAGAGCTAGTATTACGTGATCCCACTTTGAATTTAGGGCCTTCATGAATTGATGAGTGATCTTCCATTCTGGGAGCTTCTCATTCAGGTATTCCAGCTGTCCAATGATGACTTGAAAACGGTTGAAGAAATCTTCAAGAGATTCGTCCTTTTTCTGCATAATAGACTCATAGTCCTTTATGGCGGCTAAAATCCGGTTTCTTTTGATGTCTTCATTTTATCCATATAACCTCACAAGTCCATCATACATTTCCTTGGCGGTTTTGTGCATTGCTACTTTGATTTGGTCTCCGGGAGAAAGAGCCATATATAGAACCTTTTTCGCTCTAGCGTTCTTTTCAAGTTTTTTGTAGTCATCATCGGTATATTTGTCTTTGGTTTTCTCCACTGGCTTGTCGGGATCTGTTATATCAAGTGGAATGAGGAGCGGGCCGGTTTCGAATATGCTCCAGAGTTGTCCATCTAACGAGCAGACATGAGCCTCAAACTGGTCTTTCCACCAGTCAAACTGTCCAGGCTTTAGCAGTGGAGGTTTCCAGAACGAATCGCTGATTGAAGACATGATTTTCCTGCAATGCTAACAAACAATTCTAGAGTCCTCGCTCTGATACCACGTGTTGGATCGATTAGAGTTAGCACACTTATATCAGACGGAGATTACTGGAGAGTATTCCTCCTGATACTCAGATAGCAGCGGAAACAAACAAACAGAATGCAGAAGTGTAAACTACTGGACAGTAATGCACATGGATGTAGAGTGGAAACCTTATCACAACAATGATAAGGTGAAAACCACTACCTTTCAGATTTCTCTGAATGGATTTGTGAAGTCAACTACTTTTTATTCTGATATTCTTTTAGGGTTTAAAAACTAGGTCTTTTCACTAGACTCTATTTGATGACCTCTACTCAATCCGACAAGTAGTTGTTTCAATCTCAAACCTCCGTGTGTGTGCGATTGCAGCAGACTATTCTCCACACGGCAGTAGCTTTGTTCTTCTCTCCAGAACACGCCGCCGTTCTTCTTTCTGGAATCGCCACCCGACACTTGTCAAACCCTAGGACATTAAGTAGGGTTGTCCGTGTCTAGGGTTGTCCGTGTCTTGTCATCTGGGCCCAGCAGTCTGGCCCATCTGAGCTTTATGAACTCAATAGCCTTTATTCGAATAGACAGGATTCCTTCTAGAGTCTTCCTTTTATCTGCTTCTCCATTAAGTAGAGCTTGCCACAACCGATCTGTAGGATCTTGTGGATTCAACCGTCTTATGGCAACTCGATCTCTGATCTATCATCGATCTGTTAGATGGATTTCTGCACACTTAGTGGGAATGTTAACTAAGTGTTTGAGATCATCAAAACCTATGGGTTCCAACAGGGAGCGCTCAGTTGAGAACCCTTAAAAATTCGAGAACTTGAGAATCCAAATCTCACTATTAGATCATGATGCATCTTTGAATCTGCATGTGACACATGTCCAAAAAGTACAGCAAAAAATATGGCTTTAACTTTGCATTAAATGCATCTTAGAAAATGCACATGGGACACTTGTCACCACTAAAATGCATCTTGCATTTTGGATGGTGAAGATTGGGGTCTCAAGTTCTCGAAATTTAAAAAGATTCTCATTTGAACGCTTTCATCTCAAAATAACCTAAATCACTTACCGAGTTCCTTCGTTCTGGGGCACAAGTGGAGCTTGGTCCCCCTGAATGATATCCGCCTTCTGAATAGGTGTTTCATCTTTGTAACTGTGTGAATTAAAACATTTCATAAATATACACAAATTAAAAGGATCCGACACGGTGAATTAAAGAAAAAACTTACAGTTTAATAACTTAAATACTATGGGAGTATTATTTGACAAAGTGCTGGTCTAATGATATAAACACCTTACAATATGATTATATATGTAGGGAAAAAATCAGGTACAAAGTTAAATTTTGGTACAAAATACCAAATTCGTTAAAATCATTTTATAATTCGTCAGTTTATTTTATAGTTCGTCAAAATTATTTTATAGTTCGTCACTTTTCGAGCAGAAAAATGAAAAAGAAGAGCCGAAAAATGAAAAAGACGACATAGTTCGTCAGTTTCATTTTATAATTCGTCACCAAGAAAAACACCAAAAATCAAGATTTAATCTCATCCATTCAAATCACAAGATCAAGGGCTATGATTAGTTTGTATTTTGTACCAAAAATTAACTTTGCACCAGATCCTTAGTCTATATATGTAATCTTAATTATTATGATTATATCTGTAAACCTACTTGTGATCGTCCACTAACCTGATGTGTAGGTCGTCTCCGGTCGAAGTACATCGAATAATTCTGTCCACCATCAAGAACGATCTCAAAATATTTTGATCCATATATGACACTTAATTGATGAAGTCACTTAATTGATAGAATATCACTTCATCAATTAACAAAGTTAACTAAACAAATGAATTGAAAAGACTTTTTTGCCCTTAATTGTGAAATTGAGGATTAAAATATTTTAAAATTGCCCTTGATTGTCAATTTTTATAGTTCGGACCGTGATTTGTCAATGAGTGGTAGTTCATACCCCTTCTTTGTCATTTTCCCTAATAATAAAAAGAAGGGAAAATGACAAAGAGGGGGTACGACTACCACTCATTGAAAAATCACGGTGCGATATAAAAATTGACAATTAAGGGTACTTTCAAAATATTTTCATCCCCATATAACACATAACTAATGAAATATTACTCCGTCAATTGGCAAAGTTAACTAAACGAATGAATTGAAAACATCTTCTTGCCATTAATTGTGAAATTGAGAATTAAAATATTTTGAAATTGCCCTTAATTATCAATTTTCATAGTTCAGGCCGTGATTTGTCAATAAGTGATAGTTCATGCCCTCTCTTTATCATTTTCCCAAAGAATGGTAAGTATGAAATAAATTTGTAAATGATAAATGAAACGCGAATACACTATAGAGAATGGCATACATAATATAGTCTCATAATAGCAAGTTATGGAATAGAAGTTGTTATTTTTTTAATTATTTATTTGAACTTGGTAACCAAAAAACCATAAAATATGATAATAACAACATTTAAAACCTTTTTTGGGCCAACAAGGGTGTGACGGTGGTTGAGTCTTTATCTTGCATCCACGAGTTATGACATATCCTCTCGTGCATATTGCAATACAAGTGTTCAACCAACTCATCCACCATCTTGTTGGCCCATAGATGAGATTTCAACTATTGACTTAATTATAATCAAGGATTTTGAATGTAATTTTGAAACATAAAATTTGCATGTATTACAATTACAAGTGTATACAACGAACAAACACATTCATTGGTATTAGAGTTTGGAGAAGCGTTCAATTGAGGACATCCAAAGTTTGTAAGGACGTAGGGACTAATCTCAGCCATGTATCCCACTCGCCCACTCATCCCACTAACCCCAAATGGGCCCCGTGCTTTGTGTGGTGGCAGGTGGGCTCCACACAAAGCTTGTGAGTAGTCCTCACGTCTCACCGTTTTGGGTGTCCTCAACCGAACGCCCCTTTAGAGTTTGTTAGTCAAAGTTGATATGACGAAAGAGTAATAAATTTTTTGGGAAATGATTTATCTATTTGCATGAAATTTTTACATATGTCGGAAAATGTTCATCTTTAATTCATCATCCTACCTACTTAAATATAAACAAAAACATTGACAAATAAAAATAAGTGTCTAACTACGTACTCTTGAAAAATTTCCAAAATATTATAAATAGGACACAACAATATGAAACGATTTCATAACAAAAGAGAAAAACCTGAAATAAATATATAGAAAGCCTCAAAACTTTTATAGCCATATGGCCAAATCATCTTCATCTGCTACTATCCATTTCCTTATAGTTTGCATTTTGTTAGCGACTTTCTTCTGTACCATCCAATGTAAGTAATAATTTGATTCAACTTTCTTCAACAAAAAAGATTACTATTTAGTAGTAATAATTTACTAGCCATGCCATCGATGTCATCTAGCTATATAACATGTGTCATATGTAATTTATATCTTTCTCAGGTGGGGATATTGATGATGTGAATGGTCGTGATTTTATGCCAAATTTGTTTGGAGGATCCACTAAATCTAACCCTTACGGACGATCCACTAAACGTCGTCCTAAACCTTGTCGGATGAGGTTGGTCTATTATAGGGTACAGTACTGCTGTCGTGGGACAATAGCACCCGAATGCTTCACAAGGCGGTCAAGATGTAGACAATCTTGCGGCCGCGCGTGGTAATTACAGTATATCAAATAAACAGATTCATGGATCCTGTTTGGAATGTAGTCTACATCAAATAAAGACATACGTACATTGTCCTGTTTGAAATGTTATGTTTTTTGAAATGTAGTAGTGTATCAAATAAAGACATCCATCAATAATCCTATTTTGGAATGTTATGGGATAGTCAAACAGAAATAAAATATAAAGCACAAATAAGTCGCATGGTTGTCATCGCATGTATGCTAATTGAATGTTCTATAAATTTCATACTTAATGCAAGATGAATTTCGGAGGTTAAGCTAATGAAATCGACGATCAAAGATAGATGATTAATTGACATTTTCTGAAATTGATGGGATTCGAGTCAATCTTCTGAAGCTCATAGAGGTGTCATCTGATGTCTGTTGAAGATGATCCATATATGTATAGAAAGCTCATTGAATTTTCTATAACTTTTATGTTCACTTAAAGATGAAATCTGGAGGTTAAATTTCAAAAAAAAAAGCGATCGAAAATAGATGATTGATCGAAGTTTGCTGAAATCAAGGGGTCAAAGCCAATTTTCGGAAGCTCATAGAGACGTCATGCGGTGTCCGTTGAAGATGATCTATATATAGATATAAATCTAATTGAATGTTCTATAACTTTCATGTTTACTACGAGATGAAATTAGGAGGTTAAGCTCGGAAAAATAGCAACCGAAGATAGTTGTTTAATCAAAATTATTCCAAAAAAAAAATTGTGCTCAATTGTGAGAGGGAATCCCGGGATCCCTCGGGACATGGCTGCATCCGCCACTGCCTGTCAGGCTTGGAGGCTTTTACAGGAAGCAACTGGGGAGTTTTGTTTTGCATCATGTGCGTGTGTTGTAGTTGTTGTTGGTTGTCCCTTTATTTACTTTGATGAGTCTGATTTACAATTGTCTTGTGTTATTTTAGATGTTAATTGTAGTAAATCAGGAGTTGTCGAGTTGTGTTGACTAGTTGGGATTCCTGGTAGATATTAGGTCTTTGTTTACGTGTGTTGGTCCCTCCCCAAGGTATTTTGTTGTTAGTCTCTTTGTCATTTCCATTTTTTTTTTAAAAGGACGGATTAAACCTTAAAAAAAATTACTTTGTAATTATCGATTTAAATAATGGATAAATTAATAGGCCAGGTACCAGGTTTAAGTAATAATTTCTTTGGTCAACATTACACCAAAAGAATCATTGTGTGGTGGTGTTCATTCTGTTTCAGTTTTTCTGGGTTTTGCAAGATCTTTTTTTTTTGGGGTGGATTGATCCAATGCTGCAGACGGCACCTTCTCTGGATGTGTATATATCGGCTAGGGTTGAGGGAGGAAGGGGTGAAGATGGGGATTTACTGAGATCGGTGACCATTGGGGATAAGATTATTGATGCTCTTGGGAGTGCCGATTTCACGTTTGAGGAGAGGGGCATGGGCTTGATTGAGGAGAAGAGTGAAGAGGCGGAGGAATCAGAACAGGATGTGGAGTTTATGATTGGTGGAGATTCGGTCAACGGGAGTCATGGTAATGTTGTTTCAGCTAATTTGAGAAAAGAAGCTCAATTGCTGCTGGTGAGTTTGTATCTTAGCTTTTACTGATTATTTGTAGAAATTAGTGTTTGTTGCTCTTGTATGAGATAATTGATTTTGGACTGTTCACCATACAAAAGGATCAAACAGTTTAAAATTTTAGAGTCATTTGAAAAATGTGATGTTTGTGTCGAACTCAGTTGATGTCTAATTACTAATGTTTCGTTATGATTGCTTACAGTCAAATGGAGATCTGGAGGGAGCTGAGGATTACTTGTATAGGTGTACTGTAGCCGATCCTCGTAATGGGGAAATATTGTTGCAGTATGCCAAAGTTTTGTGGCAGCTTCATCGTGACCGAGATAGAGCCTCGAAATACTTTGAATGCGCTGCACTAGCTGCTCCTGAAAACAGGTAACAATTATTTCTTCAAATTTAATTTCTGGAGGTGTTCTGTGGCTGAAAGACCTGCTCTTTGTAAGTGTAATGTAAAGTTTGATGTACATGCCTTTGACAGTTTCTTCTGCTGTTTTCAGTGATGTTTTAGGAGCATATGCGAGCTTTCTTTGGGAAATGGAAGCGGATGACGATGACGATGAAGATACCTTTGTGGAGGAGACACTGAGCTCTTCTGTGGAGCCTACTAACATTGAGGAGTACTACAAGAAAATGGTTGAAGTAAACTCTTCTGATCCTTTGTTCCTGAAAACCTACTCTCAGTTTTTGTATCAGGTACAGTTGTCCTCCTGAATTATTTACTTCGGGTGAAATTCACACTATGCACCTTTACAATTTGAATGTCATTCATGCCTTGCACTACGAGAATATATTTTTATTGTATAACAACTTTCCTGTAAAAATTGACAGTCCAAGCAAGACCTTCATGGGGCAGAAGAATACTACGCTCTCGCCATCCAGGCCAATCCTGAAGACGGTGAGATTATGTCACAATATGCAAGATTGATATGGGAACTACATCATGATCAAGTTAAAGCTGTCTCTTACTTTGAACGTGCAGTTGAGCTTGCTCCGATAGTTTGGTATAATGCTTATTCCCCAATTTACAAGATGCCACGCATCTGAATGAGTTTCTTTTAAATTAGCTCGTGCCTTACTCGCATTTATGTCTGTTTTCTGTGTCCAGTGATGTTACAGCTGCATATGCTAGTTTCCTTTGGGATATTGGTGAAGATGAAGAAGAAGAGGAACATGTAGCTCAGGGATAGCATTTGTTGGTAGTTGGTTACAGAAAGTTATTACTGCTGCAAGGCTGAAGCCTGAAGTCCCCGGCCGCAAAAACGTGAAAATGATTGGATCAGTCCGTAAGTTTGAATGCTTCTTAAATACGCAGAGAACACTCAACAGGAGTTGTACACTCATTTGGGGGGATAAAGAATGTCAAAATTGATTAGACACCTTTCAAATTTCAAAGGTTGCAGTACTACTCATATATAATGTGACTTATCATACAAAGATGACACTGACAAATTATACTACTTGATTTGTTGGTGAAGATATAATAAGAAAATTAAATGTTGACATTTCTTCTTACATAATACGTAGTTGTGTTGATGGCCTTGTTCTTTAACGCATTGTATCTATGCAAAATAAAAAAAAAACATAATAGAAATTGTTGTTATGTGTAGCCCTCATGTATAATTGACCCTCACGGTCACGTGTCACTGTATTTGTTCAGGGGCATAACTTTGTTAAAGTTTATGGGTTCAAACGCACATTTGACCACATTGCAGGTGAAATTACTTATTGAGGTACTCATAATTTAATTCCTTGCATGTATTATGGTATTGTTTCTCTGTACACCCTGTCGATGGTGGAATCTAATGTGATCATTGTTTCTATTAGGATGATGAGTTTGGTTTTGCCTATGTGAGTCACCGATCGACTCTTTATGATTTTCTCAAACATGTACCCTTCTGACTAATACTGGTAGAAACCCTAGAGCGAGTAGGATTCCTAAACTAACCCGCATATATCTTTTAGGATATCTTTCTTAATAACTTGCGAATATCTATTGAGATAATCCTTCATTTGAATCTTCAATCTTGATTAGGCAATATCTTCTCGACTAAGATAACTTCAAGCGCAAACAACCTCCCAACCGACTTCTTGATATCTTCGATATGAATCTTTAGCACCGACTTGCCAAATCCGTTCCTGGATATTCTCCGCTGCGTCTGAGTTGTGCTAGGTCGGTTGAAACAAGTTTCCTAAACTGAATTAGGAAACTTCCAGCTGTCCTTCTAGATGCGACCGTCTTGATCTCCAACGGTCGACTGTGTTTCCTAATCTGAATTAGGAAACATTCTGTGTGCTTCAACTTGTTTCAGGATAGTTGTCTCTTCTAGTCTTGAACAACTATACTAAGTTTTTCCAAACTACATGCCATTAAACTAACAATCTTAATGTCCTATATCGTTCTCCTGTTTTTGATGAAGTATTGCATGGCATGGCTCCAGAAGTGAATTATAGTATAAATGGCCAACTATACAAGATGTGATATTACCTTACTGATGGTATATATCCTCAGTGGGATGCTTTTATTCAAGGAATTACACTTCCACAAACGAATAAGCAAAGATTATTTGCTGATCGTCAAGCAGCAGTGCGCAAAGATGTTGAGCGTGCGTTTGGAGTTTTACAATCTCGATTTGTAATTATACGCAAACCATCACTTGCTTGGAGAGAAAAAAAATGATAGAGAATGATGATATGATTTTTTTTATCATGGTGGGAATGCTCAAGGTGACTTTATCATACAAAGATGCCACTGACAAATTATACTTCTTCTGTTGGTGAAGATAAAATAAGAAAATTAAATGTTGACATTTTTTTCTTACATAATAAATAGTTGTGTTGATGGCCTTGCTCTTTACGCATTGCATCTAAGAAAAATAAAAAAAAAGTAATAGAAATTGTTTCTATGTGTAGCGCTCCCGCTCCTGTATAATTGACCCTCACGTGTCACTATATTTGTTCAGGGGGGCATAACTTTGTTAAAGTTTATGGGTTCAAAAGCTCATTTGACCACATTGCAGGCGAAAATACTTATTGAGGTACTCATAATTTTTTTAAAAATTTTTTTACATGTATTATTGTTGTTTCTCTGTACACCCTGTCAATGGTGGTGATCATTGTTTCACAATGAAATATTAAGGTATGTTCATTGAGTAATTGAAAAGAACTGATTATTCTCAAATCTTATGATAATGACTCATACATAAAATTCTAGTAATCTAATCTAATAATTGTTGGAAAAAGGGAAAAGATAATACGGGGTTATAACACCGTTAACGGTGTTTATAATTTCGTTAAATTATATAGGTTTTACCCCATTTTGGAAAAAAAAATTATATAGTCCGCACCCATTTTGAAAAAAAAATCATATAGTTTCTACCAATTTTAAAAAATTTATTAGTTCTGACAACCTGAACAAACTTTCCCTGTGGACAATGTGTTACTTCCCCTACACAACAAATTGCTAGTCTCTTTCATTACGCATACATGTGATCCACCGGCCATGTACAAATTAACACTTGAATAATGAATTCACAAATGGCGCCTCTATTTCACTAGCGATCGGATTATAAGAGTACTAATAATTTTTCTCAAAAAAAGAAATTAAAAAGTTAGTAATAATCATTGACGGCTAACAATGTTACTTTATGTTTGCATAATTGATTTGAAATGAAGTAGTAGTCCAAAATATATTTTTTATATTTTTCCATCTTTATAATAAATCAAACTGCAGTGAACTGACGGAAAGAAGAAAATAATAATAATTTTTTCGTTTATCAGTTTTGTTTATCAAGTGAAAAATATGTTGCATAACCGATGGAAAATATGTGGAGGAGTAGGACTTTATTAATTTCGGTTCCAACTATTGATGTATGTAGTAATTAAGCAATATATGTGAGTTATTTTTAAGAAACAGCGAATGAATTGGTTCCCGGAAATTACAACTCCAATTAAGCATAATGAAAATGACAAGTCTTGATCCATAGCTACACGATTCACATACGTTTCTTCAAGTATGAAAGTCTCAAGAAATAGCAAATGACTTTGGTGCTTCGAAAATACAATGCGTACAAAAAAAAATTAAAAATCATGGAAAAAAAAAAGTTGATACCACATTTGCCTTTACTTTACTTTACTTACACTGTTGAATTCGATGATAGTTTAATCCTCACGTCTTTTCCATTGTTGTTAATTGTATATATAATAAGTTTATAAAGAAGAAGGCATGGATTCATAGACTGGTGATATTACTAAGTAAATAGAATATGAGCTCATCTGTTATTCATATTTATATATTTAAGCAAAACTAATTAAATTAGTATGACATGAACTCGGGCTGACAATGTTACTGAAATCTTTTTGTACTTCATATTTATATAGTTTGTGTTGGGTTAACTGGGAATATAATATACTTTTCATGGTTCTGTTTGGTTTGATCTTTCGATTTTGTGTCCTTTTTTACAATATTTGAAAAAGTAAGGTTAGCATTCAAGCACATAAAGGAACGTGTCCATCTCTTAATTGCTACTACGTACTGAGAAGGTTCAACAGATCGTAAACATTAATTGGGATTGAAGATAGATATAGACTAGCACTTTTGTGGCTAAAGTCAAGTGACAACAACTATAATTGAAATATTGACCATAAAAGATTTTACGTCAATTGATTGCAAAATATCCCAATAAGCTTACTTTCCGTTTGATCTACAGACCCGGCCGAGGGAAGTTTCTGGATTTTATCACGAAGAACCAATTTTGTGCTTATGAAACGAAGATGTGTTCATTCTGAGATCTTGTGATCAAGGAATAGGTGCTTATAGAACTTTTTAGGCATGAGATCATTCTCGAGGTAAAGTACTTATCCAATTTTGTGTTTAGTGAAGGGTTAGGAAGGCGCTCTCTCAATCATGACTACCAGGTTGAAATCAGAAAACACCTTCAAATTAGGTTTTCTAGTGAATTACTGTTCAGGATTTCGTTCGACCGTTAGTGTTCACACCA
This sequence comes from Rhodiola kirilowii, assembly GCA_033675215.1. Classification (NCBI taxonomy): domain Eukaryota; kingdom Viridiplantae; phylum Streptophyta; class Magnoliopsida; order Saxifragales; family Crassulaceae; genus Rhodiola; species Rhodiola kirilowii. The sequence goes on from CM066194.1 coordinate 5,892,794, forward strand.
TTGATTCGGTTTCACAGGAAGACGACCAATATTACAATTAAATTATGATCCATAGATGAAGGTGTTATCCTCTTGTAACTTTGATCCATTATGTATTTAGCTAACCAGTTACATGAAATGGATGGTTTGCCGTTGATAATTAAAGAATATCTGTTTTTGTAAACCACACTATTGATATATTTATCTTTTGTATCAAATTTTTTTTTACTTACTGATAAATAAGATACAAGTAAATAAAGAGCTAATTAAGATTCTGAATAAATTAAGAGCAAACCATATAATATACTGCAAATTTTTATTTAAAATCATCATATTAAGGGATAATAAACAAGTGACAACTTTGAAGAAGTTATATATCACCTTGTTTTTTTAATACAATTTTGATGAAGTTATACATCATTATTCATAATGCTGCAGGGCAAAATACAAAGGCAAAAAGATGCGTAACTGATCGCTTCAATGAGTTCACTGAACTTCTTGTATCTAGACTTCGTTGCCTGTAAATAAAATGAAACTTGAGAATAATGTTTGTAAAACTAATTAAACAAATTAGTAGAGGACAGATTAATATACTTACACCATTGTTGCTAGCAGTAGTAGTACTTGCTTTGAATCTGCCCAACTGGCCAGGTAGGTTCGTTCTTGTGTGCAACATGGAAACAGAAGCTACAGATGGTTGTTCCTGTGTGCTGATGGTTGACGAGGTTTGATCGAGGGTGCTGATGGTTGTTCCTGTGTGCAACATGGAAACAGAAGCTACAGATGTCATATGTGTAGTTATGAATATCAGTGCCTGACATGAAGCAGTCTATGCAGGTACGACGCTCCTTGATGGTCAACATTTTGTTACACTGAGTGCATTTGGCTTTTAGGAAAAAGATATAAAAGAAGGTTATAAACTCTGTGAAACTCAAGGAGGAATCATGATTCACATCAAATTCTTTCAGCAGGTCGGGCTGGATGTGAAGGTTTCGTTCTTGCAAAAACAGCTCAATTTCATTGAAGTCAACATGGTCATCTCTGTTGATGTCCATGGAATCGAAGAACTGCCGGGTTAGATCCCTTACTTTTGGAGAAGAATTGTTGAAGTTGTTCCAAGCTTCTCTGCGGATGGAATCCATTTCGAACCAGTAGAGTGTATAGAGAATATGGTGGGGATGTGGAAATGCTAGCATATGCCGACTTACACCCTCATTCAACTCAAAAGCCTTGGCTTGTGAGTTGTGGTGGTGTAACCCAATATATGGTAGTCATTCTTCTTTGAAACGGGCGATGTGGGATAACTTGTCAAGTGCTTATACTTAACACTCCCCCTCACTTGGGAAGTTGGACGTGCTCCGTGAAATCTCGCTAACTATTGTAGCGGAAAGCAGTAGGCGCGCATATGCGACTTGTTAACCTACGCATAAGCTCGTGTGGCGGGTGTGCAACTTGCAACTCCCCTTGACCAACATGGCTGACAAACGGGCGTCTCGTCATGCACTTGGCGCACATAGGCGCATCCCTCGCGTCACGTACAAGGCCTAGGTCGTGTGCCTTCAGCTCTGATACCATGTGGAAATGCTAGCATATGCCGACTTACACCTTTATTCAACTCAAAAGCCTTGGCTTGTGAGTTGTGGTGGTGTAACCCAATATATGGTAGTCATTCTTCTTTGAAACGGGCGATGTGGGATAACTTGTCAAGTGCTTATACTTAACAGGGGATATCAGTGATGTTGTTGTGCAGAGAAAGAGACGATCACCTACGCTAATGTATATATAGAGAGGGATTTGGTAAAAATGTTGTTCACTGGTTACCTCTCATTAATTTTTACGCGTCTCAATATCTGTATGTAGCTAACATATCATTTAGTTCTGATGAGTTAAGTAAATTGATGAAAAGAGTCAATTAAAAGAGATTGTAAAGCAATGTCCAATCTAACTTGCTTATTTGTCATTTTCATGCATATACTTCCCATTATTACCTGAAGTTGTGTATTTGGGGTTGGAATCTAAACTAGCTGGCTAGGTGGTATCTACATCGTCTAGTTTAATTAATTTAAATTATTTGAAGTTGTGTATTCGGGGAACCACTCATTTTCTATTTATTTATTTTTTTAGGTTTTTGATAAATTGCCAAGGTTGAATGCTGATTAGGTTTGTATGCTTATTTTTCTAATTTTTCAATCCGTGGCTTGTTTGAGAGTGTAAATTAAAAATGACATTTTTTATTGTTGCCTTTTTTTGGCGGTAAATTTTAGCTAATTTTTTTGTATAAGTTGTTGGATTGTTGGGGAATTAGGGTAATTGAAGTTTGAGAGGGAATTAGGCTACTACGGCTTGGTTTAGTGATGTTGTTGTGCAGAGTAATTAGAGATGATCACCGAGTAATGTATATATATATAGAGAGAGGGATTTGGTGAAAATGTTGTTCACTAGTTACTACTAATTAATTTTTACGCGCCTCAATATCTATAGTTAGCTAGACGTACACAGGTACACTACGTAGCATTTTGTTCTGATGAGTTAGTGAATTGATGAAAGAAGGCAAAGAGATTGTAAAGCGACGTTCAATAATCTAACTTTATTTGTCATTTTCATGCATACACACTTCCCATTATTACCCTGGAGTTGTGTATTCTGGCCTGAGGTTGGAATCTAAACTAGCTAGGTAATACTAGTTTAATTAATTTAAATTATTTGAAGTTGTGTATTCGGGGAACCACTCATTTTCTATTTAAATTATTATTATTATTTTTGCAAAAGTTGATGGATTGTTGGGGAATTAGGGTCATTGATGTTTGAGAGGGAATATTTAGGCTACTACGGCTTGGTTATGGTTCCGTGTGAAGTATTTGATTTTGAAGTATTATGATGTGAAAAGTGATTAAGCTGACAATGTTTGATTGAGATTGATGTTGGCTATTGTAAACGTTTTTAAAATAATTCTACGCAGATATATGAATTGTTATTTCAAGTACTGTAGTTCGATCCTATGTTTTTGATAGGTGTGACCTTACTGAACAATGAAGTTTATACATTGTTTGTCCATGAATTTTATGGGACAAATAAAATTTCATTGTTAATTGGGTTCCTTTATTTGTTGGTTTATACCCATCATATGTAATTAACATCTTTATCTCTTATAGCCTTCCTTTTCTCTCTTCTTCTTCCTTTTTGTCATAACAACTTTTTTACCTTGTTAAAAGAACAATGTATGACATCCTACCTACCAAAGCATCATGTGAAGTAGGGGATTTCACATTTAGACTCTCAATCCCTATTTTTTGTGCTCAGGAATAGAATATACAACATCATGAATGCATCATTGAGTGATTACTTTTATGCATGCTACCAGTTTTTTGTTTTAACGATCTATATTGATCTAAAAATCCGTGGTAAAAATGTCTCTCTCGTCAAAAATTCTTCTAATGTGCTTTGATATTTGTATGATAATGGAAAAGACGTGAGGATCAAACCCTAATCAATAGTTGGAACTGAAATTAATAAAGTCCTACACATTTTCCATCGGTATGCAACATATTTTTCAATTAATGAACAACATTGATAAAAGAAAAAAACTATATTATTGACTTCTTTTCGTAAATGAAAAGATTACAATAAGTACAGCCTAGACTATCGCTTAATTCTCAATTCACTTACTTTTGGACTAAAATGTAAACATAAAATAAACACCGTTTATGATTATTATTAACTTTTTAATTTATTTTTTTGGGGAGAAAAACGAGTACTTTTATAATCCGAGGCGCCGTTTGTGAACTAAAGCGTTAATTTGTTAATGGCTGGTGGATCTCATGTAGTATGTGTACTGAACGAGACTAGCAATTTGTTGTGTGCAGGGGAAGTAACATGCATGGCAAGTTTGTGTTCAGGTTGTCGCCACCTCTTATTTTATCCTACATGAGCGACCTCTACCTCTGTCTATTGCGCGGTTTGTGGTGTCGTCACAGCTGTACGTACCACCTTGCTCATGTACACCATGAGTGCGACGGTCTTGCAGTCACATTGTTAATCTTGCTTTTGAAGCAAATCAGGTAGCACATGTGAGCTATGGAAGCTGCAAGATGCTCTTGATGTACCGGGATGGAGCAAGCAGATCTGTGAAATGCACAGTCTGCAGTTTTGTGACTTCTGTTTAGGCATCTACACGTGCCTTTTAACGCGTCTCAATATCTATAGTTAGCTAGAGTAGTTAGTTCTGATGAGTTAGTGAATTGATGAAAGGAGCCAAAGAGATCTTAAAGCAACAACCAATCTAAACTTATTTGTCATTTTCATCCATACCTGAAGTTGTGTATTTGGGGTCGGAATCTAAACTAGCTAGGTAGTATGTACATTGTCTCTGTATGATTTTCTCAAACATGTACCCTTTTGAATAATACCGGTTGTCTGGTGTTTATGCGTCATCCTAGCAGGCCCGGCTCAATAGTAAAGCTACTGAAGCAAAGACTTCAGGCCTCAAGCCCAAATCATAAAATCCTTTTGCACAAAAAGGCCACATATGAGAAAAAATATGTGTAATTTAAGTATAAAAATGCCCATTTTCAACTCAAAATGGTCATATATGAAAATAAAAAAAACTGTATAATTTAGTTATGTAAAGACCCAATTTCATCTCAAGTACATAATATTTATTTTGGTCCTTTTTTTATCAATAATTTATATTTATATTATAAATTAACATATAAAAGGCCACATAAAAAATTGGCTTCAGGCCACCCGAAGTGGCTGAAACGGCCTGCTTCCTAGTCATTTGTGTATTAAATTGTTGTTAATCCTATATATAATAAGTATATGAAGTAGAAGGCATGGATTCATAGACTGACGATATTTACTCAGCAAATAGAATATGAGATCATATGTTATTCATATTTATAGAGAAGCGCTCAAATGAGAACTCTTTATTTTTCGAGAATTTGAGATCCCAATCTTCACCTTCCAAAATGCATCATCAAATAATTATGGTGGTGACACGTGTAAATATAGGGGAGCGCTCGTTGAGAACTCATAAAAATTCGAGAACTTGAGACCTCTGACAAGGCGTAATTTTAACCCTTTATAGTTGTCAAAGTGTGAGTTTTAGGGGTCAAATAGCAGTCAAACAATATTTATAAACCTTGGTAAGCCAAGGGTCGATCCTAGGAGCAGTGCGTGTGAATACTAGCAAACGGTGTGACCTATTTAGCTATTCCGAATGACAAAAGGTTTTGTGGTGTTGAAACAAGCAGAAATTAAATAGCAGAAATTAAATGTTGTGTTTTTAATCAGAGAAAGAATCCCAGAATCCATACTTCACCCGTGCTAACCCCACTAATCATGCAATCATTCTACGTTAATTATTCATGCTATCGAATATGGAATATAATCGAAATAACACTAGACAAGCCGCCCATCCACGGATCATTGTCTAGATTAATCTCAATCGTTGAACGCCGCCCATCCACGGATTATCAACGATTTTGATTTATTAAATTAAAGGTTTTCCTATTAAATCATGTAAACATGACCTAACATCAATTTCATGTAATCCGGTTAATCCCTAGGGCCCATCCACCTTTCGGCATATAACCTAACTACGTTCTAGCAATGCAAACATACCCTTTGATGTAAATACTTGCATAGAACGATGATATTAAACACATAATGAAATTGAATAATCGAATCGCATAAATAATAAACTTCAATTGATCACATGAGAGTTAGGGTTACATAGCACGGGATCCGTAGGATCCCGGAATAGAGAAGACTACTCGCTATTCATGGTGATTAACCAAAAATAGTGTAAATTCAAGGAAGAAACGAATAAACCGTAGACGATTGGCTCGTTGATCCTCACGATGAAAACTTGTCTTCTCTCCCAAGTTAGGGTTTTTGCTCCAAAATCACAACAACAACCTAATCTGGCCGTGTTTCCTTTTATAGGTCTTCCAAAAAAAGGCCTGAAAGCCCAAAATCGATTTTTGGAAATAATAGGATAATTCTGCTCGGAAGTGCCGTCACTACCGTGACCATTAGTGTGGGTTACGGCAGTCACGGCAGGGGCTGATTCGTTCTGAGCTAAAAATGTACCGTGACTACCGTGACCTATAGTGTGGGCACGGCAGTCGCCTGAATGCCTGTTTTCCTCTGGGTCTGAAACCTACCGTGACTACCGTGACTCTGATGAGACGTCACGGTGGTCACGGCCTTTGGCTGGTGCAAAGCTTGTTTTTGACCGTTTTTGTTGACCGTTTTTCGTTCTTTCGACATCTTGCGCCCAAATGAGCGATGATATGCCAATTTAACCTGAAACACTACAGAAAGGCATCAAATAGAGACGATTTGTCGGGAGAACGAATGTTATCCTTCATTGAATGTAGCGAATAATCAGTCAAAATATTGACTGATCAAAACACTCCACACTTAGGATTTGTTCGTCCCGAACAAATGTCAAACAAATGGCAGAATAAATATACGAGTGAATATAATGCTCAACGACCATATGTTTCAAAGCTACCCACTCAAGTGGCATGCGATCAATTCTAACTAATAATGAAAACAAAAAGATAACTCACTGTCGTAGAGGACACGAATGCATTTAGCATATGCATCAAGCCTTTAAACCTATAGGCTGCCCTAGTAGGACGAGTATAGTCTCGTGAAAGTTTTCAGGAATGGGACTACCTACAAATCCCCTGTACAACTAACTATCATGCATGCATGAATGATGCTCAACGAGTCACAGTAAAGTCATGTCATACCTCGGATTCATCGTGTTATCTCAACTTCAAGTCAAACATCTTCATCAAAGATTTCAGACAGTCATAGATTATACGAGTTATGCATTCAAACGGTTAATACACGCGGCTAGCAATCGACTAATCACAAGTTCTAAATAGTTCTATAGCAACGTGATAAGAATGTGAATAGTTACACAAAACATGCTCGCCATTCACCTATGCTATCTAGGGATAGTCCACGGGCTCTTGGCGCAAAGCTCATTCTCAAGTGCCAAGGACTAGGCAATGACCCGTAAGAGAAGAGGAGCCTGGCTTAAGAATTTTTAGAAAAAAAGTAAAAAAATTTGCATCAAAAATTCAGTGCAAGCACGAGGATCGTTCCTTAATTTCTAGTACACGAATTCTCAAGATAGGTTATGATTTACACGCAATGAGAGGATGGAATTACACTATATCAAGCAAAAAGGGGCAGAAATTGTTTCAAGAGGGTTTTCCAAATACCAGGGGTGACTTTTCTCACCAGGTCCTTGATATTTTCTGCTTTCGCAGAATCAACAAAATCATATTTTTTCGTTCAAACTGGTTTTCTTTCAAAAACAACTATGCTTGGGGCCAATGTTTCACCCACTTTCCAAAATTAAGAACTTTGTTTTTTAGGGGAAAACTTGAAGGTCAATTGTCTAACTCCACACTTAAAGCTTGACATAGTGTATGAATAAAGGTGGGTGCATGCAAATCACGACGAATGTAGAGAAAAACATACTAGAACTAAGGTCACCTAAAAAAATGCAATTTTTCTTTTGACATTGTTGAACCGGTGCCCACTAATTTCAAGTCTTAAACATGCTTCAAAAAATACGTAGAACATGTGATAGGCAAAGGCTAACAATGATACTGACTCAAGAGAATACACACACGATTTTCACTATTTCAAGTCCTAGACTTCGAATCCAAAAGAGTGTCAATCAGTCAAGGAGTATCGTAGAAAAACAAGGATTTCAATCGCAATACATAGACTATTGAGCATATGTAGGAATGAACGTGAAATGCAATGCATGTGACAATGCGCTGCCCACTCCACACTTAAAAATAAGCTTAGTCCCTAAGCGAAGAAATAAAAGATAAGAAGAAGGCGCATAGGAACTTCACTCGTGTGCGATGGCTCGATGTCCATGGAGATTAAGCGATGCCCGGGGAGTGAAACGTGACTCGTGAGCTTCCATAAATAGACAAAAACATACAGCTGCACGAGTGATAGGCTAGCATCGAAAATCGTAAAGAAACAAGGCAATCGAGAGGGTTCTGATTTGAATTTTTGGGGAAGAAGAGATTGGTGTGCCCGTGACTACCTTGACCTTCGAGAAAGCTACGGGTGTCACGGCACCCCCCAAAACTTACTGATGTTTTTACCTGCCGTGACTGCCGTGACATGCTCATTGTGTCACGGTAGTCACGGTACCCCTGAAAACTCTCGGACGTAAAAACCCGCCGTGACTACCGTGACCTTCAAGAAGGCTACGGGTGTCACGGCACCACTGAATCCCAGCTCAAAATCTACTTGTTTTGTCCCGAACCATTTTCTGCCTGAAACTTATGCACTCCACACTTGGATTCCTGCAAGGTTCACACACAACGTACAAAATGCAAATGAAAAATGCAATGAAATAAAACTCACAGCGCGGGTTACTCCCCAAAGAGACCTAGTTTAACGTCTTGGCGAGACAAGGCAAGGGAGATAGAACTAGAGGCATTCTCGGGAAGTCCTTTGCTGAGATCCCTTCCCGAGAAGAATGTCATCATCAATGTCGTCAGGTGGTTCCCGGTGCTTCAGGACGTGGTAATACTTGAGGCGCTGCCCGCCGACCACCATTGACTTGCCTCTTTCACTGTTAAGCTCAACGTGGCTGTCTAAGTATGCTCTCGCCACTGTGTAAGGACCACTCCATTTGGTGCGCAGCTTCCCAGTAAATAATCTAAAGTGGAATTTGTAGAGAAGAACTCGCTCGCCTTTATTGAATTTTCTGCGCACGGTTCGTTTGTAGTGCCACTTTGTCATCCTCTCCTTAAAGACATCGCCGGGGTCGAGAAGCGGCTTCATCTCTCCCTCGCAAGGTTCCTTACCTGAATCGATAGTCTGCTCAGCATCAGCTGCTCCCTCTGTGCTCACTACGCATATATTCATTGGGATGGGGCAACCCTGTAAAACTCTGTAAGGCTCGATAGAGGTTAGCGAAATAGGATCATCAACATCAGTACAATCCAGTTTATCACAGTCAGCAAACAGACTAGTGTTTTTAGACATGTCAGGTAAATCAAAAACGACTCTCTCATTCCCTATTCGCAAAGCTAAGGAACCTCTATCCATGTCAATGACTGCCTTAGCTGTATATAGAAATGGTCTACCAAGAATAATTGGGATATCTACGTCCTCTGAGATGTCTAACACTATGAAATCAGCAGGAAAATACAAGTTCTTCACCTTGACTGGAACATCCTTCAGAATCCCTCTCGGGAGTCTACAAGAACGATCCGCAAGGCGAATAGTGATATTAGTAGGACAAAGGTCACCCAATTTCAGTTTAGCATACATGGAATATGGCATGATAGACACACTAGTACCTAGATCACACAAAGCACGACGAACAATAATACCACCAATATCACAAGGGATAGAAAAACTCCCCGAGTCTTGAAGTTTGGGTGGCATGGGCTGGTGTGTGACTGCACTACATTCCTTGCTCAAGGCCACATCCTCGGTCTCGTCAATCTTTCTTTTCCCACTCATAATCTCCTTCATGAACTGCGCATAAGTGGGAATCTGGGTGATCGCATCGGTGAAGGGCATTGTGATGTAAAGAGTACGAACTTTATCGACGAACTGCATGAACTCTTTATCTCTTCTTGCACCCTTGAGTCGCTGAGGGAATGGGATCGGTATCACCCCACACTTAACGTTTGATCGTCTCGAGCAAACTAATCATAGAGATCAGCAACAAGAAGGCACTTCACTCACTCAAGATCGGTTCAAAGAAAACTCCATATGGTCATGAAAGCTAACTAAAAACACTAAGAAACAAACTCTACTTTTGATAAACCACTTTCGTAGGTGACACGAGTGCATTTAGCGAATGCACCAAGCCTTTAAACCCCTAGGCTACCCTAGTGGAGGAGTTGTAGTCTCCTGAGAGTTTTCAGACACGGGAATACTCACAAATCCCACAAAAAGAACAACCATCCAAATAGGCATTTTAAGCTCACAATTGTCAAAGTACTAGGCAAGGTATTTTTCATGAAGTTCAAAATGTATTCAACTAAATATGTGCATTTCAATCACTACATGAAACCTCTTCGAATCCTTGTGAAAATTCATGAATTATGACATTCAAGCAAATCAAAGCAAAGACTAATAAATCTTTAATCAAGGATTCTAGTCATTTTCTATATTAGTGACTTCAAGAAAGTGATCTAATAATTGCAAAGAAATCTTGTTGGATCACTCACAAATGCTAGCAAGGAGGCTAGTCCATTGGCTCGTGAGCTTTGAACTCATTCCCAAGCCTAGGACGCAGAGGTCACTTAGTCATAAGAGAAGAGGAGTTCCAACATTACATTTTTTTTGTATATACTTGCAAGTCATATCATGCCTAAGTACAAAAGAGTACGAGGCTCGTCCCTTAGTGAATTCTTGCTAGGAAGTATCAATTGTCTCATTGGTTTTCATGCTAGAGAATGGCGGAATAGCCGATTGTCAAGTCTAATTGAAACATTAAAGGGGGTAGAAGCCGTACTAAGCACTTTCGAGGGGGAACTTACCTTCCTAACCCTCGGCACTTAGCACATACTTCTATAAAGTTCTTCCTAATGGTGATCAATCATAAGGAAGGGATTTGGGGCTTATTTTACATTTTTTTTTCTTTCCCCTTTTTTTTTCTTTTTCTTTTTTTTCTTCTTTTTTTTTCTTGCCCTCTTTTGACCCCACACTTAGAACTTTGACAAAGGGCTAAGTGTTGAAAATGGAGCGTGACAAACCAACAAGACAAATCCACAAGATAAGCAAGGTTACTAAGGTCACCTAAAGGCAATCATGGCATGCAAGAGTTTTAAAATTATATTTTTTTTTCGAATTTATGCTTTCAAAGATCAACTCTTCAGTCTCAACGAGAAAAAGCTTAGAATAAAAGATAAAGAAATGCTAGTAGATGCTTTGATCCTCAAGAATGAAAGTCAACAATCCAATCCATTAGTCATCTAAAGGATCAATCAAGTGAAATCATGCACGACTAGTTGACTTTAGAAATGAAATTTTTTTCCCGAAAATGTAGCCTTGCCTAGACTTTTTGTTTTCTTTTAATAATTCAAAATTTTTGGATGAATTGTGCAGTAGTGTGAATGTTTTCCCTTAAACATACAAGTTGATTGGATTCCACACATTAAAGCACATCAAGCAAGCACAAACATCTCGTGTAGTCAAAACATACGCACCCCACACTTATGTCCAATCAAAGCATCAAATTCACCAAGCACATCATGCAAAAAGCATTTCAATTGCATATAGCTCATCAAACATAAGCATTCACGCATGCATAGTTCATATCCTCAAATTCTTGCACGAAACAAATAGAAATCCAATCAAAATAGATATACTTGAAGATCGGGAGAGAAAACACTCACAAGCCTAGTTTAACGTCTTGGCTAAGACGGAGCCGATTCTCCTTTTAGGAGATATAAAGCACACTCGAGGAGTCTTTTGCTAAGATCCCTCCTCAAGCGGGGCCTTGGACTTGATCGTGTCAAACCACCTTCAAATCCCATTTGAATCTCCTCCCATCAAGCCTACAATGGTCTTTCCTTTGGGAGCATGACCCCTTCAAGTATGAAAATCCCTTAAAAATTAAGGGGTCATGGGAGCTTTTTTCAAATAATCCTTGAAAGTATGGCAAGAAGCTCCAAAACTTGTCTCGAGACTTCATAATGAAGAAAGGGTCTTCAAAATTTGTCTCGAGAATTATGGGCATCCCCTCCTTGAGTTTTTCAATGACGTTCACGGGTGCCCATTCCTCAATCTCTCTCATTAGACTCGTGTCCTCTTGCATGCGAGGTTGGTCTTTAGTCTCTTCCATGAAAACCTCAACAAAGTCTCTATACCCTTGGAGAATTTTAGTCTCTATACGCCCTTCCTCTATCCTATCCTCATCAAGGAATTGGAATTCACATTTAGGCACTTCTATATCGGGAGGGAGGTCTTCTTCATCCAAAAGAGATATATCTTCAATGCATGAGTCGTCATCGTTGAAGAATTCCTCATCGGAGAGCCAAGGCTTTGAAGGAATGGTGAGCTCTTGTGTGTTTTCATCCATTTGATCTTGAGATATGCTAGTAGTGAAGGATGCTTCACTCTTGCATTCCACCTCCTCTTCGTCACAAGATTTACTCTCCATCTCCTCATGAACGGCTTGGCGAACGGCTCTCATGAACTCATCCTCCCCTTCTTGATCCCTTTCTTCCCTTGAGGCATTAGGTTCAATAACTTCTTCTTCGGGTACCTCCTCCTCAACATCCATGTCTTCACATTCCATTGTTTGTTGTGACCATTCGCTTCCCAAAACTTGGTGTTGAGCACCCATCTCCCTCAATTGAGCCCATTCGCTTTTTAACTCATGGTTTCGAGCCTCCAATATTTTTAACTTAGCGTTCATCCTCTCTTGGTTTTCAAGGAGAGTGGCAAACATGGCTTCACAATCGGAAGGCTCATTTGAAGGTTGAGGAGGTTGAGGGTATGGAGGGTAGGAGTCTTCAATTTCGAAACATTGACTATCATTCCAATTTTGAGTGTAAGTATGTGATTGATTCCAAGAGTTTTCCCAATAGCCGTTTGGTTGCTCCTCTTCTTGGTCATCCCCATCCAAATTATAACGATTAGTTTGATAGTCATGCTCTTGGTAATTCCAATATGGTTGCTCCCCCTCTTGATAATATCCCTCATTAGAATAGACTTGTTGGCTTTGATTGTTCATCCAATAGTCTTCACAATGGGCATTTGGTTGATCATCTTCATAATAGTCTTCATTGTCTTCATACTTCCTTTTGTCAACCAAACTCATCATGCTATCCACAATCTTTGTCAAATCAGCCAATTGATCTTCAATTGCATAATTCGAGGAGTCATCCTCTTCATAATAATCTTCATCGTGCATGGCTTGTTGGTTATAGTGGTCCATCCTCGCAAAACAAGATTAACGAAGTTAGTAAGGGATATGAGAGAAAGAGAAGAATATACAAGCATAAGAAAAAGAAAAATATTTACAAGACAAACTAAACTAATCTAATAGCACCTAGTTAATTAACCTATCCCCGGCAACGGCGCCCTTTTTCTTTTTTTTTCTTTTTTTTTTATATTTTTTTTTTACTTTTTTTGTGTGCAAATCATTCATCAATAGCATCCATAATGTTTATAATGTCACAAACATGTTTAGGGGATTCATAGATCCCCAATCAAGATCACTACTCACTCATAGTGAGGTTACAAGCAAAAACCATAATAGAGGTGCAAACAACCATGTAAAAAGTAGAGTTTAGGAATTCAAAACCAATATGGAGAACTAAAAACAAGTGAGGATCCAATCTTTGTGTTGTTGTTGTCTCCCCAAAATCGCCCAAAAGCTCCCCAAAATCGCCCAAAAAGCTCCCAAGAAGTCCCCCCTTTGTTTAGATCTCAAACATTCTATTTATAGGAAAAATTAGGGTTTCCGGTACTGTAGCAGGTTTGAGTCGGCGGGCTCGGATTAGTAGGCAAGATTTGAGTCGGCGGGCTCATTTGTGGCTGAAGTCTCTGAGCCTTTGAGCTGGCCGACTGGATTGGTGAAGCAGAATTGAGTCGGCCGACTCGACCCCTCAGAGCCTCTTATCTTCCGAATTTGGTCTTGGCTTCAACTAGAGAGTTGTAGCCCTTTGGAATACCTTTCCAACAAGCTTTGAATCAACCAAATCGGACGTCAAATGAGCTCTCTAGGTCCAAAATACTCCGGAGAGGTCTGCACGTCTCGTAATGCTCGAAAATCCATAGTTTTGCTCCGAAACGCTCGGTTTTGCTCCAAAATCACTACTAACTTGTGTTCTCAGCTAAATCTCTGTAATAAGCCTGAAATGAACCACAAAGTATCAAATAGCAAGTGAAATTGTGATAAAACGAACGAAACAATAAGCATAGAGGTCGCCTAAAATGCATGTATTTTAGCGCTATCAATGGGATCGGTGGCATATAAGGAGCCAGTTCAATGGTGGGCGCAGAATTTTCAGCTTGGAATTCAGCGTCTCTAGACGTTCCTTCTTCCGGAGGTGTAGGATCGGATGCTGATTTTGTAGCTGGGGACTGAGTGGCTTTAGCTGGCACCATTTCAATATGTTTTCCTTCTCGGAGAGTGATGGCATTCACGGATTCACTGTGATTTGGATCTGGTCTCGATGGGAGTTTCCCGTGCTCTCTGCTTGCCGAGCTTGCTAGCTGAGCTATCTGATTGTCTACCATTTTGCCGTGAATAGCGAGCTGCTCTACAGTCTTTTGCAGGTTTCTCACCTCAGTGGTAGTTTTCTCGAATGCCCTTCTTTGATCCTCAGACGTCTTTCGTTGTTCGCTTATGAAGCTGGCTAGCATGGCTTCCATGTTTGACATCGATTCTGAATTCTGATCTCGCTGTGACTGATCTCAATTACTGTAGCTCCCAGAATTTTGATTTTGCTGCTGCTGGGTCTGGTTGTTATACTGGTTTCTGTGCTGGTATGGTGCATTGTCCTGCTGCTGTCTGTAAGGAAAACCTGATGGGACCTGATTCTGTGGCTTATAAGATAGGTTGGGATTATTCCTGTTTGGATTATCCCATCGGTTCATTCCTGATCCTTGGTTGTATTGTCCTACATAATTAGCGTCCTCCTGGTTTCTGCCTTGATTATCTTGCCCCATCACCGGACAGCCATCGACAAAATGGGAAGGCGAGCCACAAATCTGACAATAGACACTGACATTGGCAACATCAGACGTTTTCATAGAGGAGGCCGTCTTCAGATTTATGATTTCGGTTGCGAGCATCTTCACTGTATCAGCCAACCTAGCGATGTCATTGGCGCTCTCTGTGTGGCAGAGATCTTGCACATCTTTTCTGTCCCTAGGGTTACCACGGTCGCTCGTCCAGAGATGGTAGTCTTGGGCTGCTCTCTCTATAATACCATAGGCGTCTTCCAGCGGGACTCCATTAAGTCCCCCACCAGCTGCTTGGTTGATCAAGGTGCGCATCCCCTGGTCGATTCCTTGATAGAAAGTATCAATAATCTGCCATAGCTCCAGGTTGTGATGGGGGCACAGTCTCGTCAGCTCCTTGTACCTCTCCCAAGCCTCGTAGAGTGTCTCACCATCCATAGAGCAAAACGAGATAATCTTGTTCCTGAAGTGAGCTGTCTTTGAAGGTGGGAAGTATTGTTGTAGGAATGCCTCGGCTAATGTATCCTATGTAGTGAAAGTGTCGTCAGCGTGAAAGTATATCCACCTACTAGCCTTGTCCGAAAGTGAGAATGGGAATAGCCTCATGTAGTAGGACTCTGGAGGAACACCATTAGTCTTCACCGTGTTGCACATGTGAACAAACCTCTTGAGATGTTGGTGAGGGTCCTCATTCATTTTCCCTGAAAACTGATTATTCTGCACCATCTGAATAAGACCTGTTTTAGCTCCCAGGTGTTGTTGGCGATGCCCGGTGGTGCAATGGCAGACTGAAATCCCGTGACACGTGGAGCAGTGTAGTCTCCAAGTGTCCTGCGCACTGGCGGTTGTAGTGGTTGTCGCTGGTCATCTCCGACCACTCCATTCAGCAGAGCTGGGTTGTTCTGATTCATCTCTATAGCTGCGAAATTGCGGTTCAGTGCTCGTAGCTGCCGAGCTTCGTTCTGGGCCTGACGATTGTTTCTTTGTCGGTCCGAGGTGTCCTCGTCTGAAATCTGAGTCTGCTTCTACAGTCTGGGTGTTTTCTTGGGCATGAACTAGCTAGTACCTGCAAGAGCCAAGATTTGCCGCGAGTGAAGAGATCAAGGCAGAAAAATCGGATATCAAACAAGACGGAATAGTCTAAACTACACACGTTAAACTAATATCACACTAAACGCTGCTCCCCGGCAACGGCGCCATTTTGACAAGGCGTATTTTTAACCCTTTATAGTTGTCAAAGTGTGAGTTTTAGGGGTCAAATTGTAGTCAAACAATATTTATAAACCTTGGTAAGCCAAGGGTCGATCCTAGGAGCAGTGCGTGTGAATACTAGCAAACGGTGTGACCTATTTAGCTATTCCGAATGACAAAAGGTTTTGTGGTGTTGAAACAAGCAGAAATTAAATAGCAGAAATTAAATGTTGTGTTTTTAATCAGAGAAAGAATCCCAGAATCCATACTTCACCCGTGCTAACCCCACTAATCATGCAATCATTCTACGTTAATTATTCATGCTATCGAATATGGAATATAATCGAAATAACACTAGACAAGCCGCCCATCCACGGATCATTGTCTAGATTAATCTCAATCGTTGAACGCCGCCCATCCACGGATTATCAACGATTTTGATTTATTAAATTAAAGGTTTTCCTATTAAATCATGTAAACATGACCTAACATCAATTTCATGTAATCCGGTTAATCCCTAGGGCCCATCCACCTTTCGGCATATAACCTAACTACGTTCTAGCAATGCAAACATACCCTTTGATGTAAATACTTGCATAGAACGATGATATTAAACACATAATGAAATTGAATAATCGAATCGCATAAATAATAAACTTCAATTGATCACATGAGAGTTAGGGTTACATAGCACGGGATCCGTAGGATCCCGGAATAGAGAAGACTACTCGCTATTCATGGTGATTAACCAAAAATAGTGTAAATTCAAGGAAGAAACGAATAAACCGTAGACGATTGGCTCGTTGATCCTCACGATGAAAACTTGTCTTCTCTCCCAAGTTAGGGTTTTTGCTCCAAAATCACAACAACAACCTAATCTGGCCGTGTTTCCTTTTATAGGTCGTCCAAAAAAAGGCCAGAAAGCCCAAAATCGATTTTTAGAAATAACAGGATAATTTTGCTCGGAAGTGCCGTCACTACCGTGACCATTAGTGTGGGTTACGGCAGTCACGGCAGGGGCTGATTCGTTCTGAGCTAAAAACGTACCGTGATTACCGTGACCTATAGTGTGGGTCACGGCAGTCACGGCAGTCGCCTGAATGCCTGTTTTCCTCTGGGTCTGAAACCTACCGTGACTACCGTGACTCTGATGAGACGTCACGGTGGTCACGGCCTTTGGCTGGTGCAAAGCTTGTTTTTGACCATTTTTGTTGACCTTTTTTTGTTCTTTCGACATCTTGCGCCCCAAGGAGCGATGATATGCCAATTTAACCTGAAACACTACAGAAAGGCATCAAATAGTGACGATTTGTCCGGAGAACGAATGTTATCCTTCATTGAATGTAGTGAATAATCAGTCAAAATATTGACTGATCAACCTCAAATATTACCATTAGACCAAGATGCATCTTTTAATCTGCATGTGACACATGTCCAAAAAGCAAAGTAAAAAATGGTGGCATTGACTTTGTATTAAATGCATATTGGAAGATGCACATGGGACACGTGTCACCACCACAATTCCTTGATGATGTATTTTGAAAGGTAAAAATTGGGGTTTCAAGTTCTTGAAAAAATTAGGAGTTCTCATTTGAGCGCTCCTCTATATATATATATATATTTAAGCAAAACTAAATTAGTATGACATGAACTTGTTTTGCACTTCACATTTATGTTCATAGTTTGCGTTGGGTTAAATGGGAACATACTTTCCATGGTTCTATTTGGTTGATCTTTTGATTTTGTATCCTTTTTTACAATATTTGAAAAAAGGCATTCACTACTGAAAGTGAGGTTAGCACATTTTTGAACAGGCAATTCCCATTTTTGAACAGGCACATAAAGAAACGTCTAATACTGAGATCGAAGGTTCACACCATTGATTCAATTCCACACCAATATTACAAGTAAATTATGATCCATAGATGTAGTTGTTATCCTCTTGTAACTTTGATCCATTATGTATTTAGCTAGCGAGTTACATGAAATGGATGGTTTGTCTTTGATAATTAAAGAATATTTACTTTTGTAAACCACTACTCATAGATTTATCTTATGTATCATTTGAGCCCTCCTCATAAACTTAAAATAGATAATTTATAACACTATATAATTTGACATTTAAATATATTTTTATACTTTATATTAAAATAATATTAAATAATATATAATTGACATTTAAATATACTTTTATAGAGGAGCGTTCAAATGAGGCACCAAAATTAGAATGAGCCGGTGATGCATGATCTAAGCCACACATCTAACTCCCGTGCTTTGTAGGCGCGCCACGTGTCCCACTATAATAAATCCATCAAAAAGCAAAAAGCATACAGTAAACAACCATTCCCTGCCACATCATCTAAATGAGTGGCTCACAACGTGCCTCATTCTACCAACACTGCCTCAACCGAGTGCTCCCCTACTTTTATAACACTACAAATATAACTAAATTAGATATTTTATTTTTAATTTAATTATATATCTATGGGTGCGGTTCAGGTACAAACCAAATTATATATAAAAACAACAAACCACTATTCAAGCTGACACGTGTCCCATTTAGTCGAAATCCCGAACAAACACACGGAGGGGTATTATAGTCATTCCACACTGTGGGTATAAAAATTAATAATGTTATTTTCAATTTAGTTCTCGAGTTGTTAATGGACTTAAAAACAATGATCAGCCTTAAACAGTTAATGATCAGACTTAAAAAACAATGATCAGACTTAAAAAAATAATGATCAGACTTAAACAAGTTAATGATCAGACTTAAACGTTAATGATCAGACTTAAACAGTTAATGATCAGACTTAAACGTTAATGATCAGACTTAAACGTTAATGATCAGACTTAAATCAGTAATGATCAGACTAAAAACAATGATCAGACTTAAACAGACAATGATCAGACTTAAACAGTTAATGACCAGACTTAAACAATTAATGATCAGACTTAAACAGTTAATGATCAGGCTTAAACAGTTAATGATCAGACTTAAACAGTTAATGATCAGACTTAAAATGATCAGACTTAAACAGTTAATGATCAGACTTAAACGTTAATGATCAGACTTAAACGTTAATGATCAGTAAACTAGTAATGATCAGACTTAAACGTTAATGATCAGACTTAAACAATTAATGATCAACTTAAACCAGTAATGATCAGACTTAAAAAATAACGATCAGACTTAAACAGTTAATGATTAGACTTAAACAGTTAATGATCAGACTGAAACGTTAATGATCAGACTTAAAAGTTAATGATCAGACTTAAACAATTAATGATCATACTTAAACCAGTAATGATTAGACTTAAACCAGTAATGATCAGACTTAAAAAACAATGATCAGACTTAAACAGACAATGATCAGGCTTAAACAGTTAATGATCAGACTTAAACAGTTAATGATCAGACTTAAAACGTTAATGATCAGACTTAAACGTTAATGATCAGACTTAAACAGTTAATGATCAGACTTAAACAGTTAATGATCAGACTTAAAAGACAATGATCAGACTTAAATAGTTAATGATCAGACTTAAACGTTAATGATCAGACTTAAACAAGTTAATGATCAGACTTAAACGTTAATGATCAGACTTAAAAGACAATGATCAGACTTAAATAGTTAATGATCAGACTTAAACGTTAATGATCAGACTTAAAAGGCAATGATCAGACTCAAACAAGTTAATGATCAGACTTAAACGTTAATGATCAGACATTAAAGACAATGATCAAACTTAAACAAGTTAATGATCAGATTTAAACGTTAATGATCAGACTTAAAACAGCAATGATCAGACTTAAACCAGTAATGATCATACTTAAAAAACAATGATCAGAATTAAACAGTTAATGATCAGACTTAAACAGTTAATGATCACACTTAAACCAGTAATGATCTGACTTAATTTGATGTTTCTGCGTCTGTGTCAGAATTTGATGAACGCCTAGTGTTTTTTGGGTGGAAACGACATTCTGAGCAAAACTCATCACTTCGCTATCGGCATTTTTAAGGCAAATTCCTTCATCTGGAGGGTCAAATTCACTGTTTAGTCGACAGATGAACCGTACGCAAAATTGGTTTTAAGTCTGATCATTAACCTCTTAAGTCTGATCATTTTGGTGCGGCTTTAATGTCAAGGCTAGGCGCGCAGATTTTAGGATGATTATACCCCTCGCGTCTTTTATATATTTTTAAATAAGTCCACGTTAATTTTTTATTTACAAAAAGAACCGCGAACGAGACGAATTTTTATTGGTCGATATTTACACGTGTCAATATTTGTTTGGATTGTAGTTTTTATTTATAACTTTGGTTTGTATTTGATCCAGAACCTATAGCTATAACTAATCAAATTATCTTGGGATGTGGAAACTAACTTCCAATTTTACAAATTGGGCGTGTTAAAAAAAGCAAAGTGGGTGCGTTCAAACCAAAAAAAAAAATGAAGAAAGGAGCAAATTGGGCCGTGAGACTAATGGAGCTCAAAAGTAGAATCGCAAGTTTTTATAACGAGTTTGGAACGATTTTACCGATTTTATACGATTAAAAATGGTGTAAAATCGTATCAATACCCGATTTCAAACCAAATCGATTTTAGCAGCGATTTAACAAGAATTTCAAACCTAGAATCGTTTTAAAAAGCAATTTTAACAACCTTGAGAGTAAGTTTTCAGGAACAAAGGATGATAAGAGTTTACTTTAACCATTTTCTTGTAGTACTCCACAATGTTAATACTAGCGCCAACTGGCTCCACAGAAGAGCTCAGTGGCTCCTCCACAAAGGTATCTTCATCGTCATCATCATTCACTTCTATTTCCCAAAGAAAGCTCGCATATGCTCCTAGAACATCACTGAAAACACCAAAAGAAACTGTCGATGGCACGTACATCAAACTTTACATTACACTTGCAAAGAGCATGTCTTTCGGCCACAGAACACCTCCAGAAATTAAATTTGAAGAAATAATTGTTACCTGTTTTCAGAAGCAGCTAGTGCTGCGCGTTCAAAGTATTTCGAGGCTCTATCTCGGTCACGATGAAACTTCCACAAAACTTTGGCATACTGCAAGTCTGCAACAATAGTTCCCCATTACGAGGATCGGCTACAGTAAACCTGTACAAGTAAATCCTCAGCTCCCTCCAGATCTCCATTTGACTGTAAGCAATCATAACAAAACATTACTAATCAGACATCAACCGAGTTCTACACAAACATGAAACTTTTCAAATGACTCTAAATTTTTTGAACTGTTTGATCTTTTGTATGGTGAACAGTCCAAAATCAATTATCTCATACAAGAGCAACAAACACTAATTTAAAAAAAACAATCATAAAAGCTATACAAACTCACCAGCAGCAATTGAGCTTCTTTTCTCAAATTGGCTGCAACAACATTATCATGACTCCCATTGACCAAATCTCCACCAATCTTAAACTCCACATCCTTTTTGCACGACAAAAAAATATTTTTTATATTGTATAACGACTTCCAAGCAAGACCTGGCAGAAGAACACTACGCGCGCCGTCCAGGCCAATCCTGAAGTTGGCGAGATTATGTCACAATATGCAAGATTGATATGGGAACTATATCATGATCAAGTTAAAGCTGTCTCTTATTTTGAGCGTGCGCCGTGCAGTCGAGCTTGCTCCAGGAGATTGGTATAATGCTTTTGTGAGGATGGAATTCAGATTCTATGAACCCTAATTAGTTAAACCCTTACCCTTTATTGATTATTAGAGCCCAAAAGTTCATACAAGCATGCTTAGTAAATCAAGTCCTAACGTCACTCATATATTACAAAGTAATTGTAACCCAATACAACAGTATCAATCTAAGCAACCAGTTTAGGACTTCCCTGATCAATCGGGCGAGAAAGTCAGTTTCTCCACCCTACCCGAGTAGAAGCCTCCGCAGGAACCCTCCGACGCTCAACCAATTGAGACACGCCGCAGTGCTCCGGAATCCAGTCGCTCACGAATCGCTCGTCGATTATGGAAGTTCGCTCTTGAATCGCTCTCGAAGCTCTCTCGTTACAGGGCCAAAACTCAGCTTAAAGACGGCAAAAACCCAAAAAACCTCCGGACTCAACTAGGCATTTGTACAAGAACATAAAACAGCTTTGAGACGCGTAAAAATTAATGAGTAGAAACTAATGAACAACATTTTTACCAAATCCCTCTATATACATTACTCAGTGCGTCTGCTCTTTGTATACACAACAACCTTACCATATTCTCAGTACACTCTACTGGTTCAAGATGGATGCCATCCGCAAAGAAGCTTGGAGCAACTTCAACACGTCTTCTCCAAAAGTAAGGGACCTAACCCGGCAGTTCTTCTATTCGATGGATATCAACAAAGATGGCCATGTTGACTTCAATGAAATCGAGCTCTTTTTGCTTGAACGAAACCTTCCCATCCAGCCCGACCTGCTGAAGGAGTTTGATGTGAATCATGATTCCTCCTTGAATTTCACTGAGTTTATAACCTTCTTCTCTATATCTTTTTCCTCAAAGCCAAATGCACTCGGTGTAACAAAATGTTGACCATCAAAGAGCGTTGTACCTGCGTAGACTGCTTCATGTCAGGCACTGATGTTCATAACTACACATATGACATCTGTAGCATCTGCTTCCATGTTCGACACAGGAACGACCATCAGCACCCCCGATCAAAACTTGTCAAGTTTAAGAAGCTCATTTTCGACAGCAACCTACCTGGCCAGTTGGGCGGATTCAAAGCAAGTACTGCTAGCAACAATGTTGTAAGTATTAATTAATCTGTCCTCTACTAATTTAGGGTTTAGTTTTTCAAACATATTCTCAAGTTTCATTTTATTTACAGGCAACGGAGTCTAGATACAAGAACTTCAGTGAACTCATTGACGCGATCAATATTTACGCATCTGCTTTGACGGCCTGCAGCATTATGTGATCCACTACCACTGCTAAAGAATTTTACTAGCTAATTTGAAAATTATTGATAATGATGACTTCATTAGTAAAGTCATCAAAATTGTATTAAAAAAGTGATAACTTCTTCAAAGTTGTCACTTGTTAATTATCTATGAATATGATGAATTTAAATAAAAATTGCAGTATATTATGTTTTGATTTTTATTATTTATCAGTAAGAGGTGACTCTAAACAAACAAAAAATTGATACAAAAAGACAATCTTTCAGAAGTGGTTTAGAAAAGCAGATATTTCTTTATCAAAGGCAAAAATCCTTTTCATGTAACTGGCTAGCTAAATATACATAATCGAGCAAAGTTACCAGACGATGTCACAAGCAGCCCAGGGCTCATAAGTGTATATCTATCATTCTATCTTCAATCCCAATTAATGTTTAGACAGGCCTTACGATCTGTTGAACCTTCTCAGTAGTAGCAAGAGACGGACGTTTCTTTATGTGGCTGTTCAAAAATAGGAATATATATATGCATGTTCAAAAATGTGCTAACCTCACTTTCAGTAGTGAATGCCTTTTTCAAATATGTAAAAAGGACACAAAATCGAAACAGCAAACCAAACAGAACCATGGAAAGTATATTCCCACTTAACCCAACACAAACTATGAATATAAATGTGAAGTGCAAAAAATTTTAGTAACATTGTCAGCCCAAAGTTCATGTCATACTAATTTAGTTTTGCTTAAATATATATAAATATGAATACTTAGCAAATATCGATCATCAGTCTATGAGATAACATATGCAACTCGTTCACTAAATCCATGCCTTCTTCTTTGTATACTTATTATATATAGGACTAACAACAATTTGAGATACACAAATGACTAGGAAGATATCCAGAATGCGTAAACATCAGACAACCAGTATTATTCAAAAGGGTACAACGGTACATGTTTGAGAAAATCATACAGAGACGATCGGGGGGCTCACATAGGCAAAACCAACCTCATCATCCTAAATAGAAACACTGATCTCACCATCGACATGTGTACAGAGAAACAATACCATCACACCTGTAAGAAGAAATGTCAACATTTAATTTTGTTATTTGTGGTTTGATTCTGCAATCACTGGAGGATATTGGTAATAGTACTGGAAGAGCTGAAGACCAATTTGAGTTTTGTGCGCGATTTGGGCTGGAAGCCGATCGGAGGTCCGAGTGGGGAAGGTCGGGCAGCCGACCGGAGGTCCGAGCTGGAAGGTCGAGTAGCCGACCGGAGGTCCACGCGGGTGGCCGACCGGGTAGCCGATCGGCTGATCCCTATGGCCGACCGAGTAGCCGATCGGCTGATCCTTTGAGCGCGCGACGTCGTTTTGATTTAATTGATGAGTTCGGTTTTAATGGAACGTTGCCGTTCTATTTTGGCGGAAGAATCAGTTATGACAGTTGGACTTGAAGCGATGCCGTTTGATTAATAAGGAGTGCACGCCGTATTAGTTAGACGACAGCGTTTTGAGGAAACGGATATGTGGAGCACAGCGTTTTGACGAGCGCTCGAGTCGGCTCAAAGTAACGGATATAAAAGCGAGGCAACTCACCGGGTTGAATCGATCATCTTCTTCGTTTTCCAGAAAACAGAAATTAGGGTTCGTGATTTGCAGAGAGAAATTCGTTCGATCGAGAGTGAATTGAGATCTGATTTCAAGTGCGTAGTTTCGTGTGAGTGTTGTGATCATTGTACTATTGCCAATTTGATTAATAAAGCCGTGCCTCTTCTCGAGTGGAGTAGGATCATCCGGATCCGAACCACTATATATCTTTGTGTTCTTTTCCGCATTCGTTTTCATCCATTCTGTCCAAGATCGTGCGTATAAATCTCTACAAACTGGTATCAGAGCCGAGAGGGTGCAGAGATGGTGTCAACGAAAGTAGAGCTCGAAAGATTTGATGGCAAAGGTGACTTTGCGCTTTGGAAACAAAGAATGAAGGCTATTCTGGTTCAGATGAAAGTGGCGAAGGCTTTGGTCACCAATGGTATCCCAGCAACTGTGCCTGAGGCTGAGAGGGAAGAGATGCAGGAAATGGCTTACAGCACATTGATCCTTCATCTCGGTGACAAGGTCCTAAGGGAAGTATCCAAGGAGAAGACTGCCGCAGCTGTGTGGTTGAAGTTGGAGGCCCTGTACATGACCGATACTCTGACAAATCGGATCTACTTGAAGGGCAAGCTGTTTGGATTCAAGATGGATGGAAGTAAGTCCATTGATGAACATCTTGATGATTTTGCTAAAATTGTTATTGATCTTGAGAACATTAAGGAGAAGATTGAGGATGAGGATCAGGCCATTATGGTGCTGAATGCTTTGTCTCCCTCATATTCTACTCTAGTGGATACAATGAAGTATTCAAGGGAAACTCTATCTATGGAGGAAGTTCTGGCAGCCCTGAAACAGAAGCAATTGGAGATGAAACCCAAGAAGGATTCTGCTGATGGTCTGGTGGCTTATGGAGGCTTTCACAAGAAAGGTTTTCAGAAGAAGCATAAGTCCCAGAAGTTCAATGATAGGGATAAGGCCAGTACTAGTTCCAGTTCTACTCAAGAACAGAAGAAGCACACCTGTTTCTTCTGTCACAAGCCTGGTCATTGGAGGAAGGACTGCCCTGAGAGGAAAAAGAAGGAAACTCCCAAGGGTGTTGCTGCTTTGGCTGAAGACTCTTATGAGAATGCTGAGGCCCTAACAGTGACTCAGACCTCTTCATCTAGTAGATGGATATTAGACAGTGGGTGCTCATATCATATGACACCTCACAAGGAATGGCTGATGGAGTTTCAATCTCAAGACAAAGGAACAGTGCATTTGGGAAATGATAAAGCTTGCAAGATGATGGGAATAGGCATCATCTGGATGAAATTGGAAGATGGACCTAAGGTAAAAATTTCAGGAGTAAGGTATGTTCCTGAACTGAAAAGAAATTTAATTTCTTTAGGCATGTTAGAAGCACATGGTTGCATCTTTAAAGCAGAAAATGGTGAAATAAAAGTGTATAAAGATGATGTGCTGAAATTGAAAGGAAAAAGGCAGAATGGCATATATGTGTTAGAAGGATATCCTGATGTGATCAATAGTGTGGATTACACTGAATCTGACAAAGATAGAACTGTATTATGGCATTTAAGACTAGGACACTTAGGCCAAATTGGCTTAACTAAGTTACATGATCAAGGCTGTTTTGGCAATGATCATATAGACAAACTTAAGTTTTGTGAAAACTGTGTTCTAGGTAAATCAACTAAATTGAGTTTTGGTAAAGGTAAACATGTTACCAAGGAAAAACTTGATTATATACATTCTGATCTTTGGGGACCAACAAGGGTTCAATCCCATAGTGGTAAAAGATATTTTATGTCTCTCATTGATGATTTTACCAGAAGATCTTGGGTATTTTTCTTAGCACAGAAATCAGAGGCCTTTGAAACTTTCAAGGACTGGAAAATGATGGTGGAAAATCAATCTGGCAGGAAGGTAAAGTATCTTAGGACTGATAATGGACTGGAATACTTAGACGGTGCCTTTCTTAATTTCTGTAAAGAATGTGGCATTGTTAAACACCATACTGCCCCAGGTAATCCTCAACAAAATGGTTTGGCTGAAAGGTTTAATAGGACTATCTTAGAAAGAGTAAGATGCATGTTATTACAATCTGGTTTGCCTAAAGTATTTTGGGCAGAAGCTGCTCATACTGCCTGTTATCTGATAAATAGAAGTCCCTCTTCTGCTTTGAACTTTAAAACTCCTATGCAAGTGTGGACTGGTTGTTTAGATGATTATGATAGGCTTAGGATATTTGGTTGTGCTGCTTATGCAACAGTGAAGCAGGGGAAACTAGAACCTAGAGCATTAAAATGTTTGTTTTTGGGTTATCCTGATGGGGTGAAAGCATATAAGCTTTGGTGTTTAGAAGATGGGCATAAGAGGGTTATTATCAGTAAAGATGTTAGATTTGATGAATCCACATTTCCTTATAATAAAAATGCTAAACAGTTGGAACCAAACTTGGAAAATGTTGAACATGCTGAAATTACTGTTAATACTGAAAATGAGGTTCATACTGAAAATGTTGAAAATGAAGTTGCTGATGTTGTGCCTAGAACTGATGGTATTAATCTTGAGGTGGAGCTTGAACAACATGTTACTACAACTGCTGATATTGAAAATTAGGATGAAGGTAATTTAGAGGATCCTAATGAGAATGATCAAATAACTGGTGAGGAAGGTGATTTCTGGTTAACTAGAGATAGACCTGCTAGAAATAGAAGAGCACCTGTTAGATATGGTTTTGAGGATCTAGTAAATTATGCTTGCAATGTGGCTGAAAGTATTTCTAACACAGAACCTGAGAATTATAAAGATGCAGTGAATAGTAGTGAAGGAAAACAGTGGTTAAAAGCTATGAAGGATGAGATGGATTCCTTGTGGAAGAACAAGACTTGGGAAATCATAGACAGACCTCACAAGGCAAGATTGGTTGGCAGCAAATGGATTTTCACTAGGAAGGAAGGAATTCCAGGAGTGGAAATGCCGAGACTCAAAGCAAGGTTGGTTGCAAGAGGTTTTACTCAAAAGGAAGGTATTGATTTTAATGAAATATTTTCCCCAGTGGTAAAACATAGATCAATTAGGATCATGTTAGCTTTGGTTGCATATTTTGATTATGAACTAGAGCAACTTGATGTTAAAACAGCTTTTTTGCATGGTAACCTTGATGAGACTATATATATGAGACAACCAGAGGGATTTGTTGTTGGTGATCCTGAAAATAAAGTTTGCTTGCTAAAAAGATCATTATATGGACTTAAACAATCACCTAGATTATGGTATAGGAGATTTGATGAGTTCATGATTAACTGTGGCTTTAAAAGATCTGACTTTGATTGGTGTATTTATCGTAAACATGTACAAGGTGAATCTGAGATTTATTTACTATTGTATGTGGATGATATGCTAATTGCTAGTCATGATATTAATGCTATTAACAAGTTAAAAGTGCAGTTAAGTGTTAATTTTGAGATGAAGGATTTTGGTGGAGCAAAGAAAATTCTGGGAATGCAGATTAAGAGGAACAGAAAAGAGAAGAAACTGTTTCTGTGCCAAACTGATTATCTGACAAAGGTAATAGAGAAGTTTGAGATGAGTAATGCAAAGCCAGTTCTTACACCAGTTCCTGGACATTTCAAGTTGAGCAAGGATCAGGAACCTCAGACCAAAGAAGAACAAGCCTATATGGACAAGGTGCCTTATTCAAATGCAGTAGGATGCTTGATGTATGCTATGGTCTGCACAAGACCAGATATAGCCCATGGAGTGAGTATTGTTAGCAGGCATATGGCTAATCCAGGGAAATATCATTGGCAAGCAGTCAAGTGGCTATTGAGGTATATCAAAGGGACTTTGGGAAAAGGACTGTTGTTTGGAAAGGAGCAAGTCAGTTCAGAGATTATACAAGGTTTTGTGGACTCAGACTATGCAGGGAATGTGGACACAAGAAAGTCACAAACAGGACTGGTATTTACAGTGTTTGGGACTGCAGTGTCATGGAAGGCCAATCTTCAAAAGGTGGTAGCTTTATCTACAACTGAGGCAGAGTTCATGGCAATAACTGAGGCTGTCAAGGAAGCTTTGTGGATGAAGGGACTTCTTACAGAGTTGGGTCATGGCCAGAGTTGTGTGAAGGTGCATAGTGATAGTCAGGGTGCCATTCATCTGTCAAAACATCAAGTGTTTCATGAAAGGTCCAAGCACATTGATGTGAGGATGCATTTTGTGAGGGATGTGGCTGACACTGGAGAAGTTCAAGTGGTGAAGATAGGTACAAAGGACAACCCTGCTGATATGTTGACAAAATCAGTGCCAAGTGATAAGTTTGAGTATTGCTTGGAGCTGATTGGGTTGAAGGATGAACCCTAGAGCAGGATGAGAGGAGAGGTACAATCAGTGGCTTTGAAGTGATTAAGAATCAAGGTGGAGAATTGTGGTTTGATTCTGCAATCACTGGAGGATATTGGTAATAGTACTGGAAGAGCTGAAGACCAATTTGAGTTTTGTGCGCGATTTGGGCTGGAAGCCGATCGGAGGTCCGAGTGGGGAAGGTCGGGCAGCCGACCGGAGGTCCGAGCTGGAAGGTACATCAAACTTTACATTACACTTACAAGAGCATGTCTTTCAGCCACAGATTACAGAACACCTCCGGAAATTAAAGTTTGAAATGAAAGAAAAGAATTGATTGCTACCTGTTTTCAGGAGCAGCTAGTGCTGCGCATTCAAAGTATTTCGAGGCTCTATCTCGTTCACGATGAAACTGCCACAAAACTTTGGCATACTGCAACAATATTTCCCCATTACGAGGATCGGCTACAGTGCACCTGTACAAGTAATCCTCAGCTCCCTCCAGATCTCCATTTGACTGTAAGCAATCATAACGAAACATTACTAATCAGACATCAACCGAGTTCTACACAAACATGACACTTTTCAAATGACTCTAAATTTTTAAACTGTTTGATCCTTTTGTATGGTGAACAGTCCAAAATCAATTATCTCGTATAAAGAGTCACAGACACTGATTTCTACAAATAATCAGTAAAAGCTAAGATACAAACTCACCAGCAGCAATTGAGCTTCTTTTCTCAAATTAGCTGCAACAACATTACCATGACTCCCGTTGACCAAATCTCCACCAATCAGAAACTCCACATCCTTTTTGGGCGACAAAAAAAAACTATTTTTTATTGTACAACGACTAGCCTGTAAAAATTGACAGTCCAAGCAAGACCTGGCAGAAGAATACTACGCGCGCGCCGTCCAGGCCAATCCTGAAGTTGGCAAGATTATGTCACAATATGCAAGATTGATATGAGAACTATATCATGATCAAGTTAAAGCTGTCTCTTACTTTGAGCGTGCAGTCGAGCTTGCTCCAGAAGATTGGTACGTATAATGCTTTTGTTAGGATGGAATTCAGATTCTATGAACCCTAATTAGTTAAACTCTTACCCTTTATTGATTATTAGAGCCCAAAAAGTTCATACAAGCATGCCTAGTAAATCAAGTCCTAACGTCACTCAAATATTACAAAGTATATGTAACCCAATATAACAGTATCAATCCAAGCAACCAGTTTAGGACTTCCCTGGATCAATCGGACGAGAAAGTCAGTTGCTCCACCCTACCCGAGTAGAAGCCTCCGCAGGAACCCTCCTGTAAGGATTTAGTAATCCTAATTTGTGCTCCTTAGGATAGATAAGCAAGCCAATGAGTCCTAGAGTCTGTAATATTGTCCTTTGGGATCATGTATAGATTTTCTAGGCATGCAGGTCCAGTCGGAAGTGAAGGATTTGCAACAGAAGTGCTGCTGATCAGAAGAAGGAAGAACTAGACAGAATTGGTCAAAACGATAGCGTTATGGAGAAGTGAGAAAAGTGGGAAAAGTTGTTATTTCAGTTGGAGTAGCACGGCGTCGTATCTTCAAAGCGCGAGCGTTTCTTTGAGTTCGGAGCAGAGCGCAATGTTTCACTAAGCAAACGGTGTCGTTTCCCTCGTCTTCTTCCTTCAGTATATAACAAAGTCCGAATTGGGGATTAGGTCAACTCATTCGATTCAATACACAGAGCAAAATTCAGAACGATCATCGAAGCTGTGAAGGGTTGGGTTCTACTAGGTTAACCGACGAGCACTCTCGGACGTTTGCCCTAAGGTATTGGAGCCGTACTCGGTCTTCATCGTCAGGCGCCATTGCGGATTGACAGAGACGACTGGCTGAATAGCTGGAGTCGTCGCCCTTCATCGTTCTTCGGCTCAACACGGTTCAGGGGAGTCCTTTGTTCTCTTTTGAGTCTTAGTTCACATTGGTATTAGTCCAATTGTGTAGGATAGTTGATTAGGGTCATTGGCTTGCTTTAGGACATTGTAATTGTGCAAGAACTCTTTGGGAATCATTAGTGAATGTTGGGCGAGTCTCCCCTCTGAGACTCTAAGCAGTAGGGTAACTGAAACTTGTAAAAAGTCCTGGTGTCTTTACTTTGTTGTTTCCATTTTATTGTTCTTGCCAATCTAACAATTCTTAAAAGACTTGACCTAAACTGAGACTTAACCTAATTGAACTTGTTGAAGTCTTATGCAACCTATTACAATGTGGTATCAGAGCAAATTTGGTTGTTTCTTGGTGTTGCTTGACCTATAATTTTAGTTTCTTACAAACCAATTGAGCACATAGTTAGTTCCTTGGCTGATAAGGGTCCTAACTGTTTCTGCTGTGCTAGATACACCTAACTTGGTGTTGCTTCTATTTGACTCAGGAAATATGGCTGAACCAGTGAAGGTCACTCCCTTCGATGGATCATCAGATTTCACTATGTGGAGAGTCAAATGAAGGCTATACTTATCAAGGAAAAGTGCTGGGATGTCGTGGAAGGAGATTGGTAAGAAGGAGCCACAGGTAGATACAAAAAGAAGCTCAGTGACCTAGCCCACTTTGAGATCATGCTGAGACTCTCAAATGATGTGGCTAGGTTAAGTGGTTAGTCATACTGACCCTAAAAAGCTATGGGATGCCTTAGAGTCTATTTTTCTTGCTAAGTCTTTGCCTAATAGGATATCTCTTTTGTGTAAATTGTTTACTTACAAAATGGATACTTCTATAACTTTGCAAGAAAATCTTGACATTTTTCTGAAAATGACCCAAGAACTTAAAAGGTGTGATGATGACATTAAACAAACACATCAAGCAGTGATATTGTTAAACTCTCTTCCCCCTCAGTTTGAAACTCTCAAGGATGTCATTCAATATGGCAGGGATGATCTAAACATGGGTAAGATCATGTCTGCCATTGTTCAAAAGAATGAATCCTTGGAGGTTTTCAAATGGCAAAAATCAGACTAAGGGTGAGCCTAAAGTCTGAGGTCATGATGGCTAAGGCTAAATTCAGACCTAAGAACAAAAATAAGAAGTTTAACAAACCTCCCCAAACAAATGGTAATCCTCCTGCCAACAACCTTGCTGGCAGAAGTCAAGAATACCTATCTAAAAAGTGCACTCACTGTGGGAGGGTGGGTCATCTGGTTAATACCTGTTTTAAGAAGAAAAATGAGCAAAAAGAAAAGAATGCTAAAGACAATCAAAATGGTGTTAATATGCTTGAAATGGGACCTCAATATAGGAATGAACGTTTGTTTGTTCTGGGTCTATGTGTGATTCTGATTGGATTCTTGACTCTGGGTGTACCATGCATGCTTGCCATCATAAATCTATTTTTGCATCTATGAAGCATGTTAATGGAGGAGAAGTTATGTTAGGGGATCATACATCTCTTAAAATTAAAGGAATAGGAACTGTGCCTATTACGTTGCATGATGGAGTGACTAGAGTACTTACAAATGTTAAATGGGTGCCAAACTTAAGGAGAAACTTGTTGTCTGAATCTGAGTTTGACAAAATGAGATGCCATATAATAACCTTCAATGGAATTAGAGAAATATCTAAGGATGGAAATGTCTTAATAAAAGGGGTTAACAGGGGAGGCTTATATCATGTGATTACCTCTTCTGAAATTAATATTTCTAAGGCTATAACTGAGTCTGATAACCTCACAAAAATATGGCATGCTAGGCTGGGTCATATAGGCAACAAGGGACTGCATTATCTGCATAAGCATGGACTGATTGACTGTGTGCCTTCCAAACTGTTATTCTGTGAAAGCTGTATGTATGGAAAGAAAAATGCTCATAACTTTAAGAGATCATCTTTTACTGTTAATAAGCCTTTAGAATATGTTCATTCTGATTTATGGGGCCCTGCCCAAGTTTTACCTATAGGTGGTAGAAACTGTTTTCTTTCTATGATTGATCATTATTCTAAGAAAGTTTGGTTGTATCTGATAAGATCCAAAGATGACTTCTTCAGGTTGTTTAGCTCTTCCACAGTCTCATTATGAAGTAGTTTTTCTGTCTCAATTTCGCATTTCAAAGCATCCACAATATTGAGTAGGTCTACCTCTCTTCGTTGAAGGGCGGCATTCTTTGTCTTTAGATCATCAATTATCTCAGGATGCTCGCCTTGACTTGTCTCAATCTGGACTTTCAGTGTAGACACCACAGCAAGTAATTCACATTTTTTAGCAGTAAGTTCAGTTCGTTCACCTTTCAGTTCAATCAGTTGGGCTTTAAGGACAGTGATGGTTTGTTGTTGTTCCTTCTTATGGATTCTAAGAGCGGATGCTTCTTTCAAAAGCTCTTCCTTTTCCCTTTTTATTTCTGCAAGGGTGCTGCTATGCTTCTTGTTTCGCTCAACTTCAATCACTCATTGTTGAAGCAGCTCCTTCTAATTGTCAGTAATTTCTTCCTCGGTGATTTCTTCGTCATCACTGCAGTTGAAGGTCAGAGCCATCTCTTTGGTCATTGGTTCTCCTAGGGCAAAAGATTCATTAGATATGTCGAGGACTCTCGTGTTGAAATCAGCTATGGTCTCATCCTCTTGCATTCTCAGACTCTCGAATTTTGAAGTAACTGTCTCCATCCTAGATATCTTGACCTCAGTTGTACCTGATGAGTGATTATTTGCATGATGTTTGATGAACAAATTCACATACTTTGAGTTCCATATCCATGTAATTTTATGCAGATTTGATGGTTTTACTTAGTATTTCAGTGGCAAATCAATTTGAGATCAATTTGAGAAGTAAATGGCAAAATAGCAAAAGAAGAGCTCGGACCTCCGAGGGGCTACCGACCTAAATTGCTCAAAAACACTCGTGCATCCGAGGGGCCATCCGACCGTGTATCCGACCTTCTTCTTGCGCAAAAAGCAAAGCATGCGACCGGCCAGCCGAACTCCAATCGTCCGGACCTCCGCCCGGCCAGCCGACCTCCCCATGCCCGACCTCCACTCCTCAGCCGCTCGGCCATCCATGCTTCAGCCCGGCCATCCACTCGCATACCCGACGTTTCTTCCATGCGTCCGCTCGGCTCCCCGACCTAAAACCCTAGCATTTAATTCCTTTCATCGAGTAGTGTGAGCTTCATTGGGACACAAGGAGGCCATTGAATATTGAAAAGCTGCATTGAGAAACAGAGAGTCAAGTACGAACAACACTATAGAAAGAACACATCAGTGAAGAAATATCATCAGACCTAATCGGAGAAAATCATAGAAGATACTTGGCCACAGCAGCAACATTCACAGAAGAAGTTCATCATCAGGGTTTCTCTTAACCTCTTGTACTTCAATTTTATTTAGCTGTTGTTATGTATCAACTCACCATGAGTGAGTAGTCTGCTTATTGGGATCCAATGGATCCCCAGAAACATCATCAGTTGTAACACATGTCTTTTATATGATTATGATTTCGTTTCTTTACATTAGATATGAATAGTTCAATTCATACAACCTGTATTTGGTATTTTCGCGAGATATCAATAATGTTTGTATGTGAATTGTTTGCATCTATTGTCTGTGTTTGCAGTAGCATATCACAGTAGGTTTACATAGTTGCATGATAGGCGAGAAGCGAAAGTTGAGTCTATGCATGTAATGAGATGAAATCTGATAGGCGAGAAGCGAAAGTTGAGTCTTGATGATTTGTGCATCTAGTTTTATTATTATGCGAGAAGCGAAAGTTGAGCATGTAATAAAGCAAATGACCTAGGGAAATAATTCACTATCATTTATTAAGATCTACTGTTAGGCAAGAAGCGAAAGTTGAGTCTGCAGTAATTTGTGTTATAATTTGTCTGTTTCTGGGGAAGTCATTGATTCCCAATGTTTCATCATTCTGAAAAACAACCAAACAACAACCGCATGCAACAACAAATCAAACCTTAAATTCTGTATAAATCATTTCACTGTTTCTTTTATTTACTCTACTGTACTGCACTTTTATTTCAAACCCCCCCCCCCCCATTTCAGTACTGATATAAACAACTATTTACAGAAAGTAGCAAACTAGTTCCCTGTGGATTCGACCTGAGTCACACTCAGATTATTTGTTTGATCGCGAGTTGCATTACAATCACTACATTTACAACCGATCAGTACCTTCATGAGCGGTTCTTAGTATTTCCCAAGCCTTCTTAGCAACTTCACATGTAGAGATCATTTTGAAGTTCTTCCCATCAACTCCTGAGAATATGGCATTCATTGCTTTGGAGTTTGTGGCTTCAGCATTCTTATGGACCTCGGTCCACTTGTCTTTAGCAGGAAGGCTAACATTGCCCTCTTTGTCAGCACTCACTGGGTGTATCCATCCGTGTTCAACAGCTTCCCACACTAATTCATCCTGTGACTTCAGGAATGCCTTCATACGCACTCTTCAGTAGCCGTATTTGTTTCCTTTAAGTAGCGGAGGTCGCGTGATATTCTGCCCTTCTCTTAAATCCATCTCAACACCTTTCGAACCTTACTCTGTATGTTGAGTATTTGCTCTGATACCAATTGAAATCTTCCCGTGGTGATTGAGATGTTGTTCTAGTCGAGTTCAGAACAATATCTAAAACAACTTATGCGCTAAATAACGTAAAGCGGAAAATAAACGACCGCAAAGTTGTTACCCAGATCGGCGTTAACAAGCCTACGTCTAGGGGCTGTCACTTAGCCCGGTGGATAGAAATTCACTAATAATGAGTATTGCGAGTACAGGGTTTTATGTTTACAGAGTACCTCTTAAACAACCTGAGCCTCGGACACTCTAGCAATCACAATCTAGGTCTCCCCTAGATTTGAGCTCCTCCGCCATATCCACCAATATGATCCTTCGTGAGAATAAGCGCCTTCTTCCGAACGCGCAGCTTAGAACGCAGTGCGTATATCTTGAGCATTGTTCTACTATCAATCTGTTGAGCACCAGCACAGATTGAATCCGAGCGCCGTGAGTAATCAGTGACGATTAGTTCACCGGCCGTTTGCCTCCTCTCTTCAGTGAGTATGAGCGTGAATTGTATCTCCGTAAGTGCTGACTAATACCTAAGCATTAGTCTTACTTATATAGAGTGGTAGAAATCCTAGAGCGAGTAGGATTCCTAAACAAACCCGCCTATATCTTTTAGGAAATCTTTCCTAATAACTTGCGCATATCTATTGAGATAATCTTTCGTTTAAATCTTCAATCTTGATTAGGCAATCTTCGATTATCTTCTCGACTAAGGTAACTTCAAGCGCAAGCAACCGACTCCAAGGATCTCTTCGATAATCCATAAGCACCGACTTGCCAAAACTGATCTTGAGAATATCTCTAGGCGAAGTTGTGCTACGTCGGTTGAAACAATTTTCCAAAACTAAATTTGGAAACTTCCAACTTCTGTCCTTCTAGATGCGACCACCTTGATCTTCAACGGTCGGCTGTGTTTCCTAATCTGAACTAGGAAACATTCTGTCTGCTCCAACTTGTTTCAGGACAGTTGTCTCTTCTAGTCTTGAACAACAGCTTGAACAACTATACTAAGTTTTGCCAAACAACATGCCATAAAACTAACAAAAGTCCACGCTACCATCACCATCCGTGTCCATTAAATCGAAGAACTGACGAACTAGACTCTGAACTTGTCTAGATGAGTTTTCGTAGTAACCGATAGCTTCTTCTCGCGTGCAATGGAAATCCATATTAAGTGTAGTTTTGATGAAAATAAAAAATGGAAGGGATGGTTGAGTTGTGGAGAGATGTTTGTATAGATATAGTAAAGACCAACTTATCTATAATTAGTCTGCTTGATTTTTTTGATAGGATTTTAGTGTGCTTGATTTAAGTTTTAATAATATGCTGAAATTTCCCAGTGTGTTTAAACTATTAAATGACAAATATATTTAAGAGGGGTTTTCCAACAGGGACAACATACAGTTGGTGCCAATAGAAAGATGCATTTTCTCATTGTATTCCGAGAGTCCGGTTCCGTGAGAGACCATTTACGGTGAGAAATGAGAACACTTATGGACCGGACATTTGGTGTGATCAATGACCAATATTTCTCTTGTTATTCGTCCGAATTTGTCGTTAAAAACGATTAAATAATTGTTAAAGGGTAGTGAACGGCGGCTCGGTGACTCGGCGACGACTCACAATTGGAATCGCTACGCTGCCGGAGAAAAACCAGTCCGATCCGATTTCCTTGGGGAAGATGAAGGTGTCCCGCGCCCCATGCTGATATTACGTTCTCCGCGCCCAAAGAAGACATTAACTGGTTAATGTCTTCTTTGAGCGTGGTGTTAATGTCTTGTTTGGGCACGGTCACTTGAGATGCTACACATTATTCTTTGAAAAGCTACGAATTATGTATATAATTACTACGAATTATCCATTGAAAAGGTACCAAAACATGATTACTACGATTTATCCTTTGAAAAGGTACAAATTATCCTTTGAAAAGGTACCAAATAGAATACATTGAATTTTGTATGTAATTCTAGGAATTATAAATTATAATTCGTAGCTTTTCAAAAGATTATTCGTAGCACGGCTACGCGCTCCACGCTCACATTAAGTGAGCCGCACCCAATTCAGACGTTAACAAATGAATGTAAAGGCTGGGTGCGTCGTTAATGTGAATGTTGAGCGCGCAGCAAGTCCGATTATTGTTCATCTTCCCCAAAACGCAAACGTCGACTGGTGTCGACTGATGCCGACGAATTGTCCGATTCC
The DNA here is from genome assembly GCA_033675215.1 of Rhodiola kirilowii. Classification (NCBI taxonomy): domain Eukaryota; kingdom Viridiplantae; phylum Streptophyta; class Magnoliopsida; order Saxifragales; family Crassulaceae; genus Rhodiola; species Rhodiola kirilowii. The sequence continues at coordinate 5,930,293 of CM066194.1, forward strand.
GAGCAGTGCGATGCGATTTCCATGGGCGATGACGAAGGTTCTCATTTCGATCGTGGCCAACCGAACGCCTAACGCCGCATGGATTGATTAACGATTAGGTTTAATTAATTACTAATTTACCCTTTAAACATAATTAAAACGCTGATTGTCCGAATAAGTTAGCCTTGATTAACCGTCATTAGATTACTAATCTAATGGTCATTAACACTTCTCATTTCTCACGAAAGATGTCACTTCTCATGTGATCTTTATTCTAGTTTTGACCAAATATATATATTACTTGGGCTGATTTGTGTTAAATCTCATTATGTATGAGAAACTTGGAACCAATGTAGTTCGTTGATTTGAAAAATTGAACGGATCTGATTATATATAAATATTAATGATAAAATATATGTTATCTGATTTTATTAATTAAAAACAATTAATTGAGGGCAAATCGGGGAACAATTAAACTAATTTAATTAATCAATCCCATGTTTTTAGCGATTCGTTGATAACTTTTTTATAATTAATATGACAACACAATTCCCGATTTTTTGGATGAATATGAGAGTCAGAATTTATAGTTCTGAGTTGGATGCGTACCACATGCGCGAGATCGCGACAAGGGATGAGCGAGACGGAAACAAGCGAGAAAATGAAGGAAATTAACTAAAAAACAAGTCTTGTTTACACTATTTATGGGACTAGAAAAAAGTACAGTACAAATTATGGCAATAAAGAAAGTGTCATAGATTGGGTTTCAACTGTCGATTTTATAATTATTAAGGATTTTGCAATATAAAATTTGCATGTATTACAAGTGTATAGAACGAAAAATTAAATTTATTAGTATTAGAGTTTGTTAGTCAAAGTTGATATGAAAGAAAAGAGTAATAATTTTTTTTTTGGAAATGATTTCTCAATTTGCACTGAATATAATGCTTAATTACTTGTGTCGGAAAACGTTCATCGTCCTACTTACTTAAATATAAACAAAAACATTGACAAATAAAAATAAGTGTCTAACTACGTACTCTTGAAAAATTTCCAAAATATTATAAATAGGACACAACAATATGAAACGATTTCATAACAAAAGAGAAAAACCTGAAATAAATATATAGAAAGCCTCAAAACTTTTATAGCCATATGGCCAAATCATCTTCATCTGCTACTATCCATTTCCTTATAGTTTGCATTTTGTTAGCGACTTTCTTCTGTACCATCCAATGTAAGTAATAATTTGATTCATCTTTCTTCGACAAAAAAAGATTACTATTTAGTAGTAATAATTTACTAGCCATGCCATCGATGTCATCTAGCTAGCTCTATAACATGTCATATGTAATTTATCTCTCTCTCAGGTGGGGATATTGATGATGTGAATGGTGGTGATTTTATGCCAAATTTGTTTGGAGGATCCACTAAATCTAACCCTTATTCGGACGATCCACTAAACGTCGTCCTAAACCTTGTCGCATGAGATTGGTCTATTATAGGGTACAGTACTGCTGTCGTGGGACAATAGCACCCGAATGCTTCACAAGGCGGTCAAGATGTAGACAATCTTGCGGCCGCGCGTGGTAATTACAGTATATCAAATAAACAGATTCTGTTTGGAATGTAGTACACATCAAATAAAGACATACATCGTCCTGTTTGAAATGTTATGTTTTTTGAAATGTAGTCTATCAAATAAAGACATCCATCAATAATCCTATTTTGGAATGTTATGGGATAGTCAACAAGAAATAAAATATAAAGATATGAAGTCTTATAAATATTGTTATTGAATCGGATGATTCTTAATTCATAATAAATTTTGGCCTAACCATGCGAAAGCACAAATAAGTCGCATTGTTGTCTTGGCATGTATGATAATTGAATGTTCTATAAATTTCATGTTTAATGCAAGATGAATTTCGAAGGTTAAGCTAATAAAATCGGCGATCAAAGATAGATGATTAATTGACATTTTTCGAAATTGAGGAGATCCGAACCAATCTTCTGAAGTTCATAGAGGTGTCATCTGGTGTCTGTTGAAGATGATTCGTATATGTATAGAAAGCTAATTGAATTTTCTATAACTTTTATGTTCACTTAAAGATAAAATTTAGAAGTTAAGTTAATAAAAACAGCGATCGAAAATAGATGACTGATCGAAGTTTGCTGAAATCAAGGGGTGAGAGCCAACTTTTGGAAGCTCATAGAGACGTCATGCGGTGTCCGTTGAAGATAATCTATATATGGATATAAATCTAATTGAATGTTATATAACTTTTATGTTTACTACGAGGTGAAATTAGGAGGTTAAGCTCAGAAAAATTGCAACCGAAAATAGGTGTTTAATCAAAATTATTCAAAAAAAAAATTTGGGCTCAATTGTGAGAGGGGTCCCGGAACCCCTCGGGACATGGCTGCATCCACCACTGCCTATCAAGCTTGAAGGCTTTTACAGGAAGCAACCGGGGAGTTTTATATTGCATCATGTGCGTGTTTTGTAGTTGTTGTTGGTTGTCCCTTTATTTACTTTGCTGAGTCTGATGTACAATTGTCTTGTGTTATTTATTGTAGATGTTAATTGTAGTAAATCAGGAGTTGTCGAATTGTATCAACTAGTTGGGATTCCTGGTAGATATTATGTTTTTGTTTACGTGTGTTGGTCCCTCCCCAAGGTATTTTGTTGTTTAGTCTCTTTGTCATTTACATTATTAAAAAAAAGACGGAACAAACCTTTAAAAAAATTATTTTGTAATTATCGATTTAAATAATGGATAAATTAATAGGCCAGGTACCAGGGTAATAATTTCAAATTTTCTTTGGTCAACATACACCAAAAGAATCATTGTGTGGTGTTCATTCTGTTTCAGTTTTTCTGGGTTTTGCAAGATCAGTTTTTTGGGTGGATTGATCCAATGCTGCAGACGGCACCTTCTCTGGATGTGTATACATCGGCTAGGGTTGACGGAGGAGGGGGTGAAGATGGGGATTTACAGAGATCGGTGACCATTGGGGATAAGATTGATGCTCTTGGGAGTGCCGATTTCACGTTTGAGGAGAGTGGCATGGGCTTGATTGAGGAGAAGAGTGAAGAGGCGGAGGAATCAGAACAGGATGTGGAGTTTATGATTGGTGGAGATTTGGTCAACGGGAGTCATGGTAATGTTGTTGCAGCTAATTTGAGAAAAGAAGCTCAATTGCTGCTGGTGAGTTTGTATCTTAGCTTTTACTGATTATTTGTAGAAATTAGTGTCTGTGACTCTTTATATGAGATAATTGATTTTGGACTGTTCACCATACAAAATGATCAAACAGTTTAAAAACTTTAGAGTCATTTGAAAAAGTGTCATGTTTGTGTAGAACTCGGTTGATGTCTAATTAGTAATGTTTCGTTATGATTGCTTACAGTCAAATGGAGATCTGGAGGGAGCTGAGGATTACTTGTACAGGTGCACTGTTGCCGATCCTCATGATGGGAAAATATTGTTACAGTATGCCAAAGTTTTGTGGCAGCTTCATCGTGACCAAGATAGAGCCTCGATATACTTTGAACGCGCATCGCTAGCTACTCCTGAAAACAGGTCAGAATAATTTATTTTATTTTATTTCAAACTTTAATTCCGGAGGTGTTCTGTAATCTGTGGCTGAAAGACCTGCTCTTTGTAAGTGTAATGTAAAGTTTGATGTTCGTGCCTTCGACAGTTTCTTTTGCTGTTTTCAGTGATGTTCTAGGAGCATATGCAAGCTTTCTATGGGAAATAGAAGTGGATGAGGGTAACGATGAAGATACCTTTGTGGAGGAGCCACTGAGCTCTTCTGTGGAGCCAGTTGGCGCTAGTACTAACATTGAGGAGTATTACAGGAAAATGGTTGAAGTAAACTCTTCTGATCCTTTATTCCTGAAAACCTACTCTCAGTTTTTGTATCAGGTACAGTTGTCCTCCTCCTGAATCATTTACCTTCGCCTGTTGAAATTCACACTATGCACCTTTACAATTTGAATGTCATTCATGCCTTGCGCTACGAGAAAATATTTTTATTGTATAAAAACTACCCTGTAAAAATTTACAGTCCAAGCAAGACCTTCATGGGGCAGAAGAATACTATGCGCGCGCCATCCAGGCCAATCCTGAAGATGGCGAGATTATGTCACAATATGCAAGATTGATATGGGAACTACATCATGATCAAGTTAAAGCTGTCTCTTACTTTGAACGTGCAGTTGAGCTTGCTCCTGGAGATTGGTATAATGCTTTTTCCCCGATTTACAAGATGCCACACATCTGAATGAGTTTCTTTTAAATTAGCTCGTGCCTTATTCACATTTATGTCTGCTTTCTGTGTCCAGTGATGTTACAGCTGCATATGCTAGTTTCCTTTGGGATATTGGTGAAGATGAAGAAGAAGAGGAACATGTAGCTCAGGCATAGCATTTGTTGCTAGTTAGTTAAGGAAAGTTATAACTGCTGCAGGCTGAAGCCTCAAGTCTCCGGCCACATGAACGTGGAAATGATTGAAGGTTCACCGTTCACACCATTGATTCAATTCCACAGGAATATTACAAGTAAATTATGATCCATAGATGAAGTTGATATCCTCTTGAATCTTTGATCCATTATGTATTTAGCAAACAAACCTGAATATTAATTTCTGGTAGTTGCCAAGTTCAAATAAATAATAAATTTTTTTATTAAAAAGGAATGGATCGGACAAATCTGCAAAAGAAAATTCACTTTGACTCCATCATGAAACTCTTACGATTTTTGTTGTTGTGGGTTTACATCGATAATACATGAAATACAACACATTTCTTGGGTACACATCTATTTCTAGTCCATTTGAAGCGCAGGCCACACATAGGCACCACCCCGGATTTTGAACTTGAGCTTGAATCATTGGTTGAAGCACATGCCAACTCACACCTCTCACTTTAAACCCACGAGTTGACACCACTCCATGGTAAGGGCATAGCAAAGCATGTAAGCGTCCACAAGGGACGAGGAAGAGGAAAGAAAAAATATAAGAAAACATATGCATTGATAGAGGAAGAGGTCCACACCATAAGGTGTGACTAGGAAAACCCACACAAAATTATGGAAGGAAAATTACATGGGTGAGGCTTGAACCTTCCACTTTATGGATGCAGAGTTTTTTTTGGAAATGACCCAAAATGAGTTTCAAATATTAGAAATGACCCACGTGAGTTTGCCCTTTCAAAAATGACCTATTTTTAATAAAATCGGATTCCCAGGAACCAGTTTTTTACGATTTCCCAAAAACCGGTTCCTGGAAATCTGGTTAGTTACGATTTCTCTAAAAACCAGATCTTGGTGATCTGGTTAGTTACTTTTTCCAACTAACCGGAACTCGTGGACCCGGTGTGTTGCGTGGATGCCACGTAAAACCGGATCGCGAGGATCCGATTATTTTCAAAATATGAATCAACAGTCTTCTTTCTCCTCATTCTCGAACCAAGCCCTGATATCATCCGTCACCGTACTTCCAACCACGTCTGTCGTCATTCGTCCCCATCCGACCACGTCCGTCCCCGTCATCGTCCGTCCGACCGTCTTCAACCGATTGATATTGTTGATTGTTTGAAAAAATTTAGCATTATTGTTCGATCATAGTTGATTGATATTGTCCAACGGATATTAAAATCTTCATGATTGATATTGTTCAATTTTGGTTGTTGTTGAATTTTTTTTTTTTTTTTTTTGATTGAGTGCTTTAGCACTAAAGTTGCAGCATCTGTTCTTTTTTTTTGGATGCGCAGATAGGGACTTGAACCCAGGATCCTCATGCCCGGGTGGAGCGCTCAACCAGTGAGCCAACTCACTTTGCCCTGGTTGTTGTTGAATTGGTATTGTTGAATTTGTTGTTGTCTGATATTGTTTTGATATATGTGTTGATATTGGTTCATATTGTGGATATCGTCAAATTTTTTGTTGAATATTTGGTTGCCGTTTGTATTCTTCATGAATTGAAGGCACGGTTGGATATTTTGTTGTTGATAATGTTTTTGTTGGATATTTGATTATTCTTCCTGAATTGCTTATTATAAATTTTATTGTTATAGAAATGGCGTCAGGCAGCAGGCGATCCACACCGTTTGATATTTCATCACTACTACAAACGATGCATTATGCATCGGTTTTTTTTTTGATATTATGCATCGGTTTTGGTTCCGATGCATAATGAAGCGTTGCATAATGTCAGACATTATGCATCGGTTCTCAAAAAAACTGATGCATAATGTAAGACATTATGCATCAGTTTTCTAAGAACCGATGCATAATGTAAGTTTTTTTTTTGCATTTTTGGCTTATAAATTGCTCAAATCTACCTTAAAATTCATAAATAAATTTTATAAATACACTTTCTTATATCCAAATCTTGAAATACTTTTTATTCAATCAAAATATAACATTTCATACATGATGTCACTTTTAATGTACAACAATTATTTATTCAACAAAAGTTTCATTTATTTTTCTAGTAATGGAGAGCCTTCTTCTTCTTTCTTGAAGCTTTATACATGTAGCTCTCAGCAAATTTGACAAGATGGGCAACATTGAAGAGAGTCCTCAAAGCCTGAGACAGTAAAAAAATAGATAAGGCTTCATTGTCCCTATGTGCTAACAGTAATCTACTTGTAGTAATCAAAGACAGGAAGTCAGAAAAAACTACTTATAGGACACTATAACATTTATCCACTGAATTCAACGAGATGGAGACAAAAATGTATGATTTTACTCTTAAAGAGAGCTCATAAGAGCCAACAATTGTTACATGTTCATCATGCTTATACTTTTGTTACCTGAGTAAACGCCTGATACCTCAATTTCGACTAAAGACTCCATTTGTTTGTCCTACAACATGTCTCATGGAGTTAATATAAACCTTCTTTATTAGGAATTGCACAATCAAACATCATCTTCAGGATCTGGGTAAGTCCAAACCTTTCTTTATAAACCCAATGAGGAATTGCATAATGTTGCAGAACGAATCTTTCTTCAAGTTCTGTTGAGACAATTTACTGAGAATATCTGGCAACAAGTTATATATGGGATTGTTTCCTGTATGTGCATCAACATGTAAGTCTTCCATAGTTCCATAGAGATCAAGATATGGTACTAAAGTTAAACTACTAATAAGAGAAAAAATAAAAGAGGGTGCCAGATGCTTTCTTAGAAAACTCATGAAAAAAGAGTTTGACCAGACTACTGAAATGCATATAGAAAAGCTGTGAATTTCTAGTAACTTGCATTTATAATAAGGCAACAGTAAAGATGGCAATCTCACCAAAACTCAGCATCAATTATCATAAATCGGCACAACGCGAGCATTCCAGATGCTTGTAAATCTGGAAACTAAAAAAATCATGTTTTAGTTAGCAACAAATCAAATATTACTGACAAACATGGAAGATAAAATAGTATATTCGAACTATGATTATCATTATTATAGCAAAAGCTATGAATGAAGACCAAAGCAAACTGTGCTAATTATCTTCTGCATTAAACCAAAGTTTCTGCAAAGCTTAGTTAGAAATTGAGCACAACTACCAATTAAGTACTTCGTAGCAGCACGATCAGAGATGATTTCTTTCTCTGCCGCTTCAGCAAGAATGTCAAGCACAGGCTAGAGCAGCCCTGAGTTCTGATATTTAATATCGTCAATGAGATGTGGCACTACACTCCAAGCTCAGTTAGATCAAAACACTCCAAGCTCAGTCATATCGTATGCTTTTCTTTAAGAATACATACCGTAGCCAGCAGTGAAAATCAACTGCAAGGATGAGCTGTCATATGCTTCAATTTGAACCACTAGAACAGACTCCTAATCTGACATTAACAATATACCACAGCTACAGAAAAATTAAACAAGCAGAATTAAGTGATGGAAAATTACGCACGATGGGGAAATCCAGCGGATTGCGGCGCGTCAATCTTTCTCATCAGGAGCCATACAGACAACAAGCGATTGATTCCTGCACTGGACAATCACTCCCGTCCGTCGCGGCACGAGCAACGGCGTGAGATTCAAAGCGCATCTGGCGCCGCAATGCATCGTACTGCTTGAAGGCTGTGTAATTAGGGCTTCGGGAGCAGAAGTTAAAATAGGTGTCGACATACAAATCGACGTCATTGAAATCTAGTTCATTCACTCCTCGATGCCGCCTTGATTGCTGTTCGGCTGCTCGCTCACTCGCTGCTCTTCCTCCGACCTCCACGAATCTCGCTCTCAACTCGTTCCTCTCGTCAGTCCGAGGCCAGTCAGCCGCTGAACGAGGCTGCGAAATTCGCTCTCATCGAAGGAGAGAAGCGAATGTCCGGCGCAAGTCACAACCCTAAATTGATTTCAATAATTAAATTGATTTAAATAATTAATTTCGACATTAGGCGTCGGTTTTTTTAAAACCGATGCATAATCGTGACATTATGCATCGGTTTTTATGAACCGATGCATAAGTCTCACCATTATGCATCGGTTTACTCAAAACCGATGCATAAGGTTGATATTATGCATCGGTTGGTCTAAAACCGTTGCATAATGTCACGATTATGCATCGGTTTTTCTAAAACCGATGCGTAATGGCTAAACCGATGCATAAAGTGAAACACGGAACCGATGCATAATAGATGTTCTGTAGTAGTGCATCTACTTCACGGGCGACTGTTGGTCCGGACATGGATGTGGAGGACTATGTGAATCCTGGCCCGATTGATCCATCGGTATTGCATCAGCAGAGTGTACATCGCACTGACGCGATTTGGAGAAAACAGGTTAAATATAATTTATCTTTATAAATTTTTTTAAAATTCAATCTTTATAATATAACAATCATTTTGACGGTGAATGAACTATGTCATGTTACAGATGGATGAAGATTTCAAGTCTGATCAACCATTAATGATCACGGGTCATAATGTTGCAAAGTTGAAGCCTCAGCTTATACCATATGTTGCAAAAGCTGGTTTTTATCCGTGGTCACAAGTATGCGGTGTGAAGACTAACTCAAGACTGTGCACATCTCTTGTGGAGAGGTGGAGACCCGAGACCCACACTTTCCATTTGAATGGAGGAGAGGCGACACTTACACTACAGGATGTTGCGCTCCTTACAGGCTTACCCATAGATGGGGTGCCAGTGTCTGGGTTTTCAGACTTTGATTGGGAGCCCGTATGTGTTCGTTTGCTGGGTGTTGTGTCTGGCCGTCCTAAGCTGAAGTCGCGTGTACGAAGACATGGTTTGATAACTACCTCAATTCGATACCAGCTGAAGCGGATGTCGAGACGTTGAAGAAATACGCTAGGGAGTATATTTTATGTCTATTGGGATTAACATTGATGTCGGACATGTACGGCGATAGTGTTTCCCTCCACTATCTCCCATTGTTGGAGGACTTGGATAATGTCTAGAATTATAGTTGGGGGAGCGCAGTATTATGTTTTCAGTATAGTCAAATGTGTAGAGCATCTAACGTCAAGAAGTTGCAAATGGCGGATGTCCACTTTTACTACAGTTTTGGAGCTGGGAGCGCATGCGTATTGGGGCTCCACAACCATTTACTCAAGAGGCTCCAGTCCTTGATGATGATATTGATCCATATCTGAGACCTTGTTGAGCGTACCTGTAAGTTATTAAATTGTTTATATTAATTGGCTATTAATTTTCCAAATTGTTGCATGTTATTAAAAAAAATTCAATCTTTGTTTGTGCAAAAAATGGGCTGGACCAAAACATTTTGAAGAGGTTCTACATGATAGCTTGGTCTTCGTTCGGGACCAAATTGAGCGTATGATCCATGTAGATTCTTGTTATCGACCATATGTGGAAGAGTTGATGGAGCGATTGCATCCCGCATGTCTTCATAAAACTGAAAAAAGAATTTCAAAGCCTGGATCGCTGAGATCCGGTGTTTATAAAGAAACCGGATCCTCAGAATCCGGTGTTACGTGGAATCCACGTATTCGACTTCATCCACATCATCTACATCTCCATAAAACCGTTTCCCCGAGATCCGGTTATTTACAAATCGTAACTAACCGGATTCACAGGAACCGGTTTTTGGGAAATTGTAAAAAACCGGTTCCTGTGAATCCGGTTTTATTAAAAATGGGTCATTTTTGAAAGAGCAAACTCGCGTGGGTCATTTCTAATATTTGAAACTCATTTTGGATCATTTTCAAAAAAAAAACTCGTGGATGCAAAGTAAGAGCTCAACCACTAGGCCACACCCCAATTGACATGAAACTCTCACGAGTTGGACATTAAAATTTTCAATTAAATTATTGAGTAAAAGAATCTAACTGATAAATATATTCTTGTAGTGTTATAGAATTTTTGTCATTGACTAAAAATAAAATTCACTTACAAATATTAACTTGTTTTTTTTTCTATAAAATGTCAATTGAAGATATAAAATTCAAGTCCGGTGCTTTTATGGCATTATTCCTATGGAAAAAAAAGAAAGACATCCAGGGCGTTTAATAAATACGTCAGAAATGCGCCAGAATATTCCAGGAATAATTTTCGGCGGGAATTCGGTGCATCTTTGGCCAAAATTTTCATATAATTTGCTAGAAACCCACGGGAATTAACGTCGGGCATAAAATTGTGAACGGGTTGGCGCCCGAAACTTCGCCAAATTAATTCTGGTGAAAGTCCGACACAAATATGGCAAAGTATTCACCTCCCTGAAATTTCACAAAAAATTCACCGGAATTATTGTCGGTACGAACGTATTCTCCTTGGAACATCACCGGAATTATTCCGGTCAATTTGTAGCCGCGGGAGATTCACCAAAATATTTGATTGATTAATTTTTGCCAAATTTGTAGTTTATAGTTATTTATTTTTCTGAATTACAACTAAATAAAATCTTATAAATATTAAATTAGTTCTTCTATGATTATATCATCATGATGGAAAAGGATCCGTCATCATAACAATATTATATTACGTTAGTGCAGTGTATTCATATTGATTAAATAATTTTTATTAAAAAATAATAATTGTAAATGGTATTCATTAACGGCGCTAGTTTATTGTGTTCAATTTAGTTCAAAAAGACGGTAGTTTATTGTGTTCAATTTAATTCAAAAACACTAAATTGAAAATTAAAATAGTCCATGCCACGATTTGAAATATTGTGGTAGTCCAGGTAGTCTTTTTGTAATTATCTCTATTATATAATCAAATACTTATTTAAACATTATTGTTAGATTATACAAGAACGAAGAGCGATCAAATGAGGCATTGAGGCACGATTTCGGCCGTCCATCTAACCCCCGTGCATCTGAGGCGCGCCACGTGTCCAAGAGTTGCGTTCATACTACTTTTGACAAAAGTAGTGTGAACGCAAATGACGGCTGTGGCACGTGGCTTCGCCACGTGCGTCCGATCAAGTCGATCAACGGCTCAAATCGTGACTCACTGCCTCATTCTACCAACTCTGCCTCAACCGAGTACTCCCATACAAGAACATCATGTATCATTCGGGATCTTTGAGGGTCTCTTTACAAGCTGCAGAGTCACTTTCTTTTTATTTTCTTTTTGTTTTGATTGTCTACAACCAGTCACTTTCAACCATAGCCATCTTCTTTGAGGTTGCACCATTATGTGACTTTTATTGCAGATCCACCGTCCACAAATGTAATGAGGTAATTTCATCAATTTGTTTAAATATGGATTTTTCAAAAAGCCATGTATTTACCATTCATACCTGTGCTTTTAATATGTTCTTCGACTTGGGGTACATTGCTTATTAATTACTCCCTCTGTCCCTCAATGTTTGTCCACTTTCTTTTTTGGGCGTCTCCTAATGTTTGTCTACTTTCCTTTTATATACAATCTCTTTCCTACCAAAAAAATTATTTTTATTAATAAAATTGTACTTTCCTTCAATTTCCCTCTCTCATTATCATTTATTTACTGTACGTGACCCACCTCCACACACACTCTCCTCCACTTTTCCTCTCTCATTGTCCTTTATTTACTTTTCTTAATTCCCGTGCCCACTGTCCTTTTGGACAAACAAAGTGGGACGGAGGGAGTAGTGTTCTTAGAAACAAAACAATATAATATCAGGGAAAATTACAAAAACTTAATTTGGACTATCATTCTATTTCAAATATAAAAAAATCAAATACCGGATTTTCTTAATTTTCAATTCAGGACTAAAAAACAAACATAAATTAACACAGATAGTTAATACTTAATACCGTTTATGATTATTAATATTTTTAAATTATTTTTGAGGTGAAAAATCCCAATCGCTCAAGTGTGATTCAAACGCCAACGCCAAGGATCATACATACCAGTGAAAAATCCCTATTGACTCGAGTTGTTACTTACCGCCTTTTTTCTTCTTTTTAGAACAAAGCTGATGGAATTGAAAAACAATACCCATCCAACAAAGAGTGTAATACAAGAGGAGAATCGTAACCCGGATAAAAGTGGAAATACCCTCTTTGGAATCGTGGCAGAACGGTAAGTTGATATGTCGTTAGAATTTAGGTATTGAACTTCTGTTCAAAGGCACGTCGTGTAGATGCCTAAACAGAAGTCACAAAATTGCAGATTGTGCATTTCATAGATCTTGCTGTTGGTTAATATTAGGTGCGTTAAGCGGAATTTTAGATCGTATCTAAACATCTAATAATCGGATCTACAAACATAGTTGATAGATCATGAGAATACCTTTGATGCGTGAACCGGATCTGATCGGGTAGGATTGAAAGTGATGAGAGCTCCACGTGTTGCTCCTCTAGTTGGTCCACACGAGCTCGTCTAGATCTCCTTGCCTTCGACTGCTATGACGAAAGGACGAAGGGGGAGCAATCAGATTGCTTGGTGGGAAGATGGTGTTTGGCGTTTGATGATGTTTACCAGAAAAGAAGAAAAATCCTTTTCTCAGTCTAAGAAACCCTTTCTTTTCCTTTCTTTAATCGTCACTCTCAAAACCCTATGTCTCCTGCCTTTTGAAAACCTTTTCCAAAATGAAACATATCTTGTGATTAATTAGGATACTTAATTGGAAGATTAATTTGGAGAATTTAATTGCCATTATGAATTGAATAGCCGCCCAATCAATTAGGCAATATAACATTCTTCCATTAATTTCTAATTAACTCCACAATTCATTATTTATTTCCTAAATAAATAATAAACATTATTATTAATAATATCCAATATCTATTAATAATTAATCATCTTTCCCGTTGATCTAGTCCGTCAACTCTAAGTGTGTGACCTCATAGGACCCGATTATAATAGCTATGAGTTTAACCTGTTTAACCTCATTAATTGTAGTTGGCTTCTAGCAAAGCACTACGACTCCTAAAATAATCGGATTGAATTCATTCAGTTAATTGTCCTATTCCAAGTTTAGTCATTGCACATTAAATTAAAGGACACAATTCCGTCAATCTCCCACTTGTCCTTAAACAAGTGTGCAATATAAGATACCTTTGTCTCTTAATGTCTTATTTGACGATATGGTGACATTCATATCTTGCGTCAAATGTGTTTCTTGAACTCTGAGTTTGAACTGTCAATTAAACGGATGATTTCAAATAATCATCCGAGCATGGCCATGCATTTTCAGTTCTCACTCTTCAAGTGGCCGAGACACCAATCCTGTTCAATGTATCACAGTATACACGAACCAGGAGGACTTCTCCAATCTTGTATGACTATGGCTCCCACTCAACTTTTTGCAATCCTAACAACTGCCTTTATAACTCCCTTTTACAGAAAGCGTTTAACAGTGTCAAAGAAATACCAATCATCAAGTGAGACCACAACATACTCATGTCTGAGGAATCTACTAATCCTAGTTTAACTTAAAACTTTACAATCTCTTTTATAAAGTCTTAAGGTGGGTCAGTCTTACATGTATCATCCATACACATATATGTAAATGACTAGACATCTCCATGTCCCTATAGCCCATGAAACCTGGCGCTATCAGTCAACTTACAATATAGTCACTAACAAAATCATCCATGTCCATTTGATGATTTCAAACTATAGACTTTCAATAATTCAAAACTTCATTTCACTTAATGGGGTTTCATTCACCATAACACTTAATGTGATCCCATTTGTTAATAATGAATTATTTGGACACATTATTCAATATTTATCAAAACAATATTTAAATAAGGATGAAATATCATATATCATAAGATCATCAAGTCAAACATAACACTAGTGTCCAACACTCATAATTATATAACGTAATATAAAAGCAAACTCAACGCCATTCTCCAATGTGCTTGAGACCCTTAGCCCTAGTGTGACTCTCATGCTTGGGCCTAGGCATAGGCTTGGTCAATGGATCTGCGATGTTGTCATTAGTATGCACCTTACACATCCTAATGTCACCCTCAGTGATGATGCGTCGAATAAGGTGATACTTCCTCATAACGTGTCTGGATTTGGAGCTCGAACTCGGTTCCTTTGCCTGGGCTATGGCACCATTGTTGTCACAATAGATGTCGATAGGCACTGAAATGCTAGGAACAATACCGAGTTCATCCAGGAACTTCCTCATCCAAACGGCCTCCTTTGCTGCTTCACAAGCAGCAATGTACTCAGCCTCTGTTGTAGAATCTGCTACTGTATCCTGCTTGGAGCTCTTCCAGCTCACAGCTCCTCCGTTAAGGATGAAGACATAACCAGATTGAGACTCAAAGCCATCTCGGTCAGTCTGAAGGCTTGCATCAGTATAGCCTTGTACGATTAATTTTTCATCTCCCCCATATACTAAGAAATCATCCTTGGTCCTTCTCAAGTACTTCAGGATATTCTTAGCTGCACTCCAGTGTGCTTCTCCAGGACTTGATTGGTATCTGCTACACATGCTCAAAGCATATGCAACATCAGGACGTGTACATACCATGACATACATAATAGATCCTATAGCAGAAGCATATGAGATCTTGTTCATCTTCTCAAGCTCAGCAGGTGTTTTAGGACACTGCGTCTTGCTGAGATACACACCATGTTGCATGGGTAAAAACCCCTTCTTGGAATCCTGCATCTTGAATCTATCAAGAATCTTATCAATATAAGTTCCTTGACTCAATCCAAGAAGCCTCTTAGATCTATCTATGTAGATCTTAATTCCAAGTATGTACTCTGCCTTTCCTAAGTCTTTCATTGAGAAACATTTCTTCAGCCATTCCTTTACGGACTCTAGTATCAGAATGTCATTCCCAATAAGTAGTATGTCATCCACATACAAGACTAAGAAGGCTACCTTACTCCCACTAAACTTCTTATAAACACAAGGATCCTCTTCACATCTAATGAAACCAAACTCTTTGATCTTTTCATCAAATCGAAAGTTCCAACTCCTGGATGCTTGCTTAAGTCCATAAATGGATTTCTTAAGCTTGCATACCTTCCCAGCATCATTTGGATCTTCAAAGCCTTCAGGTTGTGTCATGTACACATCCTCTTCCAAAAAACCATTTAGAAAGGCGGTTTTGACATCCATTTGCCATATCTCATAGTCATAATATGCGGCAATAGCTAGGATTATCTTAATGGATCTAATCATGCAACTGGTGAAAAAGTCTCGTCGTAGTCTATACCATGAATCTGTCTAAAACCTTTGGCAACTAGTCTTGCCTTGTAAACAGATACATTTCCATCCTTGTCAGTTTTGAGTTTGAAGATCCATTTGCTTCCTATGGGTTTTACCCCATTTGGCAAATCTATCAAGTCCCATACTTGATTTTCAAACATCGAATCCATTTCGGACCTCATGGCCTCAAGCCATTTCTTGGAGTCTGGACCCGTCATTGCTTGCTTATATGTAGAAGGCTCACTATGTTCTAACATAAGAACATCAAGGCTTACATTCAAGATGAAATCATCATAACGTCTTGGTTGTAGCCTTGGCCTTTCCGATCTACGAGTGGGTTCAACTTGTTCAACAACTGAATCTGGAACATGATCCACAACTGTTTGTAGATTCTGTTGTTCCGGCTCTTGGATGATCTGAGGCCCTAAGCCTTCAAAAGTAATCATCTCATCATCGACATCATCCATGTCATCTTGTTGTTGAGTTTGTTACTCTTCATCATCTTGAACTGTTTCAAGATGAATATTTCTCCCACTTGACTTGTTGGAAAGGAACTCTCTTTCCAAAAAGACACTATCCCTCGCAACAAACACCTTTTGCTGAGTTGGATTGTAGAAGTAATATCCAAAACTTCCGTTTGGATACCCTATAAAAAAGCATTTATCTGATTTTGGGGCAAGCTTCTCTGTTTGTAAACGCTTTACATAAGCTTCACATCCCCATATTTTCAGAAAAGACAACTTTGGAACCTTTCCAGTCCATATCTCATATGGAGTTTTGTCTACAGTTCTTGACGGAGTCCTGTTTAATGTAAGTACAGCAGTAGTGAGGGCATATCCCCAGAAGGATACTGGAAGATCGGCAAAACTCATCATTGATCGAACCATGTCTAACAAGGTCATGTTTCTCCTTTCAGACACACCGTTCAGCTGTGGTGTTCCTGGGGTAGACAATTGTGTTACTATCCCACAGTTTTTCAAATGATGTTCAAATTCGTGGCTCAAATACTCACCACCACGATCAGATCGAAGTGCTTTTATTTTCTTGCCACTTTGAGTCTCTACTTCATTCTGGAATTCCTTGAACTTTTTAAAGGATTACGATTTATGTGACATTAAGTAAATATATCTATATCTACTCATGTCATCAGTAAACGAAATGAAGTATCTGTAGCCACCTCTAGCTTCTGTGGTCATTGGCCCACATACATCAGTATGTATTATGCCCAACAATTCAGTAGCCCTTTCATTTGTTCCTTTGAAAGGTGACCTTGTCATTTTGCCCATTAGACATGATTCACATGTGTTAATGGATTCATAATCCATGTCTTTTAAAAGTCCATCTTTATGGAGCTTCTTCATGCGATTCACACTAATATGGCCCAATCGACAATGCCATAGGTAGGCCTCACTCAAACTATTTGGTTTTTGCCTTTTGTTATTTATATTATATACATCCGATTTGAGATCCAACACAAAAAGTCCATTACTCATTGGTGCATTAGCATAGAAAATATTGTTTCTAAAAACAGACATAAATCCATCTTTAATGCTAAAATCAAATCCCTCAGAATATAATAATGCAACCGAAATAAGGTTCTTGGTAATGCATGGAACAAAATAACAATTATTCAGTTCTAATACGAAACCAGAAGGTAAAGACAGACTAAAATCTCCCACTGTAAGTGCAGCAACACTTGCTCCATTTCCAACGCGCAGGTCTATCTCCCCCTTCTTCACTTGCCTTCTATTTCTTAGTTCCTTCACATAAGAAATAATGTGAGCACCACAAGCGGTATCTAATACCCAAGTGGGATCATATTCTAAAGTGAGAACATTTGTTGTCATTATATCAATAACATAAATACCTGAAGTGCCGGAACTCACAGTTCCATTCTTCTTGTCTTCCAGGTACTTGGGACAGTTCCTCTTCCAGTGTCCCTTGGCCTGGCAGTAAAAACAATCATGATCAGCAGCCACCTTTGGCTTCTCACCACCCTTGGGTTTGGCAACTTGCTTGCCTTTCCCTTGGTAATTGCTCTTACTCTTAGCCACCTTCTTAAAACCCTTACAATTGTTGACATTCAGAACTTCCTTCTTCTTGTCATCAATAATATTTGCCTCAGCATTTTTAAGCAAGCCATGGAGCTCATTCATATCATGCTTCAAACCATTCATATGGTATTGCATTCTGAATGGTGCAAAACCATCATGCAATGATCTAAGAACAATATCAGTGGCCAACTCTTGGTCATATGGGGTCCCCAGATTTTCCATCCTCTTAAAAAGCCCAGTCAGGCTAATCACATGAGGACTCACTGGTTTTCCCTTCACAAGCTTGCTATCAAGTATAGCCTTGTGAGTCTCATATCGCTCTATCCTTGCTTGATCCTGAAACAACGTTTTCAGTTCAGTAATGATAGTATAAGCATCAGAATGCTCAAACCTCTTTTGCAAATCAGACTCCATTGCAGCAAGCATGAGGCAAGTTACAGGTAATGAATCAGACCTCACCCTAGTTTCTGTTGCCTTCTCCTCATCTGATGAGGTGTCGGTCAAAGAAGGGATAGGGGTAGCTAGGACGTCCTCACGTCCCTCGGACCTGAGAATGATTCTCAGACTCCTTTCCCAATCAAGGAAGTTTGTTCCATTGAGCTTGTTTTTCTCAACAATTGAGCGTAGAGAGAATTTCAAATTATCATTCGACATTATCTACAAAATATCAATGACATACAAATCAGTATATGTTTGAAATTGCAAATACTTATATTTAAACAATTTAAAATAAGAAAAAGCACATTTTATTCAGTTGTTGTCGTCCCTTTGAATAAAATATTCCAAGATCCCATCCCAGACAAGACTCAACGTACTTTTGCACTGCCTTAAGTCATATGTGTTCAGGGTAAGTAACAATTACTAATTATAACTCCTTATAATTCTTGGTTGATGATCCACATCCAATGCAGAAATCATCCCATGCCTCAAGATCCAAAACTTTGCCTTTTGGTCTCTCGTTGGGTACTACCATATCAAGGTTTATGAACCCCCGTATAGATTCACCCTCACTCAGTCCAAGATTATGGAAGAACACCCTCACTTTTGTGAAGCCCATCCAACCACAATCCAGAACTTAATGGGTTATGATATGGAAAGGCATTGCCCCAATTTACCGTTGGGACATAAGTCTTTTATTTGTCTTTTATTTATAAGTGAAAAAAATGTCATAAATAAAAACAATATAAAGACTTAAAATAAAGCATTCAAAACGCAATAATTGTGATCCTAGTATGGCCCCTACGATGCATAAAATAAAGATCTAATCTTCATAATATCTTCATCTTGTATCCTGCATGGATCTCCATCCTTGACCTTCTTATGTCTTGTCCTTCTTCTTGTATTACAATTTTGAATTACTCTAATTGCAGAAATTAAATTACAATAAAATAAACGATGCGCAGATCGTGTACAAGAAAACATAACGATACACAGATCGTATTTATGGGCCATACTAGTCACTTTATGCAAGCAATATATCATAATATAAAACAAGCAAAAAAAATCTCAATTTAAATTAAATCCGTATATGGTATTAATCAATATTAACCATTAAAATGTAATAATTGGATTAAATTGTATGAAAAAGATATAATATCAAATATTTATCTTAAGTGGGATTTTCTAACTTTTAGAAAACAATTAAAATAAATAATATCATAATATTATCTATCTTAATTTTGTGACCTTTCCATCACCGAATCGAATCGAATCCGACTCGGTTGATGTTCAATTTCCATATCAATTCATACAATTCCATATCGCAATTCATCAAAATCTTCAATTTTACATTTTTATCCATATAAAATTCACCACTAATTTCAATCAAGATCCGCATCAAAACATTGATCATATCAATCTATGCAATCTGGCTCTTGATACCATTGTTGGTTAATATTAGATGCGTTAAGCGGAATTTCAGATCGTATCTAAACATCTAATAATCGGATCTACAAACATAGTTGATAGATCATGAGAATACCTTTGATGCGTGAACCGGATCTGATCGGGTAGGATTGAAAGTGATGAGAGCTCCACGTGTTGCTCCTCTAGTTAGTCCACACGAGCTCGTCTAGATCTCCTTGCCTTCAACTGCTAGGACGAAAGGACGAAGGGGGAGCAATCAGATTACTTGGTGGGAAGATGGTGTTTGGCGTTTGATGATGTTTACCAGAAAAGAAGAAAAATCCTTTTCTCAGTCTAAGAAACCCTTTCTTTTTCTTTCTTTAATCGTCACTCTCAAAACCCTATGTCTCCTGCCTTTTGAAAACCTTTTCCAAAATGAAACATATCTTGTGATTAATTAGGAGACTTAATTGGAAGATTAATTTGGAGAATTTAATTACCTTTTCCAAAATGAAACATATCTTGTGATTAATTAGGAGACTTAATTGGAAGATTAATTTGGAGAATTTAATTGCCATTATGAATTGAATAGCCGCCCAATCAATTAGGCAATATAACATTCTCCCATTAATTTCTAATTAACTCCACAATTCATTATTTATTTCCTAAATAAATAATAAACATTATTATTAATAATATCCAATATCTATTAATAATTAATCATCTTTTCCGTTGATCTAGTCCGTCAACTCTAAGTGTGTGACCTCATAGGACCCGATTATAATAGCTATGAGTTTAACCTGTTTAACCTCATTAATTGTAGTTGGCTTCTAGCAAAGCACTACGACTCCTAAAATAATCGGATTGAATTCATTCAGTTAATTGTCCTATTCCAAGTTTAGTCATTGCACATTAAATTAAAGGACACAATTCCGTCACTTGCTCCATACTTGCAGCTTCCATAGCTCACATGTGCTACCTGATTTGCTTCACAAGGTGTTTGTCTAACTAACGCGGTATTACTTTATGTACGCATTTTAGTTTAAAAGTAAGTGAATTGAGAATTAAGAAAGTCTGATACTTGATTTGAAATGGAGTGGTAGTCTAAACTATGCTTTTGTAATTTTCCCATCTTTAAAATACATCAAACTACAATGAATTGACAAAAAGAAGTCAATAATATAGTTTTTTTTTCTTTTATCAATTTTGTTCATTAATTGAAAAATATGTTGCATACCTATGAAAAATATGTGTAGGACTTTATTAATTTCGGTTCCAACTATTGATGAGAGAGTTTGATCCTCTCGTCACGTCTTTTCCATTATCATACAAATGTCAAAGCACATTACTATAGAAGAATTTTTGACGAGAGTGACATTTTTACCAATGATGCATTCCTGATGTATATTCTATAATTCCTGAGCACAAAAAATAGGAATTGAGTCTAAATGTGAAATCCCCTATGTACTTTACATGCTTTGGTAGGATGTCATCCATTGTACTTCTTTTAACAAGGTAAAATGTGTCACATTTTATAAGTTATTATAACTTATGACAGAAGAAAAAAGAGAGAACGAAGGCTATAATACTTGGATGCTAATTACATATGATGGGTATAAATCAACAGCGAAAGAGCTGAACCCAATTAACTATGAAATTTTATTTGTCCCATAAAATTCATGGACAAACAATGTCTAAACGTCATTTTTCAGTAAGGTCACCTATCAAAAACATAGGCTCGAACTACAGTACTTGAACTAACAATTCATATATCTTCGTCGAATTATTTTAAATTTTTTTACAATAGCCAACATCAATCTCTTCTCAATCAAACATTGTCAGCTTAATCACTTTTCACTAGGGGTGATTAGAGATATATTCGATATATCCGAGTTACCATATTTAGTTAGATATTATACTGTGTATATTTGATTGTGATTCGTACTTATCTCTTGTACAGTATATATAGGTCATTGGCCTCATATCAATAATCATCTTCGATTCATACATTCATAACATGGTATCAGACGTAGGACCCATCCCGTCTTAAATGACCCGTCCCAACCCGGTCAATTTGGTACAAACTTGAACCCGACACCCGGTGTTAGGTACGATGGGTTAGGGTTAACCTTTGGGTTACCCGATCCCATAAGTGTTTATACAAAAGTATAATTTACTAATTAATTCTTATAAGTTAGTCTGCATTGAGTCTCGAACTATACACACAATTCTAACATATCTATTATTTTGTCACTAATATATGTTTAAAATAGAAGCTACACTAAAACTAGCTAGTAACTGCCTACCGAAAAACGAAACTATATCATAATCTTCAGTATATTTTGCATGTGATTTGCATAAATATAATTTTCTAAAGTATATGGTATTATGGTTACATTTAAGTGCATAAAAGTGGCATAGTTATCATTTAGGGTTGGGTTCGGGTTATTCGGTCACGGTTTCGGATCGGGTTAGGGTTCAATTAAGTGATCCGATCATTTTTCGGGTCGGGTTAAGGACCAACTAACCCGTCTCACGCCCGCCCTTACTTTTCACATCAAAATCCTTCAAAAACAAATACTAGATCGTCCTAAATTTCACACATATCCAAAAATTGAATCATAACCAAGCCGTAGTAGCCTAATTCCCTCTCAAACATGTATGACCCTAATTCCCCAACAATCCACCAACTTGTGCAACAAAAAATTTAGCTAAAAAATGTCCATTTAATTTACTCTCTCAAACAAGTCACGGACTGAAAAATTAGAAAAATAAGCATATATAGCCAAATCTATAGAGTTTTTTTTTCTTTTCAAAATGACCAATTTGAGTTTCAACATATCTAAAATGATCCCCAAGATCCGATTTTATGTGCAAACGAGAACATGTGGAGTTCTCTCATTCGAACGCTATCTCGTTTGTACATAAAATCGGATCCTGGATCGGAGATTTGGTTTTGTTAAAAACGCAGAAAACATAATTCCCGGGATCCGATTTTGTTAAAACAGGCCAAAACTGAAATGTCAAACTCAAATGGATCATTTTGAATATATTGAAACTCAAATCTACAACACTAATGCCTAATCAGCCTTGGCAACTCAGAAATTACAAAAATAAATACACCGCAAATGAGTGGTTTCCCGAATAAACAACTTCCAGTAATAATGGAAGTGACAACGCGCTCTATGCATGAAAATAACAAATAAGTAAATTGGAAGTTGCTTTACAATATCTTTGGCTCCTTTCGTCAATTCACCAACTCACCAAAATTAAATGCTACATAGTGTTTAGCTGGCGATGCTTGTAAAAATTAATAACTAGTGAACAACATTTTTACCAAATCCCTCTATATATAACATTAATCGGAAATCATCTCTTTCTCTGTACAACAACATCACTAAACCCTAATCAGCAAAATAGCCGAAAAAAAGGCAACAATAAAAAATGTCAATTTAATTTACACTCTCAAACGAGCCACAGATTGAAAAATTAGAAAAATAAGCATACAACCCTAATCAGCAATTCTTTCTTGGCAATTCAGAAACTTAAAAAAAAAGTGGTTCCCCAAATACACAACTTCAAATAATTTAAATTAATTAAACTAGACGATGTAGATATTACCTAGCTAGTTTAGATTCCAACCCCGGCCCGAATACACAACTTCAGGTAATAATGGGAAGTGTATGCATGAAAATAACAAATAAGTTCGATTGGACGACGTTGCTTTACAATCTCTTTGGCTCCTTTCATCAGTTCACTAACTCATCACAACTAAAAGCTACGTAGTGTCTTGCTAGATATAGATATTGAGACGCGTAAAAATCCCTCTCTCTATATATATACATTACTCTTACTCGGTCTAATTTCTCTGCAAAACAACATCACTGATATTATTCCACACCATATTCTACTGGTTCGAAATGGATTCCATCCGTAGAGAAGCTTGGAACAACTTCAACAATTCTTCTCCAAAAGTAAGGGATCTAACCCGGCAGTTCTTTGATTCCATGGACATCAACAGAGATGACCATGTTGACTTCAATGAAATCGAGCTGTTTTTGCAAGAACGAAACCTTCCCATCCATCCCGACCTGCTGAAAGAATTTGATGTGAATCATGATTCTTCCTTGAGTTTCACGGAGTTTATAACCTTCTTTTATATCTTTTTCCTCAAAGCCAAATGCACTCAGTGTAACAAAATGTTGACCATCAAGGGGCGTCGTACCTGCATAGACTGCTTCATGTCAGGCACTGATATTCATAACTACACATATGACATCTGTAGCTTCTGTTTCCATGTTGCACACAGGAACAACCATCAGCACCCCCGATCAAACCTCGTCAAGTTTAAGAAGATGATCTTTGACAGCAACCTACCTGGCCAGTTGGGCAGATTCAAAGCAAGTACTGCTAGCAACAATGTTGTAAGTATTAATTAATCTGTCCTCTACTATTTTAGGGTTTAGTTTTTCAAACATATTCTCAAGTTTCATTTTATTTACAGGCAACGGAGTCTAGATACAAGAAGTTCCGTAATCTCATTGAAGCGATCAATTTCGCATCTGCTTTGACGGCCTGCAGCATTATGTGATCCACTACTACTACCACTACCACTACTAAAGAATTTTACTATATGAAATTTAATAATAATGATGACTTAGTTTGTATTTTAAAAAAAAGTGATAACTTCTTCAAAGTTTTCACTTGTTAATTATCCCTTAATATGATGATTTTAAATAAAAATTGAAGTATTTTATGTTTTGCTCTTTATTCAAAATCTTAGCTCTTTATTTGTATCTTATTTATCAGTAAGAGAAGAAGAGGTGACTCTAAACAAACAAAAAATTTGATACAAAAGATAAATCTTTAAGTAGCTAGTGGTTTACAAAAGCAGATATTTCTTTTATCAAAGGCAAACATCCATTTGATGTAACTGGCTAGCTAAACAGTACATAATGGAGCAAAGTTACCAGAGGCCTTCCGATCTGTTGAACCTTCTCAGTAGTAGCAAGAGATGGACGTTTCTTTATGTGCCTGTTCAAAATTGGGAACGCCTGTTCAAAATTGTGCTAACTTCACTTTCAGTAGTGAATGCCTTTTTCAAATATTGTAAAAAGGACACAAAATCGAAACATCAAACCAAACAGAACCGTGTAAAGTATATTCCCACTTAACCCCCAACACAAACTATGAACATAAATGTGAAGTGCAAAACAATGTAGAAGATTGCAGTAACATTGTCAGCCCAAGTTCTTGTCATACTAATTTAATTTTACTTAAATATATATAAATATGAAAACTTAGCAAATATCGATCATCAGTCTATGAGTTGACATATTCAACTCATTCACTAAATCCATGCCTTCTTTGTATACTTATTATATGTAGGATTAACAACAATTTGATACACAAATGACTAGGAAGACGCATAAACATCAGACAACCAGTATTATTCAGAAGGGTACATGTTTGAGAAAATCATACAGAGACGATCGGTGACTCACATAGGCAAAACCAACCTCATTATCCTAAATAGAAACAATGATCACATTAGATTCCACCATCAACAGGTGTACAGAGAAACAATACCATCATACCTGTAAGAAGAAATGTCAACATTTAATTTTGTTATTCTATCTTCACCAACAAAAGAAGAGGTATAATTTGTCAGTGGCATCTTTGTATGATAAGTCACATTATATGAGTAGAACTGCAACCTTTGAAATTTGAAAGGTGTCTAACAAATTTTGACATTCTTTATCCCCCAAATGACTGTACAAGTCCTGTTGAGTGTTCTCTGCGTATTTAAGAAGCATTCAAACTTACGGACAGATCTAATCTTTTCCACGTTCCTGTGGCCGGAGACTTGAGGCTTAAGCCTGCAGCAGTTATAACTTTCCTTAACCAACTAGCAACAAATGCTCTCCCTGAGCTACATGTTCCTCTTCTTCTTCATTTTCACAAATATCCCTAAGGAAACTAGCATATGCAGCTGTAACATCACTGGACACAGAAAGCAGACATAAATGTGAATAAGGCACGAGCTAATTTAAAAGAAACTCATTCAGATGTGTGGCATCTTGTAAATCGGGGAAAAAGCATTATACCAATCTCCAGGAGCAAGCTCAACTGCACGTTCAAAGTAAGAGACAGCTTTAACTTGATCATGATGTAGTTCCCATATCAATCTTGCATATTGTGACATAATCTCGCCATCTTCAGGATTGGCCTGGATGGCGCGCGCATAGTATTCTTCTGCCCCATGAAGGTCTTGCTTGGACTGTAAATTTTTACAGGGTAGTTTTTATACAATAAAAATATTTTCTCGTAGCGCAAGGCATGAATGACATTCAAATTGTAAAGGTGCATAGTGTGAATTTCAACAGGCGAAGGTAAATGATTCAGGAGGAGGACAACTGTACCTGATACAAAAACTGAGAGTAGGTTTTCAGGAATAAAGGATCAGAAGAGTTTACTTCAACCATTTTCCTGTAATACTCCTCAATGTTAGTACTAGCGCCAACTGGCTCCACAGAAGAGCTCAGTGGCTCCTCCACAAAGGTATCTTCATCGTTACCCTCATCCACTTCTATTTCCCATAGAAAGCTTGCATATGCTCCTAGAACATCACTGAAAACAGCAAAAGAAACTGTCGAAGGCACGAACATCAAACTTTACATTACACTTACAAAGAGCAGGTCTTTCAGCCACAGATTACAGAACACCTCCGGAATTAAAGTTTGAAATAAAATAAAATAAATTATTCTGACCTGTTTTCAGGAGTAGCTAGCGATGCGCGTTCAAAGTATATCGAGGCTCTATCTTGGTCACGATGAAGCTGCCACAAAACTTTGGCATACTGTAACAATATTTTCCCATCATGAGGATCGGCAACAGTGCACCTGTACAAGTAATCCTCAGCTCCCTCCAGATCTCCATTTGACTGTAAGCAATCATAACGAAACATTACTAATTAGACATCAACCGAGTTCTACACAAACATGACACTTTTTCAAATGACTCTAAAGTTTTTAAACTGTTTGATCATTTTGTATGGTGAACAGTCCAAAATCAATTATCTCATATAAAGAGTCACAGACACTAATTTCTACAAATAATCAGTAAAAGCTAAGATACAAACTCACCAGCAGCAATTGAGCTTCTTTTCTCAAATTAGCTGCAACAACATTACCATGACTCCCGTTGACCAAATCTCCACCAATCATAAACTCCACATCCTGTTCTGATTCCTCCGCCTCTTCACTCTTCTCCTCAATCAAGCCCATGCCACTCTCCTCAAACGTGAAATCGGCACTCCCAAGAGCATCAATCTTATCCCCAATGGTCACCGATCTCTGTAAATCCCCATCTTCACCCCCTCCTCCGTCAACCCTAGCCGATGTATACACATCCAGAGAAGGTGCCGTCTGCAGCATTGGATCAATCCACCCAAAAAACTGATCTTGCAAAACCCAGAAAAACTGAAACAGAATGAACACCACACAATGATTCTTTTGGTGTATGTTGACCAAAGAAATTATTACTAAAACCTGGTACCTGTCCTTATAAATTATTACTTAAATCGATAATTAAAAAATAAATAAATAATTGGGAACGCAGGGGAAGGATCATCATTGTGCCACTTTACTTTGCCTTGGGTTTGATCAGTCTTGGCCCTTCGGGTTGGGGGCATATATAATTTGATTTCATTTCGGTGATTACAAGCTACATATAAAAAGGATACCTTTATCGCAATTGGCTAAGGATGATAAAAATTTACTTACTTTGAAATCACTTTCCTGCTTACTTTCTTCATTTTCATGGAAAAATTTCTAGTTCCCTCAAATCGATAAAATTAGTTTCCAAACTTTTCAATTTTATTTTTTTTGATGGACCAAACTTTTCAATTTGAGAAATTGATTTTCAATATACTCACCTTCTCAAAGTCCTTTATAAGTTGAGAATAAAATTCAAATTTTTCGGTAATCGTAATAGATTTTCTAATTTGGTAATTTACAGATTTATCGAATACGAATTTTTTAGTATTAACCTTTTTTAATGAATTATTTGTTTAAACTTCAAATTTTAACCCGCAATTTTAAAAACTGTTGAGATTCAATTGTGTAGATCAAACTTTTGAATTATCTTTGTGTTTTTTTGTTATTAGATGATTAATTATTATGTTTTAATCATTTTAAAATTAGGAAGAGAAATTATCAAAAAAAGAATTCGGTAATTTCCGACAAATTACCGAATTTACCGTTTTACCGAAATGTCGGTCAAACGGTAAATTTGGTTCGGTAATCGGAATACAAAATTTGAGTCGGTAAATTCGATAAACGGTAAATTACCGAATGTACACCCCTAGTAGGAAGGATAATGAATTAAAGATGAATGTTTCCGTCATAAGTAAAAATTTCCCAAAATATTTATTACCCTTTTCGTCATACGAGTATAAACTTTGACCAACAAACTTTAATATTAATTAATATCATTGTTTGTTCTATACACTTGTATTAATACATGCAAATTTTATGTTACAAAATTACATTCAAAATCCTTAGTCACATGGTTAAGGCCTCAAGGGTTTCTTACACAGTTTGGGTATGTATTTACTTGCATACGCATTGAATTCATGTTTACTTTTTTCCAGATATTTCTGACTGGGCTATTGGGAAATGAGTAAGAGACACACTAGATATAAGAAACAAGTATATATTCTATGGAGATTGTTTTTTATAGTGGGTGGATACAATAACTAGGAAGATTACAATGCATATGAACTTTTTATCATCGAGTACATATATATTAATCTTGGAAGCTCTTAGCAAGATATCTTGATCGGATTCGCAAGCATCTGGTACATCTCTTCACTTCTGAAGTGCATGTCACTTTCGACACCTTTTCCATGAATCTGCACACATCCACCCAAATCATCGGTAAATCTTTGACACTTGGAGCTCAGGCCTTTTTGGGCACCTTTACCGAATATAGCAGCTCCACGAGGGAGGAAGAACACATCACGCGCGAGGCGTGAAAAGGAAGGCCTCCACGAGGGATGTAGGAAGCATCACGCGCGAGACGTGAAGAGGAAAAGGAAAAGGAAAAATGAAGGAAGAAAATTGGTGGCCCCGGGATTCAAACCCAGTGCGTAAGGATCCAACCATCTTAAGGTGGACTCCTTAACCAATAGGCCACCGCCCCTGATTATTTGAGCATTGAATTAATATGATGTCTTTTAATTTAATATCATGACACTTGAATTACAATTTATATTTAATTTATTTATTAAATCGATCGAGACTTCGTACGTTCCATTTATAATTTAGGGGACGAGCAACCGATGTGATGTCATTTTAGATTTTATAATTTTGGGGAGCATTAGACAATTGCTCTAAAGATTTTCTCTTTTATACGAAGCCTGTAATGGCAGGAAAGGAATGAAATGACGAATGAGCTCACATGGGGTGAAATTACTCCATTTATTCTTATTGTAAAGTCTAATATTCATAAATTCAAATACCAACTTCTTCTTTAATAAAAAAATAATACTAACTTCTTCTTTTTTATTAATGAAATTTATAGTGGAAAAATCAGAATGAAGGTTAAAAGAAAATGTCGGAGAAAATATTTTATTAATTTTTTCGACTCTACCCCAAAAAAGAATTCATTTCCTAAGCTTCTTATGAATCAAAATTGTCTTTTTTACTGATGCCCATAAAATATTGTTACACCATTTAAAATAAATGATTATTTAAAGCCATTTGGTCAACTGGAGTCAATAGTCATGATGGGGCTATTGCAGCCAAATTGAGAAAAGAGAAGCTCAATTGCGCTGCTGGTGAGTTTGCTTGCTAATCTAAGTTATAATGTGGAGCTTTCAAGTTTTGGAACTAAAATGCCCTTCAGCCATGTCCATGTGTGGAAGTTTATTACAAGGTAGTATTTTTGAATTCAAATCCTGATGAGTCATGAGTGGGGCATGGCACCATGAAGTAGTATTTAACTTTGGAATTGGAACTGAATGAAGAAAACAAAACAAAAGACACACTGGAAAGTGGACCTGAGAGAATCTTTCTCCTGATAAATCATATTGGCCTCCTCCTCCATTATTTGCTTGTTGTCATTTGATCACATTCCGTGCTGTAAATTTGGATGAATGATTTCTACAGGCAAGGATTGTTTTTCATTTATGTTCATCAAACTGGGCACTAAAAATCATTGCAGGTGAGGTGAGGGAACTGATTCTGGTACCATGTTTTCAAATCTGTTTGTTGCTCAAAAACAAAACCTCAAAGAGAATAAACCGAAGGGCAAAGGCTGGCCAAGTCTCACTTGCTTTCTTTAAAGCCACATATTTAAATAAAGTTCAGTCCTTGGAAAGTGAAAAATGCACAATAATGAAAAAAGACAAAAAAAAAAGTTCAAAGGAGCCCTCCTCACATGGCTCTCCTATCTCAGTTTTTAATGATAGTCAAATAAAGTGAAGAAAAAAAAAACCAACATCCCAAACAGTATATGAGAGTATAAAAGATGAATCCCTAAATGCAATTTCAACCCAGAATGACAGACTTGCATTCATTCTTCACTTGTTTCACTTATGTCAAAATTTCAAAAAATTATGGTCAATGTTTTACAAGAGACCTGTAGAAGCTAGCTAGAACAATGGAGCACTTGAGTTCAGTTACATTTGGAATTCACCCAAGGAGTCAGATCAGTAAAGCATGAAGAAAAATAAAGAAAGAATGCTCTGTTGTTACCGATGACCACTCACTGATTTGCTCACTGTCAAATTCAATGGCTTTTGAATGAATTTCTTGAACTCCCCCCACAAGACACTTTTGCTTTCAATAATCTGCAAAAAAATAAAAAGCAAGAAATGCCCACAAATGTCAGTTTTGCTTTTGCATAGAAAAAGGAAGTAAACAACATATTACAGTGAGGTTTTGTTTTGGACTACTCAGAGTCACAGACTGCATTTAAAAATGGATGAAAAGTATGAATTTTATTCTCAACTTTCTACATAAAATTGAACTTGCTGGTGTCTAATATATTTTGATTCCTTTTTTGTGTTCAAAAGAGTTTTTTTTTTTAGGTTTATGAGCTCTTGCTTACCATCTTTTTTCTTGAGCAAGTTTCTGGTAAACATGAGGCAGACTACCACAAAGCCCACTGCTGCAGCTCCTCCTAAAATAATGGCCACTGTCTTCCCTATGTTCTGTCCTGACCCTACATTTCAAAGGATAATACTTACTCAATAGACAAGTTATGCTTGTAAGCAAAGGCCTTGATCTACAACAAATTATGCAACAACAACAAAAAAAGGTGAGAGCTTTATGCAGATAGAGACACAAACACATCAAAGCAATAAACTCTTCTTTACCTGATGATGATGAAGGAGAAGATGAGGGAATATTTCTTGGAACCCCATTAGGAAAATAGTTGTAACTAATGAAGCACTTGTGAAGATAAATTTGTCCTGAAATTGAGCTTCCACATTCAACCTGGGCTTTCTGAATTGCAGTTTTCACACACCCACCACAGTCAGCATCACCAACATCACCTTCACATTGTCCTAATACAAAAACAGATTCATAGCTTGTGGTGAAGAATCCATGGTTACTCACAACTCCATTTGACATGACCTGAAATGCCATATCCCTCCTCTCAGCAAACCCCACTCCAGCCACATTTGTCACACTACAAGTCTTGTAAAGCATCTCAAGCCCAGATATCTGAGTGAACCCAGCAACTTCATACAACATGTAGCAGCCATAAAGCTGGACTCTAGCTGCCACCACTTTGCCACATAGTCTATCAGTCATTACAGGGATTTTGCTCACACAGTTAAAACAATCAGCATTGCTCAAATCACCTCTACACTGGAAAAGTCCTGTGATGGTAGACTGCCCACCACCTGATGTGGTCTTGTAAAACCTAGCTTTGGAGGACTGTGAGACCAGAGAACCAAACAGTGCTGCAAGAGCTTGTGAATACAAACCTGTTGGATCTGACAGGCCTTGCCTTGCACAACCCTTGTAAACAAAAGTTGTGTAATCAACAGATTTAGCAGCAACTGAAGATTGCAGTGTAGACACAACCACCTGAGACACAATGAGCAGCAGCAGCACTGAAACTAAAAGAGGGCTTATTTTGTGAAAACCCATATGTAGGTCTCAAAATGTATCAAATCATGTCCAGATTGAGAACTTGTTGAAAGGGTTTGGTGGGTTTAAGATAAAGTTGAGAACTTTGTAAAAAAGATTCAAGCTTTGTCTGAATCTTTGGTTGGGGTTCTCAAAATCTGAGACCTGGAAGAGATGACATTGGATTTGGTTTTGGTATAAGGCTGCGAATTGTGGTGGTGAGTTTTGGGATTTTCTTGCTTGCTTGTTAGCTGGGGGTGGCCTACAGTGTTTGCAACTTTTGATGTGCCGAGATGAGGAGTGGATGAGAGAGAAAGCATCTTCCTAATCCTACCTCCTTTAATATATTTCTCTCACTCTTCTTTTCAAAGAATTGTCTCTCTCTTGCTAATTGCTAGACACTCATTCCAAAAAGTTTTTTTTATAAATAATTTTAGGTATATTATATTTTGTTAAAATTTTATTAGTTCATAGCCCAAGTAATGTTAGGTACAATCTAAAAAAAAAAAATCCTAGATAAGTTTTAATCCTATTCCTAACTCCATCCCCGGTCACATCACATATGCATCATTGAAATTGTCCAATTAAGTTATTATAGTATTGTATTGTAATGTAACCTGATTACATTAATTTTGATGGATTTTACAATTCACACACGATCATTAAAATTTATATTTTTAAGATATTTATTTTTCATCAACTGAAGCATAAGATATTCATGACACACTCGATACATCTCAAAACATATAGAAAGTTAAAAGTCAATATTAACAAATTTAATTTTATTTTTGAAACTGACAACATCATCACAACGACCGATGACACACATTTAAGTGTGGAAATGAAGCTCTTAAAAAACTTTAAAAAAGGAAGAGAGTATCTCAACCAAATACTTGGAGTACATTCTTAAATTACTTTTCTGAGCTGGGACTTTGGAGAGAGGATGTTCGGGCATGAATGGAATAGAATCTGAGATTATCAATTTGAAATATTTGACTTGACCAACGTACAAATTTGATGGATGTCATTTGTTTGAATTTATACTGCAAGCATTTACTTCTCTGAATATTCAAATGCACGAGAAATTCATGAGCTAGTTCATTCAAAATAAATGATTGGACTATTAGAATAAGTTTTGGAATTTAAATAATCGCATGTGTTAATAAATAATGGAAGATTTGTATACACTTTAAGTGTCCCTTAAGTTAAAAGTTTTGAGACATTTGATGCGTACAACATGTATTAAAATATTCACCGACATTGAAATTCCCTAGGCTAAAATTACATTTTTTGTTTTATTCACTTTGTTGCCATTGCCACCAGGCAACAGTTCTCCATCCTAAATGTGAGGTAAGGTGAGAAATTTAAAAATAACGTAAACACAACGTCAATTGGCAATTACGTACAAAATTAGCCATTTCCGAGGGATTTCTTCTTGTACTTCTTTTATGCCAATATACTTGTTTACATGTGTTGCCGATTCACATGTTCATTTTTGTTGGACCCTTGTGTTTTGATTAGGGGTGGGCGTCCAGACCCGAAGACCGAAAAAAAAACCGAATCGAACCGAAAAAAGACCGAACGGGTCGGTTTTTATCGGACCGAAAACCGGACTGAAAAAAAACCCGAACCGATTCTCAAAATTCGGTTCGGTCTCGGTTTTGATTTTTCCTCGGACCGAAAGACCGAACCGAACCGAATATATGTTTTTCTGTCAATTTACAGAAAAAGACCGAAAAAAGACCGAAAATTCGTGAAAAACCCGAAAATGACCGAAAATGACCCCAAAATAAAAGACCGAAAAAGACCGAACCGAACCGAAATCCGAAAATCGGGCTTTGATCGGTTTTTAATTTCAAAAAGACCGAAACCGACCCGAACCGAATTTTCGAGATTCGGTTCGGTTTTCACAAATTTTCGGCCCAAACCGACCCGAGCCCACCCCTAGTTTTGATGATAACAAACACTTAACTAACAATCTACTGAGTATGCAGAAATCACTGTCTGACAGGTAATGTTACTGGACATCTCTGAGAGAGATGCGCTCTGTGTGAGAGACACACCGACTTTGCAACGAGATCGGATCTGAGGAAAGATACTGGACACAAATCTGAAGATATACAAGTATTCGAAGTGTAATATTTGTTTAAGATTATAATTGCAAATATTTGCACGGAGAATATACGATGAGAAGAATTGAGATCGGTGTACACAAATCGATATATTCGAGAGGAAGATTGAACCCAGATTTGGAAGGCTGTTATATCTGATGGATACAATCAGATATCTGATGGAGAAGAGTCTCAGCCGACTTAAAGACTATATAAAGAAGAAGAGTCTTCATTGTTTAAGTTCGGCTTTTGGGAGATAGCGATCGGAGATTGAAGAGTGTTCAAATCCGGAGCTGACAAGGTGCTGCTGTGTGCGGGCAAGGCGATCGTATTAGTTGACTCTTCGAATTGAGCAGTTGTGTTAGTTGTCACTGTGTGAGACAAGTGTAACAAACTGCAAGCATATTCCTTTGTCAATAATACGGATCTTGAAGCCCTTCTGGAACTGTCCAGAAGGCAAGTGGTTTTTATCCTGCTGCAAAAGTTGCAGTAAGGTTTCCACTCTAAATCGTGAGCATTTACATTCTGTCTTATATTTCCTGTACGAAAGTAAATTTCCGCTGCCATCTGTCTGAGGGATACCACTCTGGGATCTCCCTCATATAGTTGGCTAACCTAACGATCCATCAATTGGTATCAGAGCCAGGAAGCTCTAGATTGTGTGTTAGCCTTTGCAGGAAATCATGTCTAACGGAAGCGACTCGTTCTGGAAGCCGTCGGTGCTCAGTCCGGGAGAGTATGACTGGTGAAAGGACCAGTTCGAAGCCCATGTCTGTTCCCTGGATGGGAAGTTGTGGCGAGTGTTTGAAAAGGGTAACTTCCCTATTCTGGATGTAACAGATCCTAACAAACCGAAAGAGAAGGAGAAAGACGAGTACACAGATGATGACTACAAAGCTCTCCAGCAGAATGCCAGGGCTAAAAAGGTTCTCAACATGGCCCTCTCCCCAGGAGACCAGGTGAAGATGACTGTGTACAAAACTGCAAAGGAGCAGTGGGACGGACTTGCTAGACTGTACGAGGGAAACCAGGACATTAAAAGGAACCGAATCCTAGCTGCCACAAAGGATTACGAATCTGTCGAACAGCGCAAGGACGAATCTCTGGATGATTTCTACACCAGATTTCAAATCATCGTCGCGCAACTAAACTCCCTGGATGAGGTTCTCCCGCAGTGGAAAGTAACTCATCAGTTCATGCAAGCTCTCAGCTCCAGATGGGACACAGTAACTACTGCTCTCCAAGCTCAGAAGGGGATCAAAGACATTACTCTGGAAGAGCTCGTGGCAAATCTGCAAAGCCAAGCTGGAATAGCAGAGAGGAAAATGGCCAGGCGACAAGCTGGAAAATCTCAAGCTATAGCACTGAAAGTTGAGAAGGCCTTGGACTTGGCACAAGTAAGTTTGCCATCTAAAGGAGAGGACGAGGAGATAGCTCTTCTCTCGAGAGCCTTCAAAATGGCGAACACAGGCAGAACACAGAACAAAGGTGCCTCTGGCGGAAGTCGAAACAATCAAAGGTGGAACAAAGGATCTGTCTCGGAGGAAGGCAAGACGAAGGCAGGGGCAAAGGAAGAAAGAACCTGCTATCACTGTCAGAAAAAGGGACATCTTGCCAAAGACTGCTACAGCAAGAAGAAGGGAGAACCACCTGCCCTAAAGGAAGCTCATGCCATGTTTGCTGCATGGAGTGACTCTGATGAGGAACAAAGCGATAGGAAGCAAACCAAGGAGCCATGTCTGATGGCCAACACCGCAAACAGTGAGGTAAACGAATCTGATTCCTTTATAGATCAAGTGTTTAGTGAATCTGACTTTGCAGAAACTATTGTCGAACTACTAAAGAAGATCACGAGCCTTAAGGATCAGATTAAAATCATGAAAAATGAACACGAAGACGACATGGAAAACAATCATCTCTGGTCAACCATGGCTATGCGCCTTGAGAGAGAAATAAAGGAGCACATTTTCAAATGCCCTACCTGTGACCAAAGGGACGCACAAATTGTCAATCTAAGTGAAAGACTGAGGCACATGAGAATTGAGGACACCAGGATGGTAGGATCAATTGCTGAATCGGTCCAGTCTGAGTTGGATAACGATGAACTCCGGTAGACCATTGCTGATCTCAGACAAAAGGAAATGGAGAGAAAGAAAGCCTGGCTCAGAGAACTAGAAGCCAAAAAGGTTGAGGAGGTACGACAAGACTACCAAAGAAAATTCGCCAGACCTGGACTTGGGTATGTCGAAGTGATGAAAGAAACCGATGAAGAGGCGGAAAACAGAAGGACTGACAAAGGGAAGGGACCAATGACAGAAATCGGAGAGAGCTCCCATCAGCATAGAAAGCCGGTACCCACAAAACAGTCGGGAAGAGCACCTTCTTCTCCGAGAAAGAGTCATCTCCATGAAGATACTCTGGACCCTTCAAGGCTGGGAAAGCTTTTGAAATTTGGAAAAAGATGAGCTCCAACCGTCAATCTCTCTCGAGCAGTCTTCAGACACGTGGAAACAGGAGACCAGTGCCCATAAAGAGACACAAGAAAACTGGCAGTCTCTACTACCGTGTCTGCTGGCACTGTGGTCACTCTGGCCACTACAGAGCTGACTGTGAGAAATGGAGAAAAGCCAACGAGAAGAATTATAGCTATCAGAGAAAGGCCACTACAGCTCATGTCCCTGGGAGAAGTGGTTCACCTCATAGAAGAAAAGACAAAGCCGGATGGGCTCATCCTCACCATGATACAGCTATCTACGGACAACCCAGAACAACCCCCAGGAGAAGAATCAATCTCACTGATGACAATGACTCTAGTCTCTTAAAGTTCTCTTCTGTTGTTAAGACTATCCCAAAGCCCAGTAAGCCCAAGCTTGTCTGGGTTCGTAAAAACTGATCTCTCTCTTGCAGGGTGGAGTGAGGAGCAAGCCATGGTATCTGGACAGTGGATGCTCCAAACACATGACGGGAGATCCAAGTTGGTTCATCTCACTCCAAGCTTATTCCGGAGACAACATTATCTTCGGAAACAAGAGCTCAGGTAAGGTAGTAGCTACAGGAGAGGTAAGAATTTCAGAAACTATTAAAATTCGACAAGTAAGTCTGGTTGAAAACTTGAGATACAACTTATTGAGCATATCACAATTGTGTCAACATGGAAGAA
Source organism: Rhodiola kirilowii (assembly GCA_033675215.1). NCBI lineage: Eukaryota > Viridiplantae > Streptophyta > Magnoliopsida > Saxifragales > Crassulaceae > Rhodiola > Rhodiola kirilowii. Next base: position 5,967,198 of record CM066194.1, read on the forward strand.
ATCAAGTGATATTTAACTCTAACGACTGTGTTGTGAAGTGCATTGAGACAGGGAAAATAATTCTTCGAGGTGTCCGGGAAAATCAGATATATATAGTGGACCCAGAATTCGTCCCAGATGGGGAACTGTGTCTGTCAAGCATCACTGACGACACATTGCTGTGGCACAAGAGATTTGGACATGCAAGCACGAGGCTGATTCATAAACTCCATCAAAATGAATTAGTGGTTGGTTTACCAAAAGTGGAAAGCACGTTCGATCAGATATGCAACGCCTGTGCCACAGGTAAACAGGTACGTACTTCGTTTAAGTCAAAACAATCAGTGAGTACTTCAGCTCCTCTGGACATGATTCACATGGATCTATGCGGTCCAGTCAACGTCGTCAGCCGGGGAGGCAACAGGTATATATTAGTCATCGTGGATGACTATTCCAGGTATACATGGACCATCTTTCTGAGTTCTAAAGATGAAACGTTCTCTGAGTTTGTGTCATGGCTGAAGCTAATTGAAAACAAATTGAGTAAGAAATTAGTATCTATTCGGACTGACAACGGAACCGAGTTCCGAAACTCCCAGTTTATCTCCCTGTGCAGGACAGCTGGGATAGATCACAACTTCTCAGCACCACGGACTCCCCAGCAGAATGGTGTGGTAGAGAGAAAAAACAGGACCCTGGAAGACATGTCAAGGACAATGCTGATTGCCAGTGGTGTTCCCAAGGGTTTCTGGGCCGAGGCAGTACATGCAGCCAGCTACATAATGAACCAAGCTTCTCTACGATTTCTGATAGGAAAAACACCTTACGAGCTGCTGCGAGGAAGAAAACCTAACATTGCTCATTTGAAAGTGTTTGGTTGCAGGTGCTACGTACACAACAATGGAAAGGAGAATCTGGGAAAGTTCGATCCAAGGAGCGATGAAGGCGTGTTCGTAGGATACCCAAGCCATAGCAGAGCATACAAGGTTTACAACCTGAGATTGGAACGGGTGGAGGAGAGCATTCACGTTACCTTTGACGAGCGCGCTATGACTGGACACCTTGTGAAAGATCCCTCCTCACAGGATGATGGAGAACTCCAGCTTACTGACAAGTCTGATCCCGACTGGGGACCTGCCCAAAACGAGACTGCAGAGCCAGCTCCAGAGGTCGCTCAGGCTGCAACTCAAGAACCTACTGAGCCAGCCGAAGCTCCACAAACAGAGATACTAGCTGAAGAGCAGGCTCCAGAAGCCCAAGTGATAGAGGTTAACGCAGAACCCCCCAATGAGGAAGTGTTTGCGAATAACCCTCATCCGGCAGGAACTGCAGAGGAACCCAGAACCACAAGGAGCGGAAGAGTCACTCAGCCCCCAACCTGGACAAGGGACTACTAATGCTACTCATCGCAAAATCAGGTAAGTTTGGATGAATGGTGTCATTTCTGTGGATTTGCATCTTTCGTCTCTCATGCAAAACCAAAGACGATTGCGGACGCGCTGAAGGATCCAGAATGGGTCAATGCCATGCAAGAGGAACTGCATCAGTTCGAAAGAAATAAAGTGTGGCGACTGGTTCCTAGACCATAGGATAAGAACGTGATAGGAACAAAGTGGGTCTTCAGAAACAAGATGGACGACAAGGGAGTAGTTGTGAGAAACAAAGCTCGCCTGGTAGTCAAAGGGTGCAACCAGCAAGAGGGAATCGACTACGATGAAACCTTCGCCCCTGTCGTAAGGTTAGAAGCAATCAGACTATTAATTGCTTATTCGACTTACTATGGTTTTACTCTGCAGCAGATGGATGTGAAAACGGCGTTCTTAAACGGAGTCCTGAAGGAAGAAGTATATGTCAGTCAGACACCAGGGTTCGAGGATCACTCTCACCCTGATCATGTCCACATCCTTGATAAGGCTCTGTATGGGCTGAAGCAAGCACCCCGCGCTTGGTATGAGAGACTGTCACAGTTTCTGCTATCCCACAGATACGTCCGAGGAGAGGTGGACAAAACACTTTTCCTTCTGAAGGAAGGGAAAGACACTCTGGTTGTTCAGGTATATGTGGATGATATCATTTTCGGTTCAACTAATCCTAAACTGGTCAAAAAGTTTACAGATTTGATGTCGAGTGAATTCGAGATGAGCATGGTAGGCGAGCTCAAGTACTTTCTTGGACTCCAAGTCGCTCAAGGAGAAGATGGTACCCGAATCCATCAGCAGAAGTATGTAAAGGAGATTCTAAAGAAGTTTGGGATGGAATCGGCCAAGACGTGTGCCACACCGATGTCCCCAAATGACACCCTTACAAAGGATGAATCCTCACCTTGGGTGGATCTAACTCTCTACAGGGGAATGATTGGTTCGCTGCTATATCTCACTGCCAGTAGACCTGATATCTTATTCAGCGTCTGTCTGTGTGCAAGGTTTCAGGCTGATCCCAGGGAAACCCACGTGAAAGCAGTAAAGAGGATATTGAGATATCTGAAGGGAACAGACGACTTATGCCTGTTCTATCCAAGGGGAGGTGAACTACGTCTGGAAGCATACACTGATGCAGACTATGCTGGATGTAAGGTAGACAGGAAGTCCACGTCAGGGATGGCTCAATATCTTGGACCATGCCTCATCTCCTGGGCTTCAAAGAAGCAATCCTCAATTGCGCTGTCCACCGCTGAGGTAGAATACATCGCCGCTGCTGCATGCTGTGCGCAGCTGCTGTGGATGAGGCAACAGCTAAGTGACTATGGTGTTATTACTAATTGTGCAAAAATTCTGTGTGATAACACTAGTGCTATTAACATCTCTAAAAATCCAGTGCAGTTCTCTCGTACCAAACATATAGAAATTCGGTATCACTTTCTGCGTGATTGTGTAGAAAAGGGAACGATTGAGATGGAATATTGCAGAACTGAGGAACAGATTGCGGACATATTCACAAAGGCTTTGCACAGAGAACCCTACGAGAAGCTGAGGCTTGAACTAGGTATGGTCTCTCTCCCTTAAAGCTATGCTCTATTGTTGCTCCCTCAGTGATTGGCTAGACTAGATGCATATGAGTCACGTCTGATGGATAGATTAACATGAATGTTCTGTGCTAGTGAAAGAATAAGTTGTGATCATAATGCAACCATACATGCTTTCTATGTGACTGATGATTGCATTCGGACCGAAAGACATGAAATTATGATTTCTTTCTGCCCAAAAGAGACCTCCACATTTGATCCCACAATATAATCCAAGGAGGTACTCTAGACCAACCTTAGCCTATCCTCGTGTGGAACGCTCCTATGAGCCCGTCGAAATGTTCTTCTCTGGAGTTACTCCACATGAGGTATGAAACCTATATGATTTGTTTGGATGATTTCATTTTCTTCATGATCGGGTGTGATGTTATTTGTACCATTTGGGTAAAATTAGCACATCATACCAAAACCTTGTGTACCCATGAGACAGTAAGACTGAGCTATCACTGTGGACGGATTCTTGTGGTTGGGAAATCATCTGCGTGACAGTTGTGAAGATAAGTAATTACATCGTCCAGTAAAGTAGCCTAAGGGTTGGGAAAAAGTGAAAGTGACTTGAAAGGTGAACAGTTTTTTCTACAGTAGGGAGTTGTCACGTCGGTTGCTTTTATGATGCGTCACGCTTAAATTTCAAGTGATACGTGTCACTCCCCTGCCTGTTGGCACATGCCCCTTCGTTTTGATTCGGTTTTGGCAAGGAATTAATGTGGAACCGCTTTTGGAAGGGAAGAAATGATAGAAATTGCTAAATATTGAAGGCAGTTTATTCATTGAAAGGAGACGACGTTTGGGGTTTCTGGTGTCTCATAACATCTAGGGTTTGCAGAGCATATTTAAAGCAAGCAGACTGAGCGTTCCGTCGCATCTCTCACTCTCAAACAACAGTTCCTCTCTCAAATATTCAGAAGTTCAGATTTTTCCATGGCGTCTTCAAACCCTAAGTCAAATCTCTCTTCCGCTGAAGCCGCCGCCATGGCTGCTAAGCTGATTGCAAGTGGAGTTAACCCTCAAAACCTGGAAACCATTCTGCAGTCGGTCGCGCCAACTGGGTCGGTTCCATCAAACTCGGAAGTAGCCGCAGATTTGGTAAAATTGGAAGGACGGCTTGAGGATCTTCGAGCGGATTCCTCCTCCATGCGCCATTCTACGAAGGAGACCTCAGTTACCACCAGGTCGGCAGGCAAACGAGCAAGGAAACCTGCTCCTCCGTCCGCCAGGAAAGGTCAGCGATCTACCCGGACCTCTGCTCCGCCCGTGGAAGAGGAGGCCGAGTCAGACGGCAGTGCCGAAGGGTCAGAGGAAGCAGGGAAAGGATTTGTACAGGAGTTGGTGCTGAATACCGAGTGGATGGTGGCGAATGGGTTGGGAGAGGTTGTGGACCTGATGGAGGCCCAAGGGTGGGGCGCTTTGTTCAAGAAACCTGTTGTTGTTGATGAAAAACTGGTGAGGGAATTTTATTCAAAAGTAAAGTTGGTTGAAAAGGAAGAAGGAAAAGGTAACTGGGAGTTGTCGGCTGCAGTGGGCGGTGAGTGGTACTCCGTGAGCCTGAGGGAGTTGGCAACAGTTCTGGGGGTGCCCAAGGGAGGGTATGCCACCTACTCAAAAGGTGCCTGGCCAGGCACTGTGGCAAAGGCAGAAGTGTTTCAAAGGCTCGGGCTGGATGTCACTGCGAAGGGGCCGAGGGAGAACACTCACATGGACGTGTGATGGACCAAAATTATATGAATCAAAAACACAGTAAAACCCACCAAATTAGACTGTTGGTCTATTTAACTTCTACTTGTTAGTCCCGATATATTTCTACAGGGTATTTTGGCGCTTAGAGAGAAAACACGCTAAGGAGGAGTTTTTAAGCGGAAAATGAAGAACGAGTCATTCCAGGTCACGACCATGCTACACTCAAAATCAGCCTTAACATCCTTCATGGAACCGACTTGGAATCACTCAAATATTCTAGAACCGTCGGCAAATGGACAAGAACGCAAGGCAAAAGCACCGAGCCCGGTAAAGGCCAAACAAGGGCAATTTCATCGGATTTGGGATTTCGACCATGTTCCAAGCAGAATTTGGCTTAGGTTCCTTCTTGAGATCATCTTAGAATGACATTTTCATTCAAAATACACTCTCCAAGATCCAAGAAGCTCCGGCCAAAGCTCCGGTCAGATTTGGTCAAACCGATGGCTTTTGTGAAGAAGTCACAAGCTTCTAGAAGGGTGGCTCCTCCACTCTCCTCCCTCCAAGTGGCGGCTCCTCCTCCTCTCCTCCCATAGCAGCCGGAGGCTTTCCTATTCACCCCATGTGGCACCTCCTCCTTGCTCCTCCATGGAAAAGATGACAAGTGGTGGCTCCTCCTCCACATCTTCAAACCCTCCTCCTCCACCCTTGGATGCTCCTCCACATGCCACCATCTCCACCCTTGCTCCTCCTCCTCCATGGCTATAAATAGAAGTGCTCCTCCTCATTTGTAACACACCCCAAAATGTGGAGAGCTTCTCTCTCTACAAAATCTCTCTAAATCTCTCTAGCTTTTGTGGGCACAATTATGTAATATTACTTTGGAATAAAGAATCCCTTGGCGCTTCAACGGTTGTAAGTATCTCTTAGTATTTATTTATTTAACTGTTGTCTTTAATTCCTTAGTTATAATGTTTAGCGCGATGAATAGTAGCTAAACTAGTAGTTCGGTCTAAGGGGCGCGCTTGTATTATAAATGTTTTAGACTTTACTCTTAGTACACCTTTGTATTCAAAACTTATTCTATGTGCCATATATTAAGTCAGAACGTCCAAGGTACAGTGGATGCTTGGAATGGCAAAACCCTACAGCGGGGTTCGTAAACTTGTACGGATAAGTGGATGCTTGGAATGGCAAAGCTTATCTGAGAAGTTTGACTCATCTTAAACACCATTTGGTTGATCGGGAATGATTGATCAAATAGATGCACATAGGCTAATATAACCGGGAATGGAGTATTAGTCTAAATAGAATAAGTGTTCTACGTCCTTGGAATAGGCTAGACAGTGTACGCAAATCGAGTGCTTGGAATGGCCTTGATACACCGTTTGAATACTTAGCATGATCATGTCTTGCGCTAGAAATAGCCTCAATTCATCTTTGACACTTGGTATGATCATTAGCGGTCGATGATAAACAAATATAATACAAGGCCCCTGAAACCGAACATTTCTCTTTAATTATAATCTGTAATTTACTTTCAGTATTAAAACCAACCAACCAATCAAACAATCATATAGCTGGTAGCTTTAAAACCAACCAACCAACCTAAAACACGCTCTCTCGCTGGATAAACCCCCCCCCAAAGAACAACTAATCCACACTGACTCCCTTGGGTTCGACCCCTACTTACCAAGTACTACCCAGTAGTATAGTTGCGAGTAGCGGACTATAAATTTATTTGCACAATCGCTTTGACGACGAGCGGTTCTGTCAAATTGGCGCCGTTGCCGGGGAGTTGTGCATCGGAATAGTTGTTCTATTTTCTTTTTTCTTTTATCATGCAATTCACCAAGTCATACTACTACGGAATGGAACCTTGGAACAATACGGAGTTTTCCCCACCACCCTTCGAACTTGAAATCCGCGAGAAGATCAACAAAATAACGCAATCCCGGGACGAAACATTGGATGAGTACTTATGGTACTTCGATTCCATTGTGACGAGCTGCCCGCACCATGGATTCACCAATTTCGATCTTCAAACAAAGTTTCTCTCTGGAATGTTGCCACATGAGTGGGACCAGCTAAATAATGCAGCAGGAGGATCAATGTGGGACTTAACCGAGGATGATCTTTGGAAATTAATAAACGATTTGGCCGCAAGGTCAAGACCAAGCCAAGATCAGGCCGAGCCAATCAAGGATGGTATAACAGAGCTGGCATCTAGCATCCAGCAATTGGACAACACGATGCAACAAATCAGGGCCAAAACTGAACTATGGGCTGCAGAAAAGGAGCTGGCAGCTAGCACCCAGCAATTGGCCGCAGACATGCAGCAATTGAGTGCATTGATGCACCAATTCACGGCTGAACCCGAGGAGCCGACTGAGGATGAGGACCCGCAAATGACCGAAGAAGAACTGCCCCAATCAGACCCGGTCCTTATCACCAATCCGTCCGAGGAAATCACTGTCCTAACTGCCGAGCCTACAGAAGTCCTGAACCTCACTGCTGAAGCGGCCGAAGAAATCAAGCCAGGCCCGGTACTTGTGCTCGAAGCACCCGAGGAAGTCCCGGACCTCATTGCCGAACTGTCCGAGAAAGACCTAGTCCTCACTGTCGGAGCACCTGAAACAGACCTAGTCCTCATGGTCGAAGTGCCTCAACTTAACCCTTCCCGTTTCATGCCGATCATAACCACCGAAGATCATATAATCAATGATGATGCGGTACAAGGGGAGTTGGAGGCAGAGCATGAGCCAAAAAAGCCGACAAAGGAAATCTCTCTCGTCACAAGCCAAGAAAAACCACCCGGGAACTCTATCATTCCAAGACAACCATTCGTAGCTACCACCAAGAAGAGGCCTCACATGGGAACATGCCTGTGGTCGCCGATGTTTGAAGGCACAAAACCCAACTTCCAAACTCGCGAAAGTGCCAACTATTCAAACATGAAGAAGCGGCAAAGACATGGGCCGAAAGAATGGAAACCCGGAAGGAGAAACAAGAAAGCACGACTCAATGGACCAGCAGCTATGGTCAAAGAAGCCTCACCCTCTCGGAGAAAAAGGACAACCGAGAAGAAATTCGACCTCAAGCATCCATGGGATCCCTACTTATGATCCAGGAATGAGGTATCGTCGAGCCAACGACGTTAAACAAAGGCACTGGTCGGGAGGTAACCCGACACTATCTTACTTTCTGCACTTTATTTTCTGTCTTTTTATTTTCCGTCTTTTAGTTTTTATCAATAAGTCGCTCTCACCCACTTGGTGCATAGAAGATTTGACTATTCAGGAATCGGACTTGGGTGCAACATTAAGCCAGTCAGGGCTACGCTAAGAGTTCAAGGCCCCAGCCGAACTCCCTCGATTATCCAGCCTCGTGCCATGTCGTTCACTCGACACCTTAAAGGGAGTTCTGTCTTTCCTTTTCCTTAATATCATTTCCTTCTCGTATAACATCTGCTTGCATGGCTTTTGAACTCAGTCTTGCTGAAAGGCACTGATAGCGCTAAAATATATGCATTTTAGGCGACATCTATGCTTATTGTTTCGTTCGTTTTGTCACGATTTCACTTGCTATTTCGATGCCATTTGACTCTTTTCCTTGCATTTCAGGCTTGGAGCAGCCATCCTTTGAGCTCAGGGCCTTAGCGCGAAAAGTCGGGGAAAATCCGAAGATTTGAGCAAGTTTTGGCGAAAAGGACCTCCAGTCGACCGACTGGGAAGCCTCCCCTGCGCCAGTCGGTCGAGTCGCTGAACTTCCAGATGGGCCTGCAAAACGACTCTATCGAGTCGGTCGACTCGCCTCCCAGTCGACCGACTGGGCGTTCCCTTCATCGACCACATTTTCTACGCCAGTCGACCGACTGGGAAAACCAGCCCACGCCAGTGGACCGACTGGAGCTACAGTTCCGGAAAACCCTAACTTTGTCTATAAATAGAAACTTTTTGGGGTTTTCAAGGGGGGCTTTTTGGAGGACTTTTGGCACGAATTTCGAGGAGCATCTAGCACTGAATTCAAGGTTGATTGGAGTGAAGAAGAAGATCGACAACAAGGATCCTCCTATTTCTCAATCTCAATTTGGTTTTAGACTCCTAAACTCCATCTCTATACTTTGTTTTTGATTGTAATCTCACCATGAGTGAGTAGTGACCTAGATTGGGGATTATGGATCCCTTAGACATATTGTGATGATGTAAATACCATTAATGTCATATTGAATGAGTTTCCACATGAATCTTCTTCATTTGAACTACATGCCTAGAGTTGCCCATAAGGTGTTTGTGAAAATGCCTCAATGAGAAACTTAGTTTAATTTCATATTTGATGTAGCTCACGTTGATCAATATGAATTTAATGAAATGAATGAAGAGGCATTAGGACTTTTGTGTTACATGGCGACACTTAGAACCTAATGAGATTGGCTTGAGTTTAACAAGAACATGTTTATCTAGTCAGTAGAGCGCGAGTGTGAGATTAGAAATGCATGTTCTATAGGGCCAATAGAGCGCGAGTGTGAGGTCCTATGCGAGGTGTAACCTCTTTATCCTAGGTTGTAGCGCGAGTGGAACTTAGGGGAAATGTTACATGGCTAAATTCTATTCAAGTGCATGCAAATTCATAATTGACATCTAATATCATCATCACTATAATTGTCTAGGTGGGGAAGTAATCCCTAGTCTTCTTTGATTGATCGTTTATTCGTTTCTTTGCTTGAAATCTCTTTTGGATAGTCAAAACTTGGCTATCAACCTCTTTTGAGGAACAACCCTCCCCCAAACCATAAACATTCTAAATTTAATCCTTAGCACAACTAGTTTAATCACCTATCTCTTGGGTACGACCTTGGGTTTCCCGAGTCTTTACAAATGTTTTGATTTAACGTGACTTAGCATAAGTATTCGATATCCTTATTGAATATTTACACTATATTTGCACCCGATCAAATGGCGCCGTTGCCGGGGATAGGTTAATTAACTAGGTGCTAAAAGATTGTTTAGTTTGTCATCTTGTAAATATTTTTCTTTCTCTTATGCTTGTATATTCTTCTTTTTCTCTCATTTCCCTTTCTAACTTCGTTAATCTTGTTTTGCGAGGATGGATCACTACAACCAACAAGTCATTCACGATGAAGATTATTATGAAGAAGATTCTTCCAATTATGCACTTAAGGATCAAATGGCGGATTTGACAAAGAAAGTGGATAGCATGATAAGTGTGGTTAAGGCTTGGGTTGACAAAAGGAAGTATGAAGACAATGAAGATTATTATGAAGATGATCAACCAAATGCCCATTGTGAAGACTATTGGATGAACAATCAAAGCCAACAAGTCTATTCTAATGAGGGATACTATTATGAGGAGGAGCAACCATATGGGAATTACCAAGGGCATGACTATCAAAATAGTTGTTATAATTTGGATGGGGATGACCAAGAAGAGGAGCAACCAAACGCCTATTGGGAAAACTCTTGGAACCCATCACATGCCCACGATCAATATTGGAATCATGATCAATGTTTTGAAATTGAAGACTCCCACCCTCAACCTCCTCAACCTTCAAGTGAGCCCTCCAAGTTAGAAGCCATGTTTGCCACATTCCTTGAAAACCAAGAGAAGATGAACGCTAAGTTGAAAATATTGGAGGCTCGAAACCATGAGTTAAAAAGCGAATGGGCTCAATTGAGGGAGATGAATGCTCAACACCAAACAATGGAATGTGGAGACATGGATGTTGCAGAGGAGATACCCGAAGACGAAGTTTTTGAACCTAATGCCTCAAGGGAAGAATGGGATCAAGAAAGTGAGGATGAGTTCATGAGAGCCGTTCGCCAAGCTGTTCATGAGGAGATGGAGGGTGAATCTTGTGACGAAGAGGAGGTGGAATGCAAGAGTGAAGCATCCTTCACTACTAGCACACCTCAAGATCGTTTGGACGAGAACACACAAGAGCTCACCACTCCATCAAAGCCTTGGCTCTCCGATGAGGAATTCTTCAACGATGATGACTCATGCATTGAAGAGATATCTCTTTTTGATGAAGAAGACCTCCCTCCCGCTATTAGTAAGCTTGATAGTGAACCCGATTCTCTTGTTGATGATGGAATCGAGGTAGAGGAAGAGCCTAAGGTGCAAAAGGGATTTAAAGGGTATAACGACTTTGTTGAGGTATTCATGGACCAAGCTAAAGAGCATTCTTGCATACAAGAAGACACAAGTTTTATGAGTGATAGTGAGGGATGGGCACCCAAGGACATCATCGAAAATTTGAAGGAAGGTGTGCCCATCACGCTTGAGGCTAGCATTGAAGATCCTTTCTTTGTCACAAAGCCTCGAGACAAGTTTTGGAGCTTCCTACCATACCTCACGAGATTATTCAAAAGAAGCTCCCATGACCCCTTAGCTATAAAGGGATTTTCATGTTTGAAGAGGTCGAACTTGCAAATGGATGCCCATCGTAGGCTTGGTGGGAGGAAATTCAAATGGGATTTGAAGGTGGTTTGACACGATCAAGTCCAAGGCCCCGCTTGAGGAGGGATCTTAGCAATAGACTCCTCAAGCGTGCTTCCTATCTCCCAAGGAGAATCGGCTCCGTCTTAGCCAAGACGTTAAACTAGGCTTGTGAGTGTTTCTTCCTTGACTTTCAAGATGTCTATTTTGATTGGATTCTTATTGCTTTGTGCAAGAATTGAGAATATGAACTATGCATGCGTGAATGCTTTTGTTTGATGATCTTTATGCAATTGAAATGCTTCTTGCATGATGTGCTTGGTAAATTTGATGCTTTGATTGGGCATAAGTGTGGGGTGCCTATGTTTTGACCACACGAGATGTTTGTGCTTGCTTGATGTGCTTTAATGTGTGGAATCCAATCGACTTGTATGTTTAAGGGAAAACATTCACACTTTTGCACAATTCATCCAAAATTTCGAATTATTAAATGAAAACAAAAAGTCTAGGCAAGGCTACATTTTTGAGAAAATTTCATCTCTAAATTCAACTAGTCGTGCATGATTTCACTTGATTGATCCTTTAGATGACTAATGGATTGGATTGTTGACTTTCATTCTTGAGGATCAAAGCATCTACTAGCACTTCTTTATCTTTTATTCTAAGTTTTTTCTCGTTGAGACTAAAGAGTTGATCTTTGAAAGCATAAAATCGAAAAAAATATAATTTTAAAATTCTTGCATGCCATGATTGCCTTTAGGTGACTTTAGTGACCTTGCTTATCTTGTGGATTTGTCTTGTTGGTTTGTCACGCTCCATTTTTAACACTTAGCCCTTTGTCAAAGTTCTAAGTGTGGGGTCAAAAGAGGGCAAGAAAAAAAGAAAGAAAAAAAGAAAGAAAAAAAAGAAGAAAAAAATATGTGAAATAAGCCTCAAATCCCTTCCTTATGATTGATCACCATTAGGAAGAACTTTAAAGAAGTATGTGCTAAGTGCCGAGGGTTAGGAAGGTAAGTTCCCCCTCGAAAGTGCTTAGTGCGGCTTCTACCCCCTTTAATGTTTCAATTAGACTTGACAATCGGCTATTCCGCCATTCTCTAGCATGAAAACCAACGACACAATTGATACTTCCTAGTAAGAATTCACTAAGGGACGAACCTCGTATTCTTTTATACTTAGGCATGATATGGTTTGCAAGTATTTACAAAAACTTTATTGTTGGAACTCCTCTTCTCTTATGACTAAGTGACCTATGCGTCCTAGGCTTGAGAATGAGTTCAAAGCCCACAAGCCAATGGACTAGCCTTCTTGCTAGCATTTGTGAGTGATCCAACAAGATTTCTTTGCAATTATTAGATCATTTTCTTGAAGTCACTAATATAGAAAATGACTAGAATCCTTGATTAAAGAGTTATTAGTCTTTGCTTTGATTTGCTTGAATGTCCTAATTCATGAATTTCCATAAGGATTCGAAGAGGACTCATGTAGTGATTGAAATGCACACATCTAGTTGAATACATTATGAACTTCATGAAAAACATCTTGCCCAGTACTTTGAAAATTGTGAACTTAAAATGCTTATTTGGATGATTGTTCTTCTTGTGGGATTTGTGAGTATTCCCGTGTCTGAAAACTCTCAGGAGATTACAACTCCTCCACTAGGGTAGCCTAGGGGTTTAAAGGCTTGGTGCATTCGCTAAATGCACTCGTGTCACCTACGAAAGTGGTTTATCAAAAGTAATATTTGTTTCTTAGTGTTTTTAGTTAGTTTTCACAACCATATGGATTTTCTTTGAATCGATCTTGAGTGAGTGAAGTGCCTTCTTGTTGTTGATCTCTATGATTAGTTTGCTCGGGACGATCAAACGTTAAGTGTGGGGTGATTTGATAGCGCTAAAATATATGCATTTTAGGCGACATCTATGCTTATTGTTTCGTTCGTTTTGTCACGATTTCACTTGCTATTTCGATGCCATTTGACTCTTTTCCTTGCATTTCAGGCTTGGAGCAGCCATCCTTTGAGCTCAGGGCCTTAGCGCGAAAAGTCGGGGAAAATCCGAAGATTTGAGCAAGTTTTGGCGAAAAGGACCTCCAGTCGACCGACTGGGAAGCCTCCCCTGCGCCAGTCGGTCGAGTCGCTGAACTTCCAGATGGGCCTGCAAAATGACTCTATCGAGTCGGTCGACTCGCCTCCCAGTCGACCGACTGGGCGTTCCCTTCATCGACCACATTTTCTACGCCAGTCGACCGACTGGGAAAACCAGCCCACGCCAGTGGACCGACTGGAGCTACAGTTCCGGAAAACCCTAACTTTGTCTATAAATAGAAACTTTTTGGGGTTTTCAAGGGGGGCTTTTTGGAGGACTTTTGGCACGAATTTCGAGGAGCATCTAGCACTGAATTCAAGGTTGATTGGAGTGAAGAAGAAGATCGACAACAAGGATCCTCCTATTTCTCAATCTCAATTTGGTTTTAGACTCCTAAACTCCATCTCTATACTTTGTTTTTGATTGTAATCTCACCATGAGTGAGTAGTGACCTAGATTGGGGATTATGGATCCCTTAGACATATTGTGATGATGTAAATACCATTAATGTCATATTGAATGAGTTTGCACATGAATCTTCTTCATTTGAACTACATGCCTAGAGTTGCCCATAAGGTGTTTGTGAAAATGCCTCAATGAGAAACTTAGTTTAATTTCATATTTGATGTAGCTCACGTTGATCAATATGAATTTAATGAAATGAATGAAGAGGCATTAGGACTTTTGTGTTACATGGCGACACTTAGAACCTAATGAGATTGGCTTGAGTTTAACAAGAACATGTTTATCTAGTCAATAGAGCGCGAGTGTGAGATTAGAAATGCATGTTCTATAGGGCCAATAGAGCGCGAGTGTGAGGTCCTATGCGAGGTGTAACCTCTTTATCCTAGGTTGTAGCGCGAGTGGAACTTAGGGGAAATGTTACATGGCTAAATTCTATTCAAGTGCATGCAAATTCATAATTGACATCTAATATCATCATCACTATAATTGTCTAGGTGGGGAAGTAATCCCTAGTCTTCTTTGATTGATCGTTTATTCGTTTCTTTGCTTGAAATCTCTTTTGGATAGTCAAAACTTGGCTATCAACCTCTTTTGAGGAACAACCCTCCCCCAAACCATAAACATTCTAAATTTAATCCTTAGCACAACTAGTTTAATCACCTATCTCTTGGGTACGACCTTGGGTTTCCCGAGTCTTTACAAATGTTTTGATTTAACGTGACTTAGCATAAGTATTCGATATCCTTATTGAATATTTACACTATATTTGCACCCGATCAGGCACGACTTCGTTCAGAAGTGTGGGGTGAGAACCACCTGTATATATTAGTTAATAAATAATATCTTTTTGAAAATATGAACTTAAGAATGTGAAAAAGATAGACCGAAATTCATGCATTTACCTTGTGAAAATTCAACTGTCTAAAAACTTAGAACGTAACTTTTCATTTGTCCTTTGTGCTGAGATAACTAGGGATGTGGAGTTGATATAAACTGCCCTAGAGAGGCTTGGCAAGCAGTCAAAGGATCAGATCAAACTATATGGTTTTCGAAGTCAGTGGAGGCTGCACTTCGGGTTTCAGTGAAAATTGAAGTCATCTCAGCCATGCAATGCAAAAGGCGAGGACGGGAATCAGACCGTCCTATCTCCGATCAAAGTAGCCGAGAAAATAGATGAGCGACCCTCATCTTGACCCGCGTGAAAACGACAGTCAAAGTAGCTGAGAAAATAGCTGAGCGACCCTCACCTTGACCCGCGCGAAAACGGCAAAAAAGAGAGGAGCGGGGAGGTATTTCCATAGGCTTGCGGGCGATGATTGGACCTCCCAAAAAGGCTGAGAAAATGTACTAGCAAAGTCACAAAAAGGTGAAAAGCTCAATGAAGCAAATCAAGAGGCCAAAGGCCCAAAATTGTGAAGGTTTTAACCGAACAAAAAGTGAAGAACTCAAAAAGTCAAATCAAAGGCCAAAAGCCGATTCACTACAACAAAAAAGCAGTCCCTCGCCAAAAAAGAAAATCAAAAAGGCTCAACTCACTGAAACCCGAATCGAATCACGTGCTAGAGAAAGCTACAAGAAAACCATATAGTGCGAGACGATCCCAAGATTGCAGTCCAGGAGCCTAAAAAGGGCTATCTCCCGAAACATCCAATATAATTTGCATCTCGGCACGAAGGTACACGTATCAAGTTACTTCTACTTATTTACACAGTTTAATTTAGTAATAAGTAGTAATGCATGAACTAGGATAAATCTAGTTCATAGTCTCACTTTCATATTCAAAGTTTTTACATGGATTGTGTGCACGCCCTTGAATAGCATTGTTCGGGACGAACAACTAAAAGTGTGGGGTAATCTGATGGACCAAAATTATATGAATCAAAAACACAGTAAAACCCACTAAATTAGACTGTTGGTCTATTTAACTTCTACTTGTTAGTCCCGATATATTTCTACAGGGTATTTTGGCGCTTAGAGAGAAAACACGCTAAGGAGGAGTTTTTAAGCGGAAAATGAAGAACGAGTCATTCCAGGTCACGACCATGCTACACTCAAAATCAGCCTTAACATCCTTCATGGAACCGACTTGGAATCACTCAAATATTCTAGAACCGTCGGCAAATGGACAAGAACGCAAGGCAAAAGCACCGAGCCCGGTAAAGGCCAAACAAGGGTAATTTCATCGGATTTGGGATTTCGACCATGTTCCAAGCAGAATTTGGCTTAGGTTCCTTCTTGAGATCATCTTAGAATGACATTTTCATTCAAAATACACTCTCCAAAATCCAAGAAGCTCCGGCCAAAGCTCCGGTCAGATCCGGTCAAATCGATGGCTTTTGTGAAGAAGTCACAAGCTTCTAGAAGGGTGGCTCCTCCACTCTCCTCCCTCCAAGTGGCGGCTCCTCCTCCTCTCCTCCCATAGCAGCCGGCGGCTTTCCTATTCACCCCATGTGGCACCTCCTCCTTGCTCCTCCATGGAAAAGATGACAAGTGGTGGCTCCTCCTCCACATCTTCAAACCCTCCTCCTCCACCCTTGGATGCTCCTCCACATGTCACCATCTCCACCCTTGCTCCTCCTCCTCCATGGCTATAAATAGAAGTGCTCCTCCTCATTTGTAACACACCCCAAAATGTGGAGAGCTTCTCTCTCTACAAAATCTCTCTAAATCTCTCTAGCTTTTGTGGGCACAATTATGTAATATTACTTTGGAATAAAGAATCCCTTGGCGCTTCAACGGTTGTAAGTATCTCTTAGTATTTATTTATTTAACTGTTGTCTTTAATTCCTTAGTTATAATGTTTAGCGCGATGAATAGTAGCTAAACTAGTAGTTCGGTCTAAGGGGCGCGCTTGTATTATAAATGTTTTAGACTTTACTCTTAGTACACCTTTGTATTCAAAACTTATTCTATGTGCCATATATTAAGTCAGAACGTCCAAGGTAGAGTGGATGCTTGGAATGGCAAAACCCTACAGCGGGGTTCGTAAACTTGTACGGATAAGTGGATGCTTGGAATGGCAAAGCTTATCTGAGAAGTTTGACTCATCTTAAACACCATTTGGTTGATCGGGAATGATTGATCAAATGGATGCACATAGGCTAATATAACCGGGAATGGAGTATTAGTCTAAATAGAATAAGTGTTCTACGTCCTTGGAATAGGCTAGACAGTGTACGCAAATCGAGTGCTTGGAATGGCCTTGATACACCGTTTGAATACTTAGCATGATCATGTCTTGCGCTAGAAATAGCCTCAATTCATCTTTGACACTTGGTATGATCATTAGCGGTCGATGATAAACAAATATAATACAAGGCCCCTGAAACCGAACATTTCTCTTTAATTATAATCTGTAATTTACTTTCAGTATTAAAACCAACCAACCAATCAAACAATCATATAGCTGGTAGCTTTAAAACCAACCAACCTAAAACACGCTCTCTCGCTGGATAAACCCCCCCCCAAAGAACAACTAATCCACACTGACTCCCTTGGGTTCGACCCCTACTTACCAAGTACTACCCAGTAGTATAGTTGCGAGTAGCGGACTATAAATTTATTTGCACAATCGCTTTGACGACGAGCGGTTCTGTCAACGTGCTCCCTAGAATCCTGCACAGAGTCCTTGTATCGAATATCTCCCCCAGGAAGCACAAGCACAGTCAAGTAACCTTCCAGGACATGCTGTTGGTTGATCAAATCCTGCAGAAGCAGCAAGTGAACTTGGCCTTTCAGGTCATGAAGCACATGGAGAACAACAGCAACAATCCGTCTAATGGACTGCCCTTCCCGGGATTTGTGAAGGAAATATTGAAGTATTGGGACGCTTACCACCCTGAGACCGAGAGAGTGCATTCGTCTGCACTATGTGAGGATCACATTACTAAACTGGGTTTGGAGTTCTCTGCCGGAGTCGGATGGACAGTTCTTGCTGTTGTAGCAGTGGATGAAGATGAGGATGAGGATGAGGATGAGGAGGTCAAGGATGTGACTCCTATCAATATTGCTGCTCCCGTCAGGGGTGACGTGGCAACCCCCTCTGAGGGCTTAAGTGAAGTGCTGGCTAGGCTGACAGTGATTCGTGCAGAGATGAAGGAGCTCAGGGGTGAGCTGAAGGAGGTCAAATCTGAGGTGATGGAGGCAAAGACTGAGCTGGTGGAGGTGAAGTCTGAATTGCAGCTCGTGAAGCAGAAGGTAGTTGACCTGGAGCTTGCAATAACTGTCGACTCGGGGGCAATGTCCGTGGCTGTCCAGGATTTCTCAGGGCAAATGAAGGACCTTGCCACAGAGATTGTGAACCAGATGAAGGACTCGTTCACGATTGTGCCTTAGTCTGCACTGTCTCATGGATCCCCCCTCCTTGCAATCCCCACCCACCTTTGCCCTCCCCTCTTTTTGGACTTGTTTTTTAATTTCATGTTTAAAATTCTCTATGCTTTTTGAACTCTCTGCCGCATGTATGGTGTCTGCATGACACGCTTCTATCTTGCAGGCATGAATGAAATGTTTTTCTTTCCATTACTCTGTGTTCTTAATTGCTCACTCTTTTTGATGATGCCAAAAGGGGGAAGAACTATGTGCATACACTAAGGGGGAAAAACAGTACCGAAATTTAAGTGGATGTCTATCTGAGGGGGAACTATGCTAGCTAGACTTTAAATAAATATCTAGTGAATATAACTATGAAGTTGCTAGCTGTCCAAAGGAAATGTAGATGTGAGTTCGGTATCATTGCTGTGTGTGATTTCTTATCTGTGAAGAAGTGTTTGTCATCATCAAAAAGGGGGAATTTGTTGGACCCTTGTGTTTTGATGATAACAAACACTTAACTAACAATCTACTTGAGTATGCAGAAATCACTGTCTGACAGGTAATGTTACTGGACATCTCTGAGAGAGATGCGCTCTGTGTGAGAGACACACCGACTTTGCAACGAGATCGGATCTGAGGAAAGATACTGGACACAAATCTGAAGATATACAAGTATTCGAAGTGTAATATTTGTTTAAGATTATAATTGCAAATATTTGCACGGAGAATATACGATGAGAAGAATTGAGATCGGTGTACACAAATCGATATATTCGAGAGGAAGATTGAACCCAGATTTGGAAGGCTGTTATATCTGATGGATACAATCAGATATCTGATGGAGAAGAGTCTCAGCCGACTTAAAGACTATATAAAGAAGAAGAGTCTTCATTGTTTAAGTTCGGCTTTTGGGAGATAGCGATCGGAGATTGAAGAGTGTTCAAATCCGGAGCTGACAAGGTGCTGCTGTGTGCGGGCAAGGCGATCGTATTAGTTGACTCTTCGAATTGAGCAGTTGTGTTAGTTGTCACTGTGTGAGACAAGTGTAACAAACTGCAAGCATATTCCTTTGTCAATAATACGGATCTTGAAGCCCTTCTGGAACTGTCCAGAAGGCAAGTGGTTTTTATCCTGCTGCAAAAGTTGCAGTAAGGTTTCCACTCTAAATCGTGAGCATTTACATTCTGTCTTATATTTCCTGTACGAAAGTAAATTTCCGCTGCCATTTGTCTGAGGGATACCACTCTGGGATCTCCCTCATATAGTTGGCTAACCTAACGATCCATCAATTTTTAAGGCTTGTGTAACTTCAATCCTTGAACAATGGTTCAACCCAATGTACTCTTGCCTAATTTACAGTTCCAACATATAAACAACGGTCTGAGAGAAAAACAAGGTTTGGACTTTTTAGGACATTTTTTTTTTTCAATTTTTGCCCTGTTTTGAAACTCAAATCTCGATTTTGCCCTATTTTAAACTCAAATATCGAGTTTGCTTTGTTTTTAATAAAACCGGTTTGGGAGAACCCGATTTGACTCATTTTCGATAAAAACATGTTTCTCCCAAACCGATTTGCCGACTTTGCACATGCGTGACATTATTTGATCCTACGTGACCAAAAGAAATACAATTCTGGCCACGTGGCAAACCGGGGCGGGGGAAACCGGTTTCACTTAAATTGAAACCGGTCCGGAGGAAACCGATTTCTTGCGGAATAAAATTAGGTGTTAAAACCGGTTTCCTATAGTAACAAATTACATATAAAATGACACATTAGAAACTTAAGTTTAATTAAAAGATAAACTTGCATTATTATTCCAAATTTATTGACTTCGGTGCCTATTCTGCCGAGTAAAAACAGGCTCATCGATAGGATCGGGGTTAATTATGTCGTCCACATCGATAAATAAACGTATATAAATAAAAAAGTTCTAAAATTGATATTGTTTCATTGTTTGGAATAGACCAATTCAACAAAAACATAATCAACAATTCAATCCTAATTTAACAATCGAGAATCAACAATTATTCAAACAATTCAACACAATCAACAATTATTCATGTCAACAACAATTATTTTGAAAAATTCAACTAATTACCACCCAATTCAATAATTCAATACAAACAATTCATTTCGCAGGAAACCAGTTTCTCCCGCCTAGATTTGCCACATAGTCAGAATTGCATTTCTTTGAATACACGTAGGACCAAATAATGTCACGCAAGTGAACAGTCATCAAACCAATTTATCCTAGACCGATTTTATTAAAAATAGGGCAAAATCGATATTTGAATTTAAAACAAAACAAAATCGAGATTTGGGTTTCAAAACAGGGCAAAAATTAAAAAAAAATCCTTTTTTTGACATCAGCTGATTTGACAATAATGAAACAAAAATGTATAAGGTCAAAATACTTTCATGGATACAAGTTGAGTGATTTCACTGCCTGAATAAATTAACAGTGCGTGATTAAGGATTCGAACATCCTGCCACAGTTGGATTCCCTACTTATCTTGAACTCTCTTTGAGCTGGACTGCTGGAAAGCTGGACTGCTCATTGTCTAACAGGGAAATGCACACTTGTGTGGAATACCATTGGTACAGTTACGGGATTTAAGAATCTGAATTATCTTCCACGGGGAGGCCAAATATCCGAAGGTTCCTGTCCATGGATCCAACAGCCAGATATTTTGCATCCGGACCAAACTTCACACTAGTCACTTTCCCTGGCATCAAACCACAATTGATTCATTCAGCATTCAATAATCATAAAGGTCTACTGCATGGTCATAGGCATACTCAACACTAACCTGTACCAGACAAGTCCGGGAATGTTTTGATACAATTCCATTCAGACTTGACATTGGCGACTTGGTAAACTCTGCAACCATCAGTTGTCCATACAAGTGTTATAAATTATGGTCATGAGAAGAGAGTTGTAAGCCTCAGCAGAAGAGATTCGCAATTCAAAAGATACAGATTAAGTGCAAGCCTCAAAACCCACCTCATATCCGACCCTGCCAGTGCAAGATAATTTCCACTGTGATCAAAATCCACTGCATCCATTACACACAAAATTCACTTCAGATGCAGGGGAGAAAAAATGAACAAAACATGAAGAACCCCACTATCAAAAAACAAGGAATAATGGTCTAAAAAGAATTGCAAAGCCCAGAATCTACCAGAGTTTGTGTGTGTCTGAGTTTCGTATGGGGAGATGGTACGGAAGTTTCTCAATTTACGCAAGTCCCATAGCTTAACACCATCAGAAGCAGCAGTCTGAAGAGTGAAAATATATGAACTGTCAAGTGCATGTTACAATTTCTTCTAGCCTGCAAGTACCAAAGGGAAAAAGATGATAGTAACTATCAGATGCTTACAGCAAGGAAGTATCCATTTTCAGAAAAAGATATGGCTGTAACCGGCCCAACATGACCATCAAAGCTTGCTACATTTTTCTGCAAAACCATCAGACAGATAAAATAACATCAGGTTGCCTGTAGAAAATTCAAGAGAGACCTTCACACAAAATATAAACCTCAGTAGTCACGTCCCAAATCTTAACAAGAGCCTCAGCGGTGCCAGTTCCTAGAATGAGACCATCAGGATGGAAAGCCGCAGATGTATAACCTTCAGATTCTGAAGGATCTGAAACCTGCAGAAAAAGACCAAATTGAAGTACCCAGTAGATTGTTAATAACCTTATCAAAACTATCCAATATTCAAAATAAAAAAGAAGGGAAGATCAAACCTGCGTCAGGCATACTCCGGCAGAAAGATCATAGAAACACCATGTATTGTCACGTGAAGCAGTGACAAAATAATTGTTGGTGGCATTGACAGTAACAGCTTCAATCTGTAAAAATTTTGACACAATCAGATAACATTGTATTAACTACTGCAAGAGACAACATTCATGAAATAAAAAAAATTGAATGCATTGAGACGGGGTGAGCCCTGAAATGTGGGTAATCTGTGGAAGTTAAAGTGTTGAACTCGACCATTACTATCGAAGATAACAGATAACTATGTGACATCTCTAAATATTAATTCCCAAAATGGCTCTTCGGTTACCTCAGCACTGTGATCCTTTAAAATGTGTTGGCAATTGTAGTCTCCATTTTCTGATCCTTGCCATATACGTACAGTCTACTCAACAAAAAATTGTCGATTCATGAAAAATGTAAAAGAAACAGTAGCCAAAAGCTGGCAGGGCATGTAAAAAAGAAAAGGCATGCGGGCATACTTTATCTGCTGATCCAGTCAACAGTATATCATCCCTGTCTACAAATCTGACACTGGTGATCTACAAAACAAGTAAGGGCAGTGAGTTATAAAAAACAGTTCAGTTAAAACTCTGCAACTACACGATTTAAGGAATTCACGGAACCTTCTTTGAGTGCCCGCTTAATGTTGAAATAATCTGCCCAGCTGATCGATCAAAGACAACAGCATTTGTATCAACCCCTCCAGTAGCAATAATATCCTAAGGTCAGAACAGGAGATAATTTGTAACATAGAGTGTTGATAAAGGAAGTGGAATTTGTTTTATTACCCAATTATGCACACAGATTAATTTCATGCAAAAACATCAATGACGAACTAGTCAAATTCAATAAATATACAAAAACCAGTGCAATTCAATAAATATATAGAAACTAGTGCAATTCAATAAATATACGTATAGAAGTTATCTTTTTTCCCATTTAAATAGTTGAAGGCCCAAGGGACAGATCCGCCATGTGAATCTAACAAAAAATTGATTCCCCGACGGGCCAAAAATCATCTAAACCATTCATTCTACCAGTGAAACAATAATGCAAACTCCGGCTCTCAATGCTAATTCCTGAACTCCAACCACGACTAAAAGTTTTAAAAAAAAAAGATGCGCTAGGACTTCTCATTAAAACAAAAGTAATGGGTCTCAGCCTAGAGAAACTACAGTACCAGTCTCATAAAAAATAAACCCCATGCATTGTTCATCACGTTGTGTATTATTGCTTCATTATCTAGTAAATGGGCACCTCAAGGTATACATGGATCGGAAGAGAAATAAATTCAGGAATTTGCTCATTTTTTCCCTTTTACTTTATGAGCGCAAATTCAGATACCTTGGAGCGATGGATGTCAATGGATAAAATGCCGGGTTTGCTAGTTTTGTGAAGTGGATGGCTTGAAATTTGGGTATATCGCTCTACTGTATCCATGGAAGCCAGAGTTGGAGGAGTCTGCAGTAATACAAAATGATACTCTGTTAATTACGAACTTCATTGCTTTTCCTCACATCAAGTTATGCATTATAGCACAGCTATGAGAATAGTCAAAGCATAAAAAACACAATTCTATCATCTCAGAGTATAGTGGAAAAAAAGTGAGTAAACTGAATAATAACCTGGCGCTTTTTCCGCTGCTGTGACAGCACTGCGTTACAATCTTTGAGCTCTGTAATGATGCTAGTCAAAATTCCAGAACGGGCTTTCTTTGTATCTGGGCCTAGGTCTTCGCCATCAGAAGCTACAACTATAACAGTAGATGATTAGTGGGCTCCAGATGAATACAAACTAATAAAAAATGAATGATTACGAAGGCATTATGTGACAAGCAATATACCTCTATTTCCATTGCTAACAACAGCTTCGGTATTAGCTGATGTTGAGATGGGAAACTGCCTCTCGGCCTGCGAAAGTTGTGTCCTAGCTTCATCCCTCTCTTTCTTCAGCCTTGCGATCACACGACAGGCAGCATCATGCTGCCAAGGTAACAAACAGTGTGTATGCAAAATAAATCAACTACTCTCTATGTTGAAGACAAGAAGGCGAATGAATATAGGAGTTAAACACAAAAAAGGAACACAATGTCTCATGTTTGACTTTGCGTCAATAACTGCAGAGTTAGGGTTTAAGAAGACAATCAGTGAGACAGCCATAACTTGTACAATAAGCTGAACTAAACAAACAGGATACGGGTGAACTTAAATATTCTTCATTCATTTACCTGATAAAGAGCATGGCTTAACTCCTGCCTAGCAGTGTGAAGTTGTTGCTCCAGAGCAAAATTTGACAGCATCAAACTATCCCATTCCTACCACACAAGGAACATCTCAACTGATTCAAGACATTATATGACAGGATATTGACGATAATGTATCAGTACAACTAGTTCCGCCTATTGCCCTGACTAACCCAACCCCACTACTCACATGTATACTCATGAGAAGTTAGAATAAATGACAAAATCTGGGCCCCTAAATTTTTCTAACAAGGATGCTGAATGAAAGTATAGATATGGGGAACAATATAAAACATGAAGCGCAAAATTGCCAAATAAAAACAGAATCTAGTAATATTTGAAAACTAACTATTTGGAACATGCCGAGCATTCCTGGAATGCTTGCAGCCTGTACAGGACGTGGCTTTACAATCTGCACACAAAAAGAAAATCAAAGATCAGTACAGGCTTTGAAACCAACCATATCGATAAGGAAAAAACAAATAACTAGCAACCGTGAAACTGATTGAAGTTAGAGATAGAAACTATACCTTTCCAGTTTTTATTGGAATAATGTCCTCATTTGTTAGTAGCTCCCCAGTTATTGGGCATTTTCCAGATTCCTATATTAAGAAAAGAAGATACATTTGTGATTTGGGTATTATAGTTCACTCAGGCTATGAAACAAAGTTCGAGAGATAAATACAAAGTAGTAAATGGTATCTACCATCTTACACGGATCTAATCTGACAGTAGCATCGGTTCCTACTACAGTTTCTACGGAACTCAAACAATAACTAAGTAGCTAAGTCGCCAAAGTCTACCTCACTAACCATACTTCCCTGAGTCTCTAAGAGTTTACTGTATTCTTTAGAAATCAATTACGAAGTAAACCCTCTAATCATGCAAAAACCAATATTTCCAAGCAGCAAGAGCAAGCAGAATAGACACCCAATAAAACAAGAAACTGAAGCCAAATCTAACTACAAATTTTACACTTCTAACCTTTGAAACACGGCCTTGTAGCATGAAAACAATGTCTAAACAACTTATACCATAAATGTAAAAAAGCGCATAACTTTAAACCAACAAGCCACCAGCTTACCGATATGTGTCTCTCAATAAGGCGCCTCTCGAACAATAATCCGGATTTCTTCGAAATCACCGGCTCTTCCGGAACTTCACCGGAAACTGCGCTCACAATTCAAACAACGTCAAGCTAAAAATAAAACTACGCTTGAATTTCAATAGCTGCAGAAATTGAGAGATGAGTGAGTCGATGTCGAATTACTTGAGCAATTCATCGTTCGGTGAGGTTTAGGGTTTTTCGATCTCCTAAAGCGTCGAGAGGCGAGAGACGAACCAGATCCAGACTTCACTTCTGCCTCCACTAAAATCCAATTGACTATTACGGGTCGGGTCAACATTTTAATTACGTCAACTGTTTCAGGCCGGGCTTAATGTCCATGATTGACCCGGATTGTCTTTTATTGGACCGTACCGGTTTGGTTATATTGAAATATATGCATGACTGAATTCAATCAAATTTATTATTGTTATAAATATATTATAAGATGATGACTAATGATGATGTGTGATCTATCACATGGTCATGTCGGAATTGTTTATGAGGTTTTGCAACGACGGAGTAATAATATTGTTGAATATTGATTTATCATCCATGGCCCACAAGGAAGTGACAATACAAGAGTTGATTTTTAATCAATCCATTTTCTGCATCCAATCCATGCTCCATGACATGTCCTCTTGCTATAAGAAATCAAATTGACATACGCAACATTAAATGTGATGGGACAACTCGATTACGACTCTTCTCAAATTCACTATAAAAGGAGCTGCATATCGAATAAGCAATTTAATTCAAGAAGAGCAACACAATCTCTCTACACTCCTATTTCTTCTTATGTTCTTAAGTTATTCTTCCTTTAAGTTTCATCTTCACTACCACATAATTTTATAACAATTATCTGTTTTTTCTGAATAGAAATTTATCCATTCGGGGATCTAGCAAAGTTTTATTTTTAAAATAAAAAAAATTAAGTAATGTGTAAAAGAGACGGTAATTTAGCATACAGAGAGACTAAATAGAAACTAATATTAGATCGAACAGATTGAATTGTACAGTGTAGCCTGATCCAACCGTAGTCCAAAAATATGCTGGTCGACACTTCACTCGCCCAAACAACACTAACATTAGTAAAAATTTGGGTAAGAAGGAGCGGCAGCGCACATTTCAAGGGTCTATGTTCCCCCAATCAGGCTACCTCTTCGCCGGCTATGTAACCAATGGACACCCCATAGTCGTGGAGAGTTACTACATTATTGGTCTAACAGATCACGCCTATAAATGATCCTTGCATTTCTAGTCTGTAAAAAAAAAATATAAATATAAAAACCGAATATCCAAAAAAGTAAAACATACAACCTTCCTTGTACCTTGAGTCTTGTTTCTTGCTGTTGTTATATGTTTTTGGTGTAAAGATGCAAATCAATGCGGGTTTTGGCGATGAGGAAGAGGATTCGGCAAAAGTCATGTTGCTCGGGAACGACATGATTTCTCCCATTTTACCTGAAGAGGAGGAGCCACAGTTGTCATTCGTAAGTTCCTTACCCCCCCGAGTTTTTTTTTCTGCAATGGAATTTTCTCTTGATTAAGGCATGAGGTTGTTTCGAGTAGTTTCTGAGTAAGTTTAAAACTTTGTTTCAGCAAGTTTTCGCTTTTGGGTAATTTGATTACCAGCATACTCCATTTCTTGAATGCCAAGGCAAATCAGACGTCATATGCTGACATTGTTAATTTGAATCATGATGTGATTTATTCATTTTTAGGATGACTTGAATTTATTTTGTTTTCTATGCAGGATGAAATTTCAAGCCCGCTGAACGCGCAATTGCTTGACTTATGCGATCCTGACCTGTTTGCAGGAGAGGCACTGACAACTTCAGAAGTTGCATCTTGCTCGAATTGTTGTTACGAGGAGAACAACTCGTACTCGAATGATCAGCAGCACTCTTTCCCCCAAGACATAAATTTTAACGCCCAACTAGTCAACGAATCTGCTCCGACGACGAACAGCCTCTCCTTGATCTGTGACATCCAAAATGATTTAGACAATGACATTTCCGCCTCGATAAACTTCTCACCCTGCCAACAAGTCCAAAACATCACGTCCTACTTCACGAATCAAAACTCCGCTAACCCACTGGATGGAATGACCTTTTCACAAATCCAAGTCACGGACAACTCGGGTTGCAGTGTCATCCTCGACGGGTTGCAGGACAACACTCCATATCTAATAAACAACGCGCTTAATACCCAATGTGCACCTCAGTTGCTACCACCACCGGGTTTCGAGGATGACTGCTTGTCTTCAATGCATTCTTTCTTGCACATGAACCCTTCTAACACTGCTCCTCCTCCAACTTGTTCCTGGCTTGATTTTTCTTTAAGGCCGCTTAGTAATCTGAGTCCCGGTGCGTTGTCTGTGGTTGGCAGTGGAGATGGCCATGTAATGTTCGGTGGGAGTAACTTATTGATGGGTTCTGATCAGTCGCATACTCGTGAAATGGATTTTATAGGGGACAGCAGCGGGATCTTTTGCCCTGACTCGCTCCAACGAGCTTTCAACTCAAACGAAATTCAAGTACGTTATGTCCCTTGGCTTTCGGTGCCTAATATTTATTGAATCTGAAACTCAAAAGTATCTTATTTTGCTTATCTTTGTGTATTAGCAGGCATTGTGTGGCGACGGTCCAGGACAGTGGATGAGACCAGGAGGTACAAATGAAAACAATTTATCGACGGAGATCTCAGGCTTAGAAGAACCAAATTACAAAGTTGGCAAACTCTCTGTTGAGCAGAGAAAAGAGAAGATTCATAGATACCTAAAGAAAAGAAATGAAAGGAATTTCAGCAAGAAAATCAAGGTAAATTTACATTCCATTTGCTTCAAGAATTTGATGGATGGAAATAAAATATGGATGAAATTAATTTACAGGTTTACTTTTTCTGGGAAAAATGTTTTATATTTTCTTGACTATCTACTTTTTTATATTACTTTCGAAATGTCCATAATGATATTTTCTGCTGGCTTTCAGTATGCATGTCGGAAAACACTGGCTGATAGCAGGCCTAGAGTCAGAGGAAGGTTTGCTAAAAACGACGAGTACATAGGACGCAACGATCGTAGAGCAAACTATGGCCACCACGAAGATGATGAAGACGATGATGTAAGTTCATTTAAGCCCTTTCGCAATTCATCGAAACTTTTTATACCTTAATTTGCGCGGTTGGGTTTTCAAAATGTCAGGTACATGTGAAAGACGAGGAAGACATTTTGGACTCGGACATTTTTGCGCACATTAGCGGTGTGAACTCATTCAAGTTCAACAACACCATACAATCATGGATTTGAATGACCGGAAAGAAGATTTGAATATAGTTAGTTTGGTACTTTAGTTTACGAGAATGTTGTGTTTCATTTTGAGAATGGCACGCATAATCGTGTCCGAATAAGTGAACTACTGGCTCGGATTTGTAGTTACTGAATAACTGAGCTAGCAAATCTTCATAGTTGTATAGCATATGATGTTGTTGTATTGTATTGCGAGTTAGATACTCCCGTAAGGGAGAGATGTAAAAGATTATTGGTCCAATTTATTTTACCTCATAAAAGTTCGGGTCTGTAATTTTCATTATTTTTCAATCTACTATGTTGATTTTTGCGTGTATAAGTACAAATTGAGTTCTAAACTGTTATTTCTTTTCATATCACAGCAAAAGTCATTTGAACTCCGCTGAAAATAATTCGATAATATCACATGATTGAGTAAAAAATTTGATCACCATCGTTAAGAAATTCTTCAAATTATTTTTAATATTTCTGATTTAAAATAAATAATAAAGTTTAATTTTATACCCACAATAAAAAAATCGAGCTAAAAATCATAAATACATATAAACATTTGCAATGAAACTTGTGGGCTTAACAGAGCAGCAGATCTCAACTCACAGGCCCAATAAAGAACGAAACGTACGACAACACCTTATAAAGACTCTCTGTTACAAAACCCTAAATCGGTTTTGGAGTTCTTCTGCTGTTGGCAACAATGTCGAAGAGAGGTCAGTTTCAGTTTCACTCATTTCAAGTTACAATCTTTACATCAATTTTACGACCAGAAATTTCCTATATTCTCAAAATTACATTCGACCTTCAATTTCCAATAAGAAAAAAAATTGTGCATTTGTTGATGGATCATATATTGATTGAATTGCAGGGCGTGGAGGTTCCGCCGGGAACAAGTTCAGAATGTCGCTGGGTCTGCCGGTAGCGGCGACGGTGAATTGCGCAGACAACACCGGCGCGAAGAACTTGTACATCATTTCAGTGAAGGGAATTAGAGGCAGGCTGAACAGGCTACCATCTGCTTGTGTGGGTGATATGGTGATGGCTACTGTTAAAAAAGGAAAGCCGGATCTGAGGAAGAAGGTCATGCCAGCTGTTATTGTTAGGCAGCGCAAGCCTTGGCGCCGAAAGGATGGAGTTTTCATGTATTTTGAAGGTTAGCTAATCACAATTCATAATTTAGTTTCTTTTTTTTCTTTTCTTTTTATCTGAATTTGATGAAGAGTGTGAATGTGTGAGAATGAGTTCTTATAATTTTAGATTTTGTAAGAATTGCTGTCAATATTTTCACTTTTTGCTGATATATTTGGTCAGATAGTTAGAGTATTAGTTTGCTGGTTAAGTAACACCTTGATAAACAAGCACCTCTTGTTCTCAAATTTGCGCCTTGATGTTTGGCTTAGTGTCACCAGCAAGATAACAGCACCGTCTTCTGAACCGTATAGTATCTAGTGGGTTCCCTTATATTTGGGATGTCACTTTTTGCGATCCGGTACATGTGGCTATAATTGGTGTTCATTTATAGTGGCTTCTAGTGCGGTATTTGTTTCGTCTTGTGATATTTTAGTTTAGAAATGGTCAGCTGTTGTTCTTTTAGAAACATTACTCTGAACTATTAATGAAGCATGCTAGGTAGATTCTGTTACTTCCTTCGTTGGATTCTATTCTAGTCCTTGAGGTTGGACTTTATGTGCAGAGGATGTGGTGTAGATGATCTATGTTTGTTTTCTCTCTTCTTCCCTAACCTAGCTATACAAAGTTCGAATGTATGTTACTAGAATGGTAGTCTTTTTAATCAACTCTGTCATGGTTGGAACATTTACTGTAATGATTTTCTTCCCATGGACAACAGTTCATCATTATCGCGTGGGCCTTAATATCTATCATATGGAATATGATATTAACATTTGTGAAATGATTTCTTTCTTCAGACAATGCTGGTGTTATTGTGAACCCCAAGGGAGAAATGAAAGGTATATATTTTAACATTACTAGCCGAAACTTTAAACGTTGTGTTTTTTCAAATGTTTTTTCCATTCCATTCCACCCCACCTCTCACATCCTTGCGAGCCTAGTTTGCATACTTTCAGTTTTTATGTTGTTTGAAATACAATTTTGCCCTTTCTTTCGTGTCACCTAATTAAATTGGCGTTGCTTCGAACAGGTTCTGCTATCACCGGCCCCATTGGTAAGGAGTGTGCTGACTTATGGCCCAGGATTGCCAGCGCAGCTAATGCCATTGTCTAAGCAATATGCCAACAGACCCCCCCTCCTACATTAGTCACTCAGACGTTTAAGTTGTCTTTTTCTTCAAGCAAATTTGTTAGGACTCAGATATTAGCTTCCATATATGACAACATTCAAGGGCCATTTTGCAAGTCCCATTGCTGTTTTCTCATCTTAAACTCCAGACAATGGATGCTCCAGTCGGTAGCGACTGTGGCACCAACAAAGAGGCTCAAAAGAGCCAAGCTCAACCCAACTCCAACTCCCCCCTTCATTTTGTTGTTGTGAGATCTGGATGTGAGATGAGGCTTAAGTAAGCTGAGGATGTTGAGCACTACTATGTTGGACTTGTTCACAAGGGTGTGAATGTGATTTGTTAATGTGTTATTTAGTGGCAATTATTGATACCCATTTGAGCTTTGGCTTTCAAAATTGCTGGACAGTGTATTAAAATATGCTTATTGAAGATCGTTTACGAATCTGTCTTGGTGTACATTATATCAATATGAGCCTCAATAAAGATAAGTGAAGCTAAAAAAAAAGTCACATGGATGCAAAATGGGGAGGCCTTTTGAGTTACTGTGATGGACTTCAGATCAGCCTAAAGAATTACTGTAAAAGTTGGAGGATGAATGTTGCATAAGAGCAAATGTTGAGGAAATTTTCTGTTTTGAGAACCTCCTCAAATAGAACTTCCTGTTACTATCTAAGATAATAGGAAGTCTTATTCGCGCTATTTGTACAACCGTTGAACATGCAGGACCTTCTATTACTATTCATTTATTGAAATTACTTGAAATTGAAATTACTTGAAAATTGAAACTACATAACTTGGAACTACTTGAAATTGAAATTACATAATTTGATTTTAATTAAAACCACTAAGTTACCTAATTAGAGCGTGCCGCGTCCAACCGCAACATTATACATCGTGCCCAGTTCAAACATTACTTCCTAATGTTGACAGTGAACGCGGTGCTAACGTAGTGTTAGAACGCGTGGCACTTCCCATTTGCGTCCCATGTAGACTTCAAGGCTGCATCGTGCTCGGTTCAGACATTATTGCTTAATGTCAACATGCGACGCGATGCTAATGTCAGAGCCGAACGCGCGGCGGTTTGGTACTATTCATCATCATCTTAAAACAAGGAAATCGACCGGGACACGGGTTTAGGGTTTCAGATTGGCGCAAATCGTAGTGATTTTTAGGGTTTAATGGGGTGAGGATGACGAGTGATTTTTGGAGTTTAATTGGCTGAGGCAATCGATCGGACGTTCGCTCAAACGTGCTCCTCGAACACGTCCTCCAGAACGTCCTCGACAGCGAACGTCCGCCTTCAACCGCTGCATAATTTTTTTTTACCGGACGTCCTCAAAACCAGGTAGGACGTTCTCAAAATATGTACCGATGTATATGCTCTAAGGGACTTTAAAGTTGTACCGGAGGAGTGCACCGAGTTCATTGGTAAGTATTTTAAGTCCACTCAGTACCCCATAGACTCCGAGAGGACCTTGGTTTCGTTTACGTTATAAGACGAATAGTTCAAAGACATCACCACGTCTACTGAATAGTAAGTAAAAAGAACATATTTTCCCAAGTGAAGGTTCAAGGGTGTTGCTTACCTATCTTATGCAGGTTTTAACTGTAGAAGCTATCACTACAAGAAAGTTCAGGACTTGACTCGTCAATTTTTTAAATCAATGGACGTCAACAGTGACGACCTAGTGGACTTCCAAAAGATCGACAGCTTCTTCAAGGACGGGAATTTTCAAATTTCGCATCAAATTTTGAAGAAGCTGGATCAGGATGACAACCAAGCCCTTGAATTTGAAGAATTTGTAGCATTCTTCCATATGGTTTTCCTCAGAGCCAGGTGCGGAGAGTGTAGCAAACCTTTGAGCTTCAAGGAGCGGCGCACCTGCCTGGAGTGCTTCGCTCAGCCCTGAATCTTTTCCGATATTTTAAGGGTCCTCGGACGAAAATATTTTTTGGATCTTACAAGAAATACATTTAAATGTATTTAAAATCGAAAACTTTTTAGATAATATATTATTGGTATCAGAGCTTTGCTATATATTATTAAATGTTAAGTGTTTATATTTTTAATTATTTTTGTTTGTTATATTAAAAATTTTCTAAAAATTATATCCGAATTATGTTGAAAAAATAAAAAATTTTAAAAATCATTTTACATAATAAAATAAAAATATCTTATATTTTTTATTCTTTGCATATGTAATGCATATATAATGCATATGCACATCACGCTATTAACAATAATAATAATAGTTATGCCTCGCATAGTCAAATAATAAATTTGTTAGGTTAATTTTTTTCCCATATATTCGATGAATTCTAATCGACTTCACAAATAATTTCAAACATAATTGGCCCCTTGAAATATGGGTTCTGGCATATGCCCCTACTGCCTCAATATCAGGCACCGCCTGGGCCTCACCCTCAAACGACAGCACCCTGTACGACTTTTGCCGAACGTGCTACCACATCACCCACCGCAACGACCATCACCACTCCCGGTCGAAGCTGATCAAATTTGAAAAGCTTATTTTCAAGGGCTTACCTGTCAGGGCGGAGCAACCAGTGAAGCAAGTACACAATGCTGACTGCAAGGAGTGCAGATGTCGGAAATTTGGTGGAGTCAATTTCTGGAGAAACAGTGCTTCTGGCGGTGCTTGCATCTTCGTTCACCATCATGTGATCGACCCAGTGAGTCTTCAGAAAATAAGTTATGACTTTAGTCAATTGTTAGGTCAGGGAAAGTAGCGAGAGTTATTTTAGGAGGAATATGGTTAACTTTTGTAGGCTTTATAAAGCCATACATGCATACAATCAATAAACAGGTATTATATTTTCAGCTGTTTCTGCATTCCGGCGGCCTAGCTACTCTGTTTTTAGTATTTCCTGTTGATGTTAATGCTGTGGAAGTAGACAGTGCTTGGCCATGGGAATGATGTTGGATTGGGATAAGCCGTGTTGGGCCTGTTGAGGGCCGGACGAATGCTGGTGATTCCAGACAACGGTTGCGCGGCTTGTCAGGGCCGATCGGCTAATTCGTAAAAATTTTATGTTACTGGAATGGTAGTCTTTTTAATCAACCCTGTAATGGTTGGGGCATCTACTATAATGATTTTCTTGCCATGGACATCATTTTCCGTTGGAACCTAATATCTATCGTATGGAATATGATTCTAACATTTGTGAAATGGTTTGTTTCTTCAGACAATGCACCCAAGGGAGAAATGAAAGGTATATATTTTAGTTTACCATACATTGTAAGGATCGTTTGTCACTCCGAGGATGAATCCTAAGTTCGATTCAATCACAACAAACAAAACCAAATATTGAACAACAAAGACACAAAAACTTTTACCAGGTTCGGGGGATGCCCTACTCCTGGGAGCCTTGGGGGAATTGCTCAGCCCTTTTCCACAATAAACCAGTTCAATTACAAGTCCTAATTGCGAAGTCTCGACTCAAGAACCCTAACAAGTCTAATACAAGAAACCAAAGGGAAGGGAAGAGAAGATGAGGAATTCGGCCTCCTCAGGCAACGTCACAGTTTGTCGTGACTCGAAACTTCTCCCAGCAGCTTGAATCGGTCGCCAATCGTTCGAATCGCTCGATCGCTTCTTAAAGCTCGCTCTCGGTTTTCTAGAAAATCCCCAAATTAGATGAACCCTAATTTGGCTAAGTCCAGCTCCTTTATATCCTCCAAAACGCAGCGTATGAATAACGGCCAAAACGGATCTTTTCGCCAAGTTGAAACGACACCGTCCAACTAATTCTTCAAATCTTCGCGCTTCGCCAAAACGACGCCATTTCGTCAAACTGAACTATCCCTTTAAGAAAACGTCGTCATTCTCTTCGGCCTTCAAATGCAACTCTCCACGCCAAACCAAAACTGTAGCGTTTTGGCCTTCAGAACTACATTTCCTACACTAGCCTATACTACCCTGCAACATGTGATCTCCCTTGACAACTGATCCATGCTGCCTGGAAACAAATTCAGTGACTTCCCAAGCATGTTGGGATTACAAGGCATTACAATTTGCCCTCCTTATCCTAATTTGCGCTTCTAAGAGTAATTAAACAAAGGTTTATAGTGGTGTACCATATGGGAGTGGTACTAAAAGGGGAGGAGCAATATTCCCTTCAATGGCTCAAGCCTCCATCTCATACAACTTCAGATATGTGCAATGCATCCCTTCAAAACACAAACTTCACAAAAGGAACTATCTTTGTCCCAAAGTCAGCTGGGTTCAAATCACCAAGAATTTTCTTAATGATCACAATTTTAGAGTCAACTAAGTCTCTAATGAAATGAAGGCGCACATCAATGTGCTTAGTTCTCTAATGATAAACAGGGTCCTTACACAGATATATAGCACTTTGACTATCAATATTCAGTGTAGTTACATAGCACTTATCAGTTATTTCCTTCAAAAAAACCTTGAAGCCAAATGGCCTATTTACATGCTTCTGTAGCAGCAATATACTCAGCTTTTGTTGAAGATAAAGCTACTATGGATTGCTGTTGTGATTTCCATGAAATACAACAGCCACTCCATGTCACAACAACCATTCCATGTGAAGAAAAAACTAGTAATTGATTTCCTAGTGTCCTTATTGCTAGCAAAATCAAAATCAACATACCCTTTCAGTTCTGGTTCTTTTTCATAGTCAACATATGCTAGACCTAGGTTCTTAAAGCCAGTTATATACCTTAACAAGTACTTCATTGCAATCCAATGTTTCTCACCCGGATTAGTTATATATCTGCTCAAAACACTCACAGCAAACGCAATATCTGGCCTAGTACACATCATATGATATATTAGAGAACCCACTGCAACACCATAAGGAACATCTTTCATTTTCTATTTTTCAAAATCTGTATTTGGGCAATCATCTTTAGAAATGTCCAGATGCCCTCCTAAGAGGACTGGTGAAGGCTTAGCATTAGTCAGGCAAACTTATCTAAGACCTTAGCAACATAATCAACTTGAGACAAACAGATTTTCCTATCATGTCTGTTTCTAATGATTTTCACACCCAATATCTTTATAGCTTTACCAAAATCTTTCATGTCAAAATGGTTCTTTAACTCCTTTTTAACATCAGCAATAGCAGTGATTGAATGACTCATTAACAGTATGTCATCCACATACAGCAGAACAAAGATATGGCAGCAGATTTTCCTAATTTCATGTACATGCAAGTGTTATATTTACTTCTAGTGAAATCAAGAGTCAACATGCATGAATCAAACTTCTTATTCCACTGTCTAGGTGATTCCTTAAGACCATAAATTGATTTATTCAGCAAGCACACAAAATCAGGGGAATTTTTATCAATAAAGCCAATGGGCCGATTCATGTAAATTGGTTCCTCTAAGTCACCATGTAAGAAAGCAGTTTTGACATCCATCTGTTCTATTTCCCAACCATACACAGCAGCCATTGTAATCAATAATCTCATAGTTTTATATTTCACCACAGGAGCAAAGATTTCATTAAAGTCAATTCCTTCCTTTTGAGTAAACCCTTTAGCAACTAGTCTAGCTTTGAACCTAGGTGGTTCATCTAGTTCATTCTCTTCTTTGATCCTATAGATCCATTTGCAAGCAACAGTTTTAACATTTGCAGGTTTAGGGATAAGGGTCCAAGTCTTATTTTCATACATTGACTGTATTTCCTCATGCATAGCCTTAACCCATTCATTAGCATGTTTATCATGTAAAGCTTGTTCATAGGTTTCAGGCACAGTAAACTTCACACTTTCAGCAGCAAATATAGCATAATGAATCATCTTATCACAGCCCTCAAACAAGTTCATATCATCTCTTGTTCCTAAATTTTTCCCTAGGAACTTTATCTCTAGCAAGCTGACAAGCGTATTTTTAACCCTTTTAGTTGTCAATTTATACGTTTTAGGGGTCAAGTTGCAGTCAAACAAAATTTATAACCTTGGTAAGCCAAGGGTCGATCCAAAGAGCAGTGCGTGTGAATACTAGCTAACAGTGTGACCTATTTAGCTATTCCGAGTGACAAAAGGTTTTGTGGTGTTAAAACAAGCAGAAATTAAATAGCAGAAAATAAATGGTTGTATTAATTCAGAGAAAGAATCCCAGAATCCATACTTCACCCGTGCTAACCCCACTAATCATGCGATAATTCTATGTTAATTATTCATGCTATCGAATATGAAATATAACCGAAATAACACTAGACAAGCCGCCCATCCACGGATCATTGTCTAGATTAATCTCCATCGTTGAACGCCGCCCATCCACGGATTATCAACGATTTCGATTTATTAAATTAAAGGTTTTCCTATTAGCTCATGTAAACATGACCTAACATCAATTTCATGCAATCCGGTTAATCCCTAAGGCCCATCCACCTTTCGACATATAACCTAAATACGTTCTATCAATGCAAACATGCCCTTTGATGTAAATACATGCATAGAACGATAAAATTAAGCACGCAATGAAATTGAATATTCGAATTGCATAAATAATGAATTTCAATTGATCACATGAGAGTTAGGGTTACATAGCACGGGATCCGTAGGATCCCGGAATAAGGAGACTACTCACTATTCATGGTAGATTTACCAAAAACAGTGTATAGAGAAATAAGAACGAATAACCGTAAAGACGCGGTGGCTCGTGAAATCTCTCACGATGAAAGCTTCGTCTTCTCCAAGCTAGGGTTTCTTCTCCAAAGTTGCAACACCCAGTCTATTCTGTCTGCGTTTCCTTATATAGACCGTTAAAAAGGCTGAAAAGCCCAAAAATCAAATTTAGAAACAACTTGTAATCTTTGCCAGCCGACGGTCCCGTTACAGCCGTTACAGCCCAGTGTGTAACGGCTGTAACGGTTGAAGCCCAAATCTCCGATGCATTTCATAGCCGTTACACCCGTTACAGCCAAGGTGTAACGGGCGATTCTTCTTGTAACGGGTGGCCTTCAAATCTCGGGTAGAAAACACAGCCGTTACACCCGTGACAGCCTAAGGTGTAACGGTTGCTGAGCCTGTAACGGGCAGGCTGGCTCAACTCGGGTTTTCTGCCTTTTTCGAGCGATCTTTCCGTTCTTTCAACATTTCGGCTCCATAGAGTGATGATGTGTCTATTTTACCTGAAACACTAGAGAAAGACATCAAATAGAGACAATTTGCCGGGAGAATGAACGTAATCCTTCATCGAATGCAGCGAAAAATCAGTCAGAATATTGACTGATCAAAACACTCCACACTTAGGATTTGTTCGTCCCGAACAAATGTCGAACAAATGGCAGAATAAATACATGAGAGGATGTAATGCTCAACGGCCATAAAACTACCCCACTTAAGTGACATGTGATCAATTCTAACTAAACATGAAAATAAAAGGATAACTCACTGTCGTAGAGGACACGAATGCATTTAGCGTATGCATCAAGCCTTTAAACCTATAGGCTGCCCTAATAGGACGAGTATAGTCTCGTGAAGGTTTTCAGGAATGGGACTACCTACAAATCCCCTATACAACTAACTAACGTGTATGCATGAAATGATGCTCAACGAGTCACAGTAAAGTCATGTCATACCTCGGATTCATCGTGTTACCTCAACTTCAAGTCAAACATCTTCATCAAAGTTTCAGACAATCATAGATTAAACGAATTGTGCATTCAAACGGTCAATACACACGACTAACAAACGCCTCATCACATGTTCTAAATAGTTCTATAGCAATGTACGAAGAACATGAATAGTCACACAAAACATGCTCGCCATTCACCTATGCTATCTAGGGATAGTCCACGGGCTCTTGGCGCAAAGCTCATTCTCAAGTGCCAAGGACTAGGCAATGACCCGTAAGAGAAGAGGAGCCCGGCTTAAGAATTTTCTGAAAAATAGTACGTAAATTTGCATTGAAATTTCAGTGCAAGCACGAGGATCGTCCCTTAGACTCTATGATGGACCATAATTATACGAATCATAAACACAGTAAAACCCACCAAATTAGACTGTTTATCTATTTAACTTTTGCTTGTTAGTTCCGATATTTATCTGCAAGGTATTTTGGAGACTAGAGAGAATACACGCTAAGGAGAGGATTTTACGCTGAAAATATATTACGAGTCATTCCAAGGTCAAGACCATATGCCGACTGAAGAAATCTCAAGATCCTGACATTGAATCACTCAAAACAAATCCAACCGAAGAGCAACCAAAGTCAGTCCGGAGCTGAAATACACCGATAGTTTTGTGAAAACATCACAAAACTCTCACAAAACTCCTCCCTTTGCCCTTATGACCGGCTACTTGGGGAAGAAGGATGACTCATGGGGTGGCTTTCCCCTCCATGACCGGCGGCTCTCCTCCTCCATGACCTCCAACCGGCGGCTTTTGGCAAGCCATGGATGGCTTGCCATGTGGTGGCTTCTCCTCCACACATCTCCTCCTCCCATGGCTATAAATACCCCCCTCCTCTCATTTGTAATGCATCCCACAAAACAAAACACTTCTCTCTCTAAGTTTGGCACTTTGTAAGTTTGGTTTTCAATCTTTAATACTCCTGTTGGTTCTTGAGTATTGTAGTTCGGTCTTGAGTACTCTTGTCGGTTCTTGTAGTACTGAAGCTTGTCTTTACTATTCTTGAGTACTCTTGTCGGTTCTTGAAGTACTCGCCCCTTTCCCTTACTTACTGTCTTTCAAAAACCGTAAGTACTTAGCTATGGTATCCACCTCTATGGATATTCGTAGCTAAACTCTTCATTCGGTTGAAGGGGTGTACTTGTATCATAAAATGTTTTAGGCCATCTTTTTAGTGCCTCTTCTTTTTATTCAAAACTTGTTCTATGTGCCATATATTAGGCCAGAACTTCCAATGTTGAGTGGATGCTTGAAATGGCAAAACTCTTCCGTGGGGGTTCGTGAACATACTCGGGTAAGTGGATGCTTGAAATGGCAAAGCTTATCTGAGGAGTTCGACCTCTTTTAAACACCATTGGTTTTGATCGGAAATGACGGATCAATGGATGCACATAGGCTAGTATACCTTGAAATGGGGTGCTAGTCTAAATAGAACAAGTGCTCTACGACCTTGAAATGGGCTAGACAATGTGTGCAAATCGAGTGCTTGAAATGGCCTTGATACACGTTTGAATACTTAGAAGGATCACTAAAGGTCAATGATAAACAGGCTATGATACAAGGCCCCAGAAACCGAATGCTTTCCTTAGATTTAAAAAACCCCTCGCATTTACTTTCTTAGTATAAGCTGCTCTATCAACTGCTCACGTTCCGGAAGGCTTACCAATCACGCATCACCCACTGTAAGTCTTCTACTTTTATTTTCAGTATTTTACTTTTCTGTCATTTACTTTTCCGCACTAAAAACCAAAACCAACCAACCAATCACTTACTTTTCCGTACTAAAACCTCAATCAACCTAAAACACACTCCCTCGCTGTACAAATCCCTCAAAGAACGACTATCCCCCTAATTCCCTTGGGTTCGACCCCTACTTACCACTTGCTACCCAGTAGTAAGGTCACGAGTAGCGGAATATAAATTTGCTTTTGCACAGAGAACACCGCACCTTAACGACAGTGCGGTGGGCTCCGTCACTCTAGCATACGAATTCTCAAGACAAGTCACGATTTGCACGCAATGAGGAGGTGGAATTACACTACATCAAGCA
Source organism: Rhodiola kirilowii (assembly GCA_033675215.1). NCBI lineage: Eukaryota > Viridiplantae > Streptophyta > Magnoliopsida > Saxifragales > Crassulaceae > Rhodiola > Rhodiola kirilowii. The sequence continues at coordinate 6,007,559 of CM066194.1, forward strand.
GGAGGGGGTAGAAATTGTTTCAAGAGTGTTTTCCATATACCAGGGGTGACATTTCTCACCAGGTCCTTGGTATTTTCTGCTCTCGCAGAATCAACAAAAGCATTTTTTTCGAACTGGTTTTCTTTCAAAAACAATCATGCTTGGGCCAATGTTTCACCCACTTTCCAGAATTGAGAACTTTGTTTTTGAGGGGAAAACTTGAAGGTCAATTGTCTAACTCCACACTTAAAGCTTGACGTAGTGTATGAATAAAGGCGGGTGCATGCAAATCACGACGAGTGTAGAGAAACACATACTAGTACTAAGGTCACTTAGAAAAAGAGATGCAATTTAAGTTTTTTTTTATTCTGAATTTTTTTTTGAAACGGTGCCTACTAATATCAAGTCTTAAACATGCTTCAAGAAATACGTAGAACATGTGATAGGCAAGGGTTAGCAATGATACTGACTCAAGAGAATACGCACACGAGTAAAACTATTTCAAGTCCTAGACTTCAAATCCAAATGAGTGTCAATCAGTCAAGGAGTATCGTAGAAAACGAGGATTTCAATCGCAATACATAGACAGGTTGAGCATATGCAAGAGTGAATGTGTTATGCAATACATGTGACTATGCGCACCCACTCCATACTTAAAAGCGAGCTTAGTCCCTAAGCGTAGAATATAAAATAAGAAAAAGTGCATAGGAACTTCACTCGTGCGTGGTGGCGCGAAATCCAAAGAGATTAAATGATGGCCGGTGAGTAAAAGACGACTTGTGAGCTGGAAGATGTATGAATAAACAAGAAGAGCTACACAAGTTATAGGTTAGCATCGATAATCGCAAAATGAATGAAAGAATAAACGATGTGAGTAAAGATGAATAGCAATAATGGAATAACTCAAACAACGAATAATAAGAAAGCAGTGAATAATATCCAAAAGTCAACGTACAAATGATGTGAAATGCAGAAAAGACTGACAATATGGCAAAAAGAAAAAGGAAATAAAAATGTAAGGGGAACTAGCTAGCCCCATCGTCATCAGCATCATCCTCAGAGGCAAACATCCGATCAATGCTATCTTAGGCAGTACCGGGGGGTTGAGAAGGGCCAGCCCCGGGGTTCTGTGACCAATGCTGCGCTACCTGAATGCGAAACTCTGTGAATTCATCTCTGAGCTGGTTATGGGAGACGGAGAGCTTGTTCTGCGTGGAAATCATGGGTGCCTGGTTAGCCAAAATCTGGCACTGGTAGGCCATCATCGCCCTCAGGTCCTCCCGAAACTCTAGCTGGGAGGCGATAATCTGCTGCTCAGAGGCCTCTAACCAAGCCAAACGCTCCTCGAGTGAGAATGGCAACTGGTCGGCAGCGGGAAAAGGCGGGGGAGGGATGTGGCTGGGTGCTGGAGGCGAGTGCGCCTCATCCATATCAACGTCATCGTGCTGAGGTTTCTCCTCCTAAACTGGTGCCGGCTCGCGCGGAGGAGAGGCTGCTCTGACCTGAGCCCTATCAATCCGGCGTCTCTTCGCTCCCTTTGGAAGCTCGGGGTTGTGCGTCCACTTCCCGTCCTTTCTAAGAAATTTGTAGAGACCGATTTGGTCCATATTCAGGGGCAAGTAGATATCGGTCCCCTCCAGCGAGCTGAGGTCCCATCCTCGAGATTCGGCGAGCACAGAAATAAATAGACCACCACCCATGGCCTTGTTCGAAATTGACGTGGCCCATACCGTCATCATGCCACTGAGTATCTGAAAGAAATCCACTGGCACCCCTCTGCTGAGAGAGATCATGATGTCAATATCTGGGTTGTTGATCACAGTGGCTCCCTCAAAACGAGTATTAATACTCAAGGCCACAAACCGATGGATAATCTTCCAAATCGGCTCCTTGATACCAGCAGACCCCCATCCGGATCGGAAATAGTAGTCAAAACCGGAGATGGTCCTCCAGAACTCATACCTCTCTTTAATACTATACTCCCCACAAAATCCCTCCAAAGGAAACCCTAAAACGTCACAGACCTCAGCCTTAGACATAGTGTATTGCCTCCGCCCAATCTGAAATTTCCAATGCGTCACCTTTAACGGGCTACCCTCTAATTCAAATGTTGCCAAAAACTCTTCCACTAACAAAGGATAAGCAGGCAACAGACGGCGACTGAATAATATATCAAGCCCGGAGGCAACAAACATACTACGGCATTGCGGCAATATATCCAACTCTAAATCCATAAGAGTTTTCATGCAAGGGACAAGAGTCGAGGCCGGTTGGGTGACGGTGGTGCTGGAATAATGTCCATGGAGGTGCTCGGAGGAGGAGCACGGGAGGATGGACGGCTAGGTCGACTGGACGAGGGATTACCGGTGGATTTGGAAGGGGGATTTGTTCTGACCATGGGAGAGGAGTGGTGGTCGGGATTTGAGGTTTGAGCGGGGGACGGTTTGATGGAGGTTTTGGCGGACGGGCGTTGGACGGACAGGGACGAGTGGTGGATGGACGGAGGTGAGTGGGGGTGGTGGACGGTCGGAATGAATGGTTGGAGAGGCGGCGGAGACGACTGGAATATGGTGGTTGGAGTTTGGGGAGAGACGGCGGCGGAGAGAAGTTTGGATTTGGGAATTTGGTTTTGTGAAATTAGGGTTTCAAATTGGGGATTTTGGGGAAGAAGACTGGACATCCCGTTACAACCGAGCCTGTAACGGCTGTAACGGGCACTCCCGAAACCACGGTTGAAATCCATGCCCGTGACAGCCGTTACAATCCAGGGTGTAACGACTCACTGTAATGGGTTTTTTTTGTCCGAGAAAACCAAATGCCGTTCACTCCACACTTTGATTCCTGCACAGTTCACACACAAATCGTACAATGCAAAATGCAAATAAAAGAAACTTACAGCGCGGGTTACTCCCCGAAGAGACCCAGTTTAACGTCTTGGCGAGACACAGGTACAGTGGTAGGACTAGGAGCATTCTCGGGAAGTCCCTTGCTGAGATCCCTTCCCGAGAAGTAAGTTTTCATCAATCCCGTCAGGAGGTGCTAGATGCTTAAGAACGTGATAGTGCTTGAGGCGTTGCCCGTTGACTACCATTGTTTTTCCTCCTTCAACGCTGATTTCCACATGCCCATCAGGATGTGCTCTTTCTACTGTATAGGGGCCGCTCCATTTAGTGCGCAATTTTCCAGGGAATAATCTAAGGCGGGAGTTGTAGAGAAGAACTCGCTCGCCTTCGTTGAATTATCTGCGCACGATTCTCTTGTCATGCCATTTCTTTGTTCTCTCTTTGTAGATGCGAGCATTCTTATAAGAATCTAATCTGATTTCATCAAGCTCGTGCAGTTGTAGTATTCTCTTTTCTCCGGCTGCCTTCATGTCCATGTTCAGCTCTCGAATAGCCCATAACGCCTTGTATTCTAATTCGACTGGCAAGTGGCAGGTCTTTCCATAGACAAGTCTGAACGGACTCATACCGATAGGCGTTTTGTATGCCGTCCTGTATGCCCACAGTGCGTCATCTAGCTTGGACGCCCAGTCTTTCCTGTGGCTCGAGACTGTCTTTCCCAGAATGCTTTTGATCTCTCTGTTATAGATCTCAACCTGTCCACTAGTCTGAGGGTGATAAGGAGTGCCAATCTTGTGGTAAACACCATACTTCTTCAAAAGCTTTTCGAAATTTCTTTCTTTGAAGTGAGAACCACCATCACTGATAACTGTTCTGAGCACTCCGAACCGAGGGAAAATCACCTTCTGAAACATCTTTATAACTACCTTGGCGTCGCAAGTAGGAGTAGCAACGACTTCAACCCACTTAGAAACATAGTCGACCGCTACCAAGATATACTGATTTCCGTAGGAAGGTGGGAATGGTCCCATGAAGTCTATCCCCCATACATCGAAGAGGTCAACTGCGAGAATGCTCTGCTGGGGCATCTCCTGCTGCTTAGAAATATTTCCAGTCCTCTGGCACTGATCACAGGCTTTGACGAATTCATGTGCATCCTTAAACAGCAAAGGCCAAAAGAAACCGGACTGTAGAACCTTTGTAGCTATTTTCGAACCGGCTCCATGTCCACCGTATTGAGAAGAGTGGCAGCGTTCCAGAATATACGGGATCTGGTCTTCATCGACACAAGTCCTGTAGAGACCGTCAGCACATAATCTGTATAAGAAAGGGTCATCCCAGAAGTACCTTTTAACATCGGAAAGAAATTTCCTCTTCTGGTTGTGCGAGAGGTCGGGAGGAAGGATCCCACAGGCCAGGAAATTAACGAAATCTGCATATCACGGAACGTTATCCACATCAATGCGCATCAGCTCTTCTCCTACTAGAGAGTCAGTCAATGGGAGTTTGTCCTCTTCGCGGTCGAGCTCTCCTAGCTCGAGGCGTGACAAGTGATCTGGAACCAGATTTTCTGCTCCCTTCTTGTCTCTAATGTCAATATCGAATTCCTGGAGACGGAGGACCCAACGGATTAAGCGGGGCTTTGAGTCCTTTTTGGACAGCAGGTATTTGATGGCAGCGTGGTCGGTGTACACAACGGTCTTCGAACCAATTAGATACTGCCTGAATTTCCCAAAAGCATAAACGATGGCCAGCATCTCTTTCTCTGTCGTAGTGTAATTAACCGCTGCTCTGGCGAGGACCTTGCTGGCGTAGTAAACTACGTGTAGTTTCTTGTCGATGCGCTGCCCCAAGACTGCTCCTACTGCAAAATCACTTGCATCACACATTAGTTCAAAAGGCAGCTCCCAATCGGGAGGCTGCACTATCGGAGCAGAAGTAAGAGCAGTTTTCAGATTGTTGAAAGCATTTAAACATGAATCATTGAAATTAAACTCAGCTTCCTGACAGAGTAAATCAGTGAGTGGCTTAGCTATCTTCGAGAAATCCTTAATGAATCGTCTGTAGAATCCAGCGTGCCCGAGAAAGCTCCTGATCCCTTTTACATCTTTTGGTGGGGGCAGCTTTTCAATCACCTCTACCTTCACGCGATCAACCTCGATACCTCTATGAGAAACCATGTGTCCAAGCACTATACATTCCTGCACCATAAAGTGACACTTCTCCCAGTTCAAAACCAGGTTAGTGTCAACACAACGACGAAGAACATCAGTAAGGTTAGAGAGACACGAATCAAATGAGGAACCATATACCGAAAAATCATCCATAAATACTTCCATGGTATGTTCCAAAAAATCAGAAAAAATAGCCATCATGCAACGTTGAAAAGTGGCTGGTGCATTGCAAAGACCAAAGGGCATACGTCTATAAGCAAATGTGCCAAAAGGGCAAGTAAAAGTTGTTTTCTCCTGGTCCTCGGAGTGTATAGGGATCTGGAAAAATCCACTATAACCGTCGAGGTAGCAGAAAAATTTATGCTTTGCTAGACGTTCTAACATTTGATCAATAAAAGTCAAAGGGAAGTGATCCTTAAGAGTAGCCTTATTCAATTTCCTATAGTCAATACACATACGCCAACCAGTCACAGTACGAGTAGGAATCAATTCATTATGCTCATTTCATACAACAGTCAATCCTCCCTTCTTAGGGACAACGTGCACAGGGCTTACCCACTTACTATCAGCAACAGAATAAATAATGCCGGCATCTAATAATTTCAGAATTTATTTTTTAACGACATCATTCAATTTGGAGTTTAAGCATCTCAAGGCATCCCTACTAGGTCTAGCATCATCCTCAAGGTTAAATATATGCATGCACAAATCTGGGCTAATCCCATTGAGGTCGTCTATAGAATATCCTAGGGCTGGTCTATGTTTTCGCAAGACATCAAGCAATTTCTGGGTCTCTACATCAGTCAAGGATGCGTTAACAATCACCGGGTATGTCGAGTTTGGGCCCAGAAATTCATACCTGAGACTTGCAGGTAGAGGTTTCAGCTATACCGTGCAAGATTCCTTACCTGCGTCTCCTGCGGCATCAGCTGCGTCCGCGCCCTCTATGCTCATAGCGTAGACATCCATCGGTATCGGGCAGCCTGGTACAACCTTGTAAGACTCAATAGATGTGAGTGAAATGGGCTGATCAACATCAGCAGAGTCTAGCACATCACAATCAGCTAAAAGACTAGGAGTTCTGCACATGTCAGGTAAATAAAAGACAACACGCTCGTTGCCTACTTACAAAGCTATAGATCCCCTATCCATGTCAATAACTACCCTAGCCGTGTAAAGGAATGGTCTACCAAGTATAATCGGGATGTCAGTGTCCTTTGATATCTCTAGCACGACAAAATCAGCAGGGATATAAATATTTTTCACCCTGACGGGTACGTCCTTCATAATCCCTTTCGGGAGTCTGCAAGAACGATCCGCAAGGCGAATAGAGATATTAGTAGAACAAAGATCACCCAAATTCAGTTTAGCATACAGAGAATAAGGCATGATAGACACACTAGCACCTAAATCACACAAAGCACGACAAATAGTAAGACCACCGATATCACAAGGGATAGAAAAACTCCCTGAATCCTTAAGCTTAGGCGGCATGGGCACGTGCATGGCAGCGCTGCACTCCTCACTTAGAGCTACTGTCTCGGTCCCGTCCATCTTCCGTTTCCCAGTCAGAATCTCCTTCATGAATTTTGCATAGGTGGGGATCTGGGTGATTGCATCGGTGAAGGGCATTGTGATGTAGAGAGTTCGAATTTTGTCCACGAATTGCATGAACTCTTTATCTCTTCTTGCACCCTTGAGTCGCTGAGGGAACGGAATCGGAGGCTTATAAGGCACTGGCTCCACTGTCTGCGCAGAATTTTCATTTCGGTCTTCAGCTTCGTTTGATGTTTCTTCTTCAGTAGGTGCAGAATTTAGCGCTGATTTTTCTGCAGAATTCCGAGTGGTTTGAGCTGGTATCATCTCGAGTTGCTTGCCACCTCGGAGTGTGATGGCATTGACTGATTCTCTAGTATTGTGCTCTGGTTTTGAAGGGAGTTTCCCTTGTTCCCTGGTTGCTGAATTTGCCTGCTGAGCCACCTGAGTTTCCAGCATTCTGTTCTGAATTACCAACTGGTCGATCGTCTGCTGGAGTCCTTGCACTTTCTTGTCCTGCTCTGCCATAAACTTAGCCATCATGGCTTCCATGCTAGATGAGCTATCAGACTCCTGTTGCTTGGGCTGCTGCGGCTGGTATGAATAGTTCCCTGAATTCTGATTTTGCTGCCCTTTCGACTGATTACTGTATTGATTATTGTACTGAGTCCTCGGCTGGTAGGAGTTGTTGTTCTGCGATTGCTGAGCCTGGTTGTTGTATTTCCCTCGTGGCTGATACGGTGCATTCCCTTGCTACTGTTTGTATGGAAAATCTTGAGGCGTCGGATTCTGAGGCTTGTAAGACAGGTTAGGATTGTTTCTGTTCGGATTGTCCCATCTGTTCGTGGGTGGTCCATAGCCGGGATCAGCCCCTTGATTATTCTGCCCGACGTAATTTGCATCCTCTTGGTTTCCGCTGTTATCGTCTGATCCGATCACTGGACAACCATCTGCATAGTGAGAAGGGGAGCCACAAATCTGACAGTACACGCCAACGTGAGCGACGTCAGAGGACTTCATGGTGTTTGCTTGCTTCAGACTTTGAATCTTGGTGGCAAGTATCTTCATTGTATCAGGCAACCGAGCTATGTCATTAGTGCTCTCAGCTTGACATAAATCCTGCACGCCTTTCCTGTCTTTGGGATTGCTGCGATCACTTGTCCAGAGATGGTAGTCTTGGGCTGCCCTTTCTATAATCTCATAGGTGTCCTCTAGCGGGACTTGGTTCAGTCCCCCACATGCTGCTTGATTGATTAAGGTTCGCATCCCTTGATAGAAGGTATCGATAATCTGCCACTGCTCTAGATTGTGGTGTGGGCACATCCTCGTCAACTCCTTGTACCTCTCCCATGAGTCATACAAAGTCTCACCATCAATAGAGCGGAACGATATGATTTTGTTCCGGAAATGAGCTGTCTTTGATGGTGGGAAGTACAGCTGGAGAAAAGCTTCGGCCAGCTTGTTCCATGTGGTAAAGGTACCCTCAGCGTGGCTGTCTAGCCACCTGCTAGCCTTGTCGGACAGCAAGAACGGGAACAACCTGAGGTAGTAAGACTCTGGAGGGACACCATTTGTCTTAACTGTATTGCACATCTGAACAAAGCGCTTGAGGTGCTGGTGAGGATCTTCGTTAACCCTTCCTGAGAACTGATTATTCTGCACCATCTGGATAAGACCGGCTTTCAGCTCCTAAGTGCTGTTTTCAATGCCAGGTGGCGCAATAGCTGACCGGAACCCAGTAACACGTGGAGTAGTGTAATCTCCAAGGGTCCTGCGCACTGGTGGTTGCACTCGGCGCTGCTGGTCGTCCCCGACTCCTCCATTCAACAAAGCAGCGTTATTCTGATTCATGGCCATTGATGCGAAGTTTCTGTTTAATGCTCGTAGCTGCCGAGCTTCGTTCTGGGCCTGACGATTGTTCCTTCGTTGGTCCGGTGTGTCGTCATCTGAAATCTGAATTTTCTTCTGTCTGGGTGTTTTCTTTGGCATGAACTAGCTAGAACCTGCAAGAAGCCAAGAGTCACCGTGAGTGAAGAAGTCACAGCAGAAAAATCAGATATCGAATGAGGGGGAATTGTTCTAAACTACATACGTTACTCTAACGCTGCTCCCCGGCAACGACGCCATTTTGACAAGCGTATTTTTAATCCTTTTTAGTTGTAAATTTATACGTTTTAGGGGTCAAGTTGCAGTCAAACAAAATTTATAACATTGGTAAGCCAAGGGTCGATCCAAAGAGCAGTGCGTGTGAATACTAGCTAACAGTGTGACCTATTTAGCTATTCCGAGTGACAAAAGGTTTTGTGGTGTTAAAACAAGCAGAAATTAAATAGCAGAAAATAAATGGTTGTATTAATTCAGAGAAAGAATCCCAGAATCCATTCTTCACCCGTGCTAACCCCACTAATCATGCGATAATTCTATGTTAATTATTCATGCTATCGAATATGGAATATAACCGAAATAACACTAGACAAGTCGCCCATCCACGGATCATTGTCTAGATTAATCTCCATCGTTGAACGCCGCCCATCCACGGAGTATCAACGATTTCGATTTATTAAATTAAAGGTTTTCCTTCTAGCTCATGTAAACATGACCTAACATCAATTTCATGCAATCCGGTTAATCCCTAGGGCCCATCCACCTTTCGGCATATAACCTAAATACGTTCTATCAATGCAAACATGCCCTTTGATGTAAATACATGCATAGAACGATAAAATTAAGCACGCAATGAAATTGAATATTCGAATTGCATAAATAATGAATTTCAATTGATCACATGAGAGTTAGGGTTACATAGCACTGGATCCGTAGGATCCCGGAATAAGGAGACTACTCACTATTTATGGTAGATTTACCAAAAACAGTGTATAAAGAAATAAGAATGAATAACCGTAAAGACGCGGTGGCTCGTTAAATCTCTCACGATGAAAGCTTCGTCTTCTCCAAGCTAGGGTTTCTTCTCCAAAGTTGCAACACCCAGTCTATTCTGTCTGCGTTTCATTATATAGACCGTCTAAAAAGGCTGAAAAGCCCAAAAATCGAATTTAGAAACAACTTGTAATCTTTGTCAGCCGACGGTCCCGTTACAGCTGTTACAGCCCAGTGTGTAACGGCTATAACGGTTGAAGCCCAAATCTATGATGCATTTCATAGCCGTTACACCCGTTACAGCCAAGGTGTAACAGGCGATTCTTCTTGTAACAGGTGGCCTTCAAATCTCGGGTAGACTACATAGCCGTTACACCCGTGACAACCTAGGGTGTAACGGTTGCTGAGCCTGTAACGGGCTGGCTGGCTCAACTTTGGTTTTTCTGCCTTTTTCGAGCGATCTTTCCGTTCTTTCAACACTTCGGCTCCATAGAGTGATGATGTGTCTATTTTACCTGAAACACTAGAGAAAGACATCAAATAGAGACAATTTGCCGGGAGAATGAACGTAATCCTTCATCGAATGCAGTGAATAATCAGTCAGAATATTGACTAATCACAAGCACATAATTTGACGGATCATTTCTATCATGCTCAACAGCAGAATAATCATCAATATTCACAGTTCCACTGTTATCCACACCACCAACACTGGTGGGTTAAGTATTTATGCTGGAGGAGGGGATATGAGAGCTTACCTCCCCCACCAAATTGGTGAGGGGATTCATTATGCTCAGCAGCATGGGCAGCTCCTTGATTTCCATATTCATTTAGGCTTGAGTTTCCTCCTTGATCAATTGAATTTGGGACTAAGAATCCCCATCAAACTCTTCTCCCACTGGATTATCAGCACCATCATTCTCCATTTGAGGCAGGGGAAAAGCAAAAGGCACCTCTGGTTCTTGAGTGTGACCTGTTTGCTCAGTAAACTGCATTAGCTTTGTTTTAAAATAGAAATCATGCTCATTAAAGATGACAGATCTGGAAATAATAACTTTGTATGTACCAAGTTGTATCACTAGCAACTTATACCCTTTAACAGCATGAGGATAACCAATCATTACACACTTAACAGCCCTATGTTGTAATTTTCCCTGATCAATCTTAGCAAAAGAAGTGCATCTAAATGGCATTAAATGATTAATGTTTGGCTTATGCCCAGTCCACATTTCTGTGAGTCTTAAACCCTATCATAGATGAGGGACTCCTATTAATTAAGTATGCAGTAGTTACATGAGCATCACCCCAAAGAGTACTTTTAATTCCAAAACTAATGAGCATGCATCTAGCCTTTTCAAGCAATGTCCTATTCATCCTCTCAGCAGTCCCATTTTGTTGGGGTGTGCCAGGGATGGTTAAGTGCCATCAATGCCATGTTCTTCACAAAAATGATTAAACAAGCCATTACAGAATTCAAGTCCATTATCAATTCTAAGACACTTAACAGAACATCCAGATTGTTTCTCAACCAAAGCTTTCCAATATCTAAACGTATCAAAAGTTTCATCTTTAGTCTTTAACAAAAATACCCAAACCTTCATGCTAAAGTGATCAACCAAGGAGACAAAATAATTTCTCCCTCCAATGGTGCTCACTTGAGCAGATCCCAGAGATCAGCGTGTATATAATCAAGAGGACCCTTAACTAACATGGTATATTTGTTAAAACTAAGAGCAGTCGGTTTTCCCATGATGCAGTTTTCACAAAAGTCAATGTTCACAAGCACAGAATCAATGATACATTGCTTATGTAGGTAGAACAAACCTTTGTTACCTATGTGACCAAGTCTGGAGTGCCAGGTCTTGGTCTCATCCATGTCCTTTGCTGAAGTTACAACATTGATCTCAGGAGTGGCTTGGACATGGTAAAGGCCTCCTTTCTTCAGTCCCCTTAGAACAGTCCTGCCATTTCTCATTATAGTTCTAACACCATTGAAGTTAGTAATATGGCAGCCAATATCATCAAATACTGACTCAGATAATAGGTTTCTCCTTAAACCAGGTACCCATATAACATTTTGGATGATTCTAACAATATCATCATGCATTCTAAGAGGTACATTACCTATACCCTGAATATGCAAAATAGTATGATCACCCAACTTAACCTCACCTCCATCAATCAGTTTCAGATTATTAAACACATGTTTATTAGGTGTGGCATGCATGTTACAACCAGAGTCAAATATCCAAGATTCAGATTCATTTTCAGTGGTAAAAACAAACAGTTCATGATCATAGGATTTTCCAGATTCACAGATGTTAGACTGGTTTTCTCTAACATTTTTACCCATGAATCTGTTGTTGTTATTAGCTTCATGTTCTTCTTTTCTGACAATCAGATGCAAAGTGACCCATTTGATTACAGTAGAAACATTTCACATTGAAAGTTCTTCCCTCAGATTTCCCATCAGACTATTTATTCTGTGACTCAGGTTTTCTAGACTTTTTAAAAGAGTTCTTATACTTGGGTTTCCCCTTAGAAAACATAACTTCATTCCTAGAATCAGTTCTAGCATCACCCTTAACACCAGGCCTTTTAAAAACCTTAAGCGAGTTATTTTTCTGCACAACAACTTCAATTATCTTGTTTAAGGTTAACTCATCCCTTACCATATTTTATCACATCCTTTAGATTATCAAATTGAGGGGAAGAGAATTAAGCAAGATAACAGCCTGATGAGTTTCATCAATCTTATCTTTACATCTATCAAGATCTTGGGTCATTTTTAAGAAAATATCAAGATTTTCAGTAATAGACAAAGAGGTATCCATCTTAAAAGTGAACAGCTTGCATAATAGAGACATCCTACTGGGTAATGACTTAGTAAGGTATTTCTCTTCTAATGTAGTCCCAATTCTTTAGGTTCAGAATGGCTTACCACTTATCGTGCAACATCATCTGCTAACCTTATCATGATTTTAGAGTGAGCCATTTCCTTCATGTCCTTCTTGGACTGGTCAGTCATTCCTGCAGGCCATTCTTCTGATATGGCCTTGTAGCATTTATCCTTGATCAATATGGTGATCAGTTAATATTTTGACTGATTATTCGCTACATTCGATGAAGGATAACACTCGTTCTCTGGGCAAATTGTCTCTATTTGATGTCTTTCTCTAGTGTTTCAGGTTAAATTGACATATCTTCGCTCCTTGGGCTTTAGATATCGAAAGAACGAAAAAGATCAACGAAAACGGCCAAAATCGAGCTTTGCACTAGCCAAGGGCCGCGACCACCGTGACGTGTCATCAGAGTCACGGTAGTCACGGTAGGTTTTAGACTCAGAAAGAAATGACAATTCAAGCGACTGCCGTAACCCACGCTATAGGTCACGGTAGTCACGGTATGTTTTCACCTCAGTGCGTTTCAAGCCCGGCCGTGGCTGCCGTAACCCCCACCAATGGTCACGGTAGTCACGGCATTTCCGAGCAGAATTATCCTGTTATTTCCAAAAATCGATTTTGGGCTTCTGGCCTTTTTGGACGATCTATAAAAAGAAACACGACCATATTAGACGGTTGTTGCTTATTTTGGAGAAAAGAAACCCTAGCTTGGAGAGAAGATAAAGCTTTCATCGTGAGGATCATCGAGCTACATCATTTACGGTTTACTCGTTTCTTTCCTTCATTATACACTGTTTTTGGTTTAACCACCATGAATAGTGAGTAGTCCTCTTATTCTGGGATCCTACGGATCCCGTGCTATATAACTATAACTCTTCATGTGATCAATTAAAGTTGTTATTTATGCGATTCGATTATTCAATTTCATTGTGTGCTTAATATTATCATTTTATGCAAGTATTTACATCAAAGGGTATGTTTGCATTGCTAGAACGTATTTAGGTTATATGCCGAAAGGTGGATGGGCCCTAGGGATTAACCGGATTACATGAAATTGATAATAGGTCATGTTAACATGAGTTAATAGGAAAACCTTTAGTTTAATAAATCGAGATTGTTGATAATCCGTGGATGGGCGGCGTTCAACGATTGAGATTAATCTAGACAATGATCCATGGATGGGCGGCTTGTCTAATGTTATTTCGGTTATATTCCATATTCGATAGTATGAATAATTAACGTAGGATGATTGCATATTTAACGGGGTTAGCACGGGTGAAGTATGGATTCTGGAATTCTTCCTCTGATAAAAACACAACCTTTACTTTCTGCGCGTTTAATTTCTGTTATTTAATTGCTACGATTCAAATCACAACAAAACCCTTTTGCATTCGGAATAGCTAAATAGGTCACTTGTTAGCTAGTATTCACACGCATTGCTCCTTGGATCTACCCTTGGCTTACCAAGGTGTAAATTTTGTTTGACTACGATTTGACCCCTAAAACATATAATTTGACAACTATAAAGGGTTAAAAATACGCGTGTCAAAATGGCGCCGTTGCCGGGGAACAGCGTTTAGTGTGATATTAGATTTAACGAGTGTAGTTTAGTCTACTCTATTTTTTTATTGCTTCGTTGTACATACTCTATAGACTTCTGACCTTCACTAATCACTTTTATTTTGAATGTTGCGAGGATGTTCTCTTTTGGTCATCAAGACGCCTACCCGAGGGAAGAGCCTTATTGTGAGACATATTCAAATGATGCAAATTGGAAAGGAAATCAAAATCAGTTCTATGATCAACAGAATTATCGAGATGACCGTTATTATGGGAACTGCCAAGACCAGTCACAGCAACAACATCAGTTCTATGATCAATCGTATTATCAAGATGACTGCTATTATGAAAATTACGAGGACCAGCCGCAGCAGCAACATTGGTTTTATGATCAACAGTACAACAACCAGCTACATCAGCCCAAACATCAGGAGTCCAACAGCTCATCTAGCATGGAATCCCTGCTGGTGAGCTTCATGGCTGAGCAGGATAGGCGAATGAAAGGATTGGAGCAGACACTCGAGTAATTGGTCATTCGAAACAAGATACTGAAAGACCAGTTAGAGCAACAAGCTATTGCAGCCACTAATGCATGCACAGACGAGGACATCGAGATGACAATGGCCATTCATCAAGAAGTTCAAGTCTATGAAGCATATTCATCTTCAGCTTTATTTCCAATCCACGTGGAAGATGATCAGGATACGAGAATGCTCTCTATACCAGAACAACCTGTTTGTGAGGATGGTTTTGAGGCGTTTAGAATGGTTGCCAAGGCTTACACTGAGTTGGAGGATGATGAGTCTTGTACTGATGACGTCTCAGAAGATGAAGATACATCTCCCTCCACTACTACTGCTTTAAAAGGTCGTTTAGATGAGCAGACAGAGGAGAACATCGTTCAACCAGTTTCTCTGGGCGCTGATAAACTATCAATGGATTATAGGTATGAAGACTTTGTTTATGTGTACCTTAGCTCGATTACAGAGGATCCTCGCATACATATGAATGTGATATTGAAGGGAAATTTCGAAGTATGGGAACGTGAGTTCCTAGCTAAAGAGTATACAGGAAGTGTGCTTGTCGAAGCTAGCTCTGAAAATATATATCTTGCTGCACCGCCTCTAGACAAGTTTCGACAGTTCTTACCTTACGTCTTGAATCTATTATTAGAGAGCTTCTATAATCCCTTGCTTTTTAAGGGTCTCAAATTTTTGAAGGGACTGCTTGCTCTGCTTAACGTCCATATCATTCTTGATGGACGTAAATTTCAATGGGATTTGAATGTGGATTGACACCCATCCCTCTATTGAAGGCCCCGTGAGAAGGGATCCTAGCAAAGGACTTCTCACGAGTGATTTATATGGGGCACTTTGCTGATGTCTCACCAAGACGTTAAACTAGGTCTCTTCGGGGAGTAACCCGCGCTGTAAGTATTTAGTTAGTTGCATTTTGCATGTTGTACATTGCGTGTGACCCTTGCAGGAATCCAAGTGTGGAGTGCTTAAATCTCAGATAGGAATCGGTTCGAGGCGAAACAAGAAATTTTCAGCTGGGAATTCAAGGGTCGTGACTATCGTGACCCAATGGAAAGGTCATGCAGTCACGTCAGTTTATTTGGCAGAGAGTTCTTACAGGGGTCGTGACTATCGTGACCCAATGGAAAGGTCACGGCAGTCACGACAGTTTATTTGGTAGAGAGTTCTTACAGGGGTTGTGACTACCGTGACCCAATGGAAAGGTCCCAGTAGTCACGTCAGTTTGTTTGGTAGATAGTTCTTACAGGGGTCGTGACTACCATGACCCAATGGAAAGGTCACGTCAGTCACGGCAGTTTATCAGGCAAAGATTTCAGCAGGTGCCGTGACCATCGTAACCCCCTGGAAGGTCACGGCAGTCACGGCAGGTTCGCGTTTAAAGGTAGAAATTAGGTCAAAAATTCAATTTCAATTTCACAACTTCAATACTCGAAATCTCTCCGCCCGACCTCCTTCGACCGGCTGTCCGACTCGCCTCAGCCATCCGCCGTCCGTCTGACTGCCCGTCCCAGCCGTCCGACGACCACCTCTGCCGTCCCGCCACCCCAATCGCCCCTCACCCGATTGGTCCCCACAAAGCCTCACTCTGCTCCAAAATCCCAAAACCCTAACCCCAATTCGATTTCCCCAATTCAATTCCCCTCATTTGCATATGGCTCGAGGCAGAAACCGTGCAACAGCTGCTCTGGCACTTCAGGCCAACCAACCACCCCGCCGGAGGCCCTACCCGACCGGGAGGCCCTTATTCGGTGAGGACAGCCACAAAAACCGGTATGACACCATCATTCCGGCGAAGAAGGTAAAACCTACTATCGTACCCAACCCTGTGGCAATAGATTCATTTGGATTGTTGGATAGGTGCCATGCTTTATTTGTGGCCTCTGGCCTTGATATATTATTTTCAAATCCGGCTCCAACTTATTATCACGTGCTACGGGAATTTTTAGCAACCTTCTCCTATTTGGGTGCGCCTGATCAGGCCACACATTGGGAGTTCCAGTTAGGGGAAGAAATTATACAATGACTAAGGCTGAGGTGTGTGAATTGTTTGGTTATCCGTTGGAGGGATTTTGTGGGCAGTATTCTTACCAAGTGAGATATGAATTCTGGAAGGACATTTCGGGCTTTGATTGTTTTTCCAGTCCATCTGGTATTCTTCATGCATTAAGGATCACCTTTGGAAGATTGTGCACCATCTCGTGGCGATGAGTATATTTCCGCGGGGGGAGGGAGCCACAACCATTGGCAACCCCGAATTGGATGTTATGATCTCCATGCATCGCCACAGACCAGTTGATTTCTTCCAGATTCTGTCAGGACATATGGTATTTTGGGGCTCGGTCGTTGATAGGAACGTCACCTTGGGCGGTTGTCTTTTTGTCACCATTCTTGCCACGTCACTAGGATGGGATTTCAGTCGGCTCCTGATGGACCATAATTGTATGAATCATAAACACAGTTAAACCCACCAAATTAGACTCTTTGTCTATTTAACTTTTGCTTGTTAGTTCCGATATTTATCTACAGGGTATTTTGAAGTCTAGAGAGAATATAGGCTAAGGAGGAGTTTTAAAGCTGAAAATGAATTACGAGTCATTCCAGGACACGACCAAATTCCAACTTTCAAGAACCGACTTGGAATCACTCAAATATGCTAGAACAGTCGGCATTTGGATAGGAACGCAATGCAAAGGCACCGAGCCCGATAAAGGCCAAACAAGGGCAATTTCAGCCGATTTGGGATTTCGACCATGTTCGGGGCAGAATTTGGCTTAACTTCCTTTTTGAGATCATCTTAGAATGACATTTTCATTCAGAATACACTCTCCGAAATCCAAGAAGCTCCGGCCAAAGCTCCGGTCAGATTCCGGTCAAACCGATGGCTTTTTGGAGACAAATATCTCATTCCATTCACACATATCCTCCCCTCCTCCACCACATGGGCGGCTAAGCCATCATCCACTCCTCCTTTGCCACATGGGCGGCGGCTTTTGGGAGGAATGACTCACCTCCGATGGCTTTTGGCTCCTCCACCCATCCCTTGCCATGTGTGAGCTCTTCTCCTCCCTTGTGACAAGTGTATGGCTCTCATCCCTTCACCTTGCCTATAAATAGAGCCTTCATCTCCTTGTATCCTCATCCCACAATCCCATCTCATTCCAACATCTCATACCACAAGTTAGTGAGAGAAGCTCTCACTTCTCTCTAGAGTTTGGGCACTAATCTTGTAATCACTTTACTTGGAATCAAAGCTTGATCTTTAGCATTTTCAACGGTTTTTGTAAGTACTCTTTTCTTTACTGTCTTTTTAATTCAGCAACTTTACTTTCCTGTCTTTTACTTTTGAAAACTTTACTTTCATGTCTTTCAAAACTGCAATTTTACTTTCCTTGTCTTTACTTTCAAAACTTTACTTTCCTGTCTTTCAAAACTGCAATTTTACTTTCCTTGTCTTTACTTTCAAAACTTTACTTTCCTGTCTTTCAAAACTACAATTTTACTTTCCTTGTTTTTACTTTCAAACCTTTACTTTTCCTGTCTTTCAAAACCTTTACTTTTCAAGTACTTAGCTATGGTATCCTCTTCCATGGATAACCGTAGCTAA
This sequence comes from Rhodiola kirilowii, assembly GCA_033675215.1. Lineage (NCBI taxonomy): Eukaryota > Viridiplantae > Streptophyta > Magnoliopsida > Saxifragales > Crassulaceae > Rhodiola > Rhodiola kirilowii. Next base: position 6,025,574 of record CM066194.1, read on the forward strand.
ACCCTTCATTCGGTTGAAGGGGTGTACTTGTATCATAAAATGTTTTAGACCTTTTTCTTAATGTCTCTTTGTGTTCAACTTGTTCTAAGTGCCATATATTAGGTCAGAACTTCATTGGTAGAGTGGATGCTCGGAAGATCAAGGCTCTACCATGAACTCGTAACCTCCGTGGATAAGTGGAGGCTCGGAAGAGCACAACTTATCTGTGGAGATCAACCTCTTTCAAAAACCATTTGATTTATCAGGAATGATGGTCAACTGGATGCACATATTAGAACAAGAGTTCTACGTCTTGCAAAAGACTAGACGGTGTGGCAAGTCTTGTGCTAGGAATAGCCTCGATTCACTTTTGAACACTTAGTATGGTCATTAGCGGTCAATGATAAACAGATTATGATACAAGGCCCCCGAAACCGAATGCTTTCCTTAGATTAAAAACATCACCTGCATTTACTTCCTTAGTATAAACTGCCTTATCAACTGCTCACCTCCCGGAAGACTTGCCAATCACGCAACAACCACTGTAAGTCTTCTTCCTTTTATTTTCAGTATTTACTTTTCTGTCATTTACTTTTCTGCACTAAAAACCAAAACCAACAAAAAAAACACTTACTTTTCCGCACTAAAACCTCAATCAACCTAAAACACGCTCCCTCCCTGTACGATCCCTTAAAGAACAACTTATCCCCCTAATTCCCTTGGGTTCGACCCCTACTTACCACTTGCTACCCAGTAGTAAAGTCGCGAGTAGCGGACTATAAATTTATTCTTGCCTTAGCACACGACGACTGTGCTCTGTCAAAATTGGTGTCGTTGCCGGGGAATTAGTTACCTAATCGGATAAGTTCTTTGAATCAATACTCGCTTCAAAACAACCATGTCTCGCGAAGGAAGCCACCATAATTACCAGGATGACGACGAGATTAACCTGTACGACCGAAATGCAGCTGGTCCAGTGCAACAACCCCTAGATATCCACCACCCCCTCAACCTCGACAAATGCCAAGACAAGAACTTGTCTACAATAACTACTATGGGGATGTCAACTACCGTGCACCTACTTTGGGAGAACTCAATGCCCCAGAATTCAAAACGCAGCCGTGGTGCATTCTCCAGTGCCCTGAACTAGAAAACATTGCCGTCGACATGTCCGTGGTCCACAATTTGCCAAAGTTCTCAGGAACTAATGGAGAATCAGCAATGACTCATCTCCAGCGCTTACATGGTATTTTCCAAAACTTAAAACCGAATGGCGTAAATATAGACGACTTCAAGTTAAAGGCGTTCTATTTTTCCCTCATTGACTCGGCAAACGACTGGTTCCTTTCATTGCCTTCGGGAAGCATCAGAACATGGGTTCAGATGCAAAGGAAATTCATGGACAAATACTACCCAGCAACAAGAGCGATGCAAGTAAGAAGGCAACTGCAGGACATAAGGCAGGGACCTAATGAAACCATGTACGACTACCTGGAGAAATTCAACCACCTGGAGAGAAGCTGCTGCACTCTTGGACTACCCGAAAAGCTCATCATCGAGTACCTAATTAATGGACTAACTGAGTTAGACAAAATGCTCATGGATGCCTCAGCTAGAGGATCCATGATGAATCTATCATTAAGTGGCATAGCTGAAAATGCTCGGTTTAGAAAGGAGACTACTCGTCAAGATGAATTCTTCCAAACAAAAAATGTATCACAAGCCGAGACATCAGTAAACTCCATGCCAGAAGAGATGAGATAAATGAAGGAAATGATGATGCAATTCCTACGAATGCAGACAGTTCAAGTAAGACCTTGCGAGTTTTGTGGCTCTACGGACCACAAGACAGATGCATGCCCAACTTTGATCGAAGTCAACCCGGTGGAGGCCAATGCAGTGGGAGGATACCAAGGGAACAACAACAGCAACGACAGAGCCGGACAAAACAGACAGTATGGTCAAGCAACCAACCCGAGCTGGCATAACAACAACTATCCTCAGAAGGAAACACAACCAGCTGTCCCTCAGCTAGCTCAGACGCTCTACCAACCTCCTCACAAACAGTACAACCAGAACGCCCCACCAACGAGCCAGTATCAACAAAGGGGACCAAACCAGTACCCGATGGGCCAATATCAACAGAAGGCTCCAAATCAATATCAGGCGGGCCCGAGTAATCAGCAAGGACCAAACAAGTGGCTGGAGGACATGATGAAGGAACTCTCGAGTACTGTGCAGCAATCCTCGAGTGCTGTGCAGCAATTGAAGGGTACTGTGCAATAATCCTCGAGTACTGTGCAGTAATTGTCGGGCTCTGTGCAGCGGTTGAGTACTACTGTGTATCAAAACCAGGCGAAAAATGATGGAGCAATAGCCGACCTAAAAAAACAAATGTCTCAGCTCGCCACCTCAATATTTGAGCGAAATAATGAGCCTGGTCAACTTCCTTCACAAACCATTCAAAACTCGAAGGAAAATGTTAATGCCGTGACCCTAAGGAGTGGGAGAAAGCTTGCCGTCGAACCCATGGAGCAAGCGGAGGACAAAAGCCCAAGGTTGTCCGGAGAAGAACAAATGAAGCCCGAGACTCGCGGAACTTGAGCAGGATGCGGCCGAGAAAAATGGGGACGCACCTGAGGAACACATGCCTAGACTGGTTCCACCATCCAAAGAACAAAGGCCACACCCGGTACCCAGAACCGATACCTCGAAGATCCGCGCCGCGCTTCCATTTCCAGTGCCAGCCCGAGTACCAAAACAACATGTCATGGATGAGGACGTGTTCAAATTATTCAGCAAAGTCGAAATTAACATCCCCCTCTTAGAAGCCATCAAACAAATCCCTCGATATGCTAAGTTTCGAAAGGACCTTTGCACCAACCAGAGGAGGAGCAATAGAAATGATCAAGAGCTAATGAGAAGGGACGTATCGGCTGTCATGCAATGAAAGGTGCCCCCCAAATGCGGAGATCCGGGAACTTACACCATTCCATGCACAATTGGCAACATCCGAATCGAGAACTGCATGCTAGACCTTTGAGCATCAATTAATGTCTTGCCCTTCTCTATCTACTCATGCCTTAGGATCGGGCCGCTCGAACCCACCGGTCTCACTATTCAACTGGCAGACGGTCGTGCAAATAGCCTGAGGGAAAAATTGAAGACGTTTTGGTCCAAGTAGGAGAATTGATGTTTCCAGCAGACTTCTACGTCCTTAAAATGGAGAATAGTGGGCCAACAGACCATGCTCCTATCCTTCTCGGTCGACAATTTCTTAAAACCTCAAAAATGAAAATAGACCGCGGGAGTGGGATGCTATCAATGGAAGTAGAAGGAGAGGTTTTCAGCTTCGACATGTTCAGAGCAATGAAGCATCCCATGAAGTTCGAGGAAGTGCACGCTCTCGACGCTTTGGACGACCTAGTCCAAGAAGTTCAATCAGAACCAAGAGCGGATCCCTTAGAACTCATACTCAATGGAGCCGAGAGCTCTTATGACTTGGCCGAAGGCCTGCATGAAACACTAGCCCACTTAACAATCTCGGACCCTCTCACACCAGGATATGAAGTCAACGAGGTAAAATTATTCAAATCAAATACCTTTTTACCCTCGGTGATGCAAGCTCCCAAAATAGAATTGAAGCCCCTGCATCTGAAATACGCATTCCTAGGGGAAAATAACACGCTCCCGGTAATCATAAAGAGTGGCCTAGAAACAGACCAGGAGCGTCGTTTGATAAAAGTGCTGAGACAACATAAGTTGGCTATTGGATGGACTCTAGCCAACTTGAGAGGAGTCAACCCAGCAGTTTGCATGCATCGCATCTTACTCAAGGATGGAGCTAAGCCGTCAAGAGAACCTCAGCGACGACTCAATCCAATCATGATGGAAATCGTCCAGAAGGAAATACAGAAGCTCCTGGATGCAGATGTAATCTATCCAATATCGGATAGCCAGTGGATGAGTCCAGTCCACATAGTCCCGAAGAAAACTGGAATCACAATCGAGGAAGATGCCAAAGGAAAAATGGTGACAACAAGGGTCAAGAACGGCTGGAGAATGTGCATCGACTACAGAAAATTGAACGCCGTCACAAGAAAGGACCATTTCCCTCTGCCATTCATCGATCAAATGTTAGACCGACTGGCAGGCAAACCGTACTTTTGCTTCCTAGACGGATTCTCAGGCTACAACCAGATTCCCATAGCGCCTGAGGACCAAGAGAAGACCACATTCACCTGCCCATTCGACACATTTGCTTTCAGAAGAATGTCGTTCGGTCTATGCAATGCTCCGGGAACTTTCCAAAGAGTGGTAACCAGCATCTTCTCAGATATGATCGGGATATTTATCGAAGTCTTCATGGACGACTTCACCATCTATGGCGATACATTCGACGCTTGCCTAGACAACTTAAGCACGGTTCTGGCACGATGTGTCTCGATGAACCTTGTGTCCAACTATGAGAAGTGCCACTTCATGGTAACTCATGGAGTAGTCTTAGGGCACGTCGTCTCACAAGAAGGCATAGAGGTGGATAAATCTAAGATAGACCTGATCATGACTTTACCATACCCCTCCACTGTCCGAGACATCCAATCCTTCCTTGGGCATGCGGGATTTTACCGACGGTTCATCAAGGACTTCTCCAAAAAGGCTTTGCCTCTATCCACTCTCCTCCAAAAAGAAGTCCCTTTTGAATTCACCAATACATGCAAGGAAGCCTTCAATGAGCTCAAAAAGGCCCTCACTAGCACCCCCGTCATCCAAACTCCGGATTGGAAAAAACCTTTTGAAATCATGTGCGACACAAGCGACTTTGCTGTGGGGGCACTTCTCGGCCAAAAAATTGATAAGAAGGCGGGAGTGATCTACTATGCCTCAAGAACCCTAGATCCTGCCCAACGAAACTACTCCACCACCGAGAAGGAACTCTTGGCAGTGGTATTCGCACTGGAAAAATTTAGATCCTATTTGCTTGGAGCAAAAGTGATAGTTTATTCTGACCATGCTGCCATCCGTTACCTAATGAAGAAAAAGGAGGCCAAACCAAGGCTCATTCGGTGGATCTTGCTACTGCAAGAATTTGATATGGAGATAAGGGACAAAAAGGGGATTGAGAATACTGTGGCAGATCATCTAAGCAGGATTGTCTGGGAGGAAGAAGAAGGGCACATAACCGAGTCATTTCCAGACGAGCACCTATACGCCGTCTCAACCAAGGTGCTGTGGTATGCCTCAATCGTCAACTACCTTGTAGGAGGTACATTTCCTCCTTCTTTTACTAAAGCACAATGCATGAAACTTAGGCATGATGCTAAACATTACTTATGGGATGATCCTTATTTGTGGAAAATAGGAGCAGATCAAATACTTAGGAGATGCATCCCCGATAATGAAATAGCTTCTGTTATTAGCTTTTGCCATGAGTTTGCATGTGGAGGACACTTCGGGCCTAGGAGAACCGCTAGAAAAATCCTAGATAGCGGCTTTTTCTGGCCAAGTATATTTAGAGATGCATATGAAAAGTGTCAAAAGTGCGATACGTGTCAAAGAGTAGGAAATGTGTCAGCTAGAAAGGAGATGCCTAAGTACCCATAATGGTCAACGATGTTTTTGACATTTGGGGCATTGATTTTATGGGACCATTCCCAGTTTCATGCGGGTATACTTACATTTTAGTTGCTGTAGATTATGTGTCAAAATGGGTAGAAGCCAAGGCCACAAGGTGCGATGATGCAAAGACTGTCATAGAATTTTTGCGCACTAACCTGTTTTGTAGGTACGGAGTACCCAAGGCCAATCAGCGACCAAGGAACTCATTTCTGCAACCGCATGATGGCTTCCACCTTAAAACACTACCATGTCCACCACCGGACGTCCACGACATATCACCCTCAAAGCAATGGTCAAGCGGAGATCTCCAACCGCGAAATCAAGAGTATTCTGGAAAAGATGGTGAAGCCGGCAAGGAAAGATTGGAGTCAAAGGCTGGATGAAGCTCTTTGGGCTTATCGGACGGCATACAAGACGCCAATAGGGACCTCTCCATTTAGACTTGTTTATGGAAAAGCATGCCACCTTCCGGTGGAATTAGAACATAAAGCCTATTGGGCGCTCAAGCAGTGCAATCCAGATTTAAAAGCTGCCGGACTAGATAGGAAGCTTAAGCTATGCGAACTTGAAGAATTGTGGCTTGAGGCCTATGAATGGGCAAACAGACTACAAGGCGCGGACAAAATTATATCATGACAAATTCATCCTCCGGCGCTCATTTGAAGAAGGACAACAAGTACTACTCTTCTCCTCACAGTTGAAGTTTATGCCAGGCAAACTGAAATCAAGATGGACCGGTCCTTATACCGTGACTAAGATATTCAACCATGGGATGCTTGAGTTGGAAAGCATGGAGGATGGAAGACGATTCAATGCAAATGGATAGCAAGTCAAATACTACCACGGCGAGGTCAACTTGGCAACAGAAAAATATGACCTAAGTCACCCATGGGATCCGACCTTATGATCCTTGATTGAGGTATCGTCGAGCCAACGACGTTAAACAAAGGCACTGTTCGGGAGGTAACCCGACACCTATCTTACTTTCAGTCATTCTATTTTATGTCATTTAGTTTTTGCCTTGTGCCGTTCTCGCCTTTCCTGTAAATATTTGCTTGCAATTGGCTTTTGAACTAAGTCGTGCTGTGAGGCACGCCTTCGTTCAGAAGTGTGGGGTGAGAACCGCGTTTGCACATAGATAATTATCATGCTTTCTTTTTCCTTTTCCCTTAATATTATCTTTTTGAAAATATGAACTTGAGAATGTGAAAAAGATAGATCTAAATTCATGCATTTACCTTGTGAAAATTCATCTGTTTAAAAACTTAGAATGTAACTTCTCATTTGTCCCTTTGTGCTGAGATAAACAGGGGATGTGGAGTTCATAGAAAATGCCCTAGAGAGGCTTGGCAAGCAATCGAAGGATCGAATCTAACTATATGGTTTTCGAAGTCAGTGGAGGCTGCACTTCGGGTTTCAGTGAAGATTGAAGTCATCTCCGTCATGCAGCGTTTATGCAGAAAAAAGGCGGGACGGGAATCAAACCGTCCTATCTCTAGTCCTAGTAGCCGGGAAAATAGATGAGCGACCCTCATCTTGACCCGCGCGAAACGGCGAGGATGAGAAAGAGCGGGGAGGTATTTCCATATGCTCGCGGGCGATGATTGGACCTCCCAAAAAGGCTTGAGAAAATGGACTAGCAAGCCACAAAAAGGCAAAAGCTCAAAGAGCAAATCAAGAGGCCAATGGCCCAAAATTGTGAAGGTTTTAACCGAACAAAAGTGAAGTACTCAAAGAGTCAAATCAAAGGCCAAAGGCCGATTCACTACAAAAAAGCTGTCCCTTGCCAAAAAAGAAAATCAAAAAGGCTCAACTCAATGAAACCCGAACCAATTCACGTGCTAGAGAAAGCTACAAGGAAACCATATAGTGCGAGTCGATCCCGAGAATGCAGTCCAGGAGCCTGAAAAGGGCTATCTCCCGAATCATCCGAATTAATTTGCATCTCGGCGCAAAGGTACAAGTATCAAGTTTCTTCTAAGTATTTACACGGTTTAGTTTGGTAATAAGTAAGTAATGCATGAATAGGATAAATCGAGTTCATATTCTCACTTTCATATTTAAAAGTTTTTACTTGGATTGTGTGTGCCGCCCTTTAAAAAGCATTGTTCGGGACGAACAACTAAAAGTGTGGGGTGATCTGATGGACCATAATTGTATGAATCATAAACACACTTAAACCCACCAAATTAGACTATTTGTCTATTTAACTTTTTCTTGTTAGTTCCGATATTTATCTACAGGGTATTTTGAAGTCTAGAGAGAATACAGGCTAAGGAGGAGTTTTAAAGCTGAAAATGAATTACGAGTCATTCCAGGACACGACCAAATTCCAACTTTCAAGAACCGACTTGGAATCACTCAAATATGCTAGAACAGTCGGCATTTGGACAGGAACGCAATGCAAAGGCACCGAGCCCGGTAAAGGCCAAACAAGGGCAATTGCAGCCGATTTGGGATTTCGACCATGTTCGGGGTAGAATTTGGCTTAACTTCCTTCTTGAGATCATCTTAGAATGACATTTTCATTCAGAATACACTCTCCAAAATCCAAGAAGCTCCGGCCAAAGCTCCGGTCAGATTCCGGTCAAACCGATGGCTTTTTGGAGACAAATATCTCATTCCACTCACACATATCCTCCCCTCCTCCACCACATGGGCGGCTAAGCCATCATCCACTCCTCATTTGCCACATGGGCGGCGGCTTTTGGGAGGAATGACTCACCTCCGATGGCTTTTGGCTCCTCCACCCATCCCTTGCCATGTGTGAGCTCTTCTCCTCCCTTGTGACAAGTGTATGGCTCTCATCCCTTCACCTTGCCTATAAATAGAGCCTTCATCTCCTTGTATCCTCATCCCACAATCCCATCTCATTCCAACATCTCATACCACAAGTTAGTGAGAGAAGCTCTCACTTCTCTCTAGAGTTTGGGCACTAATCTTGTAATCACTTTACTTGGAATCCAAGCTTGATCTTTAGCACTTTCAACGGTTTTTGTAAGTACTCTTTTCTTTACTTTACTGTCTTTTTAATTCAGTAACTTTACTTTCCTGTCTTTTACTTTCGAAAACTTTACTTTCCTGTCTTTCAAAACTGCAATTTTACTTTCCTTGTCTTTACTTTCAAAACATTACTTTCCTGTCTTTCAAAACTGCAATTTTACTTTCCTTGTCTTTACTTTCAAAACTTTACTTTCATGTCTTTCAAAACTGCAATTTTACTTTCCTTGTTTTTACTTTCAAACCTTTACTTTTCCTGTCTTTCAAAACCTTTACTTTTCAAGTACTTAGCTATGGTATCCTCTTCCATGGATAACCGTAGCTAAACCCTTCATTCGGTTGAAGGGGTGTACTTGTATCATAAAATGTTTTAGACCTTTTTCTTAATGTCTCTTTGTGTTCAACTTGTTCTAAGTGCCATATATTTGGTCAGAACTTCATTGGTAGAGTGGATGCTCGGAAGAGCAAAGCTCTACCATGAACTCGTGACCTCCGTGGATAAGTGGAGGCTCGGAAGAGCACAACTTATCTGTGGAGATCAACCTCTTTCAAAAACCATTTGATTTATCAGGAATGATGGTCAACTGAATGCACATATTAGAACAAGAGTTCTACGTCTTGCAAAAGACTAGACGGTGTGGCAAGTCTTGTGCTAGGAATAGCCTCGATTCACTTTTGAACACTTAGTATGGTCATTAGCGGTCAATGATAAACAGATTATGATACAAGGCCCCCGAAACCGAATGCTTTCCTTAGATTAAAAACACCACCTGCATTTACTTCCTTAGTATAAACTGCCTTATCAACTGCGCACCTCCCGGAAGACTTGCCAATCACGCAACAACCACTGTAAGTCTTCTTCCTTTTATTTTCAGTATTTACTTTTTTAACATTTACTTTTCCGCACTAAAAACCAAAACCAACAAAAAAAACACTTACTTTTCCGCACTAAAACCTCAATCAACCTAAAACACGCTCCCTCCCTGTTCGATCCCTCAAAGAACAACTTATCCCCCTAATTCCCTTGGGTTCGACCCCTACTTACCACTTGCTACCCAGTAGTAAAGTCGCGAGTAGCGGACTATAAATTTATTCTTGCCTTAGCACACGACGACTGTGCTCTGTCAGCTCCCAACACCGAAGAAATCAGAGCTGAATATTGCGAAGATGATCGAAATCAAAATGATAAACCGAGATCGCCAGTGGCAGCACTGCCGCGAGCTCCCCACTGAGAAGAAGGGCCGGAAAGTTGAGCGCAGACAGAGGGCACTCAGGCAAGTTCAGGAGGATCAGGCTCTGCCTGAGGACGTTACCATAGACGAGGCACATGAGCCTCAAGTGGGTGCCCCTACTGAGATGAATCAGTCACCTCCCGCCCCAGCAGCTCCACCACAGCCACCTGTTGTTGACCAGTCCCAGCTGACACTCGGGGAGCGTCTCTCACGCATAGAGGCCTCTCAGCATGAGTTTCGGGAGGAACAGAGGGCGATGATGACTTATCAGCGCCAGATTTTGGCTAGCCTTGCTCCTATTATTGCCACCCAGAGCAGACTTTCCGTCTCCCACAATCAGCTCAGGGATGATTTCTCCGATTTTCGATATCAGGCCAGCAGGGCACAACAATGGTCAAAGGACGTCCAGATTGCATTCTACAAGCAGCAAGGCTTCACGGATTATCTGCCTCCGCCATCCTTCATGTCCTCAGCCCCTGCTCGTGCTGACACAAGGGCTGGCCCCTCTCACACAGTGGACTCTGCAGACTGCACTGATTCAGAAGACAGTGGTTCCGACAATGATGCTTCTCATGATTCAGAAGGCAGCCTCTTCTTTTGATTGATTTTATCAACTGTTACTCATGACTTTCACCTTGTCTGCTGTTCTTTTTGCCTTGATTTTTTCAGTCTACTTGATACTTGATGTTTGAGATACTTTTTGTATGTGATCTGCGTTTTTCTCACATCATTTATCGCATCATGTATTCAGCACTTCTTTTGTTTACCTACCCTCTATTATCGATGCTAATTTTTACCTCATGCAGCTTTATGTGTCTACCTTTTTACCAGCCAGCTCATGAGTACATTTCACTCCCCGGGCATCGCTTAATCTCCATGGATATCACACCATGACACACGAGTGAAGTTCCTATGCCCCTTTTCTTATATTTCTTATTTTACTTCGCTTAGGGACTAAGCTCATTTTTAAGTGTGCAGTGGGTAGCGCATAGTCACACGCATTGCATTTCACGTTCATTTCTGCATATGCTCAACAGTCTATGTATTGCGATTGAAATCCTTGTTTTTCTACGATACTCCTTGACTGATTGACACTCTTTTGGATTTGAAGTCGAGGACGTGAAATAGTGAAAATCATGTGTGTATTCTCTTGAGTCAGTATCATTGCTAGCCTTTGACTATCACATGTTTTACGTATTTCTTAAAGCATATTTGAGACTTGAAATTAGTAGGCACCGGTTCAAAAATGTCAAAAACTGAAATTTGCATCTCTTTCCCTAGGTGACCTTAGTGCTAGTATGTGTCTCTATACACTCGTCGTGATTTGCATGCACCCGCCTTTACTTATACACTATGTCAAGTTTTAAGTGTGGAGTTAGACAATTGGCCTTCAAGTTTTCCCCTCAAAAACAAAGTTTTCAATTTTGGAAAGTGGGTGAATCATTGGCCCCAAGCATAGTTGTTTTTGAAAAAAACCAGTTTGAACGAAAAAAATAATATGCTTTTGTTGATTCTGCGAAAGCAGAAGAATACCAAGGACCTGGTGAAAAAAGTCACCCCTGGTATATGGAAAACACTCTAGAAACAATTTTTGCCCCCTTCTGCTTGATATAGTGTAATTACATCCTCTCATTGCGTGCAAATCATAACTTATCTTGAGAATTCATGTACTAGAAACTAAGGACGATCCTCGTGCTTGCACTAAATTTTTGATGCAAATTTTCGTACTATTTTTCAGAAAATCCTTAAGTCAGGCTCCTCTTCTCTTACGGGTCATTGTCTAATCCTTGGCACTTGAGAATGAGCTTTGTGCCAAGAGCCCGTGGACTATCCCTAGATAGCATAGGTGAATGGCGAGCATGTTTTGTGTAACTATTCATGTTCTTTATACGTTGCAAGAGAACTATTTAGAACACGTGATAAGTCGATTGCTAGCCGTGTGTACTGACCGTTTGAATGCATAACTCGTACGTCGTTCGATCACTTGTGCTAGCTAGGGCTAGTCCACGGGCTCACGATATAAACTCATTTCCATGTTTTAGACGCTAAAGTCGTAATCCATAAGGAAAGAGGAGTTTGACAACAAGAGTTCTTAAAACAAGCATAAACCAATCAATAGCTTACGTGAAATCACAAGGGTCGTCCTAAAGCTCAACTTGCTAGCACACAATGCACGTGGTGAACTCACAGATGTAAGAGATGATGGAAGGGCATAAAGTCAAGTTTAAGTGGTTTTTATTTGGCCTTTGGCCTACAAATGCTTTCGAGGGGGAACTTTTCTTCCTAACCCCCGACATTTGTATCTTTTTGCAGCAAAACTTCTCTTGTACTTCGAGAAAGTTTTTAGTCGGGGTTTTGCCCTCTTTGACCAAGTTTTTTTTCTCACATGGGGCTTCGCCCTCTTTTGACTCCACACATAAAACTTGACATTATGCCCAATGTGAATATGGAATGTGCGAGAAACAACCACAAACAAGGCACGAGGCAAGAGAACTAAAGTCACCTAAAGGCGATCGAGAGGTTTAAGTTTTCATGAAGTTTTTAAAGTGTGCTTTGCTAAAAACTTTTCCAAGCATGCGCGAAAAATACTTAGATTTCTAGATAGGCACAAGATAGCAATGAAAATTGATTCACGAGAATGTGCATTCAATAGAGCTAGTTTGGTTTTAGACTCTAAATCATGTAAAAGTAAGATGTAAGCTAGATGTGACTTATAGAAGTTGAGAGATGATAGTCACAAGCCTTTAGTAGTATAACACTCATAAAATTAGGATAAAGCATGATGAATGCAAGTGTCCATTCAAAAAATGATAGGCATGGCATGATATGAGTGAACTATGCGATTACCCACTCCACACTTAAAATCTAGCTTAGTCCCTAAGCGCAACCAATAAAGAAAATGAGATTTAGGCGCATAGGAACTCCCCTCGTTTGTAGATGTGCCCCACCAATAGAAAAAAACGTCATTGTGCTAAACTTGATTGTACATGATGCAAATACTTCCTTGATGACAATAACACATGAGAGGTTAAAAGTAACAAGTGACATACAAGGTAATGTAAAACTCATGTATGAGCAAGATAGCATCACAAGTCACTCGATAACATCATGGCATAAGTTTAATAGAATTCAAACAAGGAAGGTAAATCACATCCTCCAAAACGTGCACAAGGTGTCTTAAGTGCCAACAAAAATTTGAAACTAAAGTTATAGCATGGTATAACAAAATAGTTTCAATCTATCAAACTCAAATAAGGCACATGAACACATAGGGCGACATCATCAATCATAGATATATTGAGGGTGAGGTGGAGGGACTTGGAAATGTGAAGTGGAATTGGAGTGAGTAGAACTCACTCCACACTTAAAATTTTACTCACTAATCATAAATATCACATTCCACACTTAGAGTCTAAGCCACTCAAAATCATGTCAAACACTTAAACTTGAAGAACGAGAATGAAACAACTTACAACGGGTTACCTCCCGAGAGGGCCTAGTTTTTCCCGTCTTGGCAAAGACGTAGCAAAGTGCCCCATAGAATCACTCATGAGAAGTCCTTTGCTAAGATCCCTTCTCACAGGGCCTTGGGTAATTGGCGTGTCAATCCACCTTCAAATCCCATTTGAATTTCTTCCCATCAAGTCTACAATGGACTTTTCTTTGGGAAGTTGACCCCTTCAAATATGAAGATCCCTTTAGAACAAAGGGGTCATGGGAGCTTCCTTCTAAAGATCTTGCAAAATAAGGCACGAAGCTCCCAAACTTGTCTCGAGACGTCGGAATGAAGAAGGAGTTTTCAAAATTTGTCTCGAGCTTGATGGGAACACCCTCCTTTAATTTCTCAATAATTTCCTTGGGTGCCCACTCCTCAATATCCCTTACTAGACTTGTGTCTTCTTGCTTGCGAGGTGGCTCTCTAGTCTCTTCCATGAAAACCTCAACAAAGTCTCTATATCCTTGAAGTTCTTGTAGCTCAATATCCTCTTCCTTTACCATATCATCATCAAGAATTCGGGATTCACATTTAGGCTCTTCTATAGCGTGAGGGAGGAGTTCATCTTCATCAATAAAAGTCATTTCCTCTATGCAAGAGGCATCATCATTGAAGAATTCCTCGTCGGAGAGCCAAGGCGTTGATGGAATGGTGAGCTCTTGTGTGTTCTCATCTAAATGATCTTGAGATGTGCTAGTAGTGAAGGATGCTTCACTCTTGCATTCCACCTCGTCTTCGTCACAAGATTCACCATCACACCCCTCATAAAAAGCTTAAAGAGCGGCTCTCTTGAACTCCTCCTCATTTAATTGATCCCATTCTTACCTTGAGACATTAGATTCAAGAACTTCTTCTTTGGAAGCCTCTTCTTCATCATCCAAGTCCCCATTCTCAATTGCTTGTTGCGTCAATATTCTTTCCAACTCTTGGCTTCAGGCGACCAATTCATCTAAACGTTGATTCAAACTTGGAAATTTTGTAGCATGTCTAGACGATCTTGGGTAACTTGTGCTCGGTAGGCTTCTAGATCAACTCGTTCGACCTCTTGACTAGCTTGAATCATGGCTAGCATTTCAAAGATACAAGGTCCACTATTAGGTTGAGGATCCAACGGATATTGAGGGTAGGTGGCATCTTCAAATGTGTATTGTCTATCATCCCAATAAGAGGTGTATGAATGTGTCGGATAGCCATGGTCTTCCCAATAGGCATTTTGTTGCTCCTCCTCTCGGTCATATTCTTCATTGTATGAGACTTGTTGGTTGTATGAATCCATCCTCGCAAAACAATAGAACAAAAGTTAGCAAGAGAAATGAGTGTAAAGAATGTACAAAAGAAAAAGAAAAATATTTACAAGAATAGTCCAAATCTCACAAAATCTACTCTAGTGCTCTAGTTAATTCATTGCTCCCCGGCAACAGCGCCATTTTGACGTTGCAATTTTTAGTGCATGATCAAAAACATGTATATTTGACCGGTAAGTACCGGGTCGTCCAAGGAGCAAGTCCAAACTTATGAGCACTATTCGATTTCGTTCCGATAAGTCTATCCTAATTACAAAGGGTTGGGTATGGTGGAGTTGCTAAAGAAAATGAATATAAACAATGTAAACAAACTAAGGGATCTAGAGATAAAATATCACTACCAAGGCAAAGGGTGTACTCTAGGGAACTACTTCACTCATATGTGTTTTAGACTCCAAGAATTCAATTTAATGCAAGATACTTGTCCTAGATGATTAGATTACGGCATGTATATCTATCAAGTCAAATTCCACCTCTCGGTTACTTCTTCGACTTGATGAAGATATACCTTATACACACGAGTCTCAATCTCTCGATATTTTTGACTCGCGTCCTACTCATATATCTCGATTGTCAACTCTCGTTGCATAATCGATCCTTATGAGGAGGTGAAGTTCTAGCCACAATGTTAGGATGGGTCACGCTAGTGAACACCACCTAACAAGGGTGATTTACTTGTTTTCGAGAACTTTTGGCGTCCACCTCTCGGTTACTTAGCCTAGGATTCCTTAATGACTTAACATCTAGATACTTTGGCATCCACCTCTCGGCTACTTGACCAAGGAACCATAGAAATTAATCATCTAGGCATTTTCTCAAACACCTAGAGCGCTTAACTCAAGTCATAAACCAAAACCATTCACTTAGACATTTTCTCAAACACCTAGAGTGCATAGTTTGATCATTCATTCAAAGTAAACCATAATCATCCAAAACATGTTATTCTAGCATTCTTTCATAATAGATAAGGAGTATTAACACACATGAGGTCCATAGGACCCTAGAACACAAAGGACTACTCACAAATCATGTTCATAGACAAACACAAATTGTATTGAGTACACAAAAGAAGAAGATACAAGGAATGAATAAACCAATCTAGTGTGTAGATGATCTTCTTCAATCGTGGATGATCCTCCCTTTGAAGCCTTGGTCTTTTGTCCCTCTAGAAACCCTTGATTTTGTGCTCCAAACCCTAGCAAAAATCCCCCCTTTGATTTGGATCTCAAACTTTCTATTTATAGCAAAAAGGGAGAAATCTGATTTTTGCCTTGAGACTCGGGCGGGTGCATGGGGACTCGACCAGGTGTGAGATTGATCCGAGAAGGCAGCAGAGGAGACCTGGTAGGGTGCAGAGGGACCCGGGCGGGTGCGGTGTAGTCAGCGCACTGCATATGTGAGACTCGGGCGAGCTTCCGGGAGCTCGGGCGAGCTTCCGGCGGCTGTTTCGAGGTCTTAACGTCTGAATTTGGTCTCTCCGTCAACTAGATAGTTGTAGACCTTTGAGATAGATTTCCAACACGCTTTGAATCAACCAAATCGGACATTACATGCGATCTGTACGTCCAAAATAAGCCAGCAAGGTCAGTCTGTCCTGTTTTGCCCGAAACTTCATTTTTGGCTCAAATTCACCCAACTTTTGCTCCATTTGATATTTTAGGCTCCGAGTGAGACGAAATGCATTTTGGGACCTAATAGACCAATAAGGGTGTGAATTGGCATCAAAATTACTTGGAAACGAATCAAAACTACTAAGAAAAGTAGAGGAAAACTAGTCAAGTATTTGACTCATCAATAACTCGTATAATCTATGATTGTCTGAAAACTTTGATGAAGATGTTTGACTTGAAGTTGAGGTAACACGATGATTCTGAGGTATGACATGACTTTACTGTGACTCGTTAAGCATCATTTCATGCATACACGTTAGTTAGTTGTACAAGGGATTTGGAGGTAGTCTCGTTCCTGAAAACCTTCACGAGACTATACTCGTCCTACTAGGGCAGCCTAGGGGTTTAAATGCTGATGCATATTGATGGACCATAATTGTATGAATCATAAACACAGTTAAACCCACCAAATTAGACTCTTTTTCTATTTAACTTTTGCTTGTTAGTTCCGATATTTATCTACAGGGTATTTTGAAGTCTAGAGAGAATACAGGCTAAGGAGGAGTTTTAAAGCTGAAAATGAATTACGAGTCATTCCAGGACACGACCAAATTCCAACTTTCAAGAACCGACTTGGAATCAATCAAATATGCTAGAACAGTCGGCATTTGGACAGGAACGCAATGCAAAGGCACCGAGCCCGGTAAAGGCCAAACAAGGGCAGTTTCAGCCGATTTGGGATTTCGACCATGTTCAGGGCAGAATTTGGCTTAACTTCCTTCTTGAGATCATCTTAGAATGACATTTTCATTCAGAATACACTCTCCAAAATCCAAGAAGCTCCGGCCAAAGCTCCGGTCAAATTCCGGCGAACTCCGGCCATACTCCGGCGATGCTCCGGCGATGCTCCGATCAAGCCAACTCCGACCACCACCATGCTCCGGTCATTTCTTGCTCCGGCGACAATTTCGTCCAAAGCAAACCAAAGGCAAACTAATCTCTAACCGGGAGTTGTATGGGAACCGATGGCTTTTTGAAGACAAATATCTCAATCCACTCAACTCACTTCCTCCTCCACCTTTGGCCACCTGTCCCGGCGGCTTTGGGAGAGCAGCCGGCTGCTTTGGGTTGCCCTCTCATCCCTTGCCATGTGTTGTGATCTCTATCCACATTCCTCTCATCTTGTGCCAAGTGGTGGCTTCTCTTCCACATCCATTGCCTCCCTTAGCCTATAAATAAGACATCCCCTTCTCCTTGTAATTCATCCCAAAGTGTGGAGAGCTCATCTCTCTACACATTCCAAAATTACAAATCACTTATCTCTCTAGATTGAGAGCACAATCATGTAATCACTTTACTTTGGAATCGAAGCTTTAGCACTTTCAACGGTTTTTGTAAGTATTCTCTTCTTTACTTTACTGTCTTTCAAAGTACTTTACTTTTCAACGCACTTAGCTATGATGTCCTGTTCCATGAATATTCGTAGCTAAACCTTTCATTCGGTTAAAGGGGTGTACGTGTATCATACAATGTTTTAGAACATATTCTTAGTGCCTCTTGTGTTCAAAACTTGTTCTATGTGCCATATATTAGGTTAGAACTTCCAAGGTTGAGTGGATGCTTGGAATGGCAAAACTCTTCCGTGGGGTTCGTAAACATACTCGGATAAGTGGATGCTTGGAATGGCAAAGCTTATCTGAGAAGTTTGACCTCTTTTAAACACCATTTGGTTGATTGGGAATGATTGATCAAATGGATGCACACAGGCTAATATACCTTGGAATGGGGTATTAGTCTAAATAGAACAAGTGCTCTATGTCTTGGAATGGACTAGACAGTGTGGCAAATTGAGTGCTTGGAATGGCCTCGATACACTTTTGAATACTTAGTAGGATCATTAAAGGTCAATGATAAACGAGAATATGATACAAGGCCCCTGAAACCGAATCCTTTCCTTACAGTCCATTATCAACTGTTGTAATTTACTTTCAGTTCTCAAAGCACACTCAAACCCAATCCCAATCGCATTTAATTTCTGCATAAGCTTCATTAAAGAACAACTAATCCACCAATTCCCTTGGGTTCGACCCCTACTTACCACTTGCTACCCAGTAGTGAAGTCGCGAGTAGCGGAAATATAAATTTATTTTTGCACAGAGAACATCACACCTTAACGACAGTGCGGTGGGCTCCGCCACATATGCTAAATGCATTCGTGTCCTCTACGATAGTGAGTTATCTTTTTATTTTAGCTTTAGTTATAATTGATCACATGTCACTTGAGTGGGTAGCTTTGAAACATATGGTCGTTGAGCATTATATTCACTCGTGTATTTATTCTGCCATTTGTTCGACATTTGTTCGGGATGAACAAATCCTAAGTGTGGAGTGTTTTGGTCAGTCAATATTTTGACTGATTATTCGCTACATTCGATGAAGGATAACACTCGTTCTCTGGGCAATTTGTCTCTATTTGATGTCTTTCTCTAGTGTTTCAGGTTAAATTGACATATCATCGCTCCGTGGGCTTTAGATATCGAAAGAACGAAAAAGATTAATGAAAACGGCCAAAATCAAGCTTTGCACCAGCCAAGGGCCGTGACCACCGTGACGTCTCATCAGAGTCACGGTAGGTTTCAGACTCAGAAGGAAACGGCAATTCAAGCGACTACCGTGTTAGCCGTAACCCACGCTATAGGTCACGGTAGTCACGGTATGTTTTCACCTCAGTGCGTTTCAAGCCCTGCCGCGACTGCCGTAACCCCCACCAATGGTCACGGTAGTCACGGCATTTCCGAGCAGAATTATCCTGTTATTTCCAAAAATCAATTTTGGGCTTTCTGGCCTTTTTGGACGATCTATAAAAAGAAACACGACCAGATTAGACGGTTGTTGCTTATTTTGGAGAAAAGAAACCCTAGCTTGGAGAGAAGACAAAGCTTTCATCGCGAGGATCATCGAGCTACATCGTTTACGGTTTACTCGTTTCTTTCCTTCATTATACACTATTTTTGGTTTAACCACCATGAATAGTGAGTAGTCCTCTTATTCTGGGATCCTACGGATCCCGTGCTATGTAACCCTAACTCTTCATGTGATCAATTAAAGTTGTCATTTATGCAATTCGATTATTCAATTTCATTGTGTGCTTAATATTATCGTTTTATGCAAGTATTTACATCAAAGGGTATGTTTGCATTGCTAGAACGTATTTAGGTTATATTCCGAAAGGTGGATGGGCCCTAGGGATTAACCAGATTATATGAAATTGATATTAAGTCATGTTTACATGAGTTAATAGGAAAACCTTTAGTTTAATAAATCGAGATCGTTGATAATCCGTGGATGGGCGGCGTTCAATGATTGAGATTAATCTAGACAATGATCCGTGGATGGGCGGCTTGTCTAGTGTTATTTCGGTTATATTCCATATTCGATAGCATGAATAATTAACGTAGGATGATTGCATGTTTAGCAGGGTTAGCACGGGTGAAGTATGGATTCTGGAATTCTTCCTCTGATAAAAACACAACCTTTACTTTCTGCGCGTTTAATTTCTATTATTTAATTGCTACGATTCAAATCACAACAAAAACCTTTTTCATTCGGAATAGCTAAATATAGTGCTGGGTTCGGTTCAAAAACAGAACCGAACCAACTTGTCGGTTTAGTGAAAAATGAAATTGAAAACCGAACCGACTTTTCGGTAAACCAATATTCGGTTTCGGTTCGGTTTCGATTTGGTTTGGTTTTATCGACATTGTCGGTTTTTGTCAGGTTTGGTTCCGTTTTTGTCGGTTCGGTTTGTCGGTTTTATCAATTTTTGTCTGTTTTTGTCGGTTCAGTTTGTCGGTTCGATTCGGTTCGGTTCGGTTTTACCGATATTCTCAAAATGAAAACCGAAATCGAACCGATTTATATCGGTTCAGTATGATAAACCAAAATTCGATTCGGTTTGAGGTCGGTTCGGTTTTGGTCGGTTTGGTTTCGCTTCGGTTTTGGTTTTCGGTACAAAAACCCAGCCCTAGCTAAATAGGTCACTTGTTAGCTAGTATTCACACGCATTGCTCCTTGGATCGACCCTTGGCTTACCAATGTATAAATTTTGTTTGACTACGATTTGACCCCTAAAACATATAATTTGACAACTATAAAGGGTTAATAAATACGCGTGTCATATGGCCTTCATCTTCACTTTCCATATGGAAAAGTCTGAAGTGCCATCATATGGCTTTAGCTTGATTCCATCAGCCATGAGCACCAATACCACATGTCCTCGCAAGATCAGAAAACACAGATAGTCAAGAGCAGGCAATTCAACAAACAGGATATGTGCAAGTGATGATTTCCAGAATAGGGGAAAACAAACAAGTCAAGAGATCAGTTTCAATCAACAAGTCAGTCTCAATCTGTCCTAATCACATGCAGCTAAACCAAGCTCTAGATACCAATTTGTAAGGATCGTTTGTCTAACCATGAGGATTAATCCTAAGTTCGATTCAATCACAACAATCAAAACCAAAGATTGAACAACAAAGACACAAAACTTTTTACCATGTTCAGGGGATGCCTTACTCCTGGGAGCCTTAGGGGGAATTGCTCAGTCCTTTTCCACTATAAACCAGTTCACTTACAAGTCCTAATTGCGCAGTCTCGACTCAAGAACCCTAACAAGTCTAATACAAGATACCAAAGGGAAGGGAAGAGAAGATGATGAATTCGGCCTCCTCAGGCAACGTCACAGTCCGTCGTGACTCGAAACTTCTCCCAGCAGCTTGAGTCGGTCGCTAATCATTCGAATCACTCGATCGCTTCTTGGAGCTCGCTCTCGGTTTTCCAAAAAAATCCCCAAATTAGATGAACCCTAATTTGGCTAAGTCCAGCTCCTTTATATCCTCCAAAACGCAGCGTATGAGTAACGGCCAAAATGGATCTTTTCGCCAAGTTGAAACTAAACCGTCCAACTAATTCTTCAAATCTTTGCACTTCACCAAAACGATACCGCTTCGTCAAAGTCGAACTATCCCTTTAATAAAACATCGTCATTCTCTTCGGCCTTCAAATGCAACTCTCCGTGCCAAACCAAAACTGCAGCGTTTTGGCCTTCAGACCTACATTTCCTACACTAGCCTATACTACCCTGCAACATGTGTTCTCCCTTGACAACTGATCCATGCTGCTTGGAAACAAATCCAGTGACTTCCCAAGCATGTTGGGATTACAAGGCATTACAATTTGCCCTCCTAATCCTAACTTGCGCTTCTAAGAGTTATTGAACAAAGGTTTATAGTGGTGTACCATATGGGAGTGGTACTAAAAGGGGGAGGAGCAATATTCCCTTCAATGGCTCAAGCCTCCATCTCATCCAACTTCAGATATGTGCAATGCATCCCTGCAAAACACAAACTTCACAGAAGCAACTATCTTTGTCCCAAAGTCAGCTGAGTTCAAATCACCAAGAATTTTCTTAATGATCACAGTTTTAGAGTCAACTAAGTCTCTAATGAAATGAAGGCGCACATCAATGTGCTTAGTTCTCTCATGATAAACAGGTTCTTTACACAGATATATAGCACTTTGACTATCAATATTTAGTGTAGTTACTTACCAGTTATTTCCTTCAAAAAAAACCTTGAAGCCAAATCATAGCTACAACCATAAACGTTGTGTTGTTTTTAATAATATTTTTTCTATTCCATCCCTCACCGCCATCCCACCTCTCACATCCTTGCGAGCCTAGTTAGCATACTTTCAGTCTTTACGTGGATCTTTTCTCATTTCCAAACATAATATTGCCATTTCTATATGTGTCTCCACTTGTGTAATTAAATTGGCTTTGCTTCAATCAGATTCTGCTATCACCGGCCTTGTTGAGATTAATAATCCTAAGCATGTTGATTGAGGATGTTAAGTTGAGTTATATAGATGAGACTTTGTATTTGGGAAGTTGGTTTTTTGTTTGTGTTGGTTTGGTGCAAATATGCAGGTTTTGGTTAAGGACTGACATCAAGTCTGAGTTGTATTTGCACTGAAGGCCAAACGGCGTCGTTTTAAGCAGGCGGGATTTTTGCTTTAAAAGGAAACGACGACGTTGAAGCAAAAGGAGAGTTTGCGTCTAGGCTAAGCGTCGTCGTTCCATTAAACCGAAGGATGCGGCGAAAACCATTTTGTTCGTTACTCCAGACGGTAGCATTTTGTCCTTCTTCTCAACTCAATTAAAAGCCAGCTAAATACGAGTTAGGGTTCTTCTCAGTCCAATTTGAGGTTTTTCGATCCAGAGAGTTTTCATTCGATTACGAGCGTGAGAAGTCAGCGATTGACCAGCCTAGAGTGATTCGAAGCTGTGCGCAAAGTGATTGAAGCTTCGTGTGCGAGATTGAGTCCGATTTGAGTTGCCGGAAGAGCTGCTGCAGGGGAAGGCCGTCAGAGGGATTCCGGGACCGATTGCAGTGATTCGTTTGAGGGCTTTGGATCGTCTCGTCACAGGGAAGTTCCAGTTTTGATTAATTTGATTTCTATCGGTTAATTGTTTGTAATTGGATTGGGTGAGAACCTAGGGTTCTATGAGTCTCATCTTAAACTCTTTGTATATTTTTCCCTCAATCAACAAAGCTAATAATTAACCTATTCCGCAAATAACAATTGGTATCTGTAGCTTGTTTAATCTCGATTGATTCTCTTTTCGATCTTGATTAGTGTGTGATCCTTGGGGATTACTCTGAAAATCTCCTTAACTGATTGTGTTCTTATTTGCTTTAATAAGAACTGATCTGTGTTTCCTCTTATCATGGCTGACAGTTTCAACTTGAAGCCGTATGATGGAACCACATACTTCTCACTGTGGAAAGCCAAGATGAAGGCAATCCTAATCAAGAAGAAATGCTATAGAGCCATCTCTCAAGGATGGTTGGATCCAACATCTGCTGCAAAGAAGCAGGAGATCTGTGAAGCTGCCCATTCTGAAATCATGATCAGGCTAAGTGATGAGGTACTTCGTCAAGTGGTAAATATTTCTGACCCAAAAGAACTATGGGATACCCTTGAAACCATTTATCTAACTAAGTCCCTACCTAGCAGAATCTCTTTATTGAGTAGTCTGTTTAACTTTAGGATAAACACCTCTTTGTCCATTCAAGAAAATCTTGATATTTTTCTAAAAATGACTCAGGATTTATCTAGATGTAAGGATACAATAGAGGATACTCATAAGGCTGTGATTTTACTGAATTCCTTACCTCCCCAATTTGACATTGTAAAAGATGTTATACAGTATGGCAGGGATGAAATTACACCTACTAAAATTATTGAGGCAATTGTCCAGAAAAATGAGTCTTTGAAGGTGTTTAAAACTAAAGGGACTAATAGAAATGATCACAAGTCTGAAAGTAAGAATGAGGTTATGATGTTTAAGGGCAAACCTAAAGAAAAACATAAAAAGAAACATGCTGCCACCCCTGCTGCCAAGCCAACCTCAGATGGTAATGATAAGGCTGGCTTTAAGCCACTTTCCCAAGTAAAGTGTTTTTACTGTGGAAAGAATGGTCATTATGCAAACACTTGCACTAAGAAACGGCATGATAAGGAACAAAACAATGGTCAAAACACTAAACAAAATGGTTTTTCAAATGTGTGTGAGCATGGTACTCATTATAAGAATGAACTTTAGTTGTTTCCTCTTCTGGTGATGCTGATTCTTGGATTTTAGATTCTGGATGTACTATGCATGCTTGTCCCTCTAAATCTTTGTTTGATTCTCTGAAATTAATTGATGGTGGTGAAGTAATTTTGGGTGATCATACTACCTTAAAAATTAAAGGCATTGGTTCAGTTCCTATTGTAATGTTTGATGGTGTAACTAGGATCATTCAAAATGTTAGGTGGGTTCCCAACCTTAGGAGAAACCTCTTATCAGAATCTATGTTTGATGATCTACACTTGAAAATCAATACAAATAATGGCATAAAGGAAGTAATCAGAAATGATAAAACTGTCATTAGGGCCATTACAAGGGGTGGACTGTACTTTGTTGAAACTTCACATGAACTGAATGCTGTTAATCACCATGCTGAACAGAATAAAAATGAAATCAAACAATGGCATGCTAGACTTGGACACATAGGGAATAAGGGATTAAGTAGTTTGGCAAAATTTGGAATATTGACTATTTCCCCTGCTGAGTTAACTTTTTGTGAAACTTGCATTTTGAGCAAGAAAACTGCTCACTCTTTTCCTAAATCATCTTACAAGGCCGTGAAGCCTCTTGAGTGTGTCCATGCAGATCTATAGGGGCCATCTCAGGTCCCAACCATTGGAGGAAGGTATTATTTCCTTTCTTTGATAGATCAGTTTTCCAGGAGGGTCTGGGTTTATCTGTTAAAGCATAAGAATGAAGTTTTTGATCACTTTAAACATTGGAAAGCCATGGTAGAGAACCAAACTGGTTTGAAACTGATTGCACTAAAAACAGATAATGGCTTAGAATTTTGCAACAATGAATATAATCTATTTTATAAAGAACATGGTGTTAAAAGGCTCTTAACTGTTCCTGGTACCCCACAACAAAATGGTACAGCTGAAAGAATGAATAGGACTTTGTAGAAAAGGCTAGATGCTTATTACTTAGTTCTGGTATGAAACATTCTATGCGGGGTGAAGCTGTCACAATTGCATGTTATTTGATCAATAGGAGTCCCTCATCTGCCATAGATTTTAAGATACCTTTTGAGATGTGGTTTGGCAGGAAGCCTAGCTTAACTCACTTAAGACCATTTGGTTGCACAGCTTATGCACATGCTTCACAGGGTAAGCTTCAACCAAGGGCTCTTAAGTGTGTAATGCTGGGATATCCTGAAGGAACTAAGGGTTATAAATTATTGCTGATTCAGTCCGGTGGCTATAAAGTGATAGTGTCTAGGTCTGTGACTTTTAATGAGATTTGATTTTCATTTTAAGTCAAGACTAACATCTCAAAGTGAGCAAGTTTCAGGTTCTAACAGTGACTCTGGTGAGGACTTTGTGCCAAGAACTTACATTGCAGACCCACCTGATGGAGCTGATGATCAAGGAGTGCTACAGAATGGTATTCCAGAAGATCAAGGTCAGCACCCTCACCAATTAGGTGGGGGAGAAGTAACAAATCTTGAACATGATCAACCTTTAAATTCTGAAAATATTGGGGGACAGTGGATTTGTGTTAAATGATGCTGTTGTTGATCATGCTCCTGATGATTTGAATGCTGAAATTGATGTTGATGCTGACCATGTAGAGAACCATCATCCTTTAGCCAACTATGTCCTAACTAGGGATAGGGAACCTAGAACTAGGATAGCTAATAAGAGATATGATGAATATGCGACAAATGTGCTTGAGTATGCATTGTTGGTTTCTGAAATGATTAAACATGATATATCTGTTCCTGAAACTTTTGAAGAAGCTGTCAATTGTAAGCATGCAACTGAATGGATTAATGCTATGCATGATGATATTCAATCCATGTATGATAATAAAACTTGGAAACTAGTTTCTTTGCCTAAAAATGCTAGAGCCATTGCTTGTAAATGGATTTTCAGATTAAAAGATGGTAACAGTCCTGCTGAACCTGTAAGGTTTAAAGCAAGACTTGTTGCTAAGGTTTTTCACAAAAAGAAGGAATTGACTATAGTGAGATCTTTGCACCAGTTGTTAAATATAAGACATTAAGACTTTTGTTAGCTATGTCCACTGTTTTTAACTGGGAAATTGATCAAATGGATGTTAAAACTGCCTTTTTGAATGGAGACCTAGAGGAAACTATCTATATGAAACAACCAAAAGGTTTTGTTGATAGGAAATTTCCTGAGCATGTTTGTTATCTCAATAAATCCATATATGGCTTAAAATAGTCACCTAGGCAATGGAATAAAAAATTTGATGCTTGCATGACTGATCTTGGTTTCCCTAAAAGCAAATATGATTCTTGTCTCTACTTGAAGAATATGAATGCTAAATATCCTACCTTTGTTCTGTTATATGTTGATGACATGCTCATTATAAGTGATTCTAGACCTGTTGTGAATAACATTAAGTCTGATTTAAAGAAACACTTTGATATGATGGACATGGGTGAAGCCCAAAGGATCTTGGGTGTTAGGATAACTAGGGACAGAACTAAAAGGATCATGTACTTGTCTCAAACTGATTATCTTGATAAGGTGTTAGACAAGTTCCAACTGAAAAATGCTAAACCATCCCTTGTGCCCTTAGGAGGGCATCTTGAATTAACCAAGCATGATTGTCCCGTGACTAATGAAGATCAACTGAAAATGAGTAAAGTTCCATATGATGTTGCTGTGGGTTCAGTGATGTATGCTATGCTTTGTACTAGGCCAGATTTGGCTTTTGGTGTGAGTGTTCTTAGTAGGTTTATGTCTAACCCGGGAGATAAACATTGGATTGCTATGAAATACTTATTTAAGTACATTTCTGGGACTAGAAAACTAGGATTGATTTATGGTTCACATGCCCCTAAAACTGAGCTATATGGTTATGTAGACAGTGATTATGCTAGTAACAAGGATAACCAAAAATCCACAACTGGTTTTTTCTTTACATGGGCTGGGAATTGTATTTTTTGGAAATCTAAGTTGCAACCTATTGTTGCTCTGTCCTCAACTGAGGCTGAGTACATAGCAGCAACTGAGGCATCCAAGGAAGCAATATGGTTGAAGGGTATTTTGCAAGAAATTAATAGAAATACTTATGTGCCTAATATTTATATGGATTCCCAAAGTGCATTGTGCTTGTGTAAAGATCCTGTCTACCTTGAAAGATCCAAACATATTGATGTTAGGTACCATTTTGTTAGGGACATGATTGAATCAAAAGATCTTGAAATCAGAAAAATCCTAGGGGAAAAGAATCCTGCAGATTTTGGGACTAAGATTGTTACTACTAACAAGTTTCAGTTTTGTAGAGATGCATTGTTTATAAGAGCTGTGACTTGAAGCAGTGATCCTTCAGCATCTGGTAAGGTCAGGTATGCCCTGCCCTTAGCTCAGTTTATCAGTTCAATTCATCAGTTCTTTTATCTCAGTTTTGTTTTAAAAGCCCTTTAGGTTGTATTAGCTTTATAAGAACATGTTAGGATTAGGAGAGCATTTGCTGAGATTAATAATCCTAAGCTTGTTGATTGAGGGTGTTAAGTTGAGTTATATAGATGAGACTTGGTATTTGGGAAGCTGGTTTTTTGTTTGTGTTGGTTTGGTTCAATTATGCAGGTTTTGGTTAAGGACTGAAATCAAGTCTGAGTTGTATTTGCACTGAAGGCCAAACGGCGTCGTTTTAAGCAGGCGAGATTTTGCGTTAGAAGGAAACAACGACGTTGAAGCAAAAGGAGAGTTTGCGTCTGGGCTAAGCGACGTCGTTCCATTAAATCGAAGGATGCGCTGAAAACCATTTTGTTCATTACTCCAGATGGCAGCGTTTTGTCCTTCTTCTCAACTCAATTAAAAGCCAGCTAAATACGAGTTAGGGTTCTTCTCAGTCCAATTTTGGGTTTTTCGATCCAGAGAGTTTTCATTCGATTACGAGCGTGAGAAGTCAGCGATTGACCAGCCTAGAGTGATTTGAAGCTGTGCGCAGAGTGATTGAAGCTTCATGTGCGAGATTGAGTCCGATTTGAGTTACCGGAAGAGCTACTGCAGGAGAAGGCCGTCGGAGGGATTCCAGGACCAATTGCAGTGATTCGTTTGAGGGCTTTGGATCGTCTCGTCACAGGGAAGTTCCAGTTTTGATTAATTTGATTTCTATCGGTTAATTGTTTGTAATTGGAATGGGTGAGAACCGAGGGTTCTATGGGTCTTATCTTAAACCCTTTGTATATTTTTCCCTCAATCAATAAAGCTAATTATTAACCTATTCCGCAAATAACAGGCCTGGTAAGGAGTGTGCTGACTTATGGCCAGTGAAGCTAATGCCAATTGTCTAAGTGCCATGCCGACAAACTCCCCTCCTACATTCTAAGTTCTCTTTTTCTTCGAGCGATTTTGTTAAGACTCTGATATTTAGCTTCCATATATATATATATATAGAGGAGTGTTCAAATGTTACACCCATTTTAGAGTGTTATGTGTTACATCAATCTTAGCCACACATCCAACCCCCCGTGCTTTGTGGGTGCGCCATGTGTCCAAATAGTAAAACCCACTACTTCAAAAAGTAAATAGTAAAACCTACTACCAAAAATCCACTATTCTGGCACTATTCCTGCCACTATCAACCAATCAAAACACTCATAACACATAACATTCTAAGCACATATAACATTTGAACGCCCCTATATATATATAGGAGTGTTCTTTTGAGGACACTCAAATTTGGTGAGGTCGTGGGGACAAATCTCATCCATTAGATCACCATCCATCCAACCCCCCCTGTTTCGTGGGTGCGCCACGTGTCTCACTACCAAAATCCTGCACTATTCAAAAAGCAAACAGTAAAACCCACTACCATATTCTGCATACGTGGCGCGTTGTGATTGGTTGTACTCACGTCCTCACACTTAGAGCCATCCTCAAAAGAACGCCCCATATATATATATATATATATGAGAGCACTCGGTTGAGGCAGGGTTGTAAGAATGAGGCACGTGAGGCACGATCTGGGCCACACATTGTGACACGTGGCGAAGCCACGTTCACAGTCGCCATTTTGCGTTCACACTACTGTTGGTAGTGGGTTTACTATTTGGACACGTGGCGCGCCACAAATGCACGGGGGGTTAGATGTGTGGTTGAGATCGTGCCTCACTGCCTCATTTGAACGCTCCTATATATATATAGGAGTGTTCTTTTGAGGACACTCAAATTTGGTGAGGTCTTGGGGACAAATCTCATCCATTAGATCATCATCCATCTAACCCCCCCTGCTTTGTGGGTACGCCACGTGTCCCACTACCAAAATTCTGTACTATTCAAAAAGCAAACAGTAAAACCCACTACCATATTCTGTATACGTGGTGCGTTGTGATTGGTTGTACTCACGTCCTCACATTTAGAGCCGTCCTCAAAAGAACGCCCCCTATATATACCATATATATATAGGGGGGCGCTCAAGTGTTACACCTCCTTAGAGTGTTGTGTTATGGGTGTGTGATTGGTTGATTTGTACCACGTGGCACGTTGTGAGTGACGCCACCTCAAAAGCATGGGGGGTAGTGGACATGTGACTTGCATGTGCCATGAATAGTGGCTTGCGTGGCACAATCTGATTGGCTGGAGGTGTAACATTTGAAAGTCCATATATATATATAGGGCGCTCGGTTGAGGCAGGGTTATAAGAATGAGGCAGTGAGGCACGATCTCGGCCGTCTGTGGAGTTGATCGGACGCACGTGGCGAAGCCACGTGGCACGAGCCGCAATTGTTGACTTTTCAAAAGTTAGTGGGTTTTACTATTTGGACACGTGTCACGCCACAAATGCACGGGGGGTTAGATGTGTGGTTGAGATCGTGCCTCACGTGCCTCATTTTACTGTAGCGTGCCTCATTTGAACGCTTCTATATATATATATATGTGAGGCACGATCTGAGCCACTCATCCTGTGTGAATAATATGTGAATAGTGTCCAAATAGTAAAAGTAGTGTGAACACAAAAGTTACTATTACGATGGCTGTGACACGTGGCGCGCCCACAATACACGGGATGGTTTGATGGACGCACGAGATCGTGCCTCACTGCCTCATTCTTATTTTGGTTGCCTCATTTGAACGCTCCTCTATATATATAGGAGCGTTCAAATGAGGCACCCAAATTAGAATGAGGCAGTGAGGCAGCCTCTCAACCACTCATTAAGACACATCATCTTCATGCATCCCATGAAAACGTGACACTTGCCCCACTATCATTTCCATTTTCTTTACCTTTTATTTTCACTAAACAAATTAAAAATATACTTCAAGGGTAAATTAGACATTTCATTCTTCATCTCTCACCCATTCAGTCACTTGTGTTTCTCTCTCTTTGGAGAAACCCAGATTACTCCAAAATCTACGCAGCAATCGGCGACCACCGCCTTACCCACATTCACCTTCCGAGTGATGCTTTTTGAACGAAATTAAAGTATTCAAAATGCAAACGAGCTGATGAATGACTTGGCGGAGTATGTCTTCTCATTCTCCAGTTCTACGTTCTCTCATATCGGCCTAGATCTGGAATTCACCAGTCGACGACTGATGTTGAATTCGCTACCAGGAGTTTGAATGTCGTGAACAAGGTTATCAAGGCTCAGATTTGGCATATTGCTGGCCAGGAGAGGTATCAATGTTGTTAATCTTTGTGTTCTTCTTGATCTGATTTTGCTTGTAAAGATTTGAAGTTCATGGTTTCTGGATTTTCGAAATTAGGGTGTGAATGTGATATGGTGATTTAGGGTTAGAAGATCATTATTTGATTTAGGGTTTGACTGATTTGAATTTAATTGATTTTGATTGGAAATGTTGTTATGGCCTTGTAGTTTGAATGGATCTGATTCCCATGAATTTTCATGGTTGAGGCTTTAAAGAGGATATGGAGAATTGGAGATAATGTATCTGAATTTTCAATTAAGGAGTTTTGTGAATTGTGAGTGTATGTGCAATTAATGTAGTCGATTTCACAGCTACTGCAACTCCTCAAGTACTTGTCTGTCCAGAAATCTCAGTTTCTTATTCGATTCTCATCTAATCCCAAATCGTCATGTTAATTCGAGCTGAAAGGTATGAGCTTTCTGATGCTATTTGAACAGCGGCAAAGCTAATGGGGATGGTGGTGGATGGTGGATGGGGTTAATGGTGGTGGTGGATGGGCGCTGATGGAAATTTTTGGACTCGGTTTTAATTAATGTTGCTTGTTATGTTTGTTTCTTACTCAGTTTCCCTTCCGATTGTTAAAAAAATGGCTGTGGTATCATCTCTGCAGACATTGAGTTTTAAAGCTATTGTTGCTTGTGTAGTTTCACTGGCGGGTCGTTTTAAAGACATTTCGTTTTGAGTTTTCATTCTTGGTCTTTAATTGTTGAGCTTAATGGGTTAACGGTGTTGTGTTTTCGTCTTGGTTCCATGTTGTTGTGTTATTTCGTAGCATGATCATTGTTCCGAATTTGTAAGGATGAGTGTGTTATTTGTTTCTTCTGTACTCTAATAGATATTTTGGATGCTGAGAATTTCAAACCGTTTAAGCTTGTGGGTGACGCTGAAGCATATAATACCTACTAGAAAGAATAAAAACACAAGGTGATCCTACTGCCATATCAGTAATTCAGTGTTATGTAGAATTTTATTAAGTATGACATAGGAAGTTGGATTGAATTTCAATGTGTGGGTTTGTTCTTCACACTGCCTTTTTCATTTTATTTCATTTTCTGGTTTTGATGGTTTTATTAATTTGATATTGCCTTTGTGTTGCTTAGGCCCTATCCGTTAATTACTGCAATGCTCTGTTTTTGGAGGACTAACATCTTGAAGCATTTGAGGGTAGCTGCGGACATTATTCTGTTGAGATGAGACTACTTTAGTGGTGATGTGTTGGTGCATCAGCATTTAAGAGTGCTATGTTGATGGAATTGGCCGAGCTTGAAGGCCGAGTCTGTTGAGATGAGACTACTTTAGTGGTCACATATGTATAGATAAAGCATAGTCTCATCAGATGGTCTACTTTAGTAGTCAGCATATGTATCTGATAAATCATGTTTTTTTATCAGATGGTCTTTTCTTGTAATCCAATATCTTTGATCAACTGAATTGTCGCAAATTGTCAAATTTGTAAGACTTGATTACTATTTTGGGCATTGACTCTTGCTATTTTCAATAATCATACATTTTACAATTATGTACAAGTGTATTATTCCTTTTTTTATTCGGTCATACCATGTCTGATGCACCTTCATTTTGTGTGTGGATGTAAAGCTTCTATGGTTATTGAACACAGAGGATCTTTATGGTATGTCGTTTCTGCATATTGTTATCCACAAACAAACGTTAACACTGTCAAATGTTTACACCCTACATTAAATAGAACACCCTACATTACACCCTAAATTACAAACATAAAATACATACACCACCCTACATTACACCCTAAATTGAAAACATTCTAGTTTAAAAAAAATTCCAGTATTTGTACATTGGTATTAAAGTTGATAACACATTTGCACATTTGTCATTATACCGTTGTTGATAACACATTTGCACATTCGTTTCATAATAAATTACAATTTATTTTTTATTTCATATGGCATTACACCAAGGTTGTCAGAATCGAGTTTTTACCTTGACTCGTTTTGTCTAGGTAGAATCGAATCGTAGAATTGACTCGTAAACTCGTCGAGTTTACCTGAAATTAAAATAATATTGAATATATATACGTAAATATGCTATGTTCTAATTTCTTAATAAAAGAGCACTTGTCTTCATCTCATCCTTCCAAAAAACAAATGGTACATACTAGAAAAATATATTTTCACAATGATATATAGCTTAAAAACACCAAGGTTTGGCACCTGCTGCTAAGTAGAATTTCATAAACACACACAGATACAAACCAATTTCAAACCAAATCCTGCTGCTACTGCTACTTGTCAGCTAATGTACTAAGGGCATCTCCAATAGCTCTCCTCATTTTGAGGGGAGCAAATCCTCAATTTGAGGATTTGAGGTTGGGTTACTCCAACAATGAATCCTCAAAAAAATTCTTAAAATTTTATTAATTTGCAATCTAGTCCTTCATACTGATAAAAGTTACTAATAATGATAAAATTTCATAAATAAATATGAAACATACATTTAATATATTATACAACACACAATATTACATAATAAAGTTACTTGATAATATATGTAATATTTATGTGTTCATGTAATTTGCTTTAATTTATGTTAAATTTGTTTAAAATGTATTTTTATTTTGTTTGGAATTTGGATTTTTAATGTATTTTTCTTTTCTTTTTAATGTTATGTAATATTTCTTTTATTTTATTTTATTTTGTGTACTTAAGTTATTTTAAATTAAGTTTAGTATAATTATTTGTAAAAACATAAATATAGGGACCAAAGTGAAATTAAAGAGAAGTTTTGAGGTTTTGAATAGTGAAACCTCAAATTTGAGGTTTCACTATTCAAAACCTCAAAATTTGAGGATTTGAGGGCTTGTTGGAATGCTCAGGCCCTCAAATTTTGAGGATTTGAGGGCATGTTGGAGATGCTCTAATCTTTACAAAAAAAACTTACTTATCATATCATAGTAGCGCCTCCAAGCCTCGCAATTGAATTTCTATTTCGAAATCTGCCTTCCAACTTGCGTCAATTTCGTCAATGAGTTGAGAAGAAATTTTTTTTAAAAAATTTGAGCTTAAGATTTCATATTCATCAAAACTTGGAGTCTTACAAGTTGAAACAATTAACGGAACTTAAACCAAAACAGAGTAAACCAAGCAGTCAAATCCACCTCAAAAGCCAAGCTTGGTACGATGCCAGTGCCTGCGCTTGGCATTGTACCTGATGGTGTTGTCGGTCCTCATCCGGATCCAGTGTGGAATCGGCCTGTTCGGCCTCATCATCTTCGCTAACTTCTTCTTGATTATGAACGTCTTGTGCGACGGCATCTTGGCGGAGATCGGATGATATTCGGGCCGGCGGCGATTACTGCAGATGACGAAAGCACCAGACACTCGTCCTTGCTGCAGAAGAGAAGAAATCGACACTCGAAGAGACGGAGATTTTGTCGCCAGTTTTTTAATAGAATTTCTTTTGTTTTTTATTGGGCCCGGTAAGTTAAAAGAAGCCCACGCATAAAATCGTACGAGTTTAACCGATTTTACCCGTGTAAAATTGGGTAAAATTGTTTTCTACTCCGATTTTGACAAAAAACGATTCCAGCTGCGATTTAACACGAAATGGACATTTAGAATCGTAAAATCATACGATTTTACGAGTTAAAACGTGATTTTAACAACATTACATTACACCCTTATTTCATATGGCATTACACCCTTATTTCTTTATTACATGAGTTTTGACGCACCCTCATATTTGTTTCTCGTTAATCATTATTGTCTACTAGTGCCCACTCTGTATAAAACATTAACAATGTACTTTATATTTTACCCTTAAATGCACATTCGTTTAAAGTAAGCATCTTCATTCTGTGTCTGATACATCTTTCTTTATTTGATATGTCATTACCCCCTTGTTGATAACAAATATGCATATTCGTTTCAAAAAATTGCAATCAATTTCTAATTTTGATATGTCATTACACCCTTGTTTATAACACATTTGCACATTCATTACACCCTTTATTTCATATGCTATTACACCATTATTTCACATGACATTACACTTTTATTTCATATGTCATTACGTCATTATTTCATATGCCATTACACCTTCATTTCATATGCCATTACACCCTTATTTCACATGGCATTATACATTTATTTCATATGCCATTACACCCTTATTTCATATGCCATTACACCTTTATTTCATATGCCATTACATCCTTATTTCATATGCCATTATCATTACACCCTTATTTCACATGGCATTACACTTTTATTTCATATGCCATTACGCCCTTATTTTATATGCCATTACACCTTTATTTCATATGCCATTACACTCTTATTTCATATGTCATTACACCCTTATTTCATATGCTATTACACCCTTATTTCATATGTCATTACACATTTAGGGCGAAGTGAGTTGCCATGGTGGTATGGAGCTCCTCCGGTGCTTGTAGGCGGCCCGGGTTCAAGTCCCTACCAACGCATCAAAAAAAAGAACAGATGCTAATTTCTGAGCTTTAAGCTCCCCATCAAAAAAAAAATATGTCATTACACATTTACACCCTTATTTCATATGTCATTACACCCTTATTACTTATACCATTACACCCTTTGTTGATAACCCATTTGCACCTTTGTTTCAAAATAAATTGCAATCAATTTCTGATTTTGATATATCATTACACCCTTGTTGATAACCCATTTGCACCTTCGTTTTAAAATAATTTGCAATCAATTTCTTTATTTCATTTGTCATTACCCCTTGTTGATAACACATGTGCACATTCGTTTCAAAATAAATTGTCATCAATTTCTTTATTTGATATGTCATTATACCCTTGTTGGTAACACATTTGCACATTCGTTTCATAATAAATTGCAATCAATTTCCTTATTTCATATGGCATTTACACCCTTCTTTCATATGGCATTACACCCTTGTTGATAACCCATCTGCACCTTCGTTTCAGAATAAATTGCCTGAATGCACCCTCTAATGGTGGGAAATTTTCCTCATCAAAGTGGCAATCAGCAAAACGTGCTATGCATATATTTCCAGTTTGAGGTTCAAGAAATTTAACAATAGATGGACTTTCAAAGCCTACATATATCCCAAGGCTTCTTTGTGGTCCCATCTTTGTTCTTTGAGGAGGTGCAATAGGCACATAAATTGCACAACCAAAAATCCTTAAGTGAGATATATTTGGTTCTTGACCAAATGCAAGTTGTAGTGGAGAATTTTATGATATGCACTCGGTCTGATGCGAATTAATTCAGAGCATGTAATATTGCATGACCCCATACTGAGGTAGGAAGCATTGTTCTCATTATCAATGGCCTAGCAATAAGTTGGAGGCATTTGATCAATGATTCAGCCAAACCATTTTGTGTGTGGACATGAGCAACAGGATGCTCGACCACAATCCCAACTGACATACAATATTCATCAAATGTCTGGGATGTGAATTCACCGGCGTTATCAAGTCTAATTTTCTTGATTGTATGATCAGGAAATTGAGCTCGTAATTTTATTATTTGGGCAAGTAATTTAGCGAATGCCATATTGCGAGTTGATAACAAACATACATGTGACCATTTGCTAGATGCATCTATCAATACCATAAAGTATCGAAATGGTCCACATGGTGGGTGAATAGGTCCACAAATATCACCTTGAATACGCTCAAGAAACATAGGTGATTCTGTTTCAACCTTTCCCGGTGATGGCCTTATGAAAAGCTTTCCAAGAGAACAAGCTTTACATGGAAAAATATTTCCTTGAGGGATTTTATGACCCTTCAATGGGTGTCCATGCGTATTTTTGATAATTCTTTGCATCATACTTGAACCTGGATGACCCAATCAGTCATGCCACATGGTTAATATTGAAGATTTCATAACTACCGCATTTGACTCCATCTCATTTATATGCGTGTAATGCAATCCAGTGGGAAGTATTGGTAGCTTTTCAACTATGTATTTCTTTCCAGATCTATACATATTGAGTAACATGAACTTCATGTTACCTTCAGTGATAGACTGAGTCTCGAATCCATGAG
Source organism: Rhodiola kirilowii (assembly GCA_033675215.1). Taxonomy (NCBI): domain Eukaryota; kingdom Viridiplantae; phylum Streptophyta; class Magnoliopsida; order Saxifragales; family Crassulaceae; genus Rhodiola; species Rhodiola kirilowii. The sequence continues at coordinate 6,062,176 of CM066194.1, forward strand.
AATAAATATCATTGAAACTCAATAAGTTTCGTTTGGATTTTGGCAAAAATAAGGCATTATGTATCGTAAACTTTGTGCCATTTGGCAATACAAAGTTTGCCTTGCCAATTCCTTCAATTAGATCTACAGGACCTGATATTGTATTCACAATGGTTCGTGTTGGTTTTATCATCAAGAAAAACCTTTTATCATTCAGGATTGTGTGCGTTGTTCCACTATCAAGTATGCACATTTCTTCAATATTAATCCTTTGGTTGACTTTGGCTTTGTCCATTTCAAAGCTTTAAGTAAGCAAGAAAATGATAAGATAGATGAAAAGGTAGATATATTTTCTTACATGTGAGAAAACATAGTCATGCTTAAAGGAAAACATACATATAACATAAGAAAATCAAATTAAGACATCAGACCGTTTGGCTTCATTCCCATGGGTTTACCCAACTTCCCCTTTCAGTTCCCACCAGTCATTTTTCCAGTTATATCACCAAGGAAGACCTCACTAGGCTCATGTTCCCCAAGATGAGTGTACTCGTTCAAGGGATCATGTTCAATAAAATTGATCTCATTTGCATTTGTAAAATCCCTAACTGTATCAACATGCTCATTGTTGAAATCAGATTTGTTAGTTTTATGGCATGGTGTTTGGCAAAACTTAGTATAGTTGTTCTAGCTGTTGTTCAAGACTGGAAGAGACAACTGTCCTGGAACAAGTTGAAGCAGATGGAATGTTTCCAAATTCAGATTTGGAAACACAGTCGACCGTTGGAAGATTAAGGCGGTTGCAGGTGCATGGACAGAAGTTGGAAATTTCCAAATTCAGATTTGGAAACCTGTCTCAGCCGACCCAGCACAACTCAGATGCGGCAGTGAATATCCGGAAACGGATTTGGCAAGTCAGGTGCTTATGGATAATTAAAGATATCCTTGGAGTCGGTTGCTTGTGCTTGAAGCTATCTTAGTCGAGAAGATAATCGAAGGTTGCCTAATCTAGATTGAAGATTCAAACGGAGGATTATCTACAAGAGATATGCGCAAGAGATTAGGAAAGATTTCCTAATGTTAGAGACGGTTTAGTTTAGGAATCCTTATTGTTTTAGGGTTTCTACCGCTCTATATAAGGAAGACTAATGCTTAGGTATTAGTCAGCACTTACGGAGATATTATTCACGCTCATACTCATTGAATGGAGGAGGAGGCAAACGGCGGTGAACTAATCGTAACTAGTTATTCACGACGCACGTAATCGGCTGGAGAACTAACCGTCACTGGTTACTCGAAGGCGCTCGGATCAATCTGCATTGGTGCTCAACAGATTGATCGAAGGACGAAGCTGAAGATTCACGCACTGAAGTTCTGGTACGGCGCATTCGAAAGAAGGCGCTGATTCTCTCGGAGAATCATTCTGGTGGATACCGAGCGGGAGCAAAGATCTAGGGGGAGACCTAGATTGCAATTACTAGAGTGTCCGAGGCTCAGGTTGTTTAAGAGGGATTCTGTAAACGGTAAACCCTGTACTCGCAATACTCAATAATAGTGAATTGCTATCCACCGGGCTAGAGAACGCCCCCCAGACGTAGGCTCGTTAACGCCGAACTGGGTAACAACTTTGCGTGTCGTTTTAATTTCCGCATTACTTGTTTTAGCGCATAAGTTGTTTTAGGATTTGCTCTGGATCTCGACCAGAACAACATCTCATCTACCAGGGGAAGATTTCAATTGGTATCAGAGCAAATACTCGACACACAGAGTAAGATCCGAAGGCTGGTGAGATGGATTTAAGAGAAGGGCAGAACATCACGAGACCTCCTCTGCTCGAAGGAAACAAATATGGCTACTGGAGAGTACGAATGAAGGCGTTTCTAAAGTCTCAAGATGAATCAGTCTGGGAAGCTGTTGAACAAGGATGGACTCACCCAGTGGCTACCGACGAAGAAGGTAAGGTTAGCCTTCTTGCTAAAGACAAGTGGAATGAGGTTCAAAAGAAAGCTGAAGCGGCGAACTCTAAAGCAATGAATGCCATATTCTCTGGAGTTGATGGAAAGAATTTCAAGATGATCTCTACCTGTGAAATTGCTAAGACGGCTTGGGACATTCTACGAACTGCTCATGAAGGTACTACCAAAGTAAAAATCTCTAGGATGGAGACGGTCACATCAAAATTCGAAAATCTGAAAATGCAGGAGGATGAGACCATTGCTGACTTCAATACTCGGGTCCTTGACATCTCTAACGAAGCATTCGCACTTGGAGAACCAATGACCGAGGAAACACTGGTGAGAAAGGTGTTGAGATCTCTCACAAAGCGGTTCGCCATGAAAGCTCTTGCTGTTAAGGAAGCCAATGATGTGAAAACCATGAGACTTGATGAACTAATGGGATCCCTGCAGACCCATGAGATGGACATGAATGAAGAAGATCGTCTTACAAAAATCTCCAGCATCGGTCTAAAGGGTGAAGTTGTTAAAAACAAGACAGACGACGCGTTAGAACAACAGTTTGCCATGTTTGGCAAAAACTTTGGGAAATTTATAAGAAGGAAGTACGGTAAAGGGACTGAGTCCAGTCAGTCATCTGACTCAAGATTCCAGAAGAATAACAGAACCAAGTTTCAGAAAGAAGAAAAAGATTACAAGAAAAATAGTGCTGAAGACTCCTTATCCGAGAACAAGGGCAAAGGGATCCAATGCAGAGAATGTGAAGGCTTTGGTCATATCCGGGCAGAATGTATTAACACACAGAAGAAAAAGAACGCATATGCTGTGAATTGGAGTGATAGTGACTCTGAGGGGGAAACCAACAACTTTGTTGCTCTTACCGGATGTGTCAAACCCAAAAAGGACCAAAGCATAGAAGAGGAGACCATGAAATCACCTGAAGATCACATTCTATATTCTAGCTACAGTGACAATGATGAAATTACTGACGAGGAAATTGCTAACAACTACAAATATCTATATCAACAATGGTTGGTTGAAATCAAGCGAAAAACAGATCTACAAAACTCTCTAGAAGATCTAACAGCAGAAAAGGAGAAGCTCAAGAAAGAGGTTAGCACCTTAAACCTAAATCATCAGCAGACAATTACTACTCTCAAAGCCCAGTTGATGGAAGCAACAAACGAAAGAGCTGAGCTAAGTACTCAAAAACAGAGTTACTGGCAGTTATATCATCCCTGAAACTTCAAAGTAAAGACTACCAAGGAGATCATTCAGGAGTTACAGATGACCTAAAGCAAGAAAATGATACTCTGAAAAGAAGAGAGGTAAATCTTACTGATATTATTGATTCCCTCAAATGTGAAATCGAAAAGGGCAAACTTGCTCATGAGGCGACAATAGAAGAGCTGAATCACTTGAAAAAGACAGTCAAAATGCTGAACTCTGGAACAAAAGATCTAGACTCTATTCTGGGAGCACAAAGGATAGGGGGTGGTCATAAAGGGCTTGGATTTACCCGAGGATCAAGCTCCGGAAAGACGGCTTTTGTTAAGGCTGTGCCACAACTGCTACCACAACTTGTTCAAGATGTCATGAGTTTCATATGTCCTTCAGAAAGGTGAAACAAGTTCAGAAACCATGAATGAAGCAAGTTTGGAGAGTTAAGCAAAGAAGTGAAGTTTGCTATGTTGCCTTCAGTACTACCAGTCATCTAAAGAAAGAAAAATGGTACTTTGACAGTGGATGTTCGAGACATATGACTGGTAACTCCGAGTTTTTGACTAATATAGAGGAGTACAAAGGAAGTTCGAATGTAACGTTTGGTGATGGTGTTGAAAGCATAGTCCTTGGGAAAGGAACTTTAAATGTTCAAGGTCTCCCCAGATTGAAAGAAGTACTTCTTGTCAAAGGTTTACAGGCTAATCTAATTAGCATCAGTCAGTTGTGTGACGGAGAGCATCATGTTCAATTCTCACAGGATGAGTGTGTGGTGTTAAACAAGAATAATGAAACAGTTCTCACTGGAAGGAGGTCATCGAATAACTGATATCTTCTCAACCTTGGTAAACCCAATGCAGAAGCAACATGTTTACTGAGTAGATCTGAAGAGATGAACTTATGGCATCAGTGAATGGGTCACGTGAATCTCAGAACACTACATAAGATTACATCAGAAGGGCTTGTTCGAGGCGTACCCAGAGTTCAAGGAGAACTTAGCATTGTTTGCGGAGACTGTCAGATTGGAAAACAAATCAAAGTTCCCCACAAGAGCACCACTCAGATCAATACAAGCAGACCCCTGGAACTACTTCACATTGATCTAATGGGGCCCATGCAAGTGGAAAGCTATTCTGGCAAAAGGAATGTTCTTGTTTGTGTTGACGACTTCACCAGGTTCACCTAGTCTTGTTTCTTGCGAGAAAAATCAGATGATGTTCAGGCTTTTGTTCAACTTTTCACTCGACTGGATCGCGGAAGAGAGGATATGGATGAGCACATAATAAAAGTATGAAGCGATCATGGGAAAGAGTTTGAGAATGCTGCTCTTGCTGAGTTCTGTTCAAAAAGAGGGATCACTCAACAATTCTCCTCTCCAATTACCCCTCAACAAAATGGAGTTGTAGAAAGGAAGAATCGAACCATTCAGGAGATGACTCGTGTTATGCTTCACGCAAAGAAGGTTCCTTTAAAGTTTTGGGCAGAAGCAATGAATACAGCTTGCTATGTCATTAACCGAGTCATGATTCGATCCGGAACAGAGAAGACTTGCTACGAGTTATGGAAAGGTAAAAAACCTACAGTAAAGTACTTCCATGTCTTCGGGAGCCAGTGCTATATTCTCAGAGATCGAGAGTATCTGTAGAAGTTGGACCCTAAAAGTGATGAAGGAATCTTCCTTGGATATTCCTCTAACAACAGGGCATATCGTGTCTACAACAAGCGGACTGGAGTCGTCATGGAATCCATTAATGTGGTTGTACAAGATGTTATGCCAGGAGCATCTGAGACAAGTGATGCAGATGATGATAATGTTCCTTCACCTCCATAACATCCTGAAACCACCTGTCCCACCACAACGGTCAGCTCTGATGGAGATCCCAACCTTCCTGCATCAACTGACAATCAGCCGGGAGAAAATGATAATACGGATTCTCCTCCAACACCCCCTGATTCTCCACGAGTCTTTCATCCCTCAAGAGCCATCGAGAAGAATCATCCCATCAGTGAGGTGATCGGTGATCTAACTGACGGCATCACAACTAGAGGTAAACAAGTAAATTTTCGAGAGTTGGCTGGTTTTGGATGCTTCATATCTACTATCGAACCCAAGAACATCAGGGAAGCCATCAAAGACGAATACTGGGTTGTTGCCATGCAAGAAGAACTTGGTGAGTTCCAGCGAAATGATGTGTGGGATCTTGTTCCACGCCCGGATAACGTGGACATTATTGGCACAAAGTGGATTTTCAAGAACAAATCTGATGAACACGGGAACATCACCAAAAACAAAGCAAGACTTGTGGCTCAAGGATATACTCAGATCGAAGGAGTAGACTTTGATGAGACGTTTGCTCCGGTTGCTCATTTGGAAGCCATTCGTCTCCTTTTAGCTCTAGCATGCCACTTAAAATTCAAGTTGTTTCAGATGGACGTAAAGAGTGCGTTCCTGAATGGGGTGCTAAATGAAGAAGTTTATGTTGCTCAACCAAAGCGCTTTGAAGACCCTCACCATCCGGAATATGTGTATCACCTGAAGAAGGCTCCCTATGGTCTCAAACAGGCGCCCAGAGCCTGGTATGAGCGGCTTACTGAGTTCCTGGTCACTCATGGCTATGTGCGAGGAGGAGTCGATAAGACGCTGTTTGTGAAACACTCAGGGTCCGATTTTATCATTGCTCAGATTTACGTGGATGATATTGTGTTCGGCTCTAGCAGTCAAAAGTTGTTAGATAAGTTTGTGGAACAAATGCAGAGCGAATTCCAAATGATCATGGTGGGAGAGATGTGTTACTTCCTTGGATTACAAGTCAAACAGAAGGTGGACGGTATCTTTATTTCCCAAAGCAAGTATGCAAGGAACCTAATCAAGAAGTTTGATCTGGAGAAAGCTACACATAAGAGAACCCCTGCTGCAACTCATGTAAAGGTCACAAAAGATGAGGCTAGTGTGACGGTGGACCAAACCTTGTACAGAAGCATGATTGGCAGTCTTCTATACCTAACAGCCAGTAGACCGGACATTGCTCATGCAGTTGGTGTCTGTGCCAGATACCAAGCTAATCCCAAGGAGAGTCACCTGATGAATGTGAAGAGAATTATCAGATATGTTTGTGGAACAGCTGACTATGGTCTATGGTATACCAAGGATACTAACGCATGTCTGGTAGGCTATTGTGATGCAGATTAGGCTGGGAATGCAGAGGATCGCAAAAGTACCTCTGGAGGATGTTTCTTTCTAGGAAACAATCTGGTCTCTTGGTTCAGTAAAAAGTAGAATAGTATATCCTTATCTACCGCTGAAGCAGAATATATTGCAGCCGGAAGTTGTTGTACCCAGATGGTATGGATGAAACAGATGCTAGAGGAATACGGGGTAAAACAAGGTATGATGACTCTCTACTGTGACAACATGAGTGCCATCAACATATCTAAGAATCTGGTACAACATTCTAGAACAAAGCATATCGATATCAGGCATCATTTCATTCGGGAACTTGTAGAAAAGAAGACACTCACCCTGACCCACGTATCAACGGAGAAACAGCTTACAGACATATTCACAAAGGCTTTGGACAATCTTCAGTTTGAGACACTTAAATCTTCTCTGGGTCTGTGTGTCATTGACAACTAAGTTGTTTCGGATCAGGGTGGTCAACCGGTTCTCACACATCTATACGTGATAGGTTGACTTGGAGGCAGTATGGATAGAATGAGTTTCAAAGGATCTTCAAGGTGTTTTATATTATCGGCATCTTGTGAAGTCGTGGTCTTCCCTTGTCACTTTATGGCAAAAAAAGGGGAGTAAATTTGGAGTTTGAAATCTCCTTAAAAGATTCGTTGTGCTTTTATTGTGTTCGGAGTTTGAAATCTCCTCAAAGATTCAGTTGATAGCTTAGTTCGTAGCACGGCTTGGGAGTTTGAAATCTCCTCAAAGATTCAACTGTATTGGTAGTACAGGTAGCTTCAAATAGGTAGTTTTGCCAAAAATGCCAAGGGGGAGATTGTTAGTTTTATGGCATGGTGTTTGGCAAAACTTAGTATAGTTGTTCTAGCTGTTGTTCAAGACTGGAAGAGACAACTATCCTGGAACAAGTTGAAGTAGATGGAATGTTTCCAAATTCAGATTTGGAAACACAGTCGACCGTTAAAAGATTAAGGCGGTTGCAGGTGCATGGACAGAAGTTGGAAATTTCCAAATTCAGATTTGGAAACCTGTCTCAGCCGACCCAGCACAACTCAGACGCGGCAGTGAATATCCGGAAACGGATTTGGCAAGTCAGGTGCTTATGGATAATTGAAGATATCCTTGGAGTCGGTTGCTTGCGCTTGAAGCTATCTTAGTCGAGAAGATAATCGAAGGTTGCCTAATCTAGATTGAAGATTCAAACGGTGGATTATCTACAAGAGATATGCGCAAGAGATTAGGAAAGATTTCCTAATGTTAGAGGTGGTTTAGTTTAGGAATCCTTATTGTTTTAGGGTTTCTACCGCTCTATATAAGGAAGACTAATGCTTAGGTATTAGTCAGCACTTACGGAGATATTAATCACGCTCATACTCATTGAAGGGAGGAGGAGGCAAACGGCGGTGAACTAATCGTAACTGGTTATTCACGACGCACGTAATCGGCTGGAGAACTAACCGTCACTGGTTACTCGAAGGTGCTCGGATCAATCTGCATTGGTGCTCAACAGATTGATCGAAGGACGAAACTGAAGATTCACGCACTGAAGTTCTGGTACGGCGCATTCGGGAGAAGGCGCTGATTCTCTTGGAGAATCATTCTGGTGGATACGGAGAGGGAGCAAAGATCTAGGGGGAGACCTAGATTGCAATTACTAGAGTGTCCGAGGCTCAGGTTGTTTAAGAGGGATTCTGTAAACGGTAAACCCTGTACTCGCAATACTCAATAATAGTGAATTGCTATCCACCGGGCTAGAGAATGCCCCCCAGACGTAGGCTCGTTAACGCCGAACTGGGTAATAATTTTGCATGTCGTTTTTATTTCTGCATTACTTGTTTTAGCGCATAAGTTGTTTTAGGATTTGCTCTGGATCTCGACCAGAACAACATCTCATCTACCAGGGGAAGATTTCAAGATTCTTCAAGTCGAGTAAACTCATTCATAGGAGCTTGGTCAATAAAGTTGACCTCCTTTCCTTTTCCCTTCACGGACTCTTGATAGAGTTTGCATAAGTGTTCAGGGGTTCGACAGGTTTTAAACCAATGCCCTTTACAACCGCATCTAAAACAAGTGTCTCATGGCTCTTTGATGAACTTGGACCACCTCCCCTTTTGTTGGAGTTCTCATGGTTCCAGTCATTTTGCTGTCTCCTTTGGTGATAATTGGCGATCTTATGAGGTGGATTATTGGGATAACCACCTCGACCGCACCCCTGGCCAAAACTACGACCTCGACCTCGTCCTCGTCCACGACCTCGGCCTTGCCCTTGACCCTGAAAATAGTTCATGGGTCTACTCTCATTAGAGTTGGCAAAATGTACCTCAGAAAATGTTCTGGAGCCCGTTGGGCGAGATTGGTGGTTCTTTATCAATAGTTCATTGTTTCTTTCTGCCACTAGGAGAGTACTAATCAGCTCATGTTATTTTTCAAAACCACGTACACGATACTGATGCTGCAAGGTTACATTTGATGCATGGAATGTAGACAAAGTCTTTTCCATCATTTAATCATCAGTTGTTTTATCTCCACAAAAGTTCAAATGGCTCACTATTTTTATCATCTCAGAGTTATAATCACTGACTTTCACAAAATCTTGGAACCGTAAAGCGGCCCATTTATCCCGATATAAGGGAAGCATCACATCCCTTTGGTGATCAAATCTGTCTTTCAGATTTTTCCATAAATCACTCGGGTCTTTCACAGTGAGATGCTCATTTTTGAGATTCTCGTCAAGATGACGACGAAGGAAAAATTAAAGATTTTGCCTTATCCACTTTCGATGAGGTATTCTCCTCAATGATTGTTTCGTGAAGATCCATTGAGTCCAAATGTGTCTCAATGTCTATTGTCCACGCATGTAATTTTTTCCAGAGTTGTCGAGACTGAACTCAAGTTTTGCGAGGTTTGACATGGTGGTAACTAAAAGTAGAAAAAGTTTATTATATTAATTTAAAACATAAATGTCTACAAATATTGTAAAGAAGAAGAAGACATACATTATTACAAGCATTTTTAAACAATGATAAAATTCATCCGTCGGAACATCTCCGGTGAGGACACAAATAATAATTACAAAAATAATTATGAAAACAAAAACTAGCATTAGACGAGACTTTTTATGGCAAGGTTTTCTTGAGAAGATTATGTAGTAGAAGAGGGAATGAATGTGATTTTGTATGGTGAATGAAATCAAATTTATAGGGGGAAAACCAGCCGTTATGTTACCGTTGAGCACTAAGATCATCAAATAAATTATGGAAATATGGTTCAAAGAAAATGAAGTATTCAAAGTAAAGATAGTTACTTTGCAGGTCACAACACTTTACTATGGGGCGGTAATCCGCACGGCATAATAATATGTTGTTATACATTAAGAAAGTAAAACAAGTTGTAAGAAGTATTTAAAGTAAAGATAATTACTTTGTAGTCACAACACTTTACTATGGGGCGGTAATCCGCACAGCATAATAATATGTTGTTATACATTAGGAAAGTAAAATAAGTTGTAAGAAGTATTTAAAGTAAAACATACATGACCGTCGCCGTAATAGGATCGAATTCCAAAGAAAACAAAGCAAAAAGTAATGGAATTCTTAGTTTTTTTTATCCAGAAAAACCCAGATATCAAGTCACAATCTGGAATTGTGAAAGGGGGAGAGTAGAGCTCCCCTTGAGGTAGTGAACCCCTTATGATATCCAAGTAGAACAGATGAAGAACTAAGCGAAAGTTGAGAGACAAGTGAGGAAAACACTTACTTCTTATTGAATCTTTGTTCGAAACTTACGGTATGGAAGTAGAGAGCGTTCGTGCTGAAGGATATGTGTATTTTCAAGGTTAGCTGATCCCATATCATAAATTAACTCAAAAGCCCTCCCAACTTTAGAGGGTCCATGCATGTGACCTTTTTGGCTTCACTGGCTGTCACCAATCAGCTCTAGAAATTAAGTGCTTTAAGTTATTATATACAGATGTAATCGAAAGAAAAAAAAAGTTATTATATACAGATAGATAAGATGGAGAAACCAAACGTGGCCCCGTCACACCCTCAACTAAAATCTACAATCCAAAATATAAATGAGGAAGCAGCCGTCTGTATTTAGCTCGGATTGCTATAATGTACATCAAGACAGATTCATAAATGATCTTCAACAAGCATATTTTAATAATTGCTCAGCAATTTTGAAAGCCAAAGCTCAAATGGGTATCAACAATTGCCACCATAAACACATTAACAAATCACATTCACACCCTTGTCCAACATAGTGGTGCTCAACATCCTCAGCTTACTTAAAAACCCCATCTCACATCCAGATCTCACAACAACAAAATGAAGGGGAGAGTTGGAGCTGTGGTGAGCTTGGCTCTTTTGAGCCTCTTTGTTGGTGCCACAGTCGCTACGGACTGGAGCATAATCTCTCAGAACCGAAAGATGAGGTCTGATGGACTTCAGATCAGCCTCAAAAATTACTGTGAGAGTTGGAGGATGAATGTTGAGCTGCACAACATAAGGGACTTTGAAGTTGTACCTGAGGAGTGCACCGAGTACATTGGTAAGTATTTTAAGTCCACTCAGTACACCATAGACTCCGAGAGGACCTTGGAAGAGTGCGTTAAGCATTTGACTATAAGTTGTAGCTTGAAAAATGATGGTAAGGATGCTTGGATTTTCGACATTGATGACACTCTCCTCTCCACATTGCCTTACTACAAGAAACATAATTTCGGGTAACACCTCATTTGCTATTAGTATTCAAAAACTCACCAGACCGGATCGATCCTGAGTTTTAATTTTTAATTTAAATGCAGCGGTGAGAAACTGAACTTGACATCCCTGGAGGAGTGGAAGAGCCAAAGCAAGGCACCTGCATTGGCTCACTCAGTCCAACTTTTCAACGAGCTGAAATCAAGAGGTGTTGAGATATTTCTGATTTCAGCAAGAAATGAGAAGCTTAGATCTGCCACCATCGACAACCTAGTCAACGTTGGCATCCATGGATGGACAAGTCTCATCCTGAGGTAAAAACTAACCACATTCTCTAAACCAAAACACCGAGATCAGCTACAAACTAATTGAATACAAAATTTTGTCATCTTGACAAGAGTATTTTTTTTTTTCCGCATGTTTTTGGAGTAGGGATGAGTCTGAGGGTGTAATGAGCTTAATATGGAAAATTTTGTCTTCTCTTTGGATCAGGGGCGATGAGAATGAATGCAAAGACGTGGTAACGTTCAAGGCTGGTGCAAGAAAGGATTTGCTCAACAAGGGATACCGTCTTTGGGGCATTGTTGGAGATCAATGGAGCAGCATATTGGGAAGCCCGACCGCCAAGAGGACATTCAAGCTCCCCAACCCTGTATATTATGTTGCTTAAAATCTGATTGAGGATTGTGCCGCATATAGTGGCTTACTACATATTGATATTGAAAAGAAAAAAAATCTGCCGGTCTTTTGTTCTTGTTAATAAGGTAAGAACATATTCATTTGAGAGATGTTTGTATAATAATTTTGTTTCATCCCTGTTTGAAGTGAAACCTCAGGCTTGTATTACTTACCTTTTCTGCTGATTGGAGTCATTTTTTCATTAAAATTATGCAATTGGATTTTTCACAAATATGAAGCATGAATCCTAAATACAGTAACATTGGAAATGCAATTTCACTGTGCTAAAAACCCAAGATTCTCCCCTTTCTGCTACTCTGATCAATATTTCTCGTTGCTTCGAGTCAGCTCCGATCGATTTATGTAACTAACTGATCCCAACTCATATTTATGCCTCTAACCATATATAAAATTTGAACATAGAACGCGAGGGACGCAAATTATATAAAAATAAACCAAATAAGTAATATGCTCAAGAAAATCACAACTTGGTTCTATTGGTTTGAGATTTTGTTAACTACTACGTACTTGATAACTTTAAATATTTGTGACTTGTTAAACAACTTGTTTCCAATGCTGATGGATGGCGTTGGCATGCATCTTGTTAATTCTCAACAACTTGTTTCAAAGTGCTTCTGACCTTAATCCAAGTTGACAAGCAGTATGAATGGTTGTGTATGCTTTGAATTCAAGTGGGGAACAGCATGAGTTCGCGGATTTGTGCTTCTTTTGACAATTAACGCTTATGATTTCCACTCCATGTAAAATCAGAATGGCTGTAAGTGCATTGAACAATTAACGCTTATTATTTCCACTTCAATAAGGTAATCGATTAAGTTTGTTGAACGTTGCGAAATGAGATTTGATCGAGCGGTTTGATCATTGACAGATTATTATCAAGAGATTAAGGGTTTGACTCTCCCGAGTAGTATATTTCTCTTAAAAAAAAAATTGTTAACGTTTTATCTTATTTAATCATGTCAATTTTTTTTTTTACTTATAAACTTATTTTTTATATTATTTTTTCTAAAATAGTTTTGCAGTACTAAATTTCAGTTAAGACAAAGTTAGTTGAATAGAAAACCTGTTACAGTAATCCAGAATCCAAAATCATCAAATACGTTCAACTTTCCATTATAAGCTCACCCCTCTCCCTCTTCCGATCAAGCTGCCATCATTTTCATCTCCCTCTCCGATCAAAAAGATACCCTCACGCACCGTATCAATTTCGCATCATCCATTCTTTCAATTCGATTAATTTTAACGAACAGCCGAACAATCGATTCGAGTTGCCCAGGATTTGGAGTTAACCTAAAAGACAAGCCATTGCTATTCTGACAATTGATTGATTCAAAGACCGAGTCGACGTTGTTGGTCCTCCGTTGACTTCGTCGCAAACAAAGTTTATTGTGTTTAATTCGCCGGATCAAACAAGAGATCTGGTTAACCTAATTTTGATTGGTGCATTCTTTTTCTGGGATTGGCCTCATGGGAAGTATATCGTTAGATACGAAAGGTGTTGTTGGTCTGAGCAACAAGATTGCGAGTGTGGATTCTGTTGAGATTCAGGATGTTGTTGAGGGCATGGAGGTGGATGAGAAGGAGTTGCTGCTCCCTCCAAGAAAAGGAGGCATGTCCAGAAAGGTTGACAAGACCCGGAGAAAGGTGCAGTGGAATGATCGAAATGGACATAGCCTTGTGCAAGTTTTGGAGTTTGAGCCTAGGTGAGCTTTGCTGTTTTCCATCTTGTTGTAGTTAGGTTTTGCGTGTTCTTAAGCCGTGGTTGGCGTATCACTTTTTAGCATACGGAATCGACGGTGTAAAAGTTTATCAAAAGATGATTTAGGTTGATAGTTTCTTGGTTATTTGTTATTTCCGGCTGATATTGTAGTAAACTGCCTTATTTGCGTACTTCTGTATTTCCGAACTTGGTCATTGATACTGTAGTCGCTACTAAATAGCGTTATTTGCGTACTTCTGCATTTCCCGAACTTGGTCATTGTCTCATTGATATTGTCACAATGTGATGAAAAGGTCTTATTGTTAATTACGATTTGCAATATAGTGTGGGTAACTTGGCATTTCTATATGAACCCTTTTACAAAACTACTGAAGCTTTGAGGTCAAATGGCTAACTAAAGTTACTTTGGGTATGGATTTGTACTTCTAGAAATGAAGGTGTTTCATCCGTTTGGTTCATGGAAAATTTGTGGGATGGAAAAGTAAATTCCGTGAAAATGCAATTTCATGTTTGGTTTCTCATGGAAAATCAAAACAAAACAAATAGACTCTGTGGGTAAATTTTGCCCTAGTGCGAAGCTAGCTCTGTTGGTTTTGCATTTTGTGAGCTTGTTCCCATGCTGCTGTTGGTTATTCATTATAAGCAACCTTGACATAATATATTTGGAGTTCTTCTGTAGGTGTAGTGTAGTTAGATTAGATCGCCTTTTTACAGTTAGTCTTTTTTATTTAATTTTGCTAATGAGACTTCAACAGTTGTTTTGTCACGGGATGATATGAAATATCTTAATGAAGCCTTGCTTAAGTTAGAGGTTAAAATAAAAAGCGCTTTTATTTTTAATGTAAGCTTAATCTGTCTGTCAGATCTGCAACTTTTCGCCTATAACGGAACTTATTTTTACCATTTGTCTGCAGCGATCAAAGTGATTCGGATGATGAAGATCTGGATTCCTGCATTTGTACCATAATGTAGCAGAAGAATAAAGTCTCATTTCAATCTATGTATATATCCAAGTATCCAACCAGGAGTGTTAAGTAAATATATCTCTGATCAGCTATGTGCAAAGTTCAACTTCATGCCTATCATTCTCAATCAGGTAGTAGAGGACAAAGTCAAGCCTAGCTCGAAATAGATATTGATGCTCTCTGGTAGAGAATGCTGAAACCACAAACCAGAGATAGTTTTTGGAGACGTATCAGGCAGTTTTATAACAAGCATCACAAATGAGGATGCAAAAGATAGAAATCTCGATCGAAATCGCACGCACCACTAAATGTCTAATCCAAGCCGACTATTATTTTTCACTGGAAATTAGTAAAATATATTTCTAAACAAGAAAAAAGAACCGGTACAAAAAACATATTTTTGTAAAAAAAAATATAAATCGATCACAATTCTTGGTTTGGTCATTTGGGCGGAGGAGATTAAATCCTCTATTAAATTTTCTTTTATGATTAATTTCTCGGTGACAAAGTATAAATTATTGGTGACGAACTATGTCGTATTTCAGATTTTTCGGCGACGAATTATAATCAAGTTTTGACGAACTTTACATTTTGCATCAAAAATGTGCTTTGTATTTATTGAACGTATAAATAAGACAATTAAAAAGTGATTTTTTATCAAAATATTTATTTTTCATTTTTATATATTTGTTATTCATCAGAATATATTTATGATGCATTTATCTATAATTTTTAAATTTAAAACATTTATCCTCGTTTAATCCATATTTTATGATACATATCGTCAACCATCTTTATTCTTTGGTGTTATGCCGGCTGATTACTTTCTTTCTTTTTTGATTGTGGGTACATATCATACATATCAATCAACGTACGAATACATTTTATACATATTGTATGAAAATTTTATTCATCGGATACATGTAAATATAGACCCTTGGAGCACGTGCCACACACTTGAATTGTGTTCATTGAAGCAAGGTCGTAAGGCACTTCTAATTGAAACCCACGAGTATAAGCTTGAACTCAACACGTACACCTCCGCGAGGGAGGAATAACACGTTCACACCTAGGCGGCTTTTGATTGAAACCCACGAGCATAAGTTTGAACTCAGCACGTACACCTCCACGAGGGAGGAATAACACGTACACGCCAAGGCGGAACGAAAACACATCCACATAGGCTGAATAACACTCATAAAATTTAGTAAAAAAATAACTGTATTTTTCTTTGTTCATGACAATTTTAAAATCAGACATAAACGATCCAAAATAATAGTCTCTCTATCTCATTATGTTTGTTCACTTTTCTTTTTTAGTGTCTCCTAATATTTGTCCATTTTCTTTCTAATCATAACCTCAATGATTAATCCCAACCAATTATCTTCAAGTTAATGATCCGTGTACTTAAAATCATGAATTTCTATTGGTTGAAATAATTTTAAATTGTAAACTTATTTTAGTTTGTACCCCAATAAATATACTTTTCCCTTTTTCTCTCTCTCCATATAACTAGCGTATCAGTTCTCTTTTTGAAATTTGGGCAAACGTTAAGGGATAGAGTGATGCATGTGGGGTTGTAGCCGAGTTAGCTCACCACTTGGCTTCATAACCAAGTGGTCATGAGTTCAACTCCCTACAAATGCACCATTCCCACCAATATTTAGTGAGAAATTTTCTCCCTTCACAGGAGGTGCTTCTCTCCCTTTTCAGGAGGTGCTTTCCTCCCCTCGCAGGAGGTGCTTCCCTCCCTTCGCATGAGGTGCTCGAGGTGGCTTCCCCTTCGCCACGGCTCTGAAGAAAGGCTTCGCTCGTGAGGCAGTTGATTGCTCGGAGATATGCTTCGAAGTGGATTAGTAAAGACGCCACAAAGCTTGCGCTTCAATGGAAATTAATGTACTAGAGTAGATTAACTTAAGAATTTCAGTAATCTAGTACAATACATGTAGTAATTATGTAACCTTATTATCGGATCGAATCAGATTACTAGCAATAAAACCCCAAGTTCAATTGAATGTTCAATTAAGCCCCAAAATTGAGAACTTAAAGAAAAGACAAAGAACAACCAGATTTTATACTGGTTTCCCCTAGGTGAGGAGGTAGTCCAGTTGGTTCACTGTCGGAGCCCCGTATGCACTATGGGTGGCCGGAATCGCACCAGAAAATGCCCGGAGAAGATACAGATGAACAGTACGGCAAATTGACCTATTACAACGCAAAACTACACCGCCTGACTCGATTGAACACCGAACTGCTCGCCGGACGCCGTTGAGTTGAAGCCCTTTTCCAATTTCCCAAATTGATCACGTTTGGAGTTCGAACGGATGAGAAAACGAATTGCGCAGAATAGAACCCTAAACTGTTCTTACCCAATTTATATGCCCGCCTATTTTTGCCAGATTGAATCCCAGTCGTCGAATGGAACTAACGTCCCTTTAATCTGGACCGTCCATGAGCAACGAACTCAACTGCCTTTTAAACCTGGATTCGCGCCTTGACGTGGCGCTCTGTGATTCGTCCCTTTTACTTTCCCTCAGTTATGGCTTTGGGCCTTCAGCAACGGACAACCACGCTTTAGCGACGAGATGAGTATTCTTCCTGGAAATAGCAACGGAGCTTCTGGTTTTCAGCGACGACTTCCTGGACTTTTAGCAATGACTCCTGCAGAAGCCCAGAAATGTCTACTTTATTTCCAACAATCCTCCACCTAAAGCAGACATCTCCGACTGCTTTAGGCCTTCATTCCACTCCAACTCAAACCCCATAAATGCATACAAGACTTACCGGCCGATCATTGCCACACCTGCAACCACAAACAGTTCAAGAAATATGGAGCAAGTCCAAGCAAAGCTTGAACTTACTCACTGTCACAGGCTTAGTTCCCATATCAGATGGGTTAGATTCAGTTTCAATTTTCAGCAACTTTACAATGCCTTCACACACTTTGTCTCGAATAAAATGGTACCTTATATCTATGTGCTTAGTTCTATCATGAAAAACAGGATTTTGCACAAGTATATAGCAGATTGACTGTTAGAAAAAATAGTAACAACACTGTTTGTTAACTCAGCCTCTCTAACTAATCCTTGCAACCAAATTCCTTCTTTAAATGCATCACAGATAGCCATATACTCAGACTCAGTAGTTGACAGTGTAACAATGGATTGTAGACCAGATTTCCATGAAATGCAATTCTTTCCAAAGGTAAAATAATAAGCAGTAGTAGATTTCCTACTATCCTTATCTCTAGCAAAATCAGCATCTACAAATCCAACCAAGTCTATCTCATTACACCTTTTAGAATATGACAGTCCAACATCCAAAGTGCTAGCTATATATGCAACCAACCATTTAACAGCAAACCAATGCTCATATCCAGGATTACTCATATATCTACTTAAGACAGAAATAGCATAGGACAAGTCTGGCTAGTACTAATCATGACATACATTATTGACCCAATGGCATTAGCATAAGAAAATTTTTCCATCTTAACCTTCTCAGATTGTGTAACAGGGCATTGTGATTTATTCAAATCAAAATATGCAGGAAAAGGTAATGAAACAGTTTTACAGTTTAAGTCACCAAACCTAGATACTAATTTCTCTAAGTAAGGTTTTTGATGTAGTTTAAGTGAAAAACTGTTTCTATCCCTTTCAATTATCATGCTCAAAATTCTTTTAGCATGCCCAAGATCTTTCATGTCAAAAGCAGAATTCAAGTCATTTTTAATGACTTAATCTTATCCATGGATTAACATATCAATAGCATATCATCAACATATAGCATCAAGTATATTGGCAGACCATCAACAGATACAAAATAGAAACAAGTATCATACTCACTTCTCTTAAAGCCAAGACTCAACACAAATTTGTCAAACTTCTGATACCAAAGTCTGGGACTTTGTTTTAGACCATACAAAGACCTCTTAAGGAAGCACACATGATCAGGGAATTTTTTATCAACATATCCTTCAGGTTGTCTCATATAAATCTTTTCATCTAAATCACCATGTACAAAAGCAGTTTTTACATCTAGCTGCTCTACTTCAAGATTCAAGCATGCAACCAAGGATAGCATAAGTCTAATAGTTTTAAACTTAACTACATGTGAAAAGATTTTAGTAAATCAATACCTTCCCTTTGTGTGTATCCCTTAGCCACCAATCTGGCTTTATACCTTAGAGGTTCCTCCTTGGTCAGTCCCTCCTTTAATGTGAAGATCCATCTGCACTCAATAATCTTTTGAGATTTAGGTAAAGGAATTAACTTTCAAGTTTTATTTACCTTCAGGGAATTAATTTCATCTTCCATGGCAGTCTGCCACTTTTCTTTCCTTCTTGAAGTCATTGCCTCCAAAAATGTTTGAGGTTCAGATTCTTCCTTCAAGTCTTGAGCAGCAACTAGTGCAGATAGAACTATATCAGCATAGGCAGCATATCTAACAGGACTCCTAACTTCCCTCCTAGTTCAATCCCTAGCTAACTGATATTCTTCCAGATTTTGCTGGTTTTCATCATGATGTTCCTCCACCTGATTGTGGTCATCTTCATTACCTTGTTCACCTTCTGGTTCATTGCCTGGTTCTTCATGAGGATTTTCAGGAGCTTGCTCCACTACTTGCTCTATATCAGGTTCATCAGGAGAATTTATGGGAGTTGGGTTCAAAACTATAGGAATTGGGGAAGCTCCTACATTAGGAGAATTTCTAAGGCTATCTTCAGTTTTCTCCTTACAAGGGAAACTATCCTCATCAAAGGTTACATCTCTACTTACCAAGATCTTCACCCCTCTAGCACTTCTATCCCACAACATATACCTTTTTGTTCCCAACTGCTTCTGGTATCCTAAGAACACACACTTAATGGCTCTAGGATCTAACTTGCCCTCCTTGTTGTGTGCATAAGCAGCACAACCAAACACCCTTAATTCTGACAGGTCAGGTGGCTTACCACTCCACAGTTCCATAGGGCATTTAAACTCCAAAGCTCTATTAGGACTCATGTTAATCAAATAGCAAGCAGTATACAAAGCTTCTCCCCAAAAAGACTTAGGTAAACCAGATGTAAACAATAAGCATCTCACCTTTTCAAGAAGAGTTCTATTCATTCTTTCAGCAACACCATTTTGTTGAGGAGTTAATCTAACATTTTTATGCATAAGTATACCATTTTCTTTACAGAACTTGTCAAACTCAGCATTACAAAATTCTAAACCATTATCAGTTCTAAGAGTTTTCACTTTAGAACTACACTGATTTTCCTCTAACAGTTTCCATTCCTTAAATTTCTGAAAAGCTTCATCTTTAGTTTTTAACAAGAAAGTCCAAACTCTTCTAGAAAAGTCATCAACAATGCTTAAGAAATATCTATTTCCTCCATATGTTAGCTGGGCATCAGGCCCCCACAGATCAGCATGTAGGTAGTCTAAACAGTTTTACTAGCATGAACACCAGCAGTGAATTTCAATCTTTGTTGTTTAGCTAAAACACAAGGTTCACAATAATCAAGTTCACTGATTTTTTTCCTTACCAAACAGACCAGCCTTAAACAACACAACCAACCCTTTATGACTCATATGCCCAAGCCTCAAATGCCACTTAATTGTGGACTTTTTATCTGTACTAACAATGTTAGCCTCATGCATACCCTTATCAGGGAAACAACCATCCAAGTAGTATAAACTACCATTTTTCTTTCCACACAAAACTAGCTTATCTGATTTAAACACATTCATGGCACCACTTTTAACAGTATAAGTACATCACATATCATCCAAAACACCAAAAGAAATTAAATTTCTCCTCAGATCAGGAACATGTCTCACATTGGTAAGAGTGACCATCTTACCATTTGACATCTCTAATGTGACTGAACCTTGACCCTTTACCTTACACACATTATCATTTCCCATGAACACAGTCTCTCCACTATAAGACTTGTAGTTTTGAAACCATGACTCATGAGAACACATGTGGAAGGAACAACCTGAGTCAAGAACCCATTGGTCACTTATGGGCTTATCAGTTACATTGAGAACTACAGGGGGATCTGTGTTTTGGTCTTTTACAGCAGCAAGATTTGTTTCATTTTCCTGTGTTTTATTTTTTAGCAAGGAACTTATGATAGTTTCTTCTAAAATGGCCAACTTTACCACAATAATAGCATTTTCTTGGAGGTCCCTGATTTTTGAAAT
The DNA here is from genome assembly GCA_033675215.1 of Rhodiola kirilowii. Classification (NCBI taxonomy): domain Eukaryota; kingdom Viridiplantae; phylum Streptophyta; class Magnoliopsida; order Saxifragales; family Crassulaceae; genus Rhodiola; species Rhodiola kirilowii. Next base: position 6,082,802 of record CM066194.1, read on the forward strand.
CCTTTTTCTGGTCAGTTTTAGGCTTATTTCCAGATGATCCATTACTAGCAAGTGATTTACTCTTATATGAATTAAAGTGGCCAGGCTTTGTTTTGACAAACAAACCTGGCCCAGCCTTGGACTTAGAACCCTTAAGTTCCATTTCCCTAGTCCTCAAGGCTGTACAGAACTGATCATAAGAAGGAACGGTTCATGTGTATTGAAAAGCATCCTTGACAACTTGATAAGTGTCAGGAATGGAGTTCATTAAAATCATAATAATGCTAGTATCATCTAAGGCATGTGCAGTACCAGTCAACATCAAAGTCATCTTCAAGAATTCATCCAAGTTATCATCAATAGATTTGTTTGAATCCATTTTAAAAGCAAATAAAGAAGCCTTTAAATAACTCAGATTTGGTGTGACTTGATTTTCAAACAGGGTTTTCAATTTATCCCACATTTCAAGAGGAGTCTTGAGGGTACATACCTTCCTGATAATACTATCACTAAGACTGAGTATTATCAGATTGTATGCATCAGCATCAATATCCCTTTTCCTCTTCTTTTCATCCTCAGTCCATAGTCCGACATCTTTCTCCAAAGCAACTGCTACTTTGTGATGAGCCAGTAGAGCTTTCATCTTGATGCTCCACACTTGATAGTCAGTCTTGCCATCAAATGGCGTTATCTCCATTCTCCCAGTCCCCATTGTACCTCACAAACAAAACAAGAATGCAAGAGTATCAATAGGCACAAGCAAGAATCACAAAGTAGATAAAGCAGCTAGTAATCAATACAAGCTCTGATACCACTGTAGTAATTATGTAACCTTATTATCGGATCGAATCAGATTACTAGCAATAAGCCCTAAAATTGAGAGCTTAAAGAAAAGACAAAGAATAACCAGATTTTATACTGGTTCCCCCCTAGGTGACGAGGTAGTCCAGTTGGCTCACTGTCGGAGCCCCGTATGCACTATGAGTGACCACAATCGCACCAGAAAATGCCCGGAGAAGATACAGATGAACGGATGAGAAAACGAATTGCGTAGAATAGAACCCTAAACTGTTTTTCCCCAATTTATATGCTCACCTATTTTTGCCAGATTGAATCCCAATCGTCGAATGGAACTAACGTCCCTTTAATCTGGACCGTCCATGAGCAACGAACTCAATTGCCTTTTAAACCTGCATTCGCGCCTTGACGTGGCGCTCTATGATTCGTCCCTTTTACTTTCCCTCAGCTACGGCTTTGGGCCTTCAGCAACGGACAACCACGCTTTAGCGACGAGATGAGTATTCTTCCTGGAAATAGCAACGGAGCTTCTGGTCTTCAGCGACGACTTCCTGGACTTTTAGCAATGACTCCTGCAGAAGCCCAGAAATGTCTGCTTTATTTCCAACAATACATGTATATATCCTATCAAAAAAAAGGGATAGAGTGATGCCATGTATTGACAGTCTCTCTTATGGTGTGTACACCCCTTGTGGGATATATGAATTCCTTGAAACATTGAATGTAAACTCACATCAAACATTTTTTTACTAATTTCATTTGACTATTTTAAATTTTAACATTTTTTTTGATAAGATGTAAGTTATAGAGATAAAAGTATACAGAGGACTTAAAGCTAGGAAATACATCCAGATGGAATCAGTACATACAATAAACATACAACGTGAATAGACATGAGCCCGCTGTTCCACTTCGCCTCTTGAGTGGCACATCACCTCGTCACTCACAACATGAAAAAGACAGGACAACTCATCATCAACAAAGCAACATCCGCCTGCCGAAAACACCGGATGAACACCGGTCGAGAAGACACGCAGTTACACAAAAAATCGTGTATGTGCAAACACAACGAAGAAAGCTTTAGACTGAAACGGCTGAGTAGAAAACCCTTAAGCGGAGCTCACTTAGAGGGACCAAAGACACGAAAAGAATGCCAAAAAGCCCTCTCCCCTTTCCGTCCGTCCACCGCTACCTCCACCCACAGCCTCCTGCCCAGCCACCATCATCACCTTAGTGCGCCTTTCGTCCTCCTGCAAACCAGCAACCCTCCAGCTACAAACCAGGCCAGGTGTTGGAACCCATAGGTTTTGATGATCACAAACACTTAGTTAATATTCTATCTAAGTGTGCAGAAATCCATTTAATAGATCGAAGATAGATTGAAGATCGAACTACCACAAGACAGTTGAATTAATATCATCCTAAAGGTCAGACGTGGCAAGTTCTATGAAATGAAGAGACAAATAAGGGGAAGGTTCTAGAAGCTGTCTTGTCTCATGAGAAGACAAACCCAGCGGGTTTGTAAAGTTCATTTGGGCCAGGCTATTGGGCCCGATTGTCAAGACACGGAAGCTCAATAAATAGACCTAGGGTTTGACAAATGTCAAGTGGCGATTCCAGAGAAAAGAACGGCGGAGTGTTCTAGAGAGAAGAATGAAGCTACTGCTTTAAAGAGCAAAGCTTGCTGTAATCGCACACACACACACGGAGGTTTGAAGTTGAAACGGTTGCTTCATCGGATTGAGTAGAGGTCATCAAATAGAGTCTGCATAGTAGACCTAGTTTGTAAACCCTACAAGAATATCGAAATATAAAGCAATCAGTTTCACAAATCCTTTCAGAGGAATCTATAAGGTAGTGGTTTTCACCTTATCACTGTTGTGATAAGGTTTCCACTCTACATCTGTGTGTAGTATTGTTCAGTCATTTACATTCCTGCATTATTATTTCGTTGCTATCTGAATATCAGACGAGAATCCAAGTCTGAGACTTCCGTCTGATAGATTGCTAACGCTAATCGATCCTACACGTGATATCAGAGCCGAGTGCTCTAGATTTGTTTGTTAGCATTGTAGGAAAAATCATGTCGTCAATCAATGATTCATTCTGGAAACCGCCGTTGTTGAAGCCCGGAAAGTTTGACTGATGGAAAGACCAGTTTGAGGCTCACGTATGCTCGCTGGATGGACAGCTGTGGAGCATATTCAAAATGAGTCCTCTCATCATCCCACTAGACACAACAGATGCTGAAAAACCAGTGGAGTAAACCAAGGATAAGTATACTGATGAGGACTACAAAAAGCTCGAAAAAAATGCTAGAGCAAAGAAAGTTCTATACATGGCTCTTTCTCCCGAAGATCAAATCAAAGTAGCAATGTACAAGACAGCTAAGGAAATGTATGATGGATTAGTGAGACTGTATGGAGGAAACGAAGATATCAAGAGAAACAGGATTCTAGCCGCCACTAAGGATTATGAGACTGTCACGCAGAAAAAGGATGAATTCTTGGAAGATTTATTCACAAGGTTTCAACTCATCATTGGACAGCTAGAATACTTGAACGAGAAGCTTCCCGAGTGGAAAATCACACATCATTTCATGCAAGCCTTGAACTCTAAGTGGGACCACGTGACCTTGGCGCTGCAAGCTCAAAGAGGGATTAAAGATGTCACACTAGAAGAACTGGTTGCCAACCTACAGAGCCAAGCTGGAATCGCGGAAAGGAAGATGGCAAGGAGACAGTCCGACAAATCTCAAGCCATTGCCCTGAAGGTAGAAAAGGCCCTCAATCTTGCACATTCAGATGAGTCATCGAAGGAGGATGATGAGATAGCACTACTGACTAGAGCTTTGAAAGTGGCGAACTTTGGCAAAGGGAAAAGAGATTTCAGAACAGGAGGTAGTCGCGGAAACTTCTCCAAAGGTGCGGTGTCAAATGGAAACGGTAAGAATCCAGGACAAAGAGAAGACAGAACCTGTTACCACTGCCAGAAGAAAGGGCATCTTTCAAAAGACTGTTACAGTAGAAAGAAAGGAGAGCCACCCGTCCAGAAAGGAGAAGCATCCGTCCCCAAACCAGCTCACGCTATGTTTGCCGCATGGGGAGACTCGAATGGAGAAAGTGACGATGGAAGGCATTCAAAGGAGGCCTGCCTAATGGCTCACTCTACAACTGATGAGGTAATGGATACTGATTCTTTTGTTGATAAAGTCTTCTCCGAATCTGATCTTGCAGAAACGATAGCTAAAGTTTTAGCCAAAAATCGAGACCTAGAGGACAGACTAGCAGAGATGCAACATGAGCATCACGATGACATAGAAGAGAACCAGCTCTGGTACCAAATCCATGCGCTTTGAGAAAGAAATGGCAGAACATGTGTGCATATGTCACACATGCGAAAGAAGAGAGAGACAGATTAGTAAGCTAAGTGATGAGCTGAAACACATGACGATCGGAAACACTGAGCTAGCTGACTTCCAAGCAAAGGTTGAAGAGCTGAATGATGAACTAAACAATCTTAGACAAAAGAATGAAGAACTCCTCCAGACAATGGAAACCCTGAGACTCGAGGACGCTACCCGGAAAGAAGAATGGGTCCATGAGCTGGAAGTAAAAAGGGTGGAGGAAGAAAACACGGTCTACAAGAAAAGGTTCGTTAGACCGGGGCTCGGTTATGAAGAAAAGGCAGAAAAGGAGAAAGCTGGAAAAGGAAAAGGGAAGATGACAGAACTAGGAGAATGCTCTCGCTAAAGAAGAAGGCCTCAGACCATCAGACAGACGGAGAGGGAAGAAAGTCCACATGAAGGATTTAATATCCATGATACGGACTCTGTTCCCTACAAGGCCAGAAAAGCCTATGAAATATGGCTAAAGATGAGCCAGAGCCGTAAGCCTTCAAGGATAGACTTCCACGCTAGAAAGATGAAGACATCCACACCGCCTGGTAGAAGCAAGTATGTCGATCTTCCATGGCATAGAACATACTGGACCTGTGGACAATCTGGACATTTCAGAGCAGAATGCCCAAGACTAAGGGAGAATGATGAAAGGAATCGCAAATGGTTAGAAGCTCAGGATCGCTGCCCAGGACCACGCTATTAGAAGAAAGCTAGTCCATACAGGAAGAAGGGCAGAGTTGATTACTCTCGCCCCCACTATGATCCAGTGATCCGCGGCAGACCACGGAGCACACCCAGGTGAAAGATTGACACAGCTGACCATGATGCTTACCATCAATCTTATTACGTTCCATTTGCCAAATCTATTCCTAAGCCCAGTAAGCCCAAACTTGTCTGGGTGCGTAAAAACTGATCCTTTCCTTGTAAGAAGGAGTGAGGTCACGTCCCTAGTACATGGACAGTGGCTGTTCAAGACACATGACAGGAAATCCAGTGTGGTTCGACTTGCTCTAAAAACATTCCGGAGAAAGCATAATCTTCGGAAACAAAAGCAAGGGAACGGTGATAGCAAAAGGGGAGGTAAGAATCTCAGATTCCATCCAAATCAGGGAGGTAAGCCCAGTTGAAGGATTGAGATACAATCTGCTAAGCGTATCTCAGTTATGTCAATACGGCAAAAATCATGTCATATTCAATTCTAATGATTGCCTAGTAAGATGCAATGAGACAGGAGAGATAGTTCTAAGAGGAATTCGTGTGGATGAAGTCTATATTGTTGATCCAGAATTCACTCCTAAGGAAGAACTGTGCCTTGCATGTATTGCTGAAAATTCCATCTTATGGCACAAGAGGTTCGGGCACGCAAGTATGAGGCTACTGCACAAACTCCATCAGAAGGATTTAGTAGTCGGCTTACCCAAGGTGGAAAACGCCTTTGATCAGGTATGCAGTGCCTGTGCCACGGGAAAGCAAGCTCGGACTTCATTTCCATCGAAGCAGACCGTAAGCACCTCTGCACCTCTGGTCATGATCCACATGGATCTGTGCGGCCCTGTTAATATTGTCAGTCGTGGAGGAAACAGGTATATTCTGGTCATAGTTGATGACTACTCCAGGTATACATGGACTATCTTTCTATCCTCTAAAACTCAAACATATTGTGAGTTTGAAGCATGACTGAAGTTGATAGAAAACAAGTTAGATAGGAAAATGACCTCCATTCGTACTGACAATGGAACCGAGTTTCGGAACATGCAGTTTCTTTCGTTGTGCAGTGACAAAGGTATTGATCACAACTTTTCCGCCCCATGGACACCACAGCAAAACGGTGTAGTGGAACAAAAGAACAGAACTTTGGAGGATATGTCACGGACAATGCTAATTGCTAGCGGAGTTCCAAAAGGGTTCTGGGCAGAAGCAGTGCATGCTGCATGTTATATTCTAAACAGAGCATCGCTTCATTCCATGATAGGGAAAACTCCGTATGAACTGCTACGTGGACGAAAGCCTAACATCTCACATCTAAAAGTCTTCGGATGCAAGTGCTTTGTCCACAACAACGGTAAGGAACACCTGGGTAAATTCGATACTCGGAGCGATGAATGAGTGTTTGTTGGATACTCCAGCCATAGCAAGGCTTACAAAGTCTACAACCGAAGGCTAGATCAAGTTGAGGAAAGCGTGCACGTTAGATTCGATGAGACGGTGATGGCTAGTCACCTAATCCAAGATTCCTCAACTACGGCTATGGTAGATGCTGGGGAGCTCCAATTGGTTGACGAGTCGGACCCTGAATGGGAACCTCCTCCAGCACCTACTGCTGACGTACCACATATGGATATCCAGCACGTAGACGAAGTACTACAAAACCATCAGGGAGAAGATGGTGAGATAGCTGATCCACCAGGTGGATATGATATCGACGACCAGGCGGTGGAAGTTGATGAAGAACTTCCTGCCGAAGAAGAAGAGAATGGTCCTAACCCTGAGGGGGAACTCAGAACCACACGCTATGGACGAACGGTGCATCCGCCAGACAGACTGGGCAACTACCATTGTTACATCTCTCAGGAACAGGTAAACCTTAACAATTTATGTCAATTCTATGGATTTGCCTCTTTTGTTTCTTTTGCATAACCCAAGACAGTAGTGGAAGCGCTTAAGGACCCATAATGGGTCAATGCCATGCAAGAAGAGCTCCACCAGTTCGAGAGAAATGAAGTATGGCGTCTGGTTTCTAGGCCCAAAGATAAGAACGTGATTGGAACAAAATGGGTCTTCAGAAATAAGATGGACGACAAGGGAGTTGTCATACAGAACAAAGCCCGTCTACTGGTCAAAGGATACAACCAGCAAGAAGGAATAGACTACGATGAGACTTTTGCCCCAGTTGCAAGACTAGAAGCCATCAGACTGCTTATAGCTTACTCAACCTATCACGGGTTCACCTTGCAACAGATGGATGTAAAGACAGCATTCCTGAATGGAGTCTTAAAGGAAGAAGTGTATGTGAGCCAGACTCCAGGATTCGAGGACAAAGACCATCCAAATCATGTGTATCTCCTGGACAAGGCGCTGTATGGGTTGAAACAAGCTCCCCGCGCCTGGTATGAGAGGCTGTCTCTGTTCCTTCTGTCACATGGATACGTCGGAGGAGAAGTGGACAAAACACTATTCCTCCTGAAGGAAGGGACTGACACTCTAGTGGTTCAGGTATACGTTGATGATATTATTTTTGGTTCAACTAACCCTAGACTAGTTAAAAAGTTCATAGATCTAATGTCAAGTGAATTCGAGATGAGTATGGTCGGAGAATTGAAATACTTCCTAGGACTTCAAGTAGCTCAAGATGAAGATGGAACTCGGATCCATCAGCAGAAGTACGTGAGAGAAATCTTAAAGAAGTTTGGGATGGAATCCGCAAAAACATGTGCTACACCAATGTCTCCGAATGTCTCCTTAGCAAAGGATGAGTCCTCCCTTCAAGTGGATCCGACTCTATATAAGGGAATGATAGGTTCTCTACTATATCTAACCGCCAGTAGACCTGACATCCTGTTTAGTGTCTGTCTATGTGCCAGATTTCAGGCAGATCCCAGAGAGACACATGTCAAAGCTGTGAAAAGGATCATGAGGTACCTGAAGGGGACGGATGATCTGTGCCTATTCTATCCCAAGGGAGGTGACTTACGTCTGACGACATATACAGATGCTGATTATGCTGGCTGCAAGACGGACAGAAAGTACACCTCAGGGATGGCACATTTCCTTGGACCATGCCTGATTTCATGGGGGTCCAAGAAGCAGTCTTCCATTGCTCTATCCACCGCAGAGGCTGAGTATATTACAGCCGTTGCATGCTGCGCACAACTCCTTTGGATAAAGCAACAGCCAAGTGATTACGGTGTTAATCTAGAATGTGTCTCAATTCTATGTGATAACACCAGTGCCATTAACATTTCTAAGAATCCAGTGCAGTTTTCACGTACTAAGCATATAGAGATTAGGTATCATTTCTTACGTGACTGTGTGGAAAAAGGCACAATAGCTATGAAATATTGCAGAACCGAGGATCAAATTGTAGATATCTTCACGAAGGCACTGCACAGGGAGCCTTACGAAAAGCTGAGAATTGAACTAGGTATGACATCTCTTATCTAGTTCGCACTTTATGTTAGATTTTCCCAATGCCTGGTTAGATTAGGTTGCGTGTTAATATACTATTATATGGATTTGCTGCATGTGAAATTGATCATTGTGTGAAAGGTGCCCAATAAGGTCACCCTGTATGCATGATAGATAAAACTACTAGCTAGCATAATTCTGAGCATGTAACACAATTCCTTTTTGCCCAAAAGAGTCTTCCTCTTTGATCCCACAATATATGCCAAGGAAGCAATCTAAGACCAACCCTAGCCTATCATGTGTGAAGAATGAAGATATTAGCCCTTTGATTTAGTAGATGACTTTCTTGGTTATCTCCACATTGCTGAAATTACCTTGATGTGAAGTTAGTGACATTTTTTTAGTAGTGCTCTTATTGTACCTTTTGGGTAAACCGAAAACACTACAAACTTTGTGAAAAACCATGAGACAAACCGGGGCTACTTTCAAACCAATTCAACCTGTTCAATCAATAAATATGGGAGCACCGGATGAATTGCTAGTAAATGATGTTTGGTGTGTAAGTGGGTGCCAGCAACAAAAGCATGCTTGGATGTGGACAATTAATGTAACTTGACTACACTATGCAGAAGAGAACAAGACTGCAGCCCGGCATGTGACCCACGCCGATTCAAATTGATGGCCTGCAGTCTCTGCAAAGGTGGAAAACTGAACAGTCTCAACAACTTTACTGACAGGCGAACAGTCACAGCAATGGTAATTTTAAAACGCCTAAATTGGACAGGTGGAAGCTTCCAATAGGATGTTTTCTTTTCTCAAAGCGGTTTAATTAAAGGTTATCTCTGGATTTGGGAGGCAGTTATGTATACAGACAGTTTCGAAATTTGAAAAATCAAATCAAGCGAGATTCGAGGACGCCGGTTCAGTTCTACGATTTGAAAAGATTCTAGGGTTTCTGCAGTATAAAGAGGAGACGACTGAACGAAACGCCACATTGCAATCAATCATCTTCCCTCAGAAAGCACCCGCCTTTGAAACCATAGTCCTCTGTTCTCTGTCATCTAACTCTATGGCAGCCGCAAGCAACCTCTCTAAAGTCGAAGTCGCCGCCATGATTGCCGCACTAAAGGAAAGCGGTGTGAATGTTGAAAACATTCTGGTAAGAAATCTGAGACTAAAACCGCCTCCACAGACTCAGTACAGTTTTTGACAGACGCTGCAAACGAAGCCACCTCTCTGAAAAGGAAGGCAAGTGCTGTTGAAGGGTCAGGTAGCAAGCGCATGAAACCTACACCTGGAAAAACTCCTGTCCGGAAGAGCGGACGAACCAGAAAGGCTCAAGTCCCAGTGGTGAAAAAGGAACAGTCGGTACCCGAGGCAGAAGAGGAGGAGCTCCTGAAAGGAAGGGTAGTGATACCAGAGGTGACTGTTAATAGAGAATTCATGGCCCGGCACCAGTTAGTAGAAGTGAGTGACATTCTAATCGCTCAAGGCAGGGACCACCTCTTCCGAGAGGAGGTTCTGGTGGACGAAAACAAGGTCAGGGAGTTCTACTCGAAATTCAAGCTGGAAGAGATGCATGGAATGCCAATGGCCACGTTCGTTATCAGATGAGTGGGGCAGGTCTTCACTTACAGAGAACTGGCCAATCTGTTGGACGCTCCTGCTGATGGATATGATGAGTATATAAAGGGTATCTGGCCTGAGTCCGTAGCAAAAGGTGAGGTGATCAGGAGAGTGGGGGAGGATCCCTCAAACGTATCTCACCAGGGGAAAGCTGCTAGGTTGAGTCTGGTCAATCGGATCCTCCACAAGCTCATCTACACATCGGTAACTCCACGTGCACAGAAGCATGAAGTTGTAAATTTCGAAGACTTTTTCTTGCTCGACAAGCTCAAGGGACAGAATCAGATCAACTTCCCAATGCTGATCTTCAAGCACATGGAGCGAGCAGCCAGCAGTAAGTCCCACGGACTGCCATACCCTGGAATCGTCAAGAAAATCCTTGTTCATCTTGGAATCTATAGTCCAGAAACAGAGAATGAGTTGTCCTCTGCTTTGGGGGAGCAGACAATCGCTAGCTTTAATTGGAAGTTCGAGGAGGGGACCGGATGGCAGAACGACCAGTATGTTCCTGCTCCAGCTCAAATAGAGGCACCTCTTGAGGTTGATCCACTAGACCTGTAACAAGCACGTCCAGCTGTGGAGTCACCGGCTGTGATAAAGGCTGATGGATCATAAGTGTATGAATCATAAACACAGTTAAACCCACCAAATTAGACTCTTTGTCTATTTAACTTTTGCTTGTTAGTTCCGATATTTATCTACATGGTATTTTGAAGTCTAGAGAGAATACAGGCTAAGGAGGAGTTTTAAAGCTGAAAATGAATTACGAGTCATTCCAGGTTACGACCAAATTCTGACTTTCAAGAACCGGACGTGAAATCACTCAAAACAAGTCCAACCGGAGGGCAACCAGAGTCAGACCGGAGCTGAAAGGACCGATGGCTTTTGGAAAAGATCACAAAATGCACTCCACCACTCACCCTCCTCCACCTAGCCGGCGGCTAAGCTCATCACCTCTCCCCTTCCTCCATGTGGCCGGCGGCTTTCCTCCATGGTGACTCACCCCGATGGCTTTTGAAGCCTCCTCCCATCTCTTGCCAAGTGGATGCTTCTCCTCCACACTCTTGCCTCCCCTTAGCCTATAAATAGAGATGTCCTCCTCTTTGTAAATCATCCCATCCCACAATCACAAGTTCTTTAGAGAGATAGAGGGCTTAACCCTCTTCTCTTCACTTTCAATACACATTTTGTTATTCATTTTGGAGCTACTTTTTCTTACTTGGATCTTGCTTAGGAGCTCCTCTCCTCCACTTATTGTAGGTACAAAAGCCACGGCTTTCTCTTTCCTAACTTGTCCTTTACTTTCCGTATATATTGTTCTTACTTTAAAATTATTCTCCTTTTCGGTAGCCTTGTTCAAAGCCATGGTTTGCTTGTATTCCTTGACATGAATACAAGTAGCTAAAGCTTGTATTCGGTAGAGGGAGTATTTATATCATAAACCGTTCTAGACTCTATGCTTAATGCTACTTAGTGTTTCAAAACTTGTTCTATGTGCCATATATTAGGTCAGAACTTCCAAGGTTGAGTGGATGCTTGAAATGGCAAAACTCTTTCGTGGGGTTCGTGAACATACTCGGGTAAGTGGATGCTTGAAATGGCAAAGCTTATCTGAGGAGTTCGACCTCTTTAAAACACCATTTGGATTGATCGGAAATGATTGATCAAATGGATGCACATAGGCTAGTATACCTTGAAATGGGGTGCTAGTCTAAATAGAACAAGTGCTCTATGACCTTGAAATGGGCTAGACAGTGTGGCAAATCAAGTGCTTGAAATGGCCTTGATACACTTTTGAACACTTAGTATGATCATTAGAGGTCAATGATGAACGATGATATGATATGAAACCCCTAAACCGAATCCTTTCCTTACAGTCCATTATCAACTGTTGTAATTTACTTTCAATTCTCAAAGCACACTCAAACCCAACCCCAATCGCATTTAATTTACGCATAAGCTTCATTAAAGAACAACTAATCCACCAATTCCCTTGGGTTCGACCCCTACTTACCACTTGCTACCCAGTAGTGAAGTCGCGAGTAGCGGAGATATAAATTTATTTTTGCACAGAGAACATCGCACCTTAACGACAGTGCGGTGGGCTCCGTCAAAATTGGCGCCGTTGCCGGGGAATTGGATTTATAAAATAGAATAGTTGTTCTTTTTATTTTTTTTTCTTGCAATCCACCATGTCATTGTACTATGAAAACGAGCCTTGGAACGATGAGGAGTTTTCCCCACCATCTTTCGAACTTGAAGTCCGCGAGAAGATCAACAACATAGAGCAATCCCGGGACGAAACTTTGGACGAGTACTTATGGTACTTCGATTCCCTTGTAACGAGCTGCCCGCACCATGGATTCACCAACCACGATCTTCTTCAAAGGTTTCTCAATGGGATGATGCCACAAGAGTGGAATTGGCTTAATGACGCGGCAGGAGGTTCGGTAAATAACTTAAACATGGATGATCTTTGGAAATTGATAAACGATTTGGCCGCGAGGTCAAGACCAAGAGAAGATTAGGCCAAGCTACTCGAGGACGTTATAACGGAGCTGGCATCTAGCAACCAGTAGTTGGCTAACATGGTACACCAAATCCAGGTCGAAAGCGACGAATCATGGGTGGCTCAAAAAGAAACATCAAACCAGCTCTGGGACCTCATTAACAAGCTGCCCAAATCAGTACCGGTACACATTTCCGAAATGCCCGAGGAAGCCCAGGTCCACATTGCCGAGTCACTCGAGGACAAGGAGGAAGAATTGGCAGCTAGCATCCAGCAAATGAGTGCCCCAATACACCAAGACGAGGTCAAAAATGAGGAATTCTGGGCGGCTACACAACTGATCTGGGACCGCATTGCCAAACTGCCCAAATCAATTTCGGTCCTAACTGAAGAGTTGCCCGAGACATACCCAGACCTCAGTGCCGAACTACCCAAAACAGACCCGGACCTCAGTATGATTGCCCCCGGAGACCATATGAATGACGAGGATGAGGACCCATGGTTGCCTGAAGAAGAACTCCATTCAGATTATCCCTGGGAGTTAGAAGAAGAACAGCCCAAATCAGGCCCGGTCCTTATCACCAATCCATCCGAGGAAATCACAGTCCTAACTGCCGAGCCAACAGAAGTCCTGAACCTCACTACCGAAGCGGCCGAAGAAATCAAGCCAGGCCCGGTCCTTGCGCTCGAAGCACCCGAGGAAGTCCCGGACCTCATTGCCGAACTGTCCGAGAAAGACCTAGCCCTCACTGTCGGAGCACCTGAAACAGACCCAGTCCTCATGGTCAAAGTGCCCCAACTTAACCCTTCGTGTTTTATGCCGATCATAGCCACCGAAGATCATATAATCAATAATGATGAGGTGCAAGGGGAGTTAGAGGAGGAGCATGAGCCAAAAAAGCCGACAAAGGAACTCTCACTCGTAACAAGCCAAGGAAAACCGCCTGAAAACTCACTCGTTCCAAGACAACCATCCATCACTGCCATAATGAAGAGGATTGGCAGAGGCGCATGCTTAATGTCGCCTACATTTAATGGCACAAAACCAAACTTCCAAACTCGCAAAGGTGCCAACTATTCAAACATGAAGAAGCGGCAAAGACATGGGCCGAAAGAATGGAAACCCGGAAGGAGTAACAAGCGAGCACGACTCATTGGACCAGCACCTATGGTCAATGAAGCCTCACCCTCTTGGAGCAAAAGAGCAGCCGAGAAGAAATTCGACCTCACACGCCCATGGGACCCGACCTTATGATCCAGGAATGAGGTACTGTCGAGCTAACGACGTTAAACAAATGCACTGGTCGGGAGGTAACCCGACACCTATCTTACTTTCAGTCATTTAATTTCTGTCATTTAGTTTTTTCATTCTCACCTTTTCTGTAAATATTTGCTTGCATGACTTTTGAACTAATCCGTGCTGTGAGGCACGCCTTCGTTCAAAAGTGTGGGGTGAGAACCGCCTTTGTACATAGTTAATTAACATGCTTTTTCTTTTTCTTTTTCTTTTCCCTTAATATTATCTTTTTGAAAATATGAACTTGAGAATGTGAAAAAGATAGATCTAAATTCATGCATTTACCTTGTGAAAATTCAACTGTTTAAAAACTTAGGATGTAACTTCTCATTTGTCCCTTTGTGCTGAGATATACAGGGGATGTGGAGTTGACATAAACTGCCCTAGAGAGGCTTGGCAAGCACTCGAAGGATCGAATCTAACTATATGGTTTTCGAAGTCAGTTGAGGCTGCACTTCGGGTTTCAGTAAAGATTGAAGTCATCTCCGCCGTGCAGCGTTTATGCAAGAGGCGGGACGGGAATCAAACCGTCCTATCTCTAGTCCTAGTAGCCGGGAAAATAGATGAGCGACCCTCATCTTGACCCGCGCGAAACGGCGAGGATGAGAAAGAGCGGGGAGGTATTTCCATATGCTCGCGGGCGACGATTAGACCTCCCAAAAAGGCTGAGAAAATGGACTAGCAAGTCACAAAGAAGCAAAAGCTCAAACAAGCTAATCAAAGGCCAAATGCCAAAATTGTGAAGGTTTTAACCGAACAAAAGTGAAGAAACTCCAACTCAATATCAAAGGCCAAAGGCCAATTCACTACAGAAGCTGTCCCTCGCCAAAAAGAAATCAAAATGCTCAACTCAGTGAAACCTGAACCGAATCACGTGCTAGAGAAAGCTACAAGGAAACCATATAGTGCGAGTCGATCCCGAGAATGCAGTCCAGGAGCCTGAAAAGGGCTATCTCCCGAAACATCCAAATTAATTTGCATCTCGGCGCGAAGGTACAAGTATCAAGTTTCTTCTAAGTATTTACACGGTTTAGTTTGGTAATAAGTAAGTAATGCATGAATTAAGATAAATCTAGTCCCACAGTCTCACTTTCATATTTAAAAGTTTACTTTGATTGTGTTCCGCCCTTAATAGCATTGTTCGGGACGAACAACTAAAAGTGTGGGGTGATCTGATGGACCATAATTGTATGAATCATAAACACAGTTAAACCCACCAAATTAGACTCTTTGTCTATTTAACTTTGGCTTGTTAGTTCCGATATTTATCTACAGGGTATTTTGAAGTCTAGAGAGAATACAGGCTAAGGAGGAGTTTTAAAGCTGAAAATGAATTACGAGTCATTCCAGGTCACGACCAAATTCTGACTTTCAAGAACCGGACGTGGAATCACTCAAAACAAGTCCAACCGAAGGGCAACCAGAGTCAGACCGGAGCTGAAAGGACCGATGGCTTTTGGAAAATATCACAAAACGCACTCCACCACTCACCCTCCTCCACCTAGTCGGCGGCTAAGCTCATCACCTCTCCCCTTCCTCCATGTGGCCGGCGGCTTTCCTCCATGGTGACTCACCCCGATGGCTTTTGAAGCCTCCTCCCATCTCTTGCCAAGTGGATGCTTCTCCTCCACACCCTTGCCTCCCCTTAGCCTATAAATAGAGATGCCCTCCTCTTTGTAAATCATCCCATCCCACAATCACAAGTTCTTTAGAGAGATAGAGGGCTTAACCCTCTTCTCTTCACTTTCAATTTCACATTTTGTTATTCATTTTGGAGCTACTTTTTATTGCTTGGATCTTGCTTAGGAGCTCCTCTCCTCCACTTATTGTAGGTACAAAAGCCACGGCTTTCTCTTTCCTGACTTGTCCTTTACTTTCCGTATATATTGTTCTTACTTTAAAGTTATTCTCCTTTTCGGTATCCTTGTTCAAAGCCATGGTTTGCTTGTATTCCTTGACATGAATACAAGTAGCTAAAGCTTGTATTCGGTAGAGGGAGTATTTATATCATAAACCGTTCTAGACTCTATGCTTAATGCTACTTAGTGTTTCAAAACTTGTTCTATGTGCCACATATTAGGTCAGAACTTCCAAGGTTGAGTGGATGCTTGAAATGGCAAAACTCTTCCGTGGGGTTCGTGAACATACTCGGGTAAGTGGATGCTTGAAATGGAAAAGCTTATCTGAGGAGTTCGACCTCTTTAAAACACCATTTGGATTGATCGGAAATGATTGATCAAATGGATGCATATAGGCTAGTATACCTAATGGGGTGCTAGTCTAAATAGAACAAGTGCTCTATGACCTTGAAATGGGCTAGATAGTGTGGCAAATCAAGTGCTTGAAATGGCCTTGATACACTTTTGAACACTTAGTATGATCATTAGAGGTCAATGATGAACGATGATATGATATGAAACCCCTAAACCGAATCCTTTCCTTACAGTCTATTATCAACTGTTGTAATTTACTTTCAGTTCTCAAAGCACACTCAAACCCAACCCCAATCGCATTTAATTTATGCATAAGCTTCATTAAAGAACAACTAATCCACCAATTCCCTTGGGTTCGACCCCTACTTAGCACTTGCTACCCAGTAGTGAAGTCGCGAGTAGCGGAGATATAAATTTATTTTTGCACAGAGAACATCGCACCTTAACGACAGTGCGGTGGGCTCCGTCAGAGGCCTTAAGGAGTTTGTGTGGAAAAAATGGATGTGTTGTATGTGAAGGTGGCTCGTATTGAGTCGATGGTTGAGAAGGAATCTGCAGGGACTGAGGTTGGATGGGTGAGCGAAGTGCGCTCCAAGATGGAGACTCTTGAGTCACTACCTACCCTGCTGAAGGAGATTGAAGAGTCGGCAAAAATCAACATGGTGCATGGAACTCAGATAAGGGAAGAGTTGGGGGAGCTAAACCGTCAGCTCAGATACGTGGGGACAGAACTGGTGGAACAGTTGAAGTCATTGGTGAAAGAGTAGCCTGGGTTACGTCTCATGGTTGTCCCCCCTTTTTTTTAAATCCCTACCTCATCATCCCTATGTTTTTTTGTGTGACTTTCTTCCTTCGTTATCATGCTCTATTTTTGGTTGATGATATTTTCATTTTCTGCTTGCTGGGTGTACCTTTCCGAGACCCTCTTTCACCTTAGTTAATGAAATTTGCAGTTCCTTTTCATTACATGAGCATATTAACTTGTGATCTTTTTAATGATGCTAAAAGGGGGAAGATAACATGATTGCACTACTTGAGGGGGAAGTCACTACTGAAATTCAAATCTAATGCCTATCTAAGGGGGAACTGTTGTGAGTTCGTGGATGTGTCTGTCTAACAGAACCTGATTAAAAATCTATCTGCTGGACTAATGATGATTTGCATTTCATGTGATGGATTTCTGTTTTATTTGGAGAAGTGTTTGTCATCATCAAAAAGGGGAAATTTGTTGAAACTCATAGGTTTTTATGATCACAAACACTTAGTTAATATTCTATCTAAGTGTGCAGAAATCCATCTAATAGATCGAAGATAGATTGAAGATCGAACTACCACAAGACAGTTGAATTAATATCATCCTAAAGGTCAGACGTGGCAAGTTCTATGAAATGAAGAGACAAATAAGGGGAAGGTTCTAGAAGCTGTCTTGTCTCATGAGAAACCCAGCGGGTTTGTAAAGTTCATATGGGCCAGGCTATTGGGCCCGATTGTCAAGAAACGGAAGCTCAATAAATAGACCTAGGGTTTGACAAATGTCAAGTGGCGATTCCAGAGAAAAGAACGGCGGAGTGTTCTAGAGAGAAGAACGAAGCTACTGCTTTGAAGAGCAAAGCTTGCTGTAATCGCACACACACACGGAGGTTTGAAGTTGAAACGGTTGCTTCATCGGATTGAGTAGATGTCATCAAATAGAGTCTGCATAGTAGACCTAGTTTGTAAACCCTACAAGAATATCGGAATATAAAGCAATCGATTTCACAAATCCGTTCAGAGGAATCTGGAAGGTAGTGATTTTCACATTATCACTGTTGTGATAAGGTTTCCACTCTACATCTGTGTGTAGTATTGTTCAGTCATTTACATTCCTGCATCATTATTCCGCTGATATCTGAATATCAGACGAGAATCCAAATCTGAAACTTCCGTCTGATAGATTGCTAACACTAATCGATCCAACACCAGGACACTTATCTGAAGAGGTACGGACTGCAAACATGTGAAAGAAAAAAAAAAGTGGAATGACGGAAGGGACAAGCAAGAGGAGTGGAGGGAGGGTAGAAAAAAACGGGAAGGTTTAGGGTTGATTACGATGCAAAACTTGGTCGAAGAGGGTTTGGATGCGGTGTTAACAATGGATGTGTCGGTTAGTTTCCAAGTCCAACGCTGACCAAATAGCAGTTGCGGGCATAAATGTGATACGTGTCCATCATTACGTTAGTTCACATCATTAGTGCTCAACATTACCTGACTCTAGCTAGCCCTATTCGCTATGCTCTCTACATCCTCCTATACTGTCTTTCATTATAATAAATTCAAAGTGACAAATCAAAATTTTGCATAATTCAGTTACTAGTTTCAATCACATGACAATTCTTTTTTTTTTTTTGATACAAATCACATGACAATTCAAACAATAATTTTAAATATTTGTATTCTTTTATATTTATATCAATTTAATATCAAAACTTTATCATTTTAACATGGCTGTAACCAGGTTTGATTATACTGATTCTTAATCCTCGTTTCCAAATTAAAATTTTCACTAATAAAAATCTGGCCTCCTAATCCTAACTATCCTTTTTCAAAATAATATTAGTCAGATAATGTCAAGATCAGGTACAAAGTTAATTTTTGGTACAAAATATAAAATTCGTCAAAATCATTTTATAGTTCGTCAGTTTATTTTATAGTTCGTCACTTTCGAGCGAAAAATAAAAAAGACAATATAGTTCGTCAGTTTCATTTTATTATTCGTCACCAAGAAAAACACCAATAATCAAGATTTAATTTCATCTATTCAAATCACAAGCAAAGACAATCATTAATTTGTATTTTATACAAAAAAAAATTAATTTTTTAGCTGATCGTTTTCTTAGCCAGATATTTATAATACAGTATACAATCTAAAAATTAAAATATAAAGAAATTTCACTTTCAAACTTCACATGCTGCATTTCCATTTTCGCATACCTTGCCAGACTGCTTTCTCTGACTCCTTCCATCCACTATCATCATATCTATTTATTTATTGATTTTAATTAATTTTCATTTACTTCGATATGTATTACTATTTCTTGTTCTTCTCACCACTTCCCACATTTTTATTTAAAATAAAAAAAAAGGAAAAAAATATAATCCCATCTGCTTTCATCATCTTCTGCTACCTCTTCCCCAACTTCTTCTTTCTTCTCCATCTTCCCCAACTTCAACAAAGCTTCAACCCCACCACCACAGCAGCGCCCACAACCCTTTAATTCAATCCCGCCCGGCTGTCAGCTGCTACAATAAAGATCCAATTTTGAAACCGATTACCCAACCGTTCTCATCCCTCGGTCCCCATTCCACTCCGCAATTAAAGTTTCCCCCTTTTGCTTCTTTCCTTTTTCAATTCCTTCCGTGAACTAGGGTTTCTGATTTGGTATCTGGTCTTCGGCTCATTGGCTGGGGTTTTGTGTTTCGAGGCTGTTTGGAAGTGATTGTTTACAGGCGGCTTTTACTTTTATCTGATCTGGATTGGATCGGTTGGATCTCTTTGCTACTGTTTGGGGATTAGGGTTTCGTCGGTCGGTGAAGGGCTCCGTCTTCGTGAGGGGCTCGTGGCTGACGAGGAGAAAGGGAAGATATAGAACGGGATCGAGGTGAGATTTGACTTGCTGGCTTTGCTTGAGTATTTGTTTAATGGACCCACTTTAACGAGGACTGTTTTTGATGGATTGATATATCAACTGCTTCTGTCGGTTGTTTCAGTTTTTTTAACTCGTGTCTTAATTTGGTTTAGTTTTCAGCTTAGCCTTTTTTGTTTGTTGGGATTCCAGTGACCTAGGATTCATTTAGACTTGGATTGATTGAGATTTTAGGTATGTGTCTTCATTGATTGATTAGGTTTTTTAATTTGGTTTTGCAGATTGCTGTTGAGGGGTTGAAAAGAGGTTCCATTGAGGTGATTAGAATTTGGATGATTGATTGAAGGAGATTGGATTTTGAGTTCTCGTGCGTGTAAACATGGCTAGTCTTGATGTCTCAAGATACGCTCACAGCCCTGCACACAAGGCTATTGCCATGAAAGATTATTCTGGGCTCAAAAAGATATTAGCAGGGCTACCTCGTCTTCGTGATCCAGCTGAGATTAATAACGAGGCAACTTCTATCGCCGAGGAAGAAAAGGCTGATGCCATCTCTGCAGTGATTGATAGGCGTGATGTTCCTAATAGAGATACTCCATTGCACTTGGCTGTTAAACTTGGGGATGAGACTGCCACAGAGATGCTTATGATTGCGGGGGCTGACTGGAGCTTGCAGAACGAGCATGGCTGGAGTGCGCTTCAGGAAGCGATTTGTAGTAGGGAAGAATCTATTGCTATGACTATAGTCAGGCACTATCAACCTTTAGCTTGGGCAAAATGGTGTCGCAGGCTGCCTCGCCTGGTTGCAGCAATGAGAAGGATGAGGGACTTTTACATGGAAATTAATTTCAACTTTGAGAGCTCTGTGATTCCATTTATTTCAAGGATTGCTCCATCTGATACATACAAAATTTGGAAAAGGGGTGCAAACTTGAGAGCGGATATGACCTTGGCAGGTTTTGATGGTTTAAAGATTCAGCGTGCTGATCAAACCATTCTTTTCCTTGGAGATGGATCAGAAGATGGGAAGATTCCACCTGGTTCTCTGTGCATGATATCTCACAAGGATAAAGAGATAATGAATACATTGGATGGTGCTGGAGCTCCTCCTACAGAAGCAGAAATCAAACATGAAGTGGCCTCAATGTCAAAAACTAATATATTCAGGCCTGGAATTGATGTCACTCAGGCGGTTCTTTTACCACAGTTGACTTGGAGACGTCAGGAAAAAACAGAAACTGTAGGACCTTGGAAAACTAAAGTATATGATATGCATAATGTTGTTGTGAGCATTAAATCTCGAAGGGTCCCTGGGGCCATGACAGATGATGAGTTATTCAACTCTTGTAATGACAATGAAACTGAGAGCGAGGAGCTTGATGACATCTTGACCGAGGAAGAAAGAAAGCAACTTGAAGTTGCTATGAAACTGGACACATCAGATCTAAACCATGAAAATGGTGACACGGTTATTGGACATCGACATAGTTGCTATGAGCATACAGATATCCCAATCGAAGGTGTCACTAGTTACAAAAATGGGGAAGTAAAACAAGAAAAGAAAGGATGGTTTGGTGGTTGGAGGAAAAGGGATCAAAAGGGTGATGTTGATAAGAAGGTTATACCACCTAGAAGCTCCCTTTCCGTTGATGACAAGGTTAGTGACCTATTGAATGATTCTCCATCCAGAAGCCAGAGGAAATCTGGAAGACACCATTCAGAGGTTTCCCAAGTGGATGATAATACAAGAAGAAAAGACTCTAAAGCATCTTCATCAACGAATACTGACGTTGAAACCCGTCGTAAGGATGGAAGCCGTGAAAATGAGTATAAGAAAGGACTAAGGCCTATTCTATGGCTTTCTCCAGATTTCCCACTACGAACAGAAGAGCTCTTGCCATTGCTGGACATCTTAGCCAATAAGGTGAAAGCAATTCGTCGTCTAAGGGAACTGCTGACAACAAAGCTTCCAATGGGGACCTTTCCTGTTAAGGTATGTTGCATTATAGAGCTTAGTATGATTCTGCAAAGTTTGCTGCTGTATCTCTTTTTCCTTTTTTTATGGACTCTGCAGTATCATATTAGCATTGCTCAATAGTATCTAAATTTTGACGTTTAGGTATTTTAGCTGTCCATTTAACAGTTTGCTCTTTCTTTATGTACTAAGTATTCAGAATCAAAAATTTACCAAGGAGATCAGTAGAACAAGGGTAGAATGTCAAACTCAAACTGATCAATATCTAGTATCTTTGTCTTTTAAATATTGATAAATAAGATCTACCTTATACCTATAGAAAAAAAACAGGTATTCAAAAGTTGGACTATCAAAAAAAAAAGTTGGACTATGCTGTCAATGTTCTGTTAAGCTTCTTGAATTCCCCTCATCACGTGCCATCATGACAAATACAATTTATGCATCTGTAAGAAATGAGGATGATTATTTACGGGTTAATTTTATTTTTTCTAATGATATTCATCATCTGAATTATGTGCCATTGATTTAATTGAAATTGCTCTAATTATTTGAGCTTCAAAGCACAGATCGTCATTATCTTCAGTTGATCTAGCTATCAGATTGCTATCGCGTGGGCCTTTTTTTCTCAGTTATTACTTATTACCTGCCTTTGTCATATCCCTGATACGATTTTCAAGTTTTTAGCATCGATTGCAAATATGAAAATTTTGCTGGACTTGAAGCATAATCGAATCTAATGTAAAATTGGTTACTGGTGCCTTTTGTTCATGATGGATCATAAAGGCGTAAATACTGATGATTTGTCCATGTTCTGAAGTATGATGGATAAGAATATAAGCAGTGTAATTGAATGCTTCAGTTGATGGAGTTAGGGATATTATTATTATTGTAATTTATGATTTCAGTGTGCTTGTTTGATTTTTTTTTAAGTTGTTAGTATGCTGATTGTTATGACAAAACATGCATGATATTTGTGAAGCCCTGCAGTGGCTGTGAATTGTCCTATATGTGCTGGTCTAAATTGATGCTTACTTTGATTTCAGGTTGCTATCCCGGTTGTTCCCACTATTCGAGTCCTTGTAACATTCACCAAATTCGAAGAGCTTGAACCAGTAGATGAATTTGCCACCCCGCCAACAAGCCCCACCACTGTTCGAGAGAGCCCTAGAGATCCGTCATCACATCCTTCTACCTCCTCCTCATCCTCGTCATGGTTTGGCTGGATAAAAGCGCCATACCACCGCTCCAGCTCCTTCAATGGTTGTACATCCAGCCGGATAGAAAACGTGCAAGACCCATTTGAGATCCCGCGCGATTACAAATGGATCACAGCTGATGAAAAGAGGAAGAAAATGCAAGAGAAGAACAAATCTAAAAAGGGCAAAAATCATCAACAGCAGCGAAATGCTGCTGCTGGGGGACACGAGTGACAGTAATGAATACCAAAAAAGAAGGTACAAAATGACAAGTTACCATATGATTGGGGGTTTCAGGATATAAGAATCAAATGAAATTGTTGGATGGTATATTTGTGTAGCAAGCAGCTGTATTTGCAAAATTAATATTTCACCAGAATATAATTGCTGCATTCTCATGAATCTTCCTTGCATTTAATTAACCTTCTTGTTGCATGTGGAGTTGTAGTTGGATTGGTTCAATCATTGGCTTTGTAACCAATTGGTCATGAGTTCAATCCTCTCATAATGCACCATTCCCATCAATATTTGGTGAGGAATTTCCTCCCTTCACAGGATGTGCTTCCCTTCCTTCACCAGAGGTGCTTTCCTCCCCTCGTAGGAGGTGTTTCCTTCCCTTTGTAGGAAGTGTCCAAGATGGCTTCGCCTTCGCCACGGTACTTGAGAATGCTTCGACATGAGCAAGGCAACTGTTCGAAGATTTGCTTCCGAAAGTGGATGAGTCAAAGACGCCGCAAGGCTTGTGCTTCAATGAATTTAAATGTATTAGATTAGCTTGAGAATTTCAATAGTCTTGTACAATACTTGTAAACATTCCCATCAAAAAAAATTAACCTTCTTGTTATTTAACTTGCTTTTTTCCTTGCATAATTGCCGATATTTATTGACCGAGAACTCAGCCAAAATCCCCCAGTATCTGTCACTTGGTTGGTTGGTTGAAATGTTTCAGAGGAAGTTTGCTTGCAGTTGACCTATTGCAAGAGCCTAAAAGGTTATTAATTCTTGGCATCAACCAGTGATTATCTACCATATATATTGTTTTGTTGGATTTTCACTGAATTACTGATCTGTCCATGCTTTTTTCTATCTGTTTATAGTTAAAGCTGTGTTACCAAGTGTTCCTGGCTTGGTTACACTATATTTATTTACTTTTTTTTTGAGTTAATAATTATTTACTTTTTTTTTGAGTTAATATTTATTTACTTTGTGCGCCGGACTATACGTGTAGTGTAAGGAGGAACGATTGTCATTAGAGAACTGGACTAAGTTTGAAGATTGTAATAACACTGGTGAGACTACTAAAGTGCTTCTAGTTATTATTCTATAATCTAGGGGGCGTTCAAGTGTTACACTCCCTTCACGAATCTCATCCGTAGGATGAGATTCATCCAAGCATCCACATGGCGCCACCTCAAAAGCATGGGGCTTGGACATGTGACATGCATGTGCCATGAATAGTGGCTTACGTGACGCGTTTTGATTGGCTGGAGGTGTAACATTTGAACGCCCATCCTATAATCTATATCATAAATACTGAAATGTATATTGTTCTTTTGACAAGTTCAAACAACCCCAGTCCCAAGTGCTTATGTTTTGTTTTTACTGCTTACTTTTATGTGAAATAAAATACACTAGTAGATATTGGTGTTGGAAATTAAAATACAAAAAATGCAGCAATTAAAAATCTTATGGGGTGAGAGAGGCTCGAACTCTCGACCTCAGGATTACTCAGAGCTATGAGACCTACGCGCTAGCCAACTGCGCCACCACCCCTTTTGGTTTTGTATTAGTTTAGTTGAGTTAATTAGTTAATTCAAAAACATGGTAACCAAAATAAGTAACTGTTTACTGTGGTTCCATTTAATAATGTGGGGTGGGTGAGTTGGAATTTATGATAATTATTTTATAGTTGAACCAAATAGAAACCGAAGTCAGTAGTAGTTTAGGCAGCATTTCTTTCCCTGTCAATGTTGACAGCCTAAACAAGACATATTTGAATCTGACAAACTCAAAAAAATTAATAATTTATTTATGATGTTTAGTCAGTTTTCTCAATGATATGTGAGGTTCATTCAGATTAGCTAGTACTTTGTACTTTATTTAAGTCATCTGGATATGAAATATACTCAAACAGAATCCATCATTATTTAATTATTTCAAACAGAATCCATCATTATTTAATTATATGTTTTAAGTGTATGGTTAGTGGATGGGATGGGGATGCTCAAGTTTGATCTTAATATTCTTATCATCATCAATTTTAAACAAAAATCTTCACAGGGATGATAATCTCACTGACACTGTCTATGAAAACGTTAGTATAAAGTAGTACTATATAGTATAGCCCAGTTTGAGGGCATAAAGAAGCGGACATTGTGTGGTCCAGATTGGCTGGCCGGCACCGAAAAGTCACATAGGGCTGGTCATATAGGCTATAGCATATCACCTAAAACGATTCGATCGGAGTAGTGGATTCGAACCGTTATAAGCGTAGCCTGTTCTAACTGTCTCATGTCACCATCATCCACAAGGTCACAACAATCTAAAATCTATCACAAAAGAACATAGTAGATTGGTGACATGATAGCTAGTAGACTAGCTTATCAAGCTAGCATAAGTACTACTCTCACTCGATGTTGAATAATACACCTTCAGAATTCAGGGCGTTACGTACACCTCACTTACAAAATCGTAATGTCATCGTTAGGAGTAAGCAGGACAAAGACACACAGGATCGTCCCTCCATTCGAATACCGCTCACAGTCACCCACCTTTGAGGTTCGGCTTGAATACGTACCATCAGTAACGATCCGACCGGAGTAGTCGATCCAAGCCGTTATAAGCGTAGTATGTCCTAACTGTCTCATTTCACCACCCTCCACTAGGTCACCATAACCTAGAGTCTATCATAAAACACCATGATAGATTGATGACATGATAGCCGATAGATTAACTTATCACCTAACATAAGTAATGGTCCCATTCAATGTGAAACAATTCACATTCAGAATTCGGATCGTTACATGCATCATCTTTCCTTTTGGTGGCTGCCATTGGATTTAGAAAGACAGGAAAATAAATAAATTGAATTGATCAGTCTTGGTCGGCAACTATACGGCCAAGGCAAAGGGTATGTTATAAACTACATCCCTCTCCCTCTCTCTCTATCTACTAGCTTAATTAGTATAATCAATTTTGGCAGTAAAATAATGTATTTTACTCGCAACATATTATTTCATAATAATGTTTTTATTGAAACGACCAATACTGTATTTTAATAATGTGTTTTATCGAAATAATGCCGTTTACATCGAATTATTTTTCATTTTATTCCCTATTAATATTGTTAGGATCGTGGTTAGATAGTCAAAGACTTAAGTTCGAATAGTCAGAGACTTAACTAAGTTCGGGACTGTTAGGAACCTAACTTAGTATGCAGGTAATTACTCTAATTAAGTACGCAGCGGAATAAACTTAAATAGCTTTTATTACTATTTAATCTGTACGCTCAATGGGTACAAAACTTTGCCTATTCAGTATAAATATAATCTGGATTTACACAAGCAATCTGACTACTTCCCTGACTGTCTCGTCGACGTCCCGTAGTCTTGGCACCTCCGTGATTCTCCAACACGGATCAGCAACAGCTCCGATCTCTTGAATATATCTCGCACAGCTAGCTCAATATTCACTCGGATGTATATGTCAGGCGCTAGGTTCCTGACTACACTTCCCTGCGGAGTTCTCGACTTCACTGTAGTCACCTCACTACCGTAGCTTTCCGGCACCGATCAAGAATAGCTTGATCTCACAGAATATCACACTCACTGGATATTCTCACTGGGAACCCCCACTTGGAAAGCACTCACGGATATTGTAGATGCATTACCGTATATGGTAAATGCACCGGCCCTCTTACGAATATCGTAAAGACGCGCTGATGTGAATGGAGCTCCTGGACTTATATATGTTCTTGAGTAACCGTCAGGTAACTGCCAGGTAACTGTCAGGTAACTGCCCAGATCATGTGATGTAACTGACATCCCACGATCTCCTTGATGTGTTGAGGGGGACGTGCCATCATGCCATGATGTCCTTGACTCCGGTCCTCAACCGCTTCCTCAACTGCTCCGTTGACTGGTCCTCAACTGCTCCGTGGACTTGACTCCAACTGCTCAGTTGACTTGACTGATTCTCAGGTTCTTGGTTGCTCGGAGACTTCCACAGGTACTTGAGTTGAGGTCTGTTGACTCGACCTCAACTGCTCTGTTGACTTGACCTCAACTGCTCCGTTGACTTGACCGTTGACCAATACTCAGGTTCTTGGTTACTCGGAGACTTCCACAGGTACTCGGAGACTTCCACAGGTACTTGAGTTCAGCATCATGTTCTTGAATGCTCCAGTAAGTTCCTGACTAACAGAAACTCAAGTAAACCATTAAACTAGTTTGTCAACATCAAAAACGTGTGAGGCCAATGCCTCAACAAATATGAATCTTCACACTTACAACTAAACATCATAAGGTTTAAATTCTGTCAGGTCCAATTTGCAAATTTACTTTTTTTTTTGATGTACAATTTGCAAATTTACTTTGAAATTAGATTTCTCACATACCAAATGCCATTGAGAACTGCATTCCACACCTTATATTTTGTTAAAGATCTTCTCGAGCACAATATGTTATCAATTTTTATTAAGAATTTAAAAGCAAGTGTGGCCGAATAAAAATGGAAAAGAATTTTTCTTAAATACAGCTTAACATCCTTGCTCTCTATTAGTTTTTCATTCTTTCAAAATTTTAATTATTGTATTGTAGGATGTCCCATTTTTTTAATAAAATTTTATATATTTCTGACTCAATTTCATTTCTATTAAAAATTAAATACATAATGGGCCAGAAATGAAAACGAGAAAGAGGGACGCTGACATTAATATAATACGTAGAAGATAGCCTGTTTAAGAAAAGTGAAGGTAAAATAAAAGTGTCCCGGTTTCCATTTGGAATTTATTGTTATAAATTCGCAAAGATCAAAATATTTATTAATTATAGTAATAAAGTGACTAAGCACAAATAATAAAAAATATGTATGATATGTTTTATGTATGAATTAATCGGGTAAAAATCATTTTTATTATTATAAGAAATAAGGAATTTTCTTCCCCGCAAGATGATCTGTTAGTTAAAGAGTCCAACTTAAAGATGATTGGATCCTTACGTACCGAATTCGAATCCCATATTAATTCAATCCAGATTACTAATATCATTTGAGAGGAATAAATGTATTAACTTGCAAAATCTCAAATACTACTTTTATTCCGTCAAAGGTAATTGAGAGCTGATGTGACAGCCGATCAACGCAATCACTTGCAATCTGACAATCATCAGCAATTTCTAAATGTTCTTCATTGATAGCAGCTATTTATGTTGCCGACAGATTTTAAATACATACAAGTGCATGATAAATTGATAAAGAGGTACCCAAGAAGTCATTGGTTGCAATGTTCTAATTGAATGTCTTGAACTCTCGACCACATGTCAAAAGGTTAAAAGGTTCGGACGTACTATGTTCTATGAGATGCATCTACCCGGATATATACTACTTTGTTTGTTCCTTTCTTGGAGGACTGTAGTTGCGTATTTATAAATTATACTGTAAGTGGGTAATTTGAGATGTCTTGTGATACGTGCTTTAACATATAATTTAAATGTTTTTATATATATTGAGAGTAAAGATTAGGTCCAAAATATATTTTTGGTACAAAATGTAAAGTTTGCCAAAATTTGGTTATAATTTATTGTCGAGAAACCAAAAGTACGACATAGTTCATCATGAATAATTTATAATTACTTACCGAGAATTTAACCATAAACGAAATTTAATCTCATCCGTTCAGATGACCAAGTGAAGAACTATGATTGATTTATATTTTCTACAAAAACATATCCTTTTTAACTGATTATTTTTTCTAAGTATATATTTTTAAAAACACCTTTTTTTTCCCTCTACAAAATCAAAATATAAATATAAAAAGGAGAAGGAGAAGGAGAAGGGAAATAGAACAAATATTGAATTGTGGGTAGAGAGAAGAAAGAATAAAGAGAAGAAGAAGTTGGGAGAGAAGAGGAGGAGATGATGACAGAGGATGCCACCACCTCCCATTTGATCCTGCGCCTTCTTCTTTCTCCAAGCGCCACGCGCTCGACTTCTCTCAATAGTTTCCCTCTCTCCTAGCTAGGATCGCCATCCTCCTCCACTCTTGACTCGACCAACCAACTAAATCGACATCATCCAATCTCATCCCTCCCTCTCTTTCCATTTTGATTTGGTCTCCGCCGACTTTTCCCTCCACAAATCTCGTCCTATTCTCGTTATCCAGTGATTGCTAGAGATTCCGTTTTGTTTGTTTCAATTCGTATTTCACTTGGACTCGATTCGATTCGAGTTGATTGGATTCGTTTGATCGGACACAAGATTGTTCTGATCGTTTCGGCATCAGTGGCCGGTGTTGCTGTTGCTTATTTTCATTACAGGAGGATTTTGGGGATTAAGCGATGTGATTTCAAAATCCGTAGGGTTTAGGGGAAACTTGAATTCTTTCTTTCGTATTGCGTGTGAGAGCGGGGATGGTTAGTGGGCACTTGTTCCATACCAGAAAGCATTCATGGCCTCCCGAGGAGTACATTGTCCGTACCACTTTACAGCTGGTACCTTTCTTCCCTTTGTTTTTTTATTTAGTATATTTGAACCGCTCCCTTATTGCTTGCTGACACGAACGAGGATGATGATGCAAATATGGCATGAGTTTGTAGCTTGTCCAATTGGGTCATTGGGATTTGCTCATGTGATATTTATGATAATTATAATTTTGTAGTCCCTTTTGGAGTTTCCAACTATAATGGAAATCCTTTCTTCTCATTTTGAAGTTGCAAGCCCTCAATATTGTTTATTACTAGGAGGTGCCACCAGTTTTATTTATTATTCGTGCCTTCAGTAACTAATGCATTGTTAACTTTGTTGGCTAGCTTGATTTTGATAGTGCTGCTCCACCAGAGCAAGCCTGGAGGAGGAAACTAGACAGTCATGCAAACATTCTCAAGGAATTCACGGTTACATTTTCCGAAGCCATTAAGATGGTGAGTTCTTAGAGCATATGCACCCATGAGTAAGGAAATGCTAGGAGAGGACTTCCTCACCAAGCAATTCCTCCAAACAAATCACAAAGCTAAGTAGAAAGTTCTCTCACACATGCTCTTTGAGGATGTGTGAAAGAAATTCCTACCTAATTCTGTGCTTTGTTTGGAGAAAATGCTAGATGAGGAAGTCCTCTCCTATCATTTCCTTAATCATGGGTGCGAATGCCCTTACATCAGCGGATTCTGAAGTCAATTAGTTCGGAGGACTTTGTATAATATATGCTTACATGTCTCATGGCGTTTATCTAATATTGACTTTAGGTTCGGCTTGGTATACGTCTGTGGTCATATGTTCGTGAAGAAGCCTCTCATGGGAGGGTAATCAATCAGTCTTTTTGTTGTAAACTAGTAATTTTGGATAGCATTAAGTATGGTAATCATCAAAGTTATGAAGTACAATTGATCCTTAAAGTCAACAATATGCCATTAGTGTTCAGTTCGCTACTGAAAATTTACATATGCAACTATATAATTGTAGAAAGCACCAATAGATCCTTTCAGTCGGGAAAGCTGCAAACCATCAGCATCCCAAGGTGTTCCGCTTGGAGGGATGGGGTATGTTATGAGTTACATTTGATATTTCTTTTTCTTATATGTCTCAAACAATTCATTGTATTTTGTGCACCCTCATTTCTTGTTGCAGAAGCGGAAGTATATCTAGAGGGTTTAGAGGCGAGTTTAAGCAGTGGCAAATTATTCCTGGTATATGCGAAGCTTCTCCTATCATGGCCAATCAGTTCTCTGTAAAGCTCTTCCCTTTGCGCATTCAGTCATATACTGTTACTTGGGATAATTAAATGTGTGATCTATGTTGATTGAATTGATGTTGTTAAAAATTGTTGATTGTAATACGCTGAAAAACTTGCATGATCACGCTAATGGCATATAAAATGGGATTCTGTAACCTTAAATCACAGAACCAGAACATCATTTTTCATGCATGTGTACTCCAAAGCTTAACTAATTCCACCACATCCGGCGTTAGCCGTCCCTAAATTTGGATTTACCGTTTCAAGGTTGCCGATTATTTCTGTTGTCTGTTGATGTTTGTTGAGTTGCTGGTAATGTAGATTTAGAAGTGAAATATTTGTATTCTAGCCCATCAGGGTGTCGAGCAACCAGTCGAGGGCTAAGACATAAAACCTCCGATGCCCATGCGGTCGTGTGTGTTCGAATCTTGAGGGGGCAAAAAAAATTGTGTTCTGATTTTTGTCTTTCTTAACTGTTGACTGGGCAACACTCATCCATGTGATATAATCCTTCCTCTCCTCATCTTATTTATGATGCAGATTTTTATATCACGGGGTTTAAACAAAAAATTTGCATCAGTTCTGGCTCCTGGTCAGCATGAAGGATTGGGGTAAGGTGTTTGTGTTAGTATAATACCTCAAGTTTTGGTGTAGATGTGGATTGTATATTGGAGCTTTTGGTTTCTAGTTTTGAGCGAGTTGAAATTATAGATAAAGGTCAGAGTATAAAACTGGTGGTGTTTCTTCATTCCAATGTATAATTCAATAACAGTTCTTTCTTAATTTAGCTGCCGTGCTTCGTAATTAACTGAATTTGTAGGGTTTTGCAGCTTTACTACTGTTCTAATCCTGTCACAGGTAAGCTAGTTATTCAGGAAATTAATCCAATTATCTTACATGATGGAACAGGAAAAATAGGGATCATGGAATATCCTCGTGGGGATGGAATTTAAGTGGCCAGCATTCAACATATCATGCATTATTTCCCAGGGCTTGGACAATTTATGATGGTATTATGATCTCAGACCCTCATCCAGCAGCTTAAGCATTACATTATTACTTCCACTTAAGAAGTGGCATAATGTTTCCAGGTGAACCTGATCCGGACTTGAAGATTTCATGTCGTCAGATTTCGCCATTTATACCACATAACTACCGAGATAGCAGCCTCCCTGTATCTGTCTTCGTGTATACGGTATGTATTCATGATTGATTCAGTTTAAAAGTTCAGTGCAGAGTTCCTGTCTCACTGGCCATCTTTCTTTCTTGCAGCTAGTTAACACGGGGAAGGAAAGAGCCAAAGTTAGCCTTTTATTCACATGGGCGGTAAGCCCGACAAATGATTCTTAAATCTCTTGTGTCGAATCAGCGTTAGGCTTGTATATATGGTCTAAAGCGTTGTTTTGTATTCATAGAATTCCATTGGTGGAAATTCGCACCTGTCTGGTGATCATGTGAATGAACCATTCTTGTGAGTCCTCACATTGTTCCTGTCCTTGTTTTTTTTTCTGTTTACTTGCAGTCCCATCATGTGCCTAATACTCGTCATATCTTCTCATTTGTAGAGGCGATGATGGTGTCTCGGGAGTGCTCTTACATCACAAGTAAGTTTCCCATTCAAGTAACCAAGTGTGGATCGTTGGTCATGGTTCAGCCTAGCCTTCACAAGGCCCTGAACTCAGTGGGGATATTGTACTTTGTCTTTCCTCAACAAAAAAAATTCGAACGTTAATTGGACGGATAACATGCACAATATCGACCTAAAACTAAGAGGTCATTTTTCGTGCAAAATTTTTATCCGGAACACGTATGGGATACAATTACATCATAACAATGCAGTGACTTGAGTCCAACTCTATTTTTCGTTGTTTGGTTTATGTATGGTTTTGAATGATTGCTCAAGGTTCAATCCATAATTTGCAGAACTGCAAAGGGTCACCCTCCAGTTACTTTTGCTGTTGCTGCATGTGAAACTCAGAATGTCAATGTCACTGTTTTGCCCTGTTTTGGGGTCTCCCAAGGAAGTAATGTTACTGCTAAGGAAATGTGGGGTATCATGTCACAGGTACCTCTGTTATTTCAAAAAGTTAAATAACTAAAGTAGGAGGCACAGGTTGTTGATATAATTACGGACTGTTATTGCAATTAATAATCATTCTATTCATTTTTAAATTATTATAGAGTGATTCTGATATAGATGACTACACAAGGCATGCCAAAATATTGGTTTTTTGAAAGGAAAAAGTTTGAATTCTAGAACATATATTTTTGTAAAGTCTGACTTATTGCATGTCGTTTCGAGTCGCTTTGCACGTAACTTCATGAATCATGAATAAGAGCTTATATGAAAACTGAATTTTAGAAAAGTTACCATTTGTTTGTATTAAAAGAGCATTTTCCTTTCATGAGAAGAGAAGGAAAGGAAAAGAAATGGAGTTTTGCTAATGTGATTTTCTCTGATAAGTATATGAAATATTGAGTATGTGGGATGATACTTCACCAAACTTTCCACCAATGTTACCACCACTACATAGTCCGAGAAGAAATGATGTTATTGAAGACTTTGTGTTGGCTTCTTTCTTTCTCCAAGATGTTTTGCATTTATTCATGTGACTGTTTCAATTGGGAGTTTTCTGAGCAGTGGGAGTTGGCCATATGTATTCCAGCTCTCCACTTATGTAAATGGCCATATGTTGTATGGGCTGTGATTACCATTGCCAAATAATGATTCCATGATTTTGTCTACAGGACGGGCAATTTGATAGGGGCAATTTTAGCTCTGGTCCAAGCATGCCCTCATCTTGTGGGGAGACCTTATGTGCTGCAGTTTCTGCTTCTACATGGGTGGAACCTCATGGAAAGTGCACTGTTTCATTTTCTGTAGCATGGTCGTCCCCTAAAGTGAAATTTTCCAAGGGCGGCTCATATAACAGGTAGCTATCTATAATGAATCCTTCCTTCGTTGGCATTTATTTTGTTTATCGAGCGTCTGGTTTTTTCGTTGGATATTCTAGCTGTCCTGTGAGTTCATAATTTGAACGATTGCATTACATTGTCAATAAGAGTTTTCCCAAAGGAAGTTGAGCTCTTTAAGTTATTTTGGTCATTTAAAAAAAATTCATACTTCTCCCAAAAAGAAAAGATATCTCAAAAATCCTTTTGACAAACTCATGAGTTTGATGGCTGCCTTTCCATCACATCATGTGAATTTGTGACAACTAGGAGTGAACTTTTGTCCTTTTAAGCTTAAGGTATAAAATTATTCAACACAACCAACATGAAAGTTTGTGATTTTTTTTATGATTTACCTGTTTTACTGCAGGCGGTACACAAAATATTATGGAACTTCTGAAGGAGCTGCCCAGCATTTGGTGCATGATGCTTTGACAAGTGTGTAACTTTTGTACCATGAATCCCTGTTCCGTGTTTCGTTTTCCTTCTGCAATATAATGTCATGCTCACCTCTCTCTTTCTACTTTTATATTCCTTGGGCAAACATGTTTTTATTTTGGATTTATTTTCTTCTTTAGATTATAGACGTTGGGAGGAAGACATTGAAAAATGGCAAAACCCTATCCTACATGACGCAAGACTACCGGAATGGTAATGCTGTATATTTATGTTAGCTCATAGTGTTCTTAGTACATCATCAATATGATGGCATCACTTCACAAATAGTCGTTCATAGGCTTCACTTAGGGTGTGCAGTTGCCCACATGTATCGTTGCCCCCTGATCGAGTGACAATATTTTTTATTTTTGTAGGTATAAATTCACATTGTTCAACGAACTATACTTTTTAGTGGCTGGTGGAACGGTTTGGATTGGTAGTCATCTTTTCCCTTACATATCAACATTACAGTTTCACATGCAAATTACAATAATTGGAATATTCATTGCCTTTGATGATAAACCAATATAAGGGCTTCATGTTATCTGTTTTACTTTTTCTGTAGATATTACATAATATCTTTCATGCTTGAAGATAGACTACCATGGTGCTCTTAACTAGTGACTACTGAGATGCTTAGTATTTATGTTGCAGATTCCACCGTGTCAACTAAAGCTGTGAAAAATAGTCATAGTCCTTCACCGGCAGGTGCAAATATTAAAGTTACTTCTGCTCATGTGGATAACAGCCAAGCTACAGTTGTTGAGCAGACCATAACGTTTGATGGATCTGTTAGCAGTAACTCCGACGAAGCTGGTGAAGCACACTATTCTAGTGATTCTGATAGAGATCTTTCCAGAGTTTCCCCCGATAAGAAAGGTAGTGAATGCACCAGTGTGGACCCGTCATTGGACGTCGATGACGTCGGTCGGTTTCTTTACTTGGAAGGAGTAGAGTACATTATGTGGTGTACATATGATGTACATTTTTATGCCTCTTTTGCCCTTCTCGAGTTGTTCCCTAAGATTGAACTGAATATTCAACGAGATTTTGCAAAAGCCGTCTTATGTGAAGACGGAAGAAGAGTCAAATTTCTAGCCGAGGGGAACTGGGGAATCCGTAAGGTCAGAGGAGCTATTCCTCATGATCTTGGAATGCACGATCCATGGCACGAAATGAATGCCTACAACATACATGACACGAGTAAATGGAAGGACCTGAATCCAAAATTCGTGCTTCAGGTGTACCGAGATTTTGCAGCTACTGGTGATATGTCTTTTGGAGCTGAGGTCTGGCCTGCAGTTCGTGCTGCAATGGATTACATGGACCAGTTTGATAGGGATAACGACGGCCTCATAGAAAATGATGGATTTCCTGATCAGACATATGACACATGGACGGTGCATGGTGTTAGTGCATACTGTGGGTGCTTGTGGCTTGCTGCATTACAAGCTGCTGCTGCAATGGCGCTTGACCTGGGTGACAGGAGTTATGCAGAGAAGTGTAAGAGCAAGTTTGTGAAAGCTAAAGTATCATTTGAAGAAAAGTTGTGGAATGGCTCCTATTTCAACTACGACAGTGGGTCGAGCAGCAATAGTAAATCGATTCAAGCAGATCAACTGGCAGGGCAGTGGTACACCGCATCTTCAGGCTTGCCTCCTCTATTCGATGAAGTCAAAATCCGGAGCTCTCTTCAGAAAATATTTGATTATAATGTTATGAAAATTAAAGGAGGCAAAATGGGTGCGGTGAATGGAATGTACCCCAATGGAAAAGTGGATGATACATGCATGCAGTCACGTGAAATATGGACTGGTGTCACTTACGCTGTGGCAGCCAATATGATCCTTGCTGGGATGGAAGAGCAGGGTTTCAAAACGGCTGAAGGCATTTTCACAGCAGGCTGGTCAGAAGACGGATATGGGTAAGTTTGGCCTATGCCTATCATTGTGTGTGATGGCCGGCTATGAACTGTATGGCAGTGGCTGAGCCGAGTATATGTAGTTTACCAAAATTTGTAACGAGTCGTTTTATGTGCAGGTATTGGTTTCAAACACCAGAAGGGTGGACAACTGATGGACATTTCAGGTCCCTAATATACATGAGACCACTTGCCATCTGGGGCATGCAATGGGCATTGACTATGCCTAAGGCGATACTGGAAGCACCCAAAGTGAACATCATGGACAGAATAAATTCCACTCCGATTATTGCAAGATCCGCTAATCCTGAATCAGGGGTGCGCAAAGTTATAAATAAACCAGGGTGCTTTGGAAGCTCTGTCTTACATTGTGCATGCTAAGTTTTTGAAAGTCTTATGCTGGGGGGTCAAGCAAGCCTTCCTTCCCGGAGGCCAGTCTGAGAGACAAAGATCAGGTGGGATATGCTAAAGGGAAATGTCGCAGGTGTCTTCATAGAGAGAGTCCAAAAAAGACAGGGCTGCACCGTATTAACTCTATTGTAACTTTGAATTGCTATATATAATATTTGCGTACATTTTTAAAGTCAAGCATGCAGAGGTATATAGAATAGATCATTTTATAACATAGTCCAATTGCAAGATGTTCTCGACTCTATGTAACTTGTTTCCTAAGTCATTTTATTTTAACATTCTTTGATGTACTGCTTTGTTCTGTTTTGATTTTGAGAATTTATGTGCCAATTGGTTTTAATCTGCCCATAAGAGATATATCTCCTTCCTCCATCTTTTCTGTTCATAAAAACAGTGATGCTCGCTACATCAGGGATTGAACCGAATGATTTCTGTGGTCATGTATTTTTTCTTCTTTCTAGTAGTTCATTTTTATACATGGCATGTGATTTAGCTATTGTTTGCTTTCCATTGTTTCCAATGACTCTAGAGACTTCGTTCATACTTCACAGTGTATTAAATAGATTAGTAGTTTGGCTCAATCTCTATTAACTTTTTTTTAATAGATACATTTGATCATTCGTACAGATGAGACTAGATCCCGTGTATATGGTTGATTTTTCGGCTATGAATTATAGGTTATCTCGACGAATTATATCGTATGACTGATTTCTCGATAACAAATTATTAGTCACTTTTGACGAACAATACTTTTATTTTAGCAAAACTGGAACGATGACTTTATTATTTTTGTAATAGAGTGCGGTTCAGGTACAAACCGATTTATATATAAAAACTACAAACCGGGTTTTAAGCTGACACGTGTCCCATTTAGTCGAAATCCCGAACAAACACATGGAGGGGTATTATAGTCATTCCACACGGAGAGGTACAAACCTAATAATGTTATTTTCAATTTAGTCCACGAGTTGTTAATGATAAGACTTAAACTTGAAAATGATCAGACTTAAAAACATCAATGATCAGACTTAAAAGACTTAATGATCATACTTAAAATAGATAATGATCAGACTTAAAAGACTTAATGATCAGACTTAAAATAGATAATGATCAGACTTAAAAGACTTAATGATCAGACTTAAAAGACTTAATGATCAGACTTAAAAGACTTAATGATCAGATTTAAAATAGATAATGATCAGACTTAAAAGACTTAATGATCAGACTTAAAAAACTTAATGATCAGACTTAAAAAACTTAATGATCAGACTTAAAAGACATAATGATCAGACTTAAAAGACTTAATGATCAGACTTAAAATAGATAATGATCAGACTTAAAAGACGTAATGATCAGACTTAAAAGACTTAATGATCAGACTTAAAAGACTTAATGATCAGACTTAAAAGAGATAATTATCAGACTTAAAAGACTTAATGATCAGACTTAAAAGACTTACTGATCAGACTTAAAATAGATAATGATCAGACTTAAAAGACTTAATGATCAGCTTAAAAGACTTAATGATCAGACTCAGACTTAATGATCAGACTAAGACTTAATGATCAGACTTAAAAGACTTAATGATCAGACTTAAAATAGATAATGATCAAACTTACAAGACTTAATGATCAGACGTAAAAGACTTAATGATCAGACTTAAAAGACTTAATGATTAGACTTAAAAGACTTAATAATCAGACTTAAAATAGATAATGATCAGACTTAAAAGACTTAATGATCAGACTTAAAAGACTTAATGATCAGACTTAAAATAGATAATGATCAGACTTAAAAGACTTAATGATCAGACTTAAAAGACTTTAATGATCAGACTTAAAAGACTTAATGATCAGACTTAAAAGACTTAATGATCAGACTTAAAATAGAGAATGATCAGACTTAAAAGACTTAATGATCAGATTTAAAATAGATAATGATCAGACTTAAAAGACTTAATAATCAGACTTAAAAGACTTAGTGATCAGACTTAATGATCAGACTTAAAAGACTTAATGATAAGACTTAAAATAGATAATGATCAGACTTAAAAGACTTAGTGATCAGACTTAAAATAGATAATGATCAGACTTAAAAGACTTAATGATCAGACTTAAAATAGATAATGATCAGACTTAAAAGATGATTAGACTTAAAATAGATAATGATCAGACGTAAAAGACTTAATGATCAGACTTAATGATCAGACTTAAAAGACTTAATGATCAGACTCAAAATAGATAATGATCAGACTTAAAAGACTTAATAATCAGACTTAAAAGACTTAATGATCAGACTTAAAAGACTTAATAATCAGACTTAAAAGACTTAATGATCAGACTTAAAAGACTTAATGATCAGACTTAAAATAGATAATTATCAGACTTAAAATCGATAATGATCAAACTTAAAAGACTTAATGATCAGACTTAAAATAGATAATGATCTGACTTAAAAGACTTAATGATCAGACTTAAAATAGACAATGATCAGACTTAGAAATAGTATTGTAGCAAAAGTCCAATTTTACTGTAGCAAAAGTCGAATTTTACTGTAGCAAAAGTCGAATTTTACACAAGATGATCAGACTTAAAAATGACTGTAGCAAAAGTCAAATTTTACTGTAGCAAAAGTCAAATTTTATTCAAAATGATCAGACTTAACGCATGTTGATCAGACTTAAAAACATACTGTAGCAAAAGTCAAATTTTACTGTAGCAAATTTTAGGACGGTTATACCCCTCCTATCTTTTATATATTTTTAAATAAGTCCGCGTGTGATTTTTTTATTTACAAAAAGAACTCCGAACGAAATAAATTTGGATTGATCTTTTTACACGTGTCAATTTTTTTTA
The DNA here is from genome assembly GCA_033675215.1 of Rhodiola kirilowii. Classification (NCBI taxonomy): domain Eukaryota; kingdom Viridiplantae; phylum Streptophyta; class Magnoliopsida; order Saxifragales; family Crassulaceae; genus Rhodiola; species Rhodiola kirilowii. Next base: position 6,122,065 of record CM066194.1, read on the forward strand.
TAAATTTATAATTTTTATTTATAATTTTGGTTTGTATTTGATTCCGATCATATTATTCAATCAACGACTTTACCCTAAGAAAACAACTGAATCAACAGCCCAATCGGCCCAATTCAGCTCCAAAAGCAACCGCAACGCTCGACTCCTTGTCGTCTCCTCCACGTTGTCAATCAACAACACAATCTCAATCAACATCTCTCTCAATCGACTTCATCAACAATTGAACAGTTTCGACCATGAACAGAGACGTACATATGGATGCTCCAATCGACGAGAATGGCGCTGACCTCGAGGAAATCGAGGATAACGAATTCAATTGCTGCGTATGCTTGTGAGCACTTCTCCTTTTCACCGATCTCGACTCTCATACAATTTTCTCCCGCCTTTTGTGATAATTACATATTCATGGTGCGTTCCTAGATTTCATTTTGTGTGTGGAGTGTGTTGAGCGGCTGAAACTGAATAAAGTCATTGATGATGAAGAAATTTCGCTGAATAATGTTTTTACTTTTTGATCATTATTCGGTGTTGTATTTGTGAAAAGTGTTTTCTGATTGTCCCTATTTTTGCGATTTGGTTGAAATGGCGGTGATTGGTGGCTGTGTAAATTTTGAAGGTCGACTTGTTAGCCTGGTTCTGGTTGAATTATCATTTTTGTTCGTACAACAATCATTATTTTGTTATCAAGTTGATGCTTCCAATCAGATTCAACTGTTTGCTGTTTGACCGTTTCACAATTCACATTATGGCTAGTGAGGTTATAATTAAGCTGCAAGTAAATGCAAAGATCCAACTGACAGAGCTACACTCGGTTTCCTTTGGTAATAAAATTGTTGCTTTGGAGTGTTCAAGCAGCTTCACTAAATTGATGTTTATTATTTTTTGTATGCTGGAATATCATGAGTATTTTCTTTTTGATTCGCAGGGAGCTTATGTACAAACCAGTTGTATTGGGTAACACAGTGAAATTCTTGATTTCCAGTCACAAGCAAATTAGAAATATCCTTCTAAATTATATTTCTGTTGTTTTTTGCAGCATGTGGTCATATTTGTTGCTTCTGGTGTCTATTGGGGACAATGAATGCTATTATGAAATCAAATTGTCCGATTTGTCGGCATCCCTACAATCATTTCCCAAACGTGTGCAAGTTGCTGCACATCGCAATTAAGACGTTGTACCCAAAAGCATATAAGAAAAGGGAAATGCAAATAGTAGGTATTGTTTCAATCTTTGTGAATATGTATGGTTGACATCCCAAACTAACGAAGTCACGTGTGCCTTAGAAATTTAAGAGGGAGAAGTGTTATTTTCAGAAAGTTACACAATGGATTAATATTTCGGATCATTTTAGTGATGTCACTTTAATTATTAAAGTAAATTGGGATAAAGGTTGTGTTTGTAGTCTTGGTTGGCTTGTCCACTAAATTTTAAATGAAGTGGTGAAACTTAAGAAGTGCATCCCAAGCTCAACATTTGTACCCTATTTTGTTAAGTAGGCGTGCAATGTGTGAATCAATGCTGCAGTCTCATTTTATGTTAAAGACACTAAAGGAACCATAGGAGTTAGATAATAACTTCTAGATACTCTGTAATGTATGGATCTTGGCGCTTTACATTATTGATTGACGTCCTGTTTGATATTTTTGGGGTCCATTAAGTATATAGTTGGGAACATAATTTAGCTGCTGTAATGAATTCCTCTATTTAATTAATGACATTTGATTCGCTCACAATTAGCAGCTTAAGCCTTCTGGAGACCTAGCAAGAGTTAAAATGAGGCATTTTACAACTTAGTTACTTGTTTTGTTTTAAAAAGTATTTTTATTACATATAACAGTGAGTTACATATTTTTTTCTTCAAAATGGGTTGAGGTTATCATTGACATGAATTTAGGAATCTGAGTATAGACTAATTTGATTAAAATGGGGCCTTTTTATATGGATATTTTATTGAATTCAAGAGGGGCCTAAAGTCACTGCTTTACTCAATCAGTGGTTCTGACTTCTGATGGGCCTGCAAGTAAAGATGCATTTCAAACAATTGCCGAACTGTGATATTGATGAACATTTACGCAACATTTGCTGCAGAAGAAGAGAAAAAACGTGGCTACTGCTCGCCGCAGTTCCCTGAAGACTTGGATAACCGTGGCTGCTCTGAAGCTGTTTTAGAAGGTCAAAAAGACTCTGAGGCCTCTTGCAGTGGCAATAAAATTGTCAGGGAATGTCGAAACCAAACTCCAAAGAACCTATCTTCGGTTGATTTTTTGTGTCCGTCTTGCAAAAGTCTGCTTTTCCGTCCAGTTGTCTTAAACTGTGGTCATGGTAAGACAATCAATCAAGAAAAGTCTCTAACACGCTATTACATTTTGGTTTACTGTCTCATTTGTTGTCATCTTTCTTGAACAGTGCATTGTGAACGTTGTCTGCCCAACCAACCAAATTCCATTTTGAAGTGTCAAGTTTGCGAAAGCCCCAATCCAAATGGGCTACCCAAAGTTTGTTTAGTGTTAGATAATCTCATTTGCGATCAGTTTCGAGAACTATATGGACAAAGAAGAGAGTCACTACTCAAACTGTCTGATCACGGCGGTGGAGGCTCCACGAGTTGTAAGTCGCTATTATAATTATTGTGTGCTGATTTTTCATAAGTATACAGTTATTCCTATGAGAGTGGATCTTTTCAGATTTAGTCCAAAATTAGTTAGTTGGAAGTTGGGCTCAATCTTTTTTTGTCCATTGTGATGCAAACTTCATTTATAATTCTATACCTCTCACAGTATTCCTTGTATGCATGTCTATTGATTTCAGCTGCGATACAGACTTCTCAACGCACAACGAGTACAGATGATTGTGCATTATGGTGGACCGACCGAGGTCCAAAGGTTCATATTGGAGTTGGTTGTGATTACTGCGGGGTACGTGGTTTCGATGTTCTTAGAAATTGTTTCTGTTTACTTAATCTTGTAGAACTTGCTCTTAAAGTATAATTTATCTTACTCATGGCAACAGCATTTACACCTAAAACCTTATTAACAAACTATTGAAATTTTGGTGTGCCACTTTGGTTGTCATAGTAGAATATGTTGTCGGGATTTTCTATGATTTACGGCATTTATAAGGAGATGCGGGTATTTTGCTCAAATTTTAAGCCTTTTCACCTGTAATTAGTCAGTTTGGATTTAGCTCAAGGTGGACACTATATTTTTGGGTTACCCAAGGCCCAAATTTGGCAAATATAAATGGTTAATAGAGCCAACTTAGATTATGATAACACAAATTTACTTTTGTAGAGTTAGTTATTGTCTAATTCTCATATATTTGTGGTTTCCCAACAAGTCACAATGGATCTTACAGTGGATTATATAGGTAGACCTTCTTAAGATTTGCATCTTTGTTGTTGTTATAAATTATTTTCTGCTTATTCTGAAATATTTGTGTACTTTTGTAGATGAAACCTATTCTAGGAGAGAGATACAAATGCTTAGACTGCACAGAGATAATTGGGTTTGATCTATGTGAGACATGTTATGCCAGATCATCCATTCTTCCTGGAAGGTTTAATCAACAACATAGACTATACCACAGGTTCGAGATCAAACAACCAGATATTTTTAACTATGTCATCATCAGGCCACAGGTGGGAGAGTCTGATGAAGATGATGAGAACTCATCTCATGACGCTCCAGATGATACAGTAGATGGTCTTTCCAATGCAAGTCTTACTGATGCGCCACCGCCTTCCTGATATAATTATTTGGGGAAGGCTATTTGAATTATTGAAGACACTCATCTCAACATGCTCAATCAGTGAGTGCCTTGCAGAGTCTATTTAAAGTGAGAACTCTGTAATAATCTTGTGGTGAACTTGGCACTCTAATGCGCTGATAAAGTCACCGCTTCATCAATATTTAGGGCATCCGCACCCGTTCAAGCATATTATTCTCCTTGAGAACTTTCTCATGGAGCAATTTCTAGTACTATTTATTGAATAGTAACAGCATTTTTGCATATTGTGTGCAGTAATGCCATCCTGCGGAGAACTTTCTATTACTATTCATGAATAAAAAATTATTATTTTTCAAATTTTGTTCTCTCCGATTTGTTCTTATGTGAATTATTAATTAATAATGTAAAATACATAATTGAATGGAAATAACATTTTATGGAATTGAAATACATTAATGGATGTTGGAAAATGTGTTAGAAGGTGTGAAGAAAAATGGTGGTGCATCACATTTGAGATCAAAAAATGAGTGTGAAGGACACATCGAATCGTGTTGATAAAATTAGATTAAAATACCTTGGTATGAAATCGAATGTTGAAATGTCAAAAACGAAGCTATATCGAATGAGAAATCGATGGCCAAGTTGGACCGAAACTCATGAAAAGTGACTTTGGCAGGGATTGAAATGAAGATGGATTTCACTTGAGTGAAAACCTTATATCCCACATTGGAAGCCAAATGGGAACTTTGTATGTTCTTATATGATTTCAAGATCATGATTATTAAGTTGTTAAGCCAAGGTCTTCCAAAACTCCTATGCGGGCGCCCAGGGGTGCAAATCATCGGCTCGACGACGTTGAATTTGGCTTGATTCGTTTCCGTGCACATGTGCGCCCGCATCATGCGGGTTGCGCGGTTCATTTTTGCTTAATCAATTTTTGATTTTGAATCAAACATCAATGGCCGCATCACGTTTGTACATTATTGCGCGGCGGATTGTCACCGCGTTCCATGTAAACATTATGGCTGAACCGCGTTTCATGTAGACATTATGGCTAATATCTACGTAAGGCGCGGCAGTAACGTCAATGCGAAACGCGCGGCAGGTCGATTTTTGATTTTTGAATCGGAACGATTATCAGTTCGAAAACTGTCGATTTTGTTGTTGATTGATGTCGAAAATCATCTACGAAGTGAGCGATTGACTTTTCAAGTTTCAATTTGATCGAATTCGTCCAATTAGTTTTACATGCGATACACACGCCACAGTTCACTCGCGGAGAACGTTCGCTCAGGCGTTCTCGTCCAGCATTTCTGAGCGGACGTTCTCGTCCGAAAATTCTCCTCCAGCAAACGATCTCGACGAGGATATCACCGCTGCACAAAAATCCTTCCCAGAACGTCCCCAAATCTCGTCGAGCATGCGATGCTCTTAGTATTTACCAAGCTGTCCAATGCTACTTGGCAGTCTCATTGTTGATATATCTTGTGTCATTTAATCTACTGCATTGTAAATACACTCTTCTTTTATATGGGTTCCAATATTCAGGCTTCTGATTCTTTTCCTACTGAAATGTTATACTTCCTTTTTTTTGATGGAGAAATGTTATACTTTCTTGGCTGGTTTAAATTTGGAAATGGGAGCGAGACACTGAAGAATGAATGCTGAACTTCAAATTTCATATAAATGCACAAAGTCATCATAGCTTCTCTTACATCTTACAATGCAATTTTAGCATTCATTTCTTATTACAACTTCATACTCCTTGATCTTGAACTCTCTTAAACTCAGCGACAGACAAGAATACCCAATGGGAAACAACTGGTTGAGCTGGTAGCAATCTTAAAGTGTTTTGGTGTAGTTGCGGATGCCAAATGCGATAGCCAATAGTCCGAAAGGAACGAGGAACTGAAGGAGCTTGACCAAGAACCCGCTGCCTCCTTGGGTTGACACCTTCTGAACCTGTTGAGCCTTCACCGGTGCTTGAGATTTGGCTTTGGCTGGCATGGTTGATAAATCAATATCTCCAATGTAGTACTCCTTCATCACCTCCCTTGCATTGTTGCTGTGTCCTACATCCTCAAAATCATCTGATGCATCCTTACCTGCATTTCACAGCTTACAGTTAAACATCATTCATTCTACTCCCAAAAGCGGTAAATGATCTGCTGAGTGCTGACTACTAATGATTCGATATAGCACTTAATTCTCACCGGTGACCTGCAGCAAAGGGTCATCCCCTCCTGGATGATCGTCCAAGAACTGCGTCACATCATATACCTGTTTGCAGAGCCACACAATAGCCCTCCATATCAGCAAGATCAGCTATAAATACACATGTTCCAAAAGATCAAGAAGCAACCACATCTCCTTATCACATCACTAGTACAATTACTCATTCTGCTAATCAAAGTATGCAAATCAGCATCAAGATTACAAGTATTATAAGCACTCATCCTTTCACCAGGAATAAGTTTTCAATTACTAGTTACAGAAAATATCTCTTAACTAGAGATGAAGGCAGTCACTAGCCAGTTAGCTACTAAACTGCATCAGATCTATCACAAAATGATCTTTGAAAGGATGTAAAAAGGTAAAATAAAACCTTGAAGCAAATATTGTTGATGGAGAAATTAGGAATTAAGGTATACCTTGCCATTGATGATGAGCCAGCAATCCTTGGGATTGTTGTGCTTTGCAACCTCCTGGAAGTGGAACAACTTTCTCTCATCACTACCCATTTCACCACTTCCTCCCCCTCTCTCTTTCTCTGTAGAAACCAAAATGAGAAGAATGGGTTGAATTGTGTGAGAAGTTAAAATATAAAATATAAGGCCAAAGAAATATGCGTCTGTCCACCACACAAATATTAAACAGACAAACCCATCTCGCCAGCAATTAATTAATAAACTTATATATTTTAGAGCATATATACCGGTGCTCATTTTGAGAATTTCTTTATCCAGAACTTCCTCCTCGATTCTTGTAAATAAGTACAAAAAGTTTATATTATATTGTAGGATGTTGTATGAGAAATGCTCCGGTGAGGAGGAGTAGCACTTCCTCACATAGAACTTCCTCCTCGATTCTCACACCCACTCACAAAATGTTATAGGAAATTCTACAAGAAATGCTAGAGAAAGTTCTCAAAATGGGCACCTGTGTATATGCTTACATTCGAAAGAGGATCAGGTACACAGTTGATATTTTGGTACAAAATATAAACTAATCATAGCCCTTGATCTTGTGATTGAATGTATGAGATTAAATTTTTGATTTTTTGGGTTTTTTTTGTATGACGAATTATAAAATAAACCTGAAGAATTATGTCGTCCTTTTCATTTTTCGGCTCGAATTTTGACGAATTATAAAATAATTTTGACAAATTTTATATTTTGTACCAAACCTTTACTTTGCACCAGATCTGTCCTCTTTTACACTCACCATTTAACGCCTACATCAACTGCCTTACCTACAACTACTCTCCTCAACTGATTAGGTACTTAAAATTGGATTTGCATCTTTACCTAAAATTGTGTTTTAGGTATGAATATCAGAATTTTGTTGCATGCATTCAACTAATGCCAGAAATTAATTTAAACTATAATGTTGTGCAAATGCATATCAATGCACCTTTACCTCCTGAACCAACCATGTTGCATCAACTTAGAAATTAATTCATTAGTATAAAATACGAGGTCAAGCGGAGTTGCTCAGTGGTAGCACTCTCCCCTGCGCCCATATGCGTCCAGGCTCAAATCCTCTTCCTAACAGATACTAACCCACTAACACAAGCCCCTATCATTAAAAAAATAAAACACAAACAAAAATCTATCAATTATATCATATTTATTTATAATATCTTTGGTTTTGATTATTTGAAAATTTTGGTAAGATAAATGTGAAAATGGCCTTTCCATTCAAAATCCGAGGAAAAACTTCACATTATTTTCTCTATTTAATTTTCAATTTGCATGCAAATCAAATGTAAAATTTTTTTTTCATCCTCAAATTTTCCAACAGCTTTATAGGATCGCTGGACCAAAGGCAGGACCAACGAGAGAAGAAGCCAAAGAGATTGCATTATTGTTCTTGTAGCGTGTGTCATGAGAGACGCTGCAGAATTGCCCTGCAATTAAATAAAATACTACACGTGACATTATTGTTGTGTTTCCCTCAAATAATTGAGTCCTCCACTCATACTTTGTTGCCTTTTTTCTTATTAAATAATTAAATAAAATAATACGACAACAATAAAGATTAAGGAAAATGACAAAGAGAGGTATGAACTATCACTTATTGATAAATCACGGTCAGAACTATAAAAAGTGACAATCACAGAGTAGTTTAAAAATCTTTTAATTGACATATAATAATTAAGTGGCGATTTCAACACATAGTTGACAATTAAGGGGCGATTTCAACATATAATTGATGCCCTAATTTTTATATGACAGTTAATTGTTATATGCTAAATAAAAGATTTTGAAATTGTCCCTTAATTGTCATTTTCAATAGTTATGATCGTGATTTATCAATAGATGATAGTTCGTACCTCCTCTCTGTCATTTTCCTAAAGATCGAAGAGTTGCTCACTTGATTTTCTTCACACATTTGTTTTCATTTTTCTTTATCTGCGTAAGAAAACCAAGCCCATCCGGCCTCAACTTCATTCATTTTGGGCTTTCACATTTCAAAGCCCAAAAAAGGTCCATTAAACTATTGTCACCAAAAGCGCAATAAACGGCCCAACAATATCCCCTGTTAACCCTAATCTCGCCTCCGCTTTAAAACCCTAGCGTCACCACTCCAAAATCCCAATTGCGCCACCGAGAAGCGACCGGAGGAATCATCGGAGTGAGTGAGAGAAGAGAGACGAAATGGTGTCCGGGTCAGGAATCTGCGCCAAGCGGGTTGTGGTGGATGCGAGGCATCACATGCTGGGGCGTTTGTCGTCAATCATCGCCAAGGAGCTGCTCAATGGCCAGAGAGTCGTCGTTGTCCGCTGCGAAGAGATCTGCCTCTCTGGCGGCCTTGTGCGCCAAAAAATGAAGTATCTGAGGTTTCTTAGGAAGAGGATGAATACCAAACCCTCTCATGGACCTATCCACTTCCGCGCACCTGAGAAAATCCTCTGGCGTACTATCCGTGGGTAAGATCATCATAACTTTTATTGCCTCTTTTATTAGCTGCTTATTTTGACATTTTTAGTTGGTTATTACTGCTTCAAATGCACTATAATATTAAGCAAATTTTGGATTGATCCGAGTGTAGATTTGTGTGTTACAATCATCAATGTGGAATGAGGATTGCTATATGCTTGAAAGTTAACTACGTACTTAATCATGAACAGCTTGGCCTTTTATGTAAATGTAGTTATTGTGAGGATTTGTGCTGTTGCACTTTGACTTAGTGCCAATGTTATATAAAACATCTTGTTGCAATTTGTTGAGTACTTGCTACCCTGTACAGTATTGTACCCTCTATGAATAATCTTATGATCTTCTTGATTTTATGGTGCAGTATGATTCCACACAAGACCAAGCGTGGAGCTGCTGCTCTTGCTAGGTTGAAGACCTTTGTTGGTGTTCCCCCACCATATGACAAGGTCAAAAGAATGGTCATTCCAGATGCCCTCAAGTAAGATATCCACATAATTGTGTGTTTTTATATATTTGAAATGAAGTGATGTCTCTTTAACTCTTTTTGTTTGTTCCCGTGTCCTCAGGGTGTTGAGGCTCCAGGCTGGTCACAAGTATTGTCTATTGGGACGACTGTCATCTGAGGTTGGATGGAACCAGCTTGACACCATCAAGGTGAGAATTATTTGTTCTGGTTGGTGTGTCATATTTTTAGTAGTTGTGTATAGCACTGATATCTTGTACCGCTGATAAATCAGAATACGCTCATGAAAGTTAGCTGTGTGTAAACTTTATGACAGTGTTTTACCTTTAGTTGTTCAAGTATTGTTTTGACCCTCAGATATCTTTACCACAATATGACTTTTTTAATATTCGTACTTGAGTAATTTGCCATGCTTTCAAAATGGACTATTTCATTCTGGTTGAATTTCCTTAGTTGGCTTGACAAGTTGTCTACTTTCATTGGCCCTGGTGGTTAATAATCACACCGTTGTTACTCTGATGCAGGAACTTGAGAAGAAGAGAAAGGAGAAATCACATTTGGCATATGAGAAGAAGAAGCAATTGAACAAACTCAAGGTCAAGGCTGAGAAGGCTGCAGAAGAGAAGCTTGGTGCCCAGCTAGAAATCATTGCCCCCATCACGTACTGAGGGTTTATAATTTTGGCATTCAGAGTCTAAATTTTTTGTCTTGCAAACATCTTATGTTACATTTTATGGTGTTATTTTGTTTTCAATGGATTGAAGTTCTACTCTTTGTTAATTCTAAGGTTCTTGGCTTTCATTGGTGTACTTTAATTATGTATCTGGTACACATTACTGAATTCCAATGAGCTTAGTTTTATAACTAGCATATATCTCAAGTGGTAGGATCCGATTCTCTACAAAATTTGTATTAGATGATGCATCAGCTGTCTGTAATAAATATAATTGATTTCAATTAGTGCTATTTAAGTTGGCTCTCTGCAACTGTTGAAGAGGTTTGAATCTTTGATAAGTTGTTGCTATAACATTCTTGCCTGGTTTGAATTCGCATAAACAGTGTCGTAATTCAACTCTCACCGTTGTCCCATCAAAAAAAAAAAAAAAAACTCTCACCGTTGTATATGTGACTGTTTTTGTAATTTACCTTTGTTTTTATTTGTATCTGCTCATAGTGTTCAAGAAAACGGCTGCCTAGGCGGCGTCTGGGCGGCCTTTTTTAACAATCCGTTTCGATTAATCAATTAAACGGTCATTAGGCAGATTTAAGTGCGTTTGGGCTGATTTTATTGTGTTTAGGCGAAATTTTTGCTTGTATTGAATCAATTTAAGGTGTTAAAAGTTATGTTGGTCTCAAAATTGTCGCATGGGTGTCGAGGTTGTGTTACGATGTTAGGGTTTAATGGGGAAGATGATGAACAGTAAAATTAAAAATTTTACTTATTACATTTAAATTCTTAAAGTTCACAACATTGCAATAAGACCCTAGCTTTCAAAATAAAATTTTAAATTAATAGTAATGTATTATGTTAGATTAAAAATCAGATTGTTATATCATAAAATGACTTATTTATACATATATATTTCAAAAATATAAAAATTCGAAACCGATTAATCCCCGTCTAGACCCTGATTTATCCCCGATTAATCTTTAAGGATCCTTTCCGCCCGACTAGTGCCTAGCGTTTTTTACAACCTTCCTCATGAGTCACGCCAGGTTTGTCAAACAATTGAACCCCTTCTGACGATGGCGTTCCCTTGTTAAGGCATGAGAAACCAAATCATTGAGCAGTGAACCACTTGTCATTCTCATCACACCCTGCGTTTCCATTCATGAAAATGTAGTGATTGTGGCAATGTGATGGAAACACATTAAAGAGATATCCCTCAAATAGAACTTTTTTATGGTGTTCTTTAATTGTAACTTGTTCCATGAAAAAATATATACAACAGTATGCAGATATAGTAAGGGATTGCTTGGATAAGAGGAAAACTTGTTATCACATTTTTCGGAGGGAACAGAAAATGATGGTTATCATCATCCATAGAAGATAGAACATCAGTTCCAAGGTAAAATACAGACAAAACTGTTAGTCTTTCCTTTTTGGAGTTCCCACCACCTTACTACAAGCTCATGTAAATTATTTGAATGTATACGCTTTTGCATAGCACCTGGACTAGTTGCTTCGGATGCCTTGTGTGAGTAAATGTTCTTATTTGGTATTGTGGGTTGGAACACTAAGATAAAATTTTGTGTTCTTGAAGTCATCCAGAAGCGGGTTGTATCCGTCTTTGGTTTTTGTTTTCGCGGGCACCCCAAATTCTTCCATAAATGAAGATGTATCCAGCTGCATAAACCATAGAAAACAAAACATAAAGAACAATTCAATTATCAATGAAATTCGCAACTGGGACTAGAAAAAAAGCATTCATGCGAAGCAAGTTGGAATACTAATCATACATGTGTGAAATCCTGATATCATCGACCAACAAGTCTTTGCAATGCTGGATGATCGACCCATTATGGGAAGGCAATGTGCGAAATGCGAATCATGTAAGAGATAAATTATACCATGATGGTTCTTCTCTTTTTCCCTTTTTTGGTAGCACTGTTATCATGTTGCTTTCTCCATCCAGAACAGTGATGGTCTATGCGTTCTAAAAGCCAGAAGTCAGTCGGGAAAAATATGTCAGCATCCCCCTGCAATAGATGACAGTAACATTTTCAGCCCAACATTAGTGGCAGCTTTTTATCACAGTTACCATCATGCGAGCCTAAATCTAATGCAATAGCTGACACACCTTTGCATCCAGGTAGCTGCTGTAATCAGAGCTTGTTCCATCTTTCTGCCAATTGACTTGGATTAAATCAGACGAAATAATGGCATATAAATTTACTCCTATTTCTAGTGGAACAGGAATGACATTTTACAATTAATGAATGGTTGCCCATTTATGCTTAGAAGTTAGAACACAACACAATCACTCGTCTGGAAGTGAAACCCCAAGTAATCACCACTCTAGATATCCAGTGCTGATTTAAAAGCACAGCTACTTCTATCATGCTTGCCCGTATAAATCAAAATCATATAATCGCCAGTATCAATGCATAGAAGCACGATATGTATTCCATGCAATAAACGGGGTCGAAAGGGTCTTGCATGAAAAAAATAGACAGCTGCTACCTTTGTAGAAACCAGTGGGGCTCTGTCCCCAGGTATTTTCACGTCTGGCAGAAAACTGAAGTCTGAGGCAATTAAAGACATTTTGGGTAGGGTTCCATGCAGAACCTCCATAAGTTTCTGCACAGTTTAAAAAAATTATAGGTACAAGTACAACACACACTGATTCTTAAAAATAGATAAAAGTTTTCAAATTAGTTCGTACCAGGCAACCAGTTGGTAACCAACACCTACGAGGCTTGGGAAATATTTTAGCCCACATGTTTCTCACAGCAGAAGCCAAAGGGCCTCTTCTGCTGTTATTTTTGCCGTCTAAATCCACAATATCTGCACAACGAGTAATAAGTGGATCCTGTAATGGCTTATATAACTCAGCGAGAGCCTCCCTAATGGCAAAACAATTAAGAGTCAGGAAGAGCTGATTTCAAGCAAATATGTCCAAGAGAGTTCATTTCAATAACATCGAAGTGAATAAGATAAAGTACTGTAGTCTGTATGTTCAAAAGACCCCAAACTAACAAGCAATCTTGCATGAAAAGGTTGAAACGTGTGATAATTGATAATGACCATTGTGATATGATGTTGGGACTTCGTAAATGACCATGAATTACATGGGAACAGCATGTGAGTATTCTCAACAGCTTCCAAATAAGATGCTGGAAGTCAGGGTAAAACAATTAAAGCATATAGTCGCTTAGGGTAAGGTACAAAGCGACAAACTAAGGGGTGCATCCGTTTCATAATAATTTGGTATTGATTTTTAATTTCGTCTCAACTTACCTTGTTCAGTATTTTTTTTGTCGCTAAGGGGTGCATCCGTTTCATAATAATATGGTATTGATTTTTAATTTCGTCTCAACTTACCTTGTTCAGTATTTTTTTTTGTCTTGCGACAAAAAACAAGGTAAGTATATATCAGTTTAGTGTAGTTCCATTCGGTTCAACACAATTAAATCTTAACAAGGCTGCTTGCCTCAACATGATTTAGCGTAAACACAATTTGTAAGATATAAAGGAGCCATAAAAAAGACGCATCCAACCAGAAGTCACAAATATTAGGTATGTTCTAACAGATCCGCATAAGGTGGCCCATACCCGTCTTTTCTTTTTTCAACCCATACTTCCATCCACTCGGATACTTGATTTTCTGAATAAATTAGATCATGGGGGAGATTATCAAGCACCTAAAACAGATTAGCATGTCAGCTTTCCTTTCTGTCTTTTTTGGAGTAAATATAAGCTTCAGAACTATTTCATAGTAAAGATGCCTAACATAATCATTGATACCAACTTCAATATAATGTGGAACTTCTGCTAGATATTCTATATACGTCGACGATAGGTCCCTTCTTTTAGACAGAATAACAAATAAAATAGATGTTCCCGTGTTTTTTGTTTTGGTTATGTATTGCCATGTTTAATATGAAATAACCAATACAGAAAATACCTCATTACCTCCAACATTATAACCCAACAAGGTTGTTGCTCCACATTTCCTGTTGTCAACCAAAAAATGAGCATAAAATCAACACTACTAATGCATGAAATAAGATAATAATTATTGAATACACTTGAATGGCAAAATGAAGGAATGCAAGTAGTTGTGTAAACATGGCATTCCATGATATACACTTACAAAATAAAGTTCAGAGATAAAATCAAGGGAAATTACCCCATCCATCTCGATCAGCAGCATCACGGCGTTCTACATTAAACTTTGACAAGTGACTACGAACTTCACCAACTGTTTGTAATTGTCTTTCGGCCAGAGTTGGACTGATTTCCACAGACCTTTAACACAAGGAAAACAATAGTTGAATTTTGCTCTTTCTAGGTAATCTGCTTCATCAAACGCATAGAACAAATATATTACTACCATTTCCAGAATTATCCACACCAACATTTTCTTATCTGAGGATCAAAAAGAGATGATGAGAATTTTTGCATGAAATAAACAATGAGTTCTAAATTGCATTGTGAATTGTGATATTTCATTTTTTTCTTAGCATACTATTTCCAATAGTAATGATTAATGGCTATTTAAAGATTGTATTTAAGGTAGTTATGAAAAACATTATCCATCAATTCACGAATATATTCGAAGTGCAGCCAGTGGACATACGTGTAAGTCATGTTATTATAAATTCGTTCTGGAGCATTTAGCATTATGTAGTCCAAAATGCCCTTAGCACAGGTTCCTGATCCACCACCAATTTCAAAGATCTGAATAAAAATACGAAACAGGAGATTATGCTAATTGTTTAAGTGGTAAACGGCATAGAAAAAAATGAAGAAGAGATGGGTATTCAAACACGAAAAAGAAAACCAATAAATAAATATTACTTTTAGTGGAACAGAGAGGTTAGTCGTTCGCAGAATGGCTTCCGCAATCCCATGAGCATACCATGGCTACAAAAAAGAAATTAAAAAAGAAGAACATGAAGTTTGGCTTAAAAGTCAGCAGTTATAAAGGAATCAGTTTCACACAAAAAAAAGACAAATAGACTCGTACTTTAAAAAGCTCAACGGGTGTAAACCAAGAAATGTCACTTTGCTTGTAGATTCTATCCAGTTGCTGCATATAAGCTTTCCTACCTAGAATAAATTAGCAATTTCATTAAACCAAGTGCTGCAAAGACAATGATTGGCAGTGTGAAGTTGAGATTCACATGTGATACTACTGCTAATAATTTACAGAGCCCAAAAAGAGAAACAAAGGAACTCATCCAGATGTGTAAAATAACGAATATAGACCACCAGTAAATGATCTGTCAGCTATAACTAGAAATCACATTATCTTCTCATACATTACTGGCCTGCAAAATGAAGAAAGGGAGGTTTACCTTGAAGCTGATTGAACCTAATACTTTGCTCAAGCACACCTACTGAGCCTGACCTCTGAGAGAAGTAACCATGATTCGGATCATACAGTGCCGAACGAATAAAATCCCGAACCTGACATGAACAATGATAAAAATGAAATCACTGAAATCATGAATCTCCTTTGCCGACATTTCACTAAAAGTAATCAAAACAAGATGTAAATTCAGCATTCTTCAATCTCTTACCAGTACTGGATCGTCGCCAACAATGCCAGTGGAAAAACTAGCAGAACAACCGGATAAAAGAGGATGAATCCGGAACACTGCAATAAAAAATTATCAAATAAATAAAAGCAGTCTGAAGTTATACGAAATTGCGAATCGGAAGATGAAGAATGAAGAGTACCTCTCCTGGACTCGTCGAGGAGATGAGGAAGCCTCTTCGCGGAGAGACTCCGGAATGCCATGCCTGAGCTGACCACTTACCACTAGAGAGAGATTCGATCGAAGTACAAAACGCGAAATGCATCTGAGCTCGAGCTCTTGCAAATGGCGCAGCTGAGCAGTGGAAGGGTTTAGGCGAGCCGAGAACCCTTTGTTGGTTCAACCGGTGAAATCGAATCGAATTGAATCGGTTTTGGCTTGAAGCTTGACAAAGTTAGACCGGTACCCGGTTTTTATTTGATGCGGTTCATTTGTTAACGAACCGAAGATAAACCCGGACGTGGGACTGGACCGGGTCGTCTTCGTTCAACTTGGTCGCACGTCTTTTTTCTCTTTTTTTTGATAAAGTGGTCGCACGTTTTTCAACCTTTATTCATTGATCATCACATTTTTCGTGTCCCCGATCATCATCGTCGTCGCTTCGGATCCGAGCTTTGCAGACGTGGAAGGTAATTTGATGCACTTCGTTTTTTCATCTCTTCTGGTTTATCAAACTTTGAGCTTTTAGAAACGGCAGACGTACTGATTTCGAGGTGTTTATTGAGTTAACAATGTCTAATTGGGCCAATAAAATGACTCAAGCCCACACGAAAATAAGATGAGCCCAACAAATGGAGAAGTAAGGAAATATCTATAAAAGTATGGAAAATGGTGGAGAAGAGATATTTTGGTAGAATTGTCTAGAGTAGTTATATAGTGTTATAATATAAATAAGGGTGGGTTGTAGTGGTTTAGGCACTTGAGTAAAAAAGTGCAAGTGAAGTGTGAGGTGTGAGAGACTAGAGAGTCACTCTTGTAAAAGTTTCTTCTGTACGCTGCGTAACTCAACATTAGTTTGATTGATATATATATCGGAGAATGAATAATATATAGTCAATTATAGTCAAAACATTTATTAGTGTTATTCTTGAGTGTGAATCATTTTGGATGATTTGAGATGCAATTAGTTAACTTGATTTTCTACAATTCCTGAGAATAGTTGATAGAGTTCTGGTGGGAAAGCTACCAACTCTACCAATAGAGTTCTGAGTACACATGTGTATCAACAGGTGTCCGTTGAAGATGATTCATATATATATAAATCTAATTGAATGACCTACAACTTTCGTGTTTACTTAAAGATGAAATTTGACAGTTAAGCTGATAAAAATAGTCACCAAAGATGGATGATTTATCAAAATTAGCCAAAATTGAGGGGATCAAAGCCAACCTTCGAAAGCTCAGTCAACACCGGAGTCTCACGCTTACACGCTTGAAAATTTCTAAAAGATAATACGTTCCTGACCACACGTGTTTCCACGTCGAACCAATTAGGCTTAAATTCTTCAGAGCAGCGGTGATTGATTTGGCGGATGCGGCTGTAGATTTGGCGGCAGCAGAGTCAACCGTAGTGAGCGATGGCGGAGGCGGAGGCGCCGAACCGCGCAGGAGGAGTCCTTTGAACCGAGAGAAGCGAGCACTGACATAGTTTCTGATTGAATTCATTCTCGATGATGATGATCTGATTTTGGTTTTTATAGCTCGCGGGATCAAAAATTCTTTTTTTTGTTTTTGTTTTTGAAAGGGCTGGGTTAGTTTGGTTAGTATCTGTTAAGCGGAGTCAAACCCCGGAAGACCGCGAAGGCGACGGGTAACCCCACTGGGCTAGACGCGGGATCGAAAATTCTAAATTGATTTTTCGATGTTCTTTATTGAGTGCATAATAGAAAACTGAAAGAAAAAAAATACATCTCATAATTCAGAAAAAAAAAGCCCTGGATAGATAATTCTCATTCATTTTCTTCATGTCCTCCATCTTTATTTGATTTCCTTTTACATACATAGACCTCAACAACTCTAATAAGAATTGCGTCAGTTTATACAACTAACAAATTTACAAGAACAGTATGAAATTGAACCAAGCTGAGACTTGTAAGATTTCAGAGCATTCCGATGAGCATCAGTGCAGGCACAGTGTTCTAATGCAGGTGACATTTATGATTTGTCAGTCCCTCTGCCTAACTGGCCATAAGGCTTGCTTCCACCAAGTAAGAGAGTAGTTTCGCCTACAATACATGGCCAATACGGTCTTCGCAGCGCCTGTTCCAAGCCCAAGTTACTCATGTTATTATTTGCTCAAAAACCACACATAGCCATCAAATACAGCAGCAAACTGGTAATTCAAACAATTACAAGCTATGTTGGTTATCTTTTCTGTAAATGGAAAACATTCATAAACAATTGAACAAAAAATGCACATGGTGATGGACTAGAAACCATTTTAAAAACCAAACAATTGAGTTCAGAACAAATGAACAAAAATGCATTACCACCTTAACTTGCACCATTTTAAATAGTTTTGCACTAAAATGATGTGATGATGGATGAAAAACACAAACTTGCACGTGTTTGAGTCCTCCAAATGGAGTGCAGACACACCTTGCAATAACTCTGCTTGACCATTGGATTCGCCAACTGGGATGCATTTTGAGAAAATCCAGAGTTGCATCAAGCCATGGGATACACCATTCAGCCACTCCTGAACCAAGAGTTACCGCCTTGTAAACCTCTAATGAATCCACTTCAAAAACTGCTTTCCGAATGCCTTTGTTTCGACATTACCAAAGCAACTTTTCCTGCACAACAAAAACCACAAAGAATCAGCATTTTGGACAATAACATATTTTGCCTCCATGTCACAAAAATTCAACAAAGAAAAGCATGTGATTTTCAGAACTGAAAACGCTCCAAGAGAACGCTAGATGGACCATCTAAATGTTCCAGAAACCACATGCCATCATGTAAGCTACTACCTTTGTCTCCCATCCTTCTCATCCGCACCACGAGAACGACTAAGGTGTTGAATGCTTCCGCATCAACAACAATTAACAATCGCAAAAACCTCACCTTTCCATTTTCGACTATCGCCATCACTACTCTAAGCTATGATCAACAGCAAGTTGCCATACACAACAAGGGAATTCTTTCCGCACTTTGGACTAGAAGCAACCCATCCGGTTTCGCTAAACAAAATTGACACCACCAAAATCATCTTAAACCTTTCACTAACAAAAACATAATCCATACACCTGTGTCTGCCTACATATGCAACCCTGACCAGCAAACAATTTTGATAAAAACTACAGAATCAACAGAAACACAATGAAACAAATAATTACTTGGTACTAATTACTTGCGAATCATGTAAGAGATAATTTATACCATGATTGTTCTTCTCTTTTTCCCTTTTTTAGTAGCACTGTTATCATGTTGCTTTCTCCATCCAGAACAGTGATGGTCTATGCGTTCTAAAAGCCAGAAGTCAGTCGGGAAAAATATGTCAGCATCCCCTGCAATAGATGACAGAAACATTTTCAGCCCAACATCTTTATCACAGTTACCATCATGCGAGCCTAAATCTAATGCAATAGCTGACACACCTTTGCATCCAGGTAGCTGCTGTAATCAGAGCTTGTTCCATCTTTCTGCCAATTGACTTGGATTAAATCAGATGAAATAATGTCATATAAATGTACTCCTATTTCTAGTTGAACAGGAATGACATTTTACAATTAATGAATGGTTGCCCATTTATGCTTAGAACACAACACATCACTCTTGTCTGGAAATGAAACCCCAAGTATTCACCACTCTAGATATCCAGTGCTGATTTAAAAGCACAGCTACTTCTATCATGCTTGCCCGTATAAATCAAAATCATAATAACCGCCAGTGTGAATACATAGAAGCATGATATGTATTCCATGCAATAAATGGGGTCAAAAGGGTCTTGCATGTAAAAAAAAACAGCTGCTACCCAGTGGGGCTCTGTCCCCAGGTATTTTCACGTCTGGCAGAAAACTGAAGTCTGAGGCAATTAAAGACATTTTGGGTAGGGTTCCATGCAGAACCTCCATAAGTTTCTGCTCAGTTTAAAAAAACTTATAGGTACAAGTACAACACACTGATTCTTAAAAATAGATAAAAGTTTTCAAATTAGTTCGTACCAGGCAACCAGTTGGTAACCAACACCTACGAGGCTTGGGAAATATTTTAGCCCACATGTTTCTCGCAGCAGAAGCCAAAGGGCCTCTTCTGCTGTTATTTTTGCCGTCTAAATCCACAATATCTGCACAACGAGTAATAAGTGGATCCTGTAATGGCTTATATAACTCAGCAAGAGCCTCCCTAATGGCAAAACAATTAAGAGTCAGGAAGAGCTGATTTCAAGCAAATATGTCCAAGGGAGCTCATTTCATAAAACCGAAGTGAATAAGATATAGTACTGTATGTTCAAAAGACCTCAAACTAACAAGCAATCTTGCATGAAAAGGTTGAAACGTGTGATAATTGATAATGACCATTGTGATATGATGTTGGGACTTCGTAAATGACCATGAATTACATGGGAACAGCATGTGAGTATTCTCAACAGCTTCAAAATAAGATGCTGGAAGTCAGGGTAAAACAATTAAAGCATATAGTCGCTTAGGGTAAGGTACAAAGCAACAAATTAAGGGGTGCATCCATTTCATAATAATTTGGTATTGATTTTTAATTTCGTCTCAACTTACCTTGTTCAGTATTTTTTTGTCTTGCGACAAAAAAATAAGGTTAGTATAAATCAGTTCAGTGTAGTTCCATTCGGTTCAACACAATTAAATCTCAACAAGGCTGCTTGCCTCAACATGATTTAGCGAAAGCACAATTTGCAAGATATAAAAGAGCCATAAAAAGATGCATCCAACCAGAAGTCACGAATATTAGGTATGTTCTAACAGACGCGCATAAGGTGGCCCATACCCGTCTTTTCTTTTTTCAACCAATACTTCCATCCACTCGGATACTTGATTTTCTGAATAAATTAGATCATGGGGGAGATTATCAAGCACTTGAAACAGATTAGCATGTCAGTTTTCCTTTCTGTCTTTTTGGAGTAAATATAAGCTTCAGAACTATTTCATAGTAAAGATGCCTAACATAATCATTGATACCAACTTCAATATAATGTGGAACTTCTGCTAGATATTCCATATACGTCGACGATAGGTCCTTTCTTTTAGACAATAAAAAGTAAAACAGATGTTCCCGTGTTTTTTTTTGTTATGTATTTCCATGTTTAATATGAAATAACCAATACAAAAAATACCTCGTTACCTCCAACATTATAACCCAACATGGTTGTTGCTCCACATTTCCTGTTGTCAAGCATAAAATCAACATTACTAATGCATGAAATAAGATAATAATTATTGAATACGCTTGAATAGCAAAATGAAGGAATGCAAGTAGTTGTGTAAACATGGCATTCCATGATATACACTTACAAAATAAAGTTCAGAGATAAAATCAAGGGAAATTACCCCCCATCCATCTCGATCAGCAGCATCACGGCGTTCTACATTAAACTTTGACAAGTGACTACGAACTTCACCAACTGTTTGTAATTGTCTTTCGGCCAGAGTTGGACTGATTTCCACAGACCTTTGGCACAAGGAAAACGATAGTTGAATTTTGCTCTTTCGAGGTAATTTGCTTCATCAAAAGCATAGAACAAATATATTACTACCATTTCCAGAATTATCCACACCAACATTTTGTTATCAGAGGATCAAAAAGAGATGTTGAGAATTCTTGCATGTAATCAACATTTTTAGTATTTTCAATAATAATAATTAATGACTATTTTAAGATTGCATTTAAGGTAGTTAAGAAAAACATTATCCATTAATTCATGAATATAACCGAAGTGCAGCCAGTGGACATACGTGTAAGTCATGTTATTATAGATTCGTTCTGGAGCATTTAGCATTATGTAGTCCAAAATGCCCTTAGCACAGGTTCCTGATCCACCACCAATTTCAAAGATCTGAATAATATGAAACAGGAGATTTATGCTAGTTGTTGAAGTGGTAAACGACAGGAAAAAAAGAGTATTCAAATAAGAAAAAGAAAACCAATAAATAAATATTACTTTTAGTGGAACAGAGAGGTTAGTCGTTCGCAGAATGGCTTCCGCAATCCCATGAGCATACCAAGGCTACAAAAAAGAAGAAAATGAATTTTGGCTTAAAAGTCAGCAGTTATAAAGGAATCAGCTTCATACAAAAAGAAGACAAATAGACTCGTACTTTAAAAAGCTCAACGGGTGTAAACCAAGAAATGTCACTTTGCTTGTAGATTCTATCCAGTTGCTGCATATAAGCTTTCCTACCTAGAATAAATTAGCAATATCATTAAACCAAGTGCTGCAAAGACAACGATTGGCAGTGTGAAGTTGAGATTCACATGTGATACTACTGCTAATAATTTACAGAGACCAAAAAGAGAAACAAAGGAACTCATCCAGAGGTGTAACGAATATAGACCACCAGTAAATGATCTGTCAGCTATAAATAGAAATCACATTATCTTCTCATACATTACTGGCCTGCAAAATGAAGAAAGGGAGGTTTACCTTGAAGCTGATTGAACCTAATACTTTGCTCAAGCACACCTACTGAGCCTGACCTCTGAGAGAAGTAACCATGATTCGGATCATACAGTGCCGAACGAATAAAATCCCGAACCTGACATGAACAATGATAAAAATACAAAATCACTCAAAACATGAATCTCCTTTGCCGACATTTGACTAAAAGTAATCAAAACAAGATGTAAATTCAGCATTTATACAATCTCTTACAAGTACTGGATCTTCGCCAACAATGCCAGAGGAAAAACTAGCAGAACAACCGGATAAAAGAGGATGAATCCTGAACACTGCAATAAAAATAATCAAATGAAGAGAACCTCTCCTGGACTCGTCGAGGAGATGAGGAAGCCTTTTCGCGGAGAGACTCCGGAATGCCATGACCACTTACCACACTAGAGAGAGATTCGACCGAAGCACAAAACGCGAGATGCTTCTGAGCTCGAGCTCTTGCAAATGGCGCAGCTGAGCAGTGGAAGGGTTTAGGCGAGCCGAGAACCCCTTGTCGGTTCAACCGTCGAAATCGATTCGAATTGAATTGGTTTTGGCTTGAAGCTTGAGACAGTTATACCGGTTTTTTTTTATGCGGTTCAATTGTTAACGAACCGATGATAAACCCGGACGTGGGACTGGACCGGGTCGTCTTCGTTCAACTTTGTCGCACGTTTTTTCAGCCTTCATTCATTGATTCATCACGTGTCTCCGATCATCATCGTCGTCGCTTCCGATTCGAGCTTTGCAGACGTGGTAGGTAATTTGATGCACTTCGTTTTTTCATCCCTAATAGTTTATCAAACTTTGAGCTTTTAGAAACGGCACGGCAGGCGTGCTGATTTCGAGGTGTTTATGTGAATTGATATCGGAGAATGAATTATGTATGGTCGGTTTTAGTCAAAACGTTTATTAGTCTTGATATTGAGTGTGAATCATTTTGGATGATTTGAGATAAAATTACTAAGAATAATTGATAGAGAATACTGGTGAGGAGAAAGCTACCAACAGGCAACATTGTACTTCCTTTCAAGTTTCAAATATGATTGAAGAAAGCAAGATGAAAATGTTCTTGTGAGCGTTGATAGTTAACTTTGAAAATGTGTGAGACAGTTCGACAAACGGTCATGATGTGTTGTCGATAGCCATTATGAATGCATTAATTACCAGTATGAGTTCTGAGTCATTTTAGTTATTTTGACTTTTATGTTATTATGCAGGTTATGTGATGTCATATTCTGCCCAAGTATCTTATGGAAGTAAGTGACGCACTTTGCTTGTTGCAATCATTTGGAGTATGGTGTGTGGTATATGTTGCAGCTGCAATCATTCAGTCTTTCAGATACATCCATTCTCTCTGCTCGCTTGAGTTTTGACAAGTGTCTCCACATACTGCTAATAGTTTGACTTGGATGTCCGAAGTCGGAACTAGAGAAAAGGTCATAAGATATGTTCATTGATTTTGCTTGTGTCCATGCATGCCTTGAAATATTGGAAACTTTGTAGTAGGTCTATTTCATGTCATCCTGTGTCCTGTGAATTGTTGGAAATTTTGAGATGAGCCTTACTCCAAATTCATGTAATTTGATCTGGACCCAATAGTTGGCGTCATTGTATCTGTTGACTCAGTTTAATTCTTGTCATGCTCTGCCCATTGTTGCTTGATTGTTTGAAGCATTCTCCTCTCTGCTTTGGGAGTTTTTTTCCATATATAAAAGCTATTCTAAAATGTTCGTTATGTTTGCCAGTGGTGGTAAATCATCATAATCATGCAGTTCGTTCAAGTAATCATTTATGATGAGAGCATACATGTTTATTCGCCGTTATTCCATCTCTTATAGTTCGAGCCACATCATGTCTGCATTTTAATGTGTTTTTATCCTATCCTTACCAATCACATCAGATTTCAGTCCTTTCCATCAAGTAATTTTACATTTTGAATTACAATCAAAACTTACTATCAGCTGAACTGACTATTGTTTCTTGCGCTCCTTTCGGCTAAAATGACTTCATGAGTGTTTCATTAACAGTTACAGATGGGCGAACTAATTGGACATGAAGAAAGGCCAAGAAGATTACTCACCTCTTTCACCTTACATACACAAAATGCCCGACCATCATTAACATTACCATTTTGATGGCCGACTAACAAGTTTCAAGCTAGCATGGTTATGTTCATGCAAGTGCGGCTGTAGCCTGTGTCACTTATACAAATCCAAAGGTTGCCGCAGCTTTCCTGCCCATCCTGATGTGTTGCTATATGATACATCACCTTCCGCAAAGACTGAAATTGAGGCGTTCATTGAATAAGCAGTTAAACAGCAGACACATTTTACCTCACAGGTTTTTTTTTTGTCATTTGCAAAACAAAAAACAAGTCAAATTATAGTGTACAATGAAGCAAACATGAAATTTTCATGCCGCGACGTCGTTTCAGACCACTCGCGTGAGCTGTCTGCTTAACGGTCCAATAACACGAAGCCAATGCGCGCACTCTACAACAATCTGTCGATCAGAATTCTGAGCCAATTTCGTCACCATCTCCAATTCAAGGATTTTCATCCCAATCCAAACTCAGACACTCATCCACATTATGATCTTCATCTTGATCGCTATCTGAATGAAAGCTTGATTGGGTTTGTGTCCTTATTTCCTTTGATCACAGATTCACTTTCCCAGTACAAACTAATTGAAGTTACTACTGCAAAAAGGATCAGTAGATGAATGTAAGTCCTATTAATTAAGTTCCCATTTCTATTGTTTAGATCCATTATTTCGGCTAGCGTAGGGTTTGTTGTGTGTGTTTTATTCGGAATTTTTGTTTTGCTTTTTATGAATTTATTTTTTTATTATCTGCAGGTTCTTTTACCTGAAAAAGTGAAGTTGAGTTTGGTGCAAGTGGGGTTGAGCTTGTATATTTGTGGTGATATATGAGATGGACTGCGAAGCAATACATTCATGGTCATTTAGTCGATTGGTTGGTGCATATTTGGACTTAGCTATAACTTTCCTGTTGCTATGTGGAGCCACTCTCGCCTACGCTGCATCGAGATTTCTGGCCTTCTTTGGAATGTCTCTGCCATGTCCTTGTAACGGAATGTTTGGTGATCCCAACAAGGATCTTTGCTTGCAGAAGTTTCTACTTGAACATCCTACGCAGAATATTTCAGCTGTTCAGATGTCTGTGAAGAGTAAATTTCCTTTTGACATGGTATGGTGGTCTAAAGATCAACATGACCAAAAAGGATTCATGGTGAGACGCGATGGATATTATGAAGACAAGCATGACTATTTGGAGGGTGAAGGTGTTTATGCCTCGGCAAAAAGTTCCGTTGAGTCATTTGGGAATGGTGTTGCGGAGGAAGGCAGGTGTAAGAAGAAGGGGACTGCGACTGTAGTTCACAACGCGAAGGAGTGGTCTCGGCGCAGGAGAAAAAGCCCTCTTAGTTGCTTGAAGACTTCATCTATTTCAACTGATGACTGTGTTACTTCGACTGCGCAAACTGAAGATGTACATGCAATCAACACAAAACAAGAGATAGCTAGCAAAGGGATGGTTCCTGTGGATTTTCCCATGCTTGGCGATTTTAAAGGTACATTTCAAATGCGGAAAATACTTGTTATTTACTTACTATATAGTCTATAAATGTTTCCAGTGAATTGACAGTGATGTCGATCTGGTTCTTCATTCCTACTTATGAAAACCCAATTAGATCATGCGTACATTTCAAGAGCTGGTTTCTCTTGCATTTTTTTGTTAATTACCTCAAACTGATTTGTGTTCATTTCATCGATATTATCTTACATCTTATAAAGTCGAGCAATTTTTGACAGTACTTTCCGTTTTCCAAAATCAAAATATTGTGTAGGGGCGCAGAATGAGTCATCCACGGAAGAAAGTTCTTCCAAATGGTTTAGTTCAGATGAATTTGTCAAAGAAAGTAAAGCCAATATTGACGATATCCCTGCCTTGCAAGAGCACGACAATAAGGTAGAAGGACGGATAGAAGTCAAGCATGGTGATGAAAATGCGATAAGGCTATTGAAACAAGCTCTTGAAGAAGAGCAAACTGCACATGCTGCTCTATACCTTGAGCTTGAAAAGGAGAGAAGTGCAGCTGCTTCAGCTGCCGACGAGGCTATGGCTATGATATTGCGCTTACGAGAGGAGAAGGCGATTGTGGAAATGAATGCCAGGCAATATAAGAGAATGGTGGAAGAAAAATCAGTTTTTGACGCTGAGGAAATGAACCTTCTTAAAGAGATCTTACTTAGGAGAGAGAGGGAAACACATTATCTAGAAAAGGAAGTGGAGGCTTATCGGCGAATGATGGTTGGAAATGTGCAGTTGGATTGTCAGAGTCACCGTGTTGCTCTTGAGCACGCAGGTCTCGAGACTCAGTCAGACACCTCGGTTTCTCAAATGGAGTTGCCTGGTTTAAAATGGAATGACTATGTGGAGATTGCGGAACAAGGGGACAACTTTGAATATTATAACTACATTAATGATGCCTACTTGAGAATAGGTGAGGAAGGGGCCAGTAGCATGCATGAGAAGGTGATAGTTTTGCAAGATACCGTGCACAGTCAGCACATTGAGATGAAGAGTTCAGTTGAACCATCACTGTTCGAAATACCAGGTAGCTCTCAGAGGACTTCTTTTCTCGAAAGGACTATAACCCCATCAAGAGAAAAGCTGGAGCACAAGGATGAAATAAGTACATTTGAAGGAGTGATGAAAACTGATCCGAAGGATAATATAGGAGAAAATTTTGCTCAATGTGGAAATGCTGCATATTCTAGAATAGAAGGTTCTAGCATTCCAGCTGACAAGGCAGAGTCCCATGTTTACGACGTTCACGTTGTTGACTGTCACCAGAGTATGTCAGTCAACTTTCAAAATGATGAAACTGAATGTGGCCCAGAAAATATCAGCATAACTTCTTTAAGCGAACGCAATAAGCTTCGTGATGCTGGAGTTCCTACTACTACAAACACATTGTTAGTTGAAGCAGAACAAAATATTGTTAGAAGCCAGACAGATATTTCCCTCAGCTCGCCACCACTCAATACCTCGATAGGGAAGGTCCACAGTGCTAGGCGGAGAAATTCCATGTCTTCGGTAGATTGTGAGAGGCTGAGAATTGAATCGGAAGTGGGACTGCTTAGGGAAAAGATGAGGATCGTGCAAGAGGGAAGAAGGAAGCTAAAACTCTCGGTAGATCTGAAAGAGAGGGAGAAAGTTCAGTTACAAGTTCTGGATGATACGGCAAACCAACTTCAAGAAATTCGGCATAAGACATCTCCTGAAAAAGTTGCACGCCAATCTTCCTTACCACCTCAGCCCTCAAAGGTACTCCAGTGTCATTCAATGCATATGCGTTTTGATATCAATTCTCATACATGGAAAATCAAAAGGAAATATTGTGACTAAAGTATTAATAGTGTTTCTGGATGTGGATCAGAAACTATTTATTGCTACAGCTAATATACTGATTAGCTGCTTACTTTGATTTAGTGGCCTTTGTGTTTGATTTTCAAATTCTTCAGTACCGAACCACTTTGTGTTTGATTTATTGCCATATCACATTCGGAGATGGCACTCTTCAAATGATACTAATATATTTCTCATTTTGGAGCCCGATGTTTTTATGAGATGATGGTGGCTCTAATCTGTCTGCTTGGAATATTCAGCAGGTGTCAAGAAAAAGGAACAAAGTGCCTCTTCCCTAGGACTGGAGTGTCCGTTGAGGAGGCATATATGGTTATGTGTTTATCAGGTAGTTGAGATAAAGGAGGAAAGCAAATTCCTTACCTTGTTGTTTTGTTGTGATTGTCTAAATAAATGCTATCCAGTCCTTGTATGCATATCAAGTTTTGCTTAATAAAGTACAACTTTGAATGTAACCTGCACTTTTTTTTTGATACAATTGAATGTAACCCTATTGGAAGGATTTTAAATGTAAGATGCCATTCACAAGCTGAACTTCAGATGATCAAATGGATATAACCTGGTCTGGAAATATATCGTAGAGATGGATAACAAGCAATTTGGAGTTAAAACAGCAACTGATATGGAATTGAAAGCATATGGAACGAAATCAGTTGGCCAATCTCAATTTCAAAGCAGTCACAGTGGCAGACTGATGCAAAGGTGATTCATATATGGAAACTCGAATGTGAGCTGCTGCTTCCTGAAATCATAGAACTCCAAAGAAGGGATTGTTGATAGCCGAGTTCAGTTCGGACCCAGCTGAAGTGAGCAAAAGTTTGTCAACCTTGTCTTGAGGCAGGAACAAAAACTCATCCCCTTCAAGTTTTGCAAAGCCACAAAGCTCAAGAAATGCAACTCCTCCAATTGCACCGACCCTCTCCTGAAATAAATGAGCTTTTATGTATAAAACATGCTTGTAATACATTCTTCAAAATAAAACCAAATTTTGATATGATGTCCAGAAAAGATGGGGGTATTCTCTGCACCTAATAAATCATAAAGATAAATAGTGTTGAGACTTGCCTGAAAAGATGGGTTGGTTAGTCTGATTTTCCTAAATTTCTCCTCACTTGGATTTTTGACGACATTGCCTATGTAAGTAAGAAGAGTTTGAAATGCTCTCTTGACTTTCACATCATCGTCCTGCAAGCAAAGAAACCATTGATGTGGATGTTTGGCTGACCATGCACTGTTAACCAGTTTCCACAGTATTCTATTTACAAATTCATGCACTCTAGCATACAATGCATGACACAGAATATATGATAAATGATGATTTAATAAGATTCTTTCTTGCCTGAAGTTTCTAAAATAAAGCCAACCCCAAACATAATGAATAGTGCAATGTCTGTGAAGCGTGTTTTCTTCCCCTTTTATCCATACCCCTTTTTGTGATTAGGAAACCAGTTAAAGCAGTACAAGCCACTATGCCAGACAAGCCAAATTTCACTACAGGGCCTTAAATCTACTAACAGACATCCAAGTGTTACAGTGTAATTAAATGAGTTACACATACATCATTATGAATATATGATATTATGTCAATGCATCAAACACAAAATTAGCACACGGGTAGCGAAAAATCGAGAAGACAATTCGGAAATCAGATATATTGATTCTATACTTTACCTTATGACTTTGCTTCATAGACCGCAAGCATTCTCTCATTTGTTCCGTCTTGGAGGCAGGCCTGACAGGCAACATACTCTGCATGTTTGATTGGGTACGATGAGTGCATAAACATTGTGCATGACATAATCAGAGATAACTAAATCAGGCATGATAAATTGTTAAATTCAAATTCTTTGATAACATCAAACAATGCATATGCGATCCTCAAAGCTCATGTTCAGGGAGAATACCTTTTTCTCCTCCACAACTGGAGTAGGTGGCTTTGCGGGTTGAGGGTCCTCTGGAGGCAGTCCAAGTCTCCTCCTGCGTTCAGCCTGTGAAATCAAAAAAATGCACAATCAATCAAAATGCCTAAATGTATAATTACTGGGGATAATGTGTAAGGATTCTTGTCTATCATGACCAGAAAGACTCTTTTCTTTCATTGATGAAGTGTGATGACTTGCAGAGAACCAGGATATAAAGACACGTACCTTGTCTTCTTCCAGTTTCTGGCGGATTTTTTCCCTTGCTCTTTTTTCTTCCTCCTTTTCTGCCTTTCTCAATGCTATAATACTGTATACACATAATCATAATAACAACCATTCAACGTGACATGTCCAAACATATCAGGTCCAACAAGTACATGATGTAGAAATGTGATTATGAGCAACCGTTTTCGTTCATTTTCTTCCTCCATTCGTTTTGCTTCAAGAAGTTCCTTGCCTATGCGAATGCGCTCCTATAATGAATAGCATTGTCGTATTGAATTGGATTTAAACCGGCATATTAAATTACAAACATTGAGATTTGAGGTTATGACTTTAATAGAAGGTCAAAATAAGACATCCAAGCCATTTCACCAAGTAGTTCATTAAAAACATCATAAAACCTATATGTGACAGGAACCATGCAAAATCAATGCAACAGTCTGTTCAATACTTAGACCTACCTTCTCTCGTTCTCTTTCCAATCTTCTCTCTTCTTCTTCTTTCTTCTTGCGAGCACGTTCACTAAATAATATATCATTTAACAACATCAGACATATGGCATCAATTAATCTGAATGATGCTAGCAGTTCAGAAACAAAAACAATTTTAGTAATGGATATTCTATCGAGAACATAAATACACAAAATGATCCTCAGTACAAAGTGGATATTATGAGTTGTTCTCTATTATATGGTTCTTCAACTTCTATCATTGCTTTCTATGGAGAAAGAAAAGAACATTTTATGCGCAAAGATTAAATCCAACCGTAGTTCTTGAGCCTTTATCTTCATTTCTTCCGGGGTTAAAGCAGGTTTGGGAGGCTCATTTTTGGAATTTACAGGAATCTGGGGGCAATTCGAGAATTTATTAAAACTCGGACAGTAAAGACTAAAGATATGGTAGCTTTAGGAGATTAATAAATATACATTATCTAATAAGACAAAGAATATGAGCTAAAAACTAAACACAAATTTAACAGAGGTACCAGTACCAGTGCATCTACCCATTACAGCAAGTTTCTCATTATAATTGGCAATGCATGACACGTTGTACACTAAGGCAGGATGAGGATGCTCATTCTTCTCATTCTCAAGATTTTATAATAAAAATAGATCGAGCAGAAAACTAGATACATGTGGCAAAGTGACGACCTCTCACGTCTTTTTATGATAGTGCTCCTAATGTCCAATTTAAATCCTCTCTTATGATGCTTGCTATTCCACCAGTTCATAGATCCAGGTCTTTAATCGGGAAGTATGTCATACAGTGTGAGAAGAGGGTTCAATTTTAGATACTTTGGATGTTGATCTCTCCACTGATCCCTTAAGTTCTCTATGTACAGGTACAGCATGAGTGCTAAATAATGCACAGAGCTACAATACTAAACCGCCCCACAAAAGCCAGCAAATATAAACACACAAAAAGATCTAAGCGATTAAACATAAATAAAGAGAGTGAATGTGCAAGTTTACCAGTGGCATCTCATCTATATCTGGATCATTTTCATGTTCAACTACCCAATTCACTGCAGCCTCAAGACTCGAACTTCCTGGAGAGGCAAAACAAAAGAACACAGGTCTCTATGATAAAGGTATAGGAAGTAAGTTACAACATAGGTTGGGAAGCTACAAATGCTTCCCATGGTGCAAAATTCGGACAATAATTAGTGTACATATTAGTCACCAGTGGATAACAAAAAACATGACAATTCAAATAGCATGAATTATTGTGACTGATAATAAACTGCAAAAATAGCACTTTCCGATGCCAAAGCCAAGCAAATTGGATCGCTCGAATGGCGTCTTTGAAAGGCAGAATCAAATAAAAGAGCAGCACCAATAAAGCATTATTGTCAACCAAGCAAATTTTGGATGTTTAAATTGTCAAACTCTCCATGCAGAGTACCGATTTCTAACATAACTTATGGTCGCCCTGCCATCGATTCAGACTGCTCAGATTACCCGTGCATTATAACATTAAGAATTTAAAACCTATGGCTTTCCGAATCTTATATGAATCCTTACTCACTAACACTAGATGAAGGCATTATCGTCCTTATATATTAAGTAACCTTACCAGAATAGTGAAGGGCCCGAGTAGCCCGTGCTGTTGAGAAGCCCATTGCTTCAAGTTCTTCAAGCAACTTCTTGTCAACTTCAGGCACTACCATATCTACAAAATAACACCCAGAGTCATAATTACAACACTTGAAAAGGCACACACCATAGTTTATTATCCTCACAGTCTTGTCAGCAAAATGTACATCAGATCCTAACTATACCTTCAGGTTTACCACTTGCAGCTGCTCCATCAACATCCATTGAGTCCTCAGGAACTGGCTTTGGAACCTCCAAACTAATAGGCTTTATGTTCTCAGCAGTCTGGTCCACAAACTCAGCATGTCCAGTTCTCTTGGTGTGTAAGTCGCTTTCCTGAAAAGATCCAAATTCCTCAATTAAAACTCACTAGACTTCAGTGAAATTCATTTCTATTCAGCAACAACAGAGTTTTATCATTAACCTGACATCAAGAACAAAAATACTCGAAACAAAAATTTATCCAACTTTCACCACAAAAGTCATCAGTCTCACACTAATCTCAGGAATCCCTGAATCAATACCACTCAGTAGCCAAGAAAGAGCCACAACCACCAAATTTTCACCTATTTGCCGACACCAATTACCAACTTAAAAACAAACTTTTCCGATTCCCTAATCGATCGCTTAAATCTCAATACAATCATATATGATGAAAGCTTACAGTTTTAGATCGGCAAGGCTTTCCACAATCTTTGCAGACAAGATTAAGCACTGGCTCGGTGGATTCAGCAAAGTTAGAGTGAGATGTGAGCTCGGCGTGATCTTGTGCTTCTTGAACAGACTTCAACAGAGCTCCACAGTCGCCGCACTTGAGCGATACGCCCGCCATTTCTCCAAAATCTCTCCTTTCTCTATCTCTGAAATCGCTGAACGACGATCGCTTTGTTTCTTTTCGAATCGATATCCGTAGACGAACCGAACGAGGAAGTAACCACAATCTATCACGAGGGTAATATCGTAATTTGTGGGCGGGTTTATAATCTGCTGGTCCGTCCGGTTCAATACAAAAGAAATACCGTCGACCAGCATTCTCCATGGTTGACGATGACGTCATTTCCTATTTATTTTTTGTTATTGATGGATTCATTTCATAACATGCAGATACATTAGGCAACTTTTATTACATGTTTTGAATATCTGAAGCGCAGATCTTATACCAGACTCCCTAACGTCACCTCAAACATTAACTCCCAATCTTTAGTGGCCGTACATTTGTAGTGAAACTTATCTTATCTTATCTTAACTAATAGTAATTTATAGTGACTGATATTAACTTATACTGACTGATATTAACTTATAGTGGCTGATATTAACTTAACTGAAACTTATATTGACTGATGAATAGTAATATGATGATGATGATGATGAATATTAATATTATGATGATGATGATGAAGGTTGTGATGATGGTGATGAATAGTAATATGGAGAAGGGATCAGGTGCAAAGTCTATATTACTGTAAAAAATACAAAATCATCTCAACCTTTCAAATTAATATATGTGCGGTTGAGATTAGAAAAAAAAATTCTTATTAAATTTAATTTTTTATTAGATTAAGGGCATATTTGTCCATTCTAATAACACAAACTTCATTCTCTTTCCTCCCTTTCAAACCCATACGATCCAAAGCTCCTCTGAGGCTCACATGGCGTAACCTCCCCTCAAACCGATCATCTCCCTCCTCGCAAACCTTCCACCATTCCCACCAACAAACGTTTCTTCCCGGATTGCTTGCTGTTGCGGGTGTTGTTCGTGGTCGAGTCTCCGCTGAGGAACCGGAGCGATTGGAAGATGGCGTGGAGAGGTCAGATTTCGAAGAATTTGAAGGGGATTCGGGTCCTTTTTTGCCAGACATCGCCTGCCAGCGCATCCGCAAGGTTCGATCAAGTTCATCATTTGGTGATTGTTTTTGTTGAATCTGAAAGATGAATGTCAGTGTTTTGATTTGTTGTGATGAACTGGAAACAAGCATGATCGAGTGATTGTTTTTTTTAATAAAAAAATTGGTTTTATTTTGTAGAGAATTTGTTCAGAAGAATTACAAGGAATTGAAGACGTTGAATCCAAAGCTGCCTATATTGATTCGTGAATGCAGCGGGACTGAGCCACAGCTATGGGCTAGATTTGGTATAAATATTTCAGCTTCGGTTGAATCAATCATTTTTTTGGTGTCTCTTTTGCCTTATATTTTGAGAATTAACTTCTTTTTTTGTTCCGAGACTAATTGGTGAATGTCAGGACTTTGACTTTTTGACACTCAGACTTTTAAGCTGCTTATTTATACTCAGTATATGGAAGCAGTCAAGCAGCATGCTATACCAGCAATAGGCTGGAGCTTTCTTAATGTTTCATTTTCTGGCTGGATCTTTATAGAGTTTTTGGGACCATGGGATCATGTGTTTGGGTACATCAATTGTGACTGATAAGTTTACTTTCTAAGTCGAATTGGAGGAGGCGTCGTGCGGTTGTGGTGGGTAGACACAGGCGTCGTGCGGTTGTGGTGTCGTGGAGGCGTTGAGGAGGCGTCATGCAGTTGTGGTGGGTAGACAACAGGCGTCGATAAACAGCTGTATTCTCCGGAATTCTTAGCGAATTATAATCCAATTTTGACGAATTATATCATAGTTCGTCAAAATTTGACTATAATTCGTCATGAATTATGAAATATTGTAGTACACTTCAAAGGACAATGCTATAATTCGTCAAATGTAACTAAAATTCGTCCAGATTTGGCAGTATCATTGTATAATACGTCAATACATTTTATAATTCGTCACGGTCATTTTATAGTTCGTCATGTCATTTTTGAATTTTTATTTATGAAAACTGTTGATTTGATTTTGGGTTGAGTTTCATTGATGTCGAAGATGATCCAGAGTGTGAAAAATTGAGTTCAACAAAGTTTTACTCCTTCAATTTGATCGAATTTAGTCCGCTTTTTTTATAATTCGTCACAGCCATTTTATAGTTCGTCATGTTCAGTTTCGAATTTTTCTTCATGAAAACTGTTGATTTGATTTTGGGTTGAGTTCCATTGAAGTCGAAGATGATCCAGGGTGTAAAAAATTGAGTTCAACGAAGTTTGCTCCTTCAATTTTATCGAATTTAGTTTGATTTTTTATAATTCGTCACGGCCATTTTATAGTTCGTCATGTTCAGTTTTGAATTTTTCTTTACGTTAACTGTTGATTTGATTTTGGGTTGAGTTCCATTGATGTCGAAGATGATCCAGAGTGTGAAAAAATGAGTTCAACGAAGTTTGACACTTTCAATTTGATCGATTAAGGCCGATTTCTTATAATTCGTCATGCCATTTTTATAGTTCGTCATGACTATTTTATGGTTCATCATCCCAATCAAAATCACAGAATTCCAAACTATATCCAACATGTATGTATTCATGTATCTCATGAACTATAAAAGATAGTTAGAAAAAGAACTCGAACTCAACAAAAGATAGAATGAAAAACCAAACTACAACGTCGACAAATAAAGATGGCAATCCGTCCGGGCCCCAATTTCCGATCTGAATTTTCAGAATTCCTATCAGTTCCGATCTGAGATTCCGATCAGCCAATAAACAACCACGAAGAATCGCGATTGGGTTTTGTTCGTCTGAGGAGAGATGCCAGTGAGGAGAATCGCGACTGGGTTTCGTTCGTCTGAGGAAAATTGCGACTGGGTTTTGTCTGGGTTTCGTCCGAGGAGAATCGCAATTGAGTTTCGTCTGAGGAGAATCGCGTCTGGGTTTCGTCTGAGGAGAATCGCGTCTGGGTTTCGTCTGAGGAGAATCGCGATTGGCTTTCGTTCGTCTAGGGAGAGTTCTGGTTTCCAAATTTGTCGGATTTTACGAGAGAAGATGGAGAGATACTCGTTGTTGAATTAGGGTTTTTTTTTTGGATTTTTGATTTTTTGGGTCAATTATGCCCTTTTGAGTGAGTAATAATCGCTGAAAATTTTCTATTCATTATTTTATTCTTATTAATTTAGACCACAGGATTATACAAATGGATGGTGTTGATGATTTTGTATTTTGTATCAGATCTGGGCTTTGCACCAGATCTGGCCTCTAGTAATATGATGATGATGAATAGTAATATTATGATGATGAAGGTTGTGATGATGGTGAGATGAATAGTAATATTATGATGATGAAGGTTGTGATGATGGTGATGAATAGTAATATTATGATGATGAATAGTAATAACTGATGATGATGGTGATGAATAGTAATATGATGATGGTGAACAGTAATATACTGATGTTGAAGGTTGTGATGATGGTGATGAATAGTAATATACTGATGATGAATAGTATGATGATGATGTTATGATGATGAATAGTAATATGATGATGATGATGGTATGATGATGATGGTGATATGCTGATGGTATGATGATGATGATATGGTATGATATGATGATGATGGTGGTGGTATGATGATGATGATATGATGATGGTATGGTGATGATGGTATGTTGAATAGTAACTTATCTTGTCTTAACTTAACTGAAACTTATATTAACTTATATTGACTGAAGGTAACTTATAGTAACTGAAAGTTACTTATGTTGATTGAAAAGAACTTATCTTATTTTAACCGTCAAAAAATAGAGTTCAAATAGACTGGACCTTAATTTCATTGCCTATTCCATTACTCAAATGTCAGACTCAAAACTATTTCTTTTGATTTAGATCAATTTATAAGGTTGATGACTATTTGGATCCATTGATGCCGACATCGGAAGTTTGGATCTTGTTCAGGACTCTTTCAGGCTTGTGACGGGTTGGATATGCATGAATCTTAATATCACTATGTGGGCAGTTTATCCCTCCGGGAATCCACATGAATATGAGCGCATCTTGTTTCCTCCTATTAGTTTGGGCTACTATAATAGATGTTAAATCCTTCTTTTTGGCATATTCTAGTATCTTTTCCATTTCTCATAAGTTCGCCTCTTGTAGTAAGAGCATCCTGCCTATGATTCTTTCAATCATGAGATTTTTTTTCCAATCATGAGATTTGGTTATCAAAGATGACTAAAAAAACATGAATCCCTATTATGATTTTTTAATCATGAAACTGATCATGGGAAGATCAAACCCAAAAAAGATTACAAGATTGACCAAACGAAATTTTAGGCCATGAGAAACTATCAATCACAACATGCCACATGTCCTGTTTTATTTAGATTAAATTTAGTTCTTGTAACTCATTTATCTTCAAAATTAAATGGTTAAAAAAATAATACCAACATTCATAACTTTTGAGCTCTACAAATAAACAGTCATAGTGTTGTTATGAATATTACAATGTTGGATGACCTTTAGCTCTTCATATAGCCATGTCTCTTAGCTCGACATGTGCCTCATAAAGTTTAGATTGACTTCTTACATTGATTTCTATGTCTCTCCATATGTCCATGTACCCCTATATAAAGGGAAGATTTTTTTTTTGTAAAGATCAAAATCAATGAAAACATTACAACTCTTCTCTATACATTTTCTCTTCATACATGTTCATGTTCTTATTACTTTGAATTTCTCCACCATATTCACTACATACAAATCTCATCCTCTCTCCCTAGTCCCTACATCTCTTACTATCCACAAATCTAATTATTTTCACAACACGAGTTGTTCAAGGTAGGGATACAACATCTTATTTTTCTGTGTTCTTTATATGATACGATGATGGCAACATTGAGTTCGAATTCAAGAAACTCTCAAAAGCCTAGCATTCGGTAAAATTACATTTCCCTTTCTATTCATTTGTGATGATTAATTTCATGTATAACTTTTAATATTGTTATCTATTCATGTTGGCATGCTAAATTTTGTTTATGGCTAAATCATGTTCTATACATATCATCTATTCTTTTCCACTTATATCCATAACATGCTAAACGTTATATGTAAAAAAATTGATTTTCTTTTAAGTTTATAAAACATGCTTATTTTCATGTTCTATATGTCATGCATATGTAATTTACACGTGACTGATGTTTATTTTATTATTTAAAATCAATTCATATTATATTTATCATACATTATTATGCAATGTCAATTTTATGAAGCTCGAGTTCAATACTCTTGAGCATGAAAATGATTATTCGGCGTTGATTATTGATATTGAAATCCGCCTAAGTGTCATGTATCTTTAAGATACTATAAAAGAATGAAATAAGGCACTAGTTCAATAAAGATGGCTAAACCATGATATGACAATTATCATTCAGCGTTTATAAATGAAGGAAATAAAGTATTTGTTCATAAGATGGCTAAAGCCAAAATATCCTTCGGCATCATCTCGATGAGAGATTGTATATGAAATTTGAGAATCAATGATCCCTCTTCTCCTTTGAAAAGATTTGAAGAGATGTACCATCACCAAAAGGCAATGATATTAAACTTGCTTTGATTATATACACTTACATTTGAAAGATTATTAAAAATTGTACACGAGTATAATTTTGCAAGTTTATGAATCACATCATAAGTGAAGTTATAAGATGAAAATATCACTATATATAAAATGATGAAAAAAATACATCACTATATTGGGGTCGTACTTGTCATACTTCCAAACACACCTTGATTTTTAGGGAAAAGTACAGTTTGGGGACCTGAACTATCACCATTTTCCAACTTGTGGGCTTAACTATAAAAACTTCCAAACAAGGGGCGAACTATCAAACAATTTTCCTACTCATGGGCTGAACTATAAGAACTTCCAAACAAGGATCGAACTATCAAACAATATTCCAAACAAGGGGCACCGTCTAACACCTTTAGGATTTTCACTAATGATGTTGGACGGTGTTAACTCCGTTCCGTTAGTTAATAAAATAATACAAATTTTCAAAAAATGTCCAAAATTGCCAAATATTTTAAAAATGTTAAAAAAATTTAAAAAATTAAACGAATTTATAAAAATCATTAACAATTGAAAAATCCTATTTTAATAAAATTTTTTTTATCCCTAATACCTCTTATATGGTTCAAACTAGATAGGAAAAAAATTAATATTTTATTGAATTATTCGTAGGGGAGCTTTGTAACAAAAATTTAAAAATATTTTTCATTTGTGTTTAATTTTTCTAAAATTTTCTAATTTTTATTTTTCAAAAATTTTATATTATTTTATACTAAAAATTAAATTTTTTTTATATTTTATAAATTCGTTTAATTTTTTACAACTTTTAACATTATTTTAAAAGTTCACCAATGTGAAAATTTTATATTATTTTATTAACTAACGGAACGGAATGGAGGTAACGCCGTCCAACGACGTTAGTAAAAATCTTAACGGCGTTAGACGGTGCCCCTTGTTTGGAAAATTGTTTGATAGTTCGCCCCTTGTTTGGAAGTTTTTATAGTTCAGCCCAGAAGTTGGAAAATTGTTTGATAGTTCGCCCCTTGTTTGGAAGTTTTTATAGTTAAGCCTACAAGTTGGAAA
This sequence comes from Rhodiola kirilowii, assembly GCA_033675215.1. Lineage (NCBI taxonomy): Eukaryota > Viridiplantae > Streptophyta > Magnoliopsida > Saxifragales > Crassulaceae > Rhodiola > Rhodiola kirilowii. Next base: position 6,161,461 of record CM066194.1, read on the forward strand.
ATGATGATAGTTCAGGTTCCCAAACTGTATTTTATCCTAATTTTTATCAAGCCTATTTAAAAGCAAACGGTGTATGAATTTCACTGAAAAAAGTGATTATCTTAAGGATGTTAACCATTTGGACTCCTATGAAAGTGAATCTCACTTATTTTGAAGATTATTATTCTTAAGAGGTCAATGGAGAGTTTGATAAATTAATCAATGATGGAAAGGCGACTAAGGGAGGATGTCATACATATGAATATATGCTTTAATTCTATATTTTATGCGAAGAATCATTGAAAATTCACATGGACATTCATTAAAGAGTAAAAATATTCTCTTGTCCAAAGATCTCTCATGTGTTGCTTGTTTTCAAGGAAATCTGATTACAAGACCATCTCCATTGAAAGTTGAGATTGAATGTCCAAAATTTTTAAAATGGATTCAAGGAGATATATGTGGACCTATTTCCCATCAAGCGGACAATTTCAGTACTTTATGGTACTTATTGATGCATCGACCTGTTGGTCGCATATTTGTTTATTATCCACTCGTAATATGGCATTTGCAAGATTGCTTGCTCAAATTATTAAATTACGAGCACAATTTTCAGATCATACAATTAAGAAAATCCGTATGGATAAGGCGGGAGAATTTACATCTCAGTCTTTTAATGACTATTGTATGTCAACTGAAATTATAATTGAACATCCGGTTGCTCATGTCCTTACTCAAAATGGTCTAGCAGAATCTTTTATCAAGAGACTAAAATTGATAGCTAGACCATTACTTATGCGATCTAAATTGCCAAGTTCTACTTGGGGACATGCAATTTTGCATGCTGCATCACTAATTCTTATAAGGCCAACTGCAAATAATAAATATTCCCCTTTGCAACTTGTTAGTGGCAAAGAACCAAATATCTCTCATTTAAGAGTTTTTGGGTGTGCAGTTTATGTTCCAATATCTCCGCCCAACGTACTAAAATGGGACCCCAACGAAGATTGGGGATTTACATGGGATTTGAATCTGCATCAATTATTAAATTTTTGGAACCTATGACATGTGACATATTTAAGGTGTGATTTCCCGACTGTCAATTCGATGAGACAAATTTCCCTGCATTAGGTGAAGATAAAATAAAGTCTGAAAAAAGATAAGTAATATCTTGGAATGCAGAGTCATTGTCTCATTTTGATCCTCGTACAAATCAATGTGAACTAGAAGTTCAAAAGATTATCCACTTGCAAAAGGTTGCAAACACATTGCCAGATGCATTTACGAATGTTATGCCAGTGACCAAATCACATATACCAGCTGTTAATGCTCCTTGCAAAATATCTTCCTGATGAAGATATTGGAAGTAAACTGGCAAGGGAGTCTAAAGCACGACAGAAACGTGGTAGACCAATTGGATCCAACGATAAAAATCTTAGAAAAAAAAGGTTCAAGATAACCAAATTAATGCATCAACCACTATTCCAAAACAAAATGATATGAATCATGAAGATACTTCTTTGAAAGATAATGAGATACCTGAAACTGTTGACAATGAAGAAATTTTGATCAATTATGTCATTTCAGGGAAAAGGTGGAATAGAAAAGAAATTATAGTGGATAATGTAATCGCCTTTTCTATGGCTCTAGATATTACAGTAGAAAATGAGGATCATGAGCCAAGATCGGTTAATGAATACTGATGAAGAAATGATTGGCCAAAATAGAAAAGTGCCATCGAGAGGCAGAATTGAATTCACTTGAAAAAACGCCAAGTCTTTGGAAAAATTTCCCTAACACCCGAGAATGTCAAACTTGTTGGTTATAAATGGATATTTGTGCGCAAACAAAATGAGAAAAATGAAGTCGTAAGATATAAAAAACGACTTACAACACAAGGCATCTCGCAAAGACCAGACATTGATTATGAAGAGACATATTCACCGGTCATGGATGCAATAACATTCAGATTTTTATTGAGTTTGTCGGTCTTAGAAGGACTCTGACGGACGCACAGTCGTCGTGTGCAAACGTCAAGAATAAAATTTATAAGTCCGCTACTCGCTACTTCACTATTGGGTAGCAAGTGGTAAGTAGGGGTCGAACCCAAGGGAATTAGGGGGATAGTTGCTCTTTGAGGAGTGTACTGAAAGGGAGCGTGATTTTCGGTGGATTGATGTTTTAGCGATGAAAGGTGAATGGTTGGTTGTTGATTTTAGTCTTAGTATAGAAAAGTAAGTGGGTTGGTTGGGATTTTAGTGCGGAAAAGTAAATGACAGAAAAGTAAAGTACAAAAAGTAATTGATTAAAGGAAAGACTTACAGTGAGTGGTTGCGTGAAGGACAAGTCTTGCGGATAGTAAGCGGTTGATATTGCAGTTGATATTGAGGAAGTAAGGTGCATGTGATGTTTTAAGTTAAGGAAAGTATTCGGCTTCAGGGGCCTTGTATCATAGTCTGTTTATCATGACCTTTAATGATCCTACTAAGTATTCAAAAGTGTATCAAGGCCATTCCAAGCACTCGATTTGCCACACTGTCTAGTCCATTCCAAGACATAGAGCACTTGTTCTATTTAGACTAATACCCCATTCCAAGGTATATTAGCCTGTGTGCATCCATTTGATCAATCATTCCCGATCAACCAAATGGTGTTTAAAAGAGGTCAAACTTCTCAGATAAGCTTTGCCATTCCAAGCATCCACTTATCCTAGTATGTTTACGAACCCCACGGAAGAGTTTTGCCATTCCAAGCATCCACTCAACCTTGGAAGTTCTAACCTAATATATGGCACATAGAACAAGTTTTGAACACAAGAGGCACTAAGAATATGGTCTAAAACATTTTATGATACAAGTACACCCCTTCAACCGAATGAAGAGTTTAGCTACGAATATCCATAGAGGTGGATACCATAGCTAAGTACTCGAGGGTTTTTGAAAGACAGTAAGTAAAGGAGAATACTCAAGAACCAACAAGAGTAAACTCAAGAACTACTAGAATACTCAAGAACCAACAGGAGTATTATAGATTTAAAACAAGTGTTTACAAGAGTAGTGCCCAAATCTAGAGAGATAAGTGTTTTTGTGATTTTGGAATGATTTACAAAGGGAAGGGAGCATGGTATTTATAGGCTAAGGGAGTGTAGATTTGTGGAGGAAGTGAAGACACATGGCATGGAATGCATGAAGGAGAGCAAAGTCGCCGGAAGAGGTCATCAAGGGGAGGAGCCGCCGACTAGGTGGCGCAAGGGGAGGGGAGGAGGCTTTAGACGTCGCCCATTGATCATTTGCAAATATAGCTAAAGTATTCAAATAAATCCAAACACTTATGCTAAGTCACGACAATCAAAACATTTGTAAAGACTCGGGTGAACCGAGGTCGAACCCAAAAGATAGGTGATTAAACTAATAGTGCTAGCAATGTGATTAGAATGTCTATTGTGGGGGAGGTCTATTTTTCAATCCAAAGAGAGATCAAACTTGCAAAGGGGTTAAATTCCAATTAAAAGATGACTAGGGATTACTTCACCACCAAGACAATTGTTGTGACAATGGAATGATAAACCAATGATGAAATCACATGCACACGTGTAGAATTAAGCTCATGCAACATTAACACTAGGTTCAACTCGCGCTACAACCTATTATCAAGAGGTTACATCTCGCATAGCACCTCACACTCGCGCTCTATTGGTACTATAGAACATGAATTTCTAGCCTCACACTTGCGCTCTATTGGCTAAATAGACATGTTCTTGTTAAATCCAAGCAATTCTCATTAGGTTAATGAATTATCCAACTAACTCAAAAGTCCTAATGCTCCTTCATTTAGTTCATTGAAGTCATGTTGACCAACGTGAGCTACATCAAACATAAGATCAAGCAAAGTTCCCATTGAGGATATTTCACAAACACCTTATAGGCAACTTGAAACATTAAGTTCAAATGAAGAAGATTCATGTGCAAACTCATTCATCAATGGCATATAGTGTTCACAATGTCACAACATGTCAAGGGGATCCATAATCCCCAATCAAAGTCACTACTCACTCATGGTGAGATTACAATGAAAACAAATGAAATAGATGGAGTTTAGGAGTCTAAAACCAATATGAGATTGAAGATGTATGGAGGATCCTTGTTGATGGTCTTGTTCTTCACCCAAGCAAGCTCGAAATCAGTGTCTTTCACCTCGGGATTCGTGCTATCGCCCTCAAATTTCGTGCCCAAAAGTCCTCTCCAAAACCTAGAAAAATTCTGGTTTTATAACTGCGACGGCATGCGTTCGCATGCTTTCGGTCATGCGCGCGCATGAGCTCCTGCGAGCAGAGGAGTTGACAGGATGCGAGCGCATCGAGTTTTTATGCGTCGGCTCCAGCTTGTGCGTTCGCATGAAATGGACTGTGCGAACGCATAAGCGAGGCGAAGGCTGGCGACGCGATGAAGAAGGGGTGCATGCGAACGCATGCTTCCACTTATGCGCGCGCACTCTTTGGTTCATGCGAGCGCATGCTTTGAGAAGTTGCGCTCCGACTTTCAATTTGCGCTTCCTTGCTCCAAAACCACTACCAACTTGCGTTCTCCGCTTAAACTCAGTGATTTGCCTGAAATTAAACACAAGGCATCAAATAGCAAGTGAAATCGTGATAAAACAATCGAAACAATAAGCATAGAGGTCGCCTAAAATGCATATATTTTAGTGCTATCAAATCACCCCACACTTAATGTTTGATCGTCCCGAGCAAGCTAATCATAGAGATCAACAACAATAATGCATTTCATCACTCAAGATTGGTTCAACGGCACTCCATATGGTCATGAAAACTAACCAAAAATGCTAACGAGCAAATTCTACCTCTAACTAACCACTTTCGTAGGTAACACGAGTGCATTTAGCAAATGCACCAAGCCTTTAAACCCCTAGGCTACCCTAGTGGAGGAGTTGTAGTCTCCTGAGAGTTTTCAGATACGGGAATACTCACAAATCCTACAAAAAGAACAATCATCCAATAAGGCATTTGAAGTTCACAATTGTCAAAGTACTAGGCAAGGTGTTTTTCTTGAAGTTCATAATGTATTCAACTAGAAGAGGAAGTTGCTAACGAAAATGCCGAAGTTGAACTTCAAGCCCCAATGGAAGAAAAAGAAAAAGAGGAAGAGCCGATTTTGATGAGGAAATATGTACCCGTGATACCTTTCCCTCAAAGGCTAAAAAAGAGCAAGCTAGATGCCCATTTCCAAAGATTTGTGAAAATGTTGAAGAAGTTGTATGTCACGCTTCCCTTCCATGAGGTAATCACTCAAAATCCTACCTATGCAAAATTTTTGAAAGATATTGTGTCTAATCGTAGAGTTATTGAAGAATTTAGCATGGTAGCATTGAATGTTGAGTGTAGTGCCATTGTGCAAAGTAGAATGCCTAAGAAAATGCAAGATCATGGATCATTTTCTATTCCTATCTCTTTAGGAAAGGTTGAAATTGATAGGGCTTTATGTGATTTGGGAGCTAGCATTTCTTTAATCCCCTATTCATTGTTTGAGCAAATTGACGTGGGTGAACTCCATCCTACCACTATATCATTGAAACTAGCTGATAGAAGTTCTAGAATCCCTAGGGGAGTTCTTAGGGATGTGCCTATTAAAGTTGGTAAATTCTTTATTCCCGTAGACTTCTATGTGCTAGAAATGGATGTTGAGCAAGAAATGCCCGTTATTCTTGGTAGACCTTTTCTTAACACCATTGAGGCGGTCATTAGATGTGGAGAAGGGTCTATTGAATTGAAAATAGGGGATGAAAAGTTGAAATTTTTTCTGAAAAATGCCATGAAAGCTCCCACTTCATCTTTTGAATGCAATTTGCTTGATATATCATGTGAAAATCTTGAGCTAACATCTTTTGAAAGTGAAGTCATGGACTTAGATGATTCTAGTATGCTTTTTACTTCACTAATGGACATGGAAGATGAGGAAATGTATGACTTGACTTTGGCCGAAGGAGAGAAATTGTTTGATGCTTATCAAGGTGATGAAAACCAAATGCCAAAAGGTAAGGAATTCGAAGGAGAGTTAAAACCTCTACCTTCGAATCTAAGGTATGAGTTTCTTGGGTCTAATTCTACGCAACCGGTTATAGTTGGTGCAACCTTGAATGAGAATGAAACGTCCAAACTTTTGCATGTCTTGAAAAATAACAGAAAAGCTTTGGGGTACTCTATTGATGATCTTAAGGGAATTAGCCCTTCGTTGTGCATGCATAGGATACATGTTGATGAGAATGCAAAACCTTCTAGGGAGTTTTTAAGGAGGTTGAACCCTAACCTTAGCGAAGTTGTATTTAAAGAAATTACTAAGCTAAGAGATGCGGGAATCATTTATTCGGTCCCGGATTCGGAATGGGTAAGCCCCATCCATGTCGTCCCCAAAAAGGGAGGACTTACGGTTGTGCAAAAAGATAAGGGAGAGTTGGTCCCTACTAGAACCGTAAATGGATGGAGGATGTGCATTGATTATAGAAAATTGAACAAAGCAACTAAGAAAGATCACTTTCCCATACCTTTTATAGATCAAATGCTTGAAAGACTTGCGGGACATGAATACTTTTGTTTCCTAGATGGTTATAGCGGATTTCACCAAATTCCCATTTTGCCTAATGACCAAGGAAAAACTACATTTATATGTCCTTATGGAACTTTTGCATTTAGACGCATGCCCTTTGGGTTATGCAATGCACCAGGAACGTTTCAAAGATGCATGATGTCTATTTTTAGTGATTACATTGAGAAATGCATGGAAGTTTTCATGGATGACTTCTCTATTCATGGAACTTCATTCGATGATTGTTTAACAAATCTTTCTCATGTTCTTGCTAGGTGCATTGAAACGGGTTTGGTGCTAAATTGGGAAAAGTGCCACTTTATGGTTCAAGAGGGAATTGTGCTTGGGCACTTAGTGTCTAGTAGAGGTGTGGAAGTTGATAAAGCGAAAGTACAAGTTATTAAGCAACTACCACCACCCAAAGATCAAAAAGGAGTTAGAAGTTTTCTAGGGCACGCCGGTTTTTACCGGAGGTTTATTAAGGACTTCTCAAAGATTGCCAAACCACTAACCCACCTTCTTTGCAATGATGTGCAATTCCACTTTGATGAAAGTTGCTTAGAAGCTTTTGAAAAGCTAAAGAGAGCTCTTGTATCGGCACCCATAGTGCGACCCCTGAAATGGGATCTTCCATTCGAGCTTATGTGCGACGCAAGCGATTATGCTATTGGGGCCGTTTTGGGACAAAGAATTGATAAGAGACTCCATGTAGTCTACTATGTGAGCAAGGTGCTAGATAACGCTCAAGTGAATTACACTACCACCGAGAAAGAGTTGCTAGCCGTGGTATATGCTTTTGAAAAATTCAGACCATACCTTGTTGGATCAAAGACAATCGTTTACACGGATCACGCCGCTATCAAGTATTTGATGACAAAGAAAGATGCAAAGCCAAGACTTATTCGATGGATCCTTCTTTTGCAAGAGTTCGCTATTGAAATCAAAGAAAAAAGGGGGTCGAAAATGTAGTGGCGGACCATCTCTCAAGAGTTGAGCTTCATGATTCAAAACAATTCTCATCACCTATAGGAGACTCGTTTATCGGAGAATATTTGCTTAGTATAGAAGAGAATGCCCCTTGGTACGCGGACTACGTGAACTATTTGACGTGCTACATTCTACCAAACGACCTTGACCATAACCAAAAGAGGAAGTTCTTGCACGACGTCTCGAGGTATTTTTGGGATGACCCTTTCTTGTATAAGCTATGCGCGGACGGCATTTATAGAACGTGTGTGCCCGAAGAGGATATGAAAGGAATTATAGCTTGTTGTCATTCATCTTCCTATGGCGGTCATGGTTCCGCTTCCAAAACCACGGCTAAGATCCTTCAATCGGGATTTTATTGGCCCAATGCGTTCAAAGACACGTATCAATTCGTCAAGGCTTGTAACGAATGTCAAAGGATGGGCAACATTGCTAGAAGAGATGAAATGCCTCAAAAAGGCATCTTAGAGGTTGAGGTATTCGACCTATGGGGCATAGATTTTATGGGACCTCTACCCTCTTCACAAGGAAATTGCTTTATTCTCGTAGCGGTAGACTACGTGTCTAAATGGGTTGAAGCCATAGCTTCCCCATCTTGCGACGCTAAAGTGGTGATCAAAATGTTCAAAAAAATTATCTTCCCAAGATTTGGAATGCCAAGAGCGGTGATAAGTGACAATGGTTCCCATTTTAAGGAGAGAAGATTCGAATCTATGCTTAAGAAACACGGGATATTCCATAGATGTTCTACTCCTTATCATCCCCGAGCGAATGGGCAAGTCGAAGTGTCAAACCGAGAGATAAAGAACATTTTGACCAAGACAATTGGGAAATCCGGGAAGGATTGGGCGTTGAAGCTTGATGATGCCTTATGGGCATATAGAACAGCCTTCAAGACGCCCATTGGAATGTCTCCATACCGGTTAGTATATGGCAAACCTTGCCATCTCCCAGTAGAGCTCGAGTACAAAGCCATGTGGGCTATCAAAGAGCTTAATTTCGACGTTAAGGCTACAGGAGAAAAGAGACTCCTTCAACTAAATGAGTTAGATGAAATCAGATTGGACTCCTACGAAAGTTCAAAAACTTATAAGGAAAAAACTCGGAGATGGCATGACAAGCTCATTCTGAAGAAGCAGTTCTCGGTAGGAGACAAAGTCTTGCTATTCAACTCAAGATACAAGTTATTTCCCGGGAAGTTCAAGTCTAGATGGTTTGGACCATATAGAATTCATAGAGTTTTCGACGATGGCCATCTAGAGCTAGTTGACAACCAAGGGAATTTATTCAAGGCAAATGGGCAGAGAGTTAAAATTTATCATGCCGCCGATGGAAACCAAGACATGTTGGAAGCACCCTCGTGAATGCTATACACAATACCGCTAGAGAAGGGATCCCGCTCGGGGCTTCTCTTAGTGTGCTTCTTGACATGAAAAGAATCGGCTCCGTCTTAGCCAAGACGTTAAACTAGGCTTGTGAGTGTTTCTCCCATTATCTTCAAAGTCAATCTATTTTGATTGGATTCCAATTGCTTTGTGCAAGAATTGAGAATGTGAACTTGCATGCATGAATGCTTGTGTTTGATGATCTATGTGCAATTAAAATGCTTTGAGCACGATGCCTTCATAACATATGCTTGGTGAATTTGATGCCTTGATAGGATATAAGTGTGGGGTGTTAAAATTTTGTGCAAGAGTGTCGATGTACGATTTGATTTTGGCTTAGAAACTTTGATCCAAATTCCTTGCGTTCGCACAGTCTCTATGTGCGCTCGCATAGCAAGCCTTTTTCCTCATTTCGTTGAGCTCGCATAGTCTCGTGCGCTCGCACTCGCTTTTTATGCTTCGACACCCATTTTTGCGTTCGCACAGTCTCATTCGTGCGTTCGCATTACAAGAAAAATTTTCGTTTAAAATTCTAAGTGTTGAGCTCGCATGACCTGTTGCGCACGCACACCAAATCAATGCGTCGGCTCAGCTCATTGCGCTTGCACAAACTCCTTCATGCGTTCGCATGTCCGCCCATTTTTCCAGATTTTGCCAAGACCGCACGGTCTCTTGCGCTCGCATATAAATCTAATGCGTCGTCCCAGCTTCACGCGCTCGCACAGTATAGTTCATGCGAGCGCACGCCGCTTTCTCAAGCCTGCAATTTCCATCTATGCATTCGCACAATCCCTTTTGTGCGTTCGCATAAGTCGTCTGGTATAAATTACACTTTCAAAATCCACAAATTTCGAAACCCTAAATTTGAAACCTCCGTCTTCTCCGACCGATCCCCAGCCGATTCAAGCCCCGTCCGCCTCCCTCCAGCCACGTCCGTCCACCTCCGCCACTTCTCCAACCTTCCCAACCAATTCCGACCGCCCGTTCAACTTCCCCATCCGCCATTCTCCCCGAAATCCGAAATCCCTAAATCACACCCGAAATCCCCAATTCTTCAATCCTTCAAAATGGTTAAAGTCAAGCTTCCCACCTCAAAACCACCTTCCAAAGGCCCATCAAAGAGCCTGGCAATTTCCAATCCACCAATCTCCAAACCACCCACAACAAAAGGGAAGAAGAGCAAGGGAGGAGGGATTTTGTTCGTGAAGTCCGATTCCGAAGGACGACACTATGGACGCACTTCCGAGGATCCCACGAGGTACATTATGGCTCCCGGCTCGGTTAGTAGAGCCGATGGAGACTTGGAAAGGGATACACCTCCAACTTCGCCAAGCACCGATGATCCTAATGTTTTTACGATGCCAATGCCGTACGACTTTGAGAGCCCCATCCGGTTCCGCAATAAGAAGGATACGGTTCTGCATTCGACGCTTTCCAACAAAGGTAAATGGCCTATCCCTCTCATTTTTCCCGAAATTGAAGCTTTGAGGAAGTTGAAAATTGAAAATGAGATTAAGGAGTTGCTTAGGACAAGTGGCTTGAACTTTATATTTAGAGATGATCCGGGATCATATCATGAAGTCACTATGGAATTCCTTTGTTCTTTTAGCCCCGTGCATAAGATTATTGAGGATGAGGGGGAGGAAAAGGTGAAGTGTTGGAGGTTTGCTATGGGTAATTATCAGTGGGAAGTAGATGCCGATGTGCTTTGTGATTGGTTTAGGCTACCTAGGGATGGTTTTCCCCTAAGGTAGTTGATGATGATGTGATTAAGTTTTGGAAGAAGATTACGGGGAATGATTATGCTAAGGAAATTCAGCACAAGTCCACTAGCATCCGCATGCCCATATGGAGAGTTGTTCACAAATTTTTAGCGAGTATTGTGTTTGTTCGCTCTAATTATGGTAGACTTGTGTCGAAGCTTGAATTGACAATCATGCTTATGATTGAGCGGGGGCAAAAGGTGGATTGGTTATGGTGCATCACTAGGGGAATTAGAGATAATCTGATCTTGTCCTCAAAGAACCGAGGATTGGGCGGTGATTCTTTCGTAATGTGGATTGCAAGGAAGCTTAACTTCACATTTGAGGGAGTGGAGAGTGATAAGCTACAGCTTAATCTTCAACAAATGAGATCGAGACACATTTTGGGGAAATGGCTAAAATGGAAGGATTGTGAGGAGGATAATGAGGGTGAGGAAGAAGATGATTTTGACGATGAGGTAGACCGGGTTGCTGCCCGTAATGTTCCCTCTTCCTCACATGCCGTGCCCCTCCTTCTAGTGATGCAAAGTTTGATCTTATCTTATCGCGCTTGGATGCCATTACCTCGGTGCAAAATAAATTGGCGCGGGATCAAGACCTCCTCTCCTCTTATGTCTCGAAACACAACAAATGGGAGGAAAAGACCCTTCTTGCCATTACCGATCATTTGGGGTTATCCTCTAGTATCGATTTGCCTCCTCGATCCCCATTTGTCTCTAGATCCCCTTCGCCTCCATCTCCGCCCGTGTTTCCTAGTGCCAAAGGGAAAGAAAAAGTCGGTGATCTTCCTATACTAGATAAGGAAATTGTAGAGGCTAGTCTACGACAAGTCTTGGATTCGGTGAGCAAAATTCCTTTGGGTGAGACTACAGAGAAGAGTGGAGAGGAGGATAGTTTCGATTTGGATGATGAAGACATCGCTGCCGATCAGTTCATTGTTGTACCCCATGGTGATTATGGAGTTGCACCGGAGGTTGAGCTTGGTGCCGACATCGAAGAGATAGACCGGGCTGGGGATGTGAGAGTCGATGATTCCAATGCCACCACTTCCTCAGATGAAGACTGCTCTACATCGGTTGAGATGGACCTAGCAAATGATAGCGCTTGATCAGCCTTCATATATGATTGTAGTGCTTGTTGCTTTGTATTTGATGACTTGTGGATTGTGATGAACTTTTTGATGAAAATCTTTTTGGATGTGCACATGGTTGATCACTCATATGATATATGTTACATTCTTGATATTTGTTGAAAATTGTATGATCATCTAAAGGCATATCAATTCTTTGGGTGAAAAAGACATTCAGGCCTAAATTTTTCATTGACCAGCTCTGTGCGTTCGCACATCACATTTATGCGCTCGCATGCGCGGCCAAAACCTCCCTTTACGCGCGGTCGCACGACTTCATGCGCTCGCATGCGAAATCTATGCGTCGGCCTTCATGTGTGCGTTCGCACAGTACACTTCACGCGTTCGCATGCTCGTCCTTCTCAGCGTTTTTATGTTTCTCTGCGTTTGCACAAACTCATGCATGCGCTCGCACGCCCTTCTACTGCAGTCCTGTGATACAATTTTGAGTTGACTTGCATGATGTTGACATGTTTACGATGATGATTTCCCCTACCTTGCGTGATTAACACTCTCATTCTTAGTTTCGTGTCTTAGAGAAGCAAAAGGGAATCATTGCTCGAATCTTTTGTGCAAGATCAATCGTCAACTAGGCGCGCGAAACAACATCTCGTGCATTGTTATGGCTACCTCCAAACGAGAGAAGTTCTTCTTAACTTTCTCTTTGCTTTTTCCTCTATTCATTGCTTAGGGACTACGCAATTTCTAAGTGTGGGGTGGCCTATGTTTTGACACGTTTTAAATTACACGAGATGTGTTTGCTTGCTTGACATGCTTTAATATGTAGAATCCAATCAAATCGAATGTTTCACGGAACACACTCACACTACTATGCAATTCATCCAAAAACCTTTCAAATTATTAATGAAAACAAAAAGTCTAGGCAAGGTGTTTTTCTTGAAGTTCATAATGTATTCAACTAGATATGTGCATTTCAATCACTACATGAGTCCTCTTCGAATCCTTAGAATTAAGATTCGGCTTCCCTTGGGGGGTGGGCAAGACTCTTCCACTCTTCAATGTGATGGCATTGATATGTTCGGTAGAATTTACATCCGGTTGAGAAGGTAGCTTTCCAAAGTGCTTCAATGCTATGGCTTGATGAGCCACTTGATTCTCAAGCATTTTGTTATGAGCTTCCAATTGCTCCATTCTCTTGTTGGTCTCTTTTTGGTTTTCTAGCATTTGAGCCATCATAGACATCATAGCGTTATCTTGGGAGTTGGAAGGAGCTTGTCTTTGTGGGTTGGAGGTTCCTTGATCATTCATTGGAGGTTTGGCTTGATAAGGTCTTTGATAGTTCCCTTGGTTGGAATATTGAGAGTTTTGGTTGGATCCTTGGCCTTGACTAGAATAAGAGTTTTGCCTTTGATTTTGGTGAGAACCATATCCTTGCCTTTGGTTATTCCCTTGGTATTCATTTTGGCCTTGAGGCTTAGGAGGGAAGTTGGTATCATTGAACATTCTCCTTTGAGGGGGCTCATAAATCCTTGTTGGAGGATTAGGATTTGAAGCGTAATTTCTTTGTTGATTGACGTAGTGTGCTTCTTCATACCCGTCATCATCATCTTCATGTCTCTCATCGGGACAAGCTTTAGTAGAATGCCTCGTACTAGAGCATATGAAACAAGGTTGTTGGACCGGAGTCTTCTCTTTTTCATTCTTCGGTTTAGACACCTCCAAAGCATTTACCATGCTTATCATGGTTTCCATCTTCTTTGTCAAATCTCTAAATTGATCTTTAGTCACATAATTCGAAGAATCCTCTCTAGACTTAGCCATTTTCTTGTGATCGACCCCTTGATATCTATCGGAATTTGTGGCGATCTTCTCTATGACTTTAAATCCTTGGTTTGCCGGTAATTCCATGATTGCACCACCACTAGCCGTGTCCATTTGGCCTTTGGCCGCTTTGCTCATGCCAAGATAGAAATATCTCATGAGATCCGCTCTTCGAAAGTTATGGTGAGGGCATTCCTTTAAATAATGTTTGAATCGATCATAGGCTTGATGAAATAGCTCATTATCCCTTTGAGAGAACGTCAATATAAAATCGGTGAATTTCTTTGTCCTTGATGGTGGAAAGAATTTGGTGAGAAAAGCATTTGCTAGCTCGCTCCAAGTCCTAAAGGATCCCGGCTCTTGGTTTTGCAACCATTCTTTCGCATCTCCGTATAGTGAAGACGGGAAGAGCTTTAGATAGACATATTCCACGGGTACATCCCTTGGCTTATAAGTGCGGCAATATTCTTGAAAGCTTGCTAAATGGGTAGAAGGATTCCCAACTCCTTGGTATTGATCATGAGTCACCATATGAACTAGGGAAGACTTCACATCAAAATCAAATGCATCTTCATCCGGGGGCATAATAGCCGAGCCATTTCCTTCAAGAGTAGGAGTCATATAATCCCCAACGGGTCTCTCATCATCCTCGTCATCATATCTATAATTTCTAGCGTTCCTTTGAGGAAAGGGAGGATTCCGTATGGGATTTTGATCATCGACATTGTTCCGTCTAGCGGGAGGATCTTCTTCTTCCCTATCCTCCTCCATTCTAAAGTTTCGGTTGTTTCTTTGAAGAATGGGAGGGTTCTCTATCTCATCTTCCATTCTAAATCCTGGTGGCAAGTAAGGTAGTGGGTTTAGGAGTGGAGGTGGACGAGGTCTTGGACCTTGGAAAGCCGGAGGAGCAATAGGATCAAGGGGAGGAGGGTTCTTGCGAGGTCTACCTCTTGGTTTCTTAACGGTTGGTTGAAGGGGGTGGGAAGAACTTGATGTTGAACCAATCACTACGTGCTTTTGCCCTTTAAATCTTGTGTTCATTCAAATGCCTACAAGAACAAAAGAAAATTCTTAGCGATGAAATGCAAGAGAAATAAACACAAGTGCGCTCAAAGCAAGCAATGGCTATCAAGCAAGGAAAGGTGGACAACTAAACAATCTACTAGCACCTAGTTGATTAACCTATCCCCGGCAACGGCGCCATTTGATCATTTGCAAATATAGCTAAAGTATTCAAATAAATCCAAACACTTATGCTAAGTCACGGCAATCAAAACATTTGTAAAGACTCGGGTGAACCGAGGTCGAACCCAAAAGATAGGTGATTAAACTAATAGTGCTAGCAATGTGATTAGAATGTCTATTGTGGGGGAGGTCTATTTTTCAATCCAAAGAGAGATCAAACTTGCAAAGGGGTTAAATTCCAATTAAAAGATGACTAGGGATTACTTCACCACCAAGACAATTGTTGTGACAATGGAATGATAAACCAATGATGAAATCACATGCACACGTATAGAATTAAGCTCATGCAACATTAACACTAGGTTCAACTCGCGCTACAACCTATTATCAAGAGGTTACTTCTCGCATATCACCTCACACTCGCGCTCTATTGGTACTATAGAACACGAATTTCTAGCCTCACACTTGCGCTCTATTGGCTAAATAGACATGTTCTTGTTAAATCCAAGCAATTCTCATTAGGTTAATGAATTATCCAACTAACTCAAAAGTCCTAATGCTCTTTCATTTAGTTCATTGAAGTCATGTTGATCAACGTGAGCTACATCAAACATAAGATCAAGCAAAGTTCCCATTGAGGATATTTCACAAACACCTTATAGGCAACTTGAAACATTAAGTTCAAATGAAGAAGATTCATGTGCAAACTCATTCATCAATGGCATATAGTGTTCACAATGTCACAACATGTCAAGGGGATCCATAATCCCCAATCAAAGTCACTACTCACTCATGGTGAGATTACAATCAAAACAAATGAAATAGATGGAGTTTAGGAGTCTAAAACCAATATGAGATTGAAGATGTATGGAGGATCCTTGTTGATGGTCTTGTTCTTCACCCAAGCAAGCTCGAAATCAGTGTCTTTCACCTCGGGATTCATGCTGTCGCCCTCAAATTTCGTGCCCAAAAGTCCTCTCCAAAACCTAGAAAAATTCTGGTTTTATAACTGCGACGGCATGCGTTCGCATGCTTTCGGTCATGCGCGCGCATGAGCTCCTGCGAGTAGAGGAGTTGACAGGATGCGAGCGCATCGAGTTTTTATGCGTCAGCTCCGGCTTGTGCGTTCGCATGAAATGGACTGTGCGAACGCATAAGCGAGGCGAAGGCTGGCGACGCGACGAAGAAGGGGTGCATGCGAACGCATGCTTCAACTTATGCGCGCGCACTCTTTGGTTCATGCGAGCGCATGCTTTGAGAAGTTGCGCTCCGACTTTCAATTTGTGCTTCCTTGCTCCAAAACCACTGCCAACTTGCGTTCTCCGCTTAAACTCAGTGATTTGCCTGAAATTAAACACAAGGCATCAAATAGCAAGTGAAATCGTGATAAAACAATCGAAACAATAAGCATAGAGGTCGCCTAAAATGCATATATTTTAGTGCTATCACCCATGTGGCATGAGGGGAGAGGATGAGTGAGTTTGAGATCTTTTCCCCAAAAGCTATCGGTCCATTTCAGCTCCGGACTGACTCTGGTTGCTCTTCGGTTGGACTTGTTTTGAGTGATTCCACGTCCGGTTCTTGAAAGTCAGAATTTGGTCGTGACCTGGAATGACTCGTAATTCATATTCAGCTTAAAAAGTCCTCCTTAGCCTGTATTCTCTCTAGACTTCAAAATACCCTGTAGATAAATATCGGAACTAACAAGCAAAAGTTAAATAGACAAAGAGTCTAATTTGGTAGGTTTAACTGTGTTTATGATTCATACAATTATGGTCCATCATATCACCAAATGCATTTAATGGATGTCATGACAACATATTTATATGGGTCACTTGATAATGACATTTACATGAAATTTCCCGAAGGATTAAAATTACCTGAAGCATATAGCTCAAAACCACGAGAAATGTACTCAATAAAGTTACAAAGAGCTTTATATGGTTTAAAACAATCCGGTTGAATATGATACAATCGTCTAAGTGAATATCTCTTAAAGTTGGAGGGGTACATCAACGATGCAATTTGTCCATGTGTTTTTATTAGAAGGACAAAACCCGGATGTTCTATTATTGCGGTTTATGTTGATGATTTAAATATCATTGGGACCCCAGATGAACTTACCGAGACGATTGCATATTTAAAAAGTGAATTTGAAATGAAAGATTTGGGCAAAACAAAATTCTGCCTTGGCCTACAAATTGAGCATTTATCAAAGGGCATTCTTGTTCATCGGTCCTCATATACTGAAAAGATCCTCAAACAATTTAATATGGATAAATCACATCCGTTGAGTTTGCCTATGGTTGTTCGATCACTTAATGTGACGAAAGATCCATTTCGTCCTTGAGAAAAGGATGAAGAACTACTTGGTCCTAAAGTACCATATCTTAGTGCTATTGGATCACTAATGTATCTTGTTAATTATACACGACCTGATATTGCATTTTCGGTTAATTTACTAGCAAGATATAGTCTTCTCCAACTCGAAGACATTGGACTGGCATTAAACAAATTTTAAGATGTCTTCGAGGAACAATTGATGTGAGCTTATTTTATTCAAAAGACTCAAAATCAGGATTAATTAGATATGCCGATGTCAGGTATTTATCTGACCCTCATAAAGCGTGATCACAAACGGGTTATGCGTTTACATATGGTGATAACGCTATATCTTGGCGCTCTACCAAACAGACTCTTACTGCCACTTATTCTAATCATGCTGGAATATTATACTTCATAAAGCAAGCCGTGAATGTGTGTGGCTGAAGTCTTTAATCCATCATATTAGAGGATCATGTGATCTTTCAGGGTACAAAGAAATCCATATTGTCATATTTGAGGATAATGCTGCTTGTATAGCACAAATTTAAAATGGTTATATAAAAGGAGATAGAACGAAACACATCTCTCCAAAGTTCTTCTTTACACAGGAACTTCATAAGAATGGAGAAATTGATATTTTCCAGATTCGTTCTTGTGACAACTTAGCCGATTTGTTTACAAAGGCACTTCCCACAACAATCTTTGAAAAATTGGTCTATAAAATCGGCATGCGAAAGCTTAGAGATTTATGTTAAAGATCACATTGAGGGAGAGAATCCGCGTTACACTCTTTTCCTTATTTTAGGTTTTATCCCTTTGGGTTTTCCTAAATAAGGTTTTTAATGAGGTAACATTTATGTGTAATATACAATTATGTACTCTTTTCCTTCATTAGATTTTTTTTCACAGGGTTTTCTAAACATTGTAATATTAGCACTTCTTCAAATCTATGTGATCGAGAATGCAAGATATTTGGTCAAAAACAATTTATAAACCGGTAAGTACCAGGTCGTCCAAGGAGCAAGTCCAAACTTATGAGCACTATTCAATTTTGTTCCGATAAGTCTATTCTAATTGCGAAGGGTTTGATTGGTGAAGTTAAACTTTATAAACTATATAAACTATCCAAGGAATCTAGAGAAATACGTCACTACCAAGGCTAACGGTGTATTCTAGGGAACTACTTCACTCATATGTGTTTTTAGACTCTAAAAGTTCAATTCCATGCAAGATACTTGTCCTAGATGATTAGATTACGGCCCGTATATCTATCAAGTCGAACTCCACCTCTCGGTTACTTCTCCGGCTTGAGGGAGATATACCGTATACACACGAGTCTCAATCTCTCGATATTTTTGACTCGCGTCCTACTCATATATCTCGATTGTCAACTCTCGTTGCATAATTGATCCTTATGAGGAGGTGAAGTCCTAGCCTATCTCAATGCTAGGATGGGTCACGCTAGTGAACACCACATAACAAGGGTGATTTACTTGCTTTCGAGAACCTTTGGCGTCCACCTCTTGGCTACTTAGCCTAGGATTCCTTAATGACTTGCTATCTAGATACTTTGGCATCCACCCCTCGGTTACTTGACCAAAGAACCATAGAAAATAATCATCTAGGCATTTTCTCAAACACCTAGAGTGCTTAACTTAAGCCATATACCAAAACCATACACTTCGACATTTCCTCAAACACCTAGAGTGCATAGTTTGAGCAATCAATCAAAGTAAACCACAATCACCCAAAACATGTTATTCTAGCATTTTTTTCATAATAGATAAGGAGTATTAACACACATGAGGTCCATAGGACCCCAGAACACAAAGGACTACTCACAAATCATGTACAAAGACAAACACAAATTGTATTGAGTTCATAAAACATAAAAATACAAGGAATGAATAAACCAATCTAGTGTGTAGATGATCTTCTTCAATCGTTGGTATCTTCAATCTTCACTGGGTGATCCTCCCTTTGAAGCCTTGGTCTTTGTCTCTCTAGAAACCCTTGACTTTCTCTCCAAAACCCTAGCTCAAGTCTCTTCAAAAATCAGATCTAGATATGAATTTAAAGGCAAAATAGTCTGCTTTTAGTAGCCAACTGGCCGGTTCCAATTTGTGTGCTTTCCCTAGCTGGCCGGCTCAGATTGTGTCACAAATCTACACTTTCTGAGCTTCTGAACCGGGCGGTTCAGTTCTGTGCTTTCCCTTGAACCGGCAGGTTCAAAACATCAGCGCCTTCTCTTGTGGGGTCTCGGTTCTAACCGGTCACACTTCATGTGGATTTTTCGAGGTCTTAACGTTTGAATTAGGTCTTGGTTTAAACCGAAGAGTTATAGTGATATGGAAAAATGGGGTTTAGAGTTTCAGTGAAGAAGAAGATGAATAGTAGAGGAGAGAGATGAATTTGAAAGGTAGGGAGAGAGAAATTGGGGGACAGACTGAGAAAGAGGAGAGAGTAAAGTGAGTTCAGACTAATTCATTTCTTGATTATCATTGATATCCGTGCAGTCCTACTTATACATAAACAATCTAATAACTATCTACTCTACTACTCTAGTCCACTACTCACGTCTACTCCATAGAAATAACCATAAAAACCAACTAAACCCACTAGTTCATCAACTATCTCATAACCAACTAAACCCACTAGTTATGTGTCATAACATATAGCCCTTTGAGTTAGCTTCCAACAAGCTTTGAATCAAACCATTCGGACACTGTATGCGATCTGGGCATGTAAAATACGCCACAAAGGTCTGTCTGTCCTGTTTTGCCTGAAACTTCATATTTTTCTCCGAAACTTCGATTTTCTTCAAGAATCGATCTTTTTGAGCTCGGGGACCGTAAGGTTGGTTTGTAACCTGAAATGGCAACCAAGAGGGTCAAATGGCATCAAAAGAGACTCGGAACGGATCAAAATATCTAATAAAAGTAGAGGAATTATAGTCGAGAATTCAACTCATCAAAATACACCACACTTAGAGTTTGATCGTCCCTAGCAAACAATAAGATCAAGCCAAAGAGAAACAAATTGCAAAAATATAAGTCATTATGTTTTGTCGCCCATTTGCTCTCAACATCCATTTAAAGTCTCAAACTTTTATTTCTAACTACTCTAACACATATTTACAATCTAACTCCTTTTCGTAGGTGTTACGAGTGCATTTAGCATATGCACCAAGCCTTTAAACCCGTACGCTACCCTAGTGGACGAGTTATAGTCTCGTGAGAGTTTTCAAAGAAGGGAATACTCACAAATCCCAAATGCATTTATCCCATGAGAATGAATGTAAGAGTGCTCAACCAAGGCGAGGATTTCTCAAAGCAAACCCCTCACCCCCCAAGCTAGGATTACCGTCACATTATCATCAAAAGAACTTTCGAACCATTTGAGTACCCATGAGGTTGTGCATTCAATATCATCAATACTAGAGCTATCAAATGTCTCATCCAAATGTCTACTCATTTTCAAGGTAATACAATGGAAGCAAAGTTATTAGGTTGCACAAAAGAGTGTCAATCGCTCACATATGCTAGCTAGGGCTAGTCCACGGGCTAACAATATAAAACTCATTTCCAAGTCTTAGACGCTAAAGTCATAATTCATAAGGAAAGAGAAGTTTGACACTAGAGTTCTTACAAAACAAGCATAGATTAAATGATAGTTCCCGTGAAAGCACAAGGATCGTCCAAAAGTTAATCCAACTAGCACACTATGCAAATGATGAATCCCGCACAATTTGGAGAATGGAGGAAAAACATAGAGTCAAGTTTTAAGTGCTTTTCATTCACATATTTTTTTAAAATGGCCTATGGCCTACAAATGCTTTCGAGGGGGGAATTTTCTTCCTAACCCCGACATTTGTAAATTTTTGCAACAAAACTTCTCGTGTACATCGAGAAAGTTCTTAGTCGGGGCTTTGCCCTCTTTGACCACAAAAAATTTTGTCGGGGCCTATTTTTCACCCTCTTTTGACTCCACACTTAAAACTTGACAATATGTTTAAAAAGTGTATGAAAAGTGCGGGAACAAATCATGAACAAGGCACCATATTAGAGAAACTCAAGTCCCCAAAGAGCATACAAAAGGTCTAAGTTTTTCGTGATATTTTTTAAAAGTGCTTGCTAAAACTTAATCCAAAGTATTTCAATAAAAATACTTAGAAAATTAGATAGACAAGAGATAGCAATGATATTGATTCACAAGAAAGCACATTCACAGGACTAGGTCGGTTCTATGCTCAAGATCCAATAATTGTGACAAGTAGGCTAGATGTGATTTATAGGTATTTATAGTTGATAATCACAAGCCTATGTGGTTAAAACACTCTCATGTTAGGGATAGAATGCATGAATGTAAGTGCTCATTCTAAAATGAAAGGCATGGCATGATAATGAGTGAACTATGCGACTACCCACTCCACACTTAAGAGCTAGCTTAGTCCCTAAGCGCAAACAATAAAGGAAATGAGATAAGGCGCATAAGAACTCCCCTCGTTTGTAGATGTGTCTCGCCAATAGAAAATACGCCATTGTGCTAAGCTTGATTGTACATGATGCAAATAACTTCCTTGATGACAAGAAGACATGAGAGGTTAAAAGTAACAAGTGACATACAAGGTAGTACAAGTATGAGCAAGTAAGCTTCACTAGTTACATAATAACATCATGGCATAATATTAATAGCCCTCAAACAAGGAAAGTAATCTACATCCTTCATCACGTGCACAAGGTGTCTAAGTGCCAATAAAATGTGAAACTAGAGTCATATCATGGTATAACAAAATAATTTCACTCTAGTAAACTCCAATAAAGCACATGAGCACTAAGGGCAACATCATTATTCATAGATGAATTAAGGGTGGGTGGAGGAGGGGCTTGGCGATGTGAAGGGTGGTAAAATTTGACTCACTAATCACACATTTCACATTTCATATTTAGAGCTTAAGCCACTCAAAATCATGCCAAACATTTAAACATAAAGAACAAGAATGAACAACTTACAAACCGGGTTACCTTCCGCAAAGGCCTAGTTTTTCCTGGCTTGGCAATGACGTAGCAAAGCGCCCCATAGAATCACTCGTGAGAAGTCCTTTGCTAGGATCCCTTCTCACGGGGCCTTGGATTTAGCGTGTCAATCCACCTTTAAGTCCCATTTAAATTTCTTTCCATCAAGCCTACGATGGACTTTCAATTGCAAGTTCGACCCCTTCATAAATGTTGAACCCTTTAGAATTAAGGGGTCATTGGAGCTCCTTTTGAATAATCTTGCAAAATATGATAGGAAACTCCAAAACTTGTCCCGAGGCCATGTGACAAAGAAAGGTTCTTCGACACTAGCCTCTAGCTTGATGGGCACACCCTCCTTGAGTTTTATAATGATGTTCTTGGGCACCCAATCCTCAATCTCCCTCTTTAGACTTGTGTCTTCTTGTGTGTGAGGTTGGTCTTTAGTTCCATCCATAAATACCTCAACAAAGTCTTCATACTCTTGGAATCCTTTTTGCTCAATATGCACTTCCTCTATCTTATCACCATTAAGAGATTCAAGCTCATTCGACATTAGTGGAGGTGAAAGTGTCCGAAGAGTGTAGTCTTTTATACTTGAATCATCTTCATCTAACTCTTTGATAGCTTGGCCGGGCTTCTCAAAAGAGAAATTTAACAATTTATCATCTCTTGATTCAAAGACTTCTTCCTCGGGAACATATTCTTCCTCGTCCATGTTCCAATTCTCCATCACTTGTTGCGCTAATGTGCTTTCCAACACTTATCTTTGAGCAACAAGTTCGTCTATACGGTGGTTCAAGTCTTGGAAAGTTTGTAGCATGTCTAGTTGATCTTGGGTAACCTTGGCTTGGTAAGCTTGAATCGTGGCATACATTTCAAAGATGGAAGGTCCACTGTTAGGTTGAGGATCCAAATGATATTGAGAGTAGGAGTCATCTTCAAATGAGTATTGGCTATCATCCCGATAAGGAGAGTATGAATTTGTCGGATAGCCATGATCTTCCAATAGGCATTTTGTTGCTCCTCCTCTTGGTCATATTCTTCATTGTGAAAGACTTGTTGTTCGTATGAATCCATCAAAATCTACTCTAATGCTCTAGTTAATTTATTGCTCCCCGGCAATGGCGACATTTTGAATGTTGTAATATTAGCACTTCTTCACATCTATGTGATCAAGAATGCAATATATTTGGTCAAAAACAATTTATAAATCGGTAAGTACCAGGTCGTCCAAGGAGCAAGTCCAAACTTATGAGCACTATTCAAGTTTGTTCCGATAAGTCTATTCTAATTGCGAAGGGTTTGATTGGTGAAGTTAAACTCGATAAATAACATAAACTATCCAAAGAATCTAGAGAAATATGTCACTACCAAGGCAAAAGGTGTATTCTAGGGAACTACTTCACTCATATGTGTTTTTAGACTCTAAGAGTTCAATTCCATGCAAGATACTTGTCCTAGATGATTAGATTACTGCCCGTATATCTATCAATTCGAATTCCACCTCTCGGTTACTTCTCCGACTTGAGGGAGATATACCTTATACATAAGAGTCTCAATCTCTCGATATTTTTTATTGGCGTCCTACTCATATATCTCGATTGTCAACTCTTGTTGCATAATCGATCATTATAAGGAAGTGAAGTCCTAGCCTATCTCAATGCTAGGATGGGTCACGCTAGTGAACACAACCTAACAAGGGTGATTTACTTGCTTTCGAGAACCTTTGGCGTCCACCTTTCGTCTACTTAGCCTAGGATTCCTTAATGACTTGCTATCTAGATACTTTGGCGTCCACCCCTCGGTTACTTGACCAAAGAACCATAGAAATTAATCATCGAGGCATTTTCTCAAACACCTAGAGTGATTAACTCAAGCCATGTACCAAAACCATACACTTAGACATTTTCTCAAACACCTAGAGTGCATAGTTTGAGCAATCAATCAAAGTAAACCACAATCACCCAAAACATATTATTCTAGCATTTATTCATAATAGATAAGGAGTATTAACACACATGAGGTCCATAGGACCCTAGAACACAAAGGACTACTCACAAATCATGTTCATAGACAAACACAAATTGTATTGAGTACATAAAAGACACGCCATGTCCATCATGACCGTCAAATTACACCTGCATCGGAGGGCAACAACACATCCATGCCCGAGGCGGGAAGATGAAGTCATCCGTGAGGGATGTAAGAAGTATTCACGCGCGAGGCGGGACGAGAAAGAGAGAAAGAAAAAGGAAGACGAAAAACTCACAAATTTTGAGAGGAAAAATGGTCTCCCTAGGATTCGAACCCGAGGTATAAGGATCCATGATGTACTCCTTAACCAACAGGGCACCACCCATATTGGCGAATGACATGTTTTTTTAGTCATTGTGAGTTATGCTCTAATGTGTATTTGAGATCACATCAAATTTTAGGGACAAAGTCCTGGCTACAGCTTAAAAATTTATGACATTTGGAAAATGAAAATGGAGCTGATGTTCCAAGAGTTTTTTTTCAATGACCCATTTCAGTTTCACAATATCTCAAATGATCCAAGTGAGTTTGAAATTTCAATTTTGACCTATTTATAACAAAACTGGATCCTGAGAATCCAATTTTCTAACTTTTTCAACAATCCTTGATCCGGTTTGTTTCAAAAAATAACATGTGGACGAAACGTGTACTAGAAGCCTACGTAGATTTCGAGGAAAAAATTAATTTTTTTTAAAAACATCGGATCCTGGGATCTGGTTTTGTACAAAACTTAAATTTTTGTAAAGAATTTGTATTTACGATGTAAAAATTTTAAGTTTTTTTATAAAACCAGATCCCAATGATCTGGTATTTTTTATAAAAAAATTAATTTTTTTTACAAAACTGAATCTTCAAGATCCGATGTTTTTAAAAAATTAAGTTTTCTACAAAATTGGATCCCCATAATCCGATGTTGTAAAAGATTATTATTTTTCCACGTAGGCTTATAGTACATGTGTCGTCCACGTGTCAATTTTTTAAACAACCCGGATCCCTAGGATCTGATTTTTTTAAAAATAGGTCAATACTGAAATGTCTTAACTTACTTGAATCATTTAATAACTATTTTTTATAAATATTTTTTATTCGAAAAAAAGGCAAGTATGGAAATTACAAAAAAAATGATCAAGACGAAACATAGTTGATATCTTTCTTTTTTGGACATGATCGAGTTGATGCACGAATCACATCTATAGACTCATTGAAAGAAACCTTACGGTAACGGGTTCGTCGCGGAATAGATTTGGTTGACATCCTGGAAAGATCATAAACATAATCAGCCTGATCAGCTGTGCTGTGGTTTTCTCCGATCTCTTCATCACTAGCATGGACCACTACGTGATCCTCTGTTCCTTGATTGTAATACTCATACACCACCATAGTAGGATGTTCGATACTCTTCATGTTATTGTTTGGCGACGGGAGCCTTGTATGATTGTATATAGTGCTTGGCTGAGCTTCTCCTGCAGCTAAGATTTGGATTATTTAATAACTAAGAGTGTTCATTTTCAGAGCTTTTGTTGATTGAATTCAATGGAGTGACAAAGAACACAATGAATGAACAAGAGTGAGCTAGTTCAAGTACTACTCATAAAAGCTCTCTCTGATAATCTTCCATGGTGGTGGGACCGTGGGTGTGTCCTATCACCAGCATTTTTTTTTTTTGAGGAAAGCCCACCAGCATTTAAAGTGTGTTAGGTATCACATGATATTCTCTCAAGATTGAGCGCTCGTGGGACCGTGGGTGTGTCCTGTGTGTGTGTGATATTCATTATTGGATTATCCTAGACCACATATTCTTGTGGAAATTTTGTCCTTTTGAATGTGGAAATAATATCTCAGTGGAGTAGGAATGGGAAAGACTCACTCAAGTGAAGCGTAGTGAGAATGAATAAGGTTCAGAATATAAGATGCGCTCAATCTAATTTCTCAAGCAATGCCGCTCTCTACTTCGATCGGAGGTGTATCCAGTGTCCAATGGCTGGGAATTATTAAGGTGATGCTTCCACTCACAGCAGGTATAGTATATATATATAGAGCTTCAAGTACATCTCTAAGTCGAACCTCGAGCACCCTAATCTTTTTTGTGTGGTTAGAAGTTGATATTGCAACAAATACTCTCTTGCTGTTACACAGGTGTTCAATAACGTGTCCCATTGGCCCAGAACTCTGTTAGCTAGCTATGGCAAGTATAAGTGCTGGAAATTATTATTCAGATTGCAACAGAAAGTTTGAATATCAAGTATTTCTGAACTTCAGAGGAACCGACACTCGTATCTTTGTGGGTCACCTTTTCAATGCACTGAAGAAAACTGGATTTCGAGTTTTTTTGGACAACGATGGGCTGGAACATGGCAAGGACATCCAAAAGAAGTTGTATGAAGCCATCCACCGTTCAGAGATGTCCATAGTTATCTTATCACGTGGATATGCCGATTCACGATGGTGTTTGGATGAACTAGTTAAGATCATGGAGCTTCAGGCTTTGAAATCTCATCATGTTTTACCAGTGTTCTTTGATGTGGAACCTACTGTAGTTCGTAATCAAACGGGAGTTTATATGAATGCATTCTGCGTGCTAGAGGAACGCTTTGGAGATGAGATGGATAGGGTGAAAAAATGGAAGTTAGCACTGAAGAGAGTTGCAGATCTTAGAGGACTATCTCTGAATGCTGACAGGTATTTTACTTATATATTTTTGAATCTATTGTGTGTTTATGTTGAGCATGATAACTTCTCATGCCAACCTCTCTTTATTTCAAGAAGTTGTTTTCATGCAAAATGAATTTAATTCTTGTCTGTATGTTTTTTGTGGGTTCTAAAATGTATTAACAGGGATGAGTCATTGCTTGTGGAAAATATCATTCAAGAGCTCAGAAAGATTGTAGACACAAGCAGGTTATATGTTCCTCCGTACATTGTTAGAAGAGAGTTTATTCTCAAAAATATTAATATGTGGTTGCAAGATGGATCACCTGATGTTGAAGTCGGACTTATCTACGGATTAGGCGGAATAGGGAAGTCCACAATTGCCAAGATTGCTTATAACTGTAATGCCCACCTATTCGATGGCTGTAGCTTTCTTGCAGATTTTACAAGAAAAACAAGACAATTTGATGGCCTCGCATGTCTATTGGAGCAAGTCATTTTAGATGTTACTGGAAATACATGGATGAAAATACATAATGTTGATAAGGGCATAAACGACGTTGGAGCCCTTTTATGTTGCAGGAGAGTTCTAGTGGTTTTGGATGATGTTGATGAACTAAAATATCTCCCTGATGCATTCGACGATCTAGATTTTTTTGGTAAAGGGAGTAAGATTATCATAACGACTAGGAATGAAGAGTTGAGAAAAGTTAAATTATTCAAGAGAAAATTCAAAGTTACCGAGTTGAATTTCCAAGAATCAAAGGAGTTGTTGAAAGTACATGCCTTTATTACTAAGGATCCTCTTTCAGAACGTCAAGAGGAAATTCTTAATAAATTTGTGAAACACGGTCAAGGGCTTCCTCAAGCCCTCATTGTCATGGGACCATTATTGCGTAATACAACAGAAGAAATGTGGGAAAATCTACTAAAAGAGCTTGAAGAATATCCAGATCATAAAATATTTGATGTTTTTAGATTGAGCTTTGAATGCATAGATGATAAGTATACGAAGGACCTGTTTCTTTACATAGCTTTCTTTTTTGTCGGGACGGATAAACAATATTCAATTAAGGTCTTGGATAGTTGCAAGTTAAGACCGATATCTGGAATAGAAAATCTTGTCAATCGGTGTCTTCTAACAATCGATTATGATGGCAAGCTAATGATGCATCAAACAATTGAAGAGATGGGAAAGGAGATTGCTCGTCAGGAAGCAATCGACGAACCTGGAAGACGTAGGATATTATGGAGTACCAGGGACTCAATCTCCGTACTGCAAAATGTTAAGGTCAGAAATTATATATTCTTTCTATGTTTGGATCAAGGTCTCCTGTGCTCAATCTTGTCTTTTATTTTTTTCTATAAGGAACACTAATCATACGAGGATTGCGCCTTTATCTTCCAAAACCTGATAATCACACTTCGTCCGAGCCTCACATTTTTGAAAATTGGCCCAAGCGCATTTGCTTGGGTTTAAATTTTTTGAATCCTTGGAGAAAAGTATCGACATTGAATTTGATGTCTATAAGAACATCCTCATTTACAATGATGTCAAATTTGGAGTTGTTATTGCTTAATCATGTGCAATTCCAAGGTGGCTATGAAGATTTTCCAAAGAAAATTAAATGGTTGTTATGGCCCGGGTGTCCCTTACAATCCATACCATCAAATTTCAATCTTGATGAGCTAGTGGTACTTGACATGCAAAAGAGTTGCCTAGTTCATGCATGGAAGGCTAGCAAGGTATTTGAGCATAAACTTTCATATTTTTTTTGTTTTGTTTTTAGTTGCTATATACTTAATTATTTACGATGAAATTTTGAATCAATTTTGTTGTTTGTGATGTACAGTATATGGGTGCACTCAGGGTCTTGAATCTCAGTTATTCACAAGACTTGGTGTGTACTCCGGACTTGTCATGCGCCCTTATGCTAGAATGCCTATATCTAGAAGGTTGTGTAAGTCTGGTGGAAGTACATGAATCAATTGGAACCTTAATAAACCTTGCGCACCTTAATTTAAAAGGCTGCACAAGTTTGGCAAAGATGCACAGATCTATTGAAACCTTGAAGAAGCTTACCATGCTGAACCTGACAGGATGCAAAAGCCTTGCGAGTTTTCCTATTCCAAATTCGGTTGAACAAGTGAACCTTGATGAGTGCATTAGTTTTTTCATGGCTTGTAATCGAATGGAGTCATCAGTTATTTGTTCGAGCAACCCAAGGACAATCCTTTCTACGTACTGCCTCGTCATTGCCACAATATCCAGTTGCCTCCACATCTCCCTATTTGCCATTCAATCTTTATCTCCCTACCTTAAGAGAGTTGAGTTTGGTAGGATGCGGTATATCTGGAGAGGATGTTTTGGGGTTGTTAAGTTGTGCACCTTCATTGAAGAGATTGAATTTCAGCGATAACCCGATTCGTGTGTTAAGTAACACAGACATGTGTCCTACCCTAAAGTTAGATTACTTAATATTGAGGGGTTGCACCGAGCTTCAGTCAATTTCACAGTTATCGCGGAGTTGTGCGGTGAATGCAGAGCGTTGTTCTTCATTGAAAACAATCTCGTATATCTCTGATTCAGACACTATACCTTCAATAAATGGAGTTGGGTGTTATGACCTAGTTAAAGTTGACTACAGTTGTAACGATCGACTAGTAATTAAATGGATTGATCAGTTGGATGAAAGTCAAGCAGCCAACCAACTGGGTTTTCCTAACTTCCGCACTTTTGTCTCTGAAAGCATCTTGGTGGACATTGAAGATAGAAGTAATCTTATTGGAAGGGTGAGTTTTCTGCCTCTCTTCTTTGTTTAAGAATTTTTTTTCAACAGATATTAACATTGACAAAAAAATTCTTATATTTTTTAACCAGGGGTGTTATCGAGCCGGAACATATCAATTTTACCTTTTAGGTGAGATCACCTAGCAAAGTGGTTCACCGAGACAGCAACTGTAGCAGAGTTGCATTTTACTGTTCCTTCTAATGAGCTGGATATCCGAGCGCTCAATCTTGATTTTATGATTTTAGTGGACAATAGATATCTTCATATACATGATGTCAAAATTAAAAATCTCACAAGCAAGTGGGAATGGACATTGTGTACACCATCTGGGGAATGGCTGGACAAGGATGGTTGTGAAGTAACATTATTAACTTGGGTAAGTCATTGGCGTACCGTGGAGGAGCATAGAGAGATAAAAGCTGGTGACCTTCTCCACATATCTCTCAATGCATCTGGTTTTTTGACTTGGTAACATGGGGAATTAAAATTATCTATGAGGAGCAGCAGCAGGTTGATGAAGACGCATCCGAGCAACACGATGATGATAATGTCAGACAGACTGATAATTCATGGAGCGAAAAGAGCAGCCGAATTAGCCAAACCGTGAACTATATTGACAAAATGAAAACTTCTTCAATAGTTGGGAAAAGAGCCGACCAAGAAGAAGAAGAAGATGTCTCTACTTCTGTTGCTATTCGGTACAACAATATTTTCCTATCCCCTCTTGATCTCTCTATATATGAGTCGTCTAATAGTCACACCGATCAGAATCAGAAGTCAAGGAAGTATAATATACCCTACGACAATCTAATTTAGTGGATATGTGGACTGTGGTACGTATCCTTAAGCAGCATGATGGACCAACAACAACTAGAGTCCATTTCACAAAGTCATGCATTGTTTGTTTTTTTACATGAAGTTAATTCACATGGGATAATATATGTTCATTACAAACTGACCACAGCCTTTGCTGTTAATTTCCCCAACAAGGCAGGGTACAAGAGACCCCTAGAGCCAAGTCCCCCCAAATAACCAAAACTTGGCACAATGGTTTCCATTTCCCATAACAAACTCATCGATACTGCCTAAAAGTGGGATTGATCCCCCAACACCACCGCAATACCTTTTTCATCAATTCCTAATATTTATTCTACACATTGGGAGCAGAAGGTCTAGTAGAGTGGCCTGGTGGAGGCAGGAGGCACTCTCGTCTGTTGCCATCAGATGCGCAGGTTTAAATCCTTACGCTAACAATCTAACACCCAATAAAAATAACACATTGGGAGCAGAGATGCTAAACAGTAAAAAAAAGGAAAAAAAGAAAAGGGAACACTCCAGGCACCAATAAGGGTAACTGTATATGATTGTCATTTCAAACAATAATGTTATTCACACATGTCGACCTCCAGCTGCACATCATGAACTCTGGTTTTTATTTAGTCAAGAAGAGAAACTTACGCAGCAAATTCAGGCAACTGCATATGAGCTATATGCACTATGTACTGAGGGTGACACATGTCACTTCCACCTTTTTTGGAATTTTTGTATATATAATAATATTGATTTTTTTATTACTATAATAAAATTTGTTTATATTTTAAATATAAATTTCTTAAGCTATATAGTATATTCCTCCATCAAGATTAATTTTTTAAAATTCATGATTTTTTAAAGAATTGGTATGCCGTACAATTCTACTGGATGCTTTATAAGAATTATAGTTTGTATTGTTTTGACTTTTGATAGTTTGAATACTATGAAATAGAGTATATTTATTTGTGTTCTTTTAATCTAAAAAATAAAGAGTCAACTAATATAACTAATTAAATTAGTTCAACTTTGAAAGTCTACGATGTGCTCACATTCAAACTGAAACAATTACGTTGAAGTTTTTGTGTTAAAGATTTGACCTTTCAATGTTATTTTAACACTTAGGTTGGAATTCTTCGAACTATGTCAATGGTTAATAAGAACAAAAAATCATTTGCAATGTGATATTTCTTATTTTGGCTCTTCTAATTTCCACTCCTACTACTGACAAGTCTATTTTTACCCTCTCGATTTGTCAATGAAGAGGATCGTCGTAGAGTCAAAAGAATTTATAGATTAACCGATAAATAGGGCTGCAAACAAATCGATACACTCGTGAGATACTCGTAAAAAAACTCGGTCAAAATTCGGTCAAAACTCGACTCGAATCTAAACGAGTTGAGCAAGAGCATGAATTTCCAGCTCGTTTATTAAACGAGCCGAGTACAAGCAAGGTAATACTCGACTCCTGTATACTCGTGAACAACTCAATTAAGTACTCAAATAAATACTCAATTATTCCACATATATCTTGGAAATTACAATTGTAATTTCAACTAGATTAGTTGGAATGAGTAGATTTGATTTTGGATAGAGTGTTCATCTATATATATTCTCATCTTGTTTGTTTTGTAATAAACATCCAATGTGGGACAAAAGTAAACATTATAAAGAAGCATTGAAGAAATCAAAAAACAAGTAAATGTCCTAATATCCCACATTGCTTGATGTCAAAGACTTTGATTCACAAGTGATTATAAAAGGGGAGAGTAAAACCCATTCTATCTACAATACCAAAATCCTAAATTTTGGGCTAGACTAATCTTGGGCCTTGGGGTCCTTGAGAGTTGCCCTTTGGATTTTTGTGTAAAAACCTTTATATTTTTCAATGCAAATAAGCTTTGAAATTGAGCAGTTTGTATCGTTAGATGAAATTTGAGTTTATCAAGTCGAGCTCGAGTATCAAGAAAATATTTCGAGTTGAGTTCGAACAAATTTTTTGAAGCTCGTTGAGTTCGAGTTTGATATATATTCACTCAAGTCAAGTTCGAGCAGCTTAATATTCGACTCGGTTCGTTTGCAGCCCTACCGATAAAGTATCGGGTCAAACCCAAAGGAGCAAGCCAAACACATGCATTATGTAAGATTGTGTTTCTGTTCGACTATTCTAAATAACAAATGTATAAGAGTGTGTCTAAATCCTAAATAGCGAGTAATTAGAGATGAAAGATAAAACCAAACTAACAAACGCAAATTTTTTTTTTTGATGAGGAACAAAAGCAATTTTAAACTGATGTTTCAATTGTATTGTCTTCAGCCTTTCCTCTTCTTCCCATGTAAAAGATGTAGGTCAGCTCAGAGCTTCTACTCAAGTTTGTTGACATTGTCACTACCTTTTGTAAGTAATCCGAATTCACACCCAATGTGCATTAAAGTTCAAGACGTGGTATTCCATTGAAAGCCACACTAAAAATGTATAGTTATTGCCCACTAATTAAAGTAGCGGCCCCATATGAGGGATCTTGGTAAGCATGAAAAGCAGCCACAATCAAGATAATAGCATATAAGGCGGCGCTATGCTGTGAAGTGTCAAGGTGCCGTAGACCTTGAATGCCCTATATCCATCATTTGTAGTTCAAGCTGGTAAGTGAAGCTTTTCGTTGTTTTTCCAGCTGTAATATGAAATTATTAAGACATTATCAGCTATGAAAATTGAGTACATATATGCATATGATCCAAGAATTAAGAAAACTGTATGAAAAATACTGTGTCAACTGTCAACTTACCTTTGAAAATAGTAGTAAAAGAAGTCGGCATAGAGTAAAGTCTGGATAATTCCCGCGATCCAAGCTGAAACGAGGTTTTCCTTGTCAGACTTGAATCATGATTAAAATCAATGGTGCGGGATGGACATATAAAAACTTACTTATCCAATGAACATAGTGGTTCTCGGTGAAGTAGCGATAAACCCAGTTTAGTATGTACAACCCCCGGTACGCACTACATTCAAACAAATATCAACGGCTGGCTTTCAGCAATAGTATTGAGTATTGGACTATACATGAGATATATACAAGTCCGAAAAAAACGAAAATGTATAGTGCAGATATAAAAGCTTGAGGATATCTCACCCAAGGAGAAAAATATATTGTCCAGTTAAGTTGTCGACATTTCTAGTTCTTTGCAACAATACCAGCTGGGGAAGTATGGCTACAGCTTCCAAATACAATGAAAATGTCCACATAACCTACACACAAGGATGGATGGGAAATGAGATCGTCTCAATATTAAATTTGGTATATCAAACAGACGAGTGTGAATGGGCACAAACCTCTCTAAAGGTGAATCTCTCACTGATAATTAGAGCCAGAATCAGGCAGGGGATCATCAGAACGTAATGACGAAACGTGTCATGATCTTTGTCATAAGATCTGCGAACAACTTTGTGTCGCTTCATGTACCAGACAATTGAGAAGGAGCTCACCAAGAATATCAATTTCATTACAGTATTATAGAATGAGACGTATGTTGTAAATATATCTAAATAGCGGGCAGCGAAAACAATAGCATACAGTTCCTGAGTCTTCAAGGATATACCTGACATAAGAGACAAAGACAGAACCATAGCATGTCAAAATCAATTCCCAAAAAAGTGACTAATGAATAATTTAACCTCACAAATTCGAGCTACAAAAACCTGTTACGATATGTATCAGAATTGTATGAAACAGAATCACCCTTATCTACTCTATGTCTCATTGATGAACAACTATTCACCATTGTGAGAGTTCATCTTGCACATTGTTATAATCTAAAAGACAATGCGTTAGAAAAGGCCGGCGAATAAATCACTGAAATCAAATCCCTGAATCACCTTCATTAAGCCATGTGATAGATCACCCTCATGTTACTAACCATGGTTACAGAATGGCTACATAAATCAAATCACTGCAATACTATCAGCAACAACAACAACAACAACAACAAAAACTCCCAAGGGTGTCAGCGCTAAACAATCCTGAATTCTCCACCAATTTCAGATGACTAAATCAAATATGAAGCACGTTCACTGTAATTGTATGTATTCGGCACCCAAAGTACAGTCCTTGGTCGATGTAACTGTCGTAGACATAGTAACAATCAAAAGCAAAAAAATAATTAAACGCAATAAGTAATAAATACATGTAGAATTAAATATGGAGTTAAACTTGGACAGAATAAATACTAAAATCACTTTCTAAATCGCCTAATCTTTATTTAAAAAAAACATTGATGTCAGTACTCAGTATTGCACACGTCACCAGTAAGTTCCACTCTGCGAAATCGGACTGAGGTAAAATTTCTAAAAATGTATATTGATCAACTTTGAAGGGCTATGACAATCGACAAACCTATAATTAACTCATAATGAAGCTGCCATCCAACATATGTCTTATTTCCAACTATTTCTCTTTACCTCACAACTGAACAAAGACATACACTCTTAAATGCAAGACATTCATCAGATGAGTGCAACTTCGCATAGCTAAAATGAAATGATAAAGAAACGTGACCCCCAAATTCAGCACATATATCTAACTAGCTCAGCACCAGAGTCCAGAGCATTATAATTTACAACACTAAGAGTTAATAGAGCCCAACTTAAATCCACACCAAATAACCTAAATAGACTCAACAAGCAAAACCACATCCCCAGCTCCTACATTTCTCAGTCACGTCACCGTCACATGATAAACCTAATCGATCCCACAACAAGCAAAACCAAATTAATTTTGAATGATCCAGAAATTCAGTAACAAATCAGCACGTACCTGCACAAGACTTGATCGTGTGGATTTTCAAAAGCAGGACGAGCACACTCGCCAGATGCGTCATGTCGCCTGCTAATCTAAAAATATTCATCTTGAATTCAATCTATGAAGAACACCAACAGCCGTTCCGGTAAAGATCGCCGGAAAAATTAGATGCTCGGCTCGCCGCGGCGACGGATCTGCTTGCGAGATTTCACGACGTGCCTTGCGAAAACATAAACAATCTCGTCGTGTTCTCGGATGGGCAAAGAGACTGGTTCGGATCGAGAAATCGAGCCGTACGTTGAACCGATAAACCGAAAAATTGATCCGAATATTCGAAGAGTATTAAACCGGTGAGAATATTCGGTTAGCCATTCACGCTTCTTCTTCTTCGTTTCTGTGCAAATCGCCATAGTTGGAATTCCAGAGCGTTCCATCGCCAATCCATCAGCGTAGGAATCCATCCGATCGATCTCGATCTCGGCCATGTCTCGACCAGGATCCGCAGTCGGCGCCAACTTACGCTCTGCGTCCGGCACCGCGACGACCACGATAACCATAGAAAACAGCTCGACGTCGTCGTCGTCGTCCGCTGCGCCAGAAGTTCTGGTGCTGCGGCTGAAACGGAAGGAGAAGAAAGTATCGTGGAAGGAAGGGACGGTGGATAACGAGTTTATGAACAAGAAGAGTTCGAAGAAGTGCTGTATTTTCCATAAGGAGAAGCCGTTTGACGAGGACGAGAGCTCGGATGAAGATGAGTGCCACGAATCGTCTCGGAATGGTCATGGAGGAGGTGGTTGCTGCTTGAAGTCATGAAGAATTGACTGATATGGTGTGTTTGTCTCAGCCCTAATTTTCATATCGAATGCGAACTGCTTAAAATTTATCAGTTTGTTTGGTTGGGAATTGGATATTCGGTGGATCGTAGATGAAGTTGTTTTAGTGAATTTGATATGGTAATGGAAAATAACTGCATATCTGGGTGCTAATTTCATTCAAACTTTCCAGTAGATTGTAACCTGATGATTCAGTATGGTGGGTCTAAATTCTAATGTGTATAGATGGTAATGGTAATGTTGCTTTCATTTAGGCAGAAATACAAGTTGGAAGGAGAGTGGGACATGATGAATCTAGTGTGAATGGTTGCTGAGTAGAAATTTACAGCAGTGACAATTAAAGGTCTGAATATTGAGCATCTAGGTCATACAAACTAAAATGACTGTAAGGAAATATTGTTGTACAAACCCCACGCAAACTAGCCTTAATGCTAGACTAGCTTTGGCATTGACACACAACATTTAAAAAAAACAACTATTAACACAAGCACCGAACTACACACCCATATCATCTATCGGGGAGAAAACGTTTTCTGAATTTTAGAGATAACCTGCTTCGTACAAAATTGTAACCTGATGATTCAGTATGTACATATACATGGTGGGTATAACTATAATGCAGATAGATTGTAATGGTAATGTTTCTTTCGTATAGGCGATTTTATTCATAGATTTTAGACTGGTGAAAGACTCATTCCTGGTACCCTAAGCCACCATTTTGGTCACTTTTAACACTCCAAACACCATTGTACTGGTTCGCTAATTTCTTACATGAATTTTAAAAAATATCTAAGTGCCTGTTAAGAGAATTGTGGAATGCCGATCTTTACATGTTCAAGAAAATTAGCTTCTTTATTGGTTTGCCTTGGGGGTGAAAATATGGTCTTATTGGTGTCACAAAGAGAATTCCTTGGTGCCAGATCCTTTGGAAACTACCTCTGGCTTTTGATTTTTTTTTCTCAGTGTTGATCTTTTTAAATGATGTGAAAAGTAAGATACTGAGTAATAACTGCTCTTTGTTAAATGATAAAACTTGCTACTTGGATTCAGTAGGGACAGTTTGTACATTACCTATTACCTACCTCTAAAGAGTTGTTTCTTTAAGCACCTTAAATATTCATCATTGCCAGTAAAATATTTGTATAGGATGTATAACGTGGTTTTTTTTTGGATAAAGGATGTATAACGTGATTTTACTAATACTGTGAGTGTGCAATAGAAAACTACAGCACATCCTTAGCCATTCTTTCCGTAACGACGACTAAAGCTGTGATTACTGGTGACAGCAACACCACCATTAATGTTGTCTTCTTCAACAAATTGAAGGAAAATAAAAAAATTGGAGTGTTGCAGGGGCCTATGCAAAAGACTGAAGAGCCGGATTTATACAATGAAGAAAGAGAAGTATTCTTAAGCTCGTCTTCACTTTCGGCACAGTACTGCTGGGCATATGTCACGAGTCCCATGGTTGGCTGACTTTGACTGTGTACTGTATTGCTGTTTGTTGTCCATTCATTATTACGTATTTCTTCCTAAGCATGTTTTTGAATGTGAATGTCCATGGACTAGTTTCTTAAATTATATATTTCAGAAGCTGTTGATGGGGCGAAGGTTCAGTGTCAAGAATCTTGACTAGGTAACTGAGTGGATCATGGTAAGATGGCATGTGCTTACATTGATTGATATATATTGTTTATGTCATTATATTGTATACGTGCCCTCCATGTAGAGGTTTTGCAAAGTTTCAAGTGCCTCTTCATGTGCTTAATGTGTGCACCACTAATGCTCGCAAAAGCTATCAAGCATCAAACTTTAAGGGGGAAGCCGAAATTCATTGTGTTTATGCATTAGCCTTTACCAAAATGCACTCCATTTAAGCAAAGGTATGGATGGATTTCGACAAAGACATTTGAGTTTGAAATAAAATTCAGGTATGGCTCGCTCAAACTCGTTATACTGTATATGTGAAAAGGTTTTGGAAATTTCCTTGATATTTCTCAGTCAATAAAAAATTGATAGTGACAAAAACCCCAAACAATGGGGCAGAGTTTCAAATGCGTACCCTTCACTCCCCTCTCATTTTCTGTGGACTGTAGTGTGCGGACTAACTCGATTTCATTTGCTATCTATGTGAACTGTCACGATGAACCAAAAATAAACAATCTTCATTCAAATCTGTTTGTAAAACAGTATGTAGGCTTCACTCCGAAGGACCTCTTCAAAGGATGCCTCGCGCACATACGCGTCGCTGGCGTGATACCAAATATTCTTTTTGCCTCCTCTGATGTATGCAACATAATGACCTCCCCTCATAGTGCCTAAATGCTCCACAATCCCAGAGAGATGATAAATGTATTTGTCCTCATCTGTACACCTGCATAAATATAGAACAAAATCACTTCAAACACCTGACATGGAAACACCTTCACATATATGTTACGAGTTAATCACATATTCAAAAAAAGTATACAATGAGCATACAGAGTCTTATAATAAAATGGCAATGCAAGATTCAAAAATATATTTTTATTATAGGAGATGAGATGAGACATGTACACTGGAATGGGGTCTGGGGGTTTAGTCATGTTCACGTCAGACTTATTAAATCAGATGAGACATGACAACATCGATTGCTCTACCGGCATATATATGTCTGCTTCTTTCTCCCCAAAAAAAAAAGCACGATTTGTTTGAGGTCACTAAACAGAAAAAGGCCTACTTATTTCTATAAGTTACCTGCCTTGGTGACATGCAACCCACTAACAAACGTTAAAAAAGAACAAATCTAGTAAATAATATGACTTGACCAACCCACATAGACAGGAAACAATCAAACAAAACAAAGATGATATTGGGAAGTGAAAGGTGCATGAGGAGGATGACAAGCAGTGAACTTGAGTAAAAGAGGTACGGTACCTTGGGTTCATATATGGTCTGAGATCAATTGTTTCTCCAAAAGCAACATGACCATTTAGTTTACTAAGTCGTCCTCTTACATCTTGGCTGAATCTCTTCAGATGAATGGTCAATATTGGTGGGGCTTTCTCGATGAGTAATCTCTTAGTTGCATCTCTTGCCACCTTTACTGAGCTGGATTCTGTATCTTCTTTTTCTTCTACATCATCGCCACTAACATCTCCTGAATCTTTCACTGGAACTTCACCAATGGTACATTCCACACTAAGTTCATTAGCACAGATTGAATCACTGCTAAAGCTAATAAGTGATGAATCCTCGTTAGCTGAATTGTTCATATCTGTGACCCCGTTTGTGTGTGACGAATCAACTGAATCTTGCACAGTTCTCATTTCATTTTCGTCATCATCCACGTCCTCATTGTGTATCAGCAAGTTATTTGCCCCATTTTCAACAGTGTCACCATTTGATAGGCGTCCCCTTTGATTAAACGAGGGCGGACATTTTTCAGACCGTCGTGGACCAACTTCAAGATCAATGGATTGATTATTTGCATCATTGGTCGCGTGCTTCTTTTCTGACTTTCTCCTCTCTCGTTGCACAACTTTTGAACACTTCTCGCAATACCAACCTTGCTCCCTCAAGAGAAGCTCTGGCTTAGTGAAGTATGCCAGACAAGTCTCAATAGACACAGGAGCCGCGTCGTCAACTTCATCTGGATCAGACTCACTTAAAAAACTCTTTGAAGTTCCACTATCTTTCATATTACTCTCACTATCAGGTCTTGCACTGGGGCCAATAGCCGGCTCTGGTTCATTGAATAAGTCACCAAAGCCGCTAAAACCTGATGCATCTTCGTCTTGAGCAGTAAGTGACGAAGAGGCTTGGCCTTCCATTATCTCCAGGT
Organism: Rhodiola kirilowii; assembly: GCA_033675215.1. Lineage (NCBI taxonomy): Eukaryota > Viridiplantae > Streptophyta > Magnoliopsida > Saxifragales > Crassulaceae > Rhodiola > Rhodiola kirilowii. Next base: position 6,201,347 of record CM066194.1, read on the forward strand.
TAGGTGAACATTCTTCTTTGTACGGGAGCAGTAAAACTTCAGAATCTTGAACCAAAAGTGGAACCTCATCATCACCAGTATTACCAAGCGAACTGAATGTCCTATCATTAAATGCTTCGGAAACTGCGAGGCCAGAATCTGAAGTATTGTGCATTGATTCATCATTCCTATACCCGGAGTCTACAGTACCAAAGGCATCAAAATCTTCTATATTGATTTCTTGTTCACCTGAGTTTGTTCCTGTGTCCAGGAAATCCAGCCATGACATGTCATCTTCTTTCTTATCTTGATGCACACCTAATACCTCGGGGCCAGGTACCACGTTTGGGTTGATAGAATCCACGCCGGCAGAATCAGCACAGGATGAATGTTCCGCATCACAGTTAGGGAAATAACCTTGTAACTGAGGGAGATGGTCGGCTGATGATTGGTCAATGCCATCTGACCTAATAGACGAAGGAGCTGTGTCCGGGAAATCCAGCCATGACATGTCATCTTCTTTCTTATCTTGATGCAGACCTAATACCTCATGGTCAACACCAGAAGAAGATGCCTCTTGAGAAGACTCGCAAACAGACTCTATTTTTGTAAGATTAGGATCACAATTTGGATCTTTTTTTGGTTTTGCGTGAATCTTGGCAGCTCTCTTAGGTGGAACAGGCACTTTGGCTTTTTTAGCAACAGATAAATGCTGGGTTTTCTTAGGAGGCTTCCTGGTCGGGACAGGCAATGAAAGATCTAAAAATGGCTCGTAGACAGTGGATGCATGGCCACATTCTAAGCAACAAACGGTACTAGAAACTTGACCTCCAAAAGCAGCATCTACAAATGAGGGAACTGGGTTCGGGGGAACATTTTCATGAATCATTTTGATTTGCTTGCTCACATTTAACTCTTCCGTAGACAAACCATCCAGTAAACAACGCAGCAGTTCATGGCTGTCTTGCTGCTGATATCCCCTAAACTGTGGAGCCCTGGCGCAAACACATCCAAAAAATGATTTGGGATTCACTGCACCTTTATGACCCGTATCCAAACAGGTTTCATCAAATAGCTTTTTCAAAGAAACCGTAAGTGGTCCGTAAGACCCATCTAAGCTGGAAAAGTAACCCCGCAACTCATCCATTGCCAGGAGATTCTGCATGACGGAATTAAAGAAGCAGGTATTTCCAAGATTCATCAAGCCCCGTACAACATAGTAGTCCTTACCACTTGTGATACTATTGTCAACCAAAACAGTTTTAACACTTTCGCCCCCAAGCCGACTATCTTCAACATCACCAGACGCTTCCCTAGTCGACTTATTTTGAATTATCATCACGGCATCGGATATCACATCTTTGTGTTCTCCCTTCTCCTCAAACTTTGCAACAGGGATAAGAGTGGAACACTGGAAACACCACCTGAGTTGAGGGTTCTCGTAATTGACAGCCAAGGGATGACGAGCTTGTCGAGCATGACGAACAGCGTGACTTTGAGGGGTCGTCGGCAATCCCACTCCACCACAAGCTCTATGACCACACTGCAAACACACCCAAATGGCTTCTACACTATGTCCTTTTTTCTTATCAGCCTTACTCTTCCCTCTACCTCCTCTCCTATCACCAGCATTCTCCCTGCAGTCTTCACAAGCAACACGGACAGACCATTCTTTAACGGCGAGTTCAACCAAATTAACACCCTTTTCAATATGAACACATCCTTTCTTTTCCTTCACCGCAGATGCAACAGCCTCAACTGTCTCAATAGGTATAATTTTTGAGTCAGGACCAGTTTTTGGCAACGTAGCCCCAGTTCTCTTCTCCCTCTGAGGAGTTCCTGCTTTCTTCTTAGCCTTCTTCCCCATCTATTCCTAAATCCCAAAAACAGTATCTTCAACAACTGGAAGAAAAAAATAACTCTATACAAAAGAAAAAAAGACCCTAACATCACAGAAATCAAACATAACTTCAACTACCAAAATCTAAACACCAACACAAACAGCCAGCTCATCAACAAATACAAACAAAAGTACAAAAAGCACAATAGAGCTCATAATCTGAAAAACTTCAACCTAAACCATTAGTCATTACCCTTGAAAACTAATCAACTTCATCAGTTCAGTTATCATAACCTAACCATATCAATTTTATAATACTAACATCTAAGATAGCAATTGATTGGCGAAATCGGAAGAGCATACCGCTGTAAACGGAGAGATGGGGCTGCTGCGATTAGTAAGAGACAGTTTGTTGCGCGATCTGTGAATCGAGTAGACAGAGAGCAGATTCATTCACATGCTGCCGATTAGAAGTCAAACGGTCGGAGATTTGGGAATCCCGGTCGGCGGCGGTTCGGATTGTGGCCGGGAGAGGGGAGAGAGAAAGGAGGAGGGAGAAAATAAGAGGTTTAAATAGATAGGGAAGATGAAGAAGCAAAGAAATCCAAATTCCCAATTAAAGCTCAAGGCTCAGGCTTAATTTCTTCTTCTCTTCTTTTAGTAATTTTTTGTTTTTTTATTGTAGATAATGGAATTTAGAAATAGATTCAATTAGGGTTCTAAAAATCAAAGCTATTAGAAATATCTTATTAATAAAAAAAATCTATTAGAAATAGGTCAAAATCAGGTACAAAGTTAAATTTTGATACAAAATATAAAATTCATCAAAATCATTTTATAATTCGTCAGTTTATTTTATAGTTCGTCACTTTTCGAGCCGAAAAATGAAAGACGACATAGTTCGTCAGTTTCATTTTATAATTCGGCACCAAGAAAAACACCAAAAAATCAAAATTTAATCTCATCCATTCAAATCACAAAATCTATTAGAAATATGAATAATTCTTACAAAAGTCTCAACTCTTAATATGCCTCCTTTGGATTGGATGGGTTTTCGGCTTTATTCTTCCAGAATAACTGGCCCATAGTGGGAAGCGATGTTACCAGGGAGGTTCTTGAGGTCGTGAACCATGGAAGGTTAGATGCGAGGTTGAATGAAACGCTGATCGTGCTGATTCCCAAAGTCAAAGTTGCGGAGAGGGTAGAAGATTTAAGACCCATCAGTTTGTGTAATGTGGTCATGAAGATAATCACAAAGGCTCTTACTAATAGACTGAAGGAAGTCCTCCCAGCTATCATTTCGCAGAATCAAAGTGCATTCATAGGAGGCAGGCTAATCACGGACAACATTCTTGTTGCCCATGAGGTTTCCCATTACATCAGGGGCATTAATAAGCAGAAGAAGGGGTATATCTCTATGAAGTTAGATATGAGCAAGGCGTACGACAGAGTGAAGTGGGTCTTCCTGGAGAGAATGATGGATGCAATGGGCTTCGCGCAGGAATGGATCAGGAAGTTAATGCTCTGTGTAAGGATAGTCTCGTACAAGGTTAAGGTGAATGGGAGCTTCACGGAGGAGATTAAACCGAGCCATGGCTTAAGGCAGGGAGACCCGATCTCTCCATACCTCTTCCTCATTTGTGCGGAATGGTTGACACACACCTTGAATAAGTACCAGGAGCTTGGACTCATCAAGGGGATCGGAATTTGCAGAGGGGCCCCAGTCATTACTCATCTTATGTTTGCGGATGATTGTTTGCTCCTGCTGAGTGCCCGGAAGGATTCCCTTGGCTGGGTTAAGAGGATTTTAAGGAGGTATGAGGTGGTAGCCGGTCAGAAGGTGAACCTGTCCAAGTCAGAAGTTGTCTGTAGCAAGAACATTATTGTGGATTATAGAGAGCAGATTACAGGAGGGATTTAGAAATAGATTCAATTAGGGTTCTAAAAATAAATGATCAAGCACTTATCAAAAAAAACTATTAGAAATATGAATAATTCTTACAAAAGTCTCAACTCTTTTTATGCCTCCTTTGGCTATGGGAAGAAAGAAATTTTGAGGAAAACTAGTGATTTCATATTTGGTTGGTAATGAAAATTTTAAATTAAAAAAAAGAGATCATATATTTTTTCTTGACATTTTCTTTGAAAAAAAATAATTTTCCTATTCAATCTCCATTTTATTTTACTTGTACCGCATTTTTTACAAACGGAGAATGTTTTGATAATTTTTTTGATAAAGTAGATGATTTGACGAAACAGCAGAACACAATAATACAATCAATTACATATCATAAAATATAAGTAACACATAAGAAAATTGTCTTCAAATCTTGCCATTGCCGAAAAAAATTTCTCGTGGTTTTCTAGTCAATTGATCTGCAATTAGATTTGCTTCACGTCACACCAGATTTAAGCATCAGCCATGAAACCTTTGAAGATAATCTTTACATGCATATAGCCATATAGTATCCTCCACTTTCCAATTCTCACCAGTCACCACAGAACATCAATCTAATTAGTTCTGCATCATCAACTTCAAAATGGCATTACTTAACTGATTATTTCCAGCTATTTGCATAGCTTTTAGAAGTCCAAGCCCTTCTGCATCAAGAGTTTTCATACATTTTTCAACATAAATAGCATGGATCCATAAGATCAAACCCTCCTCAAGTCCTCATCTCCACAAATACATCCCACTCCAGTTACATTTATTTTCAAATTCCCTTTGTCAGGCTTTGACCATTTATATTCAGCTTCTTCTTTGTCACAAAGAACCTAAATTTTAGAGAATTATACTATATTACTAACATTCTAATATGAAAAGCCATAGTAGATGGTTCCAGAATGTCACCTCCATGCATTACTTTGTTTCTATGAAACAATTTACATCTTGCCCCATAAAAGATATATGGGAGTTGAAATATTGAGAGTTTTTCAACGCAAAACCACACCCAATCAACTGGTTCTGAGAATGAAGTATTTACTTGACTGTAGAAATATAGAAATTGAGCGTAGATCATTGACGAGCGATGAATAGCATCGAGATCGGCAATGATCAAAAATGAATATCTAACACAAGAGAACACACGAGGATTAGCTAACCCTAAATTTCGAATTGAAGATCAAAAATGAGATCAAAAGTCGATTATAACATACTTTTGAAAGTTTACAAAATTACAGAAAAGACCCTGAACTAACACATAAAGACAACGAATACATAGGGCAGCCGATCGGCTGAATTATAGACACAAACTTCAGCCGGTCGGCTGACTCTCCCTTATCGCACCAATTCTGCCAGATATAGCTGAGCCGATCGGCTGACTGGTCTTCAGACGATCGGCTGATGATGAAACTTGCTAGCTAGGCTGAGAAGCTTTAACACCCCCTCAAGCTCAACATATGGAGCTTGTTGACAATGTTGAGCTTGCTGGCTAGTCTGAGAAGCTGCTCAGAAGGTAGGGACTTGGTCAGAAGATTTGCTGGCTGAGCAAGAGTGGGCACAAAGCAAGGAGAGACAAAGCCTGAGGAGCAGTGTTGTCTAACTACATGACAATTCAACTCCACATGTTTTGTCTTCTCATAGAAAACAGGATTCTTGGCTATATGCATGGCTGCATTGTTGTCACAGTACAAAGAGATAGGAGTAGGAACATGTACCTGAAGATCAACCAAAAGCCTTTGAAGCCATGTAAGTGATGAGTCGAGTTTTCGACTCATTTATGATCATTCTTCACTATAGTTTTTGATCGTTTCCGACATTATTTTAATGTCATTTGACCTCTATATCTACATTTCAGGTAGAAAACAAGTTTCCCCCATGGTCAAAGCCTAAATATGAAGATTGGTTGAGTTTCGGCGCAAAACAAGGATTTTCGGGGCAATACCGAGCATATTGACCTTTGACACTTGTTTTGGACCTAGAGGGCTCGTCCGACCTCCGAATTGGTTGATTCAAAGCTTGGTGGAAAGCTAACTCAAAGGGCTACAACTCTCTAAGAGACGTCAAGACCAAATTCGGCCGGAAAGACCCCAGTCGATCGACTGAAACTCCAGTCGGTCGACTGAGAAAACGAAGAATTTGGGGGGCTCTGAAACTTCATTGAGTCGATCGACTGGGAGTCAAGGCTAGTCAAGCCTCTCCCCAGTCGATCGACTGGATCAAAAAGTCAGTTTTTATGCCCAAATTTCAGCCGAATCTATAAAGGGAAAGTAAGGGTTTTGGACCAAGTGTGGAGGTTTTTGGGGAAAAATACTCATCAAAGGGGATCAAATCAAGGGCATCCATCCACATCCAACAAGGAGGAGTGAAGATCCAAGGGAGACATCTAGGATTAATCATCCTACTTCTATCCTTCTTCTCTTCTTATTTGTTGTGTAAAAACCCTACACACATCATGTTGTCTTACATGATGTGTGAGTAGTCTCCTTGTGTTTTGAGGGTGTTTGTACCCTCCTTGGTACTCTTGATCATGAATACACATGTTTGATTGTTGATCTATGGTGTTAGATTTACATTTGCTATGATATTCATTGTGCATGCACTCTAGGTGTTTGACGAAATGCCTAAGTGACTTGTTTATCCCAAAACTTGACCTAATAATCTAGCAATGTTAGGGATGGTTTAGATGTAGTAAATGTGATCCTATCCAATGTGTGCATTTGTGGTTAACTAGGGGTCGAGTTCATAGTAGTTATTACCTTAGGAAGAGATTCCAAGGATAATGGTGCTATGGAATGAATCAATATATCGAGAGAGTGAGGTTCGAGCTATAAGAGAGCTTGGCTAGGATTAGATTCAACGAGAGTTGGGCTACACTAGTCTAAGCTAGGTTGTCTACAATGCACGGATAGGAAGTGAACTAGGAGTCGAGTTCATGGTGTTTATTGTTTGGGAGAGATTTCAATACTAATAAATGTCATGGAATGAACCGATATCTTGAGAGAGTGAGGTTCAAGCTATAAGAGAGCTTGACTAGAGTAGATTCAACGAGAGTTGGTCCACCTTAGTTTAAGCTAGGTTCAAAACTATCTAACACCTAGAAATGTGTTTAATTCTTGTATGCATGATCATGGATAATACCAAGGAGGGGCACAACCCCTCGAAACCCTCTTTTGATTGAATTGAACCCTTAATACCTTCTCATTGATTGAATTGATTATTTACCTTTTCGTTGATCAACCTCATTTCGGATAGTGAAGATTCGCTACCGACCTCTTAAGAGGAACCAACCCCCCCCACCATAGACATTCTAATCACATCTTTAGCATTATTAGTTTAATCACCTATCCTTTGGGTTCGACCTCGGATTCCCGAGTCAATTATAAATGTTTTGATTAAATGTGACTAGCATAAGTATTCGATTACCTTATTGAATATTTCCGCTATTTTACAACCGATCAAATGGCGCCGTTGCCGGGGATAGGTTAATTAACTAGGTGCTATTAGATTGTTAGTTGTCTACTCTTCTTTGCTTGATAATCATTGCTTGTTTTGTGCTTGATTGTGTTATTTCTCTCGCCTTTCATTGCTTAGAATTTCTTTTTGTTCTTGTAGGCATTTGAATGACCACGAGATTTAAGGGGCAAAAGCACGTAGTGATTGGATCAACCTCAAGTACTTCTCACCCTCCTCACCCAACCGTTAAGAGAGGAAGAGGTAGACCTCGAAAGAATCCTCCTCCTCTTGGTCCTATTATTCCCCCTATTATCGAAAACCAAAGACAAGAAGTCATTATGGAAGAGGAAAATGAGCACCGCCCCGTTCTTCAAAGGGATGCTCGGAATCGTAGAATTGATGGGGATGAGATAGATGATCCTCCCGCTAGAAATGACAACCTTGATGATCAAAACCCTTTTGGGAATCCTCTCCCTCCTCAAAGGAACGACCGAAATTATAGATACGATGATGAGGATGATGAGAGACCGGTCGGGGATTACATGACCCCTTCACATGAGGGAAATGGCTCGGCTATTGTGCCTCCGGATGAGGATGCGTTCGATTTTGATGTGAAGTCCTCTTTAGTCCATATGGTGACACACGATCAATATCAAGGAGTCGGGAATCCTTCCACACATTTGGCTAATTTCCAAGAGTATTGCCGCACTTACAAGCCAAGGAACATCCCCGTGGAATATGTCTACATGAAGCTTTTTCCCTCCTCGCTATATGGAGATGCTAAGGAATGGTTGCAAAACCAAGAACCGGGATCTTTTAGGACGTGGAACAAGCTTGCTAATGCTTTCCTCTCCAAATTCTTTCCACCGTCAAGGACGAAGAAGTTCATTGATTTCATATTGACGTTCTCGCAAAGGGACAATGAGCTATTTCATCAAGCCTATGATCGGTTCAAGCATTATTTGAGGGAATGTCCTCACCACAACTTTCGAAGAGCGGATCTTATGAGATATTTCTATCTAGGCATGAGCAAAGAGGCCAAAGGCCAAATGGACATGGCTAGTGGTGGTGCTATCATGGATTTACCGGCAAACCAAGGATTTAAAGTCATAGAGAAGATTGCTACAAATTCCGATAGATACCAAGAGGTTGATCACAAGAAGATATCAAGGTCAAGGGATGACTCCTCGAGTTCCGAAATGAAGAAGGAAATGGTTGAATTAACTAAGAAAGTGGATGGTTTGATAAACATGGTAAGTGCTTTGGAGGTGTCTAAACCAAAGAATGAAAAAGAGAAGAATCCGGTCCAACAACCTTGCTTCTTGTGTGCTAGCACGAGACATTCTACTAAGAATTGTCCCGATGGGAGGTATGAAGACGATGATGACGGTTATGAAGAGGCACACTTTGTGAATCAACAAAGGAGTTACACTCAAAATGCTAGTCCCATTACTAGAAATTATGAGCCTCCTCAAAGAAGAATGTCTAATGATTTATACGTCCCTCCAAGACCTCAAGGGCAAAGTAATTATCAAGGGAATTACCAAAGGTAAGGGTATAGCTCTAACCAAAATCAAGGGCAAACCTCCTATTCTAATCAAGGCCAAAGTTCGAATCAAAATTCGCAATATTCTCAAGGGAACTATCAAAAGCCCTATCAAGCCAAGTCCAATGTGAACGAGCAAGGGAATTCTTCTTCCAACGTTCAAGATAACCCTATGATGGCTATGATGGCGCAAATACTTGAGAGCAACAAAGAGAGCAACCGAATAATGGAAGCAAAGATGGACGAAGTAGTGGCCGAAAATAAAAGGCTTGCTAGAGAAGTTGCTCATATAAAGCAAATTGGGAAGCTTCCTTCTCAACCGGACGTTAATTTCACCGAGCATTGCAATGCCATCTCTCTTGGAGATGAAGAGCCATCTCTCATGAATGTCAATGCTATCACGTTGAAAAGTGGAAAGGTTTTGCCTACCCCTCAAGGAAAATCAAATATTAAGGATAAAGTGGTAGAAGCGGAAGTTGCCCACAAAAATTGCGAAGTTGAACTTCAAGCTCCTCCGGAAGAAAAGATAAAGGAGGAAGAACCGGCTTTGATGAGGTATTATGTGCCGGTGGTTCCTTTCCCTCAAAGGCTAAAAAGGAGCAAGCTAGATGCCCACTTCCAACGATTTGTGGAGATGTTGAGGAAGTTATATGTTACTCTTCCATTCCATGAAGTAATTGCTCAAAATCCCATCTACGCAAAGTTCTTAAAAGATATTGCATCCGGGCGTAGAGTCATGGAAGAATCTAGCATGGTAGCCTTGAACCATGAGTGTAGCGCCCTTTTCTCCAAACAAATTCCTCTTAAAGTGAAGGACCCCGGGCGATTCACCATTCCATGCTCTATTGGCGCCATGAATTTTGAGGACCCATTAGCCGACCTTGGTGCTAGTGTAAGTGTCATGCCTTTAGCGACCTATTACAAACTTGGGTTAGAGGGAATGAAAGCTACCAAGATGACCTTGCAACTCGCCGATGGCACCAAAAGGCAACCCAAGGGAGTTATCGAAAATGTCCCAATCAAGGTAGACAAGTTCTACATACCTTGTGATTTTGTAGTGATGGACACGGGGAATAATGGAAACACCTCTCTTATTCTTGGACGTCCTTTCTTGGCCACCGCCGGTTTTAAAGCCGATTTGGGGAAGGGGAAGTTGACCTTGAAAATTGGAGGAGAGAAGATTAAGATAGAGAGGCCTACGAGTGAACAAGTGGCTATGCCCAAATCTTGTGATTTGGAAGAGCAAGAGAGTGCTAAGGCCGAGAATGTTGAGGTCAAGAAGGTGACTAAGAAGGTCTTGCACAAGATGATTGATCCCAATGAAGACCCTTCCGTTGATCATTATGAATCACCATCCGGTGACGAGTTGAAAAAGAATGGAAAAGCAAATTTATCGAAGAGCGAGAAGCTACCATCACTTTGGAAAAAGGCTATTAAGCAAGTTGCTTGCAACTCTTCAAAGAACCCGGATTGAGTCACCAATAATCTACAAGTCCGCTTGAGGAGGGATCCTAGCAAAGGACTCCTCAAGTGTGTTTCTTTCACAAAAAGAGATTCGGCTCGGTCTTTGCCAAGACGTTAAACTAGGCCCTAACGGGAGGTAGCCCGGTTTGTGAGTTGTCCACTTATGCACAATAATTTCTATATATATGTTCGACATGTATTCATTGAACTATGTTTGAGAACATGATGCTTGGAAGGTGAAATGTTTGATTTGTGGTGTTTGGTGTGGAATTGTGCTTGCATGAAAATTCTTGGTGATGGTGATCTCTTTAGTGTGGAGTTTGATTGGTGTTTTTAGTTGGTAAAATTTTAAGTGTGGAGTGTGGTCTACTCACTCCAATTCTATTTCACATCTCCACACCCCTCACATCTCCCTTGATTTATCAATGCTTAATGATGTTGTCCCTAGTGCTCTTGTGCATGTTTTAGAGGATGTGGGTTACTTTCCTTGTTTGAATTCTATTAATCGTATGCCATGATGTTATTATGTAACTAGTGAAGCTAACTTGCTCATACTTGCGTTGAATGACCTTGTATGTCACTTGTTACTTTTAACCTTTCATGTCTTCTTGTCATCAAGGGAGTATTTACATCATGTTCAATCACGCTTTGCATAATGGCGTCTTTTTCTCTTGGTGGGGTACATCTACAAACGAGGGGAGTTCCTTTACGCCTTCATCTCATCTTCATTATTGTTTGCGGTTTTATGCGCATTGTTCACATGTTTGCATGCCATGCATATCATTTTTTGATGGACACTTGCATCTTTTGCACCCTATCCCTAACATGAGAGTGTTTTTAACCACATAGGCTTATGACTATCGATTCAAAATTCCTATAAATCACATCTAGCCTATTTGTCACATTTGTTGGATCTTGAACCTAGAACCGACCTAGTCCTACGAATGTGCATTCTTGGGAATCAATATCATTGCTATCTCTTGTCTATCTAAATCTCTAAGTATTTTCGTTGAAATACCTTGGAACAAGTTTTAGCAAGCATTTTAAAATTTCCACGAAAAACTTAGACTATTTGTTTCCTCCTTGGTGACTTGAGTTTTCTAACTCGGTGCCTTGCTCATGTTTGATTCCCGCACATTCCATACACTTCTTTTTGAACATATTGTCAAGTTTTAAGTGTGGAGTCAAAAGAGGGCGAAGCCCCATTCAAAAAAAAAAAAGAAAAAAAAAGATTTTTGCGGTCAAAGAGGGCAAAGCCCCGACTAAAAACTTTCTCAAGAGCTCGAGAAGTTTTGCTCCAAAATATACAAATGCCGGGGGTTAGGGAGGTAAGTCCCCCCTCGAAAGCATTTGTAGGCCAAAGGCCATTTCAAAAAAAAAAGGGAAAAAAAGAAACTAAGAAGCACTTAAAACTTGACTCTATGTTTTCCTCCATTCTTCATTTGTGCGGGATTCATCATTTGCATGTGTGCTAGTTGGAATGACTTTTGGACGACCCATGTGCTTGCACGGGAGTACCATTTGGTCTATGCTTGTTTTTAAGAACTCATTGTGTCGAACTCCTCTTCCCTTATGGATTACGGCTTAAGCGCCTAAAACTTGGGAACGAGTTCCGTGTCGCAAGCCCGTGGACTAGCCCTAGCTAGCATAGGTGAGCGATTGACGGTTTTTGTGCAAACTAAATACTTTACCTCTATTGTATTTCCTTGAAAATGAGTAGACTTTTGGGTGAGGCGATTGATGGCTCTAGTATTGATGATCTTGAATGCACAACCTCATAGGTACTCAAAATGGTTCAAAAGTTCTTTTGATGATATTGTGATGGTAGTCCTAGCTTGGGGTGAGGAGTTTGTTTTGAGAAATCATGGCTTTGGTTAAACACTCTTAAATTCAATTCTCATGGGATAAGTGCACTTGGGATTTGTGAGTATTCCCTTTTCTGAAAACTCTCACGAGACTATAACTCGTCCACTAGGGTAGCCTAGGGGTTTAAAGGCTTAATGCATACGCTAAATGCATTCGTAACGCCTACGAAAAGGAGCTAGGTAGATTGTACATACTTGTCATTTTTCTTTCAATAACATGTTTAGGAATAATGATCGAGACCTTGTGAAATCTAGTGAGGCAAATGCACGAAAAACATAGCACCACTAGCATTTCAACATTTTCATGACCTTGACATATTCTCATACTTTGTTCGGGACGAACAAAACTTAAGTGTGGAGTGTTGATGAGTCGAGTTTTCGACTCATTTATGATCATTCTTCACTATAGTTTTTGATCGTTTCCGACATTATTTTAATGTCATTTGACCTCTATATCTACATTTCAGGTAGAAAACAAGTTTCCCCCATGGTCAAAGCCTAAATATGAAGATTGGTTGAGTTTCGGCGCAAAACAAGGATTTTCGGGGCAATACCGAGCATATTGACCTTTGACACTTGTTTTGGACCTAGAGGGCTCGTCCGACCTCCGAATTGGTTGATTCAAAGCTTGGTGGAAAGCTAACTCAAAGGGCTACAACTCTCTAAGAGACGTCAAGACCAAATTCGGCCGGAAAGACCCCAGTCGATCGACTGAAACTCCAGTCGGTCGACTGAGAAAACGAAGAATTTGGGGGGCTCTGAAACTTCATTGAGTCGATCGACTGGGAGTCAAGGCTAGTCAAGCCTCTCCCCAGTCGATCGACTGGATCAAAAAGTCAGTTTTTATGCCCAAATTTCAGCCGAATCTATAAAGGGAAAGTAAGGGTTTTGGACCAAGTGTGGAGGTTTTTGGGGAAAAAAACTCATCAAAGGGGATCAAATCAAGGGCATCCATCCACATCCAACAAGGAGGAGTGAAGATCCAAGGGAGACATCTAGGATTAATCATCCTACTTCTATCCTTCTTCTCTTCTTATTTGTTGTGTAAAAACCCTACACACATCATGTTGTCTTACATGATGTGTGAGTAGTCTCCTTGTGTTTTGAGGGTGTTTGTACCCTCCTTGGTACTCTTGATCATGAATACACATGTTTGATTGTTGATCTATGGTGTTAGATTTACATTTGCTATGATATTCATTGTGCATGCACTCTAGGTGTTTGACGAAATGCCTAAGTGACTTGTTTATCCCAAAACTTGACCTAATAATCTAGCAATGTTAGGGATGGTTTAGATGTAGTAAATGTGATCCTATCCAATGTGTGCATTTGTGGTTAACTAGGGGTCGAGTTCATAGTAGTTATTACCTTAGGAAGAGATTCCAAGGATAATGGTGCTATGGAATGAATCAATATATCGAGAGAGTGAGGTTCGAGCTATAAGAGAGCTTGGCTAGGATTAGATTCAACGAGAGTTGGGCTACATTAGTCTAAGCTAGGTTGTCTACAATGCACGGATAGGAAGTGAACTAGGAGTCGAGTTCATGGTGTTTATTGTTTGGGAGAGATTTCAATACTAATAAATGTCATGGAATGAACCGATATCTTGAGAGAGTGAGGTTCAAGCTATAAGAGAGCTTGACTAGAGTAGATTCAACGAGAGTTGGTCCACCTTAGTTTAAGCTAGGTTCAAAACTATCTAACACCTAGAAATGTGTTTAATTCTTGTATGCATGATCATGGATAATACCAAGGAGGGGCACAACCCCTCGAAACCCTCTTTTGATTGAATTGAACCCTTAATACCTTCTCATTGATTGAATTGATTATTTACCTTTTCGTTGATCAACCTCATTTCGGATAGTGAAGATTCGCTACCGACCTCTTAAGAGGAACCAACCCCCCCCACCATAGACATTCTAATCACATCTTTAGCATTATTAGTTTAATCACCTATCCTTTGGGTTCGACCTCGGATTCCCGAGTCAATTATAAATGTTTTGATTAAATGTGACTAGCATAAGTATTCGATTACCTTATTGAATATTTCCGCTATTTTACAACCAATCAGTAAGTTCACAGCACACATGAGCCATGGCTCTATATTCTGCTTCTGCAGAGGACCTGGAAACCACATCATGTTTCTTGGTCTTCCAGGAAATAAGAGAACCTCCAAGCAATACAGCATAACCTGAAGTAGACTTCCTTGTTATACGATAAGAAGCCCAATCAGCCTTTAACTGCAGTGACTGAGCAGAAGGATAGAAGATGCCTTGTCCTGGAGCACCCTTAAGTACCCTGAGAACCTTATGATCAGTAGTAAGATGGTCTTGAGTATGCTTACTCAAGAACTGACTCAAAATGTGATCTGAATATGCAAGAGCAGGCCTTGTATTAGTCAGATAAATGAGCTGACCAACCAGCCTCCTGTAAGAACTAGGATCAGCCAAGTCAGGTGCTGTTGAAACACTAAGTTTGTGTTTGCAGTCCATAGGAACAATTGATGGTTTACAAGCCAGTAAGCCAGCCTCTGAAATGATCTCAAGAGCATACTCTCTTTGATTCAAAAATAGACCATCTAAGGACCTAGCAACTTCAAAGCCAAGGAAGTACCTTAACTGACCAATATCTTTAATCTTGAACAAATAATGTATATAAGCCTTCACTTGTTGAATGAGGGTAGTAGAGGTTCCAGTGAAAATCACATCATCAACATACACAAGAAGTGTCCGAAAAACACCAATCTTGTTGTATGTGAATAAAGATTAATCATTGAGGCTTTGAGTGAAGCCAAAACTGAGTAATGAATCACTGAACCTAGAAAACCACTGCCTTGGTGTTTGCTTTAAGCAATACAGGCTTTTAAGGAGTTTGAAAACCTTGCCTTGAGCCTTCTTAGTCTGAAAGAAACCAGGAGGAGGAGTCATGTAAATTTCCTCATGCAAATGACCATATGACGCGCGTTGTCTGACGCGTAAAACTTAAATTTATATTTTCTTGCTATGAACTAGTAAGTGGCAAGCAGGTTCGAACCCAAGGGAGCTGGTGTTGCTGAAGCTGTTAATGAAAATAATTAAAAAGGGGATTTGTGAGAAATAATGTGTGCAAAAGAGAAAAGAACAAAAAGATTCCAATCAGAGAGAATATTCAGCTTAGGGTTTCTATTGTGACATGTTTATCATTGACTGCTAATAATCAATCTCAAGTTTCTAAGTGTGGTTATTCTGGGAAAGGTAATAACCCAAAGTATTCTGGGAAAGGTGATACACCACAATCTAACCCGGGAAAGGTGTTAGACTTCCAGTTCTCCTAAACCTAATAATCCGGGAAAAGTATTATCGAATCTACGTGTTACTACATGTCTTTACGGGAAAGTATCCAACAAGTATTAACGATAGGGACTGAATTGTTTGGCTAAGCTTTACGGGAAAGTATCCACTTAGCTTCACAATTCAATCCTTGTAATTAAGCACAAGAACTAGAGAAACAAGAAATTGCATTAAGAATAGAGTCTCAAAACGTTTGTCACAATGAACGAAACCCTAAACTGAATTAAAAGATTTGCTACTCATAGCCATAACAAAAACACAAGTATTTTGTAATGAAAGCAATAGAAAATTCTTCTCTTCGTCGAAAACTTCGTCTTCTCCTCCAGAGCCGTCTTCTGAATGATAGAATTATGAGATGATGAAAACCCTAACCCAAACATCTTATTTATAGCAAAATATAGGGTTTCCAAGTCTGATTTTTGGGCTTGATTTCCAAGTTTCGACCTGCTGACATCATCAAAACGCGTAGCTGACGTCATCGCCATGGACCATGTACACTTCAGATTCGTGGACACTATTCATATTAGCATCCGTGGACACTGTTCATAAAATGGCATGCGTCAGCGGTCCTCTCGGAGACAGTTCATCCATTCTGTGCATCTGTTTTGACTTCAGCTCTCGTTTATACCCTTCAAATGACCTCGAATGCTCTCGGTGTGAACTAGAGAGTTGTAGGAAATTGAGTCAGTTACATAACGGCATGCAGCTTTTATTTTTATGATCAACAGTCAATTCCCAGATTTCCGTCGAACATACAAAGGTCTGATCTGCCATTGTGGTGTTTTTGGCTCGAAATGCCGTCTTTTATGCGCGTTTCCTCCTAGAGCTTCCAAAACACATGAGATGCAAAACCATACTAAAAAGTAAATGTTCGCATATAAAAGTACCAAAATATATGGGAATAAATGACTCGACGAGTCGTATAAATACGACTCATCAAACCACCCCACACTTAGACTTATTCGTCCCGAACAAGAACTAAGTCATAGAAGGAAAACAAATATGACACCACAATTTCTTCGACGTGCTGAATAGATGCACATGGATATGAGTTGCTAGTCTAGATTTTGCTTTTCTATACATAACTCAATCGCTACTAAAATCATCATGCTCAACATAGAATTAACTTGATACATGTTACCTTTGAGCTGAAATTTAAACCAATTCGGATGAATGGGAGATAGTCCTCTTTACACCCATGATCTGCATTCGCTGTCCCGAACTCTAGCTATATGGTTACACTTTATTGTTTTTTCTTGCACGTGATTCATTCGAGCTTCAAGGTTTTTTTGAGTTGTTCTTCTTCTTTTGTTGGATAGCTTTTGATGTAATGAATTTCTTTAGCCTTTGACTCTTGTGTATGAATGAGGTACTTCACTTTTTTTTTGTATAAACCTTCACAATTTGGCTGATTTTTCTTGAGCTTTGCTCCTTTGTTGTGAATAGCTTGTCCGTTTCTTCCTTTCTTTTGAAGGACGTTCAATCATCGCCCGCAAGCTGACGCGCGTCGTTTGACGCGTCAAACTTAAATTTATATTTTCTCCTGCTATTAGCTAGTAAAGCGGCAAGCGGGGTCGAACCCAAGAGAGCTGGTTGTTGAAGTTGTTCCTGAAAACAATTAAATAAAAGGGGGTTTTGTAAACAAGTATCGTAAAAGCACGAGAGAAAAGAATAACGAAGAGTTCAATAAGAGAAAACATTCAGTTTAGGGTTTCTATTGTGACGCGTTTATCATTGACTGCTAATTATCTAATTTCAGGTTTCTAAGTGTGGTTACTCTGTTTCAGGTTATAACCTAAAGTATTCCGTTTCAGGCAATACACCACAATCTAATCCGTTTCAGGCATTAGACTTCTAGTTCTCCTAAATCTAATAATCCGGGATAGATATTATTTAATCTAGGTGTTCTTACTCATTTTTACGGGAAAGTCTCAAACAAGTATTAACGATAAGAACTGAATTATTTGGCTAAGCTTTACGGGTAAGTCTCAGCTTAGCTTCACAATTCAACCCTTAATATTAGGCACAATAACTAAAGAAACATAAAATTGCATTAAGAATAAAGTCTCAAAACATAGTCACAATGTACGAAACCCTAAACCGAATTGAAGGTTTAGCTACACATAATCATGGGAAAACACATAATTAAAGTAGAGAAATCTTCTCTCTCGTCGTAAGCTACGCCTTCTCCTCCAGAGCCGTCTAGGTCTTCGTAGAATAATGAGATTATGTGAGATGATCAAACCCTAACCCACGCTTCTTGTTTATATTAAACTGCGATTTCAAAATTCGGACTTGCTGACGTCATCAAACGCCCTGCTGACATCATCGGCCGCGTTTTACTTTAGCATTATCAGCGCTTTTTCCTTTGACATTAGCGTTGCTGCTAACGTTAAGGCAAAACGCGATACGCACTGTATCCCAACTTCGGCTCTTGATTTTACCATCTAAACGACATCGGATGCTCTTGGTGTGAACTAGAGAGTTGTAGGGAATTGAGTTAGCTTCGCAACGGCGTATGACTCGTCATTTTCTGATCAGCGGTTCATTCCCAGCGCTCTGTCGAATGTCCAAAGGTCTAATATGAAACTGTGATGTTTTTGGCATGAAAAGCCATCTTTTATGCGCGTTTCCTACTAGAGCTTCCGAAACACCTGAAATGCAAAACCATACTAAAAAGTAAATGTTCGCATATAAAAGTCTCGAAATAAACGGAATTAGTTGATTCAACGAGTCGTATAAATACGACTCATCACAAGCATATGGAAATACCTCCCCGCTCTTTCTCATCCTCGACCTTTTTAACGCGAGTCAAGATGGGGGCCCTCCACCTATTTTCCCGGTTACTTCAAACTAGAGATAGGATGGTCTGTTTTCCCGTCCCGCCTAGTCACATAAACGCTGCGGTGGCGGAGCAAACTCTGAACAATCAAACTCGAAGTTCTAGCCTCCACGAAATCCATATAACCACATAACTCGAAATTCGGTCCTTTGAATGCTTCGTCAAGTCTCTCTAAAACATTTCTATCAACTCCACATCCCTGTTTATCTCAGCTCAAAAGACACGTAGTAGGTTAAATTCACATGTAGTCACATAATTCAAATTTTACGAGAGAAATACAGTATAGTCAGTTCATCTGTTTCACATCAACATTCAATACTGCATATTCAATAACAGAAGAGAAATTTCATACTTCCAATTTTTTTCAAAGGGAGACGTGCTGACACGGTACATATGCAAGAAAATAAACATGCTGACGCAACAGACTGACTGACTCTCCCACCCCGCACTTTTGAACTAAGCCGTGTCCTCACGGTATGACTTAAATTCAAAGACACAACAATGCAAGACACACAAACATATAGGAAAAGGTAGAGATCAAAGTGGACAGATACTCCTCTCGTTTCGTCATGTGAAGATGAGAATTCTGGTCAAACGAGTCGGTCAACTTGGGTCAATGGTCAATGCAGGTCAACCGAGAGTTTCGCGCCTGATGAAGAGATTACGCCGCGCCTGAAGAAGAGGTTACGCCGCGCCTGAAGAACACATTAGCCATTTAAAACGGCTTGTGAGCACGGCGAATAAAGTGTGCATGGCCCACGATCCTCTCAGGATGTCACCTGTTTCCTGCATAAAAAAATTCTCCTTTCCCAAAAGATAGTATAAAAACATGACTCAAGACTCAAGCATACATAAAACGAAATAAAAAATGGAAAACAAAATTTTTACCGGGTTGCGTCCCTGCGAGCGCTTTTATTTTACGTCGTTGGCTCGACGATACCTCTTTAGGGATCATAAGTTAGGATCCCATGGACGTGTGAGGTCCAATTTCACCTCAGTTATTCCTTCAGTCTGCCCAAAATCAATGTGTAATGGCGTGCTCGTGCCTCCTCTCCATCAATCAGGCGGGTTCGCCTTCACATCCTCCCGTGTCTGCGAGGACACTCTGCTCATAGCTACTTCATTTGCTGCACAACTCGTCGTAAGTCTAGCCTCATCCGGTAGGTAGGGAGATATGGCACCAAGAAATGGCGTGTGTACTATGTCCGGTGGCTTCTTCATGCATGGGCTGTTACCATCCTCATAAATATAAAAGTTTGACGTCCTGCCACCAAACACAAGTGACAATAAGCCCGTGTCCATGTAAATCTTGGTCTTGGTGGCGAAGAGGAATGGACGTCCCAAGATTAGCGTTGGAGGATCATCATTTCTTGCATCACCCATCTGCAAAACATAAAAGTCTGCAGGAACAACGAGGTCTCTCACATGGAGTGTTAGATCCTCTAGCAAGCCAATAGGACGAATACAAGATTTATCTCATAACTCTACCAATA
This sequence comes from Rhodiola kirilowii, assembly GCA_033675215.1. Classification (NCBI taxonomy): domain Eukaryota; kingdom Viridiplantae; phylum Streptophyta; class Magnoliopsida; order Saxifragales; family Crassulaceae; genus Rhodiola; species Rhodiola kirilowii. The sequence goes on from CM066194.1 coordinate 6,221,100, forward strand.
GTTTAGAAGGTTTCAATGGCCCCAGTTGCAAAGAACAATATAATGAGTAAGGCATAACATTGATGGCGGCACCTAAATCAATTAAATAATGATGTATTAAAGTCTCACCAACACCGCAGGTGACTGTGAAAGCACCTGGATCCTTACACTTTCCTGGTGGCTCATGACTCGCTGCAAGTGGGCGCTCCATTATTGTCTCTTTAAGCTCATCTCTTGCCTCCAGCTCATTTTCTAGCTCATGCTTATCGATCATATGTTCTTTCGGAGCTCTTACCTGCATAGAAAACAGTAAAGGAGGATCAGTTTGTAAATTCACCTCAGACAAGATCGCGGGTGAAGAACACTTTAAGTGTTCCATCCACGGATTAATAAAACGATCATCGTCCGCGCTTATTAAATGCTCAGCGTCCACGGATAGTGATGCCACCGCGGGTGATGTGCAGTTTGTCACCGCGGGATGTGTGTTCTTTAGCGACCCACGGGTGACGTTAAAGTGAACACCATCCGTGATCCTCTCGGGTTTGGCCACTTTTTCTTTGCTGTCTACTCATTCTTCACACGTAATTGCCAATGCACTGACATTTCCCCTCGGGTTAGGCACTTTATGTGACCGTAGCTTCCCTGGATCTCTCTTCTACTCAGAAACGGTCTGGGCTATCTGAGACATCTGCTTTGTCAGCTCTGTAATGGCTTCATCGGTCTTCGAAACGGCCTGGGCTATTTGCTGGGTGCTAGCTGCCAGCTCCTTCACCACATCTTCTAGAGACTTGCTGGAATTGTGATTACTAGGGCCTGCTTGGTTGTAGTTCTACCCCCGTTGCTGATACTGCACCTGATTACTGTAGCTGCCCTGCTGCTGACAATATGGCGGATGGTAGTACTGCTGCTGCTGAGTCTGCTGGGGTGCATGGTTATTGTAGTTTTGGAATTCACCCACTCCGTTGACATCAACCTGTGTATCCTCCTGCAGAGTCGGGCAAGCGTCCGTCTTATGATTCATTGCACCACAGAATTCACAAGGCTTCACCCACGCTACCTGGTTCATCATGAGCTTCTGCATCATCTCTCTCATCTGTTTTAGCGCCTCAGTCATCAGATTTGACGGGGTCTCAGCCTTAGCAACGCTTCTGCTTCTGCTGAATTCATCATGACGGCTGGCCTCCTCTGTGAACCTAGCATTCTTGGACACCTCAGCGATCAAATTTCACACTCCAATTGGCGACAAATTCATGATGGTCCCTCCAGCTGAGGCGTCTAACAGCATCCTGTCGAGTGGCCTCAAACCATCAAGCATGTACTCGATTATCAGCTTTTCAGGAAGTTCTAGGTTGCAGCTGCTCTGCTCCAATTAGTTGAACTTTTCCAGGTAGTCATATATTGACTCGTTTGGCCCCTGCCTGAGATCTTGCAACTGCTTACGAACCTGCCCTGCCTTGGCTGCTGGGTAGTATTTGTCAAGAAATTTCTTTTGCATCTGCTCCCATATCCTGATGCTACCTGAAGGAAGAGACAGAAACCAAGATCGAGCCATGTCAGTTAAAGAAAAATGAAAAGCCTTAAGTTTGAAATTCTCCACTGTGGCTCCATAGGGTCGGAGAGTCTGGTAGATGTCGTGGAAATCATACAGATGCCTAGTGGCTGATTCCCCTTGCTGACCCAAAAACTTCGGTAGACAGTGCACTACCGTAGTCTTGATCTCGATGTCCTGCATGTTTGGTCCCTCATTGATGCACCAAGGGATATTCTGAAAACTTGGGGCAGACAGCTCCCTCATAGTAGGCTGATACAGCTCTATAAGATCATCATCACCTTCGTCAATCCGGCTACCTGCGCGAGACATAGCGAGCAAAGTAGCAAAGCACAAAACTAACTTAAAATAAAAAGAAAAAGAAAAAAAGAAACAACTTCACCGAAGCGCAGCTCCCCGGTAACGGTGCCAAAATTTGACGCGCGTCGTTGAACAGGCTGTCGTCGTACCTGTGCAAAAACAATTTATAATTTCCTCGCGATGAACTGTGGGTTAGCACAATGGCAAGCAAGGGTCGAACCCAAGGGAGCTAGATAGCTACTACTTTGTTCTGTAATGGAGAAAGACAAGAAACTAATGTGAGAGTAAAGGTTAGTGAACAAAAGCAAGGCACGAAAATAAGAGGGGGTTTTATCAATCAGAGAAGATATTCAGGTTAGGGTTTTATTCAATTGTGACTACGTTTATCCTTGATTTCTAAATGTTTATTCTTGCTTCTTAGGGTTACTCCTGGTCTGGTTATAACCGTTTTAATTCTAGCAGACCTAATACTCCTGGTCTGGTTATATTAGGTTTCGTGCAACTACTTATTCTAACTGGGTCGGTATCAAATAAGCAGTGAATGGATAGTAAGAATCACTAGGTTAAGTTGTACCCTTTCGGATCTCCCCTTAACCTAATAATTCAAACTGATAATTTGCACAAGAACTAAATAGAATGCAATAATAATAAGTAAGATCAGAATCTCAAAACAATAGTCACAATTATTTAACCCTAACCCGAATAATCGGATTAGTTACACATAGCCATGGAATAACAATACAATAAATAAATGGAAACAAGGATTCTCACTAAAACCGAATGAAGAACAAGCTGGCCGTGCAAGGCTGAGAAGTGGCGGAAGCAAGGAGGAGTAAGGAATGAAGACCGGCTGTGCAAGGAGGAGCTCACGGCGGCTGATGGAGGAGATGGGCGGCGGACCAAGTTAGGTCTAGGGCACACGGCTAAGTGATGAATGGGATGCATTATGCCTTGCATTGCACCTCCTTATATAGGGATTTGAAAACCCTAAATCTTTGCTTGATGAGCAAGCTACTTGATCTTCTTGAAAACCCTAATATCACATGTAAATTGGGCCGGCTGCTGGATTTAGGGCTTGGACTTTCTTTTTCCGAAGTTACTGTTCACGGCCCGAAATCACTATTCACACCGGAATTACTATTTCACGCCGGAATCGCTGTTCACGCCGGAATCACTGTTCATGTCAGAGTTACTGTTCACGAGCAGAAAAACACTGTTCACGACGCTCCTCTGGCCTTGATCTTCAATTGCGATGTTTTGGGCATGAAATGCCGTCTTTTAAGCGCGATTCCTCCTAGAGCTTCCAAATCACCTGAAATGCAAAACAACACTAAAAAGTAACTGTTCGCATAATAAAGTGCTGGAATTGGTGGGATTTGATGACTCGATGAGTCGTATAAATACGGCTCATCAAACCACCCCACACTTAAACTTGTTCGTCCCGAACAAGAACTATGTCATAAGAGGAATGAATAATGTAAACACCACAATGCTTCGGTCATCCTAGACGTGCTACATGGACATGAATCGATTACTCTAGATCTCGCCTGTTATGCATGCTTGCTACTAATATCTTTGTGCGGAAACATGGGTTAAAGATACGTGTTACCTTTGGGTCGAGATGCAAATCAATTCGGATGTATCTAAAGATAGCCCTGTTTAGACCCATGAACCCTCATTCTCGGACTCGAACTCGCTGCTATATGGTTATGTCTCGCTGCTTTTTCTTGCACGTGATAGATTCGGGCTCAAGTACTGGAGTGCTTTTCGGCCAGCTATAGCGTCATCTGATTTGGCATTCTCGATGATGCTTTTCACATGTGGGACGTGTGGACTATCACAATGGTGGTGGAATTTTTCTTTGTGGTGCGGATTGTGACTTGCTCAAACCAACTTGCTCTCACTCATCATCGTCCTTTTGACTCGGGTCAAGCCAAGGGTCGCTTGTCTATTTTCCCGGCTACTTGGACTAGAGTTTGGACGGTGTGAAGTATTCCCGTCCCGACCAACCGCAAAGGTGCCGCAGTGGCGGAGCAGACTCGTACTATGTTGCCTCGAAGTGCTAGCCTCCACAAGCTCCGCATAACCATATATCCTGAGTCCGGTCTTTGAATGATCTGTCAAGTCTCTCTAGGGCATTGCTATCAACTCCACATCCCTGTTTATCTCAACTAACAAAGGCTCGCAAAATTTGAAGATCACATGTTAGTCGCACAAATCAATTTTCACCAAAGACATGCATGTAATCGGCTCTATCTATTTCACCTAATCATTATCCAATACTGCAAGTCTAGGAAATAGTGAAGTAATCATGTACAAATTTTTTAAAAATGACTCGAAACGTGCTGACTCTGTGCAGGGTGCAGTAAATAAACATGCTAACTCGATAACTGACTCTCCCACCCCACACTTTTGAAATGAGCCGTGTCCTCAAGGCACGACTCAAGTCAAGACACACAATGCATGCAATAAAACAAAGGGAAATAAGAATAGAGTAAGGACAGGCACTTCCCTCGTGCGTGCGTGGCAATGAGAGATGGCTGATAATTCTCCTGTGAGTCCTCGAAGAGCACCATTGGAGCTTGTATCGCAGCGTGAGTTTGTTGCACACCGAAAGGTCTGCGTCAATGACATTAAGACGAATAAAAGATTCCCAGGATGTTGGAGGAGTCACAGCGGTCTCGCTTAAAACCCAACCTCCTTAGACTCGTAAGTCTTTGTGACAGAATCTTTAAACGCTCATGTTTCTCGACGCAACTTATTCAGGGTGTGAACTACTCACGTTGGATACAGTCTTATGCTAACATCTCTGATATGTTCGCCTCTGTCCCTGCATGAAAACCATCTTTTCTCCCGAGTACAATGTGATGATAAGACTCAAACAAACATAAACATAGCAAGTAACTAAACTGAAATGCAAACTGTGCAGGGCTGCCTCCCTGCGAGCGCCTTTGTTTAACGTCGTTGGCTCGACAGTACCTCTTTAGGAATCACAAGTTAGGATCCCAAGGCTGCTCCAAATTAAATTTCTGTACTCCCTTGTGAAGCTTATAGCCTTCATCGAATGGTGCTCTCTTGTCTCTCCATCCTGGTTTCCACTCAAACGTGCCAAGCCTCGGTCGTTTCTTCATGTATGAGTGGTCGGCATGGAAGTTCAGTTTCTTGCCATCAGGAGACATCCAGCATGTTCTCCTGTCAACCTTCGTCTTTGTAGTAGATATGAATTGTCTTCCAAGAACAAGTGCTGGAGGATCTTTATCTCTAACATCTCCTATCTGCAAAACATAAGAGTCTACAGAAACGACAAGATCTCCAACATGGAGTGTTAGATTTTTAAGGAAATTGTTAGAACGAACATGTGATGTATTCCCTAACTCTACCAATAGTTTAGGAAACTTCAATGGTCCTAGGCTCAGCAAACGGTATGGAGAATATGGCATGGTATTACTATCAGCACCCAAATCGATTAAACAGTGGTGTATGAGGGTCTTACCAACACCACGGGTGACTATCAAGGTTTCTGAGGTCTTACACTTTTCAGGGGGCTCCTCTTGAACTGTAACGAGTGAGTACTCCATCGTTGGCTTCTCTAGTTCATGCTTCGCCTCTAATTTTCCTTCAAGCTCATCCTTGTCGATCGTGTGGTCCTTAGGAGCAATCACCTGCATTGGGAATAGAAGATAGGGGTCAGAAATTAGAGTTTCGTTAACTGCATCAGTGCAGTCCGCGGAGGTCTCTTGAATAAGTTCCGCGGATGTCTCTGTATTTTGCACTAATTCCTCAGACGTCCGCGCCGTAATTGGTGAGGCGTCCGTGTTCTGCACTGAGGTAGAATCTTCGTTCAGCTCTTCTTCGGGTGTGATGCTCACGGCCTCTGACTTATTTTCTTCGTTCTCTGCCCCTGGTTCATTTATCATGGCCAATGCGGTGTCGCGCACAATCTGCACTGAATCAGCTTCCATTGTCTGCGCCTTATTATCCATTTTGTGCATTTGAGCATGTCTTTGCCTTGATCTTTCTTCCACATCATATATCAGGTTCCAGAGATCATACATGCCTACATTCATTATCGAACCACCTGCTGCAGCATCGAGCATATTACGTGTATGTGGCATCATCCCTTCAAGAAACCTCTGCATAAGAAATAAATCTGGGAATCCATGGTGTGGGCAGCTTTCTCGAAGGTCTTCAAAGCGCGCAGCGTACTCATAGAATAGTTCGCCCTTGAATTGCTTAAAGTTACGAAGCTTCACGCGGACACCAATTCGAAAGGACGGCGGAGTAAACTCCTCAAGAAATTGGGCTCGTAGATTCCAATAACTTCTTTCATAGTTTGCACCTGATGAGTAAAACCAATCATCAGCGGAGTCAGTTAAAGAAAACTTAAAATATCTAAGTTGGAACTCCTCCAATGGCTCGTCTTCAGGCTTGATGTAGTAGCAGATGGCGTGAAATGTTTGCTCATGTCTCACGGGGTCTTCTCCGATGGCACCTCCAAATTGGGGAATATTTCGCATCATCCAAAACGCGACCTTGCTGCCCTCGCATCCATCATCCATGTTGTCTTCATCGTTCCAAGGTTCTCTACTATAATAAGAGGGTGGGTTTTTGTCAAGGTTTTCAAGCTCGTACTGTTCTTCATCATAAACTCTACTACCTGCACGAGACATGGTGCAAGAGTAGCCAAGCACAAACTAGCAAGCACCGAATAGCAAACACATACTAGCAACAAAGGGTCCCCAGGAAATTGGAGGGGTCACAGCGGTCCCACTTAAAACCCAAAATCCTTAGACTCGTAAGTCTTGGTGACAGAACCCTCTGAGAGCTAGAAATTGGAAATCGAAAAGAATTGAAAACAGAAATCGAACAGTTGAATGGGGAATCACCGAAATAAGCAGCTTTCGAAATAAACAAAAAACAAAGAAAAATAAACGAAAAAGAAAAGAGAACAAAAGTTCACCGTGCGTAGCTCCCCGGCAACGGCGCCATTTTGAACAGGCTGTCGTCGTACCTGTGCAAAAACAATTTATAATTTCCTCGCGATGAACTGTGGGTTAGCACAATGGCAAGCAAGGGTCGAACCCAAGGGAGCTAGATAGCTACTACTTTGTTCTGTAATGGAGAAAGACAAGAAACTAATGTGAGAGTAAAGGTTAGTGAACAAAAGCAAGGCACGAAAATAAGAGGGGGTTTTATCAATCAGAGAAGATATTTAGGTTAGGGTTTTATTCAATTGTGACTACGTTTATCCTTGATTTCTAAATGTTTATTCTTGCTTCTTAGGGTTACTCCTGGTCTGGTTATAACCGTTTTAATTCTAGCAAACCTAATACTCCTGGTCTGGTTATATTAGGTTTCGTGCAACTACTTATTCTAACTGGGTCGGTATCAAATAAGCAGTGAATGGATAGTAAGAATCACTAGGTTAAGTTGTACCCTTTCGGATCTCCCCTTAACCTAATAATTCAAACTGATAATTTGCACAAGAACTAAATAGAATGCAATAATAATAAGTAAGATCAGAATCTCAAAACAATAGTCACAATTATTTAACCCTAACCCGAATAATCGGATTAGTTACACATAGCCATGGAATAACAATACAATAAATAAAAGGAAACAAGGATTCTCACTAAAACCGAATGAAGAACAAGCTGGCCGTGCAAGGCTGAGAAGTGGCGGAAGCAAGGAGGAGTAAGGAATGAAGACCGGCTGTGCAAGGAGGAGCTCACGGCGGCTGATGGAGGAGATGGGCGGCGGACCAAGTTAGGTCTAGGGCACACGGCTAAGTGATGAATGGGATGCATTATGCCTTGCATTGCACCTCCTTATATAGGGATTTGAAAACCCTAAATCTTTGCTTGATGAGCAAGCTACTTGATCTTCTTGAAAACCCTAATATCACATGTAAATTGGGCCGGCTGCTGGATTTAGGGCTTGGACTTTCTTTTTCCGAAGTTACTGTTCACGGCCCGAAATCACTATTCACACCGGAATTACTATTTCACACCGGAATCACTGTTCACGCCGGAATCACTGTTCATGTCGGAGTTACTGTTCACGAGCAGAAAAACACTGTTCACGACGCTCCTCTGGCCTTGATCTTCAATTGCGATGTTTTGGGCATGAAATGCCGTCTTTTAAGCGCGATTCCTCCTAGAGCTTCCAAATCACCTGAAATGCAAAACAACACTAAAAAGTAACTGTTCGCATAATAAAGTGCTGGAATTGGTGGGATTTGATGACTCGATGAGTCGTATAAATACGGCTCCTCAGTCGTCTGACACGTCAAACCTAAATTTATTTTTTCCTGCTATGAACTAGTAAGTGGCAAGCAGGGTCGAACCCAAGGGAGCTAGTGTTGCTGAAGTTTAACCGTAATGCCTCCTTTACTACCTCTGTAATGGCTATATACTCAGCCTCGGTGGTGGAAAAAGCCACAACTGGCTGAAGAGTAGCCTTCCAACTGACTGCAGTACCAAAGACAGTAAGCACTATACCTGACTGAGTCTTCCTTGTATCTATACTCGCTGCATAATCTGAATCACAATATCCTGTAATCATATCTGATTCATGCCCAGCTCCACCATACACCAAGCCTTTTCCAGAACTGCCATTCAGGTATCTCAATATCCATTTAACTGCTTGCCAATTCTCTTTCCCTGCATTAGCCATAAACCTGCTCACCTGACTAACTGAGTGGGCAAGTTCTGGCCTGCTACAAACCATGGAGTACATTAGGCACCCAACTGCACTGGAGTAAGGAACCTCCTGCATTTGCCTGATATCTTCATCTGACTGAGGACTTTGACCTTTATGCAATCTGAAATGCTGAGTCATAGGAGTTAAGACTGATTTTAAGAACTCATGCCAAACTTTGAGATGACCTTTTCAATATAATCTCTCTGATGCAAGAACAGATGACCTTTCTTTCTATCCCTTACAATCTGCATCCCAAGTATTTTTTGAGCAAACCCCAGATTTTTCATCTCAAACTCTGAGCTGAGCTGACTCTTCAATGTCTCTATTTTCTTCATACTCTTGCTGGCTATTAACATGTCATCAACATATAAAAGAAGATAAATCCTTGTTGCTGCTGACTGATCCTTGCTCACATAGATGTAACAATCATAAGATGACCTGTAGTAACCTTGGGTAATCATAAACTCATCAAACCTCTTGTACCATAATCTGGGAGACTGCTTTAGGCCATACAATGATTTCTTCAGTAAACAAACCTTTTCTTCTTTGTTTCCAACCACAAAACCATCTGGCTGTCTCATATAGATTATTTCATCCAACTTCCCATGTAGAAAAGCTGTCTTAACATCCAACTGTTCCAGTTCTAAATCAAACTTTGCAACAATTGATAACATTGCCCTTATAGATCTGGGCTTCACAACTGGACTGAATATCTCAGTGAAATCCACACCCTCTTGCTGAGTAAAACCCTTAGCTACAGGCCTAGCTTTCAACCTTGGTTTCTCAACTCCTGGTATGCCTTCCTTCCTCTTGAATATCCACTTACTACCAACCAGTTTCTGTCCCTTTGGTCTGTCCACAAGATCCCAGGTTTCATTCTTTAATAAAGAATCCATCTCCTCATTCATCGCTTGAATCCATAATTCTTTGTCAACTGATGATATAGCTTGCTGATAAGAGGTAGGTTCATTATATGACATTTCTACAGCAGTGTTGAAAGCAAAAGCCATCACATTATTCATTATCAGTCTTGGGTTTGGCTTTGGTACTCTCCTTTGTATATCCCTTGCCAACATGTAATCACTTAGGTCTGTTTATTGAGTGTTCTGGTCTTCATCCTGAATATCATCATTCTCTTCATCCTGGTCTGCATTTCCTTCTGTCTGAACTATTGTATCTTCTACTACTGGCTCTTGAGGCTCCACCTCAATTAATAAATTCTTAATGTTACTGTTCATTATCCCATTGTTCCCCTGCACCACAGTCTGTTCTCCACCATGATTCTTGTAAGGAAAAATGTCTTCATTGAATGTAACATCTCTGCTGATTATGGACTTTTTCCCTTCCTTATCTAAACACCATTACTTGTACCCCTTGACTCCTTCAGGATAACCCATAAAAATGCACTTAATGGCTCTTGGTCCTAGCTTGTCTTGCTTAATATGTGCATAGGCTGCACATCCAAACACCTTAAGCCTTTTGTAGTCTTCTTCATGGTCTGACCACATTTGCATTGGCGTCTTGAAACTGATAGCAGAAGATGGGCATCTGCTAATCAGGTGACAAGTTGTTGTGACAGCCTCAGCCCAGAACACTTTAGAGTGAAGAATCCCCATATATCCTTAAAGTGCTTCGATTTGATGAGTTGATCTTCAAAAACCCTTTGCTTCTCCAAAAAACCCTTGATGGTTTTGCCCAAAATGAAACTTTCTATTTATAGCTCGAGAGTAAAAATCCAGTCTTTTAGGAGAGACTCGCCTGGGTCTTTATGGAGCTCGGCCGAGCGTTTGAGTGGAGATGCGCGCTGGGACTCGGATGGTTGGTGGAGACTCGGGCGAGCCTTCGGGAGACTCGGACAGGCTTGAGGCTTGGCCGAGAGTGAAGCGCAGAAGCCTCGCTCGATCCTTATGGAACGCGGCCGAGCGCGGAGCGGCCTAATGGAGGAAGGACTCGGCCGAGTCTTGGAATGCTCAGGCGGGCTTCTGGCATGGCCAAGCATGGTGCAGTTTACGCTCGGTCGGGTCGTCTTGTGCTCGTGCATCGGGCTTGATGGCTGGCAAGACCTAGTCCTGGTTCCAGGCAAGGCTCGGGAGAGCGTGCTTTGGCCCCGGACGGGCATCTGGTGCTCCCGAGTAGGTTGTTCATTTGGCCCGGTCGGGTCTCTCGACGCCCGGTCGGGTCTCGTCCTTGAAGAATGGCGTTCGGCTTGAAGAATGGCGCTCGGGCGGGCGTGCTTTTGACCAGGGCGAGCGGCAAATGTTTGCATGGGATTTCATCCATTTTTGGCTTGAAACTTTGGTTTTCTTCGAGAATTGATAGTCTTGAGTCTGAGAACCATGGAATCAGTTTTTCACCTGAAATAGCAAGTACGAGGGTTAAATGACATTGAAAGAGACTTGGAACGAATTAAAACATCTAGTAAAGGTAGGATAAAGATAGTCGAGAAATCGACTTATCAAAATACTCCACACTTAGAGTTTGATCGTCTCGAGCAAACAATAAGAACAAGTCAAGAGCAACAAGGGTGATGAAGATAAGTTTTTCCATAGCAACACTCATTATTAGCAAACAACTCCTTTTCGTAGGTGTTACGGGTGCATTTAGCGTATGCACCAAGCCTTTAAACCCCTAGGCTACCCTAGTGGACGAGTTATAGTCTCGTGAGAGTTTTCAGAAATGGGAATACTCACAAATCCCAAAATGCACTTATCCCATAAGAATGATCAACCAAGGCAAGGATTTCTCAAAACCAATCCCTCACCCCAAGCTAGGACTACCATCATAATATCATCAAAAGAACTTTTGAACCATTTAAGTATCCCATGAGGTTGTGCATCCAAAATCCTCAATACTAGAGATATCAAATGTCTCATCCAAAGTTCCACTCATTTTCAAGGCAATACAATAGAAGCAAAGTTAATAGTCTTGCACAAAAAATGTCAATCGCTCACCTATGCTAGCTAGGGCTAGTCCATGGGTTTGGGATATGGAACTCATTCCCAAGTTTTAGGCGCTTAAGCCATAATCCATAAGGGAAGAGGAGTTCGACACAAGAGTTCTTATAAAACAAGCATAGACCAAATGATAGCTCCCGTGCAAGGATCGTCCAAAAGTTAATCCAACTAGCACATAATGCAAATGATGAATCCCGCACAAATGAAGAATGGAGGAAAAACATAGAGTCAAGTTTTAAGTGCTTCTTATTTTCTTTTTGAAACGGCATTTGGCCTACAAATGCTTTCGAGGGGGAACTTACCTTCCTAACCCCCGGCATTTGTATATTTTTGCACAAAACTTCTCTAGGCCTTTGAGAAAGTTTTTAGTCGGGGCTTTACCCTCTTTGACCGCAAACAATTTTTTTTTGGGGCCTATTTTTCTCCCTCTTTTAACTCCACACTTAAAACTTGACAATATGTTCAAAAAGTGTATGGAATGTGCGGGAATCAAACATGAACAAGGCACCGTGTTAGAGAACTCAAGTCACCAAGGAGCATACAAAAGGTCCAAGTTTTTCAAGAAATTTTCAAAAAGTGCTTGCTATAACTTGTTGATGGACCATATTTATATGATTCATTAAGACAGCTAAACCCTCCAAATTGGATGCTTTATCTTGACAACTTTTACTTGTTAGTTTCACTTTTGTTCTACAGGCTATTTCAAGGAGTAATGACGAAACAAGCTAAAATGGAGTTCTTAACGCTAAAAGTGGATTACAAGTCAGAACTGGCCATACTCCGACAATACTCCGATCAAGCCACAACTAAGTCCCAATGACTTATTCCAACAAAGATCAAGAACACAAGTGAAATGCCAAGTTTAAGTTCCTCGCCTTTTGATGTCAACTAAGAAGCAAGCAAAGAAAGATCTCAATCCACTCAAACTCTCCCCCTCCACCTCACCACCGGCGGCTCTCTTGTGGAGAGGACATGTGGCCGGCGGCTCTTGGCTTTATGCCACCTTGCCCGGCGGCTATTTGCTCCTCCTCTCCCCTTGTGACATGTGTTGAGCTCTCATTCCTCCTCCATGCCTATAAATACCACACTTCCCTTCCCTTTGTAAATCATCCCATTTTGTGTGCAAAGATCCATAGTCACTTGTTACTTATCTCTCTAAAGTTTGGGCACAATCCATGTAAACACTTTACTTTGAATCAAAAGCTCCAAGTTTGTTCTTGAGTACTCTTGTCGGTTCTTGAAGTACTCAAGCATTTCCTTTACTTTCGTTGTTCTTGAGTTTACTCCCGTCGGTTCTTGAGTATTCTCCCCTTTACTTTCCTTGTCTTGATTTCCAAAAACCTTTACTTTACTCAGTACTTAGCTATGATATCCACCCCTATGGATATTCGTAGCTAAACCCTTCATTCGGTTGAAGGGGTGTACTTGTATCATAAATGTTTTAGACCCTTCTCTTAGTGCCTCTTTGTGTTCAACTTGTTCTAGGTGCCATATATTAGGTCAGAATTCCATTGGTTGAGTGGATGCTCGGAAGAGAAAAGCTCTGCCATGGGTTCGTGATCTTCCGTGGATAAGTGGAGGCTCAGAAGAGCACAGCTTATCTGTGGAAGTCAACCTCTTTTAAACACCATTTGGTTTATCAGGAATGATGATCAAATGGATGCACATACTAGAACAAGAGTTCTTTGTCTTGCAAAAGACTAGACGGTGTGGCAAGTCATGTGCTAGGAATAGCCTTGATACACTTTTGAACACTTAGTGTGATCATTAGAGGTCGATGATAAACGGACTATGATACAATGCCCCTAAAACCGAATCCTTTCCTTTAATTAAAACATCACCTGTCACTTTACTTTCAGTACCATATCAACTGCTTACTTTCCGCAAGTCTTGTCCTTCAAGCACTTTACTTTTACGCACTTACTTTCCGCAAGACTTGTCCTTCAAGCATTTACTTTCCGCAAGTCTTGTCCTTCAAGCACTTTACTTTTCAAGTATTTACTTTCAGTCCCGTATTTACTTTCTTTACTTTCAGTCATTTACTTTTCAGTACTAAAATCACAACCAACCCACTTACTTTTCAGTACTAAAATCACAACCAACCCCCAACTGTCTTACTTTCCATTTTCGAAAGAACAACTATCCATTAATTCCCTTGGGTTCGACCCCTACTTACCGCTTTACTACCCAATAGTAGAGTACGAGTAGCGGACTTATAAATTTATTTTGTACACATTGCCTCGCGACATGGCAGTGTTGTCAAATTGGCACCGTTGCCGGGGAATTAGCTCTCGATTAGTTGTTCTTTTCTTTCCCTTTTCATTTCTTCATTTGCACTATCCACCATGTATGCTTGGATGACTCAACATCTCCCTCAGTTTGGAGGTACAGTTGGAGAGGACCCTGTAATACACTGCCAACATTTTCACCATATATGCCGCTACATGAAACCTGAAAATGAAGATCTAGAAGAGTTTAAAATAAAATGCTTTAAATTCTCTCTAACTGACTTTGCGACAGTATGGTATTACTCATCAAATGCTAGTTGTGCAGGTTATTATGAGAACCTTCGTGCTCAATTCCTGAAAGAATTCTCCCCCCCATCTCTACGACATGACACCCGAGAGAGGATCATCTGCCTTCAACAATCCCGGGATGAGACTTTGGACGAATACTACACGTACTTTGACACCATCGTCTCACGCTGCCCGCACCATGGATTCACGAATGTGGTTCTTCTTCAAAAATTCCTTTGTGGGAAGAGGCCGGTTGACTAATCAAGGTTTAACGACGCAGTAGGAGGGTCGACCTTGCACTTAACTATGACTCAGATGTGGGATATTATAGATGACTTGGCCGAAGCCACAAAACGAAGGCCAATGCTCCAAGCTGATGGAAGAGCGCAGATGGTAGAAGCTAATATAGACAGGAGTGGAGAAGGCAATGTAGAAGCCATAATGGTCGAATCAGATGCAGAAAGCAACGGGAGCAACGAAGGAGAACCTATATGGGAGATCACCCCCGAGCCATCAGGAGACCCAGAGCCGGAAGCCGATTTAGAGGAGGATAAAGAAAAGTATTCATTAGAATTCACTCCTGAGCAGGCCGAAGAGGAAGTCCAGAACGCCACTAGCGAGCAACCCACGACATACCCAATCCTCACCACCGAAGCAGCCGAAGAAATCAATCAAGACCAGTTCCTCACGGACAATCTGGCCAATATGGATCTGGCGCGTATAATGGAAGCCTCGCAACTTTTCCCTCTGATCAATATACAAATCGCAGAAAACTATATGATCAATGGAGAGCCTGAAAGAATGATGGAAGAAGGGTCTGATCAGAACAACTCCCTGATGGAACACTTCTTCCCCACAACTAGAAAAGGCAGTCCTAACCCCAAGAGAGCCCGACTCAAGAGACCAATAGTGAAGGGTCCCTCGCCTTCTCAGAGGTGTTGGAAAGAGAAACCACCAAAACAAAGGAGTTCTGACCCGAGCACATCATCTCACAAAAACTCAGGGAGAGTCAAGGCCAGAATCAAGGTGGGCGCGTGACAGATGCTTGTCGTCAGAGCAAATGTACAAATAATATTTATAAAGTCCGCTACTCGCGACTTCACTACTGGGTAGCTAGTGGTAAGTAGGGGTCGAACCCAAGGGAATTAGGGGGATATGTGTTCTTTACGGGTTTGTCACGATAGTGAATACTGTTGGGGATTGAACATCGAGGGAGCGTTTTTTAGGTTGATTGAGATTTTAATACTAACGTCTAAGTGATTGGTTGGTTGGTTTTGGTTTTTAGTGCGGAAAAGTAAATTACAGAAAAGTAAATACTGAAAATACAAAGAAGACTTACAGCGGGTGATGCGTGATTGTCAAGTCCTCCGGTATGTGAGCAGTTTATACTAAGAAAGTAAAATGCAGATGGTGTTTTGAATCAGGGGAAAGCATTCGGTTTTGGGACTCTTCTTGTGACACATCTATCATTGACTTCAATAGATTTCTCTTACACTTCTACGTGTGGTTATCCCGACAAAGGTGACAACCCAAATACCCCGACAAAGGTGGTACTCCACACCCTTAACCTGTCAAGTTGTTATGTGGTTGTCCCGACAAAGGTGACAACCCAAATACCCCGACAAAGGTGGTACTCCACAACAAGTTTGACAAAGCCTTAGGTTTCTAGTCTTTTTTCTAGCTCGAATAACCCGACAAAGGTGTTACTCTAACTAGATTTCAAAGACTAAGATTGAATAACCCGACAAAGGTGTTACTCAACCTCGATCTCCAAGACTAGAGAAGCGTAAAACAATATTGAGTGCAAAAATCTCAAGATGTTGGCACAAGGGTGTGAACCCTTAACCGAATAAAGAGTTTAGCTACGAATATCCATAGAGGTGGATACCATAGCTAAATACTCGGGGGTTTTTGAAAACAGTAAGAGGGAAAGGGGTGGAGTACTCAAGAACCAACAGGAGTACTCCCAATTTCCTACTGAATACTCAAGAACCAACAGGAGTATTCCCTAAAGTATAATACTCAAGAACCAACAGGAGTATTATTTCAAAACCGAACCAAACTTACATAGTAACAAACTTAGAGAGATAAGTGTTTTTACAATTTTTGGATGATTAAAATGAGCGGAGGAGCTCCTCCTTATATAGCCATGGAAGGAGGAGGAGATGAGGACACTTGTTGCATGGAGATTGGATGAGCAAATCAAGGGAGGAGAAGCCACCACATGGAGGAGGAGAGGGCGGTGGAAGCCGCCGGTAGGCGGTGGTGGAGGAGGAGGGAAGGTGGCTTTTGCCACCTCCAAGCCAAGTAGCCGGTCATCTTGGGAGGAGGGGGGAGGAGCCGCCGGTAGGAGGTGGTGGAATGGGGTGGCTTTCCTCCCTTGGCCACCTCTTCTTCAAGTGGCCGGTCATCTTGCCCATATGTGAGTTTTGTACAGTTTTGTGCAGTCTTTTCACAAAACTGTCAGTGTATTTTGGCCCCGGGCTGACTTGATTCCTCTTTGGTTTGATTTGTTTTGATTGATTCCATGTTAGGATCCTTTAGATTTCTTCAGTCGGCATATGATCTTGACCTTGGATTGACTTCTGATATCTTTTCAGCATAAAATCCTCTCCTTAGCGTGTTTTCACTTTAATCTCTAAAATGCCCTGTGGAAATATATCGGGACTAACAAGTAGGAGTTAGATAGACAAACAGTCTAATTTGGTGGGTTTAACTGTGTTTATGATTCATACAACTATGGTCCATCAGCGCGGTAGAAAAGTATGACCCGAGCCACCCATGGGATCCAAACTTATGATCCAGGAATGAGGTACTGTCGAGCTAACGACGTTAAACAAATGCACTGGTCGGGAGGTAACCCGACATCTATCTTACTTTCAGTCATTTAATTTCTGCCATTTAGTTTTTTTGCCTTAAGTCATTCTCACATTTCCTGTATATATTTGCTTGCATGACTTTTGAACTAAGTCGTGCTGAGAGGCACGCCTTCGTTCAAAAGTGTGGGGTGAGAACCGCCTTTGTATATAGTTAATTAACATGCTTTCTTTTTTCCTTTTCCCTTAATATTATCTTTTTGAAAATATGAACTTGAGAATGTGAAAAAGATAGATCTAAATTCATGCATTTACCTTGTGAAATCTCAACTGTATAAAAACTTAGGATGTAACTTCTCATTTGTCCCTTTGTGCTGAGATATACAGGGGATGTGGAGTTGACATAAAATGCCCTAGAGAGGCTTGGCAAGCACTCGAAAGACTTAATTTCACTATATAGTTTACGAAGTCTGTGGAGGCTGCACTTCGGGTTTCAAAGAAGATCAGAGTCATCTCCGCCGTGCAGCGTTTATGCAAAGAGGCGGGATGGGAATCAAACTGTCCTATCTCTAGTTCTAGTAGCCGAGAAAATAGAGGAGCGACCCTCATCTTGACCCGCGCAAAACGGCAAGGATGAGAAAGAGCGGGGAGGTATTTTCATATGCTCTCGGGCAATGATTGGACCTCCCAAGAAGGTTGAGAAAATGGACTAGCAAGTCACAAAGAAGCAAAAGGTCGAAGAAGCTAATCAAAGGCCAAAAGCCAAAGTATGTGAAGGTTTTAACCGAAAAAAAAGTGAAGAAGCTCCAATTCAAAATCAAAGGCCGAAGGCCAATTCACTTCAAAAGCTGTCCCTCACCACAAGGAAATCAAAGTGCTCAACTCAGTGAAACCCGAACCAAATCATGTGCTAGAGAAAGCGACAAGTTAACCATATAGTGCGAGTCGGTCCAGAGAATTCAGTCCAGGAGCCTGAAAAGGGCTATCTCCCGAAACATCCAAATTAAATTGCATCTCAGCTCGAAGGTACAAGTATCAAGTTTCTTCTAAGTATTTACACAGTTTAGTTTGGTAATAAGTAAGTAATGCATGAATAGGATAAATCTAGTTCCATATTCTCACTTTCCTATTTGAAGTTTTTACTTGGATTGTGTGCATCTCTTAAATGGCATTGTTCGGGACGAACAACTAAAAGTGTGGGGTGATCTGATGGACCATATTTATATGATTCATTAAGACAGCTAAAACCCACCAAATTGGATGCTTTATCTTGACAACTTTTACTTGTTAGTTTCACTTTTGTTCTACAGGCTATTTCAAGGAGTAATGACGAAACAAGCTAAAATGGAGTTCTTAATGCTAAAAGTGGATTACAAGTCAGAACTGGCCATACTCCGACAATACTCCGATCAAGCCACAACTAAGTCCCAATGACTTATTCCAACAAAGATCAAGAACACAAGTGAAATGCCAAGTTTAAGTTCCTCACCTTTTGATGTCAACTAAGAAGCAACCAAAGGGCAACCGAAGACAAACCGGAGTCACATGCCAACCGATGGCTGAACAGGCTGTCGTCGTACCTGTGCAAAAACAATTTATAATCTCCTCACTTCAGACTGTGGATTAGAACAGCGGTAAGCAAGGGTCGAACCCAAGGGAGCTAGATGGTTACTACTTCGTTCTGTAATGGAGAAAAAAACAAGAAACTAGAGTGAAAGTATTGGTTAGTGAACACTAAGAAGGCACGAAAATTGCTGGGGTTTAAATATCAGAGAGAAATATTCAGGTTAGGGTATTATTCAATTGTGACTTGGTTTTATCATTGATTTCTAAATATCATGTTTCTAATTCTTTTAAACCTAATAATTCAATACTCCATTCCAAGATATATCGAATTAGTGCACTACTTGTTAATAGCTCTCTAGTATCAACAAATAGCAAATAGGGGAGTTGAATTGATCAGTTAAGCTTTGCCATTCCAAGCCTCCACTTAACTTCACAATTCAATCCAAATAATGAGCACAAAAGATTTAATCGAATAACGAAACAAGCATTAAGATTCAAATCTCAAAAACATAAGTCACAATTATTTAACCCTAACCCGAATATGGGTTTTAGTTACACATCGTCATAAAGAAATAATGCAGTAAATAAGAAACGAGAAAACTTCACTAATGACCGAGAATTACAAAGCACAAGTCACGGCTGTTATGGGCTGAGCTACGGTGGAGCAGTGGCGGCGCACGGAGGAGCAAGGGGAAGAGCTCGTGTGTCGTCTCTGATTTTTGAGTAGAATGGGATGATTATGGATGGCAGCACTGCTCTTCTATTTATAGGGTTTGAGAAACCCTAACTTGGTCATAAAGCTACGAAACCCTAGCGTCGCATACAAATTGGGCCGGCTGCTGGACTTTGGAACTTGGACTTTTTTCCGAAGTACTGTTCATGGGCCGGAATTACTGTTCATCGGACACTGTTCACGCCGGAATCACTATTCACGCCGGAGTTACTATTCATGCCGGAATCACTATTCACGCCGGAGTTACTGTTCACGAGCCGAAAAACACTGTTCACGGCCCTCCTTTGGTCTGATCTTCAATTGCGATGTTTCTGGCATGAAAATGCCGTCTTTTAAGCGTGATTCCTCCTAGAGCTTCCAAATCACCTGAAACACGAAACAACACTAAAAAGTAACTGTTCGCATAATAAAGTGAATGAAATGGTGGGATTTAATGACTCGACAAGTCGTATAAATACGGCTCATCAAACCACCCCACACTTAAACTTGTTCGTCCCGAACAAGGACTAGGTCATAAGAGGAAAAAATGAAGTACGAACATCACAAAGCTTCGGTCATCCTAGACGTGCTACATGGACATGAATCGATTACTCTAGATCTCGCCTGTTATGCATGCTCGCTACTAATGTCTTTGTGCTAAAACATGGGTTAAAGATACGTGTTACCTTTGGGTCGAGATGCAAATCAATTCGGATGTATCTGGAGATAGCCCTGTTTAGACCCATGAACCCTCATTCTCGGGCTCGAACTCGCTGCTATGTGGTTATGCTTTGCCGCTTTTTCTTGCACGTGATTGATTCGAGCTCCAAAGTGTTGAGAGATTTCGGTCAGCTATAGTGTCATCTGATTCGGAATTTCAATGATGCTGTCACATGAGACGTGTGGACTATCACGATGGTTGTGAATTTGTTGCTTTGTAGTGCGGATTGTGATTTGATCGAACCGTGGTTTCTCCTCCTTTTGACGCGAGTCAAGCCGAGGGTCGCTCGTCTATTTTCCCGGCTACTCGGATTAGAAACCTTCCTGCTCTTACTCATCATCGTCCTTTCGACACGGGTCAAGTCAAGGGTCGCTTGCCTGTTTTCTCGGCTACTTGGACTAGAGCTTGGACGGTGTGAAGTTTTCCCGTCCCGACCAACCGCAAAGGGTACCGCAGCGGCGGAGCAGACTCGTACTATGTTGCCTCGAAGTGCTAGCCTCCACGAACTCCACATAACCACATATTCTGAGTTCGGCCTTTGAACGATCTGTCAAGTCTCTCTAGGGCATTGCTATCAACTCCACATCCCTGTTTATCTCAACTAACAAAGGCACGCAAAATTTTAAGATCACATGCTAGTCGCACAAATCAATTTTCACCAAGACATGCATGTAAAATCGGCTATATCTATTTCACCCAATCATTATCCACTACTGCAAGTCTAGGAAATAGTGAAGTATCATGTACAAAAATTTTAAAAATGACTCGAAACGTGCTGACTCTGTGTGGTGGGCGTGAAACAAACATGCTGACTCGATAACTGACTCTCCCACCCCACACTTTTGAAATGAGCCGTGTCCTCACGGTACGACTTAAATCAAGACACACAATGCATGCAATAAAACAAAGGGAAATAAGAATAGAGTAAGGACAGGCACTTCCCTCGTGCGTGCGTGACAATGAGAGATGGCTGATAGTTCTCCTGTGAGTCCTCGAAGAGCACCATTGGAGCTTGCATCGCAGCGTGAGTTTGTTGCACACCGAAAGGTCTGCGTCAATGACATTAAGACGAATAAAAGATTCCCAGGAGGTTGGAGGAGTCACAGCGGTCTCGCTTAAAACCCAACCTCCTTAGACTCGTAAGTCTTTGTGACAGAATCTTTAAACGCTCATGTTTCTCGACACAACTTATTCGAGGTGTGAACTACTCATGCTAGATACAGTCTGTCGCTAACATCTCTGATACGTTCGCCTCTGTCCCTGCATGAAGATCATTTTCTTTCCCAAGTACAATGTGACAATAATGACTCATAAATAAACATAGTAAATAAATAAACTGAAATGTAAAAAAAACGTGCAAACCGTGCAGGGCTGCCTCCCTGCGAGCGCCTTTGTTTAACGTCGTTGGCTCGACAGTACCTCCTGTAGGGATCACAAGTTAGGATCCCATGGGCGTGTGAGGTCATATTTGTTCTCGGCCTTTCCTTCTGTTCGTCCATACTGCTCCTCTAGCTGTCCATTCGGCTCTACCTTCCAAAGATCAGGCGGATTCGCCTTTACATCCTTCTGAGCTGGCGAGGCCACCTTTATCATAGTCATTGGTCCATCGAGTCGTGCTCTAGTGCTTCTCCATCCTGGTCTCCACTCAAACGTGCCAAGCCTCGGTCGTTTCTTTATGTATGAGTGATTAGCATGGACGTTCAGTTCTTTATCTTCAAGAGACATCAAGTGTGCGCCCATATCAATCTTCTTCTTCTTGGCACAGATGAGTGGTTGTCTAGGAATAAATGCTCGAGGAACAATGTTTCTACCATGCTTTCCAGGCGGCTCTTCTCGAACTGTGATGAGTGAGTACTCCATCGTTGCCTTCTCTGGCTCATGCTTTGCTTCTACTCTGCCTTCAAGCTTATCCTTGTCGATCATGTGGTCCTTAGGAGCAATCACCTGTATAGGAACTGGCAGAGGAGTGTCAGGCACTAGACTTTCTTTGACTGCTTCGACAGTGAGGACTTGCTCTGCCTCTGGTGCTGCGATAGTAAGGACTGGTTCTGTCTCGGGCATATCCGTAATGAGGTCAGTGCATATCTTGGAGAGCTCGGTAATGGGGACTGACTCGAGTGGCTCGGTCGGCTCTTCTAGAGGTGCTAGTGGCCTGTCTTCTTCCAAATATTTTGGGTAGTCCGAATTGAGCTCTTCTTCCTTCAACCATTGGTCCTCATCTTCTGCTGGTTCTATGGGCTCCGAGATAGGCTCTATTAGATCCTCTGCCATGTCCTCCCCTGTTTTTGTACCGACATCTTCCTCCTGATTTCTGCTCAACTTGGATATTGTTTCTGCTAACTCGGCTGAGCCTTTATCGATGTTGGCTATATACTGGTTCAGGTATGCACTTGTCTGCTGGGTGCTAGCTGCCAGCTCTCTTACCATGTCCTCTAGTGATTTGGTTTGCTCTTGTATTGGTTTAGATCTCTTGGCCAAATCGTCTATCAAGTCCCAAATAGCACTTATGGTCATGTCATAGACCGAGCATTCTGCCTCCTCAGTGAGCCAACTCCACTCATGTGGTAACATCCCGGCGAGAAACACTTGAAGAAGATATAAGTCTGTGAATCCATGGTGCGGGCAGCTTATCACAAGGGAATCAAAGTACCGTAAGTACTCATCCAAAGTTTCATCCCGGGATTGCTCAAGGTGCATGATCATTTCTCGGACTTCTCGTAGGGAGGGTGGTGGATAGTATTCCCCATAATTCCACGGCTCACTTCCATAGTAGGAAGACATGTTGAATCTGCAGGTGAATCAGAAAAAGGTGCGAACTAGCATAGCACCGAGATAGCAAGAACAGACTAGCAGCAAAGGGTCCCCAGGAAATTGGAGGGGTCACAGCGGTCCCACTTAAAACCCAATTTCCTTAGACTCGTAAGTCTTGGTGACAGAACCCTCTAACTGCTAGAAATCGGAAATCGAAAAGAATGGAAAACAAAAAGCAAACAGTTGGGATTTTCGAATTATTGAAGTCACCGAATAGCGAATTTCGAATTAAGCAAACAGAAAAGAAATGAAAAATTAAAGGAAGAACAAATTTCACCGTGCTTAGTTCCCCGGCAACGGCGCCATTTTGAACAGGCTGTCGTCGTACCTGTGCAAAAACAATTTATAATCTCCTCACTTCAGACTGTGGATTAGAACAGCGGTAAGCAAGGGTCGAACCCAAGGGAGCTAGATGGTTACTACTTCGTTCTGTAATGGAGAAAAAAACAAGAAACTAGAGTGAAAGTATTGGTTAGTGAACACTAAGAAGGCACGAAAATTGCTGGGGTTTAAATATCAGAGAGAAATATTCAGGTTAGGGTATTATTCAATTGTGACTTGGTTTTATCATTGATTTCTAAATATCATGTTTCTAATTCTTTTAAACCTAATAATTCAATACTCCATTCCAAGATATATCGAATTAGTGCACTACTTGTTAATAGCTCTCTAGTATCAACAAATAGCAAATAGGGGAGTTGAATTGATCAGTTAAGCTTTGCCATTCCAAGCCTCCACTTAACTTCACAATTCAATCCAAATAATGAGCACAAAAGATTTAATCGAATAACGAAACAAGCATTAAGATTCAAATCTCAAAAACATAAGTCACAATTATTTAACCCTAACCCGAATATGGGTTTTAGTTACACATCGTCATAAAGAAATAATGCAGTAAATAAGAAACGAGAAAACTTCACTAATGACCGAGAATTACAAAGCACAAGTCACGGCTGTTATGGGCTGAGCTACGGTGGAGCAGTGGCGGCGCACGGAGGAGCAAGGGGAAGAGCTCGTGTGTCGTCTCTGATTTTTGAGTAGAATGGGATGATTATGGATGGCAGCACTGCTCTTCTATTTATAGGGTTTGAGAAACCCTAACTTGGTCATAAAGCTACGAAACCCTAGCGTCGCATACAAATTGGGCCGGCTGCTGGACTTTGGAACTTGGACTTTTTTCCGAAGTACTGTTCATGGGCCGGAATTACTGTTCATCGGACACTGTTCACGCCGGAATCACTATTCACGCCGGAGTTACTATTCATGCCGGAATCACTATTCACGCCGGAGTTACTGTTCACGAGCCGAAAAACACTGTTCACGGCCCTCCTTTGGTCTGATCTTCAATTGCGATGTTTCTGGCATGAAAATGCCGTCTTTTAAGCGTGATTCCTCCTAGAGCTTCCAAATCACCTGAAACACGAAACAACACTAAAAAGTAACTGTTCGCATAATAAAGTGAATGAAATGGTGGGATTTAATGACTCGACAAGTCGTATAAATACGGCTCATCAATGGCTTTTGGGAAAGAAAGATCTCAATCTACTCAAACTCTCCCCCTCCACCTCACCACCGGCGGCTCTCTTGTGGAGAGGACATGTGGCCGGCGGCTCTTGGCTTTATGCCACCTTGCCCGGCGGCTATTTGCTCCTCCTCTCCCCTTGTGACATGTGTTGAGCTCTCATTCCTCCTCCATGCCTATAAATACCACACTTCCCTTCCCTTTGTAAATCATCCCATTTTGTGTGCAAAGATCCATAGTCACTTGTTACTTATCTCTCTAAAGTTTGGGCACAATCCATGTAAACACTTTACTTTGAATCAAAAGCTCCAAGTTTGTTCTTGAGTACTCTTGTCGGTTCTTGAAGTACTCAAGCATTTCCTTTACTTTCGTTGTTCTTGAGTTTACTCCTGTCGGTTCTTGAGTATTCTCCCCTTTACTTTCCTTGTCTTGATTTCCAAAAACCTTTACTTTCCTGTCTTTCAAAACCTTTACTTTACTCAGTACTTAGCTATGATATCCACCCCTATGGATATTCGTAGCTAAACCCTTCATTCGGTTGAAGGGGTGTACTTGTATCATAAAATGTTTTAGACCCTTCTCTTAGTGCCTCTTTGTGTTCAACTTGTTCTAGGTGCCATATATTAGGTCAGAATTCCATTGGTTGAGTGGATGCTCGGAAGAGCAAAGCTCTGCCATGGGTTCGTGATCTTCCGTGGATAAGTGGAGGCTCGAAAGAGCACAGCTTATCTGGGAAGTCAACCTCTTTTAAACACCATTTGGTTTATCAGGAATGATGATCAAATGGATGCACATACTAGAACAAGAGTTCTTTGTCTTTGCAAAAGACTAGACGGTGTGGCAAGTCATGTGCTAGGAATAGCCTTGATACACTTTTGAACACTTAGTATGATCATTAGAGGTCGATGATAAACGGACTATGATACAATGCCCCTAAAACCGAATCCTTTCCTTTAATTAAAACATCACCTGTCACTTTACTTTCAGTACCATATCAACTGCTTACTTTCCGCAAGTCTTGTCCTTCAAGCACTTTACTTTTACGCACTTACTTTCCGTAAGACGTGTCCTTCAAGCATTTACTTTTCGCAAGTCTTGTCCTTCAAGCACTTTACTTTTCAAGTATTTACTTTCAGTCCCGTATTTACTTTCTTTACTTTCAGTCATTTACTTTTCAGTACTAAAATCACAACCAACCCACTTACTTTTCAGTACTAAAATCACAACCAACCCCCAACTGTCTTACTTTCCATTTTCGAAAGAACAACTATCCACTAATTCTCTTGGGTTCGACCCCTACTTACCGCTTTACTACCCAATAGTAGAGTACGAGTAGCGGACTTATAAATTTATTTTGTACACATTGCATCGCGACAAGGCAGTGTTCTCTATTGTTCCAAGGTATTTCAACGAAAATACTTTTAGAATTAGATAGACAAGAGATAGCAATGATATTGATTCACAAGAATGCACATTCAAGGGACTAGGTCGGTTCCAGGTTCAAGATCTAATAAATGTGACGAATAGGCTAGATGTGATTTATAGGGATTTAGAATCGATAGTCACAAGCCTATGTGGTTAAAAACATTATGCAAAAGATGCAAGTGTTCATCTAAAAATGATATGTAAGGCATGAAAACATGTGAGCATGTGAATTATGTGCATAAATCCACTCTACACTTAATTCAAGCGTAGTCCCTAAGCGCAAAGAATAATAAAATAAGGGTAAAGACGCATAGGAACTCGCCTTGCTTGAAGAATGGTCCAAAAGTCCAATGATATAGCTCTTGGGAATGAAAAATAGTCATTTGGTTGCATATGTAGATAAGGAAGGTGAGTTTGGCATGAGAAGAACATGTAAAAATATATCATGTAGGGCGCACTCACATAAATGTTAAAACACCTTTAATATCATAGGAGTGTAGCATACAACCAAAGAAAGATTAAGAGCATAACGTGGAAATAGCATTCACCATTCAAAACATGCCAAATAAAACCTAATCATGCATTTAGACCATTCTAGCACCAAGTCCACACTCAAGTTTCTAAGCATGCAGGCAACATATATGAAATTACTTGTGCATAGATGGACAACTCACAAACCGGGTTACCTCCCGTGAGGGCCTAGTTTAACGTCTTGGCAAAGACCGAGCCGATTCTCCTCTTAGGAAATAAGAAGCACACTTGAGGAGTCTTTTGCTAAGATCCCTCCTCAAGCGGATGTGTTGAGAAGTAGAGGAGTCAATCCGGGTTCCTTGAAGAGTTGCAAGCAACTTGCTTAATAGCTCTTGTCCAAGGTGATGTTTGCTTCTCATTGCTCGCTGTTTTAGCATTAACTTTTCTTTTTACCCCATCATGGCATGAGGGAAACTCATAGTGATCAAGGGAAGGGTCCTCATCGGGATCAACCATCTTGTGCAAAACTTCTTAGTTACTTTCTTTGCCTCAACATTCTCGGCTCCCACGCTCTCTTGCTCTTTCAAATCACAAGTTTCAAGTTTATCCACTTGTTCGCTCATAGGCCTCTCTATCCTCACCTTTTCTCCACCAATCTTCAAAGTCAACTTCCCCTTTCCCATATCAATTTTAAAACCGGCAATGGCCAAGAAAGGGCGCCCAAGGATCAAAGAAGAAGTGCAATTGTCCCCCATATTGATTACCACAAAGTCGCATGGTATGTAAAATTTGTCGACTTTGATTGGGACATTCTCCACTAGCTCCCAAGGGTGCCTTGTAGTCTCATCCGCGAGTTGTAGTGTCATTTTGGTGGATTTTACCCCTTTCAATCCAAGCTTGTGGTAGGTGGCTAGGGGCATAACGCTCACACTAGCCCTAAGATCGGCTAGTGGACTTGTGAAGTTCATGTCACCTATTGAGCAAGGGATAGTGAATTTTCCGAGATCTTTTGCCTTTTGGGGAATCTTCTTTGAAAAGAGGGCACTACACTCATGGTTGAGGGGATGGGGATCATCTTCTTCAATGGTCCTCTTATTGGACAAGACCTCTTTTAGAAATTTGTTATAGAGTGGGGCCTTCTGTATGAGCTCATGAAACGACAATTAGACATATAGCTTCTTCAACATTGCGGTAAAGGCTCCAAACTCCTTGTCCAATTTTGTAGTCTTCACTTGCCTTTGAGGGAATGGCAAAGGGGGAACATACGGTGGAGGCTTTTTGTAGGGGGCCTTTGGAGGCGCTCTTCACTCGGCTTAGGAATCTCTACCTCATTCTCTCCTGCGTCCTCTTCATTCACTTTGGGCATTTGGCGGTTAGTGGCTTTTAGCTTGGGCTTGGGGGATTCATACATTTTCCCACTCTTAAGTGTTATGACATTGACGTGCATGTGAGATGACTCTTCTTCTTCAACAAGAATGGCATTGCAATGCTCGGTTTGGTGATAATCTGGCCTAGAGGGCAATTTTCCTTGTGCTTTCATGGATGAACTAGCTTGTTGGGCTATTTGAGTCTCCAACATCTTGTTGTGAGCGGATATTTCATCAAGCCTTTGTTTGATTGCTTAGAACATGAATTTATTAGCTTGGGAGGCGTTGAATTGATCTTGAGCCATTTTGATTTGATCATGAGCTAGCTTGTTTCGCTCCTCAATCCCTTGGTTTTGACCCTCAACAAGTGTAGCTAGTATTTTAGTCATAACGGGGTCTTCCATTGGAGGTTGTTGGACTTGAGGTTGTTGAGGTTGGGTAGCTTGACCTTGATAGGTTTGCCTTTCATATCTTTGCCCTTGCCTTTGGTAATCTTGGTTCTTTGGGGCAAAACCGGGAGGAGTATTGTTCTTTTGGCGCCAATCGGGCTCATACTTGATTGGTTCGGTTGTTTTGTATGAGAAATTAGGGTGGTCCCGGTCTCTACCATAGCTCGCTTGATTCCTTTGCAAGAAATTCACCTCCTCCTTATTCTCCATTTCTTCCGGAGGGAATGTGTGAGGGCATTGGTTCTCCACGTGAGAGGGGCTCGTGCAAATGGCACATACTCGTGGTTGACTTTGGGATTGTTTTGCATGAAGTGCGCTAAGAGAAGTGGTTAGGGCAACTATTTTTTTGTTGAAGGCACGAACATCCTCTCTTGAGTTTTCTTCCTCTACTTCCCTTGTCTTCCCTTGTCTCTTGGGAGAGAAACTCCTGTCACTTCCCCATAGGTGGGAATTCCTCGAAATTTTATCAATGATTGATCCTCCATTTGTGGGGTGAAGCTCCATGAATGCCCCTCCTGCGGCTTGATCCATTTGCCTCTTAGATTCGGCATCCATGCCTTGATAGAAAATTTGAACGAGGGTTGGTTTGTCGATGTTGTGATGGAGGCATTCTCTTTGGAGTTCCTTGAATCTTTTCCATGCCTCATGAAATGTTTCATCTTCCCCTTGTCTAAATGAGTTGATCAAATACTTGAGCTTTTGGGTCTTCGCCGGTGGAAAGTATTGGAGGAGGAAGGCTTGGGCTAGCTCGTCCCATGTGGTGAAAGTGCTACCTTCATGGCTCCATAGCCAATCCTTGGCCCTCCCCGTTAAAGAGAAAGGGAAAAGCCTTAGATATATGTTTTCTTTTGGCACATTGTTGAATTTGAAGGTCTCGCAAAGCTTGAGAAAGGATGTCAAATGAGCATTGGGATTTCCTATCCCGGTGAATGCGTTGTTGCCCACCATGTTTATCAACGCCGGTTTGAGCTTAAATTGAGGTGCATTAACTTCCGGTGGAGCTATCGGCGATTGGAAACCGGTTAGGCTTTGAGTTGAATAATCCTTCAAGGGCTTCTCCCTGTTGGGCTCCTCATTGCGAGGTAATTGTGCCATAGGTGGTGGTCCTTGTTCACGAGGTTGCCCTTTGTTTCGGTTGCCTTGACCTTTGGCTTTCTCTAGATCCAAGTATTGTTGTAAGGTTTGATCAAAGCTAGCGTTCATTTTTTCTTTATTCTTGGATCTCGTTTGCATTCTACCGAAGCCTACAAGAGCAAAGGAGTCAGTTAGGCCACAAATGCAACACAAGTAATAGCAATAAAACCAAGTGAAATAGTGCAAATCTTGTAAAATCTACTCTAGTTCCTTAGGTTAATGCGTTGCTCCCCGGCAACGGCGCCATTTTGACATGTAGCAATTTCGTATTGTCAAAAACAATTTATAATGACCGGTAAGTACCGGGTCGTCCAAGGAGCAATTGTAAACCTAAGATCACTATTCGATTTTACTTAATAAGTCTATTTCCTAACGATTGTGTGAAATGTGATTATCAATTATCAAACAATGATTAATGCAATGAGAAAGGTTGTTTTCAAGGTTTTAAAGGCGTTCCTAGGGTACTACTTCCCTCCTTGGTGTACTAAACTCTCAATAGGCACAATTTTCATTGCAAGAACAAGCAATGTTACGATTAGACTAAGGCGTGCGACTATTAAACCAAATTCAATCTCTCGATGTTCTTATTTGATTTAAGGGAGAGGCACCTCGCACGTGAGCTTCAATCGCTAGATATTTTTAGCTCACGTCCAACCCAAGTTTCTCAATCATCAACGCTAGTTGAGTGATCAAAATCCAAGACTGGTGAAGACCAAGCATATCTCGATGCTAGGATGAGTCACACTAGTGATTGTCACCTAGCAAAGATGAATCTACTTGCATTCTAAAACTATTAGTCTCATTCGTTAGAATATTCAACTTCAAGTTCATGTTTCTAGACCACCTAGGCATTTTATCAAACACTTAGAGGGCATAGAGTTGACATGTGATCAAAGTAGATTCAAAATCATAACCAAGCTTCATTCAAACATATATTCAATAGATGATAGAGTTTCATACACCAAGGAGGTCCATAGGACCCCTAGAAACTAAAAAGACTACTCACTACTCATGTTCATAGACAAACAATAGTAGTGGGTTATAAGGAAAATGAAGATGAAACAAAGAAGAGTAGGATTTAGAGTGAAGAATCCCCCTATATCCTTAGAGTGCTTTGATTTGATGAGTTGATCTTCAAAAACCCTTTGCTTCTCCCAAAAACCCTTGATGGTTTTGCCCAAAACGAAACTTTCTATTTATAGCTCGAGCGTAAAAATCCAGTCTTTCAGGCGAGACACGCCCGGGTCTTTATGGAGCTCGGCCGAGCGTTTGAGTGGAGATGTGCACTGGGACTCGGATGGCTGGTGGAGACTCGGGCGAGCCTTTGGGAGACTCAGACGGGCTTGAGGCTTGGCCGAGAGTGAAGCGCAGAAGACTCGCCCGGTCTTGGTGGAACGCGGCCGAGCGCGGAGCGGCCTAATGGAGGAAGGACTCGGTCGAGTCTTGGAACGCTCGGGCGGGCTTCTGGCATGGCCGAGCATGGTGCAGTTTATGCTCGGGCGGGTCATCTTGTGCTCGGCCGGGCATCGGGCTTGATGGCTGGCAAGACCTGGCCCTGGTCCCAGGCAGGGCTCGGGGCGAGCGTGCTTTGGCCCCGGGCGGGCGTCTGGTGCTCCCGAGTAGGTTGTTCATTTCGCCCGGTCGGGTCTCGGCCTTGAAGAATGGCACTCGGGCGGGCGTGCTTTTTACCCGGGCGAGCGGCAAATGCTTGCATGAGATTTCATCCATTTTTGGCTCGAAACTTCAGTTTTCTTCGAGAATTGATAGTCTTGAGTCTGAGAACCATGGAATCAGTTTTTCACCTGAAATAGCAAGTACGAGAGTTAAATGACATCGAAAGAGACTCGGAACGAATTAAAACATCTAGTAAAAGTAGGATAAAGATAGTCGAGAAATCGACTTATCAGGCGCGCCCACAAAGCACAGGGGGTTAGATGTGTGGCTCAGATCGTGCCTCGCTTGCCTCATTCTAATTTTGGTGCCTCATTTGATCGCTTCTCTTATTTATTACATAATTATGATGTTGGGGTGTATTTTGAATAGAAATTACTTATGTTGCATATCGTATTCGCCATAATAAGTGTTAAACATTGTACTTTATTTGTACTTCATTGTCCGACCGTACAATCTTACATCACCCGAAATTGAATTTGATGAAAACTTTCATTTATTTTTCAAGAAATTTATTTTAATGCCTTTTTTTTTGAAATTTGCCTCGTCTTTTGCCCCGTTTAAAGTATGATTGTAATTTTATCATGTTTTTAATGAAACTGATACTGTCAGTATTGATCTTAATAAAATCGGTACTGATACCTCTAACAGTATCGATCTAATTAAAAACAAGTCCGTAACAGCCTCACAAATCACATATACATTTTTTAACGAGATGAGCTACACTAATACCCCCGATCTAAAAAAAAGCACTTTTGCTTTTTTTATTATATAATTTTCTATCTCTCATCATCTACTTCGGTGGAGGATAGCGACACACCCAAAAAAAAGCACTTTTGCTTTTTTTATTATAATAATTTTCTCTCTCTCATGATCTACTTCGGTGGAGGATGCTTTTGTCGCATTTGCAATCTGATTTCAAGGATGAACGGATAAGCATACAGGTTTGGAAATGATACCGGTGTGTCGCGTACCGGGGTCACTCTTAATTCCGGTTCTCCCGGGACCGGGATCCTACCAGTGGCGGACCCAGCCTCAAAGGTTATGGGGGGCATAAAAATATTTTTTAAGAAATTAGTGATCTAGTCTTGTATTTTATTGGGGGCATAGATCATTTTTTAAGAAATTAGTGGGGGCAATTAAGACATTTGCTAGAAAGATTAGTATATTTGGCTAGAAATTAGTGGGGAAATTAGTGGAATTGAAAATTCATTGGGGGCACTTGACCCCATAGTGCTAGGCGTGTGTCCGCCCCTGGATCCTACGTGTATGATATTTCCCTTCGTTTTGGTCCACGTACGCACAAAATCGAGCCACGTTTCTATTTTTCAAAGAGTCCCGGTATTAGAGAAACCGGAATCAAGAGTACCGGTTCCCGGAAAACCGAAATTGTAAAAAATTGGATAAGATTGGTTATTTGAGTTTCAGTTGGTGCAAATAGGTGGATTTGGGGCAAATGGGCCAATTTTCCCAATGTTAGTGCCATTCTCATTGGAAACACGACAAATTTAAAACTCATACTTCAAATAAAATAAAAGACAAGATCAAACTTCAAAACAAAACAAGGAGAAAATAATATATTTTTTTCATTTTGGTCGCAAATATTGGGTTAATTTTTCTTTGCGTTCGTTTTTTTTTGAAAATCAGAATGAGATTTGGCTAAAAATAGGGTTATTGCCCGATTGCCCCTCTTTCAAACTCATTTCACCCGTTTGCCCTCTTTCAAACTCAAATAACCAGAATGCCCCTTTTTGTAATATTCCCGGTTCCCCAAAAATCGGGAATGTCAATTTGTAATATTCTCGGTTTTCCTCATACCGGGAACATAAAAAAGGATTACGTGGCCGGGTTTAGGGCATGCGTGGACGAAACGTGGACGAATGAAAGGGTATGTTTTGATATATTCCCGGTTTCCCTCAAACCGGGAATATTGAAATTGACATTCCCGATTTTGGAAAAACCAAGAACATTAAAAAAGGGGCATTCCCGGTTTTGGAAAAACCAAGAACATTAAAAAAGAGACATTCTGGTTAATTGAGTTTCAAGAGGGGCATTTGGGTGTTTTGAGTTTGAAAGATGGGCAAATGGGGCAATAACCCCTAAAATAGACGAAGTAAATAAGTTTTCAGAACTTCAAGGACTAAACCATAAATACCCACTTGTCAAAAAAATCACGAATATTTGTTGAATGAGGCGACCTTGGTATATTATTAACGTAACTTTTTTCGGACGTGAGCGGAGCGCTGTGGATTAGAAACTTTTTTGTTTTTTGTTGTTTTGATAGAACTGTGGATTAGAAACTTAATTTCGAAGGAATGTATTGAAAAAAAAAAAATCAGTAGGATATTAGGGGATTTCAATGCTCGGAAGAAGCGTGTCGCTCAACTCCGCAAAATTTTGGTATCACCTGACGGACAGAGCGCCTCTCTCTCTCTCTCGCTTCGCATTCAAATCGGACTTTGATGAAAGAGTCGCGCGATTGAGAATTTGAATTTTGGGGATTTTCGTTTCCGACTCAGCGCTGCGACAGTACATATAGGTTAATGGCGGATTGTCTGCTTATCGGAGACTAGGCAGTTGAATTTAAAGACGCGGTTCGAGAGTTAGGGTTCCTGGGCTTCTGATCGCGCACGATGGATCCGAATAGCGTCGTGCTTGATATAAGCTCGGATGAGGAGCCGGATGGGAACGATCGACAGGAGGTATATAACCCCCATCAGAGTGTGAAGAAGTCTATCAGTAGTCCTGCCGGTAAAAAAGTCCAAGAATGGGATGATGATGATGATGATGACTGTGTGATTCTGGATGGTGATCCGGATAAGATGGTATCAGTTGAGGAAAATCAAGACGACGGATCAGATGAACTGGTCGTGGTGGGAGAGAAAGGACAGATAGCCTGCAGAGACTATCCTCACGCAAGACATCTATGTGTCAAATATCCTTTCAGTTCTACCGTTCACAGTTTTCATTGTGAACAGTGTCATTGTTATGTATGTGACGTAATTGCACCTTGTAACCTTTGGGGCACCGGCATGTCTGACGTGGATCATTGTCATGCTACTGACAAACATGAAGTTTGGAAAACTGAGAGGAAAAACTTTAAGTTAAAGAGATGCTACTCATTACCAGCAGCAATACAAGTGTCAGAAAACACTTCCTCTTTTGTTCCACCCCCGGTGATGATCCAGATATCCAACCAAGTGGATCCTCTAACAAGGTCCATCACCATGCCAATTAATGCTTCAGTGTGTTCTGTGCCTTCAAGGCCTGCAGTTTGTCTGAGGACTTCAGCCCCTGTAGTTCGTCATGTGCCTTCAGCCCCTGCAGTTCGTCATGTGCCTTCAGCCCCTGTAGTTCGTCCTGCGTGTTCGGCCCCTGTAGTTCGTACTGTGCCTTCAGCCCCTGCAGTTCGTCATGTGCCTTCAGCAACTGTAGTTCGTCCTGCGCGTTCGGCCCCTGTAGTTCGTCATGTGCCTTCAGCAACTGTAGTTCGTCATGTGCCTTCAGCCCCTGCAGTTGGTCATGTGCCTTCAGCCCCCGCAGTTCGTCATGTGCCTTCAGCCCCTGTAGTTCGTCCTGCGCGTTCAGCCCCTGTAGTTCGTACTGTGCCTTCGGCCCCTGTAGTTCGTCCCAGGCCTTCAGACGCTGCAGCTCATCCTGTCCTAGCAACCAATTCAGGTTACCCAAATATAAACCAGAGGTCAGGATCTAACAAGTTTTCTCAAAGTTCAGTCTCACAACACTTGCCTGGAAGATACCCGAATTACACCAGTCAAACGATTAGATACCGGAATATCCAGGACTTGGGCCCCCGTCGGCTTGCAGTGTTAAAAAATCGACCTACATATCACTATGGGTATAACCAACCGCAATCATCCATTCCTTCTTCTGCACAAAATACTAGCTGGAGTCCACCTGAGGAAGGCTATGTGAAAGTTAACAGCGACGGAGCTTGGGAGGTCTCAGCAGATGAATCGGGAATTGGTTTCATTGGTAGGGATTACTCAGGCATTGTGGAGTTTGCTGGAGCCTGTGTTGTTAGAGGACTGAGAAGTGCAGCTGAGGCAGAAGGTACAGCTCTTATGTTGGCAATGAAGGAAGCTGAGAAAAGAGGTTATCGCAAGGCAATTTTCAGCACAGATAATATAGAAATCGTTCTTTATCTGCTGAGAGGGTACAAAGTTGGAAGTAGTGTTCCTAGTTGGTTTGCAGAATGCAGGATTCTCATGGAGACGAATCGGGAATGGAAGCTACAACATGTCCTAAGAGAAACGAACAAAGAAGTGGACTACCTTGCGCACAAGGCGAAGACGACAGGTTGGAGTTGGCGGCACTCAAAGGCGCTTCCAATTTGTTTGAGTCTCTATTTTAGTCATGTTGGTGATACTTGATAGTGTTGGCGTAGAAACAGGTCTGGTGTGATTGTCTGTTTGTTTTGGACTTTTTTTTGCCCTGTTTCCCAAACTCAATCTCAGTTTTGCCTTGTCTGAAACTCAAATATTAAATTTGTTCTGTTTTTAAAGAAATCGGTTTGGGCGAAACCGGTTTCAGTCATTTTTGAGTAAAACCGGTTTGGTTGATTTTTAATGAAACCGATTTCTCCCAAATCGGTTTGCTGACTGTGCGCCTTCGTGGCACTGCTTGGTCCTACGCGGACCAGAAAAAATGCAATATTTTGGACACGTGTGAAACCGGTTCGGCGAAAAGTGATTTCATGTAAAAAATTATTGAATCGGCTTGCGGTGAACCGGTTTTATATAATTGCCCTGAATTTTCAAACATGTCAATTTTTTTCAGACAAGTCAGGTAGGCTTTTTCAGACTGATTTTGATGGGAAACCGATTTGGAGCAAACCGATTTTATATAATTGCCCTGAATTTCCAAACATGTCAATTTTTTTCAGACAAGTCAGGCTTTTTCAGATCGATTTGGGAGGAGCCGGTCTCATATGTGTATATATTTGCATGTGCGATTCGGCAATTGAACAACAAACATTGAAAATACTCATTTTTCCTTCCCTTACAAAAAAATATCCCTTCCCTTCAACATGGCATATGTTTACCAATCCGATTCAGATGAGGATCCGATGGTTATGTCGACACTGGCGACCCTTGATAACTCAGTACTTGATGAATACGACATTGAAGAAATGGAAGAACTGGAGGAGCTCGCAGCTGAAGATCCGACTCATGAATTCACGTAGCCTCGAATTACTTGGGATCATCCTGATTTTGATGATATTTCAGCATGGGAAACATGTCAACCCAATGATGAGAATCTACAAACAATCCATCCCCAATGTCCGTCAATTGTTGAAGGTCAAAGCTGGCGCAAAAAAAGCACGCCATCTATGCTGTGCGGAAGTACTCTATTCTGAATCGTGTAGAGTACTTCGTGAAGGAATCCGAACCTAAATTTATTATTTTTGAATGTCTGAAGACTAGAGATGTTTGTCCATGTCGAGTTCGCATTGCGGTGACGGATAGAAGAAATTAGTGGGTGGTTCGGAAGAACAAAGATGACCGCATTTGCCAGCATGACTTCATTATGCTGGCTAATAAGAACACAAAATACATAGCTGATGAGATCGCGAAGGTGATGAGTTCAAGTTTGTGATTCGAGGCGCGATAGATTCGTGCTAACATTAGAAGGGGCTATGAGTATGAAATATCTTACCTGAAGGCGTGGCAAGCAAAGTAGTTGGCGTTTGTTAAACTGTTCGGTGAATGGTATGAGTCATTTAATAAACTGCCGCACTTGATGCAGGTGTTGGTGGATTCCAGTCCAGCGACATTTGTGAAGTGGGATGTAACACCACTCGATAATGGTGCTTCGCACGTCAACCGTATATTCTGGGCATTTACCGAACCAATTTATGCGTTTAAACATTGTCGTCCCGTGTTGTCGATCGACGGGACGCATATGTGCGGAAAATGGGTCGGTAAGTTATTGGTGGTTGTTGGTTTGGACGCCAATAATCATTTACTTCCAGTTTGTTTTGCAGTGGTGAAGATCGAGAGTAACTCGAGTTGGATATGGTTCATGTCTTGCATTCGGGAAGGTGTAACTCAGTGCGAGGGATTGTGCATCATATCAGACCGACACAAGGGAATTCTAGCTGCCATGCGTGAAGCCCAATGGTCACCTCCGCATGCATACCATCGTGTATGCGTGCGTCACCTGCAGAGCAATTTTATGTCCAAGGTGAAGGATTTATTTTTGAAAGAAAAACTTGGAAGTGTGGCTTATCAGAGGAAGGAACTGAAGTTCAAGGTTGAGTATACTGAGCTGATGGACCTAATGCACGACTTACCATAGGCTCGCAAATGGTTAGAGGACCATGATTTAGAGTTATGGTCATAAGCATTCGACGCAGGTGGAATTAGATGGGGCTCGATGACGACTAATTCTTCTGAGTGTTTTAATGACATTCTTAAAGGTGGGCGTGATTTGCCAATTTCGTCATTGGTGATGTTCACGTTTAGACAAACAGCAGCTTATTTCGTGAAGCGTCAACAACCCTACGATGGCCACAGATCTCTCTTTCCTCCAAAAATTCGTAAGAAGTTGGCCACAATTCGTGCTAGGGCAGATTACCACCGCGTTATGGCCTATGATAAGGAAAGAGCAGTTTACGAGGTTACAACAAAGGATAAGCTTCACACATGGACTGTTAGGTTGATGGAGGGAACATGTTCATGTGGGAAATGTGGATTACTGCACTACCCTTGTAGTCATGCAATGGCGGCGTGCAAATACAAAAGGGTTGACTACTCAGATTATGTGGCTCATGAGTACACGCTGGATGCATACCACGCCACTTGGCAGTACAATTTCAATCCTTTGTATTATGAGGATTTCTGGAGAGATTACGTTGGACCGGTACATGTTCCAAACCCCAGGTTCAAATGTAACAAAGTTGGTAGAAATCCGTCAAGGAGGATACGCAACGAGATGGACCAGAGGCATGTCCATGGCGAATCAAGCAGCCGTGGAGCGTCTTCATCGAGTCGCCCGTCACGATCCCAGTGCTGCACCATCTGCCATCAAGCTGGACATAACAGGCGTGCGTGCCCAAATCGAATTTCTGGATAAACTATCATTGTGTTGTTGTTTGCTGCATTCCTTCGGTCGCTAATTTCCTATTGTTGTTTTCCCGTTTCATGTCATATGACTTTTCAGTTTAATGCATTATCTTTCAGATACAACATAGGAAACTAAATACATAATAAGTCCATATAAGATAAAAACATAATAAGTCCATAGTTAACACACACTCAAAATCTACTAGTGTCGCCCCTACCCAAGGCCTTCAAGGCTGAATACTGGGACTCACGATGAATGCGAGAACCTCTACGCGGTGGAGGTCGTGAAGAGGTGGATGGACGATACATATCTTCAGCCTGAGGCTGTGAAGAGCTGTATGGCCGATAACAATCATCCATGAAAGAGTCGATATTTGGATTACCATAATCATCTTCATCAGCCACGGCGTCTTGACCTGCATTTATATGAAATACGTAAAGTGCTAAATGCAATATACAGAATAA
This sequence comes from Rhodiola kirilowii, assembly GCA_033675215.1. Classification (NCBI taxonomy): domain Eukaryota; kingdom Viridiplantae; phylum Streptophyta; class Magnoliopsida; order Saxifragales; family Crassulaceae; genus Rhodiola; species Rhodiola kirilowii. The sequence continues at coordinate 6,259,315 of CM066194.1, forward strand.
AAGGCTAAATATAAATGTTTACTTACCGGCGTCAAATGTAATGGTATAAGGGTCTACACCTAACACTCCCGCTTCACCAAGGTTCTCCAACGTCTCATATGCCTGGTGGAAGATGGCATGAAAACATTACCGTGAATGATCTTCCATGGAAAAATGAAATCCCTAAGCAGCTTTTCGTGCACAGTATACTAAAGTGCTTACCTGTACACACAACCAATTGTTAAACGTATAATATACTTCTATAAGAAAAGGTTAAGTTTTAATGAACCTTACATTTTCTAGTATAAAATGTCCATTTGGATGGTGTGGCTGGGTACGCCGAATCTGCTCAGGCAGATTGACCTCTGCCTCCACCGCGTGCTCCACCACCACTGCGTCGTCAACCACCTCCTCTATCCAGGGCTGGATGATCATGGAGTACCAACCATAGTACTCGGGGGACGCAATGTCACTATCTGATGCCTCTCCATCAACAATATTCTGAAAGCGATTATACCACATCTGAATGTATTGATAATGATGCACACCCCAATCCACGTTTGCCTTCCTATCCTTACCATGATTCTCGTCCGAACAAGCTATCGGCTGTGGTGGAATAAAGTGACGACACCCAAACTGTCTCATAACACGTCCTGGGTGATGCCTCTCAATTACGTTGAAGTAGATTAGTGGCACGTAAGCTCTCCAGGAATTTCGACCCTCAAGACAAATAGGGTTTAAAAGATGAAATAAACTCTCATTGTATGGTCTCCAAATGAAATCTCTCATCTGCAGCTTCTGAAACTCATCGTGGTAGAACAACAAACTATCTTTAGGTACCCTGATGTAATTTTTTGGCCCACGCCATTTCCTTCACATAAACGCAAATATCAATATTTATAACGAAAAATGCAAAGTAATTTATCAATAACATATAAAATGCTTACATATACGTCCAAGCTCCCCTTTGTAACGGCTCAATATCATCATCCAGTGGGGGCATGTCCCTAAATATACACCTCGGCCTTTGACGCGCGTCGTCTAACACGTCAAATTTAATATTTATAATCTCCTGCTAAAAGCTAGTAAAGCAGCAAGCAAGGTCGAACCCAAGAGAGCTGGTTGTTGAAGTTGTATCTGAAAACAAATAAAGATAAGGGGGTTTTAAGCAATTGTAAGTGCAAAAGAGAAAATAACACGAAGAATTCAATCAGAGAGAATATTCAGCTTAGGGTTTCTATTGTGACATGTTCATCATAGAGATCTAATGATCAAATCTTTGTTTCTTAGTGTGGAATTCCGACAAAAGTAATTCCTAAAGTATCCCGACAAAGGTGATACAACACATCTAACCCGACTAAGGGTTAGATTTCTAGTTCTTTCCTAAATATAATAACTCGACAAATGTATTATTTTATCTAGGTGTTACGATCTATCTTTACGACAAAGTTTCCAGTAGTTATTAACGATAAGAATTAATTATTTGATTAAGCTTTGCGACAAAGCTTCCACTTAACCTCACAAATTAATTTATGGAATAAGCACAAGAACTAGAGAAACATAAAATTGCATTAAGAACAGAATCTCAAAACATAGTCACAATATGCGAAACCCTAAACTGATTTAGGAGTTTTGCTACACATAATGAAAATAAAACACATAATGAGTAGTAAGAAATTCTCTTCTCTCGTCGAAAGCTTCGCCTTCTCTTCCAGAGCCATCTTCAATGTCGTAGAATGATTGAATGATATGAAACCCAAACCAAGCCTCTTATTTATAATAAACTGGGTTTCCAATTCTATTTTTGGGCTAGAATTATCAAATTTCAGCTCGCTGATGTCATCAAATGTGTTGCTGATGTCAGCATCTCGTGGCTCACCGCGTCTCGCCTTTACATTACCACCGCGTTTCCTTCAGACATTAGCGTCGAGCTAATGTCTACATGTGGCGCGGTAAACACTGAGCCTGTTTCCTTCTTCTGCGCGCCAGTTCCGACTTCAACTCTGGATTTGACCTTCTATATGACCTCGGCTGCTCTCAGGTGTGAACTAGAGAGTTGTAGGGATTCGAGTTAGCTACGCAATGACGCGTGGCTCATATTTTTCTGCTCAGCGGTCCATTCCCAGCACTCCATGAATGTCCAAAGGTCTGATCTGCCATTGTGATGTTTTCGGCATGAAATGCCGTCTTTTATGTACGTTTCCTCCTAGAGCTTCCGAAACACCTGAAATGTAAAACAACACTAAAAAGTAGCTGATTACATAATAAAGTGTCGAAATAAATAGGATTAGTTGACTCGACGAGTTGTATAAATACGACTCATCAGCCTCCCAAAGCACATACGCTCCCAGCTCCATAATTGCAATATGAGCACGGGGCCAGCAATCTAACTCGTACCCGCTCTACTGCCTCTGCAAAGCATACTGTACAAATATGCCAGTGCTGCACTCCCCTAGCTGTACTGTCTGACATTATCTAGGTCCTTCAATAAGGGAAGAAAGTGGAGTGGGACACTGCTACCCCTGAGTTCTGAAAATAAGGTCAATCCCAGCAGTTGAAGGGTATACGGCCTAGCGTATCTCTTCAACGTCTCCTCATCTGCATCGGCTGGGATGATCGATATATTGTTTGTAAACCATGTCCTCTTCGCCATGGATGGTGACTCTTTGTGACAATCAGGGTAGTCACCAAGCAGTCTCATGCAAATTGGCGGCCATGTCAAGTGCGCGTGACCCGTTACAGGCCTCCCTTCTATGGTAGATCGGTAAGAAGTGACACATCCTGCAGCGTTACGGTATCCTCCCTTCCATTAAAATGGAAAGTGTGCGTCTCGGGCCGCCACCTCTCGACTAGTGCAGTCACAAACCTTGGATCGGACTTCACATTGCACACGATACTCCACGGCTAGAAGCCAGCGTTGGTGACATACTACATAATACGCTCATCTGGCGCGTCCATGGTAACATGCTTAACCCTAAGCGGTGCGTACACTTTTGGATCCTTCTGTTACATAAAATTTTTCCAGTATTAGTAACAAATTGTAGGCTCCGATCACATCTTGATGCTTCAAAATATGAAATCTCGGATGACGTTGAATCACGAAGTTTCTTCACTTTCCTGATTTGTTATTTCAACCGGGTAGGGATTACGAAATCAACAAATAGAGATAAGACAACAGTCCTCTTGTGCTTGGACAATGAAATTGGTGGAATCAAAGCAATTGATTGGAAAATCAAAATCACTTCAAGGAGATTGAAAAAACAAGAGCTTCATCCTCTCTTCTCTGTGTTTTTTCCAGTCTGAAAGCAATTCAAAATTGCAGCCAAAACTGCCATAAACGCCATGAAAATTGTTCCGAACTGACCTTGTGCGTTCGCACAGTCCTACTTGTGCGTTCGCACAAGCCAAACCCGTCGCACGATATTCTCGTGCGTTCGCATAGTACTCATGCGTTCGTGATCGGTCGCACATTGCACAACCTTGTGCGTTCGCACAGTTCTCCTTGTGCGTTCGCACAAGACAGACCTGACGCACAAGATTCTCGTTCGTTCACATGGTACTCATGCGTTCGCGATCGGTCACACAAAACACAACCTCATGCGTTCGCACATTTCACCTTGTGCGTTCGCATGACTCTCGTGCGATCGCATGCATGACTTCCGACTGGCACAAAACACAGTTAAACAAGAGTTGTAAAATGATTCATTTCATTCAAACAACACCTTTACAATGTTTCATACATATTTCACATTGTATAAACCTAAAATCTCCAACAATCCTCCCCCATTTCAGGGTTATACTCTTGAATGCCAAACATTCACACCGAACAAAACTTGCGCATAAGTGAAGTGTCCCACGGATTGAACTGCACATAGTGTAGAATTTTCCAATACTCGAGAATCAGGGTGTCCTACAGATTGAACCCATCAACCCATTTGAATACGGGAAAATAAAACACGCACATAGTTTACTACTATCCAAGTACAACTGGACACTATTTTAGCCATGTGTCCCTATCCATTCATAAGTGCATCCTTAGCCAAGCACAAGCTAATTGAAGCGGCTCACTTCACACTTATATAGGTGGATTCTTTTTGCATGCACCTGCATTGCACTTTTCCAAAAGATCCATTAAGAAGATAAACTTCAACCTCCCTTTCTCTGCAGGAAACAAGCACAACTTTGGGATGGATATAACCATGTGCTTCAAGTCTCTCAGAATATGCTGAAAAGATATTACGAGTCATTCCAAGGTCAAGATCAGACGCCGACTGAAGAAATCTCAAGATCCTGACATTGAATCACTCAATTCAAATCCAACCGAGGAACAACCAAAGTCAGACCGGAGCAGAATTGGACTGATAGTTTTGTGATAACTGCACAAAACTCACAAAACTCACTCATTTCTTCAAGTGACCGGCGGCTATGGGTGCAAAGGATGAGTCATTGGGTGGCTTCCTCCCCTTCTCCTCCTTGGGTGACCGGTGGCTTTGGCAAGAGGTGGCCAAAGCCACAAACTCTCCTCCATTTGTGACTTGCAACCGGCGGCTAAAGGGAGGAGACCATAGGAGCTTGCCACTTGTCCTCTTCTCCTCCACATCTCCTCCCCTCCTCCTCCACCCTTGGATGCAATTCACCTCCACCCTCTATTCTCCTCTCCTTTGGCTATAAAAGGGAGCTCATCCCCTCTCATTTGTATCATCTAAAAAATCCATCCTCAAATCAACATTTCACTTATCTCTCTAGAAAGTTTGGCATTTGTAAGTTTGGTTTTTAATATATAATACTCCTGTTGGTTCTTGAGTATTATAGTTTGGTCTTGAGTACTCCTGTCGGTTCTTGAGTACTCAAGCTTTTCTTTATTCTCGAGTACTCTTGTCGGTTCTTGAAGTACTCACCCCTTTCCTTTACTGTCTTTTACTTTCAAAGCTTTTACTTTCCTGTCTTTCAAAACTGCAATTTTACTTTCCTTGTCTTTACTTTCAAAAACTTTACTTTCCTTGTCTTTACTTTCAAAACCTTTACTTTTCCTGTCTTACAAAACCTTTACTTTTCAAATACTTAACTATGATATCCTCTTCCATGGATAATCGTAGCTAAACCCTTCATTCGGTTGAAGGGGTGTATTTGTGTCATAAAATGTTTTAGACCCTTTTCTTAATGCCTCTTTGTGTTCAACTTGTTCTAAGTGCCTTATATTAGGTCAGAACTTCATTGGTAGAGTGGATGCTCGGAAGAGCAAAGCTCTATCATGAACTCGCGACCTCCGTGGATAAGTGGAGGCTCGGAAGAGCACAACTTTTTTGTGGAGATCAACCTCTTCCAAAAACCATTTGATTTATCAGGAATGATGGTCAAATGGATGCACATATTAGACAAGAGTACTATGTCTTGCAAAAGACTAGACGGTGTGGCAAGTCTTGTGCTAGGAATAGCCTCGATTCACTTTTGAACACTTAGTATGGTCATTAACGGTCAAAGATAAACGGATTATGATACAAGGCCCCTGAAACAGAATCTTTCTTTAGATTTAAAAAACCCCTTGCACTTACTTTCTTAGTATAAACTGCTCTATCAACTGCTCACCTTCCGGAGGACTCGCAAATCACGCATCACCCACTGTAAGTCTTTCGTTTTACTTTTCAGTATTTATTTTTCTGCAATTTACTTTTCCGCACTCAAAACCAAAAACAACCGAAAAAAGTCACTTAGTCATAACCGCTAAAATCTCAATCAACCTTAAAACACGCTCCCTCGCTGTACAAATCCCTTAAAGAACAACGTATCCCCCTAATTCCCTTGGGTTCGACCCCTACTTACCACTTGCTACCCAGTAGTAAAGTCGCGAGTAGTGGACTTATAAATTTATTCTTGACGTTTGCACACGACGACTGTGCGTCTGTCGAATTGGCGCCGTTGCCGGGGAATTAGCAGATGGATAGTTGTTCTTTTTTCTGTTATACATAATCCGCCATGTCTTCCTACTACGAAAACGAGCCTTGGAACGATGAGGAGTTTTTTTCGATAGTCCGCGAAGAGATCATCAACAGTAAGCAATCCCGGGACGAAACTTTGGACAAGTACTTGGCGTACTTTGACTCCATTGTAGCAAGCTGCCCGCACCATGGATTCACCAGAATCAATCTAATTCAAATATTTCTCGGTGGAATGATGCCACTTGAGCGGAAAAGACTTAATGATGTAGCAGGATGTTCACTCATGAAGTTAACCGTGGCTGAAGCCTGGCGCCTCATAAATGATTTGGCAAAGAACACAAAACAGGGTCAGTGGCACCAAACTGACAATAAGGCACCAACGATGGAAGTGGACTCAGTGCAGAACAAGCCCGACACCACACCCATTATGAGCTTGCCCGTAACAAAACCGAGAGAAGACATCAGTACAAGGGCAGTAATGGATGTGGAGGCGACTCTAAAGGAGCCAATATTGGAGCCCACGGAGCCGACAAAGGATGAGGACTCTTGGATGACCGAAGAAGAACTGCCCAAATCTGGCCCGGTCCTCACTGAAGAGCTGCTCGAGAAAGGCCCTGTCCTTATGGCCGAGAAGCCCTTACTTAACCCTTCATGTTCTATAAAGATCACAGCCACCAGAGATGAGATGATCGATGCAGTGCTAGGCGAGTTGGAGGAGAAGCATGAGCCAAAACAATCAACGCTGGAGCTCCCACTCGTCACAAGCCAAGAAGAGCCTCCTGAAAGGTGTAAGGACCAAGGATGGCCAATCATCTCTGCCACAAAGAAGAGGGTTAGCAAGGGCGCATACTTGAGGTCGCTTGGCAAAAGACTGAACTTCCAAAACTACAAAGATGCCAACCGGCTATACATGAAGAAACGGCAAAGACATGGGCCCAAAGAATGGAAACCCGGAAGGAGAAGCAAGAGAGCTCGACTTGATGGACCAGCAGCTATGGTCAAGGAGTCCTCGCCTTCTCAGGGATATGTGAAAAAGAAGCCTCCGGATCAAGGGAGAGCAGAACTAAGCCCGCTGCCATATGTGTTCTTTGGGCAAATCAAAAGGGCAGCCGAGAAGAAGTTCGACTTCAAGCACCCATGGGATCCCTACTTATGATCCAGGAATGAGGTATCGTTGAGCCAACGACGTTAAACAAAGGCACTGGTCGGGAGGTAACCCGACACCTATCTTACTTTTTTTCTTTTATTTTCTGTCATTTAGTTTTTTCCAATAAGTCGCTCTCACCCACTTGGTGCATAGAAGAAATAACTATTCAGGAATCAGACTTGGGTGCAACATTAAGCCAGCCAGGCCTACGCCAAGAGTTCAAGGCCCCAGCCAAACTCCCTCGATTATCCAGCCTCATGCCATGTCGTTCATTCGACACAGTAAAGGGAGTTCTGTTCTTCCCTTTTCCTTAATGTCATTTCCTTCTCATATAACATCTGCTTGCATGGCTTTTGAACTAAGTCTTGCTGAAAGGCACGCCTTCATTCAAAAGTGTGGGGTGAGAACCACCTGTGTACATAACATGTTTTTCTTTTCTTTTTTTTAATATTATCTTTTTGAAAATATGAACTTAAGAATGTGAAAAAGATAGATCTAAAATTCATGCATTTACCTTGTGAAAATTCAACTGTCTAAAAACTTAGAATGTAACTTCTCATTTGTCCCTTTGTGCTGAGATAAACTAGGGATGTGGAGTTGACATAAACTGCCCTAGAGAGGCTTGGCAAGCACTCGAAGGATCGAATCAAACTATATGGTTTTCAAAGTCAGTGGAGGCTGCACTTCGGGTTTCAGTGAAGATTGAAGTCATCTCCGCCATGCAGTGTTTATGCAAAAAGAAAAAAAAGGTGAAGACGGGAATCAGACCGTCCTCTCTCTAGTCAAAGTAGCCGAGAAAATAGATGAGCGACCCTCATCTTGACCCGCGCAAAATGGCAAGGATGAGAGGAGCGGGGAGGTATTTCCATAGGCTTGCGAGCGATGATTGGACCTCCCAAAAAAGGCTTGAGAAAATGGACTAGCAAGCCACAAAAAGGCATAAAGCTCGAAGAAGCAAATCAAGAGGCCAAAGGCCCAAAATTGTGAAGGTTTTAACCGAACAAAAAGTGAAGCACTCAAAGAGTCAAATCAAAGGCCAAAGGCCGATTCACTACAAAAGCAGTCCCTCGCCAAAAAGAAATCAAAAGGCTCAAACCATTGAAACCCAAACTGAATCACGTGCTAGAGAAAGCTACAAGGAAACCATATAGTACGAGACGATCCCGAGAATGCAGTCCAGGAGCCTAAAAAGGGCTATCTCCCGAAACATCCAGAATAATTTGCATCTCAGCACGGAGGTACAAGTATCAAGTTTCTTCTATTTATTTACACAGTTCAATTTGGTAATAAGTAGTGATGCATGAATTAGGATAAATCGAGTCCCACGGTCTAACTTTCATATTTTAAAAACTTACTTAGTGCCGCCCTTTAATAGCATTGTTCGGGACGAACAACTAAAAGTGTGGGGTGATCTGATGGACCATAATTATACGAATCAAAAACACAGTAAAACCCACCAAATTAGACTGTTTGTCTATTTAACTTTTGCTTGTTAGTTCCGATCTATTTCTACAGGGTATTTTGGCGCTGAAAAGATATTACGAGTCATTCCAAGGTCAAGATCAGACGCCGACTGAAGAAATCTCAAGATCCTGACATTGAATCACTCAATTCAAATCCAACCGAGGAACAACCAAAGTCAGACCGGAGCAGAATTGGACTGATAGTTTTGTGATAACTGCACAAAACTCACAAAACTCACTCATTTCTTCAAGTGACCGGCGGCTATGGGTGCAAAGGATGAGTCATTGGGTGGCTTCCTCCCCTTCTCCTCCTTGGGTGACCGGTGGCTTTGGCAAGAGGTGGCCAAAGCCACAAACTCTCCTCCATTTGTGACTTGCAACCGGCGGCTAAAGGGAGGAGACCGTAGGAGCTTGCCACTTGTCCTCTTCTCCTCCACATCTCCTCCCCTCCTCCTCCACCCTTGGATGCAATTCATCTCCACCCTCCATTCTCCTCTCCTTTGGCTATAAAAGGGAGCTCATCCCCTCTCATTTGTATCATCTAAAAAATCCATCCTCAAATCAACATTTCACTTATCTCTCTAGAAAGTTTGGCATTTGTAAGTTTGGTTTTTAATATATAATACTCCTGTTGGTTCTTGAGTATTATAGTTTGGTCTTGAGTACTCCTGTCGGTTCTTGAGTACTCAAGCTTTTCTTTATTCTCGAGTTCTCTTGTCGGTTCTTGAAGTACTCACCCCTTTCCTTTACTGTCTTTTACTTTCCTGTCTTTCAAAACTGCAATTTTACTTTCCTTGTCTTTACTTTCAAAAACTTTACTTTCCTTGTCTTTACTTTCAAAAACTTTACTTTCTTTGTCTTTACTTTCAAAACCTTTACTTTTCCTGTCTTACAAAACCTTTACTTTTCAAATACTTAACTATGATATCCTCTTCCATGGATAATCGTAGCTAAACCCTTCATTCGGTTGAAGGGGTGTATTTGTGTCATAAAATGTTTTAGACCCTTTTCTTAATGCCTCTTTGTGTTCAACTTGTTCTAAGTGCCTTATATTAGGTCAGAACTTCATTGGTAGAGTGGATGCTCGGAAGAGCAAAGCTCTATCATGAACTCGCGACCTCCGTGGATAAGTGGAGGCTCAGAAGAGCACAGCTTATTTGTGGAGATCAACCTCTTCCAAAAACCATTTGATTTATCAGGAATGATGGTCAAATGGATGCACATATTAGACAAGAGTACTATGTCTTGCAAAAACTAGACGGTGTGGCAAGTCTTGTGCTAGGAATAGCCTCGATTCACTTTTGAACACTTAGTATGGTCATTAACGGTCAATGATAAACGGATTATGATACAAGGCCCCTAAAACCGAATCTTTCTTTAGATTTAAAAAACCCCTTGCACTTACTTTCTTAGTATAAACTGCTCTATCAACTGCTCACCTTCCGGAGGACTCGCAAATCACGCATCACCCACTGTAAGTCTTTCATTTTACTTTTCAGTATTTATTTTTCTGCAATTTACTTTTCCGCACTCAAAACCAAAAACAACCAAAAAAAGTCACTTAGTCATAACCGCTAAAATCTCAATCAACCTTAAAACACGCTCCCTCGCTGTACAAATCCCTTAAAGAACAACGTATCCCCCTAATTCCCTTGGGTTCGACCCCTACTTACCACTTGCTACCCAGTAGTAAAGTCGCGAGTAGCGGACTTATAAATTTATTCTTGACGTTTGCACACGACGACTGTGCGTCCGTCACTCATACTAAGAGGGAATTAAGGTGTCCTACGATAAGAGACTTAGATGTGCTTTAAGCCCATCCCTTTACCCGACTCTGTACCAAGTCACTAGCTAATCCATTTTATCAATTGATCAGCTAGATATTGTGTCCGGACATAATCAATCGAGATTACCCCGTGAGTGATCAGTTCACGAACCGCGCTATGTCTAACGCCCATGTATCTCGATTTATCATTGTACATTTGGGTATAAACCTTAACCGAATTTCCTTACTATCCCAATGGATAGACATCTATTGATTTCGGCCACAAAGGAATGTCATGTTCAAATTTCTTAGCCATTTTGCCTCTTTATCGGCAACAGCTAGAACCATGAACCCAGATTCTATAGTAAGCTGGTGATGCAATTTTGCTTCTTTGAGGCCCAATAGATGGCACCTCCCCCAAGCAAGAATATTCAATTACTTTTAGAAGCATTATCTTCTAAACTAGTAATTCAACTCGCATCCGTACATCCCTCTAAGCCCAAGAGAATACCAGCATACACCAAGTCATAATTCATGTTTTCCTTAATGTATTCAAGTATCTGTCTAATAGCTTCTCAGTGATGAGTACTAGAATACTAGTATATCAACTCAATTTACCCACTGCATAAACTATATTAGGCCTTGTACTCATCATTGCATACATTAAGCGACCAATGACTTAATAGTACTCAAGTTGTGAAACAGCTTCATCCGTACCAGGCATAAGCTTCACATTTGATTTTATGGAAGTAGTTACCGGAGAACAATTCAAACACTTGAAGTCCTTAAGCACTTTCTCAACGTAGTGAGACTATGAATGTGCTAAGCCTTTGTTCTCACACTTGATTCTAATACCAAGAATCACATTTGCTTCCCCCATAAAACGTGATGATAAAAGGTTCTTATTTTGGTTAGTCCAAAATCAGCATATCATCAACATACAGGCATATGATTACTCAATTATCAGAATTATCAAACTTGCTGTAAATACACTTGTCTCCTTGATTCAATTTGAATCCCCTAGACAAGATTTCCCCATCAACCTTTTGATACCACTGCTTAGGTGCTAGTTTCAGTTCAAACAGCGATTTGACTAACTTACAAACCTTGTTTCCATTTCCAGGCATAATGAATCCTTTCGTTTGCTACATACAGATTTCCTCTTCCAAATTACCATTCATGAACACTGTCTTGACATCCATTTGGTGTACAACTAGATTTTAATTGCACCAAGAGCAATTAACAATCTAATAGTGGAAATCATAGCAACGGGAGCATCTGTATTAAAAACATCAATACCCTCCTTTTGTCTAAAGCCTTGGATAACCAATCCAGCTTTAAACTTATACACCGATTCATCAACCTTCATTTTCTTTTGAAAATTCACTTGCAGCCCAATGGCTTGCAACTAGGTGGGAGATCCAATAATACCTAAGTATTATTTCTCATAATAGAATCCATTTCATCATTTATTGCCTCTTTCAAGAAAGCCACATCTTGAGACCTCATAGCCTCATCATATGTTCTAAGATCATCATCAATATGATAGCAATATGAGTACTGACACTCAATATCATCACTAGAACCCTCAATCAAGTAAACTTGATAATGTGGTCCAGAGGATTTTACAATCCTTACCCGTTTGCTTCTACGAGGCTCAAACGAACTCCGTTAAGAAAATAACAAGCCATCAACATGGCTTTACCCCAAATCCATCACTCAAACTAGAGTAGGATAATATGGAATTAACCATCTATTTTAGGATTCTATTATTCCTTTCAGCTACACCATTTTTTTGTGGTGTATAAACAGTCGTAGTCACATGAATGATACCATTCAACCGGAAAATACAGACTTGTATTATTCCCCACCTCTATCGGTTATTAACCTTAGTCAAACAACAAGCTTTACTTGTACAGGCATATTAACTTGCCTTTAACCACCAAATTTGCCTTGAAACCTTATTCATAGTGAATTCTCTTCTTCACTTAGAAGATATCAATATCCATCTCCATTCAGGAGAATTCATTATGTGAATAATTCATCACACAATCTTGACAAATATCATTGTCAATGAGCTTCAATTTGGTAAGTAACCCATATTAAATATGCAACTATACATGCAAACATAAATCATGTGATATGCGAAAAACAGAGTTATGCAAGTACATATACTCTACTATCATGCAAGTCACTATACGATAAATCATAATCAAATCAGAATTTGCACAGTAAACTTACACATGCTTTTCTAACAACTTTTATAGGCTACCATCTGAACATTAGTGCTCAACATTACCATGAACACTAAAATTATTTCAAACCAGAAAACCCCGAAATAATCACATAAACTTTGATTATTTCAAACCATAATCTCCATCAATCAAGTATTACCAACACGGTAAACTTACAAACACATTGACGGGAGTTTGTACATCAGAAAATTCCATCTGATTATTCTGGTTGAAACCCATTGCAACACTTGTTCTATGAAACATTTCATCATGGTATCAGCCCAAAGTACTCATACATTGATTTCATCAGAAACTTATTGATTATGAATTCACTAGCAATACATGCTACATAAATCATACATATCAAGGTGTCAGCCTCAAACATATATATATTGGTTTCATCGGAAAATTTTCTAGTTACGAATTTAAGAGCAATATCAATACACGCATGCTCCACAAATCATACACACCATCAGAAAATCTAACCGATCATAAACTTCACCAATTCTATCAAATCACGCATGCTTCGGAAGCTATATGCATTATCAGAAAATCCCACTGATAATTATAAACTAACATATCATGTTAAGTCATGCATGCTCCACAAACTCAGATTTATCAAAAGAATTAAAACAACCAAACCTGAGTTTGCGCCTCGCTAGGTTTAGTTTAAATCCAAACAACTGCCAACAAGAGATCCATCTCCCTGGACTTGTGTTATGTCATGATAATCATCAGCTCCTCCACATCATCAAGTGACAAGACATGGCACTCATAGTACATGACTGATTCTTCAACATCAGAGAAGCAGACATAAAGGCAACAAATTCAATTTGCTCGACACAGACTGCTCGATCCCATAAGCAACGAACTGCTTCAGCCTTGAATCCAAAGAGATAAGGCGACCATCTTCAGAATCCAATGCCAAACAACACTTTACACACGCCTTTTCATCGTTACTGGAATCCAACGCCATCACTCTGTCGAGTCTCCTCATCCATCATCATAAGATGAAATTCAATCCAGAGAAAGGCAGTGATTTGTACACTGACAAAACTTAGAGTTTCCTCTACTTATCATCATCTATGACTGGAACATTGGCAATCCATGTGAGATCCATCTATATCTCATCTCATCCACTTTTCCAAAAATCATATCATCTGATGGCCGCCAGTCATGGGATTTACATATGAGACTCTATCACTTTGATTTTTATCAATGGAGCCACTCGGTGAAAGAATTTGAATTGTACCAGAACCATCAACTGATTCCTTCAATTCCTCTATCTCAGCCGCACCTCTCCATATTTCTAGAAATCGCCATCCTTGTCCTTCCCATAGCCATCGTTAAAGTCAGAATACAAATTTCAACATCATCTTCCTCATTGAAGCAACAGACATCTTGAACATAACAAATCAGATTGTAGGCTCCCCCGATCACGTCTTGATGCTTCAAAATATGAAATCTCGGATGATGTTGAATCACGAAGTTTCTTCGCTTTCCTGATTTGTTATTTCAACCGGGTAGGGATTAGGAAATCAACAAATAGAGATAAGACAACAGTCCTCTTGTACTTGGACAATGAAATTGGTGGAATCAAAGCAATTGATTGGAAAATCAAAATCAATTCAAGGAGATTGAAAAAACCAGAGCTTCATCCTCTCTTCTCTGTGTTTTTTCCAGTCTGAAAGCAATTCAAAATTGCAGCCAAAACTACCATGAAACTGGCATAAACCGCCATGAAAACTGTTCCGAACTGACCTTGTGCGTTCGCACAGTCCTACTTGTGCGTTCGCACAAGCCAAACCCGTCGCACGATATTCTCGTGCGTTCGCATAGTACTCATGCGTTCGCGATCGGTCGCACGTTGCACAATCTTGTGCGTTCGCACAGTTCTCCTTGTGCGTTCGCACAAGACAGGCCCGACGCACAAGATTCTCGTTCGTTCGCATGGTACTCATGCGTTTGCGATCGGTCGCACAAAACACAACCTCATGCGTTCGCACAGTTCACCTTGTGCGTTCGCATGACTCTCGTGCGATCGCACGCATGACTTCCGACTGGCACAAAACACAGTTAAACAAGAGTTGTAAAATGATTCATTTCATTCAAACAACACCTTTACAAGGTTTCATACATGTTTCACATTGTATAAACCTAAAATCTCCAACACAAATTACATACAAAACATAGACAGACACATTAGAAACTCAAGTTTGATTAAAAGATAAACTTACCAAATTATTCCATATTTCTTGAGTTCGGTGGGTACTCTGCCGAGTAAGAACTGAATCATCGATAGGACTGGGATTAATTATATCGTCCGCATCCATATTGGGATTCAAAGTCGACTGCGATGGGACATTCATATGAGATGATCGCCTCTGTGATGCCATACCTTAAATCAATAAATAAAGATCCATAAATAAAAACAATTCTAAAATAGATATTGTTTGTATATATACCAATTCAACAAAATCATAATCAACAATTCAATAATTATTCGAACAATTAAACACAATCAACAATAATTCAAACAATTTATTACACTTCACAATTATTCAAACAATTCAACACAATCAACAATAATTCAAACACTTCAACTAATTACCACCCAATTCAACATTTCAACACAAACATTTCAACTAATTAACACCCAATTAAACAATTAACACCCAATTCAACAATTAACAACCAATTCAACAATTAACCCTCAATTCAACGATTCAACACAAACAACACAACTAATTACCACCCAATTCAACAAGTCAATACAAACAATTCAACACCCAAATCGAATATAATTCAACACCCAAATCGAATATAATTCAACTTATTAAACATAATATACAAACCGGTTCGTCAGCAAATCGGTTGGTGGAGTCACAAGGCCGGAGTAGCGGAGGTCGGAGCACGTCGGAAGGGCGATTGGACGGTTCGGACGGGCGGAGGTGCGGATGGGAGAGAGGGACGAGCGGCCGGAGGAGAGAAAGGAAAACCCTAGCTTTATTTCGCAGGAACCGGTTCGGCGGAAACCGATTTCATTTAAGTTAAACCGGTCCGGCGGAAACCGATTTGCTACGCGGTTGCCACGCAGGCGCACAGTCAGCAAACCAGTTTGGGAGAAATCGATTTCGTTGAAAATCAACCAAATCATTTTGGGAGAATCCGATTTCACTCAAAAATGACTAAAATCGATTTCGCTCAAACCGATTTCTTTAAAAACAGAGCAAATTTGATATTTGAGTTTCAGACAGGTGAGATTGGGTTTGGGAAACAGGACAACAACAAAAATACTCTTTATTTTGTTGTTTGGTGTTTCAATGAATGAGGTTTTCTATCCCAAAAAAAAAATCACGAATATTTCGTTTTCTATTTCCCACGGCATCGTCAAAAATACACGCTGGACACACACATATATATATATATATATATATTCAAAAAAGCACTATCGGCGTATCTTAATCCTTCCATCTCTCTCGTCTCTTCTGCTAAAAACACCGGCGACTACGTATTTTCCATCCCCCCAGAATGACTCATATCCTTTAATTGCGTTTCCAATTTCTTTCTTCGCACGCATATTTACTAATTTTTCATCCTTTTTTACCATCACGATTGGAAATATTCGCACATCAATTCAAACCCTAATTCTGCAATTTCAGCTGCTGAACATTGTATTATGTTTCGATTGAATACACATTGGATTGTGATGTATTGTGAATTTGATAAGATTTATTCAGGACTTCGTTTTTGTTTGTTTGGTGATGTCAACGTGTTGCCTTGACTTTGATCTAACGTGGAAACCAGAGGGAGAAGGATCGGGAGAGGGCCGCGGCTCGTAATGGCGGCAAGAATAAGAAAGATGACGGCTTGACGCCTGAGCAACGCCGTGAGAGGTAGCTGGGGGTGTTTCATCGAATTTTGAATTTGCTGGTTGTGGAATTTGGGTTAATTGTGTGTTGTTTGACTTTATTTTTCAGAGATGCTAAGGCTCTTCAGGAGAAGACTGCTAAAAAGGCGGCGGCTGGAGGAGATGCTGGAGGTAAAAGTAATAAGAAGTGATGAAGGATGATAAACCTTTGTCATGGATGTGCTGGTGCTGGATTTGGTTTCTGATCTGAATTATATTTCTTGACAGTATCAAATTTTGATGTCTGTTGGATTTTCATGACGCAACTTATATTTGATCATATTCATACAATTGCTTCAGTATTTGTTTTGGGGTAAAAGCTTATTTTACAGTTCTTAAATTTTTATGGCTTGCTTTGTAGAGCTCCCGAATGTGAATGGAATGGGGGATAGAAGACAATAAGTTAGGTCCATCATACTGCATAGCCAATTTTTGTGATGGTGTGGTGTCAATGAGTGAATGGAGATTGATGTTTTGAACAGAACTCTTCTTTTATTGCTTCACAGTCCAGCTCTAGCATATAAAACTTTGTATGCGTCTACGTCAACTGGTTTACGCCAAATTGTAGGGTTATTTTATATGAAATCAGTTATTATCTCAGTTTCAGAATGTGCATCATTAATGTGATAATCTGATATGAATGTTAAACAAAAGACAAAGAGGTGGCAGTTTACCCGATGAAGAGATGATTCAGTTTTACGCGAATCTTCATAATGATAATAGGTAAGTTGCAGAGTTCAGTGGAGGAGGCCGGTGAGTTAGGGTCAGTCAGTGTGGCGTGTTGGGCATTGGCCCGAGGCTTTTAGTGCCCTTTATCATGTTCGTATTCTCAGAAGTGCTTAGTAGAGGTGTGGGGTCGTTCGGCTAGCTTTGTTGGGGAGGAGTGTAGAGGGGAGCTAGCTCCTGTCGTTCTCTTTCAGTGTTGGCAGAGGTGTTCTGCTTTGGGGAGTCTCTTGTTAGAGCTTTGTGCATGGTTTTGGTTTTTCAGTGTTTTAGTTTTCAGTGTTCTTCAGTGTTTTGTTGTCAGCTAGTGTGCGTTCTTGTTGTCTCAGTGTTGTTGTTGCCTAGTTTGGCTTTGTTTGGTGTTGTTTCGGTGGCCTAAGTCCACTTATGAATCAAAAAAAAAAGAGGTCTCCCACTTTTTTGTGTGTTGAGAAACTATTACATTACATTGCAACATCTTGTTTTGCTCTTGAAACTCCTCTCTATTATTAGTTTGGCAACTTGGTCATCTGTATTTGGATTATCTGTTGCATGTGTCATTACCAGGACAACATATTATTCAATTACGATTTCCCTTATTGCCGA
The DNA here is from genome assembly GCA_033675215.1 of Rhodiola kirilowii. Taxonomy (NCBI): domain Eukaryota; kingdom Viridiplantae; phylum Streptophyta; class Magnoliopsida; order Saxifragales; family Crassulaceae; genus Rhodiola; species Rhodiola kirilowii. Next base: position 6,277,057 of record CM066194.1, read on the forward strand.
ATATGATGATGAACATGTTAGACGTGTCTCTGGTGGCTTTGGTTACATTTTAAATGGCTTGACATTGTTAATATATTGAAGCTTTCTCTGAATGCTTTAATTTGGGTGTCAAAATCAGCAAACATGTTCCAAATTAAACTTGGACAGTTTCCTCCATTACAGAATGATCCAAACAATGTGGAGGATGAGCGACAGGTCAATATAATACTGGTCTATATATCCATAGAATCTCAAACAGGGGAGCACTCGGTTGAGGCAGGATTGGTAGAATGAGGCACGTGAGGCACAATGTGAGCCAATCATTCTGATGACGTGGCATTGGAAAAGTATTTGTTGGTGGGAATTTATGAAGGAGTAATTTGGATTTTTTGTATATTGAGACTACTGACAACTTTACCTTTTCGGTTTCTCTCTCCTTCTCCGTTTCAAGTTGTTCATTTCAAAAACCCATTTTCGATTTCGATTTCCTTTTTTTCTTCTTTTTCTGGGCATCTCGAGTTCATTTTGCTCAGTGTTTCTAGTTCTTCTCTCCATCGACGAGAATGATTTATGTGCAGTGTTTTGAATCGGGAAATGAATTCAGTCCAGGGCGACGACAAACCTAGGCCATCGGCTTCTTCTGGGAATAAATCTGAGGCATTTTGCAAAGCACGCTAAACAATTCTTGTTTTTCTTCCATCGCCGGTACAATTTTGTTCACTCGGGTTGTCTATTTGAGATTCGTTTTTAGCATTTTTTTGCATTTTGATGGTTATGACGCTGACTTGGTTTTGTGGGGAGTTTTTTGGAGCAGATGAAGCGTGGAGCAGAAAATCCGGCCAATTTTGTGTTGTATAAGAGAGTGAGAGGTTTACGTTTAATTTGATTGTTAGCTATGTAACGATGGCTTTTTTTGTTGTAATCCTAGTGCTTCTTATTATTTTGCGATTTTGGGCATGTAATTCTGATACGGATGTAAATTGGAATTGAAATAAAGTTGAACACGGACATGCGTGTATGTTGGAACATCCTTGAAGGTGAGTGGTTATATGTGATATCTAATATTTTTGTTGTTGAAGCTTATGAGCTTGGTTGTTGTAGATCTTGTTTTATCTGTCTGAGTAGACTTGCTTTGCGTCACTTATGGACTTAAATGATTATGGTGAAGAACATTAGGGGAGTATTTTATGGATAAACTATGTAAATTATACTTGGATGATCATAGAGTGATTCTATTGTGAATTTGGATATTGTGATCTGCATTTAGACTACAAACAGGGTCATTTTGTTATTGTCGATTTGGTTACAATTTTAAGGAAATACATTTGTTTGCTTCCAATCTTGTGCTGGTTTTGGTGAATGCTGAGGGTTTGATGGCTGCTGCTTTCACGGTTTAGGAATAACCATGATTGTCCATGATGGTCTCATCCATAAGATATTCCTTGTGAATCCCAGTGCTGACGTCCCTTGCCTCAGAAAAAATTGCTCAGGTTTAGGAAACGTTAACATTTTATAAAGATTACGCATAAACACCATGCTCACCGCCGTGCCAAAAGATTACGCCCTGAAAACTAAGATGGCAAAAGGATTTGACCATTTTTCTGAAAACCATTCCCGAACTTGTACTCAGTGTATATCATTGTCCATATTCCATAATCACTATCCAACTTTGGAATTGTAACGTACTTCAGCTCAGTTATATACAGATGCTTTAAGTGTTGATGTGTTGAATTGTAACGTACATGGTGTTTATGTGTTAAAATATGATAAACGAGTGTGCATTTAGGTATACAGATGTTTTAGCAAACGAGCGTGCATTCAGGCATAATAACGAGCGTGCATTCAGCTTTAAATAACGAGCGTGCAGATGGGTGCAGATGTGTTATCTACAAGGGTGTATTGAGATATCAAAACGAAAGTGCAAATGTGTTATCAACAAGGGTGAAATGACAAATCAAATAAAGAAATTGATTGCAATTTATTCTGAAACGAAAGTACAGATGTGTTACCAACAAGGGTGTAATGACATATGAAATAAAAAAATTAATTGCAATTTATTCTGAAACGAATGTGCAGTTGTGTTACCAACAAGGGTGTAATGACATATAAAATAAAGAAATTGAATGCAATTTATTCTGAAACGAATGTGCAGATGCGTTATCAACAAGGGTGTAATGACATATCAAATAAAGAATGTGATTGCAATTTATTCTGAAATGAAGGTGCAAATATGTTACCAACAAGGGTGTAATGACATATCAAATAAAAAATTTATTGCAATTTAGTCTGAAACGAATGTGTAGATATATTATCAACAAGGGTGTAATGACATATCAAATAAAAAAATTGATTGCAATTTATTCTGAAATGAAAGTGCAGATGTATTATCAACAAGGGTGTAATGACATCAAATAAAGAAATTGATTGCAATTTATTCTGAAATGAATGTGCAGATGTATTACAACCAAGGGTGTAATGACATATGAAATAAAGAAATGGATTGCAATTTATTCTGAAACGAAAGTGCAAATGTGTTATCAACAAGGGTGTAATGACGATGAAATAAAGAAATTGATTGCAATAAATTTTGAAACAAAAATGCAAATGTGTTATCAACAAAGGCGTAATGACATATCAAATAAAGAAATTGATTGCAATTTAGTCTGAAACGAATGTGCAGATGTGTTATCAACAAGTGTGTAATGACATATCAAATAAAGAAATTGAATACAATTTAGTCTGAAACGAATGTGCAGGTGTATTACCAACAAGGGTGTAATGGCATATCAAATAAAGAAATTGATTGCAATTTAGTCTGAAACGAATGTGTAAATGTATTACCAACAATGGTGTAATGACATATCAAATAAAGAAATGGATTAGGATCAGGTGCAAACCCCATATTATTGTAAAAAAATACAAACTAATCTCATCCGTTGATTTTATAATTTCTATGGATGAGATTAAATGAAAATAAATAAATAAAAATTCAAATTAATATTAGATGAGGGTATATTTGGAATACACATCAACACTCTCTCTCTTTACTGTCTCTCTCCTCTTTTCGATTAAAATTTCAGATTTGAAATTTCCATCATCCTTCGACGATGCTCATCCATGGATCATAGTAGGTGTTGATATTGTCAAGGCCGAGAACTCCATCGCCGCAGCGTGGGTCGGCGCCGGTGACGAGGACGGAGATGTCGTTAGGGCGGCAAGGAGTGGAGGGGAGTGGCGGAGTGTCTGATTTGTTTCTCCCACTTTGATCCACCACCGACGAAGGCGGAAGATAGGAAATTGTAGTTGCTGGTGGTGTGGAGATGTGATGATGATGTTATTGAACTTAGTTATGTTCATCGATTTGTTCAAGAATTTTATAATTCGTCAAGGCCTAATTATAGTTCGTTATGTCATAGTTCGTCCAAATTGGACTATATTCGCCAAGATTTCGACGAATTATAGTGCACTTTTAACGAATTATGACATAATTCATCACATTTGGACTATAATTCGTCAACAATTCGGCGGTATCATCGATAGTTAGGCATGATAATTTATAGTTCGTCATCACTAATTTATAGTTCGTTATCCAATTTCTGGACGAATTATGTTATAGTTCGTCCAAATTGGACTATATTCGTCAAGATTTCGACGAATTATAGTGCAATTTTGATGAATTATGACATAATTCATCACATTTGGACTATAATTCGTCAACAATTCGGCAGTATCATCGATAGTTAGGCATGATAATTTATAGTTCGTCATCTGCAATTTATAGTTCGTTATGACCATTTGTTCGGAATCGTTTTCGATTTCTTCTGCGTTTCTCTTTGTCGATTTCTTCTGCGTTTTGATTTCTGCGTTTCTTCTTCGTTTTCAATTTCGATTTTGATTTCGATTAGTTCGATTTCGATTTTGATTTCGATTAGTTCGTTTTCGATCGCGATTTGTAGATGATGATGAACAGTACGAACAGTAATGAACAGTAGCGAACAGTAATGAACAGTACGAACAGTAATGAACCGTACGAACAGTAATGAACAGTTACGAACAGTAATGAGAGAGAAATAAAAGAAAATCATGTCTATTTTACCCTTAATGAGCTTATTAATAGGGATAAAAATAAATTAATTTATGTTTATCCTAATTAATTGGGATCATTGGATTAACTTGATCAATGGTCTCAATTACTTTGTATTTTGTATGGTATTTGGGCTTTGCACCAGATCTGACCTCATAAAGAAATAGAATACAATTTATTCTGAAACGAATGTGCAGATGTGTTATCAACAAGGGTGTAATGACATATCAAATAAAGAAATTGATGCAATTTAGTCTGAAACGAATGTGTAGATGTGTTATCAACAAGGGTGTAATGACATATCAAATAAATGAATTGATTGCAATTTATTCTGAAACGAATGTGCAGATGTGTTATCAACAAGGGTGTAATGACATCAAATAAAGGAATTGATTGCAATTTATTCTGAAACGAATGTGCAGATGTATTACCAACAGGGTGTAATGACATATGAAATAAAGAAATTGATTGCAATTTATTCTGAAACGAAAGTGCAAATGTGTTATCAACAAGGGTGTAATGACGATGAAATAAAGAAATTGAATGCAATTTATTCTAAAACGAAGGTGCAGATGTGTTATCAACAAGAGTGTAATGACATCAAATAAAGAAATTGATTACAATTTATTCTGAAACGAATGTGCATGTGTTACAAACAAGGGTGTAATGACATATCAAATAAAGAAGTTGATTGCAATTTATTCTGAAATGAAGGTGCATGTGTTACCAACAATGGTGTAATGACATATGAAATAAAAATTTTATTGCAATTTAGTCTGAAACGAATGTGTAGATGTATTATCAACAAGGGTGTAATGATGTATCAAATAAAAAAATTGATTGCACTTTATTCTGAAACGAATGTGTAGATGTATTACCAACAAGGGTGTAATGACATCAAATAAAAGAATTGATTGCAATTTATTTTAAAACGAATGTGTAGATGTATTACAAACAAGGGTGTAATGACATATGAAATAAAGAAATTGATTGTAATTTTTTCTGAAACGAAAGTGCAAATGTGTTATCAACAAGGGTATAATGACATATCAAATAAAGAGGTTGATTGCAATTTATTCTGAAACGAATGTGCAGATGTGTTACCAACAAGGGTGTAATGACATATCAAATAAAGAAATTGATTGCAATTTAGTCTGAAACGAATGAATAGATGTATTACCAATAAGGGTGTAATGTCATATCAAATAAAGAAATTGAATGCAATTTATTCTGAAACGAATGTGCAGATGTGATATCAACAAGGGTGTAATGACATATCAAATAAAGAAATTGATTGCAAATTAGTCTGAAACGAATGTGTAAATGTATTACCAATAAGGGTGTAATGACATATCAAATAAAGAAATTGAATGCAATTTATTCTAAAACGAATGTGTTGATGTGTTATCAACAAGGGTGTAATGACGATGAAATAAAGAAATTGAATGCAATTTATTCTAAAACGAAGGTGCAGATGTGTTATCAACAAAGGTGTAATGACATCAAATAAAGAAATTGATTACAATTTATTCTGAAACGAATGTGCGTATGTGTTACCAACAATGGTGTAATGACATATCAAATAAAGAAATTGATTGCAATTTATTCTGAAACGAATGTGCAGATGTGTTACCAACAAGGGTAACATATCAAATAAAGAAATTGATTACAATTTATTCTGAAACGAATGTGCAGATGTGTTATCAACGAGGGTGTATTGACATATCAAAACGAAGTTGCATCAGCCAAGAAGCGAAGGTGCATCAGCCAATAAACGAAATAATATTTGGCATGAAATAAAGATGCATCATAAGAAACGAAGTTGCGTCACCCAAGAAATGAAGGTGCATCAAGATGTATATACAATTATCATTTATATAAAGCCGTACGAAAAAACGAAATACTCGTGGTTTATACAAACCCAGAATAATGTATATACATCATCGATATATAGACCATTTTCTGTTAGTACATCATTTTCACAACGAAATATTTGGATTTCTATACAATATCTATTCAATTGAAAAGAAAGCACGAGTCATAAAGCATGCCTCCTTCTATGATGCAGTCCAGAAACATCAAGCCCTCTACCATTTCAAAGTCCTCTTTCGTCGATGTTGTCCAAGCATACCTATGTCTCAAAATTCATTCGGAAAGAACTGCTTTTTGAGTAGGAATACAGATGTACAATTGATGCATGAATAATTAAGATAAAAAATTGACAGATCCCACAAAGCTCAAACCTTTCTCATTAATTGAGAACAAAACTCCCTATGTCCATCAATTGCACATACACTCTCACAAAACTCTCTTATTGAAAATTCCCGTACATTATCTACAATTCTTCATAACCTCTTTAAAGCCTCAACCATGAATATTCATGGGCATCAGATCCATCCAAACTAAGAGTAATCAGCCATCTACACAACCCGCATTATGTTAGCGACAACAATTAGAACTGAACTACTGCTTCCTCCATCAAAATCGAGTATTTTGAACAAATTGTAGCATTTCAAAAACATCAATAATCCCAAATTCACAGGAAATCCTCACACAAAACTAGGCAACCATCAAAACCATTAACAACACACAATACTACATCAAACAACAAGTACATATAGTTTTGCAGTTGAAACAAGGCCAAGCTTGTAATGCCTCAGAGTATCATCTTCTGATCAACTAAACCATGCACCAAGATTGTAATGCTGGTACAACTAAACCATGCACCAACATAATTGAAAGAAACTAGCTACAAAACCAGGGACGGAACTATGGTAGGCTTGAAGTGACACTTGTCACCCCCAAGCTTTTCCAATTTTTTTATATGAGATAAATAATCTATAATTTATATAAGGAATTAATTTAATATTTAAGTTTAGTCATCTAGTGCACTTTGTTGTTGTATAAATATCTCTTATTCAAAAAAATTTAGTTCTAAATCCTACTACCGACTATTATTTTTTAAGAAGGAATTTATTGAACAGTGCAGTGGGCAACAAGATGGAAGATAATTTTTTTTCAGAATTATTGATTGCCAATATGAAGAAATAGTTGAAACTTTAGCACCGATCTAAGAAAAGATAGGCTTCAATATATGAAACAAGACGTCCTTTATTTTAATGTTATGTTTTCGTTCGTCACCCCCAATTTCAATTCCTAGGTCCGTCCCTGTACAAAACCAACCTTGAGAAATTCGGCAGCTATGATGACCACTGAAGTTGTCCCATCTCAAACTTTTCTGTCTTGGAGCTCAGCCAACTCCACTACAACCTGACAAACCACCAAAACATACAAATAGTTAACACAAGCAGCTATCAATACCGAACATAAAGACACAGAACACCAAATGTAATCACAGCCTTAGCAACTGGATGCTGAACCTCCAACATCTTCAGTATTGTAGCACCATCATTAGTAATTGTGACATCAATATTTCATCAAACAACAACATTTAGCTTAGACAAGCCAGCAAATTTAAAACCTTTTGCGCTCAGAACATGACACCAATTGAAGACCAACACTCGTAATCACTTCAAAGAAAAATACACACAAAACTCTCTCAAACCATACTAAACCAATGATTTATCAGAACAATTATTCAAATCTAAGTAATTCAGAATTCCTGAATTCCACATACACTAAAAAACAACAGAAACTAGGATCGAACTGGCGGGTGAGAAGACCGCTGAGAAATGCTTGGATGCGGAGATCAAGAAGCGATCCAGATCTGATGCTTGGACGCGGAGATTTACAAGTAAAGGGAGATTTACAAGTAAATCCCTTTTGCAAATCATCATCCTGAGAAGACGGTTGCGCCAACAGCCACTGTAAAGGGAGATTTACAAGTAAAGATTTCAACTTGAACAGTGCTGGATCGGGAAAGGATAGACCTTGTTTTCAGGCTTCGATATAAGTTTCTGGAAATCACAGTTTCATCGGAAGTAGGATTAAAATTACGAAGTGAAGATAAATGATTGTCGATGGAGTAGAAGGCAGATGAGAGAGAAAGGATGGTGCATAACCGAGGAGAAGCCGTCGGCGGTTGGGTGAAGAACCAGACACGATGAAGATTTATGAGAAGAGAAATGAGAAGAGAATAGAAGTGCATCTGAGAAGAGAGAGACGGTATACAGTAGAAGTTATGAGTATTGTTATTACAAATACCAAAATGTCATTTGAAAATAAATTTATAATTTGTATAGTGAAATAAAAAGTTAAGAAAATGAAAAAGATAATGAGACAAGTGTCATGTTTCTATTAGATGGATGTGAATGATGTGTCTAAATCAGTGGCTGAGATTGTACCTCATTCTAATTTTGGTGTCTCATTTGATCGCTCATCATCTCAAACAATATTAAAATTTCACCTACAACCCTATTTAAGTTCCCAACCACATTTTAAATAACATCCTACAAACACAAACTTTTACACAGTTCTAATTCATGCAGTCTTGCCAGTCTTCACTTCTTTGTCTACTCTTTTCCCTGCATCTAAAGCACCAGTTTCATCATTTCCACCTGCTCCTTCCATTCCTTGAGATGCCTCTATGGCCAAATCATTTTCCATATTCATGTCCTCGTCGTCTAGGCCTCCAGACTGACTTTTACCTGAGCTAACATTCTCCTGGCCTTGTAGCGAGGAGAACGCTCCATCTGATTCTCCAACTTTCACATCCACCATGGTTACGTCAGGCCCTGCTAACTTTTGCTGAACAGACGGGTTTGCCATGTTTGGAGTAATTTGGCCAGTTCTGATTTTCTCTCGGTAACCCTCCATTTCAGTTTTGTACCTCTCTTTGTCCTTCATAGCCGTCTCTTGATATACCTGCATAACAAAATAAGTTCTCAACAAATTTACTTTCGTATTCATGTCCAATGTGATGATGACATTCAGACTTACTGATCGTTCAGTTTCGTTTAAGTTGGTCCATAACTCGCCAATCATTTTGCTGATCTCCCTATCTTTACCGGGGTGCAGAGTCTTTAGTCTCGCATGTTGCTCAGCGAAGAAGAAATTATAACCGCTTCTATTAGGCTTCGGATGAGCAGGATCCCTCCTCTTGATCTCTGATTTTTTCCTCCTTTTCCGTCTCTGAGACCCTGATGCTGTGACTCCAGCAACAATGGCATCTGCTGCGTAAGGTACCATAACAGGCTGATACTGAGGCACTGGCTGTGCGGTGCACTCAGCAGCTTGATAAAGGACACCCTTCAGTTTCTGGGAACCAATTGTTATCGTAACAAGATATCCACTATCGAATTTTCCATCAATAATCCCCGTTACAGATGTGCCAGTTAACGGCGCGGGATGATTTCCTGCTACAAATTGAAAAATCGACCTCAGATATAAAAAATTCAAAAACGAAACTAGGAACATACCTGGATGAGCAATGGCCAGTGTACCTTGAGATCCAGGCATGCCTGAATTGATGTTCTGCTGTGGCACTCCAGAGCCAGGAGTTACTGGCAATGCAGATACAGCATAACCTCCTCGAGCTGACATGGGCGTCTTGTGTGGGGTGTTGACGAAGTCTACAAGAGATACATGCATCAAACATATTTGTCACAGCAATTCTGTGAATTTATGCAACAATTACAATCCCTAAAGCAGAGTGATTACCAGAAGATGGAACCCAATTCTTGGCCTTGAAATAATATATTTGCTCGTAATGATGGAGCAATGAAATGTAGTATTTCCGGAGAACAAAAGACGCGTTAGTGGCTGAGGAGGGGAAGTTGAAAACAGCAGTAACTTCTTTCCATTTCTTCTCCCTAACAAGCTGCAGAAGTTGCGAGATCAAACACCAAATTCTATACATAATCAGTCAAATATTCGTGTCCTTGTTGTTAACTAGAAGAATGGACTTTCACGTCATACCTTCTCGATCCCGCCACGAGATGTCACCTCCACAAAAAGGCGATGCAAGTCTAGTTCCTTTCCACCAATCACAGGGATCCTAAATTTTTTACAAGCATGATACATACAGAATTTCGAAGGGGAAATGTAATCAAGAAAACTAAATTACTTATCATCAAATGGTTAATCATCTTAAGATTCATTCGCTAAGAGGGCCCTAGTCACCATGCCAATTTATGTAGATTAGTATGCAAAAGCTTAATCGAGATACGCCTGAATACTCGACAAGAGTTATCAACACAACAGCACACCTAATAAAAACTATACTGCCACATTAGCCATTGTGATATCTCAGTCAATTGTGATGTACAATTTCTCTTTCAGGATCATCTTGACTTCAATCTTGTTAAATAATTCGGTATCAAGTAACACAGATTTTTAGTTTCTACCCAATTAAATTCAATACATAAATTGTGCATCCAAGATTTATATATGAACTCATCATCATCCCCACTAAGTTAACTATAAATTCATCACAGAGCCTGAAAATCACAAAACATCTCAAGACTTAGTTTATCTCTTTATATATTTTTTTCTTTTCTAAATGTTCACAGTGCAAATATAAATCAACAGCAAATAATCACAGGGCCAAAGCATGTAGTATACTGGACCCTATTTGAAAAGGAACCCAAAAAAATATTGAACTCACATGAATTTAGTACCCATGGCAGAATGAAGCTTCTCCAAAGTGGAGATAAAAAGCTTGGGATTGGACACAACATCTTCATACTTTGCAAGTGCAGGTGGGTAGGGATAAGATCCAGGTGAAGCCTCAATCATAATGCCTGGACTCAGATTAGGGACAGAAGAAGTTGATGCCATTTTAAAGCTTTCCAACTCTTCTTCTTACATCAAAACCTGAGGCACTGTTTCACAAAAACAGTTTATGGAGTTTGAAAAAGTTAGGCTTTGGCATTGTGCAAAAAAGTGAAGAATGAAAAGAACTCAACTGCATGTAAATTGTAAACTGGAAAGGTTGCCGAAAATGAGAATTCTAAAAATTGATAGATTTTTCTTTGTTGCAAAAAAAAAAAAATAAAAAATAAAAAATAAAAAAATAGAGTGTAACTGCTTCATCAAACATCAATCAATGAAAGCCAAACTATGGAGCTTTAATTAAAATGTCCTTGGCTGTCAGAAATGATACTATTGTTTTTCATGCTTATTTACTTCATTCAATGAGCATGGCTTTGATGTCCTTGACATTCCAAAAGATGACATCTAATCACCAAGATTGCAGTATCACATTTGTACTTCAAAAAATAATATCCTCTCTCTAAAGTCTTAAGACACATTAATGAATTTTATACATTGTGTACAGATATTAACCATCTGACAGCAAAAGGCTCCCTCCCATTCTTTGGTCTTTTGAGGTGTGCAAATCTGAAAATCCCTTTTCTGGACAAAAAAAATATCCCATCTTTGCAAGCAAACAGATTGTTAAATGTAGATTTTAGATCACTGCAGATTGTGACAACTCTGGTGTTAAAAGAAACCCACTTCATAAAAATAAATCAACAATGGTTTTTGAAAGGAAATTATATATAAAAAAATATGAAGAATCAGAGATGTGAAAGGGAGAGAGACATGACGTAGATGTAGACCTTGGTATGTGCATTATGCCCCTGACATGAGACAAAAATGAAATTAAACTTTACCTGAGTGAATGAAACCAGGGATGATGTTTGAAGAGAACCAAGTTTAATGGAAAAATGCAAGAAAGATTGTGGATTTGAATTTTTTTAAAGAGGAGTATGTGAATGAGCGACTCTTGTTCTTCCACATTATTTGTGTTTGATGATTTTGAATGTGATGATTTCATTCATATTATGAATATGACTGGATAGGGGAGAACAAATTGAATCTGGATTGTAACTACTTCCTCCACTATTTTCTCTGATTAAAAACCTCCCACTCCTCCACTATAATCTATTTTTGAATTTATGAGATAAGAACGAATATGGGTTAATTTTAGTACGATTTAATCAACGTTTTATTTTTTTGATTCGAACTTTATATGGTATAAAAACATTTGAAACTGAAGATATTATTGTAAACATATGAGCATCCGTACATATTACATTTCAAATTAAATAATCTAATTTAATAAAAAAATGGGAAATTTTAATATATTCCATGGGTGCAGTTACATAGAAAACAATATTTTATTTTCTAATCCAAATGAATTTTTACTAAATAGAAAATACAGCTAAAAAAAGGGTCATGATGAATTGGAATCATTCATGATGTATTATGTTGCACTCTTGCAAATGAATTACATGTGTCAAGATTAGGCCCTGTCACATTTGTACTGCACTCTTTGAATTAGGGTAGAACAACTTGTTTACTGAAGTAGTAGCAATTAACTATCTATGGTGCTGGGGGGGATAAGTGAATAATAAGTAAATCAGATGTTATTCAAGTTTCTTGCTTTAGCGAATTGAGCCATCAGCTATTGATGCAACCTGGCAGACACCGGCTGAGGTTGTGAACGGCAAGTCTTTAAAACGTGCAACCAGTCCACTGTCTGTTCTGAAATCAACTTGAAGCGTCTCCCATACCTTCTTCTTGGGGTTCAGCATGGAGTCTGGCTCACCATCAAATCCAGGAAAGGTTACTCTCTCTCCAACTATTGCCGTTTCTGGTGGCTCCACCAACTCCACCTGTCAGTTGCAAAACTTGTTCAAGTTGTCATTATGCATTTAAAACTGCTGAAAATGACTCGGTAATATAAAACGGAAATGTCCCACCTTAGTGCCGTCAATATTACTAGCAGCAAGAACCATTGCTTGAGACTTGATGCCTCTCATGGAAGCAGGTTTCAAGTTGCACAGGACACAGACCTTCCGATTCTTGACAAAGAAAAAGAAAAGAAAAGTAAGAGCTTGCTACATATATGCTACTCATAGGAAAAGAGTATGACCAATGAAGAAAGCTAATAGAAACCTGCATTTCCTCCAGTGGAATATATTTAACCAGTCCACTAACAACTGTACGAGGTTGAGGCTCTCCAACGTCAATCTCTTCGACATAAAGGGAGTCTGCATCAGGATGCCTCTGAGCCTTTGTAATGAGGCCCACACGAATATCAAGTCTTGAGATGGTGATTGCTGCTTCGGTAGCAGTGGCAGCCTTAGGCTTGGGCTCGGATTTAGCTGGGGAAAAAAATGAAGATTGAACATCAGTTTCACTCAAAAAAAATAGGAAAAGGATGACAAGAAACTGCGAAGTTGTGCACACAGCTTAGAACGCGTTTGTTTCAACTCATTGACATTCACCGAACCGAATTGAAGTAAACATATACAGTGAAACAAAATAGAAGTTAAGCATATGTACGGTGGTGTGGACAGAGCAACTTACTAGACACTTTCATTTTTTTGAGTTCGTCAGCAGTCTTTTTAGCTTCTGCCTTTTCAAGCCTATCAGCTTGACTTCCAGCAAACTTGTTCCTATAGTTCTTAATTTTGTCATCATCCTGCATCCCATTTACGTTTTTATGATAAGAACAGTCAGTTTCAGGAAAGATATCTTCAGGAAGAAAATCAATAGCCAAAAAGTACACTCACTAGCTCCTTAAACATGGGCTTTGGAGTCCCAATTCTATGGCCTGAGGGAATAAAAAGCCATGGCTTTCTTGCCAAATCTCCTTTGTCATCTGAAAGGGAATCTTTATCAAGTGGCAAATTCAGCTGCTTCAGTACCTGGAGAAGGTGTCTCGACGGTGATCATCATGGGATATTTGAAGGTCAACTGACAACCAATTATTGTGAAAGAGATTACCTCAATGGTAAAGGTAGGCATAAAAGGTTCTAGAAGACAAGCAAGCAGATAAACTAGTCCTGCTGAAGTTCTCATGACAATATCACAAGAAGGTCTATCTTCTTTATAAAGCTTCCAAAATTGGCTTTCCTGCTCAGCATATATAGTTGTTAAAGTGCTTCTGCACCCCCAGCAATATACAGTATGCATTCAAAAATACATCAAAATATATGAGCCTTCAAAGGAGAAAAAGAGTAAGCTTACTTGCAGATAGGCATTTCCCTCGCCGGATATGCTCATAGCAGTCTTAAGTCCATGTTTGAGTTTCACCTGCGCAATATATAATTAGTTAGCAACTCATATCCAAACACGGTGTGGAAGGTGATCGGTTAAATGGATGACCTTTTCCATGGCTTCTATGTATTGTTCAACTAGTTTTTCAACTTTTCCTGCCAGTGCATTCGTCAATAGATGTGATTCCACATTTGGCGTGTCAGGAATGAATGAATCATATCCAGAACCTACAGGCAGAAGATACTTATTGCCTCGATCAAATCAGTACAGGTGTAGCTTCCAAAATTATAACAAATGTGAATGCATTACAGCAATTGTCGACCAAACTTAATAGGAAACACCACCATGGGATTTTGTAGCAGTTTATTTGGGTAGTCAGTACCGTTGAAATCAAACAAACGCAAAAATCCATCAAAAGACATAAAAAGCTTGAAGAGCTATGTTAACAAACCTGCGGGTTTAGCAATAAAGCTCAACACTCGGTTCACAAAGTTGCCCAAGTTGTTGAGCAGCTCACTATTTACCTTTGCTTGCAAATCGTCCCATGTAAATAATGTGTCAGATACCTAGAAGACACAATCAAACCAATTTTAGTTGAGGCACACAATTCAGCCACTTTGTACATTCACAAAATGAAAGCTGCAGCAGCGGGACTACCTCTGGCCTGTTAGTCAGCAAATAGTATCTCCATACTTCTACAGGAATGTCGGTATCTTTTACATCATTTCCAAAAACTCCCACACCTTTACTCTTAGAAAACTTCCCTGGCAATTCGATAAAATCCATTACTTAATGTGTCAGCTTCATAGTATTGGTTTTCACAGTGGTTCACAGTTTCAGTTTGGAAGTTATTGTGTCATAAACTTTTATAGATCACCTGCTTCATAATTGAGGTATTCAGTGACACTGATAGTCTTCATCAAAGTCCAAGGGTCACCAGTTCCAAGAAGTGTGGAGGGAAACATAACCTGAAATGTTTAAGTACACTGATTATATTTACGCCAAATTATGCTATATCCTAATTAAGTGGTTTAAACGATCATTATTAACATGTTGCATTGCAGACCTTATGCCATAAGTTTAAACATCCAGTTTAATCAATATTTCCTCACAAAATTCCATCTGCTTAAAGGTGAAAACTCAAGGGATTACATGAAAAGGCAGATTGAACGACGCTCCAGTAGAAATTATAATACAGTTCAACAACTGTACATAATCTACAGAAGCTAATAAGCAGCTAATTATATGATCTGGCACTCCTCCAACTAATATAGAAGTTTGAGAAGATCATCCATATCGCAAATCAAACCAAGTAACTTGATATGAATTAGAATCTATGTCTAAATTAATTTGAATCAATAGGATGTGGTGCCAGAATTTGGATCTTTAGTGGGCTCAAAGCCTCAAGCGTCAAGCTCAACATGTTTAGCAATTATCATCAGCATTTGTTTAATGATATTTATTTTTCCTACTCAACAATTAGAACTACAAAGTACAAACATCACTTTATATTTTCTTTCAACCAATGACAGAAATATAAAATGTGTACTATTTTATTTGGCGATGTTAGCGTTTGTTATACACTGAGGGAAAATGCTAGTGGCATGATATACACATTTCTAAACAATATTAATTCTTTACCCACATGAATTATTAGAGATATGGAACTCGATGGGTAAATAGATTAATAAACATCTATTTCATGTCTGCAAATTAATTTATGGTACTAACGAATGTGATTAAGCATTATTTAACAGAACACTACCAGATACACAAATCACACAGAATTAAGTAAGAGCTCATGATAACACTTACTGTGTGGAATGGAACATTGTCTTTTCCCATGAACTGAAACAATTCCACATTCTCAGGATTCTTCCACCATTTCTCCCACTCAGGCGTATAGCAAGAAGTGATTGACACGTATCCTATAGGTGCGTCAAACCATACATAGAAAACCTACAAATCATGGTAGTAACATGCCCACCATCATATGCTTGTAAGTGTAACACATAATTCAAAAATCGATAATCAGCATCCAGCAAATTAGCCATCGGAACCTATTGCTGCACAGAAGTATAACCCTAACCCACCAGATTATGTTACACAAGTATTGAAGAAAGTCAAGGCTTATGAAAGGAATGTGAATTTACCTTGTCTTTATATTTTTCATGGGGAACAGGGACCCCCCATTTCAAATCTCTAGTAATACACCGTTGCTTGAGACCTTCTTTAAGCCAAGCATTAGTAGCTTGTACAGCATTCTGACTCCAAGATCCAGCAACTGACATTTTATTGATGTACTCTTCCAACCTATCTTTAAGCAAAGGCAACTCAAGGAACAAATGATCTGTATCCCGAATCCGAGGAGTGGTGTGACACACCTGTGAATAAATCAAATGCATAAAATATATTACGATTACTGTTAATGATGTGAGAGTTTAGCTGGACACGGTTGTATTATGTTTTTATGGTAACAATGTGCGCAAGTATCTGTTCGTCCAAGCCGAGTTCCATAATATACCTTACATCTAGGATCTTGTAGCTCAGTGGGATTCAGTAGCTTCCCGCACTTTTCACACTGATCCCCTCTGGCAGAATCATAATTACAACCTGGGGTTGGGCATACACCTTCCACAAGTCGGTCAGCCAAGAACTTCTGGCACGTATCACAATACAGCTGCATCACAAAATTACCAAAACAATATGAGGATATGACAGATGTAAATAATAATCCGACATGCAAATCAACAACCAAGGGTGCGTTACTATAAGGTCTCAATTAGAGGAAGCCAACAACACTGAAGTTGACAGCCAATAAGACCATATGTAATAACTTCTTGAGATCTAAGCATTCAAAAACTACACCTGTTGCATAGTGTTCTCCGACAACCATTTGTTCTCCATCAGCTTCGTAAATATCGCTTGACAAACTTCAGTTTGTTGTGGGGATGAAGTGCGTCCAAATTTGTCAAAACTTATGTTGAACCATTCATAAACTTCTTTATGGATGGCATGGTATCTACACCAATATACAAGACATGCTTAGTATTTCAATGAAACTTTCATCTTAAAATGTCATTCAATTTTTTTTTTTGCACTTGACATAAAGATAGGGAGCACTACTTGTCACAAATCTCCTTAGGGGAACAATTCTCTTCCAAAGCCTTTGTTTCTGTTGCTGTCCCATACTCATCAGTACCACATATGTATATAGCATTGTATCCACGTAATCGACAGTACCTTGCAAACACATCAGCACTCAACACACCTAGAAAGTAAAAAAAAACAGATTATAGCTCATTAAAAACACATAATAACGAGTTCAGATTAGTGCTCACATGATATAACCTAATATGGTAAGCCCATCAAACTCATGATACATGAAATCCAAAATGAGATTATGATGATGCAGGAGGCACATATAGACTGTATAATTGTATCCATACACAGCAACCAATAAAAACAACTCATGATTGAGATAAGAACTGCATAAAGAAATCAACTCCATTTCATATTCTACTTTCTATATCTCCAACCTCATATTATCAATTGCAATTTTCAGTCGCCCGAATCTTTTAGCATCGAAATTCATAGCGCAAAAGAGGATTAAAGAAACTACACAATCGCGAAACATCAATGCGAATGATAGCACAAAAGGATGATCCGACTCACATCCGATTATGTTTCCGAGATGAGGCACGTTGTTGACGTAAGGCAGTGCGCTGGTGATAAGTATGTTCCTCTTCCCATCAATCGGAAGCTTCGGCCCTCCGTTGCTGGTAGCGTCTCCCATCACGAAGCTTCGAGATACAGCTTGATACACAGTTCACAGGAGAATCGGAGCGCTGTCAAAGCTACCAGTGCTCAGCGGCTATAAAGGAATGATACTCCCTCACCTGCTATTTTCCTTATTACGCGAATCCAAAAAAAAACCTAACCCACTACCAGTTAACGAAAATTGAACCGACTAATTGAACCAGAATTCTTCGAACCAATAGATCTAATTGATTCAGAGTCAATAATTCGATTGCACAAAAGGCATGAATCACCGCTAAATCGAACCGTTCTGTAAACCCTAAACCTCAGAGAGCGCAAAATGGGGAAGAAGGACAAGGTGAGCGATCTGCTGGACACGTTGGGTGACTTCACAAGCAAGGAAAATTGGGACAAGTTTTTCAGAATTCGCGGAAGTGATGACTCATTCGAATGGTATGCGGAGTGGGGGCAGCTGCGGGAACCACTTCTTTCTTACTTGAGTTTTTCAGGCGACGGCAGTGGATTCGATTCGGTGGATGGTGATGAGAGGTTTAGGATGCAGATTCTTGTTCCTGGATGTGGGAATTCGAAGCTATCGGAGCATTTGTATGATGAAGGGTTTAGGTGTATTGTGAACATTGATTTCTCGAAAGTAGTTATATCGGATATGTTGCGGCGGAATATAAGAGTGCGGCCGGAGATGAAATGGCGCGTGATGGATATGACTAGTATGCAGGTATTTAGTGTTAAAGTTCCTTTTTTTTTGTCAGCTTGAAGGTTTGTTTGATCATGTTGAGAAACAGCGGCTCACAGTTTATATTTTCAGCTTGAATTTGGTTGGTAAGTTCGAGTTGTTCATATTTGAATTAGTGCGGCCTGTGTGCTGTGAAATGGCTATTCAGATAGTTGTTCTGTAAGAAGTTGTTTCTGTAAACTGTAAATGGTAGTTTTTTGATGAAACTGAAGGTCTTCTGTTCGTTTAATTTCTTTGGATCAGTTCGAGGATGAGGCCTTTGATGCTGTTGTTGACAAAGGCGGATTGGATGCTTTGATGGAGCCTGAACTAGGGAGTCAACTAGGGGATCAATATTTGTCAGAGGTTTTACTGGATTTGCTGTTGCTGTCAAATTTGGTGTTAGCTAATTAACTTCAGTCATAATTATTCATAAGTTTTGACTTTGGAGCTTATGTACAGGTTAAGAGAGTGTTGAAACCTCAAGGGAGATTTGTTTGTCTCACGTTGGCGGAATCTCATGTTATAGGTATTGCATGATTTCAGTAACTAACTTTTGGGACCCCGTAAACTCAAGAGAGAGTGTCCGTTGCCATGCGTTTTGCTTATCTTTTTCTATATGGATTTAAATGTGTTTTCATGTTGGATTGATTTCTGACTCTTTCTCAGGCCTTCTTTTTTCAAAATTTCGATTTGGATGGGAAGTGAGTATGCATATCATTCCGCAGAAACCTTCAGATAATCCAAACCTTCGAACCTTTGTCTTGGTGGCTGAGAAACAGATTTCGGCCTTGCCTAACCAGATAACCGCATTGTTTAAACCATCACTTTTGGATAGTAAGGCGACACAGGTATTTAAACCCGAACAATGTATCATAACATTGACTGAGCAAATGTATATCTAAACTATTTGTGAGAACTGTAGTATCTTTCTACTGTATCATTCTAATTGATCAAACATGAATGTACCGGTCATATATGTTTGTAGGCTCGTGGAGTCTGTGAAGCACTTGAAATTGAGAATAAAATTCGTAGTGGATATGTCAAAAATTCTGACATCGAATACGCTCTTGAAGACTTGAAACTAGGTGTGAAAGGGAATATTATGGAACTTTGTCCTGGTAGGCGCATCCAACTCACCCTTGGCGATCGTTATAGAGCTGTCCTTCTAGATGCCCACGAGCAGTCGGATTCGTATTTATTCCACTGTGCTGTGTTCCTTGTGCCTAAGGTTTGAAACATTTGTATGCTGTTAACATTTTACCCTCACGGTTTTAGTATAGCAGACAATAACCTCCTGGTTTGTTCGCATATTAGTATATATTACATTGTGCAGTGTTTCTTGTGTCTCTGAATCATGAGTTGTTCACTATTATGCTTTCATTATATCGGCTGAAAAAAAACTTGTGATATTGGGTATTTTGCAACCGAAGTGAAGAAAGATAAACCTGGCCATCAATTTTCGTTTCTGAACTGTTCTTCTGAATTTTATGAACTTGTTATGAAGTGACCTCTTTTTTTAGTAGCGGAAACTGAACATTTGGTAAATACACGCTGATCTGCATTCTTGATCGAACAATATGTAATTTAAGTCTTATTGAAACACTTAAAAAAATATCAGAACAGAAAGTACTAATGATCCTACGCTGAAGTCTATAGCCGAAGAAAGAAGTACCGTATATAGTTTCCCGTTTTGTGTTTCTCTTTTGTATCTTGTTTGGAATGCGAGTTGTATGACACAACTGTTAGTTTACAGATGCGGGCTCATGAATGGCTCTTCTCCTCGGAAGAGGGGCAATGGAAAGTAGTTGAGAGCTCAAAAGCAGCGCGGCTTATACTGGTAATCAGATTCTTGCATATTTCACCAAGGAGCTTTTAGTATTTTTTTTTTCTTCATTGAAGTGAATTGAACTCAATGGTCTCACTAGGTTCTTTTGGATTCCAGCCACTTACATTCTAGCATGGATGAAATCCAGGTTATAGCTAATTTTCAATTTTCTCTCATATTTTTTCTATACGTGTCCCATTAATCTTTGGCCACTGTTTATCATTGACTAGGACGACCTGTCGCCATTAGTTAAGCAGCTAGCACCCCAAAGCAATGATAAGGGGGCTAAAATTCCGTATGTCGTCCTCAGGCACCCTCGTCTCTTATTTACCAAACCTATGTGCAATGAATAAGTCACATTCCAAGTAGCTTTTCACTGTGTTATAGTTTTAGTTTGAGAGCTTCAAAATATTAGATTAGTCGCACTAGTGAAGGCTTGTAAAAACAGCCATGTGATGTGGCGGAAAGGTTTAACATCTGTACTATGTGTGCAAGCTTTGTCCCATGAGTTGCATGGCAGAAAAGGAGGATTGGGGAAAACGTGACGGGCTTGATGATAACGTTTAGCTGGGGTGTCCATCTTGTAACCTTTTCCCAATTTAGTCTTATTCTTTGATTTGTCTGTCTTTTGAAAATTTTGGTAGGCGTGACAACCACATGTATAAGTGTAGTAGTTCGTAGCACCTTCTGACTTTTACTTATTTCCTGAATGTGATCTGTGGTTGCCTTCAATTGTCCAAGTACCTTTTCGTGCTTTATGCATCTCTCACATTGCTCTGATAGGTTTGCCTCTCTGCAGGTACATGACGGCCGGCGATGGTACGAAGGATCGAAAAGTTTTGCATCAGGTTTATCGTCTGTCACTTGGTTTTTGTGTGGATTCTTAGTCGATTTGGTGTCATCTGGTTTAAAATGAGCTGCTTTTTGATAGCATGATCAAGCTCTCAGAACTCTTTGTGTAGGCTTAGCTTGATTGTACTTAAAATCAACACATGCAACAAAATATGATCATGTGCAACCCTCAATGTTGTTAATGATGATACAGACCAAGGGGAATAGTTTAACACTTTAACTGTTGTCTTTTTATAAAATATGGTATGTTATCGATATTGATTCCATCTCTCTTTGGTGGATGATGAGCCCTAAATTCTCTCTTATGTACTACGGCCTACGGGCAATAAGATAAAGATGTCTAGACCCAGCCATGCACAAAGTCGGATGTAAAAGTCGCAGTAAAACTAATTTTCAGATGTATAACTCTACAGTTTACTTCTCTGATGACTCATAACATCTCATTCCACCTCCCTAGTCCCTGAGGGCCTGATCTTGTTATTCGAGAAATTTCAGCTCGTTTCTCTTCATTCCAGGTCACATCGTCATTAACAGGTCCAATTGTCATTGAAGATGTGACATACGATGACGATGATGCTGATGCCAGTAGCCCATTTCCATCTAACGGATTGACGTTTCGGCTCCTCACTTTCCAAAGAACCATCAACTTGGTGCAATCTGAAGCACTGTTAACAAAACAACCCTTATCTACGGAAACAACTGCAACTGAGAGAAAACGCATTTCCTCATCTAAGTCCAAGAAAAGGGGATCTTCAAGACGGAAAGATGGTAAAAGCTTGTATTTGTATTTCCTCTTTTTTTTTTCCTACCCTCTTTCTGTACCGCTTTTGCCCCCCCTTAATGTTAGGAAAGTGGTGACAGGCTTTGAAAGAACGTAATGATGACTAGTTGTAGCGACTCATGTATTAATGAAACAGTGATACTTTTTGACTCTACCTAGTAACTCAGTTTTGTTCCTATTACTTAAATTATTTTGTAG
This sequence comes from Rhodiola kirilowii, assembly GCA_033675215.1. Classification (NCBI taxonomy): domain Eukaryota; kingdom Viridiplantae; phylum Streptophyta; class Magnoliopsida; order Saxifragales; family Crassulaceae; genus Rhodiola; species Rhodiola kirilowii. Next base: position 6,299,240 of record CM066194.1, read on the forward strand.
AACCGAGCAACAATCTTAAGGTGTACCATGGATATTTGGCCAGTGCTTATCATATTGGGATCATATCCGGGCTCACATTGATCTCTTCTCATTTGGAAATTGTATCATCAACTGAAAAAAAGGTAAATGGTTCTGTTATGTGATCATTGCTATATTTGCCTGCTTCGCCAACAATTGATAACTGGAGTGTAGTGTATATATATCATTTAACCAGTTGCTTAGCGTTGAATTTCTCTGTTCTTGTTCTTTGTTTTTTTGCTCTCCTATACTAAAATCAGCAATGTTAGTATTATAGGTGAAAGCAGTAGTTGTGGGTCTTGGAGCCGGTCTACTTCCGATGTTTCTACGAGGTTGTATGCCTTTTTTACATATCAAGGTGAAGCAAGCATTGGAATAATTAATTAATAGGCATACAACAAGTATACTTATCAGTTGATTTTCTTTTCTCTACAGGCAGTTGAGTTAGATCCTACAATATTTGACATAGCAAAGAAATACTTTGGGTTCGTTGAAGATAGTCAATTGGAGGTATCCTTTCGACGGAACCTCACTGTATCAATGTGCAGTTTTATTATTTGTATTGGTAAAGAAAAAATGGGTATACACCAAGAGTCCGGTTCCTGTGAGAAGTGACATTTTGGTGAGAAATGAGAACTAATCTCATCCATTCATCTTGTTAATCAATGCTAGGATTAGATCGAATTAATTTACATTATTCGTAGCTTTTCAAAGGATAATGCGTAGCATTACATTATTCGTAGTTTTTCAAGGATAATGCGTAGTATTATGTATATGAATACTACGCATTATCTTTTGAAAATCTACGAATAATGTAATGGTACGTATTATTCTTTGAAAAACTACGAATAATGTAAATTAATTCGATCTAATCCTAGCCATTGATTAACAAGATGAATGGATGAGATTAGTTCTCATTTCTCACCAAACATGCCACATCTCATGTGATCTTTATTCTATACACCAAATACTTCAGAGTGCAAGCTGACTTGTTGTGCTACAGGTACATATTGCCAATGGGATTCAGTTTATCGAAGAAGTTGCAGCGACGTGTAATTTGGCTTCTTCTACAAAAGAAATGAATTGTGTGAATGTCACATGTCAGAAAGATGGCACTGAAATATACAAAATTGATGTACTTATCATTGACGTTGACTCTTCAGATTCAAGGTAACACCTATGTTGTTTTCTTCCAAAAAGAAATAAAGAATCATAGCCATGCAGTTCGACCCATTTTGTGATTACATTATTCCCGACTTCTTCCGCAGCTCTGGATTAACCTGCCCTGCTGCGGATTTTGTTGAGCCATCTTTCCTTTCCACTGCTAAAAGGGCTCTCTCAGATCATGGCCTTTTTGTTGTGAATCTCGTTACAAGGTCCACAACAGTACGAGAAACTATCATTTCAAGGATGAAAGAGGTGATTACACACTAATTTGAAAGTTCCAGTTTTTGTTTTTTTGCGTGTTCAGTTGCTATTCCGAAAGGAGCTGAGTGCTTTTAGAGAAAAAAAAAACTGTCTGACAAAGTGGTCTCTTCAGTGCATGAACCAAAGCTGATTGTGATTTAAAAAATCTTCGCCATTTTCAGGTCTTCACTCACCTCTATAGCCTTCAGCTTGAGGAAGATGTAAATGAAGTTCTTTTTGCACTGGACGTGGAGGACTGTATATCAGAGGATCAATTCAGTGAATCGACAATGAAGCTTGAAAATTTGTTGAAGATAGAGACACCTGAAATGGGCCAGAAGATCATAGAATCTGCCTCCAAGATCAAATGTCTACAATAAAAGCATAAGGCAGATTGGGTTCTCTTTTTGTGTGGACACTTCATTGTCTTATATCCAATTTTGGATTCTGTTTATGATGTTTGATTGGACATTTGGACTGTAGAAACATATTCCTAGTATTTATGAGCTCCATGGATGGTTTAATATGCATATTTTTGAAGTTCAAAGGGAAAAAACTTACAATTAAACTAAAATCAAAATTTCAGCATTACCCCAAGTGACCAATTTTCAAACTCGTTTCCAAAATGGATACATTCCTTAGGCGCTATTGCCAATGGTGTCTAAGACTTAAAGCGTTGTTTGTCACAAGCCTTATGTCTAGTTTTGTTTTTGGATCGATATAATGTTGAATAAGCAGGTTAACTGACATATACCCTTAGGCAATGTTCATAACAGTGACTTCAATTGTAAGCGCTCTTACTGTAAGCGCCTTAGTAAGTCAGTCAGGCTCAAAAGCTGAATTGTTTCACATGGAAAAAACGCTCCTGACATGAGCGCATTAATACTGTTGAATAACTCAGAGAGGTTGGTTTTTTGCAGAGAAAAAACACTCTTGAGAACAGTGCCTAAAGCGAATGAACACAATTCAAGCTAAAGCGCTGTTGAGAACATCGGCCTAACAGGTTTTAGGTTTATGCGTTGTTCTCCACAACGCCTTAACCTGAAATGTGTGTATATTATAACTGTTTGAACTCTTTACCCCAAAACAAATCTGCAAACAACATTTAAAACATACAACCATGTCCAATACACAAAATCACATCCACCAAAAGTTAACAGCACAAAAGTGCATCAAGCATAAAGTGATTACTTGTAAAAAGTTCCAAAAATGACATGATGGCAACATGTAGCATAAGTCATCACCGTTACAAATGACAATACATAAACTTTATAGTTTTGAATCACGAAGTTAGCTATCAAGCTCCCGACGTAAAACGATCAAATGACTTTTTAGCTCGTGAACCAACCCTCCGAGTTGGATTCCTTTGTGATTTCGCTTGAGTAACTTGAGAAGGGTCGCAAACTTCATAATTATAAAAGTTAGGTAACTTGCAAGTTCACTTCGTCATCTGAGTCTACATTTACATAAAAATAAAAGTTAGGTATAAAAGACGCATAAATAAATATTTCAACATCATGACTAAGTTCATATACCATCATGAATATGAATTTGTGTGGGATCAACAACCAATGCTAGGCCCTCTCCAACTCTCAACAAGTCCGCACGAGTAGAATGAAACAAATCATGGAGTGCCCTCTTCTAATCCATGGCAGTCGCCTTAAGAAACACTCACGAAGATACTTTGCACATGTGCACTAACAACGTGACATGTAGACAAATGTAAGTTTCCGTAAGTTAGATTATTTGTAAATATTAACAACTACCCTAAAATGTATAAATACTTACAAGTAAATTCAATTGAAATCCAAATAGCCGATACGGCGCCGGTGTATCCAATGGTGGCTGAATGCGATTGCGAGTGACAATGTAGTACCATGTGTAGTACGCATCCAGGTACGATTCCTCCGTGTTAGATTCACCCGTAATAACGCTTTCCGCACGAATATCCCTTAGATTCATGTGAGCTTGCATTTCTTCATCTATAGGCTCAGAAGTTCTTCTTTTGCCTTTACCACATAAGACACTGAAGTAACACCTTCCATAATTTTCATTACCCAGTTTCTATTGAAACCAAGCTGCAAAAGCATTTGTTCAAGAAAACACTACTTTTACTTATATCAAGTTTATTGACATCCAGGGACGGAACCACGTTTGTAAGTGTCACCCCCAAGATTTTTCAATTTTTTTTATTGCATAGTTATATTGATATTTAAATAAAGACATTAGTTTAGTTTAATATTTATTTGTTAAAATTAGTCTAATGTTATAAGTGTGTTTTGGATAGCCATACGTGATGGTTTTTGGAAATCATGATTTATGTTGTTTTGACTTTCAAATTTTGTCGGTGCGTATTTCAGGAATTAGAATTTGTTAGTTTGTACTAAGAGTCAATTATATTAAATAATTAAATTAATTGAACTCTGTAACTGTATAAAGAACTCACGTTAAAGTTGAAATTTTATGTTGGAGTTTGTATTCGAGTCAATTACATTATGATTTTATTATTTTATTATTTAGATGAAAACGCCAACTACTAATCCATTTTTAGAAAATAAATTAAAATATTGATTGAATGAATATGCCGAAGAGTGTTGTTTTTGTAAAAAAAAAGAAAATAGTGAAGAGTGTACCTCGCAACAAAATGATAGATGATTTCTTATCGAACTGTTTGGTTATGAACATCAAGAAAAATAATTGAAATGTTTAGCGCTAATTCAATCATAAATGATTTTCGTGGCATGGTAGTAAAATATTGTCCGTTAATTTTTATTTTTTTTGAATTTCATTAATTGTATTTCGTTCGTCACCCCTGTCATAATTCCTGAATCCGTCCCTGGTGACATCCATCCATTTTTCCTTTCCTTCCTCCTCTCATATAGTGAGTGGCCTCATGTGCAACAAGAATATTATCCGTAATGAGCCTACCTACCTTTTATGAAAAGCACACTGGTTCTCAGAGATTATCTCAAGGAGAAGCTCCTGAATTCTATTTGCTATAACTTTTGTGATCAGCTTTAACACTACATTGCACAAACTGATTGTTCTCATCTCCTCAATTTTCTTTGGCCGCTTTACCTTAGGAATTAAGATAATTCGGGTGCAGTTAACAAATTCATCAAAAACATCATTATTTAAATTTTTTAATACCTCCGCTCCCATAGTGCAGCTAAAAGTATTTGCCAATGCTTTTGAAAGAATAAAAAGCCCGGAAGTCATCCACTCCAAGGGCTTTTGTGGGATTCATCTGGTAGAGAGCTCTTCGGACTCTCTCTTATCCATTCTCTTTTGTTAGAAAATGTAAATAGCTCCCCACTATACCCTAAATCAGATAATCCACAGCAAAGGCCGGTCCTGATATTTTATGGGTACTTGGACAAAAAAAAAATTTTTGGGCTCTAATAAAATAAAAATTATTTGTATTTATTACTTTGAAATTAAAAACTAGACCGGTTACGTATGTTTTTTTTTTCTATTTTTTTCTATTTGCAGTAAAATTTGGCTTTTATTTTCAGCCCAACAACTAGATTATCAGTATTTTGTGATTGTTTATCAATTTTTATTTATTTATTCAAAGTAAATAAATGACATTGGCAGATGGGCCATTGGCTTTGTCCAACCTCTTTTCTACGTGCGGGCCGGCCCTGCCCACAGCTGTCTAGCACATCTCTGAAACTCCGCATTCTCGTTATGCCTAACTCCCATCGCCTCCCATTCACGCATCACTTCGTTGATATCCCCACCAACTAGCCATGGCGTGTCGTTCAGGTCCGCTTCAATAAATTCCAGCCCTAGAATCTCCGTAGAACAACGTCAATCTAAACTTAATTAGCATCCGCTTCTACACAATGACGTCTATATGAAAACTTGAGTAATTTAAAAGCTTTGTTTTTCATGATCTTCTTGTCCCCCAAATTTCCGTTTAGGAACTCCATCTCTTTCAGTTGAGTGCGTAACTAGAAAGAGAGTAGAGCAAACCTTGGACTGAGACGACTTGATTATCTTGCACCAAGGATTAGTCGGTTTTCGCTCAAGTGCAGTAGATTTCTTACGGCTCTGCAATTTCAATTTTCTTTATCGTGTTTTCGTATTCTGATTTCCAACATAACGAGTATAGGTCTTGAATTTAAATATTTTTTTTATAAGAATGATTTTGTGATTTCATAAAATTAAGCTATATTCGCACAAACATGTTATGGGACGATCAAAACGACGATCGATCGTTGCTGATTACTTATCACGTGTCGCTTTGTAGGTGAAGAAGTTGGTATGTAAAATTCACAACTAGTTTGTGACCCATTCTTGTTGGAGAAATTATGTTATCTGTTTTTCATATATTATAAAAGTCATGGGAGCGCGGTTGAGAATTCTAAAAAATTTGAGAACCTGAGAATTCAAATCTCACCATTGGATCAAGTTACATATTTGAATATGGTGGTGACATGTGTCCCATTAGCCTTTTTCCTTCATTATGCAGTTTCGGGCATGCATTTTGCCTAGATGCATTTTAAGCTTTCGGAAACTTCACTTAGGCAAAAATTGATATATTTTCAAAAGTGCATAACGAAGATGAAACTGCATAATGAAAGAATTCTCAAAATTTTCGGAAAAAAGAAAAAGAGTTCTCATTTTAGCACTCCTCATATAATACATATATGATAGATGATCTCTTTTTGTTTAAACATAGAGAGAAAATTGTTGGGTGACTTTTTTTATATATAAAGACGATTACCCATCAATGGTGCTCTAACATCCTCTGTATGTATATGAAATACACATAGTCTCTTTCATAATTAAATAATTTCCCTGAATTTTTATTAAAACAATTCCAACATTATAATTCGTTACGACTATACACGACTATACACGAATTGTAGATTATTAAATGAATTTAAACCCACTAGGAAATTTCAACATTACACAAGAATCATCGATACACACGAATAAAAGCTGGTCATTGTTATAAGGCCATCCTTATTCATGATCTTTAAACAAAGATCATCACCTATTTTCATCAATTTCATTCTCTAAAAGATCACTTCACAATCTTTTATTCAATTCTCTTCTTAACAATGATCAAGGAAAGAAAAGATCATGCATATACTATTTATACATAGAATTAGAATAAGTTAGTAACATAGTATTAAAAACATGTTTAAAATATAGCAAAATGTATCTCTAATCATAGAGCTTTGGAAAATATAAATGTTGATTATGTTTATATAATTTTATACTTTGTATTTTTAAAATTATATTAGTCACAAGATCAATACTTTTGTTAAATACAATTAACCTATCATAGCATTACACTTGTCACCTTCTGGTGTCTCGTAAGCTCACAATCGATAGTAAAAAAAATCGTCCCATACAACCATTTCACGAACGTATATGACTCGCTCTTTTAATTTTTGACTATTAAGAAAAAAAACTAAAAAATTGCATCAACAATCTTTCTTTACGAATCCTATTAAGAATGCCCTAAGTACAAACATCCTAGCTTCTCCCATTTCGATCATCACGCCCTCCCTCTCCAACTTATAACTTTTTGATCTCATCAAAACATACGCTAAATAGATGGATTTCCATTGCATGCGACAAGAAGCTGTCGATTACTACGAAAACTCATATGGACAAGTCAAGGATCTTATTCACTAGTTCTTCGACTCGACAGACAAGGACGGTGATGGTAGCGTGGACTTCGATGAGATCCATGACTTTTTTTTGAAGGCAGAACGTTCCTCACCCGGTTTATAGTGTCATATTTAGGTTGATGGGAATATAAGATCGGCATTATCATAGGAACCAACGACGCTATTAGTTGTTTTATTTGGTTTTTGTGTGTCATGAGAATTGGAAGCGTTGGATTAATTATCTCATTAATCGATAATAAGTGATTATTATTTAATATTTATAATTTTTTAAAAAAAATATGTGATGATTTTTGTAAATCATCACTACTTTTGGTCGTAAAATGTGATATTCAGCAATGATCATTTTTAGTCATCACAATAAATAATTATCGGTGACAACTTTAAATTTCGTCACAATTTTTATTGGTATGTAATGACTTCTTTTTAAGTCATCACTATTTTTGGTCGCAAAATGTAATATTCAACGATAATTATTTTCGATCATCACATTATATGTTAATCAATGATAATTTCAAATTAGTCATCACATATACCAATATTATGTCATCAATTAACAACTAAATTAACGAAGTCAAGGGTTGCCTTGCAGGGACGGAGCCACATAAGAAATGTATCGGGCTGCAGCCCGTATAAGTTTGAGGTCCAATTTTTTTTAATTTTTTTATACATTGCGTAAGCCTTAAGCCGTAACCTGTGGTTTGGGAACGGGCGAACAGCGACGACTGACGAGCAAGGACGGAGGCACGAAGCCACATAATTCTCAACCGCCCAATTACGCGGCGGCTCATACTTAGCTTGCACTGGAGGTTGACCGTAAGTGAACCCAAAATCATACTGCAAAATTAGGTAAGAAAAAGGAATTGTTTTTGGAATATGGATCGATTTGGTGACTTCGAAATAGCGAGTGGGGATAGTGTCGGTTAGGAATTTAGTGTTTTCAGAGTTCGGATTGAAAACTGGCAGGGAATTGAGTTGTTTGATTTTGTGCAAATTGGATGAAGAAACGAGGGTTTGGAGAGTGCGGATGAGGAGGATGGCGATGAGATGAAAAGGGTTGAGACTTGAGAGATGGAGTCGTCATTATTGTGACACGTATGAGCTTTGGTGAAGAAGTTGGGTTTTGGGTGTTTAGTGGATTTTGGGATTGTAGTGGAAACCAAGGTTGGATTTTTGTCATGGTAAATAACGATGAGTTGTTGAGACTTGTGTTGGAGTGGAATTTGGTGTAGACCAGTTTTATTTAAGATGGATTTAGTGATAAAATTGTGCTAAGAGCATCCCCACCATGGTTTTTTTGAGCATCAAAAGTGAGCATGGGAGATGATCAAAAAAATCATGCATCCCCACCATGATTTTTTTGAGCATCAAAAAAAGCATCACATGGTTTTTTATGAAAATGAGCATCTCATGCTCTTTTTATGGTTCGAGCATGAGAGTTGAGCCAATCGCAACGCGACACGTGTCCTGTGTAAGAAACAGTACAGTTTTTATTTTGATCTTGCAATGAATATATCTTCTAAATTACAAATTAAAAAAAATCAAAATAAATACCAATATTCATAATTTTTTGAGCTCTATAAAACGAGATACACTTTGATATATTTTTATTAATCTTAACATTTATGAGCTATAATTTATATAGTGATGAGAGAGATTGATGATAAAATTTTTTTTGGATCATGGTGGGGTGCATGTGATTGAAAAAACCATGAGGAATGATTAGATGAGAGAGAAAAAGGATGAGAGAGATTGATGGTATGGTTTTTTTGATCATGGTGGGGATGCTCTAAAGAGCTATTTTGGTACTATACTTCTGTCTTCTGTGGCTGTCTCAGTGTTGATATCCTTAATAGTAATGGTTTACAATTGTGATTCACATAATAGCCATGTAACGTCACAATATTTCGTATCGAATACAAAATAAAGTTTTACAAATGATTTAATGCTTGAGAGCAGAAGTTTGTGTTCGTAATCTCAAATGCTTCCTCTGATTCTACGATGTTGCTTGCTTTGGTCTACTCAGCTTGATGTGTGCGGATGAAGGCGTAGTGCAACGTGTCTTGCGTTGCGAAGTGAGGGTCGCGGGGACTTGGTCTCACGTGTCTGTGTTGCGGAGTGAGGGTCGCGGGGACTTGGTCTCACGTGTCTGCGTTGCGGAGTGAGGGTCGCGGGGACTTGGTCTCACGTGTTTGCGTTGCGGAGTGAGGGTCGCGGGGACTTGGTCTCACGTGTCTACGTTGCAGAGTGAGGGTCGCGGGGACTTGGTCTCACGTGTCTGCGTTGCGAAGTGAGGGTCGCGGGGACTTGGTCTCACGTGTCTGCGTTGCGAAGTAAGGGTCGCGGGGACTTGGTCTCACGTGTCTGCGTTGCGGAGTGAGGGTCGCGGGGACTTGGTCTCACGTGTCCGCGTCGCGGTTGGATGCTCTAGCAGACGACGTTGGGATGCTTGGGCAGACGGCACGTACTTGTCGGTTGCTGGCGGCTGACACTTCTTTTGAGAGCACTCTTCTATGTGCTTTCTTCTCAAATTTCAGAATGTCAGAATGCCTTTTTTGTGAAGTGAAATGCTCTATTTATAGAGTTCACTAGTGGGCTTGAGATTGGGCCCGTGCTTTGGGTTGAGTTTAACTCATGAACCGGGCTTGTAGATTTGACCCAAATATCCCTTGTGGGCCGGCCCATTTATACTTTAAATAATTTTGATTTGGTCCTTAAACTTTTAGTGCCTACAAATTGCCCCCTCATGATTATGTTGTGCGACACAATTTTGAGTGTCTTAGCGCGACGTGATCGTGAGTGATTGACTTGAGAGTCTTGTGGATGTCGAACTTGTCGTAAGAGCTTCCACGTAATTTTTTTTTTGAGTCACCATGTTGTTCTCCAACTTGACGGTTGACTTGAGATTTTTGTGAATGTCGAACTTGTCGTAAGAGCTTCCACATAATTTTTTTTTGAGTCACCATGTCGTTCTCCAACTTGACGGTTGACTTGAGATTTTCGTGAATGTCGAACTTGTCGTAAGAGCTTCCACGTAATAATTTTTTTTAGTTTGTCATTTGTCGTTTTCCAACTTCGCGAATGACATCTTTTCGAGCTTCAAATGAAAAGTTCTATCTTCTATTGATCCCTTCTTTTTACGAGTTGAAATGGTGTGGGTGATCCATCTGGAAGAAGCCTACGCATTGGTGGTTGTTGCTCGGGCCGTGAATAGTAATTTCGGGATGAATAGTAACTTCAGGCCATGAATAGTAATTCCCGGATGAACAGTAATTTCAGGGATGAACAGTAATTTCAGGCCGTGAATAGTAATTTCCGGGATGAACAGTAATTTCCGGGATGAACAGTAATTTCGGGGATGAACAGTAAATTCCGTGCGTGGCGGTTCTGGAGTCTTCTAGAATGACTTGCCAACTAAGTTAGCTTAAAGATAAAGCCAAGTCGGTTAGATGAGATTAGGAAATCTTTCCTAAATCTACTTTGTTTGATAATCTTTGGGCATAATCTTTAGGAATCGGCAGCCCTAATTATCTCTATAAATAGAACCTTAAGTCAAGAGTTCAAGCCTCACAAAATCGAGAGCCTCACTCCTCTTCATCAACATCGTTATCAAGGTCTTCCTTCTCTGGCGTCTACTTGTTCGCCTAATAACAGGTAGATTGATGTTACAGGATGAAGCAACGTGTTCAATCTTCAATTAATCTTCAAGCTTATCCGATCAAGCAACGCGCTCAATCTCCAATTGTCTTCTTCTTCTTGTGATTTTTCTTTTGAATTTTTTTTTTAAGCAGTAATATCTCCATCATGGGCGGCTGTTGTTGCCAAAATAATGTCATATGAATTGAGTTGTTTAGCTTTCTCCTGACACAGTTCTTGATTCTGGTGCCACTAACGAATCAGACTTTGCATGATTTTGGTGTTCAACTCTGTTGGCCATTGTCAACTGAAGTAACTATTGTAGGCATTAAGGATCTCACGTTTTTTTAGGGTAGAGGCCATGGCGTCAAATTTTTTTTTTTTACGACTGTACTGAGCAACGTGACTACATCTTGTCTCACTAATTTTCTTTTCCTTGTTCATGACTAGGCCCTCTTTTATCTACAGTTGCCGACTTTACTGCTCTGACGTTGATGCGTTGTTGTTGACGGTGCTCTGGCTTGTTGTTGAGGGACCAACCCGCTATCCTTCTTTGCGCAAGACTGCTATTCCTCGGGGGTAGTTTCACACTTTGAATTCATTGTGTCAAGAAAAAAAAGCTTTTGAGGATTCTGTCACCAAGACTTACGAGTCTAAGGAGATTGGTTTTTAAGTGAGACCGTTTGTGACTCCTCCAATCTCCTGGGAATTCCTTACTTGTCTTAATTTCTTCGACATAGTCGTTTCATTTTGTGACGAACTCACCTTGCGATATAAGTCTCTACCAAAAGAAGGCAGGCGCAATGGTGCTCTTCTTGGACTCAGAGGAGAATGGTCTGCTTTTTAGGGTGAAGATTCTGGTTCTGCCGCTGAAGAGGTTCAGAGGGTCGTTGTCCCAGTGCCAACTGGTGATGCCGCGGATGAGACACTTGTCGATAATGGAGGACAGAGCTCTATACGGTCGGGACGACATAACCAACAGGTCTCCGATGCCTCATCTTTCTCCGGGCGGTCGCAGGGCAACAAAGTACCAAGCGCTGGGGCTGTCACTGCTTCACCTTCCTCATGCCAAACTGTCAAGATGACTGACCAGCTCGTGAGGGTTCTCCTTCAGAACCTAACGGAAGCTCCCTACGCAGAAGTCACCGATGTAGCTGCGCGTGTTATCCACTTCCTTGCTAGTCTTCGAAATGTTGGTGATGACACCTCCATTCTTCAAGCGGTCGTTGATGCGTATGTAAAGAGCGTTGCCAAACTCCTTGTAGTCCAGCAGGGTGTTGTTAGCAACTCTGCCCGTCATGCCTGTGAGATTTCTGCGGTTGAGGGCAGTCTATGTTCTGCTCGAGTGACTTACAAGGGTGCTCTCCAAACTAGCAAGAGTTTGGAGAGACAAGGAGAAGTAGTGGCGCAGGCAATAGAGGAAGCTAAAGCCAAATTACGAGCTTTGCACGATGAGGCAGAGAGCATAAGACACAAACAAAGCCGACAAGTGGATGCGATTGCTGCGGCCGAGTCGAACGTTTGTGCATTTCAACAGAAGTTAGATGAATTGAGAACTTTTTGAGCGAGCTCTGACGACTTGGTGAAGGTGAAGCGTGAGTTGGATCAATGCAAGAAGGCCATCCAGGCGGCTATGCATTAGAACCGTCAGACTACTTTGTTTTTTTTTGAGACTGCACTTGAATAATTTTTTTTTTACTCAAGCTACCTACGTACTTACAAAGTCACGTGCATGACACTTCGCAAGATCAAGTCAACGTAGTTCATTTTTTTTTGTTTTTTTTTTTTGAGACTGCACTTGAATAATTTTTTTTACTCAAGCTACCTACGTACTTACAAAGTCACGTGCGTGACACTTCGCAAGATCAAGTCAACGTAGTTCATTTTTTTTTGTTTTTTTTTGAGACTGCACTTGAATAATTTTTTTTACTCAAGCTACCTACGTACTTACAAAGTCACGTGCGTGACACTTCGCAAGATCAAGTCAACGTAGTTCATTTTTTTTGTTTTTTTTGAGACTGCACTTGAATAATTTTTTTTACTCAAGCTACCTACGTACTTACAAAGTCACGTGTGTGACACTTCGCAAGATCAAGTCAACGTAGTTCATTTTTTTTTAGCCGTTCACAGTTTATACTCTTGCGGGCCAGGAGTGTCGATCTGTAGCTTTAGGAGTAGTAGCGTTTTAAGAACTTTCCATTGATTGGTCCGACGCGTAATCCTTCTTGATCCACGATCTTGTATGCCCCATTCGTGTAAGCTTCTTGCACCACGTAGGGACCGTCCCACTTCTCTTTAAACTTGCTTCCCGTCTTGTGCGAGGTGATGATTGACCTTCTTACCGCTAGAACCAAGTCTCCTTTTTGAAAGGGGCGGGGATGCACTTTCTTATTGAATGCACGTGAAAGTCTGGCCTGGTAGCATTGTAAGCTTTGTTGTGCTTGCAATCCGCGTAGATCTTTCAAGCTTTTTGGCTCGGGCATTTCTTGAATAACTTTGATTTTTGTCTGGTCTATTTCGATGCCCATGTGTGTGACTACGAAGCCAAGGAATTTGCCCGATGTGACGGCATGCGCACATTTGAGTGGATTCATTTTGAGCTGGCACTTTCGGAGTCTTTCGAAAACCGTACGAAGATCTTGGACATGGCCACTCCTAGCTTTTGACTTGACCACCACATCATCGACGTAACATTTTATCGTTTTATGCATCATGTCCTCGAAAATCTTTTGTATCGCACGCTGATATGTGGCTCCCGCATTTTTTAGGCCAAAAGGCATGACTTTGTAGCAGAAGATCCCCTTCAGAGTTCGGAATGCTGTAGCATCTTGGTCTTCAGGCGCCATGTGTATCTGGTTGTGCTCAGTCGTGGAATCCATGAAGGAGAGAGCTTCATGTCCAGTTGTTGCATTTATCATGAGCTCCGTAGCTGGTATGGGGAAGTCATCCTTTGGACATGCTTCGTTGAGATCTCGAAAGTCCACGCACACTCGCAGCTGCCCATTCTTCTTCCTCACTGGAACAATGTTGGCTATCCACGTCGGATATTTAACTTCATGAATGAAATCTGCGTCGATGAGCTTATTAACTTCTTTCTTAATTTCAGGAACCAACTCTGGCCTAAATCGCCGTTGGGACTGCTTCTTTGGTCCGACCCCCCTTTTGATCGCTAGACGGTGCAAAGCTATCTTTGGATTAAGCCCCGACATTTCTGTGTATTTCCAAGTGAAAATGTCTTTGTATTCTGCCAATAATTTGAGGTACTGTTCTTCTTCTTCTTCGGTTAGTAGGGTGCTAACGTATATTGGACGTGGATTTTCGGTGGTTCCGAGATTCACCTCTTTCAAGTCATCAACAGTTGATTGTCCGCCGTCTTCGAGTACCTCCGGAGCTTGATCAGCCTCTACTTTTTCGACTTCATTTGGAACTTCTTCGGCTGTTACGTGGTAGGATGTTGTTATATCATACTCCGTTATGTCTTCCTCGTTATTATTTTTGATTTCATCTGCAGTGATTTGGTTCTGGTAAGTTGATGATGCCTTTGACGAGGATACGTGATTCCTTCCATGTCCTTTCACGGTGATTTCCATGTCGTGTGCGCGTGTGGCTAACTCTTGAAAAGTCCTAGGTTTGATACCTTTAAGGATGTATAGCAAATCCCAGTTCATTCCACCGATGCACATCTCTATAGCTGACGTCTCGCTGATGCAATCTTTGCATTCAAGGCACAATGAACGCCAGCGGTTGATATAGTCAACCACAGGTTCCTCTTCCCATTGTTTTGTATTCATCAGTTCACTCATACTGACAACCCTTCTGGTGCTATAGAATCGGTTGAAGAACTCGTCCTCCATCTGACTCCAGCTGTCAATAGACTCTGCCTCCAAGTTAGTGTACCAATCGAAAGCAATGCCCTTTAGAGACCGCACAAATTGTTTGACCAGCAGATCCCCTTCAGTTCCTGCGTTGTTACACGTTTCTATGAAGTGGGCAACATGTTGCTTTGGACTTCCTTTTCCGTCAAACTGTTGGAGTTTGGGGGGCTGATATCCCTGTGGCATGCGCAGACCATCTATCCTCTTGCTGTAGGGTTTGGCACAGCGTGCACCACCAGAAGAATCTCCACTTAGCTGGCTCTTGACTGCGTTGGTTATCAGCACTTGAAGTTGGTCTTCGTTGCACGCAACACCTCTGTTCCTGTTGGTTTCTACAGGGATCATATTATTAGTGTCATCAACTTCTGCCGTCAGATTGGCTTCTTCTACATTTCGTTTCCCGAGCCCAACCACCTCTTTCTGGAGTTCTTCAAGCTTTTTGTTTTTCTCCTGGTTGTCTTTCAGGACTAGCTCGAGCATCTCTCTTAGTTCTTGCATCTGCTCCTCCATGGTCTTGGTGCCTATGGTCATGACAGAAGCTACACATGGTTTGGGTGTCTCGGCTTGTTTTGGCAGAGCCACCTTCACTTTTGGTGAGGGTGTTTCGTCAGCTTTCACACTTCCCTTGTGTCGTGCGGAGTTGGAGGCAATCACTGCCGTAGCTGCAGCCATGATGGAAGCAACGGTATATGTGCGTTCCCTCCTTGGCACTTGAGAAGCTCGTAGGCTTGCAGCAACGGCATTGACAGCCATCCTCTGAGTCATTCCTCTTGTGCAGATGCTGGTTGGTTGAGCTATAGTTGCGGCGTAAGTCTTCTTGGGAGTTTGTAGACTGGTAGGCTGAGCAGACATCTTAGCTTTAGCGTAGGGATGAGAGGTAGAGATTTTCACGTCGGGTTCACCAAAATTTGTAACGTCACAATATTTCGTATCGAATACAAAATAAAGTTTTACAAATGATTTAATGCTTGAGAGCAGAAGTTTGTGTTCGTAATCTCAAATGCTTCCTCTGATTCTACGATGTTGCTTGCTTTGGTCTACTCAGCTTGATGTGTGCGGATGAAGGCGTAGTGCAACGTGTCTTGCGTTGCGAAGTGAGGGTCGCGGGGACTTGGTCTCACGTGTCTGTGTTGCGGAGTGAGGGTCGCGGGGACTTGGTCTCACGTGTCTGCGTTGCGGAGTGAGGGTCGCGGGGACTTGGTCTCACGTGTTTGCGTTGCGGAGTGAGGGTCGCGGGGACTTGGTCTCACGTGTCTACGTTGCAGAGTGAGGGTCGCGGGGACTTGGTCTCACGTGTCTGCGTTGCGGAGTGAGGGTCGCGGGGACTTGGTCTCACGTGTCTGCGTTGCGAAGTGAGGGTCGCGGGGACTTGGTCTCACGTGTCTGCGTTGCGGAGTGAGGGTCGCGGGGACTTGGTCTCACGTGTCCGCGTCGCGGTTGGATGCTCTAGCAGACGGCGTTGGGATGCTTGGGCAGACGGCACGTACTTGTCGGTTGCTGGCGGCTGACACTTCTTTTGAGAGCACTCTTTTATGTGCTTTCTTCTCAAATTTCAGAATGTCAGAATGCCTTTTTTGTGAAGTGAAATGCTCTATTTATAGAGTTCACTAGTGGGCTTGAGATTGGGCCCGTGCTTTGGGTTGAGTTTAACTCATGAACCGGGCTTGTAGATTTGACCCAAATATCCCTTGTGGGCCGGCCCATTTATACTTTAAATAATTTTGATTTGGTCCTTAAACTTTTAGTGCCTACAAGCCAATTGTGTCAATTATTTATTTTATTATCTAAAAGTATTTACCTATGTATTGTATTATTGTAGGTGTATTGATGGATAATAGAAAGCCTAAACGTTTGAAGAATATACTGTCGTTTTTTCAAAGTAATGTTTCTTCAAGTGCTAGTGAAAGCATGTATCATGATGTTGGAAGTGGAAGTAACATGAGAACTCGGAATATTTTTGAAGAATCCGCATTTGGAATGTGCTTTGGCTGAATGTAATAAAAAAAGCGTGAGGATGAGCCTCCCACTGGATTATAAACTTCAAAAAAAATTTACATCACTGACTTCCAGCCCTGATAACTTTAAATTTCTGAATTCGTTCATGTTGCCTTGCCTATACAAAAGAACCGAATTGATACTTGGTCAAAACTAATGTAATGAGAAAAATACATCATGTTTTTCTATTCACACTACTATAACATTAATAATATGCAAGTTGTACAAAAACTATCTTAGGCTGCCCCCTTGAGACGATAACTGATGAATATTTAATTAGATATACAGATAGGTACCAAGACTTCCGGCCCGGCTGCAAACCACATAGTTTAAATTTAACCCTCTTGGAAATTTCAACATTACACAAGAAGTCAAGAATCATCATATTGATACAAACTATGAAATTAAAGCTGGTCATTGTTACAAGTACAAACATTCCCTAGCTTCTCTCCAATTTCCCTTTCACTCTCCAACTTACTTCTCGATCACATCAAAACAGACGCTAAATATGCATCATTGCATGCGACAAGAAGCTGATGTGACGATTTACTACGATAACTGACAATTCTGTCCATGAAATAAAGATAGTCGACCCAAGTGTGCTCTGACGAAACACCTCAAGTAATCCTGGAGCAAGCAGTTGAGGATATCTCGGGTTGCCCATCCGATTGTGGGTTACTTGTTGCCAAATTGGTTTGCTGAAGCTTGAAGAATGCTTGCCAGAACTTACTCTCATGAAGAGCGGATCGCGATGGGAAACGATCCATGCAGGCGATCTATTTCCTTGACGAAAATGCAAGGGACATCCTCGGCGGCTGTGTAGCCTGGGTTGAGGGCGATGAAATGAGCAGCGTGCAGTCCTACAACCACCAGGATGCAAGTGGGGCCACGCGAAGATGGTAGGTGTGCAATGGACTCTTACAGTCTATTTCTGATCGAGAATCGAGATCATGGATGGACCGGCCGAGATTACGTCTAACGGAGAAGGATGTAACATCATCGCCGACTGACTGGCTAATGCCGAGGACGACATCAAGATTATTGACCGGCTAATCGAGATCATTGATAAGGACTTTTGTTCATTTGACTGTTTTTTTTTTTGTATTTTGATACCCGTTTCTGCTCCAATGTGTGTTAGGTCTCTAAAATCTGGTAGATGATTGCACGGAGGAAGTTATGCTTTTAAACGTGTTCAGAGTTCATATAAACTAGCAGATATCATTTCAAATTTCATGAGTTGAAGATAGTTGATCGAGTTTAATTGGGATTGTTACATATTTTAAGTACGGTAGGTGATTTCATGAATTTACTGATTGTTACATATAAAAAAAAAGAAAAAAAAAAGCGTTGGATTAATTATCTCATTAATCGATAATAAGTGATTATTATATAATAATTATAATTTTTTAAAAATAATGCGATGACTAGCTTCGTCCCTGCTGCAAACCCCCATAGTTTAAATTTAAACCCTCTAGGAAATTTCAACATTACACAAGAATCATCGACACACACGATGAAATTAAAGGTGGTCATTGTTATAAGTACAAACATATCCTAGCTCCTCCAATTTCCCTCCCACTCTCCAACTTACTTTTCGATATCATAAAAACTACACTAAATATGGATTTCTATCGCATGCGAGAAGAAGCTATCGGTTACTACGAAAACTCACCTACACGAGTCCAAATTCAGCTTCACCGGTTCTTCGATTCAATGGACACCAACGGTGATCGTAGTGTGAACTTCGATAAGATCTATGACTTTCTCAAAGGCAAAACATTCCTCACTCGTTTACTTAATGGTGTACTATTTGATGGACTTGATGAGGATGGAGATGGGAATTTGGATTTTTACGAGTTCATCACTTTGTTTTACGTAATCTTCACTATGTTTAGATGCAACGAGTGTCGTAACCGATTGGTGGGGCAGCCGCACTTTACATGTGTTGTTTGCTTCACTTCAGCCAATGCAAATAACACCTATGATATTTGTGGATCTTGCTACCGTAGAGGTTATTACAATCATCGCCACCACCCTCGTCGGCTAGTAAATTACCGTGAATTCATTCTTGATGGTGGACAGAATAATCCGATGCATTTCGACCAAAGACGACCTAAACGTCAGGTCAGTCTCGTCGATCAGTGTGAGTTTGTTTTGCTAATAGAGTCCGTTACCTTAGATATTATAAAATGTCCGAATAATCCGATGCATTTTGATTAGCAAAATTAGACGTTAATTCATTGTTTGAAAATAAAATTTCCTTGCATTCATAAAAGTGTAACTAAATTTAATGGCTGCTAGGGTTTTTCTTTCTTTCTTCATAATGATCTTTATACATCAAAGGGTCTGTTTTGATAACTTAAATTTTAGCTATTTAGTTCGGATCAGGTTAGTTCAAATTCACCACACAGCACAGTGTTGTTCATAGTTTCCATAATACATCTTGCGATAACAAACACTGGACATCCAGACACCACCCGGGCTACGCTGGGCAAAGCCCATGGCGCTCCCCAACATATTGGGCTGCCTGCAGGCATATGCACCCCAACCATGAACAAGGCCCAATGCACATGTGAGGGCAACCAAGGCCCAAACACATGGCATGACAAATTGGGAATTAATCCTTGCAGGTTGTTGGTGGTGGGAATTGAACCCTTGCCACCCTTTAACATGTGCATGTAAGCAACATGTTAACCATGTGAGCTGCAGCTCAGATGGTTACCATGTTACCACAAGTTGGTACATGTGTTAAAGGGTGAGGGTTCAATCCCCACCAACAACCTGCAAGGATTAATTCCCAATTTGTCATGCCATATGTTTGGGCCTTGGTTGCCCTCACATGTGCATTGGGCCTTGTTCATGGTTGGGGTGCATATGCCTGCATTGGGCCTTGTTCATGGTTGGGGTGCATATGCCTGCAGGCAGCCCAATATGTTGGGGAGCGTCTGGCTAACTTGGTCCAGCGTAGCCCGGGTGGTGTCTGGATGTCCAGTCCCAGCCCACCAAATTCAATATTCAACATAAAGTGCACTTTATGTTGAATATTGAATTTGGTGGGCTGGGACTGGACATCCAGACACCACCCGGGCTACGCTGGGCAAAGCCCATGGCGCTCCCCAACATATTGGGCTGCCTGCAGGCATATGCACCCCAACCATGAACAAGGCCCAATGCACATGTGAGGGCAACCAAGGCCCAAACACATGGCATGGCATTAATTGGGAATTAATCCTTGCAGGTTGTTGGTGGTGGGAATTGAACCCTTGCCACCCTTTAACATGTGCATGTAAGCAACATGTTAACCATCTGAGCTGCAGCTCACATGGTTACCATGTTACCACAAGTTGGTACATGTGTTAAAGGGTGAGGGTTCAATCCCCACCAACAACCTGCAAGGATTAATTCCCAATTTGTCATGCCATGTGTTTGGGCCTTGGTTGCCCTCACATGTGCATTGGGCCTTGTTCATGGTTGGGGTGCATATGCCTGCAGGCAGCCCAATATGTTGGGGAGCGTCTGGCTAACTTGGTCCAGCGTAGCCCGGGTGGTGTCTGGATGTCCAGTCCCAGCCCACCAAATTCAATATTCAACATTACCACCTTAATTAGAACATGTTCTTCGATCGCTTCCATTTTAGTTGTTCATCGGAATTCATTCCAATATAGTTGGGCCTTCCCTTCAAGTCATTTGTATGATGCCCACCTGTTGATAATGTGGGAAAATCGATTTTTATTTGAAATATGCTTTTCAATCTTTCTTGATTCCCCAACCAGCTTAAGTATATAACATAAATGTATCAACCTATGCAGACGGGCGGAGAACGACGATGTGAGATATTTGGCATTATGGTTAATCTATTATTAGGTGGAGCGCAAATTGGTGTCGGACTTGCATCAGCAGCGGGTGCTTGCACGCCATTATGTGATCACCTCGCTCAATCTAGCTCGCATGTACTTATTATATGTGAACTGTGATTTCTCTACATAATTACTATATGCATAACCATGTTGTTCATTTCCTGTAATCTCAAGTTGTGTGTCTGTTTGTTGACTTAGCTCGAAAAATGTGAAATTTGTCCATTTTACGCTTCAAAAATAATCAATATTTGAACTCTCTAGCTCAAGTTAATTAAGTGTAAAGGAAATCATTTGTTTTATCCAAAAAAAATTGTACACTTCAATGTTTTTGATTGTGGGTAATTTACATCTCATACAAATCAAGCATTATACGAATATATTTTGTAAATATTACATGAGCACTTTTTAATCGGGTATACATGAATCAAGGGAAATCGAACAGTTAACCTCTTGACATGACGTCAAGAGTTAAAGCCACTTGATCATATTTATTAAATGTATCATATAGTACGTTCTGTATGGTTGTGCAAATTCTCCATACAAGGTACAACCTGGGGAACTATACATCAATTTTATCTAGATCTAATTATTGAATAAGATAACAGATAAGGAAACAACATCACTAATAAGTCTCGTTGTTGTTGTTGAAAAATGCATCATGACGGTTTAATTATACATTAAATTTGACGAAAGGAGTTTTAGTTGATTTTACTTGAAATATTGACGGTATATTAAGATGTCAAGAATTTGACTTTGTACAAATGCTTTTCATCGTGTCTCCACGTGGTGTCTATATATTCATGTATTCCTATACCTTGATCACAATACCAAAATGAACACCTCTTCGTTTCATAAGCGCAACAAATTTTTATTTTTTTGTTGAACAATTGAGGTTCTTATTATAAAATAAAAATGAAGGACATAAAATTTCACTTGAGTACCTTTACATGAATGCAAGCATCTGTCCCCAATGAATTTGTCAACATTTCTTTTAACGTATGACTGATATGATCAATACCTTAATTAAATATTTTTATCCTTTGCTGCTGGCCTAGGCCTACCGCTTCACAGCTTTTTCCTTTTTTCTGATCAATCTTCTCTTATTTGAAATCACCCCAAAAGACAATCACAGCATTCAACTTCAACGATAAATAAAAACGATCAGATTGAACAAATTAATTGAAGGAAAAATCAATTTTGCAATTGCAAGGAATGTGGTCTGCTGTGTGTCGTCTGCTGTATTTCTATCGCTGGATTGCTGCAATTAGTGGTTTGATTCTTTTTGTTTGATAGTGGGTTTTACATCTCATACAATTCAAATTATACATCTCATTTATCACACAAATACATCTCAATCATATTGTATGAGAACTTCATCGGCCAAAAATCTGCCCCGAAATTTTAAGCGAATAATGGCTTTGTAGTTTTCACTAAATTTTAAGGTCTCCATTAATGACTACTTATCATGTTAATAATTGTAAATGGAATTGAATTCAATTATTGGTCGATGGTGTTATTGACAGGCGTCGTTTGACCTGCAAATTTAAATTTATTTTTCCTTGCGAAACACTAGTAGGGTGGCAAGCAAGGGTCGAACCCTAGAGAGCTGGTGTTGGTGAAGTCGTTCTGTAAATAATAAAATTGGGGGTTTGGTGTGAGCAATTATTGTAAAACGCAAGAGAAATAAAACGGAAAGTATTCAATCAGAGAAAGCATTCGGTCTAGGGTTTTCCATTGTGACTCGTTTATCATTGACTTCTAATGATCTAATTTGTGTTCCTAAGTGTGGTTACTCCGTTTCAGGTTATAACCTAAGGTAAGGCCGTTTCAAGCACTTACTCCACAATCTACTCCGTTTCAGGTTATAGACTTCTAGTTTTAGCAAACCTAATACTCCGTTTCAGGTTATATCAGGTTAACGTGCGACTACTTGTCCTAACGTTTCAGTATCAAACAAGCAGCAAAAATAAGGGCTGAATTGCTCGGCTAAGTTTTACCGTTTCAAGTCTCCACTTAGCTTCGCAATTCAAACCGAGATAAATAGCACAAAAACTAGTGGAACATAAAATAGCATTAAGCAAAGAATCTCAAAACTTCGTCACAATATATTGAACCCTAAACCGAATAACAAAATTAGCTACTCATAGTCATGACAAAATAACAAAGTATTTTTTTTGAATGAAAGCAGTAGAAATTCTCTTCTCCGGTTGAAAGATCTCCTCTCGAGCCTTCTCAATTCTGGGAATTCGTGATCTGGGAATACGGTATGCTCGTTTGATGTCGAAAACCTAATTTTATGAAAAAAGGTTTCTAATTTCGTTTTGGGCCAGATTTCCAAATCCCGGTTCGCTGACGTCAGCCGCGGACGATGCCCATTTTAGTGACGCGGACGATGAACACTTTAACGTCCGCGGATGATCTGATTAATCTTGTCTGCGTCCGCGACCCGGTCTGAGATGCATTTCTTCTTTTGCTCGTCAGTCTTGACTTTGGCTCTCGATTCGACTCCATGAACTCCATGTGATGATTTCAGCACCGAAATGCCGTCTTTAAGCGCATATTCCTTCCAGAGCTTCTGAAACACCTGAGATGCAAACAACATTGAAAAGTATCTGTTCGCATCAAGAAAGTATCGAAATAGATGGGATTAGTTGATTCGACGAGTCATATAAATACGACTCATCAAACCACCCCACACTTAAACTTGTTCGTCCCGAACAAGAACTAAGGCATAGAAGGAACAAAAAGACATCACACTCGTTCTTCGATGTCTTGAATAAAGGCATATGAATACGAGTTGCTAGTCTAGACTTGCTTTTCTACGCATAGCTCAATCATTACTCAAATCATCATGCTCAATCATGGAATTAACTTGATACATGTTACCTCTGAGCTGAAATCCAAATCAATTCGGATGTCTGGGAGATAGTCCTTTTTAGACCCATGATCTGCATTTGCTGTTCCAAACTCTCGCTATATGGTTATACTTCATTGCTTTTTCTTGCACGTGATTCATTCGAGCTTCAAGGTTTTTGAGCTTTCTTTCTCTCTTTTTTTTTGAATTTTTTTTTGTTGGACAGCTTTTGTAGTGACTTTCTTTGGCCTTTGGCTCTTGATGTAACAATGATGTTCTTCACCTTTTTTCTTTTGTTGTATGAAACTCACAACGTGGCTGATTTTTCTTGCGCTTTGCTCCTTTATTGTGAATTGCTTGTCCTTTTCTTCTTTCTTTTGAAGGAGGTCCAATCATCGCCCGCAAGCATATGGAAATACCTCCCCGCTCTTTCTCATCCTCGACCTTTTTTACGCGAGTCAAGATGAGGGTCGCTCACCTATTTTCCCGGTTACTTCGGACTAGAGATAGGACGGTTTGTTACGTCCCCGTCCCGCCTTCCTATATAAACGCTGCAGTGGCGGAGCAACTCTGAACCATGTCGTCTCGAAGTGCTAGCCTCCACGAAATCCATATAACCATATAGTTCGAATCCAGTCCTTTGAATGCTTCGTCAAGTCTCTCTAGGACGTTTCTATCAACTCCACATCCCTGTTTATCTCAGCTCAGAAGACACGTAATGGGTTAAATTCACAAGTAAGAGCATAAATCGAATTTCACGAGAGAAGTGCATTTAATCAGCTCATCTATTTCACATCAACATTCAATATTGCATATTCAAGCACAGAAGAGAGATTTCATGCTTTCATATTTTTTTTAATGAAAACGTGCTGACACAGTGCATATGCAAGGAAAATAAACGTGCTGACACGACTGACTGACTCTCCCACCCCACACTTTTGAACCAAGCCGTGTCCTCACGGTACGACTTTAGTTCAAAGACAAACAAACAAATGCAGACACAACAAAAAGGGAAAGAAAATAGAAATAAAGAACAGCAGGACTCCCCTAGTCTGCGTCTGAAGATGGCGACTGTGGTGGAATCATGTACGCTGGGGGAATAGGCTGATCCGGCGTCCATCCTGGTGGGGCTGGGACTGGCTGAGCTCCCGGCATCACGTGGTACAGCACTCTATAAGTGTTGAACGCTATGTCCAACTGTTCCTGTGGAAGCTGTGCTGGCTGGGGAGCGGGCTGAGGCTGCTCTTGAGTACGGCGACGACGAGGCGCAGAAGGACCTGCCTCGTGTGCATGGCTGCGACGCCTCTCAGCAGGTAACGGCTGACGATACTCATCAACTGCATGGTATGTCCAGGCAAACTGATCCGGGATGGTGGGTCTCTTCTTGATCGCCTTCATGGCGGAGAAGGCCCTCATAGTCAGAAACTCCGCAGGAATGATCTGATAGTCCAAAGCAGGCTGCCCGTGCAGACGGCGCAGCAAATACGTGATCATCCCGCCACAAACGATCGGTCCTGAGGGTGAACGACCATCCCAGAAGAGGCATAGCAAATGGCAGAAGTTTATTTGCCTCCCCTGGTCCATAGCGCTGAGGCAGATCATGTCGGTGAAGGTGAGCTTGTCTATCCCATTCACCCTAGCAAAGATAGCATTCCCCAGCAGCTTCTGAATGTAGAACAGTACTGGGTCTTGTATGAAATTCACTCTTGTCTTGCTCGGAATGAATGTACCTGTACCTGGGATTCGGAGCCTTTCCCAGGCATGCATCAGCGCAACCTCGTCGCGAATCCATTCTCCTCCTGCCTCCCATCCGAACACCTCTCTGATCTGTGGAGGAGTAGTGGTGTGCCACACTCCTTGATGTCTGTAAGCGATCCCCTCATGATCTTGCTGCCCGATGTAGCGAAAGGAGGCTAGGGACTCACAAGTATCCTCTACATCGGTCTCGCTGTGGAGGGTCAAAAGTCCTGGCCAACCACTTACTGTCAGCAACTCGCGGACTCGGTCCTCAAATCCGGTCATCCCAAGAAATTCGACGTCTACAAATCTGCTCACCGCATGATCGCGGGCCACGAACCTCGCGTATAACTCTTCGAATGTGGGTTCTCGGGGTGCCATGACACTGCAAACAAGAAACAGGGACACAATTAGACCAGGATAGGAATTAAACCAAAAAATTGGACCGGTCAACACTGGTCAACGCATGCCGCGGATCATGCACACTTTAAGTGTGTCATCCGCGGTCGTAAAATTGTCTTCATCCGTGGAGATAAAATAGGCGTGGTCCGCGGCGATCCTGCAGATTCAATCCCAGATCATCGATCGAGTCCTTCGACCGGAATTCTCAAATCCAAATCACAATTGAGCACGTAGCAACATAATATACTCCAAGATGATTCAAACACCGCAAATCCAACACCAGTTGTCCATGATACGAAGTAAATCCACCTAAGCTTGAAAACCCTAAAAATCCCACTAGAAAACCCACAAAATACCTCAATTCCGTGCAGGTTTGGTGGTGAATCGGGCACAAACGAGGCAGGTGAAGCTCTGATGGCGGGGATTGTAGCTTGGCGACGGTGGCGATCGGTTGCAAGAGGTGGCCGGTTGCAATGTGATGAGCAGTTGGGTTTGGAAGAGTGAAAGAGAGAAGAGTGTGAAATTGGGTATTAGGGTTTCGAGTCAAACTACCCCGCGGACTGTGACCATTTTATCTCCGCGGTCAATCCATAATCTCTTCTTCATCCGTGGACTTTATATTCAAATCATCCGCGATCCTCTCTGACAAAAACTGTTTTTCCGGTCAAACCTATTCCGCGGACGATGTGCATTTTATCGGCGCGGTCAATACTTAATCTCGTCATCGTCCGCGGGATTAACGTCTTCGTAACCCGCGATCCCGTCTGAGGAAAACGCCTTTTCCTGCATAAAAATAAATTTCTTTCCCACAAGACAATGTGTAAACACGACTAAAGACTCAAATAAATAGAACATGAAATAAAAGTGAAAGAAAGAAAAAATAAAAAAAGAAAAATTTACCGGGCCGCCTCCCCGCGAGCGCCTTTGTTTTACGTCGTTGGCTCGACGGTACCTCATTTATGCTTCAGTGGGAGGTTCGGCCAGGTCGAACTACTGAGTGGGTAGTTCGGCGTCGCTGTGATAGTGCTTCACCCGTTGTCCATTGACCTTAAAACGGTCGCCATTCTTCGGGTTCTCCAGCTCAAGTGCTCCATGGTTAAAAACCTTCGTAATTATGTGGGGACCTGTCCATCTAGAACGCAATTTGCCAGGCATTAATCGTAAACGTGATGAAAATACTAGTACCTGCTGGCCGACCTCGAAAGTGCGTCGTAGAATGAACTTGTCATGATACAGCTTAGTCCGCGCCTTGTAGTCTGATTGGCTCTCGTAAGCCTCCAGGCGCAGCTCCTCAAGCTCACTGAGCTATAATTTCCTGTCCAATCCTGCAGCCTTCAAGTCCACGTTGCACGTCTTAAGCGCCCAGAAGGCCTTGTGCTCTAGCTCAACCGGAAGGTGGCATGCCTTTCCATACACCAACCGAAAAGGCGAGGTGCCTATCGGTGTCTTGTAGGCTATCCTGTACGCCCACAGAGCATCATCTAGCCTCTGACTCCATTCCTTCCTAGTTGGCTTCACCATCTTCTCGAGAATCCCCTTGATCTCTCGGTTAGAGATCTCTGCTTGTCCATTCGTTTGGGGGTGATAAGCTGTAGAGGTACGGTGATGAACGTGGTAGTGCTTCAAAGTTGATGCCATCATTCTGTTGCAGAAATGTGTCCCCTGATCACTGATTATGGCTTTAGGCACTCCGTATCTGCAAAATATATTAGTGCGAAGAAAGTCTACAACCGTTTTAGCATCATCGCATCTAGTAGCCTTAGCCTCTACCCATTTAGACACATAATCTACTGCAACAAGAATATATAAATAGCCAAACGATGCAGGAAAGGGACTCATAAAATCAATCCCCCATATGTCAAAAACATCATTAACCAAAATAGGCACTTGGGGCATCTCGTTCCTAGCAGAAATATTGCCTACCCTCTGACATTTATCGCATTTCTTACAATGATCGTAGGCATCTCTAAACACATGTGGCCAGAAAAAACCACAATCTAAAATTTTTCTGCTAGTCCTCCTGGGGCCAAAATGACCACCACATGCATGCTCATGACAAAAACTAAGCACAGAAGCAATTTCATCATCAGGAATACACCGCCTAAGTATCTGGTCTACGCCAATTTTCCATAAATACGAGTCGTCCCACATATAGTATTTAGAATCGTGCTTAAGTTTCAAACATTGAGCATTCGAGTAAGAGGGTGAAAATGTACCTCCGACCAGGTAGTTCACGATGGGAGCATACCATGGTACTTTACCTGTAAGAGCATACAAGTGCTCGTTTGGGAAGGTCTCTGTGATGTGCCCCGCATCCTCTTCTCGTACTAATCGGCTCAAGTGGTCAGCTACAGTGTTCTCTATCCCCTTCTTGTCCTTGATTTCTAGGTCGAATTCCTATAGCAGCAAAATCCATCTAATCAGCCATGGCTTTGCCTCTTTCTTCGTCATCAGATACCTGATAGCTGCATGATCAGAGAAAACAACTACTTTAGTACCAAGCAGATAAGACCGAAATTTCTCCAAGGCGAACACTACTGCTAGTAATTCTTTCTCAGTGGTCGAGTAGTTTCGCTGAGCTGCATCCAGCGTTCTTGAAGCGTAGTAAATCACTACAGGCTTCTTATCCATTCTTTGGCCTAGTACAGCTCCCACAGCATAGTCGCTGGCATCGCACATAATCTCAAATGGCTGGTCCCAGACTGGTGCTCGAATGATAGGCGTGCTGGTAAGTGCCTGTTTCAGTTCGTCGAAGGCCTCCCTGCATGAATCTGTAAACTCAAAAGGTACATCTTTCTGCAAAAGGTTAGATAAAGGCAGAGCCTTCTTCGAAAAATCCTTAATAAATCGACGGTAAAAACCAGCATGCCCAAGAAAAGATTTTATATCACGCACCGTAGAAGGATAAGGCAGAGTAAGAATTAAGTCAATTTTTGCTTTATCTACCTTAATACCTTCGTGTGAAACAATATGACCAAGGACCACACCATGAGTAACCATAAAATGACACTTCTCATAATTGAGCACTAAATTCATAGAAACGCAACGCTCTAGTACTCTACTCAAGTTATCCAGACATGCATCGAAAGTGTCACCATACACAGTGAAATCGTCCATAAACACCTCAATAAAAACACCTATCATGTCCGAAAAAATGCTAGTAACCACCCGCTGAAAAGTACCGGGTGCGTTACACAAGCCGAAAGACATACGTCGAAAAGCAAACGTACCGAATGGACATGTGAAGGTGGTCTTTTCCTGGTCCTCAGGTGCAATGGGAATTTGATTATAGCCAGAAAATCCATCGAGAAAACAAAAATAAGGCTTACCTGCCAGCCTGTCAAGCATCTGGTCAATAAACGGAAGAGGAAAGTGATCCTTACGCGTCACGGCATTCAGCTTCCTGTAATCGATGCACATGCGCCGTCCGTTCTTGACTCTCGTAGTCACCATTTCACCCGCAGCATTCTTCTCAA
The DNA here is from genome assembly GCA_033675215.1 of Rhodiola kirilowii. Taxonomy (NCBI): domain Eukaryota; kingdom Viridiplantae; phylum Streptophyta; class Magnoliopsida; order Saxifragales; family Crassulaceae; genus Rhodiola; species Rhodiola kirilowii. The sequence goes on from CM066194.1 coordinate 6,328,145, forward strand.
CTGTGATTCCTGTCTTTTTCGGGACTACGTGCACTGGACTTACCCACTGACTGTCCGAAATCGGGTAAATCACGTCGGCATCCAGCAATTTCTAAATTTCTTTCTGAACTACCTCCATCATGATCGGGTTCAGCCTCCTCTGAGGCTCTCTGGAAGTCTTAGCTCCATCCTCCAACAAGATACGGTGCATGTACACAGTTGGGATGATTCCTTTGATGTCTGCAAGCGTCCATCCAATAGCGAGCTTGTGGCTACTTAGCACCTCGATCAATCGCCTCTCCTGGTCTGTTTCTAGCCCGTTTTTGATGATGACCGGCATCGGGTTATTCTCCCCCAAAAATGCATATTTCAGGTGCTCAGGTAGAGGTTTCAGTTCCAGTTTCGGTGCCTGCACAGTAGAAGGAAAAAACACGTTAGATTTAAATAAACGAACCTCATTAACTTCATACCTGGGTGTGAGAGGTCCCGCGGTCTCCAGTTGAGATAGCACATCAAGAATCGTCTCAGCAAACTCGTAGGAGTCCTCATGTGAGTAAATCGCATTTTCTAGCGTGAGCTCGAGTGGGTCTGCTCTCCTTTTCGGTCTCACCTCCTGGACTAGATCATCCAGTGTATCTAGCGCGTGTACCGATGCAAAATCTGGTGGGTGCTTCATGGCTTGAAATATGTCGAATCGAATCACTTCACCCTCCACCTCCATAGACAGTGTGCCACTGTCGCAGTCGATCTTCATCTTTGACGTCTTTAAGAATGGGCGACCTAATAAAATAGGAGCGTGATCCGTCGGGTCGCTGCTGTCCATCTTAAGCACGTAGAAATCAGCGGGGAACACCAGTTCCCCCACCTGCACTAGTACATCCTCAATTTTACCTTCCGGTTGCTTGCATGATCTGTCTGCTAGCTGTATGGTAAGACCTGCAGGTTTTAATGGACAAATACGGAGACAGGAATAGATAGAATATGGCAATACATTAATTGAAGCACCAAGATCGAGCATGCAATTCTCAATGCGAATATTACCAATAGTGCAAGGGATGGTGTAAGTACCAGGGTCACCGTATTTAGGAGGTACCTTTCGCTGAATAACAGCTGAGACGTTCTTACTCAGTAGTTCCTGGTCAATGCCAGTGGAACGTCTCCGGTTGATGCACAACTCCTTTAAGAACTTCGCGTAGCGCAGAATTTGTTTAATCGCCTCGAGGAGTGGGATGTTGATTTCCACCTTGCTAAATAGTTCCCAAACTTCTCGATCAATCATATGTTTCTTTGAAGCTCTGACGTGCACATGAAACGGAAGAGAACGATCAGATTTGAAATTTTCGTCAGACCCGGTCGCGGGCGGTGTACATTTTATTTCCGTCCGCGGACCGTTAAACTCTTCTTGGTCCGCGCCTGTAACTTGGTCTTCGTCCGCGGAAACCTGTTCCACCGCGGGCTCTTTGCATTTTATACCCGCGGGCGCTGAGCATTTTATCTGACCGCGGACGGCATTAAAATGCTCTTCGTCCGCGATCCGGTCTGAGGCGGACTCATTTGTTGCGTCGTTCAAATCTCTCCCACTTCGCAGTGTGACTGCATTCACGTTTCCTCGCGGGTTAGGTATGGTCTGTGACGGTAGCCTTCCCGATTCATTCTTGAGCTTAGAAACTGTAGTGGCTAGCTGAGACATCTGCTTGGATAGCTCGGAGATTGCGCCATCGGTTTTGGCTTGATTCTGCTGTACCGTGGCGGGCAGTAGCTGGTTGCTAGCTGTCAGCTCCTTCACGACTTCCTCAAGAGATTTGCTGATGCTCTGACTACTAGGACCTGTCTGGTTGTAATTCTGCCCACGCTGCTGATACTGGCCCTGATTATTGTAGTTGGTGTAGCCTCCCTGTTGCTGGCGGTTTGGTGGACGGTAGTAACTGGACTGCTGGGCTTGTTGAGGGGCTGTCTGCTGTACTGGTTCCCTCGGCGCATTGTTATCATTCCTCCAGCCTTGACCGTTGGCTCCTTGCCCGTACTGTCTGCTCGGTCCAGTCCGATTGCCATAGTTCTGGTAATCGCCCACTGCATTGACTTCACCCTGGTCATCCTCCACTAAAGTCGGGCACGCGTCCGTTTTGTGGTCTAATGCTCCACAAAACTCACATGGTTTGGCTTGAACCGGCTGCCTCCTGATGACCTGCTGCATCATCTCTTTGAGTTGTTTAATTTCCTCGGCCATAGTACCAGATGGGGGCTCGACTTGTGAGACGTTCTTGGTCCGACTGAACTCTTCTTCGTTGTTGGACTCGTCTTGGAACCTTGCATTTTCAGCCACTTCCACTATCTTTCTTCGCACACCGGCTGGAGTAAGTCTCATGAGGGTTCCTCCTGCCGAGGCGTCCAGCAGCTTTCTGTCCAGCTTCCTCAGTCCATTGAGCATATATTCTACGATTAGTTTTTCTGGGAGTCCGAGGTTGCAACAGCTTTGCTCCAGGGCGTGGAACTTTTCCACGTACTCATACATCGTCTCATTCGGCCCTTGTCTGAGATCTTGCAATTGCTTGCGCACCTGCATTGCTCTACCCGCTGGGTAATACTTATCCAGGAACTTCTTCTGCATCTGTTCCCATGACTGAATGCTACCTGAAGGCAGAGACAAAAACCAATCGTTAGCAGCATCTACAAGTGAGAAATAGAAGGCTTTTAATTTAAAGTCCTCCACTTCGACTCCATGTGGCTTGAGGTTCTGGCAGATTCCATGATAGCGCTGCAGGTGGGTAGTTGCGGACTCTCCTAGGCGTCCCGAGAACTTGGGCAGGTTATGGATAACTGCCGTGTTGATGGCTATTTCCTCAAGTTCTGGTCCCTCTAAAATGCACCAAGGCTGATTCCGGAAGTGTGGAGCAGACAACTCTCCCATGGTGGCCCCTTGAAGGTAGTCCTCTTCCTCTCTGAAGACCGGCTATTGTGGAGGCCGTAGAGGACGTTGATACTGCTGCTGAGGTGGGTATTGTGGATATGGCTGAGGTGGGTATTGTGGATAAGGCTGTGGGGGGTATGGTTACGGTGGGTACTGTGGATATTGTGGGTATGGTAGCTGTTGATATGGTTGTGGTTGATATGGTGCGACCGGGGGTCTTTGGTTTACTGGGGCAGCCCCCCTGTTTTCTCCGTTCTGAACCATCTGATTCTGATTTTCATGCTGTGGAAGTAGCCCTCCCATGTCCTGCATGCCTTGCTCGACTTCCTCGTTGTTTTCACCGACCTGGCTACCTGCATGAGACATGGTGAAACAAGTAGCAAGCACGAAAAATAACTAAATTAAAACAAACAGAAAATTAAAAAAAAAAGAACAGCTTCACCGAAGCGCAGCTCCCCGGCAACGGTGCCAAAATTTGACAGGCGTCGTTTGACCTGCAAATTTAAATTTATTTTTCCTTGCGAAACACTAGTAGGGTGGCAAGCAAGGGTCGAACCCTAGAGAGCTGGTGTTAGTGAAGTCGTTCTGTAAATAATAAAATTGGGGGTTTGGCGTGAGCAATTGTTGTAAAACGCAAGAGAAATAAAACGGAAAGTATTCAATCAGAGAAAGCATTCGGTCTAGGGTTTTCCATTGTGACTCGTTTATCATTGACTTCTAATGATCTAATTTGTGTTCCTAAGTGTGGTTACTCCGTTTCAGGTTATAACCTAAGGTAAGGCCGTTTCAAGCACTTACTCCACAATCTACTCCGTTTCAGGTTATAGACTTCTAGTTTTAGCAAACCTAATACTCCGTTTCAGGTTATATCAGGTTAACCTGTGACTACTTGTCCTAACGTTTCAGTATCAAACAAGCAGCAAAAATAAGGGCTGAATTGCTCGGCTAAGTTTTACCGTTTCAAGTCTCCACTTAGCTTCGCAATTCAAACCGAGATAAATAGCACAAAAACTAGTGGAACATAAAATAGCATTAAGCAAAGAATCTCAAAACTTCGTCACAATATATTGAACCCTAAACCGAATAACGAAATTAGCTACTCATAGTCATGACAAAATAACAAAGTATTTTTTTTGAATGAAAGCAGTAGAAATTCTCTTCTCCGGTTGAAAGCTTGATCTCCTCTCGAGCCTTCTCAATTCTGGGAATTCGTGATCTGGGAATACGGTATGCTCGTTTGATGTCGAAAACCTAATTTTATGAAAAAAGGTTTCTAATTTCGTTTTGGGCCAGATTTCCAAATCCCGGTTCGCTGACGTCAGCCGCGGACGATGCCCATTTTAGCGACGCGGACGATGAACACTTTAACGTCCGCGGATGATCTGATTAATCTTGCCTGCGTCCGCGACCCGGTCTGAGATGCATTTCTTCTTTTGCTCGTCAGTCTTGACTTTGGCTCTCGATTCGACTCCATGAACTCCATGTGATGATTTCAGCACCGAAATGCCGTCTTTAAGCGCATATTCCTTCCAGAGCTTCCGAAACACCTGAGATGCAAACAACACTGAAAAGTAACTGTTCGCATAAAAAAGTATCGAAATAGACGGGATTAGTTGATTCGACGAGTCGTATAAATACGACTCATCAGTTATTAACCATTATATTTAGTTAGGGCTCGTTGCATTATAAATTGATTAGAAAATTCTAATGTGGAATTCCTTGTTTACATTTAATGGCTTTCTATGCTTCTTCTTTTTTTCCTAATATACTTTATTAGTTGTATAGTTTCCTTTAAAAAAACAATTATACTGCGGTTTGAGGAACCAGATCCAGTGCTGCAATGCAGATTGCTACAAGCACCCTAAAACGACGTCGTTTTAGGAAAATTGTTTAATTTACCCTAAATTGCATCCCACGACGCCGTATGAACTACATGTTGAGATTTATTTTTAGTACCAGGACGACTTTGTATCAATCTCGCTCGAGGAATCTCACGCGCCTCCTCTCCCCCAAGATTGACGAACGCCTCCGCGATGACGAGCCAACATGAAATCAAAGCGCAGTCTCGATAAGCTCGGCCGAGCCTCCAATTCCATGACTGCCGCTCGATCGAGCGCACAAAGGTTCTCCCGGGGTCGCGCACGGTTATGCTCAGCGCACTGCGTGCTCGATCGACTCTACCCACACTCGCCCGAACGTCAGCTGCACCTTACTCGGATCAATTTCGCGCTCGCCCGACTCTCACTATGCTCGGTCGAGGTTAGGTGATGTATCTCGATAAAGTACGGATACCAGAGCTTCCCTACGCTCGGCCGAGCCTTTCTTGCACATTCCTGGGACCAATTCTACGGTCGGCCGACTCTATGTACACCCGGTCGAGCCTCAGCATTTTATGTTATGTTTTGATTTTTTTAGCTTGGTTTTTGCAGTACATGTTGTCTGTACATTGATGTTATTATGATAGTTTGCTCTTTATTTTTTGTTTTTTGTAACGAAGTTAAAGATGATGTTTATCAATAGTTGTTCTACTTCTTTGATCCTCTTAATGATTATAGACATTATTCATTTGGTTGTTCAGGTGAGAGCAGCTACTGTGATAGCCATAAAAGAAAATTGAAAAGAAAATGAAGTGGAAGAACCAAGATATGTCGTCATCCAAAGCACACTAAACACAACAAAAGAGACGTCTAATTCCCTGTGAAAATAAATTCAAGAAAGCAAGTTGAGAATGGTGGATGCACCGAAGACTAGGTTCAGTTTTGAAGACGATGAATACAAATATATCTAGATAGCATTGAATAGAAAGCTTCATCTATCATCCCTTGATCATGTCATTTGTGCTTCTTATGTTTTTGATATTGTAGTACTCCCCGATTTTCACTAGTTAATGGAAGTGATGTCGGTAGCTCCGGTAGATTCAGCACCCTACACACACAAAATGAAAAAACATAAGAAGAACAGAAAATAAAGTTAAAGAAAAAACTACATATGCGAGTCTTTTGTATTTACCATCATAGAGTCGGAGTAAAATCCACTTTCTTCCTTGCGCTGACCTTCTTTTATTACATACAAATATGGCATTTGAAGGCAATCCATCTTTCGTGCTCTTGTGAGTGTATAATTCACGAGGAGTGAACCCGTTTGTGCGCCGTATTCAATCCAGAACTCCCAAGCATCGTCAACAGAATCAAAGTCCATTCCCAACTTCGGAACATACACCACCTCAGTCCTATAAGATAGATTTAGAAAGAACACAAAATAAGTTAAGCATTCAACGTAAAACTGAGTCTTGAATTTTTTTGATCGACATACTATAACACATTTATACTATAAAACATCAATGTACTACAAAATACATTTGTACTGGTGAACTGGCTTAACTAAAGACATTGAATGGAATAAACTGGCAACACAACATCACTAAATTTTTCAGAAATAACACAAACATGCCCAAAGGAATTGTCCCATACGGCTAAGATCGACTTCATTACATTTCAATAGCCACGGATGTGAATCAGACACTCACATTTTGTACGAAGGCGTGTGAGATTCCTCGGGCGAGATTGATACGAAGTCGGCCTGGTACTAAAAATAAATCTCAACATGTAGTTCATACGGCGTCGTGAGATGCAATTTAGGGTAAATTAAACAATTTGCCTAAAACGACGTCGTTTAAGGGTGCTTGCAGCAATCTGCATTGCAGCACTGGATCCGGTTCCGCGGTTTGAACCATCAACCGCTCTTAATCAATTTAATAAAAACTATAATTGCTAAATAACTATCCCATATGCAAACATCAGTTTATACTTGTATATCTTGCCAACCAATCTGATCTTCAACCGACTCCAGTCTATTACCGACTCCAATCTGCATATCTTCGATATTAGGAAATTCTCAGAGTAGGAAACTTCCGTGCTTCAGTTCCACGTTGTATGCGAGTTCCAATCTTTGGTTGAATAGCTCATTGACTTCTGCTTGAACACTCTGAAGACATTTTGCCAAAAGTCATGCCATACGTAGGAACAACAATCTCCCCTTGGCATTTTTGGTAAAACCAAATCATCTAGTTCTAACTAGCTAGACTTCAGAAACTCATACTTGTAAGATCGAGGGAACTAAGTCGTCCTCAAAATTACTCCCCTTTTTGCCAAAAAACTAGCAAGGGGTGTTTAAAATAAGAGTTCAAGCACAAAAGTAAACAAAAACAGTACTTCAACAGTACGACATAAATTTAAATGTTCAAAAGTCAAAAGTCAGGGACGAGTTAAGGTGATCTGAGCATAAACCTTCAAACGGATGAGTCTTCATTGTCTTCTTCATCTTCCACATCAGCTTCATCATCCTCATCATCACTGGGGTATCTTAGTGTACACACCAATATAGGTTAGTGTAAACAAATATACAATATAGAAATACATCTCCGGAAATTATTTTTTCATCTTCCCCGGCTTTTCCCCATGTTTTCCCCAAAATTTTGAAAAATGAAATATTCACATGGGCGCCAGAATTTCAGTACAAAAGTTGAATTATGCCTAATTATATCATTTGAATTAATATGTAACAAAATCAGGGTAGTCTAAAATGGAAATTGTATTCCATCTATTCTGCCAAAGATTTTAATATTTAATTATCGGAATACATTAGATATGTTAATTGAAATATATCGTTGATTCCATAATAATCATGAGGTCCTTGGAATTCCATATTAAAATCTATCATTGATTCCATATTGAACTCTATTCATAATTTAGGGAAAAGATCAGGTAGGAAATAAGTGTTTTGGTAAGAAATAGGAATTTAAATTAGCCATTAGATCTAAGATCTGATGGTTATTAATAATCATTATTTTTAGCATTTAATTAATTACTAATTATGATTTAAAGGGTATTATCGGAAGAACTCAATCAAACCCTAAAACAATCGTCACTTCGTCTCTCGATTTCCACCTCACCACGATGCCGGAGCGGAGAATGCCGAGTCGGCCAATCAATCTCTCCATGAGGACCAGAACAGGCTTCTCCTATCCACACCTCGACGTCCATTGAGCTCAGCTCCTACACATTCACTCCCGTCCTCGGCGCCTGCTCTTTCCTCCTCGAAATCAGCCGCGGTAAGCAAGCGCATATTTTGATGGTGAAAAACAGGACTGATTCAGAGACAGTGACCAAGACTGCGCTTATGGATTTTTATTCCAAGTGTGGTCATGACTCATGTGGATGAATCTGTTATGGCGTTTGGTGAGATTGGTGTGAAGGATGTTGTGGCTTGTAATGCTTTGCTGTCAAATATTTTAAAGAACGGTTTGGCTTGGAGAGTGATTGGGGTGTTGGGGGAAATGAAGAGGGAGGGGGTTCGGTTTAGAGAGTTTACATTGTGCTCTGTGCTTAAAGCTTGCGCCTTGTTGAAAGGGCTTAGGCAAGGTAAGCAGGTATATGATTGGTGATGGTGATGGGTCGTGATATGACTGTTTTAGGTACTGCTTTGATTGATTTTTACTGTGATGTGGGGTTTGTGGATGAAGCTTTGAATGTGTACAGGCATCTTGGTTCTTTGGGTGATGATGTGATGCGCAATTCTGTGGTTGCTGGATGTGTCAGGAATAGGAAATATAAGGAGGCATTTTGTGTGATGGCTTAAATGAGCCCTAATGCAGTTGCGCTCACCAGTGCTCTTGCTGCTTGTCTGAGAATTCGGATTTGTGGATTGGAAGGAAAATACATGGCAGGGCAGTGCGTTTTGAGTTCTTGTATGATACCCAGTTATGTAATTGTAATACTTTAAAGGCTGTAAGATTTAACTTCTACAATATTTTTATTCAAGCTTACTGAAATGTTCAGTTTGCAATTGACCGTATCCTTGTTTCTTTGACATTTGTTTATGTAGTTGTTTTTTTTATTCAAGGGGTAAAAAGTAGCCCCTTTGTCCCTTTTACAATTGTATATAAAAGTTCGGTTTGGTTATTAAGTCATGTCAATTGTTAACTGTGCGATGGATTATGCTTATAATGCTACGGATAATGATTACCGTGTTACGGATTATGATTACAATGTTTCAAATTATACATACGAATTATGTTTACCCTCTGTGATACACATTAACTTAACTATTATAACTTACGGATTATGATTTCAATGCTACGGATTATGATTTCAATGCTACGGATTATGATTACAATATTACGGATTATGATTTCAATGCTACGGATTATGATTACAATGTTACGGATTATAATGCACATGAATAAAATATGGTTTCAGGCTCATTTCATTTTGAATTAGAGCAGTTGAACAAAGCTGTAAGCATAAAACCAAGTAGAGAATTCATAATGATTATGTGTGCGATATAATCCGTAACACGGTAGTCATGTGAACTGTTAACTGTGATACGCATTATGCTTATAATGCTACAGATAATGATTACCATGTTACGGATTATGATTACAATGTTATGAATTATACATACGGATTATGTTTACCCTCTGTGATACACATTAACTTAACTATTATAACTTACGGATTATGATTTCAATACTACGGATTATGATTACAATGTTACAGATTATGGTCACAGTGCTACGGAACATGATTACAATGCTACAGATTATAATGCACATGAATAAAACATGGTTTCATGCTCTCTTACACATAATTCGTACTCTCTTACAAAATTGTTTAAACAGCTTTACAGGATGAACATTGTGAGTACAAGCTGGTTGAATAAATTCATAATGACTAGATAAAATTCAGATAGAACACGTTTGGTTGGGTCCCAAATTCTACTCGAAGTTCCACTAGGTTCTGCAAATTCCAAGTCGGAGGGTAAGGACCCAGTGAATCCATTCGAGTGCAAATTTCAGAAACCTTTCAGTGCTGTCCTATAGATGTTTCTGCAAAGAGGAATTGAACAGTGTTAATGCATTAAAGATCAAATTTGACAGCAAGAAACCAACAAGAGTGGCACATTACACTATAATAACTCTCGTCATGCTCAGGAAACTATTCATAACTATATCAATGCACACACAATTTTTGTTAACAAATCACAACCTCCAACATCATGTTCTACACTTTCAGGACACTGATATTCGCCTCAGAAGTCAGAACAACCAACTTGGAAATCAGGCTTTACATTTTCTTATCAGGAAAGTATCATCACTTCGCTCCAGTTGTTACAGGAAACTTAATCAATTTATGATAAATTAAAACCCAAAATCAACAACTTTCCCAAACTTATGCAGGAGCAATTTTTTATACAAGCCTTGACTATTACTAAGCTCCTTCACAACATGAGTTAATACAGATTACTGAGGTTCAAAGCAGGATATATATAAAATAACTACAATGTTTACTGGTTAATCACATATTTATCCAAGCCTCGACTGACTGAAAACACCATAACACAATCACAAAACGATACAAATAAATTCCAGCAAACAAAGACAGCTGTAAATACACCAACCTACCGATTGAGCGTGGTCGGATCATGCCTTTCCCAGAAAATAAAATACGCAGCTCGATACACTATGCTAAGCAACTTGATAAATGATGCTACGAATTATGCTACATAATTCGTTACGAATTTTGTCTCCAACCAAATCCATTGAGTCGATTAGCGTGTAACCCTGAAAATTGTAACATTACATACCGTAAACATGGCTTGCATGTGGGTCGGTGTCATCCATTGTGCGTATTTCCGACATCGATACTCGAGAATCGTCCGTCCGAGAGTAGTCGTCCGTCGCCGAGAAATCGTAAAGCTGGATCTACTAATTACCATTGTAAGAGGAAGGAGCGACAGATCGAGGCGGCGTCGGATGTCTTCGATAGATCGAGGCGGCGTCGGAGGTCTTCGATAGATCGAGGCGGCGCTGGAGGTCTTCGAATCAGTCGCCTGTGAATCGAACGAGAAATCACTAGGTCGTGGAATGAGGTTATGTGTTATATTTAGGGGACTAAAATGCCCCTAATACATATGTTAGTCGTGCGATTAACGTAAAATATGAATTAATTTGATATAATCCTGATCGTAGATTAATAAAAACGGAGGGCTGGTATTAATTCATATTTCTCAACATAAAGTCACTTCTCACCAGATCTTAACCCTCATAATTTAATACAAATTATTAAATCAAACGAGGTCCCAGAATTCCTCCGGAAAAATGTCACCACAATATCCTCACATATTCCTCGGAAAAATATTAATTTAATGTGCTCGGAATACCAATAGATATGCCTCGGAATTTCTTGGTCGGAATTTCGCCTGAATTTTATTTGCTGGAATTGTGCCGAATATTCTCCGGAATATCGCCGGAAGTTGTCCTTGCAATTGCACCGAAAGCAAAATTCAAGGGACGTTTAGAATTTTTGCCGCAATTTTTGACAATTCAGATATACTGACAACGAAATTCCGGCCAAAAATCTGCATGATCTTTTTTGTATTTGTTCAGTATAAACAAAACATAAATTTTTTGGAATAGATCGTGCCAAGGTAGAGAGAGAGAGAGAAAATTGTTGGTGACTTTTTTTTTAAATATAAAGATGATTACCCATCAATGGTGCTCTAACATCTGAATGCAGCCAATCTAAGTATGTATATTAAATACACACAGTCTCTATCATAATTAATTAATTTCCCTGAATATTTATTCAAACAATTCCAACAGGTAGATTACCAAGTGAATTTAGAAGTTGACAAAAGATAAACATAAACAACCATTCAATTAACAACTAATTAAATTAACGAAGTCAGGGTTGCCTATACAAAAGAACCGAATTGATCCTATTGGTCAAAACTAATGTAATGAGAAAAATACATCATTTTTTCTATTCACACTACTAGTCTACTACTATAACAATAATTATATGCAAGTTGCACAAACTCTACAATAAAACTCTTCAATAATAACTCTACAATTCCAGTCTACAATAACAATAATATGCAAGTTGCACAAACTCTTCAAGAAAATTTCAACATTACACAGGTCATTGTTATAAGTACAAACATCCTAGCTTCTCCAATTTCGATCATCAACGCCCTCCCACTCTACAATAACTTACTTTTCGATCTCATCAAAAGTACACACTAAACATGGATTTCTATCGCATGCGAGAAGAAGCTATCGGTTACTACGACAACTCATCTAGACAAGTTCAGAATCTAGTTCGTCAGTTCTTCGATTCAATGGACACCGATGGTGATGGTAGCGTGGACTTGGATGAGATCCATGACTTTCTTGAAGGCAGAACATTCCTCACCCGGTTCCTTGATGGTGAAGTATTTGATGCACTGGATGAGGATGAAGATGGGAGTTTGGACTTTTATGAGTTCATCACTTTGTTTTACATGATCTTCATGATGTTTGATTGCGACGAGTGTGGTGATCCCTTGGTTGGCCAGGAGCACCTTACTTGTGTTCTTTGCTTCACTTCAGCCAATGCAAATACCACCTATGATATTTGTGGATCTTGCTACCGTAGAGGTTATTTCAATCATCGTCACCACCCTCGTCACCTCGTAGATTATCGTGAATTCATTCTAGATGGTGGACAGAATAATCCGATGCATTTCGACCAAAGGCGACCTACACGTCAGGTCAGTCGTCAATGTGAGTTTGTATTGCTAATAGAACCCGTTATTACCTTAGATATTATAAAATTTCCCCAGCTGTCCATGTTGCCCACTTTAATTAGGGCATATGCAACAGTGAGGAGGAGCATCACCTCCTAACACAAGTGCTGAAGTAGCACTTGTGATAGTAACTCCTACCTAACTTTGTGCTTTGTTTGAAGAATGATGGAAGAAAGTGCTCGGTGAGGAGGTGTTTACTCTCTTCACCGATGTACATGGTCTTAGTCCTACTATTTCACAAATTTGATCATATGTTATTGTTTACAGTATACTAATAATTATTATTAATATATTAAGTTAAACTGCAAAGTTTTTTTTAAATTCACCTCACCGGTCTGATCATTTTAATTTGTCTATATTTATAAAATATTAAATTGATGTCCGACTCACACAGTTAGAAAGACGAAACACATCTGGTGGATATCATTCGGGAGGACCAATCTCTACTCGTGCCCCAGATCGGAGGAACTCAGTAAGTGATTTAGTTACTTTTTTTTAGTGAAGTGCTTATTTTAGTTACTTTGAGATCAATAATTATGTTTCTACACCTAAAAAGGGCCTAACATATTTAAAATGACTTAACGAAAAGGACTTGCCATATCATGCTAGCTCTTATATATCTGTGCGTGTGTCAGCCTTTTAGTACCGGCCTCCCTACACTTATTGATCTGCTTACTAAGGTCTCTAATAGTATAATTATCCATCCTTGAAGCCATATTAATCCTGAGGGGTAAAAAAAACATTAACTTACAACAATTTAGAGTTAATTTTGTCGTCTACCCTATTACTCCGATGCCAAAGTGGTCGTGAATTCGAATCCTGAGAGGATAAAAAAACCATATTAATTCGTGTATATATCAATTTGTAGTTTAGGGTTAATTTGTCGCCTGCCCTACTACTCATCATGTTGGTAATTGTAAATGGAATTGACAAATGAAAATGCTCAGTTATTGGTTGATAGGTGTTGACCTAGATTAAGTAATTAGGGTTTCTCATAATTGATTAGCAAAATTAGACGTTAATTCATTGTTTGAAAAGAAAATTTCCTATCGTCCTTAAGTGTGTAACTAAATTTAATGGCTGCTAGGGGTTTTTTTTCTTCACAATCTTTAGGATAAATTACAAAAACATGCCTTAGACTACCGTCTGATTTCAAATTAGGTACCGGACTTTTTCAATTTTCAATTTAGTGATTTTTGCATCAATTCACACATGTTTCATCCAGTTAATCATATCTCCAACCATGATAAAAAAAATTATTAACCATGTAACCAAATTCATAAGTTTTCGACCTTAACATTCCTCAAAAAAATCGAATTCGAAGACAAGATGTATGCAAATTGATACAAAAATCACTAAATTAAAAATTGAATAAATCCGGTACCTAAGTTGAAATCGGATGGTAGTCCAGACTATGTTTTTGTAATTTACTCTAATCTTTATACATAAAGAGTCTGTTTTGTAATTTGAAATATGCTTTTCTTTCCCTTCTTGGCTCCCCAACCTTAAGTATATAACATAAATGTATCAACCTATGCAGACGGGCGGAGATCGACGACGTGAGACATTTGGCAATATCGTTAATCTATTAGGTGGAGCGCAAACTGTTGTCGGACTTGCATCAGCAGCTGGTGCTTGCACCATTATGTGATCACCTCAATGTCGCATGTACTTATTATATGTGAACTGTGATTTCTACAGAATTACTATATATGCATAACCGTGTTGTTCATTTCCTGTAATCTCAAGTTGTGTGTCTGTTATCATCAAAAAGAAGAAGAAGTTGTGTCTGTTTGTTGACTTAGCTCGAAAAATCTGAAATTTGTCCATTTTACGCTTCAAAAATAATCAATATTTGAACTCTCTAGCTATAGTTTAAAAAAACGGAAATCATTTATAAGTGTATTTTTAATATATAAAAATGGAAATCATTTGTTATAAAAAAAAGATTGTGGACTTCAATGTTTTTGATTGTGGGTTTACATTTCATACAAATCAAACATTATATAAATATATTTTGTACATATTACATGAACACTTTTCAATCGGGTATACATGAATAAGAGGGAATCGAAATGCTAACCTCTTGACATAGCGTTAAAAGTTCAAGTCACTCGATCAAATTAATTAAATGTATCGGATAGTGCGTATTGTATGGTTATTGTGTAGATGCAAATTCTCCATACAAGGTACAACCTGGGGAACTATACATCAATTTTATATAGATCTAAATATTGAATAAGATAAGGGATAAAAAATGCATATCATGACGGTTTGATTATACATGAATATTGATTACATATTGAAGTTTGACGAAAGGGGTTTTAGTTGAGTTGACTTGAAATATTGACAGTATATTAAGATGTCAAGAATTCGACTCTTGCTTTTCATCCGGTCTCGACGTGGTGTCTATATATCCATGTATTCCTATACCTTGATCACAAGATCAAAATGAACACCTCTTCGTTTCATAAGCACAACAAATTATTTTTTTGAACAATTAAAAGTTCTTATTGTAAAATAAAAATGAAGGACATAAAATTTCACTTGAGTACGATTAGGGGCGGACGTACCTTTACATGAATGCGACTATGCGAGCATCTGTCCCCAATGAATTTGTCTAAATTTCTTTTAAGGTATGACTGATATGATCAATACCTAAATTAAATATTTGGGAGAAGTACAAAAAAAGGTCCTGAACTATCATTTTTTTCCCAATTTGAGGTCCGAACTACCATAATTTCCAATGGGGAGACAAAATAAAAAAATCTGTTAAAGTTAACAGTCAAAGTTAACCTCGTTAGTCAAATTACAATTAAATGTCATTTATTTTAATTTTATCTATGTATCTCTCATTCTATATTTTTAACTTTTAATTTTTTTTATTCTCTTTAAATTTCATATCACATATAAGTACTACATTTAAATTAATTGTTTAGGGTTTCATAATTTACCATTATATGTATGAATAAAAATAAACAATTACTTTTTATTGTAAAATTTTCAAGTTCTTTCCCTAAATTATGGGTGAGTATAATGTTTTAAATTTTCATAGTTTCACAATTGATCATAAAATATGTATGGATAAAAGATTCAATTATTATTTTTCTAACTCATGTTCATAAGAGTATTACTATAAAAAGAATATAAATTTATGGATGAATTGAAAGAATTTTTTTTAACTTTTTTCTACACATATTATGTGCTGAAAGGTCAACCTTTAAAAATTCAAAATATTATACTCACCCATCATATAAGGGAAACATCTTTAAAAAAATTCGAATATGAACCAAAATAATATATATTTAATTGTTATTCATACATGTTATATGGTAAATTATGTAACCCTAAATAATTAATTTAAATGTGGTACTCATTTGTCATATGAAATTTAAAAAGAATAATAAAATTAAAAGTTAAATATGTGGAATGAGAGATACATAGATAAAATTAAAGTAAATGATATTTAATTGTAATTTGACTAACGGGGTTAACTTTGATCGTTAACTTTAAAGATTTTTTGATTTTGCCCTCTCATTGAAAGTTATGATAGTTTGGACCTCAAATTGGAAAGTTGTGATAGTTCAGGGCCCAATTTTGTACTTTTCCCTAAATATTTTTATCCTTTGCTGCTGACCTGCTCCTACCGCTTCACAGCTTATTCCTTTTCTTCTGATCAATAATCTTCTCTTATTTGAAATCATACAAAAAGAGAAAAATCAATTTTGCAATTGCAAGGAATGTGGTCTGCTGTGCGTCGTCTGCTGTATTTCTATCGCTGGATTGCTGCAATTAGTCGTTTGATTCATAGTTATGTTTTTTTTATGTTATTAAAGTGAACTGTTCAATTAAACTTGTTTGAGCTGAATTCTCGTGGGCCTTTTTATTATATTTATTTATGTTTGAAATCTAGTTATCGTATTTAAGACTAGATTCAGATGGTGTTCGAACTCGACTCGAACACTTATCTAACAGTCATTAAAACAGAATAGTGCAAGCACACACGATATGATATTCAGTTCGGCAACAGCCTACTATGGGGCAGTGTTCCAGAAAACGCTAGGCGGGAATCGGGCGGACGGGTCCCGAAAAGATTAATCGGGGATAAATCGGTTTCGAATTTTTTAATATTTTAAAATATATAATTATATATACATTAATTAATATACAAACTTCTTCTTCCATATTCTCCAGAATGTAGACTTCTAATCAGTTCATGTCATCAAGCACATTGCAAAGAAATATGAACATTTAATCAAATCCAAATTATGAGAAATAAGAACCATGCAGCAGAAACAATACAAATTGAAGCAATGAAATCCAAATCTCTAGTTTCAATAAGTTAATTTTTAAAAATTAACAAATAAACCCTTCAAGTTTGACTATTGACATGTAGTTGACCATTCCGCCTAGAAATCGATTTAGACCGCCAGAAGCCGATTAAACCGCCCAGAAGCTGCCCGGGCGCCGCCTTATTATCGCCATCCGCCTAATTGAGAAAACGGAACGGGTACTAAAAAATGGCCGCTTAGGCGGTCTAAGCGGCCGTTTTTTAGAACACTGCTCTGGGGGGGCTTCGCACACCCTAAAGAGTAGCAAATCTTATTTGAAAAGTTTGGAGCTATAGATGGTCTTACACTTACACAACTCCTCGTTTGTAATCGCCTAGCCTCTAACACTTCCTCTTTCGGATTTGCAATCTCGGCTCTCTCTCGATCCCCTATGAGTAGGACGAGACTTCCTCCCAATCGACCTAGTCTTAGACCTCCCCGAAGTCTAGTCGCATTCTCTCGAAAGCGGGTCTTGATCACCGTGTGTGGGCGCTTGGTTGTTCAGCAAGACCAGTCTGATCAGCACACTGAACAGACTGCTTCTTTGCCGTTGATTCTCCGATGTATGAGGCCTTGTATTGTATAATATGTATTTAGACTAGTGTGGGACCGTTCCGAATTGAAAAATTGCCCGCACCGCACCGCAAATATGTGTTTGGTTAACCACACCGCTTTGGACAAAAACCAATTTATTAAAAATCGAACTGCAACCGAATATAGCGGTTCGGAAGCGGTGACCTATCTCAAACCACCCATTTTAAACCGCACCGCATATATAATTAAATAATTAGAAATTTAAAGTTATTATAAAAAATAACAAAAAAATAATTTAACGCCCAAGCCCAATTTAAAATTAAGTCGTAGGTCGTTTCTCTTTCTCTTCCTTGTTCGTTTTTCGTCACAGCTGCACAATAAAACTTCATTTTCCCCAAGCTGCCAAGCCACGAGAGTCTCGATCGTTATTGTTTGGTCGTATCTTCGTTCTTGAATTACTGAATCCGTAAGTTTTTTAGTTCAAAAATTAATTGAATTTTGATGGGCTCTTATGTAGATCTAGATATTGTTGTTTAGGGTTTTGATAATCCTCTATATTTTAGGTTACTTCCTGATATTTATGGTTTGTTATTTCTTGTTGATGGTTACTTAAGTTAGACATTCGTCTCTTTGCTGAATTTCATCATTGCGTTGACTCCTAACTCTGCTTTCAATCTCTTCGAGTTTTGACTTCAATTTATCTTTATAAAAATGAAGTCTCTACTCTCTACTGTGCAACTTCAATTTTTTTGTCAACTTTGAAAATTTGAACCAAACCGCACCCCACCACATATTTGGTTTTAATTTTTCAGGTACGGTTTGCAAATTTTACAAACCTGTTAATGTGGTGTGGGTGCAAGTTTACTCTTAAACCGCACCAAACCGCATCGCGCCCACCCCTAATTTGGACTATAAAAAAATTTGGGGCCTTTTTCTTGTAAGCTTGTAATCAGATTTTAATTGGGCCTAACGTAATGGCTTTAGAATATAAAAAAAGTAATGGTTTTAGTGGTCTTATGTTTTGCGCCAGGTCTGGGTAAGACTTGCCTTTAGGATTGTTTTTTTAAAATAAAAAATAAATTTTACTATGATAAGTAAGAAATGGACAAGCGCCAAACTCATGTCAGTGGATCCAGGGGAGTTCGAACCGTCGACTTACCGCTAGACCACTACCCATGATGCACCTTTAGGGTTTGTTAAAAAAATGAATTTCAAAAATTTCGAAAACTTCCTGTCACTAGTACTTTTCTCCAAAATATTGTCGACATTTTATCGAAATTATTCCGAGAGAATTCCGAAGGTAATCCGGGGACAGTGTCACAGTAGTTGTTTTTCCAAAATTCAACCGAAACAGCTACGGAAAAGTTCAGACAAATTTTGGGTGCATCCCTTTCTCCCCGGAATTACGCTGGAATCTTTCTGGAATGGGTATTCCACCAGATATTTGGCCGGAAAAAATAACAAAATGTAGTGAAATAAAGAATGGTTTACCTATAAATGAACCTTAAATTATTACGTGGTCAAAACTAATCTAATGCGAAAATGCATCTTTCTATTACACTACTATAAGAATAATGTGCAAGTTGCAAACATAATTTGTAAAATAAACTTCCGACCCTTCACAAAATAATGGAAAATTTTGTCCAAAACATAATTTTTGCATGTGGCTAGCTGTGCAAAATAAACTTCCGACCCTTTATGCAAGAGGTGTTGCTGGCAGGGGCGAATCCAGGATTTGAAAGTTACCAGGGTTGGACGAAATTTTTTTTTTGATGTAAGATGGCCACTAGAGGCTAACCCTCATGCCTTTTATCATACAAAAATCATAACTTATTAATAGAACTTCTAATTTATCCGATAAAAACTAGCTAAATTTTATACTTGGCTCATCTTAGCTAAACTAGCCACTCCACTGCCCACAGGTGCGACACATTGAAATTAACTACAACTAATGAATGAGATCACACACATTCATGAGATGACGATAAATGCAGAGACACAACATCAACAACATCATCAAATATGACACCATTCAAATCTAGACAATGATACAAACCACCAGTGAACAAAGAATTTACATAAGGGAGAAGCAATAACAACCACCAGTGAACAAAGACATCAATGATGGTTGCAGCAACAACCTGATTTTTGCAATGGGCAGCCCATAGTTATATTCTTTTACCACAGAGTCTTGAGATATGGAGAAGTACATGACATGTGATTCTTCATCATCAATAATAAGGCATGGGATACGTTATATTATTAAACAGAAAATGGCTATATCAAAATCACTGCATTCCAGCTTGAAATTCTGCTTCTGTCTTTGATGATCCCAATTCATATTATACTCCAGAGCAATTTGCTTTAACAGCTCGAGTCTTGCTTCAGGAGAATGAGCATTAACTGAGAGATTCTCAATAAGCTACAAACATAGGAAGTAAAAGCAAAATCCAAGATGAATATTCATGGCCTATTAATGCATGCACTGACAGGTATATGCAGTGAAAAAGAGTTCAAGTGCTATACTGATCTATTGACGCTAGTATCAGGGCGTAGCTCCGAGGCAGCCATCACAAATTCCTTCCCATATTTTGTACCAAACAAGTTTCTGACTTGCAAAAGATCTGCTAGATCGGAACATCTTGGAGCAGCAAAAACTATGCTTGCAATGGCCTCGCTCAACTCAGAATGTATCAAATCAAACTGCATATGCTCTGAAGTATAATAAACAATTATGGTGATCGATTACTCAAATCAAACTGCAAAAATTCTGGCAGAGCTTCGCCGACCAACGCAAGTATCAATTCATCAATTCTGGCAGAGCTTCGTCGACCAACGCAAGTATCAATTCATCAACTCAGTTAAGAGTACTCATGTCAATCATCAATTCATCATCGAAGCAATCAATAGGGGCCCTAGTGCTTCACGCTCACTAGTGGAAGTGAAATCTGCATCTACCATGTTGGCTAGACAATGAGAATAAGACCTCATCCAACTCATGTCGGGACTCATTATTTGCGCTCACTAGTGAAAGTAATTTTGTTCTTCCTCAGTGGTGAGACTTACCTTGGGAAATCTTGCTGTCAGGCTATTAGGACCATTGAGCATGACTGCTGGCCATCCATGCTCACTTCCCTCGGCTAAACAGATGAAGAAGGGTTTGTACTTCGAGGGTATTGTAATGGTGTTAAGAGTGGATCTATAACCCCAATCAACCAACATCACCACCACCCCCTCAAGTCCACATACTAATTTCCTGATCATTTTGACACCTTCCACAGATCCTCTGCCTACCTTTTAATAAGAAGACTATGGCTGGATTTATCAACAACAACAAAACCTAACACAACCCTCCCCATTGAAAGACCCTAAATCAGAATCGACTCATCTTCAGTTCGTCACAATCGCACCAACCCAACGGCTCAGACCATACGATTGAGTTCAAAGGCGGTACCTTATACATCCGCATCTGCTACTGGAGGTGTTTGAGTAAAGACGACATCGACGGCGATTCGGCGAAGAAGAGAGAACGGAAGCATAACTTACACACACACACACAAAAAGGGTCGATTTTTACCCGGGCTGCAGCCCGACCAGCCCACCAGCTGGATTCGCCGCTGGTTGCTGGTGCAAGCAAGAGTGGGAGAGACCAACGATCACGCATTTTTTTTCGCTGTTCGGAAATGAAAGTGCTTAACCCTTTGTTGAATGTTGTTGGATTCAGGGGCGGACCCTGGGGTGACAGCAAAAACAAATCGTATGCAGGGGCGAGCTCATCATCGCTCGGTCGAGTGAATTTTTGACTGATTTTGTTGAGAGGCGTGTGCTCGAACAAGCGGGATCAGTGCGGATCAGAGTTTCGTTCGAGGGGGGTCCCAAAATTTATTTTTCGAACAACAATGATATAGGTCGGATCCGGAAAAAAAAAGGTCCGCTAATGATCCGGCGATTTTTTTTCGAACAACAAGGTCCACTTATGATCAATCAACCTTCGGAAGCTCATAAAGATGTCATCCGATGTCCATTGAAGATGATCTACATATGGATCGAAAGCTAGTTGAATGTTCTATAACTTTCATGTTTAACTCAAGATGAAATTCGGAGGTTAAGCCGATAAAAATAGCGACCAAAGATAGGTGATTAATTGAAATTTTCCGAAATTGAGGGGTCCGAGCCAATCTTCTAAAGCTCATAGAGGCGTCATCCGGTATCCATTGAAGATGATCCATATATGTATAGAAATCAAATTGATTGCTCTACAACTTTCATGTTTAACTCAAGATGAAATTCGGAGGTTAAGCCGATAAAAATAGCGACCAAAGATAGATGATTAATTGAAATTTGCCGAAATTGAGGGGCCCGAGCCAATCTTCTAAAGCTCATAGAGGCGTCATCCGGTATCCGTTGAAAATGATCCATATATGTATAGAAATCTAATTGAATGCTCTACAACTTTCATGTTTAATTTAAGATGAAATTCGGAGGTTAAGCCGATAAAAATAGCGACCAAAGATAGATGATTAATTGAAATTTGCCGAAATTGAGGGGTCCGAACCAATCTTCTAAAGCTTATAGAGGCGTCATTCGATATCCGTTGAAGATGATCCATATATGTATAGAAATCTAATTGAATGCTCTACAACTTTCATGTTTAATTAAAGATGAAATTTGACTGTGAAGCTGATAAAAATAATCACCAAAGATGGATGATTGATCGAAATTAGCCAAAATCGAGGGACCTTCAAAAGCTCATAGATGTGTCATCCGGTGTCCGTTTGAGATGTTCTTTATATGGATAGAAAGCTAATTGAATGTTCTATAACTTTTATGTTTACTCTAAGATGAAATTCGAAGGTTAAGCTCACAAAAATAGTGACCGAAGATACATGTTTGATCAAAAATTTCAAAACATATATATAATTTTATATCTAAAATTTTTTTTTCCACCAACCCGGGGGTGACATTTCGCCTCTACCGGTTCCGCCCCTGGTTGGATTGCAAGGGCAGTGGTCCTCTTGGGACGAGTTATTACAGTGGAAAGTCACTTACAAATGGCGAAGCAAAGAAGAGAAGGTGGTGGTCTCGTTTATTGTAAATGCAACAACTTATGAAACTTGAAAAAATAGAAACGCTTTTATTTGGAGGGGAGCAGATGGACATCAACGCCATCAAAAGAAAAGTTCTTCGATCTCTAAAAAGATGAAGCTGATTACTACAAAGAGCTGTGCTACATGGAAAAGTCTCTCCAACAAATTTTGTCGCTTAATTTATCCTGACTGCTTACAATTTGTTGTAAATACTAGCCTATTCAGATTCACTTTTCTA
This sequence comes from Rhodiola kirilowii, assembly GCA_033675215.1. Taxonomy (NCBI): domain Eukaryota; kingdom Viridiplantae; phylum Streptophyta; class Magnoliopsida; order Saxifragales; family Crassulaceae; genus Rhodiola; species Rhodiola kirilowii. The sequence continues at coordinate 6,350,849 of CM066194.1, forward strand.
GCAAATCTTAGACTAAACAAGCACAGCACAATCAGAAAATCAGCAAAGAAAAGACAACGAAAAAACTGGAGACAGACACACCAGATTTATCCCGTGGTTCGGTCGAGGAGCGACCTAATCCACGTTGAGCTCACTGCGGCTCGGGTCTTTGCACTATGTTGGAAACGCCGGTGACACCAAACGGTCGAACGGACAGTTTGTGTACAGATCCTACGCTATTACAGAGCAGTACGCTCAATAGCATAAACTCGTTCTCAATCCGAGAACACAGAGACGACTAACGTTATTACAGGCCTCACAAGGACCAAATCGGCGTATACAAGCCACTCTACAGTTGTATCTACTCTACAGAACGAGTAGAACGCAGATCTGAACTTGGATCATCAAAGGACTCGCGGAAGATGAAGATCGGCTAGTGAGAAGATGAAGTTTCTATGTGTTGAGAGTAAACCCTAGGCTGCTCAAATGAAACTCACGCTGCTCTTCTTCTCTGAATAAGATGATTAAATATGTCCCATGTGGCACCGTTGGATCTTAATGTTAATCAACGGCTGATATGAGATAGGTCACGTGGGACACCACAAGCTTGTATTTTTCCTGATAACAAAGATGGGCCGGATGATGACTTTGGGCTGCTTATGGACAGCTTATAATCCAATAATCTCCACCTTAGAAGCTGACTTCCAGAACAGAAGAAAAACTCCACCAGAACATAACTCCACCCAAGCTAGAATAAACCAACTCCTTGTAGCAGAATACCAGCTTCAAAAAAACTTCATTCTTCGTCTTCTATAGTGCAAAGTAACCCGAGATACCCGCCTTTCATACGCTCATTGTACCTGCAATCATTCAATGCAGAGAAGTCTCAAGCAATGCTTGAACTTAAGGTTAGTAACGACTTTAGTCCCCATATCTGCTGGATTATCAGCAGTAGGAACTTTCAGCAATGTAACAGTTCCAGAATTCAGCAATTCCCTAATGTAATGGTATTTAACCTCAATATGTTTTGCACGTTCATGGTAAACGGGATTTTTAGACAAATGAATAGCAGACTGACTATCAGAATAAATCACAGCGTATTTATCAATCAGTTTCGCTTCAAATAACAATCCTTGTAACCATACAGCTTCTTTGCAAGCATCACAAATGGCAATATATTCAGATTCGGTAGTAGAAAGAGCAACAAGAGGTTGCAACTGAGATTTCCAGGATATACAATTTCTACCAAACATGAATACATACGCAGTATTAGATTTTCTAGAATCTCTATCACTTGCAAAATCAGCATCAACGTATCCAATTAAATCAGGCACATGCATTTTATTTCCATACACGAGGCCAACAGACAGTGTACTAGATATGTATGCAAGCACATATTTCAAAGCATGCCAATGTTCTAATCCGGGATTAGACATATATCTACTAAGCAATGAAACAGCATAAGACAGGTCAGGCCGGGTACTTATCATAGCATACATTATTGAACCAATAACATTTGCATATGGGACAGATTGCATTCTTATCAATTCAGATTCATTTTTAGGACATTGAGCCTTACTTAATAAAAAATGAGCAGCAATAGGTATTTGCACAAATTTACAAGACAGACTGTAAAACTTAGCAATCAGCTTCTCTAAATATGGTTTTTGATGCAATTTCAGCCATCTTTTATTTCTATCTCTATCAATATTTATGCCTAGAATTTTCTTAGCTTTACCCAAGTCTTTCATATCAAAAGCAGAGTTTAAATCAGACTTTAACTTGTTTATCTTATGCAAAGACTTAGAAATTAGCAGCATGTCATCAACATACAGCAATAAATAAACAGGGCAGTCATTTAGATCAGCAAAATAAAAGCAGCTATCAAAATTACTTCTCACAAAACCAATGCTCAAAACAAATGAATCATAACGTTTGTACCACTGCATAGGACTCTGTTTCAAACCATATAACGATTTATTGCTTGCAGACATAATCAGGATGCACAGAATCAACATATCCCTCAGGCTGCCTCAAATAAATCTCCTCATCTAAATCACCATGCAAAAATGCAGTCTTAACATCAAGTTGTTCTAATTCAAGATCAAAACAAGCAACCAAAGAAAGCATAATTCTGATGGTTTTAAATTTCACAACCGGAGAAAAAATTTCATGATAATCAATGCCTTCACGCTGAGCATACCCCTTAGCTACAAGCCTCGCTTTGTATCTAGGGGGATCAGACTCAGTGATTCCCTCTTTAATTCTCAGCAACCATTTATAATCAATGATTTTATGAGACTTGGGCTTTGGAACCAGCACCCAAGTCTTATTAACTTTCAAGGAATTCATTTCATCATTCATAGCAGCAAGCCATTTATTTCTATCTTTTGAACTTACGGCTTCTAAATAATTTTCAGGTTCAACATGCACAATTTCATTGGCAGCCAGCAATGCAGTAAACACCAAATCAGCATACGAGTAATTAGCATATCTGGGATTAGGCGTGGTTTCTCTTCTAGGTCTGTCACGGGCTAGTTGATAATTAGCAAGGTTTTCATTATTAGAGACGTCAAGGTGCTCGACATCAGACTCAGGGCCTTGGTTCTCACCATGATCCTCAGCCTCAGCACCTTGATTCTGATCAGAATCATGCTGATCAGATTGCTCAGGGGAAGGGACATTATCATTTTCAATTTCTATGGGTTGTGGAACATTAATAGCATTAACAGTTCTAGGTAAATTCGACTCCACCTCAAACTGAACACTAACAGGCTCATTATCATGCAAAGCAGATTCAGCAGACAATGATTTGTAAGGAAAAGCATTTTCATCAAAGATAACATCCCTACTTATTATAATCTTGATACCCTTTGATTTATAGTCCCACAACCTATACCCCTTTACCCCAAATTGATACCCCAAGAAAACACATGGAATAGACCTAGGATCAAGCTTGCCATCTTTGGTGTGTGCATAGGCAGCGCACCCAAAGACCCTTAAGTGTCCAAGATTAGGACTCCTGCCAGTCCAAATCTCAATGGGACACTTTAGTTCAAGCTTCATATTAGGGCACCTATTAACTAGATAAGTGGCAGTAGCCAAAGCTTCACCCCAAAACCCTTTTGGGAGTCCCGAAGTGAAGAGAAGGCCCCTGACCTTATCTAGCAAGGTCCTATTCATTCGCTCAGCAACTCCATTTTGCTGAGGGGATGCCCTAACAGTCCTATGCCTAACAATACCCTTGCTAGAACAGAAATTATCAAATTCAGCATTACAAAATTCAAGCCCATTGTCAGTTCTTAAAACTTTTAGACTTTTACCAGTTTGATTTTCCTCTAAAACCAACCATTCTTTAAATTTTGAAAATGTTTCATCTTTAGTTTTTAAAAGAAAGGTCCAAACATGCCGAGAAAAATCATCAACAATGCTGAGAAAGTATTTACAGCCACCATGAGAAACATATGATTCAGGCCCCCACAAATCAGAATGCACATACTCAAGCACAGACTTAGACAGATGCACACCATCACCAAAAGGCAGTCTATGTTGCTTAGCCATAACACAGCATTCACAAAATGGCAGATCAGAAATCACAGCTTTACCAAATAGACCTCTTTTATTTAAAGCTAGCATGCCATTGTAACTTATATGCCCTAACCTCAAATGCCATTTCACAGAATCAGAAACAGCAGCAGTTGCAGCAACAGCATTCACAGTTTTATCATCAAAACAGCCATCAAGCACATACAAACCATAATGTTTAGTACCAGTAAGAACGACTCGAGTACCCTTGGACACAATCAGCTTCCCATTATTAACCCTATATGAACATCCAGTGTCATCAAGAGTTCCTAATGAAATTAGGTTTCTTTTAAGATCAGGGACAAGCCTTACATTAGTCAAGGTTACATGCTTACCATTGTTCATTTTTAAATTGATTGACCCAATGCCAATAACCTGACAACTATTGCTGTCAGCCATGAAAACCCGCTCATGTGCTATCTCACTTAGTCCCTCAAACCAGCCGGCGTGAGGGCACATGTGAAAGGAGCACCCGCTGTCCAGAATCCACTGATCAGCACTAGACCGATCAGTGACACTCAAGACTTCAGGCTCTGCACCATCACATTTATTTGTGGTTGCAACATTGGTTTCATGGTTGGCATTCGTGTTGGTCCTATTCAGCCACTTATTACACTGTTTCCTCAGGTGACCGACATTACCACAATAGTAACATTTTCGAGTTTCTTTACCAGCACTATTATCATTACTAGGTTTGACATCTTTTCTTTTATCATTCTTAGGTCTGTTGCTCTTATTATTGTTGCTTTTAAATCTGTTGAAGTTATTACTAGAGGTTTTATGCTTGACAAACAGTCCAGAACCAGACCTACTTTTCTGATTCTTTAACTCAGACTCCCTAGTTCTCAAGGCAGAACACAACAGATCATATGCAGGCACAGTTCCAGTGTATTGAAATGCATCTTTAACTACTTGATACTGATCAGGCAAAGAATTCATTAATATCATCACAATACTAGTATCATCCAATGCAAACGGAGTATCATTCAGCAGCAAAGACATTTTTAGAAACTCATCCAAGTTCTCATCAATAGACTTAGAACTATCCATTTTAAAAGCAAACACCGAGGCTTTCAAATATGCTAGGTTAGGGGCATGCTTATTAGAGTAGAGGTCTCCTAACTTAGTCCAAAGAGCAGTAGGAGTTTTACAGGTGCTTACCTTCCTGAGCACTGAGTCAGCCAGGCTCAGAACCAGAAGGTTATACGCCTCATCCTCGATTTCAGATTTCTTCTTCTTTTGTTCTTCGCTCCATTTCTCAATTTTTTCTTCCAGTGCTATGGAGACTTTATAATGGCTCAGTAGGGCCTTCATCTTTATGCTCCATACTCCGAAATCAGATTTGCCATCGTAGGCACTGACTTCAATTCGACCAGCCATAAAGCCTCGCAAGAAAACACAAGAGAATATCAGTGAAGCGAAGAGTTCACAGATTACTCAAACAGAAAGTAATCTCACACACAAGAATGTGACTATCACTGTGCTTTATGGATCTTTAACCTTAGCTACTGATACCACTGTTGTAAATACTAGCCTATTCAGATTCACTTTTCTAGCAAATCTTAGACTAAACAAGCACAGCACAATCAGAAAATCAGCAAAGAAAAGACAACGAAAAAACTGGAGACAGACACACCAGATTTATCCCGTGGTTCGGTCGAGGAGCGACCTAATCCACGTTGAGCTCACTGCGGCTCGGGTCTTTGCACTATGTTGGAAACGCCGGTGACACCAAACGGTCGAACGGACAGTTTGTGTACAGATCCTACGCTATTACAGAGCAGTATGCTCAATAGCATAAACTCGTTCTCAATCCGAGAACACAGAGACGACTAACGCTATTACAGGCCTCACAAGGACCAAATCGGCGTATACAAGCCACTCTACAGTTGTATCTACTCTACAGAACGAGTAGAACGCAGATCTGAACTTGGATCATCAAAGGACTCGCGGAAGATGAAGATCGGCTAGTGAGAAGATGAAGTTTCTATGTGTTGAGAGTAAACCCTAGGCTGCTCAAATGAAACTCACGCTGCTCTTCTTCTCTGAATAAGGTGATTAAATATGTCCCATGTGGCACCGTTGGATCTGAATGTTAATCAACGGCTGATATGAGATAGGTCACGTGGGACACCACAAGCTTGTATTTTGCCTGATAACAAAGATGGGCCGGATGATGACTTTGGGCTGCTTATGGACAGCTTATAATCCAATACAATTTTTGTTTGTTTGGGTTCATAGCAGTTTTTGTTACCTTTTTCATAGGAGTTTCTACCTTGTAGCCTGTTGTTTGTGGTTGGTTGTTGTTGCTTTGTGGCAGGTTGTTGTTTTTGTGCCGCAGGTCCTTTGTGCAATTGGGGCAGCTGTTGTTTCTTTGTGGCAAGTGTTTTTTGTCCGGCAGGTCTTGTGTTTTGTCAGGTCTTTATAGTTGGGAGCTGCTCATGGCACCCCCCCATGACAAAAAATGGGTTGTGATTTTACCATTATGCCCTCATCTTTTCCTTTATTTACACTCACATGCCATTCATATTTAAATCATGTTTTTGATTCATTTAAATGATAATTAAAATTCAATTAAATGATAATAATATTATATATTAATTATACCATATTTATGTATTATTATTAATAATTTTACTTTTTTATTATTATAAAATTAGTGTTTTATTATTATAAAATTAGTGAGAGAGTAAGTAAATAAACAAAATTTCATTGTACTAAAATCTTATTTAGACATATTTTATTTATGAATTATATTTAAAAAATAGTTTAGGATGAATAATAATAATTTAATTGATTTTATTAATAATTGGTTGGGGAATCAAGAAAACATGTTAACATACTAAAAATAAATACATAAAAACATGTTAACATACCAACATTAATTTGGAATCAAGAAAACATGTTAACATACTAAAAATAAATACATAAAAAGTAGACATATCTAATCAATATTTCCTCCAAATTGTGCTCCTGGAGAGCCCGTGCTTATGATTTCGCGCCATAAATCAGTACGTGTCTTATATGAAGATGCCCATCCTTTAGATTCATACGATGAATGATCCCACCACCACATTGGTACAGGTGGCACCGGATGATAAGGGTGTAGAAAAAGTTGCACGAAGTGATTGCCTACGTGTCCGATAGCTATTTCCATACGCTCATTTTCTTTAACCGGAGGGGACCTTAATGGCAAATGGGTAAAACAACTCCAATTAGTTCCACCGAATGTATGAAGTACAATATTGTACCTTGATGCTATGACAGTTCCCAAAGTCATAGCCTTCATCCAATGCCTCTCAGGTGCCGGTGTCTCAAAATAATTTAGCAAAACTAATAGATTGTCTGCTGTACTGTTATCTGGGAAAATGACATCATATTGAGCCTTATTTTGCTGAATCTCATCAATAAGATCAAATCGTACTTGCATCCAACCCTCTTCTCCATATCCGATTAGTGCAGCTATCGCCCTAAATCCACAATGACCATCTGGTGCAACGTCAACAATGTCAGAAATATAGTGATGCATAACCACAGGTAATTGATTAATGTAGATATCATATGTACTCGGAACTCTAGAGTGGTCATTGGTTGATGTAGTACTACAAACCCCAGACCCCCTCTTATATCGGCCTCTCTTTGGAGATTTTACATTTTTCTGATTCACTCCAGATCCTGAAGTGGATATATCCACAAAAGAAGGCATGCGGCGTCTATTTCACGCGTCTTTGTCACTAGGTCGACCTTTACGCTCTATATTGTACGAAGGGACTCGAACAGTGCTTTGAGATGGATCTGCCATATCAAGAAACCGATCTATCATATGGTCCCTCATTTCTGGATTCATCTTATCTAATATCTCAACAACGTGGGATGTCTTATTTCGTTGAGATTCCTCAGGTCGGTTATATATGTGCATTGACAACCTCCTCCAATGAGCATGGATACTTATAATAGGAATTGGAATAGAATAGTGACGATAATATGCAAGATCATGCTTGCATGGCAGTCCATATATTTTTCTAATTGCACAGTTACAATTGCCCACTGATTGGTATGACATATCATCAACACATTTCAGCTCGTCAGAAATAATCTCCATTGCCTCTAGCGATATGTGACACCTCACCTCACTGAAAAAATTATCATGTAAATGTGCATGGCGCGGAATGTGGAGAGATGTCTCAAAAGATTTTTGAATATCTCCGAATTGATTTGTCAACATCTTGTGTATTTTATCAAATGATGTATCTAGGGACGACATAGTATCTCCCAAATACATTTTCAATCTCGCATGTGCCCCTTCCGCTCTGAAATTATACGATATTATTTATAATAAAATAAAATTAATATTCAAAATAATAATTTACTAGATTATGTATTATAATTGACTAGATTCATAATTTATGTATTATATATGTTGAATATAAAGTAATTTTTGTTTAATCAATAATGTACTCATAATTAAAAAAAATATGTGTTATACATTAGTTTGAATTAATGATAGTATTTCATTAATTATAATATATTTTTTATTAATTTTATTTTCTAAATACTTTAAATAAATAATTCTAATTATATTGTTATTTTAATTAAATAATATTTATATATTTAATTGATATAATAATTGAGTTATGGATAAGGGTGGAGTAGGGTGGGGGTAAATTTGTAATTTCGGATGGACCCCACAGAGGGGTGTGTGTTAGTGGCGGGTGCCATGAGCAATACCCTTATAGTTCTTGTAGTGTTCTGCTCGATCTTGTATTGACGTCCCTCCTTTTTGAATAGAAGCACCCTCTTTTCAAAAAAAAAATGTGCAAGTTGCAAACTCTTAGCATCCCCTTGCAAAAAGAGTTGACAAACTTGAGACAACAACAATAAATGCGGTGAATATTTATATAGACCCCTGAGAAAGGCCAAGCCTTTCCTCTCTGCTGGAAAATTTCAACATTAATACATGATGAGACAATCAGCTACACAAATAAAAGCTGATCAATGCTATGAGTACAAACATTCTAGCTTCTCCAATTTCGATCATCACGCCCTCCCATTCCTACTTACTTTTGATCATCAAAATATACACTAAATATGGATTTCCATTTCATGCGAAAAGAAGCTATCATTTGCTACGAAAACTCATCTGGACAAGTCCAAGATCTAGTTCAAGAGTTCTTTGATTCAATGGACTACAACGGTGATGGTAGTTAGCGTTGGCTTTGATGCGAGATTTTATTTTGTAAGAAAGTATTTTATTTATTGAAAATGAGAAAACGCAACAAAATACAAGAAATCAAGACCAAACGAAATTTGAGTCTTTATTTTTGGGACACGAACGGACTGAGGACCGGGATCCTTTCTTTTTCCGATGACGTGTTCTTGACTTTGGGGAGGGATCGACATAATCAACCTGGATGCGAGGCTCAGTAGCACTATTAGGAATCACTTCTTGAGCTACAAACTCTTTTTCAGGATCCTCTATTGGAAAACTCGAATCTTCCTTCCGGACATAACCTTGATCCTTAGCATAATTATCCAATTCTTCCATGTCTTGGAAAGATTTACCGCCAAGTTCTTTACAGTAAAGACGACCATCCTCGCCTTCGAAACTATTCAAGGTCATAAAATCATCAACCTCATCATCCTCAGCTTCAGCTTCATACTTAGCCTCAACCTCAGCCTCAGCGTCAGCTTCGTCCTCAGTCTCAGCGTCAGCTTCGTCCTCAGCCTCCTCCTCAGCTTCGTCCTCGTCCTCAGCTTCGTCTTCATCCTCATCCTCATCCTCATCCTCATCCTCATCCTCAGCCTCAGCCTCAGCCTCAGCCTCAGCCTCAGCCTCAGCCTCAGCCTCAGCCTCAGCCTCAGCCTCAGCCTTTCCATTTTCGTAAGTGATGGCTGACTTTTCTTTCACAGCTAAGGGCTCATCATGGACAATTTTAACTGCTCCTTTCTGAGATTCAGCCACTCTTGCCCTTTGTTTCTTTTTGACCTCAGTCCAACCATCACCACTGGGCCCATTTCTATTCTCCTTCTGAACCTTGGATTGGAAGAGATGTGTCAGTATGCTTGTTGGTTATTATTAATTGGAACCTCCTTCGGAGTTTGATTGTCAACTCTAGTCCTTGCTTCCTCAGGTTCATTGGCCTCTGTTCCATGCCTTTCTTTTCTAAATTCGGCCAGCATATGTCCATGCTTCTTGCAATGAGAGCAATAGTATTGATTTCCTTCCACTTCAATATGCTGCCAGAAGCTCCTACCCTCATAAAGATTGATCTTCACTTCTTCTGGAATGGCCTTTGACACATCCACCTCCACACAAGTTCGTGCATATTTGAGGGAGGCACAAGCCTTGGTTCTTTCATCCACATCGAGAAAGTGTCCGAAAGAGTTGACAATGGCAGCCACAAAATTTTTAGTGAAGAAGGCAGGATGCAACCCCGACAATCTCACCCATTTTGTGGTGGTCAAGGGTTATAATCAGGAGAGTATCGAAATAGACGGAACATCGCATGACCCACTTTTTTTACCGGAGATGTGAGGGCAATAGTCGCATCCTCCTCCGAGTCGAGGATGATCATGATGTGCCTTCCATCCCAGATATCGCTAACTGTAGCTCTCCCCTTGATATCCCAGTTCGCTTGAAAAACCTTGCGAATCTCCATGATTGATGGACGACCAAAAGTGAATTTGGCAATAAGAGAGTATCGAAAGAGAGCCGCTCCGGCGTCAAACTCGACGCTCGTAAAAGGGATAGATGGCTTACCATCTACAACTCCGTATTGTCTGGACGGCAGCTCCATCGGTTGAAAGCGTGGCCTGAGTCTAGACTGAGAAACAACACTTGCGACCAAGACAGGAAGTTCATGATGGTCCACCCTACCAGCGTGCTCAGCCGATTTTGATGCCCAAAAGATTCGATTTTGAGCCTGGATTGCTTCACCATCTCTTGCCCCCATCACTGTACCAGCAGGGACCTTGACGCTGAGAGGTCCTGAGCAAGTTCCTGCCTTCGTTTTGGGCGCAGATGAGAATGAAAGGCCAGTGGCCGTCCATGCTTTGTCTGACGGTGGTCCGTCAGCTGCCTTCGCTTGAGATGAGCGTAGCGTGGCCATGAGGCCACCGGAGACCGGCGAGGGAAAAGCGGTGCCTGTAGTCGCCATCTGAATTCAAGATGTTGACCTCAAATCTAAATTCGATGATGGAAATTGAGCGGAAACTACTGAAAGGATTTGGATCTGGATTCTCAGATCTAGATTTGGATTAGAGAAGAGAAAAGGAAAAGAGGGGCGCGTGTCCTTCTCTCATCCCTCGAAATTATTCAAGCGATAGTATTCAAAACGTTCCTCACCCGGTTCCTTGATGGTAAAGTGTTTGAAGCACTATATGAGAATGAGCTATGCAGCACGGAAACCTCGAAACGGAAAACGCAAGAAACCGTAAAATCGAAACTCTAAAATAAGGAAAAAAGAAACCGTCGGAAACCGCTGTATTAAATATATAAATAAATTTATAATTTTTTAAAATAATCAAATTTTAGTTTTCAATAATTCAATTTATCATTTAAATTCATTTTTCCAAAATAAAATGCAAAATTAGGTTTTTAGAGGTTTCCAGAGGTTTCTTGCCATGTCCTAGAAGTTTTCGATTCGTTGACCGTTTCTGAAACCTCAAGAAACGGTCAACTAAGGTTTCTTGAGGTTTCCAGGTTTCCGACACTGGTACCTCACCCATGTAGAGGTTTCCGTGCTACATAGGGATGAAGATGGGAGTCTGGATTTCTATGAGTTCATCACTTTGTTTTATATAATCTTAATGATGTTCAAGTGCGATGAGTGCGGTGATCCCTTGGTGGGGCAGCAGCACGTTACATGTACTGTTAATTGTTTGCTTCACTTCAGCCAATGTGAATAACACCTATGGTATTTGTGGATCTTGCAACCGTAGAGATTATTACAATCTCATTACCACCACCCAGTAGGCGAACATGAATATGATTACTCTGGAGGACCAATCAAATCCCCTCTTGCCCGCAACCAGGGATGGAGCCAGGATTGAAATCTATATATGGCTAAATTTTTTTGTGAGGTTTGAATCTTAATAAAAGGCTCATTATCTCCCCTCTTTCATCTTCCGGCGACCGCATTTAACTTTCAATTTCGTTGAATTTCTTCCGACGACCGCATTTAACTTTTAGGAACGAGTGAAATGATTCATTAAAAAATTGCTTTGAGCCAATGTTATTAAGGTTAAACTCTATATCTCTAATTGCATCTTAAAAACATTTGATATATATAATTTGTTTTTTTTATCTTAGCCAAATCAACTAGGGCTTGAGCCCAATGAAAAAGGGGCTGGAGCCCAATGAAAAAGGGGCTTGAGCCCAATGAGCAGTTTTTCGGGAGAAGAAGCCAGAGATTTTAGAGACAACAACAACACGAAGATCAGATCCTCACTTGTTCTTAGGTCTCCATATTGGTTCTAGATTTCTAAATTCACTTTTCCATATGGGTTTCTGCACTTCTATTATTGATTTTGTTTGTAAACCCACCATGAGTGAGTAGTGACCTTGGTTGGGGATCCATGGATCCCCTAGATATGTTTGTGACATTGTAAATACTATGGATGCTATTGATGAATGATTTGCACATGATTCTTCTTCATTTGAACTTAATGTTTCGGATTGCCTATAAGGTGTTTGTGAGAAGTCCTCAATAGGAATTCTGCTTGATTTCGTGTTTGATGTAGCTAACGTTGAAAAGCATGATTTCAAATGAACTAAATGAAGAAGCATTAGGGTTTTTGAGTTACATGGCGACTTTCTAATCCTAATGAGAATGGCTTGAACTTAACAAGAACATGATTATCTAGTCAATAAAGCGCGAGTGTGAGGCTAGATATTCATATTCTATAGTGCCAATAAAGCGCGAGTGTGAGGTACTATGCGAGATGTAACCTCTTTGTACTAAGTTGTAGCGCGAGTTGAACTTAGTATTAATGTTGAATGAGCTAAATTCTAAGCATGTGCATGTGATTTCGTCATCGATGTCCCATTTTACTGTCACAATAATTGTCTAGGTGGAGAAATAGATCCCTAGTCATCTTCAATTGATTGTCTACCATTTTTAGTATTTCAAACCTCTATTTTGGATAGTAAACTCTACTATCATCCTCTTAGAGGAACAAAACCCCCCTCCCAACCATAGACATTCTAAGTAAATTGTTAGCATTATTGGTTTAATCACCTATCCTTTGGGTACGACCTCGGATCACCCGAGTCTTTACAAATGTTTTGATCACAGTGACTAGCATAAGTGTTTGATTCTTATTGAATATTTCTGCTATATTTGCAATCGATCAACGCATCGTTATCTTCTTTGAGCAGTAAGAGATATATTCATTTTCTTAGGGTTTGAGTGGTGGAAAGGCTCCAGCAGCGGTTACATCTCTTCTCTTTGGTTCAGCCATCAATGCTGAGTTTTTCCGGTGTTTTCTCACAATCTGAGTTCTTTAGTTGTTATCTCAATCATCTACTTCGATCAGTGTTTAGATCTGAAGTTGTAGTGATTATATTGCACTCGGTTGAAGCCTTGTAAGACCAGTTCGGTCTGAGTGTGTCGCCTAGTTTGTGTGCGACTGTAATAAGCTAGATTTACAGTTTTGTTGAGAGATACACTAAGTGTGTGAGGAAGCTGTAACCGAAGGTTCTTTCGGGCGAGCAGGATTCTGTTCATCATCAGGAAGTATAATACAACCGAGCTAGTGACGGCTCAATGTGGATTAAGCCTAGGTCTCTTTTGAGGTCTAGGGGAACCACGTGAAAAAAATGGTGTGTTTTCACTGTTTGTGTGTTCTTATTTTACTGTGTACTCGTCTATTGCATATCTTCTCCGATCTGTAGTTGTAGCGAGTAGTATCACCAGTAGTAGAATACAACAAGTGGTATCAGAGCTAGTTTAGATCCGGCCTGGATTTGTTTAGATCTAAGTTTGAGTTTTGTTTAACGATTTATAAACTATTCCTGACCATTTCTTGTGTTTTCTTGCATGAAAATGGCAACTCGGATGGAAGTCACTGCATTCGACGGCAAGGCTGATTTTGGAGTATGGAAACTCAAAATCAAAGCCTTGATGTCCCACCACAAAATCGGTATAGCACTGGAGAAAGAAGAAAAGTGGAGTGCTGAACAGAAAGTACGAAAGGAGACAATAAACGAAGAGGCGTTCAATCTGCTGATCTTGAATCTCGTTGATTCAGTGACAGGAAGGTAAGTCAGTGTAAGACTCCTCTTGAAATTATGAATACTTTGGATGCTGCATATGCAAATAAAACTGCTGCGAATCTACCTTACTTGAAATCATCATTGTTTGCGTTTAAAATGTCTGCTGCTAAGTCTGTTGATGATAATCTAGATGATTTCTTGAAAATGACTATGTTATTGTCTGGTACACTGCATGATGTTGATGAAGTTAGTAAGGTTATGATATTGATGAATGCGTTGCCTGATAGTTACCGAGTTGTGAAAGATGCGTTTCAATATACTGGCACTGTTCCTAGTTATGAGTTATTCTGCTCTGCTCTTAGGACTAGAGAATTTGAACTGAAAATGTCTAAGTCTAATTCTGCCTCTAGTCTTTATGTAAAGCATAAATCAAACCATGATAGGTCTAATAAACCTAAGTCTGTCCAGCATGCAAACAATTCTAATTTTGATAACGACAAGAGTCAAAAGAATCTGCATGCATCTTGGAAATGTTTTCACTGTGGGAAGTTAGGTCATATTAAGAAAATTGTAAAAGTTGGCTTAATAGACCCAAAACTAATCCGGTAGAAACTAACATTGCTTCTGCTGTTCCACATGATTATGCTGAAGTATTGAATGTTAGTACTTCTAAATGTGATAAATTGTGGATTCTTGATTCTGGTTGCACTTATCACATGTGTCCCCTTAGGGATTTGTTTGCTGATTATGCTGAGATTGATCATGAAAAAGTGTATATGGGTGATAATAATGCTTGCAGTGTTGTAGGAATAGGTACTGTTAAACTATTTATACCTGCTGGTAACAATGTTATTTTGACTAAAGTTAGACATGTGCCTAATCTGAAATGTAATCTGATTTCTCTTGGTATGCTTGATGATTGTGGTTGTGAATACCATGCTGAGGGTGGGAAATTGACTGTGTATAGAAACAAAAAGCCTATTTTGTTTGGTACAAAAATGCATGGTTTGTATGTGATTGATAACTGTGTATGCAATAGTGTGATATCTTCTGCCTTGATTGTTGCCCATGAAATTGCTATTACTGAACCTGTGACTTGTCTTGATGCTATTAGTTGCAAAGATAAGGATAAATGGCACGCTGCAATGCTTGATGAAATGAATTCTTTGTATACTAATAAAATGTGGGATTTGGTTAAGAAACCCGAGGGTAAGAAGCTGGTTCAGTGTAAATGATTGTATACATTAAAAGAAGGGAAATCTGATCATAATCTACCTAAGCATAAGGCCAGATTAGTAGCTAAGGGTTTCACACAGAAAAAAGACATAGATTTTCATGAAATATTTGCACTTGTTGTTAAGTTTAAAACTGTCAGAGTGATGTTGTCTTTTGTTGCATGTTTTGATCTAGAACTTGAACAATTAGATGGTAAAACTGTTTTTCTTCATGGTGAATTGAATGAAGATATTTATATGCAGCAGTCTAAAGGTTTTGTGAATGATAAACTGCCTGAACATGTTTGTTTGCTCAAAAAGTCATTGTATGGTTTGAAGCAGAGTCCTAGGAATTGGTATAAATGATTTGATGATTTTGTGCTAAGTATTGGTTTTACTAGAAGCATTTATGATAGCTGTATGTATCTTTCTTCCACTGATTCTGAACCTGTCTATATTCAGCTGTATGTGGATGATATGCTTTTGATTAGTAAGTCCATGGTAAAAATTAAAGAGTTAAAGTTGAAACTGAACTCTGAATTTAATATGAAAGACTTTGGACCTGCTAAGAAAATTTTAGGCATGGTTATTGAAAGGAATAGAAAGAAACAGTGGCTGAAAATACACCAAAGACCATACTTAGAAAAAGTTGTGAAAAAGTTTGGAAATTTGAATTGCAAATCTGTTTCTATGCCTCTTGCTGGTCATTTTGTCTTGAGTAAAAAATAGTGCCATAAATCAAGATCTAAATTGATTAAGATGGATGGTGTTCCGTATGCAAATGCTATTGGTTCTTTGATGTATGCAATGATTAGTACTAGACCTGATTTATCGTATGCTATTTCACTGTTGAGTAGATATATGTCAAACCCTGGTTTGGAACATTAGACTGCTCTGAAATATGTGATTGCATATGTTAATAGTACTCTTGATATTGGTTTGTGTTATGAGAATAGAATGCCTTCTACGAAAATTATTAGTTATGTTGATGCTGATTTTGCATCTAATAGAGATTCTAGGAAGTCTACCACTGCCTATTATTTCACTTTAAGTAGAAACTGCATTTCTTGGAAATCTCAGTTACAACCATTAGTTGCATTGTCTACAACTGAGTCTGATTATGTTGCGATATGTGATGCCTGTAAAGAATCAGTTTGGCTTGCTGGTTTGTTGCGTGAAATTAAACTCTGGTGTGCCTGTTATTTACTCGGATAGTCAATCTGCAATTCATCTGTAGATCACAATATTTCGTATCAAATACAAAATAATGTTTTACAAATGATTTATGCTTGAAGCAGAAGTTGTGTTCGTAATCTCAAATGCTGCTCTGATTCTACTGTATTGCTTGCTTCGGTCTACTCAGCTTGATGTGTGTGGATGAAGGCGTAGTGCAATGTGTCTTGCGTAGCGAGGGTCTTGATGACTTGATCTCACATGCGCAGCGAAGTAAAGGTCACGGGGACTTGGTCTCACGTGCTTGCGCTGCGGATGAATGCTCTAGTAGACGACGTTGGGATGCTTAGGCAGGCAGCACGTACTTGTTGGTTGCTGGCGGCTGACGCTTTCTTTGAGAGCACTCTTCTCTCTGTTTTCTTCTCAAATTTCAGAATGCCCCTTCTTTGTGAAGTGAAGTGCTCTATTTATAGAGTTCACTAGTGGGCTTGAGATTGGGCCCGTGCTTTGGGTTGAGTCCAACTCATGGACCGGGTTTGTAGATTTGACCCAAATATCCCTTGTGGGCCAGCCCATTTATACTTAAATAACCTTGATTTGGTCCTTAAACTTTTAGTGCCTACAAATTGCCCCCTCATGAACATGTTGTGCGACACAATTTGAGTGTCTCAGCGCGACGTGATCGTGAGTGATTGACTTGAGAGTTTTGTGAATGTCGAACTTGTCGTAAGAGCTTCCACATAAATTTTTTTGAGTCACCATGTCGTTCTCCAACTTGACGGTTGACTTGAGATTATGTGAATATCCAACTTATCGTGAGGGGTTCACTCTTTCTTCGTGTTTGTCATCTGTAGTTTTCCAACTTGGCGAATGACATCTTTACGAACTTCAAATGAGAAATTTTTTATCTTCTATTGATCCCTTCCTTTTTACGAGTTGAAACTGAAAAGAGATAATTTCAAATTTTCTTCAGCTTTCTCTTTCTAAATGAAGCGGCTTGCCATATTTGATCCTTTCCAACGTTGCATAACCAGGATAAAGATAATACTGAGCGTTTGGAAATTACTGGTGTGGGTGATCCATCTGGAAGAAGCCTAAGCATTGGTGGCTGTTGCTGCCAAAAAAACATGTCAGAGCCGTGACCAGCAACTGCGGCTCATGAATAGTATTTTCGGGTCGTGAACAGTAACTTCGGGCCATGAACAGTAATTCCGGGATGAACAGTAACTTCGGGTCGTGAACAGTGTTTCGGGAAAATTCCTAATTCCATGTGTGGCGGTTCTGGAATCTTCTAGAATGACTTGCCAACTAAGTTAACTTGAAGATAAAGCAAAGTCGGTTAGATGAGATTAGGAAACCTTTCCTCAATCTAATTGGTTTGACCAACTTTTAGGGAGGATTCCTTAGGAAACTGCCTATGTGGACCGACTTTTGGGCAGAATCCTTAGGAATCAGCCAGACCTAATCCCCTCTATAAATAGAGCCTCAGGTCAAGAGTTCAAGGCATCCTAAAACCGAGAGCCTCACTCCTCTGATCACCTCTAAAAGGCCTAGCCCTCTGCCGCCCTCTTTGAAAGCTGAAAGCTTGTGACCACAACAGGTACAAACACCTCCCTACATTCCTCGTATCCATGTTTTCTCACCTTTGGCGATCGACAACTTCGTTCTTTTTTACATACTCACTTTTTTTGTAGGCTTTGAATTCTAACGACCAATTCCCATTGTTCTTTGTCTAGTTGAGTACTTCACTTTTTTGCTTCGGGTTGGTTTCACCACTTTGGCTGAATTTTCTTTCTTTGAGCTTTGCTCCTTTGATGAGAATTTGCATGTCCATTTTTTCTTCACTTTTGGGAGGTCCAATCATCGCCTGAGAGCATATGGAAATACCTCCCTGCTCTTTCTCATCCTTGGCTTTTTCGCGCGGGTCAAGATGAGGGTCGCTCATCTCTTTTCCCGGTTACTTTGGACTAGAGAATGGATGGTTTGATTCCCGTCCCGCCTCTTGCATAGACGCTGAATGGCGGAGTCCACTCTTCACCAATAAGCCCGAAGTGCTAGCCTCCACAATCTTCACATAACCATAAAGTAAGGATCCGGTCCCTTGAGTGCTTGTCAAGCCTCTCTAGGGCATTTCTTTCAACTCCACATCCTACATTTATCTTGGCACACAAAGACAAGTAGAAAGTTAAATACACATGTGCTTACACAATTAAGATTTCACAAGGAAATGCATGAATCGGATTTATCTAATTTCACATCATGAAAGTTTGTATTTTCAAAAAGTGTTGACTACTAGGTGCAATAACTACCCCCACACTTTTGAACGAAACCATTCCTCTCGGAACGACTTAGTTCAAAACACAAAAAAATAATTTTAACAATGGAAAGGAAATGACATGAAGAGTAAGGAACGAAGAGAACTCCCTTTATGGTGTCGTTGCTAAGTCAAGGCCATAGGAGCAAACAACAAGGCCGGGTGATGGACCAAAGTTATACGAGTCAGAAACACAGTAAAACCCCCTTAATTAGACTGTTTGTCTATCTAACGTCTACGTGTTAGTCTCGATATATTTTCACAGGGCATTTTAGAGATTGAAGTGAAAACACGCTAAGGAGAGGATTTTAAGCTGAAAAGATAACAAGAGTCAATCCAAGGTCAAGATCATATACCGACTGAAGAAATATCAAGGATCCTGACGTTGAATTGACCATAACAAATTAATTAGAAGAATCAGGAGTGGAGTCAAGACAGCCCGGAGAAGAAACACATTGACAGTTTTGTGAAAAGACTGCACAAAACTGTACAAATCTCACAGTGGACAAGGATGACCGGCCACTTGAAGAAGTGGTGGCCAAGGGAGGAGCTCCTCCTCCTTGGCCACCGCCTACCGGCGGCTCTTGGTGGTGGTGACCGGCGGCTTTTGGAGCTCCTCCACATGTCACCACCACCTTCCTCCTCCTCAACCACTCCTCTTCCTCCATGTGTGGCCATCTCCTCCATCCATTTTCTCCTCCAATCAAAATGCAACACTTACCACCCATCTCCACAACCCATCTCCTCCCCTTTGGGCTATAAAAGGAGGAGCTCCTCCTCCTCATTTCACACACCTCAACTCAAATTCACTTCTCTCTCTAGAAGTTGTAATATTTGTAATGTTGTAATTTTGCTTTGGAAATAAAGGAAAGCTCCCTTGGCGCTTCAACGGTTGTAAGTTTCTCTTAGTATTTATTTATTTAACTGTTGTCTTTAATTTCCTTAGTATAATGTTTAGCGCGATGAATAGTAGCTAAACTAGTAGTTCGGTCTAAGGGGCGCACTTGTATTATAAAATGTTTTAAGACTATTAACTTAGTGTCTAGTCTAAGTATTCAAAACTTATTCTATGTGCCATATATTAAGTCAGAACGTCCATGGTTGAGGGGACGCTTGGAATGGCAAAGCTCACCATGGGGGTTCGTAAACTTGTACGGATAAGTGGATGCTTGGAATGGCAAAGCTTATCTGAGAAGTTTGACTCATCCTAAACACCATTTGGTTGATCGGGAATGATTGATCAAATGGATGCACATAGGCTAATATAACCGGGAATGGAGTATTAGTCTAAATAGAATAAGTGTTCTACGTCCTTGGAATAGGCTAGACAGTGTACGCAAATCGAGTGCTTGGAATGACCTTGATACACCGTTTGAATACTTAGGAGAGTCACTAAAGGTCAATGATAAACAGGATATAATACAAGTCCCCTGAAACTGAACATTTCTCTTAATCATTAAAATAGTAATTTACTTTCCAGTATTAAAATCAACTAACCAACCAATCAATCAATCAAAATAGCTGGTAGCTTTAAAACCAACCAACCGACATTAAACACGCTCCCACGCTGCGTAATCCCCCCGAAGAACAATTATTCCCCTAGTTCCCTTGGGTTCGACCCCTACTTACCAAGTACTACCCAGTAGTATAGTTGCGAGTAGCGGACTATTATAAATTTATTTGCACAATCGCTTTGACGACAAGCGGTTCTGTCAAATTGGCGCCGTTGCCGGGGAACTAGTCATCGGATAACTGTTCTTTGAACCATTACGCGCTTCAAAACAACCATGTCTCGCGAAGAAAGTCACCATGACTTCCAGGATGACGAAGAAATAAACCTGTACGATCAGAATGATGAGGTACAGTTTCCATTCGTCGACGATCCGGAACAACTCATCAGAAACAGAAGAGCTCGTGATAGGGAAGCAGTCAGAAGAAACCAAGAATTACTCGAGGACCGAAATGCAGCTGGTCCAGTACAACCTCCTATCCATCCCCCACGACCACAACCTCAACCTCGATACATGCCAAGGAGAGAACCCGCTTTCGACGACTACTACGGAGATAACTACTACCGTGAACCGACGATGGGCGAGTTAAATTCCCCTAATTTCGAGACACAGCCGTGGTGTATCTATGAGAGCCCTGAATTAGAAACTATAACCATCAACGCATCAGTGGCACACAACCTGCCAAAATTCTCAGGATCTCAAGGAGAATCTGCGGCAACTCAACTCCAACGCCTACATGGCATTTGCCAGAATCTAAAGCCCAACCGAGTGAATATGGACGACTTCAAGTTAAAAGCGGTCTATTTTTCCCTCACTGACTCGGCAAGCGACTGGTTCCTTTCATTGCCTTCCGGAAGCATTCGAACATGGGTTCAGATGCAGAAGAAGTTCTTAGACAAATACTATCCGGCTGGAAGAGCAATACAAGTAAGGAAGCAACTACAAGAAATCAAACAAGGTCCCAATGAAACCATGTACGATTACCTGGAAAAGTTCAATCACCTAGAAAGGAGCTGCTGTACCCTTGGACTGCCCGAGAAACTCGTCATCGAGTACCTCATTGATGGATTAAGACCACTAGACAAAATGCTCTTGGATGCCTCAGCAGGAGGGTCCATGATGAATCTGTCATTAAGTGGCATCAGAAATCTCATCGCCAACGTTGCTGAAAATGCTCGATTTAGAGAAGAGACCACTCGCCAAGATGAATTCTCTCGATCAAAATGGGTAGCACAAACTGAGGCATCAGTAAACTCCATAACTGAAGAGATGAAACAGTTAAAGGAGATGATGATTGAGATCATACGTAGACAGCCAGTTACGGTAAAACCTTACGAGTTCTGTGGTTCTACGGACCACAAAACGGACGCATGCCCAACATTGATAGAAGAAGAACCGGCTGATGTGAATGCAGTGGGAGGATATCAAGGATACAACAACGGCAGAACTGGACAAAATAGACAGTACGGTCAAACGTCCAACCCAGGCTGGCGTAACAACAACAGCTATCTTCAGACGGAGACACAACCAGTTGTCCCTCAACTAGCGCAGTCATTCTACCAACCACCCCACCGACAATATCACCAGAACACTCCATCAGCAGGCCAATATCACCAAAAAGGGCCAAATCAGTACCAAGCCAGACCGAGCAATCAGCAGGAGCCAAGCAAGTCGCTCAACGACACGATGAAGGAGCTTACGGGAAACATTAATCAGTTGGGAACTTCGCTACACCAGTACCAGGCAAAAACTGACGGGGCAATCTCAGAATTGACCAAACAAATGTCCCAGCTCGCCACCGCCATGTCTACACTCACTACTGAACCTGGCAGACTTCCTTCACAGACCGTTCAAAATCCAAAGGCAAATATAAGCATGATAAAGAGGTCAAGCATGAAGGCTACACTAGGAGAGGTAGCACGATCCCCAACTTACAAACTCTCAAACAATCACTTCAACCGCAGACGTCGGCCTGATTGGAATCAAGAGGAAGATCGCCCCAATAATGGCAAAACATGGGTTACACATGCCGACAATGGACGATATGCATTCACCGTCTGCATAACACCACCGCCTATTATACACACCGACGTACCAGCATCAGGATGGGACGACGACAACAACTTAAGGCCAAGGAATAGGCAGACTGGTCAAAGAATAGAAAGAGCCCTCGTTTCAGACCATGAGTCACAGCCGGAAAGAGATAAAGACCCAGGAGCCTTTACAATCACTTGCTGTATTGGTGAAACCCAGATCCACAAATGCTTAGTCGATCTTGGGGCTGCTGTCAACGCCATGCCTTCCTCCTTGTATTACTTACTAGGACTTGGTCCGTTGAAACCTCCCCGGTCAAATATCGAGCTAGGAGACAAGTCATGCATCCGTCCGGTTGGAGAACTGGAAGATGTAATACTCCATGTGGGAGAGCTCGTCGTTGCTGCAGACTTCTATGTAATACCAACAGAAGAAACCAGCGAAGACGATCCTCCGACAATAATATTGGGACGACCATTCCTCTACGCCACTAAAGCAAGAATCGATGTGGGCAAGGGGTCATTATCACTTAAGTTCGGCGGCAAAATTGCACATTTTTACATTAATAAGAGCCGCCCAGACACGAAGAAACCGCCAGACATAACACCTATCTCAGATCACTGTGCACAGTTTTCTGACCTGTCATTAGGGACCAGAAAAGTATCAAGACCAGCAGCTATGGTCAAAGGTCTCCCGCCTTCTCAGAAACAATGGAAAGAGAAAACACCAGAACAATGGAGCTCTTACTCCAACAAGAAGTCAGGAAGGAACAACACTGGAACGGTGGCAAAGTTTGACCTCAGCCACCCATGGGACCCAAACCAATGAACCACAAACGAGGTATCGTCGAGCCAACGACGTTAAACAAGTGCACTGGTCGGGAGGTAACCCGACACTATCTTACTTTTCCGCACTTTTAATTTCTGTCATTTAAATTCAGTATTTAGTTTTAAGCTTGCATGACTTTTGAACTAAGGCACGCCTTCGTTCAATGGGAGGTGAGAACCACCTGTGTACATAAATAACATGCAGCTGTTTTAATAAGTACCTTTTTGAAAATATGAACTTAAGAATGTGAAAAAGATAAATCATAATTCATGCATTAACCTTGTGAAAATTCAACTGTTTAAAAACTTAGAATGTAACTTTCCATTTGTCCTTTGTGCTGAGATAACTAGGGATGTGGAGTTGATATAAACTGCCCTAGAGAGGCTTGGAAAGCAATCAAAGGATCAGATCAAACTATATGGTTTTCGAAGTCAGTGGAGGCTGCACTTCGGGTTTTCAGTGAATAATTGAAGTCAACTCCGCCAAGAAGCATCTATGCAAAGGCGAGGACGGGAATCAGACCGTCCTCTCTCTAGTCAAAATAGCCGAGAAAATAGATGGGCGACCCTCATCTTGACCCGCGCAAAACGACAAAGACGAGAGGAGCAGGGAGGTATTTCCATAGGCTTGCGGGCGATGATTGGACCTCCCAAAAAGGCTCGAGAAAATGGACTAGCAATCACAAAAAGACGAAAAGCTCAATGAAGCAAATCAAAAGAGGCCAAAGGCCCAAAATTGTGAAGGTTTTAACCGAGCAAAAGTGAAGCACTCAAAAAAGTCAAATCAAAGGCCAAAGGCCGATTCACTACAACAACAAAAAAGCAGTCCCTCGCCAAAGAAGAAAATAAAAAAGGCTCAACTCACTGAAACCCGAATCGAATCACGTGCTAGAGAAAGCTACCAGAAAACCATATAGTAAGAGACGATCCCAAGATTGCAGTCCAGGAGCCTAAAAAGGGCTATCTCCCGAGACATCCAATATAATTTGCATCTCAGCACGGAGGTACAAGTATTAAGTTTCTTCTATTTATTTACGCAGTTTAATTTGGTAATAAGTAAGCAATGCATGAATTAGGATAGATCGAGTACCACAGTCTAATTTTCATATTCCAAAGCAAAAAATAGAACTTACGCCCTTTAATAGCATTGTTCGGGACGAACAACTAAAAGTGGGGGGTAATCTGATGGACCAAAGTTATACGAGTCAGAAACACAGTAAAACCCCCTTAATTAGACTGTTTGTCTATCTAACGTCTACGTGTTATCCCTGATATATTTTCACAGGGCATTTTAGAGACTGGAGTGAAAACACGCTAAGGAGAGGATTTTAAGCTGAAAAGATAACAAGAGTCAATCCAAGGTCAAGATCATATGCCGACTGAAGAAATATCAAGGATCCTGACGTTGAATTGACCATAACAAATTAATTAGAAGAATCAGGAGTGGAGTCAAGATAGCCCGGAGAAGAAACACATTGACAGTTTTGTGAAAAGACTGCACAAAACTGTACAAATCTCACATTGGACAAGGATGACCGGCCACTTGAAGAAGTGGTGGCCAAGGGAGGAGCTCCTCCTCCTTGGCCACCGCCTACCGGCGGCTCTTGGTGGTGGTGACCGGCGGCTTTTGGAGCTCCTCCACATGTCACCACCACCTTCCTCCTCCTCCACCACTCCTCTTCCTCCATGTGTGGCCATCTCCTCCATCCATTTTCTCCTCCAATCAAAATGCAACACTTACCACCCATCTCCACCACCCATCTCCTCCCCTTTGGGCTATAAAAGGAGGAGCTCCTCCTCCTCATTTCACACACCTCAACTCAAATTCACTTCTCTCTCTAGAAGTTGTAATATTTGTAATGTTGTAATTTTGCTTTGGAAATAAAGGAAAGCTCCCTTGGCGCTTCAACGGTTGTAAGTTTCTCTTAGTATTTATTTATTTAACTGTTGTCTTTAATTTCCTTAGTATAATGTTTAGCGCGATGAATAGTAGCTAAACTAGTAGTTCGGTCTAAGGGGCGCACTTGTATTATAAAATGTTTTAAGACTATTAACTTAGTGTCTAGTCTAAGTATTCAAAACTTATTCTATGTGCCATATATTAAGTCAGAACGTCCATGGTTGAGGGGACGCTTGGAATGGCAAAGCTCACCATGGGGGTTCGTAAACTTGTACGGATAAGTGGATGCTTGGAATGGCAAAGCTTATCTGAGAAGTTTGACTCATCCTAAACACCATTTGGTTGATCGGGAATGATTGATCAAATGGATGCACATAAGCTAATATAACCGGGAATGGAGTATTAGTCTAAATAGAATAAGTGTTCTACGTCCTTGGAATAGGCTAGACAGTGTACGCAAATCGAGTGCTTGGAATGGCCTTGATACACCGTTTGAATACTTAGGAGAGTCACTAAAGGTCAATGATAAACAGGATATAATACAAGTCCCCTGAAACCGAACATTTCTCTTAATCATTAAAATAGTAATTTACTTTCCAGTATTAAAATCAACCAACCAACCAATCAATCAATCAAAATAGCTGGTAGCTTTAAAACCAACCAACCGACATTAAACACGCTCCCACGCTGCGTAATTGATCGGGGTGCAAATATAGTGTAAATATTCAATAAGGATATCGAATACTTATGCTAAGTCACGTTAAATCAAAACATTTGTAAAGACTCGGAAAACCCAAGGTCGTACCCAAGAGATAGGTGATTAAACTAGTTGTGCTAAGGATTAAATTTAGAATGTTTATGGTTTGGGGGAGGGTTGTTCCTCAAAAGAGGTTGGTAGCCAAGTTTAGACTATCCAAAAGAGATTTCAAGCAAAGAAACGAATAAACGATCAATCAAAGAAGACTAGGGATTACTTCCCCACCTAGACAATTATAGTGATGATGATATTAGATGTCAATTATGAATTTGCATGCACTTGAATAGAATTTAGCCATGTAACATTTCCCCTAAGTTCCACTCGCGCTACAACCTAGGATAAAGAGGTTACACCTCGCATAGGACCTCACACTCGCGCTCTATTGACTAGATAAACATGTTCTTGTTAAACTCAAGCCAATCTCATTAGGTTCTAAGTGTCGCCATGTAACACAAAAGTCCTAATGCCTCTTCATTCATTTCATTAAATTCATATTGATCAACGTGAGCTACATCAAATATGAAATTAAACTAAGTTTCTCATTGAGGCATTTTCACAAACACCTTATGGGCAACTCTAGGCATGTAGTTCAAATGAAGAAGATTCATGTGCAAACTCATTCAATATGACATTAATGGTATTTACATCATCACAATATGTCTAAGGGATCCATAATCCCCAATCTAGGTCACTACTCACTCATGGTGAGATTACAATCAAAAACAAAGTATAGAGATGGAGTTTAGGAGTCTAAAACCAAATTGAAATTGAGAAATAGGAGGATCCTTGTTGTCGATCTTCTTCTTCACTCCAATCAACCTTGAATTCAGTGCTAGATGCTCCTCGAAATTCATGCCAAAAGTCCTCCAAAAAGCCCCCCTCGAAAACCCCAAAAAGTTTCTATTTATAGACAAAGTTAGGGTTTTCCGGAACTGTAGCTCCAGTCGGTCGACTGGCGTGGGCTGGTTTTCCCAGTCGGTCGACTGGCGTAGAAAATGTGGTCGATGAAGGGAACGCCCAGTCGGTCGACTGGGAGGCGAGTCGACCGACTCGATAGAGTCGTTTTGCAGGCCCATCTGGAAGTTCAGCGACTCGACCGACTGGCGCAGGGGAGGCTTCCCAGTCGGTCGACTGGAGGTCCTTTTCGCCAAAACTTGCTCAAATCTTCGGATTTTCCCCGACTTTTCGCGCTAAGGCCCTGAGCTCAAAGGATGGCTGCTCCAAGCCTGAAATGCAAGGAAAAGAGTCAAATGGCATCGAAATAGCATCGGGAATGGATCAAATCTCTTCGTAAATGGGTATGTAAATGAGTCAAGAATTCGACTCATCAAAACACTCCACACTTAGAGTTTGATCGTCCCGAGCAAACAATAAGAACAAGCCAAAGAGAAATAACGGGCAACTTTATTGCTAACTAATCTAACACATATTTACAATCTAACTCCTTTTCGTAGGTGTGACGAATGCATTTAGCATATGCATTAAGCCTTTAAACCCCTAGGCTACCCTAGTGGACGAGTTATAGTCTCGTGAGAGTTTTCAGAAAAGGGAATACTCACAAATCCCATATGCACCTATCCCATGAGAATTGAATTCAAGAGCGTTTAACCAAGGCCATGATTTCTCAAAACAAATTCCTCACCCCACGCTAGGACAATCATCACAATACCATCAAAAGGACTTTCGAACCACTTTGAGTACCATCAAGGTTGTGCATTCAAGATCATCAATACTAGAGCCATCAATCGCCTCACCCAAAAGTCTACTCATTTTCAAGGTAATACAATAGAAATTGAGCTTTTAGTTTGCACAAAAAGTGTCAATCGCTTGCCTATGCTAGCTAGGGCTAGTCCACGGGCTTGCGACATGGAACTCGTTCCCAAGTTTTAGGCGCTTAAGCCGTAATCCATAAGGGAAGAGGAGTTCGATACAATGAGTTCTTATAAAACAAGCATAAACCAAGTGTATAACTCCCGTGCAAGCACATGGGTCGTCCAAAAGTCATTCCAACTAGCACACATGCAAATGATAAATCCCGTACAAATGAAGAATGGAGGAAAACATAGAGTCAAGTTTTAAGTGCTTCTTATTTTCTTTTTTTTTCTTTTTTTTTCTGAAACGGCCTTTGGCCTACAAATGCTTTCGAGGGGGGACTTACCTCCCTAACCCCCGGCATTTGTATAGTTTGGAGCAAAACTTCTCGAGCTCTTGAGAAAGTTTTTAGTCGGGGCTTTGCCCTCTTTGACCGCAAAAATCTTTTTTTTTTTTCCTTTTTTTTGTGAATGGGGCTTCGCCCTCTTTTATTTTTGACTCCACACTTAAAACTTGACAATATGTTCAAAAAGAAGTGTATGGAATGTACGAGAATCAAACATAAGCATGGCACTAAGTTAGAAAACTCAAGTCACCAAGGAGGAAACAAATAGTCTAAGTTTTTCGTGGAAATTTTAAAATGCTTGCTAAAACTTGTTCCAAGGTATTTCAACGAAAATACTTAGAGATTTAGATAGACAAGAGATAGCAATGATATTGATTCCCAAGAATGCACATTCGTAGGACTAGGTCGGTTCTAGGTTCTAGATCCAACAAATGCGACGAATAGGCTAAATGTGATTTATAGGAATCGGGATCGATAGTCACAAGCCTATGTGGTTTTACACTCTCATATTAGGGATAGGGTGCAAAAGATGCAAGTGTCCATCAAAAATGATATGCATGGCATGCAAACATGTGAACAATGCGCATAAAGCTATAAAGAAAATGAGAAAAGGGCGCAAAGGAACTCCCCTCGTTTGTAGATGTACCCCACCAAGAGAAAAAGACGCCATTATGCGAAGCGTGATTGAACATGATGTAAATACTCCCTTGATGACAAGAAGACATGAAAGGTTAAAAGTAACAAGTGACATAAAAGGTCATTCAACGCAAGTATGAGCAAGTTAGCTTCACTAGTTACATAATAACATCATGGCATACTATTAATAGAATTCAAACAAGGAAAGTAATCTACATCCTTCAAAATATGCACATGAGCACTAGGGGCAACATCATCACGCATAGAAACATCAAGGGAAAATGGAGGTGCTTGGTGATGCGAAGTGGGGTTGGAGTGAGAAGGCCTCACTCCACACTTAAAATCTTACCAACTAATAACACCAATCAAACTCCACACTAAAGAGATCACCATCACCAAGAATTTTCATGCAAGCACAATTCCACACCAAACACATCAAATCATGCATTTCACCTTCCAAGCATCATGTTCACATTCAACATTCAAGGCCAAGCATATATAGGAAATCAAATTAAGCATAGATGGACAACTCACAAACCGGGCTACCTCCCGTTAGGGCCTAGTTTAACGTCTTGGCAAAGACCAAGCCGAATCTCTTTTTGTGAAAGAAACACACTTGAGGAGTCCTTTGCTAGGATCCTTCCTCAAGCGGACTTGTAGATTATTGGTGACTCAATCCGGGTTCTTTGAAGAGTTGCAAGCAACTTGCTTAATAGCCTTTTTCCAAAGTGATGGTAGCTTCTCGCTCTTCGATAAATTTGCTTTTCCATTCTTTTTCAACTCGTCACCGGATGGTGATTCATAATGATCAACGGAAGGGTCTTCATTGGGATCAATCATCTTGTGCAAGACCTTCTTAGTCACCTTCTTGACCTCAACATTCTCGGCCTTAGCACTCTCTTGCTCTTCCAAATCACAAGATTTGGGCATAGCCACTTGTTCACTCGTAGGCCTCTCTATCTTAATCTTCTCTCCTCCAATTTTCAAGGTCAACTTCCCCTTCCCCAAATCGGCTTTAAAACCGGCGGTGGCCAAGAAAGGCCGTCCAAGAATAAGAGAGGTGTTTCCATTATTCCCCGTGTCCATCACTACAAAATCACAAGGTATGTAGAACTTGTCTACCTTGATTGGGACATTTTCGATAACTCCCTTGGGTTGCCTTTTGGTGCCATCGGCGAGTTGCAAGGTCATCTTGGTAGCTTTCATTCCCTCTAACCCAAGCTTGTAATAGGTCGCTAGAGGCATGACACTTACACTAGCACCAAGGTCGGCTAATGGGTCCTCAAAATTCATGGCGCCAATAGAGCATGGAATGGTGAATCGCCCGGGGTCCTTCACTTTAAGAGGAATTTGTTTGGAGAAAAGGGCGCTACACTCATGGTTCAAGGCTACCATGCTAGATTCTTCCATGACTCTACGCCCGGATGCAATATCTTTTAAGAACTTTGCGTAGATGGGATTTTGAGCAATTACTTCCTGGAATGGAAGAGTAACATATAACTTCCTCAACATCTCCACAAATCGTTGGAAGTGGGCATCTAGCTTGCTCCTTTTTAGTCTTTGAGGGAAAGGAACCACCGGCACATAATACCTCATCAAAGCCGGTTCTTCCTCCTTTTTCTTTTCTTCCGGAGGAGCTTGAAGTTCAACTTCGGGATTTTTATTAGCAACTTCCCCTTCTACCACCTTATCCTTAATATTTGATTTTCCTTGAGGGGTAGGCAAGACCTTTTCACTTTTCAACGTGATAGCATTGACATTCATGAGAGATGGCTCTTCATCTTCAAGAGAGATGGCATTGCAATGCTCGGTGAAATTAACGTCCGGTTGAGAAGGAAGCTTCCCAATTTGCTTTATATGAGCAACTTCTCTAGCAAGCCTTTTATTTTCGGCCACTACTTCATCCATCTTTGCTTCCATTATTCGGTTGCTCTCTTTGTTGCTCTCAAGTATTTGCGCCATCATAGCCATCATAGGGTTATCTTGAACGTTGGAAGAAGAATTCCCTTGGTCATTCACATTGGACTTGGCTTGATAGGGCTTTTGATAATTCCCTTGAGAGTATTGTGAATTTTGATTCGAACTTTGGCCTTGATTAGAATAGGAATTTTGCCCTTGATTTTGGTTAGAGCCGTACCCTTGCCTTTGATAATTCCCTTGATAATTACTTTGCCCTTGAGGTTTTGGAGGGAAATTTGAGTCGTTGGTCATTCTTCTTTGTGGAGGCTCATAATTCCTTGCAACGGGGCTAGGACTTTGAGCATAGTTTCTTTGTTGGTTGACGTAACGAACTTCTTCATAAACATCATCATCATCTTCATACCTCCCATCGGGACAATTCTTAGTTGAATGCCTCGTACTAGCACATAGAAAACAAGGTTGTTGGACCGGATTCTTCTCCCTTTCATTCTTCGATTTAGACACCTCCAAAGCATTAACCATACTTATCATGGTCTCCTTTCTCTTCGACAACTCATCAATTTGATCCTTCGTTGCATAACTAGAAGAATCTTCTCTAGATTTGGCCATTTTCTTGTGGTCAACCCCTTGGTATCTATCGGAATTTGTAGCGATCTTCTCTACGACTTTAAATCCTTGGTTTGCCGGTAAATCCATGATAGCACCACCACTAGCCATGTCCATTTGGCCCTTGGCCTCTTTGCTCATGCCGAGGTAAAAGTATCTCAATAGATCCGCTTTTCTGAAATTATGGTGTGGGCACTCCTTCAAATAATGCTTGAATCGGTCATAAGCTTGATGGAATAGCTCATTATCCCTTTGAGAGAACGTCAATATGAAATCAATGAACTTCTTCGTCCTTGACGGTGGAAAGAATTTGGAGAGGAAAGCATTAGCAAGCTCGTTCCACGTCCTAAAAGATCCCGGTTCTTGGTTTTGCAACCATTCCTTAGCATCTCCATATAGCGAGGAGGGAAAAAGCTTCATGTAGACATATTCCACGGGGATGTTCCTTGGCTTATAAGTGCGGCAATATTCTTGAAAGTTGGCCAAATGTGTGGAAGGATTCCCAACTCCTTGGTATTGATCGTGGGTCACCATATGGACTAAAGAGGACTTCACATCAAAATCGAACGCATCCTCATCCGGAGGCACAATAGCCGAGCCATTTCCCTCATGTGAAGGGGTCATGTAATCCCCGACCGGTCTCTCTTCATCCTCATCATCGTATCTATAATTTCTGTAGTTCCTTTGAGGAGGGGGAGGGTTCTCTAAAGGGTGTTGGTCATCAAGGTCGTCTTGTCGAACGGGGAGATTCTCTACTTCATTCTCCATTCTAAATCTCGGTGGTTGAGGTCTCGGGTCTTGGATAACCGGAGGAATAATAGGACCAAGAGGAGGAGGATTCTTTCGAGGTCTACCTCTTCCTCTCTTGGCGGTTGGGTGAGAAGGGTGAGAAGTACTTGAAGTTGATCCAATCGCTACGTGCTTTTGTCCCTTAAATCTCGTGGTCATTCAAATGCCTACAAGAACAAAGGAAATTCTTAGCAATGAAAGGCAAGAGAAGTAACGCAATCAAGCACAAAACAAGCAATGATTATCAAGCAAAGAAGAGTAGACAACTAACAATCTAATAGCACCTAGTTAATTAACCTATCCCCGGCAACGGCGCCATTTGATCGGGGTGCAAATATAGTGTAAATATTCAATAAGGATATCGAATACTTATGCTAAGTCACGTTAAATCAAAACATTTGTAAAGACTCGGAAAACCCAAGGTCGTACCCAAGAGATAGGTGATTAAACTAGTTGTGCTAAGGATTAAACTTAGAATGTTTATGGTTTGGGGGAGGGTTGTTCCTCAAAAGAGGTTGGTAGCCAAGTTTTGACTATCCAAAAGAGATTTCAAGCAAAGAAACGAATAAACGATCAATCAAAGAAGACTAGGGATTACTTCCCCACCTAGACAATTATAGTGATGATGATATTAGATGTCAATTATGAATTTGCATGCACTTGAATAGAATTTAGCCATGTAACATTTCCCCTAAGTTCCACTCGCGCTACAACCTAGGATAAAGAGGTTACACCTCGCATAGGACCTCACACTCGCGCTCTATTGGCCCTATAGAACATGCATTTCTAATCTCACACTCGCGCTCTATTGACTAGATAAACATGTTCTTGTTAAACTCAAGCCAATCTCATTAGGTTCTAAGTGTCGCCATGTAACACAAAAGTCCTAATGCCTCTTCATTCATTTCATTAAATTCATATTGATCAACGTGAGCTACATCAAATATGAAATTTAACTAAGTTTCTCATTGAGGCATTTTCACAAACACCTTATGGGCAACTCTAGGCATGTAGTTCAAATGAAGAAGATTCATGTGCAAACTCATTCAATATGACATTAATGGTATTTACATCATCACAATATGTCTAAGGGATCCATAATCCCCAATCTAGGTCACTACTCACTCATGGTGAGATTACAATCAAAAACAAAGTATAGAGATGGAGTTTAGGAGTCTAAAACCAAATTGAGATTGAGAAATAGGAGGATCCTTGTTGTCGATCTTCTTCTTCACTCCAATCAACCTTGAATTCAGTGCTAGATGCTCCTCGAAATTCATGCCAAAAGTCCTCCAAAAAGCCCCCCTCGAAAACCCCAAAAAGTTTCTATTTATAGACAAAGTTAGGGTTTTTCGGAACTGTAGCTCCAGTCGGTCGACTGGCGTGGGCTGGTTTTCCCAGTCGGTCGACTGGCGTAGAAAATGTGGTCGATGAAGGGAACGCCCAGTCGGTCGACTGGGAGGCGAGTCGACCGACTCGATAGAGTCGTTTTGCAGGCCCATCTGGAAGTTCAGCTACTCGACCGACTGGCGCAGGGGAGGCTTCCCAGTCGGTCGACTGGAGGTCCTTTTCGCCAAAACTTGCTCAAATCTTCGGATTTTCCCCGACTTTTCGCGCTAAGGCCCTGAGCTCAAAGGATGGCTGCTCCAAGCCTGAAATGCAAGGAAAAGAGTCAAATGGCATCGAAATAGCATCGAGAATGGATCAAATCTCTTCGTAAATGGGTATGTAAATGAGTCAAGAATTTGACTCATCAGTAATCCCCCCGAAGAACAATTATTCCCCTAGTTCCCTTGGGTTCGACCCCTACTTACCAAGTACTACCCAGTAGTATAGTTGCGAGTAGCGGACTATTATAAATTTATTTGCACAATCGCTTTGACGACAAGCGGTTCTGTCACCGGGCCCGGCCAGATTCGGTTGATGTTCGAGGGGGTCCGGTTGGGACCTGGTTCTCTCGGGCACAGCCCAGTCATTCTCGGTTGCGGCCTGGGTACTGGCGCGTTTCCTTGGGCGCGAGCCGGTCATTCCCGGTTGCGGCTCGGTTATGCTCGGGTCATGCGCTCGTATGTTACAAAGCATGCGCTCGCATGTTGAGCATATGTTCCCTGCATAAGATAAACATTCCTTTCCCAAATACAAAGGGGTGAGTATGAAAAGAAACGACATAAACATAAAAACTGTAACAAATGAAAAATATGCCGGGTTACCTCCCGGCAAGTGCCTTTGTTTAACGTCGTTGGCTCGACGGTACCTCACTCATGGATCATAAGTTGGGATCCCATGGGTGCTTGAGGTCGAACTTCTTCTCGGCAGCCTTTTTGCTCCACCCAAAGAAAGCATGGAGTGATGTGCTCGGTTCTAGTCTCCATTGGTCCGGCGGGTTCTTTTCCACATACAGCCGAGAAGATGAGGGCTCCTTGGCCATAGCTGCTGGTCCATTGAGCCGTGGTCTCTTGCTACTCCATCCTGGCATTCATTCTTTTGGGCCATGTCTTTGTCGCTTCTTCATGTTCAAATGGTTGGCACCTTTGCAAGTTTGGAAGTTCAGCATTGTGCCATCAAGTGTAGGCGACATCAAGCATGCGCCCCTGCCAAGCTTCTTCCTTGTGGCAGCGGAGATGGGTTGTATTGGAACAAGTGAGTTTTCTGAGACGCTTTGTTGAGTCGTGGTGAATGAGCGCTCCATAATTGGCTTTTCTTGCCCTTGATTTGCCTCCAACTCCCCTTGCACCGCATCATTATTGACTACATGCTCTTCGGTGGCTATGATCTGCATAAAACATAAAGGGTTAAGTTGGGGTTTCTCAGCCATAAGGTCCGGGCCTTTCTCGACCAGCCCGTCCGTGAGGACCGGGCATGTCTCAGCCAGCTCGGGCGCTTCATGGTCTGTCTCGGTCAGCTCGGGCGCGTCTTGGTTTGTCTCGGCCAGCCCGACATTGAGGTCCGGGACTTCCTCGGGTGCTCCGAGCACAAGGACTGGGCCTGGTTTGAATTGTTCGGCATTAAGGACCGGGCTTGATTTGGGTAGTGAGGTCCGGTTCTAGGGGCTCGACTGGCTCCGTGGGCTTCCATGTAGGCTCTTCTTTGATGACCCATGGCTTGGGCATCTCATCGACCCGGTATGCAGTCTCGACTTCGGCCTTGAATTGGTGCACCATGTTGGCTAGTTCTTTGAGTCGCATGACCTTATCTTGCCTTGACCTCTCGGCCAAATCATCTATCAAGTTCCAAAGATCATCCATGTCTAAGTTTTTCACCGAGCCTCCCGCTGCATCATTTAGCCAATTCCACTCATGTGGCATCATCCCACCGAGAAACCTTTGAAGAAGATCGAAGTTGGTGAATCCATGGTGCGGGCAGCTCATCACAATGGAATTGAATTACGACAAGTACTCGTCCCATGTTTCATCCCGGGATTGCTCAAGATTGATGATCTTCTCGCGGACTTCAAGTTGGAAAGATGGTGGGGAAAACTCCTCATCGTTCAAGGGCTCTCTTCCATAATAGGAAGGCATGGTGAACTGCAAAACAAAAACAAAAAACAAAAAAACAAATAGAACAACTATTCCGATGCACAACTCCCCGGCAACGGCGCCAAAATTTGACAGGCCGTCGTTGAGGCACTGCAAAATTTACATTTATAGTTCCACTACTCGTGGCTCACTATTGGATTAGCAAGCGGTAAGTAGGGGTCGAACCCAAGAGAGTCAGTGTGGAATAATTGTTCTTGAAAAGTAAAAAAAGAAAGTAAAGACAGATTGGTTTTTAGTGGTTTTTATGACAGAAAGTAAATGACTGAAAGTAAAGACTGAAAATAAGTGCTGGAAAGTAGAGACTGAAAGTAAAGTGCGTAAAGGAAAAGACTGAAAGTAAAGTGCGGAAAGTAAGTGATGAAATGTAAAGTGCTTTGAAAGTAAATGACAGGAAAGTAAAGTGCTGATAAGTAAGGATGAAAGATATTCAGTCTAGGGTCTCTACTTGTGAGACATCCATTATAGACTTCAAATGATCTTACTTTGTGTTCATAAGTGTGGGTTTATTCCTTTTCAAGACTTAAACCCTAAAGTAAGGCCATTTCAAGCACTTACACCACAATCTACTCCAAAATCAAGACATAGACTTCTAGTTCTAAGTGCAGCCACTTGATCTCACATTTCCGATCAACCAAGCGACTTAAAGAGGGTTTGAACCACTCGGAAAAGCTTTGCCATTTCAAGCATCCACTTAACTTCGTTGTTCAAACCGAATGAATGGCACAAGAACTAGTTGACACACAAAGTAGCATTAAGTTCAAGTCTCAAGATGCATACACAAGTATGAACACCCTTTGACCGAATATGCTTTAGCTACTTGTATTCATGTCAAGGAATACAAGCACCATACTTACAAAAGTAAAGGAAAACAAGAAAAGTAAAGACAAGTACAAGAAAAGTAAAGGTAACCGTGAGTTTTTGTAACCGTGAGCAACAAGAAAAGGAAAGGAAGCCTTAGCTACTTGTATTCATGTCAAGGAATACAAGTAGCCGTGGCCTTTGTGCAAAGAAAGTAAAGGGAGAGGAGCTCCAAATCAAGTGCTGGACAGAAAGTAAAGAGCTTCGGAGCTCAAGAACAAGCAAGAACAAAGTGTGTTTGTATTGAAAGCATATGTGTAGCATAGGTTGTTTTGGAGAAGAGAGATAAGCTCTCAACTCCCTAATGTGAGCATAGCATACGGATACATTTCTAAGGGCATGTCCTTCTATTTATAGACAAGGGAAGACTTGGGGGCTAAGCTTGGGTTTGAAATATCCCAAAAGCACTTCACTTGGATTGGTTTAGCCAAAAGCCACCCCACTCACTTTGGCACTTGCATCCAACCGACTTGCACTTGGCTCAACTCAAAGGGCAACCAACTTGGACTAGATGAGGCCAATCAACTTGGCTTGGTTGAGGCAAACCGGATTCCAAAACTCAACCGAAATGAATAGTAGAAGTTAACCGGAATATTGGGAATTCGGTTCTTGGTTGGAACTTCTTGGCCGGAACTTGGTTGGACTTGGTTGTGTTTGGCCGGAGCTTGATCGAAGCTCGATTAGAGCTTGATCGGAGGTTGGCCGGAGTTGGCCGGAATTTTGGTCGGAGGACTTTGGCTTTTGGACCGCGGATTTGGAATTCTGAGGCAATTCTAAGCCTAATGGTTGAAGTCGTTTGCTGGAATCTACCCGGAACCTGGTTGGAAACCCAAAACGGCCAGAATTGCTCTAGTTTGGCCTTGATCGGGCTTGAGCTGGTTCCACTCGGGCGTTTAGTCTGGGAAGTGAGATTGTCCGAGTTGTTGGGCATTTCAAACAACTTGGTCGAGCCAGATTTGCCAGATTAGCTGGTTTGGTTGAGCGACTTGGTTTTGGTGCCTATCAGCGCGCGCGGGACCTTTGGAATTGGGCCAACTGCCAATCTACTCGGGCATTCTCCTTGGTTTTCCGACATTATCCACCTTATTTGCCATTTTGATCACTTTGCTCGAGGTGGATTTGTCAGATCAGATGGTTTGTCCGGGCAACTTGAATTCAGTGCTAGACAGCTCGGCTGGTGCGCTGGGCGCGGCCTGGGCGATCATTTCTTCGGATCCGGCTCTCGGACCTTGGACTGCGCTTTCTCGGACGGCCCGGTTGGGTTTCTCGGTCCCCGACTGGCTTTTCTCGTTCCCTGGTTGGGCCAGAAATGACTTGGCATGCTTTTGGGGCGTAAATCTCCCTTTTTAAGCGTGATTCCTCTTTAGACTCCAAAATTGCCTGTAAACACAAAACGACATTAACAAGCATATGTTCGTATCACTAAATGTCATTTTTTGGTGGGTTTAGTGTACTCGATGAGTCGTATAAATACGTCCCATTAGCTATGGAAGACAACATAAAGCAAAAATTTCACGTGTACCCATCGATGTTGCGCCCGAATACGGACTCGAATTCAGGTGCCATGAAGGAGATGTTTCCGCCCGAGCTAACATTGCCCCTTCGTGATGTAGTGCACGGTGGGCCTGCTAACCTCCTGAAGAGTCTTTTGAAGGAAAAGGAGTAGGAAGATACTCGGCTCCCTTTGCTTGGTCGAGGGATCGCCAAGGGCATTGTGCGGTGGGGTCCCAATTGTTTGAAGATTATTGGAGACTTTACCCATATTCCTCTTTACTGGGAATGGACTGAAGATTATTGGAGACTTTACCTATATTCCTCTTTACCCAAAGCCACGTGCGTGGCACTTTGCAAGATCAAGTCAACGTAGTTCATTTTTTTTTCTTTTTTTTAGAGACTGCATTTGAAATTTTTTTTAATCAAGCTACCTGCGTACTTGCAAAGCCACGTGCGTGACACTTTGCAAGATCAAGTCAACGTAGTTCAATTTTTTTTAGCCGTTCACAGTTTATACTCTTGCGGGCCAGGAGTGTCGATCTGTAGCTTTAGGAGTAGTAGCGTTTTAAGAACTTTCCATTGATTGGTCCGACGCGTAATCCTTCTTGATCCACGATCTTGTATGCCCCATTCGTGTAAGCTTCTTGCCCCACGTAGGGACCGTCCCACTTCTCTTTAAACTTGCTTCCCGTCTTGTGCGAGGTGATGATTCACCTTCTTATCGCTAGAACCAAGTCTCCTTTTTGAAAGGAGGGAGGACGCACCTTCTTATTGAATGCACGTGAAAGTCTTGCCTGGTAGCATTGTAAGCTCTGCTGTGCTTGCAATCTCTTCTCATCGAGGGCTTCCAACTCCGCTAAGCGTAGCATGTCATTTTCGTCACTGCTAAATCCTTCTTGGATGGTTATGCGCATGGATGGAATTTGAAGTTCAAGTAGTAATACTGCTTCCACTCCATATACTAGAGCGTACGGAGTTGCTTGGGTCGGTGTCTTGTATGTTGTTCGATATGCCCACAATGCTTCACCGATCTTTTCGTGCCAATCACGTTTTGACTTCCCAACCACCTTTTTCAGCAAATTGCACAAAGTCTTGTTAAATGCTTCAGCCAGTCCATTTGCAGGAGCGTTGTACATCAACGACTTGTACTGCTTGAATTTGAACTTTTCGCAGAGGCTTGTCATGAGTTTGTTGGAGAACGGCTTTCCATTATCGGTTACAATTCTTTGTGAAACGCCATGTCGGTAGATGATATGCTTTTTTATGAAGTCGACCACGTTTTCTTTCTTTACCTCACGTAGCGTCACTGCCTCTGCCCACATGGAGAAGTAGTCAGTTGCACCAAGAATATACGTGTGCCCGTTAGATGCCTAAGGATTAATTGGTCCTACTACGTCGAGTCCCCATGCTTCGAAAGGCCATGATGCAACTGTCGGATGTAGAGGTTCGAGAGGTTGATGTATGAAATTTGCGTTGAACAGACATGCATTGCATTTCTTTACAAAATCTATGCAGTCTTGCACAATGGTTGGCCAATAATACCCCATCCTCTTGACGCGATCATAAAGTTTCGGACCAGACTGGTGAGCACCACAAATGCCAGCATGAGCTTCTTAGATAACTTCCACTACTTCTTCTTCACTCAAGCACCTTAACCATTGCCCCAGGAACGAGCGTCTGTATAATGTCCCTTTGTAGTGGATAAACCTTGGGACACGTCGACGGATTTCTATCTTGTGTCTTGGATCGGTTGGTAACTTTTGATGATCCAAGAAGTCGATGATAGGTTGACGCCAATCTTCTCTTTCGATTTCATAGGCATATACCATGTTTAACAACTCCAAGTTTTTTTTGTTTTCCTCCAACGACGGGACTACTCAACGATTGCAAACTGGAATGGACATGGTCTCCTCTGCCCCCAGTGCCAAATTAGCTGCGAGGTTAGCAAGCGCGTCAGCCAACTTGTTGGCACTTCTCGGAACATGTCCTATACTGATGGAGTCAAACTCGTTAAGCAATTGTGTCGCATGTCTATGATAAGGGATCAAGTCACCCTTCCTAACTTCGTAATCATCAAGCACTTGATTGATTACTAGCTGTGAGTCACCATAGATATCCATTTTGTCGATACTTATTTGTCTGGCCATTTGAAGTCCCAAGAGAAGTGCTTGATATTCAGCCATGTTGTTTGAACATAGTTGAGTGAGTGTGAACGAAAAGGGGAGAAGATGATTCTCTGGTGATACAAACACAACTCTAGCTCCAGCTCCATCGCGTCTTGCAGCTCTGTCGAAGAACATCTGCCATGGAGGTAGCACATCGATGTAGAATATGTCTTTGCCTGGAAGGTCGATGGAAAACTCCCATTCGACAGGAACTGGGTGGTCAGCGAAGAAGTCTGCTATGGCTTGCCCTTTTGTTGCCTTCTGAGGTACGAACACCAGATCATATTGCTTGAGAAGCACAGCCCACTTTGCTAGTCGACCTGACAAGACTGGTCTTGAAAGTATGTACTCGATGGGATCAGCTTTGGAAACTACGTGTACTGTATGTGCTTGCATATAGTGCCTCAACTTCTGTACTGCGAACACCAATGCAAGACATATCTTCTCAATTGGAGAGTAATTGAGTTCAGCTCCTACCAAAGTTTAGCTCAAGTAATAGAGGGGTCTTTCTTTTCATTCATCGGTTTCTTGTGCACACATTACCCCAAGCGACTTCTCTTGAGCGGCAACGTAAAGGATCAGTGGCTTTCCTGGAGTCGGTGCCCCAAGCACTGGTGTAGTAGACAAGTACTTCTTTATGTTATCAAAAGCTTTGCAACATTTGTGAGGTTGGAGATGAATGGAGCATCCTTTTTCATGAGGTGACTGAATAGTTGACAACGCCATGCGAGGTTGGAGATGAATCTTCGTATGTAAGCTAGTCGTCCTTGCAATCCGCGCAGTTCTTTTAAGCTTTTTGGTTTGGGCATTTCTTGAATAGCTTTGATTTTTGTCTGGTCTATTTCGATGCCCCTGTGTGTGACTATGAAGCCAAGGAATTTCCCCGATGTGACGCCAAATGCACATTTGAGTGGATTCATTTTGAGCTGGCACTTTCGGAGTCTTTCGAAGTCCGTACAAAGATCTTGGACATGGTCGCTCCTTGCTTTTGACTTGACCACCACATCATCGACGTAACATTCTACCGTTTTATGCATCATGTCCTCGAAAATCTTTTGCATCGCACGCTGATATGTGGCTCCTGCATTTTTAGGCCAAAAGGCATGACTTTGTAGCAGAAGATCCCTTTCGGAGTTTGGAATGCTGTAGCATCTTGGTCTTCAGGCGCCATGTGTATCTGGTTGTACCCAGCCATGCACTCCATGAAGGAGAGAGCTTCATGCCCAGTTTTTGCATCTATCATGAGCTTCGTAACTGGTAGGGGAAAGTCATCCTTTGGACATGCTTCGTTGAGATCTCGAAAGTCCACACACACTCGCAGCTGCCCAT
Source organism: Rhodiola kirilowii (assembly GCA_033675215.1). Taxonomy (NCBI): domain Eukaryota; kingdom Viridiplantae; phylum Streptophyta; class Magnoliopsida; order Saxifragales; family Crassulaceae; genus Rhodiola; species Rhodiola kirilowii. The sequence continues at coordinate 6,391,850 of CM066194.1, forward strand.
TCTTTTTCCTTACTGGAACAATGTTGGCTATCCACGTTGGATATTTAACTTCATGAATGAAATCTGCGTCGATGAGTTTATTAACTTCTTTCTTAATTTCAGGAACCAGCACTGGCCTAAATCGCCGTTGGGACTGCTTCTTTGGTCCGACTCCCCTCTTGATCGCTAGACGGTGCAAAGCTATCTTTGGATTAAACCCCGGCATCTCTGTGTAGTTCCACGCGAAAACGTCTTTGTATTCTGCCAATAATTTGAGGTACTGCTCCTCTTCTTCTTCGGTTAGTAGGGTGCTAACATATACTGGACGTGGATTTTCAGTGGCTCCGAGATTCACCTCTTTCAAGTCGTCAACAGTTGATTGCCCCCCGTCTTCGAGTACCTCTGGAGCTTGGTCAGCCTCTACTTCTTCGACTTCATTTAGAACTTCTTCGGCTGTTACGTGGTAGGATGTCTCTACATCATACTCCGTTATGTCTTCCTCTTTATTGTTTTCGATTTCATCTACAGTGATTTGGTGAGCTGATGTAGCATCTATTTGACGACGGATGGAAATTTTCACAGGTGGTGGAGGCTTGTAACCCAGACCAGCATGTTTGTGAGTCGTTCCGTGAATCTGGGCGAGACTATAAGGATGAGGTTTGATCACTTATCTGAGCATAGCTGGTCTTTTGAAATCGTATCCTGACTTCTCTATCAACTTATAGGCGTTTGGACCAAATTTTCCCTCCAAACTTACATTCCCTTCATGTGGTTCGATTGACTCTGAAATGAATTCTTCTGGTGGAGGCCTCAGAACCTGTGTTGTATTTGCGCTGGGTAATGGAATGACTACTTTCGCCACCCATTCTTGTTTGACCATCCTTCTGGCCTTCTCTTGATCTGCTAAACTTGTCTCTGATTTTTAACTGTCTTCTAAAGGTCTTTATCCTGCTTTACGTCGAGATTTAGGTATATATCGCAAGATAGGGAGCGTGCTTTCAGGAGTCGGCCTTTGCATTTGTACAGGTGTCATGACACATGCCATGTTCCTAGCCTTTGATTCAATTTTCGATTTTATTTTCGGTCGGTTTTGGTTTGCTTTCGGTCTTTCCTTATCGTTTTCTCTAGTGGATGGGATGATTGATGGCAACAGTTCACTTGACACACCGTCTTCTTCAAAGAACTTAGCACCTGCAAAAAATGAATCTGCCTTGGTAAATGGTTTGACGTCCCCATTTATCTTTCTTTCACCGTCATGATAATATTTCAAGCATTGGTGAAGAGTTGATGCAACAACTCCATTCTCATGCTTCCATGGTCCACCGAGTAACAACTTGAATGAAGTTCTAACGTCAATGACATGAAACAAGGTATCAGCAGATAGCTCTCCAATCGCTAGATTGACAGGGATCATGCCAATCGCACGTTCAGTCATTAGGTTGAATCCATGAATTAGAAGCTGGCTATTAAAGAGTTCGTCCAAAGTGATTCCCAATAAGTCCATGGTTTCTTTTGGCATGAGGTTTACTCCAGAGCCTTCGTCCACCAAAATTCTCCCCACCTTTTGTCCTCATGTAGCCTGTGACATACAGAGGTCTGTTGTGAGGTTTGGATCCAAGGAGAAGATCTTCGTCAGAAAATGTCAAGGTCATGTTGCAGGAGGTGCATTTGGCTTGACTTTTCCTTAGCTTTTCTGCATTTTTGATGATGTCCATCTCCAGCTTTGGATGTAGGAGTGCTTGCGCTATTTGTTGTCGTGATTCCTCTGGCAAGTGGAAACTCTGCTCCCACTGCTCGTGTTTAGGGAGAGCTTCCAGGATATAAAGCACATCAGCGTCATCTTGAGGATCCGAAGGTGGTTGTGTCTTTGTGGTTGGAGCTTCATTCCTCCACTCAGCTTTTTGTTCTACTTCACTTCCTTCGCTTATTGCCCTTGAGATTGTGTTGACACCAACTTTATCGAAGTAATCCTCCGGAAAGAAGTCTTCTAAGGTAAAGGGACTTGGTGGAATCTGCTTCAAAGGATCAATAAGCAGTATATGTGACCTCAGACTCATCTTGAGTCTTTTCTTCCCTTCCGCCTGACGTGGTCTCTTCTTGGTCACCTGCTTCTTCTTTCGGCGGACAGGTTCCGGTTGTGGACTGACTTGCTTCCTTGATCTTCTTCTAATTACAAGAGTCCATACTTCATCATCCTCCATGCATTTAACCTCTTTCATGATCCTATAAGTTTCGATTCCTTTTGGGTTATAATTGCATCTCAACTTCTTTGATTCAGCTTCAATAGATGGCTTTGATATCCACACTTTTGTTGGCTCAAGGGTGCCAAATCGGATTTGTTGCATGTACCATTCTTGTGGCTCGCAAAGTGAGTCGCAACTAGTCGTCACGGAGGCGTGGTTTGCTTCTATTGTTTCATCTGTGTCGAGCTCGATGCGTCCTTCTTTGACTAATCTCACTGTAAGCTCCTTGAGAGTGACACAGTTTTCGATATTGTGGCTAACCAATCTATGGTAGCGACAGTATTTGGGATCATTCGTCATGTTGACTTCATCTGGGCATTTTGCTTCCGGTAAGTTGATGATGCCTTTTTCCAACAGGTCATCGAGCATGCCTGATAGATCAGAGTCAGGGAATGGATACTTCCTAGCTTGTAATTCTTTCAGTGTAGGCTTCGTGCGCTTGAAGTCTTTTGAGGTGACTTATTTCCTCTTCTCCTGCTTTGGTTTTGATGATATCTTCACAGGAGCGTCGTTGGTGCTGATGGCTATGGCCTCTTTTGGAGCATTTTTGTTGACCTTCTCGGACTTCTTGTATTCCTTCTTATCGATGATCGCCTTTGACGAGGATATGTGATTCCTTCCGTGTCCTTTCACGGTGATTTCCATGTCGTGTGCGCGTGTGGCTAACTCTTGAAAATTCCTAGGTTTGATACCTTTAAGGATGTATAGCAACTCCCAGTTCATTCCATCGATGCACATCTCTACAGCTGACGTTTCGCTGATACGATCTTTACATTCAAGGCACAATGAACGCCAGCGATTGATATAGTCAACCACAAGTTCTTCTTCCCATTGTTTCGTATTCGCCAGTTCACTCATACTGACAACCCTTCTGGTGCTATAGAATCGGTTGAAGAACTCTTCCTCCATCTGACTCCAGCTGTCAATAGACTCTGCCTTCAAGTTAGTGTACCAATCAAAAGCAATGCCCTTTAGAGAACGCACAAATTGTTTGACCAGCAGATCCCCTTCAGTTCTCGCGTTGTTACACGTTTCTACGAAGTGGGCAACATGTTGCTTTGGACTTCCTTTTTCGTCAAACTGTTGGAGTTTGGGGGGCTGATATCCCTGTGGCATGCGCAGACTGTCTATCCTCTTGCTGTAGGGTTTGGCACAGTGTGCACCACCAGAAGAATCTCCACCTAGCTGGCTCTTGACCGCGTTGGCTATCAGCACTTGAAGTTGATCTTCAATGCACGCAACACCTCCGTTCCTGTTGGTTTCTACATGGATCATCTTATTAGCGTCAGATTGACTTCTTCAACATTTTTTCCCGAGCCCAACCACCTCTCTCTGGAGCTCTTCTTGTTCTTCTCCTGGTTGTCTTTCAGGACTAACTCAAGCATCTCTCTTAGTTCTTGCATCTGCTCCTCCATGGTTTTGGTGCCTATGGTCATGACAGAAGCTACACAGGGTTTGGGTGTCTCGGTGTGTTTTGGCAGAGCCACCTTCGCTTTTGGCGAGGGTGTTCCATCAGCTTTCGCACTTCCCTTGTGTCGTGGGGAGTTGGAGGCAATTACTGCCGTAGCTGCAGCCATGATGGAAGCAACGGTATATGTGCGTTCCCTCCTTGGCACTTGAGAAGCTCGTAAGCTTGCAGCAACAGCATTGACAGCCATCCTCTGAACCATCCCTCTTGTGCAGATGCCGATTGGTTGAGCCATAGTTGCAACGTAAGTCTTCTTGGGAGTTTGTGAAATGGTAGGTTGAGCAGACATCTTAGCTTTATCGTAGGGATGAGAGGTAGAGATTTTCACGTCGGGTTCACCAAAATTTGTAGATCACAATATTTCGTATCAAATACAAAATAATGTTTTACAAATGATTTATGCTTGAAGCAGAAGTTGTGTTCGTAATCTCAAATGCTCCTCTGATTCTACTGTATTGCTTGCTTCGGTCTACTCAGCTTGATGTGTGTGGATGAAGGCGTAGTGCAATGTGTCTTGCGTAGCGAGGGTCTTGACGACTTGATCTCACATGCGCAGCGAAGTAAGGGTCACGGGGACTTGGTCTCACGTGCTTGCGCTGCGGATGAATGCTCTAGTAAACGACGTTGGGATGCTTTGGCAGGCAGCACGTACTTGTCGGTTGCTGGCGGCTGACGCTTCCTTTGAGAGCACTCTTCTCTCTATTTTCTTCTCAAATTTCAGAATGCCCCTTCTTTGTGAAGTGAAGTGCTCTATTTATAGAGTTCACTAGTGGGCTTGAGATTGGGCCCGTGCTTTGGGTTGAGTCCAACTCATGGACTGGGCTTGTAGATTTGACCCAAATATCCATTGTGGGCCAGCCCATTTAAACTTTAATAACCTTGATTTGGTCCTTAAACTTTTAGTGCCTACATCATCTTAGCAAGAACCTTATATATCATGAAAGAACTAAGCATGTTGATGTGAAGTTTCACTATATTAGGGATCTGATTGCTAATGATAAGGTGAAATTGTTGAAAGTTGACACTGCTGAAAATCCTGTAGATTTTGGTACAAAAAATCGTTACTAACAACAAGTTCAAGCACTGATTGGACTTGCTCTTTGTCGAGTAATCTATTTTGCAGGTACTGAGCTTTAACGGCACTAGGCACTTGGTTGTATTATGCTTGAAGATTGAAGACTGAAGATGCAAAGGCTGATTTGAAGATTCAAGATGCAAAGGCTGGTTTTGAAGACTGAATATGCAAAGGCTGATGGTTTGCTCAGTTTTTTGTGGATCGGAGCTGTTCTATTCGCAGATGGATGCAGTGCTTCTAGGTGGAGATTTGTGGTATTTTAGAAGCCCAGATCCATTAGTTTTTATCAAGGCCCAGTCCAGTGCATCAGTCCAAATATTGAGCATCTGGTCCAATCCTAGTCAGCAGGAGTTGTGTGTTTCAGCCAATCAGGTTATTCCAGTCACGTGGCTCTAACACATGCGAGCCGTTAGATGAAGATTGAATCAAGCGGCTGATGAAAATTGATATATAAGCATCATTATCTTCTTTGAGCAGTAAGAGAGAGATTCATTTTCTTAGGGTTTTAGTGGTAGAAAGGCTCCAGCGGCGGCTACATCTCTTCTCTTCGGTTCGGCCATTAATGCTGAGTTTTTCTGGTGTTTTCTCACAATCTGAGTTCTTCAGTTGTTCTCTCAGTCATTGATGGACCATAATTGTATGAATAATAAACACAGTTAAACCCACCAAATTAGACTCTTTGTCTATTTAACTTTTGCTTGTTAGTTCCGATATTTATCTACAGGGTATTTTGAAGTCTAGAGAGAATACAAGCTAAGGAGGAATTTTAAAGCTGAAAATGAATTACGAGTCATTCCAGGTCACGACCAAATTCTGACTTTCAAGAACCTGACGTGGAATCACTCAAAACAAGTCCAACCGAAGGGCAACCAGAGTCAGACCGGAGCTGAAAGGACCGATGGCTTTTGTGAAAGATCACAAAACACACACTTAACCACTCCCTCCACCTCATGGCCGGCGGCTAAAGCCACAAGCCTCTCCTCCATTGTCATGTGTCCGGCGGCTAGAGGAGGTGATGACTCACTCCGATGGCTTTTGGGTGTCTCCTCTCCCTTTGTGACAAGTGTCTTGCTTCTCATCCACATCTCCTTCTCATCCTAGCCTATAAATAGAGCTCCCTTCACTTTGTAAAATCCAAAAAAAATAAACAAACACATCTCATATCAAAACATCATCCATCACAAAGCTCTAGCTTCTCTCTAGATTTTGGGCACAATCATGTAAGCACTTTACTTTGGAATCGAAGCTTGATCTTTAGCACTCTTAACGGTTCTTGTAAGTACTCTCTTCTTTACTTTACTGTCTTTTCAATTCAACAACTTTACTTTCCTGTCTTTACTTTTGAAAACTTTACTTTACTGTCTTTCAAAAACCTTTACTTTTCAACGCTCTTAGCTATGATGTCCTATTCCATGAATATTCGTAGCTAAACCCTTCATTCGGTTGAAGGGGTGTGCTTGTATCATACAATGTTTTAGGCCCTACTCTTAGTGCCTCTATGTGTTCAAAACTTGTTCTATGTGCCACATATTAGGTTAGAACTTCCAAGGTTGAGTGGATGCTTTAACGGGCAAAGCTCTTCCGTGGGGTTCGTGAACATACTCGGGTAAGTGGTTCCTTTAACGGGCAAAGCTTATCTGAGGAGTTCGACCTCTTTCAAAAACCATTTGGTTGATCGTAACTGAAGATCAAATGGATGCACATAAGGTTAAGATACTTCGAAAGGAGGAATTAGTCTAAATAGAACAAGTGTTCTAAATGATGTGGCAAGTCATGTGCTATAAATAGCCTTGATTCATCTTATAACACATAGTATGATCATTAGAGGTCGATGATAAACAGACTATGATACAAGGCCCCCTAAAACCGAATACTTTCCTTTAATTGTAATATCAACTGTTACTTTACCTTTCAGTACTAAAAACCAAAAACAACCCCCCAACTGCTTTATTTAATCCCCCCTTTTCGAAAGAACAACTATCACATAAGTCCCTAGGGTTCGACCCGTACTTACCACTGACTACCAAAAATAGTTAAGTCGCGAGTATCTAAGATAAAAATTTATTTTTGCACAGAGAACATCGCACCTTAACGACAGTGTGGTGGGCTCCGTCAAAATTAGCACCGTTGCCGGGGAATTAGAATCAATTGTTCTTTCTTTTTCTTTCGAACTCGCTTCTGTACAACCATGTCTCGCGAAGGAAGCATCCATGACTATCAGGATGACGACGAGATCAATCTTTTCGATCGAAATAATGAGGCACCGCCTCAATTTCCAATTCTCGACGATCCAGAGCAACTCTTCCGAAACCAAAGAGCTCGTGATAGGAATCCCATCCTAAGAAACTAAGGACCACCCGAAGGCCGAAATGAAGCTGGCCCAGCGCAACAACCCCTTAGACATCCACCACCCCCGCAATATCGACGAGAGCCAAGACGCGAACCCGTCTTTGATGACTACTACGGGGATAACAACAACTTCCGCGAACCTACTATGGGAGAACTGTCGGCACCGGATTTCAGAAATCAGCCGTGGTGCATTTACGAAGGCCCTGAGTTAGAAAACATCGCCATCAACACTTCAGTGGCCCACCACTTGCCAAAGTTTTCAGGAACTCGTGGAGAATCAGCAACAACTCATCTCCAACGCTTACATGGCACTTGCCAAAACCTAAAACCAAATGGCGTGAACGTAGATGACTTCAAGCTGAAAGCGTTCTACTTTTCCCTCACAGACTCAGCGAACGACTGGTTCCTTTCATTGCCTTCCGGTAGCATCAGAACATGGGCTCAGATGCAAAAGAAATTCCTGGACAAATACTACCCGGCAGGAAGAGCAATGCAAGTAAGGAGGCAACTGCAGGACATCAAGCAAGGGCCCAATGAAACCATGTACGACTACCTGGAAAAGTTCAATCGCCTGGAGAGAAGCTACTGTACCCTTGGACTGCCCGAGAAACTCATAATCGAGTACCTCATTGATGGATTAAGGCCCTTAGACAAAATGCTTCTGGATGCCTCAGCTGGAGGATCCATGATGAATCTATCACTGAGTGGCATAAGGAATCTCATCACTGACGTTGCTGAAAATGCCCGATTCAGAGAAGAGACAACTCAGCAAGAAGAATTTTCCCGAACGAAGAATGTGGCAAAGGCTGAAACACCGATGAACTCTATGCCAGAGGAGATGAAACAAATAAAGGAAATGATGATTCAAATCCTACGAAGGCAGCCAGCTCAGATAAAGCCTTGCGATTTCTGTAGTTCTACGGACCACAAGACTGACGCATGCCCAACATTGATAGTAGAGGAATCGGAAGAAGTGAATGCAGTGATAGGATACCAAGGATACAACAACAACCACAACAGCAACGATAGAGCAGGACCAAACCGACAGTATAATCAAGCAACTGGTCCAAGCTGGCGAAACCACAACCATCCTCCGAAGGAGACACAACAAGCCGCACCACAATTAGCTCAGTCATTCTACCAATCGCCACACCAGCAGTACAACCAGAACGCTCCATCAGCAGGGCAATATCAGCAAAGAGGATCAAATCAATACCCGACAGGCCAATATCAGCAGAAGGGAACGAATCAATACCAATCCAGCTCAAATAATCAGCAAGGGCCAAGCAAGTCGCTTGAAGACACAATGAAGGAGCTCGCAGGAAGCGTGAATCAATTGGGAACATCGCTAAACCAATTCCAGGCGAAAACTGACGGGGCAATTTCAGAGTTGACCAAACAAATGTCCCAACTCGCCACCGCAATGTCCGTGCTCACTAATGAACCAGGCAGACTTCCTTCACAGACCATTCCAAACCCAAAGGCGAATGTTAGCATGGTAACAATGTCAGACATGAAGGAGGCACTAGAAGAAGCGGCACGACCCTCATTAACAACCACAGAAGCAAAGAAAGAAGAGTTCCTTGGTATGATATGGGAAGATGAATCACATGCCCAGTCACTCGGAAAACTAATAGCCATGGAAGAACTCAAAAAAGCACATACTGCAGCCCTACTGGCAAAACAACAACGAGGACCCGCAGCTTACAAACCTACAGCCAAACACTTCAATCGTAGGTGCCGTCCTGGTTGGAATCAAGAAGAAGACCGACCCATCGATGGCAGAAAGTGGGTCACGCATAATGATAATGAACGCTATGCATTTACCGTTTGCATGACACCACCGCCAGTCACACGCTTTAACGTACCAGCATCTGGGTGGGATGACAATAAAGACTTAGACTCAGACGATCCTAGATCGGGCCTTGAAATCGAAAAAATCGGGGTTCAAGACTCATCCTACTCCATGAAAATCATTGCCTCCAAAGATCCTGCAGCCCAAAAGAACAAAAAAGAAAAAAGATTGGAGCCAAAGAAGGAACAAAATGACCTGATAGCGAAAAAGAACGTCACTTGGAGTCATGAGGTACAACTGGAAATGAATAAGGACCCAGGAGCCTTTACAGTCACCTGTTTTATCGGCGAAGCCCAAATTCACCATTGCCTTATTGACCTTGGAGCTGCTGTCAATGTTTTGCCCTTCCATCTATACTGCTCATTGGGGCTTCGTCCATTGAAGCCACCAATGATATCCCTCGAGATGGGGGACAAGTCGTGTGTCCGTCCGGTTGGAGTATTTGAAGATTTAATACTCAGTGTGGGAGAGCTTTTCGTTGCTGCAGACTTTTATGTAATACGAACGGAAAATGCCAGCAAAAACGACCCTCCAACAATCATATTGGGACGGCCATTCCTCTACGCTACCAAAGCAAGGATCGATATGGGCAACGGCTCATTATCGCTTGAATTCGGTGGCAAAATTGCAAATTTCTACATCGATAATAATAATGGCCGCACGGATACGAAGAAACCACCAAACATCGTAAACACATCTGATCCCAACGCACTAGTTCCTGACCAACCAAGAGAAACCGAGAGGGTGACGAAACCAGCAGCTATGGTCAAAAGAACCTCACCTTCTCGGAAGAATCGGAAGAAGCGGAAGAACAGGAAGACAAAACCACCAAAATAAGGAAGTTCTGACCCGAGCTCATCATCCCACAAAAACTCGGGGAACGACAAGACAAAGATGAAAGTAGGCACTCCACAAAAATACAACCTGAGCTGCCCATGGGATCCAAACCTGTGATCCCCATGCGTCGAGCCAACGACGTTAAACAAAGGCACTGGTCGAGAGGTAACTCGACACCTATCTTACTTTCAGTAATTTTATTTTCTGTCATTTAGTTTTTACCGTAAGTCGCTCTCACCCGTTTTTTGTATAGAAGGAATGACTCCTTGTAGGAATCGGTTTTTTGGAGCAAGATCAGATCAGCCAGGCAGCTTCCGAGAATTACCGGGCCTGCGCTGAGAGTTCAAGGCCCCAGCCGAACTCCCTCGATTATCCAGTTCCGAGCCATGTCATTCCACGACACGACACAGTAAAAGGGAGTTCAGTTCTTCTCTTTTCCTTAATGTCATTTCCTTCTCTCGTAAATATTTGCTTGCATGACTTTTGAACTACGTCGTGCTGAAAGGCACGCCTTCGTTCAAAAGTGTGGGGTGAGAACCACCTGTGTACATAGTTAGTTAACATGGTTTTTCTTTTCCTTTTCCCTTAATATTATCTTTTTGAAACGGTTCTTGTACATACTCTCTTAACGGTTCTTGTACGTACTCTCTTCTTTACTTTACTGTCTTTTCAATTCAACAACTTTACTTTCCTGTCTTTACTTTCAAAAACTTTACTTTACTGTCTTTCAAAAACCTTTACTTTTCAACGCACTTAGCTATGATGTCCTATTCCATGAATATTCGTAGCTAAACCCTTCATTCGGTTGAAGGGGTGTGCTTGTATCATACAATGTTTTAGGCCCTACTCTTAGTGTCTCTATGTGTTCAAAACTTGTTCTATGTGCCACATATTAGGTTAGAACTTCCAAGGTTGAGTGGATGCTTTAACGGGCAAAGCTCTTCCGTAAGGTTCGTGAACATACTCGGGTAAGTGGATGCTTTAACGGGCAAAGCTTATCTGAGGAGTTCGACCTCTTTCAAAAACCATTTGGTTGATCGTAACTGAAGATCAAATGGAAGCACATAAGGCTAAGATACTTCGAAAGGAGGAATTAGTCTAAATAGAACAAGTGTTCTAAATGATGTGGCAAGTCATGTGCTAGAAATGGCCTTGATTCATCTTTGAACACATAGTATGATCATTAGATGTCGATGATAAACAGACTATGATACAAGGCCCCCTAAAACTGAATACTTTCCTTTAATTGTAATATCAACTGTTACTTTACCTTTCAGTACTAAAAACCAAAAACAACCCCCCAACTGCTTTATTTAATCCCCCCTTTTCGAAAGAACAACTATCACCTAATTCCCTTGGGTTCGACCCGTACTTACCACTGACTACCAAAAATAGTTAAGTCGCGAGTATCGGAGATATAAATTTATTTTTGCACAGAGAACATCGCACCTTAACAACAGTGCGGTGGGCTCCGTCAGTCATCTACTTCGATCAGTGTTTAGATCTGAAGTTGTAGTGATTATATTGCGATCGGTTGAAGCCTTGTAAGACCAGTTCGATCTGAGTGTGTCGCCTGGTTTGTGTGCGACTGTAATAGGCTAGATTTACAGTTTTGTTGAGAGATACACTGAGTGTGCGAGGAAGCTGTAACCGAAGGTTCTTTCAGGCGAGCAGAATTCAGTTCGTCATCAGGCAGCATAATACAACCGAGTTAGTGCCGGCTCAACGTGGATTAAGCCTAGGTCTCTTTTGAGGTTTAGGGGGAACCACGGGAAAAAATCGGTGTGTTTTCACTGTTTTGTGTGTTCTTGTTTTATTGTGTACTCGTCTATTGCATATCTTCTCCGATTTGTAGTTGTAGCGAGTAGTATCTGCAGTAGTAGAATACAACAGATTTAAATGTCTCTAACGATGCCCAGTTAACACTAATCAATGTTGGAAATGATCATCATCCCTTATATTAGAAATTTTACCAGTAATATAGGGTATTGCAGCTATGCATTTTGAGAGGTACATACACATTCAGAAATCAAATAATGAAGACTATCTATCATTTGAAATGTCTTTTCTTCTCTCTTTATGATTTTTACCAGTAACATATACTTGAAGGAATTGTGTCCTTTAATTTAATGTGCAATGACTAAACTTGGAATAGGACAATTAACGGAGATAATTCAATCCGATTATTTTAGGAGTCGTAGTGCTTTGCTAGAAGCCAACTACGATTAATGAGGTTAAACATGTTAAACTCATAGCTATTATAATCGGGTCCTATGAGGTCACACACTTAGAGTTGTCGGACTAGATCAACGGGAAAGATGATTAATTATTAATAGATATTATATATTATTAATAATAAGGTTTGTTATTTATTTAAGAAATAAATATTGAATTATGGAGTCAATTAGAAATTAATGGGAAAGATGTTATATTGCCAAATTGATATGGGCTAACGGCTCTTCAATTCATAATGCCAATTAATTGCTCCTAATTAATCTTCCAATTAAAGGCTCCTCATTAATCACAAGATATGATTGGGAAAAGGCTTTCAAACAAAAAGGAAAGCAGATGGTTTTGAGGAAAGGACGATAAAAGGTTTTGAGAAAAGAAAAAGTGTTTTTTGATTTCTCCTGCTCAAGGATCAAACGAAAACACCATCATTCTCACAAGCAATCTGATTGCTCCCCTTTCGTCCAATCGTCCTAGCAGTCGAAGGCAAGGAGATCTAGTCGGGCTCGTGTGGACCAATTAGAGGAGCAACACGTGGAGCTCTCATCACTTTCGTTCCTACCCGATCAGGTCCGGTTCACGCATCAAAAGGTATTTCTATGAACTATCAATTATGATTGTAGATCCTTCTATTAGATGTTTAGATATGATCTGAAATTCCGCTTAACGCATCTAATAGAAACCAATAATGGTATCAAGAGCCAATTTGCATAGATTGATAGGATCAATGATTTGATGCGGATCTTGATTTAAATTAGTGGTGAATTTTATATGGATAAAGATGTAAAATTAAAATGGAGATTTTGATGAATTGAGACATGAAATTGTATGAATTGATATGGAAATTGAACACCAACCGAGTCGGATTCGATTCGATTCGGTGATGGAGAGGTCACAAAATTAAGATGGTTAATATTATGATATTATTTATTTTAATTGTTTCCTAAAAGTTAGGAAATCCCACTTAAGATAAAATATTTGATATTATATCTTTTTCATACAATTTAATCCAATTATTACATTTTAATGGTTAATATTGATTAATACCATATAAGGATTTAATTTTCAATTGAGATAAAAAAAATTATTTTTTTTATGCTTGTTTTATATTATGATATATTGCTTGCATAAAGTGACTAGTATGACCCATTAATACGATCTGTGTATCGTTATGTTTTCTTGTACACGATCTGCGCATCTTTTGTTTTGTTGTAATTTAATTTCTGCAATTAGAGTAATTCAAAATTGTAATACAAGAAGAAGTACAAGACATAAGAAGGTCAAGGATGGAGATCCATGCAGGATACAAGATGAAGATATTATGAAGATTAGATCTTTATTTTATGCATCGTAGGGGCCATACAAGGATCACAATTATTGCGTTTTGAATGCTTTATTTTAAGTTTTTTATATTGTTTTATTTATGACATTTTTTCACTTATAAATAAAAGACAAATAAAAATACTTAAGTTCCAAAGGTAAATTGGGGCAATGCCTTTCCATATCATAACCCATTAAGTTCTGGATTTTGGTTGGATGGGCTTCACAAAAGTGAGGGTGTTCTTCCATAATCTTGGACTGAGTGAGGGTGAATCTATACAGGGGTTCATAAACCTTGATATGGTAGTACCCAACGAGAGACCAAAAGGCAAATTTTTAGATCTTGAGGCATGGGATGATTTCTGCATTGGATGTGGATCATCAACCAAGAATTAGAAGGAGTTATAATTAGTAATTGTTACTTACCCTGAACACATAGGACTTAAGGCAGTGCAAAAGTACGTTGAGTCTTGTCTGGGATGGGATCTTGGAATATTTTATTCAAAGAGACGACAACAACTGAATAAAATGTGCTTTTTCTTATTTTAAATTGTTTAAATATAAGTATTTGCAATTTCAAACATACACTGATTTGTATGTCATTTATATTTTGTAGATAATGTCGAATGATAATTTGAAATTCTCTCTGCGCTCAATTGTTGAGAAAAACAAGCTCAATGAAACAAACTTCCTTGATTGGGAAAGGAATCTGAGAATCATTCCCAGGTCCGAGGGACATGAGGACGTCCTAGCTACCCATATCCCTTCTGTGAACGACAAATCATCAGATGAGGAGAAGGCAACAGAAACTCGGGTGAGGTCCGAGGCATTGCCTGTAACTTGCCTCATGCTTGCTGCAATGGAGCCTGATTTGCAAAAGAGGTTTGAGCATTCTGATGCTTATACTATCATAACTGAACTGAAAACGCTGTTTCAGGATGAGGCAAGGATAGAGCGATATGAGACTCACAAGGCTATACTTGATAGCAAGCTTGAGAGAGGAAAATGAGTGAGTCCTCATGTGATTAGCCTGACTGGGCTTTTTAAGAGGATGGAAAATTTGGGGACCCCATGACCAAGAGTTGGCCACTGATATTGTTCTTAGATCATTGCATGATGGTTTTGCACCATTCAGAATGCAATACCATATGAATGGTCTGAAGCATGATATGAATGAGCTCCATGGCATGCTTAAAAATGCTGAGGCCAATATTATTGATGACAAGAAGAAGGAAGTTCTGAATGTCAACAAATACAAGGGTTTTAAGAAGGTGGCTAAGAGTAAGAGCAATTACCAAGGGAAAGGCAAGCAAGTTGCCAAATCCAAGGGTGGTGAGAAGCCAAAGGTGGCTGCTGATCATGATTGTTTTTACTGCAAGGCCAAGGGACACTGGAAGAGGAACTGTCCCAAGTACCTGGAAGACAAGAAGAATGGAACTGTGAGTTCCGGCACTTCAGGTATTTATGTTATTGATATAATGACAACAAATGTTCTCACATTAGAATATGATCCCACTTGGGTATTAGATACCGCTTGTGGTGCTCACATTATTTCTTATGTGCATGAACTAAGAAATAGAAGGCAAGTGAAGAGGGGGAGATAGACCTGCGCGTTGGAAATGGAGCAAGTGTTGCTGCACTTACCGTGGGAGATTTTAGTCTGTCTTTACCTTCGGGTTTCGTATTAGAACAGAATAATTGTTATTTTTTGTTCCATGCATTACCAAGAACCTTATTTCGGTTGCATTATTACATTCTGAGGGATTTGATTTTAGTTAAAGATGGATTTATGTCTGTTTTTAGAAACAATATTTTCTATGCTAATGCACCAATGAGTAATGGACTTTTTGTGTTGGATCTCAAATCGGATGTATATAATATAAATAACAAAAGGCAAAAACCAAATAGTTTGAGTGAGGCCTACCTATGGCATTGTCGATTGGGCCATATTAGTGTGAATCGCATGAAGAAGCTCCATAAAGATGGACTTTTAAAAGACATGGATTATGAATCCATTAACACATGTGAAGCATGTCTAATGGGCAAAATGACAAGGTCACCTTTCAAAGGAACCAATGAAAGGGCTACTGAATTGTTGGGCATAATACATACTGATGTATGTGGGCCAATGACCATAGAAGCTACAGGTGGCTACAGATACTTCATTACATTTACTGATGACATGAGTAGATATGGATATATTTACTTAATGTCACATAAATCGGAATCCTTTGAAAAGTTCAAGGAATTCCAGAATAAAGTAGAGACTCAAAGTGCCAAGAAAATAAAAGCACTTCGATCTGATCGTGATGGTGAGTACTTGAGCCATGAATTTTATCATCATTTGAAAAACTGTGGGATAGTAACACAGTTGTCTACCCCAGGAACACCACAGCTGAACGGTGTATCTAAAAGGAGAAACAGGACCTTGTTAGACATGGTCCGATCAATGATGAGTTTTGCTGATCTTCCGGTATCCTTCTGGGGATATGCCCTCACTACCGCTGTACTTACATTAAACAGGACTCCGTCAAGAACTGTAGACAAAACTCCATATGAGATATGGACTCAAAAGGTTCCAAAGTTGTCTTTTCTGAAAATATGGGGACGTGAAGCTTATGTAAAGCGGTTACAAACAGAGAAGCTTGCCCCAAAATCAGATAAATGCTTTTTATAGGGTATCCAAAAGGAAGTTTTGGATATCACTTCTACAATCCAACTCAGCAAAAGGTGTTTGTTGCGAGGGATAGTGTCTTTTTGGAAAGAGAGTTCCTTTCCAACAAGTCAAGTGGGAGAAATATTCATCTTGAAACAGTTCAAGATGATGAAGAGCAATGAACTCAGCAACAAGATGACATGGATGATGTCGATGATGAGATGATTACTTTTGAAGGCTTAGGGCCTCAAATCATCCAAGAGCCGGAACAAGAGGATCTATAAACAGTTGTGGATCATGTTTCGGATTCAATTGTTGAGCAAGTTTAACCCACTCGTAGATCGGAAAGGCCAAGGGTACAACCAAGACGTTATGATGATTTCATCTTGAATGTTGAACGTTGTCTTTTTAGTACGCGATTCAAAAACAATTTATAAGTGAACCGGTAAGACCAATGTCGAACCCAAGGGAGCAAACGGATTACAAGCTAAGTCAATCAAGTTTTCTTACTCGGCAATTCCTACAATTCAATTTGGTTGAGTTATCAATGATTTATAGCAATAATGGAATGGTATTTAAATGATTGAATTCAATTTAAAGCGAGTTTCGAGGGAATAATCCCCTCCTTGGCGATTTCCCAATGATCATGCAAACTAGAGTTCAATTAATTATGAGTTGATAGGTTTTGAACCTAGCTTAGACTATGAATTAGGCAAACCATGCATGTCTAGTCCTAGTAAAGCCATCTTAGATAGGATCTCACTACTTAAAGGATATTGACCCCCTATATGCATTTACCCTCATAAATGCACATGCACAAAGTTCTAGTTCACCTCTCACCATGCATTTACTCTCATAAATGTAGGTTAAGTCCATTTTTACTACATCAAAACCATCCCTAAGTTCTCTCAAGACTTAGATCAAAGTTCTAACATAAACATGTCACTTAGGCATTTTATCAAACACTTAGAGGCATGTCTAACATGAAGATCATAGTAAAAATGAAATCAACTTTAATAAATACAATAGATGTGTTTACAATGATCATTGAGTACCAAGGAGGTTCATAGAACCCTCAAAACACAAGGGGGACTACTCACACATCATGTAAGACAACATGATGTGTAGGTTTTTACAAACAAATCTAAGAGAAATAAGAGAGAATAGAGTAGGATGATTAGTCCTGATGAACTCCCTTGATCTTGATTCCTCCTTGATTTGATGATGATGAAACCCTTGATTTGGATCACTTTTCCTTGTCTTCTCTCCAGAAAATTCCAAGATGCTAGGTCAAAGTTGCCTCTTTCTATTTATAGGCTTGAGCAATTTTCGGTACTGTAGCAGGTCCAGTCGATCGACTGGCGTTGGGCTGTTGGCCCAGTCGATCGACTGGAGCGAGATAAGGCGCTTGGGAAGCAGGTTCTCAGTCGATCGACTGGCACAGGGCGGATTACGGAGGGCCACCGCACTGTCGTTAAGGTGCAGTGTCCTCTGTACAAATAAATTTATAATATCCGCTACTTGTGACTACACTACTGGGTAGTAAGTGGTAAGTAGGGGTCGAACCCAAGGGAAATAGGGGAATAGGCTATTCTTTTAGGGTGATTGAACTGGGGGAGCGTGTTTTATGGTTGATTGAGATTTTAGCGCTCTAATTAACTACGTGATTTTTTGGGGTTTTTTTGGTTTTGATTGCGGAAAAGTAAATACAGAAATTAAATGCTGTAAATACAAAGAAGACTTACAGTGGGTGATGCGTGATTGTAATTCCTCCGGTAGATCAGCAGTTGGTGATTGCGGTTTAACAGTAAAGAAAAGCATTCGGTTTCAGGTACTCTTGTATTATAACATGTATATAATAAACTGTTAGTAACTTTTCTAAGTATTCAAAGATGAATCGAGGACCTTTCGTAGCGCAAGACTTGCAACATCGTTTAAAGCAACCCTTGTTCTATTTCAGACTAATTCCTCCTTTCGAAGTATCTTAGCCTTTTGTGCATCCACTTGATCTCACAGTTACGATTGACCAAGTGGTGTTTTAGATGAGTCGAACTTCTCAGATAAGCTTTGCCCTTTCGTAGCATCCACTTACCCGAGTATGTTCACGAATCCCCACGGAAGAGTTTTGCCCTTTCGTAGCATCCACTCAACCTTGGAAATTCTGACTATAAATGGCACATAGAACAAGTTTTGAATACAAAGAAATGAAACTAAAAGATATTACAACATTATATAATACAAGAAAATACCTTCCACCGAATAAAGAGTTTAGCTACGAATATCCATAGAGATGGATACCATAGCTAAATACTCGGGGGTTTTTGAAAACAGTAAGAGGGAAAGGGGTGGAATACTCAAGAACCAACAGGAGTATTCCTAATTTCCTACTGAATACTCAAGAACCAACAGGAGTATTCTCTACAGTATTATAATACTCGAGAACCGACAAGAGTATTATAATTTCCAGTATAATACTCAAGAACAAACAGGAGTATTATTTCAAAACCGAACCAAACTTACAAGTAACAAAATGTAGAGAGAGAAGTGATTACAATTTTTGGGATGAATTTGTGAGGAGGAGGAGGGGTGTATTTATAGCCATGGGGAGGAGAAATGGAGGGCTAAGATGAGGGCACTTGTTGCATGGAGATTGGATGGGCAAATCAAGGGAGGAGGAGCCACCACATGGAGGGGCCAAAAGCCGCCGGTCAAGGAGGAGGGGGGTGGTGGCAGCCGTCGGTTGCCGGTTGCCTTGGGTGGAGGAGCTCCTCCCTTGGCCACCTCTTCATCAAGTCACCAAGTCATCTTGCCATATGTGAGTTTTGTACAGTTTTGTGCAGTCTTTTCACAAAACTGTCAGTGTGTTCTTTCCCCGGACTGTCTTGACTTCACTCCTGATTCTTCTGATTAATTTATTCTGGTCAATTTAACGTCAGGATCCTTGATATTTCTTTAGTCGGCATATGATCTTGACCTTGGATTGACTCTTGTTATCTTTTCAGCATAAAATCCTCTCCTTAGCGTGTTTTCACTTCAGTCTCTAAAATGCCCTGTGGAAATATATCGGGACTAACAGATGGATGTTAGATAGACAAACAGTCTAACTTGGGGGGTTTTACTGTGTTTTTGATTCGTATAATTGTGGTCCATCAGAATACCCCCCACTTTTAGTTGTTCGTCCCGAACAATGCTATTAAAGGGCGTAAGTTCTAGGTTCGGATTTGGCATATGAAAATTAGACTGTGGTACTCGATCTATCCTAATTCATGCATTGCTTACTTATTACCAAATTAAACTGTGTAAATAAATAGAAGAAACTTAATACTTGTACCTCCGTGCTGAGATGCAAATTATATTGGATGTTTCGGGAGATAGCCCTTTTCAGGTTCTTGGGTTGCAGCCTCGGGATCGTTTCATACTATATGGTCTTCTGGTAGCTTTCTCATGCACGTGATTCGGTTCGGGTTTCAGTGAGTTGAACCTTCTTGATTTTTTTCTTTGGCGAGGGACTGCTTTTTTGTTGTAGTGAATCGGCCTTTGGCCTTTGATTTGACTTTGTCGAGTGCTTCACTTTTGCTCGGTTAAAACCTTCACAATTTTGGGCCTTTGGCCTCTTTTGATTTTCTTCTTTGAGTTTTTCGCTTCTTTGTGACTTGCTAGTCCATTTTGTCAGCCTTCTTGGGAGGTCCAATCATCGCCCGCAAGCCTATGGATATACCTCCCCTCTCCTCTCGTCTTCGTCGTTTTGCGCGGGTCAAGATGAGGGTCGCTTATCTATTTTCTCGGCTATTTTGACTAGAGAGAGGACGGTCTGATTCCCGTCCTCGCCTTTGCATAGATGCTTCTTGGCGGAGTTTGACTCAATTATTCACTGAAAACCCGAAGTGCAGCCTCCACTGACTTCGAAAACCATATAGTTTGATCTGATCCTTTGATTGCTTCCCAAGTCCTTCTAGGGCAGTTTATGTCAACTCCACATCCCTAGTTATCTCAGTACAAAGGACAAATGGAAAGTTACATTCTAAGTTTTTAAACAGTTTGAATTTTCACAAGGTAAATGCATGAACTGATTTATCTTTTTCACATTCTTAAGTTCATATGTTCAAAAAGATATTGTTACTAAAAAAAGAAAAACAGCAAGCATGTTATTTATGTACACAGGCGGTTTTCACCCCCCACTTTTGAACGAAGGCGTGCCTTAGTTCAAAAGTCATGCAAGCTTAAAACTAAGTACTGAAAGTACGTGCGGAAAGTAAGATAGTGTCGGGTTACCTCCCGACCAGTGCACTTGTTTTACGTCGTTGGCTCGACGATACCTCGTTGTGGATTACTGGTTTGGGTCCCATGGGTGGCTGAGGTCAAACTTTGCCACCGTTCCTGTGTTGTTTCTTGCTTTGACTTGTCCTGACTTCTTGCTGGAGTAAGAGCTCCATGGTTTTGGTGTTTTCTCTTTCCATTGCTTCTGAGAAGGCGGGAGACCTTTGACCATAGCTGCTGGTCTTGTTAATTTTTTGGTCTCTAATGACAGGTCAGAAAACTGTGCACCGTGATCCGAGATAGGCGTTATGTCTGGCGGTTTTTTTGTGTCCGGGCGGCTCTGATGAATGTAGAAGTGTGCAATTTTGCCGCCAAACTTAAGTGATAATGAGCCCTTGCCTACATCGATTCTTGCTTTAGTGGCGTAGAGGAATGGTCGTCCCAATATTATTGTTGGTGGGTCGTCTTTGCAGGTCTCTTCTGTTGGTATTACATAGAAGTCTGCAGTAACTACGAGTTCTCCCACATGGAGTATTACATCTTCCAGTTCTCCAACCGGGCGGATGCATGATTTATCTCCTAGTTCGATGTTTGATCGGGGTGGTTTCAATGGACCAAGTCCTAGTAAGTAATATAAGGAGGAAGGCATGGCATTGACAGCAGCCCCAAGGTCGACTAAGCACTTATGGATTTGGGTCTCACCAATACCGCAGGTGACTGTGAAGGCCCCTGGGTCTTTATCTCTTTCTGGTTGTGACTCATGATCAGAAGTGAGGGCTTTTCCCAATGCTGTGCCATTCTGTTCATCACTTTCATTGCTATTGTAATCCCATCCAGATGCTGGTATGTCAGAGTGTATGACTGACGGTGGTGATATGCAGACGGTGAATGCGTACCGTCCATTGTCAGCATGCGTGACCCATGTTCTGTCATTATTGGGTCGGTCTTCCTCTTGATTCCAGTCAGGACGACGTCTACGGTTGAAGTGCTTGTTAGTGAGTTTGTAGGCTGGGGCTCGTGCTGCTTCTCCCAGGGTTGTCTTTACGTTTGACCTTTTTATCATGCTAAGATTCGCCTTTGGGTTTTGGATGGTTTGTGAAGGAAGTCTGCCAGGTTCACTGGTCAGTGTTGACATTGCAGTGGCGAGCTGGGACATTTGTTTGGTCAATTCAGAAATTGCCCCGTCAGTTTTCGCCTGGTATTGGAGTAGCGAAGTACCCAATTGATTTACGTTTCCTGCGAGCTCCTTCAGCGTGTCATCGAGCGACTTGGTTGGTTCTTGCTGATTATTCAGGCCGGTTTGGTGCTGACTCTGATTCGGTCCTCTTTGCTGATATTGTCCTGGAGCGTTCTGGTTATACTGTCGGTGGGGGGGTTGGTGGTATGACTGAGCTGGTTGTGCTTCTTTCTGAGGATAGTTGTTGTTGTTACGCCAGTCTGGTTTGGATGTTTGACCGTACTGCCTATTCTGTCCTGCTCTGTCGTTGCTGTTATTGTATCCTTGATATCCTCCTATTGCATTTACTTCCGCCGGTTCCTCTTCTATTAATGTCGGACATGCGTCAGTTTTGTGGTCTATAGATCCACAGAACTCGCAAGGTTTTACCGGAATTGGTTGTCTTCGTAGGAGCTGAATCATCATTTCTTTTAACTGCTTTATTTCCTCAGATATAGGCCCCGTCGATGTTTCAGCTTTTGCCACATTTTTCGTTCGGGAGAATTCTTCCTGCCGAGTTGTCTCTTCTCTAAATCGGGCATTTTCGGCAACGTCGTTGATGAGTTGCCTAATACCACTCAATGATAGATTCATTATGGACCCTCCAGCTGAGGCATCCAGGAGCATTTTGTCTAAGGGTCTTAATCCATCAATGAGGTACTCGATTATGAGTTTCTCGGGCAGTCCAAGGGTACAGCAGCTTCTTTCCAGGTGATTGAACTTTTCCAGGTAATCATACATGGTTTCGTTGGGCCCTTGTTTGATGTCTTGCAGTTGCCTTCTTACTTGCATTGCTCTTCCTGCTGGGTAGTATTTGTCTAAGAATTTCTTCTGCATCTGAGCCCATGTTCTGATGCTTCCGGAAGGTAATGACAGGAACCAGTCGTTTGCCGCATCAAAGAGGGAAAAGTAGAACGCCTTTAACTTAAAGTCGTCTACGTTTACGCCATTTGGTTTGAGGTTTTGGCAAATCCCATGTAGACGCTGGAGATGAGTCATTGCTGATTCTCCACGAGTTCCTGAGAATTTTGGCAAGCTGTGGGCCACTGAAGTGTTGATGGCGATGTTTTCTAGCTCAGGTCCTTCGTAGATACACCATGGCTGAACTCTGAAATCTGGTGCCGAAAGTTCTCCCAGGGTGGGTTCACGGTAGTTGTCATCCCCGTAGTAGTTATCGAAGACGGGTTCTTGTCTAGGAACTTGTCGAGGGCGAGGGGGTGGGGGATATCTAGGGGGTTGTCGTACTGGACCAGTTGCATTTCGGTCCTCGGGTGGTTCTTGGTTTCGTCTGATGGCCTCCCTATCACGAGCTCGTCTGCTTCTGATGAGTTGCTCCGGATCATCCATAAATGGAAGTGGCACTTCATCATTTCGCTCGTACAGGTTTATTTCATCGTCATCCTGGTAGTCATGATGACTTCCTTCGCGAGACATAGTTGTTTCGAGCGCGAGAATTTAAAAGAGATGGAGGAAGAGAAAAGAACAGTTTATTCGACGGCTAATTCCCCGGCAACGGCGCCAATTTGACGGAGGGCCACCGCACTGTCGTTAAGGTGCAGTGTCCTCTGTACAAATAAATTTATAATATCCGCTACTTGTGACTACACTACTGGGTAGTAAGTGGTAAGTAGGGGTCGAACCCAAGGGAAATAGGGGAATAGGCTATTCTTTTAGGGTGATTGAACTGGGGGAGCGTGTTTTATGGTTGATTGAGATTTTAGCGCTCTAATTAACTACGTGATTTTTTGGGGGTTTTTTGGTTTTGATTGCAGAAAAGTAAATACAGAAATTAAATGCTGTAAATACAAAGAAGACTTACAGTGGGTGATGCGTGATTGTAATTCCTCCGGTAGATCAGCAGTTGGTGATTGCGGTTTAACAGTAAAGAAAAGCATTCGGTTTCAGGTACTCTTGTATTATAACATGTATATAATAAACTGTTAGTAACTTTTCTAAGTATTCAAAGATGAATCGAGGCCCTTTCGTAGCGCAAGACTTGCAACATCGTTTAAAGCAACCCTTGTTCTATTTCAGACTAATTCCTCCTTTCGAAGTATCTTAGCCTTTTGTGCATCCACTTGATCTCACAGTTACGATTGACCAAGTGGTGTTTTAGATGAGTCGAACTTCTCAGATAAGCTTTGCCCTTTCGTAGCATCCACTTACCCGAGTATGTTCACGAATCCCCACGGAAGAGTTTTGCCCTTTCGTAGCATCCACTCAACCTTGGAAATTCTGACTATAAATGGCACATAGAACAAGTTTTGAATACAAAGAAATGAAACTAAAAGATATTACAACATTATATAATACAAGAAAATACCTTCCACCGAATAAAGAGTTTAGCTACGAATATCCATAGAGATGGATACCATAGCTAAATACTCGGGGGTTTTTGAAAACAGTAAGAGGGAAAGGGGTGGAATACTCAAGAACCAATAGGAGTATTCCTAATTTCCTACTGAATACTCAAGAACCAACAGGAGTATTCTCTACAGTATTATAATACTCGAGAACCGACAAGAGTATTATAATTTCCAGTATAATACTCAAGAACAAACAGGAGTATTATTTCAAAACCAAACCAAACTTACAAGTAACAAAATGTAGAGAGAGAAGTGATTACAATTTTTGGGATGAATTTGTGAGGAGGAGGAGGGGTGTATTTATAGCCATGGGGAGGAGAAATGGAGGGCTAAGATGAGGGCACTTGTTGCATGGAGATTGGATGGGCAAATCAAGGGAGGAGGAGCCACCACATGGAGGGGCCAAAAGCCGCCGGTCAAGGAGGAGGGGGGTGGTGGCAGCCACCGGTTGCCGGTTGCCTTGGGTGGAGGAGCTCCTCCCTTGGCCACCTCTTCATCAAGTCACCAAGTCATCTTGCCATATGTGAGTTTTGTACAGTTTTGTGCAGTCTTTTCACAAAACTGTCAGTGTGTTCTTTCCCCGGACTGTCTTGACTTCACTCCTGATTCTTCTGATTAATTTATTCTGGTCAATTTAACGTCAGGATCCTTGATATTTCTTCAGTCGGCATATGATCTTGACCTTGGATTGACTCTTGTTATCTTTTCAGCATAAAATCCTCTCCTTAGCGTGTTTTCACTTCAGTCTCTAAAATGCCCTGTGGAAATATATCGGGACTAACAGATGGATGTTAGATAGACAAACAGTCTAACTTGGGGGGTTTTACTGTGTTTTTGATTCGTATAATTGTGGTCCATCAGTGGACTCCCAGTCGATCGACTGAGGAAACTCAATTTGCAGCTCCTCCTGAAAGTCCATTAAGTCGATCGACTAGAATCTCAATCGATCGACTGGAGGTCACGTGATCTGCATGCTCTGGGCTGGGAACTCTTCAGTCGATCGACTGAATGGGTCAATCGATCGACTGGCGTTGGTCGATTTGCAGCACCTCCTGAGACTTCATTAAGTCGATCGACTGGAGCAGGGGAGCTTCCCAGTCGATCGACTGGAGACCAAATTCTGCCAACTCTTGCTCTAAACTCCGATTTTCTCCAAGTCTCCTTCTATGGGCTTTTGACACCGAGACATCTTGATTCGCACCTGAAACGCATTAGAAGGGGATCAAATGACATCAAATAATCGTCGGAAACGGACTAAAGCTATAGTGAAAATGGGCATTAATGAGTCGAAAACTCGACTCATCAACACTCCACACTTAAGCTTTGCTCGTCCCGAACAAAGTATGCAAATATGCCAAGGAAGTGCAAATGTCGAAATGCTAGTGGTGCTATGTTTTTCGTGCATTTGCCTCACTAGATTTCACAAGGTCTCGATCCTTATTTCTAAACATGTTATTGAAAAGAAAATGGAAAGTATGCACAATCTACCTAGCTCCTTTTCGTAGGCGTTACGAATGCATTTAGCGTATGCATTAAGCCTTTAAACCCCTAGGCTACCCTAGTGGACGAGTTATAGTCTCGTGAGAGTTTTCAGAAAAGGAAATACTCACAAATCCCAAATGCACATATCCCATAAGAGTGAATGCAAGAGTGCTCAACCAAGGCTACGGTTTTTTTTCAAAACCAATCCCCCACCCCAAACTAGAACTATCATCACAATATCATTAAAAGAACTTTTTCAACCCCTTGAGTACCTTTGAGGATATGCATTCAAGGTTATCAACACTAGGGCTATGAAATGTCTCATCCAAAATTCTACTCATTTTCAAGGCAACACAATAGAGGCAAGGCTTGTAGCTCGCACAATAGAGTGTCAACCGCTCACCTATGCTAGCTAGGGCTAGTCCAAGGGCTCGCGATAAGGAACTCATTCCCAAGTTTTAGGCGCTTAAGCCGTAATCCATAAGGGAAGTGGAGTTCGACACTAGAGTTCTTTAACAAACAAGTCATAAACCAAATGAATACTCCCGTGCAAGCACATGGGTCGTCCAAGAGTTATTCCAACTAGCACACAATGCAAATGTTGAATCCCGCACAAATGAAGAATGATGGAAGAACATAGAGTCAAGTTTTAAGTGCTTCTTATTTTCTTTTTGAACCTTCCTGCTCTCACTCATCATTGTCCTTTTGACGCGAGTCAAGCCGAGGGTCGCTCGTCTATTTTCCCGGCTATTTGGACTAGAGATTGGATGATGCGTGCCACCATCCCACCTAACCGCATAAGTACCACGGTGGCGGAGCAGATATATATATATATATATATATTTTTTTTTTTGATTAACTCCACACTTAAAACATGACAATATGTTCAAAAAGTGTATGGAATGTGCGGGGAACAAACATAAGCAAGGCACCGTGTTAGAGAACTCAAGTCACCAAGAAATATTCAAGGGGTCTAAGTTTTTCATGAAGATTTTTAAAAGTGTTTGCTAGCTTGATCCAAGGTGTTGCAACGAAAATACTTAGAAAGTTGGATAGACAAGGCGTAGCAATGATATTGATTCTCAAGAATGTATGTTCAAAGGACTAGGTCGCTAAATGTGGTAAATAGGCTAGATGTGATTTATGGGGATTTAGAATCGAAAATCATAAGCCTTTGAGGTTAAAACACTCTCATGTTGGGATAATGTGCAAGTGTGCAAGCGCCCATCTAAAATGATATGCATGGCATGCAAACATGTGAACTATGCGCATCAAACTACTCCACACTTAATTCAAGCTTAGTCCCTAAGCGCAAAGAATGATAAAATAAAGGCAAAGGCGCATAGGAACTCCCCTCGTTTGTAGTGCCGTTGATATAATCCATAAGAGTGAGAGATAGCCTTTTGGTTGCAAATGTAGATATAAGAGGGTGTTTTAGTCATGATAAGAATATGTGAATGTATATCCTGTAGAGTGAACAATATAAATGGTAAACACCTCCAATATCATCATAAGAATGTAGCATACAACCAATAGGCAAGTGAGGGTAAACATCACCAAAATAGCATACATCATCAAAATTGCGCCAAAAGGCGACTTAATATCCAAAATAACATCCAATGCAACAAGTCAATAAAGAGAATACACATGTGGAAAGAGAAATGAAGCATGGACTATGATGTAGCCTCATCGTCTCCGGGCCTAGCTGAGTCGACCACACCATCATCATCCGGCGGCGCTGTGGCCCCTGTCATCAAATGAATATCCTCCCTAAAAGAGCGAACTGGCTCCAGGGTTCCTCTTGAGAGACGCGGTGTGCCCGCCTCCCCTACAAAAGAAGCTGGTGTGGTAGGCAAAGGGGAGGCGCCTCGGGGAGCTGAGAACTCTGGGGCTAAAGGAGGGACGACGGGGGTGCTGGGGCCTCCAGCGAATGATAAGACTGTGGATCTAAGCCACTCCCACTCCCGACGTGCTCTAGCATCAGACTCTCGGACAAAGTCATAGTGCACTGGAAATGGAAAACCTGAGTCAAATTGAGCAAAAACTCAAAAAAAAAGGCACTGAACTATGATCGAGTCGATCGACTGGCTAGGCACTGAAGTCCCAGTCGATCGACTGAGGGTCGGATTTCAGTCGGGCTAGGGCAGTTTTTGGGGTTTTTCGCCGGAGGGGATTATGAATGAAATTGATGAGTGGGGTTTATTGGCGGTTGGATTGGAAGTGTTTTGGCGGTGGAATTGGGTGAAAACACCGGCGGACGGCGGATATCGGAGGAGGTGTGGATTTCCGATCGGAAATCCGATTTTTGGCGGTTTGAGGCGGCGATTTGATGGCGGTCCGATGGCGGAGGGGTGGCGAGATGATGGTGAGTCTAACGGGAGAAGACCGGCGAGGGAGTTGGGGAAATTCGGATCGGAGGGGATTGGATTTTGAATTTAGGGTTTCGTCGAAATGAGGAAGAAGGAAGGGATTTGTGATTTTGGATAAGCAATCTTCAGTCGATCGACTGGGAGTCCAGTCGATCGACTGGATAAGGATGAAAAATAGGAGCTCCTGAAACACCATTTAGTCGATCGACTGGGCTATAGCTTGCCTCCAGTCGATCGACTGAACCCGGATTTCTGCTTGAAAATTTTTTTTTCTCCAACGAATCCCGACTCCACACTCAGAATTTTTACCAAAATCAAGAATAGGCACCACTCAAAATATCACATATAATCAAGGTACGCCCTCCTAATCAATCGCTAGCACATAAACATACTATTTTCAATCAAAACAAGCTAGGATCACCACTCCACACTTAAAACTCCACCATTATCAAGCGAATTCATGCAAACTCTATACCACATCACACACACCCCTAATCATGCATATAAAATCATCTAAATCACCAAGCCACATTACAAGTTCACAAAAGCATGCTACACATATTTGGAAGTTACTTGTGCATAGATAGACAACTCACAGACCGGGCTACCTCCCGTGAGGGCCTAGTTTAACGTCTTGGCAAAGACCGAGCCGATCCTTTTCTCACTAAGAAGCACACTTGAGGAGTCCATAGCTAGGATCCCTCCTCAAGCGGATTAAGGCACTCTATGGGTCGGTTAAGGGGAATGTGACATTTTGCTCATCACAAAATCCCTCTCTATAATGATTTAGCCTTTGCCCATTCGCAGAAAAAGTGGTTCCATCATTGTTGAGCAACTCTACGTGACCATCCTCGTGGGGCTTGTGGACAATGAATGGGCCACTCCACCGGCTTCTCAACTTCCCCGGAAATAGTTTGAGCCTAGCGTTAAAGAGCAAGACCTTTTCTCCCTTTTTGAACTCACGACGGAAGATCTTTCTATCGTGCCATTTCTTGGTCTTCTCTTTGTATATCCTAGCATTCTCGTAGGCTTCATTTCTTATCTCTTCCAACTCGTGGAGTTGAAGCACCATATGGTCCCCCGCCGTTTGTAAGTCCATATTTAGCATTTTAATCGCCCACATCGCCTTATACTCCAATTCTACCGGCAAGTGGCACGGTTTCCCATAAATGAGGCGATAGGGAGACATTCCAATAGGGGTTTTGAACGCCGTACGATAGGCCCATAGCGCGTCATCTAGCTTCGATGACCAATCCTTCCTCGAGCTCCCTACGGTTTTCTCCAAGATTGCCTTGATCTCTCGGTTTGAAATTTCCACTTGCCCACTAGTTTGTGGGTGGTATGGCGTGGCAACCTTGTGACTAACTCCATACTTACGAAGCAAGGCCTCAAAATGTCTTTCCTTGAAATGCGAACCACCATCACTTATGACGGTCCTTGGCACCCCAAATCTTGGAAAGATGATTTTCTTGAATAGTTTCGTGACTACCTTGGCATCACAAGTAGGGGAAGCGACGGCCTCAACCCATTTCGAAACGTAATCAACCGCCACCAATATATATTGGTTCCCATATGAAGAAGGGAAAGGACCCATATAATCGATGCCCCATACATCAAATATCTCGACCGGGAGGATGCTTTGTTGGGGCATTTCATGCCTCTTGGAGATATTACCGGTCCTTTGGCATTGATCACAAGCCTTCACAAATTCATAAGCATCACCGAAGAGAGTAGGCCAATAAAAACCGCTTTGTAGCACCTTTGACGCGGTTTTTGCTCCACTACCATGTCCTCCATATTGAGAAGAGTGACAATGGTGAAGGATTTCTCTCATCTCTTCTTCGGCCACGCAAGTTCTATAAAGCCCATCCGCGCAAAGCCTACAAAGGTAGGGCTCATCCCAATAATACCTCTTGGTCTCGGAAAGGAACTTTCTCCTTTGATGGTGGTTCATATCGTGGGGAATAATCCCACAGACCACGAAGTTTACGAAGTCCGCATACCAAGGAAGGGCCTCCGCCTCAACTCTCATGAGTTGCTCTCCAATAAATGAATCATTCACCGGTCTAGTATCCATTTCAATCATTTTATTCTCCTCTAGTCTCGATAGGTGGTCGGCTACCACATTCTCTACCCCCTTTTTATCCTTGATTTCTATATCAAATTCTTGGAGCAATAGAATCCACCTTATCAACCTTGGCTTGGAATCTTTCTTTGCTAAGAGATATTTGATAGCCGCATGATCCGTGAATACTATAACCTTTGAAGCCACAAGATATGGACGAAACTTATCAAAGGCGTACACGATAGCAAGAAGTTCCTTCTCCGTAGTTGTGTAATTCAATTGAGCACCACTAAGAACTTTGCTCGTGTAATGAATAGCGTGAAGCTTCTTATCCACCCTTTGCCCAAGCACCGCCCCAATGGCGTAGTCACTAGCGTCGCACATAAGCTCGAAGGGCAAATCCCACCTAGGGGGTTGAATAATAGGAGCCAAAATCAATGCCTCTTTTAACTTCTTGAAGGCTACTAAGCAATCTTCATCAAAATGAAATTTGGTATCATTGCATAGGAGATTCGTCAATGGCTTAGCAATTTTCGAGAAGTCCTTGATAAACCTTCTATAAAATCCAGCATGACCAAGAAAACTCCTTATTCCCCTAACATCTCTTGGAGGTGGCAATTTCTCCATAACTTCAATTTTCGCCTTGTCCACCTCGATTCCTCTCTTTGAGACCAAATGACCAAGCACTATTCCTTCCTGCACCATAAAATGACATTTTTCCCAATTTAGTACAAGGTTCGTCTCAATACATCTTTTCAACACTTTAGCCAAATTGGCTAAACAATCATCAAAAGAGGAACCATAAACGGAAAAGTCATCCATAAACACTTCCATAATCTTTTCAATAAATTCTGAAAAAATAGCCATCATGCATCGTTGAAAAGTACCGGGCGCATTACAAAGTCCAAAGGGCATTCGCCGATAGGCAAATGTTCCATAGGGACAAGTAAAGGTCGTCTTTTCTTGATCTTGTGGATGTATAGGGATTTGGAAAAATCCACTATATCCATCAAGATAGCAAAAATAATCATGCTTAGCTAATCTTTCCAACATTTGGTCAATGAAAGGGAGGGGAAAGTGATCTTTCCTAGTGGCTTGATTTAATTTTCTATAGTCCACACACATACGCCACCCGGTCACGGTTCTCGTGGGAATCAATTCGTTCTTCTCATTTTTAATTACGGTCATTCCCCCCTTTTTTGGCACTACATGAATGGGGCTCACCCATTTAGAGTCCGCAACGGGGAAAATGATTCCCGCATCAAGCAATTTAAGAATCTCCTTTTTCACTACCTCGCCAACAATAGGATTTAGTCTCCTAGCTCTCTCCCTAGATGGCATACTATCGCTCTCTGAATTGATTTCATGCATGCATAAATTGGGACTTATCCCCTTTAAATCATCAATAGAGTAGCCAATAGCATCCTTATGTTCTCTAACCACATCAAGCAATTCGAAGTTTCAACATCATTCAAGGAAGAGTTCACAATGATAGGCAAGCTAGAATTTGGGCCTAAGAACTCATACCTTAGGCTTGTTGGTAGAGCTTTAAGCTCTACCGAACAGACTCCTTACCTTTGTCGCTTAGAGTCCCTTCTTCACATTCTTCCTCCAGGATAGCCCAACAATCGGCAATGTCGGGAAGTTCATTATCAAGGTCAATAGCACTCATGAGAAGGTTAGGCACATCACACAATTCATAAGTATCAACTAGGTCTAGATAATTACAAGTCATTGTAGAACTAGGACCACGTTGTGCTTTTTCAAGATTAAACTCAATCTCCTCATCTCCTACTCTCATGGTGATCGACCCCTTAGTTGTATCAAAAATAGCCCCCGCGGTGTAGAGGAAAGGCCTTCCCAATCGAATGGGAATTTCATTGTCCTCCTCCATTTCTAACACCACGAAATCTCCCGGAATATAGAAATTCCCTACTCTAACCGGGACATCCTTAAGAACTCCCTTAGGAAATCTTGAGGAGCGGTCCGCGAGCCTTAGAATCATGCTAGTTGGTTTAGGCTCACCCATATTTAGCTTTTTACACAAAGAATAAGGCATCAACGATATGCTTGCACCCAAATCACACAATGCTCGTTCAATCTTAATATCATTAATAAAGCATGAAATGGAAAAGCTACCGGGATCCTCAAGCTTTGGGGGCATGCGAGGTTGGAGTATGGCACTACATTCGCCATTGAGGGACACCGTATCGACATCCTCGATTGTTCTCCTAAAAGTAATAACATCCTTTAGAAATCTAGCATAAGAAGGAGCTTGAGTTATTACCTCGGTGAAGGGCATTGTGACATAGAGCTTCCTCATCATCTCGGCGAACTTGGAGAATTGCTTATCATTGCTCTTCTTCTTTAGCCTTTGAGGGAATGGAATGGGAGGAGTGTATACTCTAGGTTCGTCTTTCTCCTTTTCCTCTTCACTCTCTTTCTCAACTTGAGGGTTAGGAACCTCCTCATTCAACTCTTCAATTTTGGCACTAGCTTGGCCTCCAAGATCAAAAGTGACTCTCTTCTTCTTAGGTAGCTCTACCTCTAACTCTTTCCCGTTTCTCAAAGTCACCGCATTGCAATGCTCCCTATTTATTTGGTCGGGTCTAGCCGGTAGCTTGCCCGGTGCCCTTGTAGATGCCTCGGCTTGTTGAGCAATTTGACTTTCAAGCATTTTGTTGTGGGTCTCCAATCTCTCAAACTGAGTTTGCATGTCTTCAAATTTAGCTAGAACGTCCCTACTTGCCCTCTCTTGTTGTGCAAGGATTTTGGCTAGCATAGCTTCCACACCGGATGGTTCATTTGAAGGTTGTGGAGGAGCTTCCACTTGTTGATAGGGTCTTTGAGCTTGGGATTGATATTGTTGCCCTTGGTTTCTTTGAAGCAAGGTCGGTCCTTGACCTTGATATTGGTTCCTAGGTTGGAACCCTTGATTGGATTGAGTAGGTTTAGGACTGAATCCGGGAGGTGTGGATCCAAAGTCGGGGCGAGTGGGATTAGTGGTCTTGTAGGAGAAATTGGGGTGATTTCTCCATCCCGAAGAGAACTTTGGTGTAGTATAGTTGGCTTGAGAGCTTTGCCCTTGATTGGCACTACTTCCATAGTCTCTACTTTGGTTTCCACCCACAAAATTGACTTCTCCATAACTTTGCCCTTGCACGTCCCTTTGAACCAATGGGCAAGAAGTGGTTTCATGCTCGTACACCTCACAAATGTCACACCCATACCTTGTCGAAGTTTCTTTCTCGGGGTGTTTTAGCCTGAAGACTTCTTCCGAGAGATTATCAAAGTCCTTTCTCAAAGCA
This sequence comes from Rhodiola kirilowii, assembly GCA_033675215.1. Lineage (NCBI taxonomy): Eukaryota > Viridiplantae > Streptophyta > Magnoliopsida > Saxifragales > Crassulaceae > Rhodiola > Rhodiola kirilowii. The sequence continues at coordinate 6,424,924 of CM066194.1, forward strand.
TCGTAATCGCTAGAGCTCACCGCTTTCACTTCGTGTCTCTCATTTCTTCTTCTAGGATTCCCTCTCTCGCTTCCCCACATGAAATAGTTCTTCGTTATTTTCTCTATAACCGCAAAGGCTTCATGTGGTGCAAGGTCCATTATAGCTCCGCCCGAAGCGGTGTCAAGCGCAAGACGAGAATTACCGTCCACACCTTGATAGAAGGTGTGGAATAGAAGAAGATCATCCAAATTGTGGTGAGGACATAGCCTTTGATATTCTTTGTATCGCTCCCAAGCTTCATAGAGCGCCTCTCCATCCATTTGCACAAAATTTGTGATTTGGCTCCTATAATGCGCCGTCTTGGAAGGAGGAAAGTATTTATTTAGAAAGGCCACGGCTAGCTCCTCCCAAGTAGTGAAGCTATCGGGAGTTTGACTCCTCAACCAATCTCTTGCTCTTCCCGTGAGGGAGAAGGGGAAAAGCCTAAGTAGCTTAGCATCTTCCGAAATTCCATTGATCTTGAACGTAGCACAAACTTCAAGAAATGACGTCAAATGGGTATTTGGATCTTCATTGTCCCTCCCCGAGAATTGGTTAGATTGAACCATTTGAATGGTGGACGTCTTCAAATCAAAATCCCGGTTATCCACGGTAGGCAATTGGATGGGAGAACGGTAGCCATATGCCGTAGGGATGGCATAGTCCTTGAGGGCCCTTCTAGCTAGGGGCAATTGCGGAGGAAGGTTGTCTTGGTTTCTATGGTGAGGTGGGGGTGGGGGAGGAGGTCTATTGTTGTTGTTTTCGGCCATGACTCCTTGAGTATTGGAGGTTTGTCCTTTGTCTTTGTTGGTCTTACTCCTTGTGATATGAGGATTAACTAGCTCTCTAATAGGTTGGTTCAAGTCTCTATCCACGATTTGAGTAAGTTTCTTGGTCTTCGGTGGCATAAAAGAAGTGAACCTACAAGAGAAGCCAATTAAAACAAGTAAGCGTAGTGAATAAGTTCAAGAAATGCAAGTAACAAGTAAAATAAAGTAAAACATGGAATAGTCGGAGCACTAAATGATTTTCCTAGGGGTAATCTAGCTATTGCTCCCCGGCAACGGCGCCATTTTGAACGTTGTCTTTTTAGTACGCGATTCAAAAACAATTTATAAGTGAACCGGTAAGACCGGTGTCGAACCCAAGGGAGCAAACGGATTACAAGCTAAGTCAATCAAGTTTTCTTACTCGGCAATTCCTACAATTCAATTTGGTTGAGTTATCAATGATTCAAAGCAACAATGGAATGGTATTTAAAGGATTGAATTCAATTTAAAGCGAGTTTCGAGGGAATAATCCCCTCCTTGGCAATTTCCCAATGATCATGCAAACTAGAGTTCAATTAATTATGAGTTGATAGGTTTTGAACCTAGTTTAGACTATGAATTAGGCAAACCATGCATGTCTAGTCCTAGTAAAGCCATCTTAGATAGGATCTCACTCTTAAAGGATATTGACCCCCTATATGCATTTACCCTCATAAATGCACATGCACAAAGTTCTAGTTCACCTCTCACCATGCATTTACTCTCATAAATGTAGGTTAAGTCCATTTTTACTACATCAAAACCATCCCTAAGTTCTCTCAAGACTTAGATCAAAGTTCTAACATAAACATGTCACTTAGGCATTTTATTAAACACTTAGAGGCATGTCTAACATGAAGATCATAGTAAAAATGAAATCAACTTTAATAAATACAATAGATGTGTTTACAATGATCATTGAGTACCAAGGAGGTTCATAGAACCCTCAAAACACAAGGGGGACTACTCACACATCATGTAAGACAACATGATGTGTAGGTTTTTACAAACAAATCTAAGAGAAATAAGAGGGAATAGAGTAGGATGATTAGTCCTAATGAACTCCCTTGATCTTGATTCCTCCTTGATTTGATGATGATGAAACCCTTGATTTGGATCACTTTTCCTTGTCTTCTCTCCAGAAAATTCCAAGATGCTAGGTCAAACTTGCCTCTTTCTATTTATAGGCTTGAGCAATTTTCGGTACTGTAGTAGGTCCAGTCGATCGACTGGCGTTGGGCTGTTGGCCCAGTCGATCGACTGGAGCGAGATAAGGCGCTTGGGAAGCAGGTTCTCAGTCGATCGACTGGCACAGGGTGGACTCCCAGTCGATCGACTGAGGAAACTCAATTTGCAGCTCCTCCTGAAAGTCCATTAAGTCGATCGACTGGAATCTCAATCGATCGACTGGAGGTCACGTGATCTGCATGCTCTGGGCAGGGAACTCTTCAGTCAATCGACTGAATGGGTCAATCGATCGACTGGCGTTGGTCGATTTGCAGCACCTCCTGAGACTTCATTAAGTCGATCGACTGGAGCAGGGGAGCTTCCCAGTCGATCGACTGGAGACCAAATTCTGCCAACTCTTGCTCTAAACTCCGATTTTCTCCAAGTCTCCTTCTATGGGCTTTTAACACCGAGACATCTTGATTCGCACCTGAAACGCATTAGAAGGGGATCAAATGACATCAAATAATTGTCGGAAACGGACTAAAGCTATAGTGAAAATGGGCATTAATGAGTCGAAAACTCGACTCATCAAATGTAAGCCTTGATGTTCTTATGTTAGAACATAGTGAGCCTTCTACATATAAGCAAGCAATGACGGGTCCAGACTCCAAGAAATGGCTTGAGGCCCTGAGGTCCGAAATGGATTCGATGTTTGAAAATCAAGTATGGGACTTGATAGATTTGCCAAATGGGGTAAAATCCATAGGAAGCAAATGGATTTTCAAACTCAAAACTGACAAGGATGGAAATGTATCTGTTTACAAGGCAAGACTAGTTGCCAAAGGTTTTAGATAGATTCATGGTATAGACTATGACGAGACATTTTCACCAGTTGTCATGATTAGATCCATTAGGATAATCCTAGCTATTGCCGCATATTATGACTATGAGATATGGCAAATGGATGTCAAACCTGCTTTTCTAAATGGTTTTTTGGAAGAGGATGTGTACAAGACACAACCTGGAGGTTTTGAAGATCCAAATGATGCTGGGAAGGTATGCAAGCTTAAGAAGTCCATTTATGGACTTAAGCAAGCATCCAGGAGTTGGAACTTTTGATTTGATGAAAAGATCAAAGAGTTTGGTTTCATTAGACGTGAAGAGGATCCTTGTGTTTACAAGAAGTTTAGTGGGAGTAAGGTAGCCTTCTTAGTCTTGTATGTGGATGACATACTACTTATTGGGAATGACATTCCGATGCTAGAGTCCGTAAAGGAATGGCTGAAGAAATGTTTCTTAATGAAAGACTAAGGAAAGGCCGAGTACATACTTGGAATTAAGATTTACAGAGATAGATCTAAGAGGCTTCTTGAATTGAGTCAAGGAACTTATATTGATAAGATTCTTGACAGATTCAAGATGCAGGATTCCAAGAAGGGGTTTTTACCCATGCAACATGGTGTATATCTCAGTAAGACGCAGTGTCCTAAAACACCTACTGAGCTTGAGAAGATGAACAAAATCCCATATGCTTCTGTTATAGGATTTATCATGTATGCCATGGTATGTACACGTCCTGATGTTGCATATGCTTTGAGCATGTGTAGCAGATACCAATCAAGTCCTGGAGAAGCACACTGGAGTGCAGCTAAGAATATCCCGAAGTACTTGAGAAGGACCAAGGATGATTTCTTAGTATATGGGGGAGATGAAAAATTAATCGTACAAGGCTATACTGATGCAAGCTTTCAGACTGACCGAGATGGCTTTGAGTCTCAATCCGGTTATGTCTTCATCCTTAACGGAGGAGCTGTGAGCTGGAAGAGCTCCAAGCAGGATACAGTAGCAGATTCTACAACAGAGGCTGAGTACATTGCTGCTAGTGAAGCAGCAAAGGAGGCCGTTTGGATGAGGAAGTTCCTGGATGAACTCGGTATTGTTCCTAGCATTGCAGCGCCTATCGACATCTATTGTGACAACAATGGTGCCATAGCCCAGGCAAAGGAACCGAGTTCAAGCTCCAAATCCAGACACGTTATGAGGAAGTATCACCTTATTCGATGCATCATCACTGAGGGTGACATTAGGATGTGTAAGGTGCATACTGATGACAACATTGCAGATCCATTGACCAAGCCTATGCCTAGGCCCAAGCATGAGAGTCGCACTAGGGCTAAGGGTCTCAATCACTTTGGAGAATGGCTTTGAGTTTGCTTTTATATTACATTGTGTATTTATGAGTGTTGGACACTAGTTTTATGTTTGACTTGATGATGTTATGATATATGATATTTCATCCTTATTTAAATATTGTTTAGATCGATATTGAATAACCTATCCAAATAATTCATTATTAACAAATGGGATCACTTTAAGTGTTATGGTGAATGAAACCCCAATAAGTGAAATGAAGTTTTGAATTATTGAAAGTCTATAGTTCGAAATCATCAAATGGACATGGATGATTTTATTAGTGACTATATTGTAAGTTGACTGATAGCGCCAGGTTTCATGGGCTATAGGGATATGGAGATGTCTAGTCATTTACATATATGTGTATGGATGATACATGTAAGAGTGACCCACCTTAAGACTCTCCAAAATAGATTGTAAAGTTTTAAGTTAAACCAGGATTAGTAGATTCCTCAGACATGAGTATGTTGTGGTCTCACTTGATGATTGGTATTTCTTTGACACTGTTAAACGCTTTCCGTAAAAGGGAGTTATAAAGGCAGTTGTTAGGATTGTAAAAGGTTGAGTGGGAGCCATAGTCATACAAGATTGGAGAAGTCCTCCTGGTTCTTGTATACTGTGATACATTGAACAGGATTGGTGTCTCGGCCACTTGAAGAGCAAGAACTGAACATGCATGGCCATGCTCGGATGATTATTTGCAATCATCCGTTTAATTGACAGTTCAAACTCGGAGTTCAAGAAACACATTTGACATTAGATATGAATGTCACCATATCGTCAAATAAGACATTAAGAGACAAAGGTATCTTATATTGCACACTTGTTTAAGGACAAGTGGGAGATTGAAGGAATTGTGTCCTTTAATTTAATGTGCAATGACTAAACTTGGAATAGGACAATTAACGGAGATAATTCAATCCGATTATTTTAGGAGTCGTAGTGCTTTGCTAGAAGCCAACTACGATTAATGAGGTTAAACAGGTTAAACTCATAGCTATTATAATCGGGTCCTATGAGGTCACACACTTAGAATTGTCGGACTAGATCAACGGGAAAGATGATTAATTATTAATAGATATTAGATATTATTAATAATAAGATTTATTATTTATTTAAGAAATAAATAATGAATTATGGAGTCAATTAGAAATTAATGGAAAAGATGTTATATTGCCAAATTGATATGGGCTAACGGCTCTTCAATTCATAATGCCAATTAATTGCTCCTAATTAATCTTCCAATTAAAGGCTCCTCATTAATCACAAGATATGATTGGGAAAAGGCTTTCAAACAAAAAGGAAAGCAGATGGTTTTGAGGAAGGGACGATAAGAGGTTTTGAGAAAAGAAAAAGTGTTTTTTGATTTCTCCTGCTCAAGGATCAAACGAAAACACCATCATTCCCACAAGCAATCTGATTGCGCTCCCTTTGTCTAATCGTCCTAGCAGTCGAAGGTAAGGAGATCTAGCCGGGCTCGTGTGGACCAACTAGAGGAGCAACACGTGGGGCTCTCATCGCTTTCGTTCCTATCCGATCAGGTCCGGTTCACGCATCAAAAGGTATTTCTATGAACTATCAATTATGATTGTAGATCCTTTTATTAGATGTTTAGATATGATCTGAAATTTCGTTTAACGCATCTAATAGAAACCAACAATACTAAACCCCTATATGCAGGCCCGCGAAACGTTTGGAGAAATCATTAGTATTTTAGAGATGAGCACATATATTATACTGTTCACGAAGTTGCATCAGCCGCAGCATCTTATGCACGATTATGTGATCATCTCACTTCCACCGCTACTTATGATAAACGGGATCATGTGTGTGATATATATATTTCTACAGAATTACTTTTTGAAGCGTGATGTTCATTTCAAATACTTTCAAGTTGTGAGCAGTTTGTGAAAATTCTGAAATTTCTCCATTTTAACTCTATAAATTATATTTGATCTCATACAATCCGACAGATTCGGGCCGTTATAAGGGGAGATGAATCGTATGGATGTATATGAACCCTTTTAAATAATGCCCGTATGGAACGCTAAGAAAATTCTTTATAGAAACCAGCCAAGTTATAAGCGCTGTAATTTACAATTGTATTTAAAAAGCTGTGATTGCTACTGCTATGACGATAAACAATCAAGTATTCGTCGACGACTTAAGTTGTCGACTGTTTGAGGAGCGTTGCGAAGAGACTTATTCCCATTGAAATCTTCGCTGATGAGATTTCGTACAACCAAGGTCTTCGTCTTCCACTGGATATATAACGTCGAACAGGATGCAGACTGCCGGTGGAGGCACTTGGAAGGACAGTCGTTCATCAAGGTCGGAGGTGAAGTTGGTTGGGAAAAACACACACTCAATTTTATGGGGGAAATGAAGAGTACGACGTAGTAACCGGAAAACATGATCACTGAGTATCGTCTTCTAATAATATCGTTGTTACTAGGGGTGGGTAGGGCAGAATATTCCATAATTTACCCGATTTATCGATTATCGAACTACCGAATTCATTTTTTGATTTCGATTACCGAACCGAATTAGCCTATTTACCGATTATGTCCGTAATTCGGTAAACGGTAATTTATCGGTAATTATCGAATTGCCGATAAATTATCGAATTCATTTTCATTATATTTTTGCAAAAAAATTAAAATGTTTTATATAAAGATCGACTAATCATTTAGTGACAAAACATAAAAAAAATTGAACCATTCAACATGAAAAGGATTGGTCAACAAAATTTCATCACAAAGGAAAAAGATCACGTGAGAAGTGATACTTTTGGTGAGAAATAAGAAGTAATCTCATCCATTCATTTTTGTCATCAATGGCTAGGATTAATTTATATAATACGTAGCTTTTCAAAGGATAATCTGTAGCATTACATAATTTGTAGCTTTTCAAAGGATAATCTGTAGCTCTTATATACATACTGCTACGGATTATCCTTTGAGAAGCTACAAATTATGTAATGCTACAGATTATCCTTTGAAAAACTACGTATTATGTAAATTAATCCTAGCCATTGATGACAAAAATGAATGGATGAGATTACTTCATATTTCTCACCAAAAAGTACACTTCTTACCGGAACCTAACCCTCATCACAAAAGTTATTAAAATAGATGAGAAATAACCTAATCAAATTATGTAATTTTTTATATTTATAAAACAATATTGTTAAAAAAACATCTTCTTCGGTAATCGAAAATTACCTAATAATGAAATTCATTCTGATTACTGAATTATTTTACTGATTTATCGGGAACGGTAAATTAATTCGGTAAATCGGAAATTACCGAACAGTGCTCTGCCCTAGGGATAGGCACGGTGCGGTTTGGTGTAATTTAAGAGTAAACTCGCAACCGCATCACATTAATGGTTTATAAATTTTGCAAACCGCACCTTAAAAATTAAAACCAAATATGTGGTGCACCACTTTATGCGATGCGATGCGGTTTGGTTCAAAAACTGATTTTCATAGTTGACGAAAAAATGAAGTTGCACAGTAGAGAGTAGAGACTTCATTTTTTTTATAAAGATAAATTAAAGCCTAAACTTGAAGAGATTGAAGCAGAGTTTGGAGTCAACACAATGATGAAATTCAGCAAAGAGACGAAAGTCGTCTAACTAAAGTAACCATCAACAAGAAATAACAAACTATAAATATCACATATCAGGAAGTAACCTAAAATGTAGGATTATCAAAACCTAAACAACAATATCTACATAAGAGTCAACCAAAATCCAATAGGTTTTGAACTAAAAAACTTACGGATTCCATAATTCAAGAACGAAGATAAGATATCAAACGATAACGATCGAGACTGTTGTGGCTTGGAAGCTTGGGGAAAACGAAAATTTGATGTGGAGCTGTGACGAAGAACGAACGATGAAGAGAAGGAGAAACGACGGAACTACTAACGAGCAACAATAGAAATCAATCACGACTTAACTTTAAATTGGCTTTGGCCTCAAATTAATTTTTTTTGTTATTTTTTATGATAACTTTAAATTTCTAATTATTTAATTAGATATGCAGTGTAGTGCGGTGTAAACTGGTGGTTTGAGATAGGGAACCGCTTCCGCACCGCTATATTCGGTTGCGGTGCGGTTTTTAATAAATTGGTTTTTGTTCAAAACGATGTGGTTAACCAAACACACATTTACAGTGCGATGCGAACTATTTTTAAATTCTGAGCGATTTTTGCCCACCCTAGTTGTTACTACTCATTAGGTAAACTGAGATGATGACGTTGATTTTCTTAAGGCGTCGTCAATTTTCTCAAGGCGTCGTCAGTCGTGCCTAGAGAAAAACATGATGATCTTTTTGTGTCTTTGTCATTATTAAGGGCATATTTACTGATGACTAAATAAATGCTAGGAGAGAACTTTCCCACCTAGCTAGCATTTCCTCTAAACAAAACACAAAATTAATGAGGAAATCAACGTTGTCATCTCAATTTACCCGATCAATTAATGAGGAAAATGTACTTTCGTTAGGGCATCCGTACCCATGAACAAGAAAATGCTAGGAGAGGACTTCCTCGCCTAGTATTTCCTCCAAACAAAGCACAAAATCAATAAGAATTTCCGGATAAGAAGTGCCTAGAAAAGCAAAAAAATTCAGTGATTTTTTTTAGATTACCATTAATGGCGCTCTAGCATCAGAATTTAGCCAATCTAATAAGTATGTATCCCGTATCTGGTAAAGATCATATGAGAAGTAACAAATTTGGTGAGAAATGAGAAGTAATCAAAATTCGTAGCTTAAAGAACAAAATTCGTGATGTAGATAAAATTTAAAGAATCAAGATTCGTAGACTTAAAGAACAAAATTCGTAAGGTAAAAATAGTAAAACTTATAGATCGAAAAATCCGTATACTTAAAGAATAAAATTCGTAACACCGGTCATTACACGGATACAAATTTACAATAAAGCACTTACAAACATATAATATAATATAGATATTAAGATTTAAAAAATCCGAAAAATAAGGGTTGTTGGATCAAAAATTGAATGGTTGTAATTACTTTTCATTTCTTACCAAATTTGTTACTTCTCATGGGATCTCAACCCGTATCCCTAAATACACATAGTCTTTCTCATACTCAATTAATTTCCCTTAATTTTTACTAAAACAATTCCAACTTGCAGATTATTAAGTTTGAATTCAGAAGTTGACAAAAGATAAACATAAACAACCAAGCAACCCGTCATTATTATTAACAACTAAAAAAAGCTAGTGTTACCTACAAATTAAATGATCCTAAATTTAATACTTGGTCTTATCAACAACAAAATTAATACTTGGTCAAAACTAATGTAATGCGAAAAATGCATCTTTCTATCCACACTAGTATAACAATAATGTGCAAGTTGTGAACTTTTAGCTGGCCCTTGCAACCCGGATCAGGATGAGGATTTAGGGCGAATGTACCAAAAGAGTTGACAAACTTGAGACAACAAAATGCTGTGAATATTTTATATAGACCCCAAAGAAAGGCCAATCAAGCAGCCTTCGTGGCTTCGTCCCTGCTGGAAAATGTCAACATTAATACATGATGACTTCAGCTACACAAATAAAAGTTGGTCATTTGTTATAAGTACAAACATTCTAGCTTTTCTCCAATTTCGATCATCAACGCCCTCCCATTCCAACTACTACTTTTGATCATCAAATAACATACACTAAATATGGATTTGCATCGCTTGCGAAGAGAAGCTATCAGTTTCTTCGATAACTCTCCTAGACGAGTCCAAATTCTAGGTCACCAGTTCTTCGATTCAATGAACACCAACGGTGATCGTAGTGTGGACTTCGATGAGATTCATGACTTTCTCGAAGGCAAAACATTCCTCACTCGTTTACTTGATGGTGAACTATTTGATGGACTTGATGAGGATGGAGATGGGAGTTTGGATTTTTACGAGTTCATCACTTTGTTTTACGTAATCTTCACTATGTTTAGATGCAACGAGTGTCGTAACCGAATGGTGGGGCAGCCGCACTTTACATGTGTTGTTTGCTTCACTTCAGCCAATTCAAATACCACCTATGATATTTGTGGATCTTGCTATGGAAGAGGTTGTGTCAATCATCGCCACCATCAACTAGTAAATTATCATGCGTTCATTCTTGATGGTGCTGGAGGAGGTCATGGCCAGAATACTGCAATGCGCTCCGGATATAGACCAAGACTCAGGCCCGGGATCCGTGGACGTGGACGAGGACCACCACGATTTTCCCAACCTCCTGGCCATGTGAGTTTTGTTAATTAGATCGATATTTGAAATGCGGTAGTATTCAAAATATAATTTTAGTCCTAGCCGAGACGTTCCGCTCAAAAACGTAACTACATGTGTGGTAACTAATATTTGAATCAGGATCCAGTTAACAATTAACTCTAGACAGCATATGTATGACGAAAGGGAGCTCAGTTAATAATCTCTTATAAAAAGAACTTAAATCTTATCATTAGATTAGTATGCATCTTTGAACGTACATTTAACACGTGTCGTACTAATAAAGCTAACTTGGCTACTCTGACTTTTCATTGAACCCAAATTTGAATATGCAAATGGGATACGTGTTAACACTATAATGTTCTCATTTGACCGTTGCTCATATTACACGAGTAAATAATTATATATACACCACCACTACAAATTTTGGGCAAAATTAACGATAACACAAAATTATCGTAGGGTTATCGTAAAATTGATTATGCGACAACTCTACGATAACATTTCATGTTATCGTAAAATTGATCAACGTAGGAAACGTACGACAACTCTACGATAACTTTTTGCGATAACCTTACGATAACCCTACGATAAGTTCATTATTGTTATCGTATGGTTATCGTAAAACTTGTACGATAACAATACGACAACGTTACCATAACATTATATTTTGCCTTTTCAATTAATTTAATTTATTTTTAATCAAAAAAAATTAATTTAATTTATTTTGTTAATAATGAAATACAATAAAATTAATTACATTAAAATTAATGCCTGAAATATTGACAAAGAAAAATTATTTTTCATTATACAAAATAAACTATTCCAATTTCATATAACCAAAATCGACAATTGTAGATCCACAAAAATAATACAAATCGATCAAATGTGAAATCATAAAACTAATTGCGGTGGATCTTCGTCTAACTGTTTGTCATCCCGACTTTGGAGGCTTAACTCGTATGTGAGTGTGCTCCTATTCTTTTTGTTGTATGTCCACCGGTCCTTCAAGCTTTCAACTACTTAATATACTCAAAACTTGCAGAGACAAGTCACAATCTGGAAAAAAAATACAGAAACGACGTTACATATATGCATGATTAAATGTTCAACTCTTAATGGGAAGTAAAGGGAAAATTGGTTCATCAATAATGTACAAGCCAAATTGTGGCCAGAAAAACTAATCGTCATAAAGTTCATACATATATGCCTTTTCCTTCATGAATTGAAATGAGTAATGAGCTACAATCCGAAGTAAAGAGAAAATTGGTTTAAATCATGTCACAAAACATAAAGAATGCCTTTAACATCCCATCCGCAAACAAACACTCATGCACTAAAAATATAAAACTAAAGCGATACTTTCATGGCTCCAGATAAAACAAAGCTCTGTAAAAGCAACATACCATTTTTCAACATGGACAGTCATCTTAACTAAAGAAAAGCAAATCATGAACTCAGTAAAAAGTCATCTTAATAAAATGTTTGAAAAAGATCAAACACAACAGAAAAGCCCCAAATTAGAAGAATGGCAAAAAATGGTATACCTGCTCTACTCCGCTTCAAAATCCAAATCATTCTCAGCAAAAGAGACCTCAAACACACCAATTTCTAGCTCCTGATATATATCAACCATCAATTAGACCATCAGAAATTGAAAATAGCATCTGTAAAGGACAATCTTACATGAATTCAATGGTGAGATGGATATGAGACAAAATAATCATGAAACTCATGTAACACAAAACAATCTTACAGAAAAGAATATTACATAATACAGAGGAAGAAAACCAGTTACAACTGAGTGACAATATATATAAACATTACATAAGAATTTTAGTAACCAAATACATGATGACCACAAATAGAAAACAAACATATAAGAAGATAATTGATACATACATGTAGTTCAATTAGACTTATGAATCAACAATTAGAAACATGGACAGTTCAACTGGACTTATGAATAAACAAAAGGGAAAAGCCAGGTTATTTACTTATTTTAGCATGTCGCACATGTGCTTTCTGAACACTAGAGTAATCTGTTTTTGGATGGCCTATCAAGACCACTTTTTCTTTCTTAAAATGTACTTGACAAATACACTTGATACCCATCCCAGAAGGAAAAGAACTTTGGTATGACTTATGAGAAACATAACTTTTTTGCTCAGCTATGAGGAAGATGATACATGATCTCCAATCGTAAAAGTTGGATAAAACCTCTTTAGACTACTACTACTACCCACGTTAAGAAACTCCATCAAAAATTGATTAGACCAGACAAGAAAATAAGGAATGTAAGGGCCCTCCACAAATGAAACTACCAATGATCTCAGTAGTTTACGTGTACATATACTAAGGAAATGACAAGAGCTTCAAGTGCTACTTATCTCTACTTAGGGAATGATCCTCCAGCAGCCACAAATTATTTCTAAACAGTTAGAGAGATTTAAGGTGAAATAGACAGTCACCTTGCATCCTTGAGCAGTTACCCTTCATTTGCTCCACAAGAGAACCAACATTCCGGAAAACAATAAAACATGCTTAGCGCTACAACAACACTCACAATTTTTTTTTGAGATATAACAACACTCACAATTAAAGATCGAATCTTTATCCCTAAACTGGCAAATCTAGACACAAAAGACACCAAGGGTGTGAAAGATTTACATTTCTTTGCTCAACACTACAAATTGTTTCTGCATCATGCGATACGAAACATCACTTTCAAAGATCGGACAATTGAAAACCTAATTCTCTATACACAGCACTTCCAAAGCATCTGTAAACTGAGAATCCCTAAACCTGAACAACCCAAAATTCTACACGGATAACCCTAAAACTCAATTTCAATTCAACCAAGCCTATTTAACTTACCTCTTTGCGGAACGAAGGGCGGACGTCCGGTAGGGGAGGGACGGAAGCTGCGTATCTGGTGGCGGGTGGCGGTAGCCTTCGGTGAGGTGCCGCAAGTGGGAAGGTGCGGCTGGGCGGCAAAAGAGGGGAAGGCGACATGTTGGTGTTGCTCGACTGAAATGAAAATAGAAGAACGAATTTCAGTTTGTAATTTCCTTTTCTGCGACAACAGTCAGATAACTTTTTCTTGTCGCAAAATTGTCATCGTACTGTTGTTGTATATGTTGTCGTATGACGTGTAAATTTTTTTAAGTTGTCATAAGAATTAACGTAATGTTATCGTATAACCTGTGCGACAATCAATGTTATCGTACACTTGTTGTCGCTCATATGAACCAAAATTTGTAGTGCACGTTACTTTCAATGCACCGGATACAATCATGAAAACTAAACTACCTTTTTCATAATGTTACATAAGTTTCAAATGTCTGTTTACTGTCCGACTCACGCAGTTACAAAGACAAAATACGTACTCAGGAGGACCAAGCAATTACCGCCCTCGTTCCGTGCAACGGAGCAACTCGGTAAGTGATGATAAATGTAGTTCCGTATTAATGTTTCAACAGCTAAAAGTTTTCAATCCTGACATTAAAATGAGTTAACATAAAAGGCTTTGGTACGTCATTTTAGTGCTCTACATGTTGATCAATAAAAGGCTTTGGTACGTCATTTTAGTGCTCTACATGTTGATCAACAAATTTGCAATTTTAAGAGGTATAATTTACCATGCTACTCATCAGATTGATAATTGTAAAATGGAATTGAAAAAGTTCAATTATTGGTTGATATGGATGGCCACAATAATATATATAATTAATTAGGGCTCGTTGTCAATTCATTGTTTACATCTAATGGCTTTCTATGTTTTTGTTTCCTTCATAATTTAAGAGAAAATACAGTTTGTAGACCTGAACTATCACCATTTTCCAACTTGTAAACTGAACTATAAAAACTTATAAACAAGGTGCGAACTATCAAACATTATTCCAAACTAGAGGCATCATTTAACACCGTTAGGGTTTTCTTAACACCGTCCAACAGAGTTAACTCCATTAATTAATAAATTAATTCAAAAAAATGTTAAAAATTTTACAAAAAAATTAAAATTGCCAAACTTATTTTAAAATTTTAAAAATTTATAATCGCCAAACTTTTTTTTTAAAATGTTTAAACTTTTACAAAAATTTTAAATTGCCAACTTTTTTTAAAAAAAATTATAGAAATTTAAATTTATAAAACTTAAAAAAATTTAGTTTGAGTTCAGAAAAATTAGAGAATTTCATACAAATGTTTAAAAAATTGTAAAAAAGTAATCTAATTTATAATAATTATAAAAAATTTAATTCTTATAAAAAAGGAACATAAAATTTTTTTTGATGGAGAAATATAAAATATTATAAAAATAGAAATTATAAAATTTAGAAAATATTAAACACAATGAAAAATATTTTTATAAATTTGTTTAATTTTTTAAACATTTTTATAAAATTCTCTATTTTTTTATCCCAAACTATAAATTTTTTAAGTTTTATAAATTTAAATTTCTATAAATTTTTTGTAATGTTTTTTGTAAGTGTTTCTAATTTTTTTAACATTTTTTAAAAAAGTTTGACAATTTAAATTTTTAAAAATTATTTTAAAATTATTTTAGTTTTTTAATTAATTTATTAATTGACGGAGTTAACGCCGTCTAACGGTGTTAAGAAAAACCCTAACGGCGTTCGACAATGCCCCTAGTTTGGAATAATATTTTATAGTTCGCACCTTGTTTGAAAGTTTTTATAGTTCAACCCACAGATTGGAAAAATGGTGATAGTTCATATCCCCAAACTATATTTTTCCCTATAATTTATACTTTATATAGTAAGAAACTAAACATTGAAGATTAAATGTCTCTCTTATAGCTAGATGCGGGGTGTTGACTGATAAATCCCTATTAAAAAAAATCAAATGATAAAGATTATCATCTATAATATAAAAAATTCCTCGTCATTTTTTAGGGTGCAGTTCAGGTACAAACCTGTTTAAAAATAAAAACTACAAACCGTTTATTAAGCCGACATGTGTCCCATTTTAGTCAAAATTCCGGAGAAAACACGGAGGGGTATAATAGTCATTTCACACGGATGGGTATAAAACCTAATAATGTTATTTTCAATTTAGTCCAAAAGTTGTTAATGATCAGACTTAAAAATAGCCAATGATCAGACTAAAAATAATTAATGATCAGACTTAAAAATGGTAATGATCAGACTAAAAATACTTAATGACCAGACTTAAAATGGCAATGATCAGACTTAAAAAGAAGCAATGATCAGACTTAAACACTTAATGATCAGACTTAAAAATAGGCAATGATCAGACTAAAAATACTTAATGATCAGACTTAAAAATGGTAATGTTCAGACTTAAAAAGAAGCAGTGATCAGACTTAAAAGACTTAATGATCAGACTTAAAAATAGCCAATGATCAGACTAAAAATATTTAATGATCAGACTTAAAAATGGTAATGATCAGACTAAAAATACTTAATGACCAGACTTAAAATGGTAATGATCAGACTTAAAAAGAAGCAATGATCAGACTTAAAAACTTAATGATCAGACTTAAAAATAGGCAATGATCAGACTAAAAATACTTAATGATTCTACTTAAAAATGGTAATGTTCAGACTTAAAAAGAAGCAATGATCAGACTTAAAAGACTTAATGATCAGACTAAAAAATATCCAATGATCAGACTAAAAATACTTAATGACCAGACTTAAAATGGTAATGATCATACTTAAAAAGAAGCAATGGTCAGACTTAAAAGACTTAATGATCAGACTTAAAAATAGCCAATGATCAGACTAAAAATACTTAATGTTCAGACTTAAAAATGGTAATGTTCAGACTTAAAAAGAAGCAATTATCAGACTTAAAAACTTAATGATCAGACTTAAAAATAGCCAATGATCAGACTAAAAATACTTAATGATCATACTTAAAAATGGTAATGATCATACTTAAAAAGAAGCAATGATCAGACTTAAAAACTTAATGATCAGACTTAAAAATAGCCAATGATCGGACTAAAAATACTTAATGATCAGACTTAAAAATGGTAATGATCAGACTTAAAAAGAAGCAATGGTCAGACTTAAAAGACTTAATGATCAGACTTAAAAATAGCCAATGATCAGACTAAAAATACTTAATGATCAGACTTAAAAAATGGTAATGATCAGACTTAAAAAGAAGCAATGATCAGACTTAAAAGACTTAATGATCAGACTTAAAAATAGACAATAATCAAACTTAAAAGACTTAATGATCAGACTTAAAAGACTTAATGATCAGACTTAAAAAGAAGCAATGATCAGACTTAAAAGACTTAATGATCAGACTTAAAAATAGCCAATGATCAGACTAAAAATACTTAATGATCACACTTAAAAATAGCCAATGATCAGACTAAAAATACTTAATGATCAGACTTAAAAATGGTAATGATCATACTTAAAAAGAAGCAATGATCAGGCTTAAAAACTTAATGATCAGACTTAAAAATAGCCAATGATCAGACTAAAAATACTCAATGTTCAGACTTAAAAGACTTAATGATCAGACTTAAAAAACTTAATGATCAGACTTAAAAAACTTAATGATCATACTTAAAGATAGACAATGATCGGACTTAAAAGACTTAATGATCAGACTTAAAAATGGTAATGATCCGACTTAAAAAGCAGCAATGATCAGACTTCAAAATAGACAATAATCAAACTTAAAAGACTTAATGATCAGACTTAAAAGACTTAATGATCAGACTTAAAAGACTTAATTATCAGCGTTAAAAAACTTAATGATCAAACTATAAAAAGCAGCAATGATCATTGTTTTTTTAAGTCTGATCATTGTATTTTAAGTCTGGTCGTTAATGGTTTAAGTCTGATCATTACTGGTTTAAGTCTCATCATTATTATTTTTAAGTCTGATCATTGTTTTCTTAAGTTTGATCATTGTTTTTTTTAGTCTGGTCATTACTGGTTTAAGTCTGATCATTATTTTTTTAGTCTGATTATTACTGTAGCAACAGTCAAAATTGCTACAGTAAAAGTCAATATTACTGTAGCAAAAGTCAAAATTTATTCTTAATGATCAGACTTAACGCATGATGATCAGACTTAAAACCGTACTGTAGCGAAATTCGAATTTTACTTTAGCGAATTTTCGGACGATTATACCACTCCTATCTTTTATATATTTTTAAATAAGTCTGTGTATTTTTTTTTATTTATAGAAAGAACCCCGATGAGATGAAAGTTCGGATGAATTTTGATTGGTTAATTTCGACATGTGTCAAATTTTTTATGAATTTATAATTTTTATTTATAATAATAGTTTGTATTTGATTCAAACCCCTTTTTTTATATGTTTTTTTTCCTCGCCTTGAATTAACATTAACAAACTATACCCTATATGTAGACCCGCGAAATCATTAGCTTTTTAGATGGAGCACATACTGTTTACGAAGTTGCATCAGCCGCGGCACTTTGCACAATCATGTGATCATCTCAATTCCGCCTACTTCGCATCCTGTGTGATATATTTCTACACAGAATTACTATATCTATATGTAATGTAAGCATGTCGTTCATTTCCAATTCGTGCGCTGTTTGTGAAAATTCTGAAATTTGTCCATTTTACTCTCTAAAAGTTCCAAATATTTGATAATTGTTATCAGATGAAAATTTTACCAGATGGAAATTGTACAAGCAGGGAACTTTAATTTCATTCAGATTGTGACACATCGAATCTCTCAGAGAAACACAAAATCAAATTAATTGTTATCGTCGAAGAGTAGAGATCAGATAAAAACCAACTTTTTAAATATAAACAATAAACCTCTATAAAGTTGACACGTGTTCAAATTTTTAATTATTTTTAAATTTGAACTTCAAGGGCAATATAGTTTTTTCGGTTTTTAATAATTAATTTTAATTCAATTTAGACCTTTGCTACTTTAAAAGAGTACTGGAGACAAATGAAAAATCCGATAGAGGCAAGCTATATATCGTTGCGTAGGTAACTCAAAGTTATACAACTCTTTAGTTCACACCGAGAGCAGACGAGATCTTTTGGAAGGCCGAAACACGAGTGAAAGCTTAATAATCAGACTTAATGCATAAATGTTCAGACTTAATTGGCACCACAAATGGTATATTAGACCTTTGTTGTTTCAATTGAGAGCTGGGAGCAAAAAAAAAATCCGATAGAGACAAGCTATATATCGTTGCATAGCTAACTCAAAGCTATACAACTCTCTAGTTCACACCAAGAGCAGGCAATGTCGTTTAGAAGGTCGAAACACGAGTGAAAACTTAATTTTTAGACTTAATGCATAAATGTTCAGACTTCAATGCCACCACAAATGACATATTAGACATTTGTTGTTTCAATTGAGTGCTGGGAGAAAATGAAAAACCCGATAGAGGCAAGCTATATATCGTTACGTAGCTAACTCAAAGCTCTACAACTCTCTAGTTCATACCAAGAGCAGACAAGGTCGTTTAGAAGATCGAAACACGAGTGAAAGCTTAATTTTCAGACGTAATGCATAAATGTTCGACTTAATTGACACCACAAATGACATATTAGACCTTTGTTGTTTCAATTGAGTGCTAGGAGCAAATGAAAAATCTAATAGAGTCAAGCTATATATTGTTGCATAGCTAACTCAAAGCTCTACAACTCTTTAGATCACACCGAGAGCAGACGAGGTCGTTTAGAAGGTCGAAACACGAGTGAAAGGTTAATTTTCAGACTTAATGCATAAATGTTATGACTTAATTGGCACCACAAGTGGCATATTATACCTTTGTTGTTTCAATTGAGTGCTATGAGCAAATGAAAAATTTGATGGAGGCAAGTTATATATTGTTGCGTAGCTAACTCAAAGCTCCACAACTCTCTAGCTCACACCGAGAGCATACGAGGTCGTTTAGAAGGTCGAAACACGGGTGCAAGCTTAATATTCAGACTTAATGCATAAATATAATGCTCAGTCTTAATTGACACCACAAATGACATATTAGACCTTTGTTGTTTCAATTAAGTGTTCGGAGCAAATGAAGAATCCGATAGAGGCAAGATATATATCGTTGTGTAGCTAACTCAATACTCTACAACTCTATAGCTCATAGAGAGAGCATGTAAGGTCATTTAAAAGGTCGAAAAACTTGTGGAAGGCAGACACTAGTGTCACCCGCTACAAATTCTGCAGATGCGCTCATTTTGACTCGTATTTCGACATTGTAAACGACTTTTACTGCTCTTGGTATGAACTAGAGAGTTGTAAAACTTTGAGCTAGCTACGCAACGATGTATAGCTCGTCTCCATCGAATATTTAGTCTGTTCCCGACACTTGTTTGAAGCATCAAAGGTCTAATATGCCGTTAACGACGTTATTTTTAGGACGTTTATACCCTCACATCTGTTATATATTTTTTTTAAAGTCCGTTTTAGTTTTTTTTTATTCACAAAAAGCGCCCTGATTTATGATTGGTCGATAGTGCTACGTGTCGAATTCTTAGATGATTTATAATTTTTATATTTAAATGTTGTTTTTATTTGATCCAAAACCATCGTCGAAATACTTATATATTGTTTATACATTTTTTTTCTAAACAATCATATATTATTTATACATGATATATTATTGATTAAACATATTTTAGTTCATCAATTTTTTTTGATAATGGGGTACAACAATTAGGAATAATACAATGCATATGACACCTTATCATCTAGTACATATATATTGATATCTGAAGATCTAGTAAGGTATCTTGATCGGATCCGAAATCATAGGGTATATTTCTCCACTTCTGAAGCGCAGGCCGGGTTCGGCACCTTTACCATGCATGGATCCACACATCTACCTCAAATCACCATCGGTACATTCTCGACACTTGTTGCTCAGGCCACCTTGGGCGCCTTTACCGTTGTAAGACACGACACGTCCATCTTGATGGCCAAAGGAAGCATCATGCGCGAGACGTGAAGAGGAAAGCATCCACGCGCGAGACGGGACGAGGAAGAGGGAAAGGAAAAGGAAGAGAAAAAATCTCACAAAATTGTGAGAAAAATAGTGTACCCAGGACTCGAACCCGGAATGTAAGGAATCGTATGTGACTCCTTAACCAACAAATCATCAAAAACAAAAAATTGATGTTAACAGGTCATCAATTAAACGTAGTTAATTTTGATATAAAAAATCATCAGTACAAAAGACATTCTCATCACACTTTATTCAAAAGTTTTACCTGGAAATTGATTCACAAAAATTTTCTTTTGAATTACAATTCGTTTAAAGCCAATACGGTGGTTGCATGTTGGTTAAGAAGTCACATATGATTCCTTACATCCCGAGTTCGAGTCCTAGGGACACCATTTTTCTCATAATTTTGTGAGATTTTTCCTCTTCCTCTTCCTTTCCCTCGTCTCGCCTCGCGCGTGGATGCTTTCCTCTTCACGTCGATTTGGGGTAGATGTGCGGATTCATGCATGGTAAAAGTGCTGAACTCTGCCTGCGCTTCAGAAGTGGAGAAATGTACACTATGATTTCGGATCCGATCAAGATGTCTTACTAGAGCTTCAGATATCAATATATATATTAGATGATAAGGCATGATAGCATTATATTATTCCTAATTGTTGTACCCCACTATCAAAAAAAAATTACAATTCGATTAAATGACAACCGTATGGAAATTGAATGGTTAGACGTGGTTCAACTCAAATTGGACCGTCAGACCGTTCGTTGGAGGTACAATTCGGAACACGAACCAGGCTGAGGGTAGCGTGTCGGTTGAGACCATTGAATTTGATCGTCGAGTCCGACTCCGAATGCAAAATTGCACGATTAGCGTCTTATCACGCGCTTCGGTTCTCTGCCATTCTCCTCCTTCGTCTCCAGAACAACCCGTCCACATACCTGTCTTCCGGCTGCCGCCGCCGATCCTAATCGGTGAAAATCTCTTTCTTTGAACGTTTCTAAGGTTTTGATCGTTTATTTTTTTGACATTTGATTTTCCGATTGGCGATATTGGCTTGATTTGATATGTTGTTCTGATTTTTGGTTGATGATGTGGTGTTGGATGAAGATTTTGCATCGGATAGATTGATTAGGTTTTTTCATATAGCGTAATACACTATGAATGTTTTGATTGATTCTTTTACTATGACGTTGTAGGATTGCATTTTGGTTAAGCGAGAAGTTACATTAATCTCGGCCTCAGGCTGGCATCAGTTTTATATTTGTTCCAAAAATTGAGTGGTATTAGTGAATTATCTGTTTTTATAGTGACTTGTGTTAGATTTTGGTTTTCTGATTGTTTGTTTTCAGCATAGGGGCGACAGACGATCACATGGCGAGAAGGGGACTGAGTCTGGACCTTAATGTCATCCCTGATTGTCAGGATCAAACTGTTGAAGGAGATTCTGTTTGTGCTAATTCCGAACAACCGCAAGGTATTGTTAATGTTCTTCTCTGGATTTCTTAAAAGGCAAGGCAAAGGAAATAGAAAGAACTAAGTACTTCTGTTTGCAGTTGAATTGCTAATGACTTGGTAGAAATCAGAGTTTTTTTTCAACTTATTTTTTTTTGGGGATAAAAAACTTATATATTGAGGGTTCAGTTGTAGATGAAATTAATTTATGACTGTGTTGCGAGATCAAGAGGGAGTGGAAGAGGTTGTCTTGTAACTCATTCCCAGAGTGTTGGATTTTTTCTTTCTTTCAGGGATGGGGGTGTGAGAGTTGATTCATAAAATTGTCATGCTCATGCTTGCATGTTTATTTGTGTGTGCCTGTGACTTATCATGTGGTTGCTTGGAATCATTCTTAGCAGGTACATGCAGCTCGGATCTATCCTGCCGAGTGGTTATTGATGTTGATGACTTCGATGATGACGTTCTTCCATCCTCTCGGAGAACCTTCCATGAAGTGTGTACAGTATTTCTTCCGAGTTATATCTGGTTTTCCCCAATTCTACTTCTATTAATCAAACTGTAGGCCCATTAGATATCTTCATTTCTTACATTTTAATCATTTTGAATATGAGTTTTCTTTATCGCTTGACTATTTTTTTTCAATTTATAAGGCTAGGAAGAGGTCTCGAACAAGAAATAGATTGATAGCAGCCTCTGGCGACGATGTGGAGATATGTAAAGGTTAGTTGAATGATGTCACTCGTACAATGAATGCATATAAGTGCACCAATGAACTCTGCATAAATAAGGTACATCAATTATATAGAATCATAATGTTGAAACATAAAGTGCAACACTCTATAAATTAAATCTGAGAACTAAAACTATCAGTTATGCAGATAACACATGAACATCATAATAGAGCAACAATTAGTTGTGCATAATTAAAGCCACATGAGTTTTCGAGAATTATAATCTTGAAACTTTTTTTTATCTCTATAATCTTGAAACTTTAAATGAACTAAAATTACATCAATTTTGCTGATTGGTCATGAAAATGAATCTTACATGCGTTTCCATGGAATGAGGGGAGGGGAGGGACATGATGGCAGCTGGTGTTTTTATACAAAGACTGGTGTTCTTGTAAAAAATAATAAAGTTATTTATCTTTACTATTTTTGATTATCAAGTACCTTAAAAACAGGGTTCACCAAATAGAATGTTATATTGTAATACCCTTTTAGGCGCAATTTAGTAATAAAACCAAATAAAAAAACAAATACATGTATTGGCCATCAATTGCAATCTATCCAGCGATTTTTTTTTATATAGTAATCTATCCAGAGATTAGTAGAGTTCTTGCCTACTTAAAAGTTTTACGGTTCTCATTTGGACCCCTAAACATTCAAGTAGTCTATAGGATTACTTTTTTTGGTTGATGCTTACTATTTAGGAACAAGTGATTATCCTTACAAGCTCTTATATTCCTCTTCAGAAATAAACACAGTTTCAGGCTTTCAAGTTTCAGCCCAATTTATGTTTTTTGTTGACATAAAGGAAACTTTCTGACTCTATTGGTCATCAAATACCTCATTATTTTTGAATACTGTTGGCAGGATGTCCAATGAATGTTCGAGCTAACAAGCGGAAGAGAAGTTCACTGTGCCAGCAGCAGAGTTACGATAACCAGACTGATTTTATTGACTTGGAGGCTGCTCCTAGAATACAGGTATTCTTTTTATATAGCACATAAGGACTTTGCCGATACATAGTGCGACATTTCCGCGTACATAATCACCATTCAAGTGGTGCTGTCCCATTGCTGCCCATTCTTTTTTCCACTATCTTTTTTCCTTCGCCTTATGATTAGTGAATGCATGCTGATCTATTAGGTGCTGTTATTACTGGCTGGCTGAT
This sequence comes from Rhodiola kirilowii, assembly GCA_033675215.1. Taxonomy (NCBI): domain Eukaryota; kingdom Viridiplantae; phylum Streptophyta; class Magnoliopsida; order Saxifragales; family Crassulaceae; genus Rhodiola; species Rhodiola kirilowii. The sequence continues at coordinate 6,448,685 of CM066194.1, forward strand.
TTATGCCATTTTTTTGGACTTGTGAATACTACAAACTCACTGAATATATCCTCTTCTTTCAATGGAGAATAGAGTACTCCTGACTTTCTCTTTAATTACTAAAGCTGAAATTTTTTTATGTGGCAGGGTAATAATGTTCTAGAACCAGCACAGTTACCCCAACAAGTACCTGCAAAGGTGGCTCCTACCTTCAGCTGCCCTATATGCATGGAAAAATTGAAAATTGAGACATCCACCAAGTGCGGTCATATATTCTGTGAGGACTGCATTAAGAAAGCCCTTTCTGTGAAGAAATGTTGTCCAACATGTAGAAAAAAGCTTCGTGCGAAGGACATATTTAGAATCTACCTTCCAAATGTCGATAGGGTCTAAGTCCATAGTCAGTTTCTTGCAAGTATATCCATTTTAGAACATTCTACGACAGAGTGGTTCACAGAAAATTCTGAGTAATTGTCTCAATCTATTGATGTTTCATTTGGATATAGAAGAGCTTTTGAGAGTATCATTGTGAAATCAATTCCTAATTTGAGATAATTTGGGCTAAGTACTTACTAAACTCAAATAAAAGGAAAGCCCACAATTAAGAATTGCCTTAAAAAAAAGAAGGTTAGGGATCTATAATAATTTAGAAAAGTACGGATAAGTATGGGCTGAAGACTTTTTAGAGCATTATCTAGAATGTGAATTTGTAATCATAGGATTAAAGTGATCCCAGTCCTTCATTTAAGCAGAGTCTTAGGATAAACGGGTCTAAATAGTTACTTTTGTAATAATTACTTTTGTATTGTTTTGTAATCTAACCAACTCAACAATTACATATTCTTGTATGATATGATTGATTTCAGAATGAAAAATGATGTTTAACAACTATTATATTGTTGGACACAACTTGATTTTCACAATTGTTTTTCTGATAGAACAGTGGGATACAACAACCAATGAACAACAACATAGATGAAAGTAAACAACAACCGTGGAAATAAACTATAAACACATAAAACATGGTTAGGTAATCCGTGTAAAGGTAGTTCTTCCGAAAATTGTTGTAGAAGCTTCACCTACGAATTACTACAAGATCGAGAAACGCCAAGATGGCCAAACACTAGAAGTTGCGCGATAGCCAACTTCAATATGTCAATGGAGCTCCGGCCATATTTCTACATAGAAATCCTCGCAGGCATTATAACAATTTCCGAGCGAAGGCAAAGTCCACTGCGCCTTTCTCAACCTGCGTTTGAAACGAGTCACAGGTTCATAAGACCTGTCTCATGACAGCGGCATCAGCTCCGGGAAAACGGAGAAGGAAGACGCCGGCCTAAACCGACACGGGTAGAAAAACCTGCAAACAAGTAAACAAAAGAAGCCGGCCGAAGCCGAGCAGAAGACTAACAACGCTATTGACAAATAGCTTCAAAAAGAAAACTCCGTAGGAGCAGACCATATGTACAGCCGACCCCACTTTCATCTTCCCCCGCCACCAGCAGCCCCCGCCAAACGCCATCCAGTGCAAGCCCAACGAATCTTCGCCACAAGCAGAGCTGAGCCCAACCGATCAGAAGACCACCGGCCGGCGCCTGGCTGGAAAAAGCAGCGACAGAAGGGGAAGATGATAAAGCGAGGTGACGGAGGGAGATTAGGCTTCTTGGAACTTCTCGGAGCTTCTGGAGTACACTTCCTATTGACAATTGACCAACTGATTCTACGTCCACCAAAACCTTCTGTTTTCTCCAATGGATATTTTTATAAATAATTAAATAAAGTTGTGTTGTTTAAAATGTTATTCGTACACAAACAACTCTTAACCAATTTTACAGTCAGAATAAGATGCTAACTTATAGATAATAGGAAGTCGAGTATCTCATGTCACCAAAATATCATATGCAACCTGATACAATAGCGACACTAATAACTCCAACGTACTTTATAATGAGTGCGCGTGAAACTTGAAGTCAGATACAATTATTTGTGTTACCGAAAGCATCATGTTCATAGAAAGTTGTGAGTTATTAGTATTTCTCTGTACACAATTCTCAAATCAGATTATAATTTGGAAATTATTAGAACACACACAAAATAAAGTAAAAAAGTCTAACACCAAGCCCTGCATTGCCGACGAAATTGTTGTATTTGTTAAAAAACTTGACTACTAACCAAACAAAATGAGGCTAGCACCAGATAGCCAACCCTAGCTTGCTTACAAATGAAGTCTACAGAATCCTAAAAACTGAGGTAGAGCTGTTCTTTGTGCCTTTTTAACTCTGTACAAATAAGAAAAGTGAACAATCATTTTTTTTTTTTGAATTTTGAATAAAGGCAACACAGTAAAGCATAATTCAGGAATTTATATCAACTTTTAGTTTAACCAATTTCAAGATAACCTATTACATTACATCACGTTGATCCAAGTCCTATTTCCCTAATTTAACTAGTTGGAGCCTTAGCATGACTAAAGTTCATCAAAGCTTTCATAAGATGAAAGAAAGTGACAACCCATGTAAAATGTATGTAAAAAGAAAATCATGAGTTATTTTAACCTCTACTTCGTCTCGGTCCTCATTCCTCATTCTGTATTTTTTTTGATACAATAGTATTCTACCATTAATTACAGTAGGCTCATTAATTTACCCACTCTATGATCTTTTATCTCATAAACTTACCCACAATATTATTCAAATTTGAAAGCACTTGAGAGCTAATCATTTAGATCAATGTAACATGATAACAAAAAAAAAATAGTTTACACTTGTGTCAGGAGCTCGCGCGTGAATTACTATTCAAATCGGTGTTATTAAAACCGAATCGGGGATCGAACCGATTAAGTTACTGGATCAATGGGATAGTGGTTCAATCGGATCAAACCGGTTTGATTCGCACAAATTAAAAAATAAAAATAAAATACTTATATAGATATTATAATTTAACATATTTATGACTTGAATAAATATTACATATTTATGATCGGACAATAACATACCATAACAAATTTAGAATTTAATAAAGTACAAATCAATAATACAACAATAACAATTTTAGTCTTAATTTGTAAGTCACAACAATAATGGATTTCTAAGACTAATTGAATTTCTAGCTAAATTGATAATAAGTAATAAATTTTATAGATTTGATAAATGAATATACATTATTGAAACAAATAATAAAACAAGAATCATGTTTAGCTTAGTGGAAGGAGAGGGGACAACTATTAAGAGAGGCTTGGGTCTGAGTCTTGTCCAAGTCAAAATTAAATAAATATTTTTGCAGACCAAATCGAACCGATTGAACCGATCAAATCACGATTTTAATGAAAAACAAGGTCAATCGGGTTTGACCGGGTCTTGACCGGGTTTGACCGGTTCGATTGCATTCCGGTCTGATGACAGAACCGAACCGGTCCGGTGATCGGTTCCTGGTCTAACCGGTCGAACCGATCGGTCCGATCCGGTTTTCACAACACTGATTCAAATATACCGGCGGTAACATTCATTTTTTTTGTTCCTCATGGAGTCACTCATCCCTAAAGCCTCAAAATAAGTCAAAGAAGGGCTGATAGTAGATTATAGGAGAAGAAAACAAAGCATCCTACTTTTCATAGTTACGGTGGTACAAATATAAACTAAGAGCATCCCCCACCATGCTTTTTTGAACCATAGAAAGTGATCATGAGAGATGGTCAAAAAAACCATGCACCCCCACCATGATTTTTTTTATCATCAAAAAGATCATCTCATGGTTTTTTCTAAAAAAGATCATTCCATGATCTATTTTTGTGTTTTGATCATGAGAATGAGCCAATCGCAACGCGACACGTGACCTGTGTAAGAAACAGTACAGTTTTTATTTTGATCTTGCAACGAATATATCTTCTAAATTACAAATTTAAAAAAATCAAAATAAATACCAATATTCATAATTTTTTGAGCTCTATAAAACGAGATACACTTTGATATATTTTTATTAGTCTTAACATTTATGAGCTATAATTTATGTAGTGATGAGAGAGATTGATGTTAAACTTTTTTTAGATCATGAGTGGGGTGCATGTGATTGAAAAAACCATGAGGGATGATTAGATGAGAAAGAAAAAGGATGAGAGAGATGTATGGTATGATTTTTTTTATCATGGTGGAGGATGCTCTAAGCATAAACAATCACCTAAAAATTTGAAAAGATCACATCGAGAAATCCTCTGTTAACCCTACGTCTGTTATAGCCGTACTTGTTCAGAAAATGATGAAGCGAAGAGGAAGAGTGTTGGAGTACGATTACCCTGGAGTAGGAGTACGTCACGAGGACGTGTACTCCGATGTGTTTTGATGAGACAAACATCCTTCTGATGTCTTACTTGAGTGCGCAGGTTTAAGTACAGGTACTCTGAAAGTAACGGCTACTTGAGTGTGCAAGGCATTGCGCTGATCTCTGAGAAGTAACAGTACCTCGAAATGAGGACGAGAATATTTCCATAAATATTCTCGGTGGACTTTTGCTCCCAAGATCGGAATTAGCATGGATATGCTGGAAGATTTCCCAAGATTAGTTTTAGATACTTGTAATAAGATTTGGAATTGGTTTAGATTTGGAAAGATTTTTGCGTGAGAGATATTAGGAAATAATATCTTAATCGCATATCTAATTAGATCGGTATGGGACGATCTAATTGGAAGGCTGATAAATCCAGTATGGGATGGACAAATCAGCTTGGAGATCTTGGCCTGACTTGTGGATCAAGATGAGAGATTTTCGAGCAAGAAAATCTAGGGGTACCCGGATTGATACCCTCTATATAAAGGATGCTACGGCTGCCTTTCAAAGTGCGGGTTTGACACAGGGAATCCTTGGCTGCGTGTTCACGGAAGTAGCACGGTTCGGAGTTTGTGTTCGAGGAAGTTTTAAATCCGGTATTCAACGGTGAGCCTCAGAGGGACTAGTACTTCGATCTGAGCCAGAAGTGAAGTATCCACTTGTTGTGCGGCGACAACGAAGATAGATCACGAATTAAAGTGCGTCTGAAAGTATGGCGGTACACCACTGAGTGAGGTTGGGTGAGTGATCTATTCAATTGTAACCGAGAACACTATAATACAAGTGACTACTTCGAAATCCTTCTAGGAAACAAGAAGGTAGTGGTTTTTCTTAGGTACTGATTCCAGTATCTAGGTTTCCACTATATATTGATGTCTCGATCTTACTTTTATGCTTTTACTTATTTCCGCTGCATACATACTTGACGAGTATCGATACTTGGCAAGTACTGCTAACTAACGATCCTAACAATTGGTATCAGAGCCTGGTCTCTAGATATTAGTTAGCTTTACAGGTAAGATGACAACAATCAGCGATAGCTTCTGGAGACCCCCTCAGCTGCAACTTGGAAATACGATTGGTGGGCTGAACAGTTCGAGTCACACATATGCTCCCTGGATGGTCTGTTATGGAAGATAATCAAAAAGGGACCGGTACTCATCAAGGATACTAAGGATCCTACTAAGGATAAGAGCACGGATGACTACGATGGCAATGACTACAAGATCCTTAAGAAGAATAGTAGAGCAAAAAAGGTATACACTCAGCTCTTGGCCCTGGAGACCTCAAGAAGATGCTCCGCTATAAAACCGCAAAGGAGATTTGGGACGCACTGAAGAGGATATACTCAGGAAGTGAGGATGTGAAGAAAAACCAAATTTTGGCCGCAATGAGAGACTATGACAATGCCATGCAAGGAAAGAACGAAACACTGGAAGAGTTTCACTCTCACTTCTAGGGGTATGTGGGGCAAATGGAGTTTCTCGGTGAGAAAATTGATGAATGGAAAGTTACTCACCACTTCCTCCAGTCGCTGAATCACAATTGGGATGTTGAATCACAATTGGGATGTTGTGACCCTAGCACTTCAAACTCAAAAAGACATCAAGGACATAACCCTCGAGGAGCTAGTTGCTAGACTTCAGAGTAACGACAGTATCCAGCAGAGGAAAGTTGCTAGGCGTGCTCCTGAGAAGGACCATTCCCTGGCTCTAAAGGTTGAAAAAGCATTTGAACTCGCCCAAACTGATGAAACTGATGAAATAGTGGACGAGGACACTGAGATGGTAACTAGAGCCCTCAGGATGGCAGGAATTAGAAGGATGTGATCCTTTAAAGGGAAGAAGTCACCAAAGGAGATGATTTGCCATCATTGTAAGAAAAAGGGACATATGGCTAAAGACTGCTTCAGCAAGAGAGTAGGACAGCCTCCGGCTCAAAAGAGCACCAAGGCCATGCTTGCAGCTTGGGTGAATCAGAAGGAGAGAGCGAAGGAGAGGACCCAAGGGATATAGTGTGCATAATGGCAAAAGATAAGGTAATAAGTCCAGATACTTTTACAAGGTTATCTGACCTTTCTGATAAACAGGTTCTGGAGTTGCTGAGGAAGCTGACTGAGAAGAACGAAGAACAGGAAGAACAAATTTCAGGTCTTGAGGAACATGGGAGCCAGTGATCAGAGAAAGCAATGAGACTTGAAGAGGAGCTATGCAAAACTGAGTACAAACTACATAAAAGGATTCGCTCCCTAGAAGGACAACTGTCAAAGCTTCAGATATAGGAAGCCATCCCTCGGGTAGAGAAGTTCACAGAATTTGAAGAAAAGATAGCAATCCTAGAATCTGAGACTGCCAAGTTGCTATCTGAACTGGAAGCTATTAAGACCACCAAGGAAGATGATAAAGAAGCCATGTTAAAGGAAACCAGATACCTTGACGATAGGATATCTGAGTTGGAATCCCAAAATGCAAAACTACTGACAGAAGTGGAGGATACTAAAGTCATCAAGGAAAGTGAAAAGGATGCGTGGTTGAAAGAGCTTGCAGAATCAAAACTCAAAGAAATAAAGGATGATTTCCCGAAGCAATTTGTATCCAGACCAGAGATAGGGTACGATTCAGAGAACAATACGCAAATAACTCTTGATGAAAGGGCAAGGAAAGCTGTACTGGTTGGATGGACCCCTCCAACAATGACGAATGTTGAGGGACAGGTGGTGCCGAAACCTGAAGAGCGGTGGACTAAGACTGACGACAAAACTGCTGTGAGAAACTAGAACGCTATATTTTCAGCCGTGGACGAGAATGTATTCAAGCTGATTGCTAACTGTGAGGTCGCTAAGAATGCATGAGAGATTCTCAGAATAGCTCATGAAGGGACAGACAAAGTGAGGAACTCACGGATGCAGATGCTCACCACGAAATTCGAGGATCTGAAAATGAAGGAGGAAGAGACAATTGCTGAGTTCAACACTAGAGTCTTAGAGCTCTCTAATGAAGCTGCAGCACTGGGAAAACCTATCAAGGAAGAGAGACTGGCTGGCAAAGTCATGAGATCCTTACCCCCAAAGATTTGCTATGAAGGTGACTGCCATTGAGGAAATGCAAGATATAACCAAGGTGAAGCTTGACGAGCTCATGAGGTCACAAAGGACATATGAAATGAATTTTCCAGATGATTTTCAAAGATGGCTAGAAAAATGTGTTGCATTGAAGGCTGATGTAACTGAAGAGTGGAACAGTGTCGAGGACGTGTCTAAATAGCTCGCCATAATAGCCAAAAACCTTGAAAGGATTGTGAAAAGGCTGAATAGACGAGGACCCACTCAGGAACAGCAATCCACATCTAACTCACAGAGTCGAAGAGGAGAAAACTCTTGGAAGAGAAACGGGCCTGAAGAGAACAACAATGTGTTCAAGGGTGATAAAGGCAAAGTAATCCAGTGTCGAGAATGTAGAGGCTATGGTCACACTCAAGCTGAATGCGCCAACACACTGAAGAAGATGAAGAAGGCTTGTACTGTTAGCTGGAACAATAATGACTCGGAGGAGGATGACTCGATCGACTTCGTTGCATTCACCAGCGCTACTGCTAACGGAGGAGAAGAACATGACATCACTTGTTCCGGGACGATGCAAGAACAGTCTGCTGACCACTCCAGCAGCAGTGATGATGAATAAATCACCGATGAATGCATGATCAAAAATTATACGGCTCTATATGAGAAGTGTGAGGAAGTGATAGATCTAGACATCAGACTTAGCTTTAACTTGACAAGACTGAAGGATGAGAAAGAAAAGCTTAGGGAAAGAGCTGATATCCTGTTCAAAGAAAAGGCAGAACTCCTTGGAGTTGTCTCGTCGTTAAGGATGTAGATGGAGAAAGACAGAGACATGCAAGGTAGAGAAATGGAAGAACTGAAGAAAAGATATGCTGCCATGAGCTAGACATGTACAAATCCGGGCTCGGGCCGGGTTCAGACCAGGCTAATTTATATTTTTCAACCCGTAGAACCGGGCCGGGCTAAACCCGCCCGATCAATTCGGGCTCAATCTATTGTCCAAGCCCGCCCGATGCACCGGACTGGGTTACCCATCGGGCCAACCCGCTACAATTATATAATGATATATTTTATTTTTTTACTCATCTTGTCTAAAAAACACAGCAACTATTAAAGGATTCATACATCATAAGAAGAGCAATACAATTAAAAAGAACCTGACAGTGAGTCAATGACATATTCTCAAACCAAATCCAATTCAGAGTATCATCAACAACACAAAAGACAAGCCTAATAAAGCAAATCAAAATTCAAGAATGTCAAATATTTTTTAGATTATTCACTTGTCCAACAGAACAACGTCTTCTATTTTTCAACTGATGTTGTGAACACTCTCCCTCATGTGCCTATTTTTTAATTGAATGAATGAAATGTAAAATTGAAATAATAAATTTAGGGTTTAAATTTGTCACGGGCTAACGGGCGGGCTTTTAAGCCCGGTCGGGTTTAGATATGAGTCCAAGCCTGGCCCTAATATATATACTGGCCGGACCGAGCCCGGTCCGTCGGGCTAGTATGCTTGTCCAAGCCTGTTTCATTGACCGGGCGGGCCGGCCCGGATTTGTACAGGTCTACCATGAGCCGAAGAGAGATATGTCTTCTAGAAGAAGTCAATTCCTTGAAATTACAAATTGAGATGGAGGAGGACGACCACGCGACAGTACTAGATGAGCTGAATCAGTTCAAGAAACCAGTAAAGATGTTAAACTCTGGATCAAAAGACCTAGATACGATTCTGAAGTCCCAGAGAATGAGGGGAGGACGTAGAGGCATTGGCTACACTGATGGGAGCAATTCAGAAAAGATTAAGTTTGTCAAAGCTGAACAGCCGGTGAACATATAGATGAACAAGTACCCTTTGGCCAACATGATGAGTTTCAACGGAGAATGGAGAAGAGATTCAAGAACCTGTTGGTACTGTCACAAGAAGGGGAACATCAAGCCAAGGTGTCACGAGTTAATGGTTGTGCGTAGAAAGTTACGGCAGGGAACTACTCCAAGGATGACACGAGAATGGAGAGTGAAGCAAAAAAGAGAAAGTGGATCGAGAATCTCTGATGGAGGGAACCAAATCATCAAAAACCTGTTATTTACTGATCCGTGGTCAAACAGCTGCTGAGACACCATGGTCCGAAAGACTCACAGTTTGTGTCACTGACCCTGGCTATGTTCGAGGGGGAGTTGACAAGATTCCAGATGCCGAGGAGACCAAGTTGGTCTATTTGAACCCCCCTTGCCTATTTTGTGACAAAAAGGGGAGAGTGATCTCTAAAGTCTAGTGAGTTAGATGGGATGGTTTTGCCAAAAATGCCAAGGGGGAGATTGTTGTTCCTAAGTGGCATGGGTTTTGGCAAAACGACTTCAGAGTGTTCAAGCAGAAGTCAAGCTCTGTTCAACCGAAGATTTGAACTCGCGTACATCGCAAAACAAAAGCACAGAAGTTTCCTAATCTGGAAAATTCTAAATATCAAAGATATCGAAAGCTGGATTCGGTTGACATAAAGTCGGAGCTGACTATTCAATATCATAACAAGAAAATCAGTTAGAGATACTCAGCTACCGTAATCAAGAAGAATTATCTAGAAAGATCCTATGAAGATTGGATAAGATATCTAGAGAATATTTAGAAATATTTCCTAAATATTTTCTAGGATATCTCGGACTGTTTTGGAAGCCACCGAAGACTATAAAATCACATCTAGGGTTTTCAGATCAGTAGCTCGTCTAATTGGAGAAATCATACACGTTCATACACTCAAGCCGAGGAGGAGGAGACAACGGCCAGATAGTTTTCTACACCGGAAAACCAGCGACGAAGAAGCAGTCTGTTCAGTGTGCTGAACACACCACCATTGTTGCTACGCATTCATGAGAACGCGTCTGTCTTCGAGAGAATGCACGAAACTTCGGGAGAGAGTCTCGAACTCGGGAGTTGTGTAAGAGTAAGACCATCTGTAGCTCTAAGCTTTTTAATAAGATTTGCTACCCTTTAGGGCGTGGGAAGCCCCCCCCCCCCCCCCCCAGAGTAAGCTGGTTGACGAACTGGGAATTACATCGTGCGTGCATAAATTGTTCTATTTTGATTACTGTCTGCTAAGGTGTTCAAGTCTCCGATAGAACACAATCTGGAACTGATCTTGAACAGACAACAGAATTTCAGAAGTTGTAGAAAATTATGCTTATGATAAAAACAAAAATAAAAACTTAAAAAGATTGGTGAAGGAACGGTTTAGCCTAAAGCAACCTTTGTGTCAAAAGAAAATTTGCAACTTTTTTATTGATAATTTCCCAAACTCTATCAATATTTCTTTTATCATACTTCTTACTGGTCACTTGTTAACATATAGAGGCCCCTAATGATGAACTCCTAGCGTAAAACATCCCACGCTGCTTCTGGTTCAGAGTAGTTTAGCAGCTTGGCATCATCTAATCTGTAGATTCTTGAACAACACATGAGAGCTTTAAAAAAGTGGTATTACTTTGCTGAAGATGAAAACTGCAGGGCCAAATTAGGTAGCTTTCACCGATGAAGAAATTGGCCGGCATTTAAATGATATCTTTGTTACATGGTCCAATGAAGTTCTGATATACCTGTCTGAATATAGGCATTGATAAAGAATACGTTGCCACTCAGGGTTCCTTTTGTGCACTCTTCGCTGTGTTTCTCCAGTTCATTGTCTAAAAGGTCTCCAGTTCATTGTATAAAAGGAAAATCGCACCACATAGGGATGAGGCTCTCAATCTACAATGAATTGATCATCTTGATTGTCTTCTCCATCAACCCTAGCATCGTGAACAATCCCACTCTCCTGGTGCATCATTTGTGAAAGATAATGACTATTTTGTCCTGTTGGATCTGAGAGTACAGATGTATGACCTGTAAATTGAGCGACCATTCCAAGCAACTGGCTTGTAAGATTCTGTTGCTCATGCAGAATCCGTGCTTGAACTTGTCCCATTTCCGCCCTGTGCTGACTTAGCATTTCATCCATCCGCTTCATCCACTCTGAACGCCGCCTGTTCAACCTCTCTTCCCATTCATCCCCGTAGTGTAACTGCTCCTCTCTTCTTCTCTCCCTTGCATAACTCTCTTTCTCCATCGCTTCCCATTGCTGTTTTCTTTGCCTTCTCAACTCCTCTCTCGCTTTTTCTCGCTCCTCCCTACATTTTTCCCTTTCTTCCCATCTTCGCAGCCTTTCTTGCTCAAGTTCCATTAGAACAGAATCTCGTCGTTCCCTCTCTTGCTCCCTCTCAGCTTCCCGCTGTTCAAACTGAGTTTCCATTCTCTTCAACTGATTCGACTGGTGTGCAAGGAGCCCCAAAACTTTCTTCTCCAATCCTCTCGCAATCTTCCTTTTCTTCCTCAAAGCAGACTCATTCGCATTTTCTTCATACGGAAGTCTACCATCTCCATCCTTTCTCATTTGGTCACTATTCTCATCATGGTTATGATAATTTTCCTCCACATCTCTCGCCTCATACTCAAACCCCAATCCAAGCAATCCATTTTCAGCCCCATCCATCCCCACCCCAAAATCACCATCTCCCGAGTGCTGCCCAAACTCCCCAATCTCCATCACGCCACCAAACCCTTCCCCACCATTCTCACGACCCTCAATCCCATTACCCACCATCTCACCCCCATTACAAACAAGCAACACATCTCCAAAAACCTCTTTATACCTCAAAAAGTTCGACCAATGCGTCAGCCCTTCCAACCAATCAAACTCATCCCCACTCATCCCCGCATCCCCATTACAAGTATCAGACTCGTGTGCCGGTTTCTTGATCTTCTGCTTCACTAACAAATACTGATGCCTCATATTTTGCACCTTAGTGGACACATCCTTCCAAGTCCATTGCCACGGAAAGGCAACTGGATCGCCAACATGGTGCATATTGTTGACATAACAAGCAATTGGCTTAAACTTCTTCTCCCTGGTTTTCATCTTCCCTAGGGTTCCATTACTGACCATTTCCTTGTACTTGTCAATTAGGGTTCTTTCCTCCGCTTCAGTCCACTTCTTCCTCCTCGATGGCGTCATTTCCAAATTCAAACCTCTTCACTCTCCAATCTGAACAAGATGACCCCAAAATTGATTCCTCAGCCACTCTCGCCGGATTCTGCATCAACGAGATGACCCAAATATTTAATAAATAAAACAACAACAACAACAAAAGATGCGAAATTCGCAGTCTTACTGAGCTAATTGCGACTTCAAATTCCAAATTCTCAATCAGCTGGAGATAACTGAGTCGGCCGCGAAAACAAAAGTCTACGGCCCGCAGTCAGAAGATGTCGTCGGAACTCGGAGATTCAAATATATTAAATTTTGCTGAAAAAAAATTGAGTGAATGTCGAAACCTGGTCCGAGAATGAGCAGCCGATCAGATCATTGAGTTATACGCGCCTGAGATCACGAAGAGAGGGAGAGAAGGAGTGGAGTTTGAGTCGCGGTTTTGGACACGTCTGAGCCGCAGAAGGTCGGAAATTTGTTGTCGCAAATGTCGGGAATTTGTCAGGGCCAAAATATGTTGGGGTGTCATTTGACAAATTCGAAACGTAAGCCTGTCTAATGAATTTATGACGTTATTTTCAACTAGGTCCTTCAACTTTTGAAACTTACTAACTGAAACTTGTTCTCTGTTTCATTTTTGCTTAAGCTGTTGAAAGTTGGGCTTCAAATATGTTTACTATGTCACTGTTGGTATGTATCTATTTACAATTCACAATTCAATACCCTGTCTTCTAAATTCTTTTTTTTTTGATGGAATCAGGCAGTACAGACCAGGACACGACACAACAATGAAGAAATTACAACAACAACCGGATAACACGTACACTCAGGACAACGTGAAAGCGTAATCCGAAACAGAGCTATGCAGTCCAGCAAATGTTGTAGAGTCTTCACACAGGAGGTCCCGAATCCATGACACACCACGGTGGTCAAACAACCGAAGCGGCACATTAACCAACATCTGATCTCGACTGAAGTCCCGACCACAATTTCTATAAAGCAGGCACACCAGGCCATGAACTGCGGTTAAGTTCGAAGATAAAACCGCAATACGAGGTCCGGGCATTCCAGTTAACCTAGAATACCCCGCCGCGTTCCATCTCAGGCGAAACCGCCGAAACTACCTAACTATATACAAGTCCCCGGGCAAACCCGGCCCACCATCCACCCGCCAACGACGCTACAGTCGTCGACGCCACATTATTCCGCCAGCCGAATAGCAAATCCAGCCACAACCACCAGCCTGCCATCAGCGCCATCGAAAAACTACCAGCCCCCCTCCATCGCCTCCGCCTGACAGCCCTGTAGCTCCGTCCGAACCACCATCGACTAGAAAACTTCCACCGGTGGTCACCAGCTCCAGCAAACAGTCGGCACCGCCGAACGCCACCTCCACCGCGACAACCCCGACAGCCACCAGATCTGGTAACCGAGCCCACAAACAAACCGCCCGAAGGCCAAAATCATCAGCCTCACCGTCACGCACCCTCCAACCCCCCCGGTTCGACAACGCCAACTCGTCAGCCCGACCCAGCAATTACGACGCCCAGCCGAAGAAAAGAAGCCATCGAACAAGAGAAAGGAGGAGACGCTAGCAAGGCCCCACGCTTACCTGGAAAAAACAACCGCCGCCTTAAGCTTCTGGAAAACCCTAGAGAGAACCGAGAGAAAACTTCTCTCGGTAGACAAGAATTAATTGATTGTCCCTGTCTTCTAAATTCTAATTGCTGACAATTTCGCAATGCAAGTTTTGTACTTGAACTGTTGTGTGTTGCGGAACTGTTGGTAGCTTATATTGGCATTTGGCTGCACTTGTGTCTGTTAGTTGCCACTTGCCCTCTTATCTGGAATTCGATTCAGGTTTTTGGTCTCCATTGGTGAAGACAGGCCGTGGTGACGAAGAGTCTTCATTCCCCATGTCTTTAGTTTTGTGAAGGAGAAAGGTCCCTGAAAGGATTGTTACGAAGCCGCACAGCTCTGTGGCAATTTGTGATGCGTTTTGTGAAGCCCAGTCCTGGAGTCCGAACAGCAACAAAAGTAAATAAATGTCTGCATTGACAGCTTTGTGAGATTATATGTGATCGTCGAGAAAGGGGACCAAGCTATTTAACGAAAAACTGATTGAAACTCGCCTTGAACATTATCATGCTGGCAAGAATAGTAAGTGAAGTGAACATGACATAATAAACTGGAGACACCACAGCCGTATTGAAAGTGTCTAGTGCCTGCAAAGATAAACTCGCATCACTCATGAGGTTGAGTTATCTGAGAAAAGTTATGTGCTCAAATGCATCTTGTGAGTGAACATATCATATGGAATTATGCCGAGACAACTGGTACTGGTACCAAATGAAATTTTACTAAAAACTTGACTTGCCTTGTTCAAATAATTTATTTGTGTCAGACAAGTGAAAACCACAATTAAGGTGAATATCCATGTCTGCAAGTATCCGAATTGATTAGATCCCGAAAATGTCAGCTTCATAGCAATGCTCACTGCCTTCACACTCATAACCTGCATCAGAAGACAGGATCGGCTACAGGGACTGCAAAAGCATAGAGGTAAGTAAAAGGAAATTCATTGCTAGTCTGAAAACAAACCGTGAGGGAACCCATAAGGGAGCATATTCCGATGTAGATAATCATATGCGTTTTACCATGACTTTGCACAAACTTGAAAATGAGGAGAAGAGCCAAAGCTAGTGTTATACTGGAGTAGACAAGGAAACCTGTGTATTCGAACATTATGGTCAAAACTCAAATCAACAAGAAAACCTGTATATTCGAACAATATGCCATGTATGAAAATCCACAAGTTAGACAAATAAATACAATAATATAATAGAAGAACAACAATAATAAAATACATGGACACATATGTTAGTAAAATAAGCAGGTGCATGGTTTGAGCGTGTTGACGCTTGATTACCATTTACCAATTTCGAACTTCACAAAAAGTGACCATACTGATAAATTTTATTTGTAAATCTCCTTAAAAGAGAACTAAGCACATATATAATTTCTTGAGTGTTTATGATAAAATCTCAATGACAATCAAATCGCTAGCAATAACGTTATGTACATAAGCCTGAAACTCTCGTGTGGCACATAAAGACATGCAGGATGAGTTATCAATAGTGTTTAGATTAACTGAATTATATAGAGTTATAAAGGGACAAATATGCAAGTTATGACATGACCAAAAACATATATTGTTCAGTACATAAAGACAAACAATAAAAAGTCAAACAATGGAAATTGATTACCTGGCTCGTTCGCAAGGTCCCACACTTGAGTAATCGACTCAATATCTTTCTCCTGAGGAGCATGCAGAACAATGGTAGTGGAGCCCACAACACAGAGAACACAGCCAAGCACGCCAAATATGTGCAGCTTCTCATTCAAAATAAAATGAGCTAATATGCATATCCTCACAAACTTAATACTAACGTTTTATCCTTTTTTGTACTTTCAGATAGTAAGATAACATTAACGGTAAGGACAATCACTTTTGATCACAACCATTCTTGATTCATTACCTGAATATAATACTTAGAGCTCCCAGGGGTGTGACAAGTATTGCAGGGGCGTAACCATAAGCAGCGAAATTAGCTATCTCCCCAACAATCACTATAAATACATCAAGAATAAGCGTAAGATTAGACACGAGGGGGAGCTGATTGATTTTTACTAAAATTCCAATAATTTTCAGAATGATAAATCAATGGGGTTCAATTGCATCACAGCAGGCCTTAGGGCAGCTTATCATATATAGGGATTAATGAGATGAACCAACCATAATGCCAGATACGTTGGATGCAAGATCAAGATTGTTGGCTGATAGCTGTCACCACATTAAGTGACTCGAATGGTTTCAAGATATGTTAGTTAATTTCCAAATGGTTTCTCAAAGGTCATTCAACTGGAGTTTCTGGATCCTAAACATCTTCTTTTTAACCATTTGTTTCGGAGACATATATGAACAGATATAACCATTAATAGATTGATAAAAATTAGCCAGTTGAGTACTCTAGCAAATATTGGTAAGAATTTACAAGTAACGACACCGATGCCATTCAATGTAAAGCAACTAAGATCATTCGAATCTGAATAAATAAATCTAAGACTTACTGGTTATCATTCCTGCCCACCACCAGGGTTCTTTCAAGTACGAGTAGCCTCCAGAGCCTGATGCGATTAAAGAAAAAAATATTTTCAGTTTGTTGTGCGATACTGTTGTTTTTGCCTGAAAAGTTTCAGTTCATGTATACAAGTGTGCGGCCTTTCTGTGGTTACAGTTATACTGGCACAGAAATTCTCCAGATCATTGTTACATCACATGTCAATTTTTTTTATGAAAACCCAACCCCTTGTAATTATCCTTTTCCTATCTGAATGAACAATATGCAAATTGACAAATACCTGCTCTGACACCAGTTGATCCAGCCTTCTTCAAACCTTTCTTCTTAATGATAAAACTAGACCCGATGAAAACACTTGATGAAACTGCCAGTGCAAGACCATTAGCATTATCACGCGACACTGATATATCCATCAATACGTTACAATCTCAAAAAAGTTCTCCTCCCTAATAATGTTGTCTCTTGATTCCGTTGCCCAAAACCACCCCACAGAAACCATTGATAAACTTTCTAGCCCAAATCAAATTACTCTGCAGCTGCAGCCTGCAGCGACAAAAGATTAACACCATGAATGATAGGTTAACTATTTACAAAATCACCAGACAATCTTCCAGTAATTACATCAATGAATGACGTTATCAACTAATCTATCACGTTTATAACTTTTAATGTTTTCAGATTCAACACTAACTACGAAATCTAACATAAACCCGTGACAAACATTTTAACAAACAGGTACAACGCAGCACAAAATAACCTGAAACAACCATCCGATCTGAATTGTGTTATACGGCATCCTATGCTCTAATGATGAGCTGCGGCTACAATGTTCTGACTCACCTCCATCAACCGGAATCGGATCGACAGTAAATGATTGGATGAAGACGCTGGAAGGACCTTAATGGCCGTTCATTGTAGGGTCTCCAAACGGTCTCGTGGGCTAGAAAGCCTAATGGGCCTCGTGACCCATAAAAAAGTCTAGCTCAGCCTATATTTAGGTCTATTAAAGTCCAATTTTAAATTTGACGGGCCGGATGAGGGTGTAACATTTTTGGTCTGATCCATCCTATAGGCTCGATCTATCATGATCCATATCGAAAAGCCCAATAAAACCTACCAAAAAGCCTAGTGAAACCTACCAAAAACAAAAGATATATCACATTTTGTTTCTATGAACTTATTTTTCTTAATATTTGCATTTATGACAGTGATGCTAATTATATTAATGTCTCAGATAAAGAAGATTTGTGGATTCTAAGGTTGTGTTGAGTGCCGAGCTTTTTGATAAACTTAGTTTCTTATCAAGTTTACTTTTGATCTTTTGGCTATTAGCCAGTGTAAAGCCGTCGTATAAGTTATTCACAAGCATGGAACATTATATTTATAATTGTCGTAACAAGATTACCTAGCCCGACCTAGTGATATATAGGGCCCAGCCCGACCTAGCCCACAGGTCTACCAAAAACAATGCCCATGGACTGCTTAAGGCTCCAAAAATATGTATGGACTTGGCCCGGCTTAGCCCACTCAAAATTGAAGTGTAGGCTAAAGCTTAACCAAGCCTAACCCAAACCCATTTTTTTGAGCTAGACCGGCCTGACCCGGCCTATTAAGGCATTCGCACCCGTTATCTCATTGAGAAGGACCTCACCCAGAACTTCCTCACGAATAGTGGTAAATAAGCATAAAAAGTTTGTATTATGTTGTAGGATGTTGTATGAGAATGCTAGCATATACATCCACCGTCTCATTGAGACGGACCTCATTGAGAACTTTTTCTCTTGATTCTCGCACCCACTCACAAAAAGTTTGAGGAAGTTGAGAGACCCCTAGTTCATTGCCCCCCTATGCAACAATCAGATAAACCCAGAAACCGATACGGTGACGTGTCATTGGTATAATAGACTATTATTCCATGTTATATTATACTATTAGAGACCCCTAGTCATTGCCCCCCCCCCCCCCCTATGCAACAATCAGTGAAACCCAGAAACTGATACGGTGTCATTGGTATAATAGACTATTCTTCCATGTTATATTATATTTCCTATTGATTTTAAAACATTTGAATTCATTTTATTATTATAGTGATAATAAATATTAGATACAAATAATCATATTTTTGTTATAAAAGAAAAGATCCGGTGCAAAGTGAGAATTATTGTAAAAAATACAAAGTTATCCCAATCGTTCATCTATACTTTTGGATGGTGCTGATTAATTGAAGTTAAATAAGTTTAATTTTAATTTTTAATGTGTTAAGGGCAATTTTGGTAACATTTGAAATCAGTTTCACGTAACCGACTGAGGAACGTGTTTCCTAAACTGTCGCGTTGTTTCAAATCGACTCGATTGTGATTTCAGTCGTTCTCGAAACAGCCATATCACTCGTCCATTGTTCTGCGGAAGTAAGTTGGAGGTTCGACATCAAAATCGGAAGTCATGACCGACAACAACATCGGAGGTTCAAAATTGTTTAATTTTAGTTTTTCGTAGTGTGAATGTTGTGGCGATATGAATTCGACGAACTGTGCGATCCCGATTCTGAATTTTGTGGTGTTTTGATTCGACGTATTTGCGTTCAATTGTAATTATCGGCGAAAGTAGTGGTGATGAATTTCTCACGGTGTTTATTTTGCGCGCAGGAACAATCAATTCGACTGAGAACTTATGTTTAATGGAACCGTCTTATTTTTCTGAAAGCGGCGTTGCATATTGGACGCCCAAATGCCCTGACCAGCACAAGCCGTTTATTGGTCAAAAGTTTTTATCTCCGGATGAAGTTGTTAAATTCTATGAGAATTATGCTCAAATAGCTGGATTCGATGTTCGTTGGACTCCTTTATAGTTCGTTGGACTCCTTTTATAGTTCGTTGGACTCCTTTATAGTTCGTTTAAATAATTTATAATTCGTCATGTGAATTGTTATCTGATGTGTGATTGTTTATTTTATAGTTCGTCATATTTGAGGTCCTGATTTCGACACATGCTCTTTTCTTTTAATAATGCAATGTTTCTATTTTCAGGTTCGTCTTCAATATTACATAGTTCGTCGTTACCATTTTATAGTTCGTTGACATAATTTATAGTTCGTTATGTCCATTTTATAATTCGTCTACATAATTTATAGTCCTCCTGTGTTTCAGATTTATTTTCTGATTGTAGCAAGAAATTCGGCAGGGAGCAGGGTATGTTAACACACTAGCCAGTCTATATTAATAGTATCTGACCTAGTAATACCTTACAAGGTAGTACTATTGTCTGTTCTAGGCAAAAAATATTTACAACTGCTGGACACAATTTGCAGTAAAACAATGTTTTAGTCAACGTTTCGTATGATCTCATTTTCTTCCAAGACTGCTGCTGCATCTAAGGCATCTGCTGCAACTAAGGCATGAGATGCGACTTTAATTAGTTCCTGCTCTGCTTTGCGTAACACATCCGATCTCTGTGTGTTTAAATATGATCTGATCATAATGTTCAATTAGCACTGTCGTAGAGCCAATAGTTGCTTTGTTTGCTGCAACATATATAAATTTCATTAAAAAAACATCTAAAACTGTTCATTTTGAATGATTAACATGCTCACATTTTTACTTACATTTTTGCATTCTTTTACCAAGTCACACTTCCACTGTTTTATTCCTCCAGCCTTGTAAGTTTCCATGTGCCTCATAGTGAATATGGCACAATCTTTGTAATTTTTTAATGTTCTCTATCGCATCTCTAGGCGGATTGGTAAGTAATCTTCAATGAGTTCGGCTTCCAATTTTCTGTTGATGCACTGGCACTGGCTATTTTTGAGCCCTTTGATGAAGAAGACTGTTTATGAACTGCTACAACCACACGAAAATATTATTCATGTGCTAATATTCATTCAAACAATATGAACAAACAGCAACTATTAACGAACTATAAATGACAGATGCAGACTATAAAATAGTAAACATTAATGAACTATAAGATTGTAATTAACAAACTATAAATACTAATTAACTAACTATGCACTACCAGACTCAAATGGCTGCAATATTTTCTTTAGTGGATAGGAAATATTAATGAACTATAAAATAGTGATGAACGAGCTATAAATGACAGATGACGAATTATAAATAGTTATTGACGAATTATGACTTCAAGGCAGCAATATTGAGCAGTTCACTGGGTAGTAAATATAACGAACTATATAAAGTGATGAACGAACTATAAAAGCCACAATTAATGACACACTAAAAAATTATTCATTGACAAGATTCATTCAATAAATGAAGAAACACCAAAAAAATGCAGTACCTTGTTTCTTAGAAAAATGAGCAACTGGCTGACGAATATTACTGTCTTCAAAATCGCTATCACTGTTACTGGCTGTTGTGGTACCTTTGATACGACATTCAGTTGAGGCTTACATAATTTCATCTTTTTTCTTGTGCTCTTTCCTACTACAGCCTCTGCATTATCTAAAGTTTCATTTGAATTTTGTGACTTCCTTTTGCGCGCTGTCAAACAAATGAAAACTAGTTATAAGGTCTAATCAAACACGACGAATTATGTACTACTCTGACGAATTATAGACTTTCCCCCTGAGATTTTCTCGTACTTAATTTCCTAACACATTATATGCCAAATTATATAATATGGATGACGAATCGTGGCTATTCAACAAATAGAAAGTAGTTTAAATGTGAAATCTAAGATGACTAATTATGTATTACCTTTGACGAATAATGCACATAGGACTCTGATATTTACTCATACCGAATTGTTAACCACATAATATGACAACTATATATGTTGTGACGAATTATATAGGTGTTTATGGAAAGTGAGTGTGCCAGAAGGCATAAGGCTTTCGAAAAGCGTGTTTCAATAGCTTCAAAATTACTAATGAACAGTTCGTTGTCAACCCCTCCCAAAACAAATTACAGCATATACGTACGGTAATAAAACGAACCGTATACAACTCACCATTGTTCGTCATTTTGCCGTAACCCTACAATCGGTTTCGAAGTATCTGAACGACAAACCCTAAAGAACGTTGCGAAGTGCGGAGAGATTCGTCGAGGGAACGCGATTTACTCTTCGACTAACCCTAAATCGGTTTTCTCAATCGTCGGTTTTTCGTTGCGGAGGAGAGATACTGGGGTAGTTTTTAATTTTTTATGGTCGATTATACCCTTTGTGTCATTTTAAATTCAGTTATCATTTATTTAAACCTAATTATCCTAGCATTTGGATTGTTAAAACGAGTGGATAGGATGACTTTGTATTTTGCACAGGATCTGGGCTTTGCACCAGATCCGGCCTCTTTGTTATAAACTATAAAGTTTATTAAAAGTGGGTTATAATTAGTCACGAAAAATTAAAAGTACGACATATTCAAAGTAATTTATAATTCGTCATCAAAAAATCAATACGACGAGATTAATCAAAACCGTTCGAATGACCAAATGAAGTACTCTCATTAGTTTGTGTTTTTATAAAAATATTATGTTTAAAATGACAACATCACTCAATAAATTAATAATTTATACCCATAATTAAATGCGTAAAATGCCGTATTTAAATTTCAAAAAATAAATAATTTAATTATTAAAGTAATACGAAATAAAAAAGTCGTGCGAGTCATAAACAGTCGTCGTCATCACAACGCTTTGAATTCCTTCCTCACCTCTGCTCTGTCGCATTTCAGACTCTGCCCATAATCATCTCCTCTCCGTCCTCTTCTTCTTCCCCCTCATTCATATTCCATTCCGCTCTGATTCATCCATGGCTGACTACGGCGACGGCGACGGCGACGACTACCTTTTCAAGGTCGTAATAATCGGTGACTCTGCCGTCGGCAAATCCAATCTGCTCTCCCGCTACGCCCGCAACGAGTTCGATTCCAACTCCAAAGCCACAATCGGCGTTGAGTTCCAGACGCAGATCGTCGAGATTGATGGCAAGGAAGTCAAGGCGCAGATTTGGGACACCGCTGGCCAGGAGCGCTTCCGTGCCGTCACGTCTGCGTACTATCGAGGCGCCTTTGGGGCACTCGTTGTGTATGATATCAGTCGGAGGAATACTTTCGAGAGCGTACCGCGGTGGCTCGACGAGCTTGATAGTAAGTTTGATATGTGGATTTTAATCGGTTAGGGTTTTCGTTCCTGTATGCGGAATTCAAACCACACTAATTACTAGCGGAATTGATTTAGAAAATTATGAAAGTTTCATTCTTTATTTATATAATTGATCAGTTTGGAATGTGAATAGTTAGTGTTAGTTGATACTGGGAAGAGGAAGTGATTTTGTTTGTTGTTTTGGGATCAATCTCTTGCAGTGATGATGGATTTAGAATGCAAATTGGTTTGGTTTGGTCCTCTGTTAAAGGCTATGATTATATAATGAGCTTGTGATTTTGGGGCACGGTTCCAATTTGTCCAGAGTAAGAAATGATGTCCTTTAGAGTTTCTCAAAGATGGGATGGATTGGAATGCTTATATTAAGTAACTGGAAAATGCGCCATTTCAGTGGTGAAATGTGGCTTTTGATATCATTCAACAATGCTGACATGCAAATTGTAAACCATGTTGGTGTATTAATTTAGGCTTAGAAACGGGTTTGAGCCTGGAGGTTTGGAATATGTTGAGTATAAACAATACCACAAAATGAGTTGTTACCGACTCCTACATGATTGTGAGTAGCCTTTTCAGAAACAGATGAGTATAGGTGTCATGATATTTTGAGTTCACTTGATTGTGTTTGACATGTCAGATGAGAATGATTGATTAACGACTCGATGCGGGTTTTATCAACCAAATTTCAGTTGTCTTACTTGGTTGTGTATATACTATAGCAAACAAATTTCAATTTGTTCTACATTTTTAGCTTTTTGGGCTCCCCAAAAAATGTTATTCGGTCCATCTAGCTTACGTAATATGTTTCCAGCCTCAATTTATCCAGGCTGAGGTCAATTTTACTTCGGTATGGAAAGATGTCTTTTACATTCTTTGGTTGTGGCTCGGTTTCATTGACTAATCCACACGAAACTAATTTGTTTTGTTCTGTTGAACATCAATGTAGAAATTAAGAGTATCAGAGAACAAATTCACATATTTACAAGTGTTCTTCTATATGTGCAAACTACATCATGGCCACTCTTTGTTATTGGGCATGTTTACAACTAAACACAACACTCCTGTTTATACTAATAATGTCTAATGGGTACCACCTTTTCGTAAACATTGCCATCCTTTCAAATGACACGAACCTCACCAAAAAATTGTTATCTTATTGAATAGGGTATGATGACCCCCTTAAGCTTGCTTATAATTATGACTTAATAGTTATGAGTAATTTGACATTTGAGTCTCAACATTTCCTTATTCCATGGTAGTTGTCAGGTTTAGTAAACATATTTGTGTTCCTTGCGACGTTGCATTGTTATTTATAGCATATAACTAGTACGACTGAAGCTCAATGAATGGCCTATTGCAGCTCAATCAGAGACGACTGTCGCAAAGATGCTAGTGGGGAACAAAAGCGATTTGGAGAGCATCAGGGATGTGAGTATGGAAGAAGGCAGGCAGCTTGCAGAAGAAAAGGGGTTGTTCTTTATGGAGACATCAGCTCTGAATTCCAGCAATGTCAGAACGGCGTTTGAGATGGTCATCCGAGAAATCTACAACAATGTGAGCAGAAAGGTGCTGGATTCCGACTCTTACAAGGCCGAGCTGACTATCAATAGAGTGAATCTTGTTGGTAGGGATGACGACGGATCAGAGTCCAATCAACCCCAAAAGAAGTATTTTTGCTGCTCAAGTTGATCTCTCTATTTTGCCACCACATTGACAGGTTGCTTAAATATTTTGCTGAATAATCCTTTTATGAATGATACAATACAGCGTCTCTCAAGTACCTTATGAATATTAGCATCCATATATGAACATTTTTATCAGTGCTAATTAAAATCATATTCACATACACTCTTTTGTTTTTCAACCAACCCAACATAGTTTGTCACCATTAATCGTATAAACAAACCAATTGTCCGGTACACTAAATTATTGTCCCAACTTGAGATGTAACAAAACTATTGATAATATATTCTTGCAAGTGACTCCTTCCAAAACTTTGATTGGAAGAAACTCAGCCCATTGTTTTCTTATTTATCCTTTAAAAAATTACTATCGCAATTGAATATGGTACCTTGGTTATAAAACAATACAAGTACTTATTTTACTCTACCAATGTATTAATTAAATCCTGCATATTAAATGTGGTCGGGTTTTTATTGTAAAAATGCTAAGGTTATATATTACGTATATCAGTATTGGCACAACATGACATGATCAAATAATGAATGAATATAATGCTGGCAAATGGTGAATGCATTGTGCATTTGTATGTGTGCACATATGCTGATTATGCATTCTAAGTCCTACTTTATTAACTTATTATGCTTCAAAGCTAAACTTTTTTTTATTTTTCAGTTTCCTATTGGTTGTTATTGTTGTTGATAAGCAGTGTGAACAATCTTCTACATGAAAATTATACTGTACTAGTTTTCTCTACATGTCTGCGTGTATCAGCTTAATTTTGAACAGTAGTTACTGCATGGTATGATGTCGATTTTTTTTTTACTGCATCAAATGGTATCGTTGCACATGCTTTTATGTTACATAATAAATTTTTTTTTTTATGTACATAATAAACTTTAATATTGTTTAATCAATTCCTCAATCTCGTTTAGACATTTGGATCAAATAATTTCAAAGGCTACCACAAGTGGCAAATGAATTTTGGTAAAAGAAAAAAAGAAGAGGAAAATATCAAAGTTCATAAATGATAAAAAAAAAGAAGAGAAAGGTGAATAAAAAAACACAACAGCAGGAAGGAAAGAGATGGTGGGCGGCGAGAGGAGTGGGTGATGCAGAGGAGACGAAGAAAGAAACAGCTTGGGGTCGAGAGAGAGATGGCAGAAGGGTGGTGGTTGGATCTTGACCCATTTTTTTATTTCTTATATTCTCTCCCTCATCCATTATTAATAACCAAATTATAAAAACGTATGTCAAGAATGAATTTCAGATCGAATAAAGCTAGCTGCACTATCTTATTTTTAGTAAAAAAATTATTTTTTATTTGGATAGAAATGGATATGAACGATATGAATTTCAGTTGATAGAAAAGTGTACTAACTACTAAATACTCTCTTTATGTAATAATTCTGCAACAACTTATAATAAATGAAGATATAATTGAACTGAATAATTTCTCTGTTTTCTTTATACAGGAACAGAAAAAGTATAATTCAAACATCGCATTATCTAACAAGATACACCGAGTTTAAGTACATAAAATTGAATTAAAGAGATAACATATATACACGATTTTATAAAAGGCATATATAAGAATCGTACCAAACACATTATTATTGGGAAGACAAAATTATCAAGTTGGAGATCATGATCATCCTCTCTTTTAAGTGCCAACTAGCTCAAATAGTTGTACGCTTAGGATGCCAAATAGCCAATAATCATGGTCAAAACCAACACGTACATCAAAAGATTAAAATCAACTTTTCAGAAGATTAAAGTAATACAATTAAGGCACCAACCCTAAATGATTTTGGTCTATACTACCTGGCTACAACCAAATTTAAATATTGTGACATTTGTTGAAATTAAATTCATTCTCGACTTAAAGTTTCAATAAGTTCACATTCTTCGATCTTCTAGTTTTCCTGAATAATTACTAAACATCACAAATCCATAAAAATAAATTCTTAAATAATTCACTTTGGAACAGATGATCAATCCAAACATTAAATGAAATTATATATGTAGAAACATTATTTATTGTATAAAATTATAAATGACGGAATGGGCATCACTGTCGTCGGACAAACAAATTAAATGGGATATTTCGATAAAGTTACTAGAGTGTTGTTATTAGTTCTACAATGCAAATTAAATATGTCACCTGTCACGCCATGAATCTCCAATTGGACTAGTAAAGATTGCTGTGCCCCAGCCGATGGATAACACATTTTTAAATAAATATTTGATTTGGGAACTTGCAACAGAATTAAACTTTGCATATATTTTGCTACAATAATGTCATGATTTCATGTATATAATTATATATGATGTTGTGAAATGATTTGGAATTGGAATAAAAATAAATAACTATTTTGTTACCGAGATGTTTCCATATTTTGACAGTCCCCATAATTATACATGATTGGCCAAAATAAAAGACGCTCAATTGAATTCCTCACTTTTTGGTAAATTCTAGTATATGCACATTTGGATCAAATGATGTAAAAAAAGAGAGTAGATTTTGAAATTTTGCACGTTTTGTGTTATCGTGAAGTCGAAATTGATATTATTGTGAAGTAAGTTAATAAGGAATTTAAAATAATACTTTTTTTCATGGTGAGATGAGAAAAGAAATTAAAAAGGGTGAAGTTTGAGTCCATGATTAATCTTTTGGTTTCTTGTCACTTTTATTAAGCCTAATGCATTATTGCATGCATGTGGCATCAACATAAGATAAGTAGGCGCTAACCACTATTAAAGGACAATCTGTAATTATTATATTTAGAATGTATTTAAAACAAACAACCCCACTTGATTGTGTTGATTAATTAAATACCTAACTACTTGTGTCTTTGAGGGAGTTTATAATAATTAAGAGAGAGAAAAAGAAAGTCACTTAATCGATGAGATGTCTAAATATTAAAACACAATCAAACATTACATACAAATTAAGACTTCAAGTATCATCAAATTAAATGTATATACCACAATATCTTAACGCGTCATAAACTGAGCTTATATGTTCAGTGAATTCAGTTAAATTAAAATGAATTAATTTAATTTAACGTAGCTAGATTGAATTCAGATAAGAGTAAATGGTGATTTGATTTTGAAGTTATCACTCATGAGTTTGTGAAGGTAAGATGATAGCTACTTTTGACAATAATCTCATTAAAATTATAATTTATTTTAAAACAATACACTGAACTTTTAAAAATAAAAATTGTCATTTTAAGCTTCAAAAAATAAACATCAAGATACCTTATACGGTACTCGAGTTTGGAAAGGAATAAATAATCCAAATCCGTATAAGAAAAGGTCGGAGAAAATCAAATCGCATCCCCTTGAAGTTGGAGCCACTGGGGCGTTCTTTTGGATCCTCGCTATTTGGTGAATTTATGAAATGAACCTTATTTTGTATCTCACTAGTGAGTCAGAGGCTTACAGAAATGAAAAATATAGATTTTGGAGTCTTTTATCGTCCTTATGGATCATGGAAAATGTGAGAGAAAGAATATGAAATGAAAAGTTCACGAGAAAGTTATGTATTTTCTAGAAAAAGATAAGAAAAATTTCGTATTGAATCATTTTGTTTTGTTGGATTTTTTTTCTATGTGTAACCAAACATAAGATTATATTATATTCTTCCAAAATTTCTTTCACATCCCACAAATTTTCTATGAACCAATCAGGGCCGTTGAACATTTTTGCTAAAGTTTTGCAGTTTTTATTAGGTAGCTTTTTTTTTTTTGAATCTTTGAATAATTTGGTGTTACACTACAAGATGTGATTAATGAATCCATCAAATAATATCGATTCCATTTGAATTCTTCTGTCGAGTCATGTATACTTTATACAATGTTTAATTTGGTACACATCAATCAATGTACATAACGAACTCAATTATTCTTAGTATCATCATTATGAGTACGATCTTTCTTGTGGGGCGTAGCTACTGATTGCGACGTATCTTCAAAGGAATATATTCTATGTTGAATCAGGAAAATGAGATACATATATATTCCCAAATCCCACTGTTTAGTTAGAATTTATATATTTTATGATATGAATGGAGATCTGAATGAGGTCATGGTCAATTGCAGTGATGAATTCGTTAATTGCTACCGGCAAATTATTATTGCATGAAAATGTATTTTTAAATATGTACTAGTTGTGTATGACAACTTAATGATTGAGGATTCAGAGAATACAGTGTACTGGCCTGTGTTATGCGCCAGCACGACTATTGTCCATTTCTCACCTTTAATTAAATTGTACTAGTATAAAATTCGAATATAAAATGTCTCGATATGCCATCCAAATATCCAATTATAAATTCAAGTCGAGCCAATATTATTGTCAACACCGGTGATGGTTTGTAGATTAACGAATTAATTATAGATCCTTACATCTCGAATATTAGAGTCATTAATTTTCTTAATGATTTTGTGATTTTTTATTTTTTTTTTCCTTTTATGAGGTGAATGTGCGGATCCATAATAAATGTGTCGAACATGATCAACTGCTCTAACTTATTGTACCCCATTATAAAAATAAAAGTCGAGCTAAGATCATTCACGGGATGACCGGACGAGCAATCAAATATGAATTGAGAATTTGAACAAATAATTGTTTTTATATAATGTGAAGAGAAATGGACAAGAGAATTTTTTTAACAGTGCAAAACTAATTTATAGATAAAGGCAATTCATAAAAGACTTACATTTAATTCATATGGCTTAGAGAATTTAGAGTAAATTATATTTTTTGGTGTAAAATACAAAGTTTATCAAAATTTGGGTATAATTAGTCGTCGAGAAACAAAAAGTATGACATAGTTCGTCAATAGTATTTTATATTCGTCACCGAGAAATTAATCATATGACAAGATTTAATCCCATCCGTCCAAATGACCAAATCAATGGCCATCATTGGTTTGTAATTTTTACAAAAATATATCCTTTACACCGAATCTTTTTTCATAAAATTTATTCTGCGGAAGTTCAATTCATTATATTATACAAGTATTTAAATTTTATCAAATAATCTGATCTTTAAATTCAAGGTAAGTACTTAAATTAGATTTTTGAGATCATTTCTTTTATTTACTTTACATTAATATTCGAGTTTAATTCTACTCTCAATGTCGATGTGATTCCCTGTGTACAAAAATTAAGTGTATCAGAAGCGAGTGATTAGATGCTAATCAACAAGGTAACTTTTTGAATCTAGAATTATTGCATCTTTGGATATGATTCTTAAAGGCTGGAGTGGGATAGCTATGCTTTTTGATTTGTCGATCTCCGCCCAATGAGATTACCTATATAATATACTTCAACGACCCTCGAAGATGCGAGTAAATCAAATATGGAAGAGTTTAAATCTCTTTCATATTGCAAAATACAATTATTTTGTATTGCTCCTTAGTAGAATACTTGTCCTATCAAATTGACTTTACAATGGGCAAACCAAGATTTGCGTAACATAATCGAAAATCACAACTAGAGTTTTGTTGGCAATTGAGGAAAAAAAAAATGTTTGACAAGTTTTTGAAGAGGAGACAAGAGCAGGTTTGACGTTTAAGGCCCGGCGCTTTCCACGCATTTCAGGCTCCCAAAAAAACCTTTATTATTATTTACAGTACTAATTAATTTTGATAATAAAGCAATACATGAATTTCTTAATTTAAGACTCCATAGTTTATTTAATTCAAAAGGTCAAATGGATTAATTTAATTTTTATTTCTACTATTTTATATTTTTACTATTAATAATAAATTATTTCTTTGCTTTCTCTCCACTTTCTCTCATCCCATTTATGCTTAACCACTCCCCTTTCATCTTCCTCTCCGAATTTCATCTCTCTCTCTCTCTCAGCTCTATCAATCTCTGCATTCAATTCCCACTTCATCTCTCCAACTCTCCTCGCTAAAGTTCACACCTTTTTCGGTCATCATACCGCAATTCAGAAACTTTCTGTCATCTGTCAGTCCAAACCAGTAGCATAGCCTCGTCGGTTTCAATGGAGAAGGAGTTTTATCTGCAGCAGCCAACGACTTGGAATTCATCGAACATGGCGACAAACGACTCCAATTCCTACTTCAGCCACAGCAACAACTGGGACAGCTTCCACTCGGCTTTGACTTCCGTAGCTCCACCGCAACGTACTAACGCCGGAATTAATGGCGACATCGTCGGTCGAATTTCAGGCATTTCAAATCCCAACAACGGTTCCTTTCACGCCACGCCGCTCCATTCCCCACCTAACCCGACCCGGAACCCGAATTTGGCTCCGTCGATCTCTTCGGATCCGGGCTTCGCGGAGAGAGCTGCGCGCTTCTCCAAGTTTGGTAGTCGGAGCTTTAACGGTCAACAAGGTGGTTTGGGAATCGGGTCGGGTCCGGAGTCTGGGAAGTTTCCTAGGGTTTCCAGCTGTCAGGCTTTGAAGTTTCCTGGATCCAATTTTGTGGATGGAATTCAGATTCCTGAAAGGAAATTGGATGGATTTTCGAGGTGTGCGACGCCGGAGAAGGGAGATTCGAAGGAAGAATCTTCAGTTTCTGAGCAACTCCCAGGTGGGGATTTGGGATTGAAATCAGCTTCACAGAAAGATTTGAATCCCAGGAAGAGGAAATCAATTCCCAAAGGGAAGAAGGAGATCAATCAAATCCAAGAGGTACACAAAAATTTACTCAAAAAGTTTTCATTTTCACTTTCAAAGTAAAAAAAAATTGATGAATACTTGACCTGATTAATGGGAATTGGGGATGCAGGATGCTGGGAATTTGGATGGATATGATACGAAAAGAACTAAGTCAGACGAGTCGAATGGGACCGAAAAGAGTGGCAAAAATGCGATTGGAAAGTCAAATGGAAAATCAAAGGATAATTCGAAAAATAACTCCGAGCCTCCTAAGGATTATATTCATGTTAGAGCGCGGCGAGGCCAAGCTACAGATAGCCACAGCCTTGCTGAAAGGGTATGAATAGTTATTATCGATTTATAGTCTGCCGTGTTAATGTTATTTTTGTCGGAGGGAAGCTGGTTTAAGTTATCGCTGTTTTTATTAGGTCCGGCGTGAGAAAATAAGCCAGAGAATGAAGTTTCTTCAAGATCTGGTGCCTGGGTGCAATAAGGTATTTAAAATTAGTCTCTTATCGTAGATAATTATTTGTTCGAGCTGGATCGGTATAATGCCATGTGGAGAGAGCTTGGCTTGAAATTGTGTATTTTCTGCAGGTGACTGGTAAAGCTGTTATGCTCGACGAAATCATAAACTATGTGCAGTCGTTGCAACGCCAAGTTGAGGTATAGTTATCCTGGCTGCGTATTGGTCTTGTTCCAATTTGTTGGATTGCTCTATTGGTGGCTGATTGTACTTGTATTATGCAGTTCCTTTCGATGAAATTGTCCACTGTGAACCCAAGAGCAGATGTAAACGTTGAAGCACTTTTGTCGAAAGATGTAAGTGATCTCTGTGTATATTGTTCACGCTGCATTTACAAGAGATCAGAAGCATTGCTATCTCAATATGTTACTGAAAAACCATCATCCTTTTACTTGCAGCTTCATCAAGCACGCAGCCTTCTGTCACAGAGCTTGTTCGCATTAGAATCCAACCCTGTGTCACCCGCCTTCCCTTACGGCTATCAATCTCAAGGTCCACTCGTACAAAATGCTCATTCTAATGAATCTGAATCCTCTTTCTCTATGAGCCCATTAAACACCCAGCGTCCAAACCATGTGGTGCAGTTGCCATCGTCTATGGATGGGTTTGACCAATCCGCCTCTCAGGTAATATAAAACTATTTGCATTAACTGATCATATCCAGAAGATCTCCAGACCAGAGACATAAGTTATCCTAACATTGAAACTTGTGATTATAAATCAGGTTTCCATGTGGATCGACGAGCTCCATAATGTAGTTCAAATGGGATACGGCCAAAATGAACAACAAAACTTTCAAGGTTAGTATTGTTTCCCTGCAGATAGAGATCCAAACCTAAATTGAAGAATGTCACATTCTTATTTAAATATAGCTTATAAAAAACATCTTCAACGCAGGCTCGCTAACGTCATCCGATATGAAAATGGAGCAGTAATCTCCACTTCTAGGCCACTTGGGGAACTCTAGGCGCCCTCTTAAGCTGAGGAAGAGGCCTTATGTATATATAAAACATCAAGTGGAAAATCATTGGAGCGACATTTCTTTCTATATACATATGTTTTCAGGAATCTCCATATCTCAAGATGATTCCTTCAGCTAGTCAATTGGATGAAGCAGTTATTGACGACGGATCTCATGTAATTTAGTAGCTAATCAATCAGTCCTCGGTCACAGCCACCAGGACCGAAAGACCTTCCAAAGGCACGGCCGGAATCGGGTATCCGAGGCATGTTTGAAACTGCCATACGGAGTGAGCTACTTGGAAGGTTTTGCAATGCAGAGAAGAAATTTAAAATCTTTTTCTTTTCATTGATATGTAAATTATTTTTCCTTATCATTATTCCACTACTTGAAGCTTTTGTATGTTGCTTTGTTATCTTGTGATTAATTTCACCAAGACACTCTGTGATGATAATGCTTATTTAAGCTATTATGCTTTTTTAATGAATTAAAGTAATCATTTCAACTAGGGGAGGGGGTGGGCGTGGGACGAGTTTTACTCGTTCCTAATCCGATCCGAAATAATGATCGGGTCATTTATTTGAACCCTAACCCGATTCGAAAGATTGGGTCAATTATGTGACCCAAATCCGATCATAAAATTAAAATTTATAAAAGACATAAACATTCAACATCATCTATTATGATATAAAAACTTTAAAATATAAACTTAAATCACTAATTTATGATGTAAAGTTTACTGTTATAGATTTATTTTTCATTGCAAACTAGTTACTTATTCATATGTCATGTGATATTGCACGAGAACACAAATATATTAATTGGTATGGTAGTCACATTCATTCAGATGAGGTGTAAGGTTCGAATGTTGTTAAAATAAAGTATTTTTTATGTTACTTATAAAATCGGGTAACCCGATCCTCAACCTTAACCCGACCCGAACTCATATCGGGTTGGATTAAACCCGACATTAAGTTGACCGGGCCGAGTTGTCGGGTCGGGCCGAGTTTTGTCTACCCCTAATTTCAACTACCCACTTCTGACCATTTTAATTTCAGTTGAAATTCATTTAATTTAGGATAAATTACAAAAACATTGCCCTGACTATCACCTGATTTCAAATTAGGTACCGGACATTTTCAATTTAGTGATTTTTGTAGCAATTCGCACATATTTCACTCCTATTGATCATTTCTCCAACCATGATAAAAATAAAGTTGACCAAATTTATTAACCATAAAACCAAATTCATAAGTTTTCGACTTTAATTCCTCAAAAATACATCGAATTCGTAAACAAAATATATGCAAGTTAACGCAAAAGTCACTAAATTGAAAATTAAAAAAGTCTGATACCCAATTTAAAATCAGCAAATAGTCAAGGTTATGTTTTTGCAATTAACCCTTTAATTTAAAAGCAAAGTTCATTCGAATTAAATTGAAGAACAAAAAATGATATTGATTTGTAGTTTAATTGATGATGATAGATCGCCAAACAGGGTGGTGACTATTGGTTAAGGAGTCACATACGATTTCTTACATCCGAGTTCGAGTCCTGGGGACACAATTTTGTGAGATTTTTCCTTTCTCTTCCTCGTAAAGGTGCCAAACCCGACCTGCGTGGAGAAATATACCCTATAATTTTAGATCCGGTCAAGTGGCCTTACTAGAGAGCTTCAAATGATAAGCGTCATGTGTATATATTGTATTAAGCCTAGTTATTGTACTCCATTATCAAAAAAATGATAGTGATACATGGGTCCTATCATGATTTAATAAAAGAATAAAAAGGAAACAAAACATCCCTATTATGACAACAACAACATAAATCTTTAGGATCTTTGGAAAGATCTTGCAGAGATTTTCATTTTGTCAAAATTCAAATTTATTTTCAAATTGAATATTTTGAAATGATGGGGGCAAATAGACTTCTCAAATGCTGTCGCCATCCTCTTGCAGGTAGATTTCAGAATCAGATTTATGACTTGGTAGTTTGTTTATAATGATCAAATTGCGTAATTTATGGAGAACATTTACCTTGTTATTTGTACTACTAGTAGTTGTAGTATCCTATAGACATTTATAATAATAATAAAAAACATGCTAGGTTTCTGATTATGAAATTGGCATGGAATCCAAGGCCAACTTAAAAACTACACTATTAACTTCTTTGTTTGATATGAGACACCTTTTGTCAATTTCCAAATTTATTTTTTACGAATAGAGTTTGAGTAATCCATGATGACTCATTTTAAGTTCACATGATACATTCTCGTGGTAATTGACCATGCTTTAATTGTTTCGAATCAGATGATAGCATCGTCTTTTTGTTCATTGGGAGTGATCAGAGAGGTCAGAAGTCTAGCACCCTAATATAAGTTAATTTTTTTAATATTTAGAGATCAAAATTGTGGCTTCATGGACTAACTGAATACTAGAATAGATAAATAACATACAAAAAACTAACAATGTGATTAATTTTTTTCGATGGAATGTGATTAGTTAGAAATGTATAGGGTTTAATTATTTTCAAAGATGAATGAGTAAGGATATCCACAGAGTCAGTTTTGTAAGCAGTGTACTATGTTCTGTTTTGAATAAATACGTCTTTATTAAAAAAAAAGAAGAAGATATCCATATGAGATCAATAAGCAATAATAGAGATACTTTATTGTTTATTGATCTTATGCAGCATGTGAGCAATAAAAAGAGCAAAAATTAATGTTTGATATGTGAGCAATAATAGAAATGGTGTTGGAAAAGAAAGTAATAAGTGGGGTCCACTTGAATTTATGAAGATAGCGAAAATGAAATCTAATTTTTGTTTGTTTTGAAAGAAATACAAATAAGAAATGTCATAAAATGAACGTTGGAATGACATCCAACTAATCAAATTCAAACCCCAAAAATAAAAATAAAAATAATTTAAAATTAAAAAGAAAATCAGAAAATCAAAAATTCATGTGATAAAACAAAAAATGAAATAATACAAGTGATAATGCCAAAAATTGAAATAGTTATGATTATTACTTTTTGCTTTCATTGCTGCAGAATAAAATAAAAATAGATTTTTATTTTCGGTCTTAGCTCTTTGCTCTCTTGTTGCGTTAAAATATATATATATATATCAAAGAACCATTTTTATTTATTAAATTTAGCTCTACTTAATTCATAAATTTTATGAAAAAAACTATTATTTTCGGATTACTCATTGCTCTCTTATTGCCTAGGGGTCGGCAATGAGCAGGGTAAGATCATTTTTCCTTGACCCTATGAACAACACAGGGCAGGGTAGATCAATTTTTCTAAGTCCGTAGGGTACCCATGTGCAGGTTAATATTAGGGTAAGTTAGGGTAGGGTCGGGTAGGGTAGGATAGGGTCAAATAGGGCAAATTTAAGCATACTTTGAAAAAAATTCATAATATGAATGAAAATGATAGGATAAGATAGGGTATGATAAGATAAAGGGCAGGGTAGGATAGGGTACAAGAGTAGGCGTATGATTTTTTTTTTCTACGACCCTTACCTATCTAAGGCTTACAGGGTAGTGTACATGTAGAGTAGAAGACCGGAGAGAATAGAATAAAGGTATAGTCAGTATCCTATAGACATTTTGACCCTAGGATCAAATGATGACACCCCTATGCACTAACGAAGATTGTTCTCAACTTCATGGTAGTGTGTCATTCTTCCGTGCGTGACAAAATGACTTGATACCTTTTTTTTTTTGATTGGAAATGGTTTGATACTTTTTTTTTGATGCAGAAATGGTTTGATACTTTTGAGATTGGGATCTTTTCAACTTTGGAAAATGGAATCAAATTCTCTGCAAATTTTGATTGTGGGTTTTGTTTTGTTGGATGTGGAAAGTAAAGTGTGTGTCAAATCCTAAAGCACACAGTGAGGCTATGACTTGTGGGGAGAATCTAGAGAGAGTTTTTTTTGATACAGAGAGAGTTAGGAAGCTTAAAGATAAAATGAAGTGGAGCACTTTTTCCCATTTTTATCATCCTCCTACTACTCTATGCTGCCACCACCGCATAGAAAGAGAAACAACAAAATTAAAGTGGTGGAATTCAGATGCACCAAACTTTATTGCACTTTTTCCCTTCCTATGAAAAAAATAGTAGTATATATTTGTACATTCATTCAATCACTGTATTTGTCTGAGAAAACCAAGCTAAGAAATCTATATGAAACACTTTAGTAGGTTTTGTTTTGTTTCATTTAATGGTAAAAATGATTTGACAAAAGGTACTGGTGTTGCTCAATGTATAGATTGTACTCCTAGTATATAGTCTTTAGTTATTTATTACTAGTATTTAATTTAACTTTATCAAAATTGTTTATAAGGGTCATTTGGTATTTTTTGTTGTTGATAAAAAGCACGAATACAAATAACAAACAACTGGGGACTAAACAACTAAATCGAAATTAGAAGAGTCTTGGTATTTGACAAATGCATTCATGTGTGTGGTTTCTCTCATTGAATAGTGAAAAAGGCAAGGACATATTAGTGCAGACTGCAGAGGGTGTCATAATTGAGTCACTAATGGAACAATAAACTTTGGAAGTTCAAGCTTCAATTTGTATTTTGTAGAGCATCCCCCACCATGGTTTTTTTGATCATCAAAAGTGAGCATGAGAGATGATTAAAAAAATCATGCATCCCCATCATGATTTTTTTGAGCATCAAAAAAAGCATCACATGGTTTTTTTATGAAAATGAGCATTTCATGCTCTTTTTTATGGTTTGAGCATGAGAGTTGAGCCAATCGCAACACGACACGTGTCCTGTGTAAGAAACAGTACAGTTTTTATTTTAATCTTGCAACGAATATATCTTTTAAATTACAAATTAAAAAAAATCAAAATAAATACCAATATTCATAATTTTTTGAGCTCTATAAACGAGATACACTTTGATATATTTTTATTAATCTTAATATTTATGAGCTATAATTTATGTAGTGATGAGAGAGATTGATGATAAACTTTTTTTTTGGATCATGGTGGGGGTGCATGTGATTGAAAAAACCATGATGGATGATTAAATGAGAGAGAAAAAGGATGAGAGAGATTGATGATATGATTTTTTTGATCATGGTGGGGGATGCTCGTAGTACTCAAGTAATGAGTTTGCGCACAAAGGAAAAGGATAGTAGTACATTGGTGTTATTAAGTGTGATTAAGAAGTTGATGATTAAAATTTCTTTGAATGCATCTAAAAGTATCTGTGTGAGGATTGTGCAGTAGTGTTTTTTTTTGATAGAGAAGGAAAGTTCTGTTGGAGTAATTGAATAAATGATTCATCATAATTTAAGTCTCTCAAAATTTCTTATTCGAATAATAATCAGGTAGATGAGGTATGAGGAGGGGGGAGACAAGACAAGGAGGTGACCAAATTGTAGGCCGTAGGGTGTGGGGGACCTCTCACTTTTGGGTAGGACACGAGAAGAGGGGGGGACAATAGTGGATTAGGAGGAGGAGGGTATAAAAATTGTTTGTTTGATGTTTTTTTTGTGGGGTTTTAAGAGAGAGTTAATGATACACCATTAAAAAGGATCCCAGTTACCAGCTGTCATCTGTGCTTCCTATCTTCCTTCTTTATCAAAATGACAATGAAGTCTTTCGATTATCATCTTCTGGAATCTGGATCATATTGTTGGTTAGCCCATCAGTTTTCAACCATCAGTTTTCAACCATCAGTCTTTAATATTTATATAATTATTGTTTAGGTTTTCACATCTCCATTTTGCAACTAAAATTAGAGATAATTTGGGTTTTGCCACCATTTGAGAAAGTCATTGGGAAAATGCCACCCTCCTAAATTTTATTTGGGCTTTGCCACAAACCGCTAATTAGGATAGCGGTTTGTGGTGTAGTCAAACAAGATGCATACGTGGAGTTGACCTGATGCGTATCTGGACTGACACGTCAAACCGCTAACCTTAGTAGCGGTTTGTGTTAATAGTGAAACCGCACACTACATTAGCGGTTTGTTGATTTTGAAATTTTTGTTGGGTTTTGGTGGACTGGGTCCCTCTCGCATTTGGTTTTTTTTTGTTGAAAATTTTGATTAAACATTCATCTTCGATCACTATATTTGTGAGCTAAACCTTTGAATTTCATTTTGGAGTAAACATGGAAGTTATAGAACATTCAATTAGCTTTCTAACCATATAAAGAACATCTTAAACGAACACCGGATGACGCCTCTATGAGCTTCCGAAGGTTAGCTCGGACTCCCTCGATTTCATTCTCGCATTTGGTTTTTTTGTTGAAAATTTTGATTAAACATTCATCTTCGATCACTGTATTTGTGAGCTAAACCTTTGAATTTCATTTTGGAGTAAACATGAAAGTTATAGAACATTCAATTAGCTTTCTAACCATATAAAGAACATCTTAAACGGACACCAGATGACGCCTCTATGAGCTTCCGAAGGTTAGCTCGGACTCCCTCGATTGCATTCTCGCATTTGGTTTTTTTGTTGAAAATTTTGATTAAACATTCATCTTCGATCACTATATTTGTGAGCTAAACCTTTGAATTTCATTTTGGAGTAAACATGACAGTTATAGAACATTCAATTAGCTTTCTAACCATATAAAGAACATCTTAAACGGACATCGGATGACGCCTCTATGAGCTTCTGAAGGTTAGCTCGGACCCCTCGATTTCGGCTAATTGAATGAAATCGAGGGAGTCCGAGCTAACCTTCGGAAGTTCATAGAGGCGTTATCCGGTGTCCGTTTAAGATATTCTTTATATGGTTAGAAAGCTAATTGAATGTTCTATAACTTTCATGTTTACTCCAAAATGAAATTCAAAGATTTAGCTCACAAATATAGTGACCGAAGATGGATGTTTAATCAAAATTTTCAACAAAAAAACCATATGCGAGAGGGGCCCAGTCCACCAAAACCTAATAAAAATTTCAAAATCAACAAACCGCTAATGTAGTGTGCGGTTTCACTATTAACGCAAACCGCTACTGAGGTTAGCGGTTTGACGTGTCAGCCCAGATACGCATCAGGTCAACTCCACGTATGCATCTTGTTTGACTACACCACAAACCGCTATCCTAATTAGCGGTTTGTGGCAAAACCCAAATAAAGTTTAGGAGGGTGGCATTTTCCCAATGACTTTCTCAAATGGTGGCAAAACCCAAATTATCTCGCTTATCACCGTTGCTAGAGAGTCTGCACAGATAACAATCAAATTGGTTACCCATAGGTTAGTTTTTGATTTTAAACGTTATATATTTTTTTATTTTGCCGATTTAATAGTTGAGATATTTATTTGAAAATAATTATGTGAAATATGGACTAACCATTCAGACAAAGAGGGACAGAGAAGGTCCTCCATACCTTTCATTTTGGTCGAGCTAACTTACCCCTACATGGCCGGACCCTTATGCCAGATTACAACCTCTCCTCTGTTCCCTGACACTCATTAAACAATTGATCATTTTAGCCATTCAATCCATTTTATTCGCTTGGATAGGTAAGTAATTATCTCCCAGTTTCTGTAGTTTTTTTTTGAAACAACATGACGATTTCAGACTAAATTTTTATATCTATTATACTCCTCAAATCATATTCATCATAATAAACTCACTATTGCCCGAATAGAATTCGAGTCCCTCCACCTGAGTAAAACCACGAGCAACAAGTCTGGCTTTAAACCTCTCAACTGTGCCATCAGACAAATACTTAATCTTGTATATCCATTTGCAGTCCACCAAGGTCTTATCCTTCGGTAACTCTGTTAAAATCCAAGTATTGTTTGATTCAAGAGCTGTAATTTCTTTATGCATAGCCTCTAACCATTTAGCATCCTTACTGGCTTGATTAAAAGATGTAGGTTCCTTCATGCTGGATATTTGTAAAGCAAACTTACTGTGATGAGAAGCACACTTGGAGTAAGATACAAAATGATCCATAGTATGTGGTGAAGTCTTCTTGGCTAGAGTACTACAAACATAATCTTTGACCAAACAGGAGGTTTAGACTGTCTAGTGGATCTCCTCAAAGGCACAGAGGGAACAGAAACAAATTCCCCTGGTAAATGATCACTATTAAAATCAGGAACTGAAATATGACTGTCCATTTGAAAACCTGAATTATCAGCTTCAAAGTAAACTGGGTCATCTGGGTTAATGGTGTCAAAAAAAATTACAGATTCATCTGAAGCAAGATCAGCAATTAAATGTTCATCATTGAACCCAAATTCATCATATATCACTGGGGGAATTGGTGTGACAGGCCTGGCAGCAGGTGTATTGGAATTCCTCTTAAAAGGGAAAACATTCTCCCTGAAGACCACATATCTGCTAACCAAAACTTGCTGAGTACTCAAACAAAACAGTTTGTACCCCTTCTGTCCAACTGGGTAACTCAAGAAAATGCACTCAAGTGCTCTAGGATCAAATTTATCTCGTGCATGAGCATGTGTGCTAGGATAGCAAGAACATCCAAAAACTTTCAAATGATCAATGAATGGTCTCTCACCAAACAACATTTCCCATGGACTTTTCCCTTTAAGAACAGGTGTGGGAAGCCTGTTAATAATATGTGTGGCAGTTAAAACACTATCTTCCCAAAATTTCTTGGGTAAACTAGCCTCAAACATAAGAGCTCTAGCAATTTCTAGGATATGTCTATGCTTTCTTTCTGCCAAACCGTTCTGCTGTGGTGTGTAAGGGCAACTGCTCTGGTGTGTGCAACCTTTAGATATAAAAATGAAGTGAGCTTGTTACTAAAAAACTCCCCTCCATTATCAGACCTGAAAATTTTCACTGTCTTCCCAAACTGAGTATTAACCATCTGAAAAAACTCAATAATAATGTTTGATGCCTCAGATTTTTGCTTCATCAAGAATGTCC
Organism: Rhodiola kirilowii; assembly: GCA_033675215.1. NCBI lineage: Eukaryota > Viridiplantae > Streptophyta > Magnoliopsida > Saxifragales > Crassulaceae > Rhodiola > Rhodiola kirilowii. The sequence goes on from CM066194.1 coordinate 6,490,024, forward strand.
ACACAGCCCTAGTATAATCATCCACCACAGTTAAGATATATTGAGCACCAGAACTAGTAGGCACATGAAATGGTCCCAAACATCACTGTGAACAAGTTCTAATGGCATGCTTGTATTATGAGTACTTAAAGGAAAAGAAAGCTTTGTCTGTTTGACTAAGGGACACACAGTGCACTGGTACTTAGTATTCTTACAATTCACACTAGGTGTCTTATGTCTCAACAACTGATTTACAACATCCATAGGTGCATGGCCTAATCTGTTGTGCCATAATTCTGCTTCAGTGACAGGTTTCTGAACTTCAAGACTGTGAACAACATCACTTTTGGCAGCCAACTTCAACTGTTTTGTGCTATATAAAGCTCCAACTGGTTTACTAGTCTTGAGGATTATCCTGCCTTGATGGTCCTGAATAATGCAGTTGTCATCAGTAAACAACATTTGGCATTTCATATCTGCAACAAGTCTATATACTGAGATGAGATTCACTTGGAATTCTGGCACTAGCAACACATCATACAATGTGACTCCATTCTGCAAAAACAATCTCCCTTATGTCTGATTTCAAAGCATTCACCATTTGGTAAAGTAACTTTATGAGCCTCTCTTAACTCATGAATATTCTTCAGTAAATTTTCATCATACGTAAAGTGACTGGTTGCACCACTATCAATTAGCCAATCACCATTAATCATGAATTCAGGTTGAGAATTAGCTATACCTGCCATGTGAACATGAGCCATATTGGTTTGATTATGTGGTCTTCTCAGATATGCCATTTCCCTTGAACAAAGCTAAAATCTGTTCCAATTGTTCATTAGTAAATTTACTTGCAACATTATCTCCAGTATTCCCATCAGAGTTGCTGTTAGAAACAGCATTGGCATTATGCCTCTCCAGTGCTAGAATTTCCATTTCCATTTGCATTGGAATTGTTATTTCTGTTTGCTCTATAATTTTCAGGATATCCAATCAACTTATAGCAATTTTCTTTCAAATGGTCAGGCATCTGACAGTGTGAACAAAACAATCTGGGTTTGCCTCTACCAAAACCTCCCCTACTGCTGTCTTTGTCTCTCATCTGATTGTTATAATTGTTGTTATACTGTCTCATCTGACTATTATTTGCTTGATCAGTTTTGACAGCCAAGGCAGATGCTTCAACTTTACCAGCTTGCCTTGTTTTCCTTGAGGTTTCTTCTGACAGGGCCAAGCCATAAACTGTGCTAATCTTAGGCACCTCACTCAGAGAAAAGACATGTGTCCTCACAGATGCATATTCAACATTCAATCCCATTAAAAATTTTATGACTCTATCTCCTTTATAATCTTCATCAGCTTGTTTACAACATGCACATTTGCCAACATTAGTGCATCTGTTGACTTTCAATCCATCCAACTCTTGCCACAATGATTCAAGCTTCCTCTTATACATTGCAACTGATAATTCCCCTTGCACAAGGTTTCCAAGTTCACGTTGCAATTCTGATCTTCTAGCTAGATTTGTACCAGCATAGCTTGCTTCCAGAATTTGCCAAGCAGTCATTGCATCCTTAGCATGCAGTATCTCCCCAACAATTTTCTCAGACACAGAATTTATCAACCATGCCATAACAACATCATTACACCTATGCCACCTTGCAGCCATTACTATATCATCAGTCTTAGGATATTTTCCTTCTACAAATCCTAGTTTATACCTTCCAGATAGAGCTATCTCCATAGACCTTTTCCAAACAGCATAATTCTCTTGGCCGTCCAAAACCTTACTCACAATTGAATTACCGGATAACTCATTACTGCTCACAAAATACGAATCATCGACAGTCACAACAGCACCACTTCCAGTAGCACTCGAATTCATCGTCATCGAATCCGAATCCGAAGCCAAATCACTCATAAGCCCTAACCGAGTAACGAAAGGCCAGAATCAACAAAAACTAAATCTGAACAAAGACGAACGCACCTGGATTGCTGTCGGCTCTGATACCATGAGAATCGGTCTCTTCGAAGTCACAATAGACCGTCAGTGGCCTCAGTTAGTCGATTGCGGACGAAGAGAATCAGAGCGCAGTTTTGGGGAAAGCTTAGGGCATTGTTATTGATATTCGAATTAGATTACAAAAGAGGGAAGCTGCTGGTATATAGCTACAGACCAACACGACGTCGTGTGAAACAAAACGCAGACAGACACGTCCAGTAACCACGCGGTGTCGTTTTGACTAAAGTAAAACCTGTAACAGACATACCAGCAACTCCCGCCAAGTAAACCAATACAAACATGGAATGCCTTTGCACTAAAACCCCTAAACTATACTTCAAGACTTGAATATTGCTGACCACACTACTGCGGCGCCAATTTCCAGAGTCACATGATCAATCTAAAAAATAATTTATAGTCAGCCGAAACCCATAGTTTTTCTTGACTATCAATTTATTCGTTGCTCTCGATTAGGGGTGCAAATGAGATGATACGTTCGCGAGCTACTCGTGAACGAGTTCGGTCAAAACTCGACTCGATTTTAAACGAGTGAAGCTCGAACATAAATTTGAAGCTCGTTAAATAAACGAGCCAAGTACGAGCAAGATGGTGCTCGACTCGTTTATGTTCGCGAACAACTCGTTTATGTGCTCGTTAATATACTTGATTAAAACTCGTTTATATACTCGATTAATACTCTATTATATTGTTCGAAACTCGTTAATGAGCTCGATTAAAGTACTTTTGTACACTTTAAAATACTTTTTCAGTGAAAGCTCGACTAGAGCTCGTTAAAACTCGTGAAAAGCTCGTTAATAGTAAATAATCACATTAATTTAAATTATTTTAATTACTCGTATAAAATTTGAACTCGGTTCAAAACTCGTGAAAATTAAACGAGCCGAGCTCGAACACATGTTTTCAAAACTTGAAAATACTCGGCTCGAACTCGAACTCGTCAAATTTTAAACGAACCAAGCTTGAGCAACCTAATACTCGACTCGTTTGCAGCCCTACTCTCGATTTTACACTTCTTTTTTATTTTAAAAATCATTAAAAGTCAAATAATTTAGAATTCCCAAAAACTCAAGACGTAGATGCATCCGTAAAATACGAACCATCGACTTCTTGATTATTTGATAAATATATTAACTATTAAATCACTACCCTTGCGATTGTGACCCTTCTCAAAGTTACTTTAAAAAATGAAGAAAAAAAAATTTATTCTGTTTTCAAAACTACGTTGCTTTTAAGTTTGGATTTCAATTCCTTATAAAAAAAGGTTTGGATTTCAATACAGTGCAGATATGGTTTTTTTCTCTCTGATACAGTGCAGAAATGGTTTGATACATGACAATATTGAGACTAAAACTCATTGAAATCTAGGGCGGCAAACGAGCCGAGTTGAGTCGAGTCGAGTATTGAGTAATTCGAACTCGACTTGTTTAAAATTTCAGTATACTCGAACTCGTCGAGTCTTAAGATTTGATGCTCGAACTCGATTCGCCTGAAGAATTTAAAGCAGCTGTGTCTGCCAAACCCAGAAGCTCGTCGCTAAAAGGTGTTAAAAGTCGTCGCCAAAGACCAGATTGAGCCGTTGCTAAAAGCGTGTTCAAACCAGGCGGGAACTCCAGTCGTTACTGATGCTGCTGAGAGTGTCGCTAATAGCTGGAGAAGTCTGTTGCATGTAAGTGGAGACAGTTGGCTCTCGACGAATGGGAGCGTGACACGCCAGCACAATCCGTGGCGCGGATCGGATTCAAATTGGACGCTCGAGATTAGACGCATCGGACGGCTGGGATTAAATCTGGAGAATACAGATATAAGCTGGACTGTTTCGAGCTCTTAGGGTTCATTCGAGCAGAAAACACAATCCGACTTCGTTCGACATCCGGGAGAGACTCGTTCGTGCAATCGGTTGAGGGTTTTTATTCACAAGGGGATTCCGCGTAGTTCGACGTTCGATTGAGGCAAGGGAATTGGTCCATAGAGATATCGCAGTTCATAGCATTTGTTCAATCGTGTAATCGGATTCTTGTACTCCAGTGACATTTGGTCGATTCCGAGGTGTTGCATAGTGAAACCGGCTGAGCTAGTGAGCTCGAGTGGATTAGCCTCTCACCTATAGGTGAACCACTATAAGAATCCTTGTGTCATTCAATTTCCGCAATTTCTTTTCAAGTTCAAATCTGATTTAGGGTTTACAATTAAATCTTAAACAACAAAATTGGATTAGTAATTCAGTCTTGAGTTACAACAGTGGTATCAGAGCAGATTCTATTGATTCTTGGCTGTTGTTGTTGTTGATTCTGCCCGATTTGATTGAATTGATACTCATACTTGACTATTTTTGTTTTTGAGGTTAAAATGGTGCAAGCAAGGATAGAGATCGCTCCTTATGATGAGAAGGGAGACTTCCAAGTCTGGTGCCTCAAGATGAAGGCAGTGTTATCCCAGCATAATCTTTTGGTTGCCCTTGAAGAGGAAGCCACAAAGTGGTCTGAAGATGAGAAGAAGAGGAAGTCTGATATAGAGGTTGAAGCATACAACCTGATCATACTGAGCCTTGGGGACAATATTATCAAAAATGTATGTGATTGTAAAACTCCTCTTGCAATGTGGAAAAAGTTAGAAACATTGTATGCTAATCAGATTGCTCCTAACTTGTCATATGTGAAAGCATCTATGTTTGCATATAAGATGAATTATGCAGAACTATAGATGAAAATCTTGATGAGTTCTTGAAAATGTCTTTGATGCTTAGAGATACAACACATGCTCTTGATGAGACTAGTCTTATGATGCTATTGATGAATGCTATACCTGAGTCTTATCATGTTGTGAAAGATGCTTTCCAATATATTGGTGATGTGCCTTCTTATGATAGATTTTGCACTGCTTTGAAAACTAGAGAGCTAGAGCTTAAAAATCAAAAAACTAAATCTGTCTCTGGTTTGTTTGTTAAGTCTAACAAGTCATCTTTTCAGAATAACAAACATAAGTTCCAGTCTAAGCCTAAGTCTGATAGGAATGATAATAACTCAAATGATAACAGTTCCAAACAAGGTCAGTCCTCACAAGCTAAGTGTTATCACTGTGGGAAGATAGGTCACTTAAGGAGAAACTGTTATAAATGGTTAGCAAAGTCTAAGACCAATGGGAACTCTGAAACAAACCTAGCCTTGACATCTGATAAGGCAAATTCAGCACCTGAGGTTCTAACTGTCACCAGTGGGGATCTCAGTGATGAATGGGTCTTGGATTAAGGCTGTTCCTTTCATATGTGCCCCAATAAAAATTAGTTTGATGGCTTGGCTCACACTGCCAGTGAAAATGTGTACATAGGAAATAATAATGTGTGTAAAGTCATGGGAATGGGTAGCATAAACCTGAAACTAACTAATGGAAAATTAGTGACCTTAACTAAGGTAAGATATGTCCCTGACTTAAGAAGAAATTTAATTTCCATTGGTGCTCTTGATGATTCTGGCTGCTCTTACAATGCTGAAAATGGTGTGCTTGCTGTGTTTAAAAATAATAGGCAAGTGTTAACTGGAAATAAGCCTGGTAGTGTGTATATTCTTGATGGTTCATACCATGGTGAAACTAAGGAGGCCTGCCCTGCTGTTTGTGAAGATGCAACTGTAAAGTGGCATCTTAGACTAGGACACATAAGCCAAAAGGGACTGGAGTGCTTGAATAAGCAAGGTATCCTTGCTGAAAAAGTGACTCAGTTACCCTTTTGTGAGCCTTGTGTCCTGGCCAAACAGCACAGGCTGAAGTTCACTAGTGGAGTTCACTCAAGCAAGACAATCTTAGAGTATTTACATGCGGATTTGTGGGGATCAGAGTCTAATAAAACTCATGGTGGAAATAAGTATTTTCTGAGCATTGTAGATGATGACTCTAAGAGAGTATGGACCTTTCTTTTGAAAACTAAAGATGAGGCATTCACTAAGTTTAAAGAGTGGAAGCTGTTAGAGGAAAATTAGACTAATAAAAAGGTTAAGGCTTTGAGAACTGATAATGGTTTGGAATTCTGTAATTCTGAGTTTGACAACTATTGTAATGAGCATGGTATTTTGAGACATAAGATTGTTAGATTGACTCCACAACAGAATGGAGTGGCTGAAACAATGAATAGAACATTGCTTGATAAACTGAGATGCTTATTGTTCACTTCTGGTTTACCTAAGTCTATTTGGTGTGAAGCTCTTTATACTGCCACTTATCTTGTTAATAGAAGTCCAAATAGGATGCTTGATTTTAAATGTCCTATGGAACAGTGGAATGGTAAGAAACCTGATTTGAATGAATTGAAGATTTTTGGATGTGCTGCTTATGCTCATACTAGGGAGGGAAAACTAGATCCTAGATCAACCAAGTGCATTTTCTTAGGATACCAGAGGTCAATGGGTACTAAGGGCTACAGATTGTGGGATATGATAGCTAGGGGAATTAAAATACTAATTAGTAGAGATGTTATTTTTGATGAGAACACTTTCCCATATAAGAATAACATTGTAGCCAATTCTGATAGCTCCCTGACGCGCGTCGTCTGACGCGTCAAATTTAAATTTATATTTTCCTTACGAGAAACTAGTGTAGTGGCAAGCAAGGGTCGAACCCAAGGGAGCTGGTGAGGTTACTTGTTGTTCTGTGGCTGAAAAGAAAGACAATTGGGGGTGAGCAGATTGTTAAAGGTACGAGTAAAGAAAAGGTTGTGATTCAATATGAGAAAACATTCGGTCTAGGGCTTTTCTACTGTGACTTAGTTTATCATCGACTTCTAATGATCTGTGATCGCTCGATAATATAGTGTAAGTACTCAATAAGAATATCGAATACTTATGCTAATCACGGTTAATCAAAACATTTATATTTTGACTCGGGAAACCCAAGGTCGTACCCAAAAGATATGTGATTAAACTAATTGTGCTAAGGATTAAGCTAGATTGTCTAAGGTTTGGGGGGGGGGGGTTTGTTCCTCAAAAGAGGTTGATAGCAATGATTTACTATCCGGAAGGGAGATTTTATCAACTAAGAAGGGTAAACAATCAATTCAAAGATGACTAGGGATTACTTCCCCACCTAGACAATTATCGTGACAATGATATTGGATGTCAATTATGAATTTGCATGCACATGAATAGAAGTTAGCCATGTAACATTCACACTAAGTTCAACTCGCGCTACAACCTAGGATAAAGAGGTTACACCTCGCATAGGACCTCACACTCGCGCTCTATTGGCCCTATAGAACATGCGTTTCTAGTCTCACACTCGCGCTCTATTGACTAGATAAACATATTCTTGTTAAACTCAAGCTATTCTCATTAGAATTTAAGTATCGCCATGTAACACATAAACTCTAATGCCTCTTCATTCATTTCATTGAAGTCATGTTGATCAACGTGAGCTACATCAAGCATGAGATTAAGCTAGGATCCCATTGAGGACATTCCACAAACACCTTATGGGCAACTCTTAACACTTAGTTCAAATGAAGAAGATTCATGTGCAAACTCATTCAATATTGACATCAATGGTATTCATATCATCACAAGTATGTCTAGGGGATCCATAATCCCCAATCAAAGTCACTACTCACTCATGGTGAGATTACAATCAAAAAAAATAAAAGAGATGGAGTTTAGGAGTCTAGAACCAATATGAGATTGAAAAGTATGAGAATCCTTATTATTGATCTTCTTCTTCACTTAATCACCCTTGAAATTCGTGCAAGATGCTCCTCAAAATTCGTGCCAAAAATCCCCCAAAAAGTCATGTTTGAATGAGATCTAAAAGTTTCTATTTATAGCCCAAGTTAGGGTTTCCGGAACTGTAGCAGATTTCAGCCGGCCGACTCAACTGGTATGAAGGAATTCCAGTCGGCCGGCTCGATCAGGGGAAGGCTTCGCTCAAGTTTCTAAGCAGTTGAGTCGGCGGGCTGGATTGGTAGGCAAGATTTGAGTCGGCCGACTCGGAGGCTCAGAACCTTTATCTTTTTAATCACAACTTCAGTCGGCCGGCTCATATTAAGACCAATATTTGAGCCCGCCGCTGGATCTTCATCCCGGGCACTTTTTGCCCCAAAAGCTCGGGTTTGCTCCAAAATCACTGCTCACTTGTGTTCTTAGCTTAAACGCTGTAATTTGCCTGAAAATGAACCACAAAGCGTCAAATAGCAAGTGAAATTGTGATAAAATGATCGAAACAATAAGCGTGGAGGTTGCCTAAAGTGCATATGTTTTAGTGCCATCAATCTGATCTTATGTTCTTAAATGTGGTTACTCCGTTTCAGGTTATAACCTAAAGTAAGGCCGTTTCAAGCACTCACACCACAATCTACTCCGTTTCAGGTTATAGACTTCTAGTTCTAGTAAACCTAACACTCCGTTTCAGGTTATGCTAGATTAAGTGCAACTACTTGTCCTAATGTTTCAGTATCAAACAAGCAGCAAAATAAGGGGCTGAATTGCTCGGCTAAGCTTTACCATTGCTAGTCTCCACTTAGCTTCACAATTCAGTCCGGGATAAATATGCACAAGAACTAATAGAACATAAAATAGCATTAAGTGAAAAGAGTCTCAAAACATCGTCACAATATACTAAACCCTAAACCGAATAGAGAAATTTAGCTACACATGATTGAAACACAATGCATGTTGAAAAGTAGAAAAATCGCTTCTCTCGTTAGAAGATTTGTCTTCTCCTCCAGAGCCGTCTCGAATGATGGATGATGATATGATGAAAACCCTAACCCAAAATATCTTATTTATAGCAAGACATAGGGTTTCCAAGTCTATTTTGGGCTGAAATTTCCAATTCTCGGACTCGCTGACGTCATCAAAACGCGTCACTGACGTCATCACCACGGACCATGCACATTTTAACCGCCGCGGACACTGTTCATATTAGCGACCACGGGTACTGTTCATAAAGTGAACAGTGTCCGCGGTCCCCTCTGAGACTGTTCATCCACTATGCACATCTGTTTTGACTTCGGCTCTCGATTTGACCCTCCAAATGACCTCGGATACTCTCGATGTGATGTAGGTAATTGAGTCAGCTACGCAACGCCATGTAGCTTGTATTTTTATGATCAACGGTCCATTCCCAGCGCTCCGCCGAACGTCCAAAGGTCTGATCTGCCATTGTGATGTTTTCGGCATAAAATGCCGTCTTTTATGCACGTTTCCTCCTAGAGCTTCCGAAACACCTGAAATGCAAAACCATACTAAAAAGTAACTATTCGCATATAAAAGTGTCGAACTAGATGGGATTAGTTGACTCGACGAGTCGTATAAATACGACTCATCAAACCACCCCACACTTAAACTTGTTCGTCCCGAACAAGAACTAAGTCATAGAAGGAAAATAAATGCAACACCACAATTTCTTCGACGTCCTAGATAATGCACATGAATATGAATTGCTAGTCTAGACTCGCTTTTCTATGCATAACTCAATCGCTACTAAAATCATCATGCTCAACGTGGAATTACTTGATACGTGTTACCTCAGAGCTGAAATCCAAATCAATTCGGGTGAGTGGGAGATAGTCCTCTTTAGACCCATGATCTGCACTCTCTGTCCCGAATTCTAGCTATATGGTTATACTTCATTGCTTTTTCTTGCACGTGATTGATTCAAGCTTCAAGGTTTTCTGAGCTTTTCCTCTTTCTTTTCTTTTCTTTTCTTTTTGTTGGACAGCTTTTGTAGTGATTTTCTTGGCCTTTGGCTCTCAATGTAACAATGTTATACTTCACTTTTTGTTGAGTGTAGAACTTTCACAATTTGGCTGATTTTTTTCTTGAGCTTTGCTCCCTTATTGTGAACAGCTTGTCCTTTCTTCTTTTCTTTTGAAGGAGGTCCAATCATCGCCCGCAAGCATATGGAAATACCTCCCCGCTCTTTCTCATCCTCGACCTTTTTGACGCGAGTCAAGATGGGGGCCCACCACCTATTTTCTCGGTTACTTCGGACTAGAGATAGGACGGTTTGTTACGTCTCCGTCCCGCCTTCCTACATAAACGCTGCAGTGGCGGAGCAACTCTGAACCATGTCGTCTCGAAGTGCTAGCCTCCCGAAATTCATATAACCATATAGTTCGAATCCGGTCCTTTGAATGCTTCGTCAAGTCTCTCTAGGACATTTCTATCAACTCCACATCCCTGTTTATCTCAACTAAGAAGGATACGTACTGGGTTAAATTCACATGTAGTCACATAATTCAAATTTCGCAAGAGAAACACATCTAATCAGCTCATCTATTTCACATCATCAAAATTCAATACCGCATATCTAGGAAATAGAGAGAAATTTCATACTTTCAATTTTTTTAATGAAACGTGCTGACACAGTGCATATGCAAGGAAAATAAACGTGCTGACACAACTGACTCTCCCACCCCACACTTTTGAACCAAGCCGTGTCCTCACGGCACGACTTTAGTTCAAAGACAATTAAACAAATGCAGACACAACAAAAAGGGAAAGAAATAAAAAGAAATAGAGAACAGCAGGACTCCGCTAGTCTGAATCTGAATGGGTCCGGGTTCGAGTCAACGCACGCCGCGGGTCACGACCAGTTTAAGTTCCGCGGTCAACCGTAATCTATTCTTCATCCGCGGACTGTAATCTGTTCAGCACTCGCGACCTGGTCTGCGAAAAACACCAACTTCCTGTACAAAATAAATTTCTTTCCCAGAGGCAATGTGACAACACAAATAAAGACTCAAACAAACATAAAATGAAAAATAAAAACTCAAAACTCAAAAATTTGCCGGGCTGCCTCCCTGCGAGCGCCTTTGTTTTACGTCGTTGGCTCGACGTTACCTCTTTAGAGATCACAAGTTAGGATCCCATGGACGTGTGAGGTCAAATTTCGCCTCAGCTACTCCTTCAATCTGCCCGAAATCCTCATGTAATGGTGTGCTCGGATCTGCTTTCAATCGATCAGGCGGGTTCACCTTCACATCCTCCTCAGTCTGCGAGGACACCTTGATCATAGCTACTGGCCCAGCTGCACAGCCTATCTCGTCTGGTGGGTCTGGAATTCGGGCACCAAGGCATGATGTATTCACGATATCCGGTGGTTTCTTCGTGCATGGACGGTCGGCATCCTCATAGATATGGAAATTGGATGCCTTGCCACCATTCGTGAGTGACAATAAGCCTGAGCCCATGTCAATCTTGACCTTGGTGGCGAAGAGGAATGGCCGCCACAAGATAAGCGTTGGAGGATCATCGTCTCTAGCATCTCCCATCTGCAAGACATAGAAATCTGCAGGAACAACAAGGTCTCCTACTCGGAGGGTTAGATCCTCTAGCAAACCAACAGGATGAATACATGATTTATCCCCTAACTCTACTAGTAGCTTAGGAGGTTTCAATTGTCCCAATTTCAAAGAACAATACAATGAATAAGGCATGACATTAATAGCAGTGCCTAGATCAATCAAATAGTGATGCATAAGTGTCTCACCAACACCACAGGTGGCTGTGAAGGCACCTGGGTCCTTACTCTTTCCAGGCGGTGCCTCATAACTTGCTGCAACCGGGCGCTCCATCATTGGGTCGTTTCGCTCATGCCTCGCTTCCAACATGCTTCCTAGCCCATCCTTGTCGATCATATGGTCATCCGGAGCTATCACCTGCATAGAAAACGAAGGAAAAATATCAGCTTCAATACTTTCAACAGACCAGGTCGCGGGTGATGAACACTTTAAGTGTTCCCGCGGGCCGTTAACTTGTTCTTGATCTGTGGCTCTAACATGCTCTTCATCCGCGGTCAACTGCTTTACCGCGGTCTCTTCATATTTTACGGGCGCGGGTGTTATGCTTTTTAGCGGACCGCGGATGGCGCTAAAGTGCACGTCATCCGCGATCTGGTCTGAGTCAGCCTCTATTTCGCTATTTTCTGCCTTGATGTGCCTACCAACCGCGAGCATCTTATTCACCCAATATGCAGACTCCTTTAGCGCTGCGTCCACATCCACTACTGCCATTGTGCTGACATTCCCTCTCGAGTTCGGTATGGACTATGATGGTAGCCTTCCTGAATCTCCCTTCAGCTCGGAAACGTTCTGGGCCAAGTTGGACATCTGTTTGGACAGCTCTGTTAAAGTCCCATCTGTCTTGGCCTGATATTGATGTACCGAGGCAGCTAGTTCCCTCATGATGTCCTCCAGGGGTTTGCCTTGCTGACTCGGGCCTGTCTGGTTCTGGTGATGTGCTCACTGCTGATATTGATTCTGATTATTGTAACTTCCCTGCTGCTGACGATATGGCGGCCGGTAGTACTGCTGCTGCTGAGCCTGCTGGGGTGCACGATTATTGTAGCTTTGGAATTCACCCACTGCGTTGACATTGGCATGTGTATCCTACTGTAGACTGGGGCAAGCATCTGTCTTATGGTCTGTTGCACCACAAAACTCGCACGGTTTGACTTGAACCGGCTGCCTCCTGATGACCTGCTGCATCATCTCTTTGAGTTGCTTGATTTCTTCAGCCATAGAACTGGATGGGGGCTCGACCTGCGAGACGTTCTTAGTCCGACTGAACTCTTCCTCGTTGTTGGACTCGTCCTGGAACCTTGCATTCTCAGCCACTTCCACTATCTTTCTTCGATCCCCGGCAACGGCGCCAAAATTTGACGCGCGTCGTCTGACGCGTCAAATTTAAATTTAAATTTTCCTTGCGAGAAACTAGTGTAGTGGCAAGCAAGGGTCGAACCCAAGGGAGCTGGTGAGGTTACTTGTTGTTCTGTGGCTGAAAAGAAAGACAATTGGGGGTGAGCAGATTGTTAAAGGTGCGAGTAAAGAAAAGGTTGTGATTCAATATGAGAAAACATTCGGTCTAGGGCTTTTCTACTGTGACTTAGTTTATCATCGACTTCTAATGATCTGATCTTATGTTCTTAAGTGTGGTTACTCCGTTTTAGGTTATAACCTAAAGTAAGGCCGTTTCAAGCACTCACACTACAATCTACTCCGTTTCAGGTTATAGACTTCTAGTTCTAGTAAACCTAACACTCCGTTTCAGGTTATGCTAGATTAAGTGCAACTACTTGTCCTAACGTTTCAGTATCAAACAAGCAGCAAAATAAGGGGCTGAATTGCTCGGCTAAGCTTTACCATTGCAAGTCTCCACTTAGCGTCACAATTCAGTCCGGGATAAATATGCACAAGAACTAGTAGAACATAAAATAGCATTAAGTGAAAAGAGTCTCAAAACATCGTCACAATATACTAAACCCTAAACCGAATAGAGAAATTTAGCTACACATGATTGAAACACAATGCATGATGACAAGTAGAAAAATCGCTTCTCTCGTCAAAAGATTTGTCTTCTCCTCCAGAGCCGTCTCAAATGATGGATGATGATATGATGAAAACCCTAACCCAAAATATCTTATTTATAGCAAGACATAGGGTTTCCAAGTCTGTTTTGGACTGAAATTTCCAATTCTCGGACTCGCTGACGTCATCAAAACGCGTCACTGATGTCATCACCGTGGACCATGCACATTTTAACCGCCGCGGACACTGTTCATATTAGCGACCGCGGGTACTGTTCATAAAGTGAACAGTGTCCGCGGTCCCCTCTGAGACTGTTCATCCACTCTACGCATCTGTTTTGACTTCAGCTCTCAATTTGACCCTCCAAATGACATCAAGTACTCTCGGTGTGAACTAGAGAGTTGTAGGGAGTTGAGTCAGCTACGCAACGCCATGTAGCTTGTATTTTTATGATCAACGGTCCATTCCTAGCGCTCCGCCGAACGTCCAAAGGTCTGATCTTCCATTGTGATGTTTTCGACATAAAATGCCGTCTTTTATGCACGTTTCCTCCTAGAGCTTCCAAAACACCTGAAATGCAAAACCATACTAAAAAGTAACTGTTCGCATATAAACGTGTCGAAATAGATGGGATTAGTTGACTCGACGAGTCGTATAAATACGACTCATCACTCCCCTACACCACCATCTGATAGGACCTTATTTGATATAGATCCCCCCTGAAAACCATGAGCAGCCTGAGCAGGTAGATCACCATGTAGAACAAGATATGCCCCAACCAGAACCAGGCAATGACCAGAATGAACATAATGAACAAACTGAGAACTTAGATCAGGTGGAGGAATATGATGTAGCTACCCAAGATGTGTTAGCTGATTGGCAGCTTGCCAGAGATAGGCCTAGAAGAGAGCCTAGAGTACCCACTAGATATTCCCAAGCTGATCTTGTATCCACTGTCCTAATAGCTGCTAAGGAAATAAAAAATGAACCTGATACTTACCAGGAAGCCATTGAGGGTAGGGATAGTGAGAAATGGAAGGCTGATATGCTTGATGAGATGGAGTCTCATAAAACTAACCAAACATGGGTTCTGGTCAAAAAGCCAGAACTCCATAAACAAGTTGATTGTAGGTGGCTGTTCAGGATCAAGGATGAGGATCCATTAAGGTACTAAGCAAGGCTGGTTGCCAAGGGTTTTACCCAGAAAGAAGGTATTGATTACCATGAAATATTTGCACCAGTTGTTAAGTTTAAGACTATTAGAATCATGCTTGCATTGGTTGCTATAAATGACTTAGAACTTGAACAACTTGATGTTAAAACTGCTTTCCTTCATGGAGAGTTAAATGAGCAAATATATATGAAACAACCTCCTGGTTCAGTAGATACAAAATATCCTAAACATGCTTGCTACTTGAAAAAATCTTTGTATGGTTGAAACAAAGTCCTAGACTTTGGTATAAAAGATTTGACTTCTATGTGCTGAAACTTGGTTATGTGGGAAGTAACTTTAATCCATGCTTTTGATCGGTTGTAATTTAGCGGAAATATTCGAATAAGAATTCAAAAACTTATGCTAAGTCACGTCAATCAAAACATTTGTAATGACTCGGGTGAACCGAAGTCGAACCCAAAAGATAGGTGATTAAACTAATGGTGCTAACAATATGATTAGAATGTCTATTGTTTGGGGGGTCTATTTTCCAATCCAAAGTGAGATTAAACTTGCAAAAAGGGTTAACTTCCAATTAAAAGATGACTAGGGATTACTTCACCACCAAGACAATTATTGTGACAATGGAATGATATACCAATGATGAAATCACATGCACACGTATAGAATTTAGCTCATGCAACATTAATACTAGGTTCAACTCGCGCTACAACCTATTATCAAGAGGTTACATCTCGCATAACACCTCACACTCGCGCTCTATTGGTACTATAGAACATGAATTTCTAGCCTCACACTCGCGCTCTATTGGCTAAATAAACATGTTCTTGTTAAATCCAAGCAATTCTCATTAGGTTAATGAATTATCCAACTAACTCAAAAGTCCTAATGCTTCTTCATTTAGTCCATTGAAGTCATGTTGATCAACGTGAGCTACATCAAACATGAGATCAAGCAAAGTTCCCATTGAGGACATTTAACAAACACCTTATGGGCAACTTGAAACAATAAGTTCAAATAAAGAAGATTCATGTGCAAACTCAATCATCATTAGCATCTATAGTGTTCACAATGTCACAAACATGTCTAGGGGATCCATAATCCCCAATCAAGGTCACTACTCACTCATAGTGAGTTTACAAACAAAAGCAAATGAAGGACATGGAGTTTAGGAATCTAAAACCAATATGGAGATTCAAGAGTATGAGGATCCTTGTTGTTGGTCTTCTTCTTCACTCCTCCTTGGTTGGATGATGATTGATGACCTTAGATGAGCCTCTTTTCTGATCTTCTTCTCCCCAAAAACCTCCCCCCTTGGTCCAAAACCCTAGCTTTCTATTTATAGATTCGGCTGAAATCTGGGTGCAGAAATCTGAGTTTTTCATCCAGTCGGTCGACTGGGCTTTGCTTGACTCCCAGTCGGTCGACTGGGATGTGCAAGATTTGATGAGCTCCTGAAGTCTAATCAACTCGACTGACTGGAGTCTCAGTCGACCGACTGGGGCCTTTTTGGTGGTCTTCCTGTTGGAATTTGGTCTTGGCTTCAACTAGAGAGTTGTAGCCCTTTCAAATACATTTCCAACAAGCTAAAGATCAGCCAAATCGGACATCGGATCCACCCTATAGGTCCATAACAAGTTGCAAAGGTCAATATGCTCGGTATTGCCCCGAAACTCCTTGTTTTGCGCCGAAACTCAACCAATCTTCATATTTAGGCTTTGACCATGGGGGGAACTTGTTTTCTACCTGAAATGTAGAGATAGAGGTCAAATGACATCAAAATAACGTCGGAAACGATTCAAAACTATAGCGAAGAATGACCATAAATGAGTCAAAAACTCGACTCATCAACACTCCACACTTAAGTTTTGTTCGTCCCGAACAAAGTATGAAAATATGTCAAGGTCATGCAAATTTCGAAATGCTAGTGGTGCTATGTTTTTCGTATATTTGCCTCACTAGATTTCACAAGGTCTCGATCATTATTTCTAAACATGTTATTGAAAGAAAAATGACAAGTATGTACAATCTAACTAACTCCTTTTCGTTGGCGTTATGAATGCATTTTGCGTATGCATTAAGCCTTTAAACCCCTAGGCTACCCTAGTGGACGAGTTATAGTCTCGTGAGAGTTTTCAGAAAAGGGAATACTCACAAATCCCAAATGAGAACAACCATCCAAATAGGCATTTTAAGCTCACAATTTTCAAAGTACTAGGCAAGGTGTTTTTCATGAAGTTCGTAATGTATTCAACTAGATATGTGCATTTCAATCACTACATGAAACCTCTTCGAATCCTTGTGGAAATTCATGAATTAGGGCATTCAAGCAAATCAAAGCAAAGACTAATAAATCTTTAATCAAGGATTCTAGTCATTTTCTATATTAGTGACTTCAAGAAACCAATCTAATAGTCGCAAAGAAATCTTGTTGGCTCACTCACAAATGCTAGCAAGGAGGCTAGTCCATTGGCTTGTGGGCTTTGAACTCATTCTCAAGCCTAGGACGCAAAGGTCACTTAGTCATAAGAGAAGAGGAGTTCCTACAATAAAGTTTTTGTATACCCTTGCAAATCATATCATGCCTAAGTATAAAAGAATACGAGGCTCGTCCCTTAGTGAATTCTTGCTAGGAAGTATCAATTGTCTCATTGGTTTTTATGTTAGAGAATGGTGGAATAGCCGATTGTCAAGTCTAAGTGCTTCTTATTTTCTTTTTCTTTTTTCTTTCAAATGGCCTTTGGCCTAAAAATGCTTTCGAGGGGGAACTTTTTTTCCTAACCCCCGGCATTTGTATCATTTTTGAAACAAAACTTCTCGTGATCATCGAGAGAGTTTTAGTCGGGGCTTTGCCCTCTTTTGACCATAAGAATGAAGTACATACATAAATTTTTTTGTTGGGGCCTATTTTTCGCCCTCTTTTGACTCCACACTTAGAACTTGACAAAGGGCTAAGTGTTAAAAATAGAGCATGACAAACCAACAAGACAAATCCACGAGATAAGCAAGGTCACTACGGTCACCTAAAGGCAAACGTGGCATGCAAGGGTTCTGGAATTGAAAATTTTCGATTTTATACTTTCAAAGATCAACTCTTTAGTCTCAACAAGAAAAAGCTTAGAATAAATGATAAAGAAGTGCTAGTAGATGCTTTGATCCTCAAGAATGAAAGTCAACAATCCAATCCATTAGTCGTCTAAAGGATCAATCAAGATAAAATCATGCACGACTAGTTGAATTAGGAATGAGATTTTTCGAAAATGTGTCCTTGCCTAGACTTTTTGTTTTCATTAATAATTTGAAATTTCTGGATGAATTTTGCGGTAGTGTAAGTGTTTTCCCTTAAGCATAAGTTGATTGGATATCACACATGAAAGCACGTCAAGCAAACACAAACGTCTCATGTAGTCAAACATGTCTAACCTAGGCCACCCCACACTTATGTCCTATTAAAACATCCAATTTATCAAGCACACCAGCATAAGGAATCCCCACACCCCCATCAATCATCAAATATAGGCACACGCACATTCACAGTTCAAATTTTCAATGTTTCACATGAATAGCTCAATCATCGAGGCAAATGGAAATCCAATCAACATAGACATTTTGAGGAACATGGGAAAGACACTCACAAGCCTAGTTTAACGTCTTGGCTAAGACGGAGCCGATTCTCCTCTTGGGAAATAAGAAGCACGCTTGAGGAGTCTTGTGCTAAGATCCCTCCTCAAGCGGGGCCTTGCACTTGATCGTGTCAAACCACCTTCAAATCCCATTTGAATTTCCTCCCATCAAGCCTACAATGGACTTTCCTTGGGGAGCATGACCCCTTCAAGCGTGCAAATCCCTTAAAAATTAAGGGGCCATGGGAACTTTTTTCAAATAATCTTTGAAAGTATGGCAAGAAGCTCCAAAACTTGTCTCGAAACTTCGTAGTGAAGAAGGGGTCTTCATAACTTGTCTCGAGAATAATGGGCATCCCTTCCTCGAGTTTATCAATGACGTTTATAGGTGCCCACTCCTCAATGTCCCTCATTGAACTTGTGTCTTCTTGCAAGCGAGAATGGTCTTTAGTCTCTTCCATGAAAACCTCAACAAAGTCTCTATACCCTTGAAGTTCTTGTGGCTCAATATCCTCTTCCTTTAATCCATCATCAACAAGAATTTGGGATTCATATTTTGGCTCTTCTATAGCGGGAGGGGTGAGTTCTTCTTCATCAATAAATGGTATTTCCTCTATGTAAGAGGCGTCATCATTGAAGAATTCCTCATCGGAGAGCGTCAAATAGACGGCGAGCTCTTGTGTGTTCTCATCTAAATGATCTTGAGATGTGCTAGTGGTGAAGGGTGCTTCACTTTTGCATTCCATCTCTTCTTCGTTACAAGATTCACCATCCCTTTGGTTGTAATGAGTTACGGTGCCGACTCTCCAAAGTTCAACCTCCCTTTCTTGATCCCATTCTTCCATTGAGTCATTAGATTCAAGGACTTCTTCTTCGGGTACCTCCTCTTCCTCATCCATGTTCTCATTTTCCATTTCTTGTTGCCCCAATTCTCTTTCCAAAACTTGGTGTTGAGCATCCATCTCCCTCGATTTAGCATTTTTGCTTTTTAACTCATGGTTTTGAGCCTCCAATATTTTCAATTGAGCGTCCATCTTCTCTTGGTTTTCAAGGAATGTGGCAAACATGGCTTCAAAATCGGAGGGGTCATTTAATGGTTGAGGAGGTTGAGGGTATGGAGGGTAGGAGTCTTCAACTTCAAAACATGGGCTATCATCCCAATTGGGAGTGTAGGTATGTGGTGGATGCCAAGAGTTTTCCCAATAGGCGTTTGGTTGCTCTTCTTCCTGGTCATCCCCATTCAAATTATAACGATTAGTTTGATAGTCATGCTCTTGGTAATTCCAATATGGTTGCTCCTCCTCTTGATAATATTCCTCATTAGAAGAGACTTGTCGGTTTTGGTTGTTCATCCAATATTCTTCACAATGGGCATTCGGTTGATCCACATAGTCTTTGTCATTTCTTAGTTTAGACACCACCCAAGCATTAACCATGCTCATCATACTATCAATTTTCTTGTCTAAATCATTGACTTGATCTTTTATCGCATAATTGGAAAAATCCTCTTCATAATAATCTTCATCGTGAATGACTTGTTGGTTATAGTGATCCATACTCGCAAAACAAGATTAACGAAGTTAGTAGGGGATATGAGAGAAAAAGAAGAATATACAAGCATAAGAGAAAGAAATATTTACAAGAATAGACAAACTAAACAATCTATTAGCACCTAGTTAATTAACCTATCCCCGGCAACGGCGCCATTTGATCGGTTGTAATTTAGCGGAAATATTCGAATAAGAATTCAAAAATTTATGCTAAGTCACGTCAATCAAAACATTTGTAATGACTCGGGTGAACCGAGGTCGAACCCAAAAGATAGGTGATTAAACTAATGGTGCTAACAATATGATTAGAATGTCTATTGTTTGGGGGGGTCTATTTTTCAATCCAAAGTGAGATTAAACTTGCAAAAAGGGTTAACTTCCAATTAAAAGATGACTAGGGATTACGTCACCACCAAGACAATTATTGTGACAATGGAATGATATACCAATGATGAAATCACATGCACACGTATAGAATTTAGCTCATGCAACATTAATACTAGGTTCAAGTCGCGCTACAACCTATTCTCAAGAGGTTACATCTCGCATAGCACCTCACACTCGCGCTCTATTGGTACTATAGAACATGAATTTCTAGCCTCACACTCGCGCTCTATTGGCTAAATAAACATGTTCTTGTTAAATCCAAGCAATTCTCATTAGGTTAATGAATTATCCAACTAACTCAAAAGTCCTAATGCTTCTTCATTTAGTCCATTGAAGTCATGTTGATCAACGTGAGCTACATCAAACATGAGATCAAGCAAAGTTCCCATTGAGGACATTTAACAAACACCTTATGGGTAACTTCAAACAATAAGTTCAAATGAAGAAGATTCATGTGCAAACTCAATCATCATTAGCATCTATAGTGTTCACAATGTCACAAACATGTCTAGGGGATCCATAATCCCCAATCAAGGTCACTACTCACTCATAGTGAGTTTACAAACAAAAGCAAATGAAGGACATGGAGTTTAGGAATCTAAAACCAATATGGAGATTCAAGAGTATGAGGATCCTTGTTGTTGGTCTTCTTCTTCACTCCTCCTTGGTTGGATGATGATTGATGACCTTATATGAGCCTCTTTTCCGAGCTTCTTCTCCCCAAAAACCTCCCCCTTGGTCCAAAACCCTAGCTTTCTATTTATAGATTTGGCTGAAATCTGGGTGCAGAAATCTGAGTTTTTCATCCAGTCGGTCGACTGGGCTTTGCTTGACTCCCAGTCGGTCGACTGGGATGTGCAAGATTTGATGAGCTCCTGAAGTCTAATCAACTCGACCGACTGGAGTCTCAGTCGACCGACTGGGGCCTTTTTGGTGGTCTTCCTGTCCGAATTTGGTCTTGGCTTCAACTAGAGAGTTGTATTCCTTTCAAATACCTTTCCAACAAGCTAAAGATCAGCCAAATCGGACATTGGATCCGCCCTATAGGTCCATAACAAGTTGCAAAGGTCAATATGTTCGGTATTGCCCCGAAACTCCTTGTTTTGCGCCGAAACTCAACCAATCTTCATATTTAGGCTTTGACCATGGGAGGAACTTGTTTTCTACCTGAAATGTAGAGATAGAGGTAAAATTACATCAAAATAACCTCGGAAATGATTCAAAACTATAGCGAAGAATGACCATAAATGAGTCGAAAACTCGACTCATCAGCTTTTATTATGCATCTGTGGATGAATGCCCTGTTTGTATGTTGTTGTATGTGGATGATATATGACTTATAAGCAAGTTTGTTGATAAAGTTAAGGTGCTGAAATCACAGTTTAGCTCAGAATTTGACATGAAAGATTTTGGAAAAGCTAAGAAAATATTGGGCATGCTTATAGATAGAGATAGGAGTACATGTTATCTAAAATTGCATCAAAGGCCTTACTTAGAAAAAATAGTATCTTAGTTTAGTAGTCTTGATTGTAAACCTGTGCAAGTGCCATTAGCTCCTCACTTTATTTTGTCCATGTCACAAAGTCCTAAATTTGATGTTGGGTTTGCTAAAATGGAACAAGTGCCTTATGCTAATGCTATAGGATCAGTCATGTATGCCATGATTAGTTCAAGACCTGACTTGTCTTATGCCATCTCACTATTAAGTAGATTTATGTCCAACCCAGGACCTGAACATTGGTTGGCTTTGAAACATGTTTTTGCATATATCAGGGGTACCTTAGATGTTAGTTTGTGCTATAAGAAAAGGCAGGATGAGTTTAAATTAACTGGGTATGTTGATGCTGACTTTGGTGGAGATAGGGACACTAGAAAATCTACAACTGCTATATAT
Organism: Rhodiola kirilowii; assembly: GCA_033675215.1. Lineage (NCBI taxonomy): Eukaryota > Viridiplantae > Streptophyta > Magnoliopsida > Saxifragales > Crassulaceae > Rhodiola > Rhodiola kirilowii. The sequence goes on from CM066194.1 coordinate 6,511,938, forward strand.
TATACTCTTGGTGATTGCTGTGTTTCCTGGAAGTCTCAACTTCAATCTATTGTTACCATTTCATCTACTGAATCTGAGTATATTGCATTGTGTGATGCTGTGAAAGAAGCCATGTGGTTGCAGGGTATGCTTAGTGAAGCTAAATTATTTAATGGTACTGCTGTGATTAAATGTGATAGTCAGTCTGCCATTTACTTGAGTAAAAATCCTATTTACCATGAAAGGTCTAAACACATTGATATCAAGTATCATTTTGTTAGGGATAAGGTAGAAAATGGTGATGTTATGATTGAGAAAGTAGGGACTGAGTTTAATCCTACTGATATGGGAACTAAAGTTGTCACTTACACCAAGTTCAAGCTTTGCTTGAAACTATTGCATTTGGAGTAGTTTGTTTTGCAGGTTGAGCAATGAATGGGGTCAGTTGTAGGGATGCAAACAAGCCGAGTCGAGTATTAAGCTGCTCGAACTCGACTCGAGTGAATATATATCAAACTCGACTCGAAACTCGACGAGCTTCAAAATTTTTGTTCGAACTCGACTCAAAATGTTTTCATGATACTCGAGCTCGACTCGAAATGTTTTCATGATACTCGAGTATTAAAACTCAAATTACACTTCCCCAATGACAAGCCTCAATTTCAAAGCTTGTTTACATAGGAAATTATTAAGCTTTTTACACAAAAATTCAAAGGACAACTCAAGGACCCGAAGGCCCAAGATTAGTCTAGCCCAAAAGTTAGGATTTTGGTGTTGTAGATGGATTGGGTTTTACTCTCCCCTTTTATAATCACTTGTGAATCAAACTCTTTGACATCAAGCAATGTGGGATATTAGGACCTTCACTTACTTTTAGATTTCTTCAATGCTTCTTTATAATGTTTACTTTTGTCCCACATAGGATGTTTATTACAAAACAAATAAGATGAGAATATATATAGATGAACACTCTATCCAAAATCTAATCTACTTATTCTCCCTAATCTAGTTGAAATTACAATTGTAATTTCCAAGATATATGTGGAATAATAGAGTATTTATTCGAGTATTATTCGAGTTGTTCACCAGTTTAAAACGAGTCGAGTATCACTTTGTTCGTGATCGACTCGTTTAATAATCGAGCCTAAATATTGTGATCGTGCTTGACTCGTTTATAATCGAGTCGAGCTTTGACCAAGTTTTGACCGAGTAGTCTCACGAGTACATCGTCTCATTTGAAGCCCTAGTCAGTTGGTATTCACTATGTAGATGTTTTTCGGGATCAAGTAGAAGGCCTAAAGTGGCTTGAAGGATAAGCTGCTTTAGGTGGAGGATTGAAGGATTTAAAGCAGTTGTGTCTGCCAATCCCAGAAGCTCGTCGCTAAAAGGTGTTAAAAGTCATCGCCAAAGACCAGAGCGAGACGTTGCTAAAAGCGAGTTCAAACCAGGCGGGAACTCCAGTCGTTGCTGATGCTGCTCGGAGCGTCGCTAATAGTTGGAGAAGTTTGTTACATGTAAGTGGAGACAGTTGGCTCTCGGCGAATGGGAGCGTGACACGACAGCACAATCCGTGGCGCGAATCGGATTCAAATTGGACGCTCAAGATTAGACGCATTGGACGGCTGGGATTAAATCTAGAGAATACACATATAAGCTGGACTGTTTCGAGCAGAAAACACAATCCGACTTCGTTCGCCATCCGGGAGAGACTCGTTCGTGTAATCGGTTGAGGGTTTTCATTCGCAAGGGGATTCCGCGTAGTTCGACGTTCGATTGAGGCAAGGGAATCGGTCCACAGAGAGATTGCAGTTCATAGCATTTGTTCAATCGTGTAATCGGATTCTTGTACTCCGGCAACCTTTGGTCGATTCCGAGGCGTTGCATAGTGAACCGGCTGAGCTAGTGAGCTCGAGTGGATTAGCCTCTCACCTAGAGGTGAACCACTATAAAAATCCTTGTGTCATTCAATTTCCGCAATTTCCTTTCAAGTTCAAATCTGATTTAGGGTTTACAATTGAATCTTAAACAACAAAATTGGATTAGTAATTCAGTCTTGGCAGACTAATGTTAAGTCGAAGAGCACCCAAATAAATTATTCAAGTCCGTACTATATAAATTCTTGGGAAAATTATTAAAATATGATTTCAACTGTCATTCAAATCAAGTACCGAACTATCAAAAGTTTCAATTTAAGTACTGAATTATTATTTTATTTCAAATCAAGTACTGAACTATCAACACAGTTTCAATTTAAGTATTGAACTATCAATTCTTTTCAATTCAAGTACCGAAACATAAAATTATTATTGTTAATTTAATATTTGAATATAAAAAAATAAAAAAAATCATAATACAATATTACGTTATATATTTTTAATGATGAGTATTTTTAGTTCACTTGTCACTAATAGTACGGTATTACTTATATAATAAGAATTCATTTTAACAAATATTTTAATTGATATAAATATCTTTACTAAATTAAAAATTATTTATCCTTTAAATTCAAATAATTGAATTGAAACAAACAACCCAAAAATAAATGCATGTAATTTTTTATTGAATGCATGTAAATTTAATTTAGTAGTTCGGGTTATTTTTTTTGTAGTTTTCCCATAATTTTAATAAAAATTTAATCTTGGTCAGTAACACTTAATTAATTAAATCTATTTTGATTTAATTAAATTGGAGTGTATTACTGAAAACTAAAGTGTACATACATAAATGACATATGCTTCAATTTTTTGGGGCCACACTTAGAGTGTATTAATTAAAGCATAATTGTCACAAAAGTGACCTCTTATGTGTAGATTAATGCATGACGAGTGTTGGATAGGAATATGTATGTAATTTACATGGATAATTAATTGGCCCCAAGGAAAATTATTATCTAATGCAATTATTATACATATATGTGGTAATGACATGTGATGATTGTCAAGAAGAACTTGGTGTGAATAATTAGTACATCTAAAGATGACTATTTATTTGACACCGTTTATCATCAATGTTTGATTACTACAACAAGATTAACACTTACAGTTATTAGTACTATCTAAAGATTTGCTATTAACGTTGTGCTGTGTATCTTGATAAGTCATTTTTAATTGGCTTGTGTGAGCATGAAAAGTTGACTTTTGTCTTGTTCTCTTTCAGCTTACATGTCTGCCACTTCAGTTGCTGCAAACCTCAATAATATTCCCATACTAAATGGGACGAACTTTGAGGAGTGGAAAGAAAATATTAAGATTTTCTTGGGTAGCATGTATCTTGACTTAGCACTGCGAGAGGCGAAGCCGATTCATCTTGCTAATTCAAGAAGTGCATTTGATCGTCATCATTTAAGAATGTGGGAGCATTCTAAAAGGATGAGTCTGATGATCATTCATCGCGGCATTCCAGAGGCTTTCAGGGGTATAGTGTCTGATGAGATTTCCAGTGCCAAAGATTACCTTGCGGAATTTGAAAAGCATTTTGTAGAAAATGATAAGGCGAAAACAAGTGAGCTTTTAGCAAACTTGATTTCATTGAAGTACTCTGGCAAGGGTAACATCAGGGAGCATATTATGGAAATGTCTCAACTTGCTTCAAAACTAAAGGCCTTAAAGCTCGAGTTATCTGAGAACCTACTCGTGCATTTGGTGTTAATCTCTCTTCCTTCAGAGTACAGTCAGTTAAGGATTTCCTATAACTGTCAGAGGGAGAAGTGGACTCTCAATGAGCTCATTTCGTTTTGTGTGGAAGAAGAGGAGATGTTGAAGCACGATGAAGCTGCTAATTCTAAGGCTCCAGTTTTCAGTACTCACATTACATATCATTTATGTGAGGAAATTGGACACGTGAAAACGAAATGTCCCAAGTGGGCTAAGTATATTGCTTGGCGAGTTAAAAGGGGATTGTCTGAGCTGCCGATGACCTATTTACGCTGAAAGATGCATCTATATGGGAACAGGTCATGCGGTGGAGAAGGCAATGATGAATTTCAGATTATTAGCATTTGGTCATTTTGTTTGGATTTAATAGACATTCGTTGTATCATCGATCATGAAAATTTAATTTATATTTTCAAATTGAGTAAATTCAGTTATTATTGTTCATTTTGGTGATAGTAAATTTATTTTATCAATTAAACTCCGATTTTCTTTGGTACCGATATGCATTATGTATATAATAATCTACCCATGTTGGAATTTGTTCCATCATGAATTAAATCCCTATATGAGACATGAGGCTTGTGTCATTAAACGTGTTCAAATAATTTATTGCTAAAGTTGACAGACGACTCAACTAAAGAATAAAGGGTGTTGTATCTCATTGTGGTGGTGAAATCACAATAGATGTGACCAATCAGGTGAACAACGTTCTGTGACTATTTGCTAGACACATAGAGGAGTGTAAAATTAAACTCATAAGGACATGGTAAGGATTATAATTAGTCATTTCAACTTATCAGAAGGACTCTAGGTGAAGGACTAAAGACATCAGCTTATATCCTTGATAAGGTACCAACTAGGTTTGGCGATCCCATTATTAAGTAATTTTTTGGATGAGAATCATAACTTTTTGAGGATATTGAGTTTGATGGAGAATTCATGTTAGAAATACTGTTCAACCCAGAAGGAGAATCAGAACAATATTTCTGAAGTACAAACTCAAAAACCTCTTAAAATGTATAAATAAGGAATTCCTTAATGAATTTATGGAAGATTCTCATCGGTGGTACTTTAAATTACATCAAGTGATAGTCTTGTATGATTTTGACACAATCTTGATGAATGAATGTGTGTATCACAAGTTCAGTGAGAGTAAGGTTTAAGTTCTCACACCCTTGATCGCTAAAGGAGACAATTCAGTCTCAGTTAATGCTTTGAAAATACTCTGGAAATTCAGGAATGTTGAAAAATCTCTTAAGCTTCGACTATATAGAGATTTTTATGTATATTAAGGTATGTACAAATTTGGTTATTGCGGACATTGTTGGTATGTCTGGCAGACATATAGGCAACCCATAGGTGGATCATTGGGTAGCAGTCAAGAAGGGTTTTTGGCGATTACATGCTCACATACAGGAAATCAGAACAGTAGGAGATCATTATGTATTCCGATTGCGATTTCAGAGGATGCCTATTTGGTGAGAGATCCATGTCATGTTGTGAGGCATCTATTTAGGGAATATGACTACAAAATTTTGTCACAAGACTGCACTTATAGAAGGTATTGAAAGACCATTAAGGATATTGTGACAATAAGGAGGTAGTATATTCCAATAAAGTACAGAGTGGTCATATTTCCATAGAGCACCTTGAGACAAAACTCCATGATTAGCACCCACGCTCTTTCACTAGCGTACTGCTTATATGGGTGTAATCAAATTTGAGAATATCTGGATTTAGTGGGAGTTTGTGTTGTGATTATGTTTTGCTCTATGCTGTATATGAATCCTATACATATAAGTTCTGCAGAAATAAAGTGTACATTGCACTCTGTTGTATTTTGGTTTAAGGATTGATCTGCGTAAAGTAAAGGTGACCAATTGGAAATAGACATGTGTAGATTACAGTTCATGTAATTTCCATGCAACACAGCCATGATTGATCTGTGTCATTTGGTTGTACTAATATACGTGACAAGTTTGGTTTAGTAACGATTAATGCTACGAGTGCTGGTTTGATCCTATGTTAGTATAATTGATGGACGAGATTGTTTTGGGATATACTCTATATGATAGTACATTTGATATCACTAAGGTTACACATCTAGTTGGATTTACATTTAATGATCCAGTGGGAGATTGTTAGATTATTTTATAATCTATTGTTTGAATCATAATGTAAATGATTTAAGATGTGTATACTATCATGGTTTATAAGCCAATAATAAAGTGATCTATTAAATAGTTGGCTTTAGAGTATATAAATTAAGGTTACCATGGAATATTAATCATATGTGTAGATACTAGTTCATAAATACGTATCTTTTGAGGGGAATGATTCGTAATTATGAAAACTTATAGTAGTTATGTACACTGCTATAAGATGGGTAGTGGTCCCCAGTTTCACGTGCGATCTCAGTTCCTATTTTCTCTCAAATACTCACTGGTTAAGGTCGTACGAAGAAACTGAAAGATCCACTGCCGGTGACGATCAGATAAGTTTCAGAGTCATCAACGGAGGTTTGTCATCTTATGTAATTTCTGTGTGCTTAATTGACACGAATATGAGTATTACGATCATGGGTATATGAAATCATTCTAACATTGGGATGTACGGCAGCATGTTAATATTGTTAGGTGACAGAGCCCACCGCACTGTCGTTAAGGTGCGGTGTTCTCTGTGCAAAAGCAAATTTATATTCCGCTACTCGTGACCTTACTACTGGGTAGCAAGTGGTAAGTAGAGGTCGAACCCAAGGGAATTAGGGGGATAGTCGTTCTTTGAGGGATTTGTACATCGAGGGAGCTTGTTTTAAGGTTGATTGGGATTTTAGCGGTTATAACTAAGTGACTTTTTTTGGTTGTTTTGGTTTTTAGTGCGGAAAGTAAATTACAGAAAAATAAATACTGAAAAATAAAAAGAAAGACTTACAGTGGGTGATGTGTGATTTGCGAGTCCTCCGGATGGTGAGTGCAGTTGATTAAGGCAGTTATACTAGGAAAGTAAATACAGGGGGTTTTGTAATTTAAGGAAAGCATTCGGTTTCGGGGGCCTTGCATCATAGCCTGTTTTATCATTTTAGTAATCCTTCTAAGTATTCAAACGTGCATCAAGGCCATTTCAAGCGCTCGATTTGCCACACTGTCTAGTCTTTTGCAAAAGTGTTCGAAAGTGAATCAAGGCCATTTCAAGCACTCGACTTGTAACACTGTCTAATCTTTTGCAAAAAACGTAGAGCCCTTGTTCTACTTAGACTAGCACCCCATTTCAAGGTATACTAGCCTATGTGCATCCATTGGACAATCTTTTCCGATGTATCCAAATGGTGTTTGAGAGAGATCGAACTCCTCAGATAAGCTTTGCCATTTCAAGCATCCACTTACCCGAGTATGTTCACGAACTTCCACGGAAGAGCTTTGCCATTTCAAGCATCCACTCAACCTTGGAAGTTCTGACCTAATATATGGCACATAGAATAAGTTTTGAATACAGAGAAAAAAACACTAAAATAGTCTAAAACATTTTATAATACAAGTACACCCCTTCAACCGAATGAAGAGTTTAGCTACGAATATCCATAGTGGAGGATATCATAGCTAAATACTCGGGGGTTTTTGAAAGACAGTAAGTAAAGGGAAAGGGGTGAGTACTTCAAGAACCGACAAGAGTACTCGAGAATAAAGAAAAGCTTGAGTACTCAAGAACCGACAGGAGTACTCAAGACCGAACTATAATACTCAAGAACCAACAGGATTATTATATATTGAAAACCAAACTTACAAATGCCAAGTTTCTAGAGAGAGAAGTGTATGATTTTTGGGATGTTGAAATACAAAGGGAGGAGCTTCTATTTATAGGAGGGGAGGAGGAGGAGATGTGGTGGAGGAGGGTGACACTTGTCACAAAGTTGTGGTAGGAGGGGGAGGAGGTAAAGCCGCCGGGTAGCCGGTCATGGAGGAGGAGGGGAGGTGGCTTTGGCCACCCATGAGTCATCCTATCCTCCCAAAGCCGCCGGTCACCATGGGAGAAGAGTGAGTTTTGTGAGTTTTGTGCAGTCTTTTCACAAAACTATCAGTCTAATTTCGCTCCGGACTGACTTTGGTTGCTCCTCGGTTGGATTTGATTTGAGTGATTCAATGTCAGAAACTTGATATTTCTTCAGTCGGCATCAGGTCTTGACCTTGGAATGACTCGTAATATCTTTTCAGCGTAAAATCCTCTCCTTAGCGTATTTTCTCTCTAGAGTCCAAAATACCCTGTAGAAATATATCGGAACTAACAAGCAAAAGTTAAATAGACAAACAGTCTAATTTGGTGGGTTTAACTGTGTTTATGATTCGTATAATTATGGTCCATCATTAGGATAAGGCAGTTAAGATATTTTGAATTCAAAAAGTAGTGGAGTCATTTTCCCTTAATTTACGCTTTTCACTTTCACTTTCTTGTAAACCTTTTAATGTCTGCATTTTAGTATCAATGGAACAAGTCGCTTGCTAATTCAGTCTTGACAAATGGTATCATGGACCAAGTTTGAATCGATTCGTCTTCAATTCAAGAAAAAGTTTGAGTAAAACACTTAGAGAGGGAGGAGTGTGAGTGAAACACTAGAGAATATCGAGGAGTAAACTCGACGAAAGGTTGCAACAACAAGATTGGTGTAGCGGAAGAAATGAATTCTGAAGGTGCAAACAATTTTTCTCAACCTAGCATTCCTAAATTTGATGGGGATTATGAGCACTGGAGTCTTCTTATGAAGAAACTTACTGCGCTCAAAGGAGTACGGGGGAGTTATTGAGGCTGAGATACCACAAGCATCTGAAACATTTCCAGAAGCAAAGAAGAAAGGTTTGGAGGTCGAGATACCTCAAGGTTTTGAAACATTGACTGCACCACAGAAGAAAGTTATCGAGGATTTGAGACTCAAAGATTTAAAGGCCAAGAATTATCTATTTGCTTCTATCGATAAATCCATTTTGAAGACGATAACCAACAAGAGTACTGCCAAGCATGTTTGGGACTCGATGAAATTGAAGTATCAAGGCAATGAACGTGTACAAAGGGCTCAACTAAACAGACTTAGAGGTTCCTTTGAGGCACTGAAAATGAAAAATGGTGAACTTGTTAACGACTACCTTGGCAGAGTTATGTCTATTGCAAATGATTTAAGAAATGTTGGAGAAGACATGCCGGATGTAAAGAATACTGCAACTCTTTCAATAGATGCATTGCAAAGTTCTCTTTTGGTCCATGCACAGAAGATCAGAAGAGAGAAAGATGGAGATGAAGAACATGCATTAAAAGTAGTCCATGAAGAGAGGCAGGGAGCGCGAGGAAGAGGTCGTTTTTCAGCAAGAAGTAGAGGAAGGGCCCGAGGTAGAACTACATTTTCTAGAGCAACCGTGGAGTGTTATAATTGTCACAAGCTTGGACATTTTGCGTCTGAATGTTCAGATTTGACAAGAGAAGCAAACTACATAGAGAAGCAAACTGCATAGAGAAAGATGAAGCAAACTACATTTTGCGTCGTTGTAGTATAGTGGTAAGTATATTCCCGCCTGTCACGCGGGTGACCCGATTTCGATCCCCGGCAATAGCGCCAAAATTTGACGTGATCCGCACTGAGTTGCACCTGTTTCCTGCATGAAAAACATCTCTTTTCCTAAAAGACAATGTGAAAAACATGACTCAAGACTCAAACAAACATAAAATGAAATAAAAAATGAGAAAACAAAAATTTTGCCGGGCTGCCTCCCTACGAGCGCCTTTGTTTTACGTCATTGGCTCGACAATACCTCTTTAAGGATCACAAGTTAGGATCCCATGGACATGTGAGGTCAAATTTCTCTACTCCTTTGTGCTGCTCATAGCCCTCATCGAGTAGTGCTCTCATGTTTGTCCATCCTGGTTTCCATCCACATGTGTCATAAGTAATTCCATATTAAATTCAGCATTTATCTCAGAATTTTTAGTAATCATGTCTATGCACAGGTAAGGAGTGGAGTTTTCTTTTCTAGAACATATTTCCTCCTCGTATGTGTCTGGCACTATTCGGCTGAATTCATTCTCATCTTCTTCTCCTGCTTCTTCTTCTTTTGGCTCTTTATGATCATCTTGGATGATGTTATCCTGCACAAGAAGTGGAAGATGTATATCAAAATTTTGTATAATTTGAGGTGGTTCAGAGATTACCGCAGACATGATTATTTCTTCCTTCGTGTGCAACTCTCTGGTAGTGATGGAATTATCCTCTTCATCTGAAGCTTGAGTCTCTGTTGCAGGTAAGGTTGTGATGGAGGTGTTGCATGTGATGTCGGGTATGGTCTGCACTGAATCATCTTCTACTGTCTGCGCGTTATCATTCGTTTTGTGCATCTGACCCTGTTTTGATCTTTCTGCCATATCATCTATCAGGTCCCAGATATCATAAATGTGTAAATCCATTACCGAACCTCCTACTGCAGCATCAAGCATAGAACGCTCTAGTGGAAGCATCCCATCAAGAAAGCTCTCAAGAAGAAAAAAATCTGTTAATCCATGTGTGGACAGCTTCCCTCAAGGTCATCGAAGTGCAAATAGTACTCATATAATGTTTCGCCCTGAAATTGCTTAATGGTAGAAATTTTCTTGCGAATTTCAAATTGAAAGGATGGTGGAGAAAACTTTTTTAGAAATCGAGCTCGTAGATCCGACCAAGTACTTTCACAACTTGCAGATGATGAGTAATACCAAGATCTTACGGAGTCAGTTAAAGAAAATAAAAATAGTTTTAACTTAAACCTCTCCCATAACTCTTCTTTAGGCTTTATGTGGCAGCACACAGAGTGGAACGTTTTTACATGTGTTACGGGGTCTTCTCCAATGACACCTTCAAATTTGGAGAGACGCCAAATCATCCAACACTGAACCTCGCTGCCACCATCCTCCTCATCGTCTTTGTCGTCACAAGTTGTTTCACTATAATAGGAAGACCTGATGAGTCACAAAAAAAACTAAAAAGAAACAACTTCACCGAAGCGCAGCTCCCGGTAACGGCGCCAAAATTTGACGCGCGTCGTCTGACGCGTCAAATTTAATATTTATAATCTCCTGCAAACAACTAGCTAGTGGCAAACAATGTCGAACCCAAGGGAGCTGGTGTTGTTGAAACTGTCACTTAAAACAATTAAGGAAAAGGGGTTGTGAGTATTTATGAGTGCAAAAGAGAAAAATAGTAAGAAGAATTTAATAAGAGAGCATTCAGCTTATGGTTTCTATTGTGACAAATTTATCGTCGACTGCTAAATATCCAATTTCATATTTCTAATTGTGGAATTCCGACAAAGGTAATTCCTTAAGTATCCCGACAAAGGTGATACAACACATCTAACCCGACCAAGGTGTTATATTTCTAACTATTTCCTAAATATAATAATCCGACAATGGTATTATTTTATTTAGGTGTTACGATCTACCTTTACGACAAAGTTTCAAGTAGATATTAACGATAAGAATTAACTGTTTGATTAAGCTTTGCGACAAAGCTTCCACTTAACCTCACAAATTATATCATGGAATAAACACAAGAACTAGAGAAACATGAAATATCATTAAGAAAAGAGTCTCAAAACATAGTCACAGTATGTGAAACCCTAAACTGAATTAGGAGTTTAGCTACACATAATCATGGAAAGACACATAATTAAAAGTAAATCTCTTCTCTCTTGTCGAAAGCTTGCGTCTTCTCCTCCAGAGCCGTCTTGGATGATTGATCATGGAAACCCTAACCCAAAGATCTTATTTATAGCAAAACTAGGGTTTCCAAGTCTATTTTTTGGCTCAATTTCCAAGTTTTGAGCTTGCTGATGTCATCAAAATGCGTGCTGACAGTAGCGACCGCGCCTCGTGTAGAGGTTACCACCACGCCTTGCCTTGACGTTATTTGTACTGCTAATATCTTCTGTGGGCGCGGTGGTCACTGTTTCCCGACTTCGACTCTTGATTTCACCATCTAAACAACCTCGGATGCTCTTGGTGTGAACTAGAGAGTTGTAGGGAATTTAATTAGCTACGCAAAGGCATGTAGCTCTTATTTTTTTGACCCGCGGTCCATTCCCAGCGCTCCGTTGAACGTCCGAAGGTCTGATCTGTCATTGTGGTGTTTTTGGCACGAAATGCCATCTTTTACGCGTGTTTCCTTCTGGAGCTTCCAAAACACCTGAGATGCAAAAACATACTAAAAAGTAAATGTTCGCATATAAAAATGTCGAAATAAACGGGATTAGTTGATTCGACGAATCGTATAAATACGACTCATGAGGTATACTGATATTGAAGGTAGTAAAAGAAATGATGATTGGTATCTTGATTCACGTTGCTCAAATCACATGTGCGGAGATAAATCGTGATTCATACATCTAGATGAGAAATTTTCTACCACAGTGAAGCTAGGGAATGATACTCGGATGAAAGTGGCAGGTAAAGGAACTGTACAACTCATACTCAACGGAATCAGTCACACCGTTATTGATGTATACTACATTCCGGAGCTCAGAAACAATTTAATCAGCATTGGACAAATTCAAGAACGAGGGCTTGCTATTTTGTTACAAAAAAAATATATGCAAAATTTATCATCCGGAGAAGGAGCTGATAATTAAAACGGTAATGGCTGCAAACCATATGTTTATCATCTTTGCTGGAAAGAAAATAGTCAATGACGATGCGAATGATCCATGTTTATTTGCAAAAGAGGAGAATGACATCACATTATGGCACAGAAGATATGGGCATCTAAATTATCTTGTAATGCAGTTATTACAAAAGAAAAATATTGTTCTTGGCCTGCCTGCTTTCAAAGGAGCTGCTGAAGTTGTTTGTAGAGACTGCATAATTGGAAAACATCACAGGGATCCCTTCCCAAACAGAAGTATATGGAAAGCAAGTCAGCCATTGAAACTAGTGCATACAGATATTTGTGGACCGATTAATCCACATTCAAACAACAACAAGAGGTACATTCTTTGTTTCATTGATGACTATAGTAGAAGATCTTGGATTTATTATCTAGGTGAGAAGTCAGAAGCACTGTACTACTTCAAATGCTTTATACGATTTGTGGAAAAGGAAGTTGATTGTTCATTAAAGTGCCTACTGTTGGAACCCTTTGATTTTGATGATTACAAACACTTAACTAATGTGATGTCCAAGTGTGCAGAAATCCATTAATTGAACTGCATGTGAAGATCCGTGAAGATAGGAATAAAGATATCGAATAAAGACATCAAAGAGTCGTGAAGATATCAGATTGAGATTCACGGATGAATGCAGATTGATGGCAGACCTGAATGCAGATTGATTGCTGATTGAAGAAAATATTGATGGCAGACATGAATGCAAATATTGATTACCAATTAAAGACAATATCTATTGGAGACATAATTGGAAAGCATTGAAGATAGAAATCAATCAAGGAATATCTGCAGGCCAGATATGGAAAGCACGAATTGATGAGGAAGACCATTAAGGAAAGAATTCAATCCGAATATGGACCAATTAGGAAGATATCCATCAGGATTGGAAAGACGATTGGGCTGATTCATTGGGCTCAGACTACGAGGTCCGCTTAAACCCTATATAAGGAAGTAGGGATCACCGAAGAAGAGTTCGGCGTTTTTGGAGAAACAGGAGCTATTGCATTCGACAAACGAAGATAGCTGAGATCGTACGCACGAAGGTACAAGGTTCGAAGCTGATTACTCTGTCGGATTGAGTATAGGTCATCAAATAGAATCTGATAGATCTAGTTTGTAAACCCTACAAGTATATCGGAATAAAGAGTAATCAGATTCGCAAATCCTTTCAAAGAAATCTGAAAGGTAGTGGTTTTCACCTTATCATTATTGTGATAAGGTTTCCACTCTACATTCGTGTGCAATTTATCTTCAGTTGTTTTACTTTCCTGCAAAATTATTTCCGCTGCTTGATCGCTTGCAAATATAGTGGAAATATTCGAATAGGAATCCAAACACTTATGCTAAAGCACGGCAATCAAAACATTTGTAATGACTCGGGTGAACCGAGGTCGAACCCAAAAGATAGGTGATTAAACTAATAGTGCTAACAATGTGATTAGAATGTCTAAGGTTGGGGGATTTTCAATCCAAAAGAGAGGTTTGAAATACTAAAGATGGTGAACAATCAATTAAAAGGTGACTAGGGATCTATTTTTCCACCTAAACAATTATTGTGACGGTAAAATGGGACGCTATTGATGAAATCACATGCACATATTTAGAATCTAGCCATGCAACATTAATGCTAAGTTCAACTCACGCTCCAACTTAAGAGGTTGCATCTCGCATAATTCCTCACACTCACGCTCTATTGGCACTATAGAGTATGAGTATCTAGCCTCACACTCACGCTCTATTGACTAGATAATCATACTCTTGTTAGGTTCGAGCCATTCTCATTAGGTTAAGAGTGTCATCCAACTAACACCAAATCCTAATGCTTCTTCATTTAGTTCATTTGAAATCATGCTTTTCAACACAAGTTACATCAAACATGAGATCAAGCAAAGTTCCCAATGAGGACATGTCACAAACACCTTATGGGCAACTCTAAACATTAAGTTCAAATGAAGAAGAATCATGTGCAAATCATTCATCAATAGCAACCATAGTATTTACAATGTCACAAACATGTCTAGGGGATTCATAGATCCCCAACCAAGGTCACTACTCACTCATGGTGAGTTTACAAGCAAAAACATCAATGAAAGTGCAAAGACCCATATGGAAAAGAGAGTTTAGAAATCTAGAACCAATAACACTAGATGATCCGATCTTAGTTGTTGAAGTTGTCTCTAAAATCTCTAGCTTCTTCTCCAAGAAGGTGGCTCCAAAAACCCAGAAAATCTGCCTTGAAAATCCCCCAAAAAGTTCTCTTTTTTCAGAAACCCTAAGTTTCTATTTATAGCAAAACAGTAAAAATCCTGCCTTGACGACTCAACCGGGCGGCTCAACTTGATGAAGGAGTTTCAACCGGCCAGTTCGATCAGGGGAAAGCTTCCTTGGACTTTCTGAGCATTTGAACCGGGCAGTTCAATTCGTGGAGGGATTTTAGCCAGCCGGTTCGAGCAGGGGAAGCCTGAGCTGGCATTCTCTGAGCGTTTGAACCGGGCGGTTTAATTTGTGACTGAAGTTCAGCTAGCCGGTTCAATACCCTAGAAAATTCATTCCTTCTGGTCTATCCTTCAACCGGGCGGCTCGCTCCGAGGCCAATATTTCAGCCGGCCGGTTGAATCTCCTCCTTGTACACTTTTTGCTCCAAAAGCTCGGTTTTGCTCAAAAAGCTCGGTTTTGCTCCAAAATCACTGCCTACTTGTGTTCTTAGCTTAAACTCTGTAATTTGCCTGAAATGAACCACAAGGCATCAAATAGCAAGTGAAATTGTAATAGAACAATCGAAACAATAAGCATAGAGGTTGCCTAAAATGCATATATTTCAGTGCTATCACTGCTGTCTGACCATCAGACGGAAAATTACTTCACCACTTCCGTCTGACAGACTGCTAACACTAAAGATCCAACACGTGGTATCAGAGCCGAGGACACTAGATTTGTTTGTTAGCATTGTAGGAAAAATATGTCGTCGATCAACGATTCGTTCTGGAAACCACCGCTGCTGAAGCCTGGACAGTTTGACTGGTGGCAACACCAGTTTGAGGCTCATGTCTGCACACCGGATGGATAGCTCTGGAGCATATTCGAGATGGGTCCTCTTGTCATCCCACTGGACACAACAGATGCTGAAAAACCAGTGGAGAAAACCAAGGATAAGTACACTGACGAGGACTATAGAAAGCTGGAGAAGAATGCTAGAGCAAAGAAAGTTCTCTATTTGGCTCTTTCTCCCTGAGATCAAATTGAAGTTGCGATGTACAAGACCGCTAAGGATATGTACGATGGACTAGTGAGACTGTACGGTGGAAACGTAGACATAAAAAGAAACAGGATTCTAGCTACCACAAAGGACTACGAGACGGTCATGCAGATGAAGGATGAATCCTTGGAAGATTTCTATACCAGATTCTAGGTCATAGTCGGACAGCTAGATTACTTGAACGAGAAGCTCCCCGAATGGAAAATCACACACCAATTCATGCAAGCCCTGAATTCAAAGTGGGACCACGTGACATTAGCACTGCAGGCTCAAAAGGGGATCAAAGACATTACACTGGAAGAGCTGGTAGCCAACCTTCAGAGTCAAGCAGGAATCGTGGAAAGGAAGATGGCCAGAAGACAGACTGATAAGTCTCAGGCCATTGCTCTGAAAGTGGAAAAGGCTCTCGATCGTGCACAAGCAAATGAGTCACCAAAGGAGGGAGACGATGAGATAGCTTTATTAACAAAAGCCCTTGTGATGGCCGGCTTCGTCAAAGGTGGAAGAAACTTCAGAGCAGGAGGAAGTCGTGGCAACTCCTCCAGATGGAATAAAGATGCTACGTCAAGTGGAAACAGGGGGAACCCATGAGAAAGGGAAGACAGAACATGTTACCACTGCCAGAAGAAGGGGCATCTGTCCAAAGATTACCGTCGCAAAAGGAAAGGAGAACCACCTGTCCCAAAGCCAGCTCAGGCTGAACCACCTGCCCCAAAGCCAGCTCAAGCTATGTTTGCTGCATGGGGAGACTCGGATGGGGATAGCGACGATGGAAAGCGTTCCAAGGAGGCCTGCTTAATGGCTCACTCCACATCCAACGAGGTAATGGAAACTAACTCTTTTGTTGATAAAGTCTTTTCTGAATCTGATCTTACAGAAACAATTGCCAAAGTCTTAGCCAAAAACCGAGATCTGGAGGACAGACTAGCAGAAATGCAACAGGATCATCATGATGACATAGAAGAGAACCGTCTCTGGTCAACCAAAGCCATGCATCTTGAAAAAAGAGATAGCAGAGCATGTGTGTAAGTGCCGTTCTTACAAAGGAAGAGAGAGACAGATCAACGAGCTAAGTGGTGAACTGAAACGTATGATGATCGGAAACACTGAGTCAGTCGACTTCAAAACAAAGTTTGAAGAGTTGGAAGAGGAGCTGATTAATCTCAAACAAAATAATGAAGAGCTCCTTCAGACAGTCGTTGACCTTAGACGTGAGGAGGCTGTAAGGAAAGAAGAATGGCTTCGTGAGCTGGAAGCTTAGAGGGTCGAAGAAGTAAAGAAGGAGTTCAAGAGAACGTTTGTTAGACTCGGACTTGGCTATGAAGAAGAGAAGGTCGCCAAAGGAAAGGGGAAAATGATGGAACCAGGAGAAAGCTCTCGCCTGAAAAGAAGGCCTCAGACCACCAAGCAGACGAGAAGGGAAGCCAGTCCACAGAAGGGATACCATATCCATGATAAGGACTCTGTCCCTTACAAGGCAAGAAAAGCCTATGAAATATGGCAAAAGATGAATCTGACTCGTAAGCCTTCAAGAATAGACTTCCAGGCGAGAAAGATGAAGACATCTATACCACCTGGCAGAAACAAGTATGTTGATCTTCCATGCCACAGAACATGCTGGCATTGTGGATACTCTGGACACTACAGATCCGAATGCCCAAGACTAGGCCTGGGCGTCCAGACCCGAAAAACCAAAGCCCGAACCGAACCGAACCAAAAAAGCCCAAAAAAATCGGTTCTCATTGGACCGAAAACCGGACCGAAAAAAACCCGACCTGAATATTGAATTTCGGTTCGGTCCCGGGTTTGCAAATCTCCTGGCCCGAAGGCCCGAACCGACCCGAATGCATACAGACTTGCCACTTGTCAGCAGTGGATTGGTTAATAAAAAAAACCCTAATCCTAATTCGTCTCGCACTCGACAGTCGACTCTCGTCTCTCGCAGTCTCGCTCTCGCACTCTCGTTTTCGCAGTTTCACCTCTCTTCATTCGTTCAACGGCAAGTCGCAACCAGACGTCCAGACCAAACCAGAGCTCCGAAGCCTCCAATTCGTCGACCGGAGCTCTCTCACGCGTCGCCGACCCGAGCCCAGGCATCTCCATTTCTCCGACCCGATCCCAGGGGTCGCCTGCTTTCTCCGACCCGAGCGAAGGCGTGTTGGTCATCTCCTTTAAGGTAATTCGAATTGAATTCGGTGAATGCCATCAATTCGGTGAGCTCGGTCGTGAATTGAATTCAGTGAATTCACAATTCAGTGATTTCAAATCCTTTTGTCCGACTGTTCGACTGTCCGACTGTCCAGGCGTATCCGGTCGATTCTTCATCCGAGTTCAAGGCTTCAAGCCTTCAATTTCAAGCGTTTCCCGATCCCGATCCGAGTATCCGACTGTCCAGGTAATTCGAAATTGTGAATTGAAATTCGGTTAGTTCAGTGAATTCACGTGAATTTGAACCATTTTGATTGCTTTGAATCCATTTGTTGAATCCATTTGTTCATTCGATGATTTCGATTTGTATATTGTGCAGAGATGGATGCATCACAATTTTCGAGCTCCAATTCAGATTCGGATTCAAATTTGGGTGCAGATGTTTCAAAAAATGTTCTGACAGTCGATTATACCGCAACCGGAGGCTCTGGAATTAAGAGGAAGCGTTCTTCTTCAGTAGCATTGCAGAAGGGTGGTGAAGCTGAACAACTTGGTGAAGAAGCTGAAGCGCCAGAAGCTGCTGAAAAGCCTGCTGGAAGATCGTGGGTTTGGGCGCACTTCAAGAAGATAAAAAAGCCACTATATGAGATGAAGAATGGTAAGAAGCTGCAAACTCATGAAGTCGTTCGAGCTAAGTGTAACTACTGTGATACGGATTTCGCTTGCAATACGTATGGGAATGGGACGAGTTCTCTACTTCGACATATCGATCATGTTTGCAAGAAGTATCCAGGGAGAGTGAAGATAAATGATGGGCAGCAAAAACTCACTTCTACTGGCCGTAGTGGGGCTAAAAAGTTGGTGACTGTTAAGTGGAGTGAACAAGGGTGTAGAGAAGCAGCTGTGAAGATGATAGTCATGGATAAACTTCCGTTTAGCTTCATCGAGAAAGAAGGGTTTAGATATTTTTGCAGGTATATTGTCATAACTCATATTGATGAAGTGTGAGCTTGTATGAATTGTTTTTAACTTTTAATGCTTGGACTGAACATGTTTATAATTTATATGTTGTTTTTTCAGGTATGTTGTGCCTGATTGGCATGTACCTTCGAGGAGGGTGATTTGCGAGCAGTTTTTGAAGATGTATGCTGCTGAAAAGGCGAAGCTGACGAAAGAGCTTAAGGGTCATTGCTTGTGCTTGACCACCGATACTTGGACATCGGTGCAGAACATCAACTACATGGTGGTGACTGCCCATTTTGTTGATTCAGCTTGGAAAATGCAGAAGAGGATTCTAAGTTTTAAGGTGATTCCTAACCATCGGGGAGAAAGCATAGGGTGTTTGTTGGAGGATTGTTTGCTAGAATGGGGAGTGGATAGAGTGTTGACCATTTCAGTTGATAATGCTAGCGTCAATAAAGTGGCGATTGATTACATCAGGGAGAGGATGTTAGGGTGGGAGATATCACCTTTGGTTGGTGGGATGTATTTGCATATCAAGTGCTTTGCACACACCCTGAATCTCATTGTCCGAGCTGGCCTTTTGATAATGGGAAATTCAGTTGGTTCAATTAGGAATGCCGTGAGATATGTGAGGAGTAGTGGGGCTAGACTTCAGCAGTTCAAAAAGTGTATGGAGAAAGAGAAGGTGGAATGTAAGAAGGTGTGCATCCTCGATGTGCCAACAAGGTGGAACTCCACCTATCTAATGCTATCAACTGCATTAGAACTCAGAAAGGCTTTTGATAGTTTGGCAAGGGAAGAAGGCACGAAGTACATGGGTTATTTTGAGGAAGATGAAGACCTTGAATTCGAAGAAGACTTGGTGCTTGGGTTGGGAGATGTGAATTTGACTGGTGATGCAAGTAATGCAGCAGAGGGAACTCAGGCAAGGAAGAAAAGGAAAGGGAAAAGAGTAGGACCACCGGTTACACATGATTGGGAGAAGGCTGAAACTTTTGTGAGGTTTCTGAAGATATTCTACGATGTGACAATGAGGATCAGTGCCTCAACCAAACCAACATCGTGGAAAGCTTTTCATGATATTGTGGCAATCAGAGCTGAGATTGATGGACTATTTCCTCAGGAGGGAATGAGCACCGGGTCGGAGACTGAAATGATTTTAATGGATATGGCAGTAAGTATGAAGAGAAAGTATGAGAAATACTTTGCCACCTTAGAGGACTGCAATCAGCTTTTGTTGATTGCCTTGGTGTTAAACCCAAGGTACAAGCTCAGAAACTTCGAATCTACATGCAAGAAATGGCTGAAGATGGAGATTGATGATATTAAAAAGAAGTCAGCTGAGCTTAAAGATCTTCTGATTCAGCTTTGTGATGCTTACAAACCCATGATTGTTGAGGCATCCTCCAAGGTAACAAAATCTCGGAGTGGAGATAGCCAAGGGAACAAATCCTCATCTAAGAAGAGGACTATAGAGCCTACTGGAATTATGAAGGACATGGAAGAAGATTGGGAGAGAGAATTGGAAGACTCTGATGAGGGAGTTGTAGGACATGAAGTGGACAGGTATCTTCTAGACCCAATTGTGAAGGCTGCAAACCCTTTAGATTATGACATATTGGAATGGTGGAAGACAAATGGTGACAAGTATCCTAGCCTTGCTGCTCTTACCAAAGATATTATGGCAATTCAAGTGAGTACAGTAGCAAGCGAGTCTTCATTTAGCACCAGCAGAAGGGTCATTGATCCATTTCGGAGCTCTCTATCTCCCAAAACTGTGGAAGCATTAATCTGCTACCAAAACTGGATACATCCTGAAAGTATCCATAACCTTCAATACATTCCAACTGTTGAGGACATTGAGTTTTATGAAGCTTTGGAGGAAGGTAATTAACTTGTTATCTGAATTTTGTTTATATTTGAGTTTGATTTTGATTTTGGTTGTTAACTTGTTATCTTGTTTAATGATAGAACAAGCAAGGGAAGAAGATAATGGTACAGTTGATCAACAATAGAATGAAGAGAATCAAGAGATGCCTTCTACCTCAAAATCAACTAAAGTTTCTCAAGTTGATAAGGGGAAAGGTAAAGTTACAAGTACCACAACCTTGAAGAAGGGGAATCAAGGGAGCAAAGATTTGTTCATAAGGGGTTAAGGACCTAAGGTACTTATTTCTAAATTTGGCTAACTTGATAATTGAATCCTTGTTGATATTTGACATTTGATAATTGAATCCTTCCAAATGAATGATATGCTTGAGATATGCACTGTGATATGCAGTTATGCTATATGGCATATGCTATGTGAACTTGTGAATCCTTGTTCTTTCCAAATGAATGAAATGATGATATGCATATGCATTATACACTTTTTAGCATCTGGCAAATATTATGCAGTAGCTATGCACTATGCACTATGAAATGATGATATGCATTCACAGTGGCATGATATGATGATATGCATTCACACTATGAAACTTGTGACTGTGATATGAGTCATGAGATGTTTGTTTTGTGTTTAGTGTTTACTCTTATAGTCTTATCCATTCTTTTTAGCATCTTCTATTTTGTTTTCTTCTTAGATTTGAATTTTGATCATGGTGTATCTAATTTTTTCAGGAGCTTGTCGCGTAATGAGCAGTCCAACTCCAACTTCAATGACCACTTTCATTGTTGCGCAAACTTGAGAAGAGATAGCCAATCACCGTCGCCGCGTCCACCATAAGTCCAAACTTTAGTATTTGAGTTGAGTTGTAACTTGTAATCTGTGTTTGTGACTTTGTGTTTGATATTGTATCATGGACTGTATGGACTGTAGCAGCTAGCAGGTACCAAAACGTAGTCAAAATTTGTATTTTCTGTTGAGTTACAGACCCGACCCGACCTGACCCGACCCGACCCGAAAAGCTCGAAAACCCGAACCGAAAAACCCGAACCGAATAGGACCGACTGGGACCGAATGGGACCGAACCGAACCGAAACCTGAATTTTTGGGTTTTGCTCGGTTTTCATTTTTGAGTAGGACCGAAACCGAACCGAACCGAATTTTCAGGTTTTGGTTCAGTTTTGACAAAAAACTGGCCCGAACCGACCCGAGCCCACCCCTACCCAAGACTAAGGGAGATAGATGAAAGGAACCGCAACTGCTTGAAAGCTCAGAAACACTGTCCGGGAGCCAGCTATTAGAGGAAAGTCAATGGTTACAGGAAAGAGGGCAGAGTTGATCACTTCCGATTCCACCATGATTCAGCCATCTTTGGCAGACCGAGAAATGCACCTAGGTGAAAGATTGACTTAACTAACCACGATGCATATTATTCATCTTATTCTGTTCCTGCTGCTAAATTCATTCCTAAACTCAGTAAGCCCAAGCTTGTCTGGGATCGTAAAAACTGATCATTTTCTTGCAGAAAGGAGTGAGGTCCCGTCCCTGGTACCTAGATAGTGGATGCTCAAGACATATGATAGGGAATCCAAAATGGTTCGACTCGCTCCATAAAACCTCCGGAGATAGCTTAATCTTCGGAAACAAAAGCTCAGGAAACGTGGTAGGAATAGAAGAGGTAAGAATTTTGATGCGCTCTCTACCTCCTTCCCACTTCTCAAAGTCACCGCATTGCAATTCTCTCTATTTCCTTGGTCGGGTCTAGCCGGTAACTTGCCCGGTGCCCTTGTAGATAAATCGGCTTGTTGAGCTATTTGATTTTCAAGCATTTTGTTGTGGGTCTCCAATCTCTCAAACTGAGTTTGCATGTCTTCAAATTTAGCTTGAACGTCCCTACTTGCCCTCTCTTGTTGTGCAAGGATTTTAGCTAGCATAGCTTCCACACTGGATGGTTCATTTGAGGATTGTGGCGGAGCTTCAACTTATTGGTAGGGCCTTTGAGCTTGAGTTTGGTATTGTTGCCCTTGGGTTTGGTTTCTTTGAAGCAAAGTCGGTCCTTGACTTTGATATTGGTTCCTAGGTTGGAACTCTTGATTGGATTGAGTAGGTTTAGGACCAAATCCGGGAGGTGTAGATCCAAAGTCGGGACGAGTAGGATTTGTGGTTTTGTAGGAGAAATTGGGGTGATTTCTCCATCCCGAGGAGAACTTTGGTGTAGTGTAATTTGCTTGAGAGCCTTGCCCTTGGTTGGCACTACCTCCATAGTCTCTACCTTGATTTCCTCCCACAAAATTCACGTCTTCGTACCCTTGCCTTTGCACATCCCTTTGAACCAAGGGGCAAGAATTGGTCTCATGCTCATAGACCTCACAAATATCACACCCTTTCTTTGTTGAAGGTTCTTTTTCCGGGTGTTTAAACTTGAAGACTTCATCCGAGAGGCTATCAAAATCCTTCCTCAAAGCATCGTAGTCACTTGTGCTCACCGCTTTCACCTCATGCCTTTCATGTATCCTTCTTGGGTTCCCCCTCTCACTTCCCCACATGAAGTAGTTCTTCGTGATTTTCTCTATCACCGCAAACCCGTCATGTGGTTCTAGATCCATTATAGCTCCACCCGAGGCGGTGTCAAGTGCAAGTCGAGAGTTACCATCCACACCTTGATAGAAAGTGTGGAATAGAAGGAGGTCATCCAAGTTGTGGTGTGGGCAAAGCCTTTGATACTCCTTATACCTTTCACAAGCTTCATAGAGTGTTTCTCCATCCATTTGCACGAAATTTGTGATTTGACTCCTATAGTGCGCCGTCTTGGAAGGAGGGAAGTATTTGTTTAGAAATGCCACGGCGAGCTCCTCCAAAGTGGTGAAACTATCGGGAGTTTGACTCCTTAACCAATCCTTTACCCTTCCCGCGAGAGAGAAAGGGAAAAGCCTTAGGAGCTTAGCATCTTCCGAGAACCCATTTATCTTGAAGGTGGCACACACTTCAAGGAATGTAGTCAAGTGAGAATTAGGGTCCTCGTTGTCTCTCTCCGAGAATTGGTTGGATTGGACCATTTGGATTGTCGAAGTCTTCAAATCAAAGTCTCGGTTATCAACCGTAGGTATAAGGATGGGAGAACGGTATCCATATGCCGTAGGAATGGCATAATCTTTGAGAACCCTTCTAACTTGGGGCAAGGGTGGAAGGTTATCTTGGTTTCGTTGATCTTGGTTTCGTTGATGAGGAGGTGGTGGAGGAGGAGGAAGTCTATTTTCCATGATGTGAGTTGTGGTTTCTTGATTTCCCGGTGTGGTTCCTTTGTCCTTAGTTGTCTTACTCCTTGTAAGATAAGGGTTAGCGAGTTCTCTTATCGGTTGGTTCAAGTCTCTATCCACAATTTGAGTAAGCTTCTTTGTCTTTGGTGGCATAAAAAAATGAACCTACCAGGGGAAGACAATTAAGACAAGTAAGAATAGCGAATATGCTCAAGAATCGCAAGTAACAAAGTAAATAAAGTAAACATGGAATAGTCGGAGTACTAAATGATTTTCCTAGGGATAATCTAGCTATTGCTCCCCGGCAACGGCGCCATTTTGATGTTGTAAAATTAAGGCAATTCGATTAGTCAAAAACAATTTGTATTTTAACCGGTAAGACCGGTGTCGAACACAAGGGAGCAAACGGATTATACGCTAGGTCTATCAATTTCTAACTCGGCTATTCCTCCAAATTCAATGTTGAGAAAGGTTATCAATGATGAAAACAAGTAATGAAATGCTTTAAGGGGAATTAATTCAATTTAAGCGAGTTTTGAGGGGTTAATCCCCTCCTTGGCAATTTTCCAATGATCATGTATACAAGAATTTAATCATTTAAGAGTTGATAGGTTTAAAACCTAGCTTAGGCAAAAATTAGACAAACTATCATGCAAGTCTAATCTTAGTCAAGCCTTCTTATGTAGAATCTCACTAATTAAAGATATTGATTCACTATATAGCACCTATTTTCACAAATGCTATATGCATAAAGTCTTGGTTAGCCTCTCACCCATGCGTTTACTCTCATAAATGCTTGATAAGTTCACTTTTACTATATCCAAACCATCACTAAGCTCTCTCAATACTTAGATCATAGTTCTAGCATAAATATGTAACTTAGGCATTTTATCAAACACTTAGCAACATGTCAAAAGTGAAGAGCATAGTAAAATGAAATCAACTTCATAGATTGCATGTGAATGTGTATACAATGATCATTGAGTACCAAGGAGGATCATAAGACCCTCAAAACACAAAGGGGACTACTCACACATCATGTAAGACAACATGATGTGAGTAGGGTTTCTAATAAAATCTAAGAGAAGAGAAGAGGAATAGAGTAGGATGATTAGTCCTAATGAACTCCCTTGATCTTCAATCCTCCTTGATTAGATGATGATGGATCCCTTGATTGAGCTCACTTTTCCTTGTCCTTTTCCCCAAAGAAGCCCAGATGCTAGGTCAAACTTACCACTTTCTATTTATAGGCTCGCTGAAAATCCGGAACTGTAGCAGTCCCATTCGACCGACTGGCGTTGTGCTTGTGGCCCAGTCGACCGACTGGAGGAAGAAACGGCTGTTGAGAGGCAATTTCCCAGTCGACCGACTGAAGAATCCAGTCGACCGACTGTGGAAACGAAGATTTTTGGCCCTCCTGAAGCCTTCCCCAGTCGACCGACTGGCACACAGGGGAGGCACCCAGTCGACCGACTGAGGTCACGCGGTCTGCATGCTCTTGATGGAGTACTCGCCAGTCGACCAACTGAAGGGTCCAGTCGACCGACTGTGGAAACACAATTTGCAGGACCTCCTGAGGCACTCGTCAGTCGACCGACTGGAGCAGGGGAGCTTCCCAGTCGACCGACTGAGGACCATTTCTGCTCACTTTTTGCTCTAGTCGTCGATTTTCTCCGAGTTTCCTTATATTGGTTTTTGACACTGAGACATCTAGTGTTGTACCTGAAACGCACGAAAAGGGGATCAAATGACATCAAATGATCGTCGGAAATGAACTGAAACTATAGTGAAAACGGGTATTAACGAGTCGAAAACTCGACTCATCAAATTTCGGACACTATCCGAATCAGGCAAGTAAGTCTAGTTGAGAACTTGAGATATAACCTGCTAAGTGTGTCTCAACTGTGCCAATATGGTAAAAATCAAGTTATATTTAATGTTGATGATTGTCTTGTGAGATGTAATGAGACAGGGAAGACAGTTCTTAAAGGAATTCGTGTGAACGAAATCTACACCGTTGATCCAGATTTCGTCCCTGAAGAAGAACTGTGTCTAGCAAGTGTTGCAGAAGTTTCCATCTTATGGCACCAAAGGTTTGGGCATGCAAGTATGAGGCTGCTACACAAACTCCATCAGAACGAATTGGTAGTAGGCTTACCCAAGGTGGAAAGCGCATCTGATCAGGTATGCAGTGCCTGCGTCACGGGAAAGCCATCATTTCCATCTCAGCAAACCGTGAGCACTTCTGTACCACTGGATATGGTCCACATGGACCTGTGTGGTCCAGTCAATGTCGTCAACTGTGGAGGTAACATGTACATTTTAGTCATAGTCGATGACTATTCCAGGTATACATGGACTATTTTCCTGGTTTCCAAAGATCAAACATACAGTGAATTTGAAGCATGGCTGAATTTGATGGAAAATAAGTTAGATCGTAAATTGACCTCTATTCCTACTGACAACGGAACTGAGTTCCAGAATGCGCAGTTTCTTTCGTTTTGCAGGAACAAAGGAATTGATCACAATTTTTCCGCCCAACGGACACCACAGCAGAACGGTGTCGTGGAACGAAAGAACAGAACCTTAGAGGATATGTCACGGACAATGCTGATTGCTAGTGGAGTTCCAAAAGGCTTCTGGGCAGAAGCAGTGCACGCTGCGGACTACATCCTAAATAGAGCATCGCTTCGATCCATGATAGGAAAAACTCCATATGAACTGTATATGGAAGAAAACCTAATATTTCTCATTTGAAGGTATTTGGTTGCAGGTGTTTTGTCCACAACAATGGCAAGGAGAGCTTGGGAAAGTTTGATGCCCGGAGTGACGAAGGAGTGTTCGTTGGGTACTCTAGCCATAGCAAAGCCTACAAAGTCCACAACTTGATATTAGAGAAAGTTGAGGAAAGCGTGCATGTGAGATTCGATGAGACGGTGATAGCTGGTCACCTAATAAAAGACACCTCAACTGCTACCATGCTGGATGCTGGAGAACTCCAGTTCATGGATAGATCAGATCCTGACTAGGATCCACCACAGACACCTAATGCTGATGCACCTCCTATGGATGTCCATTTCGTAGACGATGCACCACCAGATGACCAAGTGGAGGATGCTGAGATAGTTGATCCAGAAGGTGGTCAAATCCATAATGACCCTGAAGTTGAAGTCAACGATGAGATTCCTGGTGAGGTAGCAATAGGAGGTGATCCCACCCCTGCAAATCCTGAGGGGGAACCTAGAACAACCAAGCATGGATGAGTGGTTCAACCACCAGCTAGACTGAGAGACTACCATTGCTACACTTCTCGGGAAAAGATAGATCTTAATTGTTTATGTCAATTCTGTGGATTTGCCTCCTTTGTTTCTCTTACAGAACCAAAGATTATAGCAGAAGCGCTCAAGGACCCAGAATGGGTCAATGCCATGCAAGAGGAGCTGCACCAATTTGAGAGGAATAAAGTATGGCGTCTGGTTCCTAGACCCAAGGACAAGAACGTGATTGGAACAAAATGGGTCTTCCGGAACAAGCTGGACGATAAGGGAATAGTCGTAAGGAACAAAGCCCGTCTGGTGGTCAAAGGATACAACCAGCAGGAAGGAATAGACTACGACGAGACGTTTACTCCCGTTGCAAGGTTAGAAGTAATTAGACTGTTAATAGCTTACTCAACTTACCATGGTTTTACCTTGCAACAGATGGACGTCAAGACGGCATTCCAGAATGGAGTCTTGAAGGAAGAAGTATATGTGAGCCAAACTCTAGGATTCGAGGATAGAGATTATCCAAACCATGTGTATGCCTTGGACAACGCATTGTACGGATTGAAGCAAGCACCCCGCGCATGGTACGAGAGACTGTCCCTGTTTCTTCTGTCACATGGATACGTCAAAGGGGAGGTAGACAAGACTCTCTTCCTCCTGAAGGAAGGCAATGACACTCTAGTGGTTCAGGTATATGTTGATGATATTATCTTTGGTTCAACTAACCCTAGACTTGTCAAAAAAATTCACAGATTTGATGTCAAGCGAATTTGAGATGAGTATGGTGGGAGAATTGAAGTATTTTCTAGGACTTCAAGTAGCACAAGGAGAAGATGGAACTCGGATCCATCAGCAGAAATACGTGAGAGAAATCCTAAAGAAATTTGGGATGGAGTCCGCCAAAACGTGTGCTACACATATGTCAACCAATGACTCCCTAGAAAAGGATGAGTCCTCCCCACAAGTGGATCCGGCTCTCTACAGGGGGATGATAGGTTCACTCTTGTATCTCACGGCTATTAGACCTGACATTTTATTCAGTGTTTGTCTATGTGCTAGATTTCAGGCAGACCCTAGAGAGACACATGTTAAATCTGTCAAGAGGATTTTGAGGTACCTGAAGGGGACGGACGATCTGGGCCTATTTTATCCGAAGGGAGGAGACTTGTGTCTGATGGCCTACACAGATGCCGACTATGCAGGCTGCAAGACAGACAGGAAGTCCACGTCGGGGATGGCACAATTCCTTGGACCATGCCTGATCTCATGGGGATCCAAGAAGCAGTCTTCCATCGCCTTATCCACCGCAGAGGCTGAGTATATTGCAGCTACCGCTTGCTGCGCACAACTGCTATGGATTAAATAACAGCTAAGTGATTATGGTGTTTCTATTAATTGTGCTTCCATTCTATGTGATAACACCAGTGCTATCAATATATCTAAAAATCCAGTACAGTTTTCACGAACTAAGCACATAGAGATTGGATATCACTTCCTACGTGACTGTGTAGAGAAAGGCATTATAGCTATGGAATATTGCAGAACCGAGGAGCAGATTACAGACATCTTTACGAAAGCATTACACAGTGAACCCTACGAGAAGCTAAGGCTTGAACTAGGTATGACTTCCCTTACATAGTCTGTATTTCATGTTAAATTTCCTCGATGATTGGCTAGATTAGTTTGCATGATAAGCTACCATGTGTGGAGTTGTTGCGTATGTAGTTGATGACTGTGGGAAAGTTGTTCTATGAAGTCACCACTGCATGCATGTTAAATGAAATTACTAGCTAGCAAATATCATGAGCATGACACATAATTCTTTATAGCCCAAAAGAGACTTCCTAATTTGAACCCTCAATACAAGCCGAGGAAGTACTCTAAAACTAACCCTAGCCTATTATGTGTGGAGATTAAATGTTTAGCCCATTGATGTTAAAATTATTTTCTTGGTTTTCTCCACACTACATGAAATTGCTTTGTCATGATTTGGTGAATTTTTATTCTTGAATGTGTGGTGTTTTATTGTACCATTTGGGTAAACCTAGCGCACCACACCCAAACCTTGTGAAAACCATGAGACAAAATCGGGGTTAACTCAGCATTGGTTCAGACTGGTTCAATCAGATGGATTGTGGCTGGTTCAATCAGATGGAGGGTTAGTAAGTGCCGTTTGGAGGGTTAGTGGCTGCCAGCAAGAAAAGAAGTTAAAGGTGACACTTGATGGCGATTAGAATGACCCGTATGGAGAAAAGCAAAAGCTGTGTCTACAGCACAGTTGTCATCACTGCGTCGCTTCGGACATGATGGCTGATGGTCTATATGGCGTGGAAAAATAGCAAGGTCTCAATATTTGAACAATCAGAAGCAATTAGGGTTTTAAATACCCGCAGATGGCCATGTGGCAGAAAACTGTGGAGTGAATTCAAAATTTGGGAGTTGCACGTGGCGGTTTAACTATTGCCTAATTTTGGTTTTGGAAGGAGAATTAAATGTGCAGTTTCTTTTGGAAGTTGAAAATTAAATCTTGCGAGATTCGAGGATGCCGATTGAATTTCAGAAATTGAAAAATAAATTTCTAGGGTTTCTCACAGTATAAAGAAGAGAAGCAAAGGCGGAATCTTGGCATCTATCAGTCAGAAGTTGACTGGGTGAAGGACTTGAGGAGCAAAGTTGCTATTCTTGAGACATTGCCAGCTCTGCCGAAGGGAGCTGAGGATTCTGTAGATGTGAATCAGGGGCACTGAATTCAGATCAAGGAGGAGCTGAAGGAGCTGAATAGTCAAATGATATTTGTGGCCATTGAGGTAGTTGACTAGTTGAAGACCGTGTTCCGCAGTTAACTCTGGATCTGTCTCATGGTTGCCCCCTCCTTGTTTTCCCCACCTTATCTGCTCCATGTTTTTTATGATTTTTCTTTCGATGTCATGCTCTGTGTTCTGCTTGGTAGTCGTTAAATTTTCAGTATGCTGTGTGTGTTCCCTCTGGGGCACTTTTGCTCGTTGTGAATGAAGTATGCAGTTTGTTTCCATTGCATGGATGTCTTCACTTGCATTCTTTTTGTTGATGCCAAAAGGGGGAAGATAACATGAGTGCATTACTTGAGGGGGAAGTTGTTACTGAAAATCAAACTGGATGTCCATCAAAGGGGGAATTGTTAAGCGACCGTAGATTTGTCTGCTGAATCTGTCTGCCTAACTTAAATTGAATGAATATCTATCTGATGGAATTGTGATAGTTGAGAAATACATGTCATGGATTTCTTGTCTTTTGAAGAAGTGTTTGTCATCATCAAAAAGGAGGAATTTATTGGAACCCTTTGGTTTTAATGATTACAACCACTTAACTAATGTGATGTCCAAGTGTGCAGAAATCCATTAATTGAACTGCATGTGAAGATCCGTGAAGATAGGAAAAAAGATATCGAATAAAGACATCAAAGATTCGTGAAGATATCAAATTGAGATTCATGGATGAATGCAGATTGATGGCAGACATGAATGCAGATTGATTGCTGATTGAAGAAAATATTGATGGCAGATATGAATGCAAATATTGATTACCAATTAAAGACAATATCTATTGGAGACATAATTGGAAAGCATTGAAGATAGAAATCAATCCATGAATATCTGCAGGCCAGATATGGAAAGCACGAATTAATGAGGAAGACCATTAAGGAAAGAATTCAATCCGAATATGGACCAATTAGGAAGATATCCATCAGGATTGGAAAGACGATTGGGCTGATTCATTGGGCTCGGACTACGAGGTCCGCTTAAACCCTATATAAGGAAGTAGGGATCACCGAAGAAGAGTTCGGCGTTTTTGGAGAAACAGGAGCTATTCCATTCGACAAACGAAGATAGCTGAGATCGTACGCACGACGGTACAAGGTTCGAAGCTGATTACTCTGTCGGATTGAGTAGAGATCATCAAATAGAATCTGATAGATCTAGTTTGTAAACCCTACAAGTATATCGAAATAAAGAGTAATCAGATTCGCAAATCTTTTCAGAGAAATCTAAAAGGTAGTGGTTTTCACCTTATCATTATTGTGATAAGGTTTCCACTCTACATTCGTGTGCAATTTATCTTCAGTTGTTTTACTTTCCTGCAAAATTATTTCCGCTGCTGTCTGACCATCAGACGGAAAAGTACTTCACAACTTCCGTCTGACAGACTGCTAACACTAACGATCCAACACGGTTGTGATCGTGGAGGTGAATTCAACTCAAATGAATTTGAGCAACTATGTGATGAGAATGGCATAAAAAGACAGTTGACAAATGCGTACACTCCTCAACAAAATAGAGTAGCCGAACGCAAGAATAGATCAACTCTTAACATGGTTCGTGCTATGCTATCTGAAAACAAAATGCCAAAAACTTTTTGGGCTGAAGCTGTGAGATGGAGCAATTATTTATTAAATAGGTGTCCAGCCGCTGCACTCAAAGATGTAACCCCAGAGGAGGCATGAACAGGAGTTGAACCATATGTGGCTCATCTTCGCGTATTTGGATGCATAGCATACGCTCATGTTCCTAAATAGAAAAGAATAAAACTTGATGATAGAAGTACCGAGTGTGTTTGTTTGGGGTTCAGTGAAGAATCAAAAGGCTACATATTATATGATCCTCAAGCAAAGAAGATTTTGGTGAGCAGAGATATTATTTTTAATGAGAATTATAAATATTATGATTGGAGTAAGACTCGCACCAAGGAGATGGCAATGAATCTGGAATGGAATGACGAAGATGAGAATGGAGGAAAAGATCAAGCAGTGCAAGAGGAGCCCGCCAATGTCGTCATTGATCAAGCAGTGCAAGAGGAGGTTGATGATACTAATGTTGCAGTCGCTAACCGTGATGTAGGAGAAAGTTTAGAGCATGGGAGGCCCAAAAGAAATGTCAGACCCTCCAAGGTATCAGGAGGATTTTGTTACTGAAGAAGTTGAAGCATCGACTTACAATATGGTGTTGTAAGCCATAGATGATCCTGTGCATTTTGAAGATGCTATTAAAAAGGAGCACTGGTTGAAAGCTATGAAGGCTGAAATTGCTGCTATAGAGAAAAATAATACATGGAGTCTTATCAAGCGACCTGCAGGAGCAAAGATAGTTGGGGTAAAATGGATTTATAAAACAAAACTTGATGCAAATGGAAGGCTGGAGAAGTACAAAGCTAGGCTAGTGGCGAAAGGATATTCTCAGAGGCATGGAGTTGAATATTTATAGGTATATGCACCTGTATAGCACAGATAGAAACAGTGAGAACTATCATTGCTTTAGCTGCTCAACGAAGCTGGTGCATTTTTCAATTGGATGTGAAATCGGCGTTTCTTCATGGAGAATTAGAGGATGACTTATATGTGGAGCAACCAAAGGGTTTTGAAGTTGCTGGCTCAGATGGTAAAGTGTATAAGTTGCACAAAGGGTTTAGCAAAATTGATTCATATTTTATGAATGAAGGTTTTGAGAGGTGTCCAAACGAGCAAACTTTATTCACCAACTGGACTGATGCAGGTAAATTACTTATTGTGAGTGTCTATGTGGATGATCTGATTTTTACTAGTGATTGTGAAGACATGCTGAATGAATTTAAAGCCTCAATGATGAAGACATTTGAGATGACTGATCTGGGGAAAATGTCATACTTTCTTGGAATAGAGGTTGTTCAGAAGGCAACAGGGAACTTCATATGTCAAAAGAAATATGCTATCGATGTTTTAAAACACTTTGGTATGATGAACTTGTAGAATTTCATACTGCGATCATCATCTGAGAGGGATCGAAAATTGAGATGGAGATCGCCGGAGCAAGATTTCAACTAACCTAATTTTTATTTGTTTTTGATAAATGTTACAAATGAGCTGGAACGACTGAAATACCAGAAAAAGATTCCAAAACTACACACCACAGCCCTAACTAACCACTAATTACAAAAGAGCCCAGAGGTCACCCGATCGGACACCCGATCGGTCACACGATCGTTCACCCGATCGGTCACACGATCGTTCACCCGACCGGTCTGTCCCACACCCGATCGGTCACTCGAGTTCTCCTGTTCCTCAACACCCCCCCTCAAGCGCAACGTGTGAAGAGTATTAAGAACGTTGAGCTTGCCAGATAGAAGTTGAAGCCGATCTGCAGAGAGAGCTTTCGTGAGAAGATCCGCAGGCTGATCTGAGGTTGGAATGAACTGAGGACTGATGAGGCCGGAACTGAGGTGTTGTCTAACAACATGGCAATCCAGCTCGACATGTTTAGTGCGCTCATGATAAACCGGGTTGCGGGCTATGTGCATCGCAGCATGATTATCACAATGAAGAGGCACTGGAGTGGAGATCTGCACCTGAAGATCAGCCAAGAGACGCACAAGCCAGGCAATCTCACAACAAGCATGCGCCATGGACCTGTATTCAGCCTCAGCAGAGGACCTGGAGATGACAGCTTGCTTCTTCGATTTCCATGAAATGAGAGCACCTCCCAGAGTCATAGCATAACCAGTAATGGACTTTCTAGTTAAAGGACATGCTCCCCAGTCAGCATCACAAAAGGCTGATAGATGAAGAGGCTGATTACTGGGATAAAACAGTCCTTGAGCTGGTGCAAGTTTGAGATATCTGAGAACTTTATGAGCAGCTGTAAGATGTTCTTCTGTGGGCTGATGCATAAATTGACTCAGAATATGAACTGAATAACCAATGTCAGGTCTGGTATTAGTGAGGTAAATCAACTGGCCTACCAATCTTCTATATGGACCAGGATCACTGAGCAGAGGAGCAGTTGAGAGGCCCAATTTATGCTGAGTATTCATAGGGATGGAGGAAGGCTTGCAGGCCAGCAGCCCTGCCTCAGTCAAGAGTTCCAAAACATACTTCCTTTGATTTAGGAAGAGGCCTTCATCAGATCTTGCAACTTCAAAACCAAGAAAGTATCTCAGTTGTCCCAGGTCTTTGATCCTGAATAGGTCATGAATGAAAGTCTTCACGGCCTGAATATGAGTGGTAGAAGTACCAGTAAGAATCACATCATCCACATAGACTAAAAGAGCCAAAAAGACACCTTCCTTGGAGTATGTGAAAAGAGAGTGATCATTTTGGCTTTGGGTGAAACCAAAAGAAATTAAGGAATCACTAAATCTGGAATACCATTGTCTTGGAGCCTGTTTCAGACCATAAAGACTTTTGAGAAGTTTGCATACCTTTCCTTGAGCTTTCTCAGCTTTAAAATAACCAGGGGGAAGAGCCATATATACCTCTTCATCAAGATGCCCATGAAGAAAGGCATTATCCACATCCAGTTGGAACAAAGGCCAATTCCTAGCAACTGCTACTGCAAGAAAGGTTCTAACTGTATTCATCTTGACTACAGGAGCAAAGGTTTCATGATAATCTAGACCTTCTAGTTGAGTGAATCCTCTAGCAACCAGCCTTGCCTTGTATCTTTGAATTGTGCCATCAGAATTCCTCTTAATCCTGTAAATCCACTTTGAGCCAATTGAATTCTTGCCAGGAGGTAAATCAGTGATTTCCCAAGTGTTGTTTCTATGAAGAGCCTGCAACTCAGCCTCCATAGCTTGATTCCACTTTGGGTCCTTACAAGCCTTTGAATAGCAAGTAGGTTCCTCATCAGACAGGACTTGTAAGACATAGTGTTGCAAATGAGATGAGCACCCAGAATAATCTACAAACTTGTGAATGGGATAAGGAGTAGATGTAGTTTTGAGAGTGTTGCAGACATAATCCCTTAAGAGCCTAGAATTAGGCACGGGTACCCTTGTAGATCTTCTGAGAGGTTGCTCTTGAGTGGGAGCTTCATAAAGCTGACAATCTGCTACATTTGTGTCAGCAGGATTTGTAACATTTGTGTCAGCAGGAATTGGAACATGTTGGGAGATATTTTCAACTGAATGATCATCACTGGTTGAACACTGAGGCAAAGGAACAGCATCAGGTAAATGAACAGTAGCCTGAGTATCAGAAGCATCACCAGACTTAGGATGCCTATCTTCAACACAAGGAAATACAGTTTCAACAAATTTGACATCCCTAGAAACATATGAAATATTATGCTGAAGATCAAACAGTTTGTACCCCTTCTGATTATAAGCATATCCTGTAAAGACACATGGAATAGCCCTGGTATCAAACTTTGATTTTCCTGGAGCAATGTTAGTCATATAGCATAAACAGCCAAAAGCTTTCATATGCCCATACTCAGGCTTCCTCTTGAATAAGACCTCAAAAGGTGTAAGACCCTTCAAGACTGAAGAAGGTAATCTGTTGATGATGTAAGTGGCAGTTAAAACACATTCACCCCATAGAAAATCAGGCACTTGAGACTGAAATTTGAGAGATCTAGCAACTTCAAGCAAATGTCTGTGCTTTCTTTCCACTATGCCATTCTGCTGAGGAGTATAAGTGCATGAGGTTTGTTGCACACACCCCTGAGATTGAAGAAAACTGACCACCTTGTGACTAAGAAATTCAGCACCATTATCAGTCCTAACAGTCTTGATTGAGCATCCAAATTGAGTTTGAATCATCAAATAAAAACTGATAAGATGATCAGCAGCCTCACTCTTATGTGTCATCAGATAAGTCCAGGTTACTCTAGACAGATCCTCAACAATGGTTAAGAAAAACCTTGCACCAGAAATGGTTGGTTCCTTATAAGGACCCCAAATATCCACATGTATGAGTTCAAAAAGATGCTGAGTACTAGTAGTACTAATAGGAAATGAGAGCCTTGTCTGTTTGGCTTGAGGACAAATATGACAAATCATATTAGACTGATTACAACTAAAATCAGGAACACAATGTTTTAGAGTGCTGGAAAGCTTATTGTAAGGGACATGACCCAATCTATAATGCCAGAGAACAGCAGTCTGAGCCTCCTTTTCAACAGAAAGACAACCTCCATGCATAACAGGCTTGAAATGATACAGTCCTTCAATCAACTCACCAGTCCCTTGCAAAGTCTGACTTACAAGGTCCTGTATACAACAGCCAGCCTTAGTAAACTGAACTGATAATTGAGACTCTTCCACCAGTTTGGCCACAGAAATTAAATTGTATCTGATATGAGGAACCAGCAAAACACTAGATAAAGTGATGGCATCGCTTAAAACACAGGTGCCAGTATGAGTGACCATAACTCTTTTCCCATTAGGCATAAGCACACTATAGGGTGTTTTAAGACTAACCAAATTAGTCAACAGATGAGAATGAGGTGTGATATGGTCTGTAGCACCACTATCAATGACCCAAGTATCCTTATCCACCTTAACAGAAGAGAGACAAGTGATACCTGCCATGTGATCAGAATTCTGAGGTCCATGATCACCCAGGAACTGCATTAGCTTATTGAGTTGATCCTGAGTCATCTTCAATGAGCTTATTTGGACTGGAGCTGCTTCTGTAGAAGTGGAATTGTCCTTGGAGTCATTGCCTGCATTGGAACCTTCAGAAACAACAGTATTAGCACTACCTCTATTGCCTTTAGAAGTAGAGTTAGTGGACTTATTGTTTGTGAACTTGTAGCCTGGAGGATAGCCATGAAGCCTGTAACAAGTCTCCCTTGAGTGGCCTTGCATCTTGCAAAAGGTACAGAACAAAGACTTCCTGTTACCACCAGACACAGACCTACCAGACTGCCTGGTACCACCAGAAGACTGAGATTGCTGAGAGTCACCACTGGACTGAGAGGCATGAGGCTGACCAACATATAAAGCTGACATTTCAGGAAGAACAGACCTCTTAGATTTGCGCTGGCTTTCATCTTGAACCAACTGCTTGTAACATTCTTTGAGATTGGGAGAAGGCTTCATCTGCAAGATATTGGATCTGGAAGTGGCATAGACCTCATTGAGACCCATCAGAAACTTCATCCTTCTATCCCTCAGTTTCCTCTCAGTGGAGCACTTTCTAGCCTGGCATCTAGACCCAAGCTCACAAGCAACCTCCACAGTTAAAGCATCTTCATCACCCCAGAGTTGTATGAGTTTATTGTAGTATTGAGCAATAGACTTATCCTCTTGCAATAGAGCAGCAATCTCCTGTTGAATGGAGAATATAGTGAAATCATTGGAGCCAGCAAATCGTTCCTCTAAGTCCTCCCAGGCACTCATACAATCACTGGAATGAATCAGGGAACAGCCTATCTCTGGTGAAACCGAATTGATTATCCAAGATAGCACAACATTATTACATTTGTCCCAACGCGCACCTTGATATGAATCAGTCGGTCTTGGAAACTCACCACGCACAAAACCTAATTTCATCTTTATTCCCAAAGCCATCTCCATAGACTTTCTCCAGTTGAGATAGTTTTGATCTCCAAGCAAGGGTTGCGTAACTAAAGACACAGCTACATTTTCATTACTATTTACAAACAGGGGATCATCAGCCACATGAGTCACAGGCAAAGTCGCGGACGACGAAGCAGCCATAGTCGAGTTCGCAGTGGCAGAATTAGAGCTATTAGCAGCCATAACACTCACAAAAGCAACGATCGCAACAAACGACGAAGCAAATCAAACGATCGCAAGCAAACGATCGCAAATCAAACAAACGGAGACAAACGATCGCAACAAAGAACGATCGCAGCACAGCAGAAGAACGTAAACAAGATCGAAATCATACCAGAAGCTCTGATACCATGTAGAATTTCATACTGCGATCATCATCTGAGAGGGATCGAAAATTGAGATGGAGATCGCCGGAGCAAGATTTCAACTAACCTAATTTTTATTTGTTTTTGATAAATGTTACAAATGAGCTGGAACGACTGAAATACCAGAAAAAGATTCCAAAACTACACACCACAGCCCTAACTAACCACTAATTACAAAAGAGCCCAGAGGTCACCCGATCGGACACCCGATCGGTCACACGATCGTTCACCCGATCGGTCACACGATCGTTCACCCGACCGGTCTGTCCCACACCCGATCGGTCACTCGAGTTCTCCTGTTCCTCAACAGAACTTTCAAACTGTGAAGACCCCAATGGTGCAAGGAAATAAGCTTACCAAAGATGGAGATGGAGTTGCTGTTGATGAGACGTATTATAAGCAAATTATAGGAAGTCTTATGTACCTCACATCTATGCGGCCGGATATTATGTTCAGTGTGAGTTTAGTTTGTAGGTTTATGAGTAAACCTACATATGCAGGCAACTAAAAGGAATTTTGAGGTATCTTAAAGGTACACTTGACTATGGAATTATGTACAAGAGAAGAAGTGACGGCCTTATTGGATTCACAGACAGTGACTATGCTGGGGATCTTGATGATCGCAAAAGTACTTCGGGTTATGTTTTTCTATAGGGTGATGGAGCAATTTCTTGGATGTCAAAAAAGCAATCTATTGTCACATTATCCACTACGGAAGCTGAATTTGTGGCAGTCAAGCAGTGTGGCTTAGAAGAGTGACAGAAGAATTGGGATATGTTCATGAGGAAGGCACTGTTGTTTATTGTGACAACCGTTCGACAA
Organism: Rhodiola kirilowii; assembly: GCA_033675215.1. Lineage (NCBI taxonomy): Eukaryota > Viridiplantae > Streptophyta > Magnoliopsida > Saxifragales > Crassulaceae > Rhodiola > Rhodiola kirilowii. The sequence continues at coordinate 6,550,515 of CM066194.1, forward strand.
TTAAATTGTCTAAAAATCCAGTCATGCACGGGCGTAGCAAGCATATAGATGTTCGTTTTCATTTCTTACGAGAGCTGGTTCAGAATGGAACAATTCAGCTGAAGTTATGTGAATCTAAGGAACAGATTGCAGATGTGTTAACCAAGCCATTACAGATCCAAACCTTTACAAGACTTCCGGAGCACCTCGGAGTTCAAAAATCAGAATTTTAAGCTAATTGTGCTGCTACAATTTAGCTTAAGGGAGGGTTTGTTAGGATAAGGCAGTTAAGATGTTTTGAATTCAAAAAGCAGTGGAGTCAGTTTTCCCTTAATTTACGCGTTTTCACTTTCTTGTAAACCTTTTAATGTCTGCATTTTAGTATCAATGAAATAAGTCGTTTGCTAATTCATTCTTGACAAATATACTATATATCAATTTAGGGAATATATTAACGAAAATAAGTATGTTTTGTTTTGTCACAACTACGGCGTTTTTAATTTGCTGTTTTTGACTTGAATGCATCCAATATGAATCCATACATGTCCTGAGTAGTCAAAACTCTTGTACCTTATTTATCAAAAAAAAACTCGTGTACCTTCATTTCGTTCAAATTCTAAAATTTTATTACCAAATAAGCACCGCAAAAACAACTTGTAAAGTCGACAGAGTCCATTCTAACTGGGCTGGGCCTCACTCTTCTGAAACTCTAAAACCAACTCCGGATCAACATTCTCATCAGGCTCCCACGTGGCATCATCCATATCTGTCCATTTCACCAGATACTCAATCCTCCCTTCCTCCCCATCCCTCTTCTCCAAGATTTTCTCCGCTATGGCGTATTCCAGTCCTTCTTCGTAGTCCCGCACCAATCCAGCGTCGATCAAACCCTTCTTAACCCACTCGCAATCTCCACCGTCCTTCCATTTCACCAAATACTCAATCTTATCGTCAAATCCTCTCCTCTCGATAATCTCATGCACCTCCGCGTACTCGAATATTGCATCTTCCAAAACTTTTATCACTCTCTCCAAACCCAACCGCCGCGCGAAGCTCACCGGGTTCCCCTTCGGCGTCGCTGCCAGAATCTCCTTCGCCAGATCCAACGGCGTCCTGCCTCTCTCATCCGCCACCTCCGGATCCGCGCCAAAGTCGATCAAAAGCTTGGCGATCTCGGGTTTGACGTATCCGGCCGCCATGTGGAGCGCGGCGAGGCCGCCAGTCGCGTCCTTGTGGTCCAAATCGGCACCGGCTTCGGCAAGGAGTTTCACTGCTGGTTCGGACCCGAGGCCGGTGACGAAGTGAAGAGCAGAGCGACCAGCTTCATCGATGGCGTCGACGTCGCGGTTGTCGTCTGGGGAGGAGAGGAGTCGGGCGAGGGCTTCCGGGTCGGGTTTTTTTAGCTGCGGTCCACCAAGCGGTATCGTATTCAGCGACGAGGTCTTTAGAGATGAAATTGGATGGAACCCAGGTTGGTGAATGGTCGTCTTTCCACTCGATTAAATATTCCATTCCTAAATTGTTGGGGAGGGCTCGGCTGCCGATGATGCGGTTGACTTCGCCGTAAGACTCATCTTGGTCGTAGTCGTCGAAGGTATTGGAGGGTTCATATGCTTGCTGCTGTTGGGGGTCTTGGAGAACGGAGCGGAGGGTGAGATGTGGGTGTGGATTGGGTCGGGCGGGACGGAGGCGGGTGGATAAGGTGAAGGGGTGGGAGAGTTTGGTGGGGTTGGGATGGAGTTTGAGGCGGGAGATGGTGTAGGAGTTGAGGAAGAGGGCTGCTTCCATGGCTGACCGAGCAGTGATAATGGTGGTGGTTCATGGAGTGTGAGCGGATTGGTTTTGTTTGGGATACGACAATTGGAGGAGATAAGGAATCATATCCATATCGATTATTTGTTCATTTTCATTTTGTTGGTCCATCACAACGTACATTTTGAGTTTTAAACACAGTCTCAGTCTTATTTTTTGAGCTAAATGTAAATGGTACTTAAAATTTTTAAACTGAAAACTAAAAATTAGTGAAATTTTTGTTGGAAGAGAACATGCGGGTAAAAGCTCAATGAATTTTGTCAGTATTTTCGGTTGAACTCTTCAATTAGCAACGATGTGAAACTGTTGCGCACGTTAAGAATCATCTAACAACTGCAAGGTGACTGGATCAGAAAAAGAAAAAAAAAACAACAACTGCAAAGTGATACGTAGGGCTAGGGGTGGGCAAAAATCGCTCCGCATGTAAAAATCGTCCGCTCCGCACCGCAAAAGCGTGTTTAGTTAACCGCACCGCTTTTGGAAAAAACCGATTTGTCAAAAACCGTACCGCAACCAAATGAAGCGGTGCGGAAACGGTTCTTTATCTTAAACAATCCGGTTTAAACCGCACAGCACCGCATATATAATTAATTATTAAATAATTAAATAATCTAATAATTAAATAATTAAATAATCAAAATTAATACGTTTAAAAAACAAATCATATAATTTCAGGCCCAACCCCATGCTCAAAACACAAAATTTAATTAAATTTTGGTTGGCTCTTATGTTTAGGGTTTGATTTATACATGTTTTTATCATTTGAATGTTTCAGCATTGTTTATAACATCCGATTTTAATGTTTGAAGCTTTGTTGTTGTAGGTAAACAAGTCAAATAATTGTAGCAGAAGCAACTATAAGTTTTAAACTTTTGTAATGCGGTTTTTAAACCAAACCGCACCGCACCACATATGTGGTGCGGTGCATATTTGGGTTTTACTTTTGTAATGCGGTTTGCGGTTTGAAAAATTTCCAAACCAGATTATGCGGTGCGGTTGCGGGTTTACCCTTAAACCGCACCAACCCGCACCGCCCACCCCTACTTAGGGCGGGCGTTCGTGACATTTAATGGGCCATTGGACAATTTTTTTTTGGTTTTCTGAAAATAAAAAATTGTTATATATATAGATACATTTTTTATGATATTTTTTATTTTAATAAATGAGGTCGCAAAGCACAAAAAAAATTGCAAGTTGATTTTTGGTTCACATTATAAACGACAAATTATGATACACTTCTTACGAATTATGCAATGTATTTATTCAAACGAATTATAGGTCACTTCACCAAACTATGACATTTTGGGATACGACAATTGAAGGAGATAAGGAATCATATCCATGTCGATTATTTGTTCATTTTCATTTTGTTGTTCCATCACAACTCAGTTTTAACAGGCTCAGTCTTATTTTTTGAGCTAAATGGTACAACTTAAAAATTTTAAACTAAAAACCAAAAATTAGTGAAATTTTTGTTGGAAGAGAACAAAACTTGAATGTTAGCTAAATGGTATGAACTCGTTTACAAATTATTGTCCAAACTATCTGGAATTCAAATGGTAGTCAATTTCCAAGTTTCGGATCTAATTGAAATTATGAATTTTACAATTGACATCAAATTAGAATTCTTTTCATATAAATTATGTATTTGGCTCAATTTAAATATATTTTTGGTCTAGATTTATTTGGTCCAGTACAAATCGTAAAATCTTTGATATTATTTACAATAGTATCAATTTATATAGATTTCGGACAATAATGAAATTGTTTGAAAAATATTTTATAATATAAGTTTACAAGTCAGAATTATGGTACATTCACCCTCAACCCATATTTTACATGATTTGAACCATGAAAGGTCTCCCAAAAGTTAACCGATGGTCAAACTTTTCACAAAAATCTGTTATGTGTCATATTAGATCCAAGACCCTTGGGTGCTTCAATCAATTTTTTGTAGCTAGGGTCAGTGACAGAGATGTTGATGCTGAGTCTGAGAAAGATTTATATGAACGGTAACACTTTTTGTTCCGCTTCCGTTTAGTATAAACCTACGTGCATCGGCTTCATAACATATGGCATACTGTATAATCCAAAACACGCTAACTGCTGCCCAATCTAATTAATACTCGAAATAGTTTAAATGCATCAAGCTAGTCTGAATAAAGTTTCCACAAATATTTGACAAGCAAACATTAAGTAAAGAATTAAACAAGAATCAATATCTCAACAAGTGATCAATGCCAAATCTATATGTTACCTAAAAAATAAGAAACAAAGATCAATCGAGTTATCTTTTGTTGTCTAGTTTTTTTGTTACCTAAAAAATATATATGTTACCTAAAAAATAATAGTTTGTTGTCTAGTTTTTTTGTGGAACAACGCTACCAATGCTAGAAGACACTAGGTAGGCTGGCCGGAGGTGTGCATGCCGAGACGTGCAGGCGGGGTTGGCATAACTCCTTTAGATCATATTAAAACTGCTTAACAATATAGGTTGGCATGGTGCTGCATGGAACTTGGGTCTATTTGGGGACATTACGTTCGATCTACATATCGTGAAAATCAGCAAGGCTCTCATATTTGGAATGCGATTCGTAGGAATCTCCCGGTCCTCCGAAGTCAGGCAACTTGGGAAATCGGACATGGTACTATTTCAATTCAAGATTTTTGCTGGATTTTTAATGTTATTCCACCTGCCACTTTATCACAGGCGCTCTTGCGAGACGCCCTACATGATCAAGCCATGCTACAGCGCTTGGAGGTCCTCCTGCCGCCTCACGGAAAAGAGTTGCTTAACCGGATAAGTCTCAATGATTCTCCCGATAAGCTTATCTGGCTTGGGAACACTACCGGTGACTTCAGCGCCAAGGATCTTCGTAGGAAACTCACTACCCCATCTCGTCTTGATAATGTTCTTGCTCGGATTTGGCACCCTTGGCTTCCTCCAAAGATCAGCACAATCATATGGCGGTTGCGCCATAATGCTATAGCTACGGATGACAGAGTACAATCTTGTGGGATTCATATTGTCTCCAAATGCCGATGTTGTCCTTTTCCAGCCAGGGAGTCGAGTGCTCATCTTTTTGTGCATAGTCATTCAGCGGATGAGGTTTGGAAGTTGGGAAAACACATTTTTACCTTCAAGTTTCGCGCACAATGCATCAGCTGTGGTCCTACTGGTTCGGCGGCCCGATCAAAACCTTCATAGATGCTCGACGCTTAACTTAAGCCTGCTGCGGCTTGTGGGAGATTTGGAAAAAAAACGGAATCATCTCTTTCATGAAACAACCACATATCAGCCTATCCCTCGCATCTACAATTGGCTTGTTAGTCTTGCTCCTCTTATCAAGCATCCCCACAGGTCATCCATGGTGCATAACTCAATGCTTGTGGCGCTGCGGGTCAAACAACCTTACACCCCTAAGGTTGCATGGAACACCTGGTGTCCCTTCCCAGATGGTCTTACTCTCTCTGCAGCTTGGAGGACAGACAATGACGGTCCTCAAAGCGCTTTCGTGCTACGGTAGCCGAATGGAGCTACTCTTTGGTTGGATCGTTTTCCCTTCTGTCAACATACTCAAGGATCTTTGCACAACATTTTCAAGAGCTCATCAGCATGGTTTTGCAGTACAAGCGGTGCAGTCTGATGACTCGGGGATCACCAAAGTAAAAAAAATTCTAATCTCGGTCATCAACGAACTCGCGCGGCCATCTTCCTTAATAATATCGCCCTTCATCGCATCTGCGAAGCTGCTAACCAGCCGACCATTCATCTAGCCCAGGTTTCGGACACCGTCTTCTATAATGGTAGACATCTGCCTCATCGTCGTCTGGCCTTTGCTGGCGACCGTCTCTCCCTACCATCCCCTTGCCCCGGTTGTTGCCCTCCTTGCTAAGGCGCCTTTCTCATCTCCCTTTTAAAAGATGCCTTGTTTTTTCTATCGCCCTTTAGGGCGTATTCTTGTTCAGGCTCCGGCTCCCTTTTGTTTTAGCCATGATGCAGTCTATTTGCATCCATCTAATAAATTCTAATTTAATTAAAAAAAATTGAGTTATCTTTAAACTGATAAATGCCTCTAATTATATCAATATAGATTGCAATAATATACTCATTCTTCTTTGAATCATGGTATCTTGTTCTAATAATTTGATCTATATTGTTTCCATGACTTCTAATCTATAAATCATATAAAACCGTTGGTTAACAATCAGAATTGTAAAAAATCGAATCACCACACACTACACTGACTAGGACTTTACATAATCAAGACCGAAATATAATTAATGTGATTCATCCGTAAACAATGATATACCAGATTGACTAGAAAAACTACCTAATCAGAACTACATTATCCTTCTAGCTTTAATTGTTTGACTGAGCCTATTTCAAAACCAAAACCCAAAACAAAAGGGGAAAAAGTAAACTAGAGCATAAGGGTTTGAGATTCAAACATGTCAACATACTGATTTATAAATCAAAGAACGGAACAACACTTACATTGCCAACCTAATTGATGAGGATTTGTAAGCTTTTCGATCTGTCTTTGAAGATAGAAATTCGTCGATTCTCGGCGAGAATGGAGCAGCAAAGACGGAGAATGAGACGAATCGTGAAAGTCGGCGAGGATGGAGCACCAGTGATGAAGATTCAGATTCGTCGATTCTCGGCGAAGATGGTGCAGCAGGGACGGAAAAACCCTATCCGTTTGGTTTGTCGAACCGAAAAATATATTTAGATCGAACCAATTCATAATTTAATTTGTGGTTTGATGTCAATTGTAATATTCACAATTTCAATTAGGTCCAAAATATGAAAATTGACTGCCATTTGAAAATTTAGATAGTTTGGACAAGGATTTGTAAAAGGGTGATAGTTCATATCACCCTTTTGTACTTTTCTCTAGATAAATCTCATGTGCCCCATAATTTTAATAGCCATACCCGTGTTAATAAAGTAGTAAATTCGTCTGACCTGATTCTATAGTCGATTGTCGACTTCAGTTCTTCGCAGGAACAACGTAGTGGAACTTCCAATTTCTTAATACCATCTTAACCCAGTAAATATTTGTGAGAGAATAATATTGAGATCGGTACGTGAAACTGGGGACCACTACTCATCTTATAGCAGTGTACATAACTGTTGTAAGGTTTCATAATTACGAATTCTTCCCCTCAAAAGAAGTGTAATTATGAACTAGTATCTACACATATATTAAGAGGAGTGCTCAATTGAGAACTCCTTATCTTTTCGAGAACTTGAGACCCCAATCTTCACCATCTAAAATGCAAGATGCATTTTGGTGGTGACACATCTCCATGCATTTTTCGAGAACTCCTTCGGTTTGAAGCTCGATTCACACATCATGACAACTTCAAAAAATCAAAGACAAAAGAAAAACAATTAGTAAGCAGACCAACAAAAATTGATTTAAGCAATTTTAAAAAATCAACACAGTGGAAAATCAAACCAAGGCTCATACCAATTTGTAAATCCAGTTCTGGTTCAGTTAAGCAAGAACTTAAACATTTAGTCCAATTGTGTCAAGAATTAGGTCAGATTCAATTTATAAATTTAAATTGAACTCAAATCGACTAGTACTGAAAGTAAAGACACCGTGATTTATGAAGTTCAGGGAGAAGCCCTTACTCCTCGGCCTAGGCAGGAAGCCTAGAGATACCAATTCACTAATAATAAGCATCATCGTCTCACAAACACAGCAATAACAGAAAAAGACTAGAGAAGGATGAGAGGCTTTAGCTCCTCTCAAAGCCCCTGAACATAGCAGCAAAACTACTCTTCGGCAGGCCTGGTCCAAGATCCCTAGGTCCTGAGGCAACATGCACGGCCCTGAGGTTATAGGACAAGGAACTGATAATTACTCCCACCGTCCCATTATGTTTGTCCAATTTTCTTTTTGGGCGTCCCCTAAAATTTGCCAACTTTCCATTTATATATAAAACAATAATCAAATCAATCATCTCTTTCCTACCAAAGAAATTTATTTTTATTAAAAAAATTGTACTTTCAATTATAAATATCTAATAATTTGTGTGTGGGACCCACCTTCACATACACTTTCCTCTAGGCCTCAGCATTTGGTCGTGGGCCAAAATAAGCCTCAGGGCGGCCCTAACCCGACCCTAGCCCTAACCCGTCCCTAGCCCGACGCAAGCCCTATTATGGCCCGATCTGAAGGGCTTAGGGTCGGGATAGGGTTCGATTATTAGGCCCGGCCCGAAATACGAGCCGATTTAAAATTGCATATTCATTGATCTAATGACATTCTTGACATAAAAAGAATGTGTTTTTTCAAATCTATCAAATCACACACGTCCAAACTAGTAGCATTTACGTTGAAAGAGTTATTTGTCAATTAATAAGTCGACCATTTAGGGCCGAAATTATCCCGAGCCCGGCCCTAGCCCGAAAATCCCTATGAAAAGAAGGGCCGATAACGACTTTAGGGCTGATGAATTTTCTCATGGCCCGGCCCGGCTCGACCCTAATGTGCAAAGGGCTAGGGTTCACCTAAAGCCCTACTCGGCCCGACCCTTTGCCGACCCCTACTTTCCTCCTCTTTCTTCCCTATTCTCCCTCTCTCATTGTCCTTTATTTACTTTTCTTAATTCCCGTGCAAACTGTATTTTGGACAAACAAACCGGGACACGGAGGGAGTATGAATCATTATTAATAATTTCTTAAATAAGCTGTTTATGTAGCTTGTTCGTTTTAGCTTCTCTGTCCAACTTTGGCTTCGAAAGTGTTGGAGCTTTTGGCCAAGTTGGGAGCTGGTTTCGGTGCCGTGGAGCAGCCCTGCTGTTTTCATGCGCTGGATGGATGTTTACGGAAAGGCTGCTTGGATTGGGATGTTAATGCTAGCGAACGGCTTGCTAGATAAGCGACAACGGTGGAGTTTTCCTGATTCAGACAGGATGATTTGTCATTATCTTCCTTATTGTTTGTTGGAGATTTTAGGTTTATACTATGTAACACATGTATAAAACCTTGTAAGAGTGTTGTTTGAATGAAATGAATCATTTACAACTCTTGTTCATCTGTGTTTTGTGCCAGTCGGAAATTCATGCGAGCGCACAGATTCATGCGAGCGCACAAAACCATGCGAACGCATGAGAATCTTGTGCGTCGGGTCTGTCTTGTGCGAACGCACAAGGAGAACCATGCGAGCGCACAGAGTCATGCGAGCGCACAGATTCATGCGAACGCATGAGAATCTTGTGCGTCGGGTTTGGCTTGTGCGAACGCACAAGGTGACAGTTCAGAGCAGTTTATGTCAGTTTTTGGCAGTTTAATGGCGGTTCTTGGCTTTGTTCTGAAGGTCATTGGACGGAAAAAATACAGAGAAACAAAAAAGGAAAACCCCCAGAAAAGCTAGAGCTTTTGATCTCCATCAATTGGTTTGTTCGATTTTGTTTCGAAAGATCAATACACCAATTTCGCTATCCAATACAAGGGGACTGTTGTCTTATCCCTATTTGTTGATTTCGTAATCCCTACTCGGTTGAAATAACAAATCAGGAAAGCGAAGGAACTTCGTGATTCAACGTCATCCAAAGTTTTCATCATTTGAAGCATCAAGAGATAACCAGGCATCCTACAATCTGATTTGTTATTTTCAAGTGATGTTTGATGCTTCAATGAGGAAGATGACCACGAGTTTTGATTTATGTATTTGAGAGATGCAAAATTGAAAACTCAGATGATGAAGTTGGACAGAAACTGCAACAATTCTTCAGTAGTTTGTCTATTTGACTTGAAGAATGCTTCACTACATTGATGGCTGTCGTGTTTTCAATGGATGCGGAAAGTAGGATACGGCTTCAGTGAGGATTGAATCGTTTTGCTTTGGTCAAGAACGGCAGCGATTGTAAAGGCTTCGCAGTGGTGTTGGAATGTTTCGGAGTTGAGGAGAAGATTCACTTTGGAACAATTAAGGTTTTCAGTTCGTTGGGACTGAATCGGTTTTCCGTGAAAGTCACAAAATTGATTTTGGGTCCTGCAAGCGTGAATCTCAGTTTGTCACAATTGGGTTTCCAAAAATCGTTTTGGATTGGTTTTGGTCTTTTACTTTGGTTTCCGAGATGCGGTAATCATGGACTCAGATGACAGATGTCGATTTTGGAAAATCGGAAATCCAAAGAAGTGATGGTTGTTGAAGAACAGAAGGCGTGATGGTGCTTCATTCGTGTTCCTACCGGGTGACGGTCCTTCTCGGATTGGTGAAGTGATTTGAAGACAAGGGTTTGCCGGGTGTGTCAAGCCATGTTCCAGAGGTTTTGTAGTGGCATGATTTGAATATCACAACTGAAGCTTGTGATGTTGGGCATTCCAAATGGTTTACTGGCGGTGATGAGATTATTTTGAGGAGTTGCATAATTTTGTTTTTGGATCGTTTGTGGTGGTACTCTGAGGCTTTGGATTTGGAGACTCTCCAAGATCAGTGCCTTGTCATGAAGTATGATCGAGAACTGAGGCATCAGTTTGATGATTTCAATGTGGAAAGTGCATTGCTAAGGACCGCAAGCCTCAAAGCTAAGTTTCGTAAAATACAAGCTATTTCTAGCGAGTCAAAAATCAGGTTTCATCGTTTCAATTTTCAAATCATTATTTGATAAATCTGAAATTGTGGAACATGCAATGATGTAACATGATATGTGAATTCATAGTAATAGGTCGGATTGATGATGATATGCATGGTTTCTGAAGCATGTGTGGATTGACATTGTTAGTAAGTGTTTTGATGAAACCAATGTATATATGCTTAAGGCTGACACCTTAAATGTATGATTTGTGGAGCATGATTTGCTAGAAAATTTATATTCAGTGAGCTTGTAATGAATTGTGTGTATGAGAACTTTAGGCTGATACCATGATGAAAAGTTTCAAAGAACATGTGTTGCAATGGTTTTCAACCAGAATAAATCAGATGGATTTTCTAATGTATAAACTCCAGTCAATGTGTTTGTAAGTGTACCGTGTTGGTAAAACTTGATTGATGGAGATTATGTTTTGAAATAATCAAGGATTATGTGATTATTTTCGGGTTTTCTGGTTTGAAATGTTTGTAGTGTTCATGGTGATGTTGAACACTGATGTTCTGATAGTAGCCTGTAAAAAGTTGTTAGTAAAGCATGTATAAGTTTACTAGTGGAAATCTGGTTTGATTATAATTTATCGTATTGTGACTTGCATGTTAGTAGACTATTTGTATTTGCATAACTCTATGTTTCGCATGTCACATGATTAATGTTTGCATGTATTGTTGCATATATAATGTGTGTTACTCACCAAATTGAAGCTCATCGACAAAGAAATTTGTCAAGATTGTGTGATGTTTTATTCACACAATGGATTCTCCTTAATGGAGAAGGATATTGATATCTTCTAAGTGGAGAAGAGAATTCAATATAAATGATGCTTCAAGGCAAATTTGGTGGTTAAAGGCAAGTTAGGGTCTGTTTGATTGAACTTAAATTTATGTTATGTTAATTTAATTTATGTTAATTTATGTTAATTTGTGTTAATTTATGTTATGTTATGTTAATTTATGTTAATTTGTGTTAATTTATGTTATGTTAATTTATTTTAATTTATTAAAGTTTATACCAACCTAACATTACATCATCATGATCATCATGTCATCATCACCATCATCACCATCATCATCATGTCATCACCATCATCACCATCATCATGTCACCACCATCATCACATCATCATCATGTCAACATCTTGTAACCATCATCATCATGTCAACATCTTGTAACCATCATCATCATGTCACCATCATCATCAAGTCACCATCATCACATCATCATCATGTCACCATCGTCATCATCATCATGTCATCACCATCAACATCAACATCATCATCATGGCATCATCATCATCATCATCTTGTAATCATCATCATGTCACCATCGTCATCATCATCATCATAGTACTGTTCATCATATTACTATTCATCATCATCATCTCACTATCATCATCATATTACTGTTCATCATATTACTATTCACCATCATCATCATCATGTCATCATCATCATCCTAAAATGGGGGAGGATTGTTGGAGATTTTAGGTTTATACTATGTAACACATGTATAAAACCTTGTAAGAGTGTTATTTGAATGAAATGAATCATTTACAACTCTTGTTCATTTGTGTTTTGTGCCAGTCGGAAATTCATGCGAGCGCACAGATTCATGCGAGCGCACAGAACCATGCGAACGCATGAGAATCTTGTGCGTCGGGTTTGGCTTGTGCGAACGCACAAGGAGAACCATGCGAGCGCACAGATTCATGCGAGCGCACAGATCCATGCGAACGCATGAGAATCTTGTGCGTCGGGTTTGGCTTGTGCGAACGCACAAGTAGGACCGTGCGAACGCACAAGGTGACAGTTCAGAGCAGTTTGTGTCCGTTTTTGGCAGTTTAATGGCGGTTCTTGACTTTGTTCTGAAGGTCATTGGACGAAAAAAAACACAGAGAAACAAAAAAGGAAAAACCCCAAAAAGCTAGAGCTTTTGATCTCCATCAATTGTTTTGTTCGATTTTGTTTCGAAAGATCACTACACCAATTTCGCTATCCAATACAAGGGGACTGTTGTCTTATCCCTATTTGTTGATTTCGTAATCCCTACCCGGTTGAAATAACAAATCAGGAAAGCGAAGGAACTTCGTGATTAAACATCATCCAAGATTTTCATCATTTGAAGCATCAAGAGACAACCGGGCGTCCTACATTATTGTTGTCCAATTATTAGTTCTTCCCGTTTTAGCCGTGTATTGGCTTGTATTGCCCTATCGGAAAAAAAATCATTTGCCGACATTAGTTGAGTTTAGATCGCCTATATAGATTTGCTCAAACATCATCGTATCTTGTTGACATGGCTAAAGTCTACTATTAGTAATTGCGTCGGCCATTGGAATGTTGTATTTAATCATATACGCCATGAAAATTGAAATGCAAGGTGGACTGAGAGTTCGAGAGAGATAAGATTATCGTGATTCCAGCGCACACTTGTATCCTTGTTCACTCATCACTACACGCAAACGACGCCGTGCTCAAAGCATGTAGACCCGCACCACAACCCATTCCTTCAATTCCCATCCCTGTCTTCTTCCCGTTCTCTTACGTCAACGGTCAACAAACCACGACACGACACACAAGCCGGGTCCCACGATCCTCTCTGACTATTAATACAATAATACCCACTCAAATCCTACTAACACTAATCGAATTCGTCAACACAATGGCGTTCGGAAAAACTCTCATCATCCTAGTCGTCGCCGCAGTGTCTCTGCTCTTCATCCATGCGGCCGACGCGCAGCTGGGAGCGATGACGGAGATCGAGGACGTGGAACACAACAAGGAAGTGCAGGATCTGGGGAAGTACTCGGTCGACGAGTACAACAAGAAGCTAGGAGGCGGCGCAGCGTCGAAGAACATGTTGCTGGCTTTCGTTGAAGTGGTGGCGGCGGAGAAGCAGATCGTGTCGGGGACCAAATACTATCTGAAGATCGCGGCCACGGAGAAGGGTGTCAAGAAGATGTTTGAGTCTCAGGTTGTGGTCAAGCCTTGGATGAAGAAGGCGCCGAAGACTATGTTGGGATTCCGTCGCTACACCGGGAACTGATAATCGTTTTGTGGTTTGGAATCCGTCGGTCAGTCGGTTGGTTTGTGTGCAAGTTTACTTATTAATGTTGTTTGAAGAGACGAAGTTTATGGACCTGTAGTGCTATTTTGTAATAATAATCTGAATAAATTGATGATGAGTGATACTTGGAGGACTCAATCATAAATTAATCAGTTCATGGTTCGTTCATTTGTTGATGGGTTCTGTCGAGATCGCACGGGCTAAATTCAGCCCAATAACACTTTCAGTACTTACATTCAAAATAAAATTGATTATCATACATTGGGAGGGACCTTCGGGTTAAGTTATTCTCTCTCTAAGTTTAAACCTCCAATAGAAGAGAGCTCAAGTCAGCCACTGAAGGGGTCGGCTGTTGTTTACAATCTCAATCTTTTTCTCAGTTCTCGTTTTCGATTGCATCGGCCATTGCTAGCAGGAGTTTGAAGCACACAGGAGACATGGAACAGGATGCGGATGCATTGGTTTGGTTATGAAGCTTGGTGGGGAGTGTTGTTTAACGGTGAGCAAGGATGAAGCATATAAAGCGGGGAGTAAGTTCAAATGGGCTCTGGTTATGAAAGTGATGATGGACAAGAAGGTAAAAGATAAGCTGCTCTGGGATATGTTGAGGGACGTCTGTGTTTTAGCGGGGAAAGTATCCTTTGTCAAGCTGTCGGATAAGGTCTTCGTGGCTAACTTTCAGTCGAAGGAAGATCAGGAGAAGGTATTGGAGGGCGGACCGTGGACGTACATGGGGAAGGTGATTGTCATGAAGCGCTGGAAGCCAGGAATAGCCCCGGATAACTTTCGTCACAACACGGTTCAGATGTGGGTTCAGCTGCACAACTTGCCAATGGAAGCCAGAGATCAGGACATTGCTGTTAAGCTAGCAGGGATCGCTGGGAAGGTAGTTCCAAAAGGAAAGTCCAAAAAAACAACTGGAGGAGGAGGGAAGAAGCAGCTTTCTAAGATTCAGGATTGAATTTGATGTGCGGAGTTCAGTCAAGGCGGGAGCATACTATAATGTTGAAGGGCAGTGTCCAATCTGGATTCCGTTTAAATATGAACGCTTGCCCAACATATGCTTTAACTGTGGGTTAATGACACATGAGACGAAAGAGTGCACTGCTGGTAGGATTACAAGGGAGAAGCCTTTAAGCCCTGCATTAAGAGCAGAGTATCAAATGAGGAAGACTCAGAAGGTAGCTATTAGAGATGCAGAGGATTGGGAAAACTCATCGGATAAGGAAGTGGATGAAGGAGTTGTGGTGGCGCGTGGGAGTTCACAAAAGGGAGACCATATTTGGGAGACTGTGAAAGCTGGGAAGGGCTTGAGAAGATTTGCAGTATCATCAGAGAAGGGAAAAGAGGATGACATGCTTTGGGACTCTCAATACGAGGGAATGGAAACAGAGAAGAGCTGTAGCAGACGAGTTGACCAAGAATTAGATGTTGAGATGAATGTGGAAACTTTGAAAAGTCTGGCACAAACGCCAGAGTCAGAAAAAGATGATGAATTGCTTAAAGAAAATCAGGAAGCAGCGTTGGTTGCAGAAGGAGCCGTTGAAGATTTGGGCAATACAGACAAACTTTATAGGATGCAAAAGAAGCCAGCGTCTGATGTTTCTCATTCAGGCCCAAAAGCAGCCCAGTTCCAGAACGCTGGGCCTGTTATTGTTCTGAATGTAAATAAAGAAGGTTTGTGTTGGGTAGAGTGTTCTGCTGAATCGAAAGAAGCTAAGGTGAAGAGGTGCAGGGAAGGAAAGACACAGCTGAGAGCGAAGACTGATGGAAAACGGCAAAGAAAAGGAAATTATGGAGATCCGATGGATGGTAAGTTGGTGGCAGAGTTGGCTTATGGTGGTGACAAGTTGTTGGAGGTCCCGATTTTCACGAACTATCGAGAGGTGGAGTCTGCGGCGCAGCTCCGCCTGGCGAAATGTTAGTCCTGTGCTGGAACTGCCGAGGTATGGGGAACCCTCGGACAGTTCGGGCTCTCAAAGATGCGATTTGCACGCATCGTCCCCAGGTTGTTTGTTTGATAGAAACAAAGCTCAAGGTCTGCAAGTGGGAGTGGCTTAGGGTGAAGCTGGGATTCAGGAGTTGCTTTGCTGTGGTGAGAGTTGGATTATCTGGAGGCCTAGCAATCTTATGGAGCGAAGATGTGATCCTAACAGTCAAGAATTATTCGAGGATGCATATAGACGCAGTTTGTGAATTGGAGCACCCGTTCAGACTCACATTGTTCTATGGAAATCCAGATGTTGGAAAAAGAAAGGAGAGCTGGGAGCTGCTTCGGAAATTAAGTAGGTTGACCATCGGACCGTGGGTGGTATTGGGGGATTTTAATGAAGTACTCAGTGAAAGGGAAGTCCAAGGGAGGAGCACGAGAAGTAGCTGGCAGATTAACGCATTCAGGAATGCTCTCCAAGATTGCCGACTGATGGATTTGGGCTTCAAAGGTAAACCATTTACATTTTCAAATAGAAGACAAGGTGCCTTAGAAACCAAAGCTAGACTTGACAGGATTTTGGCTAATAGAGAGTGGGTGGAGGTAGCAACTGATTATCAGGTTAAGGATTTATTGGCCATTTACTCAGATCACTGTCCCATTCTTCTTAGTACGGATAGCGTGCTGGAAGCTAAAGCGGAAAGGAGTGTTAGATTCGAACCCATGTGGCTGAGGCATAGCGAGTTCATGAATACGGTGCGGGATAGCTGGGAGAAGGCAGGAGCAAGTGGTAGTTCTTTTAAGGAGAAGTTAAGGCAGTGCTCTATTAGACTGGATGGATGGAACAGGAGGGAGTTTGGAAATGTCAAAAAGCGAATAGGTGCTCTTAAGGCTAAACTGAGCGCTGTCAGTGAGCTCCCCAGAAGTCAGCAAAGCAATGACGTAGAGAAGGCACTAACGGAAGAGTTGGACGAGTGGTTGATAAGGGAAGAGATGATATGGAGGCAACGATCGAGAGTGGAATGGCTAAAACAAGGAGATAAAAATACTAAATTCTTCCACGCTAGAGCTACACAGAGGAAGAAGAAAAACCATATTTCGAAGCTAATGGATCAAAGGGGTGAGTTTGTGGAATCAAGAGAGCAGATGAATGAAGTAGTAGTAGAATATTTCAAGTCAATCTTCAGATCATCGCTGGAAGATACAGGAGTTGACTGGGGGTCGAAACTCAGTAATGTTAAGCCTATTGTCACGGAGGAAATGAACATAAACTTATTGAGGGAGTTCAACGAAGCTGAAGTGAGGCAAGCCTTATTCCAAATGTGTCCTACGAAGGCCCCAGGCCCAGATGGTTTTTCAGCACTGTTCTACCATAAATGCTGGAGCATTGTCAAAGCAGATGTAGTCAAAGTTGCGATGCGGTGCCTCAATGATAACAGTCTGGATTCAGATTTGAATAATACTGATATTGTCCTAATTCCAAAGTGCAAGGATGCCAACAAGATGGAGGATTTTCGGCCGATAAGCCTGTGCAATGTAATAATGAAGATTGTGACCAAAGCGATGGTCAACAGGCTACAAAGCGTCCTGAGCGAGGTAATTTCTTTAAATCAAAGTGCATTTGTGAAGGGAAGATTAATTACCGATAATATTCTGCTTGCGCAAGAGTTAAATCATTATATTAAGAGTAGACAGAATACTACAAGAGGGTATGCATCACTTAAAATCGATATGAGTAAGGCATATGACAGATTGGAGTGGATTTTTATTGAGCAAATGTTGTTGAAGCTGGGGTTTGATAGGAATTGGGTGGAAAAAGTGATGATATGTATTACCACTGTCTCTTATAGAGTTAAGGTGAATGGTTGGTATACCAATACCATTTTTCCTAAGAGGGGTTTGAGACAAGGAGATCCACTCTCGCCGTACATATTTATTTTATGCTCCGAGTGGTTGAGTTTGGAAATTGAGGCAAGGTGTAGAGAGGGGTGACATGCCGTCGTCGTACCTGCAAATCTAAATTTATAATTTCCTTGACCTGAACTGTGGGTTAGTACAGTGGCAAGCAAGGGTCGAACCCAAGGGAGCTAGATTAGTTACTACTTTGTTCTCAAAGAGAGAAAAACAAGAAACTAAGGTGAGAGCAAAGGTTAGTGAAATAATTGTAAATCACAAAAATTGCAAGGTTGTAAATGTCAGAGAGAAATATTCAGATTAGGGTTTGATTGTGACTTGTTTTATCATCAACTTCTAATATTCTAATTCAATGTTTTAAGTGTGGTTGTCCCGACAAAGGTGACTTCCCAAGTAACCCGACAAAGGTTTTACTCCACGACCTAATTCCCCTAGGTTTAATTAACCCGACAAAGGTGTTAATTGCCCTAGTCGTACTACCTATCCAAACGACAAAGTATTAGATAGATAATTAATATAGAAATATGCGCAACTAGGTTTCACGACAAAGTATACGTCTAGTCTAGCAATATTTCATAGAATTCATGCACGAGAATTAGTAAAACATAGAATATAGCATTAAGAACCAAGTCTCAAAAACATAGTCACAATATATTAAACCCTAATCCGAACGTAGAGTTTAGTTACACATGATCATGAGAAACGATGCAAATAATAAAAGGATGGAAAACACTTCACAAAACCGAGTCTGGGGCTTGGACGAGTGTGGAGGAGCTTCGGCCGTGAGCTGGTGGTGCAAGGAGGAGATGGGCGGCTGGAATTAGGGCACACGGCTGAAGTGAGGAGGAGAGCACACGGCTGAATTGTGTATTGTGGGATGATTGATGACTTGCGTTGCTCCTCTATATATATAGGGTAGGATGGGCCTTGGACTCCCCTAAAAAATCGATCGAGTTGGAAAGATTTCCAAATCTCGTTCCTTACTTGATCTTTAAGCTATCTTCTTGCTTGGAGAAGACGCAATCTAGAAGCTTCTGGAATCCTCTAAGCCGCCTCAATAAGCCGCCTGGAAGGAGATGTTCGGAAGGATGCTCGAACAGCCGGTCGGCTGGTATTGGAGTTTCCGCACGGACGCCTCCTGATTTTCCCTCCCGCGGACGTCTCTTGCATTACTGACATTTATTCAGACGTCCGCGCACCCTTATTGTTGAGCCCTCCGCGGAATGAGCTGTTGAAAACTTCAAAGTGCTTCGATCTTCATTTCTTTCCGCGCCAAACTTCGTCAAATGCTGATAAGCCGGTCCATAATTCCTTGTGATGTTTTAGGCTTCAAAAGCCGCCTTTTGAGTGCGATTCCTCCTAGAGCTTCCAAATCACCTGAAACACGAAACAATACTAAAAAGTAACTGTTCGTATAATAAAGTGCAGGAATTGGTGGGAATTAATGACTCGATGAGTCGTATAAATACGGCTCATCAAGGGGCTAGTTAGAGGTTTCAATATTTGCAGAAGAGCTCTTAGATCACTCACTTATTTTTTGCGGACGATTGCATGATTTACCTAAAGGCCACTGAAGGGGATTTCTTGGAGATGAAAGATATTTTGGATAGATATGAAAGAGTTTCAGGACAGAGAATAAACTTTACAAAGTCAGAGGTTTTGTTCTCGCCTATTGTAAGCCCAGAGCAAAAGGAATACTTGGCTAATATTCTTGGAGTGGTGACAGTGCAGAATCACAGTAAGTATTTAGGGCTCCCCCTAGCTATGGGACAGAGGAAGTCGGATATTTTCAAGTTTATAATAGACAAAGTATGGAGCAGAGTTAACGGGTGGAAGGAAAAGCTGTTGTCCATCGCAGGCAAGGAGGTATTAATAAAATCAGTATTGCTGGCTACTCCCTTATATTCCATGTCCTGTTTTAGATTGCCTGACAACGTATTGAACAAGCTGGCCAGTGCTGTTTACAAATTTTGGTGGGCAAAGTCGGGCGCTGACAGAGGTATACATTGGGTAAGAAAGGAGGTTTTGGAGGAGGAGAAAGGAAATGGTGGCCTCGGTTTCAAAAATTTTAAGTTGATGAATGAAGCACTTATTGCAAAGCAAGCCTGGAGGATTGTTTCGAGGCCTGAGTTGTTGGTGAGTAGAGTTTTTAAGGCAAGGTACTTTCCAAACTCTGATTTCTTGAATGCAAGGCCGGGTGCCAGGCCCTCGTTTGTGTGGCGCAGTATTTGTAAAGTGCAGTATATTATCAAAGAAGGCTTGGAATGGACTGATGGAGGTTTGGTGCCAATTTGGAAAAAATCCAGCTCAGGAATATACACTACCAAGACAGGGTATGAGGTAGCTAAACTGGTGAATAACTTAGACCTGGGCCAACCTTCCGACTGCAGGAAAATGAAGCAATTCTGGAGAAGGTTGTGGAGATTGTCTGTGCCTAACAAAATCAAACTTCTATGTTGGAGGCTATATCACAATAGCTGGCCGGTGGCTATGAACCTAGTGAAGAGAGGGTGTGCTACATAGTTGGGTTGCAAAATATGCAGATATGGTCAGGAGTCAGTGCAACATATTATATTAGACTGCTGGTGGTTGAAAGCATTATGGAGATATGTAAATGTTCAGTTCAGCACGGAAGAAGGTCAGTGTACTAGAATGGAGGACTGGCTGTGGTTATGCTTGATGACTAGAGAAAACCAGGAGGCAGTAAGGCTATGCGGGGGAGTTTGGACCATTTGGAACCACCGAAATAAGGTATGGCATGGGAAGGAGGCAGAGGACCCTCAAAGAGCAGGACTTAGGCTCCTGGCATTCATCAAATTCTGGAGTGTGAGAGAGCCGCTGCTGAGCCCCAGCTGCCTCTGTGATCCCAGCAGGTGGTCTCCTCCTAAGCCAGACTCTATAAAAATCAACTGTGATGGCTCATGGATGCCTCATTTGAATAGGATGGGTATTGGAATCCTTATCAGAGACTGGAATGGCAGCGTGTTGGGAGCCTATGCAGACTGGATGGATAAGGAAGGAAATGAGGTTGAAGCTGAAGGCAGGGCTTTATGGATGGCAATGGAGATTACTAGCAGCATGCGCATTGACAAGGCTATTTTCGAGTTGGATTCCATGCAAGTCATTGCTGGAGTGCTGTGCGGCAACAATTGGAAGAGTATTTGGGGAGACAAGTGTTGCAAACTGTTTGCGGACAATCAAGGCTGGGAGTTATCTCACACTTGGCGAGAGGCTAACAATGGAGCAGACACACTAGCAAAGATGGCGTGCAGGGAGAAGTGGAGATGGACAAATAGAAAAGCTATCCCTATATGTCTTAGTGCCTGCTGTAGTGTTGAAGCAAAGTTGTAGAGTGTAGAGTGCCCTAGTTTTGGCAGTTTGTAGTCTGTGCTCTTCTCCTTGAGTTTGTTTTTTGTATCCTCAATCAAAAAAAACAAAAAAAATTTATTGAGAAAAAACGATTTATTCATATGCAATTTGTCACTTACGTACCTTATTCAATTATGGGTTAAGTGCTGGTGAGAAGTGACATTAAGGTGAGAAATAAGAATTTATCTAATCCCTGCAAAATGAAACCAATTCCTTCCCAAGGTACAATGTGATAATGATGACTCAAAACAAACATAATAAGTAAATAAACTGAAATGTAAAAGAAATACAAACCGTGCGGGGTTGCCTCCCTGCGAGCGCCTTTGTTTAACGTCGTTGGCTCGACAGTACCTCCTCTAAGTGTCAGGAGGCTCGGCAAGGTCAATCTCCTCAGTGGTGGTGTCGATCTCTCCCTGGTAGTGATTAACTCTCTGTCCATTGACCTTGAACCGATGTCCATCTTTCGGGTTCTCCAACTCCAGTGCCCCGTGATTGTAAACATGAGCGATCGTGTAAGGTCCTGTCCACCTGGACCTCAACTTCACGGGCATGAGTCGTAACCGTGATGAGAACAAGAGCACCTTCTGTCCGACTTCAAATGAGCGCCTGAGTATAAATTTGTCGTGGTAGAGCTAGGTCCGCGCCTTGTAATCTGTTTGGCTCTCATAAGCCTCGAGGCGCAGCTCCTCAAGCTCACATAACTGCAATTTCCTGTCTAACCCGGCTGCCTGTAAGTCTGGATTGCACTTCTTCAGTGCCCAATATGCTTTGTGCTCTAGCTCGACTGGTAAGTGGCACGCCTTTCCATAGACCAACCGAAAAGGCAAGGTGCCGATCGGGGTCTTGTAAGCTGTCATGTATGCCCATAGTGCCTCATCTAGCCGCTGGCTCCAGTCCTTCCTGGTCGGTCCTACCATCTTCTCCAGAATTCCCTTAATTTCGCGGTTGGAGATCTCCGCTTGCCCATTCGTCTGGGGTGATATGCTGTGGAAGTCCGGTGGTGAACATGGTAGTGCTGCAGTGTGGATGCCATCATTCGGTTACAGAAGTGTGTCCCCTGATCACTGATAATGGCCTTAGGTACTCCGTACCTGCAAAAGATGTTAGTGCGCAAAAAGTCTACGACGGTTTTAGCATCATCACACCTAGTGGCCTTGGCCTCTACCCACTTGGACACATAGTCAACTGCAACTAAGATGTAAGAAAATCCACATGAAGGAGGAAAATGACCCATAAAATCTATCCCCCAAATGTCAAACACATCATTCACTAGTATGGGGACCTGTGGCATCTACTGTCTGGCCGAAATATTACCTACTCTCTGGCATCTATCACATCTCTTACAATGATCGTAGGCATCTCTAAAAACATGCGGCCAAAATAAACCACTATCTAAAATCTTCCTAGCTGTCCTCCTAGGGCCGAAATGGCCACCACACTCTAACTCATGGCAAAAACTGATAACTGAAGCAATCTCATCATCGGGGATGCACCGTCTAAGAATCTGATCTACACCTATTTTCCACAAGTACGGATCATCCCACACATAGTATTTAGCATCATGCTTCAGTTTCAAACACTGTGCCCTAGAATATGAGGGCGGGAACTTACCTCCGACCAGGTAGTTCACTAGAGGAGCGAACCATGGCATCTTACCCGAAATAGCATACAAGTGCTCATCTGGAAATGTCTCGGTAATCTGCCCGGCATCCTCCTCTCTGACAAGACGGCTCAAGTGGTCGGCCACTGTGTTCTCTATGCCCTTCTTGTCCCTGATCTCCACGTCAAACTCCTGTAGGAACAGGATCCACCTAATGAGCCTTGGTTTTGCCTCCTTCTTCGTC
Source organism: Rhodiola kirilowii (assembly GCA_033675215.1). Taxonomy (NCBI): domain Eukaryota; kingdom Viridiplantae; phylum Streptophyta; class Magnoliopsida; order Saxifragales; family Crassulaceae; genus Rhodiola; species Rhodiola kirilowii. The sequence goes on from CM066194.1 coordinate 6,573,042, forward strand.
ATCAAGTACCTAATAGCTGCATGGTCAGAGTAGACAACAACTTTAGTACAAAGCAAATATGATCTGAATTTCTCCAAGGCAAAAACCACGGCTAGCAGCTCCTTTTCTGTGGTCGAATAGTTCTTCTGGGCCACGTCCAGTGTCCTCGAAGCGTAGTAGATCACTACGGGCTTCTTGTCCACTCTCTGACCAAGAACTGCTCCTACGGCATAATCACTCGCGTCACACATAATCTCAAAGGGCTGTGTCCAGTTCGGAGCTCTAATGATGGGCGTGCTGGTGAGGGCCTCCTTCAGCTCGTCAAACGCTGCCCTGCACTGATCTGTAAACTCAAAAGGAACATCTTTCTGCAAGAGGTTAGATAAAGGCAGCGCCTTTTTAGAGAAATCCTTTATGAACCTACGGTAGAAACCAGCATGCCCAAGAAACGACTTAATATCACGAACTGTAGAGGGATATGGCAGAGTAACAATCAAATCTATCTTCGCTTTGTCTACCTCTATATTATTATCAAGATGATCCTTATTATGAGAGCTCCCAGAATCACTCGCAGCAGCAACAGTCTCAGAACACGGATGAATCATCGCGTATAGAAGCCATGCTAGCTAGTTTCATAGCTGAACAGCGAAAGACATCTAATGATCAGCGAAGGGCATTTCAAGAGACGAATGCGCAGCTAAACGACACCATAAAAGGCCTCCAGAAGACAGTAGAAAAACTCACAGCCATGCAGAAAATACAGAAGGATCACTTAGAGGAACTAGCCATTGCAGCCGCCAATGAATGCAGAGATGAGGGCATCGAGATGACAATGGAAAATCATCAAGAAGTTCAAGTCTATGAAGCATATTCATCTTCAGCTTTATTTCGAATCCACGTGGAAGATGATCAGGATACGAGAATGTTATCTATATCAGAACAACCTGTTTGTGAGGATGGTTTTGAGGCGTTTAGAATGGTTGCCAAGGCTTACACTGAGTTGGAGGATGATGAGTCTTGTACTGATGACGTCTCAAAAGATGAAGATACATCTCCCTCCACTACTACTGCTTCAAAAGGTCATTTAGATGGGCAAACAGAAGAGAACATCATTCCACCGGTTTCTCCGAGCAATGATGAGCTTTCAAAGGATCATACGTACGAAGACTTTGTTGATGTGTACCTGAGTTCAATCGAAGAGGACCCTCGCATACTCCTGAATACGATGGTGAAGGGAAATTATGAAGTATATGCACCAGAACTCTTATCTAATGAGTATAAAATAAGTATTCTTGCTAAAGCTAGCTCTGAAGATATATATCTTGATACACAGCCTCCAAACAAGTTTCGACAGTTCTTGCCTTACGTCTTGAAACTGTTGATAGGGAGTTTCTGCAGCCCCTTGGTTCTTAAGGGTCTTAAATTTTTGAAGAGACTGCATGCTCTGCTCGACGTTCATGTCATACTCGATGGACGTAAATTTCAATGGGATTTGAAGGTGGATTGACACTACCTCCCTTGCTGAGTCTCGCCATGATGTTAAACTAGGTCTCTTCGGGGAGTAACCCGCGCTGTAAGTATTAGTTATTTTTCATTTTTCATTTGCATTGTGTGTGGACATTTCAAGGTTCTAAGTGTGGAGTGCACCAGCCCCTTCACGATTTTCGATGCTAACCTATTACTTGTGAAGCTCTGTGTTTTTATCTTTATATCTACCAGCTCACAAGTTGTGTTTCACTCCCCGAGCATCGCTTAATCTCCATGGACATCGCGTCATCACACACGAGTGAAGTTCCTATACGCTTATTTTCTCTTTTATTTCTTTGCTTAGGGACTAAGCTCATTTTTAAGTGTGGAGTGGGTAGTACATAGTCACATACATCGCATGTCACACATTCACTCTTGCATATGCTCAACTGTCTATGTATTGCGATTGAAATCCTCGTTTTCTACGATACTCCTTGACTGATTGACATTCTTTTGGATTTGAAGTCTAGGACTTGAAATAGTTTTAACCGTGTGTGTATTCTTTTGAGTCGGTATCATTGCTAGCCTTTGACTATCACATGTTCTACGTATTTCTTAAAGCATGTTTGAGACTTGAAATTAGTAGGCACCGGTTCAAAAATGTCAAAAACTTAAACTACATCTCTTCTTCTAGGTGACATTAATGCTAGTATGTGTTTCTCTACACTCGTCGTGATTTGCATGCACCCGCCTTTATTCATACACTATGTCAAGCTTTAAGTGTGGAGTTAGATAATTGACCTTCAAGTTTTCCCCTCAAAAACAAAGTTCTCAATTCTGGAAAGTGGGTGAAACATTGGCCCCAAGCATAGTTGTTTTTGAAAGAAAACCAGTTTGAAAAACAAAACCAAAATGCTTTTGTTGATTCTGCGAAAGCAAAAAATACCAAGGACCTGGTGAGAAAAGTCACCCCTGGTATATGGAAAACACTCTTGAAACAATTTCTGCCCCCTTCTGCTTGATATAGTGTAATTCCATCCTCTCATTGCGTGCAAATCATTACCTATCTTGAGAATTTGTGTACTAGAAACTAAGAGACGATCCTCGTGCTTGCACTAAAAATTTTGATGTGATTTTTGTACTATTTTTCAGAAAAACCTTAAGTCAGGCTCCTCTTCTCTTACGGGTCATTGTCTAATCCTTGGCACTTGAGAATGAGATTTGCGCCAAGAGCCTGTGGACTATCCCTAGATAGAATAGGTGAATGGTGAGCATGTTTTGTGTAACTATTCATGTTCTTCATACGCTGCAATAGAAGTATTTATAACATGTGATTAGTCGATTGCTAGCCGTGTGTACTGACCGTTTGAATGCATAATTCGTTTAATCTATGATTGTCTGAAAACTTTGAAGATGTTTGACTTGAAGTTGAGGTAACACGATGATTCTGAGGTATGACATGACTTTACTGTGACTCGTTGAGCATCATTCATGCATACACGTTAGTTAGTTGTACAGGGGATTTGTAGGTAGTCCCATTCCTGAAAACCTTCACGAGACTATACTCGTCCTACTAGGGCAGCCTAGGGGTTTAAAGGCTTGATGCATACGCTAAATGCATTCGTGTCCTCTACGACAGTGAGTTATCTTTTTATTTTCATTTTAGTTAGGATTGATCACAAGACACTTGAGTGGGTAACTATCCTGCAGTTTATTGCCTTGAACTTAATGTTTGTTCGGGACGAACAAATCCTAAGTGTGGAGTGTTTTGATCGGTCGAATTCTTGACCTATTATTCACTTCATTCGATGATGGATTATGTTTGTTTTTTCGACATTTTATTGTCAATTGATATGTTTTCTAGTGTTTCAGGTCATATATCACATATCTAATACTTTTGGATTGACCCGGAGTAAAGCAAAGCAATCGGTGCAGATTTGGGCAAAAATAGGACAAAATAGGGCAGACAGACCTTTGCAACGTATTTTGCATGCCCAAGGCTCATTCGGTGTCAAAATGAGTCGAAATTTAGCTTGTTGGAAAGCTAATTCAATTCCCTACAATTTTGTAGTTTACACAAAGAGCATATTCGAAGGTTTAAACCTCCAAAAAAGACAAAAGAAGTCAGCCCATTACAATCTTCAGCAACCGTTACACCATGAGCTGTAACGGTTGTAACGGGCATGAATTTTCTCAGAGATTTTTGCTTAGCCCGTTACAGCCGCTACACCCAGCTGTAACGGGTGTAACGGCCCCGTCGAAGTATTTTGCACGCAGAGATCTCATACGGTGTCCAAATTGGTTGATTCAAAGCTTGTTGGAAAGATAATTCAAAGGGCTACAACTTTGCAGTTTACGCCAAGATCCATTTCGGACGTTAAAACTATGATAAATCCACCCGAAGTTGCTGCTCTTCTTCCAAATCCATTTTTGGCAAGTTCTGATTCTTTTTTGGCAATAGAGCAGTTTTTGGGCTTTTAGCCCTTTTGGGAAAGCTATAAAAGGGAGGACTCGACCAGAATCAAGTGTGTGTTGTGATTTTGGAGCAAAAACCCTAACTTGGGAGAGAAGACAAGTTTTCATCGTGAGGATCAACGAGCCAATCATCTACGGTTTATTCGTTTCTTCCTTTCTTTACACTATTTTTGGTTAACTACCATGAATAGTGAGTAGTCTTCTCAATTCCGGGATCCTACGGATCCTGTGCTATGTAACCCTAACTCTCATGTGATCAATTGAAGTTTATTATTTATGCGATTCGATTATTCAATTTCATTGTGTGCTTAATATTATCGTTCTATGCATGTATTTACATCAAAGGGTATGTTTGCATTGATAGAACGTATTTAGGTTATATGCCGAAAGGTGGATGGGCCCTAGGGATTAACCGGATTGCATGAAATTGATGTTAGGTCATGTTTACATGAACTAATAGGAAAACCTTTAGTTTAATAAATTGAAATCGTTGATAATCCGTGGATGGGCGGCGTTCAACGATTGAGATTAATCGAGACAATGATCCGTGGATGGGCGGCTTGTCTAGTGTTATTTCGGTTATATTCCATATTCGATAGCATGAATAATTAACGTAACATGACTCCATGATTAGTGGGGTTAGCACGGGTGAAGTAAGGATTCTGGGATTCTCTCTCTGAATAAAAAACACAACATTTATTTTCTGCCATTTAATTTCTGTTATTCTCGTGACAACCAACTCTTGTTAATTCGGAATAGCTAAATAGGTCGCTAGTTAACTAGTATTCACACGCATTGCTCCTTGGATCGACCCTTGGCTTACCAAGGTTTACAAATTTTGTTTGACTGCAATTGAATCCCTAAAACTTATAATTTGACCTTTGCACCTTGGGTAGCACATAGTCACATACATCGCATGTCACACATTCACTCTTGCATATGCTCAACTGTCTATGTATTGCGATTGAAATCCTCGTTTTCTACGATACTCCTTGACTGATTGACATTCTTTTGGATTTGAAGTCTAGGACTTGAAATAGTTTTAACCGTGTGTGTATTCTTTTGAGTCAGTATCATTGCTAGCCTTTGACTATCACATGTTCTACGTATTTCTTAAAGCATGTTTGAGACTTGAAATTAGTAGGCACCGGTTCAAAAATGTCAAAAACTTAAACTACATCTCTTCTTCTAAGTGACCTTAGTGCTAGTATGTGTTTCTCTACACTCGTCGTGATTTGCATGCACCCGCCTTTATTCATACACTATGTCAAGCTTGAAGTGTGGAGTTAGACAATTGACCTTCAAGTTTTCCCCTCAAAAACAAAGTTCTCAATTCTGGAAAGTGGGTGAAACATTGGCCCCAAGCATAGTTATTTTTGAAAGAAAACCAGTTTGAAAAACAAAACCAAAATGCTTTTGTTGATTCTGTGAAAGCAGAAAATACCAAGGACCTGGTGAAAAAAGTCACCCCTGGTATATGGAAAACACTCTTGAAACAATTTCTGCCCCCTTCTGCTTGATATAGTGTAATTCCATCCTCTCATTGCGTGCAAATCATTACCTATCTTGAGAATTCGTGTACTAGAAACTAAGGGACGATCCTTGTGCTTGCACTGAATTGTTGATGCAAATTTTCGTACTATTTTCTAGAAATTCTTAAGCCAGGCTCCTCTTCTCTTACGGGTCATTGCCTAGTCCTTGGCACTTGAGAATGAGCTTTGCGCCAAAAGCCGGTGGACTATCCCTAGATAGCATATAGGTGAATGGCGAGCATGTTTTGTGTAACTATTCATGTTCTTTATACGTTGCAATAGAACTATTTAGAACATGTGATTAGTCGATTTCTAGCCGCGTGTACTGACCGTTTGAATGCATAACTCGTATAATCTATGATTGTCTGAAAACTTTGATGAAGATGTTTGACTTTAAGTTGAGGTAACACGATGAATCCGAGGTATGACATGACTTTACTGTGACTCATTGAGCATCATTTCTTGCATACAAGTTAGTTAGTTGTATAGGGGATTTGTAGGTAGTATAATTCCTGAAAACCTTCACGAGACTATACTCGTCCTACTAGGGCAGTCTATAGGTTTAAAGGCTTGATGCATACGCTAAATGCATTCGTGTCCTCTACGACAGTGAGTTATCTTTTTATTTTTTGTTTTAGTTAGAATTGATCACATGATACTTGAGCGGGTAACTATTTTGCAGATTTATTGACTTGTGCTTAATGTTTGTTCGGGACGAACAAATTCTAAGTGTGGAGTGTTTTGATCGGTCGAATTCTTGACCTATTATTCACATCATTCGATGATGGATTATGTTTGTTTTCCCGACATTTTATTGTCATTTGATCTCTTTTCTAGTGTTTCAGGTCATATATCATATATCTAATACTTTTGGATTGACCCGAAGCAAAGAAAAGCAATTGGTGCAGATTTGGGCAAAAACAGGACAAAACAGGGCAGACAGACCTTTGCGACGTATTTTGCATGCCCATGGCTCATTCGGTGTCCAAATGAGTCAAAATTTAGCTTGTTGGAAAGCTAATTCAATTCCCTACAACATTGTAGTTGACACAAAGAGAAGATTCGAAGGTGTAAACCTCCAAAAAGGCAAAAGAAGTCAGCCCAATACAATCTTCAGTAGCCGTTACACCTTGAGCTGTAACGGCTGTAACGGGCATGAATTTTGACAGAGATTTGGGCTCAGGCCGTTACAGCCGTTACACCCAGCTGTAACGGGTGTAACGGCCCTGTTAAAGTATTTTGCACGCAGAGATCTCATACGGTGTCCAAATTGGTTGATTCAAAGCTTGTTGCAAAGATAATTCAAAGGGCTACAACTTTGCAGTTTACGCCGAGATCCAATTCGGACGTTAAGACCATGATAAATCCACCCGAAGTTGCTGCTTTTCTTCCAAATCCGTTTTTGGCAAGTTCTGATTCTTTTTGGCAATATAGCAGTTTTTGGGATTTTGGCCCTTTTTGGGAAATCTATAAAAGGGAGGACTCGACCAGAATCAAAAGGTTGTTGTTATTTTGAAGAAAAAAACCCTAACTTGGGAGAGAAGACAGAGCTTTCAGCGTGAGGATCATCGAGCTACACCGCGTCTTTACGGTTTACTCGTTTCTTCCTTTCTTACACTGTTTTTGGTAAATCTATCATGAATAGTGAGTAGTCTCCTTATTCTGGGATCCTACGGATCCCGTGCTATGTAACCCTAACTCTTCATGTGATCAATTAAAGTTATTATTTATGCGACTCGATTATTCAATTTCATTGTGTGCTTGATTTTATCGTTCTATGCATGTATTTACATCAAAGGGTATGTTTGCATTGATAGAACGTATTTAGGTTATATGCCGAAAGGTGGATGGGCCCTAGGGATTAACCGGATTACATGAAATTGATATTAGGTCATGTTTACATGAGTTAATAGGAAAACCTTTAGTTTAATAAATCGAGATCGTTGATAATCCGTGGATGGGCGGCGTTCAACGATTGAGATTAATTTAGACAATGATCCGTAGATGGGCGGCTTGTCTAGTGTTATTTCGGTTATATTCCATATTCGATAGCATGAATAATTAACGTGACATGATTGCATGATTAGTGGGGTTAGCACGGGTGAAGTATGGATTCTGGAATTCTTTCTCTGATTTAAACACAACCTTTAATTTCTGTTATTTAATTTCTACAATTTACATCACAAACAAACCTCTTTAATTGGAATAGCTAAATAGATCACTTGTTAGCTAGTATTCACACGCATTGCTCCTAGGATCGACCCTTGACCCCTAAAACTCACACTTTGACAACTACAAAAGGTTAAAAATACGCGTGTCAAAGCACTAAAACGTTTTACAATGAGCTGGAGAACAAAGCATAATGATACAAATTGTGAGATTTTCACCATGCGTCACATGGAAACCTACTTCGGAACTGGCCAAAAAAACTGGACTTGTGGCCTAGCGGACGAAGGGGATAAGGTGAGTCAATACTCATTATCTTAAGCTTCAACTAGTATAGAAGTGTCATCTTAACGTTTCTACATTGACATTGCAGCAAGAGGGTCAACTTTGTGTGCTGCGTGACATTTAGATGAACTTGATAATACGGTCACCACTCAACCAAAATTGGGATATAGTGTTGAAACGCGCCAATGAATGGTTGAAAAAAAATCCAGACGAATATTATGAGGGGAATATGAAACAAATCACTGACTAATTTGTAGGATAACCGTCCAACTTGATAACTACAAATTATATAGTTTGTACTACAGATGTTAGGTACTACGTATTTTGGCTAGTATGGTACGAACAATATGTTCACATGTATGTTGCTCAACGCTTTTAATATTAATCAGATTGTGGGCAATGTATTTTGCGCATGTGTATCACACAGGGTATTTTTATCTGTAGCAAGTAATTATAATCCATATCATTGTAATAATAATCCGTAGCATTGTAAGCATAATCCGTAGCTGATGCAGACAGATTAGCGATAACTAAGGTTGTGATGAAATAGCAGGATTGGAGTTGCCGGTGTCTGATTTCAGTGCATAATACCTTATTCTGAGCGAAACGACGTGACGGTCAGAAATCACCAGCTTTGCTCGTGATGCAGGGGCTTTTTTGGGCATCCGGAGTTGTTTCCTATTTTATTTTGAATTTTTAATAATTTTAGCTATTTTCGATTTTTAGTAATTTTCGTATTAGGATTTCGTTTTATTTTCCCATTTAAGAAAACTCATGTAATCTTCATTAGGTAGTTTTTTTAATAACAAAAATCGATTAGGGTTTCCCCTAATCCCGGCTTTCTCTGCGTTTGCTCTGCGTTATATTGGTATCAGACTACGGTGGTCCTGCACGATGGCTAGAGGTAGACCAAGAGGCGGTGCTGCTGCTGTGGAGCGTGATATCGAGGATTTCAAAGCTTGTGAAACTACAGATCTGCACCGGCAGGTTGAGTATCTAACTCATCATTTGGGCGAACTTGAGGCCCATCGTGCCGATGCCGAGGTCGTGGCTAAGAATAATCCGTTCGCGGATGAGCCAAACAATTAGCGTGACCGATGGTGGGAGCTTGGGTTCAAGGTTGATATTCCTGACTTTGATGGAGGCCTCAAGGCCGAGGAGTTTATTGATTGGCTTTCTCAGGTGGAGGAGGTCCTTGAGTTTAAGGAAGTCCCTGATGATCACCGGGTGTCGTTGGTGACTTTTCACTTACGTTGTAGAGCACAGGCGTGGTAGCAACAGGTGAAGAAGAGTCGTGTTCGTGAGGGTAAGGCTAAGATCGTGAATTGGCAGAAGTTTGTGAAACATATTCGTCAGGCCTTTTTACCTTACAACTTTGAGTGTCACGGTTTCAGAATATGCGTCAGGGTGTTCATTTAGTGGATGACTACCCCGCTAATTTTTACCAATTGCTAGCCCGCACGGATGTCCATGAGTCCCCGCTTCAGTTGGTTTCCCGTTACATTGGTGGGTTGAAACTTCAGTTGCTGGATGTCATGAACATGTTTGATCCCACCACAGTGTCTGAAGCACACCAGCGTGCCTTGCAGGCTGAGAAGCAGTTGGCAAGATGAGGGCCAGGTGGTTTTCGTTAGTCACCAGGTGCCGGTGCCACACCCACGGCTCCTGCCACCCGTGGTCCCGCGACCCCGGTGGGGCGACCTGCTGCCAACCCTGCCCAGACTCAGTTGGAGGTGGTATTCGTTGTTTTGGCTGCGGAGAGATGGGGCATCGTCAAGCGTAGTGCCCTAAAGTTTTGAGTTCTCGTGGACTATTTACGCATGATGCTCCCGAGGATGTACCTGTTCCGGAGGGGGATCCTATTTTTGATGCGTATGGTGATGACGTGTTTGAGGAGGAGGTTGTTTCCGGTGATGTGGGTCCAGTGTTGATGTTATGGTGCATGTTTCTGACCCCCACGTGCCCCTGACCATTCTGAATGGCTGCGTACCAATGTATTCCAATCTTCTTGTACGATTGGTGGGAAGGTTTGTACCTTCATCATTGATGCTGGTAGTTGCGAGAATGTGATCTCTGAGGTGGCAGTGTCGAAGCTTGCCCTTACCAGTGAACCCCATCCTAAGCCATACAAGCTGGCTTGGCTTAGTAAAGGTACTGATATTACCGTTACTAAATGTGTTTTAGTGTCCTTTTCAATTGGCGTGACGTACAACGATGAGATTTATTGTGATGTGGTTCCTATGGACGCCTGTCATCTACTATTGGGCCGCCCTTGGCAGTTTGATCGCTCTGTTGTACATGACGGTAGAACTAACACCTACTTGTTTCTTTTTCGGGGTAAAAAGATTATGCTAGTCCCATCTAAGTCGCGGGTTGCTTCTTCTATTGGAAGCCCGCCTTCGACTAATCTTTTATCTCGAGTACTGTTTCAGGCTGTGATGTAGGAATCTGGGGGTGGTGTTTCTACTGTTCTATTTTGTTGTGCCCTACAGGGTTCAAGTGTGCCCGCTGCTGCTGTTCCGGCGAGTGTTCAGTCCCTGCTTCAGGAATTTGCTGAGGTATTACCTGAGTCCTTACCGGCTGAGCTTCCTCCACTTCGCGATATCCAGCACCAGATAGACCTAGTGCCTGGCGCTGCCCTGCCTAATCATCCACATTATCGTATGAGTCCCAAGGAACATGAGGAGCCGCGGTGCCAGGTTGAGGAGCTTTTACTCAAGGGCCACGTCCGGGAGAGTCTCAGTCCATGCGCTGTTCCTGCCTTGTTAACTCCTAAAAGGATGGTACCTGGCGCATGTGTGTTGACAGTCGAGCCATCAACAAAATTATAGTCAGGTATCGATTTCCCATTCCGTAACTGGATGATTTACTTGATCAGTTGAGTGATGCTCGTGTTTTCAGCAAGTTGGATCTGAAAAGTGGGTATCATCCGATCCGTATCCGACCAGGTGACGAGGAGAAGACTACGTTTAAAATGCGAGAGGGGCTGTTTGAGTGGGTGGTCATGCCGTTTGGCCTTTCCAATGCTCCGAGTACTTTTATGAGGATCATGAACCAAGCGCTTCGGCCTTTCATTGGACGGTTTGTCGTGGTCTATTTTGATGATATCTTGGTTTATAGTTCTTCAACTGATGACCACCTTATTAATCTTTGGGAGGTATTGGCAATACTTTGACGGGATCAGTTCTATGCGGCTACTGCTAAGTGCACGTTTCTGACTGATTCTGTTCAATTTTTGGGGTATGTTGTTTCCAGTGCTGGTCTCCGTGCTGATCCGAGTAAGATTGCAGCTATTGAACAATGGCCTCAGCCGAAATCCATCACTGAGGTTCGGAGTTTTCATGGCCTGGCTTCCTTTTATCGGCGCTTTATTCCGCATTTTACTGGTGTGATGGCTCTGATCACAGACTGTATGAAGGGCACAAAATTTTAGTGGTCCCCGGATGCTGATGTGGCGTTCGCTGAAATTAAGAGACGGTTGACTTCGGCACCGATTTTGGTGCTCCCTGATTTTTCCCGGCCTTTTGATCTTCATTGCGATGCTTCCAAGTCTGGCACCGGTGCGGTTTTGAGCCAAGTCGGACGTCTAGTGGCCTATTTCAGTGAGAAGTTGTCCGGTGCTAAGCTTCGGTTTAGTACATATGATGTCAAATTTTATGCAGTGGTGCAGGTCATTAAGCATTGGCGCCATTATTTATTTCAGCGGGAGTTTGTGCTGTTTACGGATCACGACGCGTTGAAATATGTAGGCAGCCATGATAAGGTTTCTCATCGGCATGCCTCCTGGATCTCGTACCTGCAACAGTTCACCTTTGTTATCAAACATCAGGCCGGCATATCTAACCAAGTGGCTGATGTTGAGTCATCGCCACAATTTGCTTTTGGAACTACGCGTGCAGGTACCTAGTTTTGATCATTCGTGGACCTTTATGCTGCTAATCCGTTTTTCTCTCGAGCCCTTGATCTGCTCCAGCAGGTGAGGCATCCGATTTTGTGTTAGAGGATGGATTTCTCTTCCAAGAAGTTCAGCTTTGCATTCCTGACTGTAGCTTGCGCCTCCAGTTAATTCAGGAACTACATTGTGAGGGTCACGTGGGTCGTGATCGAACCTTTCAGCTGCTGGCCTCCTCCTACTTTTGGCCCTCCATGCGAAAGCAGGTTGGACGTTTTGTTGCACATTGTAGGGTCTGTCAGTTGGCTAAGGGCACTTCTACTAATGCGGGCTTGTACATGCCGCTACCTATTCCGACTCAGCCCTGGACAGATATTAGTATGGATTTTGTCCTTGGGCTCCCTCGTACTTAGCGCGGTGCGGACTCGATTTTTGTGGTTATGGATCGTTTTTCTAAAATGGTTAACTTCATTCCGTGTAAGAAGACGTCAGATGCAGTTTCGGTGGCTCAGTTGTTCTTCCGTGAAATTTATCGTATTCATGGTCTTCCTGCTTCCATTGTGTCTGACCGTGATACTCGTTTTGTGAGCCATTTCTGGCGCAGTTTGTGGCGCATGGTGCATACTCAGCTCTGTTTCAGCAGTGCTTACCATCCTCATACAGACTGCCAGACTGAGGTTGTCAACCGCTCGCTAGGTAATCTGCTGCGATGTCTAGTGGGTGATTACTCGAAATTATGGGAGCAACGCCTTCCATAGGCCGAATTTGCTCACAACCATGCGATCAACCGCACGACGAGATTTAGCCCCTTTCGGGTGGTGTATGGTGCTGTTCCCCGAGGGCCTTCAGATTTATTGACCCTGCCTAGCAAGATTCATCCGCATTCTACTGCTGAGGAGCTCATTGCCCAACTTTATCAGACCCACCAGCAGACACACGATCAACTTGTGGCCAACACTGCTAAGTATAAGTTACATGCTGATTCACGACGACGACCTCTCGAATTTGAGGTCGGTGATTTTGTTTGGGCAGTATTGACCAAGGATCGTTATCCTGCTCACGAGTATAGTAAGCTCCCCTCTTGTAAGATTGGCCCTGTTGAGATCGTGGAAAAGATCAACTCGAATGCTTATTGCCTTCATCTGCCTAACCATGTTCGCACTTCGGATGTGTTCAATGTTAAGCATTTGATTCCGTTTCAAGATGCGTCTTCTGACTCGGAGATGGGTTTGGTTTCGAGGACGAATCTTCTCCACCTGGGAGGGGATGATGCAGACAGATTACCGATAACTAAGGTTGTGGCGAAATAGCAGGATTGGAGTTGCCGGTGTCTGATTTCAGTGCGTAATACCTTATTCTGAGTGGAACGACGCATGCGCTTTTTTGGGCATCCGGAGTCGTTTCATATTTTATTTTGAATTTTTAATATTTTTAGCTATTTTTGGTTTTTAGTAATTTTCGTATTAGGGTTTCATTTTATTTTCCTATTTAAGCAAACTCATGTAATCTTCATTAGGCAGTTTTTTTTTTGAATAACAAAAATCGAATTAGGGTTTCCCCTAATCCCGGCTTTCTCTGCGTTTGCTCTGCATTAGTAGAATTGTAATCATAATCAGTAGCATTTTCAGCATAATCCGTACCGTATAATCATAATCCGTAGCATTGTAATCATAAGCCGTAGCAATTATGAATTTCCGAAATCAGGTGATAAAAAACATAAACGAACAATGAGCAGTTTTTATAAGAAGTATGAATCTAAATGTACGAATTATAAACTCAGATGATGTATGTGTTATCAAGTCCAGCAAAATTAACATCTACATGTTCGGAAGTAGCACCACGCATTCGTGAGTCATTCTCTACTCTCTTTGGACATGTGCGCTTGTCATGGAGCCCTAACTCATTGCAATAACCACATGATCTAAGAGGTTTCTTTGATATCTCGATGGCAATTTCTCGGGGACCTCGAATTTTCTTACCACAGCCTTTGTTTCTTGACAATCCAGGGTTATTCACCACCACGTTTGCTGGCTGTGGCATTTGCAATACAGCCCGGAAATAATCGCCTTTCGATGAACTGCAGTGGGCACCACCGAATGGAGCATGCTCCTTAACATACTCATATATGTGATCATGGAATTTTTTTAATGCAATCAACATCGTTCTTGAAGCTACAGATGGCAGCATTGACATGGAACCATATTTCCGATGCTAGCATTATTTGTTCTCTTGTTTGATTCGCATTTTCATGATCAACAAGAAACATACCAGGATTGTGCTTCCTGGATGCATCTATATGCTATCTGCCCACCACCATATAATAAGGAATCTTCTCATAACGTAAACAAAACATGACTTTGAAGAGGTACCGACATATATAGCCACAAGATTCCAACTTCATGCAACTGCATTTTAACCCCCCTTCCATTTCAGTATAGGTAACCTTCAAATTGAGCTGAGAAGTTAGGCTATGAATTATACCACTATCATTACAACTAATAAAACTGTACATACGTATTGTAAACCTGATGCTAAGAATTATGAAACTTCAACTACGAATAATACAGCTAACTACCTGAAACAGCTTACTATTTCTCCCAGCATTATTTATGATGTGCATTCTACCGGTTTCATCTTCATTAATAGACTGAATTGCACATCCATAGGCTGAAGCAGACATTTTAGACTAGGTTTTCTTCAAAATAGGATATGAAAAGGTTTCCGTAGCATGCTTCTCCAATTTTTTGGGTAGAATTCAAAGTAGGTACAGAACTTCTTGATTCTCGATATAGTTGTACTCTATTTTGCTTTTGTAAATTCATAGCACTATTGAAGCCAAAGAAAAATTCGACAAGAGTCAAGGATCTATGAATGTACCTTTTAAAAAATGAATTCTCGCTTTCCGAACGAGTTGTCCTCAAAAGGGCACCCATATGTACATCTCTAAAATAAACAGGTATCCATGACGACCTTATGGAATACATATCAGCAAGCCATATATTGGCATGAAGATCATATTTGGTAATCAAATCACACCATGCTTCTTCAAATTCTTTACAGTCATTATATTCACCCCATATAACAGCTTTTATACTGTTTAAAACCCGGACTCTCTGTATTTAGATATGCCCACCTATTTGCATGAAAGAAAATAACATCACAATAAGTACCGCACTTATCAGGTTATCACATTGGACTACGAATTATGCAAGAAAATCTACGAATAATGTCGACAAAAAACAACCAATCTTATCATATTCCCTTAAAACTCCGAATTATGATTGTGTTACTACGGACAATGTGTACATAATAACCAATATAATTCAATTTCAAAAATAGGGCTGCTAATTATAATTTGTTAACTACATATTATGTATACACAGTACCTTCTCTTGCAATTTTTTTTGTAATATGCCACATGCAAAACCGATGTCGACTGGAAGGGAATATAGTGGCAATGGCAGCCTTTATAGCAGCGTCTTGGGCAGTGACAATCACACTAGGATCGCGTTCCAACAACTTCTTGAAACAAGTTAAAAGCCATGTATATGAATCAACATCTTCCTTTGAAATCAGGCCAGCAGCAAGAGTTACACTTCTCAGTTGGTTGTCTACACCGGTGAAAGGCACAAACACCAAATTGTACCTGCGAAGATATGAATGACATATATTATTAACATTACATATTAAGGAACTAAAATATACTGAATTTACATCACTTACTTATTCATTCAATAAGTTGCATCAAATGAGACAACATCACCAAATATCGTGTTGTCCCTCCTTGATATCACATCAGTCCAAAACAATCTGGTTAGGATTCCTTCCTCATCTAAAAAATACTCAAATGAATACCTTGGGCAAGTCTTTATCTTGTTCGATAAATTGTCAACAACCATCTGAGCATCATTAAGGCCAATATAAAGTTTCAAATCCCTCTTAAAATTCTTGTAATCAGTGACCGTGGCTCCTGTATTCATAAACCCACCACATAACTATTTCCTAGTATGATAAGCTTTGGTAGCACCTATACGGACTTTACCGCACTCCATTACAAGCTGCTTGTCAATAAGGGACATCTCTAGGTGAAGTCAAAAACTGTTTACATATGTCGGATTCCAAATAATGATTGTGTGATTCTTCAAACAGATAGACACGATATCTACCACCTTCAGCTATGTTAACCTGAAGTTTTGCTTGACACCCACATCGAGTGTCCCTTTTCGACCTGTCATTGTGATCGACGGTATTTATAGTGTCCACCACTTTACACTTTTGTTTGAAACCCTTCCTTTGACACACCAAATACTTGATTGTAATGATCTCATCTGACCTATTAGTGGTTGCCAGTCGCACGACAAATCTAGCGATTCGTGCATATTCTTTATAAAACAATGCAGCTTGATCGAGATTTGAAAAAGTCATCCCAACATGTGGCTTAAGCTCATCCGACACTTGGGGATCCAACACTTTCTCCCATTAACATAAACAAATGTGCAACTTTCATCATCGAGGGCACTAGTATGTTCATTGTTATCACCTGCAAAACAACAGCAAAATCAACGCTATGTTAAAGATGTTACGAATTATGACCAATTATGAATTGTTTACAACGTATTATACGAAACGATTCATACTAAAGTTTAAATACCATGGAAAACTGCATCAATGGGGTGCAAACTCTGAAATTAGACATACATAAACGTACTAACTCAACTATCTACGGACTGAAATGTACGTATGGATGAAATTTAGAGAATAACGCACGTTCTGGAAATAGATCATAACTAGATCAACTACACAGAAAATGGCACCAGAATTTATACGTATGGATCATACCTGCATTGAGGTCGTCGGTCATATTCATAATGCGTCAATCGTCGGATTGCGAGCCAAACACAATCGACGGAGCCGGAGTGAGGAGCGAAATCAGTTTGCGACGACGTAGAATGCCTAGGGTTTAGCGAACAAAGACAGATCCGAGTAACGAAATCAATTTGGTTTCGCGAAAAAACAGGCAAAGATACGTCGGATTGTGCATGATTGAATATATTGTTCCCAATCTACCCTTTAACCATTATTATCTTTTAATTATATTCCTAATATATTGTTTATTCACCACCGTTAGATCTTAAAAATCAATGGACAAAATAAATTCTTCTTTCTTACAAAAACTCATACTTTCTACATGATCTTTTTCCATTCAATGATTATGATCGAGTTTGAGGTTATATAAAAATAAGAGTTTAACATGGAAAGTCAGAACCATCACTTCGTCAAAAATTAGAATTTTCAATATTTGTGTGATTAAATTGTCTACAGTCTTTAATTTGATCAAATACAATAATTATTTAATTACAATAATATATATGATGAGAAACAATTCACACGGTCGTATATCAACAAAATCTCACGATTTTTTAACAAGATTTTATGAACTCGTACGCTCATCCTTAGCAGAATTATCCTCGTGTGACTTTCGCAGTCCACGGTCGACGAAAAATTTATGTTCATTTTTTTATTTCAAATTTTATGTTAAAGTTCTCATTTAATCCTAATGTGCATGGTTTTTTTGCTTTATATGGTCGTGATTTTTATTCTATCAATTTTTTATATAAGTTAACATCTCCTCCTTTTTGGACTATGTATCACATTTCTTTAACCGTCTCAACCCAACAACAATACTTAACTTTTGAACTAAAAGTATTATTTCATCGAATAATTACTTAAGGGGCCGTTCTTTTGAGCTTCGATACAGTTTTATTAAGTTCAGTACAGTTAAATAAAGTTCAATACAGTTTAATTAAGTTCAGTACAGATAAATTAAACTCGATACAGTTTAATTAAGTTCAATACAGTTAAATTAAACTCGATACAGTTTAATTAAGTTCAGTACAGTTAAATTAAACTCGATACAGTTTAATTAAGTTCAGTACAGTTAAATTAAGTTTAGTACAGCTTTTTAATAAGTTTTGTACCGTTAAATATACTTTAAATTAATTTAATTTATAAATGTAATATAATTTTTTCAAGACAATTCAAATTTTATAGTTTTCAACCATATTATTCAAAACTTTTAATTTTTTTTTAAATTTTTTTAAATTTGTATCCACACTTCTTCGGGAACTATTACATACGTTTTAAAATGGAAGTAAACTTTGTTGCACTTCATATGAATTTAAAGAACATGGGGAAATAAACATATGAATACAATATATAATTTACATAGAAATGTACAATGACATTCAAGTACAGTACAAATGGAAACATTTACATATCATCATCTTCATCCATTTCCACTACATCATCTGGAAAATCCTGAATAATTTGAAACACTATCATGTTGCGTTCTTGTTTCAGATGCTCTTTTCGCTGGTTATCAAATAAATTTGAATCAGCTCTTCCCAGCACGGTCTCATTAGCTAAAATGGGTATTGAAAAACTATGCACGCGTGCGTGGAGCGGCGATTTCTTCGATTCTCCTTGCCTTGTCGCTTGTCGCGAAAGTTGTAACCCTGTGAAATTGGGTTTGAATTTTGAAAGATGTCTAGGACCCACGTGCAATGCATTACACAATATTATACTTTATAGTTTCTTTTTTTGTTGTTGAGAGATATACTTTATAGTTTCTAAATATAATCATAAAATGCATCAAAAAAATATAATCATAAAAATATATTTTAAAATATACTTAAATTTTAAAAATAAAATATTAATATAATTAAATTAAATTAAATTCGATACAGTTAAGTTAAGTTCAGTACAGTTAAATTAAACTCGATACAGTTTAATTAAGTTCAGTACAGTTAAATTAAACTCGATACAGTTTAATTAAGTTCAGTACAGTTAAATTAAACTCGATACAGTTTAATTAAGTTAAGTACAGCAAAATTCCAGTACAATAAAGCTCAAAAGAACTGTCCCTAAGTAGTGATCTTAAATGTGCTGAATTAAAAAAACTGATTCTGAAGTTCAAACTAGAACATGTCATTAAGCAATAAAATGGTTCGTTAACTATTTGTAGGGTAACATTATGGACTCCTTAACCAATAGGCGTGGAGGCATGTTGGTTATGGAGTCCATTATGGATCCTTACAGTTTCGTTACCCCTTCCTAGTTTTAAGATTAATATAAATATGTACTATGTACTAGATGATAAAAGATATCGCATTATGTATTATATATCGTTGTTATACCTTCATCAAAAAAAAACTATTTGTAGGATAACATGGGGATCGAAATGATTGGATTATAATACGATTTCCATATATGTTTGATTCCGTGTTTGAATTCACATGCCAAATCTGGTCTCAGTCACGATTCATGCATATATGATGATTGATGTATGTGTTGTTATGTAGCATGCTTATGTTGTCGAGCGATGATTTTAATTGATAATGTTTTGCTGTCATTTATATCCTTGTAGATATCAATTTGCTCATGGCCATGTGTAACATGTGTGCCTCGTATATTTACTTTTCCTTTTATACTTTAATCTCAAGTTCAGAAATATTTTTCCAAATAATGGTATTTTTAAATCCATTTTCTAAAGTATAAATGTAGATGTGTTATTTTTACAGTTAATATACTTCACACAATACACGATATATGCACGTGTCCTGAAAATTGTGCGATACACGTTAATAGAATGGTATGAAAGATTACAGGAACAAATTATGGTATATGTATTATTATTTTTTAAATTATGACAATTAAATTCAACTTTTTTCCTGTTTTTATATTAAATTGTGTTTGTCACCCCTTCAGTTTTCTTTGTATTAAAAGGGATATTGGTTTCAGATTAATCACAAAATTATAGTACTAATTATTAACAACTATATTTTAAATTGTACGTGTCTATATGAAATATATGTATCATAAATATATGTTTGTTTGTTTTTTCGAATTGAACTTAAACAAATGAAATTTATTTTATCTCGCGTGAGACATTCAAAAATTAGAATATGGTACTTAACTTTGAAACCGTAAAATCACATATAACTTAAATCAAAAGTATTTATAATGATGTAGAATTGATGTCGAAATTTAATTGAACTAAAGCTAATCTTAAAGGCTTAAAACTGAACTCAACTGTACTAAAATAAAATAAAATTTAAAAATAGACCATAAGTCCTCATACGTGGCTTTATAACTTTCTCTCCTAAGAGCAACTCCAATGGGTTTGGTAAAATCATTAGCTATAATATATATATAATAATGGATATGTATAATCTACATGACCAAAATCAGATAATGCTCCAATGGTGCTTATCTAAAATGATTATGTATATTAGTATTTTTTTTTTCCAAGAATTATCAATAATTCTAATTTATGGATTAAATTACATCTAAATCATTTTGAGGTCCATGTTTCCAATTAAATGGTCACAAATTTCATTATTGTTAACAGAATAGTAGCAAATAATAACGACAAAGATATATTGATAATGTTAATAATTCATATGGTGATACTTTGACACCTTATCTCTTCATCATCATTTCGTTCTCCTCAAAGCAACACTCTCTTCTTCATTTCCTCTTCAATCCTCGCTATAGCCTCATATTCCTCTTGTCTCTTTTTGGCTAAAGTAGACATGTGGTCTTTCATATCAGTAAAAAATGTATTAGATTCATCTGCCATTCTTTTTCTTTTTTTTTTGCAGCTTTTCTTCCTATTGGTCGTTCCAACCCTTCCTCATTCTCTTGCTCACAATCGATATTTAACGGTCTTTGAGAAGATCCCATAGTATGTAGGTTGTCATTTGGGGATGATTTTACCTTTTTCTTAGACATGTTTGAAGCGAATTTTGGTGAGTTTCGTAGCTCTGTCCAGCAATGCGAGAATGAAAAGGCGCTGCCTTGTAAACTTTGATACATCTCCATAGCTTGACGTACCTAGAATGTAGATAGCTATCAATCAACCATTTGTACATTCACAATCAATATGACATAATTCAAATCTCATACCTTGTCCACTTCACCGATTCCGCTTTGATTTCTGCCCTCTATTTGGTTATAGAATCCTTGAAACTTGCTTACACATTTTTGTATGCTCGACCACCGGTTAGTTAAATCTATTGGAGTTCTTTCACTCGTGAATGTTTTATGCTCATCAAAATAGCTTGCGATTCTACTCCAATAACTAGTTTGTGTTTGATTATTACCTTTTATTGGGTCCAAACTCACATTTTCCCAAGCAGATATAAGCAGCATATCTTCTGCAATCGTAAAGTTCTTCGATCGTCCCTTTTTTTGCGACAAATTTGGTTGAGAGTTCATCTCTTCATTGTCTTCGCATAGGCCTTCATTTAGCAATTGTGTGAATGACTCATTCATTGTCGAACTGAACCTCCTGTTGGCCAACAAATCTGCAACCACAACCAAACCCTAAATATAAAAATTCAATCTTTTATCCAATGAAAGACACACAAAAATCATAACACTCTGTCAAACCCTAAGCTTGAAAATCCAATCATTAATCCAATGAAAGACGCATAGCAAAAAATTATAATAAAAGATAAGCAATCACTCTGTCAAACCCAAATTCACGAATTCATCCCGGTAGAAATCTCCATGTGATTGTAAGAAGGGAATTAAGTAGAGATGGGAGAACAATTGTAGCTATACCTTTCCAAGACGATTCCCGCGCTAAAACCCTAAAACGGAGGCAAAGTCGAAGACGATGGAGAAATAGCGATGGTTAACTGCGTAGCGAATATGAATCTCGGTTAGCGTCCGATGTATAATTTTACAGAAAATAACACAGCGTTGGAGACGGACAAAATAAGGTCGTAAGTTAAACTGGATGCCATGTGGGCTGATTTAAGCTATTGGGCCTTTTTACATGCTTGCGCTGGAGTTGCTCTTATAAGCAATTAGGAAAACAGGAATCTTGCTCTCTTCCTTTTGTAGATTATTTCTCCTTGTGGATATGTTTCTACTTAAACTATTCAGAAATTTATAAGGAAATGATTTGGACGGATAAAAACATCATGCATATTAAATGTGCTTCTGTCATCAAAAAAAGAAGAAGAAGTGCTTCAAGGGGTTTAAATCGTAAGGTAATGATTAAGTGATTGACTGTCAAATTAATATGTCTTCTAATTTTATTTATAAATAATTACAAGTAAAAGAATATTTTTGTTGTTGATTGATGTGTGGATTCTGTCGTGCGCAGCTCCAGAATTTGAGACATCATATATGTAAAAGTAAATAGTAGTAATAGAAGGAACAAAAGCACGATCACCAAAAATCAAGTCCATAACTTAAGACTTTGCAAGGGGTTATTGGCTTATTTGCCCCTCTTTGAAACTCAAATAATCCGTTTGCCCCTCTTTCAAATTCAAATAACCGGATTGTCTCTTTTTGTTAAATTCTCGGCTTAACATATACCGGTAATATTAATTTTGCACATTCTCGGTTTATGATTTACCGGTAATGTTAATTTTGCATATTCTCGGTTTATGATTTACCGGTAATAATATTTTCATTTTTTTGAAAAATTTGATTAAACACCCATCTTTGGTCACTATTTTTATCAGCTTAACCTTTGAATTTCATTTTCGAGTAAACATGAAAGTTATAGAACATTCAATTATCTTTCTAACCATATAAAGAACATCTTAAACGGATACCGGATGACGCCTCTATGAGCTTCCGAATGTTAGCTCGGACCCCCTCGGTTTTTTGAAAAATTTGATTAAACACCCATCTTTGGTCACTATTTTTATCAGCTTAACCTTTGAATTTCATTTTCAAGTAAACATGAAAGTTATAGAACATTCAATTATCTTTCTAACCATATAAAGAACATCTTAAACGGATATCGGATGACGCCTCTATGAGCTTCCGAATGTTAGCTCGGACCCCCTTGGTTTCGGCAAATTTCGATCGATCGGTTTTTCAAAAAACCGAGGAGGTCCGAGCTAACATTTGGAAGCTCATAGAGGCGTCATCCGGTATCCGTTTAAGATGTTCTTTATATGGTTAGAAAGATAATTGAATGTTCTATAACTTTCATGTTTACTCAAAAATGAAATTAAAAGGTTAAGCTGATAAAAATAGTGACCAAAGATGGGTGTTTAATCAAAATTTTCAAAAAACTGAAAATATTATTACCGGTAAATCATAAACCGAGAATATGCAAAATTAACATTACCGGTAAATCATAAACCGAGAATTTAACAAAAAGGGGCAATCCGGTTATTTGAGTTTGAAGAGGGGCAAACGGGTTATTTGAGTTTCAAAGAGGGGCAAATAAGCCAATAACCCCTTTGCAAGTAACACCTCAACCAACAGATCAACTAATATAAATTAAAACTATAACAATTATAAAGAGAATATGTATTTTTCAAATTTTGATAACCATTACGTATTTAATTGTATCATGTCCTGAAAATTAGTCACCAATTTATTTCCCAAATCAGCACATTGGTATTAGAAAAAGAAAATCAGAAAAAAAAAACTTACGTTTATTTATCTTCAGCAAAACAACATTCTCGCCTGTGTAACACCTTCCTTCTCTCAGACCGATCTCTGCGATCCCTTCTCTCTCTCTCTCTCTCTCTCTCTCTCTCTTCCGCCTAAAAGCATCGCGAATCTAGCGATCCACCACAATCACAATCAGGCAATCAATCGATCAGCTTAGTCAATCGATTAATTTCAATCAATCGATCGGTCAGTCATCGAGAAATCGATCGAATTGACGCAACATCATGTCGGAGATGGCCAGCACAGATCCGGAAGGAATCGACGGAGTCCGCATGACCTGGAACGTCTGGCCACGCACAAAGGTCGAATTGAGCAAGTGCGTCATTCCCGTCGCCGCTTCCATCTCCCCAATCCGATACCATCCAGACATCCCTACCGTCCCTTACGCTCCCCTCCGTTGCAAGACCTGCTCCTCCGCCCTCAACCCTTACTCCCGCGTCGATTTCGTCGCTAAGATCTGGATCTGCCCTCTTTGCCACCAGCGCAACCAGTTCCCTCAGCATTATCACGGCATCTCGGAGACCAATGTTCCGGCAGAACTTTACCCGCAGTATACAACCATTCAGTATACCCTTTCCCCGGCTCCTGCCCACGGTGCTGAGTTTAATCAGATTTCGCCAGTGTTTCTGTTTGTGCTGGATACTTGTATGATTGAGGAGGAGCTGGAGTTTGTCAAATCCGAGATTAGGCGCGCCGTTGGGCTCTTGCCCGAAAATGCGCTTGTGGGGTTTATTTCATTTGGGACTCAGGTGCAGGTGCATGAGTTAGGGTTTGCGGATATGTCCAAGGTTTATGTCTTTAGAGGTTCAAAAGAGATCACCAAGGATCAGGTTTTGGAGCAGTTGGGGCTTCGTGTGTCAGGTGGCAGAAGAATGGGTGCTCCTGGTCCAGCGCCAGTTCAGAATGGGTTTCAGAATTCTGGGATCACCAGGTTCTTGTTGCCTGCTTCAGAATGCGACTATACACTCAATGCCGTAAGTTTTTTTTTTCTTTGTGCATTTGGTTTGTTATTGGATTTGATTTGGCTACTTAATAATGGTGAAATGTGATCTCTTTCAGCTATTAGATGAATTGCAAATGGATCAGTGGCCAGTTCCTCCTGGCAATAGGCAGTCCAGATGTACTGGAGTTGCAATCAGTGTTGCTGCTGGATTGCTTGCAGCATGTCTACCTGGAACTGGTGCTAGAATTATTTCTTTGGTTGGAGGTCCCTGCACCGAAGGCCCTGGCACGGTAAGGTTCTGGTCTTTTATTTCTTTTTGTTCCAACAAGCCCTTTTGTCCATCCAATATAGCTTGGTTCTGCTATGCGCATATGAAATCTAAATCCACATCGATGCTCTTGTGGTATGTTAGAATTTGAATGTTATAGTGTTCATTTATGCATTATCATTTTGGGGATTTTCTTATTTAGCTCAAATGTGTTGACAAACATGTTTACCTAGGCAACATAATTTCACATTGTTTACTTCCAATTTTCATGTCACGAATGCTCTTCTATGGTTCACCTGCAAGCAAAGGGACTTCATAGTTAAGAACTGGTCTGTATTTTCTACTTAGTTGATTTGTTTAAAAAGTATTGATTTCTTCCCGAAGTGTAAGTGGAATGGTAAATGATTGAAAATATAATGAATCTACCAAGTCGAGGTTATACACTAATTGTCGAGGGAGCAGCAACATAGATCGAGCAAACATTGTTAAATTATATACATGCTAATGCTACCAATGAATCAAAACCCGTAGAATGGTTAATTGACACATAAATCTTTGTTTTAAACATCAATAGATTTGAATGAAAATGTCTGCGTCCCCAGATGAACTAGTTTTGGGAATAGTTCACTCTCATCAGCATTTTTTGAGTATTACGCTCAGTGGCTGTGACCCAGTGACGGATGCAAAGAGGGGGGCATCTTGGGCTATGGCCCAAGTTGTTTTCTCCACACAAAAAAATTCATAATTTAAGGTATAATATATACACTTTTGTTTAATTTTTAGTCTTTTGCCCAAGTACTTTGAGGTATGACTTCAAAAACAAAATTTTGCCCAACATAATTTTCAGTCCTGGCTCCGACCCTGCTGTGACCTTGACATTTCCTCATATTTGTTTCCATTATGCAATCATACCTTTTTTGTTGTATGCAGATTGTATCAAAGGATTTGTCGGATCCAGTCCGGTCACATAAAGATCTTGATAAAGATGCAGCTCCTTTTTTCAAGAAGGCTGTAAAGTTTTATGAAAACCTTGCCAAGCAGTTAGTCAGCCAGGGCCACGTGTTAGATGTTTTTGCCTCTGCACTTGACCAGGTTCTTGTTATCAATCCGTTCTTCTTGAATCTTGATACTTATCCGTCACAAATGAAACCTAATGGATAGAATTATATGAGCACAACTTTATGTTGACATATATTGTTTTTGTTCTTGTTGGCATATGCTTTAGTCATGTAGCAGTCTTGCTAAAACTTGAGTATAGTATTCTCCTCTTCTTTAACAGTTAAACAAAAATGTACATATAAATTTCCAAGTTGTCATACACGTGAACTTTTCTCATGATCCTCTCCGAATGAAAAGGAACACTGGTTGTTACTGCTTTCATGTTTGCCCTCCTAAGGGTAGATTGACTTTTTGCGTTTATTTGATGGGGTCAACAGGGATCCTATTTCGACAAGCAATGTGGACTGGCTCCGTGTCTGTTGTTTTTGTTTTCCCCCATACTACATCATTTCTAAGCCTTGCATGTAAATATGGTGAAAAATCCTCATGTATTTTCTTATGTTCTTTGTTGCCCTTTCTCAATGTATTTTCAAATTGGATTTCGTTGGTCAACTGGATGTTTAAGGGCAGAATACATGGAATGCAAGTATTCTAGAACTTGCGTCCACAGCACATCAAATCAAAATTTTCTGATTCCAGTATACGAGAACAGCTGGTCGTCATTCTTGGTTTTAAATTTTATGCTTTTTAAAGATTGAGCATACACAGCTTAACAAAGATCAAAATATTAACTGATATTTTTAATAGTCTTTGGAAATTTTATATTTAAACTTGTTATATAAGATGTGTTTATGGATTCCTAGGTAGGGGTTGCAGAAATGAAAGTTGCCGTGGAAAGAACTGGTGGACTCGTCGTCTTGGCTGAAAGTTTTGGGCACTCTGTATTTAAAGATTCGTTTAAGCGTATATTTGAGAGTGGTGAACAATCTCTCGGCCTCTCTTTCAAGTAAGCCACCCGTTTTTGCAACAATTGTGCACATCATTTTATGATTTTACAGTTAAGGGTGCACACGCGAACACATATATGTGTAACTGTCTATCCCAAGACTCAGCCCAGCATAACTGGGGCTTGACTTATATAATATTGAGCTGGCGCAAGCATTGGGGGTCCAATTTAATATATGACTTTTATTTCAAGGGTATAAAAATGCTTTGAAGTTTGAACAGGCTTAAAAGTTGGGAGTCGATTTAACGTAGGACATATGTATGTGTTGAGGGTATAAAGGAAACGCCCAGAGGATCGCACCGTGCTACTCTTTATTCTTTTAGTTCCTATAATTATAAATTTCACTATAGAAGGGCGAGATGCTACGCTTGTCTAGTGTAATCTCTTTAATGAATATTTATATTTTGTAGTCATTTTCTTTGTTTTGTATTTTCAGCGGAACACTAGAAATCAATTGTTCAAAGGACATCAAAATTCAGGGAATTATTGGACCTTGCTCGTCCATGGAAAAGGTGCAATCTTGCTTAAGCTTACTACTGTTTTCTACATTAATACAGCATACCTATCACCATGCACAGCACGGATTCATCTATTTTGTTTAAAAGCAGTACTTCAGACAGCTTGTGCAGAAGAGATTTCTATACCCTATATCATGAAACGTGAACACAGTAGGTTCTCTTGTAGGAAGCACTGATTATATTTGTTGTTCGTGCATTTTTACTTTTACCTGTCCTTGTGTACCGGATCACTGTATTTCCTCCTCTATATAGTGACTACTATGTTAATTTAAAATGCACTACGACTATGCTGCTAGCACTATTTGAGTTTGCTTTCTATGCTGAACACATGTTTGCAAACATATATGCACAGAAAGGACCAGCTGTAGCTGATACTGCCATTGGGGAGGGAAACACTACAGCATGGAAGATGTGCGGGCTTGACAAGAGCACTTGCCTAACTGTAATATTTGACGTTTCATCCAGTGATAAATCAAATCCTCCGGGAACTATAAATCCCCAATTGTACATACAGTTTGTCACCAGGTATGCCTGTCCAACCTACCCCTGCGTCGATTGGATCCGTATGCGAAACATAGCATCTTTTGCTTGCTTGAGTGACATGTCTTTGGTGCTTACCACAAATGTATTATGTAGCTATCAAAACCCTGAAGGCCAAATGATGCAGCGGGTTACGACGATTACTCGAAATTGGGCGGAGAGTGCTGTTGGAAATGAGGTTAGATTCCAAAAGGAAATGTTGGTTACTCTAATCTAACGTAAAGCATGGAAACTTACAGCCTTATATGCAGGAATTGATTCAAGGTTTTGATCAAGAAACTGCTGCTGTTGTGATGGCAAGAATAACTTCATTTAAAATGGAAACAGAGGTAACTGATTTCTGATTTCCTTGCCTTTATCCGTCCACCCTGAACAACCCATTTAAGCCTGCCTTCATCTTACATTAGGTTTATTCGATCCTCTCATGGGAGTAATTGTTGAAAATAATATAGTGAAATCAAAGTTCCAAGACATGTTTTTGAGCATTTAGATCTTACTCTCTAAGTCTCTATATATTGCTGGCATCCTTTCCCTGCCATATTATTTACAGTATGTTGGATAATGGTGTCATGAAATTGAAGATTTTAAGAACTAATGTCACTTTAACACATCATGGTTCTTGTTACGGCTGTCAAGAAAGCAGAAACGAGTGTGATGCCAAAATAAATAGTGATTCAATTTAGCACTTGTTCAGAAACTCACTAATTGTAATTTGTTTTACCAGGAAAGCTTTGACGCCACACGCTGGTTGGATAGGTCACTGATCCGTCTGTGTTCCAAATTTGGTGACTACCAGAAGGATGATCCAGCATCATTCACATTGAACCCATCTTTTTCCTTGTTCCCTCAGTTTATGTTTAACTTGCGGAGATCACAATTTGTACAGGTAATAATGATGTCTTAATCCTCCACCACTCCCCCACCACCCTTTCACAAAGTTGAGTTAGGATGTCTATGTCACACTTAATATTGTTTCCTGCGTCATGTTCAGGTTTTCAACAACAGTCCAGATGAGACCGCTTACTTCATCATGTTACTGAATCGGGAAAACATCACAAATGCTGCTGTTATGATTCAACCATCTTTGATCTCATATTCGTTTGATTCTCTGCCAGCTCCGGCTTTGTTGGATGTGGCCTCTATTGCGCCAGATCGTATACTCTTGTTAGATTCATACTTCAGTATTGTCATATTTCATGGTTTGACAATCGCTCAGTGGCGAAATATGGGATACCATAATCAACCAGAGCATCAGGTATGCTGCGGGCATTTGTTGACACTTTAAAGTAAACATTTTTTGCAGGTCACCAACGGCATTTTGTATATTTTGTTTTGCTATTCTTCTTTTTTTACTGCCTCTAACCAGTATTTTATCATCAGGCGTTCGCACAACTCCTGCAAGCTCCACAAGATGATGCGAAGTTGATAATTCGTGACCGCTTCCCAGTTCCTAGACTAGTGGTCTGTGATCAACACGGCTCGCAGGTAAGTTGCACCCTCTAGGCTTAGCAGTGCAATTTTAATTTTAACTTCTCTAGGATTTGTTAGTTTCATCAAATAACTTGGGAAATATTTAATGGAAACCAAATCGATTTCTCCATAACACTTGAAATGCAGTTTCACAACACCTCTCCGTCACACTTGCATGAGAACTTTTTTTCTTATCATGTATGAGACACACCATTCAGAATCTAGTTGAACTGTGTAACATAAACCTTTTTTTTTTGTTATGACCCAACAGGCAAGGTTCTTACTGGCGAAGTTGAATCCATCTGCTACATACAACAATCCCGAGCTAGCAGTCGGATCGGAATTGATATTTACAGATGATGTGAGTCTACAAGTATTTTTCCAGCATCTTCAGAAGCTGGCTGTGGCACCATGACAAGATATATACAAGAGTATTAGTGTTGATTATTGTCCAAATTACATAGACTGCTTTCAGGCTTGCGCGTCTCAAAGATGTTTGTTGATGTCCTACGAAGACGGAGAGCACTGTATGATTTTTATTTATTTATGGGAGAGGTCCTTTTGATGAATAAGATTTTACCTCAATCAATTTAAATTTTAAATTATACAATTGTCAGGAGCAAAAAAAAAACTTTTCAGAGTTAATTTTGCAAGATGTGAGAGAATGGTGGAGTGGGGGATGTGCATATGTATAGAGAATTGGATCCATAACAATAGACGGAGGAGTCTCATTCTATGACGCTGAATCCGAACATGAGAGAGTTCAGCAATGAAATAAAGAATGATGCATGTAGAGTAGAGCTTCTAATGCCACCTGCCTTTGTATCTGCTGGCTGCATCATACGCCACAACACAGTTGAACTTCAGTTTGTTTCCCCTCACTGGATAAATCCATTCTTAGACCCTGACCTGGACCAGCACAGCTGCAATAATCTTTGATTTCAGATATGAATTTAACATCATCTTTATCCCAATTGCTGCACTTCTAATGTCCCCCAACCCTTCTTTTTATGCCACAATAGATTTCTATTTTTCCTTATCATCCACAAACCACATATAAAGTGACTAAAATTTGGAATTCACAGTCAGTCATGCCCTCGACAATAATCAAAGCCCACTTCATTCCACAAGGCTTTCGCCCACCAATACTCCTGCTTTCCATGCATTATATACTCCCCTTAACATATCCGTAACGCTTACAGCTTACCACCAAACAACATTTCTAATTAACCGATTTTTTCCATTAGGCAAACTTTCAAAGAGAAAACTCTCGAATACTTTTTTTTTTATTATCTTACCTGGAATTTCAGGGCCTCCAATACTTGCTCCAGAACTTATTCATTACTTTTTTCCTTGAAGATGCACCAGAGTACGAATACACCGAATTATGCATAGCCTTAGCAATAGTGTGAGCCATGTAAGGGGTTCAAAGCGCACACGAAGGCCAAGGCGTATAAGGAAACAACTTAAAGTCGGGAATACATGAATCCTCCTAATACGAAAAAAGATAAAGAGACTGAACAGTAGTACACAGTTTTCAGCGAGCTTTTATAAGGTATGGAATGCTCTATTTTGCTCCATGATCATGTCCTTGACCTATCATCTATGAACTCTACGAATCAACTCAATAAGTTCCTTGTAAGACCACGTTCTACATTCTCTGTCTTCGGGATCAATTCTAGAGTATATATCTTCACAACTTCTAAGGAATTTACCTTTCCCAAATGCTGCCTGAACAAGAGAATCTGTGTTCATTTCAACAGCTTCGGAAAGAAATCCCATTCTTTGCCATGTTTGAAGAGTAAGAGTCCCATCAAAGCCATTTTCAGTAGCGTCGAAGAGGATGCCAACAGTGACCATGTCAGGTTTTATTTGATTAGTAACCAGATCACAAAGGACAGCTCTCAGATGTGTGAAGTCCTTCATCTTCAAGTAGGTCAACAAAATGATGTTTGCAGTTGTTACAGTCCATGAAACTCCTGCTACTTCCATCGCACCAATCACTGAATCCATGCCTTTTCGACTTAACAAACACGCATGTGAAAGGAGCCGCAAACACCAGACAATGTCAGGGGACCCGCCTCTGGAGGAAAGGTCAAGTCCTAAGTCATCCAGTCGTGAATACATATAATTATCAATATACATCTCGGCCACCTTTCTAACTGAACTATCTTTCATTCGATAATTTGTGTTCATCACTCTTTTCAACATCTTATCCATTCTATCAATAGGCCCAAAATTAGCATATGCCTCTAGCATTGCCACTGATGTCGATGGCTGCAAATTCACTCTTTTCGTGAGAGCAGACTGATAAACTCGCTCCATCCGTTTAATCAACCCACCTCGTGAAAACTCTTGAATCAATAAATTACAAGTGAACGAATCAGCCAAACAACCAACCAATTCCATCCTTTTCAAGCAGTCACCAATCTCATCGTACATGTTATACTTTCCATAAGCTTGAATGAGTCCCTTGAAGGTTTCAATGTCCGGAATCAAACCAACTTCATTCATCTCATCGAGAAAGGAAACAGCTTTTCCGAACTCACCTTTCTTTGCCAGACCACAAATGATCGAACTATACAAAGTGGAAGAAGGTCTAACCTCCTGGCTCTTCAATTCCCCAAATAATGCTAACGCTTCGTCCACAAGACCATCATCACACAACAAGTAAATCATTTTCTCATAGTTGGATGCATCAACTCTTGTCTGCTCCATGCTATTCCATTTATGAAACAGCTGTTGATCAGATCAACAAACAGCAAAGTTAAGAACCCAAGTATAATAAATTCAGAACCCTAATTCTCAATTTTGCAAGAATCTGAATTCAGAAAAAGTTGAAATCTTTACCGGAAAAATCTCGTCAGACCTAGAGGCTCCTTTGAGAAACTTAACAGCGACCCAAAACTGATCCTTACTCCAGTCACCATCTTGTCCAAGCACCTCAACAGCATTCGAAGCCGCTTCGAGCTTATCGAGCAATCCCCTAATCGCCTGATACTCATCCGTCGTCTGAAACGGATAAATTGCCCGTCTCCACACTCTCCTCTGGTGCGGGAGAACATGTGATTGGTCGTATCCAGTTTGTAACTCAAGCTGCGGGAGAGGCTCGCACGGTTGGAGCGATGAGGATGTGTGTCTGAAAGTCGATGGCTTTGGGTATTTGGGGTTTAGGGTTTTGAAGTGGTATTTCCTGTGGTTTTCTGTGTGTTTGTGTTTGTTGGTGTTTTCATTGTTCCGCCGTCGCCGCCATGTTTGTGGTGCTTGACAATTTATGTCCAGCTTCAACTCCATCACAACTCAAAGTCTGCCTCAAACTCTGATATCTTACAAAAATTAACCTTTTGGTATTTTGATACAAAAACCTGAAAATAGAATTATTGCAGAAACATTCATTTGGAGTGAGACAAAGCAAATACACAGGAACAGTTGTAACATGGCTACTCTTAGAAATTACATGAACAAAAAAAAGAAGCTAAAATAAGGGGGTGTTGCACATTGCCCATCTGCCAGATTTTTAAGTACAAAGAACTACCTAAACATGAGGGCTTCTACTTTACAGAAGAGGAGCAGCACATAAATGGCACCCAGTAAGGCTTGCTCTTCACCTTCCTTTTCTCTCGCTTGATTTCATCCGGGTATCGTGCAGAAGAGCTCCATTCTTTTGCTGAGGATTCTAATTTGTCTTTTGGAAGTTCGGATTCTTCAGCCCCCATGATTGAGTTCACTGTGGTGACTGGTGTTTTGTTTTTCGTTTTCCCTGGACTGTCCGGGGAATTGGCTTTGGGTACGGCAGGGGTGTTTGTGTTCGGGGAATTGGCTTTCGCTTCACCGAGAAGGGTCTTTAAAGGCAAATGCTGCTTACCAGTACTCCAGTTTGTGACTTTAGCTATGATTTCCTCATTCTTCTTTCTGCCATGTGAATCATTCGCTACATTGGTGATGGATGGAAACCATGCAGCTTTTGCAGCATCCGTCTGCTTCTGAGGGTTACGGACTTCACCGGATTTGGATGAGACGGCAGTTTCCTTTTCAGCCTGAGGCTCGACCAGAGTTTGAAAGGATGGAGGGTCGAAAAAATCAGATTTGTCACGGGACTGCTCTTGTTGTGCATCTTTCATCTTCTTAACATCGGCAGCTGTTGCATCTGACATAGTAGAAAGCACTGCAGCATTCGCAAAAACCACATATCACTATCAAGGTTATGAATTGAAGTTCGTATCTTAAAATCCCCAAAACTTACCATCTGGCAATAAAAGTCAATAAACGTTAACGAAATTTGATAACACATTCTCTCAGCATTCCCAAAAAGTCAGTATAAATGAAATCAAGGATATATAGGCAGCACCTGATACAGATCCCCAGTTCCCATCCAAGCTACTCCCATTTGGGCTGCTTATATCATATGGAACATCAGCCACTGTAACAGTCGCACCTTTCTCAGGAACAGCAACAAACTCTTGTGACTGTGCAAGATCCTTGCTGGAGGCGGCATCCTTACAAGCGACTCCACCATCGTCCGCATGGTTATTTCCAAGGCTCTGACTTGAAGATTCTGTAGCTGGGGAACATTCTACAGGCTCATCATCAGATAGATCTTCCTCTAGCTTCTGCAGCAGTATACCGTGGCTTACTGGTTTTGGATCAGTAACAGGATCAGAAGCCTCTGCCTGATCCAGTTTCACCTCGTTACTAATTTTTATGCTATTTCCAATGGACTCGTCATCCAATGAAATGACATCTGAGGCTACTTGTACAGCTCCTTCTGCGTGCAAGGATTCAACTCCGCTGTCTAACTGGTGGGCCGTTTCGGAAGTAGTTCCAATGGATTGCACAAGGGAGGCATCCTCGTTCAGAGAAAAGTCTTTCGGCACAAATCTTTCTGCATTTCCAGTACCAATATCATCAAATGGTTCAGTGTCAGTATTTTGGTGAGTATCAGTAACAGAGACAACATGCAACATGCTTGCATGTGCTTCAGAGCCATTGTCGTCATACATATTATCTGACTTCATTTCATTTTCAGGAACCTTTCTTCCAGCCTCTGCAACGGTACCTCTGTTCTCAAAACCATCTTCAGGATCATTGATGTCACTCCCACCAATCAGGACCGTTTGTCCGTTTTTATCTGTTGTGGACATAGCTCCAGCGCCGGCATTAGCTGAAGCCCTTGTCAAGCAATCTAGATATTTTTCATTTGTTTCTTCAGATTCATGTCCTGATGTAGTGAGTGTCGATGAAGTTTCTAGAGTTTCATTTACTGCGGCAATGGGAAGTGCTCCAATATCATCAACTGAAAGGCTGCAGCTAATGTACCTTTCAATTTCGCAACTAGAGTCAACTACTTCATTAGTTACAAGCAAAGGCACGCCAACAACTTCATTGTTCCCACTGATCTTAGGAGATGTACCTGCAGAACCCTTACTCTGAGGAATGTTATCATCTACCTTAACCTCAGAAATCTCATCACTGGAGGAACATATAATAGTTTTGCCCCCTTGAGACTGATCATCAACAACTATCTCAGAACCTGACTTGACATTGTGTGTTTCCTCACTCTGACTAATTTCACTTTCGGCCACAGAAAGCTCTACATTTGTCCTTCCTTCAGTCACTGCCTCGCTGGTTTTACTTTCTTCAATCACTGGAGCAATAACAACACCTGCAATTACTTCAGATACATCATCAATCTCGGTGAAGCCAGTTTCCAACCCTGCAGGATCCTCGAAAGCATTTGCTCTCTTGTTTTCTTCGTTGGCATCAGTCATGGTCTCAGATTTGGCTGGAATCTCTGAAAAACTCACCACCTTCTCTGGATCCTGTGATGTAACACTTCCCTCCTGCGGACCCTCGCTCTTTAAATTTTCATGGTTTACAGACTCTGGAAAAGAACCTACAGTCAAATGAGAAAAGAGCATAATGAAGATGGATAACAATACATTCTTATTGGTCAAAATGAAAATTTATTCAGGAACATTTGCCGAAATTTTTGAAATTGCTTTTGACTTGGCGCAGTTGCTTAGACACTCTGGATTCAACAAATTTAGCACTCGTGAAAGTCATCACATTTGCAGAGCGACAAGACAATATTTTTATCTTCCAATTGTTTTTAAAGTCATCCTTCAATCCTAAATATAGTGATGGTCGATAATAAAAGAAAATACGGGTTGGTGTCACTTGTCAATGTCAGCAATATAATCAGATATGTATTTGACATTCCAGAGGTGCGTCCACTGAATAGATCTAATAATATATGCTAGTGGGTTCCCATTTAGTATAACCATCTATACAAGTCCCAAAGTGATAAATGCGATTGTTAGAATAGTCCAATCCAAAGAAACTTGTCCATATAAGAAAATCAATCTAAGCGCATTCAAACATAAAAGGTTAATGGCTAAAGCAGACCGAATGGCATTATATAATAACTAGTATAAGTTTAAGGATACAGCACCTGTAACTGAAGTTTCCTCAACTGGAGGAGAAAAGCTTCGAATACCAACAGCGTCCTGAGCAATAGTAGTTTTCTTAGTAATCCCCAAGCCTTCCTTGCTTTCCAAACTAGCATTAGTATCCGCAAATTCTGACACAGCATCAGCAAAGACATCATCTGATGACATGTTCATTCTTTCCAAAACACGCCCACTACCACCGTCATTAACACTTGTACTAATTACACCTTTCGCACCTGATGGAAACAACAATTTCATTTCAGAACAAGCAACTCTATCAAGAAGGTAAAACAATATAAATACAATCAAAAGCCAAACAAGTAACTAAACATGAATTATTCTCACTTGGGGCCTTGGAATCCCCATCAGACCCATGTTCATCATCAGAAAAACTCGAAACTGCGGAATGCTGGCTATGAATATGGCTCAAGGTAGCAGTAGCCTCTGAATCGGCGGCAACTGTATACCCTTCAATTGTCCCACACATTCTCTTATGCGCACGCCTGTATCTAGCACTTGGATGTGCATTCGGAAAAGGCCATCCACATCTATGACACAATAGCACTCCATGACTTTCATGGCCTGCAAAATAAGCATCCACCAAGAACACATCTTTAAATAAATAAAACAAGCAAACTACACATCACAACATCAACAGAAACATAATCACATAACAAGAACACAAACCCATTTCACATCCTAAAACAACATCTCACTTCTTACCCCCCAAATACAAGATTTTAGCAACGCACAACCGACAGTACGAACAATGCTAACAGAAACCCTAAAAACCCAAATCACATCCAAACCCAAACAGTAACCAACCGACACAAAACCGAAACAAGAACACAACTTTCAAGAGATAAAGCGAACCTGGGTCGGAGATTTTTTTGGAATCTGCTCTCTCCATTTCCACAGAGCCCTAATCAGAACTCAAGAAAAAGAAGATCAGAGGAGACTGACTAGTTCCAAGTCTTCAAATAGAAAGAAGAGAGTGAAGACTGAAGAGTGAGAATGATGGTTTAAATGCAGGAATGGTTTGTCGTGTAACGGAAAGACTGCAACTTTGATGAGGAGAGTTGTTGCTGTTGTTGATGAAGATGGTTATACGGGGTTTGAAATGAGGAACCATGTGCGCACGATTTGGTGGAGATGAAAGGGTCACAGTCGCAGTCGTTGGATTTGGATTATGCTGCTATTTTCTTTTTTGGTCATATCTGTTTTGGATTAAAATACAATAACCGAATAGGTATTGTGAATCTTATCAAAAAAAAAAGAAGAAAAAAAAGAGAGGGATATTGACAATAGAGGTGGACATGGGACGGGTTTAGACTGGTCTTGACCCGGCTCGAAATAATGATCGGGTTAATTATGTGATCTCGAATCCGGTTCGAAAGATCGGATCAATTATGTGCACCTGAATCCGATCCAAAAACTAAAATTTATAAAAGGCATAAAACATTCATGGTCATCTATCATGATATAAATACTTTAAAGTTTAGTATTACAGTTTTATTTTTCATTGCAAATCAATTACATATTCATATGTAGTTTGATATATCATGAGAACACAAATAAGTTTTTATTCAGATGAGGTATAAGGTTTGAATCTCATTAAAAATTTAGTATTTTTTATATTACTTATGAAATCGGGAACCCGAGCCTCAACCCTAATCCGACCCAAAAATTATATCGGGTTGGTTAAGTGGACCCTAACCATTAAGTGGACCGGGTCGGGCTAGGTTATCGGGTCGGGTTTGTCCACCCCTAATTGACAAAGAGTGGGTATAAACTACCACCAATTGACAAATCACAGTTTGAACTATGAGAATTGACAATTAAAGGCAATTTCAAAATATTTTGATCCCCATGTAACACTTAATTGACGGAATATCACTTCATCAATGAACAAAGTTAACTAAACGAATGAATTGAAAAAAAAACCTTCTTGCCCTTAATTGTGAAATTGAGGATTAAAATATTTTAAAATTGCCCTTAATTGTCAATTTTCATAGTTCGGAGTTCGGACCGTAATTTGTCAATTGGTGGTAGTTCATACCCCCTCTTTGTCATTTTCCAAAAAAAGAGTATCATGAATAATCCAATTAAATATAATATCAAAAATATTACTCTAAAATTGGTGACAAATAGATATGATTGGTAATTAGGGTTAAGATTCGAAAAGAAGTGAGCTTATGGTGAGAAATAGGAATTAATTGGGTCCATTGATCTTATTTAATCAACAGCCCAGATTCAACACCAAATCATGCTAAAATTAATCTAATCGAAGCTTTTGGGGGTAAATTAGTCACAAGCATTTTTCCAAAAACACCAAATCCCACTTATTGCAAACACTCTCTTTCTTCATTCTTCCTGAATTTTCCCGACACCCCGACTGATTTCGAAGTTTTAGCCGATCAGATCTGCCCGCCGGCGGGGGTAGGGGCTCGGATGCGGGCCTAATTTTGGTAGCCGTTCGTCGCTGCGGTTGTGGTCCTCTTCCATCGGTTCTCCGTCGTTCCTTTCGGCTGTCTCTGTCGCCTTCTGCGGGATGGAGGTTGCTGTCATCGTCGTCGGCCCGGGGTTGTGGTGTGGGGTGTGCGGTTGGATGCAGGTGGCCGTATACTCTGCCTATTTTAGGTTTGTATGAATTGATATAATACGTAACAATGTTTAAATTGGGTAAGTCGTAGCCATATACTACTGGGTAATCCGAATTAGGTTTTTAAACTGGGTAATTCGTAGCCATAGACTACTAATAAACTTGTTAAACAAATTAAAGTGTTTTGTTGAGCGAGTTAGTTCAATTTATAAGCTGTCTCAAAGTAGTTGTGTGCTACTCTGATGTTTTTGCATCAGTATTATATTGGATTTTGTGTATGTTATTGAGCAAGCAATTAGATGGTAAATGTTGTTAGTAGTTTAGATTTAAGAATGTAATGACTGCATATTGTTATTTACCTGGTTGAGTAAATTGAGAAATCATTGAAGCAAAGGGTTGGGACGAGAAGGGAAGAGTGGATGACTGGGTGGAGCAGTGCTCTTGATTAGAAGTTGATTTTTTTTATTTTAATAAGACTTATGGTGATAAATTCAAATTTCAAGTTGATCTTTGCTGTTGCAATGTGTTTGCTTGAGTATGCAAAGTCATATGAAATCTAACATGTTTGAAAGAGTGTTAGTTATTGTAAACTTTATTGTTAGATGTCCGATGTGTTTTTATGCTTGGGGTTTTCAGTTTTGTCACCTAGTTCTTCATAATTGAGCATCTGTCAAGTATTTGTGCATTCTAGTTAAAAAAAATGTTGTACATTTTAGTTTTAAAAAAATCCAGTATTTGTGCAGTGATATTAAATCATCAAAAACTTTGTGCAGGGATGGAGCTTCATGGCAGTTCATCAATAGAGAAGTAACAGCAGGGATGCATGGAGCACTTGGAAAACTAATGAAGAAGCATGCGGAATGTCTGACTCTGATATCACTAACCAAATGTATTAATATTATTTAGACAGAGAATGGTGTATATGGATGATGTATAGATGATCCTTAGAATCTTACGCATTAACCGTAATACGTATTTCATAATTGATACATCGTATCTCAATTTGTAGCTCATAATTCGTAGTATATGGATCATGATTTGTACTATATTGATCATGATTCGTAGACGTGTGGGTTATATATCATAACACAGTTGCTACATATTATAACTCAGTTGCTACGTATTATAATACACTTGTTACGTATTATAATGCATAACGGATGTGTCTTATAACACAGTTGCTACGTAGTATAGTGCATAACTGCTACGTATTATAACACGTTGCTACGTATTATAATAACACAGTTGCTACGTATTATTCACACAGTTGCTACGTATTATACCACAGTTGCTACGTATTATAATCCATTTGCTACGTATTATAATAACACAGTGCATAACTGCTATGTATTTTGACAAGAAATGCAAATGAATTCATTCAATCAAGATTCGGTTTACAATTCTGGCAACTGGAAATATTTTTACGTGCAACAAACTGAAAGCAACAAAGTTGATCACATCACTAAGGAAAGAACAAAATGTAGTAACAAGGGCACTCATGCTTATTCCCGTAAAACCTCCTTTTTCACTGTAGATATCACAATGTAGTGAATGTACCACAGCAGTTTCATTAATCTGTAAAATCAATTACACAGAACTAGTAGCATAAGTGGCCGAGTTTTGGTACCATTGCTACCATTACAAATGAAAACTAACTCAAAAAGCTACAAGCCTGCATTTCCATATTCACAACTCTTCAAGACAAGAATCGATGCATAATTATCTGTTAAATACACAATTTTCTTGACAGGGAAACTGGGCTTTGAGGGAGGAAGATCCAAATGCTCTAGCTCTTCCGGAGGCAAAAGCTTCAAGCATCCTGGAAATCGTATAAAAATCATCAAAAAATGAAAAATGACCAAATGCAAGTTTGAGTTGAAACAGCATTTTCACACCAATGTCAATTACAACCAGTATTTATAGCCCTAATTCAATTCAGACACCTAATTTACCATTCAGAATCATCAAATGAGGCCTAATTCAACTATCACTTACACATTAAACAAGAAAATTGATCTCAAAATTTGATCTCATCATTCACAAGTGCTATTCTCCACTCACAAGCGCTTAACCAAAAACGAAAATCAGCAAATACAATGTGAAGACAACAATGACCTTACGAGTTCAATCGACGCCGATCTTCCGACTCGGACCACGCCTCGAGGACTTTTGAATCCGAATCAGGTCACTCGTCGTCACGGAGCTGTACACAGTGAATGCCAAGAAGGACAATGCAAACAGGCAAATGATCAGCGTCCAGTATTTAAACACTTTATGCACAACGAATAAAAGGATATCCTTTTTCCTCCGAGGAAACTCAAGCCTCTTTCGCCTCCTGCATCCGTCGACTCGAATGATGGGTAGGTTCTAATTGTTAGATGCGGGAATGTGATCGGGGCGGAGGCGCCGGTGGTGAGATGAAATCCAGAGATGAAGAGACGGATTGTTTTAGGGTTTGGGTGAGATGCAGAATTTGTTATTCCCATAATACCCTTTAAACATAATTAACAATTAATTAAATGCTAAATATATTGATTATTAACAACCGTCCGATCTTAGATCCAATGGCCAATTTAAATTCCTATTTCTTACCAAAACACACACTTCCTACCTGATCTTTTCCCTTGGTAATTAATAAAATCACGTAATTTTATTTGCTTTAAGTTCAAATTTCATGACAATAAAAAAAACATTCAAATTTCATGTAGATAAATTAATTATTCTTTTTATTGTAATTGTATTCCTTTTTTATTATTATTTTTGATACGGATTCCTTTATTTTTAATCATTTTAATTTCATTTGCACAAGATTTAATTCTAAATTGTTCATAGTAACTTGCTGATTTATGAGGTGGACAATTTTTTATGATGGGGTACAACAATTTATAATATTAATTGTGGGGTAAAGAATTATGTCTCACTCCTTAACCAACATGCCACCGACATATTTATCATTTTTGGGTTGCACTTTTTGTTTAATTATTTAATTGTCATTCGAAAAGAGACTAATTTCAAAATTACTCTCCTCAGTCCTCATCCATAAATCAAAACCTTTTATCTTGCTTTGTGAACGTGATTTGGTCGTTTAATGTATGGATTGGGATTTGGGATGAAAAGTTTCATTGCATCACATCAAAAAGAAAATTAAGAGTTATGTTTTTGTCTTAGGCGTGCCGTTTTCAATCTTGTTTTTGTTGTCAATTTGAATATTTGATAGTGTTTATGAAGATTTATGAGATAACGCGTTTATCATAATTCATGGTTTGTTGGATATGTCACTTGAAGAATCATTATTGATCTTATCGACACTGTGCCTAATTATGTATGAGATACCGAAATTCAAGATAACTCTTATAGCAGCATGTGAGGTTGTAGTTGGATTGGTTCAACCATTGCCTTTGTAACCAATTGGTCATGAGTTCAATCCCCTCATAATGCACCATTCCCACCAATATTTGGTGAGAAATTTCCTCCCTTCACAGGAGGTGCTTCCCTCCCTTCACCGGAGGTGCTTTCCTCCCCTCGCAGGAGGTGTTTCCCTCCATTCACAGGAGGTGCCCGAGATGGCTTCGCCTTCTCCACGATACTTGAGAAGGCTTCGACGTGAGCAAGGCAACTGCTCGAAGATTTGCTTCCGAAAGTGGATGAGTCAAAGACGCCGCAAGGCTTGTGCTTCAATGGATTTAAATGTACTAGATTAGCTTGAGAATTTCAGTAGTCTTGTACAATACTTGTAAACATCCCCATAAAAAAAGATAACTCTTATAGCACGAGAACTGGACCAATCGGCAAGTTGACCTTTTATTTTTACACTTTAGTAAGATTTGTGGAGTGTTTTCAGTTTAAAATGTTTTTCATCTTTTTCTTCTATCCTATATGTTGGAGATTTTAGGTTTATACTATGTAACACATGTATAAAACCTTGTAAGAGTGTTGTTTGAATGAAATGAATCATTTACAACTCTTGTTAAACTGTGTTTTGAGCCCGCCGGAAGTCATGCGTGCGATCGCACTAGAGTCCATGCGAACGCATGAGCTTGTGTTTTGTGCGACGATTGCGATCGCATGAGTTTCATGCGAACGCATGAGAATTTCATGCGACTGGTTTTTCTTGTGCGAACGCACAAGGTCAGTGCAACGTGCAACCGAT
Source organism: Rhodiola kirilowii (assembly GCA_033675215.1). Taxonomy (NCBI): domain Eukaryota; kingdom Viridiplantae; phylum Streptophyta; class Magnoliopsida; order Saxifragales; family Crassulaceae; genus Rhodiola; species Rhodiola kirilowii. The sequence continues at coordinate 6,615,273 of CM066194.1, forward strand.
CGCGAACGCATGAGAATTTCATGCGACTGGTCTGTCTTATGCGAACGCATAAGAAAGACTGTGCAAACGCACAAGCTGACATTTGCTCTGAACAATTTGTGGCTTATGCGAACGCACGAGGGGACTGTGCGAACGCACAAGCTGACAGTTCAGAGCGGTTTATGTCAGTTTTGGCAGTTTAATGGCAGTTCGTCCTGGCTTTGTTTGAGATGATCTTGGACTGAAAAAAAAACACAGAAAAAGGTAGAAGAAAGTTCGAAGAAAGCAAGAGCTTTGATCTCCATTGGTCATTCCTGTTCGATTGCATTTCGAAAGATCTATACACCAATTTCGCTATCCATTACAAGGGGACTGTTGTCTTATCCCTATTTGTTGATTTCGTAATCCCTACCCGGTTGAAATAACAAATCAGGAAAGCGAAGGTACTTCGTGATTCAACGGCATCCAAGGTTTTCATCATTTGAAGCATCTAGAGACAACCGGGCAACCTACAATCTGATTTGTTATTTTCTATATGTCTGATGCTTCAAAGAGGAGGGTGATGGCGATTCTGGAAAATTGGATTTTGAAGATGGCTGCGAATGGCGGTTGTGTGATACTGTTTGATGCAAGAGACGAAGTCGAAAGTTGGAATAGTGCAAAAATTGGTTGGAGAAAAGTTTGGCTGATTTATGGTCAATAATCTCTGGGCAAGCGCAGATTTTTCTGGTGGTGTTATAGATTCTTCAGTGATGGGGTGGAGAAGTCATATTGTGCGAAACAGTGCGAGTTGAACACGGAAAGGCGTTTCATGCTCGACTACAAAGGCTTGCCAAGATGTGTCAAAATGAGGATGAGAGTGTCTTTGTTATGATGGAATTTGGCTACTGGAATGGTCAAAGAGAACCTTGTGTTGGATAAAGATTTTGTCACGCTGTTGGCTAAAAGCGTTTTGGTCTGGAAGATTTCGTGACTATGGTCATTCACAAGGCTGAAGCTAAATTGTTGCTGAGGAGATCTCTTTCTCTTAAAGATGCAGATTAAGCTAAATTTAGCAAGGCTCTAAATTCAGGTTTGGCTCTTTCAATTTTCTTGATAAAAACTGAGTTTGTGGGGCATGCATGACTTAACATGATATGTTAGTTTATAATTATCAGTAAGAATTTCTGATAATGTATGTGGCATCTTAAGCATGCGTGTTCCGATAAAATTGGTGAATTTTATGATCGATCGTATTGCTGATGATGTGTGTGGTTCCTAAAGCATGTATAGATTGAAATTGCTAGTAAGTTCATGACAAGTGTTTTGATGAAACCAACGTATGTATATTTGAGGCTGACACCTTGATATGAATGATTTGTGGAGCATGCTTGTTAGTAATTTCATAATCAGTAAGTTTCTGATGAAATCAGTATATGAGTACTTTAGGCTGATACCATGATGGAACTGATTGTTGCACATGTGTTGCAATGGTTTTCAACCAGAATTAATCAGATAAGATTTTCTGATGTATAAACTCCAGTCAATGTGTTTGTAAAGTTTACCTAGATGGTAATACTTGATTGATGGAGATTATGGTTTGAAATAATCAAAGTTATGTGATTATTTCGTGGGTCTGTGGTTTGAAATAATTTAAGTGTTCATGGTAAGTTGAGCACTAATGTTCTAATGGTAGCTTGTAAAAGTTGTTAGAAAAGCATGTGTAAGTTTACTGTGCAAATTCTGATTGATTATGTTTTATCGTATAGTGACTTGCATGTTAGTAGAGTATATGTACTTGCATAACTCTGTGTTTGGCTTGTCTTATGATTTATGTTTGCATGGATTGTTGCATATATAATGTGTTTACTCACCAATTGAAGCTCATTGACAATGCATTTTGTCAAGATTGTGTGATGAATTATTCACATAATGGTTTCTCCTAAATGGAGATGTATATTGATATCTTCTAAGTGAAGAAGAGAATTCAATATGAAAGATGCTTCAAAGCTGATTTGGTGGCTAAAGGCAAGTTAATATGCCTGTACAAATGAAGCTTGTCGTTGACTAATGTTAAGAACCGATAGAGGTGGGGAATAATACAGTTCAGTATATTTCCGGCTGAATGGTATCATTCATGAGAATACAGCGGTTTATACACCACAGCAATATGGTGTAGCTGAAAGGAAGGATAGAATCCTAAAACCATGCTATCCTACTCTGGTTTGAGTGTTGGATTTGGGGTAAAGTCATGTTGATGGCTTGTTATTTACTTAACGGAGTTCGTTTGAGCCTTGTAGAAGCAAATGGGTAAGGATTGTAAAATTCTTTGGACCACATTATCAAGTTTACTTGATTGAGGGTTCTAGTGATGATATTGAGTGTCAATACTCATATTGCTATCATATTGATGATGATCCTAGAACATATGGTGAGGCTGTGAGGTCTCAAGATGTGGGTTTCTTGAAAGAGGCAATAAACGATGAAATGGATTCTATAAGGGAAATAATACTTGAGTATTATTGGATCTCCCACCAGGTTGCAAGCCATTGGGCTGCAAGTTATTTTCTAACAGAAAATGTAGGTTGATGAATCGGTATATATGTTTAAAGCTCGATAGGTTATCGAAAGCTTTAGACAAAAGGAGGGTATTGATGTTTTCGATACAGATGCTCTTGTTGCTGTGATTTCCATTATTAGATTGTTAATTGCTCTTGGTGCAATTAAAATCTAGTTGTACACCAAATGGATATCAAGATAGTGTTCTTGAATGATAATTTGGAAGAGGAAATCTGTGTGTAGCAACTGAAAGGATTCATTATGCCAGGAAATGAAAACAAGGTTTATAAATTAGTCAAATCATTGTTTGGGCTGAAACTAGCATCGAAGCAGTGGCATCGAGAGGTTGATGAGGAAATCTTGTCTAAGGGATTCAAATTGAATCAAGGTGATAAGTGTATATAGAGCAAGTTTGATAACTCTAGTAATTGAGTAATCATATGCATGTATGTTGATGATATGCTGATTTTGGTATTAACCAAAATAGGAACCTCTTATCATCAAGTTTTATGGGGAAAGCAAATGTGATTCTTGGTATTAGAATCAAGTGTGAGAACAAAGGCTTAGCAAAGTCATAGTCTCACTACGTTGAGAAAGTGCTTAAGGAATTCAAGTGTTTGAATATTTCTCCGGTAACTACTTGCATAAAATCAAGTGTGAAGCTTATGCCTAGTACGGATGAAGCTGTTTCACAACTTGAGTACTATTAAGTCATTGGTCGCTTAATGTATGCAATGATAAGTAGAAGGCTTAATATAGTTTATGCAGTGGGAAAATTGAGTTGATATACTAGTATTCTAGTACTCATCACTGAGAAGCTATTAGGCAGATACTTGAATACATTAAGGAAAACATGAATTATGACTTGGTGTATGCTGGTATTCTCTCGGGCTGAGAGGGATGTACGGATGCGAATTGAATTACTAGTTTAGAAGATGATGCTTCTAAAAGTAATTGAATATTCTTGCTTGGGGGAGGTGCCATCTGTTGGGCCTCGAAGAAGCAAATGTGCATCACCAGCTCTACTATGGAATCTGGATTCATGGTTCTAGCTATTGCCGGTAAAGAGGCAAAAGAGCTAAAATTTGAACATGAGATTCCTTTGTGGCCAAAACCGATAGATGTCTATTCATTGAGATAGTAAGGAAATTCGGTTAATGTTTATACCCAAATGTACCATGATAAATCAAAACACCTGGGCGTTAGACATAGCGCGGTTCGTGAACTGATCACTCACGGGGTAATTTCGATTGACTATGTCCGGACACAGAGAAATCTAGCTGGTCATTTGACAAAATGGATTCGCTAGTGACTTGGTACAAAGTCGGGTAAAGGGATGGGCTTAAAGCACATCTAAGTCGCTTATCGTAGGACACCTTAATTCCCTCTTAGTATGACGCTAAGAGCTGAGTTAAGTACAAGCCTATTCTGAGAGACTTGAAGCACATGATTATATCCATCCCAAGGTTGTGCTTGTATTACCTGCAGAGAAAGGGAGGATGAAGATTATCTTCTTAATGGATCCTTTGGAAAAGTGCATTGCAGGTGCATGCAAAAGGAATCCACCTATGTAAGTGTGAAGTGAGCCGCTTCAATTAGCTCGTGCTTGGCTAATCATACACTTATGAATGGATAGGGAGACATGGCTATAATAGTGTCCAGTTGTACTTGGATAGTAGTAAACTATGTGCGTGTTTTATTTTCGCGTATTCAAATGAGTTGATGGGTTCAATCCGTAGGACACCCTGATTCTCGAGTATTGGAAAATATTACACTATGTGAAGTTCAATCCGTGGGACACTTCATTTATGCGCAAGTTTTGTTCGGTGTGATTGTTTGCAATCAAGAGTATAATCCTAAAATGGGGGAGGATTGTTGGAGATTTTAGGTTTATACTATGTAACACATGTATAAAACCTTGTAAGAGTGTTGTTTGAATGAAATGAATCATTTACAACTCTTGTTAAACTGTGTTTTGAGCCCACCGGAAGTCATGCGTACGATCGCACTAGAGTCCATGCGAACGCATGAGCTTGTGTTTTGTGCGACGATCGCGATCGCATGAGTTTCATGCGAACGCATGAGAATTTCATGCGACTGGTTTTTCTTGTGCGAACGCACAAGGAGGAGTGCGAACGCACAAGGTCAGTGCAACGTGCGACCGATCGCGAACGCATGAGAATTTCATGCGACTGGTCTGTCTTATGCGAACGCATAAGAAAGACTGTGCGAACGCACAAGCTGACATTTGCTCTGAACATTTTGTGGCTTATGCGAACGCACGAGGGGACTGTGCGAACACACAAGCTGACAGTTCAGAGCGGTTTATGTCAGTTTTGGCAGTTTAATGGCAGTTCGTCCTGGCTTTGTTTGAGATGATCTTGGACTGAAAAAAACACAGAAAAAGGTAGAAGAAAGTTCGAAGAAAGCAAGAGCTTTGATCTCCATTGTTCATTCCTGTTCGATTGCATTTCGAAAGATCTATACACCAATTTCGCTATCCATTACAAGGGGACTGTTGTCTTATCCCTATTTGTTGATTTCGTAATCCCTACCCGGTTGAAATAACAAATCAGGAAAGCAAAGGAACTTCGTGATTCAACGGCATCCAAGGTTTTCATCATTTGAAGCATCTAGAGACAACCAGGCGACCTACACTATATTCCTCATCTAACCATGTACTTTGACCGTGAATCAAGTCTGAAATTTTAAAGAATTGATTCTTATAATGTATACTCTAATCACGAATTATAGTTACTATTAATTTCTTCTCAATGACAACCTATCACACCCTCAAAATCATATTTGCAATTAAACCTTGAGAGTGACAACCTATCACGCCCTCAAGATTCAAGAAGATCCAAGTAGGCTTCAATTTAGGCTATATTTCAAAAGTGATATGAAATCTTGTGATCGTAGTGAAGATGAAGCTCAAGGGAGAATAAGAACTTAAGGAGAAGTAGTAGAGAGATTTTTGTTGGATTGAATTGTGTTAAATTACATTACATATAGTCCCTTGATATAGGGCTAGGAAATGGAGAAAATATCTTAAGTTTGAGTATGTCAATTTGAACTTGGCATCTTGTAGCCAAATGACGTGTGAGGAAGCATGGGTTGATTTTAATCAACTCTTGTGTTGTCAACTCAACTCTTGTATTATCACTTCCTTGTGGGCCATGGATGATGGATCAATATTCAACAATATTGTCGCTCTGTCATTTTTACTAGCTTGCTGGGACCCGGGGGAGAGTGTGTAGGAAGTCATCCGGGGGAGAGTGTGTAGGAAGTCACCTGGGGGAGAGTGTGTAGGAAGTCATCCATTTTATGATATAATTTATAACACTCCCCCTTGGATGACTTGTTACGTGTCTATGCTGCCTCGTTAAAAACCTTACTTGGAAAAACCCAGTGGGATAAAAACCAAGATAAGGAAAAAGAGTGCAGCCACGTAAAACTCCCCCTGATGTTGGCAAGAGTGATTTCTTCATAAGTTCTGTAGCCGCATGCCGATGTCATGAACATGTTTTCTGAGTACCGAAGTTGGGAGAGCCTTTGTAAGAAGATCCGCTGAGTTGTCACAGGAACGAACATACTGAAGGCTGATAACATTGTTCTTTTCCAGCTCTTGGGTAAATGAAAAGAACTTCGGAGGGATATGCTTCGTTCTGTCACTTTTAATAAATCCTTCCTTCATTTGAGCAACACATGCAGCATTATCCTCATAAAGTGTGATTGGATCATTTGCTGGTAGAAGACCGCTTGTAGTTCTAATATGTTGTGTCATGGATCTCAGCCACACACATTCACGACTTGCTGATCGCTTGTAATTTAGCGTAAATATTCGAATAGAATGCAAATACTATTGCTAGCCACGATTAATCAAAACATTTATATTGACTCGGGAAATCCGAGGTCGTACCCAAAGGACAGGTGATTAAACTAATAGTGTTAACGATTAAACTAGATTGTCTAAGGTTTGGGGGGGGGGGGGGGGGGGGTTTGTTCCTCAAATGAGATTGATAGCAGAATTTACTATCTTAAATGGAGATTTAATCAACGAAAAGGGGTAAACAATCAATTCAAAGATGACTAGGGATCTAATTCCCCGCCTATACAATTATTGTGACGGTAAATTGGGACACCATTGATGAAATCACATTGCACATGTTTAGAATTTAGCTATGTAACATTAATACCAAGTTCAACTCGCGCTACAACTTAGTATCAAGAGGTTACACCTCGCATAGCACCTCACACTCGCGCTTTATTGGTGCTATAGGACATGATTTGTCTAGCCTCACACTCGCGCTTTATTGACTAAATAAATCATGCACTTGTTAAATTCATGTCATTCTCATTAGGATTAGAGTATCGCCATATAACACAAAAAACCCTAATGCCTCTTCATTTCGTTCATTTGAAATCATACTTTTCAGGGTTAGCTACGTCAAGCGTGAAATCAAGCAGAATTCCTATTTGAGGACTTTGTTAAAAACATGTCATAGGTAATTCGAAAACCTTAGGTTCAAATGAAGAAGAATCATGTGCAAAATCATTCATCAATGGCATCCATATCATTCACAATGTCACAAACATGTCTAGAGGGGTTATAGACCCCCAACCAATGTCACTACTCACTCATGGTGAGATTACAATCCATAACAATAGTAGATGAACAGAAAAACATGTAGAAAGTTGAGTGTTGGAGTCTAGAACCAATATGGAGCAATAAGTATGAAGGACGATCCACGATCCGAGTTGTTGATGATGATAGAAAAATATTTCTTCTTCTCCAAGCTATCTTTTCTCTAAAAACCCAGCAGAAAATCCAGAAATCCCAGAGAAAGGGGCTGAAAACCCCTACCTTTCTATTTATAGTTTCAGTAAAAATCGCAACTTTACGACGTCATGCGTTCGCATGAATGCCTAAAGGCTGGATCTTGTGCGATCTCAACTCTGGAGTGTGCGGTCGCATGAGTTTCTCATGCGACTGGTCTGCTCCATGCGATCACATGATCTGAATTCATGCGAACGCATGGCCTTGGAGGAGGTTGATTCTGTGCGAGCTCTCGGGTCCTTCCTGCGACCGCATGAATAAATCATGCGTCTGGTCTCGCTCGCACGATCGCATGGACGGTCTATGCGATCACATGGTCCTTTGGCGTGCGATCGCATGAAGACTTCATGCGTCTGATTTGCTATGCGAGCTCTGGGAAGCCATTCGTGCGAGCGCAAGGCTTTCTCATGCGACTGGTCAAGGTCATGCGAACGCATGAATGGATCATGCGAGCGCATGCCCTTGAAAGATTTGTGCCCCGACTTCTATTTAGCCCTTTTTTGCTCCAAAAAGCTCGGTTTGCTCCAAAATCACTGCTTGCTTGTGATCTCAGCTAAATCTCTGCAGTAGGCCTGAAATGAACCATAAAGCATCAAATAGCAAGTGAAATCATAAAGGAATGACCGAAACAATAGGCGTAAAGGTTGCCTAAAATGCATGTATTCTAGTGCTATCAAATCACCCCACACTTAACGTTTGATCGTCCCGAGCAAACTAATCATACAGATCATCAACAATATTGCAATTTCAACTACTAAGGATCTGTCCAAAGAAAACTCCATACGGTTTCTAAAACTAACCAAAAATACTCTTGATAAACCACTTTCGTAGGTGACACGAGTGCATTTAGCGAATGCACCAAGCCTTTAAACCCCTAGGCTACCCTAGTGGAGGAGTTATAGTCTCCTAAGAGTTTTCAAACACGGGAATACTCACAAATCCCACGAAGAGACCAATCATCCAAATATGCATTTTAAGGTCACAATTTTCAAAGCACTAGGCAAGGCGTTTTTCATGAAGTTCATAATGTATTCAACTAGATATTGTGCATTTCAATCACTACATGAGTCCTCTTCAAATCCTTGTGGAAGTTCATGAATTAGGACATTCGAGCAATTCAAAGCAAAGACTAATAAATCTTTAATCAAGGATTCTAGTCATTTTCCGTGTTAGCGACTTCAAGAAAATGATCAAATAGTTGCAAAGAAATCGTGTTGGATCACTCACAAATGCTAGCAAGGAGGCTAGTCCATTGGCTTGTGAGATTAGAACTCATTCTCAAGCCTAGGACGCAAAGGTCACTTAGTCATAAGAGAAGAGGAGTTCCAACATCGTAGTTTTTTTTAAATGCTTGCAAGCCATATCATGCCTAAGTATAAAAGAATACGAGGCTCGTCCCCCAGTGAATTCTTGCTAGTAAGCTTCAATTGTCTTATTGGTTTTCATGCTAGAGAATGGTGGGATAGCCAATTGTCAAGTCTAAGTGCTTCTTATTTTCTTATTTTCTTTTTCAAATGGCCTTTGGCCTACAAATGCTTTCGAGGGCGGACTTACCTCCCTAACCCCCGGCATTTGTATATTTTGATCAAAACTTCTCTTGTACCTTGAGAAAGTTTTTAGTCCGGGCTTTGCCCTCTTTTGATCATGAGAGTGAAGCATATATTTTTTGTCGGGGCCCATTTTTCACCCTCTGTTGACCCCACACTTAGAACTTTGACAAAGGGCTAAGTGTTAAAAATGGAGCATGACTAACCAACGAGACAAAATTCACTAGACAAACAAGGTCACTAAGGTCACCTAAAGGCAATCGTGGCATACAAGGGTTTTGGATTTATAAATCATTTCGATTTTATGCTTTCAAAGATCAACTCTTTAGTCTCAACGAGAAAAAGCTTAGAATAAAAGATAAAGAAGTGCTAGTAGATGCTTTGATCCTCAAGAATGAAAGTCAACAATCCAATCCATTAGTCATCTCAAGGATCAATCAAGTGAAATCATGCACAAGCAGTTGAATTTGGAACGAAGTTTTTCTTTTCTCTCTTTCGAAAATATAGCCTTGCCTAGACTTTTTGTTTTCATTAATATTTCAAAAAATTTGGATGAATTGTGCGGTAGTGCAAGTGTTTTCCCTTGAACATAAGTTGATTGGATTTTAAACATGAAGGCATATCAAGCAAACACAAACATCCTATGTAGTCAAGACAATGTCAAACATAGACCACCCCACACTTAGCAATTGCTTAGTCCCTAAGCAATGAATAGAATGAAAAGCAAAGAGAGAGAGTCAAGAGAAACTTCTCTCGTTTGGAGGTAGCCGTTTCGATGTAAGAGATGTTGTTTTGCTTGTTGAGTTGAACTAGCTCAAAAGATTCGATGGATGATCTCCTTTTTCTCTTTATAGGGTAAAAACTAAAAATGAGAATGTTAAGCATACGAGGTAGGGGAAATCATCATCATAATATGTCAATATTGTGCAAGTCGACTCGAAATTTTATCACAAAAATGCCCTTATGCGATCGCATGATTCGGCTATGCGCTCGCATGACTGAAGACAGTCGCATGGATAATGTATGCGAGCGCATGGATTCATGCGATCTCGGCACAAAGGGTGACTTGGACGTTCATGCGAGCGCATGAAATGATCATGCGATCGCACAGCGCTAGGCAGTTGCATGAAGAACTCATGCGAGCGCATGAATGCCATGCGACCTAAAAAAACTGAACCTAATGGATTTGTTCACGCTATGATGATCATACAATTTTCAAAATGCATCAAGAATGTAACATGTATCATTGAAATGATCAAAAAGGTACGCATTAAGAAATTATCATCAAGGGATCCAAAATGTATCAATAATCATCATAGTGAACAAACGAGTACAAAGCATGTAGAAATGCTAATCAAGGCTCTCCTCTAAATCAAAGGTCTCTGTCTCATCATCTGCACTCGGAGCACGAGGGGCCTCGCCTTCCTTCTCCTTGCCCTTAGCGGAAGGATCCACGGGCGAAGGTGGATGTGGAGGTGAACTGGGCGCGAACGGGGACATCGGGGGCGGACCGATGCTAGAAGCGATCCCCAAGTGAGTGGCGATGGTGAGCAGGGTCGTCTCCTGCCACTGATTGTGTTGTGTGACATAAGTGGCTAGACTGTCCAAGCGCGACAGAATCAGCGCGAAGCTCGGGTCAGCAGTGGGAGGAGGAGGCACGGCGCGAGAGGAGGATGGCGCATCGGGGTGTTCAAACCCGTCAATCTCGTCGTCTGTGTTTGGCGCTTCCTCAGCTCCAACCTCGGCCTCCTTCTCATCATTAGCCCATTTCATCCCTTTACCTAAAATGCGCATATAACGCATCTTCTTTATACCAAGCTCCAGCTTCTCGCTCTTTCTGTCCCCGAATGTGAAATTGAGCTTCCGCGCAATCCACATCACAAAAGAAACACCACCCAACCCCATATTCTTCGAAGTAAGAGATTGATACCCCACAAACCCAGCGGTGATACACCAAAGCCAATCAACCTTCTTCCTTTGCCTCATCATTAGCATAATCGCCATCTCCATCTTGCTCACGAACCTACCATAATCGGTGCGCACAAATATTATACCCGCCAATAATTTGTGGATAACGTTCCACTTGGGCATTTGGATACTAGTGGATTTGTGCTGGTCGTCTTTGGTGTAAACACAACCCGAGATTTGCTTCCAAAACTTCCTAATATCATCATCGACTATTTCGGGAATATCACCATCCCTAGGCAATCTCATCCAATCACACAAAAATTCAGCTTTCACCTCCCTCTGAAGATTACCCAAAGTAAACCTCCAAGACATAACCTTCCCTTCTCCATTATCCTCCCCATCCATAACAGGAGCATGAATCGGACAAAATGAACTAATAAATTCTATCGTCGCCGCATGGAATGATCTGGGATCCTCTCTAAACACAAAGTTCATCCCACTGGATACAACCAAATCCCTAATCTCCTCCAGGACCTCTAACGTCTTCAAATCATCAATAACGGGAAAGAGGAGAGGGATTGGCCATTTACCTTTGTCCGTGAGAGAGGTATACAGGGCAGCATCGTTGGCGGATCCAAATTTGAGTTGGCCATCGAACTAATACGGCTTGACCTTGTTGAATTTGTTGTCATTGTCGCTCCGAGGCGACGGGGGAGGTGAATCCTTTTCCAAATCTCCATTTGCTCTACTAGCCGAGCTAGGGGCCATAATGTGCCTCGTTTCCTCCAATGAAGAACAGCCGTAATGCTGCCCCGAGGGAGTAGATTTCACGTAGAGGAGTTCGGCCTTTTTGCCCCTTTTCGCCTTTGGTGCTTTTGAAATTGGGGGTTTGGAAACTCCCGTCTTTTTCGAGGGTTCCTTGGAGGGTTGTGAGGAAGGGGTGACCTTAGCCATAGTCGAATTTGGGGAGGAAATTGAAGGATTTGGTGGATTTCGGGTTTTAGGGTTTCCGGCGGATTTGGGGGAGAACGGACGGTCGGACGGTCGCTGGCGGTCAGGGAAGCTTCGGACGATGGTCGGTAGAGGTAGGAGACGGTCGGAAGCTGGAATCGGCGGAGGAGAAGAGCAGAAATCGACGGAGGAAGCGGCGGCTTGATTTCCGGGTTTTAGGGTTTTCTGAAAATTCTGAAATCTGAAAATTTGTTTATATACTGAACGGTTCATGCAAACGCATGAAAATTTTATGCGAACGCATGAACTAAGAAATGAAGGATTTCAAGCTGTTGTGCGAACGCATGATTTGAGGGCATGCGATCGCATGAAATTTCCAGTCGCATGGAAAACTCATGCGAACGGATGAATAGCATGCGAGCTTGGCAAAATGAATATGAAGGGTGTTATGCGGACGCATGAATTGAAATCATGCGAGCGCATGGATCTGGACAGACGCATGAGATTTTCATGCGAACGGATGGATGTATGCGAGCTTGAAAGAACAAAGAATTTGGCTAACGTGCGAACGCATGAAAAGGATATGCGAACGCATGGAGTTCCTGGCACGAATTTCTAAACCAAACTCGAATCGATCAATAACACTCATGCAATAGATTTCAAAACCCCACACTTATGTCCAATCAAAGCATCAAATTCACCAAGCACGACATCATGGAAGTGGTCCAATCCCTCATCGACAATTAGATATAGGCACTCGCACACACACACATATCAAAACTTCAATTTCAATCATGCAAAGCACAATTACTGGAGCAAGCAATAGTCCAATCAACTAAGACATCTTAAAAATTATGGGAGTACAAGCCTAGTTTAACGTCTTGGCAAAGACGGAGCCGAATCTTTTCATAACAAGAAGCACACTAAGAGAAGTCCCGAGCGGGATCCCTTCTCTAGCGGTATTGCGTATAGCATTCACGAGGGTGCTTCCAAGAGGTTCTGATTTTCGTCAGCAGCATGATAGATTTTAACTCTTTGCCCGTTTGCTTTGAAAACATTATCTTGGTTGTCAACTAGCTATAGGTGGTCGTCATTGAAAACTTTGTGAATCCTATATGGCCCAAACCACCTGGACTTGAACTTTCCGGGGAATAACTTGTATCTTGAGTTGAATAGCAGGACCTTGTCACCTATTGAGAACTGTCTCTTCAGAATGAGCTTGTCATGCCATCTCCGGGTTTTCTCCTTATAGATTCTTGAACTCTCGTAGGAGTCTAATCGGATTTCATCCAGTTCATTTAGTTGAAGGAGCCTCTTTTCCCCTGAAGCTTTCGTGTCAAAATTTAGCTCCTTGACCGCCCACATGGCCTTATATTCGAGTTCCACCGGAAGATGGCATGATTTGCCATATACTAGCCTGTAAGGAGACATCCCAATTGGTGTCTTGAACGCGGTCCTATATGCCCATAGCGCATCATCAAGCTTCAAAGCCCAGTCCTTTCCTGACTTTCCAACTGTCTTTGTCAAGATGTTTTTTATTTCTCTGTTTGACACCTCGACTTGACCATTGGCTTGAGGGTGGTATGGAGTGGAACACCTATGGAAAATCCCATGTTTTTTAGCATGGATTCAAATCGTTTTTCCTTGAAATGGGAGCCATTGTCGCTAATCACCGCCCTTGGGACTCCAAATCTCGGGAATATGATCTTTTTGAACATCTTAATCACCACTTAAGCGTCACAGGATGGGGAAGCTATGGCTTCAACCCATTTGGACACGTAGTCCACCGCTACTAGGATAAAGGCGTTCCCTTGTGACGACGGCAGGGGTCCCATGAAGTCCACACCCCAAACATCAAAGATCTCCACTTCTAATATGCCTTTTTGAGGCATTTCCTCCCTTCTAGCTATGTTTCCCATTCGTTGGCATTCATTGCAAGCCTTGACAAATTCATACGTGTCTTTAAACATGCTTGGCCAATAGAATCCCGACTGAAGAATTTTGGAAGTGGTCTTTGAGGCCGAACCATGACCACTATAAGAAGAGGAGTGACAACAAGCTATGATTTCCTTGAAGTCTTCCTTGGGCACACATGTTCTATATATCCCATCCGAGCATAACTTGTATAAGAACGGGTCATCCCAATAATACCTCGAGACGTCATGCAAGAACTTGCTCTTCTGATTGTAATTAAGGCCTTCTGGAAGAATGTTGCATGTCAAGTAATTCACAAAAATCTGCATACCACGGGGCATCATCTTCGGCACTCATCAAATATTCACCGACAAAAGAGTCTTAGATAGGCGCCGAGAACCATTTTGAATCATAGAGCTCAACCCTTGAGAGGTGATCCGCTACTACATTTTCCACTCCTTTCTTGTCTCTAATCTCAATGTTGAACTCTTGTAGAAGGAGGACCCATCGAATAAGCCTTGGCTTAGCATCTTTCTTCGCCATCAAGTACTTGATAGCGGTGCGATCCGTGTAGACAATAGTCTTCGTTCCAACGAGATAAGGCCTGAATTTTTCAAAGGCGTAGACTACCGCTAACAACTCTTTTTCGGTGGTTGTATAGTTCATTTGGGCACTATCGAGCACCTTGCTCACGTAGTAGATCACATGGAGCTTCTTCTCGACCCGTTGTCCCAAAACTGCCCCAATGGCATAGTCACTTGCATCGCACATTAGCTCAAAGGGAAGGTCCCACTTTGGCGGTTGCACTATAGGTGCCGATACAAGGTTTTTCTTCAGTTTTTCAAATGCCTCAAGGCATCCTTCATCAAAATCGAAATCCACATTGTTGCAAAGGAGATGAGTCAACAGTTTGGCAATTTTTGAGAAATCCTTGATAAACCTTCGGTAAAAACCGGCGTGGCCCAGAAAACTTCTCACCCCGTTTTGATTTCTCGGAGGAGGTAGTTGCTCAATAACTTGAGTTTTTGCTTTATCAACTTCCACTCCTCTTTTAGACACTAAATGCCCGAGCACAATTTCTTCTTGCACCATGAAATGGCACTTCTCCCAATTGAGCACCAAATTCATCTCGATGCACCTAGCAAGAACATGAGAAAGATTAGCTAAACAATCATCAAAAGAGGATCCATGAATAGAAAAATCGTCCATGAAAACTTCAATGCACTTCTCAATATAGTCACTAAAAATGGACATCATACAACGTTGCAAAGTTCCCGGTGCATTGCATAAACCAAAAGGCATGCGCCTAAACGCAAAAGTCCCATATGGACATGTAAAAGTGGTTTTTCCTTGATCATTTGGCAAAATTGGAATTTGGTAAAAACCACTATATCCATCTAGGAAGCAAAAATAATCATGTCCCGCAAGCCTTTCAAGCATTTGATCTATAAACGGAATAGGAAAGTGATCCTTCTTAGTTGCCTTATTTAATCTCCTATAGTCGATGCACATTCTCCACCCATTCACGGTTCTCGTAGGGACTAATTCCCCTTTTTCATTTTGAACGACCATGAGTCCTCCCTTTTTAGGGACGACATGGATGGGGCTTACCCATTCCGAGTCCGGAACGGAGTAAATGATGCATGCATCTCTTAACTTGGTGATTTCTTTGAAAACCACCTCGCTAAGCTTAGGGTTCAATCTCCTCAACAATTCCCTAGAAGGTTTCACATTTTCCTCTAGATTAATTCTATGCATGCAAAGAGAAGGGCTAATCCCCGTTATATCATCAATGGAATAGCCTAGGGCTTTTTTATTAGCCTTCAACACATGCACAAGCTTGGATGTTTCATCCTCATTCAAAGTTGCACCAACAATAACGGGATAGGTGGCATTAGACCCAAGAAATTCATACCTTAGATTCGAAGGTAGAGGTTTCAACTCTCCTTCGAATTCCTTACCTCTTGGCACCGGGTCTTCCTTACTTTCATGAGCATTCGACTCCTGTTCACCTTCCCCCAAGGTAATGTCGCCCACATCCTCATCTTCCATATTCATCAATGAAGCAAAAAGTGTACTAGAGTTGTCTAACTCCATAACTTCATTCTCAAAAGAGGTTAGCCCAAAAGTTTCACAAGATATATCAAGCATATTGCATTCAAAGGATGAAGTAGGAGCTTTCATAGCATTTTTTCAGAAAAAATTTAAGTTTTTCATTTCCTATCTTCAATTCAATAGACCCTTCACCACATTTAATGACCGCCTCAACGGTGTTTAGAAAGGGTCTTCCTAAGATAACGGGCGTTTCTTGCTCACTATCCATATCTAGCACATAGAAGTCCACGGGGATGAAAAATTTCCCAACTTTAATAGGCACATCCCTTAGGACTCCATTAGGGACTCTAGAACTCCTATCGGCTAGTTTCAAAGAAATGGTGGTGGGATGGAGCTCACCCATATCAATTTTCTCATACAATGAATAAGGAATCAAAGAAATACTAGCTCCTAGATCACATAAAGCTCTATCAATTTCAATTTTTCCTATGGAGATAGGAATAGAGAATGATCCTTGGTCTTGCATTTTTCTAGGCATACGACTTTGCACAATTGCACTACATTCCGCATTCAAAGCTACCATGCTAGATTCTTCAATGACTCTACGATTTGACACAATATCTTTCAAAAATTTAGCATAAGTAGGGTTTTGAGTAATTACCTCGTGGAATGGGAGTGTGACGTACAATTTCTTTAGCATCTCAACAAATCTTTGAAAGTGAGCATCAAGCTTGCTTTTGTTTAGCCTTTGTGGGAAAGGAACCATTGGCACATACTTCTTCATTAGAATTGGCTCTTCTTCCTTTTTCTCTTCCTCGGTAGGGGCTTGAGGTTCATCTTCCAAACTTTGTTTGGCCACTCCTCCTTCCACTTCCTTGCCATTGAGACTAGATTTCTCTTGAGGGGTAGATAGGACTTTCCCGCTCTTCAATGTGATGGCTTCAACATGTTCTATGGAATTCACGTCCGGTTGAGAGGGAAGTTTCCCTATTTGCTTCAGCTGAGCATTCTCTTTAGCAAGTCTTTTGTTTTCGGCCGTTAACTCATCCATCTTTGCTTCCACTCTTCTGTTGCTCTCTAGCATTTGCGCCATCATAGACACCATAGAGTTATCTTGGGCGTTAGAAGAAGAATTCCCTTGCTCATTCATGTTGGACTTGGCTTGATAGGGTTTTTGATAGTTCCCTTGGGAATATTGAGAATTTTGATTCGAGCCTTAGCCTTGATTTGAATAGGAATTCTACCCTTTGTTTTGGTTAGAGCCGTGCCCTTGCCTTTGGTAATTCCCTTGATAATTATTTTGCCCTTGAGGCCTTGGAGGAAAATTTGGATCATTGGACATTCTTCTTTGAGGAGGCTCGTAATTTCTAGTGATAGGACTAGCATTTTGATTGTAACTCCTTTGTTGATTTACAAAGTGTGCCTCTTCATAACCATCATCATCGTCCTCATATTTCCCTTCAGGACAATTCTTGGTAGGATGTCTCGTACTAGCACATAAGAAACAAGGTTGTTGCGCCGAGACTTTCTCTTTTTCAGCTTTGGCCTTAGTTGCCTCAACGGAGTTCACCATACTTATCATATTCTCTACTTTCTTTGTCAAATCAGCCATTTGATTTTTAATTTCAGAATTCGAGGAGTCGTCTCTCGACTTAGCCATTTTCTTGTGGTCCACTCCTTGATATCTATCGGAGTTGATAGCAATTTTATCCACAATTTTGAAACCTTGGCTAGCCGGTAGTTCCATTATAGCGCCTCCACTAGCCGTGTCCATCTGATTCTTAGCCTCCTTACTCATCCCCAAATAGAAATAACGCATTAAATCGGCCTTTCTAAAATTATGGTGAGGGCACTCCCTCAAATAGTGTTTAAACCGATCGTATGCTTGGTGGAAGAGCTCGTTGTCCCTTTGGGAGAATGTTAGAATAAAGTCCGTAAACTTCTTGGTTCTAGATGGAGGGTAGAACTTATTCAGAAAAGCGGTGGCTAAATGGTCCCAAGTACGAAAAGTCCCCGGTTCATGATTTTGTAGCCATTCTTTGGCATCCCCATATAGCGAAGAGGGAAATAACTTCAAGTAGACATATTCAACGGGTGTATTCCTTGGCTTATAGGTCCGGCAATATTCTTGAAAACTGGCTAGATGAGTAGACGGATTTCCGACCCCTTGAAACTGATCATTTGTAACCATGTGCACTAGAGATGATTTCACATCGAAATCGAAAGCGTCTTCATCGGGAGGCAAAATAACCGAACCATTTCCCTCGAGGGTGGGAGTCATGTAATCTCCCACGGGCCTTTCATCCTCTTCCTCGTGCTGATAACGTTATATGAAATCTTGTGATCGTAGTGAAGATGAAGCTCAAGGGAGAATAAGAACTTAAGGAGAAGTAGTAGAGAGATTTTTGTTGGATTGAATTGTGTTAAATTACATTACATATAGTCTCTTTATAAAGGGCTAGGAAATGGAGAAAATATCTTAAGTTTGAGTATGTCAATTTGAACTTGGCATCTTGTAGCCAAATGACGTGTGAGGAACCATGGGTTGATTTTAATCAACTCTTGTGTTGTCAACTCAACTCTTGTATTATCACTTTCTTGTGGGCCATGGATGATGGATCAATATTCAACAATATTGTCGCTCTCCGTCGTTTTTGCTAGCTTGCTGGGACTTGGGGGAGAGTGTGTAGGAAGTCACCCGAAGAAGAGTGTGTAGTAAGTTATCCATTTTATGATATAATTTATAACAAAATGAAACTAGATCATATAAGAATAAGCTTTGGCAAATTGATGAGGGTGTTCTCACTTCCTGAATTATTTTATAGTATTTGTAAAAAATAGTCAAAGTAGACAAGGACGGAAATGTTGAACAAAGTGATCACGTGTGAGGCTAAAGTGAGGCCACTACCTAGTTGCAAACAAATTATATGCAGTTTGATGGTATTGTGTCGAACTTATATGCTGTTAGAGATTTTAGGGTTTATAAGTTGTGTAAACCTGTTAAGTTTATTTTGTAAAGAAACAAAACAATTTTGTATGCAAATGAGCTCAGTTTGAGATTTTGATCAGTGCTTATCGCGTCTCATTTGAACTTTATATGCCGCGTCATATTTGAACATTAGCTTGCTAATGTGTTGTTGAAACGCGGCAATCAACGTTGAGTTCAAACGCGGGACACACTGAACAAAGTCAATCGACACCATTTTTCAAAGTTGAATCAATGTGTCGGTTGGATTGTTTAAATCCAATTTGCTGAGAAATATGCATATAGTGTTTTTCCACATGTCATGATAAGCTTTCTCATCCATTTAATTTGAAGAAGACGTTTTTGACGCAAAACAGGGTTTGCTCTAATTTGATTCAAATTAGGGTTTGCTCCAAAATCTGAATTCATATTCCAGTACAAAACTCTTGCTTTATCTCAGTTCGTATTTCGGATTTCCTAATCGGAAGAAATACTGAATTTGGAAAACGACAAATAGTACGTGACTCAAGAAGAATCCAAGTCTTATTGTGTTTGAAGCATCGACTAGAAGAATCCGAAGAACTACATATGCCACGTGCTTGTGTTGGGTCCGTCACCGACCAAATACAAATTAAATTTTAATTTTATAATTTTAATCTTCTTTTTTTTATTGGATTTTATAATTTTTTTTTGATAGCTATTGGATTTTATAACTTTAATCATTGATAACCAGCGGTAGACTTGGAACGTAATATTATCACAAGCATAACATCATGATTCATGAGTTAACAAAAGAGAAAAAGCAAAAATATGGAAAATTGGTACAAAAAGCAAAAATATGATTCACCAGTATGGGTCAAGATCAGCTCATGTACAATGTTAATATTTGGTACAAAATATAAAGTTCGTCAAAAGCAACCTATAATTCGTCATTTTTTGAACCGAAATATGAAAAAGATGACATAGTTTGTCAGTTTCATTTTATAATTCGTCACCAAGAAAATACAACAAAAATCAGGATTTAATCTCATCCATTCAAATCACAATATCAAAAGATATGATTAGTTTGTATTTTGTGTCAAAAAACTAACTTTGTAACCGATCCTTTTCCCACCTTCTCAATCACAATTTTATTAAGGAAAAAGTATAGCTTGGGATTTGAACAATTACAATTTTCCAACTTATGGACCGAATTATAAAAACTTTCAAATAAGGTGTGGACTATCAAATAATTTTCCAAATGAAGGGCACCGTCGAACGCCGTTAGAAATTTTCCTAATACCGTTGAACGACGTTAACTCCGTTAATTAATAAATAAATTATAAATTTAAAAAAACTTGACTATTTATGAGAATCATATGCTTTCATTTCATACACCAGATGTATCAATGTGGGATAAATAAATAGTTTTACCCTGATTAGAGGATGAAAGTAAACTACACAATTAATGAAGATGACTTTTTTTCCCTTAAGAATAAAAGAAAAAAACTATGAAGAACACGCTCATTTGAAATCTTGGGGATGGATGCTTCACAAACATCTTCTTTACACTCTACAAGAAGTTCAAGTCCAGTTTAGTTTCATCTTCTTTGAAGGCATCCTCTTCTGTATCCTTATTATTTAAGGCTCACAACCATTCGTAGGCAAGACCCCAACATGTTGCAAAACATAAAGTCCCTTCTTCATATTGCAATAGAAATGATCACATTCATGCTCCATCTCATCTACATTCTCACAATCTCCGGCGAGTCTATAAATGCAAGGACGTCGACGAACGTAGGGATATGCTACGGGCGAATAGGCGACAACTTGCCGTCGTTCAGTCAATCTATCCAACTCATCAAATCCATGAACGCCTCTAGTGTCAAAATATATGATGCCAATCTTGATCTCCTCAATCGACTCTCCGGAACTAGGCTTCATGTCTCCATCATGATACCCAATCAAGAAATCAGACGAATTGCCTCGAATCAAACTCTCGCAGACGAGTGGGTCCAGAGACACGTCATTCCATTTTATCCGCGAACAAGGATCCAGTCCATCCTTGTAGGTAACGAGATTTTAAGTGATTCATCCGAGCTAGGCAGGCTGCTCTGGCCGTCACTCGTACCAGCAATGCAGCGAATAAGTACGTCGCTAAGAACTCTTAGAGGCCACAACACTCGGTATATCCTGGTCGGGACGCCTTTAGCCATGGACATGCTCATGTCCACCTTTCCACCATCCAGCGGCGCATTTCGACCAGACATTAGAGAATCAGTCATGGAGCCGTTACTGAATTTCCTGAACCGAACTCGATCACCGTTCTTTCTCGACGTCTACACGTACTTCCCCTGGTCATCCGACCCGAGCAACATCAATCTCGACTACGCATTACTCGCACAAGACAAAAATAACGAATACACCGACCCGATCAGCGGACTAACTTACACGAATCTGTTGGATCAAATGATGGACTCGGTGTATTTCGCAATGGGGAAGCTCGGCTACCATGACATAAAGTTGGCCATAGCGGAAACAGGGTGGCCTAATAGCAACGGCAGAGATGGATTTGGTGCGAATATTTACAATGCTGAAATTTACAACCACAATGTGATTAAAAAGATGACTGCAAATCCACCGATTGGTACTCCGGCTCGACCTGGTGAAGCTATACAGACTTACTTGTTTTCGTTATATGATGAAAATCGAAAGACGGGGCCGGAGGTTGAGAGGCATTGGGGATTGATGAACTCGAGTGGGCATCCTCACTATTTCGTCGACTTGACTGGCAACCGGTACTGGCCTGATATACCCTGAAATCTGAATCAACCTATTCCCACAAAATTATCCATCAAAGTCATTATATTAGCATCATTATGTACCATTTGTTTTAAATTCAGTTTAAAAGAATCATTAAATCTAAAATTTTAAAATATTAATTCTTATGATGTTTAATCTCGACAACTACAAAGTAGTGATAGCCAGTATTAATTCAAACGGGAGTTCTCGATTGAAATCCCTTTAAAAATACTAATTTGAGAATCTAAATTTTACCTATTGGGTCAATTGCATATTTGAAAGTGGAGGTGATATGTGGTTCATTTTATTAAAAAAATTCCTTCACTAAGCGGTAACGAAAAAGTTCTCAGAATTTTCAAAAAAATTAAAAAATTTCTCATTTTGAGCTCTCTCACATAACTTCATTTTAGTGTAAATCCGTTTTTATATTTATGGGGCTTAAATAAAACTCCTGACTATTCAAATGTTTTTTCTTTAAATGAGTTAAATTCTGAATCCGAATTATGATCGTAATATTCATCTAATTAATTAATTTTACTAAATAATTCGCTTTTTTTATAGAAAAATAATTCGCTTTTAAATAATAAAAACACGTCGTATTCAAATATGTTTATTTTAAATAAACATGAAATTTCCAATCAAAAAAAAATTAAACGTGAAATTGTAAACTTTTTTATAAATTCTTCGATATCCTCTTTCACAAGCTTGATGCGTTGCCCTACGACTTCTTGGTGTGATATTACTCTTCAGATCAATCTTTGTTGTATTCTGGGTTGTTCACTTCGATTTAGAATTCAAGATATTCAAAGGCAGGTGAATGCTCGTCTCTCAAATTCTACACCAACTAAAAACCTGCGCCAAACGCAGAACGCCAATCCCCGGCAAGAAGCTTCATGCCCACTTCGTCAAAACCGGGTGGGATCTTTGCGTCCCGGTGACAAACACCATGATTGATATGTATGGAAAATGTGGCCTTGTTGAGGATGCAGCAATGCTGTTTGATGAAATGCCTCAAAGGAACCCGATTGCCTGGGCTTCTGTACTCAGTGCTTATAACCAATGTAATTTGCCTCGAGAGGCTTTGTGTTTGTATCCTAGAATGTATTCCATTGATGGGTTGCGTGCAGATCATTTTGTAATTGCTTGTCTGGTTAAGGCGTGTTGTAGTTTGGGAAGTCTGAAGCAAGGGAAGCAAGTGCATGGGAGGTTTGTTGTATCTGAGTATTGTGATGATGATGTTGTGAAGTCATCTCTGGTCGATATGTATGCTAAGTGTGATAGGGTTGATGATGCACGATTGGTGTTTGATTCGATCGTGACGAAGAATTTGATGTCTATGACGGCTATGATATCGGGGTATGCAAGAAGCGGGCGGAAAGGGGATGCTACCGAGTTGTTTTGGAAAATGTCAGAGAGGAATTTGTATACTTGGACTGCATTGATATCTGGTCTTGTTCAGAGTGGGAATGAAACTGAGGCTATTGAGCTTTTCAAGGGGATGCGCAGAGAAGGTGTGGAAATTGTTGACCCATTTGTTGTTTCTTGCATTGTTGCGGCCTGTGCTAATTTAGCAGCTTTGGAGTTGGGGAAGCAAATTCACGGATGGGTTATATATCTTGGATTTGAGCAATGCTTATTTTCAGGCAATGCGCTAGTAGATATGTATGCTAAATGTAGCGACATCGTGGCGGCACATTGCATTTTTACTAGGATGGTTGAGAAGGATATAGTTTCATGGACTTCAATTATAGTTGGAGAAGCTCAACATGGCCGAGCCGAGGAGGCATTATCTTTGTATGATGAAATGATTTCAGCAGGAGTAAGGCCGAACGAGGTGACATTTGTTGGCTTAATTTATGCTTGCAGTCATGCCGGGTTAGTGAGCAAGGGGCGATCCATTTTTGATTCAATGATCAAGGACTATGGCATTAGCCCCTCCTTGCTACATTACACGTGCTTATTAGATCTTCTAAGTCGATCAGGACAGTTAGATGAAGCTGAAGATATCATCAAGACCATGAAATGTGAGCCTGATGAAGCGACGTGGGCGGCTTTATTGAGTGCTTGTCAGCGACATAAGAAAACTGAAATGGGGTTAAGGATTGCAGACCATCTTCTAAGCTTGAAACCTGAAGATCCTTCAACTTACATTCTACTATCTAATGCCTATGCTAGCGCTAATGCATGGGAGAAAGCTTCATCTGTGAGGAAATTTATGCAATGTATGGACTTCCAGAAGAAACCTGGTTACAGCAGAATAGACTTAGGGAAGGAGATTGAAGTGTTTTATGCAGGTGAGACGACTCATCCTATGAAGGATGCAATTTCTGGATTGCTAGAAAAGTTGATTGCAGAGATGCGTAAGAGAGGGTATGTTCCTGATACTAGTTCTGTTCTACATGACCTGGAGCAACAAGAGAAGGAAAAACAACTGTTTTGGCACAGTGAGAGGTTGGCTGTTGCATACGGTCTGCTCAAGAGTGTTCCTGGAACTGTGATAAGAATTGTGAAGAATCTCCGTGTCTGTCCTGATTGTCATTCTGTGCTGAAATACACTTCCAGTATTATGAACAGAGAAATTGTAGTTCGTGATTCCACCAGATATCATCATTTCAAGGATGGGGCATGTACCTGCAGAGATTTTTGGTGATGTGAAAACAGTCGAGGTCCTTATTCTTATTTAATCAAAGGAGGGAACAATTTAGCGTCAATGACTCTTGAGGAGGATTCAGTCACGCTGATGATTAATCCTGCTTTCACTTTCTTAACGAAGGTCTGAGGTCTAAATACTAAGTTAAAATTTTCAAAAAAAATTATCTGCTTCTGCTGACAGTGTTTCATTCTTTCTTATTAGCTATCTTTTACATTTCCATATTTTTCATATCGGTTTTGTAGGCTCGTGATTTGAAGACAAGGGGTATGTATTAGAATCTGTTGGTACATGTTGTTGTAGGCAAATGGCTATTCTAACACCGGAGCTTACAATGCCAATAAAAGAAGGTACGTTGTCCAACGATCATACCCGTCTCAAGTTTTAACTTCATTAATGGACGGTAACGCATTGCTCAATATATTTTGGATAGCAGAGACATGAAATCATATTTTTCGTGGCAGTTTTCATAGATGTGCCCACATAACTTTAGCAAAATTCTGAATAAAAAATGAACACAAACTATCTAAACACTTAACAGCATGTTCCTTCTAGTGTGTTACCTGTTGTTGTACCTCCGTTGAGAGAAATTTTGACCCCTACCAGCCTGCGACTCTAAACATGGCATAAAGCAAATTCGGTTGAAGATCCTTTTCCAAGATACTTGTCGCAAATTGCGTCTCAGTTTCTCTTGTTGTTTTAGTATTGGGTTCTATGTTTGTTGATAGTATGTATTACTCATATTTGTATCTCACTTTTTGCCTCCAGAACCATTGTGGATTACTTGGTCCGGCAGGGACAAATCCAAGACTATAGAATTTGTGGCACAAGTCGTCACGGTCACTTGTAAATATGTTTACATGTCATCTAATAAAATAAGTCTAACAATTTCAATAGGTAATTAGCATAAATAATAAAATCTTACAGTGGGTTATTTGTAAACCAAACTGAGATTGACTTTCAGTTTTAGTTTGCGCAGTTCAATGATTTTTTTGTTTCACATTTTTATTATTATCTTTCGGTTACATTTCAAAGAGCATTTCTTTTTTTTTGATATAAAAGCTGTGAACAACAAGACAACGGCGAACCGAGGTCTTAAAGCTGGGACAAGTTAACCAGCTGGGAACATAACAGACAAAACAAATTAAAACGTGAATAAACGGGAGTCTGCGGCTCCACTTCGCCGAGGCAAAGCACATCATCCCGTCATTCACAGCTTGAAAAGCAGGATCCCAACGGTAAGAAGTTACGTTACGTACTCCTGCCGAAACGACCAGTTTTATCTGGCCTACACTTAAAAACCCGATTCTAAACTAAAACCGGCCCAAAAAGACCGCCCCTAGACAACCAGCAAAACCGGCAAGTCCCGCCACCGGTGGTCAGCCGCGCCACCCGCCAGAACCGCCGCCGCCTAGCCACTTCAAACCGCCAGTCACGCAAGAGCAG
Source organism: Rhodiola kirilowii (assembly GCA_033675215.1). Taxonomy (NCBI): domain Eukaryota; kingdom Viridiplantae; phylum Streptophyta; class Magnoliopsida; order Saxifragales; family Crassulaceae; genus Rhodiola; species Rhodiola kirilowii. The sequence continues at coordinate 6,640,844 of CM066194.1, forward strand.
CAAACCTCGCCACGCCGTCCAAAGCCACTCCACCACAACGACGCACAAGGCTACCGGAGCCAGCGCCACCAGCCTAAAAAACATCCCCAAAGGGCAAAATCAGCAGCCCCTATCCCCCTCCTGCCCCAACCCACCCCGTCAGAAAATCGCAGCCCTCCCCGTCAAAGTCCCCAACCGGCCAGATCTGAGCCGATCTGCTAAGGATTCCGATGGCGAGCAACGAAAACGAGGCCAGCAAGAAGAAAAGAGGAGGAATCGAGACCCAACCCGCCGCGAGAAGCCGCCTGCGACCGCTTAACCCTCTTCCGCTGTCGACCTGCTTCGAGCGCCTTTCAGAGAGTTTATCTCTCTAAAAGGCAATTTAAGAAGAAAGAATAACTGAACATCATTTCAAAGAGCATTTCTTAATGAACCTGAAATGGTAGTTATGGTATACATGACCACCAATGACTCTGGTCTGTGGTGACCAGGGAAAACATGTAAAATGATCTGACGTGATGCAGCGAAGTTAAATGTTGTGAGTGTCAAAACATCGTTGTCTCAATGAAAATGACGTTGTTTTGCTTGATTTTTTTTTGAAATATAACAGAAAGACGCCGTTTTGTTTGAAATGATATTGTTTTAATATTCATATTATTTTACAACGCTACAACGGATCCGAATCCAGATCCAACTATTGATTTTGTATCGCATGCTTTCTGCTTTTTTTTTTGCATTTTCCATGACAAACATTTTCTTGTGATATTTTTCAATGAAAATTATTTTATTTTGATACACAAATTTTACATGAAACAAATTTAATTAATAAAAGATTTTTTATTAAAAGAAAAACAAAAACCTTACCAAACAGGTTGACAAGGGATGACACTGTCTACTCGGCTACAAACTCACATGCTTAGAGCATATACGCTTGCTGGCAGCTCCTCCTTGCAGCTTTTCGTCGAGCACGTCCTCGCCATCGATGTATTTCATATTTTACGACAGTTGTTCCACATGGGATCCATGTCGACCCAGCACGTCCTCGAAAAATCGTCCGCTTTATATGCCCTTATGCTTATCCCATCTTCTATCTAAAACAAAACACGCATCTCAATAAGTCACGAGTCAATTCCTGACGATATCGGACAAAAAATTACCATCCCGATTGGTGATGTAACGCCCGTATAGTTTGGTGATAAGTATTTGGAAAATTTCATGTTTTATTTTTATTTAATATTTTGTTATTTGATTGTTCTAGTTTACATGCTATTGAACCTATCATTATAGCCTAAAGGGTCAAACTATTTTAAAGAATTATCTGCTTTATTGTTTCCCATACTTTCAAAGTAAAGTCAATCAAAACCAAAAAGTGATGACTATACAATTTTTATCTAATTTTAATCCAGACACATATAAATGAACATAGACTGTATTGTAGTCCACGTGCATAAACAAACAAATATAGTAAAAAATCGAAATAATTGCATGTAGCTGATCTCTCATGACTATTATTACCACTCACAATCTTCATCTCCAAATTCCCAATCCTCTTATAAAATACTCGTATAACTCAACCCCTCGTCACATCGATCAATCACCCTTTCTCCCTCGAATTCTCGTCGGTGTATCCAGTTATGGCGACGGACGTTGTGTCTCTGCACCAAGGTGAATTGTCCAAAGTGAGCAATGGCCACGGCTGCTGCAAGACCGGACCAGGTTACGCCACTCCGCTTGAAGCCATGTCTGGCCCTAAAGAGACTCTCCTTTATGTCACTTGCGTTTACTCAGGCAGGCACTCCCCTCCCTTCATCCTTTCACTTTCACTTTCTTTTATTAATTATTTATTTGCTTTTGAATCTTCTGATTTGTTGTTTAAGGTTTTTGGGGGGGTTTTTTTAGGGAATCAGAATCCCCTTGAAATTTATTGTTGAAAAGTAAAATTGGGCTACTTGATTTAAACAATTATGTAAACCTTTGCTTAGATCTGATGCATGCAATCAACCAATTTTGAATCTGTAATGGAGTTAGGGATGCAATCAATCAATTCTGGGAATAAAATTATCTGATTCAGATTCAATGAAATAAATTTGAGTTGTTGATTTGCAGGAACTGGGAGGGAGAAGCCTGATTATCTGGCTACAGTGGATGTTGATCCCAACTCACCTACTTATTCAAAAGTCATTCACAGATTGCCTGTGCCTCATGTTGGCGATGAGCTCCACCATACTGGCTGGAACTCGTGCAGTTCTTGCTACACTGATCCCTCCGCATCTAGGCGCTTCCTAATCATGCCTGGTTTGATGTAAGCTATTCATCTTTATGTGCTTAAAGATATGATAATGGAACTTTAAGGCTTAGCAACCGATTAGGATTTGTTGTTTCGTTGCGATACTTGATATGAGTACGTAATTCGATTGCAAAGAATTATGGGTGGGTGGTTGTGTCTTGTAGCTCTGGTCGCATTTATGTGGTTGATACAAAAGATGCAAGGGCTCCTTCTCTGCATAAGGCTGTTGAACCTGAGGAGATCCATCAGAAGACTGGACTCGCATTTCCACACACATCCCATTGCCTTGCCTCTGGCGATCTCTTGATCTCATGCCTCGGTAGTAAAGAAGGGAAAGCTGAAGGAAACGGGTTTCTCCTCCTGGATGAAAATTTCAACGTCAAGGGAAGGTATGTCTTGCTTTTACTCATCAACCTCTCACACACTAAACTTCAACCGATTAAAACTCTGCAGTTGTCTTACAAAGATGAATTTGTCTTTGTTATTAGGTGGGAAAAGCCAGGGGACAGTCCTAATTTTGGGTACGATTTCTGGTACCAGCCGCGTCACAAGGTGATGATCAGCTCATCATGGGGTGCCCCTGAAGCTTTTACCAAAGGATTTAACCTTCAGCACGTCTCAGACGGGTTATATGGCAGGCACTTGCATGTCTATAGCTGGCCTGATGGCGAAAAGAAACAGACTTTGGATCTTGGTGCTACTGGTCTTTTGCCTCTTGAGGTGAGATTCATACAGCAGAAGACTTAAACCTGTTGAGTAACTCGGTTTAAAAATCATTTTCATCGACAGATAAGATTTCTACACGACCCTTCAAAAGACACGGGTTATGTTGGTTGTGCTTTGACGAGTAACATGGTCCGTTTTTTCAAGACTGATGATGGCTCATGGAGTCACGAGGTATGCCCATTTCTAATGTAAGTAAACCTCATGCTCGGCAAAAAAAAAAAATCAGTTTTGGTGTAATGCTCTCGTGAACCTTTTTGCAGGTTGCAATTTCAGTGAAGCCATTAAAAGTGCAAAACTGGATTTTACCAGAGATGCCCGGGCTTATCACTGATTTTCTCATCTCTCTCGATGACCGCTTCCTCTACTTTGTAAACTGGCTTCACGGAGATGTCAGGCAGTATAACATTGAGGACCCTAAGAATCCTGTCCTTACTGGCCAAATATGGGTTGGTGGACTCCTTCAAAAAGGAACTTCTGTTGTAGCGGAAGGAGAGGACGGCAACACTTTCCAATATGATGTACCAGAGATCCAGGTAACTTGTTTATCCATTTTGGGCCTTCGTTCTTTTGCACTTCAAATTTCAGTTCTTCAATTCATAACTTCACTTAATAACTGGAATTAAGCACTTAATTTAAGTTTAATGTTTGATTTTTTAGCGTGAAAGTCAAGTATCTTAGTGAAGTACTTAAATTAAGTCATTAAGAGTAAAGTTCAGTCATTTAGTTAATTCAATTCAAGCTCAGTTTTAAAAAAAAAGCACCCTTAATCGAAGTGTGAGTGTATCATAAGCTAACAAGTTTTTACGAATTATACAGGGCAAAAGACTTAGAGGAGGGCCACAAATGATACAGCTGAGTTTGGACGGGAAGCGTCTGTATGTTACAAACTCACTCTACAGCACGTGGGATCGCCAATTCTATCCCAAGTTATTGGAGGAAGGTTCGCACATGTTGCAGCTGGACGTGGACACGGATAAGGGTGGCCTTGCACTGAATCCCAACTTCTTTGTTGACTTTGGAACTGAACCTGATGGTCCTTCTCTAGCTCATGAGATGAGGTATCCCGGCGGGGACTGCACCTCAGACATATGGATTTAAATTTATCTATCCGATTTAGGAATCAAATAAAAGGTTAGCAATAAATATTCTGAGAGAATTATGTTTCGTTAATGCTTTAGTTATTGTATAAGACTGTTACTAGCTGAAGACTTGCATAAATTCTAGGCTTCATTTCAATGTGAACTTGTGTTTTTAGTCACTGAGCTGCTGCATATGTCTTTTACGCCAAAAGCTTAATTGTTTTTTTTTTTTGAACAAAGGTGATTTTATTCCAAAAGATGACAAACAACCATTACACTACCCAACCGAAGAACAACCTGAAACACAAGGAACAAACAAAACCTAACCTCAAACAAAACCCCTGCTAAAGAAATCTCAAACACACAGTACAAAGGCAAAGCCTTACAAACCAACAACAGCAAAGACCCTGTCAAACCACAGGCACCTAAAAGGAGGATGATACAATTACCCAATAGAATCTATCCATCATTCCATCTTCTATCTTCCAATGAAGTATTTGTGATGTTGAGTGCGCCTATTTTCATCCTTAGATGCCCCAGAATTTTTTTTCAACGATTTTGGCACTGAAGGAGCTTCATCTTTAAAAAAAATTGAATTTTTTGCTATCCAAATTTGTACGCCGCCATTGAAATAGCAACAGCCATCATCCTTGTTCTCAAAGCGTTTGCATTAAGGGCATTGAACCACGGGATCAAGAGATGCCAACTAACTGGCATACCACGGACCTTGAGGAACTGAGTCGTAACTTCCACGACTTCTTTGGAAAACTGACAGTGAAAGAAGAGATGATCTCTCGATTCAGCGGCTCTACCACACAACATACAAGAACTATCAACCATAGCTCCCATGTTATTTAATCTTAGTAAAAAAGCCGCTTTTAAGGTACCTAGTTATTCTTCAGCTGATTCTTCTGACTCTGTAGTTGCCGATTAATCCGTATTCCTTTCTTGGCTCAGCAGGAAGGGATGAATATTCGAGTAATTACCTATGGGTTAAGTCCCCCAGGAGTTCTTCCTTCCTTAATCCAAAAAAGAATACATAAAATTATCAATTTATGTTGGAAAGAGGTTAATCGACGTCGATTTAATGAAAACAGATGAATTGATAAAAAATAAGAAAGGTTATCGTCCTAAAACCAATTTATTCGTTATCTGTAATTTTGTGTCTCTAGTCAAAAGCTTGTTCTACGCCACTAGCCACAAGTGAAAAGAGCTTCAAGGGAAATTAAATCTATTCCAAACTAGCTTATGCCAATCAGTAATGTCCATATGTCTAGTCAAAGTATTATACGTGTCTGAAACAGTAAAACCATTCCCTGTACCCTTCCACTGCATTCTGTTTTGGAGGATAGTAATAAATTTCTCACTTAACGCCTTACTCACCTCAAGCCCCTTGATAATCCATGTCGTCTTACTAGCATTCTCGACTTCCCACCAATCTCTACCTTCAGTCCAGTAAGCTCTCGTCCAGGCTTTCCACACACTGTCAGCTTCATTCCGCATTTCCCATAATTGATTAAGCCTCATCGCTTCCTTCATGATAGAAAGGTTCTTCAAGCCAAGACCCCCTTCTGCTTTAGCTTTGCACACCTCTTTCCAGCTGACTAGAAACCCTCCATTGCCTAAAGCATTACCTTTCCATAAGAATCTCGCGCAAATGGAGCCCACTGTATTAAGCACTTTCCGAGGAAGGGTGCACATACGAGCCCAATAATAGAGAATAGAATGGAGGACTGATTGAATAAGTAATCTTCTACCAGCTCTAGAAAGAAATCTGTTCCTCCAAGAATGAATTCTACCGGTAATTCTATCAATGAAGCTGCTGCAATCCTGAAAACTAATAGCTTTCGAATTTAAAGGAATCCCGAGATATCTCACCGGGAGCTTCGCGACAGCTGTACCAAGGATCTGTTCCACCCAAGCTTTCTTGTTATCCGGCATTCCTGCGACGAACACCTGACTCTTTTCCAGATTGATATAGAGCCCTGACGCTGCTAAGAATGTATCCATAGTCTTTTTCAGTGTAATAATAGAAGAGATCCTTCCGCTAGAGAAAAGAAGTAAATCATCCGCAAAAAGGATATGTTTCAGATCAATCCTGTGGCACTTTGGGTGATAATAAAAACCAGATTTCTTATCCAGCTTTCCTAGAAGATGGGACAGGTACTCCATTGCTAACAAAAATAAAAAGGGGGACAAAGGATCTCCCTGACGAATACCTCTCTTGCCATTAAAATAGTCGACCATTTCGCCATTTATAAGAACTGAGAAGGATGAGGATTTCAAACACATTTGAACCCAAGAAATAAACTTGAGAGGAAATTTTAACTCGTGAAGCATAGAATCCAAGAAATCCCAACTGATAGTGTCATAAGCCTTCCTTAAGTCGATTTTCCAAGCCATTCTTTCGCTGATGTTTCTTCTCCCGTATCCAGCCATCAACTGTTGAGCTACATTGACATTTCTGACTATGGATCTTCCCTTCACAAATGCCCCTTGAGCCTGATTAATGATCTTTGGCATGATATCCTTTAATCTGGCTGACAACATTCCTGAAATTACCTTATAAACCACGTTACAACAAGAAATAGGTATATACTCATCAGGAAGAGAAGCTGAATTGCTATTTGGAACGAGAGCTAGCGCAGTAGAGTTTAACCCCTTAGGAAGGCAGTTGTATCTCAGACAGTGACGAATGCTACAGCAAAACTCAGGACCAATTAAAGTCCAGTTCTTCCTGAAGAAACTAGAAGAAAACCCATATGGACCCGGGGACTTGTCAATACCAATGGCGCTGAGGGAATTCCATATTTCAGCATCTGTTGCTTCCCTAACCAACCCCCTACACCACTCCCCCTGCACCAGCATCCCCGAAGAAACCGAGTTGTTGCAGATTGCAGCAAGAATCGTAGACTGGCCTAAAAGGGACTTAAAGTAGTTTGCAAAGATACAGTGAATCTGATTTTTATCTGAAGATATGCTACCATCAGCTAGCTTAATTAACAGTCTTAATATTGTTCATGCTTCTCCTGCCCTTTAAAATGCTGTGAAAAAAATTTAGAGTTGATATCACCTTCCTTAGCCCATTGAATTTTGGTTCTCTGCTGATAAAAAATCATTTGGTATCGTTTGAGCTTCCAAAACTCTGTCGAGGCCTCAAACTCTTGTAAAAGTAATGCACTGTCGGACGGGTTATTATGAACTGCCATTTGAAAATTAAGGAGGTTTTCCCTTGCATCATCCACTCTTTTATCAAGGCCAACAGTGACTTTGACAAACTTTTGTTTAAAAAGAGCTTTCATCTTCTTCAGCTTGGCTTGCAACAAAAATAAATTGTTGCAAGGCCTAAAATCCTTCCAGCATCTTTCCACACTCTCACTATACATATCCATATCTTCCTAGAATCTGTAATATCTGAAGTGTTTCTTGTAATTCTCTTTAGTTCCCCAAGAAATCCGAATGGGACTGTGATCTGAAATGTCCGGAGGCATAAAAATGGCTTTGGCATCACTAAACTCCTCAAACCAACTCACATTGCCCATAGCCCTATCCAACTTGCACCAAACTCTGTTATCTGCATTCTTACTATTGTTGTTCCAAGAGTAGAAAAAGCCACCGTGCTCTAAATCTAAAAGCCCTTTTCGGTTAACAAACTTCTTTAAATCGTGTATGTCTCCCTCCCTCCCTATTAGTCGCACCATTTCGCTTCTCATGCCTACTAAGAACACTGTTAAAATCCCCGGTATATAAACAGCTACCTTGAAAACAGTTGGTCTCCCTCTCCATAGTCTCCCACATAGAAGCTCTCTCCGAAGAATTATTACTTGCGTAGACGAATGTAACCCCTACACTGGTAGTATCAGTCTTCAGATCACAACACATAAAATGAGAGAAATTTTTCAGAACTCTAACTTCACATCTGGCCGAATTCCACAACACGAGAATTCGAGACCAACCGTTATGACTTATACTATAAGCACCCTTCCAATCTCCATTAGGTTTGCATTTCACAATAACTTCGTCGCATTTATCTTCCTGTAATTTGACTTCCAGTAAAGCTATGCAATCAACTCGATTCCTACTAATCCAATCCTTCACTTCGAACATTTTTAAGGGGTTGTTCAAGCCCCTTATATTCCAACAAGCTAACTTATACATTAAAGTATGTATGGTTGTTAACTCCTTCCCTCCTTACCTTGCTCTCCTTATTTTCCTTATGGTTTTTTGTCTTCCTTCTCAAAACCTCACTGTTCAAGCTAGAGTTATCTTTGCTATTCCCAGCACTCTTGGAATTCATACTATCAGCAGCCCCTGAATTCCTTTTTTCTAGCCCTCTTTTGAGCACTTTTAGATACAACTAGCTTAAATTCACCTGTTCCGTCATGCTCACTCCTTCTGCCATTTTTACCAGCTTCTTTTCTAAGTCTATCAGCCATAACCGCCAACTTTTCAGAACTTTCTTCTTCAATAACATCTTCCTCAGCGTCTTCTCCCACCACTAAAGGGGTTTCTTCAACCACTTCTATGTCATCTTGGTCTTCCAACGCTTCTCTATTATCCTTCTCTTTTGCTTCTGCTGTTTCTCGCTCTTTTAAAGCAGCAATCATCTGGTCGAGATTAGGTTCAGGGCAATTCCCCTTTAGGTGACCAAAATTGTTGCAGTTGACACACCTCGGAGGCCTCCATTCGTACAAAACTGGTTGGACATAACTGTTTCCATAAGGGTCCTCAAAAGCAATACTATCAATCAGCTCTACTTCTCCAAACACCTCAACACAGACCCTGGCGAAACTGTAACTGGATCCATCAACAGTGATGCCATTCGTGCATATTGGTTTTCCCAGCTTCGAGCATATCCTGCTCAAGATCCGGAGGTCCGACATATGAGCTTTGATGTTTGGAAGTCTCACCCAAATCGATAGCGAAGCCACACTACCACATTTGTAGTCTTCTTGTTCCGACCATTCCTTAAGAATAAGCGGACGGTTGTCAAACGTCCATGGACCACCAAGCAATATCTCCATTTTCTTCTCCTCAGCAAAATTCAGCATAAAGATGCCGATGTTTAACATCGATACCTTTACAATAGTCTCATCCCCCCACTTGGCCCTGACAAATCCCTTCATTCTTCCCAAATATGGCTTTGTCCCAAAAACAAACCCTACCATCGCCTTGTTAAATTTTCCGATCGCACTTTCCCACTCGTCCGCCGGAATCACTACCTTATCAGCACCTTGCAGTTGGGGTAGAAACTGAAGTGGCGCCCCTCTCTCTCGATTCCTGCTGGTTTGTGATTTTTCCGCCCAGAAGGTCTTGTTCCGAGTTGTTAAATCCGCACCCTTCTCCGCTTGATTAGCTGAGCTCGGATTCACGTTCGCATTTGCTGGTTCTTGACAAGCGTTATAACCCTTTATAGTTGTCAAAGTGTGAGTTTTAGGAGTCAAATTGCAGTCAAACAATATTATAAACCTTAGTAAATCAAGGGTCGATCCTAGGAGCAGTGCGTGTGAATACTAGCAAACGGTGTGACCTATTTAGCTATTCCAAATTAACAAGTGTAAAACACGGTTTGTTGTCACGAAAATTGTAGAAATTAAATAGCAGAAAATAAATGGTTGTGTTTAAATCAGAGAAAGAATCCCAGAATCCGTACTTCACCCGTGCTAACCCCACTAATCATGCAATCATGTTACGTTAATTATTCATGCTATCGAATATGGAATATTACCGAAATAACACTAGACAAGCCGCCCATCCACGAATCATTGTCTAGATTAATCTCAATTGTTGAACGCCGCCCATCCACGGATTATCAGCGATTTCGATTTATTAAACTACAGGTTTTCCTCTTAGTTCATGTAAACATGACCTAACATCAATTTCATGCAATCCGGTTAATCCCTAGGGCCCATCCACCTTTCGGCATATAACCTAAATACGTTCTATCAATGCAAACATACCCTTTGATGTAAATACATGCATAGAACGATAAAAATAAGCACACAATGAAATTGAATAATCGAATCGCATAAATAATAACTTTAATTGATGACATGAAGAGTTAGGGTTACATAGCACGGGATCCGTAGGATCCCGGAATTAAGAAGACTACTCACTATTCATGGTAGTTAACCAAAAATAGTGTAAAGAAGGAAAGAAACGAGTAAACCGTAAAGACGCGGTGTAGCTCGATGATCCTCACGCTGAAAACTGTCTTCTCTCCCAAGTTAGGGTTTTTTCCAAAATAACAGCACCCTGTTCTTTCTGGTCGTGTTTCCTTTTATAGATCATCCAAAAAGGCCAGAAAGCCCAAAATCGATTTTTGGAAATCAGTTGAAAAATTCTCCTGACGGTGCCCGTGACCCGACTTCGTCACAGTCCAGCACGGGCTGTCACCAATCTTTGCATCTCCTGATCTAGCCCGTGACGCCCGTGACCAAGAGGTGCGTCACGGGGTACTCGATTGCTTCAGCTCTCCGCTGCTCTGGATCGATCTGTGACGCCCGTAACGCCCGTGACCTAGAGGTGCGTCACGGGGCTACGACCCTTATGCTGGATTTTGACTTATTTTCCTCGATTCTTTGTCATTTCATCGTTTGTTGGCTCTGGAGGAGGGAAATACCTGAAACACTAGACAAAGACATCAAATAGAAACAATTTGCCCGGAGAATGAACGTTATCCTTTATCGAATGTAGTGAATAATCAGTCAGAATATTGACTGATCAAAACACTCCACACTTAGGATTTGTTCGTCCCAAACAAATGTCAAACAAATGGCAGAATAAATACATGAGAGGATGTAATGCTCAACAACCATAAGTTATAAGCTACTGACAGACGCACAGTCGTCGTGTGCAAACGTCAAGAATAAATTTATAAGTCCGCTACTCGCGACTTCACTACTGGGTAGCAAGTGGTAAGTAGGGGTCTTGAATTAGGGGGATAAGTTGTTCTTTGAGGGATCGTACAGGGAGGGAGCGTGTTTTAGGTTGATTAAGGTTTTAGTGCGGAAAAGTAAGTGTTTTTTGGTTGGTTTTGGTTTTTAATGCGGAAAGGTAAATGACAGAAAAGTAAATACTGAAAATAAAAGGGAGAAGACTTACAGCGGTTGTTGCGTGATTGGCAAGTCTTCCGGGAGGTGAGCAGTTGATAAGGCAGTTTATACTAAGAAAGTAAATGCAGGTGGTGTTTGAATTTAAGGAAAGCATTCGGTTTCGGGGGCCTTGTATCATAGCCTGTTTATCATTGACCTTTAGTGATCCTTCTAAGTATTCAAGCGTGTATCAAGGCCATTCCCAGCACTCGATTTGCCACACTGTCTAGCCCATTCCAAGGTCGTAGAGCACTTGTTCTACTTAGACTAATACCCCATTCCAAGGTATATTAGCCTGTGTGCATCCATTTGACCAGTCATTCCCGACCAACCAAATGGTGTTTTAGAAAGGTCAAACTCCTCAGATAAGCTTTGCCATTCCAAGCATCCACTTTTCCGAGTATGTTTACGAACCCCACGGAAGAGCTTTGCCATTCCAAGCATCCACTCAACCTTGGAAGTTCTAACATAATATAAGGCACATAGAACAAGTTTTGAATACAAAGAAGAGGCACTAAAAGTATGGCCTAAAACATTTTATGATACAAGTACATCCCTTCAACCGAATGAAGAGTTTAGCTACGAATATCCATAGAGGTGGATACCATAGCTAAGTACTTACGGTTTTTGAAAGACAGTAAGTAAGGGAAAGGGGTGAGTACTTCAAGAACCGACAAGAGTACTCAAGAATAGAGAAAAGTGAAGCTTGAGTACTACAAGAACCGACAAGAGTACTCAAGAGTAGGGATGCACAAAATTGACCCGTACCGGAAAACCGGACCGGATTATACGGGTCGGTCCGGTCCCGGTCTGGACCGGAATAAACCGGATTTTTTATTTTCTTAATATTTTTTTTATTTATTATTTTCTAACCCTAAATTACGGTCGGTCCTGGTCCGGTCCGAGTTTCGGTCCAAGTTTTCACACGAATTCCGGTCCCGGTCCATATATATCCGGTCCGGTCCACGGTCCAAGATTTTAGAAAATTCCGGACCGGATGTGCATCTGATCAGTCGATATTTCGACTAATCATTCGCTACATTCGATGAAGGATTTCACTCATTCTCCCGGCAAATTGTCTATATTTGATGTCTTTCTCTAGTGTTTCAGGTAAAATCGACATATCATCGATCCTTGGAGTCGAAATGTCAAAAGAACGGAAAGATCGATCGAAAAAGGCCAAAAACCAGAATTAAGCCTGCATCACCCGTTACAAGCTCAACAGCCGTTACACACCAGGCTGTAACGGGTGTAACGGCTGAGAAATTCCCCCGAGACTTCACAAACTTCAAGCTCGCCCGTTACAGGCCATGTTGCCCGTTACACACAGGAGTGTAACGGCTGTAACGGGTATGAAATCCATCAGAAGTTCTTGGCTCGCCCGTTACAGCCGTAACAGCCGTTACAGACGTTAAGGCTCGGCTGTAACGGGACGGCAAATCTGGCGAAATTTACCAGGGTTTCTAAATTCGATTTTTGGGCTTTTCAGCCTTTTTAGACGGTCTATATAAGGAAACACTATCAGAATAGACTGGTTGTTGATTCTTTGGAGAAAAACCCTAACTTGGGAGAGAAGACAGAGTTTTCAGCGTGAGGATCAACGAGCGAATCGTCTACAGTTTATTCGTTTCTTCCTTCAAACTATACTATTTTTGTCACTCGCCATGAATAGCGAGTAGTCTTTTCTATTCCGGGATCCTACGGATCCCGTGCTGTGTAACCCTAACTCTCATGTGATCAATTAAAGTTCATTATTTATGCAATTCGAATATTCAATTTCATTGTGTGCTTAATTTTATCGTTCTATGCATGTATTTACATCAAAGGGTATGTTTGCATTGATAGAACGTATTTAGGTTATATGCCGAAAGGTGGATGGGCCCTAGGGATTAACCGGATTGCATGAAATTGATATTAGGTCATGTTTACATGATTTAATAGGAAAACCTTTAATTTAATAAATCGAAATCGTTGATAATCCGTGGATGGGCGGCGTTCAACGATGGAGATTAATCTAGACAATGATCCGTGGATGGGCGGCTTGTCTAGTGTTATTTCGGTTATTTTCCATATTCGATAGCATGAATAATTAGCGTAGAATGATTGCATGATTAGTGGGGTTAGCACGGGTGAAGTATGGATTCTGGGATTCTCTCTCTGAATTAAACACAACACTTTATTTTCTGCTATTTAATTTCTGCTATTTAATTTCTGCTATTTTTCGTGATAACAAAACCGTGTTTTTACACTTGCTAATTAGGAATAGCTAAATAGGTCGCTAGTTAACTAGTACTCACACGCATTGCTCCTAGGATCGACCCTTGGCTTACCAGGGATTATAAATTTTGTTTGACTGCAATTTGACCCCTAAAACTAATACTTTGACAACTATAAAGGGTTAAAAATACGCGTGTCGAAATGGCGCCGTTGCCGGGGAGCAGCGTTTAGTGTGATATTAGATTTAATTAGTGTAGTTTAGACTATTCCACCTCATTTATTATCTGATTTTTTCTGCCTTGAACTCTTCACTCGCGTCAATTCTTGGCTCTTGCAGGTACTAGCTAGTTCATGCCAAAGAAAACACCACGACGGAAGAAGCAGATTCAGATTTCAGACGAGGACACCCCGGACCGACGAAGAAACAATCGTCAGGCCCAGAACGAAGCTCGGCAGCTACGAGCACTGAACCGCAACTTCGCAGCTATAGAGATGAATCAGAATCTACTGAATGGAAGGGTCGAAGATGGCCAGCCACCACGAGTGCAACAACCAGTGCGAAGAACTCTTGGAGATTACACTACTCCACGCGTCACTGGATTTCAGTCCGCCATTGCACCACCAGGAATAGAAGCCAATACTTGGGAGCTAAAAACTGGACTCATTCAGATGGTGCAGAACAGTCAGTTCTCGGGAAGAGTTAATGAAGATCCTCACCATCACCTCAAGCGTTTTGTTCAGATGTGCAATACAGTGAAGACGAATGGGGTCTCTTCAGAGTCATACTACCTCAGGCTATTCCCGTTCTCACTGTCCGATAAAGCCAGCAGATGGCTAGATAGCCACGCAGAGGGCACATTTACTACATGGAATAGGCTGGCCGAAGCTTTTCTCCAGCAGTACTTCCCGCCATCGAAGACAGCTCATTTCAGGAATAAGATTATATCATTTCGGTCTATTGATGGTGAGACTCTGTACGACGCTTGGGAGAGGTACAAAGAGCTGACGAGGATGTGCCCACATCACAATCTAGAGGAGTGGCAGATTATCGATACCTTTTATCAGGGGATCGATCAAGGGATGCGTACACTGATTAATCAAGCAGCCGGCGGGGGACTTAATGGAGTCCCACTTGAGGACTCCTATGGTATTATAGAGAGAGCAGCCCTAGACTACCACCTCTGGACCAGCGACCACGGTAATCCCAGGGACAGAAAAGGTGTTCAAGACCTCTGTCAAGTAGAGAGCACCAATGATATCGCTCGGTTGGCTGATTCAATGAAGATACTTGCCACCGAGATGCAGAATATGAAGCTAGCAAACAGCATGAAGTCCTCAGACGTCGCTCACGTTGGCGTATATTGTCAGATTTGCGGCTCCCCTTCTCACTACGCAGATGGCTGTCCAGTGATCGGATCAGACAATAACAGCGGAAACCAGGAGGATGCTAATTATGTTGGGCAGAATAATCATGGGACTGGTTTTGGCTATGGTTCGGCAACTAACAGGTGGGACAACCAGAACAGGAACAATCCTAATCTCTCTTATAAGCCACAGAATCAGGTAGCACCAGGATTCCCTTACAGGCAACAGCAAGACAATGCTCCCTACCAGCCAAAGAATCATTACAGCAACCAAACCCAGCAGCAGCAAAATCAGAATTCTGGGACCTATAACAGTTGAGATCAGCCACAACGAGATCAGAATTCAGAATCGACGTCAAACATGGAAGCCATGCTAGCCAGCTTCATAACCGAACAACGAAAGACGTCTGAGAATCAGCAACGGGCATATGAGCAAACCGCCACTGAGGTAAGGAACCTGCAAAGAACTGTTGAGGAGCTCGCTGTTCATGGTAGGATGCTGGAAAATCAGATTGCTCAACTAGCAAATTCAGCAAACAGGGAGCAGAGGAAACTTCCGTCGAAGCCAGATCTGAATCATATGGCATCGGTAAATGCCATCACACTACGGGGAGGTAAGCATGTTGAAATGGTGCCAGCTCAAGCCACTCGTACTCTAGCTGCAAAATCAGCACTTGATTCTACACCCGCTGAAGAGGAAACGTCGAAGGACGCTGAAAACCGAGCTGAAAATTCTGCACAGCCAGTGGAGCTAGCCCCTTATAGACCTCCAATTCCATTCCCTCAGCGACTCAAGGGTGCAAGAAGGGACAAAGAGTTCATGCAGTTTGTCGATAAAGTTCGTACTCTTTACATCACGATGCCCTTCACCGATGCGATCACCCAGATTCCCACTTATGCGCAGTTCATGAAGGAGATTATGAGTGGGAAAAGAAAGATTGACGTGATCGAGAATGTGGCCCTGAGCGAGGAATGTAGCACAGCCACGGACCAGCCCATGCCACCCAAACTTCAAGACTCGGGGAGTTTTTCTATCCCTTGTGATATTGGTGGTTTTCCTGTTCGTCGTGCCTTATGTGATCTAGGTGCTAGTGTGTCTATCATGCCATACTCTTTATATGCTAAACTGAATTTGGGTGATCTCTGTCCTACTAATATCACCATTCGCCTTGCGGATCGTTCTTGTAGACTCCCGAGAGGGATTCTAAAGGATGTTCCAGTCAAGGTGAAGAACTTGTTTTTTCCTGCTGATTTCATAGTATTGGACATCTCTGAGGACGTAGATATCCCAATTATTCTTGGTAGGCCATTTCTATACACAGCTAAGGCAGTCATTGACATGGATAGATGTTCCTTAGCCTTGCGAGTAGGCAGTGATAGGATTGTTTTTAATTTGCCTGACATGTCTAAGAGCCCTAGTCTGTTTGCTGACTGTGATATTCTGGACTCTGCTGCTGTTAATGATCCTATTTCACTTACCTCTATTGAGCCTTGCAGAGTTTTATAAGGCTGCCCTATCAAGATGAATGTTTGCGCGGTAAGCACAGAGGGAGCAGCTGGTGCTGAACAGACTACAGGCTCAGGTAAGGAACCCTGCGAGGGAGAGCTAAAACCTCTTCTCGACCCCGGTGATATCTTTAAGGAGAGAACGACAAAGGGGCACTACAAACAAACGGTGCGCAGAAAATTCAGAAGAGGCAAGCGGATTCTTCTCTACAAATCACGCCTCAAGATATTTCCTGGGAAGCTGCGCACCAAGTGGAGTGGTCCTTACACAGTGGAGAGAGTACATTTAGACGACCACCAGTATGGTACCAAGGGAGGAAAGTCAGTGGCGGTCGACAGGCTACGCCTTAAGCATTATCACGTCCTGAAGCACCAGGAACCGCCTGACGACATTGATAATAACATGCTTCTCGGAATGGGCTCTCAGCGAGGGACCTCCCGAGAATGCTTCTAGTCCTACCTCCCTCGCTATGTCTCGCCAAGACGTTAAACTAGGTCTCTTCGGGGAGTAACCCGCACTGTAAGTTTTTGTTATTTGTTTTTTTTCTCACTTGCATAATGTGTAGACATTTCAAGGTTCTAAGTGTGGAGTGCCCCTCCATGATTTTCGATGCTAACCTATTACTTGTGAAGCTCTGTGTTTTTATCTATATACATCCACCAGCTCACAAGTCGTGTTTCACTCACCGGACATCGCTTAATCTCTATGGATATCGAGCTATCACACACGAGTGAAGTTCCTATGTGCTTTTTCTTATTTTTTATTTCTTCGCTTAGGGACTAAGCTCATTTTTAAGTGTGGAGTGGGTAGCACATAGTCACATATACATTCATTCGCATGTCACACATTCACTCTTGCATATGCTCAACTGTCTATGTACTGCGATTGAAATCCTCGTTTTCTACGATACTCCTTGACAGATTGACATTCTTTTGGATTCAAAATATAGGACGTGAAATAGTTTTTACTCGTATGTGTATTCTCTTGAGTCAGTATCATTGCTAACCCTCGCCTATCACATGTTCTACGTATTTCTTGAAGCATGTTTAAGACTTGATACTAGCCAGTACCGTTTCAAAATTTTCAAAAGCTTAAAATCGCATATCTTTTTCTAGGTGACCTTAGTACTAACATATGGTTCTCTACCCTCGTCGTGATTTGCATGCACCCGCCTTTACTTATACACTATGTCAAGTTTTAAGTGTGGAGTTAGACAATTGACCTTCAAGTTCTCCCCTCAAAAGCAAAGTTCTCAATTCTGGAAAGTGGGTGAAACATTGGCCCCAAGCATAGTTGTTTTTGAAAGAAAACCAGTTTGAAGAAAAAAAATCTGAAAAAAAATGCTTTTGTTGATTCCGCGAAAGCAGAAAATACCAAGGACCCGGTGAGAAAAGTCACCCCTGGTATCTGAAAAACACTCTTGAAACAATTTCTGCTCCCTTCTGCTTGACGTAGTGTAAATCCACCTTTTCATTGCGTGCAAATCATAGCTTATCTTGAGAATTCATATGCTATCATCTAAGGGACGATCCTCGTGCTTGCACTGAAATTCCTATGCAATTTTTCGTCCTATTTTTCAGAAAAATTATTAAGCTAGGCTCCTCTTCTCTTACGGGTCATTGCCTAGTCCTTGGCACTTGAGAACGAGATTTGCGCCAAGAGCCCGTGGACTATCCCTAGATAGCATAGGTGAATGGCGAGCATGTTTTGTGCAACTATTCTCGCTCTTATCTCGTTGCTATAGAACTATTTAGAACTTGTGATGAGGCGTTTGTTAGTCGTGTGTACTGACCGTTTGAATGCAAACTCGTTTAATCTATGATTGTCTGAAGCTTTGATGAAGATGTTTGTCTTGAAATCGAGGTAACACGATGAATCCGAGGTACGACATGACTTTACTATGACTTGTTGAGCATCATTCATGCATACACGTTAGTTAGTTGTACAGGGGATTTGTAGGTAGTCCCATTCCTGAAAACCTTCACGAGACTATACTCGTCCTACTAGGGCAGCCTATAGGTTTAAAGGCTTGATGCATATGCTAAATGCATTCGTGTCCTCTACGACAGTGAGTTATCCCTTTCATTTTTATGTCTAGTTAGAATTGATCACATGTGACATGAGTAGGTAGTTCATGGTCATGAAACATTGCATCCTCCCATGTGTTTATTCTGCCATATTTTCGACATTTGTTCGGGACGAACAAATCCTAAGTGTGGAGTGTTTTGATCAGTCGATATTTCGACTAATCATTCGCTACATTCGATGAAGGATTTCACTCATTCTCCCGGCAAATTGTCTATATTTGATGTCTTTCTCTAGTGTTTCAGGTAAAATCGACATATCATCGCTCCTTGGAGTCGAAATGTCAAAAGAACGGAAAGATCGATCGAAAAAGGCCAAAAACCAGAATTAAGCCTGCATCGCCCGTCACAAGCTCAACAGCCGTTACACACCAGGCTGTAACGGGTGTAACGGCTGAGAAATTCCCCCGAGACTTCACAAACTTCAAGCTCGCCCGTTACAGGCCATGTTGCCCGTTACACACAGGAGTGTAACGGCTATAACGGGTATGAAATCCATCAGAAGTTCTTGGCTCGCCCGTTACAGCCGTAACAGCCGTTACAGACGTTAAGGCTCGGCTGTAACGGGACGGCAAATCTGGCGAAATTTACCAGGGTTTCTAAATTCGATTTTTGGGCTTTTCAGCCTTTTTAGACGGTCAATATAAGGAAACACTATCAGAATAGACTGGTTGTTGATTCTTTGGAGAAAAACCCTAACTTGGGAGAGAAGACAGAGTTTTCAGCGTGAGGATCAACGAGCGAATCGTCTACGGTTTATTCGTTTCTTCCTTCAAACTATACTATTTTTGTCACTCGCCATGAATAGCGAGTAGTCTTTTCTATTCCGGGATCCTACGGATCCCGTGCTATGTAACCCTAACTCTCATGTGATCAATTAAAGTTCATTATTTATGCAATTCGAATATTCAATTTCATTGTGTGCTTAATTTTATCGTTCTATGCATGTATTTACATCAAAGGGTATGTTTGCATTGATAGAACGTATTTAGGTTATATGCCGAAAGGTGGATGGGCCCTAGGGATTAACCGGATTGCATGAAATTGATATTAGGTCATGTTTACATGATTTAATAGGAAAACCTTTAATTTAATAAATCGAAATCGTTGATAATCCGTGGATGGGCGGCGTTCAACGATGGAGATTAATCTAGACAATGATCCGTGGATGGGCGGCTTGTCTAGTGTTATTTCGGTTATTTTCCATATTCGATAGCATGAATAATTATCGTAGAATGATTGCATGATTAGTGGGGTTAGCACGGGTGAAGTACGGATTCTGGGATTCTTTCTCTGAATTAAACACAACACTTTTTTTTCTGCTATTTAATTTCTGCTATTTTTCATGATAACAAAACCGTGTTTTTACACTTGCTAATTAGGAATAGCTAAATAGGTCGCTAGTTAACTAGTACTCACACGCATTGCTCCTAGGATCGACCCTTGACTTACCAGGGATTATAAATTTTGTTTGACTGCAATTTGACCCCTAAAACTAATACTTTGACAACTATAAAGGGTTAAAAATACGCGTGTCAGCATCCCTACTCAAGAGCGAACTATAATACTCAAGAACCAACAGGAGTATTATAGATTGAAAACCAAACTTACAAAGTGTCAAATTTCTAGAGAGAAGTGTTTTGTGAATTTGAGGATATTTACAAGTGAAGGGGAGGCATGTATTTATAGCCTAAGGGAGGAGGATGTTGTGGAGAGGAGGACACATGGCAAGCCATCCATGGCTTGTCAAAAGCCGCCGGTTGCCGGTTGAAGGAGGAGGAGCCGCCGGTTGTGGAGGGGGGAAGGAGGGAAAGCCACCCATGAGTCATCCCTCCCCTTAAAGCCGCCGGTCACTTTGAAGGAAAGAGTGAGTTTTGTGAGGTTTTGTGATGTTTTCACAAAACTATCAGTCCATTTCTGCCCCGGACTGACTCTGGTTGCTCTTCGGTTTGATTTGTTTTGAGTGATTCCAAGTCAGGATCTTGAGATTTCTTCAGTCGGCATCTGGTCTTGACCTTGGAATGACTCGTAATATATTTTCTGCATAAAAACTCCTCCTTAGCGTGTTTTCTCTCTAGGCTCCAAAATACCCTGTAGATAAATATCGGAACTAACAAGCAAAAGTTAAATAGACAAACAGTCTAATTTGGTGGGTTTAACTGTGTTTATGATTCGTATAATTATGGTCCATCAGATCACCCCACACTTTTAGTTGTTCGTCTCGAACAATGCTATTAAAGGGCGGCACTAAGTAAACTTTTAAAATATGAAAGTTAGACTGTGGGACTCGATTTATCCTAATTCATGCATTACTACTTATTACCAAATTAAACCGTGTAAATAAATAGAAGAAACTTGATACTTGTACCTTCGTGCTGAGATGCAAATGATTTTGGATGTTTCGAGAGATAGCCCTTTTCAGGCTCCTGGACTGCATCCTCGGGACCGTCTCGCAGTATATGGTTTCCTTGTAGCTTTCTCTAGCACGTGATTTGGTTCGGGTTTCACTGAGTTGAGCCTTTTTTATTTCTTTTTGGCGAGGGACAGCTTTTTTTTGTAGTTAATCGGCCTTTGGCCTTTGATTTGACTCTTTGAGTACTTCACTTTTTGTTCGGTTAAAACCTTCACAATTTTGGGCCTTTGGCCTCTTGATTTGCTTCTTCGAGCTTTTGCCTTTTTGTGGCTTGCTAGTCCATTTTCTCAAGCCTTTTTGAGAGGTCCAATCATCGCCCGTGAGCATATGGAAATACCTCCCCGCTCCTCTCATCCTTGCCGTTTCGCGCGGGTCAAGATGAGGGTCGCTCATCTATTTTCTCGGCTAATTTGACTAGAGATAGGACGGTCGGATTCCCGTCCTCGCCTTTTTTTCTTTTTGGATAAACACTGCATGGCGGAGATGACTTCAATCTTCACTGAAACCCGAAGTGCAGCCTCCACTGACTTCGAAAACCATATAGCGAAATTCAGTCCTTCGATTGCTTGCCAAGCCTCTCTAGGGCATTTCTATCAACTCCACATCCCTTGTTTATCTTAGATCAAAGGGACAAATGAGAAGTTACATTCTAAGTTTTTAAACAGTTGAATTTTCACAAGGTTAATGCATGAATTTAGATTTATCTTTTTCACATTCTTAAGTTCATATTTTCAAAAAGATAATTATTAAGGGAAAAGGAAAAACATGTTATTTATTTACAAAGGTGGATCTCACCCCACACTTTTTAACGAAGGCGTGCCTTTCAGCACAACTTAGTTCAAAAGCCATGCAAGCAGATATTATACGAGAAGGAAATGACATTAAGGAAAAGGGAAGAACAGAACTCCCTTTAAAGTGTCGAGCGAACGACATGGCATGAGGCTGGATAATCGAGGGAGTTCAGCTGGGGCCTTGAACTCTTGGCATAGGCCTGGCTGGCTTGATGTTGTACCCATAACCGTTTCCTGAATAGTCATTTCATTCTATGCACCAAGTGGGTGAGAGCGACTTATTGGTAAAAACTAAATGACAGAAAAATAAAAGACTGAAAGTAAGATAGGTGTCGGGTTACCCCCGACCAGTGCCTTTGTTTAACGTTGTTGGCTCGACAGTACCTCATTCCTGGATCACTGGTTTGGATCCCATGGGCGGCTCAGGTCGTATTTCGCCACTGTTCCTGTGTTGATTCTGGCCTTGACTCTTCCTGATTTCTTGCTTGGGTTAGAACCCCATGGTTTTGGTGTTTTTTCTTTCCATTGATTTTGAGAAGGCGGGGGACCTTTGACCATAGCTGCTGGTCTTGTTACTCTTTCGGTCTCCTTTGGCAGGTCAGAAATCTGTGTACCGTGATCTGAGATAGGTATAATGTCTGGCGGTTTCTTTGTATCCGTGTGGCTATTATCAATGGAGAAATTTGTAATTTTGCCGCCGAACTTAAGCGATAATGAGCCCTTGCCCACATCGATCCTTACTTTAGTAGCGTAGAGGAATGGTCGTCCCAATATTATTGTTGGAGTCGCTGGTCTCTCCCGTTTGTATTACATAAAAGTCTGCAGCAACGACGAGCTTTCCCACATGGAGTATTACATCTTCCAGCACTCCAACCGGATGGATGCATGATTTATCTCCTAGCTCGATATTTGACCTGGGCGGTTTCAATGGACCAAGTCCTAATAAGTAATATAAGGAGGAAGGCATGGCGTTGACAGCAGCCCCAAGATCGATTAAGCACTTATGAATCTGGGTTTCACCAATACCGCAGGTGACTGTGAAGGCCCCTGGGTCTTTATCTCTTTCCGGTCGTGACTCATGATCTGAAGTGAGGACTCTTTCTATTGTCGAGCCATTCTGCCCATTCCTTGGCTTAGGATTTGTATAATCAAGCCCCTTAATATTTTGCTTCGGAGCATAAATATTAGTTGGAGAGTCCCACTTTAAATCGTTATTGTCATCCCATCCAGGTGCTGGTATGTCAGAGTGTATGATCGGTGGTGGTGTTATGCAAACGGTGAATGCGTACCGTCCATTGTCAGCATGCGTAACCCATGTTTTGCCATCATTGGGTCGGTGATGGATGCACAGTCGTTATGTGCAAACGTCAAGAATAAATTTATAGTCCGCTACTCGCGACTTAACTACTGGGTAGCAAGTGGTAAGTAGGGGTCGAACCCAAGGGAATCAGGGGAATAGATGTTCTTTAAGGGGGTTGTCCAGCGAGAGAGCGTGTTTTAGGTCGGTTGGTTGGTTTTAAAGCTACCAGCTAAGTGATTGATTGATTGATTGGTTGGTTGGTTGGTTGGTTTTAATACTGGAAAGTAAATTACAGTTTATAATTGAAGGAAAGCGTTCGGTTTCAGGGGTCTTGTATTATATCCTGTTTATCATTGACCTTTAGCGACTCTACTAAGTATTCAAACGGTGTATCAAGGCCATTCCAAGCACTCGATTTGCGTACACTGTCTAGCCTATTCCAAGGACGTAGAGCACTTATTCTATTTAGACTAATACTCCATTCCCGGTTATATTAGCCTATGTGCATCCATTTGATCAATCATTCCCGATCAACCAAATGGTGTTTAAGATAAGTCAAACTTCTCAGATAAGCTTTGCCATTCCAAGCATCCACTTATCCGTACAAGTTTACGAACCCCGCTGTAGAGTTTTGCCATTCCAAGCATCCACTCTACCTTGGACGTTCTAACCGAATATATGGCACATAGAATAAGTTTTGAATACTAAGGGGAGACGCTAAGTTAATAGTCTAAAATATTTTATAATACAAGTGCGCCCCTTAGACCGAACTACTAGTTTAGCGACTATTCATCGCGCTAAACATTATAACTAAGGAAATAAACAGTTGAATAAATACTAGAAATAATACTTACAATCGTTGAAGCGCCAAGGGAGCTATCCTTTATTTCCAAAGTCAAACTTTACAAATACATAACTTAGAGAGAGAAGTGTTTTTTACAAGTGAGGGATGATGAAAATGAGGAGAGGAGCTCCTCCTTATATAGCCATGGGAGGAGGAGGAGATGGAGGCAAGTGTTGCATGGTGATTGGAGGAGAAAATGAAGGGAGGAGATGGCCACACATGGAGGAAGGAGAGGAGGAGCAAGGAGGAGCCGCCATGTGGAGGAGGAGGAAAGCCGCCGGTCATGGTGGAGGAGAGCCGCCGGTTGCCGGTGGTGGAAGGGGAGGAGCTCCTCCCTTGGTCACCTCTTGCCCAAGTGGCCGGTCACTTTGCCCATGTGTGAGTTTTGTACAGTTTTGTGCAGTCTTTTCACAAAACTGTCAATGTGTTTCTTTCCCGGGCTATCTTGATTCCTCTCCTGATTCTTCTGATTAATTTGTTATGAGTGATTCAACGTCAGGATCCTTGATATTTCTTCAGTCGGCATATGATCTTGACCTTGGATTGACTCGTAACATCTTTTCTGCTCTAAAAGCTCCTCTTTAATATGTATTCTCTCTAAGCTCTGAATTACCCTGCAAAAATATATCTGAACTAACAAGCAAAAGTTAAATAGACAAAATGTCTAAATAAGGGGGTTATACTGTGTTTATGATTCGTATAATTTTGGTCCATCAGTCGGTCTTCCTCTTGGTTCCAATCAGGACGACGCCTCCGGGTGAAGTGCTTGTTTGTAAGTTTGTAAGTTGGGGATCGTGCTACTTCTCCCAGTGTCGCCTTTACGTTTGACCTCTTTATCATGCTAAGATTCACTTTTGGGTTTTGGATGGTTTGTGAAGGAAGTCTGCCAGGCTCATTAGTGAGTGTTGACATTGCCGTGGCGAGCTGGGACATTTGTTTGGTCAATTCTGAAATTGCCCTGTCAGTTTTTGCCTGGTATTGGTGTAGCGAAGCACCCAATTGATTTATGCTTCCTGTGAGCTCCTTCATTGTGTCATCGAGTGACTTGGTTGGTTCTTGCTGATTATTCGGGCCGGCTTGGTACTGATTTGGTCCTCTTTGCTGATATTGGCCTGTTGATGGAGCGTTCTGGTTATACTGTCGGAGGGGGGGGTTGGTAGAATGACTGAGCTAGTTGAGGGACAGCTGGTTGTGCTTCGTTCTGAGGATAGTTGTTGTTACGCCAGTTCGGGTTGGTTGTTTGACCATACTGTCGGTTTTGTCCGGCTCTGTCGTTGCTGTTGTTGTTGTATCCTTGGTATCCTCCCACTGCAGTCACTTCTGCCGGTTCCTCTTCTATTAATGTCGGGCATGCGTCGGTTTTGTGGTCCGTAGAACCACAAAATTCGCAAGGCTTAACTGGAACTAGTTGTCTTCGTAGGAACTGAATCATCATCTCCTTTAATTGTTTCATCTCTTCTGGCATGGAGTTCATCGGTGTTTCAGCTTTTGCCACATTACTTGTTCGGGAAAATTCTTCCTGACGAGTCGTCTCTTCTCTAAATCGGGCATTTTCAGCAACGTTGGTGATAAGATCCCTTATGCCACTTAATGATAGATTCATCATGGATCCTCCAGCTGAGGCATCCAGGAGCATTTTGTCTAAGGGTCTTAATCCATCAATGAGATACTCGACGGTGAGTTTCTCGGGCAGTCCAAGGGTACAGCAGCTTCTCTCCAGGCGGTTGAACTTTTCTAGGTAATCGTACATGGTTTCATTGGGTCCTTGCTTGATGTCTTGTAGTTGCCTCCGTACTTGCATCGCCCATCCTGCCGGGTAATATTTGTCCAGGAATTTCTTTTGCATCTGAGCCCATGTTCTGATGCTATCGGAAGGCAATGAAAGGAACCAATCGTTTGCCGCGTCAATGACAGAAAAATAGAACGCCTTCAACTTGAAGTCGTCTACGTTTACGCCATTCGGTTTTAAGTTCTGGCAGATACCATGTAAGCACTGGAGATGAGTCATTGCTCACTCTCCACGTGTTCCTGAGAATTTCGGTAAGTTGTGGGCCACTGAAGTGTTGATGATGATATTTTCCAGTTCAGGGCCTTTGTGAATGCACCATGGCTGGTTTCTGAAATACGGTGCTGAGAGTTCTCCCATAGTAGGTTCGCGGAAATTGTTGTTATCCTCGTAGTAGTTATCAAAAGCGGGTTCTCGTCTCGTCACTTGTCGAGGTTGAGGGGGTGGTGGATATCTAGGGGGTTGTACTGGACCAGCTGCATTTCGGTCCTCGGGTGGTTCTTGGTTTCTTCTGATTGCCTCCCTATCACGAGCTCTTCTGTTTCTGATGAGTTGTTCCGGATCGTCCACAAATGGAAGTGGCACCTCATCATTTCGATCGTACAGGTTTATCTCGTCGTCATCTTGGTAGTCATGGTGGCTTCCTTCGCGAGACATGGTTGTTTTGAAGCGAGTATCGATTCAAAGAACTTATCCGATTAATTAACTAATTCCCCGGCAACGGCGCCAATTTTGACAGACGCACAGTCGTCGTGTGCAAACGTCAAGAATAAATTTATAAGTCCGCTACTCGCGACTTCACTACTGGGTAGCAAGTGGTAAGTAGGGGTCGAACCCAAGGGAATTAGGGGGATAAGTTGTTCTTTGAGGGATCGTACAGGGAGGGAGCGTGTTTTAGGTTGATTAAGGTTTTAGTGCGGAAAAGTAAGTGTTTTTTGGTTGGTTTTGGTTTTTAATGCGGAAAGGTAAATGACAGAAAAGTAAATACTGAAAATAAAAGGGAGAAGACTTACAGCGGTTGTTGCGTGATTGGCAAGTCTTCCGGGAGGTGAGCAATTGATAAGGCAGTTTATACTAAGAAAGTAAATGCAGGTGGTGTTTGAATTTAAGGAAAGCATTCGGTTTTGGGGGCCTTGTATCATAGCCTGTTTATCATTGACCTTTAGTGATCCTTCTAAGTATTCAAACATGTATCAAGGCCATTCCCAGCACTCGATTTGCCACACTGTCTAGTCTATTCCAAGGTCGTAGAGCACTTGTTCTACTTAGACTAATACCCCATTCCAAGGTATATTAGCCTGTGTGCATCCATTTGACCAGTCATTCCCGACCAACCAAATGGTGTTTTAGAAAGGTCAAACTCCTCAGATAAGCTTTGCCATTCCAAGCATCCACTTATTCGAGTATGTTTACGAACCCCACGGAAGAGCTTTGCCATTCCAAGCATCCACTCAACCTTGGAAGTTCTAACCTAATATAAGGCACATAGAACAAGTTTTGAATACAAAGAAGAGGCACTAAAAGTATGGCCTAAAACATTTTATGATACAAGTACACCCCTTCAACCGAATGAAGAGTTTAGCTACGAATATCCATAGAGGTGGATACCATAGCTAAGTACTTACGGTTTTTGAAAGACAGTAAGTAAGGGAAAGGGGTGAGTACTTCAAGAACCGACAAGAGTACTCAAGAATAGAGAAAAGTAAAGCTTGAGTACTATAAGAACCGACAAGAGTACTCAAGAGCGAACTATAATACTCAAGAACCAACAGGAGTATTATAGATTGAAAACCAAACTTACAAAGTGCCAAATTTCTAGAGAGAGAAGTGTTTTGTGAATTTGAGGATATTTACAAGTGAAGGGGAGGCATGTATTTATAGCCTAAGGGAGGAGGAGGATGTGGTGGAGAGGAGGACACATGGCAAGCCATCCATGGCTTGTCAAAAGCCACCGGTTGCCGGTTGAAGGAGGAGGAGCCGCCGGTTGTGGAGGGGGGAAGGAGGGAAAGCCACCCATGAGTCATCCCTCCCCTTAAAGCCGCCGGTCACTTTGAAGGAAAGAGTGAGTTTTGTGAGGTTTTGTGATGTTTTCACAAAACTATCAGTCCATTTCTGCCCCGGACTGACTCTGGTTGCTCTTCGGTTTGATTTGTTTTGAGTGATTCCAAGTCAGGATCTTGAGATTTCTTCAGTCGGCATCTGGTCTTGACCTTGGAATGACTCGTAATATATTTTCTGCGTAAAAACTCCTCCTTAGCGTGTTTTCTCTCTAGGCTCCAAAATACCCTGTAGATAAATATCGGAACTAACTGATAGCTCTAGAATACATGCATTTTAGGCGACCTTTGCGCTTACTGTTTCGGTCATTCCTTTACGATTTCACCTGCTATTTGATGCCTTGTGGTTCATTTCAGGCCCATTTCAGAGATTTAGCTGAGAACACAAGTGAACAGTGATTTCGGAGCAAACCGAGCCTTCTCGAGCGATAAGTGAGCAAAACAGAAGTCGGAACAAATTCATCTCAAAATCATGCGTTCGCATGATATCAATTCATGCGCTCGCATGACCCCGACCAGACGCATAAAGAAAGCATGCGATCGCACAACCGAAGGACCATGCGATCGCACAAACAAAGCATGCGATCGCATGATTCAGATCAGTCGCATGAGATATTGATGCGATCGCATAAAAGACCATGCGAGCTCAACTGAAGATCAACTTTCCAAGACCATGCGAACGCATGAAACCATATCATGCGATCGCATGACTCAAACCAGTCGCATGACATTATCATGCGAGCGCACGTTTCAGGCCAAGATCGCACGAATTTCAGACCATGCGAACGCATGAATTTACATCATGCGAACGCATGATGTCGTAAAACAGCAGTTTTTCTGACTTACTATAAAAGGAAATTAGGGTTTCCAAAACCGTGTGTCGATTTTTCTGGGCGATTTTCAGCTGCTTTTTGGACGAAATACTGCTGGGAGAAGACTATATCCGATTTGATCATCATCATCTACTTGGATCGTGATCATCATCATCCTTAGGGTTCCATATTGGTTCTAGATCTCAAAACTCTACACTTTACATGCTTTTCTATTTTTCCACCATTGTTATGGCTTGTAATCTCACCATGAGTGAGTAGTGATATTGGTTGGGGTTCTATGAACCCCTAGACATGTTTGTGACATTACTAATGCTATGAATACCATTGATGAATGATTTTACACATGACTTTTCTTCGTTTGAACTTAATGTTTTTGAATTACCTATGACATGTTTTTGACAAGTCTGAAATAGGGATTTTAGTTGATTTCATGCTTGATGTAGCTAACCCCTGAAAAGTATGATTTCAAATGATAGAAATGAAGAGACATTAGGATTTTAGTATTACATGGCGATGCTTTAATCTTAGTGAGAATGGCTTGAGTTTAACAAGTGCATGATTTATTTAGCCAATAAAGCGCGAGTGTGAGGCTAGATAAATCATGTGCTATAGCACCAATAGAGCGCGAGTGTGAGGTGCTATGCAAGGTGTGACCTCTTGATGCTAGGTTGTAGCGCGAGTGGAACCTAGTATTAACGTTACATGGCTAAATTCTAAATGTGTGTGTTTGAGTTCATCAATGGTGTTTTAATTGGCCGTCACAATAATTGTTTAGGAGGGGATTAGAACCCTAGTCATCTTTGATTGATTGTTACTTATTTCTTTGACTAAATCTCTTTGTTCGGATAGTGAATTATTTGCTATCAACCTCTTTCGAGGACTAAACCCCCCCCCCCAACCATTAGACACTCTAGGTTTAATCGTTAGCACTAATTAGTTTGATCACCTATCCTCTGGGTACGACCTCGGATTCCCCGAGTCAAAATATAAATTGTTTTGATTAACCGTGTTTGGCATAAGTATTTGATAATTCTTATTGAATATTTACACTGAATTACAATTGATCAAATGGCGCCGTTGCCGGGGATAGGTTAATTAACTATTGTGCTATTAGATTATCTAGCTTGTTTACTTTTCTCTTTTCCTTAGCCATTGCTTGTGTTGAGATTGACCTTGTCTATTTCTCTTGCCGCTCATTGCTAAGAATTTTCTTCGTTCTTGCAGGCACTTGAATGATCACAAGATTTCAAGGAAAGAAACACGTAGCAATTGGTTCTTCTTCAGATACTTCTCAACCACCCGTTAAGAGAGGGAGAGGTAGACCTCGCAAGAATCCAGTAGCTCCTATTCCGGCTATTGCTCCTGTTATTCCACCAGCTTTCCAAGGGCCTAGACCTCGCCCACCTCCACTTTTAGACCCGCTACCTTATTTGCCACCGGGGTTTAGAATGGAGGACGATCTTGAAAACCGCAATTTGCCACCAAGAGACAACCGTAATCGTAGAGTCGATGGAGATGAGGTCGAAAATCCCCTTGCTAGAGAAGAGGGTAATAATGATAGACGAAACCGTAGGGACCCTCCTCCCCCTCGAAATCACAATCGAAACAATAGATACGAGGAAGAGGAGGATGAAGACGAGGATGAAAGACCCGTAGGGGACTATATGATTCCCACACTTAGAGGAAACGGCTCGGTTATTCAACCCCTAGAGGAAGATGCCTTTGACTTCGACGTTAAGTCGTCCCTAATACACATGATCACAAATGACCAATTTCAAGGTCAAGGGAACCCCTCCACTCACCTAGCCAACTTCCAAGAGAACTGTCGGATGTATAAACCGAGGAACGTGCCGTTGGAGAATGTATATCTCAAGCTTTTCCCGTCGTCTTTATATGGGGATGCTAAAGAATGGTTGCAAAACCATGACCCGGGCACTTTCCGTACTTGGGAGCATTTGGCAAACGCTTTTCTCAACAAGTTCTTCCCTCCGTCCAGAACCAAGAAATACCAAGACTTTGTTCTTACATTTTCTCAGAGGGATAGCGAGCTTTTCCACCAAGCGTATGACCGGTTCAAGCATTATTTGAGGGAGTGCCCTCATCACAATTTCAAACCGGAAGACTTGATGCGGTATTTCTACTTGGGCATGAGTAAAGAGGCCAAAAACCAAATGGACACGGCTAGCGGAGGGGCTATTATGGGTTTAACGGCATCCAGAGGTTTCGGAATCGTGGACAAAATCTCCTCAAACTCCGATAAATATCAAGGGGTAGACCACAAAAAAATGGCCAAGTCTAGAGAAGACACCTCAAATTCTGAATTGAAGAGAGAAGTGGCCGACTTGACTAAGAAAGTGGAGAATATGTTCAGTATGGTGAACGCAGTTGAAGCGACAAAGGCTAAAACTGAAAAAGAAAGAGTCTCGGCGCAACAATCCTGTTTTTTGTGTTCTAGCACAAGACACTCTGCTAAAAATTGTCCCGAGGGTAGATATGAAGAAGATGATGATGGCTATGAGGAGGCACATTTTGTAAACCAACAAAGAAGCTACAATCAGAATGTGAATCCCACCTCAAGGAACTATGAGCCCCCGCAGAAGAGGATGTATAATGACTCTAATGCCACCTCGAGACCTCAAGGGCAAGGAAACTATCAAGGACACTATCAGGGAAACTACCAAGGGAGCAACCAAAGGCAAGGGTACAATTCTAACTCCAATCAAAATCAAGGGTCGTTCTTGAACCAAGGGCAGAATTCATATTCAAATCAAGGCCAAGGTTCAAATCAAAATTCGCAGAATTTTCAAGGGAGCCACCATAGTCAAAAGCCGTATCAAGGTAAAGCTCATATGAATGAGCAAGGAAATTCTTCCTCTAGCTCTCAAGAAGGCTCCATGATGTCTATGATGGCACAAATGATGGAGGATAACAAAGAAAGCAATAGAAGAATGGAGGCTAAATTGAATGAATTGGCGAGCGAGAACAAAAGGCTATCCAAAGAGAACACCCAATTGAAGCAAATAGGGAAACTTCCCTCGCAATCGGATGTGAGCTATGTTGAGCATGTTGATGCAATTACACTAAAGAGTGGAAAGGTGCTAACCACCCCTCAAGAGAAGCCTAGCTCGAATGGTAAAGAAGTGGAAGGAGAAACCTCCAAGGAGAATTCGGAAAGCGAGCCTCAAGCTCCAATTGAAAAGGAGAAAGAGCATGAAGAGCCACCCTTAACGAGGAAATATGTGCCCATGGTGCCTTTCCCGCAGAGACTCAACAAGAGCAAGCTTGATGCTCATTTCCAAAGATTCGTGGAGATGCTAAAAAAGTTGTATGTGACACTCCCCTTCCACGAGGTAATCACACAAAACCCTACTTATGCTAAATTTCTGAAAGATATTGTGTCAAATCGTAGGGTTATTGAAGAGTCTAGCATGGTAGCTCTAAATGCCGAATGTAGTGCAATTGTGCAAAGCCGCATGCCTAGAAAAATGCAAGACCAAGGGTCGTTCTCTATTCCTATATCCATAGGCAAAATTGATATTGATAGGGCTTTATGTGATCTTGGTGCTAGTATTTCTTTGATTCCATATTCTTTATATGAAAAAATTGACATGGGTGAGCTTCATCCTACTACTATTTCATTGAAACTAGCCGATAGGAGCTCTAGGGTGCCTAATGGAGTCCTAAGGGATGTGCCTATAAAAGTTGGGAAATTTTTCATCCCCGTGGATTTCTATGTCTTAGATATGGATAGTGAACAGGAGACGCCCGTCATTCTAGGAAGACCTTTTCTAAATACCGTTGAAGCGGTTATCAAATGTGGTGAAGGGTCAATTGAATTGAAAATAGGGAATGAAAAACTGAAATTTTTTCTGAAAAATGCTATGAAAGCCCCTACTTCATCTTTTGAGTGCAATATGCTTGATATTTCTTGTGAAACTTTCGGGCTAACATCTTTTGAAAGTGAAGTTATGGAGTTAGACAACTCCAATACGCTTTTTGCCTCCTTGATGAATATAGAAGAAGAAAATATGAACAATGTCACCCTAGATGAATATGAGCAAAAGCCGAATGAGCATGAGATCAAGGAAGACCCGGTGCCAAGAGGTAAGGAATTCGAAGGAGAGTTAAAACCTCTACCTTCGAATCTAAGGTATGAATTTCTTGGACCCAATGCTACATTTCCTGTCATAATTGGTGCTACATTGAATGAGGATGATACATCCAAGCTTGTGAATGTGTTAAAAGCCAATAAAAAGGCCCTAGGTTATTCTATCGATGATATAACGGGGATTAGCCCTTCTCTTTGCATGCATAGAATTAGTCTAGAGGAGGATGTGAAACCGTCTAGGGAAATGTTGAGGAGGTTGAATCCTAAGCTAAGTGAAGTAGTTTTCAAAGAAATCACCAAGCTTAAAGATGCCGGCATTATTTACTCCGTCCCGGATTCGGAATGGGTAAGCCCCATCCATTGCGTCCCAAAGAAGGGAGGACTCACGGTCATTAAAAATGATAAGGGGGAACTAGTCCCTACGAGAACCGTGAATGGGTGGAGAATGTGTATAGATTATCGAAAATTGAATAAGGCAACTAAAAAGGATCACTTCCCTATCCCGTTCATTGATCAAATGTTGGAAAGGCTAGCGGGGCATGATTATTTCTGTTTCTTGGACGGTTATAGTGGTTTTTATCAAATACCCATATTGCCTAATGATCAAAACAAAACCACTTTCACATGTCCATATGGAACATTTGCATTTAGACGTATGCCTTTTGGGTTGTGTAATGCACCAGGAACTTTTCAACGCTGCATGATGTCTATCTTTAGCGATTATATTGAAAAGTGTATTGAAGTTTTCATGGACGATTTTTCTATCCATGGATCCTCTTTTGATAACTGTTTGACTAATCTGTCTAACGTTCTTGCTAGGTGCATAGAGACAAATTTGGTTCTCAACTGGGAGAAATGCCATTTTATGGTGCAAGAAGGTATCGTGCTAGGGCATTTGGTTTCTAAACGAGGAGTCGAGGTTGATAAGGCAAAAATTCAGGTTATCGAGCAACTTCCTCCACCAAAGAACCAAAAGGGAATAAGGAGCTTTCTAGGGCATGCCGGTTTCTACCGGCGATTTATTAAGGACTTCTCGAAAATTGCGAGACCGTTGACCCATCTTCTGTGCAATGATGTCGAGTTCAACTTTGATGAAGGGTGTTTCGAGGCTTTCGAAAAGTTAAAGAAGGACCTTGTATCAGCACCCATTGTGCGAGCACCGAATTGGGATCTCCCTTTTGAATTAATGTGCGATGCAAGCGACTACGCCATTGGGGCAGTCTTGGGGCAACGAGTAGAGAAGAAGTTGCATGTCATCTATTACGTGAGCAAGGTGCTAGATAGTGCTCAGATGAACTACACTACCACAGAGAAAGAGCTATTAGCGGTAGTTTATGCATTCGAGAAATTCAGGCCCTACCTTGTGGCAACGAAGACTATCGTCTATACCGATCATGCCGCCATCAAGTATTTGATGGCGAAGAAAGATGCCAAGCCGAGGCTTATTCGATGGGTCCTCCTCTTACAAGAATTTGACATAGAGATTCGGGACAAAAAGGGAGTCGAGAATGTAGTGGCAGATCACCTTTCGAGAGTAGAACTTTATGACTCGAAATGGTTCTCAGCGCCAATCCAAGACTCCTTCGTTGGAGAATATTTGATGAGTGCCGAAGGTGATGCTCCGTGGTATGCTGATTTCGTGAACTATCTTACTTGCAATATTATTCCCGAAGGTCTCAGCTATAATCAAAAGAGCAAGTTTCTGCACGATGTCGTAAGATACTACTGGGATGAGCCTTTTCTCTACAAGCTATGCTCGGATGGAATCTACAGAACTTGTGTACCCAAGGAGGATTTCAAGGAAATCATGACCTGTTGCCATTCTTCCTCCTATGGTGGTCATGGTTCGGCCTCAAAGACCACTGCAAAAATCCTTCAGTCCGGTTTCTATTGGCCGAGTATGTTCAAGGACACTTATGAGTTTGTCAAATCTTGCAATGAGTGCCAACGCATGGGCAATATAGCCAGAAGAGAAGAGATGCCTCAAAAAGGCATATTGGAGGTGGAAATCTTCGACGTATGGGGAGTTGACTACATAGGCCCCCTACCCTCATCTCACGGGAATTCTTTTATCCTAGTAGCGGTGGACTACGTGTCCAAATGGGTTGAGGCTATCGCTTCCCCTTCTAACGACGCTAAAGTGGTAATAAAGATGTTCAAAAGGATAATATTTCCAAGGTTCGGTGTTCCTAGAGCGGTAATCAGTGATAACGGCTCTCATTTCAAGGAAAAGAGATTTGAGTCCATGCTAAAGAAGCACGGGATTTATCATAGATGTTCAACCCCCTATCACCCACAAGCTAATGGTCAAGTCGAGGTGTCTAACCGAGAAATCAAGAACATATTGACCAAGACAGTGGGGAAGTCGGGTAAAGACTGGGCATTAAAGCTTGATGATGCGCTTTGGGCGTATAGAACTGCTTTTAAGACACCAATTGGGATGTCACCCTATAGGCTAGTATATGGCAAATCATGCCATCTTCCTGTGGAGCTCGAGTATAAGGCCATGTGGGCGGTAAAAGAGCTGAATTTTGACACGAAGGCCTCGGGTGAAAAGCGACTCCTACAACTCAATGAGTTGGACGAAATCCGATTGGACTCTTACGAGAGCTCGAGAATCTACAAGGAGAGGACTCGTAGATGGCATGACAAGCTTATCATGAAGAAACAGTTCTTTGTAGGAGACAAGGTCCTATTGTTCAACTCGAGGTACAAACTATTTCCTGGGAAATTCAAGTCTAGGTGGTTCGGGCCTTACAAAATTCACAAAGTCTTCGATGATGGCCACCTAGAGCTAGAAGATAACCAAGGGACTGTGTTCAAAGCTAATGGGCAAAGAGTAAAAATCTATCATGCCGCTGAAGGAGACAAGGATCTATTGGAAGCACCCTCGTGAATTCTAAACCGCTGGAGAAGGGATCCCGCTTGGGACTTCTCTTAGTGTGCTTCTAGTTACGAAAAGATTCGGCTCCGTCTTAGCCAAGACGTTAAACTAGGCTAGTAAGTATTTCCTCTATGATCCTTAAAGTGTTCCAATTGATTGAGGTATTTGCTTATTCCAGTGAAAGGTGTTTGCATGAGTGCAATTGCAAGTTGATACGTATGTATGCAAATGCCTACTTTCGACTGCTGATAAGGGATTAGATCCCTACCATGAGATTGCGCTTGGTGAAATTGATGTTTTGATAGAGTACAAGTGTGGGGTCTTTGAATTCCATTGCATAAATGTTGACGAACTATTCGGATTTGGCCTAGAAACTCGTGCCAGGAATTCCATGCGTTCGCATGAATATTTCATGCTTCTGTTTTTCGTCATGCGTTCGCACAACAAATTGATGCGTCTGTCCCAAGTCATGCGTTCGCATGATATCATCATGCGTCTGTAAATTAGATGCGTTCGCACACTCAATTTTCGTGCGTTCGCATGACAGTTCCTTTCTCCTCAAGAACGCATGAATTTCATGCGTTCGCTTGGCATTACCATGCGTCTGTAAAAAGTATGCGTTCGCATCCTTCAAAAACATGCGTTCGCATGGGATGTTCAATTTCCAAAGCAAAACCCAGACCATGCGATCGCATGAACCAGTCATGCGAACGCATGATCTGCGCGACTATATATGCAGATTTTCGGATTTCGGAATTCCGTCCGAAACCCTAATTGCTCAACCCGATTTTCTGCCAATTTCTGCCGTTCTTCATCCAATTCGACGCCACCCAAGCCCTTCCCAACCATTCCTAACCCCTCCCCATCAGATTTCATCCATATATTCACCCCCCAAATCACTCAAGTCCGAAAATCCCATTCCAAGTTTGAATTTCCAAAACCTCCGAAAATCCTTCAATTCCTCCCCAATTCTTGTCAGCTATGGTTAGAAAGAACGTCTCCTCATCCTCCCAGCAACCTTCGAACCAATTGGTGGTGGCGAATCCACAAATCTCAAAAGCTCCAAAACCAAGAGCGGGTAGAAAAATTGAGATTCTGGTCGTAAAAGCTTCTCATTCAGGCCAACATTATGGGCGTTCCTCCATGGACGAAGAGAGGCACATCTTGGCACCTAGTTCGGCTAGCAGAGCCGACGGAGACTTGGACAGGGACTCACCTCCTCCCTCGCCTCGGCGCGACACCACCAACAAATTCACAATGGAGAAGCCTTATCCGTCTGACGGCCAGCCTCGATTTGCATATGCAAAGGACGCCGATTTACACGCCTTCTTCATCAAAAAAGGTAAATGGCCTATTCCTCTGCTTTTTCCAGTTATGGAGGATTTACGGAAATTGGAGGTATTGGATGAAGTTAGGGAGTTAGTGTTGAGGAGCGGGATGAACTTTGTGTTTAGGGAGGATCCTGGGTCATATCATGGCGCCACCATAGAATTTCTTAGCTCGTTTGATCCGGTGTTTGCGCCCAGTGCGGATGGAGGGAATGTGGAGAATGGGAAGGTGATGAGTTGGCGATTTAGTTTAGGAAATCTTAGATGGGACATTAAGGCAGAAGTTTTGTGTGATTGGCTAAGGCTACCTAGGGATGGGGTAATTCCTGAGATTGTTGATGAAGATTTTAAGCTGTTCTGGAAGAGGATATCAGGGTGTACTTACAAGACTGATGACCAGCACAAGTCCACAAGTATTCGGGTGCATAAGTGGAACGTCATCCACAAGCTATTAGGGGGCATCCTGTTTGTCCGCACTGATTATGGGAGACTCGTGAGCCGAATGGAATTAGCCATCATGATGATGATGGAAAGTGGGAGGAAAGTTGACTGGCTCTGGTGCATCACCACCGGGATTAGAGGAAATCAGCTGCGAACTTCAAAGAACAGGGGGTTGGGTGGCGGTTCATTTGTGACATGGATCGCCAGGAAGTTGAACTTTACGTTTAATGATATGATAGCCGAAAAGCTGGTGCTTGACGCGAACAAAATGCTTCACATGCGCATTCTAGGCAAGGGAATGACGTGGGCGAATGATGGGAAGGCACCCGAGACTGCAGCCGAGGAAGAAGAAATGGACATTGATGAAGAGATTGATGGGTATACGGTCCCAAGGGCGCCGTCTTCCTCCCGCTCCGCACCTCCCCCTCGTGCCTCTCATGACTCAGGCCTAGAGTCGCTTACCTCCCAGTTTGCAGACTTGGCTAGAGAAAGCCGCGACCACCGCGCTTATGTCTCGCGGCATTTCCAGTGGCAAGAGCAGCAAGCCCACTGGAACAATGCGACTCTGCTCACCATGGCCACTCATATGGGGATCGCCTCTAGCATCGGTCCACCTCCACTTCCACCCATGGATCCCGCAGAAGACCTGACAGCTGGCCTCTCTGACTTTGACGGCAGTATATGACCGACATTTCTATATGCCTCAAGTGTTTTGTTCCCTATGACTTTTAGTTGATACATTTTGGCTCATTTTTATGTTGCTTCTCGATGCAACTACTTCTGATGACTTTTTTGTAATTCGTTTTATGCCTATGATGCGTTTTGAAGTTTTTATGATCGTCGTGTTTCAAATAGATGCATTTAAAAACAGGTTTTCTATGCTCGCATAACATTCACGCGTTCGCATGAAATTGTTATGCGACTGCCCATAATCATGCGTTCGCATGTACCTATTTCGTGCGATCGCACGACTGGTCCCAAAGAAAAATCTATGCGCTCGCATGATAATTTCATGCGGCTATCTTCGAGCATGCGAGCGCACAGATAAATCATGCGATCGCACGATACTTCAACATGCAAAATTTTGGGCATTTTTTGTGATTACGATTGGATTGGTTTGCATAATTTTGGCATGTTCGCGATACCGATTTCCCCTACCTCGTGTGCTTAATACTCTCACTTTCAGTTCATGCCTAATGGAACAACACGGGAAATCATGCGTCGCACCTTTGGAGCAAAACCAATTCGGATTGCAACCAACATCTCTTTCTTCGATAATGGCTACCTCCAAACGAGAGAAGTTTCTCTTAACTCTCTCTCCGTATTTCATTCTATTAATTGCTTAGGGACTAAGCAATTGCTAAGTGTGGGGTGGGCTATAATTGACATGTATTGTCTATATGAGATGTTTGTGTCTATTTGATATGCTCTTTTATTCGAAATCTTATCAACTTTTGTCTAAGGGCGAACATTTGCACTACACACAATTCATCCAAAAATTTTAAAATATTAATGAAAACAAAAAGTCTAGGCAAGGCTACAATTTTCGAAAAAAAACTTCATCTTTAAATTCAACTAGTCGTGCATGATTCCACTTGATTGATCCTTTAGATGACTAATGGATTGGATTGTTGATTTTCATTCTTGAGGATCAAAGCATCTACTAGCACTTCTTTATTATTTATTCTAAGCTTTTTCTCGTTGAGACTAAAGAGTTGATCTTTGAAAGCATAAAATCGAAAAAAATATAATTCTAAAACCCTTGCATGCCATGATTGCCTTTAGGTGACTTTGGTGACCTTGTCTGTCTTGTGGATTTGTCTTGTTGGTTTGTCATGCTCCATTTTTAACACTTAGCTCTTTGTCAAAGTTCTAAGTGTGGGGTCAAAAGAGGGCAAAGAAAAAAAAAAGGAAAAGAAAGAAAAAAAAAAGGGAGAAAAAAAAAATCATATGAAATAAGCCCCAATTCCCTTCCTTATGGTCAATCACCATTAGGAAGGAAATCTAAAGAAGTTTGTGCTAAGTGCCGAGGGTTAGGAAGGTAAGTTCCCCCTCGAAAGTGCCTAGTGCATTCTACCCCCTTTAATGTTTCAATTAGACTTGACAATTGGCTTTTCCGCCATTCTCTAGCATGAAAACCAATGAGACAATTGATACTTCCTAGCAAGAATTCACTAAGGGACGAACCTCGTATTCTCCTATACTTAGGCATGATATGACTTGCAAGACTACACAAAAAAAAATATAAATAAATAAATGTTGGAACTCCTCTTCTCTTATGACTAAGCGACCTTTGCGTCCTAGGCTTGAGAATGAGTTCAAAGCTCACAAGCCAATGGACTAGCCTCCTTGCTAGCATTGGCGAGTGATCCAACAAGATTTCTTTGCAACGATTAGATTGTCTTCTTGAAGTCACTAATATAGAAAACGACTAGAATCCTTGATCAAAGACTTATTAGTCTATGCTTTGATTTGCTTGAATGTCTTGATGCATGAATTTCTATAAGGATTTGAAAAGGTTTCATGTAGTGATTGAAATGCACATATCTAGTTGAATACATTTTGAACTTCATGAAAAAAAACACCTTGCCTAGCACTTTGAAAATTGTGAGCTAAAAATGTCTATTTGGATGATTGTTCTCTTTGTGGGATTTGTGAGTATTCCCGTGTCTGAAAACTCTCAGGAGACTACAACTCCTCCACTAGGGTAGCCTAGGGGTTTAAAGGCTTGGTGCATTCGCTAAATGCACTCGTGTCACCTACGAAAGTGGTTTATCATTAGCAGCTTTTACTTTTTAGTATTTTGTCCGGTTTTAGAATCCATATGGAGTTCTTTTTGGACAGATCCTTAGTAGTTGAAATTGCAATATTGTTGATGATCTATATGACTAGTTTGCTCGGGACGATCAAACGATAAGTGTGGGGTGATTTGATAGCTCTAGAATACATGCATTTTAGGCGACCTTTGCGCTTACTGTTTCGGTCATTCCTTTACGATTTCACCTGCTATTTGATGCCTTGTGGTTCATTTCAGGCCCATTTCAGAGATTTAGCTGAGAACACAAGTGAACAGTGATTTCGGAGCAAACCGAGCCTTCTCGAGCGATAAGTGAGCAAAACAGAAGTCGGAACAAATTCATCTCAAAATCATGCGTTCGCATGATATCAATTCATGCGCTCGCATGACCCCGACCAGACGCATAAAGAAAGCATGCGATCGCACAACCGAAGGACCATGCGATCGCACAAACAAAGCATGCGATCGCATGATTCAGATCAGTCGCATGAGATATTGATGCGATCGCATAAAAGACCATGCGAGCTCAACTGAAGATCAACTTTCCAAGACCATGCGAACGCATGAAACCATATCATGCGATCGCATGACTCAAACCAGTCGCATGACATTATCATGCGAGCGCACGTTTCAGGCCAAGATCGCACGAATTTCAGACCATGCGAA
Source organism: Rhodiola kirilowii (assembly GCA_033675215.1). Lineage (NCBI taxonomy): Eukaryota > Viridiplantae > Streptophyta > Magnoliopsida > Saxifragales > Crassulaceae > Rhodiola > Rhodiola kirilowii. The sequence continues at coordinate 6,681,429 of CM066194.1, forward strand.
CGCATGAATTTACATCATGCGAACGCATGATGTCGTAAAACAGCAGTTTTTCTGACTTACTATAAAAGGAAATTAGGGTTTCCAAAACCGTGTGTCGATTTTTCTGGGCGATTTTCAGCTGCTTTTTGGACGAAATACTGCTGGGAGAAGACTATATCCGATTTGATCATCATCATCTACTTGGATCGTGATCATCATCATCCTTAGGGTTCCATATTGGTTCTAGATCTCAAAACTCTACACTTTACATGCTTTTCTATTTTTCCACCATTGTTATGGCTTGTAATCTCACCATGAGTGAGTAGTGATATTGGTTGGGGTTCTATGAACCCCTAGACATGTTTGTGACATTACTAATGCTATGAATACCATTGATGAATGATTTTACACATGACTTTTCTTCGTTTGAACTTAATGTTTTTGAATTACCTATGACATGTTTTTGACAAGTCTGAAATAGGGATTTTAGTTGATTTCATGCTTGATGTAGCTAACCCCTGAAAAGTATGATTTCAAATGATAGAAATGAAGAGACATTAGGATTTTAGTATTACATGGCGATGCTTTAATCTTAGTGAGAATGGCTTGAGTTTAACAAGTGCATGATTTATTTAGCCAATAAAGCGCGAGTGTGAGGCTAGATAAATCATGTGCTATAGCACCAATAGAGCGCGAGTGTGAGGTGCTATGCAAGGTGTGACCTCTTGATGCTAGGTTGTAGCGCGAGTGGAACCTAGTATTAACGTTACATGGCTAAATTCTAAATGTGTGTGTTTGAGTTCATCAATGGTGTTTTAATTGGCCGTCACAATAATTGTTTAGGAGGGGATTAGAACCCTAGTCATCTTTGATTGATTGTTACTTATTTCTTTGACTAAATCTCTTTGTTCGGATGGTGAATTATTTGCTATCAACCTCTTTCGAGGACTAAACCCCCCCCCCAACCATTAGACACTCTAGGTTTAATCGTTAGCACTAATTAGTTTGATCACCTATCCTCTGGGTACGACCTCGGATTCCCCGAGTCAAAATATAAATTGTTTTGATTAACCGTGTTTGGCATAAGTATTTGATAATTCTTATTGAATATTTACACTGAATTACAATTGATCACTAACAAGCAAAAGTTAAATAGACAAACAGTCTAATTTGGTGGGTTTAACTGTGTTTATGATTCGTATAATTATGGTCCATTAGCTACCCACTCAAGTGACATGTGATCAATTCTAGCTAGAACAAAGACAAAGAGATAACTCACTGTCGTATAGGACACGAATGCATTTAGCGTATGCATCAAGCCTTTAAACCCCTAGGCTGCCCTAGTAGGACGAGTATAGTCTCGTGAAGGTTTTCAGGAATGGGACTACCTACAAATCCCCTGTACAACTAACTAACATGCATGCGTGAATGATGCTCAACGAGTCATAGTAAAGTCATGTCATACCTCGGATTTATCGTGTTACCTCAACTTCAAGACAAACATCTTCATCAAAGTCTTCAGACAATTATAGATTAGACGAGTTATGCATTCAAACGGTCAGTACACACGACTAGCAGACGCCTCATCACAAGTTCTAAATAGTTCTATAGCGATGTATAAAGAACATGAATAGTTACACAAAATATGCTCGCCATTCACCTATGCTATCTAGGGATAGTCCACGGGCTCTTGGCGCAAAGCTCATTCTCAAGTGCCAAGGATTAGACAATGACCCGTAAGAGAAGAGGAGCCTGGCTTAAGGATTTTTTTGAAAAATAGTACGAAAATTTGCATCAAAATTTTAGTGCAAGCACGAGGGTCGTCCCTTAGTTTCTAGTACATGAATTGGCAAGACAAGTCATGATTTGCATGCAATGAGAAGAAGGAATTACACTACATCAAGCAAAAGGGGGCAGAAATGGTTATTCAAAAGTGTTTTCCAATACACAAGGGGCGACTTTTCTCACCAGGTCCTTGGTATTTTTCTGCTCTCGCAGAACATTTTTCAAAGTTTTCATTTTTTTGAGACTGGTTTTCTTTCAAAAACAACTGTGCTTGGGGCCAATATTTCACCCACCTTTGAAAATAAAGAACTAATGGACCATAATTGTATGAATCATAAACACAGTTAAACCCACCAAATTAGACTCTTTGTCTAATTAACTTTTGCTTGTTAGTTCCGATATTTATCTACATGGTATTTTGAAGTCTAGAGAGAATACAGGCTAAGGAGGAGTTTTTAAGCTGAAAATGAATTACGAGTCATTCCAAGTCACGACCAGACTCCGACTATACAAATCTTATGAACCTGACATGGAATCACTCAAAACAAGTCCAACCGAAGAGCAACCAGAGTCAGTCCGGAGCTGAAAGGACCCGATGGCTTTTGGAAAAAGTCACAAAATCACACAAACTCTCTTCTCTCCTCCACCTAGCCGGCGCCACTTCCTCCTTGGTGACTCACCACCGGCAGCTTTGGGAAGAAAAGCCACATGGGCCGGCGACTTTAAGAGCTTCTCCTCCCATTTTGTGCCATGTGTTGTGATCTAGATCCTTCCCTTGGCTATAAATAGAGCTCATCCTTTCCCTTTGTAAATCATCCCAAAATCCTCATTTCAAAACATCATCCATCACAAAGCTCTAGCTTCTCTCTAGATTTTGGGCACTACTCTTGTAAACACTTGTTTTAAATCTATAATACTCCTGTTGATTCTTGAGTATTCTAGTTGTTCTTGAGTTTACTCATGTTGGTTCTTGAGTATTCTCCCTTTACTTTACTGTCTTTCGAAAACCTTCAAGTACTTAGCTATGATATCCACCTCTATGGATATTCGTAGCTAAACCCTTCATTCGGTTGACGGGGTGTACTTGTGTCATAAAATGTTTTAGGCCCTACTCGTAATGCCTCTACGTGTTCAAAACTTGTTCTATGTGCCACATATTAGGTTAGAACTTCCAAGGTTGAGTGGATGCTTGGAATGGCAAAACTCTTCCGTGGGGTTCGTAAACATACTCGGATAAGTGGATGCTTAGAATGGCAAAGCTTATCTGAGAAGTTTGACCTCTTTAAAACACCATTTGGTTGATCGGGAATGATTGATCAAATAGATGCACATAAGGCTAATATACCTTGGAATGGGGTGTTAGTCTAAATAGAACAAGTGCTCTATGTCTTGGAATGGACTAGACAGTGTGGCAAATCAAGTACTTGGAATAGCCTTGATACACTTTTGAATACTTAGTATGATCATTAGAGGTCAATGATAAACAAACTATGATACAAGGCCCCTAAAACTGAATACTTTCCTTAACTTAAAACATCACCTGCACTTTACATTCAGTCTAAATATCAACTGCCTACTTTTCGCAAGACTTGTCCTTCAAGCAACCCACTCTTTGTAAGTCTTCTTTTTCAAGCAATTACTTTCAGTACTTTACTTTCTGCACTAAAATCACGACCAACCCACTTACTTTTCTGTACTAAAACTAAAACCAACAACCAACCACTCACTTTTCATCGCTAAAACCTCAATCCACCTAAAATCACGCTCCCTTTCAGTACATTCCTCAAAGAACAACTATCCCCCTAATTCCCTTGGGTTCGACCCCTACTTACCACTTGCTACCCAGTAGTGAAGTCGCGAGTAGCGGACTTATAAATATATTCTTGACTTTTACACACGACGACTGTGCATCCGTCAATAATAGAGGGTAAGAAAAATGAAAGATGTGCCAAATAGATGATATGATAAAAAATGTGAGCAAAACGCAAATAACATACAAAATGTGTCTCAAACATCAAGTAGCAAGTAGAATGAAAATTCATGGCACAAAGACCAGTAGGCAGAATAAAAGTCATGAATAACAACTGAAAATGTAAATCAAAAGGTAAGGCTTGCCAGCTGAATCATGAGAAGTATCATCGTCGGGATCGCTGCCTTCTGAACCAGAGTCGACTATGAGAGAGGGGCTAGCCCCGGCGTTAGCACGAGCAGGGGGTGCACTGGGTGGAGGACTGAGGTTGACTACCCTGGTAAAATCAGTCTCGAATAGGTCAGGGGCAGAAGACACGAAGGACGGTGGAGGCGGAGGGTAGTCGATCTGGGCATGCTCAAGGAGTGCTGATAGGGCACCCTGCGTCCAGTCCTGTGCCTTGATGGCCTGAGATCTGAAATCTGAGAGCTCATCCTTGAGCTGGTTATGGGAAACAGAAAGGCGGCTCTGCGTAGCAATAATCGGAGCAAGGCTAGCCAAAATCTGGCGCTGATAACTCATCATAGCACGCTGCTCCTCTCGAGACTCCAACTGGGAGGCGATAATCTACTGATGAGAGGCCTCTAAGCGCATGAGATGCTCCTCGAGTGACGAAGGAAGAGGGCCAGCAGCAGGTGGCTGCAGTGGAGGGTCCTGTGCCTCGTCCATGAAAGCATCCTCAAGTGGAGGTTGGGCTGCGCCCTCGGGCTCATTCGCTGTAGGCTCCTCGAAATCAGGCTCTGGAAAGGGGGCATTGCTCGGCCCCTGGTCCATGCGATGTCGCTTCTTCTCAAGCCGCTTGCCCTTGATACCGGTGTCTGGAATGGGCTTGTGATCCCATGTCAAGTCCTTCTTAAGCATGTGACAAGCGATCATCTTCTTGGTGTCTAATTCCCAGACACGAGCGCTCGCAGGTGAGCCAAAATCAAAGCCCAGCTCTTCGCCCAATATAGTGACATAGAGGCCACCGCTGACGGCGCCATTAACATTAACTCCAGTGAGCTGGCGTCAATCCAAGAAACGAGCGGTCAAGATGGCAAACCAATCAACGGGGAGGCCACGGCTCATAGAAATCATAACGTTGATGTCCTTCTCATTGCACACCGTGCCACCCTCTTTTCGGACATTAACCGCCATGGAAACCAAACGGTGGATCACCTTCCAATCTCCACGCTGAATGTAGGTTGCTGGATGTGTGGCCAAGTATGGTTCGTCGAACCCCGAGATAAACTACCAGAACTCATTGTGCTCGGCATCAGAATAATGGGCATCGTGTCCATCCATAGGGAATCCCAATATACGGCACACCTCGGCTTTATCCAACGAGAACGGGGTGCCATTCAACTGAAAGTTCCATCGTGAAACGCCCGAGCTATCCCGAACGGGATTGAAAGAGGCCACAAATTCAAATAAAGCGGCTGGGTGCGTAGCAGCCTGCGGAGAAAATATAATATCCAAACCGGAGGCAACGAATATTTCCCGTACGGGATTCAAGACACCCACATCACTCAATGACTTAAAATGCGGAATCAAGGTGGGTCTGCAAAACTTGAAATTCTAGAGTTTGTCATATACCTGCTGCATCGCCTCAGAAGGAAAAGGGGGATTGCCCTGGTGGTTAAAAATCCGACGAGCAGGGGCTTGAGGGGTGGCTGGAACAGGCGGAACTGGTGGAACGGGCTCGGATGGGGTAGCTGCGGCTGAAGAACGGGTTGCCCTAGATCTGGATTTTGACTTCGGAGCCATGGGATTTCGGTCGGAACAGATTTCGGGCGGAGACTGACGAACGGCGACGAGCGAAAGTGACTGGTCGGAGCAGAGCGGTGGATGTCGGTGGACTCGGGTGGAAAATTGAAAACCCTCAAACTGATTTCCTCCCCCAAATTTCAGAATAAGAATTTAAAGGATCAGAGTCCGTGACGAGTCCCTTGGTCACGGAGTGAACGGTCGCGAACGGCCTTACGAAAACTGTCAACTGGCTGATCCTCACCATGACGCCTGTAACACCCGTGATGAGTCCCTTGGTCATGGGCGTTTCTCCCGTAACATGCCATTGGTAACGGGTGAGAACGGGGAGAACGGGCGATAGAAGAAAGAAGATCTCTCTGATGCTGTCCGTGACGCCCGTAACGCCCGTGATAAGTTCTTTGGTCACGGGCATCGCACCAGCTGCATACTTTGAACCTAGGTTTGAATAGACGAGCGAATGTGGTCTGACCACTAACTAACTACTTACAGAGCGGGTTACTCCCCGAAGAGGCCTCGTTTAACGTCTTGGCAAGACATAGCAAGGGAGATAGAGCTAGAAGCATTCACGGGAAGTCCCTTGCTGAGATCCCTTCCCGAGAAGTAGGTTGTCATCGATCCCTTCAGGAGGTGTGAGATGCTTTAGAACGTGATAGTGCTTGAGGCGTTGCCCATTGACTACCATGGATTTTCCTCCTTCAACACTGAGCTCCACATGCCCGTCTGGATGTGCTCGTTCTACTGTATAAGGGCCACTCCATTTAGTGCGCAACTTTCTAGGAAATAATCTAAGGCGGGAGTTGTATAGAAGAACTCGCTCGCCTTCGTTGAACTCTCGACGCACTATCCTCTTGTCATGCCACTTCTTTGTTCTCTCCTTATAAATACGAGCATTCTCGTAAGAGTCTAATCTGATTTCATCCAGCTCGTGGAGCTGCAGTATTCTCTTTTCTGCTGCTGCCTTCATGTCCATGTTCAGCTCTCTAATAGCCCATAACGCCTTGTACTCGAGTTCGACTGGCAAGTGGCAGGTCTTTCCATAGACAAGTCTGAATGAACTCATACCGATAGGTGTTTTGTATGCAGTCCTGTATGCCCACAGTGCGTCATCTAGCTTGGACGCCCAGTCTTTCCTGTGGGTTGAGACTGTCTTTCCCAGAATGCTCTTGATCTCTCTGTTAGAGATCTCAACCTGTCCACTGGTCTGAGGGTGATAAGGAGTGCCAATTTTATGATAGACCCCATATTTCTTCAGCAGTGTCTCAAAGTTTCTTTCTTTGAAATGAGAGCCTCCATCACTGATAACTGTTCTGGGCACTCTGAACCGAGGGAAGATCACCTTCTGAAACATTTTGATAACTACCTTGGCGTCGCAAGTAGGAGTAGAAACCGCTTCAACCCACTTATAAACGTAGTCGACTGCTACCAAGATATACTGATTTCCGTAGGAAGGTGGGAATGGTCCCAAGAAGTCGATCCCCCATACATCGAAAAGGTCCACTGCGAGAATGCTCTATTGGGGCATCTCCTGCTGCTTCGAAATACTACCAGTCCGCTGGCACTGATCACACGCTTTGACAAATTCGTGCGCGTCCTTGAATAGCGAGGGCCAAAAGAAACCGGACTGGAGAACTTTCGTAGCTGTTTTCGAACCAGCCCCATGTCCACCATATTGTGAAGAGTGGCAGCTTTCCAGAATGTAGGCAATCTGGTCCTCGTCGACACAAGTCTTGTTGAGACCGTCAGCACATAATCTATAAAGAAAAGGGTCATCCCAGAAGTACCTTTTAACATCGGAAAGAAATTTCCTCTTCTGGTTGTGCGAGAGGTCGGGAGGGAGGATCCCACAGGCCAAGAAATTAACAAAGTCTGCATACCATGGGACGTTATCCACATCAATGCGCATCAGCTGTTCTCCAGCTAGAGAGTCAGTCATCGGGAGTTGGTCCTCTTCGCGGTCGAGCTCTCTAAGCTCGAGGCGTGACAAGTGATCTGTAACCAGATTTTCTGCTCCCTTCTTGTCTCTAATGTCAATGTCGAATTCTTGGAGGAGGAGGACCCAACGGATTAGACGAGACTTTGAGTCCTTCTTGGACAGTAAGTATTTGATGGCAGCATGATCGGTGTACACTGTGGTCTTCGAACCAATTAGATACTGCCTAAATTTCTCAAAAGCATAGACGATGGCCAGCATCTCTTTCTTAGTCGTAGTGTAATTAACCGCTGCTTCGGCGAGGACCTTGCTGGCGTAGTAAACTACGTGTAGTTTCTTGTCGATGTGCTGCCCCAAGACTGCTCCTACTACAAAATCACTTGCATCACACATTAGTTCAAATGGCAGCTCCCAATCGGGAGGCTGCACTATCGGAGCGGAAGTAAGAGCAGTTTTCAGATTATTGAAAGCATTTAAACATGAATCATTGAAATTAAACTCAGCTTCCTGGCAAAGTAAATCAGTGAGTGGCTTCGCTGTCTTCGAGAAATCCTTGATAAATCGTCTATAAAATCCAGCGTGCCCGAGAAAGCTCCTGACCCCTATCACATCTTTTGGTGGGGGCAGCTTTTCAATCACCTCTACCTTTGCACGATCAACCTCGATGCCTCTGTGAGAGACCATGTGTCCAAGCACTATACCTTCCTGCACCATAAAGTGACACTTCTCCCAGTTCAAAACCAGGTTAGTGTCAACACAACGATGAAGAACATCAGTAAGGTTGGAGAGACACGAATCAAATGAGGAACCATACACCGAAAAATCATCCATAAATACTTCCATGGTATGTTCCAAAAAATCAGAAAATATGGCCATCATGCAACGTTGAAATGTGGCTGGTGCATTGCAACGACCAAAGGGCATACGTCTATAAGCAAATGTGCCAAAAGGACAAGTAAAAGTAGTTTTCTCCTGGTCCTCGGGGTGTATAGGGATCTGGAAAAATCCACTATAACCGTCGAGGTAGCAGAAAAATTTATGCTTTGCTAGACGTTCTAACATTTGATCAATAAAAAGCAAAGGAAAGTGATCCTTAAGAGTAGCCTTATTCAATTTCCTATAATCAATGCACATACCCCAACCAGTCACAGTACGAGTAGGAATTAATTCATTGTGTTCATTTCGTACAACAGTTAAACCTCCCTTCTTAGGGACAACGTGCACAGGACTAACCCACTTACTATCAGCAACAGAATAAATGATGCCGGCATCCAATAATTTCAAAATTTATTTCTTAACGACATCATTCAGTTTGGGGTTCAAACGTCTCAAGGCATCCTTACTAGGTCTAGCATCGTCCTCAAGGTTTATTCTATGCATGCACAAATCTGGGCTAATCCCCTTGAGGTCGTCTATAGAATAACCTAGGGCTGGTCTATGTTTGCGCAGGACATCTAGCAATTTCTGGGTCTCTACATCAGTCAAGGATGCATTAACAATCACCGGGTAAGTGGAGTTGGGCCCAGAAATTCATACCTGAGACTTACAGGTAGAGGTTCCAGCTCTACCGTGCAAGATTCCTTACATGCGTCCCCTGCGGCATCAGCTGCATCCGCGCCCTCTATGCTTATAGCGTAGACATCCATCGGTATCGGGCAGCCTGGTACGACCTTGTAAGACTCAATAGATGTTAGTGAAATGGGCTGATCAACATCAGCAGAGTCTAACACATCACAATCAGCTAAAAGACTAGGAGTTCTGCACATGTCAGGTAAATAAAAGACAACACGTTCGCTGCCTACTCGCAAAGCTATAGATCCCCTATCCATGTCAATAACTACCCTAGCCGTGTAAAGGAATGGTCTACCAAGTATAATGGGAATGTCAGTGTCCTCTGAAATCTCTAGCACAATAAAATCAGCAAGGATGTAAATATTCTTCACCTTGACGGGTACGTCTTCCAGAATCCCTTTCGGGAGTCTACAAGAACGATCCACAAGGCGAATGGAGATGTTAGTAGGACAGAGATCACCCAAGTTCAGTTTAGAATACAGAGAATATGGCATGATAGACACACTAGCACCTAAATCACATAAAGCACGACGAATTGTAAGGCCACCGATGTCACAAGAGATAGAAAAACTCCCTGAATCCTTAAGCTTAGGCGGCATGGGCACGTGCATGGCAGCGCTGCACTCCTCACTTAGAGCTACTGTCTTGGTCCCGTCCATCTTCCGTTTCCCAGTCAGAATCTCCTTCATGAATTTTGCATAGGTGGGGATCTTGGTGATTGCATCGGTGAAGGGCATTGTGATGTAGAGAGTTCGAATTTTGTCCACGAATTGCATGAACTCTTTATCTCTTCTTTCACCCTTGAGTCGCTGAGGGAATGGAATCAGAGGCTTATAAGGAGCTGGCTCCACTGTCTGCGCAGAATTTTCATTTCGGTCTTCAGCTTCTTTTGATGTTTCTTCTTCAGCAGACGCAGAATTGAGCGCAGATTTTCCTTCTCCTGTTCGAGCGGCCTGAGCTGGTATCATCTCACGTTGTTTCCCACCTCGGACTGTCGCGATTCCCTTCTCCAACAAGCACACAATGAAATTGAATAATCGAATCGCATAAATAATAACTTTAATTGATCACATGAAGAGTTAGGGTTACATAGCACGGGATCCGTAGGATCCCGGAATTAAGAAGACTACTCACTATTCATGGTAGTTAACCAAAAACAGTGTAAAGAAGGAAAGAAACGAGTAAACCGTAAAGACGCGGTGTAGCTCGATGATCCTCACGCTGAAAACTCTGTCTTCTCTCCCAAGTTAGGTTTTTTTTCAAAATAACAGCACCCTGTTCTTTCTGGTCGTGTTTCCTTTTATAGATCGTCCAAAAGGGCCAGAAAGCCCAAAATCGATTTTTGGAAATCAGTTGAAAAATTCTCCTGGCGGTGCCCGTGACCCGACTTCGTCACGGTCCAGCACGGGCTGTCACGGGCAATCACCAATCTTCGCATCTCCTGATCCAGCCTGTGACGCCCGTAACGCCCGTGACCAAGAGGTGCGTCACGGGGTACTCTATTGCTTCAGCTCTCCGCTGCTCTGAATCGGTCCGTGACGCCCGTGACCTAGTGGTGCGTCACGGGGCTATGGCCCTTATGCTGGATTTTGACTGATTTTCCTTGATTCTTCGTCATTTCGTCGTTTGTTGGCTCTGGAGGAGGGAAATACCTGAAACACTAGAGAAAGACATCAAATAGAGACAATTTGCCCGGAGAATGAACGTTATCCTTCATCGAATGTAGTGCATAATCAGTCAAAATATTGACTGATCAGTTCTCCATGCCGCTTACCTAGTTCGACTGTCGCGATTCCCTTTTCCAATCAGAATTCATCATGTTCGGGGTTCTTTTTGCAAATAAAAAAACACAAGCGGAGTTATTTAAAAATACATAAAAAATAGGAGGGGTATAATCGTCCTAAAATTCACTACAGTAAAATTCGACTTTCGCTACAGTACATTTTTAAGTCTGATCATCATCTCCCATGATCATTTTCTATGGTTCAAAAAAGCATGATCTTTTTTTAAGTCTAATCATTTTGAATAAATTTTGACTTTTGCTACAGTACGTTTACAGTAAAATTGACTTTTACTGTAGCAAAATTCGAATTTTGCTACAGTACGTTTTTAAGTCTGATCAGCATGCTAAGTCTGATCATTTTGAATAAAATTTGACTTTTGCTACAGTAAAATTTACTTAAAATAGATGATGATCAGACTTAAAATAGATGATGATCAAATTTAAAATAGATGATGATCAGACTTAAAATAGATGATGATCAGACTTAAAATTTTAACTCTGATCATTCTCTCTTTAAGTCTGATCATTATCTCTTTAAGTCTGATCATTCTCAATTTGTAGTCTTTTAGTTACCAATTTTAAGTCTGATCATTCTCTCTTTAAGTGTAATCATTCTCAATTTGTAGTCTTTTAGTTACCAATTTTCACTCTGATCATTCTCTCTTTAAGCCTGATCATTCTCAATTTATAGTCTTTTAGTTACCAATATTAAGCTGATCATTCTCTCTTTAAGTCTGATCATTCTCAATTTTAAGTCTGATTATTACCAATTTTTAAGTCTGATCATTCTCTCTTTAAGTCTGATCATTCTTAATTTTAAGTTTGATTATTACTAATTTTTAAGTCTGATCATTCTCTCTTTAAGTCAGATCATTCTCAATTTGTAGTCTTATAGTTACCAGTTTTAAGTTTGATCATTCTCTCTTTAAGTCTGGTCATTCTTAATTTTAAGTCTAATTATTACCAATTTTTAAGTCTGACCATTCTCTCTTTAAGTCCGATCATTCTCAAGTTTAAGGCTGATTATTACCAATTTTTATGTCTGATCATTCTCTCTTTAAGTCTGATCATTCCCAATTTTAAGTCTGATCATTAACAAATTTTAAGTCTGATCATTCTCTCTTTAAGTCTGATCATTCTTAATTTTAAGTCTGATTATTACCAATTTTTAAGTCTGATCATTCTCTCTTTAAGTCTGATCATTCTCAATTTGTAGTATTTTAGTTACCAGTTTTAAGTCTGATCATTCTCTCTTTAAGTCTGATCATTCTCAACTTGAGGACTAAATTGAAAATAACATTATTATTTTTTATACCCTTTAGTGTGGAATGACTATAATACCCCTCCGTGTGTTGTTCGGGATTTCGACTAAAATGGGACACGTGTCAGCTTAAAATTAGGTTTGTAATTTTTATATATATAATTTGGTGTGTACCTGAACCGCACCCTAGATTATATTTCCAAATTTAGTTTTTATATATTTTTTATTTAAACTCTCTTTAGGTTTCAGAAACACATATTTCGTTTTGAATAAATTTTTAGCTTTGTTATTCTTTTCTGGTGCTATCATAAGTTTAGCGCTTGATATTCATTCTGAGATTCCGACTGCATCATGTAAGGTTGTCCTAGTGGCTCAGCCACCTTGTTTGTCTCCGCCTCAGTCCAGGTTGTTTGGACCATGACAATAAAAGTTTTATTAAAAAATTTATGCTACATAACGCCACGATCTCATTATAAACTCTTAACACATTACATCGATCTTTCTTCTATAACACTCATGAATCTTTATATTGAGTCGTCATCCACGGTGTTCGCACGATTGAAATTGACAATTTAATCAGGTGTTCAAAAATTAGTCAATTTATTTTCAATTTTACACCTGATTGGAAATTTTGATAGCTCGAATTCGTAATCGAAAAGAAGTGACAATTCAAGGCAGTATGCATTTAGTCATGCTTGTGTATAGACATGGGACACGTAATCTGTAAAATGACTTGATGATGCATTTTCAAAATTGAAATTTGGGTTCTCAAGTTTTCGGAAAATAAAGGGATTCTCAATTGAGCGCTCTTCACACTCATGAACCTTTATATTGAGTCGTTATCGACGATGTTTGTAGGATTGAGTTAACAATTTAATGAGTGTAGATACGGTATTCGGCGTTCAAAAATTAATCAATTTATTTACTATTTCGCTTTTGGTTGGAAATTTTGATAATTCGAATCCTAATTGAAAAGAAGCGACAATTCAATGCACCATTTGGCTTTGAAAAATAGTATGCATTTAGTCATGCTTGCGTAGAGACATGCCTCTATTTGTATAGTGCTTCATCCACTAATAAACTCCATCAAGTAATATTCATCATCTAATTTTGACTTACAAAAGAGTGAGGCTTTTCATCACAACCTCCACTGTATAAAGTTCACTATTAAGCCATCCAAGCTACAAACTTAAAAGAAGACTCACTTATCAATCCCAAAATGGGCACAATTCTCCTTTTCTTTCATCTTCCATTGATGCTCGTACTAATTCTAGCCAGCAGCAGCAGCCTCTCACTGGCCATGTGCAACGGATCGATCGCGGAGTGTGATCATTCAGAGGGAGTATTTCTGATGGAGTCTGATGTAAGTAGGAGATTTTTGGAGGAGCAAAAGAGGTACATCTCCTACGGAGCGTTGAATCGTGATCAGCCGGTGTGCGGTGGAGGGTCGAGAGGTCAACCATATAGTAGTAAAACATCGTGTCTGCCTCCGAGCTCTAATCCACAAACACGAGGTTGTTCTAAAGTCTACCGTTGCAGGCAAGGCGGATCATCCTAGCTCTTTTAGGACTCAAGTCTGGTGCAGTATAGCAATTTGTTATCGATCTTGAAACAATAACTTTTTTATGAATCAATGTAAAGGAAAATGAAAAAAAAATTGGTGGCTCCGGGATTTGAACCCAGGGGCGTAAGGATGCAACTATATTTAGGTAGATTTCTTAACCAACAAGCCACCACCCCTGTTGTCAAATCTATTTGCAATTAACAACAAAAATTCCGTGTATCATATGTTTTTTCGGGCATCGGAATTGGTTGAATTGTGCATATTGAGCTTACCCGTAAGAAATCCGAAGCCCAAAGGGTGCTTGTGATCAAATTATGAAGAGTCACCAAAAGGATAATTACGGTTCAATTTTTTTTTAGTGAACTCATTAATCAACACGCCACTAAAAATAAAAAATTTCCCAAACTCATCAAATTGCAAAAAAAAATCGTTGAAATTACATGTCTCATGTCTGGGCTGGGCACAGAATATTCATAGAAATTTCCATACGTCCTTCCACGGACAACAAATTAACTGTACAAAAAAACATTTATTGAAATTAATTACAACGTATCATTGAATTCAATAAGTTGGGTACAACTTAACAAGTCAACAAACTCCAGCTCAGAAAAACTCGCTTCCTTTTCCCTCTCTCGACGCTTCCGCTGCCCATTTCTTTTTCTCAAATTAGGGTTTTGCATCCGTGTTGATGGATCTAGCTGCGGCAGCCGGCGGCGGCGGAGGACCGGCGCCGTTTCTGCTCAAGACGTACGATATGGTAGACGATTCTTCCACCGACAGCATCGTCTCGTGGAGCGACACCAATAACAGCTTCGTTGTGTGGGATCCGCCTGAGTTTGCTAAAATTCTACTGCCGACTTATTTCAAGCATAACAACTTTTCCAGCTTCATCAGGCAGCTCAATACTTATGTGAGTTGTTTGTTGATCTGTGGCTAATTGATTTCAATTTTGCATTGAGGATTCTTGTTTGATTGTATTGTGTTGCGTTTCTTGTTACTATTATGATGAGTACCAGCAGCAGGTGAAAGTTGTTGGCTTTGTTTAGGAATTTTTACATGATTAGGTTTCGAGGATTGGAAATGAAAGCAAAGCTTGTAACTGGAGAATTGAGCTATGTGTTGACTGCATTTGTTATTATTAGTATGTGATTGAATTAGCTTTGTTATGCTTTTTGGTTGCCTAATCTCTTTTATTATAGGTTGTTGGCTTTTAGAATTGAAAATCTCTTAAATGTATTTGATACAATTTTACGCATAGGTTCGTGATGATATTTGTCAAGTCAGATAATAGCTTGATGAGTGACTCTACTGATTATTAGTTGACGTTATTGTGGCAGGGATTCCGCAAGATTGATCCTGAAAAATGGGAGTTTTTCAATGAAGATTTTGTGAAAGATCAGAAACATTTGCTAAAGAATATCCATAGACGAAAACCAATTCACAGCCATAGTAACCCACAAGGTTCTGCAATAGATCCAGAAAGGGCAGCATTTGAGGAAGAAATAGAGGGCCTCACTCGTGAGAAAGCTGACTATGAAGCGAAAATTCTACAATTTGAAGAGGAGCATTCGTCTGTGAAGTTTCACTTGGACACCTTGAAGCAGCGTGTAGGTGGCTTGGAGCAGAGGCAGCAAAACTTGCTCGCATTTCTTGAAAAGGCGATCCAGAATCCTACATTTGTTGATCGTCTCAGTAAGAAAATTGATTCCATGGATCTTTCAGTATATAGTAGAAAAAGGCGATTATGCCAGAATGAGTCATGCCTCCCAATTGCGGATAGCAGTTTTACGGATAACCACAGCAGTTCGAGGCCTGATATTGGACAAATGTTTCACCAAGATGTCTCGGACAAGTTGAATTTGGAGTTATCGCCTTGTGTGACAGACACACATTTGGTTTCACGTAGCACGCAGAGTTCTAATGAAGATGGAGGGTCCTCAAAAAGAATTGCATCAGAAGGAACTCAAAGGGATACAAACATGAGAAAAGAAAGTGATCTAGTCTCTCCTGACACAGTAGAGCTATCTGACACAGGTACTTCATTCACATTCAACATGAATTTATCTTTACCATGTAAAGCAGCTACAAGGGGAAATCCACTGTTGAATACTAGCGAAGAAGGTGATGGTCTGAGTTCATGCCATCTAAACTTAAGTCTCGCATCTACCCCGCTGCAAGCCAACAAAAATCAACTTGGGCTCAAAACTCTCCCACTTGATCAGGGGCATGGTGTGGAATCAAGATCTAGTGAGAACAAGAGTGATACTCCAGAGCACAACACAAATGGCATTTTGTCTTCACCACAAGAAGTTCAATCCAACAATCAGGCACTGCCTGCTGCTGCTCCACAACCTAGAGCCAATGACGCATTCTGGGAGCAGTATCTAACAGAAAGACCAGGCTGTTCAGATAATGAAGAGGCAAGTTCTAACTATATCAAACTTATATGACACTCTGGAAGACACAAAATCACGCCAAATTCAAAAACATCGAACGGCTCAGTATCGATCATATTTTCTGTCCTGTTGTCTAGGTACATAACACATCTACTCTGACAAATCTAGCCATTGTGTTTTAAAAGTATCATGTCCTGCCTGTAAAATAGTTAAAACTCCTTGAAGAGCGAAGAGTGACTTTAAATAAAGATGATCACTAGATACTTATTACGTAATTGCACATTGGATTATTAATGCCACAGCAGCAGTTCAGTCATCAGAAAAGACTCACCATGTTACTTGTAGTTGACGAAATTCAATTCTCAAACTTTTTGTACTCACAAAATCCCCAGTTTGCACTTTGCCAGTTTGGACCCACATCCTGGACGGTCCAGATCTATCCAGCCGATCATGAGTCATGACCTCCATCACGCCATCAAATTAGGTGAGATTGAGACCCTGCTGGTGATGCTTGATTGCTGACCCCTCCACCGTCACGCCAAAGCTCTCTTCTTTAACCTTTGCCCCACTTTTCCAAAGATAACAACACTCAAAGGAACCTTCAACTTCCCAAAAAATGTGCAAAACCAGGGCCGACCTAGCTCCAGTATTGCTGACATTGTTTCTGATTCTGATTCTGGGTCTTGCCCACCTCTCAATTTGTGATGGGGTTTCAGCAAAAGGTCTGGATTCGCTGAAAAGCGCTGATCTTGGAGCAATGTTGGGTAGTACGGCATGTGGCAAAAGTGGAAGCAACTGTATAGGTTTAGTGGGGGAGAAGGAGGAAGATGGGGATGCAGAAATGGACTCTGAAACTAACAGGAGGATATTAATGATGCAGCCCAGAAGGTACGTGAGCTATGATACTTTGAGGAAGGATCTGGTGCCCTGTGAGAGACCTGGTGCTTCTTATTACAATTGTAGATCTGGTGGAGTGGCTAATCCTTACACTAGAGGCTGTGAAGTGATTACTGGGTGTGCCAGGAATATCAGAGATATACAAACATGAAGCTGATTGAGGTAAAGATCTCTTGGTTGTTGATGAAAATGTATGTTAAAGAAGTGTGTCTGTTGTTGTAATCTGAAGATGTATGAGTAGAATTGATTAAGAGAGGTACAATATAACCATGTTGTTTTTAGCAAATGTTTATGTTGTATTTCAATGATGAATTGAGCTATCAATTTGCATTCGCATACCATGCTTGCTAGTTGAGATTGTCAGTTTTGAGTTGGATGGTGCACTTGAGTAAGGAATACCTAGCTCTGGCCTCATTTAGTTGGTTTCGCCTTGATTAGTTTTAACAGTTTTATTAATAATATTTTTCTATATCATGTTTAGCTTTTATATGAGATCTCATAGAGTTGTTAAAGTACAAAAAATATATATCTAGCCTCGTTGAAATTGACTGGGATGACCTGCAACCACTAGAATCTTCTTCTACATATACCATTGTGAGTAAGCTACGTTGTGGCTTGAGTTCTGGTTGCTACTTGTTTGAACAGTCTATTTTAGGAACATTCATTCATGAAGAGAAAAAACCATCTGATTACTTTGGCTTTAGCTTATAGCAAAAGGTTGTATTGTTATTTGCGACTCAATGTTATATAGCTTCCCTGTTTATTTGTGTTTTTTCTCGCACAAGATAGTAACAAGTGTGGCGGATTAATTTGGGGAAGTCTCTACTGAGTCATTCAGATTACATTAATAGATAGCTGAGAATGAGTTCTGAGCATTTTAAAACGGTTTTTTTTTTTCTTCAGATAATAAACATTGAGAAAACATCAACTAAAGATTGGTTAGAAACTCAATTGGAGTAAGTGATTCGATATGTATTCGCCTATATTATTGTGTGCTATGGCATATGGTTGAATTTGCTCTGACTACTGATTTTAAAAGGGGTAGGATTTCTATGTTAGTTATTCCAATGGATCAACTTGATTCACTATAATTTGATAGTGTACTGGATTTGAAGTATATAAATTCAAGTCCTATATGTTCTAACTGAAAGGATCCTCCGGACGCCCCAACTGTATAAAATAAATGTATGGATCCAATCCGAGGTGTTCTCAAATTAAATTTACAGTTTTGTCCGGAAACTGTTTTTGTTTAAATCAATTCTGAGAGTGAATCTTCAAAAGGAATATATATCATCTGTTTGTAGGCTCTAAATTGAGTACTTTAAATAGTGTTCCAAAAAACGCTAGGCGGGCATCGGGCGGAAAGGGTCTTCAAGAATTAATCGGGAATTAATCGGGACTTAGGCGGGGATTAATTGGTTTTGAATTTTTAATATTTTTAAATATATAATTATATATATATTATTTAATATACAAATTTCTTCATCCATATTCTCCAAAATGTAGACTTTTGATTAATTCATGGGTTCAAACACATTGCAAAGAAATATGAACATTTAATCAAATTCAAATTATGAAAAGTAAGAAACATGCAGTAGAAACTAGAAACAATATAAATTGAAGTATTGAAATCTAAATTTCTAGTTTCAATAAGTTAATTTTTAAAAATTTACAAATAAGCCCTTCAAGTTTGACTATTGACATGTAGTTGACCATTCCGTCTAGAAACCGATTTAGACCGCCCAGGCGCCGCCCAGACCGCCTAGGCACCGCCCAGGACTGCTCATCCGCCTAATTGCATAAAACGGAACGGGTTCTAAAAAAAGCCGCCTAAGCGGCCGTTTTTTAGAACACTGCTCTAAAATCATATAAGACTCGATGTAAATAAAAATTTCTAATATTTTAATGCATTCCGAACAGCCATACAAAATGAGTTTACTTGAAATCTAAGTATGAACTTCTACTGTGTTTAATCTTAGGAAACAGAACTCAGAATTTGATTAACTGTGTGCCTTTACTAGGTAGGGAGTAGAAACATTTAAATGTGAGGTGCCTCAGCCCTCACCTATGTCTGGAAGGCTGCCCTTATACGTTTACATTCTGTGCATGCATTTGCATGGTTTACCGAGTGCAAGCATCCATTTGGTAACTAAAAGTATGTTCACATATACAAGCTAGGGATAGTAGCTTGTTATTGGATCAACTGGTTGAGGATTTGTAACCAAATGTGGCGACAATTCGAGTAAGCATCGATTGTACGAACGAAAAAAATAAATTAAAACAGAACAACAACAATTTCTGCAAGAGATGAAATGAAAGTTCAGGCCAGACTGGGATGATAGACACTAGTAAAGTAACTGTTTATTTATAGAGGCAAAATCAAGTTTAAAATTAGTAACAAAAAGAAATTTTTTGAAAACAGCAAGTAAAACAAACCCAACAACAACTTCCGTAGGAGATGAAAGTTCAATTCCCACCAGCCTAACATGTGATAAACTTTCGACTAGTACATGTCGTAACATTTAATCCTTGTATTTCATCTCGGACATGAGGAATCCAGGCATGTCAAAGGATGCAGAGAACTTCTCAACATCAGTCTTGAGCTCCTCAATTTCCTTGTTGTTCACCAGTCCCTTGTTGAAGTCCTTCAAGAGCTTTCCATGCTCCTTCTGGATCTTCAAGGTGAGTGTCACTGCCCTGTGTAGGAATTCTGCAATCTGCTCAAAGTCCTTCTCAACTAGACCTCTTGAAGTCATGGCGGGTGCACCTGCAATGGATCATTAGTAGGTAAAACAAAACAGTAAGTGAACGAACTCTATCATATGAGGAGGTCATATCCAAAAAAAAGAGAATTAAGCAGGTCATAAAAAGAACTGAATTGAAGTATCATAATTTAAATTATATATTTTCGACGGGTAAGATAAGACAAACCACTCATATAAGGTTGCTCATATACTTGTGTTTGGAGCTACTACACAGATTCACATGGAATCTGTTCTCAGACCAATATAAAATTAAAAAAATGCACAACACTGGCACTGTGTTCTGATTTTATGTCTAATTTTACGACTACAAATTAGTATCATATGTCCACATGAGAGTATATGATATGCAATGACCACTTATAGTGTACCAATCCGCAGACAAACTGTCCAGCAATTTCTTCAAAAAATTGAGACTTTCACATTATTAAAGGGCGTCTCATTTGATACTATTTGTTTTGTATGCTGAGCAGCTGAGGAGGTGGGGTTGGTGTAGATGTGGTGAATAAATGGTTGAGAATCATTTCAACTTGACTTTCTATATCACATTAACTAGATCTTTGAGCTGTCATATAGATATTCCATTTCTAAAAACCTAATCAACTAGTATTATTTCAGTTTCAATAATCCATCAATTTAAAATTAAAATTCTTACCGATGCGGACTCCTCCAGGAGCCAATGCACTACTATCTCCGAAAACAGCATTCTTATTGACGGTGATGTTGCAGAGGTCGCAGAGCTTCTCCACCTTGTTGCCTGTTAAGACATTGATGGATCAATGTCAGGTTGATACAGTCAATGACAACATTATAAAACGGACATCACAAAGCATTCCACTTGTCCTACCAGTCAAGCCAAGTGGGCGCAAGTCCCATAGGACCAAGTGGTTCTCAGTTCCACCGGTGACGAGCTTGTATCCCTTGCTCATCAGGTAATCCCCAAGAGCGACCGCATTGGCCCTAACTTGCTTAGCATAGGCCTTGAACCCCGGAGTCATAGCCTGTTTCAAAGCCACGGCGAGGGCACCAATCTGGTGGTTGTGTGGGCCACCTTGAAGGGAAGGGAAAACAGCAAAGTTGATTTTGTCCTCAAAGTCATAGGCTGCATCTTCAGGCTGGCCCTTCTTAGCTGGCTTAGGACCCTTCCTGTAGAAAATCATACCAGCCCTAGGACCCCTGAGACTCTTGTGAGTTGTGGTTGTCACTATGTCACAGTACTCGAAGGGGTTTGCAGCTTCCTGCATCCATCACAATACACAATCAAAAACCAATATTACAGCTATTTCAAAAAAGTGCAATGCGTACATTTAAGAAATTATGTAACATTCCATAGATGACGGAGAATGCTGCAGAAATAAACAATCCATATGCTACAACATTGTAGCTGGATCTAAGACCAAAATGTGAGAACAACATAACAACAATCAAGTTTTAGAAAAATACAGATCTAACTCCATTCCGTTCCGTTCAATTCAGTTCACATTTCTAGAGAATGAATGGATGAGCAATTCAAACAAATCCTCAAGATATCAACAATTTACACCTCCTAAGAGATACAAACATATGAAGATCAAATAACCACATGAACAGCAGTTCCTATAGAACGGATACAAAATGGATGCCTGCAACCTGAGCAAACTAAAATAAACCTACAGATCCGCACTTGTGATCATATTGAGCTGCATTACTCAACATAAAATAATATGACTCAGATTGAAATGAAATGGTCAATGCGACTTGAATGACAAATAAAACTGAGATCCAACCATAGTGAAGCAGAAGAAGCATACCTGAGCAGCAACAAGGCCACTAATATGAGCCATGTCACAAAGCAACAAGGCACCGCACTTGTCAGCAACAGCTCTAAACCTGGCATAATCCCAATCCCTAGGATAAGCACTCCCACCACAAATAATCAACTTAGGCCTGAAATCCAACGCCTTCTCCTCCAGCTTATCATAATCGATAAAACCAGTAGCCGAGTTCACCTTGTACGGCAAGCTCTCGAAGTAAATCGAAGTCGCCGAGATCTTCTTCCCACCAGAAGTGTAATAGCCATGCGTCAGATGTCCACCGGATGGCAGATCCAGTCCCATGATCCTGTCATGCGGCTGAAGGACGGCTGTGTAAGCAGCGA
This sequence comes from Rhodiola kirilowii, assembly GCA_033675215.1. NCBI lineage: Eukaryota > Viridiplantae > Streptophyta > Magnoliopsida > Saxifragales > Crassulaceae > Rhodiola > Rhodiola kirilowii. The sequence continues at coordinate 6,703,213 of CM066194.1, forward strand.
AGTTGGCCGGAGAGCCTGAGTAGGGCTGGACGTTGACTCCCCACTTAGTGGCGTCCAAGTGGAAGGCCTGGAGGGCTCTTGAGCGGCAGAGATTCTCGATCTGGTCGATGAATTCGTTGCCGCCGTAGTAACGGTTGCCAGGCATGCCTTCGGAGTACTTGTTGGTAAGAGCGCTGCCTAAGGCTTCGATGACGGCGAAGGAGGTGAAGTTCTCGGAAGCGATTAGCTCGATTCCGCGGCATTGGCGACGCTTCTCCTTTTCGATGAGGTCGAAGATCTCTTCGTCGACGACGTGGAGGGGAGTGTTTCCCCAAGAGTTAACGGGCTCCATCGGCGGATTTGAAAGAAGAGAGCAGAGAAGAGGAGTGAGGAGGAAGTGGAAGTTGCAGGTTGTGGTGGAGACGGAGATCTGAATAAAAAGAACAGATTCGGAATTGTAAAATGACATTAATGCCCTTGTCGGTGTCTCGGCAGATTTTCATTTTTTTACTGATATTTTTACATTTTACTCCAGTTGTTTTGGAATTGTAAATGATTTTCTTTTGCTTTGTTTTTTGAAATTTTTTTCAAATTAGGCAAATTTAGAATTTCGTTCCCTTTTTATTTAATCTTCAAATTTGTTTTTCAAAATAGACATTTTTCTTAAGGCGCAGTTGTCAACGGCGCCTTATGCCAAGAGCACTATTGGCAACGACGCCTTATATCTGGTGTCGATTTTATTCAATATAATACTGAATTATGGACTTATGTAGTAATTTTTTTAGGGCACGGTTAGAAACAGAGACTAAATTAAGATAAAAATGTAGAGGCAACAAAAAAAATAGAAGCTCCATGGATTTCGGCACCGGTATTCAGATCCGAACGATTCAGACACTGCTAGACCTTCTGTTGTCATCCTCTCCGCTCGTGTCTCAAAGTTGAACTGAAATCCATCGGATTCGCATATCTTCTTCAGCGCATCCAGATCCGAAGCAGTGATTGCAGCGAAGCCAAATCTGGTCGGACGCTTGTCGAAGAGGCCTGACAACATTTGGCAAAGCGCTTAAGTTCGCGCAGCGACGCCTGAGTCGAGAAGCGATATCTGAACACTGGACTAAGCGAATGCACCAAACGCTAGGTTTTGCTGCAGTTTTCATTAAATCGTGGACTGATTTGAGTAGCGTCAGACCTGACGGAACAACCACCGAAACCTGATGTGCGCTTAAGGGTGTTGGACGAATGGTTGTGGGACAGTTATGAAGCAGTCACCGGCAGATTAACTCACGTCTGGAGTAGTTTTCAATGGGTTTTCAACCTCTGGAATTGTCGGATCCGGAAGTCGGCCATGGATGATTGCGTGCAACGCTATCGATTGAGAGAAAAGTGAAATTATCTTACCTAAAAAATTGCCACGTAAGCTCATAATTCAATATTATCTCGAATAAAAACGACACTAGTCATAAGGCGTCGTTGCCAACAGCGCCTTGAGAAAAGTGTCTATTTTGGAAAACAAATTTGAAGATTGAGCAGAAAGATAAACGAAATTCTAATGGAAATTTTATCTTGTTTTTTTGTGTTTGAGTTTCGAAATTATTGTGTTTTGCACTTCAATTTTGGCACTGTTATATTTTAAGTAGATCGATACTTTTAGTGATGGTTTTATCTACCTGACAGCATCTTGATCGGATTCGAAATCATATGATATAATTACTATTTCTGAAGCGCATACTAAGTTCGACACTTAAAAATTCATGACATACTATTTAACCAACATGTCACCACCCTTTTAGCCCCAGTATTTATTTGTAGGATGTCATATTCTTTCATTTATGAGACTTTATTATTATTTGATTGAAGACTTATTATATAAATGACTTTAAATTTCTTAAAATATATACACTTACTGAATTTGATACCTATCTTCAACATGACGAATACATTTAATGGGATTGGGTTGGCAGAAAGTAAACAATATTCACACCTAAAGACAAAAACGGGAGTAGTTTAAAATTTTCAGTTCATCTAAACATTTGGAGAATTTAACGTTAAAGAAGGTACAATTGGAATTTCTGAATATATATTGTAGCACTACCGGCAACCATTTATATGCGTTTCAAGCAACCGAACTTGGTTGCAAGCGGATTCATTCGTGTCGAAGACGGGCCCAATCCTGTCGCCAACCAAGCAAGAAGAGTGTGTATAAATCCAGCAAGCTCACCAAACATTATCACTATGAAGCAAGAATTGTTATTATAGTGCAGCCAGAGCCAGTAATGATGTTTGCCACCGTGTCAATTTTTGTTGGTGAGAGTTTGGTGACAGTGGGAGTCAGGGAGTGGGAGATGTTTGGTAATAAAATGTCGTATTTTACTTTATATTATATTATTTATTTTCGTTTTGTGCGCTTTAAGTTTAAGGTTTTAAATATCGGGGAGTTGGTAAAGAGTAGTAGGAACAGTGGTTGGTGAAGGGTACAATTGCCAATCATATCTTAATGACATTGTTTTTTTTTTTAATTCCATAAGCCCCATCTACAAAACTCATGAGCATCCATCATGGCCTCACCCGTAAGCGAACTATGAAACACCATTTTTCACACTCCATCCCACACTCTAAATTGCTGTTCATGTGAAGATTTATTCAAGTGTTTTTATGAAATGGAACCTTAATGGCTACTCATTGAGTCACGTCAATTGCTTACAATTATTGACAGACTCGATCAAATTAAAATCTTTCAAAATATTTAATATAGAAATCGAACTTGTGACGAACTTACACAACTTCATCCGTTTGTCCACCCACTTAACCATCCCTTTCGGGGCGAGAACAACGGGTCTGCATGAGTTTATGTATACCTGTGGTCTAAAGGGTCCGTCAACTCCCTTCAATTTTCAGCAATTTTCAATTAATTATTTTTCTTTGATTGTGTTGTTTTTACCTACTTAATTTGCGAATTTCATTTCGGGGTAAAAATAAAAATTGTAGAAGGTTCAACTAATTTTCAAATTACACAGAAATCATCTTCAACGGACATCAAAAGAGACCTATATGGACTTCAGACGGTTAACTTATCATTATCGAAGAACCATAATCCATCACTTATATGGCTCAACCTGATAGATCAATCGACATGAACTCTGTGTTGTCACAAAGTTAGATTGTCGATATGAATATTATACATATTTAACCTTAATAATATATTACTAGAAAATTGCCTATATTATCAAATACAAGGTTTTGTCTTTTGTCTGGGTCAAGATCAGGTACAAAGTTAAATTTTGGTACAAAATACAAAATTCGTCAAAATCATTTTATAATTCATCAGTTTATATTATAGTTCGTCAAAATTATTTTATAGTTCGTCACTTTTCGAGCCGAAAAATGAAAAGACGACATAGTTCGTCAGTGTCATTTTATAATTCGTCACCAAGAAAAATACCAAAAAATCAAGATTTAATCTCATCCATTCAAATCACAAGATCAAGGGCTATGATTAGTTTGTATTTTTGATGTAGGAGCATTTAAGGCTCCGAAATAGTATTTTAGCTTTAGTTCTTTGTTTTTAGATTTTAGCAGCGTATCATTATCTTTTAGCAGCATATTTTATCTTTTAGCAGCGTAGCATTATCTTTTAGATTTTATTTCCTAATTTCGTTTTTCATTTTTACTATTTAAACCCACCTTAGGGTTTTAATTATTCATCTTTTATCGTATTAATAAACACTCATTTTTCATTTTTGGTGGATTCGAAAACTTTCTTGGTGGATTTCGTATATCCGATTTGTCCCGCTGCGTCAGTTGGTATCAGAAGCAGGTCTTTCCATGTCTCTCTTTTAACTTGATCAGATGACAGATCAACCCGTACCCATAGCAGATTGCGAGAGGGTCAACGCGGACATAGCCGCAACCCTGGCTGCTTTGGCAACACAGATGGCTGCTATGTCAACCCAGTTGGCGGAAGTGGCGGCGAGAGTCAATCAGAATGGTGGAGAAGAGAGAGCCCAGAGGGAAGCACCAGTTAGAGTTTCTCGTGTAGAGCATGTGCGTGCAGTAGTCGCTGAGGACTCAAGCTCGGGTGAAGAGGATCATGTGGACGATGATAAAGAGAAAGAGGAAACAATTTCGGAATAAGATGATAAATATGTGAGAGTTGAGTTTGCAGAGGAGTAGTCTGAGATGAATAGTGTGAAGCAAGAGTTTTCGAAGCAAAATCCAAAGACTGAAGAGGTTATTGTTACGGAGGAGGCGTTGGAGGAGATTGATGAGCTGGCGATGCTGAGGATTTTGTCTGCTAATTTTGAGGAGAAAGATGAGAAGGTTAAGATTAGTGGAGCTCAATATGATTTGTAGTTAGTGAATTCAGGCTACTTGAAGAGTATTGTGAAGGAGGAGGAGAGTATAGCAGTCTAGAAAGCGATTAAGGCTAGATTGAAGACTACGAGGAAGAAAAGCAAGGTTGATGCTGACAAGCGCGAGAGAGTCAAAGTTTTAAAGGTCGGGGATGATGTGATATACAGCTTCACAAGCATGGTCCATTCAAGGCAGATGAGGTCATACATCTAGAAGAGAACTCGGGGTCGAGTTCTTTGGAAGTGGAGGAGACTGATGTAGGAGCGCTTAGAGCTTCAAAAAAGTATTTTAGCTTTATTTATTTATTTTAGATTTTAGTAGCGTATCATTATATTTTAGCGGCGTATCTTTATCTTTTAGCAGCGTAGCATTATCTTTTAGATTTTATTTCCTAATTTCATTTTTCGGTTTTCCTAGTTACGGTTTTAGTTATTCATCTTTTATCGTATCAATAAACACTCGTTTTTCATTTTTGGTGGATTCCAAAACTTTTTTGGTGGATTCCAAGCTATTCACGAATTCATTGCTGGTGAATTCGTTTATCCGGTTTGTCCCGTTGCATCAATTTTGTACCAAAAAATTAACCTTGCACCGGATCCTTATTCTTGTCTCTATTACCTAATTGTGACGCCTTCGGGAAAGCTCTTGATCCGCAAATTTCTTATGTATAGTATAGCGAGAACAGCATCTCAATCAACGTTCAACACTATTAGCATATTAAGGGGTGTACTCGGTTGAGGACACGTGAATAGTATGAGGGCGTGAAGACAACCAACAACAACGCGCCACGTGTGCAGCATAGTGAATTTTTGGTTAGTGAGTTTTACTGTTTATTTTTTATTTTTGATAAATTTTTTTGTAGTGGGACACGTGACGCGGTCACAAAAACGAGTGATTAGATGTGTGGTGTAAGATGTGTGCCTACATCTTTATACTATTCATGTGTACTCATTTGAGTGCTACTCATCATATTAATATCTGACCAATCATGTTATATTCCGGCATGTACTTAGTAATCATGGTTCATTTATTAAACAACGGGTCTAAATCTAGCTTTAAATTTTATGGCATGAAAATGTCAGTGACTCAAACTGCCGACACTTTACGATTGAACTTTTACTCTAGATCCAGATCTAGGATCGTAGCAGACGTCATGACTTCTCACGATTTGATGCATTTGACTGTTTGAGATGTCAAAATATGATGATGGTGGTAATTTATGTTATGTTAATTTATGTTATGTTATGTTATGTTAATTTATGTTAATTTATGTTATGTTATGTTAATTTATGTTAATTTATATTATGTGGTGTTAAAATGGTTTATATAATACAAATTTAAAGCCCAGAAAACAGATCCTTAATGTTCGTCATCATGTCAATTTTTGTTGGTGGGAAGATTGGTGAAAGTTGTAGACATTTGGTACTGAAATGTCATTGTATTTTACTTGTTTTATCTTCGCTTTGTGTACTTTTAAGGAGGGAGTTGGTCGAGGATTAGGCACAAGGGTTGGTGAAGGGTGCACTAATTTTTCTTTGATGGCTACATCTAATGGAAAAAAGATTAAGTACTGCCTAATTAATTATTATTATTAATCGGTTGTTTAAGTATTTCATTCATGAAATAATGTTGTTTTAAAATTAATATTCGTGAAAATGCAGTTGTTTTGAAAATGAAAATTTTAAACGTCTTTGTTTTCAACTAACAGCAAATCACTGAAAAATAATATGATATAACTCAATCAAATACTGCGAGTGCTAAAATGACGTTACTTCAATAAAAATAATATCACGACATTATTTTGACACTCCGAGCATTTTGGTGCGTTGTTCAAAATCCGAATGCCAAAGTAGTGCGCTACAATGGATCTAAAATACATAAAGGTAGAGTATCTTAATCGGTGATAAGTAAAGAAAGGGGCAACGATTCGAACAATAAACATGTTATTTGCCAGCAAACAAGCAAATCAGACGTCCAGATCTAAATTACGCACTGAATGCTATGATGGTATGAACATGTTATGTTGAATCAATCACTGGCGCATAGAATTGAACTTCTTCTATTCAGATCCAGATCTATTTAAGTACGTATAATTGTAGGCACTAAAAGTTCAAGGACCAAAATAAAATTATTTAAAGTATAAATGGACTGGCCCACAAGGGATATTTGGGTTAAAGCTACAAGCCCGGTCCATGAGTTAAACTCAGCCCAAAGCACGGGCCCAATCTCAAGCCCACTAGTGAACTCTATAAATAGAGTATTTCACTTCACAAATCAAACACTCGGAAATTTGAGAAGAAAGCACAGAGAAGAGTGCTCTCAAAAGAAGCGTCAGCCGCCAGCAACCGACAAGTACGTGCCGTCTGCCCAAGCATCCCAGCGCCGTCTGCCAAAGCATCCAACCGCAGCGCAGACACGTGAGACCAAGTCCCCGCGACCCTCACTCCGCAGCGCAGACACGTGAGACCAAGTCCCCGCGACCCTCACTCCGCAACACAGACACGTGAGACCAAGTCCCCGCGACCCTCACTTCACTACGCAAGACACGTTGCACTACGCCTTCATCCGCACACATCAAGCTGAGTAGACCAAAGCAAGCAACACCGTAGAATCAGAGGAAGCACTTGAGATTACGAACACAACTTCCGCTCTCAAGCAAAAATCATTTGCAAAACATTATTTTGTATTTGATACGAAATATTGTGACACTACAAATTTTGGTGAACCCGACGTGAAAATCTCTACCTCTCATCCCTACGCTAAAGCTAAGATGTCTGCTCAACCTACCAGTCTACAAACTCCCAAGAAAACTTACGCCGCAACTGTAGCTCAACCAACCGGCATCTGCACAAGAGGGATGACTCAGAAGATGGCCGTCAATGCCGCTGCTGCAAGCTTACGAGCTTCTCAAGTGCCAAGGAGGGAACGCACATATACCGTTGCTTCCATCATGGCTGCAGCTACGGCACTGATTTCCTCCAACTCCCCACGACACAAGGGAAGCGTGAAAGCTGACGGAACACCCTCACCAAAAGCGAAGGTGGCTCTGCCAGAACAAGCCGAGACACCCAAACTCTGTGTAGCCTCTGTCATGACCATAGGCACCAAGACCATGGAGGAGCAGATGCAAGAACTAAGAGAGATGCTTGAGCTAGTCCTGAAAGACAACCAGGAGAAGAACAAAAAGCTTGAAGAACTCCAGAAAGAGGTGGTTGGGCTCGGGAAACGAAAGGATGAAGAAGTCAATCTGACAGCAGGAGATGATGACAATAATAAGATGATCCCTGTAGAAACCAACAGGAACGGAGGTGTTGCGTGCAACGAAGACCAACTTCAAGTGCTGATAGCCAACGCGGTCAAGAGCCAGCTAGGTGGAGATTCTTCTGGTGGTACACGCTGTGCCAAACCCTACAGCAAGAGGATAGACAGTCTGCGCATGCCACATGGATATCAGCCCCCCAAACTCCAGCAGTTTGATGGAAAAGAAAGTCCAAAGCAACATGTTGCCCACTTCATAGAAACGTGCAACAACGCGAGAACTGAAGGGGATCTGCTGGTCAAACAATTTGTGCGGTCTCTAAAATGCATTGCTTTCGATTGGTACACTGACTTGGAGGCAGAGTCTATTGACAGCTGGAGTCAGATGGAGGACGAGTTCTTCAACCGATTCTATAGCACCAGAAGGGTTGTCAGTATGAGTGAACTGACAAATACGAAACGATGGGAAGAAGAACCCGTGGTTGACTATATCAATCGATGGCGTTCATTATGCCTTGAATGTAAAGATCGCATCAGCGAGACGTCAGCTGTAGAAATGTGCATCGATGGAATGAACTGGGATTTGCTATACATCCTTAAGGGTATCAAACCTAGGAATTTTCAAGAGTTGGCCACACGCGCACACGACATGGAAATCACCGTGAAAGGACATGGAAGGAATCACATATCCTCGTCAAGGGCAATCATCGATAAGAGGGAATACAAGAAGCCTGAAAGGGTCAACAAAAATGCTCCGAAAGAGGCCATGACCATCAGCACCAACGACACTCCTATAAAGATATCATCAAAACCAAAGCAGGAGAAGAGGAAAGAAGTCACCTCAAAAGACTTCAAGCGCACAAAGCCTACACTGAAGGAATTACAAGCCAAGAAATATCCATTCCCTGACTCTGATCTGTCAGGCATGCTCGATGACCTGTTGGAGAAAAGCATCATCGACTTACCAGAAGCAAAACGCCCAGATAAAGTCAACAGGACTAATGATCCCAAATACTGCCGCTATCATAGATTGGTTAGCCACAGTATCGAAAGCTGCATCACTTTCAAGGAGCTTATAATGAGATTAGTCAAAGAAGGACTCATCGAGCTCGACACAGATGAGACAATAGAAGCAAACCACACCTCCGTGACGACTAGTTGTGACTCACTTTGCAAGCCACAAGAATGGTGCATGCAACAAATCCAATTTGGCACCCTTGAGCCAACAAAAGTGTGGATATCAAAGCCATCTATTGAAGCTGAATCAAAAAAGTTGAGATGCGATTATAATCCAAAAAGAATCGAAACTTATAAGATTATGAAAGAGGTTGAATGCATGGAGGATGATGAAGGATGGACTCTTGTAACTCGAAGAAGATCAAAGAAGCAAGTCAGTCCACAACCAGAACTTGTCCGCCGAAAAAAGAAGCAGGTAACCGAGAAGAGACCACGTCAGACGAAAGGGGAGAGAAGACTCGAGGAGAGTCTGGGGTCACATATACTGCCTATTGATCCTTTGAAGCAGATTCCACCAAGTCCCATTATCTTAGGAGACTTCCTTCCGGAGGATTATTTCGGTAAAGTTGGGGTCAACACAACCTCAGGGGCAATAAGCGAAGGAAGTGAAGAAGAACACAAAGCTGAGCAGAGGAATGAATTCCCAACCACAAAGACACAACCATCTTCGGATCCTCAAGATGACGTTGATGTGCTTGATATCCTGGAAACTCTCCCTAAACACGAGCAGTGGGAGCAGATTTTCTACTTGCCAGAGGAATCACGACAACGAATAGCACAAGCACTCCTACATCCAAAGCTAAAGGAGGACGTCATCAAAAATGCAGAAAAGCTAAGGAAAAGTCAAGCCGAATGCACCTCCTGCAACACGACCTTGACATTTTCTGACGAAGATCTTCTTCTTGGATCCAAACCTCTATATGTTACAGGCTACATCCGAGGACAAAAGGTGGGAAGAATCTTGGTGGACGGAGGATCTGGAGTAAACCTCATGCCAAAAGAAACCATGGATTTATTGGGAATCACTATGGACGAACTCTCTAATAGCCAGCTTTTAATTCACGGATTCAACCTAAAAACTAAACGTGCGATTGGCATGATCCGCGTTAATCTAGCAATTGAAGAGCTATCGGCCGATACCTTATTTCATGTCATTAACGTTAGAACTTCATTCAAGTTGCTACTCGGTCGACCATGGAAGCATGAGAACGGAGTTGTGGCATCAACTCTTCATCAATGCTTGAAGTATTATCGTGACGGTGAAAGAAAGATAAATGGGGACGTCAAACCATTTACCAAGGCAGATTCATTTTTTGCAGATGCTAAGTTCTATGAAGAAAACGGTGTGTCAAGTGAACTACTGCCATTAATCAACCCTTCCACTAGAGAGAACGATAAGGAAAGACCGAAAGCAAACCAAAATCGGCCAAAGATAAAATCAGAAATTGAATCAGAGGCCAGGAGCAGAGCATGTGTCATGACACCTGTACAAACGCAAAGGCCGACTCCTGAAAGCACGCTCCCTACCTTGCGATATGTACCTAAATCTCGACGTAAAGCTGGACAAAGACCCTTGGAAGATTGTCAAAAATCAGAGACAAGCTTTACAGATCAAAAGAAGGTCAGAAGGATGGTCAAACAAGAATGGGTGGCAAAAGTAATCATTCCATTACCCAGCGCAAATACAACACAGGTTCTGAGGCCTCCACCAGAAGAATTCATTTCGGAGTCAATCAAACCACATGAAGGGAATGTAAGTTTGGAGGGAAGATTTGATCCAAACGCCTATAAGTTGATGGATAAGTCAGGATACGATTTCAAAAGACCAGCTGTGCTCGGAAAAGTGATCAAACCTCATCCTTACAGTCTCGCCCAGATTCACGGAACGGCTCACAAACATGCTGGTCTAGGTCACAAGCCTCCGCCACCTGTGAAAATTTCCATCCATCGTCGAAAAGATGCTATATCAGCTCACCAAATCACTGCAGATGAAATCAAAAACAATGAAGAGGAAGACGTAACGTAGTCTGATGTAGTGACATCCTACCACGTAACAGCCGAAGAAGTTCCAAATAAAGTCGAAGAGGTAGAGGCTGATCAAACTCCAGAGGTACTCGAAGACGGCGGGCAATCAACTGTTGATGACTTGAAAGAGGCGAATCTCGGAACCATCGAAAATCCGCGTCCAATATACTTTAGCACCCTACTAACCGAAGAAGAAGAGGGGCAGTACCTCAAATTATTGGCAGAATACAAAGATGTTTTTGCTTGAAACTACACAGAAATGCCAGGGCTTAATCCAAAGATAGCTTTGCACCGTCTAGCAATCAAGAGGGGAGTCGGACCAAAGAAACAATCCTAGCGACGATTTAGGCCAGAGCTGGTTCCTGAAATTGAGAAAGAAGTTAATAAGCTCATCGACGCAGATTTCATTCGTGAAGTTAAATATCCGACGTGGATAGCCAACATTGTTCCAGTAAGGAAGAAGAATGGGCAGCTGCGAGTGTGCGTGGACTTCCGAGATCTCAACGAAGCATGTCCAAAGGATGACTTCCCCTTACCAGTTACGGAACTCATGATAGATGCAACAACTGGACATGAAGCTCTCTCCTTCATGGACTGCACGGCTGGGTACAACCAGATACACATGGCGCCTGAAGACCAAGATGCTACAACATTCCGAACTCCGAAAGGGATCTTCTGCTACAAAGTCATGCCTTTTGGCCTAAAAAATGCGGGAGCCACATATCAGCGTACGATGCAAAAGATTTTCGAGGACATGATGCATAAAACGATAGAATGTTACGTCGATGATGTGGTGGTCAAGTCAAAAGCCAGGAGTGACCATGTCCAAGATCTTCGTACGGTTTTTGAAAGACTCCGAAAGTGCCAGCTCAAAATGAATCCACTCAAATGTGCATTTGGCGTCACATCGGGGAAATTCCTTGGCTTTGTAGTCACACACAGGGGCATCAAAATAGACCAGACAAAAATCAAAGCTATTCAAGAAATGCCCGAACCAAAAAGCTTAAAAGAATTGCGCGGATTACAAGGACGACTGGCTTACATACGAAGATTCATCTCCAACCTCGCGGGGCGTTGTCAACCGTTCAGTCACCTCATGAAAAAGGATGCTCCATTCGTTTGGGATGACAAATGTCGCAGAGCTTTTGATAGCATAAAGAAGTACTTGTCTACTGCACCAGTGCTTGGGGCACCCACTCCAGGAAAGCCACTGATACTTTACGTTGCCGCTCAAGAGAAGTCGCTTGGGGCAATATGTGCACAAGAAACCGACGAACGAAAAGAAAGACCCCTCTATTACTTGAGCCGAACTTTGGTGGGAGCTGAACTCAACTACTCTTCGATCGAGAAGATATGCCTTGCATTGGTATTCGCAGTACAGAAGTTGAGGCATTATATGCAAGCGCATACAGTACACGTAGTTTCCAAAGCTGATCCCATCAAGTACATACTTTCAAGACCAGTCTTGTTAGGTCGACTAGCAAAGTGGGCTATGCTTCTCAAGCAATATGATCTAGTGTTTGTACCTCAGAGGGCAACAAAAGGGCAAGCCATAGCGGACTTCTTCGCTGACCACCCAGTTCCTGCCGAATGGGAGTTTTCCATCGATCTTCCAGGCGAAGACATATTCTACATCGATGTGCTACCTCCATGGCAGATGTTCTTCGACGGAGCTGCAAGACGCGATGGAGCTGGAGCTGGAGTTGTGTTTGTATCACCAGAGAATCATCTTCTCCCCTTTTCATTCACACTCACTCAACTATGTTCAAACAACATGGCGGAATATCAAGCACTTCTCTTGGGACTTCAAATGGCCAGACAAATAAGAGTCGACGAAATGGATATCTATGGAGACTCACAGCTAGTAATCAATCAAGTACTTGGTGAGTACGAAGTCAGGAAGGATGACTTGATCCCTTATCATAGACATGCGACACAACTGCTTAACAAGTTTGACTCCGTCAGTATAGGACATGTTCCGAGAAGTGCCAACAAGTTGGCTGACGCGCTTGCTAACCTCGCAGCCAATTTGGCACTGGGGGCAGAGGAGACCATGTCCATTCCAGTTTGCAATCGTTGGGTAGTCCCGCCGTTGGAGGAAAGCGAAGAAAACATGGAGTCGTCAAACGTGGTATATGCCTACGAAATCGAAAGAGAAGATTGGCGTCAACCTATCATCGACTTCTTGGATCATCAAAAGTTACCAACCGATCCTAGACACAAGGTAGAAATCCGCCGACGCGCCCCAAGGTTTATCCATTACAAAGGGACATTATACAGACGCTCGTTCCTGAGGCAATGGTTAAGGTGCTTGAACAAAGAAGAAGCAGTGGAAGTTATGCAAGAAGCTCATTCCGGCATTTGTGTTTCTCACCACTCTGGTCCGAAACTTTATGATCGCGTCAAGAGGATGGGCTATTATTGGCCAACCGTTGTGCAAGACTGCGTAGATTTTGCAAAGAGATGCAATGCATGTCAGTTCAACGCAAATTTCATACATCAGGCTCCAGAACATCTACATCCAACAGTTGCATCATGGCCTTTCGAAGCATGGGGACTCGATGTAGTAGGACCAATTAATCCCAAGGCATCCAACGGACACACGTATATTCTTGCTGCAACCGACTACTTCTCCAAGTGGGCAGAGGCAGTGACGCTACGTGAAGTAAAGAAAGAAAACGTGGTTGACTTCATAACAAAGCATATCATCTACCGACATGGCGTTCCACAAAGAATTGTGACCGATAATGGAAAGCAGTTCTCTAACAAACTCATGACAAACCTCTGCGAAAAGTTCAAATTCAAGCAGTATAAGTCGTCGATGTACAACGCTCCTGCAAATGGACTGGCCGAAGCATTTAACAAGACCTTGTGCAATTTGCTGAGAAAGGTGGTGGGGAAGTCAAAACGTGATTGGCACGAAAAGATCGGTGAAGCACTGTGGGCGTATCGAACAACATACAAGACACCGACCCAAGCAACCCCGTATGCTCTAGTATATGGAGTGGAAGCAGTATTGCCACTTGAACTTCAAATTCCATCCATGCGCATAGCCATCTAAGAAGGACTTAGCAGTGATGAAAACGACAAGCTACGCTTAGCAGAGTTGGAAGCCCTCGATGAGAAGAGATTGCAAGCACAACAAAGCTTACAATGCTACCAAGCAAGGCTTTCACGTGCATTCAATAAGAAGGTGCGTCCCCGATCCTTTCAAAAAGGAGACTTGGTTCTAGCAGTAAGAAGGCCAATCATCACCTCACACAAGACGGGAAGCAAGTTTAAAGAGAAGTGGGACGGTCCCTACGTGGTGCAAGTAGCTTACACGAATGGGGCATACAAGATCGTGGATCAAGAAGGATTACGCGTCGGGCCAATAAATGGAAAGTTCTTAAAGCGCTACTACTCCTAAAGCTGCAGACCGACACTCCTGGCCCGCAAGAGTATAAACTGTGAACGGCTAAAAAAAAGAAGATCGACACTCCTGGCCCGCAAGAGTATAAACTGTGAACGGCTAAAAAAAGATCGATACTCCTGGCCCGCAAGAGTATAAACTGTGAACGGCTAAACAAAAAAAATTTGAACTACGTTGACTTGATCTTGCGAAGTGTCACCACGTGACTTTGTAAGTACGTAGGTAGCTTGAGTACAAAAAAAATGTGTTCAAGTGCAGTCTCAAAAAAAAATATAACAAAGTAGTTTGACGGTTCTAATGCATAACTGCCTGGATAGCCTTCTTGCATTGATCCAACTCACTCTTCACCTTCACCAAGTCGTCAGAGCTCGCTCGAAAAGTTTTCAATTCATCTAACCTCTGTTGAAGTGCACCAACGTTCAACTCGGCCGCAGCAATTACGCCCACTTGGCAGCTTTGCTGGTGTCTTATGCTCTCTGCCTCATCGTGCAAAGCTCGTAATTTGGCTTTAGCTTCCTCTATTGCATGCGCCACTACTTCTCCCTGTCTCTCCAAACTCTTGCTAGTTTGGAGAGCACCCTTGTAAGTCACTCGAGCAGAACATAGACTGCCCTCAACCGTAGAAATGTCACGGGCATGACGGGCTGAGTTGCTAACAACACCCTGCTGGACTGCAAAGAGTTTGGCAACACTCTTTACATACGCATCAACGGCTGCCTGAAGAATGAAGGTGTCATCGCCAACATTTCGAAGACTAGCAAGGAGATGGATAACACGCGCAGCTACATCGGTGACTTCTGCGTAGGGAGCTTCTGTTAGGTTCTGAAGGAGAACCCTCACGAGCTGGTCAGTCATCTTGACAGTTTGGCATGAGGAAGGTGAAGCAGTGACAGCCCCAGCGCTTGGCACTTTGTTGCCCTGCAGTCGCCCGGAAGAAGATGAAGTATCGGAGACTTGTTGGCTATGTTGCACCGACCGTATAGGGCTCTGTCCTCCATTATGGACAAGTGGCTCATCCGTGGCATCACCAATTGGCACTGGGACGACAACCCTCCGAACCTCTTCAACATCAGAATCAGAATCTTCACCCTAAAAAGAAAAGGGGAGAGGGCGACACACAAGAAGACTGCTCAGAAATAGGATGAATATATATATATAAAATGAAGTCGTATCAAAACGTTTGGTACCTGGCCGAATAGATGCTGATGCACTTGAGCTTTTTGCCCCTCATACACGCAACGATGCTTGTGGTTAGCACCTTCGCCTCCATCACTGCCATCGATGGCCCGCTTTCTTGGTCTGTCGGTATCTATGGCCTTCTTCTGAGAGGCAGGCCTGGGCTTGATCACCTTATCGGCAGTCTCAGGCAACATATCAAGAGCTGTTGTTTTGTTCTTCGTTCCATATTTGACGCTGGACATAAGAAAATGGATATTCTCTCGAAGGTCGTTTACTGTCACCTTGGCCCACCATCGCTTAAAGCTAGACGTGGTCATATCCCCCCAATTCAAAGCACGTCCGGGAAGCATCAACTTAGTTTGACTATCCTTGAAAAGAAGTAATCTAAAATGCTTTAATGATGTGGCATAAGGGAGGAAGCCATCATCCGCATCGCGTGGAAGTATGCCCGGAATGTCTTGATAGAAACCAAACTGCCTGCTAAAACGAGTCGCGTGATAGGGTTCCAGAAAGAAAGAAGCCTTGGAACGCAAGGGGAGGTAAGCAGTACGAAGTGAAATGATGTAATTGAACTTCAAGGCATCCAACTTATCATCACAAACAGGCCCGCATCGATTCCCCCGCAGCACAAGGCTAGAGGCCTTGAACGAAGAGCCGTCATGAATCAGATTGCGAGCTTCGACGTCAGTAAAGAGTTTTACGCTTCGAGAGCCTGAATACCGAACCATGAGAGGGCCAGGAAGTATATCATCCATTGTGTGATGCGAACCGAAATAATGGGCCAACCATCCGTACAAATGATGTGAGGGAAATGCCGAACCAGAAGAAGAGGGCTTGTCTATATTTACCATCTTATTCAAACCATGATAGATGCTAGCAAGCACTGGTGTCGCCAAACTGAATGTTGAACCCTTCGCCATATGCACAGCTACTTCAAAAGTACCAACCCTGATCAATGGGTCCCCTGCCTTGGGTAGTACAAAGACGCACAACCAACAAGATAAAAAAGCTGCCAGATAAACCGTTTTTCTCTCAGAATCATCAACTCCAAGTTCATCAAAGACGGTCATCTCCCCGGACACCCACTCTAGCGGTTTGTCATGTATCTCTCCTCTCGGATTATGGCTGCTTTTTGGCCGACTGTCTGCTCTACGAGTTGGTTCTCTACCCGGCTTGCTGTATGAACTCTTGCACTTACACCAATACTGGACCCATTGCGTTGCACGAACCACATTCTTTGACTCAGGAAGGGATGCAAGAGAGCAATAGGCACCAAGCAAACACTCGAATGCTTGAGGAATAGATTTGGCATTGTCTCTATTGTCTCTCATATTCTCCAAACTTGGCACAGCTTCGTCGTACCTACGCCCTGCTACTGGAAGTCCACCAATCTCGTAAAGATCCCAGAGCGAGAGCGACCACTCGCCTGCTACCGTGTGTAATGTATTCATGGAGGGACACCAACTCTCACAGAAGGCACACACTATTTGGGGTTCACGATCGTACTGATACAAAGAAGCATATACAGCATCATAGATGTTTGCACTCTTCAAACGTGCGGAACATCGCGCTATCACATCTTCAGTCCATTCCCAGTAAAGAGGAATATAGGTAAAGTCTCCAATGATCTTCAAACAATTGGGACCCCACCGCACAATGCCCGCGGCAATCCTTCGACCAAGCAAAGAGGGTCGAGTATCTTCCGACTCCTTTTCCTTCAAAAGACTCTTTAGGAGGTAAGCAGGCCCACCGTGCACTACATCACGAAGGGGCGATGTTAGCTCGGGCAAAAAAATCTTCTTCATGCCACCTGAATTCGAGCCTGTATCCGGGCGCAACATTGACGGGAACACATGAAATTTCTGCTTTATGTTGCCTTCCATAGCCTTTGAGTCAGACGCGATGTTCAGAAACAGCTGGCCATTCTCCTCCGAGTCCGAGAAAAGCACCATTGCGCCTGCCTTCTTTTGGTAGAGACTTGTATCACAACGTGAGTTCGTCACACAATGAAACGACTATGCCCAAGAAGTTAAGACAAGTAAGGAATTCCCAGGAGATTGGAGGAGTCACAAACGGTCTCACTTAAAAACCAATCTCCTTAGACTCGTAAGTCTTGGTGACAGAATCCTCAAAAGCTTATTTATCTTGACACAATGAATTCAAAGTGTGAAACTACCCCCGATGAATAGCAGTTTTACGCAAAGAAGGATAGCGGGTTGGTCACTCAACAACAAGCCATGGTACCGTCAACAACAGCGCATCAACGTCAGAGCAGTAAAAAGCGGCAACTGTGGATAGAAGGGCGCCTAGTCATGAACAAGGAAACGAAAATCAGTAAGACAAGATGTAGTCACGTTGTTCTTAAAAAAAACAACAACTGAAGCTGCAAGATTGGTGGACTCACACTGAAGCTGCGAGATTGGACTTCACTCCTGAAGCTGCGAGATTGGTGGACTTCACTCTTGAAGCTGCAAGATTGGTGGACTCACACTGAAGCTGCGAGATTGGCCGACACTCACACTGTCGAATTCCAATTCCTGCACAAACCAATTAAGACAAAAAAAAATTATTTGTTGCAGCCACTACACCAGCAAGCATTGACCGTCCACTGCACAAATCAGATTCTCCACAGAATCATGGTCCACTAGGCGTCCCCGAGATAGAAGAAACATTAAGAGCAGCATCAGACTCAGCTTTGACTTGAGATGCTGGTGCCGTGTCATTCATTGTTTACGGAGAACGGCCACTAGGTGCCAAGTCAAGTAAAATCATATTTGAAGAGAAGGATGAGTCTTCTGATGAAGAAACCGAAATAAGAGAAGTCTTTTCTATATTTTCGATGATGAGAATGGATGTGCTTGTCTTCTTTATATAGGCGAGCCCCTTGTGGTTTGAATTCGAAAAGGAAGTAATGGCCAAGCCTTCAATGCTTCGTCGGTTACCATTTGACTTTGGAAGTCAAATGGAATATTCTCCCCTTTATCCCTCCTTTGACCCACGAACCCTTGAAGATGTGAGATGCAATTCGAATTCGAATTGCTCTCCTTGATTGCACAAGTAAATGCCGGCCATTTATGGAGTTGACTTCGGTTTGAATTTGAATTCAAACAATTCGAATACTTTGTGTTTTCCATATGATGGGCTCTGATCTCTTGGGCTTCGCCTATCTCGTCTTGGGTCGGAATATATCTTGGGTCGGCCATGGAGCGGGTCGGATAGATTAGAACCCCCGTGATCCAAGATCGTGCGTGATCCAAAAGACTAGATCAGATATCCTTATACAAAAAAATGGAGTGTCGATCATATACTCCATGAAGTGTCAAGGGCAGTGCTGACCCCGAGTCATGATGGACTATTCTTGCTTTATATCAAGTTGGAGAACAACATGAAAAAAAAATTATGTGGAAGCTCTTACGACAAGTTCGACATTCACAAAAATCACAAGTCAACCGTCAAGTTGGAGAACAACATGGTGGCTCAACGAAAAAATTATTATTACGTGGAAGCTCTTACGACAAGTTCGACATCCATAAGACTCTCAAGTCAATCACTCACGATCACGTCGCGCTAAGACACTCAAATTGTGTCGCACAACATGATCATGAGGGGGCAATTTGTAGGCACTAAAAGTTCAAGGACCAAAACAAAATTATTTAAAGTATAAATGGACTGGCCCACAGGGATATTTGGGTTAAAGCTACAAGCCCGGTCCATGAATTAAACTCAGCCCGAAGCACGGGCCCAATCTCAAGCCCACTAGTGAACTCTATAAATAGAGTATTTCACTTCACAAATCAAACACTCGAAAATTTGAGAAGAAAGCACAGAGAAGAGTGCTCTCAAAAGAAGCGTCAGCCGCCAGCAACCGACAAGTACGTGCCGTCTGCCCAAGCATCCCAGCGCCGTCTGCCAAAGCATCCAACCGCAGCGCAGACACGTGAGACCAAGTCCCCGCGACCCTCACTCCGCAGCGCAGACACGTGAGACCAAGTCCCCGCGACCCTCACTCCGCAACACAGACACGTGAGACCAAGTCCCCGCGACCCTCACTCCGCAGCGCAGACACGTGAGACCAAGTCCCCGCGACCCTCACTCCGCAACACAGACACGTGAGACCAAGTCCCCGCGACCCTCACTTCACTACGCAAGACACGTTACACTACGCCTTCATCCGCACACATCAAGCTGAGTAGACCAAAGCAAGCAACACCGTAGAATCAGAGGAAGCACTTGAAATTACGAACACAACTTCCGCTCTCAAGCAAAAATCATTTGCAAAACATTATTTTGTATTTGATACGAAATATTGTGACTACAACAATTTAAGAGAATAAGCATCATGTTCCTATTCCGTAGCCCCACGCCACGTCCACCACTTTCTTACTACTTTCATTTGTGTATACATGTTTTTTCTTTAATTGTGTCGGACTTTTGGCACATCATCTTCTCACGACGATGCACTTTAGAATTTAGATGCCAATAAATGAATAAAGACTACCATTCTCTCAAGTCCAAGATTCTTTAATTTATCAACAACAAAAAAGATTTTTTAAGAATTCAATTTAAACAAAACAATTTAGCTGTAATTCATATTTTATATGAGATTCATGGACAGATTAATTAAATTTTTTTGATTGTGGGTTTACATCAAATAGATAAAGGAAGACCACAGGTACATAACATGTTTCGGATACACATATGTATATTTCTAGATCGTTTGAAGCACATGTCACACAAAAAGCATCATCCCGGACTTGAACTTGATCTTAATTCACTGTTGAAGCATTGACCATCTTGACACCTCTAACCCACGAGACACACACCTCCATGGTAAGGTCATATTAGCGCCTAAGCACGCCTCTACGAGATGATATAACATAACACCTGCAAACGTCCACACGAGACAAAGAAGAGGAAAGGAAAATAGGAAAACATCCGCGAGGGATGGAGGAATAGGTACACACCATAGATAGGACTAGTAAAAATTCATACAAAATGTGGAAATGAAAATATCATGGATGTGACTTGAACCTTCCACCTTATGAATGCAAGATAGAGATTCAACCACTAGATCACACCCTTGTTGACATAGACAAATTAATTTCCACATGGCGTTTTATTTGTATCAATTAGTCATGCATTAACATTTAATTTCATGTCTTTATTTCCTCCTTGCATTATAACCAACGGCTCAGATCTACTCTGACCAACTTCCACCTACTCTTACATACAGAACAATCTTCTGTTCTTCACCAAATTTTCGCTCAGCTTTAGAAAACAAACTACTTGATCCACGTGTCATTATATGAGTGGGCAGATCTGATCACATCACACTCAGAACCACACGATTCCTCCGAACTCGCCAACACCATTTTTACCGACTCCACCACGTAGAGCAAAGCAACACACTACTGTGCCTGTACTACTAATCCGCCACTCTGAATCGATCCTGACCGTCCATCTCGCTTTCTTCAAACCTATAAATATCTCCTTCACTCCACCACCTTCTTCCTCGCACTCGCTCTCTTTCTTCTCATTCCAACTCAGATTCAGAGTCCGATCATGTCGCTCCTCGTCGAGAAGACCGTATCAGGCCGCGAGTACAAGGTGAAGGACATGTCCCAGGCCGACTTCGGCAGACTGGAGATCGAGCTCGCCGAGGTCGAAATGCCCGGACTCATGGCCTGCCGCACCGAATTCGGCCCATCCCAGCCATTCAAGGGCGCCAAGATCACCGGATCACTCCACATGACCATCCAGACCGCCGTCCTCATCGAGACGCTCACCGCGCTCGGCGCCGAGGTCAGATGGTGCTCCTGCAACATCTTCTCCACTCAGGATCACGCCGCGGCGGCCATCGCTAGGGATAGTGCGGCTGTGTTCGCCTGGAAGGGCGAGACGCTTCAGGAGTACTGGTGGTGTACTGAGAGGGCGTTGGATTGGGGTCCAGGTGGCGGTCCCGATCTGATTGTGGATGACGGAGGCGATGCGACGCTGTTGATTCATGAAGGTGTGAAAGCTGAGGAGGAGTTTGCTAAGACTGGAAAGGTGCCTGATCCGACATCGACGACTAATCCGGAGTTTCAGCTCGTGTTGACCATCATTAAGGATGGATTGACTGTTGATCCGCAGAGGTATCATAAGATGAAGGCCAGGCTTGTTGGTGTTTCCGAGGAGACCACTACTGGTGTTAAGAGGTTGTATCAGATGCAGGAGAATGGATCTCTCCTTTTCCCTGCCATCAATGTCAATGACTCTGTCACCAAGAGCAAGGTATCATTCATCTGGTTTATTGTTGTCGGATTGGATCTGACATTTTTTTCTTCTGCAGGTCAGCATTGTTAAGTTTGAGTGTATTTTTATGTTTGATTGATTTTGTGCAGTTTGATAACTTGTATGATTTCCAGGAATTAATCTGCTTAATTGTTGTTGGATTGGATCTGACACTTTGTCATTCTTCAGCACTTGACGATTGATTGATTTTGTGCAGTTTGATAACTTGTATGGTTGCCGTCACTCGCTGCCTGATGGCCTAATGAGGGCAACTGATGTAATGATTGCCGGAAAGGTGGCTGTTGTGGCTGGGTATGGAGATGTGGGCAAGGGATGTGCATCAGCACTGAAGCAAGCTGGAGCTCGTGTGATTGTGACTGAGATTGATCCCATCTGTGCCCTTCAGGCAACCATGGAAGGACTTCAAGTTCTGACCCTTGACGATGTCGTCTCGGAGGCAGACATTTTCGTCACCACAACTGGTAACAAGGACATCATCATGGTCAGCGACATGAAGAAGATGAAGAACAATGCCATTGTCTGCAACATTGGTCATTTCGATAATGAAATCGACATGCTTGGGTTGGAGACATACCCGGGCGTCAAGCGTATCACCATCAAGCCACAGACTGATAGGTGGGTGTTCCCTGAAACCAACTCGGGCATAATTGTCCTGGCCGAGGGTCGTCTGATGAACTTGGGTTGTGCCACTGGACATCCCAGTTTTGTCATGTCTTGCTCTTTCACCAACCAAGTCATTGCCCAGTTGGAGTTGTGGAATGAGAGGACTAGTGGCAAGTATGAGAAGAAAGTGTATGTGTTGCCCAAGCACCTCGATGAGAAGGTCGCCGCGCTTCATCTCGGGAAACTTGGAGCTA
The DNA here is from genome assembly GCA_033675215.1 of Rhodiola kirilowii. Classification (NCBI taxonomy): domain Eukaryota; kingdom Viridiplantae; phylum Streptophyta; class Magnoliopsida; order Saxifragales; family Crassulaceae; genus Rhodiola; species Rhodiola kirilowii. The sequence goes on from CM066194.1 coordinate 6,725,584, forward strand.
GGCTCACTAAGCTCTCTAAAGACCAGGCTGATTACATCAGTGTGCCAATTGAGGGTCCTTACAAGCCTGCTCATTACAGGTATTGAGTAAAGAAGAGACGGACTTTTTGTTCTCAACAAACAGAAGGATCCAATTGGAGGAAGCACACACAATTATGTTTATCTTTCTTTATTTTGCTGTCTGAGATTCAACCTTCTGCTACTAGTTTGTTAGCTGCTGCATCTGTATTTTTTTTATATTGAATTTCCACTGTATGTCATTACATGTTCCAAATATAAATGAAACAAAAGAAAAAGAAGCACTAGTTTCTGTTTTAATCTATGTTGCTCTGTTGAACAGTTAATAGATCCTGAGTTTAACAGTCACTTGATCTTCCAAAAAAAAAAAAAAAACATTACCAATTGGTCAATGTTGTTACTTTTTATTTATGTCTCTTTGTTTTCTTTTCATTCAACATCAAAACATCATGGCGTGGTCAACTTTCAACTTTGTGTTTGAAGAGAACTTTTTTTTATTGTTTTACCAAAGGTAATATGACGTATTAACCTAAAGCCTAATGAAGTAATTAAAAACTCCTTATTCTCATAATACGTTCCTTTAGAATGCAATACTATCAAAACAAACGTACGGCATCTAAGAAACAGAACTTGAACACATGGAAAAATGGCATGTAAATTTTATTTCTTTATATAACCAACAATAGTACAATAAATAATTAAGCCTGTACGTAGTTCATGAAGTGAGAAGTTACTCATTCATTAGAAATATAATTTGAATTGCTTGGAGCGAAAAATCAGGTATACCTTTCGCATGAATAACGCCGTTTTCCTTCATCTGAGCGCCATTTAGTGTTAGCAAAAGGAGCGACTCCTGGAGAAGAGAAGAGAAGACGGAGACAAAAATTGGGAAACTTGTGTTGATAAACTTTTGAAATCAGTTTTATCAGTTAGCGAATAAATGGGATGTGTTTGTCGGTTACTGATGAATGATTTTCAGGAATTAGGAAGCAGATAGCGAATGGAAAAGGAAAAATCCAACCATAAATAAATAAGACGCGCGTGTAATTAATTTCACAATGCTTATCTAACCAATCTAAAACTATATCCAGATTTAAATCTGCATGTAAACATAAAAACAGTTCTTTAAATTTCTAAAAATCACATGCCTTTATCTTTATCCAATCCAATCCAATCCAATCCAAATGTATATCCAAAATTTTAAAAAGGTAAAGATTAAAAGTTCGTTTTCCCTATCCGCCAAACTTTAATCTGCTTGTATTAAGCAAAAAAAGATAAACAAAATCTGACTAAAATCAAAGATGTTATGTTCAAATATTTATATAGAAAGTTATGACAAATAACTGTTATCCAAATTATACGTATATATATATATATTAATATATATATATTTGTGAAGAAGCTATGCTAGCTAGCTGCACCCCCAGACCTTGCAACCAGCATATAGTCCGACAGTCTTACTGTTCTCTTAGTAGTCATAGCCGGCCGATAACGACGGTTGATCAGAAGCTGTGAAAGCGCTGCTTAAACAGGCTTCTGAATAAGTACTCGTACCAGCTTCTTCTTCTTTTTTTCATACTTTCTCTAAACCATATACTTTCTTTCTTTGCAATTAATCTCCTTCCAGATCGAGCTTTTCTCTACTATATATACGTATCACGACCCATTCGACTGCATGCTTCTATGGATGTTGCTATGACGATCAACGATTACAATAATAATCAAGTAGTATTATTCCACTACGACGATGATGATGATGATGACGACAACTGCATGTGTCCAGGTTTTTATTTTGAGCCTAAAGACGATCAGATTATCGGTTGTTTCTTAACATACAATGCCAAGGGAAATAAACTGCCGGCTCTGGCCTTGGAGCATATACGCTTTGTTGATGATATTTACGGCGATCTACCACCATGATGGGAAATCTTCCGTAATGATATTCCTACGACTAAAGTTTTCCACGTGATAACGTCGTTGAAGTACTTGAGCCAGAACAGGATTACGAGAAGGGCAGGAGGTGGAACGTGGAAGGGACAATCGAAGAGGGAGAATATAAAGATTGATGGTGAAGTTGTTGGAGAAAAATACACGCTGAGTTTTATGATGGAAAATAAGAGTACTCATTGGAACATGACCGAGTATTGTCTATTGGATTGTTCTGATCATCAATTAACTACAATCAACAACAACCGAACTGATCAGAAAGTATTTTGTCGGATTGTCTACTCTGGTAAACAGTCGAAGACCACGATGGCTTCCATGCCAGTGTGCGGCGGCAAGAGGCCTATTGACGACATGATCAATAATAGCATTACTAATAATGATGCTATTGATCATCTACCAAGTGATCAAGCAAGAACAGGAACAGAAGAAGAGGATTCGGCTGACCAAGAAGACATTATCAATGATGATTATATTTTTCTCAACGAGATAAACTTTTACAACCAGCAGCATGTTGACGATTATTTGATACACTTTACTGATTGTGATATTGATGACGATAACAGCCGCCGTGACGAGGAGCCCACCAGCCATAATTGCCCTACTACTAATACAACCATTGCTGCTGCTGCTGCTGCTATTCTAGCAAGTGACGATGATCAAGCAATAATAACTGGATCGGAAGAGGAACTCGATGCCTTTGTTTCATATTTGGAGACCCAGTTATTGGATGAGGAACCTCTTCCTCTTCCTCCTGCTGCTGCTGCTGCTGATTTCTCAATCAGATGATCAAGCAATATATACACGTCTTTATTTGATTTGGATGATGATTATTCTTTTCATGCAACATGTTGTCTGTGTTACCCAACATCATTATTATTATTATTATTATTATTATTATTATTATTATTATTATTATTATTATTAGAGTCTGTAATGTCATGACTTTCTTTAATTAATAAAGTGCTTCTTTTTTTCTTTCAGTTTTGGTTGAATATATTTGCATTCTATGGACACTGATTGATCATTACATAAATCAATCTATTAATTACAATACATAGCATATCGTTTCCAACTTTAAACTTTGTCCAGGAAGTCGCAATAAAAAAACTACAAAAAAAAAAAAAAAACTGTCTATGAAGTCATATCCAGAAGAATAGTTAATCAACTCAAAACATTTATTCAATGGAACATGCATATCAAGGTTATCAACTGGTGGCTCTGGTGCTGATATCCTTTGCTGCTTAAACGCTTCTTCCTTCCACAACAGCCGATACAAGTCTTTACTGATTATTGATGCACGCATTGCCTAAACACCGTACCAGATATCTTGACATCATCGAGTACAGCCGAAGTCTGGACAACAAGAAACTCACTTGAAGTAATAAGGTTTCGATTTTGGAAGACAACAAGAGCCATAAAACATAACTGAAGATATATATACCAGTGCAATAATAGCATTATTGAGTCACCTTTGGCAGCAATGTATTTTACTTACTGTTTGTTAACATTAACAAACCAATGTCTTTTTATTTGATAGCCTCTGACATAGGCTTGGATTCGCATCAAGAGCAACACTTTACTTCTTGGTAGTCTATGCTTAACCTCTGGAAAAAAGTGTGGAAAGCCGGTGGACAGAGCACCAGATTAAACTGTAGGTCATTATTGAAAAAAGTAGTTTATACCTGCAAAATCCCGTTAATCCACGTTATCGGAACAACTATGACCTCTTGACAAAAATAGAAAATTTTCAGAGTGACAGATGAAAAGCCTATTGTTTACATGTCATGTGACAAAATTTAACAAATCGCTATTTGTTTATTCACGGTTTTAAAAAAGCTTCAAAGTGCTATAGCTCATTATCATCTCTAAACTGGAACCACGAAACATCGGAAATCACTTGCATCCTGATTTCACTACCAGAATCCTGCTCTTATCGTAGCCTTTTCAGGCCTTTCATTATTAATGGAAACTCTTAACTTGAAACGCATTACAATGAGAATGTTGTTTTAACACATCATATTTGAAGTCAATCACTTAATGTGGGAACTGATCATATGCAATAAGCGAACGAACATACTCGAGAAATCTTCAAATGGAATTTCAACTTATTCATACGTATTTGTTAACCTTTCGAATTGCACGAATTCAGAAACTCAAATCACAGAGTAATGATTGAAGCTGATGTCTAGATACATACCTGAACCTGAGAAACTGAGCTAGGTAGTGAATTCCGGCATCCAGCTCCTTCCCATCAATCACTGTACTGACAAAATTGAAACTCAAAATTAGGGCATTCTGAAAAATGCAGCTTCTCTGGAACTGATTCCATTTAATCACACTGTATTCACAAAATTGAATCTCTGGGCATTCTATTAAAAAAAATCTGAAATTTGCAGCTTCTCTGGAACTGATTTCAGATGAGTACAGTAAGGTTTGATTTCAGACTTCAGAAGATATCCAGAGAGTCGGAGCACGGTCGGTCCCATCTGAGAAACGGATTTGTCAAACTGTGAGGGCAACGGGACGACACGTCTGTCGAACCAATCGGATTTCGTTTATCCATCCACTCCACTCCACTCGATGTCTCTCCCTCACTAAAACTCTTCTCTTTCTCTATCTGTCTCTGATCATCATATCCACTAAAACAAAATGAGCGCAGCCACCGTTATATCGCTCTCTTTCCCCTCCGGTATCACGATCGCCGACGCCGCGCCTTCATCCTCATCTTGCCTCGTTATCACTTCCAAATCCGGCTCCCGACATGGAAGACTTGCTTCTTGTATTGCTCGAGTCTCCGTCGGCGGTGGTGCTGCGCAGACTGATGAATCAACGCTGAAGAGTGTCGATCAGGACGCTGCTGAGATGTCGCCGGAGCTCGTTCGCCGCGCTCGGGTGTGTTTTTCTTCTTCTTTATACTTGCTGTTTCTTGTGATTGGCCCTAATTGTGATTTGCTTCAGAAAATTTAGGCGCTTCATATATTGAATCAAGTTGTGTCTGACCTGGAGAGAAAGGATTAATTTTGAAGTGAGAACATCAATATATTGTAACCTAATTTAACCTTTGACGACAATGTCAGAGACTCAGAGTTTCCATTCTCTTGGGCGCAGAATGCTTGCTTGTTTGAATTTAAAGTTAGGTTTGAGGCTGTCTAGTTCATCTTTTTCCACATTTCCATTTTGTCTTGATAGATTCTAGCTTGATAACTACTATGATGTTGTACAGCCTGATATTAAGATTCCAGAGAGTTGGCATTGTGTTTACAATGCATTGAGAATGAAATGGAGAACTTCAATTATGTGTTTTTATTGTGACGTCATTTTTCTGATGTTGGTTTATTTATATGCATGGATCTAACATTTAGCTTCTGAAAAGAAGTAGAGGTCTGCAGATTGGAAAGCAGCAAGGGCATATAATGAAAAGGGTATCATTTATGAAGGCAGAGTCGAAGGTTTGAATGGAGGAGGCTTGCTGATTCGGTTCTACTCGCTTGTGGGATTTCTTCCATACCCACTCCTCAGCCCATCTCATTCCTGCAAAGGTTGGTATTTCAAGTTTTAGGTTTAACTGCTCGTGAGCAATATGGTTTTCGTGATGTGAACTGACACTTTAAATCAGCCATTCTACCCAAAAAATGATGCTTATTCCTAGCCTAGTGATGTCTATATATTTCCGTTCTAAGTTGACATGTGTCAAGTGAGTAGTTAACACAAATGATTTGAACTTTTCACCTGGGGTAGTGATGCTTAAGGGGCAATCTTGTATCCTATGAACTTTATTTTTCTGTGCCTGTGTTTTTGTTGTGCTTCTCATACTTTGGATGCCCGAAATACCATAGGAGGTTACGTGGTCAGGTCAAGTAACTGTATTGTTTGCTCTTTATTGGATATTTCAAACTAATCTCATTATTCAAACTATATTGTTAGGCTTTGCGGATATCATTAATAAAATAATGAGTCCACACTCATCATGCTATTTTTGTCCTTAGTAAACTTAGATGAATAGATATTGTTGTGGGTTGTCCACATGTCTGATGCTACTTGATATGGCCAAGTGAAGTATTACATCAATACTCAATAGTCTCAAATTTATCATGTCCTTGGAAATCTGCAGAGCCTAACAAAACAATCCAAGAAATCGCAAAAGAGTTAGTGGGCTCTACCATGTCTCTTAAGGTATCGACCGTTCCATCACCACAAAATATTGATTTGAGGATGGTTTCTTCTAAATAGACAGTTTTATAGATATATAAGTAGGGTCAGTCTAAATAGTTGATTGTCATTCCCTATACATCAACTTAATTCATAATACTTCGTTATCTAGCTAAACTTCTGTATGGTATTGTTAGGTAACTCTAGCAGACGAAGTGAAAAGAAGATTGATATTTTCAGAAAAGGACGCTGTGTGGTTGAGGTTCTCCAAGACCGTCAAGGTTGGTGATGTATTTGATGCAAAAGTTGGGGTTGTGGAAGATTACGGTGCCTTTGTACACTTGCGTTTTCCTGATGGTATTATTATTTGGATCTTGTTTACCAACTTTTTCATCTATGATTGATGTTCTTTAAAGTATAATGAAAATGTTTGGTTAATGGCACAGGTCTTTACCATCTTACTGGACTTGTACATGTCTCAGAGGTGTCTTGGGATCTAGTTCAAGATGTGAGGGACGTTCTGAGCGAGGGTGATCAAGTGAGAGTCAAAGTTGTTAATATAGATAGGTGACGCTGCTTTGCATCTGATGCTATCTCGTAGCCATGGTATAAACATTAATTGCACCAGATTTGGCTTGTAGGTTACTAAACTGTATACCATACCAAACTTTCTTTCAGTAAGAAGTCAAGAATTACATTATCAATTAAGCAACTCGAGGAGGATCCACTTCTAGAAACCTTGGATAAAGTGATTACTCAGGTAAGGGATCTTTAAGTTATGAATGAATTTTTCGAAGGCTCTACTTCATATTATTCTCACCGAGGACTTTCAATACTCCCTAACAAAATAACTCTAAAATTGTAGAATGGCTCCATCGTTCCTGATTCGTCAAGCTCAGACAACGATTACATAATTGAACCACTTCCTGGTCTTGAAACTATTTTAGAGGAGCTACGCATGGACGAAGGGTAATCATTGTTTTCATGCTATTATTTTTGTTCGAGTTCCCTGTCTAATAATAAAGCTGGGAACTATTTTGCATTACATATTCCAAGTACCCTAGGGATGAAAGCCTATACGGCCAGTAGTTGATTACATGTTTGATACAGTAGCAAAAGTCGATTACTTGAGCTACTCAATAGCTTGATATATTAATTTTAGTATATCAATAACAAAATCGATATTGTGATCAACAATCTTATTTGTGTTATATCTTGATACCTCTGTGCAGCATAAGTGACGTGATAATTAGTCGACAAGGATTCGAGAAACGTGTAGTTTCACCTGACCTGCAACTTTGGCTTTCTAATGTTAGTTTGTCAACCCTTTATAGTTTACCAAGTGTTACGAATCTCATTTCAATATTCTTGTAGTTGAGATTTTCTGTGATCTTACAAATTTGCTTTTTTTTTCTTCCTTTGGCCAATTCTAGGCACCAGCTATTGACAATAAATTCACTCTCCTTGCTCGTGCTGGAAGACAGGTAAATACAATATCTAATTATCCACCTTCGTAATGTGATTTTCTAATTTTAACAGTGACTCATTAGCTTTACGCTCTCTGCAAAACAGGTACAGGAAATTCAACTGACCACATCACTCGACCAGGAAGGCGTCAAAAGAACTCTCCAAAGAGTACTGGAACGTGTACCTTGAGCTGAAAATTCATTGTCTGCTCTCCTTTGTTTTCAAGTACATAACAAAAGATAAACAGTCCAGTTCGCATCAAGACACAAAAGCCAATCTTTTATCTGTGCATAAATCACTGCATTACGGTTCACTTTGTTCAATAATCTCATATCTTGTTTAGTACGCAATTTTTATAACCATATTGTTACTCCCCATATGAATAGTATAGTTTTAAATAGATTACCACACGGTCTGAAGTTTTTCGAGAAAAAAAAAGAGAGAGTACATACTTGCCATTTGGATCATCAGGTCACCATACGAACATAAGTCTTAGCCCAAAGCCTCAACCATGAAAGCACCTGACAACAAATGTAGCAAGTCACAAAGCAGTCCATAAATAAAAGGGAAAAGTACACAATGTTATCTTGAACTATCGCTCTTTTTCAATTGAAGGTTTAAACTATCAATTTTCCAATCAAATACAAAGTAAAAAAAAATTGATTAATTTTCGAACACCAAGCACCATAACTTCACCGTGATTAAATTGTGAAATCAATCATGTGAACCATGTGGAAAATAACCCGATAATTTCATCATAAACTCTTAACGTATTAAATCGATATTTTTTTCATTAACACCAATACACTTTTTTATTGAGTCGTTATTAACGGATTCACATGATTGAGTTTGTAATTTAATCACGGTGAATCTACGGTGCTCGGTATTCGAAAATTGGTCAATTTATTTTTTATTTTGGCTTTGATTGAAAAAATTGATAGTTTAAACCTTTAATTGGATAAAAACAATAGTTCGGAACATCAATTTGTACTTTTTTTCCTAAATAAAATTCTTATATAAATATTCTATTGGGAAAGAAAATTAATAAGAAAGAAAAAAAATTCAAGCATTGAATTTTCAACAAGCGGTTCTGGGAAGGATTCATCACTTTTCCAAACCGAGCGAAGACCATACCGAACAAAACCCCGGCGAAGCGGCACCAGCACTCGATTGGTTCGAGATGGCATTGTTATACTCCATGGTGGCTAGGGAAACGACTGTGCTCGCCGAGTACACAGCAGTCACTGGAAATACGGGCGCGATCGCTCGAAAGGCTTTGAAGACATTGACATCGTATTTGGCTGGGTTGGATTGCAGACTGCACTTCTTGATGGATGAATACTTCATTCATGTGCTTCGAATTGATGCTATCGTCTTTCTCTGTATGACTGACGGGACCTTTCCAAGTATGTCGCCCGTTTTCTTTGAATTGTTTCGTCAGATTATTTGTTGTTGCATCGGTACGAACTTAGGGTTATGTTTCTTGAGGGTTGTTAAAGTTTAGCGAAAGGATCTTTCATCTGTTTGACTGGACAGATAATTCTGTGTCTTTGGAAGTAGAACTGTCCATGGTTGTGCCTGGAAGGGAGCTATGTTATCGTGTCCCCAAAGTGTTTAGGAGTAGGTTTCTTTAGTGGTTTACCTGATGATCTATAAATGTCTAGAAGTTACACAGGTTAGTATTAATCGGGTTAATTAGTTGCTATGCCTCATGTATCCGTTTGAAATTGTCAACATGCTAGAAAGTATCTTTATGCGTTTACAACTGATAATACCTTTTGTTGATTCTGGGAAGCTGCAAAATGGAACTAAAGCTTGTACAGTATGTTATTAGCCAAATGAAAACCTATTGTTGCATTTTAGCAAGCTATCGTGCAAAAGGTTTTGTTGCTTGGCATGAATGTTTACACTGAATCACCTACATTCCCCCTCACCCATTATTGACTACTGCTTCTTAGTTCTGAATCTTCTTCTCCATGCTCAATGTGATACATCATCCTTTGAAAACATTATGTGTTTGATATGATCCAGGAACGGTTGCATTTGCATACTTGGAAGATGTTCACAAACGGTTCATAGAAAAGTACGGCAAAGTCGCTCACGATGCTCCTCCATATTTAATGACTGATGAATTCTCAAGTGTCTTGCATCAGCAAATGGAATTTTACTTGTCCAATCCATCCACTGATACTCTCAATAGAGTTGAAAAAGATAGCAAGGCAAGCATGTTTACCATTTCAATTGTGTAATGCTTATAACATTAGAGTCCAGTAGAATGGGGGCCTTAAGAGAAATCAAAGTTTGCAATAAGACGACTATAAAAGTTGAACTGTTGACGTGGCAATAGCATTGCGCTTTTGATAAGTATTTATATCATCAAAACTCAAAAATTTCAGATTCTTGATAATTTTTGTAGCATATCCATAGTATTTTACATTTCAGTCATTTCAATATTTTATTGGAGTACTAAAATAAGAGTGCTTTACGTTACATACCATATGTAAGAAGTTGAAGTTAGCTGATGAGGCTTTTCTTCTTTATATATTAAATTGTGAGATATGCAAGTCTTATACTAAACAAAAAGAAAATCAATTTTTTCTATGATCTTTGAATGGAAGACTTTATTTAAGATAGGGACCAAGGAAATGGCATCATGCGGCTAAAGGTAGCCACATCTCATGCTTATGCAATTGCATTTTCATGACATCCAAGCTAAAATGCTTTAGATGTTTAAAGATCATCATTTCAGTGACGGGGTAGCTCTTTGGTATAAGTTCTAAGTAGCTTTCTGTCTTTGACACTTCGTTTTTTACACTCGTTTCTTCCTATTTCTTTTTTCTTTTTTCAACTTAGTTGAGTGAAGCTAAGTTTTAATGTTCTTGTTGTTGATATCTACAATCATTTTGTCTGAGCCAGTTTTACGCTTGATATGCAGAGACATACTATTCTGGAAGAAAACATTGGAAAGCTTGAACAGATTCAGCTACTAGAGGATACAAATACAACAGTGAAAAATGGCACACTTCATTTTAGGTATCAATTAGAGACGTCTTGTTTTTGAGACTAATGTGTAGGTATTTCGTATATAATCGTAGAGCAGGTTATGATTTATTATCATCCAAAAAATTAGATTCGTGTGGAAGTCCAGTATCTTTTGTTGAATGATTTGTGGGTTGTCAGACCTTCGATCAATCTATGCCTTTTTCTGGAGGTTCTAGATGTGTGCAATCTCCCAATGTTTCTCTGAGAATATATTTGCTTTGACGTGTCAGAGTATGTGGAATTATATATTCTTGTGTAATTGTAGTGTTTATTAATATAAGAGTACCAATGGAAAAGTTGCTTTGACCATATGCGATCATGGAACCGAATATTTTATTTTTAATCGTCCATGATTCCATTCTATGAGCATCTCGTGTAGTCAAATTTTTAGATTGGTTGTCCCACTTCTTTCTAACAAATTCATCAATGTACTGAGGTTTCGCTGGGATATTTCAGTGAAGCCAAAAGCCTGGAAACGGATATGGAGAAGAAACGTGTTTTGTCTGCAAAGGATGGCACGCTTGACAATGATACGCCAGGTGACCTTTCTTTCTATAATTTTGCTGGGTGTTACACACGCAAGAATACTTTTTTGTTATTTGTTATTTGTTGCTTGTTTTAAACTTTTTTATTCAGATTTGTCTGTCATTACTATATATGGTCAACTCAATGTTAATCCGAACCTGTCAAAGGATGTTCAGAGACTCACACATGCCGGTAACTCATAGGCTAGTTTTGTAGTCCTTATGGGCTTCTCGCATCAGTTAGTGGCCCTTTGTACTGTTTTTGGTGGTTTGGACCACTTATGAATCAAAAAAAAAAACTCATAGGCTAGTTTGCTTGCTGATGACCTTGCTTTACATTCATGTAATCTTTATCTGCTAGGCTATACATATCTATTATGTAAACATTACAAGGTCAACTTCGTGTTTTTTTTGTTGGATATTAACTTCTTGTGTGTCACATATTCACACACAATATGCCATACTAGATTACACACAACTGTATTGTGTTCATTTTGAAATTTCAGTATCATGGTATTGTTAATACAGTGTGAACAATACTGGCTACTCTGAATTTATGCAGGAACAGGCACAGAAACAGGAGACAACGTGCCTTGTGATAGTCCGTCTGATGATGGTGTGTTTCCTTATTGGTCAAACCCAGTATCGTAATCAAATATTGAATCTTCAGTATGCTGAACATTATCGACTATAAGCCCAGTGTAGCAAATGAATTTTGGAACTGCTGTGCGTACAGATTGGGAAGCTATCGCTGATCTTCCTCCAGAAAAACTACTTGCTACACAAGTTCCACCTAAAGTAGTTGACCATACTCAAAACCATGAAGTTAAAACCCCAAAGAGACGTGGCAGAGGAACATTCTCATACAAAAAGGAAGAATTGTACAGTGACCAGGTTTCTTGTGGGTCTTGTCCTGCAGAACCACCAGAGGTAAACGGGGTAGAAAGTGATGACTGCAAAAGAAACCCGAGCCCAACATTCTGTATGTTCTCCATCTGTTCTAACACTTTATATTTTATTAATGTTCAGGACTCATATTTCATATACCTTCCAAGCGTAACTCTCACTTGTATGTTATCAAATTCGCATAGTCATATATACACAACGTATGCCACACTTAAAGTAGACCTGCTCCACTCGTTAGTCCAAAGTTCGAATACCTATCAGGAGCTTTCTCCCACTGAATTAGGTTTTTATAGTTAGCGTAAACGCTCCACTTGTAAGTTTACTGTACTTGGAGTCATCATTACCACAATATCTGCATGCTCATTTTTTTCACCCTTTTCAGTAAAATAAACAACGAACAGTAACATGTATTTGTCTATGAAATATCTTTGATTCACAACTTTCGTGCTTACATATTTTTCTTGATAAAATACAAGATAAGAGTATTCGGCTGTTAGGCTTAGGCCTTCCTGCATTGACCATCAATGCATAATTTAAGTCCCATCTTTTCCTGGCGCACTTCTTGATACTTAGACCGGGCTGATTGGACTTCACTGCTTCTTTATATGATTCTCAGGCTATCAAATGAGTATTCTGTTAATCTGAGTACCTTTCAATTTTGCTGCAGCTAGTTGTGATACAGGTCATGTCCTCGTTCTTAGTGGATTTTCACCAACTACTAAAACAACAGATCTTGAGAAGCTGTTTGAGGACTTCGAAGGCCGGGGGTTTGTTATTCGATGGGTTGATGATACAACTGCCCTGGTTGTCTTCCAAACACCTTTAACTGCACTAGAGGCGTTGAACTCCAAGAAATTTCCATTTTATGTTAGAGTACTCAATGAAGAGGACAGCCTTGCTGCTTTAGTACCAGCTAGAGACCTAGAACCACCACGTCAAAGACCTTTGACGTCAGCTGTAACTGCCAGGCGACTTATTGCTCATGGAATGGGGATAAAGTTGCCTTCAAATATGGATTCCGCAGAGTTCAGGAAACAAGAAGAAGCCAGAAAACAGCGTATCATTGCTAGGCAAAGTCTGAAGGAGGATGCCTGGGGTGATGACGATTGAACTGATGACAAATCAGCAGCTGTCCATTTCAAAATTAATAACTTGTATTTGTTGAAGTTGCGTGCAATTGTCATCTTTTAAGCACGAGTGATTCTGGTTCAGTTATGATTGGCGTCTATCAATATTCAATAGAGAGTTTTCGGATATTCAAGCTGCAACAGCCTCTCTCATACATGCAATTCTAAGGAAAAATAAATCTCAAGCCAACATTTGCATTTCTCAATGCACTGAAGAAGAAGAAAAAAAATCATAAATAAAAACGTTGATGAATAATCAAAACTTTAGGGGTCAAAGTCGAACAGAAAAACATAAACATGACTCAAGAGTCATCTCATCCGTTCATCTACATAATCGCGCTAGGGTTTTGCTTATTTAAAATCTCCACTCTTTTCTGTCACTTGGCCTCCTCCTTCTCCTCGACCCCTCTCTTCCAGCCGTGCTACGATGGTAACGATCCGCCTCCCCCATGTCACCATTTTCATGCTCCGTTGGTTGTCTGTTTATGCGTTGCTCTGTTTTCATTTACAGGTGTTTGTCAAAGCTCAGAAGTCCAGGGCATACTTCAAGAGGTTCCAAGTTAAATTCAGGCGAAGGAGAGGTTCGTTCGTCTTCTTCCTTTTAACCATTCGAATTTGTGACTCGTAATGCAATCCGTCTCTAGTTTATACTCATGATTTGAAATTTGTGTAGATGGGAAGACTGACTACCGAGCTAGAATTCGGTTGATCAACCAGGACAAGAATAAGTACAACACCCCCAAGTACCGCTTTGTTGTCCGATTTGTATCCTTTTTTTTCGCTGCATATTCGTTTATTATAGGTTCAATTGCTTGGTTTTTAGTCGAAAGGTTACAAATCTTTTGTTATTGTGTGATATAAATATACATGTTTGTTCGTATTGGGACGAGTTATATAGATCTAGTTGGAACCTTGACTATGAATTAGACTAACAAAGACATTATAGCACAAATCACCTCTGCTAGCATTGCTGGTGATTTGGTTATGGCATCTGCTTATGCCCATGAGCTCCCTCGTTATGGGCTTGAGGTTGGATTGACCAACTATGCAGCAGGTATTGATCAAAGCCTTAATTTGCTAATACGAGAATGATTTAAGATTATAGTGCTGATCTTTTTGGTCTCTTGTTGCAGCTTACTGCACTGGGCTTCTCCTTGCTCGCCGACTCTTGCAAAAACTTGAGTTGGACTCTGAGTATGAAGGAAATGTTGAGGTAGCTTAATGCACTGTATATCCGCATTGCTTTTTAGTTGATAAATTGGTTTCCTAGATAGGTACATAATTGTAATGACTTATTCTAGGCAACTGGAGAAGATTTCTCTGTTGAGCCAGCTGACAGGAGGCCTTTCAGAGCTCTTCTTGATGTTGGTCTTTTGAGAACCACAACTGGAAACCGAGTGTTCGGTGCCTTGAAGGTAATTTTTTATATAACAAACTTGGGTCACAGTTTATAGGCTTTTGAGAATCACAACTGAAATATGCCGAGATGCCCACCTGGTAACTCTTGCATGATCCTGTTCTTAGTCACTAATAGTCGATGTACTGCTCTGTTATCATTAGAACATTGCTATTATGCAACTTTAAAATTTGATTGAAATGGTCAGGAAGTGGAATTTTTTCTAATAATAATCACCCTTCTTCAGGGAGCATTGGATGGGGGGCTTGATATTCCCCACAGCGAGAAGAGATTTGCTGGATACGGCAAAGACTCCAAGCAGCTGGATGCTGAGGTGCACCGCAAGTACATCTACGGTGGTCATGTTGCTGCCTACATGAATGTAAGATTGCAACTTGTGGTTTCGATTGATCCTGATTATAATGTATGACCTTGGTGTTAACAATACTTCCCATGTTTAACTAGACTTTGCAAGAGGATGAGCCAGAGAAGTACCAATCTCACTTTGCCGAGTATGTGAAGAGAGGTGTAGAGGCAGATAACATTGAGGAGCTCTACAAGAAAGTTCATGCAGCCATTCGTGCTGATCCAAGTGTCAAGAAATCTGAAAAAGCACCTCCAGCCACACACAAGAGGTCAGTAACTTCGATCTTTACTAGTTACTACTGCCATGCAAGTTACTATCTGATCCAATGCTATATAATTTTTTATGGGTTATAAATGATGTGGTTTTGAATGGTTTTTCTTGTTGCAGATTCAACCTCAAGAAGTTGACATACGAGCAGAGGAGAGCTAAGCTTATCGAGCGACTTAATGCTATCAATTCTGCTGGTGGAGCAGATGACTCTGATGATGAGTGATCAGATGCTCCATTACCATTGGACCTAGTTATCCTTTTGATCGCTTTTAAACTTAATAGTTTATTTCATTAAGCAAAACAAATTTTGTATTGAGCCGTCTTTATTAGAAACTTATTTCATGTTTGCATCAATGTATTTTGGGCGTCATGCCGTTGCGTGGTTTTTCTTTTTCACTTCTAGAATTTCTTATTGTTGCCCTTTAAAAATGTTGAACTCTCCTCAACTTGGTTGAGCCAACTTCTGTGCAATGTCTTCTTATTCAATGCTATGGCATTTGTTGCCAGCCTTCTACAAGAAACCATCACCGAAGTGGACGGACAGGTGAAAATGAGTTTCCTAGCCGGATGTTCAGCCAGTTAGGTTGGCAGCAGTTTCTGATATAAAGAGATGAATGAGCTCTCTTACTCTTAGCTTCGTGAGGGATTCACATTCTTTTTGCTAAAGTCTACGGAAGCTGCTACATCAGCTTGGCCCTTGGTAGTTTTAAAATCGACCAATACCCATTGTGTCCTTACTGGCGCCCTTCTAAACAGTCAGCAGCCGACTGTACTTCCAGTTAGATCACAGGTATGTCCAAGTTATATACTACATGAAACAATTGAGAAGGAAACCTTTCACAGCATAAACACACTAGATCATTAACAAGGTGGAAACAGTTGCGCCCTCAAAACTCAGACTAGTCAATATTAGAGCAGTCACTAGTACATGCTTTAGGACACTGTATTTTCTCATGCATCCAGGCCAGGTTCGATAATTGGAAGATATATCTGACGTTGTTCGACAAAATGGGTGAGTGACAAATCTCAAAAAAATGCATCACAATGGTTTCTGCTTTGGTCAGGTGGCGGTGGTGGAGAGACACTAATCATCATCTCCTTCTTCAGCGTCGTCAAAGTCTTTAACTTTCACGTCTGCATCTTCCCCGTACTGGATACAGTTATCAATTTGTGCTAGAATATATGTAATACTGTCCAAACATGAAACATCATCAGCAAGAATAGAGGCTTCAACATATAGTTTTCACATTCGAATAGATGTGTGACAGGCTACCCAGTCATCGCACATCACAACACACTTTACCGGGGTGAACCGAAGCTTATAATAATGCAAGCGCATATGATAAGAAATATGTTTGCAAGGACTCATCACAAATGTCATCGATTGCAAAACAATAAGATATCAATTTTATGACAAATATGTTTATTTCACATACCTGCTTACTTTCCTCAAGTCGAGTGGAATGAAACTGACCATACTGTATTCATTAATCTGGTTCAATGAAATAAACACAGAGTGCAGTTAATCCCCCATTGGTAATAACAGTGGTGTACTTGAGAGCGAACGCAAAAAAAAAGAGGAACATATCTGAAATCTAATAATCTGACAAAGTATTTCAATAACAAATAAGCGCAAAAGTGAGTATTACACAACTATACACCGACAAGCTACTGACAATTTTAAATGACAACCAACTCGAACTCTTTGAGTTTTGTAGGTAAGGGCCGTAAGGGCATATAGACGTATGGACTAATATACTTACCAATTCAATCAATGCCTTGTTCAGCTTCTGATATTGAGGAGCCATGCGCTTATTCAGCTCAGAAAGAAGTAGAGTCGGCTCAGGATCCAAATAGCTACAGAAATTGAATAAACAATGAAAGGATATGAAGCAGAAGCAGTAGTGAAAAAAATAGTGCAGAAAAACAGAAGATGCAGAAGCTCACTCATCGATATCTTTTTTGCTTGTCACAAGATCCATTTTCGAAAGGATGTTAACATGGGGAAGTTCAAGTTGGACCATTGCAGAAAGAGATGCCATGCAACCACTAATGAACTTTGTCACATCTGTAATGAACTGATGGCCACGAGATGTGAGACTCAACGTTAATAACCAAAATAAAATTATGCGATGACGAAAACTTCTCTCACCTGTGAATCAAGCAGATAAACAGCACACACATTGAAGTTTTTACGCTTCAGGTGTTCCACAAAGTTTCGAAAGACGGGGACATGTGAATAAAGCTCTATCTGACCTATGTAGTATACACAGTTCGTGCGAGTTAAAAATAAGATTGACGTTTATGATACAGTTGGAGCTGTACATATTATGTATCACATAACAATATCAGAATGAGAGCAGAAAAAAACGAGGGAGACAGCACAAACAATGAGGAGTTTTAAAGCAAACCTAATCTGCTCGTGAGCACAAGCAAAAGAACAACTAAGCCCAATCCATATTAATACTATGAATTCATTTACCAAACCAACATCATATACCAAAGAAATAGAATGTGCGCTCAGTACAGTCTGCTACTGCAGATCTGCCATGAAGATTTAAAAGTACACGTTCTGGAAAGGGTTTCATTGTAATTGATCTCAAGTCAAATAATATTACGATCCAGTTGTAAAGTAACAACATCATATACCAAAGAAATAGAATGTGCGCTCAAACTACATACTTCAGATCAATTTCTTTTCCTGTTATAAAATCCACTATATATTCAGGTGTGCTCATAAGTGACAACAGCCACTTCAAGGGTGAACATATTACCTGGGCAGTCAAATACTAAATAGTCATCGTCCAGATAGTTGTCCAATTCTTCTGATAACCAATCATCTAGGTTGTCTTCGAGATGTCTATATTTTAGATATAAGGTCATTCCAAATGGTATACTTAGTTTATCTCGTGAGAGTCTTCTAAGCAAAAAAAAAATTGTAGTTTAATGAAGACATCCAGATTGAGCGCCCTTCTATCAAATAGGATGATTAAGAAGTATAATATAAATGCGATCACTAGGATACTCCATGCAGTAAATGAGTCCACCATTAGGACCCAGTCCAAGTTCCTCCATGACATCATCCAAGGATATGAGTTCTCTAATATCTGCAAGATATATTTATAACATCTGAATCTCAATAT
Organism: Rhodiola kirilowii; assembly: GCA_033675215.1. Lineage (NCBI taxonomy): Eukaryota > Viridiplantae > Streptophyta > Magnoliopsida > Saxifragales > Crassulaceae > Rhodiola > Rhodiola kirilowii. The sequence continues at coordinate 6,743,939 of CM066194.1, forward strand.
GTAGACAAAAACTTAGCATAAAAGCAACAACAGACGATACGGCAAGTTACCTAATGCCACTGGATAGTCAAAATGTTCTGCAGCTGGATCCAAATTGACAACATGCATAGTCCGACCAACAGTTTCACAATGTTGAAACAAGCTCGAGCAATAAGTTGACTAAAATCCATAAAAAAATAAATGAGTCAACAGAAATAAACCCTAAAGAACAAGCACACTTAAAATTGAGTTAGCCACTCCATTTCAGATAAATTATCCCAAATCAACACTAATTTTTATTATCAAATAAAGGTAATACCTTTCCGCTTCCTGCTGGGCCAATTACGAGCTGTGCGTAACCCATGAAAGATCCTTGCAATCTTCAACTACAAAGCGAGTTCAGAATCCGCAAAGAACCAACAATTGCCGCAGCAATATATGCACCACACCTGACACAGAAAGCGAACAAAAACTGAGGATATCAGCCTATCGCATATGCATCAATTTACAGAGAAGCCACATAATAATACCTGAACTAAAATATCACAAAAGAACAAAACATAAACACCTTACTTCAATTAGTTTTAGTAAACCTAAAGCTAACATGATATCAATCACTAAAATAATGCCATCTCCATATCACTCATTCAGAGTAAACACCGGAAAATAAAGATAAACTAAACAAAAGTACACACCATATGTGATGTTAGCCTACGGCCAATCATTATGTTCTTAAAGTAAAAATAAAAAAAATAAAAAATTGAAATTTATCTAAGGAATTGACTTAGCGAAAACCCTAATCAATCACCTGAGCTGAGAAAAGCGGAAATTTTCAACGTCGTTTTTCTATCTGAAATAAGTGGAGCAAAGCTGAAACCTAGGACGACTGATAAACCTCCTCTTTCTCTGGAGTTAAGGAGGAGCGTTTCTTTTCTGGGATTTAGAAACACCTATTTCTAATTTGACCCTTGATGTATTCACAATTATATTATTTTCCTCCAACTATGACATTGATAATTGATCAACCTTTACTATTAAATATTTATAAACCAGTCCCTTGTAGCATGCATGCGTGTCCTACAATGCGAGGCACAGCTCTAATGAGTTGCTCAGAAACACCAATATTTAATTTGGCCCTTAAAATGTTCACAATTATATTATGGTCCTCCAACTATGACATTAATAATTGATCAACCTGTACTATCAATTATTTTTAATTAAGTCCCTGTAGTATGCATTTCATACAATGTCAGGCACTAGTTGCTTTTATATGCCTGAGATTTTACTCGTCTGGGTTTTTTCAATTTTCGAATTTCAAAATAATCAAAATTTCTGCGATTTTTCGCATGGAGAAGTTGTTGAAGGACTCTGATTCAAGCGATTAGTTGAACGAAATCCGTTGCTCAGTTTTGTGGCGGAAAGTTTAATTCGTATGTGTTGTTCAACGTTTCAAGTCTGAATTGAAAGCCAAGGTAATTCCACTTTTGTTCTTGTTGACGTTCTCATGATTCGTAATATGTTAGTTGAAGCGATTGATTGCTGTTATGTACATCTGGTCGTAGTGGGAAGATTGGGTTGCTTAAAGTTATTATCTCTGTGATTTGATGAAAACCCTAAGTAGAGCAGGCTTCATTTGTAGTGAATTGCTTGTAGCCAGAATCATTTTGATAGATCTGCTTAGTGTTTTCTGTTTCATCTGGTTGATCTTAAGTTATAGAGAAGGTTAAAGTTTACCTGAAAAGATAGTCCTAGAATGAGGTTGATTGGGATGGGTTAAGTCTTAAGTGTTTAGTGCTACTTGGTGGTTTAATATCTTCAAGAGATGAGTGGAATACTCTTTTGTGACACATTGAGGGGGCTAGACAAGTATAACTATCGATAAAAGGGTGCAAATGCGCTAGTGGTTTGCTAAGTATGCAAATATCCGTCTGAGAAGTAATTTTGTGGACAACAAATTATTTACTACCATCTGAGTTGAAACTTGAAATATTTCTTTTTATACATAAATACACGCATATGAATATCATTCATAGCTCATTACTAAATTCTCCACAAATCCATTTGGATTTTCAACCTTATGAACTGGGAACGTAAATATAATTATCAACCTTCTAACTACTCAGTTCTCTTATAATCTCTTTTGCATGTGCTGATTTTGTCTAAGAGTGCTCGTTTCATTTTTTTTCTCTGTAGTATGTTGCCAAGCCAAGGCCCAAGGCTACTGATACAATAAAAATGTAATTTCTCAAATATTGGTGATGATAAATAAATATGTTCCGTACTTTTTCGCAGAACTTCAAGCCTACAGTGGTCTGGCCTGGTTCAATGATACCACTGTTTCTGACCAAAGATTTCTGGGAAGGAAGTGAAGATGACACTGAAAAGCTGATGATATCTCTTGTACAAAAGATGGAATTGGTTATCAGGTCTGTTATCTTAAATGGAGGTAGATCGGAGGCCCGCCAATGGCTTTGCAAAACCCTCTCTGGTATGAAGTGTTTTACTCCTAGTCAGCAGTGTGAGTTGTTTGTGACTTTATTAAAGTCAAAGCATCTTAAGGAGAGGGTTTCTGCTCATCTTTTGCAAATGTTGTTTGACAAGGCGCCTCATAAAGCTGGGCAGGTTCTAGCTAATACATCCTCTATGCTTGAGAATTTCTTCAAAGGCAAGTAACATAACTTGTTCCACAATATGATCTTCTCTCTTACATCAAGCATGGTTGTAGCCATGATATGACTTTTACGGAACATGACAATTAATAATTCTTTGTGAACCTTGTTTCATCACACCGCTTGCTGCTTGCTGCTTGCTGCTTGCTCTGCTATAGTAATAGTCTATTTATTTGGAGGTGTTTCATGAGAAAGACATTATTCATGGTAATGGCATTATTCCCCTTTGCTTGCCAAATGGAGACTGAAAAAAGATATATGCAATGTTTGTTATGTACTAGTACTAGTGTATGATGTGTAAATTTGTAGATTGGTTTTTACAATCTACTGTTTCTTTTATACTCATTCTATAATGTTCACCATTTGCAGGAAACCCGGAACGCATATCTGCATGGTTTTCTGGTAATGCCTGTGATTTGGAGCTCAGCAAAGGTGTAAAAGCATTATCCCAATTTGCTTTTGTGAATCGAGACATCTGCTGGGATGAACTTGAGTGGAAGGGAAAGCATGGGCAGTCGCCTGCTGTGGTTGCTACAAAACCTCACTACTTTCTTGATTTGGACCTTCAAAGGACCGTGGAAAATTTCCTTGAATACGTTCCAGAATTTTGGTCATCAAAAGAGTTTTCTGATTCGCTAAAGGATGGGGCGATTGTTTTCGTCGACACTAGATACTTTATTGAATATTTTAATGATTTGATGTATGACGAGGATTCCGAAGATGTGTGGGATGCAATAAGGGACTTCTTGATGGGGGAATCATTCGCATCACTTTGCAACCAATTTCTCATTGTTCTTCAGGAGACGGACTTTCTTGCCGTTCTGAAACTCATTCGTAAATTTCTCAACCCTGTCAGGCACATGAGTGTGTGTATGCCAACTTCTTGGTTTGAGATAATATTGGCCAGTAAAAACTGGGATTCCATTGATGAGTTGCTTCTTCTGAATACTGTTATTAACCATGGACGCCAGCTTCTGCGTAACTTCCAAGATGAAGAGTTCCAAGAAGAAAAATCAGAAATCCATGATGTAGTGTGGAAGATAAACGCAAATCTTCAAGGTGGACATGCTTTAGCCTCGATTATCAGAAAATGTTACAAAACAAATGTGTTTGAGGTGATTAAGTGGCTAGGGCTTCAGTCATGGGCCATTCACTTTAGATTGTCACTGGAATGTAGCAACACTGAATTCTGGGAATCACTATTTGCAAAGAATGGGATAAGTTTCCGCAAATCTGATAGCAATGCATTGTTATGTCAAGATAGACACTATGATGGAAGCAACTCCGGCGAGGATGAGATTGCTCTAAAAAGAAAAAACCGCAAAACGAAAGGAAGGAGTAGGAAGAAGAGGAAGGTTGATTCTGATGATAGCTTTGACAGCGAGCTATTGGATTTGGGGGCATCAAACAGTTCATCTGAAAAACGAGTTGTTGCTGGAAGTTGGTATCTTTCGACGGACGAGTACTTGACTTTGTGGAGCACTGTGGACTTGCCAGAACATATATCAAACCATTGTTTTTGTACATGGTGGAAGTTTCTAATGCGGAGTTGTCCTTCATAATCTAACCCGCTGCCTCGGACAAAGGAAGCTCAGGTGTAATCTTAGCTGGACAAATTTTCCAATAGAACGATTAAACAGCATGTTCTCCAGGTAACATCCCTGCCAGTCCTAACATCCAACATTACTGGTTAACAACACAATTCTTCAGAGGATTAAAGGGGCAAGTAAGTATGCTATCACAATATTGGTCTGGCTGCATCCAGAGATATTATAGTGAAGGTATAGACCAACTTTCAAACATAACTACAGTGCTACACCCTCTACATTTTTCTTCTTCTAAAGTACTTGCAGTTTTCAAACTCATACATGTGCAATTGCATCTCACAGCAGAATGTTCAGAAGAACTAGTAGACCAAAGCTTCAATTACCAGCAGGAAGTCATTATCATATGTGGATGTTTATTGGTGGCTCAAGAATGACCGACTTCATGTTCTTCTATGTCTTTGAAATACAAAGCTCAGTGTGATTTATTTAATGGGAACATGCTTTTTATCTGTATTGTATCATATTTGTTTTCTCTTTAGTAAAGTAAAAATCTTCTGTATTGTATCTTTTACAGTAACTTTTTTGCTCCACACTTTATATATTAACCTGGCAGAAGAAGACATTCCCCAAGCGAATGCTGAAATCCAATATAAAGGAGGCCCCAACAACGTTATCCCTATAGTTAAGGGCCAGTGGGCAAAGGCAACATCCATCAATTCCGGCATGGTGTCCCCCCAATGATGAGGAGTAGTCACTCATCAAACTATGTCCGCCACATTTACTGCAGCCTCTTAGAGACAAAACTAGGGACAGAAAGAGGTTGATAATCTACAATCAAAATTAAGAAAGTCATTTGAAAAATCATCATGGTACTCAGAGTCCGAAACAAGATAATGCATTGCATGTGACATGTTTTTTTTTTTTTGGATAATGCATTGCATGTGACATGTTGAAGGCTAATAATAGTACAGTAAGCCAACTCAGAATCACTTTCAATCCGTTTCACTAACTTAAAACAAACAGGACCACCACATAATGCATTTCAACATTACGAGGTCGAAAGCCAACCCATTGCCCGTCAACCTAATCTGTTTACCAAAAGAATCAAACAGCCCCACATGTGTTATCATCCTCAAGTTTTTCCTTTTCAACATTGATGGCGGCCACATTGCTATTGTTGTATTGGCTGTGCTTCTTAGAAGAGCCCCTGCAAATATTGACCGGGTATTTCTGAGCATTGAGGTCCATCTTACGCAGCGCAGCTTTGCCAAGATCGATCCCACATATGTCCGAGAGCCTCACCAGGTAAAGCAGGACATCTGAGAGCTCCTCTCCCAGGTGTTGCTTCTCAGCCTCGTCCCAGTCCGGTAGCCCTCTCCCCACCTCCCCTTTCCACTGGAAAATCTCAGACAGCTCTCCCACTTCCCCAACCTGAAACATTTAAATACTAATCAAACAATACGTGAAGCACAAAAATCCAAATTATACAACAAATTTCTGAAAGGGACATTCAATGATCTATAGTACTGGTACAAGTACAACTCAAATAGAAGAAGTTGATTTGGATCAAAAAAGCATGAATCTTTCTGGAATGTACTTTTAGCTTAAGTCAAACAAAAACACAAATCGATACCATAAACATATTACAGTAATTTATTGTGTCAATAAATAAAATAATTAATTAAAAAAAATTAGTTTGAGAAGAAGAGGGGTGACCAGAGCGAGGAGGAGGTTTCTAGGGCTGTGGAACTTATCCCAATCTCTCTCCTTGGCGAAGTCGGCCATTTTGTCAGTCAAGAGTTGCAAGGTGATACCTTCAGCGGCGGCGGAGGGTGTTGTGCTGCTGTTGGACGCCATCGTCGCAGTCTGTTTCTCGTCGTCGTGTTGTCTCTCTCGCTTTTGTTGCTGCTGATGCATTGATGTTTTTGGAGAGGGAGAGAAGAGAAAGAGAGTTCAAAGATTTCGGAAACACCAAAATCTCTCTTTTTTGTGGCTATTTTGTTTTGTATGGGGAAATTGCAAAAAGTGGTCATTCAAATTTTTTATTTAATAAACTTTTCCTCTTTTCCATTTCAATTAATAAACTTTTCCTCTTTTCCATTTCAATTAATAAACTTTTCAATTGAAGGTACTAGTCTAAATGTCTGTTTCCAATTCATGCACTAAATTATCAAACTTTTTTTTTCTTTCAATTTTTTTATTTGGAGTAAAGATCAGATATAAAATATATTTTTGGTATAAAATGTAAATTTGTCAAAATTGAATTGTAATTCGTCATCGATAAGTCAAAAATACGCATAGTTCATCAAAAATATTTCATAATTGAAATTGAAGGTACTAAATGTCTGACGGTACTAAAGGTACTAGGAGGGATGAAGCAATGAATTTATGCCCCAAAATAGTTCAACATTAAGGCCCCAAATTTTCTTTTTAAAAAATGGTTAAAATGCCCATATTGATAAAATCTTATAAAATATTTTAGTTAAAACGTATATTTAACAGATAATTATTATATATAATAAAAAAATATTTAAAATATATTCTAAATTAAAACAAAATATCAATAATGTGGCAAAATATTTCAGCCTGCCCTCTTGTCAGGCAGGGACGGAACCGATTCATGTCTGTTACCCCTAGATTTTTTTGAATTTCTTTTTATAAATAATGTCAATTCAATAGTTATATTATGAAATTAATCAATATTTAATAAACTATTCCAATCTATTGTAGGTGCGTTGTATTTGAATCAATTTTTTTATTGAATTAAATTTTAATTTTTTTTGTTTCTTGAACCTTCATTGGCGACGAGAACAAAAAAAAATTAAGCATGTTTTTTTTCATATAAGGTGATCTCCTATTATGATTATTACAATTTTTATTGCTACTATCAAGTACTCATTTATAGGATACATATATAGTAAAAAATGGTTTTCGCAACAAGATAGAAAATAAAATCCGAGTTTAGTGCAATAAGATATTCTTCATTTTAATGTAATATTAAATTTTTTAAATAATAGTTGTTTGCTAGTCCAATCTATTTTCGTCTGCAACTTCCTATTTTAATTCCTGGATCCGTCTCTGTTGTCAGGTGTAGAGTTTGGCTAGGGACGACACATATGGTAAAGATAACATATTTCTTAAGATGAGCTCAATAAGAATAGAGAACAGTAATTAAATTTGAAGACATTAAACCAAAGAAATATCTGATGAAGAAAAAAAACTATGTTCGCCTCTTTAAAAGGGTTTCATTAAGAAATGAATAAAGTCACTCAATAGTCAATACATCTACTGCAACAACGACACTAAATACAAATATTTCAATTATAAAAAAATGGGAAAATTATAAAAAGACTATATAGATTGTCGCACGATTTCAAAGCGGCCTGAACTATTTTAATTTTCAATTTAGTGTTTTGGACCAAATTGCAAACAATAAACCAACACCGTTATAATGTTTTTTATAAAAAAAGGTCCCCGCCTAATTTAATATTGTCTACTAGCTAGTTACGTAACACATCCTCTTTACAAAAGTTATGAAAATAACTTGACGGCGACTAAGAAATTTTTTTGACTGGCTTTAATAAGCTAAATTGTTCATCTAACCACACATGACGGTAGAAACATCCCAATTAATATCCCCATCATCACAAAATAAATCCTCACGGTTAAGGTTGTATTCTGTATCAGAAAAGTATGTTAATTCATGGCTTGAACCTTCAAGATCATCATCCTCACTCGATAAGTCTGGCGTGGATGTACCATAGGCTGTCAAGCTGTATTGAAGCTCCGGTGATAAGGGTGGTGCAGTGGCCGTGGTTTGAGCGAAGGAGGAGTAGAGGGAGTTGTTGACCTGCTCAATGATAATCGGAAATGGTCGATTTTCATCTTGTGTCGAGGGCGAGGGCATGTCTTCCAATTTGTGGATGAGATTGAATTTTCTCGTGGCCGAGGATGGGAATCAATTGATTTGAAATCAATTGTATTTGAAACCCTACATAATTTTTCTATTTTCAAAATAGATAATAATTGTAAACGGTGTTTAGTAACGGCGTTAGTTTATTGTTTGCAATTTAGTTCAAAAACACTAAATTGAAAATTGTAAAAGTCCAGGCGTTAGTTTATTGTTTGCAATTTTATTCAAAAATAGTAAATTGAAAATTGAAATAGCCTAGGCCGCGATTTGAAATCGTCTGACGATCCATGTAGTCTTTTTGTAATTTTCTCTATATAAAAAATTCCTTCCTTGTGAATGGACGAAATATATTTCATATGCATATGCTTCTCAGCCGCCAGGTCTTTCACTTCTGCCGTTAATTTCCAAAACACTTATCAAGATTATCAAAAACTAAATTAACCAAGTCATACCTAAAACTCCCATAATAAAAAAAGTCATACCTAAAACAACGGATCTCCAAATGAAACTCCTACTAATCAAATTGGGCCGGGCCACCGGCCATATTTGAATAGCCTGGCTTCTGAATTAGGCTATGAGGCCGGCCGAATTAAATAAGTTGTAAGGGACAATATTTTGTGGAGGTGGAGGACAGAGACATGGAGGCAACGGAAGGCGGCAGTTAGGTTTGACGGTTGACTTTTTTATATCTCAACTCTCAACTACCAACCCCACACCAAAAAGCAGGACAAACATTTATGGAAGGGACGGAATGAGGTCCCAAGAGCGCAGTTATTTGTTACCACAAATAAAAAAGGTGTGGAGGCCAAGTGAAGTGTCCCAATGGACGAGCTTCCCCTGCGTCCCAAGTGGGCAATATTCAAGTCCTCAACCCTCTAACCTCTAACATTAACTTCCCAATCAAAAATAAAAAAAGGTGTGGTTTTGGTTTGAAATGATGCAGTTGAAGGGTTCAGACATTTATTTTTAGGTATTACTCGTATACAAGAAATATAAAACTACATAGTTTTATACCAAAACAATCCCATTTTTAATTGACTATTTTTAGCTTGGCTATACCGGATCTGAATCTGGAAGGAACACCAAAGCACTATCAATGTATTTTTTTTCTTGAATAAAATCACATTTCAAATTTTCTGTAATGGATGTTTTTATTGAATTTATATTTTTCTCATTTAAAAATGATAGTACAAATATTTTCAAAATATCTCTAAGAGTGTTTCGTAATGAGGTTGGTTAATTATACATATTAGTCCAAAAATAAATAAATTGAAACTGAGATTATGGAAACCTCTTATACTAATTGCAAACGAAGTCGTTTGGGTTTTCTATTCTTGAGACAACGCCATTTTCATTTTTTATTTACAAAAATTAGACGACGTCGTTTGCCTTAACAATATCCTTTTACAAGTGACTACAAATTATGCAAATCCGAAACGTAGTACTAAATGCTAATTTGTTAATTTCTTCTAAAATCTTAAATATCTGCTAAGTGCTAAAATATAAAAAATAAATGATTTTCATTGTTGAGAAATATAAAGGTTGTGCACTCAGTTTATTGTTAAAAAAATTGACGAAAAATTAATTTACTTTTGATTGAAGTAATTGAATTTCTATTAAATTTTCACTTTATCCTCTGTCGAGCAAGAATTGGAGTGTATAATTGGGGATTTTATCCGGTACATTCAAGTCAAAAATAGTCAAACTTATAATGACATTGTTTTAATTGATTCATTATAAAACTATGTCATTTTGTATTTATCATACATAAGAAAAATCTAAAATGAAAATCCTAAATCCGTAAAAGACGCTGATTTAAACAATCAAACAAAAAATGATGTCGCTTTTGGTTTGGTTGGCTTTGGCTTTTAGTTACACAAAACATGAATTTAAATTTTGAAAATAAAAAAGGAAAATGATCCGGTGCAAATGACATATTTTTATAAAAAATACAAACCAATGACAGTCATTGATTTGATCATTTAGGCAAAGAAAATTAAAACTCGTATTAAATCCAATTTATGGGTAATTTTTTGGCGATGAATTATAAAATACTCTTGACAAACTATGTCGTACTTTTGATTTCTCGACGACAAATTATAACCCAATTTTAATAAATTTACATTTTACACCAAAAATATACTTTACACTTATCTTTTCTCAATAAAAAGAACAAACAATCAACTTTCTCAACTTTTCAAAGTCAACGAAAATTAACTTATCTTCTTCCTCTCCATGATTAATATTTTTCAACTCTATCAACAAATTATGATTAATATTTTTCAAAAGAGTACGTTCTGACAAATTAATTTCAGTTTAGACTAGAGCGTGTGTCGACTGTCGTCCACTTCTTACCTCCTTCATCTATGATAACAGCTTTTTTGTTCATCTTCTTTTTAGTTTGAAATTTCCAAAATACGATGTAAAATAGTTGTTTGTTATATTCCTCGTGCACATTTCTTAGAGAATTAGTGGCGTGGACGTGGACCAACAAATAAAGATTTTTATCATGCTGACTACCACGCAAAAGATCATCACGCGATATTTTAATTATAAAAAAAATGAGATTGATATCCTAGATATCGATTTTTTTTATGGATAAAAATTGTACAGAAGTAGGACATCAATTACGCAATGACTCTATTCAGTACATACACTCAAGTTGAAGCACAGACCTACAGCGGCCAACCCATCCTCATCATGACAGCTATCAAAGGTTGCGAGTCCATCCTTAAGAGCATGGACTAGCAACCTTCAACAAGCACTAAAATTCCCTGGCCATAACCGGGGAAATAGGACAATTAAATAGGTTATAACTCAGTCCACAGACGACTGAGAAGTATTAACTCAGTCCGTAAACCGGCTGAGAATAACCTCTTATTGAGCCTAAACTAAACTAACCTAACTAAACTACTACTCGAAAACACAACTAAATAAAAACCAAACAAAAAAGTATAACCTAACATGGACACCCGGCCGAAGCCGACTACACCGAACAACAGACCGGCGGCGGTCAACAACCGGTCAGAGCCACCACCACCTGCATCGCCTTCCACCTCCAGCAGCCACGACTCCACCACGATGAGGAACCTGTTGCCCAATCCGGACCCACCCGCCGCCTCTAGCCACCGCACCACCACCGTCAATACCACCAATAGACCAGCGCCACTCGGGGGAGAGTGTCCACATCCCATCGCTTAAACCCGCCAGGAAACATCCCACCGGCGCCACTCCCTGGACAAACCAAAACGTATATACACCCACCGGAAACCACACCCTCCGCCACCCGATCCAACCCCCAACCGTCAACGCCTGCAACCCCGGCTAGGCCAGCGGACAGCCGTGGTGGGAAGGGACAAGCGAAAGGAGGGGCTTACCGGGGGAAGAAGGGGCTGCGACGCCCCGCTCGCTGCTTCTAGGGTCTTCGACTCGCTTCGGGGATGGTTCGAGAGAAACGATAGAGTTTCTCGGGAGGAGAGAAGCAAGCGTGGTATCCTAGATATCGATCTTGGATTAGCTAGAATTGTCATAAATTAGGATTTCGTTTGGAAGATGGTGATAAAGAATGATAAATAGATATGTATTATGCATGAGACGGTATTACGTGTTCCGGATACTAATCTTTTTCGTGATTGATAGTGTGGCTTGGCATCACGTTTTATTTGGTGGTTCACACAAACAATTCCATACGAGACCAGTATAAAAAAACACAAGAAATTAATAAAATGATAAAAAAACAGACTGCAAAATGAAGAGATAAACTACAATACCTTATGTTGGTAGGTGAAATTACTATATGCAGGTGATTAACCAGCTAATTGTTCGATTAATGGTGGAACTTCTTAGGCGGGATAAATTAGAACGTTAATAAAGGCGATTAGGACAAAAGCTAGCACACAGGAAATGATACCTAGTTCGGCATTAACGAGCCTAAGTCTGGGGGCTTAGCCCAAGCCCGGTGGAAATTAATTCTATATAATCGAGTTTAGAGTACAAGGTCTTATGTTTGCACACTCCCTCTTAAACTGTCGTTATAACACTCCAGTGAATTACGATCTAAGATCCCCTTAGATATGAGATCCCTCTCTTTGTCCATCAAATCTTCTCCCGAAGATTGCAGTCACTCCCGAAGACTTAGCAACAACTAGTTTCAACTCGTGCAACTTTAATTCGTGCAACAGTCAATCTCGAGCAACAGCTTGAACCGATTGACTCATCCATATTGAGCTTGTAGATAATGATCACCTTCTACGGAATGAAGAGCTCAACATCGATTGATCTCTCTCTATAAGTGTGTATGAGTATTTTACTTCTGGAATCGATGTTGGACTTTGAACCCCGACAATGTAATTATAGATAGCTAGGGATCTTACCAACTTTGGTTAGGAGATATTCTTGAACAACCCTCGCGCTTTGAGCCGCCTCAACTAGACAGTTGTTGTAACAATATCTTATACTGTTGACGGAGCCCACCGCACTGTCGTTAAGGTGCGATGTTCTCTGTGCAAAAATAAATTCATATCTCCGATACTCGCGACTTAACTATTTTTGGTAGTCAGTGGTAAGTACGGGTCGAACCCAAGGGAATTAGGTGATAGTTGTTCTTTCTAAAAGGGGGAGTTAAATTAAGTAGTTGGGGGGTTGGTTTTGGGTTTAGTACTGAAAAGTAAAGTGCTTGATGGACGAGTCTTGACAGAAAATAAACAGTTGATATGGTACTGAAAGTAAAGTAACAGTTGATATTACAATTAAAGGAAAGTATTCGGTTTTAGGGGGCCTTGTATCATAGTCTGTTTATCATCGACCTCTAATGATCATACTAAGTGTTCAAAGATGAATCAATGCTATTTCTAGCACATGACTTGCCACATCATTTAGAACACTCGTTCTATTTAGACTAATTCCTCCTTTCGAAGTATCTTAGCCTTATGTGCATCCATTTGATCTTCAGTTACGATCAACCAAATGGTTTTTGAAAGAGGTCGAACTCCTCAGATAAGCTTTGTGATGGACCATAATTGTATGAATCATAAACACAGTTAAACCCACCAAATTAGACTCTTTGTCTATTTAACTTTTGCTTGTTAGTTACGATATTTATCTACAGGGTATTTTGAAGTCTAGAGAGAATACAGGCTAAGGAGGAGTTTTAAAGCTGAAAATGAATTACGAGTCATTTCAGGACACGATCAAATTCCAACTTTCAAGAATCGACTTGGAATCACTCAAATATGCTAGAACAGTCGGCATTTGGACAGGAACGCAATGCAAAGGCACCGAGCCCGGTAAAGGCCAAACAAGGGCAATTTCAGCCGATTTGGGATTTCGACCATGTTCGGGGCAGGATTTGGCTTAACTTCCTTCTTGAGATCATCTTAGAATGACATTTTCATTCAGAATACACTCTCCAAAATCCAAGAAGCTCTGGCCAAAGCTCCGGTCAGATTCCGGTCAACCCGATGGCTTTTTGGAGACAAATATCTCATTCCACTCACACATATCCTCCCCTCCTCCACCACATGGGCGGCTAAGCCATCATCCACTCCTCCTTTGCCACATGGGCGGCGGCTTTTGGGAGGAATGACTCACCTCCGATGGCTTTTGGCTCCTCCACCCATCCCTTGCCATGTGTGAGCTCTCCTCCTCCCTTGTGACAAGTGTATGGCTCTCATCCTTTCACCTTGCCTATAAATAGAGCATTCATCTCCTTGTATCCTCATCCCACAATCCACAATTCCAACATCACAAACACAAGTCACTTATCTCTCTAGATTTTGGGCACTATTGTAAACACTTGTTTTAAATCTAAAATACTCCTGTTGGTTCTTGAGTATTCTAGTAGTTCTTGAGTACTCTTGTCGGTTCTTGAAGTACTCAAGCTTGTCTTTACTTTTCACTGTTCTTGAGTACTCTTGTTGGTTCTTGAAGTACTCACCCCTTTCCTTTACTGTCTTTTACTTTCGAAACCTTTACTTTCATGTCTTTCAAAACTGCAACTTTACTTTCCTTGTCTTTACTTTCAAAACATTTACTATTCCTGCCTTTCAAAACCTTTACTATTTAAGTACTTAGCTATGATGTCCTCTTCCATGGATAATCGTAGCTAAACCCTTCATTCGGTTGAAGGGGTGTACTTGTATCATAAAATGTTTTAGACCTTTTTCTTAATGTCTCTTTGTGTTCAACTTGTTCTAAGTGCCATATATTAGGTCAGAACTTCATTGGTAGAGTGGATACTCGGAAGAGCAAATCTCTACCATGAACTCGTGACCTCCGTGGATAAGTGGAGGCTCGGAAGAGCACAGCTTATCTGTGGAGATCAACCTCTTTCAAAAACCATTTGATTTATCAGGAATGATGGTCAACTGGATGCACATATTAGAACAAGAGTTCTACGTCTTGCAAAAGACTAGACGGTGTGGCAAGTCTTGTGCTAGGAATAGCCTCGATTCACTTTTGAACACTTAGTATGGTCATTAGCGGTCAATGATAAACAGATTATGATACAAGGCCCCCGAAACCGAATGCTTTCCTTAGATTAAAAACACCACCTGCATTTACTTCCTTAGTATAAACTGCCTTATCAACCGCTCACCTCCCGGAAGACTTCCCAATCACGCAACAACCACTGTAAGTCTTCTTCCTTTTATTTTCAGTATTTACTTTTCTGTCATTTACTTTTCCGCACTAAAAACCAAAACCAACAAAAAAACACTTACTTTTCCGCACTAAAACCTCAATCAACCTAAAACACGCTCCCTCCCTGTACAATCCCTCAAAGAACACTTATTCCCCTAATTCCCTTGGGTTCAACCCCTACTTACCACTTGCTACCCAGTAGTGAAGTCACGAGTAGCGGACTTATAAATTTATTCTTGACGTTTGCACACGACGACTGTGCATCCATCACTTTGCCCGTTAAAGCATCCACTTACCCGAGTATGTTCACGAACCCCACGGAAGAGCTTTGCCCGTTAAAGCATCCACTCAACCTTGGAAGTTCTAACCTAATATGTGGCACATAGAACAAGTTTTGAACACATAGAGGCACTAAGAGTAGGGCCTAAAACATTGTATGATACAAGCACACCCCTTCAACCGAATGAAGGGTTTAGCTACGAATATTCATGGAACAGTACATCACAGCTAAGTGCTTTAAAAAGTAAAGGTTTTTGAAAGACAGTAAAGTAAAGTTTTCGACAGTAAAGACAGGAAAGTAAAGTACTTTGAAAGACAGTAAAGTAAAGAAGAGAGTACTTACAAAAACCGTTGAGAGTGCTAAAGATCAAGCTTCGATTCCAAAGTAAAGCGATTATATGATTGTGCTCTCAATCTAGAGAGATAAGTGACTTGTGATATGAGATGATTGTTGTGGGATGTTGGGAATGATTTACAAGGAGAAGGGTTGTGGTATTTATAGGCTAAGGGGAGGAAGATATGTGGAGGAGAAGCAAGCCACTTGTCAAATGAAGGGAGGAGAAGCCAAAAGCCATCAGGGTGAGGTGTCTCTTCCCTTAGCCGCCGGCCACATGGCAAGGGAGGAGAGGAGGAGACTTAGCCGCCGCCCATGTGGCATGAGGGGAGAGGATGAGTGAGTTTGAGATCTTTTCCCAAAAAGCCATCGGGTCCTTTCAGCTCCAGTCTGACTCTGGTTGCCCTTCAGTTGGACTTGTTTTGAGTGATTCCATGTCAGGTTCGTGAAAGTTGTACAGTCGGAAGAATTTGGTCGTGACCTGGAATGACTCGTAATTCATTTTCAGCTTTAAAACTCCTCCTTAGCCTGTTTTCTCTCTAGACTTCAAAATACCCTATAGATAAATATCGGAACTAACAAGCAAAAGTTAAGTAGACAAAGAGTCTAATTTGGTGGGTTTAACTGTGTTTATGATTCATACAATTATGGTCCATCAGATCACCCCACACTTTTAGTTGTTCGTCCCGAACAATGCTATTTAAGGGCGGAACACAATCTAAGTAAAAACTTTTAAATATGAAAGTGAGACTGTGGGACTAGATTTATCCTAATTCATGCATTACTTACTTATTACCAAACTAAACCGTGTAAATACTTAGAAGTAACTTGATACTTGTACCTTCGAGCCGAGATGCAATTTAATTTGGATGTTTCGGGAGATAGCCCTTTTCAGGCTCCTGGACTGCATTCTCGGGACCGACTCGCACTATATGGTTTAACTTGCAGCTTTTTCTGGCACGTGACTTGATTCAGGTTTCACTGAGTTGAGCATTTTGATTTCTTTTTGGCGAGGGACAGCTTCTGTAGTGAATCGGCCTTTGGCCTTTGGCCTTTGATATTGAGTTGGAGTTTCTTCATTTTTGTTCGGTTAAAACCTTCACAATTCTGGCTTTCTGCCTTTGATTAGCTTCTTCGAGCTTTTTGCTTCTTTGTGACTTGCTAATCCATTTTCTCAGCCTTTTTGGGAGGTCCAATCTTCGCCCGCAAGCATATGGAAATACCTCCCCGCTCTTTCTCATCCTCTCCGTTTCGCGCGGGTCAAAATGAGGGTCACTCATTTGTTTTCCCGGCTACTCTGACTAGAGATAGGACGGTTTGATTCCCATCCCGCCTCTTTGCATAAACGCTGCATGGCGGAGATGACTCTGACTCAACTGAAACCAGAAGTGCAGCCTCCACTGACTTCGTAAACCATATAGTGAAATTCAATCCTTCGAGTGCTTGCCAAGCCTCTCTAGGGAAGTTTATGTCAACTCCACATCTTCTGTATATCTCAGCACAAAGGGACAAATGAGAAGTTACATCCTAAGTTTTTAAACAGTTGAATTTTCACAAGGTAAATGCATGAATTATGATCTATCTTTTTCACATTCTTAAGTTCATATTTTCAAAAAGATAATATTAAGGGAAAAGAAAAAGAAAAAACATGTTAACTAACTATGTACGAAAGTGGTTCTCACCCCACACTTTTGAACGAAGGCGTGCCTTTCAGCAAGACTTAGTTCAAAAGTCATGCAAATATATACAAGAGAAGGAAATGACATTAAGGAAAAGGGAAGAACTGAACTCCCTTTTACTGTGTCGTGTCGTGGAACGACTTGCCTCGGAGCTGGATAATCGAGGGAGTTCGGCTGGGGCCTTGAACTCTCAGCGCAGGCCCGGTAATTCTCGAAAGCTGCCTGGCTGATCTGATCTTGCTCCAAAAACCAATTCCTACAAGGAGTCATATCTTCTATACAAAAAATGGGTGAGAGCGACTTACGGTAAAAACTAAATGACAGAAAAGAAAATTACTGAAAGTAAGATAGGTGTCGGGTTACCTCCCGACCAATGCCTTTGTTTAACGTCGTTGGCTTGACGCATGGGGATCACAGGTTTGGATCCCATGGGCAGCTCAGGTTGTATTTTTGTGGAGTGCCTTCTTTCATCTTTGTCTTGTCGTTCCCCGAGTTTTTGTGAGATGATGTGCTTGGGTCCTGTTCCCATTATTCTGGTGGTTTCTCTTTCCAGCATCTCTGAGAAGGCGAGGGACCTTTCACTACTAGCCTCTTGAATCGGGTTTTCTTTTGTTTAGGGCTGCCTTGTCTAGTTGTGGCGCAAAAATGCTCCATCGCGGAGTCGTTCTGCATAGGCCCTTTTCCCATCCTCCTTTTAGTCTCTTCATTGATCACATAGTTTTCTGCAATTTGCCTATTGATCAAAGGGAAAAGTTTGGAGGCTTGTATCTTAAGGCTTGGTTCTGTCTCATCATGTTCGTCTGTGAGGATCCGGTCTCGGATGGTCTCGGCTGCTTGGGTAATGATAGTCGGGTATGACTCGGGCAGCTCGCAAGTGGTATTCTGGACTTCTTCTTTTGCTGGCACGGTCTTTAGTTCCCATGAAGGTTCTTCCTCGTTGCTTCCGGTGCTTTCTGTATCTAATTCTTCTGATGGCTCGGGAGTTTCTTCTGATGGCTCAGGAGTTTCTTCTGATGGCTCGGGAGTATCTTCTTTTTTCGTCTCTGGACCAGCCTCCACTATCTGTATTCCTCTATTAGCTCGGGGCATTGGTCTTCGTTTTGTGGCCACGACCATGTCGTCTATGAGGTTCCATATTTTTATCAGGGATAAGTTCCCTGCCGATCCTCCCACTGCGTTGTTAATCCTTGTCTGTTCATCGGCCCTCATCCCACAAAGAAATCTTTGAAGAAGAAATACCTCCGTGAATCCATGGTGCGGGCAGCGTGAGACGATGGTGTCATAGTACGTGTAGTATTCATCTAAAGTCTCATCCCGGGATTACTGAAGGCAGACGATCTTCTCGCGGGTGTCATGTCGTAAGGATGGAGGGGAGAATTTTTTCAGGAATTGAGCGCGAAGGTCCACGTAATATTTTGCACAACTAGCAGTTGACGTGTAATACCATACCGTCGCATAGCCAGTTAAAGAGAGTCCAAAGCATTTTAATTGAAACTCTTCTAACGTTATATTTTCGGGTTTCATGTGACGACTTATATGGTGGAAATGTTGGCAGTGTATTACTGGGTCTTCTCCGGTGGTACATCCAAAATGAGAAAGATGCTGAGCCATCCATTCATACATGGTGGAAAGTGTGACGAAGAAATGAAAGGGAAGGAAAAGAACAACCAATCTGAAGCTAATTCCCCGGCAACTGCGCCAATTTTGACAGAGCCCACCGCACTGTCGTTAAGGTGCGATGTTCTCTGTGCAAAAATATATTTATATCTCCGATACTCGCGACTTAACTATTTTTGGTAGTCAGTGGTAAGTACGGGTCGAACCCAAGGGAATTAGGTGATAGTTGTTCTTTCTAAAAGGGGGAGTTAAATTAAGCAGTTGGGGGGTTAGTTTTGGGTTTAGTACTAAAAAGTAAAGTGCTTGATGGACGAGTTTGGATAGAAAATAAACAGTTGATATGGTACTGAAAGTAAAGTAACAGTTGATATTACAATTAAAGGAAAGTATTCGGTTTTAGGGGGCCTTGTATCATAGTCTGTTTATCATCGACCTCTAATGATCATACTATGTGTTCAAAGATGAATCAAGGCTATTTCTAGCACATGACTTGCCACATCATTTAGAACACTTGTTCTATTTATACTAATTCCTCCTTTCGAAGTATCTTAGCCTTATGTGCATCCATTTGATCTTCAGTTACGATCAACCAAATGGTTTTTGAAAGAGGTCGAACTCCTCAGATAAGCTTTGCCCGTTAAAGCATCCACTTACCCGAGTATGTTCACGAACCCCACGGAAGAGCTTTGCCCGTTAAAGCATCCACTCAACCTTGGAAGTTCTAACCTAATATGTGGCACATAGAACAAGTTTTGAACACATAGAGGCACTAAGAGTAGGGCCTAAAACATTGTATGATACAAGCACACCCCTTCAACCGAATGAAGGGTTTAGCTACGAATATTCATGGAACAGTACATCATAGCTAAGTGCTTTAAAAGTAAAGGTTTTGAAAGACAGTAAAGTAACGTTTTTGAAAGTAAAGACAGGAAAGTAAAGTACTTTGAAAGACAGTAAAGTAAAGAAGAGAGTACTTACAAAAACCGTTGAGAGTGCTAAAGATCAAGCTTTGATGCCAAAGTAAAGCGATTACATGATTGTGCTCTCAATCTAGAGAGATAAGTGACTTGTGATATGAGATGATTGTTGTGGGATGTTGGGAATGATTTACAAGGAGAAGTGTTGTGGTATTTATAGGCTAAGGGGAGGAAGATATGTGGAGGAGAAGCAAGCCACTTGTCAAATGGAGGGAGGAGAAGCCAAAAGCCATCGGGGTGAGGTGTCTCTTCCCTTAGCCGCCGGCCACATGGCAAGGGAGGAGAGGAGGAGGCTTAGCCGCCGCCCATGTGGCATGAGGGGAGAGGATGAGTGAGTTTGAGATCTTTTCCCAAAAAGCCATCGGGTCCTTTCAGCTCCGGTCTGACTCTGGTTGCCCTTCGGTTGGACTTGTTTTGAGTGATTCCATGTCAGGTTCGTGAAAGTTGTACAGTCGGAATTTGGTCGTGACCTGGAATGACTCGTAATTCATTTTCAGCTTTAAAACTCCTCCTTAGCCTGTATTCTCTCTAGACTTCAAAATACCCTGTAGATAAATATCGGAACTAACAAGCAAAAGTTAAGTAGACAAAGAGTCTAATTTGGTGGGTTTAACTGTGTTTATGATTCATACAATTATGGTCCATCAACTGTTCAGCGTCGTTGTAACAGTGTAGTGATGTACTCATATCTTCTACTGTCAGTGCCGTTGTAAGAGTATTTTATACTGTTCAGCGTCGTTGTATCAATATATTCTACTGTTCAGCGCCGATGTAACAATGTAGCGTCGTTCTACTGTGCAACGTCGTCGTAACAGTGTAATGATGTACCAGTATCTCCTACTGTCAACGTCGTATCTTCTTACTAACTCTATTCATCGTCGTTGTAACAGTATCTTCTACTGCTCATCACCGTTGTAATATTGTATTGATGTACCAGCATCTCCTACTGTCAAAGTCGTATTGATCTCTTGCGAAAAACCAGCGCAACATCTATTTCTAAGATACTTCGAAGATCTCCACCTTTTACATCATGTCTTCAAAGCATTCCGGTTTAGGTAAATTCAGTATACAGCAGTCGTGTTCAACTCCTGAGTTCCACCATGGTCTTGAACAACTCCTTATCTTAATGCTTGAAAAACCTGAAGTCGTTTTGCCAAACTTCATGCCACATAATTTCACATAGAGAGGGCAAAATTTTCATAATAAATTCACTCGATGAAATGTTTAGTGATGATCATGGACGAAACTAGAAATGAGTTATGGTGAGTGATGATACCGAAATAAAAATGAGTTATGATGAGGGATGATAGATAACTTGATAGTTTATTTATTTAATTATTAAATATTCACTTTAGAAAAATGACAAAGATGAGGTATGAACTATCACATATTGACAAATCACGGTCAGAACTATTAAAATTGTCAATTAAGAGCAATTTCAAAATATTTTAATCCCTATAAACTACTTAACTGACGAAGTATAACTCCGTCAATTAACAAAGTTAACAAAACTAATGAATTGAAAAGATCTTCTTAACCTTAATTGTAAAATTTAAGATTAAAATATTTTGTAATAGCCTCAATTTTCATAGTTCATAACATTTATTTATCAATTATTGATAGTTTATACCCAATAATTCATACCCATTTTTATCATTAACCCTTCATTTTTCAAATCGAGTTCATGTCCACACTAAAAGTCAAACTTGAATTTTTTTTTTGTTACCATTAATTTCAACCTCTATACTCCACTATAGTCGCTAATATGGAAAATTCAGAGCAGAATGACGCGTGCCGGTCGTCGTCGCTCCACTAGTCAATAAACCCTACTTCCTTTCCTCCCCTTCTCGTCAAACATCTTATTCTTCATCAACTTGTCCTTCTCTATCATTAACTGCTGCTTTTTCTGTTTACAATTTAAGTTTCCGATATTTTTTTGTCCGCGATCGACGACGAGTTTTGACGAGATCGATGGAGGACAAGTCACTGGATGCGCCGATTGAGGTGCGGGCGATGGAGGCGCTAGGGTTTGGGTTTGATCTTACTAATGATTTCAGGTTGAATTATGCCAAAAGGAGCGGGAGGCTTATGGAGTTGAATGAGGTTAACAAGAGGGATGTTGTCGTTCCCGGAGGAGCGGTTATTAAGGACGTGCCGGGTGATATTAGGTGTGATAAGGGCGATAGGATTCGCTTTCAGTCCGATGTGCTCGAATTTAATCAGGTTTTAATCTATCTTTTTATCCTTGTTGTACTGCTGCTGCTTGTGTGAAATTATGGGTATATTGTGGCTTAAAGAAGTTCGAGTCAACTCAGTCAGATCAAGTATTAAGCTTGGACCACATATCCCAACAACCCTGGTTGACTGATTTGTGGAATTGCTTTACCTACAATGGATAGTGGAGTTTGTTGTAGGATTCAATCCAACATTTTGATGTTTATTTGAAACCGGATTTCTGGTGAACATAAAGAAAATGTTCAATTTCTCTTTCTTTTTTTATATGGACATTGAGGAGGATGTTTTGTCTGGCATTTTCTTTACTACTGTCTGATTTTCAACATTGTGAGACTTTCTATGCTTACGTGCAGATGTCTGAGTTTCTGAATCAAAAAGCTTTGGTGCAAGGGAAAATTCCTTCAGGCTATTTCAATTCGATTTTTGGTTTGAGCAGGACTTGGTTTAATGATGCTGCTGAGACCAAATACATGGCTTTTGATGGTTACTTCATTTCATTATACTATTTGCACCTAACAGCTTCACCCCTTGTTCTTCAAGATAGAGTGAAGAAGGCTGTACCTTCTCATTGGGACCCAGTGGCCTTGTCCCGGTAAATTTTATTTTTGCTTACTTTATACTTTGACAACAGAACGGAAAGTGAAGGAATCGGACTTGATTAAGGATGGTCTCGCTTCTTATTGCGTCAATCTATTCCGCTTTCACTGTTTGTGCTCTCTATGAATGGAACCTATGGTTATTCCTGTTAGATAGTTTCTGTTGGGTTAAATATATTGTATTCTGTGAATCTCAATCTGTTTTGTAAATTTACAACAATATACACCATTTTAATCATGAAATGGAGAAGTGAGTGACCAATAAGGCTGATTTAGCCAAAATATGTCTTCAGAGTCTCTTTGTGAGTGTCTTGAAGAGTCTTTACCATAACCATTTCACTGCCACTGGCATTATGGTTTCCCTCTTAACCAATATTGACATCAAGCAAACATTATATACCAGCGTCCATTGAAACTTTTTATTCATAGATCTATGGATGCTCTGATTGTTTAATATGTATTTTAGACAAATGCTAATCAACTATATTAGGCAGGTTCATCCAGACATATGGAACTCACATAATAGTTGGAATGGCCATCGGTGGTCAGGATGTGATTTGTGTTAGACAGAGACCATCATCGACGATCCCGACGGCTGATCTACGAAGACATTTGGAAGATCTGGGAGATTCTATATTTTCAGATAGAAGTCCTACTTTGTTACAGAGGACATCAGGGGATGACAAACAGAAGGTAAGTCTTACACAGCCACTTTTCTCCGAAATAAGATTTCTATTTGTTTACAATATCTATAAACTCATGCAGGTTCCAGATATATTCAATCGTATACTAGAGTC
Source organism: Rhodiola kirilowii (assembly GCA_033675215.1). Classification (NCBI taxonomy): domain Eukaryota; kingdom Viridiplantae; phylum Streptophyta; class Magnoliopsida; order Saxifragales; family Crassulaceae; genus Rhodiola; species Rhodiola kirilowii. Next base: position 6,767,200 of record CM066194.1, read on the forward strand.
AAATCCGATGCAGCTGAGCACCATCACTGAAACATCAGGCAAGGATGTAAGTCATGCATATATGTACTGGTGCATATATCAATTCCAAACTTCAAGGTTATGACTTGGTTTCTTTTACAGGGTTTGTCTCTTATTTGGTCAAAAAGAGGAGGAAATGCACTTTGCAAAAACCATTCAAAGTGGCTTCAAACAGTGCAGGCCAAACCTGAAGCAATCCTATTTAAGTTTGTTCCAATCACATCTCTTCTTACAGGAGTTCCAGGCAGTGGATACCTTAGTCATGCAATCAATTTATATCTTCGCTGTAAGTCTGCCTCGTCTTTATATCAGTGTCACATTATTTACCTTGTCTGTTCCTTTGTGTGATTGAAGAAGAGTTTAGTTTGGTTCATATTAACCATCTTCGTCATGCAATCAACTCATATCTAAACTGGGAGTCTGGCTCGTGTAAACCATCTTGCCATTTAGTGGCAGTACACAGTAATCCATGTTATGTTCACATGTACGAATCAAGTAGTTGCTATCTATAACACCAAATTTTGACAAATTAACTGTTGAATAGTGGGTTTTTGGTACATGTGGCACGAGCCGCACGACACTTGTTCTTTACTGGTTGTTTATAGAAACATTACCAGCCAAATTGGCCATGATATGGTAATGTTACATTTCTAAATATACTCATTCCTTCCATGCTTTAACTCTTAGGGGACTATTGGATTAAGTATATTATATAAGTGGTCATATAGTTGATTAGCATTTTTCAATATACATAAAAAATTGCGGACATAAACTCTTTAGTCTTGCTATTGCTGGACATATTTTGGGGATGACAGTATGAACTTCTCCTAATTGTCTAGATAAGCCTACACCTGAAGACCTGCAGTACTTCCTGGAGTTCCAAGTTCCCGTCCAGTGGGCACCTTTGTTCAATGAGCTACCTCTCAGGCATCAACGGAAGAAGGCTACATGCCCGTCCCTTCAATTTAGTCTATTTAGTCCCAAAATTCATATAAGCGCAACTCAGGTGAGCACCCATACATTAATTATTCTCTACAAGGTAGTCTATTTTCACATGATCTGCTCACTATACCTCAGAGGAAATATTTCTTTGAAAATCAGGTCTTGTCTTTTTTACATGGATCTTGTGTGAGCTGTCACTGTCAGTCAGCATTAAAAATTTCTGTCTCGCTTTGCTTGCAGCCTTGCATTCATATAATCATATTAGAAGTCTAAGAAAAATTACTTGGTTAGTTAAGGGATTCCTATGATTTGGGGACCTTTACCTTCCACCATGCGGTATAATCCAAAGTGACCTGTCATCTTAATTTGTTGAGACCTTTTTTATTAAAATGATTAATGAGGAAAATAGCCTAGTTGCAACTGTAATATAGCTATGATCTAATGATTTAATTCGAAAAACGGCAACCACAATAATAACCAATGAAGTTTACAAAAGTTTTTGGAATATTTTATTTTTCAAAACTAGTCTGGAATACTAGGAGATGATTTTTTGTAGTATGGCTGCTTGTTATAAAACCAAAAAGGGCATGGTCTGTTGCATCCTTTATTTCTGGCTAGGTGACTATTTTAAGTGATTGCATCCTCATTGTTCAGTTTCTTATTCATGGTGTCAAGTTCCAGCATATTTTCAATTCAGTTAGTTGTACAGTTACATTCATATGATAGTTGTTGCACATGTTGACCCTAACTCAGGATTGTTTTGATTCAGGTATCTACTAGCGAGAAACCAGTCACTGGCTTGCGTCTGTTTTTGGAAGGCAAGAAGTGCAACAGGTTGGCTGTACACGTCCAACATCTTTCAAGCCTGCCAAATGTAATGACCCATTCGCCAATTGGTGGCACAGCCCCTCTGTTATCTCAATGGCGGGGATCTGATGATTTAGACCCTCAGAGTCAGTTCTTTGAACCTGTCAAATGGAAGAAATTTTCCAATATATGTACATCAGTGGTGAAGCATGACCCAAACTGGCTCAGAGGAGATACAAAAGGCGTCTTCATTGTAACAGGTGCCCAGCTTATTTCCAAAGGATCGTGGCCGAAGACTTCTCTTCACCTGCGCCTTCTCTACACCCATCTACCTAACTTCACCATCCGTAAGAACGAATGGGCTGGACCACCTGAAGCTTCACGCAAGTCCAACTTTTTGACAAACCTCAGCACCACGTTTACATTCACTCAAGCAACTAACCGCCCAACTACTGGATCAGAGAAGCAGCAAGCTCCAGCAGCATTAAACTCTGGAGTGTTCCCTGAAGGTCCGCCTGTCCCAGTGAGATCAATGAAAATGTTGAAATATGTAGAGACGGCAGAGGTAGTGAGAGGGCCTCATGACACACCTGGTCACTGGTTGGTCACAGCTGCGAACCTCACTACAGAAGGTGGCAAGATTGGTCTGCATGTAAAATTTGCACTCTTAGACTACAATCAAGACTACTGAATTGAAGCTGGTTTCTGATCGTTGATTTCTGGCTAGACCAGTTGTCATCTTGTGTGTAGTTCTGGTATTGCGTGACACATTCTCATACAGTTGTTTGTCTGTTTGTTCATTTAAACATAAAATGTATATATATATACACGTGTATGCATAAGCGAGAAGTGTTCGTCTTCTTCGGGAACAAGGTCATCGTGATGAAAGATGCCATAAGTTCTCAAAAGGTTCATCATGTGTCATGCACCAGAATGAACAAGGAATATGAGCAGCAGGTGCTATGCGTGTTCCATTAAAAAAAAGAAGAAGTTTACTTCATTAACTATTATGGATAAGTTTAAGCTAGAAACGATATGCTATGTATGTTGAGTTGCGCGTAAGTGTTTACAACACGGAGACGACGTTGTCTCGAGTCTTACGCCGTTTTCTATGCTTGCACTCGGTCTGATTTCCATTCATCTCAAACGAAATGAATAAAAGAAAGAAAGAGACGAACGCAGAACACGGGATATTGAAGCAAGGTTTCTCCGAAGACACTGAATCGGTTAGCTGATTTGGATAGGGAATACAGACTGATCAATGCCTGAATGCAAGAGTGTGATTCGAGACATCAGATGTCGCAATGGCTCGGAAGTAGAAAATGTTGGCTGCGCGCTTGTCAACTTTGAAGTTGCACATGAACAGGCGCATTGTCAAACTGAACAACAATGATATGTTCTATGCAGCCACCAAACACCACTTACGCCTGATAACATTTGACATTCTGTATTCATGTGCATGTGCGGACAAAGCAGTTGGAATCAAGGTTGTCAGAATCGAATTTTTACTTTGACTCGTTTTGACTAGGTGGAATCGAAACGTAAACTCGAATCGTAAAATCGCCGAATTTACCTTATATATTATATATATATTTATAATATCATTTATTATATCTTCAGTATTTATTTTATATTATACTACTAAATTGATGTTAGTTAACTATAATATTTTATAAAACTAATTTGAAGTACTTTTCTTTTAATAATATTGGGGTTATTTGGTCTCGAACTCGCGACACGTGACCTGTGGCTTGATTGTACAAAGCCAGCAAGCTAAAGAGGCAATGATATTGGGTCTGATTGTAATATTTCAAACAGTAAGGGGTTAGCTATAATAATTAAAAATTTTAATTTCACTATTCATCATCTCTCAAACACAAAACCCTAGCTCACGATGCCACCACCCACCAGCGACTGTTCCATCTTCAATTGATGCCATTCGGGCCACGAATTGGCCTAAAAACACAAGACACTACTCAATCGTACATGAATTCACCTTGTTGCCGATGAATTGATCCATTTTGAGGTAATCGGGATGGAATCACAAAAAAATGCCCAAGAGTAAAAACGCACGAGTTTACTCGATTTTAACGATTTTACATGGTTCAAAATCGTATAAACTCGTTTTGGCTTCCGATTTTACACAAAAACGATTCTACCTACGATTTAACACGAAATGTATACTTAGAAACGTAAAATCGTACGATTTTACGATTTAAAACGCGATTTTGACAACCTTGGTTGGAATGTTATGCAACTCGAGAAAACTTCAAAATGATGGCAATCGGAGACTGAGGATTTTTTTTGATAGGGTGTTAATGTTAGGAGTTAGTATTTGTTAGAGCAGGGACTTGAACCCGGGTGCTTTGACACCGAGGGAATGCCCTTCCACTGGGGTCACTCACTTCGCCATGACTGAGGATTGAAATATCATGTTTGAGACTTGTTTTTTTTTTATAAAAGATCGATGACATACAAAGTGTTGAAGGAAAAGATAAACAACGCCAACAAATAGACGACCGACGTGTACTGGAACAGAACATCTAAACAAGCAAAGTAATCCAAACACAGCAAAGCAATCCATTCACTGGTGATGCATATTCACGCTCCAAAAATCAATGCATGCCAAAATGGCCAAACTGGAGCAACGACAATGAAGCACTGGCCAATTTCCACCGAACCACGGAACAAAGTTGCACAAGCGATCTTCATAAACCGGTTTCCTACCACTGGAAGCACGGCACCTGAACCCCAGAAAAGGCCACAACGAGGATTTGAAAGCTATGACAAGTTAACTAGCCGGAAGCAGTGAAAGGCTCCACTTGACCTCACGCCAAGAGAGGTGAGCATACCACCAAACCCAGGAAAGCACCACATGCAGCAAGCGTAGCCAAAGAAAACTAACACTAAATCTAAAATTACAACTAAAACTACAACGAAAACTAAAAATGTTAAAACAATTGAACTGTACTAGAAAACCAAAAACAACGCCGGTATCCACTAACGTCCCAGCCTCCATTTATTCAGCCACACAAAGGCACAACAACGAAAAAGGAACAGGAAATTACAAATATTTTATACAAAAAGACTAAATCACAACCCCTCCAACCCGCCCACCCACCACCCATCGCCGACACGGCTTCCCAAACTCACCTCCACCTCCACCACCCACAAGGTCCAAATTTGATCCAACCAGCCGCATGTGGCTGAAATCGGATTAGATTGGCAGTGAGGTATGAAGGAAGAGGGGAGAGGGAAGAGGCCAGCTTTGCAGTAGAGAGGGAGTAGGTGGGGGAGAAGAAAGGGGCCGAGGAAGGAGGAGGAGAGGGTGGATTGCTGGTGGTGGAGAGAAGGGGTAGATAAAAGAAGAGAGAAGGAGGAGCTTCTCTCTACGGGGTTTGAGACTTGTTAATTAGCTACTGATCTATTTAATACTTTATTGAATGAGTGACTGCAATTTTGATTTGTTTTTTATATAAAAAGTGCTTACAACACATGAAACTCACAGCTAGTTATACTAAAGTTCTTCCTAATGAAGGGTTATAATTATTTTGATCCAAGGGTTACTATTAACCTCTTTAGAATATATTCACTACATTCTTCTCCATATACTTATCCAGAGAATTCTTAAATGGACTTCATTTTGGGCCATTAACATAATTTGGGCTTAATTTCACCTTAATTTTAGTTAAAACTAAAAAGTTTAGCCCAAATAAAACATTAGACATATGTAATGATGGCATAGAATGCAAAAGGCGAACTTATTCAACCAAACTTAAAAAAAACCCATCAAAAAAACTTAAAAAAAGAAAAGCACTTCATTATTCAACCAGTTTTTTTTTATTGATCAACATATTATTCAACCAGTTGATGTGCATGTTACATTGAATAAATGTGTGAGTTGATTAACTATTCTTCTGGGTATGACTTCATATACACTTTTTTTAGTTTTGTTTAAAGTTGGAAACGATATGCTATGTATTGTAATTAATAGATTGATTTATGTAATGATCAATCAGTGTCCATAGAATGCAAATATATTCAACCAAAACTGAAAGAAAAAAAGAAGCACTTTATTAATTAAAGAAAGTCATGACATTACAGACTCTAATAATAATAATAATAATAATAATAATGTTGGGTAACAGAGACAACATGTTGCATGAAAAGAAGAATCATCATCATCCAAATCAAATAAAACGTGTATCTATATGATCATCTGGCTATGAAATCAGAAGCAGCAGCAGGAGGAAGAGGTTCCTCATCCAATAACTGGGTCTCCAAATATGAAACAAAGGCATCGAGTTCCTCTTCCGATCCTGTTATTATTGCTTGATCATCATCACTTGCTAGAATAGCAGCAGCAGCAGCAATGGTCGTATTAGTAGTAGGGCAATTATGGCTGGTGGGCTCCTCGTCACGGCGGCTGTTATCGTCATCAATATCACAATCAGTAAAGTGTATCAAATAATCGTCAACATGCTGCTGGTTGTAAAAGTTTATCTCGTTGAGAAAAATATAATCATCATTGATAATGTCTTCTTGGTCAGCCGAATCCTCTTCTTCTGATCCTGTTCTTGCTTGATCACTTGGTAGATGATCAATAGCATCATTATTATTAGTAATGCTATTATTGATCATGTCGTCAATACGCCTCTTGCCGCCGCACACTGGTACTGGCATGGAAGCCGTCGTGGTCTTCGACTGTTTACCAGAGTAGACAATCCGACAAAATACCTTCTGATCAGTTCGGTTGTTGTTGTTGTTGTTGATTGTAGTTAATTGATGATCAGAACAATCCAAAAGACAATACTCGGTCATGTTCCAATGAGTACTCTTATTTTCCATCATAAAACTCAGCGTGTATTTTTCTCCAACAACTTCACCATCAATCTTTATCTTCTCCCTCTTCGATTGTCCCTTCCACGTTCCACCTCCGGCCCTTCTCTTGATCCTGTTCTGGCTCAAGTACTTCAACGACGTTATCACGTGGAAAACTTTAGTCGTAGGAATATCATTACGGAAGATTTCCCATGGTGGTAGATCGCCGTAAATATCATCAACAAAGCGTATATGCTCCAAGGCCAGAGCCGGCAGTTTAATTCCCTTGGCATTGTATGTTAAGAAACAGCCGATAATCTGATCGTCTTTAGGCTCAAAATAAAAACCTGGACACATGCAGTTGTCGTCATCATCATCATCATCGTAGTGGAATAATACTACTTGATTATTGTAATCGTTGATCGTCATAGCAACATCCATAGAAGCAGTCGAATGGGTCGTGATACGTATATATAGTAGAGAAAAGCTCGATCTGGAAGGAGATTAATTGCAAAGAAAGAAAGTATGAAAAAAAGAAGAAGAAGCTGGTACGAGTACTTATTCAGAAGCCTGTTTAAGCAGCGCTTTCACAGCTTCTGATCAACCGTCGTTATCAGCCGGCTATGACTACTAAGAGAACAGTAATAAGACTGTCGGACTATATGCTGGTTGCAAGGTCTGGGGGTGCAGCTAGCAAGCATAGCTTCTTCATATATATATAATTTGGAGATGTAAAGTCATTTGTCATAACTTTCTATATGTATATTTGAATGTGTAGCGTGTCAACAAAACATCTTTGATTTTAGTCAGATTTTATTTATATTTTTGCTTAATACATGCATGCAGATTGAAATTTGGCTCGTCGTAGGGAAAAATAACCATTTATTAATATTTACCTTTTGGATATACATTTGGATTGGATTGGATAAAGATAAAGCCATGTCATTTTTAGAAATGTAAAGAACTTTATTTTTATGCTTACACGCAGATTTAAATCTGGATATAGTTTTAGATTGGTTAGATAATTAGCCTTGTAAATTTAATTATACGCCCGTCTTATTTATTTATGGTTGGATTTTTTCTTTTCCTCTTTACTTCTTAAGGATTCGCGCTGTCTGCTTCTTCTTCCTAATTCTGAAAATCATCCGATTTATTCGCTAACTGATAAACTGATTTCAAACTTTTTATCAACACACGTTTCCAATTTTTGTCTCCTTCTTCTCTTATCCTCTCCAGGAGTCGCTCCTTTGCTAACACTAAACGGTGCTTAGATTAAGGAAAACGACGACATATTTCATGCCAAAGGTATCCCTGATTTTTCGCTCATAAGCACTTCAAATTATATTTTCTTTGCTATTGATCAATGAATGAGTAACTTCTCACTTCATAAAAAGCTTAAGAATGCGGTTCAGGTAAAAACCACTATTATATATATATATATGAAAACTAAAAAATGGATTTCAATTTTGTCCAATTTTGTCAAAATCTCGGATATAACACGGAGGGGCATTATGGTCATTTCACATATCTTGGATTGATCAAACTTAAAACAACAATATTCAACAACAATGATCAGACTTAACTTGGAATGATCAGACTTAAAACAGTAATATCCAGACTTAAACATCAATGATCAGACTTAAACAACAATGATCAGACTTAACTTGGAATGATCAGACTTAATAATCAGACTTAAAACAGTAATATACAGACTTAAACATCAATGATCAGACTTAAACAACAATGAATAGACTTAACTTGGAATAATCAGACTTAATAATCAGACTTAAAACAACAATATCCAGACTTACACAGCAATTATCAGACTTAAACATCAATGATCAGAGTTAAACAACAATGATCAGACTTAACTTGGAATGATCAGACTTAAACAACAATGATCAGACTTAACTTGGAATGATCAGACTTAATACTCAAACTTAAAACAACAATATCCAGACTTAAACAGCAATTATCAGACTTAACTTGGAATGATCAGACTTAAACAACAATGATTAGACATAATAATCAAACTTAAAATAGCAATAACCAGACTTAAAAACAGTAATGATCAGACTTAAACATCAATGATCAAACTTAAACAATAATGATCAGACTTAACTTAGATTGATCAGACTTAAAACAGCACTGATCAGACTTAAACATCAATGATAAGACTTAAACAACAATTATCAGACTTAACTTGGAATGATTGGTCGAAATATACACGGACTTATGTATTTTTAAATAAGTCCGTTTTAATATTTTTATTTACAAAAAATGCCCCGAATTATGATTGGTCGAAATATACACGTGTCAATATTTTATTGGATTTCTAGTTTTTATTTATACTTGTGGTTTGTATTTGATCCGCTTCCTCTAAGAGTATTATTTATTGTAGGTCATATACTGAAATAAAATTTAAATGCATTTTTTTCAGAAAAATTTCCCAATATACTTCTCAAAATTTGAATTCCATCCCAAATGATTTTCCAATTTACCCACATTTTCTGAAATGCAATTATGTTTAAATTGCTCCTGAGAATATCGTTTTAAACCTCGTGACGTTTTAAATTAAAACAATATTGAGTGCGCGGTTGTTAACAATGCCTTAAATCAAAATAACCCAATTGCAATTTCATGCTTCCCATGTGCCTGAAATCGTTTCATCCATAATCCGTTCCCCAAATCCCCCAACAACTAATTTGAGTTCAACAAAACAAATCCATATTTGGTGGCTATGATAAATCATCACATGCCGTTGACAATGATATTGTTGTTCCATTTATCTACCTTTTGATTTCTTTTTCCTTCCATTATTCCTACAAAATTAAGAAACATTTATGTGCCGCAATCAAAAAGAAAAAAAAACATTTATGTGCCTTTAAACTCCCACTTTGACTCCCATCACAGCTTTACATTACTGTTTTATCATTCGTCTGATATGGTAACTTTCGAGTTCTAGCTGCGTTGTATCATGATTTTGTTTTGTACAAATATAGAGCTGAAGTTACAGAGTCTAATGTCAGGAGACACACGGCTATTAACACTTAGTATAGAATCTGCAGCCCAAGTCACAAAACATAAACATCTCAGGTCTAGGAACCCAAAGCACTGTTGGGCTGCCTTGAAATGCTGTTCTGGTGACCTCCTACAGGTGTCTGCACCGAAGGATTTTGTTCAGTGAGGCTGCGGACGTGTTTGAACAATGTAGACATCTTTCCCAACAATGCATCCTTCAACATCTTGTGGGCCACTGAATTTGCGCTCGAGGAAGAAACCAACAGCCCCTAGGCGCTGTCCAAGCTGCTTCCTGAAAACTGGATCAACAGTCAATGGTTTCTTGCTGTAATCCACTGTTAACTGTGCGACCTCCCCATCCATTGGTCCGGTGCCTGTTACTATCAGCTCTACGCTGAAATTAGCGAATGCAAGTGTCTGTACTGACCCATCAAACTTACCCGAAGATAGACGCCAGGGAGTGCCTCGTGTACCGGAAGCTAGAGTCTCACCTAGACCAGGAGCAATCTCAGCTTCAACGAAATTGTGATTGTTGTCGGTTGGGCTCAGGGTGTGAAGCACAAAGGACAGATCTGGTGAAAGCATTTCCTGGACCAGAATTGCCATTGTGGCATCTTTTTGAGGAACACCAGCAGCTCTACGACTCAGAACAGCTCTACGGGTGTATAACGATGCCCAGACCCTGCTAACAGCTTGTCCAAACACAGTGGGGTTTGAAGGGCTGACATTAGGAATGGATTCATAAAGTCCAGCAGCAGACATTCCGGCCAAATCTTCCACATTGGCACTTGAGCGGACAATTAGACGCACATTACCAGGGAAAAGATTCCCAATTTGTTCTACTATGTTAGCAGATGGCCCTAGAGAAGAAATTAGTTCCTGAAGCTGTTGGCATACTTGGTCGAGTTCTCCACCTTCCAACTTAGCTGTTTCTGTCTGTTCCAAGAGGGAGTTAAACATCTCTAAGGATTTGCTCTGTTTGAGAGCCAACTCCATGGACCCAAAAGGAAGCACCGCCCCACCAGGTACCTTAAATGAAGCTGGAACTCCATGGTTACTGTAAACTGTGACAAGAATACAAGATCAGTATCAAAGTATTGATAATAGGGCTCTTAAAATGATGCATATATGTGAAAAAAAGGGCTCATATACCGTTAACAGGTTCCATAGAAATACCTACGGCAGAACCAGCAGCCAAAGAAGCTAAGCTGCCACAAGCAGCTGCCTTAGCACCGCAAGTTTGTGGAGTAGAATCTGTGAGCAATATGAGTCCGCTGGAAATTTCCTGAATATAAGAGAGAAGAAAAGTATAACCGCCAATAGTAAGCAAAGCTTGAGATGATCATGTTGAACAAATTCCGAGTAACTATTAACTGTCAGTATAAGGTCCTTGTTCCAGAATCCTGTTAATGCTTACTAGTTACTAATATTAGATAATCATGTCAGTAAATTATGTAATGTTACATTATCATTTTTGTGACATTTCACCAAATCATTCGGACAAGAATTCTATAATTTGAGGCATCCAGCAATATAATCTCTTTTCATCAAATCAATCATAAATATCTCTACCACAAAAATAAAGAATACCTGATTAGCAAGGGATAAAAGGGTGAAAATCGCACCTGGATTAAGGAAGATGATTTGGCAACAGACCATGAAGAGTCTTGGGACCCAGAAGAGCTTATTGGGGATGATTCATTGCTTGAATTACTTTTGACAAGTGCATCACTATTACTCGAATCATTAGATGAAGATGGGAGTAATGTTACTCCTGCAGAAGATGCTTCCAACCTGTGGTTGTAAAAAAGAAGAAGTGAAATGACAGGTCGTACCTCAGTGGATGGAATCTTGTTAACATAGAGATGACGTTGTGAGTTTGTTTATTGAAAGCTTAAATTACCGACCTAACATATTTTCCACCCAATCTTTTTAAATCCGCAATTTTGTCATCATCTTCACATGTCACAAAGACAACTTTCTCCTGCATTTTGCATGGATAACTAAGACATGCCGAATTCCAAGATCAGCCAAGACCTTATATATTAGAGGTAATCGTACTCACTTGTCGGGCCCTAACACCTAGGTGTGACAAGTGAGGCAGTTCTTGTAGCAGCACAACACCGGCGATGTTATTCCCAGCAGCTGTCACCTATTGATTGGCAGCCAAATCAATTGGCATACTTCAACGAGTAAATAGTGATGACTCTAAGTGGTGTATTAACAAAAAGCACAAGGTTACAACAAACCTCTTCATCTCCATCAGCCTTGTTGACCATGAGTATCACTGGTCCTTTTATAGATGATGGCAATGACCCAGGGACAATGTTCTCAACCTTTATTGAAATAAAATAATCAAATTGGAGCCAGAAATGATACATTTACCCTAAATACTCATTTCGTTACTTCCGTAATGCGGGTATGAGATGGTACCGTATGTGTAACGTATGAGATCGATTTAGATTTTGAGTAGGTGGGTACTGTATATATAGAGGAATGCATCTTGTGATTTTCATTCAGAATTTGTGATTTTCATTCAGAATTTGACACGTTACCTGCACAAGAGTTCCAGAAGCAGCTCCTGGAACGAGTACATCCCAACCTTGAGAACCAAGTGTACTTCTTACCGCTTTAAGAAGAAGGGTACAGATCTTTGAAACTTGAAAGACAACACTACAAAATCCATAGTGTAGGTACATAAGCCCAAAATTCTAGTAACCCTTGCATGAAACTGCTACAGCTTCTTTGCTTGTTTACAAGAGGAAAAAAGAAAAGTATAATATAGTTTAAATTAATCACCACATTCAAATTATACATACATGCCCCCACATGGGGCATGGTACAGTCTAACATAGTGTGTACCTTTTTCATGCAGTAGGCAGAATAATTCAATTAAAAACAATTTGAGACATCCATTTTGTCTATAAGTAGAAACATGTTCTTTCAATTAACTAAAAACAGGCAAGGTATCACCTGTCAGTAAAATGGCTAACTTCTTGTTCCATCATATTTACCAGCAAATTTCTCTATAATAAAGGCAAAACCGGCAACTGTACAGGACCTACCCAGCACGTATTTCTGCTTCAGTAAACGTCCTCACAGTATTTTCAGGAATTCCAAGAGCATTTCCCAATATCTGCAAAAGAAATAACTATTCTATCAAGTGTTCTATTGCTCATAACAAAGAAAACGTAACTTAGTGATAGTGATAGTGATTAGTGACAGGTATGAAAATAATTATTTCACATGAATCCAAAAAATTAAATACCTATTGCCGCCAGCACTACTTGAATGTTGTGCGGATTTCAATGGCATAATAATCTAAGCTACATCACTATTCATTACCTGAACTTTCTCAGGGAATATCTGTAGAAGGGCTTCTGAGTATTCTTCCGTAAGCCTCCTAGACCTATCTAGAGTAGCTTTCAGCCTTAATGCCCAAATAGTCTTACCATCTTCACTCCCTGTTTCAATTTTATACAAAAATAAAGAAACAATATCAGATCAATGAAGGTAATTTTCTAACATTAAGAAACTTCAAGAGCGAGAAATATTAAATGAAGTAAAAGAAGGCAACACGTCAACACCTTCTTTTTCAGATAGACCTCTTTGTTGCCAGACAACGAGTTCATTAATAATGGCAGTACACTCCTCGGGTTTCCAAGCAGACAAACCAAGCTGGTGTATGCCAATGATCAGTGCACTCAGTGGGTCATTCCAAGCACTTACATTTTTTGCCTCCACATTTTTTGCAAGCCAATGGGCACCTCCATTAGCATCAAGAGCGTTAAGAAACCTACTCAGAATAATATGGTTGCAAATGCATAATTAAATAGTATACATCACATGTCATAATACTCGATTTCAAATGAAGCTAAGTGCTTTCAGGAATCAGGATCAAGAACAGATTAAAACTACTTTTCATTAGTAAAAGCAATTGCTTATTCATCATATCCTTTCTGACCTAAAACATCATCAAGGTGTTTAAAAATGACAAAATCACAGATGAGACGAAGTGAAAGCTAAAGCAACAGCAGGTGATATAATAATGTTCAATTAGTGTGATAATCACCTGCTTAAGAGAACAAAGGAATAATTTTCCAGACCGATTTCACAAAGGCGCCACTGCGAACAATTAGACTTATGAGAAAGTTCTTTTCATTAGTTGATGCTGCTTCCAAATTGTGTACTAAGATATTAGTACCTTTTGACGCATAGCTATTGCAGTATCAGGGGCATCATTGCGAAAACCACTTTCAAGTCCTTTCAAAATTACTGCTCGCATATTTTTTAAAGATTGCATAGTTTCGATCAAAAGAGAAATGCCTTCATTTCCTGAAGAGCTGTTTGTGTCGTCAATTACATCTAAACTCTACAAGTCATCAAAACATCAATGAACATCACATTAAAAATAACACTATCCCTCCTGACTCCCAAAAATATGATGCTAATAATAACAATAGAGAATTTATGCTTATTCTATGAAAAATGGAAATGTACATTGTTATAGAAAAGCACATCAGTTGCAAATGATATTAGTATTCCACGAACTGTTGGAGTAATTTTTTAAACTAAATTCAAAATAGAAAGGCTCCAAAAGTCCCATAATGTTGAATATCGCCCCAGAAACTCCTTCGATCTCTGCTCCTAAATGGTCAACCACCTAGTGGATATCTCATGTAAACTAACAACTTGAACATACTTTCACCGCTAACTCCTAAAACTATGAATGTTAGCTCTCATCAAGTTTTAAAAAACAGAATTTCTCATCAAACCATTGGAGACAATTATGTCGTCATCGTGTACATGTTTTATCTGAACACCATGATAGTAATAGTTAAGATTGTACCTTTTTGCACTCCAGAAATGTTTGAAGAGCAGCTGTCTGTCCTTCATCAAAGGATGGCTGTATTGACTCAAGCTGTTCAGTAAGGCTGGATAAGACAAAATAAACAAATAATCAGTGGCATGTTAGAAAGCTTGTGAAATTTTTTTATATGCATGTTTCAATCCATGTTCCAATACCTTCCTGCATTGAAGAAATCCTTGAGTTCATGATGAAAAATTTTAAATTGCTCAACGAATGCTTCACTAAACTCTCCAGGATTTTTTGTGATTCTCGCAAGCATTGCTTCTGTAGCAACCAGATCTTCCGGACCAGCATTTCGATGAAGCTTGTTCTGTATAGTATGCTTGATTTCTTGCTGAAAATTCAGAGAACAAAAACATGACCTAAAGACTTTACAGACACATTAATATTTTGTAGTACGCGCATTAGCATGAGCATAGTGTCAAACCTTGAAATCATGGGGGATATCGTTCCGATGAGCAATGTCCCTAATTCTGGTCAAGGGAACCGATGCAGTAAACTCAGCTTTGAATGATGGCAGAGATGGATGGATCTTACGAATAACAAGTCGTTCCTGCAAATAATATAAAGTCTCCGCAAGAAGTGGAAGGGAAGTAGTCTGCAGAATGTAAACACATACAAATGGGGAAAAGACTACCTGCAGTGAGGCATTTTTGTTAGATGTAATTTTTTCCAACTCGCGAAATATAACCCTGGCAATCTCCGCATGTCTGTTTGGGCGGTGGTGTCCTCCATCTTCAAAGCAAGGTATTTGACCTGTATTTATCCACTGCATGACATAATATTTGTCAAGTGAAATGCAGGCTCTGATCACCATTCCGTCTGGAGCTATGTGAAGCAAACCTTTAAATAGATTGCAGAATATGTCAAAGCCTCTAAGCGTTCATTAGTCTCCAGACTCCCTTCTATGACATCTCGTACGACTTCAAGCTTTGCATACATGGAAAAGATGTGTAAGTTACTAAATAGTACTCAAAGAAAAATTTGAAACAGGAAGGTACAATGATCTCAGTACACCTTTCTCCACCAATTCCGACCATGTTGATCACCTTCAACTAATTTTAAAGCTACTCCTTCAAGTCCTGACAAATCCCATCTCCTCTGCGTTTCTCTACTTCCATGTTCATTAGACTGCATAAATGATGCATTCCTACCCTGCCATTGCTCAACAAAAGGACTGCCTTTAGCTTCCAAAGGAGTTGCACTGACGACTGATATGGACCCACCATTTTCTTCATGTTCGATGTTTTTATCGTTCTCCTGGGCACTCAATTCAGATAACAACACATCCTCAGATGTTGAATTCCACTTGCATACTATTTCATATCTTCCGCTCTCGGGCAATTTCAAAATTCGGTTTTTCCCTGATTCCCATACGACATTCTTGTCCTTTCCCACAACAATAAACTTAAATTCCACAGTCTCGCCTCCCTTGAACTCCAATTCACAAACCCATCCTTTTTGTGTCCAATGTAATGACACATTCTTCTTCCACGAGCCCAACTCATTTGCTGAGCCAAGCATCACAATATGCTCACCAAACCGCACTTGATGATTGATTCTAAAATGTATCTTCACCTTCCCCTGTCCCACTTTGCCACCCATTTTCTTCTTCCCTTCTTCCCTGTCACACAAAAAGTCTAAATCCTAGCTCTCCATTTGTATTTTGAAAATTTAAGTAGAAAGAAAATGAAATAGAAAACTGTTGTGGAATTGATTTTTCCTTGTAAAAAATTGCAGGAAAACGTTTGTATTTTATGAATTTATTTAGTTTTTTTTATTTTACATAGCGACCAAACATAAAACTTCATTCTCCTCACATTTTCATCCCTCAAGGCCTCAGCCTTTTTTTTTCTCTACAATAATTAAATCCATATCTAGCAATAGCAACTGATCTAAGATCAAGCGAAGAAACCAATACACAAAATGACTGCGAGCTCTCCATCTTTATAGGCCTCAGAAAAATTAAGCAGGAAATAATCGCAGGACAGTAAACAAAACAAACCTCGTCTGGACAGAGGAACCACCAGCGGCCAAAACCCGAGCCAACCGTCTAGAAACTGAATGAACAGCGGTGGACTGTTCGATGAAGCTAAGCTGCCGATCAAGCGCGGAGCGGAATGGATAGACGTTGGAGTTGGATTTAGGAGGGAGGAATTTAGGTAGCTTGAAGTGGTGAGTCTGTGAATGAGATGTGGCGGTGGAAGCGGAGCAACCAGCGAAATGAATTACTCGCAGAGAACAACAGTCCATTGCTCGATCGACGGGATTTTTTTGGCAGCAGTAGCGGATGAGTTGAGTGATTGAGTGAAATCAATGGCCATAGTGATGATGATGATGAAACGGGTTGCATACGTTTCGGGTTTGGATCCCGATGACGGATCTCACGAGATTTTTTATTTCTGTTCGGCCAAAAGTGAAGAAGATTTTTTTTTTGATTTTATTCATATTTTCCCTTTCATTTTTGTATTTTGTGTGACTAATCCATCTACATCTTGTCATCTGATTGAAAATTAGTAAAAAAATTTGTTTTATGAAAAAAAATTAGTCAAATCTTATTCAATATTGTAGAAACCAATCAATGAGTAAAATCAGGTACAAAATATATTCTGAATATATAATTTATAAATAAATATTACTACACATGATCTAAACGAGCATTTTTTGTTGTTGATGGATTCGTTACAAGTCGGTAAAGAATCAGTACAAATCATCATAAATTGAATATGTGACCTAATGTACTGTACAAGAACACATCATCTATCACGATACCACTATAATTTTCACAATTTCATATGTGATATTTTTTGTAAACAATTTACGCACCGAGAAGCACTCAAATGAGAATTACTTTATATTTCGAAAACTTGAGAACCAATTTACACAATTAAAATACATTTTTAAATATTATGGCGTTGATACATGTGTCATGTGCACAGTGGCGGTTCCAAGGGGGCCTGGGTCCCAGGACTCCTCTTGATTTTTAAAGAAAAAAAAACCCTCCGTTTCGACAAATTTTGATCAACCAACCATTTTTAGTCGTAGTTATCACTAGCTTAACTTTTGAATTTTTGTTGATGTAAATACGAAAGTTGTAGAACATTCAATAAGCTTTCCGACCATATATAGGTCATCTTCAACGGATGAGGCCTTTGTGAGCTATAGAAGTCTGACCGATCATTAGCAACTTCAAACATATAGTCTATTTCGACTTAGTTTTGAGCCATCTTAACGTTAGATATGAGTTTAGGTGTAAGCATAGAACTTGTAGTCCTTGTCGTTAGCTTTATATTCTGGGTGATCGATTTCCCAAATGGTGCTCCGGTCGCTCGTTATAGGGTTGCAAAGGTTACATGTGGTTACTTGTTCGGCGTCCTTAGTTTGATATGTTTTTGGCTGCTTTAAAGTTCGATTTAGATCTTAATATCAACTAAAGAGTCGTAGCATGTTAAATTATCTTCCCAACGACATATGACTCGATCTTGTAGGGTCATCGATGTGAGTTGTATGACCTCTCAAAGTTAGGTCGTCAATGAACTATATATGAGTTTGACTTCGTATTTTACTTGAAAAACAGCTTATATCGTCAAACTTAAAGAATATATATATATGTGCAATAATTTTTTTTGACAAATCCGAGCAATATCTATATTCTTCGATGAAAAAAATTTAGGACCCTCCTACAAAGCTCTGGATCCGCCACTACATGTATATATTCAAAATTATATTTAACAAAATGTAAAAATCACCCATTAACAAATTATCAACAAATAGACCAATTAAAGTTAGTCCGTGGGTTCCAAATATAAGCCCACTTACTAAAACTTTATCAAGTTTTAATGATTTTACCTTATCAAAAAAAAGTTTTAATGATTTTACCAAATATTTTTACTTTATCAAGTTTTAATGATTTTACCAAATATAGAGGATTTGATATTCTAAAAGGACTTTCAGACTATAATAATAAAATATATACTACAAAAGGATTAGGATATACACACCACAAAGTCAATGTCAGGTTCAAAGTTAATTTTTGTTACAAAATACAAAATTCGTCAAAATTATTATATATCGTTAGTTTATTTTATAGTTCGTCAATATTATTTTATAGTTTATTACTTTTCGAGCCGAATATTAAAAAGACGACATAGTTCGTCAATTTCATTTTATAGTTCGTCACCAAGAAAATACACCAAAAATCAATATTTACTCTCATCCATTCAAATCACAAGATCAATGGCTAGAATCAGTTTCTATTTTGTATCAAATAATCAACTTTGTACCTGATCATTTTCCACGCCACACATATCTTGTTTATAAATAATAATGTATCTACGAGGAGCGTTCAGAATTTCTTTTTATTTCAAAATTTTAAAAGTACATCCACAAATCATTATGGTATTGATAAGTTTATCATGTGCATATTCAAATTTGCATTTAACAAAATGTCAAAATCACCAATTAACAACTTATCAACAAATAAGACAAATTAAAGTTATTAGTCCATGTGTTCCAAATATAAGCCCACTTACTAATTATACGATTTTGGAAAAAGATCAGGTACAAAGTTAATTTTTTGATAAAAAAATACAAACAAATCTTAACCCTTGATCTTGTGATTTGGATGGATAAGATCAAATCCTGATTTTTTGTGCATTTTCTCGGTGACGAATTATATGGAAAAGTGACGAACTATAGGTCGATTTTGAAGAACTTTGTCGTTTGTACCTGATCTTAACCATTAGTTGAATACTTAAATTTTATTAAGTTTTTAATGATTTGACGAAATATAGAGGATTTACTATTCTAAGAGGACTTTCAGATTATACTAATAATATTAAAAGAGGAATCAGGCACCACATTTTCAAAGCCGCACATATCTTGTTTATATAATGACGTATCAACGAGGCGTGTCAAATGAGAATTCCTTTATATTTTGAAAACTTGAGAATAAATCTGCACCTTTAAAAGTGCATCCTCAATCCATTATGGTATTAATATGTGTATCATGTGCATATTCAAAGTTGCATTTAACGAAATGTCAAAATCATCAATTAACAACTTATCAACAAATAGACAAATTAAAGTTAGTCCGTGGGTTCCAAATATAAGCCCACTTACTAATTATATGGCTTAATTGAATACTTTAATTTCATTAAGTTTTGGTTACGATCGGGTACAAAGTTAATTTTTGGTACAAACGATAAAGTTCGTTAAAATCGATCTATAGTTCGTCGCCGAAAAATAAAAAAGACGACATAGTTCGTCACTTTTCCATATAATTCGTCATCAAAAAAATATACCAAAAATCAGAATTTAATCTGATCAATCCAAATCACAGATCAAAGACTATGATTTATTTGTATTTTTTCCAAAAAATCATCTTTATACCTAAAATTTTTCCTTAAATTTTAATGATTTTACCAACTATAGGGGATTTCGATTTACTATTCTAACAGGAGTTTAAGATTATAATAATATTATTAAAAGAGGATTTTTTTTAATACTCCCAAGTCCAACTACCACCAAACATTACAATATATATAATAACACATTTCACAGCGACCAAAATCACCAGTAAGCTCTTCCCGAATCCAAGCGAAATGGCGGCACCAACAGTGAGAAGGATGAAGCTTGGCTCGCAGGGTCTGGAGGTTTCCGCACAGGGATTAGGATGTATGGGAATGTCTGCCTTCTACGGTCCAGCTAAGCCTGATGCTGATATGATTGCTCTCATCCACCACGCTGTCCATTCCGGCATCACTTTTCTTGATACCTCCGATGTGTACGGTCCTCACACCAACGAGATTCTTCTCGGAAAGGTATTTCGTACCCATTGCATGTGTTATATTTTTTCAGTCACGAAAAGAAGTCATGGAATGTGATTAACAAAAGGTTGAGATCCCATTAGAAGTAATAAATTTGGTGAGAAATGAGAAGTAATTACAACAATTCAATTTTTGATCCAACAACCCTTATTTTTCAGATTTTTAAATCTTAATATCTATATTATATGTTCGTAAATCGTAATGACATTATTTTAAATTTGTATCCATGTAATTACCGGTGTTACGAATTTTGTTCTTTCACGAATTATGATATTTAAGTTTTACTATTTTTACATTACGAATTTTGTCTTTAAGTCTACGAATTTTGATTCTTTTTTTTTTACATTACGAATTTTGTTCTTTAAGCTGCGAATTTTGATTACTTCTATTTCTCACCAAATTTATTACTTCTCATATGATCTTTTCTCATAATCAGAATGATCAGATGATCAATGGGAAATTTGGTCACACGAATAAAAAAAATTGGGTCATGATAAAGTGACTAATACATACACAACACGTGACATGTGCCAGAACGATATATAATTACATGTTCTTCTTTAATTTAATATCTTAAAAATAACCAAGTAAACTTTTAAAAATATAAATCAGAATTTTGTAACATTTTAGATAGATAAATAGATGAGTAAAGATCAGGTACAAAGTATATTTTTGGTGCAAAATGCAAAGTTCGTTAAAATTGGGTTATAATTCGTCGCCGAGAAACTAAAAATACGGCATAGTTCGTCAGGAATATTTTATAGTTCGTCACCGACAAATTAACTAGAAATTAACTATATGACGAGACTTAATCACATCCGTTTGAATGGCCAAATCAAAGATTGTCATATGTTTGTATTTTTTACAAAAATATGTCATTTGCACTGGATCTTTTTTCATAAATAGATATCCATATTAATGTATTTTCATACCCTTATCAAAAAATTTTTTTATGGTAAATGTATGTGAAAATGTAAATGATGGTAAATTTATGAGAGAGGACGATGATAACTTTTTCTAAATCATGAATGGGATGCATCTGATTGGATTAATCATGACTAAAGATTAAAGTTAATATAATGAGAGAAAAATTAATGAGAGAGGTGAATAAGTGAATTGCCATTTATTTTTTTGTCATGGGATTTGATGCTCAGATGGATATGATATGAACTTATAGTTTTGCTTTTGTTTGTTAACGAATGTTTTGTTTTTATTATTAATATTTTAATTGAGGATTCAGGCTTTGGAGGGAGGAGTGAGGGACAAAGTGGAATTGGGTACTAAATTTGGAGTTACTGTTGTTGATGGTAAGACTGAGGTTCGTGGTGATCCTACGTATGTGAGGGCAGCATGTGAGGCTAGTTTGAAGAGGCTTGATACTGATTGCATTGATTTGTATTATCAGCACAGAATCGACACTCGCCTGCCCATCGAAGTCACGGTTTGTATGCTCCTTTTTCAGACTTAGGTTGCTTTGTTTGTTTCTCGAGATACTTGGTAACACAAATTTGCCTCCACGTTTCATGATTCACAAGTTATCTCAAATTCAGAGTTGCTACTCATCCTCTAATTTCTTTCTTTCTTTCTTTATCCATTTTTTTTGGCTGTATTTTGATAACCTGTTTTTTTTTTCTTCAATTTGTTAGATTGGAGAGCTCAAGAAATTGGTTGAAGAAGGAAAAATAAAATATATAGGTTTATCCGAGGCCTCAGCTTCAACGATACGAAGAGCTCATGCTGTTCATCCTATTACGGCTGTGCAGTTGGAATGGTCATTGTGGGCAAGAGACGTCGAGGAAGAAATAGTTCCCACTTGCAGGTAAAGAAAACTATATATTTTTCGTCTTAAATTGCTCCTTGTGGATATCATCTGCAATCTTAAAATTCATCCTTCATCTTTTTCAGGGAACTTGGAATAGGAATTGTAGCTTACAGTCCTCTTGGTCGCGGTTTCTTTGCATTAGGCACCAAAGTTGTGGAAAGTCTTACGGAGGATGACTTCCGCAAGGTATTTCTAGCTTGGAATCCTGTTAAGTGGTATCAGTAAATTACCATTTAGCGAACATATTTCATTGTGATATTGCTAAGAGGTCATTCACTTAATTTCAATTATATAGTTTCTAAGTTCGCGTCGATGACTCTGAAAGGAAAGTCTTTATATCCAAATCAATACAAGCTTAAGTGTGCGCTTATTTTTGCAGTCATTGTCAAGGTTCCAACCTGAGAATCTCAAGCACAATCAGACGATATTCGAACGTGTTAGTAAAATAGCAGTCCAAAAAGGATGCACTCCTTCACAACTAGCATTAGCCTGGGTGCATCACCAGGGACCAGATGTGTGTCCCATTCCAGGAACTACCAACACCAAGAACCTCGAATCTAACATTGGTGCATTATCTTTGAGTCTAACTGCAGAAGAAATGGCAGAACTCGAAGCCCTTGCGATAACAGATAATGTTAAAGGTGTCAGGTATTCCTCTGTCAAGGCTACTTGGAAGAACTCGGATACCCCGCCACTCTCGTCTTGGAGAGCATGAAAGTTCTTTTTGCATCCTCCAACAAACTCGTCTTTCCCTTTCTTTCATTTGGACTTTGAATAAAGAGTATTTTGCACCTGCTTGTATTTTTGATCTGTGTTGTATTTGCTGCTTAAATCTCAACATATGGTTTCTCCAGCAATCTAAATCTAATGGTTTCTCAACATATGAAAACTCAAAGTTAAACTATGAGCTTCAAAAGCAGTTTAGAAGTGAAAATTTGCACTAGTTGTGCCTTGCTTATGATCTGTAACGCCCCGAATTTCGAATTGACTATGTTGGAGCATAAAGTGCTATATAGGCAAAACACAAATCTGTACAAGAAGTACTCGAATTGGTCTGTGCTAGCATCTGTGCAAGGTGTATCTTTCAGTTCCGAAAAATTAGGACAGTTGCTGAATTTTAGGAAAGAAAGATATCAACTGGATATTCTCGTCCGCCACATCACCAAACCGACTCAGATGAGATAAACATATGCAGATTTCAACAGAATTATTTCCTATCTTATCTAGGGTTTAAAAAATCAGATCTAGGGTTTTCTTATCACCTAGATCTCCACGGCCAGCTATAAATAGAAGAGCAGAAATTAGTTTCTTC
Source organism: Rhodiola kirilowii (assembly GCA_033675215.1). NCBI lineage: Eukaryota > Viridiplantae > Streptophyta > Magnoliopsida > Saxifragales > Crassulaceae > Rhodiola > Rhodiola kirilowii. The sequence continues at coordinate 6,790,641 of CM066194.1, forward strand.
TACAAGCAACACTTGAGAGAGACGCAGTGTGGAGAGCATTCAATCCGTACGCTGAAATCATAAACCTTGGAGCTTCTGGTCGTCAAGCTCTCACTGAAGGATTGAAGCTGCAAGTCGGTAAACACTTGCTCTGTTTGTTTCTTGAACTCACATACTTGTTGCTGCGCATTATCACGCCCAGAGTTCAAGAAGGTGTTGTCGCTGCTTAGTACCACACTGGTCTAGCAGATTGACTGTCACAGACGACGACCAACCACAATCTGAATCTACGAGTTGGATTCAACTACATCAGTCTCGGGAGGATGTCTGATCGTACAGACGGGAGTCTCTGGATCTAAGGGGAGCTTAGATCACGCAATTTACTTGTAAGGTAGTATAGGGGATCAGTAGTTTGGAAGGCTGTTCGAACGTCAATCTGTAATATACACCGTGATAGTGAATTGTTCCTTGGACTTGGGAGAAGTCCCCCAGACGTAGGCTACATTGAGCCGAACTGGGTCACCAAGTGTTCTGTGTCCTTTACTTTCATTTACTTTAGTCTGTGCAACCTACTGTACCACAGTGTGTCCAACATCGTGCTGGTACAGTTGAGCTCATCTCATGCGTAGCAATTTCAATTGGTATCAGAGCAGGTTCTCAACATACGGAGTTGGATCTTGGGAAGCTAGCTACTGTTTTTAGATGAGCATCAAGGAAAGACAAAGCACTACTCGCCCGGTGCTGTTAGAAGGACCTAATTATGGCTACTGGAAAGCCAGGATGAAGGCGTTCATAAAAAATGTGGATGAAAAAGCATGGAGATATGTGCTAACTGGATGGACCCCTCCCTTGCTGGCGACTGGTGATGGTAAGATTGTTCCCAAACCAGAAACAGAATGGTCTGAACTGGAAGAGCGTCTCGCTATGGGGAATGCCAAAGCTCTAAATGCCATCTTCTCAGCTGTTGATGAGTCAATTTTCAAACTCATCCTGAACTGTGAAAGTGCTAAGGAGGCATGGGATACCTTGTCCACTCACTTTGAAGGAACTGACAAGGTGAAACAGTCCAGAATTCAGATGTTGACATCCAGATTTGAGGAGCTAAAGATGCATGAGGATGAATCCATCAAGGACTTTAACGCCAGAGTCTGTGATATTGTGAATGAGGCATCTACCCTTGGTGAAGCTCTACCCGAAGAGAAGGTTGTGCAAAAGATTCTGAGGTCTTTGCCTAAACGATTTGCCATGAAGGTGACTGCTATAGAAGAGGCAAACAATACAAAGACCATGAGCTGGAAAGAGTTGATTGGCAACCTATGCACTTATGAACTGCAACATCTGACTGTACCAGAACCCAAGGTTAAATCTGTAGGTTTCAAGGCTGAGACTGTGGTAGACGATGAATCCACTGATGGAGTGAGTGAGGAACTAGCGTTACTCACGAAGAACTTCAATAAACTGTTGAAGAAGATCAACCATAGAGGTGCTAGCCAGAACAGCCTGAATCAGTCTAAAAATTCAGATGCCAGGAGAGTGGATTTCCAGCCGCGGGAGAGACAGTCTGACCAGAAGGAGAATGGGAATAGTGGACGGACCAAAGGAATAAAGTGCAGGGAATGCGGAGGTTACGGCCACATACAAGCAGAGTGTGCTAACACCCTGAAGAAGAAGAATGGCAAGTCCCTGAATATCAGCTGGAGTGATGACGAGACCGAAGAGAGCACAGAGGAGGAAGAGACAAGCAACTTTGTTGCACTGACAAGCATGATAGACTGTGTCACGGACTGTGCCAGCACTGATCACAAAGATGGTTCCAATATTGAAGAGAGCGAAGCCGAAGAAAGTGATGGAGAAGAAATCACTGATGAGTGCATCGCTGAGAAATATGCACTATTGTTCTCAAAGTGGACTGAGCTGGTAGACATTAACAGGAGACTAAATGCAGGTGTTATCTCTTTGAAGCTGGAAAAGCAGGAGCTGAAATCCAAAGCCGACACCCTTGCACAGGAGAAAGAAAATCTGGAGAAAGAAGTAGAAAATCTGAAACAAAAGGCTGAAGGAGACAAACAAGAATCGAAGAAGCTCTTGAAGGAGATGGCTTCAATCAAGAAGGTCCTGAACAGCCTGAACACAGGGTCCAGAAATCTGAACCAGCTCTTGTCTATGCAGAAGAGAATGAAAGATACTACATGGCTTGGATTCACTGGGAAGAAGAAAAGTGGTGATACGAAGTTTGTGAAGGCCAGTGGCACAGTTCCTAAAGACAACAAGCACAAGACAACTGATGAGTCTGTCTATGCCAGAGAAGGTGACAGTTGGTATCGTGTCCCAAGAGCTGAAGAATGGCAACGTGCTAGGGTGTGTTACTACTGCAACATACCTGGACACATCAAACATCATTGTTATCGTTATAGACGTGACAACCAGTATGAAGAACCAACAAGGAGACGAGGCAGAATGGTGTGGAGATCAAGGAATGATCAAAGCTGCTATGTCTCGTACAGTTCAACTGACAAGGAAGATGAAGAGAGCTGGTTCTTTGATAGCGGCTGCTCAAGACACATGACTGGAGTTCGAGAATACCTAACCAATCTGAGACAGATCAACGGCCACCATGTGACATTTGGTGACGGAAAAAGAGCAAGAGTTCTAGCCAAGGGAACACTGAATGTGCCAGGCATGCCACGCCTTGATGATGTTTACTGGGTTGACGGGTTAAAAGCTAACCTGATTAGTATCAGTCAACTGTGCGATAACAGTAATCAAGTACAGTTCTCAAGAAACTCTTGCCATGTTTACAACAAACACGGAATTTGCGTAATGGAAGGAGACCGTGCAAGCAACAACTGCTACTTACTAAGCCGTGCTGCAGCTCCAGGAGCAGTTACTTGTATGCTGAGTAGGTGCGATGAAATACATCTTTGGCATCAACGCCTGGGACACATCAACTTCAGATCTCTGAAATTTCTCTCCAATGAGAAGTTGATTGAAGGTATTCCTGTTATCAGAGGTGATATGCAAATTATTTGTGGTGACTGTCAAGCAGGAAAGCAGACTCGAGCAGTACACAAAAATGTGGATAAAGTTTACACAAAGCGTGCGCTGGAGCTATTGCATATGGACCTGATGGGACCTATGCAGGTGGACAGTCTCGGTCGAAAGAGGTACGCATTCGTATGTATAGATGACTATACCAGATACTCTTGGATCATGTTCCTGCGTGAGAAATCTGAGACTGTGCAAGCTTTTATACAACTTGCTACACTACTGATCAATGAGAGGAGAGATCGTGGAGAAAATCTTTTGTCCATTCGAAGTGATCATGGGAGGGAATTTGAGAATGAGAAGTTTGCCCGGTTCTGTGATGAGCAAGGTATTGTACATCAATTCTCATCTCCCATCACACCGCAACAAAATGGAGTAGTTGAGCGGAGAAATCGAACTGTGCAAGAAATGGCAAGAGTCATGCTACATGCAAAGAACGTCCCTCTGCACTTATGGGCCGAAGCTATGTCAACCGCTACCTACGTCCTGGACAGAGTTCTGATTAGACCAGGGATGGACAAAACCAGTTATGAGCTCTGGAAAGGAAGAAAGCCCACAATCAAGCACTTCCACGTGTTTGGTAGCACTTGTTATGTGCTGACGGATAGGGAGAAAAGGCAGAAGATGGACAGGAGGTGTGATGAAGGACTGTTCCTGGGTTATTCTCCAAACAGCAGAGCCTATCGTGTCTACAATAAGAGAACTAGAGCAGTGATTGAGTCAATTTATGTGGTGATCGATGATGTCACGGATTCACCTCTGAGGAAGGAACCAGATGATGATATGGAGACTCAGTATACTCATCCTAAGCCTATACAAGGGTCTTGCAAATTCCGAAATTGTGCCTGAAACGGTGCCAAATTCAGCCGAGAAACATGATGATGCAAATATGCAAGATTCTGAAGATACTTTCCATCAGCCTGTACAAGAGTATGTACCAGATGCGAATTCTGAAGTTGTGCCTGAGACTGTGTTAGACTCGGCTCGGGAGAATAATGACGTACACATGCAAGATGCTGATGAAAGTGAGGTGAATCAAACTCAATCAAGAAGTGGTGACTCAAGCATACAACCATCAAGCAGAATCCAGAAGAATCATCCTCTCACAAGTATCATTGGGAACCTTCAAGACAAGATCAAGACTAGAGGTAAATCTCATGTTAATTACAGAGAGATGATTAATCATAGCTGCTATTTGTCGAAGGTGGAGCCAAAGAATGTAAAGGAGGCCTTGAAAGATGATCATTGGATCTCTGCCATGCAAGAAGAGTTGGGAGAATTCACCCACAACGATGTATGGGATCTAGTTCCTCGCCCAATTGGAGTAAATATCATTGGCACAAAGTGGATATTTAAGAACAAAACAGATGAAAGTGGCAACATTACGAGAAATAAAGCCAGGCTGGTTGCTCAAGGATACACTCAGATAGAGGGTATTGATTTTGACGAGACCTTTGCCCCCGTTGCACGCCTGGAAGCTATTCGACTTCTCCTCGCAGTCGCTTGTTACTTGAAGTTCAAACTGTTCCAGATGGACGTAAAGAGTGCCTTCTTGAACGGTCTACTATTTGAAGAAGTGTACGTGGCTCAGCCTAAAGGTTTTGAAGACCCACACTTCCCGGATCATGTCTTCAAACTAAAGAAGGCTTTATATGTACTCAAGCAGGCCCCTAGAGCTTGGTATGAAAGATTAACGCAGTATCTCATGAGCATGGGATACACTCGAGGAGGAACAGACAAGACGATGTTCGTGAAAAAGGATAATCAACGCTCAAATCTACGTCGATGACATCGTGTTTGGTTCTAATTCACAGAAAATGGTGGATGAGTTCATGGCGCAGATGCAAAGCGAGTTTCAAATGAGCATGGTGGGTGAATTGAACTACTTCTTGGGGCTGCAGGTCGTACAGTCGAAGGAAGGGATTTTCTTGACTCAGGCCAAGTATGCGATAAATCTAGTTAAGAAGTTTGGACTGGACAAAGCTACCCACAAGAGAACTCCAGCTGCTACACATGTGAAGATCACCAAGGATGATGCAGGAGCTTCAGTAGACCAGACCTTGTACAGAAGCATGATTGGCAGCTTGTTATACCTGACTGCGAGCAGACCAGATATTAGTCAAGCGGTGGGAGTCTGTGCCAGGTATCAGGCAGATCCGAAGGAAAGTCACTTGTTACAGGTGAAGAGGATCATCAAATATGTAAGTGGTACTGCTGATTATGGTCTGTGGTACACTAGAGATACAAGTGGTTGTATTGTTGGATACTCTGATGCAGACTGGGCTGGTAACATCGAGGACAGAAAGAGTACTTCTGGTGGATGCTTCTTCGTGGGCAATAACCTTGTATCCTGGTTTAGCAAGAAGCAGAACAGTATTTCACTATCGTCTACTGAAGCGGAGTATATGGCTGTGGGGAGCTGTTGTGCTCAAATGCTTTGGATGAAGCAGATGCTCAAGGAAATGGGACTGGAGCAGAATACCATGACGTTATACTGTGACAACATGAGTACAATCAGCATCTCTAAGGATCCAGTACAGCATTCGCGGACAAAGCACATTGACATCAGACATCACTTCATTAGAGAGCTAGTTGAAGATAAACTCATCAGTCTGTTCCACATGCCAACAGAGAAACAACTAGCGGATATTCTGACAAAGTCATTGAACGCTGAGAGGTTTGAGACACTAAGGTCTGCACTTGGCCTTTGTGTTATGAAGAACTAGAAGGCCTTGACATCAGGGGCAGTCAGCTGAGCAGAACTATTATAAGTGTTGCTGACGTGCCATGTAGTAAGGAGGAGCTGTTTTTTAATCAAACTGTGTAAGCTCCTGGATCAGTTAGCCGGAGCAGTATTCTTTATCTTCAGTGCTGATGTAGAATGGCTTGAAGAGGGTATTGTCGTAGAGATGAACATGAAGAGGAGTAGTCCCTTGCCACTGTTGAGTCAAAAAGAGGGAGAACTCTGCAATGTGGTGGTTTTATTGTGTGGCGTTCTTGTTGATGGTGTTTTCTGCTGCGAACGATGCTAAGACTGGAATGAATCAGGTCATGCAGAAGAAGTGTTTTGCCTCACATGTCAAGGGGGAGATTGTTGGAGCATAAAGTGCCATATAGGCAAAACACAAATCTGTACAAGAAGTACTCGAATTGGTCTGTGCTAGCATCTGTGCAAGGTGTATCTTTCAGTTCCGAAAAATTAGGACAGTTGCTGAATTTTAGGAAAGAAAGATATCAACTGGATATTCTCGTCCGCCACATCACCAAACCGACTCAGATGAGATAAACATATGCAGATTTCAACAGAATTATTTCCTATCTTATCTAGGGTTTAAAAAATCAGATCTAGGGTTTTCTTATCACCTAGATCTCCACGGCCAGCTATAAATAGAAGAGCAGAAATTAGTTTCTTCTACAAGCAACACTTGAGAGAGACGCAGTGTGGAGAGCATTCAATCCGTACGCTGAAATCATAAACCTTGGAGCTTCTGGTCGTCAAGCTCTCACTGAAGGATTGAAGCTGCAAGTCGGTAAACACTTGCTCTGTTTGTTTCTTGAACTCACATACTTGTTGCTGCGCATTATCACGCCCAGAGTTCAAGAAGGTGTTGTCGCTGCTTAGTACCACACTGGTCTAGCAGATTGACTGTCACAGACGACGACCAACCACAATCTGAATCTACGAGTTGGATTCAACTACATCAGTCTCGGGAGGATGTCTGATCGTACAGACGGGAGTCTCTGGATCTAAGGGGAGCTTAGATCACGCAATTTACTTGTAAGGTAGTATAGGGGATCAGTAGTTTGGAAGGCTGTTCGAACGTCAATCTGTAATATACACCGTGATAGTGAATTGTTCCTTGGACTTGGGAGAAGTCCCCCAGACGTAGGCTACATTGAGCCGAACTGGGTCACCAAGTGTTCTGTGTCCTTTACTTTCATTTACTTTAGTCTGTGCAACCTACTGTACCACAGTGTGTCCAACATCGTGCTGGTACAGTTGAGCTCATCTCACGCGTAGCAATTTCAGACTATTATCCCACTTTGAGTGGGAGTAGTTATTGTGCTAGCTTGATAAGTTAGTCTACTAGCTATCATGTCATCAATCTACCATGATCTTTTGTGATAGACTAGGTTGTGGCGCTCTAAGAGAGGGCGGTGGCATGACGGATAGGCGTATAACGGTTCGAATCGTCTAGTATGTGTTACAAGCCTAATTTGTCCTAACGAGTAATTTTATAAAACAATTCATCAAAGGATCGCTTTTTTTTCGATTGAAAAAGATCGCTTTTTTTTCGATTGAAAAAGATCGCTTTTTTTTCAGTTGATTGTTTATAATTAGGGAGTATGAGATCCAAATCCCTTTTACAAATCCTTCTGTGAAACCATGTACATTTCAAAAGATTAGTCAATTTCCATTTTTGTGGCAAAACTGCAATTATGATTTTTACAATAAGCATCAAACCCGCATTTCTTTATATAAATTATGTATTTGGTTTGATCTAAGTATATTTTTCAGTCTTGATTCAAAACAAAGATTTTAAAATTCATACATTGAACATCAAAACAACATTGGTATTAATTGGTTGAATGAAAATAATTATGTCTCACAAAAAAGATATAAAAATAAGATCGAGTCTATTGAGAATAGACGTATGTGGCCAAGTTAATCCAATAATGATAGATCCATTGAATTGTTACCAATAGAAAAAGGTGCTTGGAGGATAGAAAACAACGGAAATATAATATTTGGAGCAAAAATCAGGTATAAATTGTTAAATTTGTCAAAAGTGGATTATAAGTCGTCGAAAAATCAAAAGTACGATATAATTCGTCTAAAGTGATTTATAATTTGTAACCTAAAAATCATTTATACGATGATATTTAATCTCATCCGTAAAAAAAAACCAAATCAATGACTGTTATTGATTTGTATTTTTTATGTTGCGCACGGAATCATTTTTCTAATATTTGACCCTTAACAAGAGGCAGTCCAAAGTTGCACAGCATTTAAATACATTTTTAAGACATAATTTTCCTCATTCAATCATTCGATACGAATGCGTTTTAAAAATGACCAGTACCAATGAACGTTACAAAAAACTGGTATTGATGTTCACTGTATCAATTTTGAAGTATTTCAAAATATTGATATTTATATCGAATTAAATACATTTAGACCGAAAAATATACTTCCGATGGAACCAAATACAGTATAAAAAACAACACCGCACAGCTCTGAGTCTCGAGTCATTTTATCGCTCTTCAATCACCGACAACCAAAATCTCCAGCAAACTCTTCCGACTCAAAGCGAAATGGCCGCTCCGAGAGTTATAAGGATGAAGCTTGGCTCGCAAGGTCTGGAAGTTTCCGCACAGGGATTGGGATGTATGGGCATGTCTGCCTTCTACGGCCCCGCTAAGCCAGATGCTGATATGATTTCTCTCATCCACCACGCCGTCAATTCCGGCATCACTTTTCTTGATACCTCTGATATGTACGGTCCTCACACCAACGAGATTCTTCTCGGAAAGGTACTTCACATCCACTGTCCGTGTTCGGTGTTCCACTCTTTATCCGCTTTAAGCCCTAACTGATGATTTAAACTTGTAATTTTGATTGTTTTAGTAATATTTTAATTGGTTTGGGGGTCAGGCTTTGAAGGGAGGAGTGAGGGACAAAGTCGAATTGGCTACTAAATTCGGAATCAATATTGCCGATGGTAAGAGAGAGATTCGTGGCGATCCTGAGTATGTGAGGGCAGCATGTGAGGCTAGCTTGAAAAGGCTTGATATTGATTGCATTGATTTGTATTATCAGCACAGGATCGACACCCGCTTGCCCATTGAAGTCACGGTTTGTATTCTCCTTTTCCAGGCTACTCTAGTTTCAGTTTCAACAGTATATTTGTTGCTTGAGATACTTTTTATACAAGTTTGCATCGACATATCATAATTCACAAGCTGTCTCAAATTCCAGTTGCAACTGAGTGTTGTTCTTTCTTTAGTTTTTTCATTTTTATTTATGGCTGGATTTTGTTAGATGGGAGAGCTCAAGAAATTGGTTGAAGAAGGAAAAATCAAATACATAGGTCTATCGGAGGCTTCGGCTTCAACCATCCGAAGAGCTCATGCTGTTCATCCTATTACAGCGGTGCAGCTAGAATGGTCATTGTGGACAAGAGATGTAGAGGAAGAAATAGTTCCTACTTGCAGGTAAGGAATAGTAGATTTGTCGTCTTTGTTCCTTTTAGATCATCTGCAATCTTAGAATTCATCCTTCCTTTTTTGCAGGGAACTTGGAATTGGAATTGTAGCTTACAGTCCTCTTGGTCGTGGATTCTTTTCATCAGGCGCCAAATTTGTGGAAAATCTTACAGAGGGTGACTTCCGCAAGGTATTTCAAGCTTCGATTCTTTTCACTGAACTACTTGATCAAAATTCATTTTACCCCCTCACTATTTGGATATTTGTTTGCTTCTTTATTATTTTTCCATCATAAGTCATATTTAAAAATATAAAAAAAGCTTTCATATGTCAGGCTCTGTATGATCTTTTGACTTTAACCCCAGCTATGTGATCATTTAGCGAACATCCATTATGTGCATATTTCACTGGGATCTTGCTAATAATCTACAGTGAGAGCTGGTCTTTCTGTTCACTGTTCTTAAAGGAAAGCCTTTACATTAGATCAATACAGGCTGATGTGAATTTTTTTTTTTGCAGAACTTGCCAAGGTTCCAACCTGAGAATCTCAAGCAAAACCAGACAATATTCGAACGTGTTAGTGAAATGGCAGATAGAAAAGGATGCACACCATCGCAATTAGCACTAGCCTGGGTGCATCACCAGGGAACGGATGTGTGTCCCATTCCTGGGACTACCAAGATCGAGAACCTCGAATCCAATATTGGCGCATTATCTGTAAGTCTCACTGCAGAAGAAATGGCAGAACTCGAAATACTTGCTTCCGCAGATACTGTTAAAGGTGACAGGTATTCCTCTGGCATGGCTTCTTGGAAGACTTCCGATACCCCATCCCTCTCATCGTGGAAAGCATAAAAAGTTCTTTTTTGGCATCTTCCATTGCGTATGAGGCAGACTCTTTCCTTTTTCTTACATTTGAACTTTGAGTGAAGACTATTTTGCACCTCGTTTTTCGTTTTCGTTTTCGTTATCGGTGTTGTTATATTTGCGGCTTCAATTTACTCCCTCCTGCGAATGACTGAAGACTGGCATCATGTTGTCATTCTACAATGTTATGCGTGCTTTGGAGAACCATGTTGTAAAAGTATTTGCATTCTAGGCTATCAATCAAAATCTAATAGTCTTTCTACAGTGCTCTTTCTAAAAGTGAAACCAATTACATATTGAAATTATATTAAGCTTCGGGGCGAAGGGAGTTGGCCGAGTTGTGGCGCTCCCACCCAGCACCCAAGTGTGTTTGGGTTCGAAGTCCTAATACACCCTAACACTAACAATTAACTTATACTCCCAATCAAAAAAAAAAGAAATTATATTAAGCTTCTTGTGCATAGTAGTGGAACTGAAAATTTGGTATGTGTGTGAGTTTTGATCATAACAATGTTATGTGACTGCAGCCATCGTTTGAGGCTCTTAAGTAACATCTCTCTTTCACTTAAACTTATGTTAGGCCACCTCCCTTGTTTTTGACAATTTGATTATACATAGTTTGGGGTGCCACTTTTCTAATGTCTAAATGACGATGGCACAATAATTAAGATTTTTTGGGAACAAATATTATGACTTTGATAGCGACTTTAAAAAAAGACGAGAAATAACATGTTTGCGAACTCGAACTCGAAATTTAAATTTTAGATTTTTTTATCGCAGTATATGTAATACAATATGAATACAATATGTCAATGTTGGGACAAGGTACCAAAAATTAAAAAGTTTAGGCCGCTTAAACTCATTTTTTTAATTACAAGGCGTATTTTTACTCTTGGGGCTTATTTAGACCTCTTACACTCATTTTTTAAAATATAATGTCTTTTTTCTTTTAAACGAGACTTATTTACTCCTAACTTTGCGAATAAAAAAAATGGGCCTCAAGTAAAGATTTCAGGATTAAGCAGGCAGTGCATATGTAATTCCATTTTTATCCGTACATGCTAAATTAATTTTTATTTTATTTTTAAAGGAGAGTATTTTGGGTAGCCTATCAAGAAAAAAGGAAAAGTATAAAAGGATAGTATGAACTACCATTTTTTTACAAATCATTGTCCGGACTATTCAAATTTTCAAACGGCAGTTTTTTTTCAAGTTTTGGACCTAATTGAAATTCTGATATTTACAATTGACATCAAACCAGGATTTTTCTGTACAATTTATATATCTGGTTCAATCTAATTGTATTTTATGGTCTACATTTATTTCAGTATAAAGAACTTAAAAATCTTTTAATTTTTTACATTTAACATCAATCCATATAGATTGCGGACATTAATAAATTGCTTAAAAAAATATTTTATAATAAATGTTTACAAGTCAATTTATTTATACATTCACACTGAATCCTACTTGAATCCTACATCTATTACATAAAAAACCATTTATACATGTTTTGAACCATGAAAGGTCTCCAAAAAGCTAACAAAAGCTCAACTTGTAAGGAAAAATCTGTTATGTGGCATATTAGATCCAAGACTCTTGGGTGCTCTAACGAATTTTCTGTAGCTAAAGGAGATGGCTAAGATGTTGATGTTGAGCCAAAGAAAGATTTGTATGAACGCTGTCATTCTTTAATCTGCTTCCGTTAAGTGGAAAACCTACACATTCAAACAACATAATACATATCAATAACTTTTTTTAAGTAGGAAAAATCCAATTACCGAAGTACAACACCGAGCTCATTACATGCCATACGAACATAAGAAGAGACATAGTAAGTCTGCCCAACTTAAAATCATATGGGCCTAGTGTCTAATCCAAAAGTCAAACAACCTTATTGACACTCGAAATGGTTTAAATGTATCAAGCTAGTTTGGGGTTATTGCCTCGTTTGCCCCTTTTTGAAATTCAATTCACCCGTTTGCCCCCTTTCAAACTCAAATAACTGGATTGCCCCTTTTTGTTAAATTCTCGGCTTACTATATACCGGTAATATCAATTTGGCACATTCTCGGTTTATTATTAACCGGTAATAATATTCTTGGTTTCTCCGGAACCAATAATCTGTCGAAACAGACAACGTGGCTAGGTCTGGGACCGACGTGGACCATTTGAGCCAGCGTGGAAGCCACGTATAGTCTCGGTTTTTCAGGAACCAATAACCTAAAGATCTCGGCTTATGATAAACCGAGAACAATCGAATTAAAAACGAGGGTTCGTTCTTTTCTTCTCCCCGCCGATCTCTCTCCATTTTGCTCCTCCCCGCCGATCTGTTCCTCCGAGCCGACCACCGCCGATCTGTTCCTCCGAGCCGACCACCGCCGACCACCACCGTCGTCCCCCGCCTTCGTTGATTCCGGTTCTCAATTGACCGGTATTAAGTTGAATTATATTAGTTTATGTTAATTTGAGTGTTAATTGTTAATTTGTAGAATAATAGGGGTGATTGATTGTCAATTGTTGATTTCAATTGTTGAAATTGATTGAATTGTTGCTTTTAATAGTCGATTTTGATTGTTGATGAACAAATGATGTAATTGGAGAAGAAACGATGAAATTGGTGATGAAATTGTGTAATTGTTGAGGTTGTGTTCATATTGAATTTGTTATAATATTGAATTGTTGAAATACTTATGGTATTTTGATTTATGTGATGTAGCTATGGACTCACACAGACCCTCAATGTCACAAAGACCATCACAAGCTATATTGCATCCGAATATGGATGCGGATGACATAATTCAGCCAGGTCCAATTGACAACTCAGTCCTAAGTCGGAAGAAGACTCATCGTACCGAGGCGATTTGGAAACCAGAAGTTAGTATGTTAAATTATGTTAATTATCATTCATAAATTAATATGTTACTAATGTTGGATTACATTGTTGTTTCACAGTTGGATACGAAAGGGATTGCCAATATACCCCTTCAGATTCATAAAGGGGGTAAATTGAAACTTGATGCTCGCATACGCCCTTATGTGGTAGCTGCTGGTTTTTATCCGTGGACTCAGGTGGCAAGTGTGAGGGTTGACCCGTCATTATTGACAGCTGCGATCGAGAGGTGGGGGCCAGAAACTCACACCTTTCATTTTAATGAAGGTGAAGCAACAATCACATAACAGGACGTGTCACTTCTTACCGGGCTGCCTGTAGAAGGAATGCCCGTGACAGGCAGGTCACAGATCAATTTTAAAGAGGTTTGTCAGAGATTGCTGGGGGCAAACCCTGAACGCGACAGTAAATCACCTGCTATTGCGAAGCGAAGTTGGTTTAAGGACCATTTGAAGGTGATTCCTGCTGATGCGGATGAGGAGACGTTGAAGAAATACGCTAGGGCGTATCTGCTCAATCTGATAGGAACAACTTTGTTATCTGATAAGAGCGGTAACACGATTCCGCTCTGCTTTCTTCTCTTGCTAGAGTATCTTGATAGGATTCACGATTATAGTTGGGGAAGTGCTGTATTGGCGTGTCTGTATAGTAATATGTGCAGTGCATCTCAGATCGGACACAGAGGTTTGGCTGGGGCGCCATTGATTATTCAGTTTTGGTGTTGGGAGAGACTATCTCGGATCGGTGTGCCTACGATCACAGTTCCATTTGTGGTACCGCCCCCGGAAGCAGAATTTGATCTTGACTTGCGAGGAGCCTGGTCGTTGTTGTAAGTGTTTATATTTGATATTTTTATTTTATAAATTATTTAAGTTTTCATGTTATTTTACAGAATAATTTATTTATATGTGCAGGAACTGGTTGGGGCCTAAAAAATATATAGGGGTACCCCATGGGAGTTTGTTGCAGTATCGTGAAGCGTTACAGAAGATGCGCGCGGGAGATTTCATATGGAGACTGTACGATGAGAGCATGTTTCATTGGCTGAACCCGACTTGTCGCGAGGGTCGTGAAACTACTTGGAGAGCTGATGTCCCTCTTATTTGCTTCAATATTATCGAGTGGCATCATCTAGGACGTGTTGCAAGACAGTACGGTTTCCTTCAGGGTGACCCTGTAAATGCAATTGGATGTTCAGACGAATGTCACGGTATGGATAGGAAGAAGAACAGAGATTGGGGTGTCTTTCATGCGAGGTACATTGCCATGTGGGTTACTCGACAGGAGCGATTGATCGATGGAGACATGGCGCACCTGGGTAACCAGATCGACATACCCACTTCACAGTATTATGAGTGGTATGCCACCCACACGCGTCGATTAATTCAGCCGATGATTGACGATGAGGTGGAGGAGGTTGGGGAGGACGATGCGCATCAGACATGACCTAGTCATGCTTATCGTTCAGATTCTCATATCATACCTGAGAATGTAAGTTTTTTTCTGCTTTTATTATTTATGGATATATTTAATATATATCGGTTCATTGACTAAAAAAATGTAAATTACAGATACGTGCACTCGTCATGAATGCACGTGATGCCAGCGATTTTTTCCTCAACTGCACGGATGATTATTCACGAAGGGGATTTCATAAAATTTTCCACACCGCTTACACGGAAATTGGAAAGCTTACGGATCCTAGTATTGTGGGTGTTGATCCGTACTGTTATTCTCGATGCAGGTACATTGTATTATCAGTATTTTGTTGACATATGATATGAACAATTCGTAATTTATTATGTTAATTCAGGCGATGCAGTGGATGATTATGGAGGAGGAGACGAGGCTTATGAAGATGAAGATCAGATGGATGTGGATGATACACATATTGAAGAGCAGATGGATGCTCAGAACCGACCATCTAGCTCTTCACAACCACTGCGCGTTTCCGAGAGGGAGCGTGGAGAGTCAAGATGGTCATTCATGCGCATGAACTTTCCTCGGATGAGGCCACGGAGAGGTGGAGGTGGTAGTTGAGCCTTTGTCGTCATGTTTTGTCACTATATTAGTAGAATATTGGTTGTTTGTATGAATGTTCTTTTTGTCGTCATGTTTTGTCACTATATTAGTTGAATACTAGTTGGAATTTTTATTTGATAGATAAGACTGCAACTTGACACGTCACATTAAGGATACATGAGTTACAAACATTGATGGATAGTTTATTTCTGTTATCGAGTCGGACATGCACGTTTGTTGTGACCCACTAGTTGACAGTGTGTGCATCGCTGAATTCGCGAGGTCGGAGTAGATGAAGACGATGCTTGGCTGCTAGATTCCCCTAAATGAGGACATAGCTGGTCCAGATTGGTACGCCTTCTTCTGGTCGGGGGTCTTCCAGCTTTGTTACGTCTGAATCTTGGATTAGGAACATAAACAGGTCCGTTATATTCACGCCACAAATCCTCGTAAAGTAAGGGATTGAAGAAATAACTCCATGTCATGTAGTACGTGTCGAGCGTATATTCTTTGGGGACATAAACTGTGTCATCAACCCGGGCATATCTGCAAGCTGCCATGGCGTGAGAACAAGGATACTTGAATAATGTCCACTTGCCACATGAACAAGTTCGTGTGTCTAGGTAAACCCGGTACGTGACTTGGTTCTTTCTGGTCAATACATCAAAAACATGGCTTACTGGATTGTACATCGTCACTATGTGGAACTGCGCCCTAGCCCGCAGTTCTGTCAATCTGTCACTAATTTTCGGAGGACATATTGCTCCGTCGATGTTGTACTGACTCTGGCTACGCTTCATGAAATAAGCAGCTGTCTACCTGAAAGTGTACATAACTAGTGAAGCAATTGGCAAATCACGACCATTCTTCAAATTTTGATCAGACATTCTGAAGCATTCGTAGTCATGTTGCCCCAGCGATATCCACCATTGTCGAACGCATGTGTCCATCTTTCGACATCCATATCTTCCAACCATTTGCGAGCAAGTGGCTTATCTTTCAATAGTTGTAAGAGCTCTGCAAACTTTTTCTTGAACTTCAACTCCTTCTACGCATATGCCACTTCTCCAAGTTTAGCTTTCAAAACCTCATCTTTAACATTGGTCATGAAATTTCCTTGCAGATGATGAACACATACACGATGGAATGCCTTAGGCTCCTGCCATTCAGGTTCGTGCATGGCAGCCAGTATTCCATTGTGCCTGTCAGAAACTACACACAAGCCCTCCCGTTTAGTCACTCCTTCTCGGATACAGGACATGAACCACTTCCAACTGGAATTGTTCTCGCTCTCCACAAGCGCAAATGCTAAGGGCAGTATGTGGTTGTTCGCATCCAACCTGATTGTAACCAACAATTTTGCATTGTACTTCCCGTTCATGTGCGTGCCATCAATAGATATTATTGGACGACAATGATTGAATGCAAGGATGCATTCTGCAAAAGACCAAAAAATGCGATTTACCTGCAGTCGTAATTAGACCAAAAATATATATTAATGGACGACAATGATTAAATGCAAGGATTCTTTCGGAAAAAGACCAAAAAATGTGATTTACCTGGACGGTCTCATTCTCCAGTGTTGTGACATCCCACTTAACAAAGTTGTTGTTGTTACTCGCATCCTGTAGTGCCTGCATCAAATGTGGCAGTCTGTTGAATGACTCATCCCATTTGCCAAATACGTAGACCAATGCTTTCTGTTGTGCTTTCCATGCCTTCCAGTAACTTATTTCATACCCATAATCGCGCTGCATTATATTCCGAATCTGTCTGACGGAGAACCTCGTGTTTGCATCCGTCGCATTCCTCATCTCTCTCGCTATGAAATGCACGTTCAAGTGGATGTTATTTAGTAGGATGTTGTTGTTATGGCATATGTGGTCACCTCCGTGCGTGCGGACCATCCAGTAACTTGTATGTTGCATCACAAAAACTCTAAGCCGCCACGGACATACATCTTCACCCTTTCGACATTCTAAAACCAATCTTGTACTGTCCAACTTCATTACCCTATACTCAACCCGATTAAGAATTGAGTATTTCTGCACTGCAAGTATGACATCCTCTTTTTCGGCAAAAGTAGTACCCTTGCGAAGATCCGGGGAGTGAGGATGGTGGACCCTCACATTCTCATTGAATGGTCGATATATTTCCCACGCCGAGATATCACTGAAATCCGGATGATTCCAAACGATACGATCTTGGACTAATTCATCATCGGGATTGTCATCCGCAACATCATCCAATTGCTCCATCACATCGCGGTCATACTCGTCTCTTATTGGATTATCCAATGTCGTCATACACACGTCAGAAGAATCATCAGAATCAGAATTCATGTTAGGGAATGGCACAAGAAAGGTGGATTGAAGAGATGTTGAAGAGGCTTGAAATGAAAAGGCTTAGATTGTGTATTGAAATTGAAGAAACCGAAGCTTAATTTATAGTCAAATATTACCGGTTCCTGGTTCACCAGAATTACAAAAATCTCGGGTTTTAATAAATCGAGAATTTTGTAATACTGGTGAACCAGGAACCGGTAATTTGTCTAGTCATATCCCAACCGGGTCCGTCGTCTCTGAAAAGCCTGTTCGGTTTATTGAAAAAGATACCGGTTTTTGAAAAACTAGTATCTTTTTTGTTTTGTCACATCCCAATTGTCCGACCAGATCTGAAAAAGCCTGTTCGACTATTCTCGGCTTATCATAAGCCGAGATCTTTAGGTTATTGGTTCCTGAAAAACCGAGACTATACGTGGCTTCCACGCTGGCACAAATGGTCCACGTCGGTCCCAGACCTAGCCACGTTGTCTGTTTTGACAGATTCCCGGTTCCCGAAAAGCCAGTAATATTAAAAATTAATATTACCGGTTCATAATAAACCAAGAATGTTCAAAATTGATATTACCGGTATACAGTACGCCTAGAATTTAACGAAAAGGGCCAATCTAGTTATTTGAGTTTGAAAGAGAGCAAATGGGTGAATTGAGTTTCAAAAAGGGGCAAACGAGGCAATAACCCGCTAGTTTGAACAAAGTTATTTGACAAGCAAACATACAGTCCAGAATTGAACAAGAATTTTTCTTAACCGGTTGTAGCCGGTGCAATTTATTTGATAAGGATCCAAATGCTAGGATCAAGGCTCATACAAGATTACACAGAGGGGGGCTGAACATCCCTAATGAGTAAATTGTTTAAAAGAGGGAGCAAGAAGGCCGGAGCTGGCGATCTCCTACTGGTGCTTCTTGGACTAAAGATGGGGAGGGGCTGGTTGGGAGAGAGGTGATGGACCATAATTATACAAATCATAAACACAGTTAAACCCATCAAATTAGACTCTTTGTCTATTTAACTTTTGCTTGTTAGTTCCGATATTTATCTACAGGGTATTTTGAAGTCTAGAGAGAATACAGGCTAAGGAGGAGTTTTTAAGCGGAAAATATATTACGAGTCATTCCAAGGTCACGACCAGATGCCGACTGAAGAAATCTCAAGATCCTAACATGGAATCACTCAAAACAAGTCCAACCGAAGAGCAACCAGAGTCAGTCCGGAGCTGAAATGGACCGATGGCTTTTGTGAAAGATCACAAAACCACACAAACTCTCTCCTTCCTCCACATGGCCGACGGCTTCCTCCTCACAAACCTCTCCTCCTCTCCCCTTCCTCCACATGGAGGGGAGGCTCCTCCTCACATGGGCGGCTCCCCTCTCACACTCCCCCTCCCCCTCTCATCTTGTGCCATGTGTTGGCCTCTCCTCACTCTCCATGGCCTATAAATAACATGCCTCATTCCCTTCGTAAATCACCCACAATCCCATCTTCACACAACACAATCACTTATATCTCTAGACTTTTGGGCACTTTTGTACGCTTTTGTTTGAAATCTATAATACTCCTGTTGGTTCTTGAGTATTCTAGTAGTTTTTGAGTTTACTCCTGTTGGTTCTTGAGTATTCTCCTTTACTTACTGTCTTTCAAAAACCCTCGAGTACTTAGCTATGGTATCCACCTCTATGGATATTCGTAGCTAAACTCTTCATTCGGTTAAAGGGGTGTACTTGTATCATAAAATGTTTTAGGCTATACTCTTAGTGCCTCTTCTTTGTATTCAAAACTTGTTCTATGTGACATATATTAGGTCAGAACTTCCAAGGTTGAGTGGATGCTTGAAATGGCAAAACTCTTCCGTGGGGGTTCGTGAACATACTCGGGTAAGTGGATGCTTGAAATGACAAAATTATCTGAGGAGTTCGACCTCTTTTAAACACCATTTGGTTTGATCGGAAATGATTGATCAAATGGATGCACATAGGCTAGTATACCTTGAAATGGGGTGCTAGTCTAAATAGAACAAGTACTCTACGACCTTGAAATGGGCTAGACAGTGTATGCAAATCGAGCGCTTGAAATGGCCTTGATACACGTTTGAATACTTAGTAGGATCACTAAAGGTCAATGATAAACAGGCTATGATACAAGGCCCCCGAAACCGAATGCTTTCCTTAAGATTTAAACACCACCTGCATTTACTTTCTTAGTATAAACTGCTTTATCAACTGCTGACGTTCCGGAAGACTTGCCAATCACGCATCAATCGCTGTAAGTCTTCTCCTTTATTTTCAGTATTTACTTTTATGTCATTTACTTTTCCACACTAAAAACCAAAACCAACCAAAAAAATCACTTAGTTATGAGCGCTAAAACCTCAATTAACCTAAAATCACGTTCCCCGCCTATACGATCCCTCAAAGAACAACTTATCCCCCTAATTCCCTTGGGTTCGACCCCTACTTACCACTTGCTACCCAGTAGTGAAGTCGCGAGTAGCGGACTTATAAATTTATTCTTGACGTTTGCACACGACGACTGTGCATCCATCAAAATTGGCGCCGTTGCCGGGGAATTAGCCGTCGGATTAGTTGTTCTTTCCCTTTTCCTTCTCATCTATTCATCACACTATGTATGCATGGACAACACGACATCTTCCTCTGTTCGGAGGTACGGATGGAGAAGACCCAGTACAACATTGTCGAAACTTTCACCATATTTGCCGCCACATAAAACCTGAAAATGAAATGTTAGAGGAATTTAAGCTTAAATGCTTCAAATTTTCTCTAACTGATTTTGCGACAATTTGGTATTACACATCAACCACTAGTCATGCAGAACATTTTGTGGATCTTTGCGTTCCATTCCTGAGGGAATTCTCCCCCCATCCTTACGACAAAAAACTCGTGAGAAGATCATGTGCCTGCAACAATCCCGGGATGAGACTTTGGACGAATACTACACGAACTATGACACCATCGTCTCAAGCTGCCCGCACCATGGATTCACGAAGAAAGTTCTTCTTCAAAAATTTCTTCGTGGGATGAGGGCCGATGAGCTAACAAGGATTAACGAAGCAATGAGAAGATCAGCCGGGAACTTATCCATGGCAGACATGTGGAACCTCATAGATGACCTGGCCGCAGCCACAAAACGAATACCCCAAGCTGACAGAGGAATGCAGATAGAAGAGGCTGGTCCAGAAACAGATGAAGAAAATACTCCCGAGCCATCGGAAGAATCAGACATAGAAAGCATCGGAAGCAACAAGAAAAAATCCTCATGGGAACTCGAGGCGGTGCCAACAAAAGAAGAAGTCCAAAACACCACTGGCAAGCTACCCGAGTCATACCCAACTATCATTACCAGAGCAGCAGAGACCATCTACGACCAAATCCTCACAGATGGACGTGACAAGGCAGAACCAAGCCTTAAGATGCAAGCTTCCCAACTTTTCCCCTTGATCAATAAGCAAATAGCAGAGAACTATGTGATCCATGAAGAGGCTAAAAGGAGGATGGGAAAAGGGCCTGAGCAGAACGACTCCTCGATGGAGCATGTTTTCGCCATAACTAGACAAGGCAGCCCTAAACACCAGAAAACCCAATTCAAGAAACTAGTAGTAAAAGGTCCCTCACCTTCTCAGAGACGTTGGAAGGAGAAATCACCAGAATAATGGGAACAGGACCCAAGCACATCATCTCACAAGAAATCGGGGAAAGGCAAGGCAAAAATCAACACAGGAACGGTGGCGAAATACGACCTGAGCCACCCATGGGATCCAAACCAGTGATCCCCATGCGTCGAGCCAACGACGTTAAATAAAGGCACTGGTCGGGAGGTAACCCGACACCTATCTTACTTTCAGTACTTTTATTTTCTGTCATTTAGTTTTTTCCAATAAGTCGCTCTTACCCACTTGGTGCATAGAATGAAATGACTATTCAGGAATCAGTTATGGGTGCAACATCAAGCCAGCCAGGCCTACGTCAAGAGTTCAAGGCCCCAGCCGAACTCCCTCGATTATCCAGCCTCGAGCCATGTCGTTTGCTCGACACCTTAAAGTGAGTTCTGTTCTTCCCTTTTCCTTAATGTCATTTCCTTCTCATAAATGTCTGCTTGCATGGCTTTTGAACTAAGGCACGCCTTCGTTCAAAAGTGTGGGGTGAGAACCGCCTGTGTACATAGTTAAATAACATGTTTTTCTTTTTTCTTTTTCCTTAATATTATCTTTTTGAAAATATGAACTTGAGAATGTGAAAAAGATAGATCATAATTCATGCAATAACCTTGTGAAAATTCAACTGTTTAAAAACTTAGAATGTAACTTCTCATTTGTCCCTTTGTGTTGAGATAAACAGGGGATGTGGAGTTGATAGAAAATGCCCTAGAGAGGCTTGGCAAGCAATCGAAGGAATGAATTTCGCTATATGGTTTACGAAGTCAGTGGAGGCTGCACTTCGGGTTTCAGTTGAGTCAGAAGTCATCTCCGCCATGCAGCGTTTATGCAGAAAAAAGGCGGGACGAGAATCAAACCGTCCTATCTCTAGTCAAAGTAGCCGGGAAAATAAATGAGCGACCCTCATTTTGACCCGCGCGAAACGGCAAGGATGAGAGAGAGCGGGGAGGTATTTCCATAGGCTCGCGGGCAATGATTGGACCTCCCAAAAAGGCTTGAGAAAATGGACTAGCAAGCCACAAAAAGGAAAAAGCTCAAAGAAGCAAATCAAGAGGCCTAAGGCCCAAAATTGTGAAGGTTTTAACCGAACAAAAGTGAAGTACTCAAAGAGTCAAATCAAAGGCCAAAGGCCGATTCACTACAAAAAAGCTGTCCCTCGCCAAAAAAGAAAATCAAAGAGGCTCAACTCAGTGAAACCCGAACCGAATCACATGCTAGAGAAAGCTACAAGGAAACCATATAGTGCGAGACGGTCCCGAGAATGCAATCCAGGAGCCTGAAAAGGGCTATCTCCCGAAACATCCAAATGAATTTGCATCTCGGCGCGAAGGTACAAGTATCAAGTTTCTTCTATTTATTTACACGGTTTAATTTGGTAATAAGTAGTAATGCATGAATTAGGATAAATCTAGTCCCACAGTCTCACTTTCATATTTTAAAAGTTTACTTAGATAGTGTGCCGCCCTTTAATAGCATTGTTCGGGACGAACAACTAAAAGTGTGGGGTGATCTGATGGACCATAATTATACGAATCATAAACACAGTTAAACCCACCAAATCAGAATCTTTGTCTATTTAACTTTTGCTTGTTAGTTCCGATATTTATATACAGGGTATTTTGAAGTCTAGAGAGAATATAGGCTAAAGAGGAGTTTTTAAGCGGAAAATATATTACGAGTCATTCCAACGTCACGACCAGATGCCGACTGAAGAAATCTCAAGATCCTGACATGGAATCACTCAAAACAAGTCCAACCGAAGAGCAACCAGAGTCAGTCCGGAGCTGAAATGGACCGATGGCTTTTGTGAAAGATCACAAAACCACACAAACTCTCTCCTTCCTCCACATGGCCGTCAGCTTCCTCCTCACAAACCTCTCCTCCTCTCCCCTTCCTCCACATGGAGGGGAGGCTCCTCCTCACATGGGCGGCTCCCCTCTCACACTCCCCCTCCCCCTCTCATCTTGTGCCATGTGTTGGCCTCTCACTACTACAGATCAGAGATTAGGCAACGGTTCATATTTTTCATTACGCAACGGTTCGATGTTTAGGCAACGGTTTGTCTGAGAACCGTCGCATAAGAGTACTCTTATGCGACGGTTCTTGAGTACCGTTGCATAAGTGCATGATTATGCAACGGTTTACCTTGAACCGTCGCATAAGAATACTCTTATGCGACGGTTCAAGGTAAACCGTTGCATAATCATGCACTTATGCAACGGTTCATTTAGAAACCGTGGCCTACATGTTGATATTATGCAACGGTTTGATAAAAACCGTCGCATAAACTCGAACCTAAAATTAAAAAACATAAGTTTTCTGTCTTTCTTCCAATCCCGCTCTCGAGTTTTGTCGCCCAGTCCGTCGCCCCCCAATCCGCAAGTCGCCGTCTTTGCCCACACGTTGCCGCCCTCGTCAACCAGTTCGTCGACCCGCACCGTCCGTCGTCCCGCGCCGCTCGCCCAGCCGTCGCCACTCGCCCGTCGCCACTCGTCCCGTTGCCACTCGTCCCGCGCCACTCTTTACCCAATCTGAAATCGGTTTGTTCCCAATCGTTCATGTACTAGTTTGTTTCAATGGCTTGTTTATTGATAAGTTTTATTAGGGTTTTACTTGACCCATTGTTGATAGAGATTTTGGTTGATTTTAACAATGTATTTGAATTTTGTTCCAGAGTCAGTGATTGTTTGTTTTTGGTTCTCTTCATGTATTCACTCAGATAGGCAGGTCGAGGACAGCATTTTTTACATTCAAAGGTCGTAAAGAACTTCCTTCAAAATTTGTTTTGCTCATATCGGTATGTTTATTGCCATTGTGATTGTTTGGGTATATGATATTGCATACTACAAAACTAGTTTACTACTTACGTCTCCAATCATATTGGTTATTTGATATTTCTTCGTTTACTAACCTTATTTGTTGTTGTTTATAACTTTATAGAGTCGACGCTGCATCCAACCTTTGGCTATTTTCTCCGAGAGATTCTACTCTAAGGTAAAATACACTATGTAACTCATTTAAAACTTTTTTAATTGTTAGAGTGTGCTTCATGGAGTGGATTTATATGGTCTATTTCTACTAATAATTATATCAACCATATATAACAATATATCTTTCTAACTATGAGTATATAATGCTTTATGTAGTTATGATGAATCGAGATTGGGTATCCGGTAGTAGGTTAAGTGTACAGTACGACCAAGGGATTATCGATTTTTGTGCATTTGCATCTTCGTATGCGTCCAGAAACAACATTGAACGTGTTTATTGTCCATGTATGGGTTGCTGGAATAACAAAAAGGTCAAACCAAAGAAATTACGGAAACATCTTTTGTTAAAGGGAATTGACCCACAGTACAAGTTTTGGTATATGCATGGCGAGGTTGAACCGCAAAATGTTCAACCTCAGCCCGTTGAAAGTTTACCGGTGGATGATGATGATTGGGAGGAGGACAATATAATTGACATGGTCAACAATGTTGCCGATGATTTTGTCGCTAGACCTCAAGTTTTGGAGTCATTGAGGAACGATTCAGAATTACCATTGTACGAAGGGTGCTCCAAATACACAAGGCTATCTGCAACTTTGAAAATATTCAACTTGAAAGCAAAAAATGGATGGAGTGATGTAAGTTTCACTGAATTGTTGACTCTAGTGAAAGATATGCTTCCAGAGGATAACACCCTACCTAACCGTTGTTACGAGGCTAAAAAAGTTATGTGTCCGATGGGTATCGATTACGAGAAGATACATGCTTGTCCTAATGATTGTATATTATATCGGAATTCCTATAAAGATATGGTTGAATGTCCGGTGTGCAAGTCTCCTCGTTATAAGTTAAACAAAGAACCAAAAAATGGTTCCAAAGGCACTCCTTCTAAAGTACTATGGTATCTTCCACCGATCCCCAGGTTTCAGAGATTATTTGCTAGCTCGGAGGATTCTGATAATATGCGTTGGCATGCTGAGAAACGTGTTATTGATACAAAAATGCGTCATCCTGCTGATTCACTACAATGGGCAAAAGTAGATAACACATTCCCGACATTTGGAGCAGAGTGTAGAAATTTACGCATTGGCCTTTCTACTGATGGGGTGAATCCACATGGAAACCTCAGTACTCAGCATAGTACATGGCCTGTGATATTGGTTATCTACAATCTTCCTCCCAGGTTAACCATGAAGCGTAAGTATATGATGATTTCTCTATTGATATCGGGTCCGCGACAACCCGGAAATGATATTGATGTATACTTAGCTCCATTGATAGAAGATTTGAAGCTTTTATGGAACGAAGGAGTACGGACGTTTGACGCGTCAAGGCAGGAATATTTTAATATGCGTGCCATGCTAATGTGTACCATCAATGACTTCCCAGCTTATGGTAACTTATCGGGGTACAGTATTAAAGGGTACAAAGCTTGTCCAATTTGCGGGGAAGAGACACATGCACGCCATCTAAAGAATTGTCGAAAAATGGTTTACATGGGACATCGACGGTTTTTATCGAGGCATCATCCTTACAGGCGGAAAAAAGCTGCATTTAATGGTGAGACCGAAC
Organism: Rhodiola kirilowii; assembly: GCA_033675215.1. Classification (NCBI taxonomy): domain Eukaryota; kingdom Viridiplantae; phylum Streptophyta; class Magnoliopsida; order Saxifragales; family Crassulaceae; genus Rhodiola; species Rhodiola kirilowii. Next base: position 6,816,228 of record CM066194.1, read on the forward strand.
ATGGAATAGAACCTCGACCGGCTTCTGGAGATGAAATACTTCAAAAAATTCAGAATATTACAAATCGATTTGGGAAGCCCAATGCACGCACTGAAGGTACTCCATGGAAGAAGCGATCAATATTTTTTGATCTCCCTTATTGGCATACACTTGACGTCAGACACTGCATTGATGTGATGCATGTTGAAAAGAATATATGTGACAGTCTTATTGGTACTTTATTAAACATTCCCGGAAAAACAAAGGATGGATTGAAAGCTAGACTGGATATGTTGGATATGAACATTCGTACCAAATTAGCACCTCAAACTGAAGGAAAGCGTACATATTTGCCTCCATCATGCACAACTCTTTCTAAGAATGAAAAAACAATTTTGTGTGGATGTTTGAAAGGAGTTAAAGTTCCATATGGGTATTCTTCGAATATTTCCAGCTTGGTTTCAATGAAGGATCTGCGGTTGAATGGATTAAAATCTCATGACTATCATGTATTGATTCAACAGTTGTTGCCTATTGCGATTAGAGGTGTATTGTCTCCTAAAGTGAGATCCGCTGTACAAAGACTCTGTGCCATTTTTAGCTCTTTGTCTGCTAAGGTTGTTGATTCATCAGAGCTTGATAAACTACAAGACCAGATTGTTGTTACACTATGCCAATTAGAGATGTTTTTTCCACCTAGCTTTTTTGATGTAATGGTGCATCTTACTGTTCATTTGGTGCGCGAGATTCGCATTCTTGGACCGGTTCATATGAGATGGATGTACCCTTTTGAGAGGTACATGAAGATTCTAAAGAGCTACGTGAGAAATAGACATCGTCCAGAAGGGTGTATAGTGGAAGGATACATAACTGAAGAGGCTGTCGAGTTTTGCACTAACTTTTTAGGAAATACAGCCGCAGTTGGGATTCCCAGGCCACGTCATATTGATCGATTTAATGGAAAGGGCATAAGTGGTCAGAAATACATCAACCCATCATTTGATGAGTTGATGGTTGCTCATTTCTATGTATTGCAACATATGCCTGATATCACGCCTTTCATAGAGCAGCACCTAAACATATTAAGGAGTGCTTTCCCAAGAAAATCCGAGCAGTGGTTACAAAAAGAACATAGTCGGTCATTTTGTAACTGGCTGAGATGTAATGAGATTTTAAATAATCAGGCCAACTCTGAAGAAGAGTCTGATGACTTAGTAAAGTGGCTCCTGCCGGGTCCTACGCCAACTGTATACTCGTGGAATGCTTACGACATTAACGGATTTTGTTTCCACACAAAAGCTCAAGATGACCAAACCGTTGTGCAAAATAGTGGTGTCACACTTATTGCTGAAACCACTCTTGTTTCTAGTGCTAGAGATCAGAATCCAATATATGCTCCTATTAATTATTTTGGCCTCATCGAAGAAATATGGGAGTTGGATTACGTAAAGTTTCGAGTGCCTGTGTTTAAATGTAAATGGGTTAATAATTCGGCGGTTCGTACTGATGAATATGGAATGACGTTTGTGGATTTTCGAAGAGAAGGGTCCAAGGATGAGCCATTCATTATGGCCGAACAAGCGAGACAAGTATTTTACGTCCGTGACCCTGCTGATAACAACCATTTTGTTGTCCTCCACGGAAAACAACAACTAACCAGTGATGCATCTGAAGATCTAGCTGAGGAATGCATGCCCGTTTATACGATAGTTCCCGTGGAGAACGATGATAGTGAAGCTGATAATGAAATTCAACTACGAGAAGATCATGGCGAAGGAATATGGATTGATAAAGAAATTTAACTTGTGTATGTTATTTATTTATGACTTGTGTAGTTATTTATGACTTGTGTAGTTATTTATGACTTGTGTAGTTATTTATGACTTGTGTAGTTATTTATTTATGACTTGTGTAGTTATTTATTTATTTCTGAGAATGGGTTTATTGATGAATTAATTTCATGTTTACAGGATCATGGCCATTTCACACAGCAGTAGTAGCAGCAGTGAGGATGACCATAATGACACTTCTGGTAAAGTTCCAAAGAAGAGAGGTCTTGTATATATGGGCAGATTCGTTAGGAGACACAAGGACGCTGGTACCAAGGCCACGGTTGAATGGGATAGAAGAGGGAATCCAATAGGGAAGGTTGGAGACAATTGGAGGAGCTACTTGGGAACGTTGGTTCGATGTCGTGTTCCTATCGTACACTCTGATTGGAGGAAGGTCCCTAAACATTTTAAAGACTATGTGTGGAGAGAGGCAACTGTAAGAGCTTGTTTAATTATAACATTGTATTTGTTTTAAACATGGTAATTAACTAACTTTTGTATTAATTAAAACTTGTTTTATATATTTCCAGGCAGTTTTTGATGGAGTCGAGGATCATAAAAATCAGGAGCTTAGCGCTGCGTGCAAGATGTGGAAACAATTTAAGTCACGTCTCGCAAAAGATTACATCTACGGTGACGGAACAGATGAAGATGCTTTGAAAAAGTATTCGTACATTGACTCCGATCATTGGAAGACTTTTAAGGAGCAGAGGCTCTCCGAAGCTGCAAAGAAGTTAAGGGACACAAACAAGGACCTGGTCAAGAAAAATGTATATCAGCACGTCTTGGGTCGAGGAGGATATAGAAAATTAGAAGAAGCAATGGCAAAAGAAAAAAGAGATGAGTTAATTTCTCAGGGGGCAATTCAAGAGGAACAAGCTTCTAATGTCTCTATAGAGAGGCATGATTTGTGGAAGAGGGGACGAATGAGAAAAACGGATGAGTTCGTCTCTGAGGCAACTCGAGGAGTAGCTACAAAGATTGTAAGTTCGTTATGTGTGGTTTAATAGCTAAGATTTTTTAAATTATACACTAACTATTGGTAATTTTTTGAAATAATAGGATGATTTAGTGGATAAGGCCGCTCGAGGAGAATTTTCATCACAAGGCCGACGTGACATATTGACGGAGGCTATTGGCACGGATGAGCACCCTGGACGCACTCGTGGACTCGGGTCACACATTCCATGGAGGATTGGATTACCTAGCTCTAGCTCTTCGAGGGTGACACCCAGTGCTAGTGCTATTTGCAATATTCAGCCGTCTGACCGACAGAGTCAGTACTGCTTCCACGGTGCTCCCACAGATACGGACCCTTGGAAGAGTATACCAAAGGTACTTGGAGATTTTTAAAGTCATTATTTCCTTACTGTTTGGTTTAGATTTTTCTTACAAATGTAAACATCCGTTTGAATTATTTACGTTGACAGATTGGGCTAAGAAGCCTATTATATATCGAAGAGGGACTTAATAATGAGAGACGAGTAGTGGCTGTCGGTCGAGTCATGAACGGTCGTTTGCTACGTGCTATACCACTGCCCGATGAAATGGTGAAGGTGAAGGTCGATAGTTCTCTTGGTCAGATTAATGGACTACCCATTCCCCATGGAGAGAAATTAAAGACAACACGAGATGCAGAGGAGAAAGCAGACTTGGTTGCATGGCCGAAGCACTTGGTTGAAATCAACCCAAGGGTAATAATATCAATTATTTGAACCATCTTTCCATTATTTAATTTATCAAATTTTATATGAATTATTTACTAACATTCGAAATTCAGGAATATACCATGCGACTATACTACCACTTGCCACCGGCCTCAAATGATGAAGTAGAGAATTATTCCATCGACTGTCGATTTCTACACGACATGTACTCTAACTTGGGCAGAGACGTTGTTAGAGTACGCATTGCTGACGAATTGTTCGGTGACGACTACACTTCCATAGTGGGCCCAGATGATGTCCGTGATATATTCGCATTGAAACCGTTGTCGAACTCACATTGTGATTTGTATATAAGGTAATACTCTTGTCATTAATTGTTCATCATTTCTTGCAGAAGGTCTAACTTTACATCTTTTTCATGTTGTAGTTCTTTATACGATCAAATGCTTGAATCAGAGGTTCGATTCGGGTTCTTCAATCACACGGCCGTGAGCCCTTCCAATGACGTAGATGAGAGGATTGAGTCGTTTGTATCAAGACTCAATATGCCAGACAAGGATCGCAATTATTGATATTTTATGCCTTATATAAATGCTACGGAGTAAGTACATAAATTACTTGTACCATATAACCTATTTTTTGAAATATGGGTTTATGAATTTAGTGTGTTGATGTAGGTTTCATTGGATGTTGTGCGTTATCTTCCCCAACCAAGGTGTAGTCCATTGGTTCAACTCCTCAAAAGGCGCCACCGTTATACACCGCGATGCAAAAGCTTTAGTGGACTCGTAAGTTTCGAACTTACTATTAGTTTGTAACTTGCATTGACATTCACTAATTACGTATTGTTATTTATTTTAGGGGGTTGCAACGATACTATCAAGGATGTAATCCGAGGATTGATCGTCAAGTCGAATGGAAGATAGTGAAGGTACTATTTATAGAAAAACATTCCTTTACTATACTTGTAATTTTCATTAATAAAGTGTTAACTGAGTTTACTTATAATGCAGAGTCCGAAACAACCCACAAACTCTAATTTATGCGGTTATTATGTTCTGAGAAATATTCGGGACATAATGGAATTTGTTCGTGCTAATAACGGTGCATATGTGGAGAACTTTGACCAAGTAAGAATGCTAGTCTCGTCTTACTCTATTAGAATGTTGACAAATGTAGCTAGGTTGTGTTCTAAATCCATGTTCTAAATCCATGTTTTACTTATGTTTGTTCTAAATCCATGTTCTAGCTAAGTGTGTTCTAAATCTATGTTCTAGCTACGTTTGTTTCTAAATCCATGTTCTAGTTAGGCAAATTTGTTCTAACTCTATTTTTTTATATATTCATGTTAATCGTATTCTTATTTTTTATAGGTTTTTCCTAATGGGACACAATCATATGAGTTGGGGAAGGTACAAGACGTGCGAGATGAGATCGCCGCCTACTTGTACAACTACTTATTCGAACATAGTGTTTACATGTGAATATTATTTATATATGTGACGTTTGTATAAATCAATGTATATATGGATGGACTTGTATGAATGGTTGTATTTTGAGTAAAATGGAAGTGTTTCCATGTTTGGAAATGTGTAAAAGCAGGGTACTAAATTTGGTTTAGAATGTGTATTCAATTTTCAGGGGGATTTTGAGCTAAAACAGCTGAAACCTGCCAAATTTTTTCATATTTAGTGCAACGGTTCCATAAAAACCGTCGCATAAGAGCTACAATTATGCAACGGTTTGAGCACCAAAACGGTTGTATAATGGTTCATCTTATGCGACGGTTCTAACAACAAACCGTTGCATAAGTGTTATCTTATGCGACGGTTCTAACAATAAACCGTTGCATAAGTGTTGCTCTTATGCGACGGTTCTAACAACAAACTGTTGCATAGGTGTTACGCTTATGCAACGGTTTCAGGAAACCGTTGCATAAGGTATGGACCTTATGCGACGGTAGCTTATGCAACGGATGAAAAACCGTTGCATAAGCTACGTCTGAACCGTTGCCTAATCTCTCTTCTGTAGTAGTGTCTCCTCACTCTCCATGGCCTATAAATAACATGCCTCATTCCCTTTGTAAATCACCCATAATCCCATCTTCACACAACACAATCACTTATATCTCTAGACTTTTGAGAACTTTTGTACGCTTTTGTTTGAAATCTATAATACTCCAGTTGGTTCTTGAGTATTCTAGTAGTTTTTGAGTTTACTCCTGTTGGTTCTTGAGTATTCTCCTTTACTTACTGTCTTTCAAAAACCCTCGAGTACTTAGCTATGGTATCCACCTCTATGGATATTCGTAGCTAAACTCTTCATTCGGTTGAAGGGGTGTACTTGTAACATAAAATGTTTTAGGCTATACTCTTAGTGCCTCTTCTTTGTATTCAAAACTTGTTCTATGTGCCATATATTAGGTCAGAACTTCCAAGGTTGAGTGGATGCTTGAAATGGCAAAACTCTTCCGTGGGGGTTCGTGAACATACTCGGGTAAGTGGATGCTTGAAATGGCAAAACTTATCTGAGGAGTTTGACCTCTTTTAAACACCATTTGGTTTGATCGGAAATGATTGATCAAATGGATGCACATAGGCTAGTATACCTTGAAATGGGGTGCTAGTCTAAATAGAACAAGTGCTCTACGACCTTGAAATGGGCTAGACAGTGTATGCAAATCGAGCGCTTGAAATGGCCTTGATACACGTTTGAATACTTAGTAGGATCACTAAAGGTCAATGATAAACATGCTATGATACAAGGCCCCCGAAACCGAATGCTTTCCTTAAGATTTAAACACCACCTGCATCTACTTTCTTAGTATAAACTGCTTTATCAAATGCTGACGTTCTGGAAGACTTGCCAATCACGCATCAATCGTTGTAAGTCTTCTCCTTTATTTTCAGTATTTACTTTTATGTCATTTACTTTTCCACACTAAAAACCAAAACCAACCAAAAAAATCACTTAGTTATAAGCGCTAAAACCTCAATCAACCTAAAATCACGTTCCCCGCCTATACGATCCCTCAAAGAACAACTTATCCCCCTAATTCCCTTGGGTTCGACCCCTACTTACCACTTGCTACCCAGTAGTGAAGTCACGAGTAGCGGACTTATAAATTTATTCTTGACGTTTGCACACGACGACTGTGCATCCATCAAGAGGCCAAAAGGCTGTTTGGAGACGGTTCTTGCGCTGATCTTGTTGTTTCCAATGTGCATGTCCCTAGTATGCCTAAGGATAGTCAAAGATGGAAGGCCATTGTAAGTGCTGACAACACTAGAGGCTGTTTGAAGTGACTCATTGTCCTTTGATGTGGACATCACCTCATGCCCCCAAGTTAGGGAGCAGGCTACAAACCTCCTTGGGCTTTAACCGAGGGACAATACCAGCATTGTTGCTTGTAGGCTTGCTATGTTGTACCTTGGTGTCAGGGGGAAGGGGTTGAGTCTTGCGTTGCAAGAGGCGAGGTTGCAGAGCTAGGTGCCGAAAGTTGTTTTTTCCTTTCCTTTTTTGGACTAAGTTCCATCCTGTCTCAGCATCATCTGCATGGTTTGTATGAGCTACAATGGGCAAGGACAATGACTGGACATGCTTTTCACTAGCCGAGGGTCTCGAAGCATGCTCTGTCAAGGGCACATCTAGCCTGTCACTCTGCACCATGTTGACTGTGCTTTGGGGCTGGGGCTGCAGCTGGGCAGACTGAGCAAAAGAGGCTGTGGGTTTGCCAGTTGGTAAACCATTCTCATCACGCGCCTCCCAAATCTTGCTCTCCTCCTCCCGTCTTTGCTTGACCTTCCGGCAAGACTCTAAAAGGTGCCCATGCAATCTGCATTTCGTGCAAAAGAACATGCGGTTTTCATAGATAAGCTTTAGCCAGAAACCAGACTGAGGCCCTGTAGCGATCCACACTTCCTCCGGAAGTGGGTTCGAGACATCGACTTCAATGCATACTCGGGCGAAACTGGGATTGTTGGATGAAACGGTCTTGTTGTCTAGTGCAAGGAAACACCCAAAAGAGTTTATGATGGGTTCTATGTAGCCTTGATTATACATCTGCGGCGGAAGGTTGGCCATACGAACCCAGGTGGTGGTGGTGGTAGATGGTTCCTTTTTTATGTCAAAATCGACGGACCACCTTAAAATTCTAAACAAAGAATGACCCAGTTTTCTCATTGGATGCGAGAGAACTAACCGGGCATCAACTTCCGACTCCAGCACCTCTAGGATGTGTCGAGCATCCCAAGCTCCAATAGAGCAGGCTCCACTTACCTTCCATGCCTCCAAAAAGGCTGTGCGAACCGCCTCTATAGGTGGCCGGCCACCGGAGAACTTGACAACCAAGCTGTGTTTTAGATTGTCTATACCTGCTTGTTGCTCGGCTGTCGTGAATGATATAGATGGTTTCCCATCTTTGGTACCATATTGACGAGCAGGTAGTTGAATGAGGGGAAACCTCCGTTCATAGATGGTTTTTTTCACCTCTGCACCCGACTGTTTGGACCGAATAATGGCAGCGAAGGAGGGTTTAGTGAGTAGTCGTGGGTCTGGAGGGTCCGTGGGACAAAGGTGGGTCTTGGCCGGAGCTTGGCCAAGGGAAGCCATGGCCTAAGGCGGAGAGAAAAACCAGAGCTTATCTCTCTACCCTTGAGGATGACATAGTTGTCAGGCACAATTGAACAAGAATTGAACCAGACACAATTGAACAAGAATCAATTTCTCAGTAACCGATCAATGCCAAATTCATATCTTACCGAAAAAACAAGAATCAAACCTCATGATTAATCAAAATATCATTGAACTAATAAACGCCTCTGAATATATCAAACATAGAATACAATAATATACTCAGTCCGCTCTGAATCATGGTGTTCTTCATAGCTCGTGTCTGATAATATACTCATGTGAGGTATCTTGTTTGCACGACTTCTAATCCATAAATCCTACAAAACCATTAGTTACAAATAAGAATTATATAATAAAAAAAATCAAATCTACAATGACTAGGACTTCACATAATCAATACTCAAATAAAATACTAAATGAAAGTAAAGATATTAATGCGATTTATCAGTGAACCAGATTGACTAGAGAGAAACTACATAATCGAACTCCGTGTAATTTTAGAGGGAATAACTTTCTCAAATAATCGATTCAAACATGACAGCTTTAGGATTATTGACCAAACTAATCCAATTCCAAACTCAAATTGCTCAATTGCACAAGTTGAAACTCAAATAACCAGACTACCCCATTTTTAACAATCTCGGTTTCCCAGGAACCGATATTATTAAAATTTGCTGATGTGGCCATTTGGGACCTATGTGGATCAATTGAAACAAAATTCAAGCCAATCTGACACACACGTCAAATGCCGGTTTGGGAGGAACCGGTATCTTAATGATATCAATTCGTCACCTACCGGTATCATCTGCATGCATCAACTACTCACCACCTCCGCCCCCTGCATCTTCCCCTCCACCAGCCCCACCTCCAGACTCCCCTCCTCCTCCTCCAAATGCATTCAGTCCCCCGCCTCCTTCAGACTCATGTCCACCTCCACCACGTCACAAACACTCTCCTCCCCCCTGCATCTCCTCCAACCTCCCCGTCGCCAAATACTGCTACCGCTCCTCCAACCCCCACTGATCAAACTCCACCACCCGCTTTAGCCAATTCTCCACCTCCACCACAAGCAACTCCTCCAGCCACCTCGCCCCCACCTATAAATACACCACCCCCTCCTCCTCCTCCAAAGCTTGTCCCATCGCCCTCTAACAAATCTGCATCTCCTCCTCAACTTCAATTACTTGATAAGTTGTTGCATGTCCAACAAGCTTTTTATTACCTGTGTGAATAGATGGAGAAGCTACATAGGTACTTGGCTAGCATGTCCTTGTGTTTTACTGGACAAAACCCTTCAACTTCAATACATATTTATTCATTTACAGTGAATGCATAATGGAAATTTTTATATTTAGAAATCCAATCCGTTTTATTCTCTTGGTGTATGACACAGCAAAAGTAAGGTCTTCATTACAATCCATTTACAGTGAATGCATAATGGAAATTTTTATATTTAGAAATTCAATCCGTTTTATTCTCTTGGTGTAAGACACAGCAAAAGTAAAGTCTTCATTACATCAACATACTATAAAATGGCTGCATTACGCAATTTAGGTTTCAATGCAAAAGTACAAAATGCACGGGGAGGAGAGTGTTTGTGACGTGGTGGAGATGAGTCTGGAAGAGGCGGGGGACTGACTGCATTTGGAGGAGGAGGAGGTGGGGCTGGTGGAGGGGAAGATGCAGGGGGCGGAGGTGGTGAGTAGTTGCTGCATGCAAATGATATCGATAGGTGAAGAACCGGTATCAGTAAGACACCGGTTCCTCCCAAACCGGCATTTGACGTGTGTCAGAGTGGCTTGAATTTTATTTCAATTGGTCCACATAGGTCCCAAATGAGCCACATTAGCAAATTTACTTATACCGGTTCCTGGGAAACCGGGATTATAAAAAAAAATGAAGAGTCCCGGTTCCTTATTAAAAATGGGGTAATCTGATTATTTGAGTGTTTCAACTTGTACAATTGGACAATTTGAGTTTGGAATTGGGTAGTTTGGTCAATAACCCTTTCAAAACCAAAACCTATAAGGGAAAAAAGTGGACTAGATGAGCATAAGGATTCAAAATAAATGAACGGAACAACACATACCTTGCCAACCTAATTGATGAGTATTTTGAAAGCTTTTCGATTTGTGTCATTAGAAATTCAGATTCTCGAGGACGAGGATGGAGCAAGGGGAGTGAGTCGTGAAAGTTTTTTGTTTTTTCGATTTGTGAAAGGTTAATTGCAATAGCAAAACCCTAATCATTTGGTCTAAATTAGATCGAACTGAAAAAATATTTTTAGATCTGAACTAAATTCATAATTTAATTTTTGATTGATGTCAATTGTAAATACCATAATTTCAATTAGGTCCCAAACTTGAAAAATGAATGCCTTCTGAAAATTGGAATAGTCCTAACAATTTGTAAAAAAGTGATAGTTCATACCACCATTTTGTAATTTTCCCACGCACAAAAAATGTTACTAGTAAGAGCATCTAAATCGGTTCTCTTTTTTAGGACATTCTATGCAGATTTGAGGATGTCCGATCGAGTAAGCCGTGCAGCGGTGGAGTGCTCGGCGAGGATGCGAAAGCTGCTCTGAGAATGTTCTTCTGGAATTGCTCGTGGAGGATGGATAAGAGAACGTGCTAGGGTTTGAATAATTCACACAATAATTTCAAAAAGTAGAAAATCTTATCAAAAATCTCGACCAATAGTTCACACAATAATTTGATATTTTTAAAATATTATTTTTATTTTTTAATCAATAATGCAACTAGACTTTGTACAACGGTTTAAACAAGTCATTAGCATCTTCTACTTGGATGAATAGTAAGCAATGACGTAACTGTGGTGCTCAACTGCTCATACAGTCACACACACTCTAGTGAAAATATAGTGACGTAACCGCTGACAAAGGAATCATTTCTAAATCCAACTAATATATATATATAATACGCATTTAGGTAGCTGGGAAGTCGCACCGCTCCGAATCTCAATCTAACGATCACTCTTCATTCATTCCGATCAAAGCTAAATGGCGGCACCAACAGTGAGAAGGATGAAGCTTGGCTCGCAGGGTTTGGAGGTTTCCGCACAGGGATTGGGATGTATGGGCATGTCTTCCGCCTACGGCCCAGCTAAGCCTGATGCTGATATGATTTCTCTCATCCACCACGCCGTCCATTCCGGCATCACTTTTCTTGATACTTCCGATGTCTACGGTCCTCACACAAACGAGATTCTTCTCGGAAAGGTACTTCAAGTTACTTATCATATATGTTTATGTTCCACTCTTTATTAAATTTAGTCCCCAACTGATGATATACACGTTCATAAGCAGTAGCCCTAATTGGAAAATGAACTTGTTAGTTATATGCATTTGTTTGTTGATGAATACTTCAATGATTTAGTTTGTTTGAGGGTTTAGGCTTTGAAGGGAGGAGTGAGGGACAAAGTGGAATTGGCTACTAAATTTGCAATTGATATTACTGATGGTATTGGTAAGTGGGAGATCCGTGGTGATCCTGCGTATGTGAGGGCGACATGTGAGGCTAGCTTGAAGAGGCTTGATATTGATTGCATTGACTTGTATTATCAGCACAGGATCGACACCCGCTTGCCCATCGAAGTCACGGTTTGTATACTCCTTCTCCAAACTACGTACTTTAGTTTTGGTTTCATTAAATTTCTTCCTCCATGAGTATTTGAGTGAACTTTGAGTTATCTGTGTGTCCGTTTGGGTGGCTTTCTGTATTTTTCCAGATACTTTGTTAAAGAAAGTCGCCTCACTTCACAAGTTGTCTCAAATTCAAGTTGCAGCTGAGTGTCTTTCTTTATTCTTTTTTTTTGCTTGATTTTTATAACACATTTCTGTGCATAATATTAGATGGGAGAGCTCAAGAAATTGGTTGAAGAAGGGAAAATCAAGTATGTAGGTCTATCAGAGGCCTCAGCTTCAACCATACGAAGAGCTCATGCTGTTCATCCTATTACAGCTGTGCAGCTGGAATGGTCATTGTGGACAAGAGATGTAGAGGAAGAAATAGTTCCTACTTGCAGGTACGAATACACAATTCATCGTTTTTGTTCCTTCTGGATCATCTGCAATTTTGGAATTCATCCCTCATATTTTTCAGGGAACTTGGAATTGGAATTGTAGCTTACAGTCCTCTTGGTCGCGGTTTCTTTGCATTAGGCACCAAAGTTGTGGAAAGTCTTACGGAGGATGACTTCCGCAAGGTATTTCAAGCTTTGATTGTTATTAAGTTATATCACTGAACTACTTGATTAAAACTCCTTTGACCCCCTTACTGTTTGAATATTTGTTTGCTTCTAAATCTTTCATCCATCATAAGCCAGGCCAAACAATGGCTTTCATATGTCATGTGCTTGGTGTGGTCTCTCGACGAGCACGCCAGCTATATGATCATTTAGCGAACACCTATTATATTTGCATATTTCTTTGTGATATTGCTAAAAATCTACGTAGCCGGCCATTCACTGAATGTCAATTATATATTGTTACTATTCTTTGTCTCTTTGCGCCAGTCGTTTTTAAAGGAAATTCTTTATATCCGGATCAAAACAGGCTGAAGTGTGCTTATTTTTGCAGAACCTGCCAAGGTTCCAACTTGAGAATCTCAGGCACAACCAGACAATATTCGAACGTGTTAGTGAAATGGCAGACAGAAAAGGATGCACACCGTCGCAATTAGCACTAGCCTGGGTGCATCACCAGGGACCGGATGTGTGTCCCATTCCCGGAACTACCAAGATCGAGAACCTCGAATCCAACATTGGTGCATTATCTGTGAGTCTCACTGCAGAAGAAATGACAGAACTCGAGGCCCTTGTATTGGCTGACAACGTTAAAGGTGACAGGTATTTCACTGGCTTGGCTACTTGGAAGACCGCCGATACCCCGCCATTCTCCTCATGGAAAGCATAAAAGTTCCTTTTTGGCATTCCCATGGCGTATGAGGCAGACTCTTATCTTTCTCTTCCTGCATTTGGACTTTGAATGAAGAGTGTTTGGCACCTCTTTTATCTTTGTTTTGTCATATTTGCTGCTTAAATAACTCCCTCCTGCTCATGTTGTCATTCTGGAAAGTTATGCTGTGTTTTGGGAGACACATGTTGTAATAGAAGTTGTATCTTTTTAAGGTTATCAATCTGAATCTAATGGTGCCTCTGCATGTCCACTGTCTGCTCATCCTATGTAATATCACTGTCTTAAAGAGTTTCTTTTTTCCCTTCAAAATGATCCTTTTGGATTTCAGACTATCTCAAATAACCCAAACGAATTTGAGGTATCAAGAATGACCCTATTTCAATGAAACCAGATCCTGAAGCATTGAAACATCAGTTCCTCAGGAACTGGTTTTGTGAAAAAATTAGTTTTTTAAATCTTAATCCACGTGCTATCAAAAAAAAATCTTAATCCACGTGTATCAATTTGATTGTCTTCGGTTGTCGGTTGTTCACTTCGGAGAAGAAGAAGGAACGATACCATGTAAAAAAGACAATTTTTTTTTAACAAAGTCGGGAAGGTTTCCCGAGGAATCGGTGGTTCAGTTTTATTAATTTGTTTTTACATTTGGCTTCCACGTATGTGCAACCGATACTTGAGAATCCGATTTCATTTAAAAAAAATTATTCTGAATATCCGAACTCATTTGAATAATTTGAGAGAGTCTAAAACCCAAAGGGTCATTTTGAAAAAAAGTTCCATCATACAGGGGTGGAACTTCCCTATGCCACCCTATTTTTCAAGTTTCACTATCTATACATTTTTATACTTACTATGTTTTGTTGGTGGGCCCAACTAATTAATTTAGTTTTCATAGTTTTGTAAAATATTATTTTTATTTGTAACAAAATATGGTCGGTCCAGCGAACAAAACGTTGTGAGTTGTGACTTTTAGAAAACGATGTCATTTCGTTCAGTGTTGTTTTGCTATATTTTTAAAAGATGTAACAAGAGACTAGCACTATTTTAACACCGAATCTAAATGTATCAATTAAATTTACTTGAAAATCTCCTAATTGGCCGGAAACAACATTAGATCCAGATAGATAGGATCAATCAAGTGTTAGTATCATCCAAGGCTTTTTTTTCACAAGTAAAATGTAAAAATGCTGATTCCCATAAATTGCTTTTGATAAAAGATTGTTTGCATACACAATCTTTTAGATGGTTCGAAAACGAAACAATGCCCAACAAAAGTTTTATATAGTCAACGAAACTACAGCTGGTTAGCCGGTTGACGAAAGCCTGAAACTTCCCGTAACATGTAGTTGGGTGAAGGCTTATGGTTACTTTGCTTTGCCCATGTGAGAATGGATCCTCTTGATCAAAGCCTCTTTTTTTCCAGCAAGAGGAAGATTGTTTGCCGTCAAGTAGTACTTTAGCTCCACCACTGTTAGATCCTTTAACTGCAATCGATAAGCATGCATATACAAAGTTAGAGCTGACGCTTCTATGGAAACATTTGATTATTACAACAAAAAATAAAGAACTAATCCTTTAGTGTCACCTTTCCGCTGTCTGCCAGTTCGATCCAGTCATAGTTTGCAGCCGCCCTGGCTGCATTATCAGAGAGTTCTTTCCTTTTTTTGGATGCATCACTTTTTTCTGGTACGTCATCTTCATCATAATTCTCCCCAAAAACTGAAAGCTTGAAATCTTCAAGTGCTTGAACAACTCTAGGCCTGTGGAAGAACATATTTATACACAATTTAGATTAAACAATAGATTAGGAAAAAGTAAGGATAAAACAGAGCTGTATAGTATATACAAAAAATATATATGAAGTACCTAGCCATGCCCTCCTCATCCGGAACGGTTTCATCTTTGATTTCTGGCATTTCGTCCTCTTCTAAAGCTAATGCTTGCAGCATTGCATAATGCCTCTGCAAAGCTGTTATAACTCACTCAGTGTAAGATCCTCTGACATAGTTACGGTCTATCAATGTATAATCGATAGAATGTCTTCCTAGCTATCTATAAGGAAAGATTCTCAAAATTCAACTTTAGTGTTAAAGGGGGTCACAGAAACAAGACCAAAAATTACCATAGCAATATTTATTTCAAATAAGCCTACAATGGCCATTACTTATACCTGGATTGGAAAATTGACAAACTGAAAAATCTGTCAAGTCCACACGTTTAATCAATGCTTTCGCCTTCTCAATGTGTTCTGGAGTTGCATGAGGAGCGGCAGAATTTGCATCTGAATGAAGCTGTTCATGTAGCATAATATTTTTCTTCAAATTTAAATGCATAAACAGAGAAACTAAACTAATACAGCATGGAAAGATCTGTTACCTCTTCAACTGGTCTAATATCATCAGAATATGGGAGATAAATCATGTGCATCCCGGGAGGCTCAATCTGACCACCTGCCACGACAATTTCCTCCTATAGGAAAAAAGGACTAAACAATAAAGACGCAATTCAAAGACAGCTTAAGCTAACCAGTATCCAGTAACCGCAATGATTAGTCATCCAAAATTCACCCATGAATATTTGCATCTTGCACTGTTTGCAATTTGCATGTCACAAATAAATCTTATGCATCAAGCAGAAGTCTACTATGGGACAGAGACGTGCTCAGTCACCCGCTAAGTTTTAAATATGACTCTTTCTCCCAGATGTCAACCAGTTGGTTCTTCCCCGTTGATCAAAATTCAAAACATAACTCACTCCACAAGGTAAAGTTCCTATCGAATGGGTACAATGCAAAGTTACTACGATGTATGTTTTTCAACTAACTTAAATTGGACAGCATAAGAATCATCATGTGCACCGAGAGTTCTCGGCGTACATGAGGCACAAAAAATAATAATGTCGAAGAGGCTTTTAACAAATTGCTGCTTACCTGTGCAACAAGAGCCACCAATCGAGGACTAGTCAAACTGCCAAGAAAGGCCAACGCAAACCTGAAACGAACATATTGTAAGACAATTTTCAACAGGTTATGTAAATATTCAAGTATATACAGTCTAGTTTGGCTGCACATTCAAAGCATATAGTACAATAATACTCCAGACCAGACTGGTAGGTACATAAAACAACGGCCCACACTTTCCACAAGATATAGATCAGTATCAAACTAACCGCTTTAGTCGTATCATAGATCTGTGAAGAGCAATGAAAGTGCATGTACTACCAACCACTTCCTGCAAAACAAGGACAGTGACTTATGAGCTTGACACCCTTCTTTGAATAATTTGGTATCAGAACTTTACATGGAAGCATTCTCAGTACTCAACGATCAGCGTCTATGCTTTTGACATATGAGCTACTTAATATGGCACATGCTTTTATGATTGACTTTCACCAATACAGATTCTGCATGTGTGGTGGATTCAAGACATTGTCTTACATTTAAAAGATTAGGCAATTAAAAATGTCTTATTAGTTTAAAAAAAATCCATTGCTACACACCAATTCTCTAAGAGAATCACTTGGTTTAGATAAATTCTCACTGCTCTGCAGAATTATGAATAACAGAAAAGATAATCAAATTTTGAAACCATTCAGAGGACTTGAAGAAATTTCAAAATACTTTCTCAGAGCTATTAACAGAACAGAGTGTCTGACACCGGATATATTAAGAGCATAAAATACTAAAGAGACAGAAAACTAACCTCGTCAGAAGGAAAAAGAAATGTTGATGGCTTCAAGTTATGGTATTGTTGTAAGCTAGTCAATGGTTTGAAGCCCAGAAGACGAAGATACCCGGATGAAACCTGTTTGATTTTAGATAGCTCCTCTGTGGAAAATTTTACAAACTCACTGCGTAGTAAGCCAAATTCTGTTGTCAGCACTATAAATTCATGTATTCATGAGAGAAAACAGATTCTCCAAACAAATAACAAATTATCATCACAATGATCATTTGCAAAATGGCCAACTTGGAACAACATTTTTTTAGCACAAAATAAAATGTTCCAGCAAAGATAATACCCTTACCCACTATACCAAATATCATGAACGATGCAACAAGATGATTCAAAGATTACGAACATGAATCCTTAGACAGGACTAACAAAAAAAATAAAATATCAAAGCACAGACACAACTCCAATTTAACCCTTTCCTGGTAGCTGACAAGGTGGTATCAGGACCATAATGATTGAAGTATATTTACATCAACACATGGATACTGTAAAACAAATATGAGCACATGATTTTGTTTTGGAAAAGAGGAATTAAACGAACTGCATGAACTTCAATCCAAAGTTAAGATCACATTTGTAATTACTTACTTCTTATATACTTGTACACGTTGTGGTGCATCTTTCACCAATGCACCGGTATCCGCACATATGAAAGTCCTATCAGTCTGCCAAATTTGAGTACATAGTGAACTTATAATCAAAAGATTACAAAGCAATGTCACCGTAAGGTGTTCATACATAGTCCAGCGCATTGCAAGAACGATATACTGCTTTAGGCATCTACCATGCAGTGATATAGGGAACAAAAGGTTATCTAGAGAAAAAACCGGGAACGCTATTAATTAGTTCGTTAACTGCAGTCGTGAAATGTTATATGCACAAGATAAGTGTTCTACTTCCACTATGATATGCATCCCACAAACTACAATATTACATAGAGAGTACCCCTTTTTGTCCCTTTGTGACATAAGCATCAGATTCAGATCATATTCTTACAAATCATTTATCAGACAGAAAATATCATAATCAAAATGCACCCCTTTATAGAAAGTGTTCTAGTTGTATAATACCTTCAGAGGAAGATTTGTGACAGAGTCAAGCCACGTAATTGCCCCTATACACATACATCATAAAGGCCATAAAATCAGGCTATACAAAGAAGGCCTAACTTATTATGAGTGGTGACATTGATACGAATAACTTCTGCACCTGTAACAGTTGGGCGAATCAAGGCATATGTGTTCAGCTGAATAGACACGCCTGGTGTAATGGCAAATGTCAATCTTCTAACAATCCTTTTCTTAAACATGCGTTTTCTCAACTGTAAATTCATATCTTCGAACCTGTATAATATGTTTATAAAGAACAAAAAAAGTAAACCATTTGTCTTTTTCCAAGAACCAATTTAGCTTAAAAAGGATATGTAGGACTTCTGATTGTTAATGCGCTTTACGTTAAAAGAAGGCCTGAGACAAGTACCTGTCTACCGCTGAAGGCAAGAATTGAGTAATTGCATCACCTTTCAGCCCGAGCAGATCCTATAAGAAATCAAAAGTTGAAATGGTTATCATTTGTACAAATAGAGAATTCATATAAGTAATAAGAGCAGTAGAGTGAGACTTACTGCATAGAAAAGCGAAACATTAAACTTCTCATTGGGTATACTTAATGGAAGAAGCTCAATTGAGATGCCAAGATCTTGAGCATCCTGCAACGTTATTTCATATGTAAAACCACTGTAAGATTCAACACTTGTAAAGTATTTTGAGTAGTACTTTAGCTCTTTGTAGAGTCGTTCTTGTCATGTCTAATTTAATTGCTCCCGTCAGTCTCCCAAAAGGATCATCTTCATTCGTGAATAAGAGTATTCTTTTGTCAACTGACTTAACAGACCTGCAACAATGACGGCGTCACCTTAGCTACAGACAATGAGGCGAGTAAATTATACTTGCAGCATATTAAAGCAGTAAGCCTCACCTCTTCCGCAACAATGCTTGTGCAACCCATAGAGCATTATACAAAGAATTCTCTCGGGACCCAGATATGATGCCATATTGACTCCCAATCTCTTTCATGAATGTTTCTGGAGCAAACAACAAGAACAATGCAACGCGATGTTATTAACTGGATCATACTCTTGTTGATTATTTTATTTTTTAGTACCGTTCAACATTGAAGAACTTCAAATTCATAGATGTTTGAATACAGTGCACATGAATGACATATTGTGTCAATATCTATGCTTTGTACAAAGGATAAGTGACCATGGATCTCACCTTCTATTTGATCAAACTCTTTTATAAGCCTTGCAGTCGGCATGTCAAGGTATTCACTGCCTGTGAACTTCAGTACATATATACTGGGTAAATCTTGCAAATTCTTCTTTTCTCTCTGAAAAATGGAAGTGCAGTACAAAGAATTAGCGATATATTTAACAAAAATTGAATCTTGATGATCACAAACAGTGTAACTTGACGTCCATCAAGACACTATGTTCTTGTAAGTTGTAGGTCACATATAAGTGCATGATTTTTTGTTTGGAAAGTCAAAATTATAACAAAAATAATAAGTACAGAGTTTTTTAAAATTGAAAGGCACTAAGAATATGATTTTAGAGTGAGGGTAATATCGAAAACCTTAATAAATAATGTACCTTGATGCTCTAAAATTGGGGACCAAATTGTGAAGGCAAGAAAGATACTTCAAAAAAGAGCAGAGATCATAAAAACTACGCAATCTAGAGTTAGAATGCTCAATACTAGGCAAGACTGTTGATTTCATGTTCCATAAATATATTTGGAAGTGGTTATAAAAAAAACTCCATGCCCTGGATCAAGTTCAGTGAAAGCACTTGTAGGTCAATATGACAGCTCTCATGAATGGTAGTTCAAATCAGATTTTGAAAACAGTCAGCGATATTTTGTAGTATATCATTGAAATTGACTTTATAATACAAAAAACCTCACAGAGGAGACAAAAAAAGGTATTGCATTGGCTAAAAGTATCTTTGCATAAAATCAATTATGCACAGATATTTACAGAAATGGCAAGATGCCCGAAATGCGATGCTTTGCATGAGACAAGGCATGACATAGTAATTTCAAATTGGATGCAGCTCTTACAGTGTTAAAAAAGCATATGGCGACTTCGTCAGAAGATCTATTGATGATCTGAGTCTTTAGAGCTTGAGATATACAACTGACAGCCACATGAAAGTGAGTCACCTCCTGATCATCCTGTTCATGTTGCAAGCCACGATCATTAGTTATCATCCGGTTTATTTCTACTCCGGCTGAAATTATCTTTATAAAATTACTAGAAACAACTTTCTCTACAAGATCGTTTTTGTGTGTGGATAGTTTAAGCATGCGATTCAAGTACAAATACGAAAAAACGCACAGATAGCTCACATTTTTACAAGTGGAACTGAACATTTTGGGGGAAGAATCCACCAAGTACACCACGAGGTCTTTCGACGCCTCTCTTTCCTAAAATCAACAACACCGATTTGCTCAGAATTTGGAAAAGAAAAAAAAAAGGAATCGGGTACGACGGATGCAAGTAAAAGACACGACTTGCTGAAGAAGATTGACGGACCCGATATGCTTCGTTTTCAGGATCATCTTCGTCGTCTCTGAAGACTTGATCTGGATCCAACTCCATCCGGGGATAAATTTGAGAGGGCGAGGAGAAAAGGGGGGGTTTTTGACGACAGAGGAGTAGAAAGACCTTTTAGCGCCTGCAGCTCGAAAATCAAAATGTAAATATTTTGGGTTTTGGGGGAGGAAAGCGAAGGGTGCTGTTTGGTAGCAAGAGTATCTCCATATCCTTACGAAGGTTGTAATTGCCTTTTTCTTACAAAAGCAAAAAAAAACCAAACATTTTGAAATCATTTCCTCGTATTGTTTTTCAGGGCATCTCCAAGTTGAGAAAAGAGCAAGGGCAAGTCCACCACAATCTAAGATGTTCACTGATATTACATAGGATGAGCAGACGCCAGACAGTGGACGTATGCAGAGACACCATTAGATTCAGATTGATAATCTTGAAGATACAACTTCTATTACAACATGTGTCTCCCAAAACACAGCATAACTTTCCAGAATGACAACATGAGCAGGAGGGAGTTATTTATTATTTAAGCAGCAAATATGACAAAACAAAGCTAAAAGTGGTGCAATACACACTCTAATTCACTCAAAGTGCAAATGCAAGAAAGGGAACGATAAGAGTCTGCCTCATACGCCATGGGAATGCCAAAACAGAACTTTTTATGCTTTCCATGAGGAGAGGGGCGGGGTATCAGAGGTCTTCCACGTATCCAAGCCAGTGAAGTACCTATCACCTTTAACTCTGTCAGCCAATACAAGGGCCTCAAGTTCTGCCATTTCTTCTGCAGTGAGATTCACAAATAATGCACCAATGTTGGATTCGAGGTTCTCGATCTTGGTAGTTCCGGGAATGGGACACACATCCGGTCCCTGGTGATGCACCCAGGCTAGTGCTAATTGCGACGGTGTGCATCCTTTTTTGGCTGCCATTTCACTAACACGTTCGAATATTGTATGGTTGTGCCTCAGATTCTCAGGTTGGAACCTCGTCAGCTTCTGCAAAAATAAGCACACTTCAGCCTGTATTGATCCGGATATAAAGAATTTCCATTAAATGCGAATGGCGCAAACAGACAAAGAATCGTAACTATATAATTGTTATTCAGCGAATGGCCGGGCCCGTAGATTCTTAGCAATACCACAACGAAATATGCATATAATAGGTGTTCGCTAAATGATCATATAGCTGGCGTGCTCGTCGAGAGACCACACCAAGCACATGACATATGAAAGCCATTGTGTGGCATGGGCTTTATGATGGATGAAAGATTTAGAAGCAAACAAATATTCAAACAGTAAGGGAGTTTTAACCAAGTAGTTCAGTGATGGAGTATAACTTAATAACAATCAAAGCTTGAAATACCTTGCGGAAGTCATCCTCTGTCAGACTTTCCACTAATTTGGTCCCTGATGAAAAGAATCCGCGACCAAGAGGACTGTAGGCTACAATTCCAATTCCAAGTTCCCTGAAAAAAATGAGGGATGAATTCCAAAATTGCAGATGATCCAGGAAGGAACAAAAACGATAAATTTTGTATTCCTTACCTGCAAGTAGGAACTATTTCTTCCTCGACATCTCTTGTCCACAATGACCATTCCAGCTGCACAGCTGTAATAGGATGAACAGCATGAGCTCTTCGTATGGTTGAAGCTGAGGCCTCTGATAGACCTACATACTTGATTTTCCCGTCTTCAACCAATTTCTTGAGCTCTCCCATCTAATATCAAGCACAGAAATGTGTTATAAAAATCAAGCAAAAAAAATGAATAAAGAAAGAGAGACACTCAGTTGCAACTTGAATTTGAGACAACTTTCTTTAACAAAGTATCTGGAAAAATGCAGGAAACCACCCAAACGGACACAGATAAACTCAAAGTTCACTCAAATGTTCAGACTCATGGAGGAAGAAATTTAATGAAACCGAAACTAGAGTAGGTTGGAAAAGAAGTATATATACAAACCGTGACTTCGATGGGCAAGCGGGTGTCGATCCTGTGCTGATAATACAAATCAATGCAATCAATATCAAGCCTCTTCAAGCTAGCCTCACATGCCGCCCTCACAAACGCAGGATCACCACGGATCTCCCACTTACCATCAGTAATATCAATTGCAAATTTAGTAGCCATTTCCACTTTGTCCCTCACTCCTCCTCCCTTCAAAGCCTAAACCCTCAAACAAACTAAATCATTGAAGTATTCATCAACAAACAAATGCATATAACTAACAAGTTCATTTTCCAATTAGGGCTACTGCTTATGAACGTGTATATCATCAGTTAAGAACTAAACATATGATAACTTGAAGTACCTTTCCGAGAAGAATCTCGTTGGTGTGAGGACCGTACACATCGGAGGTATCAAGAAAAGTGATGCCGGAATTGACGGCGTGGTGGATGAGAGAAATCATATCAGCATCTGGCTTAGCGGGGCCGTAGAAGGCAGACATGCCCATACATCCCAATCCCTGTGCGGAAACCTCCAAACCCTGCGAGCCAAGCTTCATCCTCCTCACTGTTGGTGCCGCCATTTAGCTTTGATCGGAATGAAGAGTGATGGATAACTTGAGATTCGGGAGCGGTGCGACTTCCCAGCTACCTAAATGCGTATTATATACGTATATATTAGTCGGATTTTGAAATGATTCCTTTGTCAGCGGTTACGTCACTACTCACTATGACTGTATGAGCACCACAGTTACGTCATTGCTTACTTACTGCGTAGTACTGTAACATTTTAATTAACCAAAATACTCTCCTTAAAAAAGAATTAATTTAGCATGTAGGAATAAAAATGGAATTACATATGCACTACCGGCTTAATCCTGAAATCTTTACTTCAGGCCCATTTTTTTTTTTATACGCAAACTTAGAGCATATACATCCGTTAAAGAAGTTCTCTGTTTTGAGAACCTTCTCAAATAACATTTCCTGTTACTATTTAAGATAATAAAACCTTCTATTCGCGATATTTGTACAGCCGTTGACCATGCAGGACCTCCTATTACTATTTATCGAATAATTTTTTATGCGATTATCACTTCACAAGTACCTATATTTAAATTATAGATGAAAATTTACACTATGAGCAATCGAATAATTTTATTTTTGAAGTTGCTTATGATCATAGCCAACCACGTCCCACCCCAACATTACGTGCCGCGTTTGCTTCAGACATTATGTCATAATGTCAACATGAGACGCGGTTATAACGTCAACATGGGACGTGCGACACTTCCCCTCCGCGTCCCATGTGAACGTTAAGCTGCACCGCGTTTGCTTCAGATATTATGGCTTAATGTCTGAAGAAAACGTGATAGTAATGTTGAAGCCAAACGCGCAGAGACTTTCCCATACTGTTCATCATCATCTTCAACAGGCAATCGACGCAACGGGTTTAGAGTTTAGGATCGGCGCAAATTGTAGTGATTTTTGTGGTGTAATTAGGTTTAATTGGAGACGCAAATATATTTGTGGAACGTCCGCTCAAACGTGCTCGAGGAGCACGTCCTCGGCAAAAAGTCGGACGTCCTCAACGCTGCATAATTTTTTTTCTGGACGTCCTCAAACCGGGTGGGACGTCCTCAAATTTGCTCCCGGTGTATATGCTCTTAGGAGTATTTTTTTATAGTGATTTCTTACATTTCATCTTATTTATATCAATTATTATACGAGTACATCTTATATATATTGTATGAGAATTCTATCGGTACATATGAATACTTGACTTTTTTAGAAGCACAGGCCACGCATGGTGATGCGGACGAATAACGCACCAAGGATTTGCGGAGGATATATATGGAAGTTACAGACGAACCGATAGAAGAAGAGTGAAATTAGGGTTGAGGAGTAAAAGAAGGGAGACGAGAGAGGAGAAGATAGAAGATAAAGGAGTTTGGTTATTTCATTGCTTGAGTAACGGTTACAACTTAGTCTTATACATGTCAAATTATACCAAAATACAAGCAGCTCCCCTAAGTTCCTCAATATTCTATTCCGTAACATTCCTCCCTCCTTCAAATTGACTATATCCTCAAGGTCAGCTACTTCTGGTGGCCTCGATGATGAAAATATGTAAAATTTGTTGACGCAACACACTTGAAAGGCTAGATTGACCAAACTGAAACCAAGAATAAAGAATACAATTTCAAATTTACCCGCCACATTCCCCCTTTCAACCCTCATTAAGAGAGAGTGCACCATTGCAATGTTACTGGGCACCTTAGAGCCATCTGTAACTGAAGCAACAAGTGTCTTTGGATTTGACACAGCTCTAACCCAATAGTATAGTTCCTTCCTCAACGTAAAAGCAGCAATAGCAAGCTCTCCGTGTTCAATATCATCAACATATAGGTCTACTATAGATGATAGTGAATCCTGTTGAAACGGCCCCTTGCCTATCACCACATGTTCCAACTTCAATTTAATAAAAGCTCTTTTCAATATGCGCACCTCAACAGTCAGAGCAGTAGTGAGCCGGTAAACATGTACATGCTTTGTTTGATTAATCCTGTGATATATGTCCGCGACTTGAAGATCCATTTGAGGATTCCAATCACTGTTATAAAGAATATGAGTATCTCCAGAAATAAAGTAGATGTTGAACCCATCTCAGCTCTGGTGCTAAGAAAAAAATATCCTGAAACTGTCAGTGACATCATTAAAATTTGTGATTTGCCTTCTAGGCATCAATTTTTGCATCTCATCACCACTATTGGGGAAGTAGTGAAGAAGTAGACCAACAAGCTTGGTCCTCCTGGTCCAATTATCCTTATGGACATCGATCTTCTTATAAGTGTCAAATAGATTAAAGGATGTCGTTCTAGGGACAAACATCATAGCTTTGAACTCAAGTTGACCCTTCGCAGAGAAGTGCTTGACAAAAATGTGATCCTCCCAGTCCCTGGTTAAAATCTCGTAGTACTATAAAGCATAGTCTTCCTTGGTAATCTCTTCTGGTATACTCAACCAAATTAATTTCTGCTTGTTGATAAGCTCTTTCTCAGGGAGTACTTCCCTCCAGAAGAGAGTAATTTTGGTACCCCTGACGAGTTTTGCGCCACCCATATGACATGTAACAGTGAAAAAGTCAATTAACGGTGGTGAAGATCCCAATGGTGATGAGCTTGAAGCCCTTAAATACAGATGGCGAAGTAGCACCACAAGCAAGTGTTGATGACCCAAGCAGAGAAGGCCAAGTTGATGATATCGCGCCAGACGCCAGAGGCAATAGTTCTTGAAGAAGCGCCAAATAAAGATGAGTTGAAGGTTGTAGTCGTCGTCTCGTCGATGTCTCAAAGTCTGAAATTCTAAATGGCTGGGACTTGGCAGGAAGAGATCCCTTATATATCTTAAGATCATTTTTCTTCAAAAATCAACTTAGGTGCAGTATAGGAACTTACGATGAATTTTTCATCTGCATTGTTGTAACAATCTTCTACCACCCCGCTGCTACATTTTTAGTCACTGAATCAGGTCTGACAGTGATGCTTCGTCCTTGAGAAGTCTCCGATGATGGAGTTAGGCACTCGACGACGTCATTTGGATGCTGTTGTAGTGCTTGGAGATCTTGACGCATATCCTTTATTATGTCAACCATCTGTTCAACTTGTTTTGCATCGGCTGCAGCATATATCATCATTAATTCTTTGAGATTCTGAACTTGTGTGTTCAGTTTGGCAAGCTAACAGCGAGATTTTCCTGGTCCTCCGCTTCCGACATATCCGACTTCATCTCTCAATGAAAGCACCAACTGATGCGGGACGAATAACACACCAAGGATTTGCGGAGGATATATATGGAAGTTACAGAGGAACCGATAGAAGAAGAGTGAAATTAGGGTTGGGGAGTAGAAGAAGGAGACGGGAGAGGAGGAGATAAAGAAGTTTGGTTATTTCATTGATGAGTAATCTCTCAGTTACAAACTCAGTCTTATACATGTCAAGTTATACCAAAATACAAGTAATTCCTCCAAGTTCCTCAATTTTCCATTCCATAACACACGGCAGCGACCCGAATTTGAAAATCAAGTAAAATCAACGACACCGATTTGCTCAGAATTTGAAGAAGAAAAAAAAGAATCGGGTATGATATGCTTCGTTTTCAGGACCATCTTCGTCGTCTCTGAAGACGTCATCTGGATCCAACTCCATCCGGGGAGAAATTTGAGAGTGATGGAGAGCAAATCCTGCAGACACGTGACAACAGCATGCCGAGCTCACTCACTGATCCTGGACTGCCACGTAGGGGCACTCGCCTTCGAGAAGCTTCGAGGAAGCTACCAGCTGCAGTGTACGACCTGCAGAATTAGTTAGGGTGACGATCCCGAGAAATATGTGCTGATATAAATGTAACAGTGAGTGCAACAAAGAAGGCAGCAAAAATAAATAACAAACTCTGTTTCCTCATCCCCTATTCTGCCTTTCCTCACCCCCTGTTCTGCCTTTCCTCACCCCCTGTTCTTCTCATTCCTATCTTTCCTCCATCATTGGTGCTTTTCACTGAACCATGCCCACCCACGCCGAGGCTATAGCCAGCCTCAACGTCGGCATGGAAGCCATGGATAACCGACTGACAGCCATGGAGGCAAAACGTGTTGCCGACATGCAGGCCATGGAGGAAAAACGTGCCGCCGATATGCATCAAGTCATGGCCGCTTTCGAACGTCTCACCAAGACGGTCGAGGACAACAAGCCTGAACATGACCCACCCGGCCACCGCCATGGGAAACAGCCCCTGTTTACCAACCCTACACCACCCCTCCTCGACACTCCCGACGCTTCCGCCGCTGCTACCTTCAACAGCTCAGCTGTTATCCAAGATCCCACCGACAACCCCCATCCATCCACCTACAATGACCATACCCAACGTCCTCTACGCACTCCCCGGATCGAAGTACCCATTTTCTCCGGCGATAACGCTGGTGGCTGGCTGTTTCAGCTCAACCGCTACTTCACTATCAACCACACTCCACCTGATGAGATGTTGGAAGCCGCTCCCTTATTCATGGCCGGAGATGCGCTACTGTGGTATCAGTGGAAATACGACACGGGCCAAATCTCCACATGGACACAGCTTGCTCTCGATATCAAGCGTCGGTTCGGACCCAGCGAATACTACGACGCCGAAATCGCCATCAACCAGTTAATCCAAACCACGTCGGTTCAAGCCTACATCTCAGCTTTTGAAAAACTCTCCACCGGAGCACCACGGCTGGTGGGTCAGAACCTCTTGTCCAGATTTATCGCCGGCCTCAAAGAGGATATACGACACGAGCTAGTCCTTTTTAAACCTCCTGACCTTGACAAAGCCATGGGGTTAGCTCGCGTGATAGAGGATAAGCTCCTGTCACAGCGTCGTTTTACACCCCGGCCACCCTCCTCCAAGCCACCATATCATCCTCCCCCGGTGTCACCCCGTCCGAACCCCAACCCACTACCTATCAAGCGCCTTACGCCAACTGAGATCGCCGCCCGCCGTGCACAAGGCCTCTGTTTTAACTGTGATGAGAAATTCACCAGCGGCCACGTTTATCGGCCACGCTTTCAATGTCTCCTCATGGAAGACCCAGGCGACACCGACGGCTTTGAGCTCATAGAACCCGAACCACCCGAACCCCTGCAACAAGATATGCCAACTGAGCCTGAGCATCACACGGACCCTGCACCATGCATCACATTTCATGCCCTCCAAGGGCATGCTGCACCATGTACACTCCGATTTCAAGCTCACATACAGGGCCAGCCGATACTTGTATTGGTGGATAGCGGCTCTACTCACAATTTCATCCAAACTAGAGTGGCGCGTTTTCTGAAACTTACTATTGAACCATCAACGCATCTCAGCGTCACAGTGGGAAATGGGGATGAAATGAAATGCGAAGGAGTCTGTAGAGAGGTACCGGTAAACATCAGCAACACATTGTTTCGGGTTAACCTTCACTTACTCCCTGTTTTTGGCGCGGACTTGGTCCTAGGCGCACAATGGCTGGCGGATTTAGGTCCTATAACATTCTGCTACAGGAACATGTGGATGAGTCTCACCAAAGATGGTCGACACATTCAGCTAGATGGCCTCAAAACTTCCACCCAACTCACCCAAACCTCAGCAGCCCAAATCCAAAAAACTTTCCACCAAAAAGGCGCACTCTATTTCCTACAGTTATACACAACCTGGTCCACCACACCTCACACATCCACCCCAGCACAACTCCCTGAAATCACCTTACCTGCCACCTTACAACCGGAGTTCAAAGAGGCCCTCACACAGCTGATCACACAACACAAGGAGGTCTTTCTGCCTCCTCAGGGCATTCCGCCTACTCGTAAGACTGATCACTGTATTTCTTTAATTTCAGGAGCTAATCCAGTCAATGTACGTCCATATAGGTACCCTCATTACCAGAAAACAGAGATTGAGCTCCTGATCAAAACTATGTTGCAAGAAGGTATTATCCACCCGAGCCGAAGTCCATTCTCATCTCCTGTGTTGCTCGTCAAGAAAAAGGATGGTTCGTGGCGTTTTTGTGTTGATTATCGAGCTTTAAATGCCATTACGGTAAAGGATAAGTTCCCAATCCCTACCTTCGATGAGCTGCTCGACGAGCTCCACGGCGCTACCCTATTCACCAAGCTCGACCTTCGTGCTGAATACCATCAGTTGCGTATGAATGAGGCGGACATTTTCAAGACAGCTTTTCACACACATGAGGGTCATTTTGAGTTCTTAGTTATGCCCTTTGGCCTCACTAATGCTCCGGCTAGTTTTCAAGCCGAGATGAACACCATTTTTAAGCCACTTCTACGACGATGTGTATTGTTTTCTTTGATGATATATTGGTGTACAGCACCACACCGGCTGAGCATCTCCAACACCTACATGAGGTACTCACAACACTTAGTACACATTCATTTTATGCTAAACCTTCAAAATGCGATATTGGCAGGACAACCTTGACATATCTGGGACATATCATTAGCCATGAAGGGGTGGCTATTGACCCTGAGAAGATACTTGCCATTCAGCAGTGGCCTCTACCCAAAACCATCAAACAACTTCGTGGGTTCCTTGGCCTAAGTGGATACTACCGCAGGTTCATGTGCAACTATGCAAATATTGCAGCCCCGCTCACCAATTTGTTACGCAAGGATGCCTATATATGGACCCCGGAAGCCACTGTGGCTTTTAACAATCTGCGCCAGGCCTTATCGTCAGCACCTGTACTTACTCTCCCCAATTTTAATATCCCATTTCACGTCCACACTGATGCTTCAGGAAGAGGTGTAGGGGCTGTTCTTGCTCAAGGAGGCCGTCCCATCTCATACTTTAGCAAGCAACTTAGCCCCCGTATGCAGAGTACGTCCGCTTATAACAGAGAATTGTGTGCCTTAGTTATGGCAGTCCAAAAATGGCGACAATATCTTTTGGGCCAAAGATTCATCGTCGAAACAGATCACCAACCCCTAAAGACAATATTATCTCAAACCGTTCACATCCCGGACCAACAACATTGGATCATCAAGCTCTTGGGATATGACTTTGAGGTTCGCTATCGTCCAGGCAAGGAGAATGCCCCGGCCGATGCCTTATCAAGGTTACATGAACCGAACCCACCAAGCAAAGCCACCTGCATGGTGACATTAGCCAATACCCAACCTGAGTTTGGGATTTTGAGAGCACTGCGCAAATATTATTCATCAGACCCCACGGGCAAGGCCTTGCTGCAAACAGTGTTGGAACAACCCACTACCCATGAACACTTTATGGTGCGAGACGGCCTGCTACTCTTCAAGGGCAAGCTACGGGTACCTGCTGACACAACCATTAAAGAACTCATTATGTATGAGTTCCATAACACCCCTGCAAGCGGCCATCCCGGCATTAGGCGTACTCTGGCTCGCATCACTGCTGCTTTCCATTGGCCCGGTATCAACCAAGACGTCACAGACTATGTCCAAACTTGCGATGTTTGCCAACAAGTCAAAGCACCTAACTCCACTCCACAGGGCCTGCTGGTTCCCCTCCCTATCCCAGACAAGATTTGGCATGACA
The DNA here is from genome assembly GCA_033675215.1 of Rhodiola kirilowii. Lineage (NCBI taxonomy): Eukaryota > Viridiplantae > Streptophyta > Magnoliopsida > Saxifragales > Crassulaceae > Rhodiola > Rhodiola kirilowii. Next base: position 6,846,671 of record CM066194.1, read on the forward strand.
TTTCAATGGATTTTATTACACATCTTCCCCCCTCGGCTGGTAAAACTACTATTATGGTAGTCGTCGATCGCTTATCAAAGTATGCTCATTTTTCACCGATGAAGGGAGGTTGCACAGCTGCCGAGGTTGCTCAGATTTTCATCCGAGATATCATAAGGCTCCATGGTTTCCCAGGCACCATAGTCTCAGACCGTGATCCCATTTTTATGAGTAAGTTTTGGAGGGAGCTTTTCAAACAACAAGGCACCATTCTTGCTCACTCGACAGCCTATCACCCGCAAAGCGACGGCCAAACAGAGGTGGTGAATCGAGGTTTGGAGGACTACCTACGTTGCTTTGTAAGCACTAATCAAAAGGACTGGTTGTTGTTCCTCCCATGGGCAGAATACTGCTATAATACAGCTTCCCACTCCTCTACCAATCGCACGCCTTATGAAGTGGTTTATGGTAGACCACCTCCGACATTACTCGACCACATTCCGGGCAGCACAACACTAGCCTCAGTGGAGGAACAGATCAAGCGCCGTGAAGAGTTGCTCAGAGACCTCAAGACAACACTGCAGCGCACACAACAACGAATGCAAGCACAAGCAAATTCAAAACGCCAGGATAAGTCCTTTAATGTGGGAGACCATGTGTGGGTTCGTCTGCAGCCTTATCATCAAAACTCACTCCGTCGTCGAGCCACCACCAAGCTTGCTAAGCGCTTCTATGGCCCCTTCCAAGTCACCGACCGTGTCGGACCCGTAGCGTATCGTTTAAAGTTGCCTCCCACAGCTCGTATTCACAATGTTTTCCACGTCTCGCTGCTGCGTCCGTTCCGAGGTAATCCTGCCAACATATCCCAAGATTTCCCGCCTGACCTCGAGGGACTCCGCCCCACTCTAGTGCCTGAGTTCATCCTCCAGACTCGGTCGGTGAAGGTCCTTAATGGATGGAAAACACAGTGGCTGGTCAAGTGGCGCAACTTGCCCGTTACAGACGCCACCTGGGAATTCAAGGACGATCTTCTCAGCGAATTTCCCGCCCTCAACCTTGAGGACAAGGCTGTTTTCGAAGGAGGAGGTATTGATGGAGAGCAAATCCTGCAGACACGTGACAACAGCATGCCGAGCTCACTCACTGATCCTGAACTGCCACGTAGGGGCACTCGCCTTCGAGAAGCTTCGAGGAAGCTACCAGCTGCAGTGTACGACCTGCAGAATTAGTTAGGGTGACGATCCCGAGAAATATGTGCTGATATAAATGTAACAGTGAGTGCAACAAAGAAGGCAGCAAAAATAAATAACAAACTCTGTTTCCTCATCCCCTGTTCTGCCTTTCCTCACCCCCTGTTCTTCTCATTCCTATCTTTCCTCCATCAGAGAGGACGAGGAGAAAGGAGGGTGGGTGTTTTGACGACAGAGGAGTAGATATTTTGGGTTTTGGGGGAGGAAAGCGAAGGGGCCTGCAGCTCGAAAATCAAAATGTAAATATTTTGGGTTTGGGGGGAGGAAAGCGAAGGGGTCTGTTTGGGAGCAAGAGTATATATATCCATAACCTTACGAAGGTTTGTAATTGCCTTTTTCTTACAAAAAGCAAACCAAACATTTGAAAACATTTCCTCGTATCGTTTTTCAGGGCATCTCCAAGTTGAGAAAAGAGCAATGGAAGTTCACCACAATCTAAGATGCCGGTTGTACTCACAGATATTACATAGGATGAGCAGACAGTGGACATACAGAGACACCATTAGATTCAGATTGATAATCTTGAAGATACAACTTCTATTACAACATGTGTCTCCCAAAACACAGCATAAACTTTCCAGAATGACAACATGAGCAGGATGGAGTTATTTAAGCAGCAAATATGACAAACAAAGAAAAAAGAGGTGCAAAACACACTCTAATTCACTCAAAGTGCAAATGCAAGAAAGGGAACGATAAGAGTCTGCCTCATACGCCATGGGAATGCCAAAACGGAACTTTTTATGCTTTCCATGAGGAGAATGGCGGGGTATCGGCAGTCTTCCAAGTAGCCAAACCAGTGAAATACCTGTCACCTTTAACGTTGTCAGCCAATACAAGGGCCTCGAGTTCTGTCATTTCTTCTGTAATGAGACTCACAGATAATGCACCAATGTTGGATTCGAGGTTCTCGATCTTGGTAGTTCCGGGAATGGGACACACATCCGGTCCCTGGTGATGCACCCAGGCTAGTGCTAATTGCGACGGTGTGCATCCTTTTCTGTCTGCCATTTCACTAACACGTTCGAATATTGTCTGGTTGTGCCTGAGATTCTCAAGTTGGAACCTTGGCAGGTTCTGCAAAAATAAGCACACTTCAGCCTGTTTTGATCCGGATATAAAGAATTTCCTTTAAAAACCACTGGCGCAAAGAGACAAAGAATAGTAACAATATATAATTCACATTCAGTGAATGGCCGGCTACGTAGATTTTTAGCAATATCACAAAGAAATATGCAAATATAATAGGTGTTCGCTAAATGATCATATAGCTGGCTTGCTCGTCGAGAGACCACACCAAGCACATGACATATGAAAGCCATTGTTTGGCCTGGCTTATGATGGATGAAAGATTTAGAAGCAAACAAATATTCAAACAGTAAGGGGGTCAAAGGAGTTTTAATCAAGTAGTTCAGTGAAATACCTTGCGGAAGTCATCCTCTGTCAGACTTTCCACTAATTTGGTGCCTGATGACAAGAATCCGCGACCAAGAGGACTGTAAGCTACAATTCCAATTCCAAGTTCCCTGAAAAATATGAGGGATGAATTCCAAAATTGCAGATGATCCAGAAGGAACAAAAACGATGAATTGTGTTTTCTTACCTGCAAGTAGGAACTATTTCTTCCTCTACATCTCTTGTCCACAATGACCATTCCAGCTGCACAACTGTAATAGGATGAGCAGCATGAGCTCTTCGTATGGTTGAAGCTGAGGCCTCTGATAGACCTACTTACTTGATTTTCCCTTCTTCAACCAATTTCTTGAGCTCTCCCATCTAATATTATGCACAGAAATGTGTTATAAAAATCAAGCAAAAAAAATGAATAAAGAAAGAGAGACACTCAGTTGCAACTTGAATTTGAGACAACTTTCTTTAATAAAGTATCTGGAAAAATGCAGGAAACCACCCAAACGGACACAGATAAACTCAAAGTTCACTCAAATGTTCAGACTCATGGAGGAAGAAATTTAATGAAACCGAAACTAGAGTAGTTTGGAAAAGAAGTATATATACAAACCGTGACTTCGATGGGCAAGCGGGTGTCGATCCTGTGCTGATAATACAAGTCAATGCAATCAATATCAAGCCTCTTCAAGCTAGCCTCACATGCCGCCCTCACATACTCAGGATCACCACGGATCTCCCACTTACCATCAGTATTATCAATTCCAAATTTAGTGGCCAATTCCACTTTGTCCCTCACTCCTCCCTTCAAACCCTAAACCCTCAAACTAAATCATTAAGTATTCATGATTATTGAAGCTACAAGGCGGCTGGTCGTTCAGCAAAGGAACAGAGAACAGACGGCAGAACGACATCCTTTCTCCTGGGCGCGCGAGTTTGTGTTTGGCTGCTAAGCCAAACGTCAACGTTTTGTTTCTGGGTTCATTTTGTAACTATGAGATTGTTCTGATTGTATTTGATTGAACAAAAGGGGCTAGATTGTATTTAGTCTGTAGTATAAAACGCAGACGTTCAGCTGCAAATCCAATAACAGAAATTTGCCCTAAAACTACTTTTCCCTCTTCCGCCTCCTTCGTCCCCGTTCACCTCCCCGAGCTCCGATCGTCTCTGATCGAGCTTCGTTCTGTGTTTTCTACATGGTATCAGAGGAAGCGTGACGATCCGCCTGCTTCTTGAAGACCGATTGTGTTTTGGTTCCGTTTTGAAGATTTCCGCTTTTTCGCATTTCCGATTTTCCGCTCGCAATCATGACTGCTAGGAATACTGTGGTGGAAGACCTGTATCATTTCAATACGAATGAAATTATAGGTGCTTCAATCGTTAGCGAAGTTCTGATCGGTCGACAGAATTTTGTGTCTTGGGCTAAATTCATGGAGATTGCTCTATCTGTGAGATCGAATCTTGAATTCGTACAAGGTGAGAGACCTAAACCTACTGATGCTACTTTGGCTGTTAAATGGAAACGATGCAATGATGTAGTTATGACTTGGCTAATGAACTCAGTTTCTAAGAAAGTAGTTAGTCATATCTTACATGCTAAGGATGCAACTACTGCTTGGCGCATTTTACATAATAGATATGCTGGCTCAAACGTTTCTAGAAAATTTTTTCTGAAAAAGGAAGTAAGCAATATAAGACAGGGTGATCTTGATATTGCAAACTATTTTGAGAAACTGAATGCATTCTGGAAGGAGTTGGACTCTATGAGCAAGAGAGTTAGCTGTGATGAAGACAGTGAATGTGCTAATTGTAGAACTACTGCTAGAGAAAGAGAAGAAGACAGGGTAATTGAGTTCCTTATGGGTCTGAATGACAACTATGCTCATATAAGGACTCACATTCTTGCTTTAAAAGAACTTCCCACTCTTGACACTGTGTATGACATGGCTCTGAATGCTGAAAGTCAGCAGAAGGTCACTAAGCATTCATGTGTTGAAGCATCTGCCCTGTATAGTAATCATCAAGAGACTAATAGCTATGCAAAAGGTCAGATGAGAAGTGGTGCTGGCAAGCCAAAGGGAAGGTTATTTTATACTCACTGTGAAATTAGTGGCCACACTAAGGAGTTTTGCTATAAACTTGTTGGTTACCCTCCTGGTCACAAGTTTCACAAAAGCAATATAAAGAGTACCAGCAAGGGAAATGATCATGCTACGTCTGCAAATATGGCTAGCTGTGACAGTGGTTCTGGTGGTGAAAAGACTGAATCAAGTAATTCAAATCAGCTGCCTCAGTTCAGTAACTCTCAACTTCATCAGTTGCTGGCTTTACTAAAGAAAAATGAATGTCATGAACAAGAAGGTACCAATCATTTGGTAGGTATCTGTCTTATTTCTAAAACTCTTGATAGTAAAAGTCTTGATTGGGTCATTGACAGTGGGGCTACAGATCATTTCACATACAATCTTGATCTGTTAGATGATGTGTATAAGGTATCTACTACTTGCACTGTTTTACTTCCTAATGGAGAGACTAGCAGAGTGAAATATGCTGGTAAGGTAGCCTTGACCAAGAGCCTAATTCTACATGATGTTTTGTATGTTCCTGCTTTCAAGTTTAACTTGATTTCCATAAGCAAATTGACTGGTAGTTCTGGATGTTCTGTGGAGTTCTCTAAAGGATGTTGTGTAATTCAAGACCATGCCCACACGACCAACTTGGGGATTGGTAGGATGGTCAAGGGACTATACTGGTTGAAGAATGCAGAACTATCTCACACTATCACCTGTACAGCTGCCATCAAAGATGTCTCTACTGCAGTGTGGCACAGAAGAATGGGTCATCTGCCTACAAGAAGATGTTTAGCAATATAGCTAATCAGTCTAAAGAATGTGATTTGCATTGTCCTGTATGTCCAATGGCAAAGCAAACAAGACTTGTTTTTCCCAGCAGTCTTCATAAGTCCATTAAGCCTTTTGAGCTTATTCATGCAGATGTATGGGGACCATATTCTACAAATACAATGTCTGGTTGTAGATTTTTCTTGACTATTGTGGATGATTTTAGTAGAACTACTTGGACCTTTTTGATGAAGAAGAAATCAGAAGTTTCAGCTCTTGTCATTAAATTCTTCAAACTGATTGAGACTCAGTATAATGATAAGATCAAAATCTTCAGATCTGATAATGGCACTGAATTCTTCAATGATACCTTGGCTCATTTTTTTCTCAGATAGAGGGTGCATCCAGCAGAGTTCTTGTCCTTACACTCCACAACAAAATGGAGTTGTTGAAAGGAAGCATAGACACCTATTAGATATTGCAAGAGCATTGAGATTTTAGGCCAATCTTCCTAAAGTTTTCTGGGGAGAATGTGTCCTATCTGCTACTTATTTAATCAACATGTCTCCAAGCACTGTTCTAAACTTCAAATCCCCTCTTGAAGTCCTTTTTGGTTCTCCTCCAGTAGTTGATCATCTCAGAACAATTGGCTGTCTTTGTTATGTTGGGACAGTAGCTCATCAAAGGGACAAGTTTGACCCCAGGTCCACACCTTGTATTTTACTTGGCTATCCTTATGGCCAAAAGGGATACAAAGTCTACAATCTTCAAACTAATGAGGTGTTAATCAGCAGAGATGTGAAATTTTTTGAAGACATTTTTCCTTATAAAGACATCAACAGGGAAACTGATACAGAAACTGATGAAGAAAGTCATGTTACTGTTCCTGTGCCTTTTATTCCTCAAAATATTGATAATGATGATGATGACTATATTCCACCAACTGGGGAGACTTTCATTCCTCAAAATGCTGATAATAATGATGATGACTATATTCCACCAACTGAGGAGACTTTCATTCCTCAAAATGCTGATAATGATGATGATGACTATATTCCACAAATTGAGGAGGCTGCTATTGCACCACAATTACCTGATGAGGAGGCTGGTCCTGCCAATGAGATCCCTGAGCCAACTGTTTTACCAGTTAGAAGATCTAACAGGCACCATCGACCTCCAACCTGGCAGACTGATTATGTGTGCAACACCATTCAGGTCAGAAAATCTCCTCACAAACTTGAAAATTTTCTGAGCAACATGCATTGTTCTACTGTGCATGCAGCTTTCTCCTCAGCTCTGTCACATATCAAGGAGCCTAAAACCTACAATCAGGCCAAAGGTGATCCAAAATGGTGTGAGGCCATGCAAACTGAGATATCTGCTCTTGAAAGGAACAGTACTTGGGTGATTACAGACTTACCAGCAAATCAGTCCCTCATTGATTGCAAATGAATATTCCGGATCAAACTCAAATCTGATGGCACTAGAGAACGTTACAAGGCTCGTGTGGTTGCCAAAGGTTTCACTCAGGTGGAAGGAATTGACTACTCAGAAACCTTTGCTCCAGTTGCAAAGATGACCAGTGTAAGATGTTTTCTAACTGTTGCAGCAATCAAGCAATGGCCTATCTTTCAATTGGATGTTGACAATGCATTTTTGCATGGATCCCTTGAGGAAGAGGTGTATATGCGTCTACCCATTGGCTTCTATGACTCGAAAAGAAAAGCAGGCAAAGTTTGCAGACTAACCAAGAGTTTGTATGGGCTTAAACAAGCACCTCGCCAATGGTTCTCCAAGTTCACTGAAGTTATGCTACAGTTTGGTTTCCGCCAAAGCCTCAATGATTATTCCCTGGTCACTCTCCAGTGTGGGGATGACTTCATCATGCTTTTGGTGTATGTGGATGGTGTAATATTGACTGGTACTTCCATGAAACTCATTCAAGACATCAAAGCCTTCATTCATGACAAGTTCAAGATCAAGGACCTGGGCACTTTGAAATACTTCCTTGGTCTTGAGGTTGCAAGGAACTCCACAAGTATCTTTCTCCATCAAAAGAAGTATGCCACTGACTTACTTGCTGAGTATGATATGGTGGAATGCAAGCCAGTTAAGACACCTCTTCCAGCAAAACATCAACTCAGTTTATCAACTGCTGAGCTTCTTCCGGATCCAATGATATATAGGAAAATGGTTGGAAAACTGATCTACCTCACTATCACCAGACCAGATCTATCTCATGCAGTTCACATCCTTAGTCAGTTCATGAATGAACCTAACACAGACCATTTGAAGGCTGCTAACAGACTGCTGAGATATATCATGGGAGCACCAGCACAAGGCATATTTTTCTCCTCAACTTCGCAGCTTCAAATGTTTGCCTACTGCGATGCCGACTGGGCTGCGTGCCCCAAAACCAGACGTTCAGTAACTGGTTTTTGCATTGTAATTGGGGAATCCTTGGTCTCATGGCGTACAAAGAAGCAGGCCATAGTTTCCCGCTCTTCGGCAGAATCTGAATACAGGGCCATGGCTGCTGTTTGTACTGAAGTTATTTGGTTACTGCGGCTATTCTCTGAAATGCATGCTTCGATCTCCACTCCTATCAAACTGTATTGTGACAATCAGGCGGCACTTCACATAGCAAAGAACCCAGTTTTCCATGAACGCACAAAGCATATAGAACTGGACTGTCACTTTGTGCGCCACTACATCAACAACCTGACGATACTGCCAGTTTACATTCAAACTCTGGAGCAACCCGCTGACCTTTTCACCAAGCAATTGCCTCACGATCATCTTCAACATCTCCTCTGCAAGCTGGGAGTTTCTAACTTCCTCCACTCGCCAGCTTGAGGGGGGTATTGAAGCTACAAGGCGGCTGGTCGATCAGCAAAGGAACAGAGAACAGACGGCAGAACAACATCCTTTCTCCTGGGCGCGCGAGTTTGTGTTTGGCTGCTAAGCCAAACGTCAACGTTTTGTTTCTAGGTTCATTTTGTAATTATGAGATTGTTCTGATTGTATTTGATTGAACAAAAGGGGCTAGATTGTATTTAGTCTGTAGTATAAAACGCAGACGTTCAGCTGCAAATCCAATAACAGAAATTTGCCCTAAAACTACTTTTCCCTCTTCCGCCTCCTTCGTCCCCGTTCACCTCCCTGAGCTCCGATCATCTCTGATCGAGCTCCGTTCTGTGTTTTCTACAATGATCAACAAACAAATGCATAACTAACAAGTTCATTTTCCAATTAGGGCTGCTTATGAACGTGCATATCATCAGTTGGGGACTAAAGCTAATAAAGAGTGGAACATAAACATATATGATAAACTTGAAGTACCTTTCCAAGAAGAATCTCGTTGGTGTGAGGACCGTACATATCGGAGGTATCAAGAAAAGTGATGCCGGAATTGACGGCGTGGTGGATGAGAGAAATCATATCAGCATCAGGCTTAGCTGGGCCGTAGAAGGCAGACATGCCCATACATCCCAATCCCTGTGCGGAAACCTCCAGACCTTGCGAGCCAAGCTTCATCCTTCTCACTGGGATAGATTGAGATTCGGAGCGGTGCGACTTCCAAGCTACCTAAATGCGTTATTATATATATATATATATATATATATATATATATATATATATATTAATCGGATTTGAAATGATTCCTTTGTCAGCGGTTACGTCACTATATTTCACTAGAGTGAACTACTATATGAGCATGAGCACCACAGTTACGTACGTCATTGCTTACTTAATTACTACTATTTACTAGTAACATTTTAATTACCAAAAAAGGAATCAAATACAAACCAAATAAAAATTACAAATCAAATAAAATATTGACACGTGTAAATATCGGGAAAAATTTCCAAATTGCACCAAAATCAACATCGCATTCCAATTTTACACACTTTTTAGATTGGTTTTCCAATTTACACTAGTTTTTTAATCCGGCGTTGCTAACAACGTCTTAAGGTTAAGACGTTCTTGTTGAGGGCGTCTTAAGCCCAGGTGGTCTTTCGCGCCCCAAATACCAGATATGGTGGCATAATGTTGCCAAGAAGGCATTAGCCGCTGCCGCTCTTCGTAAGAGCGTTTTAATGGATTGTAATCTCTCAGAGGGGTTGGTTTTTTGATTGTTTATTACAGGACTAAGCCGCTGCTACTAACAGCGTTTTAATATTAAGACGCTGTGAGCAACGGCGTTTTAATGGTCATGACAGCGTCTTAACCTAAAACCACTAAAACGCTGCTACTAAGAGCGTCTTAATATTAAAACGTTGTTAGTAGCAGCGATTTAGTCCTGTAATCACACAACCCACAAGCTAACCCCACTGAGATTCAAAACCATTAATACGCCGTTGCTCACGGCGTCTGACGTAGCCCACCGCACTGTCGTTAAGGTGCGATGTTCTATGTGCAAAAATAAATTCATATCTCCGCTACTCGCGACTTCACTACTGGGTAGCAAGTGGTAAGTAGGGGTCGAACCCAAGAGAATTGGTGGATTAGTTGTTCTTTAATGAAGCTTATGCATAAATTAAATGCGATTGGGGTTGGGTTTGAGTGTGCTTTGAGAACTGAAAGTAAATTACAACATTTGGTAATGGACTGTAAGGAAAGGATTCGGTTTAGGGGTTTCATATCATATCATCGTTCATCATTGACCTCTAACGATCATACTAAGTGTTCAAAGATGAATCGAGGCTATTTCTAGCACAAGACTTGCCACATCATTTAGAACACTTGTTCTATTTAGACTAATTCCTCCTTTCAAAGTATCTTAGCCTTATGTGCATCCATTTGATCTTCAGTTACGATCAACCAAATGGTTTTTAAAAGAGGTCGAACTCCTCAGATAAGCTTTGCCCGTTAAAGCATCCACTTACCCGAGTATGTTCACGAACCTCACGGAAGAGCTTTGCCCGTTAAAGCATCCACTCAACCTTGGAAGTTCTAACCTAATATGTGGCACATAGAACAAGTTTTGAACACATAGAGGCACTAAGAGTAGGGCCTAAAAGGCTAAAACATTGTATGATACAAGCACTCCCCTTTAACCGAATGATGGGTTTAGCTACGAATATCCATGGAACAGGACATCATAGCTAAGTGCGTTGAAAAGTAAAGGTTTTTGAAAGACGGTAAAGTAAAGTTTTCGAAAGTAAAGACAGGAAAGTAAACTTGTTGAATTGAAAAGACAGTAAAGTAAAGAAGAGAATACTTACAAAAACCGTTAAGAGTGCTAAAGACCAAGCTTCGATTCCAAAGTAAAGTAATTACAAGGATGGTGTTGTGAATCTAGAGAGAATTGAGAGCTTCTCTCACTAACTTGTGGTATGAGATGTTGGAATGAGATGGGATGTGTAGAGAGATGAGCTCTCCACACCTTGGGATGCCTTACAAAGGGAAGGGAAGATGTCTATTTATAGGCTAAGGGGATGAAGAGATGTGGAGGAGGAGGAGACACATGTCAAATGGAGGGTGGAGGACACAAGAGCCGCCGGCGGTTTTGGCTTCAAGGGGACACATGGGCGGCTAGATGTGCTTCAAGGGGGAACAAGGGTGGCTTGTATTCATCCAAGCCATCCACATGGAGGAAGAGGAGAGGGGAAGCCCTTAGCCGCCGGCCACATGGAGGAGAAGGAGTGGTGGAGTGAGTTTGTGATCTTTTCCAAAAAGCCATCGGTCCTTTCAGCTCTGAACTGACTCTGGTTGCCCTTCGGTTGGATTTGTTTTGAGTGATTCCACGTCCGGTTCTTGAAAGTTAGAATTTGGTCGTGACCTGGAATGACTCGTAATTCATTTTCAGCTTTAAAACTCCTTCTTATCCTGTATTCTCTCTAGACTTCAAAATACCCTGTAGATAAATATCGGAACTAACAAGCAAAAGTTAAATAGACAAAGCGTCTAATTTGGTGGGTTTAACTGTGTTTATGATTCATACAATTATGGTCCATCAGATCACCCCACACTTTTAGTTGTTCGTCCCGAACAATGCTTTTTAAAGGGCGGCACACAATCCAAGTAAAAACTTTTAAATATGAAAGTGAGATTGTCGGACTAGATTTATCCTAATTCATGCATTACTTACTTATTACAAAATTAAACCGTATAAATACTTAGAAGAAACTTGATACTTGTACCTTCGTGCCGAGATGCAAATTAATTCGGATGTTTCGGGAGATAGCCCTTTTCAGGCTCCTGGACTGCATTCTCAGGATCGACTCGCACTATATGGTTTCCTTGTAACTTTCTCTAGAACGTGATTTGGTTCGGGTTTCACTGAGTTGAGCACTTTGATTTCTTTTTGGCGAGGGACAGCTTTTGTAGTGAATCGGCCTTTGGCCTTTGGCCTTTGATGTTGAATTGGAGTTTGTTCACTTTTGTTCGGTTGAAACCTTCACAATTTTGGCCTTTGGCCTTTGATTAGCTTCTTTGAGCTTTTGCTTCTTTGTGACTTGCTAGTCCATTTTCTCAGCCTTTTTGGGAGGTCCAATCGTCGCCCGCAAGCATATGGAAATACCTCCCCGCTCTTTCTCATCCTCGCCGTTTCGCGCGGGTCAAAATGAGGGTCGCTCATTTGTTTTCCCGGCTACTAGGACTAGAGATATGACGGTTTGATTCCCGTCCCGCCTCTTGCATAAACGCTGCACGGCGGAGATGACTTCAATCTTCACTGAAACCCGAAGTGCAGCCTCCACTGACTTCGAAAACCATATAGTTAGATTCGATCCTTCGAGTGCTTGCCAAGCCTCTCTAGGGCAGGTTATATCAACTCCACATCCCCTGTATATCTCAGCACAAAGGGACAAATGAGAAGTTACATTCTAAGTTTTTAAACAGTTGAATTTTCACAAGGTAAATGCATGAATTTAGATCTATCTTTTTCACATTCTCAAGTTCATATTTTCAAAAAGATAATATTAAGGGAAAAGGAAAAAGAAAAATATGTTAATTAACTATGTACACAGGCGGTTCTCACCCCACACTTTTGAACGAAGGCGTGCCTCACAGCACGACTTAGTTCAAAAGTCATGCAAGCAAATATATACAGGAAAGGTGAGAATGATTTAAGGCAAAAAAATAAATGACAGAAATTAAATGACTGAAAGTAAGATAGATGTCGGGTTACCTCCCGACCAGTGCATTTGTTTAACGTCGTTAGCTCGGCAGTACCTCATTCTTGGATCATAAGGTTGGGTCCCATGGGCGTGTGAGGTCGAATTTCTTCTCGGCTGCCCTTTTGCTCCGAGAGGGTGAGGCTTCATTGACCATAGCTGCTGGTCTAGTGAGTCGTGCTTGCTTGTTACTCCGTCCGGGTTTCCATTCTTTCGGCCCATGTCTTTGCCGCTTCTTCATGTTTGAATAGTTGGCACCTTTGCGAGTTTGGAAGTTTGGTTTTGTGCCATTAAATGTAGGCGATATTAAGCATGCGCCTCTGCCAATCCTCTTCATTGTGGCAGTGATGGATGGTTGTCTTGGAACGAGTGAGTTTTCAGGCGGTTTTCCTTGGCTTGTGACGAGTGAGAGTTCCTTTGTCGGCTCTTTTGGCTCATGCTCCTCCTCTAACTCCCCTTGCACCTCATCATTATTGATTATATGATCTTCGGTGGCTATGATCGGCATAAAACACGAAGGGTTAAGTTGGGGCACTTCGACCATGAGGACTGGGTCTATTTCAGGTGCTCCGACAGTGAGGACCAGGTCTTTCTTGGACAGTTCGGCAATGAGGTCCGGGACTTCTGTTGGCTCGGCAGTTAGGACTGTGATTTCCTCGGATGGATTGGTGATAAGGACCGGGCCTGATTTGGGCAGTTCTTCTTCTAACTCCCAGGGATAATCTGAATGGAGCTCTTCTTCAGGCAACCATGGGTCCTCATCCTCGTCATTCATATGGTCTCCGGGGGCAATCATACTGAGGTTCGGGTCTGTTTTGGGCAGTTCTTCAGTTAGGACCGAAATTGATTTGGGCAGTTTGGCAATGCGGTCCCAGATCAGTTGTGTAGCTGCCCAGAATTCCTCATTTTCGACCTCGTCTTGGTGTATCGGGGCACTCATTTACTGGATGCTAGCTGCCAATTCTTCCTCCTTGTCTTTGAGTGGCTCGGCAATGTGGACCTGGGCTTCCTCGGGTATTTCGGAAATGTGTACCGGTACTGATTTGGACAGCTTGTTAATGAGGTCCCAGAGCTGGTTTGATGCTTCTTTTTGAGCCACCCATAATTCGTTGCTTTCGACCTGGATTTGGTGTACCATGTTGGCCAACTGCTGGTTGCTAGATGCTAGCTCCGTTGTAACGTCCTCGAGTGGCTCGGCTTGATCTTCTCTTGGTCTTGACCTTGCGGCCAAATCGTTTATCAATTTCCAAAGATCATCCATGTTTAAGTTATTTACCGAGCCTCCTGCTGCGTCATTAAGCCAATTCCACTCATATGGCATCATCCCATCGAGAAACCTTTGAAGAAGATCTGAGTTGCTGAATCCATGGTGCGGGCAGCTCGTTACAATGGAATCGAAGTACCATAAGTACTCGTCTAAAGTTTCATCCCGGGATTGCTTTAGGTTGTTGATCTTCTCACGGATTTCAAGTTCGAAGGGTGGTGGGAAAAACTCCTCATCATTCCAAGGCTCATTTTGATAGTACATCGACATGGTGGTTTGTAAGAACAAAAACCAAAAGAACAACTATTCCGTTTCACAACTCCCCGGCAACGGCGCCAATTTTGACGGAGCCCACAGCACTGTCGTTAAGGTGCGATGTTCTTTGTGAAAAAATAAATTTATATCTCCGCTACTCGCGACTTCACTACTGGGTAGCAAGTGGTAAGTAGGGGTCGAACCCAAGGGAATTGGTGGATTAGTTGTTGTTTAATGAAGCTTATGCATAAATTAAATGTGATTGGGGTTGGGTTTGAGTGTGCTTTGAGAACTGAAAGTAAATTACAACAGTTGGTAATGGACTGTAAGGAAAGGATTCGGTTTAGGGGTTTCATATCATATCATCGTCCATCATTGACCTCTAACGATCATACTAAGTGTTCAAAGATGAATCGAGGCTATTTCTAGCACAAGACTTGCCACATCATTTAGAACACTTGTTCTATTTAGACTAATTCCTCCTTTCGAAGTATCTTAGCCTTATGTGCATCCATTTGATCTTCAGTTACGATCAACCAAATGGTTTTTAAAAGAGGTCGAACTCCTCAGATAAGCTTTGCCCGTTAAAGCATCCACTTACCCGAGTATGTTCACGAACCCCACGGAAGAGCTTTGCCCGTTAAAGCATCCACTCAACCTTGGAAGTTCTAACCTAATATGTGGCACATAGAACAAGTTTTGAACACATAGAGGCACTAAGAGTAGGGCCTAAAACATTGTATGATACAAGCACTCCCCTTTAACTGAATGAAGGGTTTAGCTACGAATATCCATGGAACAGGACATCATAGCTAAGTGCGTTGAAAAGTAAAGGTTTATGAAAGACGGTAAAGTAAAGTTTTCGAAAGTAAAGACAGGAAAGTAAACTTGTTGAATTGAAAAGACAGTAAAGTAAAGAAGAGAATACTTACAAAAACCGTTAAGAGTGCTAAAGACCAAGCTTCGATTCCAAAGTAAAGTAATTACAAGGATGGTGTTGTGAATCTAGAGAGAAGTGAGAGCTTCTCTCACTAACTTGTGGTATGAGATGTTGGAATGAGATGGGATGTGTAGAGAGATGAGCTCTCCACACCTTGGGATGCCTTACAAAGGGAAGGGAAGATGTCTATTTATAGGCTAAGGGGATGAAGAGATGTGGAGGAGGAGGAGACACATGTCAAATGGAGGGTGGAGGACACAAGAGCCGGCGGTGGCTTTGTCTTCAAGGGGACACATGGGCGGCTAGATGTGCTTCAAGGGGGGAACAAGGGTGGCTTGTATTCATCCAAGCCATCCACATGGAGGAAGGGGAGAGGGGAAGCCCTTAGCCGCCGGCCACATGGAGGAGAAGGAGTGGTGGAGTGAGTTTGTGATCTTTTCCAAAAAGCCATCGGTCCTTTCAGCTCCGAACTGACTCTGGTTGCCCTTCGGTTGGATTTGTTTTGAGTGATTCCACGTCCGGTTCTTGAAAGTCAGAATTTGGTCGTGACCTGGAATGACTCGTAATTCATTTTCAGCTTTAAAACTC
This sequence comes from Rhodiola kirilowii, assembly GCA_033675215.1. NCBI lineage: Eukaryota > Viridiplantae > Streptophyta > Magnoliopsida > Saxifragales > Crassulaceae > Rhodiola > Rhodiola kirilowii. The sequence goes on from CM066194.1 coordinate 6,862,315, forward strand.
CTCCTTAGCTTGTATTCTCTCTTGACTTCAAAATACCTTGTAGATAAATATCGGAACTAACAAGCAAAAGTTAAATAGACAAAGCGTTTAATTTGGTGGGTTTAACTGTGTTTATGATTCATACAATTATAGTCCATCAGCGTCTTAGCCTGAATTTTTGGCATGTTAATAGTGTTTCAATTCAATACCCACTAAACCTGCACAAAATCCACTGAACATACAAAAACTCGCACAATCTATCAACGGTACACCAAATTCCCCATCAAACATAAGTGAGGTGATAAAAAAGAACATGACAACATGTATCATGTATCAAAATACATCAACGATAAACGCCCTGAGTGAAACGATGTGTTGTCTTTCTAGCTCGTGTCGACACCCTCCTCGATGGACTCTTTTGTGACTCTGCTTGAGTCACTTGAGAAGGACCAACATCAAAAGTATCATGTGTCAAGTCAATGTCTTCATCCGAATCTACATTAAATTGAAAATAGCCAGTTAGAATTAAGATGAATGAAATAAAGATTCAAAATTAAGAATAGACAAATTATACCACTAAGTAGATGAATCTGTGTGACATCAACATCTAATGCTCGACCCTCTCCAATTTTTAACAAGTCGGCACGGGTAGCATGAAACATATCATGTAGTTGTCCTTTAACTTCTTTGTCGGTCGTCTTAAAGAACATATTGGCACTTATCTTGCAAGTGCGCACTAATGACGCGACCTCTATGAATCATTAAAGTGTATTTAGTTACACATTTCATAAAAATGAACACTTACAATATGAGCAGTTAGGATACTTACCAACAAATAATGCTCATGTCCTAATGGACGATACGGCTTGGGTGTATTCAAAGGTGGTTGAATACGCTTGCGTGTGACGGTACTCTACCATGAGTAGTACGGTTCCAGATAACCAACGGCGCCATTTTGAACGTTGTATTTTTAGTACAAGTCAAAAACAATTTATATTTGACCGGTAAGTACCGGGTCGTCCAAGGAGCAATTGTTCTTTTGACGCCAATTTGGATCATACTTGATTGGCTCGGTCATTTTATATGAGAAATTTGGATGATCCCGGTCTCTTCCATAGTTCGCTTGGTTTCTTTGCAAGAAATTAACGTCCTCTTCATCTTGGGTTTCTTCTTGAGGAAAAGTGTGAGGGCAATTATCTTCTTTATGAGATGGGCTTGTGCAAATGGCACATACTCGAGGTTGCTTTTGAGATTGCTTCACATGTAGTGCACTAAGGGAGTTTGTCAAAGCATCAACCTTTTTACTAAGGGCTCGGACTTCTTCATTTGAATCCGCCTCATTTACCCCCCTTGTCTTGCCTTGTCTCCTTGGGACGTTCCGATCACTCCCCCAATGATGAGAATTTCTTGCAATTCTATCTATAATAGCTCCGGCATTTGTGGGGTGGAGCTCCATGAATGCACCACCGGCGGCTTGGTCCATTTGTCTCTTCGATTCATTATCCACGCCTTGATAGAAAATTTGAATTAAGGTTGGCTTGTCTATGTTGTGGTGTGGGCATTCTCTTTGTAGCTCTTTGAATCGCTCCCATGCCTCATAGAAACTCTCATCCTCTCCTTGCTCAAATGAGTTGATTAAGTTTTTGAGCCTTTGAGTTTTAGCCGGTGGGAAATATTGGAGAAGGAAAGCTTGGGCTAGCTCGTTCCATGTTGTAAAGGTGTTTGCATCATGGCTCCACAACCAATCCTTGGCTTTCCCCATTAGAGAGAAGGGGAAAAGCCTTAGATAGATCGCTTCCTTTGGTACGTTATTTATTTTGAAAGTCTCGCACAACTCTAGGAAGGATGTTAGGTGGGCATTGGGATTTCCTATCCCGGAGAAGGCATTGTTGCCCACCATGTTGATCAACGCCGTTTTAAGCTCAAATTGAGGAGCATCTACTCCCGGTGGAGCTATTGGTGATCGAAAACCGGTGAGGCTCGGGGTGGAATAGTCCTTTAGGGGCTTCTCCCCATTAGGTTCATCACCATTTACTCGTGCCATAGGTTGTGGTCTTCGCTTTCGCGGTAGTCTTTTGTTTCGAGAACCTTCTCCCTTGGCTCTCTCTTGATCCAAGAAATATCTCAAAGATTTCTCAAAGTTAATGCTTGCTTTTTCTTTCGCCTTAAGTCTCGTTAGCATTCAATCAAGACCTATAAGATCAAGGAAAACCGTTAAGTTGCAAGCAATAACACAAGCGATAGCAAGAGAAACAAGTGAAATAATCCAAATCTTGTAAAATCTACTTTAGTTCCCTAAGTTAATTCGTTGCTCCCCGGCAACGGCGCCATTTTGAACGTTGTATTTTTAGTACAAGTCAAAAACAATTTATATTTGACCGGTAAGTACCGGGTCGTCCAAGGAGCAATTGTAAACCTAGGATCACTATTCAATTTTACTCAATAAGTCTATTTCCAATTGGTTGTGAGAGATGTGATTATTAATTATCAAACAATGATTAATGCAATGTAAAGAGTTGTTTTCAAGATTTTAAAAGACGCTCCTAGGGTACTACTTCCCTCCTTGGTGCATTCGACTCTTAACGGTTCAATTTCATGCAAGAACGAACAATGTAAATGTTAGGTTTAGGCGTGTCCCTATTAAATCAAATTCAATCGCTAGATGTTGTTATTCGATTCAAGGAAAAGACACCTCGCTCGTGAGCTTCAATCGCTAGATATTGTTAGCTCACGTCCTACTCAAGGGCTTTCAATCATCAACGCTAGTTGAGTGATCGATAACCAATGAGCGGTTTAAGATCAAGCCTACCTCAATGCCAAAATGAGTCACGCTAATGATCATCACTTGACAAGGGTGAATCTACTTCATTCTAGAATCATTAGTATCGTTTGCTAAAACACTCAACTTTAAATTCATGTTTCTAGTCCACTTAGGCATTTTATCAAACACTTGGTGGGCATAGAATAGACATTCATTCCAAGTAAATTCACAAATCATAACAAATATTCATTCATGCATATAATCAATAGGTAATGAGTTTCATACACCAAGGAGGTCCATAGACCCCTAGAAACTAAAGGACTACTCACTATTCATGTTCATGGACAAACACTAGTAGTGGGTTTTCAAAAGAAATGAAGAATCAACAAGATGAAAATAAGGAAGTAGGATTAAGAGTCCCCCTATATCCTTGGAGTGCTTCACTTGAATGATGAACTTCGAAATCCCTTGTCTTTTCTCTCAAAATCCAGCCTTCTTGGTTCAAAACCCTAGGTTTCTATTTATAGCAAGCAGTAAAAAGGTCCTACCTTGACGACTCAACCGGCCGGTTGGATTTGTGAAGGAATATGAGCCGGCCGGTTGGATTTGTGAAGGAATATGAGCCGGCCGGTTCGAGCAGGGGAAGCTTGGATCGAGACTTTCTGAGGCTTTGAACCGGGCGGTTCAACATGTGAAGGTATTTGAGCCGGGCGGTTCGATCAGGGGAGCTTGGGCGAGAACATTCTGAGTCCTTGAACCGGGCGGTTCAACTTTGTGAAGGTATTTGAGCCGGGCGGTTCGATCAGGGGAGCTTGGGCGAGAACATTCTGAGTCCTTGAACCGGGCGGTTCAACTTTGTGAAGGTATTTGAGCCGGGCGGCTCAACACCTCAGGGACTTCACTCCATATGGCCTGGAACTCAACCGGCCGGTTCAATCCATGGCTGACATTTCAGCCGGCCGGTTGAATCTCTTCCCTGGTCACAATTTGCTCCAAAAGCCCGATCTTTCTTGCGGTTTTGATCTTTAAGCCTCGTCATCAAGGAACGTCTGCTTTTAACCTGAAACGTAAGAATAAGGGTCAATGAACACTAGATTAGCATCGGGAATGGACCAAAACTCTTCGTAATTGGAGAGATGAATGAGCCGAGAATTCGACTCATCAGTACTCTACCATGAGTAGTACGGTTCCAGATATGATCCGTCTGTGTCTGCCTCACCGGTAACAATGTGCGCTGCACGATTATCCCAAAGATGTATGTAACCTTGCATTACATCATCGACAAGGTGCATAGTTCTTCGGATATGCGTGTGCATCATCGACAAGGGAGTCCAGTCAGGATACCAACATCCTCTAAGGTGATCGTCATCTCCCCATTACGTAGATGAAATGTGTGCGTCTCTGAACGCCACTTCTCCACTAACGCTGTCATAAATGACCAGTCAACCTCGTAGTTCTGCATGTAATATCATGGTCCTAAGCCCGTCTGAATGATGCAAGGTAATATACGCTCGTTTGCATCCCAGTCAATGCCACGGTGACGAACTGTTAACACATCCGAGTCCTGCACAGTAGAATATACAGTTTAAGAATTGATATGAAATTAATTCATAATGCATTAAAATATAACATGACATTTAAATTAAGAATTTAACTAACCGCCGGTGTTTCCCAGATCATCTTAGATCGATGAGTGTCCTGCTTGTACAACAGCATGCTGGACATGGGACCTAGATGAAGTAGGTGGGTCACGTCCGATAAAAATGTACCATCTTCATCTGAACTCCCTGCTGGAGATGGCACATCAGGGATCGCCTCTGAACGACTATGTCGTGGCATATCTGTAATTCCCACGACGTTGCATATCTATACCATCTTCTTCTTCGAAGCTCGTAATTCCCATTGACATTTATCCTTGCCTCTGCGACATTCGAGTAGCAATCGTTTTGTATCCGAATATCTAACGCCATACTCACGACGTTGTTTAATGGAATATCTCTGACAAGCATATATAAGAGACTCCTTGCTCAAAAATAGTCCATCTTTGCGCAGCTCCTTCGTATTAAACTGTTCATTGTGAGACCCATTGTCGTCTATCGCTGGATGGTTAATCCAAGCCGAAACATCATTGAACGGTGGGAAATCCTAAAGTGAGTTATTATCTTGAAAAACGCCGATGGGTACTTCCATATACCCTTCCTTACTATCAATATCAAGACTCTCTAGATAATCTCTATCAAACTCGTCTTATGTTGGAATTTCAAATACTTCTACAGTTGATAGTGTCGTTTCATCGATTTCATCACTATCAATTGCTAAAAAGATAGAATAAAACAACAACTTAGCCGAGACATGTATAGTTGAAAACTAAATCGAGAAAACAACTCCAAACAACCAAGCAAGCAATGGAACTGATTTTCAACCGACCAAGCAATGGAACTGATTTTCAACCAAGAGCTAAAATCATTAAACAAAAAATAACCAAGCAAGATTGAACTTTTCAACCAAGCAAGCAATGGAACGGATTTTCAACCAAGAGCTAAAATCCCTAAACCCTAAACAACCAAGCAAGCAATTTCGAATTGATTTTCAACCAAGCAACCAGGCAAACACAGATTTTCAAACACAATACCAAAATACAACATTGAGTCAAGGAGTTTACTGGAGATGGTGGAGGACAAACGCTGTGTCGGAGCAAAGCAGTCCGGTGGACAGAGCAAAACCGACTGACGGCGCAGACAAGTCGGAGATGGAGCAGAGCCGAATGATGGACGGAGCAGAGTGGAGCGGATTCAAGCGATGGATTGAGCACAGCCGAGCGCGGACGGACCGGATTCGAGGAGCAATCATACAGCTGGTCGGAGATGAGAAGAGCCGGTCGGAGAATTTGGGAAGAAACAGCGCAAGGAAGAGAGAAAAGTTAGGGCTCACAACTTAGATCAAACTAAGCCGCTGTTAGCAACGGCGTCCAAATAAAAAATAAATTCAAATCATCCACATCAGCCTGCTGACTCATATAATAATACACATCAGCTTAAGACGCCCTCAACAAGAGCGTCTTAACCTTAAGACGCCGTTAGCAACGACATCTTAAAAACTAGTGTAAATTGGGAAACCAATCTAAAAAGTGTGTACAATTGGAATGCAATGTTGATTTTGGTGCAATTTGGAAATTTTTCCTAAATATCGACCAATCAGAATGCATCGCATTCGGGGTTCTTTTTGTAAATACAAAAAATTAATGCGTACTTATTTAAAAATAGATAATAGATACGAGGGTATAATCGTCCTAAATTTTGTTACAATACTTATTAAGTCTGATCATTAATTTGTTGAGTCTGAGCATTTTGGTGCTGCGCGCCTAGCCTTGACGTTAACTTGTTAATGTCTTAACTGGGCGCGGTTCGCTAATGTCAACGTTGGGCGCACGGCATGTCATGTAGTGTTCATCCGTCGACTAAAAACAAAGAAATCGACTTATGTCGACTGTGAGAGCATATGTCGACTGGGAGAGGAAAGACCGGCGATAACGACCAATCATTGTCAATTTTTAAGTCTGATCATAATATTTTTAAGTCTGATCATTACGGATTTAAGTCTGATCATTGTTGTTTAAGTCTGATCATTGTCTTTTAAAGTCTGATCATTACAGGTTTAAGTCTGATCATTGTTTTTTAAGTCTGATCATTACTAGTTTAAGTCTGATCATTGTTTTTTAAGTCTGATCATAATAGTTTTAAGTCTGGTCATTATTTTTTAAGTCTGATCATTACTGGTTTAAGTCTGATCATAGTTTTTTAAGTCTGATCATTACTGATTGAAGTCTGATCATTGTTGTTTTAAGTCTGATCATTGTTTTTTTAAGTCTGATCATTGTTGTTTTAAGTCTGATCATTACTGGTTTTAGTCTGATCATTGTTTTTTAAGTCTGATCATTGTTGTTTTAAGTCTGATCATTGTTTTTTTAAGTCTGATCATTGTTTTTTTAAGTCTGATCATTGTTGTTTTAAGTCTGATAATTGTTTTTTAAGTCTGATCATTACTGGTTTAAGTCTGATCATTGTTGTTTTAAATCTGATAATTGGTTTTCAAGTCTGATCATTGCTGTTTTTTAAGTCTGATCATTCCAAGTTTAAGTCTGATCATTAAAAACTCGAGGACTAAATTGAAAATAACATTATTAGTTTTTATACTTCTCCGTGTGGAATGACTATAATACCTCTCCGTGTGTATGTTCGGGATTTCGACTAAATGGGACATGTGTCAGCTTGAAATTTTGTTTGTAATTATTATATATAAGTCGGTTTGTATCTGAACCGCACTCAAAATCAAAATACTCTCCTTAAAAAAATTAAATTACCATGTATGGGTATAAATGGAATTACATTAGCACTGCCCGCTTAATCCGGGAAATCTTCGCTTGAGGCCCATTTTTTTAATTCACAAAGTTAGGAGTAAAGTCTCGTTTAAAAGAAAAAAGGACAGTATATGTATAAAAATTAGTGTAAGAGGTCTAAATAAGCCCCAAGAGTAAAAATAGGCCTTATGTTTTTTAAAAATGAGTTTAAGCGAGCTATTTTTTACCTTGTCCCAGCATTGACATATTGTATTCATATATATCAACAATGAGGCAGTAGATATTGAATATGAAAGCTTATTACATATGAGTGCGGTTTAGACAAAAACCATAATTATATATAAAAATTAAAAATCGGATTTCAAGTTTACATGTGTCCAATTTAGTCAAAATTTTGGATATAACACGGAGGGGCAAGGTAACTTGGAATGATCAGACTTAAATGAGAATGATCACACTTAACTTGCAATGATCAGACTTAACTGAGAATGATCAGGCATAGTTGTAACGCCCCAAAAATTATTAACTCCAAAACGGCGTCACATCGGCCGCACGTCCCCTAAACCACAAATGGAACGTACGAAGCTTCAGTCATTTTAACAGATAAATTAAAACATAAGTTGTAATTCAAGTTTCAATTCATTTAGATAAATAACAACATACTGATTTATTCACTGCTAGCGCTTCTCTCTGAACCCCATAGTACATCCAGCAACATCTCGAAGCGCACCACATCGACTCAATAAGCAGTAAGTCAAAAGATCAAATCGAAAAGTGAATCAAATAGCACCTACAGTCAATTCAAAAATACAATAGAACTTTTAAGCACCAAATGTTCTATAAGTACATCACAAACCATTCAGCTATGAAAATCAATGATTAAGCCCTACCAATCCAATCAGAAACTAACAACCTGAAATTTCAGAGTATGTATCTTAACTTCAAATCTGATTTCTCGACAATTGACAATGAATTAAAATACGTTCTTTGTGTAGTTAGAAAACTATTTTCTTGTAGAACATCATACTATTTTGAATTATGCAATTCAGACACCAGAAACATAGCAAAAGACCGTTTGAAAATGGATTTTGTTAGATCTGTCCGCAAAGCAGGCAGATTCTGACTGTGAACTTCAAAAATATTTCTAAGATTTGAATAAATCAAAATGAGTGCCATACATCGTTGAAAATATCTTTTCGTCTAGAACATCTTAGGATTTTAAAACAGTCAATTTACATAACAGAAATAGATGTTATTTGCGTTTGAAAGTCGATCGACAGAACTGTCCAGAATCATAAAATAGTTTTCAATACTCAACTTCAAAATTAATTTCAGATCAGCTCGGGTTAAATCATAATACGAATCTTATATGGTCGGAAAGTTTATTTCGAGTAGAATAACAACAAATCAAGAAACACTTCATTTGAGTATCTAAAACAGAAGTTACGGCGAATTTAAAATCAGTCGTCAGATCTGCCAAAAATCAGCTTCTACTTCTTATCTTCAAATTTTATTTGCGAACAACCTAGTCGAATTACAAGACGATTTTTATATCGTTCAATAGCTTGTTTAGAGCCGAATAGTGCAGAACCATCAAAACCCTATTTGAATATTTACCAAAAATCGGAAAGAAAACGAATCAACATATGTAATGCATACACACTTACTGATTGAGCTTCCCAAACTCCGTAGATATCGCTCACCATATTTTTCCTAGACCTGATTTCCTTTTCTTCCCTATGCCGAGTGTGAAGTGGAGATTAGATAAACGTGAGATGAAGACTGTGGATGGTTTCACTTCATCTCCTGTTACTCTTCTAATCAACTTTATTACTTTCCTATTATGTTTAATATCCTTAATTTAATTTCATTGAATATTTCCTTTTAATAATCTTTCCAAATACATTCAAATTCAATCTCTTCAAAATTTGGCTTGTTACAATAATAATCAAACTTAACTTGGAATGATCAGACTTATATTGGAATGATCAGACACAATAATTAGACTTAACTTGGAATGATCAGACACAATAAATAGACTTAACTTGGAATGATCAAACTTAACTTGGAAGGATCAGACTTAACTTGGTAATGATCAGACTTAACTTGGAATGATCAGACTTAACTTAGATTGATCAGACTTAACTTGGTAATGATCAAACTTAATTTGGTAATGATCAGACTTAACTTGGAAATGATCAGACTTAAAATAGAAATGTCCAGAGGGGCCTGTGCATTTGAATTGAAACTTAACTGATCTTAACTGTAACTGAACTGATATTAACTAGTATTAACTTATACTGACTGATATTAACTTATATTATCTGATATTGACTTATATTAACTTAACTGAAACTTATATTGACTGATATTAACTTATCATCATCATCATCATTGTACCATCATACCACCATCATCATACCATCATCTTCATCATACCATCATCTTCAGCATACCATCATCATCAACATACCATAATCATCATCATCATCAGCATACCATCATCATCATACCATCATCATCATCATCATACCATCATCTTCATATCATCATCATCATACCATCATCATCATCATGCCATCATCATACCATCATCATCACCATCATCATGCCATCATCATCATACCAACATCATCATCATCATCATCATCATACCATCATCATCATCATACCATCATTATCATCATACCACCATCATCATCATACCACCACCATCATACCACCATCATCATACCACCATCATCATACCACCATCATCATACTATCATCATCATACCATCATCATCATATCACCATCATCATACCACCACCATCATCATCATACCATCATCATCATACCATTATCATGGTGGTATGATGATGATGGTATGATGATGATGATATGATATGGTATGATGATGGTTATATGACGATGAGGACGGTATGATGATATGATGATGATGGTATGATGTTGGTGATATGATGATGATATGATGATGGTGATATGATGATGATGATGGTATGATGATGGCATGATGATGATGGCATAATGATGACAGTATGATGATGATGATGATGATGATGGTGGTGGTATGATGATGGTGGTATGATGATGATGGTATGATGATGATGGTATGATGATGGTGGTATGATGATGATGGTATGATGATGATGGTATGGTGGTGATGATGGTTTGGTGATGATGATGCTATGATGATGATGTTGATATGATGATGATGGTATGATGATGGTTATATGATGATGATGATGATGATGGTATGATGATGATGATGGTCATGTGATGGTCATATGATGTGATGTGATGATGGTCATCATCATGATGTTGTTGATGGAATTGATGAAAAAATCGATTTAAATTGAACTTCACTTAACTTAACTGAAATTTATATTAACTTACATTGACTGAAAGTAACTTATATTAACTAAAATTAACTTGTATTAACTTATATTGACTGAAAGTAACTTATCTTATCTTAACCGTAAAATATATAAGTTCAAATGGACAGACTCAATATTGTCCTGACATAAACTTATAATGTCCAGACTTAAATTAATAATGTCCAGACTTAAAAACACACTTAAATTGATATCCAGACTTAAATTAGTAATGTTCAGACTTAAATTATTAATGTTCAGACTTAAAAATACACTTAAATTGATATCCAAACTTAAATTGGTAATGATCAGACTTAAATTGACAATGATCAGACTTAAAAATAGACTTACACAATAATATACAGACTTAACTTTTGCATCTGTTAAGCCTTGATAATTTTTAGAACGTTTATACCCCACATCTGTTATGTATCTTTAAATAAATTCGTTTTAAATTTTTATTTACAAAAAACACACTGATTGATCGAATGAGATACGTGTCAATATTTAATTTTTATAAACAATCATGATTTTTATTTGATGTGAAGTGTTAAATAGTGCTAGTCTCCAAATGATATTGTTACATCTTTTAAAAATATAGCAAAACAACACTGAACGAAATGACCCACTCAAAAAAAAAAACACTGAACGAAATGACATCGTTTGTAAAAGTCACGGACCATATTTTGTTACCTCGGTCGTAATTTATTTGGGTTACAAAACAAAAAATAAAAATAAAATGTAAACTATGAAAACAAAATTCATTAGTTGGGCCCACCAACGAAACATGGTATAAAAAGACTGAGAGAAATTGGTGCCTGGTTAGTACTTCTTGCTAGGTTGCATTACTTTACAGCAGTCTGTCTCTCACTCTCCGATACGGCGGGAAACGGGATTGCATTTTCCCCCAAATCCAATCCCTTCCCTCCAAAACTCGCCCCCAAATCCCCTCAAGCCCTAAACTCTCCTGAACCCTAAAACAACAATTCTCCCGGCCCTCCAATTTCACTCCGCACATGGCGTTTCCGCGGGCCAAAGTTCTCAATCCGCACCATTGCGACGATCAGTTCCAAGACGAAGCGGCGGGAGAACCGCCGAAGAAGATCAATCGGAGGAGGAGCGAGGTGAATACTACCACCCCCATGGATGTTGACGCCGGTACTCCAATCAAGTACTTGCCTCTCCAACGCGTATACTCCGCTTCTACGCAGTCCGCAGATGGGAAGACTGGAAGGGTTTGGAATACGAAGACCTTCGCTGGTCGCGATCGGGGAGACTTAGAGGTCAAAGTTTATCATCGGAGGAATGGAGCAAAGAGGATGTGTTATTTGGACATGTTGGCGGCTCGGCAGGAGATGGAGTTGGAAAAGGGAATGATGGCTGTTAATGAAGGTGAAGCTGTGAGGGGTTTTATAAAAGGGAAAAAGTGCCGTGATGGGGTGAAAATGCGAGAGACTCTGAATTCGAATGGGGATTTGAGTAATGGAATTCATCTGAGGCAATGTCGCACTAGTGGTGTTTCGGTTGGAATTCCTCTTCAGAAGAAGAGAAAGCGCCTCAATGTTTCTGAGAAGGTGTTCTCTGGGCAGACCACTGTCAAGAGATGGGTCGGGTAAGTTTTTTCTCCATTGGCCTGTTTGAGTTACTTCATCCACTAGTTCATTTCATCAATTGTTATAACACAATTATGTTAAATCCATAACTTGGTTTGTGTATTTAGACTAAAGCTGGACAGAAAATTTGCTGATTAAGCATTTTGTAGATTGCATTGTGTTTTTATGCATATTTTCCAACTTCATTGCTCAAATTTTTATCCTTTATTTAATGGAAATGTGTAACTGTGTTGGAGCAGACTGAGTTTTGAAGATGCTGATCCCAAAGCATTTTTTGGGCTGGCATGCAAGGCAAGTGTTGAAACCATGCTGCATCTTGATTTCAACAATTAACATCACTTTTCTTAATTAACAGGCGCTAGAAACCACATGTGTCAAGCTTATCTTTGAATCATTTGGCTACAGGTATACTGGCCACTCGATGATGTTTGGTACTCGGGCAATGTCATGGCGTACAACCCTGGAACTTGTCGCCATCAAGTAATTTTTCTTCTTTTCCAAATTCGTATGTTCCTACAAATTTTACTATCCAATTTAAATGCAACTGCCACTAGGTCAAATACGAAGATGGTGATGCAGAGGACTTGATGCTCTCTAAAGAAAGAATCAAATTTCTCATTTCTCTTGAAGATCTGCAACAACTGAACTTAAAGATGAGCTGGAAAAATGTGGAAAATGGTACCCTTGATTATGATGAGCTGCTTGTCCTGGCTGCAAGTTTAGATGACTGTCAAGAGGTTGAACCAGGAGACATTATATGGGCTAAACTTACAGGTATTTGTGCAAATAATCATCATTCATTTATAAATTTCCAAACAGAATTTAGCGCCGAATTTTATCCCTACTTTGTTAGTTCCGAATCTTTACGATGCTATTATTAAAAGCACCGACAGAGATCTGCCATTGAAATTGGGAGTTTGTCAGTTTCCAATAACTTAATCAATGTAGAGCATTTGTGACTTTGCTTTGTGCCTGGTAGTGCTAAACTGATAATGACTCGATGATCGTACAACAAAGTCGTTTAACGTCGCCCAGCGTTTCATGATACCGATACTGATTCGACCAGTTATTAAAAAATTCAGATGACCTAAATGTCGAATAATCTTACTATTACCCTGTGAAGGATATGCAATGTGGCCCGCAATAGTTGTTGATGAGTCATGTGTGGGAAGCCATAAGAGTCTAACTAGAAGCACAGGAGATGGGATGATTCCAGTTCAGTTCTTTGGTAGTCATGATTTTGCAAGGTTTGTAATCTCTATACCATTTGAAGGGTCAGTGATACTATTTGAGCATATTCAGTCAGCCATCTGATTGTTGAATCACTTAGGATTAAGCCAAAGCAGCTCACTTCATTTCTTCGAGGACTGATGCTGTCATGCCACTTAAAATGCAAGAAACCACAGTTCCTGCGGAGTCTGGAAGAGGCTAAAATGTAAGTTTTTTACTTAAGGTTTCAGCTTTGGTAAATTTTAAAAGATGTTTCGTAGAGGATGTCTGTTCATGATCATTTAGCAGGCATTTGAAAGAATTTGCAGTTGTCTATCAGAAAATATTGCCCTTTTTAGTTAACATTACCTGGTTCTATAATCTGCTACCTAAACATATTTTGATTTCCATGTTTGTTACTCGCTTCGGAGTCACATTCGTGTGGATGGAACGATTACGACTGTTGTAACACTCTTTCTAATTCAGATTCTGGGCTGATTCTCTACCCCTTCACTAACGCCCTTGATTGTAGCATCTCAAGTCTGTACACGAGTTGTTGAAAAAAATATATTCATGCTTCAATCAACTGAATTCAGGCCTTCATTGCAGTCCATCATGTATAAATGTGCATATATTCAATCAAAGAATTTTCGTGTTGGATAGTTTGGAGGTGATGTAGTTCTCAGCTCTGTTACTAATTAAACATTTTTGCTTAAAAAGGTACCTTAATGAGCAAAAGCTTCCAGATGAAATGTTGAAGCAGCAAAATAGTTGGCGGGTTGATTTAGAAAATGGAAAGGAGGAAGCAAGTATTTCGGATGAAGGTGATCTTAGGACGTCGGGAACAGAAGATGGCATAACTCTGCCCATCGAAATTGGAGATCTTAGAGTAGTATCCCTTGGTAAGTTCATCAAATCAGATTAGTATGGATCCTCATAATTGTATTTCCTAAAAAGTGACTTGATGGTAGTCATGAATACCATTAATCTCACATAAATAGATGTGATGCAGGTAGGTTAGTGAAAGAATCTGGCTATTATAAAGATGGAAAGTACATCTGCCCCGAAGGGTATAAGGCTGTGAGGAAATACACTTCAATTTGTGGTCAGTATTCTTTCACAACAGTTTTTGTTGTTGTTGTAAAACTCATAAGAAATAATGTTTTCTTAAGAAGTAGTGGTGGCTCTTTTAGGGGATTCATGTTTCCAACTGAGGGAAAACTATCTGGGTCATTTGGGTTTTTTTACTTATTCAGCCCCTACAGTCTTTGTTTTTAGCAAAAATAAAATGAGAGAGACTATGGTCATTAGTCTTCGAGCATGCCTCCATAGACCAGTGTATCAACAGAAGTACTTCAGATCTTATAAGTTCTTGTGAGAATTCTACTCGCATGAAATAGAGAAGTGTTTTTCTTTCTTTCCTTCCCCCGGTGCATGTTCAACATCCTTCGTCCGCATGCTGAACAAGTAGGATTCAATAGTTCTTTAATTTGCTTGTTTCAACTAAATTAACCAAAATGTTTGACCTATCTTTCGTACATTTTTAGATCCAAAGGAATATGCATTTTATCATATGGAGGTCCACAGGGATTCTCAGGCAAAACAACAGCCGCTCTTTGTAGTGACTTCTGTTACTGGGGAGACGGTTAGCTATCTCACTACTCTGTTTATATGTTTGTAGTAACTGCAATGCTGTGCTCTTACTTCAGTTATTTGCAGTATCTTCACACTAATAACGATTGTGTTTTGAATTGATGGGCCAACATTAACATATATCAAGGCATTCAGGCATTGTTATGAACTCAACCTGGTTCAGTATCTAGGGCTCTAGAAATACACTAGGCCTAACTTATAGCAATTCCTTCACTAATGTAGTCATATTTCCTGGATTTTTTTCCTTGTACCAGAACTCTTCGCGTTCTGTATGATCCTCTTGCAAAATTATTAAATCTTTTGTTTTTTATTTTAATAATCTTTGTAGTTCAAAGGTGCTACTCCATCTGCTTGCTGGAATAAGATATACAAACGAATACGAAAGTTGCAACATAATACCAGTGCTGACAACGGTACAGAAGGGGGGACAGAGTTGTGCACCCCTGGTTGTGAAATGTTTGGATTTTCTGACCCTACGATCTTCAAGCTTATACAAGTAAAGTATTTTTTTTCTCTTCCCTCTTTATGAAGACGCATCTTGTACTTTATTATCGCTGTCCAAGTCTTATCATATAATTTTCCTTTTCATTTTTGAGTCGAGAGTATTAACCAATAGACGCCCTCAATTTGCTCTTAATCATTCGGTGTCAGATTGATAAGAGAGGAAACTTTATTTGTTTGTATAGTTGTCATGAAGTAATACTGTATCATTTTGAAGTTTGTAGGACTATCAGAATGTCAATGATGACATGAAGTAGCAAATAGTGAAACTTTAAGAACACTCTTTTGCTTTTCTTATCTCTGTTACAATATTTGGCTATTATTTTAATAGAGCAATTCCGACTGATATCCGACTAATCTCATCTTCATGTTAACAGAAGCTGGCTAGTCAAAAGGCTTCTTCAAAGTTTTCAAAACACAAGCTTACATATAAAAATTCTCGAGATCTGCCTCCCGGTTACTCGCTTGTAAATGTTGCATGGAATGACTTTGATAAGTGCAATGTCTGTCATATGGATGAGGTCAGACTACTGATTTCATTTCAGCTGAGAATACCACTAGTTCTGTGTGTCAAGAGTTCATTGTTTCATCGTTTCCCAGTTTTGGTTATGGTTATTTAACCTTGTTTTGGCCTTACCTTTTCAGGAATATGAAAATAATCTGTTTCTGCAGTGTGATAAGTGCAGAATGCTGGTAGGGATAGTTCTAATTATCTGCTTTAGAATTACTAGTTTTGGAAATAGAACTCATTTTCACCCAATGGATTCTGGCATAGGTTCATGCTAGATGCTATGGAGAAGTAGAACCTGTTGGTGAAAAACTATGGTTATGTAAGCTGTGTCGCCCCGGGGCTCCTGTCTCTCCACCACTCTGCTGTCTTTGTCCCCATAAAGGTATTTCAATGCAACATGCATATTTTTTATTTCGTTGAAGAGAAATTCCATCACATAACTCATGATAATGAAATGTATAGGAGGCGCAATGAAACCTACGACTGATGGGCGCTGGGCTCATTTGGCATGTGCAATGTGGATACCAGGTTTGATTTGTGTGTTTTCAAAGGTTTCTAGTTTCATTACCAGTTGATGCATCAATGTGATGCTTTTCAACTGTGTCTGGTTTTCCTATTAATTGGTGCTTTGACATTATTTGTTCTAGAAACCTGTCTATCTGATGTGAAGACAATGGAGCCAATAGATGGATTGAGTAGAATCAACAAGGTAGTCTCACATTTCTGTTTTTTTCTTTGCATTAGTGCATTTAGGTGTTTCGACTATGCCATTATATTCATTGCGTAAATCACAGTCCACATATCTACCACTAAGAGATGCAATCATGCCTCACTTCCGGATAGCTATATTGTTTATAATTGTCATTGAATACTCTTGCGTCCTGCTACGATCTTCATTCGGTAACAACACATCCCAAATATTTGGTGTATTCACACCTGTGTCGGCTTATTATGTTATTTGCTTGTATACTTGTGACTGAAAGCGATTTCATTGGATCTCATCGTTTAAGCACATGTCAAAGACATTGGCACGGTTATAAACCTAAAGCTCCGCATTTGATTATGTTTTAGCTTTATTTTTTAAAATAATGAACTATAGAAATGTGATCTTAGCCATTCAGTCATCATTTAGAGTTCGTAACTAATCCTTTCCTAGTCCATTACTTACGACACACTAAGCAGACTGTCAAAAATCCTTTTCACAGGACCGATGGAAGTTGCTGTGCAGCATATGTGGTGTTTCTTATGGAGCCTGCATTCAAGTGAGTTTATGGTGCTAAATATGTGCCTTTTATTGGATCTGCAACTGGTTTTTTTGTTTAGAGTATCTTGCACTTGGATTTCTGTTTGCACTAGCAGTACTCAATCTTTTAACTGTCTTGATGGCACCTTAGTGATTATTTGTCATTAAAGATCCATGTGTACCAGAGAATTGTTGACGTCATGCTCATTAGTCTGATTATCCATTAGTCATTACATAATTTCTGATATCTTAAGGTCGTATGTAACCAATATCAACTAATTGATAGTATAATGTAACAAATATCGTTCTTATGACTTGAATGAAGTGTAACATACCCAAGTGTCTGATTTGTCTCCACCAAGGTAAATATTTTCACTTCACAGTTCAACCGTGGCGATGAAGTTTTATGAACTCACATGTGATTACCAATCAAAAAAAGAAGAAGAAGGAAATCACATGTGATTACTTTACTTATAATATTTACGCTTGATAGTTATTAACAAGTATTTGTTGGCTTAATCCATTTCATGTCACCTGTATTGACTCCAGAATATCCCATTTGCTAAAAGAGGTTTCAGTTAATATGGAATTTACTCACAGTTTCAAATGAACACTGATTGCAGTGTTCAAACCCCTCTTGTCGTGTTGCCTATCATCCGCTTTGTGCCCGTGCAGCAGGTTATTGTGTTGAGGTAGTTACTTACTTCCGATACACTTGTTACTTTAGTGTCGAATGATATGGTGTTTATTTATAGTTTGTCTTATTGTAAACTTGTCCTTTTTTCAGCTTGAGAATGAAGAGTCACTGCATCTTATTTCCATTGACGAAAATGAGGAGGATCAGTGTATACGTCTCTTATCCTTCTGTAAGAAGCATAAGCAGCCAACCTATTCTCGGCCTAGTGCTGATGATAATAATGATAAATTTGGTCGTCAATGTTCTGAATATGATCCACCTCGAAACCCATCAGGCTGTGCTCGCACTGGTATCTTTTTGCTTCAAGTATTCTTTTGACGTGTAAACATAACTATGCAGTATTATAGTCATACGGTGATATTTGAGCCTATACGGTCAAAAGCTCATCTTCACCTTAAACAAGCTACCATTTAGGGTCCGTTAATTTTAGCTGCAATTAAAAATTAAACCAAAATTCTGTTATTGTAAGACAAAAGGAGCCTCATTGAGCTGAAGAGAAGACATTGATATTAGTTTGAGCTAGAAAGAACTCACTTATTGCTTGTCACCATTTTGTTCGTTTCTTTTTTGAGTAATGCATACAGCGTACGAAAAAGTGTGTTAGCCTTTCACATGATAACTTCTGAGTTTTAGAAAAGATATGTTATTATGAAATGGACTTGTGTTTTTTGTAGCATCTCAAATTAGTAATCACTTCAAGTATAACCTTTCTGTTATCTGTTGAGCTAAATCTTAGAAGTTCTAAAAAATTCAACTAATCAGGTTAAAACCTTGGCTTATTCTTATATCATGTACATCTCCTCTCTTGATTAACAGAGCCTTACAGCTTTTTTGGAAGAAGGGGGCGAAAAGAACCAGAAGCGCTAGCTACAGCATCTCCAAAGTGTTTGTTCGTTGAGAACCAGCCGCACTTGGTATCTGGGCACACCCAACATGAATATGTTAGAAACACTTCAAAAATGAATGAACTTGTGGGTTCTAAGTTTTCATTTAGCCTCCAACAAACGACTCTGCAGCTTGAGTCTTCAGAAAACATTCTTTCCGTGGCTGAAAAGTATTCGTACATGAAGGATACATTTAAAAAGAGACTAGCTTTCGGTAATATCTCCTTACAATTGATAATTTGCTTTGCTGTCAATTCTGTTCAGTCATGTGTTTCTGCAACCTAGGGGGTTGATTTATAGAATACGAATAGCATCTATGGAGGGACACTTTTTATGATATGTTTCTTCTTCGTTATACATTTTCAACCTTAGAAGACCACGTGATGTATGATATCCCACAGTGTCTGTACTTAATCTTAGTTTAGTATGGAGGTGACCAGACAAGGAGGGAAATAAACTCTAATAAAGTTCTGACTTGAAGAGGGGGTTTATGGACTTCAAAATAAATTTGGTTCTATGAGCTTTTAACCTTTTTTTTAATGACGCACTAACTTAAATAAGAAAACAACGATTTTAAGTCCAAATTTGCTTTAGCTGATGCTCCTAGGGAAACCTCAAGTGATAAAGGGAAAAAAGTTTAAAAAGGGATGACCAATTAGTTTTCTCATGTGCAGTTAATTTGGATAAGATAACTTAGAGATCAGTTTGCAAATATCTTGTGTTTGACAACCCCTTTGTAGTGAACACAATTTTGTAGGATTTGATGAAACCTTGTCATGTTGTGTATTGCAGCAAGGCTAAGGTCACAATATGCTGTGAAATCATGAGTTGTCTTTGTTTAGTAATACTTTGTTTTATGAAGGTTATATATTACATGTTTGCAAATGTCATTACTGATAACAAAGAATAAAATGCAGTGCTAGGCTGTATAAATTGCATGGCTTAGTTATATGTTCAGTAGAAGTCTGTGCTATAGTTATATATTGTATCTTCTCCTATGATTTACTTTAGCCGTCTACTAACAGGCAAATCCAGAATCCACGGATTCGGCATATTCACTAAGTACCCACATAAAGCAGGTGACATGGTATGTGAATCTCTTTTTTTTTCCTCAGTGCTTTTGAATCCAATTGGTTGACCTAATCTGTTCATTTTTTTCGAAGGTGATTGAGTATACAGGGGAGCTTGTTCGCCCTTCTGTTGCAGACAAGAGAGAAAATGTTATCTACAACTCTTTAGTGGTAAGATTGTTTATCATGTGTGCGCCCTATCTTTGCATGCATCTATTTGGTCATGAAATTTCTATTTTTTAGAATATCGGCGAGACACATGTAGAATTTACTTGAGAAACTTTGCGTGACTGGTCTACTAAGTTTGCTCCTTCATAATTTAATCTTGAAGGACATCTGCTGTGATTTTTTTTCTTCGAAAAAGAGGTTGCCATTATTTTTCAGCTGATTCTGACAGAAAATTTCATCTGTTTCACTAAGTGGAATTCGATTTAATGTTTCTGCATGTTCCCCAGCTTGAAGTGAGGTGTCACTCCCTTAAAGCTATTCTTGAAGTCCTTTTTTTTTGTGTTTGAATCATATGGATTGCAACAGATACCTTACATTTTGGGTGACAAGCTGTCATCAGTGTATAAACTTAAAACGTGCTCTAGTGATTACAATGCTGAAAGCTGTGATTTTTATGGATAGACACAGCACTGGGTAATAAAAAAAATATTTGAGATAAAATTCTGAAGAACCACCAAGGTCATTGACATTTGTTCATGTGCAGGGTGCTGGGACCTACATGTTTCGAATAGACGACCAGCGAGTGATTGATGCTACAAGAGCGGGGAGCATCGCACACCTAATTAATCACTCTTGCGAAGTTTGTTCTCTACCCACGCCTTTGATATCGCTCTTATTGAATTGAATTAGTTCACTTGTGTTGCAACTTTTTGTCAAGCTCCATATATCCTCATATTTGTGGTCTCCAAGAGGAAATATATAAAGTGATGTAGAAAATGCTATACATGTCTTGTACTCAAAAGCTTGTGTTATTAGATTTGACATACCAAGTACAGCATCACTGTGTTTTTTGTGGTAAATGGAATGTTGGAAAGCCAACTCCTTGGCTGCTGAGAGGTTAATACACCTTTTAACCTGCCTGAATAAGTTGCTAGTGTTAATTTCTATCTAATTCCCACCCATGTCGCTTGCATGAGTTTATTTTTGGTATGAACTGCTTAGATATATGTGCTAACTCCAGATATTCTTCTTCAGCCAAACTGCTACTCAAGGGTGATTAGTGTTAGTGGTCAGGACCACATAATTATATTTGCTAAGAGAGATATCAAACAATGGGAGGAACTCACATATGACTACAGGTTTGTTAGAGTCAAATACTTAATTCTTTTGTGAAATATGTTGCCTCTATGACTCCTAAGCAGTGCCTGTTTCATAAAACTACATAACAGGTTCTACTCTAAAGACGAGCGTCTGCCGTGCTACTGTGGCCACCCTAGATGCAGAGGTGTAGTTAATGATATTGAAGCAGAGGGCCAGGTCACAAAGTTGTATGTCCCCCGCAGTGAGCTGATCGAGTGGAAAGGAAAGTAACAGGTTGGTAGGTCTTAAACTTGCATGTACCTAATTTTGCTTTTGTGAAATTTGTTCTGTCTATACCATAACGGCGGAGTTGAAATTGACTTGCACAAGATATAGAAAAAATTGTGTAGGCAATGACCAGAACTTATTCTTTCCACTTCGTATCATGAACTTTCATTGTTCTATCTTGTGAAGAATGTTTGGTTTAAATGCCTCTGGAGGTAGTAGTATGGCAGTTGGCATTTTTCTACTAAAACTGCCTGATGATACTCACTTCAATCAAATGCATTCATGTTTCTTTAATACTAACAATCTGAAATAACTGGTTTGCAGGATCCAGCATCTTCTTCGTTTTTGCTGTACTGCAACGTACAGGGCTTTGCAATGCATGTATCATAATACGTCTTGGTTGGCATACAAGATTGTGCTTTCCCAGCCATGCTTGCTGGCAAGTGACAACCCTGTGAATGATATTCTGGGCATTGGGCATTTGTTTGTACAAATCTTATATGTAGGGTAGGTATTATACGAAACCAAAGTTTTGCAGATAGAATAGTAAACTTGCAGAATGTTAACACTACAGCAATATCAAAGTGCCCTTTAATGATGAACCATGGATTTTGCTGTTGCATCTTTGATGTAACTAAAAACGTATTCTTCTGTATGTAAGAGATATTCTATTATTAATAAATATGAATTCTTTCATCTTTATCTGAAACATTTTCCAGGGATCAGAATATAGACGGCAATTATAATGGAGTGCAAGAAGAGAATAAAATGATAAATACATGCAGATACAAACATGGACGAATAGTCCTTGTGAATAATCCAGAATTCATCATTGTTTTACATAACAATAACATTACTGGGTGAATGTGGGATTACAAAAACTATCTCTTCACCAGAAAATAATACATAAAGCAGCATACTCCCAGACGCTGAAAATATGGTTGGGACTGACCTTCCAGATAACTATGCACAAAAACTGAAGACCCCTTGACACTTGTTCAATGTTCATAAATACATTAACATTTACAGCCAGATACTGTGTCTTTTTCAGCATTCATCAAGGTTGTCAAACTCAGTCCAGCAATATAAATGACTGCTCCTCGGGTACAGGCTGGCAAGAGGAGCTACAAGAGTTGGAATCAAAGAAGAGACAGACTGCAGCGCAATCATCGACTTTTGAGGTTGGATACTTGTATCTCCAAGCCTTAACCGCTGACTCAACAAGAGTTCGAGCAGCAGACGAGTGACCAACAGAAGCAACTATCTCCACGACTTCTTTATTTGATAGCACATCCCACACCTAACACCAGAGAAAAGATTGCACTATCAGACGAAAAAAATGACTATCAAGTCTCATATGCACAATCCATTGACAGGGCCGTTCACATGCAGATTCATTACTCCATCATGGAGTCTCCATGTAATGAGGAAATCTAAAAACCATTTAATATATAAAAAGTGTCTAACAGTTGAAAAGAGTGAAAACAGGCTTGAAAACAAAACACACAATGGAATGTCATAAACAAAGCATTAACATAAGCATATGAACATTGTGGTTGACAAGCCTTTAATGGTACTGTTGTTCGCTCAAAATTGCCTTGCGACAAAAAAATTGTGTTGCTTATGTTCCAGTAGAGGATCCATAATCACCTATTATCTATTAACCAGTTCTAAATTTGACTCCTTACCCCATCTGTAGCGAGTACCACAAACTCGTCCTTCTCAGTAATACGGTGGTAAGAAACCTCTGGGACGGAGATAAGGCCGTAATCTTTGAGGCAAAAGTCCCCAAAGGCACGAGCCATTGCAAGACCAGGAGCATTATTATTGGGGAGCCAAACCCGAGCAACCTCTGGCTCATTCTGAAGGGCATAAACCCTACCTCTGCATTTCTTGATCCTTTCCTCTTCTCCTGTGAAAAATCACATAAGTTAAAAAATTGAAAGCCTGGACCCTATAGGAAAAGCTATACGAAGATGACAATGAATCCAGTTTTAATATGTTAAGACGGGTGCGGTTTCCTCCAAGCCATGAAGAAGACAAGGATAGTGTTAAATATGTTCCAGCGACCATCATATAACAGTTGATCCAAACACCAACGAGCTTTGTGCTTTAGGTCGCCCTTCCACCGATATTTCATTATGTGAATAGCTAACAAGTTATAGCCCTGAGCCTTAAGTCCTTAACAATTTATAAATAGTGTATGAACAGGAATATAAATAGTTTGAAGTGCTGCTGTCGACCCTCTTCAACGACAATGCAAAAAATGTAGAAAGCTTACAAATATAAAATGTCTTCTTTTAGGTGACTGCCTTGGAAATGTAAGTACGGGAAAACATAACCAAATGTACAAATTATTGGGTAATTATCCAGGAACTCATTTCGGAAAAATGTAAAGATGCAGTACCAGGAAGATTAAAAAAAATAAAAAAAGAAGTACCAGGAAGATTCGGCTTGAGGTCCACAGTCAATTGAACAGCAGTGATGGAGTTATCGCTATCTCTGGTACCCAAAACAGCTCTAGAGTCTCCCACATTCCCAATTACAAGATCATGCCCCTATAGATTGTCAATCACAGACCAATAAAGTCTTACGAAAAAAGAAAACTACAAGAATGATTAGCAGTTCAAAGTAATGATAGTAAAATGAATCATGACTGAGAGGCCAAATTGACATATGATACAAAAGGTACAGCGTGACCCGTCATTTTCACGTACTCGCACAGCAGAACAACTTGATCAACATTGTGTACCTTTTTCACCAGGGTGACTGCTGTTGTCCCACTACAAAAGCTATCTATACTTGGATGTAACTTGAGTTCCTTGTCCATGACTTTAAAAGCCTTCAGAAATGACTCTTTCAATGTCTGAAATATTTCAGGATTAGTATCCTCTTGTTTATGGAGATTGATGTTACCCAATTCTTCATCGATCGTGGAGACTGGAATCTCTTCAGATATCATACTGCCAGAAGCACTGCTGCTGATGTCACTGAGCCCCTCGTTGCCGCATTTTAGTTCCCATTGGGCATTCAATCTCAAAGGCAATGAATCTCTTACTCTTTTTGAAACCATATGACCAAATGGCCCATGACCATCAAAAACACCACAAAAGATAGTGTCTGCTTTAGAACCAAAATTCTGAAGACAAATCAAAATGCATTATTGAAATGGGTTAACTATGATGCTGAAAAATGATAAGATCAAATTCCGCAGGAGAACGTTATAGATTAATGATGAGACAACACGGAGAACACAAACGTTTTAAAAAAACGCAGTTTAGAACACCTTAACATGAAAGGCCTTTGAAAGAGTAAACAATAACTTCATATTCCTACTATGCATAGAGTTAAGTTGTTCATAAACAGCCATACTTATTTTTATTTGACCATTTCCAGAAGCTAATTAATCGACTGAGGTGCCCAATATGTTAACCAAAGATGAAGCCATTTTGGACTACTGCAGCGGAGCATAATAATATTTTTATGATGAACATGTTCTTAGATGTATTCACTATAGCTTATATAGCTCCACTGATGCAGGTGCCAATTTCACAAGCGGAATCTTAGCCAAGGAATTTCCTATCCAACGGAGCTACTAAATACAAAGATGGAGAAATCATATCAAATCATGCAGCTATAATAACTTTAATAAACTCCATCACCATGTCATTCAGCATATAAGTTGACTTTGGCTTGGCCAATGAGATCTATAAGTATTCAGGAATGTGTCGTGTCTATGTGTTGCCAATTTGAAGTCAAAATAAACTGTCGCAGCAGCACAAAGCACGTACCAGTTCTGATGATGAGTCGAAATTCGGAAAAGGGCATTGATTCCGTTTTATATATGAATACTGTAACAGGTTTGAATTGGAGGCAGTTTTATTGCTACTGATACTCGAATGTCATGAATCTTAGAAGTTAGCGGCATAAAAGTAAACATCATTTACACGAAGTCTAGGCAATGAAAGTCTTTTTTTTTCTGAATAATAATGCTAACCTCCCAGCAAATCATAGCATCCTGATTGATCCCTTTTTTGCCTTGTTTGGTAAACATAGATGCCATATCTGAAGCACCGTTTAGAAACTTTCTTCCAGGAATCCTATGAAGATGCTCTTCTAGTTTCAAGTCGTAAGATGAGTTCCTTCTCATCCCACTCCTACTTCTACTCGTGTTTTTCCTCTTTCCTAAACTTGATGATGTGGGTGTTCCGGTAGAACTTGGGAGGGCACCCGTCATTTCAGCTGATAAACAAGATCCCATCCCGAGGGCTCTGACCACGTTCAGTAAGCACTCTAAACCCACCATGCAGTCAGAACCCTTCACTTCCGGGCTGGAATTATCCGTTGTTGTTGTTGTTGTTGTTGTCGTGACTCCGTTGGATGCCACTGGCTTCTCCTGCTGCTGAAAAACTAAACCTTCGACCGCCTAGACAACATAAGAAAAACTGATGTCAGTGGAGCCATTAACTCAATCAGCTGTTTCTCTTCTCCTTATCTAATTAAATCGATAATATATTAAATTGCAGTATTAACCCCTTAGCATCAGGTATTCACACAACTTAAGCCCTATCTCTCTCAACTAAAACATGTATTCATGGATGACCATAAAACCGCACACCAAATCACAATCAGAACACAACTAACACACATACCCAAAGTCATTCACCTACACAAAACCCGAAAATAACAACAGCGAGAGACAAAATTGCCACAAAAACGATTCCACCCAACCCTAATTTCACTTTAAGGGCTTCCTGTCAAGAAATCCAACACATCAGAAAACCAAAACAATATACATATTCACGACTCGCTATGTACACGTTTTCAAAACGTAACCTAATTCCGAATTCGCGTTATCCACCATCGTCTCAACAGCGATGAATAATGGGACAAAAAGGTTACCAGATTGACTAATTGATATTTGCAGAAGATGAATTGGGTGACGAGGAGCTAGAAAATCGTCCGCCGTCTCGTCCTGGTGGTCGTCCAACTCTAGCTGATCCAGAGCCCTTCAATTTCACAGCGACGACTAGGGCTCTGGGCTCGATCTCCGTCGGTCTCAAATCTCAACGGCGATTTGTTCGAACGCAAATTGTTTTTTAAGAACATCAGCTTTTTTGGATTTAATTTAATTTATAAAACTAATATCCATGACCAACCACCTATCATTTCTTTTGATATAGCCTTTTGTATGGATGATATAATATGACTATATTTTATACATATTAGGCAATTTGGTACATATGAAGATTTTACTTTTTGAAGCACAGGTCGACATCAGTTCAGATTTGATACTTAAATTGCGTCACAGGTCATGAGACATCTCTAATTTGAAACCTACGAGCATAAGCTTGAAACTCAGCACTTCCACGCGCAATGAAAGGAAAATACGAGGCAGCAATACCTACACACACGTCCACGAGGGACGAATAACACATTCCCGAATACGAGACGAAAACACATCCACAAAGACTGAATAACACTCCTACACAAAAGTGAGAATAAAATACTATACAGGGTAATCGAACCCTTTACCTCTTGACTATTTCTCAAGAATTCAGGTCACTCGAACAAACCTCCTCTTCGCACCAACCACCTATCATCAATAACCCAAAATTTTGATGTCTTTCTCTAATCATCAATCTTTCAGTCATGTATTGTGACCAATTTGATTAGTTGTATCTCATCTCATTCATGAATAAAAATAACTTTTATTATCTTTTACTTTAAATTAATATAAAAATGCATGATGTCTACTTATAAATTACACAGTTATAAAAATTGATAATTTTTTATTTCTAAAATATAAGTTAAAATCATCTTAATATTTGAAGTTAATATGTAAAGATCATAACATGGAGCACATGTCACTTTTTGTCATAATTCATAAATGAAAGTTGATCGCCCCAATGATCAAACTATAGGTTTGTCATCCCATGACCAACTTCATCGCTAAAAAATCATTAATATATTACATGATTTTTTTGTCATCTTTCATGACTTTTTTTATATGATTTAAGAGATCATTGGTGACGTGCTCTTATACAGAAATACTCAAATCAAATGAATTTTTCACCCTTTGATGAATTCGTAAATCTATAAAAAGTATAATAGTTTACTATTTACTTAAAAATCAAATATCATAAAATTCTGAATTTACATTTTAACATTTTATAAGTATATGTGTGATATTATGAGATTTTTTGTTATACGATCATTTTTTTTATTGGGGTTAGTTAGTAGTTGTGTTAATAGGGTCTTCGAACCCGGACTTTCTTTGAGCACCGGAGGAGTGCTCACCATTGAGCCATCTCCTCACCCTTTTTTGTTATACGATCATGAATGGTGCACTTTTGGAAACGAAGGTGACCATGAATTTATAATGATTATTAAAACGAAAGCTCTAATTAAGTGACCCAACAACGCACTGCCCTTGTGTCAAAGAGTCAACCAACAAATTAATTTTGTATCCCAAAAAAAACCAACAAATTAATTTGTAGATGAGTATTACTAGAACATGTAATTCATTTAACTAAAAAATAAAAAAAAGAACATGTGATTCAGGTGCCCTCGGGTAAAATGGTTTGATCCATTATAGTTTAAGTATGTTTTATTTTCACTTAGGTGGACTCATAAATATTCGAGTTTAGTTTATTTTTAAATTAAACTTTTATTTCTTTTCCTTTGTATCTTTATACTCCGTTCAAAAGGGTAGTTCGGATGAGAATTCCTTTGACTTTGCAAAATGCAACTTTGAATGTATAGGTGAACAAAATCTGACTATGGATGGGTTTGATCTCAAGTTCGAAGAAAATGCATCTTTGCAGTTGTCCATCAAGCTACATCATGTTTTGTTGTTTAGTAATGTTCAAAACCCAATATAACTTAATGGATTAAAAATGAATTACACTATAAATGTATATATTTTATTTTTATTATTAACAAACCAATATAAAAATTAGTCCGGGTAAATTTCGATTTCTGACTCCGTCCCTGATTTGATCCCTCCGTTCAAAATATAACTTAATATTTTTTTCACTTTTAAATAGGTTAACTTTAATATTGAGCATGATTTGGAATCGTCAGTTTCAAAATGTATTTTATATGTAGTGAGTAAAGAGGCATATTCGAATTTGAAATGAAAATAACATTTTCCCTAATCCAAACAGATTGCAAAACCAAGATTAAGACCGATTAGTTTTTTGTTTTGTTCGGACGACGGATTAGTTTGGTCCAATGAAATTATCATCAGTTCAGACCCACCATGTTTGATTGTGTTTCATTAAACTTTTGAATAAATTTATACTAAATTTAGCACATTTAAATAAATGCAATAATTGAGCTTAAAGAGACTACACAAGTGGGCCGTGGATATCTGGATTGATGGGAGCAATAGCAATTGGTTCGCCATTTCATTTTTTTTTAATAACTTAAAGAAAAGATTGAGTTTATATTCTTATCGTATTACAGATACAGACTGTCATACATGGATTGATGGATATCAGAAAACGATGTGCGCAGAACTGGCTCCACAGCTCACGCTGCACCCGCGCGTATGTGATTGATTACACATCAAATAGATAAGTATTTATTTTACAATAAAATATTAGGAACAAAAAAAATAATAGGAACAAATTTTAGGATACCCCAGTCCCATGAATCAGATCATATCCATATCTTAAGATGGTCCTCCAAACCATAATATTTGTGGCATAGATAGATAATATAAATGGGCAATAATTTGTTCTCATCTTTTTATAGTTTTAATACTTTTTTTTTTGGATAAGTTTATAGTTTTAATACTTGGATATCTCATTTGTAAAGTCGGTATTGTAAGGCCATGGGTTAGAAAAGTTAATTTCACTGACTTTGACAGATCAGATACAAAACGTATCAGCACCTCCTCAACACTTTAATAATACATTTTTCAAAACAAAATATAGAAATATAGTCGGTTGAGCATTCGTTAATGGACACGAAAACATAGTCAATATTATATTTGTGTGGCCCAAAAAATAGTACTCTATCCATATATCTTGCTTAGTCGGCCGCCATATCCATCCATAATTCATGTCCCCGATATCAATTAGAGCATCCTCCATCATGATCAAAAAAATCAAATCATCCATCTCTCTCATCTTTTTTCTCTCTCATCTAATCATTTCTCATGATTTTTTCAATCACATGCACCCCGCACATGATCCAAAAAAAAATTTATCATCAATCTTTCTCATCACTACATAAATTATAGCTCATAAATGTTAAAATTAATAAAAATATATCAAAGTGTATCTCGTTTTATAGAGCTCAAAAATTATGAATATTGGTATTTATTTCGATTTTTTTAAATTTGTAATTTAGAAAATATATTCGTTGCAAGATCAAAATAAAAACTGTACTGTTTCTTACACATGACACGTGTGCATTGCGATTGGCTCATTCTCATGATCAAAACACACAAAAAAGATCATGGGATGATATTTTTTAGAAAAAACCATGGGATCTTTTTTATGATAAAAAAAATCATGGTGGGGGTGCATGATTTTTTTGATCATCTCCCATGATCACTTTCTATAGTTCAAAAAAGCATGGTGAGTGATGCTTTTACTTCATATCATGTATCAACTATCATGTACACGGAGCATTGCGATTAGCTGTTACACGTAGGTTGTTGTGTTCTGATGAGTATTAATAACTATTAGTGCACGTACCTGTCACATAAGCACCGTCTTTATTAGTAGATTAGGAGAACATTGTTTGTTTGTGTGCACATGATATAAGATACTAAAATATCAGCAAGATTGGATTAAATAAAAATTACATTTAAATATACAAAAAATAAATTATTTAGGAATTCGACACTTAACACTCTCAATCATTCATAATTAGTGGCACTTTTTGTATAAAAAAATGGATTTATTTAAAAATACAAAAATATATGCGATGGTATAAACGTCCAAAAAAATAATTAAGTCGGAAATTATGTTAAGTTTGAACATTATCAAATTACTCTGAACATTATCAAATTAATATGAACAATATCAAATTACTTTGAAAAATAATTGTGAATATTATCAAATAACTATGAACATTATCAAATTACTCTGAACTTTATGTTTTGAATTAATTGAATTAAAATTAATTAATCACGAAAATATCAAAAGACTATTTTTATCCCTCCGTGTTGGATTACGAAGCTACGACAACTGTATCACGTTTCAACTTTTGATGAGATTTATAATTTTTATAAATAATTATGTTTTACTTAATCTCTACCCAATATCAGTAATATTTAATTATCAAATGAATATTAAAAAAATTGATAGACAAATGGATATTAAATTGATTGGCTAGACTATTACTTATTACAATCAAGCCTAGGATACGATAGAGTGTTTCATCCAATTATAATAGTTTGTAAACGTATTTTTCACTTGTTTAAGCGATTGATAAAAAAGAAGAACAAAAAAGCGAGTGATATAACTTACATTTCTTTTCTTTTTAAAAAAAAATAGGGTACAACAACTAAGGAATAATACAATGAATATGACGTCTATCATCTAGTACATGTATGTTGATATATGAAGCTTGGACATCTTGACCGGATCCGAAATCAAAGAGTACATTTTATCCACTTCCGAAGCGCAAGTCGGGTTTGACACATTTACCATGCATGGATCCGCACATCAACCCCAAATTACCATCGGTACATTCTCGACACTTGGAACTCAGACCACCTTGGGCATCTTTACCTGAATGTAAGGAATCTACGTGACTCGTTAACCAATAGCTCACCACCCTATTGGCGATATAACTTACATTTCAAATGACGGTTTAAGTTATATAAATTTAAATTCCAAATTCATTAATTAGCTGAACATAGCATACTTGTCCCAGTTCATGTCACCTGGCTAAATTCTCAATTAATTTTAGTTAGTACCTTCACTGTATTTTTTTTATAAAGAGTAAAAACGCATGTCGACATATCTTTTTTTTATAAAGGGATGCAATGATACATATGAAATCTGTGGTACGAGGAATCAAAAGGGATGTAGGAAGCATTTTCGGAAGAGGGAAAAGAAGAAAATTTCAATAAATCATGAGAAAAATGGTTTGGATCCGGGATATAAAAATTCATAATGGACTCATTAACCAACATGTCACCACCCCTGTTGACTCCTAATATATTATCCTTTAGTGCATATTTGTTTTTGACTGAAGAATTTTATTACATGTAGGACATAGGAAAATGATCCGGTGCAAAGTTAATTTTTTGGTACAAAATACGAACTGATCATAGCCCTTGATCTTGCGATTTGAATGGATGTGATCAAATCTTGATTTTTTTGGTATTTTTATTGGTGACGAATTATAAAATGAAACTGACGAATTATGTCGTCTTTTCATTTTTCGGCTCGTCTTTTTCATTGTTCGGCTCGAAAAGTAACAAATTATAAAATGATTTTGACAAATATTGTATTTTGTTCCAAAATTTAACTTTGTATCTGATTTTGACCGTAGGACATATATATAATATATTCAATTCATATTGACACTATTTATTTTATTTTCTCCGTCAAATAAAGCGCAGCTTTGCGTGGTCGTGCTCTAAAATCTAGAGATTTTATCGAGTGATAAGTGCTCATGTAATATGTACAAAATGTATTCGTGTAGTACTTAATTTGTATGACATATTATAACCCCGATAAAAAAATAAATATCAATATTAATATCCAAATTCAATTTTGGTCAAATAAGTTTACAAATTTATAGAAATTTGCAAATTTTTTAAAGATCAAATTATTTGATGAAAATTGCATGTGGGGTTGTAGATGAGTTAGCTTCATAACCAAGTGGTTTTGAGTTCAATTCCCCACAAATGCACCATTCCCATCAATATTTGGTGATGAATTTCTTGCCTTCACAGGAGGTGCTTGAGGTGGCTTTGCCTTCGCTACGACTCTGAATGCTCGGAGATTTGTTTCAAAGTGGATAAGTAAAGACGCCGCAAGGCTTGCGCTTCAATGAAGATTAATGTAACAGACTAGCTTGAGAATTTCAATAGTCTTGTACAATACATGTATACATCTTATCAAAAAAAAATTATTTGATGAAAATTGCACTGTGTGGGCTTGTTTCAAAAAGCCCAAGTACAAAACTAGGCCCACTAACTGGTAACTCGTTCCACAATCGAAAATACCGATTCCGGAATCGCGAACTAGTTTAGGGTTTTGTGAAGAAGCAGCAGCTTCAATCTCTGATATCCGCAATCTGAAATTCGCGTGTCACTATTTTTCTGCGGATCTTTTGATCATGGCAACCAGTAATTGCACAATTTTGTTCTTAATACTTTTTTTCTTCTCTTATTTATGAATTGCTGAAATTCTGACTCGAATGTTGGTTTTTCGTTTGTGCAGTGGCTCGTTCGTTTCTTCAGGCTGTTGCTACGGAGGAAGTAGTGACGCCGCTCAGAGTGGTTCAAATTGAGGGGCTGGTAATTTAGTCTTTTTGTTTTGGTTGATTTGAAATTGGATTTTATATCAGAGGTAACTGTAGCTTGTTTGATTTGTCACACAAGGTTGTTAGAATGTTCTTTTGGTAACATTCAATGTTACCAATTTTGTTCCTGGTATTTTCTTATGTTCAAAACTACATTATGATGCTACAGTTGTACAATTTTGAACTTGCAATATCATATTAGCTTGATCATCTCTGATCTGTAGCTGACAAAGTGGTATGTTACATTCAGTGTCATTGCTTCAGAATAGTCTATGCTTTGTAATGTGGCATTAGCTATGCTATGAAGTATGAACTCTCAACACATGCATACTTTTAGTTTATCTGATTACACGCTTGTGATCTTGTGTCATGCAGGCTGTACTGAAGATTATCAAGCATTGCAAAGAATTCTCACCTGCATTGGTTACAGGGCAGTTACTCGGACTTGATGTTGGCAGGGTTCTTGAAGTGACTAACTGTTTCCCCTTTCCGGTATGTGGAAAACAAGTTTAATTAAGTATTTAAAAGCACGCTTTCTTACCTGTTAACTTTTTTTACCTTTTAATGACTAATCCTATCTTGATTATGTTCTACAGATTCGTGAAGATGACGAGGAGATTGAAGCAGATGGGGCTAATTATCAGCTCGACATGATGAGATGCTTGAGGGAAGTTAATGTTGACAATAATACAGTTGGGTGGTATGTTCCTCTGTATTTCATTCCTTTTCCTTTATCGTTTTTAGCTCACTAGGTTTATGTAGTATGCAATTTGCCCAATGCAAACGAGTATCATGCAAACTTAACGATGATAATGCTTAAAACAGGTATCAGTCAACGCTTCTTGGTTCATTCCAAACAGTGGAGTTAATTGAAACATTTATGAATTATCAGGTAAAGTCACATTTTCTGTTGATGGAATATAATAATTTTAAATAAAGCAGTAGAGGTTCTTGAATATTGAACGTGTTGTGTGCAAACTCCCACTAAGCTGCCTGTGATAATGATTTTATAAAAGGTTAACAAATCTTTGCAAGGCCAATAACAACAAGTTTCATTATCAGATGAACTTGATTGCTTTTTTTTTTACAAAGAACTAGATTAAGCCATTAAGGGATGAATATCCTGGGAGAATCGTGTTTGGATACTTTGGCTGCTGAGTGTGTATCATAACACTGTTTTTTGTATTGGAGCGCTCATGCTACATGTTAGCAAATATATCCGATATTAACCAACCATTGTGTAACACTGCCACTAAATGTTAATTTTTGTGTGTGTATTCCTGTACTCTATATGTATATTTTCTATCAACTGGCTATTTATGATGCAGGAGAACATCAAACGTTGCGTGTGCATCATCTATGATCCGTCAAGATCTAATCAGGGAGTGCTGGCTCTGAAGGCAATGAAGCTCTCTGATTCATTCATGGATTTGTATCGCAGTAGCAATGGCAGCTTTTCTGGAGAGAAGTATGTTCAAAACTATTTGAATATGGCGGTTTATCCCAACTTCTGACCTGTCTTACATTTCTAGGTTGAGAGAGAAGAACTTGACTTGGGTTGATATATTCGAAGAGATACCTGTAAGTGCTATTGGTAATTGTTTTCCTGACTTAATGCATTGAGTACATCTTCACAAGCTCAACTATATAAGTTTGGAATGCATACACGTCCATATTCCATACTTGGGAGCTGAGTACAATGAATTTGAAACTAAGTAAATGCTATTTATTCACTTTTCTTCGGATCAAGAGATACCAATACTTGGCAGAAATTCTGCCCTTCTGATTCATGATTCATAATTCATAATTATATCGCAGCTAATGAATTTCTCGTATGTACATATTGGTATTTCTATATATTGATTTCAAAGTAATAATAAGTCATTATACTTCAAATTTACGTCCTAGCAAACTTTCAGATGTTGCTAAATGGTCTTTTAGACATGGAATATTATGTACTTGTCTGTTTATCATGCACCCTTCACATTTTTCACTCAGACACTCACATGTCAAGTGCATTGGTGTACCTAATGCGTATTGTTTTTCTATAAGCACGTGGCAAGTTAGATTTGACAAAAATACTCCTGCAAGTGTTTATTTTCGATGTTCTACTTGCAGATTAAGGTTTCAAATTCAGCACTTATTAGTGCGTTCATGACAGAGTTGGAAGCAGATTCACCAGTTACTCAGGTAAAGTGATCTATTGTGCTACTTTTTTTTTGTCATGGGCTCAAATTGCCTCATTGGTTTTGGACTGTTGATCAGAAAACCATTGACAACGAAATTAAAAAGTACTGAAGCTTGAATTTAACATGTTGCTGTTGTAACTTTTATGGTTCCTTTACACTCAATCTTTGAGCTCTACTTTATGTCTGCAGCGCTAACACTATTTACTGGTTATAAAATGATAAGTCGACAGAGATCACGATATGGTTATTTGTTTAATGTGGTGTCTTAATAAGTGCTAGTTACCCTGGCATACTATCCACGCTGTTAACAAGACATTAACTTATTAGTTTATACTTGTTTTGGGTAATATACAGTGTATATTGACTAGTAACTTTACTGTTTGAAATAGTGTGATTATGACCGCCTTCGCTTATCAACCAATCCTTTCATGGAGAGGAACTTGGAATTTTTAACCGAGTGCATGGACGATTTGGCTGTGGAACAACAGAAGGTGTATTTTCTTGTTGTTTTGATATATTTTAGCCACTGTAGGCCCACTCTCATATCATTTGAAGAACCATATATGAACAACAATGATAGTGATTTTTTGAATGAATTGTTTCAGTTTCAATACCATTATCGTAACGTGTCACGCCAACAAGCTCAGCAGCAAGCATGGCTCCAGAAAAGAAGGTATTATTGAATATTATCTCAATAAGAATATGCTCACATGCCTCCGTAAAACATTTTGGACTTCGTTCAGCTCATCTCTTATCATTAAAGTCTCGCTTTTTCATGTCTGCACTCTGCAAAATGTTAGTGTAGAGGCATAGAGTGTCACAATATCTTTGGGTGTATTCTAATGTGTGGTCGCCTTCCTTGATATTGATACCAATATGTGACTGGGGCGCACTTTGCAAAACATTTTTGGAAACTTGCGTTGTTGAAAGAGCAATATGATTCGTCCATCTTCCCTCCAGGTGGATTTTTATATTTGTTTGCTTTTTTTGTAGAACTGAAAACATGACACGTAAGGCTGCTGGAGAAGAACTGTTGCCTGAGGAGGATCCTTCTAATCCTCTTTTCAAGCCAATTCAGGAGCCGTCTCGATTGGACAGCCTTCTCATAACCAATCAAATTGCGAATTACTGCAACCAGATAAATGGGTGAGTTGCCTACCTGATTGATTCCCACAGTTCTTCCCAGCTTAGGCGTCCACAATGATTTGGACTTGCTTGAAATTAGAATGATGTGCAATTTCTCTTTTACCAAATTTGTTTGTTGTTGATATGCAGAGTGGCTGGACAAAGTTTCAGCAAATTGCACTTGATGAAGGCCTTGCATGAAAATTAGATGTGGCCTTGAGAGATTCTTGAGCAGTGCTTTTTTTTTTTGTAGTTGACAAGTGACATAGTTGAATTAAGAGACATTCACAAAGAAATACTTTTATCTTTTAATATTA
The DNA here is from genome assembly GCA_033675215.1 of Rhodiola kirilowii. Taxonomy (NCBI): domain Eukaryota; kingdom Viridiplantae; phylum Streptophyta; class Magnoliopsida; order Saxifragales; family Crassulaceae; genus Rhodiola; species Rhodiola kirilowii. The sequence continues at coordinate 6,898,834 of CM066194.1, forward strand.
TTAACAGAAATGTTGTCATTTGTGTTGTGAGCTAAATCAAAATAGGTAATCTTTCCTTTTTGCCATACCTTGAAAATGTTCAATAGAATAATTTATTCGTGCAAAACTGATGGTTAATATGAAAATTAGTTTTTATATCAAAATTTAGAATTCTCTTGATTGACCAATTTACCGGCTCAAGGTTGTCTGTCTGGCGCTACGGGCCGTCGAGTCGGCCCAGTGGTTAGACCCGCAGCCTTTTATTCACTATAAGATCGAAATTAAATTTCGTTCGCATTTGAAACCCTAGAAAAGCTCCTCCGCTTCACTGCCGGGGTCGCTCGACTCTGTAACGGAGTGCTCCCGGCGTAGCTGCACGCTTGTGTCAACCTCATTCGAATGTGGATGTGGTCTGATTGCGGTTGTACGAGTTGCGTAATAAGAGGATCTGATATCAAGCAATTGTCATCTCAGAAAGCCAATTGTTCTGCTTTCAATCAGCTCTTGGCTCGCTATGGTGTCTACAAAAATTGTGTTCATTCTACCAACTTTGACTTGTCTTTTTGAATCTCTGCTTCTTTGATACCCGTTTTCAAGTCTTTTTATCTGTTGCTTTTCAAGCAGCAATGATTTCAAGTCGAGTGCTCATTCGCTCTTTTATTTTTCTGTCTTCTTAATTATTTAATCTAAGTTAAGATTATTATTCAATTTTTCTCAGTTTCGAAATACAAGCTTCTGCTCATCAGTAGGAAGAAAATCCTATAATACCTCATTAGATTTTCTTGAGAAAAAAAAATATGATAGAAGACAATAGTTGCCTTTTAAATTCATCAATCAGTTAACAAGAAAAGATGATGGATGACTGGCCTTGAAGTTTGGATACGTTTTTGATGGGATGATAGTTTTGTGAAGTTTTTTAGTGCATCGGATGCATCTAATTTGAAAGAATTCATCATTAATACACCCAATAAATTGTTTATACTTGAATAAATACAGCTTTTGAACCAAGTGATTCAGAATCTGCAGTTTATTCCAAGGTTCAAACTTCTTAGTTCTTATACATGTTGTAGAGATCGATTACAAGCTTTTAATCAAGTTAAACTTTTTCTTTTATTAATTGGGGACCAAATGTTAGGTTTTACAAACAATAGATTGATTCAATCCAAAAACCTAAATCAAACAACAAAATTAATCCAGTCCAAACAACAATACAGCAATCACCAATCCAAGTAACCGGTTAGGGGTACTTTCTTGATGAATCGCCGCTCGAATCCTTGCCGGAATCCTCACAGCTTCGCCTGGGTGTCCAAGAGTGCTACTCCACGCGTTCGGCTAGCAATCCTTGCAGTCGAGCTACGCCGGAGTTCGCCCACGCCAGTCGGTTGCTTCTCAGTCGCTTTCGCTCGTTAATTTCTTCACACTGCTCGTACGCTTCGATCGATTGGAGCTCGGAGTAGAATGCGTATTTTTTCGTGCCCTAATTCCAATTTGAATTTGAGCTTATATGCAGAGCTGAAGACTTGCGTCAAAACGACGCCAACTTGAAACGTAACGAGAATAACTGTCATACGCGCGTCTCCAGAACGACGACGTTCCATTAAACGGGTGTCTTCCTTCTTGACGAAACGGTGACGCTTCATTTGGGCTTCAAATACTGATCTTACCGCTCAGCTAAAACGGCACCGTTTTGTGCTTTGCAGCACAAAACTAACAGATTGCATCTGAACTCAAAACCAGAATTTCCTGCAAACTTTTACATACAATTTGGACTGGACAAACAAGATAAATATGGTCCCAATATAATTCATAGCACAACTAGGGTTATCATAAACTTAACACATGTCAAAGAAACTTAAATGAAAATTTTATGTTTGATTCTTTTGTTTTTGTTTGTTTGCATTTTCCTTACTAACCAAAAATGATAACATATTTTTTATGTCACAAAAAAATTTACCAAACGGAACATTAGACAACTTATCTCAGACTCAGACTCCCCATCTGCTGTTGTTAATCTTATCCCACTTGACATCTCTCAGCACTTAAACTTTTGGGTTGAAAAGTCAAGATCAATGGTATTGGGATGATGCAATCTGCTGAAAATAAAGCTCACATTCCAAATAAGCTCAACTGTCTCTACTGCAATTTGTTCCAAACGACAGAAACCAATTTAGATCCGATACAACCAGACAATATTGCATTAGTTCATCTGCACATGCACTACAAACATAACAACATGACTAAAAAAGCTTAGTTCTTGGCTGAATACCGCAGATCAGGGCACACCTTTATCCACTTTGATTTCTGTCAACAGCTTCACTACATCCAGCATGGTGGGGCGCCTCCATGGCTCATCACTAGTGCATAGCCTTGCAATACGTAAAACACCCAGCATCTGTTCCTTCCACATCTCAGCAGCATCTCTGACATCTGGATCGATCACTTGCTCATCCTTTCCTGCAGCAGCCATCAGTCTTGTCCACCCGACAAGGTTGCCACCTTCATTATCAGACTGGCCGGTGGGCTCTTTTCCTGTTACTAGCTCAAGCATCACAACTCCGAAACTGTAAACATCACCTTTGGAGGTTGCTTTCATGATTTGCCCATATTCTGGAGGTATATATCCGAATGTCCCAGCCAGCATTGTGCTGACATGGCTTTCACATGCGCTGATTATGCGTGCCAAACCAAAATCTGATACCCTTGGTTTCAGTCCTTCATCCAATAATATGTTGCTGGATTTTATGTCTCTGTGGATGATGTGAGGAGAAAAGCCATGATGTAGAAATGCTAGACCTCTAGCCGAGCCTAGACAAATTTTGAACCGTGTTGGCCACTGTAGAAACTCCGATGAATCTTTGGGACTCCTCAACCGCCGGTCAAGGCTTCCGTTCACCATGTACTCATATATTAGAAACCTTTCTTCTTTAAACACACAGTAACCGAGCAAGGGCACAAGGTTTTCGTGTTTCACCTTGCCAATAGTTTCAATTTCTGCAACAAACTCTCTATCACCATGCAAGGGTCCTCTCATCAGCCTTTTCACTGCGATGGTTCGGCCTTCGGGTAGTATAGCCTTGTATACGATTCCAAACCCGCCGTCTCCAATAATGTGATCGTTACTGAAATTTTCAGTTGCTGATAACAGGTCATCAGGTTTTACTCTTATCAGTGATTGCTCAAACGTTGCAATGTTGATGCTTAGTGGTTCTTTTTGCTTCATCCCTAGTAGCTGAATAGTTGATTCTGGTTCAGCTGTTGTCGCAGCTATACCATGACCCTTCACAAGCAGTGCCAATTTATGCCTTTGAACCAAAACAAGCATGAGCGATAACAGTAGAAGTGAGGCTACTGCACATGCAATACCCAACAAGGAGAGCCTTCTTGAAACTGATGTACCCGGGTGCCCAATCTCATCCTGAATACACTGATATGCGTTGCTGCAACTCTGTGGCACATAACCTTCAAATCTGTTACCAGAGAGATTGATGTACACAAGCCCTTGTATCTTGCATATATCACAAGGAACCACACCCCAAAATTTATTTTGTGAGAGATCAAGGTATGTCAGGGCCTCTAAATTTGTAAGAGAAGTCGGTAAGCTTCCTGTGAGATTGTTGTTGTGTAGATCAAGACTGGTCAGTGAGGAACTGTTAAAGAAAGTACTGTCAAGGCTCCCTGAGAAATGATTATTACTAGCATTTAGGACTAGAATAGAACTTTCAATGCTGGATTCGTATGAGATGGGTCCTGTGAAATAATTCATGCTGATATCCAAGGTGGTCAGGCTCTTAATTCCAAGTACGGAGGGAAGCAAACCACCCGTAAGCCTGTTGGAAGATAAGTTCAACGTTGTCAATCTTGGCAACAAGGAGCCAAGATCACCAGGTATTGAGCCACTGAGCTGGTTATGAGAAAGGAAGAGTCCTTGGAGATTTTCTAAACCAACAAAGCTAGGAACTGCTGTCCCCGTCAATGAATTGAAAGACAAGTCAAGCACTGTTAATTCACTCAGACCTGACATGTCCAGAGGTATCGTTCCATTGAGTCTGTTTCCCTTCAACTGCAATTGTGTCATAACCAGGCAATTTTTAATTGACACTGGAATTGGACCTTCAAGCTCGTTATAGGATAGATCAAGCATGCCAATATGCTGAATATACTCCAAGTCAGATAAGTGTTTAACCTTCTGGAAACCTGAGCAGATTCCGTTAGGTATTTCACCTGTTAATTGGTTCTCAGAGAGCACGAGATTGTTAAGAAGCTTCAGCTTAGATATGGATTCGGGAATTGGACCGACAAGTTTATTTTTACCCAGATCAAGAGATACTAATTCTTCACAATCGAAAAGCTCTATAGGAATGTGGCCACTTAGCTTATTACCATGTAATGACAGGCTGGCGAGGTTTCTGAGTCTTCCTATGGTACTTGGGATAGTCCCTTCTAACAAGTTGTAGTCAAGCAAAAGCATCTGCAGCGTTGGGATGTCAGCAACTGCATCTGTTATCTGGCCTTCAATCAAATTGTTGCCAAGGTCAATCAACTGAAGTGTCTGAGAATCCCAGAGTTGATCAGGGAGTTCTCCAGAGAGGCTGTTCTTGTTCAGACCCAAAGTCCGCAACGGTAGCTTCCCCAGATAACCAGGGACTTCGCCACTAAGATTGTTTCCAGACAAATTTAAATCTACAAGACTCGAGCAGTTCTTGAATGTATCCGCTAAAGTCCCATTAAATCCATTGTTTGATAGCTGCAAACTTGTCAATGCATTGCCATTACATAGCAGAGCAGTCAATTCACCAGTAAGCATATTGTTTTTCATATTAACTATAGCCAAACCCTGCTGAATAAGAGGAGGAAGTGACCCATTAAACAAATTGTTATTCAAAACCATGGACCGCAATGCTTCCCATTTGGAAGTCCAATAAGGAATGGGTCCTGAGAATTGATTCTCCTGTAGATCAATGGAGCGAAGGGACTTCCAACTGGCCAAACCATCAGTTAATGATCCAGAAAGTTTGTTGAAGGATAAGTCCAGGGAAACTAAGTTCTTCCAATGTCCCAATTCCCCTGGTATCCTTCCACTCAGTCCAGCATCTGAACAAACAAAATACTTCAGGTTTGACAAATTACCAAAGGTTGCAGGCAGTTCCCCATCAAATTTGTTACCTCCCATGTTCAAATCGACCAACTTAGTCAGCTGAGATATAAATTCTGGAAAGCTCCCTGATACCCCGGAATTTTGTATCTGAAGAATCTTTAGCTCTCTCAATTTGCCAATGGTTTCAGGTAATTCGCCACTGAAGTTGTTTGACCCCAACTTTAGGGATTCTAGCCCGGTCAGTTTGCCAATGCTCAGTGGTATCGATCCGGTCAGTGAATTACAGGAGAGATCAAGAGTGACTAGGTTCATCAAGTTCCCAACTTCTGATAAAATTGGTCCAGTTAATCTATTTCCTTTGGCATCCAAATAGAGAAGCTTTGTAAGATTGAATAAACCTAAGGGAATTTGACCTGATAAACCGTTTCCCCTTAAATCAAGGGATACCAAATTGAAAAGGCTTCCGAACTCTGGAGGAAGACTACCAGTGATTGAGTTTGCCTCCAGTGAAAGTTCATTAAGTTCAGTAAGTAGACCAACACTGGAAGGTAGGCTGCCTGATAATTTGTTGTTATCAAGCACTAAATTTTTGAGCATCTTCATGTTAGATATGGATGGAGGAAGTTCTCCCGACAGTCTGTTGTTGCTCAGGTACAAATGCTCCAGGGTTTCCAAATTTGAAAGGCTTGCAGGAAAAAGGCCAGAGAAGCCACAGTAACTGAGGTTAATATACTTCAGGTGTTTGAGTTCTCCAATAATGCTTGGAAATGGAATATCCAGAGTAGATGGTTTGCAGAGCAAGTGTATTTTTGTGACAATAGGCCCCTCACATCTGATGCCAGACCAGTTGCAGGGTCTAACATTCGGATCAAACTGGTTCTCGATTATAAGCCCCTTTCTTGTAATATAGTCCCTGAGTGAAATCAACTGCCTAATGTCGCCCGAATAATCTTCACCTGATAAGGGTAAAATCAAAGAGAAAAATACCATGATGATAGAAAGAACGTGGTGAGGCTTTACTCTTCCATTCAATATCATCATTCTGAACTTTATCACTTTCCAGGGATCACAATGTCAATACTGGCATGATTCCTTGCTGCAAAAGTTTTTTCTTTATCCTGCACATACAAGAATAAAAAATGTTAGTAGCACTTAAAACAGAAAGAAGCAACCAATCTATTTAATAATCAAGCACTGAAATGTTTAAGCAGACAATTTGTATTGAACATGAGACAAGCTGTGCCTGTTAGAACAGTTTGGCACGAATAACTGGAAGATGCACTGTTGGCTATCAAAATATTCAATACTTTTAAACCAGAGTAATTAAGCAATGCAGCTATCATCTCCTAACAGTAACAACACCATAGTCATGATTGGTAGCTGGAAGAACCCAAGGACGCAATGTGAAACACAAATTGGTACGAGCGAGCACACAAGACATACCGAGTATTGATTAGTAATGCCTAACAGGGAGGAGCTTGCTCATTATTATAAAGGAACAATTTTTAGATAAAATATATAGTTGGCTTATTTTTTTTTATAGAATGAAATAGAAATGACAAGCAAAGAAATCATTCATTTTTCTAATATATTTCCCTCTCGCCCCCATCAAACCAAGCACTCTTGAAACCCTAATCTTATGTTTCTTCTTCTACTCTTCATCCCATAATTCCATCATAAGTTCCTTTGATGCAGTAACAGGACTGTAACACCAATTGAACACATATTTTGCGCGGGATAATAAGTTGTTGTTAAATAAGACTAGTCCCTCAAATACAAAAAATGAGGCTTGAAGATCACCACAACTCAGCAAACCTTACTTCACATACAATTATTAACCCAAAAGATGATACAATGTATGTATAGTTGCAGTTTAACCAGAAGCAGAGTTCATTCAAAGACGAGACATGGCTGAAGTAAAAAAAGTATGCAGAGACTTCCATTCCATCCAGAATGGTCCCATAAGGAAGGATTAGGGTTTAACTAGGCTATCAGAAGAAACAAGTGAAAGCAGGTGAATCATTCAATTGAAGAAACGTACAACACTTGAGAACTAATTCAAAGCAAGTCCATTGCAAAAATAAAAAAAACAGTCGAATTGAGTTGAAATGTATATGTAGATCGTCGGACAAAATGTGTGTTTCAACATGCACCTCCAACTCCAAAAATGATGATCTTTTTATTTTTGTAAAAACTTTAAAAAAAAAAGAAGCAGGACGCAGGAGTTGATTTACCAGCAGATTGAGGCAACAGCGGCGGAAGCGGTGATGGTGGCCGAGAAGAGAAGCAATGAGAGAGAGAGAGAAGGGAGCGGTTGAGAGAAATGATTTGAACACACAAACTAAAAGTGAGAGGGGGACGAAGAATCAGGTGATTGCGATTTGCTTCTCGTTTTGGTTTCAGCGAAGAAGAAGAAAAAAATAGAGTCAAAATTATTAAAAGGAGTAATAAATACAAATAATAATAATAATATCCGCCAGTCCGTACGACAGCAACAACCTGCAGTTATAATCGGTCTCTTTCCTTTCTCTCTCTAGATATGTTTGATGTTGATTGGGTAAAAAAAGAGTGGCAGCAGCAGTTTCAGGTACGTCGGATAGAGTTGCAGCCCAATAAAGACGACTGCTGCTGCTGCTGCTGCTGCGTTCCCAGTAGAGAGAGAGAGAGAGAAAGAGAGGAGGCATGGCCATGGCACGCTAGCTCACACATTTGATCCTCCTCACTCGTACATTTTGTCTTCACCACCACTCTCGTGAGAATGAAGCACAAGCAAGGAAAGCTCTGACAGCTCACGCCTTTCTCACAGTCACACCTATCAATGCCGGACTGATGATGATGCCGGTACTGAAAAATACACCTCTCTTTTTTTTCTCAGTAGTATTTATTATAATTAATAAATAAAAGTATGTTTATTTATATCCATTTATATGCCTCTAAAAATCTATATTCTACTTACAATTTATCAAAAAAAATATATTTAGTATTTACATACAACGTCACCGTAACGTACTGTATAAGATATACAGTTCGTCACCACGCGATAACTTAATTCAATGGATGCGTTATTGGATGCGTTATTTTTGCAAGATTATACGCCATCGTAACTTGTCGTGCCCAACTCGTATGGTGACGAATTTGATAGTAATTCATATTTTGAAATTTGAATTTATTTGCATCAAAGAAGATGAGGAAACAAATCAAGCAAATTTGGAAACAAATGGTATTGGCTTGTCTATGGGTTTCTAATTGCATGATATATAATCAGAAGTTTACAAGATGTACTTTAAACGGGTTTGCTTAAACAGCGTGAACTTCACAATGTGTATGTGTGTATCTTTGATGCGCATATTAATGATTGATTGTGGAGTGTTCGACTGAAATTACCCTTATAATAATTCAAGATTACGAAAATCCAAATCTGATTATTATATCAAATTGTCACATTCAAACTTTAATCCTTATATGAATGCAGTGTAACATAGGGGTGGGCTCGGTTCGGTTCGGTCCCGATTTTTGCAAAAACCGAACCGAAACCCGAAAATTCGGTTCGGTTCGGGTTCGGTCTTTTTCAAAGCAAAAACCGACTAAAACCCGAAAATTCGGTTCGGTTCGGGTTCGGGTTTTTTTCGGGGTTTTTTCGGGCTTTTATTTTTCGGTATTTTTCGGTCTTTTTCGGGTTTTTTCGGTTTTTTTCGGGTTTTTTTTCCGGTTTTTTCGGGTTTTTTCGGCATTCAGTTTTTTTTCGGTCTTTCGGTCCGAGAACAATGCTAAACCGAGACCGAACCGAATTTCACCAATCGGTTCGGTTTTTTTCGGTTCGGTTTTTGGTCCTATAAGAATCGACCCGTTCGGGCTTTTTTCGGTTCGGTTCGGTTCGGTTTTCGGCTCTCGACGCCCAGGCCTAGTGTAACATCACATTTAGATTAATTGTAAAGTGAACAGGACACTAGAAGATCGATTAACCAAACATGTAAAAACAAGAAAGAATTGAGTTGAAGCTAGCAGCTAGTCTAATGTCGATACTTCTTAATGACGACTATACAAGATACAAAATCTCTAAGCAAGAGCCATGCACATATAGTTTGTTTCAATGAGCTGAGAACTTCCAGCGGATTTATTAGATAGGATCCAAAGAGCCTGGACCAGGGCGATTACAAACTGAAGCCCTCAAGTGCCAGAGGACGGTTATAAACCCCGCCCTCTTAAAAACACCGAACAGGCTAGAGAACAGACCGATCAGGAACAGACCCGTCCTCTACCTCTAGACCTAAACTCTAGAGTCATCAAGGAATGTTACCGAAGATGCCGGGCCCTCCTGGGAAGACCGTCATCACTAGTGGACGCCGGGACGGGCTGAAAAGAAAGACTCATTTTTTTATTCTTCCATCAAAACAAATGTAATTAATAAGCTTAACCGATCGTCAATAGGGGGTGGTGTCCTGTTGGTCAAGGAGTCCACCCTAAGATGGATGGTAAAGGAATCGATGTGGCATGTGCTTCAAATTTCAAGAAATGTCCAGAGATTACGGGGTAGATGTGAGCGGATCCATAGTAAAAGGTGTTAAACCTGGCATGTGCTTCAAGCGGTGAATATATATGTACCAATGATTTTAGAATCTGACTGAGGGGAAAAGATCATATGAAAAGTAACAAATTTGGTGAAAAATGAGAACTTGAGAAGTAATCAAAATTCGTAACTTAAAGAACAAAATTCGTAATGTAAATAAAACTAAAAGAATCAAAATTCGTAGACATAAAAAACAAAATTCGTAATGTAAAAATAGTAAAACTTAAAGATCAAAATCCGTAGACTTAAAGAACAAAATTCGTAACATCGGTAATTACATGGATACAAATTTACACTAATGCCCTAATGAATATAATATAGATATTAAGATTTAAAATCCGAAAAATAAGGGTTATTGGATCAAAAATTGAATGGTTGTGATTACTTCTCATTTCTCACTAAATTTGTTACTTCTCATGGATCTCAACCCTTTGACTGAGATGCAATATATATGTAATAGATGATATGAGTCTGGTTCCCGTGCGAAGACCATTTACGGTGAGAAATGAGAACACATATGGACCGACATTTGGTGTGATCAATGGTCAATATTAATCCCGTTATTCGTCCAAATTCGTCGTTAAAATGATTAAATAATTGTTAAAGGGTAATCTCGTAATCAAACTCTCGACGACGTGAACGGCGGCTCGGTGACGACACGCAATTGGAATCGCTACGCTGCCGGAGAAAAATCAGTCCGATCTGATTTCTCTGGGGAAGATGAAGGTGCCGCGCGCCCCACGCTGACATTAAGTTCTCCGCGCCCAAAGAAGACATTAACTGGTTAATGTCTTCTTTGAGCGCGGCGTTAATGTCTTGTTTGGGCGCGGTCACTTGAGATGCTACGCATTATCCTTTGAAAAGCTACGAATAATGTATATAATTACTACGAATTATCCTTTGAAAATGTACGAATTATCCTTTGAAAAGGTACGAATTATCCTATGAAAAGGTACCAAATAGAATACTACAAATTTTGTATTTAATTCTACGAATTATAAATTATAATTCGTAGCTTTTGAAAGGATGATTCGTAGCAAAGCCGCGTGCTCCACGCTCACATTACGTGAGCCGCTCCCAATTAAGACAATAACAAGTTAATATAAAGGTTGGGCGTGTCGTTAATGTGAATGATGGGCCGACGAATTGTCCGATTCCGATGCCGACCGCTCCATTAATGTAAAGGTTGGGCGCAAATGTCGACTGCTGTCGACTGATGTCGACGAATTGTCCGATTCCGAGTAGTGCGATGCGATTTCCATGGGCGATGACGAAGGTTCACATTCCGACCGTGGCCAGCCAAACGCCGAACGCCGCGGGGATTGATTAACGATTAGGTTTAAGCTAATTACTAATTTACCCTTAATCGTAATTAAAACTACGATTGTGTGAATAAATTAGGGTTGAATAACAACCATTAGATTAATAATCTGATGATCATTAACAGTTCTTATTTCTCATCAAAGATGAAACTTCTAATGTGATCTTTTTCTTAGATGATATGTATTACAATGTATTAAATCGTTGTCTCATTCATAATAATGAAAAAAAAAGCTTTACGAGTCCAATAACATTAATACTCAATAATGATTGATGTGTTGGTTTTGGCTTTTATTGCTTCTATTTGACCAGTAAACCTTCTTTTGTGCTAATTGTGCAGATGTGCCACTTTGATGGCGGTGTGATTCTTGCGCACTACATACATTAATACATCGTCATTTGTATTGATTTTGTGCTAATGATTCGCAAACAAAAAAAAAACTTATCTGTAACTTTGTTTTTTTTGATGGAACATACATTCATTCAAGGAAAAGAAGTCACAAAGGCTTACAAACAGGTGCCCCAGAGCGATACACCTACAAAATAAAAGGATACGATGAAATTAGCTGAAAAATCTGACCGACCGACCACGGTGGCTACACACAAATGTTAATCCCTAAAAAGACTGGAAAATCAGTAAAGGACACAAAACTGTTAATATGCTCTTCTCCTAAAAGCTTGAGATTCTATCAGGCATCCGACACACCAGAATCCACTCACAACAATGCAATTTTAATAAATAACTCCGCCAATTTCCCCAATCCAACACCAACCTTCACCCATTTCTCTCCCATGGCTTCTTCCTCCCCCCTCCTCTCAATCCCACTTTCCCCTCCCAATTCCCGGAAATTCACTCTCGCTCTACCTCATCGCCCCGCAATTTTGACAAATTATTCACCTTTTTTTAATTCTGGGATTAAAGGTGGAAGCTTTAGGTCGCAGGAGTATGTGGGCTGTAGGAGGATTTTAGGTCGAGCGTCGATTGAGGGGGAGAAGGATAATACGGCTGATGATGATGATTTGTTGTTGATTGGGGAGAAGTCTGCTGAGTTTGATTTGGGGAAACAGAAGATAACTTCTTGGATTTATTTTGGGCTGGTTTTGGGTGTTGTGCTGTTTGTGCTTAATGTGATTTGGATTGATAACTCCACTGGGTTTGGGAAGGATTTTGTTGATGCTGTTGGGAGCATTTCCGGCAGCCATGAGGTATATAAATTTAACCACTCTTAGCTGCCAAGAACTCGCATATAACTGCTTTGTTGGTGTTACCAGTGGATTTTTGTGCATTGATTGGTTTTCTTGTTTTTGAAGTTCAATAAATGTAGAAAGTGTTGAATTTGACTTGGATTATAGACAAACTTTCAAGACTGAATGTGTTTCGAAGAATTGCGGAGTTTAGGAGTTTCTTTTCAGCTTTTGGATGTGAGATACACTGATGCTCATCGGACATTTTAGTTGAAATTTATTAATCAAATCAAGTTTCGTGTGTAGTCGGTGCTGTTGATAGAATGGAGTTGATGAATCCTCAATTTTTGCTTCGTGCACTTTGGACATGTTTTATGGCTGAAGCTTAAAGGTGCACTACAAGTGAGGGAAATTGTTTAATAATCAATTAGAGTTATCAGGTGAAGGTCAACAACATCTAGTTCAGTTCCTATATCTTCTTTATGAAAGTGATGTACGTTTGTCAAGAACCATTACCACATAGCTTTAGTTGTTTGTAGCAAAAGTAGTGGCTTGGTGTTGTCAAGAAGGATTAAGCTCTTGATTGTTGCTTAAACCCATTCTAAAATTGTCGAGAAAAAGGAAGTACTGTCTAGCTTGACTAACGGACCATATATTACTAGCCATCATTCTAGCCAGCTAACCTTTCCGCATTTCTGCAGGTAGTAATGCTGTTGCTCATTCTCATTTTCGCCGGTGTTCACAGTGGCTTAGCTAGTGTGCGAGATGCAGGTGAAAAGCTCATAGGCGAACGAGCCTTCCGTGTTTTGTTTGCTGGATTATCCCTCCCATTGGCTGTCAGTACAGTCGTAAGTTCTGCAATCTATTCGCTAGCTTTCTCGATACGTCCTGCAATATTGTGTCTTTGAATGCCAGTCTGATCTCTTTGAACCATGGCACCAGGTATACTTCATAAACCACAGATACGACGGGGTGCAATTGTGGCAGGTCCAGGGCGTCGCTGGAGTGCATGAGCTAGTATGGATCTCCAATTTTGTTTCCTTCTTTTTTCTCTACCCTTCAACCTTCAATTTGTTAGAGGTGGCTGCGGTTGATAAGCCCAAGATGCATCTTTGGGAAACAGGGATTATGAGAATCACCCGACACCCTCAGGTATATCCGTAGAATTATAATCTCAAAGAATGTACGGTACAAATGTTTGAAACTCTAGCACAGTTATTTGCAATCTTGCTGCCTAGTAGTTCGAAACATTTTTTAAGCACTTAGTAGTATGTTAATTTTGGTTTCTTTGCTTCGCAGTCATGAATGCTTAAGACTATACAACCAAAACTACACGTTTTCCCGAAATCCAAATTTGTATAAATTTCCATCCCATTCCATGTCAGAAATAGTTCTGTCACACATATTTCTTACTCTCCATTTTCTTGCAGATGGTTGGACAAGTAATGTGGTGCCTGGCTCACTCCCTGTGGATCGGGAACTCAGTGACACTCGCTGCCTCAGTAGGATTAATCGGTCACCATCTGTTCGGTGTGTGGAATGGTGACAGAAGGCTTGCTAAACGGTATGGCGAGAGTTTTGAAGTTTTGAAGAACCGAACAAGTGTAGTTCCCTTTGCAGCTATACTTGATGGACGCCAAAAGTTGCCAAAAGATTATTACAAGGAGTTTATCAAGCTGCCATACATTGTAATCACTGCATTGACATTAGGAGCATATTTTGCTCATCCACTTATGCAGGCAGGAAGTTACGGGCTCCATTGGTAGTCTAAAGCATTTTTTAAAGTAATATATACTGAGTGGAAAAACATTGTTGTACACAGATTTCTCATTACACGCAGACACGAAGTATCTCATGTTCAAATATCCACAGTGCCCATGTACATGTCCGACGTCTGAACTTCTTAATAACTCCCAATTCATAACCATAAAAGATTAAGTTGGGTTGATGATAGACTATACAATAATTGAGCATAATCAATAATATGAATCAAGATACTGATATGGATGTCTTCTGTTATACTGCAGCATGCTTGCGTATGTTCGGTCCCATATCCCTATGTAGATAGACTCGTCGTCTGGGCTCACTGATACACCCGAGATCTCACCGAAAAAGTCAATCTCTTGCTCCTGCTCATAATTTGCCTCCGTATTGTATATATGTACGAAATCAGCTGCCTCAGCAGCCACCATGAACTGGCCGTCGGTTGAGAACCGCAGAGATCTAATTGCTCCAATGTTTCCCTTGAGAGTGGCAACTGAGGATGATAGGTTACGGATATCCCAGACTCGAGTGGTCTTGTCTTGATTCCCAGTGGCAAAATTAAGTCCATTAGGATGCCATGCAGAAGCAAATGAGTAATCCACATGGCCAGACACTGGGGAGATGGTCTGTGACGTTAAAGCATAAGTCAATCTCAATCAGATTTAGTCATTTTACCAACTAGAGATAGTTTCATTCTTAGTTGTGGGACTGGTAATCATTGTCGAAAATCAACTATTTGGTCTTAATATACCCAGCCACTGTTTAAGAAATTACCTTCCCATTTCGAGAATCAATAAGCAAACCATTGAGGTCATCTCCAACAACAATACTGAGCTTACTGTCAGGGCTCACTGATGTGTGCTGCATACCACAGTTGACCAAGAAACACAATCATCACAAATACAATTACCCACAACTGATCAATTGATTAACCGAACCAGCAAAAAACAGGATGCTCAGTAAATGAATAATAGATGTGGCAACTGAATGACTCGATATAAGCCACGTCAAGGTAAACTGACGGACAAATTAGGTGGTCGGAGAGATAGGTACTCACATTAACTGCCCATGGGAAGCGAAAGTGATTTAACATTTGAAATCTCTCCATATCATATTCTCTTATCCCACCATCATTACTAGATGCCATGAAGCGAAGCCCATTGCTGCAAGACACACCAGAACTTCGTATTTAACTCGACGGAGAGTCAAAACAAAAGCTGTAGTAGCAGTTATTAAATTCACCTGAAGGTGTCATATATCTCAATGGCGTTAGATATTGCATTGTCCTCATACGATGTCCTCGAACAAAAGCTTACACCTTGTTTTTTCAATCGCTGCCAAAGGGAATCAGTATCGAGTCAATTCAAGTGCAAGCTACAGCTACAATAGAGAATAGGCGCCATAGAGTAAAGAAATAAGGAGCACGTGAATATTGAGGTGCAGGACTAGTAACCTAAATAAACATCACATTCAGTTTCAGTTATGCTCCTACGATAAATATATTTCTAGCTGAAAAGATTCAACACTATGAGGTTCTATAAGAGCCCAGTGGCAGGCGGTAGACACATTTTGATGACAGGAGCTAATAATGACAATTCCAAATTTAAGATTATGAACCCAGAACCAATACGGAATAAATGCTAAAACACTTAGCTTATTGGCACAGTACTTGGTCTCATCACATGCCCAAATGCAACCAGCAATGTAATATGAGCTTATAAAAAGGAGATTAGTTGAATGAATAGTCGTAAAACATGAGTAATAATACTTATATACATACTGCAAAGTCATGTCACGTGCCCGAGTGCTAGGAGTAATGGAATCAAGCTAATGAAAAGGAGACTGCTTGGACAAAATAGCCATGAATGAAAATCATACTTGAAGCCCTACAAATACACATACCTTACAAATAAGCTCCCCTTGGAAACCACCAAGGACCATAATTTTATCTTTAACAGCGAGGGTGCTGATTTGTGTACGAGTAAATCCTTCAGGTATGCTTCCGACATGTTTCTGGATGATACAACATTAAGTCAGCTACCATTCAAACCGAGAAAGAACACATGTGAAAGAACCATGTACACATATGAAATGGTGTACCTCATTGGGGGCAACATTTCCAGAAAAATTAAGAATTTCTGTCAGTCTAGCTGATATAGACGACCAGTGCATAAGCGAGTAGTTGGACATCAGATAAACATCATGTTTCGATGTGGCCCAAATCAAATTCCTCAGCTGAAAAAAAAAAGATCAGCCTCAAAGGCATGTGTAGAAAGAACAAATTCAAAAGATGTAAAATAAAACAATTTCAAATTGACAGCCAACCTGAAAATGAAGTATTGTGGGCTTCACCGTTCTTGAGTTGTGGAAAAACTCAAAGTAGTTTCCATCCTTACACACCCTTTGGCATTGCTTTATAGAGAGAAAGGAGGACAAAAAAAATCCAAGGAATTGTCTACTCACATTCGAAACGATTCATCATAGTTGCTGAATGGAAATATCAAACTAGTGAGTAGTGACAAAAACTGACCTCTTTCACGGCTTCTCCGGCTAATGGGAAATTCTCAAAATTCTTGTAGTGCTCAAGCCTAGTTGTTCTGTATTCTTCCCTTGTTATGTTTAATTTGTCCCATGGAATTCCTTGTATATCCTTGCCTTTCCGTGCCAACGTGGCAGATGTATCAGTCACTTTTGTAAGCTGCACATGGTATTCAAGGAGCAAGAAATGTAAAATAAAACATAGTTGGCCAAGGCATTGCAGAAATCATACCTAAATCAGGATTGCCGATTATACACAATAAGACTAACCATTTCATATTCATCAAGCTCCTCTTCATCTTCAGCTCTTTCATTAAATTCCAAGTCCAAATCATCTAGCTCTACTACCATTTCATCATCCTCCATTATGTGGTCATCTTGGAGCATTGCTTCATCCATGTTTTGCTGCTGTAAGCATTTTTACCATGAAATAAACATCTGATAACTATAACAGCTGACAAATCGTGAATTCAATAACATTAAGCAGATAGACCATAATAAGTCAAGTCTGCAAACAAGATTTCCAACATTTTCACTTGTTTTCTGAAGCCGCACAACACACACATAACAACTGAGTTCATTATCAAAATTCAAAACAAGTGGAAACTCAAAATCTGAAATACTTGTATTGTACGGTCTGATAATTTATAAGTATAAACGGTTGAAAGTGCAACGCATTTCAGAGAATTCACACCAAATTGGTGTATTTAATTCACATCACCTCAACATAGGAATTGTAAACAGTAGACAAAGACATGCACATCCATTCCGTCCACACACACAGCACAGCAGAGATTGAACCACTATATATAATTAAATAAACAAATAAATAGTCTTAAGGGATTGACTCTAAGTGAAACCAGTTCCAAAGTAGTAATAACAACTGCATATAAATTTTCCAACACGATAAATGATAATAATAATATACTGTATATAATAACCAGATCCATAACATACAACTGCCAACCATCAATAAGAATAAATCAAAACAAATGAATAAGACAAACGCACAACTTCTCCGCTCTCAAAACTCCACATAACGCGACACAGATCCAGAAAATCGATCATAAAGCGTTCAATTTGAATCAATCAATAACACATAAAAACCTCCATCAACAAGTAAACTTGAACAACTGAAGCTGCCGGGCAGATGACGACGATATCAATACAAATCGAGTGAATTAAACAGATCAACGACAACACGATAAGCGATGCACTTACACGAAAGGCCGCAGCGGCAGCGTGGTTTCCGTTCATCATGTTTCTTCGGATTAATTCGCTACCGCAAAGGCAGTTTAGCGGTGTCGGTGGAGATGAGAATGAATTCCGGTGAAGGCGGTGAGGGAATGGGGATTTTGGATTGTGGTGTCGGTTTTGAGCGGAATTGGGGGGGTTTAGGGCTTTTGAGGGAGATGGTGTGGGTGGTGGGCCAGGGAAGGAAGGTTTGTGATTTGCAGATATGAGAGAGAGAATTGAGATGAGCGAGCGAGCGATGTCGTTATTGTTTGGACGGAGAGAGCGTAATATTAAGTATTATTGTTCAGATGAACCGCACCACACCACGCCACTTATTATTGTTCATCATCGTAAGGTCCAGCCAGAGAGAAATTAAAGGAGACAGCAGCCTCTATCATGCTTTGTCGTTTTGCTATGGAACGCAAATTAATCATTGAACTAAACGACATCTGTAGTGCGTGTTATCATCACACGGGTTAAGGTAATGTTAATTTTAAGGGAAAAGTACATATCGGTGATATAAACTATCAGTGTTTTCTAATTGAAGATTCAAACTATTGATTTTTTTAATTATGGGCAAAATAAAAAATAAAATAACAAATTTTTGGACGCCGAGCACCGTACCAACAACGTGATTAAATTGCCAACTCAACCATGTGAACCCCGTTGATAAGGGCTAAATAATAATGTATATGAATGTTAAAGAAGAAAAATCGAAAAGGTACGCTAAGAGTTCATGATGAAAACATCGGGTTATTTTCAACGGGATTCACAATATTGAGTTAACAATTTAATTATATTGTATCAACGGTGCCCGGAGTTCGAAAATTTATCGAATTATTTTTTATTTTGCTCTTGATTGGAAAAATCAATAGTTTGGATCTTCAACTGGAACATGCCGATAGTTTGAGGCAATGTGTACTTTTCCCTAATTTTAATCATCAACTATTTTATAAAAAAAATTAATTTCCACTCAAATAATTATTTGTATTTAAATATGTTAATTACTATATAAAAAACATACTTTAATTGAATTTAATTAACTACGACCAAACAAGTAGGGGTGTAAACGAGCCGAGTATTAGGTTGCTCAAGCTCTCGTTTAAAATTTGACGAGTTCGAGGCGAGTATTATCGAACATTAAAAATATGTGTTCGAGCTCGGCTCGTTTAATTTTCACGAATTCGAGCCGAGCTCGAGCTTTGTACGAGTATTTTAATTAAATTAAATTAATATAAATATTTATAGTTAACGAGTTTTAATCGAGCTTTTCACGAGTTCAAGTATTTAACGTTTTAATCGAGCTTTCACTAACAAATATTTACAAGTATATAAAATTACCTTAATTGAGCTCATTAACGAGCTTCAAACAATATAATTAAATTTTAATCGAGTATATAAAGGAGTATATAAACGAGCACATAAACAAGCCGACCACTAGTTGACTCGTACTCGACTCGTTCAAGATCGAGCCGAACTTTGACCGAGCTTGTTCGCGAGCAGCTCACGAGGGTATCGTCTTATTTACACCCCTACAAACAAGGCTTGAATTAATTTCCAATTTAGCCTAAATCCAAATTTGATTTCCTCATTTAGCCAATTTGTTTTCCAAAATGGCTACGTTCCCTTAGGCGATATTGTCAACGGCGCCTAAGACATAAAGCGTTGTGCCAACAATGATTTAATCCTAGTGTCGTTACTCGATATAATGCTGAGAAAAAATCTCAACTAACAGCGCCTAAAAAAATTGCCACATAACCATGGCTCAGCATTATATCGAGTAAAAAACGACACTAGGATTAACAGCGCCTAAAAAAAATTTCCACATAAATCCATGACTCAGCATTATATAGAGTAAAAAACGACACTAGGATTAAAATACTGTTGGCAACGACGCTTTATTTCTTAGGCATCATTGACAACATCGCCTAATAGAATATGATCATTTTGGAAACCCAATTTAAAAATTGGTCACATGAAGAAATGAAATTTGAATTTAGACTACTGGAAATTTTGTCACAAGGGTTGGTGTAAAACTTTTTTGAGAAAGAGTGGTTATATTTCAAACGCCGAACCGGCTACAGTTTTACAACCGCCCAAGAAGGGCCCAACTTAAACACGGCCGTCTGGCCGAAGTAGACGACAACTAACAAATCGGATGACGAGCAGAGGGCCCTTCTAAACTGGTCAAACGACCGAAACAACTTCTATCCCGACGCAGCCGGCTTAAGCTAAAACCGACATATAGCGCCTTAACACCTACTGAAAAATAGTAAAAACAGTAACAAACCAGGTTCAAAAGAACCCGCAACCTAATCAGCCGGCGGTTGGTGTAAAACTTTTGTTACATTGTAGATGCAGAAAGGTGAATGAGTCGAGAAGATTTCCATTTCACACTACAATCCTAATGTGTGGGTGTGGCTGGCTAGCTTTATTAAATTGGCATCTTTCGACATCATTGAAATTCAATCAGATTCTGAATTTGATAATTTAATATGGACGATAAATTAATCAAAGTGTCGTGTAAGATTGCTAAACAAAACTGGTATGATTATGATGATTGACCATGTATAACAAGTATGTAGCAAATATAATAGACACGTACATGGAGTAGAAAAGCAAGACTATAATATCCTCCTACTCCAGTTGACCTAATTTTTATAAGTGAGAACTTTCCTTTATTATAGAAAAATAATTCAAATTTATCATCTGTTGTTAAACTTCCTTTTTATCATTTTTAAAAGATTCCACTAGAATTAAATTTCTGACAAAATATTTCCTGTGTTTTACATATAATATATCGGGAAAATGACAAATAGGGGGTATGAACTATCACTCATTGACAAATTACGATCCGAACTATGAAAATTGACAATTAAGGGCAATTTCAAAATATTTTAATCTTCAATTTCACAATTAAGGGCAATAATGTTTTTTCAATTCATTTGTTTAGTTAACTTTGTTAATTGACAAAGTGATATTTCATCAATGGATTTAGATCAAATACAAACCAAAATTATAAATAAAAACTACAAACCCATAAAAAATTGACACGTGTAAAAAATTGACCAATCAAAATTCATCCCGTTCGGGGTTCTTTTTGTAAATAAAAAAACACACGCGGACTTATTTAAAAATACATAAAAGATAGGAGGGGTATAATTGTCCTAAATTTTGCTACAGTAAAATTCGACGTTTGCTACAGTCGTTTTTAAGTCTGATCATTTTGAATAAAATTTGACTTTTGCTACAGTAAAATTCGACTTTCGCTACAGTACATTTTAAGTCTGATCAACATGCGTTAAGTCTGATCATTTTAAATAAAATTTGACTTTTGCTACATTACTATTTCTAAGTCTGATCATCTTGCGCTTAAGTCTGATCATTTTGCTACATGCGTTAAGTCTGATCATCTTGCGCTTAAGTTTGATCATCTTGCAAGTTTAAGTCTGATCATCTTGCGCTTAAGTCTGATCATCTTTGCGCTTAAGTCTGATCATTTTGCTACATGCGTTAAGTCTGATCATCTTGCGCTTAAGTTTGATCATCTTGCGCTTAAGTCTGATCATTTTGCTACATACGTTAAGTCTGATCATCTTGCGCTTAAGTCTGATCATCTTGCAAGTTTAACTCTAATCATCTTGCGCTTAAGTCTGATCATCTTTACGCTTAAGTCTGATCATTTTGCTACATGCGTTAAGTCTGATCATCTTGCAAGTTTAAGTCTGATCATTAACAACTCGAAGGCTAAATTGCAAATAACATTATTAGTTTTATACCCCTCCGTGTGAAATGACTATAATATCCATCCGTGTGTTTGTTCAAGATTTCGACTAAATGGGACACGTGACAGCTTAAAATTCGATTTGTAGTTTTTATATATAAATCGGTTTGTACCTGAACTGCACTCTTCATCAATTAAGTGTTATATACTTATATGACGATCAAAATATTTTGAAATTGCCCTTAATTGTCAATTTTCATAGTTCAGATTGTGATTTGTCAATGAATGATAATTCGTACCCCCAATTTGTCATTTTCTCTAATATATATCCCACCAAAGCCTCAAATTTAGGCCCATCAAATTTTGAATATTTGATTATTGCGACCTCTCCTCTCGATACCTGACCACACCTCGATGAACCCAACATTTCGACACTCCGCGAGTTACTCGGCTATTGAGATCATAAAATAAAGAAGACGAAATGAGACTCTTTCGGTTATTAAAATCACGCAAGTTCGGATTCTAATGAGCCGGCCTTGGTAGGGTAATGAGTAAAAAAACGCCTACAATACAATCTTATTCTATAGAAGAGAACGGAGTGGAATTAACAAGGCATAGTTTAAATTAAAATAGGTCAGCCATACCATATAGGCTATTAACTAGTTGTGTTCAAACATTACAGTTGAGAAACAAACGAAAACTGTAGCTTATGGTCTCTCCCTCCCTCCCCTATTTGTATAGAGTCATTGTCAATTAAAAGCAACAAATGTGGCAACTTGCAATGTAATGCAATACAAACAGACAGACAGATGATGACCTCCCAATATGTTTGGTAGAACCTCAAATCAGCTAGCTTTACTCATACAAACACTGCATTCCAGAAGCACATGCCATGTATTTTCTTTACTTGAGAGACTCAGCCTAAAAGTAAACATCAGCATGACAACTAACTTGGGAAAACAAGTTTCTAGATTATAAGATTATTATTACCTAACCCGAGCTTGTCGTATTCTGACTCTATTCCTGTGGGGCAGAAGTGTAGGTTGAAGAGAATACTCCACCCTTTCACACATAACAAATCTCAACTGGTGGCTCCTTTTTTCATTCTAGCAAAAGGCAATTTGAATGTTCTTTTGTTTATTCTTTGTTTTCATCCTTGCCTGTCATCTGCCTTAGCAAGGAGCAATTTATAGTAGAGTAGCTAGTGCTATTTTTCTTTCTAGTTAGATTGGCATGCCTGGTTAGGACTTGGACCGCAAGTCTTTATGGCCCACTTTGCAAACTTCTGTGTTAAATCCGCAGTCCATTAGAAACAACAGCCAAGCATGTTGCTGCTCTGATAGTCGATCCCTAGGTCCTTTAACCTCTACAAGCTTGGCTTCACCGGTGTAGTCCCCATGGAACCGCCAAAGAAGTAAGTCTGGCATGCCGCTAGACCAGCTACGGTAATCTTGAGCCAGATGGCGACAGAGAGAAGCTAAACAAGACCCTCCTATGAATGTGACGACTGCACGGAGATCAGAAAGGGAGTGACGATCCCAGTTGACGCCTTTACATGATGTTCCCTCGTTGCACTGCCATGAGGATATGAGAATTTCCTCAGCCATACCAGCTTGGATCTTTTGCAAATGAGATTCGATGTTATCTTTTCTTGATAAATAAAAGCTATCTGTATCAAGATCCAATGGAGCAGTCTGCAAAATAGAAGACACCCTATGAATAAAAATGCCATCAAATACTTGAGGCGGTGAATTTGATATGAATGGAGTGAAACAGAAAAAGCAGCACAAAAGTGAACCATGCCTGAAAACGAGAACGAAATACATTTGGCACATCAGCAAAAATAATATCCCACATGAGAAGCCCAAAAATGGTAAGCCAAATGCCACTCTCAGAGTGAACACCCTTCCACTCTCCTCCTTCCACCCCAGCATAATACTGTAAAGCCAGTTCCTCGACACCACACTGCTCTCCATCATTGCCATAGAACCTGCTCTTCATCCCTGCTTCACAGTTCAAGGGTCTTCCTTGTACGTTGACCTGTGGACACAAAAAATGCAACAAAGGAGAAGGGAATGAATAAAAAAGGTCCACAGAAACCAAGTAGCAGCATTATGCCCACAACAAATAACCTATTTATACCACTACACTAAAGCCCATTAAACAATTTAGTTTCCAGCCTGATGTAAACCAATATGGCCTAACATCAAGTGAATGTCAGGTAGTAGTACTACTAGTGAATTTGTCAAGTACCTCGTTTAACTTCCTTTTGAAACTCACTGAGAAACTAGGAATTTTCCATCGTCTAGGTGGTTTTCCTAGGCGTAATACCCGTCTTTGAAGTGCTAGTCTTGAGCCAGCACGAACCCATGGATCTGTCAACCCATCTTCAGCCACTGTAAGGCTTTCATTAGGACGACCAATATGCTCCAGATCAATTGATAGCCTGAGAGTCCAGTACCCTCTTCTACTATCACTCGTGAACACACTCAACAACCTTTTCAGTAAGGTTATAGCATCTATATATCTGGTTCACATTGTAAAACAATGTTTCAGTTTGAGAAAAAAGTCATTAAATTCACGTGCACATATTGTAATCACTATAAACATAATGGCCTTTACTCTTTAAAAAGCAGCATGAGTGAACAATAGTTGTACAAATAAACAAACGCAAGCAACAGTAAGTGATTTGCATAATGTAAAAGTAAAATCTTTACCCATGCTCTTTTTCAAGAAAAGAGATGCCAAGAAAGACCACTTTAGAGTAGACCCATGATGCTGAAAACCGTGAAAGAAAAGAAGCTGCTGTTTCTGATTGAGCAGCATGTTCTGAAGTGCATGAGAGTCCTAAGTCTGATAGCTTTATGCATTGTGCCACAGTTTCAAGGTTATTTTCTTCGATGAACTGATCCATGATTTGTGCCACTTCTATTGCCTGGCAAAGGATTCAACTTATAAGAAACAATAGATGATAGTCGATGAATAGTTACAATTTAATGTGCCTTCAGTAAAGCAACCACGTTAATGTACCTCCTCAAAATATATCATGTCACTCCGACTCCTAAATATTTTATCCGTTGTCATGCATTTGTATGCTGGATATTTGACTATTCCCAAATCAGCAAGCAAAAAGGCAGACAGATCTTGCTCTCCGTTCAAGAAAAACAACCTCTGAAGAAATCGATCAATATTAGGCATCATCAAGAGTTAATGAAAACAGCGTATCATATTAGAGCCAGGTCCAGGTGTATCACCTCAGCACGCCAGAAAAGGGACTCTGCAGCTGTAGAGACTGTTACAAAAGCACCTAGCTTCTTGATAATTGCAGTTGGTAGGGATGGACTACAAGAACAATGGCAAAGCAGAAAGTTTTATAGACATTCAACAATTTGCTTTTCCTGACCACAAAGTTTTATAAACAACTCTAGTACCATAATCCACCTTCATATGACGAGACAAGTGATGCGACAATGTCCTGCTTTTTGGAAGCATGACTCTTTCGCTGGCACACATGAACAAATTAAACTTAGTACCAGATGAAGCTAACAACGGATATTTCCAATACAATGCCTACAGTTCGGATCTCTAACATACAACAGCTGCCCACACCTTTTCAATCAACTGTAGTAGTTCACGCAGGTCAGGGATTGTAAGAATGCTCAGAATTCCCTTCAGGCCATCAGAATGTAATCCGTTAGAGGAAAACCTGAGGTAACCTTTTTCTGCCACATAACCAAGAATAAGTTCCATTATAAGTTTGCAAAAGAACTCAAATGGCATGACTAAATTGATAAATTTGCAGCAAAAAGTACCAGCCAGTTCCTTAGCCGCTGCTTCTATATTTAATATCTCAACATAGGAGAGAGTATTCAACCTGAACCAAGGCCCTAGTACATACGAGGCTACATGTTAGTAATAGAGCGTCTCTAGTCTTCTTCACGGGTGAAAGTCTTTAAATCATGCTTGAACACTAGATATCTATCAACAGGCTTGGAAACATCGGACACAGTTCTCCATCTTTGAGAGATCAAGATATAAAAGTAATAAAGGATGAGGCCATGCTTCCTCAGAGAGTTGGATCAGTTGGTTCACTAAATTGTATAACACATCTAATATGAGTTCACCACAAACATATAGCAGAACTAATAATCCAAATTTTCAGCCAGCTATATATAATAAAGCAAGCTTTACACATCTAAAGGTAACAAAAGAAAGAATAAAAAAGATTAGAGAGAAACCTTTTCGCGTATATAGGCGAACGAAGAGCCTCTGACTGTCATCTGATAATGCCGCGAAAGATTCTGTCAGCATTTGACATCATGTGTCAGTGATCGATATAGGGCGACCAAATTCCATTTATTATTGACCACAAAGAGCTATATTAGTTACCCAAGAAGCCCAATTCATCATCAGTAAACAGATGCACATTATCCTGTCGGACCTCTTTAATCAAAAGGCAAAAGTTTTCCTGATATTTTGTTTTCCCAGTCGGATTACTCTTTGCTGATTCGGCCGCATGAACCACATTTGACCATAACAATTTGAAGACTTCATTGTCATGCATATTAGAAGATTCTAGACTCAGACAACTTATTCTGATGGGGACAGAACCAAGTGATTGCTTTGGCACTGAAGTTACACATCCCTGAAAGTAGAAGTACAATTAACAACAACTGAACTTTTTTTGCCTATACGATGATATTGACTGCTGTGTTGCATGCAGTAGTAACATGAAAACACTGAGCAGAATTAGACCCTCCAGTCTCACTTTGATCTTAGTGAATGAAGCAAGGTGAATATACAATATAAAAATGCAATATTTTTATAGGAATGTTTATCAAAGATTTAGGGTTTATCAAGATCCTCAACCTCGCAACCTGTGAAGAGTGACAATTTCAATACACTGAAATAAATGACCAATAAATGTATCCAAAGTTTCCAAATTAGGCTGATCCCTCTAAAGATTTCCTCTATCAAATAAGCTATATTTATTAACTACATCAGAGCATGAAAGTATGACTAACTACCCAAACAACGGGAAAAGGTAATTCGCTGATTATACAAAAGTAATAATACCTCAAAGCTTAAAGAGAACTTCTCAACTAAAGGTGAGAGATATTCAGATAATTCTCGAGGAATGTAACCAAACACTTTAGGGCATCCTGAATCTGCAGAAAGAACCTGACTCAAAAGGACTATTCAGTGTCCCTTTTACAAATTGATGAATACAAACTCTGAACACTCAAAAGAAAACAAACCTTTATAGCATTGCAATCTTTAAAGTTGGTTGGATCTCGTTGAAGAATGATGCTTGTTCCTAACAGTATCTCTTTTTCTTTACTAAATCTTCGACCAACGATAAATGTTTCTATGACTAGCTTATATGGTTCTTGCAGTGTTGAATTTTTTTCGCTTGTTGCCATCTTAGGTTGATACAAGGTATCATCCTCTCCATCAGAGCAGTTGATAGTGATCTGGTCTTCATATGAGGTATGAAGAAGTAAATCCTCGGACTTCTTGGGAGCAGTGTGCAAATCATAGGCAATGTTTTCAGAATCACAAACCTGATTGATGCACGAGGTGGCTGGACTCATTTGATTCACAGAACTCAGCGCACTGTTAGATGGGCTATTGATCTCAGATTTAGATGTTGAGGAATATTTTAACTGGAAAAGGGTGGATTGAGTTAGCTTCCGTTTCTTTCCTTTAGACAGGCAAATATCTGAAACATGCATCTCAAAAAATTAGGTTTTTACCGAAGTATTTGGGAGCATTACATTCTGACATAAATTAAAGCACATGCACACAGCCAGATAAACTTTTTCATTAACCCTTTCTCCTTCGTTTATGAATTACTCTAAACGTGACGTATATTTCATATGAGTGATAATATGTCTACCTATCAAATTTCTTTTATTAGTATTCTGCAATAATAATGATTTGGTTATAGAAATAGATGGACTAACTAGTCTGAAAAGCGACCATCACTCTTAATCTACGATACTAATGATTGCTATTGGTGAAATGGACACTTTTTTTTACTGGGACACGATATTGGTGATTTTGGTGTGGCAGAGTGCCAAGTGATACATGGCTGATCATTAGATGACTAAGAACAACATACAGTCTTCTAAAATATTGTATTGAAGCCAACAATAAAATTACTGTTCCAGTATTTCACTTGTTTTGGATAGAGTCTACAAGTGAGATAATATAGTCATAGCTCATAGGACATATGATCTAATTTCAATAAAAAAAATAGTCAATCGGTAGAGATAGTGTTACCGAGATGAGCATTGATAGCGTGAGCACCACCAGGTACTCTAGTCCCACAGACAGGGCAATTAACACAATCTGGAGAAAAAATTGAAGTGAAGGAACCTTCTTCTTCATCCGTAACTACAGTAACTCCAGTACCATCCTCGTTCAACTGAGTTTCTCCTCGCTGACATTCAGTTACATCCAATATAAATAATTTAATTTTAAAAAAACCAAAAAAAACCATTGCTACTAAGCAAATGGCGGACAACGGTAAACAACGAGCAACTAGAGTACCTGAAGAGGCGGTGAGGAGAGGATGGTGTTGACGTCGCGGCTTAGTCTACGGCGTTTTCCGATTAAGCGGATCAAGCTTTCTCTTCCTTTCAACATCGCCGCGACCAATCGAAACGTTTTGTTTGCCCTACGAAAAACGGAAAATGAAACAAAAATGTATTCCGTTTTTCTTTCTTATCCGACCAATAAAAACACCCATTTGGGTTCTTGCACGCTCTGTGCTTATATTTTCGCGCCATTAATAGTTAAGTGGGCTGAGCCCAAATGTCGCCAAGTAATAGAGCCGTACAGAAAAGAGGTGACATTAAGAAATAAGTAAACGGATCAAATACAAATCACAGTTATAAATAAAAATTGTAAATCTATAAAAATATTGTCACGTATAAATATCGACCTATCAGAATCCATCTCGTTCGGGATTCTTTTTGTAAATAACAAAATTAACGCGGACTTATTTAAAAATACATAAAACATATGAGGGGTATAATCGTCCTAAAATAATGATCAGACTTAAAAAAAGATTGATCAGACTTAAAAAAATAAAGATCAGACTTAAACCAATAATGATTAGACTTAAATCAGTAATAATCAGACTTAAAAAAACAATGATCAGACTTAAAAAACAATGATCAGACTTAAAAAATAATGATCAGACTTAAAAAAATAATGATCAGACTTAAAAAAATAAAAACAATGATCAGACTTAAACCAGTAATGATCATACTTAAAAAAACAATGATCAGACTTTAAAAAAATAATGATCAGACTTAAAAAAACAATGATCAGACTTAAAAAAATAAAAACAATGACCAGACTTAAACCAGTAATGATCAGACTTAAAAACCAATGATCAGACTTAAACCATTAATGATCAGACTTAAAAAAACAATGATCAGACTTAAAAACCAATAATCAGACTTAAACAGACAATGATCAGACTTAAATCAAAAGAGTAAAACGCGAATTTGACCCTCCAAATGAAGGAATTTGCCTTAAAAATGCCGAGCTCATGACGAAGCGATGAGTTTGGCTCAGAATGCCGTTTCCACCCAAAAGACACTAGGCGTTCATCAAATTCTGACACAGACGCAGAAACATCAAATTTAAGTCTGATCATTTTTTTTAAGTCTGATCATTAACTGTTTATGTCTGATCATTGTTTTTTAAGTCTGATCATTACTGGGTTAAGTCTGATCATTAACTGTTAATGTCTGATCATTGTTTTTTTAAGTCTGATGATTACTGTTTTAAGTCAGATCATTATAGTTTTAAGTCTGATCATTATATTTTTAAGTCTGATCATTATAGTTTTAAGTCTGATCATTATAGTTTTAAGTCTGATCATTGTTTTTTTAAGTCTGATCATTGTTGTTTTAAGTCTGATCATTACTGGTTTAAGTCTGATCATTGTTGTTTTAAGTCTGATCATTGTTGTTTTAAGTCTGATCATTGTTTTTTAAGTCTGATTATTACTGGGTTAAGTCTGATCATTATTTTTTAAGTCTGATCATTTTTTATTTTAAGTCTGATCATTGTTGTTTAAGTCTGATCATTGATGTTTTTAAGTCTGATCATTGTTTTTTAAGTCTGATCATTTGTTATTTTAAGTCTGATCATTGTTGTTTAAGTCTGATCATTGCTGTTTTTAAGTCTGATCATTTTCAAGTTTAAGTTTGATCATTAACAACTCGAGGACTAAATTGAAAATAAAATTATTAGGATATGTGGAATGACTATAATACCCCTCCGTGTATTTGTTTGGAATTTCGACTAAATGGGACATGTGTCAGCTCGAAATGTGATTTGTAATTTATATATATAAGTCGTTGTGTACCTGAACCGCACTCATTAATTAATAAGTACTAATTTGGTTTTAAATACCTATTGGTTGTCAACTTGTTGGATTACCTACCTACGTAGCACGATGTACGTCTTGTCAATGAGTACTAATTATTAATTTTTATTAAAATTCAATATTAAATTCAATTTATAGCTAGTTACTATGGCTCTGTCCACTTTGACTTGTAAGTTAAGATAAGTTAATATCAGTTAAGATAAGTTAAGATCAGTTAAGATAAGTTAATATCAGTTAAGATAAGTTAAGATCAGTTAAGATAAATTAAGTTACTTTTAACATACCACCATACTATTTACCATACCATCATACTATTCACCATCATCATACCATCAGCATCATCATCATACCATCATCATCATCATACTATTCACAATCATCATACCATCATACTATTCATCATACCATCATCATCATCATACCATCACACTATTCATCATCATACCATCATCATCATCATACTATTCATCATACCATCATCATCATACTATTCATCATACCATCATCCTATTCATCATACCATCATCATACTATTCACCATCATCATACCATCACACTATTCATCATCATACCATCATCATCATACTATCATCATCATCATACCATCCTCATACTATTCATCATCATACCATCATCATCATCATCATCATCATACCATCATACTATTCATCATACCATCCTACTATTCATCATCATCATAAAATTACTATTCATCATGATAAAATTACTATTCATCACCATCATCACCCCCATCATCATCAGTATATTACTATTCATCATCATAAAATTACTATTCACCATCATAAAATTACTATTCATCATCCTCATCATCATAATATTACTATTCATCATCATAATAAATTTACTATTCATCATCATAAAATTACTATTCATCATCATCATAATATTACTATTCATCATACCATCATCATAATATTACTATTCACCATCATAAAATTACTATTCATCATCATAATATTACTATTCATCATACCATCGTCATCATACTATTCACCATCATCATAATATTACTATTCATTAGTCAATATAAGTTTCAGTTAAGTTAAGATAAGTTAATATCAGTTAAGATAAGTTAATATCAGTTAAGATAAGTTAAGATCTGTTAAGATCATTTAAGATCAGTTAAGTTTCAGTCAAAGTGGACAGGCCCTATGTCTCTTCACAAAATCTCAAGGCAATGGTTAAAGTAGGTCTGGGCTCGGTTCGGTTCTAAATTTGGTGAAAATCGACCCGAAATCTGAAAATTCGGTTCGGGTCGAGTTCGATTTTTTTGAAAGTGAAAACCGATCAAAGCCCGATTTTTCGGGTTTCGGGTCGGTTCGATCTTTTCGGGTTTTTTTTTGGCGATTTTTCGGGTTTTTCAGGTTCGGGTCGGGTTTTTTCCGAGTTTTCACGATTTTTCATTCTTTTTCGATCTTTTTTCGGTCTTTTTCGATCTTTTTCTGTAAATTGACAGAAAACACATATTTTCGGTTCGGGTCGGGCTTTTGGTCCGAGAAAAAAGCAAAACCGAGACCGATTGTATATCACCATTCGGTTCGGTCTTTTTTTCGGTCCGGTTTTTGGTAAGAGAAGAACCGACCCGTTCGGGCTTTTTTCGGTTCGGTTCGGGTTGGGTTCGGTATTTTCGAGTCTGCACGCCCAGCCCTAGGTTAAAGCGGAAGGATTTGATACGAAAGCGATATTGTTTAAAACCCTTATATTAGAGCTTACTCGATATGAAGTATTGACCGGTCGAACGTTGAGTTCATCAACAAAATATCATGAGTTATCAGGGACATGAAAGCTAAGCTTTCCCTTTGTGTATGTCTAGCCGGTCACTTTGTTGGAAAGGCGCTGAGAACAATTTTGCAGTCAAGGACACTTACGACACACTAACGCAGCACTCCGCGAAGGTTGAATGACATAAATTGGTTTGAATAGAATTAATTCTTCGAGAAGCTCGTTTCATCTTTGGTTGTTGGCTAGAAAAAAATTACTTACGAAGAATAGGATGCTGAATATGGGCTTGCAGTAGACACTTAATGTGTTTTTCACAATGGAGTGATTGAGTCGAGGAATCACCTCTTTTTTAGTGCTATTGTGAAAGGGATTTTGATGACGGTCCTTTTTTTCTAGGTGCGTAGGGCTCCTCACTCCTGGTACTTTTTGATCCCTTGGTTTAACAACTTGAATTAGAAGATCTTGAAAATCAGAATGATGACCGCCGCGATCTCAATATGTGCTTATGAAATTTAAAGGGACACAGATGTACAAGTTTTTAAAAATGAAACTCCTTCTATTCATAGACGGCACACAAGTTAGATTAAATTAAGTGGTGGTGTCAATCCTTAAGTCACACATTGTGAAACCATTTTGTTAGGCATACCTTAAACGAGTCCAACCGTCGCAGGTTTTCGTTGTGCTAGCTGGCTCTTAATCCCGTATATCATGATTCTTCTTCTTCAAAAAAACAAAAACCATTTCAAAGTAGAAGATTTGAAAGAGAAAAAAAGGCCAATCGAAAAGGTGCAAAGAGATTTGAGGAGATGTGGACGAAGCGAGAGGTTAGAGGCGGCGAAAGGGGAGCCGATTCAAAGAAGTGAGAATGAACCAAGTGCGGAGCATGGAGCTCGATGACCACGGCTAAGAGCTACCAACACAAGCACATGCACCAGTCTTATAAAGAAGTGTATCCGACCGAGGCCAAGGTTTGGGCTTTTAGGACTTCCAAGACACTTGAGAACATCATCAAAGATGTCCTCTCGGCTCTCAAATGAGCTTGGCAATACAAAAAAATTCACATAAAAAAAGGAGTGCTCAAACTTCAACATATTTTCCCAGCTTCTAAGTTTTCAAGGCTTCAAATATACCTGCCAATGGGTATCCTTCACCGCGTCCCATAAAGAGACCTCCGATCTTCGTCAAATATTTGCTTAAAAGTATTTGCAGAACCAGCTGCAATTAAACAACTGGGATCCATCCTATATTTACATGCTCTTTTACTAGGGCAGTGTACTGTAATCTTGCCAACTGACAATTTCATCATTTAACTAACTATTATATATAGGACAGAGGCCATGTTAAAAACCACACAGATGAACTGAACCCATATAGCTTGAATCCCAGAAACCCTCCGCGATTGAATGGACAGGAAAATATACAAGAGACAGCTTGATGAAAAATGTAGGAGAGAAAGAATCAATGATCAGAGTGCTCATACACTGTGTCACAAATGCACAACTCCGCATGATGATGATGAGGGTAAAGAAAGCTAAACACCATTGAATAGGCAGGGTAAATTACCCCCACAAAATTAACATTTGTCTATACTTACCCAGTCCTCCTTCATCAACGAAACAAAAAAAACCACTGAAAGTGTAAGTCTATTTGTTACAGGAGAAACTGAACCGCAGGATCAGAAAAACATTTTGGACATCTAGTTACGTCAAAAAAAAACAAATTCACCACAGGAGCAAGAGCTCATAAACGACATCTTTAAGCCATGTGTTGCAAACAACCAGCATTCTTAACAATTAGTGACAGCCATTGATATACTGCACACTAAACAAATTGCAAGTTATTTCCCATAGTCTCTTTCGTAGGCAAACCAAGCACTGTAAGTCAAATTATTGTTACGAATTCAGCGTGGAATTATAAATGACATATGCTGCGGATTGTTTGCTCGGGTAAACTACTTCAAGCCAGTAACTTTTCCCAAAATTATCCTCTTGAGAACCCGAATTTGTAAAATCGTACCTCACTAACTTCATTGATTTGTGAGGCAGAAGCCATGATATAAATAACACTAATGAATCATATAGTAATACTCACAAATAATTAAGCCAACATTATCCCTACAGTAGCTTCAACCCATAAACTGTCGCACCAAATCAATAAGAATGGCTTACAGAAACATGAAATCTATTTCAATAGCTTGCAAAAGCATGAGAGCTATTTTGATTTCTAACAACGATTCAATAGCTAGCAGAATAATGAAAGTTATAGTATTTTCGCACCGACTTAATAGCTTGCAGAAAAATTAAAGCTATTGCATTTTTCGCATACAAAGATTAATAATGTTACCTTTTAGCCCACCAAAAATATCCTCTAAAGAATCCAGAATTGTAAACATTTCTCACCAACTGCATTGATTTCACAGTCAGGAGTCCTGATATATATCACACCAGTGAATCATATAGTAATACTAAAAAATGAGTAAGACCAGTGTAAGTCGCATTATCACCACAATAGCTTCAACCCATATAAACAGTTGCACCGAGTCAATAAGAATGGCTTGGAGAAACATGAAATACATCC
This sequence comes from Rhodiola kirilowii, assembly GCA_033675215.1. Classification (NCBI taxonomy): domain Eukaryota; kingdom Viridiplantae; phylum Streptophyta; class Magnoliopsida; order Saxifragales; family Crassulaceae; genus Rhodiola; species Rhodiola kirilowii. The sequence goes on from CM066194.1 coordinate 6,932,972, forward strand.
CAATAGCTTATAGAAGCATGAAAACTATTTTCATTTCTCACAATGATTCAATAGCTAGCAGAAAGAGGAAACATATTTGTATTTCTTGCACCGATTCAATTGCTTGCAGAAAAATGAAAGCCATTGTATTTTTCGCATTGATTCAATAGCTTGCAGAGAAATGAAAGCTATTGTATTTTTCGGCAAATTTTCGCACCAATTCAATAGCTTGCAGAAAATTGAAAGATATTCTTATCCAATTCAATAGCTTGCAGAAAATTGAAAGCTATTTTACTTTTTGCACCAACTCAATAGCTTGCAAGAATATGAAAGCCATAATTTTTCCCACCGATCGATTCAATAGCTTGCAGAAACATGAAAGCTTTTGTAATTTTCGCACCGATTGAATAGCTTGCGAAAAATGAAAAGCTATTTTATTTTTTGCACAGATTGAGTAGCTTGCAGAAAATTGAAAACTATTTTATTTTTGCAATGAATCAATAGCTTGCAGTAAATTGAAAGCTATTTTACTTTTTTGCACCGAATAAATAGCTTAGAGAAACATGAAAACCGTTGTATTTTTCGCACTGATTCATTAACTTGCAGAAAATGATAGCTATTTAATTTTTCGCACTAATGTAATAGCTTGCAGAAAATTGAAAGCTATTTTAGTTTTCACACTGATCGAATAGCTTGCAAAAAATTGAAAGCTATACTGTTTTTCGCAACGATTCAATAGCTTGCAGAAAAATTAAAGCTATTATATTTTTTGCACCGATTCAATAGCTTGTAGAAAAATGAAAGCTATTACATTTTTCGCACCAATCCAATAGTTTGCAGAAAATTGAGGGCTATTTTTTTTGCACCGATTCAATAGCTTGCAGAAAATTAAAAGCTATTTTACTTTTTGCACAAAGGCAATAGCTTGCAGAAATTGAAAGCAATTTTATTTTTCACACCGATTGAATAACTGCTTGCGGAAAATTGAAAGCTATTTTATTTTTTGCACCGAATCAACAGCTTACAGAAAAATGTATTTTTCGCACCCAAGAATAAGATATTCAAAGTTCAAAGAACATATATATACCAACATAAGAAATTATTCCTCCAAATCTCTATTTTCACCCCCAATATTTACATTCAGAATACATCATTATGGTATTATATTGCCATCATACTTCGAAATGCAAAACATGAACTTGGGTTTCAAGTAGACAAGAAGGCATCCAAAAGCCAGAAACCAAAATGATATATTCAGAGAACATATACATAACAACTTAAGAAATTATGCCTCCAAATCTCAAATCCCATCCCCAAGATATATATTCTGAATACATCATTGTATTTTTCGCACCGATTAAATAGCTTGGAAAGAAAGGAAAGATGTTGTATTTTTCGCACCGATTCAATAGTCAGCAGAAAAATGAAAGCCATTGTATTTTTTGCACCGATTCAATAGCTTGCAGAAAATTGAAAGCTATTGTATTTTTCGCACCGAATCAATAGCTTGCAGAAAATTGAAAGCTATTGTATTTTTCGCACCGAATCAATAGCTTTGCCAAAAAAATGAAAGCAATTGTATTTTTCGCACCCAACAATAAGAACTTCAAAGTTCAAAGAACATATATACATACCAACATAAGAAATTATACCTCCAAATCTAAAATCGATCCCCGAATATATACTTTCAGAATACATCATTATGGTATAATACTACCAGCATACTTCAAAGTGCAAAACTGGAACTTGGGTTTCAATAAGACAAGAAGGCAACCAAAAGCCAGAATCTGTATTCAGAGAACATATACATAACAACTTAAGAAACTATTTTATTTTCGACATCGATTCAATAGCTTGTAAAAAAATGAAAGCTATTGTATGTTTCGCACCGATTCAAGAGCTTGCAGAAAAATGAAAGCTATTATATTTTTCGCACTGAATCAATAGCTTGCAGAAAATTGAAAGCTATTTTAATTTTCGCACCGATCGAATAGCTTGTAGAAAAAGGAAAGCTATTTATTTTTTGCACCGATTCAATAGCTTGCAAAAAATTGAAAGCTATTGTATTTTTCGCACCGAATCAATAACTTGAAGAAAATTGAAAGCTATTGTATTTTTTCGCACCGAATCAATAGCTTGCAGAAAAATGAAAGCCATTTTATTTTTCACACCGATTCAATAGCTTGCAGAAAATGGAAATCTATTTATTTTTTGCACCGATTCAATAGCTTGCAGAAAAAGGAAAGCTATTTATTTTTTGCACCGATTCAATAGCTGCAGAAAATTGAAAGCTATTGTATTTTTCGCACCGAATCAGTAGCTTGCAGAAAAAGGAAAGCTATTTATTTTTTGCACCGATTCAATAGCTTGCAGAAAATTGAAAACTATTGTATTTTTTGCACCGAATCAATAGCTTGCAGAAAAATCAAATCAATTGTGTTTTTTGCACCCAACAGTAAGAACTTCAAAGTTCAAAGAACATATATACATACCAACATAAGAAATTATACCTCCAAATCCAAAACCCATCCCCGAATATATACTTTCTGAATACATCATTGAGGTATTATAATGCCAACATACTTCAAAGTGCAAAACAGGAACTTGGGTTTCAATAAGACAAGAAGGCAACCAAAAGCCAGAAACAAAAATGATGTATTCAGAGAACATATACAAGACAACTTAAGAAATTATGCCTCCAAATCTCAAATCCCACCCCCCAATATATACATTCTGAATACATCATTGTATTTTTCGCACCGATTAAATAGCTTGCAAAAAATTGAAAACTATTTTATTTTTACCCCGTTTGAATAGCTTGCAGAAAATTGAAAACTATTTTAATTTTGCCCCGCTTGAATAGCTTGCAGAAAATTGATAGCTATATGTTGTAACACCGATTCAATAGCTTGCAGAAAAATGAAAGTTATTGTATGTTTCGCACCGATTCAAGAGCTTGCAGAAAAATGAAAGCTATTATATTTTTCGCACTGAATCAATAGCTTGCAGAAAATTGAAAGCTATTTTAATTTTCGTACCGATCGAATAGCTTGCAGAAAAAGGAAAGCTATTTATTTTTTGCACTGATTCAATAGCTTGCAGAAAATTGAAAGCTATTGTATTTTTCGCATCGAATCAATAACTTGCAGAAAATTGAAAGCCATTTTATTTTTCGCACCGATCGAATAGCTTGCAGAAAAAGGAAAGCTATATATATTTTTCACCGATTCAATAGCTTGCAAAAAATTGAAAGCTATTGTATTTTTCGCACCGAATCAATAGCTTGCAGAAACATGAAAGCCATTTTATTTTTCACACCGAGTCAATAGCTTGCAGAAAAAGGAAAGCTATTTATTTTTGCACCGATTCAATAGCTTGCAGAAAAAGAAAAGCTATTTATTTTTTGCACCGATTCAATAGCTTGCAGAAAATTGAAAGCTATTGTATTTTCGCACCGAATCAATAGCTTGCAGAAAAATGAAAGCTATTTTATTTTTCGCACCGAGTCAATAGCTTGTAGAAAAAGGAAAGCTATTTATTTTTTTGGACCGATTCTATAGCTTGCAGAAAACTGAAAGCTATTGTATTTTTCGCACCGAATCAATAAGCTTGCGGAAAAATGAAAGCTATTGTGTTTTTCACACCCAATAATAAGAACTTCAAAGTTTATAGAACATATAAACATACCAACATAAGAAATTATATTCCAAATCTAAATCACATCCCCCAATATATACATTTTGAATGGTATTATACTGCCATCATACTTCAAAGTGCAAAACAGGAACTTGGGTTTCAATAAGAAAATAAGGCAACCAAAAGCCAGAAACCATAATGATGTATTCAGAGAACATATACATAACAACATTAGAAATTATACCTCCAAATCTCAAACCCCCCATAATATACGTTCTGAATACATCATTATTGTATTGTACTGCCATCATATTTCGAAGTGCAAAACCATAATGATGTATTCAGAAAAGATATACATAACAACATAAGAAATTATACCGCCAAATCTCATATCCCATCCCAATATATACATTCTGAATACATCATTATGGTAATTTTCCTGCCAACATAAGGAACTTGGGTTTCAATAAGACAAGAAGACAACAAAAACCATAACCTTCTTGTCAAATAAAAGCCATCTTTGTGAGTCGGGCTGTACCATCATCCAGCAAAGTACATATTTAATCAAAGTACCATAAAAGTCAGACTAATTTCTCATTATCTTGTACATCAAAGTACCATAAACCAAAAAAGCATATATCTGATCCTTCAAAATAAGTTAGGCTTTTCAACTTAAGAAGTTCACAATTTCAAAGAGGAAAACAAGAACTTGGGTTTCAACCAGACAAGAAGAAAATCAAAAACCAAATATTTCTTGTCAAATAAAAGTCATCTTTGGGAGTGAGGCTGTACATAAAAGATACCAATTCCTCATCATCTTGAACAACAAAGTACCATAAACCAACAAAGCATATAATTAATCCTCCAAAATAAACCCAGGTTACAACTTCAGAAGTAATTTCACGATTTCAGAGACATAATTGATGAAAGAACTCACAAAAGAACTGACGAGTGAAATTCAAAAACCAAAAATAGAACCTGAAATCGCATCGTATCGCAGTATATCAACCCGTTGTACATCGAACCTTCGAAGCCAACTGATTGCCCTCGGCGTCTCCCCAGAGATAGCTGGAGATACGAAAAGCGCGACTCTGAAAGATTTTGAAACTCGGAGGCTGCGAAGGTTGAGTTCATTCATGATGAAGCATTTACATATATAGGAAGTTTTAGCCGTCAACGGTCAACAAATATAAAGTTACCAAATTATAAAAAGGAAATTAAACACGAAGATATTTTTTTATTCAGGGAAACGGTTCAAATACAAAGCACAGTTATAAATAAAAACTACAAATTCATAAAAATATTGTCACGCATAAATATCGACTAATCAGAATTCATCTCGTTCGGAATTCTTTTTGTACATAAAAAAATTAATGCGGACTTATTGAAAAATACATAAAAGATATGAGGGATATAATCGTCATAAAATAATGATCAGACTTAAAAAAACAATGATCAGACTTAAAAAAACAATGATCAGACTTAAAAATAATAATGATCAGACTTAAACCAATAATGATCAGACTTTAAAAACAATGATCAACTTAAAAAACAATGATCAAACTTAAAACAACAATGATCAGACTAAAAAAACAATGATCAGACTTAAAAAAACAATGATCAAACTTAAACCGATAATGACTAGACTTAAAAAAACAATGATCAGAATTAAAAAAATAATGATCAGACTTAATAAATAATTATGAGACTTAAAAAAACAATGATCATACTTAAACCAGTAATGATCAGCTTAAAAAAATAATGATCAGACTTAAAAAATAATGACCAGACTTAAAAAAACAATGATCAGACTTAAAAAAATAATGACCAGACTTAAAAAACAATGATCAGACTTAAACCATTAATGAGCATACTTAAAAAAATAATGATCAGACTTAAACCAGTAATGATCAGACTTAAAAACCATTGATCAGACTTAAACAGACAATGATCAGACTTAAACAATACTGATCAGACTTAAATCAGAAGAGTAAAACGCGAATTTAACCCTCCAGATGAAGGAATTTGTCTTTAAAATACCGAGCTCATGGCAAAGCGATGAGTTTTGCTCAGAATGTCGTTTAAACCCAAAAAACATTAGGCGTTTATCAAATTTTGACACAGACGCAGAAACATCAAATTTAAGTCTGATCATTACTGGTTTAAGTCTGATCATTGTTTTTTTAAGTCTGATCATTAATTGTTTAAGTCTGATCATTATTTTTTTAAAGTCTGCTCATTACTGGTTTAAGTCTGATCATTACCTGTTTAAGTCTGATCATTGTCTGTTTAAGTCTGATCATTGTTTTTTAAGTCTGATCATTACTAGTTTATGTATGATCATTTTTTTTAAGTCTGATCATTATTTTTTATGTCTGATCATTAACTATTTAAGTCTGATCATTAACTGTTTAAGTCTGATCGTTGTTTTTTTAAGTTTGATCATTAACTGTTTAAGTCTGATCATTAACTGTTTAAGGTCTGATCATTAACTGTTTAATTCTGATCATTGTTTTTTTAAGTCTGATCATTAACTGTTTAAGTGTGATCATTGTTTTGTTAAGTCTGATCATTACTATTTTAAGTCTGATCATTGTTTTTTTTAAGTCTGATCATTAACTGTTTAAGTCTGATCATTGTTTTTTAAGTCTGATCATTACTGGTTTAAGTCTGATCATTAACTGTTTATGTCTGATCATAGTTTTTTTTAAGTCTGGTCATTATTGTTTTAAGTCTGATCATTATAGTTTTAAGTCTGATCATTATATTTTTAAGTCTGATCATTATAGTTTTAAGTATGATCATTATAGTTTTAAGTCTGATCATTATTTTTTTAAGTCTGGTCATTTTTGTTTTAAGTCTGATCATTACTGGTTTAAGTCTGATCATTGTTTTTTAAGTCTAATCATTGTTATTTTAAGTCTGATCATTACTGGTTTAAGTCTGATCATTGTTTTTTAAGTCTGATCATTACTGGGTTAAGTCTGATCATTGTTTTTTTAAGTTTGATCATTTGTTGTTTTAAGTCTGATCATTGATGTTTTTAAGTCTAATCATTTCCAAGTTTAAATCTGACCATTAACAACTCGAGGACTAAATTAAAAATAAAATTATTAGGATATATGGAATGACTATAATACCCCTCCGTGGGATTTCGACTAAATGGGACACGTGTCAGCTCGAAATGTGGTTTGTAGCTTTTATATATAAGTCGATTTGTACCTGAACCGCACTCAATAAATAAAATAAAATAAAATTTGGAGTGAGCTTGCATACAAAAATGGCAACCTATTTATGAATTGGTGGCTGCCAAGCATGCTGACTACAATACATTTTGCTTTCTCGAGTACATTACTACTGTGTGCTCTTGCCGTCAGTCTAATTTCTTCGTTCAATTATGAAGAATATCATATAGGCAAGGGAAATCTGCAAGAGTGGATGAACAGCGATCATGGAATTTTACTGATACCAAGTGAAGCGATTTTTTCAGCTTCAGTGGGATCTAAACACTGCCTAGCGTCGACGGGATTGGGCTGTTAGTCCAAAGCTCCTTCAGTTCACCTTTAATTGAACCTAGGATCACAGTCACCCCTGATATTGCAAACCATATCAGATTAGAATATAGTTCTGATATGGTTTCCCTGAATCAATTGCAAGCAAAGGTTTTCTAATAGATGCACGGCCATTAATGGAAATAAACATAATTATAGAGACCATGATTAATTAATTTTAAGTGCCACATTTTTCAAACAAAATCTTAGATTATGCATTTTGAGAGAGCCCAAGTCTGTAGCGGATTGCATACCTAGAGTGCAGGGAACAAGATATAGGAGAGCGGGTTGACCGTGTCCCTTCATCAGATATAGACCAATATATGTAAATGCAAGTCCTGCAAAACATCCCAAATGGTGTCAAGTAGTTTCATAAATGCCATGCAGGCAATAGAATGCTGGCCATGAGATCAATACAACAGCACAGTTCATCTGGTCCTTATCAGCTTCCAAATGCTTACAGTCAGTGTGATTGTACTCGTGTTAAGATGACCAGATAATTTTAATACGACAAACAGTACAGCTGGAAATGAGATGCAAACAACCCACCACATCCATAGCCGATCATCAGCCAAGGGAAATATCCACTGAATTTTCTCTTATTATTAGCTTTGTCAAATCTGCAACATCAAAGTCGTTAAGCAGTCAGAACCACAATAGATGACTAACAAACTCCAGCCCCTACCATAGAAACGGCAATTAACAATTATATAGACTGAACTAGAAATTAATGATCAGTTATTTAAACGTATATGTTTACACTAGGGGATACAAACAGAATTATTTACAACTCTACCTATTTATAATACCTTCGCGTGAATGCGACCAGTAAGCCAGGGAAAAGGATATCACCAAAGCCAATCATATCATAACCGTCCCAAGGATCGAGGATACGTGGGATTCTCAAAAGCATGGGAATAGCTTCACCACCACTTTTATCGCCACGAGCGACCTATAAGCAAACATTAAAATGAAGGCCAATAAGGAGGGAAAGGGTGCCATTTATGTTACTGATTCATTTTCTGATTTCAAAAATTATCGATGTCATTGTGTTATCTTCTGTGAAAATACGAAGTCTTGACTTTGAACTCAAAAAGTAAAAACCTAAGAACCGGTTGAAATCCTGTTCTAGACAACGAGAAAGCGGGCAACCAGAATTAAAGACCAAGTGAATTTGTTTGATGGCAAATATGGTGTTTGTCACTGCAGTGTTAAAAAAGTTTTCCTACTTGCTAAGCATAGAGGACAGGTGGGCAGTGAAACTTTAAATGTAGCTTACAGTCTTTGGCTGAAATGAAACAACTTCAAGAATAATCTTATTGTTAGTGTCACCAAAATATCATTGGTAAAGACCTAAATTTCAACATGTTGTTTTTCTGGTGTTTTGTCGAAAAGATGCTGGAATCCAAAGTTGTGACGTGAAAATTTAAATAAGATTCCTCTTAAGAAATTTAGCATTTGTGGCTTTCCATGAGGAAGTTTGGACATTAACAAGTCTATTTAAAATTTTGTCTTAGATGATTCTCCCTCCTATCCATATAAAGGAAAACAACTGATGAAATCTGTATCTTCTGGTATATCTTGTTGAAATTCAAAAGCAATAGCAAGTCCTTGAAAGTTTATTGTTTGTTTAACACCTCTCTACTTTTCAGCCTGGTTGTCATCAAATAGCTTATGGGACAATAGAAATTAGCAAAAAAAGTTGTAGTCACATGTTCTTTTTGACATCACTGTACACAAAAAGTAACTATATAATATTGATTGTAACATCATCATGTTTCCTACATGCGTTTCTTGAATTGTGATTTTATCCTTTTTAGATTTCAAAACAAGAGTAGTTCAGAAAAGTCATAGATCACTTACCGCAATCATCACACTTTGATGAAATATTAGAGGTGAAAGAAAGACCCAAAATATGTCGTACACAAATGCAAAACAGAGAAGGACTGAAGCTACCTGAGTACACAAAAATATTAGAACATAGATGACAAATATGACTCTTCAAAGGCATGTCGAGAATCAATGTTACCATAATATTGGGCAACCGAGCAACCTGCAGGACACTCAGCATCAAGGATATGCCCTATCAGGAGAATTTAATTGGTTAATTATGATTCTATAGATGAGAGTCTAAACAGAGACAAACTAATGAACATTCAGTCTCTTCTTACAAACAAAGAGCATTTAGTCCTCATTCTTGTAAATAAATGACAAGAAAACAACTTTGCTCATTTTCCAGAAACCCTCTATAGGAATGCAAGCTTTATCAAAACAATTACTCTTTTGTCGTGTTCTTATTTGACTGTCAGATCAGTGTGCAGTGCAAAAGGTCATGGAAAACAGAAACTTGGGCTCAATAATTTTTGTTTGATAATACTCAACTGGCTTCTTCTTAATTAGAAATGTCACGTACAAAGCATAGTATCGAAACAAAGAACAAAATCAATCAAATAAAAAAGAGGACTGAGAGTTTTGACCATAAGGAGTCAGAAATCCATATATTCCACAGAAAGATATAAACTAAGGAAGTTATAGTGTGAAAATGGAAACATACAAGAACATCTTGCCCAATCCAGCTATATGATGCTCGTCGATATGCAACCCACCAAGTTGCAAATGTAATGCAAAGTATGAGGACACCAAAAGAAAGATAAGAAGTATTCCCAATGAGAGGTATAGGAAATGTCTTTCGGCCAAAATTTCTCCATTTTCTGGAAAAGAAATTGAATGTAATGGTATTCGAGTAATTCACACATGATATCATATTTTCTTCGAAATAATCATCAGAAATAACCTGTGGATTAGAGATATTATGATTGTATGCATTCCCTGAGCAGAAGAAAAAAAGCGGGGATGAGTTTATATAGTTACCATGCCAGCAATATATATGATATACATTATAGCATTTTATACAGAAGAAAATATCCAAGAGTATGTATAACCCTAATCCTAGTTATATATGATTAATAATTTTTACTGTATAACTAATTTTCAGTCACATAGAAGTTGCATTTCATTGTAGCCGACTAAAGACTACCGGGATCACGAACACCATACCCATTATCTTTCGAGTAAAATGAATAAGTCACTTTTTTTATACATTAAAGTCCCTGTAAGGGGGAATAGCCGTTAAGCCCAAAATGATCGAGTCCTGGATACTCAAAAAAGCAAATCCAATAATATCTCCAGACATGCTTAACACAAGAAGTTTAAAGGTTAATTCTATAGATGAAATAAGTTGGAAAAGATTGCACTAGGACTATAATGTACTCATATACCTCAATGTACTTAGAAAATATAATAAAACACAAGTCTCTAATAGAGGATGAGATGATCTGCCTTCCAAAACAGTTGCCTAAGAACTAAGAAGTAGTAATGTTGAAAGCTTAACCACACAAATATAAGGAAACATATACCTCAACACCACCAATACAGAAGAGCACGATCAACAACAAGACGAACCAGGCTGACATAAAAAAGAAGAGCAACACCAGAAAGGCCGATGCGGATATGACAAACATTATTGCACTCTTCACTGATAAATCTAAGGTCTCATCTTCTGATCCTCCATTCTCTCCCCCTGCCTGATAGGCAACAAAAGATAAATAATCACAAGAATTGCAACAGCCGGATAATATCACATCATGCATTTACGGTTTTTAATTACAAAGTCCATTAAGACGTTTTTTTAATACAATTTTATATTTTAGTATGGTAATGTCACCATAAATCTACAAAACAAATGTGATCCCACACTCCAAAGTCATAAATTTCCAGTACTATACTGTGGTTGGCTAAGGCAGAGGACAAAATGACTTTGAGCCAGTTGATATTTGATTACAACTGTCCTATGGGTTGCACTTGCACATTTCTAGCATTACCAACCAGTTATTGAGAGTTGTATATTAAGAGTTACACAAAACAATGTCTCTGAGGCATTCATTGTTTTTCGCCACACATATATTACCCACTTTCTTTGCGGCATGCTTAATTTTGTATGAAAATTTCAGTGCCCCAGTCAAATTCGGGTATGTTTCCAGTTTTCCCAATATTTAGCGGCTTGATATTAATAGTGGCAAAGAAGTACAATAAGCACAAACAAGCAGGGCAACTCATGAAGTTCAAAGAAAAATTATCTATTTAAACTGCACAAAAATTGAAAGGTTCAGAATACTATTCGGCAGAGCAGAAATGGCAAAGTTGCACGCTGCGAAGTTAGAGACTAAACTACCCTTCTACAGCATATATTTAGTTAGAGTTACAAGGTGTTATTTGCATCAATAATCTATTTAGTAACTGACGGATCAGAGAGCTGCTTAAAACAAACCTTAGGAGAATTGTAGTCACCCTCACTTCCCACAATTTCAGACCAAAGGGAAGCACAGGCAACTGTTCCAGTTGCCATCATCCATAGAAACACCACTGAATAGTCTATCGTTGGTCTGACAGGGGCATACAGTAAAATTTCAACTGCATCAGAAATAGATCCGACGATCAACAAACTAAAAAATAGTGTGATGCCTAAAATGGCATTTCTAGTGATCAAATACTGACTGGATTACAACATATTATAATATATGAACAGAACTTAGAACACTAACTTTATCCAGGCTTTAATTAATCTAAATAAAAATAACAGCAACTGAAAAAAATAGTCAACAAAAATATTATGCAATTTCTAGGGGAACCCATTTTCTATTGATGCAAACAACCCAAAATAGGCCAAACATACCTTTGCTTCCATCAATCAGTGATTTATTTAAACTGTCCCCAGCAAACTTCCCAATACTGACAATTGGGATTCCAATGCTAACACCAGTGCCATTTTGAGAACAAGTCATCTCATTTGTTTCTGAAAAATGTAGATACCATTTCAACCAAGTTGAGTCTAAACAAATGTCAAAGAAAATACAATAACAAAAGCCAGTTCACACCATCTTTGTCATTAATCATCACGAGCGCCTTGGCCCCTCCTTTTTGAGCTACATTCGCCTTTTCAATGAAAGTACAAGTACCACGTACACACAAAGCAGCGGAACCATCTAACTGAACAAACACCAGTCAAGGTTAGAATTTAGTTATTACTAGCACCATAACTGGCACTTGTTAGTACCCTCCTCTAAGCAATGTGACAATCATATTGTGTTTTTTCTTTCTGAGATGAATATGACTGTCGACCTTATTCCTTACATTCACATGACCTCGTCAGAGAACTACATCTCAAACACAATACACTATACATAGAGCTTGGTCTGACAAAAAATATGCTTAGTCTAGGTTAACAAAGATGAGTCAAGAATTAAAAAAACTCCAATTTTATGACTAGTCTGAGTTTGGTCATTATGCCATGAGTCAGGCGAAATGATGTGAATCATAAATTGTCAAGATAATTGAGCTTTCTGAAACTAAGAAAGTTGAGTACGCGTATCAAGTACAAGATAAAGAAATTATACTTCTAAGCAAAAATCTAATAAAGACGAATTGGACCTTCGATGATGAAGCAGAACAACAGTCTGATGGCTTAGCAAAAACTGCAGGCAGTTTTGTACTTTTATCTAATTCTTCAGGCAATACGGTTCCGAATTCTGCGCTGAGGCCAACTATAAAATCATTTTCTTTTCCATTGAGCCAATTCATAACTTTCACCTGAAATCAAGAAATAGACTAAACAAGGGGTACGAACCAAAATGAGAAATAAGTAATGGTTCTTCTATTTCTACCCAACAGAAACTTAAAAAAAATGGAAGGTCATGCTTAAGTCACTTCAGCTATTCTTATAGTCACCATGCTTCGACGTTCCCGACTAAGTAATGGCAGTATTGCTGCTCTATAACATAAACATCAAACTACAACCTACAGTAATTTACTAAGATTGTACTTGAAATTTCAGTATTTACAAAGGTAAAACTCATGGAGGAAAAAAGGAACACCAATTGTTGCAATGTTAGGGCATGTGCAGCGTTAGAAATTAAATCCAGCAGCAGCTGCTGGATTTTTCTATGGCTGCATATGCTCTTAGTGTCCCATATGTTTCATCTAACCTAATTCTGCTAGCCATTTTCCCCATGCTACTGTTTTAATAAATTAATAAATATAATACGAATGCTGGCACCTAAAATGATTCAAAAGATGGTGAATATAAAACAAACTGCTATGAATCAACCTATCATACCGTCTTCATCTCATTGTTACATCCCGGCGGGCGAGCCACCAGTCCCGCCGACTTCTGATCATCAGCCGCCTGAGCCGCATTGCCAACCAGGAAGAGAAATCCAACTAACCGGAAGATGATCGGTATTGATGCCATGCCGATGAAATTACGGTTTAAAAGTTATGCATGTATGAAAAATTAACAAGGAATCGACATATTGTTGCTCACTGAATCTCCACGAAAAAAAATGGTGAGGAATCGATTGACATTTTTCTGATGATGACGAGAACGACGCGGTTCTTTCTCTCTCTCTTAACGTCAATTTGTTTGTGAACAACTGAACATTGTGGTGGTGGGTGGTGGCGAAGAAGAAGCGGGATACTAAGTCATAAATAGTAAAACCTGAAGGACTGAACTTAAAATTCTATTTAGGCTTCATTCATAAAACAGATAAACTGAGGATTAGTTGGTAAATACCAAACTTTTGCTACTTCCGATTATCTCTGCTGTACATCAGTTACCCGCCCCATTATAATTTTTTATTATTTTTTGCTTTTTTATTTTGCAAAAATGCGAAATGGATACCAGACCCGCTTCCATTTCTAGGAAACCCGACCCATATTATCGAATCGGATCTGCGTCGATCGGAGAGTGATTAGGGTTTCACTCTCTGCAACAAATCTGAAGCTCAAAAGGCACATCAATGTCCGAGAGGATCGTTTCTTCGTCAATCCATTAATCCATCACACAACCGCAGCGAAATCGAGCAATCAAGTCGATGACGATCCACTCCGTCCTCATCCAAAAGCTTCTCAGCACGAACGCTCACCTAGGGCGTCGCTATGTCGCTCAACACCTCAAAGTCTACACGCACGGGACGCGGAACGGCGTGTCCATCTTCGACGCTGACAGAACTTTAATATGCCTCCGCAGCGCTTGCAACTTCATCGGATCGCTCGTTCGCCTAAAAGGACAGTTCCTGTTCGTGAATACGAATCCTCTGCACGACGAGATCGTTGAGGAGATGACGAGTAGGATTGGTGTGAAGATGAACAACGCGTTATGGAGGATGGGAGGGTTTCTGACTAACAGCAACAGTCCGAAGAAGTTTAAGTCGAGGCATAAGAAGCTGTGTTTTGCGCCGGCGCAGTTGCCGGATTGTTTGGTGATTATGGATACGGAGAGGAAGTCGTCGGTGATAAACGAGGCTGCGAAGTTGCAGATTCCGATTGTGGCACTGGTGGATTCTAGCATGCCGCCTGATTTGTTTAGGAAGATAAGTTATCCGGTGCCAGGGAACGATTCGGTTCAGTTCGTGTATATGTTTTGCAATTTGATTACCAAGACATTTCTTCTGGAGCAGAGAAAGATGGGGATTGTTAGACATGGTGCCACCACTATAATGTCTAGGGAAGCTGTGGAAACCAGAAATGAGTGAGCTTCGGTTTTTACATTTTGGCCGTGTTGAATTCTGCCCATTGGCTCTGTATTTCATAATAATGCGTTTTATTTCATTGTAATTTCGGTTTTCAGAGATGATCAACAGCCCATTGAGGGGAGCGATGGATTGATGGCAAATAAAGAGTTCCATGGTGAGCCTGTCTTGAGCTTGGACTCCGTAGCTGATGACCTTCCTGATGGTAATGGTGTGTATTAATGTAGATTTGTGTTTCGCGCCGCGCTTTTCTGTTGGTGCTTGTAGTTGTATTTTTTTAACATATAGATTCTTCGATGATCCTGTTCACAATTAAATGTCAAGAAACACGATTTCATGTCACATGATTAGCAGCATTTACCAGCATGTATTGTTCTTCTAATGTCAAAGTTGAACCCGAGATGATCTGTTAGTCCAACTGGATGTTGGACTTTATTTATTGATGTTTGTATGTTACTCGTTAAAGGCTTCATGTTGTGAGTATAGCTTGTCTCATGATATGAAAAGCAAATGATGCAACTGTTTGTTCCTTTGTCCATGATTACCCATTGAAGAAGTGGTCAATCTCATTAGGGGACAATCTCTCACAATAGATATATTCTACTCTACATGTTTTGCATCTACAAAGCTCTGATTTTATTCTACTCATGAAGGGACTTCAGGTGCTTCATTATGAGCCTACCCATTTCAACTTGAAGGCCGGAGAGCTGGAGGAATCAAATGACCTTTCCTTGAGCTGCAATGATCATGTCGAAGCGGATACATACTATTTAATTTTTCAACTTGAAGCCAATATGGCTTGAGCATTCAAGCAACATATAAGCCTCCATGATTGTTGATGCGGAGGAATGTCGTTTAAATTCTCTACCATGTGTAGTTGTGTACCATTGAAAGAAGCTTGCTAGCACACTCTGCAACAGTTTTCATTTAATGTCTTTTTGTGGATGAATCCACTTATGTGTTTAGATTTTGTAGCTGCAATAATGTGAAGTGGAATAGGGGCTGACCATAGACAAATCAATGGAACAACTGCACCCCTTGTGTTTTGGGGTCAGTTATTATAATGCATCTGCCTTGCTTTTTAAGATGAGTGTCTCCGCTTACCTTGTACATCTACAATTCTACAGAGTTTTAGAGATGAAATCTTTCAGAGTCTGATCAGAAGTCTGACATGAGCAAATATTATTATCTAATGAATATTTCCTGGCAGTGTTCCTGTAAAGTGAATACAAGAGTTTCATCTGGTGCCCTTTTACGCTACAGAAGGAAAAAGAAAGATGCTAGCTAATGTATTAGCATTCCAATTTGTGAGCAGTTTGTATAGAGTTGCATTAGCTGAATCATAATTTATTAGTTGGACGGTTTCTGCCTCATCCATTTCGTAGCTGACCACTTAACTCCCGATAGCACCTCACATCCTCCATGTAAACTGTTTGGATCTGACTGGCCATCTAATCCCTGTTGGATATAAAAATTATAATTAAGCATGCTACTAATTTTCTCAGCCTCTTGTTCTAAGTATAAAGTTTGCCATGCTTGAGATTACGGACCATGCTCCAGAAAAGCACTGCATCTCCTTTTGTCGGTTTTACAGACATGCCCTTAACCGTTTTCCCTCCACAGCTGCATTCACCAGTTCCAGCCTGAGAACATAACAAAGTTTCAAACAATGTGATTGGGTATGCTACAAGAAGCCAAAGACATGTCCTAGTAATGGAGATTATTAGGTCACAATAATATAGTTACTAAGTGATGTTGCCCAAATAAAGGCAGAGAGTTACTAGCTTCACGCCTGGCTAAGTTCCAGTCTCCAAATGTCGGCATACTATCGTACCTATCCGACATTGTACTTAGTAGTCATTACTACTGTGTTATACTATCAATTGGGTATGAGGTCAAAAGAAAAATGCAAAAACCAAACATCTCTCAAATTACCAATGGGAAGTAGGTCTCTCCTCCTTCAACATTGTCGCTTAAATACATCAGCATCGTGGCAACCCGCTGCCCTCCCCTCTTGATATTAAACTACAGTTTTATTCTAAAGAAAAATCATCATGCTGTTTAATATGGATGATAATTGATAATGGATGAGATGGTAGGGTAGAGTAGAGAACCTACACTGTCAGAGAAGTAGTCATTATGTGGTCTATAAAGCTCGCCCTTTTCATATCTGTCATTTTGCACTTGCATGTATTAATTATTAACCTTCACCAAAGCGACAAATCTTCCTGTAATTGTGTTCATGAGTAAATTAATATTTTGTCTTTACCTAAGAACCTGAATAAGCTCCCCATGCTCTACTGGGACTTGGGAGTAGACTGCTATGCGCTTTTCAATAGCCTGTTTTGAACAGGAAAGGAATCATTAATTTCTTTATTGGACAAAAATCTATTCGGTTTTCATAATGTCAAAACATAACCAATACACTTTTTTTCTCTCAACAAGTTTATAGGTGAAGACTGAGGACACTCGAGGAAGCGAACTAATAGGTACAAGATTGAATGACACAACAACAGGTGGGATGCGACCAGTTACGGGGGAACATAAGGGCTCTGCTTCTAGGATTATGTAATCGAAACTAGTAACTGTTTCATGTAC
Source organism: Rhodiola kirilowii (assembly GCA_033675215.1). Taxonomy (NCBI): domain Eukaryota; kingdom Viridiplantae; phylum Streptophyta; class Magnoliopsida; order Saxifragales; family Crassulaceae; genus Rhodiola; species Rhodiola kirilowii. The sequence continues at coordinate 6,950,322 of CM066194.1, forward strand.
TGAAGATTTACATAAATATACGAAGTGGCAGCATCAAATAGCGTTAAAATGGCAATAAGACTAACACTAACCCCATGAGGAGTTGAGTATCATACAGCAATTGCAACTGCTGCTTTTTGTGCAACACAGTTCCGTTCTGTAAAAGGAGAACATAGCAGATGAACCAACCTGTATGATCGGATACTTCCTCTCTTCATGACTGAGAAACATGCCAGTGCTTGTCCTGACACTGCTTTTTACTCCCTGGAAGAGAGGACGCAATCACACAACACGGTAAGTAATTCAGTAACTGTTAGTTAGAAACACTGGAATGTCATATTCATTATGATGTCGCAGGCAGTTCCTAGGGAAAAAAATTATGGTAGCCTGGAGAAGTCATGAAGAATCAAACAAGAGATGTAATATGCAAATAAATAGTGCCTACATCAGGACCATACAATAAGGTTAGTAATTCAATGATGTCCATAGCTATACATATCATGTTTAAAACAAATAGAGATATTAAACAAACAATCAACTTCATTACAATCAATTAGTAATCACTATTTGATGAATTTCAAAAGCATTATGATAAAGAATGTTTTTGTTTATGGGCACTTAGTTTCTAAATCTTGTCTTATCTCTAACAGGATGGATGTGATACTTTCCAATAAAAATTTCTTTAGTGCGAAATCCCTATTTCACTAGTCAGCAAATGGAAAGCTAGATGCTCAACGATGTGACTCCTATTATAGCCACTTATGCTTGCTGATAAAATTGAATATATTCCGCTGACTGATGAATGTGTGACTGATCATGCTCACTAATAAATTGTACACTAAATCCTGTTGACTTATTCAAAATGACGTTTATGTCTGTAGATTATATAAAAATTTAAGAACCACACAAATATTGATTTGGAACATCTTTCAAAGATAAAATAATCATGCCATTAGTTTCTAATTCGCAAAGCAATAAGCAAATTTTGCGGACACAATATACCTTCCCGGTCTTTGCATCCACAACTGTGGATATCTTAAGGCGAGGCTTGGCAAGAGCTCTGAGGTAGTCACACTCCTGTGGTCACACACCATTATCTAGTTTTAGTCAAACTAATGAGAAACAGGGAATGTAGTTCCAATTTCTTCATGTATATGTTATATTTACCAAATTTTCTTTTTCCGATTCTGAAAATTGAATGAATCACATGAAACTTACCTACAGGTGAATCGCGTACAATCATATCATCTAGTGATTATAATTATAACACATGCACAAAACACGTATTTGGATATAAAAATAAGCATATGGTAAGCTACCTCTGAGCTCAAAAAGTTGTGCAGTACGATTATTCTTGGAGACCAGCTTATTACTTCAGGTTTAACCTTATATTCAAAGATAAGATAATGATCAGTGAGTCTAATCATGATGAAAAAGGTTTTAATGAATTTTAAATGGCTGCAAAAGAAGCAAAAGAAAAACAACTGAATAGAGAATAGAATGAAAATTTCGACAATATATAGTCAAGTGCAGAGCATATTTAAGGATTTAAATGAATGTATTATGTGAAAGTTGGATCCAAACACCGTAGTACACAACAAAATCTGGACCTGATGCTTCAAAGATGTGAGAGAACCCAAATTTTGAAACATAATTGCCTAAATTTTGAATCTGAATATCGAAGTGAAGACAGAGAGTCCTGATGTAGTGCCTTAGAAATAATTAGATAAACATAGTTGAAAATTTCATGCATACTTACATATCCAAGGCGCAGAATTTGAGCGTCTTTATCGTTACCCCAGAATGAGAATCCTAGACCAAGTTGTGAAAAGGAAAAACAATGTAAATACTTTGCATGTCTTAACATGTAAGGGACCTCTGCCAGTTCATCAGTTGTAAAAGAATAGGTTGATTATGAAAAGGTTGAGTGAAAAATTATAGAATGAATTTAAAAGACGCCACAATAGCAAATGTGTCAGAAAAAACTATGAAAGTGAACTGCTGGGAATAACACTTATGAAAGCGAAGAACCAAATGAGGTGAGAAATTAGAATATTTTTCTTTCAAATACCCCATTTGAGTTTTGACTTTTACAAGTTACCTCAAATGAGTTTGAACTATCCAGAATACCCTGTGAAACCAGTACATGGGGTACTGGTTTGCCCGGTACCCCGTGTACCGATTTGTTTATGTCTTATGACACATGGCCCCAACCGATGTGTGGACAACGAGTGGGGTTTTAGTCCACGCTGGCAATCCACGTGGAAAAGCGATGCACGGGTGGGGTTGATGGCCACGTGTCGCTTTTTCTAAAGAAACCGGTACCCCATGTACCGGTTTCTTTAAGAACAATTCTGGATAGTTCAAATTCATTCTAGGTATTTTGCAAAAGACAAAACTCAAACAAGGCATTTTGAAGAAAAAAACTCAAGAAAATAGTGGTTACAACACGATAAGAAAGTGGGTTACTATGGCCCTATTTAAGTTGTCATGTTTTACTCTTTTGTCACACACTCACACTGTACTCTTATGATCTCTTCAATAAACAATGGAACTAATATATAATTAAAGAAAAGAACTGTGCTAACCTCTAGAAATCTGAAGACGGTCATGATTCAGATTATGCTGAAAGTTCATAGTGTCAGATGGAAAGCCATTCCCTATACAAAAAATGCTTCAGCAAGAGTCAAGTAACAAATTATATACATACAGTATAACAGATAATAAGCAACTACAGACTTATGGTTTTATGGGATGGTGAGAACCTTGAAAAACTCATTTATACTATTTTCTATAAGCAACCTAAATCTATAACAGAATTAGTTACATAAACCTTGAAGGCTCGAACTACTTAAGCTACAAAGTAAAAAGTCAACAATCATTTGATTACACTGACTGAAACTGGGAAACACATGAATTAGATAGGTATAAATTTGAGGACTCGGCAATTCATATATAGGTTTTACATATCACTGGCGGCACTACAAGCTGGAAGCCTCAAACTTATTGCCATGTATTATTTACTTAATAATTAAGAGAGAAAAAAACACTCATCTTTGTGAATGAGATTTGTTGTTCAAGACAAACGTACCATATGAATCTTCCAACCTTCTAATAAATGCTAACTGAAACAAAGCACCTGCAAGTTCAAGATTAGTAAAATGTCATGATCACTGGAGGGGCCATGGCTAAAACATGTATGGTAGTTTAGCTATAAAAGTCAACTAATTGTGTTCATGTGTGATATTGATTCATGCAGAAAAATATGATGATAATCAAAGATATTTATACTGGACAGATAAAAGAAGAAACGAAAAGCAGAAATCTGCATACAGCTAAGTAAGAAAGAATTGTAACAATTGAGCAGCTAGCCTATATATCACCTCCACAGGCTTATTTTTGTTCCTTGATATTTCCGCAATCACATAGCACTCTGATCTGCCAAATTTTTATGTTTACATCCATCATCAGTTGTGTATTTTTGGCATTTTTTATCTACTAATGCCGAACGTGATGCAACAGTGGTTACAACACCATCTTACCTCTAAACTGACAATACACAATGTTCAGAATTGATACATGATTCTGAAGAGAATGTGGCTGTTAAAATGAGCTGTATTAAATGTTGGAACTCTAAACTTTACTTAAACACTTACCTTTTTTAGAAGTAATTACTTTTACATTCAAAAGACTAGGTCATTTAACTTAAAAATTAAGTGCTTAATGTAAGTAGTTAAAAATGTAATTCTAAACAAAAATGTTGAAACTTAAGTTCAACAAAACAGACCCTATTTATATTAAAGACACTTATTTTTAATAAAGCAATGTCAAATCATCCCTGGGTTGGTCAATGCTCATCTATAATAAGTACGTACAACAAACCAAATTTCTCATTGAAGTTTTGCCAGATTCAATTTCTTAGCTAAGATTCATTTTACCGCACAGCAAAACCAAACAAAGAAGCTTGTTTGCTCGGTCCAGGAAAAAAAAACAGCCAAACAAGTCAAAACAAAATCACTGTCGCAAATCAAGCAAGCAAGCTCGCTTCAACAAATCGGAATTAAAGAAAGAAAAAAGAAGAGTGAAATGTGAGAAGGGGAATCGAAATGTAGAGGTACCTATGATCATTCCGACGGTAACAAATGTGAGGAGTCCAAAGACGATCTTCATCCCCGGAGCCATCAGACGACGCGAGAACGATCAAGTGCGAGTAGAAGGGCTGCTGGTTAATGTGATTTGTTGCAAAAGTCGAAAGCAAAAGATTTGCGTGGAATCCGCTTTGAACTAAAGCCTACGGCTTTCTTCAATTTTCTTTGTTTGGGAAATACCAATTTCTTCTTCTGGTCGGTCTTGTATTGACTAGTCATTTTCGAGGATTTAACTTTTTGTTTATATCAAAAAAAAAAAAAACTTTTTGAGTCTCGATAGGTTAACGTTTACCGATAACAGTATAAATTAGTTAGTCATAAATAAACAAAACTTAATTTAATTATCCTAGTATTTTCAAATAATCAAAATGCACTAAATTGAGATTATTTTTTATGTTGAATTATTTCAATAACCAGGGGCACTTTATAAATCTCTTTGATATGCATTGAATATGTTAAAAAAAATTGCTTAACAACAAAGTATGCCATTTATGCTTGAAGAAGAGTGGATGAATGATTCTTTCCCCGGATAGTAACATAATACTTGCTGCTATTTTTGATCCTTCGAGATTTTAAACATAGCAGAACAGATGAAAAGAATTAACATGCATATTTTAGGAGTTGATCACAGAGGCAAAACATGTAGATTTTCAACATTAACAAAATTAGATAGTTCTATCACGGTTCACAAAATTGGACTGGTTATGCTTTCACAACAGATGTGGAATTCCATTGCTGCTTCCTGCTTTTCCATGTAAAATGCATACAAATGACACCAGGCTCCGTATCAGCAAACGTTATGCATCTATTAGTAATGTGCTGGGGATCATTTTCCCCGAGTGTCAAAATGAACGCAAGTTAGACTATCCCAAAACCAAATAAAGGTCAAATGGGGATGACAATTTGGTACCCATGCCCGCGAAATGGGGAAAGTGAATTTATACTGTTTCATGATACACACCAAAGCAATACTATTCGTGTTGAAATGCAGAAAAATATGTTAACCTCGCCAAAGCGATAAGATAAACATAAAATATGAATAAAAGATTGTCTTAGAATGAAGACTAGCACTACAACAAAACAGGCACTTACCCTGACACTTCCAAAATTGTTAACTGTTTAGTCATCAGATCTCTCTGTTTCATCATTTTTCCTTTCTGCACTTACTGGTATCGGGCCATATAAACAAATGCGAAGCTTTCCTTGTAGTAACCGTAGATGGAAGTAAGTCTTATACAGGTCCCAAAACTCATCTCTGCAAACAATGTGACGAAAAGTTAAAGGCTGCGCTAAAATTTGACAAAAGGAAATACTAATAGTTGCAATTTTGGGATTTTGGGTTTAAGAATGTCTCCTACAAACAATTTGCTCATCATGAATAAAACAACAAGATCCTCGCTTTCTGGTTATACCCTTGTCTAGTCATTATAGTTTTTGTTTCATACATCATTCATAAGTCAAATAAACTCATTAGCATGCATTAATCAAAGTTGACATTTCTGCATGGATATTTCAGTCATCAGTTGATCGGGGATCATAGACATTGACTTCTGGAAGCTTCAGTGAATTCATAAAACGAATTAAACCTTATATAAAACATCACTCTCTCTGGCCTGGTATATTGGCCAGAAGTGCAGAATATGAAGTAAAAGGTAAAAAGAAAACCTGACTTGTGTAAGGGTAAACAAAGAGAAGCCTTTCACATCCATTTGCATGTCCAGAACTATAACTTCCAATCTTGAAAGCCCAAGTGCCTCCATTTCAATCAACTTTTTGATCCTGGCATAAGAAATGGTAACATAAAGACCAGTCAGTATGCAAAAACTTACTTAAGTAACATGACCGCATTATTAAGGAACACTGCTATCTGAGAAAATAATTACAATTATAGTCCACTAAACTCTTTATCTTTTTCACTCTTTAATCATTAAAAAAACTGTTATCTTTTTCACTCATATATTGAACCGCTCAAAGGGGGGAAATGAATGCTTACAATTGTGAATAAAAACCAACATAACAACAAGATAGTCATCCATGTTCTAGGTTCTAGCATTGTTTCAGTCACTTTACACAGGGTAATTCAATAAAATGCAGTACTAGCAGTACAAGAACAAACACACTGACTGACAAGATACTTCAATGTCTGATCTATAACACAGGCAACGTAGCCCTACATATTTTAAAATGAAACTGATCATAAATTCTACATGTCACCAACCTGCTCGGTGTACCACTAGCAATGTTAACACGACTCTTTAACAATGTCACCTGAGCCAAAAGAGAGAAATCAACTGAAAATTTTACAGGACATAGTAATGATTGAAAAATTATAAGAATTTCGAACAGAAAATTGCCATGTATTTTATACACTGTGCGCACTCACTGAGTCACTGGATGACACTTAGGCAGCAGAGCGATCTACTAACAGCGAACAATTTAACCAGCATAACTAGAAAAAGGAATGTCATGTTTCTTGGTGTGTGGTTACTGATGTACTCGAGCAATTGCTTGAAAACAAGGAGATGCTATAAATCAAAGAGACTGAAGCCAATCCAAGTATTCGTGGTATACAGGAACATTTCAATTACAACCTAATCAAAAGAACGCATTGCTCGCTGCATATAATATTATTCTACCAAAAACATCATGATAAAAAATAGTGATCTCTCTTATCCAACAAAGTCCTACATTTTTGGATTCATGTTCTATGGCCCCCAAGCATCTCATTGCACAAGTAAAAAGGGGTATGATCAGACTGGTTCCAATATCTAATCACCGCACCTCAAAGGCAAAATTTTCGTAGAGAATTAGAGCAACATTGGGGCAGACAGAGAGATAAGAAATAGCTATTTAAATTGCATGTGATATAGTTTATATATAAATGATACAGATAATAGTCATTATATACAAGTACTTAAACTTCATACAGTGTTATATCATGAATAAAACTGTAAATCGGGTTCACAGTGAACTTGAATAGGATATACCTGATTCTCAACTTTCATATGCTTGGAAAATAACTTAGCTGCATGACACTTTCTAGTTAAAGAATGTAACCCTCTGCAAAAATAACAAATTCTCACACACACACACACACACAAAAGAGATTCAAAAGTAATTAGAGCAAACATGAAACATCTCCCTATAAGTAATTAGAGCAAACCTCAACAAGTCTAGGGATCTTAGAGCAGCAGCGCTGAAAATAAGTACTGCTGGACTCCCTGGCTCAACCTTCCCTTCTTCAAGCTGAGCTTCGCAAAGTTCTTCCTCCCAGGATGAACCAAAAGCAATCTTCATATGTTCCCCAAGGTTACTCGCATCCTGATCAAGTCCTAGAGGCAGCTTCACTATGCAATTTTCTACATCAAACAGCTCCCCATCCATAAAAAAAAACCATATCCAAATACAAAAAAATATTCTACTTCAAAACAGTTAGCCTAATTGCTCTAACAGCTACAGATACCCTAAAGCATCATATATCAGCACAATCAAATCAACTACAAAAAAAAATTAAAAAGTACCAGTGATAGATTCCAACTCGAGGGAGGAAAGCTTGACGCCATTGGCCGACTGAAACTGATCAACGAAGTATTCCAGCTGCTGCGGCGGCGAAGCTAATCGAACAACCTCGTTCTTTTTCTTACTTTTGATGGCGATGACTTTATTCTGGCCTTCTGTATCAACCTTCTTCTGCTTCGGTTTACGCTTCTGCTTGTCCCTCTTAGGACCAAGCGACTTGCGTTTGAAGGGTTTGGCGTTCCTCTCTCCTTTCCCGCTCGCCATTGATGTTGCTCTCTCTTCTTCGGTTTGTTCATCCTGCGTTTGGTTTTCTTTAGGTTTTGATATTGGGCTCTTATTGGGCTTACACAATTGAGCCAGCTTTGTTCTTATTCCTATTGTTTGGGCTTACACAATATTTGTAATTAAATATTTAGTTTTAGGGTTTGGATCAAATACAAACCATAATTATAAATAAAAACTACAAATTCACAAAAAAATTTACACGTGTCAAAATGAACCAATCAAAATTCAGCCAAACTTTCTTCACGTCGGGGTTCTTTTTGTAAATAATAAAAACACACGTGGACTTATTTATAAATATATAAAAGTTAGGAGGGGTATAATCGTCCTAAAATTCGCTACAGTAAAATTCGAATTTCGCTACAGTACGTTTTTAAGTCTGATCATCATGGTTAAGTCTGATCATTTAGAATAAATTTTGACTTTTAATGTAGCATTTTTTACTGTTGCTACAGTAATGATCAGATTTAAAAAAACAATAATCAGACTTAAATCAGTAATGACCAGACTAAAAAAACAATGATCAGACTTAAAACAACAATGATCAGACTTAAAACAACAATGATGAGACTTAAACCAGTAATGATCAGACTTAAAAAACAATGATCAGACTTAAACCATTAATGACCAGACTTAAAAAATAATGATCAGACTTAAAAAAACAATGACCAGACTTCAAAAAAATAATGATGAGCCTTAAACCAGTATTGATCAGACTTAAAAAATAATGATTAGACTTAAACCATTAATGACTAGACTTAAAAAAACAATGATCAGCTTAAAAAACAATGAACATACTAAAAATAATAATGACCAGACTTAAACCATTAATGGTCAGACTTAAAAAAACAATGATCATTGCTGCTTTTTTTAAGTCTGATCATTAAGTTTTTTAAGGCTTATAATTAAGTCTTTTAAGTCTGATCATTAAGTCTTTTAAGTCTGATCATTAAGTCTTTTAAGTTTGATTATTGTCTATTTTTAAGTCTGATCATTAAGTCTTTTAAGTCTGATCATTGCTTCTTTTTAAGTTTGATCATTACCATTTTTAAGTCTGATCATTAAGTATGTTTAGTCTGATCATTGGCTATTTTTAACTCTGATCATTAAGTCTTTTAAGTCTGACCATTGTTTTTTTAAGTTTGAACATTTCCATTTTTAAGTCTGGCCATTGAGTATTTTTAGTCTGATCATTGGCTATTTTTAAGTCTGATCGTTAAGTCTTTTGAGTCTGATCATTGCTTCTTTTTAAGTCTGAACATTACCATTTTTAAGTCGATCATTAAGTATTTTTAATCTGATCATTGGCTATTTTTAAGTCTGATCATTAAGTCTTTTAAGTCTGATCATTGCTTCTTTTTAAGTCTGAACATTACCATTTTTAAGTCTGATCATTAAGTATTTTTAGTCTGATCATTGGCTATTTTTAAGTCTGATCATTAAGTTTTTAAGTCTGATCATTGCTTCTTTTTAAGTATGATCATTACCATTTTAAGTCTGATTATTAAGTATTTTTAGTCTGATCATTGCCTATTTTTAAGTCTGATCATCTAGTTTTTAAGTCTGATCATTGCTTCTTTTTAAGTCTGATCATTACCATTTTTAGTCTGGTCATTAAGTATTTTTAGTCTGATCATTGGCTATTTTTAAGTCTGATCATTAAGTCTTTTAAGTCTAATCATTGCTTCTTTTTAAGTCTGAACATTACCATTTTTAAGTCTGATCATTAAGTATTTTTAGTGTGATCATTGGCTATTTTTAAGTCTGATCATTAAGTTTTTAAGTCTGATCATTGCTTCTTTTTAAGTATGATCATTACCATTTTAAGTCTGATCGTTAAGTATTTTTAGTCTGATCATTACCTATTTTTAAGTCTGATCATTAAGTTTTTAAGTCTGATCATTGCTTCTTTTTAAGTCTGATCATTACCATTTTAAGTTTGGTCATTAAGTATTTTTAGTCTGATCATTACCTTTTTTAAGTCTGATCATTAAGTATTTTTAGTCTGATCATTGGCTATTTTTAAGTCTGATCATTAAGTTTTTTAGTCTGATCATTAACGACTTTGGGACTAAATTGAAAATAACATTATTAGGTTTTATACCCATCTGTGTGAAATGACTATTATACCTCTCTGTGTTTTCTTCGGGATTTCGACTAAAATGGGACACGTGTCGGCTTAATAAACGGTTTGTAGTTTTTATTTATAAACAGGTTTGTACCCTAACCGCACCGTTAGTTTTATTTGTAATTAAAATTTTAAAAATTGTTTTTATTATTTATATGAGTGCGGTTCAGGTACAAACCGATTTGCATATAAAAACTACAAACCTAATTTTAAGCTGACACGTGTCCCATTTAGTCAAAATCCCAAACAAACACACGGAGGGGTATTATATTCATTCCACACGGAGGGGTATAAAACTAATAATGTTATTTTCAATTTAGTCCTCGAGTTGTTAATGATCAGACTTAAACTTAGAAATGATCAGACTTAAAAAAAACAGCAATGATCAGACTAAAAAATTAATGATCAGACTTAAACAGTTAATGATCAGACTTAAAAAAATAATGATCAGACTTAAAACAGTAATGATCAGACTTAAAACGGTTGTGATCATCTTAAAATTGGTAATAATTAAAAAAACAGTAATGATCAGACTTAAAAAAACAATGATCAGACTTAAACAGTTAATGATCAGACTTAAAAAACAATGATCAGACTTAAAATTGGTAATGATCAGCTTTAAAATGGATAATAATAATAATAAAACAGTTAATGATCAGACTTAAACAGTTAATGATCAGACTTAAAACTGTAATGATCAGACTTAAAATTGGTAATGATCAGCTTTAAAATTGATAATGATCAAACTTAAACAGTCAATGATCAGACTTAAACAGTTAATGATCAGACTTAAAAACAATGATCAGACTTAAACATTTATTTTATTTTTAATCTGATCATTAAGTCTTTAAGTCTGATCATTCTCTATTTTATGTCTGATTATTCATTTAATTTTAAGTCTGATCATTATCATCTTTAAGTCTGATCATTATCAATTCTAAGTCTGATCATTATCAATTTTAAGTCTGATCATTTGTCTATTTAAGTCTGATTATCTTCAATATTAAGTCTGATCATTGTCTATTTTTTAGTCTGATCACTGTCTATTTAAGTCTGATCATTATCAATTTTTAGTCTGATCATTACCAATTTTAAGTCTGATCATTATCAATATTCAATTCTAAGTCTGATCATTATCAATTTTTAGTCTGATCATTGTCTATTGTAAGTCTGATCATTATCAATATTAAGTCTGGTCATTATCAATTTTTAGTCTGATCATTATCAATTTTAAGTCAGATCATTATCAATTTTAAGTCTGATCAGTATCAATTCTAAGTCTGGTCATTATCAATTTAAGTCTGATCATTGTCTATTTAAGTCTGATCATTGTCAATATTAAGTCTGATCACTGTCTATTTTTAAGTCTGATCACTGTCTTTTTAAGTCTGATCATTTTCAATTTTTAGTATGATCATTACCAATTTTAAGTCTGATCATTACCATCTTTAAGTCTGATCATTATCAATTTTAAGTCTGATCATTATCAATTTTAAGTCTGATCATTGTCTATTTAAGTCTGATCATTATCAATATTAAGTCTGATCATTGTCTATTTTTAAGTCTGATAATTACTGTAGTAAATTTTAGGACGATTATACCCCTTCTTTCTTTTATGTATTTTTAAATAAGTCCGCGTGTATTTTTTTATTTACAAAAAGAACCCCGAACGAGATGAATGCTGATTTGTCGATATTTACACGTGACAATATTTTTATGGATTTATAGTTTTTATTTATAACTGTGGTTTGTATTTGATCCGTTTCCTATTTATATATATAATGATTTTGTTTTGTTGTTACAATAAAATCACCTTATAAAATCTAATCCCACCTAAAGTAGTCGATATTCAATGTTTATTTCTCAGTGTATTTTGTCACCAAATCATGTTCGGGTGCACAAAATATCTGCTGATAGGTGGATTATTTGATATTTGTCACCAAATCCATTGTATGGTCATATGTTGTGTCGAACTCTTTGTATAGTGGCCATCTTCTAATGTATAAGCTTCTAGAACAAGTTGACTTTTAATTGGGCAAGATTAAGGATCTTAGGACACTATGTTATATGCGATTATTCCATCCTAATTCAACTCCATTATTGTTCCCAATTACATTATCATCATTAAGGGATTAGATGTGGATGATCGTGCAACTTTTTATTAAGATATTAATGTCTAATTAAAAGCTTAAATCAAAAATAAGGATATGATCTCGAAAACTAAAAAAGTATAAGTACAACCCTAGAAGATGAGAAATGTATGCGCAACTCAACAAGAAATCCAAGTAGAGTTTTCTAAATTAACTTATTTTAATCGTTGGATCAAAATAATGAGCCAAGTATGGGTATAAATAGTGATAATTTGTAAGTATTTATGCACTTGAGTTATAACGAGTGAGAGAAGTGTATGGTGTGAGTGAGTCCTCTTGTAAAAGTTTATCCATCAAACAATAAAAGTGGTGATTTATATGTTGCGCAACTCAACATCTTTTATCCGAATTTCAATAAATTGGTCACTTAATCGTCGAAGTGGGAATGGTGCATTATGGGGGGTTGAACTCATGACCAATTGATTACAAAGTCAATGGTTGAACCAATCCAACTACAACCCCACATGCAACCCAACCTATGTTTAGCACTCTTATATTATGAAATATAATTTATTTTTTGAAGTTGTACAATAAAAGATCAACATAAAACGACCCCGTTTGCAGCTGTCACAAGTATTTGTAATTCATAATTTGATTCGAGTGTCATTGTTCATATCAATGTTACAAAAATCTGATCGATCCGATCAATACAGGTTAGCCTAAGAACATGTTATCAATAACACGATTCTCTATCTTAAGGCAAGTTGAATGAATTGATTTTTGATGAGTCGAATTCTCGACTCGTTCACATGCCCATTTACGAAGAGTTTTGGTCCATTCCCGATGCTATTTCGATGCCATTTGACCCCTCTCCTTGTATTTCAGGCTTGGAATGACCATACTTTGAGCTCAGGACCTTAGCACGAAGAAACGAGGAAAATTCAAAGATTTGAGCAAAAGTTGGCAGAAATTCACTCCAGTCGATCGACTGGGATGCTCCCCTGCTCCAGTCGATCGACTCGATCAACAAACAGGAAGCGCTGCAATTTGACCCTTCTCAGTCGATCGACTGAGATCCTTCTTTGCGCCAGTCGATCGACTGGCGAAACAAACAGGAGAGCCTGCAAATCAAGCAACGCCAGTCGATCGACTGGGCCAACACACAACGCCAGTCGATCGACTGGGCTACAGTACCGGAAACCCTAAGTTAGTCTATAAATAGAAGCTTTTTGGGGATTTTCGGGAGGATTTTTTTTGGCACGGATTTGGAGGAGATCAAGCACGAATTTCGAGAAGATTGAGTGAAGGAGAAGAAGACCAACATCATTCTATTGAATTCCTACTTTGGTTTTAGATTCCTAAACTCATCTTCTTCATGTTTACATACTCTTCCATGGATGCTTTTGTTTGTAACCTCACTATGAGTGAGTAGTGATCTTGATTGGGGATCTATGAATCCCCTAAACATATTTGTGACATTATAAACATTATGGATGCTATTGATGAATGATTTGCACATGATTTTTCTTCATTTGAACTTAATGATTAGAGTTGCTCATAAGGTGTTTGTGAAAATGCCTCAATGAGAAACTTTGCTTGATTTTGTGTTTCAAGTAACTTGCGTTGAAGAACATGATTTCAAATGATCTAAATGAAGAAACATTAGGATTTTGTGTTAGTTGGATGACTCTTTTAACCTAATGAGAATGGCTTGAACTTAACAAGAGTGTGATTGTCTAGTCAATAAAGCGTGAGTGTGAGACTAGATAATTAGGCTCTATAATGTCAATAAAGCGTGAGTGTGAGGCATTATGCGAGATGTAACCTCTTGGTACTAAGTTGAAGCGTGAGTTGAACTTGGTATTAATGTTACATGGCTAAATTCTAAACTTGTGAATGTGATTTCATCAGTGGCGTCCTAGTTTAACGTCACAATAATGGTTTAGGTGGAGGATTAGATCCCTAGTCATCTTTGAATTGATTGTTTCCCCTTTTTATTAATTACACCATTCTTGGATAGTTAAAACTTGGCTATCAACCTCTTAGAGGAAATTCCCCCCCCCATCCATTAGACATCCTAAGTAAATCATTAGCACTAATAGTTTAATCACCTATCCTTTGGGTTCAACCTTGGGTTCACCCGAGTCATTACAAATTGTTTTGATTAACGTGATTTAGCATAAGTGTTTGAATCTTATTCGAATATTTACACTATATTTGCACTCGATCAAATGGCGCCGTTGTCGGGGATAGGTTAATCAACTAAGTGCTATTTGGTTATTTAGTTTGTTTTCTTTTCTTTGCTTGATAATCATTGCTTGTGTTTTGCTTGATTGTGTTAATCTCTCTTGCCTTTCGTTGCTAAGAATCTCCTTTGATCTTGTAGGGATTTGAATGAACACGAGATTCAACGGGAAAAAGCACGTAGCCATTGGTTCAAGTTCTCAACCTTCTCACCCAACCGCTAAGAGAGGAAGGGGTAGACCTCGCAAGAATCCTCTACCGCCTACCCTTCCTACTGCTCCTATTCTTCCACCGGCTTTCCAAGGGCCAAGACCTCGTCCACCCCCACTTCTAAATCCGCTCCCTTATTTGCCACCGGGATTTAGAATGGATGAAGAACAAGAGAACCGCGTGGGTCCTCAAAGGGACGACCGAAATATTAGAAATGAAGATGAGGTAGATGACCCTCCCGCTAGACAAAACGATATTGATTATCCTCTCGCCCATCAAAGAAACAATAGAGGTTGGAGATATGAAGATGAGGATCAAGAGAGACCCGTTGGGGATTACATGACGCCCACCCTTGAAGGGAATGGCTCGGCTATCATGCCCCCGGATGAAGATGCTTTCGACTTTGATGTGAAGTCTTCCTTGGTCCACATGGTGACCCATGACCAATATCAAGGGGTAGGAAACCCTTCCACACACTTGGCCAATTTCCAAGAGTATTGCCGAACATACAAGCCAAGAAATGTGCCCGTGGAATACGTCTACTTGAAGCTTTTTCCTTCTTCATTGTATGGGGACGCTAAGGAGTGGTTGCAAAACCAAGAGCCGGGAACTTTTAGAACATGGGATCATCTAGCAAATTCCTTCTTGAACAAGTTCTTTCCACCGTCAAGGACCAAGAAATTCATTGATTACATATTGACGTTCTCCCAAAGAGATAATGAATTATTCCATCAAGCCTATGATCGCTTCAAGCATTATTTGAAGGAATGCCCTCATCACAACTTTCGTAAAGCCGATCTTATGAGATACTTCTACTTGGGGATGAACAAGGAAGCTAAAAATCAATTGGATACGGCAAGCGGAGGTGCAATTATGGATTTACCGGCTAGCCAAGGGTTTAAAATTGTGGATAAGATAGCTACGAATTCCGATCGTTACCAAGGGGTAGACCACAAGAAAATGGGTAAACCACGCGATGACTCCTCAAATTGTGCACTAAAGGATCAAATGGCGGACTTAACAAAAAAGGTGGAGAACATGATTAGTATGGTGAATTGTGTTGAAGCGACAAAAGCCAAGGCCGAGAAAGAGAAAATACCGACACAACAAGCTTGCTTCTTGTGTGCTAGCACGAGACACACTACCAAGAATTGCCCGGAAGGAAGATATGAAGATGATGATGATGGATATGAAGAAGCGCACTACGTCAATCAACAAAGGAACTATGCTTCAAATCCTAATTCTACAACAAGGAATTATGAGCCTCCTCAAAGGAGAGCGTCCAATGAGTCCAATTTTGTTCCTAAGCCTCAAGGGCAAGGCAATTATCAAGGGACGTATCAAAGACAAGGATATAGCTCGAACCAAAATCAAGGGCAAGCCTCTTATTCTACTCAAGGTCAAGGGTCCAACCAAAATTCTCAATACTCCAACCAAGGGAATTACCAAAGGCCTTATCAAGCCAAACCTCAAATGAACGATCAAGGACCCTCCAATTCACAAAGACAAGCTCCTTCCAACAACCAAGATAATGCCATGATGTCTATGATGGCTCAAATGCTAGAGAACCAAAAAGAGACAAACAAGAGAATGGAGCAATTGGAAACTCATAACAAGATGCTCGAGAATCAAGTGGCTCAACAAGCCGTGGCATTGAAGCAAATGGGGAAACTTCCTTCTCAACCGGACGTGAACTCCATTGAACATGTGGATGCCATCACATTGAAGAGCGGGAAAGTTCTACCCACCCCTCAAGGGAAATCTAGTCCCGATGGCAAGGAAAAAGAAGGAGGAATGGCCAAGGAAAATTTAGAAGATGAACCTCAAGCTCCCGCGGAGGAGGAGAAAAAGGAAGAAGAGCCGGTTTTAATGAGGAAGTACGTGCCAATGGTTCCTTTCCCTCAAAGGTTAAACAAAAGCAAGCTTGATGCTCACTTTCAAAGGTTCGTGGAGATGTTGAAGAAGTTGTACGTCACACTTCCCTTCCATGAGGTAATTACTCAAAACCCTACCTATGCTAAATTTTTGAAGGATATTGTGTCAAACCGTAGGGTGATTGAGGAATCTAGCATGATAGCTTTGAATGCGGAGTGTAGTGCAATTGTGCAAAGTCGTATGCCTAAAAAAATGCAAGATAATGGTTCATTTTCTATTCCTATCTCTTTATGAAAGATTGAAATTGATAGGGCATTGTGTGATTTGGGAGCTAGCATATCTTTAATTCCCTATTCCTTGTTTGAGCAAATTGATGTAGGAGAACTCCACCCTACTACCATATCATTAAAACTAGCCGATAGAAGTTCTAGAACCCCTAGGGGAGTTCTTAGGGATGTGCCTATTAAAGTCGGTGAATTCTTTATTCCCGTAGACTTTTATGTGCTAGAAATGGATGTGGAGCAAGAAATGCCCGTTATTCTTGGTAGACCTTTTCTTAACACCGTTGAAGCGGTCATTAGATGTGGTGAAGGGTCTATTGAATTGAAGATAGGGGATGAAAAGTTGAAATTTTTTCTTAAAAATGCCATGAAAACTCCCATATCGTCTTTTGAATGTAATTTGCTTGATATATCGTGTGAAAGTCTTGAGCTGACATCTTTTGAAAGTGAAGTCATGGACTTAGATGATTCTAGTATGCATTTTTCCTCACTTTTGGATATGGAAGATGAGGAAATGTATGACTTGTCTTGGGCCGAAGAAGAAAAATCGTTAAATGCTTGTCAAGGTGATGGAAACCAAGTGCCAAAAGGTAAGGAATTCGAAGGAGAGTTAAAACCTCTACCTTCGAATCTAAGGTATGAGTTTCTTGGACCTAATTCCACGCACCCGGTCATTGTTGGTGCAACCTTGAATGAAAATGAAACGTCCAAACTTTTGCATGTCTTGAAAAACAATAAAAAAGCTTTGGGATACTCAATTGATGACCTAAAGGGAATTAGCCCTTCGTTATGCATAGGATAAATGTGGATGAAAATGCAAAACCTTCTAGAGATTTTCTAAGGAGATTGAACCCTAATCTTAGCGAAGTGGTTTTTAAAGAAATTACTAAGCTAAGAGACGCGGGAATCATTTATTCGGTCCCGGATTCGGAATGGGTAAGCCACATCCATGTCGTCCCCAAAAAGGGAGGACTTACGGTTGTGCAAAATGATAAGGGAGAGTTGGTCCCTACTAGAACCGTAAATGGATGGAGGATGTGCATTGATTATAGGAAATTGAATAACCAACATATTCAAGGACACGTATGAATTCGTCAAATCTTGTAATGAGTGTCAAAGGACGGGAAATATTGCTAGAAGGGATGAAATGCCTCAAAAGGGAATTTTAGAGGTGGAGATTTTTGATGTATGGGGAGTGGACTTCATGGGACCCCTACCGTCTTCTCAAGGGAATTCTTTCATTCTTGTAGCGGTGGACTACGTGTCCAAATGGGTTGAGGTGATCGCCTCCCCTTCTTGTGACGCGAAAGTGGTGATCAAGATGTTCAAGAAAATTATCTTCCCAAGATTTGGAATGCCAAGGGCGGTGATTAGCGACAATGGCTCCCATTTCAAAGAAAGAGGATTTGAGTCTATGCTTAAGAAATATGGGATTTTCCATAGGTGTTCCACCCCATATCATCCCCAAGCAAATGGTCAAGTTGAGGTATCAAACCGAGAGATAAAAAATATCTTGACAAAGACAGTTGGTAAGTCAAGGAAGGATTGGGCATTAAAGCTTGACGATGCGCTTTGGGCATATAGAACCGCCTTCAAGACACCGATTGGTATGTCACCTTACCGGTTAGTATATGGCAAGGCATGCCATCTTCCAGTGGAGCTTGAGTACAAAGCCATGTGGGCCATTCAAGAATTGAATTTCGACAGAAAAGCTTCGGGAGAGAAAAGACTCCTTCAACTGAATGAGCTAGAAGAAATTAGGCTAGACTCCTACGAGAGTTCAAAAATCTATAAGGAGAGAACTCGGAAGTGGCACGACAAACTTCTTGTCAAGAAGGAGTTCTCGGAAGGAGATAATGTTTTGGTGTTCAACTCAAGGTATAAATTGTTTCCCGGGAAGTTCAAGTCTAAGTGGTCCGGGCCGTACAAAATTCATAGAGTTTTCAAAGATGGGCACTTAGAGCTAATTGGGAATCAAGGGAGTTTGTTCAAGGCAAATGGGCAAAGAGTCAAAATTTATCATGCCAACCACGGAGACCAAAATATGTTGGAAGCTCCCTCTTGAATCCTATATGCTATCGCCGCTAGAGAAGGGATCCCGCTCGGGACTTCTCTTAGTGTGCTTCTCCTTATACCAAAGCCTCGGCTCGGTCTTGCCAAGACATTAAACTAGGCCCTAACGGGAGGTAGCCCGGTTTGTGAGTTGTCCATCTACGCAAAATCGTTCTATATATATGTTTGGCATGTGCTCTTTGAACTATGCATGTGAACTTGATGTTTGTTTGATCAAAATGCATGATTTGGTGTGCTTGGTGTGAATTTAGTGCTTACATGAATTATCTTGGTGATGGTGATGTCTAAGTGTGGAGTCTACGATTCTAGCTTGCGTTTGGTTAAAAAGCATGTTTATGCTAATTACTTCTTGGTGAAGTCTTAAATTTGTACGATTTTTGTGCTGCCTATGCTTGATTTGGGGTAAAAATTCTGAGTGTGGAGTTGGGAATCGTTGAAAGAAAGAAAAAAATTTTTGAAGCAGAATTCCAGCCCCAGTCGATCGACTGGCGTTGAGCTATAGCCCAGTCGATCGACTGGCTTCATTTCTCAGAGCGACCTGTTTTTTGAGCCTTCCCAGTCGATCGACTGGAGGCAAAAAGATCCCAGTCGATCGACTGGGATTTGCCTATCCAACTCCAACTCACCTCCTTCTTCTTCATTCCGCGCCCAACCAAAACCCTAAATCGAAAATCCGATCGACCTCCGACCACCACCAATCCACGCCAACAGCTCACCATCAACTCACCTAGCCTCCGCCTTGCTTCCGCCAGTCGACCGCCGCCCATCCAACCGGCAGAATTTGCTCAGCCGCCCGAAATCGATTTTCCGATCGGAAATCCCATCCTCTCCGATCTCCGCCGTCAGCCGTCCGTTCATCCCAATCCGACCACCAATCAACTCCTCATCACCTCGCCTACAAACCCCACCCATCAATTTGATCCAAAAACCCCTCCAGCAAAAACCCTAATTTCGCCCTAAACCCATCCGATTTCAGTCGATCGACTGAGAATCAGGCCTCAGCCCAGTCGATCGACTGAGGTGCAATTTCAGTGCATTGTGAGTTTCTGCCCAATTTGATTTGTGATTCCAATTCCGTTTGCACTATGGGTCGTCTTGGTTCATCATCGAGTGCAAAAGCGAAGGGGAAAGGGATTGCTCTCGAGCCCTCGATCGAGGAGCAAATTGACAACTATATACCGGAGGACGAGGATGATAGGCCTCTTGTTTCGCGCAAGAGGAAGTTATTGAGGAGTTCGCTTGCTGACATTGACTCGGGGTCAGATGCCGAGATTGAGGCCGTGCCGGTTTCCCCAGCGCCACCAAAGAAGAAAAACCCTCACCTCTAGTCGTTCCCGAGGCACAGGCGGACGTCGAGCTCCCACCAGCAGATGAGGAGGTTCCCGCGGCAGATCCCCCGGTCCATGTTCCCCCTCCAGTCGTTGATGACTCAGCGGAGTGGAGGCAGACAGTTACATCAGAGATTGCACGGTTATCGACCGGGATGACTGCTATGAGGAGTGATTTGGCCCGCATAGAGGACCTCGTCCGCACTGAGTCAGAGTGGGTCCGCACTGCACTAGAGTCCCTGATGAGAGGCCAGACTGCGCTTGCTGCTACAGTTCCTGCAGCTTCCCGCGCTCCCTCTCCTTTGCCTCATGCACCATCCGCAGACGCTCTAGAGGAGGATGAGGGAGATTCTGATGGAGATGCCGAGGTGGGAGATTCTGATGGAGGCACCACTTCAGGAGGCAACGAGAGAGTGTCTTCACGTTCTCGTACTTTCTGATCATGCTTGTATTGACATTTTGATGTTTCCTTATTTGGATCATGTATTTGGATGTTAAGTCGCCTTTTTGGCGCAATTTTGGATGATGCATGCTTTTTGAGTGATATGCCCTTTTACTTTCTTTTGGTTGTAAGCTTGATTTCATATGATATTGAAGGTGTTTTACCAATTGTGCTGTTCCCTCTACAGGATATGCACCCATATTTTGCTCATGTTCAAAATTCACCTTCTTTATACGCATTTGCAACCAAAAGGGTATTTATCACTCCCATGAGTTTTGTCACCGGTGCTTCAAACGAGGGGAGTTCCTATGCGCCTTTTACTTTATTTAATCATTCTTTGCGCTTAGGGACTAAGCTTGAGTCAAGTGTGGAGTGGTTTGTGCGCATAGTTCACATGATTGCATGCTTTGCATATCACTTTTGATGGACACTTGCATCTTTTGCACTTTATCCCTACATGAGAGAGTGTTAACCACATAGGCTTGTGACTATCAATTCCGACTCCTATAAATCACACCTAGCCTATTTGCTACATTTATCAGAATTTGAACTTAGAACCGACCTAGTCCATTGAATGTGTATTTGAAAACCAATATCATTGCTATCTCTCGTCTATCTAATTCTCTAAGTATTTTCGTTGAAATACCTTGGATCAAGCTATAGCAAGCACTTTTAAAACTCTTCGTGAAAAACCTAAATCTCTTGATTATTCCTTGGTGACTTGAGTCCTCTATCACGGTGCCTTGCTTATGTATGTCTCCCGCACATTCCATACGTTTTCTGAACATATTGTCAAGTTTTAAGTGTGGAGTACAAAAAAAAACTTGAATTTTCTGCTTCGCCTCTGCGGTACTTATGCAGTTTGGTGGGATGGTGGCTCACGCCGTCCAATCTCTAGTCCGAGTAGCCGGGAAAATAGTCGAGCAACCCTCGCCTTGACTCGCGTCAAAAGGACGATGATGAGTGAGAGCAGTTTTTGAAAAAGAAAAAAAAGAGAGAGAAAAAAGAAAATAAGAAACACTTAAAACTTGACTCTATGTTCTTCCATCATTATTCACTTGTGCGGGTGCATCATTTGTTTTGTGTGCTAGTTGGAGTGACTTTTGGACGATCCATGTGCTTGCACGGGAGTATTTCATTTGATTTATGACTTGTTTGTTAAGAACTCTCGTGTCGAACTCCTCTTCCCTTTATGGATTACGGCTTGAGCGCCTAAAACTTGGGAACGAGTTCCATGTCGCAAGCCCGTGGACTAGCCCTAGCTAGCATAGGCAAGCGACTGACACTCTTTGTGCAAACTAAAAGCTCAACTTCTATTGTATTGCCTTGAAAATGAATGGACATTTGGATGAGACGATTGATAGCTCTAGTATTGATGACCTTGAATGCACAACCTTAATGGTACTCAAAGTGGTTCGAAAGTCCTTTTGATGGTATTGTGATGATAGTCCTAGCGTGGGGTGAGGAGTTTGTTTTGAGAAATCATGGCCTTGGTTAAACACTCTTAAATTCATTTCTCATGGGATAAGTGCACTTGGGATTTGTGAGTATTCCCTTTTCTGAAAACTCTCACGAGACTATAACTCGTCCACTAGGGTAGCCTAGGGGTTTAAAGGCTTAATGCATATGCTAAATGCATTCGTCACACCTACGAAAAGGAGTTAGATTGTATATATGTGTTAGAGTAGTTAGAAATAAAGTTTTCCTATTGTTTATCTCTGGCTTGTTCTTATTGTTTGCTCGGGACGATCAAACTCTAAGTGTGGAGTGTTTGATGAGTCGAATTCTCGACTCGTTCACATGCCCATTTACGAAGAGTTTTGGTCCATTCCCGATGCTATTTCGATGCCATTTGACCCCTCTCCTTGTATTTCAGGCTTGGAATGACCATACTTTGAGCTCAGGACCTTAGCACGAAGAAACGAGGAAAATTCGAAGATATGAGCAAAAGTTGGCTGAAATTCACTCCAGTCGATCGACTGGGATGCTCCCCTGCTCCAGTCGATCGACTCGATCAACAAACAGGAAGCGCTGCAATTTGACCCTTCTCAGTCGATCGACTGAGATCCTTCTTTGCGCCAGTCGATTGACTGGCGAAACAAACAGGAGAGCCTGCAAATCAAGCAACGCCAGTCGATCGACTGGGCCAACACACAACGCCAGTCGATCGACTGGGCTACAGTATCGGAAACCCTAAGTTAGTCTATAAATAGAAGCTTTTTGGGGATTTTCGGGAGGATTTTTTTTGGCACGGATTTGGAGGAGATCAAGCACGAATTTCGAGAAGATTGAGTGAAGGAGAAGAAGACCAACATCATTCTATTGAATTCCTACTTTGGTTTTAGATTCCTAAACTCATCTTCTTCATGTTTACATACTCTTCCATGGATGCTTTTGTTTGTAACCTCACTATGAGTGAGTAGTGATCTTGATTGGGGATCTATGAATCCCCTAAACATATTTGTGACATTATAAATATTATGGATGCTATTGATGAATGATTTGCACATGATTTTTCTTCATTTGAACTTAATGATTAGAGTTGCCCATAAGGTGTTTGTGAAAATGCCTCAATGAGAAACTTTGCTTGATTTTGTGTTTCAAGTAACTTGCGTTGAAGAACATGATTTCAAATGATCTAAATGAAGAAACATTAGGATTTTGTGTTAGTTGGATGACACTTTTAACCTAATGAGAATGGCTTGAACTTAACAAGAGTGTGATTGTCTAGTCAATAAAGCGTGAGTGTGAGACTAGATAATTAGGCTCTATAATGTCAATAAAGCGTGAGTGTGAGGCATTATGCGAGATGTAACCTCTTGGTACTAAGTTGAAGCGTGAGTTGAACTTGGTATTAATGTTACATGGCTAAATTCTAAACTTGTGCATGTGATTTCATCAATGGTGTCCTAGTTTACCGTCACAATGATTGTTTAGGTGGATGATTAGATCCCTAGTCATTTTTGAATTGATTGATTCCCCCTTTCGTTAATTAAACCATTCTTGAATAGTCAAAACTTGGCTATCAACCTCTTTAGAGGAAAATTTCCCCCCCAATCCATTAGACATTCTAGTTTAAACATTAGCACCAATAGTTTAATCACCTATCCTTTGGGTTCGACCTTGGGTTCACCCGAGTCATTACAAATTGTTTTGATTAACGTGATTTAGCATAAGTGTTTGAATCTTATTCGAATATTTACACTATATTTGCACTCGATCATGGCACGACAAACTTCTTGTCAAGAAGGAGTTCTCGGAAGGAGATAATGTTTTGGTGTTCAACTCAAGGTATAAATTGTTTCCCGGGAAGTTCAAGTCTAAGTGGTCCGGGCCGTACAAAATTCATAGAGTTTTCAAAGATGGGCACTTAGAGCTAATTGGGAATCAAGGGAGTTTGTTCAAGGCAAATGGGCAAAGAGTCAAAATTTATCATGCCAACCACGGAGACCAAAATATGTTGGAAGCTCCCTCTTGAATCCTATATGCTATCGCCGCTAGAGAAGGGATCCCGCTCGGGACTTCTCTTAGTGTGCTTCTCCTTATACCAAAGATTCGGCTCGGTCTTGCCAAGACGTTAAACTAGGCCCTAACGGGAGGTAGCCCGGTTTGTGAGTTGTCCATCTACGCAAAATCGTTCTATATATATGTTTGGCATGTGCTCTTTGAACTATGCATGTGAACTTGATGTTTGTTTGATCAAAATGCATGATTTGGTGTGCTTGGTGTGAATTTAGTGCTTACATGAATTATCTTGGTGATGGTGATGTCTAAGTGTGGAGTCTACGATTCTAGCTTGCGTTTGGTTAAAAAGCATGTTTATGCTAATTACTTCTTGGTGAAGTCTTAAATTTGTACGATTTTTGTGCTGCCTATGCTTGATTTGGGGTAAAAATTCTGAGTGTGGAGTTGGGAATCGTTGAAAGAAAGAAAAAAATTTTTGAAGCAGAATTCCAGCCCCAGTCGATCGACTGGCGTTGAGCTATAGCCCAGTCGATCGACTGGCTTCATTTCTCAGAGCGACCTGTTTTTTGAGCCTTCCCAGTCGATCGACTGGAGGCAAAAAGATCCCAGTCGATCGACTGGGATTTGCCTATCCAACTCCAACTCACCTCCTTCTTCTTCATTCCGCGCCCAACCAAAACCCTAAATCGAAAATCCGATCGACCTCCGACCACCACCAATCCACGCCAACAGCTCACCATCAACTCACCTAGCCTCCGCCTTGCTTCCGCCAGTCGACCGCCGCCCATCCAACCGGCAGAATTTGCTCAGCCGCCCGAAATCGATTTTCCGATCGGAAATCCCATCCTCTCCGATCTCCGCCGTCAGCCGTCCGTTCATCCCAATCCGACCACCAATCAACTCCTCATCACCTCGCCTACAAACCCCACCCATCAATTTGATCCAAAAACCCCTCCAGCAAAAACCCTAATTTCGCCCTAAACCCATCCGATTTCAGTCGATCGACTGAGAATCAGGCCTCAGCCCAGTCGATCGACTGAGGTGCAATTTCAGTGCATTGTGAGTTTCTGCCCAATTTGATTTGTGATTCCAATTCCGTTTGCACTATGGGTCGTCTTGGTTCATCATCGAGTGCAAAAGCGAAGGGGAAAGGGATTGCTCTCGAGCCCTCGATCAAGGAGCAAATTGACAACTATATACCGGAGGACGAGGATGATAGGCCTCTTGTTTCGCGCAAGAGGAAGTTATTGAGGAGTTCACTTGCTAACATTGACTCGGGGTCAGATGCCGAGATTGAGGCCGTGCCGGTTTCCCCAGCGCCACCAAAGAAGAAAAACCCTCACCTCTAGTCGTTCCCGAGGCACAGGCGGACGTCGAGCTCCCACCAGCAGATGAGGAGGTTCCCGCGGCAGATCCCCCGGTCCATGTTCCCCCTCCAGTCGTTGATGACTCAGCGGAGTGGAGGCAGACAGTTACATCAGAGATTGCACGGTTATCGACCGGGATGACTGCTATGAGGAGTGATTTGGCCCGCATAGAGGACCTCGTCCGCACTGAGTCAGAGTGGGTCCGCACTGCACTAGAGTCCCTGATGAGAGGCCAGACTGCGCTTGCTGCTACAGTTCCTGCAGCTTCCCGCGCTCCCTCTCCTTTGCCTCATGCACCATCCGCAGACGCTCTAGAGGAGGATGAGGGAGATTCTGATGGAGATGCCGAGGTGGGAGATTCTGATGGAGGCACCACTTCAGGAGGCAACGAGAGAGTGTCTTCACGTTCTCGTACTTTCTGATCATGCTTGTATTGACATTTTGATGTTTCCTTATTTGGATCATGTATTTGGATGTTAAGTCGCCTTTTTGGCGCAATTTTGGATGATGCATGCTTTTTGAGTGATATGCCCTTTTACTTTCTTTTGGTTGTAAGCTTGATTTCATATGATATTGAAGGTGTTTTACCAATTGTGCTGTTCCCTCTACAGGATATGCACCCATATTTTGCTCATGTTCAAAATTCACCTTCTTTATACGCATTTGCAACCAAAAGGGTATTTATCACTCCCATGAGTTTTGTCACCGGTGCTTCAAACGAGGGGAGTTCCTATGCGCCTTTTACTTTATTTAATCATTCTTTGCGCTTAGGGACTAAGCTTGAGTCAAGTGTGGAGTGGTTTGTGCGCATAGTTCACATGATTGCATGCTTTGCATATCACTTTTGATGGACACTTGCATCTTTTGCACTTTATCCCTACATGAGAGAGTGTTAACCACATAGGCTTGTGACTATCAATTCCGACTCCTATAAATCACACCTAGCCTATTTGCTACATTTATCGGAATTTGAACTTAGAACCGACCTAGTCCATTGAATGTGTATTTGAAAACCAATATCATTGCTATCTCTCGTCTATCTAATTCTCTAAGTATTTTCGTTGAAATACCTAGGATCAAGCTATAGCAAGCACTTTTAAAACTCTTCGTGAAAAACCTAAATCTCTTGATTATTCCTTGGTGACTTGAATCCTCTATCACGGTGCCTTGCTTATGTATGTCTCCCGCACATTCCATACGTTTTCTGAACATATTGTCAAGTTTTAAGTGTGGAGTACAAAAAAAAAACTTGAATTTTCTGCTTCGCCTCTGCGGTACTTATGCAGTTTGGTGGGATGGTGGCTCACGCCGTCCAATCTCTAGTCCGAGTAGCCGGGAAAATAGTCGAGCAACCCTCGCCTTGACTCGCGTCAAAAGGACGATGATGAGTGAGAGCAGTTTTTGAAAAAGAAAAAAAAAGAGAGAGAAAAAAGAAAATAAGAAACACTTAAAACTTGACTCTATGTTCTTCCATCATTATTCACTTGTGCGGGTGCATCATTTGTTTTGTGTGCTAGTTGGAGTGACTTTTGGACGATCCATGTGCTTGCACGGGAGTATTTCATTTGATTTATGACTTGTTTGTTAAGAACTCTCGTGTCGAACTCCTCTTCCCTTTATGGATTACGGCTTGAGCGCCTAAAACTTGGGAACGAGTTCCATGTCGCAAGCCCGTGGACTAGCCCTAGCTAGCATAGGCAAGCGACTGACACTCTTTGTGCAAACTAAAAGCTCAACTTCTATTGTATTGCCTTGAAAATGAATGGACATTTGGATGAGACGATTGATAGCTCTAGTATTGATGACCTTGAATGCACAACCTTAATGGTACTCAAAGTGGTTCGAATGTCCTTTCGATGGTATTGTGATGATAGTCCTAGCGTGGGGTGAGGAGTTTGTTTTGAGAAATCATGGCCTTGGTTAAACACTCTTAAATTCATTTCTCATGGGATAAGTGCACTTGGGATTTGTGAGTATTCCCTTTTCTGAAAACTCTCACGAGACTATAACTCGTCCACTAGGGTAGCCTAGGGGTTTAAAGGCTTAATGCATATGCTAAATGCATTCGTCACACCTACGAAAAGGAGTTAGATTGTATATATGTGTTAGAGTAGTTAGAAATAAAGTTTTCCTATTGTTTATCTCTGGCTTGTTCTTATTGTTTGCTCGGGACGATCAAACTCTAAGTGTGGAGTGTTTGATGAGTCGAATTCTCGACTCGTTCACATGCCCATTTACGAAGAGTTTTGGTCCATTCCCGATGCTATTTCGATGCCATTTGACCCCTCTCCTT
This sequence comes from Rhodiola kirilowii, assembly GCA_033675215.1. Lineage (NCBI taxonomy): Eukaryota > Viridiplantae > Streptophyta > Magnoliopsida > Saxifragales > Crassulaceae > Rhodiola > Rhodiola kirilowii. Next base: position 6,978,046 of record CM066194.1, read on the forward strand.
GTATTTCAGGCTTGGAATGACCATACTTTGAGCTCAGGACCTTAGCACGAAGAAACGAGGAAAATTCGAAGATATGAGCAAAAGTTGGCTGAAATTCACTCCAGTCGATCGACTGGGATGCTCCCCTGCTCCAGTCGATCGACTCGATCAACAAACAGGAAGCGCTGCAATTTGACCCTTCTCAGTCGATCGACTGAGATCCTTCTTTGCGCCAGTCGATCGACTGGCGAAACAAACAGGAGAGCCTGCAAATCAAGCAACGCCAGTCGATCGACTGGGCCAACACACAACGCCAGTCGATCGACTGGGCTACAGTACCGGAAACCCTAAGTTAGTCTATAAATAGAAGCTTTTTGGGGATTTTCGGGAGGATTTTTTTTGGCACGGATTTGGAGGAGATCAAGCACGAATTTCGAGAAGATTGAGTGAAGGAGAAGAAGACCAACATCATTCTATTGAATTCCTACTTTGGTTTTAGATTCCTAAACTCATCTTCTTCATGTTTACATACTCTTCCATGGATGCTTTTGTTTGTAACCTCACTATGAGTGAGTAGTGATCTTGATTGGGGATCTATGAATCCCCTAAACATATTTGTGACATTATAAACATTATGGATGCTATTGATGAATGATTTGCACATGATTTTTCTTCATTTGAACTTAATGATTAGAGTTGCTCATAAGGTGTTTGTGAAAATGCCTCAATGAGAAACTTTGCTTGATTTTGTGTTTCAAGTAACTTGCGTTGAAGAACATGATTTCAAATGATCTAAATGAAGAAACATTAGGATTTTGTGTTAGTTGGATGACTCTTTTAACCTAATGAGAATGGCTTGAACTTAACAAGAGTGTGATTGTCTAGTCAATAAAGCGTGAGTGTGAGACTAGATAATTAGGCTCTATAATGTCAATAAAGCGTGAGTGTGAGGCATTATGCGAGATGTAACCTCTTGGTACTAAGTTGAAGCGTGAGTTGAACTTGGTATTAATGTTACATGGCTAAATTCTAAACTTGTGAATGTGATTTCATCAATGGCGTCCTAGTTTAACGTCACAATAATGGTTTAGGTGGAGGATTAGATCCCTAGTCATCTTTGAATTGATTGTTTCCCCTTTTTATTAATTACACCATTCTTGGATAGTTAAAACTTGGCTATCAACCTCTTAGAGGAAATTCCCCCCCCCCCCCCATCCATTAGACATCCTAAGTAAATCATTAGCACTAATAGTTTAATCACCTATCCTTTGGGTTCGACCTTGGGTTCACCCGAGTCATTACAAATTGTTTTGATTAACGTGATTTAGCATAAGTGTTTGAATCTTATTCGAATATTTACACTATATTTGCACTCGATCAATTTTTAGTCAAATCCCAAGAACATGTTAACTTCACTTGACTTGATTCATATTTATTTTCTTTAGTAAGTTTTGTGATGAAAACACAATAGTTGAACTCCATCTATACCATTCATCAATACAAATAAATACTTTATGTAGGACAAAATAAATGTTTGATTTAACAATCAAAGTGACTAACAAATGTTAACAATAAAAATGAGTAATTTAAAAAAGGGAAAATGACAAAGAGAGGGTATGAACTATAACTTATTGACAAATCACGATCCGAACTAGGAAAATTGACAATTAAGGCAATTTCAAAATATTTTGATCCTCATATATACACTTAATTGATGGAATATCACTTTGTCAATTCATTAGGTTAACTAAACGAATGAATTGAAAAAACCTATTGCCCTTAATTGTGAAATTGACGATTAAAATATTTTAAAATTGTTCTTAATTGTCAATTTTCATAGTTCAGACCGTAATTTGTAAATAAGTGATAGTTCATACCCACTCTTTATCATTTTCCCTTTAAAAAATTATAAGATTACGAAACAAGGTTTTAAATTCTAATTGAGTGTGAACATGCATTTAATAACTTAATATCAATAGAGTAGATGCATCGGTTTTTGACTTTTGAGTGCATTAGATCTATTTTTATCCCCGATTAATTCAATTTTTTTTGTTACCCCTCCCAAATAATGCATAGATCGGATCAGTTGACCAACAATATTGTGAATGAATTGGTTGCGTATTTGCCTTGTATTGACAAGGTTTAGAGTTGTTCGAATCACGAGGTTACACTTTTCTTCTTGGGGACATTTGTAGGTGTTATTTTCTCACGAAGACGTCTACGAAATGTATTTATTGATATATCTGATGTAAACCTACCATGATCCAACTACCAATTCAAAAAATGATATATTACAATAGTTTGAATTTATTTTTTTTAAAAATTTTGAGTTTTCATTCATACAACTCAAGTAGTACACGAATACATCTTTCACATACTACGTGAATATTTTTATTGGGTGTATATGAATTACTATATTCTTTTGAGGACATGGCACTCATGCTACAAACCCTAAATCTCAGAGGAGTCGAACCATTAACCTCTGTACAAACGTTTAAAATTCAATCCACCCACCAAAACTCCGTTCACATTTATGCGTACATTTATATAGAAATATATTTCGTACCACCTTAGGCCTTAGCAATAACGTGTTTGGTATCCGTGAGAGGTTTTTCGTTTTTTTTTTTGGGGTAATTAATAATTGACGGCATCTATTGCAACCCAGATTAACCCATGTCTTGATCTAGATCCATAGATTGCGAGGGACATCAAAATCAATTTTAGTACCTCAATCTATTATTCAAAGCCTTCCATAAATAAATATATAGGGAAAATCCATGTGACTCGTGACCCTAAATGTAAGGAATAAACAATACTGCAATCAAAAATTGCACACTACTATTTGTGTCTGTTGAGTGTTGACCCACCACAATCTGCACAGCCGTCTTATAATTGGAATCTTTTATAGGGTTCAAACTTCATACGTGAACATATATAAGATGTGCACTAACAACAGTTCAAAAGAGATGACAAGGTTTTCTTTAGCCCCTCATGACACTTTGTTGATGCCATGTTGACGATTTGTAGTTCTAGGCAAATGGCCACTTAATTTGAACCGTCATCAATTGCAAATTAGACAGGTTTGTGAATGAGTGAAAGTTTCCCAAACTCACCATTTTTTTTTGAATTTTCCAAAATTTGTTATTCGAAATGGTATAATTTAATATTTGGTTTTCATACTGTTAATAAGGTGGTGGTTGAGTTGGTAGAACACTTGCCGTGTAATAGCAAGGTCAAAGGTTCGAACCCTACCGTGACATTTTCCTTTCCACAATTTTGTGGAGGGGAGGTTTTTCGTCCCGCCTATGCGTTGACGTGTTGTTCCTCATTTTCGAAAGGGACGTGTTGTGTGCAGGTGATGCTTGCTTCGAGAGTCTTCATGGATGCGTGGAGGTGCGGTCCGTACTCTAAGTGATTCATATGTACCCGAGTTAAAAAAGTACTCATGTAATATGTTCCAGCTAATAGTTTTCATACAAAAAGAGTTAAACAAAATGTAAGCATTAAATTGGTATTTGTGATGCAATCAGAACAGGTGGCATGATGATTAAGAAATACGTCATGAATCTGCGATTGGACTTACAGATGCTGATTTAGTCAATCTCTTCCTCGGAGGACGTGCCCATGTTGGTTGATTTCAAGTTAGAGGTATGGGCAAACTCCGAATAGTATCAGCCTTTGCGTGGTCGTACTTTAGAAGTCTATAAGTATATTTGTTCCAAATAAGTACTCATGCAATATGGATGTATGCAGTGTACAAAGTATAAACTGTAAACCCATTATAATAAAAAAGGAAAGTTTTTATTGCCATGTTCGGTTGGAAAAAAAATTTCTGAATTATTATTTTTTCATTCCAAAACAACTTTAGCTGTGAGATAGAATATTTATAATTCGTTTTATTCGATAAACTGAAATTCTATTAGAGGAAAAATAAATCTTAGCAAACTGCCACATACGATTACGGGGCATACCAGGGTTCAAAAAACCTCATCATGACACCTTCATGACGTCATCAAAACCATCATCCTCAAATCACAATTGATCCCAAAATGACAACTAGTCATTAAAAACAAATAAAATCCAAAAGGGGCCCCATGAACTCCAATTCCAACCAAAAGAAACCCCATTAAACAATTCGCAGACCACAACATAAATTTTGGTATTGACCTTCCTCAAATCTGTTCCTATAAATGTACCTCAACACCAAATCAAAAAGCCTACACAAAATCACCAGCAAATAAAGTCTGCTTATGAGATATATTTCAATTTCACAACCCACTTTTCAGATTTTCAATCTCAAATTCAACAAGCAACTCATCACTACAACAATTGCCAAATCTTCCTGCTACTGCAGATCAATCATGTCTGAGTCTCAATTCACCACGCCCAGATTGGTGGCCAAGAAGATCCTCGCTAGGGCCCAGAATGAAGGTGTTGGAGCTCTTGTCAGAAGAAGCATTGGAAGGTATTCATTTTTTTTATTAATGTTTTCGATTTTTTTTTCAATTCTTGATAATTTAGGGTTTTTCTGATGAAACTTATCGATTTTTTTTCTTCAGGCCAGAATTGAAGAACTTTGATCCCTTTCTGCTGTTGGATGAGTTTTCAGGTAATGAGTTGACTTTTTTAGTTTCAGTGATGTGATTCACATTTGTTTCTGAGTTTTGATTTATTGAATTCTTGCAGTTACTCCTCCGGCTGGATTCCCGGATCACCCGCACAGAGGTTGGTAATTGTTATCTCAATCTTGACAATCTGAATATTGCTTACTGATCAAATACTCAAATATGATCTGGTACTTTTCCTTTCATAGGTTTCGAAACAGTCACATACATGTTACAGGGAGCTTTTACCCATCAAGATTTCGCCGGGCACAAAGGCACCATTAGAGCCGGTGATGTTCAGGTATTAATTACATAGAAATTCCTGGAAAATATTTTTCTACTTTTTATTGACCAACAATCTAAATGCCCGTGCACTAGTTTTCTGATGATTCCTTTTTCTGTTCGTTATAGTGGATGACCGCGGGAAGGGGCATAGTCCACTCTGAAATGCCAGCAGGAGAAGGAACTCAAAAGGGTCTGCAGCTTTGGATCAATCTCTCATCCGAAGACAAAATGTATATTTCCATTATTTAACGCAAGTGTTAAAATTAGGATTGGTACTTTTTTTTTGTGTATTTGAATTGTGAAATTTACTTCAACAACTGTGTGCAGGGTTGAGCCGAACTACCAAGAATTACTATGCAGTGAAATCCCAGAAGCGGAAGAAAATGGTGCAAAAGTGAGAGTCATAGCCGGAGAGTCGATGGGAGTTCAGTCACCAGTCTACACAAGAACACCAACAATGTACCTAGACTTCATGCTACAACCAGGCTCAAAAATCCATCAATCTATTCCAGAGGAATGGAACGCGCTTTTATACATAATAGAAGGGGAAGGGGTGATAGGGACACGATCTTCGTCTCCCATCTCAGCCCACCATGCTGTGGTTTTGACTCAGGGAGATGGACTAAGTGTGTGGAACAAATCGTCACAGAACTTAAGGTTTGTGCTGGTTGGAGGGCAGCCTTTGAATGAACCTGTGGTTCAGTATGGTCCATTTGTGATGAACACTCAGGCTCAGATTGAGCAGACTATTGAAGACTACAATTTGGCCAAGAATGGGTTTGAGATGGCCAAGCATTGGAGATCCCGTTAGACGGAATTAGGTTCAAACAATACCGCCGAGTCCACAAATAAAGCTCGAGTTCCAGCAAGGACTTCAGGTCCAGCAGTTCCAACAGTTATCTTTCCCTTTACTGAATATGTTACATTTGTGTTATTCAAAGAAAAAAAGAAATTCAAGAATCACAAAATGTTGTTTCCTTTGAATGCAATAAAAAGAAATTATTTGATAGAAACTCTCTCATCAAGGTTTTTACATGTTCTTGCTTCTCATATCTTCGATCTGTCAGTGGTACTTGTTCCGCTGTCGTAGTATATTCACCACATACTTTCATGACCTGCAGACGACATGTTACGTTAGATCGAGCTAATCTTTAGGAACTGGTTGTACCTTTAATTAGAAAAGCTGTGAATCTTTTAGCAGTTTAATGTCTGATATTCTGTGGTCAATAAAAGTATCCTAGCAAAAAGGGAAGACCCTAAACTAATAATTCAAACCAACCTCACATATCTTCTCACTCTCATGCTTTTTTGTTTCCTAACGATGATTATCTGTTTCAGGTTATTTTATTATGCTGCACATGGATGGTTTATGGTTATGTTGATGTTTATTTGCTACCCCATATTAAATGACCTTTCAGAAGAGAAGCAATATGAAAAGTGATCTCTCTATCAAAATAATATGAAATGTGATCTGATTTTATAGAATTCTATTATCTATTCACCTGTCTAATTGTTAAATGAAATTGTAAAATACTTGAATTTATGTTTAGCAGAATCATTATCATGCAAAAGCAACAGGTCCAGGAATAGAATAGCCACACAAAAAAAAGGATTCCTCTTTTATACTTTACTCGCTGTAACAGTTGTATTGTGCCGAAATTACCTTTCAAATGAAGGTTACCAGTCATATATAATAAATCAAATTACAAAATACAGTCTTATGATAAGGCCTTGATTCACTCACTGTAGCTTTCCACTAAATATCACGAGAATTACCCAGAGCAACAAGAGTATCCCGTTGTTTGCTTTGATTTATCAGTACCATCGGCGTCGAGAGTTACTCTCTTGCCAGATAGCTCAGTTTTGTAAGAATCCGAGTTCAAAACCTTTCTTCGAACATTGTTGTAGATTTCTCTTATAACTAGTTCAAAAGCTTCCTGTACATTAGTAGAGTCCAGGGCAGAAGTCTCAATGAAGAACAATCCTTCCGATTCGGCAAGACTCTTTCCTTCCTCAGCGCTGATATCCCTGATATGTGCAAGATCACATTTGTTCCCCACCAGAATCTTCGCAACAGTTGAATCTGAATGAGCTGTATATGACAGTTGTGTTACCATGTCACGATAAACTCAACGAATCAAGTATAATTTCAACTAAACTACATATGTATAAAAGTAACACTATAATGTATGCTGAGGGGTGGGCACAAAACTCTATTCATCTGACATTTAGATAAGCAATTTACTTCAACTGTCCTTTATACAATATCAGAAATTTTCCGCCCAACTTTCACATGAAGTTAACCATACCATTATGAAAAGGACGCTTAACTTCAAAATGAATGGGTCATGCGGACTGCTAGCTCATAATAGCTGCAATATTCCACAAGCCATTAGAAGACGACTCAAAAACATAAATCAATTGCACCACTTGAGCTACCCAAAAACACCAAATAGCAAATTATTAAGGTTAAATCCCATCCTATAACATTAATTTAATATCATATAGCTTAAAATGCTTCTATCTATTTGAATTTTTTTTAAATAGAAAGTGTGAGTAGCAATTAGTAATTAGGCAACAAAATTTTGAGATCCACCGACAATATTCCACAATCCAAGTCCACAAACACAATCAAACCGATCAATCAAAAAGCTCCAACTGATTGAATCGAAATCTTACTTTTGAGCTCGTCGAGCCAGCGACGGACGCTATCAAAAGTGGTCCTTCTGGTAATGTCATAGACAACCAAAGCCCCAACGGCGCCTCGATAATAGGCAGAGGTGACAGCTCGAAACCTCTCCTGTCCAGCCGTATCCCAAATCTGCGCCTTGACTTCCTTGCCGTCGATCTCCATGCTCTGCGTCTGAAACTCGACTCCGATGGTGGCCTTGGAATGCGGACTGAACTCGTTCCGCGCGTATCGAGAGAGCAAGTTGGATTTGCCGACTGCGGAATCTCCGATGACGACGACCTTGAAAAGGTACTCCTCGCCGCTGGATTCGTCGTCGGAGGAAGACATTTATGAGGGACGTGGCGAGGACAAAGGGGATGAGAAGAGAGAGAGAGAGAGAGAAAGCAAGGCTGGCAGAATGGAGCAGAGCAGAAAACAGAATAGAAACTATTTACTAGTACGAATTAATTATATATACAGAGTATTTCAATGAAATTTTTAAATAAAAGAAACAAAAAGGAAAGACAGTGTTTGCTTATCCATGGGTATTTCGTTATTGAATCTGATGGAGCGTTAGAATAAGATTATTTTTCTTTCGAAAACTCAATATTCATTTTCTAAGATGCATCATCAAGTTATTGTGGTTTCGACACGTGTGTATATTTAAATTTGTATTTAGTGCAAAATTAAAGCCAACAACTTTGATTTTACTTTTTGAACATGTGTCATATGCAGATTCAGTATTGCATCATGAACTAATGATAAGATTTGAATTTTTAAGTTCTCGAATTTTTATGAATTCTATACTGCACCATTAAATCAGTACATAAATATTTTATGAATAATTGCTCACCTGATTCTGATTTACAGCTTGGATTTTTATTCAAGAGGAGATGCTTGTAAGATGTAAAGGCACACTAAAAAGAAGTCTATGATGAGTATCACAATTCACAATCTCATTCCATCCGCTTAAGAAAAAAAAATGGAAAAGTCGTAGCTGATAAACAAAAACCATCAAAAAAAACTATTGGGAAATGTACTACTACTAGAAATGTAACTGAAATTTAATCATAAAATACTCAAATTTCTGACGGTGAGAAGGCCTTAACTGAAAATAATTTACCAGAGGACCTGTTTTTGGCCATAAATCTTGATTTCCAAGAAAAAAAACACAATATATTTATATGGTGTTTGTGGAATAAGGTGAGCGGCAGGCGAGTAGAGGATCAGAGACTCAGGAATAGGCGGAAGAGATCAACTATGGATCATGAGATTTGGATTACACAAGATGTGACGATACCATAAAAGGAATAGGCGGAGGAGATCAACCGTTTTGGATTGGAGATGTGACACTCATTTTTACCAATCTGAAGGCTGGTAATAAGATCATTTAGAATATTTCCCTATTAAATATGTACACATGATAAATATTCCTTCAAACCATTACACATAAGATCCACACACTACAGCAGGTTCACATTGCAAACTTACAGATATGCTGTTTGATGCCGATATCTGCATTTGCTAGGAATTCGGTGTCCAGTCATAGTTTTGATAGGCAATTCTAACAGATTCTCCATCATTCAACAAATGGGTCAATAGACCTGCTTTTGTTGAGTCCAGAAAACCTAATATCCATTTTAGAATTTCCTTGTCTGGTCCAAAATCAGCACCGAACCTTCAAGGACACAAATTAGAAGAAAAAAATTAGAGAAAAATATACTTGTGTAAAAAATGTATTATAGCAAATAACTGGCAATAATTAATCTCCTACCAGTTGATAATCCGTGATAGATAAACTGTTCTTTTTGCCAAGTCAATCTGTATTCCATCGTACTGGAAGAATTCCCTTGCAGCCGCTCTTATCTCTGACTGAACAGTTTGAGCTGAGAAGAATCTGACAGTAGGGCTAGACTTTGTTCCATTACACAGTCCAAAGTGTACCAAAGGATTTAGTTTAGGCAGTGCAAGCTGGAAATTTCACGAGTTAAAGTCAGGTGCGTTGCATGCTAAAAACTATTAAATAAAATTCGGGATGTTGCGCCTAAAAGACTTTGTTCATCCATATTAAACAGCAGGACATACATGTTTGGAAATGAAACATCGTTTAACAGATTAACTTCAAGCATAAACAGAAATGTGTCCGACTGACCTGCAAGCGTCGGTCTCCGTTGCTGAAGTGTCTAATCAAAGAGTAAGGTGGCTTTCTATTGTTTCTTAGGATCCCATTTTCAATTTCTGACAGGGAAAAGGAATGGCCTCCCACAATGTACAGGAAATCAGAAAAGAACAATCTTCTGTCAATTAACCCGCCCGGATGTCCAATTCTTATTACAGCATGTATGACCATTGCATTATAGAGGTTTAAGAAAAATACAAGCTTCTCATCAACAGAAAGTGATTGTGTGTCCACACGATGCAGATCTTGAACCATGTTCACGTATCTGGGAGGTCAAAAGTAAAGTGTAGCATAAATTTATTGTGTATAATTGTATAAACTTAATACAGCTATCAGCGTATTCAATGGTTGTAAATGGTAAGAAAATGGAAACAACATTAAAACTATTGTATAGTCATCAATTCATTTTTAAACAACAAGGTGAATGATGTATTGTTATTTCCTAGATAACGGAATTGAAGTTTGTTTTCTCAAGACTGGTAAAATGGTATGCTAGCGGCTGCTATCAACATTGTTCATACACAATTTCAACATACGAGTTACAATTTCCAAGTACATGATAATTTAGAATTTACTGATTCTTTTTTCTGTTAAACTTCTCATATGTGATGTCTCGTATCTACTATGTGTTGAGTATTTAATGCGAGAGGTGAAGTAAAGGACTTCTCTTATGTATGGGCTAGTAGTTCATTATGAGTGTCGAACTATAAACTGTACAAAGCATTTACCATAATTCTTGCCCTCATGTTTGAATCTGACAATTATCTGTTCCTAAGTATCATTTAATGAAAGGAAGTGTTCAAGGAACGTTGATATGGATAATGACTTTACTGCAACATACCTTCGAAATTCCTCACTGTTGCTGATGCTTAGGTAGTCCACATGGCGCCTGTCTTCAGATGCGTAAGATTCTAGTACAGCAGACATCATTTTCGCGAGCCTTTGGCTAACCATTGCAGCTGGCTTCGGCTCGCTGTCATTTGAGCCACGAAAATTGTAGCATCTAGGAATGAAAGGTTCATGTTCTAGAAATCTGTAGAAGTGGTTGCCATCTTCAAATTCGTTTCCCCTGCAAAATTACCATCAAGTTGTCAAAAGGTTAACAGATGATTGTTAATGTGACTGATTGATGACAATCAGAATAATATTAGCATACCCAAAGACGTGATGGATGAAATGCTTCTTTGCTAGCATCTTTCCAATTTCAACTGCCTGTATACAAAATATACCCAACAACTGATCAGTAACTCTAGCGTTAGAGTTGCAAAATAACGGTTCTGCTTTGAAAGGATAGAACGCATTGTCAAGGTTGGCAAGCAGGCATTCTGTTCAAGGATCAATCATATGGTGGTCAAATTGAACAATTCATAACAGTTCAACAAGAAAAATATATGACAAGTAGAAACGAGTCCCGTTTAATTTACCAGAATGGCTTGATTACTGACATCTGAAGACTAATACGTATCAAAGGAACATACAAGTACGATATTCTTAGATTGGATTTTGGAAATCAAAAGGTTTAATATATTAGCTTAGACAGATTGCACATTGGGGTTACCATAGATTGGGTAGGCAAGTCTATTGCATATTATAAATTTATACCTCTGCTTATGCACGCAGTAAATGAGACTTCAGTAATACTAGGGGAAAACAATACCGTTCCTAGAAGATCAGCCCAATCCGCATTTAATAAATACTATAACTTAATTCTTGGTTCTATGACCCGCACTATACTAAAATGAGGCTCGCACTCCCATTTTAATTAATCTATTGCAAATTTTGACTATCAATAATCTCCAACTGTGATTCAAGATTTCACAAAAGCATTGTACTAAATGAAGAAATTGGGTGCTTTGCATGACATAGGTGATGGGACCCAAGTTGAACCCGTCACATATGTTTTATTTTAGCCGAGGACAGACGTCTCGACAACTATATGTGTATGATAAGCATAAAACATTATATAACAATGCAAGAGGAAGCAGACACTAAGCAAGGATACCATATGTCACTTCTATGTATAACCCATTCAGATTTCAATAATATTAGTACCTGAATCTTCTTTTTTGCATTTGACGAGGAAAAAACACAAACTGCATGTCAATGAATACATGAAAAGTCTTGCAACAAAGCATGACACTAAAGTAATATCCGGAAGACTTTGCTCCCAGTTCAGACTACATAACACAAGGTAAACATGTCTAGATGAACACAGCAGCAACAAAGCACAATTCAGATCATAAAAGCCTAACGTTTTACCACCAACCTACCACTCATCTACAACATATACACAGTACAAGCAAGCATCCCAAAGAACATAATATTTATTGCGTAAGCAAGCTATAACCGGAACACTCAAGACTGGCATTGATCATTTAGCTTCAGTTAAGGCAACTATGAGCAATCAATATACTGGTGAAAAATTGAACACATAACGAAAATCAACTGCAACAGAATAACAAGCCATAACGTCCATCAGGATTTTTTGTCATCAACAATTAAAGATGATGTAGCCTTATGAACCGGGTAAAAACAAATTTAATGGTCTACCTGTGTTTTTTGGTGTAGTAGTAAACTAGTAAGTTTCAGTAATGGCAGAAATTTCAAAATTGCTCATTGAAAGTTAAAAACAAATAGATTGATATCGAATGCGCGTACCTTCTTTCTCCCGCAGTCCATGTGATGAATGATGACCTCCACTAACTCACTTCCGGCAAAACAGTTTTTTACAATCTTCATCTTCATCAAACGGTCCTGAATGGGCAATCTATGCCTTAAGATTCTAACAATCCCAATCATCTCATCCGCTTGATCCTCCTCCTCATCGTCCTCGAAGCCATACACAGGCGGTGCCGGAGCCTCATCCGGACATTTCCGCATAAGCATCTCCCTCATCCTCTCATCAAACTGTCCACTATTCCTCAAAGAATTCAAAACCACAAGACCACCGAGAAGCTTCTCGTTGAAAAATATTTGCGGCACGTACGAGCTACCAGTTCTCTGTACCAGCTCCTTCTCTCGCTTCGGAAACATGTCGATGTTGATTTCAACGAACTTCAAGCCCTTCTCTCTGAAGAAAGTGCGCACAGCTCTGCTGTCGCGGCAGTTTGATCTGGAAAAGAAGCTGATTCGGCCTTTAACCTGGGACGAGATGTCTTTCGCGTTTTCTGCTTCTCGATCTTCCTTGGATTTCACTATAACCTTAAAACCTGACAGATTGATTTCTGTGACACTAGGCTTGGATGAGTGTAAATTATTCTCCTTGAAAGTGGACGATAACCGCTTCGCGAGCGCTGTGGAAAAACTACTGCTCCTCTCTCTGATGAATTTGCTGATGGCCGGGACGTCGACTGTGAGATTCTCCGTCAACGACGCCGATCGGTTAATCTTCCTGACATCATCACCGTCTTCTAGAGAATCTATGAATCCTCTCGGAGCTTCTGGCTTTGGTAGCTGCGCATGAGGATGGATGAGTTCCACGCCAACCGAATTACAACTCACCAGCGCCGATTCTTCGTCTTCGTCTTTCGACTCCGCGCTCTCCTCTTTCGCCACCTCTCCGTCCGATTCAACGTCTTCACGAGCCACCGGCGCTGTCATAACTGCTTCGTCGTCAATATTGTCCTGTACGCTTTCCTTTTTGCCCAAATCAACACAGCTGAAATCTCGGCTGTCAGAAATATCCTGGCTAATCAAAATCTCACTAATCGCCACATCCTCGCCGTTATCCTCTAACTCGAACTTGGCGATTTCATCTCCGCTCATATGCTTCTCAACATCACATCCTCCGTCCACCATCGCCCCCATTTATTTCTGCTCCACAATTTCAAATTTCAAACAACAGCAACGAATAAATAAGTTCAAAATTCAAACAACACACACATACTCAATCAACCTTGCAATCAATTTTATACCTCTATCTACCTACGTATCTGTTGTTTTCCGTTGCAACAGCGTCAAACAAGAAGCGTCAGAATCAGGCCGGGGACTGGAAGAGCAACAGACACAATTCGGCTGAAATCAAGGCATTGGGATCGGAGACGTATCCGATGATTGGAGAGATGTGTTTGTTTGGTTTCGGAGTGGGGACGGGGAGAGTGTATGAACGGAGAAATCGGAGAGAGAGGGTTTTATGGAGATTTTGGAAGAGGAAGAGGTCAAAGACGTGAAGACAGGCTTCAGCTTTTAGACGTATCGAAGCGGGCGCGCCACTGGCACGACGTCGTCTGCCGGCTTCTAATTTCCGTTGATTGATTTCTTACTATATTTAAGCACCATCATAATTAATTTTCGATCCCTAAATGGCTCAAATGGTTAGAAATGATCAATTACCATTGTGCATTTAATCTTTCCACAAATAAATTAAAAAGGAAATTAAATATTAACTTTTTATTTACATTCCATATTTTATTCACTTTACATGACTAGATTAGCTAATTAGTCCATTTTTTCTTTAAAATTTCTTTAAGGACTAGATTTTTAACTTTATATGTGCAATGAGGTGTTCACACCAGTTCGCAGCTCCACGCCGAGGCGAAATGGAGCTGCGGACTCCTATTTTTTCACGTTTATTTTTCTTGTCTGTATGGTTTTCAGCTGGCTGATTCTCAGTTTTAAGACATCGGTTCGCCGTCGTCTTTATAATTTACAGCTTAAATCGAAAAAAAAACTAATAGAATTGATCGGGGCAGAAGAAAATATGTTTGTTGTATATTTTAATTTTTTTTTATTATGAACTCATACTCTTAATGTAGTATGTTGTTGTTTTTCGTGACAAAAAAAATACAATGAAATTTTACTCGAGTACCACGTTGTGACGAGTATCATAAAGGTTTGGAAGTCAATGCAGTTTGACCTCGTTGAAATATTGTTGTGAATTTTTTTTTTCCGGAAATATTGTTGTGAATACACAAAAGGAAGGCTGTATGCTAAAAGTGATGAACATAAGATAAAGTTGACAGGAAGATATTTAATAGATATACTTTAAGGAATCATTTTCGTCAATTGGTAAGAGTTGGTAGTAATTTAAATTGAAGTGATTATCAAAAAAAATTGAAGTGGTAAACAAGTCGAGTTAAGTGATGTGTTAATTTAATTTAGTACTCTAGTCAAATAACATGTAAACACGTTATACGTAGTTGTAGTAACTTGACAAATTCAATTGCAAAAAAATGTGATAAGACCAAATCTATCTCTACCATAGGCTTCAATTTACAATGTATGTAGGGTCAAGATCAGGTACAAAGTTAAATTTTGGTATAAAATATAAAATTTATCAAAATCATTTTATAATTTGTCACTTTTCAAGTCGAAAAATGAAAAAGATGACATAATTCGTCAGTTTCATTTTATAATTCGTCACCAATAAAAATATCAAAAAATCAAGATTTAATCTCATTCATTCAAATCACAAGATCAAGGGGTACGATTAGTTTGTATTTTGTACCAAAAAATTAACTTTGCACCGGATCATTTTCCATGATATGTATACTATAAACTCCTATGCGCATCGTATTCTAAGATTTAAAAAAAATTAAATATAGCACCCTTTAGTTTTATAAATGATACTAAAGATCCTCTTCAAGCTATGCTTACCATGCTTCGAATCGAATCCTCCGATTGAATCATTACAACAACAGGGTCGTGAGAGAATTCGTCATGATTCTTTTTTGGACAATAAATAAGAGCATCCCCATCATAATAAAAAAAACTATGTCATCCATCTCTCTCATCTTTTCTCTCTCTCATCTAATCATCCCCATGATTAAATGAATCATATGCATTTCACTCATGATCAAATAAAAAGTTCATCATCATTCTCTCTCATCACTACATAAATTATAACTCATAAATATTAAAGTTTAATAGAAATATATTAAAGTGTATCTCGTTTAATATAGCTCAAAAAATTATGAATGTTGATATTTATTTTGATTTTTTTACTTTGTAATTTAGAAGATATATTCGTTGCAAGATCAAAAAAAACTGTGATGTTTCTTACACATGACACATGTCGCGTTGCGATTGGTTCACGGCTCATGATCAAATCCATAATTTTTTTATAGGATGATCTTTTTTACAAAAAATCATGGGATGATCAAAAAGATCATGCGGTGGGGATGCATGGTTTTTTTGATCATGTCTCATGATACTTTTCTATGATAAAAAAGATCAGGGTGGAGATCGATGCTCTAATAGCATCCCCACCATGATAAAAAAACCACACCATACATCTCTCTCATCCTTTTTCTCTCTCATCTAATCATCCCTTATGATTTTTTCAATCACATGCATCCCACTCATGATCAAAAAAAAGTTTATCATCAATCTCTCTCACCACTACATAAATTATATAGCTCATTAATATTAAGATTAATAAAAATTTATCAAAATGTATCTCGTTTTATAGAGCTCCAAAAATTACAAATATTGGTATTTATTTTGATTTATTTTACTTTGTAATTTAGAAGATATATTTGTTGCAAAATCAAAATAAAAACTGTACTGTTTCTTACACAAGACACGTGTCGCGTTGCGATTGGTTCACGTCTCATGATCAAAACTAAAAAAAAGATCATGAGATGATCTTTTTTACAAAAAATCATGGAATGATCAAAACTATGATAAAAAAGATCATGGTGGGGTGCATGATTCTTTTGATCATTTCTCATGATCATTTTCTATGTTTCAAAAAAACATGGTGGGGATGCTCTAAGGTCAGTTTTGTTAACTAGCGGTAAGTGTGTGATATTTTGGTATGCCATTTAGCAACTGTCCAATTGAGTTGAAATTTATGTTAGTTGAATTTAATTTATGTTATATTAGTTAAATTTAGTTTAGTTTTATTTAATTTAGTTTAACTTAGCTTAGTTTAGCTGAATTTTGTTTAATTTATTTTAATGTAGTTTAACTTAAAATTTATACCAACTTAACATTACATCATCATCATCATGTCACCATCATCATCATCATCATGTCACCATCATCATCATCATCATGTCACCATCATCATCATCGTCATCATCATGTCATCATCATCATCATCATCATGTCATCATCATCATCCTCATCATCATCATCGTGTCGTCATCATCATCATCATACCATCATCATCATGTCATCATCATCATCGTGTCATCATCATCATTGTACCATCATCATCATCATCATCATCATCGTGTCATCATCATCATGTCATCATCATACCATCATCATCATCGTCATCACCATCACCATCATATCATCATCATACCATCACCAACATCATCTCATCATCATCTTGTCATCATCATCATCATTTTATCATCATACCATCATCATCATGTCATCATCATCATCATGTCATCATCATCATCATCATGTCATCATCATATCATCATCATCGTGTCATCATCATATCATCATCATGTCATCATCACATCAGCATCATGTCATCATCATAGCATCATCATTGTGTCATCATCATCATCATCATGTCATCATCATACCATAATCAACATCATCATCATACCATCATCCTCCCCATGTCATCATCTTCATCATCATCATCATCATCATCATGTCATCATCATATCATCATCATCATCATCGTGTCATCATCACATCATGTCATCATCATATCATCATCATACCATCATCATCATCATGTCATCATCATCATGTCATCATCATACCATCATCATCATCATACCATCATCATCATCGTGTCATCATTATCATCATCATGCATCATCATCATGTCATCATCATCATCATTATGTCATCATCATCATCATGTCATCATCATCATCATGTCATCATCATCATGTCATCATCATCATGTCATCATCATCATCATGTCATCATCATGTGATCATCATCATCAAGTCATCATCCTCATGTCATCATCATCATGTCATCACCATCATCATCATAATGTCACCATCATCATGTCATCATCACCATCATCATCATCATGTCACCATCATCATCATGTCATCATCATCATGTCATCATCATATCATCATCATCATCATGTCATCATCATGTGATCATCATCATCAAGTCATCATCATCATCATGGCATCATCATCCTCCTCATGTCATCATCACCATCATCATCATCATGTCACCATCATCATGTCATCATCACCATCATATCACCATCATCATCATCATCACATGATGATGATGATGATTATGTCATGTGATGGTGATAATGATGATGATGGTGATATGATGATGATAGTAATATGATGATGATGATGATGCTAATATGATGATGTGATGTGATGCATGATGATGATGATGACATGATGATGATGATGTCATGTGATGATGCTCACATGATGATGATGATGTCATGTGATGATGGTGACATGATGATGATGATGTATGATGATGATGCATGGTGATGATGCTTGATGATGATGATGATTGTAATATGATGATGATATGATGAGGGCAATACCATGATGATGTTGATGAACTTAAATCAAATAAAATTTAATTTAATTTAGTTTAATTTAATTTAGTTAAATTTAATTTAATTTAATTTAATTTAGTTGAATTTAATTTAGTTTAATTTAATTTAATTTATAAAACATAAATTTAAAGTCAACTGTAGAATTCATTAAGTTTCCCAAAACACTCGGCCCATTAAAGTTGAAAGCCCAGCCCAATCAATACGAGGAAAACACTCATCAAATCCCGACAACAACATCATCGTCAGCTTTCTTAAAAATCTCATCATCATCGTCATCCTCGCAATCGCGTACCAGAAATTTTCTTTCTTTCTTTTTTTTATATATAAAAAAACCAAAAAAATTCAGAAATAAAAAGATAGAAGAGACGAACACACAGCTGCTCCTGCTCGTCCTCCTCGCGCCGCCTCACCATACCGATCCGTTGGTTTCACTTCCAGCATCCGCCGATTTGGACTCCGGATCCAAAGATCGGCTTTTTCTCACAATTTAATTACTCATCCAAACCCTAATTGTTGACGAAATGGTGCCCGGGACCAAAGACTCCAATCAGGCAATCGCTCCACTGTCTGCCGAGGATGAGGTTACCAAAAGGAACACTGATTGCGTCTACTTCCTTGCTTCGCCTTTAACCTGCAAAAAGGTTTGCCTTTGTTTTTTTCTTTAAATTTTCTGTTTGATTTTTGTGAATTTCATCTGTGTAGTATTGGTTAATTTGATGGTTTTGAGAATTGAGATCTGTGGCGGCGTAGATTTGATTTAGTTGCTAGTGCTGGGATTATAATTGTCGGTGGTTTGAAGATTATGCTGTAGATCTGATAGATCTTTAAGGTCGTTGTTTTAGGATCTTTCTAGGGAGAATTTTACAGGTGTTTGAAGAAATTGATCATCCATTATTTGTTTGTTTTGATTAATGTTTGGCTGCCTTCACCAAGATCAAATTTAGGTTAAACTGCCCATGAATGAGTATGGTTTCTTGCATGCTCCTAACTGGGTTATTCGATTGATGGAAGTAACTGTCTCTTGATATAGCACTCACACTTGACTGATAAGTGATATGCTCACGCATGTGCTTGTGAACTATAGTGAAGATATTTTCTGTAAAATTATAATGCTTGGTTTATATTTTTATGGCACATTGCAACCCTTATTGTCATTTAAAATCTTCACTAATGGGTTATGTTTTCAGCAGACAAGTTTATCCGTTTTATTGTTTTCCGTGGGTAGGAGCACTGTTGTGAAAGTCAGACCATAAACTTTTATGAGAGCAAGTTGTCTTGGCACTCGTGTTAGTGTTGCCACTTTATAATTAATATTATGATCATTGATCTAAGAAGGAAGTTAATGCAACAGTTAGTGCAAGGAGTTGGAAGAATTTCTGTGTAAGGGGTCCAATCAAAGACTCTAGGGGAAATAGGGTTTAATATTGAGATGAGGGTACTGACTGTGAAATAGCCAATGTAATATTTCTATGTTTGGTTTTTTTTTTGAACTCATGTTGAGTTCATTAATAACAATTTACGTTATATCTCCATGTGTGAGTTCACATGATTCATAGTTCTGACATTCACTTCTTTTTTCATATTTCATTTAGTAAGGGTGGCAGCTGAAATGTGGTATCTTCTAAGACCCGCCCCATAGATGCTAAGTGGTCCCTGCCGTTATTTGTTTATAGTAGTTTCCATAATCAGCTTCCACATCAATTAAGGGTGTTTTGATTATTCGTACTGTCGTGAGCTTGAGATATTTTCTATTTTGACTTAGTTACGTACTTACATGCATGACCTAATTTGTTAGCAAATGGTGTGTTCCCTGGGTCCTTGTTTCCTTCTGTGTGGTTAAAAGATTAGTTATAGCATGTGACTGATATAGTTCTTTTATTTATAATTTTGCAATAGGGAAGTGAATGTGAATATCGCCATAGTGAACACGCTCGAGTTAACCCAAGGGACTGCTGGTATTGGTTGAATGGTAGCTGCCTGAACCCAAAATGCGCCTTTCGACATCCTGTAAGTACTGAGTGACACTAATGTGTACTCTCTCTTTTTTTTGGTATTCTTATATGTCGAATTAGCTGTCCAAGGTTCAGTTAACAATATTCATGTAATCATAGTTAAGTTATCATCTTATTTTGTGGCGCCACTCCCTTTAATTTTTATAAGCTGATTTATGTTTCTCCGAATCTACAGCCTCTTGATGGCTTGTTGGGGTCACAACCGACTGCAACAGCTGGAACTGCTTTACTATTGCCACAAGCAGTGACACCATCACCACTTGCTGCGCCTCAGTCAAAACAAACTGTTCCTTGCATTTTTTTCCAGAAAGGTGTCTGTTTGAAAGGTGATAAATGTGCATTCTTACATGGGCCAAATTCTGTTCCTACAAAACCTCCCCATGTGACTCCTGCTGCTGAGGTCACTAGTACCAAGAATGTATTTGGTGTCCCGCAAAGGAGTGCTCAAGAGTCTAAACGTTATCAACCAAACATTTCAAATTCAAACAAGTTTGCTGATGATAACTTAAATTCCAAAACGTCCAATTCTCAGCCAAAAGCCAATGCAGCCAATAGAGTTGTCTTACCGTCAACGGAATTCAATGCCAGTTTCAAATCATCTACAATTGGTTCCAATGGTATGCATCAGGCTGAGATGTTTGACGACCATGTTATGCGAAATGGTAAGGATGCTGATGATTTATACAGAGAGTCCTCTCCGGGGTTTGATGTCCTTGTTGATGATGAGGTTGCAGAGGATCAGTACTACGACGCAGATGAATATGGAACAAGAGGGGCTCATGAAGGGAGAAGTGTGAATGATTATGGTGCATTGCCTGACGCTGATCTTGAAATGTTACATGATCCACGAGGTTATGATGATTATGATCGTTTGTCAGGTCAGTATGCAAGGGACCAAAACAGGAGAGCATCGGAGAAGATTTTGAGGGGTACAGTTTCTATAGAAGGGCGGGACAACCGTAAGGGAGGCAGCTCAGATAGAATTGGTCAGTCAGACTTGCGGCACAGGTTGAAGCAAATGAAGGGTAGTGGTCTGAGATCCGTCATCAGTGATAATTATGAGCAGCGGAGGTCTGATGATTCTCGAAGAGACTCTCGGCTTGTAGCTCCACTTGAGAGCTCAATGAGTAGCCGCCTTCAAGGTAGAATAAAGGACCCTCGAAGATCTCCAGTGAGGAGCTCCATTTCCGACAGGGATATTGAAAGGGGAAGGAATCGTAGCAGAACATCTCCTATAAGAACCCAAATTCGTGACAGGATGGGATCAAGAGGGCAGGATGACTTTGGTAATAGGAGAAGTTTAAGAGGATATGGGATGCAGAGAGAAGGGTCAGCAGATGGGCTTGTCGAGTTTTCAGGGCCCAAAACCCTCTCGGAATTGAAAACCTGCAAGTCTTCTGTCAAAGATCGTTTAATATCAGGGCAGGAATCATTTTCATTGGGAAAACGGAAAAGCACTGGAGAGCGTGAACAATTCGACTCCTCTAGTCTTTCATTTGAAGGGCCAAAGCCTCTCAGTGAAATTTTAAAGAGAAAAAAGAGTGCCGAGATGAATGCCCCAGAGAGCGGATCGACTGAGAATAAAGAAACTAACAAGACAGAAAGTGCTGAGAACACTGGCATCATCAAGGAAGAGCTCAAATCTGTATCTGAAATGAAGATTGAACCAGATAATATCCTGCCTTCTGAGACGCTAAACAGTAATCAAATTGATCAGGATATGGGTATTACTGGAGGCGAGGGTATGGAAGATCCAAATTTGGAAGGCTATGATCAGGGTGAGGATGGTGAGGAATATTACTATGAAGAGGATGGTGGGGAGTACGATTTAGAAGAAGGCGAAAATGCCGAGGGTGAGTATGTTGACGAAGAAGATGGAGAGGACTTTCAAAAGAAGATCGGTGGTATGTTTTCGTAAAAGAGGAAAACAAAGTGGCACTATATATGCAGTCTGTGGTTTGGCTGTTCACAGGGCAACACCAAGAAAGTGTGGAAAACTACAGAACTCTAATTTTTATAGGGTCTTGGCGAAGGCAAACTGAGTAGTCAAACCACATGGAAGGGGGGACAAGGTCCTGTCTTGATCTTCTCCTTGCATTTACCAGTAGTCTTAAAATGTATCGAAACATATTTCTGTTTGAACTAATTTTGAAGAGAGATTTTTATCTGTAAAATCATTTCATGTATCAGAAGTTGAATGAGTAAACATTTGATTGAAGTTTTAATAACAGGAAGATGTAACACATTTTTTGCTCCTTAAGCTTGGTTCTTCCCAGTGTTTCTTATTGCATTTCCTCAACAATCTGGCATGTCTATTACAAGAAGGATCTGTGATGTGAGGAGCTTCAGACTAACTTTAGTTGCAAAGAGTATTCATTCAGAAATGGGAGTGAACTGAAAACCTTACAAAATTAACCCATGTAGTTAAAACTAACGTGCAAAATGAACTTGAACCCATGATCTGTAAACATCTCATGATTAAAATTTTCTCATACAAGAAAGATTCAAAACCTGAATGAAAACATGTTCAGAGACACTTGTATCACTTATTACATAGTGAAGTGATCCCATGGGGGGTCCATATCATGGTCTTGTGTACTAGTTTCAGCATTTGTAACAGAAATCCCAAAACTAAAGCTGAAGCCTGAAGAGTTACATTTCCAAGCCTCTGACTACCAAGTGTAGCCGAACAACTTATTCCTTCACGACACATATCTTGATGACGGAGGCAGCTCCAATACGATGAAGAACCACAACAGCATCACCAGGAACACACAGTCCTTTAACTACTGCCGACTTGAGAGATGCCTCTAAGATCACTTCGGTGGATTCTGCATCTGTGGCTTTTGCAGACCCTTCAGCCAGTAAAGGAATCAAACCCCTGTACACGAGGCTGTGCCTTGCTGGGGCTTCATCACTGATGGTCCAGTCGAAGGAATCTGTTGTCAAGACTGGAACCACAACTGATAAGATTGGGACGGCTGGCCTGTACTTGGCCACCAACTTGGCTGTAGTCCCACCACGTGTCAGCACAACAATGAGTTTTGCCCTGGCCTTGTTTGCTGTTCGGACTGCTGAGGATGCAAGACTCTCTAAGGGGCTCATGGGAAGAGGAGTAGATCTTATCATCTGCTTGAACACAGCACTGTAGTCGAGGGATGATTCAGCCTCGATGCAGATCCGAGCCATGATCTTCACAGCAATCTCTGGATACGCTCCAGCAGCACTTTCTCCACTTAACATGACACAATCAGTACCATCAAGAACAGCATTAGCCACATCAGTGGCCTCAGCACGAGTTGGCCGAGGAGACTTTATCATGGACTCGAGCATCTGTGTGGCAGTGACCACGGGCTTTCCTGCTAGATTGCACTTGTAAATCATCATTTTCTGGGCCAAGAAGATCTTCTCCACTGGAATTTCCATCCCAAGATCACCACGAGCAACCATGAACGAGTCAGTCTCGCGCAAAATCTCATCAAAGTTAATTACTCCTTCCTGGTTCTCAACCTACATTCCAAGACCAAAATTCAGTGAGCATCTCATTGATGAAGATCCATGCTCTTTAAATATTTTTTTCAGTCAACCAAACAAGTTATGAATTAACTTCTTGAACAATTTATTTCACTTACCTTCGACATAAGTTGAATAGTCTTTGCATGAGGCCCAAGAAGTTTACGAACATTGACAAGATCTGACCCTTTTCGTACAAATGAAAGAGCAATCATATCAATATTGTTAGGAACACCCCATTCAAGAATATCCTCTTTATCCTTTTCAGTCAGGGTGGGGAGATCAA
The DNA here is from genome assembly GCA_033675215.1 of Rhodiola kirilowii. NCBI lineage: Eukaryota > Viridiplantae > Streptophyta > Magnoliopsida > Saxifragales > Crassulaceae > Rhodiola > Rhodiola kirilowii. Next base: position 7,002,039 of record CM066194.1, read on the forward strand.
CCACCACACCAGGAAGATTCACATTCTTTCTTTCACCTAAAACTGCAGTGTTCTCACAGCGACACCTCACAGTCCCAGCTGCTGCATCACATGATAAGACAGTGAGGGTGATTGTGCCATCAGCACACAAAATGGTATTGCCAGGCTTTAAGTCCACAGCCAGCTTTTTGTAGCTCATGGACATCATCTTATTATCTCCCTTGATGTCATAGTCTGTAGATACAATGATCTCTTGACCTTCTTTTAGCTGAACGGGTTTTGAGTCTTTCAAGAATCCAGTTCTAATCTCAGGTCCCTTCAGCAGTACAAAAAAGTTAGGAGATGAAATTTATCCTCGTCAAATAAATATTCTATCAATAGTTGACTCTCATCGGTAATAAACGAAGCTTTTGGGTGTCATACCAGGCACGTACATGCTTCACTAATTGACAAGTTCAGATATGCGACCATAATAATTCTAAGCACTACTATACCTAACGGCAACCTAACACATCATATGATTATGTATACAGAAACCTAAATGCAGATCCAAATAAAAGTTCAACGGCTGAATATACAACAAGAAAACTGTGAATACTGATGGTTACAATTCTGCATAACCAACGGTTGTATGCACGTCGTCAAGAAAGGAAAAATTATGTATAATGAATGTCGTTCAAATTGAATAGATTACAACTACTCGTGCCAACGATGTTAAAAACATTTTTATGCCATTAACATAAGAGATAAGACCGATAAGAAAAAAAATAATGAAATAGAAGGTAGTCTGATTTTGAACAAAGGGGCGGGGGGGGAGTAAAAATATACCTTAGTGTCCAGCATAACGGCACATAAAATCTGAGTGTTTAGCATTGCGATCCTGAGAGTATCGAGTGTCTCCTGATGGTATTCATGAGTACCATGAGAGAAATTGAACCTGGCTACATTCATACCAGCCCTGAGAAGCTTCTCGAGCATCTCGACAGTGCGGGAAGCAGGGCCGAGTGTGCAGACAATCTTGGTCTTGGGAATGCGTCCATCATTAGGTAGGTCTTTCATAATACCCTCAATGTCTATGTTGGCCATAGCTCACTCCTTCAATTCAACAACTGCAGTGATTAAATCAAGAGAGAATTATATTGTTTTCTTTTAAGAAACAAATTCAACGTTCCAAAAGGTAACACATTTTGTATATGCTATATGTGGTGTGGCTGTCTGTCTACATTGTGCAAGTGGAAAAGAGTGGGTAAAAGGGAAGAATATGTTTATAGAGAAAGAAGAATCAATTGAGTTGTTGTTGTTGTTGTTGTGCAGTAATTGGATGAATAGAATAAGACTGTGGAGTTCGAAATCCAGAAAACAGATCTGAAACCAGATACTAGCAAACTCTAAAAGAAAAGAAAAAAAAGGAAGCAGAGGAGAAGGAAGAGCAAGCAAGAAAAGAGTAGTGAGAATTTAGAAAAATGGTGAGGAGAGGAGAGGAGTGTTTACCTGAGCTGGAGCTGTTTGCTGCTGCTGTGCTCTTGGCTTGGACCGACCAGGAAGAAGAAAGAGAGAGAGAGATATTAGAAAAGGAAAAAAAAAAGAGAGAGGGTGTTTTAATGTGTGTGAAAATACGAGCGTGAAGGTAAGGTGAGGTAGGGTTGGTGTGGTCTTCTCCTTCATGCCCGCCCACCTTTCCTTTCCTTGTGTTTTCACTTTTCAGTGTGCGGTAGGTGGTTCAAGTCATGTCGGAGTCAAAATACTGTTGCCAACAAGGCATTCACATAACTCAATTTTACATTTAAAAAAATGACAGAGAATGCATCATTCCAATCCAATACGTGTAACACTCTTACGCCACATAAGTGGAAATAAAAACATTTATAGTTCGAGGATGGGATTTAGCTAAGTGGATAGCAGTCCGCCCAGCGCCATTTAGTGCCTGGGTTCGATCCTCATTAACCCCCCTAACAATTGCTAACATACTAACAAATGTACCCTATCAACAACTCCTGCAATATGCTTAATTTACGTATAAAGCCGGTACTTATGTGCACCTGGACGACCAAACAACTTCAATTCAAAGCTTGAGCAATAAGCCAAGACTACATTTTATGTTGATCAGATCAGATCTGGTACCTCGTACTACTTGCTATTCAATAACAAATTCACAAAATTTCCCAACAATTACTCTCCCACTTAAACCGGATTGTAACTGAAAACTTAATCCTTCTCATATACTCGTAATAGACTATGCCTACAACAAGTGGATAACATCCCTGGACCAGTTGCCTTCCAAGTCCCAAATCCCATTAACTATAACCCACAAAACAGCTGCAACCGCAGCCCTTCTTCACTCTCATGGAAATCTAAACCACATTTCTATTCTCCGTATCATCGTTTGATGAAGCACCTTCAGATTCTGATTCACCCATCAACTTTTCAAGAGACTCCACGTCCCCAGCTTCTGACATCGTATGTAACCTAAGTTTCTCGGCATCCTCGCTGTATAAAAATGATATAAAATTACCACCAACACCGGATTACCAAATAATAATAAAAACTAATAGTTTCACAGTACTAGATAGATGATGACAAGGATGCATACTCGGTGACTCCAAAAACTTCCTTGACCCTCAAAGAGCTATTCCTTGAACAGAACTCCGGCAGCTGGTTTCAAACATAATGGATAAGATCACAGCAGAAGAAATAGACAAACGAATCATAAAATGATTAAGTCAGCCACATTACAGAAATTTGTCATCATTAAAACAGCAGTCCCGAATTTCAGACCGAACAATTGTTTTCTATAGCCAACGTCACATCGCATTACCTCAGACAGATAATAGAGTTTTCCAAAAAGAGTCTGGACAGCCAACTTTCGTTTGAAACCTTTCTCAGAATATCCAGACATATCCATGACAACAGGACCTGACGGAGCAGAAAGTTAAGTAGAAAAAAGAGCCCAAGTAGATGTAATGCAATATATGCCCGTCCATACACAGGGAATCAATATAAAAATAGAAATGCAACACCGAAATGATATGAAACAGGTTAGTTCATTCAGGACTTGAACCCGACAAAACGTATAAGTATATTGTGCCAAAAATGATGAAGACAAAAACAGACTCAGTTTCTATTACTTGCAAGAAAATTTACTGCAGAACACCAGCAAATCTTTTCGTTTCTTGCATTCCATTTCGAACCAATTTTCAACAATGTAGTAATTTTTAAGTGAATTAATCTTATTTTGTGGTCCAAGAAAGCAAGAATTCCGGAGGATCAATGGAAGGTAAAAAAAAACAAGAGTTGAACAACAAAGCAAATTTTTTTCATATGAATGCTCAATAGTCATGAAAGATAGGCCTCAAAAACAAATAGAAAGGTTGCATATACCTTTGTCTCTCACAATTCGGCTTGAAATGTTATTGATAATCTCTGCCACTTGACCATCATCCAACATCGAGGCTTTTCTGAGATGGATCAAGTTAGCTACAAGGTTCAGGTCGAAAGGCTTCTCATTCAGAGCATAACGAATGTACTTTCGCAAAATCTCTCCCATCTCGAAGCCTGTCTGAATTCGTATCAACTTAAGGGTAAGTACCATTTGTAGTTTACAGATTTCATTTAAAATGGTAATGAAATATAAATACTGCTTCGATCGCAATGTCTGATTGAACCTTGGCTAGAAGTCGTTTTGCACGATTCGAAATATATATTGCAACTAAGAGTCAGACTAATTGCGTTGCTTGAAAAGAAGCAGAAGAACTAATAATCCTAGGAAAGCAGATAGTTGCTAGAACTGAAAAATATTAAATCAAAAATAAGGCAGCAGATAATAGAATATAAACTACTGGATGACAATGCTTCAGGTTGCTAGGATGTATTATAAGCGCAAGCAGCAGCTTTATGCTTCCAAAATACTGAATACCACTTTTTTTTTAATATCACTTACTTAAGATGGCAGACACATCCAACAATGAATGACATGGTCACATGCTATTGTGAAAGAACAAGTCTAAGATCTCGAGGCAATTGAAATGCTTTAATTGAATATGTCACCTTTTGCATGAGATCCTTAAGAGCTGAATGATGTACATTGTCGGACCCTTTCTCAAACAATTCATCAATATATGTACATAGAGTAGCATTCTTATTGACCTGAACAACAAAGTTAACCTTCAAAATCAGTAAAGACTTACGAGACCACACAATTCAAAAACCACAAAGTCGGACCGATTTAAATTGTAGAAGAGATGAAAATGAAATAATACTAACCAATTTTCGTCTCTTCTCCTTGGGCGATTTAAACTTGTTGACGGTCCTCACAACGGCAATGACAAAAGTAACACCAGCATAGGCCAAAGGAACAGCCAAAAGCCAGGGAAAGGAGCTTCTGCCAACTCTAGGACCAGGAAGAGCTTGAGTGACAGAACCAGTGAACTCCACCAAATCCAGCGCCTTCTCCTGTATCCACGGCAAATCCTCCTCCTCTTCCTCTTCCTCTACCACTTCCTCATACTCCTCCTCGCGCTTATTTTTCTCTCCGTACGACTCCGATTTCTTCGAAGCAGCCGCCGATAGGGCTCGGAAGCGAGGATAAGGCAGAAGAGGGCGGAAAAGTGGCGACGGAGAGTGGACGGAAATTGAAGAGAGATTATTGGAAGTGTTAGGGAAGGAAGACGGCTTGTTGAGCCGGAAGAGGTTGGTGGTGGTCGCTGAAGCAGCCATGGCGGAGCTTCGGTTGCCGTCCCAATCGCCTCTCTGTAATATGTATATACTATTTCCCTACTCTTACGTTTAGATTACTCAAGTTTTAAATGTTACAATTTGGCCCCCTTAATTTTGGATTTCGTAGACCTAGATACGGTCGGGTGAAACAAACACCAAGGCTAGGAGACGGAGACAAGACTCTAATAAAATACTGAAATTTATGTGTCAAAAATAATAGTGAAATTTTGAGTTGGGATGCGGTTCAGGTACAAACCACATTTATAAATGAAAATTAAAAATTAGATTTCAAGTTGATACATGTTCAATTTTGTCGAAATATCGGATATAACATGAAGGGGCATTATAGTCATTTCACATATCTCAAAATGATCATACTTAAACAACGATGACCAGACTTAAATTAAAACAGCAATGATCAGATTTAAATTAAAACATCAATGATCAGTTTTAAAACAACAAATATCAGACTTAAAACTATTATTGCAGCAATGATCAGACTTAAAACAGCAATGATTAGACTTAAAACAGCAATGCCCAGACTTAAAACTACAATGATCAGACTTGAAACTATTATTGTAGCAATGATCAGACTTAAAACATCAATGATCAAAATTAAAACTATTAATGTAGCAATATTTATGACGATTATACCCTCGCATCTGTTATGTATTTTTAAATAAGTCCGTTTTAATTTTTTTTATTTACAAAAAACGCCCCGAATTACGATTGACTGAAATATACACGTGTCAATATTTTATTGGGTTTTAATTTTTATTTATAACTATTTGATCCGAATCCTTTTGAGTTGAAAAATAAATATAAATTAAGTTTGAGATCCTTCAAATCACAAGATATCGCATTTCCATCATCATCTTTCAGTTGACCTGTTTAACTTGGCTGAATGGGGGCATCGCATTTCCTCTTAACTTATTATGGTGTTTCTCAGTAAAGCCAACGCAAAAGATTCTCAGGGTGTAGTTACCTGTAGTTTTTCGTATGGACATGAGCCTCGATCAAGGTTTGCCATTTAGGAACAAGATACCTCAGTTTGTCTGTACTCTGTGGTAAAGTGCATTTCCCACAGTCGATCCCAAAAAAAAAAAAATTGTTGCAAGCTATTGCATGCTTTTATGCCACCGTTGGGCTTAACATGAACTTCAAAGAGTGGAGAGCAATGAAGTTTGTACCTTAACCTAATCCTTAATTGCATGCTCGTTTTCTTCCAATATGTTTACCTTTTTCCTGATAAAAAGAACTTTAGTACCACAGTTGGCAAACAAAATGAAGTCGTTCATTTGGATCATTGAACACAACAACATATCGGACACAGGTTCGTAGTTTTCACATAAGACATGACAAATTAATTTCTAATCTAATGTGCTTTTTTCATCTATACTCTGTACAACATCTTAGCAATCAGAAACCCGCAACCAATAATGTCAAAAAAATAAGGACAGACTAAGCTATTTATTCTACAACATGTGTAGTTTTTGTCCTGCTACATTTTGTGCTATGTAGTCTAACGGAGTTATTGCAAAACAGCTGACAGCTCATCAGCTGAAGTTGATGAACCTGAAACAATTGCGCCGTTGGTGCCACTGGCTGGCTACTATTCTCTCTGCTAAACTCAAACCAAATCGCTTCTTCTACGAGAACACACATGCATAGGATCATTTTGATCAGTGCCAAAGGTGGAGTTAACCTGTATGTAAAGAAAATAATCTGTTAGTTGACATTGAGGTGATCATTGCAATGCCCACTTCGCTTCAAAGGCATATGATATAAGATTAAATACAATAAATATCACAGCAGATATCCCATAGACTTGTATACTAATTCTTAACTAAATAGCAAATATCAGAAACAGTTAGTCTTACATCGGATACAGCCACTAACTAATTTTTGGGCATTCAAAAGCCCTGAACTTTGTATATAATGCAATACTTATCATGATTTCAACCACCACAAAAGAACACCATCACAGCTAGCTGTTTAAATTAAACAACTGGACACACATTAAATGATGATAATCATCACGAGCCTTACATAAATAAACTCAAGGAACACTACACTATGTGACAAGGTAGCATGTTTCTTCTACATAATTATCCACCTACACAATTCCACAAAATGCAACAAGCCATACAGTCACTTCAGGGATCAGCAGGAATCCACAAAATCGAAGTACGTATCATTTCAGTGGGAGAATAGTTTTATTTATCCAAGTCCCCCATTAAAGAGTGGTGGGGGTAGCAGTAAAAATAAAGGCAAACAGGTCACCATCACCAAAATGGATCTCATTCCCTGCGTGTGTACAATATCAAAATGGGAGTACCTTTACTTCTGGTGTTTATTCCCGGTTTATTGACAGACGACCGTTCAAGAAATGGAGCAATAAGAGCATCTAACTTGACCAACCAAAGGGCAACTGCAGATGAGGTCTGAGGGAACGGTGGAAATTTTGTTATTAGTTCTTCATATATTGAACTAGAATCTGATGCTGCATTGCATGCTGACACCCAATCCTCATTTATGGCACCAACAAAATCAGTAAGAACCTGTCAGATGATAAACAAGCATTCAAGAGCTCTGAAATTATAACTTGGACTGACTGTATTTATAAATAGACTGTTACAATAGCACATCAACAAAACTGACTTGTAAGAGTTCTGCCAAAGATGATGTGCGCCTGAGTCGTTTGATCCACAATTTATGGGCAGACTTTCTCCAGGATCCAATCAGAGAATCATCTGGCATTGCCAACTGCAAGTAGAAGGAAAATAGAACTTTTAGCATTTAGAAGAAATAACCATACACATAAAACTCAGGACCTATCACCTATTGTATGATGTTATGCAGTACATTATTCTAATGGAAACTCATGCTGTATCTTTTACAAATATTCTGCGTTGAACAGATACGGTTCTCTATTCTAATTCATATTTACGATCTTCTTCAGTATCTACATTACTCTTGATATCCAAAACATAATGTCATCTTACCTATGCATAAATGAAGATTCAAACAGCTGCTAGCATGATGTAACAGATTGTCACAATTCCAGGAAAAAGTAACATAAATCATCAACGGTAGATTTAATAGCATGGCCTTTGCATGAGTAATCGACTATGGATTATAAAATAAGCCGGGAGATACAATGCAGTGAACTATCACATCTACCTACAAAAGTTACAGAATGTGGCAAGATGAAGAAGAAAAAAATGTGCAAACAAAACTCACCTCTACTGCGTAAACAGCAGCTTTCAGAGATTGCAACTGTGACGATAGAACTTTATGTGTTGGGGAACTATCATACTCTCCCACTGCCTTACATGTGGCTATATGGATGGCATATTTCTCTTCCAGATCAAAATCAAGCTCAAACGTAGCATGGCAAAATTTGCAGTGTTTCTCATCTCTCCAATAGAGATCATGGCAGGCTTCACATCGTACAAGTGAAGCTAGGTAAGACCTTCGGCAATACTTGACGGCATTTAGAGTAGTGTAAAACGAATTCCATGTCCACCGATCAAAAGCCTGTAGTCTGCTCCACTTTTGCTTTTGATAATCTTCCTTTTTACCAAGTTGAAAATTAATGGCACCCAATACAACCACAGAATTATTTCTCGAGTCACATTGAGATAAGATGCTGTCTACATCCGAAACTGGAGAAAAACTATCCTGAGATATTATATTTTGATCCAATGCTTCTCCATCCCTACATCCCGAAGAGATTTCATTTCTACTAGACATCCCTTGCAGAAGACAGTGTTTTCTCTTTTGCAATGATGCACTGAGGAAAGCCTCTCGCATACCTCTGTTGTCAAGAACTGACATTAAGACACCAAACACCTGTTTAAATGAAGAGAACAATCGTAACTAATTAGATGAGAGGCCCCATGGTAGATAGACAAAATGAGACCATGATAACAAGAAAACAAAGAGTGTCTCACCTCTTCGTTGTCAATCACTTCCCAATGACCATCTTCAGAAGATTCAAAATATACTCGTCTGTGGCCCGGATCACTGTTAAGACAAGGACCCAGAAACAGCCAGTATCGGTTGTACCTTCTATCAGAGCCCAAAAACACAGACTGCATTGGATGAGAACTTAAACCACCTCCAGCATCTACTGAAATCTTTCTTTTACTGACGGATCCCTCACTAGATAAGAACTTGGATGTTGAAATAGAAGAATCAACAGGATGATCATCCAAGGTATGCACTTGATCCACACCGGTCCAATATGGTCTAGACATGTTTTGCTTCACAGTTGATCTCTTGATTTTGGCACCAGAACCATAACGTGTTGCTATAGGAAAGGTGTCCCGGACACACTCCTTTTCTTTCTATGAATCATAAAAAAGGAACAAGGTCAAAGAACTATACAAACAAGCTAGACTAAAAAGACATATTAGTAAAATTACAGAGCAGTACATATAATATATGCAAGCACTCGATTAGTAGAGGTATAAGGGGGTGGGATATTATTAACTACTATATGTTTGGATCAATTTTAGCTAATAGTGGTGATACCTATATAGCTCATTAAGGCTTTAAACCCCATAACAAAGAAATAATATCGATACCAGATATGATAGGGGTACCATTAATAACACCAATACTAATAAAGCGTATTGGAAATACTCGTACAAAACGAACCACAATGCATCACAATTGTGCAAGGCGGGGACAAAATACGCTCAGAAAACTTCACATTTCAAATGACAATAGTCAAGCCCAACCAGTCAAAAACAAAACATAAATGATACCTTAGATCTTCTATCAAAAAAAAAAGATACCTTAGATCTGAAGCATGACATGCTGCATAGAAGATCAACCAATGCTACTAAGGCATTTAATTTCTCCTCAATTTTAAGATTTGTATATTCACTATCTGCAAGTCCCAACAGCCACACTTCTCCGGGATGGCTTTCATCAATTTCATTATCTTCGATTAACTTACCAGCCTTTTGTTTTCTATGCCTGCTCAAACTATGAACTTGAGTTAAACTAGAATTTCCAGAATCATGTTCACAATCACTGCTATTATCTGTCATGGTGTCCTTGGAGCAATCATCAATACTGCCAGAGTACTCTACATCGGCCTCAAACTGCTCCTCTGTAAAACTAATTCTAATACGGTATGTCGTTGGTGAAATTTTCTCAAACAATGTAATGTCACTGGAAAGAGTTGAAGTTATCAGATGCTCCAGTCCATCCATCATGCTATTGAGTTCCAATTCTACAACCTACAAATAGAACACAAATACCATGAAATGGTTGTCAATTGAACAGGTTTGGATGCCAAAATTATAAGAAGGACAAATATAGCAACATAAGAAAATGGACATTCATTAACAATTACCTGGATAGATCTTGCAAGTTCCGAGACTTTCATTCCATTGTTCCCCTGTTGTGACAGTATACTGAATAGTTCGCTTTTAAGGGTACCCGGAGCCAAGCCATATTTGACCATTGGATTCACCGCTTGCTGAATACATTCAAGGGAGACGATCAATAAACATACAAGATGCTCAATAGTATATTATCTGGAATTCACAAAGATGGAAGAACCATGGAGATTATAATTATTTAACGCGCATTGTGCAATCAATGATTTAAATATTTAATTCACCATGAATGCATGGCATGCAGTTCTCATAGTAAGGTTATTGTATCCTACATGTGAGTCTTCACAGATCATTCTCACTTCAAGATGAACATATGCTTTACTTTTTATTAAGATCAAAAGTAAACTAAGACGTGGGGCTTCTATTCAGATAAAGGAGAACATAAATCAATCATTTACAAGTTCAAGCAACCATAAATGAAGTGGAGTTACGTGCCTTTCCTTGTAACTCCTTTGATGAAACGCCATGCTTAGAACCGTAACCCGCTGCAACAAATATTTGGCGCAAAATTTCAATCCAGGTTAAGGGATTTAAATATCTACTCCAAGCATCAACAACAGATTCTTGGTGACGAACCTACACAACAAAACGAAAAATCTAATGTCTTGTTCGAACAACATTACGTGATACAGAGGAAAAGGACAATGAAACTGTAATCCAAAATAAACTTCATTACATCACATACCGCTTGCAATAAACCCAGGAATTTGCAGGATGTGTTATACTGAAGGCCAGCTCCATTGCTAAGCTCTCTTTTGATGTCCGCAAGAAGAAACTTAAGCAGGGATAGGTGAACTTCGCCAAGCAACATGGAATCCTGTATTACACAATAAGATGAATTAAGAAAGTGGAGTTTGAATATTTTGCTTATTTAATTTTTCAGGAAGCACTAAATATGTCACAGTTACATATTTATTTTTGAATAAAACTAGTATTAACAAAAATACATTGATAAATTATGAATAGTCCGTACAAAGAACATAGTATGCTAGTGTTGCCTCACATTCATTATGGCAACAGACAGTATATGATAGAACAGGTGTACCACAAGGCGCTTCCTCAATTTCATGGCATAATTATCACAAACAAACATGACAAGTTCAAATAGCAGAATAAAGTCAGCATCAAATTCATCACCTTGTCATGAAAAGCTTGAGCAAAATCATCTAAGGTAAAGGGGCAAATGCCGATGACTGCAGCATAAGTGTACAAGAAATGGACAACCTGCACCAAAACGCGAACACATTAGGAGATGTCACAGTACAACTCGAACCTACAGTTTGAAATACTACATAAAAGCAAGGCAAGGACCACATCAACGTGATCAAATGCCTCAATCACATGTAATGCAGATACTAATATAGACATCAAGAAAACAACAGTACATTGCGGCACATATCTTGAATGTCAATGGATATTATTTCCTATCAGCCAGTACTACATTAGCTAACTAATTTCAAAGTATTCTGTGATTTTTCAAGGATCTCATTGTGCATTACCATAGAGTAAACCTTTTCCTTTTTTCCTCTATCCTCGTAATTTCCCAAATTAGTGGGCGTACCTATTTCTAAAAACCATACCTCACCCATCATTAATTCTTGTTCTAAGTTGATTCATCGCTGATTCACTGGGGATACGAAACTGTTCTGACATGAATGATGAAACAGACATGGAAACAATGTAACCAAATGTCCCACAAACCTTAAATAATTGTTTGACCATCACCGGAGAAGACTGCCAGGGTTGAATGCAAAATGGTTGCTTCATCTTAAGAGCCGAAGGAGGAAACTTGGACAGCAAATCTGATAGAACAATCCATGCCATTTGGTATTAGCTCTCATATTAAGGTATCTCAAGAATATTCTTACTTCTCGTAGCACAAACCTTTGCAGAAGGAACATCTATGCAGACCACTAGTAGCAAAATGAGCTGAGCATGTTACTGGGTTGAGTCCTGCTTGTAATTCTCTAAGCTCCAGCTCCTCGTCATCTACTAAATCTCCAAATGGATCACGTTGTTCCCGGGATGCAACTTCTTCATAAGCAAGTTCGCATTTCGTCCGGCCCTGCAGTTTCTGTTGCATCTACATCATACAGAGATATGTAACTGTATATATATTATTAACAACCTAACTCGGGCTAAGAAAGGTCATCACCTCTTTCCTTCTGCGGGAAGGGACTTTTGCTTTCTTTTCTTGATTTTTGCAACGTTGACTTTTCTCCTTCTGAGATGGGAAGAAAAACCATTTCAGCGCATTATTCATGTCTCTGTACTCTTCTGTGCATATTAATAAATAACTATTGGAAGATTAGGCGTGAATGACAAGATACATACTCTCGAAGGCCTAGGTCTTTTCAATCTTTTCCTTCTATCCGATTGTTTATGGGAAGATGCTAGTAAGGGAACAGCGTCATCGAAACCGACTCCAGTTGGGTAATCACCAGCATTTGGATTTGCTACTCGCCATACTGTCATCAGTCCTTTCCCAATCCCATGCGTTGTCACTGGGACGTCTCTTCCATTGCAAACTTGATGCTTCAAAACCTGTACAGCAAGTTAAGATGAAACAGTCATGGCTATCAACTGTGTGGAATATGTGTCTAGACAACTACCTTTCTCCTTTTAGGCGCACCCTGAGCTTCTTGACTAGCAAAGTGAGAAGCTGAAAGAGAACAGTCCAGTTAAAATAGATACATCATGATTGCAGGATCTAACTTGATAAAACAAGTGTGTAAATTATGCATCGTTAAATTTGAACTTATAAGAGAAATATTGAAAAATAATTGGTGTTGCACTTTCAACTTCGTCTGCCAAAAATTTGAAAAAATTACTGTAAGCAATTAACTTATTTGACTTAAGCCCAACATGAGACTATTTATATATGTTTCTCTATGGACATCATTTTGGGTTTTCCATGATTTAAAAAAACACTGACAATGTGCAACTTGATTTAACATCACGGCATATCATAAGACAGTATCTCACCATCATACATACACCTAAACAAACTCAGTCATCTTTTCAGTGTCATCTAGTGATGCCAGCAAGACCTTATGCAGAAACAATTCAGTCCATGGAACTTCATAGGAAAGAAACACAGACCCCATTACTTGATACTTTCCCTCTCAAATAACTCCCAGTAATATTCCAAAAGTGGTGTGTTCAAATGCTAGTGTTTGTACAATGGGAAACCAGTGAAAAATCAATGAATGACCAGACTGCTTTTGTTTCTGTACAAACTTCTTGAACCAATGAGCCAACGAACTAATATCACAGGACATAGTAGCGACGCTAGTTATGCAGGTAGATACAACATTGATGCTGGACATAACAAATATCCCTTAACTATCTACAGAACTACCGTTGTCATTTTATAAATCAAATATATGGTAAATGAAAGTTTCGGCCATGGGTGGAGACATCTAGAATCGTCTGACATTGTGGAGACAATCTGTTATGTGTCAGAAATCAGAATGTAATAAATAAGCACAAAAGTAAATGCAACATCTCTTCTAATAACAAGAGCATAAGCACTCCCAAGAAAACCAATCTACAAGCATGACTGCATGAGTCCTTAGCCATTAGAAATTAGCATGCACAAATTTAACTACTGAATTAATATGGCGTTCTCGTTATAAGTCCCAAATGACTTGATTGGTCCCGTTCGGCTAATGAAACACAGAGTAAGAGGAAAATGTAATGTCGATGTGCAACATGTTCCCGCTTGAATCATAAGTTTACCTGGTCTTTCAGAAGATGACCTATCAGGAATAGAGTTGAACTCCACACCAAGAGGAGGACCATCCTTCCGCAAAATCTTCCTAATAATATAATCAGGAGTCCACAACTTATCTTGAACCCGAAAACGCCTTTCAACATTAGTAAGTGCAGAATTACTCCGAGAATAGCAACGTTTGCTAGTCTCTCCCGACCTACAAATTGCACGAAATTTCTCCGCATAATAAGCAGAAGTACGCTCATGCCCTCCATTTTCCCGCTTATCCTTCCTTCTTCGCTCCACAAACCACCCCCGCACTTGCTTACGCGTCAGTCTCAGACTCGCGGCATACTTCTCCATTTCCGATTGCGTCGGATACTTCTCCTCTATACCAAAATCAAATAAATCATCAGTCGTGGCAATCAACAAAACAGAGCTCAGCAATCTAAACAACATAAACTACGACTCAACTCACCAGCATAAAACTGCTCAAGCACCTCCAACTGCAGCGAAGTCTTCTTCCTCGCCTCCATATCCACCAACACTGCTCCACTTCCGAAACAACAACCAAAAAAACAAAACAAAACCAGATAAATTACACGAAATCAGTCGACGAACCACTACCTCTTCCACAGCGCTTGCTTCACTTCAAATTGTGAATTAAGTGCGAAACTATCAAAGAGTCAATCAACGATTGACATCGATTAGAAACGAATTTCAGCTTGAGCGATTCACATTAGGCTGAAGATGGAGGAAGGATTTGATAAACGAACGAAGGAGATAGTGTCTACTGGTTCATATTCTCATAAGTAGGGTTTTGGGTTTTTGCTGGAAGTAAAATATCTTCCTTATTTATATAACCATTTGCGAGCAACACAAGTTTTCTGTCGTCGCTAATGGACTCGACCTTCTGTATTTACTTGGATAAATATCTTTTTAGTTTTTACCATCACATCCGTCCGCGCGTTTTACTGTTGCGTGATGCGTTCCGATGGAAACGCCACCGCCTTCAGTTTACTCATAATTTGGTATGTGGATTCTAGCGATTTTCTTACCCAAATTTGATAAATTCAAATTTTCTTCATTCAGGAAAAACCTTGTTTTATTATCACAAAAAAAGAAGAAGGAAAAACCATGTTTTTTTAAAATACAATTGTTCGAAATTCTAGGTGTAATTAAGTGCAATGCGTAGATACATGAAGGAGTCGAAACGGTACCGTTTGGTCTATAATAAACTTGAATTTGGAGTTTGATGGATATTGCTTTATTGTGCTAACGTCTTGACTCATACTATAAGGCTTCCATTTATGATGCGGTAGTGATTTTTTTTCTTTTTTTGAGAGAATGGGTGGGGTACAACAACTCAGAATATTATAATGTAATAATATCTTATCATCTAGTACATATATATGTTGATCTCCGCGGCTCTAGTAAGGTTTCTTGACCGGATTCGAAATCATATGGTACATTCTATACTTTTGAAGCGCAGGTTCGACACCTTTACCATGCATGGATTGGTGGCCCCAAGACTCGAACCTAGACCGTAAGGATCCAACCATCTTAGGTGATGTTTGATAGAGCTGGAGAAAAAAAATTATTTAATTTTATTTAACTTAATTTAACTGTACTGAAATTTATTTAACTTAATTTTACTGTATCGAACTTTATTTAACTTAATTTAAATGAAAATGAAAAAAAACTTCAATAGCTTAAAGGTGAATGTACAGCTTTCTAATCCCAACCAGGGACGGAGCCAGTACGTGGGTTTATCGGGCTGCAGCCTGGGTAAGTTTGAGGTCCAATTTTTGTTATGTGTGTGTATTATACATTGGATAAGCGTTAAGCCGTGGGAACGGTGACGACTGACGAGTGACCATCAGATTCATCTTTGAATCAGTTGCGCGATGCTCCATCTCCAAGTTCTAGGCCGCGCTCAGCGCTTAGGAGTTAAACTCTAAGGAGGCCGAGTCCAACCTTCCTACTTTCGACGATCAACTCTCGAACCATTTCAAACGCCTTCATACAAGGTATTATAAGCTTTCACTCGCGCTCGCCCATTTCTTACTACTCTTTGTTTCTTGGTTGACATTTTTTGCTTTACTAATTTTGAAATCCGATTATGAATTGGGGAATGAAAATTGATTTGGGTGATTGGGTCTCTGACCTCTGACTCTGTGGGTTCGGAATAGTCTTTTATTTCTTAGTTGTTCACTTGTAGTTGTACTGACCAATAATCAAAACAAACCACCACCCTGCCCTGAATTGTATTTGGTGCAGACCAGTTTGATTTAAGGGATGGATTTAGTGATAAAACTGTGCTAAAGAGCTATTTTGGTACTATACTTCTCTTCTGTGGCTGTCTCAGTGTTGATATCCTTAATAGTAATGGTTTACAATTGTGATTCACTTAATAGCCAATTGTGTCAATTTTGGTACTATACTTCTTTCGCTAAACTGTTCGCGAAAGTGTGGCTTGATAGGAACCAGAAGATTTTGGACTTGTTGCTTAAGGAGAGGTCTCTGATAATTTGTTTACAAGTAGTATGCTTGTCGAGAAAGCTTGGCTTTTTGTTAGAGGTGTGATGGTGCTGGATATGTGAATTTGTGAAAGTGTGGCTTGATAGGAACCGTATATATGAAAAGGCATCCAAAGTGGAGCTTCCCCAGTTTGACACTAGCTCTTTAATAAATATAGCGTGGCTTTTTTTCTTTCTGCGCTGCCATGTTTCTATAAATTGTATTCGCAAATCCTGTGAGTTATTGATATCTTGCTTCACGTAATTTATTTCTTTTGCAGTTTAACAAATGGCTTCAAAGAGAATATTGAAGGAATTGAGGACATACAGAGAGATCCGCCAACTTCGTGCAGTACAGGTGCATGGGGTTTTTGCTGGGTCTTTAATGTTTCTTTTCTTTTAAATTGTTCATGATACTCACTGGCAATCAAATTTGGAGAACCTGTGGCTGAGGACATGTTCCATTGGCAAGCAACCATCATCGGTCCAAATGGCAGTCCTTACTCTGGTGGTGTTTTCATCGCAACTATCCATTTTCCTCCAGATTACCCTTTCAAACCTCTGAAGGTAATTACTGCTTCGAAAAGAGCATCAAAGTGTCACTTTGTTGCTTATTTGTAAAATTTATAATGCAAAGTATTTTTTCCACTCGGATATATATATTATGCAGAGTTAGGGGCTAGGCCATCCTAAGTCTGTAGAAGCCTTTTTAATGTGCTTCCTCTTCTTGGTAACAGGTTCACGCCCAAATTTTTTTTTGCGTCAAGTCCTGGTAACTTTCAAATCCTGGATTTGTCCCTGATCCCAACCCAATACTATCTAGGGTTTTAAAGATCGCCGACCGAGCGCCGACGAGCAGAGGGAGAAAATGGCATTGAAGATAATGAAACGAGCGCCGACCGCACACGTTCCTTGGTGAGTCCCGAATGGACTCTCATCCAATTCGTCACGTCGACTTGCAGCTTTACATTTAAACCAATCGGGTGCCCATCACGTCGCAACACAAGGTTTCTCTACAAAGTGATTACACCTCTCATCTACCATGTTTATTACATATCTACCACATTTATTCTTGGGTAGGGGTGCCTCTGTTTTCCTTTATATATTTATGTAATCTGAAGTTCTTCCTTGCATATGTCAGAGTTTTTTGGGATAAAATTTGTTACGAATTGCTACCGGATTAGGTATGTTGCTACTGGATTGTTTTTGTTTTACAATGTCATGATGTGAGTGTCAATTGTGGTTTGTTGTGCTTTGTTTCTAAAATAGTTTCTGGAAGTCAGTACATGTATGATTGTTGCATTATAGCATGATGCATAGTTGAAATTGCAAGCACTTCTGTTAATATCCAGAACTTGTAAATTTTTTGATGTACTGTTAGTTTTATCATACATTAGATATGCATATGTGGTGGGGTCCTGAAGAAAGTAGAAGGGTAATGGAAGTTGTGCTTGAATGTCTGAAGCCTGGGGTCCCTATTGCTCACACTAGGGAGAAAGTCGTTGAGGTATATAATGGACGATCGAAAAAATCCGTGACACAAAAACAAGTCATCAACCATTACAACCAATGTCGTGGCAAATGGTTAGCATGGACTACATTGAGTCAAATGACTTGTATTGCCTTAACTGATGACGGATTACCCTACAGAAATAAAGCTTCAAAGTGATAGAATTAAACAGTTTTTGCACGCAATATTTCATTTTGTAGTTAACCAATTTCAATTGTTTGAACTATAATTTATATCTTTGTTTTATTTTGCAGAAGCATAAGGCTGGTGGTCCTTTTGTCACGAAGCATAAACATCATGACATGGATATTTGGAACCCGATATTCGCTGGAAGAACTGCAACTGGTGCGAATAGTTATTCACCTGCTTCGGCCAGAGCTGAAATCAATTTGCAAAAGAGAAAAGCAAATGGAAATGATCACGTAGGTAATGAAAAAGAGGATTTCGGAGATAGTGAAGACAATCAGCAAACTCCTGCAAATTTTGTGTTGTCCAAAAAATCCGATGAAAGTAGATCACCTCCTCCTAAATCTTGTAGTTCAAAAAGACAGAAGCGTAGTTTTGTCTCTTTTCAAAAGTAAAAGCGAGTGACGATCTGAACAAGCATTTAAAATCCTGAAGATGGTTGATGACCAAGAGACTTATGAAAGAAAATTATATCTTGCAGTGAAGAATATAGAACAAGTGAAACTGCACGTCGAAATTTCCAGACACGAGCTATCTTCTATCTTACAAAAGAGAATCTGGGCAAAATGTTTGTAGAATTTGAAACTGATGATGAAAAATGGGACTGGCTTAAAGTTTTCGACGAGTGAAAATTTGAACTGACACCTGTTTTTTGGAGTTCTGAATAAGCTTTTTATTTGTGAACACATTTGTTTTTTGCGTAGTGAACTGACAACAGCTTCTGATGTTTGATTGTAATGTTTACTTGTCAACTGGTACCTGCTTGTAATGTTTGCTTATGTCCAACAACATATGTTTGGTAACCTGCTTATGTTTGATATCTTATTATATTCTGATGTATTCATGTTTGCTAACCTCATTTTTATTTCATACTTTCAATTTTGTTATTTGTTATAGAATGAATGAAGAGGTGAACGAGCATTGTAAGAGGATAGCACTTGATACGTTAAGAAGATCGATATTAAAACCCAAATGACAAAGATTAAGATCCGGAGGTGAGAATGGAAATGAGTACATGTATAGACTGATGAATATGCATCTACAACTTTGTCAAGAGCAACTCAGATTGTCCAACGAGCAACTTGCCCACTTGGTTGACATATTGAAATCACGAGGATATTTGACCGACAACAACTTGCCCACTTGGTTACTGAACAAGTTGGCATGTGCTTATATGTATTAGCTAAAGGAGCTTCATATCAGGATGTGGCTGATACATTCAAACATTCGATATCGACCATTTCATTTTATCTCCCAGACTCCCAGAGGTGTTACTTGCTCTAAAAAAATTGTCATTTGATATCATAAGACCTCATACACCTTTGGAAGAAGTGCCTCAGAAGATACTCAACAACAACTTGTATTCACCCTTTTTAAAGATAAATTCCTAAGATGTCAGAATATGTCACTTTATCTGATGTTTGCTCCATTGTCATGTTATTTTTGTTTAGGATTGTATCGAAGCATTGGATGACACAAATATTGAAGCAAGATTATCAGATGACAAAGGAAATCGACATCGAGGTCGCAAAGGAATAAAAACTTGGAATGTTCTTGCTTGTTGCTCATTCGACATAATATTTACATATGTGCATGTTGGATGGGAAGGAAGTGTTCATGATCAGACGGTTTGGATTGATGCAATTACTCAACCACAGTTTTGTTTTCCACATCCTCCTGAAGGTAAAAATTTTTATTTGTAAACACTATTATATAAATTAACAGTCGTAATATCATGTAATATTTCACAGGAAAATACTATTTGGTTGATTCTCGATATCCAAACACAATCGGATATTTAGCACCTTATAAAGACAAAAGATTTCGCTACCATATGCCAACATTCTCCACGGTAATCAACCTACTGGAGTATAAGAAAAATTCAACTATCGACATTTGTCATTACGAACCACCATTGAAAGAGCATTTGACATCTTAAAGAATTCGTGGAAGATTCTTAAAGCAATGCCTCAAGTGTTAGAAGAGCGCCAAAGTGATATTATTACAACTACACTTGCACAACTTCATACGCATGCATAAATTTTCGATACCCATTTTACCTAATCAAGAGGTGCAGGGAAGTGCAGATTCAAACTTATTTGATTAACATCGAAAGGAGCAGATGAATCAAGTACGCAACATGATAGCATTTCAAATTATAGAGGCTTGTCCAGATAATGTAGAGGAAACGAACATGGATGAAGATGATGATATGTAATGTTATCCAATTGTACTACACTTGATATCATTTGTACGTGTCTAATGTTTAATACTGAAACTTTAATTTTCTGCCATAACTTGATCTTTGAGGGCTCTCACTGAGGTGGAATGCAATTTGACACCTACAAGGCCAATAAGAGGATTAAATGGCAACAAAAATGTCGAAGAACGAACCTGCAAAACTCTTAATAAATGGAGAGATAAATAAGTCGAGAATTCGACTCATCAGCAACATGATAGCGTTTCAAATTATAGAGGCTTGTAGAGGAAATGAACATGGATGAAGATGATGATATGTAATATTATCCAATTGTACTGCACTTGATGTCATTTGTACGTGTCTAATGTTTATTATGTGTGTATTTTTATGTGTATTTGACCATGTCCTTTTGATTCATATGAAGTGCAACAAAGGTTAGAAAATAAATTAATGTTTTGAATATGTGTTGAATGTAAATGTTGAATTTAAATTTAGCTACAAAACTGACAACTTTTAATTAATAAATTGAATTGGAAAAAAATATTTTATTTAACTTTATGTAACTGTTCTGGACGACTTTATTTAACTTTACTGAACTTATAAATATGAAATTTAAGCTATACAGAACAGATCCTAAGTGTGAACTTCCTAACCAACAGGACACCACCCCTGCTGGCGACCTCTTTTAATCCTTTAGATCAAATGATTAACAAGTTTTATTTGTTATTTTTACTAGACAAATCTCATTTGTTAATAAAGTGTTTTTTTTCCGTCTTTTGCACTTCGGCAGACATGGAACATTGAGGTTTTTGGAAATGCTGACCAAAAAATCGAATGGACTATATAAAAGAAAACTGGAGAACATAAGGAAGCTCCCTGGGATGAGGAATCAGAGAGAAAAGAAAGTCGGCTCACACACGTAATAGATGAATGGGTTTACAGTGGAGGTTATGTTGGAAATATTTGTGAAATAAACAGCATTAATGGTGGATTACAGAAAATAGTAGAACAGTTTTAAAAATATTACAATTTGAATGTAGACAAATAACAGCTATAAATTAAATAAGTAATTTAAAAACACGAGATATGCTAACTATAAAACTTTAAATTAGAGAACGGGACGCTTTCCTTAAAGCATTATCGCCTCCCTCCGTTTTTAAGATTTGTGTGGACAATAGCCTCCCGGGAGCCGGGATACAATAACGTTGCAACAAAAACTTAACACCATGGAAGATTGATATCGAATTTTCTTTATGCTGAAAATACCACCAAAAAACTATCATTAATAAAATCTCATTTCTATTTTTCTTCACACAAGTCACTAATATTCCAACATGTGTATGCGGAAGCATATACCAAGGGTTGACTGATTCATTTCGAAGCAGCATTAGTTTCTCTCTCCTGTTTCTCGTCTTCTCCAGAAGCTTTGAGAGTCGGCCGCCACTGTTAATCTTTTTTTCGCCAGGCGTCGTCCCTTTGGCTGTTGCCAGCGTTTGGCTCTTACCGGCAGCCCCCTGAAGTCTTCTCCTTCCCCTCATGTCCGTTGTGCTGCTTGTGTCGTCGGTGGACTGCGCAGCGGCTGCATCTCCGAGCTGCTCGATTCGCGGGGCCGGGGCTGCTGGGTGGTGGTCGCTTCCACGGATTTGGTGGCTGGAGGTGCGATCGATTGGCGGGTGGTTGACGGTGGCTTGTTGGGCAGCGGTTTGGGCGAATGGGGCTTGGCTGGGCGGCTGGTGGATGTTGGTGGGCTGAGGGTGGTGATGGCTCTCGGGGCTGGGCCTGGTGGACGTTTTGGGCAAGTTGGCGATTGTGCGACTCAATGGCCTCTTTTGGAGCTTGTTCTGTCACCCTGATGGTGTGACCTTTTAGTCGCTTTTTTTAGTTTTGTCGACTTTTAGTTTTTAGTAGTTTAGTTTAGAACTCCGAAGTTCGACCGGACTTATCTGGGGTAGCCGGATTAAGTTCGGTAGGATAATAAGCCGGTTTTTACTGGGGTGATTTCATGGGCTGTCGATGCTTAAATTTGTAGAAATGGGGCCGGGGCGTTAGCGTTTATTTGAAGCTTGGCTTCGTCAGTTTGGCCCCCTTTGGCGTGATGCAGTCTTTGGACCGTTGAGATATAAAGACGATTCAACAGCTTCTTGGTGTTAGCTTATCACGGATTACGCTATCACGTTCTGTGTTGACATAGGTTATTACTGTTGGTCTGTTGTATCTTTTTTATGTTTGTTGTTATGTCCGTGTTGTATCAGCCTCTGTTTCCATCAAAAAAAAGTTTACAATGTATTTTTATAAAGTCATGTATACCAATGATGTTAAATGGGTTAAAATAATGGGAGAATGAATTATGCAAAGCTTTAGGGAGGTACATTGAGTGAAGAATATGCTCGAACAGTAATATACAGTTGTGATTCCAGGGGGCCTGGGGTCCAGGACTCCTCTGAATTTCTATAAAAAATTCATCCAGCAGGACTCAAACCCCTGCTCCCCAGTCTTCTGTCCATTATGTCCCAACTTAACCAATTAATCTGTATAATATTTATGTCTTGACTAAACTACAAGTAATATTGAACATCTGAAGTTGATTTAATGTTTTAATTAAGCATGTTGTATAATTAAATCACATTCAGCTTCATATTGTTTACTTTTTCTTACATTTATTGACTTATTTTCCAACCACTAAACTATAAGGATAAAATACAATATATATTTATAAAGTTATGTATAACCATGATGTTAAATGGGTTAAAATAATGGGAGAAATGACATATGCAAAGCTTTAGGGAGGTATATTCAATGACTATGCTCGAATAGTAATATATATATATGATACTGAGGTTTTTTGAGGTATGATGAGTAGATCAGTCAATTCCTAATTTGGAGCGGAGTATAACTTATCATAAGGCAAATGTGATACATTCTATAGCTTATGCATCGGATCAATATTCAATCTTTATTGATTTATTAGCTAGTTGACCGTTGTTAGTAAATAGTAAGAGTGTGTTCGGTTCAAATATCACTTAACAACGCTATTTGGATTTTAGGTCGGCCTCAAATGTACAAATGGGTTCAAAACGGTCTTGTTAACAATGCTCCATGAAGCGTTGTTAAGTCTAGTTGTTGTCTTGTTAGTCTTTGTTGTGTTTTTGCCCCAGCCCCAGCTCGACAAATAACAACGCTGTGGGGAAGTTAACAACGATATGTAGCTTGTTTTCATCCGATTTTTCATTTGCTCCCAGCGCTGTTTTTAAGAAACGAATGTCTATTATTAATTAAAATTAATTAGAAAAATACGACAATTTGATCGTGTGTGTAGTTTCAATAAATATGTGTTTATACATATCAAAAAACGACACACGTGAAAGAATGATCTTTATACATCCTACCATTCATAAAAAGTTTTAATACACATTTAAAATAAGTGGATTAAATGAGTAAATGCAATAAATAGATTAAAATGGTTAATGGATGAAACGGAGTAAATGGATTCATCCGCTAATCCGCCGACTGTTAGTGATCCATCCGTTTAATCCATTAACACTAATGGATCTAACGGATTAAATCCATTTCATCCGTGAACCATTTAATCCATCCATGAATCCATCCATCCATCCATTTTGCCACATCTAGTCCACATCATACGTGAGATTAAAAAAATGACTAGTAAAAAATTAACAAATTGTGAGAGAAAAATGTCATAGGTGGGATCGGAACCCTAAACATTGTGAATGCAAGGTTAAAATTCTACCACTAGATCACTCCTTTGTTGGTCAAATTCACACATTTTTTTTATGGAAGAAATTCACACATTTAGACAAATACATATTTTTACTTTAGCATGACCGTGAAGAGTAAGGATCCGGTGCAAAGTTATTTTTTTGATACAAAATACAAACTAATCATAGCCCCTGATCTTGTGATTTGAATGGATGAGATTAAATCTTGATTTTTTGGTATTTTTCTTGGTGACAAATTATAAAATGAAATTGACGAACTATGTCGTCTTTCATTTTTTGACTCGAAAAGTGACGAACTATAAAATAATTTTGACGAACTATAAAATAAACTGACGAATTCTAAAATGATTTTGACGAATTTTGTATTTTGTACCAAAATTTAACTTTGTACTTGATCTTGACCCTGACCGTGAAACCTTTCCTCGTTATGCATTTAATTTGCAATGTGCATACGATGAATTTATCGAATAACCCACTATAATATATTATTAATACAATTGGGAGATGATCACATAAGAATTCTATATTAAACTGTGAACTAAAGATTAATGAACAATAAATATATTCAGTTGAACAATAAAATTTTGATTAACAGTGAAATATTATGAGTGAACAATAAATTGACGAACATGAATTTTATTCTTCATATTTCAGATGAACAACAAAATGATTCTGATGATAATAATGAATTTTTTTCTCCTTCTTGTTGAACCCAAATGGAGCAGATGTGAGCAAGGAAAAGCCTCATCTGTAACGATGGACACAATCAATTTCCCAGACTACATCATCAACCCACTCAAATTAAGAAAGATATATGAACAAGTCTGTTTTTTTTTGTTGTAAAAGGTTAAATTTCCCTAAAACAGATAAGGAATGAACATTTTCTAAACTCATACCATTAAATATATATAGGGAGGTTTGAATTGTCGATTTCCTGATAATTTGACCAAAATTATAACCAAATCACGATCTCTTCTGCAATGAACAACCATTGAACAATAAATTAATTTTTATCAAATTATGGTGCATAATATATTTCTATATACTCAGATGACCAACAGAATATTCCAAAAGAATAAATTCTATATACTCAGATGACCAAAAGAATATTCCAAAAGAATAAATAAAATTAATGAATAATAAAACTAATGTTGGTCAATTTATTATTCGTTGGTATTTTATTATTTAATCGGTTGTCGTATTCTCATTTTAAAATTGATTCACAGCTTACACTCGCCCGAGCTGGTGTAAACTTCCTTAATCTTTTTTTTATGGGAAAAGTTGTACAGAAGTAGGACATCGACGACGCAATGACTCTATTCAGTACATATACTAAAATTGAAACACAGGCCTATAACGGCCAACCCATCTTCGTCATAAAAACTATCAAAGGTTGCGAAACCATGCTCAAAAGCATGTACTAGCAACCTCAGCAGACACTAAAATCCCCTGGCCAAAACCGGGGAAATAGAGCAACTAATGTGACTATAACTCAAGCGCAAGCGACTGAGAACTACCAACTCAGTCCAAAAACCGGCTGAGAATAGCCACTTATTCAACTAATCTAACCTAACTAAACTAAACCACACAAATCTAAACTACAACCAACGCCCTCCGGAGCCACAAAATCCGACAACGCATCCAAAATTGCCATGATTGGCAAAGCCCCCAGCAGGCCTAAGAACCGCAGCTGAACAAGGCTCCAACCCCTCCTAGAAACAGCCGGAGACCTTCAGCAGAGGAGCCAGCCCTCGCCGGTTACCAGAGCACCAGCAGCTCGACGCACAACGCAGGACACCGCTTAAAACAGCCAAAAAACACCACCCGCCCCCCCGCACAACCCAACGCCATGAGAGTCACCCACCTCCGAAAGCCCCCAACCGAATCTATCTTCCTTTATCTTTATAAACTACTACTATAAACCCTAAATTTTGACACGTGGCAGAACTTATGGAAATATTTTTTTGACCCGAAAATATTATGTATATTTGTGAGCAACTTGGTATATCCGTGGACACTTTGATATATCTATTATGGGGAGCACTCCGTTGAGGCAGGGTTGGTAGAATGAGGCAGTGAGGCACAACGTGAGCCAGTCATTTTGGTGAGGTGGAATTGGAAAAGTATTTGTTGGTGGGAATTTATGAAGGGGTAATTTGGGGGTTTTATGGGTATAATGATTTTAAATGATTTTAGAAAATCCTGACATGATTTCTCTCTCCTCAATTCACTGCGTTTCTTCGGCATTGTTGTTGAAGAAAAACCCATCTCCAATCTCGATCCAGATCCAGGTCAGGTTCGACGTTAAAACGGCAACCCAATTCTGACGATTTCGTCCTTCCCGCATCGGCTTCAATTTGTTCGTTGAGGCAGGCGTTTCTGCCCGCATCAAAGAACAATCCAAATATGTGTTTGTTTTTCTTCGCTCACTCGTAAGTCGCATCTAGATGCAGACAAATCAGGTAAAATATGGTTCCACACTCCGCCTACGAAACCCTAATGTGCTGTCGTTCACTTTTGCTTCGATTATGTTGTCGTTTGAAGCAAAAGTCGATTATGAATTGTCGTTAGGGTTCTGATTTGGTTTTCGATCTTGATGTTGAATGGGTGATTTTTGTTTTCGATCTGATTTGCTTCGATCTTGATGTCGAAACCCTAATCTGATTTGGTTTTCGATCTTGATATGTTAAATGATGTTGAATGTTGATGTATAAAATCTGCGCTTTTTGTTTGTTTTATAAAGCTTTATTTTTCATTTGGAATGGGCCTGTTTGAATTGAGAACGAATTTTTGTTTGTTTTATAAAACTTTGATTTGCAGCTCAGAGAAATTGGAATCTGAGAATTTTTTATTCCGACGTCTATGAATTTTTGTTTGTTTTATAAAACTTGATTTGCAGTGGAATTGAGAATTGAGAATGAATTTTTATAAAACTTGATTTTTGTTTGTTTTATAAAGCTCTATTTTTCAGATTTGTATTGCAGTTTTGAATTTTTTGGAGTTTCACCATGTATGTGAAAATGAAATTGGTCAACCAAGGGCATGCTCAGAGGTGATTTCAGTGCTTTTATATTCATTTGACTTTTTAAGTGGCCTGCTTGTGTCAAGTTCTTGAACTGGATGACAATGGACTTAGATTAAATTGTTGGATCTCAGTGACACTTGGTGATATTTTGAGTAGTTGAGCAGTGTTTTTCAGGTTTGCAGCTTTTATTTTTCTGTTTCTCATGGTCTTCTCGATCCACCTACAAACTCCAACTAAAAGTGTCCGGCTAAATTGTTTTCCCTTGGTATTGTAGGCATGGCGGCTCAGCAAACAAACGTTCTTGTTCCAACAAAGGTGCTCTGCTAGGGTGTCTTTCTCAGATCTGATTTTTAGCTTACCCTGCTTATATTTTTTTTGTTCATTTTGGATCTTGTATGTTGTATATTTCTGCACTTGACTTGTTAAGCTGTGTGATGTAGTTGTGTTCTTTTATGTTTAACAGGTAAAGCCACTAACAGAACCGCTCGTCGTCAAAGCGATTTGTGCAAATAAATTTATAATAGTCCGCTACTCGCAACTATACTACTGGGTAGTACTTGGTAAGTAGGGGTCGAACCCAGAGGAATTAGGGGGATAGGTTATTCTTTAAGGGATTTGTTCAGCGAAGGAGCGTGTTTTAGGTTGGTTGAGGTTTTAGTGCTAACAACTACGTGACTTTTTAGTTGGTTTTGGTTTTGAGTGCTGAAAAGTAAATACTGAAATTAAAAGTGAAGACTTACAGTGGGTGATGCGTGAATTGCAAGTCTTCCGGATTGCGAGCGGTTGATGGTTGCAGTTGATTGAACAATAAAAGTAAAGACAAAGGGGATTCTGTGATTGCAAGAGAAGTATTCGGTCTTAGGGGGCCTTGTATTATATCATGTTCATTCTTTTAGTAACCCTTCTAAGTATTCAAACGTGTATCGAGGCCCTTTCGTAGCGCTCAATTTGCCACACTGTTTGTAAACCCTTGTTCTACTTCAGACTAATTCCTCATTTCGAAGTATCTTAGCCTTTTGTGCATCCATTTGGTCCCTTTGGTCCAGTTTCCAAATGGTTTTAAAGATAGATCGAACTCCTCAGATAAGCTTTGCCCTTTCGTAGCATCCACTTACCCGAGTATGTTCACGACTTCCCACAGAAGAGTTTTGCCCTTTCGTAGCTTCCACTCAACCTTGGAAAGTCTGACCTTATAAATGGCACATAGAACAAGTTTTGAATACAGAGAAAAGAAACTAAACGAAGTAAAACATTTTATAAAACAAGAACTCCCCTTCAACCGAATGAAGAGTTTAGTTACGAATATCCATAGAGTTGGACATCATAACTAAATACTTGGGGATTTGGAAAAGAATACTCAAGAACCGACAAGAGTAAAGAGAGAAGAGAAAGAGATTACTCAAGAACAAACAGGAGTAACTCTTGAACTGTAACTGAAAGCTTGAGTACTCAAGAACAAACAGGAGTACTCAAGATCGAACTAAAGTATTTGAGAACAAACTGAACTTTTATTTATATCAAAACCAAACTTTACAAAGTAACAAACTTAGAGAGAGAAGTGGAGTGTTGTGTGTTGTGAATGCTTATGGCTTATGAAATGAGGAGGGATGGCTTGGTATTTATAGCCATGGAGGAGAGGAATGGATGGCCAAGATGAGGGCATGTGGTTTAGCATCCAAGGGTGGAGAGGAGGGGAAGAGGAGAGGAGGGCAAGTGTCACAAGGGGAGAGGGACAACACAAAGCCGCCGGCGGCTTTTGGGAGAGGGGAGGAGGATGTGACATGTGGAGGAAGGGGAGAGGAGGAGGAGGGGTTGTGAGGGCAAAGCCGCCGGTCCATGTGGCATGAGGAGAGTGGTTGTGAGTTTTGTGCAGTTTGCACAAAACTATCGGTGTATTCCAGCTCCGGATTGTCTTCGGTTTCTCTTCGGTTTGATTTGTTTTGAATGATTCCATGTCAGGATCTTTAGATTTCTTCATTCAGCGTCTGATCTTGACCTTGGATTGTCTCCTGATATCTTTTCTGTGCTAAAAGCTCTTCCTTAGCGTGTATTCTCTCTAAGCTCTGAAATACCCTGTAGAAATGTATCGGGACTAAAACATCGAAGTTAGATAGACAAACAGTCTAATTTGGTGGGTTTAACTGTGTTTATGATTCATACAATTGTGGTCCATCAGCCACCAAAGAAAGACATACATGAGTCAGCTGAAATTGTCTTGGTTGCTACTGCTGGTGGAATGTGAAGAAGAAATACTTTTCAAACTAAGCTTTGGTTGTTTGTGCAATGCATTGTGACTTCTTGTATATCCTGCTTGTAATAGGAAGCTTGCATTTGATAGAGCACCTAAATTTGATTTTTGGGGTAGTTGTTGTTGTAAGAAGGTTTAGGTGTTCGCAAATGTCTGAAAGCATGCTCTGTGATGTGTAACAAAATGATGAATTGCGTATGAATTTGTAGGTTGATGATGTATATCATACAAGAAACTACATCATTCGGCCCCTTTTTCTTCCTAAATATGTAGCAAAGTGTGTAATGATATATCAAATAAAGAAATTGATTGCAATTTATTCTGAAACGTCATATGAAATAAGGGTGTAATGGCATATGAAATAAGGGTGTAATGACATATGAAATAAGGTTGTAAAGATATATGAAATAAAGAAATTGATTGCAATTTATTTTGAAATAAATGTGTAAATGTGTTATCAACAAGGTGTAATGACATATCAAATAAAAGTGTAATATCATATGAAATAAGGGTGTAATGTCATATGAAATAAGGGTGTAATGACATATCAAATAAAGAAATTGATTACAAATTATTCTGAAACGAAGGTGCGAATGGGTTATCAAATAAGGGTGTAATGACATATGAAATAAGGGTGTAATGGCATATGAAATAAGGGTGTAATGGCAAATGAAATAAGGGTGTAATGGAATATGAAATAAGGGTATAATGCCATATGAAATAAGAGTGTAATGCCATATGAAATGAGAGTGTAATGGAATATGAAATAAGGGTGTAATGCCATATGAAATAAGGGTGTAATGCCATATGAAATAAGGGTGTGTAATGGAATATGAAATAAGGGTGTAATGCACATAAGTAGAATACAAAAAAAAGTAACAAAACACTTATACAAATAGTAATAAAAATTTGAACTTGGACATATTGTAATAAAATAATTTGGGTGCAAATACCAAAATACTGATGAGAGAGAGGGTATATTATAGATTTAGGGATTCATTGTTCTCTGCTTTTTAGATAAGCAATTTAGGTCGTTTTCACAACGACTTAGGGCCTGTTTTCTGGACTTTAAATTTGTATTATATAAACCATTTTAACACCACATAACATAAATTAACATAAATTCAGCTAACATTACATAAATTAACATAACATAAATTACCACCATCATCATCATCATCATGTCATCATCATCACCATCATGTCATCATGCATCATCTTCATGCATCATCATCATGGTGATGAATAGTAATATGATGATGATGACATGATGGTGATGATGGTGAATAGTAATATGATGATGATGGTGACATGATGATGATGAATAGTAAATGTGTGGTGAATAGTAATAGGATGAATAGTACTATGGTGATCATGATGATGATGATGAATAGTAATATGATGATGATGGTGACATGATGCATGATGAATAGTCATGGTGATCATGATGATGATGAATAGTAATATGATGTTAATGTGATGATGAATAGTACTATGGTGATCATGGTGATGATGAATAGTACTATGGTGACATGATAATGATGAATAGTAATATGGTGATGATAAATAGTCATGGTGATGATGATGAATAGTAATATGATGGTGAATAGCAATATGATGGTGGTGATGACATGATGATGATGATGGTGATGACAGATGATGGTGACATGATGATGGCATGATGATGATGACAAGATGGTGATGTTGATGGTGATGACATGATGATGATGATGATGATGATGATGGTGACATATGATGATGATGTGATGATGGTGACTTGATGATGATGGTGGTGGTGACAAGATGATGATGATGATGATGACATGATGAGATCATGGTTACAAGATGTTGATGATGTCATGTGATGATGTTGACATGATGATGATGATGATGACGGTGACATGATGATGATGATGATAATAATGAATAGTAATATGATGATGATGATGATGTCATGTGATGATGGTGACATGATGATGATGTAATGTTAGGTTGGTAT
Source organism: Rhodiola kirilowii (assembly GCA_033675215.1). Classification (NCBI taxonomy): domain Eukaryota; kingdom Viridiplantae; phylum Streptophyta; class Magnoliopsida; order Saxifragales; family Crassulaceae; genus Rhodiola; species Rhodiola kirilowii. Next base: position 7,033,287 of record CM066194.1, read on the forward strand.
AAACTATAATAAATTAAAATAAATTAACATAACATAAATTAACATAACATAACATAAATTTAAGCTCAATCAAACAGACCCTTAGACTTATTTGCATTTGTGAAGTGTTTGGTGATTAGCGGTTTCATGATATCAGTTTATTGATCTCGTGGTGAGTGTAAGATGCTTGAGTGTAATAGTGTTAGTTAAAGAGAATTACACTAGAAAAGTGAGGGAGTGAATAGGCAAAAACACTGAATGATAACAGTTTTTAGTACGAACATGCTTATATTTGTGCATTTTTGTTTCAGATTGGTGACTATCAAACTGTTTTCATTTCTGTTTTCATCTGTGCAGGTACTTTTGGCTGATGCAGTGAAGGCGGTTTGGTACAGGCTAATGTGTTCTGCACTCTAAATAGCTAACTTGCTGTGCAGTGAGCGTGATCTTACCCTAAACTCTTTCACTGTTGCTTGATATTGTTTGTTGATTGCTATTAAGTGTAAAAATCAGTGGCAATCGGTTTTTAACTGCTAGTCTCTTTTTCTTTGGACTCTTATTATCACTGGTAGTACAGTGAATCTACTTGATAAAAATTGTAGTCTGAACATTCTTGACTTAGGTAGTCATGGAGCCAGTGTCGTCCGGCAATGACGGCACACCTGAGCCAAATAATACCGCATCCTCATCAATGCCTAGCATTAGTAACACACTGAAAAAGACTGGTAAGAATTCTGATGTATGGAAATATTTTGTTAAGCATGATGAGGAAGTAAATGGCAAAAAGGTACAGAGAGCACAATGCAATTTTTGTAAGCAGAAACTTGTTTGCTGTGGTAATGCTGGGACTTCCCATTTAACTAGGCATGCTAGATCACATATAAATGCTTTAGCTAAGAGTTCAGACATTAGGAATCAATTGCTTCTTGTTAAAGACAAAGATGGAATGGTAAGCAATTTTCAGTATGATAATGTGAGAGTGAGGTCTGAAATTGTAGACTTCATCATTAGAGCTGAGCTGCCATTTTCCTTTGTTGACACACATGACTTCGCGGGTATGATTCAGAGAGGTTTAGCACCTCAATTTAAGAAATTTTCTAGTTATACATGCAAAAGAGATGTGATGAAAAGATTTAATGCTTGCAAGCTAGAACTTATTACTTATTTTGATTCATATAAGGGCAGAATTTGTTTTACATCTGACATGTGGTCTTCCAGGCAGAAAATGGGGTATATGAGCTTAACAGCGCACTGGATTGATGATAATTGGACAATGCAGAAAAGGATTTTATCATTTAAAATGGTTGAATACCCACATACAGGTGACAGTTTGGCTTCTCATATGTATGAGGAGTTAATTGCTTGGCATTTGCATGATAAAGTGTTTACTTTGACTCTTGATAATGCATCTAGTAATGACGTTCTTGTCTCAAGACTAGCAAGTCATCTTATGCTTACGAATGTTAGTAACCAACTTCTTCATGTTAGGTGCACTTGTCATATATTGAATTTGATTGTCCAAGATGGTTTGTCTGTTCTGTCCCCTAGCATTGAGAGGATAACAGCAATTGTTAGGTCTATGAATCTTCCATTAAAAGGCATGCGTTGTGGGTTAGTTCATGTGATGAGTTAGGCTTAAGTAAGCGTAACATTGATAATGATGTGCCCCATAGGTGGAACAGTACATATGAACTGCTCAATGTTGCTGTTAAGTACAAAACTGCCATGCACAGATATTGTCAAAAGGTTAATGAATCTAGGAACTGTTCCATAGATGTTCCTAGTGAGCATGATTGGGTAATTTCTTCTTTGTGCATGAATTTTTTGAAAATCTTTTGTTCAACAACTAAAATATGCAGTGGAGTTTATTCCCCGACATCTAATAAAGTGATAAACAGTTTGGTTGATATATATGCCACGTTTAAAGCATATGATCCACTAGATGCATTTCGACCCACTTTGGCTGCCATGAAATTGAAATTTAATAAATATTGGGCCTACTTTCCTATGATTTTTTGCTTGGCCACAGTTATGGATCCTCGATTTAAACTGTTGGCAATTGAGTCTTGGCTAAGTTTGTATGAACTCACTGAATTAGACATTGAAATTAAAGTTACATCAGTCAAGACAGTCCTGCATCAATTATATGACATGTATAAGAGGAACTTGCTTGCTGCATGTACTATGAATGTTGATACGGGTTGTTTGCCTACTACTTATGTTGCACTTGAACCTGAAATTGATGTTAATATTCATGTGGTTCCTTCAGCCTCTATGGCTAAGTTAAAGAGAGCAAGGGTAAGTAGTAGTGGTGCCTCTACTGACTTGGAAATTTATTTAAATCTGGATACCTTGGACATTGATGACAATAGTACATTTAATGTTTTGGAATGGTGGAAAGCAAACTCTACAATGTACCCTATATTGTCTGTCATAGCAAAAGATTTATTGAGCATACCTGCTTCGACAGTGGCCTCCGAGGCTGCGTTCTCTGCTGGAGGCAGAGTGGTTTCTGAAAAAAGGGCATCACTTAGTCCCACTACGATTGAGGCTCTGATTTACTTGAAAGATTGGTCTTTAGCAAGTTGCAGGAAACAGGATGCGGCAGAAGAAGAAGCTGCTGCTGAAGAGCTTATGAATGCAAAAGCTAGCCAACCTGATTGGCTACTAGATGATGCGGAACTTCAGAACATGGCTGATGGCGATGAACCTGGTGACGAGTATCCGGCGACGATGCAATCTCAGACTTGAAGCTTTTTTATGGTAATTTTGTTGAATATATACCGACTTCAGAACTTGAAATCATAATCCATTACTTGTTCGATTTGACTGCAACTTTTGTTTACTTGTTGCAGTTAGAAGTCTGAAGCTTTTTGAGAGTGAAATAGGTTTGATTTCTGAACTAATACTTCATTACTATTAAATTTTGTATACAAAGTGCAATTGTTTTTGCTAACTGGAAGTTTTCTTTACTTGTTTTAGTTTAAAGGATGCTGCTATTTTGATAAAAATATGACAAGTTCTTTACTTGTTTTAGTTTAAAGGATGCTGCTATTAATTTTGCTTTTTCATGGTAAGTTTGTTGAATATATACCGACTTCAGAACTTGAAATTATAATCCATTACTTGTTCGATTTGACTGCAACTTTTGTTTACTTGTTGCAGTTAGAAGTCTGAAGCAATTTGAGAATGAAATAGGTCTGATTTCTGAACTAATACTTCAGTACTATTAAATTTTGTATACAAAGTGCAATTGTTTATGCTAACTGGAATTTTTCTTTACTTGTTTTAGTATAAAGGATGCTGCTATTTTGATTTACTTACTGCAATTGTTTCAGATTGAATCTCTGAATTGTTTACAAGAAACACTGCATGTATGCTGCTGTTTGATTTATTTCATACTTAATTATACAGTGCACTATTTAGTTGCTTGTTTGCCTAATAGTTGCTTATAGTAGTTTTGTTTGCCTACTGCAGATGAAGGATGAAGCTGCTGAGATCAGAATTTAAAACACTTTGTAGAACCTTGTAATTCCAATGTATTGGCTTATGGTACTGGTGAAAGCCAAATGTAATAGGTTAGACTCGGATACATTTCAAGTGCAGTAGTATTAAACACTCCTGATGCTGTTGATGATGAAAAGGGCTCAATAACCTGCAGACCTACCAACTGAAGATAAACCGCCTCGCCTCAACCCTCGCAATGCATGCCTTATTACTTCTTGCTGCCTACATACTGCCTGTTTGGTTGCGCTGATCTTGGTTAATAGTTGGTTACATTATTATGGCTGTGTAACGTGTAGTTATTGATATTGTAGGCATTGTATAGCGAGTTAGGATGAGGTTCGATGGTTGGTTTAAGTGATCAAATGCTGTAAGGTCATGCCTGAAACAGATCAGGAAAAAGAAAAAATTATTATTGTTTTTTATTCATAAGGGCTTTCAAAGCCCGAGTAAACCTGAAATTAACCCGGCCCATTCGTAGTCCGAGGGCTGTTATATTTTTGGATAACCCGACCCGACCCGAATAATACTAAAGGGTCATCATAAATATAGTCAAACCCGACCCGGACCCGAAATGACTAGGGTCGGGTTAGCCCGGCCCATTCCCGAGGCCTAGGGTATAAAGTAGAAGTGATGTCAGATGTGTATTGGAGAAAGAGGATATAAAGTAGAAGTGATGTGTATTAGAGAGAGAGGGTATAAAGTATAAGTGATGTGTATTGTAATACAAATAACAAAATGCCCTTCAATTTACAAAAAGAATTTGTTTTATGAATATCTAAAATTAATAAAGGGAAGTTAGTGGAATACACGTGTCGCGTTGAGATGATTTTGACGGCTCAGATGAGTGGGTGAGGGATGCTGCCTCACAACTTCATTTTAATTTGGCTGCCTCATTTGAACGCTCTCATCTATTAATAAGTTGACATCTCATGAACAATTTTTTATATTTTTATGAAAATTTTGATATATTTGTGAATAATTTGACATCTCATGAACAATTTACTATAATTGTAAACAGTTGTATTTTTATATATAATAATTTTCTATAATTAAAATTGTTTTGGATGATTTGTATTTCTGATCAGTTTGACACATAACTGAACAACTAGAAATGAATACTGTTTCTTGTCAAAAAAAAAAAAAGAAATGAATACTGTTTCAACCAGTTAATAAAAAAAAGAATACTACTCGATTATTTCTATTTCTAATCAATTTGACATGTATATGTCTCTGATAAAATGGAAAACAATATTCTAACAATATTCCTTTCACGAATATTCCTCACACGTGACAACTTTTCCACATGATTAGACTTTAACGCCCCGTTTGGTTCGTCAAATTTTTTTTTAAGATTTGAAAGAAAATATGAGGAAAATTTAATTTCATGTTTGGTTTTCATAAAAATACAAATAAAATAAAAGTATCAAATACAAACTTTTTTTATGTTATTTTATATATAAAATGGGTTTCACGTAGATTTTCCATTTAATATTACTTTAATCACATTTTCCATGATACAACCAGAATTTTTTTTAAACAATATATGATTTATATTTGATGCATTACCACCCAATATTATTTACATTAAATGACAATATATGTTGCACATTGTTTTTAATTTTAGCTAACCGAAAGATATCTATATATGCATTGATGAGTTGACCAAAGAAAATATTCAAAGAAAAATGAAAGCAAAGTTAATCCGAATATAATAAAAGTGGATAAGTTAATATTTTTTTTGATAGTGAGGAAAAGTTAATATAAACCATATCTTTTTTCTTATATTTAAAGAGAATGATATAAAGTGGTTGATATGAACTGTTTTAATGTCTACTAATGAAACAAAAAAAAAATATCAATATAAAAATCAATTGCAAAGTAGAAGTAAATAGTCTCCATAGGAGATGGCCGAGTGGCGTGGGGGGGGCATTCGACTGGGCAAGGTCCCGAGTTCGAATCCCTCTAAACACGTATAAGGTGAAATTCCTACAACTCGGTGGAGCCTGTCGGTCTGTAGTGGGCCGGTCGCACCCGGTTGGGCCTGTTTGCAGGCTATGGGCCTAAACCATCAAGGGGCAACCCTTTTTAAAAAAAAAATAACAAAACAAAAATCAAGAGGTTACTGCGAGCCAGCCAGGCGGTCCCAAGCAAATAAAAAATAAAGGAAAAAGAAAAAGAAAAAGGAAAAAGAAACCAAAGAGAAGAATACTCAGCAGCCAGAGAGAGAACCAGAAAACCTTACCGGCAACGTACCTAACCGACCGCCGCGGCTGCTCAGATCTGGTAATTCCTCATCTCCATATCTACCTTTTATTCGCCGTCTATGTACTCCTGTTTTCGTTGATTCGCATCGGCGATTGTCGGAATCGGCGGCGTGTTAACTTTATTTATATTCTGATTGCGCAATTTTAGGTAATTGAGCCGGAGATTGTGGAGAAGGAGTGGAAATATTGTCTGAATTTTGGCCTTGATTGTTATATTGGCCTGATTGGAGATGCGATTATGAGGTAGTGTGGTGTTTTTGATTGATTGGGATAGGAGGAGACTATGATCCGTTGGAACTGAACACCGAAGGACGTATCAGGTGAATATTGAGGTAAATTAGGACTTGGCGTTGTTTATCAGCTGATCTGAGATAGTCTTACATTGATAGATTTTCATTTCATGTATTTGGATGTGATTGGTATGATTTGATTAGTTTAGGCAAAATGATTTTTCTTTGTGAGGTTCATGGCTGTTACATTTTTACACACTTTTATTATGATTTTGCAGGAGAGTTTGGTTTACACACTGTTTCATTTGATACATTTCAGCTACTTTGGGTTTTGATTGCTCAGATATCGATCAGTCTGCTCATGTGAGATCAAAGTATTAATCTGGCAACTGTCACTGTTTCTTTGATCAAATTTGCTGTAAGGAGACAGAAGATTATGCAGAATATTGAATCCCTATCAAGAAACAGCAGTAGCTCATTAAAAGTAGCTTCACCTCAGCAGTCTCTGCGGCGTCTGGGGTTGTGCCCTCAAATATCTACTGCTGCAGGACAGCATTCCTCACCTGTTGTATTCCCTGAGAAACGAGGAAAGGTGAAGGGTTCAAGGAAAAGTGATGGTGGTGGGGATCAACAGCAGGACAAAGGTAACAAGAAGGATGAGCATAGGATTGATATTGGAGGAGATGAGAAGGCAAACTTATTAGGTTACATTGTGTACTCTGGGAAGCTGAGCCTTACTAAAAGATTAAGTAAAAGTACGTCTGATGCCACTCAGAGTTCCACCAAGGAGGCTAAACAGGAACTTGGCGTTGATGCTAAGCTTACGAGCAAGGCATTATTTTGGGGCTCTCACAGGCTTGCTTTAGATGATGTCATATCTGTGAGCTCCTTTTTCCCTTGAACTGATCTTGCCTTATCCTTGACATGAGATTTTATTATTTCGCCTTTGACAACTACCATCAATTTATTTGATAGGTAACATATAACGTTGGTGTTAAGCACTTCACTGTCCATGCGTATCCTTTGAATAAGAGTTCTTGTGGCCTCTCATGTTTCGTGAAAGCTCGAAGAAGCCGGAAGGACTTCTGTTTTGTGGCATCCAACTCAGAAGAAGCACTTCAGTGGGTCATGGGATTTGCAGATCAGCAATGTTTCATTAATTGCTTACCTCATCCACTGGCTTCAGCAAAAAAGCAGGCTTCGTCAGAACTGACTATTGTTGATACACCTATAGAATTGCATTTAAAATGTAAAAGTCCACCAAAGCTGCTGATAATATTAAACCCCCGTTCTGGACGTGGCCGGTCAACTAAAGTGTTTCATAACCTTGTTGAGCCTATATTCAAGGTAAAGTATCTAATTTCTCTTATTATTCAATTTCATTCTGTATGCACTAAAGCAGACTACATTGTATTTGTTTGATGTGCTTCATGATTATCAGAGGGACACAAGGATGCAATTTTGTGCACACATGTATATACTCACAAAACCGGTGCCCAGAAAAATCAAGTTTTATCCTTAACCTAACAGTGGGGATCAAGTTCTAGGGTTTATGGCCTAGATAATTCATTTACATATCGAAACATGTACTATAAGTATTCTAAAATGCAAAAACCACTGCGTCTGTAGCGCATACATAATAACTAGCATTTAGGACGATTTGATGCTCTAAAGGTATAGTGGTGATGCTGCATATTCATTTCAACGCAGTTGGAGGTAAATTAAACTAGTACGTCTTTTTTTCCCAGTTGTTTGTTGGTCCTTGTCATATGCCTTGTAACTGTTTTCTATTGGAGCTTAAGCTTAGTGTGGAATGAAATGGTTCTGATCGATGACATCAAGAGTCTTGATAAGTGGTTGCCGCTCATTGAACCCTCTTTTCATATTTAATTCAGTACTATCAATACATAGCCTAAGTTTCTTACTCTATTCCTTTTTTACTTTTATATTTATTGCACCGTTAGTTGTATACAGAATTATTCACCATCAAAACTGCAGTCTGATGTGGCAAAATTGTTTAGGATAGATTAGGTTTATACAGATGTAGCTGTGGATAATATTGCACCACCCGTAGATTTAAGGCACTTAATCAGGGAGAACCTCATACCAAACCCTACTGGAAAGTCTAAGCTGTCATATTACGCATGACTATTACCATAATTTTTGTATACTTGTTGACCTGTGTATTCTCATCAAACTGGAGCATATGCGATGTTCATTGTGTTTATTATTGTTGAAGAACCTTCCTCTTCATTCACGAATTGTTTACAATTATTCAGCTTGCTGGATTTAGGATGGAGGTTGTCAACACTACTTCAGCCGGACATGCCAAAAATCTTGCTGCCACTGTTGATTTCAGCACATGTCCTGATGGTAACAAGTCTATTATCGCAATTTAATGTTTTCATTGCTTGCTTCAGAGATGCTATTCTTAACACACTGTGTCTACTGACATCGTAATTGAAATTGTCTCCAGGCATCATTTGCGTAGGAGGTGATGGGATTGTAAACGAGGTTAGTGATGTACTGTAACTATGCATTTGTTAACTGTTTGTTTAAAGACTTGGAATGTCAGGGGAAAATATTACTTTCCTAGTTTTCGGTATGAGTCTACTACTGAAAATGGTTACCGGAATCAGTCTCATGCGAAGACTTTTTCCCTTTTTGTTTCTAGATTACGCACGGGATTAGAGATTCATACAAACTGTAATAATACTCAATAACTGATCATTAAATTGGAACCGTGCATCTTTGGAAATTTCAAATCATGTAATCAATGACATGCTGTAGTGGATTGTTTGGCTGTCGAAGTTGTGCCTTATAGTTGTTATATACATTTTATTGGTGTGATCTTGTAGGTGCTCAATGGTTTGCTTAGCAGAGATAACCAGAAAGAAGCAATATCTATACCAATTGGCATTATACCTGCCGGCTCAGATAATTCATTGGTATGGACTGTTCTCGGGGTCAGAGATCCAATTTCTGCTGCTATTGCTATTGTGAAGGTAAAATCTTTTGTGCGCATGTAACAAAAATTAATGCTTAATGATCCTGAACATGCCTTCGAATGTATTAGTGATATGACCAGCTATATGTTTGGTCAGTTGTTCTATGGGCCGCCATTTTACCTTTGAATATTTAGTGCAGTGTTTCTTTTTTCTTTTCTTTTTTGTTTATTTGTGTCTGTGTTTATTGCTTAAGAGTAGAAGAATTCATTAGTATGTGATGCTCTTTTTATTAGTTTTGGGACTCCAGATGCAGTATTATGTGACTCAACACCTTGATGCAAACTATCAGCTAGTTCTTTTAGGAACTTCTGAAGCTTAAAAACTCAGTCTAGAGTGTCTAGGAGAGCTCAGAAACAATTGATGAATTGAAGTTACATAACTGAAACTGACTGACGAAGAATGAGGCTGATATTTTGTTTCCATGTGTCTCAGGGTGGACTGACGGCCACTGATGTCTTAGCTGTTGAGTGGATACAAACAGGAGCCATACACTATGGGATGACTGTTGCGTACTATGGCTTTGTTAGTGATGGTAAGTTTCAGGTCAATCATCTGTTTCTATATAAGATTAGTTTTTTTTTTTTGATTCATAAGTGGACTTAAGCCACCGAAAAGCTACAAGCAAAGCCACGAGGCGGGCAGCACCACAGAAACAACTAAAAACCACAACTGAAAAACGCAAACACTGAAGCCGCAAGCACTGAAACGAAACACACTGAAAAACGAAAAAAAACCCCTGCACCACAAAGCACGGCACTCCAAAAACAACTCCGAATACGAGGCTACTCCAAACACCGGCCACCGCTGCCTTCTCTGAAAACGCCCGGCAGGGATCACTCCACCCAAAACACAACACACCACGCCTTGATACCTACTTTATTTGAGAAGATTCCCGTACAACTGAATCATCTCTTCCTCAGGTAAGTTTCCTTTGATCCCCAGCCTAGTTGCTATATGGTAAGTTCTCTCGGCCTCCTTTCTATCTAGCCTTCTTCTATCTTCTTCCTCGACTTCTTTTTCCACTACTAAATGACTTTCTTCTTCAGACGACTGAATGGACTTGTTTGAACCTTCCAGCTCCAGTAAATAGGATTTCTTGAGGCGATTCAAGATTAGTTAGGAGAAAATGTTCCTGGCATGAATATCGCTGCTTTAAATGCTATGAGCAACCAAACATATGTGATTTTTAGTTTTAAAGCAGAGGTCTATTGTTGTTGAGATGACTTTTGCAAATATTCTTTAATACAATCATTCGTTTCATTAACCTCAAAATCACTATTTTGTGCGCTTTATGGTGCGGTATGAGGGTATATACTGCATCATGCAACTTTAGGCTCTATTCATCCATTGAGAGTGATGGATAGACTAAAGTCTAAATGTCTGTTCTTTTGAGCTCAAAATTCAGCTTTTCCAGTTTTAGTTCAGTTCAACACAAATCTAGAATATCTATTTGAGCACGTAATTGGAGTTAAATGTCTGATTTTTTAAGCTTAAAAGTCGAGTACTATATTCAAGTACTTGCATCAAGTCACCAGTTTAAGTTTGTCATTTCAGTTCTCCTATATAAATCAAGTTTTCTGTTCAGCTCAATTTCAGTTCAGTGTTCATCGTGCACTGTCTGGCCTAAAAGGGAAGCATTGATGTCTAGTTCGCAATTCGTAGTGAGGAGAGGAGCGATGCTCAGAAATGTGATAGATTAGACTGTCATTTTGTTTTGTTTTGTTGAAAGATGATAGTTCGTGTCTTTTATCTTGAGCGATTCTGCCTTAGTCAAACAATGTAGTCTCATTTTTTTAACTATTGAAACACCTCTGATACAAAGTTTCATTTGGTTGCAGTTTTAGAACTGTCAGAGAAATATCAGAAGCGATTTGGCCCTTTGCGTTATCTTGTTGCTGGTTTTCTGAAATTCTTGTGCCTGCCAAAGTACAGTTTTGAGGTGGAGTATCTCCCGGCAGAAAAATTACCTTTAGCTGACCATGACGTAGTTGACATGCAAGATCTGTATACAGACATCATGAGAAGATCTTCTAAGGAGGGTCTTCCCAGAGCTTCAAGTCTGTCAAGTATAGATTCTATAATGACTCCTAGTCGCATGTCATTTGGAGATAAGGATAATACACATGCAAGTTCAGAGCCATCAGAACTTGTTCGGGGCATTGATCCAAAATCAAAACGCATGTCATTTGGAAGAAGCAATGATGTAGCCGAGCCAGAAGTCATACATCCTCAAATGCCCCGTGTGAGCACACCAAACTGGCCAAGGACCAGGTCAAAATCTAGGACAGATAAGGGCTGGGCTGGGATGACAACTAATGATACGTCAAATAGATGTTCATGGGCAAACTCCGCAACACATGATAAAGAGGACATTTCATCAACATTATCGGACCCGGGGCCAATATGGGATTCTGAACCTAAATGGGATTCTGAGCCTAATTGGGATGTAGAGAACCCAATAGAGTTGCCAGGGCCACCTGTTGAAGCGGAGTTTGATAATGATAAAGATAGTGTCATTAAGCACGAAAACAAGTGGGTGTCTACAAAGGGGTTATTTCTAGGTGTGCTTGTTTGTAATCATGCGTGCAAAACTGTTCAAGGATTTAGTTCACAGATAGTTGCTCCAACAGCTGAGCATGATGACAACACTCTAGATTTGCTACTAGTTCATGGGAGCGGCCGATTCAGGCTGTTGAGGTTCTTTCTGCTCCTGCAACTTGGGAAACATCTTTCGCTTCCGTACGTAGAGTATGTCAAGGTATTTTTATTAATTCCTTTCCGTGTCGTACAGGTCATCATAATATAGAAAGGGAATTAGATGTGATAGTCCAGAATAACAGTTGTGCAGCTGTCTTCATGTGACTTAGTGTAGTTGGGACTTGGTTTTACTTGCTGGTTTAATGAGTAATGCTTAATTGACGTATTGCTCACATGGAACTTGCATCATGCGAGGTCCTGGGTTCAAATAAATGACTCAAACTGATAGGAGTAGCAATGAATGCTCACATGCTGATAATGTTTTATTATAATGTATTCATTACTAAAGCAACATTTTATTACTGCAATGCAGGTGAAGTCTGTGAAACTTAAGAATGGCAAGAACACCGCATCTGGCTGCGGTATCGATGGTGAGCTTCTCCCTGTTAATGGGCAAGTTATTTCCTCGCTTCTTCCAGAACAGTGCAGGCTAATTGGTCGGTCCCCAACCCAGAATAAATAATTTCTTCATCGCGAGCTTCATTACTGGTTGAGTTCTTCATGGTAAACTGGATGCTTATGCCATCTTTTTGCTGCTCCCAGAGTTGGCCCTTTTGCCTATAAATAAACTACCGCTTGGGCTCTTCACCTTTCATTTGTGCTTCTCTGAGATGGGAGGCATGATCTTTGTACTTGTGCAAAAAAAAATGGGAGGCATGATCTTTGTACTTGTGCCAAAAAAAAAAATTGTCATCCGTCTGGTATCGACAATCACAATGTTCAGGTCTTTGTAAATTTGTACTGTGCTATGTTTTTGAGCCGTCGTAGCTTTGTCTCAGGGAATCATGATCATGAACACATGTCTTGTGGAAACATAAAGATCATACAATTGCCACTTGTATTCATTTATATGATGTGCTCACGTCTCTTTGATGACACAATTGAAAACGGACAAGGATTAGAACAGCTTGAAACCAGAAAAGAACACTAGATTCCTGTTTGGTTCTTGAAAAGTTTCCAGAATGTAAAAGATAATTTGGAGGAAAATATAATTTCACATTTTGTTTGTCATGGAAAATGCAATGATCTAGTACATATTTTTTCATGTCTATTAGAAAACGACTTTTTCTCTTCTTTTTTTTCCACTACACTTTTTATGATTGAAATGAGGAGGGTAAAGTAAAATGATAACAGTCATATTGCAGTAAAGTTTGTTTTTCTACTTGGCTAACGAATTTATATAAACTAGCTACGTATTTTTTGAATGCCTGAAGTTACACATGTTGTAACGCCCCAAAAATTTTAAACTCTAAAACGGCGTCACATCGGCCGCACGTCCCCTAACCACAGATGGGACGTACGAAGCCTCTAGACAATACATGCATAAATTAATTTTACAACGGAAATATAGCTTAAATAAAATGAAATCCATTAACTAATTACACGCACATGTCATTTCAGTATTCAAGTGATCAAACCGTCTAAGTCTCCAAATGTACTTATTATTAATACCCTTACTAGCGCGTCTCTCTCTTATATCCCCAGAATCCAATCAGCAATATCTGAAAAACATAAACATGGAAAACATGAGTCCACGGCTCGTGTAAGTAACATAGACCCCAACTAGCTGAATCATGAGTGCCAAAATAATTATTTAAAATAAGTTACCATGAGTCACGAGATAGTGATGACAAAACACACAGAGACATGTAGCGAAACGAGAATGATTAAAAACATTTTAGCACAAAGATATTTAACCGAGCACGAGAATCCAGAGCTTGTAGCACGGGAAGCGAAGGGTATAGCACGACGAATATGGCAAGACAAGATGGCTTCAAGCACGTATCACACAGAATGGTTTCGCAATCCAATCACGCTGCATGGGTCCCAGGACGCTATCGTCGTATTGTGCCCTACGACTAGGCAACACGAGTGCCACATTTTGCCCTGTGGCGGGCAACACGAATGCCACGATTTGCCCCGTGGCGGGCAACACGAATGCCATGTTTTGCCCCATGGCGGGCAACACGAATCATGTTTGGATTGCAAGCCGCTAGAGTTAAACACGAGAGATAGCACGAAACATGAATCATTAACAAGAGACATTAGGCACGAGTTACACGAGAAACGAGATAAGATAGAAGAAATGAGTCATGAGACACGAGAAGTAAAACTGAAGGTTTAAATATTTAATGAGAGTCATGAAAATATCATAATCGGGAAAAAGGTAGGTTCGGAAGCATTTACACCCATGATTCAAGTTTTTGAGAAAACGATTTCGAAATAAACAGGCATGTCATAAAGTTTTACAAAATAATTTTAGAAATAACTAGAAGGGTCCATATTACTTACCTCGCACGCCCATCAAATAACTTCAATAACTTACATCATGCTGAATCAAGTGATAATCACCTAGAAGTCATACAAGTCACACTTCAACACTTAGATTCTTAAACTCACATGTGAGCTTCAAACAATAACTTATTCAAATTTAGACTACATGCATTCTCTCATCAACCTTGTAAATTTCAGATTCAAGGTACCAACTTCAAACTTATTTTCTGGATTACTCATGAGACATTAAAATATGTTATTCATACTGTTAGAAAGATCACTTCGATTAGTACGACTTAGGATTTTAAAACACCCAATTTACACATTTAAAACATAAGTTATGCGCATTTCAAAACATGCTGTCAGATTTGCCGAAATTACCACCCAGCGTAGAACGTCAACTTCAAATCCAATTTTAGAGCAATTCAAAATGAACCAAATTACGAGTCATATATGGTTGGAAAGATCTTTTCGAGTAGAACATCATGGAATCAAGAATCATACGTTTTCAATAACTCAAATAGAAGTTACAGGCAACTTAAAATAAGTCGACAGATCTGCCCAGAATTTCAGAAAACAGTTTTCATTACTCAACTTCAAAATTAATTTCAGATTAGCTCAGGTTGAATCATAATACGAATATTATATGGTCGGAAAGCTTATTTCGAGCAGAACAATACAGCATCAAGAAAAAACTCGATTTGGATAACTGAAACAAAAGTTTCGATCAGTTTAGGTTTAGTCGACAGATCTGAATATTTTGAAGTAAGATCATACAAACACATAAAGATGAGATCAGCATACCCAACCGATTGAATTTCATGGCAGATTCAAATATGCTGTCAGTCTCTTTTATATTCACTGATCTTAATAGTATACAACTCGAACTCATTGCACATCACACCATAAATCAGCTCCAAAGAAAAATAGACACTTTACCTTCATAACTTCGATAACTTATTTTCTTCCCGACACCGATAAACTGAAGACTTGTGACCTATTTTCTACCAAGGGGATTCTCGTGTTCCAATGAAAAAGAAAAACGCAGAAGATGAAGATGATGTGGAATGCAAACGATTAAAAGAAAATTAATAGGGATGCCATTTAATTCTTTCTTAATTCATTGTTTCCAAATTTAACTCATCATTATTCTTCTTCTTCTTAAAACTGATCGTTTATTTCATAGTCATCAATATTTTATATCTTTTATTTATATTTTATTTTCTATTCCAAATTTAATCTAATCAAATCAATTTAAAATTTTGGATTATTACACATGTAATCAAAAAATCAAAATTGTCATGTAAAGCAACGTGGAAGCGTCCTGTTGCGGCATATGCTACATTTTGTAGAGATGAAATCAATCTGTGAAAGGGTTTCTTTTAATTAGTTTTATCTGCGTGTAATATATTCTTAGTCTTGACAAATGTTTTTAGCTTGTTAATGAATATTATTTGTAGTCATAGTGAATTCGTTTGTAGATGCTCAATAAATTATCATTTTAATGGTGATAATATTTTTGGTGAAATACAATGAATCATTGTTTATTGTTATGTCCTCTCTTTTATGGTGATTTATATTTTTGTAGAAATGTGATTATTATTTTTATATTCATACAAACTTTTTTTATATAATATCCAAAAGAATATGCTATTAGCTAATGTGACTCAAATCATAATGTCATATGAGGCACTAACGTAGTTGTTACGTGCATGTCATGTCATGCATGATATGGTGACTATATATTTGATTATAAATTAATATAATTGATAAGTTACTTTGATTGAATGTACCAAATAAAATAATGGTCCAACTAAAATGTATCCAAAAATAAGTATACAATA
This sequence comes from Rhodiola kirilowii, assembly GCA_033675215.1. Classification (NCBI taxonomy): domain Eukaryota; kingdom Viridiplantae; phylum Streptophyta; class Magnoliopsida; order Saxifragales; family Crassulaceae; genus Rhodiola; species Rhodiola kirilowii. The sequence goes on from CM066194.1 coordinate 7,049,150, forward strand.
ATGGAACATAGTGAACCTAGTTGGTTCGTTGATCGGCTCGTTCTATTCGTAATTTCGTATCATCATATTAACAAGTTTAAACTTAATTGAAATACACAAATGAGTGATTCTTGATGAGTACATTTCACCACTTGCCACTTGGAATACTGAGGTATATCATGATCGGCTTATGTAGAAGGAATTTATTGTGTTTTTACTTTTTAGTTTCAATTCGTAATTTGTCCTATTTTCAATCCGAGCGGTATTGTCAGTGTGGTTTTTGTGCAGTCAGACACTGTCAATGCCGTTCTTGTTCTTGTCTCAAAACTCTTACAGGTTATGTGGGTTGGATGTGAGATAAACACGTGTGAATCTCATGAGAAGACCGACACAGACATTAGTGTATGATTATATGATACCAATCTCATTGAAAACATGGCACTTTTGAAACTCACACTTAAAACACAATAATTTCAAAATTCAAACTCAAAAATAAGTAGCCAACAAGCAAGGTGGTGGATGAGTTGGTTGAGCACATGCCTTGCAATATGCAAGGTCTTGTGTTCAAATCTCACCGTGACACTGTTCCTTTCCACATTTTTGTGGAATTTTCCTAGTCCCACTTATGATGCGGACTCTTCCTACATCCTTGTGGATGTTTTCCTCTTTCCTTTCCTCTTCCTTGTCTCTTGTGAACGCTTTGCAGCTACTACCCTCTCGCGGAGGCGTGTTTGTCAATTCGTGGGTTTAAAGTTGGAGGTGCCGAGATGTTCTGCACTTCATCAAGTGACTCGATTAAGTTCAAATTCGGATAATGCCCTTTACGTGAATGTGCTTCAAATATGCTAAAAATATATATATGTACCCACTATAACAAAAAAAAAAACTCAAAAACAAGCATGATGGTCTAGTAATGGATCCTTGCAGTCCAATCACAAAATCAAAACTTATGGTGTGGACTCTTAATTTATCGTCCTTTTTTTGTGGATTTCAAATTAGAGGCATCATTAAATTTAAATTTGAATTATTGAGACTATAAAAAAAACTCTGAAAACTAGACAAAAAAAATATTCTTAAGAATTATCAAAAGGATCCCTCGGCGGTGAATGATACGGAGTACTAGCTTTGAGACTACCAGCTAGCATGATTCTTCGAAATGGTATTCATTGACAAATGAAAATGACATAATGGAAGGCATGTCATATATACATGGGGTTCAGTAAGGAGTTGTTGCGTGGGTCTAATCTAACGTGATGTGCCATTATTGAAACCCTCATCTTTATTTCCAGTTTGGAATATAAGTATACAATTGCATTTTGTTTTGCTCTTATATACACACCTTTACGATCATGATAAAGAAAATTGGCATACAATATAAATAAATTTAATTATTGCTATAACATCCAAAAACGTGACTTTTTAATATGTTCGAATTTTACAATCAAATCAGCGGTGAGTTGATTGCTTGTGACTCAACATGAAAAGAAAAAAAAGTTGATTGCCTTGTGACAAATAGCTCATGGCCAAAAACAATTTTCAGTAAAAATCAATTTTATATGAACAACCTTTTATTTGTATTTTCAGCTTGTTCAAATTCACCAACTATATATGTATTATGAAATATACCTTTTTTTTATTATTTTTATGAAGGAGTATAATATAACGATTCATAACATTTCAATGCATAGTACATATATATAGAGAGATCTTTGAAACTATATCGCTCGATAGGATCCTGCAGTCATTAGTATATATATCGGTATCTTGAAGCACAGGCCATGTTCGACACTTTTTACGGTGTAAGGAATCAAGTCTGACTCCTTAACCAACAGATCACCACCCTTTTGACTGAACTATACCTTTTTTTAAACTAATGAAATAGTATATTCATATAGTCATGAACTATTATGACTTTGTTTGAGGATAACTTTTGATTCTTTTTTGTTCGATAAATCCACGTTTATGTTTTGATTTTGAAAAAATATATATATTAAAATGTGATGTAAGTTTCTTTGATTTAAGGGGATGAGGTCGGATCTGGTGCAAAGCCCAGATCTGGTGCAAAATACAAAATCATAAGCACCATCGATTTGTATAATCATGTGGGTGTAAATTAATGAGATTAAAATAATTAATAAATGGATTTTGAGCGTATCTCACTCACTCAAAGGGCATAATTGACCCTCAAAAAATTCAAAATCCAAAAAATACGAATTGAGAGCAATGACAATGGATGAGCGTCGGCGTCGTCGTCGTCCATGGATAAGCGTTGGCGTCGTCGTCCATGGATGAGTGAACCTCAGTTTTGTCCAGCCGTTGTCCTTGTAAGTAGTTTAAGAGGTGAACCTCTTGGAAGAGGGAGTTGGTGTAATCAAACAATTTTCTCTACAACTGAAGAACAACGCCGTCCATGGTGCGAGGTTGTGAAAGGTGAGAGCTTTTAGCAAAAAATATGCTCTGCTGCTGCTCCTCCCCAGATCTCACAATTAGATTTGAAGATTAGTAATTTATGCTCGACTCTACGCTGCTCTCTGTGCGTGTTGATTTCTCCATGGCTGTTTGTTTCCTGATCGAAATTCTGGAAAATCAGATCGAAAATTGATTGGGATGACGAACTACAAAACAGTCATGACGAACTATAAAATTTGCATGACGAATTATAAGAAATCACTTATTCGATCAAATTGAAGGAGTAAAACTTCGTCGAACTCAGTTGTTCACACTCTGGATCATCTTCGACGTCAATGGAACTCAACCCAAAATGCAATCAAAGTTTTCAAAAAGAATAATTTGAAAATGGTCATGGCGAACTATATAATGGTTGTGACGAATTATAAAATTCATGACTAATTATACAATGATACTGTCAAATTCTGGATGAATTTTAGTTCACATTTGACGAATTATAGCATTGTTCGTCGAAGTATACTACAATAAGTTGTAATTCTTGATGAATTATAGTCCACTTTTGACGAACTATGACATAATTCGTCAAAATTGGACTATAATTCGTCAAGAGTTCTCCATGATTTTCCAATTCTTCTCCCATTAACAAACACACGATTGCTGCAAAGGTCAAGATTATCCAGAAAGCTATCTTTGTATATTGAGATTTCCAATGAACTTGAAACTGAATCTGTTGCTACTGGCCTTAAGGAGAGTTTGAATTATTGTGATTTGATTATGTACAACTGAAGGAGAGTTTTTGGTGGCTGCGAGTTGTAAAGGAAGTAAGGCTTTTGGGCACTGACTTATATAATTTGAATCTATCTATCTATCTATCTGTGGGATCTTCTTTTGTTCATAGTAGACAAGTTTATTGTTGGTGGCACTGTCTTATTCGATTAGGTGAAGTTGGGAGCAACTGGGAGTAGACTAGTGAGTGCCACTGTAATGGATCTTAGTAATTCGAATGATGAAGACCTTGCCGTTGATCTTGAAAGCGGCAGGAGTCGGAGGGAAGTACGGCGATGCGATTGCAATGTACATGAGGTTACAGCGATGCGATTGCAATGTACAGGAGGTTTGGTGATGAGATAGTTCTTTATTAGGGTTTATAATATATGGTGTAAAAACATAATTGCCCTTATTTTAATTGATATTTGAATTTAAACTGATTTAGTTTCAATTAATCTGATCAATTGAAATGTCAAAATCAAGGATGGTAATTAGTTTGTATTTTTTATATCATAATATGGGTTTTGCACCTGAACCCTTTCCTTAAGGGGATATTGTCACAAATTGGATATTGTCACAAATTGTCACAATTACCTCGAAATAAGTTATTGCAATCTAATTCGGATCGTTGATTATTTTAATCTAACCGTTATTAATGATTCTAAATTTGTATGAACTATCTTGATTCTTACCTGATTTGTTCCCTTCACCTATTATGCTAATGAAAATACAAAGATTGGAATTGAAGGATGTCATGCCGTCATTCAGCCTCTAGTTAATAGTAAACTGAAGAACTAATTAGAGCATAAAGAGGTTTTAGAGCACTAACCGACCTACATTATTTAATCAGCAACAACATTTAATTCTATGATAACCACACAACTTGTTAAAACTACACAAGTCGTAAGAGTCTATACAAATAAAATGGACGCACAACAAACAATTATTTGTCTAAACCGCTGTCATAATCGCATTTATTCTTTTAAGTAACTATATGACTACAAAACATAGAAAACTTAATAAGAATGTGTTTTTGCAAGATGATGGTGAATATACTTTATTTTATTTATTAACAACTTAAAAAAAATATGCAGAGGATTCATAACAATAACAATTTCCACATACATACTCCATGGTGTCAAGACAGAAAGTTTAATTTATATGCGAAAGCAGATATAAACATTAGAAATTACACCTGAGAAATGAGGTATACTGACCAACACCTCAACTCTCAAAACTCTACGCTAATGAGTACAACTATTTTAGTTTAAGACGAGAAATTTACAATAGTTTTGATTTAATATTTATGACCCTTGTAATTAAATGAACGAAGATATCCTGATCTCATACACATACTATTGTTTAACAAATGTGTTAATAGTGTTCAAAGTCATGTTGATCGTATTTGTGTCAAGAAATTTCAACTATCAAAAAAAAAATTGCAAGTAACGATTTGTGACTATATAAAAAAAAGTGTTATGATTTGTGGAATTGGCGTCATCCATCCTGAATTCAAAAATATCACAACGGACAAATTACTTTAACAAAATTAGAAAAAGAAATAATAAAAAAATACAATGAAAACGGTACTCCAACAAGAAAAGCAACGAGAGCAGAAGCACCAAAAAAAAATAAAATAAAAAATCCGCATCAATTCAAATCTCAAAACTCTAACAGAGATAGAGAGAGAGAGGGTGGGTAGTACAACGCAGCAGGTGCGTCCGCTACCATCAAAGATCCAACCTTTCCCCTAATAATCCAGACACAAAACCCTCTTTTCATTTTCCGCGACCTATTTTGAACTGCAGTACTTTTCAAGCAATCGTCGCAACGCCACGCAATCCCCCAACTAGGGACTTCCCAGCGCTAAATACTGAAGTGACTTGCGCTGTCGCTGTCTGCGCTCTGCCCACTCCTTTTTGTTTTTTTAATCTCGTATTCTGAGTTTCATTGAGTTGGTGCTGTCGGCAATGGAAGAGATCTGGCTGTTCAAGATCTGTCGTGGTGCATTTCAAATGCGTTGTGTTGGGGTTTTGCTATGAGGAGGGCGTTGCTGGATTTGAATTGTTGGGAGTATAAGTTGTTGCTGGTGTTAGGGTTTTTCGGTTTTGTTGAGACGTTTGGCGTCGGCTGGTTGGGTTTTGGGGAGTCATGTCTACCAAGCGGGCTTACAAGCTACGTATCCTTTTTTATTTTTATTTAGTGCCCTAAATTGTGCCATTTTCTTATCTAGTTGGTTTCTGTATTTAGGAGTTAATTTTGACCTTCTTTTTGATTTGTTCAATGGTCATTAGAACTAATTGAATTTTATTGAGTGGCGAATATGAAAAATCAGTATAACCTTAATGGGGTTTTTTCGAAGAGGAATTTGTGGCACATACGTCTAGTGTCAACTGTCTTCAAATTGGAAGGAAATCGTCCAGAGTGCTTGTTACGGGTGGAGAAGATCACAAAGTCAACCTGTGGGCTATTGGCAAGCCGAACTCCATTCTGGTTTGTTTCTAATTTTTGTTAGACATTTAAGTGTTCATACATCTAGAAACAGTTATATGTGAATGAAGCTGCTTTAGGTAATAGTTGATTCATTGTTTGTTTTCCATGTTAGTGTATGTTTTGCTCGCGCTCTTTTGAACTGTCGTCATTCTATGTTATCATTTAGAATGATTTGTTTCCTTCCCACCATATTTACGATGATGTTTTACTATCCACTCATGTTAGTTTGGACCGTCATTGTTTTCTGTTTTCATTTTTAAATTAGGTATATCTATTTGGTGTTTCTATGATGATGTTGCTTAATCTATCTTTTTCTGACATCATCTTAAGTTGGTAGAAGTTACAGATTGGTCATTTATTTAGTCTCCCTATAGCCTTAGAGTTGAAGGTCAGAATTTACGTGGACTGTTAGTGACATATAAAATTATTTGGCTACTGCATAGTTTTAATATAGGAATCAAATTAACAGTTTATGCTGTTATCTTTAACGAATTGCAATTGCACAGAGTTTGACTGGTCATACAAGTGGAATAGATTCCGTCAGTTTTGACTCGACTGAAGTCTTGGTGGCTGCTGGTGCAGCAAGTGGTACAATCAAGCTCTGGGATCTCGAGGAGGCTAAGAGTACGAGACATGTAATTACTAAATTTTCCCCACTTAGTATGATTAGTTTATTATTGATGTCTTTTTTTCTTACGCAGTTGTCCGCACGCTCACTGGTCATCGGTCTAATTGTATATCTGTCGACTTCCATCCCTTTGGAGAATTTTTCGCATCGGGTTCGCTGGACACAAATCTTAAAATATGGGACATCAGGAAAAAAGGATGCATTCATACTTACAAAGGTCATACACGTGGGGTCAATGCAATCAGATTCACTCCCGATGGACGCTGGGTTGTGTCTGGTGGGGAGGATAACACCGTCAAGGTTGTTGTTACATGCCCATTGAAATGTACTTTTCATGGAATTTTTATACCACATTGGTCATTTATCACTCTTCAAATTGAAGTAATAGTGTCATACTGGTAAAAACGTAGAATGATGCCCTCAAAAGTATTACGAGTGATTATACTTAGCCATTTGTTGCATTTTGGTTTTTGTTTCTTTTCTCCTCTCCCTCTCACAATATGTTACTCAACTTACAGCTGTGGGACTTAACTGCTGGAAAGTTGCTGCACGAATTCAAGTCGCACGAGGGCCAAATTCAATGCATTGATTTCCATCCACATGAATTTTTGCTAGCAACAGGTTTGATTAATTCTTGTATTGTTTTCCCATGGCCAATTAGCCACTTCTTTGCGACTCTACCATCGGTATTTTGAAGAAATTTTCATTACCGGTTTTTGTTGCTACTATACCAAAATATGTGTTTGTTTGAGGAATTTTAGATATAAAAAACAATGCGGATCATGTTACTTTGGAATGAATCAATACATGTCTTAAGATAGCAAAGCTGGTATTTATTATACTATATCCAATATATACTCGTGAATGGTTTCTGTGTCTGTTACAACTGGTATGATAAAGATGCCAGTAAACGAAAGGCAAGCCCAGTAGATAACTTTAGTGGGCCGGCGTCTATAAAAAGTAGTAAAACTGTTATTTTTTAAGCCATGTTGTGGCTAATAAATGGGCTCAATTTGCACAGTTTGATCCAAATAATATGTGAATGGAAAAGTGCTACGAAAAAACCTATACCCGATATCGAAAAGAAAACACATGTCACTGAGATATTGCAATTGGAATGTCTCCGTTTATTATGACAAAACTAAAAATGTGTGTAGGGTGTGTTGTTTCTAGCTGGTGTGTATTAAATATTATTCTTATGTTTAATTGAGTTAAAAGCTTAGTTGAACTCAGCATATTTTGGTCTAAAAAAAGACATGTTAAGTTCATTTAAAGTCCAGCATCAAATAAGCCAAAACAATACCCTATTTTTTTACATAATTTTATAATTTAGGGAACACACGACTTTCTCATCTTGTTCATTATTCTCACTGATAATATATGAACAATTGCTTCAATTGATGTTTCATAGAAATGTGTTTTCCAGATTTTGTTGCCCCATAAGTAGAAAACTTGATTCCGGATTATTTTAGCACAGAAGTTATTGTTATATATACCATGTCAAGTAGTTTTTAATAGTTGGTATAGAAATATGAGTAATCTGTAAATGGAGTCTGTCATATTATACAATAATCCGATAAACATCAAGATATTTTATTTGGATTTTGAAGGTATCAAACTTCAAGTCTATTTTGAGACTTTGCAACGCGGTTAATGGATAAAGTTTGCACACAAAATATTACCTCTGTTTATCAATGAATGCAGGTTCATCGGACAGAACTGTGAAGTTCTGGGATCTTGAAACCTTTGAGCTGATTGGTTCAGCTGGACCTGAGGTATTTATCATATTCTATTTAAAGCTGAATTACATTGTGGATTTCCTCCCATGATTGGGTTGGAGTTTTGAAATGAATAATGCCTATCTGTCACCACTCATCACATAGAGATATTGAGTCCTTCCAGATCAGCTAACTGACACATATTTCATGTTTAGACATCTGGAGTACGCTGCATGACCTTCAACCCTGATGGTAGGACCTTGCTGTGTGGATTGCATGAAAGTTTGAAGGTTCGTTGTCTCTAGGTTCTGTTATCTATGAAGCTGTTGGAGTGTCTATACTTTAAGAGGCATAGTTCTTTTGCTTAACATCCCAGGAAAACGACCTTACAAATGCAATTAGTAAGTGAGATTGTTTTGGCCTTGATTTAACTATTATAGGTGTTCTCATGGGAGCCAATAAGGTGTCATGACTCGGTGGATGTGGGATGGTCTCGATTATCAGACCTTAATATTCATGAAGGAAAGCTTCTTGGTTGCTCATATAATCAAAGCTGTGTCGGAGTATGGGTGGTGGATATCTCGGTATAATTCTTCACCTAAGTTTTTTTTTTGGGGGTAATAACTTAGATGTATTTATCACGACATTATAAATTCAACTGAAATATTTTTTCTTCTCAGCGTATCGAGCCATATGCAGTGACTACTCCTAATAAACTAAATGGTCGGCAAGAAGCAAAATCTTGTACGATTTCAAATCCGTCTGTCCTAAGTGAAAATAGCACTAAGCCTAGTTCGGGAAGGCTGTCTAATGCACAGGAATCCAACTCTATAGTGAAGGAAGCAAAATCCCTAGGAAGATTATCAGTCTCCCAAAACTCGGATCCTTCCATAAAGGAGCCGAAGCAAATTGCTCGTATGTATTTTTTAATTCTTTTGTTTCTTTTACTGTGCTGCATCTATAATTCTGCATCAGTATCATTTACTATTGTAGTATCCTTTAAAGTTATAAAATTCAATCTGAACTTTGCTTGATTCACTCTTTCTTGTTCTCACATTTACTGTAGCTACAGGAAGCTTACCTAGTACTCCTCAAAGAACCACCACAATAACGAATCAGAAGGTGAATGCTACCACTTCGGTGGCTGTTTCAGGTGTTACTGCTCCAAAAAGGAACTCCTTAAAAGCATCATCTGCTAGCGCTGTTTTGTTCAACAAGTCAGATATAGTACCTGTGATAGTCCCTAGAAATAATTTGAGGACAGAGCAGGCAATGGAGACCAGAAAAGAAATTACAGTAGTGGAGAAAGCTATGCCATGGCAACCCAAATCTACTGACTTCCAGAGGCACAAAATTAATAGAAATGAACCAGATGTCTCAACAGTACTCGTACAAGCTGAAAATGATTGTCCCAAGGCATATGAAGTTCGTACAGTCAGTGATAGAAAACTTTCGGCTACAGTTAAGAGCTCAGCGATTTGCTCTTCAGACAGAAATGTGAAAGATGACAGATTTAATGTCTTTAAGCAGGATGCATCATCAATATCAGAGCCCCCTGTCATGTTCCAGCATCAAAAATGTACGTCTCACTTCCGAAATCCTTGAAGTTCTTTATCAGTCATTAATGATTGATCAATTCCTCATTACCATCATCAAAAAAAAATTCCTCATTACGAGTCATCGCAATCAAGTATTAGAGAGTACAAAATCACTATAAAATGCTTTTTAGGGAGTACAAAATCTTTTGCGATTGGAAAAACTAGGGATCAAGTAATTTTGGATACGTATGGGTTGGAGGTTGGATATGATTCCTGACAATATGATTACTCTCTGGATCATTTGATAATTCTGTACAAGTTTCATTGAGATTTTAATTCCGATTTTTGTTCAGATGATAGTCAGCTGCAAAAAGGTGATGGGATTTCTATTGAGCTTCCAAGACGAGGTTTGTTTAGTACTCGTATGCGTAATGCTTATTATTTTGTTGTTGATTACTCCATTAAAAATACATCGAGGCCAAGCCTGACCTAAAAAATGTGGTATTGTTAAGGGCGAATGCGACCACTTGCGACAAATTGGGAAAGACGTGACATATCTCCCTCATTTGAAGGACCAACCACAAGTAATTCGTTAGGACCTGTGTCGAAAGTGAACATGCTCCCCAAGCGCATGGTATGATTAACATTCTGGTTTCTAGCACATTCCTAACGATGTTGGTGAAAGTTGGCTTACTTGGATATATGAGGGCATCCGCAGTAACAAAGCAATAAGCAATGAGCAATAAGCGAAAATAGCATTTTTTCATAAAAGTCATGTAGCAATGCAGAGCAAAAAGCAATGAGCGAAAATGGCTCTTTGCTCTATATATTTCAATGCAGCAAGAGAGCAAAGAGCTAAGAGCAAAATGCAACATTTTTTTATGTAGTCAAAATGCAACATTTTCTTCCATAAATACGCAGCCATCCAAAATTATCACTTCTATTATTTCATCTTTTTGTTTTGCCCCAAGATTCTTTAATTTTTCTTTAATTTTTTTTTATTTTTTTATTTTTTTATATTTTATATTTTATATTTTTTATTTTTTCTGTACATCTAACGTTCATTTTTTGACATTTCTAATTTTTAGTTCTTTCAAAACCAACAAAATATAATTTACTTTTGTTTTTCTTCATAAATACATGTGGAGCCCACTTATTGCTTTCCTATCTCACACCCTCTCCATTATTGCTCACCTATCAAGCATCGCTTATTGCTCTTTTTTTTTGCTCCGTTGCTGCGTGAGAGCAATAAGCAATAAAGTCTCTCTATTATTGCTTATTGCTCTCATTGCTGGAGATGCCCTTATAGAATGAATTGTTATGTCCTTAATTTTCTGTTGCACTCATGGATTCTCATCTCTTGATTTTTGTAGTTTACACAGAGACCACGTGTTGTAGTTCCTGAAGAGGAGGCAGTCGCTGCAACTGACGAAGATCTTATTGCACATGCAATTGAACAGCATGACCATTTCTCTAATTTGATGCAATCTCGCTTATCCAAGTTACAGGTTAGAAAACTACATACATTTCAAGTTATATAGGCAGGACATTACAGGAAAATTACTGTAGGCCTGATATATTTCTTATCAAGCTGGCTGAGCTTATCGCCATTGCCAGAAAATGGCCTTTTTAAGCAATTTAGTAGACTGCCTGGATAAATTTGTATGGTATTGGTGATAGCTATCACTGTCCGGAGACAGATATCTGTTGGTCGTTTTCTTTACTTCAATTTCTAGTAAAAGAAAATCATTGTGAACCTTGAAACTGAATTCTGTGATGGTCTTGTTTGGTACATTCAGCTTGCTTTCCTTCGTGCTGCTAGTGAGCTACTAGTCAAAACACGCATTAACATACTTAGTCCTGTTTTTGCTGTTCGTAAAGGTAGTTCGAAGATATTGGGAAAGGAATGATTTGAAGGGAGCTATCAGTGCTATGGATAAAATGTCGGATCATGCTGTAAGTGCCCATATCGAGAGCCTACTTGCTGTTGTATCTTTCTTATTAATAAGAAACTATTTATGTTTAAGACTATTCATCAAGCATTATAGCTCATTGTTGTCTGCCATATTTACAGGTTCTTGCTGATGTAATCAGCATACTGATAGAAAAGGTTGATATGGTGACATTGGACATTTGCACTTTGCTCTTACCGCTTCTAACTAATCTACTTGAAAGCAGCGTTGATAGGTATTAATCCAATTTGCTTTCATGGTTGTTTCAGCTTCCAGATTCATTGTAGCTGATGCACTTGAATCTGACCCCACTTATCCTCAGGCATCTAGGTCTGTCTGCAGAAATGCTTCTCAAGCTAGTTAGATTGTTTGGTTCATTTATTTATTCAGCAGTTTCAGCTTCATCGCCTGTTGGTGTCGATATCGAGGCGGAGCAAAGGTGTGTTTTATAGTACATTAATATCATGATTGGCTACGATATAATGTGATGAACGGTACCAAAGAAAGTATTGTTGCTAACTTGGTTACGTTGCTGTTAGGCTGGAGCGCTGCAACATCTGCTTTACCGAGCTTGAAAATGTCAAGCGGCGCCTTCCTAGTTTCATCAGGTCTCTCATTGTCTTCTGATATTTGTTGTGATGTTTTTTCGGGTTTTACTGTTTTTCGGATTTATAATTAAATTGATTTGTTCTATGTTGCAATTAGAAATTTTTCTCTTAAATATTTGTAATTGTTCAGGAGAGGCGGACTGGTTGCAAAGTTATCCCAGGAGCTTAACCTTGCACTGGGAGAGTGTCAAGCAAAGTAAATATACAATGGGTTTGTTTCGACATGTCATAGGAAAGTAGTAGAGCGAGTTTCTGCAACATGGGTTGCAACGTTCGATTGGTTTGACACCCGCTTGTTTATAGCGAGAGACCATTTGTTGCTGCATGTACGTGACCAAGTAGGGCAGCTGACCGACCACTAATTTTAACATACCCTCTGAGCTCGGAAGGCTAAAAGGATTTGGTCACTCACCCGCCTTAGCTAGCTATGGTTTTGCTAGTGCCTAACAAATTGCTAACTAGGCAGCTATTAACTTTGTAACAGTTGACATTCTGGGTGAAAGTTGTTTGGTGTTAATTTGTGATCAGGAAAATTACAGGTACATGAGATTGAACGGTTGTGTATTTGTTTGCTACCAAAAGCTCAAACTAATGAAAAATGAAGTGTCCAAATGTTTCGGTTATTTTTTTAGCAAGTATTATCAATACAGGTATAAAAAAATGCTTATTCAGTAAAATTGTAAATTTATCGAATTAGAACATCTATTTCGTTTATCGGCAAAAATTTATTGATTATCAATTTACCGATTTTTTTTAAATTAAAGCTGGTCGGAGCCAGCAGATTTATTGAAAGAAAGAGGTTCAAACAGCCTGAACCGTGGCTACAAAGGAGAGTCCTCAAGTGCAGGAGCTAGTGATAATACCTAGGTCCTTAAAAACACCGAACGGACTAGAGACTGGACTAGACACGACTAGATACAAAAGGAGAGCAAGAAGAACAGAAGAACTACTCATGGGAGGGGCAGGCACTGCAGGGGGAGGGGAGGCCAAGGCGGTCGGCTTTGAGGGAGAACTTGAAGGCAGGCGAGATGATAGAGTGCTCAGAGGAGGTAAGGAGGTAGGCCGGGTTGTTTGCAGCTCTGCAAATTTTGGTGAACTTGGTCCCATGCAAGGTGCCCAGCCGGCCATGCTTAGATTGAAGCTCAATCAGGCACGTGTGACAGGACTGACAGACAGCAATATCATGACCTTCCATACGCAGCTGACGGATCACGGTGGTTAGAGCGGAGAGCGGGGGAGTGGGGGTGAGCATGCTACAGTGAAGGACCGCCCCGATGCTATTACGAAGAATGCAGGCCCCGCGGGAGCTAATAGCGTCCCAAGCGACGTTCAAAGTGAGGCCTGTGGGACTCGGCATCCACTTTTTCCAGCGTGTCCTGGGGATGTAGGGAATCGGGAGCCTAAGAGATTTGAGCATGGCCTCATGCAACAAGCAGTGGGAGTGAGGGATGCGGATGATGGGAGCAAGCTTTTGGATCCAGGAACGGAGCTTGAAGGAGATATCAACATGAGCATCATTATGAATACGGGCATTGTGGAGACACCAAAGCTCCCAAATACTACAGCACACCCAGGCAATCCGAAGGCCATTCACGTAGCTGGTGTTTGTGGAGAGCTGCTTGAGTATGTCCCAAAGCATCCTTAAAGTCTGGGGCTTCGGGATGTCGAGAAGAGTCCGACCAACGTTCCACACAAGGATAATCGAAATTTATCAAACTGAATCAATTCAGAACGGTGAATTAATTCGATAATCGAAATTTATCAAACAATGATGTATCCTAGTTCCTAGCTGCAGGTACTTCTGTATTTAGTGAACACTTGAGTTTAGGTGATTTGGATGACTCAGAGGATCAATCACATGAAATCTTCACTAAGGATTTATCTTCATCACATACTTATATATCACAGCATATAACCACAGCACATGCTACATACACATATTGACCAAGATCAGCTTTAGGCACTTTGAGCTTTAGCTCTTGCTCTATTCTTACAGATAGATTAAGCACCAAGTTTTTGCCCCATTTTCACAAGAATAAGCTGAGAGTGTTGATGGGCTTTAAATTAGGATTTGGGGACTCCTTGAAGTCCTGCTGATCATGGAGATAGTGAACATATTTGCAGTTGGGGCAAGAAGGTGAAGATTTGGAGAGAATGACCAAAAGATGGCAATTGGAGCAAGCCAAAGCCACCATGTTATTACTACCAATACCACTTGTAGTAGCTTTGGTGGTTGTTCTTGAGTCAGTATCAGCTTTCATTGGCTTATGTTCTTTCGGTAACAACGTCTTCTGCGACGCTTTGAAATTTGAATATGAACAGTGACTTGATGTTGGTGATGAGATGTTCAGCTCCAGCTCAAGAAGTGGCTTCTCATTGTTCTCATCTGCTTTGGGTCTTTCCCAGCTCTTTTCAGCTGTCTTTCTGTTCAGAAAATACATCTTACCCGACTGCAAAAATCGATACATTTATCAGATACTTAAAAACTAATAACGGTATGAGTCTGGGGACTGTCCAGTGTTTACCAATTTTTTTTAAATGCTTTGAGCACACAACAAAGTCATAAACACTTACTTTAAGATCAAGGCACTGCTCCCAATCCGGTGGCAAACGGTCCCTCTTGATCATCGTCTGATCGTCCCGAAGGTAAAAATCATCAAGAGTACTACTCCGCTTAACGACCGGCTTGTTTGCAGCTGCTTGCACAATATGATCATTAAAAGACTTCCTCTTCTTCAAACACCTCACAGACGACTGATCGCTCGTCAACGAATTACTTGATGTACTTTTCTGATCAGTTGACATACTTGGACCCAAAGAAAGCTCAGGCACCACCATTACTTGATCCATCTTGCTCCTGATAGCATCAATGCTTAGATAGTTGTACATGACCCCTATGATAAATGTATATCTGTTTTTTTTCTTCTTCTTCTTCTATTAAATTGAAGATGTGAGAGTGAGATGTATTTATAGCTAGCAGAGATGGAGGAGGAAGAGATGATCAGTGGATCAGGGAGACATAAAGTTGGATGGAAGTTACAGTTTAGGGTGAAGCAAATTGGTGGGGTTTTAAAGGGGGAAGTCATGCAAGAGAAGGTGTGTGCAATTAAGAGAGAAATTTGTTGAGATCATTAAAAACAACAAACCCTTCTCTCCCATATAATTAATAACTTGAGGACAGGCAGGCCCAAATATGCATTTAATTTTCAGTAAGTAGGTTTCAATTTAATGCATTTTCTTCATATCTTAAACTAGCTACAGTGGTAGGGATCGTTCGGGTGAGAATCATTTATAATTCGAGAATTTAAGAATTTAAATTTGATGTGTAGTGTTTCACTGACAAAATCAAATTTGATGATTTTAATTTTTCATTAAATGAAAGTTTGAATATGCACATGACTTGATGATGCATTTTTTTAGATGAAGATTGAATTTTTGAATACTCAAAATATAGAAAAAATTTCATTTGAGGGGTCATCATAATGGTAGTATGGTGTATGTATCTCTGCCTTTCTCTTTCAGCATTTAAAACACTACTCAACCTCATTCTATGATCACTCACACCCATCATAATGTCACACTTTACTATTTTTGAGTGTTTTGTGCATTGAAATTCAATGGATTTGTGTCTCTATTTTTTCTTATTCTTATCTTCATATTAATGAGAGTCGATGTTGGATGCGTATGTTTTAATCAACTCTTTTAAGTCCTCTTTAATTACTTCATATTGATTACACACACCAAGGAATAAGATAAATGAATGTGTGCGTCAATTGATTAAAAACACTGAATGATGCATACATATCACCACCCTTATTAGTGTGTGCTTTCGAACTGAATTGAAAATGATGCTTAAGGAAATTTAACTTAATAAATGGGAGAATTATATTAAATTTGAGGAATTCTGAACTTAGTGATGAATCAATATAAGTACTTGACTTGACTATGGTGTTGGACTTTCAGGATGGAATGATTGGATATTTAATTAAATTCTTGAATGAATTGTCGAGCTAAACGGTTGAACTATGAATATTTCATGAGCTAAGGGAGCGTTCAGTTAATAACTTCATTTCATTTCGAGAATTTAAGAATCCTATATGCACCTCGCAATGTGCATGATAAAGTCGATGTTATACTGACACGTATTCCATTAGCAACGTCAAATTTTACTGAATTTAACCATATGTAAGTTTGAATGTCCAAACTAAGACACACGCCAACACCACACAACGACTTGATTATGAACTTCTATAAATGCAGATGTTATCAATTTCTTGAAAAGAAGAGAGGTTATTAAGCGCTGCTCTATCTATTAGTTCATTAATTAGTGTTATATATAACAAAGCTAGTAGCTAACATATCAAAGATTATTCCACCATAAATACCATGATTAGGCTTTGAGAAACTGTGTACCAAACTCTAATTAGTAATGTAAAAGGATATAAACCTAGTCTGTAAATGCCACACATTAAATTATACAGAAAGTGAGCATTATTCCATGCACCAAATTTAGGCAGCTATGCCATTCATTGTTGTCATTCATATAAATGAGTGCAGAAAGAAGATCAGAAGAGAGTGACTAAAATAAATATGATCCTCAATAAATGTATGTCTTAATCAATTTAATTCCCACGGGTACCTTTAGAAAAATTAATGTAAGATATACATATACAATAATTTTGGAT
Organism: Rhodiola kirilowii; assembly: GCA_033675215.1. Lineage (NCBI taxonomy): Eukaryota > Viridiplantae > Streptophyta > Magnoliopsida > Saxifragales > Crassulaceae > Rhodiola > Rhodiola kirilowii. The sequence goes on from CM066194.1 coordinate 7,065,928, forward strand.
GTGTCAAAATATGAATATTCACATTTCAAACTTGCTCCTTTGGATCGATCCGATCTTACCGATTAATGTAACTTTAATTATACAAACATCACTTAGCTAGTAAAGGGAGTAAGTTGTAATAAGAGCAAGTAGAATAGAGAGGATGATATGAGTAATAAATAAGTTTGATTTTTTGGTTGTTGAACTTGAAAGCATTACATTCTAGCTAGCTTAAATGAATGAATGGATTGGGACTAGCAGCAGGCATACGCGCAAAACACACACACACACACACTCCATTTATTTGATTTCATGACTTTTAAATGAGTCCTGCAGTTCTGCACCTGCTCTCTTTCTCCCTTTCAAGTAAAAAATTGATTCACGCCTTCACCCAAAAACATAAAAAATTGAAGAAAGACAAATAATTCTTTGTTATGAATTCAATTCCAAGTACCAGTCTCTACAAAAATACGTACTCTTTTATTGGTTTTTGCGATGAAAGTGTTCTGTAGCTCGTAATCGGAGACAGATATTTGTAACAGCCAATTTTTCGACACAAAAGCGACGAATTATCTATGATTCATAGTTCGCTAACATATTATTGAATACTTTTTTTTTGATGGGATGTATACATGTATTGTACAAGACTACTGAATTCACCAAATATTGGTGGAAATGATGCATTTGTAGGGAGTTGAACTCATGGTGGTGAGCCAACTTGGCTACAACCCCACATGCAACATATTATTGAATACAACTAGTTTTGTTATATGCAAAATATTCATATAAATTTCATTACATGGAATTAATTAATGTTTTTTGCTTCGACATAATCGACTTATTCCCAAAAGTACATCCAATCAATATTGCTCACCATCTTTAGTCTTGATATAAACAACAACAGTGCACCATATTTCTTAAAGAGACATATTGAGCTAGACTTGTTGTGGCCTAGCTCATCACATAGCCAGAACATCAACACTGATTAGCACAAAATTTGCATGTAAAGGTTTGTCATGTTGAGCTGCCACAGCTTGTTTTGTCACTTCACACTTCAGTAATCAATTGATCGATGTACTGAATGTTTGCCAGGTTAGAGTGATAGTAGCTAGTTTTGCCCCAAAGCAAATTGAAACGCATTGAAGACCAAAATGGGAGACATGTAGACTTGAACAACTAATTAATTTCAACATATGAGCATTGAAACTCTCTCTCTCTCTCTCTCTCTCTCTCTCTCTCTGTTTCCTCTTGGTATATGTCAGAGCTTCATCCCATTCTTCATAAATTCAGTTTTGCTGAACTTGGTGTGTTTCCCTCACTAAATTTTGCAGTACTGGTTTTCCATGATGCATTTATATGCACAGGCCCCTTTACATATAATTAAGTATCCAATTCCAAAAAAAATGAATTTTTTTAATTTATGGGCGTTTTCGTACGTAACGCTGCCTAGATTACTGTTTCATCTATCTACCTATGCTGTAACAGAGTGATATACCACACATGATTGAGTAAATATATACCCGGATACCCCTGACTTGTTAACTAAAGGATACTTTGAATTAACCGAATGTGACATCATTGGACCATTCGATTTATTTGAATGTAAGGAATATCTTCACACCATGTCTATGGGCAAAGCTAATATATAAAGCTTCTAGCTACTGTAACACCTTATTCCTTTGATATGAATATGCATCAGTTTTATTACCAGTTCACCTCTGCTAGCTCCATAAGAATCTTTGCCAGTCCTTTTAAGTTCATATTTATGAGAGCCTTCAATGAATTTGTAGTTTTGGAATTAAGTATCGGTTCGATCAGAAAAACTGCAAATTTGGCTTACCATTTGAAACTTAAAATCCTGTCAAAACTGGATTTTTTCTTCTTCTTAGAGATAGACATCTCACTCTTACTATAAATTTTGATTAAAGACTAGATGTCTGTCTATTCATCTAAGAATTAAAGATTAGAAGAATGATTGTCAACGACAAGTTATAAAATCGTAAAACTTCAATAAAAAAGGCTTAAGACAAGAAACAATTTCCTTATGTACCTCTTGTATGAAAAGTAGAAGAAGATTTCCTGCCCTTAAAACTTCAAACCATACCGATCTGCATCAGTTTGTCTACCCTTGTGCCATTAGTTGTGAGATGATGCATACAGCTTCATTGATTTAGCAACATCTAACATGTCTCTGGACCCTTCCAAATGATATATAATAAGGGCAGCATTTTCAAAGAGCAAAGCAGAATGTTTTCTATCAGCAAATTTTGCATGTCTGCTGAATTCACTTTCCCATGTGATTTTCAGCTAACATTTCAGACTCCTTAAATTTGGTAGAATGGATGATGGCTGCAGCACACGAATTTTAATTAGCTTAGGTTTTGTAGAAATTCTAATATCGATTCCGCTCAATTTTACAGGTTTAACACCCTTCTTGAATTACAGTTTCATTAAAACTCGTTTAGAACTAAACTAATAATTTTTATCATATAAACGAGTTCAAAAACGAGTAGCTCGTTTATTAAACTTGTTAATGTTTCGAGCTGGAACTTGACAAGATATCAAGCCGAGTTCGAATGCATCTTTTTATGCTCCTTGAGCCGGGTTCGAGTTTGTTAAATACTTATCCAGCCGAGTTTGAACACATCTTTTCTAGGCTCCTCGAGCGGAGCTCTAGCCTGACATATATCGAGTCAAGCCGAGTTCGGGCTCCCTAATAACTCGGCACGGTTAGTTTAAATCCATATTAGAAACTTTTCTTGTTATTTTAGCTCGGTACAACAATCAACCACAACAATCAAAAGAAACAAGAACACAGGAATTTTACGTGATTCAGTCTCAAAGATTGAGACCAGGAATGTCTCAATCCACTATATTTAAATTTGTTTATGATCAATAAATTTACATGTGATTCTAATCTATAACAACTGGGACCATTACATTCATTGATCCCAAATGTGCCGAACGTCTACTCAAATTACAATATATACTTACCAGTACGGCTTTCAGTGACTTCACACGACCCCTCGCACTCCAGGGATCCTTTCGGGGACAATCACTGCTTAGAATCTCGCGCAGATTCCAGTCGACACATCTCCGAAGATGAAAATAGCCTTCTCTTTTGTCTCGTTCCTAACTCAGACTGAAATTATTATACAAAAATTAGTATACACAAATCAGTAAACACATGACTAATCTGAAACATACATATCAAATAAAATTTTTTTTTGATGAAGAGGTCCAACGATTCATAACATTTCAATATATATCACCATATTATTTATCATCTTGTATTGATCTTTGAATCTTTTATAAGGTATTTTCGACAGGATCTCGAAATCATTGGTACATATTCTCATCTTGAAGCGATGACCCCAGGATTTGAACCCGGAGTGTAAGGATTCATGTCTAACTCCTTAACCAACATGTCACCACCCTGCTGGCTATATATATCAAACAAACTTGACTGTACTTGATGGTAACAAATAAAATAAACATTTGATAGTCATATAAATAATACTACTATATATAGATCTCATGTCAAAGTAAAAAAAAATTAGGATGATATAAATAACATTTGATAGATAAATAAAGGAAAAAAATCAGGTACAAAATTAATTTTTTTTGGTAAAAAAAGACAAAAAAACAAATCATAGCCTTTGATCTTGTGATTTGGATGGATGTGATTCAATCTTGTGTTTTTGTGCATTTTCTCGGCGACGAATTATATGGAAAAGTGAAGAACTTTGTCGTCTTTTTCGGCGACAATCTATAGATCGATTTTGACGAACTTTGTCGTTTAAACTAAAGATTAATCCAATAAATAAAAACAAATTTGACCGTATTTGGTATCAAAACTAAACATTAGACAATGAAGTCTTTTTTTTACTAGAAGCAAACACTAACAAATAATGCATGAGATCTATATTATTTCTTTTACTTGACTGTATCAAATGAGAAAGAGGTACTAATTAAGGCTGTGTTGGAAGTCATCCCTCAATACTTAATGAGTTGCTATTTGATTCCATCTTCAGTTACTCGAAAACTCCAAAGTCATCTTAGACAGTTCTGGTGGAATTCATCAGGTAACCCGAAGCCAATTCATTGGGTTAGAAATGAGGTACTAATCAAAGATAAGTTGTGTGGGGGTATGGCCTTTCGGGAACTCAGATTCATTAACATGGCTTTTCTAGCGAAACAAGCTTGGAGGTTTATAAAATATCCGGATTTGCTAGTGTCAAAAATATATAAAGCAAGATACTTTCCAGACTGCCATATATTAAATTCCTCTATCCGTTATCGACCTTCTAGCTGCTGGCAGGGTATTTTTAAATCTCTATTCATTCTTCAGGAAGGGTCTGATATCTCAACTCTATCAGATAATCCTCGCTGGAAACTTTGTGATTCTGGAAATTACACAATCAAGTCTGCATACAACCTGGCCATGTCTCTTCACCATCAGCAACCTTATTACCTTGGAGAAGCTTCAGACACCAGTAATATGCGTTCTTTTTGGAAGAAGGTCTGGAAGATCCCTCTGCCACGAAAATTGAAGATTTTCATTTGGAGATGTTACCATAACTCTCTTCCCACTGCTCAAAATCTCTCCAAAAGAGGTCTGCCTATTCCCACAACTTGTTCTTTTTGTGGCTGGTGTGTAGATACAGATGTACATCTTTTTGTTACTTGCTGGTGGGTAGCTTCAGTTTGGGACTTGTTACATATTGAGGGTACGGAATTGTTTATTCACTCTATGGCTGATATCCTCTTCTACTGTTTCTCTTCTATGGATATTAACAACTTGTGTGTAGTTATGACCACTTTTTGGTATTCCTGGTACACAAGAAACAGACTTACACATAACGATTTGTGGGAATCGCCTGTTTCTGCTGTTACACGCATAAAGACTTTGGCACGCCATTTACCAGTCACAATACAAGTCTCTATTGCAGCAAATGTAAACTTCATGGCCATCAGCTGGAGTCATGTCGAAAAACTAAGGCGTCGGTGATGGCAGTTGATCGGAACAGGCCGGTCAGTCTGCAGCCGGTGACGGGAATCACCTGCTCTAATACTGATGAAGTAAGTAAGGAAACTGAAAATCATCAACAAAAATCGGGCAAGGACAAGAGTCAGAGTCACGGCCTCCCTGATGCTCGTCAATCAGGTGAGACAAAAATGCGGGATCCAGATGTGGGAAAAACGCTTAGTTCATATATGGATCCGCAAGATGCCATGACGGGTAGTGATGCTCATGAGAATTGTAGTTTTGATTCTTCAATCACATATGGATATTGGCAAGAGTACATAGGATTTTCTACGGGAATAGAAGCTCGGAGGTGCGCCAGGAGGTCCGAGCGGAGGTCCGTGCGTATAGCCGAGCTGGAGCTCGGGTAGCCGATCGGCTGGAGCTGGTGCACGACCGGATGCACGACCGTGTAGCCGAGTAGAGGTCCGGGCGTTGTGCTTGGTAGCCGCTCGGATGGCCGGGCGTGTGACCAAGCGGTTGGCCGAGCGAGTAGCCGGGCTGAGTTTGCGACGTCGTTTTGAGTAAACTGAAGAATCCGTTTAAATAGAACGATGTCGTTCGGGTTTGGCGGAAGAATCGGTTATGACAGTTGGACTTGAAGCGATGCCGTTTGATCAGTAAGGAGTGCACGCCTTATTAGTTGGACGACATCGTTTTAAAGAAACTGATATGTGGAGCACAGCGTTTTGATTAGCGTTCGAGTCGGCTCAAAGTAACGGATATAAAAGCGAGGTGGCTCACCGGGTTGACTCAATCATCTTCTTCGTTTTCATCCATTCTGTCCTAGATCGTGCGTATAAATCTCTACAAACTGGTATCAGAACCGAGAGGGTGCAGAGATGGTGTCAACGAAAGTAGAGCTCGAAAGATTTGATGGCAAAGGTGACTTTGCGCTTTGGAAACAAAGAATGAAGGCTATTCTGGTTCAGATGAAAGTGGCGAAGGCTTTAATCACTGATGGCATCCCTGCGACTGTATCTGAAGCTGATAGGGAAGAGATGCAAGAAATGGCTTACAACACCTTGATTCTTCATCTCAGTGACAAGGTTCTCAGGGAAGTATCCAAGGAGAAGACTGCCGCGGCTGTGTGGTTGAAGTTGGAGTCCTTATATATGACCAACACTCTGACAAATCGGATCTACTTGAAGGGCAAGCTGTTTGGATTCAAGATGGATGGAAGTAAGTCCATTGATGAACATCTTGATGATTTTGCTAAAATTGTTATTGATCTTGAGAACATTAAGGAGAAGATTGAGGATGAGGATCAGGCCATTATGGTGCTGAATGCTTTGCCTCCCTCATATTCTACTCTAGTGGATACAATGAAGTATTCAAGGGAAACTCTATCTATGGAGGAAGTTATGGCAGCCCTGAAACAGAAGCAATTGGAAATGAAACCCAAGAAGGATTCTGCTGATGGTCTGGTGGCTTATGGAGGCTTTCACAAGAAAGGTTTTCAGAAGAAGCATAAGTCCCAGAAGTTCAATGATAGGGATAAGGCTAGTACTAGTTCCAGTTCTACTCAAGAACAGAAGAAGCACACCTGTTTCTTCTGTCACAAGCCTGGTCATTGGAGGAAGGACTGCCCTGAGAGGAAAAAGAAGGAAACTCCCAAGGGTGATGCTGCTTTGGCTGAAGACTCTTATGAGAATGCTGAGGCCCTAACAGTGACTCAGACCTCTTCATCTAGTAGATGGATATTAGACAGTGGGTGCTCATATCATATGACACCTCACAAGGAATGGCTGATGGAGTTTCAATCTCAAGACAAAGGAACAGTGCATTTGGGAAATGATAAAGCTTACAAGATGATGGGAATAGGCATCATCTGGATGAAATTGGAAGATGGACCTAAGGTAAAAATTTCAGGAGTAAGGTATGTTCCTGAACTGAAAAGAAATTTAATTTCTTTAGGCATGTTAGAAGCACATGGATGCATCTTTAAAGCTGAAAATGGTGAAATAAAAGTGTATAAAGATGATGTGCTGAAATTGAAAGGAAAAAGGCAGAATGGCATATATGTGTTAGAAGGATATCCTGATGTGATCAATAGTGTGGATTACTGACGGAGGGCCACCGCACTGTCGTTAAGGTGCAGTGTCCTCTGTACAAATAAATTTATAATATCCACTACTTGTGACTACACTACTGGGTAGTAAGTGGTAAGTAGGGGTCGAACCCAAGGGAATTAGGGGAATAGGCTATTCTTTTAGGTTGATTGAACTGGGGGGAGCGTGTTTTATGGTTGATTGAGATTTTAGCGCTCTAATTAACTACGTGATTTTTTTGGGGGTTTTTGGTTTTGATTGCGGAAAAGTAAATACAGAAATTAAAATGCTGTAAATACAAAGAAGACTTACAGTGGGTGATGCGTGATTGTAATTCCTCCGGTAGATCAGCAGTTGGTGATTGCGGTTTAACAGTAAAGAAAAGCATTCGGTTTCAGGTACTCTTGTATTATAACATGTATATAATAAACTGTTAGTAACTTTTCTAAGTATTCAAAGATGAATCGAGGCCCTTTCGTAGCGCAAGACTTGCAACATCGTTTAAAGCAACCCTTGTTCTATTTCAGACTAATTCCTCCTTTCGAAGTATCTTAGCCTTTTGTGCATCCACTTGATCTCACAGTTACGATTGACCAAGTGGTGTTTTAGATGAGTCGAACTTCTCAGATAAGCTTTGCCCTTTCGTAGCATCCACTTACCCGAGTATGTTCACGAATCCCCACGGAAGAGTTTTGCCCTTTCGTAGCATCCACTCAACCTTGGAAATTCTGACTATAAATGGCACATAGAACAAGTTTTGAATACAAAGAAATGAAACTAAAAGATATTACAACATTATATAATACAAGAAAATACCTTCCACCGAATAAAGAGTTTAGCTACGAATATCCATAGAGATGGATACCATAGCTAAATACTCGGGGGTTTTTGAAAACAGTAAGAGGAAAAGGGGTGGAATACTCAAGAACCAACAGGAGTATTCCTAATTCCTACTGAATACTCAAGAACCAACAGGAGTATTCTCTACAGTATTATAATACTCGAGAACCGACAAGAGTATTATAATTTCCAGTATAATACTCAAGAACAAACAGGAGTATTATTTCAAAACCGAACCAAACTTACAAGTAACAAAATGTAGAGAGAGAAGTGATTACAATTTTTGGGAGGATGAAATGAGGAGGAGGAGGGGTGTATTTATAGCCATGGGGAGGAGAAATGGAGGGCTAAGATGAGGGCACTTGTTGCATGGAGATTGGATGGGCAAATCAAGGGAGGAGGAGCCACCACATGGAGGGGCCAAAAGCCGCCAGTCAAGGAGGAGGAGGGTGGTGGCAGCCGCCGGTTGCCGGTTGCCTTGGGTGGAGGAGCTCCTCCCTTGGCCACCTCTTCATCAAGTCACCAAGTCATCTTGCCATATGTGAGTTTTGTACAGTTTTGTGCAGTCTTTTCACAAAACTGTCAGTGTGTTCCTTCCCCGGACTGTCTTGACTTCACTCTTGATTCTTCTGATTAATTTATTCTGGTCAATTCAACGTCAGGATCCTTGATATTTCTTCAGTCGGCATATGATCTTGACCTTGGATTGACTCTTGTTATCTTTTCAGCATAAAATCCTCTCCTTAGCGTGTTTTCACTTCAGTCTCTAAAATGCCCTGTGGAAATATATCAGGACTAACAGATGGATGTTAGATAGACAAACAGTCTAACTTGGGGGGTTTTACTGTGTTTTTGATTCGTATAATTGTGGTCCATCAGAATACCCCCCACTTTTAGTTGTTCGTCCCGAACAATGCTATTAAAGGGCGTAAGTTCTAGGTTCGGATTTGGCATATGAAAATTAGACTGTGGTACTCGATCTATCCTAATTCATGCATTGCTTACTTATTACCAAATTAAACTGCGTAAATAAATAGAAGAAACTTAATACTTGTACCTCCGTGCTGAGATGCAAATTATATTAGATGTTTCGGGAGATAGCCCTTTTCAGGTTCTTGGGTTGCAGCCTCGGGATTGTTTCGTACTATATGGTCTTCTGGTAGCTTTCTCATGCACGTGATTCGGTTCGGGTTTCAGTGAGTTGAACCTTCTTGATTTTTTTCTTTGGCGAGGGACTGCTTTTTTGTTGTAGTGAATCGGCCTTTGGCCTTTGATTTGACTTTGTCGAGTGCTTCACTTTTGCTCGGTTAAAACCTTCACAATTTTGGGCCTTTGGCCTCTTTTGATTTTCTTCTTTGAGTTTTTCGCTTCTTTGTGACTTGCTAGTCCATTTGTCAGCCTTCTTGGGAGGTCCAATCATCGCCCGCAAGCCTATGGAAATACCTCCCCTCTCCTCTCGTCTTCGTCGTTTTGCGCGGGTCAAGATGAGGGTCGCTTATCTATTTTCTCGGCTATTTTGACTAGAGAGAGGACGGTCTGATTCCCGTCCTCGCCTTTGCATAGATGCTTCTTGGCGGAGTTTGACTCAATTATTCACTGAAAACCCGAAGTGCAGCCTCCACTGACTTCGAAAACCATATAGTTTGATCTGATCCTTTGATTGCTTCCCAAGTCCTTCTAGGGCAGTTTATGTCAACTCCACATCCCTAGTTATCTCAGTACAAAGGACAAATGGAAAGTTACATTCTAAGTTTTTAAACAGTTTGAATTTTCACAAGGTAAATGCATGAATTCTGATTTATCTTTTTCACATTCTTAAGTTCATATGTTCAAAAAGATATTATTTATTAACTAATATATACAGGTGGTTCTCACCCCACACTTCTGAACGAAGTCGTGCCTTTCAGCAAGACTGAGTTCAAAAGCCATGCAAGCAGATGTTATACGAGAAGGAAATGTTATTAAGGAAAAGGAAAGACAGAACTCCCTTTAAGGTGTCGAGTGAACGACATGGCTCGAGGCTGGATAATCGAGGGAGTTCGGCTGGGGCCTTGAACTCTTAGCGTAGCCCTGACTGGCTTAATGTTGCACCCAAGTCCGATTCCTGAATAGTCATTTCTTCTATGCACCAAGTGGGTGAGAGCAACTTATTGAAAAAACTAAATGACATAAAATAAAATGACAGAAAGTAAGATAGTGTCGGGTTACCTCCCGACCAGTGCCTTTGTTTTACGTCGTTGGCTCGACGATACCTCAATCATGGATCATAAGGTCGGATCCCAAGGGTGAGTGAGGTCAAACTTCTTCTCGGCAGCCCTTTTGCTCCGAGAGGGTGAGGTTTCTTTGACCATAGCTGCTGGTCCAATGCGTCGTGCTTGCTTGTTACTCCTTCCGGGTTTCCATTCTTTCGGCCCATGTCTTTGTCGCTTCTTAGTGTATGGCCGGTTGGCATCTTTGTAGTTTTGGAAGTTTAGTCTTTTGCCAAGCGACCTTAAGCATGCGCCCTTGCTAACCCTCTTCTTTGTAGCAGAGATGAATTGCCATCCTAGAACGAGTGAGTTTTCAGCCGGCTTTTCTTGGCTCATGACGAGAGAGTGCTCCATTGTTGGCTTTTCTTGCCTTTGTCCCGCTTCCAACTCGCCTTGCACCTCCTTATTGATCACTTTATCTTCAGGGGCTGTGATCTGTATACAAACCGAGGGGACAAGTTGGGGGACTTTCACCACAAGGGATAGGTCTTTCTCGAGCAGTTCTTCAGTGAGGGCCGGGCCTAATTTGGTCGATTCCTCTTCGGTTATTTGTGAGTCCTCATCCTCAGTTGGCTCCGTGGGCTCCAATGTTGGCTCCTTTAGAGCCGCCTCCACGTCCATTACTGCCCCTGTACTGGTGTCTTCTTCCAGGTTTGTTGCGGGCAAGCTCGCAATGGGTGTGGTGTTGGGCTCATTTTGCACTGAGTCTACTTCCATCGTCGGTGCCTTATCTTCAGTTTGGTGCCACTGACCCTGTTTTGTGTTCTTTGCCAAATCATTTATGAGGCGCCAGGCTTCACCTATGGTTAACTTCCTGAGTGAACTCCCCGTTACATCATTAAATATTTTCCGCTCAAGTGGCATCATTCCACCGAGAAATATTTGAAGAAGATTGAGTCTGGTGAATCCATGGTGCGGGCAGCTCGTTACAAGGAAGTCAAAGTCCGATAAGTAATCGTCCAATGTTTCGTCCCGGGATTGCTTAATGTTGATGATCTCTTCGCGGATTAAGAACAACTCCTCATCGTTCCAAGGCTCGTCTTCGTAGTATGAAGACATGGTGAATTATGTATAACACACAAAAGAACAACTATCCATTGACTAGTTCCCCGGCAACGGCGCCAATTTGACGGAGGGCCACCGCACTGTCGTTAAGGTGCAGTGTCCTCTGTACAAATAAATTTATAATATCCGCTACTTGTGACTATACTACTGGGTAGTAAGTGGTAAGTAGGGGTCGAACCCAAGAGAATTAGGGGAATAGGCTATTCTTTTAGGGTGATTGAACTGGGGGGAGCGTGTTTTATGGTTGATTGAGATTTTAGCGCTCTAATTAACTACGTGATTTTTTTGGGGGTTTTTGGTTTTGATTGCGGAAAAGTAAATACAGAAATTAAAATGCTGTAAATACAAAGAAGACTTACAGTGGGTGATGCGTGATTGTAATTCCTCCGGTAGATCAGCAGTTGGTGATTGCGGTTTAACAGTAAAGAAAAGCATTCGGTTTCAAGTACTCTTGTATTATAACATGTATATAATAAACTGTTAGTAACTTTTCTAAGTATTCAAAGATGAATCGAGGCCCTTTCGTAGCGCAAGACTTGCAACATCGTTTAAAGCAACCCTTGTTCTATTTCAGACTAATTCCTCCTTTCGAAGTATCTTAGCCTTTTGTGCATCCACTTGATCTCACAGTTACGATTGACCAAGTGGTGTTTTAGATGAGTCGAACTTCTCAGATAAGCTTTGCCCTTTCGTAGCATCCACTTACCCGAGTATGTTCACGAATCCCCACGGAAGAGTTTTGCCCTTTCGTAGCATCCACTCGACCTTGGAAATTCTGACTATAAATGGCACATAGAACAAGTTTTGAATACAAAGAAATGAAACTAAAAGATATTACAACATTATATAATACAAGAAAATACCTTCCACCGAATAAAGAGTTTAGCTACGAATATCCATAGAGATGGATACCATAGCTAAATACTCGGGGGTTTTTGAAAACAGTAAGAGGAAAAGGGGTGGAATACTCAAGAACCAACAGGAGTATTCCTAATTCCTACTGAATACTCAAGAACCAACAGGAGTATTCTCTACAGTATTATAATACTCGAGAACCGACAAGAGTATTATAATTTCCAGTATAATACTCAATAACAAACAGGAGTATTATTTCAAAACCGAACCAAACTTACAAGTAACAAAATGTAGAGAGAGAAGTGATTACAATTTTTGGGAGGATGAAATGAGGAGGAGGGGTGTATTTATAGCCATGGGGAGGAGAAATGGAGGGCTAAGATGAGGGCACTTGTTGCATGGAGATTGGATGGGCAAATCAAGGGAGGAGGAGCCACCACATGGAGGGGCCAAAAGCCGCCGGTCAAGGAGGAGGAGGGTGGTGGCAGCCGCCGGTTGCCGGTTGCCTTGGGTGGAGGAGCTCCTCCCTTGGCCACCTCTTCATCAAGTCACCAAGTCATCTTGCCATATGTGAGTTTTGTACAGTTTTGTGCAGTCTTTTCACAAAACTGTCAGTGTGTTCCTTCCCCGGACTGTCTTGACTTCACTCCTGATTCTTCTGATTAATTTATTCTGGTCAATTCAACGTCAGGATCCTTGATATTTCTTCAGTCGGCATATGATCTTGACCTTGGATTGACTCTTGTTATCTTTTCAGCATAAAATCCTCTCCTTAGCGTGTTTTCACTTCAGTCTCTAAAATGCCCTGTGGAAATATATCTGGACTAACAGATGGATGTTAGATAGACAAACAGTCTAACTTGCGGGGTTTTACTGTGTTTTTGATTCGTATAATTGTGGTCCATCAATTACACTGAATCTGACAAAGATAGAACTGTATTATGGCATTTAAGACTAGGACACTTAGGCCAAATTGGCTTAACTAAGTTACATGATCAAGGCTGTTTTGGCAATGATCATATAGACAAACTTAAGTTTTGTGAAAACTGTGTTCTAGGTAAATCAACTAAATTGAGTTTTGGTAAAGGTAAACATGTTACCAAGGAAAAACTTGATTATATACATTCTGATCTTTGGGGACCAACAAGGGTTCAATCCCATAGTGGTAAAAGATATTTTATGTCTCTCATTGATGATTTTACCAGAAGATCTTGGGTATTTTTCTTAGCACAGAAATCAGAGGCCTTTGAAACTTTCAAGGACTGGAAAATGATGGTGGAAAATCAATCTGGCAGGAAGGTAAAGTATCTTAGGACTGATAATGGACTGGAATACTTAGATGGTGCCTTTCTTAATTTCTGTAAAGAATGTGGCATTGTTAAACACCATACTGCCCCAGGTAATCCTCAACAAAATGGCTTGGCTGAAAGGTTTAATAGAACTATCTTAGAAAGAGTAAGATGCATGTTATTACAATCTGGTTTGCCTAAAGTATTTTGGGCAGAAGCTGCTCATACTGCCTGTTATCTGATAAATAGAAGTCCCTCTTCCGCTTTGAACTTTAAAACTCCTATGCAAGTGTGGACTGGTTGTTTAGATGATTATGATAGGCTTAGGATATTTGGTTGTGCTGCTTATGCAACAGTGAAGCAGGGGAAACTAGAACCTAGAGCATTAAAATGTTTGTTTTTGGGTTATCCTGATGGGGTGAAAGCATATAAGCTTTGGTGTTTAGAAGATGGGCATAAAAGGGTTATTATCAGTAAAGATGTTAGATTTGATGAATCCACATTTCCTTATAATAAAAATGCTAAACAGTTGGAACCAAACTTGGGAAATGTTGAACATGCTGAAATTACTGTTAATACTGAAAATGAGGTTCATACTGAAAATGTTGAAAATGAAGTTGCTGATGTTGTGCCTAGAACTGATGGTATTAATCTTGAGGTGGAGCTTGAACAACATGATACTACAACTGCTGATATTGAAAATCAGGATGAAGGTAATTTAGAGGATCCTAATGAGAATGATCAAATAACTAGTGAGGAAGGTGATTTCTGGTTAACTAGAGATAGACCTGCTAGAAATAGAAGAGCACCTGTTAGATATGGTTTTGAGGATCTAGTAAATTATGCTTGCAATGTGGCTGAAAATATTTCTAACACAGAACCTGAGAATTATAAAGATGCAGTGAATAGTAGTGAAGGAAAATAGTGGTTAAAAGCTATGAAGGATGAGATGGATTCCTTGTGGAAGAACAAGACTTGGGAAATCATAGACAGACCTCACAAGGCAAGATTGGTTGGCAGCAAATGGATTTTCACTAGGAAGGAAGGAATTCCAGGAGTGGAAATGCCGAGACTCAAAGCAAGGTTGGTTGCAAGAGGTTTTACTCAAAAGGAAGATATTGATTTTAATGAAATATTTTCCCCAGTGGTAAAACATAGATCAATTAGGATCATGTTAGCTTTGGTTGCATATTTTGATTATGAACTAGAGCAACTTGATGTTAAAACAGCTTTTTTGCATGGTAACCTTGATGAGACTATATATATGAGACAACCAGAGGGATTTGTTGTTGGTGATCCTGAAAATAAAGTTTGCTTGCTAAAAAGATCATTATATGGACTTAAACAATCACCTAGATTATGGTATAGGAGATTTGATGAGTTCATGATTAACTGTGGCTTTAAAAGATCTGACTTTGATTGGTGTATTTATAGTAAACATGTACAAGGTGAATCTGAGATTTATTTACTATTGTATGTGGATGATATGCTAATTGCTAGTCATGATATTAATGCTATTAACAAGTTAAAAGTGCAGTTAAGTGTTAATTTTGAGATGAAGGGTTTTGGTGGAGCAAAGAAAATTCTGGGAATGCAGATTAAGAGGCACAGAAAAGAGAAGAAACTGTTTCTGTGCCAAACTGATTATCTGACAAAGGTAATAGAGAAGTTTGAGATGAGTAATGCAAAGCCAGTTCTTACACCAGTTCCTGGACATTTCAAGTTGAGCAATGATCAGGAACCTCAGACCAAAGAAGAACAAGCCTATATGGACAAGGTGCCTTATTCAAATGCAGTAGGATGCTTGATGTATGCTATGGTCTGCACAAGACCAGATATAGCCCATGGAGTGAGTATTGTTAGCAGGCATATGGCTAATCCAGGGAAATATCATTGGCAAGCCGTCAAGTGGCTATTGAGGTATATCAAAGGGACTTTGGGAAAAGGACTGTTGTTTGGGAAGGAGCAAGTCAGTTCAGAGATTATACAAGGTTTTGTGGACTCAGACTATGCAGGGAATGTGGACACAAGAAAGTCACAAACAGGACTGGTATTTACAGTGTTTGGGACTGCAGTGTCATGGAAGGCCAATCTTCAAAAGGTGGTAGCTTTATCTACAACTGAGGCAGAGTTCATGGCAATAACTGAGGCTGTCAAGGAAGCTTTGTGGATGAAGGGACTTCTAACAGAGTTGGGTCATGGCCAGAGTTGTGTGAAGGTGCATAGTGATAGTCAGGGTGCCATTCATCTGTCAAAACATCAAGTGTTTCATGAAAGGTCCAAGCACATTGATGTTAGGATGCATTTTGTGAGGGATGTGGCTGACACTGGAGAAGTTCAAGTGGTGAAGATAGGTACAAAGGACAACCCTGCTGATATGTTGACAAAATCAGTCCCAAGTGATAAGTTTGAGTATTGCTTGGAGCTGATTGGGTTGAAGGACGAACCCTAGAGCAGGATGAGAGGAGAGGTACAATCAGTGGCTTTGAAGTGATTAAGAATCAAGGTGGAGATTTGTAGTTTTGATTCTTCAATCACATATGGATATTGGCAAGAGTACATAGGATTTTCTGCGGGAATAGAAGCTCGGAGGTGCGCCAGGAGGTCCGATCGGAGGTCCGTGCGTATAGCCGAGCTGGAGCTCGGGTAGCCAATCGGCTGGAGCTGGTGCACGACCGGATGCACGACCGTGTAGCCGAGTGGAGGTCCGGGCGTTGTGCTTGGTAGCCGCTCGGATGGCCGGGCGTGTGACCAAGCGGTTGGCCGAGCGAGTAGCCGGGATGAGTTTGCGACGTCGTTTTGAGTAAAATGAAGAATCCGTTAAATAGAACGATGTCGTTCGGGTTTGGCGGAAGAATCGGTTATGACAGTTGGACTTGAAGCGATGCCGTTTGATCAGTAAGGAGTGCACGCCTTATTAGTTGGACGACAGCGTTTTAAAGAAACTGATATGTGGAGCACAGCGTTTTGATTAGCGTTCGAGTCGGCTTAAAGTAACGGATATAAAAGCGAGGTGGCTCACCGGGTTGACTCAATCATCTTCTTCGTTTTCCAGAAAACAGAAATTAGGGTTTGTGATTTGCAGAGAGAAATTCGTTCGATTGAGAGTGAATTGAGATCCGATTTCAAGTGCGTAGTTTCGTGTCAGTGTTGTGATCATTGTACTATTGCCAATTTGATTAATAAAGCCGTGCCTCTTCTCGAGTGGAGTAGGATCATCCGGATCCGAACCACTATATATCTTTGTGTTCTTTTCCGCATTCGTTTTCATCCATTCTGTCCTAGATCGTGCGTATAAATCTCTACAAATGAAGGTTGGGTTCAAGTCACTCGTCGGTCTGCAAGGCGATGCGACCCTACAACAATAGAAAGAACCGGAAATAATAGCTATCAAGAGGGTGTGCATTTTGATGCAACTTCTTCAGCTCCAATCTCCTGTAAAGGGGAAACCGAACACATAATTGAGTGTTGAACAATGTGTATTGAAAGTGTGAAGAAAATGGTGGTGCGCCCCATTTTGAGACCTAATTTGAGAGTGGAGTACACCTCAAAATGAGTTGATAAAAATCGGATTAAAATACCTTGCAATGAGAGGTATAGAATCGAATGCGGAAATGCAAAATTCGAAAGTATATCGAATGAAATATCGATGCACGAAGTTGGACCAAAACTAATGTTAAGATGACTTTGGTAGGAATGGATGTGGGTTGGATTTCACACAAGTGAAAACCAATTGTCCCACATTGGAACATTTTGTGAGGGATTGTATGGTTATATACAATCAAGGTTTTCTTACTTGGTAAGATCCTAAACCAAAGACTCACAAAAGACATTGGATTCGTTTTGTCTTCACCTTGTATTCAGTCCGTGATTTTCTCCTTGGATTCGGTTTTTGTCCATGGGAGCTCTTGTGTCTAGAGAAGTAGCACGGCTAGAAGTAGCATTCCGTGAAGAGCTTGTGTCTCCTCTGTTGTCTTCTTCCAGTCCGTGACTTATATGGTATCCAAGGCAATCTCCTATATAAGGAGCTCCATACTTCTCTTCCAAAACACACCAGTACAAACACATCAAGCAACACATAGTGAGAAGGCAGAGCAAAACACAGTTTGTTTGCCAGTTCAACTCTCCTCCTCGGTTCGTTTGAGTCTGTCATTGGTGATAGCTGAAGGTCATAACGGTTCGGTCGGTAAGCTCGGTGCTGAGTTTGTTACCGGCGATCGTTTCATCCTGGGAAGCATACTGCCACGGAATCCCAGCACAGTAGGGAGGCAATCTTGCTTTAAGGACAGCGTCCAACGCGACTCGATCAACTTCGGTTTGCAATTGATTTATTTACAGTTCTTGTTGTTCTGTAATATAGTCTTGTTAAGTTCAGTTTCATTAAGTCACATTAATGCATGTTATATTAACAACCTGTTTATTTCGGTATAAGATTTCCAACAATCATAAAGCAAGATATTATACTGATTAACTCGGTTGAAGTTACTAACAGATTTGCATATCTGTGTAGAAAATGAACTCTGATCAAGGACAAAACAGTTTGTCAGTGCACACGGACGGGTTCCATAACCCTCATGCTGCTGAATCGGCTGCTACCCCAGTGATGGTGCCTACGGGCGGGAATGGACCTGCGGGTCTAGTTCCAAATAATGTGGTGGCGAAAATGCCCGCTGCGGTGATGGCTGCCGAAAAGCCAGAAAAGTTCAACGGACAGAACTTCAATACGTGGCAACCAAAGATGCTGTTCTATCTGACCCAACTAGGGTTTGCTCGGTATCTGACCGAGGGCACACCCATCATTGATGTGGATGAGGCAGATCAGCAAGTGTTGATAGCATACAATACTTGGAAAGATTCCGAGTATATATGCCGAAACTATGTGCTGAATAGCCTAAATGATGTGCTGTACAAAGTGTACTGCACCAGAGGCTCAGCTAAGGAGCTCTGGGAGTCACTTGATCGGAAGTACCGTACTGAAAATGTGGGCTCCAAGAAGTACATAGTGGGACGCTTCCTCGAATTCCATATGCTGGATTCAAAAACTGTGACGAGTCAAGTACAAGACTTGCAACTGATCATCCATGAGATGAATGCTGAAGGAATGAAGGTTAATGAACCATTCCAAGTTGCTGCAGTCATAGAGAAACTACCTTCAGGGTGGAAGGACTTCAAGAATTACCTTAAGCACAAGCGAAAGGAAATGTCTATGGAGGACCTGGTTATTCGCCTCAAGAATGAAGAGGATAATCGAATCTCTGATAAGAGGATCAGGCTCCCTTCTGAAAGGGCAAATGTTGTGGAGTATGGTGGTAGCTCCAAAGGAAAGAAATCCTTCAACAAACTTGGACCCAAAAGTGGGGCTATCAAGAAGAAGGTGTTGCCAAAGTTTAATGGCACGTGCTTCAACTGTAACAAAGAGGGTCACAGAGCTGTTGACTGTAAAAAGTTACAGAAAAAGAAGAAAAAGGCGAATGTCGCTGAAGTGGTGGATGAAGATTTGCTGGTGGCTGTAGTCTCTCAGCTAAATCTGGCAGATTCCAACCCCAAGGAATGGTGGCTAGACACTGGAGCAACCCACCACATATGCTCTGACAAGAATGCATTCTCTGAGCTGAAACTGTCTGACACCGGAGAGAAGGTGTACATGGGCAATGCGGCCACCTCAGAAGTCAAGGGGAAAGGCTGTGTGATGCTGAAGCTAACCTCCGGCAAGGAGCTGAAGCTGACTAATGTCTCGTATGTGCCTGACATTAGGAAGAACTTGGTGTCTGGAACCTTGCTTGATGGGCATGGTTTTAGGATGGTCTTTGAGTCCCAGAAAGTCGTTCTTTCAAAGAACGGAATGTATGTGGGACGTGGATATGTAAAAGATGGCATGTGGAAACTTAATGTAATTGCCATCAAGACTATCAATAAAGAAAGTTCTTCTGCTTATATGCTTGAGTCGTCTAATCTATGGCATGGTAGATTAGGACATGTGAATTATGACTCAATAAGGAATCTGATGAAATTGGAATGTATTCCTAAACTTCAAATTGATTCTGAACACAAGTGTGAAATTTGTGTTGAAGCAAAATTAACGAGAACATCCTTTCATAGTGTTGAAAGAGATACTGAACCTCTCGACTTAATACATAGTGATCTATGTGATTTGAAGTTCATGCCAACAAGAGGTGGGAATAAATATTTTGTTACTTTCATAGATGATAGTTCAAAATATTGTTCAATATACCTGCTAAAGAGCAAGGATGAAGCAATAGAGAAATTTGCTATGTATAAGTTGGAAGTGGAAAACCAACTAAACAAAAAGATCAAGAGATTGAGGAGTGATCGTGGTGGTGAATATGTAGAACCATTTGGGGCACTGTGTGCACAAAACGGAATCATACATGAGGTTACACCACCTTATTCACCTCAATCGAATGGTGTCGCTGAACGTAAGAATCGCACTATCAAAGAAATGATGAATGCAATGTTGCTTAGTTCAGGATTACCACAGGGAATGTGGGGGGAAGCAGTTTTGTCAGCAAACTATATCCTAAATAGGATACCCCGCAAGAAGAAGGAAAAATCTCCTTATGAGTTATTCAAAGAGAGAAAACCTTCATACACACACCTGCGAGTGTGGGGGTGTTTGGCTAAAGTGATGGCTCCCATTCCTAAGAGAATGAGAATAGGACCAAAGACAATTGACTGTGTGTTTATTGGATATGCACAAAACAGTACGGCCTTTAGATTTCTTGTGTATGAATCAAAGAATCATGAGATTCACAAGAATGCCATTATGGAATCTAAAACGGCTTCGTTCTTTGAACAAATATTTCCTTATAAATCTAAGGAAATAAGTCCTAGTTTACCTTATGAGGTAAGTGAAAATGTTGGAGACATGTCTCAACATCAAGAGGATGCATCCGACGAGGATACAAACCTGGAGGAACCAAGACGAAGCAAAAGAGCTAGGTTTCCAACTTCGTTTGGACCTGAGTTTTTACCTTCATGGTTGAGGCAGGACCTCGTATGTATAATGAAGCAATAACCTCGGTTGAAGGACCTTTATGGAAAGAAGCCATAAAGAGTGAATTAGATTCTATATTGCAAAATCATACGTGGGAACTAGTGGATCTTCCTCAAGGGTGCAAAGCGCTTGATTCCAAATGGATTTTCACTAAGAAAATGAAAGTAGACGGTACTATTGAAAAGTACAAGGCTAGACTTGTAATCAAAGGGTATAGACAAAAAGAAGGTCTAGACTACTTTGATACATTTTCGCCTGTGACAAGAATCACTTCCATTAGAATGATAATTTCCATTGCAGCATTGCGTAATTTGGAAATTTATCAAATGGATGTGAAGACTGCTTTCTTAAATGGAGATCTCGAGGAAGAGATTTACATGGAACAACCTGAGGGTTGTAATGTATCAGGACAAGAGAGAAAAGTTTGTAAACTTGTCAAGTCTCTCTATGGTCTCAAACAAGCGCCAAAGCAGTGGCATGAGAAATTTGACAAAGTGATGTTGTCAAATGGATTCAAAATCAACGAGTGTGACAAATGTATATATGTCAAAAATACAGAACACGGATATGTGATATTGTGTTTGTATGTTGATGACATGCTCATTGTAGGAAGCAATGAAAACTTGGTCAAATACACTGAGGCCATATTAAACTCAAGGTTTGATATGAAAGATATGGGAAAAGCCGATGTAATTTTAGGGATTAAAATTACAAGAACGGCAGATGGATTTGTTTTGAGTCAAGCACATTACGTTGATAAAATCCTAGACAAGTTTGGAAAGGATAGCTTAGGAGAGTGTAGAACTCCTATAGAAATGAATCAACACTTGTCTAAAAACAAAGGAGAGAGCATCTCCCAAATAGAGTACTCAAGAGTAATAGGCAGTCTAATGTACTTAATGAATTGTACAAGACCTGATATTTCCTATACTGTGAGTAGGCTTGCAAGATATACGAGTAATCCAGGAACAGAACACTGGAATGCGATCGTAAGAATACTGAAGTATTTGCGATTTACTCGTAACTTTGGTCTACATTATACCAGATATCCCGAAGTCATTGAAGGATACACTGACGCAAGTTGGATATCTGATATACAAGATTCAAAGGCCACAAGTGGATATGTATTCACTTTGGGAGGTGCAGCCGTGTCGTGGAAATCCTCGAAACAAACACTAATAACCCGATCCACGATGGAAGCTGAGTTCGTGGCATTAGATAAATGCGGCGAAGAAGCAGAGTGGTTAAAAAATTTTGTGGAGGATATTCCAGACTGGAAAAACCCTGTGCCACCAATGTGTGTGTATTGTGATAACCAATCAACAATTGGTAGGGCACAGAATGTCATGTATAATGGTAAGTCTAGACACATACGTCGTAGACATAATACCATTAGACAACTTCTCACATCCGGAGTCATAAGCATTGACTACGTGAGGTCCAAAGAAAATATATCGGATCCGTTAACCAAAGGGTTAAATAGGGACCAAGTTGAGAAGACGACAATGGGAATGGGACTGAAGCCTTTTGATGGTTAATATCAAAACACAGGCTTAAGCCCTTTTGGGAAACAAAGTTGAGGCAACGGAAAACCCTACCATGATGACTGGAGATCCCAAGAACTTGGTTCAAAGGGCAACCTAGCTGCTAAGACTAGACGGTCACTGTGGGGGTAACACCTCAATCCTATTCCCATATGAAACAGTGACTCCTGCACGAGGATAAACTCGAAGCTTTTAATGATTCTAGCAATTTGAATAGTGAGATTCAAATGGGTAATGCAGGATTACCTTGATAAAGAATCACCTATGTGAGAGAGAAGTGGGGCCGCTTCAAAGGAGAATTCAAAGGGCTTAATTCTCTAGAAACTCTTGCAGAACCAGGGAAGGGGTATCATGGCCAAAATGAACCCACCAGTAAGAACCAAGTATGGTCAGGAAGATATCTGTGGGGGACATGGCTTTCGTTTACATTATAAGACGAACAGTTCAAGGACAAACACGTCTACTGAATAGTCAGTAAAGAGAACATGTCTTCCCAAGGGAAGGTTCAAGGGCACTGCCTACCTATCCTATGCTGATATCAACCGCAGAAGCTATCACCACATTGAGTCGGGTCTTGATTATCGATTTTGATTGTTTTATCGTTTTTCACTACTCGATTTTCTTCATGTGGGGGATTGTTGAACAATGTGTATTGAAAGTGTGAAGAAAATGGTGGTGCGCCCCATTTTGAGACCTAATTTGAGAGTGGAGTACACCTCAAAATGAGTTGATAAAAATCGGATTAAAATACCTTGCAATGAGAGGTATAGAATCGAATGCGGAAATGCAAAATTCGAAAGTATATCGAATGAAATATCGATGCACGAAGTTGGACCAAAACTAATGTTAAGATGACTTTGGTAGGAATGGATGTGGGTTGGATTTCACACAAGTGAAAACCAATTGTCCCACATTGGAACATTTTGTGAGGGATTGTATGGTTATATACAATCAAGGTTTTCTTACTTGGTAAGATCCTAAACCAAAGACTCACAAAACTCCTATGCGGCCGCCCAGGGGGGGGGGGGGATCATCGGATCGACGACGTCGAATTCGGGCTGACTTGTGCGCGCCCGCATCATGCGCCGTGAATGTAGGATCGAATTCCTCGCAGGTGTGCGGCTGTTCGTATTGCACCTTGTATTCAGTCCGTGATTTTCTCCTTGGATTCGGTTTTTGTCCATGGGAGCTCTTGTGTCTAGAGAAGTAGCACGGCTAGAGGAGTAGCACGGCTAGAAGTAGCATTCCGTGAAGAGCTTGTGTCTCCTCTGTTGTGTATCCAAGGCAATCTCCTATATAAGGAGCTCCATACTTCTCTTCCAAAACACACCAGTACAAACACATCAAGCAACACATAGTGAGAAGGCAGAGCAAAACACAGTTTGTTTGCCAGTTCAACTCTCCTCCTCGGTTCGTTTGAGTCTATCATTGGTGATAGCTGAAGGTCATAACGGTTCGGTCGGTAAGCTCGGTGCTGAGTTTGTTACCGGCGATCGTTTCATCCTGGGAAGCATACTGCCACGGAATCCCAGCACAGTAGGGAGGCAATCTTGCTTTAAGGACATCGTCCAACGTGACTCGATCAACTTCGATTTGCAATTGATTTATTTACAGTTCTTGTTGTTCTGTAATATAGTCTTGTTAAGTTCAGTTTCATTAAGTCACATTAATGCATGTTATATTAACAACCTGTTTATTTCGGTATAAGATTTCCAACATTGAGCAGGTTAATGTTGGTGAGGACTCTCCCTCTTTGGCTATGGTGGTGTACAATGACCAATGTATAGCTGATGTTGAACATCCCAAGACCGCAAGCGAGGATGATGCGGTCGATGATTTAATGTCAATTTTCATAGGTGAAGATGGTCGTTTGTTCTGTAAACAGTTTGGCGATAAGACTTTTCAAGACAAAGAAGATTTGCACAACTTTGCTAAGGATAAGGGTTTTTTCCTATCGGACGATCCAACAGAGGAACATGCCGAAGATTCGAAAGCTCTAGAAGTGACTCAGATTAGTGCTAATGAGCCTTGTGACCAGGTGGATTTCGTCAACCGTTCCTCGATGTCAAGAACACGTCATCGAAAAAAGGAAAAAAAAAAGGACTCGGTCCTCGGCTCGCTCGTGCTCCAAGCAGAAAGACCCAAACTTCGTTTGGTCTTAATATTCTGTATTTTGTTGTTGTTATTTTTTTTCCTTTCCAATAAATAAAATCGAAAGTTTCGGTAAAAAAAAAACAATACAAGTCTCTCTTTGTTGCCTTTTTCTAATGACTTTTGTTGGAGATCCCCTCCTAGTGGTCATCTGAAAATTAACGTGGACGGATCTTGGGACCCTCACATCAAAAATGGAGGTACTGCAACGCTCATTCGTGATCACACAGGTTTGGTTGTTAATGTCCGCGCCACATATTTGCCCCATGTTACTTCTGTTCTGGATTGTGAGGGTTTAGCTTTGCTTGATGGGCTGTCCTTGGCAGAGGAACTATGCTACAACAACATTTTAATGGAGACTGACTGTCTTGAAGCTTTCAAATTGATTATGTTCGGCTCTACAACCCCGTATGTCTATCAATCTTGGTATAACAAATGTGTTGCAATCCTTGGGAGGAATGATTGGAATCTTACTCTCATAAGGCGGGAGGCTAATGGAGCGGCAGATCACATTGCAAAATTAGCCAGAACAAGTCAGTGGTGTTGGTCCAAGCTGGACTGTTGTCCGAGAATCACACCTCTTTCCAGCTTTTTAAAGTCCTCTTGCTGTTTTTCTTAGGCTGTTGCCTACTTGTTCAAAAAAAAAAAAGGTAATATCAAACTAATTGTAATATGCACTTGTTATATCAACCAAACTAATTGTAATATGCACTTGAAAGTCTATTATAAATTTCTGTTTAGATTATATTTTTATATTTTAGTCGAATACAGTTATAAGGTCGGTTTAGAGTTCACACGTCAGTGACAAGTGGGGGGGTTAAGACAAGGCAAACTCGTCCATTCACACCCCTACTGAAAACCAAGAGAGAACACAAAAAACAAGGACCATTAAATTTTTCTACAGGTCTGGATTCATCATCACAACATTTATTTGTTACTGGAGATGTTATGGGAAAAAGTTTGTATTGCTTGGTTTTATTATCTTATAGTTTCACCCAAAAACAATAATAATTGCATGAATTTCACAATTCAGTCAAATTTTTCAAAATGCAATCAGAGCATAAATAATAATTAAAGATAAATTGTTCTGTGTGCCAAGAGATATAACTAAATGAAGACACATCCCTATCAAGTGTGCAGGAAGAATCACTGAACTGATATATCCAAAGCTAGAAAGTAACGAAATACACGTCTCTAAATAAGGCCCTGTCCACATTGACTTGTTTTTTTGACTTGTAAGTTAAGATAAGTTAATATCAGTTAAGATAAGTTAAGATCAGTTAAGATAAGTTAATATCAGTTAAGATAAGTTAAGATCAGTTAAGATAAGTTAAGATCAGTTAAGATAAGTTAAGTCACTTTTAACATACCATCATACTATTTATCATACCATCATACTATTCACCATCATCACACCATCATCATCATACTATTCATCATCATCATCATACCATCACACTATTCATCATCATACCATCATCATCATCATACTATTCACCATCATCATACTATTCATCATACCATCATCATCATCATACTATTCATCATACCATCATACTATTCATCATACCATCGTCATCATACTATTCACCATCATCATACCATCATACTATTCATCACACCATCATCATCATCATACCATCATCATCATCATCATCATACTATCATCATTATACCATCCTCATACTATTCATCATCATGCCATCATCATCATCATCATACCATCATACTATTCATCATACCATCATCATCATCATCATACTATTCACCATCATAATACCATCACACTATTCATCATCATACCATCATCATCATCATACCATCCTCATACTATTCATCATCATATCATCATCATCATCATCATACCATCACCATCATCATCATACCATCATACTATTCATCATACCATCATACTATTCACCATCATCATACCATCATACCATCATCATCTTACTATTCATCATACCATCATCATACTATTCATATCATCATCATCATACCATCATCATCATAAAATTACTATTCATCATCATAAAATTACTATTCATCACCATCATCACCCCCATCATCATCATCAGTATATTACTATTCATCATCATAAAATTACTATTCACCATCATCATAAAATTACTATTCATCATCATCACCATCATAATATTACTATTCACCATCATCATAATATTACTGTTCATCATACCATCATCATAATATTACTATTCATCATACCATCATAAAATTACTATTCATCATCATCATAATATTACTATTCATCATCATTATCACAACCATCATCATCATAATATTACTATTCATCATACAATATAAGTTTCAGTTAAGTTAAGATAAGTTAATATCAGTTAAGATAAGTTAATATCAGTTAAGATAAGTTAATATCAGTTAAGATAAGTTAAGATCAGTCACTATCAGTTAAGATCATTTAAGACAAGATAAGACACTATAAGTTTCAGCCAAAGTGGACAGGCCCTAAGAATGAGATAAAAATTCAAGGCATACAAGTCGCTTTGTAGTCTTCTAAATTTTTGCGAAACTTTTGAAGCTCATTTTCACGGTACCCATGATCAGTAGATATGGATGTTTTCGGCCTTTTGAACAGGCCCGGACCATAGGTGGAGCTTATCATTTCGTAAAGAAGCGAGAATTGCAAGGATGCAAATATAGCAACTGGTAAGGAAGATGATGCAACCACGGAGGTGAGAATCCACCGTTTATGTGCTCCAAACACAAGATACAGCGTTGCACTAAACGCCATCATCATGGATGCTATCGACACAAACAAGGCCACTAATCCGATTATTAACCTTTTGGGCAGTGCATACAAAAAATCTTGTTCGGCGTACCTCGAGGTCAGGATCGATAAGAACATTAGGATAGAAATGCTGGATGTGAACAAAGATAGGGCATCTGCAACTCCGAAAATAATGAATGCCTTATTTCTAGCGAACATTGGTACCCCATTTTCTCCGCTGTTCCCACCAGGCACTGTGATGGCAGCAGCAAACACAATGGTGGTGATAAGAGCTGCAGAAATTGTGCATGAATTCGATGTGTCTTTCATCCATCTCTCGGCCTCCGCCATGAGTTTTTGATGGCTTTCTAAGAAGACATCTCGAGGAGTCAAACCAGCGACATTTCGTAAATCTCTGAATGTCAGCGGTACAAGGTTCTCAATTTCCTGATCAATATTGGACAGAAAGAAGAATAAGAAGGAGAAATTAATATAAATAATTAAACAGGGATGAGGAGCATTGCAATGTAATAACTAATAATTAAACAGTGCATTATTGTAATGTTGAAACATTATTGCACTACTGACATAAACCATAGAATATATAGTAGTATGATAATTGTTTTGCATTATTGAGACGACGTTAATTACCTTGTACCATTGCACCTCATGCTGCATCTGCGAAGCTGCACCTGAGATATGGTTTAGTCGCTGGGGAGGTGCTGAATAGGCAGCCCAATGTAGCATGCTGTCTCCCTTCTCATCAACTGATTGTCTAACAATATTTATGTATAAATCTCCCATTTCATAAAGAAGATTGTAAACGTTGTGGTGCCGGTTAGAGATAGCTAGCCTGAAAATATCACTTTGTTTATCATCATAAAACCACATCGCATCAGGGAATCCCTTGGTGACTGTTTCAATAATTTCATGAATCCCGTTTGTTGCTGCTAAGAGCATTGGCAACTTGAACTTATTATGGACCGAGTCGCCACCAAAATTTGGCCCATTTAAAGTTGTTTGGAAATACCGTGCCACAAGACACACAGCATGCCGGTACTTATGTAGTCTCTCTTCAGCTTGCTTCAAAGGCGGGACTGAATTTCAAAAGTAATCGATCTATTAGTATGTAAAACTTGAATTAGGAGAATAGCATTTTTATAGCTGATCCTTAACGTACAGTCAGGCCAAGCTATTTAGGTTCCTCGAGAGTTAAGTTCCAAAGTCCTTAGCCAAAAGTAAAAGGGAAGGCTACAGTGTTCGGCGTGGCTGCCTCAGGAAATGTACCTGGTTTGAAGTTTAATGGGACGGCGACCGTTTGTAATTGGCGGTCTGGGCTGGTTCGAGCAAAGAAAATTTTTCCAAATTGCTCAAAGTGGGCAATTTATTTCTTGTTGTACTCAATTTTCAAATTCGTTTTCCAAAATATTCACTTTCTCTAAGGCGTTGTTGTCAACATCGTTTTATACTTAAGCTGCTCTTACCAACAGCGCATTAAGCTGTGTTATATCTTAGGAGTTAACATAAAATTTGTCACATAAGAATTAGGCGATGTAAGCAACAAAGCCTAATCAAAATTAACCTAGCTTTTTGGAAATGCGTGAAACACTTGGAGCGACAACTCGAGCCAGGGATCTGGCGGTAGGTAATTAAGTGATGGCTATTACAATGAAGATCAACATGCACAAGACGAAGACGGAGAATCACAGTTTATTCACATTTTGACCTACCGGCTCACTCAATAATCCTCCTCTTTTTCATTGACTAGCTTCATCATAATTCTGTGTGGATTTCTTATTTTCAAGCTTCAATTGATTATGTCAGTCAGTCGTGTTTTGGCATGCATGGACAAATAGATTTCATCACCCAAAATACATATAGGCTATAAAAGTTTTACTTACCTAGCTTTCCACAAAATTTCCATAGCAGAGAGTGTAATAATGAACTTTTTGATGATGTTTGAGAAGAATCCACTTGGATATTATTTTCCGGCGGCATACCTGCAAAATCAAGTACAATCTCTTATCTCTTACATTAAACAAACTTTATGAGAGACAGTGTAGCTCACGCTTGAGCTTTATTATCATTATAGAGATGCACAAGTATAACAACAGTGCAGAATTGGTTTGGTACATATTGACGAATTGGTTTAGTGCGATTAATTTGGGTCAGTTGCATAAGAGGCAAAATGGCGTAATGTGCACAAAGTATAAGTGGGGAACAAGTGCAGAATTGGTTTAGTACATATTGACGCCAATGAAAATCACAAGGAATTTAGCACGGATGAGCTGCTCACATTCTCGTTAATTAGGAGAATTCAAGAGACGTCACAAAAGAGAACTTAATACTTGAAAACAATTAATGTCAGCAAATAGAGAAAGTAGCTAGAATACTAACATTTTTCGACGAACCACTTTAGAAAATTTGCCTCCCTTCCATACGAAAATGCTGATGGGTTTTCAGCCAGAAGATTTAGTCCCTTAATCACTCCCCAAGTAAGATCTCCTACATGATATTCCATCAACTTCGTAGCTACATCTGCAATAATTCAGAAAACCAACTATCTTACATGGCACCACCGGCAATAGAGATTAATTTTCATTTGATCGATGAAGCTTCAATCAATATCATTACAATATGCCTTTCTTCTCAGTTCACTGGCCAGTACTTTTATGGTCCATAGATTGACATTTAAATATGATCGAGAACATCTTTTTTTATGTTTTGTTTCCTTTTATTGTCTCTGATCGATTCGTATGCTATATAGCCCCTATATATATATCAATCTTAATTAAAATCATATAAGTACCTGCAGAACTGAATAACCCTACATTTGAATATAATAATACAAACAGAGAAAGGGCTTACCATAGAATTCAGCCTTTAATGCATCGGAAATAAGCTTTTTACCATAGCAATAGCGACCAAAAGGATTTAGATATGCCCTGGTTGTGGTGACATCAAGCAGATATAAGAGCAAATTTTTATGCCCGTATTCAGCAGCACAATGTATAGGGAAGCCGGCGGCGCATCCACTCGAAATGTTTGGTAAACTCGGATTCTTTTGCACTAGCAATTTGGCAGCTTCCATGTTTCCAACCATGGCTGCGATTCCAAGAGCTGTACGGCCATCCTTGTCAGTCATCTCTAAATCTGAAGGTGTCGAAATGTTCAATAACTTTTCAACAAACTTGGCAGTTTTTGAGCCATTTCCTACTGCTACCATAAGAGCAGTTTCTGACTTTCTCCCTATTCTAGCTGTTTTTGCGTCAGCATAGCGATCACATAACCATTTATATGATTCCCAGTCTCCAATTGAAGCTGCTTTATACAGCCAAAAGTAATGAGATGGATCGACATCATGTCCGTGCTGATCCTGATCATCTGTACGTAATTAATACAACAGCGCTAGCTCATTAGTAGTAAAGGTATCAATCAAATATGGTAGTGTTTAAGGTTAAGCAATTAACCTGCAAGTGGCCCGTCTCTTTCATTTACTGATTCGCGCCAATGAGCGTCACTTATGTGTTTGCCGCGAACCCAAAGTTTATCAAGATAATCATCTTGACTATAATTCGAATAATTAGCACATTCGGCACACAACGGAGGACGAGAGGTACTGCTATAATTAATTTCTGCCCATCCGCCTCCTGTAAAATGTTAGTAAAGATTCTTTTAGCACAAAACGAAACCCTAATCGTTCTACCACCGAAGACCATGGCTTTGTGATGGAGATCTCTCACGGACTCGCTTTTTCTCTGATTTCAAAATTTTTGTAAAGTATATTTGATTGGGTATGTAATTTGTAAGTGTGTTCAACAGTATATATCAACTTCTGCTAGACGAGTTTGATCGGGTATGAAACACTTGCATAGATTCTGATTTTGAACAAAATAAGAGAAAATAATAGAGTTAATAAATTGGTCACGTTTTAATGCTAGGTTAATGTCCAAGTAGGGGTGTAAACGAGCCGAGTCGAGCCGAGTATCAGGTTGTTCGTGCTCGGCTCGTTTAAAATTTGACGAGTTCGAGTTCGAGCCGAGTATTTTCGAGCATTAAAAATATGTGCTCGTGCTCGGCTCGTTTAATTTTTCACGAGTTCGAGCCAAGCTCGAGCTTTAAACGAGCATTTTAATTAATTAATTAAATATAATGATCTATAGTTAACGAGCTTAAACTGAGCTTTTTATGAGTTCAAACGAGTATTTAACGAGCTTCAATGGAGCTTTAAACGAGCCGTTGAATACTCGAATTAAAATTTTAATGAATTCGAACTCAAGTCAAACATTTGGAAAGTCTAAGGAGCTCAAACTCAGTATAAACGTTCATTACCCGGGCTTCAAGTAAACCCAACTCGTGACTCAACTGGTAAGTTTTCTTTTATTCGAAAAATTTAATTCTTTCACTATTGTGTGAGCAATGTGGGACTTAAGACATCCCAACTCTTTTTTGAGTAGATGGCTTTCTGGCATTTTTTGGAATGAAGGATTGATGTTTGAGAGATGGTGTTTCGACCAATAACTCGAGTAATAATCGAGTCATAAACGAGTTTTAACCGAGTAATTATCGAGCATCTAAACGAGTTGTTCACGAACATACACGAGCCGAGCACCATTCGGCTCGTACTCGGCTCGTTTATTAAACGAGCCTAAAAGTTATGCTCGTGCTCGGGTCGTTTAACTTCGAGCCGAGCTTTGACCGAGCTTTGACCGAGCATGTTCACGAGTAGCTCGCGAGTGTATCGGCTCGTTTACACCCCTATGTCCAAGGGAAAATTTTCAAAATGCTTAAAATTAAAGATTGAGTTCCAATTGTACTCAATTTCATAGATTGATTTCCCAATTTACACACGTTTTCTAAGACACCGTTGTTAACGGCGTTTTAACATTAAAACGCTCTAGCCAACAACAGCTTAAGCCTCGTGGCGTTTTTGCGCCAAAATATACAGTCATATGGCATAACGTTGCTAAATAAGCGTAAACCGCTATTGGAGACAGCGTTCTAATATATGGCATGAGCTGGTTGTTTTAATATGCTCTGTTCAGCTTGTTGGAGCTTAGGACATCACTGAACCGTTGGGTCTAGCACCAAATGGCACCACTTGAATGGAGAATCACCAACCAAACATCGAATGGATGCAGCATCTGCAGAAAGTCTAGCACCAATGGCACCACTTGAATTCTCTACTTTATCAAACCAACTTATCTCCATACTAATAGCTTTCTCAAAACACTTGGACCTGATTCGGTTTACCAACTTACATCCAGCCACTGCCAACAAGTAGGACTTGGCTGTTAAAGCCAAAAGATTAATGACACCTAAACCCAGAAACATTAAGCACCAGAATCTTGTATCCTTCTTCAGCTCATCAGCCGGTTCGTAGAATGCTCTGATTGCTGAGGATAGCAATAATGCAAACATAGGAAAAATCACGCCGTTGATTATAGAGAAAAACGCTGCTAACAGTATTACTAACATCTCTGGCTTGTTAAGGTAAGCAATTCGCAGAAGTGGGACTTGTTGTGCTGGCCCAACCGGTTCAGTAATGTCCTGAGCTCCAACAAGCTGAACAGAGCATATTAAAACAACCAGCTCATGCCATATATTAGAACGCTGTCCGACAGCGTTTTAGGGTAAAATACTGTCTCCAACAACGGTTTACAATCATGACTGTATATTTTGGCACAAAAACGCCACTATGCTTAAGCCGCTGTTGGCTGGAGCGTCTTAATGTTAAAACGCCGTTGTTAACAGTGTCTTAGAAAACGTGTGTAAATTATGAAACCAATATGTGAGATTGAGTACAATTGAAGTGGAATACTCATTAGGGTCAATATAAGTGAGGCCATAAATTAGGCCATTTACATTAGAATAACTTAGAGGAGTTAAATCCACATCTTATGAATTTTGCCTCCTCCCCTTTTGCTATAAAAGGGTTGCAAATGCAATGAGAAAAAGACACCTTAAGCTTCCTTCTTACTCATCCCAATAGCTCTCACTTATCCCTCTCACAAATAATCTTATATCAAGTGTTTTGTTGAAGTTTCAAAGTTATTTCATAACACGTTATCAGCACGAACACTCTCCACTTCCATACCGTAAGTTTCGAACAAAGATTCGATAAAAGGTTAAGTATTTTTCCTCACTTGTCTCCCAACTTCCGCTTAGTTCTTCATCTGTTCTACTTGGATATCATAAGGGGTTCACTACCTCAAAGGGAGCTCTACTCTCCCTCTTTCACAATTCCAGATTGTGACTTGATATTGATGAGTCGAGTTTTCGACTCATTAATGCCCGTTTTTCACTATAGCTTTAGTTCGATTCCGACTACTTTTTGATGTCATTTGATCCTTTTCTCGTGCATTTCAGGTACAAAGCAAGATGTCCCAGTGTCAAGAGCCATTGGAAGAAAACTCGGGAAAAATCGGTGTTTAGAGCAAAAGTTGGCAAAATTTGGTCTTCAGTCGATCGACTGGGAAGCTCCCCTGGACCAGTCGATCGACTAAATGGACAAACAGGAGGAGCTGAAAATCGACCATCGCCAGTCGATCGACTGACCCTTTCAGTCGATCGACTGAAGAGTCCCCTGCCCAGAGCATGCAGATCACGTGACGATGAGTCGATCGACTGGATCTCAGTCGATCGACTAAATGGGCAAACAGGAGGTGCTGCAAATTGAGACTTGTCAGTCGATCGACTGGGATCCTACCTTGTTTCAGTCGATCGACTGAGAACATGCTAGCCAAGCGACTTTTCTTCTTCCAGTCGATCGACTGGGCCATCAGCCCAACGCCAGTCGATCGACTGGACCTGCTACAGTGCCGAATTTCTGACGAGCCTATAAATAGAAAGAGGCAAGTTTGACCTAGGGGGCTGGACTTTTGGGGAAGAACACTCATCAAAGGAGATCAAATCAAGGGCATTCATCCAAATCCAACAAGGAGGAGTGAAGATCAAAGGGAGACACTAGGACTAATCATCCTACTTCTATCCTTCTTCTCTTCTTATTTGTTGTGTAAAAACCCCTACCCACATCATGTTGTCTTACATGATGTGTGAGTAGTTCCCTTGTGTTTTGAGGGTGTTTGTACCCTCCTTGGTACTCTTGATCATGAATACACATGTTTGATTATTAATCTATGGTGTTAGATTTACATTTGCTATGATCTTCATTGTGCATGCACTCTAGGTGTTTGATGGAATACCTAAGTGACTTGTTTATCCCAAAACTTACCCTAATAATCTAGCGATCTTAGGGATGGTTTAGATATAGTAAATGTGATCATATCTATGGATTTGAAGTGAACTAGGAGTCGAGTTCATGTCATTTATTGCTTGGGAGATATTTCAATGCTAATAAATGTCGTGGAATGAATCAACATCTCGAGAGAGTGAGGTTCGAGCTTTAGGAGAGCTTGACTAAGAATAGATTCGATGAGGATTGATTCTACCTTAGTCTAATCTAGGTTCGAAACTATCTAACACCTAGAAATGCGCTTAATTCTTGTATGCATGATCACGAGGAATGCCAAGGAGGGGCACAACCCCTTGAAACTCTCTTTTGATTGATTTTTAAACCCTTAATATCATCTCACTACTTGATTTTGATTGATAACACCCTCATCATTGAATTTTAGGAATAGCCAAGTTGAAAATTTGATTCACCTAGCGTATAATCCAATTGCTCCCTTGGGTTCGACACCGGTCTTACCGGTCAAACTATAAATTGTTTTTGACACTATTGCAAAATACACACGTCAAAATGGCGCCGTTGCCGGGGAGCAATGGTTAGATTGTCCCTAGGAAGAATCATTTAGTACTTCGTCTATTCCATGTTTTTCTTTTGTTGCTTGCTTTTAATAATATTGATTCTTGAGCTCATTCCATTACCCTCACTCGGTTGCTTTCGTCTCTCTTGTAGGTACCATTGTTTGATGCCACCAAAATCAAAGAAGTCAAACAAAATTGTTAATAAGGACATCAACCCTACTATTGACGAGCTTGACCCATATTCTACAAGGGGAAAAGCAACCAAAGCCAAAGGGACCACATCAAACGCTCAAGAAATCATTCATCGAACCATGGGAGATAGGGATGGACTTCCTCCTCCACCACCCCCTCTTCATTTACCACAAGGCCAATTACCTCAAGATCCTCCACCACAATTGCCCCAAGCTAGAAGGGTTCTCAAAGACTATGCCGCACCTAATGCTTATGGATATCGTTCCCCAATCCTTGCTCCCGCGGTAGACAACCGGGACTTCGATTTGAAAACTTCTACAATCCAAATGATTCAATCCAATCAATTCTCGGGGAGAGACCACGAAGACCCAAACTCTCATTTGACTACATTTCTCGAAGTTTGTGATACTTTCAAGACCAATGGGGTCTCCGAGGACGCTAAGCTCTTGAGGTTGTTCCCCTTCTCCCTCTCGGGAAGAGCAAGAGATTGGTTAAGAAGTCAAACGCCGGATAGTTTAACCACGTGGGAGGAGCTCGCCGTTGCATTTCTCAACAAGTACTTTCCTCCTTCCAAGACGGCGTATTATCGGGGTCAAATCATGAATTTTGAGCAAATGGATGGGGAGACGCTTTATGAAGCATGGGAGAGGTACAAGGAGTATCAAAGGCTTTGCCCTCACCACAACCTTGATGACCTCCTCTTGTTCCATACCTTCTACCACGGTGTGGATGGTCACTCGCGGCTTGCACTTGATACCGCAGCGAGAGGAGCTATCATGGATCTTGAGCCCCATGAAGGATACGCGGTAATTGAGAAGATAACAAAGAACTACTTCATGTGGGGGAGTGATAGAGGAAATCCAAGGAAGCGAGGAGAAAGACATGAGGCAAAGGCCGTAAGCACAAGGGACTATGATGCCTTGAGGAAAGATTTTGAGAAACTCTCGGATGAAGTTTTCAAGTTGAAGAACCCGGAGAGAGGTCACTCAACGAGCCAAGGGTGTGACATATGCGAAGTATACGAGCATGATACTAATTCTTGCCCTTTGGTTCAAAGGGATGGTCATAGGTACGGGTATGGAGAAGCAAATTACATTGGGGGAAATCAAGGGAGAGAGTATAATGGTGGTGCCTCTCAAGTCCAAAATGCCCAATCCAACTACACTACCCAAAAGTTTCCATCCACTTGGAGAGATCGGCCTAACCTCTCATACAAGACCACAAATCCTACACCTCCCGGATTTGGCCCTAGGCCTACTCCAAATAATCAAGCTTTCCCACCAAAGAATCAATACCAAGGCCAACAATACCAAGTTCAAGCTCAGAAGCCTTATCAACAAGTTTACCATCCCCCACAAATTTCGAATGAGCCCTCCGGCGTTGAAGCAATGTTGGTCAAAATCCTTGCACAAAATGAAAAGACAAGTAGTGACTTCCAAGCTCAATTGGAGGAAATGAGGCTAGCCAACCAAAATGTTCAAATCCAATTGTTGCAAGCACACCAAGGGTTGCAAACTCATGTTAAGATGCTTGAAAACCAAATTGCTCAACATGCCGAGTCTTCTACAAGGCCACAAGGAAAATTGCCGGCGCGACCCGAGCATGAAAAGAAGGAGTTTTGCAACGCCATCTTTATTGAGGGATCATTCGAGGATGAGTTACTTGAGGATGAATTTCTAGAGAGGAAAGAACATTGTGAGGCGGTGACCCTTAGAAGTGGGAAGAAATTGGATGGAGTTGCACCAAAGAAACCCGTTGGCCAAGCTAGAGCCGAAGAAAGAGAACTCAATGAAGAGGTCCCTAATCCTCAAACCGAAAAGGCAAAAGAAAGGAAAGAGGAATTGAAGCCTTACTCTCCGCCGGTACCCTTCCCTCAAAGGCTCATCAAGCCCTCCAAATTGGAAAAGGAGTATGAGGTCTTCACCAAGATGCTAAAGAAGCTATATGTTTACATGCCATTCCATGAGCTCATCAAGAAGGCACCTCTATACAACAAGTTTCTAAAAGAGATTTTGTCCAAAAAAAGGACCATTGAAGAGGATGAACCCCATCCCCTCAACCATGAGTGTAGTGCCCTCTTCTCGAAGCAAATTCCCCAAAAGATGGGAGATCCCGGTAAATTCACTATCCCGTGCTCAATTGGGGATATGAACTTCACAAGTCCACTAGCCGATCTCGGGGCTAGTGTGAGTGTTATGCCTCTTGCCATCTACCAAAAGCTTGAATTGAATGGGGTGAAGTCCTCTAAAATGACACTACAACTAGCGGATGGCACTACAAGGCGTCCTTGGGGCCTAGTGGAGAATGTCCCAATCAAAGTAGACAAATTCTACATTCCATGCGACTTTGTGGTGGTAGACATGGGGGGCAATTTCTCTTCGTCATTGATCCTTGGGCGTCCCTTCTTGGCCACCGCCGGTTTTAAAGTTGATGTGGGAAAAGGGAAATTGACCCTAAAGATTGGTGGAGAGAAGGTGAAGATTGAAAAGCCAAATGAGGAGCAAGTGGCTAGTGTGGAGAAAAAGCTAGACAATGAGGGAACCGAAGTTTACAAGGGCAAGGAAGTTGATAAGAAGGAGTTGCACAACATGCTTGAACCCGATAAAGACCCTTCCTTTGATCAATATGACTCATCATCATGCACCAATGAGATGAGTAAGAATGGAAAAGCAAAATCATCAAAGGGCGAAAAGCTACCATCACTTTGGAAAAGGGCTATTAAACAAGTTGCTTGCAACTCTTCAAAGAACCCGGATTGAGTCTCCTATTATTCCACTAGTCCGCTTGAGGAGGGATCCTAGCAAAGGACTCCTCAAGTGTGTTTCTTAACAAGAAGAGATTCGGCTCGGTCTTTGCCAAGACGTTAAACTAGGCCCTAACGGGAGGTAACCCGGTTTGTAAGTGTTTCATTCTCGTTCTTTATTATGTTTTAAATGTTTGGCATGATTTTGAGTAGCTAATGCTCTAAAGTGTGGAGTGTGATATGTGTTATTAGTGGGTAAAATTTTAAGTGTGGAGTGAGTTCTACTCACTCCAATCCCACTTCACAACTCCACACCCTTCCAACTTTCCCTTGATCTTTATATGCTTGATGATGTTGCCCATAGTGCTCATGTACTTTATTGGTGTTTACTAGAGTGGAACTAAATTGTTTTACCATGCCATGACTCTAGTTTGACATTTTGTTGGCACTTAGGAAACCTTGTGCATATTTTAGAGGGTGTGGATCAACTTCCTTGTTTGAATTCTATGAAAGTTATGCCATGATGTTGTTATGTGACTTGTGATGCTATCTTGCTCATACTTGAGTTTTGCATAACCTTGTATGACACTTGTTACTTTTAACCTCTCATGTCTTCTTGTCATCAAGGAAGTTATTTGCATCATGAACAATCACGTTTTGCACAATGGCGTCTTTTCTCTTGGTGGGGCACATCTACAAACGAGGGGAGTTCCTATGCGCCTTTATCTTATTTTATTCATTGTTTGCGCTTAGGGACTAAGCGATGCTTTAAGTGTGGAGTGGTTTAGTTGCATAGTTCACTCTTTTCATGCCATACATACCATGTTTGGATGAGCACTTGCATTCATGTATTCTATCCCTAACATGAGAGTGTTTTTAACCACATAGGCTTGTGACTATCGATTCAAAATTCCTATAAATCACATCTAGCCTATTTGTCACTTATTGGATCTTGAACTTAGAACCGACCTAGTCCTATGAATGTGCATTCTTGTGAACCAATATCATTTCTATCCCTTGCCTATCTAATTTTCTAAGTATTTTCGTTGAAATACCTTGGAACAAGTTATAGCGAGCACTTTTTGAACATTTCACGAAAAACTTAGACCTTGTGTATGCTCTTTGGTGATTTGAGTGCTCTTACATTGTGCCTTGCTTATGTTTGTGTCCCGCACATTCCATACACTTTTCGAACATATTGTCAAGTTTTAAGTGTGGAGTCAAAAAAATAAAAGAGGGCGAAGCCCCATTCAAAAAAAAAAGAAAAAAAAATGAGAAAAAAAAAAATGAAAATGATACAAATGCCGGGGGTTAGGGAGGTAAGTCCCCCCTCGAAAGCATTCGTAGGCCAAAGGCCATTTCAAAAAAAAAAAGAAAAAAAAAAGAAAAAAAAAGAAAAGAAAATAAGAAACACTTAAAGCTTGACTCTATGTTTTCCTCCATTCTTCATTTGTGCGGGATTAATCATTTGCATTGTGTGCTTGTTGGAATGACTCTTGGACGACCCATGTGCTTGCACGGGAGTGTTCATTTGGTCTATGGCTTGTTTTATAAGAACTCTTGTGTCGAACTCCTCTTCCCTTATGGATTACGGCTTAAGCGCCTAAAACTTGGGAACGAGTTCTATGTCGCAAACCCATGGACTAGCCCTAGCTAGCATAGGTGAGTGATTGACAATTTTTGTGCAAACTATGAGCTTTACTTCTATTGTATTACTTTGAAAATGAATAGACATTTGGATGAGGCATTTGATTGCTCTAGTATTGATGATCTTGAATGCACAACCTCATGGGTACTTAAATGGTTCAAAAGTTCTTTTGATGATAATGTGATGGTAGCCCTAGCGTGGGATGAGGATTTTGTTTTGAGAAATCCTAGCCTTGGTTGAACACTCTTGCATTTCATTCTCATGGGATAGGTGCATTTGGGATTTGTGAGTATTCCCTTTTCTGAAAACTCTCACGAGACTATAACTCGTCCACTAGGGTAGCCTAGGGGTTTAAAGGCTTAATGCATACGCTAAATGCATTCGTAACGCCTACGAAGAGGAGCTAGTTAGATTGTACATACTTGTCATTTTTCTTTCAATAACATGTTTAGAAATAATGATCGAGACCTTGTGAAATCTAGTGAGGCAAATATACGAAAAACATAGCACCACTAGCATTTCGACATTTGCATGACCTTGACATATTTTCATACTTTGTTCGGGACGAACAAAACTTAAGTGTGGAGTGTTGATGAGTCGAGTTTTCGACTCATTAATGCCCGTTTTTCACTATAGCTTTAGTTCGATTCCGACTACTTTTTGATGTCATTTGATCCTTTTCTCGTGCATTTCAGGTACAAAGCAAGATGTCCCAGTGTCAAGAGCCATTGGAAGAAAACTCGGGAAAAATCGGTGTTTAGAGCAAAAGTTGGCAAAATTTGGTCTTCAGTCGATCGACTGGGAAGCTCCCCTGGACCAGTCGATCGACTAAATGGACAAACAGGAGGAGCTGAAAATCGACCATCGCCAGTCGATCGACTGACCCTTTCAGTCGATCGACTGAAGAGTCCCCTGCCCAGAGCATGCAGATCACGTGACGATGAGTCGATCGACTGGATCTCAGTCGATCGACTAAATGGGCAAACAGGAGGTGCTGCAAATTGAGACTTGTCAGTCGATCGACTGGGATCCTACCCTGTTTCAGTCGATCGACTGAGAACATGCTAGCCAAGCGACTTTTCTTCTTCCAGTCGATCGACTGGGCCATCAGCCCAACGCCAGTCGATCGACTGGACCTGCTACAGTGCCGAATTTCTGACGAGCCTATAAATAGAAAGAGGCAAGTTTGACCTAGGGGGCTGGACTTTTGGGGAAGAACACTCATCAAAGGAGATCAAATCAAGGGCATTCATCCAAATCCAACAAGGAGGAGTGAAGATCAAAGGGAGACACTAGGACTAATCATCCTACTTCTATCCTTCTTCTCTTCTTATTTGTTGTGTAAAAACCCCTACCCACATCATGTTGTCTTACATGATGTGTGAGTAGTTCCCTTGTGTTTTGAGGGTGTTTGTACCCTCCTTGGTACTCTTGATCATGAATACACATGTTTGATTATTAATCTATGGTGTTAGATTTACATTTGCTATGATCTTCATTGTGCATGCACTCTAGGTGTTTGATGGAATACCTAAGTGACTTGTTTATCCCAAAACTTGCCCTAATAATCTAGCGATCTTAGGGATGGTTTAGATATAGTAAATGTGATCATATCTATGGATTTGAAGTGAACTAGGAGTCGAGTTCATGTCATTTATTGCTTGGGAGATATTTCAATGCTAATAAATGTCGTGGAATGAATCAACATCTCGAGAGAGTGAGGTTCGAGCTTTAGGAGAGCTTGACTAAGAATAGATTCGATGAGAATTGATTCTACCTTAGTCTAAGCTAGGTTCGAAACTATCTAACACCTAGAAATGCGCTTAATTCTTGTATGCATGATCACGAGGAATGCCAAGGAGGGGCACAACCCCTTGAAACTCTCTTTTGATTGATTTTTAAACCCTTAATATCATCTCACTACTTGATTTTGATTGATAACACCCTCATCATTGAATTTTAGGAATAGCCAAGTTGAAAATTTGATTCACCTAGCGTATAATCCAATTGCTCCCTTGGGTTCGACACCGGTCTTACCGGTCAAACTATAAATTGTTTTTGACACTATTGCAAAATACACACGTCAGATATCTGGGTTTTTCTCGATGAAAAAACTAAGAATTCCATTGCTTTTTGCTTT
Source organism: Rhodiola kirilowii (assembly GCA_033675215.1). Lineage (NCBI taxonomy): Eukaryota > Viridiplantae > Streptophyta > Magnoliopsida > Saxifragales > Crassulaceae > Rhodiola > Rhodiola kirilowii. Next base: position 7,107,231 of record CM066194.1, read on the forward strand.
GTTTGGAATTCGATCCTATTACGACGACGGTTATGTATGTTTTACTTTAAATACTTCTTACAACTTGTTTTACTTTCTTAATGTATAACAACATATTATTATGCAGTGGCGGATTATCCCCTCATAATAAAGTGTTGTGATTTTACAACTTATTTTACTTTCTTAATGTATAACAACATATTATTATGCTGTGCGGATTACCGCCCCATAGTAAAGTGTTGTGATCTGCAAAGTAACTATCTTTACTTTAAATACTTCATTTTCTTTGAACTGTGTAATTTATTTGATGATATTACATTGTTAATTTACTCTTAGTGCCCAACGGTAACAAACGGTAACATAACATGCCCAACGGTAACAAACAGCTATATTTTCCTCGATAAATTCGATTTCTTTCACCATACAAAATCACACTCATTCTCTCTTCTACTACATAATCTTCTCAAGAAAACCTTGCCATAAAATGTCTCGTCTAATGCTAGTTTTTGTTTTCATAATTATTTTTGCAATTACTGTTTGTGTCCTCACCGGAGATGTTCCGACGGATGAATTTTATCATTGTTTAAAAATGCTTGTAATAATGTATGTCTTTTTCTTCTTTACACTATTTGTAGACTTGTATATCTTGAATTAATAAAAATTACTTGTTTTGTTTTAGTTAACATCATGGAAAACTTGGTGAAACTAGACTCCAGTCCCCTTGACATTGCTGGGACCAATTACATGTCCTGGACAATGGACATAGAAATACATTTGCAATCAATGAGTCTCTCCGTGACAATCAAGGAGGGAAATAAACCCTCAGAAATAGACATGACAAAATCTTTGATTTTCATTCGCCGTCATCTACATGAGGATCTAAAAAATGAGTACCTCACATTGAAAAACCCATGTGAATTGTGGAAAAATCTCAAAGAGATATATGCCCATCAAAAGGCCGTGATGCTCCCAATTCACCGTGATGAATGGACCGCTTTACGGTTCCAAGATTTTAAAAAGGTCAGTGAATACAACTCTGCAATGTTTAGACTCGTAACCCATTTGAGGTTCTGCGGAGATAAAAAATAGATGATGAAATGCTGGAAAAGACTTTTTCCACATTTCATGCATCAAATGTGACCCTGCAACAACAATATCGTGTACGGGGTTTCCAAAGGTATTCAGAACTGATTGCTTGTCTCCTCATCGCGGAGAAAAATAATGAGCTGCTCATAAAGAACCATCAATCTCGCCCGACTGGCTCAAGGGCATTTCCTGAAGCAAATGTTGTTCGTTTCAACAGAACTGAACATAGAGATCATCTTCAGGGTCGGGAGCATAGCCGAGGTCGTGGGCGAGGTCGAGATCATGGGCGAGGTCAAGGTCGTGGTCAAGGACGTGGTCGAGGTGGTTATTTTCATAATTCACCTTATAAGATCACCCAATATGGCTACAAGAACCATCAAGATGGGATGAATCATGAAAATCCCTACAAAAGGGAAAATGACCCCAGCCCCTCGAAAGGTTATGAAACTACTTGTTTCAGATGCGGGACCAAGGGCCATTGGGCTAAAGTCTGTCGAGCTCCAAAGCACTTATGCGAGCTCTCTCAGAAATTTGAAAAGGGGAATTAAGGGGAAGGAAGTCAACTTCATCGAGAACCCGATAAATGACTCCACCCACCTTGATGCATCCAACTTTGTGAATCTGGGTGACGACCTCAATGAGCACACCGATAATGGGACTATGTAATCTTCTTTTTGGGAATGAAGCCAAGTTGTCCGATGTTTATCTGCATGTTTTCTTTTAAGATATGAAATAAACTAGTACAATGTTTTATTCCATTACCTTTCTTAACATATTCTTTGTTTTTATTTAAAGTTTTAATATGGACAAAGATAATCATCAAGCCAACAAAGGGATTAACATTGAAGAAATTTGCATACTTGATTGTGGCACAACGCACATTATCCTGAAGGATAAAAGATATTTTTCAAAGATAAGACCAACACAAGCAATTGTGAATACAATATCAAGTCCTGCAGACCTGGTTGAGGGAATTGGCAAGGCAAACTTTACATTGCCGAATGGCACAAAATTTACGATAAATGATGCCTTATTTTCACCAAGGTCCAAACGAAACTTGTTAAGTTTCAATGATATATATTCTCATGGTTTTGATACTCAGTCTATAACTGAAAATAGCATAAAATATATGTTGCTCACAACATATAAATCTGGAACTAAATGTGTTTTAGAAAAACTACCAATGCTCCCTATCGGATTGCATTATACATATTTGAATGCAATTGAGTCAAATATGGTAGTTATCAAACCTTCAGCACTAACCACATGGCATGACCGATTGGGTCATCCTGGTTCAACTATGATGCGAAGAATACTTGAAAATTCACAAGGGTATCCACTGAAGGATCAAAAGATCCCTCAAGGAAATGTTTTCCCATGTAAAGCTTGTTCTCTAGGAAAGCTGATCATAAGGCCTTCACCGGGAAAGGTTGAAGCGGAATCACCTATGTTTCTTAAATGAATTCAAGGTGATATATGTGGGCCTATTCACCCACCATGTGGACCATTTCGATACAACTTAGTATTGATAGATGCCTCTAGCAAATGGTCACACGTATGTCTGTTATCAACCCGCAATATGACATTTGCAAAATTGCTTGCTCAAATAATCAAATTACGAGCTCAATTTCTTGATCATACAATCAAGAAGATCAGACTTGATAATGCCGGTGAATTCACATCTCAGACATTCGATGATTATTGTATGTCAGTTGGGATTACGGTTGAGCATCCTGTTGCTCATGTCCATACACAAAATGATCTGGCCGAATCACTGATCAAACGCCCTCAGCTTATTGCTAGGCTTTTGGTAATGAGAACAATGCTCCCTACTTCGGTATGGGGTCATGCAATATTACATGCTGCGGCATTAATTCGCATCAGACCAAGTGCATATCATAAGTACTCACCACTACAACTTGTGTTCGGTTAAGAACCAAATATATCGCACTTAAGAATTTTTGGTTGTGCTATTTCTGTGCCTATTGCATCACCCCAAAGAACAAAGATGGGACCACAGAGAAGTCTTGGCATTTATGTAGACTTCGAAAGTCCATCTATTATTAAATATCTTAAACCTCAAACTGGAAATATTTGCACAGCACGTTTTGCCGATTGCCACTTTGATGAGGAAAATTTCCCACCATTAGGGGGAGAAAGAAAACATTTTGAGAAAGAAATTACTTGGTCTGTACCAACATTATTGCATCTTGATCCTTACACAAATGATTGTGAAGGTAGAGTACAAAGGATTTTACATTTGCAAGAAATGGCAAATCAACTTCCCGATGCATTTACATACACAAAGAGAGTGACTAAATCTCACATACCGGCTGAGAATGCTCCCGTACAAATTGAAATTCAAAAAGGGAAGCCGGAAAATAAAGTCACTCATGAAATCACAACACGCTTAAAGCGTGGAAGGCCACCCGGTTCCAAAAATAAAAATCCTCGAAAAAGAAAAGCAAAGCGATCCTATGGTGAAGGAAAGTATTCCTGTAGAAATACAAAATGAAAAGGATCGAGAAATTTTGATTAATTATGCTAATACAGGCATACTATGGAACCGAAAAGAGACCATCAATGATGCATTCTCTTATAGTCTGGCATGTGAAGTCATGGACGAAAATAATGGGGATCCTGAACCTCAGTCAGTGACTGAATGTAAAAACAGACACGATTGGACTGATTGGAAAAAGGCAATCGATGTTGAACTAGACTCGCTTGACAAGCGCAAGGTCTTTGGACCAATAGTGCTCACTTCTGAAGGTGTGAGACCCGTTGGATACAAATGGGTATTTGTCCGAAAGAGAAACGAAAAAATGAGATTGTGAGATACAAGGCTCGCCTTGTTGCACAAGGTTTTTCTCAAAGACCTGGTATCAACTTTGAAGAAATGTATTCTCCTGTGATGGATGGAATTACGTTCCGATACCTTATCAGTCTAGCAGTCCATGAAAAATTAAAAATGCACCTTATGGATGTTGTTACAGCCTATTTATACGGATCGCTTGATACTAATATTTACATGAAAATCCCTGAAGGATTTAAGATGCCTGCAACATCAAGTTCAATGCCCAGAGAAAGATATTCAAACTAGAAAGATCTTTATATGGGTTAAAGCAATCCGGACGCATGTGGTACAACCGGTTAAGTGAATACCTGTTGCAAAAGGGATATGTCAATGACCCTCTTTGCCCTTGCGTCTTCATTAAGAAAAAAACATTCGGGTGTGTGATTATCGCTGTCTATGTCGATGATTTGAATATCATTTGAATGAATGAAGAGATTCATGAAGTAATCTCTTACTTGAAAAGGGAATTTGAAATGAAAGACCTTGGGAGAACGGGATATTGTCTCAGATTACAGATTGAGCATAGGCAAAGTGGAATACTTATGCATCAATCAAATTACACGAGAAAGATAATAAAGAGATTCAATAGGATAAATCAAACCCATTAAGTACCCCAATGGTCGTTAGATCCCTTGATGTAGACAAAGATCCATTTCGTCCATGTGAAGAATCTGAAGAGATTCTTGGTCAAGAAGTACCATATTTCAATGCGATTGGAGCTCTTATGTACCTTGCTAATTGTACTCGACCTGACATAGCTTTTGCTGTTAATTTATTAGCCAGGTTTAGCTCAGCTCCTATCAAAAGACACTAGAATGGAATCAAGCATGTGTTTCGTTATCTTCAAGGAACGATTGACTTAGGATTATTTTATACTAACAATACAAAACCAGTTTTGATTGGTTATGCAGATGCAGGTTACTTGTCAGATCCACATAAAGCGAAGTCCCAGACTGGCTATGTATTTACATGTGGAGGAACTGCTATCTCTTGGCATTCTCAGAAACAAACACTCGTTGCAACATCATCAACCCACGCTGAGATCATCGCATTACACGAAGCAAGTCGTGAATGTGTGTGGCTGAGATCCATGACACAACATATCAGAACTACAAGCGGTCTTCTACCAGCAAATGATCCAACCACACTTTATGAGGATAATGCTGCATGTGTTGCTCAAATGAAGGAAGGATTTATTAAAAGTGACAGAACGAAGCATATCCCTCCGAAGTTCTTTTCATTTACCCAAGAGCTGAAAAAGAGCAATATTATCAACCTTCAATATGTTCGTTCCTGTGACAACTCAGCGGATCTTCTTACAAAGGCTCTCCCAACTTCGGTACTCAGAAAACATGTTCATGACATTGGCATGCGAAAGCTACAAAACTTATGGAGAGATCACTCTTGCCAACATCAGGGGGAGTTTTACGTGGCTGCACTCTTTTTCCCTTATCTTGGTTTTTATCCCACTGGGTTTTTCCCATCCCAAAAGCTCTCACTTATCTCTCTCACAAATAATCTTACATCAAGTGTTTTGTTGAAGTTTCAAAGTTATTTCATAACAGTGTGGGTTTAACTCATAGTTGTTGCATAAAAAGCACAGTTAGTAAACTTGCAAAAATTCGTGAGTTTAATATCCATTTTGTTTGTAATTTAGAGCCATAGTTATTAAATTCGGATCGAACTGGACCGGTTCAGTTTTATCATCAGACCAGTATGCAATTGACCTGGTTGACCCAGTTTTTCATTAAAGTCATGATTTGATCAGTTCAATCGGTTCGATTTAGTCTGAATTTTTTTATTTAGTTTTAACTTGGACAAGACTCGAATCCAACCCCTCTTAATAGTTATTCTCTTTCCTTCCATTAGGCTAAGGATGATTTTTGTTTAATTATTTGTTTCAATAATCTATATTTATTTATCAAATCTATAAAATTTATTACTTATTGTTATTATCAATTGGAAACGGATCAAATATAAACCATAGTTATAAATAAAAACTAAAACCCCAATAAAATATTGCCACATGTATATTTCGACCAATCAGAATTCGGGGTACTTTTTGTAAATAATTTTTTTAAAAGGGATTTATTTAAAAATACATAACAGATGCGAGGGTATAATCGTCCTAAAATTGCTACAATAATATTTTATTAAGTCTGATCATTGCTGTTTATTACTGTTCATTCTACAGTAATAGTTTTAAGTATGATCATTGCTGTTTTAAGTCTGATCATTGCTACAGTAATATTTTGAAGTCTGATCATTGATGTTTTAAGTCTAATAATTGTAGTTTTAACTCTAATCATTACTATAGTAATAGTTTTAAGTCTGATCATTGTAGTTTTGAGTCTAATCATTGCTATAGTAATAGTTTTCAGTATGATCATTGTAGTTTTAAGTCTAATCATTCCTATAGTAATAGTTTTAAGTATGATCATTGTAGTTTTTATGTCTTATCATTACTGTTTTAAGTTTATCATTGCTACAGTATTAGTTTTAAGTCTGATCATTTGCTACAGTAATATTTTTAAGTCTGATCATTTGATATAGTATATTTTTAAGTCTGATCATTTGCTACAGTATATATACTTAAGTCTGATCATTTGCTACAATATATATTTTTAAGTCTGATCATTTGATATAGTATATTTTTAAGTCTGATCATTTGCTACAGTATATATACTTAAGTCTGATCATTTGCTACAATATATATTTTTAAGTCTGATCATTGTAGTTTCAAGTCTAATCATTATTGTTTTAAGTCTGATTATTTGCTACATTATATATTTTTAAGTCTGATCATTCCAATTCAAGTCTGATCATTGCTGTTTTAAGTTTGATTGTTTAAGTCTGATCATTTCATGTTAAGTCTGATTATTCCGAGATATGTAAAATGACCATAATGCCTCTCCGTGTTAAATCATAACCGAAACTAATCGTCAGATATTAAATATAAATTTAAATAAACATAGTAGACCCACATATAATTTAATTTGAGTACCTGTAATACCGGCAGCAGCAAGTTCAGATGATCGCGTGAAAGTGTAATCCGGGTTAGTCGGCAGGATGTTGGTGAGTATCTGTGGTGGGAGGGAATCCTGGACATGTTGAGTGTGCTTTGAATCGTCATTCTCAGCTGGATGCACCTCCGGGATGTGCTGATTGGATATTAGATACTTATATCCTTCCAAAGATCTTCCATGGCGTACCCAGTAATCTATACACATATCACATTCCAACACCATCTTCAACGACGATAAACAGCTTGATCAACCAAACAGTACGTACAGCAACTGAGATGCCAGAAATGTGGTGGAGTCTCATTTCATATATATAGAATCTGAATTCCTAAATCCTAAGTATGAGTTATGAAAGTCAACTACAACTTACGATAGGACAACCTTGCGACTACCGACTACCTGCATTCATTTAATTAACCATGACCGGATGCATTAATTACCTCGTCAATGTTTATATAATTACATTTAAATGTTTATAAAAATAAATTTTAATGTTTATACAAATATATATATCAAACTATTACACAAATTTGTAGATCTATGCACATGGGGCACCTTCCTTCCTGTATTATTTTAATTGTATTATTATACTATTTCAGCTACTTCGAACGTGGCAATAAAGAATAACATGTAATTAAATACTCGAAGTCGATACCATTTGCTTATGGATTTTCTTATTATTTCAAAAAAAGACTCTATTTGACTTAGAGATTATGCAATACATGCATTCTGAGTCCGCTACGAATTATATGTTGAAAAATCACACATTATATGCGTAGTGGGAAAGCACCAAGCTGTCTCCGGATTCCTAAATCTACGATTTTGGGAATTTCTTATTGCAATTCAAGAGCGAATTCAATTTTCGGATTTCGACAATCGATGATCGAGAAGGTTTATGTATTGCGCAGAAGGAGAAAAAAAAAATGAAAAAGTCGAACGAACGTGACGAGAAAATAGGATATTGATCTCTGAAGAATATTTTGCTGAGCACAAATGACGATTTTACCCTTAATTTAATACATAAATATAGGCGGATAATTATGAAATTTAAGGGATCTTAGATCGAATTTTGATAATTTCTCATGAAAATTAGTGTTTCTCATATGATCTTCACTCTAACCATCCAAAATTCATCCAATCAATGACTAGCATAAAGGCAGGTTACACTAGGATTGAGATCCCATGAAAAGTAACCAATTTGGTGAGAAATGAGAAGACAACCATTCAATTTTTTTTATTCAACAACCTTATTTTTTAGATTTTTTGAATCTTAATATATATTATATGTTCGTAACGGCATTATTATAAATTTGTATCCAAGAATTACCGACGTTACAAATTTTGTTCTTTAAGTATACGAATTTTGTTCTTTAAGACTACAAATTTTGTTCTTTAAGTCTACGAATTTTGATCTTTAAGTTTACTATTTTTACATTACGAATTTTGTTCTTTAAGTCTACGGATTTTGATTTTTTAAGTTTTATTTATATTACAATGTTTGTTCTTTAAGCTACGAATTTTGATTACTTCTCATTTCTTACTGACGAACTATTCTTTTTCACCTCTAAATAGTATCAATGAAGAGAGGATCGAATGTAGTGTCAAAACATTTATAATACCGGCAAAGTACCGGGTCGAACCAAGAGGAGCAAGCCAAGCACATGCACTATTTAAGATCGTGTTTCCGTTCGGCTATTCTAAACCAAAATGTATAAAGGTGTGAGTATATTCTAAATCCTATGTGACGAGTAATTAGGGATAAAAGATAAGTAAGAGGTATTTCGAGGGGTTACTCCCCTCCTTGGCAATTTCCCAATGATCACATACACGATATCAAACATTTCATGGTAGTCAAATAGTATTGAACCTAGTTCACTTCAATCTTGTAGAAATGATCATATTCACTACATCCAAACTAGCCCTAATGTCTCTCGATTCTTAAGTCTAGTTTTAAGATTCATCATGTTACTAGGCATTTCATCAAACACTTAGTAGCATGGCATGTATAAAGAGCATAGTGAACATGAATTTGACACCATTTAATGGGATTAATTGATGACTTGCTAATTGACCAACTCCAATGATATAAACATTCAATCCTTAGTCAAGCATCATATCATACGGTTCACTTTCATGCTTAAGATATGAACATTATCTCCATCCTAGAACTATTCCCAAGGGTTTCCAAGTCCTAGGTTCAAGTTTTAGTCCAAGTTGTCACTTATGCATTTTATCAAACACGTAGAGTGCATAACATTCATAACACAAGAGAAAATGGAATCAACAATCATCCATATGAATATCAATGTATATATGTGATCAAAGAGTACCAAGGAGAGTCATAAGACCCTCAAAACACAAGATCATTACTCACACATCATGTAAGACAACATTGTGTGAGTAGGGTTTATAGCACAACAAGTAGAATGGAAAAGATGTAGAAGGAGGATGGTTAATCCTTGAACTCCCTTTTGATCTTCTCTTCTTCTCGTTAGTTGGATCCTTTGATGATTGATGACCTTGGATGAGCTCTTTTCCAATCTTCTTTTCCCTAAAAACCTCCACACTTGGTCCAAAACTCTTGCTTTCTATTTATAGATTCGGCTAAAATCTGGACCTCAAATCTGAGTTTTTCATCCAGTCGGTCGACTGGGCTAAGCTTGACTCTCAGTCGATCGACTGGGATGTGCAAGATCTGATGAGCTCCTGAAGTTTAATCGAGTTGGTCGACTGGACTTCTTAGTCGACCGACTGGGGCCTTTTTGGTGGTCTTCTCGTCTGAATTTGATCTTGGTGTAAACTACAAAGTTGTAGCCCTTTGAAATACCTTTCCAACAAGCTAAAGTTTAGCCAAACCATATGCGCCCTGTGCGTCCAAAACAAGTCGCAAAGGTCAATATGCTCTGTATTGCCCCGAAACTCCTTGTTTTGCGCCGAAACTTCTGTTTTTCAACCAATCTTCATATATAGGCCTTGACCATGGGGAAAACTTGTTTTCTACCTGAAATGTAGAGAAAGAGGTCAAATGACATCAAAATAACGTCGGAAACTACCCAAAACTATAGTGAAGAATGACCATAAATCAATCAAAAACTCGACTGATCACTCACCATATTTATTACTTTTCATATGATCTTTTACCGGTTACATTAAACTACCTTATACCAATTAAACTAATTAAAATATACATTTTTTGATTGAAGAAAATGGCATACATAGACTTGAAAAAAAGGAAAACAGCAAATGACCTCCTCATTGTTTATAGTTAAATTTCAATGTTTATATAAATATCAGACTATCAGACATATTTGTAGATCTCTCTATGCATACATGGGGGCACCCTCCTTTCCGATATTTTTAATACTTTGATCAGAGTCTTCCAACATATGACTAGAAATCAATAAAGAAGAATAGGAAAATTTTCCAAATTGCTAAAAAATGAACATTACTTTCCAATTTTACTCAATCTCTAGATTTGTTTCCTAATTTACACTAATTTTCTAAGACGCCGTTCGAGACGGCGTCTTACATTTAGAACGCTCCCAGCAACAACGTTTTAAGCTGTGTGGTTGACGGAGCCCACCGCACTGTCGTTAAGGTGCGGTGTTCTCTGTGCAAAATAAATTTATATCTCCGCTACTCGTGACTTTACTACTGGGTAGCAAGTGGTAAGTAGGGGTCGAACCCAAGGGAATTAGGGGGATAAGTTGTTCTTTGAGGGATCATACAGGGAGGGAGCGTGTTTTAGGTTGATTGAGGTTTTAGTGCGGAAAAGTAAGTGTTTTTTTGGTTGGTTTTGGTTTTTAGTGCGGAAAAGTAAATGACAGAAAAGTAAATACTGAAAATAAAAGAGAAGACTTACAGCGGTTGTTGCGTGATCAGCAAGTCTTGCGGAACGTCAGCAGTTGATATTGCGGTTTATACTAAAATTGAAAGTAAATGCAGGTGGTGTTTTAATCTAAGGAAAGCATTCGGTTTCGGGGGCCTTGTATCATAGCCTGTTTATCATTGACCCTTAGTGATCCTACTAAGTATTCAAACGTGTATCAAGGCCATTCCAAGCACTCGATTTGCCACACTGTCTAGTCCATTCCAAGACGTAGAGCACTTGTTTTATTTAGACAAATACCCCATTCCAAGGTATATTAGCCTATGTGCATCCATTTGACCAGTCATTCCGACCAACCAAATGGTGTTTTAGAAAGGCCAAACTCCTCAGATAAGCTTTGCCATTCCAAGCATCCACTTATCCGAGTATGTTTACGAACCCCACGGAAGAGCTTTGCCATTCCAAGCATTCACTCAACCTTGGAAGTTCTAACCTAATATATGGCACATAGAACAAGTTTTGAATACAAAGAAGAGGCACTAAAAGTATGGCCTAAAACATTTTATGATACAAGTACACCCCTTCAACCGAATGAAGAGTTTAGCTACGAATATCCATAGAGGTGGATACCATAGCTAAGTACTCGAGGGTTTTTGAAAGACAGTAAGTAAAGGAGAATACTCAAGAACCAACAGGAGTAAACTCAAAAAGTACTAGAATACTCAATAACCAACAGGAGTATTATAGATTTCAAACAAAAGCTTACAAAGTAATGCCCAAATCTAGAGAGATAAGTGATTGTTAATTGTGGGATGATGATTACAAAGGAAAGGGAGTTGTATTTATAGGCATGGAGGAGCCACAAGGAGGCAACACTTGTCACACATACATGGAGGGCTTCAAAAGCCGCCGGTCCCATGGTGTGGGAAGCCATAGCCGCCCCTCATGTGGAGGAAGGGGAGAGGAGGAGAGGAGGATGAGTGAGGGGAGCCGCCGGCTAGGTGGAGGAAGGAGAGTGGTTTTGTGATTTTTGTGAGATTTCACAAAGCCATCGGTCCAATTCAGCTCTGAACTGACTCTGGTTGCTCTTCGGTTGGACTTGTTTTGAGTGATTCCATGTCAGGTTCATGATATTTCTTCAGTCGGCATCTGATGGACCATAATTATACGAATCATAAACACAGTTAAACCCACCAAATTAGACTGTTTGTCTATTTAACTTTTGCTTGTTAGTTCCGATATTTATCTACATGGTATTTTGAAGTCTAGAGAGAATACAAGCTAAGGAGGAGTTTTTAAGTAGAAAATATATTACGAGTCATTCCAAGGTCATGACCAGAAGTCGACTGAAGAAATCTCATGATCCTAACGTGGAATCACTCAAAACAAATCCAACCAAAGAGCAACCAAAGTCAGTCCGGAGTTGAAATGAACCGATAGTTTTGTGAAAACCTCACAAAACTCACAAAACTCACAAACTCTCCTCCTTCACCTCACATGGGCGGCTAAGGAGAATGATGATGTCACCGATGGCTTTTGGAGAGCTTCTCCTCCCTTCCACAAGCTTCCACAAGCTTCCACAAGCTTCCCTCCTCTCCTCTTCCTCCACATGGGGCGGCTAGAAGTGAAGATGATGTCACCGATAGCTTTGTGAAGCTCCATGGATGTGATGCCAAGTGTCCTTACTTCCTCCACAAGTGTCACTCCTCCATGCCTATAAATACAACCTCCCCTCCTTTGTAATCTTCATCCACAATATCCCATATCCACAACACAAATCCCACAATCCATACTTCACTTATCTCTCTAGACTTTTTGGCACTTTTGTACGCTTTTGTTTGAAATCTATAATACTCCTGTTGGTTCTTGAGTATTATAGTAGTTTTAGAGAATACTCCTGTTGGTTCTTGAGTATTCTAGTAATTTTTGAGAATACTCCTATTGGTTCTTGAGTATTCTCCTTTACTTACTGTCTTTCAAAAACCCTCGAGTACTTAGCTATGGTATCCACCTCTATGGATATTCGTAGCTAAACTCTTCATTCGGTTGAAGGGGTGTACTTGTATCATAAAATGTTTTAGGCCATACTTTTAGTGCCTCTTCTTTGTATTCAAAACTTGTTCTATGTGCCATATATTAGGTTAGAACTTCCAAGGTTGAGTGGATGCTTGGAATGGAAAAGCTCTTCCGTGGGGTTCGTAAACATACTCGGATAAGTGGATGCTTGGAATGGCAAAGCTTATCTGAGGAGTTTGACCTTTCTAAAACACCATTTGGTTGGTCGGGAATGACTGGTCAAATGGATGCACATAGGCTAATATACCTTGGAATGGGGTATTAGTCTAAATAGAACAAGTGCTCTACGACCTTGGAATTGGCTAGACAGTGTGGCAAATCGAGTGCTTGGAATGGCCTTGATACACGTTTGAATACTTAGAAGGATCACTAAAGGTCAATGATAAACAGGCTATGATACAAGGCCCCCGAAACCGAATGCTTTCCTTAAATTCAAACACCACCTGCATTTACTTTCTTAGTATAAACTGCCTTATCAATTGCTCAGCTCCCGGAAGACTTGCCAATCACGCAACAACCACTGTAAGTCTTCTTCCTTTTATTTTCAGTATTTACTTTTCTGTCATTTACTTTTCTGCACTAAAAACCAAAACCAACAAAAAAACACTTACTTTTCCGCACTAAAACCTCAATCAACCTAAAACACGCTCCCTCCCTGTACGATCCCTCAAAGAACAACTTATCCCCCTAATTCCCTTGGGTTCGACCCCTACTTACCACTTGCTACCCAATAGTAAAGTCGCGAGTAGCGGACTATAAATTTATTCTTGCCTTAGCACATGACGACTGTGCTCTGTCAAAATTGGCGCCGTTGCCGGGGAATTTGCCGTCGGATTAGTTGTTCTTTCCTTTCCCTTCTCGTTTCTTCATCACGCTACACACTATGTATGCATGGACAACACGACATCTTCCTCTGTTCGGAGGTACGGATGGAGAAGACCCAGTACAACATTGTGGAAACTTTCACCACATTTGCCGCCACATAAAACCTGAAAATGAAAATGTTAGAGGAATTTAAGCTTAAATGCTTCAAATTTTCTTTAACTGATTTTGCAACGATTTGGTATTACACATCAACCGCTAGTAGTGCAGTATATTTTGTGGACCTTTGCGTTCCATTCCTGAAAGAATTCTTCCTCCCATCCTTACACCAAAAAACCCGTGAGAAGATCATGTGCCTGCAACAATCCCGGGATGAGACTTTGGACGAATACTACACGAACTATGACACCATCGTCTCAAGCTACCCGCACCATGGATTCACGAAAAAAGTTCTTCTTCAAAAATTTCTTCGTGGGATGAGGGCCGATGAGCTGACAAGGATTAACGAAGCAATGAGAAGATCAGCCAGGAACTTATCCATGGCAGACATGTGGAACCTCATAAATGACCTGGCCGCAGCCACAAAACGAATACCCCAAGCTGACAAAGGAATGCAGATAGAAGAGGCTGGTCCAGAAACAGATGAAGAAGATACTCCCGAGCCATCTGAAGAATCAGACATGGAAAGCATCGGAAGCAACGAGGAAAAACCCTCATGGGAACTCGAGGCGGTGCCAAAAAAAGAAGAAGTCCAAAACACCACTGGCAAGCTACCCGAGTCATACCCAACTATCATTACCAGAACAGCAGAGACCATCTATGACCAGATCCTCACATACGGACATAACGAGGCAGAACCAAGCCTTAAGATGCAAGCTTCCCAACTTTTCCCCTTGATCAATAGGCAAATCGCAGAAAACTATGTGATCAATGAAGAGGCTAGAAGGAGGATGGGAAAAGGGCCTGAGCAGAACGACTCCTCAATGGAGCATGTTTTGGCCATAACTGGACAAGGCAGCCCTAAACACCAGAAAACCTGATTCAAGAAACTAGTAGTAAAAGGTCCCTCACCTTCTCTAAGACGTTGGAAGGAGAAACCACCAGAACCATGGGAACTGGACCCAAGCACATCATCTCACAAGAAATCGGGGAGAGTCAAGGCAAGAGACAACACAGGAACAGTGGCGAAATACGACCTGAGCCACCCATGGGATCCAAACCAGTGATCCAGGAATGAGGTACTGTCGAGCCAACGACGTTAAACAAAGGCACTGGTCGGGAGGTAACCCGACACCTATCTTACTTTCAGTACTTTTATTTTTTGTCATTTAGTTTTTACCAATAAATCACTCTCACCCACTTGGTGCATAAAATGAAATGACTATTCAGGAATCGGTTATAGGTGCAACATTGATCGCTCGTAAATATAGTGTAAATATTCGATAGGTAAATCAAATACTTATGCTAAGTCACGTTAAATCAAAACATTTGTAAAGACTCGGGAAACCCAAGGTCGTACCCAAGAGATAGGTGATTAAACTAGTTGTGCTAAGGATTAAATCTAGATTATTTATGGTTTGGGGGGGGGGGGGGTTTATGCCTCGAAAGAGGTTGATAGCAATGATTTACTATCCAAAAAGAGAGATTCTAGCAAAGAAACGAATAAACGATCAATCAAAGATGACTAGGGATTACTTCCCCACCTAGACAGTTATAGTGATGATGATATTAGATGTCAATTATGAATTTGCATGCACTTGAATAGAATTTAGCCATGTAACATTTCCCCTAAGTTCCACTCGCGCTACAACTTAGGATAAAGAGGTTACGCCTCGCATAGGACCTCACACTCGCGCTCTATTGGCCCTATAGAACATGCATTTCTAATCTCACACTCGCGCTCTATTGATTAGATAAACATGTTCTTGTTAAACTCAAGCTATTCTCGTTAGAATTTAAGTATCGCCATGTAACACAAAAGTCCTAATGCCTCTTCATTCATTTCATTAAATTCATGTTGATCAACGTGAGCTACATCAAACATGAAATTAAGCTAAGTTCCCATTGAGGACATTTCACAAACACCTTATGGGCAACTCTAATCATGTAGTTCAAATTAAGAAGATTCATGTGCAACCTCATTCAATATTGACATCAATGGTATTTACATCATCACAATATGTCTAGGGGATCCATAATCCCCAATCAAAGCCACTACTCACTCATAGTGAGTTTACAAACAAAAACGATTTCCAAAGTTGAAGAAAACATATGAGATGTAGAGTTTGAAGATCTAGAACCAATATGAAGACACAATCTATCCTTGTGTTGTTGATGATTTCCCCAAGAGATGTGCTCCAAAACCCTAGGTGAGTTTCTGATGCAGCCACACCAGGTTTTACACCCTCCGCATCAGGCCTGCAGGCCGTACACCCCAACCATGGGACATCACCGGGCTTCAGCCCTACCTCGTAAGGTTTTACGGACACCCTAGCCCCTCGCAGTAATAATTTGACAATTATTACTGCAGGTTGTTGGCGGTGGGAATTGAACCCGAGCCACCCTTTAACAATGGTGTGTTTGCAACATTGTCACCAATTGGGCTGCACTTTTATGATGCAGCCACACCAGGTTTTACACCCTCCGCATCAGGCCTGCAGGCCGTACACCCCAACCATGGGACATCACCGGGCTTCAGCCCTACCTCGTAAGGTTTTACGGACACCCTAGCCCCTCGCAGTAATAATTTGACAATTATTACTGCAGGTTGTTGGCGGTGGGAATTGAACCCGAGCCACCCTTTAACAATGGTGTGTTTGCAACATTGTCACCAATTGGGCTGCAGCTCAATTGGTGACAATGTTGCAAACACACCATTGTTAAAGGGTGGCTCGGGTTCAATTCCCACCGCCAACAACCTGCAGTAATAATTGTCAAATTATTACTGCGAGGGGCTAGGGTGTCCGTAAAACCTTACGAGGTAGGGCTGAAGCCCGGTGATGTCCCATGGTTGGGGTGTACGGCCTGCAGGCCTGATGCGGAGGGTGTAAAACCTGGTGTGGCTGCATCAGTTTCCCAAGTCCCGATGATCCTTCGATCCCAAAAATCACCCCCTTCTCCCAAAATAGAAAGCTTCTATTTATAGTCGTCAGTAAAAATCTGAACTTGCCAGGGGAAACTCGGTCGGGTGAAAAAGGAACCGACCGGGTGTTGAGATTCAGCTAAGCAGGGGCTTTTGGTGGAGAACCGGTCGGGTGAAAATCCAACCGTCCGGGTGAGGGTTTGGCCAGGCAGGCTTCAGAAAGGACTCGGCCGGGTGAAAATAAAACCGTTCGGTTGCTGGCTTATCCGGAGTTGTAAGTCATCCGAGGAGACCCGATCGGGTGAATATTGAACCGGTCGAGCGTTGGGCATTGTATCTTCATCCCGTGCATGCTGCAGAACACACCCGGGCGGGTGAAATTTGACCCGGGCGAGTGGATTGGGCAAGGAGCATTGGGGACCCGGTCGGGTGAAATTTGACCCGGGCGGGTGTTGACCTCCGAATTTGGTTTTGGCATAAACTGAAAAGTTGTAGCCCTTTGAGTTAGCTTTCTAACAAGCTTTGAATCGACCAAATCGAACACCGTATGAGATCTGTAGGTCCAAAATACTCCGGAGAGGTTGATTTGTCCCGTAATGCCCGAAAATCTATGTTTTTGCTCCGAAATGCTCGGTTTTGCTCCAAAATCAATGTCCACTTGTGTTCTCAGCTTAAATGCTGCAATTTGCCTGAAATAATCACAAGGCATCAAATAGCAAGTGAAATCGTGATAAAACGAATGAAACAATAAGCATAGAGGTCGCCTAAAATGCATATATTTTAGCACTATCAAATCACCCCACACTTAACGTTTGATCGTCCCGAGCAAACTAATCATAGAGATCAACAACAAGAAGGCACTTCACTCACTCAAGATCGGTTCAAAGGAAACTCCATATGGTTATGAAAACTACCTAATAACACTTAGAAACAAATACTACTTTTGATAAACCACTTTCGTAGGTGACACGAGTGCATTTAGCGAATGCACCAAGCCTTTAAACCCCTAGGCTACCCTAGTGGAGGAGTTGTAGTCTCCTGAGTGTTTTCAGACACGGGAATACTCACAAATCCCACAAAAAGAACAACCATCCAAATAGGCATTTTAAGCTCACAATTGTCAAAGTACTAGGCAAGGTGTTTTTCATGAAGTTCATAATGTATTCAACTAGATACGTGCATTTCAATCACTACATGAAACCTCTTCGAATCCTTGTGAAAATTCATGCATTAAGACATTCAAGCAAATCAAAGCAAAGACTAATAAATCTTTAATCAAGGATTCTAGTCATTTTCTATGTTAGTGACTTCAAGAAAACAATCTAATAGTTGCAACGAAATCTTGTTGGATCACTCACCAATGCTAGCAAGGAGGCTAGTACATTGGCTTGTGAGCTTTGAACTCATTCCCAAGCCTAGGACGCAAAGGTCACTTAGTCATAAGAGAAGAGGAGTTCCAACATTACATTTTTTTTGTATATACTTGCAAGTCATATCATGCCTAATTACAAAAGAGTAAGAGGCTCGTCCCTGAGTGAATTCTTGCTAGGAAGTATCAATTGTCTCATTGGTTTTCATGCTAGAGAATGGCGGAATAGCCGATTGTCAAGTCTAATTGAAACATTAAAGGGGGTAGAAGCCGTACTAAGCACTTTCGAGGGGGAACTTACCTTCCTAACCCTCGGCACTTAGCACATACTTCTATAAAGTTCTTCCTAATGGTGATCAATCATAAGGAAGGGATTTGGGGCTTATTTTACATATTTTTTCTCTTTCCCCTTTTTTTCTTTTTTTTCTTGCCCTCTTTTGACCCCACACTTAGAACTTTGACAAAGGGCTAAGTGTTGAAAATGGAGCGTGACAAACCAACAAGACAAATCCACAAGATAAGCAAGGTCACCAAAGTCACCTAAAGGCAATCATGGCATGCAAGGGTTTTAGAATTATATTTGTTCGATTTTATGCTTTCAAAGATCAACTCTTTAGTATCAACGAGAAAAAGCTTAGAATAAAAGATAAAGAAGTGCTAGTAGATGCTTTGATCCTCAAGAATGAAAGTCAACAATCCAATCCATTAGTCATCTAAAGGATCAATCAAGTGAAATCATGCACGACTAGTTGAATTTAGAGATGACATTTTTTTCGAAAATGTAGCCTTGCCTAGACTTTTTGTTTTCTTTTAATATTTCGAAATTTTTGGATGAATTGTGCAGTGTGAATGTTTTCCCTTAAACATACAAGTTGATTGGATTCCACACATTGAAGCACATCAAGCAAGCACAAACATCTCGTGTAGTCAAAACATAGGCACCCCACACTTATGCCCAATCAAAGCATCAAATTTACCAAGCACATCATGCTAAAAGCATTTCAATTGCATATAGATCATCAAACATAAGCATTCACGCATGCAAAGTTCATATTCTCAAATCTTGCACAAAGCAATAGGAATCCAACCAAAATAGACATCTTGAAAGTCAAGGAAGAAACACTCATAAGCCTAGTTTAACGTCTTGGCTAAGACGGAGCCGATTCTCCTCTTAAAAGATAGGAAGCACGCTTGAGGAGTCTTTTGCTAAGATCCCTCCTCAAGCGGAGCCTTGGACTTGGTCGTGTCAAACCACCTTCAAATCCCATTTGAATTTCCTCCCACCAAGCCTACGATGGACTTCCAATTGCAAGTTTGACCCCTTCAAACATGAAGATCCCTTTATAGCTAGGGGGTCATGGGAGCTTCTTTTGAATAATCTCGTAAAGTATGGTAGGAAGCTCCAAAACTTGTCTCGAGAATTCATAATGAAGAAAGGGTCTTCAAAATTTGTCTCGAGAATTATGGGCATCCCCTCCTTGAGTTTTTCAATGACGTTCACGGGTGCCCATTCCTCAATATCCCTTAGTAGACTCGTGTCTTCTTGCATGCGAGGTTGGTCTTTAGTCTCTTCCATGAAAACCTCAACAAAGTCTCTATACCCTTGGAGAATTTTAGTCTCTATACGCCCTTCCTCTATCTTATCCTCATCAAGGAATTGGGATTCACATTTAGGCTCTTCTATATCGGGAGGGAGGTCTTCTTCATCCAAAAGAGATATCTCTTCAATGCATGAGTCGTCATCGTTGAAGAATTCCTCATCGGAGAGCCAAGGCTTTGATGGAATGGTGAGCTCTTGTGTGTTCTCGTCCAAACGATCTTGATGTGTACTAGTAGTGAAGGATGCTTCACTCTTGCATTCTTCCTCCTCTTCGTCACAAGATTCACCCTCCATATCCTCATGAACGGCTTGGAGAACGGCTCTCATGAACTCATTCTCCCCTTCTTGATCCCTTTCTTCCCTTGAGGCATTAGGTTCAATAACTTCTTCTTCGGGTACCTCCTCCTCAACATCCATGTCTTCACATTCCATTGTTTGTTGTGACCATTCGCTTCCCAAAACTTGGTGTTGAGCACCCATCTCCCTCAATTGAGCCCTTTCGCTTTTTAACTCACGGTTTTGAGCCTCCAATATTTTCAACTTAGCGTTCATCCTCTCTTGGCTTTCAAGGAGAGTGGCAAACATGGCTTCAAAATCGGAAGGCTCATTTGAAGATTGAGGATATGGAGGGTAGGAGTCTTCAATTTCGAAACATTGACTATTATTCCAATTTTGAGCGTGGGTATGTGATGGATTCCAAGAGTTTTCCCAATAGCCGTTTGGTTGCTCCTCTTCTTGGTCATCCCCATCCAAATTATAATGATTAGGTTGATAGTCACGCTCTTGGTCATTCCAATATGGTTGCTCCTCCTCTTGATAATATCCCTCATTAGAAGAGACTTGTCGGTTTTGGTTGTTCATCCAATAGTCTTCACAATGGGCATTTGGTTGATCATCTTCATAATAATCTTCATTGTCTTCACACTTCCTTTTGTCAACCCGAGCCTTAACCATAATCATCGCACTATCCACTAACTTTTTCAAATCCGCTATTTGATCTTTAAGTGCATAAGTGGAAAAATCCTCTTCATAATAATCTTCGTCGTGCATGACTTGTTGGTTATAGTGATCCATCCTCGCAAAACAAGATTAACGAAGTTAGTAAGGGATATGAGAGAAAAAGAAGAATATACGAGCATAAGAGAAAGAAAAATATTTACAAGAATAGACAAACTAAATAATCAAATAGCACCTAGTTAATTAACCTATCCCCGGCAACGGCGCCATTTGATCGCTCGTAAATATAGTGTAAATATTTGATAGGTAAATCAAATACTTATGCTAAGTCACGTTAAATCAAAACATTTGTAAAGACTCGGGAAACCCAAGGTCGTACCCAAGAGATAGGTGATTAAACTAGTTGTGCTAAGGATTAAATCTAGATTATTTATGGTTTGGGGGGGGGGGGGTTATGCCTCGAAAGAGGTTGATAGCAATGATTTACTATCCAAAAAGAGAGATTCTAGCAAAGAAACGAATAAACGATCAATCAAAGATGACTAGGGATTACTTCCCCACCTAGACAATTATAGTGATGATGATATTAGATGTCAATTATGAATTTGCATGCACTTGAATAGAATTTAGCCATGTAACATTTCCCCTAAGTTCCACTCGCGCTACAACTTAGGATAAAGAGGTTACGCCTCGCATAGGACCTCACACTCGCGCTCTATTGGCCCTATAGAACATGCATTTCTAATCTCACACTCGCGCTCTATTGATTAGATAAACATGTTCTTGTTAAACTCAAGCTATTCTCGTTAGAATTTAAGTGTCGCCATGTAACACAAAAGTCCTAATGCCTCTTCATTCATTTCATTAAATTCATGTTGATCAACGTGAGCTACATCAAACATGAAATTAAGCTAAGTTCCCATTGAGGACATTTCACAAACACCTTATGGGCAACTCTAATCATGTAGTTCAAATTAAGAAGATTCATGTGCAACCTCATTCAATATTGACATCAATGGTATTTACATCATCACAATATGTCTAGGGGATCCATAATCCCCAATCAAAGCCACTACTCACTCATAGTGAGTTTACAAACAAAAACGATTTCCAAAGTTGAAGAAAACATATGAGATGTAGAGTTTGAAGATCTAGAACCAATATGAAGACACAATCTATCCTTGTGTTGTTGATGATTTCCCCAAGAGATGTGCTCCAAAACCCTAGGTGAGTTTCCCAAGTCCCGATGATCCTTCGATCCCAAAAATCACCCCCTTCTCCCAAAATAGAAAGCTTCTATTTATAGTCGTCAGTAAAAATCTGAACTTGCCAGGGGAAACTCGGTCGGGTGAAAAAGGAACCGACCGGGTGTTGAGATTCAGCTAAGCAGTGGCTTTTGGTGGAGAACCGGTCGGGTGAAAATCCAACCGTCCGGGTGATGGTTTGGCCAGGCAGGCTTCAGAAAGGACTCGGCCGGGTGAAAATAAAACCGTTCGGTTGCTGGCTTATCCGGAGTTGTAAGTCATCCGAGGAGACCCGACCGGGTGAATATTGAACCGGTCGAGCGTTGGGCATTGTATCTTCATCCCGTGCATGCTGCAGAACACACCCGGGCGGGTGAAATTTGACCCGGGCGAGTGGATTGGGCAAGGAGCATTGGGGACCTGGTCGGGTGAAATTTGACCCGGGCGGGTGTTGACCTCCGAATTTGGTTTTGGCATAAACTGAAAAGTTGTAGCCCTTTGAGTTAGCTTTCCAACAAGCTTTGAATCGACCAAATCGGATACCGTATGAGATCTGTAGGTCCAAAATACTCTGGAGAGGTTGATTTGTCCCGTAATGCCCGAAAATCTATGTTTTTGCTCCGAAATGCTCGGTTTTGCTCCAAAATCAATGTCCACTTGTGTTCTCAGCTTAAATGCTGCAATTTGCCTGAAATAATCACAAGGCATCAAATAGCAAGTGAAATCGTGATAAAACGAATGAAACAATAAGCATAGAGGTCGCCTAAAATGCATATATTTTAGCGCTATCAAACATCAAGCCAGCCAGGCCTATGCCAAGAGTTCAAGGCCCCAGCCGAACTCCCTCGATTATCCAGCCTCATGCCATGTCGTTCACTCGACACCTTTAAGGGAGTTCTGTTCTTCCCTTTTCCTTAATGTCATTTCATTCTCATATAATATCTGCTTGCATGGCTTTTGAACTAAGGCACGCCTTCGTTCAAAAGTGTGGGGTGAGAATCGCCTGTGTACATAACATGTTTTTCTTTTTCTTTTCCCTTAATATTATCTTTTTGAAAATATGAACTTGAGAATGTGTAAAAGATAGATCATAATTCATGCAATAACCTTGTGAAAATTCAACTGTTTAAAAACTTAGAATGTAACTTCTTATTTGTCCCTTTGTGCTGAGATAAACTAGGGATGTGGAGTTGACATAAACTGCCCTAGAGAGGCTTGCCAAGCAATCGAAGGACTGAATTTCACTATATGGGTTACGAAGCCAGTGGAGGCTGCACTTTGGGTTTCAGTTGAGTCAGAAGTCATCTCCGCCATGCAGTGTTTATGCAAAAAGAAAAAAGGCGGGACGGGAATCAAACCGTCCTATCTCTAGTCAGAGTAGCCGGGAAAATAAATGAGCGACCGTCATTTTGACTCACGCGAAACGGCAAGGATGAGAGAGAGCGGGGAGGTATTTCCATATGCTCGCGGGCGATGATTGGACCTCCCAAAAAAGGCTTGAGAAAATGGACTAGCAAGCCACAAAAAGGCAAAAGCTCAAAGAGCAAATCAAGAGGCCAAAGGCCCAAAATTGTGAAGGTTTTAACCGAACAAAAGTGAAGTACTCAAAGAGTTAAATCAAAGGCCAAAGGCCGATTCACTACAAAAAAGCTGTCCCTCGCCAAAAAAGAAAATAAAAAAGGCTCAACTCAGTGAAACCCGAACCGAATCACGTGCTAGAGAAAGCTACAAGGAAACCATATAGTGCGAGACAGTCCCGAGGTTGCAGTCCAGGAGCCTGAAAAGGGCTATTTCCCGAAACATCCGAATTAATTTGCATCTCGGCACGGAGGTACAAGTATCAAGTTTCTTCTATTTATTTACACACTTTAATTTGGTAATAAGTAAGTAATGCATGAATTAGGATAAATCTAGTCCCACAGTCTCACTTTCATATTTTAAAAGTTTACTTAGATAGTGTGTGCCGCCCTTTAATAGCATTGTTCGAGACGAACAACTAAAAGTGTGGGGTGATCTGATGGATCATAATTATACGAATAATAAACACAGTTAAACCCACCAAATTAGACTGTTTATCTATTTAACTTTTGCTTGTTTGTTCCGATATTTATCTACAGGGTATTTTGAAGTCTAGAGAGAATACAAGCTAAGGAGGATTTTTTAAGCGGAAAATATATTACGAGTCATTCCAAGGTCACGACCAGAAGCCGACTGAAGAAATCTCATGATCCTGACGTGGAATCACTCAAAACAAATCCAACCGAAGAGCAACCAAAGTCAGTCCGGAGTTGAAATGAACCGATAGTTTTGTGAAAACCTCACAAAACTCACAAACTCTCCTCCTCCACCTCACATGGGCGGCTAAGGAGAATGATGATGTCACTCATGGCTTTTGGAGAGCTTCTCCTCCCTTCCACAAGCTTCCACAAGCTTCCCTCCTCTCCTCTTCCTCCACATGGGGTGGCTAGAAGTGAAGATAATGTCACTGATGGCTTTGTGAAGCTCCATGGATGTGATGCCAAGTGTCCTTACTTCCTCCACAAGTCTCACTCCTCCATGCCTATAAATACAACCTTCCCTCCTTTGTAATCTTCCTCCACAATATCCCATATCCACAACACAAATCCCACAATCCATACTTCACTTATCTCTCTAGACTTTTGGGCACTTTTGTACGCTTTTGTTTGAAATCTATAATACTCCTGTTGGTTCTTGAGTATTATAGTAGTTTTAGAGAATACTCCTGTTGGTTCTTGAGTATTCTAGTAGTTTTTGAGAATACTCCTGTTGGTTCTTGAGTATTCTCCTTTACTTACTGTCTTTCAAAAACCCTCGAGTACTTAGCTATGGTATCCACCTCTATGGATATTCGTATCTAAACTCTTCATTCGGTTGAAGGGGTGTACTTGTATCATAAAATGTTTTAGGCCATACTTTTAGTGCCTCTTCTTTGTATTCAAAACTTGTTCTATGTGCCATATATTAGGCTAGAACTTCCAAGGTTGAGTGGATGCTTGGAATGGCAAAGCTCTTCCGTGGGGTTCATAAACATACTCGAATAAGTGGATGCTTGGAATGGCAAAGCTTATCTGAGGAGTTTGACCTTTCTAAAACACCATTTGGTTGGTCGGGAATGACTGGTCAAATGGATGCACATAGGCTAATATACCTTGGAATGGGGTATAAGTCTAAATAGAACAAGTGCTCTACGACCTTGGAATGGGCTAGACAGTGTGGAAAATCGAGTGCTTGGAATGGCCTTCATACACGTTTGAATACTTAGAAGGATCACTAAAGGTCAATGATAAACAGGCTATGATACAAGGCCCCCGAAACCGAATGCTTTCCTTAAATTCAAACACCACCTGCATTTACTTTCTTAGTATAAACTGCCTTATCAATTGTTTACCTCCCGGAAGACTTGCCAATCACGCAACAACCACTGTAAGTCTTCTTCCTTTTATTTTCAGTATTTACTTTTCTGTCATTTACTTTTCCGCACTAAAAACCAAAACCAACAAAAAAACACTTACTTTTCCGCACTAAAACCTCAATCAACCTAAAACACGCTCCCTCCCTGTACGATCCCTCAAAGAACAACTTATCCCCCTAATTCCCTTGGGTTCGACCCCTACTTACCACTTGCTACCCAGTAGTAAAGTCGCGAGTAGCGGATTATAAATTTATTCTTGCCTTAGCACACGACGACTGTGCTCTGTCAGCATCTGGTCGTGACCTTGGAATGACTCGTAATATCTTTTCATCTTAAAAACTTCTACTTAGCGTGTATTCTCTCTAGACTCCAAAATACCCTATAGATAAATATCGGAACTAATAAGCAAAAGTTAAATAGACAAAGAGTCTAATTTGGTGGGTTTAACTGTGTTTATGATTCGTATAATTATGGTTCATCAGATTACCCCACACTTTTAGTTGTTCGTCCCGAACAATGCTATTAAAGGGCGGCGCACACTATCTAAGTAAACTTTTAAAATATGAAAGTGAGACTGTGGGACTAGATTTATCCTAATTCATGCATTACTTACTTATTACCAAATTAAACTGTGTAAATACTTAGAAGAAACTTGATACTTGTACCTTCGCGCCGAGATGCAAAATAATTTGGATGTTTCGGGAGATAGCCCTTTTCAGGCTCCTGGACTGCATTCTCGGGACCGTCTCGCACTATATGGTTTCCTTGTAGCTTTCTCTAGCACGTGATTCGTTTCGGGTTTCACTGAGTTGACCCTTTTTGATTTCTTTTTGGCGAGGGACAACTTTTTTTGTAGTGAATCGGCCTTTGGCCTTTGATTTGACTCTTTGA
Source organism: Rhodiola kirilowii (assembly GCA_033675215.1). NCBI lineage: Eukaryota > Viridiplantae > Streptophyta > Magnoliopsida > Saxifragales > Crassulaceae > Rhodiola > Rhodiola kirilowii. The sequence goes on from CM066194.1 coordinate 7,133,476, forward strand.
GTACTTCATGTTTGTTCGGTTAAAACCTTCACAACTTTGGCCTTTAGCCTTTGATTAGCTCTTTGAGCTTTTGCTTCTTTAAGCTTTTGCCTTTTTATGGCTTTCTAGTCCATTTTCTCAAGCCTTTTTGGGAGGTCCAATCGTCGCCCGCAAGCATATGGAAATACCTCCCCGCTCTTTCTCATCCTTGCCGTTTCGCGCGGGTCAAAATGAGGGTCGCTCATTTATTTTCCCGGCTACTAGGACTAGAGATAGGACGGTTTGATTCCCGTCCCGCCTCTTGCATAAACGCTGCACGGCGGAGATGACTTCAATCTTTACTGAAACCCGAAGTGCAGCCTCCACTGACTTCGAAAACCATATAGTTAGATTCGATCCTTCGATTGCTTGCCAAGCCTCTCTAGGGCAGTTTATATCAACTCCACATCCCCTGTTTATCTCAGCACAAAGGGACAAATGAGAAGTTACATTCTAAGTTTTTAAACAGTTGAATTTTCACAAGGTAAATGCATGAATTTAGATCTATCTTTTTCACATTCTCAAGTTCATATTTTCAAAAAGATAATATTAAGGGAAAAGGAAAAAAGAAAAACATGTTATTTAACTATGTACACAGGCGGTTCTCACCCCACACTTTTGAACGAAGGCGTGCCTTAGTTCGAAAGCCATGCAAGCAGACATTTATATGAGAAGGAAATGACATTAAGGAAAAGGGAAGAACAGAACTCCCTTTAAGGTGTCGAGCGAACGACATGGCTCGAGGCTGGATAATCGAGGGAGTTCGGCTGGGGCCTTGAACTCTTGGCATAGGCCTGGCTGGCTTGATGTTGCACCCATAACCGATTCCTGAATAGTCATTTCATTCTATGCACCAAGTGGGTAAGAGCGACTTATTGGAAAAAACTAAATGACAGAAAATAAAAGTACTGAAAGTAAGATAGATGTTGGGTTACCTCCCGACCAGTGCCTTTGTTTAACGTCGTTGGCTCGACGCATGGGGATCATTGGTTTGGATCCCATTGGTGGCTCGGGTCGTATTTCGCCACTGTTCCTGTGTTGATTCTTGCCTTGACTCTTCCTGATTTCTTGCTCGGGTTAGAACCCCATGGTTTTGGTGTTTTTTCTTTCCATTGTTTCTGAGAAGGCGAGGGACCTTTGACCATAGCTGCTGGTCTTGTTACTCTTTCGGTCTCTTTTGGTTGGTCATGAATCTGTGTACCGAGATCTGAGATAGGTATAATGTCTGGCGGTTCCTTTGTATCCGTGCGGCCATTATCAATGTAGAAATTTGCAATTTTGCCGCCGAACTCAAGCGATAATGAGCCCTTGCCCACATCGATCCTTGCTTTAGTAGCGTAGAGGAATGGTCGTCCCAATATTATTGTTGGAGGGTCGTCTTTGCTGGTCTCTACCATTTGTATTACATAAAAGTATGCAGTAACGACCAGCTCTCCCACATGGAGTATTACATCTTCCAGCACTCCAACCGGACGGATGCACGATTTATCTCCTAGCTCGATATTTGACCTGGGAGGCTTCAATGGACCAAGTCCTAATAAGTAGTATAAGGAGGAAGGCATGGCATTGACAGCAGCCCCAAGATCGACTAAGCACTTATGAATCTGTGCTTCACCAATACCACAGGTGACTGTGAAGGACCCTGGGTCTTTATCTCTTTCTGGTTGCGACTCACGATCTGAAATGAGGGCTCTTTCTATTGTCGGGCCATTCTGCCCATTCCTTGGCTTGGGATTTGTATAATCGGGCCCCTTAATATTTTGCTTCGAAGCATAAATATTAGTTGGGGAGTCCCACTTTAAATTGTCATTGTCATCCCATCCAGATGCTGGTATGTCAGAGTGTATGATCGGTGGTGGTGTTATGCTAACGGTGAATGCATACCGTCCATTGTCAGCATGCGTGACCCATGTTTTGCCATTATTGGGTCGGTCTTCCTCTTGATTCCAATCAGGACGACGCCTACGGGTGAAGTGCTTGTTTGTAAGTTTGTAAGTTGGGGATCGTGCTACTTCTCCCAGTGTCGCCTTTATGTTCGACTTCCTTATCATGCTAATATTTGCCTTTGGGTTTTGGATGGTTTGTGAAGGAAGTCTGCCAGGTTCATTAGTGAGTGTTGACATTGCAGTGGTGAGCTGGGACATTTGTTTGGTCAATTCTGAAACTGCCCCGTCAGTTTTCGCCTGATATTGGTGTAGCGAAGTACCCAATTGATTTATGCTTCCTGCGAGCTCCTTCATTGTGTCATCGAGCGACTTGGTTGGTTCTTGCTGATTGTTCGGGCCGGCTTGGTACTGATTTGGTCCTCTTTGCTGATATTGGCCTGCTGATGGAGCGTTCTGGTTATACTGTCGGTGGGGTGGTTGGTGGAATGACTGAGCTAATTGAGGGACAGCTGGTTGTGCTTCCTTCTAAGGATAGTTTTTGTTACGCAAGCTCGGGTTGGTTGTTTGACCATACTGTCTATTTTGTCCGGCTCTGTCATTGCTGCTGTTGTTGTTGTATCCTTGGTATCCTCTCACTGCATTCACTTCTTTCGGTTCCTCTTCTATTAATGTCGGGCATGTGTCAGTTTTGTGGTCCGTAGAACCACAAAATTCGCAAGGCTTAACTGGAACTGGTTGTCTTCGTAGGATCTGAATCATCATCTCCTTTAATTGTTTCATCTCTTCTGGCATAGAGCTCATCGGTGTTTCAGCTTGTGCCACATTCCTTGTTCGGGAAAATTCTTCATGCCGAGTTGTCTCTTCTCTAAATCGGGCATTTTCAGCAACGTTGGCGATGAGGTTCCTTATGCCGCTCAATGATAGATTCATCATGGATCCTCCAGCTGAGGCATTCAGGAGCATTTTGTCTAAGGGTCTTAATCCATCAATGAGGTACTCGATGATGAGTTTCTCGGGCAGTCCAAGGGTACATCAGCTTCTTTCCAGGTGGTTGAACTTTTCCAGGTAGTCGTACATGGTTTCATTGGGCCCTTGCTTGATGTCTTGTAATTGCCTTCTTACTTGCATTGCCCTTCCTACCGGGTAATATTTGTCAAGGAATTTCCTTTGCATCTGAGCCCATGTTCTGATGCTACCGGAAGGCAATGAAAGGAACCAGTCGTTTGCCGCGTCAATGAGGAAAAAATAGAACGCCTTCAACTTGAAGTCGTCTATACTCACTCGATTGGGTTTTAGATTTTGGCAAATGCCGTGTAAGCGTTGGAGGTGAGTTGTCGCAGATTCTCCATGTGCTCCTGAGAACTTGGGCAAGCTATGGGCCACTGATGCGTTGATGGTAATGTATTCCAGTTCAGGGCCCTCGTAGATGCACCATGGTTGCGTTTCGAAATCTGGGGCATTCAGCTCTCCCATCGTAGGTGCGCGGTAGTTGTTATTCCCATAGTAGTCGTCAAAGACAGGTTCTCGCCTAGGCATTTGTCGAGGTTGAGGGTGTGGGTGACGTATAGGGGGTTGCACTGGACCAGCTGCATTTTGGTTCTCGGGTGGTCCTTGGTTTCTTCGAGCGGCCTCCCTATCACGAGCTCTTCTGTCTCGGATGATTTGTTCCGGATCGTCGACAAATGGAAGTGGCACCTCATCATTCCGATCGTACATGTTTATTTCTTCATCATCCTGGTAGTCATGGTGGCTTCCTTCGCGAGACATGGTTGTTTTGAAGCGAGTATCAATTCAAAGAACTTATCCGATTAAGTAACAAATTCCCCGGCAACGGCACCAATTTTGACAGAGCCCACCGCACTGTCGTTAAGGTGCGGTGTTCTCTGTGCAAAATAAATTTATATCTCCGCTACTCATGACTTTACTACTGGGTAGCAAGTGGTAAGTAGGGGTCGAACCCAAGGGAATTAGGGGGATAAGTTGTTCTTTGAGGGATCGTACAGGGAGGGAGCGTGTTTTAGGTTGATTGAGGTTTTAGTGCGGAAAAGTAAGTGTTTTTTTGGTTGGTTTTGGTTTTTAGTGCGGAAAAGTAAATGACAGAAAAGTAAATACTGAAAATAAAAGAGAAGACTTACAGCGGTTGTTGCGTGATCGGCAAGTCTTGTGGAACGTCAGCAGTTGATATTATGGTTTATACTAAAATTGAAAGTAAATGCAGGTGGTGTTTTAATCTAAGGAAAGCATTCGGTTTCGGGGGCCTTGTATCATAGCCTGTTTATCATTGACCCTTAGTGATCCTACTAAGTATTCAAAAGTGTATCAAGGCCATTCCAATCACTCGATTTGCCACACTGTCTAGTCCATTCCAAGACGTAGAGCACTTGTTCTATGTAGACTAATACCCCATTCCAAAGTATATTAGCCTATGTGCATCCATTTGACCAGTCATTCCCGACCAACCAAATGGTGTTTTAGAAAGGTCAAACTCCTCAGATAAGCTTTGCCATTCCAAGCATCCACTTATCTGAGTATGTTTACGAACCCCACGGAAGAGCTTTGCCATTCCAAGCATCCACTCAACCTTGGAAGTTCTAACCTAATATATGGCACATAGAACAAGTTTTGAATACAAAGAAGAGGCACTAAAAGTATGGCCTAAAACATTTTATGATACAAGTACACCCCTTCAACCGAATGAAGAGTTTAGCTACGAATATCCATAGAGGTGGATACCATAGCTAAGTACTCGAGGGTTTTTGAAAGACAGTAAGTAAAGGAGAATACTCAAGAACCAACAGGAGTAAACTCAAAAACTACTAAAATACTCAAGAACCAACAAGAGTATTATAGATTTCAAACAAAAGCTTACAAAGTAGTGCCCAAATCTTGAGAGATAAGTTGTTGTGAATTGTGGGATGATGATTACAAAGGAAAGGGGGGTTGTATTTATAGGCATGGAGGAGCCACAAAGAGGCAACACTTGTCACACATCCATGGAGGGCTTCAAAAGCCGCCGGTCCCATGGTGTGGGAAGCCATAGCCTCCCCCCCATGTGGAGGAAGGGGAGAGGAGGAGAGGAGGATGAGTGAGGGGAGCCGCCGGCTAGGTGGAGGAAGGAGAGTGGTTTTGTGATTTTTGTGAGATTTCACAAAGCCATCGGTCCAATTCAGCTCCGGACTGACTCTGGTTGGACTTGTTTTGAGTGATTCCATGTCAGGTTCATGATATTTCTTCAGTCGGCATCTGGTCGTGACCTTGGAATGACTCGTAATATCTTTTCAGCTTAAAAACTCCTCCTTAGCGTGTATTCTCTGTAGACTCCAAAATACCCTGTAGATAAATATCGGAACTAACAAGCAAAAGTTAAATAGACAAAGAGTCTAATTTGGTGGGTTTAACTGTGTTTATGATTCGTATATTTATGGTCCATTAGTGGCCATTCACGTCCAAAATACCAATTATGTGGCATAATATTGCCAGAGATACATTAGCCGCTGTAGGGAACATCGGCCTAAATCAAGCCGCTCGACTCAAGCCTCAGCCGCCTTACTTAACGCGTTCTTAGTGGCGGCCAGAAGCATTGTCTTTTCGCAGGGCTAAGCCGCTGTCCACCACAATGTCTTATTATTAAGACGCAGTTACTAGAAGCATTTTAATAGATTTCAATCTCAGTGAGTTGTTTTGTGGCTTGTGTTATCATATGACTAAACCGCTATCCATAAAAGCGACATAATTTTAAGATGCTACTACTAACGACGTCCTAAATATTAGCCCCAAGTGTTAAGCCGCTGTCCACAACAGCGGTTTATTGGTTTCAGATTAAGACACTGTCCTTGACAGTGTTTTAGCTTGAATTATAGGCTGGTCAAATCTGTTCACTTTAAAACCCAGTAAACCTGCAATAAAACCACTGAAACATATAAAACCTGCATACTCCATCACCGGTACACCAAATTACATGAGCGCATCAAACATAAGTGATGAATCAAAAGTTACATGATAACATGTAATATAAAACCATCAACGATCCATTTTAAAATACATGAATGTTGCGCAAATAACATAAAACCCCTATCTAGTTCCCGGAGTAAAATGTTGTGTTGTCTTTCTACAGCGTGTCGACACCCTCCACAATGGACTCCTTTGTGACTCTACTTGAATCACTTGAGAAGGAACAACATCAAAAGTATCTTGGGGCAAGTTAAAGTTCTTCATCCAAATCTACATTAAATTGAAAATAGCCAGTTAGACTTAGATGCATAAAATAATGATTCAAAATTAAGAAAAGCGAAATTATACCACTAAGTAGATGAATCTGCGGGACATCAACATCTAATGCTCGACCCTCTCTAATTTTTAACAAGTCCGCATGAGTAGCATGAAACATATCATGAAGTTGTCTCTTAACATCCTTGTCGGTCGTCTTAAGGAGCTTGTCTTGCAAGTGCGCACTAGTGACGCGACTTGTATGAATAATTAACTTGCATTTAGTTAAACATTTCGTAAATATGAACATATACACTATGAGTAGTACGGATACTTACCAGTACATAATGCTCATGTCTGGATAGGCGATACGGCTATGGTGTATCTAGGGGTGGCTTAATGCGCTTGCAAGTAACGGTGTAGTACCATGAATAGTACGTATCCAGATACGATCCGTCTATGTCAGGCTCACCATTAACAATGGACGCTGCACGATTATCCCAGAGATTTATGTAACCTTGCATCTGTTCATCTACAATGTGAGTAGTTCTTCGGATATTCATGTGCATTGTTTTATGACTTTCGGGTGGCAATGCTGGCTCTGGCTATCCCCATCCAAACTGACAAAGATTTCGAGAAGGATAGTGCCACTCGGCTATATGGAAACAGACAAGTGGAACCCCAGCCCTCCAACTGTCTCTGCCAGCTAAACACGTCGGATTAGGTGGGGGCAATATCTCAGCGGTATACGGAGTCCAAATGACATCGTTTGCATCTTGTCGATCCAATAAATCACGATACAACATCAACACGTGATGAGATGTCTATATAAATGACATGGGGACATTCCATCTGCAATTATTAAATTTAATAATTAGACAAATATTTAAAGGGTGAATGATAAAAAAATGAAATAACTGACATATCTCACTTACTTATATCCTAAAGATGAAAGTCGCATAGGATAAACATCCGATCCAGGAGGTGGAGCTGGTAAAGCAACTTTCCTCGGTCTACCATTAATCAGGTGCTCCCAAGCCGATAGCTATAGGAGAATGACACAACCACCGAGCTACGTGGTCTTCGAGTCACACACATTGCATAAATTATGATAAAGGTACGCCAACACTGCATCACCCCAACTGTAGCATGAAAGAGAGCCGAGGTCTGCAGTAAAGGTAGGTAGTGGAGTGATATCTCAATGTCTAAAGAATCTCGGAAGAGAGTGGACCCCAACATGCCAAGTATATATGCCCTCACATAACTCTGTACCTCCAATTCAGTGGCCTCTGTCGGAACAATCTGTATATGATCTCTGAGCCAAGAACATCGAAGGCCTCTTCCTGTGTGGGACCACTCCTAACAACTGTATTCACTATGGACCATAATCGTCCACCTCCTTGTGCGTAGTCACAGCTCGACCCTCTATAGAAAATCCAGTCAGAATCCCAACATCCTCTAAAGTGATGGTCATCTCCCCGTGATGCAAATGAAACGTATGCGTCTCAGAACGCCATCTCTCCACTAAAGCGGTCATAAATGACCAGTCGACCTCATAGTTCTGCATGTAATACCATGGTCCAAAGCCCGCCCTAATGATGTAAGGTAAGATGCGCTCATCTGCATCCCAGCTAATGCCACAGTGACAAACTGTTAATACATCCGTCCCCTGCAAAGTAGAGTACATAAGTTAGAATAATAATACAAAATACAATTTGAAATGAAATGTAATTATAATTAACCGATGTTTCCCATATCATCGTAGACTGATGATTTGGCTGCTTATACAAAAGCGTACCGACAATGGGACCCAGATGAACAAGGTAAGACACATCCGGTAACAATGTATCTTCTTCGTCTGAGCTCGCCGATGGAGATGGCACATCAGGAATGGCCTCAGAACGACTGCGTCGTGGCATAGCTGTAACACAATATACAATATGCATAAGGTATCACTATAACATATAATATACACAGAAATGGTCTCATAACGACTGCGTCGATTTCATCACTATCCAATGCTAAAAAGATAGGAGAAAACAAAAACTTAGCCGAGACATGTATAGTTGAAAACTACAACGAAAAAACAATTGGAAACAATGAACCAAATAAAAACAGGAAAATTTCCCAATTTACTCAAATTTGGAATTTGAGTTCCAATTTTACACAATCTGCATATTGGTTTACCAATTTACACTAGTTTTCTAAGACGTCGTTGCTAAGGGCGTCTTAATATTAAAACGCTCCTGCCAACAGCAGCTTAAGCCTCGTGACGTTTTTGCACCAAAATATGTGAGTCAGCAGCTGATGTAGATTGTTTAAATTTTTTATATTAAAATGCCGTCCGTAACAGCGGCTTAAGTTTCGAGCCCTAGTTTTTCTCTTCATCGTTTTATTAGAACGCTCTTACCATTAACGTTTTAAGGTAAGACGTTGTCTCCAACATCGGCTTATGCTTGTTTGGTAATATTATGGCACGTGACTGCATATTTTGGCGCAAAAACACCACGAGGCTTAAGCCGCTGTTGGCATGAGAATTTTAATGTTAAGACGCCCTTAGCAACTGCGTCTTAGAAAACTAGTGTAAATTGAGAAACCAATCTGCAGATTGTGTAAAATTGGAACTCAAATTTGAGTAAACTAGGAAATTATCCTTAAAAACAACATGAAACAAAACACCACATTGATTTTCGAACAAACACCAAGAGCTTCTATCAACAAAAAAAACAACCAAACAAACACCTCATACTGATTTTCAAATACAATACCAAAATACAACACTACTGGAAATGTAAGATTGTGTCAAGGAGCTTACTGTAAATGTTGGCGATGGAGCAGTGCAGTGCAGCGGACGGAACAGTGCACGGACGATCGACGGAGCGGATTTGATTTTGGGACGGAGTAGTGCGAGGAAGAGAAAAGTTAGAGCTCGAAACTTCGATCTAACTAAGCCGCTGTTTGCAACGACGTCCAAATAAAAAAATAAATTCAAACAATCCACATCAGCCTGGTGACTCGTATAATAATGCCACGCAGCTTAAACCGCTGTTGCTGTGAGCGTATTAGAAAACCAATCTGGAGATTCAGTAAAATTGGAAAGCAATGTTCATTTTTTAGCAATTTGAAAAATTTTCCGAAAGAATATGATGTAAATGCTCAAAGTCAATACCATTTGATGGATATTTTTGTTATTTCAAACAAGACTGTATTTGACTTAGAGATTATCTGAGCTATTGCTGTTTTGGTGATGAACTGTGTGAAGTCGGTTTCCTATGTGGTTAGAATAAATGATATGCTAACAGAGGAGATTAAACCGGAGAGAGGGGAATTAGAAAAGGAGATCCATTATCTCCCTTCCTATTTTTATTATGCTCCGAATGGCTTAGCCTCAAAGTTAAGGAATGGCAGAGCAAAAAGAAACTAAATGGCATTAAAATTTGTCGAGGAGCACCAGAAATCACACATATGCTATTCGCTGATGATAGTCTTTTTTTTCCTGCGAGAAAATCTGGTGAATGCAGTGAATCTGAAGAAAATCCTCATGGAGTACGAAGCCTTGTCAGGTCTGAAGATCAATTTATCAAAATCAGAGATATATTTTGGACAAAATGTTCAAGAAAGGGAAAGGGACAGAATATGTGAAGTTCTTGGAGTTAGACAAGTTAATGAGATGTCAAGAATCAAGATATCTTGGGCTGCCAGTAGCTTTTGGGCATAACAAGAAAGAGTTGTTCAAGTAAATAGTAGAGAAGATATGGAAGAAGGTGCAGGGCTGGAAAGAAAAGAAATTATTTGTTGCTGGTAAAGAAGTATTGATTAAGGCAATTATTCAAGCAATGCCAACATATGCGATGAGCTACTTTAAAATACCAGAGAAGTTGATTAAGAGGATTACAAGTATTATTTCTAATTTTTGGTGGAGTAACAAAGTGGATGGGGGAAAGGAGTATACTGGTGCAAGTTTAATAAGTTATGTAGAAGGAAGGTGGTCTTGGATTTAGAGACTTGGCAACATTTAGTGATGCACTATTAGCCAAACAAGTTTGGAGATTGCTGGACAAACCTGAAAGCCTGGTGGGGAAGCTGCTGAGTTTTAAATACTACAAGAGCTCCAATGTGCTTATGTGCCATTTGGGTTACAGGCCTTCGTTCGTGTGGAGAAGTATTTGGATTGTCGGACAGAAAATTTCTCAGTGGATTCAACTAGAAACTGAAACGTAAAGTCCAAGGAGGTTACCCGAAGGAGATGGGAGATTCACGACAAGATCAACTTACATGAACCTTAAGAGCGTCTATGATCAGATAGAGATTGACCAGTCAGGATAGCAAGCTGATAAGAGGAAAATAAACTATTTCTGGAAGGTACGTAATATGGAAGCTGAATGTCCAACCGAAGGTTAAAATATTTGCATGGAGACTGGTATATGATTATCTACCATCAATGATGAACTTGGCAAGGAGGGGAATATGCAATGAGGTAACATGTCCTGTTTGTGGTTTTGAGGGAGAAGCAACAGTGCATACCATTATCTATTGTTGGTGGGCTAAATCATTTTGGTTAAACTTGGGTTTTGACTGTAGCTTTGTAAGGGTATAGCTTTACACACCCAGGTGATTGGGTGTGGTATTGCGGTTTTAACTATCAGGCATTGGAACTGAGCATCATTCTGCAGGGAGCGAGACACAGATTTGGTATAATAGAAACCAAGTTCTAAAAGGTAAAGAGGGGCAGAAAGGATGAAGCTTATATAACTCAGCGCAAAAACTTGTAGTTACCGATCTAAGTGATGGAATGCAGTGGCTAACACCTAAGAAATGCTTTGTCAAAATGAACATAGATGGGGCGTTGGACATAGAAACAAAGGAGGCTGGGATTGGCATATGTTGTCGGGATGACAAAGGAGATGTTTGCTTCACTAAAGCAAGGAACATAGGAGTCATGGCATCAAGTTTTCAAGCAGAACTATGGGCTCTGGATAGGGCAATGGCGATAGGAGAAGAAAGGAACCTTAGTAAAGTGATCTTTGAAGTGGACAGTGCTGTTTTGTGGAAGTTAGTTATGCAAGGGGCTGGAAGTGGAGAGCAGATGGAATCTAAAATGGTTAGCTGCCGTAACAGATTTGAGAAGAACACGCTATGGAGCTTGAATTTGATACCAAGAGAAGCGAACAAATGCGCAGATACGTTGGCAAGGAAGGCTAGAGAGGAAGGCTGGTCTTGGATAAATCTTGAAGCCTATTAGCGTATATTTGATTGCATATATTGTTGATATTGTAATATCTGTTATAATTACCTTTGGAAATATAGAGAACTTTGGGACTAGTTAGAACTCAAATACACTGCAATATTATTAAAGATTCAGAGAGAAGGAGGAGGTGAAGGTGTGTTTAATCCTTCACCCCAACCTCTGCATTTATATTACATCTTTCCCGACATGTATCCTCATCTTACTCAATCCACAACTTATTTTCTTTGGTGTGGGCCCCACATTGTGGGTCCCACATGTCATGATTTTCTCAAATGTGCAGACCACATTATAACACTCCCCCTGGGATGCACATCAAGCGTTTTAGGCTGCCTCGTTAAAAACCTTAGTTGGAAAAACCCATTGGGAAAAAACCAACTTAAGGGAAAAAGAGTGCAGCGACGTGAAGCTCCCCCTCATATTGGCATGCGTGATGTGCTCATAAATTTTGCAGCTTTCGCATTCCTATGTCGTTGACATGTTTTCGGAATGTTGAGGTAGGGAGAGCCTTTGTAAAAAGATCTGCTGAGTTTTCATCAGAACGAACATATTGTATGTTGATAACTTTGTCCTTTTCCAGCTCTTGGGTGAACGAAAAATATTTGGGATGGATATGCTTTGTTCTATCACTTTTGATAAATCCTTCCTTCATTTGAGCAACACACGCAGCGTTGTCTTCATAAAGAGTGATTGGATCATTTTCTGGTAGAAGACCGCTCGTAGTTCTGATATGTTGTGTCATAGATCTCAGCCACACACATTCACGACTTGCTTCGTGTAATGCAATGATCTCAGCGTGGTTTGATGATGTTGCAACGAGTGTTTGTTTCTGAGAACGCCAAGAGATTGCAGTTCCTCCACATGTAAATACATAGCCAGTCTGGGACTTTGCTTTATGTGGATCTGACAAGTAACCTGCATCTGCATAACCAATCAAAACTGTTTTGTATTGTTACGATAAAATAATCCTAAGTCAATCGTTCCTTGAAGATAACGAAGCACATGCTTGATTCCATTCCCGTGTCTTTTGGTAGGAGCTGAGGTAAACCTGGCTAGTAAATTAACAGCAAAAGCTATGTCAGGTCGAGTACAATTAGCAAGGTACATAAGAGCTCCAATCGCACTGAAATATGGTACTTCTTGACCAAGAATCTCTTCAGATTCTTCACATGGATGAAATGGATCTTTGTCTACATCAAGGGATCTAACGACCATTGGGGTACTTAATAGGTTTGATTTATCCATATTGAATCTCTTGATTATCTTTCTCGTGTAATTTGATTGATGCACAAGTATTCCACTTTGCATATGCTAAATCTGTAATCCGAGACAATATCCCATTCTCCCAAGGTGATTTCAAATTCCCTTTTCAAGTAAGAGATTACTTCATGAATCTCTTCATTCGTTCCAATGATATTCAAATCATCGACATAGACAGCGATAATCACACACCCGGATGTTGTTTTCTTAATGAAAATGCAAGGGCAAAGAGGGTCATTGACATATCCCTTTTGCAACAGGTATTCACTTAACCGGTTGTACCACATGCGTGCGGATTGCTTTAACCCATATAAAGATCTTTCTAGTTTGATCGAATATCTTTCTCTGGGCATTGAACTTGATGCTGCAGGCATCTTGAATCCTTCAGAGATTTTCATGTAAATATTAGTATCAAGCGATCCGTATAGGTAAGCAGTAACAACATCCATGAGGTGCATATTCAATTTCTCATGAACTGCTAGACTTATCAAGTATCTAAACGTAATTCCATCCATGACAGGAGAATACGTTTCCTCAAAATCGATTCCAGGCCTTTGAGAAAAACCTTGTGCAACAAGTCGAGCCTTGTATCTCGCAATTTCATTTTTCTCATTTCTTTGTCGTACGAAAACCCATTTGTATCCAACAGGTTTCACATCCTTAGGTGTGAGTACTATAGGCCCAAAGACTTTGCGTTTATTGAGCGAGTCTAGTTCAGTTTCAATTGCCCTTTTCCACTCAACCCAATCGTGTCTATTTTTACACTCAGTAATAGACCGTGGTTCGGGATCACCATTATTTTCATTCATAATATCACATGCCAAATTATAAGAGAACGCATCATCAATGTTCTCTTTTCGGTTCCATAGTATGCCTGTATTAGCATAATTAATCGAAATTTCTCGATCCTTTTCATTTTGTTTTTCTATAGGAATACTTTCCTCCATCATAGGATCGCTTTGCTTTTCTTCCCCTTTTCTTTTCAAAGGATTTTTATTTTTGGAACCGGGTGGCCTTCCACGCTTTAAGCGTGTTGTGATTTCATGAGTGACTTTATTTTCCGGCTTCCCTTTTGGAATTTCAATTTGTACGGGAGCATTCTCAGCCGGTATGTGAGATTTAGTCACTCTCTTTGTGTCTGTAAATGCATCAGGAAGTTGATTTGCTATCTCTTGCAAATGTAAAATCCTTTGTACTCTACCTTCACAATCTTTTGTGTAAGGATCAAGATGCAATAATGTTGGTACAGACCAAGTAATTTCTTTCTCAAACTGTTTTCTTTCTCCCCCTAAAGGTGGGAAATTTTCCTCATCAAAATGGCAATCAGCAAAACGTGCTGTGCAAATATTTCCAGTTTGAGGTTCAAGATATTTAACAATAGATTGACTTTCGAAGTCTACATAAATGCCAAGACTTCTATGTGGTCCCATCTTTGTTCTTTGGGGTGGTGCAATAGGCACATAAATAGCACAACCAAAAATCCGTAGATGAGATATATTTGGTTCCTGACCGAATACAAGTTGTAGTGGGGAGTACTTATGATATGCACTCAGTCTGATGCGAATTAATGCCGCAGCATGTAATATTGCATGACCCCATACCGAAGTAGGGAGCATTGTTCTCATTACCAAAGGCCTAGCAATAAGCTGAAGGCGTTTGATCAGTGATTCGGCCAGACCATTTTGTGTATGGACATGAGCAACAGGATGCTCAACCATAATCCCAACTGACATACAATAATCATCGAATGTCTGAGATGTGAATTCACCGGCATTATCAAGTCTGATCTTCTTTATTGTATGATCAGGAAATTGAGCTCGTAATTTGATTATTTGAGCAAATAATTTTGCAAATGCCATATTGCGGGATGATAACAGACATACGTGTGACCATTTGCTAGAGGCATCTATCAATACTAAGAAGTATCAAAATGGTCCACATGGTGGGTGAATGGGCCCACATATATCACCTTGAATTCGTTCAAGAAACATAGGTGATTCCGCTTCAACCTTTCCCAGTGAAGGCCTTATGATTAACTTTCCTAGAGAACAAGCTTTACATGGGAGAGTATTTCCTTGAGGGATCTTTTGATCCTTCAGTGGATGCCCTTATTAATTTTCAAGTATTCTTCGCATCATAGTTGAACCAGGATGACCTAATCGGCCATGCCATGTGGTTAGTGCTGAAGGTTTGATAACTACCATATTTGACTCAATTGCATTCAAATATGTATAATGCAATCCGGTAGGGAGCATTGGTAGTTTTTCTAAAACACATTTGGTTCCAGATTTATATGTTGTGAGCAACATATATTTCATGTTATTTTCAGTTATAGACTGAGTATCAAATCCATGAGAATATATATCATTGAAACTTAACAAGTTTCGTTTGGACTTTGGTGAAAATAAGGCATCATTTATCGTAAACTTTGTGCCATTTGGCAATGTAAAGTTTGCCTTGCCAATTCCCTCAACCAGGTCTGCAGGACCTGATATTGTATTCACAATTGTTTGTGATGGTTTTATCTTTGAAAAATATCTTTTATCCTTCAGGATAGTGTGTGTTGTCCCACAATCAAGTATGCAAATTTCTTCAATGTTAATCCCTTTGTTGGCTTGATGATTATCTTTGTCCATGTTAAAACTTTGGAAATAAAAACAAAGAATATGTTAAGAATGGTAATGGAATAAAACATAGTACTAGTTTATTTCAAATTTTAAAAGAAAACATGCAGATAAACATCGGACAACTTGGCTTCATTCCCGAAAGGGGATTACATAGTCCCATTATCTGTGTGCTCATTGGAGGTGTCACCCAGATTCACAAAATTGGATAAATCAAAGTGGGTGGAGTCATTTGTCGGGTTCTCAATGAAGTTGACTTCCTTCCCCTTCCCCTTTTCATATTTCTGATAGAGCTCGCATAAGTGCTTTGGAGCTCGACAGATTTTATCCCAATGGCCTATGGTCCCGCATCTGAAACAAGTAGTTTCATAACCTTTCGAGGGGTTGGGGTCATTTTTCCTTTTGTTGGGATTCTCATGATTCCTCCCATCTTGATGGTTCTTGTGGCCATATTTGGTGATCTTATAAGGTGAATTATGAAAATAACCACCTCGACCACGTCCTTGACCATAACCTCGACCTCGCCCACGACCTCGACCTCTCCCACGACCTCAGCTATACTCTTGACCTTAAGAATGATCTCTATGTTCAGTTCTGTTGAAACGAACAGCATTCGCTTCAGGAAATGCCTTTGAGCCAGTCGGGCGAGATTGATGGTTCTTTATGAGCAGCTCATTATTTTTCTCCGCGATGAGGAGACAAGCAATCAATTCTGAATACCTTTGGAAACCCCGCACACGATATTGTTGTTGCAGGGTCACATTTGACGCATGAAATGTGGAAAAAGTCTTTTCCAACATTTCCTCAAATGGGTTACAATCCTAAACAAATAAAAACAAATTTGACTGTATTTGATGGTATAGAAACTAAACATTAGACAATGAAGTCTTTTTTTACTAGAAGCAAATACTATCAAATAATAATGCATGAGATCTATATTATTCTTTTACTTGGCTGTATCAAATGAGTGCGGTTCATGTAATACCAAACTAATTGTAATATGCACTTGTTATATCAACCAAAATAATTGTAATATGCACTTGAAAGTCTATTATAAATTTCTGTCTGGATTATATTTTTATATTTTAGTTGAATACAGTTATAAGGTCGGGTTAGGGTAGGCAAACTCGTCCATTCACACCCCTACTGAAAACCAAGAGAGAAATAATTGTAATATGCACTTGAAAGTCTATTAAAATATTTGATCAATAAGAATATTGAATTAAAAATTGCAATTACAATTACATAAAAATAAAGACATGGAAAACCACTGAAAAAGCACAATATTAATTCAAAGAAAAACCAACGCATACGTATTGTATATTTATCATTGTATAATCATCCCTAAACCGTTGCAAAAGAAACCATTGTAAAACCCCCGTAATATCATGACAAACAATACGACGATTTTCCCACATACAACTAGCAAAAGAAACGGAAAAATAAATTTCACAAACAAACCACTGCATAACCGAATGATAATTTGTACTACAAAATCATTGCATATTCCTTGCATCTTGTTCCGTGATTTTAAGATGATGTTCACGCAGTTATCCAACGGTTATTGTACACTGCTGTAACACCATCACAAATTGTAACGCCTTTGTAACGAAAAACCACCGCAAATATTTTTGCTGCAATCTGAAATACGATGGTATAATTTACCATTGTATAACCACGAAAACAGACGTTTACTGGTGATTTCGCAGTGGATTTGTGTTGTTTTATTACTACTGCTATACTTGTGGGACTACAATTAGCAAGGGAGTCAGATTTGCAAAAAATCAGGACATTTACAGATTCTAGAGAAGCCTTGTGGGCTATTAACTTAGGATCGTGGAGGCCAGAGGCGTGTGAAGAGGAGTTTACAAAACTTCATTAAAGTGCTGGACGAACATCAGGAGTGGGTGCTAGGGGCATCGACTGAGACTCAAACATTCAGGCTGACTGGCTGGCGAGGAAGGCGGGAGTTGAAGGATGGGAGTGGAAGGATTCGAAAACTATTGTTTTAACTAAGAATCGAACCATCTGTATTCATCACGACAGTATAGTTGTTATTTTAACCAAACTAATTGTAATATGCACTTGAAAGTCTATTATAAATTTCTGTTTAGATTATATTTTTTTATTGGGTAAATTACAAAAACATAGCCTGGACTATCATACGATTTCAAATTATGTACCAGATTTTTTCAATTTTCAATTTAGTGAATTTTGCATCAATTTGCATCTTGTCTTCGAATTCGCTTTTTTTTAAAAGTAATTTTAAGGTAAAAAACTTATGAATTTGGTTACATGGTTAACTAATTTGGTTAAATTAATTTTTTATCGTGGTTGGAGATATGATTAATTGGACAAAACATGTGTAAATTAATGCAAAGATCATTAAATTGAAAATCGCAAAAGTCCGGGACCTAATTTGAAATCAGACGGTAGTCCAGTGTTGAAACTGATAACTCACAAACACACAATATATGACTAACTGGAGTCCACACTCTTATTGATGTTAGATGTTCTCTTTTATAGAGATAATACAAAAAGCTAAAGAACCGTTACTAAAACATAAGAATTAAAGACATTAACTAAGAGGACATAATTGTGGAATTTAATCGCCTTAAATTGATCAAGACTGATTTTTGCTCTTCTTGTAACAGCCTTGACTTGATCAATGCTGATTTATTGTTATCAAATCCTCCCTCAAACTGCAAGTCATGTAAGTGACTCAGTTTGCACCATCATATTCTTTCACTCCAAGTAATTCACGCATCTTCAGAAACAAATCCAGACTTAATGGCTTGGTCATGATATCTGCTCTCTGATTTTCTGTTTTACAATGAAGCAGATCGATTTCTCCTTCTTTGACTAGATCACGCAGAAAATGAAACCTTACTTTGATATGTTTTGTCCTTCCATGAAAAATAGGATTTTTAGAGAGCTTGATCGACGAAGTATTGTCACAGTAGATAGTAACTCCCTTGTACTGACTTTGATTAAAACTTTCAAGAATTTTTTTCATCCACAAGCTTTGACACGCGCACGCACAAGCAGCTACATATTCCGCCTCCGTTGTTGATAGTGTAACAATGGGTTGCTTTCTTGAGCTCCATGCAACTGCAGCATTGCTCATAATAAACACATAACCTGACGTACTTTTACTACTATCAACATCACCTGCGAAATCACTGTCTGTATATCCAACAAACAAATCAACCTCACTCCTCATATAAAATAATCCCAGCTTTGTTGATCCTTTGATGTAGCGCAGCACCCTTTTAGCACCAGTAAGATGTGCTTCCTTGGCCGGACATGACATGAATCGACTTAAGTAGCATACAGGGAACATTATATCCGGTCTGGTTGTTGTCAAATACATTAAGCAACCTATGAGTTGCTTGTACAGAGAAGGATCCACTGCTTCTCCTTCATCATCTTTTGAAAACTTTGTTCCAGGCACCATTGGATTACTGACTGGATTGCACCCCTCCATACCAAATCTAGCAATCACTTCAGAAGCATATTTCTTTTGGGACAGAAAAATACCTTTTGTTGTCTGTTGTACTTCAACTCCTAAGAAATAGTGCATCCTCCCCAAATCTGTCATATCAAATTTCTTTTCCATGAATGACTTGAACTCATCACATAAGCTTGGATTATTTCCTGTAAAAATCAAGTCATCCACATATATGCTCACAATCAAAAGATCACCTTCTGCATTTACCTTGGTGAACAAAGTATGCTCGTGACTACATTTGTTGAACCCATTGCTGAGCAAGTACTCTTCAATTTTACTATACCATGCCCTCGGTGCTTGTTTAAGTCCATATAAAGCTTTCTTGAGTTTATAAGCTTTGTGTTCTTCACCAAGTTTTACATAGCCTGGAGGTTGCTCAACATACACTGTTTCCTTCAGTTCTCCGTATAAAAAGGCGCTTTTAACGTCAAGTTGAAAAACGGTCCACTGATTTTGCGCAGCAACAGCAATCAACATCCGTATAGTGTCCCATCGAGCCACAGGTGCAAACACTTCGTCATAGTCGATCCCATGTTTTTGTGCATAACCTTTAGCCACTAATCTAGCTTTGTATTTATCAATTTCACCTCTTTCATTCACCTTGGTTTTGTATATCCATTTTACACCAATCTTTGCAACTCCTTTTGGCACTTCTGCTAATTCCCAAGTATGGTTTTTCTCGATTGAGTGAATTTCCAAGTCCATGGCAACTCTCCATTTGTCACTCTTTACTGCTTCTTCATAGCACAATGGATTTTCATTAGAAGCAAAGATAGCCAGGTGTTGAACATTTTCTTCATCAGAGAGGCCTTCACCACTCACAAAATCTTGCAAATGTCTTGGTGCCCTTGTTATTCTTTTACCTGGACCTAATTCTTCTGCTTCTATACTCCCTTCTTCCTCTTGACTTGAATTTTCACTTGAAATGGAACTAGTGTCTTGAGTCCCTTGAGAGCCAGAGCTACTGCCATGATTGTCGTCGCCTTCTGCATCTTCATTTTCATCATTTACCTCATCATCAACTATAAGCATGTCATCAGTTTCTTCCTTTTGAGTCCTCTCCCAGTCCCAACATTGTTGTTCATCAAAAATTACATCTCGACTAATTATAACTTTGTTGGATAGGGGATCATACATTTTGTATGCTTTGGATTCTTCGCTGACACCAAGAAAAATGCATTTTTGGCTCTTGTCATCCAGTTTAACTCGTATTTGCCTTGGAATGTGAACATACCCGATGCATCCAAAAATTTTGAAATAGTCCACTGATGGCTTTGTATTGCTCCAGCATTCTTGGGGAGTTCGATTCTTTACTGCTGAGGTCGAACACCTATTCAGAATATGTGATGCCCAATTTGCTGCTTCTGCCCAATATCGCTTCGGCATATTCTTCTCCTTTAACAAACAGCGAACCATATTCATTATAGTGCGATTTTTTCTTTCAGCCACACCATTTTGTTGGGGTGTATAGGCAGTTGTAAGCTGTCTCTTGATGCCGTTGTTTGCACAAAAATCATCGAAAGTCTTAGAGTTAAATTCTCCACCTCTGTCAGTCCGAAGAGAGCGAATTTTCTTCCCCGAGTCACTTTCAACCATGATCTTGAAGCGTTTAAACCAAGTCAATGCTTCTCCCTTTTCTGACAAAAAAAATAAATCCAAGTTTTTCGGCTGAAATCATCAATGAATGTTAACATATACCTTTTGTTTCCATTCGAGCTTGGTGAGATAGGTCCACAAATGTCACTATGGACAAGTTCCAGCTGCTCAGATGCTCTCCATTTAGCAACTTTAGGAATGGGCTCTCGATGTTGTTTGCCTTTGGTACATGTCTCACAAATGCAACTTGTTCTTTTGATGGCAGGAAGGTCTCGGACCATTTGTTTTTTCGATAAGCAATACAAACTTTCGAAATTCAAGTGTCCAAATCTTTGGTGCCAAAGCTTTGAAATTTCTTCTATAGTGAGTAAGGCTTGCAAGCACGAAGATGATGGCACTTGTGCAGATAGCATAAACATCCTGTTTGATGCCATACGTGTGCTCATAATCAACCCCCATTTTTGATGAAAGATCTTGCAACTGTCATCTTTAATCAGTACCGTCAGCTGCTTCTCCCGTAGTTGTCCTATACTTAACAAATTCGTATTTAAATCAGGCACATAATAAACATCACTCACCACATGTGTTCTTCCATTAATCAAAAGCCTAGCATTTCCTTTCCCTTCAACCTTCATCCTTGCATTGTTACCAAGCTTGACAGAGTGTCTGCATTCTTCATTTAGTGTTATAAACCATTTCTTCTCTCCCGTCATATGATTCGAGCATCCCGAATCAAGATACCAAACATCTTCCTCTTGAGATCCTTCCTTCTCTACGAGAGCCATGAGCAACAACTCTTCTTTTTCTTCGAACTCAACATAATTGGCACTTTTCTCCCAACTATGACATTCATAAGCATAGTGTCCTAATTTATGACACTTATAACATTCAGTTGTTGCTCTATTGCTCCGGCCTCGTCCTCGTCCGCCTCTTCCTCTATAAGATCCTCTGTAAGATCCTCTACCTCTTGTTACATTCTCATTCTCTTCAGTAACTTTAAGCACTTGTTCAACTTCTGATGGAACTTGCATGCGCTGCTCATGTACTAATAAGCTGCTCTGTAGTTCATCAAGAGTGAGAGTATCGATATTGTTGGATTCTTCAATTACACATATCACATAATTGAATCTAGTACTCAGTGATCTCATAATTTTCTCTGTAACAGTTGTCTCTTCAATATTACCTCCACAGGCTTTCATTTTTTTTGCTATTGCAAGAGTCCTTGCAAAATAGTTATTAATAGACTCTCCTTCCTTCATGCGAAGCGTCTCAAAATCCACACGTAAGGCTTGCAGTTGAGCTCTTTTAACCTTAGTTGAACCTTGATACTTCTGCTTCATGCTATCCCATATTTGCTTGCTGGTGTCGGTGTTGAGGATCGTATCAAGAATTTCCATATCGATTGATTGATATAGAAAGTTCTTGAGCTTGAGATCTCTCAACGTTTGCTCAGCAACCACCTTTCTTTGTGCTTCAGTTAGCACAACACCATCCTTTTTTTGCGCCTCTTTTTGCACAACACCATCTTGTTTAGCAATTCCTACCTCGATGAGGTCCCAATATTCCTTAGATCGAATGAAATTTTCCATTAATCTCGCCCAATGATCATAGTGACCATTAAATTTAGGAATAGAAGGAACGACGAAACTTGCACCGTTTTCTCCCATCTAGCTTTGCTAACTCTCCTACTCACTCTTCGTATGCTTGTGTTACAGGCCCCTTATGAAGTAGCTCTGATACCAATTGTTGAAACTGATAACTCACAAACACACAATATATGACTAACTGGAGTCCACACTCTTATTGATGTTAGATGTTCTCTTTTATAGAGATAATACAAAAAGCTAAAGAACCGTTACTAAAACATAAGAATTAAAGACATTAACTAAGAGGACATAATTGTGGAATTTAATCGCCTTAAATTGATCAAGACTGATTTTTGCTCTTCTTGTAACAGCCTTGACTTGATCAATGCTGATTTATTGTTATCATCCAGGACATGTTTTTGTAATTTACCGTTTTATATTTTAGTCGAATACAGTTATAAGGTCGGGTTAGGATTCACGTCAGTGACAAAGTATGGTTAAGACAAGGCAAACTCGTCCCATTCACACCCTATTGAAAACTAAGAGAGAAACAATTCGAACACACAAAAAACAAGGACCATAAATTTTTCTAGAGGTTTGGATCCATAACAACATTTATTTGTTACTGGAGATGTTATATGGGAAAAAGTTTGTATTGCTTGGTTTTATTAATTATCTTATAGTTTCACCCAAAAACAATAATAATTGCATGAATGTCACAAAATAATTTTATTCAGTCAATTTTTCAAAATGCAATCAGAGCATCAATAATAATTAAGATACATTGGTCTTGTGTGGCAAGAGATATAACTAAATGAATACACATCCCTATTAAGTGTGCAGGAAGAATCACTGATCGATCGAACTTGATATCCAAAGCTAGAAAGTAATGAAATACACGTCTAAATAAGAATGAGATAAAAATTCAAGCCAGCATCCTCGCTTTGTAATCCACTACGCCATTCTACACTTTATACGACATGCCCATTTTAGTCGCTTAAGAGACAAAAGAAGTCGCATATGTCTTATACGACAGGTATTGTGTCGCAAATGCTGCGTCGCGTAACCTACGTCGTATATGTCATATACGACGGTCGTAGAGAGCAACTGTCGTATAAGAGGTAACTTAAGGGACAGTCGATTCGTCATGTCTTTTATGTCAATTGACTGTCGTGTAAGTTGTTGCTTGCGTGACTACACTTTCTTGATTACGGGACATTTATTTGAGTGTTGCTATATACATAAACGACATAAATAACTTAAGTTTCTGTCGCGTAAGTTGGGTCGCTTAAGTTGGGTCGCTTAAGTTGGGTCGCTTAAGTTTTGTCGCGTAAGTTGTGTCGCGTAAGTTGTGTCGCGTAAGTTGCGTCGCGTTAGTCGTGTCGTGTTAGTAGTGTGATTTATTATGTCGTGTAAGTCATGTACCGTAAGTGCAACTGTAAATCTGCTTTGATCTCATACGCGACAGGTGAAATTGTTTGACAATTTAATTTTACAGAAACAAGAAGAGTAATACATAAACCTGTCATTCAGTTTACTGTTCTACATCAAAAAATATAACAACATCCGCTAGCATAAAACAAGTTCAACAGCCCCAAAACAAGTTCAACAGCCCCAAAATACAACACATCAAGCTGTGTTTACATCATTTTGGCTACCAACAGCCCCAAAATAAGCTAATTAAGCAAGTTAAATAGCAGAAAAGGTTACCACTAGCATATGGGCATTCCTAAGGCATGAAGCTTGTTGCACCATCTGATGCATTGCTTCCACCAGCTGCATTGGACCCTCGCATCATGGCTTCCAACATTTTTACGCGCTCTTGCAGCTCTTTTATCTGGACGCGATCATCAGCCTTTGCTTGGAGTTCAGCTTGCACTTCAGCGCTCATTTTATAGCCCCCCTTTGGACGAGCAGCCTTCTTCATGCACTTGCCGACACCAGATATGTATCGGCCTCTCTTCTGGCCCACTGCCTCCTCGATAATATTGAACTGAACATCCATGGGCAAAGGATCATCCACTCCACTACAAGCCTGGTCACCAACAATTTCACTCAACTTGCTTTTCATTTTTTCCTACACATTATAAACTCAATCAGAAGTGATCAAATGGAAATAACTAATACAGTAAGAAGTTAACATTTGTCCAGTAACAGTAAGAAGTGATCAAATGGCAACAACTTCACTCAAATCACATTTATTTTTTCATGGTGAAATAACTAATACATAAGAAGTTAACAACTTCAGAATTTAACCACTTTTCAAGTACATAACTAATACATAAGAAGTTCAGAAGTTAACCACTTTTAACAAGTACATAATTTAACAACTTCAGAATTTAACAACTTCAGAAGTTAACCAATTTTCATGGTGAAATAACTAATACATAAGAACCACAGTCACAAGTAAATGGCTACAAACAAGTTAACCATTTTTTAATATCCACAGTTTCTCAATATCCACTGTTTCTCAATATCAAATTGATGACAATCAGAAATAATTGATCACAATCAATATCCACAGTTTCTTGAATTGATCAAAATAAATACAAAGGATGAGAAAGTACCACTAAAGCGGCACCAGCCGGCTCGACACCATAAGCATCTGCAAATGTTGATAGGAAAGGTGCTACCTCTCCTTTCTCCTCGTGTCCCTCTGATCGGTAGGCGAATGTCATCTTTCCACAACGATGATCAAGTTTTTTGGAGCGCGTATCTTTCATTTGGGCACATTTTTTCTACATCAATACAAAATAATTAATTTAGAGCATAAACGAGAAGGAAACATGTTATAAATTCAAAATACCTTGTAGTTTGAATTTTCAAAATGTTCGCAAAGCCATTTCCACTGGTCCACACGGTCCACAAACTCTCTAGGTACCGGTTCAGCCCCATACTTAAGGTAGTGCTGCTTGCACTGATGTTTCCAATCCTTGAACCTATCAATGGATTTTGTGGTGATGTAATTCCACAATTTCTCGTCTTCTTCATCAATTTCAAAATTCACCTACGAAAGTAATAAATTTCAGTAATTCAGAACAAACAAACTATATACACAATATGTATTCACAAAATGAAAAATGTATACTTACACTCAGCCGAGCTACGACAATCTTGTAGGCATCTTTAGCCAATTGACCATAAGTAGCAGCCAACATAGGCACCTCATCGCGCACTACACTCCCAATTTCATGGACGCACAAACTATTATCAGCCTTACTATCAGGGATATCACCATACTTGTTAAATGTCAGCTTGATTTTTTTCTTATTATTTCCGTTGACCTTCGCTGCCACCCTTGTCCCGTTCACAACTCCACGCTTACCTCGCTTTTCTTCATCTCCTGCATGGGCAGTCAATTAAATTATTCACAAATCATGTTCTATACACGTAAAAAACAGGAACATAAATGTGTACTTATATACCTTCCACGTTCGCCGAAAGCTCCCGAATTGATCGATGAACGATGTTATTTTGAGTTGCTGCCTGAGACGCAGCCTGAGATTGTTCCTCAGAGTTGGCAAAATCAGTATTCCCCACTGAATGAATCAGAGATGGTGGTGGTGCAGGGGCAAGGACATCAGCAGGAGGTTCCTCAGAGCTAGCAGGGGCAGCAGGAGGTTCCTCAGAGCTAGCAGGGGCAGCAGGAGGTTCCTCAGAGCTAGCAGGGGCAGCAGGAGGTTCCTCAGAGCTAGCAGGGGCAGCAGGAGGTGGAGTAGGGGCAGGGACACTAGCAGATAGGGATCTTGATGACAATGGTCGAATAGGAGGTAGCGCAGGGCCATGAAATAGTGGCCTCACAGTCTTTGTTGCCTGGCCAGTCTTCTTTATCGGACTCTTCTTAGTGGAAATGGCGTTCAGCCTTGGACTTTTTCTAAGGGTCAGGGTTTGATTTGCCGGTGCAGGTGGGGGGGCTATAGGGGCTATGACAGGCCGTTCTGTGGAGTTGGACAAGGTGTTCGGAGTTGGACAAGGTTCCTTCTGTGGAACCGCCTTTGGGGGTTTTGTAGGCGGAGCCTTCGTCATCTTCACCGGACTGTCCAGCTTTGATGGTGGGCGGCGAACAGATGGCGGTCGCAACTTCATATACTCCGCCGAACATGCCTCACTGATTTCTTTCATCGTTCTCTTCTTAGTAGGAGCCATGGATTCAAAGGAATGTTTCTGCAGAACAGAAATCAACGTCAAAGACTTTATATAAAGTTCCTCTTACATGATGCAAGTAGTTAAACATCATAAGAGATTGGAAAGAAAGGTGATTAAATACATAAAAAAGGAAGCAGCAGTTTCTACCTGTACGTGAGGACGAGCTGCGATGGAGGACGAGCTGCGATGGAGGACGACGAGCGCGACTGTTCGATGGAGGACGACGAGCGCGACTGTTCGATGGAGGACGAGCGAGTGATCGATGGAGGACGAGCGTTGATTTTGCGTGGACGAGAGTTGATTTTGCGTAGTGAGAACGAGAGTTGATTTTGCGGCTGAACCCTAAGTGAGAACGAGAGAGTTGATTTTGCGACACGAATGTGAAAACCCTAAGTGAGGTTCATGACTATACTTCCAAAAACGACTGTGTTTTTTGATAAAAGGCAGGTTTTTTTTAGTACTTATGTGTTTTTGGTTAGTGGGAGGGAATCTGAAAAATCTGGGGGGGAATACTTATACGACATAGATAGACAATTAATGTGTCATAAGGAAAGACAGATTGAGTTAAAAGTTAATGGAAGATATGCTTGTCGCTCCTCCATTAACTTACTTGTACACATCAAAACATGAATTCACAGATGATTTTTCAACATAAACAACAAGTACAAACTTGTAAACAGTTATCAATTATGGTTCATCGCATCATTAGATTCAAGGTTCATCATCCATATAAGCATCCTCTTCATTTTCACCATCTTCTTCATCTTCATCCTCAACATCTTCATCCTCATCCTCAACATCTTCATCCTCCCCATCTGATTCATCTTCTTCATCCTCAAATTCATGCTCGTCCTCAATATTGTCATCATCCATATAAAATTGAGGTGGTGATCGTGGAAGACTTCCCAAATCAACATATAGATCATCAAGAGGTATGTAGTTAGGTATGTTCACGAAAGTGTCTTCTTGATATGCTTTGTTAGCATTTTCATCGCGAGCAAGTGAAGCATCACTATAAATACCTCTATGTGACACTATATTAACCACTTTCCAATTATCTCCGGCCTTTGGATCATCTAAATAGAAAACTTGAATTGCATGGATTGCAAGACAATATGGAGAATGCTCATACCAAATACTCGACGTATCCACAGAGATTAATCCATATGTGCCTGAAAATACAAAGAGATGCACACACACACACACATAAAGTTAATCCATTATTTATGAGCAAATGTTTCACAAAAAGATCATATATAGGAAATAGTCCATACTAAAGCTTGCAAATTGGTTTGGAATTTCAATAATGTCTCACCATTGTTGTCAAAAGCTCTAAGGAACCTTATCGATCGAAAATGAAATCCTCAATATTGTGTACTCGATCTCACACAACAACTATGAAGTATCAAGCTCCATTAGCAAATCTATTACAAGCATAACAAACTTCATGAGTTCCACTACACCATTTTACACTTTATATATGAGTATAAACAACATTTACATACAAACAACAACAAAATGGAAGATTAAAAACAAAATGGGAACAAAAAAGTTTACTGTGCTGAGCAGAATGTTCCGAGCAGAAAGTGCAGAGAATAATGTGTTCCGAGAGAATGTGCTGAGCAGAATGGGAAGAGATGAAGAGGAAATCTGATTTTGTTCATTAAATGTGATTATCTTACGCGACAGTTATTGACTTATACAGTCGTATAAGTGTAAAGTGGTTGACCGAACAAATGTACGACACAGTAAATGTTCCTCGTTGCCTTTATTATTCAAAAAGTACGGTGCCAAATTTTCAAACATGTATTCTTAAGGGACATCATTCGATGTGCCGCTTAAGCGTATGTCTCGTAAGACAACCTAAACGACAGTGTTTGCTTTGTCGTATTGGATGATGTCGGGTAAGTATCCATATGTGACACTCGTTGCTATGTCGTTTTACGGTTGTCGCGTAGGATGTTCTTACACGACATCATCCAATACGACAAAGCAAACACTGTCGTTTAGGTACTCTTATGCGACAACATCTAATACGACATACGCAATGTTAGTCGTATATGGTGTAAAATGGCGTAGTGATCTTCAAGAGTTTTGCGAAACTGTTGAAGCTCATTTTCACACCCATGATGATCAGTTGAGTTGGACGATGTTTTCCTAATTTTGAACAGGCCCGGACCATAGGTGGAGCTTATCATTTGGTAAAGAAGTGGGAATTGCAAGGATGCAAATATAGCAACTGGTAGGAAAGATGATGCAACCACGGAGGTGAGAATAATCCACAGTTTATGTGCTCCAAACACAAGATATAGCGTTGCACTAAACGCCGCCATCATGGATGCTATCGACACAAACAAGGCCACTAGTCCGATTATTAATCTTTTGGGCAGTGCATACAAAAAATCTTGTTCGGCGTACCTCGAGGTCAGGATGGATAAGAACATTAGGATAGAAATGCTGGATATGAACAAAGATAGGGCATCTGCAACTCCGAAAATAATGAATGCCTTATTTCTAGCGAACATCGGTATCCCATTTTCTCCGCTGTTCCCACCGGGCACTGTGATGGCAGCAGCAAACACAATGGTGGTGATAAGAGCTGCAGAAATTGTGCATGAATTCGCTGTGTCTTTCATCCATCTCTCGGCCTCTGCCATGAGTTGTTGATGGCTTTGTAAGAAGACATCTCGAGGAGTCAAACCAGCGACATTTCGTAAATTTCTGAATGTCAGCGGTACACAAGGTTCTCAACTTCCTGAATATTGGACATAAAGAAATAAGAAGAAGAAAATAATTAAACAGGGGATGAGGAGCATTGCAATAATGTGATATAACTAATGAAACAGTGCATTGTAATGTTGAAACGTAACATTGCTGCAGTACTACTGACATAATTAAACCATAGAATAATATAAATTGTTTGCATTAATTGAGAGGCGTTAATTACCTTGTACCATTGCACCTCATGCTGCATCTGCGAAGCTGCACCTGAGATATGGTTTAGTCGCTGGGGAGGTGCTGAATAGGCAGCCAAATGCAGCATGCTGTCTCCCTTCTCATCAACTGATTGTCTAACAATATTTATAATGTATAATAAATCGTCCATTTCATAAAGAAGATTGTAAACGTTGTGGTGCCGGTTAGAGATAGCTAGCCTGAAAATATCACTGTGGTTATCATCATAAAACCACATCGCATCAGCGAATCCCTTGGTGACTTCTTCAATAATTTCATGAATCCCGTTTGTTGCTGCTAAGAGCATTGGCAACTTGAACTTATTAAGTACCGAGTCAGCAACATCATTTGGCCCTTTTAAAGTTTCTTGGACATACCATGCCACAAGACGCACAGCATCCCGGTACTTATATAGTCTCTCTTCAGCTTGCTTCAAAGGCGGGACTGAAATTTCAGAAGTAATCGATCTATTAGTAAATATAAAACTTGAATTAGGAGAACAGCATTTTTATAGCTGATCCCTTAAAAAATTCAGGCCAAGCGCTATTTAGGTTATTCCTAGAGTTAAGTTCTAATTCCTTAGCCAAAAGTAAAAGGGAAGGCTACAATGTTCGGCATGGCGGCCTCAGGAAATGTCCTGGTTTGACGGTGCCGTTTGTAATTGGCGGCCTGGGCTGGTTCGAGCAAAGAAATTTTTTCCAAATTGCTCCAAGTGAGCAGTTTATCTTATTGTACTCAATTTTCAAATTCGTTTTCCAAAATATTCACTTCCTTAAGGCGCTACGTCGTTTTATACGTAAACTGCACTTACCAACAGCGCATTAAGCTGTGTGATATCTTAGGAGTCAACATAAAATTGCCATAAGAATTAGGTGATGTAAGCAACAACGCTTAATCAAATTTAACCTAGCTTTTTGAAAATACGTGAAACAATAATATATACTTGGTCAGTCACAGCGACAACTCGAGCCAGGGATCTGGCGGTAGGTCAGTGATGGCTATTACAATGAAGATCAACACTCAGAAGACGAAGAGGGAGAAGCAACAATAATAATTAATCACAGTTTATTCACATTTTGACCTACCGGCTCACTCAATAACCCTTGTCTCTTTCATTGACTATCTTCATCATAATTGTGTGGATTTCTTATTTTCAAGCTTCAATTGATTATGTCAGTCGTGTTTTGGCATTTACAAATAGATTTAATTCAAAATCATCACCCAAAATACATAGGCTATAAAATTTACTTACCAAGCTTTCCACATAATTTCCATAGCAGAGAGTGTATACGTAATAATAAACTTTTTGATGATGTTTGAGAAGAATCCACTTGGATAATGTCCGGCATACCTGCAAAATCAAGTACAATCTCTTATCTCGTACATTAAACAAACTTTAATAAGAGACAGTAGCTCACGCTTGAGCTTTATTATCATTATAGATGCCACTTTACTCCAGGTTGTATCTTAGACGACAGAGTTTGTGTCAGTCATATAAGTACTAGTCACATAAGTGACTTTACATGACAGAGAATAGACGGTCAGTCGTCTAAGGACACTTATGTGACTGATACTTATATGACTGATCGAAGTTTAGTCTCACCTAAGTGTCCTTAAGTGACAAGGACTTATGTAACTGACATAACTCAGTGATGAAAGCGTACTTATGTGACTGCATCTTATATGACTGTATGAAGTTAGTGACTTAAGTGTTCTTTTATGATTAGTCTTATTTGTGTCATCAAGGTGAGTCACATAAGTAAATAATAGAAATGCCACGTCAGATTTGACATTTGAAAATGTTGACTTTTTTAATGGTTCACCAACTTTTATTTAATTTGAAAGCTTTAGAATTTCTTAAGCGACTGAGATACTCAAAGTTAGTCGCGATAGAACGAAGCATTAAATGAAAATCAATGAACACTCCACCAACCTTGTCATTCGTCCTTCTTCTCCTTCCTTCAACCCACGATCGAAAATACATTCCGACCTAATTCTCCTCCGTCGAACACGCCCATGTATTGTTGTTTGTTGCTTATTGATGTTAATTTGTTGCTTATTGATCATGTTTGTTGCTTATCTTTGTTAATTTGTGTCCATTGTTACATTATGAAGTTGAAGATTCACAATGGGTAAAACTAGGTGGGGTTGGAAAGGAGTGACACAGTACATTCAAGGCATTGTTGATTTTGTTGAATTTGCAAAGCAAAATGGAGGAAATTCACATATATGTCCTTGTAGAATGTGTTTGATGATTAGAGGAAGAATTACAACGAAGGAAATATTTATCTATTTGATCAACACTGGTATGATGAATGTGTACCACACATGGACATCCCATGGTGAAGAGAGTACTGAACCTTCCCCATACATGTTGTTGACAACAATGGCTTGCGGAGAGTCGGTATGGAGAAACAATTAGTGGTGTGAAGAATCATCAATCAAACCCGACTGAAGATATTATTCGAGATGCATTTCCCTTTCAATATATGCAGGATGAGGATCTTCAGATGAACATGGATAGAGAGTGGTGATTTAGAATTTTAGATAGTAGGGTGCTTTTTGAAAGGTATAAAAGTCTCGTAGGTGAAGCTCAGACACCTATACATTGGTTGTAACAGAACCGTTCTTGAAACTATTCTGAGGGCAATGCAAGTGAAAGTAGAGAGTCGAGTGTCGGATAAAGGTTTTAATAAAATTCTATAGATAACTAAATATATGGTGCAATAGTGGCATTCTGTTTGTTGAATATATGTCACTCATGTGTAGATTAAATGTTGGAATGTGTATGAACAAGTATTGAAGTATGCGTGTCGATTAAATGTTGTATTGTGTAATCAATTTGATGTATGAATTTATTGTGGACTTATGCATAGGACCAAATGAATGTCGAGGTGCTGTGTACTTAAAGTATATGTTTTGCTAAATATATGAATGTGTGGAAATTGGAATGTGTAAGAACAAGTATTGAAGTATGAATGTAGATTAAATGTTGGATTGTGAACAAGTATGACTATTTATGAATGTGTGGATTAAAATTTGGATTTTTGAATATGTATAAACAATTTGATGTTTGAATTTATTTTGGACTTGGGCATAGGAAAAAATGAATGCCGAGGTGCAAAAACTTATTGATGACCAGCAGTCCGATGACCCTAGCAGCATTGTTGACCCTATCCCGACAAGCACTCAATTGGAGATGATTTCTAGAGCTATTGGACAGAAGAAAGGAACTCAGATATCTGGAGTTGGGGGAATATAAGGAGGCCTCCTCGCCCTAGAGGTGGGGCTTCAAACCATGCCCTGAAGGAAGAGATCCTTAGGGCAGAGGAGGAGGCTGCTAAAAAGGATGTTGAGTTCGAAAACAGGCTGAGGGCGCTCAAAGAAATGCTGCAAAAGGGGTGGATGAGGTGGCACGAGAGTTGGTTGTAACGCCTCTGAAGGTGCGAGTTTCGGTCTCGGTGCTCTTTGAATTCTATATCACTTCATATTTTAGTTGGTGGACATGTTTTCTACGTTGTGATGCCGGAAACTTTTATTGGAATTGTTGTAATGCTTCTTACTTTTGTTGCATTAGTTGTAATGCTAGAAACTTTTGTATAAATCCTGAAATGTTTCAGTTCAGGTACTTTTGTGTAGGTCAAGAATTTCAAATTAAACAGAGTTGTTTTGTTATATTCCTATGTGACACAAAAACAGTATATAAATGATATAGCTCAACTTACGTGACACACTCAACTCAAAATTTTACTTCTACATACACTTATACGACTATGTTTCCTTATCACCGCTGATCTTTCACTTACACTTATGCGACTGGGTTTTGTAACTCAGGTCGTCTTATATAACTTATGCGACTGAGTTTCATCGCCACTCTTAAGTTCTTACATGACAGAGATTTTAAATTTTAGTTTGCGTGACTAACCGAACTGCACCGTTGACTTTTTCTTGGCATCTCACTTTACCACTTGTACGACTGATCTATATCCTTATATGACTATGTTGTGCACTGTCGCACGGGACTTCTTGTGACTAATGTGATTTAGGTCAGTCATCCCAGACCTAATGCGACACAACTTATGTGACTGAGTGTAGTCACATAAACCCTTATGCGACAGTAAACGAACTTATGCGATTAATTTGGGTCAGTTGCATAAGAGGCAAAATGACGTAGTGTGCACAAAGTATAAGTGGGGAACAAGTGTAGAATTGGTTTAGTGCCTTTGGTACATATATTGACGCCATTGAAAATCACAAGTAGTAGTGTCTTATATATTATGAATTTAGCATGGATGAGCTGTGCTCACATTCTCGTTAATTAGGAGAATTCAAGAGATGTCACAAAAGAGAACTTAATAATGGAAAACAATTAAGTGAACATTCTCTAATTTGGTTAAAAAAATTTTTTTGCCCCCTTGGCTCACCGTACCATCACTTCTTTCTGTTGTTAGTGCGAAAATTCCTCTATCGAGTCATTAGTAAGACTCATCAACCCTACAGATTTCATATATAAAAGCAAGGATGTTAGGATCGTGGTTAGATAGTCAAAGACTTAAGTTCAAATAGTCAGAGACTTAACTAAGTTCGGGACTGTTATGAACCTAACTTAGTATGCAGGTAATTACTCTAATTAAGTACGCAGCGGAATAAACTTTAAATAGCTTTTATTACTATTTAAACTGTACACTCAATGGTACAAAACTTTGCCTATTCAGTATAAATCTAACTCAGATTTACACAAGCAATCTGACTACTTCCCTGACCGTCTCGTCGACGTCTTCGTAGTCTTGGCACGTCCTTCTCTTTCCGGCACCGATCAAGAACAGCTTGATCACACGAATATCACCTTGCACAGCTTGCTTGATATTCTCACTTGGAAAGCTCTCGAATGTATGTGGATGCGCGCCCGGTTCTGAAGAGATGCTCTTCCTTATATAGGTTCTTCAGCAACCGTCAGGTCACTGCCACAGATCATGGCTTGCAACTGCCAACCCATGATCTCCTTGACTTGTAGTGGGGACGTGCCATCACTCCATGATGTGTTTGACTCCCACTGCCAACTGCCTTGACTTCAACTGCTCTTGTTGACCTCAACTGTTCAACCGCTTCGTTGACTTGACCAATACTCTGGTTCTTGATTACTCGGAGACTTCCGCAGGTACTGGATTCCAGCATCACGTCCTTGATTGCTCCAGTAGGTTCCTGACTAACAGAAACTCACGTAAACCATTAAACCGGTTTGTCAATCATCAAAAACTTGTGAGGCCAATGCCTCAACAATTTCCCCCTTTTTGATGATGACAAACCCTTAGGAGATAAATACCGAAGATGCACTTAATAGATGTAAAACATGCACACAGCATGGATTGAGAACCTATTCTCCTTGGGAACATATTCCCCCTAAGTCCCTGCACACTCAGAAACTTTATAAACATCCTATTAAGTCATACTTATGCATAGGTATTTCTAGTCATTTTTACTCGGGAACGTCAGATTGTATTCCCCCTCAGGTGATACTTCTACCCTTCCCCCTTTTGACATCATCAAAGAAGAGTTAGTCAACAAGCACAAAAGTCAAAGACATGAGGACGTATTTGAAATTCAGAGCAATCCATAATGGCAGGCATAAAACTTCAAGGATAAAAACAATAGTCATAACACGCAGTTTGAACACAAGTTTTATCACTCAAAAAGAAGCGGAAATATGAAGGTTTGTGAAACAAGGACTGGGAAATCCTAAGTTGGAACTGATCTCAGCATTCTCATAGTCAAAAGAGATCATCCCTGGAACTGAAGAACTTCATGTCCTTTCAGCGAGAAGTAGAAGTGCATCCTGCACTTCGATCATTGCCTCCTTCATTTCTCTGACTTCTGCTGTTAAAGCCCTCAGGTCTCTTCTCATATCCAAAATCCCTTTCTCCAGAAGATCCCACTTCTTATGGTTAAAATCTTCAGTCTCATCCTCATCCTCTTCCTCAATCTGCTGCAGAACTGGTTTGGCTTTTTGCTTGGGTTCTTGAACAGGAGCCTTGATCCATCCTTCCACATCGTCTTTGACCAAATGCATTTTCCTGAAGACTTCTGGATCAAAGGTCTTCACAACCTGCTCCTCTTCATCAGAGAGTACTTCATACAAGTTGTGTTTCTGAAGGACCTTCTTTATCACCCTTGAATATCCGATCTGAGTCAGGGTCTTCAGATGATCAATCTGGTGGATGATCAACTTGGGTAAGTTGATCTTTTCTCCCCTCAGCAGCCTATCCAAAACCAGCAAGTCCTGATGTTGAACATACGACGGCTTTACTCCTCTTTGCATGAAATTGCTCACTAGCAATTTATGCAGGATCTTGACTGTCGGATCCATGGACTGAGTGCTTAACCCCAAGCCTTTCTCAGCTGATTCCAGTTTACAGATTCTTTTCACCAAATCCTTCTTAGCTCCAAATTTCTTAGGCCATACACTAGATGTGCAGTAGTAGTCAAATCCTTCATGCGTCAACCCCAATATCTCTGCTAGCTCAGTGCTTGACAATGTGAATTTGTTTCCCCTGAAGTTCACTGCAAGTGTTGGTACACTTCCATTAATTAACTTCAGATTTCTGTAGAAGTCTTCCACTGCTTCAGGACATACGAAATCCTGCTTGTCGCATATTTTCTCCCATCCTTGAGCTTTCAGCAGATCAAGCACCTCAGTCAAGTCTTCTCTATTCAGAAACTCTTCTGAGCATTCCATCTCCATCAAAATTTGTTTTTCAGAGACCGACTTCTTAGGCTTCTTTGCAGAGGGCATAGGGGCGGTTTCCTCTTTGACAACCAGCTTTCTCTTCCCAGCTCCTCTTGGAGGTAGTGTCCTCAGAGGTAAAACCTTCTTTGGCCTTTTAGATACCTTTAGAGATGATTCCACTATCTCACAGTCCATATCATCTGAACCTTCAGATTTGTTGAACTTGGCAATCTTGCCCAATGCCACCAGCTTGTCCAGCATCTGATTTGCAGCATCCATGTCTGCTTCTACTGACGACACATCCGCCATGGGGATTTCTTCCTTGTCCTCAGAGCAACCAAACCAGTAGTCAGTGTTCCCAGAATCTGCGACGCCTTCTGGGATCTGAACAGGTACTGCATCAACAAATACTTCCTCTTCTTCTCCTTCGACAAAACCACTATCACATGCACAGTCTCCATCCTTCATCTCTTCTAGTACGTTAACAGTTTCTACAGAACTCACCACTCTCGAGACATCTATTCTATCCCGTTCGCCAACACTCCACATCCCAGCACAGAAATCAATGAATCTCACAGATTTAGGATTGAAGACAGTAATTTGTAGATGTGACTTACTCGAGTTAAGCATCTCAGCCACAGCACTCGGAATCTCATACCGAACTCCTGCAATAGTAAATGTCTCCATTCCACTTGTTTTCGATTGCGACGCCATTAGCTTGCTTGAGACTTGAGACGAGTCGACTGGAGAAGATGATTTCGGATTTTCTATTCTAGGGTTTCAGAAGTTGTTGAGAGGACGGATGGGGAGAGATGACTTTAGATTTTCTTTAAATTCAAAATCCTGTCATTATCTCCTATTAATTCGCGTGCACGTATCACACAGAAACCGTCCGACTTCCAAGGCATTTTTACTGACCTGTCTTCTCAATCATAACTGCACTGAACTGCTTCCTTCACTACTCAAGTACTTCGATGAATTCCTCAATTCACAGAGTCATTTAATCCTTGACTGAGAGAATACCAGACCAGTTCCTTGACTATGGATTTGATGCAAGGGACACTGTGGTGGGTCGGCTTACCGTAAGGGTTTTGATGGTAAAATCACCACAGTTCAATCACTCAATCACACACATATATATATAATCAATCATGTTCAGCAATTGTATTGAATATGTCATCAAGTTCATATGGTATATATTAGGACAGGTGGTCTCATAACTTCCTTCATGGGGCGATTGGCAACAAGATCCGGAAGTTATGTCAGGCATCAAGAAATGAAGTGTTCAGCAATGCATGTACTATATCAGATTTAGCAAAGAAGTAATATCACGCACATTACCAGCTTCTCAGGGACTTCAAATATTCACTCATGTAGTTGACTGCTGTGCATGTTAAATATTCTATCTTCTAGTCAATCATTGAGAGAAGTTTAGAAGTACCTCACTGTGGGCTCATCAATCCAAGTTCCATCCTGAGCTTTTCAAAAGCGTCCTTGTGTAGAGACTTGGTAAATATATCGGCTACCTGATCTTCACTTCTGCAGAAGTTAATGGAGACAAGTTCCTTTTCTACACAGTCTCTAAGAAAATGATGCTTAATTTCTATATGCTTAGACTTACCGTGTTGAACAGGGTTTTTAGCAATACTAATCGCACTAGTATTGTCACAGAAAATTGGAACTTGATCAAAATGTAAGTTGAAGTCACTTAGCTGATTACGAAGCCAAAGTATCTGAGCACAGCACGCTGCTGCTGCAATGTACTCCGCTTCTGCAGTTGATAACGCCACCGAGTTCTGCTTTTTTGATCCCCAGGAGACTAAGCAGGACCCAAGGAATTGAGCCATTCCAGACGTGGACTTTCTGTCAGTCCTATCTCCCGCGAAGTCTGCGTCTGTGTATCCTTCCAACTTGAGGGACTTCACCCTAGGATACCACAAGACTAGCTTCTCGGTTCCCTTCAGGTATCTGAGAATCCGCTTCACTGCCTTGACGTGTGACTCTCTTGGTTCGGCCTGGATCCTGGCACACTGACAGACACTAAACATGATGTCAGGTCTTGAGGCAGTCAAATAAAGTAACGAACCTATCATCCCTCGATAGATCGTTGCATCTGACTTCGGTGATCCATCATCCTTCACCAGGGACTCGTTCGGAGAACTCGGAGTGTTCACATGCTTGGAACATCCCAATCCGTACTTCTTCACGACTTCACTCAGGTACTTCTGTTGTGAAATCTCCGTACCATTCTCCAGCTGCCTAACTTGAATACCAAGAAAGAAGGTCAGCTCCCCTACCATGCTCATTTCGAACTCGTTCTCCATGAGTTTTGTGAAAGACTTCACAAGCTCGTCACTTGTGGATCCGAAGACTATATCGTCCACATATACCTGCACAATAAGTAGGTGTTTATTAGTCCTCAAGACAAATAAAGTCTGATCTACCTTACCTCGCTCATATCCGTGAGCCAGCAGGTATTCCGACAGACGCTCGTACCACGCCCTTGGTGCTTGTTTTAAACCATAGACGGCCTTGTCAAGGACATACACCCAGTCCTGACGATCTGGATCCTCAAATCCCGGAGGTTGTTCCACGAATATTTCCTCCTTGAGATATCCGTTCAGAAACGCCGTTTTGACATCCATTTGATGAAGCTTAAAACCAAGCTGCACTGAGTACGCTATCAACAACCTGATAGCCTCTAGTCTTGCCACAGGCGCGAAGGTCTCTTCATAGTCAATTCCTTCCTGCTGTGAGTATCCTTTCACCACAAGTCTGGCCTTGTTCCTGACCACTTCTCCCTTGGGATTCAGCTTGTTCTTCAGGATCCAGCGGGTGCCAATGACCTTACGTTTTTCTGGCCTAGGAACAAGTCTCCAAACCTTATTCCTCTCAAACTGATGCAACTCATCTTGCATTGCTTGAATCCAGTCTGAGTCTTTCAGTCCTTCTTGGATTGTCTTCGGCTCAATCAACGACACGAAGGCATTCATGACAGTTTCCCCCTGAACAGCAGCATAACAGACGTAATCGCGAAGTGCGCTACTCGGCCGCCTGACTCGAGTACTTCTCCTTAACTCAGTGACTTCCTGAGTCTCT
The DNA here is from genome assembly GCA_033675215.1 of Rhodiola kirilowii. NCBI lineage: Eukaryota > Viridiplantae > Streptophyta > Magnoliopsida > Saxifragales > Crassulaceae > Rhodiola > Rhodiola kirilowii. The sequence goes on from CM066194.1 coordinate 7,172,332, forward strand.
TGGTTTTCCTCGGGTTCATCATCAGCCTCAGCAACTTCATGAACTTGTTCGTTTCCTTCAGCTTCCTGCTCTGGTTCCGCGATATCAGGAACTTGCACATTGATTTGTTCAGGTATTTCCAGATTCTCTGGAACATCTTGTTCAGGTATTTCCAGATTCTCTGGAACATCTGCTGTTGGAGCATCCCTCGGACGAATTAGCTCAAATCCTTCATCATTATCAGCAACCTGAACATCAGGAACATGTCCAGAATCCTTTCCCATGGATTCCTCATCGAAGATGACATGTACACTTTCCTCAATCAGCTTGGTCCTCTTATTGAATACTTTGTAGGCCTTACTATGCAGGGCATATCCTACGAAAATTCCTTCATCACTTCTTGGATCAAACTTCCCTAGCTGATTTTTCCCGTTGTTGTGGACGTAGCACTTACTGCCAAAAACTCGAAGATGCGAGATGTTAGGTGTCCGACCATTCAGCAACTCGTACGGAGTCTTATTGAGAGTAGGCCTCAGATAACAACGGTTGAGGACGTAGCAGGCTGAATTCATCGCCTCTGCCCAGAAACTTCTTGCCAATTTGCTTTCTATCAGCATCGTTCTGGTCATGTCCTCCAGCGTTCGATTTTTCCTCTCAACTACCCCATTTTGCTGTGGAGTCCTCGGTGCTGAGAAATTGTGATCAATTCCTTGATCACTGCAGAACTCTGTAAACTGTCCATTCTCGAACTCAGTACCATGATCCGATCTGATACTCTTCACCTTGAGACTGAATTTTCTTTCAGCGAGTTTCACCCACGTCTTGAAGCAGTCAAAGACTTCGTCCTTTGACCTGATGAAGATCACCCACGTATATCTAGAATAATCATCAACTAACACGTACACATATCGATTACCTTGTCGTGACTGAACTCTCATCGGTCCACATAAATCCATGTGTACTAAGTCAAATGTTCTTGACGTACTGATTGCATTCTTTGAGTGGAAGGATCCTCTAGACTGCTTTCCTTGCGTGCAAGCACTGCAGACCTGATCAGGCACCTCACTGATCTTTGGTAATCCAATTACCAAGTTCTGATTCTGCAACCTCTTCAACAATCTGAAGTTTACGTGTCCCAACCGACGATGCCACATCTCGGTTTCATCAGCTCTGGACGACAGACACAAGTATTCTTCCGGATCAAACGACGAATCCACAAAATAAACTCTGTCAGCACATCTCCCACGTAGAAGAACCTGACCTGTGGAGACACACTCAATAGAGCCATCATCAGCTGTAAAAACGACCTTGTTTTTACCTCCACGGCACAACTGTGAAACACTTAACAGATTAAACTTCAACCCATGAACAAAACTGACATTATCAACACTTACCTTACTTGATAACTGTACCTTACCTGTTCCGATGACTTGACACTTACTTTCATTTCCGAAAGTTATGGAGCCACCAGAATGATGTCGTAGAGAGGAGAACTGGTTCATCTTCCCGGTCATATGACCTGAGCATGCACTATCAATTAGCCATGAACTTGTCCCTCTCTCGACCTGCACATAAACAATCAGGTTTTAGGAACCCAAACAAGCTTAGCCTTTTTGGGTTGAAATGAAGTATTAATATTAGAAGCATGAGTTTTTGAAACTGCTAGTGAGTGAGATACATCCTTAACCACTCTGGAACTTGACGAGTCGTTTCCAGCTCCAGGTTTCCTTCTGCTCTTGACTTCTGAGGAAGTTCCAGACTTGGAGCTTGACTTCCCTGACGATTTCTTCGAAGTGTTTTTCCATCCTTTACAGTTTCTCTGACTGTGTCCCTCCTTCCCACAGTAGAAGCAGACCTTTTGCTTCCTGAAGTCTATGTCCTTTGACTCGGAGACCTTCTTTTTCTGTTTCCCGAAGTCAATTGGAATAGGACTTTTCTTCCGATTGAGTTTCTCCCAGATGTGAAACCCCTTTCCATAGGTTTTGCTATCATCTAAATCAACTTTCAGTTTGGGAGTAGGACTCTGTTGAATCTGTCTGCGCACAGGTTTGGCAATGGTCACTTCCCCATATCCGAGACCTGACTTGGTCTTCGACTTCTGCTTCTCCTTTCCTTTCGGAGAGTCATAGAACTGATCATCTGAGCCAACAACCCTTTTACCTTCTGCCTTCTCTAGTCTTCTGACTTTTAAGGACAGTTGATGGTTTTCCTCAAACATCGACTTCATCTGTTTGTCTTGATCAGCCACAATTCCATTCAGTTCCTCAGCCTTGAGAACCAGTTTCTTGATCATTGCAATGCACTGAGATCGAGAGTAGTAACCTGAATGTGAATCACTGTAACTACCATCTGTAGTTGATTCATTGGAGTACGTCTTCTTAGATGAGGAGGTGGACGACAACGTCTCTGATTCTGATGTACTTCCTTTAGCCATCAGACACACATTTCTTCTCAGATCACCCATGTTGTTGTCTTCGTCCGAGTCTCCCCAGGCAAACATGGCTTTCTTACCTTTGTCATCCTTCTTCTCATTCTGCTCAGCCCGAGCCTCATCATTTTTCAGTTTATAGCAGTCCTTCCTGTAATGACCTTTCTTTTTGCAGTAAAAACATTCCACGTCCTTCTGGTTGTTTTTGTTGCTGGACTTCCGGCCTGAGTTCTTGTCATCAGTGACTCTGTGGGCCTTTGACATTACTTCACGTTCCTCAGTCCGTGAGGATTCCTTTCCTTTGTTTCTGCCAAAGTCTTTTCCTCTGAACTTCTGGTATCTGGAATTTTCTCCAACTAATGCAACTTGTCGAGCAGCCTTCTGAGGTTCTCGACTCTCCATTTTAACATCATCAATGGTTTTGTTACTGACCAGTGCAGCAACAAGTTCTTCCAATGAGCTCTCCTTGGTGCTCGGCAAGGCAGCCAATGTCCTTGAGATGTCGTCCCATTCTGGACTCAACCCCTGCATGAACCTGTGGGTAATCTCCCAGTTCTTGTACTTTCTCCCAAGGTTGTTGAGTGTCCCCAGACAGTCCTGGAATCTGGAGTGGTACTCGTGCAGTGGCTCGTTCTTCACTTGTCTCAGTTTATTGAACTCTGTTTGAACCGCCAAGATTCTGTTTCTCTTCACGTCCTTCGACCCTTCATATATCTTCTTTAGAGAGTCCCAGATGTCGCTTGGATCCTTGTACTGAATGACCTTCTTCAGATCTCCAGGTTCCAGAGCGTTGTGAAGAACCCGCAATGCCCTTGCATTCTTCTCGAGTTTCTTGTAGTCCTCTGTGGTGTACATGACTCTTGGCTTGAGTTCAGTTGCACTTCCTTCCATGTAGACATACTGTTGACCCTGCTCAATAATCTGCCAAACCTCCCCATCATACGCCATGACGTGGGCTTCAAATCTGGTCGCCCAAGTCTCATACTCGCCCGGCTTGAGCTTTGGAGGATTTGAGATTGAATCTCCTGACATTCCTGCAATTCTAACCAAAAATCTAGAACCTTGTGGCTCTAATACCAAATGTTAGGATCGTGGTTAGATAGTCAAAGACTTAAGTTCAAATAGTCAGAGACTTAACTAAGTTCGGGACTGTTAGGAACCTAACTTAGTATGCAGGTAATTACTCTAATTAAGTACGCAGCGGAATAAACTTTAAATAGCTTTTATTACTATTTAAACTGTACACTCAATGGTACAAAACTTTGCCTATTCAGTATAAATCTAACTCAGATTTACACAAGCAATCTGACTACTTCCCTGACCGTCTCGTCGACGTCTTCGTAGTCTTGGCACGTCCTTCACTTTCCGGCACCGATCAAGAACAGCTTGATCACACGAATATCACCTTGCACAGCTTGCTTGATATTCTCACTTGGAAAGCTCTCGAATGTATGTGGATGCGCGCCCGGTTCTGAAGAGATGCTCTTCCTTATATAGGTTCTTCAGCAACCGTCAGGTAACTGCCACAGATCATGGCTTGCAACTGCCAACCCATGATCTCCTTGACTTGTAGTGGGGACGTGCCATCACTCCATGATGTGTTTGACTCCCACTACCAACTGCCTTGACTTCAACTGCTCTTGTTGACCTCAACTGTTCAACCGCTTCGTTGACTTGACCAATACTCTGGTTCTTGATTACTCGGAGACTTCCGCAGGTACTGGATTCCAGCATCACGTCCTTGATTGCTCCAGTAGGTTCCTGACTAACAGAAACTCACGTAAACCATTAAACCGGTTTGTCAATCATCAAAAACTTGTGAGGCCAATGCCTCAACAAAGGGCCTCTATTCCAAACATTCTTTCATATGCTGGGGGGGTTATTTGATGATGATTCAAATGTCAGCAGCAAATATATAGAGAAAGTAGAGAATACTAACATTTTTTGACGAACCACTTCAGAAAATTTGCCTCCCTTCCATACGAAAATGCTGATGGGTTTTCAGCCAGAAGATTTAGTCCCTTTATCACTTCCCAAAAATGATCTCCATAATGTTTATCTATCAACTTCGAAACTACATCTGGAATAATTCAGAAAACAAACTATCATTACGATATGCCTTTCTTCAGTTCACCTGATACTGGCCAGTCATAGATTATATTGACATTTATTTAAATATGATCGAGAACTGAATAACCCTACATCTACATTTGAATAATACAAATGAATTCAACAGAGAAAGGGCTTACCATAGAATTCAGCCTTTAATATATCGGAAAGAAGCTTTTTACCATAGCCATAACGACCAAAAGGATTTAGATATGCCTTGTTTGTGGTGACTTTAAGCAGATATAACAGCAACTTTTTATGCCCGTAATCAGCAGCACAATGTATAGGGAAGCCGGCGGCGCATCCACTCGAAATGTTTGGTAAACTCGGATTCTTTTGCACTAGCAATTTGGCAGCTTCTATGTTTCCAAACATTGCTGTGATTCCAAGAGCTGTACGGCCATCCTTGTCAGTCATCTCTAAATCTGAAGGTGTCGAAATGTTCAATAACTTTTCAACAAACTTGGCAGTTTTTGAGCCATTTCCTACTGCTACCATAAGAGCAGTTTCTGACTTTCTCCCTATTCTAGCTGTTTTTGCATCAGCATCGCGATCACATAACCATATGTATGATTCCCAGTCTCCAATTGAAGCTGCTCTATACAGCCAAAAGTAATATTGATCAGATGGATCGACATTGACATGTCCGTGCTGATCCGCCTGATCATCTGTAATTAATACAACAGCTAGATCATTAGTAGTAAAGGGTATCAATCAATATGGTAGTGTTAGCACGGAGAATTAAGGTTAAGCAATTACCTGCAATTGGCCCGTCTATTTTATTTACTGATTCACGCCAATGAGCGTCACTTATGTGTTTACCGCAAACCCGAAGTTCCTCTTCATATTTGTCTCCACTATAAGCCGCATAATCATGACATAGGTCACTGATAGCGCTAAAATATATGCATTTTAGGCGACCTCTATGCTTATTGTTTCGATCATTTTATTACGATTTCACTTGCTATTTGGTGCCTTGTGGATTATTTCAGGCAAATTGCAGCATTTAAGCTGAGAACACAAGTGGGCATTGATTTTGGAGCAAAACCGAGCATTTCGGAGCAAAAACATAGATTTTTGGGCATTACGGGACAAATCAACCTCTCCGGAGTATTTTGGACCTACAGATCTCATACGGTGTCCGATTTGGTCGATTCAAAGCTTGTTGGAAAGCTAATTCAAAGGACTACAACTTTGTAGTTTGCACAAAGATCAGATTCGGATGGTAAGAGGCTCTGAGGATCCGAACCGCGCGGCACAAATTAAGGGCAAGATTGTGCCGCGCGGCACAAATGCTCAGAAACTTCAGACGATCTTCTCCCCTGGTTGTGCCGCGCGGCACAAACTCCTCAATGATTTGTGCCTCCCGGCTCAAATGCTCAGAAACTTCAGATGATCTCTTCCGCTATTTGTGCCGCGCGGCTCAAATTCCTTCTTCGTGTTGTGCCGCGCGGTTCAACCGTGCTACAGTACCGGAAACCCTAATTTTCAGCTATAAATAGAAAGTTGGAGAGAAAGAACCAGGGGCTTTTTTGGGGGATTTCGTGGGGGATTTTTGGGGGACGATTTGGGGGGATTTTCAAGGGCGTTTTGCTGGGATTTTGGGAGGACTACAACAACAAAGATTGAAGATTGGATCATCTAGTTCTATTGAAGCTCCATATTGGATTTGAATTCTAAACTCTACTCTTTTCATGATTGTTTGCACTCTTATGATTGCTTTTGTTTGTAAACTCACTATGAGTGAGTAGTGACTTGATTGGGGATTATGGATCCCCTAGACATATTGTGATGATGTAAATACCATTGATGTCAATATTGAATGAGTTTGCACATGAATCTTCTTCATTTGAACTACATGATTAGAGTTGCCCATAAGGTGTTTGTGAAATGTCCTCAATGGGAACTTAGCTTAATTTCATGTTTGATGTAGCTCACGTTGATCAACATGAATTTAATGAAATGAATGAAGAGGCATTAGGACTTTTGTGTTACATGGCGACACTTAAATTCTAACGAGAATAGCTTGAGTTTAACAAGAACATGTTTATCTAATCAATAGAGCGCGAGTGTGAGATTAGAAATGCATTTCTATAGGGCCAATAGAGCGCGAGTGTGAGGTCCTATGCGAGGTGTAACCTCTTTATCCTAGGTTGTAGCGCGAGTGGAACTTAGGGGAAATGTTACATGGCTAAATTCTATTCAAGTGCATGCAAATTCATAATTTACATCTAATATCATCATCACTATAATTGTCTAGGTGGGGAAGTAATCCCTAGTCATCTTTGATTGATCGTTTATTCGTTTCTTTGCTAGAATTTCTCTTTTTGGATAGTAAATCATTGCTATCAACCTCTTTCGAGGCATAAACCCCCCCCCCCCCAACCATAAATAATCTAGATTTAATCCTTAGCACAATTAGTTTAATCACCTATCTCTTGGGTACGACCTTGGGTTTCCCGAGTCTTTACAAATGTTTTGATTTAACGTGACTTAGCATAAGTATTCGATTGTCTTACCGAATATTTACTCTATATTTACGAGCGATCAAATGGCGCCGTTGCCGGGGATAGGTTAATTAACTAGGTGTTATTAGATTAGTTTAGTTTGTCTTGTAAATATTTTCTTTTTCTTATGCTTGTATATTCTTCTCTTTCTCTCATATCCCTTACTAACTTCGTTAATCTTGTTTTGCGAGGATGGACCACTATAACCAACAAGCCATGCACGATGAAGATTATTATGAAGAGGATGACTCCTCGAATTATGCAATTGAAGATCAATTGGCTGATTTGACAAAGATTGTGGATAGCATGATGAGTTTGGTTGACAAAAGGAAGTATGAAGACAATGAAGATTATTATGAAGATGATCAACCAAATGCCCATTGTGAAGACTACTGGATGAACAATCAAAGCCAACAAGTCTATTCTAATGAGGGATATTATCAAGAGGGGGAGCAACCATATTGGAATTTTCAAGAGCATGACTATCAAACTAATCGTTATAATTTGGATGGGGATGACCAAGAAGAGGAGCAACCAAACGGCTATTGGGAAAACTCTTGGAATTCATCACATACTTACACTCAAAATTGGAATGATAGTCAATGTTTCGAAATTGAAGACTCCTACCCTCCATACCCTCAACCTCTTCAACCTTCAAATGAGCCTTTCGATTGTGAAGCCATGTTTGCCACTCTCCTTGAAAACCAAGAGAGGATGAACGCTAAGTTGAAAATATTGGAGGCTCGAAACCATGAGTTAAAAAGCGAATGGGCTCAATTGAGGGAGATGGGTGCTCAACACCAAGTTTTGGGAAGCGAATGGTCACAACAAACAATGGAATGTGAAGACATGGATGTTGAGGAGGAGGTACCCGAAGAAGAAGTTATTGAACCTAATGCCTCAAGGGAAGAAAGGGATCAAGAAGGGGAGGATGAGTTCATGAGAGCCGTTCGCCAAGCCGTTCATGAGGAGATGGAGAGTAAATCTTGTGACGAAGAGGAGGTGGAATGCAAGAGTGAATCATCCTTCACTACTAGCACATCTCAAGATCGTTTGGACGAGAATGAACAAGAGCTCACCATTCCATCAAAACCTTGGCTCTCCGATGAGGAATTCTTCGACGATGACGACTCATGCATTGAAGAGATATCTCTTTTGGATGAAGAAGACCTCCCTCCCGCTATTGAAGAGCATAAATGTGAACCCGATTCTCTTGTTGATGATGGAATCGAGGAAGAGGATATTAAGCCACGAGAACTTCATGGGTATGAAGACTTTGTTGAGATCTACATGGAAGAAACGAGAAAGCCACCTCACATGCAAGTAAATGGAAGTTTAATGAGCGATATTGAGGTGTGGGCACCCAAGGAAATTATTGAGAAATTAAAGGAAGGTGTGCCCATCAAGCTCGAGACAAACTTTGAAGACTCTTTCTTCATTCCGACGTCTCGAGACAAGTTTGGGAGCTTCGTGCCATACTTTGCAAGATCATTTGGAAGAAGCTCTCATGACCCCTTAGGTATAAAGGGATTTTCACGTTTGAAGAGGTCAAAATCGCAATTGGATGCCCATCGTAGACTTGGTGGGAAGAAATTCAAATGGGATTTGAAGGTGGTTTGACACGATCAAGTACAAGGCCCCGCTTGAGGAGGGATCTTAGCAAAAGACTCCTCAAGTGTGCTTCCTATCTCTTAAGAGGAGAATCGGCTCCGTCTTAGCCAAGACGTTAAACTAGGCTTGTAAGTGTTTTCTCTCCCGATCTTTGAGTATACCTATTTTGATTGGATTTCTATTTGTTTCGTGCAAGAATTTGAGGATGTGAACTATGCATGTGCGAATGCCTATATTTGATAATTTCTTAACATGTGCTTGGTTAACTTGATGCCTTGATAGGACATAAGTGTGGGGTGCCTATATTTTGACATGTCTTGACTACATGAGATGTTTGTGCTTGCTTGATATGCTTTAATGTGTGGAATCCAATCAACTTGTATGTTTTAGGGAAAACATTCACACTACTCGGCAATTCATCCAAAAATTTCGAATTATCAATGAAAACAAAAAGTCTAGGCAAGGCTACATTTCAAAAAATTTCATCTCTAAATTCAACTAGTCGTGCATGATTTCACTTGATTGATCCTTTAGATGACTAATGGATTGGATTGTTGACTTTCATTCTCGAAGATCAAAGCATCTACTAGCACTTCTTTATCTTCTATATTCTAAGCTTTTTCCCGTTGAGACTAAAGAGTTGATCTTTGAAAGCATAAAATTGAAATGATTTATAACTCCAAAACCCTTGCATTCCATGATTGCCTTTAGGTGACTTTAGTGACCTTGCTTATCTTGTGGATTTGTCTTGTTGGTTTGTCACGCTCCATTTCTAACACTTAGCCCTTTGTCAAAGTTCTAAGTGTGGGGTCAAAAGAGGGCAAGAAAAAAAAAGAAAAAAAAAGAGAGAAAAAAATGTGAAATAAGCCCCAAATCCCCTCCTTATGATTGATCACCATTAGGAAGAACTTTAAAGAAGTATGTGCTAGGTGCCGAGGGTTAGGAAGGTAAGTTCCCCCTCGAAAGTGCTTAGTGCGGCTTCTACCCCCTTTAATGTTTCAATTAGACTTGACAATCGGCTATTCCGCCATTCTCTAGCATGAAAACCAATGAGACAATTGATACTTCCTAGCAAGAATTCACTAAGGGACGAGCCTCGTACTCTTTTGTACTTAGGCATGATATGACTTGCAAGTATATACAAAAAATGTAATGTTGGAACTCCTCTTCTCTTATGACTAAGTGACCTCTGCGTCCTAGGCTTGGGAATGAGTTCAAAGCTCACGAGCCAATGGACTAGCCTCCTTGCTAGCATTTGTGAGTGATCCAACAAGATTTCTTTGCAATTATTAGATCACTTTCTTGAAGTCACTAATATAGAAAATGACTAGAATCCTTGATTAAAGATTTATTAGTCTTTGCTTTGATTTGCTTGAATGTCATAATTCATGAATTTCCACAAGGATTTGAAGAGGTTTCATGTAGTGATTGAACTGCACGTATCTAGTTGAATACATTATAAACTTCATGAAAAACACCTTGCCTAGTACTTTGAAAATTGTGAGCTTAAAATGCCTATTTGGATGGTTGTTCTCTTTGTGGGATTTGTGAGTATTCCTGTGTCTGAAAACTCTCAGGAGACTAAAACTCCTCCACTAGGGTAGCCTAGGGGTTTAAAGGCTTGGTGCATTCGCTAAATGCACTCGTGTCACCTACGAAAGTGGTTTATCATAAGTAGTATTTGTTCCTTAGTATTTTTAGTTAGTTTTCATGACCATATGGAGTTTCTTTGAACCGATCTTGAGTGAGTGAAATGCCTTCTTGTTGTTGATCTATATGATTAGTTTGCTCGGGACGATCAAACGTTAAGTGTGGGGTGATTTGATAGCGCTAAAATATATGCATTTTAGGCGACCTCTATGCTTATTGTTTCGATCATTTTATTACGATTTCACTTGCTATTTGGTGCCTTGTGGATTATTTCAGGCAAATTGCAGCATTTAAGCTGAGAACACAAGTGGGCATTGATTTTGGAGCAAAACCGAGCATTTCGGAGCAAAAACATAGATTTTTGGGCATTACGGGACAAATCAACCTCTCCGGAGTATTTTGGACCTACAGATCTCATACGGTGTCCGATTTGGTCGATTCAAAGCTTGTTGGAAAGCTAATTCAAAGGACTACAACTTTGTAGTTTGCACAAAGATCAGATTCGGATGGTAAGAGGCTCTGAGGACCCGAACCGCGCGGCACAAATTAAGGGCAAGATTGTGCCGCGCGGCACAAATGCTCAGAAACTTCAGACGATCTTCTCCCCTGGTTGTGCCGCGCGGCACAAACTCCTCAATGATTTGTGCCTCCCGGCTCAAATGCTCAGAAACTTCAGATGATCTCTTCCGCTATTTGTGCCGCGCGGCTCAAATTCCTTCTTCGTGTTGTGCCGCGCGGTTCAACCGTGCTACAGTACCGGAAACCCTAATTTTCAGCTATAAATAGAAAGTTGGAGAGAAAGAACCAGGGGCTTTTTTGGGGGATTTCGTGGGGGATTTTTGGGGGACGATTTGGGGGGATTTTCAAGGGCGTTTTGCTGGGATTTTGGGAGGACTACAACAACAAAGATTGAAGATTGGATCATCTAGTTCTATTGAAGCTCCATATTGGATTTGAATTCTAAACTCTACTCTTTTCATGATTGTTTGCACTCTTATGATTGCTTTTGTTTGTAAACTCACTATGAGTGAGTAGTGACTTGATTGGGGATTATGGATCCCCTAGACATATTGTGATGATGTAAATACCATTGATGTCAATATTGAATGAGTTTGCACATGAATCTTCTTCATTTGAACTACATGATTAGAGTTGCCCATAAGGTGTTTGTGAAATGTCCTCAATGGGAACTTAGCTTAATTTCATGTTTGATGTAGCTCACGTTGATCAACATGAATTTAATGAAATGAATGAAGAGGCATTAGGACTTTTGTGTTACATGGCGACACTTAAATTCTAACGAGAATAGCTTGAGTTTAACAAGAACATGTTTATCTAATCAATAGAGCGCGAGTGTGAGATTAGAAATGCATTTCTATAGGGCCAATAGAGCGCGAGTGTGAGGTCCTATGCGAGGTGTAACCTCTTTATCCTAGGTTGTAGCGCGAGTGGAACTTAGGGGAAATGTTACATGGCTAAATTCTATTCAAGTGCATGCAAATTCATAATTTACATCTAATATCATCATCACTATAATTGTCTAGGTGGGGAAGTAATCCCTAGTCATCTTTGATTGATCGTTTATTCGTTTCTTTGCTAGAATTTCTCTTTTTGGATAGTAAATCATTGCTATCAACCTCTTTCGAGGCATAAACCCCCCCAACCATAAATAATCTAGATTTAATCCTTAGCACAATTAGTTTAATCACCTATCTCTTGGGTACGACCTTGGGTTTCCCGAGTCTTTACAAATGTTTTGATTTAACGTGACTTAGCATAAGTATTCGATTGTCTTACCAAATATTTACTCTATATTTACGAGCGATCAGTCACAATATGGAGTTATGCCATGAGAGGCCCCTCCGCCTCCTGTAAAATGTTAGTAGTTCATCAAAAATTAAGATTCTATATTAGCACTAAATAACTCTATATTCCATCCTCCGTTCTTCGTCTCTCAAATCAAAACGAAATCCTAATCGTTCTACCACAGAAGACCATGACTTTGTGATGGAGATCCCACAGACTCGCTTTTTCTCTGATTTCAAATTTTTATAAGTGTATTTGATTGGGTATGCAATTTGTAAGTGTGTTCAACTAGTGTATATCAGCTTCTGCGAGAGGAGTTTGATCGGGTATGAAACACTTACAGAGATTCTGATTTCGAACAAAATAAGAGAAAATAATAGAGTTAATAGATTAGTACGATTTAACGCTGGTTAACACCCAATAAACGGAGTTAAATTTAACTCTGTCAGTTTCAAATAGTAAAACTGTTAAGTTTTTTATTTTTGAATTTGCCCCATGATTGAAAAAATTAATAGTTTGAACCTTCAATTAGTATATACAGGTAATTCGAGGCATCACTACATATTTTTTGGTTTTTTTTATTCTTTTTAATGTGCTGTGGGTTTAAAATTAAAGTTTGTGTGGGTTTAACACTCATATATATTGCAAGGAATGAGATGTGACCCAGTGGAGGCAGTCTCACCTTACCCTAACAAGCTAATCTAACCACTAACAATTGTAATAAAAAAAAACTTATATTTGTTGCATAAAAAGCATAGTTAGTATTTAGTAAAATTGCCAAAAGTTGGTGAGTTTAATATCCATTTTGTTTGTAATTTATTGTGATTTTTAATGAAAATGGGATGACTGATTTACCTTTAGATGATGTTAGTTCTAATTATAAATCATAACCGAAACGAATTGTCAGATATTATATAAAGTTAAATAAACATCGTAGACACACATATTAATTTAATTTGAGTGTACCTGTAATAATACCGGCAGCAGCAAGTTCAGATGATCGCGTGAAAGTGTAATCCGGGTTAGTCGGCAGGATGTTGATGAGTATCTGTGGTGCGGGGGAATCCTGAGTGTGCATTGAATCGTCGTTCTCAGTAATTGGATGCACCACCTCCGGGATGTGCTGATTGGACATTAGATACTTATATCCTTCCATAGATTTTCCATGGCTTAACCAGTATCCCATACACATATCACATTCCAACACCATCTTCAACGACGATAAACAGCTAGCTTTGATTAACCAAACAGTGAGTTGCCAGAAAATGTGGTGGAGTTTCTTTGCTACTTGCTCATTTCACATTCCTCTCGTGTATATATATAATCTGAATTCCTAAATCCTAAGTATGAGTTATGAAAGTCAACTACACCTTATGATAGGACAATCTTGCGACTGCCTGTATTCATTTAATCAACCATGACAGGATGCATTAATTACCTCGTCAATGTTTATATAATATACATTACAAATAAATTTTAATGTTTATACAAATATATCAAACTATTACACATATTTGTAGATCTGTGCACATGTGGCACCTTCCTTCCTTCCTGTATTTTATTGTATTATTATACTATTTCAGCGACTTCCAACATGACAAAAAATCAATAAATAAAGAATAACATGTAAATACTCGAAGTCAATTACCAGGTGCTTATGGATTTTCTTATTATTTCAAACAATACTGTATTTGATTTTAGAGAGCTATTGCCGTTTTTAACTTTTAGTGCACAAAGCAAGGGAGCCACGATGTATTCCTTTTTTTTTTTTTTTTGTTGGAAGAATATAAGTGCAATCAATACATTTACATGTGATTCTTATCGAGGACAAATGGGAAGATTAAAATTCAATGACCCCAAATGTGCCCTCTACATGTACTCAAATTACAATATGTAGACTTACCAATTACCATTACAGCTCTCAGTGGCTTCAGTGCCGGCATGACCCTATGGCCACTGAAGCGAAGGCTTGAGGCCACATCTGCCATAAGCATTTTTGGTTAGAATATTAAGATCATCTTTTATTTTAAGTAGGCCACACAAAAATATCTAGAGATTACATAGTTTGATTTTTAATTAGAGGATTAAACTTTGAGTTATTATAATTATGGCCTCCAAAATATATAAGTTAGACTCCCAAGTCCCAATAATATTATAATTTAAAGTACCCTTATATGTGTGATAGCCATTTTCAATTTTATTCATTCGTATAAACATCTTTACAGGGGTGGACCCAGCACTATGCATACTGGTGATATAGCCCCACCAAAAAAAGCCCAGTCCAACTTGTGTTATATACAAAACAAAATATTCAGCATAAACAATGCATGAGAATCATATGTACATTCAAGAAGACTAATATATTATTAAATACAAAGCAACCGTAAAATGGATAACAGTAAAGCAAACCGCAAATAGCTTTACAACGCAGTATGCTTTTTTTGTCTTATCTACTCAAAGGTTATCAGTTCCAAAATTAAACAACCCAGTACAATGAACTTTATTCCATGTTCTAGTATTACTTTCAAACAAAATAAAAGGCTAGCTAGCGATTGAAGTAGATTAAGGAAACCCTAGCAATTCGATATTACATATTATATATGTGAAGAGTCAACTATGTAATAAGATGGGTGATCAATGGCTAAATGATCGTCTTGTAACTTTTTTAGAGAGAGATGTTTTTTTTGATAATAAGAGAGAGACGTTCTTAGAACAATTAGTGATGATGTTATTCTATCTCATTTTCAGCAAATGAGTAGTAGACGATATTTGTTGTAAATTTAATTTGTACGACTAATGACAACGTTATTTGCTATTTTCTTACAATCTTTTGAGTTGAATGTTGTTATCGGATGCAAAAAAAAATCAGCCCTACTAAAAATTAATTCCTGGATCTGCCCCTGCATCTTTAGTCCTTAGTAAACCATTTAATATTGAATACATAATGAATAAATAGTAGGGATGCACAAAATTGACCCGGATCGGAAAACCGAACCGGAACCGATCGGATTTTACGGGTCGGTCCAGGACCGGACCGGATCCGAGTCGGTCCACGGGTCGCATATTTTGAGATTTCCGATTTCCGGTCGGTCCCGTTCTGGATCGGAATAGACCGGATTTTTATATTTTTTATTTTCTAACCCTAAATTACGGTCGGTCTCGGTCCGGTCTCGGTCCGGTTTCGGTCCGGTTTCGGTCCGGTCCGAGTTTCGGTTCAAGCTTTCACACAAATTCCGGTCCCGGTCCATATATATCCGGTCCGGTCCACGGTCCAAGATTTTCGAAAATTCCGGTCCACCGGTCCGGACCGGATGTGCATCCCTAATAAATACTGCTTTAAATTAATGCCCATTCGAATTTTGACACTTCAACTAAAGGTTTTAGATTTGGTGCAGCGCAACTAAATACTGCGAACACGAAAATGATATTGGTTCAATCAAAATGGCGTCATTTTGATATGTATTTAAGTTACTCTAAACAAAAGACTATATTTTTATTGAAACGACATCATTTTTGCACTCGCAACATTTAATTGCGCATCATCGAATCTTGTTCCTCAACTCGACAAAAATATAATTATGAAAGGAAATAAAAGTTGGTTTTAAAGTATGGGACTTAAAACAATTAGCTTATTTTATAATATTTGATATATACATTCATTTTTATGTGAGAAATATAAGACATAATATACAAAAGAAAAAGGCCTCATGCAAAAATTTTGCTTCAGGACACAATAAGCCTCGAGACAGCCCTGCACTACGCCGATTTACATCTTAGGTTACTGACCCAAATTAGTCACATAAGTTCATTTTTAGTCACATAAACCTTTATGTGACTACACTCAGTCACATAAGTACCAGTGACATAAGTTGTGTGGCATTAAGTCTGGGGTGACTGATCTAAATCACACCAGTCACATAAAACCTTATGCGACTGTGCAAAAAGTAGTCGCATAAGGATGTTGGTCAGTCATATAAGTAGTAACGGAGGTGGCAGAAAAAAGTCAACGGTGCTGTTCGGTTAGTCACGCAAACTAAACTATACAATATATGTCATATAAGAAGTTAAATGAAATCCTTTCTTTAAGCAATTACCAACAATCTTATTCATTATCCAAGAAACAGTTCACATTTAAATTATTCAACAACTAAAAAACTTCAAAGAGTTTCCAGCCCGAAACTAACATTATCAGACACATTACACCCAATACCAGTTCTTGAAATGCCGCCTCGCATCTTTTCTCACATCTTTCAGCTTCCTTAGCCGTAATGATGACACTCTTCTCATCTTGCTCAGCCTTCTCTTCAACAAACTTGGCTCTTTGAAGCTTCCTGGGCAGCCACTTGTTTAGCCAAATACCAAAACCAACTGATTAGGCAATGGCTGAGAAAACATCCTTAACCTGAAGAAAAATACCAAAACAAACTCATTAGCCAATATACCGTTTAATAACTCGTACACTACAGATAAGAAACCAACACTATCGAAGCAAATAAGAAGGATTTGTTCAACCTGGACAGCTAAATCAAGAGTGGCCCTCACAACTAGTGCTCGAAGGCACTTCACTGCAAGATTAGACAAAGCCCACAATTAGCAAACCAAGAACTCTATACAACTCAACAAAAGCTCCCCTAACATTGCAGTTCACAACAGAAATTCACAAAGTCGCACCAAAAATTCTGATGCCAAATCCACACCAAAAATTCTGAATGGAGGACAACACAAAGTCACAAATCCAACCCCAGAATCAACACAAAATTAGAAAAGTCACAACAGTCAGAAACTCCATGTACAAAACTTGAACCTCAGATTCAGTCACCGCCACAATTCCATACAACTCGGCTGAGGTGCGCCGCCGTTCGCAGAGAATCGCACCACCTTGACTTGTGCCGGGAACAACAACTCAGTGTTGAGGTGCGCCGCCGTTCGCCGAGAATCGCACCACCTTGACTTGTGCCGGGAACAACAACTCAGTGTTGAGGTGCGCCGCCGTTCGCCGAGAATCGCACCACCTTGACTTGTGCCGGGAACAACAACTCAGTGTTGAGGTGCGACGCCGTCTCTCAGATCTGGTTTCTCTCACTTCTTCTGAAACCCTAGAGAAGACATGACTTAAATATGGGTGGCCAGCCGTGACTCAAAACGCTGCGTTTCACATTCACTTGTCTTCAAAACTGGGCTCAAATGCATACGGCCCAAAACATAACTTGCTCATGTATAAGGGTACTGAATCTGCTAAGTGCTAAAATTTCAGAACTTGCCCAAAAGGAGATGTATAAGGGTCCTGCACTATATATGGAATTTTCTAAATTACAATACGCACATATCAGCATTAAAAAATATTCACGTAAGAATTCTTTAAAATGCAATTAACCCCTGCTATTCACGTAAAAAGAGAGTGTAATATCCAATAAAATTACATAAAAAACTATTCACGTAAAAAGAGAGTGTAATATCCAATAAAATTATATAAAAATAATATTTTTTTATGTTTAACCCCTGCTGTTCATTTCAATTAAAATGCACATCAACATCAGTCTTCAATTTCATATTGAGCCAAAACGCATAACATTTCGCTTTGCATTCAAAACGCATCACTTTAGTGCAAACGATGTGCTTTGACCAACTCAAACAAACTTAGTCTACATGTTACATGTGTTCTCTTTGTACCAAAGCATGTAGATCAAACTAGTACAAATTATCCTTTACAAAAAATTAGTATAAATTTCTATCAAACAAAAAATTAGTACAAATTAAATATGTATTGAAACCTGATTTTCATCAAACGAATATTTTAATAAACACCACTGAATATGAAAGTTATTCAACAAATTCAGCAAGCCATTGAATGTGCCGAGTAGCACTCCATTCCAACCTCATCCAACTGTTATCCATTGTGAATCTTCACCTTCAAAATATAACAAGGGACACAAATTAACAAAGATATATTATGGCTTGAATGCCTTGAATGTGGTTTGAATGCCTTGAATGTGGTTTGAATGTGCCTTGAATGTGCTTTACGAATTCAACAAAATCAACAATACCTTGAATGTACTGTGTGTCACTCATTTCCAACTCCATCCAACTTTTATCCATTGTGAATCTTCAACTTCATAATGTATCAATGGACACAAATTAACAAAGATAAGCAACAAACATGATTAATAAGCAACAAATTAACATCACTAAGCAACATACATGAACAATATATACCTGGGCGTGTTTAACGGAGGAGAACCAGGGCGCCAGAATATATTTTCGGTAGTGGGTTGAAGGACGGAGAAGAAGAACGAATGACCAGGTTGGTGGAGTGTTTATTTATTTTCATTTAATGCTGCGTTCTATCGCGACTAACTTTGCGTATCTCAGTCGCGTAAGTACACCTACCGCATTCAAATTAAATAAAAGTTGGTGACAAATAAAAAAAGTCAACATTTTCAAATGTCAGGTCTGACGTGGCATTTTTACTATTTACTTATGTGACTCACCTTGATTACGCAAATAGGACCAGTCATATAAGAACCCGTAAGTCACTAACTTTATACAGTCATATAAGATGCAGTCACATAAGTACTCTTATATCACTGAGTTATGTCAGTGATATAAGTCCCTGTCACATAAGGAAACTTGGGTGACTAACTTTGGTCAGTCATATAAGTACCAGTCACATAAGAGTCCCTATACGACTGGCCGTCTATTCTCTGTCATCTAAAGGCCCTTATGTGACTGGTACTTATATGACTGACACAAACTCTGTCGTCTAAGGTGCAAATCGGTGTAGTGCTGACTCCCGAGTTGCTTCACACGACTTCTCTCACTCCAGGGATCCTTTCGGGACAATCGTTGCTTAGAATCTCTCGTAGATTCCGGTCGACACATCTCCAAAGATAAAAATAATAGCCTTTGTTTCTTCGTCAATCGCGAAATGTCGCCGACACTTCTCTCACTGCTTCAACTGAGTGAATGGTAAACCTTGAAACGCATCGTTTCGACTATTCTCAAACGTCGCCTATGCCCAAAATGACGTGTTTTCATTTGATTTTCCTAACTTATAATATGAATTATCCAGAGTTGGGATACCAGAAGAAAGGTCTTTTTAGGTGAGAACTGAAAAATTAATAATTATCCAGTAACTCTATCCATACATTAAGGGTCATCATTAAAAATAAGATTTTGTTTGAAATTAGTAATTATCTCAAGATTATTTAGTCATAAAGGGTAAATTAGGCCAAAAAAATACCAAACACAATCGTAATCCCGTTGTTCTCTTGAAATCCCACGACCTAACCTCTAAAGCCATAAATCACTACAAATTCAATCAATTGACAAACGGCGATTCTCCACGATTGGTTGCGACTCTCTGCTACTTTGCGACCTAACCTTGACAATGGCGAACAACACGTATGGAAGTGACAGTGCCACGAGAATGGATGGTGAATACTCATGCGACACAACCGCACAAACCATAGAATTGATCAAATCTATAATCCGAATTTCTGAAACCATACACTTTCTTGATCCCAAAGCCCACGTCAATTTTTTCAAGGCAATTTGTTAGGATTAGGAAGATGAATGGTGTAAATGTTGATGTGAATCGCTTATCTTCTTCTGAGTTTGAAATGCGTAGGATCCTCAATTACTATTTGTAGCATAATATTCAAAGTAATTGAATCAAAATGCATAGGACAATATTTGTAGTAATTGAATTAAAATGCGTAGCTATTCAAGAGTTAGTCTGATTCCACTACGAATTATATGTTGAAAACTACGCATTATATGCAATGCATGCAGTGTGAGTCCGCTACGAATTCTATGTTGAAAACTACGCAATATATGCAATGCATGCAGTCTTAGTCCGCTACGAATTATATGTTAAAAATTCCGCATTTTATTCAATGAATGCAGTCCGAGTCCACTACAAATTATATGTTAAAAACTACGCATTTTTTGCAATACATGTAGTCTGAGTGCGCTACGAAGTATATGTTGAAAAAAATCCGCATTTTATGCAATGAATGCAGTCCGAGTCTGCTACAAATTATATGTTAAAAACTACAGTCCGAGTCCGATACGAATTATATGTTGAAAAACTACACATTATATGCGTAGTGGGAAAGCACCCAACAATCTCAAGATTCCTAAATCTACGATTTGAGAATTTCTTATGCAATTCAAGAGCGAATTCAATTTCCGATTTGTGACAATCGATGACCGAGAAGGTTTAGCGCAGGTATTGTGCACAATGAGAAAAGAAAAAGTCAAACAAACGTGACGAGAAAATAGGATCTTGATCTCCGAAGAATATTTCGATGAGCACAAATGACGATTTTTTACCCTTAAACTCGAATTTGATACATAATTATAGGCAGAAAATTATGAAATTTTAAAGGATCTTAGATCGAACGGATGTGATAATTTCTCATTTCTCATGAAAATTATTGTTTCTGATATGATCTTCGCTCGAACCATCCAAACTTCATCCAATCAATGGCTAGCATAAAAGCAGGTTACACTTAACTACCTTATACCAATTAAACTAATTAAAATATACATTTAATCAACCATGACCGGAGTTATTAATTACCTCGTCATTGTTGATAGTTAAATTTCAATGTTTATACTGTCCTTTAGCTTGTTATTGTTGTTTCGTCCGTACGCGTTTTTCCTCATCAAAAAAATTCAATGTTTATACAAATATCATAGTTTTTATTAGAAATGACCTAAAATGAGTTTGATATATTAGAAATGATCCACGCGAGTTTCACATTTTCATTTTAAAAATGATCCATTTTTAATGAAATCGGATTTCCAGGAACCGGTTTTCTGTATTTTTCAAAACACCGGATCCTGTGCAAACTCAACATGTGGAGTTCTCTCATTCGAACGCGCACATAACACCGGATCCTGAGAATTCGGTTTTATAAAAAATACGGAAAACCGGATTCTGAGGATCCGATTTTTTTAAAAATGGGTCATTTTTGAAATGTGACACTCGCGTGAATCATTTCTAATATTTTGAAACCCAGTTGGATCATTCTGAGAAAAACTCCAAATACTAGACTATCTTATAAAAAAATACAAATATCTTCTATCAGACAAATTTGTAGATCTCTATGCACACATGGGGCACCCTCCTTTCCGAAATTTTAATACTTTTGATTAGTGCTGGGTTTTTATACCGAAAACCGAACCGATACCGATACCGAACCGAAACCGAACCGATTGTAACCGAACCGATTAAAAACCGAACCGAATTTCGGTTATTATAACCGAACCGATTTATTTCGGTTCGGTTTCGGTTTCAATTTCAAATATAATCGGTTTACCAAACCGAACCGAATTTTTATTTTTACAGTGCAATCAGAGTACCAAACCGAACCAACAGGTAAATTCTAAATTCTAAATCCCTAATCGGCTAATCCATTCCATTCGTTCGCAGCTCGTTCGCAGAGTAAATTCTTCACTTCTCCTCCATTCGTTCGCAGCTCGCTCAGCCGATTCGAGATCCGACAGTCCCAAACTCCCAATTGCCGAAGTCTCATTCGTTCGTTCCATCCGATTCGAGATTCGACAGGCTAATCCCGAAGTCTCGCTCCATCCGACACTCCGAAAAACGGCGCAGCCGTAACAGCGTCGCAGGCCGAATTCCGACAATCCTAGGTATGATTTCATCTTCCCTATACCTGAAACTGAAATTGAAATTGTGAATTGCCGAAGTCGTTTGATTGGATCTTCACTGCCGAAACCGAAATCATTTGATTTCAACTTCCAATGTTTGAATGGTTTTTTTTTTCAATTGTAGTTTAAATATAAAGATGGACTACGAGGTGTTGGCAGAGGATTATGTAGATGCGGAGATTGCAGCAGGTGGTGGGGCTGATGATGATGGTGTTGTTGGTGGTGAGGATGACGGTGTGGAGGGCGAGGAGGAGGTGGCCATAAGGATGGGAGGAGGTAAGAAGAGGAAGAATAATTCACCGGCTTGGGAGCATTGTTTGAAAAGGGAAACGACAAACAGTGAAGGGGAAACAGAGGTTACCGGGATATGCAAGTATTGCAATTTTGAGATGCCGGCCCATTCGAAAAAAAATGGGACAAGAGGGTTGCTCAATCACTTGAAGAAATGTGTAGTTTGCCCTCTTTATGAAGGAAGTCGAGCTAAATCTACTCAACCAAGCTTGACTAATGTGACTATGGGTGGAGGTGGAGCTTTAGTCCCACATGTTTTTAATCAGAAGAAGTGTGAGTTGTTGATGGTGGAGTTCGTCATAAGAGATGAGCAACCATTTAGGGCGGTTGAAAGAGCTGGTTTTGTGAACTTTCTTCATGGGCTTCAACCTAGGTTTAAGATCCCTGATAGAAAAAAGGTTGCTCGTGGAGTTTGGGAATTGTATATGCTTGAGAAGGGCAAAATAAAGTCGGTAATATGTGATAAGAGGGTAAGTATCACAACGGATACTTGGACATCTATCCAAAACATCAACTATATGGTGATCACCGCCCATTTTGTAGATGATTCTTGGAACTTGCACAAGAGGATCATCAACTTCACTAAAATCACAAGTCACAAAGGTGAAGACATAGGCTTGTGCCTTGAGCGTTGTCTACGTGAGTGGGGAGTTGAGAAAGTGTTTAGCATTACCGTTGATAATGCTTCGGCAAATGAAGGGGCGGTTGCACATATGAAGAGAAAGCTTGAAAGACAAGGAAATCTAGTACTTAGTGGGGAGTACTTGCATTTGAGATGTGCTTGTCACATCCTCAATCTAATTGTGAAGGATGGATTGGGTGAACTAGAGAAGGCAATTGAGGGTATTCGGAATTGTGTCAAGTACATTCACTCTTCATCGGCAAGGTTAGATGCATTTAGAAATGTAGCTATCTTGGAGAATATGGATAGTATGTCAAACATTCCCATGGACGTGCCTACAAGATGGAATTCAACTTATAAAATGCTTGAAGGTGCATTCAAGTATAAGGGGGTGTTTAGTAGGATGGATTTCGAAGATGTGAATTTTCGAGCTTACTTTAATGAAGAGGTTAAGAAGGATGGGGTGTTAGTCAAAAGGATGGGGCCACCAATGGAGGAAGCTTGGTTGGATGCACAAGCTTTTACTCTTTTTCTTAAGAGGTTTTATGATTCTACCATAAAGCTTAGTGCAAGTAAGACTCCTACTTCAAATTTGATATTCAATGAAATGGTGGCATTGCAACAACTTATTGAGAAGAAGATGCGTGATTGGAGTAATCCTATTTTGAGGAAGGTGGCTCAATCAATGAAGACAAAGTTTGACAAATATTGGGGACAAAGCAATGGAGGAGGAAATTGCCATAAAATAAACTTGATCGTGTTTATTGCCAATGTACTTGACCCAAGATTCAAACTTTCAATGCTTGATATGACTTTATCTGGTCTTGGTCAATCAAGGGCCGAAGTTGAAGGTGTTATTAGCATGGTGAAAGCAAGCTTGCAAGATTTACATAAAGCCTACAAAGGAGGTGTTCCCGATACTACCCAACCTTCTAGCAGTGTGGCCATCATTGATGATGATGATGATGAATCAGGGATGCACAAATTCGGACCGGACCGAAAAAACCGACCGAACCGGACCGAAAAAAACCGGACCGAACCGGACCGAATTTTTTTCGGTCCGGTCTTCGGTCCTAAGATTTGCTAAATTTCG
The DNA here is from genome assembly GCA_033675215.1 of Rhodiola kirilowii. NCBI lineage: Eukaryota > Viridiplantae > Streptophyta > Magnoliopsida > Saxifragales > Crassulaceae > Rhodiola > Rhodiola kirilowii. The sequence continues at coordinate 7,196,106 of CM066194.1, forward strand.
GTCTCGGTCCGGTCCGGTTCGGTCCTAGTAAAATTCGGTCCGGTTCGGTCTGGACCGAATAATTTTTTTTTATTTTTTTTATTTTTATTTTTATTTATTTTTATTTTTTTTGACAAGTAAGCATACGCTTCTTATAATATTCGTTGTAAAAAATCAATCTTCTCTGACTCACAGTACAGCCATTATTATTGAATTCAAAACAATGTTATGAAAAATAGTTTATTTTAATATTGCAAAAAATCAAATAACATTTCGGTCCATAACCGGTCTGGACCGGACCGAACCGGACCGATTCGGTTTCGGTCCGGGTCGGTCTTCGGTCTTAATGTGGCAAAAAATTCGGTCCAGAGGACCGGACCGGACCGAAAAAATCGGTCCGGTTCGGTCCGGTCCGGACCGAATGTGCATCCCATTGATGATTGTGCTAATGATTTGTTGAGACAACTTGATAGGCAAAGGCATGCTATGCAAACTGATGAGATAACAAATGACTTGGATTCTTACTTTGCCGATGCTCCCGAGGCCGCTTTGAACAAAGAGTTCAAACTAATGGAATGGTGGATGGTAAATCAATTTAAATATCCAATCGTGTCAAAGATTGCCAAGGACATCTTTGCAATACCATCTTCCACTGTTGCTAGTGAGGCGGCATTTAGCTTGGGCAAGAGGGTTGTTGATCCGTTCAGAGCTTCTTTGACTCCACTCATGGTCGAGGCACTAGTTTGCACTAGTGATTGGCTTAGGGCCGAAGAATTTGATTTTTTTAAGGAGCCAACGGATGAGGAGTTTGAAATGTACAAGGAACTTGAAGAAATTGAAACAAGTAAGTAATGAATTATTTTATTTATAAGAGTTTTTATATATGTTAGTTGTTATTCATTTTAATTTTTATGTTTCTAAAGTTTACTAATGTTTTCCATTTTTTGTAGATGTGCAATTGAGTCAATTGCCTACATTTCCTCCTACACCTTCTTCGGTTGCAAGTACTTCATCAATGAGTAGTTCCTCAATGAATCTTACTTCATCAGCGAGTTTACCTCCCCTTCCTCCTCCAAGACCATCAACGATGGATCCTAGAGGTCGAGGTAGAGGCAGAGGTGCTAGCCAATGAGCTCGGCAGGCCAGGTTGGGATCATTGGTATGAAACTTGATCACACTTCTGTTTTGTGTTCATTTCAATGTTCAAAATTTTAACTTTTTGACCCTATCATTTTGTGTTACTCAGTTCTCTTTTCTTATTTCAATTTTCAGTATGTACCTTGCTTGGAGGATCAAATTATTGGGATAGTCCCAGTCGTGCACACAAACTGTGAAACTGAGGTAAGAACTTGGCTATTCTCAATTTGACATTTCCCAATTGAAATTGACATTTCTTTCCAATTGAATATCTTGGTTGAATTTGGCAGTGGTTGTTTGGCAGTTTGTTAGTTGTTTGAATGTGGTTGTTTGGCAGTTTGGTTTGAATTACATGAATATGGTATATGAATTTGACTATGATTTACATGTGAATTAGTGATAGTTTGGCAGTGGTTGTTTGACGGTGGTTACATGTTAATTTGAATATGATTTGAATTTGGCAGTGGTTGTTTGCTCAGTTTGGCAGTTGTTTGAAATTTGAATGTGGTTGTTTGACATTTTGGTTTGAATTACATGAAGATGGTATTTGAATTAGACTCTGATTTTTTGTGTACATGTGAATATGTGACAGTGATACCCACTGTTTAAACTTTAATCTTTAATGAAACTAGGAAAATTTGCTAATTGTTGACTTGTTGTTATGCGCTCTTCAGTCATCATGTTAATGCTTTGCGTGTTTTTTTCAGGATTGCAGCACTGGATTTCATCCCATGAAGATCTATGTTTTCTTCCCTCCATTCGACCTAAATACGATGTCTTCCCAAACCTTTTGTTCCATTGTTGTTGTATTGTATCATTGCTTTTTGTTTTGTATCCATTTTCAGGGAACTGTTTTTAAGTTTGTTGTTGTATTTCTCCAGTTTGTTGATGTATCCAAACAACATTGTAAAACTGTTATTCAGGTACAAGGTACTGAAAAAAGTCAAAAACTGAAAGTTTAAAAAAAAGCACAAAACCGAAAATTCGATTTACCGATTTTTGGTTTACCGAATTTTCGGTTTCGGTTTTCGGTTCGCAATTTCATAAAACCGAAAAATCGGTTCGGTTCGGTAAAATTCGGTTCGGTTCGGTTTCTGAACCGAACCCAGCCCTACTTTTGATCAGCGACTTCGAACATGACAAAAAATCAATAAAGAAATAATACGATGGTCAAAGTCAATACCATTTGATGGATATTTTTATTATTTCAAACAAGACTGTATTTGACTTTGAGATTATCTGAGCACAAAGCAACGGAGCCACGATGTATACCTTACATGTGATCATCTGTAATTAATACAACAGCTAGATCATTAGTAGTAAAGGGTATCAATCAATATGGTAGTGTTAGCACGGAGAATTAAGGTTAAGCAATTACCTGCAATTGGCCCGTCTATTTTATTTACTGATTCACGCCAATGAGCGTCACTTATGTGTTTACCGCAAACCCGAAGTTCCTCTTCATATTTGTCTCCACTATAAGCCGCATAATCATGACATAGGTCACAATATGGAGTTATGTCATGAGAGGCCCCTCCGCCTCCTGTAAAATGTTAGTAGTTCATCAAAAATTAAGATTCTATATTAGCACTAAATAACTCTATATTCCATCCTCCGTTCTTCGTCTCTCAAATCAAAACGAAATCCTAATCGTTCTACCACAGAAGACCATGACTTTGTGATGGAGATCCCACAGACTCGCTTTTTCTCTGATTTCAAATTTTTATAAGTGTATTTGATTGGGTATGCAATTTGTAAGTGTGTTCAACTAGTGTATATCAGCTTCTGCGAGAGGAGTTTGATCGGGTATGAAACACTTACAGAGATTCTGATTTCGAACAAAATAAGAGAAAATAATAGAGTTAATAGATTAGTACGATTTAACGCTGGTTAACACCCAATAAACGGAGTTAAATTTAACTCTGTCAGTTTCAAATAGTAAAACTGTTAAGTTTTTTATTTTTGAATTTGCCCCATGATTGAAAAAATTAATAGTTTGAACCTTCAATTAGTATATACAGGTAATTCGAGGCATCACTACATATTTTTTGGTTTTTTTTATTCTTTTTAATGTGCTGTGGGTTTAAAATTAAAGTTTGTGTGGGTTTAACACTCATATATATTGCAAGGAATGAGATGTGACCCAGTGGAGGCAGTCTCACCTTACCCTAACAAGCTAATCTAACCACTAACAATTGTAATAAAAAAAAACTTATATTTGTTGCATAAAAAGCATAGTTAGTATTTAGTAAAATTGCCAAAAGTTGGTGAGTTTAATATCCATTTTGTTTGTAATTTATTGTGATTTTTAATGAAAATGGGATGACTGATTTACCTTTAGATGATGTTAGTTCTAATTATAAATCATAACCGAAACGAATTGTCAGATATTATATAAAGTTAAATAAACATCGTAGACACACATATTAATTTAATTTGAGTGTACCTGTAATAATACCGGCAGCAGCAAGTTCAGATGATCGCGTGAAAGTGTAATCCGGGTTAGTCGGCAGGATGTTGATGAGTATCTGTGGTGCGGGGGAATCCTGAGTGTGCATTGAATCGTCGTTCTCAGTAATTGGATGCACCACCTCCGGGATGTGCTGATTGGACATTAGATACTTATATCCTTCCATAGATTTTCCATGGCTTAACCAGTATCCCATACACATATCACATTCCAACACCATCTTCAACGACGATAAACAGCTAGCTTTGATTAACCAAACAGTGAGTTGCCAGAAAATGTGGTGGAGTTTCTTTGCTACTTGCTCATTTCACATTCCTCTCGTGTATATATATAATCTGAATTCCTAAATCCTAAGTATGAGTTATGAAAGTCAACTACACCTTATGATAGGACAATCTTGCGACTGCCTGTATTCATTTAATCAACCATGACAGGATGCATTAATTACCTCGTCAATGTTTATATAATATACATTACAAATAAATTTTAATGTTTATACAAATATATCAAACTATTACACATATTTGTAGATCTGTGCACATGTGGCACCTTCCTTCCTTCCTGTATTTTATTGTATTATTATACTATTTCAGCGACTTCCAACATGACAAAAAATCAATAAATAAAGAATAACATGTAAATACTCGAAGTCAATTACCAGGTGCTTATGGATTTTCTTATTATTTCAAACAATACTGTATTTGATTTTAGAGAGCTATTGCCGTTTTTAACTTTTAGTGCACAAAGCAAGGGAGCCACGATGTATTCCTTTTTTTTTTTTTTTGTTGGAAGAATATAAGTGCAATCAATACATTTACATGTGATTCTTATCGAGGACAAATGGGAAGATTAAAATTCAATGACCCCAAATGTGCCCTCTACATGTACTCAAATTACAATATGTAGACTTACCAATTACCATTACAGCTCTCAGTGGCTTCAGTGCCGGCATGACCCTATGGCCACTGAAGCGAAGGCTTGAGGCCACATCTGCCATAAGCATTTTTGGTTAGAATATTAAGATCATCTTTTATTTTAAGTAGGCCACACAAAAATATCTAGAGATTACATAGTTTGATTTTTAATTAGAGGATTAAACTTTGAGTTATTATAATTATGGCCTCCAAAATATATAAGTTAGACTCCCAAGTCCCAATAATATTATAATTTAAAGTACCCTTATATGTGTGATAGCCATTTTCAATTTTATTCATTCGTATAAACATCTTTACAGGGGTGGACCCAGCACTATGCATACTGGTGATATAGCCCCACCAAAAAAAGCCCAGTCCAACTTGTGTTATATACAAAACAAAATATTCAGCATAAACAATGCATGAGAATCATATGTACATTCAAGAAGACTAATATATTATTAAATACAAAGCAACCGTAAAATGGATAACAGTAAAGCAAACCGCAAATAGCTTTACAACGCAGTATGCTTTTTTTGTCTTATCTACTCAAAGGTTATCAGTTCCAAAATTAAACAACCCAGTACAATGAACTTTATTCCATGTTCTAGTATTACTTTCAAACAAAATAAAAGGCTAGCTAGCGATTGAAGTAGATTAAGGAAACCCTAGCAATTCGATATTACATATTATATATGTGAAGAGTCAACTATGTAATAAGATGGGTGATCAATGGCTAAATGATCGTCTTGTAACTTTTTTAGAGAGAGATGTTTTTTTTGATAATAAGAGAGAGACGTTCTTAGAACAATTAGTGATGATGTTATTCTATCTCATTTTCAGCAAATGAGTAGTAGACGATATTTGTTGTAAATTTAATTTGTACGACTAATGACAACGTTATTTGCTATTTTCTTACAATCTTTTGAGTTGAATGTTGTTATCGGATGCAAAAAAAAATCAGCCCTACTAAAAATTAATTCCTGGATCTGCCCCTGCATCTTTAGTCCTTAGTAAACCATTTAATATTGAATACATAATGAATAAATAGTAGGGATGCACAAAATTGACCCGGATCGGAAAACCGAACCGGAACCGATCGGATTTTACGGGTCGGTCCAGGACCGGACCGGATCCGAGTCGGTCCACGGGTCGCATATTTTGAGATTTCCGATTTCCGGTCGGTCCCGTTCTGGATCGGAATAGACCGGATTTTTATATTTTTTATTTTCTAACCCTAAATTACGGTCGGTCTCGGTCCGGTCTCGGTCCGGTTTCGGTCCGGTTTCGGTCCGGTCCGAGTTTCGGTTCAAGCTTTCACACAAATTCCGGTCCCGGTCCATATATATCCGGTCCGGTCCACGGTCCAAGATTTTCGAAAATTCCGGTCCACCGGTCCGGACCGGATGTGCATCCCTAATAAATACTGCTTTAAATTAATGCCCATTCGAATTTTGACACTTCAACTAAAGGTTTTAGATTTGGTGCAGCGCAACTAAATACTGCGAACACGAAAATGATATTGGTTCAATCAAAATGGCGTCATTTTGATATGTATTTAAGTTACTCTAAACAAAAGACTATATTTTTATTGAAACGACATCATTTTTGCACTCGCAACATTTAATTGCGCATCATCGAATCTTGTTCCTCAACTCGACAAAAATATAATTATGAAAGGAAATAAAAGTTGGTTTTAAAGTATGGGACTTAAAACAATTAGCTTATTTTATAATATTTGATATATACATTCATTTTTATGTGAGAAATATAAGACATAATATACAAAAGAAAAAGGCCTCATGCAAAAATTTTGCTTCAGGACACAATAAGCCTCGAGACAGCCCTGCACTACGCCGATTTACATCTTAGGTTACTGACCCAAATTAGTCACATAAGTTCATTTTTAGTCACATAAACCTTTATGTGACTACACTCAGTCACATAAGTACCAGTGACATAAGTTGTGTGGCATTAAGTCTGGGGTGACTGATCTAAATCACACCAGTCACATAAAACCTTATGCGACTGTGCAAAAAGTAGTCGCATAAGGATGTTGGTCAGTCATATAAGTAGTAACGGAGGTGGCAGAAAAAAGTCAACGGTGCTGTTCGGTTAGTCACGCAAACTAAACTATACAATATATGTCATATAAGAAGTTAAATGAAATCCTTTCTTTAAGCAATTACCAACAATCTTATTCATTATCCAAGAAACAGTTCACATTTAAATTATTCAACAACTAAAAAACTTCAAAGAGTTTCCAGCCCGAAACTAACATTATCAGACACATTACACCCAATACCAGTTCTTGAAATGCCGCCTCGCATCTTTTCTCACATCTTTCAGCTTCCTTAGCCGTAATGATGACACTCTTCTCATCTTGCTCAGCCTTCTCTTCAACAAACTTGGCTCTTTGAAGCTTCCTGGGCAGCCACTTGTTTAGCCAAATACCAAAACCAACTGATTAGGCAATGGCTGAGAAAACATCCTTAACCTGAAGAAAAATACCAAAACAAACTCATTAGCCAATATACCTTTTAATAACTCGTACACTACAGATAAGAAACCAACACTATCGAAGCAAATAAGAAGGATTTGTTCAACCTGGACAGCTAAATCAAGAGTGGCCCTCACAACTAGTGCTCGAAGGCACTTCACTGCAAGATTAGACAAAGCCCACAATTAGCAAACCAAGAACTCTATACAACTCAACAAAAGCTCCCCTAACATTGCAGTTCACAACAGAAATTCACAAAGTCGCACCAAAAATTCTGATGCCAAATCCACACCAAAAATTCTGAATGGAGGACAACACAAAGTCACAAATCCAACCCCAGAATCAACACAAAATTAGAAAAGTCACAACAGTCAGAAACTCCATGTACAAAACTTGAACCTCAGATTCAGTCACCGCCACAATTCCATACAACTCGGCTGAGGTGCGCCGCCGTTCGCAGAGAATCGCACCACCTTGACTTGTGCCGGGAACAACAACTCAGTGTTGAGGTGCGCCGCCGTTCGCCGAGAATCGCACCACCTTGACTTGTGCCGGGAACAACAACTCAGTGTTGAGGTGCGCCGCCGTTCGCCGAGAATCGCACCACCTTGACTTGTGCCGGGAACAACAACTCAGTGTTGAGGTGCGACGCCGTCTCTCAGATCTGGTTTCTCTCACTTCTTCTGAAACCCTAGAGAAGACATGACTTAAATATGGGTGGCCAGCCGTGACTCAAAACGCTGCGTTTCACATTCACTTGTCTTCAAAACTGGGCTCAAATGCATACGGCCCAAAACATAACTTGCTCATGTATAAGGGTACTGAATCTGCTAAGTGCTAAAATTTCAGAACTTGCCCAAAAGGAGATGTATAAGGGTCCTGCACTATATATGGAATTTTCTAAATTACAATACGCACATATCAGCATTAAAAAATATTCACGTAAGAATTCTTTAAAATGCAATTAACCCCTGCTATTCACGTAAAAAGAGAGTGTAATATCCAATAAAATTACATAAAAAACTATTCACGTAAAAAGAGAGTGTAATATCCAATAAAATTATATAAAAATAATATTTTTTTATGTTTAACCCCTGCTGTTCATTTCAATTAAAATGCACATCAACATCAGTCTTCAATTTCATATTGAGCCAAAACGCATAACATTTCGCTTTGCATTCAAAACGCATCACTTTAGTGCAAACGATGTGCTTTGACCAACTCAAACAAACTTAGTCTACATGTTACATGTGTTCTCTTTGTACCAAAGCATGTAGATCAAACTAGTACAAATTATCCTTTACAAAAAATTAGTATAAATTTCTATCAAACAAAAAATTAGTACAAATTAAATATGTATTGAAACCTGATTTTCATCAAACGAATATTTTAATAAACACCACTGAATATGAAAGTTATTCAACAAATTCAGCAAGCCATTGAATGTGCCGAGTAGCACTCCATTCCAACCTCATCCAACTGTTATCCATTGTGAATCTTCACCTTCAAAATATAACAAGGGACACAAATTAACAAAGATATATTATGGCTTGAATGCCTTGAATGTGGTTTGAATGCCTTGAATGTGGTTTGAATGCCTTGAATGTGGTTTGAATGTGCCTTGAATGTGCTTTACGAATTCAACAAAATCAACAATACCTTGAATGTACTGTGTGTCACTCATTTCCAACTCCATCCAACTTTTATCCATTGTGAATCTTCAACTTCATAATGTATCAATGGACACAAATTAACAAAGATAAGCAACAAACATGATTAATAAGCAACAAATTAACATCACTAAGCAACATACATGAACAATATATACCTGGGCGTGTTTAACGGAGGAGAACCAGGGCGCCAGAATATATTTTCGGTAGTGGGTTGAAGGACGGAGAAGAAGAACGAATGACCAGGTTGGTGGAGTGTTTATTTATTTTCATTTAATGCTGCGTTCTATCGCGACTAACTTTGCGTATCTCAGTCGCGTAAGTACACCTACCGCATTCAAATTAAATAAAAGTTGGTGACAAATAAAAAAAGTCAACATTTTCAAATGTCAGGTCTGACGTGGCATTTTTACTATTTACTTATGTGACTCACCTTGATTACGCAAATAGGACCAGTCATATAAGAACCCGTAAGTCACTAACTTTATACAGTCATATAAGATGCAGTCACATAAGTACTCTTATATCACTGAGTTATGTCAGTGATATAAGTCCCTGTCACATAAGGAAACTTGGGTGACTAACTTTGGTCAGTCATATAAGTACCAGTCACATAAGAGTCCCTATACGACTGGCCGTCTATTCTCTGTCATCTAAAGGCCCTTATGTGACTGGTACTTATATGACTGACACAAACTCTGTCGTCTAAGGTGCAAATCGGTGTAGTGCTGACTCCCGAGTTGCTTCACACGACTTCTCTCACTCCAGGGATCCTTTCGGGACAATCGTTGCTTAGAATCTCTCGTAGATTCCGGTCGACACATCTCCAAAGATAAAAATAATAGCCTTTGTTTCTTCGTCAATCGCGAAATGTCGCCGACACTTCTCTCACTGCTTCAACTGAGTGAATGGTAAACCTTGAAACGCATCGTTTCGACTATTCTCAAACGTCGCCTATGCCCAAAATGACGTGTTTTCATTTGATTTTCCTAACTTATAATATGAATTATCCAGAGTTGGGATACCAGAAGAAAGGTCTTTTTAGGTGAGAACTGAAAAATTAATAATTATCCAGTAACTCTATCCATACATTAAGGGTCATCATTAAAAATAAGATTTTGTTTGAAATTAGTAATTATCTCAAGATTATTTAGTCATAAAGGGTAAATTAGGCCAAAAAAATACCAAACACAATCGTAATCCCGTTGTTCTCTTGAAATCCCACGACCTAACCTCTAAAGCCATAAATCACTACAAATTCAATCAATTGACAAACGGCGATTCTCCACGATTGGTTGCGACTCTCTGCTACTTTGCGACCTAACCTTGACAATGGCGAACAACACGTATGGAAGTGACAGTGCCACGAGAATGGATGGTGAATACTCATGCGACACAACCGCACAAACCATAGAATTGATCAAATCTATAATCCGAATTTCTGAAACCATACACTTTCTTGATCCCAAAGCCCACGTCAATTTTTTCAAGGCAATTTGTTAGGATTAGGAAGATGAATGGTGTAAATGTTGATGTGAATCGCTTATCTTCTTCTGAGTTTGAAATGCGTAGGATCCTCAATTACTATTTGTAGCATAATATTCAAAGTAATTGAATCAAAATGCATAGGACAATATTTGTAGTAATTGAATTAAAATGCGTAGCTATTCAAGAGTTAGTCTGATTCCACTACGAATTATATGTTGAAAACTACGCATTATATGCAATGCATGCAGTGTGAGTCCGCTACGAATTCTATGTTGAAAACTACGCAATATATGCAATGCATGCAGTCTTAGTCCGCTACGAATTATATGTTAAAAATTCCGCATTTTATTCAATGAATGCAGTCCGAGTCCACTACAAATTATATGTTAAAAACTACGCATTTTTTGCAATACATGTAGTCTGAGTGCGCTACGAAGTATATGTTGAAAAAAATCCGCATTTTATGCAATGAATGCAGTCCGAGTCTGCTACAAATTATATGTTAAAAACTACAGTCTGAGTCCGATACGAATTATATGTTGAAAAACTACACATTATATGCGTAGTGGGAAAGCACCCAACAATCTCAAGATTCCTAAATCTACGATTTGAGAATTTCTTATGCAATTCAAGAGCGAATTCAATTTCCGATTTGTGACAATCGATGACCGAGAAGGTTTAGCGCAGGTATTGTGCACAATGAGAAAAGAAAAAGTCAAACAAACGTGACGAGAAAATAGGATCTTGATCTCCGAAGAATATTTCGATGAGCACAAATGACGATTTTTTACCCTTAAACTCGAATTTGATACATAATTATAGGCAGAAAATTATGAAATTTTAAAGGATCTTAGATCGAACGGATGTGATAATTTCTCATTTCTCATGAAAATTATTGTTTCTGATATGATCTTCGCTCGAACCATCCAAACTTCATCCAATCAATGGCTAGCATAAAAGCAGGTTACACTTAACTACCTTATACCAATTAAACTAATTAAAATATACATTTAATCAACCATGACCGGAGTTATTAATTACCTCGTCATTGTTGATAGTTAAATTTCAATGTTTATACTGTCCTTTAGCTTGTTATTGTTGTTTCGTCCGTACGCGTTTTTCCTCATCAAAAAAATTCAATGTTTATACAAATATCATAGTTTTTATTAGAAATGACCTAAAATGAGTTTGATATATTAGAAATGATCCACGCGAGTTTCACATTTTCATTTTAAAAATGATCCATTTTTAATGAAATCGGATTTCCAGGAACCGGTTTTCTGTATTTTTCAAAACACCGGATCCTGTGCAAACTCAACATGTGGAGTTCTCTCATTCGAACGCGCACATAACACCGGATCCTGAGAATTCGGTTTTATAAAAAATACGGAAAACCGGATTCTGAGGATCCGATTTTTTTAAAAATGGGTCATTTTTGAAATGTGACACTCGCGTGAATCATTTCTAATATTTTGAAACCCAGTTGGATCATTCTGAGAAAAACTCCAAATACTAGACTATCTTATAAAAAAAATACAAATATCTTCTATCAGACAAATTTGTAGATCTCTATGCACACATGGGGCACCCTCCTTTCCGATATTTTAATACTTTTGATTAGTGCTGGGTTTTTATACCGAAAACCGAACCGATACCGATACCGAACCGAAACCGAACCGATTGTAACCGAACCGATTAAAAACCGAACCGAATTTCGGTTATTATAACCGAACCGATTTATTTCGGTTCGGTTTCGGTTTCAATTTCAAATATAATCGGTTTACCGAACCGAACCGAATTTTTATTTTTACAGTGCAATCAGAGTACCGAACCGAACCAACAGGTAAATTCTAAATTCTAAATCCCTAATCGGCTAATCCATTCCATTCGTTCGCAGCTCGTTCGCAGAGTAAATTCTTCACTTCTCCTCCATTCGTTCGCAGCTCGCTCATCCGATTCAAGATCCGACAGTCCCAAACTCCCAATTGCCGAAGTCTCATTCGTTCGTTCCATCCGATTCGAGATCCGACAGGCTAATCCCGAAGTCTCGCTCCATCCGAAGTCTCGCTCCATCCGACACTCTGAAAAACGGCGCAGCCGTAACAGCGTCGCAGGCCGAATTCCGACAATCCTAGGTATGATTTCATCTTCCCTATACCTGAAACTGAAATTGAAATTGTGAATTGCCGAAGTCGTTTGATTTCAACTTCCAATGTTTGAATGGTTTTTTTTTCAATTGTAGTTTAAATATAAAGATGGACTACGAGGTGTTGGCAGAGGATTATGTAGATGCGGAGATTGCAGCAAGTGGTGGGGCTGATGATGATGGTGTTGTGGGTGGTGAGGATGGCGGTGTGGAGGGCGAGGAGGAGGTGGCCATAAGGATGGGAGGAGGTAAGAAGAGGAAGAATAATTCACCGGCTTGGGAGCATTGTTTGAAAAGGAAAACGACAAACAGTGAAGGGGAAACAGAGGTTACCGGGATATGCAAGTATTGCAATTTTGAGATGCCGGCCCATTCGAAAAAAATGGGACAAGAGGGTTGCTCAATCACTTGAAGAAATGTGTAGTTTGCCCTCTTTATGAAGGAAGTCGAGCTAAATCTACTCAACCAAGCTTGACTAATGTGACTATGGGTGGAGGTGGAGCTTTAGTCCCACATGTTTTTAATCAGAAGAAGTGTGAGTTGTTGATGGTGGAGTTCGTCATAAGAGATGAGCAACCATTTAGGGCGGTTGAAGGAGCTGGTTTTGTGAACTTTCTTCATGGGCTTCAACCTAGGTTTAAGATCCCTGATAGAAAAAAGGTTGCTCGTGGAGTTTGGGAATTGTATATGCTTGAGAAGGGCAAAATAAAGTCGGTAATATGTGATAAGAGGGTAAGTATCACAACGGATACTTGGACATCTATCCAAAACATCAACTATATGGTGATCACCGCCCATTTTGTAGATGATTCTTGGAACTTGCACAAGAGGATCATCAACTTCACTAAAATCACAAGTCACAAAGGTGAAGACATAGGCTTGTGCCTTGAGCGTTGTCTACGTGAGTGGGGAGTTGAGAAAGTGTTTAGCATTACCGTTGATAATGCTTCGGCAAATGAAGGGGCGGTTGCACATATGAAGAGAAAGCTTGAAAGACAAGGAAATCTAGTACTTAGTGGGGAGTACTTGCATTTGAGATGTGCTTGTCACATCCTCAATCTAATTGTGAAGGATGGATTGGGTGAACTAGAGAAGGCAATTGAGGGTATTCGGAATTGTGTCAAGTACATTCACTCTTCATCGGCAAGGTTAGATGCATTTAGAAATGTAGCTATCTTGGAGAATATGGATAGTATGTCAAACATTCCCATGGACGTGCCTACAAGATGGAATTCAACTTATAAAATGCTTGAAGGTGCATTCAAGTATAAGGGGGTGTTTAGTAGGATGGATTTCGAAGATGTGAATTTTCGAGCTTACTTTAATGAAGAGGTTAAGAAGGATGGGGTGTTAGTCAAAAGGATGGGGCCACCAATGGAGGAAGCTTGGTTGGATGCACAAGCTTTTACTCTTTTTCTTAAGAGGTTTTATGATTCTACCATAAAGCTTAGTGCAAGTAAGACTCCTACTTCAAATTTGATATTCAATGAAATGGTGGCATTGCAACAACTTATTGAGAAGAAGATGCGTGATTGGAGTAATCCTATTTTGAGGAAGGTGGCTCAATCAATGAAGACAAAGTTTGACAAATATTGGGGACAAAGCAATGGAGGAGGAAATGGCCATAAAATAAACTTGATCGTGTTTATTGCCAATGTACTTGACCCAAGATTCAAACTTTCAATGCTTGATATGACTTTATCTGGTCTTGGTCAATCAAGGGCCGAAGTTGAAGGTGTTATTAGCATGGTGAAAGCAAGCTTGCAAGATTTACATAAAGCCTACAAAGGAGGTGTTCCCGATACTACCCAACCTTCTAGCAGTGTGGCCATCATTGATGATGATGATGATGATTAGGGATGCACAAATTCGGACCGGACCGAAAAAACTGACCGAACCGGACCGAATTTTTTTCGGTCCGGTCTTCGGTCCTAAGATTTGCTAAATTTCGGTCTCGGTCCGGTCCGGTTCGGTCCTAGTAAAATTCGGTCCGGTTCGGTCTGGACCGAATAATTTTTTTTTATTTTTTTTATTTTTATTTTTATTTATTTTTATTTTTTTTGACAAGTAAGCATACGCTTCTTATAATATTCGTTGTAAAAAATCAATCTTCTCTGACTCACAGTACAGCCATTATTATTGAATTCAAAACAATGTTATGAAAAATAGTTTATTTTAATATTGCAAAAAATCAAATAACATTTCGGTCCATAACCGGTCTGGACCGGACCGAACCGGACCGAAAAAATCAGTCCGGTTCGGTCCGGTCCGGACCGAATGTGCATCCCTAATGATGATTGTGCTAATGATTTGTTGAGACAACTTGATAGGCAAAGGCATGCTATGCAAACTGATGAGATAACAAATGACTTGGATTCTTACTTTGCCGATGCTCCCGAGGCCGCTTTGAACAAAGAGTTCAAACTAATGGAATGGTGGATGGTAAATCAATTTAAATATCCAATCGTGTCAAAGATTGCCAAGGACATCTTTGCAATACCATCTTCCACTGTTGCTAGTGAGGCGGCATTTAGCTTGGGCAAGAGGGTTGTTGATCCGTTCAGAGCTTCTTTGACTCCACTCATGGTCGAGGCACTAGTTTGCACTAGTGATTGGCTTAGGGCCGAAGAATTTGATTTTTTTAAGGAGCCAACGGATGAGGAGTTTGAAATGTACAAGGAACTTGAAGAAATTGAAACAAGTAAGTAATGAATTATTTTATTTATAAGAGTTTTTATATATGTTAGTTGTTATTCATTTTAATTTTTATGTTTCTAAAGTTTACTAATGTTTTCCATTTTTTTGTAGATGTGCAATTGAGTCAATTGCCTACATTTCCTCCCACACCTTCTTCGGTTGCAAGTACTTCATCAATGAGTAGTTCCTCAATGAATCTTACTTCATCAGCGAGTTTACCTCCCCTTCCTCCTCCAAGACCATCAACGATGGATCCTAGAGGTCGAGGTAGAGGCAGAGGTGCTAGCCAATGAGCTCGGCAGGCCAGGTTGGGATCATTGGTATGAAACTTGATCACACTTCTGTTTTGTGTTCATTTCAATGTTCAAAATTTTAACTTTTTGACCCTATCATTTTGTGTTACTCAGTTCTCTTTTCTTATTTCAATTTTCAGTATGTACCTTGCTTGGAGGATCAAATTATTGGGATAGTCCCAGTCGTGCACACAAACTGTGAAACTGAGGTAAGAACTTGGCTATTCTCAATTTGACATTTTCCAATTGAAATTGACATTTCTTTCCAATTGAATATCTTGGTTGAATTTGGCAGTGGTTGTTTGGCAGTTTGTTAGTTGTTTGAATGTGGTTGTTTGGCAGTTTGGTTTGAATTACATGAATATGGTATATGAATTTGACTATGATTTACATGTGAATTAGTGATAGTTTGGCAGTGGTTGTTTGACGGTGGTTACATGTTAATTTGAATATGATTTGAATTTGGCAGTGGTTGTTTGCTCAGTTTGGCAGTTGTTTGAAATTTGAATGTGGTTGTTTGACATTTTGGTTTGAATTACATGAAGATGGTATTTGAATTAGACTCTGATTTTTTGTGTACATGTGAATATGTGACAGTGATACCCACTGTTTAAACTTTAATCTTTAATGAAACTAGGAAAATTTGCTAATTGTTGACTTGTTGTTATGCGCTCTTCAGTCATCATGTTAATGCTTTGCGTGTTTTTTTCAGGATTGCAGCACTGGATTTCATCCCATGAAGATCTATGTTTTCTTCCCTCCATTCGACCTAAATACGATGTCTTCCCAAACCTTTTGTTCCATTGTTGTTGTATTGTATCATTGCTTTTTGTTTTGTATCCATTTTCAGGGAACTGTTTTTAAGTTTGTTGTTGTATTTCTCCAGTTTGTTGATGTATCCAAATAACATTGTAAAACTGTTATTCAGGTACAAGGTACTGAAAAAAGTCAAAAACTGAAAGTTAAAAAAAAGCACAAAACCGAAAATTCGGTTTACCGAATTTTCGGTTTCGGTTTTCGGTTCGCAATTTCATAAAACCGAAAAATCGGTTCGGTTCGGTAAAATTCGGTTCGGTACCAATTTTACTGTGACAGTCAGGCTGCTCTACACATCGCTGCTAATCCCGTATTTCATGAACGGACAAAGCACATTGAGATAGACTGTCACCGCCAATCTATTTCTCGTTCGATTTCGTTTTCTCATAATCATGTCCACCGATGCCAACACAATCGCCATCATACCTCTCTCGTCTCCATATTATCTTCATCCATCAGACCATCCTGGCCTCTCCATATGTCCGGTGATTCTAAAAGATGACAACTACGATGAATGGGTAATTGCTATGCGCAACTCTCTCCGCGCAAAACGAAAACTCGGTTTTCTGGATGGTTCCTTATCTTGTCCTGATTCCGCTGCTACATCTCCTCCTACGCTTGAAGATTGGTACATGGTGAATTCCATGTTGGTGAGTTGGATAGTTCAGTCTATCGATCCTTCTCTGCGTTCTTCCATCACTTACTTTGACAGTGTCAAAGACCTTTGGGATGATCTTCGGCAGCGTTTCAGCATTGGTAACGGTCCTCGCAAGCTACAGTTGCGATCCGAGATTGCTCGATATCGTCAAACAGGACAAACTGTGGCAGCATACTATAATGGTTTGAAGAAATTATGGGATGAACTTCTCACATACGTCCCGACGCGAAATTGTACTTGCGGTCAATGCAAATGCAATTTAAATTCATTCTGGGTGCAAGAGCGCGAAGAAGAACGCGTGCATCAATTTCTTATGGGTCTTGATGATGTTGTTTTTGGGACTCTTCGTTCCAATATTATGGCGCAAGATCCCTTACCTCCACTGAATAAGGTTTATTCCTTGGTGATTCAGGAGGAACGGCTAAAAACAGTTGTCACGTCTAGGGAATTTCCCACTGATTCGCTGGCCCTTGCCGCTCGTAGTCATTCAAAGTCGGCCAACTCTTCGTCACAGACATCATCATCCCAGTCTCGTAAGACTTTCGTTTGCTCTCACTGTGGCAAGAAAGGCCATGACAAGACCTCTTGCTACAAACTTATTGGCTTTCCTGACTGGCTTAAGGAAAAAATTACTGCTCGTAAGCAAGCTTCTGAGTCCAGCTTCCCCAATGATGCTCCTTTGACTAATTCTTCCTCCAAGGAGCGTTCAACGGGGTATGCAAATGCAATTAACAACTCGGGAGGTAGTATGGCAGCTTCACCAATGACGGCCTCAGATCGTCCAGCTTTCGGTTCAACGTTGTCTGACGAACAATGGACTGCTGTGATGAATATGTTTAATTCCATGCAGTCTGTCACCGATAAATCTGGTATGATTTCCTCTTGGATTCTTGACACTGGTGCTTCTTACCATATGACTGGTGATGCAGTTTTACTCAGGAACATCACAAATGTTGATCCTGTTTCTATAAAATTACCTGATGGCAGGGTATCTTCTGCAACAAAGAAAGGATGTCTTTATATGAGCAACTTTCGTATCTCTCATGTTCTATTGGTTCCACAATTAAGTTGCAACTTATTATCCTTTGCTCAGCTCGCGCATGATCTTCATCTATTAGTGCTTCTCACTGATAAATTCGTTGTCCTACAGGAAATTCATACGAGGATAGTGATTGGCGTGGGTAAGCAGCAAGGGGGGGTGTATTGGCTTCAGAATCTGCGTAATGCTGCCTCTGCTATGTCTGCGCAGTCGTGTACCAGTTCAGCTACTTTATGGCATCGTCGTCTTGGTCATCCATCATCAACCGTTCTGTCATCCATTTCGGAGCTAAAGTTGGATAAGAACTCTATGGAAAGTATTATGCCTTGTGAATCTTGTTTCAAAGCAAAACAGACTAGACACTCTTTTCCTATCAGTTCCAGTAAGGCAGCGGAATTGTTTCAATTGGTTCACTGTGATGTTTGGGGACCGTACAGCACTCCTTCATTTAGTGGTGCTTCTTATTTTCTGACAATTGTTGATGACTATTCACGAGCTGTTTGGGTATATTTTTGTGTTGCCAAGTCTGAGATTGCCTTGATTTTCAAAAATTTTGTTGCTCTTGTTGATACGCAGTACCACAAACGGATTCAACGAGTTCGTGCAGATAATGGAACAGAGTTCTTACCTCTACGTATTTTTTTTGATGCCAAAGGAATTATCTTTGAGACTTCTTGTGTTGCAACACCCCAACAAAATGGAAGAGTCGAAAGAAAACATCGTCATCTGCTTAATGTTGCCCGTGCGTTGCGTTTTCAGGCACACTTGCCATTGCAATTTTGGGCAGAATGTGTTTCAGCGGCGGCGTTCCTTATTAATCATACACCGTCTCCCAATTTGGGTCATCGCACTCCTTATGAACTCCTTCACAATCGCGTGCCATCTTACAACTCTTTTCGTGTCTTTGGATGCCTTTGCTTTGCCTCACAGATGCCTAGAAGTCGAGATAAATTTGCACCACGAAGCCGCAAATGTATCTTTATTGGTTATCCGTCAGGAAAGCGTGGCTGGCGTTTGTATGACCTAGAGACCAAAGAAAGCTTTATCAGTAGGGATGTTGTTTTCTTTGAAACATTTTTCCCATTTGCCACACCTTCGATTCAGCCGCCTACCGCTCTAGAGTCGACCCCATCTCCTGCTATATATGATGATCCACCGTACTTTTTACCTCAACCTGCAACCTCAACTCATTCAGCTGCTCTACCGCCTACAGAAGTAAGGGAGAGTCCTTTGATTTCTCCTTCACCTCCTTCAGATCCAGAACCATCTGATCCAGAACCACCTGCTGTTAGGCGCAGTACTCGGACTCGACAACCAAATGTTCGTTTACAGGACTATGAGTGCAATACAATTCAGCTTGTTCACCCCCTCACTGTATCTTCTTCACCCACGCCAGAGTCACGATCCTCAGGTATACGTTACCCTTTAGCTGCATATGTCTCTTGCTCTAATTTTTCAGACTCCCATGTCCGCTTTCTTACTGCTGTTACAGCAGGAGCTGAACCTTCGTCGTTCAAAGCAGCAGTTCAACACCGAGTTTGGCGAGAGGCGATGAACGCTGAACTAGAGGCGCTACGCCGAAATAGCACTTGGACTCTCTCTTTATTACCTCCTGGCAAAACTTCTATTGGCTGCAAATGGGTGTATCGTATAAAATACAAGTCTAATGGGGCTGTTGAGAGACACAAGGCTCGTTTGGTCATACTTGGAAATCGTCAAGTCGAAGGTGTTGACTACACTGAAACCTTTGCGCCTGTAGCAAAGATGACATCCGTTCGTGTTTTTCTTTCAGTTGCTATTGTTCGTGGCTGGGAACTTCATCAGATGGATGTTCACAATGCTTTTCTGCATGGTAACCTTGATGAAGAGGTTTATATGAGACCTCCCCCGGGTCTAGCCGATGTTCCACCTGGCCACGTTTGTCGTCTGCAGAAATCTCTTTACGAGCTCAAACAAGCTCCTCGAAATTGGTTTGCGAAGCTATCTTCTGCTCTATGTGCTTTTGGTTTCTGCCAAAGCAAGGCTGATTATTCGCTTTTCTCATATAAGAAGCAAGAAGTCATATTGCACGTCTTAGTGTATGTCGACGACTTAATTGTTGCGGGTAATAATTCTACTTCTATTGCACGATTTAAATCTTATCTCAATTCATGCTTCCATATGAAAGATCTTGGTGTTCTCAAGTATTTTCTTGGGATTGAGATATCACGTCTTCCGTCTGGCCTTTTTTTGTCGCAACGCAAATATACTTTGGATATATTATCTGAAGTTGGATTACTAGCTGCAAAGCCTTGTGGATTTCCCATGGAACAACATCATCAACTTGCCGTTTCCACAAGTCCTCCTCTTTCCGATCCAGAGAGGTATCGTCGTTTAGTGGGTCGCCTCATATATCTCACTATTACACGTCCTGAATTATCATATTCTGTGCATACTTTAGCTCAGTTCATGCAGAATCCTAAATCCCATCACTGGCACGCTGCTCTTCGAGTTCTTCATTATCTGAAAGGACATCCAGGACAAGGTTTATTACTATCTGCTCAAAGTTCTCTCCAACTCACAGCTTTTTGTGATTCAGATTGGGCTTCTTGTCCTATCACACGGCGTTCTATCTCTGGTTACTTTATTATGTTGGGCAAGTCTCCCATCTCTTGGAAGACTAAGAAGCAGACGACTATCTCTCGATCATCCGCTGAAGCAGAATACAGATCTATGGCTTCAACTTGTTGTGAACTAGTTTGGTTAAAATCATTATTGCATTCGTTGGGCGTTGGTCACAACTCTCCTATGCGTCTTTACTGTGACAGTCAGGCTGCTCTACACATCGCTGCTAATCCCGTATTTCATGAACGGACAAAGCACATTGAGATAGACTGTCATCTTATACGCGATTATATTCAGTCGGGCACTATCATCACCAGCTACATTCCTACAACTCAACAGCCGGCGGATTTATTTACCAAAGCACTGGGGAAAGTTCAATTTCAGCTTCTTTTGGGCAAGTTGGGCATTATCGATCCTCATGCTCCAACTTGAGGGAGAGTATTACGATATTAATTTCCTATTAAACTGTATATATTCATCTTCCTATTTAATTTAGCTTTTAATTCCTCTATAGCCAAAATTAGGTATAGTACCTGTACATATACACACCAAGATGAATGAAAAGAGCATCAGAAAATCATTTTTCAGATCCAATCTACTTCTCCAATTTTATCAGTTTCTGAACCGAACCCAGCCCTACTTTTGATCAGCGACTTCGAACATGACAAAAAATCAATAAAGAAATAATACGATGGTCAAAGTCAATACCATTTGATGGATATTTTTATTATTTCAAACAAGACTGTATTTGACTTTGAGATTATCTGAGCACAAAGCAACGGAGCCACGATGTATACCTTAAATGCTTTTTTTTTTTAAGAATATAAGTGCAATCAATACATTTACATGTGATTCATATCTAAGACAGCTGGGAAGATTATAAATTACTGACCTCAAACGTGCCCTACTCCTACATGTACTCAAATGACAATATATAGACTTAACACTACAGCTCTTAGTGACTTCGCACGTGAACACAAGTTGTCTGATACAAGACAAGTTCCAGATGGTGTTCGAACTGTGTTTCGAACACTTGTCTAACAGTTACTGAAACAGAATAGTGCGAGCACACGCAATGTAATACCCAGTTCGGCGATTGCCTACTCTGGGAGGCTTCCCATGCCCTGAAGGGTAGCAAATCTTTATTAAGAGTTTAGGGCTACAAGTGGACTTACAATTACACAACTCCCGTTTGTAAAAGCCTAGCCTTTAACACTATTCTCCTTGATTTGCAATCTAGGCTCCTCCTAGATTCCCTGCCAATGATCTTCCTCCCGAAGGTCAGTGAGTCTTTTCCCAAAGACAGAGACTTCTCCCGTAGCTCAGCCACTATCTCTTGACAGTGCATTGGTGGCAAAGTGTGTGTGTGTGCAGCGGAATGTATCCCTCAGTCAGTCTGGAACAGCACACCTGAACAGACCGACACACCTTAACTTTCTGATGTGCAAAGCTTCGGCCGATCGTTCCTCCTCCTCCTCTGCAGAATATGGGCGTGTATAACTTCTCCAATAACGATACTGGTAAGGACGCCCTTGACACTCTATTTATATGCATCGGCGGATCCCAAATCAGTCCTAGATAATTTGTCATATATTTAGGAAATATTCCTGTAATATTGCTAAATATCTTCTAATCCAATCTTTATTCCGATCTTACGATATATTCGTCGCCAAGACACGCCAAACCGGTCTCTAACTAATAATCAAATATTCTTTTGAATATATGATCTTTCTATCTTTTCATCAGCCGACTCCAACTGATAAAATCTTCAATCTTAAGGAACTTCCGGATAAGGAAACTTCCAAGCGTCCAACCCACGTTGTACTCGAGTTCCAATCTTCGGTTTTAACACTTTTTGACCGCCGCTTGAACACTCTGAAGTCATTTTGCCAAGACCATGCCATATGTGGGAACATCAATCTCCCCCTTGGCATTTTTGGCAAAATCAACTCAACTAGTTCTAATTATCTAGACTTCAGAGACTCGTACTGGTAAGATTGAGGAAACTGAGTCGTCCTCAAAATTACTCCCCTTTTTGCCACAAATTAGCAAGGTGTGTTCAAAATAAGAGTTCAAACACACAAGTACGAAGGCCTGCCTCATTTGAACACCCCTCTCTTTATATATATATATATATATATATATATATATATATATATATATATATATATATATATATATATATATAGGGGGCATTCAATTGTTACACCCCCTTATAGTGTTACATGTTACATGAATCTCATCCGTAGGATGAGATTCATCCAAGCATCCACATGGCGCCACCTCAAAAGCATGGGGGGCTTGGACATGTGACATGCATGTGCCATGAATAGTGGCTTACGTGGCGCATTTTGATTGGCTGGAGGTGTAACATTTGAACGCCCATCTATATATATAGGGGGCATTTGGTTGAGGCAGGGTTGTAAAAATGAGGCAGTGAGGCACGATCAGAGCCATTCATCTCAGTCGTCAAACGCATGTGGCAAAGCCACGTGTCCCACTCACTTGAGTTGCGTTCACACTACAAAGTAGAGTGAACGCAAATGGACACGTGGCGCGCCACAAAAGCACGGGGGATGGATGTGTGGCTCAGATCGTGCATCATTGCCTCATTTTAAGAAGCCCTACCTCATTTGAACGCTTATATATAGGGGGTGTTCGGTTGAGGCAGGGTTGTAAAAATGAAGTACGTGAGGCACGTTGTGAGCCACTCATTTAGATAATGTGGCAGGGAATAGTGCAAGAATAATGATTTGTTATTTACGTTTTGCTTTTTGATGGATTTTTGGTAGTGTGACACGTGGCGCGCCTACAAAGTACGGGGGGGGGGGGGGGGGGGGTTTGAGTGGGACACGTGGTTGGCTCAAATCGTGCCTCACTGCCTCACTTTAAGAAGGGGTGCCTCATTTGAACGCTCCTATATATATATAGAGGATCGCTCAAATGTTACCTCCATCTTAGCATGTTACCTCTTACTCCAATCTAAGCCACACATCCAAACCTCCCGTACTTTGTGGGTGCGCCACGTGTCCCACTACCAAAATTTTGCACTATTCAAAAAATAAACAGTAAACCCCACTACACAAAATCCACTATTCTGGCACTATTCCTGCCACTATCAACCAATTAGATTCGAGTAACACGATAACACTCTAAGAAGTGGTAACATTTGAGCGCGCCCATATATATATATGATTGGATCATGTACAAAGTGATTTTTACGGTACAAAGTACAAAGCAATTAAAATCGTTTGATTAGATTATGTAACGGATCAGATTGAAACTAATTAAAACATATTAATTATAATATCTCAGGGACTTAATTGTCTTTACACCTTATACCTAAACTCTGTTAACTATCGTTAAGTGTAAATCAAAGATATTATTTTCAAATCAGACCTAATCGATCAGATATGTCACAAACCCTAATTTTGCCTCATCTTGCTACCGTGTTTGATATCCACAATCGCAACGATACCAATTTGCAATCGGATCCTGGGAAGTTTCAATTTTGGGTTTTATGCGTTCCGGCTTGCGGAGAAGAAGGCGAAAGATGCTGCTGAGTGAGGCGGAAGGTGCTGCTGATGTTTAAGCTGTGGGTGATGTTTGCAACAGAACTCTTGGTATGTTTGATTTGGCTCAGAAGGATGAAAATATAAGCTTTTTGCTTACTGTCAATTCGTTTTGGACGGGATACATTTTTTCTGATGGCAGGTATTACTTTGTCATGATTTTCGGCCTAATGATATCTGATGTTTGAAGTTGATGTGTTTTTCTTTAAGCCGGTGTATGTTTCTTTTTCAATGGATTGCCGGCCAAATTGTGTATCTTTAGCAACCTATCAAGATTCGCACTTTAAGACGAAATTGGGTAAGCATTAAGATTCACTTTTCTAGCAACCTGTTGCTATTGAAATACAGTGAGAGTTCAAGAGAGAGTTTTATGATAAACCCTAGAAATCGACTGCTGGATCGTAGCAATTTCGAGGTAAGTTTTGGTGAAATTAGTGACTTACCGATGATCCTAGCCGGAATCCTTTATTTTCTGCCAAAATAGCAACCTTTCTTCAGTTTTGATGCACGGTCCGCCTTACAGTAACTTCTATGTTGATCAATTTATGCCTACTTGAGATGTCAATTTTGTTTTGTCGATTTGAATTGCATCTTAGATTGGAGTAAGAGGTAACATGCTAAGATGTGGTAACATTTGAGCGCTCCTATATATATATATATATATATAGGAGCACTCAAATGAGGTCGGGTACTATTGGTGAGGTCATGAGGCATATGGTAAATCCAACCTCATTTGAGCGCCCCCTATATAGATTAGGCCTATATGTTCGTAAGGGCATTATTATAAATTTGTATCCATGTAATTATCGATATTGCGAATTTTGTTCTGTAATTCTAGGAATTTTTTCTTTAAGTCTACGAATTTTTTCTTTAAGTCTGATCATTGTCATTTTAAGTCTTATCATTGTTATTTTAAGTTTGATCATTACCAATTTTAAGTCTGATCATTGTCATTTTAAGTCTGATCATTATCAATTTTAAGTATGATCATTATCAATTTTAAATCTGATCATTATCAATTTTAAGTCTGATCATTATCAATTTTAAGTATGATCATTGTCATTTTAAGTATGATCATTGTCAATTTTAAATCTGATCATTTTCTCTTTCAGTCTGATCCTTGTCAATTTTAAGTTTGATCATTATCAATTTTAAGTCTGATTATTGTCTCTTTAAATCTGATTATTATCAATTTATGTCTGATCCTTACCAATTTAAGTCTGATCATTATCAATGATAAATCTGATCATTATGCAAACAATATATAAAAACAAGAATGATTTTTACGAACATGCAACGACGCTGGCTAAATCGTCCATGTCTTACTACGACTAACCCTACAATCAAATTGAATTTAATAGTCAACGGAGTTTCTAAATCAAGGACTAAATTGAAACTAAAATTAATTACAATAATAACGGGATTACGTGTAATGACTATAATGTACCTCCGTGTTATATCCGAGATTTCGAAGAAATTGGACACATGCCAACTTGAAATCTAATTTTCAATTTTTACATATAATGGTGGTTTTTACATGAACCGCACTCTTACATTAAAATATTTATACAAATAAATTTTAATGTTTATACAAATATATCAAACTATTACACAAATTTGTCGATGTAATGCACATGGGGCACCTTCCTTCCTATATTTATTTGTTCTGTATTATTATACTATTTCAGCGACTTCGAACATGACAAAAAATCAATAAATAAAGAATACCATGTAAATAATCGAAGTCGAGGGTTCGATTCCCATGAGAAGTGTCAATATCATGAGAAATGAGAAGAGATCTGAACCTTATATTTAATTAGATCTAAGAGTGATATTAAACCCTATATATATTCCTCATAATTCGTCATTAAAAACGATTAAATATTATGTTAAAGGGTAATCTCGGAATCAAACTATCATTAAGAAACCATAATCCCGCTAATTTCGTAAGATAACTAACCTGATCAGAGCTCTCACACTACGCATTCAAAAAATTGAATCTCGAATTCTCTCGGCGACATTCGGCAACACTCGACGACATCGGCGACTCATTATACTAACGACATCATCAATGACTGACAAAACAAAGAATGATGACACAAACGCTACAAAGGTCGACCACGTTTACGGTGCGTAGCATTACGATTCGGACATCTTCGATTTATAAGGTTACAAGCTAATTGACTCTTCATAGCTTATTTTCGTATTTTACACACATCATTCGTAGCTGGGGTTACACACATCATTTGTAGATATCTGTATCATATTATTGTTAGTAGTTTACACACATCATTCGTAGCTGGGGGTTACAATGGAGCGAAGTCTTTTTGATCCAATATCTACTTTGTTATCATTCATAGTATGACACACATCATTCGTAGTTGACGGAACAGGGGGTGCTTTTTTTTATTAAATTTCTACTTTGTTATTATTCGTAGTATGACACATATCATTCGTAGCTGGTGTTCCACAGGGGCGCCGTTTGATTCAATTTCTACTTTATTATTATTCGTAGTATGACACACATCATTCGTAGATAGTTTCTAATCCGGATTTATATATATCTTTATAAGAATGCAAGAGAAAAAGGACCACATCAGTAAAAAAAAAGCCAAACAAAGACATAGCAGAGGAACCACAATATGTTAATAAGTCGAAATAGATTTCATACCACACAAGCACACAAACTCTGAAAGGTATTATATTTGTTCTCTTACAATTTAGTTTGTCGATGTAATTATTGACAAATGAATTGGTTAATCTATCTTGATTTGTACTCATTGCAGTTAATGGGTTAGCTTCGTCTACATGTGGGCAAGGACAATAAAACACTTCAAATAAATCTCGAGGGACAAAGAAATCAGGTATTGACAAGCGTATTTTTAACCCTTTATAGTTGTCAAATTAAGTGTTTAGGGGTCAAATCGTAGTCAAACAAAATTTATAACCTTCGTAAGCCAAGGGTCGATCCAAGGAACAGGTGTGTGAATACTAGCTAACTAGTGACCTATTTAGCTATTCCGATTGAACTTTATAAAAAAGGGTTTGTTGTCACGAAAGTAGTAGAAATTAAATAGCAGAAAATTAAAGGGTTGTACTTAATCAGAGAAAGAATCCCAGGATCATACTTCACCCGTGCTAACCCCACTAATCATGCAATCATTATCGTGTAATTCATCAGGCTATCGAATATCGAATTAAACCAAAATAATAGTAGATAAGCCGCCCATCCACAGATCATTATCTAGATTAATCTCAATCGTTGAACGCCGTCCATCCACGAATTATCAACGATCTCGATTTATTAAACTAAAGGTTTTCATACAATTTCATCCGATCTAGTTAATACCTAGGACCCATTCATCTTTCGGTAAATAACCTAAATACGTTCTAGCATGCAAACATCCCATTCAATGTAAATACTTGCAAGAACGATAAATTAAGCACGATGAAATTGAATATTCGATTTGCATTAATGAAAAACATTCATATGATCACATGAAGAGTTGGGTACAATGCACGGGATCCATAGGACCCCAGAATAAAAGAGTCTACTCGCTATTCATGGCGATTAAACCACAAATAGTGTAACAAAGAGATAAGGGCGAGGAAACCGTAATGACGCGGGTGCTCGTTGAATCTCTCGTGGTGACTCTGTCTTCTCTCCCAAGTTAGGGTTCATTCTTCTCAGAAAAAGCACACCGAAATTTGTTCTGGTCGTTCCTCTTTCATAGCCCAAAAATCGATCAATTCCCAAAAAAGGCCCAAAACCTCCCAAAAACGAATTAGGAAATTTCCAGATAATTCTGCCCTGACGATGCCCGTGACACCCGTAACGCCCGTGACATAGGGGTGCATCACGGGGCAAACACCTGTGACGTTAAGCAGTCACGGGTTGTAATGAGGTCTTCAATTTTCACAACTTTCTCAGTTGGCCCGTAGCGCCCGTAATGCCCGTGACATAGGTGGACGTCACGGGGTCTCGGATCGTGACCAAAGTCATCGCGGGCAGTCATGGGACCTGACTTCCATTGCCTTTTTCGAGGTCTAAACCTTCGAATCTGCTCTTGGTGTCAACTACAAAGTTGTAGGCCTTCGAGTTAGTTTTCCAACAAGCTAAATTTCAACTCATTTGGACACCGTATGCGCTCTGGGCATGCAAAATACGTCGCACAGGTCTGTCTGCCCTGTTTTGTCCTGTTTTTGCTCAAATCTTCACTAATTACTTTGCTTTGCTTCGGATCAATCCAAAAGTTTTAGATATGTGATATATGACCTGAATACTAGAAAAGAGGTTAAATGATAACAAAATATTCGGAGAACAAACCTAATCCATCATCGAATGAAGTGAATAATAGGTCAAGAATTTGACCGATCAAAACACTCCACACTTAGGATTTGTTCGTCCCGAACAAATGTCGAACAAATGGCAGAATAAATGCAAGTCCATGTGAGGCTCAACAACCATACGTTTCAAAGCTACCCACTCAAGTGTCATGTGATCAATTCTAACTAAAACAAAAACAAAAAGATAACTCACTGTCGTAGAGGACACGAATGCATTTAGCATATGCATCAAGCCTTTAAACCCCTAGGCTGCCCTAGTAGGACGAGTATAGTCTCGTGAAGGTTTTCAAGAATGAGACTACCTAAAAATCCCCTGTACAACTAACTAACGTGTATGCATGAATGATGCTCAACAAGTCACAGTAAAGGCATGTCATACCTCGGATTCATGGTGTTACCTCGACTTCAAGTTGAACATCTTCCCTTAAGTTGTCAGACAATCATAGATTAAACGTGTATGCATTCAAACGGTCAATACACACGGCTAGCAATCGACTCATCACAAGTTCTAAATAGTTCTATAGCAACATAATAAGAATATGAATAGTTACATAAAACATGCTCGCCATTCACCTATGCTATCTAGGGATAGTCTACGGGCTCTGGCGCAAAGCTCATTCTCAAGTGCCAAGGACTAGGCAATGACCCATAAGAGAAGAGGAGCCTGACTTAAGAATTGTCTAAAAAATAGTACAAAAATCTGCATCAAAATTTCAGTGCAAGCACGAGGATCGTCCCGTAGTTTCTAGTACATGAATTCCCAAGACAAGTCATGATTGCACGCAATGAGAAGATGGAGTTACACTACATCAAGCAAAAGGGGGCAGAAATTGTTTCAAAATTGTTTTCCATACTCAAGGGGTGACTTTTCTCACTTTGTCCTTGGTATAATCTCTCATTTTTTTTGTACACAAGGAGTGACTTTTCTCACTTTGCCCTTGGTATTTTTCTGCTCTTTTTTTCTTTCAAAAACAACTATGTTTGGGGTCAATTTTTCACCCTCTTTTGAAAATTCATAACTTTATTCTTGATTGAAAACGTGGAAAACCAATTTTCTAACTCCACACTTAAAGCTTGACATAGTGTATGAATAAAGGCGGGTGCATGCAAATCACAACAAGTATAGAGAAACACATACTAGTACTAAGGTCACCTAGAATAAAATGATGTGATTTAAGTTTTCAGACATTTTGAACCGGTGCCTACTAATTTCAAGTCTCAAACATGCTTTAAGAAATACGTAGAACATGTGATAGTCAAAGGCTAGTAATGATACTGACTCGAGAGAATACACACACGATTTACACTATTTCAAGTCCTAGACTTCGAATCCAAAAGAATGTCAAGCAGTCAAGGAGTATCGTAGAAAACGAGGGTTTCAATCACAATACATAGACAGTTGAGCATATGCAAGAGTGAATGTGATATGCGATGTGTGTGACTATGCGCTACCCACTCCACACTTAAAAATGAGCTTAGTCCCTAAGTGAAGAAATAAAAGATAAGAAAAGGGGCATAGGAACTTCCCTACGTGTGTGATAGCTCGATATCCATAGAGATTAAACGATGACCGGTGAGTGAAACACGACTTGTGAGCTGATAGATATATAGATTAGCACAAAGAGCTTCACAAGTGATAGGTTAGCATCGATAATCACAAAGAAATCTGGATAAGGGATGCCAAATGAATGAAATTGATGTACTCGAGCAGGTCCCGTGATGATCGATCCATCAAGGGCAGTCATGGGACATCACGGGAATTGGTTTTGACATTGCTTCTGCCTGGTCCCGTGACAGGTCCATTGTCCCGTGACGGTCCTTTGGTCACGGGGTGTCACGGGACTGAATTTCTTCGGCTTTCCTTTGCTGGCACTCAACACTTAAAACCGCTGCACACACATGAAATCACACAATGCAAATGCAGATGAAAAACTAGCTAAATACTTACAGCACAGGTTACTCCTTGAAGAGGCCTAGTTTAACGTCTTGGCAAGACATCAGCTAAGCGAGATAGTGTCAATCCACCTTCAAATCTCATTGAAATTTACATCCATCTAGTATGACATGAACGCTAAGTAGAGCATGCAGTCCCTTCAAAAACTCGAAACCCTTAAGAACCAAGGGACTGTAAAGACTCTCTAATAACAGTTTCAAGACGTAAGGCAAGAACTGTCGAAACTTGTCTGGAGGCTGTGTATCAAGATATATATCTTCAGAGCTAGCTCTAGCAAGAACACTTCCCTTGTACTCTTTAGATAAGATCTCAGGTGCATATACTTCATAATTTCCCTTCACCATCGTATTCAGGCGTATGCGAGGGTCCTCTTCGATTGAACTCAGGTACACATCAACAAAGTCTTCGTACGTATGATCCTTTGATAGCTCATCATCGCTCAGAGAAACCGGTGAAACGATGGTCTCTTCTGTTTGCCCATCTAAATGACCTTTTGAAGCAGTAGTAGTGGAGGGAGATGTATCTTCATCTTCTGAGACATCATCAGTACAAGACACATCATCCTCCAACTCAGTGTAAGCCTGGGCAACCATTCTAAACGCCTCTAAACCATCCTCACAAATAGGTTGTTCTGGTATAGAGAGCATTCTCGTATCCTGATCATCTTCCACGTGGATTGGAAATAAAACTGAAGATGAATATGCTTCATAGACTTGAACTTCTTGATGGTCAGTCATTACCACCTCGAAGTCCTCATCTCTGCATTCATTGGTGGTTGCTCTGGCCAGTTTCTCTAACCGGTCCTTCTGTATTTTCTGTCTGGCTACGAGTTGCTCTATTGACCTTCGCAGGTCTCTTACCACATCAGCGGTTTGCTCAGATGCCTTTCACCGATCCTCAGACGTCTTTCGCTGGTCGGCTATGAAGCTAGCTAGCATGGCTTCTATACGCGATGATTCACCAGTGTTCTGAGACTGTTGCTACCGCGACTGGTCCTGGTAATTCTCATAATAGTGGTCATCTTGATAACATGGTCGATCATAGAGCTGATTTTGATTTCCTCCCCACTTGGTATCATATGAATATGTCTGACAATAAGGCTCTTCCCTTGGGTAGGCGTCTTGATGACCAAAAGAGAACATCCTCGCAACATGCAAAATAAAAGTGATTAGTGAAGGTCAGAAGTATATAGAGTATGTACAAGGAAGTAATAAAAAAATGGAATAGTCTAAACTACACACGTTAAATCTAATATCACACTAAACGCTGCTCCCCGGCAACGGCTCCATTTTGACAAACGTATTTTTAACCCTTTATAGTTGTCAAATTAAGTGTTTTAGGGGTCAAATCGTAGTCAAACAAAATTTATGACCTTGGTAAGCCAACATGTGTGTGAATACTAGCTAACTAGTGACCTATTTAGCTATTCCGATTGAACTTTGTAAAAAAGGGTTTGTTGTCACAAAAGTAGAAGAAATTAAATAGCAGAAAATTAAAGGGTTGTACTTAATCAGAGAAAGAATCCCAGGACCATACTTCACCCGTGCTAACCCCACTAATCATGCAATCATTATCGTGTAATTCATCAGGCTATCGAATATCGAATTAAACCAAAATAACACTACATAAGCCACCCATCCACGGATCATTATCTAGATTAATCCCAATCGTTGAACGCCGCCCATTCACGGATTATCAACAATCTCGATTTATTAAACTAAAGGTTTTCATACAATTTCATCTGATCTAGTTAATACCTAGGACCCATTCATCTTTCGGTATATAACCTAAATACGTTCTAGCATGCAACCATCCCATTCAATGTAAATACTTGCAAGAACGATAAATTAAGCACGATGAAATTGAATATTCAATTTGCATTAATAAAAAACATTCATATGATCACATGAAGAGTTGGGTACAATGCACGGGATCCATAGGACCCCAGAATAAAAGAGACTACTCGCTATTCATGGCGATTAAACCATAAATAGTGTAACAAAGAGATAAGGGCGAGGACACCGTAATGACGCGGGTGCTCGTTGAATCTCTCGTGGTGACTCTATCTTCTCTCTCAAGTTAGGGTTTATTCTTCTCAGAAAAAGCACACCGAAATTCGTTCTGGTCGTTCCTCTTTTATAGCCCAAAAATCGATCAATTCCCAAAAAAGGCCCAAAAACTCCCAAAAACGAATTAGGAAATTTCCAGATAATTCTGCCCTGACGATGCCCGTGAATCCCGTAATGCCCGTGATATAGGGGTGCATCACGGGGCAAACGCCCATGACGTTGAGCAGTCACGGGTGGTAACGGGGTCTTCAATTTTCACAACTTTCTGAGTCGGCCCGTAGCGCCCGTTACACCCGTGACATAGGTGGACGTCACGGGGTCTCGAACCGTGACTAAAGTCATCGCGGGCAGTCACGGGACCTGACTTCCATTGCCTTTTTTAAGGTCTAAACCTTCGAATCTGCTCTTGGTGTCAACTACAAAGTTTTAGGCCTTCGAGTTAGCTTTCCAACAAGCTAAATTTCGACTCATTTGGACACCGTATGACCTCTAGGCATGCAAATTACGTCGCACAGGTCTATCTGCCCTATTTTGTCCTGTTTTTACTCAAATCTTCACCAATTGCTTTGCTTTGCTTCGGATCAATCCAAAAGTATGAGATATGTGATATATGACCTGAAACACTAGAAAAGAGGTTAAATGATAACAAAATATGCGGAGAACAAACCTAATCCATCATCGAATGAAGTGAATAATAGGTCAAGAATTCGACCGATCAGGTATATATTGTGAGTAATTTTGTAACAGTCAAAATTTTATAAAACATTTGTTTTTTATCCATCTTGTAGCTGGAAACCAAAAATGTCACGCAAAATATGGATGACACTGAATCCAATAGCGATGATGATTTCATGCCTATTAATACTAATGTACAAGGTAATTATTGTTACTAATTTTAAAATTTTATAATTCGTATAACATTTGTTAAACTTCGTAGTTTATAATTTTGTATCATTCATTTTGCGTAGAAAAACGGAGAGAAAGTTCAAAATACAGCGAAAATGAAGATGGAGATAACTTACAATTGGTGCTGTCCAACGATAAACCACACCCAAAAATCAACACAAACCACAGAAACGATACAAAGAATTTGAAACAAGGTCCACACCAAACACACTGACCGAAGCAGTAATATCCCTTACTGATCCACAAAAGATAGCAATGGCTTATATGGGTTTTGAAGACATCTTACATTTGAGGATTACCAGGGTTCATACCCAATTTGCAAAGTGGCTGCTGGAGTCGTTCGACTTGAAGACTTGCATGTTGAAGACTCCACAAGGGGATGTTGAAATATTACCGAAGGATCGAACCGGACCGATTCGATTTGGTCTGAAAATTTATTTATTTAATTGTGACTTGGACAAGACTCGAACCCAACCCCTCTTAATAGTTATTCTCTTTCCTTCCACTAGGCTAAAGATGATTGTTGTTTAATTATTTGTTTCAATAATCTGTATTTATTTATCAAATCTATAACATTTATTACTTATTGTTATTATCAATTGGAAACGGATCAAATACAAACCATATTATAAATAAAAACTAAAAACTCAATAAAATATTGCCAGGTGTATATTTCGACCAATCATAATTCGGGGCGCTTTTTGTAAATAAAAAAATTAAAACGGACTTATTTAAAAATACATAATAGATGCGAGGGTATAATCGTCCTAAAAATTGCTACAATAATATTTTTTAAGTCTGATCATTGCTATTTAAGTCTGATCATTGCTACAGTAATAGTTTTAAGTCTTATCATTGCTACTGTATTAGTTTTAAGTCTGATCAATGCTACAGTAATAGTTTAAAGTCTGATCATTGTTGTTTTAAGTCTAATTATTGTAGTTTTAAGTCTAACTATTGCTAAAGTAATAGTTTTAAGTCTGATCATTGAAGATTTTAAGTCTGATCATTGCTACAGTAATAGTTTTAAGTCTGATCATTTGCTACATTAATATTTTTAATTCTAATCATTACTGTTTTAAGTCTGATCATTTGCTACAGTAATATTTTTAAGTCTGGTTATTTTTGTTTCAAGTCTGATCATTTGCTACAGTAATATTTTTAAGTCTGATCATTTGTTCAGTTAAACCTTTCAAAATTTACTTTGTTCGACAGGACAGTCCAATGTTACCTTAGTTTTCAATACTTAACTTTAAAATAAAATTTAACTAGAAT
Organism: Rhodiola kirilowii; assembly: GCA_033675215.1. Taxonomy (NCBI): domain Eukaryota; kingdom Viridiplantae; phylum Streptophyta; class Magnoliopsida; order Saxifragales; family Crassulaceae; genus Rhodiola; species Rhodiola kirilowii. The sequence goes on from CM066194.1 coordinate 7,230,640, forward strand.
CAAATATTTTAGACTAGAACATTTGGAACAAAAAAAGAGTTTAAAACGAGGAAAAGGATCCGGTGCAAAGTTAATTTTTTGGTACAAAATACAAACTAATCATAGCCCTTGATCTTGTGATTTGAATGGATGAGATTAAATCTTGATTTTTTTGGTGTTTTTTCGGTGATGAATTATTAAATGAAACTGACTAACTATATCGTCGTTTCATTTTTCGTCTCGTCTTTTTCATTTTTTGGATCGAAAAGTGACGTACTATAAAATAACCTGACAAATTATAAAATGATTTTGACGAATTTTGTATTTTGTACCAAAATTTGACTTTGTACCTGATCTTGACCCTTAAAATGAATCAAATTACGAGTCATATACGGTTGGAAAGATCTTTTAGACTAGAACTTTGGAACAAAAAAGGCAAAAAATCGAAACCTTTTTTGAATCTTTACCAAAAGTCGGAAAGTAAACACAATCAACATATATTAATACAGGGGAGCACTCGGTTGAGACAGCGTTGGTAGAATGAGGTAGTGAGGCACGATCCGAGCCATTGATCAAGTCAATCCAATGCACGTGGCGAAGCCACGTGTCACAACCACCATTTGCGTTACTACAAGAAAATCTATTATAAGCTACGACTTTAATCCAACGGAATAGATTTTGTTGATAATATGTATAAAACCTTCAAAAAGTTTGTTGGAAATAAATCCGTTGGAAATAAATCCATTAGAAATTTATGAATTAAAAGCGAAAAATTAAATTCAACGAAAATATGTTGTTGATAATATATATAAAACCTTCGAACTTTGGTTGAAAATAAATCCATCGAGATTTATATGTTATAAGCTATAAATTAAATTCGACGGAAACTATGTTATCAATAATACATATATAAAACCGTCAAAATTTGGTTGGAAATAAATCCGTTGAGATAGACTTGTTATAAGCTACAAATTAAATTCGACGAAAAATATTTTGTTGATATTATTTATATAACCTTCCAACTTTGGTTGGAAATAAATCCGTTGCGATTTATGTGTAATAAGCTACAAATAAATCCGTTTACTACAAAAAAAGTTCATTTACAAAAAACAATCACACAAAATTAAAAATCACTTGTTATCAACTAGTATGATGACCAAAATAAAATAGATTTGTCATATAATTAATTATACTTAACTGTAGATTTGTTGAAGTTGTGACAAAAATGAAAGAAAAATTGGACGCATATGTTAGCATTTGAGCTCGTATAATTTAGTAAAAATAAAATTCAACAAAAATTTTATGCATTGTGTTATGATTTTATTATTTTGATTAAACTTCAACAAGTAAGTTATTATCTAGGTATTATACTAGTTTAGTTATTCATAAATAAAGTATATATACATAAATAAACATAAGATGACAAGATAAATCATGTAGCCTAGTGGTTAGATGAGTGTGTTAAGGTTGAGAGAGCTAGGATTCCAATTCCTAGCAAATGCAATACTTGATTAAAAATTTTAAGGGCGGATCGAGAGGGGATGGCGTCCGGCGAGGAAGTGGTGGTTCGACGGGTTATCGGCGAGGTGGTGGCCCGGTGGGGAGCTCCGGCGAGGTGGTGGCCCAGTGGGGAGCTCCGGCGAGGCGGCGGGGGAGGTCCGGCGAGGCGGCGGGGGAGGTCCGGCGAGGATATGGTGGTGGAGCTCCGGCGAGATTGCGTCGGGTGGAGCTCCGGCGAGCTGGCGGCGGTGGAGGCTTTTTGGCGAAGTGGCGGCGTTCGACGAGTGTATAATAGTAAATACATTTATTACTTACCATCTTTAAAAGCAACGGAATAATTTCGTCGTAAATAATAAAAAGGGTTTAATAGTAAATACATTCAAGTGCTACAACCTTGAAATCAACGGATTATGCATCGATTTTCTTGATTTTTTTCACTCTTTTAATTTGATATAATCAACAGAAATATCCGTTGTAAATGACGTTAAAACCGACGGATGTGATAAAATCGACAGCCATATAATCAACAACTTTCCAAAGGAATATTCCGCCAATTTTAATAACATTTCTTATGGAAAAAGTGTATAAGCAACGGAATTGGCCGTTGATAATAAGCATTTTTCTTGAAGTGATACTACAAAGTAGTGTGAATGCAAATGGGACACGTGGCGCACCTTAGATGCATGGAGGGTTAGATGTGTGGTTGAGATCGTGTCGCACTGCCTCATTCTACCAAGGCCTGCCTTGTTTGAACACTCTTCTATTAATACAAACCTACATACAAATATTTTCTAATAAACTCTGAATGTTTTCTTTCACTACGCCAATTTGATATTTAAGCGGTAGCAAAAAAAGCGTCGCTTAATGTACATTTTTGCCGCGTAAGTCTAATGTGACGAACACAGCGTCACTTTAGGAACGTCGTGTAATCCTTGTGACATGAGCGTTTAAGCGACGTACACAAATGGGTATGTCGCTTTAACTTGTGGCAATTAAAAGTTAAAGCGACATTTTACAAGTTCGTCGCGTTAACTTTAAACGACAGACGTCACCTAAAGCGGACGACGACGCATTAAATCGTTTAGGCTACATGAAATTAATATGCCGTATGATTAGATTACGTCGCATTAGCTATATGCCACATGCGTCCGATAAAGTCAATCGTGTCCCGTAAATGGTTTTATAGGACATATATAAAATTGCTATAAAAGGATTATGTTGTCGCATAAAATGGCATTATGTGTCGCTTAAAAGATTTAAGGTTGTGCTATATGATTAATCTATGTCACATTAAAGAGTTGTTGTCGCGTAAAAGCTATATAATTGTCCTTTTAATTCAGAAGTTATGTCGCATAAAGGTATCAACTATGTCACTTGAAACTTAAAATTTAAAACCTGCTGTTCATTCCATCAAAAAGGGTACATGTCAATGTTTACCCTAGCAACATCCAAAATACTTGGCACATTTTTAATGTTCACCAAGACAAAACAAAGCAGGTAGTTTTTCAAATAGTAAACAAAGTCGCAAGTTTCAATTCGGCCTTCAGCAACATTCCCCAAATTCAGAATTCATCCATTGCGTGCGACTGGCAGGTGACTAGTGGCTCCATCCGAGGCATTGCTGGCCATGACTCCTGGCCCCCCCTTGATCATTTCCTCGAGTAATCGTATATGATCCATAAACTTGGCAGCCTGGCCTGCCATTCGATCCTCGAATTGCTTAGCCATGTCCTCTTGTGTTTTTTGGAGTTCCTGTGTAATCTGAATGGTTTCAGTCGCAACTTTTGCTCCTCCTCGTGGTTGTGGCTCTCTCGCCAAGGCCTTGCGAATGCCAGAAATACACGTCCCACACTTCGGGCCCACAAGTTGACTTATTATCTCAATTTGAGTACTCACTGGCAGTGGTTCATCTATCACTTCTGGATCCTCTGAGTCATGGTTCGCCACGAATTCAATCACATGCTGCCTCATTTGTTCCTATAATACAAGCAGGATAGTCAATAAGGGAACTAACAAACTAAATAATACATTGCTAGCCCAGATAATAAGGGACCAATTAAAGAAAGCCATAATATAGGGATGCTTATAAGAGGCAAAACAAATAAGAGACGAACACAGCGTCGCTTTAGGAAAAAAGCGACAGCAAAAAGGGAACTAACAAACTAAATAATACATTGCTGGCCAAGATAATAAGGGATCAATTAAAGAAAGCCATAATATAGGGATGCTTATAAGAGGCAAAACAAATAAGAGACGAACACACTACGCCAAGAGATAAACATTATTTTCATCATACAACAAGTCAAGTGACACAATCAAATTCAACAGTGACAGTTACACACTAAAATATTCATGAAGGCGTAAACCATAGCCAAATAATTATAGCGTAGAAAGTAGAAATGACTGAAAGTATGTGGATATTACCGCAATCGTTGCTCCCCTGGTATCAGCGCCATACACCTCACCATATGCTGCAATATAAGGGGCCTTGTCATTTGATAGAGCATGTTGTTCAGCTCGATAGCTAAACGGGACCTTTCCCGAGTGATGATTTGTTCTGCTTGCTGCATTACGTACTTCCTTCATTTTACGACCTCGAGCCTATAAAAAAATAATAGAAATAAATGAAGCATATTCATAATACTATAACTGCAATGTAAGTTGACAATAACCCATTGAGAATCGCATTACCTGAACACCTGGTTCCCTGAAATGACCCACTAGCCAACGCCATTGCTCTCTGCGGTCAACAAACTCCAAAGGCAGTTCAGCACCATATTTTCCATAGTGTGTTTTGCAGTCTGACTTCCAGTCTCAGTATCTTTAAGTAGCTATTCAGCTAATGAACCTCCAAATCCAAGTATCATCAAAGTCGAGCACGAAGTTGGGCTACAGAAAATAATAGATGTTAATTAATGGGAAAAAATATAATCAATCATCGTAATCTGAAGTAAAGGAATAAGTACTCACAGTCAAATGGTCGAAGAAGATTGCCCAATGCTCTGGCTCGAGCTCACTGAAGCTAGGTGCAAGCATTGGAATTTTGTCTCGCACACATGACCCTATCTCATGTGTTAGCATACTCCTCAGATGACGGTTCTTAGGGCCATTATGTTCCGGACCATGTTCTACTTTTATCTTGGTTCCCAACAACCTCACATAGTTGGCCACCTTTTGACCATTGACGACGCCCCTTGTCTTTCTATTAGGTTGATCTCCTACATTTGGTAAACACAAAGAAACTATATCAGTAAAAGCACATTATGAACAATATGTATATTATGATCAAACTAGACCAATCAAATGAATGGAACTGTAAAGGAAATTAACCTGTGTTTGCCTTGGGTTTGCATCTAATGCTCCATGGATTCTCTGGAAGGGGAATATCCCCTTGTGGGACTTCAAATACAACATTATCAACAACTGGTACATCATCCTCAAACTCTGGCGGTTGTGGATTATCAACAACAAGCTCATTGACATCAGGATTTTCAGCTTGTGGCATTAGTTCATCATTGGCAAGTAAGGGAGCATTTTCATTGGCAGATAGATGCTCATTGCTAGCATGATTTTCAGCTTGTGGCAGTGGTTCATAATTTGTACTCCGAGTGGGCTGAACCGAAGAGCTCACTGTTGGTATCAACTCCGATGGAATATCACTCAATTGGATAAGGAAGGTAGGGGTGGCTGAGCAGGTTGAACTGGCATATTGAGAGCAGCACGAGTGGAAGCCACAAAATTTTGTCTAGGGCTCGTCCTACGGACTGGATAAGGCAGTGGGTTAACATGCTTCTTTGGGGTAGAAAGCGGACGTGCAGCTTGCTTTTTGGGGCTAGGGTTTTTCTTCCTTCGATCTTCCTCCATTCCACGAACAATCGCTTTCAACCTCTCGGTCGGTCTAGCTTCTGGTGGGATAACAGGTGGTGGAGACGGTGGGTGTGTCGGAGGATGACTAGTAGTGACTGATTTAGGGTTTGCTTGCTTACCTCTTTTCGGTATGGATTCAGGGCTATAACCTTCGGATGGTTTGATCAACGAAGGCGACCGGAGTTTCATCCCTTGCCGAGTGGTCTCTTGGATTGCTTCGAGACTGCGCTTCTTCATATTCGGTGCCATGGAAATCGTTCGTCGGAGTGAAAGCAGTGAGCGAGATTGAGAGAAGCAAGCGGCGGATCGAGAGTGAAAAGTGAAAATGTTTTTACCCTAGCAATTGTTGTATACGCATGTCGCGTTTAATGGGCCAAGTAGGCCGAAGGAAATAAATGGGCTGTGACATGAAAGATATGTATGTCACTTAAGCTCCATTCCACTTCCTGCTTTTTTTACCGTGTGCATGACTTAGCCAAATTTAACATTCAGTAAGGAGCGCTGTGTACTCCATTAGGTGACATAGTAAGTAAAGTATGTCGCTTAAACATCCAGGAAGGATTTTGACAACATAAATAGTTAAACTCCTGCTTGAACACATGATTCAAAAGACAAAATAAAATCCCTGTACACAGCCATTACTCACAATCTGAAACATTTTTCTTTGAGCACAAAACTATTAAAAATGCTAACAAAAATCAAAGAATGAGTAGAGAGTTATTGACTTTTCTTTGCTATCGTCATCTTCACCTTCACTTATTCCCATGTCGTCTTCATTTTCACCTTCATTTTGACTTTCACTTGTGTAATGCTCATCTTCTTCACCTTCACTTGAATCATACATTCCTCCATCCTCTGAATCACTTGAATCACCATCATCTTCCAACACTTCATTAGCCGTAGGCATATGAATACCGATAGTAGGTAGAGAGCCTAAATCAATATCTATGCCGCTAATAGGGATATGCCCATCTATAATATTAGCGGCCACATCTTCTTGATACGGTTCAACCATGTGAGATAACATCACACTTCTTTGGTCTCTCGCGAGCAAACTTTCACTATATATACCATTGTGTGTGACTACATTAACAACCTTCCAAGGCTCGCCTGCCTTCGGATCATCTAAATAAAATACTTGTCTTGCCGTTGATGCTAAACAAAATGGTTCATCTTCGTACCAACTCGTAGACGTGTCAACGGATAAAAGGCTGTGATCCTTCCTTGTGCTTCCTCGTTCCTTTGGATCAGTGTTAAACCACTTGCATTGAAACAAAACTACAGGCAGTCCATCTGCATACTTTAATTCAACCACATTCTCGACAATACCGTAGTAAGTCATGTCTTTCGTTTCAACCATCACTCCATAATTCTGAGTTTTCAGCTTGCAATCACGTTCCCACACCACGAACTTAACACCATTGACATAACATTGTGAATAGCATGTATGTGTCTGCGGTAAACATGCTAAAATATGCAGAACCGGTGAATAATGCTTTGATTGTTGTTTTTGCATATCCAAAATCTGCATTAGTTAATTCAAACATATGTTAGTACAACTCAAGGTAAATCCCTAATACCCCCAAAAAGTAAACGTATATAGCTTACCCATTTTAGTAAGTACGAATGAAAATGCTTTTTTCGTGCTTCATTAGTGCCATCTAGAAATTTCTTGAAATATTTGTCTGCATGCTTAGCAATGTAATACTGAAATTCTATCCCCTGTTCAAGCTAGTGTTCAAGGTACAGTTGAGACAGACCTTGAACTCCTTTCACAACAGTTCAGTCAACTGAACAAAAGTAGAGGAACGCACAGAATGATAACCCAGTTCGGCCACGCCTACTCTGGGGGGTTTCACACACCCTAGAAGGGACATCAAATCTTTATTACGAGTTAGAGCTTATACGTGGACTTACACTTACACCTTGTAATTGCCAGGCCTCTAACACTGCGTCTCTCAGATTTGCAACCGAGGTTTACAGTAGTTAACCTCGATCCCCTTCATCCGAACCTACAGTCTGAACGTTCTCGACCTTCTCTTGAAGCTCGGATGCTTTCTCTCGAAAGCTTGTTCACCTTTGTTGTGTGCGGCAGTTTGATCACTTCCAGGCAGTCTGAGTTGCACGTGATGAGACTGCTCTTGCACCGATGAGTTTCCAGTGGGGAAACACAAACGGTCGTCGCTTTCTTCTTCTCCAATCGGTAGGGTTTGGTCGTGTATATTTGATCTTTGAAAGCGATGCTAAATAAGGATGCCTAGCATTGTATTTATATGCTTGGAAGAAACCCTAATCTGCACAAGATAATCTGATCGCTCGATAATATAGTGTAAATACTCAATAAGAATATCGAATACTTATGCTAATCACGGTTAATCAAAACATTTATATTTTGACTCGGGTGAACCGAGGTCGTACCCAAGAGATAGGTGATTAAACTAAAAGTGCTAATGATCAAACCTAGAATGTCTATGGTTTTTGGGGGGGGGGGGTTTGTTCCTCGAAAGAGGTTGATAGCAATGATTTACTATCCGGAAGGGAGATTCTAGTAATGAAACGAATAAACAATCAATCAAGATGACTAGGGATTACTTCCCCACCTAGACAATTATCGTGACAATGATATTGGATGTCAATTATGAGTTTGCATGCACATGAGTAGATTATAGCCATGCAACATTCAACCTAAGTTCAACTCGCGCTACAACTTAGAATGAAGAGGTTACACCTCGCATAAGACCTCACACTTGCGCTCTATTGGCCCTATAGAACATGCGTTTCTAATCTCACACTCGCGCTCTATTGACTAAATAAACACATTCTTATTTAATTCAAGCCAATCTCATTAGAATTTAAGTGTCGCCATGTAACACAAAAGTCCTAATGCCTCTTCATTCATTCCATTAAATTCATGTTGATCAACGTGAGCTACATCAATCATGAAATTAAACTAAGTTCCCATTGAGGACATTTCACAAACACCTTATGGGCAACTCTAAACATTTAGTTCAAATGAAGAAGATTCATGTGCAAACTCATTCAATATCAACATCCATTGTATTTAGATCATCACAAACATGTCTAGGGGATCCATAATCCCCAATCAAGGTCACTACTCACTCATAGTGAGTTTACAAACAAGAGCAAGCATGGATGAATAGAAAAGCATGAAAGAGATTGAGTCTAGGAATTTAAAACCAATATGGAAATTTAAGTGTTGATGACTTCAAGATCCATGGCTTCTTTTCCAAGAGAGTTGCTCCAAAATCCCAGGAAATCTGCCTTAAAAATCCCCCAAAAAGTCACACTTTGTTTTGATCTAGAAGTTTCTATTTATAGGAAAAATTAGGGTTTCCGGTACTGTAGCTCCAATCGATCGACTGGCGGGAGCTGATTTTCCCAGTCGGTCGACTGGCAAAGAAAATGAGGCTGATGAAGGGATTTCCCAGTCGGTCGACTGGGAGGCGAGTCGACCGATTCGATTGGTGCAATTTGAGAGCCATCTGGAATGTTGCTTATCTCGACCGACTGGGGGAGTAAGTCGACCGACTCGAGTACTTAAGATGTGATAGCTTCTTCTCAGTTGACCGACTGGAGGGGCCAGTCGACTGACTCGATGGATGAGTCTGAGGGGTCTCCTGGGAGAAGCTTCTACTCGACCGACTGGCGCAGGGGAATTTTTTCAGTCGGTCGACTGGAGGTCCTTTGAGCCCAAACTTGCTCAAATCTTCGATTTTTCTCCGAATTCTCGTGCTAATATCCTGAGCTCAAATGGGTGGTCACTCCAAGCCTGAAATGCAACAATAATAGTCAAACGGCATCGAAATAGCATCGGGAATGGATCGAAACTCTTCGTAAATGGTCATGTAAATGAGTTGAGAATTCGACTCATCAACACTCCACACTTAGAGTTTGATCGTCCCGAGCAAACAATAAGAACAAGCCATAGAGAAACAATGAGTAAACTTTATTTCTAACTACTTTAACACAAATTTACAATCTAACTCCTTTTCGTAGGTGTGACGAATGCATTTAGCATATGCATTAAGCCTTTAAACCCCTAGGCTACCCTAGTGGACGAGTTATAGTCTCGTGAGAGTTTTCAGAAGAGGGAATACTCACAAATCCCAAGTGCACTTATCCCATGAGAATTGAATTCAAGAGTGTTCAACCAAAGCTATGATTTCTCAAAACAAATTCCTCACCCCACGCTAGGACTATCATCACAACACCATCAAAAGAACTTTCGAACCATTTTGAGTACCCTTGAGGTTGTGCATTCAAGGTCATCAATACTAGAGCTATCAATCGTCTCATCCAAATGTCTATTCATTTTCAAGGTAATACAATAGAAATTGAGCTTTTAGTTTGCACAAAGAAGTGTCAATCGCTTGCCTATGCTAGCTAGGGCTAGTCCATGGGTTTGCGACATGGAGCTCATTCCCAAGTTTTAGGCGCTCAAGCTGTAATCCATAAGGGAAGAGGAGTTCGACACGATAGTTCTTTACAAACAAGTCATAAACCAAATGAATACTCCCGTGCAAGCACATGGGTCGTCCAAGAGTCATTCCAACTAGCACACAATACAAATGATGCACCCGCACAAATGAATAATGATGGATGAACATAGAGTCAAGTTTTAAGTGCTTCTTATTTTCTCTTCTTTGTTTTAATTTATTTTCAAAACTGCTCTCACTCATCCTCGTCCTTTTGACGCGAGTCAAGCCGAGGGTCGCTCGTCTATTTTCCCGGCTACTTGGACTAGAGATTGGACGATGTGTGCCACCATCCCACCTAACCGCATAAGTACCGCGGAAGCGGAGCAGAAATTTTTTTTTGTGCCACTTAAAACATGACAATATGTTCAAGAAGTGTATGGAATGTGCGGGGGGGGGGGGGGGGGCAAACATAAGTAAGGCACCGTGTTAGAGAACTCAAGTCACCAAGGAATAATCAAGGGATCTAGGTTTTTCACGAAGAATTTTTTTTGAAGTGCTTGCTATAGCTTGATCCAAGGTATTTCAACGAAAATACTTAGAGAATTAGATAGACGAGAGATAGCAATGATATTGGTTTTCAAGAATACACATTCAATGGACTAGGTCGGTTCTAAGTTCAAAATCCAATAAATGTGGCAAATAGGCTAGATGTGATTTATAGGAATTGGAATTGATAGTCACAAGCCTTTGAGGTTAAAACACTCTCATGTTGGGATAATGTGCAAGTGTGCAAGCGTCCAACTAAAATGATATGCATGGCATGCAAACATGTGAACTATGCGCATCAAACCACTCCACACTTAATTCAAGCTTAGTCCCTAAGCGCAAAGAATGATAAAATAAAGGCAAAGGCGCATAGGAACTCCCCTCGTTTGTAGTGCCGGTGATATAATCCATAAGAGTGAGAAATAGCCTTTTGGTTGCAAGTGTAGATATAAGAGGGTGTTTTAGACATGATAAGAATATGTGAATGTATATCCTGTAGAGTGAATAATATAAATGGTAAACACCTCCAATGTCATCATAAGAATATAGCCTACAACCAATAGGTAAGAAAGGATAGATATAACCAAAATAGCATACATCATCAAAAATGCGCCAAAAGGCGATTTATCATCCAAATCAATATCCAATGCAACAAGTCAAATAAGGAAAATACACATGTGGAAATAGAAATGAAGCATGGACTAAGATGTAGCCTCGTCATCTCTTGGGCTGAACGCTCTAGCAGAATCTCCAACACCTTCCTCGTTCGGAATCGTGGCACCAGTGTAATGCGAACTCTCCCCTCGAATGGGATCCTCACGCACAATCGTGCCCACAGTGAGTGGTGTGCTTGCCTCCTCGACTCTAGAAGCTGGCGTGGTAGGCAAAGGGGAGGCGCCACGAGGAATGGAAAACTCTGGAGCAGCTGGAGAAACAACAGGGCCTCCAGGACCTCTGAGCATGGACATGACTGTAGCCCGGAGCCAATCCCACTCCTGGCGAGATCTCTGCGCCTCAGCTCTAGTAAAGGCATCCAAACTAGCAAGCCCGCTCCTCAAATCAGCCACTCCACCCTTGAGGTTGGCAATATCAGCGGAGGTCCTCTGTCTCCACTCTGTCAGATCATCTGTGGCAGGAGGCGGTCTCTCCACAGCGACATCAACGGGAGGGAGGTCCTCAGCAATAGGGGAATCAGGATCGTCGGCCGGAGGAGGGGAACGGATAGGGAAGGCAAGAGGGGAAGGGGGCGAGGTCTTGGCCCTTGGAAAGCCGGTGGAATAATAGGAGCAATGGGAACCAATGGAGGTAGAGGGTTCTTACGAGGTCTACCTCTCCCTCTCTTAACGGTAGGTTGAGAAGGTCTAGAAGTACTTGAAGAAGAGCCGGTTGCTACGTGTTTCTTTCCTTCAAATCTTGTGTTCATTCAATTGCCTGCGAGAACAAAAGAAATTCTTAGCAATGAGCGGAAAAAGAAATAAACACAATCAAGATCAACACAAGCAATGGCTACCAAGTAAGGAAAAGCAAACAAAACTAGATAATCTAATAGCACGATAGTTAATTAACCTATCCCCGGCAACGGCGCCATTTGATCGCTCGATAATATAGTGTAAATACTCAATAAGAATATCGAATACTTATGCTAATCACGGTTAATCAAAACATTTATATTTTGACTCGGGTGAACCGAGGTCGTACCCAAGAGATAGGTGATTAAACTAAAAGTGCTAATGATCAAACCTAGAATGTCTATGGTTTGGGGGGGGGGGTTTGTTCCTCGAAAGAGGTTGATAGCAATGATTTACTATCCGGAAGGGAGATTCTAGTAATGAAACGAATAAACAATCAATCAAGATGACTAGGGATTACTTCCCCACCTAGACAATTATCGTGACAATGATATTGGATGTCAATTATGAGTTTGCATGCACATGAGTAGATTATAGCCATGCAACATTCAACCTAAGTTCAACTCGCGCTACAACTTAGAATGAAGAGGTTACACCTCGCATAAGACCTCACACTTGCGCTCTATTGGCCCTATAGAACATGCGTTTCTAATCTCACACTCGCGCTCTATTGACTAAATAAACACATTCTTATTTAATTCAAGCCAATCTCATTAGAATTTAAGTGTCGCCATGTAACACAAAAGTCCTAATGCCTCTTCATTCATTCCATTAAATTCATGTTGATCAACGTGAGCTACATCAATCATGAAATTAAACTAAGTTCCCATTGAGGACATTCCACAAACACCTTATGGGCAACTCTAAACATTTAGTTCAAATGAAGAAGATTCATGTGCAAACTCATTCAATATCAACATCCATTGTATTTAGATCATCACAAGCATGTCTAGGGGATCCATAATCCCCAATCAAGGTCACTACTCACTCATAGTGAGTTTACAAACAAGAGCAATCATGGATGAATAGAAAAGCATGAAAGAGATTGAGTCTAGGAATTTAAAACCAATATGGAAATTTAAGTGTTGATGACTTCAAGATCTATGGCTTCTTTTCCAAGAGAGTTGCTCCAAAATCCCAGGAAATCTGCCTTGAAAATCCCCCAAAAAGTCACACTTTGTTTTGATCTAGAAGTTTCTATTTATAGGAAAAATTAGGGTTTCCGGTACTGTAGCTCCAGTCGATCGACTGACGGGAGCTGATTTTCCCAGTCGGTCGACTGGCGAAGAAAATGAGGCTGATGAAGGGATTTCCCAGTCGGTCGACTGGGAGGCGAGTCGACCGATTCGATTGGTGCAATTTGAGAGCCATCTGGAATGTTGCTTATCTCGACCGACTGGGGGAGTAAGTCGACCGACTCGAGTACTTGAGATGTGATAACTTCTTCTCAGTCGACCGACTGGAGGGGCCAGTCGACCGACTCGATGGATGAGTCTGAGGGGTCTCCTGGGAGAAGCTTCTACTCGACCGACTGGCGCAGGGGAATTTTCCCAGTTGGTCGACTGGAGGTCCTTTGAGCCCAAACTTGCTCAAATCTTCAATTTTTCTCCGAATTCTCGTGCTAAGATCCTGAGCTCAAATGGGTGGTCACTCCAAGCCTGAAATGCAACAATAATAGTCAAACGGCATCGAAATAGCATCGGGAATGGATCGAAACTCTTCGTAAATGGTCATGTAAATGAGTTGAGAATTCGACTCATCATAATCCCATCAAATATTTAGGAAATATTCCTAGATATTTGATGTATATCTTTCTCAAATCGGTTGGAAGAATATACGAAGTCTTCTTGCCCAAGTAAGCTACGCCACCTTCAATGTAGATATTCATTTGAATATCTCATGTTCGAATAAGTCGCTGGCCGACTTTAACTTGAGGATATCTTCGCTGTCCAATATCCTTCCGGAAAATATCCTTGCGTCTGTTCCACGCTGTACATGAGTACTAGGATATGTTCGAACTCCCCCTGAACTCCTGCTCGAACTGTCTAATCTACGTTTTGCCAAATACATCCCACTCAAGGGAACATCAAATACCTTGCCTCTTTGCAATGTTCCATGACGCACCAATGCGCAATTTCAAGTGGTTGCTTATCCAACTTAAAATTGCGCTTATAAGCAATAGGTTTAACAAGATCAGAAACAACGGAGCATTTGAATTTATACTCATAAGATGTACCGCTTTAGGCTGCCGATAAATTAATTGCTCCATCCATGTATAACCACCTTAATTGAGCAGTACAAGATTTGTCCGACCAACCATTATCCACTTTCATTTGCATCACTTTCAATACGGTGTCTAACACACTCTTATTGCTGCCGTCAAATATGGGTGTTTGAGCTTCAAAAAGTAGGTGAGAATACTTCTCATAAGCATCCTTACCCAATGAATCGTCGACGACATCATCCATATGATACATGTCTCGGAAAGGAAAGGCATCATTAAGAATATCCAATGTAGAATTTGTCGGACAAGTATCACAACTACTATTGGGAGACGTGTTCCCCTGACTTTTCTCCATAATGTATTGCTGCCTTAACATGTATATTGAAGGATTAGTGCAAACTTCACCGTGTTCAGTCCAAGTAGTGTTATCCATCATCATACTATTCTGAATCAAATGTGCATACATTTGATCCAATGAAAGCTTTCTATGATGCAATCTACAACGTGTACATGGACACAAATGCGTGGTCTCGGGCCTGTTCTGTCTCACGAAGTCTATAAAATTATTAATCTTATCAAAATAGCGCTGGTCGTATCTTTGCAGCTTCATCCAACTTTTATCCATGATTTGCTGTATAACAGACAAGTAAACATGTGTTAGAAATTTTTTTAGCTAAACAATCAAATTTTGTACACGCTGAAGCATAAAGGAAGCACAAAAAATTATGTCCACACTCGACAATGAAATCAATCGAATGTTTATATCAAACAAGCATGAATTGTGCTATCCATTCGACGACAATGAAGTCCAACATCAGCTAGCTAGCCAACGTGCACAATAATGGATTTCAAATAACGCAAAAACACTTAATAGTTTCTCCAAAATTCGATGGCTAATTTATCAAATCTTAAATTCATCAAACTATGTCTAAGAACCAAATTCAGTTGGGAATATATATGAAAAGATAAATACGAACCTGATGTAATGAACTGCTGTTTGTTCTAGGATCCAATTCAATTGCTAAATCTGATCCGAAATTACCAAATCACAATTCATCAATTGCGCTCGATCAATATGTGAGTTGCGTTAACGTTGGCCGGGATGGAGCCGCCGCCGATGACGACCTCAACTGCGCTGATTCGCGACTTGTGAACCGACGAACCTTAACTGGTGGATTGTCGACGCGAGCGGACGTTATGTGCGGTGGGATTCAGGCCGTTGTGTATGTCGGAGGGATTCAGGCCGTGTCGCGTTAAGTTGGGGACGGAGGGACGGAGGGATTCAGGCCCATTGTGTATGTCGGAGAAAAACCTAAATTGTTACACGTATTGATTATTGGGTGTATATCTCGATTTTGTTTTAAATTTGTTTGTTCATTTACGCGTCATACATTCGAACCATGTCGCGTTAAGTTTTAAACTGCAACGTTCAAATTTAAAAAGAGCGAAAAATATGAGGTCGTAAAGAGTAAATAATAAAGCGGCAAAATTTAAAATGTCGCATAAATAGGTGAAGCGTAAAGTCGTTTATGCGACATACATACCACGTCGCTTAATTTTGTTGTCGCTTAAAGGTACTAATGCGACTCACTTTTATCGTCGCGTAAAAATTTGTCGCATAAGTAGTTTTTCGCGGCGTATTGTGAGACGTCGCTTAAACATTTGTCGCTTAAGTCACATAAAGGGACAAACATTGAACGTCGCTTAAACATTTGTCGTGTAAGGATCATTACGCGACACGCGTGTCAATGTGTGTCATTTAAATGAGTTTAAGTGACAAATTTTTAAGCGACGCCGCGCAAAATTTGTCGCTTAATTGACAGAATGGCGTAGTGTTTCTCGGATGAAGAATGTGTGTTTCGGTTTCATATACAAGAGACTATGAGAAAAATAAAACGAGATGAAGAAAACGCCTACATATCAGGGTTGTTCGATCATTGACTATCAATCTCCCGTTTTATTATTTGTTTTATTCCTAAAAATCCATCGCCTATTTCATATATCTATATCCTTTTTATATTGTTTTTCCAACTTTAATACCATCAAATTTATTTGAAAATTGGGCTGTTACATTATTCCCCCTTCAAAAAAAGTTTAGTCCTCTAAACTCGAATAATGCATTCATTAGATTTTTTTTAAACCTTTAGAACATGACCCTGAACCTGCAGCTCGAACCATAAGTGGACCTTATCGTTTTTTGGGTACGCATTATAGATCGATTTAACGAACTTGATTATTTATACCAAAAATTAACTTTGTACATGATATTAACCCTACTTGCGTTTATTACTCTATAGTTTCAACCAAAAATAACAATAATTGCATGGATTTCACAATATTAGTTTATTCAGTCAAACCTAATTTCTTTTTTTTTTTTGATAGGAGTCAAACCTAATTTCAAAATGCAATCAGAGCATTCATAATTATGACATTGTCTTGTGTACCAAGAGATATCCAAAGCTAGAAAGTGTAATGAGAAGGGAATTAATTCACCAAGTCACCAACATACAGTTACTATATATCACGATATGACAATATACATGGGTTCAAGTGGTTCGACCAAACGCTGCAACTCCTCTTCACACGTATCAGTTGGAAAGGAGGTTATCCTTCTACTCTTGAACCTGCTCGAACCACAAGTGGAGCTTATCATTTCGGAAAGAAGCGAGAATTGCAATGATGCGAATATAGCAACCGGTATGAAAGCTGATGCAATCACGGAGGTGAGAATCCACAGTTTATGTGCTCCGAACACAAGATATAGTGTTGCACTGAACGCCACCATCATGGATGCTATGGATTCGAACAAGGCCAGTACTCCGATTATTAATCTTTTGGGCAGTGCATACAAAAAATCATCTTCGGCGTACCTCGAGGTTAGGATGGATAAGAACATCAGGATAGAAATACTTGATGTGAACAAAGATAAGGCATCTGCAACTCCGAATATAATGAAAGCCTTATTTCTAGCGAACATTGGTACCCCATTTTCTCCGCTGTTCCCACCAGGCACTGTGATGGCAGCAGCAAACACAATGGTGGTGATAAGAGCTGCAGAAACTGTGCAAGAATTAGCTGTTCCTTTCATCCAACTCTCAGCCTCCGCCATGAGTTGTCGATGGCTCTGTAAGAAGACATCTCGAGGAGTCAAACCAGCGACATTTCGTAAATTTCTGAATGTCAGTGGTACCAAGTTCTCAACTTCCTGGAGAAAATTTAATGTAATAGTTAAACAGGGGAATGGAGAGCATTGTAATGTTGAAGCACTGCGCATTATCTACCGCACTTGATAACATAATTGTTTGCATTGAGGCATTAAAATTTATTACCTTGTACCATTGCACCTCATGTTGAAGCACTGCGCATTTTCTCCGCTGTTCCCACCAGGCACTGTGATGGCAGCGGCAAACACAATGGTGGTGATAAGAGCTGCAGAAACTGTGCATGAATTAGTTGTTCCTTTCATCCAACTCTCAGCCTCCGTGTTGGACCCTTTGTGTTTATTTGATGATAACAAACATTTAACTAATAATCTACTTGAGTATGCAGAAATCACTGTCTGACAGGTAGGCTTACTGAACATCTATGAGAGAGAGCAGCGCTGTGAGAGAGATGCGTTCTGTGATGTTCGGCTTTTTGGAGAGAGCAATTGGAGATTGAAGAGCGATCAACTTCGGAGCTGACAAAGTGCTGCTGTGTGCGGACAAGACGATCGTGTTAGTTGATCCTTTGAATTGAGTAGATTTGTTAGCTGTCACTGTGTGAGACAAGTGTAACAAACTACAAGCATATTCTGTCATCAATAACACTGATCTTGAAGCCCTTCTGGAACCGTCCAGAAGGCAAGTGGTTTTTAGCCTGATGCAAGGATTGCAGTAAGGTTTCCACTCTAAATCGTGAGCATCTACTTTCTGTTTGTATTTCCTGTACGAGAGTTCATTTCCACTGACATCTGTCTGAGGGATACCATCTTGGGATCTCCCTCACATAGACGGCTAACCTAACGATCCAACAATTGGTATCAGAGCCGTGAAGCTCTAGATTTTGTGTTAACCTTTGCAGGAAATCATGTCTAACGGAAGTGACTCGTTCTGGATGTCGCTGGTGCTTAGCCCAGGAGAGTATGATTGGTGGAAGGATCAGTTCGAAGCTCATGTTTGCTCCCTGGATGGGAAGCTGTGGCGTGTGTTTGAAAAGGGTAACTTCCCTATTCTGGATGTGACAGATCCCGCCAATCCAAAAGAGAAGGAGAAGGACAAGTACACCGAAGCTAACTACAAGTCTCTCCAGCATGCCAGGGCCAAGAAGGTTCTGTACATGGCCCTCTCACCAAGAGATCAAGTGAAGATGGCTGTGTACAAGACTGCAAAGGAGCAGTGGGATGGACTTGCTAGACTGTACGAGGGAAACCAGGACATTAAAAGGAACAGAATCCTAGCTGCCACAAAGGATTACGAATCTGTCGAACAACGCAAGGACAAATCTCTGGATGACTTCTACACCAGATTTCAAATCATCGTCGCGCAGCTAAACTCCCTGGATGAGGTACTCCCACAGTGGAAAGTAACTCATCAGTTCATGCAAGCTCTCAACTCCAGATGGGACACAGTAACTTTTGCTCTCCAAGCTCAGAAGGGGATCAAAGACATTACTCTGGAAGAGCTCGTGGCGAATCTACAAAGCCAAGCTGGAATAGCAGAGAGGAAAATGGCCAGGAGACAGGTTGGAAAATCTCAAGCTATAGCATTGAAAGTTGAGAAGGCTTTGGACATCGCCCAAGTGAGCCTTCCGTCTAAAGGTGAGGATGAGGAGATAGCTCTTCTCTCAAGGGCCTTCAAGATGGAGAACACAGGCAGAACACATAACAGAGGTGTCTCTAGTGGAGGACAAAATAGTCAACGGTGGAACAAAGGATCTGCCTCAGAGGAAGGCAAGACAAAGGCAGGAGCAAAGGGAGAAAGAACCTGCTATCATTGCCAGAAAAAGGGACATCTTGCTAAAGACTGCTATAGCAAGAAGAAGGGTGAACCTTCCGCTCCAAGGGAAGCTCAAGCCATGTTCGCTGCCTAGGGTGACTCTGACGAGGAACAAAGCGATAGGAAGCGAGCTAAGGAGCCATGTCTGATGGCGAATTCCACAAACAATGAGGTAAATGAATCTGACTCCTTTTTAGATCAAGTGTTCAGTGAATCTGATTTTGTAGAAACTATTGCTGAACTACTGAAGAAGATCACAAGCCTTAAGGAACAGATTGAGATCATGAAAGATGAATATGAAGACGACAAGGAGAACAATCGTCTCTGGTCAACCAAGGCTATGCGACTCGAGAGAGAAATAGAGGAGCACATCTGCAAATGCCCTACCTGTGACCGAAGGAACACACAAATCAGTGATCTAAGTGACGGACTGAGGGGCATGAGAATTGACGATACCAGGATGGTAGGATCAATTGTTGAATCGGTCAGGATCCAGTTGGATAACGAGGAACTCCGTCAGACTATTGCAGATCTCAGACAAAAAGAGACGGAGTGAAAGAAAGTCTGGCTTAGAGAACTAGAAGCCAAAAAGGTCGAGGAGGCAAAACAAGACTACAAAAGAAAGTTTGCCAGACCTGGACTTGGGTATGTCGAAGTGATGAAAGAGACTGATGAAGAGGCGGCAAACAGAAGGATTGCCAAAGGAAAGGGACCAATAACTGAAATCGGAGAGGGCTCCCATCAGCAGAGAAAGTCGGAACCCACAAGATAGTCGGGAAGAGCAGCCTCATCTCCGAAGGAAAGTCATCTCCATGACAATGACTCTGGACCCCTCAAGGCCAGGAAGGCTTCTGAAATTTGGAAGAAGATGAGCTCCAATCGTCAACCTTTCTCGATCGACTTTCAGGCACGTGGAAATAGGAGACCTGTGCCCTCAGAGAGACACAAGAAAACTTGTAGTCTCTACTACCGTGTCTGCTGGCACTGTGGTCACTCTGGTCATTACAGAGCTGACTGTGAGAAATGGAAAGAAGCCAACGAGAAGAATCACAGCTATTTGAGAAAGGCCAATACCGCCCATGTCCCTAAGAGAAAGGTTTCACCTCATAGAAGGGAAGACAGAGCTGGATGGGTTCGTCCTCACCATGAAACAGCCATCCACGGACGACCCTGAAGAACCCCCAGGAGGAAAATCAATCTCACTGATGACAACGATTCCCGTCCTTTAAAGTTCCCTTCTGTTGTTAAAACTGTCCTAAAGCCCAAGCTTGTCTGGGTTCGTAAAAATTGATCTCTCTTTTGCAGGATGGAGTGAGGAGCAAGCCATGGTATTTGGACAGTGGATGCTCCAAACACATGACGGGAGATCCAGGATGGTTCATCTCACTCCAAGCCTATTCCGGAGATAACATCATCTTCGGAAACAAGAGCTCAGGTAAGGTTGTTGCTATAGGAGAGGTAAGAATTTCTGAAACTATCAAAGTTCGACAAGTAAGTCTGGTTGAAAATTTGAGATACAACTTATTGAGTATATCACAATTGTGTCAATATGGAAGAAATCAAGTGATATTTAACTCTAATGACTGTGTTGTGAAGTGCATTGAGACAGGGGAAATAATTCTTCGAGGTGTCTGGGAGAATCAAATATATACAGTAGACCCAGAGTTCATCCCAGACGGGGAGCTGTGTTTATCAAGTATTACTGACGACACATTGTTGTGGCACAAAAGATTTGGGCATGCAAGCACAAAGCTGATTCATAAACTCCATCAAAATGAACTGGTGGTCGGCTTACCCAAGGTGGAAAGCTCGTGTGATCAGGTATGCAGCGCCTGTGCCACGGGCAAGCAGGTATGCACCTCGTTTAAGTCAAAACAATCTGTGAGTACCTCAGGCCCTCTGGACATGATCCACATGGATCTGTGCGGTCCAGTCAACGTCGTCAGCCGTGGAGGAAACAGGTATATATTGGTCATCGTGGACGACTATTCCAGGTATACATGGACTATTTTTCTGAGTTCTAAAGATGAAACGTACTTCGAATTTGCGTCATGGTTGAAACTGATTAAAAACAAACTAAGTAAGAAGCTGGTATCTATTCGTACTGACAACGGAACTGAGTTCCGAAATTCCCAGTTTCTCTCCCTGTGCAGGACAGCTAGAATAGATCACAACTTCTCAGCACCATGAACTCCTCAGTAGAATGGTGTGGTAGAGAGAAAGAACAAGACACTGGAAGACATGTCGAGGACAATGCTGATTGCCAGTGGTGTTCCCAAGGTATTCTGGGCTGAAGCAGTACATGCCGCCAGCTACATACTGAACCGAGCATCTCTACGCTTTCTGATAGGAAAAACACCATACGAGCTGCTGCGGGGAAGAAAACCTAACATTGCTCATTTGAAAGTGTTTGGATGCAGGTGCTACGTAGATAACAATGGAAAGGACAATCTGGGAAAGTTCGATCCAAGGAGCGATGAAGGCGTGTTCGTAGGGTACTCAAGCCATAACAAAGCATATAAGGTATACAACTTGAGACTGGAAGGGGTGGAGGAAAGCATTTATGTTACCTTTGATGAGCGCGCCATGACCGGACAAATGGTGAAGGATCCCTCCTCTCAGGACGATGGAGAACTCCAGTTTGCTAACAGATTTGACCCAGAATGGGAACCTACTCAAGGTATTGTCACAGAACCAGCTCAAGGAGTCGACCAGACATTTGGTCAAGAACCCGTCGAGATTCCTACTGAAGATGCTCAGACTGAGACACTAGCTCAAGAGCAAGTCCCTGACGCGCCAGTGACTGACATCATCGCTGACCCCCTAACGCGGAAGAGGGTGGTAACAATCTCCTTCCGGTAGGCACTGCGGAGGAGCCCAGAACTGCAAGAAGTGGGAGAGTCATTCAGCCTCCATCAAGAATGAGGGACTACCAGTGCTACACATCGCAGGATCAGGTAAATCTAGACGATCTGTGTCATTTCTATGGATTCGCATCGTTTGTCTCTCATGCAGAACCAAAGACGATAGAAGAGGCATTGAAGGATCCAGAATGGGTCAACGCCATGCAAGAGGAGCTACATCAGTTCGAAAGGAACAAGGTGTGGCGATTGGTCCCTAGGCCGAGGGACAAGAATGTGATAGGTACAAAGTGGGTCTTCAGAAACAAGATGGACGACAAGGGAGTTGTTGTGAGAAACAAAGTCCGCCTTGTGGTCAAAGGATACAACCAACAAGAAGGGATAGACTACGATGAGACATTCACCCTAGTCGTAAGGTTAGAAGCAATCAGACTACTAATTGCTTATTCGACTTACCATGGTTTTACTCTACAGCAGATGGATGTGAAAACGGCCTTCTTGAACGGAGTTCTAAAGGAAGAAGTATATGTAAGCCAGACACCAGGGTTCGAGGATCACTCTCACCCTGATCATGTCCACATCCTTGACAAGGCACTGTATGGGCAGTAGCAAGCACCCCGTGTCTGGTATGAGAGACTATCTCAGTTTCTGCTATCCCACATATACGTCAGAGGAGAGGTGGATAAAACTCTTTTCCTTCTGAAGGAAGGGCAAGACACTCTGGTTGTTCAGGTATATGTGGATGATATCATTTTTGGTTCAACTAACCCAAAACTTGTCAAGAAGTTTACAGATTTGATGTCGAGCGAGTTCGAGATGAGCATGGTGGGGGAACTCAAGTACTTTCTTAGACTTCAAGTTGCTCAAGGAGAGGATGGTATCCGAATTCATCAGCAAAAGTATGTCAAGGAGATTCTAAAGAAATTTGGGATGGAATCTGCCAAGACGTGTGCCACACCGATGTCCCCAAATGACACCCTGACAAAGGATGAGTCCTCACCTCGAGTGGATCCAACTCTGTACAGGGGAATGATCGGTTCACTACTGCATCTCACCGCTAGCAAACCCGATATCTTATTCAGTGTTTGTCTGTGTGTAAGGTTTCAGGCTGATCCTAGAGAAACCCACGTGAAAGCAGTGAAGAGGATACTGAGATATCTGAAGGGAACAGATGACTTATCCCTGTTCTATCCAAGGGGAGGAGAATTGCGCCTGAAAGCATACACTGATGCAGACTATGCTGGGTGTAAGACAGACAGGAAGCCCACATCAGGGATGGCTCAATATCTTGGACCATGTCTCATCTCTTGGGCTCTAAAGAAGCAGTCCTTAATTGCACTTTCCACCGCTGAGGCAGAGTATATTTCCGCTGCTGCTTGCTGTGCGCAGCTGCTGTGGATCAGGCAACAACTAAGTGATTATGGTGTTATTACAAATTGTGCTAAGATTTTGTGTGACAACACTAGTGCTATTAACATCTCTAAAAATCCAGTGCAGTTCTCACGTACCAAGTATATAGAAATTTGGTATCACTTTCTACGTGACTGTGTAGAAAAGGGAACAATTGAGATGGAATATTACAGAACTGAGGAACAGATTGCAGACATATTCACAAAAGATTTGCACAGAGAACCCTACGAGAAGCTGAGCCCCGAACTAGGTATGGTTTCTCTCCCTTAAAGCTATGCTCATATGTTGCTCCCTCGGTGACTGGCTAGACTAGATGCATACAAGTCACGTCTGATGGAGAATTTAACATGGAGGTTCTGTGCTAGTGAAAAAGTAGGTTGTGTTCACATTGTATCTATGCATGCTAGCTATGTGATTGATGACTGCATTAGAGATTGATAAACATGAAATTCTGAATTCTTTCTGCCCAAAAGAGACCTCCATAGTTGATCCCACATTATAAGCCCAGGAGGTACTCTAGACCAACCCTAGCCTGTCTTCATGTGGAATATTCCTATGAGCCCGTCGATACGTTTCTTTTCTGGAGTTATTCCACATGAGGTACGAAGATAATATAATATGTTTGGATGATTACATTTGTTTGTTGCTTGATTGCGTGTGGTGTTATTTGTACCGATTGGGTAAAATTAGCACACCATACCAAAACCTTGTGTATCCATGAGACAGTCAGACTGAGCTATCACAATGGACGCTTTAACCTTGCCTGGGAAACAATCTGTGTGACAGTTGTGAAGATGGTGAGTTCTACGTCCTCTGGTAAAGTTGGCTTAGCATTGGGAAGAATTAAAGATTGAATGGAACGGTGAACAGTCTTTGCTGCAGGCAGTTGTCCCGTCTGTCGCCTTTATGGGAAGACGGCGACACGTGTTATCTTCTCCGTGTGGTGCAAGTTTCGTGCGGTTGGGCGAATTTGGAAAGTCTTTTGTGTGGGAACCGTCTATTTTTTGAAGGGGCGTATCGTTCGGATGTAGCGAATAATTCGGTGTGAAGCAGTTATTACCAAAAGTAAAAGTGGCGACATTTGGAAAAAAGGGAAGGGTTTCTAGGGTTCGCAGAGGGTATAAGATGAAAGTAACTATAAGGGTTTCGTCTCAACAATCTCAGACAACCTTTCTTCACTCTCTCTCAAATCAAGTTCAGAAACCCTAAATCCATGGCGTCTTCAAACCCTAAAGCCAGTCTCTCTCCTAAGGCCACCGCTGATATGGCTGCTCAGTTGCTCGCAAGTGGAGTCAACCCTCTTAGCCTGGAGATTATTTTGCAGTCGGTCACACCGACCGGCTCTGCAGTGGCCAAAGATATAGTCAAACTCGAAGAACTGCGAGCGGATTCCTCCTCCCAGCGCCGTGCTCAAAAGGAGTCCTCGATTGCTGCACGGTCCGCTGGCAAGCGAGCGAGAAAATCTGCTCCTCCCACTACCCAAAAAAGTCAGAGATCTGCCCGGTCCTCTGCTCTGCCAGTAGAAGAGGGGGCCGAGTCGGATGGAAGCGCCGAGGAGTCAGAAGAAGACGGGAGAGGCTTCGCTCAGGAGTTGGTGCTGAATGATGAGTGGTTGGTGGGGCGCATTGTTGGTGCTGAACAGTTTGGGAGAAGTTGTGGAACTTCTGGAGGCCTAGGGGTGGGGCGCATTGTTTAGAAAGCATGTTCTTGTGGATGAGAAGTTGGTGAGAGAATTTTGTTTAAAGCTGAAAGTGGTGGAGAAGGATAAGGAAAAGGGCAACTTGGAGCTGTCGGTTGTCGTTGGCGGTGAGTCGTTTACAGTGAGTACAAGAGAACTGGCCACCGTTCTGGAGGTACCAAAAGGCGGTTATGCCATCTACTCTAAGGGTACGTGGCCAGGCACCATAGCGAAGTCAGAAGTGTTTGAGAGACTTGGGTTGAATCCCACTGCGAAGGGACAGAGGGAAAATCTCCACATGGACGTACTTCCGAGGATTCTTCATAGAATCCTCGTGTCAAATATCTCCCCCAGAAAGCACAAACACAATCTGGTAACCTTCCAAGACTTGCTGTTGGTCGACCAAATTATGCAGAAGAAGCCAGTCAACTTGACTTTTCAGGTTATGAAGCACATGGAGAACAATAAGGACAACCCATCAAATGGACTACCCTTCCCATGGTTTGTGATGGAGATAATGAAGTATTGGGAGATTTACCATCCTGAGTCTGAGAGAGTGCTTTCGTCTGCACTGGGTAATGAGCAGCTTATCAAGTTAGGCTTGGCGTACTCGGCAGGAGTTGGGTGGATTGTTCCTGTTGTTGAAGAAGAGGGTGATGATGAGGATGTTATTGCAGTGACTCCCATTAATGTTGCTACCCCTGCATGTGATGAAACGACACTACCCTCTGAGAGTTCGGGTGAGATGTGGCGCAGCCGAAAGTGCTTAGAGCTGAGATGAAGGGGGTAATGAGTGAGTTGAAGGAGGTCAAATCCGAGTTGCTGGAAGTGAGGACCGAGTTGGCGGTCGTGAAGAAGAAGGTGGTTGACCTGGAAGTTGCAATAACAGTTGACTCGGGGGCAATGTCGGTGGCAGTCCAAGGGTTCCCAGCTCAGATGAAGTCCCTTGCCGCAGAGATTGTGAAACAGATGAAGGATTCATTCCAGATTGAGGCCTAGTCTGAACTGTCTCATGGAACCCCCCCTCTTTGCCAACCCTCCCACATCTACCCCCTATCTTTTTGAACTTGTTTTTTTTTGAATTTCATGTTTAAAATTTCTGTGCATTTTGAACTCTCTGCTGCATGTATGGTGTCCGCGTGACACATCTATGACTTGCTAGCATGAATGAAGTGTTTTCTTTCCATTACTCGGTGTTCTTACATGCAAATCTTTTTGATGATGCCAAAAGGGGGAAGAAATATATGTGCATATACTAAGGGGGAAAATCAGTACCAAAGTTTGAGCGGATGTCTATCTGAGGGGGAACTATGCTAGCTAGACTTTAAATAAAAAATTTAGTGAATAAATTCTGAAGTAGCTAGCTGTCCTAGGGAAATGTAGATGTGAATTCCGTGCCATCGCTGTGTGTGATTTCTCATCTGTGAAGAAGTGTTTGTCATCATCAAAAAGGGGGAATTTGTTGGACCCTTTGTGTTTTGATGATAACAAACACTTAACTAATAATCTACTTGAGTATGCAGAAATCACTGTCTGACAGGTAGGCTTACTGAACATCTATGAGAGAGAGCAGCGCTGTGAGAGAGATGCGTTCTGTGTGAGAGACACACTGACACTGTAACAAGATCAGATCTGAGGAAATATACCGATACAAATCAAAAGATATACGAGTATATATGCTGGATAATTGACGAGAGAATTGACATCGGTATATATGAATCAGTATATACGATAGAAAGATTGAAGCCATATTTGGAAGGGAAATATGTGACATGGTTAAGATACAGAAATATCTTAACCATATCATATCTCCTGGATGCAGACAGATATCTGATGGAGATGAGTTCCAGCCGACTTGAAGACCACTATAAATAGAGGAGGAGTCTTCAGTGTGATGTTCGGCTTTTTGGAGAGAGCAATTGGAGATGGAAGAGCGATCAACTCCGGAGCTGACGAAGTACTGCTGTGTGCGGACAAGACGATCGTGTTAGTTGATCCTTTGAATTGAGTATATTTGTTACATGTCACTGTGTGAGACAAGTGTAACAAACTACAAGCATATTCTTTCATCAATAACACCAATCTTGAAGCCCTTCTAGAACCGTCCAGAAGGCAAGTGGTTTTTAGCCTGCTGCAAGGATTGCAGTAAGGTTTCCACTCTAAATCGTGAGCATTTACTTTCTGTTTGTATTTCATGTACGAGAGTTCATTTCCACTGCCATCTGTCTGAGGGATACCAGGATCTCCCTCACATAGATGGCTAACCTAACGATCCAACACTCCGCCATGAGTTGTCGATGGCTCTGTAAGAAGACATCTCGAGGAGTCAAACCAGCGAGATTTCGTAAATTTCTGAATGTCAGTGGTACCAAGTTCTCAACTTCCTGGAGAAAATTTAATGTAATAGTTAAACAGGGGAATGAAGAGCATTGTAATGTTGAAGCAATGCGCATTATCTACCGCACTTACACTGACATAATTAAACCATAGAATAGTTACACTACATCATTTTACATCGTACGCAACAAATTTTGAACATTGTCGCAAAAACTTTGTCGCATATACCTGTTTATGGGACAACAGTTTGATATGTTTGTTGCAAAAACATTATTATACGACAAAGGTTTAAGCGACACAAAAATGTTGTCACATAAAGAGGTTAACCTGACATTAGTTTAAGCGACACGTTATTTATGTCACATTATACATGTTTTATGCGACTTTCATCTAGCGACAAATTTAATTATGTCAAGTTATCATGGAAATTCGATTGACTCATCCACAGCTGGCATGACACACGCCTAAAAGTTCGAAATCTATTTCGCCATAAAGGAAGGTCGACCTACCATTTCACCTTTAAGCGACGTTGGTTTTCAAATTATGTCGCGTAAAAGAACAGAAATTAAATGCAGAACAGAGCATCGTACACACCCTGCTTCAATTCGAGTTTTACCTACCTTAATTCTACTGAAACTCAAATCTGCTGCTACCAAGACCCCATTTGTCGGAGAAATACGCTATCAAGACCCCATTTGTCGAAGAATACACTCAGATTTTGTCAAATCTTCATGTGAAAAGCATTCTTCTTTGAAGGTAATAAACTCATATTTTCTACACTTCCATGTGGTGATTTCCATTTGTTTTCACACACGTACAGGTGGTTTTTGTTGTTAAAACTCTGCCATATTGTGAGATTTCCATATGGTTATTAGTTGCCTTGTCAAAAATTTATGGAATGAGAGCGATTTTAAAGATTAATTATGCGCTGCAGTAGAGCATATGAGAGGGGATGGTGGATTTGAAACCATTTCTGCAGCAGGGAATAATATAGTAGCAGGGCCAACCATTTCGACAGCAGCAGTACTTTTGCTGCACATGGAGCAGCACTTCGGCAGCAGCAGCACTTTTGCTGCACATGGAGCAGTGTGTAACAATTTTTTGCTGGATTAGAAACGATGTGTGTAGAGAATTTGCATGTTTTGGGCATTTTGCTGCACTTTGATCTCATATTTTGATAGTATAATATTTATATACTTTTGCTTTTAACTCCACTTTATTTTGTTTTATATTTAGATAACATACCATGGACAAGAGTTAGATGCATTTGTCGGACAAATGTGATCCACGGTTCATCAAAGGAATAATGGATTTCGTGAACTTCGTCAAAGAAAACAAACCTACAATTACTACGCATAAATGTCCATGTAGGCGTTGTAGGTTGCAACACGCCAAATTACAATTGGATGAAATCCGACACATTTGTTTACCAATGGTATAATGCAAGTGTACACAACTTGGACATATCATGGGGAAGAATCAGAGGCTTCATCTTTGGTATACGCACAACGTCGCCAATTTGTTATGGAAAAGAGTCGTGAGAGTACTATTGGTGAAGGTATTTCTTATTACATGAATCCCACAATAGAGATGCTCAATGATGCTTTCTCTTTTCACGATACACATGAGGACCTAGAAAATGATGATGTTTTTGGCAAGGATGCATATGAGAAGTATGAAAAACTTCTTGCGGAAGCACAAACTCCCCTTAATGTTGGGAGTGACAAAACTGTTTTGGGCACCATTTTAACTGCAATGAAAGTTAAAGTTTATAATGGATGATCCGACAAGAGCTTTAACGATCATTTGAAGATAACTCAAGAACTCCTTTCGAGCCCAAACAATTATCCCGGTACGTATCGTGAGGTGAAGAGAATTTTGAAGAATATGGGTATGGATTATGAGATTATTCACGCATGTGAATATGATTGTGTCCTATTCTATAAAAACTTGAAGAACCTAGAGCATTATCCGGTGTGTAACACGACGAGGTACTTACACATGGATGGTAATAGCAAGATTCCAAGAAAAGTGGTACGATACTTCCCCTTAGCTCCTAGATTGCAACGACTCTACATGTCACCGCATATAGCTAAAGAGATGCGGTGGCACAGAGAAAGAAAAGTGAAGAAAGGTCTTATCAGACATCCTGCAGATAGCGAAGCATGGCAAGAGTTTGACAAAAAAATTCCTGATTTTGCACAAGACGTTCGAAATGTGCATCTTGGATTGGCCACGGATGGTTTCAACCCTTTTGGAGCTGCTGCTCTTTCGTATAGCACTTGGCCAATTGTCGTGATGCCTTATAATTTGCCACCTTCTTTGTGTATGAAGAAAGAATTTAACATTCTTACTATGTTGATTTCTGGTCCAAAATCTCTGGGCAAATGCTTGAACGTGTTCATGCAGCCTTTGATCGATGAATTGAATATGTTGTGGGACACCGGAGTACTCACATTTGATAGATATGTTAGCTCTTCATTCAACATGAGAGCTGCAGTGATGTGGACAATCAGTGACTTTCCAGGTTTACGGATGTTGGGAGGTCTAAAGTCAAAAGGATACAAAGTTTGCCCAATATGTTTGGATGATGTTGATGCTCATCATTTAGCGGGGAGAATGTCCTACCAAGGTCATCGCAGATGGCTTGATAGAGATCGTCCATGGAGGCATGCGCCTAAGAAGTTTAATGGGGAATTTGAACTACGAGATGCCCCACTTTCGTTGACAGGAGAGGAGATTTTGAGTACCGTGCTTAGCCATGAGTACCCCATACTTAGCTTGCATCCTGATTTGAAACCGAAAGTTGTGAAGGAGAAGTTATGTTGGACTCATGTGAGCGTTTTCTACAATCTACCTTATTAGAGCACATTGAGACAACTGTATTCGTTGATGTCATGCATATTGAGAAGAACATCTTTGATAACATTATTGGTACTATTCTTGGTCTTCAAGGAAAGACCAAAGATGACATTAAGGCTCGAGAAGGTTTAGAACAACAAGGGATTCGAAAGGAATTGTGGTGGAATAAAAAGGGTTCTACATCAAGAAAAGAAAAGGTTTCAAAAGCACCTTATACGGTTTTACCTAATGAGAGGGCAGAAATATTCGAATTCATTAAGGATGCAAAATATCCTTACGGTTATGCGGGTAGTTTGAAGAACAAAATCAATGTTGATGATAAGAAGTTTAATGGGTTGAAAACGCATGATTGCCATGTCATGTTGCAGTGATTGCTTCCGGTGTTCATTCGACCGTACTTGCCACATTATGTAGTGGAGCCCCTTGTATCATTATCACGATGGTTTCAGAAGTTATGTTGCAAAGAGTTGATGGTGAGAGATGTATCTCAAATGCGAGACGACATCGTTATAATTTTGTGCAAGTTGGAGATGGTTTTTCCTCCTGCTTTCTTCACCATCATGGTCCATCTACTGATCCATCTCCCTGAACAAGGGACCCGTACACTATTCTTGGATGTATCCTATTGAGAGGTTTTTGTGTTATACTTTTTATATTTTTGGTATGCCTTTATATTTATATCCTTTTATTGTGTAAACTAACTATGACTTATTCCTCATTTTGTAGACAACTAGGTGAGTATAAGAGATCAGTTTGTAATAGCAGATATCTAGAGGGATGCATCGCTGAGAAATATATTACTCATGAGTGTATAACATATTGCAAATTATACATTAACTCACCAAATGAAGCTCGATTGTATGGCCTAAAGATTTACTCTCCTCTAATCAAGGTTAGTGGTCATTTGCCTAGGGTCAAGTTGAGTAAGGTACAACTTGAAATGGCTCACTGGTGCGTCGTGGAACACTGTGAAGAAGCTGCAGATTATCTTCGAAGGCATACGAAGAAGTTTGAGAGAGAGTGCCCAAACAGAACAAAGACAGAGCGTGTTAAGCATTTTCTGAAGTATTTTCGTGACTGGGTATAAATGCTAAATATTTTATACATGCTTCTACATGAAAATTGTTATTTCATTTAACAAAACGAAATTAGGAAATTTCGACTTGTCAGTTGTCCCCGCGGACGTCTCCTGCATTTGCTGTTCGCGGACGTCTCAGTAATTATGGTAATTGTTCACACGTCCGCGCCCTTAATTCTTCAGGCGTCTGCAGTTTGCACTGTCAAAAATTCCAAGTGCCTCGGACTTCATTTCTTTCCGCGCCAAACATCTTCAAATTGGCTCCTTTTAGCCGATATTCCTTCCATGGCCTCCGAGTCTACCTGAGAACGAAAACTACACACAGGTAGTGAAATAATATACAGGTAACACTAAGAGACGGGATTTTAACATATAAAATAGTCGTACAACTACGACTTATCACCTGCCATTGAAGAACCTCCTGCCATAGTCGAACCTCATCCGCAAGCTCTTCCGATCGAATGCCCTCCAGCCATAGCCGATCATCGTCCACAAGCCCCTAGGAAATGCCAAACCCCAATGCCAAATACCATGGTGCCCGGAGGTCTCCTAGGGCTGTTTCTAAGTCCACAGGTCAAGTGTTTCACTAATCTCGACCTACGATGCCCAATGTTAGTGCCCCTGACCCACCTGCTATGGCCAACAGTCCACCACCTCCATCCCCTCCACTCCCTGCTTTTCCTGTATCCCCTCCAATGTCCGATGATGATGAAGCCCCTGCTCTTGATTTTGATCCATCATTCGAGAATAATATTTCCAACAATGAGGGCAAAGATAATTCAGATAATGTTCCAAGCATCCGATGCAAGAGCACGGGCTATGTGGTGATAGGTATACGCATTTTCTAATGATTAATGAATTGTGTTTCTTGTTGTCAAGAATTTTTCTTACGCTTCTAAATGGCTAAATAATTGTGTTTGTTGCATCTACTGCATTAATGAATTGTGTTTGTTGTATAACAGGGGATGAAGGAGGAGAGAAAAGGAAAGTAAGGGGAGTTGTCAATGGGATAACGGTGGCTAACTATAAGCTCGTCAACAACAAAGGGCAGCCGATTAAGGTGGACTTTTGGCCTGATGGTAGGGGGCCGGTGAATAGAACGGTGTCAAGTCTGCTAATTCATAAGATCGGAAGTGCAGTTAGGGACAAAGTTCCCATGATGGCCGCATCATTCAAAAAGCTTACGGGGGGAGACAGAAGATGTGTATATGACCACTTGAGTGTAAGTAGTACTTTGAAGAACAATATTTCATTTCATTAAGAACTAAGTTATAATTCTAACCAATTTTATTTTCACTGCAGCCAAACTTTGTCATTATTGTAAAGGATGACCCGCTATGGATTTACATCTTTAAAAAAGCCACGGTGAGGTACCGTGATTGGAAGTGCGACTGCAAAAGCTTTTTTCTAATCCATGGACTTGATGTTATTCCCCGAGAGTTTCTGGATCAGCCCAATCAATGGAAATGGCTTGTGAGCCACTTTAGTGAACCCAAAAACCAGGTTATAATATAACTGATTTTAGTGATTTCACTTATTTCTTTTGTATTCAGTGCTCTTAACTTGTTCAAATTTTCTAATGATAGGAAAGGGGTAAGAAAATGTCTGTTGTGCGAACAATGCCCGAGAGAATGAACCACACCTCCGGAAAATGTCCTTTCTACGTGAGAGCTGCAATACTAGTTGAGGATGGAGAAAAGGCACCTAACATAGGAACCTTCAGCCATGTCTACTCTAAGGATCCTATCGGTGCAGCCCTCGCAGTTAAGTGTTCGCAATTTGCTGTTAAATTTACTTTTTATATTTTACATGGTTAATACTTGGTGAATAATTGTATATTTGTTGTTGGTCAATACTTGTTGGTGAATACATGTTTATTTGCTATTTTACATGACAACAGTGATCTTGTTGGTGAATACAATGTATATTTGTTGTATGTATATTTGGTTTTTAAGTCAATGAGCTTGTTGTTGTGTATGTTTATGTAAATAATCTTGTTGCTTAATACATTTTCTGAACAGCAGCAATGACAATGTGCATTTTTCTTGTTGCTGATCAATGTATATTAGGTGAACATGCTGCTGAATACATTCTCTGAATACATTTTCTGATCAATAACAATGATAATGCAGCTTTTTCTTGTTGCTGATCAATGTATATTTGGTGACCATGCTGCTGAATACATTTTTTGAATATATACATGTATACTTGTTGTGTATACATGTATGGTTGGTGAATACAACAATGATCTTG
The DNA here is from genome assembly GCA_033675215.1 of Rhodiola kirilowii. NCBI lineage: Eukaryota > Viridiplantae > Streptophyta > Magnoliopsida > Saxifragales > Crassulaceae > Rhodiola > Rhodiola kirilowii. The sequence continues at coordinate 7,264,059 of CM066194.1, forward strand.
TTCCCAATTTATTTACTCTTTATTGTGTATCTGTAGAAACAAATGCAAGACAAAGTTCAGCAGTTTTTGGAAAATCAGAATGGGGATGAGCTCGAGGAACCTAGTGTGGTGGATGAAGCAGGACCAATTCCACTTGCTACAGAACTTGATATCATAACCCAAATTATTGGCCAGAAGCATGGGACGTACATTTCTGGAACTGGAAAGTCCTTCAGGAGGCCACCCCTCCCGCGAGGGGTGCGAGAAACTCAGAACTCAAAGACCAACTCCAAAAGCAAAGAGAGGATTTTCTGGAAAAACAGGATGCACTTGAAGACAGGATACGAGTCCTTGAAGACCTGGTTGTTCGAGGTGGTTCAGCAAATATAAATGGCAACAATATCTCCGGAGGTGCGACTAGTTATGTCCCTGCAAACTGATATTTTTAATTCTCGTACTAGTTCCTTGAAACTCAGGTTCTAAGACTTTAAGTTGTGTAATATGTGGCCCTGCAACACACATGGACAATTGTGTGTTTGCTCTTTTGTGTAAATGTGGCCGGAATGTTAAATGTTGGCCGGATTTCTGTTTGGTACCTTATGATGTAATCCTTTTTATGCGACAGTTTCTTGTATGTTATTCCAGTCAGTTGTTCTTTTATGCGATATCTTGTTTGTATATTATTTCAGTTTATGTGCTTTTATGCGACATTCTGTTCTCCATTTGTATAGCTTATGTTCTTTTATGCGACATTATGTTATTAATTTTTATAGCTTATGTTCTTTTATGCGACATTATTTTCTCTATTTTTATAGCTTATGTTCTTTTATGCGACATTCTGTTATTAATTTTTATAGCTTAAGTTCGGTTATACGACAATATGTTTTCAACATTTGTCGCGTATACAGTTTTATACTACTGCAACATCATATGGTTTTAAGCGTAAAACAGGTAACGCGACAATTCTGTTTGCTACTTTTGTCTCGTAAAACAGGTAATGTGACAAATTTTGGAAAATATGTTTATTATAAATGTAGGGTATATGTCCATAAAGAGCAAAATTCATTCCAGTTTTATGTGACGTACTAAAGAAAATGTCGCATATGATTAACACTTTAAGCGACATTTTTACATTACGCTACTAGGCTTACGCGACATTTATTTGGTCGCATAAAGGTTATGCGACAAATATAGAACATTATGCGACAGAAAAAACCATCTCCTAATCTGTAAAATGGTGTAGTGTTAGTATGATAATTTTTTGCATTGAGGCATTAAATTTATTACCTTGTACCATTGCACCTCATGCTGCATCTGCGAAGCTGCACCTGTGATAAGGTTTAGTCGTTGGGGAGGTGCCAATTTGGCAGCCAAATGTAGCATGCTGTCTCCCTTCTCATCAACTGAATGTCTGACAGTATTTACGTATAAATCACTCATTTCAAAGATAGCATGGTGTCTCCCGTTTTATTATTTGTTTTATTCCTTAAAATCCATTGTTGAGGAGTTAAGCAGCACTCAGCCGGTCGGTTGAGGTTTAGGTCTCTTGTCAACCGATCGACTCAGGGTTCTTTTGTAGTCTGTGCATAGTTCGGGGCTATGTTGTATTTATAGATAGTGTAGGGGAGGCTTGTGTATTTTCATGTATCTTGTCTGTTACATATAACAGACTATGTAACAGTTTTCAAATTCATTCAATTACAAGCTAATTTTTCCCTCTCCTTCCTCTCCATTTTCTGACCTCCTCCGCCGCTGTCCATCCTCGATCTCCAGCGATCCTCGCAGTTCTACATGGTATCAGAGCCCACACATCGATCAGGTATGTCCAGGTGCCTTTGATTGCGTAGGATCTGTTGTTTGTTTGATCAAATCGATCAGCAGATTGTTCTTAATTTTTTTTATTCTGATTTCCGTTTGTTGCGATTATGGCACAAACTGGTGCGAATGTTGCTGCGAATCCTACACCTGTTGTAGTTCCGATCAACCTTGCGGATGATCCTTTGTATGTTAGTGTTCATGAAAATGTTTCTTCGCCTTTGGTTTCTCAAGTTCTTCTTGGTTCGGCCAATTTCATACCTTGGCGCAAATCCATGGAAGTTGCTTTAGGTGTTAAAATGAAACTTGATTGCTCATGGACTGGTTCCTAGACCTACTGATGCCTATCAACTGTCCAGATGGGAAAGATGCAACAATGTTATTTTGTCTTGGCTTATGAGTTCTGTCTCTAAGGAAATTGGCGCCTCTCTCATTCGCTCCAGAGATTGTATTCATGCTTGGTCTCATTTGAACATGAAATTTGGTGGCTAAAAAGGTCCAAGTATCTATGCTCTTCAAGAGGAAATCTATGCCCCAAAGCAAGGAGATCTTAGCATAGCTAGCTACTTCAGTAAACTTGAGACACTTTGGGCAGAAGAAGAGGCTCTCACTGAGTATGTTGTGTGTGATCTTGGTGGAAATTGCAAAATGAGCAAGTATGGCATGCCTAAGAAGGATATGGACGAAGTAATGAAATTTTTGATGGGGCTGAATGATGTTTATAAAGCTGTGAGAACTTAGATTCTTCATGCTGAGCCTATGCCTCTTATTGACAAGGTATACAAGACTTTGATTACTGAAGAGGTGCAAAGAGGTCTTAGCAGGTCCCCTGTCCCAGAAATCTCTGCTATGTATGTGAGTCAGTCCAACAATTCCAACCAGTCCTCATTTCACAGCAACAACAATGGCAGTTACAACAGGTAGAATGCTAGAAATAATATTACTGAGAGCACTCCTAACAGGTCTAGAAGACTATTTTGTAATCACTGTCAAACTCCTGGCCACAGTAGGGATACTTGTTACAAGTTACATGGATATCCACCTAGTCACAGACTGCATAAATCTCAAGGGATGTCTAACAACAATAAAGGTAACAAGAGCTATGTTAATAATGTGACTACTGATCATACTCCTAGTGCAGGGCAAGTGAACAAAGAGACTTCTGTTACTCAAGAGGCCAATGAGCAGCAAGTTCCATCAATGAAAATGATGCAAGACATGCAGGAAAAGCTGAATCAATTGATGGGATACTTCAATACTGTCAGTGACAAATCTTCAACTCACATGGCAGGTATTGCTTGTTTATCTTTAATCACTTTGAGTACAGATTGCTGGATTATTGATAGTGGTGCCATAGACCACATCACTCCTCATGCTCATCTTCTCACTCACTTGAAGGCCTTAGCTGTCCCTTATGATGTCTTGATGCCTAATGGGGAAAGCGTGCTTGTCACACACACTGTCACTCATTATTTGAATGATAAGATCAAGTTGCTTGATGTCTTAATAGTTCCAAAGATCAAGTTTAATCTGATTTCTGTAGGGAAGCTTACTGCTGATTCCAGTTTTACAGTTAAATTCACTAAAAAGAAGTGTGATATACAGGACCCAGCCACAATGACTTCTCTGGTGACTGGTGAATATCTTCAAGGCTTATACCAACTACAAGCAAAGACAAGCAAATGTCTCAGTGTTCAGTCTACTGATAGTCTTCTTTCTCTATGGCATATAAGACTTGGTCATGCCCCTTCCAATAAAGTCTGTGATACTTTGAGTCCATATGTTCCTAATATCAATTTTAAATCTTTAAAAACAATTGTGATATATGTCCTTTGGTAAGGCAATCAAGAGTACCTTTTTCTATCAGCACTACCAGTTCAACAACCTTATTTGAACTTGTGCATACTGACATTTGGGGACCTTACAAAGTTCCAACCATTACTGGCTCTAAGTATTTTCTGACCATTGTGGAGGATTTCTCTAGGTCTACTTGGGTTTATTTGATGACTGCTAAAGGGGAAGCTACTGATCATATAATCAATTTTTATAAAATGGTACAAACTCAGTTTAACTCCTGTATCAAGACTATTAGGACTGACAATGGAGCAGAATTTCTCAGTCACACGATCACTGGCTTTCTGGCTTTAGTTGGCTATCTTCAACAAGTCTCTTGTACTTACACACCTCAGCAGAATGAGGTAGCAGAAAGAAAGCACAATCACATTCTGAAAAATGGCTAGAGCTCTTAAATTCCAGTCTCAAGTGCCTGATCATTTTTGGGGAGACTGTGTTCTCACAGCATTGCATATCATCAATAGGCTCTCCACTCCATTGCTGAATGGAAAAACACCATTTGAGGTACTTTTCAACATTCCTCCAACATTTGATCATATGAAGTCATTTGGCTGCCTTTGCTTCATGACCAATATTGCTCCATCTAAGTCCAAGTTTGATGAAAGAGCTAAACCTTATGTCTTTTTGGGATATCCTTTTGGTAAAAAGGGCTACAAAATCTTTGATCTACAGTCACACACTTATCATGTCAGTAGAGATGTCATTTTTAGAGAAGATATCTTTCCTTTTGCCAAAATATGTCAAAAGATGGAAGGAGTGAGCAGTCCTACTACTGAAAACACTGTAGCTTTTACCTTATGATCCCACTGAGTCTGAGGACGACTATTTCCCTCTTAATGCTATGCAAGTTGATCCCATTGCTGCTGATGCCAATGCCAATGCTGCTCCTCTTGATGTCCCTAGGAGGACTGGTAGAGTTCCCAGACCATATGTGCTTCTCAGAGATTTTGTATGCACAAATGTTACCAAGACTATAACTCCTTATCCTATCAAACAATTTGTTTATTATTCTGGTTGTTCTAAGTCTTTTCAACATTATGCCCTCCAAACTGTTTCTGATGATGTTCCCACTTCTTATGCTCAAGCTAGCAAGAATCCTGACTGGGTTAAGGCTATGCATACTGAGCTCAATGCTCTTGCTGCAAATGACACTTGGGAATTAGCTGACCTACCCAAGGATAAGAATATAGTTGGTAGCAAATGATTTATAGAATCAAGAGAAAAGCTGATGGTTCTACTGAGAGATACAAGGCTAGGCTGGTGGCCAAAGGCTTCACTCAGTTGGAAGGTTTTGATTTTCATGAAACATTTGCTCCAGTGGTTAAAATGAACACAGTGAGAATATTTCTAGCTGTTGCAGTTGCCAAGAACTGGCTACTTTTTCAACTTGATGTTGATAATGTCTTTCTTCATGGAGCTCTTGATGCAGAAATCTTTATGACCTTACCCCTGGCTTCTTTAAAAATGAAAAAGCAGCTGGTAAAGTGTGTAAACTGAAGAGGAGTCTCTATGGTCTCAAGCAAGCCCCAAGACAATGGTTCTCAAAGCTCAATGATGCTCTACTTCAGTATGGTTTCATCCCAAGCCTCAATGATTACTCATTTTTTACTCTCAACAAAAATGGCCATTATTTGGCACTGCTGGTCTATGTTGATGATATCATCATCACAGGTACTTCTACATCTATGATTCAACATGTCAAAGAGTTCATTCATGCAACATTCAAAATTAAGGACCTTGGTGAGCTCAAGTATTTTCTTGGCATTGAGGTAGCTAGATCTCAATCAGGCCTCTTTCTCAACCAAAGGAAGTATGTTATGGACCTCATCAAAGAGGCTGGTCTCCTTGGCTGCAAGCCTTTTCTACCATTCCTATTGATACCAAGCACAAATTAGCTCTGTCCAAAGCCACTCCCTTGACAGATCCAACTGGCTATAGAAGACTGGTTAGCCAGCTCATCTATTTGACTGTTACCAGACTTGATTTAGCCTATGCAGTCCACATCTTGAGCCAATTTATGAATGTGCCTACTGAGGAACATTTACAGGCTGCTCATAAGGTACTTCGCTATCTCAAAGGAAGTCCTGCTCAAGGCTTATTCTACTCAGCTCATTCCAGTCTGCAAGTGGCTGCCTATTGTGATGCTGACTAGGGCTCATGTCCCCTCACCCGTAGGTCCATCACTGGCTACTGTATCACCTTGGGATCATGTCTGGTATCATGGAAGACTAAGAAACAACAGGTCATCTCTCGCTCCTCAGCAGAAGCCGAGTACAGGTCAATGGCACACACCTGCTGTGAACTTGTTTGGGTCACTCCTCAGTTCGTTACCTCCGCTGCCCAGCCAGCTGATATGTTTACCAAAGCCTTGCCCGCTGATGATCTTGCTCGGCACACCCCCAAGCTCAACGTCCTCAACTTTCTTCACACGCTGAGCTTGCGGGGGGGGGGTGTCGAGGAGTTAAGCAGCACTCAGCCGGTCGGTTGAGGTTTAGGTCTCTTGTCAATCGATCGGCTCAGGGTTCTTTTGTAGTTTGTGCATAGTTCAGGGCTATGTTGTATTTATAGATAGTGTAGGGGAGGCTTGTGTATTTTCCTGTATCTTGTCTCTTACATATAACAGACTTTGTAACAGTTTTCAAATTCATTCAATTACAAGCTGATTTTTTCCTCTCCTTCCTCTCCGTTTTCCGGCCTCCTCCGCCGCTGTCGATCCTCGATCTCCGGTGATCCTCGCAGTTCTACATCCATCGCCTATTTCATATATGTAAATCCTTTAAATATTTTTTTCCAAATTTAATACCATCAAATCTATTTGAAAATTGGGGTGTTACATTATTCCCCCTCAAAAAGAGTTTAATCCTCTAAACTCAAATAACATATTCATTAGATTTTTTTAACCTTTAGAACATGACCCTGAACCTGCTCGAACCATAAGTGGAGCTTAACGTTTTTCGGGTCCAAATTATAGATTGATATGACAAACTTTATTATTTGTACCAAAAATCAACTTTGTATATGATCTTAACCCTGCTTGCGTTTTATGCTATAGTTTCAACCAAAAATAACAATAGTTGCATGAATTTCACAATATTATTTTATTCAGTCAAACCTAATTTCAAAATGCAATCAGAGCATAAATAATTAAGACATTGTCTTGTGTACCAAGAGATATAATTAAAGTTGCAGGAAGAATCATTGAACCAATATCCAAAGCTAGAAAGTGTAATGAGAAGGGAATTAATTCACCAAGGCGCCAACATACAGTTACTATATCACTATATGGCAATCCCCATGGGTTCAAGTGCTTCGACCAAACGCTGCAACTCTTCTTCACACGTATCAGTTGGAAAGGAGGTTTTTCTTCTACTCTTGAACCTGCTTGAACCATAAGTGGAGCTTATCATTTCGGAAAGAAGCGAGAATTGCAATGATGCGAATATAGCAACCGGTAGGAAAGCTGATGCAATCACGGAGGTGAGAATCCACAGTTTATGTGCTCCGAACACAAGATATAGTGTTGCACTGAACGCCACCATCATGGATGCTATGGATACGAACAAGGCCAGTACTCCGATTATTAATCTTTTGGGCAGTGCATACAAAAAATCATCTTCGGCGTACCTCGAGGTTAGGATGGATAAGAACATCAGGATAGAAATACTTGATGTGAACAAAGATAAGGCATCTGCAACTCCGAATATAATGAAAGCCTTATTTCTAGCGAACATTGGTACCCCATTTTCTCCGCTGTTCCCACCAGGCACTGTGATGGCAGCAGCAAACACAATGGTGGTGATAAGAGCTGCAGAAACTGTGCAAGAATTAGCTGTTCCTTTCATCCAACTCTCAGCCTCCGCCATGAGTTGTCGATGGCTCTGTAAGAAGACATCTCGAGGAGTCAAACCAGCGACATTTCGTAAATTTCTGAATGTCAGTGGTACCAAGTTCTCAACTTCCTGGAGAAAATTTAATGTAATAGTTAAACAGGGGAATGGAGAGCATTGTAATGTTGAAGCACTGCGCATTATCTACCGCACTTGATAACATAATTGTTTGCATTGAGGCATTAAAATTTATTACCTTGTACCATTGCACCTCATGCTGCATCTGCGAAGCTGCACCTGTGATAAGGTTTAGTCGTTGGGGAGGTGCCAATTTGGCAGCCAAATGTAGCATGCTGTCTCCCTTCTCATCAACTGATTGTCTAACAGCATTTAGGTATAAATGACCCATTTCATAAAGAGAGTTATAAACGTTGTGGTGCCGATTAGAGACAGCTAGCCTGAAAATATCACTATGGTTATTTTCATTAAACCACGTCGCATAAGGGAAAACCCAAGTGAGTTGTTCAATAATGTCATGAATCCCGTTAGTTGCTGCTAAGAGCAGAGGCAACTTGTAGTAGTTCAAGACCGAACCACCTTTGGGACCATCTAAAGGTTCTCTCCTGTCCTTGCAAAACCGACCAACAAGTACCATAGCATTATAGTATAGTCTCTGTTCCTCTTGCTTCAACTTCAAAGGCGGGACTGAATTCAAAAGTTTGCAGTTTAGAATATAAAACTTGAATTAGGAGGATAATTAGTGAAGTGCTCGGTTGAGAATTCCTAAGAATTCGAGAACTTGACCCTAAATCTTATCTTTGGATCAAATTGCATCTTTGAATATGAAAGTGACATGTGTCCACTAATTTTTTTTTCCTTCATTATGCAGTTTCGAACATGCATATTATTTGGCTAGATGCATATATAGAGGATTGCTCAGTTTTTTTCTTCATTGTTCAGTTTCGAGCATGCATTTTTCCTAAATGCATTTTAAGTTTTTGGATACTGCACTTGGGCAAAAACTGAGCGCACCTCTATATATATTGAAATGCATCTAGCCAAAATACATGCTCGAAACTGCAAAATGAAGAAAAAAAAGTTAGTGGACACATGTCACCTCCATATTCAATTATGCAATTTGATCCAAAGATGAGATTTAGATTCTCAGATTCTCGAATTTTTAAGGGTTCTCAACTGAGCGCAACACGTGACGAAAACACATCTAAGGGATGAATAACATTCCTCACAAAATTGAAGAGACATATGCTACTCAAGGAAGTTGAACCCTTAAACTCTTGACAGATAAAACTGTTGACAAAGTTAAGAGTTCAAATCAACTTGACCAACACCTCTTTCACGAATTGACAAATAAATTTAATTCAAAACAGCTATAAATTTACTTACCTAGCTTTCCACAAAATTTACATAGCTGAACGTGTAATGATTTAGGGGTATACGAATCGTAAAATGGATCCGGATAACCTGCAAAATTAAGTAAAATTCTTATCTCTTACATGAAACAAATTTTATGAGAGAAGGTAAGTCAAGCCGAGCTTTATTATCATTTATCATGATAGTCTGATAGATGCACAAAGTACAAGTGAGAACAAGTGTAAGAGTGGAGAATTGGTTTAGTGGCTTTTGTAAAAATAAAAATAAAAATTTAAAGGGGGCTTTGGTGAATATTGACACCAATGAAAATATAGTATAGCGAGCTTATGAAAGAGCTGCTCACATTCTTGTTAGGAGAATTCAATCGACAATGATTCATATAATGTCAGCAAACGTAAGAAAGTAAAAACTACTAACATTTTTTGACGAACCACTTTGGAAAATTTGCCTCCCTTCCATATGAAAATGCTGATGGGTTTTCAGCCAGCAGATTTATACCATTAATCGCTCCCCATACCTGAACTCTTTCATGTCTAGCCATCAAGATCAAAGCTACATCTGCAATAATTCAGAAAGCAACTATATATCTTACAATGGCAGCATCAGCAATAGATTTATTTTCATTTGATGAAGCTTCAGTTAATCATTACGATGTGCCTTCTTCAGTTCACCTAAGCCAGGGTGAACAACACACCAAATTTTTTTTTTATCAATGGGTTTTCATTTACTGACTCGAACCCGCTACCTTTGGTTCTAGGTAGTGAGTGACTACCACCAGCCTAACCTCACTTCGTCAACAACGCACCAAATTAAACACTACTTTTCTATCCAAAAAAAACTAAACACAACTTTTATGGTCCATATATTAACATTTAAATATAAGGTCGAGAACATTTTTGTATGCATTTTTACCTTCCATTATCTCTGCATCCATATGTTATATATCAACCTTAAAATCATACCTGCAGAACTGAACCCTACATTTCTATAAAATGAATTCAACAGAGAAAGGGCTTACCATAGAATTCAGCCTTTAATATATCGGAAAGAAGCTTTTTACCATAGCCGTAGCGACCAAAAGGATTTAGATATGCCTTGGTTGTGGTGACTTCAAGCAGAAATAACAGCAACTTTTTATGCCCATATTCAGCAGCATAATGTATAGGGAAGCCGGCGGCGCATCCACTCGAAATGTTTGGTAAACTCGGATTCTTTTGCACTAGCAATTTGGCAGCTTTTAGGTTTCCAACCATGGCTGCGATTCCAAGAGCTGTACGGCCATCATTGTCAGTCATCTCTAAATCTGGAGGTGTCAAAATATTCACTAACTCTTTAACAAACTTGGCGGTTTTTGGGCCACTTCCTACTGCTACCATAAGAGCATCTGACAGTATCCCTTTTCTACTAGCTCTTTCTAGGCCACCACGCCAATCATATAAATTTTGGAAATAATCCCAGTTTCCAATTGCAGCTGCTTGAAACCACCATCCTCTTCCTCTTTGCTGATCATCTGTAACCATATTGAACAACTTATTAGTAGTAAAGGCATCAATCAATTTGGTAGCTAGTGAAATCTTCCCGTGGTAGTTAAGATGTTGTTCTGGTCGAGTGTAGAACAATATCTAGAACAACTTATGCGAAAATAAATGCAGTGCGGAAAATAAACGACATGTAAAGTTGTTACCCAGTTCAGCATTAACGAGCCTACGTCTAGGGGGCTGTCTCTTAGCCCGGTGGATAGCAATTCACTAATAATGAGTATTGCGAGTACATGATCTTACGTTTACAGAATACCTCTTAAACCGCCTGAGCCTCGGACACTCTAGCAATTTCTAACTAGGTCTCCCCTAGATCTGAGCCTCACCTCTGATTCCACTAATATAATCCTCCGCGAGAATCAGCGCCTTCTCCCGAATGCGCAGTAACAGTAACAGTGCGTGTATCGTCAAGTTGTTCTACGATCAGTCTGCCGAGCACTATAACAGACTGAATCCGAGCGTGTTAGAGTTCACCGGAATAATGAACTTAACACCAATGACCTCCTCCAACCCTTCTCTGAATATCAGTGTGAATAATTTCTCCAACAGTGCTGAATTCTGCAACTCGTTGAACCGCCAGTCTAAAACAGCAAGCTGGAACAAACAGGACAGCACCGTCGTGAGTTCACCAGAATAATGAACTCAAGGCCGATCGATCTCTCTCTTCTCTCTCTGAGTGTATCTGCGTTTAGCTCAATGATCGATGCAGAATTGAGTACCTCAGCTCTGTTTATATAGGGGCGGTGAAATCCTAAACGATTAAGATTTCCAATCTTCAACCGCCCATCTCTTTAGGAAATCTTTCCTAAATCCTTGCGCATGTTTCTTGTAGATAATCCTTCAAATATCTTCAACTCTGTTTGAGAAACCTTTGATTATCTTCTTTGCTAAGTTATCTTCAAGCGCAAGTAATCTCTCAACCGACTCTTTAGATATCTTCGATATTCTTCAAGCACCGACTTGCCAAATCCATTCTAAGAAATCTCTGATGCGTCTAAGTTGTGCTAGGTCGGTTGGAACAAGTTTCCTAATCTAAATTAGGAAACTTCTAACTTCTGTCCTTCCATATGCTACCGCCTTGATCTTCAACGGTCGACTATGTTTCCTAATCTGATTTATGAAACACTCCATCTGCTTCAACTTGTTCCAGGACAGTTGTATCTGCTAGTCTTGAACAACTACACTAAGTTTTGCCAAACTACATGCCATAAATCTAACAATCTCCCCCTTGGCATTTTTGGCAAAACTAACTACCTGTACTACTATTACATATGTGCAAGTAATCTCTCAACCGACTCTTTAGATATCTTCGATATTCTCCAAGCACCGACTTTCCAAATCTATTCTAGGAAATCTCTGCTGCGTCTAAGTTATGCTAGGTCGGTTGGAACAAGTTTCTTAATCTGAATTAGGAAACTTCTAACTTCTATCCTTCCATATGCAACCGCCTTGATCTTCAACGGTCGACTATGTTTCCAAATCTGATTTAGGAAACATTCCATCTACTTCAACTTGTTCTAGGAAAGTTGTCTCTGCTAGTCTTGAACAACAGCTTGAACAACTACACTAAGTTTTGCCAAACTACATGCCATAAATCTAACAATCTCCCCCTTGGCATTTTTGGCAAAACTAACTACCTATAATCTACCTGTACTACTATTACAGTTGAATCTTTGAGGAGATTTCAAACTCCCAAGCTGTGCTACGAACTAAGCTACCAACCGAATCTTTAAGGAGATTTCAAACTCTGAAAAATGTAAGCACAAACGAATCTTTTAAGGAGATTTCAAACTCAAAAATATGTCTAATTACTAGCACATATGAATCTTTCAAGGAGCTTTCAAACTCCAAGACTTCTCCCCCTTTTTACCACAAATGAGCAAGGAGGGTTCAACAACATAAAAGGTAGCGTTCAAGAAAGATACCTCAGAGCTTCAGGCGTTGGGCTCAGCATCCTCATCTTTGGCAGCATCTTGTGCCACGACCCCGAACCTTCTTTCTCTGTGCAACCAACTAGAGTACCATGTTATTGGTACTGACTAACTCCTCCAGATCATTCATCATTGTGTTCTTTGTGACTGATGCAAAGCTAATAGATGTGCTGGCACCTCGCAGGGATGTCTCTAGAACAACTCGGTTAAGACCTCCTAACACTTCTCCTTCAAGATCACATACGTGTTTCCTCTTGAAGTACCTATGATCAGCTTCTAGGACATGTGGAGCATCTGTTAACTTGTCCTGACTTATCTTGATCTCTTAATGCTAGTTCATGATAAATGCAGCTATCTTGTTCCAGTCTGGCTTTGCTAGATCCAATTCTCTACCTTCTACTCTATAGTAGTTATTGTTCACATCTGAAGTAATCGTGATCTGCTTCGTTCTTATGCTTAGCTTCCCATACTCCTCACTATCAAAGTATCAAAATACCTCGGGTAGATTTGTTATAGCTTCTCTCAGAACATGTTCCACGAATAGCTACACCATAGTAACTGAGGGAAATAAATCCAACTCCTTGAGCAAGCTCACAATATCCTTGACTGAGTACGTGTCAGCTCTAAGATCCTTTCAGGGACAAAAGATCTTCTTTACACAACATCCCACTTCTTGACTTGTTCCTCTGACACGAACCAGACTCCTTCAACAACAACTCCTAGCACAACTGCTTTACTCTTTCTATCAGTCTTTTCTCCCCTTGTAACCTTGCTTGTCTTCGTGCATCAAGTACTTCACCTCATGAAAAACCATATGCTTAGCAAGAACAACTGCTGGTTCATCAACTTATACTAGGTGTTTTTTTCTTCTTTTGAGGTAACTTGTCATGAGCAACATGTTCAACTGCAACCAGTTCGTCTTCTCTAATAACCTCTGAACCAACTGATCTGTTCCATAGAATTATCTTTTCTTTCAGCAGAATTTGAAATCTTTGACTTTCCTTCCACGTCAGCCTTTAAAACATATCTTGTTCAAGCTCTGGCTGACCAACTTGTACTGGAACAACTTAGTTGTCAATGACACACAGACCCAGTGAGGATCTAAGTGTCTCGAACTGTAGGTTTTCCAAGGCATTGGTGAAGATGTCTGCTAGTTACTTCTCAGTAGATACGTGCTTCAAAGTGATTACTTTCTTCTCAACTAGCTCTCGAATAAAGTGATGCCTGATGTCGATATGCTTTGTTATGCAGTGTTGAATAGGATTCTTGGAAATGCTGGTTGCACTCATGTTGTCACAGTAGTGTGTCATCACCTCTTGCTTGACTCCATATTCTTCCATTATCTGCTTCATCCATAACATCTGGGTACAACAACTTCCAGCGGCGATATATTCTGCTTCAGCTGTGGAAAGGGATATGTTGTTCTGCTTCTTGCTTATCTTAAATTTGATCTTCATTCGTTTCACAAGTTGATCCACCATCTTCTGATTACTTGAGCCGAACATAATGTCATCCATAAAAATTTGAGCAACAATAGAGTCTAACCTTGTGTGTTTGACGAATAGCGTCTCTACTCCCTCTCGCACATAGCCATGGTAAATTAAGAACCCCGTCAGCCTCTCGTACCATGCTCTGGGTGCCTGCTTGAGTCCATATACAACTGTCTTCAGCTGGTACACATAGTCAGAATGGTGGGGATCTTCAAGGCCTTTTGATTGCACTACATAGACTTCTTCACTCAGCAAACCATTCAGAAAGGTACTTTTGACATCTATCTGGAACAACCTAAACTTCAGGTGACAGGTTGGTCTATCTCCGTTTGATGCAGCATCCTCAACAGGTAGTTCAGGCGATTTGGCTAACACAGCTTCTTGCCCAACGTGACTTGGTGAGGGTTGTTGTTCAGGGTCTCCTATAGCTCCATCTTCATCATTACCTTGAACAAGAAGTGCATCCACGTCGTCTCTCATAGTCATATAAATAGACTCTGTCCAGGTTGTCTCAGGTGGTGTTTGACCAATCTCCAATAGATAACAGTTGTTCAACGATTTGCTACCTTGCATATGCATTCTCCTTCCTTGTTCAGCACCTGGCAGGTATCTTGGGTGAACTTTATATGATGGTCATCATCACACAAATGACTAATACTGATCAGATTCGCATCCAATCCATCAACAAGAAGCACACTCTCGAGTTGTGGTAAACCTTGAACCTTCAATGTATCCTTTTCGATCACCTTGCCCTTTACTCTATTTCTAAATGTTACAGATTGACCCTTGAACAACTTGATATTGACTAGAAAGTTAGGATCTTTAGTCATGTGGGCTGAGCATCCACTGTCAAAGAACCATCTTCCCCTCTTCAAGTGACTGGTCGAACAATATGCAGCTAGACAGATTTCCTCCTTCTATTTTACTCTCCAAACTTGTCTGACCAGTGGAACAGGCTTTTGCTTCAACTTCCTAAGATAAGCAAGGAACTCGTAACATCTTGGTTTGATATGTCCCCTTTTGTTATAGTAGTAGCAGATTCTCCCATCTCTTCTCCGTGCAGCGTTCTGTTTTTACTTTCTTGAGGGATGCCAGGTTGCTTTTCTTCGCGGGAGATGCTCAGCTGGTACAACTTGCGACCATGGCTCAGCTTTCACAAACGTTGTCTTTCTAAAGCCAGATGCACCAGTGAACCCTAGCCCTTTGTAACTGACACTTGTCCTTTGAGCTCTCAAAGTAGAGTCTAGATCTTTAGTTCTAGAATTAAGCATCTTGACCGACTTCTTCATGTTGTTCAGCTCTTCTAGTGTCTTGGCATGAACAAGTTTTTCTGTCTCAATCTCACATTTCAAAGCATCCATAATATTAAGAAGATTTACCTCTCTTCGTCGTAGAGCATCAAACTTCTTCTTTAGATCATCTATTATTTCTGGATGGTCGCCTTGGCTTGTTTCAATCTGAATCTTCAGAGACAACACAACCTCCAGTAGCTCGGTCTTCTGTGCAACAAGTTCAGCTCGTTCATCTTTTATTTTAATCAACTGGGCTTTAAGGTCAGTGATTGTCTGTTGATGTTCCACCTTTTGAGCTCCTAAGACTGCAACTTCTTCCCATAGCTTTCCTTTTTCTTTTTTCAGATCTGCCAAGTTGCTGCGGTGCTTTTTGTTCTGCTCAACTTCAATCAGCCATTGTTGGAACAACTCCTTGTAATTGTTAGCAAAATCTTCTTCAGTGATTTCTTCATCATCACTACAGCTTGAGTACTGTGTGAGATCCTCATAAGATAGCTTTAACTCTACTCCTTTACTTCGTTCTCCTTTCAGATTGACACAGCTAGCAAGGGCTACAAAGTTATTTGACTCACCTTCCTTATTAGATTCACTGTCACTCCAGTTACCAGCATATGCATTCTTCTTTTTGCGTGTTAACACACTCCGCCTTAATGTGTTTGTAGCCTTCACATTCTTTGCATTGGATCCCTTTGCCTTTGTTGTCCTGGCCATAATCTCCAGATTTGTACTTTCTCTGAAACTTCCCTTCCTTCTGGATATTTGAGTTGGATGATTCTCCTGGATCTGAACCTTCATTGTTCAGTCTTCTCAGGAAGTTCCTTGCCAGCATAACATACAGTTGTTCAGACATCTCCCCTTCTTTGTCCTGAACACCAGTAACTTCAAATTGTAGACCAGCACACTTGACTTTCATGTGTTATTCCTCTTCATCCATCTCCATCTCCATCTCATGAGCCTGTAGGGATCTCATCAATTCATCTAGCCTCATGGTCTTTACATCGTGTGCTTCCTTGACTGCGAGTGCCTTCATTGCATACCGCTTTGGTAGAGACCTCAGCACCTTTTTACGAGCGTCTCTTCGCTCATGGGCTCTCCAAGTACAAAAGATTCATTAGAGATGTCAAGTACCCTTGTGTTGAAGTTAGCTACAGTCTCGTCCTCCTGCATTCTTAGATTTTCGAACTTTGACGTGACCATCTCCATTCTGGATATTTGACCTTTGTCGTACCTTCGTGAACTATTTGCAATATGTCCCAAGCCTTCTTCGCAATCTCACAGGTTGATATCATCTTGAAATTCTTCCCATCAACTCCTGAGAATATGGCATTCATTGCTTTGGAGTTTATGGCTTCAACATTCTTCTATCCTTCAGTCCATCTGGCTTTAGCGAGTGGGACAGGCTTGGCAGCTTTGTCGACAGTCATTGGATGTGTCCACCCATTTTCAACAGCTTCTTAAACTGATTCATCATGCGACTTTAGAAACGCCTTCATTCGCACCCTCCAGTAACCATACTTGTTTCCTTGTAGCAGCGGTGGTCGCGTGATATTCTGCCCTTCTCTCAAATCCATCTCAAACAACCTTCGGATCTTACTCTGTGCGTTGATTATTTGCTCTGATACCAATTGAAATCTTCCCGTGGTAGTTGAGATGTTGTTCTGGTCGAGTGCAGAACAATATCTAGAACAACTTATGCAAAAATAAATGCAGTGCAGAAAATAAACGACACGCAAAGTTGTAACCCAGTTCGGCATTAACGAGCCTACGCCTGGGGGGCTGTCTCTTAGCCCGATGGATAGCAATTCACTAATAAAGAGTTTTGCGAGTACATGATCTTACGTTTACAGAATCCCTCTTAAACCGCCTGAGCCTCGGATACTCTAGCAATCGCTAACTAGGTCTCCCCTAGATCTGAGCCTCACCTCCGATTCCACCAATATGATCCTCCGCGAGAATCAGTGCCTTCTCTTGAATGCATAGTAACAATAACAGTTTGTGTATCGTCAAGTTGTTCTACGATCAGTCTGCCGAGCACTAGAACAGACTGAATCCGAGCGTGTTAGAGTTCACCAGAATAATGAACTTAACACTGATGACCTCCTCCAACCCTTCTCTGAATATCAGCGTGAATAATTTCTCCAACAGTGTTGAATTCTGCAACCCGTTCAACCGCTAGTCTGAAACAGCAAGCTGGAACAACCTGGACAGCACCGTCGTGAGTTCACCAGAATAATGAACTCAAGGGCGGTCGATCTCTCTCTTCTCTCTCTGAGTGTATCTGCGTTTAGCTCAATGATCGATGCTGAATTGAGAACCTCAGCTCTTTTTATATAGGGGCGGTGAAATCCTAAACGATTAAGATTTCCAATCTTCAACCGCCCATCTCTTTAGGAAATCTATCTTAAATCCTTGCGCATATCTTCTTGTAGATAATCCTTTGAAATCTTCTCCTGGTAGATGGGATGTTGTTCTGTTCGGGTTCAGAACAATATCTAGAACAACTTATGCTAAATTTAACTGCAGTGCAGAAAATAAACGACACGCAAAGTTATTACCCATTTCGGCGTTAACGAACCTACTCTGGGGGGCCGTCTCCTAGCCCGGTGGATAGAAACTCACTATTAGTTGAGTATTGCGAGTACAGGAATTACCATTTACAGAATCCCTCTTAAACAACCTGAGCCTCGGACACTCTAGCAATTGCAATTTAGGTCTCCCCCTAGATCTTTGCTCCCGCTCCGTATCCACCAGAATGATTCTTCGTGAGAATCAACGCCTTCTCCAGAAGGCACAGATCAGAACTTCAGTGCGTGAACCTTCAACTTGTTCCACGATCAATCTGCTGAGCACCAGCACAGATTGAATCCGAGCGCCTTTGAGTAACCAGTGACGATTACCTCTCCGGCCGATTACAAGCGTAGTGAATAACCAGTTACGATTAGTTCACCGCCGTTTGCCTCCTCCTCCCTTCATTGAGTATGAGCATGATTAATTTCTCCGTAAGTGCTGACTAATACATAGTCATTAGCCCTCCTTATGTAGAGCGGTAGAAACCATAAAACAATAAGGATTCCTAAACTAAATCGCCTCTATCATTAGGAAATCTTTCCATCTCTTGCGCATATCTCTTGTAGATAATCCTCTATTCGAATCTTCAATCTTTGATTAGGCAATCTTCGATTATCTTCTCGACTAAGATAGCTTCAAGCGCAAGCAACCTCCTAACTGACTTCTTGATATCTTCGATATGAATATGCACCGACTTGCCAAAACTGATCTCGGAAATATCCTCAGGCGAAGTTGTGTTACGTCGGCTGAAACAAGTTTCCAAATCTGAATTTGGAAACTTCCAACTTCTGTCCATTGAAGCGAGACCGACTTGATCTTCCAACGGTCGGCTGAGTTTTCTAATTTGAATTGGGAAACACTTCATCTGCTTCAACTTGTTCCAGGACAGTTGTCTTTGCTAGACTCGAACAACAGCTTGAACAACTATACTAAGTTTTGCCAAACTACATGCCATAAAACTAACAATCTCTCCCTTGGCATTTTGGCAAAACTAACTACTGTAATCTACCTGTACTATTATTACAGTTGAATCTTTGAGGAGATTTCGAACTCCCAAGCTGTGCTACTAACTAAGCTACTAACGGAATCTTTTAAAGAGATTTCAAACTCTCAACAAAAATTTAGCGCACAATGAATCTTTTAAAGAGATTTCAAACTCTCAACATAAAACCATAACAAGCACAAATGAATCTTTTAAGGAGCTTTCAAACTCTGAATCTACTCCCCCTTTTGCCACAAATAGACAAGGGAGCACCAACCAATAGAGATCTCTTCATTTCTCTTATTCGCTGCCACCTTTGACCAATACCTCCTCTTTATTTCCAGTATTCGAGCCGTTCGCTCGACCTTCTGAGTCAGCCGTTTATCTATAAGACATGAAAGTTCCGGTTGACTACCTTGTACTGGAACAACTTAGTTGTCAACGACACACAGACCCAGTGAGGATCTAAGTGTCTCGAACTGAAGATTGTCCAAGGCTTTTGTGAAGATGTCTGCCAGCTGCTTCTCAGTTGATATGTGAGTCAAGGTGATTATCTTCTTCTCAACTAGTTCACAAATGAAATGATGCCTGATGTCGATATGCTTTGTTCTGAAATGTTGCACAGGATTCTTGGATATGTTAATGGCACTCATGTTGTCACAGTAGAGAGTCATCATATCTTGTTTTACTCTGTATTCTTCTAGCATCTGTTTCATCCATAACATCTGGGTGCAAGACCTCCCGACCGCAATATATTCGGCTTCAGCAGTGGAAAGAGATATATTGTTCTGCTTCTTACTGAACCAAGAGACCAGATTGTTTCCAAGAAAGAAACATCCTCCAGACGTGCTTTTGCGATCTTCTGCATTCCCGGCCCAATCTGCATTGCAATAGCCTACTAAGCAAGAGTTAGTATCCTTAGTGTACCACAGCCCATAGTCGGCTGTTCCACAAACATATCTGATAATTCTCTTCACATTCATCAGGTGACTCTCCTTGGGATTGGCTTGATATCTGGCGCAGACTCCGAGAGGCATGAGTAATGTCCGGTCTGCTGGCTGTTAGGTATAATAGACTCCCAATCATACTTCGGTACAGAGTTTGATCAACCTTTGCACCAGCTTCATCTTTTGCATGAGTTGCAGCAGGGGTTCTCTTGTGCGTTGCTTTTTCGAGATCAAACTTCTTGATCAGGTTCCTAGCATATTTGCTTTGGGAAATAAAGATGCCATCCGCCTTCTATTTGACTTGTAAACCAAGGAAATAAGACATCTCTCCCACCATGCTCATTTGAAATTCGCTCTTCATTTGTTGGACAAATTTTTCTACCAGCGTCTGGTTGCTTGAGCCAAAGACAATATCATCAACATAAATTTGAGCAATGATAAAGTCCGACCCTGTGTGTTTCACAAACAGCGTCTTGTCTACTCCCCCGTGCACATAGCTATGGTTAATTAAGAATTCAGTAAGCCGCTCGTACCATGCTCTGGGCGCCTGTTTGATACCATAGAGCGCCTTCTTTAGGTGATACACATAGTAAGGATGATGAGGGTCCTCGAAACCCTTTGGTTGAGCCACAAACACTTCTTCATTTAGCAGCCCATTCAGGAATGCACTCTTGACATCCATCTGGAACAACTTGAACTTAAGGTGACAAGCAAGAGCAAGCAGTAGTCTAATGGCTTCTAAACGAGCAACCGTAGCAAAGGTCTCATCAAAATCAATTCCCTCAATCTGAGTATAGCCTTGAACCACGAGTCGCGCCTTATTTTTGGTGATGTTACCGTGTTCGTTCGACTTGTTCTTGAAAATCCACTTTGTCCCAATAACGTTCACACTATCCGAACGCGGAACAAGATCCCAAACATCATTCCGCTGGAATTCACCAAGTTCTTCTTGCATGGAGAAAATCCAGTATTCATCATTGATGGCTTCTTTGATGTTTTCGGTTCAATAGTAGATATGAAACAAGTAAAGCCAGCCAGTTGATGAAAGTTAACTTGTTTACCTCGAGTTTGTACGCCATCTGTGGGATCACCAATTACTTCACTGACAGGATGATATTTTTCAACTGCTCTTGAAGGATGCAGGACACGTGGAGAAGCACGAGGTGTTGGAGTAGTTTCCGTATCAACATCCTTGCCTGATTGATGGTCATTTGTCGTAGAATGCTCTGGATCTTTATCTGTGACTATTTCCTTGTCGGGAGAAGTGACTGCAGGTTGTTCGGGATGAGATGGAACATCATCATCATCATCTGCAATATTTGTCTCAGAAGCTCCTGGAACAATGTCCTGCACAACAACATTGATAGATTCCATGACAACTCCAGTGCGTTTGTTGTAGACACGGTATGCCCTGCTGTTAGTGGAATATCCTAGAAAGATCCCTTCATCACTTTTAGGGTCTAGCTTCTGCAAATACTCTCGATCTCTAGGAATGAAGCACTGACTTCCAAAGATACGGAAGTACTTGACCGTAGGTTTTTTACCTTTCCACAATTTGTAGCACGTTTTCTCTGTTCCGGATGGAATCATAACTCTGTTTATGACGTAGCATGCTGTATTAATGGCTTCCGCCCAAAACTTTAAAGGAACCTTCTTTGCATGAAGCATTACTCGCGCCATCTCCTGAATGGTTTGATTCTTCCTTTCAACAACTCCATTCTGTTGTGGTGTGATTGGAGAAGCAGATTATTGAGTTATCCCTCTTTTTGAGCAGAAGTCTGCAAGAGCAGCATTCTCAAATTCCTTTCCATGATCGCTTCGTATTTTCACAATATGCTCGTCTTTATCCTCTCTTTCACGTTCCAGGCGAGTGCACAGCTGAACAAAGGCCTGAACAGCATCTGATTTTTCTCGCAAGAAGCTAGACCATGTGAACTAGAGAAGTCATCAACGCAGACAAGGACGTACCTCTTCCTAGAGTAACTTTCCACTTGCATAGGACCCATTAAGTCGATATGAAGCAGCTCCAGAGGCCTATGTGTATTGATCTGAGTGGTGCTCTTGTGCGGGACTTTGATCTGTTTTCTAATCTGACAGTCTCCGCAAACAATGCTTAGCTCTCCTTGAACTTTGGGAATTCCGCGAACAAGACCACCGGAGGCAATTTTTTGTAAAGTCCTTAGGTTTACGTGACCCATCTGTTGATGCCATCAGTTCATCTCTTCAATTTTGCTCAGAAGGCACGTAGTTTCAGCATTGGGTTTACCAAGATTCAGAAGATAGCAGTTATTTGAAGACCTTCTTCCGGTGAGGACTGGTTCATTATCCTTGTTTAATACCACACACTCATCCTGTGTGAATCGAACATGGTGCTCGCCATCACACAACTGACTTATGCTAATCAGATTAGCCTGCAATCCTTTGACCAGAAAAACTTCTTTCAATCTGGGCAGTCCTTGGACATTTAAGATTCCCTTCCCAAGAACTCTTCCTTTGACTCCATCACCAAAAGTCACATTTGAACTCCCTTTGTGTTCTTCAAAGTTGATCAAAAACTCTGAATTCCCTGTCATGTGTCTCGAGCAACCACTGTCAAAATACCACTTTTCTTTCTTCAGATGACTGGTAGAACTGAATACTACGTAGCATGTCTCACTTCTTTGCTTGACTCTCTAAACTTGCTTCATTCGTGGTTTCTGAGCTTGCTTCATCTTTCTGATAGACATGTGAAATTCATGACACCTTGATTTGATGTGTCCAACTTGATTACAGAAGAAACATCGACGCCTGTCATGCAGTCTTGGAGGATACCGAGTTGATTTTCTTTGTGAGTGATAATTATTTGGAATAACTTGTGGGCGGGACTTGCCAAAGGTTTTTCTTCGCGAGTGATGATCAACCAGAGCAGGTTGTGGTGCAGCTTTGACAAAAGTTGTCTTTTCAGAGCTAGGTCCGCCAGAGAATCCAAGGCCACTGTGGCCGCCCCCAATCATTTGTGCTCCCAGAATAGTGTCTAAGTCTTTTGTTCCAGAATTTAGCATTTTGACTAATTTCTTCATGTTGTTCAGTTCCTCCGTTGTCTCCTCATGAGCAAGTTTCCCTGTTTCAATCTCACATTTTAGGGCATCCATAATATTGAGGAGATTTACCTCTCTTCGTTTTAGAGCGTCATTATGCCGCTTCAGGTTATCCAGGGTTTCTGGATTTTCTCCCTGCTCCCTTTCATTCTGAATCTTCAAGGATGAAATGACTGATAGTAACTCCGCCTTTTGATGCATAAGCTCAGCATGTTCATTTTTTGCTTCAATCAATTGTGCTTTAAGATTGGTGATTGTCTGAAGATGTTCTAGCTTCACAGCATCTTTTGTCCTGAGCGTCTCTTCCAGATTTTCCACAGATATTTGAAGCTTTTTGTTTCGCTTGACTTCTACCAACCACTCCTGGTATAAATCTTTGTAGTTGTTTGCAATCTCCTCATCAGTGTTGTCTTCATTGTCGCTGCAACTGAAATGCAGACTTTAATCTTCAGGTAGTGCCTTCTTCTCTGCAGGGTTGGTCTTCTGCTGGGTCAACACTGCTGGATAGAGCAACAAAATTGTTGGTTTCCCCTTCAGATTCACTGTCACTCCAGCTGACGACATAGGCATTCTTCTTCTTCTAGGTGTTGATACATTCTGCTCGAATATGTCCATACCCTCCACACTCTCTTTATTGGATTCATTTGCCTTTGTTGTCAAGATTGGAGTCTCCAGATTGGTTCCTCTTACAAGCTCTATCATTCTTCTGAAATCTTGAGTTAGATGGCTGTCCGGACTCAGTCCCTTTACCGTACTGCGTCCTCATAAACTTCCCAAAGTTTTTGGCAAACATGGCATACTGTTGTTCTGACTCGTCATCTGTCTTGTCTTTAACAACTTCAGCTTTTAGACCGACGCTAGTGACTTTTATAAGTCGGTCTTCTTCATTCATGTCCATCTCATGAGTCTGCAGGAATCCCATCAATTCATCCAGTCTCATGGTTTTCACATCATTGGCTTCCTTAACGGCAAGAGCTTTCATGGCGAATCGCTTTGTAAGAGATCTCAGCACTTTTCTTACTAGCGTTTCTTCGGCCATTGGTTCTCCAAGGGTGAATGCTTCGTTAGAAATATCGAGAACCCGAGTGTTGAAGTCAGCAATGGTCTCATCCTCCTGCATTCTTAGATTTTCGAATTTTGATGTGACCGTCTCCATTCTAGAAACTTTAACTTTGGCGGTACCTTCATAAGCAGTCAGAAGAATGTCCCAAGCCTTCTTCGCAATTTCACAGGTAGAAATCATTTTGAAATTCTTTCCATCAACTCCCGAGAATATGGCATTCATCGCTTTAGAGTTTGCCGCTTCAGCATTCCTATGAACCTCAGTCCACTTGTTTTTAGCAAGAAGGCTAACTTTACCCTCTTCGTCGGTAGCCACTGGGTGCGTCCATCCTTGTTCAACCGCTTTCCAAACCGATTCATCTTGAGACTTCAGAAACGCCTTCATTCGCACTCTCTAATAACCGTATTTGTTTCCTTCAAGCAGAGGAGGTCGCGTGATGTTCTGCCCTTCTCTCAAATTCATCTTACCAACTTCCGGATCATACTCTGTATGTCGAGTATTTGCTCTGATACCAATTAAAATCTTCTACTGGTAGATGGGATGTTGTTCTGGTCGGGTTCAGAACAATATCTAGAACAACTTATGCTAAATTTAACTACAGTGCAGAAAATAAACGACACGCAAAGTTGTTACCTAGTTCGGCATTAACGAGCCTACTCTGGGGGGCTGTCTCCTAGTCCGGTGGATAGCAATTCACTATTAGTTGAGTATTGCGAGTACCAGAATTACCGTTTATAGAATCCCTCTTAAACAACCTGAGCCTCGGACACTCTAGCAATTGCAATCTAGGTCTCCCCTAGATCTTTGCTCCCGCTCCGTATCCACCAGAATGATTCTTCGTGAGAATCAACGCCTTCTCCCGAATGCACAGATCAGAACTTCAGTGCGTGAACCTTCAGCTTGTTCCACGATCAATCTGCTGAGCACCAGCACAGATTGAATTCGAGCGCCTTTGAGTAACCAGTGACGATTACCTCTCTGGTCGATTACGAGCGTAGTGAATAACCAGTTACGATTAGTTCACCACCGTTTGCCTCCTCCTCCCTTCGGTGAGTATGAGCATGATTAATTTCTTCTTAAGTGCTGACTAATACCTAGTCATTAGCCCTCCTTATATAGAGCGGTAGAAACCCTAAAACAATAAGGATTTTTAAACTAAACCGCCTCTATCATTAGGAAATATTTCCATCTCTTGCGCATATCTCTTGTAGATAATCCTCTATTCGAATCGTCAATCTTTGATTAGGCAATCTTCGATTATCTTCTCGACTAAGATAGCTTCAAGCGCAAGCAACCTCCTAACCGACTTCTTGATATCTTCGATATGCATATGCACCAACTTGCCAAAACTGATCTCGGAAATATCCTCAGGCGAAGTTGTGCTACGTCGGCTGAAACAAGTTTCCAAATCTGAATTTGGAAACTTCCAACTTCTGTCCATTGAAGCGTGACCGACTTGATCTTCCAACGGTCGGCTGAGTTTCCTAATTTGAATTGGGAAACACTTCATCTGCTTCAACTTGTTCCAGGACAGTTGTCTTTGCTAGACTCGAACAACAGCTTGAACAACTATATTAAGTTTTGCAAACTACATGTGATAAAACTAACATCCTTCAAATATCTTCAACTCCGTTTAAGAAACCTTTGATTATCTTCTTTGCTAAGTTATCTTCAAGCGCAAGTAATCTCTCAACCGACTCTTTAGATATCTTCAATATTCTCCAAGCACCGACTTGCCAAATCCATTCTAGGACATCTCTGCTGCGTCTAATTGTGCTAGGTCAGTTGGAACAAGTTTCCTAATTTGAATTAGGAAACTTCTAACTTCTGTCCTTCCATAAGCAACCGCCTTGATCTTCAACGGTCGACTATGTTTCCTAATTTGAATTAGGAAATATTCTATCTACTTCAACTTATTCCAGGACAGTTGTCTCTACTAGTCTTGAACAACAGCTTGAACAACTATACTAAGTTTGTCAAACTACATGCCATAAATCTAACAGCTAGCACAGAGAATTAAGGTTAAGCAATTTGGTACAGAGAATTAAGGTTAAGCAATTTGGTACCTGTAGCTGTAATTGGTCGGGTTTCCAAATTTTGAGAATTATTTACTGATTCGCGCCAATGAGCGTCACTTATGTGTTTACCGCAAACCCAAAGTTCCCCTTTGTAGTCATCTCCACTATAACCCGCATAATCAGCACATAAGTCACAAAATGGATATTGATGATCACGGGTGCTATTATAAATTTCTGCCACCCCTGTAAAACCACATTATATTTTGTATAATTAGATCATGCGTAAGCTGTATTGTTAGTACAAACTTTAAATTTCGTCAAATGTAAGTAATAATTCGTCGTCGAAAAACCAAAAGTATGACACAAAAAAGTGTACTATTCTATTTATTTCCATATAGATATACCACCACCAATACATTATAAACACTTAGATAGAAAATCCTAGGAATTTTACTACACATGATTACTTTCTTCTATTTTTTTAGAGCAAGTATAACGGAAATAAGATTCCAGTCAATAAATCTTGAAATGAGACATGTACGATAGGAGGAGCGTTCAAATGAGGCAGCAAAATTAGAATGAGGCAGTGAGACACGATCTGAGCCACACATCTAACCCTCTGTGCTTTGTGGGCGCGCCATCTGTCCCACTACCAAAAGCAAAAAGCAACACACTATTTCCTGCCACATCAGCACAATGAGTGGCTCACAACGTGCCTCACTGCCTCATTCTACCAACTCTGCCTCAAAGGAGCGCTCCCCTGTACGATAGCAACCAATATTCAACGAGATTTAACTTCATCTATCCAAATGATCAAATCAAGGGTCTCCATTGATTTGAATTTTTACAAAATATATTGTTTGCCCCGGATCCCTTTTCTTAGATTCTTTTATCAATATCTTTGAGTAATTGGTTTTGATGATTCAAAACAATTATCTCTACAGCTTTGAATATTTTCGTACTAAGAATTAAGATGCATTAATGTAGTCATTCAACAATACAGAGCAGATTTGGGACGCATGAGAAGGAAAATACTGTTGGAAGAGGATGGCTCGGGAGGATTTACAGTCAAAGGGGCGTATTTTTGTGCTTTAGAGATTGACAAGCTACGTAACCCGCCGGTAGGAGAACACTCGGACAGGAACGAGTCGAAGAAATATTGGAAGAATTTCTGGAAGCTGAAATTGCCGAAAAGAATTAAGAACTTCGGATGGAGGCTGTTTCACGATGGTTTACTGACTATGGCGAATCTGGAGAGGAGAGGATGCGAAGTAGATAACAGGTGTATATACTATGGTCGCAGAGGTGAAAATGCAATGCATGTTTTTAAGGAATGCTGGTGGATTAGAAGACTGCTGGAGGAATGCAAGTTGCCTGGCACAGTGTGGAGCAATCAATGTAAGGAACTAGGGTACTGGCTATGACTTTGTGCCAAGTTGTGTTCAGAGGCCGAGTTCACTAGCCTATTACGCGACCTGTGATTGGGGTGGAAGAATAGAAACGAACTGAGTCATTGGAAAGATGGGAGGAGCTTAGAGGATTTGAAAGTTAAACTGCGGTTTTTATTGAAGGAGATCGGGGATGTAAGGCAGCAGAGGGATATGAGAGGTGACGACATGCAGGAGGCTATAGAAGGGGCAATTTTTATATGTGATGGCTCGTTCGACTCACTCTAGAATGTGAGGCTAAGGAGTTATTGTCTTGCAGGATGGGAAGGTGGAAGCAGCTAGAGCAGGGTGGATGGAAGGGACGTCATCTAACTTTGAGGCAGAGTGCAAGGCGTTACAACAGGGTTTGGAAATGGTGAAGCATCTCCAGGTACAGAAGGCCACATTTGTCTCGGACTCAAAGGAGGTGCTTTGGGCCATTAACATCGGATCTTAGAGACCAGACGCGAGCTTAATGGGAATAAAAAACTGCATTAAGCTTACGGACGATCATCCTGGTTGGACGTTAGTGAGCACTGCAAGAGAAAGAAATTTGGCAACGGATTGGTTGGCTAGAAAGGCACGCATCAACAAATGGGATTGGCGCAATCTTGCGGTTGTTCCCCACGGATTTGCCCAATTGTGTTTAGCTCTAGTTAGATGTGCATGTCTTTTCTTTCTTTTGTGCTTTTGTACCAGGTTATCCGCTTCAAAAAAAAACAATCATTTTCACTGTGAATTAGCATATTTTAAACACTAGACTCTAATTAAATTATCTCAAGAGTAAAACTTAATGTATGTCAAATTAAGCTCTCTAGCTAGCCACATCATGGATGAGTTAGGACATTATAGGATTATCTTATCAACTAGAAGATCTTGGACTAGATTTAGAAACAGGATTAGAGATTTTCGGTTGAGAAAATCTAGGGCTACATAACTGGAAACCGAAGAACATAAGGAAGCTACGATTGCCCTTCAGTCTGGCAAATCAGTTGGAGATCCTTGGCATCGTAGCTACTAACAAAGCAACGACAAAAGATCGTGTGATCTAGGCAAGTTCAGTACTAGCATATCTGACAGCATACCCTGGTGGGAGCAGGAACAACGATCTAAGCAAAAGGGAAATAGTTTCTTGTAGTGTGGCGACAGACAAGTTAGATCATGACTAAGGTGCGTTTGAAAGAATAACGGTACACTACCGAGTGTGGTTGAGTTAGTGATCTAAACTATTGTAATCGAGAACACTTCAATACAAGAAGCTATTCTAAAATCATTCTAGTTCCGCTAGAAGGTAGTGATTTTTCGTAGATACTGTCTTAGGTATCTGAGTTTTCACTATAAATCACTTAATCATTCTGCTTAACATAATGCATTAAGTTTTCGCTGCTTCATATACCTAGTGGGTATCGATACTCGCTAGGGAACGCTAACTAACGATCCAACAATATCAAATCTCTTTTAAAATGAGAACTTAGAATAAATATAGTTTATTGATTAAACTAACTTAAATTATCTTATTAAATACTAATATTAGTGATAATACACCTGTTGACTTCTCTTATTTTATTTTTATAAGTAAAAATAATCAATAAAGGATAAACCCAGGCCCGAGCAACTAGGCCTGGGCGAAAAAACCCGAAAAACCGAAGCCCGAACCGAACCGAAAAGCCCGAAAAAAGCCCGAATCGATGGGACCGAAAAAAGCCCGAAAATAGACCGAACCGATTGGACCGGTTCGGTTCGGTCTCGGTCTGTATTTTACCAAGGACCGAAAGCCCGAAAATAGACCGAAAGACCGAAAATAGACCGAAAGACCGAAAATAGACCGAAAATAGACTGAAATAGACCGAAAATAGACCGAAATTTGGTCTGAATTTTGGCCCGAAAAGCCCGAACCCGGCCCGAAGCCCGAAAATCGGGTTTTGCTCGGGTTGGTGTTTTAAAAAGCCCGAAACCGAACCAAACCAAAAATTCGGGTTTCGGGTCGGTTTTTGGAAATTTTCGGCCCGAACCGGCCCGAGCCCAGGCCTACGAGCAACCATTGATCTACTTATATTTTAGCGATAACAATTGATAGCTTGGTCTTGATTATTTTATTAATATAACATAACAAACTATATGAATATTCTAAATATGATTAATTATTAATCTTATTATTAAATTAACGATGACCAAAATTTTATTATGAATACGAGGGTTAAATTTCGACCTTCTAAACGACCTCGTCCGCTCACAGTGTGAACTAGAGACTTGTAGCCTGTAGGGTTTTAAGTTAGCTATACAACGATGTATAGCTCATCTCCATCAGATTTTCATTTGCTCTCAGTACTCATGTGAAACACCAAAGGTTTAATAACTAACGTATCATTTGTGGTGTCAATTAAGTGTGAACATCATGCATTAAGTCTGAACATTATGCCTTCACTCGTGTTTCAACCTTCTAAACGATCTCGTCCGCTCTCGATGTGAACTAGAGAGTTGTGTGGCTTTATGTTAGCCACCCAACTATGTATAGCTCGCCTCCATCGAATTTTTCATTTACTCACAACACTCACTTGAAACAATAAAGGTCTAATATGTCATTTGTGGTGCCAATTAAGTCTGAACATTATGCATTAAGTATGAACTTTATGCTTCCACTTGTGTTTCGACCTTCTAAATGACCTCTTCTGCTCTCGAGGTAAACTATAGAGTTGTAGAACTTTGAGTTAGCTACGCAATGATATATAGCTAACATTCATCGGATTTTTCATTTGCTCCTAACACTCATTTGAAACAGTGAAGGTCTAATATGCCATTGTGGTGTAAATGACTACCGCTCGTGTTTCGACCTTCTAAACAATCTCATTTGGCGTGACCTAGAGAGTTGTAGGGATTTGATTTAACTATGCAACCATATATGGTTCGCCTCAATCGAATTTTTTATTTGATCCCAGCCTCATTTGAATCAGTGAAGGTCTAATATGACATTGTGGTGTAAATGACTTCAACTCGTGTTTCGACCTTCTAAACGATCCCGTCTGTTCTTGCTGTGAACTAGAGAATATTAAGGATTTGAGTTAGATACACAACGATATAAAGCTCGCCTCGATCGGATTTTTCATTTGCTCCCATCACTATTTTAAAGAATCAAATGTCTAAATTAAATTAAAATTAATTACAAAAAACTGAAAAAACTATATTGCCATAGAGTTAAATTATAAAAAATCAAAACTTTTGGACACGTGTCAACTTTATAGAAGTTTATAGTTTATAATTAAAAAAATTGGTTTATACGTGAACCTGTTTGATATTAGTAAATTAAGGTTAAGTTCAGGTATAAAGTTTATTTTTGGTACAAACGACAAAGTTCGTCAAAATCGAACTATAATTCGTCACTTTTCGTAGCCGAAAAACGAAAAAGACGACATGTAGTTCGTCACTTTCTATATAATTTGTCACCATAAAATGTACGAAAAATTAGGATTTAATCTCATCCATCCAAATCAAAAGATCAAGGCCTATGATTTGTTTGTATTTTGTACAAAAAAAATCAATTCCTAATAAATTATATAGTAAAACGACAATTAAATAAAATTAATTAAAATAATATTTTTATTATTTATTTACTTTTGTCACATGGCTGTAGTACAATGTACGATAGTTATGTGATGGCTGTGCGATACCTATTAACCTATCCCAATGTTTTAGCACAGATCACTTCTGAGTTGCTTTTCTGTTGTCGCATAAGTATTGATTACACATTTTTTAAAGTACCACGAATGTTTACTGTTCATGCAAATATTAAAGTTTATGGGTTTAACATTATTGTTGTGGAATTTAATATCAAAGTTCGGGCGGTCTAAGCCATAATTGGTGGATGAATATCATTATTCGTAGACTTAGGCCATGTTCATTTGAACTCTATTTTTTGACGATTAAGATAATATAAACTCCTTTCAATCAATATAAGTTACTTTCAGTTACTATAAGTTACCTTCAGTCAATATAAGTTAATATAAGTTTCAGTTAAATTAAGATAAGATAAATTACTTTCAACATACCATCATCATCATACCATCATCATAATATTACTATCATACCATCATCATCATCATATCATACCATACCATCATCATATCATCATCATCATCATACCATCATCATATCACCATCATCATCATCATAACATCAACATCATCATATTACTATTCATCATCATAACATCATCATCATCATACCATCATCATCATCATACTATTCTTCATCATATTACTATTCATCACCATCATCATCATCATATCATCATCATACCATCAGCATATCATATCATCATATCACCATCATCATATTACTATTCATCATCATAACAACCATCATCATCATCATATTACTATTCATCATCACAATATTACTATTCATCACCATCATCACAACCATCGTCATCATCAGTATATTACTATTCATCATCATCATATTACTATTTATCACTATCATCATCAATATTACTATTCATCATCATAATATTACTATTCATCACTATCATCACAACCATCATAATCATCAGTATATTACTATTCATCATCATCATATTACTATTCACAACTATCATCATCATTCATCATCAATATTACTATTCATCATCATAATATTACTATTCATCTTCATCATCATATTACTATTCATCTTCATCATCATCATATTACTATTCATCATTCAATATAAGTTTCAGTTAAGTTAATATCAGTCACTATAAGTTAATATCAATCACTATAAGTTACTATCAGTTAAGATAAGATAAGATAAGATAAGTTTCAGTTCAAATGGACGTCCTCTTATTACTTAAGTTCGTGAGTTTAATACCCATTTTTCATTTCAACAAATTAAAAAAATACCCATTTTTCATAATTTAAATAGTTTAAAACCGCTCAAAACATTTATTGTGATCTTTTAAAAAATGCGATGATTTTTTTTACCCTTAAATGGTGCTCGTTCTAATTATAAATCTTAACAGCCAGATCATGTGAGGTGCCAATTAAGTGGGAACATTATGCATTAACTAATAACTAATATATTATTTGTGGTGTCAATTAAGTGTGAACATTATGCATTAAGTCTGAACATTATGCATTCACTCGTGTTTCGACCTTCTAAACGATCTCGTCCGCTCTCCATGCGAACTAGAGTGTTGTGTGGCTTTATGTTAGCCACCCAACTGTGTATAGCTCGCCTTCATTGAATTTTTCATTTACTCACAACACTCACTTGAAACAACAAAGATCTAAAATGTCATTTGTCGTGCCAATTAAGTCTTAGCATTATTCATTAAATCTGAACTTTATGCTTCCACTTGTGTTTCGACCTTCTAAATAACTTCTTCTGCTCTTGAGGTAAACTATAGAGTTGTAGAACTTTGATTTAGCTACGCAACGATATATAGCTGACATTCATCGGATTTGTCATTAACACTCATTTGAAATAGTAAAGGTCTAATATGCCATTATGGTGTAAATGACTACCGCTCATGTTTCGACCTTCTAAACAATCTCATCTGCTCTTGGTGTGACCAAGAGAGTTGTAGGGATTTGATTTAGCTATGCAACCATATATGGTTCGCCTCAATCAAATTTTTTAGTTGATCCCAGTACTCATTTGACTAAGTGTTAGGTCTAATATGCCATTGTAGTGTAAATGACTTCAACTCGTGTTTTGACCTTCTAAACGATCCCGTCAGTTCTTGCTATGAACTAGAGAGTATTAAGGGTTTGAGTTAGCTATGCAACGATATGAAGCTCGCCTCGATCGGATTTTTCATTTGCTCCCATCACTATTTTAAATAATCAAACGACAAAGTTCGCCAAAATCGATCTATAATTCGTCACTTTTCGTAGCCGAAAAATGAAAAAGACGACATAGTATGTCACTTTCCATATAATTCGTCACCAACAAAATGCACGAAAAATCAGGATTTAAGAGCTATGATATGTTTGTATTTTGTACAAAAAAATTAAAAGATTAAGGGTTATGATTTGTTTGTATTTTGACAAAAAATTAGCTTTGTACCTGATCTTTTTTTCTAGTAAATTATATAGTAAAACGACAATTAAATAGAATCAATTAAAAATAATAATATTATATTAAAATTTATTTAAAATATTTATTTACTTATGTCACATGGCTGTAGTACAATGTCCGATAGTTGTGTGATGGCTGTGCGATACCTATCACAATGTTTTCGCACGGATATCGCGCACCTTTGAGTAGGTCTGGGCTCGGTTAGGTTCGGTCCCTAATTTTGTGAAAATCGACCCGAAACCCGAAAATTTGATTTGGTTCGGTTCGGTCTTTTTGAAAGTGAAAACCGACCAAAGCCCGATTTTTCAGGTTTCGGGTCGGTTCGGGCTTTTTGGGGTTTTTTGGCGATTTTTTGGTTTTTTCGGGTGCGGGTCGGGTTTTTTCGGATTTTCACGATTTTTCGGGTTTTTTTCGGGGTCCGGTCGGGTTTTTCGGGTTTTCACAATTTTTTGGTTTTTTTTCAAACTCGGTTCGGGTTTTTTCTGTAAATTGACAGAAAACACATATTTTCGGTTCGGTTCGGGCTTTCGATCCGAGAAAAAAGCAAACCCGAGACCGAACCGAATCTCACTATTCGGTTCGAGTTTTTTTCGGTTCAGTTTTCGTTCCGATAAGAACCGATCCGTTCGAATTTTTTTCGATTTGGGTCGGGTTTCGAGTTTTCGGATCTAAACGCCCAGACCTACCTTTGAGTCACTTTTCTGTTGTCCCATAATGGAGCAAAATTTTGTAGTGTTATCCAAATGTCATAAGTTTTGATTACACATTTTTTAAAGTACCACGAGTGGTTAATGTTCGTGCAAATATTAAAGTTTATGGGTTTAACATTATTTTTTGTGGTGTTTAAATATCAAAGTTCGGGCGGTCTAAGCCATACTTGGTGGATGAATATCATTATTCGTATACTTATTGTCAAAGTTCTCGTGAGTTTAATACCCATTTTTCATAATTTAAATAGTTACCCTTAAATGGTGCTCGTTATAATATAATCATGTTAACACCGCATAAATCTTAACAGCCAGATCATAGTATTTAATGGTTAAAAAGCCATTCTGTTGTTACACCAAACAATAGGTCTTTACCGAATCGATCCTTGGATATAAAATATAAAGATAATTTAATTTGAGTGAACCTGTAATAATTCCGGCAGCAGCAAGTTCAGATGATCGCGTGAAAGTGTAATCCGGGTTAGTCGGCAGGATGTTGATGAGTATCTGTGGTGGGAGGGAATCCTGGACAAGTGATTGAGTGTGCATCGAATCGTTCTCAGCAGGATGCGCTTTGGGGATGTGCCGATTGGATGCTAGATCCCGATATCCATCCATATCGCTTCCATGGCGTACCCAGTATTCCATACACACATCACAATCCAACACCATGTTCAACGATGATAACCTTGCGCTTGATTACCCAAAGAGTACTACAAGGATGCCAGAAATGTGGTGGAGTTTCTTTGCTAGCTGCACATTTCTGAATTCCTGAGTATATGTAAGTCAATTACACTCCCTTCATTTAATCAAATCAGCCATCGCCTAACCCATTAATTACCTTGTCAGTAGTTGTAATTAAATTTCAATGTTCGTATACAAAATTGATGACGTGCAAAGGGATATATTTTTGTAAAAAAATACAAAATAATTATAGTTTTGATTTGATTAAATAGACGGATGAAATTAAATCTTGTCATATAATTAATTTCTTGTCGATAAATTATAAAATATTTTTAATGAACTATGTCGTTACTTTCACTTATCGGCAATGAATTATAAACCAATTTTAATGAATTTTATATTTTACATCAAAAATATATTTTATACTTGATTTACTCTGTTTGTACAATTATCACAATCATCCACCAATTGAGGATTGAGTGTAGCCTAGTGGTGGCATGCTCACCGGTAGTCCATAGAGGCACTAGTTCGAATCCTCACAACTAATAAATTTAACCCACTAACCCATGTATCAAAAAAACAATAATCAATTATATGAGTACTACTGGGATGCCAGGTAGTGTTTCTAGCTAGCTGCCCTTTTCACGACTCTAGTTCCTCATATAATTGATTTAAGAGAAAATGACAAAGAGGAGGTATGAACTAACACTCATTGACAAATCACGATCCGAACTATGAAAATTGACAATTAAGGATAATTTCAAAATATTTTGATCCTCATATACACTTAATTGATGGAATATTACTTCGTCAATTCACAAGGTTAACTAAACGAATGAATTGAAAAAAACTATTGCCCTTAATTGTGGAATTGATGATTAAAATATTTTAAAATTGCCCTTAATTGTCAATTTTCATAGTTCGGATCGTAATTTGTCAATGAGTGATAGTTCATACCCCTCTTTGTCATTTTCCCTTGATTTAAAGTGATTCAGTTATTTCAAATCCCACAAACCCACAAACCCCCCCCCCCCCCCCCCCTCTCCTCCCTCCTCAGCCCCTTTCTCCTCTCCCTCCTCCTCTCTCCTTCCTCAAATCTGACCTCTTCCCTCTCCCCTCCATGCTTCATGCCTCACTACCGTTCTGATCCAATTTCAGCAACATGCAAGCTGTTTGTATCAGATCTGATTTTTGTGGGTGGTGGAGATGGAGGTGAGTTTGGGATGAGGTACCGGAGATGGGTTGGGGGATGTGGATGGGTGGGTTGGAGGGGGTTGTGGATCTGTGTTTTTAGATTTTTATTTTTATTTATTGTAATTTCCTGTTTTCGTTTTAGTATTGTGCCCTGTGTGGCCAAATAATTAGAGACTGGATCGTCGGCGGACGATGCATTGACGAATTTCAATTGGTCCTGCCTCTCCCAGCTGTGAATGACGGGACGTTGTGCTCAAGCCAGAGGCGAAGTGGAGCGGCGGACTCCTGTTTATTCATGTCTATTTTTCTTGTCTGTTCTGTTCCCAGCTGTTTAATTTGTCCCAACTTTAAGTTTTCGGTTCGCCGATATTTTTGTAATTCACCGTTTTAATCAAAAAAAAAAGTTATTCAGTTATGAAAAGTCAACAATACTTATCATCTTTATCGGTATCAACGCAGATGAAAGTCTTCAAAACCCAGCTGGATCCGGCCCCACTCTAAATATAGGCCAGATTTGGGCCTTGTCAAATATTTTCAAGCCCATCCCATTGGCAATCCCTAATTTCTCCTATTTTTTTTCTTTCTATAAACATGTTAAACTAAAACTAAAATTCAAAGTTACATTTCACATCTACAAACTAGCAGCAACGAAAAAAAAACAGTTTCCAATTAAGGTATCCATAAAAAAAAAAGTTTTCCAATTAAGGTATAAACTGCTGTCTTTGTTCGAGTATTTATTTGACAACCGATAGAGCTATTAGCAGTTTAGTTTTCCAATATCACCATTCTGTAGTAATCTAGCTTTTTTTAGATGTGATACTTTGAATTGAAATATTGGGACCATTCTAAACATAGCTTAAATCGTTTTTTTGAATCTTTTGAACAATTTTAATTGAATTGGACATTTTTTTTAATAGTCTGCACGCAACATGTATGAAGGCGATATAAATGACTTTGAAAGTTGACAAAAATTTTAGTTGGACTACTTAGGGCATATGCAGCGGTAACATTTTTGGGGAGAATTTGGGGTCGTTCTCGGCGACATCCTCGTGCTGCGGTAAATGCTTAACGAGGTCGTATGCTAGGCGAGGATTTCTGGACGAGATCGTCCTCCGAGAATGCTCGACGAGATCGCCTGAGCGGACGATCTCCGCGAGTGAAGCTCGCGTGTGAGTCGCATGAATTGTTAAACAAATGAACGAAATCGATTAAACTGAACATTCAAAACTCACTTGGGATGATTTTTGACATCAATGGAAGAATAAAAAATGAGCGGAACGAACAATCGAAAGATTTGAGAAGATGATGAACAGTGCCTCGACCTCCCGCGTGTTCGGCTTCTACGTTAGCGTCGTGTCCGACCGAGACATTAGGCAATAATGTCTGAAGTAAACGCGACGAAGGCATAATGTTTAGACCGAACGCGTCGGGGAAGTTTCGCGCGATCGCAGTCTACGTTATGACCGTGCTCGACGTTGACATTAAGAATAATGTCTGAAGTGGGCACGACGTGTAATGTTATGGTTGGGCGCGGCAGGCCAAGTTACAGAAATTGGCGCTGACTTACAGAATTTGATGAAAGCCTAGTGTTTTTTTTGGGTGAAAATGGCGTTCTGAGCAAGATTCATCGCATTGCCATGAGCTCGGCGTTTTTAGGGCAAATTCTTTCATCTGGAGGTCAAATTCGCGTTTCGGTATCTCTGTGAGATCAACGATTATTGACCTCAAATTCTCGGTATTCTGCGGAATCAACGAGGTTTTGGTTTATAGTTCCTTGCATTAACCACGCACGCTGCATTACAATTGAATATCCACTTCCATGACTTTTATTGATTTGCAAGGTTTAGAGAAACTGTGAATATTTTCGAATTCCGATTACATTTGTCATTGTTATTTTAATGGAGTTAAGAATTTTGTACAACCATGCTCTTATTGATAAATAATTCATGTTTGATCAAATTGGTGAGAAATTTTTTTTCAAAAATAATAATTTTTTATTCAGGAGTAGTAATAGTAAGTTCTTCGCAGGATGGCATTGCTGCACAGAATATGCAGAAATATTGTTACTGTTCACTGAATTGTAATAAAAATTACACTGTGATAAAGTTCTCAAGAAAATAATATGCTCCAACGAGTGCATATGGCCGTACGCTAACTATGTGAGCCCATCACCTTTACACTAATTAAAATATACATTTAATCAACCATGACCGGAGTCATTAATTACCTCGTCATTGTTTATAGTTAAATTTCAATGTTTATACAAATATCAGACAAATTTTGTGTATCTCTATTCTCTATGCACAGATGGGGGCACCCTCGATCCTTTCCGATATTTTAATACTTTGATCAGCGACTTCGAACATGACAAGAAATCAATAAAGAAAGAATACGATGTAAATGCTCGAAGTCAGTACCATTTGTTTATGGATTTTTTTTTATTATTTCAAACAAAGACTGTATTTGACTTAAAAGATTATCTGACCTATTGCTATTTTTAATTTTTAGTGCACAAAGCAAGGGAGCCACGATGTATACATTAAATGCTTTTAATTTTTTTTGGAAGAATATAAGTGCAATCAATACATTTACACGTATTTATCAACAAAAAATAATACATTTACACGTGATTCTTATCTAGGACAACTGGGAATGATGATTAAAATTTAAAATTCACTGACCCCAAATGTGCCCTAAAAGCTTTCAATCGTGTTCGATCCAGGGGCGAAGCTAGGATTTGAAAGTTACTCGAGTTAATTTTTTTTGGATCTTTCATAATCATTCAAAAATCAGAATAAACTACATGATCCCAGACATAATCCAAATCAAATAAAGATCAAAGGTATTATAAACAAAACAACTGTTATAATATAATTGCAACCTCTTAATGCTCTGTTAATGAATTGCAAAACAAAAAACTCAGCTTTTACTCTGTTTCCAACGTACCGGGCAGAACGTGTTCGCAGTTTCTCGAGCTTGCACGTCCTGTAGGGGGTTGCAGACCTCGGACGCCGCCGGTGATCACGATTCTCATTGTCTGGGTGGGGGAAGGAGGATCAGAAGACATAACGCTGTGAGAGATGCTTTGTTCACCTTTTTCAGGGAGGCTAACTTGGGGCCTAGGCTGGAGGTGGCTGGCCTTCTTGAAGGTGGCGAGAAGCCTGCAGACATATTAGTACCCGCTTGGGATGACGGTAAGGATCTGTGTGTGGACGTGTCCATTGTCTCTCCTTTTGTTGGTGAAGGAGCTGAGATGAAATCTGGTGAGGCAGCTAGGAGAGCAGAGGAAAGGAAGATTTCCAGATACGGTGCCGGATGTTCTGCTAAGGGACTTATTTTCGAACCCTTTATTATGGAGTCCTTAGGAGGTTTTGGAGGGAGAGCGGATCGACTGATCAGAACAGTGGCGGCGCGGTGGGCTGAGGCCAAGGGTTTGGAGCCCCCGACAGCTCTCTCTATTTTGAGACAGAAGTTGTCTTTTGTCTCGCAGAAGGCTTTGGGCGATGGATTTTTGTTAAGAAATGGCTAGATGATGCTATTTATTTCATTTGTAATTGTACCTTTCAGTTATAAGAAATTCATCATTTCCAATATGGACTGTCCAAACTTCATCTAATGGCTAGCATAAAGGCAGGCTACAGTCAAACTACCTTATGCCAATTATATTTAAGGAAAAGTACAATTTGGGTACCGGAAATATCACCATTTTCCAATTTGTGGGCTGAACTATCACCATTTTCCAACGTGTGGGCTGAATTATAAAAATTTTCAGACAGGAGGCGAACTATCAAATATCTTTCCAGACA
Organism: Rhodiola kirilowii; assembly: GCA_033675215.1. NCBI lineage: Eukaryota > Viridiplantae > Streptophyta > Magnoliopsida > Saxifragales > Crassulaceae > Rhodiola > Rhodiola kirilowii. Next base: position 7,303,704 of record CM066194.1, read on the forward strand.
ATGGGCGAACTATCAAATAATTTTCTAAAAAAGTGTACCTATTTGTAAAAAATTAAAAAATTAATATAAAAATTCAAAAAACTCAAAAAATTTATAAAAATATAATTTTTAATAAAAAGGAATATAAATTATTTGACAAAAATAAAAATTAGAAACTTTACGAAAAATTAAACACAAAATGAAAAATATTTTTAAATTTTTTTTGCAAATTTCCCTTACAAATAATTCAAGAAAGTATTAATTATTGTTCCTATCTAGTTTGAACTATATAAGGGGTATTATGGAAAAAATTTTGATATTCACATCAAATGGTTAAACTACTTTTTATTCAATCATATAGTATTGTTGATGTCTTATCTTTTGTTTGGTTTCACTATTACATAAAATGAAGTTTTTTCTTCAATCATTAGGTAAAATTGGCAAGGAATTGAATGTTTGAAAATATTTCAATTTAATAATTTTTAAAGATTTAATTTGAAACGGAACTTTTTAAAAATTTTCAAAAATATTTTTCAATTTGTGTTTAATATTTTTCTAAAGTTTCTAATTTTAAAAAAAATTGTAGGGGAAATTTGCAAAAAAATTTAAAATTTTTTCATTTTTGTGTTTAATTTTTCGTAAAGTTTCTAATTTTTATTAATATAATAATTTATATTCCTTTTTATTAAGAATTTTATTTTTATAAATTTTTTGAGTTTTTTGAATTTTTATATTAATTTATTAATTTTTTACAAATAGGTACATATTTATTGAAAAATTATTTGATAGTTCGCCCACTGTCTGGAAAAGTATTTGATAGTTCACCCCCTGTCTGAAATTTTTTATAATTTAGCCCACACGTTGGAAAATGGTGATAGTTTAGTCCACAAATTAGAAAATGGTGATAGTTCCGGTACCCAAACTGTACTTTTCCCTTATATTTAAACTTGGCATAAGTTTCTTACTTTCTGTCACTACAATTTGCACTTCAGTACAAAATCAGATGCTTAAAAAACTAGTGTTTCAACTAAGAATCAAACCATCTGCATTCATCACGGCAGAGTGGCGGATCCAGCGGCTCTCGATAAGGGGTTCCAAAATTATTTTTTTAATAGTGGTAACAAAAATTAAATGTAAAATATAATTTAATTATTAATAATAAAATTTAAATTAATTTGAGTTAATTTTAATCAATAAATATACATTGTATATTATCTTTATAGCTTAATGGTCAAAAAATAAGTTTTTTTTATAGTAAAAAATAAGTTAATTAATGTGAGAAAAAGTAAATAATAAGATCACATGAGAATAGCTAGTTACCATGAGAAATGAGAACAAATACTGACCATTAATTTATCAATCTAATGGTTGTTAATTAACAATAATTTAATTGCACAATCCCGTTTTAATTATGGATTAAAGGTAAATCAGTCATAGTAAGTATCAATTGTCAGTTACTATCCGATTTTATCGTATTCGATCGGCTCTCGTGCGCAGGAATCTCGATTTCAATTTCATCTTCGCAAATCAATGTACAATCCGCCACCAGCTCCTCTCAGCCGATCCGGCCACCGTTCAACACCACCATGGTTCGAAAAAAGGTAGCCGCGGCTGAGCCCTCACAACCGAGAGCACCTCGAACTCGAGTTAGGGTTTCCTCAACCGGTTCACCCGCCCCTCAGAAATAGTTCGTCTTGTTCGGTGCCCTAAGTGCGAGAATGTTCTGCCGGAGCTCGCCGGTTACTTTTTTTACCTGTGCGGCGGTTGTGGAGCCGTGCTGAGAGGTAATGTTTTATATAAATTTGATTGAGACTCAACTTCGGCACTGTTCTGGGCTGCTGCGCTTTTCTATGCCCATTTCGTATTCATTTCTACTTGGTTTATGTTGTTCATTGTTTCAGTTTGGTGTGAATTAAGTGATTTGAAGGTCTGATTGGAGATGGGTTTTTGTTTGTTTTAGGTTGATTGTGTAAATTTGGGGGCTTTTTTGGGAGTGGTTGAGTTAGTGGGTTTTGTGCACTTCCTGCAATGTTTTTGATTCAACTGCTTAAACATTGTTTTCTTAGATTGAGTTTGATCTGCAGATTGTTTGTAGTATCTAATTCAATCTGTATTATAAATATGGGCCTTGCTTGCTATGTGTTTACATGCGCATTGGGGGCTGTATGTGTATATGTTGATTGTATGCATAGTTTGAAATTGGTAAGGTGCTATATGGTCACATTTGTATCTAATTTTGTTAGATTCCAGTGCTTCTGTAGTTGATTGTTGTAGGGGAGAAATCACTGATGTAGGAATTTGTTTCGCTGTTGTATTGTCGACTTAGTTTTATATCACTTCCAGCTAATCCCTTTTTCACCTTCTCAATCTTTCGGTCATAGCTGATGATTGCATCTATTATATCATATGTTTTTGGTAATTTCTGTATCAAAAATTAATGAGTGCTCTCATTTTGCTAGTGGGGGACCTGGGATTGGCAAGACATGGATTGTCGTCTCGCCGAGGGACCTAGTTATGGTATGTTGCTTATATGCGCATTTACTCTTTTTACAAGTATGTATTGCAGAATATGAAAAGGTTCTGAAACAATCGTGTTCTATTGTTTCTTCCAGAGATTTCTCCTTGGACTGAGGTGACTACAAATCAAGAGGATATGTCCTACATGATCGACAATACAACCCCTGTTAAAGCCTGTTTAGATGTTGCTTGCAAAATTTCTGATTGTGGCAAGTACTTCCTTCTCATGTACTTCTGAGGTTTTTAGACAGATACAACTTACTTTTTCTGATGTAGAAGACTGTTTCAGATGATCTGATGAAAGACGCTGAAGAATGTAAATCTTCACAAGCTAAGAGACGCAGGATGCTGCGGTTTACTAATGAAGCAATAAATTTCCCTTTGTGCCCGGAAGAGCTATCATCTGCTTGTTTAAAATCGAAGGTCAGATTTTGGCTGATATTCTCGGAAGAGTTGGTTAATTGGTTGAAGCTTGAGATTATTTGTGGGGAAGACGTGGATCTTTCAAATTCCAATCGGTGCCAATTCTATAAAGACTTGTCGAACTACGAATTTTGGTTTTTAAAATTGTAGCCAGATTTATAATTTGTAGTACCAGATTTATTATTTGTATTACCAGATTTATAATTTGTAGTAACAGATTTATCTTTCGTAATAATATATTTATAATTTGTATTACCAGATTTATAATTTGTAGTACCAATTTTATCTTTCGTAATAACAATTTATGTGAACTTGACATTCATTACAATCTTTCAGGTGAGTACCCTTTAATACATAATTTGTAACCTGTAATTCGTAATCTAATACATAATTCGTACACTGTAATACATAATTTGTACCTCTGTAATACATAAATTGTAACCTTACACATGATTCGTACCCTGTAATACGTAATTCGTATTATAAAAAAAATAGCAGACACATACATGTATTCAAAGACTGCATTCCTAACCCTCTCTTTAACTACTATGAGCCTGATTATGTCTGCACAATAAGTGTCTTCTTCCTTCAATCAAACCTAAAAGAACCGTTAGATTTTCCAGCTCGTCTACCCATGCTCAACCTTGATTAAAAAAACTGCAACTTCTTCTCTATTGGCTATGTTGTTCTCAGACCATAACTATGTAAAGGAGCGGTCAATCTTTATTCATAATGATGATTTTGATCTGAGCTGATTATGATGCCATCACCTTTGACCGATAGAGTTGCTCTTGCTAGTTTAGATCTGGGTTTCTTCACCTCCTTGCACGAGTACATTATTCTGTTCCTAGAATGGAATAAATATGTGAAAGTCAATGACACTTATACCCAAAAATCCCTACAAATAAATTTTTATTGCATAAATGGAACACAATCGGATTTGCTTATACAGTATACACCACTTTCTAAACATAAATGTACCATTAATCTTCATGATATTTTTCAAAATTGTGTTTGAAAGTTTATGACCATCTGTCTAATTTCAATGAATATATGCTGATTTATTACTGTCAAAATTAGACTTAAATCAATATGATTCATAGCTCATTGTTAATTGACAGATACTCATGGAGATACCCAAACCTCCAATTTGGCACAACAATGTCTTTTCCTGTTCCATCATCTTCTCTTCCTTCCTGGCCTCCACAGTGCTTTACATCTACTTCTCCTCCTCCATTGATGCTTTCACTGGTTATTACACTTTGGGTTTTCATAGTATCAACTCAACAACAACATCTCTACTGATGCCACCGGACTCTGTTCCTCGTCCTCCTCAGCCATCAAAATCAGATGTTGGTTGTGGTCCCAGATTCACCCTGAAACCAAATATAACAACAACAGTTGCTATGCCGCAAAATATATTACGATCGCTACACTACGAATAATGTGTCCTTCACTACGAACAAATAAGGAATGAACTACGTTTCACTACGAACAATAATAAACAAGGATTTGAATCACATACGATCGATGTGTCATATACGAAGATAAGCCATGTTCAGTCGATAGAGACTACGAATTAAGTGTGCTACACTGCGAATAAATAAGGCATCCTATACTACGAATAATGTGTCCTTCACTACGAACAAATAAGGAATGAACTTCGTTTCACTACGAATAATGTGTCCTTTGTACGAACAAATAAGGAATGAACTACGTTTCACTATGAATAAGGCATCCTACACTACGAATAATGTTTCCTTCACTACGAATAATGTGTCCTTCACTACGAACATTACACTACGAATAATGTGTCCTTCACTACGAATAAGGCATCCTACACTACGAATAATGTGTCCTTCACTACGAACAAAATGAACATCTCAGTTATCATGAACACTAGCTACGAATAATATATGTCATACTACGAATAATAATAAGTAGAAATTGAATCAAAGGGTAACCCCTTTGAAACACCAGCTATGAAAGATGTGTGTCATACTACGAATAATAATGAAGTAGAAATTGAATCAAAAGCGACTGCCCTGTTTCCAACAACTACGAATGATGTGTGTCATACTACGATCTATAACAAAGTATATATTGGGTCCCGGATCCAAAAAGGCGTCAGATCGAGGGACGAATCCCGGATCTTGTAACTCAAATCAAATTCGACATAGACGGAGGCCAGATCTAAACAAGCACTGGAGATAAAGAAAAAAGTCAGTCGTTATTAACTAATTATTACCTCGGGAGATAGAATGAGATGCAGCAACGACGACAATGCGCAGGGATGCTGGAAGGAGAGAGCGAAGCGAACGAGATTTTTATTGGATTGTCAGGTCGACATCCGCAGCGACGGCACATGCCGAACATCAGGTCGACATCCGCAGCCCCGTCCCGCAGCCGGCAGATCTGGACCGGGAAGCTTTGAATTTGGTCAGAAACTAGGGAGATTTCGCGAGCCTTCGAGAAGAGAGAGAGAGAGAGAGAGAGAATACACGGTTTGTCTTGCAAAATTAACGGAATTAGGTTTCTTAATCATATTTTGGTTCCGAAATTACCCTTAACATGTTATTTAACCGTATTTTAATTATGAATTATGATTATATTTGGATTTATATCAGCCACAGATCTGATTAAATGAGAGGTTCAGATCTGTTCTCATTTCTCACCGTAACTGCACTTCTCACAGGATCCGGACTCGTGTTTTAATAGTAAAACATATATACTAATCCAAAGATCGACTTCAGATTCATATATTATGTTTAGTTATGTATAAGCAATAAATTTATACAGATTAGTTGGTTGAGATGGAATACTAAATTCCAAGAGGGCTGGGTTCGATGTTTGCAGGTGCATTTTCTTTTTAAGATTATATTTTAGTTGAATATATACAGTTATAAGGTCGGGTTAGGGTTCAAGTAAGTTACAGATGGAATTAAGACAAGGCAAACTCGTCCCACACAACCCTACTGAAAACCAAGAGAGAAACAACTCGAACACAAAAAAAACAAGGACCATAATTTTTCTACAGGTTTGGATCTATAACAACATTTATGAGTCCCTGAAGATTTTATGGGAAAAAGTTTGTATTGCTTGCTTTTATTATCTTATTGTTTCACCCAAAAACAATAATAATTGCATGAATTTCACAAAATAATTTTATTCAGTCCAACCTTTCAAAATGCAATCAGAGCATAAATAATTAAGATACATTTGTCTTTGTGTGCCAAGAGATATAACTAAATGAATACACATCCCTATCGAAGTGTGCAGGAAGAATCACTGAACTGATCATATCCAAAGCTAGAAAGTAACGAAATATAAGAATGACATAAAAATTCAAGGCATACAAGTCGCTTTGTAATCTTCTAAATTTTCGCGAAACTTTTGAAGCTCATTTTCACGGTACCCATCAGTAGATATGGATGTTTTAGGCCTTTTGAACAGGCCCGGACCATAGGTGGAGCTTATCATTTCGTAAAGAAGCGACAATTGCAAGGATGCAAATATAGCAACTGGTAGGGAAGATGATGCAACCACGGAGGTGAGAATCCACCGTTTATGTGCTCCAAACACAAGATACAGCGTTGCACTAAACGCCACCATCATGGATGCTATCGACACAAACAAGGCCACTAGTCCGATTATTAACCTTTTGGGCAGTGCATACAAAAAATCTTGTGCGGCGTACCTCGAGGTCAGGATGGATAAGAACATTAGGATAGATATGCTGGATGTGAACAAAGATAAGGCATCTGCAACTCCGAAAATAATGAATGTGAAGGTTTTAAAGCAGCTTGACAATTGCTGGAAAAGCCTTGGCAGACCGGGCACCCGATCGGGCACCCGGCCGAGCATCCGAGTATCCGAGCGGAACTCCAAGCTTCGTTGCTGTTGCTCCTGGAGTTCGTTAAAGCTGTTGGCAAGCGACGAATGGAAGCGTGCCACGTCAGCTCAAACGAGGCGCGTAACGAATTCAAATCAGACGGTCAAGATTAGATGGAACGGACGGCGTGGATTAAATCTGGAAGAAAGGATTTAAGCTGGGTTCGAGTTCTGTTCTAGGGTGAATAACACAAGAAACACAAATCCAGTTCGTTCGACGTCCAGGAGAGATTTGTTCGAAGAATTGGTTGAGGGCTTCCGTTCGCGTGTTGATTCCGCTCAGTTCGGCGTTCGATTGAAGCCAGGCGTTCGGTCCATAGAGAGATCAGGTTTCGTGGTTGTGATATACAAGTGTAATCGATTGGTTTTACTCCGGTGACTGTTTGGCCGATTCCGACGTTCTTCATAGTGAAACCGGCAGAGCTAGTGAGCTCAAGTGGAGTAGCCTCTCACCTAGAGGTGAACCGCTATAAATCTTGTGTGTCGTGTACATTCCGCAATTTCTAATTCTCGAATTCGATTTAGGGTTTGATAATTGAACAACAACAATATAATTGGATTAAGATTTAGTCCTGAATTACAACAATGGTATCAGAGCCGAGTTGATTGATTCTTGGCTATTGTTGTTGTTGATTTTACCCTATCTTGATTGAATTGATCCCTGTGCTTGTATATTTTGTCTTGCGAGGTAAAAATGGTGCAAGCAAGGATAGAGATCGCTCCTTATGATGGGAAGGGTGACTTCCAAGTCTGGTGCCTCAAGATGAAGGCTGTTTTATCCCAGCATAAGGTGTTGGTGGCCCTAGAAGAGGAAACTAACAAATGGTCTGAAGATGAGAAGAAGAGGAAAGCTGATATAGAGGTTGAAGCATACAACCTGATCATACTGAACCTTGGGGACAGTATCATCAGAAAGGTATGTGATTGTAAAACTCCTCTTGCAATGTGGAAAAAGTTAGAAACATTGCATGCTAATCAGATTGCTCCTAACTTGTCATATGTGAAAGCATCTATGTTTGCATTTAAGATGAATGCTGCTAGAACTATAGATGAAAATCTTGATGAGTTCTTGAAAATATCTTTGATGCTTAGAGATACTCCACATGTTCTTGATGAGACTAGTCTTGTTATGATATTGATGAATGCTATACCTGAGTCTTATCTTGTGGTGAAAGATGCTTTCCAATATACTGGTGATGTGCCTTCTTATGATAGATTTTGCACTGCTTTGAAAACCAGGGAGTTAGAACTTAAAAGTCAAAAATCTAAATCTGCTTCTGGTTTGTTTGCTAAGTCTAACAAGTCTTCTTTTGGGAATAACAAACATAAGTTCAAGCCTAAGTCTAAGTCTGATGGAAATGATAATAATTCAAATGATAACAATTCTACACAAGGTCAGTCCTCACATGCTAAGTGTTATCATTGTGGAAAGGTTGGTCACTTAAGGAGAAATTGTTATAAATGGTTAGCTAAGTCTAAGGCCAATGGAAACTCTGAAACTAACTTAGCCTTGACATCTGATAAGGCTAGTTCATCATCTGAGGTTCAAACTGTCACCAGTGGGGATCTTAGTGATGAATGGGTCTTGGATTCAGGTTGTTCCTTTCATATGTGTCCCAACAAAAATTGGTTCAAAGACTTGGCTCACACTGCCAGTGAAAATGTGTACATGGGAAATAACAATGTGTGTAAAGTTATGGGAATGGGTAGTATAAACCTGAAATTAACTAATGGAAAATTAGTAACCTTAACTAAGGTAAGATATGTCCCTGGCTTGAGAAGAAACTTGATTTCCCTTGGTGCTCTTGATGATTCTGGTTGTTCTTACAATGCTGAAAATGGTGTGCTTGCTGTGTTTAAAAATAATAGGCAAGTGTTAACTGGAAATAAGACTGGTAGTGTGTATATCCTTGATGGTTCATACCATGGTGGAACTAAGGAAGCCTGCCCTACTGTCTGTGAAGATGCAACTGTAAAGTGGCATCTTAGACTAGGACATATGAGCCAAAAGGGATTGGAGTGCCTGAATAAGCAAGGTATCATTGCTGAAAAGGTCACCCAATTGCCCTTTTGTGAGCCTTGTGTCCTAGCCAAACAGCACAGGCTGAAGTTCACCATTGGAGTTCACTCAAGCAAGACTATCTTAGAGTATTTACATGCTGATTTGTGGGGGACCAGAGTCTAATGAAACTCATAGTGGAAATAATTATTTTCTGAGCATTGTTGATGATTACTCTAGGAGAGTTTGGACCTTTCTTCTAAAAACTAAAGATGAAGCTTTCACTAAGTTTAAGGACTGGAAATTGTTAGAAGAAAATCAGACTGGGAAAAAGGTTAAGGCATTAAGAACTGATAATGGTTTGGAATTCTGCAATGCTGAGTTTGATAATTTTTGCATTGATCATGGTATTTTGAGACATAAGACTGTTAGACTAACTCCTCAACAAAATGGAGTGGCTGAAAGAATGAATAGAACATTGCTTGATAAACTGAGATGCTTATTGTTCACTTCTGGTTTACCTAAGTCTTTTTGGGGTGAAGCTCTTTATACTGCTACTTATCTTGTCGATAGAAGTCCTAATAGGATGCTTGATTTTAAATGTCCTATGGAAATGTGGAATGGCAAGAAACCTGATTTGCATGAACTGAAATTTTTTGGATGTGCTGCTTATGCTCATACTAGGGAGGGAAAATTAGATCCTAGATCAACCAAGTGTATCTTCTTAGGTATCAAAGATCAATGGGAACTAAGGGCTATAGATTGTGGGATATGAATGCTAGGGGAATTAAAATTTTGATTAGTAGAGATGTTATCTTTGATGAGAACACTTTCCCATATAAGAATAACATTGTAGCTAATTCTGATAGCTCCCCTGCACCTCCTTCTGATAGAACCTTGTTTGATATAGATCCTCCTGAAAATAATGAGCAGCCAAATCAGGTAGAAAACCATGTAGAACAAGATGAACCTCAACTAGAACCAGGCAATGACCAGAATGAACATAATGATCATAATGAACAAGCTGAGAACTTAGATCAGGTGGAGGAGCATGAGATAGCTACCCAAGATGTGTTAGTAGATTGGCAGCTTGCCAGAGATAGGCCTAGGAGAGTGCCTAGAGCTCCCTCTAGATATTCAGAAGCTGATCTAGTGTCCACTGCCCTAATAGCTGCTAAGGAAATTAAAAATGAACCAGATACTTATCAGGAAGCCATTGAGGGTAGGGACAGTGAGAAATGGAAGGCTGTTATGCTTGATGAAATTGAGTCTCATAAGACTAACCAAACTTGGGTTCTGGTCAAGAAACCAGAACACCATAAACTGGTTGATTGCAGGTGGCTGTTCAGGATCAAGGATGCGGATCCACCAAGGTACAAGGCAAGGTTGGTTGCTAAGGGATTTACCCAAAAGGAAGGTATTGATTACCATGAAATTTTTGCTCCAATTGTTAAGTTTAAGACCATTAGAATCATGCTTGCATTGGTTGCTATTAATGACTTAGAACTTGAACAACTTGATGTTAAAACTGCTTTCCTTCATGGAGAGTTAGATGAGCAAATTTATATGAAGCAACCTCCTGGTTTTGTTGATAAGAAATATCCTGAACATGCTTGCTATTTGAAAAAATCTTTGTATGGATTGAAACAAAGTCCTAGACTTTGGTATAAAAGATTTGACTCTTATGTGCTGAAACTTGGTTATGAGAGAAGCAATTTTGATCCATGCTTTTATTATGCATTTGTGGATGAATGCCCTGTTTATATGCTGTTATATGTGGATGATATATTGTTGATAAGCAAGTCTGTTGATAAGGTGAATGTGTTGAAATCACAGTTGAGTTCTGAATTCGACATGAAGGATTTAGGAAAAGCTAAGAAAATATTGGGCATGGTTATTGATAGAGATAGGAGTAAATGCTTTCTAAAATTACATCAAAGGCCTTACTTAGAGAAAATTGTATCTAAGTTTAGTAGTCTTGATTGTAAACCTGTTCAAGTGCCATTAGCTCCTCACTTTATTCTGTCCAAGTCACAAAGTCCTAAATCTGATGTTGAATTTGCTAAAATGGAACAAGTGCCTTATGCTAATGCTATAGGATCAGTCATGTATGCCATGATTAGTTCTAGGCCTGACTTGTCTTATGCCATATCACTGTTAATTAGATTTATGTCAAATCCTGGACATGAACATTGGTTGGCTTTGAAACATGTATTTGCATATATCAGGAGTACTTTGGATGTTGGTTTGTGCTATAAGAAAAGACTGGATGAATTTAAATTAACTGGTTATGTTGATGCTGACTTTGGTGGAGATAGAGACACTAGGAAATCCAAAACTGCTATATATTACACTCTTGGTGATTGCTGTGTTTCTTGGAAAGCTCAGCTTCAGTCTATAGTCACTATTTCTTCTACTGAATCTGAATACATTGCACTGTGTGATGCTGTGAAAGAGGCTATATTGTGGTTGCAGGGTATGCTTAGTGAAGCTAAGTTGTTTAATGGGACTGCTGTGATTAAATGTGATAGTCAGTCTGCCATTTGTTTAAGTAAAAATCCTGTCTACCATGAAAGGTCTAAGCACATTGATATTAAGTATCACTTTGTAAGAGATAAAGTAGAGAATAGTGATGTTGTGATTGAGAAAGTAGGAACTGAGTTTAATCCTGCTGATATGGGCACCAAAATTGTCACTTACACCAAGTTCAAGCTTTGCTTGAAACTTTTGCATTTGGAGTGATTTGTTTTGCAGGTTGAGCGATGAATGGGTTCTGTTGGTTTTCACTATGTAAGGATTGTTTGGGATCAAGTTGAAGGCCTAAAGTGGCTTAACGGAATAGCTGCTTTAGGTGGAGGATTGAAGGTTTTAAAGCAGCTTGACAATTGCTGGAAAAGCCTTGGCAGACCGGGCACCCGACCGAGCATCCGAGTTCCGAGCGGAACTCCAAACTTCGTTGCTGTTGCGCCTCGTTGCTGTTGCGCTTCGTTGCTGTTGCTCCTGGAGTTCGTTAAAGCTGTTGGCAAGCGACGAATGGAAGCGTGCCACGTCAGCTCAATCCGAGGCGCGTAACGGATTCAAATCAGACGGTCAAGATTAGATGGAACAGACGGCGTGGATTAAATCTGGAAGAGAGGATTTAAGCTGGGTTCGAGTTCTGTTCTAGGGTGAATAACGCAAGAAACACAAATCTAGTTCGTTCGACGTCCAGGAGAGATTTGTTCGAAGAATTGGTTGAGGGCTTCCGTTCGTGTGTTGATTCCGCTCAGTTCGGCGTTCGATTGAAGCCAGGCGTTCGGTCCATAGAGAGATCGGGTTTCGTGGTTGTGATATACAAGTGTAATCGATTGGTTGTACTCCGGTGACTGTTTGGTCGATTCCGACGTTCTTCATAGTGAAACCAGCAGAGCTAGTGAGCTCAAGTGGAGTAGCCTCTCACCTAGAGGTGAACCACTATAAATCTTGTGTGTCGTGTACATTCCGCAATTTCCAATTCTCAAATTCGATTTAGGGTTTGATAACTGAACAACAACAATATAATTGGATTAAGATTTAGTCCTGAATTACAACAGAATGTCTTATTTCTAGCGAACATTGGTACCCCATTTTCTCCGCTATTCCCACCAGCACCAGGCACTGTGATGGCAGCAGCAAACACAATGGTGGTGATAAGAGCTGCAGAAATTGTGCATGAATTCGATGTGTCTTTCATCCATCTCTCGGCCTCCGCCATGAGTTTTTGATGGTTCTAAGAAGACATCTCGAGGAGTCAAACCAGCGACATTTCGTAAATCTCTGAATGTCAGCGGTACAAGGTTCTCAATTTCCTGAATATTGGACAGAAAGAAGAATAAGAAGGAGAAATTAATATAAATAATGAAACAGGGATGAGGAGCATTGCAATGTTATAACTAATTAAACAGTGCATTGTTTGTAATGTTGAAACATTATTGCACTACTGACATAAACCATAGAATATGTAGTAGTATGATAATTGTTATGAATTATTGAGACGACGACGTTAATTACCTTGTACCATTGCACCTCATGCTGCATCTGCGAAGCTGCACCTGAGATATGGTTTAGTCGCTGGGGAGGTGCTGAATAGGCAGCCCAATGTAGCATGGTTTTGGCAGAGGCATATGGGCGGCGGCTCGGGAGGAGTTGCTGGTTTTGATGGAAGGGCTTCAGCCGGCGGTTGGTGTGATGCGGCCAGCTCGGCGGTCTCGACGATTCATGAGATATCTCATAGCACAAGCTAATATCAAGTTCTATGAGACTACGACAGCATATAGCTACCTTCTCCTTATCTCCATGGATGCATCAGATACACGAGGACTGCTCTTAAGTTAACCCATAAAATAAACAACAATTTCATTCATCAACCATATCAAGACCAGTTTGCTGTGCAATATTAAAACCCATGATACAAATTTCCAGAAATGATGACTAAATCCAACTAAAATATAATCTGATATCTATGGTGAAAAAAATCACCAGGATAATTAAGATTGTTATTTCGGGGCATCTTATAAACCTAAAATGGGTAAAAGACTGACCTTTCTGCAACAGATGCAATAGATCGATCAAAGCAGTGCCGAACGTGAATCTCCACAAGGCTTCCCTCGCTCCACTCTACCACGTTCGTCGCCATCGCATCGATCCTCCTCTCGAACTCCGGCTCCCACCACCGAGCTGAATCAGGAACCGACCCGAACGACGACGAGAGGTCCAAAGACTTGTGCAGCGACGGGTGCTTGAAGTCGCGCATCCACAGCTTGCAGGCGCCCAGCCACTGGTCGGGTAGGGAGCGGCTGGAATGAATTTAGGGATTTCACCGAGTGAGATTTTAAGCGGGAGGTGAAAACATGTAGTGGGGGGAATGAAAATTGGTGACTTACATTTTACTGATTTTTTGTTAAAGGGAAACTTGTAGCGGCAAATTTGTGGCAAAACTGTCCCAAAATGCCATGGTTTTCTCCCACTTGTCGTATAATGGAAAAAAACATTCGTCGCAAATTCATCACAAAATTGTCACATAATGTTACTGTTTTGCCGCAACTAAGCTGCGACTCAAATTGTTAAGTTGGAGTTGTCACAAAACCGTCGCAAATTAAAAATATTTTAATAAAGCAAAAACTAAGGTCGTCGCCAGTGACGGACGCAGGATCAAAATGTATGTTGGGCAATTTTTTTTCTTCTTAAATTACTTGGGCATATTCTGAAAATTGGATTAAAATTTTAAAAATTACCCATCAAATTATGAAAAAAATAATTTTGCATCTAAAACATGTTGGGCTTTAGCCCAACATGCCTTGCACATGGGTCCGTCACTGGTCGTCGCAAAATGAGAGTAATACCGTCGCATTTTACGACCGTTTTGCGAAGGTTCTTCTTTGTCGCAAATACAATAAAAAACCCGTCACATTTGCGTCACAAACTGATCGCATACTCAGTTATTTGGTACATATGTGTGGCAAAACCGTCGTAACTTTTTGCGACGACTTAATTTCCGTGGCATAATATTGTCGCATATTTGATCAAAATTTGTAGTGAAAGTTAGGTCTATTATCTGAATTATAAGAAATATGTAATCTCCTTAAGTGTTGGAGTGTGTAATGGAAAATGCAACAAATGAATGAAACTTAATTTCCTTCTCCTCTAACTTCTGTCCTCCCCCAAACTCCCCTTCATCCGGCGGATCCCGGCAACACCCCTCACAGCCTCCGCCATGAATTGTTGATGGCTCTGTAAGAAGACATCTCGAGGAGTCAAACCAGCGAGATTTCGTAAATTTCTGAATGTCAGTGGTACCAAGTTCTCAACTTCCTGAATATTGAACAGGAATTAAGAACACGAAAATTTTAATGTAATAATTAAACATGGAATGAAGGAGCATTGCATTATTTAACGCGATTACACTGACATATACCATAGAATAGTAGTATGGTTATTCTTTGCATTGTTGCATCTGCGAAGCTGCACCTGTGATAAGGTTTAGTCGTTGGGGAGGTGCCAATTTGGCAGCCAAATGCAGCATGCTGTCTCCCTTCTCATCAACTGATTGTCTAACAATATTTATGTTAAATCGCCCATTTCATAAAGAAGATTGTAAACGTTGTGGTGCCGGTTAGAGATAGCTAGCCTGAAAATATCACTTTGTTTATCATCATAAAACCACATGGCATCAGGGAATCCCTTGGTGACTGTTTCAATAATTTCATGAATCCCGTTTGTTGCTGCTAAGAGCATTGGCAACTTGAACTTATTATGGACCGAGTCGCCACCAAAATTTGGTCCATTTAAAGTTGTTTGGAAATACCGCGCCACAAGACACACAGCATGCCGGTACTTATATAGTCTCTCTTCAGCTTGCTTCAAAGGCGGGACTGAATTTCAAAAGTAATCGATCTATTAGTATGTAAAACTTGAATTAGGAGAATAGCATTTTTATAGCTGATCCTTAACGTACAGTCAGGCCAAGCTATTTAGGTTCCTCGAGAGTTAAGTTCCAAAGTCCTTAGCCAAAAGTAAAAGGGAAGGCTACAGTGTTCGGCGTGGCTGCCTCAGGAAATGTACCTGGTTTGAAGTTTAATGGGACGGCGACCGTTTGTAATTGGCGGTCTGGGCTGGTTCGAGCAAAGAAAATTTTTCCAAATTGCTCAAAGTGGGCAATTTATTTCTTGTTGTACTCAATTTTCAAATTCGTTTTCCAAAATATTCACTTTCTCTAAGGCGTTGTTGTCAACATCGTTTTATACTTAAGCTGCTCTTACCAACAGCGCATTAAGCTGTGTTATATCTTAGGAGTTAACATAAAATTTGTCACATAAGAATTAGGCGATGTAAGCAACAAAGCCTAATCAAAATTAACCTAGCTTTTTGGAAATGCGTGAAACACTTGGAGCGACAACTCGAGCCAGGGATCTGGCGGTAGGTAATTAAGTGATGGCTATTACAATGAAGATCAACATGCACAAGACGAAGACGGAGAATCACAGTTTATTCACATTTTGACCTACCGGCTCACTCAATAATCCTCCTCTTTTTCATTGACTAGCTTCATCATAATTCTGTGTGGATTTCTTATTTTCAAGCTTCAATTGATTATGTCAGTCAGTCGTGTTTTGGCATGCATGGACAAATAGATTTCATCACCCAAAATACATATAGGCTATAAAAGTTTTACTTACCTAGCTTTCCACAAAATTTCCATAGCAGAGAGTGTAATAATGAACTTTTTGATGATGTTTGAGAAGAATCCACTTGGATATTATTTTCCGGCGGCATACCTGCAAAATCAAGTACAATCTCTTATCTCTTACATTAAACAAACTTTATGAGAGACAGTGTAGCTCACGCTTGAGCTTTATTATCATTATAGAGATGCACAAGTATAACAACAGTGCAGAATTGGTTTGGTACATATTGACGAATTGGTTTAGTGCGATTAATTTGGGTCAGTTGCATAAGAGGCAAAATGGCGTAATGTGCACAAAGTATAAGTGGGGAACAAGTGCAGAATTGGTTTAGTACATATTGACGCCAATGAAAATCACAAGGAATTTAGCACGGATGAGCTGCTCACATTCTCGTTAATTAGGAGAATTCAAGAGACGTCACAAAAGAGAACTTAATACTTGAAAACAATTAATGTCAGCAAATAGAGAAAGTAGCTAGAATACTAACATTTTTCGACGAACCACTTTAGAAAATTTGCCTCCCTTCCATACGAAAATGCTGATGGGTTTTCAGCCAGAAGATTTAGTCCCTTAATCACTCCCCAAGTAAGATCTCCTACATGATATTCCATCAACTTCGTAGCTACATCTGCAATAATTCAGAAAACCAACTATCTTACATGGCACCACCGGCAATAGAGATTAATTTTCATTTGATCGATGAAGCTTCAATCAATATCATTACAATATGCCTTTCTTCTCAGTTCACTGGCCAGTACTTTTATGGTCCATAGATTGACATTTAAATATGATCGAGAACATCTTTTTTTATGTTTTGTTTCCTTTTATTGTCTCTGATCGATTCGTATGCTATATAGCCCCTATATATATATCAATCTTAATTAAAATCATATAAGTACCTGCAGAACTGAATAACCCTACATTTGAATATAATAATACAAACAGAGAAAGGGCTTACCATAGAATTCAGCCTTTAATGCATCGGAAATAAGCTTTTTACCATAGCAATAGCGACCAAAAGGATTTAGATATGCCCTGGTTGTGGTGACATCAAGCAGATATAAGAGCAAATTTTTATGCCCGTATTCAGCAGCACAATGTATAGGGAAGCCGGCGGCGCATCCACTCGAAATGTTTGGTAAACTCGGATTCTTTTGCACTAGCAATTTGGCAGCTTCCATGTTTCCAACCATGGCTGCGATTCCAAGAGCTGTACGGCCATCCTTGTCAGTCATCTCTAAATCTGAAGGTGTCGAAATGTTCAATAACTTTTCAACAAACTTGGCAGTTTTTGAGCCATTTCCTACTGCTACCATAAGAGCAGTTTCTGACTTTCTCCCTATTCTAGCTGTTTTTGCGTCAGCATAGCGATCACATAACCATTTATATGATTCCCAGTCTCCAATTGAAGCTGCTTTATACAGCCAAAAGTAATGAGATGGATCGACATCATGTCCGTGCTGATCCTGATCATCTGTACGTAATTAATACAACAGCGCTAGCTCATTAGTACCATAAGTGATCACTTCTGCAATAATTTCATGAATCCCGTTAGCTGCTGCTAAGAGCAGAGGCAACTTGTACTTAAAGACAGAATCAGCTTTGGTACCAAGTGCAGTAGTTTCTCTCCCTTCCATGCAAAACTATAGTCTCTCACTACACCATTTTACATGCTACGCGACAAATTTTGAAAGCCGTCGCAAAAGCTTTATCGCATAACAAGGTTTATACGACTACGATTTTATGTGTTTGTCGCGATAACACAAATATGTGACATAAGTTTACGCGACGCAAACATAATGTCACATAAAGAGGATTAAGCGACACAAAATTTATGTCCCGTAATATGGTTATTGCGACATTAGTTTAAGCGACGCGGAAAATTTGTCACGTTAAACCTATTATGTGACTTACCTTTTGCGACAAGTAAAAATTTGCCGCATAATAGTACGAAATAAAATCTTCGAAGCAGGTATTGGCATGACAACCTTGAATGTTTCAAACTTTCTGTGCATTAAAGAGAGGTGACCTAACGTGTTTGGATTAAGCGACATTTTTATCCAAAGTAAGTCGCGTAAGGGTACAAATTACGTCAAGCAAAACAAATTCTCATACTTCACGTGTAAAAGGCACACTTCTTAAAGGTATATCAAACTCTCACACTCACACACATTCTCATACTTAATTATAGCTTGTCATGTTTTTTATTTCCATTTTCTGATGATGACCTTCACTCATAATGTTGATGCAGATTGTGTTTTATTAGGATGAAAACTTGTGATGATGAGAACTTTTGATGAAAACAATGTTGTGTCGAAGATTTGTTTTGTCATTCTGTTCTGTATAGTTTACGTCACAAATTTAGGTAACAATGTCGCTTAATAATATTTCGTTTTGGGGGCAAAAACAATTTTCAAATTGGAGGGAAGTGAAATTTCAATTTCAATTTTTTCCTGGTAGCTTTAAGCGACATTTTCGTAATAAATAGGTCGCATAATAATAAGGTTTGGCCCAAATATCTAAGGCCCAAACCAGAAACCCTAAATTGATACTACTCTCCTCCTCTCTTCCATTTCTCAGCCGACTCATCCTCTAACCCCGAAACTAACTCTCATCCTCTCATCCGAAACAAACTTGATTTTGAGTGGAGGGATTGGAGTCGAAGGACTGGATTAGGATCTGTGAGTCGTTGAATGATGTGAGGCGCTTTGCGATTCATCACTCAGCGATGCTGCATCCGATCATGTGAGCGAGAAGTTCGAATTGGTGGCTGCTATTAGTTGTTGATTTCTAGGGTTATGGATTGATCAATTGGTGTGTTGGATTTTTTTAGGGAGAAGGTGATGATTGTGATTGTGAAGGCGATGAAGAACCCAAGGAGTGCGCTGTGCAAGACTTCCATTATGGCTGCTGCTGATATTTTCAGTGCTTATGGTGATACTCTGCTGCTTGATGAAACTCTCACTTTCGAGTCCTTCGATCAATTGGTATTTTTACCACTTGATTAGTGTGTGGTTTGTGATTGTGTTAATATTTCCTTTTTTTCTAGTTTGGCTGATGAGTGTGAGTTATTGGTGGTGTTGTGTTTTCAGCTTCTGCAGCTGTTACTTAAGGCTTATCAGGATAAGAAGTTTGTATGTGAAGAAGCTGACAGAGCTCTGAAATCTATAGTGGTGTCCATGAATCCGCTTCCACTGCTACACAAGCTACAGAAATATGTTAATCATACCAATCTGCGGATCAGAGCTAAGCATCCGTATCCTTTTCCAATTGCATTTCTAAGATGGTATTGAATCCCCACTCCATGAACTTTTTCAATTTTTTGTTTGTCTATTTCTTGGAATATGTAGATTGATGTTGTCTGTTTTGTTCAGGGATTGGATGGAGCCAAAGAGTTTGGTTTGGTTTCACTTGTTCAGACTGCCCTGAAGTTATTGAATGCACAATACAAATGTTATTGGAGAGCAATAAACCCCGACACCAAAGTAGCTGTGGCGTTCGGACCCATAGCAGCCAAGAAATACGGAACCAACATCTCCCTCTGGCTACTTCAAAAAAAAACATCTCCCTCTGGCAAAGCCTCCACGGCAGAGGAGACACATACAAAGACCTTTTATTTAATGTTGTATAGTTGAGTGAATCTTGTATATTCCGATTTAATCATGTATATGATACATTAATCGAAAGACCTTTTATACGACACCTCTATATTCAATATTCGTCGCAAAATAAGCTTTATACGATACTATCAGTCTGGATTATAAAGCGTATGATATAGTTTAGTGGAACTCGACTCATAAATTATGGGACTAAATATAACAAATGTCGCATAAGAGGTTAATTTAACGCGACATTTGCTTTTTTTGTTTGTCGCTTATACTTTTCGCAACTTGGAATATGCGACCGTTCTTTCGGGACACTTTTATTGTCGCATAACATATATGCGACATTTTTAAGGGTTTATGCGACGGGCGAAAAAATGTCTCCTAATCTGTAAAATGGTGTAGTGTCTCTCCCTCTAGCTTCAAGCCTTCAACTTCAAAGGCGGTACTGAATTTCAAAAGTTTGCAGTTTAGAATATAAAACTTGAATTAGGAGGATAAGGGGAGCGTTCGGTTGAGAATTCCTAAGAATTCAAGAACCCGACCCTAAATCTCATCTTTGGATCAAGTTGCATTTTTGAATATGAAGGTGACATGTGTCAACTAACTTTTTTTTTCTCTTCATTATGCAGTTTCGAACATGCATATTATTTGGCTAGATGCATTTCTATATATAGAGATCAGGAGCGCTCAGTTTTTTCCTTCATTATGCAGTTTCGAGCATACATTTTCTCTAAATGTATTTTAAGCTTTTGGATACACTACAAATTTTCTCAAAAATTCCGCCAGCAAGAAAGTGACGGAAAAGTGATGGAAAGTTGACGGAAAATTTGAAAATTCCGTCACAAACACAGATGACGGCGTTTTTTCCGGCGGAAATTTGATTCCGTCACGATTCCGTCATCGAATTCCGTCACTTTCTCGTCGAAATTCCGTCAACATTCCGTCTCACAAATTTCCGTCACACGTCCGTCGAGTTTCCGGTGTAAATTTCCGTCTAATTTCCCACAATGTTCCGGCATGCATAAATTCCATCAATATTCCGTCTATATTCCGTCAATAATTAAATTCCGTCATTATTCCCATATGTTTCCGTCAATAATTAAATTCCGTCATTATTCCAGGAACATTCCGTCAGCAGTGATTTTCCCTCGATTTTCCCTCAAAATTCCGTCACCAGATACATTTTCCAATATAATTGAAATTTTGCTAATTATTATATTAATTACATTTTAATTAAAATAATTATTTAATAATTAAAATACTAATTGGAAATTTTAATTGCATTTTAATTACATTAATTGAAATTTAATTGCATTTTAAAACAAACAGAAAATTTAGTGCAGAACCAAATTACATTAATTGAAATTTAATTGCATTTTAAAATAATTATTCCAGGACTAGGTCTTGTGGCTTGAGTAGAGAGATCCTCTTTATCTTCGGTGATGGGCTAGTACAGATAGTGCCATATTGATCAGAAAATGCTTTCCTCATTCGATTGGGCGAACCAAATTTCTTATCAGCAGCACATGCTTGCACTACAATATCAAATGCTTCTTGATTGGAAACCTGCAAGAAAATTGAGTGCAGAACAATCTTATATTCAGTAACAAACTCCATTGAAAACAAATCAAGGGAACATGATTTACTGGATGCTTAAAAATCTGAAACATTTGCCGGCTATTAACACTCTCCTCACCTGATCCCAAAGCCCGTCTGAAGCTAAGATGAGATAACCCATGTCTGAAGACAACTCTAAAATCTTAGTCTCGGGCTCGGCTGATACCCAATATTTTAAGTGAGCGTCTCAGATGCTTCTAGACACAGAGAGTATACCATGTATTCGCCAAGATCCACGGTGAAACTCCACATAACCACCCCACATTCATTTTCAGAAGGAACTTTAAACATATGTCTCTATTAATCTAGGGGAGATTGTGTTCGAATGGAAAGTCAAGATAAGTAGACTTAATTTTTCTACAAACTTAAATGTGTTCGAATGGATATGTACCAAATCAACAACTTTGAAGACAGCTTTTTCATATCTAGCCTTAGCCTCTTCAGCCAGTGCCTATAACAACAGCCACAAAAATTCACATTCTCAAATCTCAACTCAGTCACAACTCACAAGTCAAAAACAGAATACATATTCATATTGCCAATGGATGACCTTGTGCCCTTTATGCCTTCACTTTGCCGTGTCCACAGGTTTCTATTTCGTGGTACCAAAATTTCTGTGGCTGAATACTATCTTCAGATGTATGGACCTCTAAATTTCATACAAAGCACAGGATACATCAAATTCTCAAATCTCAACTCAACCTTGAACAAGAAAAGCTTAAGTACCTCGCAACACCTCGCAGTCGAGGACGCAGCTCGCAGTCGCAGGTCGAGGATGGAGGATGCAGTCATGCAGCTCGTAGTCGAGGCCTCAGGACTTTGCAAGTCGCAGTCAATGTCGCGGCTCGCAGTCGCAGACTCGCAGCTCTCGAATCTCGCCGTCCCAGCTCGCAGAGTCGCAGTCCCCAATTGCGAAGACAGAGAATGGAGGAGCAGTTCTAGATCTGAAATTGTGATTAAGCTTTTAGGTATCACATTGATAGCGCTTCTATAAAAAGCGCCAACAAAAGTAAGTAAAACACAGCGTTTTCACATTAAACGCTTTCAAACAACCGTCTTATGACGGCGCTTTTATTTAAAGCGCTGTGATATGTGGAATATACTTCAGCGCTTCTAATGAAAATGCTGTCTTATGTATAACATAAAACGGCATTTTTTAAGAAGCGCCGTTAATTACCTATAATCACGCAGCGCTTTCAATTTGAAGTGCTTTCGTATTTTGAAATTACCATCCAAATTAGTTTTGAGGCGCCTTTTATTTAAATTTCGTATCGAGGCGCCTTTTCTTTTCTTTCCTTTTTATTAAGACTTACAAACTTTGTGACGGAATATAGTGGGAATATTAACGGTAACATTAATGACGGAATATGGACGGAAATGACACGATTATTATTATTAATCAGAAAATATTCTATAATAATTAAAATAAAAAATTAAAATAAAATATTATAATTTCCCATTTTGTCAACAATATTCCGCAACCATTTTTAATTATTTTTAAAAACATACCACAGCGCTTTTATGGAAAAGCGCTGTTAAATGTGGACTTTAGACAGCGTTTTGTTACAAGCGCTGTCTTATGTCTATTTTTATTTATTTTTAAAAACAGACCATTTAACAGCGCTTTTCCAAAAAGCGCTATTAAATGTGGACTTTAGACAGCGCTTGTAGACAGCGCTTGTAACCAAACGCTGTCTAAAGTCCACATTTAACAGCGCTTTTATAGAAAAGCGCTGTTAAATGGTCTGTTTTTAAAAATAAATAAAAATAGACATAAGACACGGAAAAGCGCTTTTATGGAGACGGAATTTTTAGTCACGGATAGTTGACGGAAATGTAACGAATATCATTTCAATGACGGAATATTGCCATAAATGTAACGTATTTTTTCCGTCAGCTTCACGCGTGGCGTTTTACTGACGGAAATCTGAGACGGTAAATTCCCAGAAATTTGTAGTGATACTGCACTTGGGCAAAAACTGAGAGTTCCTATATATATATATATATATATATATATATATATATATATATAGGAGCGCTCAAATGTTATGGCCAAATTAATGTGTTATGTGTTACGGAGCTTCTGATTGGTTATTGAAAATCAAGGAACCAATCAGAAGCGAGGAACACCGTAACTACGGTGCACCCTCACCCATAAACCCCCCGTGCTTGTGAGGTGCACCATAAGAACCGTGTTCCTCGCCTCTGATTGGTTCCTTGTTTTTCATCAACCAATCAGAACACCGTAACACATAACACATTAGTAAGCCATAACATTTGAGCGCGCCCCTATATATATATATATATATAGAAATGCATCTAGCCAAATAATATTCAAAGATGCAACTTGATCCAAATGTGAGATTTAGGTTCTCAGATTCTCGATTTTTTAAGGATTTCCAACTGAGCACAACACGTGACGAAAACACATCCAAGGAATGAATAACTTTGTCAAGAGTTTAAGCCAATTTGACCAACACCTCTTTCGCGAATTGACAAATAGATTTAATTCAAAACATATAGGCTATAAATTTACTTACCTAGCTTTCCACATAATTTCCATAGCTGAACGCTTAATGATGAACATCCTGATGTTTTACCTGCAAAATTAAGTACAATATCTTATCTCTTACATTAAACAAATTTTATGAGAGAAGGTAAGTCGGGCCGAGCTTTATTATCATGATAGTCTGATAGATGCACAAAGCAGTATAAGTGAGAACAAGTGCAAGAGTGCAGAATTGGTTTAGCGGCTTTGGTAAAAAAAATAAAAATAAAAATTTGAAGGGGGCTATGGTGAATATTGACACCAATGAAAATCATAAGTAGTGTCTTACATATTATGAATTTAGTATAGCGAGCTTATGAATGAGCTGCTCACATTCTTGTTAGGAGAATTCAATCGATGATGATTCATATAATGTCAGCAAACGTCAGAAAGTAAAAAATACTAACATTTTTCAATGAACCAATTTAGAAAAGTTGCCTCCCTTCTATATGAAAATGCTGATGGGTTTTCAGCCAGCAGATTTAGACCAATAATCGATCCCCAGAACTAACCTAAGATTTAGACCAATAATCGATCCCCAGAACTAACCTAACTCCTTCATGTATAGCTATGAAGATAAAAGCTACATCTGCAATAATTCAGAAAGCAAATATCTTACAATGGCAGCATCAGCAATAGATTTATTTTCATTTGATGAAGCTTCAGTTAATCATTACGATGTGCCTTTCTTCAGTTCATCACCTAAGCCCTGGGGTGAGTACAAACACACCAAATTAAACACTACTTTTCTATCAACAAAAAATAAAATAAAATAAAACACTACTTTTTATGGTCCATAGACTAACATTTAAATATATGCAGGGTCGAGAACATATTTTTTATGCATTGTTACCTTCCATTGTCTACTGCATCCATATGTTATATATCAACCTTAAAATCATACCTGGCAGGAACTGAACCCTACATTTGAATAAAATGAATTCAACAGAGAGAAAGGGCTTACCATAGAATTCAGCCTTTAATATATCGGAAAGAAGTTTTTTACCATAGCCGACCAAAAGGTATATGCCTTGTTTGTGGTGACTTTAAGCAGATATAACAGTAACTTTTTATGCCCATTTTCAGCAGCACAATGTATGGGGAAGCCGGCGGCGTATCCACTCGAAATGTTCGGTAAATTCGGATTCTTTAAAACTACCAATTCTGCAGCGGATTGCTTGTAGATTTAGGAATCTGGAGATTGCTTGGTGCTTTCCCAAATTGTATAAGAAATTCCCAAATTGTAGATTTAGGAATCTGGAGATTGCTTGGTGCTTTCCCATTACATATAATGTATAATTTTTAAACATATAATTCGTAACGGATTCAGACTTGCATGAATTGCATAATCTCTAAGTCAATTACAGTCTTGTTTGAAACAATAAGAAAACCCATAAACAAATGGTACTGATTTCGAGCATTTACATCATATTCTTTCTTTATTGATTTCTTGTCAGGTTCGAAGTCGCTGAAATAGTATAATAATACAATAAAAATAATACAGGAAGGAAGGTGTACAAATTTGTGTAATAGTTTGATATATTTGTATTAAATTTTAATGTATCCGGTCAATTTTCTTATTTTTCCTTTTGCCTCCCTTTTCCTTGTCCCGCTCGCGCGTGAATGTTTCCTATATTTCTCGTCCCGTCTCGCGCGTGGATATTTCCTAGGTATTATGTCTTGCAATGGTAAAAGTGTCCGATGATGCGTCATGTGCTCCAAATATTGAAGAATGTACCAATATTCAAGGGTAGATATGCGCAGATCGATGGTAATAAATGTAGGACCTGGCCTGTTCTTCAAGATACCGATATATGTACCAATGACTGCGGGATCCTGTCGAGAGATGGAGCTTCAAAGATCTATCAATTTTAAGTCTGATCATTACCAATTTAAGTCTGATCATTATCATTGATAAGTGTGATCATTATGCAAACAATATATAAAAACAAGAATGATTTTACGAACATGCAACAACGTTGGCTAAATCGTCCATATCTTACTACGACTAGCCCTAAAATCAGATTGAATTGAATAGTTAACGGAGTTTCCAAATCAGGGACTAAATTGAGACTAAACTTAATTACGATAATAACAGGATTACGTGTAATGACTATAATTAATGTCCATCCGTGCTATATCCGAGATGTCGAATAAATTGGATACGTGTCAACTTGAAATCTAATTTTTAGTTTTTATATATAATGATGGATTTTATATGAACCGCACTCTTGCATTTAAATGTTTATACAAATAAATTTTAATGTTTATACAACAAATATATCAAACTATTACACAAATTTGTAGATCTAATGCACATGGGGCACCTTCCTTCCTGTATTATTTTTATCGTATTATTATACTATTTCAGCGACTTCGAACATGACAAAAAATCAATAAATAAAGAATACCATGTAAATATAATCGAAGTCGATACCATTTGCTTATGGATTTTCTTATTATTTCAAAAAAAAGATTGTATTTGACTTGGAGATTATCTGAGCTATTGCTGTTTTTAACTTTTAGTGCACAAAGGCTTATAAAAAAAAACAAATTAGTGCAAAAAGCAAGAGAGCCACAATGTATACCTTAAATGCTTTTAAATTCGAACGAAGGTGACTTGAAAATAGGATCTTGATCTCCGAAGAATATTTCGCTCAGCACAAATAATGACGATTTTACCTTTTGACGGATCGTTAGGTTAGCCAACTATATGAGGGAGATCCCAGAGTGATATCCCTCAGACAGATGGCAGCGGAAATTAACTCTCGTACAGGAAATATGAAACCAAAAGTAAATACTCACGATTTATAGTGGAAACCTTACTGCAACCTTTGCAGCAGGCTGAAAACCACTTGCCTTCTGGACAGCTCCAGAAGGGCTTCAAGATCCGTATTATTGACAAAGGAATATACTTGTAGTTCGTTACACTTGTCTCACACAGTGACAACTAACAGAACTACTCAATTCGAAAGGTCAACTAATACGATCTACTCGTCTGCACACAGCAGTACCTTGTCAGCTCACGGAAGTTGATAACTCTGCAGTCTCCGAATGCTATCTCCAAAAGCCGAACTTTCACTTGAATACTCTTCCTTCTTTTATAGTGTCTTCAAGTCGGCTTCACAGATCTTCATCAAAGATCTGATTGTGATCTCGTAGATGTGATATGATTTGCATATCTTTTACTCTGTCATATATATACTTGCCAATCCTGGCGTCAATCTTCTCTTGGCATATTCTCGAACTATCTCCGTGTATATATTTGCATTAATGATCTTAATCAAATATCACACGCATATTCTCTTGTATCTTTGATATGCATCTTCGAGAATCTTTTCTCGGATCTGATCTGGTCCGAAGTCGGTGTAACTCTCACATAGAGCGCATCTCTCTCGCAGCTCTACTCTCTCGCGGAGATGCCCAGTGAGTTTACCTGTCAGACAGTGATTTCTGCGCACTCAAGTGTATTGTTAGTTAAGTGTTTGTTATCATCAAAACACAAGGGTCCAACAAATTCCCCCTTTTTGATGATGACAAACACTTCTTCACGGATAAGAAATCACACACAGCGATAGTACCGAACTCATATCTAGATTCCCCTAGGATAGCTAGCAGCTTCAGAATTTATTCACTAAATATATTTTCAAAGTCTAGCTAGCGCAGTTCCCCCTCAGATAGGCATCCGCTTAAGTTTCGGTCTGATTTTCCCCCTTAGTGTATGCACTTATTGTTCTTCCCCCTTTTGGCATCATCAAAAAGATATGCAAATAAGAACACAGAGTAATGGAAAGAAAAACATTTCATTCATGCTCGCAAGTAATAAGCGTGTCATGCCGACACCATACATGCAGCAGAGAGTTCAAAAAGCAAAGGGAACTAAAGCACGAAATTCAAAACAAAGAGCAAGAAAAATAGGGGGTTGATGTGGGAGGGTTAGTAAGGAGGGGGTCCCATGAGACAGTTAGGACGAGGTCTCAATTGTGAACGAATTCTTCATCTGTTCAACAATCTCCGCGGCCAGGTCCTTCATCTGCTGAGGGAATGTCGCGACAGCCACTGACATTGCCCCTAAGTCGACTGTGATTGCCAACTCCAGGGCTATCATCTTATCCTTGACCACAGTCAACTCATCCTTTGCCTCCACCAA
This sequence comes from Rhodiola kirilowii, assembly GCA_033675215.1. Taxonomy (NCBI): domain Eukaryota; kingdom Viridiplantae; phylum Streptophyta; class Magnoliopsida; order Saxifragales; family Crassulaceae; genus Rhodiola; species Rhodiola kirilowii. The sequence continues at coordinate 7,331,635 of CM066194.1, forward strand.
CTCGGACTTTACTTCCCTCAGCTCATTCTTTACTTCCTTCACCTCTGCCCTAAGCACCTTCAGCAGTGCAAGCATCTCGCTTAACCCCTCAGAGGGGAGAGCCTCTTCGCCACAAGCAGGGGCAGCAATATTGATAGGGGTCACCTCCTGAACATCATCCTCCTCTGCCTCAGCCGCTTCTTCGACTGCAGGAACTGTCCACCCGACTCCCTCAGAGTATTCTAACCCCAGCTTGATAATGTGATCATCACAAAGCGCATACGAAAGCACTTTCTCCGACTCCGGTTCATAAACCTCCCAATACTTTAGTATCTCCTTCACAAAACCCGGAAAGGGTAGCCCATTAGACGGGTTATCCCTGTTATTCTCCATGTGCTTCATAACTTGAAAGGGCAGGCTCACTGACTGCTTCCGCAAGATTTGGTCTACCAACAGCATGTCCTGGAAAGTGACCGTAGAGTGTTTGTGCTTCCTCGGAGAGATGTTGGACACAAGGATTCTGTGCAGAATCCTGGGAAGAACGTCCATGTGAGTGTTCTCCCTCTGGCCCTTTGCTGTAGAATCTAGCCCGAGACGCTCAAACACCTCTGCCTTTGCCACAGAGCTTGGCCATGTTCCCTTGGAGTAAGTGGCATATTTGCCCTTGGGTACACCTAGCACAGAGGCCAACTCTCTCAGGCTCACAGAGTGCGACTCACCTCCTACAACAGCCGAGAGCTCCCAGTTACCCTTTCCTTCTTCCTTTTCAACCAGCTTCATCTTGGAATAGAACTCCCTCACCAACTTCACATCAACCACTACAGGTTTCTTAAACAACTTGCCCCATCCCTGGGCCTCCATTAAATCCACAATTTCTCCTAACCCATTCGCCATCATCCACTCTGTATCCAGCACCAACTCCTGTGCAAACCCTTTCACTGCTTCCTCGGATTCTTCCCCACTATCATCTGATTCAGCCACATCTTCAACATGCGGAGTGGAGGTCCGACCGGATCTCTGACTTTTCCTGGCGGATGAGGGAGCAGGTTTCCTTGCTCGTTTGCCTGCCGACCTGGCAGCCACCGATGACTCCTTTTTGACCTGGCGCTGAGAGGAAGAGTCCGCTCGCAGAGCATCGAGGCGCTCCTCAAAACGGACCACCTGTTTGGCTACGGTAGAGCCTGTCGGACCAGAATCGTCCGGCGTGACCGACTGAAGAATGGACTCCAGGTCGAAGGGTTTAACACCGCTCGCGAGCAACTGAGCGGCCATGGCGGCAGCTTCATCGGAAGAGAGATTTGATTTGGGGTTTGAAGACGCCATAGATTTAGGGTTTCAAAAACTTCTGAGCTTTTGAGAGAGAGGCTGTTGTTTGAGAGTAAAGAGATGCGATACACGCTCCGTCTGCTTGCTATAAATATCCTCTGCAAACCCTAGCGGTTGTGAGATAACTGAAATCCCAAGCGACACCTCCTTTCAATTTTGTAAACCGCCTTCAATTTTGGCAATTACTATCTCTTCTTCCCTTCCAAAACGATTCCATATTAAATCCTTACCAAAATCAGATAAACACCAATAGGCAGGGGAGCGCCACGTGTCATCTGTAATCATGCGTGTGGCCTCATTAAATGTCCGGATGGGACAATCTTCCTGCAATAGAGACTGTTCACCTTTCAAATCACTTTTGCCTTTTCTCAAGGCCACGTTAAGCCTACCAGAGGACAAGTAACTGCTTAGCTCCACGATGGACATACAGAACATATCCAGACAAAGGGATCCGTTCACATTCAACCTAGTCTACTGTCTCATGGGTACACAAGGTTTTGGTATGATGCGCTGCCGTTACCCAAATGGTACAAATAACATCACACCCAATCAAGAAGAACGTAAAATCATCCAAATAAGACATATTTTCTTCGTACCTCATGTGGAACAATTCCAGAAAAGGAAGCATACCAACGGGCTCATAGGAGCATTCCACACGAAGATAGGCTAAGGTTGGTCTAGAGAACCTCCTGGGCTTATAGTGAGGGATCAACAATGGAGGTCTCTTTTGGGCAGAAAGAAATCAGAATTTCATGCTTTTCGGTCCCTAATGCAGTCATCAATCACATAGCAACTATGCATGGATACATTATGAACACAACCTACTTTATCACAAGCACAGAACATCCATGTTAAACTCTCCGTCAGACGTGACTCATATGCATCTAGTCTAGCCAATCACTGAGGGAGTAACAATTTAGCATATCATTAAGGGAGAGAAACCATACCTAGTTCCAGCCTCAGCTTCTCGTAGGGTTCTCTGTGCAAAGCTTTTGTGAATATGTCTGCAATCTGTTCCTCAGTTCTGCAATATTCCATCTCAATTGTTCCCTTTTCTACGCAGTCACGCAGAAAGTGATACCGGATTTCTATATGTTTGGTACGAGAGAACTGCACTGGATTTTTAGAGATGTTAATAGCACTAGTGTTATCACACAAAATCTTAGCACAATTTGTAATAACACCATAGTCACTTAGCTGTTGCCTGATCCACAGCAGCTGCGCGCAGCATGCAGCAGCGGCGATGTATTCCGCCTCAGCGGTGGACAGCGCAATTGAGGATTGCTTCTTTGAAGCCCAGGAGATGAGACATGGACCGAGATATTGAGCCATCCCAGATGTGGACTTCCTGTCTGTCTTGCACCCAGCATAGTCTGCATCGGTGTATGCTTCCAGGCGCAATTCACCTCCCTTTGGATAGAACAGGCATAAATCATCTGTTCCTTTCAGATATCTCAATATCCTCTTCACTGCTTTCACGTGGGTTTCCCTAGGATCAGCCTGAAACCTTGCACACAGACAAACACTGAATAAGATATCAGGTCTGCTAGCAGTGAGATATAGCAGCGAACCAATCATTCCCCGGTAGAGAGTTTGATCCACCCGAGGTGAGGACTCATCCTTTGACAGGGTGTCATTTGGAGACATCGGAGTGGCACATGTCTTGGCAGATTCCATGCCGAACTTCCTTAGAATCTCCTTGACATACTTCTGCTGATGAATGCGGGTACCATCCTCTCTTTGACCAAATTGAAGTCCAAGAAAGTATTTGAGCTCTCCTACCATGCTCATCTCGAACTCGCTTGACATCAAGTCTGTAAACTTCTTGACAAGTTTAGGGTTAGTTGAACCGAAAATGATATCATCCACATATACCTGAACAACCAGAGTGTCTTGCCCTTCCTTCAGAAGGAAAAGAGTCTTATCCACCTCTCCTCTGACATATCTGTGGGATAGCAAAAACTGAGACAGTCTCTCATACCAAGCACGGGGTGCTTGCTTCAGTCCATACAGTGCCTTGTCAAGGATGTGGACGTGATCAGGGTGAGAGTGATCCTCGAACCCTGGTGTCTGACTGACATATACTTCTTCCTTCAGAACTCCGTTCAAGAAGGCCGTTTTCACATCCATCTGCTGTAGAGTGAAGCCATGGTAAGTCGAATAAGCAATTAATAATCTGATTGCTTCTAACCTTGCCACTGGAGCGAATGTCTCATCGTAGTCAATTCCCTCTTGCTGGTTGTACCCCTTGACCACCAGGCGTGCTTTGTTTCTCACGACGACTCCCTTGTCGTCCATCTTGTTTCTGAAGACCCACTTTGTTCCTATCACATTCTTGTCTTCAGGCCTGGGAACCAGTCGCCACACTTTGTTTCTTTCGAACTGATGCAGTTCCTCTTGCATGGCATTGACCCATTCTGGATCCTTCAGCGCATCGGCAACCGTCTTTGGTTCTGCATGAGATACAAAAGAGGCGAATCCACAGAAATGACATAGCTCATCTAAATTTAACTGGTTCTGCGATGAGTAACATTGGTAGTCCCTTGTCCAGGAAGGGGGCTGAGTAACTCTCCCACTCCTTGTGGTTTTGGGTTCTTCTGCGGTCCCTGCCGGAGGAGGATTATTCGCAGTCACTTCCTCATTGGGGGGGTCTGCGTTAACCTCTATTACTTGTGCGTCTGGACCCTGCTCTTCAGCTAATATCTCTGTTTGTGGAGCTTCGGCTGGTTCAGCAGGTTCTTGAGCAACAGTCTGAACGACCTCTGGAGCTGGTTCTGCAGTCTCGTTTTGGGCAGGTACCCAGTCGGGATCAGACCTGTCAGTAAGCTGAAGTTCTCCATCATCCTGTGAGGAGGGATCTTTCACAAGGTGTCCAGTCATAGCGCGCTCATCAAAGGTTACGTGAATGCTTTCTTCCACCCGTTCCAACCTCAGGTTGTAGACCTTGTATGCTCTGCTATGGCTTGGGTATCCTACGAACACGCCTTCATCGCTCCTTGGATCGAACTTTCCCAGATTTTCCTTTCCGTTGTTGTGTACGTAGCACCTGCAACCAAACACTTTTAGATGAGCGATGTTAGGCTTTCTTCCTCGCAGCAGCTCGTAAGGTGTTTTTCCTATCAGAAAGCGTAGTGATGCTCGGTTCAGTATGTAGCTGGCGGCATGTACTGCCTCGGCCCAGAATCCCTTGGGAACACCACTGGCAATCAGCATTGTCCTTGACATGTCTTCCAGTGTCCTGTTCTTTCTCTCTACCACACCATTCTGCTGAGGAGTCCGTGGTGCTGAGAAATTGTGATCTATCCCAGCTGTCCTGCACAGGGAGATAAACTGGGAGTTTCGAAACTCGATTCCGTTGTCAGTTCGAATAGATACTAATTTCTTACTCAACTTGTTTTCAATTAGCTTCAGCCATGACACAAACTCAGAGAAAGTTTCATCTTTAGAGCTCAGAAAGATGGTCCATGTATATCTGGAATAGTCATCCACGATGACTAAAATGTACCTGTTGCCTCCACGGCTAACGACGTTGACTGGACCGCATAGATCCATGTGAATCATGTCCAGAGGAGCTGAGGTACTCACCGATTGTTTTGTCTTGAACGAAGTACGTACCTGCTTACCTGTGGCACAGGCGCTGCATATCTGATCAAACGAGCTTTCCACTTTTGGTAGACCAACCACTAATTCATTTTGATGGAGTTTATGAATCAGCCTCGTGCTTGCATGTCCAAATCTCTTGTGCCACAGCAATGTATCATCAGTGATGCTTGACAGACACAGCTCCCCGTCTGGGACGAATTCTGGGTCCACTGTATATATCTGATTCTCCCGGACACCTCGAAGAATTATTTTCCCTGTCTCAATGCACTTCACAACACAGTCGTTAGAGTTAAATATCACTTGGTTTCTTCCATGTTGACACAATTGTGATATGCTCAATAAGTTGTATCTCAAATTTTCAACCAGACTTACTTGTCGAATTCTAATGGTTTCTGAAATTCTTACCTCTCCAGTAGCTACTACCTTACCTGAGCTCTTGTTTCCGAAGATAATGTTGTCTCCGGAGTAGGCTTGGAGTGAGATGAACCATCCTGGATCCCCCGTCATGTGTTTGGAGCATCCACTGTCCAGATACCATGGCTTGCTCCTCACTCCACCCTGCAAAAAGAGAGGTCAGTTTTTACGAACCCAGACAAGCTTGGGCTTACTGGGCTTTGGGACAGTTTTGGCAGCAGAAGGGAGCTTCGAGGGACGAGAATCATTGTCATCCATGAGGTTGATTTTCATCCTGGGGGTTCTTCTGGGTCGTCCGTGGATGGCTGTGTCATGGTGAGAACGAACCCATTCCGGTCTGTTGTCCCCCTTTTTAAGAGAAGCCTTTCTCCTAGGAGTAGGGGCGGTGCCGGCCTGTCTCTGATGGCTGTGATTCTTTTCGTTTACTTCTTTCCATTTCTCACAGCTGGCTCTGTAATGACCGGAGTGTCCGCAGTGCCAGCAGACACGGTAGTAGAGTGTACCAGTTTTCTTATGTTTCTTTACGTGTGCTGGTATCCTTCTCTGTGCCTGAGGGTCGATGGAGAAGGATTGACGATTGGAGCTCATCCTTTTCCATATTTCAAATGCCTTCCCAGCTTGGAAAGGATCAGAGTCTCTGTCGTGGAGATAACTGTCCTGAGGAGATGAGGCTGCTCTTCCCGACTGTCTTGTGGGTTCCATCTTTCTCTGCTGATGGGATCCCTCTCCGACTTCAGTCATTGGTTCCTTTCCTTTGGCACTCCTTCTGTTTTCTCCCTCCTTATTGGTTTCTTCCATATACCCAAGTCCGGGTCTGGCAAACCTTCTGTTGTAATCTTGTTTTACCTCCTCGACCTTTTTGGCTTCTAGTTCTCTAAGCCAGACCTTCTTTCTCTCCGATTCCTTTTGTCTGAGATCTGCAACAGCCTGACGGAGCTCCTCGTTGTCCAACTGGAATCTGTCGGATTCTGCAATTGACCGTACCTTCCTGGTATCGTCAATTCTTAAGCTACTCAGTCTGTCACTTAGATCACTGATCTGTGTGTCCCTTTTGTCACAGGTGGGGCATTTGCAGATGTGCTCCTCCATTTGTCTCTCGAGTTTCATAGCTTTGGTTGACCAGAGACGATTGTTCTCCATGTCATCGTCATGTTCCTCTTTCATGACCTCAATCTGTTCCTTGAGGCTAGTGATCTTCTTTAACAATTCGGCGATAGTTTCTGCAAAGTCAGATTCACTGAATACTTGATCTATGAAAGAGTCAGATTCATTTACCTCATCGTTTGCGGAATTCGCCATCAGACAAGGCTCCTTGACGAGCTTTCTATCACTTTGTTCCTCATCAGAGTCACTCCATGCTGCAAACATGGCATGGGCTTCCTTTGGGGCAGGTGGTTCCCCATTTTTCTTGCTGTAGCAGTCTTTAGCGAGATGTCCCTTTTTCTGGCAGTGATAGCAGATTCTTTCTTCCTTTGCTCCAGCCTTTGTCTTGCCTTCCTCTGAGGAGGATCCCTTGTTCCACCTTTGACTGTTTCGTCCTCCGCCAGAGTTGCCTCTGTTCTGCGTTCTGCCTGTGTTTGCCATCTTGAAAGCCCTAGAGAGAAGAGCTATCTCCTCGTCCTCTCCTTTAGATGGCAGGCTTACTTGAGCTATGTCTAAGGACTTCTCAACTTTAAGCGCTATAGCCTGAGATTTTCCAGCTTGTCTCCGGGCCATTTTCCTCTCGGCTATTCCAGCTTGGCTTTGCAGATTCGCCACAAGCTCTTCCAGAGTGACATCTTTGATCCCCTTCTGAGCTTGGAGAGCAGTAGTCACTGTGTCCCATCTGGAGCAGAGAGCTTGCATGAACTGATGAGTTACTTTCCACTGAGGGAGTACCTCATCCAGGGAGTTCAGCAGCGCGACGATGACTTGAAATCTGGTGTAGAAGTCATCCAGAGATTCGTCCTTGCGCTGTTCGACAGATTCGTAATCCTTTGTGGCAGCTAGGATTCTGTTCCTTTTGATGTCCTCGTTTCCCTCGTACAGTCAAGCAAGTCCATCCCACTGCTCCTTTGCAGTCTTGTACACAGCCATCTTTACTTGGTCTCCTGGGGAGAGGGCCATGTTAAGAACCTTTTTGGCCCTGGCATTCTGCTGGAGAGCTTTGTAGTCATCATCAGTGTACTCGTCTTTCTCCTTCTCTTTTGGTTTGTTAGGATCTGTCACATCCAGAATAGGGAAGTTACCCTTTTCAAACACTCGCCACAGCTTCCCATCCAGGGAACAGACATGGGCTTCGAACTGGTCCTTCCACCAGTCATACTCTCCCGGACTGAGCACCGGCGGCTTCCAGAACGAATCGCTTCCGTTAGACATGATTTCCTGTAAAGGCTAACACACAATCTAGAGCTTCCCGGCTCTGATACCAATTGACGGATCGTTAGGTTAGCCAACTATATGAGGGAGATCCCAGAGTGATATCCCTCAGATAGATGGCAGCGGAAATTAACTCTCGTACAGGAAATATGAAACCAAAAGTAAATACTCACGATTTATAGTGGAAACCTTACTGCAACCTTTGCAGCAGGCTGAAAACCACTTGCCTTCTGGACAGCTCCAGAAGGGCTTCAAGATCCGTATTATTGACAAAGGAATATACTTGTAGTTCGTTACACTTGTCTCACACAGTGACAACTAACAGAACTACTCAATTCGAAAGGTCAACTAATACGATCTACTCGTCTGCACACAGCAGTACCTTGTCAGCTCACGGAAGTTGATAACTCTGCAGTCTCCGAATGCTATCTCCAAAAGCCGAACTTTCACTTGAATACTCTTCCTTCTTTTATAGTGTCTTCAAGTCGGCTTCACAGATCTTCATCACAGATCTGATTGTGATCTCGTAGATGTGATATGATTTGCATATCTTTTACTCTGTCATATATATACTTGCCAATCCTGGCGTCAATCTTCTCTTGGCATATTCTCGAACTATCTCCGTGTATATATTTGCATTAATGATCTTAATCAAATATCACACGGATATTCTCTTGTATCTTTGATATGCATCTTCGAGAATCTTTTCCCGGATCTGATCTGGTCCGAAGTCGGTGTAACTCTCACATAGAGCGCATCTCTCTCGCAGCTCTACTCTCTCGCGGAGATGCCCAGTGAGTTTACCTGTCAGACAGTGATTTCTGCGCACTCAAGTGGATTGTTAGTTAAGTGTTTGTTATCATCAAAACACAAGGGTCCAACACCTTTAAATTCGAATTTAATACATAATTATAGGCGTATAATTATGAAATTTAAAGAATCTTAGATCGGCTGTGTTAATTTCTCATTTCTCATGAAAATTAGTGTTTCTCACATGATCTTAACACAAACAATTCAAACTTCATCCAATCAATGGCTAGCATAAAGGCAGGTTACACTAAACTACCTTATACCAATTAAATTAATTAAAATATACATTTAATCAACCATGACCGGAGAGCATGAACCAGAACCGATCAAATGGTGCAGAAAAAGGCTGGAAGAAAACATGCTGTGGAGTCTGAACCTGGTTCCGAGGGAGGCGAATGTTCTTACGGATATGCTGGCGAAGAAAGCGAGGAGAGAAAGCTGGAGTTGGACATCCCATGATGCTTTGCCTGTGTGTTTTTCTTCTGTAATGTGTAGTATGGTTGAGTAGGTTTTGGTATCTGTTTGGTCCTGGGTGTTATCTGCCCAGCGTGGTTGTTATTTACAGGTAATGTTGTTATCAAAAAAAAATAATACAAATATCAGACTATCAGACAAATTTTGTGGATCTCTATGCACACATGGGGCTGGGCTGGGGGCACCCTCTCCTTTCCGATATTTTAATACTTTGATCAGCGACTTCGAACATGACAAAAAATCAATAAAAAAAGAATAACATGTAAATAGTCGAAGTCAATAAATACCATTTGCTTATGGATTTTCTTATTATTTCAAACAAGACTGTATTTGGGGGTTGTTCTTTAGGGATTGGGTTAATTAGATCCAATCCCACCCAACACAATCCAATCTCACTCAAGCTCACCCAACACAATCTAATCTCACTCAATCTCATCCAACACAATCTAATCTCAATCAATCTTACCCAATTTCACCCAACACAAGCTAATCTAATCTAATCTCCAATCACGTAAACTACTGTCCACTCACATATTATTTACATTATATTTATTATAAATATATTAATTTAAATTCATAAACTGTGGCCCATTTACATAAACTACTCTCCACTCATATAATTTTATAAATATCTAACATTTTTATAATATTATTTATAAACTGGGGTACACTCACATAAACTACTCTCCACTTACCTAATCTAATACAATCTAATCTAACATCATCCAATCTCAACCAACACAACCTAATCTCACCCAACACAATCTAAACTAATCTAATCTTCCAACACCCTAAATCCAACACCTAAAGAACAGGCCTTAGAGAGCTATTGTTGTTTTTAACTTTTAGTGCACAAAGCAAGGGAGCCACGATGTATACCTTAAATGCTTAAAATTTTTTTTTTTGGAAGAATACGAGTGCAATCAATACATTTACATGTGATTCATATGTACAACTGGGAAGATTACAAATTACTGACCTCAAATGTGTCCTACATGTACTCAAATTACAATATGTAGACTTATCACTACAGTTCTCAGTGACTTCGCACGGCCTCTCGCTCTCCAGGGATCCTTTCGGGACAATCGCAGATTAGAAGAACCAATATGAAAATAGCCTTCTTTCTCTCCGTCAATCGCAAATGTCTCCAGCGCTTCTCTTTGTTTCTCTCTCGACTATCCTCAGTCCTCACAACTCACATATGCCCAAAACGACGCGTTTCCATTTGATTTCCAACTACCAATATGGACTGTCCAACTTCAGAAATAAAATCCCATGTTGGACCCTTTGTGTTTTGATGATAACAAACACTTAGCTAATATTTAACTTGAGTATGCAGAAATCACACTGTCTGACAGAAACGATAACTGGACATATCTGAGAGAGCTCAGCGCTACGAAAGAGATGAGATCTACGAGAGAGATGGGATCTGTGTGAGAGACGAGATCAGCACCGACTTAGGATCGGATCAGAGAAGATATACTCGAGATACAAATTGAAGATATACGAGTATTTAAGCGTAATATTTGACGAGAGATATCGATATCTGTATATACACAAGATATACGACTCAAGTTATATGACGAGAAGATACGCGCCAGATTTGGAAAAGAAATACGTGACATGGTTAAGGTATAGAAATATCTTAACCAAATTATATCTGCTGGATAGCAATCGGATCTTAGACAGAGATCAGATCTGCCGAGTGAAGACGACTATAAAAAGAGGAGGAGTCTTCAGGTTCAAGCTCAGCTTTTTGGAGAGAGAAAATCAGAGATTGAAGAGACGATCAATTCCGGAGCAGACAAAGTGCTGCTGTGTGCGGACAAGATCAAGATCGAGTTAGGCGATATTAGAATTGAGTAGAACTGTTTAACTGTCACTGAGTGAGACAGGTTGTAACACTCTACAAGTATATTCGTTCATCAATAACATCGATCTTGAAGCCCTTCTGGAACTGTTCAGAAGGCAAGTTGTTTTCAGCCTGTTGCAAGGATTGCAATAAGGTTTCCACTCTAAATCTGTGAGCATTTACTTTCCGCACTATTTCCTGTACTTGAGATAATTTCCGCTGCCATCTGTCTGAGGGATACCACTTTGTGATCTCCCTCACACAGACGGCTAATCTAACGATCCAACAATTGGTATCAGAGCCGGGCTCTAGATTTTGTGTTAGCCTTTGCAAGAAATCATGTCTGCCGGAAACGATTCTTTCTGGAAGCCGTCGGTGCTCAGCCCGGGAGAGTATGACTGGTGGAAGGATCAGTTCAAAGCTCATGTTTGCTTCCTGGATAGGAAGCAGTGGCGTGTATTTGAAAATGGTAACTTCCTTATTCTAGATGTAACGGATCCTGCCAATCCAAAAGAGAAGGAGAAAGACAAGTACACAAAAGTTGACTACAAGTCTCTCCAGAAGAATGCCAGAGCTAAGAAGGTTCTGTACATGGCCCTCTCACCAGGAGATCAGGTAAAGATGACTGTGTACAAAACTGCGAAGGAGCACTGGGATGGCCTTGCTAGACTGTACAAGGGAAACGAGGATATAAAAAGAAACAGAATTCTAGCAGCCACGAAGGACTACGAGACATGCGAACAGTGAAAGGACGAATCTCTGGAGGACTTCTACACCAGATTTCAAGTAATCGTCGCACAGCTGAACTCTTTAGATGAGAAGCTTCCACAGTGGAAGATAACCCATCAGTTCATGCAAGCTCTCAGCTCCAGATGGGATACAGTGGCTACAGCTCTTCAGGCTCAAAAAGGAATCAAAGATGTCACTCTGGAGGAACTTGTGGCGAATCTACAGAGTCAAGCCGGGATAGCAGAGAGGAAGACGGCTAGGAGGCAAGCAGGCAAATCTCAAGCCATAGCATTGAAAGTTGAGAAGGCCTTGGATATAGCACAGGTGAGTCTGCCATCTAAAAATGAGGAGGAGGAGATCGCTCTTCTCTCGAAAGCCTTCATGATGGCAAACACAGGGAGATCGCAGATTTTTAACAGAGGAAGAAATCAAAGAGGGAATAAAGGAACTACCTCAGATAAGGCAGGAGCAAAGGAAGAAAGAACCTGCTATCACTACCAGAAAAAGGGACATCTCGCTAGAGATTGCTACAGCAAAAAGAAAGGTGAACCACCTGCACCAAAGGAAGCTCAAGCCATGTTCGCTGCCTGGGGTGACTCAGATGAGGAACGCAGCGACGGGAAGCGAGCTACGGAGTCATGTCTGATGGCATGAGGCACAACTAGCGAGGTAAATGACCCTGATTCCTTTATTGATGAGGTTTTCAGTGAATCTGATTTTGCAGAGACTATTACCGAACTGTTAAAGAAGATTAAAAGTCTTAAGGAACATCTTGAGATCATGCAAGATGAACACGAAGATGATATGGAGAACAATTGCCTCTGGTCAACCAAAGCTATGCAACTTGAGAGGGAAATTGAGGAACACGTCTGCAAGTGCCCCAGATGTGACAAAAAGGACATGCAGATCAATGCCTTAAGTGATGAGATGAGGTACATGAGAATCGACGATACCGAGTCAATAGACAGCAGAGCCAAAGTGGAAGAATCAAACGCAGAATTGGCCAGGCTCCAATTAGACAATGAGGAACTACGTCAGACTATGGCGGATCTCAGACGTGAGGAAAATGGAAAAAAAGAAGTCTGGTTGCAAGAGCTAAAAGCCAAGATGGTTGAAGAAGAGAGAGAAAGCTACAAAAAGAGGTTTGTGAGACCAGGACTTGGCTATGATGAAGAGGCAGAACACAAAAGGATTGCCAAAGGGAAGGAAGCAATAACCGAAGTCGGTGAGTATTCTCGTCAAGAGAGAAAGCCAGGAGCCACAAGACAGTTGGGAAGAGCTGTATCAGCGCAGAAAGGCGAACTGTTTTTGTTGCAGGCAGTTGTCCCGTCTGTCACATTTATGAGGAGAAACACACGCCTTCGATGGAGACACGTGTAGCCACCCCCTCACGCGTAGAGCGGCTTAATGTGTGAGTGGGTGAATTTGACAAGTTTATTTATGTGAACCATTTTTGGAAGGGATGAAACGGTGGAAATTGGGAAAAATCAGTGGGTAGGATATGTATTGCTAAAAAGTGACGAGGTGACGTTTGGGCATTCGGTTGTCCCTTAACCGCTAGGGTTTGCAGAGGGTATAAGAAGAACGGAAGTCGAGTGTTTCACCTCATCAATCTCAGACGACTATTTTCACTCTCTCACAAATCAAAGTTCAGAAACTTTCCATGGCCGCCTCAAACCCTAGTTCCAGTCTCTCACCTGCGGTCTCCGCAGAACTTGCTACTTAGTTGATTGCAAGGGGAGTCAATCCTCTCAGTTTGGAGACCATTCTCCAGTCCATCACGCCGCCTACCTCCACTCCGACGGACTCTGCAGTGGCCAGAGACCTTGTTATGCTCGAAGAGCTTCGGGAGGATTCTCACTCCCAGCGCCGTGTTCGAAAAGAGTCCTCGATTGCTGACCGGTCCGCTGGCAAGCGCGCGAGGAAATCTGCTCCTCCCTCGGCCCGGAAAAGTCACAGATCTGCTCGTCCATCTTCTCCGTTGGTTGCCGAGGATGGCGAGTCGGATGGGAGTGCGGAGGAATCGGAAGAAGCCGGGAGGGGTTTCGCTCAAGAGTTAGTGCTCAACCGTGAATGGCTTGTGGAGTACAAGATGGGAGAAGTTGTGCAGTTGCTGGAGGCCCAGGGTTGGGGCGAGTTGTTCAGGAAGCCAGTTCTTGTTGATGAGAAGTTGGTGAAGGAGTTCTATTCAAAGTTTAGGCTGGAGGAGAAAACCAAAGAAAATTTGGAGATTTGTGTGACTGTGAAGGGAGAGGTCTTTACACTGAACCTGAGGGAGCTGGCCACTATTCTGAAGGTGCCTAGGGTTGGGTACGCTGAGTACGCCAAGGGCACGTGGCCGAGCTCAGTGGCAAAGCTAAATGTGTTCGCCCGGCTGGGATTGGATCCCTCTGCGAAGGGGACAAGGGAGAATGTCAACATGGATGTGCTTACACGGATTCTCCACAGGATCCTGGTTTCCAACATCACTCCAAGGAAGCAGAAACATAATGTGGTGGTGTTTCAGGACATGCTGCTCGTGGATCAGATCCTACAGAGGATGCCGGTCAGTCTGCCGTTTCAAGTGATGCGGCACATGGACAACAACAAGGACAATCCCTCTAATGGACTACCCTATCCTCACTTCGTAAAGCAAATCCTGTAGTATTGGGAGATCTACAGCCCCACCTCTGAGAAAGTGTTGTCTTCTGCCCTTGGTGATGGGCAGCTTCTTAAGCTGAGTCTCGAGTACTCTGAAGGAGAATGATGGATTGTTCCACGCTCCCCGACCCCGTCCCCTATTGAAGAAGATGTTGTTGAAGTGACCCCCTTTTTCTGTTCCTGTGGTTGAAGAAACTGTTCTCCCTACTGATGTTTTGGGTGAAGTGTTGAGTTTGTTGAAGGAAGTTCGTTCAGAGTAGAAGGAAGTTAAGTCTGAGTTGGAGGAAGCTAAAGTTGAGCTGAAGGACGTGAAGAAAAAGTTGGCGGCCTTGGAAGTGGCAATAGAGGTCAACTCGGGTGCTATGTCGGCGGCAGTTGAAGGGCTCCCATTACAGATCAAGAGCCTAGCCACAGAGATTGTGGAACAGTTGAAGGTTCCGCTCCAGAGTGATGCCTTATCTGGACAGTCTCATGGATCCCCCTCCTTGCCAACCCTCCCATATCTCTCCCTGCTTTCTTTGTGTTTTTTTTGAATTTCATGTTTAGTGGCTCTGTGCATTTTGATTTCTCTGCCTGCATGTGTGGTGCCTGCGTGACACACTTCTGATTCGCTGGCATGAATGAAATGTTCTTCTTTCCATTACTCTGTGTTCTTAATTGCATATCTTTTTGACGATGCCAAAAGGGGGAAGAAACATATGTGCACTCACCAAGGGGGAAAAATCAGTATAATAGTTTAAGCGGATGTCTATCTGAGGGGGAACTGTGCTTACTAGACCTAAATAAAAGTTTAAAGAATAAACTCTGAAGTAATTTGAAAAGCTAGCTGCTGTAGGGAATCATAGATGTATTCCTTTGTCATTGTTGTGTGTGATTTCTCTCATTTGTGAAGAAGTGTTTGTCATCATCAAAAAGGGGGAATTTGTTGGACCCTTTGTGTTTTGATGATAACAAACACTTAGCTAATATTTAACTTTAGTATGCAGAAATCACACTGTCTGACAGAAACGATAACTGGACATCTCTGAGAGAGCTCAGCGCTGAGCTCTCTCAGAGATGAGATCTACGAGAGAGATGGGATCTGTGTGAGAGACGAGATCAACACCGACTTAGGATCGGATCAGGGAAGATATATGACAAGGCGTCGTCGTGCCTTGCAAATTGAATTTATAATCTCCACTACTTTTGGCTAGTAAAACGGCAAGTAGGGGTCGAACCCAAGGGAGTTGTAATGGCTACTTGTTGTTCTATAAAGAAAATAAAGAAAGTAAAGACAGTTGGGGGTTTTGAAAGTGGTTTGCAAGAGTAAATGGGCGAAAGGTAAACAAAAAAGAGAAGCATTCGGTCTAGGGATCTTGTTGTCACACATTCATCATGGATATCCAATGATCTAACTTTGTATTCATAGGCGTGGTTGTTTCCCTTTCAAGATACAACCCGAAGTAAGGCTATTTCGAGCACTTACACCACAATCTATTCCCTTTCAAGATATATATTTCTAGTTCAAGCAAGGCTAAAACCCCATGTCAAGGTGAGTTAGCCTAAGTGCGGTTTCTTGTTTTCATGTTTCAAGTCCAACAAGCAACGAGTATGGAGATTAAACTATTCGGCCAAGCTTTGCCCTTTCAAGCATCCACTCGGTTTCATTGTTTAATCGAGATTGAACTACTCGGCCAAGCTTTTGCCATTTCAAGCATCCACTTAGCCTTGCATGTTCAATCCGAATAATGGCACAAGAACTAGTGAGCACAAAGTAGCAATAAGAGAAGAATCTCAAAATGTGTTGACAATACTATTGTGGCTTGTTCATCATCGACCTCTAATGATCTAATCTTATGTCCATAAGTGTGGTTAATCCATTTCAAGATATAACCCAAAGTAAGGCCATTCCAAGCACTTACACCACAAGAACACAAAATAACATTAAGTAAAGGGTCTCAAAACCTTGCCACAATGTATGAATCCCTAGATCGAATGGGGGATTTAGCTACTTGTATCCATGGGAGGGGATACAATAGCCATGGTGAAGAGTACAAGAAAGTAATGCAAGGAAGTAATACACGAAAAGTAAGGGAGATTGCTTGAATGTAGAGATTGCTTCTATTGCCACAAATGAAGAACAAGAGAGAGATTTGTGGGGTTGGGATCCCCAATGAGGCACACCCCAAATTTCGGACTCTTCATTCACTAGACAATGGTCCCTATTTAAAGGAAATGAGCTAGGGTTTTATCAAACTTGGCTCCCAAGTTTGGAGTGGCATAAGTCCAAGTGGATTGGCATGAGCCATATGATGAGATGCTTCTAGAACCAACAAGGCTTCCTCTTAACTTGGGCACCAAGCTTGGAGTGGCATGAGTCAAAAGGGTCCTGGAATGAGCCAAAATGGTGTGCCTCGAAGGACGAGCTGAGATTTGCAGTGGGGCCCACTTTTGGCCTTTCAATGAGTCGAAATGGCTTGGTCTCGGCCAAGGTGAAGGTTTGCTCGGGCATTCGGCCTGGGAAGTGAGATCCTCCAACAAGTCAGTCCTTTCAAGTCATTTGGTCGAGTCAGATTTGCCAGATTGTCCCGTCTGGTCGAGCGAATAGGTTTGATGCTTTGATAGTGCGTGGGACCTCAGAACTGGGCCTATCCGCTCGGGTGTTCCCCTCGGTTGCGTGACATCTCTCGACTTGTCCGCAATGCTTGTCGACTTGCTCGAGTCGGAATCTTCGGATCAGCTCATCCGCCTGAGCGACTCGACTAGGGACCTGGGTGGCTCGGCTGATTGCGCTGAAACGCTGGGCGCGGGCCAGAACTTCTCGAGCGCGCTGCTTCGGTGCGACTCGGCACTTCTCGGGCGCGCGACTTCGGTGCGACCCGGCACTTCTCGGGCGCACTGCTATGAAGCGTCACGGCACTTCCCGGGCGGATCTCCCGAGCGCCTGGCGCGGCATCCTTGGTCTCTCTCGGGCGCGGCTCGGCCAAAGTGATGGCCCGACCGGTCACAAAACCTCTTGGTGTTTTCTAGGCACGAATGCCGTCTTTTGAGCTCGATTCCTCTTAAGACTCCAAGATTACCTGAAATGCAAAACCACATTAGCAAGCAACTGTTCTTGCGACCAAATGTCTCAATTAGTGGGAATTGTTGACTCAATGAGTCGTGTAAACACGGCTCATCAAACCACCCCACACTTAAACTTGTTCGTCCCGAACAAAATCTAGGAAATAAGAGGAAAAACAAATGAACACCACAAGCTCTCGGCCTCCTAGACATGCATATGAGTTGCTAGTCTAGATTTCACCTTTCCATGCATAACTCAATCATTACGCAAAGAATCATGCTCGAACATGGAAGTAACTCGATACGTGTTACCTTTGAGCCAAGATGCAAACCAATTTGGATGAGTGGGAGATAGCCCTTTTTAGACCCATGATCTACACTCTTGGATCTGAACTCTTACTATATGGTTATGCTTTATTGCTTCTTCTTGCACGTGATTTGTTCGAGCTAATGGTCAAGTCTTTTTGTTGCTTGCTCGGACGCCTTGTAGTGAACTTGGCCTTCGGCCTTTGATGTATGAATGGTATTCTTCACCTTTTGCTCGGATAAAACTTCACAAATTTGGCTAATTTTTCTTTCTTTGAGCTTTGCTCCTTCGATGTGAATTGCTCGTCCATTTCTTTAAAGGGGTCCAATCATCGCCCGCAAGCATATGGAAATACCCCTCCCGCTCTCTCTCGTCCTCGCCCTTTCGCTCGGGTCGGGTCGAGGGTCGCTCTCCCATTTTCTCGGCTAGTCGGACTCGAGATAAGACGGTCTTTTTTCCCGTCTCGCCCATGCATACACTGCACCGGTGGAGTCAACTGATCTAATGAGTCTCGAAGTGCAGCCTCCACAAGTTCTGCATAACCATATAGTTCGAACCCGGACCTCGAGTGCTTCGTCAAGCCTTACTAGGGCATTTCTATCAACTCCACATCCCCTTTTATCCCAACTCATAGGCACACAAAGACAGTTAAGTTCACATGAAATTGCACAATTCAAGTTTCACAAGAGAATGCATGTAATCGGTTATATCTATTTCGCATCAATATCGCAAGTCTAGGAAATAGAAAGAAATCCCTACTTCAAAATTTTATTTTAAAGGAAACATGCTGACACAACAAGCGACTCACCCCACACTTTTGAATCAAATCGTGTGCACACATAAGTTTAAAGATTTACACGCAAGCACACAACAATAGGGAAAATAAGAGAGAGTTAAGAGTGAACAGGTACTTCCCTCGTGCGGTTGCAGATTTACCTCGCTTGTTCGCGTTCATTTGGCATTCTAAGAACTTCCATCGATGCAGAACCTCCAGATTATGAATTTGGGTCGGGGGTTTCGGTCGTGGGCCTGTTCTGCGCGCATAGGTCCCCTGCTGTTCGAGCCTGCGGACGCCCTTGCTTGGCAAAATGGAACTCGTCGGATGTCTCAATAAGTTGCCCATTCTAAGATCAATGGTCGAGCCAGAATTTCCATTTGCCCAAGTTGGCTCGAGGGTTCTCGCAGCTTGCCCATTCTGTGCGCACATCAATGGAACCTCCGGGCGACCTTGCCATGACGCTGTGAAATTATGTTCTCGTCCCCATAAGATGACCATCTTAAGACTAATGGTCGAGTCAAAATCTCCAATGGGACGACTTTGGTCGAAGATTCCTTCAAGGGTTCAATTCTGCGCACATAGGGCTCGCAACTGATTGGGACCTCTCGACTATTCTGCACAGAGGTGCATATTTCCTGCAACAAGAGCATCTTTTTTCCGACTAAAATGGGGGTGAGTACGACTCAAGACTAAAACAAACGACATAAGTAAACCTGAAAAAATAAAGAAGAAACGAAATGTGCCGGGCTGCATCCCGGCGAGCGCCCTTGTTTAACGTCGTTGGCTCGACTGTTAGGGATCACAAGTTAGGATCCCATGGGTGTGTGAGATCAAACTTTGCCCCAATTGCTCTTGCAATTTGCCCAAAGAACTTATACGGCAGCGGGCTCGATTCGCCTCTCCATTGGTCGGGTGGTTCTTCCTTCACTTCCTTCCGAGTGGGCGAGGGCCCCTTGACCATAGCTGCTGGTCCATTGAGCCGTGCTCTTGTGTTCCTCCATCCGGGTTTCCATTCAAACATGTCATGCCTTGGTCGCTTCTTTATGCACGAGCGGCTGGCAACCTCGCGAGCTTGGGAGTTCCGCACCTTGCCATCACACATACGCGACCTCAAGATGTGCCCTTTTCATCATTTACCACATAAGTCTCGGGAGGTGTGATCCGCATACAAACCAAGGGAATAAGTGGGGGGATTTTAGTCACAAGGACCGGGCCTGTCTCGGCTGGCTCGTCCATGGGGACCGGATCTTTCTCGACTGGCCCGATAGTGAGGACTGGGCTAGTCTCGGGTGGCTCGTCCACAATGACCCTTGCACTAATGTCTTCTCCTGGGTCTCTCCTCAATTCGGACACGGCCTGGACCAAGTCGGACATTCGCTTTGTTAGCTCGGCCAAGGTTTCCTCGGTTTGGTGCATCGCGTCGACCATCTGTTGGGTGCTAGCTGCCAATTCTTCCACAACGTCCTCGAGCGGCTTGGACTGATCTTGTCTAGGCCTTGATCTCTCGGCTAAATCCTCTATCAAGTACCACAGATCATCCATGCCTAGAATCATCACCGAGCTTCCCGCTGCCTCATTAAGCATATCCCACTCATGTGGCATCATCCCTTCGAGGAACCTTTGAAGAAGATATAAATTCGTGAATCCATGGTGCGGGCAGCTCGTCACAATGGAATCGAAGTACGATAAGTACTCGTCCAATGTTTCGTCCCGGGATTGCTTAAGGGTGATGATCTTCTTGCGGCCTTCAAGTCGGAAGGATGGAGAAAACTCCTCTAGAGAGTGGGGAAGGTGCCCATACATCCAAGAAGACATAGTGAACAAAAACAAAAGGAAAACAAAAGGAACAACTTTCACCAACGCACAACTCCCCGGCAACGGCGCCAAATTTGATAAGGCATCGTCGTGCCTTGCAAATTGAATTTATAATCTCCACTACTTTTGGCTAGTAAAGCGGCAAGTAGGGGTCGAACCCAAGGGAGTTGTAATGGCTACTTGTTGTTCTATAAAGAAAATAAAGAAAGTAAAGACAGTTGGGGGTTTTGAAAGTGGTTTATAAGAGTAAATGGGCGAAAGGTAAACAAAAAAGAGAAGCATTCGGTCTAGGGATCTTGTTGTCACACATTCATCATGGATATCCAATGATCTAACTTTGTATTCATAGGCGTGGTTGTTTCCATTTCAAGATACAGTCCGAAGTAAGGCTTTTTCGAGCACTTACACCACAATCTATTCCCTTTCAAGATATAGATTTCTAGTTCAAGCAAGGCTAAAACCCCATGTCAAGGTGAGTTAGCCTAAGTGCGGTTGCTAGTTTTCATGTTTCAAGTCCAACAAGCAACGAGTATGGAGATTAAACTATTCGGCCAAGCTTTGCCCTTTCAAGCATCCACTCGGTTTCATTGTTTAATCGAGATTGAACTACTCAGCCAAGCTTTTGCCATTTCAAGCATCCACTTAGCCTTGCATGTTCAATCTGAATAATGGCACAAGAACTAGTGAGCACAAAGTAGCATTAAGAGAAGAATCTCAAAATGTGTTGACAATACTATTGTGGCTTGTTCATCATCGACCTCTAATGATCTAATCTTGTGTCCATAAGTGTGGTTACTCCATTTCAAGATATAACCCAAAGTAAGGCCATTCCAAGCACTTACACCACAAGAACACAAAATAGCATTAAGTAAAGGGTCTAAAAACCTTGCCACAATGTATGAATCCCTAGATCGGATGGAGGATTTAGCTACTTGTATCCATGGGAGGGGATACAATAGCCATGGTGAAGAGTACAAGAAAGTAATGCAAGGAAGTAATACACGAAAAGTAAGGGAGATTGCTTGAATGTAGAGATTGCTTCTATTGCCACAAATGAAGAACAAGAGAGAGATTTGTGGGGTTGGGATCCCCAATGAGGCACACCCCAAATTTCGGACTCTTCATTCACTAGACAATGGTCCCTATTTATAGGAAATGAGCTAGGGTTTTATCAAACTTGGCTCCCAAGTTTGGAGTGGCATAAGTCCAAGTGGATTGGCATGAGCCATATGATGAGATGCTTCTAGAACCAACAAGGCTTCCTCTTAACTTGGGCACCAAGCTTGGAGTGGCATGAGTCAAAAGGGTCTTGGAATGAGACAAAATGGTGTGCCTCGAAGGACGAGCCGAGATTTACAGTGGGGCCCACTTTTGGCCTTTCAATGAGTCGAAATGGCTTGGTCTCGGCCAAGGTGCAGGTTTGCTCGGGCATTCGGCCTGGGAAGTGAGATCCTCCGACAAGTCGGTCCTTTCAAGTCGTTTGGTCGAGTCAGATTTTCCAGATTGTCCCATCTGGTCGAGCTAATAGGTTTGTTTGATGCTTTGATAGTGCGCGCGGGACCTCGGTACTGGGCCAATCCGCTTGGGCGTTTCCCTCAGTTGCATAACATCTCTAGACTTGTCTGCAATGCTGGTCGACTTGCTCGAGTCAGAATCATCGGATCAGCTCATCCACCCGAGCGACTCGACTAGGGACCTGGGTGGCTCGGCTTATTGCGCTGAAACGCTGGGCGCGGGCCGGAACTTCTCGAGCGCGCTGCTTTGGTGCGACTCGGCACTTCTCGGGTGCGCGACTTCGGTGCGACCCGGCACTTCTCGGGCGCGCGACTTTGGTGTGACCCGGCACTTCTCGGGCGCACTGCAGTGAAGCGTCATGGCACTTCCCGGGCGGATCTCCCGAGCGCCTAGCGCGGCATCCTTGGTCTCTCTCGGGCGCGGCTCGGCCAAAGTGATGGCTCGACCGGCCACAAAACTTCTTGGTGTTTTCTAGGCACGGATGCCGTCTTTTGAGCTCGATTCCTCTTAAGACTCCAAGATTACCTGAAATGCAAAACCACATTAGCAAGCAACTATTCGTGCGACCAAATTGCTCAATTAGTGGGAATTGTTGACTCAATGAGTCGTGTAAACACGGCTCATCAATATACTCGAGATACAAATTGAAGAAATACGAGTATTTAAGCGTAATATTTGACGAGAGATATCGATATTTGTATATACATAAGATATACGACTCAAGATATATGACGGGAAGATACGCGTCAGATTTGGAAAGGAAATAAGTGACATGGTTAAGATATGGAAATATCTTAACCAAATCATATCTGCTGGATAGCAATCGGATCTTAGACAGAGATCAGATCTGCTGAGTGAAGACGACTATAAAAAGAGGAGGAGTCTTCAGGTTCAAGCTCGGCTTTTTGGAGAGAAAAAATCGGAGATTGAAGAGACGATCAATTCCGGAGCTGACGAAGTGCTGCTGTGTGCGGACAAGATCAAGATCGAGTTAGGCGATATTAGAATTGAGTAGAACTGTTTAACTGTCACTGAGTGAGACATGTTGTAACACTCTACAAGTATATTCGTTCATCAATAACATCGATCTTGAATCCCTTCTGGAACTGTCCAGAAGGCAAGTTGTTTTCGGCCTGTTGCAAGGATTGCAATAAGGTTTCCACTTTAAATCTGTGAGCATTTACTTTCTGCACTATTTCCTGTACTTGAGATAATTTCCGCTGCCATCTGTCTGAGGGATACCACTTTGTGATCTCCCTCACACAGACGGCTAACCTAACGATCCAACATCCCAAGCTATTTACAGTAATTTGAGTAAACGACGTAGTTTAATATGTTTTAAGATAAAGTTACGTAATTTTAAGTCGAAAATACGTAGTTTGGAAAATAATGTTCAGTTATCAATTTAGGGGGTTATATACTTATATTAATGAAATGACATAGTTTTAATGTTGTTTTATAAAAACACCATCTTTTTTGAATGGCTGTAAATAGCTTGGCTGCAGGAGATATGAGTCCCCAACTTAATCTAATGGCTAGCATAAGGGCAGGCTCCTCGCAAACTACCTTATGCCAATTATACGAGATTTTTTCCCCTTTTTCTATTATGAAACTCCAATATCAATTTTACCCTACTTGAGTTTGGAATTTCAGTTTTACCCTATTTTGAAAGAAATCGGTATGGGAGTAAACGGTTTTGCTCATTTTCGTACAAAACCGGTTTCCCTAATGCGGTCTGATTGATTTTCAACCAAACAGTTTTTCCCAAACCGGTTTGATGAGTAAGCGCATACGTGACACGAATTGGTCAAATATGAACCAAACGAGCACATACGTGTCTGCCATGTGTCCAAACCGATTTTGGGGTGCCGATCTTATTTAAAATAAGTAAAACCCTGGGCTATCCCGACACAACTCAATGATAAATAGATAATCCCTAATAGTAGGGGGAGCGTTCCCTTGCATCGGGGCTGTAAGAATGAGGCAGTGAGGCACGATCTCGGCCATCCATCGAGTTGATCGAACGCACGTGGCACGAGCTGCCATTTGCATTCACACTACGAAGTAATGGGTTTACTATTTGTCATGTGGCGCGCCACAAATTCACGGGAGATTGGATGTGTGGTTGAGATCGTGCCTCACTGCCTCATTCTTACAAGCCTTGCCTCATTTGATCGCACTTCCTAGTAGTAGCACACACAAGTTCAGCAGACATGTGCTCTATTATCATGAATAGATTACTGTGCCCACCCACCACCGCATCTATTATTTTCCTATTCGATGAAAATTGATCAACTTCCAACTTTACTCATTATATTTTCAAATGGAGAAAAGAATCACCGTTCCACAATTGTGCTTCATTTGTGATATTGTCGCTTCATATTTCCCCATCATTTACACTATGTGACGCAGTGACGTGCAGTTTTTTGTGCATGATCAAAAATATTTATATTTGATCGGTAAGTACCGGATCGTCCAAGGAGCAAGTCCAAACTTATGAGTACTATTCGATTTCGTTCCGATAAGTCTATCCTAATTACAAAGGGGTGGGTTTGGTGGATTTGCTAGAGAAAATGAATATAAACAATGTAAACAAACTAAGGGATCTAGAGATAATATCACTACCAAGGCAAAATGTGTACTCTAGAGAACTACTTCACTCATATGTGTTTTTAGACTCCAAGAGTTCAATTTCATGCAAGATACTTGTCTTAGATGATTAGGTTCAAGCCCGTATATCTATCAAGTCAAATTCCACCTCTCGGTTACTTCTCCGACTTGAGGAAGATATACATTATACACACGAATCTCAATCTCTCGATATTTTTGACCCGCGTCCTACTCATATATCTCGATTGTCAACTCTCGTTGCATAATCGCTCCTTATGAGGAGGTAAAGTTCTAGCCTATCTCAATGCTAGGATGGGTCACGCTAGTGAACACCACCTATCAACGGTGATTTACTTGCTTTCGAGAACCTTTGGCGTCCACCTCTCGGTTACTTAGCCTAGGATTCCTTAATGACTCAATATCTAGATACTTTGGCGTCCACCTCTCGGCTACTTGACCAAAGAACCATAGAAATTAATCATCTAGGCATTTTCTCAAACACCTGGAGTGCTTAAGTCATAAACCAAAACCATACACTTAGACATTTTATCAAACACCTAGAGTGCATAGTTTGAGCATTCATTCAAAGTAAACCACAATCACCCAAAACATGTTATTCTAGCATTCATTCATAATAGATAAGGAGTATTAACACACATGAGGTCCATAGGACCCTAGACACAAACACTACTCACAAATCATGTCCATAGACAAACACAAATTGTATTGAGTACATAGATGAAAATACAATAGAAGGAATAAACCAATCTAGTGTAGATGATCTTCTCCCCCCCTTGGATCTTCAATCTTCAATGGATGATCCCCCTTGAAGCCTTGGTAGCTTGTTCTATCTAGAAACACTCAATTTTGTGCCTTAAAAACCCTAGCTATTATTACCCAAAAATCCCTTTTTTCTCTCTTTATAACAAAGCATCAAAATCTGTCTTTTGCATGGACTGGCCGGTTGAAAGGCTCAGAAAAATATGGCATTTGAGGCACTTTTGGGAACTGGCTGGCTGGGGATTTCACTTGGCCGGTTGGACTGATTTTGGCACTTTTTCGAGGTCTTAACTTCCGATTTTGGTCTTGGCTTAAACTGAAGAGTTGTAGCTCTTTGAGTTACCTTTCCAACAAGCTTTGAATCAACCAATTCGGACATCGTATGAGCCCTGGGCGTTCAAAACAAGATGCAAAGGTCAATATGCTCGAAAATCCATATTTTTGCTCCAAAACTTTGGTTTTCTTCGAGAATTGATCTTTTTGAACCCGGGGACCGTAAGGTTGGTTTCTAACCTGAAATGGAAATCAAGTGGGTCAAATGGCATCGAAAGAAGCTCGGAACGGATCAAAACATCTAGTAAAAGTAGAGGAATTATAGTCGAGAATTCGACTCATCAAAACACTCCACACTTAGAGTTTGATCGTCCCGAGCAAACAATAAGATCAAGCCAAAGAGAAACAAATGGCGAATAGCTAAGTCATTATGTTTGTCGCACATTTGCTCTCAACATCCATTTATAGTCTCAAACTTTTATTTCTAACTACTCTAACACATATTTACAATCTAACTCCTTTTCGTAGGTGTTACGAGTGCATTTAGCATATGCACCAAGCCTTTAAACCCCTAGGCTACCCTAGTGGACGAGTTATAGTCTCGTGAGAGTTTTCAGAAATGGGAATACTCACAAATCCCATATGCACCTATCCCATAAGAGTGAAAATAAGAGTGTTTAACAATTAAGGCATGGAGTTCTCAAAACTTACTTCACATCCCAAACTAGCATCACAATCACTATACATTTCAAGGGAGTTTTCAAACCGTTTAAGTTCACATGAGGGTGCACATTCAAGGAAGTCAACACTAGCGCTATCAAGTGCCTAACCTAGAAGTCTATTCATTTTTTTGAAGCAAGGCTTTTTTAAAAAAAATGGTTAAAGCTTTTTGCACAAAAACGTCGATCGATCACCTATGCTAGCTAGGGCTAGTCCACGGGCTTGCGATATAAACTCATTTCTAAGTTTTAGACGCTAAAGTGGTAATTCATAAGGAAAGAGGAGTTTGACAACAAGAGTTCTTAAAACAAGCATAAACCAATCAATAGCTTACGTGAAATCACAAGGGTCGTCCTAAAGCTCAACTTGGTAGCACACAATGCACGTGGTGAACTCACACATATAAGAGATGATGGAAGGGCATAAAGTCAAGTTTAAGTGGATTTTATTCGCATATTTTTTCGAAATGGCCTTTGGCCTACAAATGCTTTTGAGGGGGAACTTTTCTTCCTAACCCCCGGCATTTGTATATTTTTGAAGCAAAATTTTTCATGTACTTCGAGATAGTTTTTAGTCGGGGCTTTGCCTTCTTAGACCATGTAATTTTTTTTGAATGGGGCCTATTTTTCGCCCTCTTTTGACTGCACACTTAAAACTTGACAATATGCCCAATGTGGATATGGAATGTGTGAGGAACAACCATAAGCAAGGTACCAAGCAAGGGAACTAAAGTCACCTAAAAGCAATCAAGAGGTTTAAGTTTTTCATGAAGGTTTTAAAGTGTGCTTGCTAAAAACTTTTCAAAGCATGCGCGAAAGATACTTAGATTACTAGATAGGCACAAGATAGCAATGAAAATTGATTCACAAGAATGTTCATTCAATAGAGCTAGCTTGGTTTTAGACTCTAAATCATGTAAAAGGGAATTGTAAGCTAGATGTGTGATAGCGCTGAAATATATGCATGTTAGGAAACCTCTATGCTCATTGTTTCGATCGTTTTATTACGATTTCACTTGCTATTTGATGCTTTGTGGTTCATTTCAGGCAAATTACAGAGTTTAAGCTGAGAACACAAGTAGGCAGTGATTTTGGAGCAAAACCGAGCAATCAGGAGCGAGAAAGATCAAATTAGAAGTCGGAGCGCAAGCCCCTCAAAGCCACGCGTTCGCACAAGGGAGTTCGTGCGTTCGCATGGATAAAACCAGACGCATGAAGAGACCATGCGTTCGCACAGAAGGCCATGCGTGCTCGCACTAGATCAAATTTCCCAGAGAACAAGAGACCATGCGTTCACACAAATCATTTCATGCGAACGCACAGATAAAACCAGTCGCATGGAATTTTCATACGAACGCACGCTTCGAGAGGATGCTCGCATTATGCGTTCGCATGGTCCAGACTATGTGTTTGCATGCCTTCGTAAAAATCGAATTTTTACTGCTGGACTATAAATAGAAACTTAGGGTTTTTGAACCAGGGGACTCTTGGTTTTTCTGGGATTTTGGGGAGTAGTTTACTTGGAGAAGAAGCCAGAGATTTTAGAGTCATCAACAACACGAAGATCGGATACTCACTCGTTCTTAGTTCTCCATATTGGTTCTAGATTTCCAAACTCACCTTTCCATATGGTTGTTTGCATTTTTATTGTTGACTTCGTTTGTAAGCTCACCATGAGCGAGTAGTGACCTTGATTGGGGATTATGGATCCCCTAGACATGTTTGTGACATTGTGAACACTATAGATGGTAATGATGAATGAGTTTGCACATGAATCTTCTTCATTTGAACTTAATGTTTCGAGTTGCCTATAAGGTGTTTGTGAAATGTCCTCAATAGGAACTTTGCTTGATCTCATGTTTGATGTAGCTCACGTTGATCATCATGACTTCAATGAACTAAATGAAGAAGCATTAGGACTTTGAGTTAGTTGGATAATTCATTAACCTAATGAGAATTGCTTGAATTTAACAAGAACATGTTTATCTAGTCAATAAAGCGCGAGTGTGAGGCTAGAGATTCATGTTCTATAGTGCCAATAAAGCGCGAGTGTGAGGTGCTATGCGAGATGTAACCTCTTGGTACTAAGTTGTAGCGCTAGTTGAACTTTAGTATAAATGTTGCATAAGCTATTTTCTAAACTTGTGCATGTGATTTCATCATTGGTGTCTCATTTCATTGTCACAATAATTGTCTAGGTGGAGAAGTGATCCCTAGTCATCCTTTAATTGATTATATACCATTTTTAGTTGATCAAATCTCACTTTTGGAAGAACAACCCCCCCAACCATAGACACTCTAATTAAATCGTTAGCATTATTGGTTTAATCACTTGTCCTTTGGGTACGACCTCGGATTACCCGAGTCTTTACAAATGTTTTGATTACCGTGACTAGCATAAGTGTTTGATTCTTATTGAATATTTCTGCTATATTTACAATCGATCAAATGGCGCCGTTGCCAGGGATAGGTTAATTAACTAGGTGCTAATAGATAGTTTAGTTTGTCTACTCGTACTCTTCCCTTACTTGATAGTTATTGCTTGTTTTGTGCTTAAATTACGTTTATTTCTCTTGCCCTTCATTGCTAACAATCTCCTTTGTTCTTGCAGGCATTCGAATGATCACAAGATTCAAGGGACAAAAACACGTAGAGTTAGGTTCAACGTCAAATACTTCTCACCCAACCACTAAGAGAGGGAGAGGTAGACCTCGGAAAAATCCTCCACCTCTTGCTCCTATTATTCCTCCGGTTTTCCAAGACCCGAGAACTCAGCCACCGGGATTTAGAATGGAAGATGAGATGGAGAACCACCCCGTTCTTCAAAGGAATATCCGAAATCAGAGAATGGAAGGAGATGAAATAGACGACCCTCCCGCTAGACAGAACAACGTTGATGGTCAACATCCTATACGGAATCCTCCCGCTCCTCGAAGGAATGTCAAAAATTATAGATACGATGATGAGGACAATAATGAGAGACCCGTTGGGGATTATATGACTCCCACTCTTGAAGGGAATGGCTCTGCTATTATGCCTCCAGATGAGGATGCCTTTGATTTCGATGTGAAATCATCCTTAGTCCATATGGTGACCCATGATCAATACCAAGGAGTTAGGAATCCTTCAACCCATTTGGCTAACTTTCAAGAATATTGCCGTACGTACAAGCCAAGGGATGTGCCC
Organism: Rhodiola kirilowii; assembly: GCA_033675215.1. NCBI lineage: Eukaryota > Viridiplantae > Streptophyta > Magnoliopsida > Saxifragales > Crassulaceae > Rhodiola > Rhodiola kirilowii. The sequence goes on from CM066194.1 coordinate 7,360,845, forward strand.
GCGGAATATATCTATTTGAAGCTCTTTCCGTCTTCATTATATGGGGATGCAAAGGAATGGTTGCAAAACCAAGAGCCGGGATCTTTTCGGACTTGGAACGAGCTTGCAAATGCCTTTCTCTCCAAATTCTTTCCACCGTCAAGGACGAAGAAATTTACAAATTTTATATTGACGTTCTCGCAAAGGGACAACGAGCTATTTCATCAAGCCTATGATCGGTTCAAGTTACTTGAGGGAATGCCCTCATCATAACTTTCGAAGGGCAGATCTTATGAGATATTTCTACCTAGGCATGAGCAAGGAGGCCAAGAGCCAAATGGACACGGCTAGTGGCGGTGCAATCATGGAGTTACCGGCGAGCCAAGGGTTTAAGGTCATAGACAAGATTGCTACGAATTCCGATAGATACCAAGGGGTTGATCACAAAAAAATGGCTAAGTCTAGAGAAGACTCTTCGAATTTTGTGACAAAGGACCAATTCGGTGATTTAGTAAAGAAAATGGAAGGAATGATAAGCATGGTTGATTCTTTGGAGGTGTCTAAACCGAGAAATGATAAAGCGAAGAATTCGGCCCAACCACCTTGTTTCTTATGCTCTAGCACGAGGCATTCTACGAAAGCTTGTCCCGATGGGAAATATGAAGACGATGATGATGGATATGAAGAAGCCCACTATGTGAACCAACAAAGGAACTATGCTCAAAATTCTAGTCCTATTACAAGAAATTATGAGCCTCCACAAAGAAGAATGGCTAATGACTCCAATTTTACTTCTAGGCATCAAGGGCAAAATTCTAATCAAGGGAACTACCACAGACAAGGGCAGAATTCTTACTCTAATCAAGGCCAAGGCTCCAACCAAAATCAGGGGCAAAACTCTCAATATTCCAACCAAGGGAACTATCAAAGGCCTTATCAAGCCAAACCCCCTATGAATGACCAAGGGACTTCTCATCAACAAGGACAAGCTTCTTCTAACACTCAAGATAATGCAATGATGTCTATGATGGCGCAAATGTTAGAAAATCAAAAAGAGACTAACAAGAGGATGGAGCAATTAGAAGCGCATAACAAAATGCTTGAGAATCAAGTCGCGTAACAAGCCGTAGCTTTAAAGAAATTTGGGAAGCTCCCGTCTCAACCGGATATAAATTCCACCGAGCATATCAATGCCATCACCTTAAAGAGTGGAAAAGTCTTGCCCACTCCTCAAGGAAAACCGAGTCCTAATGACAAGGAGATAGAAGCGGAAGTTGCCAACAAAAATTCTGAAGTTGAACTTCAAACTCCTACGGAGGAAGAGAAAAAACAAGAAGATCGATTTTGACAAGGAAATATGTGCCAAATATACCTTTTCCTTAGAGGCTCAACAAAAGCAAGCTAGATGCTCACTTCCAAAGATTTGTGGAGATGTTGAAGAAGTTGTATGTCACTCTCCCCTTCCATGAGGTAATCACTCAAAATCCTACTTATGCAAAGTTCTTAAAAGATATTGTGTCTAATCGTAGAGTTATTGAAGAATCGAGCATGGTAGCCTTGAATGTTGAGTGTAGTGCTATTGTTCAAAGTAGAATGCCTAAGAAGGTGCAAGATCATGGGTCATTTTCTATTCCTATCTCTTTAGGAAAAATTGAAATTGACAGAGCATTGTGTGACTTGGGAGCTAGTATTTCTTTAATTCCCTATTCTTTGTTTGAGAAAATTGATATGGGTGAGCTCCATCCTACTACTATTTCTTTGAAACTAGCCGATATAAGTTCTAGAGTTCCTAGGGGAGTTCTTAGGGATGTGCCTATTAAAGTTGGTAAGTTCTTTATTCCCGTAGACTTCTATGTGCTAGAGATGGATTGTGAGCAAGAAATGCCCGTCATTCTTGGTAGACCTTTTCTTAACACCGTTGAGGCGGTCATTAGATGTGGGGAAGGGTCTATTGAATTGAAAATAGGGGATGAGAAGTTAAAAAAAATTCTGAAAAATGCCATGAGAGCTCCTACTTCATCTTTTGAATGCAATTTGCTCGATATATCTTGTGAAAATCTTGAGCTAACATCTTTTGAGAGTGAAGTCATGAAGTTAGATGATTCTAGCATGCTTTTTACTTCATTGCTGGATATGGAAGATGAGGAAATGTGTGATTTGACTTTGGCCGAAGGAGAGCAAGTGTTGGATGCTCATGAAGGTAAAGAAGACCTGGTGCAAAGAGGTAAGGAATTCGAAGGAGAGTTAAAACCTCTACCTTCGAATCTTAGGTATGAGTTTCTTGGGTCTAATTCTACTTACCCCGTTATAGTTGGTGCAACTTTGAATGAGCATGAAACGTCCAAACTTTTGCATATCTTGAATACTAATAGAAAAGCTCTAGGCTACTCTGTTGATGATCTTAAGGGAATTAGCCCTTCATTATGCATGCATAGGATAAATCTTGAAGAGAATGCAAAACCTTCTAAGGAGTTTCTAAGGAGATTGAACCCTAAGCTTAGCGTCGTTGTCTTAAAGGAAATTACTAAGTTAAGAGATGCGGGCATCATTTACTCGGTTCCGGATTCGGAATGGGTAAGCCCCATCCATTGCATCCCCAAAAAGGGAGGACTTACGGTTGTGCAAAACGATAAGAGGGAGTTAGTCCCTACAAGAACCGTTAATGGATGGAGGATGTGCGTCGATTATAGAAAACTGAATAAGGCGACTAAGAAAGATCATTTCCCCATTCCCTTTATTGATCAAATGCTTGAGAGACTTGCCGGACATGAGTACTTTTGTTTCCTAGATGGTTATAGCGGATTCTATTAAATTCCCATTTTGCCGAATGACCAAGAAAAAACTACATTCACATGCCCGTATGGAACTTTTGCATTTAGGCGCATGCCTTTTAGGCTATGCAATGCGCCGGGAACATTTCAACGATGCATGATGTCTATCTTTAGTGATTACATTGAGAAATGCATGGAAGTTTTCATGGATGATTTCTCTATTCATGGAACTTCATTTGATGATTGTTTAACTAATCTTTCTCATGTTCTTGCTAGGTGCATTGAAACGGATTTAGTGCTAAATTGGGAGAAGTGCCATTTCATGGTTCAAGAAGGAATCGTGCTTGGACATTTGGTGTCTAGAAGGGGGGTTGAAGTTGATAAAGCAAAGGTTCAAGTCATTGAGAAATTACCACCACCGAAAGATCAAAAGGGAGTTAGAAGTTTTCTAGGGCACGCCGGCTTTTACCGGAGATTTATTAAAGACTTCTCAAAGATAGCCAAGCCGTTAACTCGCCTCCTATGCAATGATGTGCAATTCCAGTTCGATGAAGACTGTTTAGAGGCATTTGAAAAGCTCAAGAAAGCTCTCGTATCGGCACCTATAGTGAAACCACCGAATTGGGATCTTCTGTTCGAGCTTATGTGCGATGCGAGCAACTTTGCTATTGAAGCTGTTTTGGGACAAAGAGTTGATAAGAGACTCCATGTAGTCTACTATGTGAGCAAGGTGCTTGATAATGCTCAGTTGAACTACACTACCACCGAGAAGGAGTTGCTCGCCGTGGTGTATGCCTTTGAAAAATTCAGACCATATCTTGTTGGGTCTAAGACAATTGTCTACACCGATCACGCCGCTATTAAGTATTTGATGGCAAAGAAAGATGCAAAGCCGAGACTCATTCGTTGGATCCTTCTCTTGCAAGAGTTCGATGTTGACATCAAAGATAAGAAAGGGGTCGAAAATGTAGTGGCGGATCATCTCTCGAGAGTTGAACTTTGTGATTTGACAAGCGTATTTTTAACCCTATATAGTCGTCAAATTATAAGTTTTAGGGGTTCAATTGCAGTCAAACCAAATTTATAAACCTTGGTAAGCCAAGGGTCGATCGTAAGAGCAATGTGTGTGAGTACTAGCAAACGGTGTGACTTATTTAGCTATTCCGAATGAAAGGGTTTTTGTTTGTGATGAAAGTTGCAATAATAACAGAAATTAAATGCGCAGAAATTAAAGGTTGTGTTTTTATCAGAGAAAGAATTCCAGAATCCATACTTCACCCTTGCTAACCCCACTAATCATGCAATAATTCTACGTTAATTATTCATGCTATCGAATATGGAATATACCCGAGATAACACTAGACAAGCCGCCCATCCATGGATCATTGTCTAGATTAATCTCAATCGTTGAACGCCGCCCATCCACGGATTATCAACGATTTTGATTTATTAAATTGAAGGTTTTCCTATTAGTTCATGTAAACATGACCTAACATCAATTTCATGCAATCCGGTTAATCCCTAGGACCCATCCATCTTTCGGTAATTAACCTATATACGTTCTACCAATGCAAACATACCCTTTGATGTAAATACATGCATAGAACGATAAAATTAAGCACACAATGAAATTGAATATTCGAATCGCATAAATAAAAACTTTGATTGATCACATGAGAGTTAGGGTTGCATAGCACGGGATCCGTAGGATCCCAGAATTAAGAAGACTACTCACTATTCATGGTGATTAACCAAAAACAGTGTAAAGAAGGGAGGAAAGAAACGAGTAAACCGTAGACGATTGAAGCTCGATAATCCTCACGATGAAAGCTCTGTCTTCTCTCCCAAGTTAGGGTTTTTCTCCAAAATAACAGCACACCCGTATCATCCACCCTGATTTTAGTCAGCCAACCCTCTATTTATAGCTTTCCAAAAGCCCAAAAACGATATTAGGAAACTTCCCAAAAATCGTTTTTAGAACAGTCTTCGACGGGGTCGTGACTACCGTGACATTTAGACATGTCACGGCATGCTTGGCATGCTCCAAAACTGCTGTGGGACAAAAAGGGGCCGTGACTACCGTGATGTTGTGTTGTGGTCACGGCAGTCACGGCCATGCAAAAAGGCAGAGACTTCGGGTGGATGTTTGACGGCCTTAACCTCCGAATTTGATCTCGGTGTAAACTACAAAGTTGTAGCCCTGTGAAATATATTTCCAACAAGCTTTGAATCAACCAATTTGGACACCAAATGAGATCTGTGCGTGCAAAACAAGTCGGAAAGGTCAATCTGCCCTGTTTTTACCGAAATCTCTACTAAATGCATTGTTTTGCTTCAGATCAATCCAAAAGTATTAGGAATGTGATATATGACCTGAAACACAAGAAAAGAGGTTAAATGACAACAAAATGTTCGGAAAACAAACCTAATCCATCATCGAATGAAGTGAATAATAGGTCAAGAATTAGACCGATCAAAACACTCCACACTTAGGATTTATTCGTCCCGAACAAACATTAAGCACAAGTCAATAAATCACAGAATATTTGCCCACTCAAGTATCATGTGATCAATCCTAACTAAAATGAAAATAAAAAGATAACTCATTGTCGTAGAGGACACGAATGCATTTAGCGTATGCATCAAGCCTTTAAACCCCTAGGCTGCCCTAGTAGGACGAGTATAGTCTCGTGAAGGTTTTCAGGAATGGGACTACCTACAAATCTCCTGTACAACTAACTAACGTGTATGCATGAATGGTGCTCAAAAAGTCACAGTAAAGTCATGTCATACCTCGGATTCATCGTGTTACCTCAACTTCAAGTCAAACATCTTCATCAAAGTTTTCAGACAATCATAGATTAAACGAGTTATGCATTCAAACGGTCAGTACACACGACTAGCAAACGCCTCATCATAAGTTCCAAATAGTTCTATAGCAATGTGATAAGAGCATGAATAGTTACACAAAACATGCTTGCCATTCACCTATGATATCTAGGGATAGTCCACGGGCTCCTGGCAAAAAGCTCATTCTCAAGTGCCAAGGATTAGACAATGACCCGTAAGAGAAGAGGAGCCTGGCTTAAGGATTTTCTGAAAAATAGTACAAAAATTTGCATCAAAATTTCTAGTACATGAATTTGCAAGACAAGTCATGATTTGCACGCAATGAGAAGATGGAATTACACTACATCAAGCAAAGGGGGGCAGAAATGGTTATTCAAAAGTGTTTTCCAATACACAAGGGGCGACTTTTCTCACCAGGTCCTTGGTATTTTTCTGCTCTCGCAGAACATTTTTCAAAGTTTTCATTTTCATGAAATTTTTCCTTTTTTTGTTTGAAACTGGTTTTCTTTCAAAAACAACTGTGCTTGGGGCCAATGTTTCACCCACCCTTTGAAAATTAAGAACTTTGTTCTTGAGGGAAAACTTGAAGGCCAATTGTCTAACTCTACACTTAAAACTTGACATAGTGTATGAATAAAGGCAGGTGCGTGCAAATCACAACAAGTATATAGAAACACATACTAGTACTAAGGTCACCTAGAAAAAAAGATGCATATTTAAGTTTTTGATATTTTTGAACCGGTGCCTACTAATTTCAAGTCTTAAACATGCTTTAAGAAATACGTAGAACATGTGATAGGCAAAGGCTAGCAATGATACTGACTCAAGAGAATACACACACGATTTTCACTATTTCAAGTCCTAGACTTCGAGTCCAAAAGAGTGTCAATCAGTCAAGGAGTATCGTAGAAAAACAAGGATTTCAATCACAATACATAGACTGTTGAGCATATGCAGGAATGAACGTGATATGCAATGCGTGTCACTATGCGCTACCCACTCCACACTTAAAAATGAGCTTAGTCCCTAAGCGAAGAAATAAAAGATAAGAAACAGGCGCATAGGAACTTCACTCGTGTGTGATGGCGCGATATCCATGGAGATTAAGCAATGCCCGGGGAGTGAAACGCGACTCGTGAGCTGGCATAAATAGACAAAAACATATAGCTGCACGAGTGATAGGTTAGCATCGAAAATCGTAAAGAAACAAGGCAAGTGATTTGAAATTTTTGGAGAAGAAGAGAATGGTGCGGCCGTGACTACCGTGACCATCCGAGGGTGTTACGGTAGTCACGGCACCCCCCAAAACTTACTGATGCTTTTACCTATCGTGACTGCCGTGACATGCATATTGTGTCAACGTAGTCACGGTACCACTGAAAACTCTCGGCCAAGAATACCTACCGTGACTACCGTGACCTTCCCATTGGTCACGGCAGGTTACGGCACTGCTGAATCCCAGCTCAAATATTGCTCTATTTGTCCCGAATTGTTTTCTGCCTGAAAATTTATGCACTCCACACTTGGATTCCTGCAAGGGTCACACGCAATGTACAAAATGCAAATGGAAAATGCAATGAAACCAAACTTACAACGCGGGTTACTCCCCGAAGAGGCCTAGTTTAACGTCTTGGCTAGACTCAGTAAAGCGCCCCATATAAATCACTCGTGATAAGTCCTTTGCTAGGATCCCTTCTCACGGGGCCCATAACAATAGAGATGTGTCAGTCCACCTTCAAATCCCATTTAAATTTACGTCCATCAAGAATGACAAGGACGTTGAGCAGAGCATGCAGTCCCTTCAAAAATTCGAGACCCTTAAGAATAAAGGGACTGCAGAAGCTCCCTAATAACAGTTTCAAGACGTAAGGCAAGAACTGTCGAAACTTGTCTGGAGGCTGTGCATCAAGATATATATTTTCAGAGCCAGCTCCAACAAGCACACTTCCTGTACACTCTTTAACTAGGAACTCACGTTCCCATACTTCGAAATTTCCCTTCACTATCACACCTAGGCGTATGCGAGGGTCCTCTGTAATCGAGCTGAGGTACACATCAACAAAGTCTTCGTACCTATAATCCGTTGATACCTCATCAGCGCCCAGAGAAACTGGTGGAACGATGTTCTCCTCTGTCTGTTCATCTAAATGACCTGGTGAAGCAGTAGTAGTGGAGGGAGATGTATCTTCATCTTCTGAGACGTCATCAGTACAAGACTCATCATCCTCCAACTCAATTCAAGCCTTGGCAACCGTTCTAAATGCCTCAAAACCATCCTTACAAACAGGTTGTTTTGGTATAGAGAGCATTCTCGTATCCTGATCATCTTCCATGTGGATTCGAAATAAAGCTGAAGATGAATATGCTTCATAGACTTGAACTTCTTGATGATTGGCCATTGTCATCTCGATGTCCTCGTCTTCGCATGCATTGGCGACTGCAATGGCTTGTTGTTCTGACTGGTCTTTCAGTATCTTGTTCCGAATGGCTAGTTGCTTGCTCTGGATGCTGATCTGCTCAATTTTCTGCTCGAGTGCTTTCAGTTGCCTATCCCGCTCTTGAGCTCTCCTATCTTGCTCTTGAGCTCTCTTATCTTGCTCTTGAGCTCTCCTATCTTGCTCTGTTATGAAACTAGCCATCATGGACTCCATGCTAGATGAGCTGCCAGATTCTTGTTGCTTGGACTGCTGCGGCTGATAGTTGTACTGCTGATCATAAAACTGATGTTGATGCTGCAACTGGTCCTGGAAATTCGCATAATAATGGTCATCTCGAAAATTCTGTTGATCATAGAACTGATTTTGATTTCCTTCCCAATTTGCATCATACGAATATGTCTGACAATAAGGCTCTTCCCTTGGGTAGGCATCTTGATGACCAAAAGAGAACATCCTCGCAACATTCAAAATAAAAGTGATTAGTGAAGGTCAGAAGTATATAGAGTATGTACAAAGAGGTAATAAAAAAATGGAATAGTCTAAACTACACACGTTATATCTAATATCACACTAAACGCTGCTCCCCGGCAACGGCGCCATTTTTTTTTATTACAAGGGGTTAGTAATGTTAGTGTTATGAGGAGTCGAACCCGGGCGGCCTCAAAGGCAGCGGGAAAGCTGCTCCACTGAGCTGAGCTTGCTCCTCGGCAACGGCGCCATTTTGACAAGCATATTTTTAACCCTATATAGTCGTCAAATCATAAGTTTTAGGGGTTCAATTGCAGTCAAACAAAATTTATAAACCTTGGTAAGCCAAGGGTCGATCCTAGGAGCAATGTGTGTGAGTACTAGCAAACGGTGTGACCTATTTAGCTATTCCGAATGAAAGGGGTTTTGTTTGTGATGAAAGTTGCAATAATAACAGAAATTAAATGCGCAGAAATTAAAGGTTGTGTTTTTATCATAGAAAGAATTCCAGAATCCATACTTCACCCTTGCTAACTGATCGCTCGTAGATATAGTGTAAATACTCAATAAGAAATCGAATACTTATGCTAAGTCACGTTAAATCAAAACATTTGTAAAGACTCGGGAAACCCAAGGTCGTACCCAAGAGATAGATGATCAAACTAAATTGCGCTAAGGATTAAATCTAGATTGTTTATGGTTTGGGGGGGGGGGGGGGGGTTTATGCCTCGAAAGAGGTTGATAGCAATGATTTACTATCCAAAAAGAGAGATTCTAGCAAAGAAACGAATAAACGATCAATCAAAGAAGACTAGGGATTACTTCCCCACCTAGACAATTATAGTGATGATGATATTAGATGTCAATTATGAATTTGCATGCACTTGAATAGAATTTAGCCATGTAACATTTCCCCTAAGTTCCACTCGCGCTACAACCTAGGATAAAGAGGTTACACCTCGCATAGGACCTCACACTCGCGCTCTATTGGCCCTATAGAACATGCATTTCTAATCTCACACTCGCGCTCTATTGATTAGATAAACATGTTCTTGTTAAACTCAAGCTATTCTCGTTAGAATTTAAGTGTCGCCATGTAACACAAAAGTCCTAATGCCTCTTCATTCATTTCATTAAATTCATGTTGATCAACGTGAGCTACATCAAACATGAAATTAAGCTAAGTTCCCAATGAGGACATTTCACAAACACCTTATGGGCAACTCTAATCATGTAGTTCAAATGAAGAAGATTCTTGTGCAAACTCATTCAATATTGACATCAATGGTATTTACATCATCACAATATGTCTAGGGGATCCATAATCCCCAATCTAGTCACTACTCACACATGGTGAGATTACAATCAAACACAAATAAAAGAGATGGGTTTAGGAGTCTAGAACCAATTTGATGAATGAAAAGTATGAGAATCCTTGTTATTGATCTTCTTCTTCACTTAATCACCCTTGAGATTTGTGCTAGATGCTCCTAAAAAATCGTGCCAAAAAATCCCCCAAAAATCCCCTTGAATCAGATCTAAAAGTTTCTATTTATAGCCCAAGTTAGGGTTTCCGGGACTGTAGCAGATTCCAGTCGGCCGACTCAACTGGTAAGAAGGAATTCCAGTCGGCCGACTGGATGAGGGAGAGGCTTCATTGAGTTTCTGATCCGCTGAGTCGGCGGGCTGGATTGGTAGGCATAGTTTGAGTCGGCCGACTCGATCAGGGGAAGGCTTCATAAAGCTTCTGAGCAGTTGAGTCGGCGGGCTGGATTGGTAGGCATAGTTTGAGTCGGCCGACTCGAAGGCTCAGAGCCTTTAGCCTCTTTTTCACCACTTCAGTCGGCCGGCTCATATTAAGACCAATATTTGAGCCCGCCGACTGGATCTTCATCCCGGGCACTTTTTGCTCCAAAAGCTCGGTTTTGCTCCAAAATCACTGCTCACTTGTGTTCTTAGCTTAAACGCTGTAATTTGCCTGAAAATGAAACACAAGGCGTCAAATAGCAAGTGAAATTGTGATAAAATGATCGAAACAATAAGCGCGGCGGTTGCCTAAAGTGTATATGTTTTAGTGCCATCAAATCACTCCACACTTATCATTTGATCGTCCCGAGCAAACTAATCATAGAGATCAACAACAATAATGCATTTTACTCGTTCAAGATTGGTTCAAAGGAAACTCCATATGGTGATGATAACTAACTAAGAATACTAAGAAATAAAAACTACTTCCGATAAACCACTTTCGTAGGTGACACGAGTGCACTTAGCGAATGAACCAAGCCTTTAAACCCCTAGGCTACCCTAGTGGACGAGTTATAGTCTCGTGAGAGTTTTCAGAAACGGGAATACTCACAAATCCCACATGCATTTATCCCATAAGAGTGAAAAACAAGAGTGTTAAACAATTAAGGCAATGATTTCTCAAAACTTACTTCACATCCCACGCTAGCATCACAATCACTATACATTTCAAGAGAGTTTTCAAACCGTTTAAGTTCACATGAGGGTGCACTTTCAAGGAGGTCAATACTAGCGCTATCAAGTGCCTAACCTAGAAGTCTATTTATTTTTGAAGCAAGATTTCTGAAAAATGGTTAAAGCTTTTTGCACAAAAAATGTCGTTCGATCACTTGTGCTAGCTAGGGCTAGTCCACGGGCTCACGATATAAACTCATTTCCAAGTTTTAGACGCTAAAGTCGTAACCCATAAGGAAAGAGGAGTTTGACAACAAGAGTTCTTAAAACAAGCAAAAACCAATCAATAGCTTTCGTGAAATCACAAGGGTCGTTCTAAAACTCAACTTGCTAGCACACAATGCACGTGATGAACTCACACATTTAAGAGATGATGGAAGGGCATAAAGTCAAGCCTTAAGTGCTTTTTATTTTTCTCTTTATTATATTTTTTATTTTTCTTCTTTTTTTCTTTTTTTGCATACAAATGCTTTCGAGGGGGGACTTACCTCCCTAACCCCCGGCATTTGTATCAATTATCATTTCTTTTCTTTTCTTTTTTTTTTGAATGGGGCTTCGCCCTCTTTTGACTCCACACTTAAATCTTGACAATATGCCCAATGTAGAAATGGAATGTGTGAGAAACAACCACAAACAAGGCACGAGGCAAGAGAACTAAAGTCACCTAAAAGCAATCGAGAGATTTAAGTTTTTCATAAAGGGTAAAACGTGTGCTTGCTAAAACTTTTCAAAGCATGCGTGAAAAATACTTAGATTGCTAGATAGGCATGAGATAGCAATGAACATTGATTCACAAGAATGGGCATTCAATAGAACTTGCTTGATTTTAAACTCTAAAGCATGTAAAGGGAGATTGTGAGCTAGATGTGACTTATAGAAAATGAGAATTGATAGTCACAAGCCTTTAGTAGTACACACTCAAGAAAAGTTGGGATAAAGCATTACGCAAGTGTTCACTTTCAAAAGATATGCATGGTGTAAACATGTGAACTATGCGCCTAATCCAAATAACAAACCAAACCACACACTCCACACTTAAATGAAGCTTAGTCCCTAAGCGCAAGAAATAGTGAAAGTATAGACAACGGCGCAAGGAAACTCCCCTCGTTTAAAGAGTGTAGTCCATTTCAATCAACTCGCCTCATTTTGAATAGAAAAACTTCCCCTTGATGGCAATATAAAACAATGAGAGCCAATGTGCACTAGCATGAACATTTTTATAAAAGCATTAGCATGATACAAGTGAAAATCAACCTCCTCATGTCATAACATAAAATATCCAACAAGGGTACAAACTAGAGTCATACAACCAAAATGCGCACCATGGCGACTTTAACATCCAAAGTATCAAAAGATAGCAAGTCAAATATCATCACAAAACTCATAGGAATAGAGGTGCAAATTCAAATGACCACAAAATGTAAACAATATCACCGAGCAAGCTTCAAAATGGAGCAGCATCATCGTCATCGTCGTCTAGGCTTGCAAATCGATCCTCGGCTGCTGGAGGTCCGGAGGTAGGATAGGGAGGTGGAGGAGCATAATATGAAGTAGAGGCATAGGAAGGAGCAAAGTCGATTGGTTGAGGTGGGCGAGCACGGGACCGAGTGGGGCATAAGGGGGATGAGTGTAGTCAAATGGTGGAGGAAGGGGAGCACTGGCACTGCTGGAAGGGGCGCCCATGTTCTGGACGATGGACGTGAGAGTAGAACGCACCCACTGAGCCTCCTGGTGATGAAACTGAGACTCCTGACGATGGAATTGGGATTCCCGATGTGTAAACTCCTCTAGGCGACCAAATCCCATCCTCAAATCAGCCATATCCGCGGTGAGCCTCTCAAACTGTGAAGTCCAATCCGCACTAGAAGGAGGCATGCTCTCGGATGGAGGAGGGTCGGATGGATGAGGGTCGGGTAGATCGGGGGATGATGGTGGTGATGGAGTGAGGGTGCAGTCTCGGTGCCTTGATAAATAGGCGGCTTTGCTCCTTTTAGCTTTCTCTCGAACATCCTTGTCGTGTGGTATGTCATCGTGATCCCAAAGTAGTGTTCCGGGCTTTAGGAAGTGGCCGCGCCTCATAATATCAAGATCAAGAACCTTCCTTGAGGGCTCCTCCGATGCAAAACTGAAGTTACAGTTCATTGCTATCAATGTAATTAACGAGCCTCCTCCAAGTGCGATTGTTCTTGAACTTTTACTCACAAAGCCCTCAAAACTCTCGGCGAGGACTGTAATCCAATCATTCCTATCCTTATAGTCTATAAGCATCAATAACTTCTTATCCGGAGTTGTCACCTTTTGAGCTAGCCCTCCTCGGGTGTTTGTGCCGATGGCAATGAGATGGTGAATCACCTTCCAAATAGGATCTCTGATTTCTGCGGAGCTGTAAGATGAGTCGAACCACTCATTCCTCCCCGATATTCTCTTCCAAAATTTAGTTCTATCAAGAGCATCAAAAACTGGTCGCCCTGGTAGCACATGTGGGAATTTCAGCCATTCTGACAACACTTCATGATCAAATTCAAATTCCTCCCCTCCAATAACAAACCTCCATTTCGTCACCAATTTCCCCCTCCTCTCCGCTTCAAACGAACACAAGAATTCTTTAACTAATCTATCATAGCAACCGGGATCATCCATAAGATAAAAACCTATACCACAACCTGATAATCTACGCCGTACCTCATCTCCTATTTGGAGGTTGTCGAGCAATGCCCAATCGGGATAGGAGGTCGGGATGACAATCTTCTTAGCATTTGTAATCCGCTCGAGCCTAGCTTGATGCTCCTCTTTTTGGAATTGAAGCGGTTCCCAAAATGGGTACGGCTTGGGAGGCAATGCCAATGCCAATTCGTCATTGGCTTGAGCTGCAGGGGGAGGCTCGATCTGAGGCATGGCTTGAACTGCAGGACCTTTCCCTTTTGAGGCTTTTGAAGACGATTCTCCGGTCGACCCCTTGTGCTTCTTAGGTGGAGGTGGAGTAGGCGATTTCCGGGGCGGGGAGGGTGTATCTTCCCTAAGCACAAGTCGCCTCGTAGCCTTTCGTGGATGATTTCTCCTCAAACCGTCCCCATCCCCTTCAATTGAATCTTCAAACGGATTAGGCTTGGATGGAACCTTGGATTTGGAGGTGGCTCGATCTTCGTCTCTAGCCATGGAGGTGGGTTGTTGCTCGAATTTGAAGGAAGTTTGCAGAATGAGAGGTTTGAAATGTGGAATTGGGAGTTAGGGGTATCGGTGGTTTGAGCGGCGTGGGCGGAGGAGACGAGCGGCGGAAGGCTGGGACGACAGGAGGAGAGGCGTCGTAGGTGGACGATGGTGGTGGGGGGAAGATAGGCGTCGGGCTTGAGAAGGAAGAGTGTGGGGTGAGTGTGTGATTTTGGGTTTAGAATTGAATTAGGGTTTAGAATTGAGATGGAGGGGTAAAATTAGAATTTAGGGCAAAATTAGAATGTTTGAACCGGACCAATTGAAATTGAGCCAATAAGAAATTTTTCAAACCGACAAAAATTGACCCTATTAGATGACATTTGAGTCGACGGGCTGGATTATATAGGCTACCATTGAGCCGGCCGACTGAAGGGATCAGAAAATTTTGAAACGAAGATGAGACTTTTGAGCCGGCCGACTGGATTTATGAAGCAGAATTGAGTCGGCCGACTCAACTGATCAGAGACTTTGGGTGGGCTTAAAGGGACATTGAGCCGGCCGACTGATATTGTAAGGCAAGTTTGAGCTCGTCGGCTCAAGGTATCAGTGAATTTTTGGGCATTCAAAACTGCGATTGAGCCGGCCGACTGGATTTGAAAGGAGAGGCTGAGTCGGCCGACTGGGGAGGTCAGAGCCTTTTTAACGAGTGAAGACGGGATTGAGCCGGCCGACTGGATTACAGGCAGGGAATGAGCCGGCCGACTCAAATGCTCAGAGAAGGCAATTTGAGCTAAGCTTGACTCCACACTTAGAATTTTTATCCCGCATTCATGAACAAGCATCACCCAATATTCACATGAATTCAATTCAAACATAGTCATGCTTCACCAAGAAATCACTAGCATAAACACATTTCGCAATAAAACGCAAGCTAGGATCAAAGACTCCACACTTAGAACATCACCAATCACCAAGACAATTCATGCAAGCACAAAACCACACCAAGCACACTGAATCATGCATTTAAAATCATCCCAATCACCAAGCCATACGACAAGTTCACAAAATGCATGCTACACATATATTAAAGTTACTTGTGACTAAATGGACAACTCACAAACCGGGGTACCTCCCGTGAGGGCCTAGTTTAACGTCTTGGCAAAGACCGAGCCGAGGCTTGATATGTATGGAAGCACACTAAGAGAAGTCCCGAGCGGGATCCCTTCTCTAGCGGTATAGAATTCACGAGGGCGCTTCCAATAGGTCTCTGTCTCCATTAGCGGCATGGTAGATCTTTACTCGTTGTCCATTTGCCTTGAAGATGTTCTCTTGGTTATCCACTAGCTCTAGGTGGCCATCATCGAAAACTCTATGGATTTTGTAAGGCCCGAACCACCTAGACTTGAATTTCCCGGGAAACAGCTTATACTTGGAGTTGAACAATAGAACCTTGTCTCCAACCGAGAACTGTCTCTTCAAAATGAGCTTATCATGCCATCTCCGGGTTTTCTCCTTGTAGATTCTTGAACTCTCGTAGGAGTCCAATCGGATTTCGTCCAACTCATTGAGTTGTAGGAGTCTCTTTTCACCCGAAGCTTTGGTGTCAAAATTTAGCTCTTTTACTGCCCACATGGCTTTGTACTCGAGCTCCACAGGAAGATGGCATGATTTGCCATATACTAGCCTATAGGGTGCCATCCCAATTGGTGTCTTAAAAGCAGTTCTATACGCCCAAAGCGCATCATCAAGCTTTAAAGCCCAGTCTTTCCCCGACTTCCCCACTGTCTTGGTCAATATGTTCTTGATCTCTCGGTTAGACACCTCTACTTGACCATTAGCTTGTGGGTGATAGGGAGTTGAACATCTATGATAAATCACGTGCTTCTTTAGCATGGACTCGAATCTCTTCTCCTTGAAATGAGAGCCATTATCACTGATTACCGCTCTAGGAACACCGAACCTCGGGAATATTATCTTTTTAAACATCTTTATCACCACTTTAGCGTCGCAAGAAGGGGAAGCGATCGCCTCAACCCATTTGGACACGTAGTCCACCGCTACTAGAATGAAAGAATTCCCTTGAGACGAAGGTAGGGGTCCCATGAAGTCCACGCCCCATACATCAAAGATTTCCACTTCCAATATGCCTTTTTGAGGCATTTCCTCTCTTCTGGCTATATTACCCATGCGCTGGCATTCATTGCAAGCCTTGACGAACTCGTAAGTATCCTTGAACATACTCGGCCAATAGAAACCGGACTGAAGAATTTTTGAGGTGGTCTTTGAGGCCGAACCATGACCACCATAGGAGGAAGAATGGCAACATGCTATTATTTCCTTGAAATCCTCCTTGGGTACACAAGTTCTGTAAATCCCATCCGAGCATAGCTTGTAGAGGAATGGGTCATCCCAATAGTATCTTGCGACATCGTGCAGAAACTTGCTCTTTTGATTGTAGCTAAGGCCTTCGGGAATGATATTGCAAGTCAAATAGTTCACGAAATCCGCATACCACGGAGCATCACCTTCGGCACTCATCAAATATTCTCCAACGAAGGAGTCTTGGATTGGTGCAGAGAACCATTTCGAGTCATAAAGTTCTACTCTCAAAAGGTGATCCGCCACTACATTCTCTACTCCTTTCTTGTCCCGAATTTCTATGTCAAATTCTTTTAGGAGGAGAACCCATCGAATAAGTCTCTGCTTGGCATCTTTCTTCGCCATCAAATACTTGATGGCGGCATGGTCTGTGTAGACTATAGTCTTTGTTGCAACAAGATAGGGCCTGAATTTTTCGAATGCATAGACTACCGCTAATAACTCTTTCTCCGTGGTAGTGTAGTTCGTCTGGGCACTATCGAGCACCTTGCTCACGTAGTATATGACATGAAGCTTCTTTTCTACCCGTTGGCCCAAGACTGCCCCAATGGCGTAATCACTTGCATCGCACATTAATTCAAATGGGAGATCCCAATTTGGCGGTTGCACAATAGGTGCCGATACAAGGTTCTTCTTCAATTTGTTAAATGCCTCAAGGCACCCTTCATCAAAATTGAACTCAACATCATTGCATAGGAGATGGGTCAATGGCCTTGCGATTTTTGAGAAATCCTTGATAAACCGCCGGTAAAAACCGGCGTGGCCTAGAAAACTCCTTATTCCCTTTTGGTTTTTCGGTGGAGGAAGTTGCTCAATAACTTGAATTTTTGCCTTATCAACCTCTACTCCTCTCTTAGAGACCAAATGCCCGAGAACAATCCCTTCTTGTACCATAAAATGGCACTTCTCCCAATTAAGCACCAAATTTGTCTCGATGCACCTAGAAAGAACATTAGAGAGATTAGCTAGACAATCATCAAAAGAGGATCCATGGATAGAAAAATCGTCCATGAAAACCTCAATGCACTTCTCAATATAATCGCTAAAAATGGACATCATACAACGTTGAAAAGTCCCCGGTGCATTACACAAACCAAAAGGCATACGTCTAAAAGCGAAAGTTCCATATGGGCATGTGAAAGTGGTTTTTCCTTGATCATTTGGCAATATAGGAATTTGGTAAAAACCACTATATCCATCTAAGAAGCAAAAATAATCATGTCCCGCTAGCCTCTCTAGCATTTGATCTATGAAAGGAATAGGAAAATGATCCTTTTTGTTGCCTTATTCAATTTACGATAATCAATACACATTCTCCACCCATTCACGGTCCTCGTAGGGACTAATTCTCCTTTATCATTTTTAACGACCGTGAGTCCTCCCTTCTTAGGGACGACATGGATGGGACTTACCCATTCCGAGTTCGGAACGGAGTAAATAATGCCGGCATCTCTTAGCTTGGTGATTTCCTTAAAAACTACCTCGCTAAGTTTAGGATTCAATCTCCTCAACATTTCCCTGGAAGGCTTCACATCCTCCTCTAGATTAATCCTATGCATGCAAAGAGAAGGGCTAATCCCCGTTATATCATCAATGGAATATCCTAAGGCTTTTTTATTAGCCTTCAACACATGCACAAGCTTGGATGTTTCATCCTCATTCAAAGCAGCACCAACAATGACGGGAAACGTAGCATTGGACCCAAGAAATTCATACCTTAGATTCGAAGGTAGAGGTTTTAGCTCTCCTTTGAATTCCTTACCTCTTGGCACCGGGTCTTCCTTAATTTCATGATCATTCGGCCCTTGCTCACCTTCATCCAAGGTAATGTCGCCCATATCCTCGTCTTCCATATTCATTAGAGAGGCAAAGAGTGTACTAGAGTCGTCTAACTCCATAACTTCACTTTCAAAAGACGTTAGCCGAAAGTTTCACAAGAAATATCAAGCATATTACACTCAAAGGATGAAGTAGGAGCTTTCATAGCATTTTTCAGAAAAAATTTGAGTTTCTCATCTCCTATCTTCAATTCAATTGACCCTTCACCACATTTGATGACCGCTTCAACGGTATTTAGAAAAGGTCTTCCTAGAATGACGGGTGTCTCTTGTTCACTATCCATATCTAAAACATAGAAATCCACCGGGATGAAAAATTTCCCAACTTTTATAGGCACATCCCTTAGGACTCCATTAGGGACTCTAGAGCTCCTATTGGCTAATTTCAAGGAGATAGTGGTGGGGTGTAGCTCACCCATGTCAATTTTTTCGTACAATGAATATGGAATCAAAGAAATGCTAGCCCCTAGGTCACATAAAGCTCTATCAATTTCAATCTTTCCTAAAGAGATAGGAATAGAGAATGATCCTTGGTCTTGCATTTTTCTAGGCATGCGGCTTTGCACAATTGCACTACATTCGGCATTTAAAGCTACCATGCTAGACTCTTCAATCACCCTACGGTTTGACACAATATCTTTCAAAAATTTAGCATAAGTAGGGTTTTGAGTGATTACCTCATGGAAGGGGAGCGTGACGTATAACTTCTTTAACATCTCCACAAACCTTTGAAAGTGAGCATCGAGCTTGCTTTTGTTCAACCTTTGGGGGAAAGGTACCATGGGCACATATTTCCTCATTAGAGCCGGCTCTTCATGCTTTTTCTCCTCCTCGGTAGGAGTTTGAGGTTCCACTTCCGAATTTTCCTTGGCCATTTCTCCATCCACTTCCTTGCCATTTGATCTAGACTTCCCTTGAGGGGTAGGTAGAACTTTCCCGCTCTTGAATGTGATGGCCTCAACATGTTCTATGGAATTAACGTCCGGTTGAGAGGGAAGTTTCCCAATTTGCTTCAATGCTACGGCTTGTTGAGCCACTTGATTATCAAGCATCTTGTTATGGGCTTCCAATTGCTCCATTCTCTTATTGGTCTCTTTTTGATTTTCTAGCATTTGAGCCATCATAGACATCATAGTGTTATCTTGAGTGCTAGAAGAAGAGTTCCCTTGATCATTCATGTTGGCCTTGGATTGATAGGGTTTTTGATAATTTCCTTGAGAATATTGAGAATTTTGATTCGAGCCTTGGCCTTGATTTGAGTAGGAATTCTGCCCTTGGTTTGAATATGAGTTTTGTCCTTGATTTTGGTTGGAGCTAGAACCATACCCTTGCCTTTGATTATTCCCTTGATAATTGCTTTGATAATTTCCTTGCCCTTGAGGCCTTGAGGTGAAGTTAGAATCATTAGACATCCTCTTTTGCGGAGGCTCATAATTTCTAGTGGTAGGATTCACATTTTGATTGTAGTTTCATTGTTGGTTGACAAAATGCGCCTCCTCATAGCCATCATCATCTTCTTCATATTTCCCTTCGGGACAATTTTTGGTAGAGTGCCTTGTACTAGAACACAAGAAGCAATATTGGTGCGCCGAGACTCTTTCTTTTTCAGCTTTAGCCTTTGTTGCCTCAACGGAGTTCGCTTGACACACCATATTTTCTACTTTCTTTGTCAATTCGGCTATTTCGGCCCTCAATGCAGAATTTGAGGAGTCATCTCTTGACTTGGCCATCTTTTTGTGGTCTACTCCTTGGTATTTATCGGAATTTGAAGCTATTTTGTCCACAACCTTAAAACCTTGGTTAGCCGGTAACTCCATTATAGCGCCTCCACTAGCCGTGTCCATTTGATTCTTAGCCTCCTTACTCATCCCCAAATAGAAGTAACGCATTAGATCGGCCTTTCTAAAATTATGATGAGGGCACTCCCTCAAGTAGTGTTTAAACCGATCATAAGCTTGGTGGAAGAGCTCGTTGTCCCTTTGAGAGAATGTTAGAATAAAGTCCGTGAACTTCTTGGTCCTAGAAGGAGGGTAGAACTTGTTCAGAAAAGCCGTGGCTAAATGGTCCCAAGTACGAAAAGTCCCCGGATCATGATTTTGTAGCCACTCCTTGGCATCTCCAAATAGCGACGAAGGAAATAATTTCAAGTAGACATATTCAACGGGTGTATTCCTCGGCTTATAGGTCCGGCAATATTCTTGAAAGTTGGTTAGATGAGTGGAGGGATTCCCGGCCCCTTGAAATTGATCATTGGTAACCATGTGCACTAGGGATGATTTCACATCGAAATCAAAAGCGTCTTCGTCGGGAGGCATGATAACCGAACCGTTTCCCTCGAGGGTGGGAGTCATGTAATCTCCCACGGGCCTCTCATCCTCTTCCTCTTCGTCATATCTATAGTTTCTCTCTTCTCTACGAGGGACACGAGGATTCCGAAAGGGACGTCTATCCTCATCATTGTCATCTCTAGCGGGAGGGTCTTCTATTCCATCCCCATCAATTCGACGATCACGGTTATCCCTTTGAAGAACCGGGCGGTTCTCATTTTCATCTTCCATCATAAGTCCTTGTCTTTGATTTTGGATACCCGGTTGAGCAATAGGGGGTAGAGGGTTGTTGCGAGGTCTACCTCTTCCTCTATTAGCGGTTGGGTGAGAAGTGTTAGAAGAAGAACCGATAGCCACGTGTTTCTTTCCTTGAAACCTCGTGTTCATTCAAGTGCCTGCGAGAACAAAAGAAATCCTTAGCAATGAGCGGCAAAAGAGATAAACACAATCAAGATCAACACAAGCAATGGTTACCAAGTAAGGAAAAGCAAACAAAACTAGATAATCTAATAGCACGATAGTTAATTAACCTATCCCCGGCAACGGCGCCATTTGATCGCTCGTAGATATAGTGTAAATACTCAATAAGAAATCGAATACTTATGCTAAGTCACGTTAAATCAAAACATTTGTAAAGACTCGGGAAACCCAAGGTCGTACCCAAGAGATAGATGATCAAACTAAATTGCGCTAAGGATTAAATCTAGATTGTTTATGGTTTGGGGGGGTTTATGCCTCGAAAGAGGTTGATAGCAATGATTTACTATCCAAAAAGAGAGATTCTAGCAAAGAAACGAATAAACGATCAATCAAAGAAGACTAGGGATTACTTCCCCACCTAGACAATTATAGTGATGATGATATTAGATGTCAATTATGAATTTGCATGCACTTGAATAGAATTTAGCCATGTAACATTTCCCCTAAGTTCCACTCGCGCTACAACCTAGGATAAAGAGGTTACACCTCGCATAGGACCTCACACTCGCGCTCTATTGGCCCTATAGAACATGCATTTCTAATCTCACACTCGCACTCTATTGATTAGATAAACATGTTCTTGTTAAACTCAAGCTATTCTCGTTAGAATTTAAGTGTCGCCATGTAACACAAAAGTCCTAATGCCTCTTCATTCATTTCATTAAATTCATGTTGATCAACGTGAGCTACATCAAACATGAAATTAAGCTAAGTTCCCATTGAGGACATTTCACAAACACCTTATGGGCAACTCTAATCATGTAGTTCAAATGAAGAAGATTCTTGTGCAAACTCATTCAATATTGACATCAATGGTATTTACATCATCACAATATGTCTAGGGGATCCATAATCCCCAATCTAGTCACTACTCACACATGGTGAGATTACAATCAAACACAAATAAAAGAGATGGGTTTAGGAGTCTAGAACCAATTATGATGAATGAAAGTATGAGAATCCTTGTTGTTGATCTTCTTCTTCACTTAATCACCCTTGAGATTTGTGCTAGATGCTCCTCAAAAATCGTGCCAAAAAATCCCCCAAAAATCCCCTTGAATCAGATCTAAAAGTTTCTATTTATAGCTCAAGTTAGGGTTTCCGGGACTGTAGCAGATTTCAGTCGGCCGACTCAACTGGTAAGAAGGAATTCCAGTCGGCCGACTGGATGAGGGAGAGGCTTCATTGAGTTTCTGATCCGCTGAGTCGGCGGGCCGGATTGGTAGGCATAGTTTGAGTCGGCCGACTCGATCAGGGGAAGGCTTCATAAAGCTTCTGAGCAGTTGAGTCGGCGGGCTGGATTGGTAGGCATAGTTTGATTCGGCCGACTCGAAGGCTCAGAGCCTTTAGCCTCTTTTTCACCACTTCAGTCGGCCGGCTCATATTAAGACCAATATTTGAGCCCGCCGACTGGATTTTCATCCCGGGCACTTTTTGCTCCAAAAGCTCGGTTTTGCTCCAAAATCACTGCTCACTTGTGTTCTTAGCTTAAACGCTGTAATTTGCCTGAAAATGAAACACAAGGCGTCAAATAGCAAGTGAAATTGTGATAAAATGATCGAAACAATAAGCGCGGCGGTTGCCTAAAGTGTATATGTTTTAGTGCCATCACTAACCCCACTAATCATGCAATAATTCTACGTTAATTATTCATGCTATCGAATATGGAATATACCCGAGATAACACTAGACAAGCCGCCCATCCACGGATCATTGTCTAGATTAATCTCAATCGTTGAAAGCCGCCCATCCACGGATTATCAACGATTTCGATTTATTAAATTGAAGGTTTTCCTATTAGTTCATGTAAACATGACCTAACATCAATTTCATGCAATCCGGTTAATCCTTAGGACCCATCCATCTTTCGGTAATTAACCTATATACGTTCTACCAATGCAAACATACCATTTGATGTAAATACATGCATAAAACGATAAAATTAAGCACACAATGAAATTGAATATTCGAATCGCATAAATAAAAACTTTGATTGATCACATGAGAGTTAGGGTTACATAGCACGGGATCCGTAGGATCCCAGAATTAAGAAGACTACTCACTGTTCATGGTGATTAACCAAAAACAGTGTAAAGAAGGGGGGAGAGAAACGAGTAAACCGTAGACGATTGAAGCTCGATTATCCTCACGATGAAAGCTCTGTCTTCTCTCCCAAGTTAGGGTTTTTCTCCAAAATAACAGCACACCCGTATCATCCACCCTGATTTTAGTCAGCCAACCCTTTATTTATAGCTTTCCAAAAGGCCAAAAAGCCCAAAAACGATATTAGGAAACTTCCCAAAAATCAGTCCAGAAAAGCCCAAAAATCGTTTTTAGAACAGTCTTCGACGGGGCCGTGACTACCGTGACATTTAGACATGTCACGGCATGTCACGGCATGTCACGGCATGCTTGGCATGCTCCAAAATTGCTCTGGGACAAAAAGGGGCCGTGACTACCGTGATGTTGTGTTGTGGTCACGGCAGTCACGGCCATGCAAAAAGGCAGAGACTTCTGGTGGATTTATTGACGGTCTTAACCTCTGAATTTGATCTCGACGTAAACTACAAAGTTGTAGCCCTGTGAAATAGCTTTCCACAAGCTTTGAATCAACCAATTTGGACACCAAATGAGATCTGTGCGTGCAAAACAAGTCGGGAAGGTCAATCTGCCCTGTTTTTACCGAAATCACTACTAAATGCATTGTTTTGCTTCAGATCAATCCAAAAGTATTAGGAATGTGATATATGACCTGAAAAACAAGAAAAGAGGTTAAATGACAACAATATGTTCGGAAAACAAACCTAATCCATCATCGAATGAAGTGAATAATAGGTCAAGAATTAGACCGATCATGATTCAAAAAGGTTCTCAACGCCGATAGAGGACTCTTTTATCGGAGAATATTTGCTGAGTGTTGAAGATGATGCCCCATGGTACGCGGACTATTTGAACTACTTGACTTGCCAAATTCTTCCGAATGACCTTGATCACAATCAAAAGAGGAAGTTCTTGCACGACGTCTCGAGGTATTTTAGGGATGATCCGTTCCTGTACAAGTGATGGACCACAATTATACGAATAAAAAACACAGTAAAACCCACCAAATTAGACTGTTTGTCTATTTAACTTCTGGTTGTTAGTGCCGAAATACTTTTACAGGACATTTTGGAGTCTAGAGAGAAAACACGCTAAGGAGAGGATTTTACTCTGAAAAGATAACAAGAGTCAGTCCGAGGTCACTATCAGACGCTGAACGACGAAATCTCAAGATTCTGACCAAGGATTACTCAAATTAAATCCAACCGAGGAGCAATCAAAGTCAGACCGGAGCAAAATTAGAATGATAGTTTTGTAAAGACTGTACAAAACCGTCAAAATCTCATCCATGGGCAAGGATGACCGGTGGCTTTTGTGAAATGGATGACTCATGGGGTGGCTTTCTCATTTTTCCTCATGGGATGACTTGAAGACTTGTGCAAGAGGTTGCAAAGCCACAAAAACCTCCCCCCAAACAACCCATAACCGGCGGCTTTAGGGAGGGTCATGGGGTTGTGCCATGTGTTTCTCCTCCCATCCACATCCTCCTCCCTTCATCCCACAATCCACAATTCCACCATGTTTTAGAGAGATAGAGGGCTTAACCCTCTTCTCTTCACTTTCAATAAATATTTTGTTCTTCATTGTGGAGCTACTTCTCTTGTGTGGATCTTGCTTAGGACCTCCTCTCCTCGACTTATTGTAAGGTATAAAATTACTTCCAGTATTATTTGTTTTTACTGTAAAGTTATTTTATTATTCGGTACCCTTGTTCAAGACAATAGTTGCTTGTATTCCTTGACATGCATATAAGTAGCTAAAAGCTTGCACTCGGTCCCAGGGGTGTACTTGTATTATAAATGTTTTAGATCTTACTCTTAGTATACCTTTGTATTCAAAACTTGTTCTATGTGCCATTTATAGTCAGAGTTTCCAAGGTTGAGTGAAAGCTGTCACAAGCAAAGCTCTTCCGTGGGAATTCGTGATCATACTCGGTAAGTGGAAGCTGTCACAAGCAAAACTTATCGAGGAGGTCGACTTATCTAAAACACCACTTGATCGCAACGTCACTGGGAGATCAGGTGGATGCACATAGACTAGCATACCTTGAAAGGGGTGTTTTAAATGATGTTGCAAGTCTTGCGTTAGAAATAACCTAGATTCATCTTTGAATACTTAGCGCGGTCGATGATAAAAAATTATAATACAAGGCCCCTAAAACTGAATCATTTCCTTACAATCTGCTAGCAATTATTATAATTTACTTTCAGTTCTCAAATCACACTCAAACTCAACCCCAATCGCATTTAATTTCTGCATAAGCTTCATTAAAGAACTACTAATCCACACTGACTCTCTTGGGTTCGACCCCTACTTACCACTTGCTACCCAGTAGTTAAGTCGCGAGTAGCGGACTTATAAATTTATTTGTGCAACATTGCCTCACGACAAGGCAGTGTCTGTCAAATTGGCGCCGTTACCGGGGAATTAGTTAATTAATCGGATAAATTCTTTGAAACTATACGCGCTTCGAAACAACAATGTCTCGCGAAGGAAGCCCCCACACCTACCAGGATGACGAAGAAATAAACCTGTACGATCGAAACGACGAGGTACCGCTTCCATTTGTCGACGATCCGGAACAGCTCATCAGAAACAGAAGGGCTCGTGATAGGGAGGCCATCAGAAGAAACCAAGAACCACCCGAGGACCGAAATGCAGCTGGTCTAGTACAACAACCTCCCAGATACCCACCACCTCCTCGACAAATGCCAAGACGAGAACCCGTGTTCGATAACTACTACGGGGAAAACAACGATTTACATGAACCAACGCTGGGAGAACTTTCGGCACCATATTTCAGAAACCAGCTGTGGTGCATTCACGAAGGCCCTGAACTGGAAAATATCAGCATCAACACTTCAGTGGCTCACAACTTACCGAAGTTCTCAGGAACACGTGGAGAGTCAGCAATGACTCATCTCCAGCGCTTACATGGTATTTGCCAGAACACAAAACCGAATGGCGTAAACGTAGACGACTTCAAATTAAAGGCGTTCTATTTTTCCCTCATCGACGCGGCAAATGATTGGTTCCTTTCATTACCTTCCGGTAGCATCAGAACATGGGCCCAGATGCAAAAGAAATTCCTGGACAAATACTACCCGGCAGGATGGGCTATGCAAGTGCGGAGGCAACTACAAGAAATCAAGCAAGGACCCAATGAAACCATGTATGATTACCTGGAAAAGTTCAACCATCTGGAGAGAAGCTGCTGTACCCTTGGACTGCCGGAGAAACTCACCATCGAGTATCTCATTGATGGGATAAGACCCTTAGAAAAAATGCTCTTGGATGCCTCAGCAGGAGGATCCATGATGAATCTGTCATTAAGTGGCATAAGGGATCTTATTACCAACGTCGCTGAGAATGCCCGATTCAGAGAAGAGACGACTCGGCAAGACGAATTCTCCCGAACAAAGAATGTGGCAAAAGCTGAAACATCAATGAACTCTCTGCCAGAGGAGATGAAACAGCTAAAGGAGATGATGATTCAGATGCTGCGAAGACAGCCAGTTCCGATAAAACCTTGCGAGTTTTGTGGTTCTACGGAACACAAAACTGA
Source organism: Rhodiola kirilowii (assembly GCA_033675215.1). NCBI lineage: Eukaryota > Viridiplantae > Streptophyta > Magnoliopsida > Saxifragales > Crassulaceae > Rhodiola > Rhodiola kirilowii. The sequence goes on from CM066194.1 coordinate 7,387,671, forward strand.
TGCCTGCCCGACATTATTAAAAGAAGAACCGGAAGAAGTAAATGCAGTGGGAGGATACCGAGGATACAACAACAACACTGACAACAGAGCGGGACAAAACAGACAGTATGGTCAAGCAACCAACCCTGGTTGGCGTAACAACAGTTACCCTCAGAAGGAAACACAACCAGCTGTCCCTCAACTAGCTCAGTCATACTACCAACCCCCCACCGACAGTATACCCAGAACGTGCCAGGCCAATATCAGCGAAAAGAACCAAATCAGTACCAAACCGGGCCGAACAATCAGCAAGAAACAAATAAGTCGCTCGATGACACAATGAAGGAGCTCACAGGAAGCATTAGTCAATTGGCTAATTCGCTACACCAATTCCAGGCAAAAACTGACGGGGCAATTTCTGACTTAACCAAACAAATGTCCCAGCTCGCCACTGCAATGTCCACATTCACTAGCGAGCCTGGCAGACTCCCCCCACAAACCGTCCAAAACTCGAAGGCAAATCTTAGCATGATACAGAGGCCTAACGTAAAGACGACACTGGGAGAAGTAGCGCGATCCCCAGCCTACAAGCTTACCAACAAACACTTCAACCGTAGGCGTCGCCCTGACGGGAACCAAGAGGAGGACCGACCCGATAATGACAAAATGTGGGTCACGCATGCTGACAATGGACGATATGCATTTACCGTTTGCATAACTCCACCACCAATCATACACTCGGACATACCAGCATCTGGATGGGACGACGAGGACAATTTAAAGTGGAACTCCCCGACTAATATTTATGCTCCAAGGCAAAATATTTGTCGTGAAAATCGGAAGTTCAACGGGGTCGATTATACAATTCCTAAGCCAAGGAATGGGCAGAATGGCCCGACAATAGACAGAGCCCGCACTTCAGATCATGAGTCACAACCAGAAAGAGATAAAGACCTAGGAGCCTTCACAGTCACCTGCGGTATTGGTGAAACCCAGATTCATAAGTGCCTAATCGATCTTGGGGCTGCTGTAAACGCCATGCCATCCTCCTTATACTACTTATTAGGACTTGGCCCATTAAAGCCATCCAGGACTGATATCGAGCTAGGAGATAAATCGTGCATCTGTCCGATTGGAGTGCTGGAAAATGTAATACTCCATGTGGGAGAACTCGTCGTTGCTGCAGACTTTTATGTGCTACAAACGGGAAAGACCAGCAAAGACGACCCGCCAACAATAATATTGGGACGACCATTCCTCTACGACACTAAAGCAAGGATTGATGTGGGCAGGGGCTCATTATCACTCGAGTTCAGCGGCAAAATTGCAAATTTCTACATTAATAATAGCCGCCTGAATACTAAGGAACCGCCAGACATTATACCGATCTCAGATCGCGGTACACAGAATTCTGACCTACCAAAAGAGAGAGTAGCAAGACCAGGAGCTATGGTCAAAGGTGCCTCACCTTCTCAGAAACAATGGAAGGAAAAAACACCAAAACAATGGAATTCCAACTCAAACAAGAAGTCAGGAAGAGACAAGACAAGAAGCAACACAGGAACAGTGGCAAAGTACGACCTCAGCCACCCATTGGACCCCAACCAATGATCCAGAACGAGGTACTATCGAGCCAACGACGTTAAACAAGTGCACTGGTCGGGAGGTAACCCGACACTATCTTACTTTCTGTCATTTTAATTTTCAATAAGCGCTCTCACCCACTTTTTGTCTAGAAGGAATGTCTTACATGTAGGAATAAAGTTTTTGGAGCAAGACCGGATCAGCCAGGCAGCTTCCGTGAATTTACCGAGCCTGCGCTGAGAGTTCGAGGCCCCAGCTGAACTCCCTCGATTATCCAGCCTCGTGCCATGTCGTTCACTCGACACCTTAAAGGGAGTTCTGTTCTTCTTTTTCCTTAATGTCATTTCCTTCTCCTGTATATATTGCATGACTTTTGAACTAAGGCTTGCCTTCGTTCAAAAGTGTGGGGTGAGAACCAACTGCATGTTTTTCTTTTTTTTTAGTATCTTTTTGAAAATATGAACTTAAGAATGTGAAAAAGATAAGTCATAATTCATGCATTAACCTTGTGAAAATTCAACTGTCTAAAAACTTAGGATGTAATTTTTCATTTGTCCCTTTGTGCTAAGATAACCAGGGATGTGGAGTTGATAGAAATGCCCTCGAAGGACTTGGCAAGCATTCGAAGGATCGAATCAAACTATATGGTTTTCGAAGTCAGTGGAGGCTGCACTTCAGGTTTCAGTGAATAATTGAAGTCAACTCCGCCAGGAAGCATCTATGCAAAGGCGAGGACGGGAATCAGACCGTCCTCTCTCTAGTCAAAATAGCCGAGAAAATAGATGAGCGACCCTCATCTTGACCCGCACAAAACGACGAAGACGAGAGGAGCGGGGAGGTATTTCCATATGCTCGTGGGCGATGATTGGACCTCCCAAAAAGGCAAAAAAAATGGACTTGCCATCACAAAGAAGCAAAAGCTCGAAGAAGCAAATCAAGAGGCCTAGAGCCCAATATTGTGAAGGTTTTAACCGACAAAAAAGTTAAGTTCTCAAAAGTCAAATCCAAGGCCAAAAGCCAAAGACCAATTCACTACAAAAAGCAGTCCATCGCCAAAAAGAAAGAAATCAAAAAGGCTCAACTCGCTGAAACCCGAATCGAATCACGTGCTAGAGAAAGCTACAAGAAAACCATATAGTGCGAGACAATCCCGAGGATGCCAGCCTGGACCTGAAAAGAGCTATCTCCCTAGACATCCAATATAATTTGCATCTCGGCACGGAGGTACAAGTATCAAATTACTCCTACGTATTTATACGGTTTAATTTAGTAATAAGTAGTGATGCATGAATTAGGATAAGTCTAGTATCATAGTCTAATTTTCATATTTTAAAAACCAAACTTGCATAGAGTGCCACCTTTAAAAGCATTGTTCGGGACAAACAACTAAAAGTGTGGGGTTATCTGATGGACCACAATTATACGAATCAAAAACACAGTAAAACCCACCAAATTAGACTGTTTGTCTATTTAACTTCTGGTTGTTAGTGCCGAAATACTTTTACAGGACATTTTGGAGTCTAGAGAGAAAACACGCTAAGGAGAGGATTTTACGCTGAAAAGATAACAAGAGTCAGTCCGAGGTCACTATCAGACGCTGAACGAAGAAATCTCAAGATTCTGACCAAGGATTACTCAAATTAAATCCAACCAGGGAGCAATCAAAGTCAGACCAGAGCAAAATTGGAATGATAGTTTTGTAAAGACTGTACAAAACCGTCAAAATCTCATCCATGGGCAAGGATGACCGGTGGCTTTTGTGAAATGGATGACTCATGGGGTGGCTTTCTCATTTTTCCTCATGGGATGACTTGAAGACTTGTGCAAGAGGTTGCAAAGCCACAAAAACCTCCCCCCAAACAACCCATAACCGGCGGCTTTAGGGAGGACCATGGGGTTGTGCCATGTGTTTCTCCTCCCATCCACATCCTCCTCCTCCCATCTCCTCCCTTCATCCCACAATCCACAATTCCACCATGTTTTAGAGAGATAGAGGGCTTAACCCTCTTCTCTTCACTTTTAATAAATATTTTGTTCTTCATTGTGGAGCTACTTCTCTTGTGTGGATCTTGCTTAGGAGCTCCTCTCCTCGACTTATTGTAAGGTATAAAATTACTTCCAGTATTATTTGTTTTTACTGTAAAGTTATTTTATTATTCGGTACCCTTGTTCAAGACAATAGTTGCTTGTATTCCTTGACATGCATATAAGTAGCTAAAAGCTTGCACTCGGTCGCAGGGGTGTACTTGTATTATAAATGTTTTAGATCTTACTCTTAGTATACCTTTGTATTCAAAACTTGTTCTATGTGCCATTTATAGTCAGAGTTTCCAAGGTTGAGTGAAAGCTGTCACAAGCAAAGCTCTTCCGTGGGAATTCGTGATCATACTCGGTAAGTGGAAGCTGTCACAAGCAAAACTTATCGAGGAGGTCGACTTATCTAAAACACCACTTGATCGCAACGTCACTGGGAGATCAGGTGGATGCACATAGACTAGCATACCTTGAAAGGGGTGTTTTAAATGATGTTGCAAGTCTTGCGTTAGAAATAACCTAGATTCATCTTTGAATACTTAGCGCGGTCGATGATAAACAATTATAATACAAGGCCCCTAAAACTGAATCCTTTCCTTACAATCTGCTAGCAATTATTATAATTTACTTTCAGTTCTCAAATCACACTCAAACTCAACCCCAATCGCATTTAATTTCTGCATAAGCTTCATTAAAGAACAACTAATCCACACTGACTCTCTTAGGTTCGACCCCTACTTACCACTTGCTACCCAGTAGTTAAGTCGCGAGTAGCGGACTTATAAATTTATTTGTACATTTGCTCTGACGACAAGCGAATTGTCAATAAGCTATGCCCAGATGGAATTTATAGGAAATGTGTGCCCGAATAAGATATAAAAGGGATTATAGTTTGTTGTCATTCTTCTTCTTATGGTGGTCATGGTTCTGCTTCGAAGACTGCAGCTAAGATTCTTCAATCGGGATTTTATTGGCTCAATATGTTCAAAGATGCGTATGAATTTGTTAAGTCTTGTAACGAATGTCAAAGAATGGGCAATATTGCTAGAAGGGATTAAATGCCTCAGAAAGGCATCTTAGAAGTTGAAGTATTCGATGTATGGGGCGTGGATTTCATGGGACATCTACCATCTTCGCAAGGTAACACCTTCATTCTAGTAGCGGTAGACTACGTATCTAAATGGGTTGAGGCCTTCCCCATCGTGCAATGCTAAGGTGGTAATCAAGATGTTCAAGAAGATTATCTTCCCAAGATTCGGAGTCCCAAGAGCGGTGATAAGTGACAATGGTTCTGATAAGCCACGTCGTCGTGTGCCAAATCAAACAATATTTATAATCCACTATCTTGTACCTTACTATTGAGTAGTAGAGTGGCAAGAAGGGGTCGAACCCAAGGGAGCTCACGGTTACTCGTTGCTCTTTGCTTGAAGGGAAAGTGAAGGAAGTAAAATGGTTGGGGGGGTTTGTAAAGGGTTTTGAGTACAAGAGCATGCAAGTAAATAAAAGGATTGTGAAATGGAGAATGGTATTCGGTCTAGGGATTCTATTGTTACACATTCATCATGGATATTTAATGATCATACTATGTGTTCAAAGATGTATCAAGGCCCTTTCAAGCACTCGACTTTCCACACCGTCTAGTCCTTTTCAAGACATAGAACTCTTGTTCTAGTTGGGCTAATTCCTCCTTTCGAAGTATCTTAGCTTATGTGCATCCATTTGATTGATCATTTCCAATCAACCAAATGGTTTTTAAGAGAGGTCGAACTCCTCAAATAAGCTTTGCCCGTTAAAGCATCCACTTACCCGAGTATGATCACGAACCCCACGGAAGAGCTTTGCCCGTTAAAGCGTCCACTCAACCTTGGAAGTTCTAACCTAATATATGGCACATAGAACAAGTTGAACACAAAGAAGCATTAAGTACAAGAATCTCAAAATGTGTTGACAATGATATTGTGGCTAGTTCATCATTGACCTCTAAAGATCATACTTTGTGTTATGAGTGTGGTTGTCCCGACAAAGGTGACAACCTTAAGTACTCCGACAAAGGTAGTACACCACAAGAACACGAAGAAGCATTAGGAATAAGGTCTCAAAACATTGCCAGAATATGAACCCCTTAACCGAATAGGAAGGTTTAGCTACTTGTATTCATTGAAGGAACACAATAGCAATACATGGATTTAAGGAAATACTAGAAAGAAAGAGAAATGAGACTATAGAGAGAAGTAAAATCTGATTATGGTGTGTATTGATGCCTCATCCCAAGCCTTGTATTTATAGCCCCTTGAAGAAGACAAGCTCAAAACATAGGCTCCTCTTGTGGTCCCTTTGTGAGTTTGTTTACTCAAAACCAAATTCCTTGTTTTGTGGCTCCTTGTTTTCTTCCTCTTCTTCTTTGATTCCTGTCTTCTTTCCTCATGAATTTCGTGTCTATATGGTATTCAATTATTATCCAAAGATTGCACCACAAAATATATGAACGTCGATTTCTCAGTGTAAACCGCGGACGTCTCATGCATTAAATCCGCGGACGTCTCAACATTTATAGAAATGCAAGAGACCTCCGCGCCCTGTAATTCTTCAGGCGTCCGCGGACAGATCTTGGTGTAAACTACAAAGTTGTAGCCCTTTGGATTAGCTTTCCATCAAGCTTTGAATCAACCAATTTGGACACCAAACGTGATCTGTAGGTGCAAAACAAGTCGGGAAGGTCAATCTGTCATTGTGACATTTTTGGCATAAAATGCCGTCTTTTAAGCGTGTTTCCTCCTTAGACTCCAAAAAGGCCCTGAAATGCAAAACGACATTAACAAGCATATGTTCGTTGGGTTAAGTGTCGTAATTGGTGGGTTTTGATGTCTTAATGAGTCGTATAAATACGTCTCATCAAACACCCCACACTTGAACTTGTTCGTCCCGAACAAGGCCTTAGTCATAAGAGAAACAAATGCAATACCACAAGACCCTCTCGGAACCCTAAATATGAAATAAGAGCACTAGCTTAGATTTCCCATTTCTATGCAATTCTTAATACTACTCATAGAATCATGCTTGACTTTAGACATAACCCGCTACTTGTTACCTTAGAGCCGAAATGCAAACCAATTGAGGTGTCTCGGGAGGTAGTCCTTTTCAGACCTATGACCCTCACTCTCGGGGCCGAACTCCTTGCTATATGGTTATGCTTTCTTGTATCTTCTCACACGTGATTCATTCGAGCTCATGTGCTAGAGTACTTTTCGGGCTGCCTATAGTGAATTTGGCCTTCGGCCTTGATGTGGTAATGATGATTTTTCACTTCTTTTTTTCGGGTATAGCTTTCACACTTAAGCTGATTGCTTTCTTTGATCCTTGCTTTTTTCTGTGAATGGCTTGCTCCTACTTGCTCTTACTCATCGTCGTCCTTTAGCATGAGTCAAGCCAAGGATCGCTTGGCTATTTTCCCGGTTACTCGGACTAGAGCTTGGACGGTGTGAAGTTTTCCCGTCCCGACCGTCCGCACAATTGCCGCGGTGATGGAGCAGACTCAGCCATTCAAGCTTTGAAGTGTAGCCTCCACAAGTCCACATAACCATATATCAGGAGCCCGGTCCCTTGAGTGTCTCGTCACGTCCCTCTAGGACATTTCTATAAACTCCACACCCCTACTTTTATCCCGACTCATAAGAACATATAGAGGGTTAGCATCCAAAGTCTTCACACTATTCTAGATTCATATAAGGCATACATGTACTTGGTTCAATATATGTAGCAAAATTTAAGCTCATCATCTCATATTTCGGGCATGGAGAGCAACTTTATTCACACAAAAACTTCAAATTTTAAGGGAAACGTGATGACTCATGCAAGAACAATATAATAAACATGCAGACTCACTAACGACTAACCAAACACCCCACACTTTTGAATTTAGACGTGTCCTCACGGCAAGACTAAATTCAAGATCATCAAGCAATTTTCAAGTAAAAGAAAGTATCAAATATAGCAAAGGTAGGAAAGGTACTCCCCTAGTGAAGCCCTTGCACGTTGTGGAACGACAAGGCTTGCTTGGAATCGGTCGGTTGAAATTAGGGGAAGTCGGGCCGGGCCTCATCTAAAATTCGTAACATACCCAGTATCATGCGTTCCCTGCCTGGTACAATTCCTACAAAACATAACTTTCTTTTCCAACAATGGTGAGGTGAGGGTTAGTAAACTAAATGCAAGAAGGTAAAATGCAGAAAATACTGTAAATGCCGGGCTGCCTCCACGACGAGCGCGCTTGTTTAACGTCGTTGGCTCGACGGTACCTCCTCAAGGAGGTTCGTTGGGGTCCCATGGGCAGGTGAGGTCAAACTTCGCCTCAGTGTCTCCTTTGCTCCGCCCTAAGCCCTTGTGTGTTGGTGTGCACGGTTCTGGTATCCAATAGTCGGGCGGGTTCGCCTTCACATTCCTCCATGTCGGCGAGGAAGTCTTCACCATAGCCGCTGCCCCAGTCGTGCATACGGTCTCTCTTGGTTGGTCCGGGACTAAGGTACTGAAATCTGAGGTGTGCACAATGTCCGGTGGCTTCTTTGTGCCCGGGCGGTCATCATTATCATAGATGTAGAATTCCGAATTTCCGCCGCCGAATGAAAGTGATAATGAACCCTCGCCCATGTCAATCCTGGCCTTCGTGTCATAGAGAAATGGCCGTCCCAATATAAGAGTAGGAGGCTCATCGTCTCTAGTATTGTCCATCTGCAAGACGTAGAAATCTGCAGGAATAACAAGGTCTCCCACTTGGAGTGTCACATCCTCAAGCAATCCAACCGGTCGAATGCATGACTTGTCCCCCAACTCAATCATTAATTTTGGCGGGCTCAATGGACCAAGTCCTAACGAGTTGTATAAGGAGTAGGGTATGGCATTGATAGCAGCACCAAGATCGATTAAGCAATGAGGAACTTGGGCCTCTCCTATACCGCATGTGACTGTGAAAGCTCCCGGGTCTCTAACCTTGTGGCTTGTAGTGAGGGCACGCTCTATCATGGGTTCATCATGCTTGGGCAACTCCTCCAATCCATCTAGCTTGTCATCATCGATCATAATCACCTCCATCATGCTAACATTTGCATTCGGGTTTTGGACGGTTTGAGAGGGAAGCCGACCGGTCTCCTTCTTTATATCGGACACGGTTGAAATAAGTTGGGACATTTGTTTTTCGATCTCGGTCATTCGCCCATCGTTTTTGGCTTGGTTCTGCTGAATGGTGGCATTCTTTTGAGCATTACTCGCAGCTATCTCCTTCATTGTATCCTTCATTATGTCCTTCATCATGTCTTCTAAGGACCGATTTTGCCCTACCGAACTTGGACCACCTTGATTGTAATTAGGGCCCGGTCGGTTTTGAATAGGTCCGCTTTGTTGATATTGCCTTTGGGGAGGCTTATAGAACTCTTGGGTGGCTTGAGGATGATGTTGAGATTGTTGAGCTAAGTCTCTCGGAATGCCATGGCGCCACGTCTCTCCGGCCGGTCCTTGTTCATAGGGGCGACTAGGTCCGGACCGGTTTTGGTACCTTTGATAATCTCCAATAGCATTCACGTCCATATGGTCCTCTTCTAGCAACGTCGGGCAAGAGTCCGTCTTGTGGTTCATAGACCCACAAAACTCACAAGGCTTTGTTTTGGCCGCCAGTTCCCTTCTCATCAAATGCATCATCATTTCCTTCATTTGTTTCATATCCTCGGAAAGATGGTTTATGGGGGCTTCGGCCTTAGCAACATTTCTAGTTTTCATGAACTCTTCCTGTCGGCTAGCTTCCTCTCGAAACCGGGCATTCTCGGCCACCTTCGAAATCAACTCCCTTATTTCTCTTAAGGTCAAGCTTGCCATTGATCCTCCAGCCGAGGCATCCAGAAGCATTTTGTCCAATGGCCTAAATCCATCCATCAAGTACTCCAAAAGAAGCTTTTCGGGTAAGCCAAGATTGCAACAACTTCCTTCTAGCCGGTTGAACTTTTCCAAGTAATCATACATTGATTCATTCGGCCCTTGCTTCAACTCTTGCAGTTGTCTCCTCACTTGTGTAGCTCGGCCTGCAGGGTAGTATTTGGCCAAAATTTTTGCTTGCATTTGTGTCCAAGACCAAATACTTCCCGAAGGCAAGGTGAGGAACCAATCATTAGCCGCATCCATTAGAGAGAAGTAGAAAGCCTTCAACTTGAAATCTTCTACTTCTACTCTATGGGGCTTGAGATTTTGACATACCGCATGAAAACGTTTGATATGAGAAGTAGCAGACTCTCCTTGAGTACCCGCGAACTTAGGCAAATTGTGCACGACTCCGGTGTCAACCGATATATCCTCTAGTTCCGGGCTCTCATAGATGCGCCAAGATTGGTTTCTAAAGTTAGGTGCCGAGAGTTCTTCAAATGTAGGTTCTTGGTAGAACACATTCTCAAAGTTCTCATGTTGCGCCCTCGGGACATGTTGTTGAGCATGAGGTCTAGGGTGTGGCTGAACCGGCTGCCTAGGACCGTTTCGGGCTTGGTCCTCGGACTGCCCATGGTTCCTCTCTGCCGCATGCCTACGCCTCATCTCATGAAATTGATTCTCGGTGTTCTCATAGAATCGACGTGGTGCTTCGTTGTGACCAAGTCGGTGCATATCATCGTTCACCTCATCTTCACCACGATTGTCACTATGGTGAGACATGGTTCACTAAGCACAAGAGCAACACAAGAAACAAACGAAAGTAAAACAGCTAGCGAATAAGGGATTCCCAGGAGATTGGGGGAATCACAAGCGGTTTCTCTTAAAACCCAATCTCCTTAGACTCGTAAGTCTTTGTGACAGAATCCTTTAAAAGCTAAAAAGGAAATAAAAGGAAATAAAAGCAAAAAGAAAGAGCAAATTTCACCGTGCGTAAATACTCCCCGGCAACGGCGCCATTTTGATAAGCCACGTCGTCGTGTGCCAAATCAAATAATATTTATAATCCACTATCGTGTACCTTACTATTGAGTAGTAGAGTGGCAAGAAGGGGTCGAACCCAAGGGAGCTCACGGTTACTCGTTGCTCTTTGCTTGAAGGGAAAGTGAAGGAAGTAAAATGGTTGGGGGGTTTGTAAAGGGTTTTGAGTACAAGAGCATGCAAGTAAATAAAAGGATTGTGAAATGGAGAATGGTATTCGGTCTAGGGATTCTATTGTTACACATTCATCATGGATATTTAATGATCATACTATGTGTTCAAAGATGTATCAAGGCCCTTTCAAGCACTCGACTTGCCACACCGTCTAGTCCTTTTCAAGACATAGAACTCTTGTTCTAGTTGGGCTAATTCCTCCTTTCGAAGTATCTTAGCTTATGTGCATCCATTTGATTGATCATTTCCAATCAACCAAATGGTTTTTAAGAGAGGTCGAACTCCTCAAATAAGCTTTGCCCGTTAAAGCATCCACTTACCCGAGTATGATCACGAACCCCACGGAAGAGCTTTGCCCGTTAAAGCGTCCACTCAACCTTGGAAGTTCTAACCTAATATATGGCACATAGAACAAGTTGAACACAAAGAAGCATTAAGTACAAGAATCTCAAAATGTGTTGACAATGATATTGTGGCTAGTTCATCATTGACCTCTAAAGATCATACTTTGTGTTATGAGTGTGGTTGTCCCGACAAAGGTGACAACCTTAAGTACTCCGACAAAGGTAGTACACCACAAGAACACGAAGAAGCATTAGGAATAAGGTCTCAAAACATTGCCAGAATATGAACCCCTTAACCGAATAATAAGGTTTAGCTACTTGTATTCATTGAAGGAACACAATAGCAATACATGGATTTAAGGAAATACTAGAAAGAAAGGGAAATGAGACTATAGAGAGAAGTAAAATCTGATTATGGTGTGTATTGATGCCTCATCCCAAGCCTTGTATTTATAGCCCCTTGAAGAAGACAAGCTCAAAACATAGGCTCCTCTTGTGGTCCCTTTGTGAGTTTGTTTACTCAAAACCAAATTCCTTGTTTTGTGGCTCCTTGTTTTCTTCCTCTTCTTCTTTGATTCCTGTCTTCTTTCCTCATGAATTTCGTGTCTATATGGTATTCAATTATTATCCAAAGATTGCACCACAAAATATATGAACATCGATTTCTCAGTGTAAACCGCGGACGTCTCATGCATTAAATCCGCGGACGTCTCAACATTTATGGAAATGCAAGAGACCTCCGCGCCCTGTAATTCTTCAGGCGTCCGCGGACAGATCTTGGTGTAAACTACAAAGTTGTAGCCCTTTGGATTAGCTTTCCATCAAGCTTTGAATCAACCAATTTGAACACCAAACGTGATCTATAGGTGCAAAACAAGTCGGGAAGGTCAATCTGTCATTGTGACGTTTTTGGCACAAAATGCCGTCTTTTAAGCGCGTTTCCTCCTTAGACTCCAAAAAGGCCCTGAAATGCAAAATGACATTAACAAGCATATGTTCGTTGGGTTAAGTGTCGTAATTGGTGGGTTTTGATGTCTTAATGAGTCGTATAAATACGTCTCATCAGGTTCTCACTTCAAAGAATGAAGATTCGAGTCTTTGCTTAAGAAGTACGGGGTATTCCATAGGTGTTCTACTCCATATCATCCCCAAGCAAATGGACAAGTCGAAGTGTCAAACCGCGAAATAAAGAATATCTTAACAAAAATAGTTGGGAAGTCAGGGAAAGATTGGGCGTTGAACATTGACGATGCCTTATGGGCATAAAGAATCGCTTTAAAGACGCCAATTGGAATGTCTCCATACCGGTTAGTTTATGGAAAACCTTGCCATCTTCCGGTAGAGCTTGAGTACAAAGCCATGTGGGCTATCAAAGAGCTGAATTTCGATATGAAAGCTTCGGGAGAGAAGAGACTCCTTCAACTGAATGAGTTAGACGAAATCAGATTGGACTCCTACGAAAGTTCAAGAATCTATAAGGAGAGAACTCGGAGATGGCACGACAAGCTTATTCTGAAGAAAGAGTTCTCGGTAGGCGATAAGGTCTTGCTATTCAACTCCAAGTACAAGTTGTTTCCCGGGAAGTTCAAGTCTAGGTGGTTTGGACCATATAGAATTCATAGTCTTCGATGATGGCCACCTAGAGCTAGTTGACAATCAAGGGAACGTGTTCAAAGCAAATGGGCAGAGAGTTAAAGTATATCATGCTGCCGATGGAGATCAAAACACGTTGGAAGCACCCTCGTGAATGCTAGCTGCAATACCGCTAGAGAAGGGATCTCGCTCGGGACTTCTCTTAGTGTGCTTCTCGTTATATAAAGAATCGGCTCCGTCTTAGCCAAAACGTTAAACTAGGCTTGTGAGTGTTTTCCCCCCTAATCTTTAAGTATGTCTATCTTGATTGGTTTTCTGTTTGCTTCGTGCAAGAATTTGAAAATATGAACTATGCATGTGTGAGTGCCTATGTTTGATGATTGGTATGCGATTGGAGTGCTTTTAGCATGATGTGCTTGGTGAATTTGATGCCTTGATAAGAAACAAGTGTGGGGTTTTGAAATTTTGTGCATGGGTGTTGATGTAAGATTTGAGATTGGCTTAGAATTTTTGTCCGTAGCTCCATGTGTTCGCATAGTCTCTTTTCTGCGTTCGCACAGTTAGCCTTTTTCTTCATTTCTTTGAGCTCGCATAGAATCCATGCGCTCGCACAAAAATTTCATGCAACTGTCCAGATTCATGCGTTCGCATAAAACCTTTCATGCGTTCGCACGCCAAGCCTTCATTCTCATTTTGACCAAGCTCGCACAGTCTCATGCGTTCGCATGAAAATTCCATGCGACTGGAAATTTCATGCGTTCGCACACCCACTTTCATGTGCTCGCATACCCTTTGAAAGGTTTGTCATTTCCAGTTCATGCGTTCGAACAACTCCCTTATGCGTTTGCATGAGTCGTTTAGTATATATTCAAAATTCAATTTCGGAAAAAACAATTCAATCTCACAAACCCTAAATCTCGACCCTCCGTCGATTCCGACTCCTCCATCTTCTTTCGACCAGCTCCCGCCTCCGTCTGGTCCCGTCTGACCTTCGCCCAGCCTTCCGCGACCCAGCTCAGCCGTCCTCAACCCTGTCTGTCGTCCGTTTCCCCCAAATCGCCTAAACCGTAAATTCCATCCCAAACCCCTAAATTCGCATTTCCTCTCCAAATCAACAATGGCAAGGGTTAAAATCCCCTCTTCCAAGCAGCCTCCCAAGAACTCCTCGAAGAGCCTCGGAGTTTCAAAGCCACCAGTTTCCAAGAAATCCAAAGGAAAGGAAAAGAAGAGCAAAGAAATTGAAATTTTATATGTGAAGGCTGATTCTTCAGGTAGGCATTATGGCCGCACTTCAGGTGACTCTACAAGATACATTATGGCCCCTAGCTCGGTTAGTAGAGCCAACGGAGACCTAGAAAAGGATTCACCTCCAACATCGCCTCGAGCCGACGTCTCTAACAAATTCACTATGCCCAAGCCGTATGAGTTTGATAGCCCGATCAGATTCCGCTATCCAAAGGATGTTGCCTTGCATACTGCACTGTCGAACAGAGGTAAATGGCCAATCCCCCTCTTATTTCCTGAAATTGAAGATTTGAAAAAGTTAGAGGTATTTGATGAGATTAGATCATTGCTCGGGAACAGTGGATTGTGCTTTATATTTAGGAATGATCCTGGGTCGTATCATGAAGTCACTATGGAGTTTCTTAGCTCATTTAGTTCAGTGCATAGGCTTAGTGAAGATGATCATGAGGAGAAAGTTAAATGTTGGAAGTTTGCCATGGGTGATTATCAGTGGGAAGTGGATGCTGAGGTATTATGTGATTGGTTCAGATTGCCTAGGGATGGTTTTTTTCCCTACGATAGTTGATGATGATGTTTATAAATTTTGGAAGAGAATCACGGGGTGTGATTATGCTAAGGAAGAGCAACACAAGTCTACTAGCATTCGTGTACCCAAATGGAGCATTATTCACAAATTCTTAGCGGGTATAGTGTTCGTTCGCACTAGCTATGGTAGACTTGTGACAAAACTCGAGATGATGATTATGCTTATGATCGAGAGGGGGCAGAAAGTGGATTGGCTTTGGTGCATCACTAAGGGGATTAAGGACAATCAGATTTTCATTTCAAAGAACCTGGGATTGGGAGGTGGTTCATTCATGACCTGGATTGCGAGGAAATTAAACTTCACATTTGGGGATAAGGAGGGTGAAAGACTGAAACTCACTTTGAAGCGAATGCGGTCTAGGCACATTGTGGGTAAGGGGCTAAAGTGGAAATATGATGAGAAAGAAGTTGACGTTGAAAATGAGGAAGAGCTTGACACCGACGATGAGATTGACCGGTTTGTGGACCGTGATTTGCCGTCTTCCTCACATCTGTGCCTCCTCCTTCCTCTACCGACTCGGGTCTAGAGCTGATTTTATCGCGCTTGGACAGCTTGGATAGAGAACAGAGTGCCCTCGCCACTTACGTCTCGCAGCACAATCAATGGGAGGAGAGGACTCTTCTTGCCATCACCACTCATTTGGGGATCGCTTCTAGTATTGGCTTGCCTCCTCGGTCCCCATTTCTACCCAGATCACCCTCGCCTCCATCCCCACCTATATTCCCTACTACTAGGGGCAAGGAGAAAGTGGGTGAGCCTTCACGAGTTCAGAAGACTAGAGAAGAGGACATCATTGAGGATGACGAAGACAGTGCGGGAGGGGAGTTTGTTGTTGCTCCTAGAGGTGCTCATGGAGTTGTCCCGGAGGGGGAGCTTGGCGTTTCTATCGACGATATTGACCGTGCTGATGATGTGAGAGTCGATGATCCCTCCACCGTTCCATCCACCCCAGATGAGGGCATTTCTTCGTCGAAAGGTAGAGCTAGGAGATGATAGCACTTGATTAGCATTTCTACATGTTATGGTGCTTATGACTTGATTTCGATGATTTATATACAATGATGAACTTTTTAATGATAATCTTTTTGGATGTGTACATTGTTGATCACTCTTATGATATATGTTACATTCTTGATATGTGTTGAAAACTGTATGATCATCTAAAAGCATGTTGAATTCATAGGGGTAAATAAATTTATAAGTCTCATTTCTATATTGCCCAAGGCTGTGCGCTCGCACAATGCACTCATGCGTTCGCATGACCAGTTAAATTCACTTCGTGCTTTGCTCGCATGACCTCATGCGCTCGCATCCGAAATCTATTCGTCTGCCTTCATTCGTGAGTTCGCACAAATCAGTCCATGCGTTCGCATGCTTGGCTAATTTTCACTTCATGCCGCGATCGCATGATTCCATGCGTTCGCACGCTTATTTCATGCCACTGCCCGCATTTGTGCGTTCGCACAAACCTAAGCATGCATTCGCATACCCTTCTGATGTTTCCTTTTGATGAATTATGAGTTGACTTGCATGATATTGACATGTTTTCGTTGATGATTTCTCTACCTTGTGTGCTTAACACTTTTATTTTTCGTTTCTTATCTTATAGAGAACGAAGCGGAATCATCAATTGAATCTTTTGTGCAAGTTCAGTCGCCCAAGAACTAGCCGCGCGAAGCAACATCTCTTACCTTGAAATGGCTACCTCCAAACGAGAGAAGTTCTTCTTAACTTTCTCTTTGCTCTTCATTCTATTCATTGCTTAGGGACTAAGCAATTGCTAAGTGTGGGGTGGCCTATGTTTTGACTATACGAGATGGTTGTGCTTGCTTGACGTGCTTTCATGTGTGGAATCCAATCAACTTGTATGTTTAGAGGAAAACATTTACACTACTGCACAATTCATCCAAAAATTTCGAATTATTAAATGAAAACAAAAAGTCTAGGCAAGGCTACATTTTCGAAAAACTTCACTCCTAATTTAACTAGTCGTGCATGATTTCACCTAATTGATCCTTTAGATGACTAATGGATTGGATTGTTGACTTTCATTCTTGAGGACCAAAGCATCTACTAGCATTTCTTTATCTTTTACTCTATGCTTTTTCTTGTTGAGACTAGAGAGTTGATCTTTGAAAGCACGAAATGAAAAAAAAAATTCTTTAGAAAACCTTGCATGCCATGATTGCCTTTAGGTGACCTTAGTGACCTCGCTTGTCTTGTGGATTTGTCTTGTTGGTTTGTCATGCTCCATTTTTAACACTTAGCCCTTTGTCAAAGTTCTAAGTGTGGGGTCAAAAGAGGGCAAAGAAAAAAAGAAACAAAAAAAGAAAAAATATATATGAAATAAGCCCCAAGTTTCTTCCTTATGATTGGCCATCATTAGGAAGTAAGCTTAAAGAAGTATGTGCTAAGCGCCGAGGGTTAGGAAGGTAAGTTCCCCCTCGAAAGTGCTTAGTACGGCCAAAGGCCATGCTACCCCCCCCCCCCCCCCTTAAAGTTGCACTTAGACTTGACAATCGGCTATTCCACCATTCTCTAGCATGAGAACTCTCAGGGGACTACAACTCCTCCACTAGGGTAGCCTAGGGGTTTAAAGGCTTGGTGCATTCGCTTAATGCACTCGTGTTACCTACGAAAGTGGTTAGTTAGAAGTAGGATTTGTTTCTTAGTGTTTTTAGTTACTTTTCGTGACCATATGGAGTTTTCTTTGAACCAATTATGAGTGAGCATAGTGCATTATTGTTGTTGATCTCTATGATTAGTTTGCTCGGGACGATCAAACATTAAGTGTAGGGTGATTTGATAGCGCTGAAATATATGCATGTTAGGCAACCTCTATGCTCATTGTTTCGATCGTTTTATTACGATTTCACTTGCTATTTGATGCTTTGTGGTTCATTTCAGGCAAATTATAGAGTTTAAGCTGAGAATACAAGTAGGTAGTGATTTTGGAGCAAAACCGAGCAATCAGGAGCGAGAAAGAGCAAATTAGAAGTCGGAGCGCAAGCCCCTTAAAGCCACGCGTTCGCACAAGGGAGTTCGTGCGTTCGCATGGATAAAACCAGACGCATGAAGAGACCATGCGTTCGCACAGAAGGCCATGCGTGCTCGTACTAGATCAAATTTCCCAGAGAACAAGAGACCATGCGTTTGCAGAGATCATTTCATGCGAACGCACAGATAAAACCAGTCGCATGGAATTTTCATACGAACGCACGCTTCGAGAGGATGCTCGCATTAGACCGAATCCAGGAGGCCATGCGTTCGCATGGTCCAGACTGTGCGTTCGCATGCCTTCGTAAAAATCAAATTTTTACTGCTGGACTATAAATAGAAATTTAGGGTTTTTGAACCAAGGGACTCTTGGTTTTTCTGGGATTTTGGGGAGTAGTTTACTTGGAGAAGAAGCCAGAGATTTTAGAGTCATCAACAACACGAAGATCGGATACTCACTCGTTCTTAGTTCTCCATATTGGTTCTAGATTTCTAAACTCACCTTTCCATATGGTTGTTTTCATTTTTATTGTTGACTTCGTTTGTAAGCTCACCATGAGCGAGTAGTGATCTTGATTGGGGATTATGGATCCCCTAGACATGTTTGTGACATTGTGAACACTATAGATGCTAATGATGAATGAGTTTGCACATGAATCTTCTTCATTTGAACTTAATGTTTCGAGTTGCCTATAAGGTGTTTGTGAAATGTCCTCAATAGGAACTTTGCTTGATCTCATGTTTGATGTAGCTCACGTTGATCATCATGACTTCAATGAACTAAATGAAGAAGCATTAGGACTTTGAGTTAGTTGGATAATTCATTAACCTAATGAGAATTGCTTGAATTTAACAAGAACATGTTTATCTAGTCAATAAAGCGCGAGTGTGAGGCTAGAGATTCATGTTCTATAGTGCCAATAAAGCGCGAGTGTGAGGTGCTATACGAGATGTAACCTCTTGGTACTAAGTTGTAGCGCGAGTTGAACTTAGTATAAATGTTGCATAAGCTATTTTCTAAACTTGTGCATGTGATTTCATCATTGGTGTCTCATTTCATTGTCACAATAATTGTCTAGGTGGAGAAGTGATCCCTAGTCATCCTTTAATTTATTATTTACCATTTTTAGTTGATCAAATCTCACTTTTGGAAGAACAACCCCCCCCCCCCAACCATAGACACTCTAATTAAATCGTTAGCATTATTGGTTTAATCACTTGTCCTTTGGGTACGACCTCGGATTACCCGAGTCTTTACAAATGTTTTGATTACCGTGACTAGCATAAGTGTTTGATTCTTATTGAATATTTCTGCTATATTTACAACTGATCAATGTGACTTATAGAAATTTAGAGTTGATGGTCGCAAGCCTATGTGGTTTCAACACTCTCATGTTAGGGATAGAATACATGAATGCAAGTGTTCATTTAAACATGGTAGGGATGGCATGATATGAGTGAACTATGTGACTACACCCACTCCACACTTAAGAGCTAGCTTAGTCCCTAAGCGTAACCAATAAAGAAAATGAGGTATAGGAGCATAGGAACTCCCCTCGTTTGTAGATGTGCTCCCTTGAACAATAGAGACGTCAATGTGCTAAGCTTTATCATACATGATGTGAATACTTTCCTTGATGACAATAGAACATGAGAGGTTAAATGTAACAAGTGATAGTTATAGAAATAATAACAAACTCAAGTATGAGCAATATGGTATCACAAGGTCACAAAATAACAGCATGGCATATATGTTTAATAGAATTCAAACAAGGAAGGTAAATCACATCCTCCAAAACGTGCACAAGATGTCTTAAATGCCAACAAAAATTTGAAACTAAAGTTATAGCATGGTATAACAAAATAGTTTCAATCTATCAAACTCAAATAAGGCACATGAATACAAAGGGCGACATCATCAATCATAGGTAAATTAAGGGTGAGGTGGAGGGGCATGGGCGATGTGAATTTGGATTGGAGTGAGTGGAACTCACTCCACACTTAAGCTCTCACTCTCTAAAAACATATCACATGCTACACTTAATATTCAAGTCACACTCAAGTCATGCAATGATTATGTCATATAATTAAGCATTAAGAACGTGAATAGACAACTTACAAACCGGGTTACCTCCCGCGAGGGCCTAGTTTTTCCCATCTTGGCAAAGACGTAGCAAAGCGCCCCATAGAATCACTTGTGAGAAGTCCTTTGCTAGGATCCCTTCTCACGGGGCCTTGGACATTTGAGATGTTAATCCACCTTCAAATCCCATTTAAATTCTTGTCCATCAAGCCTACGATGGACTTTCAATTGCAAGTTTGACCCATTCATAAATGTTGAGCCCTTTAGAATTAAGGGGTCATTGGAGCTCCTTTTGAATAATTTTGCAAAGTATGGTAGGAAACTCCAAAACTTGTCCCGAGGCTTTGTGACGAAGAAAGGATCTTCGACACTAGCCTCTAGCTTAATGGGCACACCTTCCTTGAGTTTCTCAATAATTTCCTTGGGTGCCCATTCCTCAATATCGCTCATTAAACTTGTGTCTTCTTGTGTGCGAGGTGGCTCTCTAGTCACGTCTATATAAATCTCAACAAAGTCTTCATACTTTTGAAGTTCTTTTGGTTCAATATCCTCTTCCCCAATCTTATCCTCATCAAGAATTTGGGATCCACATGTAGGCTCTTCTATAGCGGGAGGGAGAAGTTCTTCTTCATCAATAAAAGTCATTTCCTCTATGCAAGAGGCATCATCCTTGAAGAATTCTTCGTCAGCGATCCAAGGCGTTGATGGAATGGTGAGCTCTTGTGTGTTCTCGTCTAAATGATCTTGAGATGTGCTAGTAGTGAAGGATGCTTCACTCTTGCATTCCACCTCATCTTCGTCACAAGATTCACCATCCATCTCCTCATAAAAAGCTTGGCGAGCGGCTCTCATGAACTCATCCTCCATTGCTTGATCCCCTTCTTCCATTGAGGCATTAGATTCATGAACTTCTTCTTTGGACACCTCTTCTTCATCATCCAAGTCCCCATTTTCCATTGCTTGTCACGCTAATGTGCTTTCCAACACCTTTCTTTGAGCAATAAGTTCATTCATGTGTTGGTTCAAAGCTTGGAAAGCTTGTTGTGTGTCTAGGCGATCTTAGGAGATCTTGGCATTAAGAGCTTCATAAGAGGCCATCCCTTCTTGTCTAACCCTCTCACCTTCGTTCAAAGAGTTTAGCAATTCCTTGTAGAAGAGATCCTTGTCCATAGGTTGTGTATTTTGAGGATATGGAGGGTAGGAGTCTTTTTCTTGTTCAACCTTCTCATTTGCCTTCAAGGAGTTTAGCAATTCTCTATAGAAGTGTTCATTGCCTTTAGGTTGAGGGTTTAGAGGATAGGGAGGGTAGGAGTCATCTTGAAATGAGTATTGGCTATCATCCCGATAAGTAGAGTACGAATGTGTCGGATAGTCATGCTCTTCCCAATATGCATTTTGTTGCTCCTCCTCTTGGTAATATTCTTCATTGTAAGAGACTTGTCGGTTGTATGAATCCATCCTCGCAAAACAATAGAACAACAGTTAGCAAGAGATATGAGTGTATAGAATGTACAAAAGAAAAAGAAAAATATTTACAAGAATAGTCCAAATCTCACAAAATCTACTCTAGAGCTCTAGTTAATTCATTGCTCCCCGGCAACGGTGCCATTTTGACGTGCAGTTTTTAGTGCATGATCAAAAACATTTATATTTGACCGGTAAGTACCGGGTCGTCCAAGGAGCAAGTCCAAACTTATGAGCACTATTCGATTTCGTTCCGATAAGTCTATCCTAATTACAAAGGGGTGGGTTTGGTGGAGTTGCTAGAGAAAATGAATATAAACAATGTAAACAAACTAAGGGATCTAGAGATAATATCACTAACAAGGCAAAAGGTGTACTCTAGGGAACTACTTCACTCATATGTGTTTTTAGACTCCAAGAGTTCAATTTCATGCAAGATACTTGTCTTAGATGATTAGGTTAAAGCCCGTATATCTATCAAGTCAAATTCCACCTCTCGGTTACTTCTCCGACTTGAGGAAGATATACCTTATACACACGAATCTCAATCTCTCGATATTTTTGACTCGCGTCCTACTCATATATCTCGATTTTCAACTCTCGTTGCATAATCGATCCTTATGAGGAGGTAAAGTCCTAGCCTATCTCAATGCTAGGATGGGTCACGCTAGTGAACACCACCTAGCAACGGTGATTTACTTGCTTTCGAGAACCTTTGGCGTCCACCTCTCGGTTACTTAGCCTAGGATTCCTTACTGACTCAATATCTAGATACTTTGGCGTCCACCTCTCAGCTACTTGACCAAAGAACCATAGAAATTAATCATCTAGGCATTTTCTCAAACACCCGGAGTGCTTAAGTCATAAACCAAAACCATACACTTAGACATTTTATCAAACACCTAGAGTGCATAGTTTGAGAATTCATTCAAAGTAAATCACAATCACCCAAAACATGTTATTCTAGCATTCATTCATAATAGATAAGGAGTATTAACACACATGAGGTCCATAGGACCCTAGAACACAAACACTACTCACAAATCATGTCCATACACAAACACAAATTGTATTGAGTACATAGATGAAAATACAATAGAAGGAATAAACCAATCTAGTGTAGATGATCTTCTCCCCCCCTTGGATCTTCAATCTTCAATGGATGATCCCCCTTGAAGCCTTGGTAGCTTGTTCTATCTAGAAACACTCAATTTTGTGCCTTAAAAACCCTAGCTATTATTACCCAAAAATCCCTTTTTTCTCTCTTTATAACAAAGCAGCAAAATCTGTCTTTTGCATGGACTGGCCGGTTGAAAGGCTCAGAAAAATATGGCATTTGAGGCACTTTTGGGAACCGGCCGGTTGGGGACTTCACCTCGTCGGTTGGACTGATTTTGGCACTTTTTCGAGGTCTTAACTTCCGATTTTGGTCTTGGCTTAAACTGCAGAGTTGTAGCCCTTTGAGTTACCTTTCCAACAAGCTTTGAATCAACCAATTCGGACATCGTATGAGCCCTAGGCGTTCAAAACAAGATGCAAAGGTCAATATGCTCGAAAATCCATATTTTTGCTCCGAAACTTTGGTTTTCTTCGAGAATTGATCTTTTTGAACCCGGGGACCGTAAGGTTGGTTTCTAACCTGAAATGGCAATCAAGTGGGTCAAATGGCATCGAAAGAAGCTCGGGACGGATCAAAACATCTAGTAAAAGTAGAGGAATTATAGTCGAGAATTCGACTCATCACGCAGCGGGAAAATCGGATATACGAATTCACCAGCAATATATTCGTGGATAGCTTGGAATCCACCAAGAAAGTTTTGGAATCCACCAAAAATGAAAAACACGAATGTTTATTGTTTGGAAAATAAGATGCATAACTGAAACCCTAAGGTGGGTTTAAATAGGAAAAACAGAAATCTAAAAGATAATGATAGGCTGTATCAAAAAAAAGATAATGATAGGCTGCCTAAAAAGATAATGCTACCTAAAAAGATAATGTTGCCTAAAAAAAGATAATTCTACCTAAAAACTAAAACAAAGAATTAAAGCTAAAATACTGATTCAGAGCCCTAAACGCTCCTACATCAGTCTCCTCCACTTCAAAGAACTCGACCCCGAGTTCTCTTCTAGATGTAGGACCTCAGCCACCTTGAATGGACCATGCTTGTAAGGCTGTATCACATCACCACCTTCCTTAAAAGCCTTTACTCTCTCGCGCTTGTCCGCACCAACCTTCTTCTTTTTCTTCTTCTTCCTCGTAGCCTTTAATCTAGCCTTAACAGCTTCCTTGACAACTATACTCTCCCCAACCACTTTCTCAGCCGTTGTACTGATTTCAGGGTCCTTGTTGTTGTATGCAATTCGACCTAAGGCAAGGATAAGTCCCACTGCTTCGGCTTATCACCACAGACACCCCTAATCAATTTCCCCACTTTAAGTGTATCACTTTTTGAATCATGTTCATCAACTTGGTGGAAGGGTTTGTAATATAAAGCCGACCCTGTTGAACCGAACTCCATGAATTTTGATTGGGCTGTAACAAAAGAAGGATTACTCACCCCACCGAGTGCATATGGCTTCTCACGAGGTTTCGTGGGCAACTTCAAATGACCAACAGATTTATGAGAAACAAGATTTTTTGTACTCGACCCTAGGGTCAAGTCAATATGATGTTGAATATCTTGCAGAGGGGGTAAATTATTTGGCAGCTCATCTACAATCAACTCTTCAGAATCTTGCAGGTTATCGTGCGCCTCATAAGGAATTATTTCGTCCTTCTCAGCACTCTTCAAGTCGTCTAAATTCACCAACTGCAAATCATGTTGAGCTCCACTAATCTTAACCTTCTCACCTTGCTCCTCAAAATCATCAGACATGATCCTCAGCATCGCCAGCTCATCAATCTTTTCCAATGCCTCCTCCGCCACAATAACCTCTTCCTTCTTTGTATCCGGCTTTGGAAGCTCTTGCTTCACACACTCATTCGTATACTACGTCACAGATTTCTTTTCTTGAACGCATTCGACATACTTCTTATATGGGATCAGTTCGTACTCTTCAGGCAAAAACTGCTCCATCATCAGTTGTTTCATTCGCCTCCAAGATCTAATTGGCACTTTTTTTCACCTTGCCTCTGAATAACGAGCTTGTCCCACCACATGAAAGCTACACTCTTCAACCTCATCGCTGCCATCTTAACTTGTATATTTTTTGGGACACCCATGACGTCGAAAAATCTATCAACTTCGACCTGCCAATTCAGAAATTCCTCTCCTCCCATGATTCCATAGAACAATGGAATATCACTCTTCACTTGATAATCATAATTATTTTGTTGATCACCATAATCAACTTTCTTTTTAGAACTCGAATTATAAAAGATAGTCGCACGATTGTTCTCACCTTGCTGAACCCTATTCAGTTCTCTTCTCCTGTCTCCACGACGACTCTTGTTGACCACTTCTGTCAACTGGGTTGACATATCAGCTATTTGTGTTCTCAAAGCAGCCAGGGCTGCGGCTATGTCCGCATTGACCCTCTCACCATCTGCTCTGGGTACGGGTTGATCTGCCATCTGATCAAGTTAGCAGAGAGACAGTGCAAGACCTGCTTCTGATACCAACTGACGCAGCGAGAAAATCAGATAAACGAATTCACCAGCAATGAATTCGTGGATAGCTTGGAATCCACCAAGAAAGTTTTGGAATCTTCCAAAAACGAAAAACACGAATGTTTATTGATTGGAAAATAAGATGCATAACTGAAACCCTAAGGTGGGTTTAAATACGAAAACAAAAATCTAAAAGATAATGATAGGCTGCCTAAAAAAATAATGCTACCTAAAAAGATAATGCTGCCTAAAAGATAATACTGCCTAAAAAAAGATAATGCTGCCTAAAAACTAAAACAAAGAATTAAAGCTAAAATACTAATTCGGATCGTTAAACGCTCCTACATCACTACGCCATTTTACCTCTTATGTAATTGATGAAGCACGTTTTCTGTCGCATAAGGGTTTATGCGACTATGGTAAGTCACATAAGTTGTGTCGCATTAGATCTGGGATGACTGACCTAAATCACATTAGTCGCAAGAAGTCCCAACTCCCATGTGACAATGCACAAAATAGTCATATAAGGATATATGTCAACAGGGACGGAATTAGGGGGTTGGCAGCTGTCACCCCCAAAATTTTGGGGAAAAAATATATTCATATAGTTAAATAGCAGAAAAACAAAATCAATACACATATATTGAAATTAATTCTATATTTAATACTTTTAGGAGTTTACAACTTAATGCTCATATAATAAAATTACCGCCTTTACTGTATATTGTCACAAAGTCGGTATGTTATTTTATTTTTCAATTTATGAGTTTTCTTAAACGAATTGGTGTATTGTAAAGTTCAACGCCCCTGGTTCAACTCGTCTTTGTGGGTTTCGTGTGCGTTTAATTAAAAAAGTATTAAATATTATAAAAATACTATTGATTTATTCTTTAAAAGAAAAACTATTGAAATGCAAAGCATGATATTTATTTACATAATAGATGATTTCGTGGCACGTTGAAATTTTTAGTGATAAACTTTCGTTTGTCACCCTCGAACTTAAATCCTAGGTCCGCCCATGTATGTCAGTCGTATAAGTGATAATGTGAGATGCCAGGAAAAAGTCAACGGTGCAGTTCAGATAGTCACGCAAACTAAATTTTACGATCTCTGTCATGTAAGATTTTAAGAGTGGCGATGAAATTCAGTCGCATGAGTTAGAAAAGAAGGCGACCTGTGTTTAGGAAACTCAGTCGCATAAGTGGGAGTTTTTTTATTTTTTGCCCTGTTTTGCAAACTCAATATCGTTTTTGCCCCGCCTGAAACTCAAATCTCGTTTTTGCCCTGTTTTTAAAGGAACCGATTTTTCCCAATTCGGTTTGGGTGATTTTTGAGTGAAACCGATATGAGAGAAATCGGTTTGGTTGATTTTCAATCAAACCGATTTTTCCCAAATCGGTTTGATGACTGTGCGCCTTCGTGGTACTATTTGGTCCTACATGGACCGAAAGAAATGTAATTATGGCCACGTGTACAAAACCGATTTCCCCCAAATCGGTTTGACTGGTCAACCACAATTATTTTTTATAAATTTAACTAATTATCACCAAATTCAAGTAATTAACACCAAATTCAACACAAATATTTTAACTAATTAACACTCAAATCAACAATTCAACACAAATATTTCAACTAATTATGTTGTGTTGAATTTGGTGTTAATTATTTGAATTAGGTGATAATTAATTGAATTGTTTGTGTTTTTTTTCGATGGGAAATTGTTTGTGTTGAATTAGGTGGAATTGAGTGTTAATTAGTTGAAATATTTGTGTTGAATTGTTGAATTGAGTGTTAATTAGTTAAAATAGTTGTGTTGAATTTGGTGTTAATTATTTGAATTAGGTGATAATTAATTGAATTGTTTGGGTTGAATTGGGTGGTAATTAGTGAATTTTGTAAAAAATAATTGTTGTTGACCAGTCAAACCGATTTGGGCCAAATCGGTTTTGTACACGTGGCCATAATTACATTTTTTTCGGTCCACGTAAGTGCACAGTCAGCAAACCGATTTTTTCCAAATCGGTTTTGTTGATTTTCAACCAAACCGATTTCTCCCAAATCGGTTTCATTCAAAAATCACCCAAACCGATTTGAGCAAAATCGGTTTCTTTAAAAACAGGGCAAAAACGAAATTTGAGTTTCAGGCTGGGCAAAAAAGATATTGAGTTTGTAAAACAGGGCAAAAAATAAAAAAAACTCCATAAGTGGACGTGTAAGATCAGCTGTGATAATTCAAAAAATCTATTTATGGGTGTTTTCGTAACGCTACCTAGATTACTAGTTCATCTATCTGTATATGCTGTAGCAGAGTGATGTACCACACATGATTGAGTAAATATAAACCCCTGACTTGTTACTAAAGGATACATTGAATTAACCGAATGCGACATCATTAAACCATTCGATTTATTCGAATGTAAGGAATAGCTTCACCGGCCAGCTCTCTCTATTGCCCACACCATGTCTATTAGCAAAGCTAATATAAAGCTTCAAGCTACTGTAACACAATATTCCTTTGATATGAATGCATCAGTTTTATTACCACCTTTCTAAATCAGTCCTCTGCTAGCTCCATAAGAATCTTTGCCAGTCCAATTTAAGTTCATATTTATGAGAGCCTTCAATGAATTTGTACTTTTGGAATTAATTCTCGGTTCGATCAGAAAACTGCAAATTTGGCTTACCATTTGAAACTTAAAATCATGTCATAACTGGATTTTTTTTTTCTTAGAGATAGACATCTCACGCTTAGTATGAATTTTGATTAAATATTAGAAGAATGACTGTAAAAGACAAAATAAAAAAATTGTAAAAAAGAAGACTTCGGACCAGAAATAATTTCCTTACCTTACATCTTGTATGAAAAGTAATCGAAGATTTCCTGCCTTTGAGCTTCAAACAACCAGACTGATCTGCATCAATTTTTCTTTAGCACCATCTAACTAGAGGAGCATTTTCAAAGAGCAAAGCAGAAAGTTTTTTATCAGCAAATTTGCATATCTTGAATTCACTTTCCCATGTGATTTTCAGCTAACATTTCAGACTCCTTAAATTAGGTAGAATGGATGATGGCTGCAGAGCAAGAATCTTAATTAGCATAGGCTTTATAGGAAATTCATAGATCGATTTCGCTCAATTTTACGGCTTAACACCCTTCTTGAGTTACAGCTTAACACCCTTCTTGAGTTACAGCTCGATTAAAACTCATTTAGAATTCGATCATTACTTGTCTAGAACTCAAGAAATAATTTTTTATCATATAAACGAGTTAAAAAAGGAGTATCTCATATATTAGGCTTGATAATGACTCGAGCTTTATAAGTTTTCGAGCTGAATTCGAGTTCGAGTATGTTAAATAATTATCGAACCTTGTTCGAACACTTTTTCTAGACATGTCGAGCCGAGTACAACTATGATAAAAAAAATTAACGAGACGAGTTTGAACACATCTTTTCTAGATTAGTCGAGCCAAGTTCGAACCTAATTATACCTTCTTCTTTTTGGATAGGAATGCCAATTATACTTAAACTTGGCATAAGTTTCTTACTTTCAGTCAC
This sequence comes from Rhodiola kirilowii, assembly GCA_033675215.1. Classification (NCBI taxonomy): domain Eukaryota; kingdom Viridiplantae; phylum Streptophyta; class Magnoliopsida; order Saxifragales; family Crassulaceae; genus Rhodiola; species Rhodiola kirilowii. The sequence continues at coordinate 7,415,863 of CM066194.1, forward strand.
TACATTTCAGTGCAATCAGAGCATAAATAATTAAGGCTTCAAGAGTCGCACATCCTCGGTATCATATTCTTCAATAGCTTTGCCCAACCGTCGCCTATCAGTTGAGAAGGATGTTTTCTTTGATCTGAACATGCCCGAACCATAAGTGGAGCTTATCATTTCGGAAAGAAGCGAGAACTGCAAGGATGCAAATATAGCAACCGGCAGGAAAGACGATACAACCACGGAGGTGAGAATCCACAATTTATGTGCTCCAAACACAAGATATAGTGTTGCACTAAACGCCACCATCATGGATGTTATGGACACGAACAAGGCCAGTAGTCCGATTATTAACCTTTTGGGCAATGCAAACAAAAAATCATGTTCGGCGTACCTTGAGGTTAGGATGGATAAGAACATGAGGATGGACACACATGAAGTGAACAAAGATAGGGCATCTGCAACTCCGAATATAATGAATGCCTTTTTTCTAGCGAACATCGGTATCCCATTTTCTCCACTGTTCCCACCGGGCACTGTGATGGCAGCAGCAAACACAACTGTGGCGATGAGAGCTGCAGATATTGTGCATGAATTAGCTGTGCCTTTCATCCAACTCTCAGCATCTGCCATGAGTTGCTGATGGCTCTGTAAGAAGACATCTCGAGGTGTCAAACCATCGCCATTTTGTAAATTTCTGAATCGCAGTGGTACCAAGCTCTCAATTTCCTGATTATTAGACAGAAATTAGAACAAGAAAAATTAATAATGTGACATAAATCATGAAATTAAAAAATATGTATAGTATAATATTATTAGTTCTTTGCATCGAGGCATTCGTTACCTTGTACCATTGTACCTCATGCTGCATCTGCGAAGCTGCACCTGAGATAAGGTTTAGTCGCTGGCGAGGTGCCAAATAGGCAGCCAAATGTAGCATGGTGTCTCCTTTCTCATCAACTGAATGTCTGACAGTATTTATGTATAAATCACCTAATTCATACAGAAGGTTGTAAACTTTGGGATGCCGATTAATGATAGCTAGCTTGAAAATATCGCTGTTGTTATGTTCATAAAACCACATTGCATCAGGGCATTTCTTAGTCACTTCTTCAATAATTTCATGAATCCCGTTACTGGCTGCTAATTGCATAGGCATCTTGAATTTAATGACCAAGCTCTTTGTGGTGCTGGTGCCAGCATCTAAAAAGTTGCTCTCTCCTACGCAAAACGAGCTCACAAGTTTCACAGCATGCCGGTACTTCAGTAATCTCTCTACCGTGTGGTTCAACGACGGGACTGAATTCCAAAAGTTGCAGTTTAGTACGTATTAAACTTTAATTAGAAGAATAACATGTTTTTAGTTAAGAGGTATGTGCTAATGAGTTACTTGCATGGTTGAAATCTTTTAGACTTGTCATAATTTAATCGAACCTTTTACTCTGAAATAATAACATTTAATTCAAAATTATCACCCCAAAAATATAGTTTTTTAACTTTTGCTTACCTAGCTTTCCACATAATTTCCATAATGAATGGTATAATTTGACTTTCCATTTAGTATTAGAATCCTCTTGGATAATTGAGTCTGGCACACCTGCAAAATAAGGTACAATGTCTTGGTCTTGCATAAATCAAACTTAATGGGTCAAGGCGTTGCTCGCACTTGAAATGAGGTAAAGAGTCGTCAGAAATGTGCACATTAAGAAATTGTCTCACATCGCATAGTAACGATAAAATTGTTAACTCATCTTAATTACAAAATCATGACTCACAATATGAGACGCTCCTCATATAGAAAATTCCAACTCTACGTACCCTAATGATTCCAAACATTATTTATATGTTAGGTTGATTTAGAGTTTTTTCAAACTGAAAGGAGGAATACTAACATTTTTCAACGAACCGCTTTAGAAACTTTGTGTCCCTTCCAAATGAAAATGATGATGGATTTTCAGCCAAAAGATTTAGTCCCTTAGACGCTCCCCATATAGAAACGCTTCTGTCCCTTTCAATCACCAACCGAGCTACATCTGCAACAATTCAAGAAACAACTATCTTACATTACATGGCAGCGACACATTTGTTTTTTCATTTGATGAGAAGCTTTAATTAATTATGACGATGCATTTTTTCAGTTTTTTTTTACATTAATAATCACAATATCCATCATAAAATGTACCACGTACACAATTAAAATATATAAATTGATGCATTTCTTCAGTTCACAGAATAAAAGGCTTACCATAGAATTCGACCTTCATTATATCGTAAAAAAACTTTTTACCATAGTCATGATCATCGGGATTTAGATATGCCTTGTTTGTGGTGACTTCAAGCAGATATAGGAGCAACTTTTTATGCCCATATTCAGCAGCACAATGTATAGGGAATCCTGTGTATCCTTCGCTCGAAATGTTTGGTAAATTGGGATTCTTAAGTACTAGCAATTTTGCTGCTTCCAAATTCCCAACCTTGGCTGCGATTCCAAGAGCTGTGTGGCCATCCATGTTAGTCAACTCTAAATCCGAAGGTGTCAAAATGTTCAATAACTCTTCCACAAACTTGATTGTTCTTGGGCCACATCCTACCGCTACGTGAAGAGCAGTTTCTGAATCTCTCCTTATTTTAGCTGTTTTTAGGACTTCATGTGCACACATTATAATCTTTACTGATTTCCAATCTCCAGTTGTAGCTGCTTTATACAACCGCAAGCACCTCATTTTATGTGTTTCTTGCGAACTCTGATTGGCATGTCGTCCCTGCGGCTTATCTGAAATTATATAGAACGGCTTGTTAGTATTAAAGTATCGATCAATATTCAGTATGCTGGTTTCACGAAGAATTAAGGTTAAGCAATTACCTCCACTTACTGGTTCCGACGTATAAGCCTTACGTGCACATTGTAGTTGTACGTTTTCAAATATTCCTGTATAATTCCGTTCTTATATAAAGTTGCATTTAATGGAAATTTGCATGAATGCATTAACTTGAGAACCTCTAAATTTGGAGAACTTGAGAATTGAATCTACAATCTTAAAAATGTATCTTTTAAGTCATTATGACGGTGACACGTGTCTCATGTCACTACAAATTTTGGCCAATTATGCCACGGATAAATTGTGTGAGAAAAGCGTGACAGAGTCGTCGCAAAACTCGTTTTGCGACGAAATTTGCGACCATTTAGTACTAGCCGCAAAAAGCTACGTCGCATAAATTTTACTGTAGTTTTGTGACGACAATGCGACGACATTGCGACGATATATGCCACAGTAATGCGACGACAATGCGACAAGAAATAAATGTGTCAAAAAGTCGTCGCATAGCGGTCGCCAATTATGCCACGGATAAACTGTGTAAGAAAAACGTGACAGAGTCGTCGCAAAACACAATTTGTGCGACCATTTAGTACTACAGTTTTGCGACGACGTTGCGACGATATATGCCACAATTATGCGACGATTACGCCACACGAAAAAAATAGTCAAAAAACCGTCGTATAACGGTAGTATAAATGTTACCACAGTTTTACCACTACTATGTAACGAATTTATCACGATAAAAAATTTGAAAGTGAATATATGAATTTTTTTTTGATAAGAAATTAAATTTCGAATATAATACAATAAAACATTTCGAAATTAAATATATGAAATTAAATTTCAAAATTAATACAATAAAAAATATTTCAAATTTATTAATTTAAAAGAAGATTACAAACATTTCAAATAAAAAACATTTCGAAATTAATACAATTTCCATCAAAAAAAAAATACAAATGAAATTGGATGCGCTGGAAATGAAAGAAGATGATGAAGACTTCTTCTCTTTCGCAGGCGAGAAGGAAATCGAAGAACGGAACGAGGACTTCTTCTCTCCAACATACTTACTCCCATCGGCACAAGTATAAGCTCCACAACCATAGCTTTGGCCACTAGACCACTCCCCGGCATAAACATCCCCACTGTAAAACCTGTACACTACACATTGTTCGCATATTTAAGGATATGCATGGCATGTTCAAGTGAAACATCTTAGAGCAGAAGTAACAATTCAAAGCAACAGCTACATCTCCTGAACCAGATGGCATAATTTCTTGGCAAACCTTGTGAAGGCACCAGATGTTAGCCAAATCAGTTCATTCTTTCCAATGTATTGACGTAAGTGTAACTCGAGAAAGACACGAACAGTTTCCTGAACCTGCCAAGCAAGGGAAAATGTCAAGCAAACTGAAGGAAACTGCTTCTCAAGTTTTGTCCAGAAGAGCTTTAAGAAAATGGCACTAGACCACAAAGCGAAACATATTTAGCTGCGGCACAACAACAATGCAGTTGCAAAAGATGATTTCAAATCACACTCTCCACTCTATTTGTGAATTCCTTAATTTGCATATTATAACTTCTCTTCTTAAGGCACATATAAAAAACATACCAAACCCACTTAGGAGGGAAAGGTAAGCGGGAAAATGAAAATTTGTGGGAAACATGTTGTCGCAAATTCGTGGTAAAATCGTCGCAAAATGTGTCACGGTTTTCTCGCACTTATTTGCGTCGCAAAATGGAAAAAATATTCGTCGCATATCCGTTAAAAAGTTGTCGAATAATGCCACGGTTTTCTCGCACTTATTTGCGTCGCAAAATGGAAAAAACATTTGTCGCATATACGTGGTAAATTTGTCGCATAATGCTACTGTTTTGCCACAGCTATGCTGCGATTCAAAGTGTGAAGCTGGAGTTGTCACAAAACCGTAGCAAAGTGGTCGCAAATTAATAATATTTAATAAAGCAAAAACTAAGTTCGTCGCAAAACGGAAGTAATACCGTCGCATTTTACGACCGTTTTGCGACGATTATTTGCGTCACAAAAAACCGTCGCATTTGCGTCGCAAAATGGTCGCATACTCAGTTATTTGTCACATATGTGTGGCAAAACCGTCGCAACTTTTTGCGACAACTTAATTTCCGTGGGATAATCTTGTCGCATATTTGATCAAAATTTGTAGTGTGTGCATATTCAAACTAGCATTTAATAAAAAGTCAAAGTCACTCGATTTGACTTTTCTAGTGGTACATGTGTCAGATGCAGATTTGAAGATGTATCATGATGTAACGGTGAGATTTGGATTCTTAAGTTCTCAAATTTTAAAAGGTTCCCAATCGAACGCACCATATATATTGAGAAAAAAAGAATCTAGTGCAAATGACATATTTTTGTTAAAAAAACAAACCAATCACTGTCATTGATTTAGTCATTTGGACGGATAAGATTAAATTCTCGTTTATGGTTAATTTCTCGGTGACGAATTATAAATTATTTGTGACGAACTATGTCATAATTTTGATTTTTTGACTATAAATTATAATCCAATTTTGACGAACTTTGCATTTTGTACCAAAATTATCCTTTATACGTGATCTTTACTCTATATATTTAATATGAAATATAATTTAATTTGAGTAGCTGTAGTTTCTTCCCAACCACCCGAAAGTTGGTATCGTAGTAGTGTGATCATTTTGCGAAGTCATCCTCTTGTTCTTCCTTACTGGTGGCATGGAAGTCTGATCAGGCAGATTCGTCATGTGTGGATATTCTGGTGTAGTAATAGTGTGTGATGGGTCCAGGGACGGAGTTAGGATCTAAAAGTTACTAGGGCGGCATCGAACATAATATGATTGAATTTTTTTTAGGGATAAAACTTAACGGGAGCTTAATCCTCATGCCAAAATATTATTCCTATATAAAAAAAGTCTTAACATACATTTTAAGAATTTTTTATTCCAAAATAAGAAACTCGAAATAATAATAATAGTTTGTTAATAAATCATCATCTTATGTGAATTCTTTCAACGTGGAAAGAAAGTGAGAAAACGGTTAGTTGGAACAATATAATACAATAAAAATGAAACAATTTTTCTTATAATCTTCATCCCATGTCAAAAGGAATGCACTTAATACCAAAAATACTGCTTCACAACTTCTAATTTGAATCGTTTAAATTACTCTAAGAAGAAATAACATTTAGCATTTTCATCTTCCATACCACCATGATTCGTGTTTTAAATGGTTTAAGTAGTCTATAAACCTTTTATTATTTGGTTACGCTCTTATAGACTTTTGGACATCTTCAATTCGAAATTAAATAATCACAAATCCTACTTATTAGTAAAAAGACACCTACTGTACTAAAAACCCAAAAAAAAAGTGGTTTCTATTTCTAATGAGAACTAATCGAGTTGAACATTTACAAATAAAAAAGAAAAAAGAATCACTCACTGAATATTGAAATATCAAAATAAAAAACATCTATACATAAAAATGCTTGTTATATAAACGATGCAAATTATGATGAAGACTGTTTAGTTAGCTTATTTTGTAAGTTGCTCCAACATTACGCAAATTGGCTGTGGTTCGAGTAGGGCAGGTGCATATCCATGCAATTTTTTGCTGAAATTCATATTTGGCACTTGCCCAATATGCCCCCTCTGTGCCTCCGTCACTGGATGGGTCTGGTTGCCTCAATATTAAAGGATATGTAGTGCGTACACATGTCCAACATGCATATAAAAACTTATATTTAATGAAAAATCAAAGATATAAATATTGACTTTCCTAGTGAGAAACGAGTTAGATGTACATTCAAAAATGCAACTTTATTTAATGATCAGATTTGGATTCTTTAGGTTCCCAAATTATAACAGTGATCAACCAAGCGTCACATGTGTATTATTGGATCAAATTAAAACCACATTTAAATATAAAAACTATAAACCATTTAAGAATTCGACATGTGTTACTCTCGGCCAATCATAATTCGGGATGTTTTTTGTAAATAAAATATTAAAACAGACTTATTTAAAAATACATAATAGATGCAAGGGTATAAACGTCCAAAAAAATAACGTCGTTAACGACATATTAGACCTTTGATGCTTCAAACGAATGAAGATTCGATGGAGACAAGTTATACGTCGTTGCGTACTCAACGCTCTATAACTCTCTAGTTCATACCAAGAGCATGAAAGGTCGTTTACAAGGTCGAAACACGAGTCAAAGTGAGCGCAGCTGCAGAATTCGTATCAGGTCACACTGGTGTCTGCCTTCCACAAGTTTTTCGACCTTTTAAATTACCTCACCTACTCTCGGTGTGAACTAGAGAGTCGTAGAGCTTTGAGCTAGCTACACAACGATATATAACTTGTCTCAATCGAATTTTTCATTTGCTTTCAGAACTCAATTGAAACAACAAAGGTCTAACATGCCATTTGTGGTGCCAATTAATTCTGAACATTAAGCTTTCACCCGTGTTTCGACCTTCTAAATGACCTACTCTGCTCTCGGTGTGAACTAGAGAGTTGTAGAGCTTTGAATTAGTTACGCAACGATATATAACTTGCCTCTATCGGATTTTTCATTTACTCCCAACACTCAATGAAACAATAAAGGTCTAATATATTATTTGTGGTGTCAATTAAACATTTATGCATTAAGTCTGAACATTAAGTTTTCACTCGTGTTTTGACCTTCTAAACGACATCGTCTGCCCTCGGTGTGAACTAGAGAGTTGTAGAGCTTTGAGTTAGCTACACAACAATATATAGCTTGCCTCTATCGCATTTTTCATTTGCTCCCAGCACTCAATAGAAACAACAAATGTCTAATATGTCATTTGTGGTTCCAATTAAGTCTGAACATTATGGCATTGAGTCTGAACATTACGATTTCACTCATTTTTCGACCCTTTAAACGATCTTGTCTGCTCTCGGTGTGAACTAGAGAGTTGTAGAGCTTTGAGTTAGCTACGCATCGATATATAGCTCGCCGCCATCGGATTTTTCATTTGTCCCCAACACTCTTTTAAAGCAGCGAATGTCTAAATTGAATTAAAATTAATTATGAAAAACGAAAAGACTATATTACCCCTGAGGTTTAAATTACAAAAAATTAAAAGTTTGGACACATGTCAACTTTATAGATGTTTATAGTTTATATTTAAAAAGTTGGATTCTACCTGATCTCTATCCTATTTTCTTTTATATAATATATAATTTAATTTGAGTACCTGTAGTTTCTCCCCAATCACCGAAAGCTGGTATCGTAGCAGTGTGATCATTTTGCGAAGTCATCCTCTTGTTCTTCCTGGCTGGTGGCATGGAAGTCTGATCAGGCCGATTCGTCATGTGTGGATATTCTGGTTTAGTAATAGTGTGTGATGGGTCTGGTTAGCTCAAAAATAAAGGATTTGTAGCTTTAAAAATGTTCAACATGTCCATCAAAAAAAATGTTCAACATGCATATTAAAACTTGAATTTAATGAAAAATCAAAGATATCAATATTGACTTTTCTAGTGAAAACTAGTTAGATGTACATTGGTTCAAATTCTCACAACCTCAAACAAAAAACGGGCACTACTAACCTAAGTAAGCCCAAAAGAAAAAGAAAAAAAAGAATTGAAATCTTTGGGTTCCCGAATTATAACAGTGATCAACCAAGAGCCACATGTGTATTATGTACAAATATATATATATATTGTTCTTTTATATAATATATAAAAAAAATTTTAATAGTAATATAATTTAATTTGAGTACCTGCAATTTCTTCCGAATCAACAGAGGGGGTTGGCGCGGAAGTATGGTGATTCTGCTCAGTCTCCATCACGGCTGGTGGCATGGAAGTCTGATCTGGCGGAGTAGGCATAGCTGGATCTTCTGGTATTGTAATGTCGTGTGATTGGAAATATACCAAATCAGCATCTTGAGGAGGCGGAGGCGGAGGCCGCACGAGAACATCTGGATATTGATATTGTGGTATGTCGGAATCGGAACATTTCAGAAGTCCATCAGTGGGATGACGATGCGCTTTGGGGATGTGACGATTGGATGCCAGATCCCGATATCCATCCATATTGCTTCCATTGCTTACCCAGTATTCCATACACACATCACAATCATCCAACACCATCTTCAACAATAATAACCAAACAATACTACTGCGGATGCCAGAAATGTGGTGGTGTTTCAAGTTAGCTGCTCTTTTCACAACTCCAGTTCCTCTTTTTTCTAATTTTTTTCCTCTTTTTTCTAATTTTAAGTGGCTGAGTATGAGTTATGAAAAGTCAAGGTCAATTACACTTATCATCTTTATCGGTATGTTTCTGGGTATCAAAAGTCTTCAAAACCCAAAAACAAAACAAAAAAGTCTTCAAAACCTAGCTGTAAAACGGTAAATTTGGTAAATTGTCGGAATTTACCGAATTTTTGGGTAATTTTCCTGCCAATTTTTTTTTTCAAAGATTGACTAAATATTTACATCTAGTAAACGAAAACAGCGCAAAAAATAAGAGTGTTTTACATCAAAGTTCCTGAAAAGTACGGAATAAAAATTAAAGTTCAATTAAATATTTATAAAAAGGCTTTGCTTGACGGGCTTCAGCTACTGATTCTTCATCATGATCTCAAAACATTGTAAACCTCACTCATCTTCGACAAGCATGGCACATACTAGATATCTGCAAAATCATGTCAATCTCCTCTAAATTAGCTTGGCTGTTTCTGCAAAATTCAAGCAGCAAATTTATATCCCTTGGCTTTTTCTGTACTTAGTTAAGAAGCAATGTAGTGATCTTTTCAACAGAAAGCAGTCTATGATCAACAAGCAGACAGAAAATATATTTATGATTATGGGGGAAGTTCAGCAGCATACAAAACAATGCCAGCCAAAGGACAAAATTGGTTAGTATCCCTTATCAAACAAAATAAACATCAAGTTGAACTATCGTTAGCCAGCAACAAGTAGGAAGTTCAGTGTAACATTCTTGACCTTACATGTAAAAGACTATAGGAAGCTTCAAGTATGTTGCCATTGTCAGACTGATCACAGTCATGATGTCTGTAGAGAAGACGGAATCGATTTGCAGCGATTAGAATCAACAAATTAAAACAAGAACACGCAGATTTACCCTGGTTCAGAACGGCCAGTGTGACCGAACTTAATCCAGCAACCAATGATCGATTTATTGATGAATGTGTGCAACCAGAACCTCGCGCCGTCGATCCGAGCTCGTCGCCTCAAGCAATTACAGATTTCACTCTTCAATCGCTTTCAATCGCTCTCGCTATTCTATCGACTCAGTATGAACCCTAATTCCCAAATCTGGGAATCAAATACAACTTTCTAGCCTTCTAATCTAGTCCCTAAAGTATTCAGTATTTACAACACGGCCCCTTAAGTTACATACTCATACAAGCCTAACTAGCCGTTGGATAATAACGACTATAACTGCCACGTGCCCTTTATTCAAACGCCATCGTTTCCACGCCAAGCTGATTGCTCTTTGCTCAAACGCTTCCGTTTCCATAACAGAGCTTCAGTCTTCACTTCTGGTTCCGCTGATCATACTGCCACCTTTAGCCACCAATTACTCCGTTGTTCGCCGTCCGGGTTGGTCCAGTCTTCGTCCGGTTGCACTCATGACATGTCTGACTCACATTTTACAATCTCCACCTTGAGTCAGACGTCACTTGAATCGATCATTGGTTCAGGCTTTTCAGCCTGTCTCCACCATCTTGATCAGCTCCAAGCACTTTAGGAACTTTGTGCTGGGAACTGGTTTTGTGAGCATATCAGCTGGGTTATCTTCTGTGTCAATCTTGGTCATTTGCACAGCTCCTGTCTCGATCACTTCTCGAACAAAATGTAACTTCACGTCTATGTGTTTAGACCTCTCGTGGAAGACTTGATGTTTTGACAAGTGAATGGCACCTTGACTGTCACAGCAAATCCTTATGCAGTCCTGGTTGTGCCCCAGCTCTCCAAGCACTCCTTTGATCCATAGTGCCTCCTTGACAGCTTCAGTCACGGCCACGAACTCCGCTTCGGTAGTGGACAGAGTCACCATTCCTTGCAGACTTGCTCTCCAGCTTACGGCAGTGCCATAAATTGTGAACACATAGCCAGTCTGAGATTTCCTGGTATCTATGCTACCTGCAAAATCAGAGTCTACATACCCAACAGCCAGATTAGTAGCACTGTTACTTTGCCCAAATAATAAACCTTTATTTAAGCTTCCCTTCACATACTTTAACAACCATCTAACAGCATGCTAATGAGCCTTACCTGGTGTAGCCATGTACCTGCTAACAGCACTAACACTATGGGCAAGATCTAGTCTGGTACAGACCATAGAATACATAAGACAGCCTACAGCATTAGCATATGGGATCTTGCTCATATAATCAATTTCAGACTCACTCTTAGGGCATTGTTCACTAGACAGTTTAAAATGATGTGCCAGGGGAGTAATCACATGTTTAGCATCAGACATATCAAACTTATTCACTACTTTGGTCAAGTACTCAGTTTGATTTAGGAATAATGTTTTCTTGCTTCTATCCCTTACTATATGCATCCCTAGTATTTTCTTGGCATGACCCAAGTCTTTCATTTCAAATTTGGAATTCAGTTGCAGTTTAAGATCAACAATCAGTTGCATATCATCACTAGCAATAAGCATGTCATCCACATACAATAGCAAGTAAATAACGGACCCATCTTCCAGAATTTAAAGTATATGCACCAATCATAACTTGATCTTTTAAACTCACAACTTAACATGAATTCATCAAATTTCTTATACCATTGTCTAGGGGATTGCTTTAAGCCATACAGGGATTTATTTAGCAAACAAACATCAATATCAGTATTTCCAATGCTAAACAGTTCAGGTTGTTTCAGGTATATAGTTTCATCCAAATCTCCATACAGAAAAGCTGTTTTCACATCTAATTGTTCTAGTTCCATATCAGCATGTGCAACCAAAGATAAAATCATCCTAATAGATCTATGTTTCACAACAAGAGCATAAATTTCATTAAAGTCAATACCTTCCCTTTGTGTGAAACCTTTGGCACAAAGCCTTGCTTTATACCTTAGCTTCTCCACCCCTGCAATTCATTCCTTGTACATGAAAACCCACTTGCTGTCCACCACTTTCACTCCATCAGGCTTCTTAACAAGCTTCCATGTATTGTTTTTGTTTAGAGAATTAATCTCATCTTGCATAGCTTGATACCACAAGTCCCCTTATTTGGAGTTCAGTGCTTCATTAACAGTCTTGGGCTCATTTTCTGGTACATCTGCAGCAACACTAAAAGCAAAAGCCACAACATCTTCATAGCCATATCTAACAGGTTTCTTATGGGCTCTTCTTTCCCTATCTCTTACTAGGGTATAATTCTGCAGGGATCTGGGAGAGTTATTTTGGTCAGTTTGTCCTGTTTCAGTTTGATCTATAGGATTTGGGGCAGGGGGCTCAGTCCTACCATGCTCTTGTATTTCTATACCACCCTGCTCCACCTCAGTTGGAGTACTACTAGGTTCCTGCACTTCAAGCTCTATACAAGGATTCTATTCATGGGATTTTTTTACATTTGTTTTCTTAAGGGGAAAATCCTGCTCATTAAACACTACATCCCTGCTGATTAGTGTTCTCTTATGATTTTTCTCTAAGCACCACAATTTGTACCCCTTTACACCCTCTGGATATCCCAGAAAAACACACTTCAAAGATCTTGGCTCTAACTTATCCTGTTTCACATGAGCATCAGCACAACAGCCAAATACCCTTAACAAATTATAATCAACAGGATGTGAGGACCACATTTTCATAGGAGTATTAAAATCAATAGCAGCTGATGGACATCTATTGATTAAATAACATGCAGTATTAGCAGCTTCAGCCCAAAAGGATTTAGGCATACCTGATTGTAACAGCAGACGTCTTACTCTCTCAAGTATGGACCTGTTATACCTTTCAGCCAAACCATTCTGTTGAGGTGTTCCTGCCACTGTATGGTGCTTTGCAATACCACAACATTTACAAAAGTCCAAGAACTCTTTATTTAAATACTCTGGTCCATTAACAGTTCTGAGTCTTTTAATGTGTTTTCCTGTTTGGTTTTCTACTAGATTTTTCCAGGTTTTAAATGTCTGAAAAGCCTCAGATTTCTTAGCAAGAAAGTAAATCCATACTCTCCCAGAAAAATCATCTATGAAGGTTATAAAGTATCTCTTACCACTGTGTGATTCAGTCCTTGTTGGACCCCAAAGATCTGAGTGTATGTAGTCTAGAATGTCAGTTGTTCTATGAATGGCCTATTGAATTTTACCCTGCTGGATTTTCCTAACACACAATTCTCACAAAAGTCTAGTTTTCCCAGTTTACTATTTCCTAGATAACCATGTTCATGCAGTTTACAAATTCCTTTTTCACTAACATGACCTAGTCTCAAATACCACAGGGAAACATCTATATTAGCATTTTCAGTGTAGTTCACAACAGCTCCCACAATTGTGTTACCCAGCAATACATAAATTCCATTCATCCTAACACCCTTCATAATTATTAGAGATCCTTTTGTAACCTTCATAGCACCATTTTCAGCTTTAAAAGTATAACCCTGTTTATCTAGCATGCCCAAAGAAATAAGATTTCTCTTAAGTTCAGGCACATACCTGACTTCAGGAAGAAGAACTTCTTGTCCATCCTCCATTCTCAGTCTGACTGTGCCTATTCCAGCCATGGTGCAAGCCTTGTTATGTCCAAGATGAACTGTCCCTTGTTTCTGTTGGGCTATGAAGCCTGATAACCAAAAGCCCATATGTCTCAGCTGCGGCTAGGGTTTCAGCTGTGCAGCACGGCTAGGGTTTTGTTAGGGTTTCATTCTTGCCCTATATAAACCTGGTCTGAGTATTGTAATTGCATCCATCAATATAGTGAAAATCTCCTGGCTTGGTAGTGCCCCCAGACGTAGTCACATTCGGTGGCGAACTGGGTATCAAATTCCGTGTGTTCTTTGTCGTTGTTTTCTTTCATTACCGCTTTAGATCCTAACAACTGGTATCAAGAGCCGAGGTTCTAGCAGTCGCAATGGGAGATGTAAGACAACCTATGGAGAAATTTGACGGATCGGATTTTGGATTCTGGAAGATGCAAATCGAAGACTACCTATACGATAAGGATTTACATCAGCCTCTAGATGAAAAGCCGAAGGACATGAAGGATGAAGAATGGAAGCTGTTGGACAGGAAGGCGATGAGCGCGGTTCATTTGTCGTTGTCCAGAGATGTAGCATATCACACGATCAAGGCCAAGACGACGAAGGAGATGATGGATACGTTGTCGGCACTATATGAGAAACCATCCGCGGCGAACAAGGTTCACCTGATGCGGCGGCTTTTCAATCTCAGGATGACAGAGGGTGTGGGGGTGGCTAAACACTTGAGCGAGTTTAATATGATAATCGCGCAGCTGAGCTCGGTTAATATTAAATTCGATGATGAGGTACAAGCCCTAATTTTATTATCTTCCTTGCCAGAGAGTTGGAGCGGGACGGTTACCGCTGTAAGTGCGACAGCGGGAAAGGAGAAACTTAAGCTTGATGAAGTTAGAGACTTGGTAGTGAGTGAACACTCGCAGGAAGGAGTCAGAGTCTACTTCAGGATTAACTTTGAAGGTTGGATGCAGAGGCATGTCAAAGTTCAGAGGGAACGACGGACCTGTGAAAGATAAGAGCAAAGTCAAGTGCTGGAATTGTGATAGGTTCGGCCATTACAAGAGTGAGTGTAAGGAACCGTCACGAGATATGTTAGGGAGTGCAACCACAAAAGATATTGCAGATGCATTGATCTTGAGTGTCAAAGATTCAGTAGAGGCTTGGGTGTTGGATTCTGGAGCTTCGTTTCATTCGTGCAGTAGTGGCGGCCTAATGGAAAATTACATCTCTGGAGATTTCGGGAAGGTGTATCTTGGTGATGCTAAACCTTTAGAAGTTGTGGGGAAAGGAGATGTTAGAATCAAAACACCAGATGGATCTATACTGCAGTTGCGTGGAGTAAGGCACATTCCTGCGTTGAAGAAGAATTTGCTATCAGTTAGGCAGTTAGATGAAGATGGTTATGATGTAACCTTCAGCTGCAGGAACTGGAAGATAGCAAAGGGGGCTAGGGTGATAGCTCAAGGAAAGAAGGAAAGAACGTTGTACATGGTGAGGAATGTTAGGAACGGCATCGCTGGTTCAGGTGGGAGCAGTAATGCGGATTTGTGGCACTGTAGTTGTGGTCACATGAATCAGAAAGTTTCGCAGGGTAGCAAAACTGTGAAGAGAAAGAAGTTGAAGCTGTGCATTGCTTCGACGGGGCTCAAGACGTGAGCTGAAGGCTTGGCACTACCAAATGTTCATAGGTTGATGAATGTGGAGATGACGACGATTATGATTGGAATCAGGCTCCAGGTGGGAGATTGTTGGGCTATGAAGCCTGATAACCAAAAGCCCATATGTCTCAGCTGCGGCTAGGGTTTCAGCTGTGCAGCACGGCTAGGATTTTGTTAGGGTTTCATTCTTGCCCTATATAAACCTGGTCTGAGTATTGTAACTGCATCCATCAATATAGTGAAAATCTCCTGGCTTGGTAGTGCCCCAAGACGTAGTCACATTCGGTGGCGAACTGGGTATCAAATTCCTTGTGTTCTTTGTCGTTGTTTTCTTTCATTACCGCTTTAGATCCTAACAGTTTCTTCTCCTCAAGCTACCGGAACCAAGACTTATTAGGGGTCATATGATATGAGCATCCACTATCCATGATCCACTTTGAATTTGCTTCTCCATCCATGACTACTAGCAGATCAGCACTATCATATCCATCATCTACCACAGCAGCATCACCCTCCTCTTGCTTCTTTCCACCAGCTAGCTTCTTTCTATCAGGACAGTCCCTTCTAAAGTGTCCTTCCTTGTGACAAAAATAGCACTTTAGCTTCTTAAGATCAGTCTTGGAACCTTGTGGTGTGCCAGGCCTTTTCTAAAATTTTCCTTTGTTAAATCTCTTCTGGAAACCAGACTTGGATGATCTACCATGAACCATCAGGCTTTCACCTGAGTCATGACTGGATTTTGCATCCATCTGTTTAGACTTCAAAGCCAAGATTACCTCTTCAAAAGTCAGAGATTCTCTCGCATATTTCATTGTCTCCACAAATGAATGATAAGATGGTGGTAAAGCGTTGAGGATCATGATCTCCTGATCTTCATCATCAATCTTGATTTCCATATCTTCCAGATCAAGTATGATCTTGGAGAATTCATCCAGACATTCATCCAAATCTTTGTCTTCCGGAATCTTGAAGCCAAATAACTTTTCCTTCAGATGAACCTTGTTCGTGAGCGACTTGGTCATATAGAGACTCTCCAGTTTCAGCCAGACTTTAGCAGCAGTCTTCTCTTTGGCAACTTCACGAAGCACCTTATCTCCCAAGTGCAGAATGATAGTACTATAGGCTAGTTCCCTTGCCTCGTCCTTCTCATCCCGAGTCATTGTTGCATGGAAATCCTTCTCGCCATCAAGCGCCTTAACGACCTTCATCTGGACAAGGATCACCCGCATTCTTTGCCTCCACAAACTGAAGTCGCCCTTTCCATCAAATCGATCAACTTCAACCTTTGTCGACACCATTGCGCTACAATCGGCTCTGATACCAATTGTAGAGAAGATGGAATCGATTTGCAGCGATTAGAATCAACAAATTAAAACAAGAACACGCAGATTTACCCTGGTTCAGAACGGCCAGTGTGACCAAACTTAATCCAGCAACCAATGATCGATTTATTGATGAATGTGTGCAACCAGAACCTCGCGCCGTCGATCCGAGCTCGTCGCCTCAAGCAATTACAGATTTCACTCTTCAGTCGCTTTCAATCGCTCTCGCTATTCTATCGACTCAGTATGAACCCTAATTCCCAAATCTGGGAATCAAATACGACTTTCTAGCGCCTTCTAATCTAGTCCCTAAAGTATTCAGTATTTACAACACGGCCCCTTAAGTTACAGACTCATACAAGCCTAACTAGCCGTTGGATAATAACGACTATAACTGCCACTTGCCCTTTATTCAAACGCCATCGTTTAGGGATGCAAAAATTCGGACCGGACCGAAAAAACCGACCGAATCGGACCGAAAAAGACCGAATCGGACCGAATTTTTTTCGGTCCGATCTTCGGTCCTAAGATTTGCCAAATTTCGGTCTCGGTCCGGTCCGGTTCGGTCCTATGTAAAATTCGGTCCGGTTCGGTCTGGACCGAATAAAATTTTTTTTATTTTTTTTATTTTTTCAAGAAACTGGATAGGACCGAACCGGACCGAACCAGACCGATTGCTGGACCGAACCGGACCGAACCGGACCGATTGCTGGACCGAACCGGACCGAAACTGGATTTTGCAAAAAATCAAATAACATTTCGGTCCATAACCGGTCTGGACCGGACCGAACCGGACCGATTCGGTTTCGGTCCGGGTCGGTCTTCGGTCTTAATGTGGCAAAAAATTCGGTCCAGAGGACCGGACCGGACCGAAAAAATCGGTCCGGTTCGGTCCGGTCCGGACCGAATGTGCATCCCTACCATCGTTTCCACGCCAAGCTGCTTGCTCTTTGCTCAAACGCTGCCGTTTCCATAACAGAGCTTCACTCTTCACTTCCGGTTCCGCTGATCATACTGCCACCTTTAGCCACCAGTTACTCCGCTGTTCGCCGTCCGGGTTGGTCCAGTCTCCGTCCGGTTGCACTCATGACATGTCTGACTCACATTTTACAATGTCAGATAATTTAAGCAGTACAAATTAAACCAATTGTCACTAAATTGACCTTAATAGAACACACCATTGCTGATTCCGTCTGTATAATTCCATCCTCATCAGGCCATCAACACATTTGTAGCTGGGTTGAACATTTAGGTGTATAGCTTTAGTATAGTGATCTTTTAAACAGAAAGTAGTTTCACGTGATATACATAAATATGGTAGCACAAATGAGAAAAAACAGCAAGAAACAAAACTTCATATATGCAGAAAAACAAAACACAGAATGAATTTTTACAATTACGACGACTTGAATCGGCTGCAACTAGCCGCAAAAAATCAAAATAAGGGCTGCAAAAAGATTGAATTTTCTCACTTACATTCAATTTATGGTTGTAGATGGAGTGACGGAGTCGTTTGTCGGTCGTCGGAGACGCGATTGACGAGTGGTCGGAGTGACGAAATCGGTCGTCGGAGATGCGAGTTGGAGTCGCACGGGCACTTAGGGTTATTTCTTGTACTGCTGAGTAGTTTAGTTTTTTTTAATAAATATTATTAAATAAGCAAAATTATATTAATCGGTAAATTACCGAACCAAAATTTTCATTCCGATTATCGATCAAATTCTACCGTTTTATCGATCGGTAATTTACCAATTGTACCGAACCAAATTAACTCGGTTCGATAAATTAAATCGGTAAATTCGAAATTCACCGAATTGTTCAACCCTATTATCAATCATTTTTAAGCCCGGCCCATTGGAAACCCCTAATTTCTCCTATTTTTTTTCTTTCTATAAACAAGTTAATTAAAGCTAAAATTCAAAGTTACATCTACAAACTAGCAACAACAACAAAAAAAAGAACAGATTCCCCCTTACATTTCGAACTAAGTTTTCCAATTAAGGTATCCATCAAAAAAGAAAAGAAAAGGGTTTTCCAATTAAGGTATAAGCTAATGTCTTTGTTCGAGTATTTATTTGACAACCGATAGAGCTAATCTCACATTACCAATCTAGTTATCCACCATTCTATAGTAATCTAGATACTTTCAATTGAAATATTGGGACCATTCTAAACATAGGTTAAATAGTTTTTTTAATCTTGTCAACAATTTTAATTGAATTGGACTTTTTTTAATAGACTGCCAGCAACATATATGAAAGCGATACAGAAGACTTTAAAAGTTAATAAAAATTTTAGTTGGGATCAGTTCATACAAAATAAATCCGCGGGATTAGATAAGTAGTCTATTGCTTCACTTGGACTCACGCCTAACTATATGGGCCCACCTTGACACTAACAACATCAAAAAAGCAGAAAAAGCACATGATAACGACCACGAAAACACAACACCACCCTGCATAGAAGTCCAACATACAAAAGTGCAGCTCACAAAAAGTCAAAGCTGCTGCACACACAGCACTAGCCCGGTCTGTCCCGGTGAAGAAACCAATTGGAAGCATATTTATAAGACGACCAGAAAACAATAGTCTGAACGATGTCGACTGAAAATGACTTCTTTAAACAGTCAACACTTAGAAAGAAAATTTCATCGCATAATTATATGTACAAATTCATATATGTACACCCAAAGTTGACTTCCCGGCGCTCCCCCTCCAAATTCCCATCTACTGTCTCCACCCGCCACTAGACCCTCTATTTCTTCACAACCACCAGATCTGAATCCTACCACCCCTTACGAAACAACAGCCTGAACGATGCCGCTTGAAAATGACTCTCTTAAGCGGTCAAAGAAAAAAATTCATCGCATAGTTTTATGTAAATATTCAATTTTAATAGAATTGGATTGAAACAATAAATTATTAATATCAATTTGTGGAAAAAGTTGTGGAGAAATTTGCATATTCTTGACGAGTTAGGATCAAATGAGAAGTAATAGATTTCATGAGAAATGAGAATTAATCTTATCTACACGATCTTAATATCTACGGTCCTAATAATGACTGTTTATTTAAAATTAAAAATCTATTTTATAATATATTAATGTATATTAGTCATTTAATTGCATTAAGACTAAATATTAATGAAATTAAATGACCAATCGACAGCCTTCCAAGTTCCAACACACAAACAACACCAAACGAAGCAGACACTACACAATACAACTTCAACTCAACTCACAACAAAACTCTCACTGATCTTGTATCAAAAAAAAAAAAAAAAACTCTCACCGATCAACCAACAACAACAAGGATCCGAAATCAAAGTAAATAAAAAAACAACAAAAAAGGTACATCAACATCAATAACGATCAGAAAAAGCAAATCCGACAGAGAAGATCTCAAGACAGAAATCGATCGCGGCGGGATGATAAAAATGAGAGTAGTAAGGAAGTGATGATTTGGTGAAACATGCAAAAATGATCCGAATGTGAGACGGAATAGATTTTAGTACGAATGCGGCTACGAAATATTATTGAGGATGCTACGCATTTTATAACTTACGCATTTTATTACGAATGCGGCTACGAATTATTATCGAGGATGCTATGCATTATGATTAAGAACGCTACGCATTTTATAACCTACGTATTTTAAAACCTACGCATTTTGGTACAAAATGTTGAAGATGCTATACATTTTATAAACTACGCATTTTAGTACGAATGCGGAGGATGCTACGCATTGTGTTCTTTTGTCACCGGTCCCTACGAATTTTGGTTTTGAATTACGAATTTGCTCATTGACAGTCACATATTATTGGATTCCTTTGTCACTAGTCACTACGAATTTTAGTATTGAAATCACTAATTTCGCGTCCTATCGAAACGTAATGCTGCATGATAATTTTTTAGCCATTTGTCGACCATCGTAATTCGTTGTCTGCTCCGCAAAACGATCATCGTCATTAGCGAAGGCCAAGAACCCAAAATCTACCCCTGAACCCATTTTTGGACCTTTCGAGAAAAGTTCTTGGAAAGAGTTCCCTTACCCAATCCAACAAGCCTTTGACGCGCATATAGCACCTTGGCTTACCAATAATCGAGCCTGAGTTCTTATTTGACCTTGCAAGGATCGTCTTCCAGCTTTCAAAATAGACAAGCTGCATTTCAAATATGCACATACATTTAAAGTAAGAAGTCTAGATCAGACACAAGGACTAGCAGTTTTATCCATAAATTAGCGTAAAAATATACATTTTTGATTTTTAGTGCTTCGAGTGTCGGAAATTAATACCACGAGCTTTTCCTCCTAAACGAGACTCAGCTACAGTTTTAATATGAAGCAGAAGACATAGAGAGCTAACTGAGAAATCCAACGATAACTCGCTTTATCATGAATCTAGAATCAATATTGTTGTTCAGCAAAAGTTAAGAATTTTGATTTAGTAATTACGAATTTTATTATGAATCCACTACGAATTTTGATTTATTACCTACAAATTTTATCATGAATCCAAAACCAATACTGATCAGCAAAAGTTACGAATTCATCAAGATCAATGAACATCAATTACGTATCAGCTCCGTATTTTGGATCCGTAAAATTTTAAAGAGTAGATTACGAATTTTTTTTTGTTTTTGAGTAGATTACGAATTTTAAACATAGGTTTGTCTGAAACAGTTTACACACTACGAATTTTAAAGATTAAAATACGAATAAGTTTGGAAGCTGAAGAAAAGCAGGGGTTGTAGCAGCAAAGGGAGAATGGAAGGAACCATATACATAAAAAAATGGTGTCCACATCGGCCGTAACAGTTCCTGTCGGGGAGTTGTGTTTTTCAATTTCACCATGTGATCTCTCCGTCAGCAGAAACCATAAATTGAAAATCAAAGCAAAACCATCGGCATCAGGTATGAAGTCATTGAAGCAACACAAGCTCTCCGTACCTGCCCAGCAAAACCCCAATCACCAACTTCTTGTAAGTGTAGCTACTTTCTTTTCAATTCAATTCAATTCAATTCAAGCCTCTTCAACCGGAGTCCCGCGGCGCTGCTTTTGATTGCGTTGAAGTGCTCCCAAAGTTAGTTGGGATAACTTGACGATTATGCCCTTTAATCGCATTTAATCGGGATGTTCGAAATTAATTCGAATTAATCTGCACCATAGATCAAACGAGATGGACAAACAAAAAAATTTCTCATTTTTCATATAAGATGTACTTCTCACATGATCTCCTCTCTATTCTTGACATGAATATGTGTCCGACTTGCGAGGAAAGAAAAAAAAACCAAAAAGAAACTTGTTTCTCAAGTCATGATATTTACAGAAGCGACCCTCAATTTCATTTAAATTACAACGTATTTCTTCATATTAACATGCCTTCTCTTAACATTCTCTCTCCTCTCTGCTCGTATAATTTGCGTCTTCGTCGCCGGTACGATCTCAAACCCTAATTCGACCTCCAGCTGTATCGTTTCTTCTCCGGTGTCAAGGCTCCTCAAAATAATATTTGGCCTGATAATATTTCCATCGATGGTAAGTTTCTCATCTTCCTTGATATTCGCTGGCTGACTATATTGTAATTCCATACTCCAACGAGTTGAAGACTACCTAGGGTTTTCTATGAATACATGTTTTTTCAATTATGTGCTCTGTGTATAAAGGGGTTTTCTTCATATTGATTTGAATTGACCTTGGTTGAGTTTTGTGATCAAGTTCATATCTGTATTGTCGTTTCTTATATAGATTATGTCATCTATACTCCACTTATATTGCATAGAAGGAAGTAGCTTTGGGTTTTAGATGACTGATTTCATATATATTTTGGGGGAATTTGTTTGTTTCGGTGCCATGACCAGTTCAGTGGAAAAAAAATGTTTCCAAATAGCTTAAATGTGTAGGTTTATGGTTTCTGTGTAATGGCTGATTTGAATTGGCAGTATAGTTAGTTTCAGACTTTCAGTGACAAATACAGTAAGGATTTCTGATGTTAGTATGTGATCAATTATTAAGTAGTTTTCAGCTCATTCTGAATGAAGATGTCTGCAGCTCCCTGCTCACCTGTTTCCGTTGCATTTCAAATCAGAATAGCATTTTTTTTACTGGTTAGAGTGTATTACAGTAAATGATGTCTTATGTTATGAATCTAGAGATGATTATCTTGACTGACCGTTGTGTGTTTCGTTAGGCTTCAAGGATTCTGGCCAACCTTCTTGTTGTTGGAGCTGGAGTTGTTGGCAGGGCTCTGGTTCAAGCATATCGACAAGCACTCGCAAGTGAGTAAATATTTAGCTTTTTGATTCTCACTTGAAAGTTTGTCTCGCACATTGCGACACATAATACTTCACCTCGTTAGATGGTTTATTCTACTTTATGTTGACCTACATAGTGAACCTCGGTTTGCATAAACTAAGACTTCAGTTTAGGGTTACTACTCTTTCGTTTAGTTAGTTCCGCATTCAGTAACAGAAATTGTTACAAAGGCAGATAGAAATTCAGATTTAATATGAAAAGTAACTTTGTTCGCTTCTGGTAAATTACGAAGTAATTGTTCCAGTTTTACAATGGTAGATAATTTTGCTGTATCGGTCACCATTTGTAAGAATCAAGTATGGGGAATACCGAGTCGGCTTCTGGATTCACTAGTGGTTATACTTGAACTCTTTGTCAAGAATATAAAGGATCGGTTATAAGTGGTGATGGTTCTCATCTATCATTTGGCTCGTGTGTTTAAAGGAATGCTGATATGTAACAATTGGATGATGTCTGGAGAAAGTAAACATTTCTTGTGGCTCCAATCAATGGTTGTACAACTGCGACAATTTTTGAGTGAAACTGTCCGATGATTATTAAGGGCGTGTTCTTTTTTTTTGGGCTGAAATTGAGCTCAACTGAATGAACCAAAGTGATGGTGATTAGTGCAAGACAAGAAATAGCTGAACTGTACTTAACTAAAGTTGTTGTCAGGTATTTCCTAGATATTCTCATTATGCGAACTTTTTTCGATATTTCAAGCGCAGTCGACCTGGATATCTTGAGTTGGTAAAGTGATAGGTTATTTGATGGGGTTCTGTTAAGATCCTCTACCGAGTTGACCAATAGGATGAAATAATTTAGCATGTGAGTGCAAGTAAAACCTTTATTCGCTACTTCTTGAATCCTCATCCAATCATTTGTCATTGCAGATGCGTCAAAATCTGGTGTAGCTCAAGAATCAGTGCAAAATGTAATGCGTGGGAGTAAAACCATGGTTGAACAGGAGGCAAGGCAGATACTCGGCATTTCTGAGAAAGCCTCGTGGGAGGAAGTCCTGCAGGCAAGTCATGGCTCTGTTCTAATTTAGTGCATACTTATTTATCCATGAATATTTCGATACCAATAACATATGTTCAACTATTGCAGAAATATGACACTTTATTTCAGAGGAATGCTCAAAATGGAAGCTTTTACCTCCAATCAAAGGTCCATAGGGCAAAAGAATGTCTAGAGTCAGTTTACGGAGGTACACCAGGAGGCGCCCCCTAATTTGAGATGCTTTTAATTATATCTTTCTTGGCCACTCTGTTTGAACCACAGAAGGACACAAAATCCCCCACCTGTTTAAGCCACCTCAAGATGCCTACTTCTATTTGAGTGTATAAAGGAAGGATGATATGGTTTTGCTGACAGGAATGTGGTAAAAGAATAATACAAGGTTTTTGATGGCTTTGCAGTAATTATACTTTTCATATGAACAACAGCTCATTTGTTTAATGTTACAGTTGGTACTTATGAAAGCATCTTATCTTCGTATTTACCGAGCCCGGTCAGAAATCAAATTCAGCATTTTATGTTGATTCACATATATGAATTACATGAGATACAGTAGGCAGGGGGTTGATTGTATAGCAATTTCTTGATATAACCTGTCAATGTTTTATTGCTTAGGCATTGTATTGTTGGCTTAAATATATCTTATAGTCTTGTTCTAACTATAAAAAGATCAAATGGACAGTAGATGTATTTTTAAACATTATAGCATCAAACACTACCAACTGCCCGAGACAGTTAAAAATTAGTTAATCTAATTATCAACCAATTTGACCCAAATCGAATTGAAGGAGTAGCCCACCGACCGATTTCTTAAACACCATTCCAAGAGTGAGTTTTTTTATCAACAGAAAAATGAAGCATTAGCGACGACTCCATCCGTAGCTAATGAACCAAAGCACTACACAATTTGAAGGTGGGAGAAGAGAGAGAGAGAGAGGAGACGGAATGGAAGGTTTGATGTCTTTCTCTTCCACCGTCAGACAGAGAATATTTTAAAAAGAAAAAAGAAAACACACATTTTCAACAGCTCACAATCTCCTATCTCTCTCTCTCTCTATATTCGCATCATCGCGTTATCGTCGCCCACCGTCTGCCGCTGGGATCCGATCCTCGTCAAATCATCATCTCAGCCTGGATCTGCGACCGATCCGATTTCTCAGATCCGAGGTACTTCCTTTTTCAGGTTTCAGATCCGTTAGCCGATTCGTTTCCGTTGGATTTGGATATACACTGATATTGTATGTATCTTTTTTCATCCGTGGATGAAAATCTGATTCGGCATGTTTGCTGTATCGTGATTGGTATTGGATTTCTTGTGTTTTTATGTCAATATAATTTCCAGCTCTATTTTTTGTGCATGTTGGCTGTAGTTATGGTTTTGGGGCTAATATTTTATGAGTTATGTGATTTATAACCTTGTGTTAAAATGCCCATGATGTGGAATTCCAGTATAAGACATCGTTTGTTGTCCTATTGATTGATGATTGTCCAATTTTTGTTACTTGGAAGGAAATGATTAGATCACAAGCAAGTTGTGTGGGTTTAAAAGTTGCAAATCTGATTAATTTTTGATAATTCTGGTTCTATAGACTGCTCATACTATCATCAACTTTCCTAAATGAGGTCACGGTTACAGTAGTGTAGTAATGGTCTAGATTTTGTTTCGTTTTCTACCTTACTTATTTTCAATATATTTGGTCACAATTTGTTGTTTTTGGGCACGTATAGTATCATAACTGAGCCATCATGGTGTCGCTTGGTCAGGCTGAAACTTTAAGACATGGGCATTGAATCGAATTTGGACCAGCTGATCGCTCTGATTGACGCTCTTTTTCAACTTGTTGGCCTTTTTTATTAGCATCCCCGTCTTAGTTTTTATATTTTAGTTGTAATGGCACCATATAATATTGCTCTCTTACTAGTACTAGGCAATACACTGTTTCCTGCATGGTAGAGACAGGACTTTGGTTATTTTTTAAATGCTACATTACTACGTTGAATAGAAATGCTAAAAATTAGTTGGTAGTTGAGTAGGGAAATTAAAAGCTATTTTTTGTAGCTGTTTGCTGCAACTAGCAATTTAAATTGATATAATGCCAGGCTATATTTTTTTGCAGCTTCTGAAGGTTGACTGACCAACTGATTGTTGTTTGACTTTCATCTCGAGACCCCATGAAGAAGGCATTTGATCAAACTGTTAGAGATCTGTAAGCTTTCTTCTATTGAACATTCTAAATATCTATCTTACAACATGACCGTGTTTAGGACCGTAACAAATTTTATGTGTTCGCACCTTAATTATGGAAGCTCTGCATTGATATATTTCCCATATCTCACAGGCGTTGTACCATAAAAGTCATGTGCCTGTTCTTATTAGTTTTTGACTGTTTATGCTTAACAGAATTTTTTCCATGTGCAGCAAGAGAGAGGTGAACAAAAAGGTTCTCAAGGTTCCTGGAATTGAGCAGAAGGTATAACTATTTGATATTCTTCTGCAACAACCTGTAAATCTGACAATATCAGTGCACGTTCCAATTGACAAACTGGACACCTGCGCCCTTTAGCCAGTACATTTAAATTGCAATTTGTTTTTCACCTTTTCGGGGCCACATAATTTTTTTCTTATTAAAAATTAGGCATTTTGGATGTTGCGTCACTTTTTTTTAAGAAATTATTGTGTTGCTGGTGATAAGCCATAATCGTTAATGTTGATTGTAAGATGTTTAGAATTCAAAGTCAGTATTTCTGAACCGATTGATCTGTTTGCTATTTTTAGAATTTTGATCCTCGGTCTGAAATTGAACGCTATGTCTTCAGCATTTTTCACTTCCTATAGAAATAAACATAACTCATCTAGTAATAATCTACTGCACTAATTAGTTCCTCCTTTTTTCTTCTTTTCAGGTTCTAGATGCTACTAGCAATGAGTCCTGGGGTCCCCATGGAACACTTCTTGCAGACATTGCAAATGCTTCCAAAAACTAGTAATTCCATCGAAATCTTTAAACTTATTTACTCCTATGTATCGGCTTTTCATAACATGTTTTTGCAGTCATGAATACCAACTTATCATGGGAATCATCTGGAAACGGATCAATGATACTGGGAAAAACTGGCGCCATGTCTACAAGGTCTGCAATTGGCTTGAAAGTGATTATTATTATTATTTTCTTATTTTGTATCTGAAGTTCACTAATGCATGACGTTTGACGTATCAATATGACTGCCATATGGTTTTTTTGTCTCTCAATGGTTAATTTATTGTATGGGACTCTAGCTCACAACCCTGGATAGTGTACTACATTTTATAGTGTTAATATCAATGAATAGTTGGTTGTTATATGCCATTTAATCGTTTTTTATGCTTCATTTTCACATGTTGATACATTTTCACATGTTGATACATTAAGTCACAAGCTAGTATCCTATGTACCTTATACAGTTTCACATGTTGATACATTTGAGGAATATGTGTAGTGTGTACTGGGCAGATCTTTGTCCAAAGAAACCTCTATTTACTCCTTCGTTTCTGTTTTTTTTCGTGTGTAACTGTTTAGGAAGATTTACAATGTTGGGGCTTGTTTATATTTACAAGTTTTGTAGTTTCTGACCAAGCCTCACGGAAAAGGTATTTGCATAGTGGCGATCCCCAACTTCACGTTCACGGGGACTGATAGCAGCATTCAATTGCATTGTAGGGTTTGATTGTGTTGGAATACCTTGTGGCGAATGGTTCTGAACGTGTCATTGACGAGATCAGGGAACATGCTTATCAAATATCAGTTAGTCTCTCTCATTTCTTAATTGTTATATAAACTCTTGTGATATCATTTTAGGAATGCACAGCCTTCTAGCCTTCTACTATTAATTGATATTAACAAGATTCTGCTTCCATAACAGACATTATCAGATTTTCAATATATTGACTCTAGTGGAAGAGACCAGGGGAACAATGTTAGAAAGAAATCCCAGAGTCTTGTACAGCTCGTGAATGACAAAGAGAGGATAGGAGAAGTTAGACAGAAGGCTGCAGCCAACAGGGATAAGTAAGTTTCAAACTTCTTGGCTTATGTATGCTTCAAATCCTGACCAAGACTAGTATAATAAACAACTACAATTGGACTTGATAGGAAAAAATTTGGTGCACATTTGCATGACTTCATGAGCGACTGCACTGTTGCATTATAACAATCCACTACATGCATTGGTTTTCCAACAGATTTCGCAATGCGTCATCAACTGGAGGAATGTACAGGCCCAATTCATATTCTGGAGGATATGGTGACAGATTTGAGGATGATCTAAATAGTTACGGGAAAGATGATGACCGATATGGTAGATATGGGGATTCATATAATCGTGATGGAGATCGCTACAGTAAAGATTCGGATGAGCGCTATGAAAGAGACGGCTACAGGGATGATGACTACCGTGGAAGAAGCAAAAGTGTTGAAGGTCAGAAATATGGCTCAAGGAGTAGGAGTTATGACAGGGACAGAGATCGTGCCTATGAAGATGATGGTAACTATTCATCTCGGTATGTCCACTCACATGCCATTTCACTACAGCTTTTTATTGCAAACTGCTAATGGCCCAATTACTTGGGTTCCCACGTTAATAGTGTTTCTTGATGCAGTTGTTGCTTGAACCTATCAACATGTTCTATACTTCGCACTTGAATAGTTTATCATTCACTGATGTGGTTTGTATTTGAAAGAAGCTTGACCCAATCATAGTGATGATGATTGCTATTTTCATCTGTTGTAACTTTTTTTTACTTATTTTATGATAGGAGTAGTGGTGCCAGAGCTGATGAACACTCCCAGGATGAAAGGTAGTTCATCATCAAACCATACGTAGTATTATGGGTGTTTTCCAGTTGATGAATTTTGCAAACATTATCTTGACAGTTTTATTTCTCAAATCTCAATATCTGCAGGCGCCTCGACCGAAAATTTTCTGAACAAAACCTTGGTGCACCTCCTAGTTATGAGGACGCAGTGAGTGGAAGCAGGAGTCCCGATCAGAGTGAAAAGTAATATCCACTTTTTGTAGTTCTTTCATGTGAGCCAATGCTATGCAGCCCCTTCTCGTCGGCTGAGCAGTACACTTTTTCTTTTTCTTGATGCAGAGGAGGAACTTCAGCTGTCAACCATAATACATCCTCTCCTCCAACTGTAGCAACTCCTGGTCAAAGCCCTTCAGTGCCCTCCTTGAACCGCAGCACATCTTCATCACCCGTGAGTCATAACGTGCCTGTGCCCGCTGTAAGTCATACTGCGCCTGCATCCTCTGTGACTCATACTGCACCTGCGCCTTCTGTGACTCATACTGCCCCTGCACCTTCTGTGAGCAATAATTCCCATGTGCCACCAGTGAATCCAGGAGTTGATAGTTTTGACGAATTTGATCCACGCGGTCCTGTTTCAGGTAAATGAACTTATCTGCTGTACGCAGCTAATAATTTTACACGATAGTTGAAACTGGTGGAATTGTAAGTAAGGTAAAGTAGACTAAAAGAGGATGTGTCTGGATTAGGTATGTGGTTTGTTAGATTGTTCGGAAGCTATCATGACTATGAATGCATTACTTAACTACTCCTAGTGGATGTTATGTATAGTTTTGATAGGCTATAGTTTTTGAGTTCTTGTTGCAGGGCGTTGGTCCCTTTTCAGTGTTTTGTTTCTCATGATCTCATCTTCCTGAGACGTAAGCTCTTCTCATTTAATTAAATAAATAAAAAAGATAAATATAGCCCTTGTGGCTCTGTAGCTATAATAAGCTAAAGTTTGTCTTTTTCAGACTCCGTAAAATAACTGACTTACATTTTAGAGTAGCTCATATTTTATCTTGTGCCTCATCAGCTCCTGCACCACCCAACTACACAAATGGTACGGCTGGTGACTTCCTTTCAGATGCCTTAGCGTTAGTGCCAGTTTCATCTACTGAAACTTCTGCTGTCTCTCAGTCCAGTATTTCAGCCTCGGCAACAGCTTTTGATCAGGTAAGCAATACATGCCTTATGATTAACTAGATAAATTTGTTGAATCAATTGTGCTTAGTGGGTGTTCTTTTGTGCTGAACTGAAATTGAACTGAAGTTAAAAACTTAACTTGATTTTAATAGGAAATGAATAACGTAACTTTGTGACTCAATTCAATTATTTGACTATAGTACTTGACTTCTGAGCTAATAAAATCAAACATTTAACTGAAATTAAGTGCCTAAATAGAGGTCCTAAATAAGGTGCTGAACTAAAAAAAAACTGGAATTCAAGTACATTAGAACAGACTATTATTAGTGAAACATATTTCGAAATACCTATTGTAAAGGATTTACTTTGATTCAGCCTTTTGAAGATCCATTTGGTGACACACCATTTAGAGCCTCCCCCCAAGTGAATAGTAATTCGGCTCAGCCTCAGGGTGTCTATACCACACAGTCATATCAACTGTCCACCGGCCAGAGTCCTGATCCAGCCCATTCTTCTGAACATTCTACTACCGAGTCAGCCTTTTATGGCCAACAAAACCAGGACATGGATATCCTTGCTGGAATTCTTCCGCTAACCGTAGTCACACAGCCATTACCTCTGGCTTCTTCAAATCAAACAAATTTCCCAAGCTCTGATACAGGATTTAATTATCAGCCTGGACCAACTGCCACGCAGGGGGACATAACTCATCAAAACAGTGTATTCTTCCAACAAAATGCTCCTGTAAATCCAGTATCGTCCCAGTTGGCTCACCAGGCTTCAGTTAATGCAACTATGCAGTATAACAATGGGGGCCTGTCACAACCTGGTACTTTCCAGGGTGCTCCTCACATGTCTACTCCAAGTTATAATACTTCAAATTCTCAGCATCATGAGGGTGGTTTTATCCAACGGACATCTTCGGCTCCTCTGCCGATTGAGCAAAATAAAGAATCTTTCCTTCTACAGTACAGTCCAACACCGTTTGGACCTCAGGCCTCTGGAGTTCAACAAGCAGGAGTGGCTTCACAGCCAGGTCAGTTGGGAATGGCTCCTCAGCCAGTTAAGGACAAGTTTGAGACTAAGTCTACAATATGGGCGGACACTCTTAGCCGTGGACTGGTCAATTTGAATATATCTGGATGTGAGTGTTCTATTACATATCTAAAGGCGTTTTCTTATACAAGTATTTTAAACATGTTTATCTAAAATCAGTTTCACCTGCACAGCTAAAACGAATCCATTGGCTGATATTGGTGTTGATTTTGACGCTCTTAATCGAAAGGAGAAAAGGATGGAAAAACCATCAGCAGCTACTCCAATATCAACTGTCACCATGGGGAAAGCAATGGGATCAGGTACAGGCATTGGGCGAGTTGGCGCTGGTTCAATCAGGCCACCAGCTAGCCCAATGTTGGGTTCAGGAATGGGTGTGCCCAATTATGGTGGCATGAATCAACAAGCCATGGGTGTGAACAGGGCTCCAGGGATTGGGATGAATATTGGTCAAGGTTCGCAGATGCAACAACCCACTGGTGGTGTCTATGGCCCCCAACAACCTACAATGGGTGGTGTTGGATATGGCCCTCAACGACCGATGATGGGTGTTGGATATGGCTCTCAACGACCGATGATGGGTGGTGGGTATGGAACCCAACAACAACCAATGATGGATGGGGTATATAATCCTCAACAGCCATATGGACGAGGATACCAATGAACTCAAGCATCTGTGGATGCAAGCAATTTCTTATAAATATAGAAACACCCATGGCAATACCAGAACCAAGTTTATGGTTTCACCAATTGGATGCACCACAATGTATGTTTGTAATTTTCTTCAATTTTTTGAGTGACCTCCTAAGGTAATTGGGTGACGGAAAGGAGTGGGCAAGGTCACTGGCATGTATCTTGTTATAGTACATGCAGCGTTGTGTACTCAGATGTGACATTGCAGCATTTAGGCGTTATGGCCTTAGGCCTTCATGTAACATTTTGTGTCTGTAAAAGTATATTTTCTTCTGTCATTTCCTTCTTAAGATGTTGAGGCTTATTCATAGTATGTATGGCTGTTTAATAGGAGTTCAGGAACATTTGGGACTCCAATGAGGCTATGATGAAATAAATTAACAGCACCAATAATTATTTATTAAATTAACAGCACCAATAATTATTTATTCTAAAAATAATAAGGAAATGGATCAAATACAAACAAAAGTTATAAATAAAAATTAAAAATTCAATAAAATATTGACGCGTGCATATTTCGACCAATTAGAATTCATCGCGATCGGGGTGCTTTTTGTAAATAAAAAAATTGACGCGGACTTATTTAAAAATACATAAAAGATACGAGGGGAATAATCGTCCTAACATTTGTTTTAAGACTGAACATTTTGGTGCCGCGCGCCCAGCCTTGACATTAACTTGTTAATGTCTTAACTGGGCGCGGCGCGCTAATGTCAACGCTGGGCGCGCGGCATGTCATGTACTGTTCATCCGTCGACTAAAAACACAGAAATCGACTTATGTTGACTGTGAGAGCATATGTCGACTGGGAGAGGAAAGACCGGCGATAACGGCTGATCATTGTCAAGTTTTAAGTCTGATCATAATATTTTTAAGTCTGATCATTACTGGTTTAAGTTTGATCATTACTAGTTTAACTCTGATAATTGTTGTTTAAGTCTGATCATTGTCTATTTAAGTCTGATCATTGTTTTTTAAGTCTGATCATTACTGGTTTAAGTCTGATCATTGTTTTTTAAGTCTGATCATTGTTTTTTAAGTCTGATCATTACTGATTTAAGTCTGATCATTGTTATTTTAAGTCTGATCATTGTTTTTAATTCTGATCATTACTGGTTTAAGTCTGATCATTGTTTTTTAAGTCTGATCATTACTGGTTTAAGTCTGATCATTATTTTTTTTATGTTTGATCATTGTTTTTTAAGACTGATCATTGTTTTTTAAGTCTGATCATTACTAATTTAAGTCTAATCATTATTGTTTTAAGTCTGATCATTACTGGTTTAAGTCTGATCATTGTTTTTTAAGTCAGATCATTACTGGTTTAAGTCTGATCATTGTTTTTTTAAGTCTGATCATTGTATTTTTAAGTCTGATCATTGTTTTTTTTAAGTCTAATCATTGTTTTTTAAGTCTGATCATTACTGGTTTAAGTCTGATCATTACTGATTTAAGTCTGATCATTGTTGTTTTAAGTCTGATCATTGTTTTTAAATCTGATCATTACTGATTTAAGTCTGATCTTTTTTTTAAGTCTGATCATTACCGGTTTAAGTCTGATCATTGTTTTTGAAGTCTGATCATTACTGGTTTAAGTCTGATCATTGTTTTTTTAAGTCTGATCATTATTTTTTTAAGTCTGATCATTGTTTTTTAAGTCTGATCATTATTGGTTTAAGTCTGATCATTGTTTATTTTAAGTCTGATCATTACTGATTTAAGTCTGATCATTGTTGTTTTAAGTCTGATCATTGTTTTTAAGTCTGATCATTACTGGTTTAAGTCTGATCATTGTTTTTTAAGTCTGATCATTACTGGTTTAAGTCTGATCATTGTTTTTTAAGTCTGATCATTATTTTTTTAAGTCTGATCATTACTGGTTTAAGTCTGATCATTATTTTTTTAAGTCTGATTATTACTGATTTAAGTCTGATCATTGTTGTTTTAAGTCTGGTCATTGTTTTTAAGTCTAATCATTACTGGTTTGATCATTGTTTTTTTAAGTCCGATCATTACTGGTTTAAGTCTAATCATTAACAACTCGAGGACTAAATTGAAAATAAAATTATTAGGATATGTGGAATGACTATAATACCCCTCTCGTGTTTTGTTCGGAATTTCGACTAAATGGGACACGTATCAGCTTGAAATTAAGTATGTAGTTTATATATATAAAGTCGGTTTGTACCTGAACCGCACTCAAATAATAATATACTCAAAATAGTTTTACTTTATTTTTTATTTTTATTTTTGATGAAACTCGTTTGAGTTATGTTAATACTGTTAGGGGTTAGAAATGTGCTTGAACCTGATCACTGAATAGGGGAGACATCCACCACTGGGATAATCCACTTGGCATCTTTTACTTTATTTTGCCAGTACGGCAAAGAAATGTACATATGCATTTATAATTCATGTAAATTTATGACATGAAGATCAAAATTTGGAGTTAGAATTCGGGTTTGCTTCTGCTGTAGGAATTGGCTTTTTGTTTCTTCATGACGGGTTCAAAATTTAAATGCTAAATAGATCATTACTTCAAAAGTATCATCTAATGAAAAGAGTTCGGTCGATTTGGCACAATCACATTTGAGGTAAGATATCAATGACAAAAGTATAGATTACCTATTGATGAAATACTGTAGCCCAGTGTTATTAAAATCGGACCGGTCATCGAACCGGTCAAGTCACTGGGTCGATGTGTCAGTGGTTCAACCGGATCGAACCGGTTTGACCTGCACAAATTAAAAATAATAAAATAATATATATATATATATGTATATTTATTTACCTATTTTGTAACCTGATAAAATTTAACTTGTATACAATACTATAATCTATAACTAACAAATTTAGAATTCGAATACCACACATTAATAAGAAAATAACAAAACAACCACTGCAATTTTAGCCTCGTTGTCATCGCCCATAAATCACAAGAATGCGACGTAGACGGGAGCCACACCAAGTTGAAAGGCTTCAAAGTGCAAGGAAAAGTATTGACCAAAACAGCTGAACACAGTCAACATCCATGTGGCATTTTCAACTTCATGCGGTTTAGACTTCACGTATCGATGATTGAAAGTGCTGTCATTGTGCTTGTCAACTTTGTGATCATCTTTTAAATGGGCAACCAGATATGGAACATCACCAACAACAGAATATTCTGATCCAGAATAAGGGCAGCTGTACGGCCTATGGATGCATTGTGATTCATGTAAGTTTGCTGTAGTAAGGATAGATTCCAGTGCACCCAAAGCTCTGAAATTTACATGGAAGTTCTAGAGATGCAGCCACTTTCTCCAAAGCTAAGCACCTAATGTTTCCAAGTTCATGCCTACAGGTGGGGCACCTGTTGTGTACCCTAGGCTTGCAGCCAGAACAAAGCGTATGCCCATTCTGACACTGGTGAATGGGAGGGTACATTGAGTTCAAGCACACTGGACATTCCAACAGGTCACGGACACTAGTAGACACAATAGGTTTAAATGTGCTTTGGGCAGAATCATTCATGTCTTTGCAGACTTCCAACAACTCATCAATTTGAGGAGGATCAATCCGGATATCTTAGTGGTTTGCTTCACAAGTCATCCGGATATGGATTTCCAGATGGTACTCTAATCATTCTTCTAAAGCTGATAAGTCCCCGAGCCAAATGAATTCCCACTAAGATATTTTGGATCCAATTTGCCCAACTAGATATGAACAACAAATCAATTTCCTCTTGAGCCCCAGAAACACTCTACATAAAATTTAATCAACAGCGAGGAAAGCACCAATTTTCCAAATTAGTTTGGGAGCCTTGCACCTCCAACCGTTAACGTAAAAAAATTGAATTCGGAACGAACGCCAGAAAAGGAACAAACCCTAACACGAGAGAGTACGCGGGGGAGCGTCGTCGCTGATCAATTGATTTGAATAATCGATTGTGGCGACAACGACAGAGAAAGGAGAAGATTTCAAATCGTCGTCGCCGTTCTGGCTTCTGCGGCTCGTTGGAAGAAAGAGAGACAGAGAAACGAAGCACAGTCTAAAATGACGAAGACGACTGTCTTTTTTCTTTTTTTAATTCAACTTTTTTTAACATCAAAACGACTGTGTTTTGTACGATTAACATTAACCCAGTTGACCCGGCCGGGTCACGGTTCAACCGGAAACCGGTGATTCAACCGGTTATTGGCCGGATCAATGACATTTTCTATCCGATTTAAGAACCGGACCGGTCTGGTGACCGGTTCACGGTCTAACCGATCGAACCGGACGGTCCGGTCCGGTTTTAATAACACTGCTGTAGCCCCATAAATCCTTGTTGACATGTCATTAAGAGATATTGTTGAATTTATATTTTTGACTATTGTTTAATAATCAATCACAAAAGTACTCGGAACTTCAAGTTATCAAGATTATCACAATTCACAATGCTATCTTTCACGTAATATGACAATCCATCTTTTAAAAAAAACTCATTTTATATGATAACTTAGATCCAGATGACTAATTTTATTTGATGGATGAGATGAATAAGTCGAATTATAATGGCATAAGACATAACTACAGGGATATGAACTATCACATATTGACAAATCACAGTCTGAACTATGAAAATTGACAATTAATGATAATTTTCAATATTTTAATTTTCATATAACACGGAATATCAATTCGTTAATTAACAAAGTAAACTAAACGAATGAATTGAAAAAACTTTTTTTGCCCTTAATTGTGAAATTGATGATTAAAATATTTTAAAATTATCCTTAATTATCAATTTTTATAATTCGAACTATAATTTATCAATTGATGGATAGTTATTACCCTCTTTGTCATTTTACCCTCTTTCTAGTTTTCGTCTCATATATACAACCTTTTTTTTTCTTTTCGATTTGGAATATATACAACTTATATATATATATGTAGTTTCCCTTTTATTTATTGAAACAAAATGCCAAATGAAAACAGGCGAGAGGACAAAACGGGGAGTTGGTCAACTCGCTCATCACAGTACCGCTAGAGGCTTGGATCTCTTCATCTCTAATATCCTCCGTTTTGGTTTCACTGTCATCTTATTCACAATCTTGTTGTTGTGTTCAGAAACCTGAAAAAAAGCAGTAGCAGTCTTCAGTTTATATAATTCATAAATGATTACGCAAGAGTGAATAATCCAAATCGAATCTCTGTTAGTTTGTCACGCAGCCCAGCCACCACTGAAAGCGACAAGACCCAAATCACCAGACCACCACTCCACCCCTTTCTGACTCACTCAGATTTGTATGCCAAACATACAAACAAAACCCTACTTTTAACTCCAGGATTCCCTCATGGTCATCGTCGCTGCTGGTCCATCTTCAATCTCCCTCGGTAAGTCCCGATTCAAAATTCGAGCAATTTGGACTTTATTAGGAATTGGGTTGTCTCTATTTGTCCAAAATTATCAGAAAGTTGGTGTCTTTTATTGGTGTTGGTTGTTTGTAATAAGCAGTAGTCTTAGGGAAGTTTGAGCTGCTACTGGTGATGAAATTGCTTACAAGGGTTTTAATATTTTTGAATCTTATGTCGTAGACTGCTCATCCTTATATGTTGGGGCTTCTCATTGGGTTCGATCCCTTTATGATTGTCGAAGCGTTCCTCAGCTGACTAATGTCAGGTACCACATTGAAATCATTTATGTTGATGTGAATGGCTCGTCTGAATCTGAAGCTACACTTGTGTTCTGTTTCCCTCCTTTGATTTTTCGTTACCTATGACATGTCCTGAAATGGGAAGAAAATGAAAAAAATGATTATTTTGATTACTATGGCTACTAAAGGCGCGTGTTGTTTTGTGTATGTATTGACTGCACATCCTGGTGAAACATTGATTAGCTTCGGATGCAAAAGTTCTCCTTTTGGAGCTAGATATTTACACTGGTTATCTACTGGACATAACCAATGCTCTACAAAGGTTTCTGTTGCTGCGGACTACTCAGATTCAGCCCCTAATTCGTCTAGCTATGTGAGCAACAAAGGCTACCATCCCCTTGAAGAAATAAAACCTACAAGAACGCGGGAGACTGAGTTAACCTCTGCTGAAATAGCTCGAACGATCGTTGAGGTATCTCCTTCATGTTTACTCGTTAAACTGTCTTTTTTTTTGAACAAAGTTTGATCATGATTAAGTCCTGGCTGGTTCCTACACATCATTCGTTTACATTTTATGTGTTAGGTCAATGACAAAGCTTTGCTAGTGCTCCCAGGGATGGTACACTCTGAACCATATGAACAAACTTCGTGGGCAGAATTTAGATATATTGTTGATGATTTTGGAGGTCGGTTTCGAAGTTACATATGGTTCTACTTCTATATCTCCATTGCTGATGTTTACAAGAAATTGATCCCACTTTTTTAATCAGATCTATTTTTTGAGATATTTGATCACGAGAACATTTTGCATGACCGCGGAGCTAGCAACCCAGTGGTGAGCGCATGACAATTTTGAAATTTTCTTCCATATCTCTGCAATGTTTTGTCTAGGTGAATAAGATGTGCATTAAGACTAACTCACATATTTTCTTGAGTTTTTCTCACTATCATCACCATTTTTTCACTGAATCCTATATGTTAGTAATATTTTGCTCTGCACTATATCATAGAGGCTGGCACTCAGTATGTACGAGGTCATATAAAGTACCACACAAACCACACATGCAAAGATGGTAATAGTTCTACCTTGCAATAACGTCACCTATAAGAAATTAAGAATGATAATGGTACTTCTTAAATGGAGATCCTCATACGTCAAATTACATCTAAATAAAAGGCGTGATCCCGCATGACTGCAAAAAAGACATTGATTAGTGGAATTTGAAGCTATATTGTCCTATATGAATGTACGTGACATCGTAAAGGGTACTAGAATGGGCTTTTCTAATTTTTCGTAAATTATGATGACTACACATTTTAAGCTGTGCTTCTGTTTTATAAAATTGTTTTCCATTTGCCCGCTTCTTTTTGGTGGATTTTAATGTGTAACCTTGTTTCATGATTCTCATTTTTTCAGCCACTATAACCTCTGAAATGTTGCTCCTATGTTAAATATTACTAGTAATTTTTCTATACCAAAAGAAAGGAAGACCCACTCCATGTATTGGAAAACTTAATGAACCGTTGATTTCCTGTTTCAGAATGCTTTGATTGGGATTGATATCCCAACATACCAGGCGCGAAGGGTCGGCGCTGAACGGGAGCTTGAAGGTAGTATTATGTTTGAAGATATTTTGGTGGATGATGATTATTATGAGGTATGGAATACTTATGGAATTGTTGCGTACGCCTAGTTTGATGATGTCCTATTGAATTCGTCTGCTCAACTACTAATGTCACATATGACTTCCATAAATAGATTGTAGATGCTGAAATGTCTGATATTCAAGAGGACTGGAAGACTACAGATACTTCCAGTTGGGTTCATCCTCTTCATTTTGCTAAGTGCATTACGAAGGTATCTTTATGGTAAATATTACGAGTTTTCGAACGCTTACGTACCTCTTGCTCTCTTCCTTGTAGTTTCTGTTTTTAAACTCATATAGTGTCTGATTTCTTACTGTAATCTCCAGTTATCTCAGTTAAAATTTTGCAATAGATCCATAAATCAGTAGACTGAGTTTGTCTACTTTGCTTTATGCTGACACTACTTAGTTGTACTACGGCTGCTATAGTTGGTAAACTTTGGAGGCAGTATGCAAGTGCTATTGCTTATGTCTTCTGAATTGGTCCTTATTGAATCTGAACATTCTATTGAGCCAATTGGTCGCCCAGTTAGTTTTATTTTGTTCTCACCATCATAAACGATGTGTACGCGTACCAGTTCTGATTGGGTTTTTGTATTATGTGTGCCCTGTTGTTCAATCTTATTGCACATTACGTCTACAACGAACATATTATTGACTGACTGAAACTATTCCTAATTCATTGACCTTATCACCCTCAGTTTGGAAGCCTGTCCTTTAATGTTATTATTTAAACTGCATATTACGTGTCGTGCACTCGATACTAACTCTGGAGACTTCATTGAAACAGTCTATCGACGCTGAATTCAACAAAAAGATGGACCACCCATCAAATGGCTTGTCAGTGTTTGGATGTCTCCGTCCCGCTTTTGTGGATGAGGAATCATATTTAAGAAGGCTCTTTTTCGAGGCAAGCGATGGCTACATCCTGGACTGGAATGGTAATGTCTTATATGTCAGTGGTTGACATGACCAAACGAGTTATATAGGTTGTCAAATTGTATAGCAGAATTGGCCTCATTTGTGATCTCTCAGCTCCAAAGACTTGATGCACTAGTAAAAATCCTAATTTGTATCTGTCATGTCATGTGGCATGCTGCATCAAATGCGCACCGACACCTAGTTAAACTCCATAAGCATTCAATGTGAGATTTTAATTATATAACTGGTTTGTTTTTTGCTCTCAGATACTGAAATGTCGAGCTTTAATTCTGAACCAGAGGAACACAACTGTACTTCAACTATATACAGGATGGAAATAATACAGATAGAGTTGTTTTCCATGTATGGCGTCCAGGCAAGTGCCATCCTTTTCCTTCAAGGGCACTTTTCACCTTTTTCTAATTACATTGAGTTCTTATGCCATCTTAACTCATAAGTCATTCATTTGGCCTTACATCTTATATCAGTCATGTAAATTTACAGTCAGCAGTAGATTTGGAAGACTTTCTAGACGCGGAACCTGATGTCCTTGTGCACTCCACCTCGGCAATCTTGGATCACTTTTTCGAGAGGGGTCAGAGATGCAGCAATGCTCTGAAAGCCATGTGTAAAAAGAAGGGTATTTATGTTGAGGTATGAGATTCCATAAATGCTGCGATTCTTTTCTTCAAGCTAAAATGTGTGACATTTATTCCTTTTCAAAATCGCTCCAGTTAAATTTGAAACTAGTTGCTCTGGTGAACAAAAATGCACAAACATGAGGCACTAGTAAATTATAGACCAGTCAAGTAGCTGTATGTTAATTTTCTTGATTGCCAAATGAGTGAAATGACACAGTTTAGAAGTGGTCATCTGAGTCACGGCATAAATAGATTTCACTATGTCAACTATTCTAGCTGCTCAACGCCCTATAGATTCTAGATTTTTTTCCTGATTTCGTTTGTTCTTGCTCTGATATGCTTATTGTGTCTATATAATTAGTCTTCGGAGTTATTTGGCTTTGGCTACAAAATCTGTTTGGTTATTTTAAATGATATGCTCAAAATGAACATGTAATTCTCAAGCTTCTACTCCATGTAGAGAGCAAATTTGGTTGGAGTTGACAGTCTTGGCATGGATGTCAGAGTTTCATCCGGGTGTCAAGTGCAAACACATCGCTTCCCCTTCAAATCACGAGTAAGCTAGCTTGAAATATTTCTGTCAATTACCTTGACACACCTAGATTGGCAGATTACAACATCTTATGGTCATGGAAGGATTCATAAATGCATCTCCTGGCAACCTAATCATGCAGGCAAATTCAGCGGTTGCAGCTGAGAAGCAAATTCAACAACTGTTATTCCCCAGGTCTCGGCGAAAAAAGTTCTCGAATCTCGATGATCAACTAAGGGACCAATACTGATTCCAAAGCCAAAAGTGGTCAGAGTTTAGGAGCATGGACAAATAAAACGTTAAGGTCAAAAGTAGACCTTACAGCGGCACTGATACCCTTATGACATAGCAATAGCATAGAATGCAGTTGAGAGCTGATGATGTTTTTCGACAGTTTTGCTGAGCACTTGATATCATTTCCACTTGTAGTATTTGGAACTTTAGGTCTCCAGTACACATTTGTTAGTGCCCAAATCACATAATAAAGTTGTCTGAACTGTTATTAAAATCTTTCAGTAAAAGGTAAAAGAATGGTTCAGTATGTAGGGTTGAGATCTGGTGAGAAGTGACTTTAAGATGAGAAATGAGAATTTATCTTATCCATTAATTTTTGATAATCAACAGCTATGATTTGTCTAAAATTTTAACCAAAAACACGTCGTATTACACATACAGGGGCAGTATCGTCCCAACAAATCCAAAACTGCTATCGTTGGTTACGAACCAAACCCTAATCATTTGTGTTTCGAAATACAATCTACGGACGACGCAAACCTCCGCAATCGATTCGCAAAACCCAAACCAACTTGTGCTTCGAAATAGAAGCTACGGACAACCGCACAAGCGCCGCCATCGATTCGGAAAACACGACGAGGATGGTTCGAAAATCGGCGTCCGAACACCAGAAATCACGACGAGAAATCATTGCATTATCCGTATATATCAAAGCATAGTCCGTAGTAAACACATGGATTGATCAACTTAGGTCGGGTAGTCGATCGGGTAGCCGAGCTCACAATCATAACATTATCCGTAATTTCCACAGCATAGTCCGTTGAAATCATTGCATTATCCGTATATATCACAGCATAGTCCGTAGTAAACACATGGATTGATCAACTTAGGTCGGGTAGCCGATCGGGTAGCCGAGCGGGTAGCCGAGCTCACAATCATAGCATTATCCGTAATTTCCACAGCATAGTCCGTAGAAATCATTGCATTATACGTACATATCAAAGCATAGTCCGTAGTAAACACAGGGATTGATCGGGTAGACGATAGGGTGCGAGCAACTTAGGTCGGGTAGCCGATAGGGTACCCGAGCTCACATTTTTACGAACTGAATCTGAATCTGATTGGGGACGACTGAACGTAGATTAATTTTTACGAACTGAATCTGATTGGGGACGACTGAACGCTAGGGATGCGACACGAATTGGTACGCGAACAAGGAAAGATCTCAACCCTGGGAAAGACGCATACGAATGGATTGCGAACAATCAGAAACGAATCAGTCGATACCACGATTGATGCAAAATTGAATTACAAATATACCCTTTAACCGTATTTAACATTGAATATATTCTAAATATTCTATTTAATTACCACTGTTGGATCTTTATAATCAATGGACAGGATAAATTCTTATTTCTCAAAAATATGCATACTTCTCACCTGATCTTTTTCCTCAGTATGTAAGCATTTGCAAGTTGTATAATCTTTTTGTATCATCACTGTTGGGGTTGTAGCAAAGGGAATTGTTTTCAATTTTTTTTGTATCTTTTGCATAACCCGGGGATAGGGTTTGAATCTTGGATCAAATTTTCATTTGATCATGATTATAATCATTAAATTGTTGTGAAAAATATATGTGGTAGTGAATGAGAAACTTCAGAGGAAGAACAACATGAGCATGTAAGAGATGATAGGGATGTAGAGAGATTGTATTGCTCTTTCAAATTGAGTGAATA
The DNA here is from genome assembly GCA_033675215.1 of Rhodiola kirilowii. NCBI lineage: Eukaryota > Viridiplantae > Streptophyta > Magnoliopsida > Saxifragales > Crassulaceae > Rhodiola > Rhodiola kirilowii. The sequence continues at coordinate 7,458,742 of CM066194.1, forward strand.
TGTCTTACACATAGTCCCTTTTTATAGGGCTATGAAATACATAAAAAAATAAAGAGATTAGGTAAATACGTCACCATGAAGTAGATCATACATCATCATTAGTCACTTACGTAAATACATCACCATGATGTAGTGCATACATCATCATTAGTCATCCATTTTATGATTATATTATAACACTCCCTTTGGATGACTTGTACAAATATTATGCCTCATTAAAACCTTACTGGGAAAATCCTGTGGAAAAAACCTTAGTGAAGGAAAAAGAGTACATAGTTTGTACAGCACACATAATTAATGTTACCTCATTAAAAACCTTATTTAGGAAAACTCATAGGGATAAAACCTAAAAGAAGGAAAAGAGTGTAACGCGTATCTCCCCCTCAATGTAGCCTTTAACATAAATCTATAAGCTTTCGCATACCGATTTTATAGACCAGTTTCTCAAAGGGAGTTGTGGGAAGTGCCTTTGTAAACAAATCGGCTAAGTTGTCACAAGAACGAATCTGACAAACATCAATATCTCCACTTTTATGAAGTTCATGTGTAAAGAAGAAATTAGGAGATATGTGTTTCGTTCTGTCTCCTTTTATGTAGCCATTTTTAATTTGAGCTATACAAACAGCATTATCCTCAAATAGGACAGTAGGGCTTTCTTTGTTGACTGAAAGATCACATGATCCTCTGATATGATGGATTAAAGACCTCAGCCACACACATTCACAACTTGCTTCATGAAGTGCTAATATTTCAGCATGATCAGAAGAAGTGGCTGTAAGTGTCTGTTTGGTAGATCGTCAAGATATAGCAGTATCACCATATGTAAATACATAACGTGTTTGTGATCGTGCTTTATGAGGGTCAGATAAATATCCGGCGTCAACATATTCAACTAATCCTAATTTTGAGTTATTTGAATAAAATAAGCCCATATCAGTTGTTCCTCGAAGATATCTTAAAATTGCTTAATGCTAGTCCAATGTCTTCGAGTGGGAGAAGAACTATATCTTGCTAATAAATTGACCGAAAATGCAATATCAGGTCGTGTACAGGTAGTAAGATACATTAGTGCTCCAATAGCACTAAGATATGGTACTTCAGGACCAAGTAGTTCTTCATCATCCTCTCGAGGACGGAATGGATCTTTTGTCACATTAAGTGATCGAACAACCATAGGCGTACTCACAGGATGTGATTTATCCATGTTAAATCGTTTGAGTATCCTTTCAGTATATGAGGATTGGTGAACGAAAATGCCCTTTGATAAATGTTCAATTTGTAGGCCAAGGCAGAATTTTGTTTTGCCCAAATCTTTCATTTCAAATTCACTTTTCAAGCACACAATCGTCTCAGTGAGTTCATCTGGGTCCCAATGATATTTAAATCATTAACACAAACCGCGATAATAGAAAATCCGGTTTTTGTCCTTTTAATAAAAACACATTGCCAAATTGCATCATTGATGTACCCCTCCTTTAATAGATAATCACTTAGACAATTGTACCACATTCGACCGGATTGTTTTAAACCATATAAAGCTCTTTGTAGCTTCATTGAATATATTTCCCGTGATTTTGAGCTATATGCTTCAGGTAATTTAAATCCTTCGGGAATTTTCATGTAAATGTCATTATCAAGTGACCCATATAAATAGGCTGTCACGACATCCATTAAATTCATTTGAAGTCCTTCCAAGACTGACAAACTCAATAAAAATATGAATGTTATCGCATCCATGACCGGTGAATATGTCTCTTCATAATCAATGCCTAGCCTTTGCGAGAAGCCTTGTGCTGCAAGTCGTGCTTTATATCTTATGACATCATTATTCTAATTTTGTTTGCGCACAAATATCCATTTATAACCAACAGGTTTGACATTCTCAGGTCTTATGGAAATCTTTCCAAAAACTTGGCGATTATCAAGTGAATTCAATTCTGCCTCAATGACACTTTTCCATTTTGGCCAATCATTTCTTTGTCGGCATTCATTAACCGATCTTGGCTCGTGATCCTCATTTTCTTCTGTAATATCTAGAGCCATAGAATATGCAAATATATTATCCACTATAGTTTCTTTTCTATTCCACATTTTCCCTGAAATGACATAATTGATTGAAATTTCTTCATTGTCATCAGGTTCAGGTATCTCATTATCTTTTGAAGATGTTTCTTCATGTATCACATCTATTTCTTTTGGAATGGTGGTTGATGCATTTATTTGGTTATCATGAACCTTTCTTTTTCTAGGATTTTTATCCTTGGACCCAATTGGTTTACCGCGCTTCTGTCGTGTTTTAGACTCACTTGCTAAATTGTTTCCAATATCTTCATCAGGAAGATTGATTTTGCAAGGAGCATTGACAGCTGGTATATGTGACTTTGTCACTGTTTTAACATTTGTGAATGCATCAAGCAATGTGTTTGCCACACTTTGTAAGTGGATAATCTTTTGAACTTCTAGTTCAGATTGTTTTGTAAGAGGATCGAAATGAGACAATGACTCTGCATTTCAAGATATCTCTTGTTTTTTATTTTTAGACTTTATTTTATCTCTCCCTAATGCAGGGAATTTCGTCTCATCAAACTGACAATCGAAAAATCGTGCCTTAAATATATCTCATGTCATCTGTTCCAGAAATTTAATAATAGACAGAGAATCAAATCCCACGTAAATTCCCAATCTTCGTTGGGGTCTCATTTTAGTACGTTGGGGTACAGATATTGGAACATATACTGCACACCCAAAAACTCTTAAATGAGAGATATTTGGTTCTTGGCCACTAACAAGTTGCAAAGGGGAATGTTTATTATTTGCACTTGGCCTTACACGAATTAGTGATGCAGCATGTAATATTGCATGTCCCCAAGCAGAATTTGCCAATTTAGATCGCATAAGTAATGGTCTAGCTATTAATTTTAGTCTCTTGATAAAAGATTCGGCTAGACCATTTTGAGTATGAACATGAGCAGCCGGGTGTTCAATTATAATTCCAGTTGACATACAATAGTCATTAAAAGACTGGGATGTAAATTCTCCCACATTATCCATACGGATTTTCTTAATTCATGATCTGGAAATTGTGCTCGTAATTTAATAATTTGAGCAACCAATCTTGCAAATACCATATTGCGAGTGGATAATAAACAAACATGCGACCAACGGGCCGATGCATCAATAAGTACCATAAAGTACTGAAATGGTCCACTCGATGGGAAAATAGGTCCACATATATCTCCTTGAATCCGTTCCAAAAATGTTGGACATTCAGTCTCAACTTTCAGTGGCGATGGTCTTGTAATCAGTTTTCCTTGAAAACAAGCAACACATGAGAGATCCTTGGACAAGAGAATATTTTTACTCTTCAATGCATGTCCATGTGAATTTTCAATGATTCTTCGCATCATTATTGAACCCGGATAGCCTAATCGATCATGACATATAAGAAATTTTTTTGGATCTATTGAATTCTGGTTTGTCACCATATATGATTCAATATGATTTATGAAAGTATAATATAATCCGGAATTGTATGATGGAAGTTTTTCCATCACCTTTTTATTTCCTGAGATCATAGACGTGATATATAAATATTCAACGTCATTTTCATTTGTTGTCTCAACATGATAACCATTTCGTCGTATATCTTTGAAACTCAAAAGATTTCTTTTTGATCTAGTTGAGAACATTGCATCATTTATGATATACTGTGTACCATTTGGTAACACAATTTGGGCTCTTCCATAGCCTTCAATGAGGTTTGATGCACCACATATTGTATTTACATTAGCTTTAGCTAATTTAAGATGCGAAAAATATATTTCATCTCTCAAGATTGTATGTGTTGTTGCACTATCCGCTAAGCATAGCGTTTTGCCAGCATCTTTTATTGTAATTTATCCATGTCTCTTGGAAAAAATAAATGAGTAAAATTAGAAATCGGAATTTATTATGATAAAGTAAACAAAGCATAAGGGAAATTGGAATTCAAATACTTTTAAATAAAATTTGAACTTTAACAAGACATCATTTTCTAATTCATCTTTCCATCATTTATTGGTTGGTTGGGATCCCCATTGACATTTTCAAAGAAGTCACTAACATCCAAATGGATCATGTTCATAGGATCCAACTGAGCAAGATTCATGGGATCATCATTCTTTTGCTCAGCGAAGTTTGCCTCGACTCCTTTTCCTTTTAAAGAGGCTTTATAAAGATCAACAAAGTGTTTGGGAGTTTGGCAAGTTGATAGCGCTAAAATACACGCATCTTAGGCGATCTTCACGCTTATTGTTTCGATCATTTTTATTACGATTTCACTTGCTATTTGATGTTTTGTGGTTCATTTCAGGCAAATTGCAGCGTTTAAGCTGAGGTCACAAGCAAGGAGTGAAGTTGGGACAAAACCGAGCTTTTGGAGCAAAAAGTGCCCAAGGAGCAGATCCAACCGGCCGGCTGAATGTCAGCTTTGGATCGAGCCGCCCGGTTCAAACTAAAACCAGAAGGAAAAGAACTCTCTGAGGCATTGAACCGGTCGGTTGAGAATTGTACACACTTTGAACCGCCCGGTTCAAATGCTCAGAAACTCCAAGGAAGCTCTCCCCTGATCGAACCGGTCGGTTGAACTTCCTTTATCCAATCGAACCGGTCGGTTGAACTGCTCAGAAGATTCCCATCCACCTTCCCCTGCTCGAACCGGCCGGCTGGATTCCTTCACACAATTTGAACCGGCCGGTTGAGCCGTGCTACAATTCCGGAAACCCTAATGTTAGCTATAAATAGAAAGTTTTAGATCAAAACAGGGGAGGACTTTTTTGGAGATTTTTGGCACGAATTTTGAGGAGCATCTAGCACGAATTTCAAGGGTGATTAAGTGAAGAGGAAGATCAACAACAAGGATTCTCATACTTTTCAATCTCAAATTGGTTCTAGACTCCTAAACTCCATCTCTTTCATTTGCTTTTGATTGTACACTCATTATGAGTGAGTAGTGACCTTGATTGGGGATTATGGATCCCCTAGACATGTTTGTGATGATTTAAATACAATGGATGTTGATATTGAATGAGTTTGCACATGAATCTTCTTCATTTGAACTAAATGTTTAGAGTTGCCCATAAGGTGTTTGTGAAATGTCCTCAATGGGAACTAAGTTTAATTTCATGTTTGATGTAGCTCACGTTGATCAACATGAATTTAATGGAATGAATGAAGAGGCATTAGGACTTTTGTGTTACATGGCGACACTTAAATTCTAATGAGATTGGCTTGAATTTAATAAGAATGTGTTTATCTAGTCAATAGAGCGCGAGTGTGAGACTAGAAACGCATGTTCTATAGGGCCAATAGAGCGCGAGTGTGAGGTCCTATGCGAGGTGTAACCTCTTCATTCTAAGTTGTAGCGCGAGTTGAACTTAGGTTGAATGTTGCATGGCTATAATCTACTCATGTGCATGAAAATTCATAATCGACATCCAATATCATTGTCACGATAATTGTCTAGGTGGGGAAGTAATCCCTAGTCATCTTTGATTGATTGTTTACCCTTTTTAGTTGATAAAATCTCCCTTTCGGATAGTAAATCATTGCTATCAACCTCTTTCGAGGAAAAAACCCCCCAAACCATAAATAATCTAGATTTAATCCTTAGCACAACTAGTTTAATCACCTATCTCTTGGGTACGACCTTGGGTTTCCCGAGTCTTTACAAATGTTTTGATTTAACGTGACTTAGCATAAGTATTTGATTTACTTATCGAATATTTACACTATATTTACGAGCGATCAAATGGCGCCGTTGCCGGGGATATGTTAATTAACTATCGTGCTATTAGATTATATAGTTTTGTTTGCTTCTCCTTACTTGGTAGCCATTGCTCGTGTTGATCTTGATTGTGTTTATTTCTTTTGCCGCTCATTGCTAAGAATTTCTTTTGTTCTCGCAGGCACTTGAACTGAACACGAGGTTTCAAGAAAAGAAACACGTGGCTATCGGTTCTTCTTCTAACACTTCTCACCCAACCGCTAATAGAGGAAGAGGGAGAGGTAGGTCTCGCAAGAACCCTCTACCCCCTATTGCTCCACCGGGTATCCAAGATCAAAGACAAGGACTTATTATGGAAGATGAAAATGAGAACCGCCCGGTTCTTCAAAGGGATAACCGTGATCGTCGAATTGATGGGGATGGAATAGAAGACCCTCCCGCTAGAGATGACAATGATGAGGATAGACGTCCCTTTCGGAATCCTCGTGTCCCTCGTAGAGAAGAGAGAAACTATAGATATGACGAAGAGGAAGAGGATGAGAGGCCCGTGGGAGATTACATGACTCCCACCCTCGAGGGAAATGGTTCGGTTATTATGCCTCTCGACGAAGACGCTTTTGATTTCGATGTGAAATCATCCCTAGTGCACATGGTTACCAATGATCAATTTCAAGGGGCCGGGAATCCCTCCAATCATCTAACTAACTTTCAAGAATATTGCCGGACCTATAAGCCGAGGAATACACCCGTTGAATATGTCTACTTGAAATTATTTCCTTTGTCGCTATATGGAGATGCCAAGGAGTGGCTACAAAATCATGATCCGGGGACTTTTCGTACTTGGGACCATTTAGCCACGGCTTTTCTGAACAAGTTCTACCCTCCCTCTAGGACCAAGAAGTTCACGGACTTTATTCTAATATTCTCTCAAAGGGACAACGAGCTCTTCCACCAAGCTTATGATCGGTTTAAACACTACTTGAGGGAGTGCCCTCATCATAATTTTAGAAAGGCCGATCTAATGCGTTACTTCTATTTGGGGATGAGTAAGGAGGCTAAGAATCAAATGGATACGGCTAGTGGAGGAGCTATAATGGAACTACCGGCTAGCCAAGGTTTCAAAATTGTGGACAAAATAGCTTCAAACTCCGATAAATATCAAGGAGTCGACCACAAGAAGATGGGCAAGTCAAGAGATGATTCCTCAAATTATGCAACGAAAGAGCAAATTAATGAGTTATCAAAGAGGATGGAGTCTATGATAAGTATGATGAATTCTGTGGAGGCAACTAAGCCTAAGGCCGATAAAGAGAGAACTTCGTCGCAACAATCTTGTTTCTTGTGTTCTAGTACAAGACACTCTACCAAAAATTGTCCCGAAGGGAAATATGAAGAAGATGATGATGGCTATGAGGAGGCGCACTTTGTCAACCAACAAAGAAACTACAATCAAAATGTGAATCCTACCACTAGAACTTATGAGCCTCCACAAAGGAGAATTTCCAATGATTCTAACTTCACCTCACGACCTCAAGGGCAAGGAAATTATCAAAGCAATTATCAAGGGAATAATCAAAGGCAAGCGTATGGTTCTAGCTCTAATCAAAATCAAGGTCAAAACTCTTATTCAAACCAAGGGCAGAATTCTTATTCGAGTCAAGGCCAAGGCTCAAATCAAAATTCTCAATATTCTCAAGGGAATTATCAAAATCAAAGGCCCTATCAAGCTAAGTCCAATATGAATGAGCAAGGGAATTCTTCTTCCAACTCTCAAGATAATTCTATGATGACTATGATGGCGCAAATGATGGAGGATAACAAAGAGAGCAAGGCGAGCACCCGAAGAATGGAAGCAAAATTGGATGAATTAGCGGCCGAAAACAAAATACTTGCTAGGGAGAATACCCAATTGAAGCAAATAGGGAAACTTCCCTCTCAACCGGACATGAGTTACATTGAGCACGTTGAAGCTATTACGTTGAAGAGTGGGAAAGTTTTGCCTACCCCTCAAGGGAAGCCTAGCTTGAAGGGCAAGGAAGTGGAAGGAGAAAATGCCAAGGAAAATTCGGAAGAGGAGCCTCAAGCTCCCATAGAGGAGGAAAAGGATCACGAAGAGCCAATTCTAATGAGAAAGTATGTGCCCATGGTGCCTTTCCCTCAAAGATTGAACAAAAGCAAGCTCGATGCTCACTTTCAAAGGTTTGTGGAGATGTTAAAGAAGTTATACGTCACGCTCCCCTTCCATGAGGTAATCACACAAAACCCTACTTATGCCAAATTCTTGAAAGATATTGTGTCAACCCGTAGGGTGATTGAAGAGTCTAGCATGGTAGCTTTAAACGCCGAATGTAGTGCAATTGTGCAAAGCCGCATGCCTAGAAAAATGCAAGACCAAGGATCGTTCTCTATTCCTATCTCCGTAGGAAAAATTGAAATTGATCGAGCTTTATGTGATCTAGGTGCTAGTATTTCTTTGATTCCATATTCATTGTATGAAAAGATTGACATGGGTGAGCTACATCCCACCAATATCTCTTTGAAACTAGCCGATAGGAGCTCTAGAATTCCTAATGGAGTCCTAAGGGATGTGCCTATTAAAGTTGGGAAATTTTTCATCCCCGTGAACTTCTATGTGTTAGATATGGATAGTGAACAAGAGACACCCGTCATCTTAGGGAGACCCTTTCTAAATACCGTTGAAGGGGTTATCAAATGTGGTGAAGGGTCAATTGAATTGAAGATAGGAAATGAAAAACTCAAATTTTTTCTGAAAAATGCTATGAAAGCTCCTACTTCATCCTTTGAGTGCAATATGCTTGATATTTCTTGTGAAACTTTCGGGCTAACGTCTTTTGAAAGTGAAGTTATGGAGTTAGACGACTCTAGTACACTTTTTGCCTCTCTAATGAATATGGAAGATGAGGATATGAGCGACATCACTCTAGATGAAGGTGAGCGAGGGTTAGCTGATCATGAAATTAAGGAAGACCCGGTCCCAAGAGGTAAGGAATTCGAGGGAGAGTTAAAACCTCTACCTTCGAATCTAAGGTATGAATTTCTCGGGTCCAATGCTACATTTCCCGTGATAGTTGGTGCTACATTGAATGGGGATGAAACATCCAAGCTTGTGAATGTGTTGAAGGCAAATAAAAAGGCCCTAGGTTACTCCATCAATGATATAAAGGGGATTAGCCCTTCTCTTTGCATGCATAGAATTAATCTAGATGATGATGTGAAACCTTCTAGGGAAATGTTGAGGAGATTGAATCCTAAATTGAGCGAAGTAGTTTTTAAAGAAATCACCAAGCTTAGAGATGCGGGCATCATTTACTCCGTTCCGGACTCGGAATGGGTAAGTCCCATCCATGTCGTCCCTAAGAAGGGAGGACTCACGGTGGTTCAAAATGAAAAAGGGGAATTAGTCCCCACGAGAACCGTGAACGGGTGGAGAATGTGCATCGATTATAGGAAATTAAACAAAGCAACGAAGAAGGATCATTTTCCTATCCCATTCATAGATCAAATGCTTGAAAGGCTAGCGGGGCATGATTATTTTTGCTTTTTAGATGGATATAGTGGTTTTTACCAAATTCCTATATTGCCAAATGATCAAGGAAAAACCACTTTCACATGCCCATATGGAACTTTTGCGTTTAGGCGTATGCCTTTTGGTTTGTGTAATGCACCGGGGACTTTTCAACGTTGTATAATGTCCATCTTTAGCGATTATATTGAGAAGTGCATTGAGGTTTTCATGGACGATTTTTCTATCCATGGATCCTCTTTTGATGATTGTTTGGCTAATCTCTCTAATGTTCTTGCTAGGTGCATCGAGACAAATTTGGTGCTCAATTGGGAGAAGTGCCATTTCATGGTGCAAGAGGGAATTGTACTAGGGCATTTGGTCTCTAAGAGAGAAGTAGAAGTTGATAAAGCAAAAATTCAGGTTATTGAGCAACTTCCTCCGCCGAAAAACCAAAAGGGAATAAGGAGTTTTCTAGGCCACGCCGGTTTTTACCGGTGGTTTATCAAGGATTTCTCAAAAATCGCAAAGCCGTTGACTCATCTCCTTTGCAACGATGTGGAATTCAATTTTGATGAAGGGTGCCTAGAGGCATTTGAAAAATTGAAGAAAAACCTTGTATCGGCACCCATTGTGCAACCGCCAAATTGGGATCTCCCATTTGAGTTAATGTGCGATGCAAGTGACTACGCCATTGGGGCAGTTTTGGGACAACGGGTCGAGAAGAAGCTTCATGTAATATACTACGTGAGCAAGGTGCTCGATAGTACCCAGATGAATTATACTACCACAGAGAAAGAGTTATTAGCGGTAGTCTACGCCTTTGAAAAGTTCAGGCCTTATCTCGTTGCAACGAAGACTATTGTTTACACGGACCATGCCGCTATCAAGTACCTAATGGCGAAGAAAGATGGTAAGCCAAGGCTTATCCGATGGGTCCTCCTTCTACAAGAGTTTGACATTGAAATTCGGGACAAGAAAGGAGTAGAGAATGTAGTGGCGGATCACCTTTCGAGGGTAGAGGTATATGATTCGAAATGGTTCTCGGCGCCCATCCAAGACTCTTTTGTTGGTGAATATTTAATGAGTGCCGAAGACGATGCCCCTTGGTATGCAGATTTTGTGAACTATTTGACGTGCAACCTCATTCCTGAAGGCCTTAGCTATAATCAGAAGAGCAAATTTCTGCATGATGTCTCGAGATATTATTGGGATGACCCATTCCTCTACAAGCTATGTTCGGATGGGATTTATAGAACGTGTGTGCCCAAGGAAGACTTCAATGAAATCATAGCTTGTTGCCATTCTTCTTCTTATGGTGGTCATGGCTCGTCTTCAAAAACCACGTCTAAAATTCTTCAGTCGGGTTTCTATTGGCCAAGCATGTTTAAAGATACTTACGAGTTTGTCAAGGCTTGCAATGAATGCCAACAAATGGGGAACATAGCCAGAAGGGAGGAAATGCCTCAAAAGGGCATATTAGAAGTGGAGATCTTTGATGTATGGGGCGTGGACTTCATGGGACCCCTACCTTCGTCTCAAGGGAATTCGTTCATTCTAGTAGCGGTGGACTACGTGTCCAAATGGGTTGAGGCGATCGATTCCCCTTCTTGTGACGCTAAAGTAGTGATTAAAATGTTCAAGAAGATAATATTCCCAAGATTTGGAGTCCCTAGAGCGGTAATCAGTGATAATGGCTCCCATTTCAAGGAGAAGAGATTTGAGTCCATGTTGAAGAAACATGGAATTTTCCATAGATGTTCGACTCCTTATCATCCTCAAGCTAATGGTCAAGTCGAGGTGTCTAATAGAGAGATAAAGAATATCTTGACCAAGACAGTTGGGAAGTCGGGAAAAGATTGGGCTTTGAAGCTTGATGATGCCTTATGGGCATATAGAACCGCCTTCAAGACGCCCATTGGGATGTCTCCTTACATGCTAGTGTATGTCAAATCATGCCACCTTCCCGTGGAATTCGAGTATAAGGCCATGTGGGCAGTCAAGGAGCTAAACTTTGATACAAAGGCTTCGGGGGGAAAGAGACCCCTTCAACTCAATGAGTTGGATGAAATCCGATTGGACTCCTACGAGAGTTTAAGAATCTATAAGGAGAAAACTCGGAGATGGCATGACAAGCTCATTCTGAAAAGACAGTTCTCGGTGGGAGACAAGGTTTTATTGTTCAACTCCAAATATAAGCTATTTCTCAGGAAATTCAAGTCTAGATGGTTCGGACCATATAAAATTCATAGAGTCTTCAACGACGGCCATCTAGAGCTAATTGACAACAATGAGAACATTTTCAAGGCAAATGGGCAAAGAGTTAAGATCTACCATGCCGCCGATGGAAATCAGGACCTATTGGAAGCACCCTCGTGAATGCTATGCGCAATACCGCTAGAGAAGGGATCCTGCTCGGGACTTCTCTTAGTGTGCTTCTTGTCATGAAAAGATCCGGCTCGATCTTTGCCAAGACGTTAAACTAGGCCCTTTCGGGAGGTAACCCGTTGTAAGTGTTCATTTTCGCACTAACATTTAGAATGCTTGGTATATGATTCTGCTTTTCTAAGCAAGTGAACCGCCCGGTTCAATTTTGCCCTCACCATCGAACCGGCCGGTTCGTTCAGCCCTCATTCCCTATTACTCTCTGAGCCATTCAACCGGCCGGTTCCCAGTCAACCCATAAATCAAACCGCCCGGTTCAAACTTTGTGTTAGCTCAACCAAACTTTCTGAAGTGTTGAACCGCGCGGCACAATTGTTCCTTTAGTTCTGAACCGGCCGGTTCGAACTCGATATTATGCACCAGACTTCTTTGAGCAAACCAGCCGGCCGGTTCACTTGTGCTTCACAATCCAACCGGCCGGTTCAAATGGCAATTTTGATCCCTGATATTTCTGATGTATCCAACCGGCCGGCACAACATCCGCCTTCCCATTCAACCGGCCGGTTCAATCTTCATACTAAACCTCCTGATTTTTCTGAGGCATTGAACCGCCCGGTTCGATATTTGCCTATAATCCTCAACCGGGCGGCTCAAATGTAATCCAATTGGGTCGATTTTTGTCGGTTCTAAAATTTTCTTATTTGGCTCAATTCCAATTGGTCCGGTTCGATTGTTCCAATTTTGCCCAAAATTCTAATTTTGCCCAAAATTCTAATTTTGCCCCTCCATCTCTATTCTAAACCCTAAATCAAACACACCCCATCTCTAATCCAAACAACACGCACGGCCCTCTTCAACACTCGACCTTCTCACCCACAGCCGCTCCTTCCGCCCTCAGCCACCACGCACGGCCCGTTTCCTCCACCGACCTTCCCATCCACGTCCCTTCCCCTCCCTGATTTCCATCAATTCCAAACCATGGCTAGAGATGGCGAACGATCAACTCCCAAATCCACTGCTCCGACCAAGGCCAGCCTTTCCCATCTATTCGGTGATTCAACCAACGATGGAGATGGTTTGAAGAGAAATCTGCCGTGAAAAGCTAGACGTCTTGTGCTTAGGGACGACACCCCTTCCCCACCCCGGAAATCGCCTACTCCACCTCCACCGAAAAAGAGCAAAACTTCAACTGGAGAATCATCCTCAAGGGCCTCCAAGGGCAAGGGTCCAGCCACCGAAGCCGTGCCTCAAGTTGAGCCTCCTCCTGCAGCTCAACCCGATGAGGAATGGGCATTGGCGCTACCTCCAATTCCATATCCATTCTTGGAGCCATTGCATTTCGAGAAAAAGGAGCATCAAGATAGATTTGAACGTATTGGAGGAGGCAAGAAGACGATCATGGCAACCTCATACCCCGATTGGACTCTACTCGGAAATTTTGGAATTAGGGATGAGGTACGTCAAAAGCTAGATAATTGCCGTTTACATTTCTATTTTGAGGATGACCCGGGTTCATTTGAAATGGTGATGGTAGAATTTCTTTGTACATTTGAGGCGGAGTGGGAAAAAGATTATGTGACTTTGTGGAGGTTTAAGTTGGGTGGAAGGGAATTTGAAGTGATGCGTAGGGATTTACAGGATTGGCTCCACCTTCTGCATCCTCGTGATGATTTGCGGAGGTAAAATGATCACAATAGGACTAAGTTTTGGCAGAAAATCTCTGGGAGGAAGGAATGGTTTTTTTCGTCCTACAATGCCACCGGAATCAAAGTTCCAAGCTGGAAGGTAATACATCACCTCATCGCATTGGGAATCAACACTCGAGGAGGGAAAGCTCGCGCATTGACAAACCCGGACATAGACTTAATGATGGCCATAGACCATGGGCTTAAGCTCGATTGGATTACAATCCTCACCGAGAAGTTTGAGGAGTGTGTGAAGGAAGGGTCACGAAATTCCGCTATCGGAGGAGGATCATTGATTACATTGATAGCTATGAATTGCGGCTTTGGCTTTGACCATCCGGAGTGCCCCAAGCCATTGAAGAGGGTCCTTGACATCGGCGCTATGAGGCGCAGCCTCTTTTTCATTCCCGGCACAACGCTTTGGGACCATGATGACAAGCCGCACGGTAGTGAGGTCCAAAAGAGAGCCAAAAGGAACAAGGCTGCCTTCATATCTAGGCACCGGAACTACCCTCTCACTCCTTCACCACCATCATCTCCCGAGCCATCCGCTCCTCCATCTATCCCTCCTCCATCCGAGAGCATACCGCCTTCTAGTGCGGACTGGACTTCACAGTTTGAGAGGCTTGCCGCGGATATGGCTGATTTGAGGATGGGATTTGGTCGCCTAGAGGAGTTTACACATCGGGAATCCCAGTTCCATCGTCAGGAGGCTCAATGGGTGCGCACTACTCTCACTTCCCTCGTCCAGAACATGAGCGCACCATCTGGCAGTACCAGTGCTCCTCCGCCTCCTCCTTTCGGCTACACTCATCCTCCCAATGCCCCTAACCCATTCCATGCTCACCCACCTCCACTCTTTGGCTATACCTCTCACCCGGCTTCATTCCTCGCTCCTCCTCGTGCCTCTACCGCCAGATTTGATGCGGAGGAAGATCAGTTTGCTAGCCCCGACGAGGATGATGATGATGATGCTCCATTTTGAAGCTTGCTCGGTGATATTGTTTACATTTTGTGGTCATTTGAATTTGCACCTCTATTCCTATGAATTTTGTGATGATATTTGACTTGCTATCTTTTGATACTTTGGATGTTAAAGTCGCCATGGTGCGCATTTTGGTTGTATGACTCTAGTGTGTACCCTTGTTGGATATTTTATGTTATGACATGAGGAGGTTGATTTTCACTTGTATCATGCTAATGCTTTTATGAAAATGTTCATGCTAGTGCACATTGGCTCTCATTGTTTTATATTGCCATCAAGGGGAGGTTTTTCTATCCAAAATGAGGCGAGTTGATTGAAATGGACTACATTCTTCAAACGAGGGGAGTTTCCTCTGCGCCTTTGTCTCTACTTTCACTATTTCTTGCGCTTAGGGACTAAGCTTCATTTAAGTGTGGAGTGTGTGGTTTGGTTTGTTATTTGGATTAGGCGCATAGTTCACATGTTTACACCATGCATATCTTTTGAAAATGACCACTTGCGTAATGCTTTATCCCAACTTTTCTTGAGCGTTGTACTACTAGAGGCTTGTGACTATCAATTCTCATCTTCTATAAGTCACATCTAGCTTACAATCTCCCTTTACATGATTTAGAGTTTAAAATCAAGCCAGTTCTATTGAGTGCTTATTCTTGTGAATCAATGTTCATTGCTATCTCGTGCCTATCTAGCAATCTAAGTATTTTTCACGCATGCTTTGAAAAAGTTTTAGCAAGCACACTTTTTACCTTTTATGAAAAACTTAAATCTCTCTATTGCTTTTAGGTGACTTTAGTTCTCTTGCCTCGTGCCTTGTTCGTGGTTGTTTCTCACACATTCCATAGTTACATTGGGAATATTGTCAAGATTTAAGTGTGGAGTCAAAAGAGGGCGAAGCCCCATTCGGAAAAAAACAAAAAAAATACAAAAACAAGAAGAGAAAAAGAAAAGAAATGATAAATGATACAAATGCCGGGGGTTAGGGAGGTAAGTCCCCCCTCGAAAGCATTTGTAGGCCAAAGGCTATTCAAAAAAAAGAGAGAAAATAAAAAAAAGTACTTAAAGCTTGACTTTATGCCCTTCCATCATCTCTTACATGTGTGAGTTCATCACGTGTATTGTGTGCTAGCAAGTTGAGCTTTAGAACGACCCTTGTGATTTCACGTAAGCTATTGATTGGTTTTTGCTTGTTTTAAGAACTCTTGTTGTCAAACTCCTCTTTCCTTATGGATTACGACTTTAGCGTCTAAGACTTGGAAATGAGTTTATATCGTGAGCCCGTGGACTAGCCCTAGCTATCACAAGTGATCGAACGACATTTTTGTGCAAAAAGCTTTAACCTTTTTTCAAAAATCTTGCTTCAAAAATAAATAGACTTCTAGGTTAGGCACTTGATAGCGCTAGTATTGACCTCCTTGAAAACGCACCCTCATGTGAACTTAAACGGTTTGAAAACTCTTTTGAAATGTATAGTGATTGTGATGCTAGCGTGGGATGTGAAGTAAGTTTTGAGAAATCATTGCCTTAATTGTTAAACACTCTTGTTTTTCACTCTTATGGGATAAATGCATGTGGGATTTGTGAGTATTCCCGTTTCTGAAAACTCTCACGAGACTATAACTCGTCCACTAGGGTAGCCTAGGGGTTTAAAGGCTTGGTTCATTTCGCTAAATGCACTCGTGTCACCTACGAAAGTGGTTTATCGGAAGTAGTTTGTATTTCTTAGTGTTCTTAGTTAGTTATCATCACCATATGGAGTTTTCCTTGAACCAACCCTAAGTGAGTGAAATGCATTATTGTTGTTGATCCCTATGATTTGTTTGCTCGGGACGATCAAACTATAAGTGTGGAGTGATTTGATAGCGCTAAAATACACACATCTTAGGCGATCTTCACGCTTATTGTTTCGATCATTTTTATCACGATTTCACTTGCTATTTGATGTTTTGTGGTTCATTTCAGGCAAATTGCAGCGTTTAAGCTGAGGTCACAAGCAAGGAGTGAAGTTGGGACAAAACCGAGCTTTTGGAGCAAAAAGTGCCCAAGGAGCAGATCCAACCGGCCGGCTGAATGTCAGCTTTGGATCGAGCCGCCCGGTTCAAACTAAAACCAGAAGGAAAAGAACTCTCTGAGGCATTGAACCGGCCGGTTGAGAATTGTACACACTTTGAACCGCCCGGTTCAAATGCTCAGAAACTCCAAGGAAGCTCTCCCATGATCGAACCGGTCGGTTGAACTTCCTTTATCCAATCGAACCGGCCGGTTGATCTGCTCAGAAGATTCCCATCCACCTTCCCCTGCTCAAACCGGCCGGCTGGATTCCTTCACACAATTTGAACCGGCCGGTTGAGCCGTGCTACAGTTCCGGAAACTCTAATGTTAGCTATAAATAGAAAGTTTTAGATCAAAACAGGGGAGGACTTTTTTTGGGGATTTTTGGCATGAATTTTGAGGAGCATCTAGCACGAATTTCAAGGGTGATTAAGTGAAGAGGAAGATCAACAACAAGGATTCTCATACTTTTCAATCTCAAATTGGTTCTAGACTCCTAAACTCCATCTCTTTCATTTGCTTTTGATTGTACACTCATTATGAGTGAGTAGTGACCTTGATTGGGGATTATGGATCCCCTAGACATGTTTGTGATGATTTAAATACAATGGATGTTGATATTGAATGAGTTTGCACATGAATCTTCTTCATTTGAACTAAATGTTTAGAGTTGCCCATAAGGTGTTTGTGAAATGTCCTCAATGGGAACTTAGTTTAATTTCATGTTTGATGTAGCTCACGTTGATCAACATGAATTTAATGGAATGAATGAAGAGGCATTAGGACTTTTGTGTTACATGGCGACACTTAAATTCTAATGAGATTGGCTTGAATTTAATAAGAATGTGTTTATCTAGTCAATAGAGCGCGAGTGTGAGACTAGAAACGCATGTTCTATAGGGCCAATAGAGCGCGAGTGTGAGGTCCTATGCGAGGTGTAACCTCTTCATTCTAAGTTGTAGCGCGAGTTGAACTTAGGTTGAATGTTGCATGGCTATAATCTACTCATGTGCATGAAAATTCATAATCGACATCCAATATCATTGTCACGATAATTGTCTAGGTGGGGAAGTAATCCCTAGTCATCTTTGATTGATTGTTTACCCTTTTTAGTTGATAAAATCTCCCTTTCGGATAGTAAATCATTGCTACCAACCTCTTTCGAGGAACAAACCCCCCGAAACCATAAATAATCTAGATTTAATCCTTAGCACAACTAGTTTAATCACCTATCTCTTGGGTACGACCTTGGGTTTCCCGAGTCTTTACAAATGTTTTGATTTAACGTGACTTAGCATAAGTATTTGATTTACTTATCGAATATTTACACTATATTTACGAGCGATCACAAGTACGATCCCAATGGCCTTTCATACCACGTCGAAAGCAAGAACTTTCAGTCATTTTAAAAGTTGTAGTCCCCTTTTGGTTTCCTTCATTATTCATCCCCTTCATGGGGTAATGTGTCTTTTTCTTGAAGTATGGGGGATGTTGAGTACTATGATTTTGATAACTTCCAAAGTTTTGCCCACGACCACGTCCGCGTTTATTACCGCGTCCACCACGTCCATGTTGCTGATTACGCCCATAATTATTGCTAAATATAGCATTTGCTTCAAGAATGGG
The DNA here is from genome assembly GCA_033675215.1 of Rhodiola kirilowii. NCBI lineage: Eukaryota > Viridiplantae > Streptophyta > Magnoliopsida > Saxifragales > Crassulaceae > Rhodiola > Rhodiola kirilowii. The sequence continues at coordinate 7,476,759 of CM066194.1, forward strand.
TGTTGACCCAGTTGGACGGGAGTGATGATTTTTCGTCAACAACTCATTATTTTGTTCAGCAACAAGTAGGACAGAAATAAGCTCATAATATTTTGTAAAGCCCCGTTCACGATATTGTTGCTGCAAGAGCATATTTGAGGCATGAAATGTGGAGAATGTCTTTTCCAACATTTATTTGTCAGTGATCTTTTCGCCACATAATTTCATTTGGAAAGTAATTCTGAACATAGCGGAGTTGTAGTCACTCACACTTTTATAATCTTGCAAACGCAATTGTGTCCAATCAAAACTGGCTTTTGGAAGTATCACAGTTTTTTGGTGATCGTACCTTTCTTTTAATTCCTTCCAAAGGATCGATGGATCTTTGATAGTTAAGTATTCAGATTTCAACCCCTCATGGAGGTGACGTCGAATGAATATCATGGCCTTTGCCTTGTTTTGATCGGATGCATTATTTCCTTCTTTTATTGCATCTCCAAGATCCATGGATTCAAGGTGAATTTCAGCATTGAACGTTGTATTTTTAGGTACAAGTCAAAAACATTTATATTGACCGGTAAGTACCGGGTCGTCCAAGGAGCAATTGTAAACCTAGGATCACTATTCAATTTTACTCAATAAGTCTATTTCCAATCGGTGTGAGAAATGTGGTTGTCAATTATCAAATGATGATTAATGCAATGTAAGGGTTGTTTTCAAGATTTTAAAAGGCGCTCCTAGGGTACTACTTCCCTCCTTGGTGCATTCAACTCTTAACAGTTCATTTTCATGCAAGAACGAATAATGTAAATATTAGATTTAGGCGTGTCCCTATTAAATCAAATTCAATCGCTAGATGTTGTTATTCGATTTAAGGAAAAGACACCTCGCACGTGAGCTTCAATCGCTAGATATTGTTAGCCCACGTCCTACTCAAGGGCTCTCAATCATCAACGCTAGTTGAATGATCGATAACCAATGAGCGGTTTAAGATCAAGCCTATCTCAATGCCAAGACGAGTGATGGACCAAAGTTATACGAGTCAGAAACACAGTAAAACCCCCTTAATTAGACTGTTTGTCTATCTAACTTCTACGTGTTAGTCCCGATATATTTCCACAGGGCATTTTAGAGACTGAAGTGAAAACACGCTAAGGAGAGGATTTTATGCTGAAAAGATAACAAGAGTCAAACCAAGGTCAAGATCATATGCCGACTGAAGAAATATCAAGGATCCTGACGTTGAATTGACCAGAACAAATTAATCAGAAGAATCAGGAGTGGAGTCAAGACAGCCCGGGGAAGTAACACATTGACAGTTTTGTGAAAAGACTGCACAAAACTGTACAAACTCACACATTGGGCAAGGATGACCGGCCACCATTCAAGGAGGTGGGCAAGGGAGGAGCTCCTCCCCCTTGGGTGACCGGCAACCGGCGGCGCCACCTCCTCCACCAAAAGCCGCCGGCCTCCTCCCCTTCCTCCACATGTTGTCATCTCCTCCCTTGATTTCTCCTCCAATCAAAATGCACCACTTGCCACCCATCTCCACCACCCACCTCCTCCCATTTTGGCTATAAAAGGAGGAGCTCCTCCCCTCATTTCAACACACCTCAATCCAATTTCACTTCTCTCTCTAGAAGTTGTAATATTTGTAACGTTGTAATTTTGCTTTGGAAATAAAGGAAAGCTCCCTTGGCGCTTCAACGGTTGTAAGTATTTCTTAGTATTTATTTATTTAACTGTTGTCTTTAATTCCTTAGTATAATGTTTAGCGCGATGAATAGTAGCTAAACTTGTAGTTCGGTCTAAGGGGCGCACTTGTATTATAAAATGTTTTAAGACTATTAACTTAGTGTCTAGTCTAAGTATTCAAAACTTATTCTATGTGCCATATATTAAGTCAGAACGTCCAAGGTAGAGTGGATGCTTGGAATGGCAAAACTCTACAGCGGGGTTCGTAAACTTGTACGGATAAGTGGATGCTTGGAATGGCAAAGCTTATCTGAGAAGTTTGACTCATCTTAAACACCATTTGGTTGATCGGGAATGATTGATCAAATGGATGCACATAGGCTAATATAACCGGGAATGGAGTATTAGTCTAAATAGAATAAGTGTTCTACGTCCTTGGAATAGGCTAGACAGTGTACGCAAATCGAGTGCTTTGAATGGCCTTGATACACCGTTTGAATACTTAGGAGAGTCACTAAAGGTCAATGATAAACAGGATATAATACAAGTCCCCTGAAACCGAACATTTCTCTTTAATTATAATCTGTAATTTACTTTCCAGTATTAAAATCAACCAACCAACCAATCAATCAATCAAAATAGCTGGTAGCTTTAAAACCAACCGACCAACTTTAAACACGCTCCCACGCTGCGTAATCCCCCCGAAGAACAATTATTCCCCTGGTTCCCTTGGGTTCGACCCCTACTTACCAATTACTACCCAGTAGTATAGTTGCGAGTAGCGGACTATTATAAATTTATTTGCACAATCGCTTTGACGACAAGCGGTTCTGTCAACGAGTCACGCTAGTGATCATCGCTTAACAAGGGTGAATCTACTCCATTCTAGAACCATTAGTCTCGTTCGCTAGAACACTCAACTTCAAATTCATGTTTCTAGTCCACTTAGTCATTTTATCAAACACTTGGTGGGCATAGAATAGACATTTAATCCAAGTAAATTCACAAATCATAACAAGTATTCATTCATGCATATAATCAATAGGTAATGAGTTTCATACACCAAGGAGGTCCATAGACCCCTAGAAACTAATGGACTACTCACTACTCATGCTCATAGACAAACAAAAGTAGTGTTGTTACAAGTGAAATGAAGAAAACACAAGGAAGAGTAAGGATTTAGAGTGAAGGATCCCCCTATATCCTTAGAGTGCTTTGATTTTGTGAGTTGATCTTCAAAACCCTTGAACTTGTCTTCAAAAACCCTCAAAAAAACTTGATATGTGTGCAAAAACCGAAACTTTCCATTTATAGCCCAAGCATAAAAATCCAGTCTTTGGGGAAACGCCCGGGCGAGCTCCATTGCGCCCGGCCGAGCTCGGGCGAGCTAGTGCAACAGGGGAGGGGAAGTCGGCGAGGACCGGGCGAGCGTGGCCAGGCCCGACCAGGCGAAATTCGGCAGTGCCTTCTGGTCGGGAGGGAGCTTGGGCGAGCTTCTTTTGGCCCGGGCACTTTCATGTTTGGATGGGTGAAATGATGCAGGGGGGCCCGGGCGAGCTCCAAATGGCTCGGGCGAGCTCGAGCGGTAGGAGTGGAAAAGCTGGTCGAGCTCCTCGGGGCTCGGGCGGGTGACTTGCGGCAGTGTATACCCCTATGGCGAGGCTCGGGCGAGCTCCATCTGCTTTGCATGATAAATATTCATTTTGGTCTCGAAACTCGATTTTCTTCGAGAATTGATATCTTTGAGTCCGAGGACCATAGAATCGGTTTTTCACCTGAAATAGCAAGTACAAGGGTCAAATGACATCGAAAGAAACTCGGAACGAATCAAAACATCTAGTAAAGGTAGGAGAAAGATAGTCGAGAAATCGACTTATCAAAACACTCCACACTTTGAGTTTGATCGTCCCGAGCAAACAATAAGAACAAGTCAAGAGCGACAAGGGTGATGAAGATAAGCTTTTCTAGAGCAACACTCATTATTAGCAAAGAAACTCCTTTTCGTAGGTGTTACGGGTGCATTTAGCATATGCACCAAGCCTTTAAACCCCTAGGCTACCCTAGTGGACGAGTTATAGTCTCGTGAGAGTTTTCAAAAAAAGGAATACTCACAAATCCCATATGCATTTACCCCATAAGAGTGAAAAGTAAGAGTGTTTAACAATTAAGGAGAGGATTTCTCAAAACTTACTTCACATCCCACGCTAGCATCGCAATCACTATACATTTCAAGAGAGTTTTCAACCGTTTAAGTTCACATGAGGGTGCACATTCAAGGAGGTCAATACTAGCGCTATCAAGTGCCTAACCTAGAAGTCTATTTATTTTCGAAACAAGGCTTTTGAAAAATGGTTAAAGCTTTTTGCACAAAAACGTCATTCGATCACCTATGCTAGCTAGGGCTAGTCCACGGGCTCACGGTATAAACTCATTTCCAAGTTTTAGACGCTAAAGTCGTAATCCATAAGGAAAGAGGAGTTTGACGACAAAAGTTCTTAAAACAAATCATAAACCAATCAATAGCTCACGTGATGTCACAAGGGTCGTCCTAAAGCTCAACTTGCTAGCACACAATGCACGTGGTGAACTCACACATGAAAGAGACGATGGAAGGGCATAAAGTCAAGTTTTAAGTGATTTTTACTTGGCCTTTGGCCTACAAATGCTTTCGAGGGGGAACTTACCTTCCTAAACCCCGACATTTGTATATTTTGCGCAAAACTTCTCGTGCACTTGAGGAAGTTTTTGGTCGGGGCTTTGCCCTCCTTGACCAAGTTGTTGTTTTTTTTTTGAATGGGGCCTATTTTTCGCCCTCTTTTGACTCCACACTTAATACTTGACAATATGCCCAATGTGAATATGGAATGTGTGAGAAACAACCACGAACAAGGCACGAGGCAAGAGAACTAAAGTCACCTAAAAGCAATCGAGAGGTTTAAGTTTTCATGAAGTTTTCAAAGCGTGCTTGCTAAAACTTTTCAAAGCATGCGTGAAAAATACTTAGATTGCTAGATAGGCACAAGATAGCAATGAATATTGATTCACAAGAATGGGCATTTAATAGAGCTAGTTTGGTTTTAGACTCTAAATCATGTAAAAGGGAATTGCAAACTAGATGTGACTTATAAGATGGGAATTGATAGTCACAAGCTTTTGGTAGTATAACACTCAAGAATAATTGGGATAAAGCATGCTGCAAGTGTTCATTTTTAAAAGCTATGCATGGTATAAACATGTGAACAATGCGCCAAACCCAAACACTCCACACTTAATTGATGCTTAGTCCCTAAGCACAAGAAATGATAAAATAGTGGTGAAGGCGCATAGAAAACTCCCCTCGTTTGTAGAATGTAGCTCTCCAAATTTGGTCGACTCTTTGGCAAAGATAAATGTTCCTTTAATGGCAAAGCATGACAATGGATGGTTAACTTGCACAAGACATGAAGATTTGTGAACATGAGGGATATAAGAGGCAAGTGACAAGTTAGTTCCAATGCAATTATATAGATAACATCCAAAACAAGGCAATAAATGAAAGCCAAACATCCAAAATGCGCACCAAGGCGACTTTAGTAATCCAAAACAACATCAAAATGTAAAAATATGAATGCAAAGCATCTCAAAATTGCGCCCAACGGCGACTTAAACATCCAAACTATCATCACAATGTCAAGAAATAAAAGTAAAGCATCCCAAAATAATAAGATCTGAAGGTGATCATCATGGAAGCCTAACAAGCATTGACATCTTCATCTTCATCTCCCAATGGTGTAGTGCCATCCTCGGCTCCCGTGACCTCTTCTTTGACCTCCACCCGAGCGGTGATTCCTTCATCAACCTCCACTTGAGCGGTGACTCCTTCATCAACCTCGGCGATGGTGTGTGGAGGTTCTTCAACAATGGAATGAGGAGGAGCACTAGTTTCGGCAACAGCGGGTGGAGGAATGATGGGTGAAGGAGCGGGTGCTTGGGGACTAGAATACCCCGGGAATGACGGAGGAGCGGTGGAAGGTATGATGTTCAAAGCATGGCAAATATCCGTCAATGTGGTAGCTACCCACTGGGAATTCTCACGAACAAAAGTCGTCAAGTGCTCCAAGTCGGAGGAGATGGTCTCAAGCCTCTCATTTGGGGAAACTCTCTTAGGGCGAGGTTGACTTTGGACTGAAGGCTCATGGGAAGGAGCCTTGGAAGAAGAAGAAGAAGTGGTGGAACTACGGGCATCGGGGAATGGATAGGCATCACCACGAAATTTTTCTCTCCTCCTTGCATCGAATTTGTTTTTCTTTGCTCTAGCTCTTTTCCGGAGTTGGTCCTTGTGAGGCTCGTCGGAAGTTACCCAAGACTTCAAGTCGGCTTTAAGCATAGTCATATCCTTCATTGTCACCGCATCAAGCTTCTTCTTCACCGGCGGTGGGCAATCATTACCACTAAAGATGAACTTGCACTTTAGAGCTAAGTGCGTAATGAATGAGCCACCACCAAGTGCCTTCACTTGTGAAGATTCCCTAACCACATCTTCAAACCTTGTGGCAACAATAGTGAACCATTCCAAGACCTTCCCTTGGTCGATTGCTAGCATGAGGTCCAAATCTTGATTAGTCACCATCCTCGCCCCATCCTTTCGCACATTGATTACCATAGCAATAAAACGGTGGATGACCCTCCACGCCTTGTTCTCGATTGTAGATGCGGCATATCCCGAGACAAACCATTCATCCCTCCCCGATATTTTCTGCCAAAACAAGTACCTATCCACCTCGGAAAACTTGGGTACACTCTCTCCATTCAATGGAAATCCCAACGCCTCACAAACCACATCCTTGGTCATTCTCTTTTGCTTTCCCCCCATTACAAACTTCCAATGTGTGATTTGCTTCTCATTATTCCTCACCGCCTCAAAAGAGCAAACAAATTCCCTCACAAGCTTCGTGTACATTCCCGGATCATCAATGAATAAAATCTCTAAACCGCAATGGGTGAGGCGAGAGTGTACCTCATCGTGCAACCCCAAGTCCTCAAGAGTCTTCAAGTCGGGATATAGCGTGACCAAAGGTTCCTTGCCCTTGCTGGTGATCACCGCCAAGTTCTCCTTGTGCTTTGCATTCTTGAAGGCCAAGGTCCTATCGTATGGATAGGGGATAGGGCCAGAGGGTTCGACTTGGATAGTGGGAGGAGCCAAAGCGAGCGTGGAGGGCTGGCTAGGCTCAAGTGACAATGGAGGAGTCTCACTTGTGGTGGCAATTTGCTCGGCCCTCCTTTTCTTGGAAGGACGGGGAATGACTTCCTCAGATGATTCCTCTGATTGAGGGATGGCGCTAGGAGCTTTCTCAGACGGTGCAGGGTCGGCTACAGACTTCCGGGATAACTTCTTGGCCTTGGAGGTGGATTGGGGAACCTTGGAGGTGGTTGTTTTCGCCACGGTGGTTTTGGGAGGCTTGCTCGATGGCTAGGAGGAGGAGGAAGGTTCCTTCGAAGGGGCCGGAAGCTTGCTACTTGGCGGCTTGGAGGAGGAGGAAGGGGCTTTGGACGGACCTTGAGGCTTGCTCGGCGGTTGGCTTGTGAGAGCCATGGGAGGACTTGGGAGGACGAACGGAGAAGGGTGGCGGACGGCGAGGAGGGTGAAGGCGAGCGGCGGCCACGACGGAGCAGGTGGAGCTTGGAGCCGGGTTGATCGAGTGGAGGGGAGATCAGGAGATTCGGGATTTCGATCGGTTAGGGCAAAAAAAATCGATTTGAATTTGGGGAGAAAACAAGTTTGGCTTAAATATCAATTGGGAGGCTCGGGCGGTTCATATTAAGCTCGGGCAACGCTCGGTTAAACTGGTTTGAGAGGAGGTGAACAGGTCGAGCAGGCATTGCTAGACGAATTGGGTAAGCGAGAAGAACGAAACTCGGCCAAGCGTCTTGAGGCTCGGTCGGGCGAGATTGGGGCATTTCTAGATGAATTGGGTAAGCCCAGGAGGTCTCGGCTCAGCTCGGTCGAGCAAATAATGGCGAAGGCAAAGCCAGTTTTTGAGTTTTAGGAAAATGCGACCGGCCGGGCGCATTGGGCTCGGGCGGGCGAAAAACGGCAGTGCTGAATTGATTTTTAGAGGCTCGGACGAGCTCCAATCAGCTTGGGCGAGCGCAAGGTCTTGAGTTCCTTTTCATGGCTTGCCTTGCTTTCCAACCCATGTATTCTCACCTCGAGCTATGACTCCACACTTAGATTCGAGCTCACCACTCAGGACTTGCAATGATCATACAAAGCGTCTAAAATTTTAGAAACAAACTGAACACTTACAACGGGCTACCTCCCGTGAGGGCCTAGTTTAACGTCTTGGCAAAGACCGAGCCGAATCTCCTCCAAGAAAATTTGGAAGCGAATTTTAGGAGGCCTCAATTGGTCAAGTCATGTAGGGTAATGGAGGTGTTCTTGGGATCTAGGGGAGCTCCATCGTAGATGACGGAGCCCACCGCACTGTCGTTAAGGTGCGATGTTCTCTGTGCAAAAATAAATTTATATTTCCGCTACTCGCGACTTCACTACTGGGTAGCAAGTGGTAAGTAGGGGTCAAACCCAAAGGAATTAGGGGGATAGTTGTTCTTTGAGGAATGTACTGGGAGGGAGCGTGATTTTAGGTTGATTGAGGTTTTAGTGCTAAAAAGTAAGTGTCTTTTTGGTTGGTTTTGGTTTTTTAGTGCAGAAAGGTAAATGACAGAAAAGTAAAATACTGAAAGTAATTAATTAAAGGAGAAGACTTACAGAGAGTGGTTGCGTGAAGGACAAGTTTTGCGGAGAGTAAGCGGTTGATATTGCAGTTGATATTGAGACTGAAAAGTAAAATGCAGGTGATTTTTTAATTTAAGGAAAGATTCAGTTTCAGGGGCCTTGTATCATAATCCGTTTATCATTGACCGCCAATGACCATACTAAGTGTTCAAAAGTGTATCAAGGCTATTCCTAGCACAAGACTTGCCACACCGTCTAGTCTTTTGCAAGACGTAGTACTCTTGTTCTAATATGTGCATCCATTTGACCATCATTCCTGATAAATCAAATGGTCTTTGAAAGAGGTTGAACTCCACAGATAAGCTGTGCTCTTCCGAGCCTCCACTTATCCACGGAGGTCACGAATTCATGGTAGAGCTTTGCTCTTCCGAGCATCCACTCTACCAATGAAGTTCTGACCTAATAAATGGCACTTAGAACAAGTTGAACACAAAGAGGCATTAAGAAAAGGGTCTAAAACATTTTATGATACAAGTACACCCCTTCAATCGAATGAAGGGTTTAGCTACAAATATCCATAGAGGTGGATACCATAGCTAAGTACTCGATGGTTTTTGAAAGACAGTAAGTAAAGGAGAATACTCAAGAACCAACAGGAGTAAACTCAAGAACTACTAGAATACTCAAGAACCAACAGGAGTATTATAGATTTGAAACAAATGTTTACAAGATTTGTACCCAAAATCTAGAGAGATGTGAGAGCTTATGGATGATGGTTTGGAATGAGGATGGGATATGGATACAAGGGAATGGGATGCTCTATTTATAGCCAAGGAGGAGCAATGGATGTGGAGGAGAACTAGCCACTTGTCACAAAATGGGAGGAGCTCACAAAAGCCATCGGATGATGTTATCATCTCTTCTAGCCGCCGGCCACATGGGGGAAGAGGAGAGGAGGAGAAGCTTGTGGAAGAGAGGAGAAGGGAGGAGAAGGAAGGGGAGAAAGCCGCCGCCCATGTGGCATGAGGGGAGAGGGTGTGAGTTTTGTGACCTCATCCACAAAAGCCATCAGTCCATTTCAGCTCCGGACTGACTCTGGTTGCTCTTTGGTTGGACTTGTTTTGAGTGATTCCATGTCAGGATCATGAAAGTTGTACAGTCGGAATCTGGTCGTGACTTGGAATGACTCGTACTTCATTTTCAGCTTAAAAACTCCTCCTTAGCCTGTATTCTCTCTAGACTTCAAAATACTCTGTAGATAAATATCGGAACTAACAAGCAAAAGTTAAATAGACAAAGCGTCTAATTTGGTGGGTTTAACTGTGTTTATGATTCATACAATTATGGTCCATCAGTAGAGTTTGAGCCTTTGCCCATTAGCCTTGAAAATTTCCCCACGTGAGTTGAACAAGTTTGCATGTCCGTCCTCAAACACCTTTTGAATTTCGAATGGACCCGTCCATCTTGACTTGAGCTTTCCCGGAAATATTCTTAATCTTGAGTTAAATAGAAGGACTTGGTCCCCTTCCTTGAACTCCTTTCTCAAAATTTTCTTATCATGCCATTTCTTTTGCTTTTGCTTGTATATCTTGGCATTCTCGTAAGAGTCAAGTCTTATTTCATCTAGCTCATTCAAGTCCAATAGCCTCTTTTCTCCGGCGGTTTTCATGTTAAAATTCAGTTCTCTAACCGCCCAAAATGATTTGTACTCCAATTCAACCGGTAGGTGGCAAGGTTTCCCATATATGAGCCTAAAAGGAGACATCCCTATAGGTGTCTTGAAAGCGGTCCTATATGCCCAAAGAGCATCATCCAATTTTGAGGACCAATCCTTTCTTGAATTCCCCACCGTTTTTTCGAGTATAACTTTGATTTCCCTATTCGAGACTTCAACTTGACCACTAGTTTGTGGGTGGTAAGGTGTAGCAACCTTATGATAGACCGCATATTTCTTCAAGAGTGCCCCAAATTGCTTTTCCTTGAAGTGAGATCCCCCATCACTAATCACGGTTCGTGGGACTCCAAATCTAGGGAAGATCACCTTCTTGAAAAGCTTTGTTACGACTTTGGCATCGCAAGTTGGGGAGGCTATAGCTTCAACCCACTTGGAGACATAGTCAACCGCTACTAGAATGTAGCGGTTCCCATAAGAAGGGGGGAAAGGACCCATGAAATCGATGCCCCAAACATCAAAGATCTCCACTTCTAGCAAAACTTGTTGAGGCATTTCGTCTCTCTTGGAGATATTACCACTCCTTTGACATTTGTCACAAGCCTTCACGAAATTGAAGGAATCTTTGAATATTGATGGCCAATAGAGTCCACTTTGAAGCACCTTAGCCGCGGTTTTCAAACTCCCCCCATGGCCTCCACAAGGCAAGGAATGACAATGGTGCAAGACTCCTTCTATGTCTTCATCGGCTAAACATTTTCTATAAATTCCATCCGAACAAAGCTTGAAAAGGTGGGGCTCATCCCAATAGTATCGTCTTGCATCATGCGCAAATTTCTTCTTTTGGTTATAGTTCATGTTTGGGGGAAACACCTCACAAACCTTGAAGTTCACTATATCGGCATACCATGGAGTAGGGGCATTTTCAAGTCTCGTCAAATTTTCACCAACAAAGGAGTCCTCAATAGGCAACTCCTCACTTGAGGTCGTCTCCCTCAAAGGCTCAAGTCTAGAAAGGTGATCGGCGACCAAGTTCTCTACTCCCTTCTTGTCTTTGATTTCAATGTCGAACTCTTGAAGTAGAAGTACCCATCTTATAAGCCTAGGCTTTGCATCTTTCTTAGAAATTAGGTACTTGATGGAGGTATGATCGGTATAGACTATGGTTTTGGATCCCACCAAGTATTGCCTAAATTTCTCGAAGGCATAGACAATAGCTAACATCTCTTTCTCCGTTGTGGAGTAGTTTGATTGAGCTTGGTTCAAGACCTTGCTCGTGTAATAGATCACATGTAGCTTCTTGTCTACCCTTTGCCCTAGAACGGCTCCAATGGCATAATCGCTCGCATCGCACATAAGCGTAAAGGGGAGTCTCCAATTGGGAGGTTGCAAGATAGTAGCGGATGTGAGAGCAGATTTTAGCTTCTCGAAAGCTTTAGCACAAGGATCATTGAACAAGAAAGGAGTATCAATATGCAAGAGATCGGTTAATGGCTTGGCTATCTTAGAGAAATCCTTAATGAAGCGCCGGTAGAACCCGGCGTGACCAAGAAAGCTTCGAATTCCCTTAACATCTCTAGGGGTGGAAGTTTTTCAATTACTTCAATCTTAGCTCTATCCACTTCAATTCCCCTATTAGAGACAAGATGCCCTAGCACTATTCCCTCTTGTACCATGAAATGGCACTTTTCCCAATTCAAGACTAAATCGGTCTCAATGCATTTGTCGAGAACCCTTGAAAGGTTCTCTAGACACGAATCATAAGAGGAGCCATAGACCGAAAAGTCATCCATGAATACTTCCATTTTATTTTCGATAAAATCGAAGAAAATGGCCATCATGCACCTTTGAAAGGTTCTCGGCGCATTACATAGCCCAAAGGGCATACGTCTATACGCGTAGGTTCCATAAGGGCACGTGAAGGTGGGTTTCTCTTGATCTTGAGGGTGTATAGGGATTTGGAAGAATCCGCTATATCCATCAAGGCAACAAAAGTATTCATGGTTGGCTAGCCTTTCAAGCATTTGGTCAATGAAAGGTAGAGGGAAATGATCTTTCTTAGTGGCTTTATTTAGCTTACGGTAATCAACACACATCCTCCACCCCGTGACGGTGCGTGTAGGGATTAGCTAATTTTTTTCGTTCTTGACTACCGTCAAGCCACCTTTCTTTGGGACAACGTGGATTGGGCTCACCCATTCCGAGTCGGGAACGGCATAAATGATTCCCGCTTCCCTCAATTTAGTTATTTCCTTAAAGACAACGTCCCCTAACGTAGGGTTCAATCTCCTCAACCTCTCATGGGTTGGTCTAGCATCATCATCCAATGTAATCATATGCATGCATATATCGGGGCTAATCCCTTTCAAATCATCAATGGAATAACCAATTGCACCCCTACGAGTTCTAAGCACATGCAAAAGCCTAGAGGTTTTGAGCTCATTCAAAGATGCATTCACTATTACGGGAAAGGTAGAGTTCGGACCTAGAAATTTGTACCTTAGACTTGTAGGTAGAGCCTTAAGCTCTATCCCACAAGGTCCCTTACCTTCTCCTTTCTCAGTTCCTTCTTTTTGTTCCTCCTCATCCATCATCAATAGGTCCATTATGGAATCACCTATGCCTTCATCACTCAAGAGTTCTTGCTCATTGGAAGTTAGTTTGTCACAAGAGAAATCATCAAAAGTATCAAGCAAGTTGCAATCTAGTGAATTATTAGGGGCACTACATGCTTGCTTAAATGGAACTTGATTTTCTCTCCCCCTATCTCAAATTCTAGTGAATCATTTATGCAACTTATCACCGCCCTAGTAGTTTTCAAAAATGGCCTTCCCAAAATGATTGGGATCTCTCGCTCCTCCTCCATTTCTAAGACAAAGAAATCCACGGGGATATAAAATTTCCCCACCTTCACGGGCACGTCCTCTAGGATTCCACAAGGGGCCCTAGAGGAGCGATCCGCGAGGCGTAGACTAATGGAGGTAGGCACGAGAGTTCCCATAACAAGTTTCTTATAGAGAGAGTAAGGCATTAATGAAATACTAGCACCTAAATCACACAACGCCTTGCTTATGTTGACATTACCAATAGTAATAGGAATTGAAAATGACCTCAGGTCTTTCTCTTTCTTAGGCATGGGATTTTTCACAATAGCGCTACATTCCTCATTTAGATCTACCAAGTCAATTTCAGAAATTTCACGCCTATGAGAAATGACATCCTTAAGAAATTTACTGTAAAGGGGCATTTGGGATATTACCTCAGAAATTGGTAGTGTCACATTGATCTTTTTCATCATCTCCGCAAATTTTTGGAAGTGTGATTCGTTGTTCTTCTTTAATTGTCTTTGTGGAAATGGCATTGGTGGCTTGTAAGGGGAAGGCTCCTTAGTTGCATCTTTAGCCGCTTCCTTCATTGAGCTCTTTGAGGGAACTTCCTTTGGTGTGGGAACTTCTTCCTCGACTTCCTCTTCGCTTTCTTCGACTATAATAGGCATCCTTGCACTAGTGTCCTTTTCTTTAGGCGAAGGGGGCTTGTAAGTGGTTCCGCTTCTCAATGATATAGAATTCACGTGCTCGTTTTGGTGGAAATCCGGCTTGGAGGGAAGTTTCCCCGGATACTTCGCGGATGAACTAGCTTGTTGGGCAATTTGGTTCTCCAACATCTTGTTGTGAGTAGACATCTCGTCCATTCTTTGGTTCATTGATTGGAGTGTTTGATCCATCCTTTGGTCCATTCTTTGGAACATCATCGCGCTATCTTGGGCAGCTTTTGCTTGACTTGCCACAAGACTTGCTAAGATATCGGTAATGGATTGATCTTGAGTATTTTGATGAGTTGGGGCTTGTGGTTGTTGAGAGCTCATTCCTTGATAATTCCCTTGTTGTTGATATTGATAATTCGCCCTTGGTTGATATGGAGTTTTTTGTTGCACTTGGCTAGATTGGCCTTGTTGGTTTTGCCTTTGATAGTTCCCTTGATTTGAATAAGAATTTTGCCCTTGAGGCTTAGGAGGAAAGTTGTCATTAGCCACTCTCCTATGAGGAGGTTCATAGCTTCTTGCGATGGGGTTGGGATTTTGAGCATAAATTCTTTGTTGATTCACATAGTGGGCTTCCTCATACCCATCATCATCATCTTCATATCGTCCATCGGGACTATCTTTTGTAGAGTGCCTCGTACTCGCACATAGGAAGCAAGATTGTTGAGCCGAAGTTTTCTCTTTATCATTTCTTGGCTTAGTTGCCTCCACAGAATTAACCATACTTATCATGGTCTCCATTCTTTTTGATAAATCATTGAATTGGTCTTTGGTAGCATAATTTGAAGAGTCATCTCTAGATTTGGCCATTTTCTTGTGGTCGACTCCTTGATATCGGTCAGAATTTATTGCGATCTTGTCAACAATTTTAAAGCCTTGACTCGCCGGCAAATCCATAATAGCACCGCCACTCACCGTATCCATTTGGTTCTTGGCCTCTTTGCTCATATCAAGATAGAAATATCTCATAAGATCGGCTTTTCTGAAGTTGTGGTGAGGGCATTCCCTCAAATAATGTTTGAACCGATCATATGCTTGATGGAATAGCTCATTGTCTCTTTGGGATAAAGTCAATATAAAATCCGTGAACTTCTTGGTTCTTGACGGTGGAAAGAATTTGTTCAGAAAGGAATTTTCTAGATGATCCCATGTTCTGAAGGTTCCCGGCTCATGGTTTTGCAACCATTCCTTAGCATCTCCGTACAATGAAGAAGGAAAGAGCTTCAAATAGACATACTCCGCGGGCACATTTCTTGGCTTGTAAGTTCGGCAATACTCTTGGAAATTGGCCAAATGTGTGGAAGGATTCCCGACTCCTTGATATTGATCATGGGTTACCATGTGCACTAAAGAAGATTTCACGTCGAAATCAAAGGCATCCTCATCCGGAGGCATAATAGCCAAACCATTCCCTTCAAGGGTGGGAGTCATATAATCCCCAACGGGTCTCTCATCATCTTCCTCGTCATAATATCTGTAATTTCTGTTTTCCCTTTGAGGAGCGGGAGGATCCCTTATAGGACGTTGCTCATCGACGTTGTTTTGTCTAGCCGGAGGATCATCTATCTCATCTTCCTCCATTCTCCGGTCTCGAGCATTCCTTTGAAGAGCGGGGTGGTTCTCTACCTCATCTTCCATTCTAAATCTCGGTGGCAAATAAGGTACCGGATTTAAAAGAGGTGGTGGACGAGGTCTTGGCCCTTGGAAAGCCGGTGGAATAATAGGAGCAATAGGTGGAATAGGAAGTAGAGGATTCTTGTGAGGTCTACCTCTTGGTTTCTTTACGGTTGGGAGAGAAGTGTTTGAAGTTGAACCGGTAGCTACGTGCTTTTGCCCTTGAAACCTTGTGTTCATTCAAAAGCCTACAAGAATCAAGGGGAATCGTTAAGTCGCAAGCAATAACACAAGCAATAGCACGAGAAACAAGTGAAATAATCCAAATCATGTAAAATCTACTTTAGTTCCCTAAGTTAATTCGTTGCTCCCCGGCAACGGCGCCATTTTGAACGTTGTATTTTTAGGTACAAGTCAAAAACATTTATATTGACCGGTAAGTACCGGGTCGTCCAAGGAGAAATTGTAAACCTAGGATCACTATTCAATTTACTCAATAAGTCTATTTCCAATCGGTGTGAGAAATGTGATTGTCAATTATCAAATGATGATTAATACAATGTAAGGGTTGTTTTCAAGATTTTGAAAGGCGCTCCTAGGGTACTACTTCCCTCCTTGGTGCATTCAACTCTTAACGGTTCATTTTCATGCAAGAACGAATAATGTAAATATTAGATTTAGGCGTGTCCCTATTAAATCAAATTCAATCGCTAGATGTTGTTATTCGATTAAAGGAAAAGACACCTCACACGTGAGCTTCAATCGCTAGATATTGTTAGCCCACGTCCTACTCAAGGGCTCTCAATCATCAACGCTAGTTGAATGATCGATAACCAATGAGCGGTTTAAGATCAAGCCTATCTCAATGCCAATACGAGTCACGCTAGTGATCATCGCTTAACAAGGGTGAATCTACTCCATTCTAGAACCATTAGTCTCGTTCGCTAGAACACTCAACTTCAAATTCATGTTTCTAGTCCACTTAGTCATTTTATCAAACACTTGGTGGGCATAGAATAGACATTTAATCCAAGTAAATTCACAAATCATAACAAGTATTCATTCATGCATATAATCAATAGGTAATGAGTTTCATACACCAAGGAGGTCCATAGACCCCTAGAAACTAATGGACTACTCACTACTCATGCTCATAGTCATAGACAAACAAAAGTAGTGTTGTTACAAGTGAAATGAAGAAAACACAAGGAAGAGTAAGGATTTAGAGTGAAGGATCCCCCTATATCCTTAGAGTGCTTTGATTTTGTGAGTTGATCTTCAAAACCCTTGAACTTGTCTCCAAAAACCCTCAAAAAAAACTTGATATGTGTGCAAAAACCGAAACTTTCCATTTATAGCCCAAGCATAAAAATCCAGTCTTTGGGGAAACGCCCGGGCGAGCTCCATTGCGCTCGGGCGAGCTCGGGCGAGCTAGTGCAACAGGGGAGGGGAAGTCGGCGAGGACCGGGCGAGCGTGGCCAGGCCCGACCGGGCGAAATTCGGTAGTGCCTTCTAGTCGGGAGGGAGCTCGGGCGAGCTTCTTTTGGCCCGGGCACTTTCATGTTTGGATGGGTGAAATGATGCAGGGGGGCCCGGGCGAGCTCCAAATGGCTCGGGCGAGCTCGAGCGGTAGGAGTGGAAAAGCTGGTCGAGCTCCTCGAGGCTCGGGCGGGTGACTTGCGGCAGTGTATACCCCTATGGCGAGGCTCGGGCGAGCTTCCTTTGGCTCGGTCGAGCTCCATCTGCTTTGCATGATAAATATTCATTTTGGTCTCGAAACTCGATTTTCTTCGAGAATTGATATCTTTGAGTCCGAGGACCATAGAATCGGTTTTTCACCCGAAATAGCAAGTACAAGGTTTAAATGACATCGAAAGAAACTCGGAACGAATCAAAACATCTAGTAAAGGTAGGAGAAAGATAGTTGAGAAATCGACTTATCAATCATCAAGAATCCATGCCAAATAATTATTGCCAGAAATATCAAGAGCATTGAACTCAAGCTTCGAAAGATTTGACATAGTAACTATATGAGATAAAAACATGAATTAATTTTCAAAATACAGTAAGGTAATAATCATCAAAATAAAGTGAAATAAAATAATGAATTAAATTCACATATAAACGATGCAAGACATTAGAACATGATTATACGGAAATAAACATTAAGCATGATTATAAAGGAAAATCAATTTCTGTTGCATGAATTAAGTATGTTAATGATTAGAGAAGATCTTATCATGGGTTTAGCCATTTTTTATTGAACAAGTGCCTTATTTTATTTATAGTGTCTTATAGATACATAGCAACGGTAATTATCTTTTACTCTTAGTGTCCAATGGTAACAACGGTAACAAAATCACAATGGTAAATTTGTGCCCAACGGTAACAAACGGCTAGTTTTTCTCTCTCTATAAATTCAATTTCATTCACCATACAAAATCTCATTCATTCTCTTCTACTACATAATCTTCTCAAAAAAAACTTGCCAAAGAATATCTCTTCTACTACTAGTTAGTGTTTTCTTAATTATTTTTGTACTTGCTATTTGTGTCTTCACCGGAGATGTTCCGACGGATGAATTTTATCATTGTTTAGAAATGCTTATAATAATGTATGTCTTCTTTTTCTTTACAATATTTGTAAAATTTTATGTTTTAAATTAATCTAATAAACTTTTACTACTTTGCTCCTTTTTTTATTACTCTAAGCATATCTCAGATGTAACCAAAATGCATGAAATCAATAACGAACTTCACAAACATATCACAAGATGTCACAAACATATTATGCAACAAAACCGGATGATATGGTTGGAACATGATGATTTAGCCATAAACAAAATTTATCATGCCACATGAATAGATAACAATATTAAAAGTTATGCATGAAATTAATTATCACATATGACTAACGAAGGGAAATATAATTTTCCCGAAGGCTAGGCTTTTGAGAGTTTCTTGAATTCGGACTCAATGTTGCCATCATTGCATCATGTAAATAATAAGAGGGAAGAAGGTTTTGGATCACTACCTTGAGCAAGTCGTGCTGATAACGTGTTGTGAAAAATTTATGTGGTAGTGAATGAGAAACTTCAAAGGAAGAACATGGTTGTCAAGTCGACAAGTCGAGTCGAGTTGATAGGGTTCTCACTAGTCGACTAGTCGATTAGTCGCTGACTAGTCGTCATATACAATTCATATATAATAAAAGAGGGAATTATGTATAAAGAGAAAAATAATACAAAATTCAGATTATTGAGTACAAAAATGCAAAATATATTTTTTAAATGCATATTTTTTATTGTTTAAATATTTTTTTTATTTTTTTGGATGTTTTTGGTGCAATATGAAAAGATATTATAATAACTGAGGTACAAATGTAACATTAAAAACTTAAAGGACTATTATGTTATACAAATAAAACATTTAATACTGTTCATCATCTTTCTCCTTATGTCCCGAGAACATTAAAACCCTATATCCCGCCGCCATGAAGCTACGTTTTAGGAATGCTCGATCCGGGTCGCCGTTCGTGGTGGCATTCCGCGAACCAAGTATCCGTCGAAGACGAACCAGGTATTCGTCGAAGGAGAGAGATGGTTATCTGTCGAACAAGTCGCAATTCACCAAGTCGAGTGTTGGGCTGCCTTGAATCTGAAGTGGGCTTAAGGCCCATGTTTGGCTAGGGTTAGGGTTTTTTTGTAGTAGACAATATATAAACCCTACTAGTCATGCTGTAAATAATACTCTCCAAATCTGAATACAAAGCTGCCTCTTCTTGCCCGTGGACTAGCCAACACACTGTTGGTGAACCACGTTAAATTTCCTGTGTCGTTTCTTATTATTCGTTCTACATCTTTGTTGTCAAATCACTTCTGTCACAACAAACTGGTATCAAGAGCTGGGTTTTGCCGCTGTTGCTAGGGTTTGTGATTTCAATATCAAAGATGGCTGCTATGAACGTGAAGATCGACAAATTTACCAGGAGGAACAGTTTTGGGTTATGGCAGATCAAGATGCGAGCTCTGCTGAAGCAGCAGGGTCTGTGGGCGCCGTTGTCCGGGAAGAAGAAAACGGATGCTGATGACGAAGAGTTGAATAGCCTGGAGGAGAAGGCTCATTCAACAATCATGCTGTGTCTAGCTGATGATGTCATCACTGAAGTCGCTGATGAAGATACTGCTGCTGGTCTGTGGTTGAAGCTGGAGAGTCTTTATATGACGAAGTCTTTAACCAACAAGTTGCTTCTGAAGCAACGTCTGTTCAGTCTGCGTATGCAGGAAGGTACACCTCTGAGAGATCACCTTGATCAATTAAATTCAATATTATTGGATCTGCGTAATATTGATGTTAAGGTTGATGATGAGGATGCTGCTTTGATTTTATTGGTATCTTTGCCCATGTCGTACGAGAATTTTGTGGACTCGTTTATTGTTGGGAAAGATAGCTTGTCATTGGAAGAAGTCAGATCAGCCCTTCACACCAGGGAAGTTCGCCATAAAGCTTCTGGTTCAGTTACTGAAAATCAGGCATCAGGGTTAGCTGTTATCGGGAATAAAGGACATGGAAAAATTGTTAAGAAGAAGGCGAATTACAAGAAGTCCAAGTCAAATGGTTCTAAAGCTAATGATGTCTGCAACTATTGTAAGGAGAAAGGACATTGGAAGAACGAGTGTCCCAAGAAGCAGAAGCAGCAGGGAGATGGTTCTGCAGCTGTGGCAGAACATGATGTCAATTCTGAAGAGGATTTGGCTTTGGTAGCTAATGAACAACCACACTACAAGGATGTTTGGGTTCTTGATTCTGGGGCATCTTATCATATTTGTCCGTGCAGGGAGTGGTTCTCAACTTATGAGCAGATAGACGGAGGCAATGTTTCCATGGCCAATAGTGCTGTCTGCAAAGCTGTTGGAATTGGCTCAATCAGAATACGGACGCATGATGGCTCTTTCTGCACATTGAACGAGGTCAGACATGTTCCACTGATGACAAAGAACCTGATATCGCTGAGTCTACTAGACAGCAAGGGTTTCAGTTTCAGAGGTGAAGGTGGAGTTTTGTATGTCTGCAAGGGTTCTGATGTGATTTTAAAAGGTGTGAAGCGTGGAACTTTGTATTTTCTGCAAGGGTCTACAGTGACAGGTTATGCAGCTGTGGCATCGTCTGAGGCTTACAAAGAGGATATGACTAAGCTGTGGCATATGAGGCTTGGTCATATGAGTGAAAGAGGGATGCAAATTTTGTCGAAGAGGGATCTTCTTGATGGCTACAAGGTTAAAAGCCTTGATTTTTGCGAGCATTGTGTGTTTGGGAAGCTACATCGCAGCAAGTTCCCAAAAGGTGTTCACAGAACAAAAGGCACCCTGGATTATATCCACTCTGATTGTTGGGGTCCTGCTCGTGTTGAATCCGTTGGAGGTAACAGATATTTTGTGTCAATTATTGATGATTATTCTCGCATGACTTGGGTGTTCATGATGAAGCACAAAAGTGAAGCCTTCAACAAGTTCAAGCAGTGGAAAACTTTAGTGGAAAATCAGACTGGAAAGAAGATCAAAAGGCTTCGAACTGATAACGGGCTGGAATTTTGTTCAGCTGAGTTCAATGAGTTCTGCAAGACTGAGGGGATTGCGCGGCATCACACTGTGAGAGACACGCCGCAGCAAAATGGGGTGGCAGAACGTATGAATCAGACTCTGTTGGAGAGAGCGCGGTGCATGCTCTCTAATGCTGGATTACCTAGGAGGTTCTGGGCAGAGGCTGTAAGCACGGCGTGCTATCTGATTAACCGTGGACCTCACACAGGTATTGGCGGGAAGACACCCTATGAGGTGTGGTCTGGTAAGCCTGCAGATTATTCTTTGCTGAGAGTATTTGGTTGCACTGTTTACTATCATGTTAATGAAGGTAAACTAGAACCAAGGGCCAAGAAGGCTATATTTGTTGGTTTCGGGGATGGAGTTAAGGGATATAGAATTTGGTCACCGTCTGAGAAGCGAGTTATACTTAGCAGAAGTGTCATATTTGATGAAGGTCCTATGCTTAACTCTACATTGAAGTCAACTATTGTGCAGGAAAGTGGTAGTGTTGATAAACAGGTGGAGCTGCAAATTACTCCGGAGCAGAGTGTAATGCATCACCAAGGTGGAGAAGATCAACACGTTATCACTGAAGCTGATACGCCAGAATCAGATGATCCTCAACCCTCAGAAACACGCCAGCATTGCATAGCTCTTGATAGAGCTAGAAGAGTGGGTGTTGGAGCTCCAAGGAGGTATGGTTTTGAGGATATGATTTGTTATGCACTACAGGTTGCTGAAGAGGTGGATATTCATGAGCCATCTACCTATAAAGAAGCTATTTCTGGTAGTGAATCTACACAATGGCTTGCTGCAATGGGAGATGAGATGGAGTCACTTCACAAGAATCAGACTTGGGATCTTGTCAAACGACCTAAGGAGAGAAAGATTGTTACTTGTAAGTGGGTTTTCAAGAAGAAGGAAGGAATATCGCCAGCTGAGGGGATTAAGTATAAAGCTCGAGTTGTTTCCAGAGGATTCACACAGAGAGAAGGGGTTGACTATAATGAGATTTTCTCGCCAGTGGTCAGACACACTTCTATCAGAGTGCTACTTGCAATAGTAGCACATCAGGATTTTGAGCTGGAGCAACTAGATGTCAAGACAGCTTTCTTACATGGAGAGTTGGAAGAGGAGATTTATATGACTCAGCCAGAGGGGTTTCAAGTTCCAGGAAAAGAAGATTATGTTTGCAAGTTAAAGAAGTCTTTGTATGGACTTAAGCAGTCTCCGAGGCAGTGGTATAAAAGGTTTGACAACTATATGATTGAGCTAGGCTATAACAGAAGTCCATATGATTGTTGTGTTTATCATAACAAACTTGGAGATGGTTCGATGATTTATCTGGTGTTATATGTCGATGATATGCTTATAGCTGCAAAGTCCAAGTCTGATATTAAGAAGTTGAAGGGTCTTCTCAGTGCTGAGTTTGAGATGAAGGATTTGGGTGCTGCTCAGAAAATATTGGGTGTGGAAATCTACAGGGAGAGAAGTCAGAAGAAGCTTTTCTTATCACAGAAGAGTTATATTCAGAAGATATTATCCAGGTTTGGAATGTCTTCAGCTAAACCTATAGATACACCCAGTGCTGTTAATCTTCGTCTGTCTTCAGTGTCTGCAGCTCAGTCTGAAGCTGAGAAGGAGTATATGTCTCGAGTCCCATATTCTAGTGCAGTAGGAAGTCTGATGTATGCCATGGTCTGCACTAGACCTGATATTGCCCATGCTGTTAGTGTTGTCAGCAGTTTTATGGGTCAGCCTGGGAAGGAACATTGGCAAGCGGTGAAGAGGATTTTCAGATACCTTAGAGGTACATCTGATGTGGGTCTCATTTATGGGAGTGATTCACAGTGTTTGGTGACTGGTTACACAGATTCTGATTATGCTGGAGATGTTGATAGTCGAAGATCCATGACTGGTTACGTATTTACTCTTGGCGGTTCTGTTGTTAGTTGGAAGGCAACTTTACAGCCTACGGTTACTTTGTCTACTACTGAAGCAGAGTATATGACGTTGACAGAAGCTGCTAAAGAGGGGATATGGTTAAAGGGATTAGTCAGTGATCTTGGTCTTCATCATGATCAGGCTATTGTATATTGTGACAGTTTGAGTGCAATATGCTTAGCCAAGGATCAAGTCCATCATGAGCGGACTAAACACATAGATGTCAGATATCATTTCTTACGCGGTGAGAAGAGGATTAAGGTGATGAAAGTAGGCACTGCTGATAATCCTGCTGATATGTTCACCAAGCCGGTTCCACATGGCAAGTTCAAGCATTGTTTGGACTTGCTCAATGTTTTAAGCTGTTGAAGGCCCTTAGGGGCATCTGAGGCAAGAAGAGGATCTGAGTATTTCTGGCGCATTAAGGTGCATCTGGTGTCCGGGGATTCAAGTCAAGGTGGAGATTTGTTGGGCTGCCTTGAATCTGAAGTGGGCTTAAGGCCCATGTTTGGCTAGGGTTAGGGTTTTTTTGTAGTAGACAATATATAAACCCTACTAGTCATGCTGTAAATAATACTCTCCAAATCTGAATACAAAGCTGCCTCTTCTTGCCCGTGGACTAGCCAACACACTGTTGGTGAACCACGTTAAATTTCCTGTGTCGTTTCTTATTATTCGTTCTACATCTTTGTTGTCAAATCACTTCTGTCACAACATCGAGGATTCTAGTCGGCCCGGGGAAAATGACTTGGTCGACTAGTCGCGACTAGTTGAGCGACTTGACAACAGTGGGAAGAACAACATGAGCATGTAAGAGATGATATGGATGTAGAGAGATTGTATTGTTCTTTCAAATTGAGTGAATATGTCTTACACATAGTCCCTTTTTATAGGGCTAGGAAATACATAAAGAAATAAAGAGATTAGGTAAATACATCACCATGAGATAGATCATACATCATCATTAGTCACTTAGGTAAATACATCACCATGCATGATGTAGTGCATACATCATCATTAGTCATCCATTTTATGATTATATTTATAACATAAATCACTATTCCTTCTGCAATGTAATTGTATTGTACACTATATTTTTCATTTAACTTATGTGGAAAACATAAACCATATCGCGTATCGTATCAACTCGAACTTAGTGTTTAAATTGATTACTGAAACACGGATATCACGAAATCTACGACTAGGAGAATCCAAAGAAAGGAAAGAGATGAAGGGAAAAAAAGAAAGAAAGGATGACCCAGTCGCAGTCGGTAGAAAAATCTGCAATGGGAACTCAGACTTGCTCCCAGGGAAATGTTCAAAGTCAATTAAATTACTTCACTCTCTCTATACTACAAAAAAAGATGGCATTCAATTTTGAAAGAGAAAAACTCAGGTCTCAATAATCTAATTTCACGTGTAAATTTAAACTCTCCTGGAAATGCATAATTATCAATTTATGAGGAATTGTTTATAGATCATTAAGTAAGGATTCTGTTCGATAATCTTGTCAAATTATTATTTCTTATTCATTAATCGAATGTTCTACACTGCGATATAGGGGTGTCAACACCTGAATTATAGTTATAAGGTAAAAGTGTTTGAGTCTCGCCACCATTCTATTCCTCGCCACCTTATCTGAATCCAAACTAAAACCAACTATTTAAAAATGAACCCCCAAAAAAAACAAATCTAAATTAAATAACATAACATAAGATTAAAAGCTGTCTTAACAAAGATTAGTATAAATAATAGTCTCATCATTATAGAGATCAGTAAATCGAATTGAATCGTGCCTGGCCTTTTCCTGCGCTAAAGGAAGAGAGAGAAATCGCCAGCTTCGTCTTCATACGCGCATCATCAGATCCGTAAAACCAAACCCTAGACTTGCAAACAAAGAAGCTTTTTATCACCCAATTCCCATCCAAAGGTATCGTATTAAGCTTTTTCTATGTCTCGTTTATCACTTGCTGGTAATGTTTGAAAATTTTTTTTATATAGCGTAATTCGTTCATTTTGATGTAATCGCATTTTCTTGCACCGCTTTATCATCATCTGTCCAGTGTAAATTCTTCCTCCGATTTTAAGGGTTTCGGATTCCGTCAATCGATAATTATGGGAAAATTGGAGTTTGATTGAGAAAGTTGTGAGAATTGATGAAAAACATCTCAGTGTATTGCTTTTCCTGATTTTTCATTTCATTGACTTTTCTGCTCTATTTTATTTTTCTTCATGTAGAGACTTGCACTTTTGTATTCTTCAGTCCCTTGCAACTTTTTTTTCATATAACAAATTCATCACCATTGCAATAGAAAAAAGCTGCCTACCAAGTGCTCAAAACATAAACATCCTGAGAGAGGACATGACTCGAGGTCAATAGTATGTGGAAATGATTTTTTTGTTTGTCTTAGTAACTGGTTATGTTGAACCTTATCTAATAAGCATACATGTCAAATCCTGGAATATCTTATTTTCCATGGTTAATTAGCTTCATATTCTTAAACATTTTGGCGCAGGTCCATGCCAGGGCCCCTGGTCACTTTTTCCATCTTGAAGATTCGAATTCTGAGGAAAAATAGGTATCCAAGTAGTGAACACAGGATGCGCCGGTGGCTCTGTTGTTCCCGTCATGTAGAGGATTCACATCCATCACATGACAATCATTACAATAATGGTCCAAAGCACCAAGCAGATGGTAGGTTTTTGTTCGTTTAAAAAATAACTATTTATCCGCACATTTAACATTTTTAGATGCGTATTTACTCTATAGATTACATCATATGCAAAATAGCTGAACCTTGAATACTACTCCTTTTCAGTATTTTGTACTGAAAATAGCTCTATTCATTTCTCATTGAGCAGCTAGATCTGAAATTTAGAGCTAGTGGCTTTTGTTATTATATATATATATATATGTTCCTACAAAATTAGTGGTAGCAGACAAAAGGAAAAGTATTGTAGTGTTACGATTCGTAACTACGAAGTTAAGTATCCTCTTTGCTAAAGTATTCATTTTGATTGAGCAACATGTGGAGATAAAGTATTATCAGTTTAAATGTTGCTGTCATATTATCTTTGTGTGGAAAGCATATTTCAGATTTTCACTATTTAATTTATTTATCGTGCATGCATGTTTTTATGTGAGAATAGATAGGTTCGTGTGTTTTATCAAGAGCAATAGCCACCCCCAGTAAAAGTACTCTGTTACACAATTTTAATGATTGGTGTTATTTTTTACCCTTTTTTTTAAAATCTAGGGTACCAAAGGAGCTCTAAGGTAGCAGCTCCCGTCAGACCTGAAGTGAAAAAGGAACCCCCAACTATTGAAGTACCTCAATTATCATTGGACGAGCTGAAAGAGAAGACGGAAAATTTCGGATCTAAATCATTGATAGGTGAAGGGTCTTATGGAAGAGTATACTATGCAACGTTAAATAGTGGAAAAGTTGTAGCTGTGAAGAAACTTGATGTCTCCTCTGACCCTGAACCAAACGATGAATTCTTGACTCAGGTTAGCTTGATGAATCCCCAAATATGCTTATTAATATTTGTTTTTATTTTACTAAATACTAGTTGTGAATTACTCTATTTGGTCTTACCAAAGCTCATAGTAGCGTGTTTCTTGTCTGTTTCAGCTTTCAGTGGTCTCGAGATTGAAGCATGAGAATCTTGTTGAGTTGATTGGTTATTGTGTGGAAGGAAGTAATCGTGTTCTTGCATATGAATTTGCAACCATGGGATCTTTGCATGATATTTTACATGGTAAGCGCAAGCCAATTTGACAATGTCTTATTTTTAACAGCTGTTTACATTTATTTTCGTACACAATTACAATTATATATTTGTTTTCTAGAAAGGCTGGTTTCATTCCAAATGATTTAGAGATGTACAAAACCGTCTTAGACATTTCCAAGTGGTCTCATATCTACCCATGTACTGTAATTCAACATTTATTATTGTTATTATTTGAATAAATAGGAAGGAAGGGTGTTCAGGGTGCTCAACCAGGTCCTGTGCTTGACTGGATGCAGCGGGTCAGAATTGCTATTGAGGCAGCAAGAGGTTTGGAGTATTTACATGAGAAGGTCCAACCCGCTGTAATCCACAGAGATATCAGATCTAGTAATGTGCTACTATTTGAAGATTTCAAAGCGAAGATTGCGGACTTCAACCTTTCAAATCAGTCTCCTGATATGGCAGCTCGCCTTCATTCAACTAGAGTTTTGGGAACGTTTGGGTATCATGCACCAGAGTAAGATTCTTAGATGTGTTCGTGTTGAATGCATACCCCCATGGGCATCAACAGTTGCACACATTGTTCTCTCGTTTTTATGACGATTTCTCTCCGTTCTCTTTCTATGATGCTTTCTTATTATGAAACTTTCCTAATATTTTGTGGTACTGTGTAATTGCATGTTTGAAGGTATGCGATGACTGGACAACTGACGCAAAAGAGTGATGTCTATAGCTTTGGAGTGGTTCTTTTGGAACTTCTAACTGGAAGGAAACCTGTTGATCATAACATGCCCCGTGGACAACAAAGTTTGGTCACTTGGGTTAGTCATACATTTTGATATGATTACATTTTAGGTTGTTGCAATTGCGTAATTGTTTCTCTAATGGCACCTGATTGTGCCTCACAGGCTACTCCACGACTGAGTGAAGATAAAGTCAAACAATGTGTAGACCCCAAACTCAAGGGAGAATATCCTCCTAAAGGAATTGCTAAGGTTTTGTATCACGTCTTTTGTTTGGCTTTTCCAATTGTCTAAATGTTCTGTGTGGAACTTTATTGAGGTTCATTTGTCTTGTGTTGTTGGTGCAATGCAGTTGGCTGCAGTAGCTGCATTGTGTGTGCAGTATGAATCAGAGTTTCGCCCAAACATGAGCATTGTGGTAAAGGCTCTGCAGCCACTTCTGAAGCCTCCAGCGCAAGTTGCAGCAACGCCTCGTGTGGATTGAGAAGCAATTGATTGATGACCTACAATAAACTGTTTAGGATGTATGTTTTGCACAGTTGGGCTTTGGTTTACACCTTGAGGTTTAGATCGTGCAGCTTAATTAGAAAGAGTTGATATCTGACGAGTGTTTGATTTGTGCAAATAAAGTGACTGAGGTTTGTCTTTGTAGTGTGACTTATTTGTTGATTGTTGAGTGTCTAATATACTCGCCTATGTTCATATACTATTCATTTGTTTCTTCTGATATGGACTCTAGATTGACTACTTTCTCTCCTCCATGAATCAAGCAATGGGCAAGCAGGCATCTAGGCAGTGGATCTTCCCTCTGGCTTTGATCCAAAAGAGTGAAGGACCTGACTGTGAAACTGACCTTCTATAATAGCGACACCCTCCCTTCCATTGTTTACTTGGGTTTCTTATAAGAAAGAAGGATCTCCACTTGAGATGTATCTACTAAGGAAGGAGGCCGAAAACACAAGAAACTGAAAGTGTAAGCCATAGATTCTGGTGAAACAAATTGGCAGTTGCTCGACTACACAATTGGAGTGGTACATAAAAAAATTGTCAGCCGTGACTCTGACTATGCAATAATGCTGACTTGCAGCCAATATTGAAAGAGCAGATAACTCGAGTCTGATTCAATGTGTTAAAATTATGTCCACAAAGGGTCATGCTTAACAGCATTTAAAGATTCTGCTAAACAAAAATGCTTTAGAGCTACAACTATGTGTACAGAACCTTGGATCTGTAGGGAACAACCTCGAAGCTTATTTCACTATCAATTTAGTTAGATTCTAACTTTTTGAATCCAACATGTAAGAACAAAATTATGATGGTAAATAAACTTAAAATTATTCCACCCACGAGAGCCCGATCGACAGGACTAGCAACATCGACAACCCCACAAGCCAATTCGATATGTTCAACGGAGTTCACTACGTTGGACACTTGTTTGCGGTTTCTGACAGACTGCCCAGTGAAGCCATTAGCTTTTGCATTGTCTGCCAGGATGTTTGGAGTAATCGAATGTTCGTCTTTTGACGTAGGTTTTGCCCCACAGCCCGACTCTTGACGAGCACAAGGGGCTGGCTCTGTGGAACACGCACATGATTCTGTCTGCTCGGAGCAAGGGGAACAGATATCCTCAGGGGATCGAGTCTTGCAAGATTTCACATGTTCTTGCTTGCTAAGAGTTTCAATCACGTCTCCAAAAACTGACCATCTTCCAACAGATGTTATCTTCACAATAGCTGAGGTTCCAAGCAGGGATTCTGGACCAATGACCAGAACTTGCACATATCCTTTGGTATGACCAACCTTACGAGATGACATCAGTTAGATTGGAGTAAAGAGTATGAATCCATCTATAACAATACTAGTAAATTTAGCCAATTCAGCAGAACAACGAAGAATAAAAACAAAATAAATTATGCAACCAAGAAATATAATTTGTAAATAATAACGTTCTATCAATAAAGAATCTCCTTAAACCCCCACAGATTAGGGAGCCTTGGTTCACTGGGATTTTCCCTTAGATAACAGGTGGAAAAATAGTTAATCACAGCTAACTATATTTCCTACTTTTAGCTTTTTGCAAGTGCCTTATAAGCATATATGATTCTGGATTGCAGGTTTAAAGAAAGTGAAAAGAGTCCAAATGTTATGTGTGTACCACCAGAGAGACAAGAGTAGAATGTTTAAACTCACCAAGTGAATTTCATCAGTTGCAAATTCTGTTATCCAAATCCTCTCAGTTTTGCCTTCCATGCCAACATAAGGAGTGAAAGATTCAAAGACAGTAGTCAACTCACGACTCCTCTGTTTTACTATGTTGCTTGGAACCTTTTTCATTCTTGCAGCAGGTGTACCTGAGTCAAACAATTTGAAAATGCAGGTCAATTAAACAAATCATATAATCACTCGTGATTCATGAGTTATGATGCTAGTCACTAAATGAATAACTTGAAGTCTTGTTATTTTCTTGTGCAAAATACAGTTGAAGTGAAGATAAACAAGCACACTCAGCATTCCATACATGAGCAAATCTCTATATAGTTCCCTATGAAACACCCTTTTTTCTATTTCTATGCAATTATGGACATTAGAATATATGATAATGTAACATCAAGTTTCCAAAACAATGGAAAGACAAACTACTTCAGTACTCAGTAGTTATGAATACCAGGTCGTGGATAGAACTGTGAAATATGAACTTGGGAGAATTTGTAATCTTTTATAAGGGTCACGGTTTGAGCAAAATCTTCATCCGTCTCTCCTGCAAATTGAAACATGTATTTCAGTATTCAACATAGCTTTCACCCAGTTACAACTTACAACACCAGTATACATCAAGCAATGCAAACTAATTCCCTTTATTTGCTACTTTAAATAAAGAACTTCCCCATGATATGTCAGTCACATCTCCACGTCTTAAGTAATCAAACAAACAAAAAAGCTTAATTGCATTTGAAAGGATGAGAGAAGATGTCTCACCCATCATAGATTAATATCAGAAGAAGAATATATATCAGCATAATGAAAAGAAAACCATAGAGAGAAATGTTTTTTGCAAGTCGCGAGAAATATAATTAAAGAGCCATGCTTTAACCTCTGTTTTCAAGGGAAATGGATTTACTATCATGCCAAGTTTGCATCATCCTATTAGATTGTTAGATCCGCAACCCCAGTATCCCTAGTTTCTAAACTACTGGCTTATTACCATTGTATGTGTATCTAGTTCAGGTGATTTGCAGAGGCTACACAAAGGTTACAAGACAACTATGGCTGAAGATGTACATGACTGCTAAATAATTAATGCTTTAATTGGTGATATCATACTAAAACTGATACCAATATGCACATTTCCGCATGCACAATTGAATGATTCCTTAGATGCAGTCTCATTTTCATGGTTAAAAAGAAGTGACACTAAGACAATGTAATGCAAAGGTGTTCTATCCTAGTGGCTAGTTCTCTTTCGGTAACTGATGGACATATATTGGACTTGATAGATCAACTCATTCATTTATAACTTACCTGATCATCCTAGTTCTCTACCTTTGACATTAATTACTATCTTTTGTTCATTACACGTCTACGTGTCTCAAAATCAATGTCCATTCAGTTCAGTTATTTTCAGATCAATTAAGATCAATGTCAGTTAAAAGAACACACCTCACACCCTAAGTCTACTTAAGAGTTCAATTGGTAAGTGTACAGCAAACAGATTACTGACCTGGAAAACCACATATAATGTCTGTAGCAATTTGCATCCCTGGTACTAATTCAGTCAGTGTATCCACCACTGTCCTGAAGTCACTTACCGTATATTCTCGATTCATTGCCTAAAAGGTACAGCGCCGAGATATCTCATGTTAAGAGAGGACGTGTCATAAGAAGTGATGCACTTCAAAATTATAAAACTAAATGTCATTTTATAGCTGGTCACTTACTAGCAAAACATTGTCACTCCCAGATTGAACAGGTACATGAAGAAACGAGTAAACACAAGGGTGAGACAAAACTTTTGCTATCTCCTTCAAATGTTCAAGAATGAACGGAGGATTGGTCATGCCAATTCGTAGCATTGTACTCCCATCAGAAGGTAATTCTTTGACAAGAGCATTCAACAATGTTGGAAGATTAACCCCAATGTCGCGGCCTGCATAATTTCAAAGCACTATTATTTACTCATCACTGAAAATGCAACTTACAGTTGGATAATGTTTGGCATCTGCAAGTTGACAACATGATAGTTCTGACTAGTAGTATAATATTGCAAAAAGGTTTTGATTGTAGCTTCAAGTAAGATAATGGATGGAACTTCTACCGTTTCATGAAAATATGATTTTTTTGTTCAGGCAAAGATGAATTTTAATTATAACAGGCTGATGATAGATCATGTTCTTCTAGTTGCAACTCGATCAGCACACTACCATCAAGTTACTAAACAGTATATGTTAAAAGATAAAACTAGGTCTCCCAGTGTTTTATCCACATGAATGTCTACGTATTCTAAAGTGTGAGATAACTATTACAAATTTTAAAATAATTAGTAATTACCATAAGCACCAGTATCTTCACTGCTCAACCATATTTCTCGAACTCCATCCGAAACAACACTTCTCACACGTTCCACCTGCAGGCTAAGAAAGTGAACAAGAATTGTATACAAGATGCATACAAGTAGTACATGCGCAGACAATCATGGATCTTGAGCAGTTGAGCATTGTGCAAAAGATAAGTGATATGGTGATTACCAAGCTCTCTACTGTGTAGCTTCCCAAATGGCCGCGTGCATGCTTTGTCTTGCAATAAGTGCAAGCACCCAAGCACCCAACATTTATGGGAAGAATCTCAACAAATTTGTTCTTTCTCACCTGTTGCAATAAACCTCTAGGGACTGAAGATTGCATTCTTATACTTTATCTGGAACTGAAGTATGGATTCAAAGTGAAATGCCCTCAAAATTATCTTTAACACGTTGACCTTAAACTCACCTTTGGCAGGTCAAGCGCAGGCAACGTCTTTCGGGTCAAAAGCCGCACTTCATGCCCTTTTAGTGTTTCTTCAACAACTTCAACTACTCGGTCAATTTGCTGAACTCCTACTATGCTGACCCCTTCTAACTCTTTCAGATCACGACTTCCTTGTGGCACACAACCAGCGACCACCAACGGCTTCTTGGCTTTTTTACACCTCAATATTAAAGTATCCATGGCAGACTGACTTGGAGACTTAACCGTGCATCTGTTAGAAGTTAAAGGTAAAGTTAATGGCATTATCTGGAATCACAAAATAAGATATACGTTGTACACGCAAGAAGAACCCTTACGTATTAATCAACCATAAATCCGCCTCTTCCGGATTCTCACTCAATGCATAGCCAAAGGCTGAAAGTTGACCCGCCATGTACTCACTGTCACTCTGTCAAACAAAGGTGAAAGACAAGCAAACACAAATTAAAGTTATGTATGATTATGCAAGATGATATACTCTCTTATAAAAAATTTGCGAACTTTAGAAGGATTGTCCCAAAGGCCATAACAGTCACCTTGAGAATTGCGACTATCATTAGTTTTAATATTAGATCTATTACATGCACAAGTATGACAAGAAAACTAACATATCACAATCCTGATAGAGTTGTTCATCAAATGGCATGGCATTGCAGATCAAGTAACGAAGTTGTTGCCAGAGGCTCTACGGATAGGAGCTCTGGCCCCTAACTATTTTCAACTATAATTTTTTTATAGACAATGTCTAAAAGAAATCTTTTGGTTCATACTAAAACCAGAAGCAGGATAAAGTGTTTTCAGCATGATATCGGTATTGAGGGCTTCGGCTTCCCATTGTTAGTCCCACTGTGATTATACATATCATTGAACTTTCCAATTTCCATAAGCTATCTACATTGTACAAGTATATATCTTGAATTCTAACAAGCTAAACTACTTGAACTGGAGAGCCCTACTCCAGAATCCAGTTGCAGACATACTAGGATAATAGAAAAGGGTCATATAATGATCTCTGACCGATTCTCCCATGTTATTTAACTTCTTCAGATGCACTAATAAGAAACTCTGGACTTACTAATACAAGTGTATACGTAACAAAAAAGAAAAAGAAAAATAATGACAGCATGTTTTTATACCTGGTTATGGGAGCATCCAAAAGTCTTGATGTAAATTGTCTGTAAAAACAGAAAGAACAAAACAACAGGATCAATAATGGGAGGCTAAATGTGGACAAAAACAGGTCGAGATGGACAAGAGAGGAGCGGACCTGAGTTCCAGGGATTTTAGAGGAAGGTATGGATTGAGATTCGGGAAGCGATGAATTCGTATTGCGTCTGGCTCTGTTCTTCTTTTGGCTAGGGTTTATCCCGACAGCAGCTAAAGGCAATCTGAAACCAGGAGCGACTCCTCCTGCGCTGTCGGCTAGAATGTCTTCGATATCCTCCATCGCGATCGTCGGAGTGGCAGTAAAATGGCGCCGCCGTCTGCCTCCGCTCACTGCAAACACTTCTGGCGAGGGTTTGGTTCTCAGAATCCCTCGAGTGCGTTACGTCGTAACAACAAGGTACATCGCATACTATACGGTGTCGTTTTTTCACTAAGTTGTGAATTAGAATGAAATTTGTGAATAATAAAGTATGATTTTTATTTTTTTGATTGTAATAAAGTATGATATATATTTTTTTTACAGACTACATTTAATAGCTTTAAGCGCCATATTGAAAACTGAATGCAGTGTCTAGCTGATCCAATGATCTCTTTGCATTGCATCAGTTTCTTTTCTAAGTATATGTATCATTCTTTAAATAAATAAATAAATAAAAAGGAGGGAAAGAACATGATCTTATAAGTAACTTATTTGGAGAAAATCATATTTGCTATATATTAACAGCTTAAAGTTTATACTGATAAGTGATAAACTTGCAGAAACTGACATTCATTCAGCAGGCAGCATCTTGGTTGTTGAATCTTAAACAATGTACATTCATTGTAACGTCACTAATGGTATGTGCATGAGTGCATCATGTGAAAAACACATGCGAAAGTTCAAATACCTGGAGTGTAATCTATGAGTTCCCCCGTGTCCTTGCGGATTAAGAAGACAAAATATAACACAAACAATTTCCGAGGGTTTCGTTAGTAAAGAATATGTAAATAGTACAAAGAACTTGTATTATTGCCTATAGTATGATTAGCAGTATTATTATGAAGGATTCAACAGTTTATAGAAAGAAACAAAATAGTAAATAACTTTTTTTTGGTGACAAAAAATGTTGCTCTCAACTTTCAAGCTAGCAGCAGTAACATGAAGGGTTTAAATTACAAATCTGAAGTGGGTTGGCTGTTGCTTTTGTGTGAACCCTCCAAGCTACATAACCAAACCAGGAAAATCTCAGTAGCTAAACAGCCTCTTCTGCAGCTTCAGGTGCGCTGGATGCTTCTTGGCTGTAAAATTCAGAAGTTATAAGAATAAAAAGTTTATCAGGGTTGTTTAGCACATGAATGGCGGGGGGGGGGGGGGGGGGGGGAGATTAAAAAGCTAGAACATGAGTTTTTTTTTTCTTTTTTGTTGTTGAGGAAAAGCTAGAACATGAGTTGAACTGCAAAGAATTTGATCAGGGGTACCTCTGAATTCCTTCTCCTACTTCCATTCTGAACAGTACTTACGTCAAAAGAGAGTTTTTTGTTTTTCTTCTCTTTAGCTTCTTCGAGAATCGTTCTTGGGGCTCCAACTGAACCTCTTTTTGCATAAGTGACCAGAGTTCTTCAAAATGTTGATGATAGTTTGTTTTCAACCAGTCCAAAATTTCTGAGTATAATTTCCTCGGATTCTCCTTCCATAACTCAATTAACATGGCACAGCTGTCTACATGTTTCTTTTTCAGTCTCAACTCATTAAGGAGGTTACCAACACGCTTTTGACCACGTGCTTCTGGCATCAGAATTATACTGGGTGAAGCTGATAGATGTTCTTGTACCGCTTTAATGCATGGCAATACTTGGCCATCAAGCAAGGCATAAGCAAACACAGCCACACGCTGCACATCATCTTTAATCAGCAAACTATGCATTGGGAGTTGCCAGAGATGAGGACCGAAAGTGGGGATAGAATAACACAAGCCTTGATCAGTTACAGGATTGTAATATGGCTTTGGATCTGCAAGTGGAGCAGAAAAAGTGCACAAGGATCCTGCATATTTAACAAGCCAGTCTGGTTTTATGGCTGTTACTCCATGCATATATGACCTCTTTGTGTGTAGCATCTCATTGTATACGACATACTCGGGGCCTGACCTTGAGACCGAGGACCAGCGATGAATAAACACGGGATCTGCAACCATAGCCGCTTGGTATTGAACCGCATTTGCTTTTCTATTTTCTTCCGACGATCCAAACGTCCCTCTAGTACGCTTTGCAACCCTATCTGCCCACCCAGCACATAGAGCTTGGCATAAGAGCTCCTCCTCATTTAAGTTAAGGGGACATTTATCTTTTGTATTTTTCCAATCACTTTCCACTTCATCTATACTTCCAAAGGTCCACTTGTATTTTTCTTCTGAATCACGTACTATGTTGTGTTGAAATACCAATTTCAGCAGCTGCATTCTAAGTTTGGACATTTCCTCCATAGTTTTATGATGCAAGGCATTGTCCACGCAAAACTGAGCTGGATTCTCTGAATTGTCAAAACACTGTAAAGCATATGCCACTGTTAAAGCATCACTACTAGGGTTAGCAAATTTAGCACGTGCTGCTTTAACACTTTCTTTGAGCTTCTTTTTCTTGGGTTTTTCTTGCCTATCTGACGATTTAATAGTATCAATGTCTTGAGAGTTCTCATTCAACATCATATTGTCAGAGTCACCTTGGCCTCCTTCAAACTGAATAATAAAAGGATTTGATAAGCTCAGCGCAGCAGCTGAAGCAACTGCATATCCAAGAATAATGTTTGCCCGCTTGTACTGTTTCACTTGCTGCATAAGCTGGATAACAGTCAGTAGCATTCGCGAGTGGCGAGGACTCATGGGATAATGAGACATAGCTCTTCCTAGTCCAGTGAGCTTTCCCTCATAATCAAGTGCCTCAAGAACCTTTAAACATCGTTCAGCTTCGATCATTGCTTGAACATCCGGAGGAGTTGGGAATGGAAAATTAGCAACCTGAAAATCAAAAAATGAACGTAAGCTAGATCCATGGTACACGGGGAATGTATCGACGAGTTCTGGATGGTCATAAAACTAGCTTTACCAATCATTGAATAATGGGCACAAAGTAATTTCGAATGGATTAAACTCAAGCATCCACTAATTTGACTCTAATAACAAATGCTAGCGTAAAAAAGAATGATGACAAATCTTGAACAATTTAGACATTTCCCTAACCTTGTCAATATTCATGGACTTCAAGAGGAGGATAACACCATCTACAGGAACCTTCGATATTTCTGCAGTAGCAAAGTCCGGAAATATGTTATTAAAGACTGCTGAAGAATACAGTCGATAAGCATGACCCGGACCAGTTCTTCCAGCCCTCCCAGCACGCTGGGCTGCTGAGGCTTTACTTATCCATTGCACTTCGTAGGATTCAATGCCATTGGAGGGATTGCAATTCTTTACCTTTGCCCTTCCACTATCAACAACATACTTTATCCCTGGAATGGTTAAGGATGTTTCAGCTACATTAGTAGCAACAACAACAAGTCGTTCTCCATCCTTGACGTTTCCAAATACAGAAAGTTGTGCAGCTGCTGGAAGCATCGCATAAAGAGGCAGAACGCACAATGCACCAATACTGGCATCGGTTTCTCTTTCCGACTTTTTTCCTGTTTTGGAAGGGGTTTGGTTGAGTGAACTATCAGAGGGAAGAACAACATCTGTCATCCCAGATTCTTTTCCATTGTCGGTCTTTCCAGACAATGCTTGAAAGGCGGCCTTGAGTGAAGCAAGGCTGTCGTCACACCCTAAAAGACCATCCATAGTTTTGTCTCCCAACTCTTCCACATCTTCATCAAATTCTAGGTCACTCTCTGTCCCAGAATCAGAGGAATTTGATTCATATTCATCTCTGTCACCAAAATCTTCATCATATGAGTCAAACCTGTCAACTTGGTGATTGTTTCCATACGCATCATCTATATCTGCCATGTCCACTCCCTCAATATCACTCTTTTCACACACAGCAGAGCTGTCATCCTCAAGTTTCCCTTTGGAGTTCCTGGAAATCAGATCCTTGGATGCCTTGCGCAGCTTTGTGCATAGATATTCTACTTCTCTTTGCCCTGTGAGAAATACAAGTATGCCACCCTGTGGCAGTCTCTTGTGAATAGACATTACCTTTTTAAACGCTTGACCAACATAGTCCACAATTTCTGTTCTCTTTGAGAAGTGCACAGTAACTGGAAACTGTCTAGTTGGAACTTCTATAACGGGTGGCGGTTCAGGAAACAACCTTCTTCCAGAAACAAAGTCTTCAACTCGCATGGTTGCACTCATAAGGACTAGTTTCAGAGGTGGAATCAAATTTTTGGGACCTAGTTTCCCTGATTTGACCATTGATTGTTGATTTTCAAATAGTTTCTGCAAGAAAGATCAGAAAAATAGGTTATATAAATCATAAACACTGGATATCAAATAAAAAATACCACATGTTTAAGTGTTAAATCCTCACTTGTCGGATTCCAATCACACGAGAAAGCATGCCAATCAGAATATCCGTGTTCAAGCTCCTTTCATGGGCCTCATCCAAGATAATTACCGAGTATCGCCTCAATAAAAAATCATTCTGAAAAGAGTGTTATGTGAGTATGCGGACATGACTATCCGGACAAATACGTCGAAAATGAAAGTACTATTAAGTTACGACATGAACAAGATTGAAGCATGGATAACTAAAAAAAAGGATCCATGAACATTTTTACAAAGGATGAAGATATGGAAACAATAGTGGTAACGTTCGTTCACGTGACGCTTTTTATGCACGCATGGGTGTAGGCATTAGTTTGATCCAACAATTTCCAATTCACTAGCTTCAGCTTAACACTGAGCATAAAAATAATGTACAAAACATTTACCTGAACTTCTCGAAGTAGTATTCCATCGGTCATAAACTTAATAGAGCTGCTTTCTCCAATCATTTTGTCATGCCTAACCTGAAATCCAACTTCCTTACCAAGACGCACACCAAGCTCAAATGCCACTCGTCTAGCAGTGGCTAAGACTGCAACACGCCGCGGCTGGGTGACACCTATAATACCTTTTCTAAGCACAGATTTACTTGAGCCGAAACCAGCTTCATAGAGAAACTGAAAGGTAAAAATGTAAAGAAGTTAAAGAGGGTTCCGATTATAGATAGCGCCATGCAAACGGTCACTTGAAAAATATTAATACCTGAGGAACTTGGGTGGTTTTGCCACACCCAGTTTCACCACAAATAATGACTGTTGGGTTATAATTTATAGCTTCCATGATTTCCTGCTCCATCATTACTATAGGGAGATCCTTCCTTTTCTCCTCAACTTCTACTGGCCTTGACACATGAACTACAGTTGGAACAGTCAATGGGACTTGACTAGAACAACTCTGGAGGCATCTTTCATTTGCCAAATGCACTTGAGAATCTCTCACAAGTCCCTGGCAGTCAAAGGAAATATATAACATGATAAAATATATCTGGACATTACTATTTAACATCACACATGACTATTACATATTTTCCAAAAAATTTATGCTAATAAGTAATTAGTGGTAACTTACTCGTGTGTTAACAAGTTCTTGGTTGACTGACAAACTTAAGCCCTCCTGCATGCCAATATTAGTGGTGGCATCCATGGGTCGCTGGGCAGAATCGTTTACAACATACTCTACCTTGCCACTGCAAGCCTGTTCTACACCAGCATCGAAGGGCATATGTGCAGCACATGGTTCTTCTCTTACTAGTTCTACACATTCTTTCTTTTCAAACAATTGTCCTGGCTCAGTGGTGGAATCAAGGTGCGTTTCTTCTGACATGGAGTCCAGCTTTTGTACCCTCTTTCTCTGAAAACTGTCCATCTCTGGCACCTCGTATCCTGCTTTAGAAAACTGCACTTCTCTCCTGCGTTTTTCTTTCACTGTTTCAACCTGCCCAAATATGGAGTGAATGACTACACAAATACAATAGTGACTCGCCTGCAGACTGAAAAAAAAAAACTTGCACCACATAGTTACCTGGCCAATGCTATGTGAAGGCCTTAGAAGTTTGTGTGTGTCTGCAGG
The DNA here is from genome assembly GCA_033675215.1 of Rhodiola kirilowii. NCBI lineage: Eukaryota > Viridiplantae > Streptophyta > Magnoliopsida > Saxifragales > Crassulaceae > Rhodiola > Rhodiola kirilowii. The sequence continues at coordinate 7,516,231 of CM066194.1, forward strand.
AAGTTTATATGCCCTTGATAGAAATAGAATCAGTAAAAGAACAAACTAGTATCCCGGAAAGGGAATACTGATAAGTAATAACCATAAAGAACCAACATAAACACTGATGAGGCGGCGTTTAAGAAGAGCATACGCTAAGGTCTCATATGTCTTCGAAAGGAGTAAAGACTTGGCTTTACCATCCTATATGTTAGGGAAGAAAGAAAGAACATCAGAATCCATCTATTATTGTTTAACAAGACTACAAGAGAGAAAAGGAAAACATAGATGACTGATGCAGGCAGACCTCCAATTTCTTCAGCTTCCTCTTCTGAGATTTGCTAAGCTTTTTGTCAACTGGTTGTTTAAGCTTTCCTTGCTCCTTAATAGTAAAACCAAACAGAATTTCAAGAACACTGGTGTAGAAAAATACAAACTAAAATTAATCAGGGGATGAAGGATGAGCTTGTTGAAAATTCCTTGACCTACTTTTTTTATTCCTTTCTCTTTTGCATTCCTGATATTTTTCTTCGCCGGCATTACCAGCACATTGCTATCCGTATCGCCAGAGCTGCAATAAACCAGAACCAATTGACACATGCAACCAAACTGGACATGAAGTAGATGTAACAAATTGAAAGAGAAGAGGATACCAGGTCAACAAATCAAGTGAAGGATGCAGCTGCTCTTGACTAACCATCACTGCAGATTTCAGATTTCAGCGGAGACCTAATTCCTATTCGGTTTGTAGCAAACGGCAGAGAATCGACAGCAGGTCCGTCTCAAGGCTTTGCGGGGCCTGAAGCGAAACAGAAAAAATGGACCTTTTCAGTTTTGGACGTAGAATTATAAAGATTCAAATCAACATTTAAAGCACTTTTATTTTACAACTAGCACATATCTAATTTTGTCGCTTTGTACGAACCAAATACAATATTAGCAGCCATGTCAAGACGCAACATCAACAATAATAGCTGCAATTTCAGCAGCAACAACAGCATCGTTTCTTAGCAGCCACAGCAAGAGACAACATCAACAAAGAAAAACAAAAACAAAAACAAAAAAATTTGAAAAAGTTAAAGCTTAAATTGAAGCCAGAATTCATTATTCCATTAAAACATGGAAATTATGGAGTATGTATGTCGCAGCTAATCGTTTTCAATTAATAGCAGCCTCATTGTTGTTGCTCCAGGCTTCTTTTGGTTTAGAAAAACAGCAACAACAATTTCAGCAGCACAATTCTAATAAGTAATATCCTATTAACACAAAAACCAACCATAAAACGCAATTAGAATAGAGGAACAATGAAATCTGAAAAGCTCAAACTGAGACGAAATTAGGGCTAGAAGACTTGCGGACTGACGAACTTGCCGTATGAGAATCGATTGAAGATGGAAGTTTGTTTTATGATTTGTGTCGATTAGAGTTTGAGCTTTGCGGAGTGCGGCCTTGCAATTGCGATTTTGCTTCTGAGTTCAGTCGTATTCGTCTAATCTGTGGGTTTTATTATTACGTATTATTTTATTTTTACAAAAAAAAAAAAAAAAAACTTTTGGTCAAATGGGGCCTGCCTCACATTTGGGCTGGACCTGATCGACAGCAGCGGACGGCGAACGACTAGCACCGCGTCTTCAGTTGCTGTATATAATTAACAAGAATTGCTTTTTACATCATCATTGAAAATATAAACAAGAAAAATATTGTAATTATATTTTTCTTTTTCTTTAAAAATAATATTTTTTTTTTTTGAGTACCAGTTCCATGATTAAAACAGTGCATTTTATAAAAATAAAATAGAATATATAATCAACAAAGTAGTATTTTCGAGGAGGACATTTTCTTTCAATTGGAAGACAGAAGCGATTACGAATTGAGATTAATCGGAGTTTCACCGTCGCGATGGCCTTGAACAACGGACTCAGATCTGCCTCCAAACTGCTCTACCAGCAACCACTCCTTTCCAAATCTGGTTTGTTCCCGTTCTAAACAATTCCTTAGGGTTGATATTGGTAAATGTCACAGTTTGGATCTGATGTGGATGGTTCATGGTTGTCTTTAGGTTGATTATATGGCGTTTGCTTGTTTGATGAATGCCTCTTTGAGTCGGTTAATCTTTTAGGCTTTCTATTCTCCGATGATTTTCTGTGCTTTATGGTTGATTTGATGGAAAACATCTCTGTGATTTTTGTGGCGTTGGTTGGTAACCTATCTGATGGTGTCATATTGATTCAACCGTCATGAGATGCATTTGTCAGAAAACTATTGTGTTTTATAATTTCAGTAATTTACTAAGCTAGGTCATTGCTTTACTTTTTTTTGCTTTATTGTCATTCACATTTTTTTCATGTTGTTCAATTATTTCCGTTATAGAGTTGGTTTGTGTTGTGAAACCCCAGCTTCTTAGCTGTGAAAGTACATCTGTTCAATGACTGACATTAGTCGGAGTTTGTGTTAGTTTGGGAGAATCTTTCATTAGAATTAGTATTTCCTGTCATCTTCAGTTTCTCCATGTATGAAGTGAAGTGATCAGGTAAACCAGTATCTGAGAAAATGGTGAAAATTTTGGATCCTATTTGTTCAACATGAATTGTATTATAACAAGTAGGTACTCACTTCAACAACTGAGCCCTTTGTATTTCTGTTATGGCATGACTTACATGTATTTCATTCAACAAACTCATACACCGGTTCAGATGTATAATCCTTGGCTGCATTATTGTTTATAATTCATTACTATTGAGGTCAATTTGCTTTATGTGCAGTTAACCGAGGATTCCACTCTACCGGTGTCAAGAGAATGGGAGGGCATGGCCATGATGAACCATTCTATCTTCATGCGAAGCACATGTACAACCTAGACAGGATGCCACACCAGAAGCTGAAGATGTCCCTTGCTGTCTTCAGCGCTGTCAGTGTTGGCATTGCCGTTCCAATCATTGCTGTCATATTCCAGCAGAAGAAAACAGCATCGGGCTAAAACCTTCATGTGTTTGCAATAATACATTCAACTTGGTTGGTTCAATGCCTTTCCATTTCTAATGGTGTTTGTATACGTCCGTTCTGGAGTTGCATTGATACTTCTGCTCAATAAAGTTATGTCATCGTTTTGCCTTCAACATGGAACTTTTCTTTGGCTTTTCCTACACTTACCAATCGTAGCCGGTTTAAAAAAATATTTGTCAGAATTGACTGGTGCTCCGGTGCATTTGTTTGGAATAGACTTGCGAGTAAGTATCAAGAGAGTTATTTTCATCTGAAATTTTGATGAATTGATTTGAAGTTAAAATTAATCTTGACATTATTAGTATGAGATGAATCCAAAACTCCAAATTATCAAAAGTAATATCAGTTGAGGAAAAGAAAATGTCATGTTGGTTGCAGCTCGTGCAATGACAGATAGACAGCTCTCAATCTCATTAAACCTGTTGTGGCAAAACAGTAAAAGTAATTCAAAGTGTCCGATTTTATTGAGGAACCATTAAGCCACTCCCAACAGAATCTATAATACAATGAAAACGAAACTTGTTAATCAAACCCTACAAACAAAATAAAAATCATGCCTTTCTCTTTCTCAATTGATAATGAAGATACTGCCGTTTTCAGCGCTCTTGTTCTAACCTGCTGTGTCTCTCAGTTCGTGTTAATGCACTTTGGCAGGCACTAACAAGACCAGGATGAGGATCTCTTGATCATTGGCTTCATCTGCTTATCCTCTTCCAATGATATCATGCCCAGGTGAGAAGGATCTTCCAGCATCATTTTTGCCACCAAGTAACCTGCTATAGACCATGTTTGGAATTTTCTAGCCTGCTTCCCAACATATCTTCCAAGTTTTCCGTCATAATATTCTGGCCAGCCATCTTTCAACATACGACTTTCAGCAAGATCTATAGCCCGTCTTGCTATTTGTGGTCGACCCGTCTTGATGCATGCAGCCGTTAGTAACCACAGAAGCACTGTTTTCATAAAATAATAACATAAATGTAAGACATAAATCACAGATGAGGGAAGTATATTCCGCTAGTGTAGAGCCAGACAACAGCATTATGAGTTTATCTGGTCATAGAAGAATATAGTCACAAATTTTAAAAGTCCAGTCCTGATCATCACACACAATTTATATATTTCAAATCAAGAGCTGTATGAGTTCGGGGTAGCTGCTGTCTTAAATCAGGCATAGTTTTTCAGATCAGCATTTGAAACTCCTTCAGTGGCTTATGATCACGCAAAAAACTAATGTGTTATGAAAAAGGATGCAACATACCAGGCCATGAACCTCCATTATGGTAGCTCCATCTTGTATTTTTAGGGTCGCATCCAGTTACAATTTGCCATTCATGGTTTTCAATGGCTGGGTAACATATTTTCAAGGGCATTTCTCCTACAAGCTCCTCCCAACGAGCCTCAATAAGATCCATGATGGCCGCAGACTGTTCAGGGGTTGCAAGAGAAGACATTATAGCCACACAGTTTCCCAGTACAAACCATCGAAAGTCCATTCTTGCAGGACTGACATTTCCAATAAAATAGCCGCCATGGGTTGGCATGAAGTCAAATACCCATTCTGGAATTGAATCAGGGATAACATTAAATTTATTTACAGCAGTATGGGAGTATTCTTCAGTTTTATAACGATATATGTCGTTCAGTTGTTGAAAATCAAGCCAGAAGTAGCTCCTCATGTGAAAACTCAGGGCATGAAGGCGTTTAACTATTCTTTCTATGAACTCTTTTCCTTCAGCATCCGGTTTGAGCAATGCCAAAGCAGACCTCAATGCCATGAAGAAAAGAGATTGGATCTCGATTGGGTAGCCGTAAATACCCTGTACAAAACACAAACTCATTAGTTTGTGAAAATAACATCCTACAAAGAAAGTTGTCGTACCAGACAGTCCGAAAAAACATGCTAGCTGAATTTCTATGTCCACTTGTTTCAGTTAAGAACAATTCTTTGCTTAGACATGATGTTTTTTGGAAGAATCATTATAGACCAACTGTTCCTTAAGCCTATCATATTACTTAGATCTCAGAGATAAATTTGTAGTTCTTAGTGGCTAATAACAATTGCAGTCATCAAACCAGTTTTGTAACGCAATAGGTGATTTGTCAGGACGGGGTATTGTATGCAGGCCATAGTAGTACTCAATAATCAGATTGTTGTGCATGATGTATATTTATGTTATATTCATAATGGTAAATGATTTGATTGTAAGACGGCCAATAACTAACTACTTCATTGGTTACTGGATCAATTTGTGAAATTGAAAATAAAATACGTAAACAAAACAAGAATGAAAAGCAGTGAAGAAAGAGGATGTAGAAAAATATTACCATTCTACGATCGATCATAGAACAGCCATCAGCACACAACAATGTAGGGAAAGTATCAAATCCTTCAGATAGGCAAAGTGATAAGATGAGTCGAATTCCCCTTTGGCATTCTGGTTTCTCGGCAAGTGTAGCATCTCCGGTAGACTTTGTGTAGGCACGTAGCAGAATGATCCACCAGAATCCAGAGTCAACTGGAGCAACTCTTCCTATAGCACTCTCACCAAAATCTGCAACAATTGTATCTGTTTTACGTACTTCATCATGGAGAACTTTGAAGCTGGCAGGCATCACACCTTCACCGAGCTTAAAACGATCTATTCTTTTCTCCCACCCTTGAAGCTGCAAAGTCTTTAGGAGAAAGTTCTTTACTATTTCGGGTTCACCATTCATAAGAAAAGCCAGAGCACTTGGTACAAAATCACGGACAAAAACCTGTTACAGAAAATGTGTTCAAAATTTTAGAGAACACTCCGTATGAAGCTCTTCACATGTCAACTGGAGTTCTTTATTAGCAAGCATCTAAAAATTCTTTTTCTCCGAGTGGCAGACTGAAAATGGGGGTCAATAATATTTAACATGCTGTTATAACCAAAATAATAAATATCTTGAATTCCATCGATTGTATGTTTTGGGGAAAAAATTCAAGTATAAAGCTTTACATTTTAGATATATGAAAGATGAAACTTCAACTGTGGATGTATGTCTTACCTGGTCATAGTTCAGTACTTCCTCTGAAGCATGGTCATATGCAGCAATTGTTCCAACAGGTTGCCCTCTGAAATACACCAGAGACCTCCTCAGTGCATCCCATGCTTCAGAAACCATAGGGTGAGGCTCAAATGAATTCCTAGCGGATGATGCAGGGGTATCAAACCCAGATCTTCCACCTGGTGAGTAGGTGTGCTCAGGGTGATCTACCCCACCTCTTGGGAGACCAATGGACAACTCACTAAGAGACCTCTCATCAAAGGATCTCTGTCTCTCAATGTTCAGCCTTGGTTTATCCAGGAGTCGAGATAGATCAAAGTCATCAATGTCAGGGATGGAACAATGTGAACTGACTTTCCTCATCCCATACTCCCTTGTTCTCTCCATTCCTGTTCAACTGCTCGGTATGATCATGTATGATAAAATGAAAGATAAAAGTCGTCCGAAAATATACTACAGTCCAATAGTAAGCAAATAAAGAAGAGGAAAAGGGTGCATCCAAATCAGATATACAGAGTAACACATACATATAGCATCCCCAAGTTACAAGTAAGAAACTATTTGCGGCATGTCTATGAATTAGCTATGAAAAAACAACAAATCCATAACTGAAAAAAAGTTTGATCAGCAAACTTCCAACTCCACCAACTCAGCTACCGCTATGTGTCCTTTCACAAAATAAGTAAATTCAAGGGAACTTAATCATGATCAAAGACCAAACATTTCCACCAACAACACATATCCTTCCTAAAAATAGCAACATGGAATCATGGATATTTCAAGCATATAGTCCAATAAAGTCTAACCACACCCACAGCAAGCTCAATTACATCGACCTTCTCAGTTCATATGAATATTAATCAGTCAACTCATAAATCACATCACAGCATCACAACAAACAACAATCAGGTCAAAATCAACTCATCCTCTCAGTTCAGATAGTAAAAAATACACCGTCACAAAATCATGACCTGCACATCACACGCCCTTTCAAACATCCTCAACGCTCATACCACCAACATACAGTCATACACTAAGCATTTTGGATCAAAATACAAACAAAACCAGATCTGAAGAAAAAATAGCAAAGCAAAATTAGAAATGAGAAGACAAAAAAATACCTGAGACCGGAAAATGACGTCACGCGGCACCAACCACGGCGAGGTGGAATGCGGAGGGAGATCCGGATAACGACGAGAGAACGGCGGAGAACGAAAACTGAAAAGTTTAGCAGAAAGGGGAAAAAGAATTACTTGAAGCAGGAGCTCAGATTTATACTCACAAATTTTTCAGATAAAAATATAAAAAAATATCTTATTAGAAAAAACAAAAGTAAAGCAAATACGGAAATGACGAACGCAGTGATCTTTGTTCATTGGATGAAGATCTCATTGGTGGACCAGTTTACTTTATGAGGACCAATCAGTAAATGACAAGTATCGGTCAGTACAGTACATTTTAAGTAAATTGTATATTTGCTTTGTCGTTATTTTTATGATTTTTAACACGCGCGCATCAGAATTCAGATGATGAGACATGAGACTCACTATTCCTAGCGTGTGGGATGATTGTTAAATTGCGGTGGAAGGTTGCTAAGCTTTAATGTCTCCGTCTGCAATTTTGTTTGACTTTGACAGCGGCGCTTTAAATTTGAGGTAGATCGTGTTGGTTTAATTTTAAATACGTATTTGTTTCATGAGGGTTGAATCATACAATATTTTATCGTATAAGGCGTCAAATAAATATGAATTAGCGAAAAAAGATTTAGTTGAACAGTTTGTTCTTTGTCCCTTCTTTAGTCGTTTCTTGAATACTTATTGTGTCTTGCATATACGATTGATTTTCAGTCTTATATGGATTCGTGGAGTCGACTTGATTTATATGAGATATAAACTTTCAATCAAAAAAAACAAAAGTAAATATTGATTAATATAATAATTTTAATTTAAAATATTACTTGGCAACCATGTCTCTAAAAAATAATATAACGTCAAGAATGAAACAAATTACAAATATTAATTTAAGAAAAGGGACTTATTTGGAAGGGAAGATAAGATGTGTTAACTTGTCTCCTTTATGATTATCCTTTTATTGTTGAAGCTTGGGAAGTTGCAGGGAAGTGAGTAGGTTTTATTAGTAGGTCAAATCAATTAGGTACACCAGTGGCCTTACGCAAGGTGGAGGACTTGAGTAAGTGCACCGAACCTAAACTTGTACGTATATTGCTGTCGGATTTGTGCAAACAATGAATAGTAGAATGAAATAGTGAGGCAAGATCTCGACCATACATTCAATTCTCCGTGCATTTGTAGCGCGTCACGTGGTAAATAGTAAAACCCACTACTTCGTAGTGTGAACGCAAATGACGACTGTGCCACGTGGCTTCGCCACGTGTGTCCGATCAACTCGATGGATGACCGAGATCATGCCTCACTGCCTCATTCTTATTTGCTGTTTATACCAGAACCGCCCCCTATTGCTGTCTTCATCATATTTTTTGGGCATCCTCATTTATAATTGAAAACCTCTATATTATTTTTTGGGCAAAACAATGTTGATCAAAATCACGAACAACAGAGGAATATTCACGAACAACCAACACGAACTCATAAATATATATGACTATATTCTAAACCACGAACATTGTTATCATATGCACAAATTTTCATATTATCACACAACAGAGTTTCAGTCTCTTCAAAACCACGAACAAAAGAGGCATATTCATGAACAATCAACACAACCCAGAAACGCCCACCATATGTATGGCACCTTCGACATGTTGAGAGTTACGCTGCTACGAAATCTAGGGATGTAGTCGATGTAAGAAATGAAATCATTGAGAAGAGAGATGTTTGAAATTTAGTTGAAAAGTTTGTAATTTTGATTTTGGAAAATCTATGGCTCGAAATTCGAAACTAAACGTTTATTTGACTGGATCTTCGTGGAATTATAATATTAGAATATATATTATCATTTCTAATATATAATCTTATGAGCCATTAAACGATTAAAGCATTATATTTTTTGAAATGGATAAATCTTAATTAATTTAAATCGTTTAAATTATCATATCAGGGAAACTAATAAATTATTTGTTCAGACGAAATCTATATATTTTATCTGGAACTCAACCCAAATCTCTTTCCGTCATTCGCCATCCAAATTTCTGGATTCGCCCTCCACCGTACCTCATTAAATTCAGGGTTATTGACCCAATTGCCCAAATCCAAACTCAAATCACTCAAATGCACCAAGTGAAACTCAAATAATCAATCCACCCCATTTTTTAACAATCCCGGTTTGCCAGAAACCGGAACTCATAATCCCGGTTTTTCCTCTACCGAAACTCTTTGAAAATGGAAACGTGACTCGATTTGATATGAAATGGCATCCAGATGGAGTCCCGATTTTCGGAGAACCGGGATCAATAGGAGCAACCGGCATCACAAAACAATAGTGACAAAACAGCAAAGCATTTAAATGTGCTCTGGCAAAAGCACCTTTGTTTCGCAAAACAGCAAAAGCAATCGGCATTACAAAAGCACCTTTGTTTTTTTTATTATAATAATTTTTATAATAAAGAAATAAATAGTTTTGGTCCAACTTGCCCAATTTTTAGTCAAAGACCTTGCCCAAAATAGCCAAATCATCAAATGTGGCATTAAATGCCGTTTGCTCCTAAAACAGCAAAAGCATTAAATGTGGCATTAAACAGAAAAAGCATTAATGTGTCGGTTCCTCCTAAACCGGGATCACATAATCCCGGTATTAGGGCAACCGGAATTCTACCTGTTTGTCACTTCATACCTTTCGGTCCCCGATTCGAACCACGTTTCCATTTTCAAAGAGTTCCGGTAGAGGGAAAACCGGAATTATGAGTTCCGGTTTCTGACAAATCGGGATTGTTAAAAATTGAGTAGATTGGTTATTTGAGTTTCAATTGATGCATTTGAGTGATTTGAGTTTGGATTTGAGACAATTGAATCAATAACCCTTAAATCCATCAATCCATTCTGAGAAATAAATAAATGGACAAATTGATATTACGTCAGGTGATGACGCATTTCCTCACTCCCCACAAGCTGATTATTAATCTATGCGACAATGACGGATTGGGCATGTATCAAAAGATAAGTCGCCTTGGCCACATTCAAATTATATTGTATCTGTTTATTGCGTGCAAAAAATGGAATGTATCTACTTTTTTTAATGCATAAATTTTATTTTTCTAATATTTGCAAGTTGAAACATACAATCAGAAGATAGGACAAGTAAAAACTTCACGCACCATGCGTACTTAATAACAAGTGCAACTTGAGTCCTTTTTCTAATACTATTTTCGATTACTAATGGGCGGTGTGATGCTTATCATAATGTTGTTCTGTACATGTCCTTGATTGAGGGGTACATTGTGTTTGAATAAAGTGTATAATCAGTGGCGGATCAAGAACTTTGTCTGAGGGGGGTCCCAAATTTTTTTTTGAACAACAAGGATATTGGATCCGCAACAAAAAAAAAGGCACGCTAATGATCCGACGATTTTTTTTCAAATAACAAGGTCCGCTAATGATTAGCCAACCTTCTGAAGCTCATAAAAGTATCATCCGATGTCCATTGAATATTATTTGGGACTCAAAGAGTCAAGAATCCAAGAGACACACTCTTTATTGTTGATATAGTAATTCACCATAAATTGCTTGTAACTCAACCGACATCTGTATAACTCAACCGACATCTGTATAACTCAACCGACATCTGTAAAATCATATATGTACCCTTGTGATATCAAATGTAATAACAAGGAAAATATTATCTTACCAAAAGCATTATTGACTTTATATGGTATCAGCCTAAAACGGTCCTCGTCCCCTTCCTTTTTTTATTTGAGAAATTTCTTCTTTCTTCTCCAACCCCCGCCGCTCGGATCTGACTTACGGTTTCCCGCTCGATTGAGCATTTTTTTGCCTGCCTCGCGGATTCACGCGAACCCTAATTCGATCGATTTTTGAACCGAAACCCTAAATCGACAACATCATGTCTACCGCCAGCGACAACACTGAATCGAGCGGATCTTCCACCGGCAATATTCTGGCTGCCGCATCCAACTCCATTGTCTCCGGTTCACTGCAATTTCCCAGCATCCAGATTCGCCTCGAACATACAAATTATACGTTGTGGCGCAACACTGTCAAATCCGCTCTTGAAGCTTATGACCTTGACTCCCTCCTACAGTCGTCCGATGCTCCTCCGATGACACTGTCGGCCACAACTGATCCACCAGCAGCCGAGTCCGCGAACCCTGCCTATACCGTCTGGAAGAAGAAAGACAGACTTGTACTTCTGTGGATTCGATCTACCCTCTCAACACCTCTTCTTGCTCATGTTGCTAAGGCCACCACCGCTTCCGAAGCATGGCTCATCCTGGAAAAAATGTTTCATGCGCAGACTCGGGCACGCCTGATGCATCTGAAACAGCAGATGCAAACATTTTCAAAAGATAACCTTTCCATCTTGGAATATTTTGAAAAGAAGCGAAGTTTTTCTGATGCCCTCGCTGAGTGCTCTCTTCTGGTACCGGATGAGGAATTTGTTGAATGCATCCTTCATGGTTTGGATGCTTCGTATGCCGCTTTTCGCACAGCCATCAACATGAAGACTGAACCTGTTTCGTCCGATGAGTTACTTGGTCTCCTTCTCTGTGAGGAAGAACGTCATCAGGCTGCCTCTTTGTCACTCGAGTCCACCCAACTTTCTGCCAATTTTGCTCATCGAGGGTCCACCAACAGCCACAACAGTCGCTCTTTGAGCCAGTCTGATGGTGTGCCTTTCAATTTAATGGCTCATGCTCCGCAGTCCTCTAAGATGCAGTGTCAGATTTGCGCCAAATCAGGGCATGACACTCTCCACTGCTATCAGCGACTCAACACTGATGATTTTCCTATGCGACGTCGCCCAAATCGACATGACAGAACTGGCCGTGGAAGTTCTTTCAGTCGTGGTGGCTTTAACCACCGCAGTTCTATGCAATCGTCTCTCTAGCAGCAACCACAACATCAGCAGCGATCTGTGCTCACAGTAGATTCACCTCCTTCGCAGCTTGTTGACCCGGCATGGAATTTCAACACAGGTGCTATATATCATGTGACATCTGACTTTGGTAATCTCTCTGTCACATCTGATTACTCTGGCAATGATGGCTTACAAGTTGGTAATGGTATGTCTCTTCCCATTATTCATTTGGGTCACAAAACTCTACCTGCTTTGCATAAGCCTATTCATCTTCATAATATTCTATTTGTTCCTCAAATTAAGAAACATCTTCTTAGTGTTTCTCAGCTCACAAAAGATAATAATGTGTATATGATCTTTTATCCAACCTGTTGTTTTGTGAAGGACCTACAGGGACAGACCCTCCTAAAAGGCACCGTTGAGAATGGATTGTATCAGCTTGGTAGCCCGCCTCCTTCCCGACCAATTTTCACTGTTTACCTTGGTGCCAAAACCTCTCTTCAACACTGGCATGCTCGCTTAGGTCATCCTCATGAGTCTCTTTTAAAACGTCTAGTTTCTAAATTTTAATTACCAGTTTCTTCGCATAAACTTCATTCTGTTTGTGAGTCTTGTCAACTTGGGAAAAGTCATCGTTTACCACTCCCACACATACATGAGTCTAGTAGTCGTCCTTTTGAACTTGTTTACTCTTATGTTTGGGGACCTGCTCCTGTTACTTCATTTAATGGTAATCGATACTTCTTGGTTTTTGTTGATGATTGCACCAAGTTTGTTTGGATTTTCTTTCTTGCCTTAAAATCGCAGGTCCTCCATCTTTTTCAACTCTTTCAGAAAATGGTGGAAACACAATTCTCTACTAAAATAAAAGCCCTTCAATCTGATTGTGGTGGTGAATACAGAAATGTTTCATCTTACCTGCAAACTCAACGTATCATCCATCATGTCTCTTGTCCTCACACTCAATCCCAAAATGGGGCTGCGGAACGCCGTCATCGCACCATCGTGGAGAAGGGGCTCGCTCTTCTCTCTCACGCTAGTCTTCCTAAAATATTCTGGGAGCACGCCTTTCATACGATAGTATACCTGCACAATCGCACCATCACACCAATTCTTCGTTTCCGCTCTCCTTTTGAGTGTCTCTATGGTAAGCCCCCTGATTACACATTTCTCAAAATTTTTGGGTGTCTTCGTTTCCACAGCAGTGTCTAATGACTTTATAAAGATGATCTACATATGGATCGAAAGCTAATTGAATGTTCTATAACTTTCATGTTTAACTCAAGATGAAATTCGGATGTTAAGCCGATAAAAACAGCGACTAAAGATAGATGATTAATTAAAATTTGTCGAAATTGAGGGGGTCTGAGCCGATCTTCTAAAGCTCATAGAGGCATCATCCGGTGTCCGTTGAAGATGATCCATATATGTATAGAAATCTAATTGAATGATCTACAACTTTCGTGTTTACTTAAAGATGAAATTTTGCGGTTAAGTTAATAAAACAGTCACCAAAGATGGGTGATTGATTGAAATAAGCCGAAATCGAGGGGGTCTGAGCCAACCTTCGAAAGCTCATAGAAGCGTCATCCGGTGTCCGTTTAAGATGTTTTTTATATGGCTAGAAAGATAATTGAATGTTCCATAACTTTTATGTTTACTTCAAGATGAAATTCAGAGGTTAAGCTCACAAAAGTAGTGACTGAAGATAGATGTTTAATCAAATTTTTCAAAAAAATATATAATTTTATATGTAATTTTTTAAAGAAAATTCGAGAGGGCCCAGGCCCCCTAGCACCGCCACTGTGTAAAATGATGGTCAAGATTTTCATTTTGAGCCATCATTTGACTTGTTTTACATGATAGAATTAATTGTTTTTATGAGATTCATATATACTATATGAAGAGATAAATAATTGATTGTTTGTAGATTCGGATCCAATGTCCCATAACAAAATGTTGTGTGTGAAAACATCTTCGTTTCAATTAGAACGTCATTTGAAACGACACATTTTAAACAACATTAGAGTGAGTCCAGATCTGGTGCAAAGCCCAGATTTGGTGCAAAATACAAAATAATCCTATCCATACATTTGCATAATCCTGTGGATGTAAATCAATGAAATTAAAATAATTAATAATTGTATTTTGAGTGTGTATTACTCAGTCAAAGGGCAAAATTGCCCAAAAAAACTCCGAAATCCAGGGCGTCGTCGTCGATGATGGATGAGTAAAGGAATCAATCGGATCGGTGTCGTCACTGTCGGCGTCGGCGTCAAACAACAACAGCATTCGGATCGGATCGAAATCGTCGTCGTCCAGAGGCCGGATCGAAAACAAGTTTCCCTTTTGGGATGACGAACTACAAAATCAGATCGGATTCGTCGTCGTCGTCATCCAGAGCATCGTCGTCGTCCATAGCCTTTAAACAGAGGCCGAATCGGATCGGAATTCTGGGAAATCAGTTCGGAAACTGATTTGGGATGACGAACTACAAAATAGTGATAACGAATTATAAAATTGGCATGACGAATTATAAGAAACCCGACTTAATTTGATCAAATTGAAGGAGTAAAACTTCGTTTAACTCAATTGTTCACTCTCTGGATCATCTTCGACATCAATGTAACTTAAAACAAAATGCAATCGAAGGTTTTCGAACAGAAAAATTCAAATATGTTCATGACGAACTATAAATGATTATGACGAACTATAAATGATACAGTCAAATTCTTGTCGAATTATAGTTTGTTTTTACAAATTATTGCATAATTCGTCGAAGTAACAGGAAGTAATTCATGCAGCAAGTAACAGGAAGTGACATAAACTAGCAGCAACTAATATGTATATATTTGAATGAAACTATTCTGTAAATAAACCAGCAACTAAACTGCTGCAGCTTGACTGAACCGAAGACTGAACATGCATAAACAGCAGTAAGCATATATGAATTTCATGCTGAAACTAAACACAGAATATGAGTCGCATAATATGAAAATTAGCAGCAGAATAAACAATGAATCTGAGTGTGAAAACAGCAGATAAGAAGCCACAGTGAAAAACAAATCATTGACGAACTATGAATGATTATGATGAACTATAAATGATACAGTCGAATTCTTGTCAAATTTTAGTTTATTTTTGACGAATTATTGCATAATTCGTCAAAGCGCACTACAATTCGTCAGATTTTTTGACGAATTATAGTCAATTTTGACGAACAATGACATAATTCGTCAAAATTGACTATAATTCGTCATCTCCGGCAAATTCGGAACAACATCTCCTCTTCAATTCGTCATCTCCGGCAGACGTGACGCAACATCTCCTCCTCTTGCTTCATCCTTCCATCATCGTCGTCCATGTATAACTTGACCACTGCAATCCCCGACCTCCACAGCCATGTCGAACACCATATTATCATCCCGTCGTTCTCCGGTAAATTATCATCCCGTCGCTTCAGTCCGTCGTCCGCCATGGACTCGACAACCGCATCCAATTAGTCGGTCGTCCTTCGTCGCTTCAGTCCGTCATCCGTCGTCTGTCGTCTGCCATAAGAAAGAGAGATTGTTGTCGCTTCAATCTGTTGTTCGTCGGCCATGGATGAGAAAAGGTATGACATATTTGCCCTTTCCACATTTAAATTTGAAATTAAACATATTTATTTGTAATTAATCAGCACCATCCAATTGATTAAATGAGGGGTGAAGATCATTTTGTATTTTTTACAATAATTATCACTTTGCACATGATCCTTTCTCACATTAGAGTAGCCTAAATTGAATATGTTTTCATTATTCACGTGCTAAAATAAGGGGTGGTTGGAAATTAATTAGTGTTCTCATAGAGTTTGGAGAACATGAAAAATTTGATGAAAAGACAAATTCTTAGGTCTCTCATATGAAGGGGTGCAAATGAGATGATACGTTCGCGAGCTACTCGTGAACGAGTTCGGTCAAAACTCGACTCGATAAACGAGTCAAGCTCGAACACAAATTTGAAGCTCGTTATATAAACGAGCCAAGTACGAGCAAGAGGGTGCTCGACTCGTTTATGTTCGCGAACAGCTCGTTTATGTGCTCGTTAACATACTCGATTAAAACTCGTTTATATACTCGATTAAAACTATATTATATTGTTTAAAACTCGTTAACAAGCCCGATCAAAGTAATTTTTCATACTTTAAAATACTTTTTCTGTGAAAGCTCGTTTCGACTCGTGAAAAGCTCGACTAAAGCTCGTTAAAACTCGTGAAAAGCTCAATTAAATCTCGGTAATAGTAAATAATCACATTAATTTAACTTACTTTAATTACTCGTATAGAGCTCGAACTCGGCTCAAAACTCGTGAATATTCAACGAGCCGAGCTCGAACACATGTTTTCAAAACTCGATAATACTCGGCTCGAACTCAAACTCGTCAAATTTTATACGAACCAAGCTTGAACAACCTAATACACGAGGACTCGTTTACAGCCCTATCTTAAAACACTCAATTTATTAATGGGGACAAATAACCTGGCCTGTGGAGCAGATATAAATGGAGGGAACTGCCCATAGACCGGCCCAAATAGAAATGCCCAAGGCTTGGGTTCATAGTACAACAAGAATCAATAGCCCTTGCAGGATCCTAAATGACCAAAGACACTCGGCAGATTACTAATGTCCATGAACCAACACTAAAGCAAAGAACCCAAGTCATGCGAACTATGCAATAAGCAAAATGTGAGACCTTTGGTTTCCCCAATTGCAATGGTTCTCTCTAATACAAAAGGAGATGGGTTGCATGTCATTTGAATTTTGATGGTGCTTGAGAGAAAATCCGAAATACTTAATTTTTAACACGCTTTGTATGGTTTAGCATGCCTAGATTCTTAAATGACGTAGTTTTAAACAACTATTAGGAACTCAAAGAGTCAAGATTCCAAAAGACACTCTTTATTGTTGATATAATAATTCACCATAAATATCTTGTAACTCATATAACTCAATCGACACCTGTAAAATCATATATGTACTCCTACATATATAATTTTACAGGTGTCGGTTATGTTATACACATGCCGTTTGAGTGACAAGATATTTATGGTGAATTATTATATCAACAATAAAGAGTGTCTTTTGGAATCTTGACTCTTTGAGTTCCTAATAACAACGAACCAAAAATAACATGAGGATTGTTTTTAACTTGACTGCACCGGATATGGATTCGTTATAACATATACCCCTACTAATGACATTAGAGCAATTACCAAATTTCAGCATTTCTATTCAATAACTCGAATCATTCAAATTAGTTATTTTTTTACACCAAAGTTGTTTGAAGTGCATTATTAGTATTTGTGATTGGTGATGAATAACAAAAATAAAAGAGGAATGAGAACAGAATACAGAATTGGTTTGTTATCGTACAAACAGTAATATTTGAAAACTTGAGGGGCCATAAGGTAAAATATGCGGAAGTGAAAACTACTTTCCTGATCGCATTCGCATCTGGTTCTTGTTCTGGTTCACAACTGCAATCATGCTTTTGCTTCCTCCTCCGATGACAGTCGCCTTGTCAATCCTCGCCCTTGTGATTTTCATACCTTACTACTCCGTTTCTTCTCATCAGTTCAACGTCGACGGCTCAGTCATCGAGCTTACCGATTCCAACATCGACGCCGCCATTTCTACTTTTGATTACATCCTCATCGATTTCTACGCTCCTTGGTGCGGTCACTGCAAGCGTCTCGCGCCTGAGGTCTTTTCTTTTCTTTCCTTTCCAATATGATTTATGCGGACATCATCTCGTTCCCATACAATATTAACTGTGATATAATTCCATTTTCTGTTTTCTCAATCATGAATGCCAAAAACAATAACTCGTAAGAACACATGATACTCACATTATATTGCTTTTGTTAAAATCTGTGATGATGCGTGATGCCTAGACTGATCTCCAATTTCTATATATATATGCCAAATTCTGATGCAAATATATGTGGACAGCATCTCGTTCCCATACAATATTAACTAATAACTAGGATGTTGAAGTAATCAGAATGTTGTTCGTGATTTTTTTTTTGTACCAGGACACAAATTTTGTTCTTCAAAAAGCTGCAATATATCTATGTTTATATATGTGTAGTTTTCACTTTTCAGCATTAGCTGAAACAGAAAATGACATCCCATGATTTTGTAGTTAGATGCAGCCGCACCTATTCTTGCTCGGCTGAAGGAGCCTGTTGTAATAGCGAAAGTTGATGCAGACAAGTATAACAGTATTGCATACAAACATGAGATTGAGTATGTTTCGTGATCCTTGAAAAATTGATCTGTGCTTATATCATATGATTATGTCTTAGTTACCTCTATATTGCTGTGTTATTTGTGGTTAGATGTTAGAAGAAAACCTGGAGTTCGGGCTATATATTATACTGCTTGCATAAGACACTAAAATACATTTACGCATTTAGCTGTAATTGCTGTGCTGTGCCCATAACATCATTGTCTGTAAATGCATCTGACAACAATTTAATTAAGTTCGTAATAAAGATTATATCATCATCTTCTTGTAACATAATAATATCAAATTGTTAAGCATAGATGATGCAGGGGACACATCATGGTTGAACTCCTAGGAAGCTAAAGCAAATATTTTAGGCATCGGCCCAAAGCCGCGAATTTAAGTTACAATAAAAGCCGTTTTTTTATCAGAAAGACAAATTCTTATTTTAAATATCAAGACCTCAATTTATTGTGGTTAAAAATTAACCAATCATATTGTGGTGAAATGGATCAATTTATCAACGAAAATGGCCACATTTTTACTGTTGCTTAAGGCCTTGAAAAGCCAAGCGACCCTGGAACCCATGTTAGGTTAGTTTAAATGGATGTAGGGGACGCTCTTTAGACCATTATTTCCTTACACTATGATTATACTTTGATTTTTAGCCATGTGTATATTGGAATGCATGACATTTTACCCCGCAACATGGTGCAGTGGGTACCCAACCCTCAAGCTCTTCATGCATGGTATCCCCACCAAATATAGTGGACCAAGGAAAGCCGAAGCACTTGTTCGTTACCTGAAGAAATTTGTTGCTTCTGATGTCTCGATTCTTGACTCAGATTCTTCGGTGAAGAATTTTCTTGAGGAGGCTGGCGCTAGTTTTCCAATATTCATAGGCTTTGGCTTGAATGAGTCGATAATATCAGAATTGGCTACGATGTACAAAAAAAGGGCTTGGTTTTCAGTGGCCAAGGATTTCTCTGAAGATGCCATGATTTTGCATGATTTTGATAAAGTCCCTGCTTTGGTAGTTATTCATCCTAGCTATGGCCAGCAGGCTGTCTTTTATGGGCCATTTGAAGGTGAGGTTTTGTTGTTCGTCATTGTTTAATTTGTTAAGGCTAACTGATTTTTTCCACTTTTTATTCATTCCCCTCTATCCGCATGTCAGACACGACTACAATCCTTTTCAGCATTTCCTGTTATCTAATGAAAATTTACTACAAAATTTGGGATGTTAGCTGTTTCTTACATTAATCAATAAGCCAAGATGGTATTTACTTTCAATTCTCTTAGTTCCTGATTACTGTGTTTATCTACTTCACAGTATTTATTTGCCTGGAATTTTCCCTTGCTAACTGAATATATAACAGTGATGTATTTAAGCTTTCCTTTAGGGATTTTTAGGGGTTTTCGTTACATTTTTTGATAAAATGATTACAACTTTCATAATAAAAATGATACACTGTTCTATTGTGGATCGCCCAAGACATCCCATCAGGGAGCGGCTGAGAAACAAAGTTGTGTTATGATATGTATTTATCTTGGTTTCCATCTTTGCAGATAGTTTCTTGGGTGCCTTCGTCAAACAGAATCTGTTTCCTCTAGTTATGCCCATAACATATGAATCCCTGAAGCTGCTAAGAGACGATGATAGGAATATTGTCCTCACTATAGTGCAGGACGAGTCTAATGAAAAGTCTGTGAAACTGATTAAGTTGCTGAAAGGTGCTGCTTCTGCCAACCACAACTTCTTGTTTGGCTATGTTGGGATGAAGCAATTCGGCGAGTTCACTGAAACATTTGGGGTTGGAAAGAAGACTTCACTGCCTAAAATGGTAGTATGGGATGGGAATGAAGAGTACTATACAGTAAGTAAAAAAAATCACTGTTCTTAAAATTTGTGAATTTGGTCTTCTAACCATATAGACAGTATGAGGCGATCAATATCCTAAACTATCAGGAAAGACCTAAAGACAAGTGTTAATCTTAATCGTAACAATGATCTCATTTCATAAATAAAAAATTAAGGAAAGAAGTGTTTCTTTTTTTACGTGTAGAAGAACTGGCTGTAATAAGCAAAAAGAATTGGTAAGTTATGGTTAAGGAACAAGGAAGACATCCTATCTCACACTATTGTTTATGGATTGCCAAATATGTAAAACAATTAAATGTAATTTTGCTTGTTTGTTCTGTCTTTTAGAGTAGAGTTAAGTTTATACTGTTTTATAATACTACTATTAGATTCTGCAAATCTATTCTAAAGGCTGTATGTAATTGTCCTAAATAGGTCATTGGTTCCGAAAGCATTGTAGATGAGGAGGAATATGGTTCCCAGGTCACTCGATTTCTCCAAGGATTTAAGGAAGGAAAATTTGAAACAAAAAAAATCAACGGTGCATCTTTTTCGGGCTTCATTGATTCACTTTTCGGTGTTCGGACTGCTCTCATTATTCTCTTTTTGGTTGCTGTTCTCGGTCTTCTTATGACGATCACAAAAGACGATGAACCTCAAAAACCAGGCAAAAAGCCACGTACTAATCAAGATGGAAGCTCAAGTGATGAAGCTGAAAGTAGTGAGCAAGTGTATGGTCCGGGAGACAAGCTAGATTAATTTGATTTCCATTCCACAACAGTCAAAGCAAGAGTGAACAGCTTCAGCCCGATGCACAATATCTGGTAGTATATGGCAAAAAGGGGATCTGACTTGTATGCCATTTGCTTACACTATGATATGTCCATGAAGTTTTAGTTTTAGTTAGATTTTTTCCTCACGATCTGGACAGGAACAGATATGTAAAACCAATAGATGTGTGTATTTTTTTAATGACAGAACATGTCGACTTATAAATCGTGGTGCTTCAGCGTTCAGATGTACATGTTGGACCTTATTTACTTTGGATCAATTGAAGAGTAGTATGCAAACCGACAGGGTCATACTCAAGAAGTAAGTGAATTTAACTGAAGCTTCCATTCCCAAAATACCATCATCAGTTCCATTTATTGCAATGGATTGACTTGTAAGAACAACAACAATAATGTCGGCCCTGACAACACAAAGAGCAGCATGTGTTTTGAATTTGAGCACACGTATTTTGATTCTTTCAAGAAAAAAGAATACACGACTGGATTCGTCCCATAGACAAGAAAATATCTCAGCCTCAATCCCAGGAACTGTTTACTCCTTCATTTGTCACTTGTTATCTCAAATTTAAAAGAAATCTCTGGCTGCTGCCTACTGCTCTCTGATAAGCTCAGAAGGTCTGTCCGATTTACAAGGCTTGATGTCCATTGAATAAGTCAAGTTGATTTAGTCTACTTCTGTAACCGTAATTGTTGGTCTATGTGTGTGGTCAGTATGATGTGAGTGTGTGAGTCATGGAGTCTAATTAGTTTCATTTCAGTTGTTTCTTTAGTTTATAAATTGGGTCGAAATACAAATGAAAAGGGGCAGCAGAAAATTCAAAATTAATGAAATTGTGGTTCATCTTCATTCTCACCCAAAGAGAATATTGTGCTCTGTTTATTGACTGGGACCTATCACTCTCTGCCGCCTTGGATCTAGTTGTTAGTTGCCGGTAGCTCCTCCATAGCCCTGGCGTCTGATAAACCTACCTAATAGAGAATAATATCGTTAATTGCGCATAAATTTGATGGCCCAGATCATTTACTCAAAGATTCATTTTTTCAATGGAGTTGAATTTGAATCAAATCAAATTCAATCAAACCAAACTACACTACCTAAGTAAAAACAAACTAATAAGGTCGGAGGTGAATGTCGAAGCTACATGAGCTTCTTGAACATCACTATACCAAATGGAGCATCCATAAAAGACCTGGTTGTGGTCGCCCATCAACATCATAGTCAGGCAATTAACAATTTGTATGACTATTTTAAACCTGAAGTCACTAATAATATATGAATATGATGCAACAATTAGTTCACAATGCCAGATGTAACTTTGTCTAAAAAAACAATTAGTGTTCACAATCAACACTTGAGTGATAAATTAGAAAAATCAACGTGAATACAAAAACCAGTTTGGTGTGGAGTTTTAGTATATGTAGCTGCTGTGTTTGTATGATATGATACGTGTGATATTCAAGTGATTTCATATGGCATGTACATATGAGACGTCCTTTTTTCTAACAGCCCCACCCCACCCCACATGCAAATGCAATGCATGGATATTTCATTGCAGTTTATGACACTTTTCTTTAAAAGAGTAGTATACTAGAAGAATGCTAATGCTATATGTGCTAGTTTAGTACAAACAATTTTATCTTGTTGCAGATTCTCAACATCAGCCGTAGCAACGTGAACAACTAATAAGGTCAGCAACAAAAATAAAATATTATGTACGCATGCACTTGATGACATTCATTTTCTGGGAAGTTGATTCATCAATAGAAATATTGAATAGAGGAGTTTTACCATGTGAAAGTTTGGTTCCCCATCTGCAAAGCTTGCACAGTCCACATATATGTTCTTGTTCCAAACCCTACACACAAAGAAGATGCAGCACAGTTTGAAAGTAAACCAGGCAACCAGCCAAAGAAAGGCCAAACTCATACCAGTAGCTAGTTAAAAGCAGAAATGTAAAGGTAGTAATAGAAGATTTGAGGACACGGGTGAAAAAGTGGGTTCCCCAGTTGTATGGCCCATGCTCACCGTGACATGGCAGCCACTGCCACCCACTCACATTCACCCATCATTAAATTCAAACCCTCCTCCTATATTCACAGATCTATTCATCCAACCTCCCTAGTCAGTAGTCTCTCTCTCTCTCTCTCGCGCACTATCTTTCCTCCGATCCACCACCACCACGCCGCCGCCACCATCGTTCACAAGAACAAAACCCCCCAAAACATGCCACCACCATGCTTACCTATCCTGTCGGAAAATAATCAAACCACAACAAACTCTCCACCAATTCATCTTCTTCATGGTAGTACAAACGACATCTCCCGTTACTCCTCTGCCCCAATTACACTCAAGGTAATATCAGCAACATTATATATTAATGCACCATTGTTATAAGCAACTTCTTGCTAAAAGTGTTTCAGATCACCGATTACTCTACCACCGTCCACCACCCCATCATCATATACACTGCTACATTATCATTGATTCCTTGAGTTAAATTACTACTCCAAAGTCTGACTTGCTCACTTACTTACCTTTTCCTTCAATCCGTTGACCACGTTTGACTTGTTTCTAAAAGCACCTAATGTATTATTCTGCCGCTGCAGTTCATCGACTTGTCCTACACTGTCAAGCTCGCAAATCCCGCCACCTCCAACCGACTCATCGCCGCCCTCAACTCACCGCCACCAGTAACCCAAACCTACAAGACAATAATTAGCGGAATCACTGGAGCCGCCTTCCCCGGCGAGATTCTCGCCGTCCTCGGCCCCTCCGGCAGCGGAAAATCCACTCTCCTCAAAGCCCTATCTGGCCGCCTTAATCCACTCACCGGCACGCTCCTCGCTAACGGAGAGCGGATCAACCGGTCGTTCGTCCGTCGCGTCGGGTTCGTATCCCAGGATGACGTCCTCTACACTCACCTCACCGTCCGCGAAACCCTAATATTCTGCTCTCTCCTCCGACTCCCGAACTGGCTCTCGAAATCGGACAAAATCAAAGCCGCCGAATCAGTCATCTCAGAACTAGGTCTAACCAAATGCGAGGACACGGTCATCGGGAACGGCTTCGTCCGCGGAGTGTCCGGCGGGGAGAGGAAGCGAGTCAGCATCGCGCACGAGATGCTTGTAAACCCGTCGCTTCTGATTCTGGACGAACCGACGTCGGGTCTGGACTCGACGGCGGTTCACCGCCTAGTGGCGACGCTGAGAACGGTGGCGCAGAGGGGAAATAGAACCATTGTGGCGTCGATGCATCAGCCATCGAGCAGATTGTATCAGATGGTGGATAAGATTCTGGTGCTGAGCGAAGGAGTGAGCTTGTACTACGGGAATGCGAAGGAGGCGATGACATACTTCGAATCGGTTGGGTTCTCGCCGGCGTTTCCCGTGAATCCGGCTGACTTTCTACTCGACTTGGCCAACGGTACGTGTCTCTGTCGATCACGTTATTTTGCTTTCGGTACCTTTTTTTCTCATTTCATTTATTTACCATATTGCCCTTCTTCATTGAAAATATCTGTCAAGATTTCTAGCCTAAGCAGCGTCCAATTTCTTAGGAGAATAAATATATCTTAAAATTTTGGGAATTTGAAGAGACAAAATATGAATTGCTCTTGAACGAAAAAGATCATTTGAGAAGTAATAAAGAAATAAGAAATAATTAAAATTCGTAACTTAAAAAACAAAATTTGTAATGTAAATAAAATTTAAAGAATCAAAATTCGTAGACTTAAAAGAACAAAATTCGTAATGTAAAATTTGTAGACTTAAAAGAACAAAATTCGTAACACGGGTAATTACATGATACAAATTTACAATAATACCCTTACGAACATATAATATAGATATTAATATTAAAAAATTCAAAAAATAAAGGTTGTTGGATCAAAAATTTAATGATTGTGATTACATCTCATTTATTACCAAATTTATTACTTATGATGGAATCTCAACTCTTTTCTTGAAATGTTACTATTTGACATATTAGTTTTTAGGTAATAATATTATTAATTGTATTTATATAGTAATTAATACAAAAATACAAAACCTATTGGTCCTTAGCATTAATCTGTGGGACCTTTCAGGCCTAACTTTTTTACGACCTTTGGTGCATCAAAGGGTCTGTATCCATGCACGTACCAAAGCCAAACTACTACTTGTTATATGTTCCTGAATTATTTGAGGTCCTTAAAGCAGGAGGCTAACTATGCTACAGTGAAAAACAATGGAAGTCTTTTGTGGAACAAATTAAGTCATCATGTAGCAATCAGTCGGATGCTTAAGTTGGACTTTAATATATCCTTCCTCTATGCATTATATGGATCGACATCATAGAGGCAGTCTGATCAGTTGTCATAAGTCAAAGTTATTCGGTCTGGTTGTAATAGAAACTAACAAGGGAGTACGTAGGGTAGTAAAGTTTGTCACATTTATGCTGACAAGCGACTAGGCTAGAATGCAAAACGAATGCATGCAAGTCTCTTGTCGGAAAATGGAAGTGGCCATGTAGCGCTGGGACTGTTAAGTTGGACTTCTTAGTATATCGGTCCTCTATCATTATATTGATAGACATCATATATGCAATTGGACGAGTTACCCTAAGTCAAGTTAGTTGGTCGTTCCGGTTTGGCTGTATTATGGCACTGTACCTAGTGGGCAGGAACTAACAAGGGAGTAGGGTAGTAAAGTTTGTCACATTTATGGAGACAAGTGACCATTCTCTCTTCTTAGCCATAGGTGTTTCTGTACTTGGGTTTGTTTTGTACGTCACCTACGGTTCAAAACTTCCATTTCGTGGTGCTGGCATGTGCATGTTAGCTGTTTCCCAAAATGCATATGTCTGCCTAGCTACTAGACTTTTTCATTATGTGATTTTAAACTAACCTCAACTTCCTGTAAGATGCACACAATTAATGAATTATTATCTAACCTATCACTAGAAATGGCATTATGAGAGGAGTTTACATAAGAGGATTATAGTTGAAGTTGATTCGAAAAGTTGAATTATCTTTGGATGGTGGGGGTCTCTTCTATTCTAAACTTTATTTTTCACAATCGGGAAGCAAATGATCGATGCTTTTGTTGGATTCCAGATGCCAATTTCCTATTGAAAGGCACTTTTTTCCTTTCTATTCCTTTTCTTCTTCTACTCATCACTTTTTCTTCCCTCGTTGTGGTCCCAATACATTAGATGACGCTCTGAGAGTTTCATGTCATGGTAGTTTTTTATCTACCGTAATCATGTTCCAGCTGGCGTCCTATGTAAATAATGGATAGTTCAGTCTCTCAAAATATCGACATAATAATGGCTAGTTTATATCACGCCGCCTAGCTTTAGTTTAATGGTGAGGGATATGGGAATGAATGACACTGGTTAAGCATCAGAGTGTAGAAAGGGACATGTTGGACCCATCCATCCCCATTTCAGGTCCGGCATGGGGTACTTGAGAGTTGACACCTGTGATCACTACAGATCGAAATAAGCTTATTTCTAGTCTGCCATTGGAGTTTGACCAACTTAGCCGTTGTTTTACTGGTATGGGTTCTGATTAGTTAGAAACTCTCTGAGTATGTTTATTTGCTAGCTTATATTAAATCATAAAACCATTACTCATAAACTTGGGTTTTTGGATTACAAGGTGTTGTGTTTAATTGGTCTAGAGGCGTGACGAAAGTGAGTTAGTCTGGTGGTAGGCACTCACTATTTGGAACCAAAGGTTCTGAGTTCAGGTCAACCCAGGGGCAATAGTCCCCTTCATCAAAAAGAAAAATAAAATTGGCCTAGAGGCGTGAAAGCACAAGTCATTATGGTTTAATATCTTCCAACTAGTTATTAAAGCTAGTCCTTGGATTTTGGTTGGTTGGTCCCCGGTCCTGACCAATCAATGGTGTATTTTAAAAGTCGATATGGTAGGTTCAAATACATGGGGATGTCACCCGGACACACTAAATCCATTTATCCCACTTTTTATATATTTTCTAACCTTTGAGGATGCCCTACGTCGTCACAACTCACAAGTGGAGATAAATAAAGGCGAAACACGTCTTTAAACGTATGCATTAAGTGTGAGATGAGTGGGATGAGAACATGAGGAATGAGAGAGCCAAGCATAAGTAGTCTGCTAGTGTAGTGTAGCGCACATATTTGTTTACACATTTACAACTGGCCA
This sequence comes from Rhodiola kirilowii, assembly GCA_033675215.1. Classification (NCBI taxonomy): domain Eukaryota; kingdom Viridiplantae; phylum Streptophyta; class Magnoliopsida; order Saxifragales; family Crassulaceae; genus Rhodiola; species Rhodiola kirilowii. The sequence continues at coordinate 7,543,350 of CM066194.1, forward strand.
CCTTTTTAGTCATATTTATTTACATTTTAGCCACTTTTGCATTTTAACAGAACCCCCATTCAAAACAATATCCGATCCCTTTTAGTTTATAAACATATTCCCAGCATTTGATCTCCTGGAAAGATGCCAACTATTCCATTAACACACTTCTAGGGTTATTATTATAAGCGTAAAGATCTTAGGTCCCTTTTTTGTGTACATTTGTAATAAGAATAGAGCACAAACAGATGGTCACAAAGAAGTCTTAAGCATTTCCGCAGTCAGGATACTGAGTGGAGCTCTTTAACTATGCACAATTTGATCACACTAGTATTAAGCTATTTTTTTTGATAGATAGTATTAAGCTATTTTGTGCATCTGCTTTTTTTAATCCATTCAAATATTAGATATTTGCTACTTCAGAATGTTACAACACGTTTTGCATATATGCCTGTGTGTGGAACACATGCACTTATCCCTCTGTAGAATAGCTTTATCTTAACGGTTTTGGTATTGTGTTCCTAATTACGGGTGGAGTAGTATTTGTCCACTTTGCAGATGTAAAGTTTGTAGTAGCACATCATTTTAACCTGAAGATGATAACTCGACATTTTTCCTGTTTGTGACACTTTGAGGATTATGTGCTATTTACTATAGTGGTGCAAAATGAAGTTAGGATCGATCTGTTGATACTAAAGGTTCTCATGATTAAATGATGTAGGTGTTTGTCATATGGACGGCTTAGCTGAAAGAGATGGGCTGAATATCAGGCAATCACTCATTTCATCTTACAACGAAGTCTTGGCGCCAATGGTGAAAACTGCCTATATTGCAGCAGCTGCACACCCATCAACTGCGGATACTCAAAATGGCCACATTATCTGTAACAGAAGAAATAGGATCAACTGCTGCACATCTGTCTCAGCTTGGTTCAACCAGTTCTGCATTCTGCTCCAGAGAAGCATCAAAGAACGGAGGCATGAGTCGTTCAATACACTCCGGGTCTTCCAGGTAATGGCGGCTTCACTGCTAGCGGGGTTCATGTGGTGGCACTCAGATTACAGGGATGTTCAGGATCGTCTGGGACTTCTGTTCTTCTTCTCAATATTTTGGGGAGTGCTGCCTTCTTTCAACTCCGTCTTTGCATTTCCTCAAGAGCGAGCTATCTTCGTGAAGGAACATGCCTCAGGCATGTACTCGTTATCTTCCTATTTCATGTCTCGGATTGTGGGAGACTGGCCGATGGAGCTCATTCTCCCTACTGCTTTCCTTGTCGTGACTTACTGGATGACGGGCCTGAAACCTGAACCGGGAACTTTCCTTCTCACCCTTGCAGTCCTGCTTGGTTACGTGCTCGTCTGTCAAGGGCTCGGCCTTGCCCTTGGAGCTGCCATCATGGACGCCAAGCAGGCTTCGACCATCGTGACAGTGACAATGCTGGCATTCGTATTGACAGGAGGATATTATGTACATAGAGTTCCGCCTTGCCTATCATGGGTAAAGTATACATCAACCACCTTTTACTGCTACAGACTTCTTATACATGTTCAGTATGGGGATGGAGAAGCAATATCATCAAGTCTAGGCTGCTTCCACAATAGACTCAACTCAGCCACCTGCAAATTTATTGAACAGGATATCCATGAGCAGATACATCCTTGGGTTTGTGTTGGAGTATTGGTTTCTATGTTTTTTGGGTTCAGAATACTGGCTTATCTTGCTTTGAAGCGTGTAAGAGTTTAAGCCTCTAGGATTCTCTAATTGAAAACAAAAGTAGAGAATTGTAAATTAAGTAAATAGAGCATGAGTTTTGATTAAGAAGCAGACTGTATAGTCTTTATTGATGTTGACAGTGAAGGTAGACCTTGTTAACAAGTAATGCTGACAAGTGACAAAATAAAAGTACACAATAGCACACAAGATGAACTCGTGAGTTCTTCTACACGCAAGTAACACACATAGGGAAGTACTCCATCCATTCAGTTTTTCTCGGGGTGATCAAGTAAGTTCTACACGGCACCAGCACCAGAATGCAGTTGGTAAGTCATACTTGGGACAACTTGAAGAACACCTGGTTGAGCTGCATAACAAATGTGCTAGCTGTCAGTAAACATTAAGTACGTATAAAGCATTATATGCTGTTCCCGAACAGGATTCTAAATTATCATCTGATGTGCAAGAGATTTGAAGATGTTGTAAGAAAAGCTATGCAAAATAAAGATGAAATGAAAACAACTAGCAATAGATCTCAGAAGAGGCAGCCTAGCTACAAGTGTGTTAAGAAGTTGGCGGGATAAAATTAGAATATAAAATCTCACAGTTCAAGGACTTCACTTGCCATATGGTTGTTTTCTGAGCGTCTCAAATTGAGAACAACTAGTTAGCACTATAGCTAGTAGCATTCAGATTTGGCTAGATGAAATATAATATCATAAAGAACGGAAAGGCCAAGGCGAATTCATTTGGCGCTAAAGAAATCATGAACAACACAGGTACATATATTCGCATATTCCTAGTAGTACAATGATCAGGCAAAAGATGTATACAATCAAACTCTAGATTGTTTCAATAAATTTAATATGAATAATAAGCAAAGTGCAAAAACGATGGGGGGAAAAATACCTGAGATTTGAGCAACCTGTTCAGGAGTAAGTTTAGCCGAGAATCCGCTGGCAGCGTTCTTGTAACTGTAAATCAACGCCTCCCGCGCAGCCTCCTCACTGTAATAAACCACAAAAAAACAAAATCATGTGATTGACGAGTCATGTTCATTTCATAAACCAAAAACAAAGCAATCATTTATCGAAAACAAAACCTGCCGAGGACGGAGGTTAGGGTTCGGATATGGTACGACTCCGGCTCCTCATTCTCTTGGGGCTTTTCAGTGTAGATGATGTGGACAGCAGCGGCGTTGGGATCTACGGCGGGCTTGCGGACGGGATGAGACGGCATGCGTAGCGGATCGGCCATGAAGGAAGAAGAGAAATCGCGATTGCAGAGTAGGGCGAGGAAGATGAACAAGATGACAGATTTCATTGACAAATTCTTTTTTTCTTTATAGAGGGTAGGGTACAACCAGAACAGAGCAAGCAGAGACATTTTTATGAATGGAAACGATGAAGTTTAATCAGGGGTACCCTCGGCATATCCGTCTCTTATTTTACATTTTTGTTTGTTTGATTTATTTTATTTAGATGTCGTGCACCTTCAGCAAATTCTGTTTCCAAGTATTTAACTAATAACACCATCACAAAAAAAGTATTTAATTAATAAAGAGTTCGGATTAATTACAAATCAAAGTTATAAATAAAAATTAAAAATTCATAAAAATATTGCCACGTGTAAATATCGATCAATCAGAATTCAACCCGTTCGGGGTTCTTTTTGTAAATAAAAAAATACACGCGGACTTATTTAAAAATACATAAAAGAAAGGAAAGATATAATCATCCTAAAATTTGCTACAGTAATAATCAGACTTAAACTTGGAAATGATCAGACTTAAAAGAACAATGATCAGACTAAAACCAGTAATGATCAGACTTAAATCAGTAATGATCAGACTTAAAAAACAATGATCTGACTTAAACCAGTAATAATTAGACTTAAAAAAATAATGATCGGACTTAAAAAAACAATGATCAGACTTAAATCATTAATGATCAGACTTAAAAAACAATGATCAGACTTAAACCAGTAATGATCAGACTTAAAAAAACAATGATCAGACTTAAAAAATAATGATCAGACTTAAAAAAATAATGATCAGACTTAAGCCAGTAATGATCAGACTTAAACAGATAATAATCAGACTTAAATCATTAATGATCAGACTTAAAAAAACAATGATCAGACGTAAACCAGTGATGCGTTGTAATATTATGCACTCCAAATCTATGTGATTTGAAAGCAATATATTTGATCAAAAACAATTTATAAACCGGTAAGTACCGGGTCATCCAAGGAGCAAGTCTAAACTTATGAGCACTATTCGATTTCGTTCCGATAGTCTATTCTAATTGCGAAAGGTTGGGTTGATATGGTTATTAGAACAAATGTATATAAACAATGTAAACAATCTAAGGAATCTAGAGATAATGTCACTACCAAGGCAAAATGTGTACTCTAGGGAACTACTTCACTCATATGTGTTTAGCTCAAAGAGTTCAATTTCATGCAAGATAATTGTGTTACATGATTAGATTAAGGCGTGCGACTATTAAACCAAATTCAATCTCTCGATGTTTTTACTTGATTTAAGGAAGAAGCACCTCGCACGTGAGCTTCAATCTCACGATGTTTTTAGCTCACGTCCAACTCAAGGTTCTCAATCATCAACGCTAGTTGAATGATTAATATCCAAGGGCGGTCTTGACCAAGCCTATCTCAATGCTAAAATGGGTCACGCTAGTGATCACTACCTAACAAGGGTGAATCTACTTGCATTCTAGAACTATTAGTCTCATTCGCTAGAATACTCAACTTCAAGTTCATATTTCTAGACCACCTAGGCATTTTATCAAACACTTAGAGGGCATAGAGTTGACATTTGTTCAAAGTAGATTTACAATCATCCAAACATGTTATTCTAACATTGATTCATTATATATTAGGAGTATTAACACACATAAGATCCATAGGACCCTAGAATACAAAACACTACTCACAAATCATGTTCATAGACAAACACAAATTGTATTGAGTACATAGATGAAAATACAATGGAAGGAATGAACCAATCTAGTGTAGATGATCTTCTTTCCCCTTTTGGATCTTCAATCTTCAATGGATGATCCCCCTTGAAGACTTGGTAGCTTATCTTTCTAGAAAACCTCAGAAAAACCCTAGCTCGAAACTCCCAAAAATCCCCCGATGCTTTTCCCAAAACTCAACCTTTCTATTTATACCAACCAATAAAAAAACTGTCTTTAATTGAAGCTCGGGCGAGCATGGTGGGTCTCGGCCGGATGTGAGATTGATCCGAGTAGGCAGCTGAGGAGACCCGGGCGGGTGCATGGGGACTCGACCGAGTGTGGCCTGAGTTGATGGAAATAAGGCTCGGCTGGGCTTCCTGGAGCTCAGGTGACCTTCAGGCGGCTGTTTGACAATCGTAAATTCCAAATTTGGTCTTGGCGTCCACTTGATAGTTGTAGCCCTTTGAGTTATTTTTCCAACAAGCTTTGAATCAACCAAATCGGACACCATATGCGATCTGTGCGTCCAAAATAAGCCTCAAAGGTCAGTCTGTCCCGTTTTGCCCGAAAATCCATATTTTTGCTCCGAAACTTCAGTTTTCTGCGAGAGTTGATCTTTCTGAACCCGTGAACTATAAAGTGTGTTTCTCACTAGCAAGCAAGAGGGTCAAATGACATCGAATTAGCACCGGGAATGGACCAAAACTCTTCATAAATGGATATGTAAATGAGTCGAGAATTCGACTCATCAACCAGTAATGATCAGACTTAAAAAAACAATGATCAGACTTAAAAAAACAATGATCAGACTTAAAAAAATAATGATCAAACTTAAACCAGTAATGATCAGACTTAAATATATAATGATCAGACTTAAAACTGGTAATGATCAGCTTTAAAATTGATAATGATCAGACTTAAACAATTAATGATCAGACTTAAATCAGTAATGATCAGACTTAAAAATAATGATCAGATTTAAACAGACAATGATCAGACTTAAACAATAATGATCAGACTTAAACCAATAATGATCAGAAGAGTAAAACGCAAATTTGACCCTCTAGATGAAGGAATTTGCCTTAAAAAATGCCGAGCACATAGCAACGCAATGAGTTTTGCTCAGAATGCCGTTTCCACCCAAAAAACACTAGGCGTTCATCAAATTCTGACACAGACGCAGAAACATCAAATTTAAGTCCGATCATTTACTGGTTTAAGTCTGATCATTAACTGTTTAAGTCTGGTCATTAAATGTTTAAGTCCGATCATTGTTGTTTTAAGTCTGATCATTACTGGTTTAATTCTGATCATTACTGGTTTAAGTCTGATCATTAACTGTTTAAGTCTGATCATTGTTTTTTTAAGTCTAATCATTACTGTTTTAAGTCTGATCATTAACTGTTTAAGTCTGATCATTGTTTTTTTTAAGTCTGATCATTATTTTTTTAAGTCTGATAATTAACTGTTTAAGTCTGATCATTATTGTTTTAAGTCTGATCATTACTGGTTTAAGTCTGATCATTACTGGTTTAAGTCTGATCATTAACTGTTAACTCTGATCATTAATTGTTTAAGTCTGATCATTGTTTTTTTAAGTCTGATCATTACTGTTTTAAGTCTGATCATTGTTTTTAAGTCTGATCATTAACTATTTAAGTCTGATCATTAACTGTTTAAGTCCGATCATTGTTTTTAAGTCTGATCATTAACTGTTTAAGTCTGATCATTACTGGCTTAAGTCTGATCATTATTGTTTTAAGTCTGATAATTAATTGTTTAAATATGATCATTTTTTTAACTCTGATCATTAACTGTTTAAGTCTGATCATTATTTTTTTGAGTCTGATCATTAACTGTTTAAGTCTGATCATTGTTTTTAAGTCTGATCATTGTTTTTTAAGTCTGATCATTGCTGTTTTTAAGTTCGATCATTTCCAAGTTTAAGTCTGATCATTAACAATTCGAGAACTAAATTGAAAATAACATTATTAGTTTTATACCCCTCAGTGTGGAATGACTATAATACTCCTCCGTGTGTTTGTTCGGGATTTCGACTAAATGGGACACGTGTCAGCTTAAAATTTGGTTTGTAGTTTTTATATATAATTTGGTTTGTACCTGAACCACACTCATTAATAAATACGCCGGTTCAGTGATATTTGTTTTTGATAGAAAAAGTCATACAAAGACCTGGAAACACCTACACATCTAAAAATGAACAATAATAGCGAAACAATTAACCAACAAGCATAGAACAGAGCATCCAACATGAAGAGTAATCCGTGCCAAGTTAGATAATCCATCTACAGCTTTGTTATCTCCGCACATGAAATGCTCCAAGGTCCAGTCTAAGCCAAGCTGGCCAAATAGAAGAAGCGGCTAGTCAGCCAACTTCAAAGCAACAATCAAGCGCTGACCAAATTTCCACGAATGAAAAAGGCTACACAATCGTTCTTCATAAATCAACTCCCTACCAAGGGAAGTACGCCACCTGAACTCTAGAAAAGGCACATAAAAGAGGACTTAGAAGCTAGGACAAGTCAACTAGCTGGGAGCAATGAACTGTTCCACTCTGCCTCACGCCCAGGGAGGTGACCGTACCACCGACGAAAGAAAGCAACTATTGCAACAAGTGCAGCCATATGTGAACAAATCCAAAAAGAAAAAAAAACTATACACAACTTCAAACAACGAAAGGTGAACAAACCGAAAACAAACTATACAGAACTACAAAACAATCACCGGCAACCGCCAACGTCCCGGGACCCCTCAGAATTATCGAAATCCAACCGCAAAAGGACACACCTGAAACATCCAACAACGCACATCGTCTCCATCACTGACCCACAACCGCCCAACCACCACCACCCACACCGTCCGCCCCAACCCTCCAACACATGTCTCCATATCCGGCACGTGCACCCAGACCTTCAACCGCCGCCGCCGAAAGCACAGTGACACAACAAAGGAAGAAGATAAAGCAGATCGACATGAAGAAGAGTGAAGGAATCGTCACGGAAGGAGGTGCGATGGAGAGAGACAGTGGAAGACAAGGGAGAAAGGAACGGAGGGAGAAGATTTTGGGGAAACAAATGGCCGGTGGAAGAAGTTCAGCCCATGGAGCAGCCGAAAGAGGCGGTCGTCGGCGATAAACGAGAGAGGAAAACTGAAGTCGGTTCTAGAAAAGTGGAGAAAATCTATAAGGATTGTAATGTTGTTTAAGGATTTCACCTTAAGATATGCTCTGAGTTCGAGTTCCGGGGCCACCTTAAAAGTGCTCAAATGTGGCATGAGCTCCAAGTATCAAAGATGTACCGATGATTTGGGTGGATGTGTGCGAATTGGATTTATGGTAAAGGTGCCGAACATGTCCTACGCTTCATAAGTGGAGAAATGTAACAGATGCTTACGAAACTCCGGAGATTATATATATGTACTAGATGATAAAAGTTCATATGCATTGTGATGTTCCTAATTGTTGTATGCACCACTATAAAAAGAAAAGTAGTATTTTGTTCCGAAATGCAAGTTGATGTATTGATTCACTAAGAGTTTAGTGTTTAAGATTGCCGAATTATTTTTATGGTATTTATTAGATTATTGAATAAGCAATTTTATCATAATTCATCAATTTTAAAAATTCATTAGTTTATTTTATATTTTATCTTTAACTAAACATTTTGATAATTTATGGTAATTTGGAAACACAAAACCATTCAAAGCACTAATTTAAGCGTTTCGGTGAATTCAATATGAATTCACGGTATTAAAATGTTCCGTGCAGAGTTTTTTTTGGGGGTAAAAAATACAAACCTATCACGGTTCTTGATTTGATCATTTGGACGATCAAGATTAAATTCCGTAAATTATGTATATGGTTCATTTTTCGATGACGAATTATAAATTATTCATGACAAACTAGGTTGTACATTTGGTTTCTCAATGACGAATTATAACCCAGATTTGACGAACTATACATTTTGTACAAAAAAAAAAGTACCTGATGTCTAATCTAATTGGGATTATCTGTATTTACATCAATCAGGAATGTTTAATTGGATCGGCGAGTGCTTAAAGAATGCACTAATTTTAATATTTTATCGTTGGATTAAATGATTTAAGAGTTTAAAATTGTGAGAAAAAAAAAGAGAGTAGATATGAGGTTTGCAATTTTTCGTATTTTAGGCAGAAGAAAAGGAAGATGAACTTTTTGCATTTCAAGTAAAAGTCAAAATACTTGACATTTTCTATCCCATTGATCGAATGGACATATATATAAATTCATGAATTAAACAATGGGCATATCTTGAAGTACCCTGCCACATTTTATTGCCTTTTATTTCCATCTCTATATACCTGAAACTGATAGTGTAGGTGTAGGTTAATGAGATGCTAATCTTCCGCATGTCAACTCATATATCTGTTGCAGCAATCCCTTCGACTCGTCTTCCTTCGGCAGCTTCAACAGATTAGCAACACGCGAAAAACCTGAATTACCCGCGGCCTGGCTAACATCCATCATCCCAATGTCGTCCCGTGTATATGGCTTCTGCAACTCCGGTTTGGACAAGGCTAACTGCATTGCCCATATAGCCAGTGGCCGCATATAACAAAGCGATCGATACTGATCATCCACATTCCACCCCTCAGGAGTCTGAAACGATAATCTAAAAATCGAGCGAGCGAGAATTCAGAATAGTCTTTAAAATCTAGGAATGATCACAAAATGAGTATTTGAACTTTATGAAGAAATTATAACTCACCCAAGGCCCGAGTCAGACCAAACTGTTTCATGGATCCCTCCAGCAGTTTGAAATGCCATGTCCACCAGGCCTTCCTGAATCATAGAAGCAGCCACGGCGTAAGTGACTCCACCCCAAATTTCCTTTGATTGCAGTGCAGACATATCGACTTTCCCATCAGGCCTCATCCCATTCACAGCGCCACGCTTTCCTCCTTTCACATTCAACACGTTGAAACGATAAATAGTCTCGAGGGCTGTCCTTGCTTTATCTTCATCGACAGTAGACGAAAGGCCACATGATCTCGCATACCTGACAAGGTTAACAGAACCTTTGGTAATTTTAAGTGTCGATGAAATGATGTGTTATGGACATTTTTATTTTTTTTATATACATTCATTACCAGTTTCCAGCTAATTGATCAGCCTGAATCGATGAACTTGAACTTCTGCCACTGTCGTCGTAGTTGAAGTAAGACCCGTTCCATAGCTTCTGGTATACAGCCTTGGCCTGCTGAAACTTTGCCCAGAAGAGATCAGCAGCTGCCTCATCACCGACTTCATGAGCAAATGCAGAAGCGGCTTGAAGAGCTGCAACCCAAAGACCGCCGCAGTAAGCACTGACGCCGTTCACTGACCAAGCATCGTACGTTTGATCGGGAAATCCTTCGTTCTCGATCATACCATCCCGATCCTTGTCAAACTGATCCATATAAGCCATAGCAGTATACACTGCTGGCCACACAGCTTTGGCGAATGCTTTATCGCCCGTTATAGCCACGTCTCGATACACTTGCAGTACGAATTTACAGTTCAAGTCCTTCCATCGGTCGGTATTGAAAAAGTTGTATGCATTTACCTCACACCAAGGATCATTAAGACCAAGATCATGAGGAACTGCGCCAAGGGCTTTACGAGTGACCCATTTCCCGTCGCTCATTATCTTCATCTTACTCGGATCATGCATCATCACAGCAGCTGCAAAGTCTCGTTGGATGCTGAGTTCGAGTTTCGGGAATAGCATCAGTAACGCAAAGGATGAGTAGAAGTGGACGTCGTAAGTGTTCCACATATGGTATTCGATTCCTTCGAGATAAAGAAATTTTCCAATACTTTCTTCTTCTTCTTCAAGAAGTGAATTTGTCTGAAAGGCAGATTCTGCTGTTGACGCATTCGATGCGATACTCTCAAGAATGCTAATAGCTGTATCCTTTTCTTGTTTGAAATCAGTTGGAATGTTGAGAGAAATTTTTCGCTCCCTGCAAGTTAAGTTTTGCAACGGGGGCGCGGCATCTGCAGGGTAATCGTGTAAATGTTATACGCTAAAATATGCATAAGCTATACAAACAATTAGTGTTTACCTGTCCAAATGGTCCCTCCGGCATTCAGGTAATAGAGCTCATTGAAAAGTGTGGTTGGGTACCTGACGATGATAGCTGGAATTTAAACATGAACGAATGCATAGCCACGTAAAAAAATATGTTCGGGATAACTTTACAAATACCAACCATTCTGGGAATCTTTTGTCTTCTAAGATCGGTCTTTGCCATGCATCTATCTCAGACTCCCAGTTAGCATGTTCTGAATTGAAAATTTCAAATCAACATCAGCGAAAAGAACGCAAGGGCCTCGAGCGTTAAATAACATTAGTTTTCTTATCAGGTATAATGCACAAGCCAATGTAAATATTCTGCTCAGAACTCAGCAAGAGAGGCCTTTACCAAATAGAGCATCGTGCGCAATATCCGCTGCAGCATCAAGGGAAGTGCCGTAAAATTTTGTGTAACGCCTGACCATCAAGGGAATAAATACATCAGAAACTTGGAAGAAATGAATATTTCAGTTTTTTTAGAGGATTGCAAGCTACCCATCATCTTTACATTTTTATATTTTTTTTTCCTATACATAATAAGGTACTTGCAGCTGTCTAAAGAAACCGATGTTCTCACACACACAAAATATACGAAGAAGATAAAAATCAGATTCGGCAACTCACCTAGAGTATGACTTTCCCCCAAAAAATCTAGCTTCTGGGCAAGACCAGGCTAGTGAAAACGAAACTGTCCGAACAGAGTTAGCAGGAATATTCAGAGAAGCTGCAACAGCTGCTCCAATTGACGATCCCGGTTCTGTAGGAGCTAAATTTACATTCCTGGTGGTGTCAAATGATCCATGCTAAGCAAAAAGAGAAAAAAAGATTGTTCAGCCTTTCAATTTTGAAGAACATCAAGAATCAATTATATTTATGGTTAGAATTGGTTCGTAGTTTCTCAAAGAATTAGGATCCCTCTGAACAGAATAATTTGACATTTATTCATGGTAAGCTAAGTGCTAACCTCTTTGATCTCACGCCACATATCTTTCGCCGAAATGCCCTGCATATTTCCAGAAACCACAAACTGAGGGCACACCGAAATATGAACTTCAGGGGTCTCCTGCGCCGCTATACAAAAAGTCACTGGAGGCTGTCCATCCGCAGTCCTGAAGTGAACAAATGTATATATTACTCACATGTTTATTTCAATTTCCAGAAGACCGAATCTAAAAAAACTGGACTTACTCGTGATGCAACAGAGCTCCATGAACGCCATTTTTGACCCTGCCGGAATACATTGTATTAATATTTATCAGATGTATACGACACAACTTCGTGGTAACATTAGAAGCAATACACTAATGAATTTTGCAGCTGGCTCCCTTCTTACTCGGTTTTCAGATTGTAATGGCCACCGGAAAACTCAGAATCCCCACCAACACTATTCTGGAGATACAAACATAATGTGAAATTGTCGAAGTAAAAGAGATACTTACGCAATTTCATTGCAGAAATCGATCTTAAGTATAAATTTGATGATACACATCCAAGTGAGATAAATGAACAAAAGAAGCACTTACAGCCCAAGTAAACAGCAATGTTATGTCTGCCGCCGAGTTTCCTGAATTCGTTACCTGCAAATAATATATCCGACTCAAGATACAGATATAAAAGTAAAACTTCGAATTATGCCAACAGCCTTTCTTGACGTTTCATACCGTAAATGTTTGGACTGAAACTGGAAAACTGCTCTCTTTATAATTGTGAGGAATAACAGGTGATATCTGCCGAGAAACAATCTTTATCTCTGGATCAGGTTCACCTTCCAACATATTATACATGTGAGAAAAATCATCAACTTTTTAGAGACCCGGTTCTCATTCGTCGATCTATGGGAAAAAAAGTAGTACCTTCGTATACTGTCCAAGCCCTCGGGTACAAAGCGTGATATGTGCATTTCTCCCCTTTCAGATTCCAGTCCCAAGATTTGATTCCAAAAGCTTCCGTATTCTCTCTGAAGATTAAAATGATCGTAGTTTGTCAGACCGTTACTCACATGAGTATGTTTTTTTGATCAAGCGGTAAATAATAAAATCACAAAACAATGAAACTTACTTCAGCAGCTCCTCCTGATCCACGAGTGATAACACAGTAGAATATTTTCCCCCTGATTCTCGCGAAACAAAGACCTAAATATGCAGGAAATGGAGACTAGTTACGGATTTTTATTGCATTTTGTTTTCTATATCCTTGCACGTCCTTATGTTTCAACAATCCTCTATTCGTTTATGACTGCAGACTACTTTCTATGATCACTACTAAGTTACTTTTTTTTCTTTCGCTTTAAGTATTATTGACATGTCACAATGTTCAGTCCAAACAGACAGATTCATACTGGTGAAACTTGACCATGGAAAAGATGGAAAACAGAAGAGTTTTGGTAAATTACAGAGAATTGATTGGCAAGGATTGGCTTATCTTCGCATTTCGTTGGGAATAGTTGATAACGTTGGAATATGCCTTTGTAGCTTCTCCCAATGCTTCCTGCACTACAATATATACATTTGAAGAAAAAAAATTGAAATTAGGAGAAGGACAAATTAGTTATAATTACTCAGACTGATACTGATAGCATGTTTTGGAGTGCATACCCAATACCTCCCAAAGGAACACCGTGATAACTAGTAACACGCCGATTGTTGGATAATTCAACTATTGACCACTGCAAAGTGTAAACCAAACATATATGTTATACGACGATGTGACGGTAGGTACAAATAATAATGTTGAACTATGAAAGGGGAGGAAGTTAATTACTTTTCCTTGAGCAGCTTCTCCTTTGAAATGTTGGACTAACCGGATTAAGAAGGCTGCCTTCAAAAGATGATGCAAGTGATGATTATAAGTACATTCACATTTGTTATCAATAATACAAGTTGATCAATATAAGTCATTAAATATGAATGGACAGTATATAGATGCAGCATTTGGCTGTGCTGCACCGGATCTTTTTCCGAGTACAGATGTTAAACACAATTATGATTCGAATTGTTATAAAATGTAAATGGAATAAAAGTGTAAAGATCACAACCATGTACATCTTTTCCTTAAAATTGAAGGAAAGCTCAGTAGGGACATCTGCAGTGGTGTTAAGTTTTCTTTGCCATGTTAGCGAGGCGGGTTTTGCTGGATCAACCTGGAGACAGATTTCACACATACATCAATCAATAAGGACCTGGAGACTTGGAGAGTGCATAAACTGTAGATGGAGATGAAATTGGAACCTTAGGATGTTTGAAGAGGTAGTTGTGGCCGTTTTGCTGAGACATGTTTGATTGATACCTGATCTCAGAAAATGCATGTTTAACATACAGCTAGAAGAAGGCAATTATATATAGTGATGATCATCATCCAACTCACCGGTGAGTTTAGTTGACACAACAAGCACATTTTTTTTAAGGAAGCTCACCTAATACATAGCAGCAAATTGGCAGCAGTGGATGAATGAGTGGATGGAGGTTGTCGCTACCAAACGAGAATAAGTTTCGAACACAAATCTGTCAAATCTCATCCGGGGATCAAGAAAAACATGTTGGTTATGTTTTATAGAAATGAAAGGTGGACCCAGTCTGTCTGTCAGTGGGGATTGTACGTAATGTAGAAGCGAGCTGCTCCTCACACCCCCGGCGACAAAAACTCGCCAGCCAAATGACTCTTATACCCTCCTCTTTTTGATTAATTACATTCATATGTCAATAGTTTATATATTCTTTAATTCAATTAAATGATAATTAAAATTCTAAAAATTAATTGTAACATATTTATTTATTATTATTCATCAGAAAATATTCTATAATAATTAATAATAAAAAATTAAAATTAAAATACAACATGTAGCGAATTTTTTAAAAATTATATTGTACTTGATTTTTTTTAAAATTTTAATAGAACTTATAATTAGGAGAGTGAGTAAGTAAATAAACAAAGTTTCCATTGTAGTAAAATATTATTTAAACAAATTTTATTTATGGTAGTCTAAAAGAAGTGTGAGTGAGTAACTTGCTACTCATAAGTTTATCCATTATACAGACTAATTATTTACGTTAAAAATTTTGTGATCCAAAAAGTTAGTGGACAAAAATAGATTTGACAATACATTACGAAATAAAAAATAGACAACTCACTGACTAGATTCTCTGGAAAAAGCAAATTACACTATTCATTTATGTATTAACTTTTAATAAAAAGGTAGTAATAACAGATTTGACAATACATTACGATAGACAACTCACTGGTACATTACGAAATACAAAATAGACAACTCACTGACTAGATTCATAATTTATGTATTATATATATGTTGAGTATAACTTAGTTTTTGTTTAATCAATAATGTATTCGTATTTAAAAATTATGTGTTATATATTTAATTTATACATTGTTTTGAATTAACGATAATATTTCATTAATTATAATATTTCATTAATTATAATATATATATATATATTAATGTTAATTTCTAAATAATTTTAAATTAATAATTATATTTTAATTGTTATATTTGGTGGGTGGTGTGGGGTAAAATGGGAAATAATCGTGGGATCCACTGGGGGTGTGGGTGGGAAGGGAGGGGGGTGTGAGGAGATCAGGAGAATGACCCAATGTAGAATTGTAATGCAAGCACAAATCTTCTAATGGATATTTAGCCATAAAATAGTATTCAATCAAAAAAAATTACTCAATCCGTCCCTGACGAAAGTAGATTTCAAATTAGTATGGATTAATTTTCATTGTACAGACTTTTTATTATTCTTTTTATTATTTTTTGGGAAAAGTACAAAAACATTATCTGAACTACCACCTCATTTCAAATCAAGTACCGAACTACTAAAAGTTTTAATTTAAGTACTGAACTATCATCTCACTTCAAATCAACTACTAAACTATCAACAATTTCAATTTAAGTACCGAACTATCGATTCTTTTCAATTTAAGTACCAATTTATATTTATTCTTTTGATAATTAATTTTATTAAGTAAAATAGTAAATGAACTATTATGTGTAATCTTTAACCCGAATAAATAATTAAATGAATATATTTATCTTTAATTTTATCAATTGAGTAATAAAACTTACATAATGACATAATATTTTTTAATGACCAATTCTTCTCACCTAAATTATACAAGTATGTTTAATAATTTTAATAAAAATTTACATGCATTTAATTTTGGGTTGTGTGTTTCAATTCAATTATTTGAATTTAACGGATAAATAGTTTTTAATTTAGTAAAAATATTTATATCAATTAAAATATTTGTTAAAATGAATAGTTATTATATAAAAAATACCGTAAAGATTATATGAGAAGTAACAAATTTGGTGAGAAATAAGAAGTAATCAAAATTCGTAATGTAAATAAAACTTAAAGTTGGAATCTCTTTGGTATCTAAAGGGAGCAGAGTGCAGTAGCGGATTGGCTTGCTCGGAAGGCGCGCGCAGAGCAATGGGAGTGGAGTCTTGGGCAGATCATCCCTGAGGGCATCCTAGCTGCTTGATTTTTCAGTTTCTTGTTTCTCTCTCTGTTCCTGCGTCACTACAAATTTTGCAAAAATTTCCGACACGAATTTCCGTCGTACAAACGGCGACAGACAAAAATGGCGGAAATAAACTCGTCACACTGCCGACGTAATTCCGTCAGGATCCACATACCGTTGATACTACATCACAATGCCGTGAATTTAATCCCGTCAAACTTTCGTCATTAATTCGGCAAAGACAATTTACAATAATCCGTGCCTTGACAGTCATATTTCCGTCTAATAAAATCGTCAAATGTCTGGTACTTTTTCGTCTAGTAAACATTTTCAATTCTTCCGTCCTGATTCCGTCCGTGCCCCGTCAATATAATTTCGTCAATTTTCCGCCACTTGTCCGTTTGAGGAATAATTCATTTTTTCCGCTGCGCTTTTTAATAAACGCGCTGTTGTATTGAACTTTACAAGGGCGCTTAATAATTAAGCGCTGTGGTATTGTAGTTGACAACGGCGTTTAAAACTTGGGCGCTGTGGTATTAACGTTTACAACAGCGCGTTTAGTATAAAGCGCTGTTGTAAATAACTATCCGTTATAAAGCGAGGGAAATGCAATGGAAGTATGACGGAATCTTGGATTTATGTTTTGCCCTATAAATAAGACTGCCATTCTTAAAACAATTTGACAAAACATTGGTATTCTCAACACACTTTGCTATTCCCAACACACTTTGTTCTTCTCTAAATTTTTTTATTTTGAAGCACATATTTTTGAACGTATACTGGACATTGGGTGCAAGATAATTCTGAAGAATTTCGCTTCCGTCATATATTGAGATGTATTTCTCACAAGACAACTGTAAATATTTATGTTATCTTGTCAGAAACTCATCTCACTGA
Source organism: Rhodiola kirilowii (assembly GCA_033675215.1). Classification (NCBI taxonomy): domain Eukaryota; kingdom Viridiplantae; phylum Streptophyta; class Magnoliopsida; order Saxifragales; family Crassulaceae; genus Rhodiola; species Rhodiola kirilowii. The sequence continues at coordinate 7,560,517 of CM066194.1, forward strand.
AGAGCAAATTCTTCAGAATCATCTTCATCCCATTTCCAGTATCAAATTGTCGTCACGATTCCGTCAATACTCCGATACAAATTTCCCGTTTGATTATAGTCCGTTGGTTAAAGTTCGTCAACATAACATGTTACTTCCGTCAACTGCTGACGGAAAATGGACGGTATGTGACCGGAATTAATTAGGCAAACTTCATTTTTGCGATATATATATATATGAGAACTCTTGAATGGAAACACCCCTTCATTAAGTATCTGCTTCCTTCCAATCGTCAACATGTCTCCTTCATTTGACCGTGTGAGTTTCGCATGATATTCAGTTGTCCGTAGAGATCACGTTGTACCTATTGGCAGACACGTGTAACCACTTACTATTGTTCTCTTCGGATTGACTGTACATCATTACTGCTTCCGTTATGTAATCCCCATTTTTTGTAACAGTTTCTTCCCATTCGCTGTTCATAGAAGGATTGCTCACGAATGCATCTCAAAATGTTGGGACGCAACGTGGGCATCATGGAGCATGATTCCAGAAGCTGCAAGGACATTTGGTTCGAGGAGTTTCAGGTACCAAGCAGTAACTCAGAAAATATTTTACTTTCAATTGGATGACACAAATTAACTAGTATTACAAATGATCGACGTTGTAGTGTATATCTACTTGGGATGCACAACATGACAGTGTCATTCGTGGAAATTTTATGAGGAGATGCGAAATCATCGTCACTGATCATCGTAGGATGCGTAGGACTGGAAGGAATTCAGTTTTGTCCCTGTCCTTGCCAACCAACCCGTAAAGCGACAATATCTTTGACTGCTCGTGATCTTGTTATAAATCAACCAGTGATAACTTTGTATTCCATGAATTACATAAATAAAAATGCTTTCCAGAAAATGAATTACTAACGTAAATTGACAATTAACACCTTGATAAATACCTCTTTTTAATATAACACAGTACAATTGAAATCATTTGTATAATGCAAATTGATTAAACGTTAAAACAATTTTATATGTAGCCGATAAAGTCATAAAAACAAGTTTTCGGTCAGTCTTGACAGCGCTTATTATATAAAGCGCTGTCATACATTTTACTTACGACTGCGCTTTATGTAATAAGCGCTGTCATAAATGACGCCTATTTTTTTTATTAAAATTGAGACTTGGGTTAGAGTTATTTAGTATCTGTCCTGTTACATGAGAAGGTGAGGATTCGAACCACGGAACCATCAAAGGCCCCAGTTTGCTTATTACATAAATTGCTTATACATTTCTTATTACATAAATTGCTTACATATTACTTTTCGTGCTGTTAAATTGCTTCACTTTACATTTATTTGGGTCACATGTCTATGCCAGAAAAAATAGACGAACAATAATGCCGGGGATGCTCACTATATACGTTTTGTAATTGCTGAATTTGAAATATAAACAAAAACTGGGGGTTTTTTATATAATCACCATCAATAATCATTGAAGTTTATATTGCATGCTCGTACGCTTGTTGTATGTAAGTAATCAAACCCTCGGCAAACTGCTCCCTCATATCATGAAACTTTGCGTCATCATACGCTCGTAGCCCTGTAGGGAAACACTATGCGAACACAAAATTACTGAAGATTAGTTGTGACCGCGAGATCAATTGTTAACGCATAAATAAATTTTACGGTTCACATACTTGTGTCAGGTCGTCCTCAAACATTCCATTTGTGTCCTGGACGAACTTGATTATGTCCAGAATATATTGCATGACATAATAGGCACACATTTCAGTGTCCGGTGGTTGATGCGGGACCTGAAAATATGATTGAATATATAATCGTTGAACGTTAGTAATTAATGAAATATTAAGTTGTATACCAACTACTATAGGTTAAGAGTAATACCGTCACAGTCTTCCAATCTACGTCGCCACCTGACGGGATGTGATTGAAGCACAGACTCATGCTCCTGCAGCATTAAGTTAATATTTACATACAAAATGCCATCTCAGATGTTATAAAGGTAATTACCTACAATGCACCACCATGTTACTTACGTGTTAACAAAATTCACCACATCAGCCCGCGGTGCCTTGTCCAGCGAATCGAGCCAAAGGGCCACTCGCTTCTTTGGGAATAGGACAACTAACATCCAATGATACCTAACATAAATTTACCGTAACCAATTTGGATTAGTGACATAGCCACCGCATTGAAAAAAGATAATGAAAAAATAATATCAAATGCAAACTCACTCTTTCACATCTACGTAAGGAAGGAAGTAGCAAAAATTATGATCGTAGTCAGGCATTCTTAATCTCTTCTGGAAGAACTCCACCCTCTCATCGAATGATATGGACGGAGTCATATAACTTGGTCTGAAGAATCCAAACCGTATGCCCACTTGTATCGATTCGTATATGAATCTGCTGTCATTTGATTTAATTAGTACACATCTTATAAACAATGGATAAATCAATATAAATTGAAACCAATACTTACTTCATGTAAACTTCTGCAGATGAGGCACCCAAAGCTTGTAATTTTGTGAAGTCAGTAATGCAACTGTGATTCAAATGGATTAAGCTATCATCACCAAACACTTTGCTACTAACGTAAACCGAATAGGTGGTTGACTTGTCCATACGGGTGGCGTGTTCGTGAAGAAAGCGACAATTCATTTTCATTCTGGTAAGCTGTTCGTTGTCGATACTGGAGCTTAGCAGTCCGAAATATCTGATCTCATCATATCCCTGTTCAAAATGAATAACAACGTTCGATTATGTGTACATATGACAATATCAAATAGGTGTTTATTTGGGCAGATATGAATATACGTAGTAACCTTTTGATCAATGCGTACTAGATACTTCGGCCATCCCACGAAACCACACACTGCATCCGACACTTTTTCCATATTCCCAAACCTTTTCGGGAGATCCCTCCACCCTTCGATCGCCTCGTCTATCATCACCTTCACTATATCTTCATCCAACTCTTGATATTGGACAATTCGTCCTTCCATCACTTTGCCAATTGCAACGAGTCGCAATCCCGCATCAGAATCGCCGTCCACATGTATTAAGCATTTCTTCCCAACCTGATTTTTGACCAAAAATTCCGCTTTGGTCGACATTTGGCAGTGAACACTATACAGTTGCATGTTTTTCTTGTTAAAAGAATAAGCATAATACCTCAGGTATATCTCCAAAGGGGTCTGGATTAGTACCACGATCATGTGTATAGAGGGTCAGAGCTTGCGATGTAACTGTGGACCGTGTTGATGAATTTGAAGAGGACTGCTTCCCGAATACCTCCTTCCAACCTACGTAACTACCGACCCCACGCGTGCGTCCAGGGTACTCATCCTTACCTGTGGCCTCCGTGAAGATGTCTCTTCGTCCTTGGGATGTAAATAATCCCTGTGCTACTTGCTCTTCTAACTGTATCTGTTACCCATCATTTTACGTCATTCTTAATAACAAATGAGATGCGAATTTCAGAACTTTTATGCTCTGTACAAGAAACTTACCATTTTTTCAGCCACCTCCCTCATCGACTCGTTCACGTATTCTTTATTCTTTCTGATATGACCCTTCAGCCATACCTCATGCCTATCAACGTGGTAAACAGGCTCATCCCCAGACGATGTTAACCCTCGACCCTCCATATTTGCTTTCTTCGCTGCGATAATATCCTCCTTAGCCTTAATGTACCCGCCGCTAGACAATGTATGCTGGAACTTGTTTGCTTTTGCGCGAGCAATGTTCTTCTCTCTAGTACTGAGTGCCTCAGGAGTTGAGCGCTGTTTCACGAACCTCGCCCAGTCCTCCGGACTAATGTACGAATACTTCTCTGTCGGGTCATGTCCTTGTTTGGACCCATATATGTACTGATTTGCAAGTTCGCTCTTGAAATTTCTCCACATATTCCCGGCAGCTCGCATCTCCTTCTTCCTCAACTTAAGAGTGCTGTCATTTTGGGGCACATCAAAGTATTTCTACAAATGAAAACAAACATTTATTAATAAATAGTTACATGCAGAAATTCACATTTGAATGTCATCGCCAGAACATACCATTGTCTCGTCCCACACAGAATCTCTTAGCTCTGTGGGCACCAACTGCCAATTTTCGTATGTAATTGGCACTCGAGCTTTGGCAACTGTCCCTGCATATGCATAATCTATTAATTACTTCTGTCAACGGTAGCACTTGTTATTCATTACGTAATGGCGGTACATAACATCTTATATAATTACCAATGAATGTCCTGAATGATGTCCTCGTCTTTTTACAAGCAATTGTTCCGTCCGTTTCAACCGTCACATGCTCCTTGTTCCCATCTTTATGTTGCTCGATAAAATTCCTCATCGTGGTTGGCCCCCTGTTCTTACGGTTTGATGACGAGCCTCCCTCCGTGCCACTATTGCTAGCCATATTACTTGAAAACGTAACAAAAAACACAACTTACCGGTCATTGTGAGGCCTTATGCAATCTTTATGAACCGTTAATGCAATGTGAAAACCATATCCCTAAAATACAGCCGACAAACACGAACATATTTACTTGAACGACAAATATGTTTGCATATGACTCATCCACGAGTTGGGACAGTATGGGTGAAACACCAGGATTCGGAATATTCAAATACGGACAATAATCGAATCTCAACAAGTGGCTATCGTAACAAAATCCAATCAAACCTTAAGGTTAAATCCGAAAATTGGGCGACAACATATAGATTTACTTGAACGGTGACATGGACGCAAGAGTAAACGGGAACTTAAAACCGTATCTACACTTACGAGTTATACCTTGGACTGACAAATCTGACGGAATGCTTCGGCGGGCTAAGTCGGCAGTAACAATTCGAAGGCGAGGTGAATCCGAGTATCCGAGCGAGTGAAAATGTGGAGTTATGTTGGTGGGTAAGTTAATAAACCTAGTTTATCACTACGACAGCGTTTATTCGATTAGGCGCTGTTAAAATCCAGGTAACAACAGCGCGTAACAAATGAGCGCTGCAGTTATTTAGTATATAACAGCGTCTATTATTTACACGCTGTTATAAAGTAGAGAACGTCAGCGTTTAAATATTACACGCTGTTATACGTATCAAACGACAGCGTATAAAATTAAACCGCTAATGTTACTTATTTTATAACAGCGCCTGTTATAAAAAGCGCTGTCCCGATTCTTTTTTAAATTTATACATATCTTAGTAAAACCATATTACACACATAACGGACTAATAGCTAAAACAAGCCGGAAGCACATATCGTCCACCCTATAAGTAACATTACTATCTCGGCTTTAACATTTCATCCTGACAATTTCATATAATGAGTACTAATTCCACGGCTGAACGTTTATTTGCAAACACGACGTCTGAAGAGGAATCAAGCGGTTCCGAAGGATATGTGTGTTCCGCTCAGAATATGTTTTATGCTTGTTATAATGGCTCGAACTGTTTAGGAGAGCATAGTTTCAGTATGGAAAAATACAGACATGACGAGGAGAATGGTAGATCCTACAGTACTTCTTCAAAGCCACCCCAGTGTGAGGATGATCCAGAAGTTGACCAACCACCCCCTCGTGTGTCACCCGGAAATGAATAATCGCGACGATTGCGTTTATGAAATTAGCGTTGGGAATCATTTGTAATTGCCGCTTGTATGTTGTTGATGTTGAACATCGGTAATGAAGTTAATTACCTCTCCATTAATTTGTTTACGTTAACATGTATTAATGAAAATACAGATAACTAATTGAGTATATGTTTAATACAAAATGTAAGATAAACGAATAGTGTGATAACACAATTGTAAAGTGTTGTGATATAATCATATTGGGGTTTTTGAATATAATTGGATATTATTTTGTACGTGTAAATACTTTTGTAATTTGTTTTAAACATTAAACATAATAATGGTCTTTATCTCTTGCGTTTTCGAAACATTCATTAATTAAGTATTATACGTATGTTTTGACGATTCGTAGTCGGAGGTTGTTGATAAAATTTTTCAATAACTGCAGCCATTCCGTCTGCATTACCTTATTCATCCGTCAAAGGAGCGGAAATGTCACGGAAATTCGACGGATATATGTTTCTAGAAAGATCGATGAATTAAATTTGTATGCCAAACGTCAGGACGCTTGCGATTGGTATGCCAAACGTCAGTTCCAATTTAATAGTTTGGTTTCAGCACGCGTGCGTCAAATCAAACACTGATGACGGAATCTCTCTTCTTTGTTGACGGAGAAATTATTATAAATATGGATGTGCAGAACTTGGATGTATTCATACCATATTCGGAATTACTATATTCACGCATACAATCCCTTACAATCCACCTGATTCAATTTACCTAATTGTATTGTAACGAAGATTTGGGAAGCTGTATTCGAGTTGTGTACATTTTTCCGTGATATATGTGCATCTGCACTTAACATAGAGCGGATGGAACACTGGCAGAAAAACATATCGGTCACATTATGTAAGCTGGAGACAATATTTCCCCCTTCATTTTTTGACTCAATGGAACACCTACCAATTCATGTGGCTGATGAGGTTTTACTTGGAGGACCAGTACACTACCGTTGGATGTATCCATTTGAGCGTTTCATATACCATCTTAAACAATTGGGCCAAAAGGGAAACAGAGCAGAGGTGGAAGCAAGTATTGTTAACGCATACATTCAGCTTGAAACTTCGTATTTGGGATCTGACTACCTAGATCCAGAGTTAACAACGATGACGGGGGTACGATTACAACGTAATGAAGTTGCGACATCAGATTTTCAGGATCCGCATATTTCTATCTACAATTACCCGGGGGTAGGTGGTAGAAAAATCAGACGAAGAGAATTAGACAGCCGGGAATTCAAAAAGGCGACCCATTACATCTTTAGCAACACGCCCGAATTTGAACAATATTTGGCGTTATTTGAGACCAACTTAAGACAAAGACACCCGCGTTTCAGTGAGCAGGAAATATATAATGGTATATTAACGGACTTTCCAGATTGGCTGTGTGCCCATGTAAGTTGAATGAATCAACTTAAATTCCTTTCATTATGTAGCACTCATTAAAATTTACTACAGAATAACATAATGCATTTGTTGACAAAAATGTTATTGTTCAGATTTGGGAGCTTGGCGAAACATTAGCACTGCCACAGTGGATTCACTACTTGTCTTCTGGATTTCAATCCGACATTACATGTTCGTCTACATACAAAGTCAATAATTACAAATTTCACATTGAAAGTCATAGTGAAGGCCGGAACACGGTAAACAGCCATGTTTACGTGAAAGGAACAGATGGTACACACTACTACGGTGTGATTGAAGAAATAATCCATATGAGATGTAGAACCAACCATCGACTAAAAGTTGTCTTGTTCAAGTGTCGTTGGTACGACCCTCAGTTTGTTATGTCATACCTGTCTAACGGGGTTGTCATCGTGAACACCCATAGACCATACCCCCAGTACGACCCTTACATCCTTGCCCAGCAAGCTGTGCAAGTTTACTATGTGTCGTTTCCGGGATTAGTTGGACAAAATAATCAGGGGTGGGTTGCAATTTGCCCGGTCAAACCAACAAACACAATCGACATGGATGTAGCAAATGTTCCGTTCCAGGATGAGGGTGAAAATGGAACTGAAATGCCTGTATTGGACAACGAAAGCGGAGCATTAGGAAACCTCGCTGATGAAGAGGTTTACGAGTACGATACCGAAGACGACGGCAACAATGACCACGAAGTTGAAAATCCAGATACCGAATATTACTCCAGCGAATCGTCATGAGTGACTGACAATCAATTCGTATGTTTTACATGATCAATAATTTGTTTATGTACAAATTGACGGTCAAAATTTTAAATTGCGATCAGTAATTTTGTTTTAGCTCTCTCATGAAAATGAATTGAATGTTAAGTCGAATGACATTTTCCGAAAAGTAAAAGCTAAATCACTAGCGCGTAATCAGAGTGAAAATGAGAAGGCACCAGACATCGTTTTTTATGCTTGTCTTACGACAGTGTTTATTATAATAAACGCCGTCACTACTACACTATGCCAGCGATTAATGTAATAAGCGCCCTAATAAGTCAAATATACGACGGCGCCTATTGTATTTAGGCGCTGTGACGAAACAATAACTAGATCGATTACATTTAAGCGCACCAAAAGGTGAAATATACAACAGCGCGTAATTAAACAAGCGCTGTCATATTATAACAAATACAGCGTTTATGTAATTAAGCGCTGTCGTAGAACAATCTAAAAGAACCCGCCGTGTTCACCCGCCTCTGCAATTAAGGAAAATTTTGGAAATATAAAGTAATATGAATTTATTTGGTCCATTTGAAATTACATGCGCAAGGGAAACCCTTCTTCGAACTGAATCATCCACCGAACGCCGCCGAGTTCTGCAACCCGAAGACCTACCGTTCTAGTAAGCAAAAGTTCTGTGACCTGCTATGGAAAATACGTCGTCTGTATCCTGTCAGATTCAGTTCGGTATTCCGGACAATTCGTTGTTAAGATGTCGTATAAAGTTTGTGTCTTTATCTTTATTAGGCTTCGTTTATCTGGTTATTCGAACACAAAATGTATCATATGTGTGGGAACTGACATGCGCATGTGTCGGAAGTGTCCATGGAATTTTGGTTTGTTCATTCCCTGTTCTACCGTGGTTGTGTGACTGAGTTGTCTGATAGTTGTACTTGGCTAGATATGAATGATTTGGGACCCACAATCGATCTGTGTAAGTTTTCCTTTTGTAAAATGCTGCTATTAATGTCTCAATATTGTTACAACTTGGATTACAGAAAATCTGGCATACATTGCTTGAACACAAAATGTTGATATACTTATTATGTGTGTTTTCTTGATTGAAAACATTGTGTTGGATAATTATTGCAAACAGCAATGTAAACCTTTTCCATTTTGTGACAGGGTAAATGGCACCATTCAAGCGCAATGGACGTGGTAAAGGAAAAACGGTTGCTGGTAGGGGTGTTGGGACTCTTACCCAAACGTGGCTAACTGATGTACGACAACCAAGACAATTGAGTCAGGACATGCAACACCACCATTCGACTGGGGACACCACCCAACCTAGAGGGAATGAGGACAGGCAACGTACACCGGCGTCATCCGAGGATAGACGTCCAAGTTCAGACGACTACATGCCTGCTAGCATGTTCCAGATCCTACCTTGGATCATGCAGTTGCAGACACAAACTTACCAGATGTGGATGACTACAACTTCGCGAAACTCTTGGCAGAAGTAAATATGATGCCGGGGAACAGGGAGGTTGACGAGGATGACGTAGAAATGGCCAAACATTTGGCAGACGATGACGATCATGATGATGTAATTCGGCCAGAGTTTGTTAGAGGAGGGACGTCGACCGGTGGCGGACACAATGAGGAGACACCGTTGGGTTCGATGCCACATGATACGCGGCCTTGGATAATGCCAGCAGGGGATGACAAGTGAGTAATTGTGTGCCTTGTACAACAATTTGTGCAGTTTGTCTATCCTAACTATATTATAAATGTTGTGCAATAATTTATTCAGCTTTGACCCCCCCTGCGCTGTTAAGAAAATTGGGCTTCAATGTATGGGACCGGGCTTTAAGGTTGGTTGGACAACAATGGACACGTGTGATCCGCAAGCTCCGGTAAAATGGTTTCGTCACTTCAAGGTGCTTTGTTTATTTGCGTCACTTGTTTTCCATCACATAGTTCTATGTGTATGTTAATAATTTTTCTTAGCACGCTCATCATAATTTATATGTAGAGCTTGTATCGGTGGGATTCCATTCACACCGAGCAAATTGAGGCCAACTTCAGGAAGAAGGCGGCTAAGATTCTACAAGATACCTGGAGGGGTTTACGAACCGGTAAAACAAAAGGTCCGAAATGGTTGAGAGAAGACCACAAAGCTGCGGGAAGAATTCGATTTAACACGGACCCAAAATTCATAGCCCGCAGTGAAAAGAACAAGCAAACGTATTCTGCCAACCAAGGCAGAAACGGCCCAGCAGTGCATTTATTTGGGTCTAGACCAGCGCACTTTCACATTGCAAAGCTGGTAATACATACTATTTTATAATATATCCGGCGCTGTTAAAAATTAATATAATGACACATTATTAAATTTGCAGGAAAAGGATAATGAAAGACAAGTGTTGCCGACTGATATTTTTGACAAGAAATACTTGCGGAACGATGGGACGTATTCGATACCTGATGGGGAGAACAAAAGAGTATTGCACTTACTAACTTTACATTTGTTTGCCTGGTTATATTCACAAAGCAGTCTTGAGGGCTTATTTGGGACTTAATCACTTACTTCATTTTTTGTTTCATATGTTAAATATGTGCAGAAACAGCTTGCTGATGCTCAAGCTCTGGTCCTTAAGGATCGCGTTGGAAATGAAAGGGTATCGGATGAAAAACTGATAGAGGTCGCTGCTACTGTAATGGGAGTTCACCCGAGATCGGGAATACCGTATTTGTATGGTCCTGCAGCCACATTAGTGTCGGACAAGTTCTCTTCAACGGGCAGCTAGTCGTGTGCCAGCTCGCACAGACCAATTGGGCAATCGTCAGACAGTTCGACTCTGGAGCTGGTGCCGCGTTTAGAGTGCCTGGAATCCCGACATGAAGATGAATTGAGGCGCATAGAATCTCGACGAGAGGAAGATTTGAGGCGCTTGGAATCCCGACATGAGACTCTGGCGAACAGCATGGAGCGGATGATGGAAATGCAGTCTGCTATGATGAGGATGCTCACTACTCCTGGATATCAGCCGCCCTCTAGTCGAAGCTCGGATGAAAACAACCCTAATCCGCGTAACCAGGACTCGAATGATCCCAGAAATTAGACATTTTATGTTACGCGCGAATCGAATTATTTGATATATTTTATTTGACTCGTAATTTCTTAATTAAACATAAATATTAGGGCTTTTAATTCGTATATTTTTAAAATATTTATATTCAAACAACCCTATACCCTAAATATTCGAAAAATTGATACTGTAAAATTTTACAACGAAATAGAGACGGTTTGTAAACGGAATCTATCTGACGGCATTTCAACGCAATGTAGACGGGTTAAATTTTGATGGAATTAGGACGGAAACCGGACGCAAAAAATCTCCAACGCAAGTAAAACGGTATACAGACGGAACTTCCATTTCACGGAATGTAGTCGGAATGTGGACGGAAAATAAACATGACGTAATGTGGACGGTTTATAGACGGCATTTCGTTGATGGAAGTAAGATACCGGACGAAACTATTTCAACGGAATTCAAACGGTATACTGACGGAAAAACATTTTATGGAATGTAGACGGTTTTTGGACGGAAAAGAAAATTGACGTAATGTGGACGTCGTATTGACGGAAATTTATTGATGGAAGTAAGATGGAAAACGGACGCAATAAGTTTAACGGAATTACAACGGTATACTAACGGCATATTCTTTTAATGGAATATAGACGGAATTTGAGAGGAAAATGACTCATACGTAAATTAGACGGAATTTAAACGGTAATTTTATATGACGGACCTGTGACGGAATATTGACGATATATACTCTTAACAAAATTTATACGGTATTGTAACAAAGATTTTCAACGTATAAATGTCGGATTGGTGACGAAATTATCTATAACGTATATACGACGTATTAGCAACGGTATATTGACGGAAATTGTTAACGAAATGGAGACGGAAAAAATTTACCGTCGGGAAAATGTGCGTCACTACTTGCGTTGAAGGAGTGTTGACGGAATTTATAGTTTTTCCGTCAACATTCCGTCCAATTTCCGACTAATACTTAACGTCGGAATTTTCGACAAAATTAGTAGTGCGTTTTGTTCGTTTTGCTTTTCTTTGTAGTGTCAAAAGCAATAAATAAATATATAAAAATGAAAGAATCTATCAAAATTCGTAGACATAAAAAACAAAATTCGTTATATAAAAATAGTAAAACTCAAAGATCAAAAGTCGTAGACGTAAAGAACAAAATTCCTAACATCGGTAATTACATGATACAAATTTACATTATTAATACCCTTATGAATATAATATAGATATTAAGAATAAAAAAATCCAAAAATTAAATGTTGTTGGATCAAAAATTGAATGGTTGTGATTACTTCTCATTTCTCACCAAATTTGTTACTTCTCATGGGATCTCAACCCTACGATTAGTGATAAATGAACTAAAAATACTCATCATTAAAAATATATAACGTAATATTGTATTACTATTTAGGATTTGGATCAAATACAAACCATAATTATAAAAAAACTACAAACCCACAAAAATAATGCCACGTGTAAAAATCGACCAATCAGAATTCATCCCATTCGGGGTTCTTTTTGTAAATAAAAAAACTCACGCGGACTTATTTAAAAATACATAAAAGATATGAGGAGTATAATCGTCCAAAATTTGCTACAGTAATGATCAGACTTAACCAGTAATGACAAGACTTAAAAAAAATAATGATCAGACTTAAAAAAATAGTGATGAGACTTAAAACAGTAACGATCATACTTAAAAAACAATGATCAGACTTAAACCATTAATGACCAGACTTAAAAAAACAATGATCAGACTTAAACTAGTAGTGACAAGACTTAAAAAGAACAATGATCAGCCTTAAAAAAACAATGATCAGCCTTAACAAAATAATGATGAGACTTAAATCAGTAACGATCAGACTTAAAAACAATGATCAGACTTAAATCATTAATGACTAGACTTAAAAAACCAATGATCAGACTTAAAAAACAATGAATAGACTTAAAAATAATGATTACACTTAAACTATTAATGATCAGACTTAAACCAACTAAGGTTGTGGCGAAATAGCAGAATTTGAGTTGCCGGTGTCTGATTTTAGTCCATAATACCTTATTCTGAGCAGAACGGCCTGACGGTCAAACATCACGAGCTTTGCTCGTGTGTAGGGGTTTTTTGCCATCCGGAGTCGTTTCCTATTTTATTTTGAATTTTTAATATTTTTAGAAATTTTTGGTTTTTAGTCATTTTCGTATTAGGGCTTTGTAAGTCTGATCGTTGCTTGTTTTAAGTTTGATCAATGGTATTTTTAAGTCTGATCATTTCTTTTTTTAAGTCAAATCATTACTGTTTTAAGTATGATCATTCTCAATTTGTAGTCTTTTAGTTATCAATGTTAAGTCTGATCATTTTCTCTATAAGTCCAATTATTATCGATTTGTAGTCTTTTAGTTAACAATTTTTAAGTCTGATCATTAAGTCTTTTAAGTCTGATCATTGCTATTTTTAAGTCTGATCATTGCTGTTTTTAAGTCTGATCATTGCTGTTTTTTAAGTCTGATCATTGCTGTTTTTAAGTCTGATTATTGCTATTTTTTAAGTCTGATCTTTGCTGTTTTTAAGTCTGATCATTGCTGTTTTTAAGTCTGATCATTGCTATTTTTTAAGTCTGATCATTACTATTTTTAAGTCTGATCATTGCTATTTTTTTATGTCCGATCATTGCTGTTTTTAAGTCTGATCATTGCTGTTTTAAGTCTGATCATTGCTGTTTTTAAGTCTGATCATTGCTATTTTTTAAGTCTGATCATTACTATTTTTTAAGTCTGATCATTACTGTTTTAAGTCTGATCATTGCTGTTTTTAAGTCTGATCATTGCTGTTTTGTAAGTATGATCATTGCTGTTTTTAAGTCTGATTATTGCTGTTTTTAAGTCTGATCATTGTTGTTTTTAAATCTGATCATTGTTGTTTTTAAGTCTGATCATTAACAAATCGTGGACTAAATTGAAAATATTATTATTAGGTTTATACCCCTCCGTGTGGAATGACTATAATACCCCTCCGTGTGTTGTTCGGGATTTCGACTAAAATGGGACACTTGTCAGCTTAAAATTAGGTTTGTAGTTTTTATATATAATTTGGTTTGTATCCGAACCGCACTCGTTTATATATATTTTTAATATTCAAAATGTTAAATTAACAATAATAATTTTATGTTTCAGTACCTGAATTGAAAAGAATTGATAGTTCGGTACTTAATTGAAATATTTGATAGTTTAGTACTTGATTTGAAACGAAATAATAGTGCAGTACTTAAATTGAAACTTTTAATAGTTCGATACTTGATTTGAAATGACTTGGTAGTTTAGGTTATGTTTTTATAATTTTCCCTATTTCATAATAAAATTAATTTAAAGAAAAAAAAAGCAGGAGCAGGTACGGGCCGGCTGCCTCATCCATCATTGGAGAGACAGAGAGGTTTGAAAGAGTGGAGATTGTGGCAGACAACATCTACATCAAAGTCATCATCGTACGCAAAACAGGGGAGTGGGGTTGGATACCCGTCTCATTTTGTTCTCAAAACTCAAAAGTAGGACTAGGACACCTTGGATTGGATTTGGAATTTGGATACATCCCACACCTTTCAAAAAAAAAAAAATTCAACGTACCTTGAATTGATAACATTTTCTTTCTAATTTTGACTTAAAGAAAAACACACTTTGTTATTAAGGAATATGATAATTGGAAAAATTGAATTCTTAATTACACATTTAGAGGTCACATCAATTCAACTATAATCTCTTTCTCAAATAAAAAAATCATTCAAATCTTATGAAGAGAAAAAAAAAACTATTTTCTAGACATTGATGTTATGCACATGGTTGGTTGAGGGATTTATTAACAATCTTTCAAGTGATACGATCAAAATCTATTTTCTTTTGTTCACTTCTACTGGTTTATACCGCTTCAGTTTGGTCCATTGGCCTTCTGTTGTGTCATCGTGCAAGTGTGCGTACAAAAACTTTGATGTCGATAGTAATGTTCTGGAGCTACGTGTTGCGAATATTGATACATCGCTAAAGTTCGACTTTTGAATGCAAAAAAAATTCGATATGAGAGATTTGCACTTCAATAGACAGAAAAATGCACTAAATAGTGTTAACATATAATCATTGATGCCGTTGTCATTTAACACCTACCAAACCTATAAAACGTATAAAAATAAGTTTGAAGTCTACATCGAGCCTAGAGGATACCAAATATATAAAATGCATAATAATAAGTTTGAAGTATTCATCCAGCCTGGACCAAATAGAGAAATAAATTACGTGATTTCGCAAGATTATTCTGCAAGATGTTTTTGATGGAAGATGTTAGGAATCGGTCTAGACGTAATTGTGTTGGACCCTTTGTGTTTTGATGATAATAAACACTTAACTAATAATTCACTTGAGTTTGCAGAATTCACTGTCTGACAGGTAAGGTTACTGGACATCTCTGAGAGAGAGCAGAGCTGCGAGAGAGATGTGTTCCGTGTGAGAGACACACCGACAATATGACCAAATCGGAGCTGCGAAGATATACTCGAAGATATATATTTAAGATATACGAGTATTCGAAGTGTAATATTTGATTAAGATTATCAATGCAAGAATATACACGGAGATATGTCAAGTATATGCGAAGAGAAGATTCACGCCAGATTTGGAAGGGAAATATGTGATGTGGTTAAGATATGGAAATATCTTAACCATATCATATCTGCTGGATGGCAATCAGATATCTGACAGAGATCAGACTCAGCCGACTTGAAGACTGCTATAAAAGGAGATGAAGTCTTCAATGTGAAGTTCGGCTTTTTGGAGAGAGCAATCGGAGATTGAAGAGACGATCAATTCCGGAGCTGACGAAGTGCTGCTGTGTGCGGACAAGGCGATCGTGTTAGTTGATCCTTCGAATTGAGTAGTCTGTTAGTTGTCACTGTGTGAGACAAGTGTAACAAACTACAAGCATATTCCTTTATCAATAACACTGATCTTGAAGCCCTTCTGGGACTGTCCAGAAGGCAAGTGGTTTTCAGTCTGCTGCAAGGATTGCAGTAAGGTTTCCACTCTAAATCGTGAGTACTTACTTTCCGTTCTATATTTCCTGTACGAGAGTTAATTTCTGCTGCCATCTGTCTGAGGGATACCACTCTGGGATCTCCCTCACATAGTTGGCTAACCTAACGATCCAACAATTGGTATCAGAGCCAGGAAGCTCTAGATTGTGTGTTAGCCTTTACAGGAAATCATGTCTAACGGAAGCGATTCATTCTGGAAGCCGCCAGTGCTCAGTCCGAGAGAGTATGACTGGTGGAAGGATTAGTTCAAAGCTCATGTTTGTTCCCTGGATGGGAAGCTGTGGCGTGTGTTTGAAAAGGGTAACTTCCCTATTCTGGATGTGACAGATCCCGCCAATTCGAAAGAGAAGGAGAAGGACAAGTACACCGAAGCTGATTACAAGTCTCTCCAGCAGAATGCCAGGGCCAAGAAGGTTCTGTACATGGCCCTCTCACCAGGAGATCAAGTAAAGATGGCTATGTACAAAACTGCAAAGGAGAAGTGGGATGGACTTGCTAGACTGTACGAGGGAAACGAAGACATAAAAAGGAACAGAATCCTAGCCGCCACAAAGGATTATGATCTGTCGAACAGCGCAAGGATGAATCTCTGGATGATTTCAGGTCATTGTCGCTCAGCTAAACTCCCTGGATGAGGTACTTCCACAGTGGAAAGTGACCCATCAATTCATGCAAGCTCTCTGCTCCAGATGGGATACAGTAACCACAGCTCTCCAGGCTCAGAAGGGGATTAAGGATATCACCCTGGAAGAGCTGGTGGCGAATCTGCAAAGCCATGCTGGAATAGCAGAAAGGAAAATGGCCAGGAGACAAGCTGGAAAATCTCAAGCTATAGCACTGAAAGTTGAGAAGGCTTTGGATTTGGCACAAGTGAGCCTGTCATCTAAAGGTGAGGACGAGGAGATAGCTCTTCTCTCGAGGGCCTTCAAAATGGCGAACACAGGCAGAACACAGAACAGAGGTGTCTTTGGCGGAGGTCGAAACAATCAAAGGTGGAACAAAGGATCTGCCTCAGAGGAAAGCAAGACAAAGGCAGGAGCAAAGGAAGAAAGAATCTGCTACCACTACCAGAAAAAGGGACAGCTTGCTAAAGATTGCTACAACAAGAAGAAGGGTGAACCACCTGCCCCAAAGGAAGCTCAAGTCATGTTCGCTGCCTAGGGTGACTTTGACGAGGAACAAAGCGATAGGAAGCGAGCTAAGGAGCCGTGTCTGATGGCAAACTCTGTAAACAATGAGGTAAACGAATCTGACTCTTTCATAGATCAAGTGTTCAGTGAATCTGACTTTGCAGAAACTATTGCCGAACTACTGAAGAAGATCACAAGCCTTAAGGAACAGATTGAGATCATGAAAAATGAACATGAAGACGACATGGAGAACAATCGTCTCTGGTCAACTAAGGCCATGTGACTCGAGAGAGAAATAGAGGAGCACATATGCAAATGTCCCACCTGTGACCGAAGGGACACACAAATCAGTAATCTAAGTGACGGACTGAGGGGCATGAAAATTGATGATATCAGGAGGGTAGGATCAATTGCAGAATCGGTCAGAATCCAGCTGGATAACGAGGAACTCCGTCAGACTGTTACAGATCTCAGACAAAAGGAGACGGAGAGAAAGAAAATCTGGCTCCAAGAACTGGAAGCCAAAAGGATCGAGGAGGTAAGAGAAGACCACAAAAGGAAGTTTGCCAGACCTAGTCTTGGGTATGTCGAAGTAATTGAAAAGAATGTTGAAGAAGCGGCAAACAGAAGGATCACCAAAGGAAAGTGACAAATGACTGAAGTCGGAGAGGGCTCCCATCAGCAGAGAAAGCCGGAACCGACAAGACAGTTGGGAAGAGCAGCCTCATCTCCGAAGGAGAGTCATCTTCACGACAGTGACTCTGGACCCTTCAAAGCTGGAAAGGCCTTTGAAATTTGGAAGAAGATGAGTTCCAACCGTCAACCTTTCTCGATCGACCCTCGGACACGGAGAAATAGGAGACCTGCGCCCTTAGAAAAACACAAGAAAACTGGTAATCTCTATTATCGTGTCTGCTGGCACTGTAGTCAATCCGGCCACTACAGGTCAGACTATGAGAAATGGAAAGAAGCCAACAAAAGAAGTCACAGCTGTCAGAGAAAGACCAGTAATGCTTATGCTCCTAGGAGAAAGGCCTCTCCTCATGGAAGGAAAGACAGAGCGGAATGGGTTCGTCCTCACCATGATACAACCATCTACGAACGACCCAGAAGAAACCCCAGGAGGAGAATCAATCTCATTGATGACAACGAATCCCGTCCTTTAAAGTTTTCTTCAGTTGCTAAAACTGTCCCAAAGCCCAGTAAGCCCAAGCTTGTCTGGGTTTGTAAAAACTGATCTCTCTTTTGCAGGACGGAGTGAGGAGCAAACCATGGTATCTGGACAGTGGATGCTCCAAACACATGACGGGAGATCCAGGATGGTTCATCTCACTCCAAGCCTATTCCGGAGACAACATCATCTTCGGAAACAAGAGCTCAAGTAAGGTGGTGGCTACATGAGAGGTAAGAATTTCAGAAACTATCAAAGTTCGACAAGTAAGTCTGGTTGAAAACTTGAGATAAAACTTATTGAGTATATCACGGTTGTGTCAATATGGAAGAAATCAAGTGATATTTAACTTTAACGACTGTGTTGTGAAGTGCATTGAGACAGGGGAAATAATCCTTCGAGGTGTCCGGGATAATCAAATATATACAGTGGACCCAGAATTCGTCCCAGACGGGGAGCTGTGTCTATCAAGTATTACTAACGACACACTGCTGTGGCACAAAAGGTTTGGGCATGCAAGCACGAGGCTAATTCATAAACTCCATCAAAATGAACTGGTGGACGGCTTACCCAAGGTGGAGAGCTCGTTTGATCAGGTATGCAGCGCCTGTGCCACGGGCAAGCAGGTACGTACTTCGTTTAAGTCAAAACAATCAGTGAGTACCACAGGTCCTCTGGACATGATCCACATGAATCTGTGCGGTCCAGTGAATGTCGTCAGCCGCGGAGGAAACAGGTACATCTTGGTTATCGTGGATGATTACTCCAGGTACACATGGACCATCTTCTTGAGTTCCAAAGATGAAACTTATTCTTAGTTTATTTCATGGTTGAAATTGATTAAAAATAAACTGAGCAAGAAGCTAGTGTCTATTCGCACTGACAACGGAACTGAGTTCCGGAATTCCCAGTTTCTCTCCTTGTGCAGGACAAGTGGTATAGATCACAACTTTTCAGCACCACGGACGCCTCAGCAGAATGGCGTGGTAGAGAGAAAGAACAGGACACTGGAAGACATGTCCAGGACAATGTTGATTGCCAGTGGGGTTCCAAAGGGGTTTTGGACAGAAGCTGTACATGCCGCAAGCTACATCCTGAATCGAGCATCTCTACGATTTCTGATAGGGAAAACACCATACGAGCTTCTCAGGGGAAGAAAGCCTAACATTGCACATTTGAAAGTGTTTGGCTGCAGGTGCTACGTACACAACAATGGAAAGGTCAGTCTGGGAAAGTTCAATCCAAGGAGCGATGAAGGCGTTTTCGTAGGGTACTCAAGCCATAGCAGAGCATATAAGGTATACAACCTGAGACTGGAACCGGTAGAGGAAAGCATCCACGTTACCTTTGATGAGCATGCCATGATCGGACACATGGTGAAAGATCCCTCCTCACAAGATGACGGCGAACTTCAGTTCGCTGATAGATCTGACCCCAACTGGGAACCTACTTAAAGTACGGTTGTAGAACCAGCTCAAGAAGTCGATCAGATTATTGGTCAAGGACCTGTCGAGATCCCAGCTAAAGACGCCCAGACTGGGATACCTGCTCAAGAGCATGTCCCTGATGACCCAGTGATAGAAGTCAACGCTGCCCCCCTTAACGAAGAAGTGGTTGCAAGTAACCCTCCTCTGGCAGGGATTGCGGAGGAACCCAGAACTACGAGGAGCAGGAAAGTTACTCAGCCCCCGACTTGGACGAGGGACTACCAGTGCTATTCATCGCAGAGTCAGGTAAATCTGGATGAACTGTGTCATTTCTGTGGATTTGTGTCCTTTGTCTCTCATACAGAACCAAAGACGATTGCAGATGCGCTAAAAGATCCAGAATGGGTCAATGCCATGCAAGAGGAATTGCATCAGTTCAAGAGAAACAAGGTATGTCGACTGGTTCCTAGGCCAGAGGACAAGAATGTGATAGGGACAAAGTGGGTCTTCAGAAACAAGATGGACGACAAGGGAGTTGTTGTGAGAAACAAAGCTCGTCTGGTTGTCAAAGGGTACAACCAGCAAGAGGGAATTGACTACGATGAGACATTCACCCCAGTGGCAAGGTTAGAAGCAATCAGATTATTAATTGCTTATTCGACTTACCATGGCTTCACTTTGCAGCAAATGGATGTGAAAACGGCCTTCCTGAACGGAGTTCCGAAAGAGGAGGTGTATGTGAGTCAGACACCAGGGTTCGAGGATCACACTCACCCTGATCATGTGTACATCCTTGACAAGGCGCTCTATGGGCTGAAGCAAGCACCCCGTGCCTGGTATGAGAGACTGTCACAGTTCCTGCTATCCCATGGATATGCCAGAGGAGAGGTGGACAAAACTCTCTTCCTTCTGAAGGAAGGGAAGGACACATTGGTCGTGCAGGTATATGTAGATGACATAATTTTTGGTTCCACTAACCCTAAACTTGTCAAAAAGTTTACAGAGTTGATGTCGAGAGAATTCGAGATGAGCATGGTGGGAGAACTCAAGTACTTCCTTGGACTTCAAGTGGTGCAAGGAGAGGATGGTACCCAAATTCATCAGCAGAAGTATGTCAAGGAAATTCTAAAGAAGTTTGGGATGGAATCTGCCAAGACATGTGCCACGCCAATGTCTCCAAATGACACCCTGACAAAGGATGAGTCCTCACCACGGGTGGATCCAACTCTCTACAGGGGAATGATTGGTTCGCTGTATATCTCACTGCTAGCAGACCCGATATCTTATTCAGTGTTTGTCTGTGTTCAAGGTTTCAGGCTGATCCTAGGGAAACCCACATGAAAGCAGTGAAGAGGATATTGAGATATCTGAAGGGAACAGATGACTTATGCCTGTTCTATCCAAGGGGAGGTGAATTACGCCTGGAAGCATACACGAATGCAGACTATGCTGGGTGCAAGACAGACAAGAAGTCCACGTCAGGGATGGCTCATTATCTTGGACCTTGTCTCATCTCTTGGGCTTCAAAGAAGCAGTCCTCAATTGCGCTATCCACCGCTGAGGTGGAATACATCGCCGCTGCTGCTTGCTGTGCGCAGTTGCTGTGGATCAGACAACAGCTAAGTGACTATGGTGTTATTACAAATTGTGCTAAGATTTTGTGCGATAACACTAGTGCTATTAACATTTCAAAAAATCCAGTTCAGTTCTCACGTACCAAGCATATAGAGATTTGGTATCACTTTCTACGTGACTGTGTAGAAAAGGGAACAATTGAGATGGAATATTGTAGAACTGAGGAACAGATTGCAGACATATTCACAAAAGCTTTGCACAGAGAACCCTACGAGAATCTGAGGCTCGAACTAGGTATGGTTTCTCTCCCTTAAAGCTATGCTCAATTGTTGCTCCCTCAGTGATTGGCTAGACTAGATGCATATGAGTCACGTCTGATGGAGAGCCTAACATGGATGTTCTGTGCTAGTGAAAAAGTAAGTTGTGTTCGTAATGTAGCCATGCATGCTTGCTATGTGATTGATGACTGCATTAGCGACCGAAGAACATGAAATTCTAATTTCTTTCTGCCCAAAAGATACCTCCATAGTTGATCCCACACTATAAGCCCAGGAGGTACTCTAGACCAACCTCAGCCTATCTTCATGTGAAGTGCTCTTATGAGCCCGTTAATATGCTTCTTTTCTAGAGTTACTCCACATGAGGTACGAAGACAATTCACCATGTTTGGATGATTTCATTTATTTGTTGATTTATTACGTGTGGTGTTATTTGTACCATTTGGGTAGAGTTAGCACACCATACCAAAACCTTGTGTATCCATGAGACAGTAAGACTGAGCTATCACTGTGAACGGATCACCTTTGGCTGGGAAACAGTCTATGTGACAGTTGTGAAGATAGGCAGTTACACGTCCTCTGGTGAAGTTGGGTTAGCTTTGGGAAGATGTAAAGTTGAATTGAAAGGTGAACAGTTTCTACAGTAGGGAGTTGTCGCGTCGGTTGCTTATGAGGCCACACGCTTAATTACAGATGACACGTGTCACTCCCCTGACTGTTAGCGCATGTCGTTTCAGTTGATTTGATTTTGGCAAGGGTTTATTACGAAACCGTTTTTGGAAGGAAGGAAAAGATGGCAATTGCTAAAAATTGAAGGCGGTTTATTTATTGGAAAGAGGCGACGTTTGGGGTTTCTGTTGTCTCACAACCTCTAGGGTTTGCGAAGCATATTTAAAGCAAGCAGACCGAGCATTCTGTCTCATCACTCTCAGACTATTATTTTCTCTCTTACAAAAGTTCAGGAGTTTAGAATTTTTTTATGGCGTCTTCAAACCCTAAATCAAACCTCTCATCCGCCGAAGCCGCCGACATGGCTGCTCAGTTAATCGCAAGTGGTGTCGACCCTCTCAGCCTGAAGACTATCATGCAGTCGGTCACGCCATTTGGTTCTGGTCCGACCGGCTCTACAGTGGCCAAAGAAGTGGTCAGATTTGAGGAGCGACTCGAAGCTCTGGGAGCGGATTCCTCCTCCATGCGCCATGTTAAAAAGGAGACCTCGGTTGCTACCAGGTCAGCGGGTAAACGAGCAAGGAAAACCACCACTCCATCCGCCAGGAAAAGTCAGAGATCTACCTGGCCCTCTGCTCCGCCTGTTGAAGAGGAGGCCGAGTCGGATGGTAGCGCCGAAGAATCGGAGGAAGCAGGGAGAGGGTTTGCACAGGAGTTGGTGATGAATGATGAATGGCTGGTGGAGAACAGATTGGGAGAAGTGGTGGAACTACTGGAGACCCAGGGGTGGGGCGCACTGTTTAAGAAACCTGTTGTAGTGGATGAGAAGTTGGTGAGGGATTTTTATTCAAGAATGAAGCTGGTTGAAAAGGAGGAGGGAAAGCGTAACTTGGAGCTATCGGCTGTCGTCGGCGGTGAGGTGTACTCCGTGAGTCAGAGGGAGTTGGCCACTGTTCTGGGGGTGCCCAAAGGCGGGTATGCCACCTACTCCAAAGGTACGTGGCCAGGCACCATGGCAAAGGCAGAGGTGTTTGAGCGACTCGGGCTAAACCCCGTGGCAAAGGGCCAAAGGGAAAACACCCACATGAATGTGCTCCCTGGGATTTTGCACAGAATCCTCGTCTCAAATATCTCCCCGAGGAAGCACAAACACAATCTAGTGACCTTCCAGGATCTACTGTTGGTCGATCAAATTATGCAGAAGAAGCCAGTGAACTTGGCATTTCAGATCATGAAGCATATGGAGAACAACAGGGACAACCCGTCAAATGGACTACCATTCCCAGGGTTTGTGAAGGAGATAATGAAGTATTGGGAGATTTACCTTCCTGAGTCGGATAAAGTGCTTTCGTCTGCACTGTGTGATGAGCATATTACCAAACTAGGTTTGGATTTCTCTGAGGGAGTTGGATGGACAGTTCCTGCTGTGGTAGAGGAAGCTGATGATGAGGATGTCATTGAAGTGACTCCTCTTAATGTTGCTGCTCCTGTCGGTGGTGACGAGGCACCCCCTCTGAGGGCTTAGGTGAGATGCTGGCGCTGCTGAAAGTGCTTTGAGTAGAGATGAAGGAGTTAAAGGGTGAGCTGAAGGAGGTAAGATTAGAGTTGGTAGAGGCAAAGACCGAGTTGGTGGACGTAAAGGAGAAGATGACTGCCTTGGAGTTGGCGATTACTGTTGACTCAGGTGCCATGTCGGTGGCAGTCGCGGGGTTCCCAGAGCAGATGAAGGACATTGCCGCAGTGATTGTTGAACAGATGAAGGCTTCGTTCACAATTGATACCTCATCTTAACTGTCTCATGGAACTCCCATCCTTGCCATCCCCTCCCACATCTGCCCCCCTCTTTTTGAACTTGTTTTGTTTTGAATTTCATGTTTAAGACTTCTATGCATTTTGAATTCTCTGCCGCATGTGTGGTGTCTGAATGACACGCCTATGACTTGCTGGCATGAATGAAGTGTTTTCTTTCCATTACTCTGTGTTCTTATTTGCATATCTTTTTGATGATGCCAAAAGGGGGAAGAACTATATGAGCATTACACTAAGGGGGAATAACCGGTACCAAAGTTTAAGTGGATGTCTATCTGAGGGGGAACTATGCTAGCTAGACTTTAAATAAAAATTTAGTGATTAAACTCTGAAGTAGCTGGATGTTCTAGGGAAATGTAGATATGATTGCCGTGTGATTTCTTATCTGTGAAGAAGTGTTTGTCATCATCAAAAAGGGGGAATTTGTTGGACCCTTTGTGTTTTAATGATAACAAACACTTAACTAATAATCCACTTGAGTTTGCAGAAATCACTGTCTGACAGGTAAGGTTACTGGACATCTCTGAGAGAGAGCAGAGCTGCGAGAGAGATGCGTTCCGTGTGAGAGACACACCGACAATATGACCAAATCGGATCTGGGAAGATATACTCGAAGATATATATTGAAGATATACGAGTATTCAAAGTGTAATATTTGATTAAGATTATCAATGCAAGAATATACACGGAGATATGCCAAGTATATGCGAATAGAAGATTCACGCCAGATTTGGAAAGGAATTATGTGATGTGGTTAAGATATGGAAATATCTTAACCATATCATATCCGCTGGATGGCAATCAGATATCTGACAGAGATTAGACTCAGCCGACTTGAAGGCTGCTATAAAAGGAGATGAAGTCTTCAATGTGAAGTTCGGCTTTTTGGAGAGAGCAATCGGAGATTGAAGAGACGATCAATTCTGGAGCTGACGAAGTGCTGCTGTGTGCGGACAAGACGATCGTGTTAGTTGATCCTTCGAATTGAGTAGTCTGTTAGTTGTCACTGTGTGAGACAAGTGTAACAAACTACAAGCATATTCCTTTATCAATAACACCGATCTTGAAGCCCTTCTGGAACTGTCCAGAGGGCAAGTGGTTTTCAGCCTGCTGCAAGGATTGCAGTAAGGTTTCCACTCTAAATCGTGAGTACTTACTTTCCGTTCTATATTTCCTGTACGAGAGTTAATTTCCGCTGCCATCTGTCTGAGGGATACCACTCTAGGATCTCCCTCACATAGTTGGCTAACCTAACAATCCAACAAATTGTCCAAAGAGGCCCTAATGCGGAAGATGGTGGTGGATGTTGGATGGTTGTGGTGGGAAATGGGCGGAAAGTGGTGAAAAGGGTGGGAATGGATGGAATGAGGAAGGATAATTAAGGTTTAATGGCCTCTAAGTCCTCTTATCAAAGGACTAGGTCACCCCAAGGCAATTGCCCAATTAACTAAGATACTAAAGGAAAAGATAAATGAATTGGATAAATGTGTGCATAATTGGAATCGGTCTAGACGTAATTGTCCAAAGATCCGAGGGCCTCGCACAAAGCTCTAGTACACACCACGATAACACAAACTCATGCATATTTTTGAAGCATGAAGGTTTTATTTCACCTTTTTTGTGTCCAGTGAAAACAAATCTTTAACATATGATGCGCTTTAACCGAAATCAATTTTGACCGGTATGAATTCTCTCTAGTGAAGGCTTAGAGAGTGTCATTCAGATGAATAGTCTGTGCGAGTGAGAAGATTGTTTTGAGCGATTGATAGCGAGATTGGTGAGGCGAGGATGAGTCAGGAGAACGTAGGTCGTAGACAAGCTGGCGGAGAGATTCCAAGGGGAGTTGTACGTATCCATGGAAAAGGAAGAGTGGGAGGATTCCGAAAGGGATTTCTCAAACGCCTTGGTCCTGAAATTGGCTACGAGTGAAGATGTTAATTTCAAGGGACTCACGACGACTCTCAGATGTATTGGAGCCTGAAGGGTACAGTGTCGTTCGTCCAGATCGTCAAAGGACAAGTTATATCAAAGTTTTAAAGGAGGGAGGATATGAAGAAGGTGTTTGACGGTGGCAAGCAGTTCGATGATAGTGTAATCCAAATGAATAGATGCGAGACTGATAACGCGCCGAATGAGTATGTCTTCAACAGATTGGACATTTGGGCACAGTTTCACAACGGGCCAATTGGAGCATCCGTCGAAAGGGTGGCGAGGAAGATGGCGAACAGAATAGGAGAGTTCTGTAAGTTGGATAAAGCAGAAGGA
This sequence comes from Rhodiola kirilowii, assembly GCA_033675215.1. Taxonomy (NCBI): domain Eukaryota; kingdom Viridiplantae; phylum Streptophyta; class Magnoliopsida; order Saxifragales; family Crassulaceae; genus Rhodiola; species Rhodiola kirilowii. The sequence continues at coordinate 7,586,791 of CM066194.1, forward strand.
ACGGATTTCAAATGCAACTATATAAGATGTCGAATCTGGATCGATCCCAACAAAGAGGAAACCCAATTAAGATAAGATGTTACGAACTGAAGAAGAAGGCGAGGGCACGATGCTTAAATCCAGCAGTGGTTGAACCTCTGGAAAAGGTGGTGGCACAAAGGAATGGAATCATATCAAGCTCTTTGGCTAATGAGATATCGGCGGTGGCTGCGGGGCAGCACCGCCGGGCGCCATGAGAATCCTCTGCTGGAACTACCGGGGCATGGAGCAGCTCCGGTCAGTTCAGAGTCTTACCGAAATGGTAAGAACATACAAGCCTCATATTTTAAGGTCAATAGAAACTAAAGTTGATAATAGGAGATTAGAAGGAATTAGAAGGTAGATCAGTCAATATTCTGACTGATTATTCACTACATTCGATGAAGGATAACGTTCATTCTCCCGACAAATTGTCTATATTTGATGTTTTTCTCTAGTGTTTCAGGTAAAATCGACATATCTTCGCTCCTTGGAGCCAAAGTGTTGAAAGAACAAAAGATCGAAAAAGGCCAAAAATCAAAGTCATGCAAGGACAGCCCGTTACAGGCCTCAGTAACCGTTACACCTTGGGTTGTAACGGGTGTAACGACCTCAATTCTATCAGAGATTTTGAGCAGTCCCGTTACAGGCCTCAGCAACCGTTACACCTTGGACAGTAACGGGTGTAACGGCCTCAAATTTATCAGAAATTTTGGCTCAGCCCGTTACAGCCATTACAGTAACGGGACCGTTGGCTGGCAAAAATTTACAAGTTGTTTCTAAATTCAATTTTGGGCTTTTCGGCCTTTTTAGACGGTCTATATAAGGAAACACGACCAGAATAGACTGAGTGCTGTTATTTTGGAGAAAAACCCTAACTTGGGAGAGAAGACAGAGCTTTCAGCGTGAGGATCATCGAGCTACACCGCGTCTTTACGGTTTACTCGTTTCTTCCTTTCAATATACACTGTTTTTGGTTAACTACCATGAATAGTGAGTAGTCTTCTTAATTCCGGGATCCTACGGATCCTGTGCTATGTAACCCTAACTCTCATGTGATCAATTGAAGTTTATTATTTATGCGATTCGATTATTCAATTTCAATGTGTGCTTAATACTATCGTTCTATGCATGTATTCAAAGGGTATGTTTTCATTGATAGAACGTATTTAGGTTATATGCCGAAAGGTGGATGGGCCCTAGGGATTAACCGGATTGCATAAAATTGATGTTAGGTCATGTTTACATGAACTAATAGGAAAACCTTTAATTTAATAAATCGAAATCGTTGATAATCCGTGGATGGGCGGCGTTCAACGGTTGAGATTAATCTAGACAATGATCCGTGGATGGGCGGCTTGTCTAGTGTTATTTCGGTTATATTCCATATTCGATAGCATGAAAAATTAACGTAGAATGATTGCATGATTAGTGGGGTTAGCACGGGTGAAGTACGGATTCTGGAATTCTTCCTCTGAATAAAAACACAACCTTTATTTTTCTGCTATTTAATTTCTGAAATTTTCATCACAACTAAACCTTTCACTTGTTAATCTGGAAAAGCTAAATAGGTCACTTGTTAGCTAGTATTCACACGCATTGCTCCTTGGATCGACCCTTGGCTTACCAAGGTATAAATTTTGTTTGACTGCAATTGAACCCCTAAAACTTATAATTTGACGACTATATAGGGTTAAAAATACGCTTGTCAAAATGGCGCCGTTGCCGGGGAGCAGCGTTTAGTGTGATATTAGAGTAACGTGTGTAGTTTAGACTATTCCACCTCGTTTGATATCTGTTTTTTTCTGCTGTGATTTCTTCACTCACGATGTTTCTTGGCTTTTGTAGGTACTAGGTAGTTCATGCCAAAGAAAACACCCAGACGGAAGAACCAAATTCAGATTTCAAACGATGACACACCGGACCAACGAAAGAACAATCGTCAGGCCCAGAACACAGCTCGGCAGCTACGGGCACTGAACCGAAACTACGCAGCAATGGCTATGAATCAAAACTTGATGAATGGAAGGGTCGAGGATGACCAGCCACCACGAGCGCAGCCTCCAATGCGCAGACACCTTGGAGATTACACTACTCCACGTGTTACTGGGTTCCAGTCAGCTATTGCACCGCCCGACATTGAAAACAACACTTGGGAATTAAAAACCGGACTCATACAGATGGTGCAGAGCAATCAATTCTTGGGAAGGATTAATGAAGACCCTCACCAGCACCTCAAGCGCATTGTTCAGATGTGCAACACAGTCAAAACAAATGGTGTGCCTCCAGAGTCTTACTACCTCAGACTGTTTCCATTCTCGTTGTCCGACAAGGCTAGTAGGTGGCTAGATAGCCACGCTGAAGGTACCTTTACCACAGGGAACAGGCTGTCCGAAGCTTTTCTCCAGCAGTACTTCCCACCGTCTAAGACAGCTCATTTCCGGAACAAAATCATATCGTTCCGCTCTATTGATGGTGAGACTCTGTATGACTCATGGGAGAGGTACAAGGAGCTGACAAGGATGTGCCCACACCATAACCTAGAGCAGTGGCAGATTATCGACACCTTCTATCAGGGGATCGATTAGGGGATGCGTACCTTAATCAACCAAGTAGCAGGTGGGGGACTGAACCAAGTCCCGCTAGAGGACACCTATGAGATTATAGAGAGAGCAGCCCAAGATTACCATCTCTGGACAAGTGACCGCGGCAATCCTAAGGACAGGAAAGGTGTGCAGGATCTCTGCCAAGCCGAGAGCACCAATGACATAGCTCGGTTGGCCGAGACAATGAAGATACTTGCCACCGAGATTCAAAGTATGAAGCTAGCAAACACCATGAAGTCCTCATACGTCGCTCACATTGGCATCTACTGTCAGATTTGTGGCTCTCCTTCTCACTACGCAGATAGTTGCTCAGTGATCGGATCGGACAATGACAGCGGAAACCAGGAGGATGCAAACTATGTTGGGCAGAATAATCAGGGGGCTGGCTTCGGGAATGGATCAACCGGTAACAGGTGGGACAACCCGAACCGAAACCACCCTAACCTCTCGTACAAGACACAGAACCAAGCACCTCCGAGTTTCCCGTACAAACAGCAACAGGGAAATGCACCGTACCAGCCACAAGGCCAATACAATGTTTGAGCTCAAGAGCAGAATAATACTTCCTACCAGCCAAAGCCTCAATACAACAATCAGTTACAAGGGCAAGGGCAGCAAAGTCAGAATTCAGGAGGGTATTCGCACCAACAGCAGCAGCCCAAGCAACAAGAGGCCGGTGGCTCGTCTAACATGGAATCCATGATGGCTAACTTCTTGGCAGAGCAAGACAGGCGAGCTCAAGAGCAGGATCGGCGGATAAAAGAACTCGAGCAGGCAATCTGGATGATAGGAAATCAGGTTGCTCAACAGGCAGATTCGGCAACTAGAGAACATGGGAAACTGCCTTCAAAACCAGAGCATAACCCTAGGGAGTCGGTGAATGCCATCACACTCCGAGGTAGCAAGCAACTCGAGATGATACCAGCTCAACCCACTCAGAATTCTGCAGAAAAATCAGTGCTAAATTCTGCACCTGCTGAAGAAGAAACATCAAAAGAAGCTGAGGACCAAGTTGAGAATTCCGAACAGACAGTGGAACCAGCCCCTTACAAGCCTCCGATTCCATTCCCTCAGCGTCTCAAGGGTGCCAGAAGAGACAAAGAGTTCATGAAATTCGTTGATAAGATTCGTACTCTGTACATCACTATGCCCTTCACAGATGCAATCACGCAGATTCCAACATATGCAAAATTCATGAAGGAGATTATGACTGGGAAACGGAAGATGGACGGAACCGAGACAGTGGCCCTAAGTGAGGAGTGTAGCGCTGCCATGCACCTGCCCATGCCGCCTAAGCTTAAGGACTCAGGGAGTTTTTCTATTCCTTGTGATATTGGTGGTCTTACTATTCGTCGTGCTTTGTGTGATTTAGGTGCTAGTGTTTCTATCATGCCGTATTCTCTATATGCTAAATTGAACTTGGGTGATCTCTGTCCGACTAACATCTCTATTCGCCTTGCGAATCGTTCTTGTAGACTCCCGAAAGGGATTCTGAAGGACGTACCCATTAAGGTGAAGAATATTTACATTACTGCTGATTTTATTGTGCTAGAGATTTCAGAGGACACTGATATCCCAATTATTCTTGGTAGACCATTTCTTTACACGGCTAGAGTAGTCATTGACATGGATAGGGGATCTATAGCCTTGCGAGTAGGCAGCGAACGTGTTGTCTTTTATTTACCTGACATGTGAAGAACTCCTAGTCTTTTAGCTGATTGTGATGTGTTAGACTCTGCTGATGTTGATCAGCCCATTTCCCTAACATCTATTGAGTCTTACAAGGTTGTACCAGGCTGCCCAATACCGATGGATGTCTACGCTATGAGCATAGAGGGCGCGGACGCAGCTGATGCCGCAGGAGACGCATGTAAGGAATCTTGCACGGTAGAGCTGAAACCTCTACCTGCAGGTCTCAGGTATGAATTTCTGGGCCCTAACTCGACATACCCGGTGATTGTTAATGCATCCTTGACTGATGTAGAGACCCAAAAATTGCTTGATGTCTTGCGAAAACATAGACCAGCCTTAGGATATTCTATAGACGACCTCAAGGGGATTAGCCCAGATTTGTGCATGCATAGAATTAACCTTGAGGACGATGCTAGACCTAGTAGGGATGCCTTGAGACGTTTGAACCCCAAATTGAATGATGTGGTTAAGAAGGAAATTCTGAAATTATTAGATGCCGGCATCATTTATTCTGTTGCTGATAATAAGTGGGTTAGTCCTGTGCACGTTGTCCCTAAGAAGAGAGGTTTGACTGTTGTACGAAATGAAAACAATGAATTAATTCCTACTTGTACTGTGACTGGTTGGCGTATGTGTATTGATTATAGGAAATTGAATAAGGCTACTCTTAAGAACCACTTCCCTTTGCCTTTTATTGATCAAATGTTAGAATGTCTAGCAAAGCATAAATTTTTCTGCTACTTTGACTGTTATAGTGGATTTTTCCAGATCCCTATACACCCCGAGGACCTAGAGAAAACTACTTTTACTTGCCCTTTTGGCACATTTGCTTATAGACGTATGCCCTTTGGTCTTTGCAATGCACCAGCCACATTTCAACGTTGCATAATGGCAATATTTTTTGATTTTTTGGAACATACCATGGAAGTATTTATGGATGATTTTTCGGTGTATGGTTCCTCATTTGATTCGTGTCTATCTAACCTTACTGATGTTCTTCATCGTTGTGTTGACACTAACCTGGTTTTGAACTGGGAGAAGTGTCACTTTATGGTGCAGGAAGGTATAGTGCTTGGACACATGGTCTCTCACAGAGGCATCGAGGTTGATTGCGCAAAGGTAGAGGTAATTGAAAAGCTGCCCCCGCCAAAGGATGTGAGAGGGATCAGGAGCTTTCTCGGGCACGCTGGATTTTACAGACGATTTATCAAGGATTTTTCGAAGACAGCGAAGCTGCTCACTGATCTACTTTACCAGGAAGCTGAGTTTAATTTTTCCGATTCATGTTTAATTGCTTTCAATAATCTGAAAACTGCTCTCACTTCCGCTCCAATAGTGCAGCCTCCCGATTGGGAGCTGCCATTTGAACTAATGTGTGATGCAAGTGATTTTGCAGTAGGCGCAGTCTTGGGGCAGCGCATCGACAAGAAGCTGCACGTAGTCTACTACGCCAGCAAGGTCCTTGCCAGAGCAGCAGTCAATTACACTACAACTGAGAAAGAAATGCTGGCCATCGTCTATGCTTTCGAGAAGTTCATGCAGTATTTAATTGGTTCGAAGACCATAGTGTACACCGATCACGCTGCAATCAAATATTTGCTGTCGAAGAAGGACTCCAAGCCTCGTCTCATCCGATGGGTCCTCCTCCTCCAGGAATTTGACATTGACATTAGAGACAAGAAGGGAGCAGAAATTCTGGTTGCAGATCACCTGTCACGCCTCGAACCTAGAGAGCTCAACCGCAAAGAGGACACACTCCCGATGACTGATTCTTTAGCAGGCGAACAGCTGATGCACATTGATGTGGATAACGTCCCGTGGTACGCAGATTTCGTTAATTTCCTGGCCTGTGGAATTCTCCCTCCCGACCTCTCGCACAACCAGAAGAGGAAATTTCTTTCCGATGTTAAAAGGTACATCTGGGATGACCCTTTTCTTTATAGATTATGTGCTGATGGTCTCTACAGGACTTGCGTTGACGAGGATCAGATCACATACATTCTGGAACGCCGCCACTCATCCCAGTACGGTGGACATGGGGCTGGTTTGAAAACAGCCACAAAAGTTTTATAGTCCGGTTTCTTTTGGCCCTCGCTATTCAAGGACGCGCACGAATTTTTCAAAGCGTGTGATCAGTGCCAGCGGACTGGTAATATTTCGAAGCATCAGGAGATGCCCCAACAGAGCATTCTCGTAGTGGATCTCTTCGATGTATGGGGGATTGACTTCATGGGACCATTCCCATCTTCCTACGGTAATCAATATATCTTGGTAGCGGTCGACTACGTTTCTAAGTGGGTTGAAGCAGTTGCTACTCCTACTTGCGACGCCAAGGTAGTTATAAAAATGTTTCAGAACTTGATTTTCCCTCGATTCGGAGTGCCCAGAACAGTCATCAGCGATGGTGGATCTCATTTTAAAGAAAGAAACTTCGAGACGTTGCTGAAAAAGTATTGAGTTTATCATAAAATTGGCACTCCCTATCATCCTCAGACCAGTGGTCAGGTAGAGATCTCTAACAGAGAGATCAAGAGCATTCTGGGAAAGACAGTCTCGAGCCACAGGAAAGACTGGGCATCCAAGCTTGATGACGCGCTGTGGGCATACATGACTGCATACAAAACACCTATCGGTATGAGTCCGTTCAGACTTGTCTATGGAAAAACCTGCCACTTGCCAGTCGAACTCGAGTACAAGGCATTATGGGCTATTAGAGAGCTGAACATGGACTTGAAGGCAGTCGGAGAAAAGTGACTGTTGCAGTTACACGAGCTCGATGAGATCAGACTGGATTCCTACGAGAATGCCCGTATTTATAAGGAGAGAACAAAGAAGTGGCATGACAAGAGGATAGTGCGCCGAGAGTTCAACGAAGGCGAGCGAGTTCTTCTATACAACTCCCGCCTCAGATTATTTCCTGGGAAGTTGCGCACTAAATGGAGTGGCCCTTATACAGTGGAACGAGTACATCCGGACGGGCATGTGGAGCTTAGTGTCGAAGGAGGTAAATCAATGGTAGTCAATGGGCAACGACTCAAGCACTATCACGTTCTGAAGCATCTTGCACCTCCTGATGGGATTGACGACAACCTACTTCTCGGGAAGGGATCTCAGCAAGGGATTTCCCGAAAATGCTCTTAGTTCTACCACCTTTGCTATGTCTCGCCAAGACGTTAAACTAGGTCTCTTCGGGGAGTAACCCGCGCTGTAAGTCTTATTTAGTTGCATTCTGCATTATACAATTTGTATGTGAACTATGCAGGAATCAAAGTGTGGAGTGAACGGCGTTCAGATTTCAGAAACGACAAATTTGGTAGAGAAATTGGGAGGCCCCGTTACAGCCATTACAATTGGACTGTAACGGGCTATACCGGGCTGTAACGGGTAGTGTTTTATCAGAGAATTTGTGTTGTCCCATTACAGCCGTTACAATTGGACTGTAACGGGCTGTACCGGGCATAAGTCTATCAGAGAAATCAGGGGTACCTGTTACAACTGTTACAGCCGTTACAGGCTCGGTTGTAACGGGCAAGCGTCCTTCATCTTCTTCACACCAAACCCTAATTTCCCAAAATTCCCAAATCTCCCTAACTCGATTTCTCCGCCACATCCGACCGCCCGACTGTTTCCGTTTGTCCGGCAGCCTCCCGCACCGTCCATCACTTGTCACACCCGTCCGCCAGCAACCCCACACCGTCCGTCCGCCAGCCAGCCAACCACCCGAACCCATCTCTCTCACCCAATCCGCCACCACACTCCGATTACACCACCACACTCCAGTCCATCTACCTCCCCTAACCACTCCCCTCACCTTTCAAATTCTGGCCACTCCTACACCCACCATGGGTAGAGCAACGGATTCAAGCCAACCCGCCGGAAATCCCTCTTCAAGCCGCTTCGGCCGACCCAAACGGACACAACCCCGTGCTCCCCCTCCGAACTCCTCCACCGCCATCATTCCAGCACCACCACCCAATCAATCCCGCTACTACCCGCTGACCAATGCGGGCCGATTCGCCACAACCGAGCATCAGGACGATACGACAAAATCATGTACACAAAAACGGTAAAACCTACTCTAATCCTCTGCATTCAAACTCTTAAGGACTTGAAAAGGGATATATTTTCACAATGCCGTAGTATGTTTATCGCCTCTGGGCTTGATATCTAGTTTGCTCGCCATGTCAAGTCCACTTATCCTTTGTTAGTCAAAGAATTCTTAGCGACATTTGAGATTGTTGGCAGCCCATTGAAAGTTACACATTGGACATTCCAAGTAGGACGGTATCCATACACTATGTCCAAGGACGAAGTCTGCAAGGCTTTGGGATTTCCCTTGGAAGGATTCTGTGGCGAGTATAGCATGGATGAGAGGTATGAGTTCTGGAGGCTCATATCTTCCTTTGATTATTACTTCCGGTTCGATTAGGGTGCTGCGGGCATCAAGGAGCCGGTGTGGAAGATTATTCACAAAATTGTGGCTTTAAACATTAATACTCGAGCCGAGGGCGCCACAGTGATCTCTAACACTGACTTGAACATTATGATCTCTATGAGCAAAGGGGTGCCAGTAGACTTCTTTCAGATCCTTAGTGGGATGATGACAGCTTGGGCAACGTCTCTTGGGAACAAGGCCATGGGAGGCGGTTACTTTATTTCTGTGCTCACCGAGTCTCTAGGATGGGACCTCTGCTCCCTCTACGGGACCGAGACTAACCTGGTTCTGCTCATGGACCAAATCATTCTCTATAAATTTATTGGGAAAGACGGGGAGTGGACTCACAACCCCGAGCTCCCACGTGGAGCGAAGAGGCACCGCATTGATAGTGCACATGCCAGGGTAGCCTCCCCTCCGCGCGAGCCTGCACCAGTTGAGGAGGACCAGCCTCCGCATGATGATGTTGGCATGGACGAGGCGCACTCGCCTCCAGCAGCTAGCCACATCCCTCCCCCTCCCCCGCCTTATCCCGCTGCCGACCAGTTACCATTCACACTCGAGGAGCATTTCGCTCGGATAGAGACATCTCAGCAGCAGATTATCGCCACCCAGCTAGAGTTTCGGGAGGAACTGAGGGCGATGATGGCCTATCAGCGCCAGATTTTGGCTAACCAGGCTCCCATGATTTTCGCGCAGAGCAGGCTCGCCAGCTCCCATAATCAGCTCCGAGAAGAATTCGCAGAGTTCTGCATTCAGGCAGTGCATCATTGGTCACAGAACCCCGGGGTTGGCCCTTGTCAACCCCCTGGTACTGCCTCAGATAGCATTGATCGGATGTTTGCCTTTGAGGATGCTGCTGATGACGATGGGGCTAGCTAGTTCCCCTTACATTTTATTTCCTGTTTCTCTTTTTGTCATCTTGTCAGTTCTTATGCATTTCATGTTCGTCTATTGTACACTGACTTATGGATGCTATTCACTATTTTCTTATTATTCGATGTTTGAGTTATTCCATCTTTGTTGTTCATCTCTACTCACATCGTTTATTCTTATGTTCGTTTCGCGATTATCGATGCTAACATATAACTTGTGCAGCTCTTTTTGTCTACTCGTACATCTACCAGCTCACAGGTCGTATTCCATTCACCAGCCATCGTTTAATCTTTATGGATTTCGCGCCACCACGCACGAGTGAAGTTCCTATGCTTTTTCTTATTTTATATTTTCGCTTAGGGACTAAGCTCGCTTTTAAGTGTGGAGTGGGTACGCATAGTCACGTGCATTGCATAACACACGCACTCTTGCATATGCTCAACTGTCTATGTATTGCGATTGAAATCCTCGTTTTCTACGATAATCCTTGACTGATTGACACTCATTTGGATTTGAAGTCTAGGACTTGAAATAGTTTTAACCGTGTGTGTATTCTTTTGAGTCAGTATCATTGCTAGTCTTTGACTATCACATGTTCTACGTATTTCTTAAAGCATGTTTGAGACTTGAAATTAGTAGGCCCCGGTTCTAAAATGTCAAAAACTTAAATTACATCTCTTCTTCTAGGTGACCTTAGTGCTAGTATGTGTTTCTCTACACTCGTCGTGATTTGCATGCACCCGCCTGTATTCATACACTATGTCAAGCTTTAAGTGTGGAGTTAGACAATTGACCTTCAAGTTTTCCTCTAAAAAACAAAGTTCTCAATTCTGGAAAGTGGGTGAAACATTGGCCTCAAGCATAGTTGTTTTTGAAAGAAAACCAGTTTGAAAAAAAACCAAGATGCTTTTGTTGATTCTGCGAAAGCAGAAAATACCAAGGACCTGGTGAGAAAAGTCACCCCTGGTATATGGAAAACACTCTTGAAACAATTTCTGCCCCTTGTGCTTGATATAGTGTAATTCCATCCTCTCATTGCGTGCAAATCATTACCTATCTTGAGAATTCGTGTACTAGAAACTAAGGGACGATCCTTGATGCTTGCACTGAATTGTTGATGCAAATTTTCGTACTATTTTCCAGAAATTCTTAAGCCAGGCTCCTCTTCTCTTACGGGTCATTGCCTAGTCCTTGGCACTTGAGAATGAGCTTTGCGCCAAGAGCCCGTGGACTATCCCTAGATAGCATAGGTGAATGGCGAGCATGTTTTGTGTAACTATTCATGTTCTTATCACGTTGCTATAGAACTATTTAGAACATGTGATTAGTCGATTACTAGCCGTGTGTATTGATCGTTTGAATGCATAACTCGTTTAATCTATGATTGTCTGAAAACTTTGATGAAGATGTTTGACTTGAAGTTGAGGTAACACAATGAGGTATGACATGACTTTACTGTGACTAGTTGAGCATCATTCATGCATACACGATAGTTAGTTGTACAGGGGATTTGTAGGTAGTCCCATTCCTGAAAACCTTCACGAGACTTTACTCGTCCTACTAGGGCAGCCTATAGGTTTAAAGGCTTGATGCATACGCTAAATGCCTTCGTGTCCTCTACGACAGTGAGTTATCTTTTAATTTTTGTATTAGTTAGGATTGATCACATGTCACTTGAGTGGGTAGCTGATAAACTTATGGTCGTTGAGCATTACATCCTCTCATGTATTTATTCTACCATTTGTTTGACATTTGTTCGGGACGAACAAATCCTAAGTGTGGAGTGTTTTGATCAGTCAATATTCTGACTGATTATTCACTACATTCGATGAAGGATAACGTTCATTCTCCTGGCAAATTGTCTATATTTGATGTTTTTCTCTAGTGTTTCAGGTAAAATCGACATATCTTCGCTCCTTGGAGCCAAAGTGTTGAAAGAACGAAAGATCGATCGAAAAAGGCCAAAAATCAAAGTCATGCAAGGACAGCCCGTTACAGGCCTCAGCAACCGTTACACCTTGGGTTGTAATGGGTGTAACGGCCTCAATTCTATCAGAGATTTCGATCAGTCCCGTTACAGGCCTCAGCAACCGTTACTACTTGGACTGTAACGGGTGTAACGGCCTCAAATTTATCAGAAATTTTGGCTCAGCCTGTTACAGCCGTTACAGGCTCGGCTGTAACGGGACCGTCGGCTGGCAAAAATTTACAAGTTGTGTCTAAATTCAATTTTGGGCTTTTCGGCCTTTTTGACGATCTATGTAAGGACCACGACCAGAATAGACTGAGTGCTGTTATTTTGGAGAAAACCCCTAACTTGGGAGAGAAGACATAGCTTTCAGCGTGAGGATCATCGAGCTACACCGCGTCTTTACGATTTACTCGTTTCTTCCTTTCAATATACACTGTTTTTGGTTAACTACCATGAATAGTGAGTAGTCTTCTTAATTCCGGGATCCTACGGATCCCGTGCTATGTAACCCTAACTCTCATGTGATCAATTGAAGTTTATTATTTATGCGATTCGATTATTCAATTTCAATGTGTGCTTAATACTATCGTTCTATGCATGTATTTACATCAAAGGGTATGTTTTCATTAATAGAACGTATATAGGTTATATGCCGAAAGGTGGATGGGCCCTAGAGATTAACCGGATTGCATAAAATTGATGTTAGGTCATGTTTACATGAACTAATAGGAAATCTTTTAATTTAATAAATCGAAATCGTTGATAATCCGTGGATGGGCGGCGTTCAACGATTGAGATTAATCTAGACAATGATCCGTGGATGGGCGGCTTGTCTAGTGTTATTTCGGTTATATTTCATATTCGATAGCATGAAAAATTAACGTAAAGTGGGGTTATCACGGGTGAATTACGGATTCTGGAATTTTTCCTCTGAATAAAATCACAATCTTTATTTTTCTGCTATTTAATTTCTGAAATTTTCATCACAACAAAATCTTTCACTTGTTAATCGGAATAGCTAAATAGGTCACTTGTTAGCTAGTATTCACACGCATTGCTCATTGGATCGACCCTTGGCTTACCAAGATATAAATTTTGTTTGAATGCAATTGAACCCCTAAAACTTATAATTTTGACGACTATATAGGATTAAAAATACGCTTGTCAAAGGTAGTTAGGGTTTGCTAATGGTTTCTCAGTTGAAAGGGAGGGGTTGGCCGACGTGATTTCAATTTGGTGGGATGAGGAAACATGTCTATCGTTAAGAAGCTACTCGCGTAGTCACATTGGTTGCGTAGTGGAAGACACTATCAATTATAGATTAACTGTCTTTTACGGAAACCCGGTCACACATAGGAGGAGTGAGTCGTGGGAGCTTCTTAAATCTCTGAGCAATCAATGTAATGACTCATGGCTTGTCTTTGGAGATTTCAATGAAACTCTATTTGGATGGGAAGCTAAAGGTAGAAGACCTAGACGGGAGTGGCAGATGAGGAAATTTAGGGAGGCGAACGAGGAATGTGGCATTGTGGACTTGGGCTATAAAGGGATCCCTTTCACTTACTCAAATAGGCGAGAGGGAGTTTTGAGACAAGGGCACGTTTAGACAGGGCCTTCGGTAATGATCAGTGGAGGAGCCAATTCCCGGATTATGAGGTCAGGCACCTAATCTCATCAGTGTCAGACCACTTGCCATTGCTGGTAGATTTTTTTAAGAAAAGAAGAGTGACAAAAAAAAGAAGCTTTTCAGATTCAAACCCATGTGGATGAGGCATGAGGGTTATGCTGATTTCATCAAGAGAAGTTGGTGTGATGAAGGCAGAGAGGGGGATCTGTTAAGTAAATTGAAGGTGTGTAGAGACAGGCTAACTGATTGGAACATAACTACATTTGGGAAGGTGAACGAGCATATTGCTAAGTTGAAAAGAAAGTTGGAGAGTATCAAACATCAGTATAGATCAAAGGAGATAATAGAGGAGGAGGCCAGAGTAAACAGTGAGCTAGAGGAATGGTTAGCGCGAGAGGAATTGCTTTGGAGACATCGATCACGTGCGGAATGGCTCAAAGAAGGGGACGCAAATACAAGATATTTCCACGAAAGAGCATCATGTAGGAAGAAAAGAAACACAATTCTCAGAATTAAGGAGGCAGGTGGTGACTGGGTTTCGGGGGAGGAAGAGATTTTGCAGGAGGGCGATGCTGTTTTATGAAGGTTTGTTCAAAAAGAGCGACCAGGTGGATCCCGTGGACTGGGATGATGCCTTTAGGTGCATAAACTCAACTATCAGCGCAGAGGCTTACCAACAACTTACCATGGATTTTACAACAACAGAGATTCAAGAAGCAATTTTCCAATTAGGCCCAACAAAGGCCCCAGGTCTAGATGGATTCTCAGCATTGTTTTATCAGGAAAATTGGGATTTGGTTAAAAAAGAGGTGACTGAGTTTGCTTTGTAGTTCCTTAACGAGGGAAAGCTAAACCCAGCAGTGAATGAAACACTTATTACACTGGTTCCAAAGATGAAGAGCCCAATAAGCTTCAATGATTTCAGACCGATAAGCCTTGTGAATGTTGCCATGAAGGTCATAACTAAAGCCATGGCTAACAGGTTGAAGGGGAGCTTAGCACACCTAATCTATGTAAGTCAAAGTGCTTTCGTTCCTGGTCGTTTAATTTCAGATAACATTTTACTTGCTCGTGAGTTGATGCATTACATTAAGACAAGAAATCCAAGGGAGGCTGAGTATTGTAGTATAAAGATAGATATGAGGAAAGCCTATGACATGGTGGATTGGAGATATCTAGAGGAGATCCGGTTAAGGCTGGGATTTCCGGCAGCTTGGGTGGATAAAGTGATGAAGTGTGTGAAGTCAGTCACATATAGAGTTAGAGTAAATGGGTTAGTTTCTGATAAATTTTACCCGGAGAGGGGATTGAGGCAAGGAGACCCATTATCGCCCTATTTATTTGTTATTTGCACTGAATGGCTAACTAGAAGTTTGGAAGATCACCAGAATAGAGGTTTAATAAGAGGCGTGAAAGTTAGCAAGAATGCCCCGATGATAAATAACTTAATGTTTGCGGATGATAGTATCCTTTTTCTGAGAGCGGATGTTGATGACGTCTTATGGCTTAAAAGTGTTTTAATAAGATACGAAGAGTTGTCCGGCCAGCAGGTGAATATCAATAAATTCGAAGTGTGTCAGGGAAACAATGTGAGAACTGAGAAAGCAAGGCTTCTAAAAATTATATTGGGGGATGGAAATAGTGATGAAAATCGAGAAATATTTAGGGCTCCCAATATGTTTTAGCAGGAGGAAAATTGAGATGTTTAGTTCCATTGAGAATAGACTGTGGAAGAACAATGGATGGAAGGAGAAGTTTTTATCAGTGGAGGGTAAAGAGATTCTGATAAAATCGGTAATACAAGCCATCCCTATATATGCATTGTCTTGCTTCAAACTGCCTCTATCACTCTATCATAGATTATTTTCAATTGTTGCTAAATACTGGTGGAATGATGCGAAGGAGAAGAGATATATATCCTGGCTGAGTAAGGAAAAATTGTGTAGGCCAAAATTTGAAGGGGGAATGGGCTTTAAATTGTTTGAGTATGTGAATGATGCTCTGTTGGTGAAACAGGCTGGAAAATTTTTGTGTAATCCTGAACTACTTATCAGCATGGTGTACAAAGCGAGATATTTTTCCAACTCAGACTTGCTATCAGCGATCAAAGGTGCTCGTCCTTCCTGGGCATGGAGAAGCCTATTTAATGTTTTACACATGCTGCATAATTAATTCCACCTGGAAATTTCAGTTACTGGCATAGTTTGGAAACAGCAGGAAAGCAAGGAGTTTTTAGTTAAGAAAATATATGAATTTATTTATGAGCAACAGGTACAAAGGGCAAGAAACAGTTTGGGAGAAGTTTCAGATAAAAGCAGATTAAAAGCTTTTTGGCATAAGCTATGGAGAATCAAGGCGCAGGAGAAGGTTAAATTTTTTGCCTGGAAACTCTTGAATAATGCTTTGCCTTCTGCTATTAATCTATTCAGTCGGGGCTGTGAAGTTAACACAAAATGCATGAGATGTGGATATAGATACGAGAGCACGACACGTATTTGCCTTAGCTGTTGGTGACTGAGTTCTGGAGGCAGTTAATGATGGGGAAGGGGGAGATGGTTTTGAACTTCTCATCAATGGATGACTGGGTTTGGCACTGTGTCAACAACTTTGATAACGACATTCTCATATTGATATTTTATGGCGCTAGATTTATTTGGCTTGCCAGGAACTCTTTATGGCACAAGGGAGAGTTTTGGGATGTGTCTACAGCTGTGTCAAAGGTCAAAATGATAATAAAGGAGTTTGCAAGGCCAGATTTTAGATTTGTCATATCAAGACATGAAGCTGCTATGTCTTGGAGTCCACCTGAGGAAGGTTATTTGAAAGTTAACAGCGACGGAGCTTGGGAGGTCTCATCGGATGAGGCGGGAATTTGTTTCATTGGAAGGGATCAGTCGAGCATTGTGGAGTTTGCTGGAGCCTGTGTTGTTAGAGGACTGAGAAGTGCAGCTGAGGCAGAAGGTACAGCTCTCATGTTGTCAATGAAGGAAGCTGAGAAAAGAGGTTGTCGCAAGCCAATTTTCAGCAATAGATAATATAGAAATCGTTCTTTATCTGCTGAGAGGGTACAAAGTTGGAAGCATGAGTCGAGTTTTCGACTCATCAATGCCCGTTTTCACTATAGCCTTAGTTCGATTCCGACTACTATTTGATGTCATTTGATCCTCTTCTCGTGCGTTTCAGGTACAAAGCAAGATGTCTCAGTGTCAAGAGCCATTGGAAGAAAACTCGGGGAAAATCGGTGTTTTAGAGCAAAAAGTGGCAGTATTTGGTCTTCAGTCGATCGACTGGAAAGCTCCCCTGCTCCAGTCGATCGACTTAACAGACTAACAGGAGGTGCTGCAAATCGATCAGCGCCAGTCGACCGACTGACCCATTCAGTCGATCGACTTAATGGACTTTCAGGAGGAGCTGCAAATTGAGTTTCCTCAGTCGATCGACTGGGCCAACAGCCCAACGCCAGTCGATCGACTGGACCTGCTACAGTACCGAATCTTTTCCGAGGCTATAAATAGAAAGAGGCAAAGTTGACCTAACATCTTGGAATTTTCTGGAGAGAAGACAAGGAAAAGTGATCCAAATCAAGGGTTTCATCATTATCAAATCAAGGAGGAATCAAGATCAAGGGAGTTCATTAGGACTAATCATCCTACTCTATTCCCTTTTATTTCTCTTAGATTTATTTGTAAAAACCTACACATCATGTTGTCTTACATGATGTGTGAGTAGTCCCCCTTGTGTTTTGAGGGTTCTATGAACCTCCTTGGTACTCAATGATCATTGTATACACATTTGAATGGATTTATTGAAGTTGATTTCATTTTACTATGCTCTTCATGTTAGATATGTCTCTAAGTGTTTGATAAAATGCCCAAGTGACATGTTTATGTTAGAACTTTGATCTAAGTCTTGAGAGAGCTTAGGGATGGTTTTGATGTAGTAAAAATGGACTTAACCTACATTTATGAGAGTAAATGCATGGTGAGAGGTGAACTAGAACTTTGTGCATGTGCATTTATGAGGGTAAATGCATATAGGGGGTCAATATCCTTTAAGTAGTGAGATCCTATCTAAGATGGCTTTACTAGGATTAGACATGCATGGTTTGCCTAATTCATAGTCTAAGCCAGGTTCAAAACCTATCAACTCATAATTAATTGAACCCTAGTTTGCATGATCATTGGGAAATTGCCAAGGAGGGGATTATTCCCTCGAAACTCGTTTTAAATTGAATTCAATCCTTTAAATACCATTTCATTGTTGCTTTGAATCATTGATAACTCAATCACACTTGAATTTTAGGAATTAGCCGAGTAAGAAAATTTGATAGAACTAGCGCGTAATCCGTTTGCTCCCTTGGGTTCGACACCGGTCTTACCGGTTGAATTACAAATTGTTTTTTGACACGTATGCTAAAAACTACACGTCAAAATGGCGCCGTTGCCGGGGAGCAATAGCTAGATTACCCCTAGGAAAATCATTTAGTGCTCCGACTATTCCATGTTTTACTTTATTTTACTTGTTACTTGCATTTCTTGAACTTATTTACTACGCTTACTTGTTTTAATTGGCTTCTCTTGTAGGTTCACTTCTTTTATGCCACCGAAGACCAAGAAACTTACTCAAATCGTGGATAGAGACTTGAACCAACCTATTAGAGAGCTAGTTAATCCTCATATCACAAGGAGTAAGACCAACAAAGACAAAGGGCAAACCTCCAATACTCAAGGAGCCATGGCCGAAAACAACAACAATAGACCTCCTCCCCCACCACCACCTCACCATAGAAACCAAGACAACCTTCCTCCGCAATTGCCTCTAGCTAGAAGGGCCCTCAAGGAGTATGCCATCCCTACGGCATATGGCTACCGTTCTCCCATCCAATTGCCTACCGTGGATAACCGGGATTTTGATTTGAAGACGTCCACCATTCAAATGGTTCAATCTAACCAATTCTCGGGGAGGGACAATGAAGATCCGAATTCCCATTTGACGTCGTTTCTTGAAGTTTGTGCTACATTCAAGATCAATGGAATTTCGGAAGATGCTAAGCTACTTAGGCTTTTCCCCTTCTCCCTCACGGGAAGAGCAAGAGATTGGTTGAGGAGTCAAACTCCCGATAGCTTCACTACTTGGGAGGAGCTAGACGTGGCATTTCTTAATAAATACTTTCCTCCTTCCAAGACGGCGCATTATAGGAGCCAAATTACAAATTTTGTGCAAATGGATGGAGAGACGCTCTATGAAGCTTGGGAGCGATACAAAGAATATCAAAGGCTATGTCCTCACCACAATTTGGACGATCTTCTTCTATTCCACACCTTTTATCAAGGCGTGGACGGTAATTCTCGTCTTGCACTTGACACCGCTTCGGGCGGAGCTATAATGGACCTTGCACCACATGAAGCCTTTGCGGTTATAGAGAAAATAACGAAGAATTATTTCATGTGGGGAAGCGAGAGAGGGAACCCTAGAAGAAGAAATGAGAGACACGAAGTGAAAGCGGTGAGCTCTAGCGATTATGATACTTTGAGGAAGGACTTTGATAATCTCTCGGATGAAGTCTTCAAGCTAAAACACCCCGAGAAAGAAACTTTGACAAGGCAAGGGTGTGATATTTGCGAGGTCTACGAACATGAGACCATTTCTTGCCCATTGGTTCAAAGGGATGTGCAAGAGCAAGGCTATGGAGAAGTCAATTTTGTGGGAGGAAACCAAGGAAGAGACTATGGAAATAGTGCCAATCAAGGGCAAAGCTCTCAAGCCAACTATACTACACCAAAGTTCTCTTCGGGATGGAGAAATCACCCCAATTTCTCCTACAAGACCACTAATCCTACTCGCCCCGACTTTGGGTCCACACCTCCCGGATTTGGTCCTAAACCTACTCAATCAAATCAAGGGTTCCAACCTAGGAACCAATATCAAAGTCAAGGACCGACTTTGCTTCAAAGGAACCAAGGGCAACAATATCAAGCTCAAGCTCAAAGGCCCTATCAACAAGTTTAACCTCCTCCTCAACCTTCTAGCGAACTCTCCGGTATTGAGGCAATGTTTGCCAAGCTCTTAGCAAACCAAAATGAGATGAGGCAAGAATTGAATGAGGTTAAGCAACACAATAAAATGCTTGAAAGTCAAATTGCTCAACAAGCCGAGACATCTACAAGAGCACCGGGCAAGTTACCGGCTAGACCCGAGCAAGGGAATAGAGAACATTGCAATGCCGTGACCTTGAGAAATGGGAAAGAGCTAGAGGTAGAGGTACCAAAGAAGAAGCGAGTTACCTTTGATCTTGGAGGCCAAGCTAGTGCCGATATCGAAGAATTGGAAGAAGAGATCCATAGCCCTCAAGTTGAGGAAGGAATCGAGGTGGAAAAGGAGAAAGCCGAACCTAGAGTCTACACTCCTCCTATTCCATTCCCTCAAATGCTAAAGAAGAAAACAAATGATAAGCAATTCTCCAAGTTCGCGGAGATGATGAGGAATCTCTATGTGACAATGCCCTTCACCGAGGTAATAACTCAAGCTCCTTCATATGCTCGTTTTCTAAAAGATGTTATTACGTGCAGGAGGACAATCGAGGATGTCGATACGGTGTCCCTCAATGGCGAATGTAGTGCCATACTCCAACCTCGCATGCCCCCAAAGCTTGAGGATCCCGGTAGCTTTTCCATTTCATGCTTTATTAATGATATTAAGATTGAACGAGCAATGTGTGATTTGGGTGCAAGCATATCGTTGATGCCTTATTCCTTGTGTAAAAAGCTAAATATGGGTGAGCCTAAACCAACTAGCATGATTTTGAGGCTCGCGGACCGCTCCTCGAGATTTCCTAAGGGAGTTCTTAAGGATGTCCCGATTAGAGTAGGGAATTTCTATATTCCGGGGGATTTCGTGGTGTTAGAGATGGAGGAGGACAATGAAATTCCCATTCTATTGGGAAGACCCTTCCTCTACACCGCGGGGGCTATTTTTGATACAATTAAGGGTTCAATTACCATGAGGGTATGAGATGAGGAGATTGAGTTTAATCTTGAAAAAGCACAACGTGGTCCTAGTTCTACTATGACTTGTAATTATCTAGACCTAGTTGACACTTATGAATTGTATGATATGCCTAACCTTCTCATGAATGCAATTGACCTTGACAATGAGCTCCCCGACATTGCCGATTGTTGGGCTATCTTGGAGGAAAATAATGAAGAAGGGGCTCTAAGCGACAAAGGTAAGGAGTTTTGTTCGGTAGAGCTTAAAGCTCTACCAACAAGCCTAAGGTATGAGTTCTTAGGCCCAAATTCTAGCTTGCCTATCATTGTGAACTCTTCTTTGAATGATGTTGAAACTTCAAAATTGCTTGATGTGGTTAGAGAACATAAGGATGCTATTGGCTACTCTATTGATGATTTAAAGGGGATAAGTCCCAATTTATGCATGCATGAAATCAATTTAGAGAGCGATAGTATGCCATCTAGGGAGAGAGCTAGGAGACTAAATCCTATTGTTGGCGAGGTAGTGAAAAAAGAGGTTCTTAAATTGCTTGATGCGGGAATCATTTTCCCCGTTGCGGACTCTAAATGGGTGAGCCCCATTCATGTAGTGCCAAAAAAGGGGGGAATGACCGTAATTAAAAATGAGAAGAACGAATTGATTCCCACGAGAACCGTGACCGGTTGGCGTATGTGTGTGGACTATAGAAAACTCAACCAAGCCACTAAGAAAGATCACTTCCCCCTTCCTTTTATTGATCAAATGTTGGAAAGATTAGCTAAACATGACTATTTTTGCTATCTTGACGGATATAGTGGATTCTTCCAAATCCCTATTCATCCCCAAGATCAAGAGAAAACGACATTTACTTGTCCCTATGGAACATTTGCCTATCGGCGAATGCCCTTTGGACTTTGTAATGATCCCGGTACTTTTCAACGATGCATGATGGCTATTTTTCGGAATTTATTGAAAAAATTATGGAAGTGTTTATGGATGACTTTTCCGTTTATGGTTCCTCTT
The DNA here is from genome assembly GCA_033675215.1 of Rhodiola kirilowii. Classification (NCBI taxonomy): domain Eukaryota; kingdom Viridiplantae; phylum Streptophyta; class Magnoliopsida; order Saxifragales; family Crassulaceae; genus Rhodiola; species Rhodiola kirilowii. The sequence continues at coordinate 7,608,027 of CM066194.1, forward strand.
TTGATGATTGTTTAGCCAATTTGGCTAAAGTGTTGAAAAGATGTATTGAGACGAACCTTGTACTAAATTGGGAAAAATGTCATTTGGTCTCAAGGAGAGGATAGTTCTCGATCACTTGGTCTCAAGGAGAGGAATCGAGGTGGATAAAGCCAAAATTGAAGTTATGGAAAAATTGCCCCCTCCGAGGGATGTGAAAGGAATAAGGAGTTTTCTTGGTCATGCCGGATTTTATAGAAGGTTTATCAAAGACTTCTCGAAAATTGCAAAACCATTGACAAATCTTCTATGCAATGATACCAAATTCCATTTTGACGAAGATTGCCTAGTAGCCTTCAAAAAATTGAAAGAGGCATTGATTTTGGCTCCTATTATTCAACCCCCGAGGTGGGATTTGCCCTTCGAGCTTATGTGCGATGCTAGTGACTATGCCATTGGGGTGGTTCTTGGGCAAAGGATAGATAAGAAGCTTCACGCCATCCACTACACGAGCAAGGTTCTAAATGGAGCTCAATTGAACTATTCTACCACCGAGAAGGAGCTCCTCGCTATTGTGTATACTTTTGACAAGTTTCGCCCATACCTAGTGGCTTCCAAAGTTATAGTGTTCACGGATCACGCGGCTATCAAATATCTGTTAGCAAAGAAGGACTCTAAGCCAAGATTGATAAGATGGATTCTATTGCTCCAAGAATTCGATATAGAGATCAAAGATAAGAAGGGAGTAGAGAATGTGGTAGCCGACCACCTATCAAGGCTAGAGGAAAATGAAGAGATTGAGGTGGATACTAGACCGGTGAATGATTCATTTATTGGAGAGCAACTCATGAGAGTTGAGGCGGAGGCCCTTCCTTGGTACGCGGACTTCGTTAATTTCGTGGTTTGTGGGATTATCCCCCACGATATGAACCACCATCAAAGGAGGAAGTTCCTTTCCGAGACCAAGAGGTATTATTGGGATGAGCCCTACCTTTATAGGCTTTGCGCGGATGGGCTTTATAGAACTTGCGTGGCCGAAGAAGAGATGAGAGAAATTCTTTACCATTGTCACTCTTCTCATTATGGAGGACATGGTAGTGGAGCGAAAACTGCGTCAAAGGTACTACAATGCGGCTTTTATTGGCCAACTCTCTTTGGCGATGCTTACGAATTCGTGAAGGCTTGTGATCAATGCCAAAGGACCGGTAATATTTCTAAAAGGCATGAAATGCCCCAACAAAGCATCCTCCCGGTCGAGATATGTGATGTATGGGGCATTGATTATATGAATCCTTTCCCTTCTTCATATGGGAACCAATACATATTGGTGGCGGTTGATTACGTTTCAAAATGGGTTGAGGTCGTCGCTTCCCCTACTTGTGATGCCAAGGTGGTCACGAAGCTATTCAAGAAAATCATCTTTCCAAGATTTGGGGTGCCAAGGACCGTCATAAGTGATGGTGGTTCGCATTTCAAGGAGAGGCATTTCGAGGCCTTGCTTCGCAAGTATGGAGTTAGTCACAAGGTTGCCACGCCATACCACCCACAAACTAGTGGGCAAGTGGAAATTTCAAATAGAGAAATCAAGGCAATCTTGGAGAAAACCGTGGGGAGCTCAAGGAAGGATTGGTCATCGAAGCTAGATGACGCTTTATGGGCCTATCGTACGGCGTTCAAAACCCCTATTGGAATGTCCCCCTATCGCCTCATTTATGGGAAACCGTGCCACTTGCCGGTAGAATTGGAGTACAAGGCGATGTGGGCAATTAAAATGTTGAATATGGACTTGCAAACGGCGGGAGACCATAGGGTACTCCAACTCCATGAGTTGGAGGAGATAAGAAATGAGGCCTACGAAAGTGCTAGGATATATAAGGAGAAGACCAAGAAATGGCACGATAAAAGGATCTTTCGTCGTGAATTCAAAAAGGGAGACAAGGTCTTGCTCTTTAACTCTAGGCTCAAATTATTCCCGGTAAAATTGAGGAGCCGATGGAGTGGCCCATTTATTGTTCACAAGCCCTACGAAGATGGCCATGTTGAATTGCTAAATAATGATGGAACTACTTTCACGGCGAATGGGTAAAGGCTAAAGCACTATAGGGAAGGATTTCGTGACGAGCAAAATGTCACATTCCCCTTGACCGACCCATAGAGTGCCTTATTCCGCTTGAGGAGGGATCCTAGCTATGGACTCCTCAAGTGTGCTTCTTAGTGAGAAAAGGATCGGTTCGGTCTTTGCCAAGACATTAAACTAGGCCCTCACGGGAGGTAGCCCGGTTTGTGAGTTGTCTACCTATGCACAAGTAACTTTCATATATGTGTAGCATGCTTTTGTGAACTTGTAATGTGGTTTGGCGATTTGGATAATTTCCTATGCATGATTAGGGGTGTGTGTGATGTGATATGGAGCTTGCATAAATTTTCTTGATGATGGTGAGATTTTAAGTGTGGAGTGGTGATCCTAGCTTGTGTTGTTTGAAAATCGTATGTTTATGTGCTAGTGATTGATTAGGAGGGCGTACCTTGATTATATGTGATATTATGAATGGTACATATTCTTGATTTTGAGTTAAAATTCTGAGTGTGAAGTCGGGATTCGTTGGAAAAAGAAAATATTTTCCAAGCAGAAATTCAGGTTCAGTCGATCGACTAGAAGCAAGCTATCGCCCAGTCGATCGATTAAATGATGTTTCAGAGGGTCCTGCATTTCATGCATTCTCAGTCGATCGACTGAGAACTCAGTCGATCGACTGGGAAGTGCTTATCCATCATCAGCTCCCTTCCTCATTTCTTCATTCGACCGAAACCCCAAAACCCTAATTTCCAAAATCCAAACCTCCGGCCACCACCAATCCTCGCCGCTCACCTCGCCTTAGCCTCGCCTTGCCTCGCCATTCCCACCGCCATCAAACCGCCCTCAAAACGCCGCACCAAGCCGTCCGAAATCGGATTTCCGATCGGAAATCACCACCCCTCCGATCTCCTCCGTCCGCCGTCCGTTCCTCCCGATTCAACCACCACATCACTCCTATTCCACCCGCCTACAAACCCCACCCATCAATTTCATTGTAAATCCCCTCCGGTGAAAACCCCCAAATTCGACCTAATCCGATCGGATTTCAGCCCTCAGTCGATCGACTGGGACTTCAGTTCCCAGCCAGTCAATCGACTTGATCACAGTTCAGTGCCCATTGTGAGTTTTTGCTCAGATTGACTTGGCTTTCCATTCTCAGTGCATCATGGGTCGTGCCGGTACCTCGTCCAGTTCAAAAGCGAAGGGGAAGGGAGTCGCTCATGAGCCCTCGCTCAATGAGCAAATTGATGAGTATCACGAGTCCGAAGAAGATGATGCCCCCTTGTTTCGCGCAAGAGGAGATTGTTGAGGGATTCTCTTGCTGACCAGAGTTCGGGGTCAGACGAGGAGGTTGAGGCCGCGCCGGTTTCCGCGCCACCCCCAAAGAAGAAAAAGCCCCCACCGAGAAAACCGGCGCCGAAGAAGAAGGCGCCAGTGCCTGCTAGACCTAGTGCACTCCCGCGCCCTGCTGCTGCGCCTACCTCCATGGCCATTGTGCCGATTGTGCCTCAAGAGGAGCCTTATGAGGGACCGATGCCCATTCCGTGCCCGTTTCCACTCTCAGCCCCATTGGTGTTTAGGGACGAGAAGCACCGGGCTCATCATGCTACTATCACCACGAAGAGGAAGAAGGCCATCCCGACATTGTACCTAGACATGGGCTTGCTTCGTGGCATCGACGAAGTGGTAGCTACTGAGGTACAATCTCGGCTCACTACTCATGGTTTATTTTTTTTATTTTCTGATGATCCGGGCTCCTACCAGAGATTAGTTGAGGAGTTCTTGTGCTCGTTTGAGTCGGTTAAGGAGAGAGTGGGGGAGGATGGTACCTCAGTTTATTATTGGAAGTTTGCTTTGGGGGGTAGAGATTTCCGGATCAGGGAGAGTACGATCCGAGAGTGGCTTGGCTTTCTACAGCCTGCGGCATCACCCCGGGTATTCACTGAGCACGACCAGTCCAGGCTTTGGAAGAGGATTTCCGGTAGGAATGAGTGGTTCGTATCTTCATATAACTCTTCTGCGATCATTGACCCGGTTTGGAAGATTATGCACCACGTCATTGCTATTGATTTTAATACGATGACAGAGAGGGGTAGGAAGGTTACCTTCCCAGATATGGACCTCATGGTTGCCATGGATCATGGGGAGGCCATTGATTGGCTAGTGGTACTTGCAAACCGGTTTGAGACCGTTGTGAAGCCGAGTACGAGGAACAAGAGCATGGGAGGTGGCTCCTTGATTACATTGATAGCCCGAAGGTGTAACTTCACCTTTGGCCATGAGGGTTGTGAGGCCCCTACTAGGAGCAGGCTTGACATGGATTTGATGAAGAATATGCATATGGTCAAGCGGGACGGTAAGACGTGGAGTAGTGACCCGTCGCCCCATGTGGAGGATCTTGTGATCGCCGCTGCTGCGCGGAGGAGAGCCTTCAAGCAGCAGAATCCGCTCTATTGCCTTACCCACCTCTCTCCCTCTCCCTCTCCTCCCGGTTCACCTCCTCCTCCCCCTCCGGCAGACATTCCCGAGGAAGATGAGGGCCTCCCTGCAGCTGATGAGGAGTTTCCCCCAGCAGAGCCCGCGGTCGATATTCCCCCTCCAGTCGTTGATGACTCAGCGGAGTGGAGGCAGAGAGTCACGTAAGATATTGCTAGTTTATCGACCGGCGTGGCAGACTTGAGGAGCGGATTGTCCCGGTTAGAGGACCTTGTTAGAGAGTCTGATACTAGAGCGCGTCGGGAGTGGGAGTGGCTCAGATCTGCAGTTCAGTCCTTCACCAGAGGCCCCAGCACTCCAGTTGCCCCTCCACTCGCTCCAGAGTTCTCAGCTCCACGTGGCGCCTCCCCTTTGCCCACCACTCCAGCTTCCAGAGTCGGGGAGGTGGGATCGCGTCTCACAGGAGACACAAGTCCGCCAGATCATTCCTTTCGCGAGGGTAGCCCGCTATTCCCAGGCTCCACGCAGCCGCTTGAGGATGATGGAGTCGTTGATTCAGCTAGGAGGACCCCTCCGGGAGACGACGAGGCTACATCTTAGTCCATGCTTCATTTCTATTTCCACATGTGTATTTTCCTTATTTGACTTGTTGCATTGGATGTTGATTTGGATGATAAGTCGCCTTTTGGCTTTTTTGATGATGTATGCTATTTTGGTGATATCTATCCTTTCTTGCCTATTGGTTGTATGCTATATTCTTATGATGATATTGGAGGTGTTTACCATTTATATTGTTCACTCTACAGGATATACATTCACATTTTCCTATCATGTCTAAAACACCCTCTTATATCTACACTTGCAACCAAAAGGCTATTTCTCACTCTTATGGATTATATCACCGGCACTACAAACGAGGGGAGTTCCTATGCGCCTTTGCCTTTATTTTATCATTCTTTGTGCTTAGGGACTAAGCTTGAATTAAGTGTGGAGTGGTTTGATGCGCATAGTTCACATGTTTGCATGCCATGCATATCATTTTAGATGGACGCTTGCACACTTGCACATTATCCCAACATAAGAGTGTTTTAACCTCAAAGGCTTATGATTTTCGATTCTAAATCCCTATAAATCACATCTAGCCTATTTACCACATCTAGCGACCTAGTCCTTTGAACATGCATTCTTGAGAATCATTATCATTGCTACGCCTTGTCTATCCAACTTTCTAAGTATTTTCGGTGCAACACCTTGGATCAATCTAGCAAACACTTTTAAAAATCTTCATGAAAAACTTAGACCCCTTGAATATTCCTTGGTGACTTGAGTTCCCTAACACGGTGCCTTGCTTATGTTTGTTCCCCGCACATTCCATACACTTTTTGAACATATTGTCAAGTTTTAAGTGTGGAGTCGATCAAAAAAAATCTGCTCCGCCACCGCGGTACTTATGCGGTTAGGTGGGATGGTGGCACGCATCATCCAATCTCTAGTCCTAATAGCCGGGAAAATAGACGAGCGACCCTCGGCTTGACTCGCGTCAAAAGGACAATGATGAGTGAGAGTAGGAAGGTTCAAAAAGAAAATAAGAATCACTTAAAACTTGACTCTATGTTCTTCCATCATTCTTCATTTGTGCGGGATTCAACATTTGCATTGTGTGCTAGTTGGAATAACTCTTGGACGACCCATGTGCTTGCACGGGAGTATTCATTTGGTTTATGACTTGTTTGTTAAAGAACTCTAGTGTCGAACTCCACTTCCCTTATGGATTACGGCTTAAGCGCCTAAAACTTGGGAATGAGTTCCTTATCGCGAGCCCTTGGACTAGCCCTAGCTAGCATAGGTGAGCGGTTGACACTCTATTGTGCGAGCTACAACCTTGCCTCTATTGTGTTGCCTTGATAAATGAGTAGAATTTTGGATGAGACATTTCATAGCCCTAGTGTTGATAACCTTGAATGCATGTCCTCAAAGGTACCCACGGGGTTGAAAAAGTTCTTTTAATGATATTGTGATCATAGTTCTAGCTTGGGGTGTGGGATTGGTTTTGAAAATATCGTAGCCTTGGTTGAGCACTCTTGCATTCACTCTTATGGGATATGTGCATTTGGGATTTGTGAGTATTTCCCTTTCTGAAAACTCTCACGAGATTATAACTCGTCCACTAGGGTAGCCTAGGGGTTTAAAGTCTTAATGCATGCGCTAAATGCATTCGTAATGCCTACGAAAAGGAGCTAGTTAGATTGTACATACTTGTCATTTTTCTTTCAATAACATGTTTAGAAAGAATGATCGAGACCTTGTGAGATCTAGTGAGGCAAATAAACGAAAAACATAGCACCACTAGCATTTCGACATTTGCACTTCCTTGGCATATTTGCATACTTTGTTCGGGACGAGCAAAGCTTAAGTGTGGAGTGTTGATGAGTCGAGTTTTCGACTCATCAATGCCCGTTTTCACTATAGCCTTAGTTTGATTCCGACTACTATTTGATGTCATTTGATCCTCTTCTCGTGCGTTTCAGGTACAAAGCAAGATGTCTCAGTGTCAAGAGCCATTGGAAGAAAACTCGGGGAAAATCGGTGTTTTAGAGCAAAAAGTGGCAGTATTTGGTCTTCAGTCGATCGACTGGAAAGCTCCCCTGCTCCAGTCGATCAACTTAACAAACTAACAGGAGGTGCTGCAAATCGATCAACGCCAGTCGACCGACTGACCCATTCAGTCGATCGACTTAATGGACTTTCAGGAGGAGCTGCAAATTGAGTTTCCTCAGTCGATCGACTGGGAGCCCACCCTGTGCCAGTCGATCGATTGAGAACCTGCTTCCCAAGCGCCTTATCTCGCTCCAGTCGATCGATTGGGCCAACAGCCCAACGCCAGTCGATCGACTGGACCTGCTACAGTACCGAATCTTTTCCGAGGCTATAAATAGAAAGAGGCAAAGTTGACCTAACATCTTGGAATTTTCTGGAGAGAAGACAAGGAAAAGTGATCCAAATCAAGGGTTTCATCATCATCAAATCAAGGAGGAATCAAGATCAAGGGAGTTCATTAGGACTAATCATCCTACTCGATTCCCTCTTATTTCTCTTAGATTTATTTGTAAAAACCTACACATCATGTTGTCTTACATGATGTGTGAGTAGTCCCCCTTGTGTTTTGAGGGTTCTATGAACCTCCTTGGTACTCAATGATCATTGTATACACATTTGAATGGATTTATTGAAGTTGATTTCATTTTACTATGCTCTTCATGTTAGACATGTCTCTAAGTGTTTGATAAAATGCCCAAGTGACATGTTTATGTTAGAACTTTGATCTAAGTCTTGAGAGAGCTTAGGGATGGTTTTGATGTAGTAAAAATGGACTTAACCTACATTTATGAGAGTAAATGCATGGTGAGAGGTGAACTAGAACTTTGTGCATGTGCATTTATGAGGGTAAATGCATATAGGGGGTCAATATCCTTTAAGTAGTGAGATCCTATCTAAGATGGCTTTACTAGGATTAGACATGCATGGTTTGCCTAATTCATAGTCTAAGCCAGGTTCAAAACCTATCAACTCATAATTAATTGAACCCTAGTTTACATGATCATTGGGAAATTGCCAAGGAGGGGATTATTCCCTCGAAACTCGTTTTAAATTGAATTCAATCCTTTAAATACCATTTCATTGTTGCTTTGAATCATTGATAACTCAATCACACTTGAATTTTAGGAATTAGCCGAGTAAGAAAATTTGATAGAACTAGCGCGTAATCCGTTTGCTCCCTTGGGTTCGACACCGGTCTTACTGGTTGAATTACAAATTGTTTTTTGACACGTATGCTAAAAACTACACGTCACAGTGTTCCTAGTTGGTTTGCAGATTGCAGGATTCTCATGGAGATGAATCAGGAATGGAAGCTAGAGCATGTCCTAAGAGAAGCAAACGAAGAACCGGACTTCCTTGCGCGCAAGGCGAAGACGGCAGGATGGTGTTGGGGACTCTCAATGGCGCTTCCAATTTGTTTGAGTCTCTATTTTAGTCATGTTGGTGATAATGTTGTTATAGAAATAGGTCTGGTGTGATTGTTTGTTTGCTTTGTTGTTTGGTGTTTCTATGAATGAGGTTTTTTCAAAGTACGCGTACGGAACATTATGAAGTTGTTTTGGTGGCGGTGGATGGGCGGTGGTTCTGGTAGGAGCCGCTGGTTAGGCTGTACAGGGTAGCTTGTGCAGGATTTTGTTTAGGTCGGGTCAAACCAGGTCATTTGACATTTTCCTGCCTTGGGTGTGACTTTGAACTTCTGTTTCCAGCTGGAGTGGCAGGCTCCTGTCTTACTGGAACTCTTTGAAGAAATGTGGCTGGTGCGAGAATGTTGCTTTGAAGTTGGTGTCTGAGCCGCTTTGTTTGTTTAGCCACCTTGGCATACGTCGGTTCTTGAAGCATCTCTGTTGTGAAGATCGTGCAGCTGTCGACAAATAGTTACGCCCTACACGGATTTCGCTACCATGTTTTCTGTGTTTGTTAGCTTCATTTTTAGTGTTGTATGGTTTTTCATTTGAGGGATTGTTTCTGGATCTTTGTATGCCTTTGTATGTTCAAAAAAAAGTAGTAATGGAAAATTAATCGGCATTCCACTTGCTTTTTTATTTTAAATAAAGTTATTTTTAAAAGAATTGATCAGACAACCATTATTTTCAAATTTTTTACTTTTTATATCCTCTAACCCTCCTCACAAGAGGAAATCTATTCTGGCTTCATCAGAATTCGAATTCGTGAATTGAGCAATTGTAATCACGCTCTTATCACTTGAAAGTGAAAACGTATGCCGGATACAAAGCAAATATCTCTTCTTGATGATTTTGGTGAGTGAGAGAGAGAGATGGCGACCGAGTACAAAGATTCTAGCAAAAAGATTGACTATGTGGATTTATACGTTGTTGCAAAGCAGCACTTTAGGCGTTAAAATAATGTTAGGAACGATTTAATTAAAGAGAGTAAAACGAAAAACAAATTGCTAAATTAACTAGAATGTGATCAATTTGAGCAAACCAAAAAACTTTCCTCAATTATATTCTTAATCTCATACTTCATTCGTTATCTACATGATGAAGTGACCCGAAAGGGAAGGTCAAGTGGTGGACTTGACGATAATCTGTTGGGTTGTAGAGCATGATTAGATTATTGGGCTTATCCAGCTTAGGAAGTTTATAATTTTCGCAGTTAGGGTTTCTATTTTCTAATTAGATAATTAAGGTTTAGATGGTTACCCTATTTATACCCAACTTGATTATTATAATTGTATCCAACATCATAGTGAAGAAAACCCTGACTTGGTAGTGTCCCCAGATGTAGTCACGGTGTAGTGCCGTACTGGGTATCAAAGTTTGGTGTCCTCATCATCGTTTATTTTGTTTTTCTCTCGGCATCGCTACTTGCGCGATCCTAACAACTGGTATCAGAGCTTGGGTTTTAGCAGTCACGCTAAAAGATGGAGAACAGCCAGTGGAAATTCGATGGGTCGGATTTCAGGTTCTGGAGGATGAAAATTGAGGATTACTTGTATGGTAGTGAGTTGTATCTACCTGTAGACGACAAGAAACCAGAGGGTATGAAAGACGACGTGTGGAAGCTGTTGGACATGAAGCAGATGTTGGATTAGCTGTCAGCGTTGTATGAGAAACCAACCGCGGCGAACAAGGTTTACCAAATGCGGCAACCTTTCAATCTCAGGATGACATAGGGTGTAGTAGTGGCTAAACACCTAAGCGAGTTTAATATGACAATCGCACATTTGAGCTCGATTGATATTAAATTCAAGGAAAAGGTGCTAGCCCGGATTTTATTATCTTCTTTGCTAGAGAGTTGGAGTGGGCCAGTTACAACGGCAAGGGCGACAGCTGAAAAGAAGAATTGGCTATCAATGGGCAGCGGGATGAAGATGGGTTCGATGTAACCTTCAGCTGCAGGAACTAGAAGATAGCAAAAGGAGCCAGAGTGATAGCTCAAGGGAAAAAAGGAAGGAACATTGTATAAAGTGAGAAACGTTTGGAACGGCATCGCTAGTTCAGGTGGGAGTAGTGATGCGCTTTTGTGGCACTGTCGTTGTGGTCACATGAATCAAAAAGTTTCGCAGGGTAGCAAAACTTTGAAGAGTAAGAAGTTGAAGCTGTGCATTCCTTCAACGGAGTTCAAGACGTGAGCTGAAGGCTTGGCACTACCGCCTGCATGGGTTGTTCAGGACGAAGACAATTACGATTAGAATCCGTCTCCAGGTGAGAGATTGTTGGGTTGTGGAGCCTGATTAGATTATTGGGCTGGTCCAGTTTAGGAAGTCCATAATTTTGGCAGTGAGATTTAGGGTTTCTATTTCCTAATTAGATAATTAGAGTTTATATGGTCCTATTTATACCAAAGTTGATTAATGTAATTGTATACAACATCATAGTGAAGAAAACCTTGGCTTGGTGGTGCCCCCAGACGTAGTCACAGTGTAGTGAAGAACTGGGTATCAAAGTTTGGTGTCCTCATCATTTATTTTGTTTTTCTCTCGGCATCGCTGCTTGCGCAATCCTAACAAACACTTGCGTAAATCCTAGGTTTGATTTCCTTACTAAACACATAACATGAGTATTTATTCCTATTTTAAATACTTGGTGAAGTCTGTCGCGTAATCAAAAATTTATCTAGCGCACACTCAAATAACCATGGGAGCTTTCCCATGAAGTCAATTTATTTTTGATGAGGCTAGATAAGCTTAGATACAAGACTCTTGGACTTGAAGAAGTCATACTCATGCAATCACACCCTTCTAATTTTAAGGTGACGCTCAATCATCTATTGCATATTTGTGTATGCGCATTGGGCTCAAATACTAATTACGCTTATAACAAAAGGAAAAGGTATATTTTGGGTACTGATTTATCATCAATTTTCACATGTTAATGGAACAATAAAAATTTTCAATAATGGTGCAAACTAACCATAATTTAAAGGGAAATGCAAAGATGGTATGAACTATCACCCATTGATAAATCACGGTCCGAACTATGAAAATTGACAATTAAGGATAATTTGAAAATATTTTAATTCTCAATTTCACAATTAAGGGCAAGAAGATTTTTTCAACTCATTCGTTTGGTTAACTTTGTTAATTGTCGGAGTGATATTCCGTCAGTTAAATGTTTTATGAGAATTAAAATATTTTGAAACTGTCCTTAATTGTCAAATTTCATAGTTCGGACCGTAATTTATCAATGAGTAGTAGTTCATACCCTCTCTTTGTCATTTTCCCTAATTTAAATTATTTGAATAATGTACAACTTATTTACAAATGTTTATAATTTCTTTATATTAATTTAGTGTTTTTTTAGACTTATAAATTTTTGGTTTTGGATCAAATAAAAACCACATTATAATATAAACACTATAAACTAACAAAGAATTCGATACGTGGCACTCTCGACCAATCATAATTCGGGGCGCTTTTTGTAAATAAAAAAAATTAAAACGGACTTATTTAAAAATACATAACAGATGCGAGGGTATAAACGTCATAAAAATAATCCAGACTTAACAGATGCATAAGTTAAGTATGATCATTACCATTTTAAGTCTGGACATTATCAATTTAAGTCTGATCATTCACTACCGTAAATGACAAGTTGTTGATAATTTAATTATTATTCATAAAAATACAACACAGACAATTTTCAAAGAGAGGTTTAGGTGTACACTCTGTGATTGTGAGGTTATGTAAGAAGGTTGCAATATGTGTAATAGTATTTAATAAGAAATCGAGGGATGTCTACATGACCATCCAGCTCACTGCAGGGCCATATAAAATTTGCACAAAATACGTTTAAGAATAAATAGCTTACGAGATCAGGCTTTTTACGAGGAACTACATCTCCAACAAAGATTTGGATATGTTCTGCGCGCTCAGGTCCTAGTAAAAATGCAATTATTGCAGAAACCTGTACTCATGCCAAGAACATCAAATAAGAGAGTTGATGGAACCGTGATACTAAAAATGTAATTGAATGCAAGCATTAAACTCAAAACATAAGTTTGATCATGTTAAGTCTGATCATTTTAAGTCTGATCATTATGTCTGATCATTCCAAGTTAAGTCTGATCATTATGTCTGATCATTCCAAGTTAAGTCTGATCATTTTAAGTAAGTCTGATCATTATGTGCAATAACTATAATGTCCCTCCGTGTTTTATCAATGATTTTGGCGAAATTGGACACGTGTCAGCTTGAAATTGGATTTTCAGTTTTCATATATAAATATGATTTTATGTGAACCGCACCCTTAATTTAGACCGTAATTTTTTTGAAATATACGATTCAAAAAACTTTTTATTTCTAATGAGATTCGACCTTCTCATGACATCTCTACTCTTTATTTCAATTAAAAAAATATCCATACTCTTTCATTTAATAATAAGGGTGCGGTTCAGGTACAAACCAAATTATAAATAAAAACTACAAATTAAGTCATTTTAGCCGAAATCCCGAACAACACACGTGTCCCATTTTAGCCGAAATCCCGAACAACACACGGAGGGGTATTATAGTCATTCCACACGGAGGGGTATAAACCTAATTATATTATTTTCAATTTAGTCCAAGAGTTGTTAATGATCAGACTTAAAACAGCAATGATCAGACCTAAAAACAGCAATGATCAGACTTAAAAACAGCAATGATCAGACTTAAAACAAGCAATGATCAAACTTACAAAGCAACAATGATCAGACTTAAAAGACTTAATGATCAGACTTAAAAATAGACAATGATCAGACTTAAAAGACTTAATGATCAGACTTAAAAGACTTAATGATTAGACTTAAAAGGCTTAATGATAAGACTTAAAAATAGACAATGATCAGACTTAATGATCAGACTTAAAAGACTTAATGATCAGACTTAAAAGACTTAATGATGAGACTTAAACTTGGAACTTAAAAAGCAGCAATGATCATATTTAAAAGACTTAATGATCAGACTTAAAGTAGACAATAATCACACTTAAAAGACTTAATGATCAGACTTAAAAGACTTAATGATCAGACTTAAAATACTTAATGATCAGACTTAAAAGACGTAATGATAAGACTTAAAAATAGACAATGATCAGACTTAAAAGACTTAATGATCAGATTTAAAAAGCACCAATGATCAGACTTAAAAATAGACAATGATCAGACTTAAAAGACTTAATGATCATACTTAAAAGACTTAATGATCAGACTTAAACTTGGAACTTAAAAAGCAGCAATGATCAGACTTAAAAACAGTAATGATCAGACTTAAAAAATAGCAATGATCATACTTAAAAACAGCAATGATCAGACTTAAAAACAGCAATGACCAGACTTAAAAACAGCAATGATCAGATTTAAAACAAGCAACGATCAGACTTACAAAGCAATGATCAGACTTAAAAATAGCAATGATTAGACTTAAAACAAGCAACGATCAGACTTAAAACAGCAATGACCAGACTTAAAAACAACAATTATCACACTTACAATAAGCAACAATAAGGCTTACAAAGCAACGATCAGACTTAAAACACAAATTTGACCCTCCAGATGATCAAATTTGCCCTTAAAACGCCAAACTCACTGCATAGCTGTGAGTCTTTCTCATAATGTTGTTTCCTCCCAAAAAAACACTAGGCTTTCATCAAATTCTGACACAAGCGCATAAAAATCAAATTTTAGAATCGTACTGTAGCAAATTTTAAAATTTTATGCAAAATGATCACACTTAACGCATGATCATCATTACCATCTTTAAGTCTGTACCATCTTTAAGTCTGATCATTACCATTTTTAAGTCTGATCATTACCATCTTTAAGTCTGATCTTTACCATCTTTAAGTCAGATCATTACTGGTTTAAGTCTGATCATTGTTATTTTATGTCTGATCATTAATGATTTAAGTCTGATCATTACTTTTTTAAGTCTGTTCATTATTTTTTTAAGGCTGATCATTGTTTTTTACGCCTGGTCATTAATGGTTTAAGTCTGATCATTACTGGTTTAAGTCTGATCATTACTGGTTTAAGTCTCATCATTATTTTTTTTAAGTCTGATCATTGTTTTTTTAAGTATGGTCATTACTGGTTTAAGTCTGATCATTGTTTTGTTAAGTCTGATCATTACTGTAGCAAATTTTGGGCGATTATACCTCTAATATCTTTTATGTATTTTTAAATGCATCCGCGTGTGTTTTTTTATTATTACAAAAAGTACCCCGACTCGATTAACTCTGATTAGTCGATTTTTACACGTGTCATTATTTTTATGAATTTGTAATTTTTATTTATAATTATGGTTTGTATTTGATCCGACACCTAATAATAATAATAATAATAAGGGTGCGGTTCAGGTACAAACCTGTTTATAAATAAAAACTACAAACCGATTATAAAGCCGACACGTGTCCCAGTATAATCGAAATCCCGGAGAAAACACAGAGGGGTATAATAGTCATTTCACACGAATGGGTACAAAACCTAAAAATATTATTTTCAATTTAGTCCAAAAGTTTTTATTGTTCAGACTTAAGATGGTATTGTTCAGACTTAAAAATACTTAATAATCAGACTTAAATGGTATTGTTCAGACTTAAAATTCTAATGTTCAGACTTAAAAAGGTAGTGTTCAGACTTAAAATACTAATGTTCAGACTTAAAAATACTTAATAATCAGACTAAAATGGTATTGTTCAGACTTAAGATGGTATTGTTCAGACTTAAAAATACTTAATAATCAGACTTAAATGGTATTGTTCAGACTTAAATGGTAGTGTTCAGACTTAAAAAGGTAGTGTTCAGACTTAAATGGTAGTGTTCAGACTTAAAATACTTAATGTTCAGACTTAAAAATACTTAATAATCAGACTTAAATGGTAGTGTTCAGACTTAAATGGTAGTGTCCAGACTTAAAAAGGTAGTGTTCAGACTTAAATGGTAGTGTTCAGACTTAAAATACTTAATGTTCAGACTTAAAAATACTTAATAATCAGACTTAAATGGTAGTGTTCAGACTTAAATGGTAGTGTTCAGACTTAAAAAGGTAGTTTCAGACTTAAATGGTAGTGTTCAAACATTGTTATTTAAGTCTGAACATTATTTTTTTTAAGTCTGAACAATGTTTTTCTAAGTCTGAACAATGTTTTTTTAAGTCTGAACAATGTTTTTTCAAGTATTGTCATTACTGGTTTAAGTCTGAACATTGTTTTTTTAAGTCTGAACATTGTTATTTAAGTCTGATCGTTAATGGTTTAAGTCTCATTATTATTTATTAAGTCTGAACAATGTTTTTTTAAGTCTGAACAATGTTTTTTCAAGTATTGTCATTACTGGTTTAAGTCTGAACATTGTTTTTTAAGTCTGAACATTGTTATTTAAGTCTGATCGTTAATGGTTTAAGTCTCATTATTATTTTTTTAAGTCTGAACGCTGTTTTTTTAAGTCTGAACAATGTTTTTTTAAGTATTTGTCATTACTGGTTTAAGTCTGAACATTGTTTTTTTAAGTCTGAACATTACTGTAGCAAATTTTGGACGTTTATACCCCTCATATCGTTTATATATTTTTAAATAAGTCCACGTGTAATTTTTTTATTTACAAAAATAACCCCGACTAGATGAAATCTTGGCTAAATTTTGATTGATTCATTTTGACATGTGTCTAATTTTTTATGAATTTGTAATTTTTATTTATAATATTGGTTTGTATTTGATCCAAACCCCAATAATAATATCAAACCTTCCGGCAACATCTTAGTTTTTGTTATTTAATCCTTCAAAAAAAAGTTTTGTTATTTAAAAATAAAGTAATTAGTAAAAAGGAATGAAATGGAGGAAGGAAAAGAAGATGCGTTCCGCAGCATGCAACCGCCATTCTCCATCGCTGCTGGTTGTTGTTGTAATCCGTCAACATCTACCTGTCTTCACCGATTCATCACACGCAACCGCAACCCGCCGTACTTCACACCAATTTTCCTCAATTTTGCCTTCTTCATCAAGTAGTGACGGATCAGGTGATTGGGCGATTTCGTCCGTCTTGCTTTGATGACGGAATCAGGAGGGGAATGTGGTGGAATTCATAGAGGAGATTCTCAGGAATTAGCACCTGATTTGTTGAAGAATACGCCCTCCAATATCCAGCGATTGGAAGATGAGATTGAGCAGCATAAGGGCAGGCAAAAGTATCTTTCTCACACCAGGAGTCCCTCCGATGGAGGAGACGTGCGCTGGTACTTTTGTAAGGTTCCTCTTGCAGAAAATGGTATCTAATTCATCATTCCATTTTATTATTACTATTTCAAATCCAAAATTAGTGCGTCTTTTTTTTTTCCTCAGTCATTTTAGCATCTATGTAGTTCCTTTGTTTCAATTGACATTTGTTAACAGGACTGGCTACATGTTTATTTCTTTTATCTCAGTGTTATTCTGCATAGCTGCTTTATTTTTAATTACAATGCTTCTGTAATTGCTCAAGTTAACCCTTCAGCATTAGTGTGCTTGATCAGTTGCTATTGTTACTCGGCATAACTATCTGAAAGAGAATATCTCTTGACCTGTTGACTTATCATCAATATTTACTGAGTTTAAGGAATTCAATATTGTTTGGATGCACATAAAATTTCTATACTGACATGAACTTAGTTAAGAGTAAACTCAACATTTCCATTCTCTTGTGTACGACCCATATCCTCATAAGCTTTATGTTCCTGTAGAGCTGGCTGCTGCATTTCCTCGCATGGAAATAGTGGGAAAGGGTGAATACTTTCGATTCGGAATGAGGGATTCTCTTGCAATAGAGTCTTCCTTCTTGCAGGTATTATACTTATCATTCTGTATCTTTTTCATATTAAATTGTCAAACAATATAATTTGTCTACAGGTAGAACCTCTTGTATTACTCACTCTTTAATTGTAATAGTTCCCAAAGAATATATAATAATAAAAGGGAATCTTCATAAACTATATGCGCAGAATGCATTCTTAGATAATCTGCATGATGACAAAATGGAGACAAAATCATACATGTTAGTCAGTAAGAGCAACATGACTGCTAAGTAACTATTAAAATATAATTCTGATAGAACTGTACATTTTATACTATGTTAACTGCCTGCTTTCCAGTTAATTGAGTGGTTACATTCCCCCCCTTTTCTACATTTTTCCTTTTTATAATAGAGGGAGGAGGAATTGCTGTCATATTGGTGGAAAGAGTATGCAGAATGTAGTATTGGTCCAACGGAACAACCAAGCTCGTCAAAGAAGTTGGATCCATGGAAAGTTGATGCTAGATCAGCATTATGCTCGATTGAAGAGGAGCGGGTTGGTGTCCCTGTTAAGGGAGGGCTCTATGAGGTAGTTTTATTTATAATTAATCTGAAATGTCGATCACGGTGCACTGTTGGTTAGTTGTAGGTCGGAGTCCATTCAAACAAAACAGCCTATCATTACTCAAAACTGGATGGGACTGAAATAAAAAGTAGATATATAGGCAGCCAGAGCCATCTCAGGTTCTATGGGAGCTGGTTTTTTCAACTTCTTCACATGTCACAAAAAGCCTCTAATGCCTATCACAGTTTTGGCCTACATAGATTTTGGAATAGAGATGCCTTTCATAACATTACTTTGTGGGGTCATGCTGATACAAAGCAAGTCGGTGGTTAAGTGTAGTCACTATACTTAAATACAATAACAGCTTCTAACATGTATATCATCACAGGTAGACTTGATTAGGAGGCATTGCTTTCCTGTATACTGGAACGGAGAAAATAGGAGAGTCTTACGAGGTCATTGGTTTGCTCGTAAGGGGGGGCTTGATTGGCTTCCACTACGCGAAGATGTAGCCGAACAATTAGAATTTGCATACAGAAGTCAGGTTTGATGCAGATCATTTTAATCTCATTGTGGACAACTGTAATTTTGTGACTTGTGGAATTTTAAACAGTGAAATCATAAATGAGTTCACCAGGCAGCCCACTTCTCTTTATTTCTAGACATGACTTCTATTACTGCAGGTCTGGCATCGAAGAACCTTCCAACCATCAGGACTCTATGCAGCACGAGTCGAGTTGCAAGGCTCTGCACCAGTATGATCTTTTCTGTAAATAACTATGCTGAATGTACACACCGTTCAAGATTTAATATACATCAGTTTCCTCTATGTAGGGATTGCATGCACTTTTCACCGGAGAAGATGATACATGGGAGGCATGGCTAAATGTTGATTCCTCGGGTTTATCAAGCATGATCACTTTGAGTGGAAATGGGATTAAACTACGACGTGGTTATGTGGCTTCTCACTCTGCAAAACCTACTCAGGTATCTTTTATATTTTCATACTCACTAAAGGTTTCGGAAAACAAGGGAATCCATTAGCAGTTTAGCACATTGCTCACGAATCATTAGTTATTCATATATTAGTTCAGCAAGAAATGTTTAACTATATAAATATAGTTTCTTTCGGCTCCTCTTAGAGTAATTTGAGTTCCTCAAAGTTTAATTATTTAATTGATGTCTTATGAACCCAAGTAACTTAAAATGATGATAATTGTAAATATGATTTCGGCTGATTCCTTGAGTTTGTTTGAGCTGTACTGGATTGTATTATAGCTACTAAAAACCTGTAACACGGATTTGTGATTTTTCATCATGGTATGATAGAAAAATGTTATTTTCTCTAGATGCAAGTCAAGGATAGGAAAAGTGTCACAAGTACACAACTTAAGATTCAAAATTCTTTGTCAACAGATTTCGGTTTTAATATGTTGTATTATATTTTCCATGGCCATGAAACCTTGCATCAAATTGATAAACTGTTTTTTATCAGCAAAAAAAATTTGATCAACTGTTTGAATGGCTACTGCTGTTTACATTTTTGTTCTTACTCTAGGATGAACTGCGCCAACAAAAGGAGGAGGAGATGGATGATTATTGTTCACAGGTATCGAAATTATTTTAATGTCTCACGAGGCATCTTCATCTTCACGTTTGTTTCGGTTATTGGTATCCGTTATGCATTTGAGAATGAAGTAACCTTTGAAAATATCCAATCTAGGTTCCACAGCCAGTATATATTTTAATTGTTTTACTTATGTGGTCATCTTTCCCTTCTTCAAGTGTGTTACTTGGAGCGAATAGGACAAAGACTACTTGATGACATCTTGCACCTATAGCCATGGTCCAACTTAAGTTGTGTCATTTATACTTCACTAATCTCTGTCCACAAGGATCAATAGCCAACTTCCTTTACATCTTACAAGTCTTCTTTATTTTCTTTCAGTTTTTAGTTTTTACAACGAGCTTGTAATTCAATGATAGGTTGTATTTGTATGTATGTATAGTTATAATCCAATTAACTAGGCACAAGCCTGACTTCATTTGGAACAATTGACTGAACAGTACTTTTGCTTGGTAGTCCAGTGATCTTAGCGGTACGACCGTATGATTGATAATTGATGTTGTCTAGCTCCTCTATAGAAGAACTTCAGAAACCCCTTTGAACAAATCTTGTACATAAAACTAATTAGTGGAGAGGCAGAACAGTGGAACCCTAAGCTTTGTAGATGTGCAGCTGTTACCAATTTTCTTCTTTGCTTTCTAGTAAGCAAGCACATCAAATTGCTAGTGTTTATCTTCCGTGAATTCCTACAGCTCAAGGATACTTTATGGTTGATTCTGTACTTTCGATTCCGTTCATAGTAAACTTCGGATTTGAATAATATTATATTTTGCTGCTTATAGAATTCATTATTGCGTGTAATAGGTTCCCGTTCGACATCTTGTTTTCATGGTTCATGGTATTGGTCAAAGGCTCGAGAAATCTAATCTTGTTGATGATGTCGGCAATTTCCGCCATATCACAGCCAGCCTTGCAGAGCGTCATCTTACGTCACACCAACGTGGCACTCAACGTGTCCTTTACATACCATGTCAGGTAAGTCTTTTGCTATTTGTTGTCGTCATACTGTATCATTTGGTATGATTCTTACTTGTTTGGTCTCCAATACAGTGGAGAAGGGGACTGAAGCTTAGCAGTGAAGCTGCTGTTGACAAGATTACTCTAGATGGTGTGCGAGGTCTACGTGTTATGTTGAGTGCCACCGTTCATGATGTATTGTATTACATGAGCCCCATCTACTGTCAAGATATTATCAACTCGGTATGTCTCTTCTGAGTTGTTTCGGTTATAATGTGCAAATAATTGTATGGTTGTTGACTATTTCAGCTCTCACACGACACGGCTTGTATGAAACCCTGTCTTGTGATGGTGTCTTACAAATAGCAATAAGGTGTTTTTTTATCTGTGAGCTGTTTTTTTACATGTTTATTCTCTGGTTATGTGGCTGATGTTTCGTCACCATTTTTTACGGATAAGGAGCTCTAAAATTATTACAAGTTAACAAATTATTTTGCAAATTTTCCCTTCACTCTACTCTTTCGAAGGTCTGTGGTCCACTTATCGCAAATAGATTGCCAGTGCGCTATGGAGTAAAATGTTGGCTATTGTATGATATTATTTCAGTCACTGTAGACAGTCGGCACATATCAGGCTCCTTAATCACGTTAGATATTTATTTGTGACCTTCTAATCTGTTGCCTTTACTTGTCAGTCACTTGTGGCGGGCTAACCTTTTACGACACGCTCCGAAGGACTTACATTTAATCCATCTTTCTCTAGGTTTCCAACCAACTGAATCGGTTATATTTGAAGTTTATTCAGAGGAATCCTGGCTATGACGGAAAGGTTTGTACTCAACATATTTTCAGTACTTAGTGTCAAATGTTTTCTTTCTCTACACAATATGCGAATGATTTCTGATCAATCTTATCCAGGTATCCATATATGGCCACTCTTTGGGAAGTGTGCTTTCATATGACATTCTCTGCCACCAGGAGAGCTTGTCCTCCCCATTCCCGATGGATTTCTTGTACCAAGATCAGTCTAAAAGTGAACAGCCAATGGAAAATCAATCACTACTTTCCCACTCTGTAATTGAACCAGAAGAACAGATTTCACAATCAGTAGACACTGTGGTAGATAATTCTAGTGATGCTGGGATGGGTGCATTTTCCAACGTGTTGAACCCTGTTGTTGAAAACGATGAGGCTTCCACCATCATGGATCTTTCCATGTCATCCTCAGATGAATCTTCTGCTGAAGGAATGGATTCATATCCTTGTAATGCTCAAATCCCTAATGATGTTGTTCCCGCCTCTGTTTCCTCGCCCAGCAGACAAATGGATAATCTGGATGAAACTGGAGGTATAGAATCTAAAGGTGCTCCAGTTAGTGATTTGAATACAGTGGCCAAGGAAACAATTGACAGCGGGAGCGACAAAGACAAAATCATTCAACAAATGAATGAACAGGTTCACTTTATAATTCCGTTTGATGGTCCGGGTGAATGAATATCTTGCTATGTTATGCTTTAGGTAAGCTAAGAAACATATTTGTGCTCTTTCAGATTGAATTTCTAAAGAAACAAGTCTCGGAACTGAAACTAATGGCTGAAAGAAATGCCGCGAAGGGAAAATTGAGTATGGGTATTGATTTTTCTACAGTAACTTGCTATCTCTATTTCACATGTTCTGATAATTATATTTTAGTCATATCAAGTAGATGGTGTTATTAAAGCCAAATGTTATATTGAAGCAGGGTCTGAAGAGGCACAGATAACTACTTCAAAGCTACCAGTTAACTGTACGAGTGTTCCTACAAATGATAACACATTGGAAAGTTACACTCCATTGGTCAAATACACAAAACTTGAGTTCCAGGTACTGAAAATTTTCCTAATCTTTCTCCCAGGAATAGCAGTGATTAAACGCCTTCTTGGCATAAACAAATTTGTAGTTTTGTGCATTCTTGAGCTGCTCAGTCAAAAGTTGTTTTTAAATTCCAGGTTGACACATTTTTTGCAGCCGGTTCGCCTCTTGGTGTTTTTCTTGCTCTCCGCAACATCCGTTTAGGATTAGGTAAAACATTTGTTTACATGGATGATACATTCATTTGTCTGAAGAATTAATCTTATGACTCTTTTTTCTTGAAACTTTTGAAGGCATGATATATGGTTGTAATCAATTTACAGGCGACATTTTAGTATGCTTTTCCTACTTTAGAATCCTTGAATAAGGCTTGGTTGACCTTTTTATTTGTTTATCCATTCATACGTTTATCTTGAAAGAATTTCTCCTGTCAGACATCTTCAGACAGATTGTACTGAATCTTCTACTAGACTTAAAATAAAATACCGAAGTTTTCTATCAGAATGTAGAACATGTTGTGTTTGTGCATGCCATGTGTTTCTTATGATGATCCTATAATGTTTCCTGGAGCAATCCGGAGCATGCCTTTGATAGTGTAAATTAACACTTCAGGCAAAGGTAAAGACTATTGGGAAGAAGCAAATATAATTGAGGAGATGCCAGCTTGTCGGAGAATATTTAATATTTTTCATCCATTTGATCCAGTGGCTTACCGGTGCGTGTCATCTATTTCGCAGATTTCACTTTGTTGTCGTGACGATATATACTATTAATGTATCTCGATGGGTTGTCTTATAAGCATAGGCAGTTTCAATGAAATTATAATTTTGCCACTTCTTTGGTGTAAGATTAACATATGCTTCTTACAGATTAGAGCCCCTTGTTTGTAAGGAATACAGTAATTTGCGTCCCGTCCTTATACCATACCACAAAGGTGGGAAGAGGTTGCACATTGGGCTTCAGGTAATCCCATACTGTATTATCATAAAAGTATAACATATTCATCGTAGCTATACATTCAGCATGTGTGTAACTCGTGCCCTTAGTGCTGCATACGACCATTTTCACGTGTATCTTTTGATCAGCAAATGATTTCCAATTGCTCAGGAATTCGCGGAAGATATAGCAGCCCGATCACAGAATTTTGTGGATAACATAAACTCTGTAAAGGTTCATATCCCTTTGTTTTGTTCTCAAAAATTATGTATGCATGTTCTTCTTCTTTTTTCATACAGATATATGAGTTGGAGAACTCACCAATTAATATGAAATGAACTTGGTCTGTATATTTTGGTCCAGATTACGTTTCAGTGGTCTGATTTGGCGTAAGTTTGCATGTCATAGGTTCGCAAATGTATCTCATATTGTCACTTTCATAGGCATAGGGCATCTTTGCTAAGGGATTACTTGTTTATTCAATTGAACCTTACCTGTTGTTCTGCATGTTATGTTGTAAACAAGGAAAATAAGATTTGTTTTCCGGCTTGTAACTGATCTCCTTTTGAAATCATATTGTTGTTCATGAAATGTATACAAAGTAAACCTCTAAATAGGTATTTATTACCTAAACTGCATCTGCTGTATGACTTTCGACTTTCGTTAAGAATAAGCAACTTGTAACATAAGGTTGTAAAACAGGATAAAGTGATGACAGTATGCCAATCAAGAAGTAAGGAGAACATTGATGGTATAAATCCTCTCAATCATCATTCAATGTTATTGTGAACAGTGCATTATTAGCTCTTTACCACATTATTTCTAGTAAAGGGTTCTTCTAATAAACAAAAATTATTTTATGGTGCAGATGAGGCAGAAACTTCTGAAGAGAAGGAAGAGAAATCATATGGTTCATTAATGATTGAAAGGTTGACCGGAAGTCCGGGAGGAAGAATAGATCACGTGCTTCAGGTGAGTTTTCAATGAGCACATAAATCCAAGATGTATCACGTGATAATTATTCAATTGAACTTAAATTCATCTCTTCGGATATGTATCATTATCCCTGTACATTTGATGTTGCAATCAGATTTTATTGCCTTTAGTTCTAACTTATCATTGGCCTGCAGGACAAAACTTTCCAGCATGCCTATATATCTGCAGTTGGGGCCCATACGTAAGTACTGAAATGTCACTTCTTGCTTTTGGTTACTCATTGGAAATGCATATGATAAAACATGTCATATTTGGGGGCGGCAGTGCTTTATTGGCCTTTTTGCAAACTTTTTTTTCTTTGATCAAGTGCTGTGTAATTACGCATTTTACATTAGAAAAACAGTTGGTCTTGTTTTCATATGGTTGAGTGTATCTCTATCCAATTAAGTTCCCACTTCTTTTTTTCTGTTACAACAGTAACTACTGGCGGGACTATGATACAGCATTGTTCATGCTGAAGCATCTGTATGAAGAGATACCCGAAGATCCCAACTCCCCGCATGACACAGATCAAGGTGTTGTTAAAAATGAAAGACGTTCGACGAGTTGGTCAGATCAAAGAGAAGTTGCTAGTGAAGAGCTTCCTTTAACATTCTCAGAGCCGCTTCTGGTTCGAAACTTCTCGAGGAAAGCCAAAAAGTTTCTAAGAGCGCCTAGCTAAGCTAGATAAGTCAGTTGGTAGAATATTCCTGGTTTTTAGTCTTGCAGCATTGTGTTGTTTCACATAGTGACAGCAGAATCCTAAATAGTATTTGTTTTTTCATATTCCAGAGTGTCCACATGTACAGAGAATATATAAGAAGAAGAAAAATAGAATGTACAAAAGCGGCTGATCAATCAGTTCCATTCTCTTAGGGCGAAGTGAGTTACCATGGTGGTATGGAGCTCCCCCGGTGCTTGTAGGCGGCCCGGGTTCAAATCCCTATCTAGCCAAAAAAAAAAAATCAGTTCCATTCTCTTTTAAATAAACTATTTGCCCAACCAGTTACCAACCGCATCCTTTAACATTCTTAGAACGCCTAGCTAGATAAGTCAGTTTTAGTCCTGCAGCATTGTGTTGTTCACATAGTGCCTGCTGCCGCGTCATGTTTATATAAGACAGCAAAATCTCCTAGTCATATTCCACATGTATAAAAAAAATAGAAGAAAAATATTAGTATGTACAAAACTAGGAGCTGATCAATTGGTTCTATTCCTCTTTTAACCATCCCAAGAACAAAGTGAAAATCAACCAGATGAAGAGCTTCTGGAGTTTATCACTTTTTACACCATCTACTCACATGTTTGGTTTTATTCACTGCAACAGCCAATGGAGTACATGACGACTTTTATCTATAGCAACATTATTGAGCAGCTCGTACAATAGCATGTGTAAGATAAACACAATCCTGACCCAGAAGATATGATAACCAGGCCATGTCGCAGCAATCTAAAATGTACGCCTTTTAAAGTGTCCGGTGTTCTTGACGGCCAGAATAAAGTAACACCTTGCCTTTATCATCTGCTACTGCCAGCAAACCAGATCTTGTACAATCGGTATAGAGGCACTCAACTCTCCCATCTGATACCCAACAAGGCACAATTTTAGTTGAATCTATCAATGGCATATAAACTTAAAGCTGAAATCACCACAATGAACCTAACTAAAAGATATTTCAGAGCCCCAAAATGAATATATGATGCCCTTATCGTAGTATTAAGCAAAACATATCTTTTGAAGTTGATAACTATATCAAGTGTCGTTGACCAATTGATGTCATTTATCCGTGTATTAGCTAACTTAAATACAAATCGAGAGGTAGAAATGTTACATGGAAATATTAGGTTTGCTAGCAGCCTAGCACGATAAGCATACCTTTGAAACAAAGTGAAGCACCAAGTTTGAGTCCTGTAGATAAATCCCAGACATGTAAATATCCCTGGCTTGTACCAAGTACCCCGTACACACCTGATGCAGTAACACTGACAGCCCTACAGTTGAATACATTTGAAAACGCTGGAAATTAGAAGCCCATGAACAAAAGAGAAGTAAAACCAAAGAAAATCCCTACTGGAAAACGTCTCATGTCTTCAGATATTTTAATATTAAGAGAGTCATGCCTGAAAGTCTTACATGGTTTAGTACAAAAGATTTCCCATGTAGCTAAAAAGATGTTTATACTGAAAGACCAAGAGTCGCGATTGAAACATTAAGAGTCATGCAGTTTATAAAAGACAGGATGGGAAGTAACAAAGGCGGTAATGACATACCTAACATCCAAGCTGTGTTTTAGGAACACCTTATGGTTCATCAACAGCCCCAGCTTCCAACATCCGTCTGGCATAGGTCGATAACTGCTTTTTATGTCAGGGCAGGTTGCTACAAGTATTGAGATGACTATATCTTTCTCATTGGACAAATTCAACAAGGTACTCGTGGTGTGCTGTGAAGACCATAGCTTTGACGAGTTCTTGAAGCTGTTAGACTGTTCCTTTGAATTCAGGCAGGTGAAAGTGTTATCTTTCCTGTTCCGACGATACAAACTAACAGGAATTAATCGAAAAATTGTTATGTCTGGAATGAAAAATCTTGAGATGATAGTGTGTCTTGAAACGTCCCTGAGAAAACGAGAAACAGTAATGTAAGTCAACCATAAGAGCTCCATTTGAATTCTATAAAATGGCTATTCATATAAAATATCACAACTAAATGAAATTATAACTGTGGTCTTTGGTGCATAAAGTGATTCGTTGATTGACCTTGTTATTAAAACATATTTAAGTGCATATACTATAATAAATTCCAGGATTTTCTATACCATAGACCAAACTCGCCAAGACAATTATGACCAACAACTAAGTGAGGGCAGTTGGGAATTTGCTTCAACTCGACTACACAAGGAGATATGCAATCAGTCGGTGGCAAGAAGAAGTCTTCTATCACATAGCTGCAACAAGTTTATTATGAGTTAATAATAAGAAATTGAAGTTTATGATGAAGTACATCTGATGGAAAATTGTAATATATCGATGAATATTAAAAGCCACAGAATGAGTTGAGATTAGAAGCCAATTGGTTATTTGCCTAATTTCTTACCTCCATGTCGTATTCATAGTCCAGAAGTGAAATGCACCACTCGCTTCAACCGCAACTAGATAATTTGGTTCACACACAAGCAAACACAAGACCCTATCAGCTGTTTTCAGCTTCGCCAGTACTGTCACATAACCATGCTTCAGCTGCACAATCTTCACTGCATTCTCCTCAGAGCTATGTGATGCACATTCCACGCACTGGCACTGCACTGATCCATTTCTGAGGAACGAAAAACAATCAGCACTTTTTAATTTTTTAACAAAAATAAGGAGTGCCAGAAGAAAGGCATGAACAAGCAGTCTACCACTGACAAAACATAAAGAATAAACTAAAAACGACAAAGAACTGACCTGCAGCTTGGTACTTGTATACCATTTAGTAAAACAATGCTTTGCCCATCAGGAGTAAACTGCATACCAGACTTATCCATTGCAATCTGGAACATAATAATACAGTCACTTCAAATGAGCTCATCAACAAATTATCAAAGTTTATTAGCCTCATAGTTATTATGTCTCCTAACCTGCCTGCCAAAGAAGCACTTAGGATCTGGCAGAAGCATGGCTGAATGGCCAACAAAATAGGGGGATCCAGCAGCTGGTCCTTCAATTTTTAACTTGTACATGAAAAGGGTCCTTTGGTTGTCTTGTAAATTTCCACATGAAGTACAAATGTAAATTTCATTCTCTTTCGAACATAGCAGCACAGACAAAACCGGTGTTGGGTGTGCATAAAGTCCAACAAGCTTCCCAAAACCACTTAGCTTGTTGTCACGCTCTGTGTTCATATTGCTCATTAAGTTATAACCATCAAAAGCTTTGTGCCCAGCTGACTTATTACTATCAGCTACAGATGCTGATTGCCTATGGTACAATCTTCCAATCTCGGAGCTTTCATTTTTCTCACTTGTCGCAGGCTTTGCACTGTTTACCATATCCAAGCTAGGAAGTTCAATACGCTTCCCAAAACCACTTGACTTGCTTTCATGCTCCTTGACCATACTTTGCTTTGAGTAATTTCTAACTAAAGCTCTCGGGCCGCCAGACATATTACTGTCATCAACAGATGCTGATTGCTTATTATGCGATGTCTGGGACTTAAAACTTACATTTTTCTTGCTCCCCAAGAGTTCCTCATAGGCTACCACACCATAGCCAGGAAGTCCAATAAACTTCCCAAAACTATTCTGACTGTTGTCACACTCTTTGGCAATACTGAGTTTTGAGTAACAATCATCAGAAGCCCTCTGGCCAGCAGATACATTACTAGTATCTGCAAATGTTGATTGCTTGAGGTGCAATGCTTCAGACTTGGAACTTGCATTTTTATCACTCAGGAGCACTCCAGTGTTAACTATATCCATTCCAGGAAATTTTCGGATCCCTGCAAAAGCCACTGTTTCAGTTTGCAAGACATCAGAGCTGCATTGCATGTCAGAAGAAATTCCAGTTGCCTTTCGGCACTGCTCATCATGTTTTCCAGAACAATCAGCTTCATAGCATGTGATCACTTTCTCAAATAGATTGTGGTTAGGCGCACATGCTTGATTTGGTCCTGCTTTGAGATTTGCCTTACGAACACATTTATTCAGAGGACTTTGGCAACCATTCCTGAAAACAGGGCAGGTACCACCATTTAATTCATCAAAGTCATTTGTTATTCCTATGTGACTGGATTGGTTTGTGTGCTGTTGTTGTGATGCCAGATTGAAACTTCCTTGGGGCTTCAAGTGGTCATTACTTCTATCTGTGACAAAGAAAAAAAAATACAGAATTACAGATTGAAAATCCACACTTGCTTATAATATAAAAATATGTTTATGCTGGCTGGCAAAGACTGATTTTATCTTGAATGTCTTGGTCACATTACCTTCATTTTCACTAAATATAAAGTCACATCCACTACGCTTGGGATAACTTTCAAGGTTTGGAGTCTCATTGTTAGCTTCATTTCTGTCCATAGATTTAGAAGAAAGAAATATTCCACTGTAAGACGAGCAAGGGACTTCTTTGCCTTCACATACTTGAAAATGGCGATCCTCTGTTACCATTTTTACATCCACATCAGGGGGCAGTCCAGGGGAAACTGGAAGATTTTCATTTTCATCAGTTTCGCCACAAGAGTCTGGAACAAAGTCAATTTCATGAAGCTTGTCACAGGAATCTGATATGTAGTGGTTTTCAGTGAGCTCTTTGCAAGAATCTGGTATAGTTTCCTTGTCATCAAGCTCATCACAGGAATCCGGAGCATAGGCATTATCGCCAAGCTCATCTAAGGAATCTGGAACATAAGCATTATTTGCAAGCTCATCACACGAACCTGGAATGCATGCATTGTAATCAATCTCGTCGCAGGAATCGGCAACATCAGGTAGTTGTTCCAGATTTACATGGTCATTAAACTTTGTATCGAAACTGTCAGGAACAATAGCCTTAGAACTCTCAAAGGCTTGTTTAGTTTTGTTAAGGTCCTGGCAAATGGAATTACTCAACTCACCGTCCATAGAGTGTGCATCTGCAAATACATAAATAATGAGCAAATGAAGAAAGTTAATTGCCAGTTGCCAAAAACAGAAAAATCTATACCAAAATATAAATTTGCACTCTCACAAATATACAACAGGACAAAATAAGTGCTGAAATGCTCTAATCAATACCAGCAGTTGAACAATCCTTTGCATGGTCTCTGTGTAGAATATTCTGCAGAGAAGAAACCCGTGGAAATTGACCGACATTTTTCTTCTTTGTTCTGCGAGCCTTCCTTATTAGAGGAACCGCTTGTGGCAGGAGTAATTTCATCATTGACATGGTGATTTCTTCACCAACAGAATCACAACAATCATTCTGTGATTTTATGTTTGGATTGGACATGCATATTTCTTCCTCCTGGTCCTGGGACAGCTGAGTAGGTGACCCTTCAGCTATTAGGGCATCATCTGATTCATGTGAGTGGGATAGCTTCTCCTTGCGTAAAATTGATGGAGGATCAAAATTAATGCCTGCATAAAACAATCATCATCAATTTATCAAAGGCGGCACAAGTGAAAGAACCAAGTGATGGCGACGGACATCTAGCTTGCCATCCAAGGTGATCACTTTGTCTTAATTGAAGTTAAATTATAAACTTACCATTTAGCATGTCCACTGTGAGTGATGCACAAAACTTCCCATCCTCCATGGTCTGCCTTTCGATTAGGTGAGGTTTAGCAAAGTTGTCAGTTGCTGCAGTTGACGACCTATTAAGCTATCAGATGTTATCAGATAAAGATCTTTAGTGAGGTCGTAGCTACATAGAGAGCTGATTTTGATGTTACTCAAATTAACTTGCAGATACTGTTATATCCTCATGGGATAGTTTTATATGCTACTACAGTGTGCGGAACCCTAGGGTAGTTAAATCTTAAATGGGCTATGACATAATAATTGCTTACATTTCGTAGATGCAACCATCTCTCTTAGTACAATAGGAACTCGAAAAAGTCGTATCATTTAGGGGCCGAACCTTCTTTGGTTTATTTTCACAAGTCATCTCCATATGGCCAATTTTCCTTTTCTCACCTCCTTTGTCTTCCATACAAACTTTAGGCAATTCACGAGATATGGAAGACATTGTACTTTGGTTTGGGACTTGTGTGGTTTTCTCTTTGGTAGGAACTCTTGTGCCCTGATTTGCAGCTGCCACCACTTGTCGAAGTAGTTGTTGTACCATTTTATACTTGAAACCAAAAAACTGCAACCCGAACCAGTAGTAATAAATTAAGGAAAAAATAGACAGTCAACCATTACAAGATTTCCAAACATGTATACATGGAGAACATTAGATTCGGCAGCACTAACACGAAAAGTTACACAGTATATCAGATATTAAGAACACTCAGCTGTTACTTCATATCTGCCACTTAAGTCTTATGCAAAAATTGCAGTTACGTAACCCAAATGTACTGTTAACTGTAGTATCTAAAGCTCTAATATTCACCTCTGTGCCATCTATGTCGGCAGACAGACGCTTCCCACGAAATGACTTCACAAGTGGTGAGCATGCCCTTTGAAACTTGTTCCAGACGATGTTAGGTGTTTGCCCAGAGATAGTTTGTCCATCATTGGAAGTAATCTGCATCATTTAACAATAACAATTGGTAAGAATACTTCAAAACAAGCAAGGCTGGGCTCAATCAATAAGGCGGTACCAGAAAAAAAGAATTTGAGTTAAGGTACCCACAGCAAATAGGGGCCCTGTGTTTCCTTGTTGAACTTCCATGGTTAACACAATGCCATTATAAGTTCGAGCAGCTTGGTATCCGACTGGATACGGATGACGGTCCTTACCCTGCACATGATTATAGAATTAAAAAGCATTGAAAGGCACAAAACCAGAGCATTCGGAGAAAATAGTTGTAAGGAAAATGAAATGGATTGAAATAGAAACCCTAGAAGAGCTCCAGTATTTCTTCTCCCAGCGACAGCCACGATACAGCGTTCCGATTGAGATGATGTCGATGTCATTGGATGATGAATTGGTGGCGTCCTCCTTGCGGTTCAATTTCACCATCGGAGGCGGGGATTGTTTCGATCGGCGACTGACTCGGCTCAAGTAGCCACCGGAGAGAAAGAGTGGGAAATACGGAGAGCCTAGCGGGAGATATTATGTTTCATTTTCTTCCCTCCAAAACTTTTTTCCTTTATTTATTTATAATCAGAATATTTTCCTTTTTTAAATAAATAATTCTATCATTCTATGTTTTTGGTTCAAATAAAAAATCAAATTTAATATAAAACATGTAAACCATCTAAGAATTCGACACGTGACATTCTCGACCGATCATAATTTGGGACACTTTTTGTGAATAAAAAAATCAAATGAACTTATTTAAAAATACATAACAAATACGAGAGTATAAACGTCCTAAAAAAATTACGTTGTTATGCTAGTCTGAACATTAACAAAATAAGTCTGAACTTTCTGAACATTAACAAAATAAGTCTGACCATTAACAATAAGTCTGAACATTAACAAAATAAGTCTGAATATTAACAATAAGTCTGAACTTTAACAATAAGTCTGAACTTTAACAAAATAAATCTGAACTTTAACAAAATAAGTCTGAACATTAACAAAATAAGTCTAAACATTAACAAAATAAGTCTGAACATTAACAATAAGTTTGAACTTTAACAAAAATTAATTATGAAAAATACCAAAAGACTATTTTGCCCCTCCGTGTTGGATTACGAAATTTCAACAAATATGACTCGTGCCAACTTTTGAGGAGGTTTCTAGTTTTTATATTTAAATATAATTTTTACCTGATGTCTATCTTAATTCTAATATACTCACACTACTAATTTTGGAAAAATTTCCGACCTCAAGAAAACGCTGGAAACTGGCGGAAAGTTGACGAAAAAGTTGAAATTCCGTCAACGTTCCTTCAACGAAGTCGACGACGGAAATTTTCCCGACGATATAACTTTTCCGTCGACATTTCGTCGTTTAATTCCGTCAATTTTACATCACTATTCCGTCTAAATTCCGTAGCCCAAAATTCCGTCACAAGTCCGGCCTCTTTCCGTAGTTATTCTCCGTATAAATTCCCACAAAATTTTGTCATCTATATTTTCCGTCCTTAATTCCCACTAAATTCCGTCACCCATATGTTCCATCTAAATTCCCACAAAATTCCGTCACCAAATTTTCCATCTCAATTCCCGCCAAATTCCGTCATCATATTTTCCATCATTATTCCAACACAATTCCGTTACCAATATTATCTTTACAAATATAAATATTAATTGGGGGCATTTTTAATAGTAAATGCATTTATAATTTAATTTTTTTGCATGTCAATTGCATTTTTAATTTTAAAAGACAGATTTCAAAAGTAAATGTATTAATAATAAAATACAGAACGATAGTTAAAATAACAACATATTTTTATTTAATAATAAATGTACTGATAATAAAATACAGGTTCATTTGTTCCTCAGTGTGAGCAAGATAATTCTAATGGCTGGTCTGCTGAGCAAATTTTTGACGGTGAGAGGACTGTAGACTGGACTGGAGAGTGTGGTCATTAGAAGTATTTTCTTCTTATGCTCATCCTGCTGAATCTCAGTCTCTGCACATAACATCTTCTTACTCCTAGCAGCAACCTCGAAAACATGTCTGGTGATCCGCTTCTTACTCCTAGCAGCAACCTCAAAAGCTAACGAGAAGCCTTTGAACAGGAACCACTGCTTGAACCAATAGCCTGTGTTTGTTACTTGATGTCGATGATATTGATCGCTTCTTGCAGTAAAATCAACTCCAATTTCACTAAAAGTAGAGAAGGCAGAACATACTTAAAGGAGTGGCAGCCGCGCACTTCAATCACTACTACAGAAGAGAGATTAGGCAACGGTTCAGACGTAGCTTATGCAACGGTTTTTCATCCGTTGCATAAGCTACCGTCGCATAAGGTCCATACCTTATGCGACGGTTTCCTGAAACCGTTGCATAAGCGTAACACCTATGCAACGGTTTGTTGTTAGAACCGTCGCATAAGAGCAACACTTATGCAACGGTTTATTGTTAGAACCGTCGCATAAGAGAACACTTATGCAACGGTTTGTTGTTAGAACCGTCGCATAAGATGAACCATTATACAACCGTTTTGGTGCTCAAACCGTTGCATAATTGTAGCTCTTATGCGACGGTTTTTATGGAACCGTTGCACTAAATATGAAAAAATTTGGCAGGTTTCAGCTGTTTTAGCTCAAAATCCCCCTGAAAATTGAATACACATTCTAAACCAAATTTAGTACCCTGCTTTTACACATTTCCAAACATGGAAACACTTCCATTTTACTCAAAATACAACCATTCATACAAGTCCATCCATATATACATTGATTTATACAAACGTCACATATATAAATAATATTCACATGTAAACACTATGTTCGAATAAGTAGTTGTACAAGTAGGCGGCGATCTCATCTCGCACGTCTTGTACCTTCCCCAACTCATATGATTGTGTCCCATTAGGAAAAACCTATAAAAAATAAGAATACGATTAACATGAATATATAAAAAAATAGAGTTAGAACAAATTTGCCTAACTAGAACATGGATTTAGAAACAAACGTAGCTAGAACATAGATTTAGAACACACTTAGCTAGAACATGGATTTAGAACAAACATAAGTAAAACATGGATTTAGAACATGGATTTAGAACACAACCTAGCTACATTTGTCAACATTCTAATAGAGTAAGACGAGACTAGCATTCTTACTTGGTCAAAGTTCTCCACATATGCACCGTTATTAGCACGAACAAATTCCATTATGTCCCGAATATTTCTCAGAACATAATAACCGCATAAATTAGAGTTTGTGGGTTGTTTCGGACTCTGCATTATAAGTAAACTCAGTTAACACTTTATTAATGAAAATTACAAGTATAGTAAAGGAATGTTTTTCTATAAATAGTACCTTCACTATCTTCCATTCGACTTGACGATCAATCCTCGGATTACATCCTTGATAGTATCGTTGCAACCCCCTAAAATAAATAACAATACGTAATTAGTGAATGTCAATGCAAGTTACAAACTAATAGTAAGTTCGAAACTTACGAGTCCACTAAAGCTTTTGCATCGCGGTGTATAACGGTGGCGCCTTTTGAGGAGTTGAACCAATGGACTACACCTTGGTTGGGGAAGATAACGCACAACATCCAATGAAACCTACATCAACACACTAAATTCATAAACCCATATTTCAAAAAATAGGTTATATGGTACAAGTAATTTATGTACTTACTCCGTAGCATTTATATAAGGCATAAAATAGCAATAATTGCGATCCTTGTCTGGCATATTGAGTCTTGATACAAACGACTCAATCCTCTCATCTACGTCATTGGAAGGGCTCACGGCCGTGTGATTGAAGAACCCGAATCGAACCTCTGATTCAAGCATTTGATCGTATAAAGAACTACAACATGAAAAAGATGTAAAGTTAGACCTTCTGCAAGAAATGATGAACAATTAATGACAAGAGTATTACCTTATATACAAATCACAATGTGAGTTCGACAACGGTTTCAATGCGAATATATCACGGACATCATCTGGGCCCACTATGGAAGTGTAGTCGTCACCGAACAATTCGTCAGCAATGCGTACTCTAACAACGTCTCTGCCCAAGTTAGAGTACATGTCGTGTAGAAATCGACAGTCGATGGAATAATTCTCTACTTCATCATTTGAGGCCGGTGGCAAGTGGTAGTATAGTCGCATGGTATATTCCTGAATTTCGAATGTTAGTAAATAATTCATATAAAATTTGATAAATTAAATAATGGAAAGATGGTTCAAATAATTGATATTATTACCCTTGGGTTGATTTCAACCAAGTGCTTCGGCCATGCAACCAAGTCTGCTTTCTCCTCTGCATCTCGTGTTGTCTTTAATTTCTCTCCATGGGGAATGGGTAGTCCATTAATCTGACCAAGAGAACTATCGACCTTCACCTTCACCATTTCATCGGGCAGTGGTATAGCACGTAGCAAACGACCGTTCATGACTCGACCGACAGCCACTACTCGTCTCTCATTATTAAGTCCCTCTTCGATATATAATAGGCTTCTTAGCCCAATCTGTCAACGTAAATAATTCAAACGGATGTTTACATTTGTAAGAAAAATCTAAACCAAACAGTAAGGAAATAATGACTTTAAAAATCTCCAAGTACCTTTGGTATACTCTTCCAAGGGTCCGTATCTGTGGGAGCACCGTGGAAGCAGTACTGACTCTGTCGGTCAGACGGCTGAATATTGCGAATAGCACTAGCACTGGGTGTCACCCTCGAAGAGCTAGAGCTAGGTAATCCAATCCTCCATGGAATGTGTGACCCGAGTCCACGAGTGCGTCCAGGGTGCTCATCCGTGCCAATAGCCTCCGTCAATATGTCACGTCGGCCTTGTGATGAAAATTCTCCTCGAGCGGCCTTATCCACTAAATCATCCTGTTATTTCAAAAAATTACCAATAGTTAGTGTATAATTTAAAAAATCTTAGCTATTAAACCACACATAACGAACTTACAATCTTTGTAGCTACTCCTCGAGTTGCCTCAGAGACGAACTCATCCGTTTTTCTCATTCGTCCCCTCTTCCACAAATCATGCCTCTCTATAGAGACATTAGAAGCTTGTTCCTCTTGAATTGCCCCCTGAGAAATTAACTCATCTCTTTTTTCTTTTGCCATTGCTTCTTCTAATTTTCTATATCCTCCTCGACCCAAGACGTGCTGATATACATTTTTCTTGACCAGATCCTTGTTTGTGTCCCTTAACTTCTTTGCAGCTTCGGAGAGCCTCTGCTCCTTAAAAGTCTTCCAATGATCGGAGTCAATGTACGAATACTTTTTCAAAGCATCTTCATCTGTTCCGTCACCGTAGATGTAATCTTTTGCGAGACGTGACTTAAATTGTTTCCACATCTTGCACGCAGCGCTAAGCTCCTGATTTTTATGATCCTCAACTCCATCAAAAACTGCCTGGAAATATATAAAACAAGTTTTAATTAATACAAAAGTTAGTTAATTACCATGTTTAAAACAAATACAATGTTATAATTAAACAAGCTCTTACAGTTGCCTCTCTCCACACATAGTCTTTAAAATGTTTAGGGACCTTCCTCCAATCAGAGTGTACGATAGGAACACGACATCGAACCAACGTTCCCAAGTAGCTCCTCCAATTGTCTCCAACCTTCCCTATTGGATTCCCTCTTCTATCCCATTCAACCGTGGCCTTGGTACCAGCGTCATTGTGTCTCCTAACGAATCTGCCCATATATACAAGACCTCTCTTCTTTGGAACTTTACCAGAAGTGTCATTATGGTCATCCTCACTGCTGCTACTACTGCTGTGTGAAATGGCCATGATCCTGTAAACATGAAATTAATTCATCAATAAACCCATTCTCAGAAATAAATAAATAACTACACAAGTCATAAATAAATAACTACACAAGTCATAAATAACTACACAAGTCATAAATAACTACACAAGTCATAAATAACTACACAAGTCATAAATAAATAACATACACAAGTTAAATTTCTTTATCAATCCATATTCCTTCGCCATGATCTTCTCGTAGTTGAATTTCATTATCAGCTTCACTATCATCGTTCTCCACGGGAACTATCGTATAAACGGGCATGCATTCCTCAGCTAGATCTTCAGATGCATCACTGGTTAGTTGTTGTTTTCCGTGGAGGACAACAAAATGGTTGTTATCAGCAGGGTCACGGACGTAAAATACTTGTCTCGCTTGTTCGGCCATAATGAATGGCTCATCCTTGGACCCTTCTCTTCGAAAATCCACAAACGTCATTCCATATTCATCAGTACGAACCGCCGAATTATTAACCCATTTACATTTAAACACAGGCACTCGAAACTTTACGTAATCCAACTCCCATGTGTTATCTTCGATGAGGCCAAAATAATTAATAGGAGCATATATTGGATTCTGATCTCTAGCACTAGAAACAAGAGTGGTTTCAGCAATAAGTGTGACACCACTATTTTGCACAACGGTTTGGTCATCTTGAGCTTTTGTGTGGAAACAAAATCCGTTAATGTCGTAAGCATTCCACGAGTATACAGTTGGCGTAGGACCCGGCAGGAGCCACTTTACTAAGTCATCAGACTCTTCTTCAGAGTTGGCCTGATTATTTAAAATCTCATTACATCTCAGCCAGTTACAAAATGACCGACTATGTTCTTTTTGTAACCACTGCTCGGATTTTCTTGGGAAAGCACTCCTTAATATGTTTAGGTGCTGCTCTATGAAAGGCGTGATATCAGGCATATGTTGCAATACATAGAAATGAGCAACCATCAACTCATCAAATGATGGGTTGATGTATTTCTGACCACTTATGCCCTTTCCATTAAATCGATCAATATGACGTGGCCTGGGAATCCCAACTGCGGCTGTATTTCCTAAAAAGTTAGTGCAAAACTCGACAGCCTCTTCAGTTATGTATCCTTCCACTATACACCCTTCTGGACGATGTCTATTTCTCACGTAGCTCTTTAGAATCTTCATGTACCTCTCAAAAGGGTACATCCATCTCATATGAACCGGTCCAAGAATGCGAATCTCGCGCACCAAATGAACAGTAAGATGCACCATTACATCAAAAAAGCTAGGTGGAAAAAACATCTCTAATTGGCATAGTGTAACAACAATCTGGTCTTGTAGTTTATCAAGCTCTGATGAATCAACAACCTTAGCAGACAAAGAGCTAAAAATGGCACAGAGTCTTTGTACAGCGGATCTCACTTTAGGAGACAATACACCTCTAATCGCAATAGGCAACAACTGTTGAATCAATACATGATAGTCATGAGATTTTAATCCATTCAACCGCAGATCCTTCATTGAAACCAAGCTGGAAATATTCGAAGAATACCCATACGGAACTTTAACTCCTTTCAAACATCCACACAAAATTGTTTTTTCATTCTTAGAAAGAGTTGTGCATGATGGAGGCAAATATGTACGCTTTCCTTCAGTTTGAGGTGCTAATTTGGTACGAATGTTCATATCCAACATATCCAGTCTAGCTTTCAATCCATCCTTTGTTTTTCCGGGAATGTTTAATAAAGTACCAATAAGACTGTCACATATATTCTTTTCAACATGCATCACATCAATGCAGTGTCTGACGTCAAGTGTATGCCAATAAGGGAGATCAAAAAATATTGATCGCTTCTTCCATGGAGTACCTTCAGTGCGTGCATTGGGCTTCCCAAATCGATTTGTAATATTCTGAATTTTTTGAAGTATTTCATCTCCAGAAGCCGGTCGAGGTTCTATTCCATGTTCGGTCTCACCATTAAATGCAGCTTTTTTCCGCCTGTAAGGATGATGCCTCGATAAAAACCGTCGATGTCCCATGTAAACCATTTTTCGACAATTCTTTAGATGGCGTGCATGTGTCTCTTCCCCGCAAATTGGACAAGCTTTGTACCCTTTAATACTGTACCCCGATAAGTTACCATAAGCTGGGAAGTCATTGATGGTACACATTAGCATGGCACGCATATTAAAATATTCCTGCCTTGACGCGTCAAACGTCCGTACTCCTTCGTTCCATAAAAGCTTCAAATCTTCTATCAATGGAGCTAAGTATACATCAATATCATTTCCGGGTTGTCGCGGACCCGATATCAATAGAGAAAGCATCATATACTTACGCTTCATGGTTAACCTGGGAGGAAGATTGTAGATAACCAATATCACAGGCCATGTACTATGCTGAGTACTGAGGTTTCCATGTGGATTCACCCCATCAGTAAAAAGGCCAATGCGTAAATTTCTACACTCTGCTCCAAATGTCGGGAATGTGTTATCTACTTTTGCCCATTGTAGTGAATCAGCAGGATGACGCATTTTTGTATCAATAACACGTTTCTCAGCATGCCAACGCATATTATCAGAATCCTCCGAGCTAGCAAATAATCTCTGAAACCTGGGGATCGGTGGAAGATACCATAGTACTTTAGAAGGAGTGCCTTTGGAACCATTTTTTGGTTCTTTGTTTAACTTATAACGAGGAGACTTGCACACCGGACATTCAACCATATCTTTATAGGAATTCCGATATAATATACAATCATTAGGACAAGCATGTATCTTCTCGTAATCGATACCCATCGGACACATAACTTTTTTAGCCTCGTAACAACGGTTAGGTAGGGTGTTATCCTCTGGAAGCATATCTTTCACTAGAGTCAACAATTCAGTGAAACTTACATCACTCCATCCATTTTTTGCTTTCAAGTTGAATATTTTCAAAGTTGCAGATAGCCTTGTGTATTTGGAGCACCCTTCGTACAATGGTAATTCTGAATCGTTCCTCAATGACTCCAAAACTTGAGGTCTAGCGACAAAATCATCGGCAACATTGTTGACCATGTCAATTATATTGTCCTCCTCCCAATCATCATCATCCACCGGTAAACTTTCAACGGGCTGAGGTTGAACATTTTGCGGTTCAACCTCGCCATGCATATACCAAAACTTGTACTGTGGGTCAATTCCCTTTAACAAAAGATGTTTCCGTAATTTCTTTGGTTTGACCTTTTTGTTATTCCAGCAACCCATACATGGACAATAAACACGTTCAATGTTGTTTCTGGACGCATACGAAGATGCAAATGCACAAAAATCGATAATCCCTTGGTCGTACTGTACACTTAACCTACTACCGGATACCCAATCTCGATTCATCATAACTACATAAAGCATTATATACTCATAGTTAGAAAGATATATTGTTATATATGGTTGATATAATTATTAGTAGAAATAGACCATATAAATCCACTCCATGAAGCACACTCTAACAATTAAAAAAGTTTTAAATGAGTTACATAGTGTATTTTACCTTAGAGTAGAATCTCTCGGAGAAAATAGCCAAAGGTTGGATGCAGCGTCGACTCTATAAAGTTATAAACAACAACAAATAAGGTTAGTAAACGAAGAAATATCAAATAACCAATATGATTGGAGACGTAAGTAGTAAACTAGTTTTGTAGTATGCAATATCATATACCCAAACAATCACAATGGCAATAAACATACCGATATGAGCAAAACAAATTTTGAAGGAAGTTCTTTACGACCTTTGAATGTAAAAAATGCTGTCCTCGACCTGCCTATCTGAGTGAATACATGAAGAGAACCAAAAACAAACAATCACTGACTCTGGAACAAAATTCAAATACATTGTTAAATTCAACCAAAATCTCTATCAACAATGGGTCAAGTAAAACCCTAATAAAACTTATCAATAAACAAGCCATTGAAACAAACTAGTACATGAACGATTGGGAACAAACCGATTTCAGATTGGGTAAAGAGTGGCGCGGGACGAGTGGCAACGGGACGAGTGGCGACGGCTGGGCGAGCGGCGCGGGACGACGGACGGTGCGGGTCGACGAACTGGTTGACGAGGGCGGCGACGTGTGGGCAAAGACGGCGACTTGCGGATTGGGGGGCGACGGACTGGGCGACAAAACTCGAGAGCGGGATTGGAAGAAAGACAGAAAACTTATGTTTTTTAATTTTAGGTTCGAGTTTATGCGACGGTTTTTATCAAACCGTTGCATAATATCAACATGTAGGCCACGGTTTCTAAATGAACCGT
Organism: Rhodiola kirilowii; assembly: GCA_033675215.1. Taxonomy (NCBI): domain Eukaryota; kingdom Viridiplantae; phylum Streptophyta; class Magnoliopsida; order Saxifragales; family Crassulaceae; genus Rhodiola; species Rhodiola kirilowii. The sequence continues at coordinate 7,649,538 of CM066194.1, forward strand.
TGCATAATCATGCACTTATGCAACGGTACTCAAGAACCGTCGCATAAGAGTACTCTTATGCGACGGTTCTCAGACAAACCGTTGCCTAAACATCGAACCGTTGCGTAATGAAAAATATGAACCGTTGCCTAATCTCTGATCTGTAGTAGTGAATTAACATTTTTCAAAACGTCTGAAATCCCGCGTTAAGCAAAATTTTTGTCCAAACGTCTCAAATCCCGCTCAAATTAAATAACATTTTTCCATCAATATTCCGTCATTTTTTCATCAATCCCGCTCACCATTTTTAATCATTTTTAAAACCAGACGCAACCATTTTTAATCATTTTTAAAAACAGACCATTAGACAGCGCTTTTATGGAAAAGCGCTATCTAAAATAGAATATTAGACATCGTTTGGTTACAAGCGCTGTCTATTAGACAGCGTTTGGTTACAAGCGATGTCTATTAGACAGCGTTTGGTCACAAGCGCTGTCTATTAGACAGCGTTTGGTTACAAGCGCTGTCTATTAGACAGCGTTTGGTTACAAGCGCTGTCTAAAACAGACCATTAGACAGCGTTTGGTTACAAGCGCTGTCTTATGTCTATTTTAGACAGCGCTTGTAACCAAACGCTGTCTAATGTTCTATTTTAGGCAGCGCTTTTCCATAAAAATGCTGTCTAATGTTCTATTTTAGACAGCGCTTTTTCATAAAAGCGCTGTCTAATGGTCTATTTTTAAAAATGATTAAAAATGGTTGCGTCTGGTTTTAAAAATGATTAAAAATGGTGACAAATTAAAAATTGCAGCGTTTGGTTACAAGCGCTGTCTAAAATAGAACAGTAGACAGCGTTTTTATGGAAAAGCGCTGTCTAATGGTCTGTTTTTAAAAATGATTGCGTCTGGTTTTAAAAATGATTAAAAATGGTGGCAAATTAAAAATGTTTTTTGGAAGATGGAATAGTGACGGAAATGAGACGGACAAACTGAAAAATATGTCTACCATTTACATGTGACGGAATGGTGATGGAATGTGGAGGGAATTGGGCAATTTAATTTTTTTTATCAGATAGAATCATCGTCAATTATGTTCCGTCAATATTCCATCAAATTTCCGTCAACGTCGACGGAAATGTGATGGAATATTGATGGAATTTTTTTAAATATTCAATGAAAGATAACTAAATATTGTTGACGGAATATTGACGGAAATACAACGATATTTTTTTGTTGACGAATTTTTCCGGAAAAATAACGGATTATTTTCCGTCGGCATGTCTGGTGACGTTTCAGTAACGGAATTTTGAGACGGAAACAAAACCAAAAATTTGTAGTGTCACTTTAATAAGGCGTTGTTTATAAGAGGACTTTACAATTTAAACAGTTTGAACTTTGATGTATGTATCATTCACTTAATGAAATCATTTACATCTTCTACCAATAAATTATTTTATTAGTCATTAATACTCAGCTCAATGATAAAAGAAGGGAAAATTTTCCAATCTAATCAATTTGAGCAAATTAGTTCAGTCTACTTAAATTGGAAAACTGATTCGCAATTTATTCGCTTTCATTAAAGCGTTATTGCTAAGAGCGTCTTACAAGTTGAGCTTTCTTAGGTTGAGTCACACATATATAGGGACTTATCATGACATTCGACCTAAGGCGTTGTTGGTGAACTGCGTATATCAAGTAAAGTGCTTTTCACAATAACGCCTTAATGAAAACGAATAAATTTGAAATCAATTTTTCAAGTTGGAAGGTTGGGAAATAATTTGTTCATTTGAGCAAATTAGAAATTATCCTAAAATAAGAGACTTTTCTTAATGGATCTACCTTCTACCTTTGTTTTTTTTAATGATGGATCTATGTTCTATCTTGGTTCAATAATTAGGTGATTTGTTTTGGTTTGAATTTTACTAAGAATATTTGTCTTCTTGGAAAATGTATGTCTTCATCTTCAACATATGTGTTAATATGTCTTCATCTTCTTGGAATATTCATATGTTTGGATAAGAAGTTGTCTAACTGAATAAGAATTTTTTTACTATATTTTAAGGACCAATATCCAAGGCAATAAAAGGAACATATTTCATATTTTGAAATGATTATAAATGTCTTTTATATAAAAAAAATGATTATAAATGTCTTTTGATAATCTCGAATATATAGTGAATTGGTGAGCTACGATCGGACTGTGAAAATCTTATGTATATAAATATGCGTTATGTGATGTGAAAACCCTATACCACAATACTTTATCAAATAAGTGATAAGATGACGATGAGGCGGCGGCGGAAGTTACATTTCAGCGAGAATCATAATGCATTACATGAGAGGTACAATCATACAGTCTCAAGACAACAAAGACGAAGGGGAATGCAAAGATCGAGTCAATAATCTATCAGGAAATGTTGTTGGTAAGCCTCTATCTTGACGAAATTGACTAATCTCTCGCATCTATTTTAAATCGTATTCTTGAAGGTAGCAGTATTCATTATTTAGGGTATTTGGTTATGATATTATTTTAAAATACAACATGAGATATGTGTCATTTCCAGTTGAAACTATAAACATATGAGAAATTAACTGTTACATATATATGAAATCTAGTGAGAATCAAATCGAATAAAATTATTTTGAAATTCTCCATGAATTTTGTAAGCCTAAAAAATATCTATGATAAAATGAGTTTTCTAGTTAATTCAATTTTATGATAAATTGATTATTGGTGTCTTAAGATTAAGCCACAATGACAGAAAAATTTCTCAATTTACTCAAAAATCAAATTTGGGTTCCTTTTATACTCAATCTTCAAATTTTATTCCCAATTTACTCACGTTTTCTAAGGCGCTGTTGCCAACGGCGCCTTAGAGTTAAGCCGCTCTTGTGGACGGCGGTTTAAGTCTCGTGGCATATATACGCCCAAAAATAAAACTGATTGGGCACAAATTGCCATGTAAGCTTAAACCGTTGTTAGGGACAGCGTCCAACAAATTAGCCGCTGTGGACAACGGCGTTTTAATAAGAAACAAACATTGTTCCAGTGCATTGCATGAGCAGATGTAGGAATAGCACCCATTTTCGCTCCATACTTGAAGATGTGCCTCATCTTCGCTCCATTTTCGCTCCATACTTGAAGACCATTGCATTGCATGGTTTGGATTGGCGTTTAACATTCATTAACAGCACAAACCATCAACCAAATAGACCTCCAATATTTTCATTACACGTATCTCTTGCTCAAGAATCTGAAAACCATTTTCAAAATCTTGTGCCTAATAGCATCTAAAGCTTTTAACATTAACCTCGTTGAATGATCACCTCTACGAAACAACTATAACTGACAAAAAACCATCATCTAATCTCACAATACTTTACCAGCAATAAAACCACACACAGCTACATACTATGTCAAGTACGATTGGAGAAATTATATCGAAACACAAGGCTGTCCATGTAGAACTACATTGGGTCCAAAACACCAAAGACAGCCAACATTTTCGCTCCAGTGCATTGCATGAGCAGATGTGCCTCATCCAGATGAACATAACGACACTCAATGACCTCTCAGCCACAGCTCGCATACATGCAATGATATTGCAACAGCTGGAGGATGAGCGGCGTGACGAAGGAAAAGTGATCAACAGGCGGTGGCTGAGGTGTGGTTGCGGAGGATGAGAGGCATGTATGCGAGCTGTGAGGGAAGGGGTTCAGGTCCGACGTGAGGGTTCATTAACCTATTCGCAGCGAGAGCGGAATGATGAGCTGGAGATTGCTGTTGTCGAACGAGCTGCTGCTGCTTCGGCCGCTGCTGGCGGTAGTTCTGAGATGAACGATGAACATGATAATCCTCATAACCAGGAGAATGTTATTCCTCAAGGTTATGATAATAGTGTTGTACATGGTGGAGCAAGCTTCAAGTATGGAGCGAAAATGGGTGCTATTCCTACATCTGCTCATGCAATACACTGGTGCAATGTTTGTTTCTTATTAAAACGTCGTTGTCCACAGCGCCTAATTTGTTGGACGCGGTTTAAGCTTACATGACAATTTGTGCCCAATCGATTTTATTTTTGAGTGTATATATGCCACGAGACTTAAACCGCCGTGCACAAGAGCGACTTAACTCTAAGGCGCCGTTGGCAACAGCGCCTTAGAAAACTTGAGTAAATTGGGAATGAAATTTGAAAATTGAGTATAAAGGAACCCAAATTTGATTTTTGAGTAAATTGGGAAATTTTTCCAATGACACAGGTCGAGCTTGAGAATGAAGAGTTCGACGATGAGCTCAATAAGGAAGATGGTGAGGAAGAGGATGGTGATGATCTGTTGGCTGGGAATGTTTTCCTGCTAGCTAATGCCAGCAATGTCAGCGGTGGGTCCTGTGCACAGGTCGACGCAACTAGTCCCAAAGTAAGTCAGCGTATACCGGCAACTCTGTCAAGATCTGGCTCGAGGAGCAGCCGAGGGGTCAACCTAATTCAACCAGGAGGCGGTTAAATGGCCAATGTGGTGCGTTGAAATGACCGCCGCACATGGCATAGTCCAGTGAGCGTAGTGGTGGTGGAGACGAAAACATGGGCCCTTACATGGGTCCGGAAATGAGCCAATTCAGTTCTCCTCACGGTCTTCCACATCGACCCAGTCAATCTCTTCCGAGGAGCAGCCAATCTAAACCAGCCCAAACTCATACCAGCAGCAGCATGAGCAACTGGCTCCTGCAAATGAACTATCACCACCCCGGCCCTGGCCGACTGACACAACACCATTTTGTGTTTTAGTCGCCTAGGAACTTATGTGACTAATGGTCTGTTATCCATGTACGCTCAAGTGTGCAGGCGACTGAACCTAATATCCTCTGTCCACTTAAGTATGCAGGCAACTGACCCTAATTCGATGTCTCCAAGACCTTGGGCGAAATGAATCATATGGATATGTCGCTCAAATGGTTAGGCGACTGAATTAAGGTCAGTCACATGTAATTTTAAGAAACTTACTTTGGATGTCACATAAAAATTGTAGAAAATCCTCTTTTCTTTTACATTAAACATCCTTATTTCATAATAAACTAAAACATGAACATGTTACATTATAAACCAGCATAGTAGATTACTTTAAAAAAGATACATAATTCAACTACAAGTTCCAAGCAACCATCAAAATACAAATATTCTAGTGTTTTGAAAAGTTAAGTTCCAAGCATAGCTTCAAAACGATCACTAAACTTCAGTAAAATATCAAGGTCGCCCCATACCAAAGCTCGCTCCATCCGAAACATTGTTACTTCCTACCCCTCCTCGCACTAGCTCTTCAAGCTCCCGCATTTTTTCTTCTAACATTAGTATCCTCTCATCTTTTTTCAGTGAATCCTCCTTGGCCCTATTCAGCTCCTCTCTCATTCGTGATGTTTGGGCAGCCACTTTAGCTCCACCTCTAGGGCGTGGAGGCTTCCTAATAGATTTCCCAACACCAGAAATTTGGGTCCCTTTTTTCTCGCCAACCGTTTCACAAATGATAGCGAGTTGGATTTCATCTGAGAGAGGTTCATCTAAGGAGCTTTCGCCTTCATCAAGCATATTAAGAACCTTGTTTTCCATTTCCTCCTGCACAAAATTTAAAAGAACTTTTAAACTACAAACTAAGATAGTTATACAACTACAAGATAAACCAATATGTATGCCACATAACAACCACTGCGAAATTATCATGAAATAACACATCAATATGCATCACTAAGCATCATTATGTATGACAAATCGCATCAATATGCATCACTGTGAAATCATTACGACAAATGGCATCAACCACTTATCAGAGTTTGGGCTTTGGTAACAAGATTTTGATACTTCTCATCAGCAACTTCTCCCAAGTGATCAACCTCAATGGCATTATACATCACATAGTAACAAGATTTTGATACTTCTCATAAGCAACTTCCCCCAAATGATCAACCTCAATGGCATTATACATCACATCGTCGTGAAAGTAAGGAAAAGTGTCATGTACCATCTTTATAGTGGGATTAAAATGATGTGTCTGACTTTGTGAGATACTTTCTCCACTTCTATGCATCAAGTATTGTTGTCTCAACGCATACATTGCACGTCCATGACCAACTTCACCGTGCGACGTCCATGTGGTGTATCCCCGCATCATACCATGTTGAATTAAATGCATGTAGACTTCGTCCAATGAAATTTTCCTTTTATGTAGTTTACAACGCTGACATGGACATAGATGCTTAGGATCAACGGAATTCCGCCTAACAAAATCAATGAAATTAGCAATTCCCTCGATGTAACGAGCATCACATCTTTCCAAGCTCATCCAATTTTTATCCATTTAAATCTGTAAAAAACAACGATTAACTTAATTTAACAAGAACTTAAAATAACAACAAATTAATTTGGACTACCAAATTGAGGTCATTTGACCTGCCAAATTAGTTGAACAATAAATTAAAATCGTTGGACTAAAAAAATATGCACACATGAATAATCATTTATATGAAAAAATAAAACAAAAATTGTCAACAACGACTTAACTTCATCTCTTTATATGGTGTGTTTCTATGTTCACAAAATGATGTTGAAATTATTTTTAACAACTCATGGACAAACACAATGATTGTGCTCTTTCAAGGAACTAAACCGCAACCGCACAAAAAAAGTCAATCGAAAACAACAAACAATACTCAAGATAACTACAAATGCAAAATTAAACAAAGATTTAGAATTGAAAATGAAAATGAAGAATGACCACATGCTATATCTTCACTGTATTTGAGGAGGAGCTCCAATTGCAAAAATGGAAGAAGCTTGTACCTTGTTACAAGGTTATTCGATTTTGACTGGTGAGAATATCGAAGTCTTGTTGTAAAGGAAAAAAACTATGAAGGAAAATATAATTCCATGTTCGTTAATCATGAAAAATTCAAACAAAATAAAAGAATTAAATACAAACTTTTCGTAAGACAAGCTCATGCTCGATTCATTTCTATAATTTGGTGACATGTTAGCTCCAAACATTCACTCAGTCATATACTCAGTTCAATACCTTTATGTGCCATTCCCGGCCATTTTATCGTTCATTTAAGTTTTAGAAATTTATCATACCAAATCATCATCTTTGGTATTCCCTCTGCTCCACCCATGCTTGGCCAGGACTCAGCCTCCCCCTACTTGGCTTATATGACTCGACCTTGCACAAGATGTTGAATTACAAATTTAAAGTAACCCATAACGCATTCGCAACATTTTACTATACTGCATCGCATCTTTTTCTTCTAATTACATACTTGTGCATATTACATAATCGATTTAAAAAAATAAAAATATTACATAATCGATTTGAGAGTGCTAACTTGTTTGTCAATCAAAACCACTTCGAATTATCATCTGCTACTTTATGAACTTCTACACATTTTCTTTCTGCTCTATTCTGTCCCCTTAACATAATTTCTGCCTTACATATGATTAAAATCATTTATTTGTTTGGAGGAAAGAAGAAGCTAGATTGAGTTATCCATTGATCCGGGACACACCAGATCAGTAAAATGATAATTTACTCTTTTTGAACATTTTATTTTTACTTACTAAAATCGGGGAAAAAACATACTACTAACTACATCGGTTAAAAGAAAAGAAATCTTAGAACCTGCCCATCATTTTCTCTACATACAACTACAGCAAGCATAATTAGTATATTTGTTTTCTAACTTCAACAACCAAATAGAGATCATTTTTTCAGCCTTGATGATATATCGATCATGTTTTTAAATTTAACTCTGTTATGCAATCTGTGCAATTTCGACTAAAATCTTGTGAAGGGACTGCGGCTTTGAGAAGAATGGACAGTGATCACTGCCTTTGATCTTGAAGACGCTTTCGGGGGCATTTTCCCGCAAAAGCTTTTCTTGAACGTCTGGGGAAAGGACGCGGTCATCCAGGGTCTGGATGAAGAAACGGCGTGCTGTTCCGTATTTTTCAGGTGTAAGTGATAGCTTCTCCATGATGGGTCCAAGAGGTATAGGTCTCATGGAAACCATTGCCAAAGCTACATCCTGAAAGAGCCACATAGTAAATGTCAAAACACGCTCTTTCAATAAAAATCAATTGGCATGAAGCCATGAATAATACTGCATCTTTTGTTTCCGCCATTTTATGAAACAAGGTCAAATTACATGTCAAAACCAAGACATTAAACTCCACTTGACAAATCGTGCATGTCTACTGGGTAAGGTCAGCTCTCTGCATAAATAATACGTCATGTGTAACCTATTTTTGACGACGGCCACAGTATTTATAATGCATCCAGCACATACTATACTCAGACGGAATTATAGTGCCTATAGTTCATCGATTATCGTACATCACACTACCCCGGTTCTATATATGCATATGGCCAAGGCCAGTGAATTGAAATTACAGAAAAAAGGGAGTTCGTTTATATCCATACCTTTGTAGGGCTTTGGTTAAAGTATAAAGCCTTTATTTGCTCCTTCTCAAACATGAAACCAGTAGGAGGCTTATCCTTTCCGTTCCCGTGTATCAAGAACTTTGACTCTTTCATAAAGAGATCGGCTGAACCAAGCTGCATACAATGTTTTCTTGTTATAACATCGAAACAAAAAAACTTTCTTACCAAACGGGTAATAACTCGAACATGTGATTTGTGAAAACACCTGTTCTGCAAATGCATCAAAAGGCCGCTGGCCATCAGATACCATTGTGGCACATAGGAATATTGCCTTTGAGATCTTGTCTGGGAAATGCTCCAACGCATAAGAAACACACGCACCCCCACTACTATGACCAACCAAAATGACCTGCCGTAAAACAAGAGGCAAAATATCTCTCAGAGATAATATAAAAAAACTTTGAATTGTATAGTAATGGACTGGAGCATTTCTTTTTATCCTTGCCTTCTCATCCACCGGCAAGTTTGTAAGTAAATCCAGCAATGGTTTTGAATATTCCGCAACTGTAGTGACATTGTTGATATCCATCAGATTTATACCCGATCCCATGAGATCCAATGCCGTAGCACTCAGTCCAGCTTCCTCTAGTAAGGCAATAGTTTTGTACCAACACCAAGCTCCAAATCCTTCTCCGTGCACAAGAACAAACTTCTTCACTTGAAGCGTCTCAAGAAACTCCGATAACTGCAATACCGCCACAGTCAAGGAATAAGCACGCAATATATGTATTAAACAATACCTGACCCGGCTCAAGTAAACCACAAACTAAATCCTTGACGGGATCATCCTAACCAAAAGCCTCACATATGCAACATATAACAACATATTCAAACTGGAAAATTGCATAGCTAACAAATTCTACAAAACTTACGTTGTAAAATTCAAGTCCTTGGAGAGCTGATCCGAACACATATTGATATCCGAATCAAAACACAATCAATTTAACCAGAATGCACTTTGTTTTACTTTTGGTACTAAAAAATTGCAAATATCAAAAGTCAATTTAATTAGGCACCACTACAGAATCTTCAGCGAAAAGCTCAACCCTGACTCCCTAAAAAAAGACACATATCATCATTACAAGACACAAGTTACAACAACACTGTATAGAAAGAACCCTAAAAGCCAATTTCAAATCAGATCAATTTCTATAAAGAAACCCACTTTTGAAAATGGATCTAAAACACAATCATCACACCATCTATAAATCACCTCACCTCCTTCCCATTCGTAAATGGATCCGACAGCGTCCTCCTCTTAGTATTAGTCGACCCGACCCGTCTAGAAATGGATCCGTCAAACCTCTGCGACTGACTCACTTGCTGCAGCGCCATGGACAGCGCTTGACGGTGCAGAAACTCCTCGTCCGCCATCGTTTTCCTCGACGACCTTCCCATTCGTTTGCTCTTTGATCCATTGACAGCTCTAGTGTCCTTTTTCGACATGCACATGAACTTGTTACCCATTTTTGAAACACCCAGAGAATTCCCAGATGCTCAGTTACCTCTGAAATCGACCAAAGCTTCCAACTTTGACGAGAATTGGAGCGTTCGGTGGGAAAATTGTGATGGGTCTGGACTGGAAAGAGGGTTACAGCTTAGCATTTAGCAGGTAAGGTGAGACAGACAAATTGAGGGTTTGAAAATTGGGGATTTTTGTGTGTATTAATAATTATGTTCTACTTATCTTTTAATCCATAAATAATAATTAAATGATTATTTTGTGTATCTGTCTTTGAATTACGTAATGAATAATTGAATGAATTTTTGTGGCATCATTCTTTAAATTGTAATTTACTTTTTGTAGGCTATTAAATGCGATGATATTGAATTCAGCTGTACCTAAAATTTCAGTCGATTACGATACGCGTCTTTAATTTAATTTGTCTATTTTTGGTGATATTTAAAGCAGAAGTTGTTTTTTTATTTCTTTAGCTTTTATTTTCTTGTCGTGATGATGAGACTTGTTGTTTGATGCGTGGTATGCATGTAAATGGAGATTTTTTTTTGTGCCTTTCCATTAATGAATGTGCTGATGTCCCCTACTAATATGTGCTCAGAGACAGAGAGTTATTTTTTGCGATGCCCAGAGAGACAAAGGCAGGGAAGGCATAACATTTATCATGTTCCCAACTTCTATGGGCATAACCTGCGGCACCTCCCACCCCAATCGTTGCCTCTTCCTAGGTCATTTATCTATATTGACGATGGGGAAATCAACGACACGCTCCGTCTCCATATCAATGGAAAACTTGTTTTTACTAATAAAATAGCGTGAGTATCGGACAGTATAGGCTTCCAAGGGAAGGACATCACACAACAAAAAGTCCTCTCATTCTGTACAAAATGTTATTACACCTCAAAGGCTTTGGCTTTGTTACTCCCATTCTGTGAGTTTCATATTGGATCCTCTAACCTCAAAGTCCTCCCATTCTCTTAAATCGTTGTAGACCTTTGAATGATCCGGTTGGATCAGCAGACTCACAGTAGTCAAATTTCCTGGAACGTTCTACATCAATCACAATCTGGTCTTCAATAGCAGACTCCAAATACAGGATATGAGTTTCATCATTTCGATTACTTTCCTTCAACCGTGCATTTCTTACTATATCAAGAGTAATGTAATTTGGTTGAACTCCCTCCTCCAGCATCTGCGTAAAAATCTGGTTGGCTGCCTTCCAGTCACCTACTTTGCATAAACCTCCAATAATCGAAGTATAAGTATACTCATCAGGGGGAACCCCGTCAGTATTCATTTCATGAAATAGACGTTGGGCCCGTCCTACCCTTCCAGCACGACAAAACTCATTTATTATTGAGTTATAAGTTACAACATTTGGGTCAGGTCCACGAGTCTTCATTTCAGTAAACATATGCCAAGCCTCCTCAAACTGACCAGCACGACACAAGCCATGAATTAAACAAGTATAAGTTACAACACTCGGGTCAGGTCCACGAGTCTTCATTTCAGTAAACATATGCCAAGCCTCCTCAAACTGACCAACACGACACAAGCCATGAATTAAACAATTATAAGTTACAACATCTGGGTCAGGTCCACAAGTCTTCATTTCAGTAAACATATACCAAGCCTCCTTAAGTTCACCAGCACGACACAAGCCATCAATTAAACAAGTATAAGTTACAACATTTGGGTCAGGTCCACGAGTCTTCATTTCAGTAAACATATGCCAAACCTCCTCAAACTGACCAGCACGACACAAGCCATGAATTAAACAAGTATAAGTTCGAACATCTGGGTAAGGTCCACGAGTCTAATTTCAGCAAACATATGCCAAGCCTCCTTAAATTCACCAGCACAACACAAGCCATGAATTAAACAATTATAAGTTACAACATCTAAACTGACCAGCACGACACAAGCCATGAATTAAACAACTATAAGTTACAACATTCGGGTCAGGTCCACGAGTCTTCATTTCAGTAAACATATGCCAAGCCTCCTCAAACTTACCAACACGACACATGCCATGAATTAAACAAGTATAAGTTACAACATTCGGGTCAGGTCCACGAGTCTTCATTTCAGTAAACATATGCCAAGCCTTCTCAAACTGACAAGCCCGACAAAATCCATTAATTAAACAAGTATAAGTTATAACATCCGGAGACAGTGCACTGTTCTTCATATCATGAACCATACATTGCGCCTCCTCAAACTGACCTGCCCGACAAAAGCCATCAATGATCATATTATAAGAGGCGGCAATAGGACAAATACCGTAATACTTCATTCCAGACAACATATTTATGGCCTTCTCCATCTCTTGAGCACAGCACCAAAAATAAATAAACGAATGATAAGCAAACAAAAATGGCACAATCCCTTGCCGCCTCATCTCAACCATCAATTGCTCAGCTTTGACAACCGACCCCTTTTCAATAAGATAGTGAATTGCCACTGTGTGACAAACCGAAATAAGCTGCATAACAATAGCCGAATCCGCATACAACTTACCAGCCAACTTATGGCACAAATGAACGGACAGGTCCAAATCCCCCAAACTGCACAATCCTCCATAAAATGTCCGCCACATTACCTCATCAGGACTGCACCCCATCTCCTCCATCCTACACAAAAGCCACCCAGCCTCCTCCACCCTCTTCTTCAAACACAACCCTTTAACCAATGTGGTGAAAAAATTCACATCAGGGCTTAATCCCCTTTTCAGAATCAAACCCAGCATCCCAAATCCATAATCGATACAACTAACCTTAGAATAACAATTAACCAACATGTTGATGGTATTAATATTCGATTAGATTACTTCCAGCTTTCTGTACATCTGTATAGCATCGTAGTACCGCTCATTCTGAATCACAATTGCAAAAAGCGTGTTCCTTTGTCGAATTGAGTTAGGTATTTGCGATGAAATCATGGCATCGAAGAAGCTTATGGCTTCGTTTACATTTACGACAGAACTCAGCTTACCTCTGGGATTGGTTTGGTTGGCTGCCGAAGCAGATGAATATTGAGATGATGACGAGCAGAAACTTCGGCCGCGGATGAGTATCGCTCTGACCATGGCGGCGGCGGCTGTCATCTGAAACTCCGAGTCGTCGTGAAGAGAAACAAAATCGAATCAGGTCGAGCAATGAGCAGAGCGAATTTCGATCGAAACTAGATGATGAAGAAATTTCCAGAGAGTTAATTTTAATTGCTACACTGGTAGGACGTAGGAGCCTCAATCAGGTCCGATTTCAAGGGTCAAAAAAGTATATACTAAATGAATCATAAATTCATGTTTATTTTTCTTATAGTATCTCCTATTTTATACTAAATTTGTTGATTCTTGTCCAGTGTCAACAATCGAGCTCTTCGAGGTGAAGGGTTAGCCGAGTTGGTGGCAACCCCCATAAATCCTCATGGAGCTTGAGCTCGATTCCCTCCTAACACACTAATTCCTAACTACTAACTCATGTATCAAAAAAAAAACAAAAAAAAAACAATCGAGCTCTTCAGATCTAACGGGTCAAGTCACTGGATCATTTCAATTAAAATATTATTGTTTAGTTATGCTTCTTATTTTTTCCGTTAAGTGTTTAGTTATTTTCAAAAAAATATATAAACATCAATAGAAAGGGCATCATTTTTATTGAAATTATGTCGCTTTGTGACCGGTAGTATTTAATTGTGCAATACCAAATTTTAATCCAACAAAGTGATGAACTATGATTAAACACTTGTCTATCAATCATAAATACGAGGATTTGATCCCACCCATCAGAGTAGGCACACTCGAGAATAAGTTATCAACAATGCCTACATGAATTGAGTTAATTTGAAAATCAACTCAAATCAATTGAAGGATACAAATGTGGGACCTCTCAGCTTCCGGAGACAAACGAATCGAAACTGGTTGAGTTCGGATTGCTGATAAGGAATCGGAGCTCTAATGTGTGCCCTATTTTCAATTTGTGCCTAATTAACAATTCGTTACTTAGTGTGAAATTGAGTAACAACGGGGTGTAATTGTAATATGTCGTACAGTCTTTGTAATCATGTAGAAGTCGAGGGACCCAATTGTAATTTATGTAAGTTTTGAAAAGTCCATTATAACGGATTTTCAAGCTCAATGAACAGTAACGATTTATCTCAATTCTTTTTCTTCTCTGATCGTTCTTCTCCAGTTCACGGCGACTCAATTGCCATCTCCGACGAGCATCCATCGATAAGAATGTATCCATTTGGCTGATTTTGAAACATCAGTTGGGTTTATCTACACGTTCAAGGGAAGGTTACTTTAAAAAGTTAGTAAACAAAAAGATATAATAAAATAGTTGGGTCGTTCTTTTGAACTTAATTTAACTATAATTTTACTGTACTGAACTTAATTAAGCTATATTGAACTTAATTAAACTGTACTGAACTTAATTAAACTGTATTGAACTTAATTTAACTGTACTGATTTAACTGTATCGAATTTTATTTAATTTAACTTTAATGAACTTCATTTACTGAAATTGAAAAATTATATATATGTATTTTTTCATCATTTTTAAAATTATACAATTTATTAATTCAACTTGCTCCAAAAAAAATTCATCATTTTTTTAATACCCATTTTAGCTAATTAGACCGTGCAGGGAAGAGCAGATTCAAATTTATTTGATAAACAGCGAAAAGATCAGATGAATCAAGTACGCGACATGATAGCGTTTCAAATTATTGAGGATTGTCCAAATAATGTTGGGGAAATGAACATGGATAAAGATGATGATATGTAAATGTTTCCATTTGTACTATACTTGAATGTCTGTACGTTTCTATATAAAAGTACTTGAGGATTGTCATTGCACCTTATTTAAGATACTTGAGGATTTGTCCAAATACTTGAATATCATTGCACCTTATTTAGAAATTTATGTTTAACAGTTTTCCAAAAGTTTTTTAAAAAAATAAAAGTTTTGAATAATAGGGTTGAAACTAAAAACTTGATTGACTTTATTTTATTTAACTGTACTGAACTTTATTGCACTGTACTGAACTTAATTAAACTGTATTGAATTTAATTTAACTATACTGAATTTAATTAAACTGTATTGAACTTAATTTAACTGTACTAAACTTAATTAAACTGTATTGAACTTAATTTAATTTTACTGTACTTAAAAACTGCCAAAGAAAAGGTTAGGCTTTGTGCTCCCCATTGTCGGCTGTGGCTGCCTAATGCATATGATTATGCCTTTGGCTTATCTACTTCAGGGTGGCTAGATTATCCATCAACCATTCAAATTCGAATTGATTAACGGTTCGTTATCAGTTTATTCGGTTTAATATATTTGGTTAGATCAAAATTGTACAGTATGAGTTCTTCACATGATCTATATTCTCAAAAGTCTTCGACGGTCCATTAACCTTGTACTCTCAAAAGTCCTATTCTTCGCATGATCAAAAGCTTCTTTTCATCACACATCTCATAAACATAGGGATTCCTCACAAGTGTCCTCGTCAGATTCATCCACATTAAAAACTGATTGAATATCAATATGGTGATGACAAAAAAAGGAATATCGCGTTTACACACATTTTGAAGCCTAGAAGAACTATTAACATTTTTGGATGACTCCGGAATAATGATGCTATTTATTATTAAAGCTAATAGGTGTCAAATCTCTGAACAGTTTTATAATTCATATTTAAAAAAGTTTTCATCTATTTCTCAACCTATCTCACCTTTACCAATTATATTATAAATTTAGAATAATGAATAAACTTATGAAAAACAAAGAAATTCTCCAGCGTATTCCACCACGCCCAGAACCTCCTCGACCTCAAAATACTCCCAAAAGAGAAACAACATGCAGCCCAATCCAACCGCCCATAATCACCCATCATACGGGCCCACTAAATCCTTCCAGAACATCCTCAAACACTCTCCCCTCCCGTCCGCTTCCTCTTCTCCACACCACTATAACACCGCGTTTGGCTAACACATTTCCCCACCGAAACCAAAATCCAAATTGCGTGTTTTTACTCAGCACAAAACAAACAGAGCACAAACGCGAGCAAGCACTCACGATCATGGCGACATCACAAATCCTCGGCAACGCTCCATCCTTCTCGACCTCCCAGCTCCGTAAACCAACCAGAAACGATGCCGTTTGCTCCTCGTCCAGCAGAAGCAGCGTCTTCTTCGGAAGCAAGTTGAGTCCAAACAGCCGGACGAGGAACGGAGCCTGCTTGAGGAGCAGGACGACGACGCTTAGAGTTGTGAATGAGAAGGTGGTAGGGATTGATCTCGGGACGACGAACTCGGCCGTGGCGGCTATGGAAGGAGGGAAGCCGACGATCGTCACTAACGCAGAAGGACAGCGAACGACGCCGTCCGTGGTGGCGTATACGAAATCCGGAGATAGGCTTGTCGGTCAGATTGCGAAGAGGCAAGCGGTTGTGAATCCGGAGAACACGTTTTTCTCTGTGAAGAGGTTTATTGGGAGGAAGATGTCGGAAGTGGATGAGGAGGCGAAGCAGGTGTCGTATAAAGTTGTTAGGGATGAGAATGGGAATGTGAAGCTTGACTGTCCGGCTATAGGGAAGCAGTTTGCGGCTGAGGAGATTTCAGCTCAGGTATTGATCGAGTCCTCATGTATCATGTTAATCAGAAATTCAATTTTTTGTATAATTGGTTGACTGAGTTGTTTATGATTTTTTAGGTTTTGAGGAAGCTTGTGGATGATGCATCCAAGTTCTTGAACGATAAGGTGACCAAGGCTGTTGTTACAGTGCCGGCTTATTTTAATGATTCGCAGAGGACGGCTACTAAGGATGCTGGGAAGATTGCTGGGCTGGAAGTTCTTAGAATTATCAATGAGCCAACTGCTGCTTCGTTGGCTTATGGATTTGAGAAGAAGAACAATGAGACGATTCTAGTGTTTGATCTTGGAGGCGGCACATTTGATGTCTCTGGTACGCATATGGTCCTTGCTTCTCTAGCATTAAAGAAACTTGTTTCTGAGTTGAGTGATAATTATGGCTGTATGTATTGTGCAGTTCTTGAGGTTGGCGATGGAGTGTTTGAAGTTCTGTCTACTTCTGGCGATACGCATTTGGGAGGAGATGACTTCGACAAGGTGTGGACTGGTTGTTTGATCTGTTTGAAATGTGTGATTTAGTCATTGTATGGTTTGGTACTTAACTGTGTTCATTTGTCGTTGTTGATAGAGAATTGTGGACTGGCTTGCGGAAAGTTTCAGGAGGGACGAAGGTATTGATCTTCTGAAAGATAAGCAAGCCCTGCAGAGACTTACTGAAGCAGCTGAGAAAGCAAAAATGGAGTTATCAACATTGACACAAACTAACATCAGGTATGAAGTCCACTTTTTTTGACTATCTCTTCATTTTTAATGTCCTGAATGTATGTGTGATCATGTTAATATTTGTAAGTGCTTCCTGTTTGCAGTCTTCCCTTCGTTACAGCGACAGCTGATGGCCCTAAACACATTGATACCACGTTGACAAGAGCCAAGTTTGAGGAACTTTGTGCTGATTTGCTTGACAGGTATGTCCAGCTCTCATTGTCTATGTGGGAAATTTATTGCAGCTGGTTTATGTGGTGTTTAGGATGTTCTTGTGGTATTCAATGTTTCTTGCATGGTTGTATAGGCTTAAAACTCCTGTTGAAAATGCGTTAAAAGATGCAAAGCTTTCAATCAAGGATATAGACGAGGTGATCCTAGTTGGAGGGTCAACTCGCATTCCTGCAGTCCAAGAGCTTGTAAGGAAGATGACTGGAAAAGACCCAAATGTCACGGTGAACCCTGATGAAGTGGTGGCCCTTGGTGCTGCAGTCCAAGCTGGTGTCTTATCAGGAGACGTCAGCGATATAGTCCTTTTGGATGTCACGCCGTTGTCCCTTGGGCTTGAAACGTTGGGTGGTGTGATGACGAAGATCATCCCGAGAAACACTACACTGCCCACTTCCAAATCGGAAGTATTCTCCACCGCAGCAGATGGACAAACCAGTGTTGAAATTAATGTGCTACAAGGTGAGAGAGAATTTGTTAAGGACAATAAATCTCTAGGTAGCTTCCGGTTGGATGGCATTCCCCCTGCGCCTCGTGGAGTTCCTCAGATTGAGGTTAAGTTTGATATTGATGCCAACGGTATCCTGTCTGTGACTGCCATCGACAAGGGAACTGGAAAGAAACAAGACATTACCATCACCGGCGCTAGCACTCTGCCAAGCGATGAGGTATGAAATCAAATATTCAATCTAATTCTCTGTTAATCATTTTCAGCTACAAGGTGTGGTATTGAATTAAAATAAAATGGTGCAGGTGGAGAGAATGGTGAAGGAGGCAGAGAGATTTGCGAAAGAGGACAAGGAAAGGAGGGAAGCTATTGACACCAAGAACCAGGCAGAATCGATAATATACCAGACCGAAAAGCAGCTCAAGGAATTGGGAGATAAGGTACCAGCGGCTGTGAAAGAAAAGGTGGAAGCAAAAGTTAAGGAGCTGAAGGATGTTTTACCTACAGAGTCGACCCAAAAGATCAAAGATGCAATTGCAGCACTCAATCAAGAAGTCATGCAGATCGGACAATCTCTGTACAGTCAGCCAGGCGCTGCTGCTGCTGCTGCTGCTGCTGGAGGTGCAAGTGAGCAACCTTCATCAGGGGCGTCAGCGGATGGCGGTGATGTGATCGATGCTGATTTTACTGATAGCAAGTAACCATATGCGAGCCCTCTGTTATATTGTATATATTACATATGAATTTTAATCATTAAAAGACATAAAATTTGTTCTCGCTTCAGGCCTCCAAACTCCTATAGTCTGTCCTAATTCCGGTTCTCCTTTTTTCTTCCTGGTTTTTTTTTTTTCGGGGGTACGTTTAACAGAGAAACACGACTAGCTTTACTTTAGAATGCCGTATGGAGATGCCTGTTGTGTTTATACACTTTATTAAAGGCAACTTCTCCCTTTTATTTAAGATTGTGTCAGAATGTAGTCCCTCGTTTTCTTTTCTTTTTCCATCTTGCCGTTCACATTTTAAAAAAACTGCTATTTTCAAACAAATACGTTAAAGAGTTGATAATAGTTTGTATGAACAAAATTACCCAAGATTCAGAAAAGCAACCGCTAGTCGCCCAATTGATCACCATTTTTAGAGTTCAGAAAAAAGCATTTTACTCTTGAAATACTCTCAACTTACAGGCTGACGTTGAGAATAGGATATCAATCTAATTGTAGATATTGGGCCTAACTCACCTCCAAAAGGCATCTTGTGAAGGGAGGATTGCCACTTAGTTATAAACCAATGAGACCAACTCACCCTAGCCAATGTGGGATACTTGACACACCCCCGCAGCCCAATGGGCTGCACAACAAATGGGCTATGGGCAACATATGGCCGGGCACCGCCCCAAACCATTGGTCTAGGGGTGGCTCTGATACCATGTTGATATTGGGCCTAACTCACCTCCAAAAGGCACCTTGTAAAGGGAGGATTGCCACTTAATTATAAACCAATGAGACCAACTAATGAATAGGAAAAAATACAGGGAAGAAATCAACAGAGGTCAATTTGACCAAACTGTTATTTGTTTATTTGAATCCATGAAATTGGAGATCTTCCTCCTGAGGTTGTAATATGCTTAAGGGGTTCATTGTAGGTAGTATTGCACTTTTGATGAGAATGTCATGGATCAGAAACCATAATGGTCAATTTGACCAAACTGTCTATTTAGGTTCATTTGTTGAACCTAGACTAAGACAACCAAGATCAACATGTAATGCAGGTCTCGCAACATTCTCCATTCAAGGATTTCAATCACTATTCACTACACGAAATCTAAGACAAGGGGCAGAAGCTTTACTTTTAAATTGATTATTGCAACTATAGGATCAGGCAGAACCTAAAATCAAATCAAGCACTATTTAATAACCTCAAGCGGAGAGGTCATGACATAATATAGGGATCTCTTCTATGCTGTTCCTCCCAGATCCTGTCTTCAGGTGCTTAACAATAGTGCAGGGGTCGGCCTCGACTAGCATCTTCACAACACCTCTCATGCTTGGTCGAGCTGTGGGATTTTTCGCAGTGCAAGAGACGGCAATTTTCAGGACTTTCAGCATGTCTTCATGGTACTCTACATGTATTTTGTTATCGAGGACTTTGAGTACGCTTTCACGGTTGCGTAAGTGAGTCTCTACCCAGTAGACAATGTCTTTGCCTTCTCCGTATTCATTTGAAATTGGTTCTTTGCCTGTTATGAGCTCCAAAAGGACCACGCCAAAGCTGTAGACGTCGCTTTTCTCCGTCACATTCAGAGAGTAACCAAGCTCTGCAGCAGTAAGAAAACATAATTAATAGATCAATTCTACCGGACCAAAATTTAACTAGGAAATGTTAGTTTAGTATTTTGGGGAAAACAAGAAACAAGCTGACCCACCTGGAGCTATGTATCCATGAGTTCCAGCGAAAGTTCTGGTATTAGTACCATTGAGTGATTTCTCAGCAATCTTTGCAACACCGAAATCAGCTATTTTGGGCTCGTAGTCATCATCAAGTAAAATGTTAGATGATTTTATATCTCTGTGAATTATGGGAGGAGAACAATCATGATGAAGATAGGCGATCCCTTTGGCAGAGCCCACTGCAATATTAAACCGCCGACTCCAATCCAATTCTGGATGTTGACCCTTTACGATCCTTTTGAGAGCCTCGGAAACATTGCCATTTGGCATATATTCAAACACCAAGTAATGCGACCCTCCCCGAGTCAAGCAAGCATACAACTTCAGTATATTTTTGTGCCTAATCCTGGCTAGTACATTCATCTCAGCTGCCATGAGCTGCACTTCGTTTCCTTTCCATAACTGCTTCACCGCTACCGCATGTCCACTCTTCTTTAAGTCTACACGGTACACTTTTCCAGTTCCGCCACTTCCAATCAGATTATCGTCACCCAACTTGTTGCATATTTCATCACAATCTATATGAATTGGATGGAATGATTCTAGTTTCCATTTGCGATCCGCATCCTTTCCAGCTCCCAAATCCCTGTCTGGATCAACAGCATTTTTGTTGTAGCGTCTGTAACTGAGAATCACCAACGCGATAATAAGAATAACCAAAGCGGACAGTACGATGCCAAAGAAAATTTTCCAATGCCAGTGGATAGCGGTTTTTATATCACAGACTCGCAATTTCGATTTCGTAAGGGTCCTAGTGTTCTTACTAATACAAAGTCCATCATTGCCGAGCAATGCTTGATCCCCACCCACAATCAAAAGCTCCGATGGGATTATTCCTGATAGTTCATTGTTTTGCAAGTCGATAGCACTCAGCTTTAACGTAACCAAATTACCGGGAATCCTTCCAGCCAATTTATTACCAGATAGATTGAGAGAGTTCAGCATGCTTAAACCTGAAATGGTCTTCGGTATTTCACCTGTCAGAGAATTTATAGCAAGGTTCAGATCCACCAAGGCAGTACATTGCCCCAAATTTGGAGGTATAGATCCTGACAGGAAATTGTTCTGCAAATACAGCGACGACAACTGCTTTAGATTTCCCAGTTCTGAAGGTATTGCGCCAGAGTAGTAATTATTATTCAGTAACAACTTTTGTAGATTTGTAAGACGGCCGATTTCCGGAGGAATTTCACCAGAAAACTTATTATTGAACATTTGCAACTGATTCAAGTTGGTTGCTGAAGCAATGGCTGGGCTTAAGCTACCGGTAAACTCATTATCACTAACATCCAGAAAGTTTAGGTTCGGAAGAGCCCAAAACGAATCAGGCATCTTCCCGGAAAGGTTGTTTTTGCTGAACCGCACCCTCACAAGGGTCTTGCACTGCGCATACGAGTCAGGAAATTCTCCAGAAAAGTTGTTTTGCAGGGCCAGTAACTTCCTCAAGGTTCCTCCACCACATAAGAACTTCGGAAAGGGACCTGAAAATTGATTTTCTGATATATCTATGTCAATAAGAGGTGAATACCTTCCGAGATTAGCTGGAAACTCTCCATACAATTGATTCCCATAAACAGAGAAACCGATTAGATTTCGCATCTCCCCAAAGCCAGGTGAGAGTTCACCAGAGAGGTTATTCGAATAACAGTGAAACACCCGCAGGTTCTTAAAATCCCCGAACTCTTTAGGTATGATCCCATGAATCATGTTTGATGAAACATCAATTTCCTCCAGATGGGTCAGCCCCACAAGCTCAACCGGAAGCACTCCAGTAAAACTGTTTGCATATAATTCGATCTTCTTGAGATTCTTTAGTTCGGAAAGGGCTTTTGGGAAGTCCTCGGTTAGATTGTTTTGTGAAAAATCAAATGTTTCCAAGGCCTTCAATCCAAAAACAGAGTCCGGTATCTCTCCAACAAAGCGACATCGTGCTAGATATAGATACGTCAAGTTCTTCAAATTCCCTAAACTGTCAGGTATTTTTCCTTCATCAAAATTATTCAATGCAAGACTAATCTGACGCAGACCAGTCAAATTCCCAACCCACGCCGGAAACCTGCCAGAAAAATTGTTTGCACTAAGATCAAGAATTTTCAACTGACGCAATGCAGAGAGGTCAGGAAGTTCCCCAACCATGCTATTTCCACTCACATTCAGAACTCTCAGATTGCGACAATTGCTCAGCTCTGCTGGAAGTATACCAGACATACCGCTGGATGTTAGAACGAGAGATTTAAGACCTTTCAGAGCACATACAGCTGGTGATAGGTCTCCGGAGAGTGAGTTATTTTCAAGCGAGATCCCGGTTACCTTCCCCAAAACACACTTTACTCCCCAAAAACCACAAGGCGAATCAGACTCAACCCATGAAGACAGTACATTTTGCTGATCCTTGAGTTGCCTCTTGAAGTCAAGCAGTGCTCGAGTCTCGTTATTTAAAGAGACTGCGGTCCAAAAGGTGCAACACAGTGTCAAAAGCAACACGAAGAGCAAAGAGATGTTCTTCCCCATTTGACGACTTCAAATAAGAAATCAAAAGTCTAGTTTTATGTTGACAGTCTTGTAGTCTCCAGCATCCATAAACTACGATCCCAGCATCATAGCAACCAGTTACAGCATCAAAACTCAACCGCACCTGATCAATAAAACCATGAAATCAGTAAAAAAAATCCACTGTCCACATATTTGAGATAAGAAAATATATCAAAACACTTTTCATTAGAGTGAAACAAATAGGTACAATATCAACAGTACATCTACGGTGTACCTTTGACAAAATCATGAAACATCAAATTCAGTAAAAAGCCAAGCCAAATCTGACTACTACAACTGCATAACAAAATGATAGGAAATCAAAGGAACGCAGCACCTGTATGTAGACACTAAATAGTAAATAACCGACAACAGCTCGATCAAGTAAATTGAAAAGAGAAGCATCATAATCATAACAAAATTAAAACCAGAGCAAAAAAAAACTCAACGAAACGTTATTCGATCTTTTCCATCATACGAAATCGAAAGTCGAAATGAGAAAGAACAACAACAGAAACACTCACCTTCCTCAATTTTCAAGCCGTGGTGCAAGGATAAACAAAATTTGTAAAAAAGGGTGAAAGTGAGCAGAGATTCGTGGAAGGGGGACGTAATCGCGCGCTGAGTTAAAGAATAGGCGCTGCTTATGCGCCGGAAAAAGTGTGCTGAAAGGAGGAGGAGGGCGGTGAGTTTGGGGAAGAGAGTGAGGTAGAGGAGGAGAGAGAAGAGGTTGATGATGACAGGAGAGGACTGTAGAGACTCTTCGGTTTTCTTCTCTGCTTGGGATTGGAGAGAGAGAGAGAGAGTAACGTCGTGTTTGGATGAGCTTATCACATTAACTGCTTTTTTTAACAACACGAAATTTATTTATTTATTCATGTTTGGAACCGGCGAACTGCTAATCGAATATTTGTTTCGATCATCACCAGCTTACCGCCATTCCTCGTTTTCAGTTTTTTTTTTAAATTGTGATTTTTTACCTTTAATATATATTGTACAGTATTTTATATGTATTGGGATGTTCTTTTTCATACATTAATTCCAACAAGAATTTTTTTTTATATAACAATTCCAACAAGAAAATTTAAATTGATGAATTTAGTATTAAAAGCAGCTGGAAGTCTGGTACCTTGAAACTACCAACTTTTTATATATTTTTTATCATAAAATTTACTCAGTTCCCCCTCCTCTTTTACGAGTTGATACTAATAAATAGAATCCAGATTTCATCACACTTTTTTTATTTCATATAAATCAAGTACTACACGAATATATTTTATATATATTACATATGTACTTTTCATTCGGGTACACTCTCTAGACTTTGGAGCACAGCCACGCAAGGCACCAACCCGAATTCTCTTTCTTGAAATCTCACGATCGCATACGCATCTCCACACATCAAGCAAGCAACACATACAGATTTGAAGGACACAACATGAGGGATGAACAATACGTCCACGCGTAGGCGGGACGAAAAGCACCCCTCCATAAAATTGTTGAAAATAAAATGTCACGATGAGGTTTGAACCCTTGACTTTGTAAAAAAAGCACTCCTCCACAAAATTGTGGAAAGGAAAATGTCACGGTGGGGTTCGAACCATTGACCATGCTATTGCAAGGCAAATACTCTATCAACTCAACCACCACGACATATATCAATATCAATAAAAGAAACTTCTTACCTATATTTTTAAAAATTAGAGTTAATTTAACAAATAGTACTTAATTAGGGTCCTGGTTTCAAATTTTCATTTTATATACTTTTGAATCAATTTCCACACATTTTATCTTACTACACTACAAATTTTGCAAAACTTCCCGGCTACCAAAGCCGATAGAGTTCTGGCACGTCAAACTTTGACCGAAAAAAATAAAGCGCCATTCCGGCGATAGTCCTGCGCCCAGAAATTTTGTCAGAATTTCTCCGATATGTTGTCCCCGTGGTTTCACGAGAGTTTCCCAAAAAATGATTATGTCATTGTCCTCGAAACTCTATGGGACTTCCCCGATATGAATTTTGTCAGAAGTACACCAAAATAGTATTTCGACAAAGTTGGCCGAATTTGTGTCGTATTCCGGCAAGAGTTTCCCCAGAATTTGTCTCCAGAATTCCTCTGACATGAAAAATTGGGGGACATTTTATCGGGTACAAGATTTTGACCGAAATTTCTCCATATTTTGTACAAAACCCAACGAAATTCTGGCGTCCCTCCGACAAGGGAATTGTGCCAAAGGTTTTGTGCAAAAATTGCAGTGTTAAAAATATCATCGACAACCAAAAAATAAATTTAACCAAATTAAATTTGCCATATATCTAACTTGGGGAGCGCTCGGTTGAGAACCCTTAAAAATTCGAGAACTTGAGAATCCAAATCTCACCATTAGATCATGATGCGTCTTTGAATCTGCATGTGACACATGTCCAAAAAGCAAAGTAAAAAAAAGTGGCGGACTTTGCATTAAATGCATCTTGGAAAATGCACATAAGACACATGTCACCACCAAAATACATCTTGTAAAATGCATCTAGCATTTTGGAAGGTGAAGATTGGGGTCTCAAGTTCTCGAAATTTAATGGGGTTCTCAATTGAGCTCTCCTCTATCCAACTTAAGTATATGCAAATTGCCAACAGGGTGGTGCCCTGTTGGTTAAGGAGTCACATATGATTTCTTACATCCGGGTTTGAATAATGGGGACACTTCTCACAATTTTGTGAGATTTTTCCTTTTCCTCTTCCTCGTCCCGCCTCGTGCGTGGATGCTTTCCTCTTCATGTCTTGCACGTGATGCTTCCTCCGGCCGTCAAGATGGACGTGTCGTGTCTTACAACGGTAAAGGTGGTCTGAGCTCCATGTGTCGAGAATTTACCGATGGTGATTTGGGGTAGATGTGCGAATCCATGCATGGTAAAGGTGTCGAATCCGACCTGCGATTCAGAAGTAAAGAAATGTAATGATTTCGGATCCGGTCGAGATATTTTACTAGAGCTTCTTCAAATATCAATATATATGTACTAGATGATAATGTGCATTGTATTATTCCTAGTTGTACCCCATTATCAAAAAAAGTATATGCAAATTGATTCAAAAGTAAATATATTAAAATTATAAAATATTAAGATATCTAATTTGAAATTACCTGACCGTCTAAATAAATTATTTTTTTTAGCATTTAGTGTTTCAATTATTGTTATGTACAAGCATATATAGCAATTTATTATGTGGTGCATCCTTTTATAAATGTCACATTTAGCAAGGTATGGAGTGTCCCAAATAAATGTCAATTGGGTACAATCTTTAAAAATCTACCTTCACTAGGTAATCCCCTAAAACTGAGCTGATGAAATTGTAAGAAAAGAAATGATTGTACATGATAAGGAAGTGCACACGATTATTGAATGTGCATGAATGATTAAAGAATGGACTAATTATCAGGGGTAATGATTAGTTACCAGATTAATTCAAATCTCATCCAAAAAGCCAAAAGGTGCGTAGTGTCTTAGTGGTATACTTGATACGACGTGGGTGGACACGAAGCAATTTGCGCGTTGAAAATCTTATCCACCGTTTATTTTGGTTCGGTTCGGTTTTACCAAAACTGCCAATTTTACTCGTTAAACCTATTTCTTGTTTCTCGAAATACAAAAAAATATATTATTTGTGATTTATTATAATCATTTAAAATAATCAGAAAATTTTCCAATTTTAGGCAAAATTCGAATTTCGTTTTTTTATTATAGACTATCTTTAAATTGATTTCAAATTAGACATGTTCCCATAGACGGCAGACGTTGTTGTCAGACGACGCCTAAAATTTAAAGCGATGTTGGCAATAATCCTTTGCCCAGTATCGTTTTTTAGAGATGAGGAGTATCGAGTCAGCATTAAATTACCTAGTAAACAAAGAGTGTTGTTTTCCACAACACCTAAAATTAAGTTATACTTTAATTTCTCTCTTGTCCTCTTCCTCGATTTACTTCGTCGGAAAATCAATCCCTACCCACCTGATGCCCAGAGAGAGCGACCTCCTCCGTCACATCTCTGTTCATCTATTTTTCATCTCTTCTATGTAATTTAACGCAGTATGACGGCGCTTATTTCGATTTTGGTTGATTTTGAATTTTTTTTTTTGAGTTTTTCAGGACAGAATGATGGTCTTAGGGTTGCAACGACCACGAAGATGATGTCCGAGTCAGAAGACAAAAAGTCGCCGACAACGAGGAAGCCTATGGAGGTTTATAAGCAGCTGAAACGTGGGATTTTCTGGCACCGGCTCGCTGCAGATTAAATCAGGGAAGTTGTTTAAGTGCTAGTTGTCGCTAGATACGAGGCGAAACTGGATGCGGCTTATTTTTGGAAGGTAGTCGTTGATGGAATCCAATACGCACGAGGGGAGAAATTATCTCAAACTTAGGCGATGTTAGTAACATCGCAACTGTCACATAAGTCCGTGACTCAGCATTATATCAATCCAAAAACGACACTAGGCATAAGACGCTATTGGCAACAACGCTTTATGTCTTAGGCGTCATCCGCAATAGCGCCTAAGAAATGTGTCTATTTTGAAAATCAAAATTGAAGAATGTCTACAATAAAAAATGAAATTCGAAATTTGCCTAAATTGAATTTTTTTTTCTTTCAAATGTTTGATCTGTGATGTAGTGCTTTTAAGTTGATAGCTGTTATCACTCAGATTTCAAATGATTGTATTTTGCTTGGTTGCACTGCACTGATAATCATCACATTGATGAATGATATTTTGTTTTACCAATAGAGTAAAGATCGAGTACAAAACATATTTTTGTTAGAAAATGCAAAGTTCGTCAAAATTGGATAATAATTTGTCGTCGAGAAACCAAAAGTACGGCAAAGTTCACCACGAATAATTTATAATTCGTGACCGAGAAATTAACCATAAACGAGATTTAATATCATCCGTCCAAATGACCAAATTAAGGATTGTGAATGGTTTGTTTTTTTATTTATAAAATATGTCTTTTGCATCGGATCATTTTTCTTACCCGTAAATTAGAGTTTTTAAAAATTTCAACAATTTTTTTAATAACAAAATTCACTATGCATGAATGTTAAAGAATGAAAATCCTCACATTCATGTAATAAGATGTGTCTAATAGATTTGAACCGTCAATCTTTCAATCATTTGACCAATACTATAAACGTTGGCCAAAACCACTGCCCCTTTTATAATAATCCGGACCGTAATTAGAAAAAGTTGTATTGTTCGAAGTCTCCTTTTATAGGTTTCTCCGCTATTTATTAATTCCATATAATCAAATAAGTGAAGATAGATACGTCCAAACAAGCGTATCCATGAAAATGACAACGCAATCAACATTACTACGGCTGCTATTTGTTTGTTTGTCAATATTATGTACAAGATCAGGTATAAAGTTAAATTTTGGTATAAAATATAAAATTCGTCAAAATTATTTTATAATTCATCAGTTTATTTTATAGTTTGTCAAAATTATTTTATAGTTCGTCACTTTTCGGGCCAAAAAATGAAAAGACGACGTTCGTCAGTTTCATTTTATAATTCGTCGCCAAGAAAAACACCAAAAAAATTAAGATTTAATCTCTTCCATTCAAATCACAAGATCAACGGCTATGATTAGTTTGTATTTTGTACCAAAAAATTAACTTTGCACCGGATCCTTTTCCTCATATACAAAGTTAATTTTGGATACAAAATATAAAATTCGTCAAAATCATGTTATAGTTCGTCCGTTTATCTTGTAGTTCGTCAAAATTATTTTCTAGTTCGTCACAAAAAAACACTAAAAATCAAGATTTAATCTCATTCATTCAAATCACAAGATAAAAGACTATAATTAGGGCCTGTCCACTTGAGCTTAAATTTATGTTATGTTAATTTAATTTATGTTATGTTAGCTGAATTTCATTTAATTTATGTTATGTTAGCTGAATTTAATTTAATTTATGTTATGTTAGCTGAATTTAATTTATTTCAATTTATTTTGGTTTAACTTATAGTTTATACCCACTTAACATTACTTAACAATCATCATCATCATGCATCATCATACATCATCATCATGCATCATCATCATGTATCATGCTCCATCATCATCATGCAACATGCATCATCATCGTCATCATGCATCATCATCATCATCATCCATCAGCATCATCATCATAATGCATCATCATCATGCATCATGCATCATCATCATCTGAAATCATCATATTACTATTCATCACAACCATCGTCCTCAACTCATATTACTATTCATCATATCATCATCATATTACTATTCATCACAACCATCATCATCATATTACTATTCATCATCATATTACTATTCATCACAACCATCATCATCATATTACTATTCATCACAACAAACATCATCATCATATCACTATTCATCATATCATCATATTACTATTCATCATGTCGTCGTCATCATGACATGATGATGCTGATGTCATGTGATGATGGTGATGGTGACATGATGATGATGATGATGATGGTGGTGGTGACATGATGATGGTGATGATGGTGACATGATGATGATGATGGTGGTGACATGATGATGATGGTGTCATGTGATGATGATGGTGACATGGTGATGATGATGATGTGATGATGATGATGATAAACTAATGGTGATGGTGATGGTCATCGTCATCATCATATGATGATGATCATCGTCATATGATGATGATATTGATCATGATGATAATGATGATGATGATACGCTGACGATGATGCTGATGATGATGGTGGTGGTGGTGGTGGTGGTGATGGTTATGATGATGATGATGATGTGATGATGATGTTGATGAACTTAAAAATAAAATACAAATTATTTTAATTTAGTTTAATTTAATTTATGTTATGTTAGCTGAATTTAATTTAATTTATGTTATGTTAGTTGAATTTAATTTATAAAGCATAAATTTAAAGTCAAATGGACAGGACCTTAGTTTGTATTTGTACCAAAAAATCAACTTTGTATCTGATCATTTTCCTATGTAAAAATATATATAACTTGAAAGCAACTATCAAATTAACATTTACTATAATTAATTAATTTGGTCCCATCGTGCAATGCGACTAAAAAACTACATGCGCATATGATCGAAACTACTACTAGCATTTAGCAGGTCTCTAGTAAAGAATATTTAAAATTGGACTGGACTGACCCGACGGGGACGGACCTCACGGAAGTATCACGTATGTAATATTGCGAAATTTATTATGTCGGCCTAAAGTTGAAGCAAACTGCTAAACTCAGATTTAATCATTCATAGGACGGAAACGGATCGAATTTAAATTTGGTTAGATGTCTCTGCATATAAATGGAGAGACGCTTATTTATATAAAGAAATTTGAAATATATTTGTTTTTGAGTTTTTAGTTTACCGGCTAAAAGTATTTATCATAAAATTAAGCATTGGAAAGTTGCTAATAGATATAATTATCCAACTGCTCCTCCACCTCCAATCATATTTACCAAACACACCTGAAATCCTGAAAGTGCGCCAATTGGTATATATCAGCTGATGTATTACATTCTTTCATTAATCATGTATATTTGATGTTTAAATAAACTAGGACTAGGAACAAGTAATTAATAGAGAGTATTTATTATTTAGATGCATCGAGAGTATTCAAAAAAGTGTGTATTTAGAGAGTGTATTTGTTTTTTTTTTTGAAAAATGTCAACAATAATATCAGGAACAGATGCTGGATTAAAAACTACCTAGAACAAAAAAACAAATACGATATTACTTGGGCTATTTATGATAAAAAAAAATTGCAGTCAAAACATCTTAGGCTTTTGCCCAATGTACATGACTCTGTCACCGATTACAACATCGGTAATTTAAGGCTCCCAACGGAGCGCAATTTTTTTTTTTTGAAACCAAAGGGAGCTACTTATTTACTAGTAGATTACTTGTGTTTATAGTAATAATAATAAAATTGATCACTAATATTTCTTGTTCTGTTTTTTTAATAGATATGTCAATATTGACAGCGACTAATCAAGGGACAGGATGGGTACAATCTCATTTTCATATGAAAACTACAAAACTGTGATTGATGCGAACATTACATTAAATTTGAGAATATTAGATCAAAATTTTGTGAATATTACGTATCTTATGAATTTTGTTAAAATCGAGTAAATGTTAATTTTAGGACATACTTTGGGCTTTAGATGGACAATTAAATGCTTAAAACTGATTCAAAGTTTTATATAAAATATAAAAGCAGGTAATTTGTAATTGATCCACATTACATTAAATGATTTTTGTTGTTGTTGATAGTGGGTGGATACAACAACTAGAAATGTAACTTTCAGAAATTCATTTTGATCGGATCCGCAAGCATCTGGTACATCTCTTCACTTCTGAAAGAAAAAAGAAAATTGGTGGCCCCGGGACACGAACCCAGAGCGTAAAGATTCAACCATCTTAATGTGGACTTCTTAACCAACATCAGGGACTGACCCAGGAATAGCGATAGGGGGTGGCAAACGAAAATCAACGAAAATAATTTAAAAAATAACATTAAAATTCTATTACATTAAACCGACAATATTTTATTACCATGCCACGAAAATCATTTATGATTGAATTAGTTCTAAACATTTCAACATTTCTTCTTAATGTTGACAACGAATCAACCCGATAAGAAATCATCTACCATCTTGCTGGCGAGGTACAATATTCACTATATTAAAAAAAACTTTTTAATATATTCAATCAGTATTAACAAATTCTAATTTCTTCGCAGAGGTGTTGTTCATCCCGCCTCGGCGTGGACGTGTTGTCCCTCATTTGCGGAGGTGTTGTTTGTCCCTTGTGGACACGTTGTGTCTTGCAGGTCCGCAGGTATTGTTTGCCAGTCTTGTATGCATTCGTGGAGAATCGTGTTTGCTCGTGGGTTCAAGTTAGAAGGTACCTTAAGCCTGTGTTTCAACGGACTATTGAAGTATCATTGGGTTGGCCCGTGCATGACCCGTGCTTCAAAGTCTAGTAATTCATATGCACCCGACGATGTATTCGAATTGTACTTAATTTGTATGAGTGGTAAACCCACAATAAAAAAAATCACCACATATGGCTCCATAACACACTTTTAAATATTAAACTAGTTTTAACATATAAATACTAAACTAAATTAATTTTATTATTTAAATCACAAATTAACAATATATAATAACAAAAAATTGGAAAAACATGGGATGACATTTGTCACCCCGACTCAAGCTAGTTCCGTCACTGGCCGTCACCCTCGGCTCAAGCTAGTTTCGTCATTGGTCAACAGGCTACCACCCTTGTTAGCGTTATTAATTTTTATGTTTTTTTATTTAAGCTGTGAATTACAAAGACAACGGCGAGCCGATGTCTTAAAGCAGGGACAAGTTAACCAGTCGGGAACCATACAGACAAGAAAAAATAAAACGTAAATAAACGAGAGTCTGCAGCGCCACTTCGCCTTGACGTGGGTACGTCATCCCGTCATTCACAGTTGAAAAAAGACCGAACCACTCGTAAATTTATGTTAATTTACAAGAATGTGGTTTTTCATTGGTGTGCAGGCCCGGCTAGGATAAAGAGACAAGATATAAATGGAGGTCCATTTGATAGGTGCAATGCATTTGTGCTTCTAATAGTAGTTAGTGCTAGCTGTTCCCATAATGTCTCACTTCCAAAATCGAGCAGCTTTTATGATAAAATAAAATAAATCCAGCAGCTAGATAATTAAAGCAGTGGTGGAGTTGTCCAAATGCTGTCCCATCCACACTTAGATACAATCCAATAATTCACTATACAGATTCAGCCCATCAAAAAGAAAAGAAAAATATTCAGCCCATTATTTTCATCTCCCAGCATTGCAAACTTCTTATGCAATCTTCAATTTTACTTCACTCGGACTTTTTTTTTGTTGATGAAGAGGGGTATAACGATTCATAGCATTACAATGCATATCGCGATGATCTTAATCAATCTAGTACATATATATTGATCTTCGAAATTCTATCAAGGCATCTCGACATGATCTAGAAATTATTGGTACATATATATGTATCTTGAAGCACAGGCCAGAGACACCTTTTACCATGGATCCTCATCGCACATTTACCCCTAAAATCATTGGTACATTCTTCGACATTTGGAGCACAGGCCTCATCGGGCGCTTTTACCACTGCAAGATATAGCACCTCCACAGGAGGGAGCAACACATCCATGCACGAGGCTCGACGAGAAAACCATCCACGATGAATGTAGGAAGCATCCACGCGCGAGGTGGGACGAGGAAAGCATCCGCACGCGAGGCGGGACGAGGAAGAAGAAAATCTCACCTGGACCTTTTATGTCTCATAACAATTTGAGTTTAGTTGTGAACAAACATTAGTTGGCATGTTTGCAGTTTTTTGTGTGATAATGGGGTACAACAACGAGAAATAATACAATGCATATAACGCCTTATTATCTAGTACATATATATTGATATCTGAAGCTCTAATAAGACATCTTGACCGGATCCGAAATCATAGGGTACATTTCTCCACTTCTAAAGCGCATGCCAGGTTCGGCACCTTTACCATGCATGTATCCGCACATCTACCCCAAATCACCATCGGTACATTCTCGACACTTGGAGCTCAGGCCACCTTGTGCACCTTTACCGTTATAAGACACGACACGTCCATCTTGACGACCGGAGGAAGCATCACTCGCGAGACGTGAAGAGGAAAGCGTCCATGCGCGAGGCGGGACGAGGAAGAGTGAAAGGAAGAGGAAGAGGAAAAAGCTCACAAAATTGTGAGAAAAATGGTGTCTCCAGAACTCAAAACTAGGAAGTAAGGAATTGTATGTGACTCCTTAACCAACAGGCCACCATCCTGTTGACATCACATTGTTAGTTTTTTTCGATAGGGCAACACATTGTTAGTTAGTAATAAAATGGTTGACACATTTTTATTTTATTTTGTAGAAAAATAATAATTGGAAACTACAAATTGAAGAATTATGATACACTTGCTATAAATTATGCCATAGTTCGGAAAATGACCTGTAATTCATTTTGATAGAAACATGTCATAGTTCGTAGGAAATGTAATATAATTCCTCAATTTATAATTTACACAAACAATCAAGTTTGCACCTTATCTTGACTATTATTTTGTAGGGCAAATTACAAAAATATATCCTCGACTACTGCATCATTTCAAATTGGGTACCTGACTTTTTCAATTTTCAATTTAGTGGCGTTTGCATCAATTTGCACATGTTTCATTTTATAAATCATATCACAAACCATAATAAAAATAAATTCGATCAAATTATGTTAACCAAATAATCAAACTCATAAGTTTTTTACCTTAAAATCCCTATAAACCCGAATTCTAAAATAAAATGTATGCAAATTGATGCAAAAGTCTTTAAATTGAAAATTGAAAAAGTACAGTACTCAATTTAAAATGATGTGATAGTCCGGTGTATGTTTTTGAAATTTATCGTAAAATCACATTCTAACAAATAATGCATTTTTAAAAAAAATTGTTCGCACCATCCTGTTGGCGTTGCAAAGTAACCGAATAGTTGATGGACTCACACTCAAATGACTTGTAAGTTGTAACCGATTAGTCTATCTCACCAGAACGACAAATATTTACGCGTTTTGGTCATGCAAACAGACCTAGCAAGCAGCCGATGCTATGAAGAGGAAGAGGGACGGCGAAATGGAGATTGTGTGGCAGACACCGGCTAATCCTCCCAAGAAGAATGACTACGTCTTCGTCAATGGTATACAAAACATATATATCCATTTTTAGCATTGTTTCTTGTATTGTCTGGCTTTGACAAATTTGCGAGAAAATCGTGCAGGAAGGCGACACGTTAAACCTTACTACTTCGAATTCATCTCTCATGTATGTTCTTACTCATTCAGTTTGAATTTGCTCATTAACCCTAAATTTGTCAAATTTTGTGATTTATTTGATAAGTGATAGTTTTTGAATGAGTGTGTATGGTGATTGCAGGTTAAGAATCGGTGGACGGGAAAAACGATTGTGGATTTGTTTGCTCAGGAATTCAAAGGGCGTCCTTACGATTATTATGTACGTTTTGACGTCTGATAGGTGTAGATCCCATTCCAGCTCCCCCAAAAAAAAATTCCACTTGTGTTTGACTTCCTACTAGTTTGTTTTGATAAGCAAAGGAATTTTGTCCATTCTGATGTGTGTTTCTTATAAAATAATTGAGCTCGAGTATAAACAATAACCTTTCGTGATGCAGGTATCTGCTGTAAAAAGTGGTCGGATTCAGGTAGATGGAAAGACAGTGCCTGTATCCTATGTAGTTCAGTCATCGCAAAAGATAAGTCACTTCTTGCACAGGTTAGTGGTTTTGATGTTTGAATTTTCACATTGTATTTCTTCTAATGTATGAAGGCTATGCAATGCAATGTGACCTCATACAAATTTGAATTATGGTTTCTGGTTTGACTTTTGGTTTTTTGGAGATAAATTTAGTATTTGATATTTTACAATAGCATGTAGGCATGAACCTCCAGTGATGTCTTGGGATGTCTCGATATTGCAGAAAGAGTCTGAAGTGGTCACTGTCTGTAAGCCTGCATCTGTTCCAGTAAGTCTATCACCGGTCTCACACTCTTATGATTTTTTAGCCCTTGTATATCTAATTTCATTTGATATGTGGTTTTGCTCGTGCACTTGCAGAAATAGAATAAGTTCTCAATGAAACTGTACTATTGCCCTAATGCACTGATCATATAAATATTTTACTTGATCACAAGTGCGCTTTTGATATTATGGTTTTCTCTCGGCAAGCTTACAAGTTCCTGCCCTGTTCATATCCTCCTTTTGCTTATTGTTATTGCCTTGTATGATTACTCAATTTCTATTTAGATGCTCACCATTGTCTCTTAGGTTCACCCATGTGGACAATACCGAAAAAATACCGTTGTTGGTATCCTTCAAGCTGAGTATGACTTGGCACCTCTATTTCGTATCCTCAAATGGAAGTAATCTCATTGTAATTCTAATACATCATAGCTCAATTTGTTTAATTGTTTTGATCCAGTTGAGTTTTCAATATCCCTTGACATTTTTATGTTAGCCATTCACCGATTGGATCGCTTAGTATCAGGACTACTGATTTTGGCTAGGACCTCTTCCAGGGCTGATATATTCAGACAACAGGTAAACTTGATTCTTTGTGCGGAACATGAAGTTATGGTTTCTATTTGGTGCCACTAAAGTATTTTCACAAAGATACCATCTTGCGACTGACTATCATGCACATGCTTAGTTTTTGGTAGAAGGTTTTTGAAAGTGTTAGACATTTCCAACCTTTTATGGTGATGGTGCAGATTGAAGCTGGGCTAGTACAAAAACAGTACGTCGCAAGATTTGTTGGCGTATTTCCTGAGGGTGAGGTATTAATTTACTTTCCACTGGAGCTGCAAATGAGGATAGGACCTGCTTATAAGACAGTTCAACCATATTGAGCATATTAGCATAACAGTTAAATATAAGGATCATTGAATTTTCAAATGGAAATGTAACTAAGGCCTTGATTCTTTCGATGCCTATGGTTATTTGCTAGTTGGTGGTTACCCAGTATGATAAAGAAGCCCCTGTTATGCTCGATGCTAGATATAAATATAAAAAAATAGATAAAACGCACAGCCTTGCGTTGGCTGCATCGGTTTTCGTTTTGGAGCTCATATGCAGACATTTTCCTCTAAAAGCAATAATTTTGCTTGTTTTTGTTTTACGCGCTATTTCTTTTCAGCAAGTTGTCAACGCGAACGTAAATTATAACGCACGGGAAGGAAAAAGCTCTACAGAGGTGAGCTCTCTGCATACCATCCTTGTCGAATGTTATTGTGGAATTAGTTATTGGCTTAGGAATGTTTTGTTGTATATAAGGAATTGTACCTCAAAATTAAAAGATCTGCCTTGTTAACTAAAAGCGTAGTGTGTAAGTTAGTCAACTAAATGTGCTATTTACGACTCAATCATACGATATTTCTATTATGTCTATAATATGGTCTGAAGAATGAAGATTGTATCGCTTCCTAGGGTCCCTTTTTCTGTCAACTGTCTATGGCCTCTTGTTGACTATACATGTGCTCAGACTGCTTTTGGGAAATCATACCTTGCATTGTATTTGTCTGACATAAATACTTTGATCCTGCTGTGCAGTATGCGCGTAACTGTTTTGTCAGATACAAAGAGACATATTTTGTTGACTGATGAACTAAAAATTATGACACTTAAACAAATTTAAAATTGTTAGGTTTTTTTTTCATGGGTTGGTGTCCTTTTGATTTTTGCTGCTTCTACGGCGCATATCATAAGAACTGCAAAATATTTCATGGGATTGAGTAGTTGATTTCTGTTGTGTAAGGTGGACCGAAATGTCCAACAAATGAATACGAAAGATCTTGGATTTATGTTCAAATATGGCTTCCACAGGTGGAAGGCAAGCATAACAACATGCCACTAAAAGGGAAGACTGCATGCACAAAATTTACTCGAATAAGTACTAATGGTAATCAGAGCATTGTTCTTTGCGAACCTGTTACGGGCAGAACTCATCAAGTAAGGATTCTAGCTGCATCATTCGTCACCACATGCCACCATGGTTCACAGCCATATAATTTTATTCATCTATTGCGTCATTCTAACCGCAAGGCATGCATACATGCTGCAGATTCGAGTCCATCTGCAGCATACAGGCCATCCAATAGCAAATGACTACCTCTACATGTCTACTGGCACCAACTTTCGCACAGTCCAAGGGATGTCTGCTGATAGAGCAGCTTCGCTCTCCCCAAAATCCACGCATACTGAAGTTCAAACTAGTGACTGTACAGAGAACTACAGCGACGACTTCACAGTAGACCCTATGTGCACAAACTGTCCAAATTTAGCTCCTAAAGGGTAACGTCTTCATCACTCATTATATAATTCAATTTGATTTCTCAACAAAATCTATTGATGTCATGTTCCTATGACAGGTATGAGGGACATGAAGAGGCTTTATGGCTACATTGCTTTCGCTACACAGGACCTGGCTGGAGCTATGAATGCCCATATCCAGACTGGGCAACATTTTGAGCTTCATGTTCAGGTTGATATATCCATTATCTAATACCAAAATAGTAGATTATGAATTATGATTCATACCGGGTAGTAAAGACATGATAAACCTTATGACTGATTTACTGTTCATACTTTAACAGCTTAATTTCATCAACAACATATGTGTGGATACTACCAGCAGTGGCGGATCCAGAGCTTCATTTGAGGGGGTTCTAAAATTTTTTTTCTAACAACAATGATATAAGTTGAATCGGCCAAAAAAAAGGTCTACTAATCATGCATCCGGCGATTTTTTCGAACAAAAAGGTCCGCTAATGATAAACCAACTTTCTAAAGCTCATAAAGGTGTCATCTGATGTCCATTGGAGATGATCTATATATGGATCGAAAGCTAATTGAATGTTCTATAATTTTCATGTTGAACTTAAGATGAAATTCGGAGGTTAAGCCGATAAAAACAACGATCAAAGATAGATAAATAATTGAAATTTGTCGAAATCGAAGGGTCCGAGCAAATCTTCTAAATCATAGAGGCGTCATCCGATGTCCGTTGAAGATGATACATATATGTATAGAAATCTAATTGAATGCTTTACAACTTTCGTGTTTACTTTAAGATGAAATTTGACAGTTAAGTTGATAAAAATAGTCACTAAAGATGGATGATTGATCGAAATTAGCTAAAATTGAGTGGGTTTGAGCCAACCTTCAAAAGCCCATAGAGGCGTCATCCGGTGTCCGTTTAACATGTTCTTTATATGGGTAGAAAGCTAATTGAATGTTGTATTTTTATGTTTACTCCAAGATGAAATTCGGAGGTTAAGCACCCAAAAATAATGACTGAAGATACATGTTTGATCAAAATTTCAAAATACATATATATGTCGCTTGTGAGCGATGGCAAGATTATGATCTTCGAAAAATGCAAGGATGCCATCCGCTCATACATAAAGAAGGGACCGAGGCATGGAATGTTTGCATGGAAGCCCGGATGGAGAGACAAGAGGGCACGGCTTGATGAATCAGTGGCTAGGCTCAAGAGATCTCTTCCTCCTCGGAAGGATGTGAAGGCAAGGCCACCTGACCGGTTGAAGACAGAACCGAGCCCACTGTAATACGAGAACCTTGGAAAGATTAAGAGAGCAGTTGGGAAGAAGTTTGACCTCACCCGCCCATGGGATCCCAACATATGATCCCTAAGAGGTACTGTCGAGCCAACGACGTTAAACAAAGGCGCTCGCCGGGAGGCAGCCCGGCATTTCACAGCATTTACTGCATTTTTTACTTTCTTGCATTTATTCTCACCCCATTGTAGTTGGAAAGGAAAGGTTGATTTTTGTAGGTTGGGTTACGCATTTTATGCAAGCCGGACGCGTCCAATAGAGCGCCGAGCCCGACCTAGCCCCCATGAGCTTCAGCCGATTGGATCGAGTCCAAGCCTTGTCATTTCACGACATGCAAGGACATCATTAGGAGAGTTCCGTTTTACTTCAACACCTTGTTTCTTTCCATTGATTTTGTGCATATTGTCTTGATTGAGTTGTGCCGTGAGGACACAACTCATTTCAAAAGTGTGGGGTGGGGTGTTTAGTAGTTTGTTGTGTCATCACGTCTATGTTCTTGCACATGCATGAGTCAGCACGTTTCCCTTTGAAAATTTTAAATTTTTTGAATAAAATGAGTAGCTTTGTGAATAAAATGCGTAGGAATGGGGAGTTGGTGCTTTCATGATATGAAATAGATGGATCTTAGTACATGCATTACTCTTATGAAATCTTAATTGTGCGACTAACATGTGATCTAACTTCTTATGTGTCCTTATGAGTTGGGATAAATAGAGATGTGGAGTTGATAGAAATGTCCTAAAGAGGCTTGACAAGCACTCAAGGATCCGAGATTCGAGTACATGGTTATACGGACTTGTGGAGGCTGCATTTCGAGACTCGTGGTTGTAGTTGACTCCACCATTGCAGCGTTTATGCAAGTGGTGGGACGGGAATCAAACCGTCCTATCTCTAGTCCTAGTAGTCGGGAAAATAGATGAGTGACCCTCATCTTGACTCGCACGAAACGACAAGGATGAGAAAGAGCGGGGAGGTATTTCCATATGCTTGAGGGCGATGATTAGACCTCCCAAGAAGGAATGGATAAGAAAAATCACAAAAGGAGCAAAGCTCAAAAGAAAAATCAACTCATGTGAAAGCCTACCCGAAACAAAGTGGAAGGTCATCAAAGTCAAACAAAGGCCGAAGGCCAAGTTCACTACAAGTATGTCCAAGCAAAGTAACAAAGACTCATCCC
The DNA here is from genome assembly GCA_033675215.1 of Rhodiola kirilowii. Taxonomy (NCBI): domain Eukaryota; kingdom Viridiplantae; phylum Streptophyta; class Magnoliopsida; order Saxifragales; family Crassulaceae; genus Rhodiola; species Rhodiola kirilowii. Next base: position 7,689,915 of record CM066194.1, read on the forward strand.
TTGATGCTCGAACCTATCACGTGCTAGAAGAAGCAACAAGTATAACCATGTAGCAAGAACCGGACCCAAGAGTGTAGATCATGGGTCTAAAAAGGACTATCTCCCACTCATCCGAATTGGGTTGCATCTCGACTCAAAGGTACATGTATCTAGTTAATTCCATGTTTTAGCAAAATGCCTTGAGTAGTGATTGAGAATGCATGGAAAGGGGAAGTCTAGACTAGCATTTATCTAGTGGTGCCGAGAAGGACTTGTGGTGTTTGTATTTATTTTCCTCTTGTGACTCAAGGCCTTGTTCGGGACGAACAAGTTCAAGTGTGGGGTGGTTTGATGAGTCGTATTTATATGATTCATCGAGTCAACAAAACCCACCAAATACGACATTTGATCATAAGAACATATGCTTGTTAATGTCGTTTTGCATTTCAGGGCCTTTTGGAGTCTAAAGAAGAATCGGGCTTAAAAGATGGCATTTAAGGCCAAAATCACCACAAGGCATTATTGGGCCACACGTGAAGCCCAAGCCAAACCTAGCCCACTTGCAAAGTCTTGATGATTCTAGAAGCATCTTATTATTTGCTCATGCCAATCCATTTTGACTACTTCCAAAGCAAAAGTGCCTTGATGATTCTAGAAGCATCTCAACATTTGCAATGGCCAAACCACTTATGCCACTCCAACTTGGTGCCCAAGACAAGAGAAACCCTAGCTCATTTCCTATAAATAGAACCCCTTGGCCTTGTGTAATCTATTAAAAAATGTAGACAAAAACTCTCATATTGTTCCCTTGTTGGTTTGGCGTGTGAAAAGCAACAAAGCTCTCAACTTCTCTCTTCCCTTTCTTCTTTATTTTACGCAAATTACATTTCAAGTTACGCACTTTAGTTTAGACCTTGCATTCCAATGGTGTCTTTTAGCTCTTGTGTTCTTTCCATGAACATGAGTGGCTAATCATTTCACTATTCGGTTTGGGGTTCCTACTCTTATGTATACATTTTGAGGCACTTGCACTCAATTCCATTTACACGTCCCACTAGTCCTTGGATATCATTCCATGGATCAAAAGGCTTGACTAAGTGGATGCTTGAAATGGCAAAGCTTGGTTAAGTTCATGATCCTTATTGTAACATCCATTTGATGCTTTGTCGCAATAATGGATAGTACACATAGATGAGCAATACCTTTGTCGGATTGTGTAATCTAATAAGGACTAGATTAGAAGGTTGCAACCGTCCATAGTGAGGTAGTGAGGTTTCAATACCTTGGGTTGCCTATGGCACCACACTACTACCTAGTTCGGTGAGACCGTGGTGTACTACTGATAGCGCTAAAATATATGCATTTTAGGCGACCTCTATGCTTATTGTTTTGTTCGTTTTATCACGATTTCACTTGCTATTTGATGCCTTGTGGTTCATTTCAGGCGAATTACAGAGTTTAAGCTGAGAACACAAGTGGGCATTGATTTTGGAGCAAAACCGAGCATTTCGGAGCAAAAACATGGGTTTTCGGGCAAAACGGGACAACCCGACCCCTGCGGAGTATTTTGGGCATAACGCTCTCATACGGCGTCCGATTTGGCTGATCTTTAGCTTGTTGGAAAGGTATTTCAAAGAGCTACAACTTCGTAGTTTGCACAAAGACCAAATTCGGACGGGAAGACCACGAAAAAGTGCCAAAACCATTCTAACCGGCCAAGAGCAATTCCCCAGCCGGCCGGTTCCCAAATGTGCCCAGAAAGTCATATTTTTCTGAGGTTTTGAACCGGCCAGCCATGCCAAAATCAGCCCCAACCGGCCATGTGAAACTTCCAACCGGCCGGTTCCCAAAAGTGCCTAGAACATCGTATTTCTCTGAGGTTTTGAACCGGCCACCTCGCACCCTACTCTTCATTCAATCGTCTAACCGGCCGGCTAAAATGTCTTACCCTTTCTCCCAAAGTCCCAACCGGCCGGTTAAATACCAAAATTCAGATTTTCACCTTTATGGAAAGTGAAGCCAAAAGCCATCCTCTCCCATATTTTTCCATTCAAAAAGCTTCCCCAATATGATTGATTAATTCCCATTGTCTTCCATGATCCCCATTCTTAACATAAAGCATTCCCCTTTATCATTTACAATCCAAAAGCATTCCCCACTCAAACCCACAAGGAGATACTTTAAACTTGTTTTATGGGTGTTCTTGAGAGGAGAAGAGGGGGACACGTTGGAAAAGAAGGGGGGGGGGGACATTGGAGGAGACACACCACACGGAAGATTGAAGAGTTTTGGAGAGAGAAGCTTGGAGGATTTTTCTTGGGTTAGAAGAGTTCTTGCTTGGAGAAGAAACCAGAAATTTTGGGAGACATCAACAACACGAAGATTGGATCGTCTATTGTTCTTAGTCCTCCATATTGGTTCTAGATTCCTAAACTCAACTTTCAATATGGTTGTATGCTCTTCTATTGTTGTTTTTGTTTGTAATCTCACCATGAGTGAGTAGTGACCTTGGTTGGGGATCTATGAATCCCCTAAACATGTTTGTGATATTGTAAATACCATGGATGTTATTGATGAATGATTTTGCATATGATTCTTCTTCATTTGAACTTAATGTTTCGGATTGCCTATAAGGTGTTTGTGAGAAGTCCTCAATAGCAATCTTGCTTGATTTCATGTTTGATGTAGCTAACCCCTGAAAAACATGATTTCAATGAATTAAATGAAGAAGCATTAGGGTTTTTGTGTTACACGGCGACACTCTAATTCTAATGAGAATGACATGGATTTAACAAGTGTATGATTATTTAGTCAATAGAGCGAGAGTTTGAGACTAGGTAATCCTATTCTATAGTGTCAATAGAGCGAGAGTTTGAGGCATTATGCGAGATGTGACCCCTTTGTATTAAGTTGTGACTAGGGTTGAACTTAGTATTAATGTCGCATGGCTAAATTCTATATGTGTACATGAGATTTCATCGTTAGCATCCCCATTTACTATCACAATAATTGTTTAGGTGGAGAATTAGATCCCTAGTCATCTTTGAATTGATTGTTCACACCTTTCGTTGATAAAACCTTATTTCGGATAGTAAAATTCTTGCTATCAACCTCTTTAGAGGAACAAATCCCCCCCTCACCATAGACATCCTAGTTATATCTTTAGCATCATAAGTTTAAACTCCTATCCTCTGGGTTCGATCTCGGATTCCCGAGCTTTTATAAATGTTTTGATTAACCGTGACTAGCAATAGTGTTTGAATTCTATTCGAATATTTACGCTAAATTACAGCCGATCAAATGGCGCCGTTGCCGGGGATAGGTTAATTAACTAGGTGCTATTCGATTGTTTAGTTTGTCTACTCTTTCTATACTTGTAGTTATTGCTTGTTTCGTGCCTAAACTGTGGATTATTTCTCTTGCCTTTCATTGCTAAGAACCTTCCTTGTTCTTGCAGGCTTTTGAATGAACACGAGGTTTAAGGGGCAAAAGCACGTAGCTACCGGTTCAACTTCAAATACTTCTCTCCCAACTGCCAAGAAATCGAGGGGTAGACCTCGAAAGAACCCTCTACCTCTAATTCCTCCTATTATCCAAGACCAAAGACAAGAATATATTATGGATGAGGAGAATGAGAATCGTCCGGTTCTTCAAAGAGATATCCGTGATCGTAGAATCGATGGGGATGAAATAGAAGATCCTCCGGCTAGAAATGGGAATGATAATGATAGACGTCCGTTTCGAAACGCTCCAATTCCTCGAAGAGAAAATCGAAATTACAGATATGATGAAGAGGAAGAGGATGAAAGGCCCGTGGGAGATTACATGACTCCCACCCTCGAGGGAAACGGTTCGGTCATTTTGCCTCCCGATGAAGACGCTTTTGATTTCGATGTGAAATCATCTCTAGTGCACATGGTTACGAATGATCAATTTCAAGGGGCCGGAAATCCGTCCACTCATCTAGCCAATTTTCAAGAATATTGCCGGACCTATAAGCCAAGGAATACACCCGTTGAATATGTCTACTTGAAGCTATTTCCTTCTTCGATATATGGGGATGCCAAAGAATGGTTACAAAATCATGAACCGGGGACTTTTCGCACTTGGGACCATTTAGCCACCGCTTTTCTTAGCAAATTCTTTCCACCATCAAGGACAAAGAAATTTACAGATTTTATATTGACGTTCTCTCAAAGGGAGAACGAATTATTCCATCAAGCCTATGATCGTTTCAAACATTATTTGAGGGAATGCCCTCACCACAACTTTCGAAAAGCGGACTTGATGAGATACTTCTATCTAGGCATGAGCAAAGAAGCTAAGAACCAAATGGATACGTCAAGCGGAGGTGCTATTATGGAATTACCGGCAAGCCAAGGATTTAAAGTCATAGAGAAGATCGCCACAAATTCCGATAGGTATCAAGGAGTCTATCACAGGAAGATGGCTAAATCTAGAGAAGATTCTTCGAATTATGTGACCAAAGACCAATTTAGCGATTTGGCAAAGAAAATGGAAACCATGATAAGTATGGTGAATGCTTTGGAGGTGTCTAAACCGAAGAATGAAAGGGAGAAGAATCCGGTCCAACCACCGTGTTTTCTATGTGCTAGTACGAGGCATTCAACAAAGAATTGTCCCGATGGGAGATATGAAGAAGAAGAAGATGTTTATAAAGAGGCGCATTATGTCAATCAACAAAGGAATTATGTTTCAAACCCTCATCCTCCCACAAGAAATTATGAGCCTCCTCAAAGGAACTATGAGCCTCCTCAAAGGAGAATGTTCAACGACTCCAATTTCCCTCATAAGTCTCAAGGCCAAGATAACTACCAAGGGAATTACCAAAGACAAGGCTATGGTTCTAACAAAAATCAAGGGCAAGGCTCTTCTCAAGGGAACTATCAAAGTCAAAACCAACAAAGCCAATCTAGTCAAGTACAACAAAAAACTCCATACCAACCAAGGGCGAATTATCAATACCAAAAACAAGAAAACTACCAAGGAATGAGCCCGCAACAACCACAAGCCCCAACTCATCAAAGTACACATGATCCATCCATTACCGATATCTTGGCAAATCTTGTGACAAACCAAGCAAAAGCCGACCAAAGAATGGATCAAGTGCTCCAAAGAATGGCCCAAAGAATGGACGAAATGTCTACTCATAGCAAGATGTTGGAGATGCAAATTGCTCAACAAGCCGAGTCCTCAACTAGGGCACAAGGAAAATTGCCGGCGCGACCCGAGCATGAAAAGAAGGAGTTTTGCAACGCCATCTATTTTGAGGAATCATTCGAAGATGAGTTGCTTGAGGATGATTTCCTAGAGAGGAAGGAACATTGTGAGGCGGTGACCCTTAGAAGTGGGAAGGAATTGGAGGGTGTTGCACCAAAGAAGACCGTTCAAATGCCTCCAAAACCCATTGGCCAAACAAGAGCCGAAGAAAGAGAACTCAATGAAGAGGTCCCTAATCCTCCAACCGAAAAGGTGAAAGAAAGTAAAGAAAGAAAAGAGGAACCGAAGCCTTACTCTCCACCGGTCCCATTCCCTCAAAGGCTCATCAAGCCTTCTAAGTTGGACAAAGAGTATGAGGTCTTCACCAAGATGTTGAAAAAGCTATATGTCTACATACCATTTCATAAGCTCATCAAGAAGGCGCCTCTATACAACAAATTTCTTAAAGAGATCTTGTCCAATAAGAGGACCATTGAAGAAGATGATCCCCAATCTCTCAACCATGAGTGTAGTGCCCTCTTTTCGAAGAATATTCCCCAAAAGATGGGAGATCCCGGAAAATTCACTATCCCTTGCTCAATTGGGGATATGAACTTCTCAAGTCCACTAGCCGATCTTGGGGCTAGTGTGAGTGTCATGCCTCTTGCCATCTACCACAAGTTAAAATTGAAAGGGGTGAAGACCGCTAAAATGACACTACAACTAGCGGATGGCACTACAAGGCGCCCTTGGGGGCTAGTGGAGAACGTCCCAATCAAAGTCGACAAGTTCTACATCCCATGTGACTTCGTGGTGATAGATATGTGGGACAACTCCACTTCATCATTGATCCTTGGGCGCCCCTTCTTGGCCACCGCAGGATTTAAGGTTGATGTGGGAAAAGGGAAATTGACCCTAAAAATTGGTGGAGAGAAGGTTAAGATTGAAAAGCCAAAAGAAGAAAAAGTGGCTAGTGTTGAGAACAAGCTAGAGAAGGAGAAGGCCGAAGTTGCTAAGGGCGAGAAAGTTGATATGAAGGGGTGGCACAACATGTTTGGAACCGATGAAGACCCTCCCTTTGATCAATATGAATCATCATCCGATGATGAGATGAAAAATAGTGGAAAAGCAAATGCATCAAAGGGTGAGAAGCTACCACTTTGGAAAAGGGCTATTAAGCAAGTTGCTTGCAACTCCTCAAAGAACCCGGATTGAGTCTCCAAATTCTACAAGTCCGCTTGAGGAGGGATCCTAGCAAAGGACTCCTCAAGTGTGTTTCTTAAAACAAAAGGAGATTCGGCTCCGTCTTAGCCAAGACGTTAAACTAGGCTTGTGAGTGTTTCTCTCTCGATCTTTAAGTATATCTATGATGATTGGATTTCTATTTGCTTCAAGTGTGGGGTGTTGAAATGGCTACCTCCAAACGAGAGAAGTTTCTCTTGACTTTCTCCTTGTTTTTCATTCTATTTATTGCTTAGGGACTAAGCAATTGCTAAGTGTGGGGTGGCCTATGTTTGACATTGTATTGACTACATGAGATGTTTGTGTTTGCTTGATACGCCTTCACGTTTAAAATCCAATCATTTACGTTTAAGGGAAAACACTTGCACTACCACACAATTCATCCAAAAATCTTGAAATATTAATGAAAACAAAAAGTCTAGGCAAGGCTACATTTAAATTTCATCTCTAAATTCAACTAGTCGTGCATGATTTCACTTGATTGATCCTCTAAATGACTAATGGAGTGGATTGTTGACTTTCATTCTTGAGGATCAAAGCATCTACTAGCAATTCTTTATCTTCTATTCTAAGCTTTTTCTCATTGAGGCTAAAGAGTTGATCTTTGAAAGCATATAATCGAAAAAAATTAATTTCAAAATCATTGCATGCCATGATTGCCTTTAGGTGACTTTAGTGGCCTTGCTTATTTTGTGGATTTGTCTTGTTGGTTTGTCACGTTCCATCTTTAACACTTAGCCATTTGTCAAGTTCTAAGTGTGAGGTCAAGAAAAATAGAGTGGATTGTTAAAAAAATAACATTTTATATACTTCATTCTTATGGTCAAAAGAGGGCAAAGCCCCGACTAAAAACTTTCTCGAAGTACAAGAAAAGTTTTGATCAAAATATACAAATGCCGGGGGTTAGGGAGGTAAGTCCCCCCTCGAAAGCATTTGTAGGACAAAAGCCATTTGAAGAAAAATAAGAAAATACGAAGCACTTAGATTTGACAATCAGCTACTCCGCCATTCTCTAGCATGAAAACCGATAAGCCCATTGAAGCTTTCTAGCGAGAATTCACTAAGGGACGAGCCTCGTATTCTTTTATACTTAGGCATGAAATGACTTGCAAGTATTTTCGAAAACTTTATTGTTCGAACTCCTCTTCTCTTATGACTAAGTGACCTTTGCGTCCTAGGCTTGAGAATGAGTTCAAAGCTCACAAGCCAATGGACTAGCCTCCTTGCTAGCATTGGTGAGTGATCCAACAAGATTTCTTTGCGACTATTAGATTGTTTTCTTGAAGTCACTAATATAGAAAATGACTAGAATCCTTGATTAACGATTTATTAGTCTTTGCTTTGATTTGCTTGAATGTCCTAATTCATGAATTTCCACAAGGATTTGAAGAGGTTTCATGTAGTGATTGAAATGCACATATCTAGTTGAATACATTATGAACTTCATGAAAAACACCTTGCCTAGTACTTGGACAATTGTAAACTTAAATGCCTATTTGGATGATTGTTCTTTTTGTGGGATTTGTGAGTATTCCCGTGTCTGAAAACTCTCAGGAGACTACAACTCCTCCACTAGGGTAGCCTAGGGGTTTAAAGGCTTGGTGCATTCACTAAATGCACTCGTGTCACCTACGAAAGTGGTTTATCAAAAGTAGTATTTGTTTCTTAGTGTTTTTAGTTAGTTTTCACAACCATATGGATTCTCATTGAACCGATCATGAGTGAGAAAAATGCATTTTTGTTGTTGATCTCTATGATTAGTTTGCTCGGGACGATCAAACGTTAAGTGTGGGGTGATTTGATAGCGCTAAAATATATGCATTTTAGGCGACCTCTATGCTTATTGTTTTGTTCGTTTTATCACGATTTCACTTGCTATTTGATGCCTTGTGGTTCATTTCAGGCGAATTACAGAGTTTAAGCTGAGAACACAAGTGGGCATTGATTTTGGAGCAAAACCGAGCATTTCGGAGCAAAAACATGGTTTTTCGGGCAAAACGGGACAACCCGACCTCTGCGGAGTATTTTGGGCTAACGCTCTCATACGGCGTCCGATTTGGCTGATCTTTAGCTTGTTGGAAAGGTATTTCAAAGAGCTACAACTTCGTAGTTTGCACAAAGACCAAATTCGGACGGGAAGACCACGAAAAAGTGCCAAAACCATTCTAACCGGCCAAGAGCAATTCCCCAGCCGGCCGGTTCCCAAATGTGCCCAGAAAGTCATATTTTTCTGAGGTTTTGAACCGGCCAGCCATGCCAAAATCAGCCCCAACCGGCCATGTGAAACTTCCAACCGGCCGGTTCCCAAAAGTGCCTAGAACATCGTATTTCTCTGAGGTTTTGAACCGGCCACCTCGCACCCTACTCTTCATTCAATCGTCTAACCGGCCGGCTAAAATGTCTTACCCTTTCTCCCAAAGTCCCAACCGGCCGGTTAAATACCAAAATTCAGATTTTCACCTTTATGGAAAGTGAAGCCAAAAGCCATCCTCTCCCATATTTTTCCATTCAAAAAGCTTCCCCAATATGATTGATTAATTCCCATTGTCTTCCATGATCCCCATTCTTAACATAAAGCATTCCCCTTTATCATTTACAATCCAAAAGCATTCCCCACTCAAACCCACAAGGAGATACTTTAAACTTGTTTTATGGGTGTTCTTGAGAGGAGAAGAGGGGGACACGTTGGAAAAGAAGGGGGGGGGGACATTGGAGGAGACACACCACACGGAAGATTGAAGAGTTTTGGAGAGAGAAGCTTGGAGGATTTTTCTTGGGTTAGAAGAGTTCTTGCTTGGAGAAGAAACCAGAAATTTTGGGAGACATCAACAACACGAAGATTGGATCGTCTATTGTTCTTAGTCCTCCATATTGGTTCTAGATTCCTAAACTCAACTTTCAATATGGTTGTATGCTCTTCTATTGTTGTTTTTGTTTGTAATCTCACCATGAGTGAGTAGTGACCTTGGTTGGGGATCTATGAATCCCCTAAACATGTTTGTGATATTGTAAATACCATGGATGTTATTGATGAATGATTTTGCATATGATTCTTCTTCATTTGAACTTAATGTTTCGGATTGCCTATAAGGTGTTTGTGAGAAGTCCTCAATAGCAATCTTGCTTGATTTCATGTTTGATGTAGCTAACCCCTGAAAAACATGATTTCAATGAATTAAATGAAGAAGCATTAGGGTTTTTGTGTTACATGGCGACACTCTAATTCTAATGAGAATGGCATGGATTTAACAAGTGTATGATTATTTAGTCAATAGAGCGAGAGTTTGAGACTAGGTAATCCTATTCTATAGTGTCAATAGAGTGAGAGTTTGAGGCATTATGCGAGATGTGACCCCTTTGTATTAAGTTGTGACTAGGGTTGAACTTAGTATTAATGTCGCATGGCTAAATTCTATATGTGTACATGAGATTTCATCGTTAGCATCCCCATTTACTATCACAATAATTGTTTAGGTGGAGAATTAGATCCCTAGTCATCTTTGAATTGATTGTTCACACCTTTCGTTGATAAAACCTTATTTCGGATAGTAAAATTCTTGCTATCAACCTCTTTAGAGGAACAAATCCCCCCTCACCATAGACATCCTAGTTATATCTTTAGCATCATAAGTTTAAACTCCTATCCTCTGGGTTCGATCTCGGATTCCCGAGCTTTTATAAATGTTTTGATTAACCGTGACTAGCAATAGTGTTTGAATTCTATTCGAATATTTACGCTAAATTACAGCCGATCAACTACCTTTGTCGGAGTACTTTAGGTTGTTACCCTTGCCGGAACAACCACACTCTATGGGATGTGAAAATGGTTAATTGAATGTCTATGATGAATGTAGCATAAGAGAGGTTACTAATTTTGTAGCACAACTTTGAGACTCTTTCCTTAAATGCTTCTTTGTGTTCAACTTGTTCTATGTGCCATATATTAGGCTAGAACACTATTGGTCAAGTGGAGGCTCGAAAGAGCAAAGCTCTTCCATGGGTTCGTGAACTTCCGTGGATAAGTGGAGGCTCGAAAGAGCACATCTTATCTGTGGAATTCAACCTCGTTTGAACACCATTTGGTTGATCGGAAATGATTGATCAAATGGATGCACATAAGCTAAGATACTTCGAAAGGAGGAATTAGCCCAACTAGAACAAGAGTTCTATGTCTTGAAAAGGACTAGACGACTTGAAATGGCCTTGATACATCTTTGAACACGTAGTATGATCATTAGAGGTCAATGATGAGTTAAGCCACAGCAAAAGGCCCCTAGACCGAATACCATTCTCCTGATCACAATCATTGTCTTTACTTTTGCATTTACTTTTTGTACTCACTTTCAATTGTTCCCAAAACCCCCTTATCATTTACTTTACTTTTCTTTACTGTTTTTTTAGAACAACAAGTAACCATTACAACTCCTCTGGGTTCGACCCCTACTTGCTGCTCTACTAATCTCTAGTAAGCTAAAGGTAGTGGACTTATAAATTCTTATTTGATTTTGCACACTACGACAAGTTGGCGAATGACACCTTTTCGAACTTCAAATGAGAATTTTTTTTTATCTTCTATTGATCCCTTCCTTTTTACGAGTTGAAACTGAAAAGAGATAATTTCAAATCTTCTCCAGCTTTCTCTTTCTAAATGAAGCGGATCGCCATATTTGATCCTATCCAACGTTGCATAACCAGGATAAAGATAATGCTGAGCGTTTGGAAATTACTGGTGTGGGTGATCCATCTGGAAGAAGCCTACGCATTGGTGGCTGTTGTTGCCAAAACATGTCAGAGCCATGAACAGTAACTTCGGACGTGAACAGTAATTCCGGGATGAACAGTAACTTCGGATGTGAATAGTAATTCCGGGAAGAACAGTCTTCGGGCCGTGAACAGTAATTCCGGGAAAATATCTAATTTCATGCGTGGCGGTTCTGGAATCTTTTAGAATGACTTGCCAACTAAGTTAGCTTGAAGATAAAGCAAAGTCGGTTAGATGAGATTAGGAAACCTTTCCTAAATCTACTTGGTTTGACCGACTTTTAGAAATTGGCCAGCCCTACTCCCCTCTATAAATAGAGCCTCAAGTCAAGAGTTCAAGGCATCCCAAAACCGAGAGCCTGACTCAAAAATCTCATAAATTTCATCTTTTGTTCGCCTTTTTTTTATTCAATAGGAGCTGCAGCAGTATCTTCCTCAGCATGGTGTCTTCATCGTCGCTTGATTCATCACTAGAATCATCACTGGAGCTAGACTCAACTTTTGCAACTTTAGATACAGAATTTTTCTTCACAGCAGTAGCCTTGGCTTTAGGTGCTTCTTCATCTGAAATTTGCTAAGCTTTTTGTCAACTCGTTGTTTAAGCTTTCCTTGCTCTTTTTTTTATTTTTTTTGATTCCTTTCTCTTTTACATGTTTCCTTGCCGGCATTACCAGCGCATCGCCAGCACAGGTCGACAAATCAATTGAAGGATGCTACTGCTCCTCACGAACCATCACTGTATGATTCAGATTTTGGTGGCAACCAGATTCTTATTCGGGTTTGTAGCAAACGACTTAGGGCATCTTCAGCGGATATATTTTGGAGGAGCTGCTGCTGCATTTTTGTCGACGTGGAGGAGCTGCTGTATTAATTTTGGATGCAGCGGTGCAATCAGTCGTGCTGCAGCTGTTGTTCTGAGGAAAACCCCTTCCAGATTTCGATTGACAAAGGTCACACTGCCAGGAATCCATGGCTGCTTGAGGAAAGACGCCCAATGCATGATGGCCCATATTTTCATATTTTGACAGGCACCATCATATTTTGACAGGCACCACCTCTTCTATCTACTGCTGCCGATTTTACTGCTTTGACGTTGATGCGCTGTTGTTGACGATACTTTGGCTTGTTGTTGAGAGACCAACCCGCTATCCTTCTTTGCGTAAGACTGCTATCCATCGGGGGTGTTTCACACTTTGAGTACATTGTGCCAAGAAAATAAGCTTTTGAGGATTCTGTCACCAAGACTTACGAGTCTAATGAGATTGGTTTTTAAGTGAGATCGTTTGTGACTCCACCAATTTCCTGGGAGTTCTTTATTTGTCTTAATTTCTTCGACATAGTCCTTTCATTGTGTGACGAACTCACGTTGCGATACAAGTCTCTACCAAAAGAAGGCAGGCGCAATGGTGCTCTTGCGGAAGCTCCCTACGCAGAAGTCAGCGATGTAGCTGCGCGTGTTACCCACTTCCTTGCTAGCCTTCGAGATGTTGGTGATGACACCTCCTTTCTTCAGGCGGCCGTTGATGCGTATGTAAAGAGCGTTGCCAAACTCCTTGTAGTCCACCAGGGTGTTGTTAGCAACTCCGCCCGTCATGCCTGTGAGATTTCTGCTGTTGAGGGCAGTCTATGTTCTGCTCGAGTGACTTACAAGGGTGCTCTCCAAACTAGCCAGAGTTTGGAGAGACATAGAGAAGTAGTGGCACAGGAAATAGAGGGAGCTGAAGCCAAATTACGAGCTTTGCACGATGAGGCAAGGAGCATAAGACACCAGCAAAGCCGACGAGTGGAAGTAATTGCTGCGGGCGAGTCGAACGTTGGTGCACTTCAACAGAAGTTAGATGAATTGAAAACTTTTCGAGCAAGCTCTGACGACTTGGTGCAGGTGAAGCGTGAGTTGGATCAATGCAAGAAAGCCATCCAGGCAGCTATGCATTAGAACCGTCAGACTACTTTGTTATTTTTTTTGGGACTCCACTTGAATATATTTTTTTTGTACTCAAGCTACCTACGTACTTACAAAGTCACGTGCGTGACACTTTGCAAGATCAAGTCAACGTAGTTCATTTTTTTAGCCGTTCACAGTTTATACTCTTGCGGGCCAGGAGTGTTGATCTGTAGCCTTAGGAGTAGTAGCGCTTTAAGAACTTTCCATTGATTGGTCCGACGCGTAATTCTTCTTGATCTACGATCTTGTATGCCCCTGAGGTTGCGTTGACACCAACTTTATCGAAGTAATCCTCCGGAAAGAAGTCTTCTAAGGTAATGGGACTTGGTGGAATCTGCTTCAAATGATCAATAGGCAGTACATGTGAGCTCAGACTCCTCTTGAGTCTTTTCTTCCCTTTCGCCTGACGTAGTCTCTTCTTGGTCACCTGGTTCTTCTTTCGGCGGACAGGTTCTGGTTGTGGACTGACTTGCTTCTTTGACCTTCTTCGAGTTACAAGAGTCCATCCTTCGTCATCCTCCATGCATTCAACCTCTTTTGTGATCCTATACGTTTCGATTCTTTTTGGGTTATAATCGCATCTCAACTTCTTTGATTCAGCTTCAATAGATGGCTTTGATATCCACACTTTTGTTGGCTCAAGGGTGCCAAATTGGACTTGTTGCATGTACCATTCTTGTGGCTTGCAAAGTGAGTCGCAACTAGTCGTCACGGAGGCGTGGTTTGCTTCTATTGTCTCATCTGTGTCGAGCTCGATGCGTCCTTCTTTGACTAATCTCATTATAAGCTCCTTGAGAGTGACACAGTTTTCGATACTGTGACTAACCAATCTATGGTAGCGACAGTATTTGGGATCATTCGTCCTGTTGACTTCATCTGGGCGTTTTGCTTCTGGTAAGTTAATGATGCCTTTTTCCAACAGGTCATTGAGCATGCCTGATAGATCAGAGTCAGGGAATGGATACTTCTTGGCTTGTAATTCTTTCAGCGTAGGCTTCGTGCGCTTGAAGTCTTTGGAGGTGACTTCTTTCCTCTTCTTCTGCTTTGGTTTTGATGATATCTTTACAGGATCGTTGTTGGTGCTGATGGCCATGGCCTCGTCGATGATCGCCTTTGACGAGGATATGCGATTGCTTCCATGTCCTTTCACGGTGATTTCCATGTCATGTGCGCGTGTGACTAACTCTTGAAAATTCCTAGGTTTGATACCTTTAAGGATGTATAGCAGATCCCAGTTCATTCCATCGATGCACATTTCTACAGCTGACGTCTCGCTGATGCGATCTTTACATTCAAGGCACAATGAACGCCAGCGGTTGATATAGTCAACCACAGGTTCTTCTTCCCATTGTTTCGTATTCGTTAGTTCACTCATACTAACAACCCTTCTGGTGATATAGAATCGGTTGAAGAACTCGTCCTCCATCTGACTCCAGCTGTCAATAGACTCTGCCTCCAAGTCAGTGTACCAATAGAAAGCAATGCCCTTTAGAGACCGCACAAATTGTTTGACCAGCAGATCCCCTTCAGTTCCCGCGTTGTTACACGTTTCTACGAAGTGGGCAACATGTTGCTTTGGACTTCCTTTTCCGTCAAACTGTTGGAGTTTGGGGGGCTGATATCCCTGTGGCATGCGCAGACCGTCTATCCTTTTGCAGTAGGGTTTGGCACAGCGTGCACCATTAGAAGAATCTCCACCTAGCTGGCTCTTGACCGCGTTGGCTATCAGCACTTGAAGTTGGTCTTCGTTGCACGCAACAACTCCGTTCCTGTTGGTTTCTACAAGGATCATCTTATTAGCGTCATCATCTTCTGCCGTCAGATTGACTTCTTCAACCTTTCATTTCCCGAGCCCAACCACCTCTTTCTGGAGCTCTTCAAGCTTCTTGTGCTTCTCCTAGTTGTCTTTCAGGACTAGCAAGCATCTCTCTTAGTTCTTGCATCTGCTCCTCCATGGTCTTGGTGCCTATGGTCATGACAGAGGCTACACAGGGTTTGGGTGTCTCGGCTTGTTTTGGCAGAGCCACCTTCGCTTTTGGTGAGGGTGTTCCGTCAGCTTTCACACTTCCCTTGTGTCGTGAGGAGTTGGAGGCAATCACTGCCGTAGCTGCAGCCATGATGGAAGCAACGGTATATGTGCGTTCCCTCCTTGGCACTTGAGAAGCTCGTAAGCTTGCAGCAGCGGCATTGACAGCCATCCTCTGAGTCATCCCTCTTGTGCAGATGTCGGTTGGTTGAGCCATAGTTGCGGCGTAAGTCTTCTTGGGGGTTTGTGGACTGGTAGGTTGAGCAGACATCTTAGCTTTAGCGTAGGGATGAGAGGTAGAGATTTTCATGTAGGGTTCACCAAAATTTATAAGGTCACAATATTTCGTATCAAATACAAAATAATGTTTTACAAATGATTTATGCTTGAGAGCAGAAGTTGTGTTCGTAATCTCAAATGCTCCTCTGATTCTACTATATTGCTTGCTTCGGTCTACTCAGCTTGATGTGTACGGATAAAGACGTAGTGCAACGTGTCTTGCGTAGCGAGGGTCTTGATGACTTGATCTCACGTGCGCGGATGAAGGCGTAGCGCAACGTATTCTGCGTAGCGAGGGTCTTGATGACTTGATCTCACGTGCGCGGGTGAAGGTGTAACGCAACGTATCTTGCGTAGCGAGGGTCTTGGTGACTTGATCTCACGTGCGCAACGAAGTAAGGGTAGCGGAGACTTGGTCTTACGTGCTTGCGTTGCGGTTGAAGGCGTAGTGCAACGTGTCTTGCGTAGCGAGGGTCTTGATGACTTGATCTCACGTGCGCAGCGAAGTAAGGGTCGCGGGGACTTGGTCTTACGTGCTTGCGCTGCGGTTGGGTGTTCTAGCAGACGACGTTGTGATGCTGTGGCAGGCGACGCGTATTTGTCAGTCGCTGGCGGTTGACGCTTCCTTTGAGAGCACTCTTCTCTGTGCTTTCTTCTCAAATTTCAGAATCTCTTTCTTTGTGAAGTGAAGTGCTCTATTTATAGAGTTCACTAGTAGGCTTGAGATTGGGCACGTGCTTTGGGTTGAGTTTAACTCATGGACCGGGCTTGTAGCTTTGACCCAAATATCCCTTGTGGGCCAGCTCATTTATACTTTAAATAATCTTGATTTGGTCCTTAAACTTTTAGTGCGTACAGTGGTCATATGCGATATGTCGGCGAAGCATTCTCATGACCAGAAGCTGCTGATTCGAATAATCAAGCAAGCTGGATGCATCAAGGATTCTGATGTGTGATGTGTTGATGGCACAGAAGTTCGCAGGCTTGTAATAGCTGAGCGGATTCGTTGGGGTTCATGTTAGAAGCCTTCGTTGTGTGATTGTTGCTCGAGACTGAGTAAAGAAGTTGTGGGGGTGGTGTGAGCACACCTGGCAACTTCCGATGTGTTGCTGTTTGAGTGATGCGGCAGTTACCCATGTGGGTACTGGGTAATATGAAACCCAAATTCGTTTTTGGATTTTTTTTTTGGGTGAAATGATCATGAACCATTTGGCCTAACTAAGAGTGGTTCACTCAAAAATAGTTCAAGATGGACATTAGCTCGATTGGAGGTAATTAATGTTGGTTACGACCAGGAATAGATTTGCGAGTCTAGTTCCAAGAATTTACCTGCATGTATAATTCCAAACAGTTGAGCAGTATGACTGCATGCCGTAGTGTTTGATGAATTTGGGATTGTATGTCCAAATGTCATTTTGTTCTAAAAGCACAAATGTAAATTTACGTCGAAGCAAATGCGATAGTAAATCCTTTCCCAGTATTGAAAGAGATGTAGAACCCCAATCCATAGTGAGCTATGTGATTTGAGATATAGGGTGATAACAAATATTTTGTGACTTTCATTGATGATAGTACAAAATATTGTTATACATATTTGATTAATAGCAAAGCTGTGACAATTGAAAAATTCGTCTTGTGATGTTGAATATCAACTTGAGAGGTTGAGTAGCAACTTGATCAGTTGAGAAAAGTGATATTGGTGCATCATACTCTCTTAAGTCGAACAATGTTTCGAAATGGAAAAGTTGCATTTGAAAGAGATGATGAATGTAATGATGGTAAGCTCCGTGTGACCCCAAGGAATGTGGGGAGGCCATCTTATCAGTAAAGTATTGTTTGAGTAAGATACCTTGCAAGGACTTTAATCTCTTTATAAGTCATTTAAGGGAACGACGACTTCCCATAAATACTTGCAAGTATGGGGGTGCCTACATATGGTAATGACCATTAGTCCCAAGAGAATAAAGTTTATGAATCTCTTTGTGGCTCTGTCGCCTAAAGTAAGTGCTGAAGTCGTGACATGAAATATTTGACACTGTAATGACGTCAAATGACTTCAAGATCAACAAGTGTGACAAATATGCATACATTAAGAACATTGAACACGGATATGTGACTTTGTGTCTTAATGTTGATGACATGATCATTGTGGGAAGCAATGAGAAAATAATAAAGTCCACCTACTGCTTATTAAACTGGAAGTTTGATATGGAGGCTTTGAGATTGACCAATGTAATTTTAGGAGTTAAATTACACAAAGATTAGATGGACTTGGATTAAGTCAGTCACACTACGTTCAAACTCTTAGACAAATTTGGATAAGACAGTCCAGGACTTTCTAGTATCCCTATTGACGTGAACCAACACATGTCTAAGAATAAAGGTGAATGCATCTCCCAAGTGGTATATGCTAGAGTGATAAGCAGGCTAAGTACTTGAGGAATAGTACTAGCAGACATTGCTTACACTATCTATAGACTGGTGAGCTTCACGATTAATCCAGAAAGTGCACACTGGAAGGTTATCGTGGAAGCACTAAAGTATCTACGATTTACTCGTAAATATGGTCTATACTATACCAAATATTCGAAGGTCATTGAGGGTTTCAATGAATTTCGGCTACGAATGGCTAAGGGCCTGTTCTATAGAGATTGGGTCAATCCGACCCAATCTCACCCAACACAATCCAATCTCACCCAATCTCACTCAACACACCCCAATCTTACCCAATCTCATCCAATCTTACCCAACACAACCTAATCTAATCTAATCTCCACTCACCTAATCTACTCTCCACTCACATATATCTAATATTTTTATAATATTATTTATAAACTAGGACCCACTCACCTAAACTACCCTCCACTCACATAATCTAAATATCTAATATTTTTAAAATATTATTTTTAATGTAGGACCCACTCACTTAATCTACTCTCCACTCACCTAATCTAATACAATCTAATACAATCTCACCCAATACACCCCAATATCACCCAACACACCCCAATCTCATCCAACACACCATAATCTCACCCAACACAATTTAATCTAATCTAATCTCCCAACACCCCAAATCCAATCCCTATAGAACGGGCCCTAAGTGTTCACTATGGGTGGTGCAAACGTGTCCTGGAAATCCTCAAATAAATTGTGAGAAACAAATCCATTTTGAAGGCTGAGTTCGTCACACTAGATAAATGTGGCGAAGAAGTTTAGTGGTTAAGGAATATAGAGGAGGATATTCTTAAAAGGATAAAACTTGTGCCAGCAATGTGTTTACATTGTGAGAATCAATCATCGATTGCTAAGGCATATATTGTTATGTATAATGGTTAGTCTCGACGTATACATCGAGGACACAATACCATTAAACAACTTCTCTTCACATGAGTCATGTAGACTATATGAGGTCCAAAGAGAATAATGCGGATCCGCTAACCAAATGGTTAAGTTAAGGACCTAATAGAGAGGTTGTCCAAAGGAATAGGATTGAAGCCTTTTGATTGGTAATATCAAAACACAGGCTTAAGCTTTTTTGAAAATAAAGTCGAGGCAACGGAAAACCCTACCATGATGACTGGAGATCCCAAGAACTTGGTTCAAAGGGACCACCTAACTGCTAAGACTATGAGGTCACTGTGGGGGTAACCCCCTCATTCCTATTCCTTGATTAAAATAGTGACTCCCGCACGAGGCTAAGCTCGAAGCTTTTAATGATTCTAGTAATTTGAATAGTGAGATTCAAATGGGTAAGCGGGATTACATTAAGAAAGAATCACCTATGTCAGAGAGAAGTGGGGTCGCTTCAAAGGAGAATTCAAAGGGCTTAATTCTTTAGAAACTCTTGCAGAACCAGGAAAGGGGTGTCATGACCAAAATGAGCCCACCAGTAAGAACTGAATAATGGTCATGATAATATCTGTGGCTTTCGTTAACTGTATAATACGAACAGTTTAAAGATAATCACGTCTACTGAATAGTCAGTAAAGAGAACATGTTTTCCCAAGGGAAGGTTCAAGGGTGCTGCCTACCTATCTTATGCAGATATTAACCGTAGAAGCTATCATCACTTCGAGTCAAGTTTGATTATCGAGGATTATTGTTTTATCATTTTCACCACTCGATTTTCTTCATGTGGGGGATTGTTGGAATATGTGTAAAGAAAATCTAGTCAAAGATTGACTAAGTCTTCCACGTAGTGGGAAGTGGAGATCATGACATCATGAGTGGTTTGGGTGGTTCCAAACCTCTCCTATAAATTGATGTTTGGTGATTCACTAAAGACATGAAGAAAATACACATATGAAAACAAGTCCTCCTCTCTCGGTTTCCAGTCGTTGATAGCAGAAGACCACAATAAGTTCGATCAGCAAGACATTGGTGCAGAAGGCGCTTGCTGAGATTCTTTTATCATGGGAGGCAAGTTGTCGGTAAAACCCAGCACCTATGGGCGGCAATTCTGCTTTAAGGACAGCGTCTGCGACGTGACTGAATCACCTACGATATGCTGTCCTCCTATTTTATATTAAGTTCATGTCTATCAATCAGTATCTTCAATTTTGCATGTATATTCAGAATATTTTCCAACAAATTACTCTATCTGCCATGCTTATTTATCGTAAATAAACGTATTCACATTCACATAAAAGTATTTTAACTTCAAAGGGTTAAGATTAATGCCTCATTTTCCCCCCAAATATAATTTGTAACCATCAAACTCACTGGAAGCAATAACAGAACTACAGTTGTTCTATTGTCAGTTGTCACACTCACAGCTCAGAGTCCCATTTACTGAGGGAGAAGTAAAGCGGGCTCTTTTCCAGATGCATCCAACCAAGGCGCCTGGGCTGGATGGGTTCTCCGCTTTGTTCTTCCAAAGTAACTGGCGCATAGTTGGATGATAAGTGACCAAGGAGGCCTTGGAGTACCTGAATAATGGAAAACTGGATGTGAGTCTGAACGAGACACTGATTGCGCTGATCCCCAAAGTCAAGGTTGCGGAAAGAGTATAAGATTTGAGGCCTATCAGCCTCTGCAACGTGATGATGAAGATTATTACCAAAGTGCTTGCTAATAGATTGAAGGAAGTTCTCCCAGCTATCATTACACAGAACCAGAGTGTGTTCATAGGAGGCAGACTAATCACGGATAACATTTTATTGGCCCACGAAATTTCTCACTACATCAAATGCAGTCATAATCAAAAGAGTGGGTATATCTCCATGAAACTGGATATGAGCAAGGCGTACGATAGAGTAGAGTGGCATTTCCTAGAGAGAACGATGGCCACAATGGGATTTGAGCAGGGGTGGATTCGGAAGATTATGGTCTGCGTGGAAACGGTCTCTTATAAGGTCAAGGTCAATGGGACAATGACGGAGGAAATCAAACCAAGTCGGGGTTTGAGACAGGGGGATCCGATTTCTCCTTACCTTTTTCTTATTTGTGCCGAATGGTTGACTCACACGTTGAATAAGCATCAGGAGGAAGGGCTGATTGAGGGGATCAGAATTTGTCGAGGGGCGCCTGTCATTACACACCTGATGTTTGCGGATGACTGCCTTCTCCTTCTTAAGGCTCGAAAGGAATCTCTTGACTGGATCATGCGCATACTCCAAAAGTATGAGGCAATGGCGGGGCAGAAGGTGAACTTGACAAAGTCTGAAGTTGTTTGCAGCAAAAATATTGTGGAGCACTACAGAGCACAAATAACGGAAGGGATGAGGATGAAGTTGGTGGATGCTCACTCAGCTTACTTAGGACTTCCTGTTAACTTCAGCAACCGGAAAGCAGCCCTCTTCAGAAGCCTGGAAGAGAGGATCCTTAGGAAGGTTGGCGATTGGAAACACAGATTTTTATCAAGTGCTGGAAGGGAAGTGCTAATTAAGTCAGTTCTGCAGTCTATTCCAAACTACCCTATGTCATGTTTCAAACTTCCGGTCACATTATGCAGAAAATTGGTTAAAGATTTCTTGAGATTCTGGTGGCATCGGGATAAAACTAGGGGTATTCATTGGGTCAGAAGAGACGTTCTGCAAAGAGAGAAGGGAGAGGCAGGAATGGGGTTCAGGAAGATGGAGCTGATGAACTTAGCCTTGTTAGCAAAGCAGGGGTGGCGAATCATGACAGCTACTGATCTTTTGATTAGCAAAGTTTTCAAAGCAAAATATTTCCCAGATTCGGATATGCTGGAGGCTTCGGGTGGGTCAAGGCCTTCGTATGCTTGGAGGGGGATCATGGCAGCTATGGATATCATTAGACACGGAGCGGAGTGGGATGTAGAGGAGGGTAAGCATTGCTGGAAGAGGGATGGATCGGGGGAATTCACTGTGAAAGGGGCATATCTTTGTGCTGTGGAAATTGACAAGCTTTGTAACTCGGTAGCTGGGGAACAATCTGATAGTGGCGAGACGAGGGATTTCTGGAGGCGATTCTGGAAGCTGAAAGTGCCGGAACGAATCAAACATTTTGGTTGGAGATTGTCTCATGACAGTCTACCGGTGATGGAGAGTTTGGAACGGAGAGGTTGCGAAGTGGACAACAGATGCGCTCACTGTGGCTATAGGGGAGAGAGGGCTATGCACGTGTTCAAAGAATGCTGGTGGATTAGAAGTCTGCTGGATGAGTGCCAGTTGTCGGACTCGGTGTGGAATAACCACTGTCGGGATCCGGGGTACTGGCTCTGGCTTTGTGCCAAGGTGTGCTCAGAAGCAGAGTTCATCAGCCTCTTATGCGGTCTGTGGCTGGGATGGAAGAACAGAAATGAGCTGGCTCATAGAAAGGTGGGGAGATCTTTGACCGATCTGAAGGCCAGATTGCAATTTCTCCTGATGGAAGTTAGGAACGGCTGTCAAAGGAAGTTTCTGTGCTTTGATGACCTGGAGGAACCAAAGGAAGGAGCTACTGTGATGTGTGATGGTTCATTTGATTCAGGCTCCAGAAGGGGAGGCTGGGGAGTTGTTCTCTTGCAGGATGAGAAGGTGGAAGTTGTCAAGGCTGGGTGGTCGGAAGGTATGGCATCCAGCTTTGAGGCTGAATGCAGGGCTTTGCAGCAGGGCCTTGAGCTGGCGGATCACCTGCAGATCCAGAAGGCCTTCTTTGTCTCTGATTCAATGGAGGCTGTCCGAGCGATTAGTGTTGGAACCTGGAGGGCAGATTCGTTCTCATTGGGAATCAGGGATTGCATCAAGCTGGTGGACTCCCATCCTGGGTGGTCAGTTGTTAGCACGGCGAGGGATTCGAATCGGGCGGCGGATTGGCTGGCTAGAAAGGCGCGAGAGGAGGAATGGGAATGGAGCAGTTCTTGTGCTATTCCACTGTTC
The DNA here is from genome assembly GCA_033675215.1 of Rhodiola kirilowii. Taxonomy (NCBI): domain Eukaryota; kingdom Viridiplantae; phylum Streptophyta; class Magnoliopsida; order Saxifragales; family Crassulaceae; genus Rhodiola; species Rhodiola kirilowii. Next base: position 7,712,692 of record CM066194.1, read on the forward strand.
TGCCCAACCCTTCTCTGTTGTTGTTAGCTCTCTTTGCTGTTTCTCTGTCTTGTGTTCTGTTACAGGTTGTTCTGTAGTAAAAAAAACATCTCACATTCATGACACAATTGAACAAACAATTAATTGGCGTCCACATGGAACTCGAACTAATCAGTTGTTGCTAAAGACATGTTCAAATACCAACAAATACTCATTTAGCACAAAAAGGTAAATTTAGTCTTAAAAGGTAATTAATTCTTTAAATAATCTCATATATCAAGAAAATATCTAATTTTCTTAAAACTATGGTGATAATTTCTATACAGGTTTTCTTTCTTTTTTTATGGTTGATTGAAATGAAAAACTAAAATGAATTAAGGGAAACATATACTTTAGGCTCCAGGTTTAGGATCAGGTACAAAGTCCTAATTATTGTAAAAAATGCAAACTAATCATCACCTTTCATTTTATTATTTGGATGATCAGAATTAATTGAGTATAAATTTGTTAAATTCAAATTTTAATGTGAACATGGGCAAATATGGTATACCATATCATATTATTATTTAATTGATCTAATCAAACCCCGACACATGTCCTTCTCTTTCCTTTCACGCCTGCTCAAAACCTTACTCTCAGTTTTTCCAGATCTGATTCAGACATGGATGAAGTCTGAATGCGTCTGGTTTGACGCGCACGAAACGGTACTTTGATTTCGACGAGTAACTCTTGCTCCTCGTCGGCGTACAAATTTCCTGGTTGAATCGAGTCGGATCCGAGAAAGGCTGGTCAGAAATTGTGTTACGTAGACGGTTGTGATGGCAGTTCCATTGATGTCTAGTTTTAGCTTGATTTTTATAAGTCTTGAACAACGACGCTAAGCAGATCAACCAGGGATTTAGCAAAGGCATCGTCACTGTCTCCGACCATCTTTCCGTAGCTAAAAATTCAACCAAAATCCGCGTTTCAAAAATACTCATATAAGCTGTGGAGGAAAAACATGGACAAATTCCTAACGAATTATAGTCCAATTTTAACGAATTATGTCATAGTTCGTCAAAAGTGGACTATAGTTCGTCAAGAATTATGACGAATTGTAGTACACTTCGACGAACTATGACATAATTCGTCAAAATTGAACTATATTTCGTTAAGAATTTGGCAGTATCATTGTATAATTAGTCATGACATTTTATAATTTGTCACAACCATTATATAGTTCGTCATGACCATTTTCAAATTATTCTTTTCGAAAACTGTCGATTGCATTTTGGGTTGAGTTCCATTGATGTCGATGATGATTCAGAGTGTGAACAATCGAGTTCGATGAAATTTTACTCCTTCAATTTGATCGAATTAAGTCTGATTTTTTATAATTCGTCATGCCAATTTTTTAGTTCGTCATGATTATACACGCTCAAACTTTTATTATTTGACAATTCGTCATAATACTTGACGAATTATAATCCACTTTTGACGAACTATGACATAATTCGTCAAAATTGGACTACAATTCGTTAAGAATTCATCCTTGATTTTCCAGTCCTTCTCCCATTAACAAACACACCATTCAACCAAACCGTATCCCCCACCACGGCAGTTCGGCGCCACGACGGGCTTTTCTCGTCAGTTCCAATGAAAAACTGACCTGAAACATCCTCCCGCGGCGGGGATGCAAGCGCGCTAATCTGACAAACAAGTGCACGAGCCAGCATCGAAACACCAGAAACGAACCCAACAACATACAAAATCATAACTAACCCAATCACCCAAGGCATCAACATAAATCCAATAATAAACGTCACGGAGCCGCACAACATCAACGCCATGGATATCCCGAGCATCAACGACGCAAATCCCACGATCTGGGTTTGCTTCATCGAGGGGAGGAGAGAGAGAGAGTTGGAATTTAGTTTTTTTTTGTGTGGTCAATTATGCCCTTTGAGTGAGTAATACACGCTCAAAATTCATTTATTAATTATTTTATTTTCATTAATTTACACCCACATGATTATGCAAATCGATGGTGCTGATGATTTTGTATTTTGTACCAGATCTGGGTTTTGCACCAGATCTGGTCTCGCAGGCTCCATTTCAATTTTAAAAATTCAGTGGAAATAAAAAGAAAAAGAAAACGTGTTTTCTCTATTAAAAAAATAGAAGGAATAGTTATTTTACTACAATTTTGTCTACCCCTTAAATTTTAACAAAAAAAATCAGACAACACATACATAGCTATATTAAAAAAAAATTCCGTTGGAGTAGCGATAGTTATGAAAGTTGCATATTCCAAAATAAATTCACAATTATCAAAAATCGTACCGACCCAAATTTATGATAAAATTACAGAAAGGCACCATTAGTTATCCAAACTTCACATCGCACCCCTTGTTTACTTGCTCCTTCGCAGTCGCACTTTTCTGCGACACGCACTCTCAAAAATCGAACTCAAACTCCGCACGCAGCTTCCTGAAAGCAAAGCTTTTTGACGGCACATCAAACTTCACTTTGTTTCCTTCTCTAAAACGATATCGCACAGGTTGAAGCGTTAGGCGACGAGAATCAGCAGCGACGGATTACTTAATCAGGAAGATCGTGGTCCAAGGGGACTATGCCGGAAGAGCCGGATTTTCCCGAGCTCATTTCATGGTTTGTTCCTTCTGCCGATTTGTTCCATTTTTTTGTTTTGTTAATTTTAGAAATGCTTGATTATCGGAGCGAATTTTGTGTTGGAATGGATCTGCTTGTGATGTTTCGGTGGACGCGTGTGTAGATTGATTTAGTGTTTTCCAGATAAGAATGATACTGATGATCGGAATTGATTACTCCTGATGAAGAAATTTGAGAGCCTTTATTTGTTTGTGTGGTCATTTGATTGTGTTTATCTAAGGATTTTGCTAAATTTTGGGGAGAATTTTTTTCCTCAATGTACTCATGACTTTCAACTTATCGTGGTAGGTTTTAAAGCCAAATCTACCCCTTGTGATGTATCATATTTCTAATAAGTACTGGAAGTTTAGAAAGCTAAATAAGGCTGACAGGACATGGAAGCCTTTGATTATTGCTCTGGAAATTTGTGTTTCCTGCACTGCATCCTATCTTTATATGTTTCTGCACCTTCATAAAACTACATTTAATGTTTTTCCATTTCACCACCCTATGACTCCTTAACCAACAGGCAACCACCCTGTTGGCAACACATTGCTAGTTAGTAATAAAATGTTTGACACATTTTTATTTTATTTTGTAGAAAAAATAATAATTGCAAACTATAAATCGACGAATTATGATACACTTACTACAAATTATGCCATAGTTCGGAAAATGACCTGTAATTCATTTTGATAAAACATGTCATAGTTCGTAGGAAATGTAATATAATTCCTCAATTTATAATTTACACAAACAATCAAGTTTCCACCTTATCTTGACTTTTATTTTGTACAGCAAATTACAATAATATATCCTGGACTATCGCATCATTTCAAATTGGGTACCTGACTTTTTCAATTTTCAATTTAGTGACGTTTGCGTTTGCATCAATTTGCACATGTTTCATCTTATAAATCATATCACGAACCATAATAAAAACAAATTCAATCAAATTATGTTAACCAAATAATCAAACTCATAAGTTTTTGACCTTAAAATCCCTATAAAACCCGAATTCTAAAATAAAATGTATGCAAATTGATGCAAAAGTCTTTTAATTGAAAGTTGAAAAAGTACGGTACTCAATTTGAAATGATGTGATAGTCCGATGTATGTTTTTGTAATTTACCGTATTTTGTAATCTAACAAAAATCACATTCTAACAAATAATGCATTTTTTAAAAAATTGTTCGCACCATCCTGTTGCAAAGTAACCGAATAGTTGATGGACATGGACACACTCAATTGACTTGTAAGTTGTAACCGATTAGTCTGTCTCACCAGAACGACAAATACTTACGCGTTTTGGTCCTGCAAACAGACCTAGCAAGCAGCCGATGCTATGAAGAGGAAGAGGGACGACGAAATGGAGATTGTGTGGCAGACACCGGCTAATCCTCCCGAGAAGAACGACTACGTCTTCGTCAATGGTATACAAACATATATATCCATTTTTAGCATTGTTTCTTGTATTGTCTGGCTTTGACAAATTTGCGAGAAAATCGTGCAGGAAGGCGACACGTTAAACCTTACTACTTCGAATTCATCTCTCATGTATGTTCCTACTCATTCAGTTTGAATTTGTTCATTAACCCTAAATTTGTCAAATTTTGTGATTTATTTGATAAGTGATAGTTTTTTAATAGATATATGAACATAAAATGTTTTTGAATGAGTGTGTTTGGTGATTGCAGGTTAAGAATCGGTGGGCGGGAAAAACGATTGTGGATTTGTTTGCTCAGGAATTCAAAGGGCGTCCTTTCGATTATTATGTACGTTTTGACATCTGATAGGTGTAGATCCCATTCCAGCCCCCAAAAAAAATTCCACTTGTTTTTGACTTCCTACTAGTTTGTTTTGATAAGCGAAGGAATTTTGTCCATTCTTATGTGTGTTTCTTGTAAAATAATTGAGCTCAAGTATAAACAATAACCATTCATGATGCAGGTATCTGCTGTAAAAAGTGGTCGGATTCAGGTAGATGGAAAGACAGTGCCTGTATCCTATGTAGTTCAGTCATCGCAAAAGATAAGTCACTTCTTGCACAGGTTAGTGGTTTTGATGTTTGAATTTTCACTGTCTTTCTTCTAATGTATGAAGGCTATGCAATGCAATGTGACCTCATACAAATTTGAATTATGGTTTCTGGTTTGACTTTGGGTTTTTTGGAGATAAATTTAGTATTTGATATTACAATAGCATGTAGGCATGAACCTCCAGTGATGTCATGGGATGTCTCGATATTGCAGAAAGAGTCTGAAGTGGTCACTGTCTGTAAGCCTGCATCTGTTCCAGTAAGTCTATCACCGGTCTCACACTCTTATGACTTTTTAGCCCTTGTATATCTAATTTCACTTGATATGTGGTTTTGCTCGTGCACTTGCAGAAATAGAATAAGTTCTCAATGAAACTGTACTATTGCCCTAATGCACTGATCATATAAATATTTTACTTGATCACAAGTGCGCTTTTGATATTATGGTTTTCTCTCGGCAAGCTTACAAGTTCCTGCCCTGTTCATATCCTCCTTTTGCTTATTGCTATTGCCTTGTATGATTACTCAATTTCTATTTAGATGCTCACCATTGTCTCTTAGGTTCACCCATGTGGACAATACCGAAAAAATACCGTTGTTGGTATCCTTCAAGCTGAGTATGACTTGGCACCTCTATTTCGTATCCTCAAATGGAAGTAATCTCATTGTAATTCCAATACATCATGGCTCAATTTGTTTAATTGTTTTGATCCAGTTGAATTTTCAATATCCCTTGACATTTTTATGTTAGCCATTCACCGATTGGATCGCTTAGTATCAGGACTACTGATTTTGGCTAGGACCTCTTCCAGGGCTGATATATTCAGACAACAGGTAAACTTGATTCTTTGTGCGGAACATGAAGTTATGGTTTCTATTTGGTGCCACTAAATATTTTCACAAAGATACCATCTTGCGACTGGCTATCATGCACATGCTTAGTTTTTGGTAGAAGGTTTTTGAAAGTGTTAGACATTTCCAACCTTTTATGGTGATGGTGCAGATTGAAGCTGGGCTAGTACAAAAACAGTACGTCGCAAGAGTTGTTGGCGTATTTCCTGAGGGTGAGGTATTAATTTACTTTCCACTGGAGCTTCAAATGAGGATAAGACCTGCTTATAAGACAGTGCAACCATATTGAGCATATTAGAATAACAATTAAATATACGGATCATTGAATTTTCAAATGGAAATGTAACTAAGGCCTTGATTCTTACGATGCCTATGTTTATTTGCTAGTTGGTGGTTACCCAGTATGATAAAGAAGCCCCTGTTATGCTCGATGCTCGATATAAATTTAAAAAATAGATAAAACGCACAGCCTTGCGTTGGCTGCATCAGTTTTCGTTTTGGAGCTCATATGCAGACATTTTCCTCTCAAAGCAATAATTTTGCTTGTTTTCGTTTTACGCGCTATTTCTTTTCAGCAAGTTGTCAACGCGAACGTAGATTATAACGCACGGGAAGGAAAAAGCTCTACAGAGGTGAGCTCTCTGCATACCATCCTTGTCGAATATTATTGTGGAATTAGTTATTGGCTTAGGAATGTTTTGTTGTATAATAAGGAATTGTACCTCAAAATTAAAAGATCTGCCTTGTTAACTAAAAGCGTAGTGTGTAAGTTATGGGTAACTGAGTCAACTAAATGTGCTATTTACGACTCAATCATACGATATTTCTATTATGTCTATAATATGGTCTGAAGAATGAAGATTGTGTCGCTTCCTAGGGTCCCTTTTTCTGTCATCTGTCTATGGCCTCTTGTTGACTATACATGTGCTCAGACTGCTTTTGGGAAATCATACCTTGCATTGTATTTGTCTGCCATAAATACTTTGATCCCGCTGTGCAGTATGCGCGTAACTGTTTTGTCAGATACAAAGAGACATATTTTGTTGACTGATGAACTAAAAATTATGACACTTTAACAAATTTAAAATTGTTAGGTTTTTTTTTCGTGGGTTGGTGACCTTTTGATTTTTGCTGCTTCTATGGCGCATATCATAAGAACTGCAAAATATTTCACGGGATTGAGTAGTTGATTTCTGTTGTGTAAGGTGGACCGAAATGTCCAACAAATGAATACGAAAGATCTTGGATTTATGTTCAAATATGGCTTCCACAGGTGGAAGGCAAGCATAACAACATGCCACTGAAAGGGAAGACTGCATGCACAAAATTTACTCGAATAAGTACTAATGGTAATCAGAGCATTGTGCTTTGCGAACCTGTTACGGGCAGAACTCATCAAGTAAGGATTCTAGCTGCATCATTCGTTACCACATGCCACCATGGTTCACAGCCATATAATTTTATTCATCTATTGCGTCATTCTAACCGCAAGGCATGCATACATGCTGCAGATTCGAGTCCATCTGCAGCATACAGGCCATCCAATAGCCAATGACTACCTCTACATGTCTACTGACACCAACTTCTGCACAGTCCAAGGGATGTCTGCTGATCGAGCAGCTTCAATCTCAATGCTCTCCCCAAAATCCACACATACCGAAGTTGAACCTAATGAGCATACACAGAACTCCGACAACAACTTCACAGTAGACCCCATGTGCACGAACTGTCCAAATTTAGCTCCTAAAGGGTAACGTCTTCATCACTCATTATATAATTCAATTTGATTTCTCAACAAAATTTATTGATGTCATGTTCCTATGACAGGTACGAGGGACATGAAGAGGCTTTATGGCTACATTGCTTTCGCTACACAGGACCTGGCTGGAGCTATGAATGCCCATATCCAAACTGGGCAACATTTTGAGCTTCATGTTCAGGTTGATATCCATTATCTAATGCCAAAATAGTAGATTATGAGTTATGATTCATACCGGGTAGTAAAGACATGATAAACCTTATACATTATGACCGTTTTAATGTTTTTACTTTAACAGCTTTAATTTCGTATGTGTGGATACTACCAGTAAATAAAGCATTGAATATCACAGACTACTAACCAGTGCCAAAATGCTTACTATACTTATGTCATGTTCATCAGCCTGGCCTCTCGCATTTCCCCATTGGCTGCCACTTCCGTCTCGCCCAGCTTCTCCTCATCTTTGTGCTATGAAATGGGCACCCTGTGGGTGATGGTGATCTTCTTCAACACTTCATTGGTCTGGTCCTCTCCCCAGTGGAGAGACTCTGAAGCCTCAGTTTGAAACTATAGCTCATTTGAACCATATTTTTTTCATCCGAAATTGTTGCAAAATATTGGTAGTGTTATTTAATTATTTATAATCCCAAACTAAACACACAATTTCATTTTCCTTCGGTCTCTATGAAGATGTTGTTGTGTATTTGAGGCCATTTTAGAAAAATATAGTGTTGGCTTACAATGTTTTGTGTAACATAGAGAATGGGCATTTGGTGCTGCATGTATTCTTTTTACATATAATCAATTTTTATATTTAGTTTGTTACTATTATCCAACGGAAATTGCGGTGCGTGAACTCATCTGTAATTTGCGTCCAAAAAGTTTTATATTTTCTGGCTTAGATGAATGAGACTTTTTAAGTTATACGTATGTTGTTTTCTTTTATTAGTTTCAACAGATAGGACATGTTCCTAATTTACTCTGAAATTTAAATAAATTACACATTGATGTATTTTAGAATCTGATTTGCTTTACCCGATCTTTCCTCAATTTGGTTGAAATTTCTCACTGCATATTCCTCAAAAATACCATGAATATTCCCCATTTTTGTCGAACAAATTCCCTCCTATAAAATCACGCATCAAACTGATCACATAACTAAACAAGTTCCATTTGTTACTAGATCAGTTCATAAAGCTCTCTCTCTCTCTCTCAACATAACAATGAGCCAGCTGTGGGTGTTTCTGGGCTTGATTCTGAACATTGCAGTGTTGTGCAATGGAGGTGTTACAAGTAGATTTATGAGGAAGCTAGCTCAGACAGTCGACATGCCCTTGACCAGCGACGTGTTTCGTGTTCCTCATGGATACAATGTTCCTCAACAGGTTAATTTTTAGTCTTTTGCCATAATTAAAGTTTTCGCATGTTTTCAATTGTGTTTTTTGTAATTTGATTGAAGATTTATTGATTGATTAGGTTCATATAACACAAGGAGACCATGAAGGCAGAGGAGTGATCGTGTCGTGGGTGACGATGGACGAGCCTGGTTTCAGCACTTTGCATTACTGGCCTGAGAACAGTAAGGTTAAAAATTCGGCAAAGGGGCAATACACTACTTACAAATTCTACAATTACACCTCTGGATATCTTCATCACTGTACCATCAAGAATCTCAACCATGACACCAAATATTACTATGAAATCGGGATTGGACACTCTGTAAGGACATTCTGGTTTGTCACACCGCCGGCCGTAGGCCCCGACGTGCCTTACACATTTGGACTCATTGGTAAAATTAATTAATGGACCTGTAGGCTTGAGTGAGGCTCATTGTGTGATGAATGGTTATATATGATTTTTGTGTTGTGAATTTGGCAGGTGATCTTGGTCAGAGTTTTGATTCAAATGTAACACTTGCTCATTATGAGCAGAATCCTACCAAGGGTCAGGCATTGTTGTTTTTGGGGGATATGTCTTATGCTGATTGCTATCCTTATCATGACAATGTGAGGTGGGATTCATGGGGGAGGTTTATCGAGAGAAGCGCGGCGTACCAGCCTTGGATATGGACTGCAGGAAATCATGAGCTTGATTTCGTGCCTGAGATTGGTGAGAACAAGCCGTTCAAGCCTTATACGCAACGCTATAAGGTACCTTTTAGAGCATCTGGGAGCGTGGCTCCGTTTTGGTACTCGATCAAGCGAGCTTCAGCATATATCATCTCCTTGTCATCATACTCAGCATATGGTATGTGCTTTGAGTGATGTGACTCTCTCTCTCTCTCTCTCTTTTTTTTAAAAGTATTTTTGAGTTTGTAGGGTGTTGTGACTTGGGGCTGGTGTTTATTTCAGGTAAATACACTCCTCAGTGGACTTGGCTCGAGCAAGAGCTACCCAAAGTGAACAGATCTGAGACGCCGTGGCTGATCATACTGATGCACGCTCCGTGGTACAACAGCTATAACTATCATTACATGGAAGGAGAGACGATGAGAGTCATGTTCGAACCATGGTTTGTGCAATACAAGGTTGATGTTGTGATTTCTGGTCACGTCCATGCCTACGAGAGATCGGTGAGTCAACGAGCTTCTGTACTGTAATTGAGCTAGCAAAATTGAACACATAAATAACTCACATTAACTTCAGGAGCGTGTATCAAACATCAAGTACAACGTTGTAAACGGCTTGTGCCAGCCTACAAAAGACAATGATGCTCCTGTTTACATAACCATCGGCGACGGAGGGAATTTGGAAGGCTTAGCAACCAAGTAACAAGTTTTCCTAGAGACGACCCTTTTTTCGTCAGATTTATTTGATCTGTGAAGAGACGTACTGACGAATGATTATGTTTAATTTGTGCAGTATGACCGAGCCACAACCAGCATACTCAGCCTACCGAGAGGCCAGCTTTGGGCATGGCATTTTCGATATTAAGAACAAAACTCATGCCCACTTCAGCTGGCACCGCAACCAAGACGGAGCAGCTGTGGAGGCAGATCACTTATGGTTCTATAACAGACACTGGAATCCAGTTGATGACTCCTCTAGCCTTAAATCCTGATGGCCGTGGTTTTCCAAAGAAAGAAAGCTGAAGAGAATAACAGGTTGAATGCTAATTAAGTGTTAAGTTACGACGTAGTATGTGAATATGACTTCAGTTCATTCAGAATGATCTGATCGTAGAATGCTATTCATGAATTGTAAAATCAGTATGACATTCCTTGTTAATAAAGAGGGTCCTCCTGTCTTATCTTCGATCGCAACATGTCTTCGTTGAAGGTTGAAAACATAGGTCACAACATCAGATTGGTTCAAGAGCACTTATACAATTATAACAGAAAGAATGTAAATAACAGGTACACTGTTGAAATATATACTGGTAATGACGATTTAAGCTACTCATGGAGCCAGATATATGCAGAAAAAAAACATTCCTCCAGAGTTTATTGTTTCAGTTTTTAATGCCTCAGATTTATTCTTGTGAAGCTTTGGCTGAGATCGGATATTATGCCATATTATTTTGACTTAAGGTTTCTTTTACTGTAGCTTTACCTTTAAAAAAGGTACTTTTATGCCAAGTTTTGGCAATATTGGGTTTAAGTTTTGGCCATTAGTGTGGAAAATGTGGTTTTTGTCCCTGGTATAAAATCCGAAGTTGCCTATGTAAATTTGTATAACTGTTCATAATAACGAAGAGATTCTTGCTTTAGAAAAAAATAGAAGGAAGCGTATTTGAAGCTAACTTTGAGAGCGATCTTGGTGATGGGAATCACAGGGAGAGATTCAGGAGTCGAAGATATACATATGCATGTTGACGACGGTAATGTGCGAGTCCTCGAGTGACTGAAGATCATTTACCATCAAGGTCGATTTGTGATTTTCTTGGTTACATATGTTTTAATTACTCTGTCCGCCATGCTTATTTATCGTAAATAAACGTATTCACAGTCACATAAAGTATTTTAACTTCAAAGGGTTAAGATTAATGCCTCATTTCTTCTCCAAATATTAATTTGTAAGCATCAAACTCACTGGAAGCAATAACAGAACAATAGTTGTTCTATTGTCACATTCATGACACAATTGAACAAACAATTAATTGCGTCCACATGGAACCTTTTTTTTTTTGATTCCAAAACTGGATTACAAGACCAACGCAAAGCAAAAACAAGCGCAAGACAAAAACTGGGACAGCTAACAAGCTCTTCCACACCCATCTTTGAACTCTCGCCTTCCTAGCTACCCAATCTGCCGCCATGTTCCATTCTCTATTTAAACTGCCTAAAGACCAATCAGGATGGGCGACGAGCAACTTGATGCACTCTCTAAGCTCTACAACTCCCTCGCTAGCTCTCCACATACCTATGTTCAAGGCCCAGAGCACTTCTGTGGAGTCTGAGAGAGGATAGTGACCTTGAACTAATCAATTGTTGCTAAAGACATGTTCATTTAGCACAAAATGGTAAATTTAGTCTTAAAAAGTAATTAATATTGTAATTCTTTAAAAATAATCTCATTTATCAAGAACATATCTAATTTTCTTAAAACTATGGTGATAATTTCTATACAGGTTTCCTTATAACGTTTATTTATTTATTTTATGGTTGATTGAAATAAAAAAACTGGATGAAAAACTAAAATGAATTAAGGGAAACATATACTTTAGGCTCCATTTCAATTTTAAAAATTCAGTGGAAATAAAAAAAGAAAACGTGTTTCAGTTTTTAATGCCTCGGATTTATTCTTGTGAAGCTTTGGTTGAGATGGGAATTTATGCCATTTTATTTTGACTTAAGGTTCTTTTACTGTAGCTTTTACCTTAAAAAATGGTACTTATGCCAATGTTGGGTTTAAGTTTTGGCATCAGTGTGGAAACTGTGAGAAGATATTGTTTTTGTCCCTGGTATAAAATCCAAGGTTCCCGATGTAAATTTCTATAACTGTTCATAACAATAAGAGATTCTTGCTTCGAGACAAAGTTACGTACTGCGAAGAAAGCGATTTCGAAGGTGACTTTGAGAGCGATTTTAGTGCTCGGATTCACAGGGAGAAATTCGCTAGTCGAAGATAGACACTGACACTAACGTTCGAGTCCTCAAGTGACTGAAGATCATTTCATTAAGGTTGGTTTGTGGTTTTCTTGATTACATATTGTAGGATTATTACTAATCCTCACAGGATCACAATAAATGTGGCATACAATTCTCACTAATTTTGGTAGACTGTATAGGAAGAAAATAACTTGATTTATTGTACTGGAACGGAAACACACTCGTATAAATAAGTTAGGAAATACAACACTCAAATAAAACAAACATTGAAATATTTAAGAGAGAAGGCAGAGCTGAGGAGATTGAGGGATGCGCTTCGTTCTTGCTCCTTTTATAGCAAAGTTGAGAAGAGCCGTGTTTCAATTTGATCTTTGATTCTTTGACAATTGATGAAGAAGCAAAGTAGGCGCCGAATTGTGGAATGTAGGATTGTTTGACAACACATATGGGATTGGTGGGAGGTAGGCAGCACACCATTTTTTGACCCTCCATGTGGATCAATTTCAACACTCCTCCTTGATCCACGATCTTGCAACTCCAAGCATATGTCGAAACAATTCAAACTTATCACTTGAGAGACCCTTGGTAAAGATATCTGCAGCTTGCTCATCGGTCTTGCAGAACTCTAACTCAATCTCAACATCTTTGACCAGCTCTCGAATATAGTGATACCTGATCCCAATATGCTTGCTCCTGCCATGAAATACTGGATTCTTGGCTAATGCTATAACCGACTTGTTGTCACACATAATCTTCGTGGGCCCTCCTGCTCATGTTTCAGGTCTTCCAATATTCGCCGAAGCCAGACTGCTTGACAAGCTGCGGTAGTTACTGCGATGTACTCCGCTTCAGCTGTAGAAAGAGCAACAACCTGTTACTTCTTTGACGACCATGAAACCACTCCATCTCTAAGATAGAAAGCATAACTTGATGTACTCTTCCGAGTTTCCACATCACCAGCCCAATCACTGTCTGTATAACCTGTCAGACAGAATTCTTCTGTGTGAGAATACATAATCCCATAATGACTAGTACCACTGATATATCGGAGTATACGCTTCGCTACTAGCAAGTGCGACTGTTGCGGTTTCTCCATGAAGCGACTGATAAGTCCAACTCGTACACTATATCTGGTCTAGTTGAAGTCAAGTATCATAGACTTCCAACTATACTCTTGAAGTATGTGGGATTCACCAACTCTCCAGTACCTTCTTTCATCATCTCCATCCTTTCTGAAACTGGTGTTCTGACCGCCTTCATTCCCTCGAACTTAAACCTCTTCAAAATATCCTTGGCCTACTTCTTCTGTGAAATAAAGATTCCACTGTCCGCCTGCTCAACCTCAATGCCTAAAAAGTAAGACATCAGTCTAGGGGTCGGCAATGGGCAGGGTATGGGTCACCCTTACCCTAACGGGCAGGGTAAGGGCAGGGTAAGACCATTTTTCATTGACCCTATGAACAGTACAGAGCAGGGTAAGGGCAGGGTAGAGCAATTTTTCTAAGCCCGTTACCCATGGGCAGGGTAATATTAGGGTAGGGTCGGGCATGATAGGGTCGGGTCGGCTAGGATATGGTCAAGTAGGGCAAATTTAAGCATATTTTGAAAAAAATTCATAATATGAATGAAAATAGTAGGTAAGACAGTGTATGATAGGGTAGGAGGGCAAGGTATGCTGTTAGGGTAGAAGGGCAGGGTAGGAGGGCAGGGTAGGGTCTATTTTTTATGACTCTTACCCTGCCTTAGGGTAGAAGGGCAGGGTACGTTACGAGGATAGGGCAGGGCAGGGTACGGATCGAGCAGGGTAAGGGTAGCCCTAAGGGCATTTTGACCTTAGGGTCAAATGCCTACCCCTACATCAGTCCCATGTCAGTCATTTTAAATTGACGAGTCATCGCTTCTCTGAACTCGATGAACATCTCCTCCGAACTTCCTGTGAATATCAAGTCATCTACATAGAAGCATACTATCAGCATCTGTCCTTCAGCACTCATCTTGATGTAGAGTGTGTGCTCGTAAGGACACTTCTGAAATCCGTTCTCCAGCATATACATATCAATCCTTGCGTACCATGCTCGCGGGGCCTGCTTCAGTCCGTATAGTGCTTTCTTCAGCTTGTAGACATTGTTCTCTTTCCTTCTCTGCACATAGCCTGGTGGCTGATCAACATACACCTCCTCTTCTAGAACTCCGATCAAGAATGCTGACTTCACGTCCATCTGGTGTATCTTCCACCTGTTCTGTGCTGCAAGTGCTATAATCATTCGAATGGTATCCATTCTAGCAACTGGTGCAAATACCTCGAAATAATCAATACCAGGTTTCTGCCTATATCCCTTCACTACTAGTCTTGCCTTTAACCGGTCCACCTGACCGTCGGGTTTGTACTTCGTCTTGTACACCCATTTCACTCTGATTGACTTCTTACCAATCGGTAAAGGTGTCAGCTCACATGTATCGTTCTTTTCAATGGAAGCTATCTCTGCATCCATAGCTTGAATCCACCCTTTGTCTTTTACTGCTTCCTTGAACGTTACAGGATCACATTCTGCAAATAGACAAAAGTTCACCATTGTTTCATCAGGTGTGTCTGCCTCATCATCTCGGTAGACCACATAGTCATGATATCGAACTGGTGATCTTCTCTGTCGTGGTGGTAAACTGCTAGACTTTGACTCAGTTGATTTCTCAGGTGAATTAACAACTGGCGCACGTCTATCTTCCGTAGGTTCCTCCTCAATTTCGACATGGGGCTCTCTAGCATCTGTTTGAGACCAATCCCAGGCCTCATCTTCGGCAAACTGTACGTCTCAGCTGATAATCAACTCTCTCGTGTCAGGATCATAACACTTATAACCCTTCATATCAGCACTGTACCCGATGAAGATACATCGCCTACTCTTGTCGTCCAGCTTCCTTCGTCGCTGATATGGTATATGGGGATATGCATTACACCCAAATACTTGTAGACAAGATACATCCAGCTTCACACCACTCCAAGCTTCATCTGGAGTCTTTCCTTGAACAGCATTCGTTGGACATCGATTCAGTAAGAATACTGCACAAGATACCGCTTCTGCCCAATAAGGCTTCAGTAGCTCCTTGGCCTTCAACATGCTTCTGGCCATCTCAAAGATTGTGCGAGTCTTCCTCTCATCAATGCCGTTCTGCTGAGGTGTGTAGCTTGCAATCAACTGCTGTCTGATTCCTTCGGCTCTGCAATAGCTTGAGAATTCATTTGAAGTAAATTCTCCTCCTCTAACTGATCTCAGCGTCTTCAAAGAGTAAACACTTTGTTTTTCAACAAAGGTCTTGAATTCCTTGAACGTCCGAAAAGCCTCCAAATTTTCTCTCAAGAAATAGACCCAAGTCTTTCTTGAAAAGTCATCAACAAGTTCCATCATGTATCGCTTTCCGCCAAGAGATTCGACCTCAACTGGACCACATAGATCCGTGTGAACCAGCTCTAAAGGTTGATTTGCTCGTCTCGCCTTTTCAACAGGAAACGGCTCTCTGTGTTGCTTCCCTCGCAAGCACGCCTCGCATGGTTGACTAGGAATCTGAATCGCCGGTAATCCTGTCACTATTTTCTTTGCAGCCAATAATTTCAGTCCGTTGAAATTTAAATGGCTAAATCTGAGATGCCACAGCCAAATGCTGTCTCTCACCATCATCTGGAAGTTTACTTCAACTCCCTTTTTGAGATTCCACGGGAACATCCGGTTCTTCGTCATAGGGACCTTCGTAACAATCCTCCAGTCTTTGTCTTCAATGGTGCAAAGTCCATCTCGTATAGAAATGGAATGACCTCTCTCCGATAGTTGCCCTAAGCTAAGTAGATTCCAGCATAGCCCTGGTATATAGTACACATTAGCAATAGTTGCAAATGTACCGTCATTTGTTTGAATTTGGATGTCACCTTTTCCCATGACTTGGATTTGCGACTTGTTTCCAAAACTGACTTCAGCATGAGCGGATTCGTCTAAGCGAGAGAATAACTCCTTTCTCCCGCTCATATGGTTGCTGCATCCGGAGTCAAGGTACCACACGTCTGTGTAGCCTCCACAAGTCTCCTTCGTCTTGCACGCTAGAACCATATTTCCATGCGCATCAAAAGCATAAGCTTTCTCCACTCGCTCATTTGCTCGGCATTCGGACTTGTAGTGTCCGAACTTCTGACATTTGTAACACTGGACTCTGGACTTGTCACATCCTCCAGTATGATCGCCTCGAGCTTGCTAAATATTGCTACTGGCTTGGTCTCATCCACCGTTATAATTTTGGCCTCCTCCTCGGCCTTGTCCACGTCCTCGACCTCCACGGTAACATCCGCGAGTTCGTGTTTCGACTCAGCTTTTCAAAGCCTGCTCCTGACTAGAGCTGTTCGCCTTCTGGTTCATCCGTTGCTCGTGTGAACACAGCGAACTCATGAGTTGATCAATCGACATTTCTAATATGTTGTTTCCCTCTTCAATAGTTGTCACGACATATTCAAATTTAGTGGGTAACGAGCGTAATACCTTTTCGACGACTCGTTGTTCCTCCAATGCTTCCCCGTTAACTCTCAAATTGTTAACGACCGCTTGAACTCGTTCACAGTATGCCGACACGCTTTCTGAGTCAGTCATTCGTAGTGAGAACCGAGTATGTAGACGCATCCGCATGACTCTTTCATCGCCTTTGTAAGCGTTCTTTAAAATAGTCCATGTCTTGTGGGATGTCTCCGCCTCTGATATTTTTTCAAATATCGGTTCCTCCATAGCTTGAAAGATTGCAAATAATGCTTTCTGATCTTTCTTACGGGTATCCACTAATAAATCTTTTTCTTCCTTTTGAAGCTCGTCAAAAGCTTTTCCGACTACTTCGGTGTAGCCCGTCTCGACCAAACTCCATAAATCTTGGGACTTGAAAAACGCCGTCAATTGGATAGACCAATTTTTTAAATTCCACCCGTTGAATTTTGATATATGAAGTGGAATTGTGTTCGACATAATTGAACCACAATATAAAAATATCGGTCCTGATATTTTGTATTCAGCACTCGCTCTGATACCAAATATAGGATTATTATTAATCCTCCCAGGATCACAATAAACGTGGCACACAATTCTCACTAATTTTAGAAGACTGTATAGGAAGAAAACAATTTGATTTATTGTACTGGAACGGAAAAACACTCGTATAAATAAGCTAGGAAATACAACACTCAAATAAAACAAACACTGAAATATTTAAGAGAGAAGGCAGAGCTGAGGAGATTGAGGGATGAGGGATGCACTTCGTTCTTGCTCCTTTTATAGCAAAGTTGAGAAGAGCCGTGTTTCAATTTGATCTTTGATTCTTTGACAATTGATGAAGAAGCAAAGTAGGCGCCGAATTGTGGAATGCAAGATTGTTTGACAACACATATGAGATTGGTGGGAGGTAGGCAGCACACCATTTTTTGACCCTCCATGTGGATCGATTTCAACACATATGTTTTAATTACTCTGTCCGCCATGCTTATTTATCGTAAATAAATTTTTTCGCAGACAAAAAAAAATCATAATTTAACTTGAAAGAGTTAAGATTAATGCCTCCTTTCTTTTCGGGATATTAATTTGTAATCATCACAGTTCACACTCACTAGAAGCATTAACAGAACTACAGTTGTTTCATTCATGACACAATTGATCAACCAATTAATTGCGTCCACATGTAACTTTAACTTATCAGTTGCTGTTAAAGACATATTCAAATGGAAAAAGGTCAGGTCAGAACCATCACTTTTCGTCAGAAATTAAAACTTTCAATATCGGTACGATTAAATCATTTGCGGTACTCAATTTTAGCAAATACAATAATTATTTAATTACAATATATATGATGAGAGGATATATTAGTCAATTGGAAAACAATGCACGATCTCATATCAACAAAATCTCATGATTTTCGAAAAATATTTGATGACCTCGTATGTTCATCCTTAACAGAATTATCCTCGTGTGATTTTCGCAATCAACGGTCGACGACAACAGTATGTTCGTATTTTTGATCCCAAATCTTATGTTAAAGTTCTTAGTTGATCCTGATGTTCGCGGTTTTGCTTTATATGTTCGTGGTTTTGCTATATATGTTCGTGGTTTTGATAAATACAGCAAAACCACGATACATATGGTCGTCATTATGTTCGTGTTTTTTATATATCTTAAATCTCATGTTAAAGTTCTCACATCGGAGTTCGTAGTCGACTAATGAAAATAAATTACGTAGAGAAAAAAAATGAGATTTCGTGAGTTTGTTTTGAAATTGTAAGGGTCGTAATATCTAAACGGGCATTCACTCGATATTTCGGGAATTTTAAATTTAAAGTATACATTGTCTTTTTTTTTGAAGGGATACATTATCATATCTTTTTTTTGCTAGTGATACATTATCATTTCTTAATATATAAATATACCATTTTTAGCCATAAAAATGATTAAAAGATGATTTAATTTGAATTAATCTTAATTAATATAGACCGTTGAGATTATCAGATCTACGAATATTAAAAGTTATGATTTCTGACAAAAATATAAGTGTTTATGACCATAACTCAACCCTGCCTCAATACCAACAATTACTCATTAAGCACAAAACGGTAAATTTAGTTTAAAATGTAATGAATATTGTAATTCTTTAAATAATCTCGTTTATCAAGAAAATATCTAATTTTCTTAAAACTATGGTGAAAACTTCTATACAGGTTTCCTTAGGGCATCCACACCAAGGGGAGCAATAAGCAATAATAGAGAGACTTTATTGTTTATTGCTCTCATGTAGCAAGTGAGCAAAAAAGAGAGCAAAAAGCAATGCTTGATAGGTGAGCAATAATGGAGAGGGTGTGAGATAGGAAAGCAATAAGTGAGACCCACATATATTTATGAAGAAAAACAAAAGGAAATTATATTTTGTTGGTTTTGAAAGAACTAAAAATCAGAAATGTCATAAAATAAACGTTAGATGGACCAAACAAAAAAATAAAAATAAAAAAAATCAGAAAAATTAAAGAATCTTGGGACAAAACAAAAAATGAAATAATTGAAGTGATAGCTTTTTGCTCTCTTGCTGCGTTAAAATATATAGAGCAAAGAGCCATTTTTGCTCATTGCTTTTAGCTCTGCTTTGCTATATGACTTTTATGAGAAAATACTATTTTTACTTGTTGCTCATTGCTTATTGCTCCCTTACATGCTAACCTTTCAAAATCAACACTATATGAATGGAAACAAATTATGGCGTCCTTCGTTAATTGGGAGAATTTGGACGGATGAATAGGTTTATATCTTTATATATTTATGGTTGATTGATACGAAAAACTGGATGAAAAACCAAAATGAATTAAGGGAAACAGAAAATATATTCGGTGCAAATAACATATTTTTGTAAAAAATATAAACCACTGACAATTCTTGATTTGATCATTTGGACTAATGAGATTAAATCTCGTCATACAAATGATTTTTTGGCGACGAATTATAAATCACGTTTGACAAATTATATCATACTTATGGTTTTTCGGCGACAAATTATAATCAACTTTTGACGAATTTTACAGTTGCATCAAAAATATGGTTTGCACGTGATCTTTACTTATACTTTAGGCTCCATTTCAGTTTTTAAAATTCAGTGGAAAATAAAAATGAAAACATGTTTTCACCAAAAAAAAAAGAAGGATTAGTAATTTTCCTACAATGTTTTCTACACCTTAAATTTTAACAAAAAATCAGACAACACATAGTTATATTTAAAAATGTAATGCATGAATTTCGGGTTATTGCCCCGATTGCCCCTCTTTGAAACTCAAAACAACCAAATGCCCCTCTTGAAACTCAAATAACCAGAATGCCCCTTTTTTAATGTTCTTGGTTTTTCCAAAATCAGGAATGCCCATTTTTTAATGTTCTTGGTTTTTCCAAAACCGGGAATGTCAATTTCAATATTTCCGGTTTGAGGGAAACCGGGAATATATCAAAACATACCCTTTCATTCGTCCACGTTTCGTCCACGCATGCCTTAAATCCGGCCACGTAACCCTTTATTATGTTTCCGGTATGAGGGAAACCGAGAATATTACAAATTGACATTCCCGGTTTTGGGGGAACCGGGAATATTACAAAAAGGGGCATTCTGGTTATTTGAGTTTGAAAAGTGGCAAACGGATGAAATGCGTTTCAAAGAGGGGCAATCGGGGCAATAACCCATGAATTTCAAGTAAAAAATTTCCGTGGGAGTAGCGACAATTATGAAAGTTGCATATTCCAAAATAAATTCACAATGTTCTCTCAGTCGGTTTTTCGGTCTGAGCTGTTATATCTCAGTCGTTCTCGTCTGAACTTTTTAGATTTTCATTTTTAAGATTCAGGAGCTCGACTCCTGTTTTTCTCAAAAGACACGACGGCGCGTCAGTCGACTTTTTAGTGTCGATCACTACGATCGACCGATCAATTTATTTGATCGTGTCCTTTTTAAGAGAGATGCCCCTTCGGGAGCGGCTTACTCCCTTTTGTTGTCCCACTTGTCATTATCAAAAAAAAATTCACAATTATCGAAAATAGTAACGACCCACATTTATGAAACAATTACAGAACGGTACCATTAGTTATCCAAACTTCACATCGCACCCCCTTGCTCTTCTCGTGACAGTCCTCCTCATTACAAGTCCATTGCATATTAATCGCAGTCGCCTTTTCGACTGGCATTTTTCTTCGACACGCACTCTCAAAAATCGAACTCAAATTCTGCACGTAGCTTCCTGAAAGTAAAGCTTTTTCTCCAAGTTCACGATTCACGGCACAACAAACTTCATTTCTTTCTCTAAAGCGATTACACAGATATCGCACGGCAGAGTTGGAGTTGAGACCAACGACCAGATTGAAGCGTTAGGCGACGAGAATCAGCAGCGACGGATTACTTAATCAGGAAAATCGTGGTCCAAGGGGACTATGCCGGAAGAGCCGGATTTTCCCGAGCTCATTTCATGGTTTGTTCCTTCTGACGATTTGTTCCTCTTTTTTTTGTTAATTTTAGAAATGCTTGATTGTCGGAACGAATTTTGTGTTGGAATGGATCTGCTTGTGATGTTTCGGAGGACGCGTGTGTAGATTGATTTAGTGTTTTCCAGATAAGAATGATATTGATGATCGGAATTGATTACTCCTGATGAAGAAATTTGAGAGCCTTTATTTGTGTGGTCATTTGATTGTGTTTATCTAAGGATTTTGCTAAATTTGGGGGAGAATTTTTTCCTCAATGTACTCATGGCTTTCAACTTATCGTGGTAGGTTTTAAAGCCAAATTTACCCCTGTTAGTTTCTTTTTTTTTCTTCCTGCATTTTCTGGGCAACTCAATGCAGCATTATGTTTGCTGAATATGCTTATGGATTGAATATGTATGATCTTGCCCGTAAAAAAGAAACAAAAATGAGAATCCTTGTTTTCTTTCTCTGCAGGTATTGTTTGTTTGACTATTACCATTATGGGTTGTTTGGGTGGTACTGTTGCATGAACCATACACATTGTGATGTATCATATTTCTAATAAGTACTGGAAGTTTAGAAATCTGAATAAGGCTGACAGGACATGGAAGCGGGAAGCCTTAGATTATTGATCTGGAAATTCGTGTTTCCTGCACTGCATCCTATCTTTATATGTTTCTGCACCTTCATAATAGAAAACTACATTTAATGTTTTTCCATTCCACCCTTTTTGAGGCTGAATGTGGTTTTGTATGAAGGCCGAAGGGTAGTTATTTTGAGGGATTTGGAGATCGCTATGGAAATTTTTAGTTAGGCCGCTTAGCTCCGCGACAACTTTTTTGTGCATCAAGCTGTACTTTAATCTCATTTTTACGTGAACAGGCTCGGCAAAAGATGCATGGTGCCCTTTTAAGAAATCATACCAGCATTGGAAAATTTTCAAATCGAGGGAACTCGCCCTCAACAAAGTCACTAGACGAGGTTAAACCCAGAATCTTGGTGTATGCTACCCACTATAGAATTATTTATTAAAGCAAGATAATTTTCATACTCGTACCTGGTTAGCTAATCTGGCTTTCTATTTGGATGCTGATACCTTTACAGGTTAATGAAGCGTCTTTCTTCATTTTGGAAAACACTACTAAAAGGTAACTCCACTAATCCTCATAAAGATATCAGGGTTCTATTACTTATTTGGTTGAACTCCTTTAGATATTGGATATGCACCAGAGGTGACATAGATGATGTTAAACACACAAATGTGAACGCGTCTGGCCATATTGAATCAAAACCAAGTTATCTTTGACCAAATCTGATTGCACTAAAAGCCCACAAATCTACATCATTGCTTAAAGTTTTAGCTATTTTTTTCATGAAAGCTGACACAAAAGCGCTCTAAACATTACTTGTAAAGAAAGAAAAAAACAAGACAGTTGAATATCTATTATCTAAGCAAGATAATTATTCAGATTTAAGGTTCAACGACTTTACTTAATCAATCTCAAAACTGATGGGTTACTGCTTTCTTGTTGTGTTGCCGTCTGGGATCCTCAAATAATAATCGGAACCCCCTTTCCCCTGTATAATTAATATTGCAGGATTGAAAGCATTATCAACTTGTTATAGCTTATAGCTTCTCAAACTCTTGTATGTTCACTAGCTTCTTTTTATGTTATTCTGAATAATCCATTAGTTTCTGAACTTGATGAATTCTTTATGTTTGATAAACCAAATCCATCTTGTTATACATTATTCAATAACTTTGCTTTTGGACAGTGCTTATATAACATATATGGTCTTCGGACTTGACGGACAATGTACAAGAATTCTATACCTGCCATTTGAATGCTTTGATAAATTAAGAGGTCAAATAGACATGGACGGTCTTTGTGTAGTCTCCCCAGCATCTATTATACCATTCAGCATGAACCAACCTAAGTATCTGAGAAGCATTTGGCACACATATTCTT
Source organism: Rhodiola kirilowii (assembly GCA_033675215.1). Taxonomy (NCBI): domain Eukaryota; kingdom Viridiplantae; phylum Streptophyta; class Magnoliopsida; order Saxifragales; family Crassulaceae; genus Rhodiola; species Rhodiola kirilowii. Next base: position 7,735,988 of record CM066194.1, read on the forward strand.
CAAATCCAGTTGCAGAAGCAAACCTTTCAGGTTATGTTAGACAGTGGTGTTCACAACAAAAAACATTGGCAACCAAGTGTGTCGAACCCAATGTGAGTCCCTGCAGTTGCTCAATGTGGTCTGGAATTACGCCAGGCATAACGAACACCACCGGGTTATCAGAAAATTGTAAAGTTCCCAGAAGGAAACCAAAGAAGAAAGGTAAAAAAAAGAAAAAACAGATCAAGAAGCTTCATTCTGATGCTGGCTTAGTGGAAGCTGAAGCTTTATCTACCCCTTTTTCCAATGGGATTTCAACTACTGAAACTTTTGTTGAAGATGATATGGAACTGGATGGAATAGCTCGCACAGATGATTTGGTAGATTCCTTATCAGGGATCTATGATACTCAAGCTGTTGGAGGAGACCATTCATGTGGGATTAGCCATTTAAATAAAGTTAGTCGAAATTGCCTTGTGGATAGGCACCTTGATTTGAGTTATCAGAGTGGCAGCCAGACTTTTGAAACTGAAGAGTTTGTCCATAATGAGGCAGCCAGGGATACACTTCGCCAGCAGCTCAACTGGTTTGACTGTGACACAGAAGTCTCATATGATAATCAAGAGTTTTGTGTTTCGGATTCTGGGTCTACCGGCTTGAATAGCGGAGACAGTAGAGATACCATCTGTGATGTGACAAACAGTAATCACTTCAGTTCTCGTGACACTTCTGCTTTCGTCGGACCAAAGGATTCCGTGTCTTCTGAAAGCTCGTCAATTCTGTCTGCAGACCTTGGTACTCACACAAAGGGTAGAAAAATTGGCAGCAAGGAAAGTAGCAGCAGTGACGTGCCGACATATACTAAGAGAGGCAATCGCATGAATTGGAAGCCTGGCAGGTACGGAAATAAAGGGACTGCTCATGGTCGTTTTGGAAAGGAAAATTTACATTCAGTTTGGAAGAAGGTTCAAAAGAGTGATTCCAGTGACCTTTACTCAGTGGACAGAAATAATAATCTGAGTTCAGAGTTTGATGTGACTTCAAGGGAGAAGCCTCGTCATGAAGGATACTGTAATGTCACTAAGAAGTTATCAGCAGCTGATGATTCAAGTAATTTTGAAGTAAAAGTTTCACGGAAGCCAAGAAATAGAATTGCTCTCGAGTCACAGCAGAAGGTTAGCTGTCCGTCCAGAAAAGAATATCATCCAAAAAAGCATAGATCAAGTATGCATGTGATGGTCAATCAGGAAAATGACAGAACCATCAATGATGCAGCTCAAAAGAAAATCAAACAAGCAAGAAGTTCCAGTTCAACGTCTCAACTTCTTTCTAATAGTTCAAGAGTGGCATTATGCACCAACAAGGTGAATGGCACTGCTCCCTCATCAGTTTCTCGCATGAAAGTTCATCCAAGTGACCTGCTTTTTCCAGAAACCATACGGACTGCTAGTGACACCATGGATGCTCAAAATTCAGAAGTCAAATACAGCATGCCTACAGAATCAGATGGCCCCCTTGACCTCTCAAGTTGTCTTAATCAGATTAAACCAGGCCACCCAGCTCTAGAAGAAGATGATATCAGTATGGAAAAGGAAGATCCATTTGGAACAAATGGAAAGAAAGATAATAATTCTGGGTTTGTCTTGCAGAAATGGATACCTGTCGGGAGAAAGGTTCCTTGTCCAACAGGACTGGAAAGATCCGACACCTCATTGTTGCTGCATTTTGATAAACCAGATACTATAAATGGATGCTGCAACACCACCACAGATCTTAGTGGTGATTCCATCCCTTCAATCAAATCTGAAATACAAGGCCCGTCTTCGATTTTCGAGAAGTTATATGATTCTGAAGAAGGCGCCAATGAAGTAAAAGAACTGACCAGTGAGACCGCAACTATGTGTGATACAAAAAGAAAGTTTGGGAGCTTAGTCGATGGAGCAAACGATGTTCCAATATCTCCATGTGACGTTTTTCTGGAAAAGATGACTGTGGCGATGGAGGATACATTTAGAGTACAAGTGGAGTCAGAAGCTGCTCGAGCAGCTATTGGTACCCCAATCGCTAGCTTTGAGAAGTTTATGCACTCTGCATGTCCAGTTATTCTCAAATTGGATACTGCATTTAAATGTCAACTTTGTCACATAGAGCCACCAGCATTCTCATTTCTTTGCACTCATGAATTGCCGAGTTTATCTTTGGGAAGCCTGTGGGAATGGTATGAGAGGCATGGGAGCTACGGCTTAGAAGTGATAGAGGATAGGTACGGCGATCCAACAAAATTAGGGCATCATGAGTTTGGTTCACGAGCCTATTTTGTTCCTTATCTGTCAGCAGTTCAGCTGTTCAGGAAATGCAGAAATGGTTATGTGAATGGCTTGAAGTGTCTTCATCCGGGTATTCCTCGCCATTGTACTGACGTGGTAATGACATCACCTCCATATCAATCATGCAGCTCACACCCATGTTGTGAATCAGTTGATAGTGACTCCATAGCTCGTTCAGCAGTGTCCACAGGCTCCTATGAACTAATCTTTGAATATTTTGAATCTGAGCAACCTCAACGAAGGCAGCCATTGTTTGACAAGTGAGTTCTTAACCAGATTAATTCATATTGTTGTTTGAGGTACTAAATGCACAGATATTCATTCGCATGTGCACTGTATCTTCCGTTAACCTATAGAGGTGGATTATATTTCTCCTCTACCCTACATAATATTTATATTTTTAATTGTGGTTTTACTATGTGTGGGTCATAGACTTCATCAGTTAATTCATTTCCAAAGTTTTCCTCATACCAGTCACACTCTTGTTTTCAGGATAAAAGAGCTGACAAATGGTGAAAGCTTGCAACAGAGAGTCTATGGTGATCCGGCAACACTTACTTCCAGTGATATATGTGACCTCCATCCTAGATCTTGGTCAGTGGTGCACAAATGCATTAATTCTATGAACGTGATAATGTTATTTTGATTCAAACAGCACTACTAGAAGAAGACCATTAAATGGTTTATCTGACTGGTCTATAGGTATTCAGTGGCATGGTATCCCATCTACAGAATTCCAGATGGAAACTTCCGTGCAGCATTTTTGACTTACCACTCCCTTGGGCATCTGGCCCATCGAGAGGTGTCTTCAAACTCTTCTCGAGTGGAAGTTGTTTCTCCCATTGTGGGTCTTCTAAGTTGCAATGCTCAGGTATGCATATCCATTTTATACTTTTCACCATCGGCGAGTATTCTAAATAGTTTGCTAGAATAAAAAGAATATGTTTCAAGACTGTTTGTCTTGATGTTCATTTCATATTCTGATGCCTGCAGTCAATTTGTGTCCTCTTTCTTGTCTAATACGTTTTCAGTGCATGTACGTTCTTATTAATCCATGATTCTACTACTGTCTACGACACAGTGTGAAGGATGGTTCCAACCGATGGATTTTAAGGCGTCAGACACGGCAAGGTTGAGCCTCTCTGAAACCATCAAAGAGAGATTGAAGACCCTGGAGCATACAGCTACTCTGTTGGCAACATCCACTGTTAGCAAAGGCGACCTAACATCAGTCAACAGGCATCCAGACTATGATTTTTTTACATCTAGGCGTCGTTAGAAGAAGATGTTTGATGATAGGATCTAACCTTCTTTCACCACAGATTTTCTAATAGCTGTACATATTTTAGGACCAAGCAGTCTTCACTCTTCATCATAAGAAACCACATGTTGATTTTTCACCCTTCCCATATTTTTAAGGGTTCTGTTATGTACCTATCTTTTGTCCAAAATATTACTGTGCAATAATATATATATTTTTTTTCCGAAAGAAATGGAAATGTAATTTTGAATTTTAAATAATATTTAAATCAAATCAATAATTCAACGAAAGTTGGTATTTTGAAAGGAAGATTGGAAAATGGCGGCGACGTTAGAGCAGGTGTTGAAGCAGCTGCGCAGCCCATCCATCCCGGAATGTCTCTCCACTTTCTCCACCATTTCTCAGCTCCACCAAACCCACGCTTCCATAATCGTCTCCGGCATTTCCAACCACCTCATCACCACCTCCCGCCTCCTCGCCTGCGCCGCCATCCCTCCTTACGCCAACCTCTCCTACGCTCACGCCATCTTCCGCCGCATCCCCAATCCCTCTCTCTTCACTTTCAACACCATGATCAGAGGCTACTCTCAACATCCTCTCTTTTCATCCACATGCATTCGCTTCTACATCCACCACATGCTCCCGAATTGTACTCCCGATAAGTTCACCTTCCCGTTTTTGATCCGGTCGTGTGCGTCTTTGAATGGTGGTTTGAGACTTGGGCGGCAGATTCACGGCCAGGTTGTGAGGTTTGGATTGGATGGTGATCTGTTCGTTGTGAATAATTTGATCGGGTTGTATACTGCTGGGAATGATTTGTGTTCTGCGGAGCGGCTGTTTGTTGAATCTGGTGATGAGGTGGTGGATGTGGTGTCGTGGACGGCGATGGTCACTGGGTGCGCTAACATGGGAAAGATTGAGCGTGCGAGGGAATATTTCGATCGAATGCCGTGCAGGAATGTCGTGACTTGGAATGCTATGGTTTCTGGTTATGCTTTGAGCGGGAGTATCCATGAGGCGCGGAAGGTGTTTGATGAAATGCCTGACCGAGATGATGCTTCTTGGAGCTCGATGATTTCTGGCTATTACCAGCAGGGGTTATATAAAGAAGCTTTACATCTTTTTAAGAAGGGGTTTTGTGAAGATGGTGGTGTTAAGATTATGCCTAATGAGTCTGCATTTGTCACTGCTGTTTCCGCTTGCGCGAAGCTTAGATCAATGGATGATGGGGTCTTGATCCATGAATTTATCAAAGATAAGGAATTTGACGTGCGTGTAAAATTGGGTTCTGCGCTTGTGGATATGTATGGAAAATGCGGGAGTGTTGTAAAGGCTCTTAAGGTTTTCAGTTTGATGCCAGAAAAGACTGATGTGTCATGGAGCTCCATGATAGCTGGACTGGCATTCAACGGGTTGGGAAAGCAAGCATTGTGGCTGTTCTGGAAGATGCGAATAGTTGGTCCAGCTCCATCTAAGGCGACCTTCATAAGTGTTTTAAGTGCTTGCAGTCATGCTGGGCTTGTCAGGGAAGGCTGTTGGGTATTTGATTTGATGACTAGGGAATACCAAATTAGGCCTGAGTTGGAGCACTATGGTTGCATGGTGGATCTCCTTGGACGAGCAGGTCTTGTTAAGGAAGCAGTGGAGGTTTTAGAATTGATGCCAAAGGAATCACACGCAGTAGGCTCGCTTGGTGCTGTAGCGGGTGCATGTAAAATACATGGGGAACTTGCTTTAGGGGAAGAAATAGGAAAGCAGCTTATCGAGTTGGAGCCTAATCATGCGGGAAGATATGCATCCTTGTCGAATATATTTGCGACTGCTGAAAGATGGGAGGACAGAGTTGTGATCAGTGATATGCTTAAGAAGAGATATGTGTCCAAAATTCCTGGTAATAGCATTGTTAGCTAATAAGCTAATTGGGCCAGGTCAGACAAGGGAATGGAGGTTTACACGGTCAGTGCAAAAGTACGTGATTCACTATATTTTCGCACCAGGCTGCCATGGGCTTCACAATGCTCGACTTGGAAGTCCAATACAGCATCTCAGCCAACTTAAGGTATGTGCCTAACAATTACAAGCACCCGAAATGCATTAATATTTAATGTCGTATATGTAGCAGCTGACTGATAATCACTTCGTTTTAGCATGAAAGATGGGCTGGTACAGACGGCTTATGGCATTAGTGAAGAGGCTACTTTTGATAGTCTTACCTGTGATAAGTGATAACTTCCGAGTTGGTCAAAAAAAAAATGCAGAAAGTGATGGAAGCTGAAGCAGCCGCAGCCGCAGAACACAGAAGAACGAGTCAGTCAAAAAAAACATTTAGGTAAAGCTTATTTCTGTTTGATTTAAAATACAGTTAGGCTGTCTATATACTCCGTACCTTGCAATGTTTTAGTTAGGAATTCAAAATACAGCAGCATCGATATACTTGATTGATTCAACTACTGAACTCTGATTTGAGTAATTCATATTCAATCATCAATCTGAACTTTCACTGTTTACTTGGAATTTTACCCTCTATTTGTCATTTTTGATGGTTCTAATAGTTACTTGGTGTAAGGCCTTATTAACTCCAGAATCTGAAGTTCAAGAAGCTATCTTTCAAATGGGTCCGACGAAGGCTCCCGGGTTGGATGGTTTTTCAGCGCTGTTTTATCAAAGGAGCTGGAGATTGGTCAGGGCTAAGGTATCATGCCATATACTGCGCATGCTGAATGAAGGTAAGATGGAAGATGGTTTGAATAAGACGTTAATTACGCTGATACCTAAGGTTAAGGATCCTGAAAGAATAGAGGATTATAGGCCGATAAGTCTTTGTAATGTGGGAGCTAAGGTTGTGACGAAGATTTTGGCAAACAGATTAAAGCCCATTCTTCCGGCCATTATCTCAGAGAGCCAAAGCGCTTTTGTCCCTGGGAAGCTTATTTCTGATAATATTATTGCTGCTCACGAGTTAATTCACTACCTTAGAACCAGGGGTAGCCAGAAAATAGGCTACTTTGCACTGAAATTAGATATTAGCAAGGCTTATGACAGAGTAGAATGGGACTATTTAGAGATGATGATGAGGAAGCTAGGTTTCCCCGAAAAATGGATCAGATTGGTGATGAATTGTGTGGTATCAGTGTCATATGTTATTAGAGTGAATGGCATGGTGACGGAAGAGATTACACCAGGAAGGGGAATTAGACAAGGGGATCCGTTGTCCCCTTTCTTGTTCTTAATATGTACAGAATGGCTTAGCATGAAGGTAAATGAGTATCAAAAGAGGGGGAAGCTGAATGGCATTAAAATTTGTAGGGGAGCTCCTGAAGTTACTCATTTGTTGTTTGCGGACGACAGTTTGTTTTTCCTTCGTGCTAACATGGAAAATGCAGAGAATTTAAGAAGGATCCTTTCAGAATATGAAATGCTGTCCGGTCAAAAGGTAAACTTATCGAAGTCAGAAATTTACTTTGGAGGGAATGTGACTGATCATGAAAGAAGGAGAATTTGTGAGCTGCTGGGAGTAAGGCAAGTCAGTTTTATGTCGAGATATCTTGGCTTACCAGTGGCTTTTGGACATAATAGGACTGAGCTTTGTAAGTACATTGTCGAAAGAATATGGAAGAAGGTGCAAGGTTGGAAGGAGAAATCGTTGTCAATTGCAGGGAAGGAGGTTCTTATTAAAGCAGTGGTACAAGCTATGCCCACATACGCAATGAGCTGCTTCAAAATCCCAGTGCTGATAAAGAGAATGGTTAGTATTGTTTCTAATTATTGGTGGAGTAACAGCAAGGTAGGAAAGGGTATTCACTGGTGCAAGTTTGATAAACTGTGTGAGGAAAAGCTAGAAGGAGGTTTGGGTTTTAGGGTGCTGTCTATTTTTAATGATGCTCTCCTTTCTAAGCAAGTGTGGAGGCTTTTAACGTGCCCGGAGAGTTTAGTGGTCAGACTATTAAAGGCGAGATATTATAAGGAAGCGACTCCAATCAGTTGTCAGTTAGGGTACAGGCCTTCCTTTGTTTGGAGAAGCATTTGGACAGCGGGCCAGCAAATTAAACAATGTATAGAGTTGTCATTGGCAGGTGGTAGACCTCGCTGGTCGTTGGAGGGGAATGGGGTTTTCTCAACGAAGTCGGCGTATAAGCATTTGAAAATGCATTGTGATCGAAGTAGGAGAGACATTACTGGAGAACAAGCAGATAACAGGAAAATTAAACTTTGTTGGAGGATTTTATGGAGGCTGAATGTGCAACCTAAAGTCAGAATGTTTGCCTGGAGACTTATGCACAATTATCTACCATCAGCAATGAACCTGGCAAGGAGAGGTATGAATGATTTAAAAGGCTGTCCAGTGTGTGGTTTTTTGGGGGAATCTTCAATACACACCCTGCTATCCTGCTGGTGGGCTCGAGCTTTTTGGGAGAATTTGAGTATTGACAGAAGCTTTATGTTGTATGAATTTTCAGCTCCTGGTGATTGGTTGTGGTTCTGTGTGTTCAAATATGATCCGGAAGAGCTCAGTTTAATAATTCAAGGAGCAAGGCATATATGGTTTAATAGGAATTTGGTGTTAAGTGGGAAGGAAAGTCAGGATCCTTTGGTTGTGGCGAGATATGTGTTCCAGAACATCCGGCAGCTGCATCATTCACACAACAAGCTGGTAGTGACTGATTTAACTGAAGGAAGGAAGTGGTCTAGGCCTGGAAGGGGAGCTGTAAAGATGAATATTGATGGGGCTTGGGTCAGTGCCACAAGTGCGGCAGGGGTGGGGATTTGCTGTAGAGATGATGGAGGTTTCATTTGCTTCGCAGAAGCGGACATTATGGTTGGAGCTGCAACGAGCTTTGAAGTGGAACAAAGAGCCCTGGCGAGAGCAATGAAGATAGCAGGAGATAAAAACCTGTCTAATGTCATTTTCGAGATTGACTGTGCACAGGTGATGAAGGCGGTTATGCAAGGGCCAAGGTTTGGAGAGCATGAACCAGAACCGATCAAATGGTGTAGAGAAAGGTTGGAAGAAAACATGCTGTGGAGCTTGAATCTGGTTCCGAGGGAGGCGAATGTTCTTGCGGATATGCTGGCGAAGAAAGCGAGGAGAGAAGCCTGGAGTTGGACATCCCATGATGCTTTGCCCGTGTGTTTATCTTCTGTAATATGTAGTAATGTTTGAGTAGGTTTTGGTGTCTGTTTGGTCCTGGGTGTTTCTGCCCAGCGTGGTTGTCGTTTACAGGTTTTGTTGTTATCAAAAAAAAAAAAAAAAAATAGTTATTTGGTGTAACATGGTAATTTGGAGTCCTTTTTTCTGTTTTTGTTTTTTCCCTAAAAAATACTGTAGTAACTAGTTAGCTTCTTCTTGTACAGTTGTATGTACCTTATTTAGATAATAATTTTGATCTTCCCCCATTAATCAACATTCATTTCTGCACATATCCATTGGACGTATCTAGTTTTTACTACCATTTGTGCCAATAACCCAAAACAGAATGACACCTCACCAAAGTAGATCCAATGTTTTTATCAACAATTCATGGAGATGTGATTGAATGAATTTAGATTTAATGCTTAGTTTCCAAGGTTGAAGCTTTGTATTTTTTTTACTCGAGTTTTTGGTAATTCCAATAGAACTTTGCTGAACATCAAATTTACAAAAAAATAAAGATTGTGAAATAAAAATAATAAATTTTTTATACATTATTCTGTTCCTAGAATGGAATAAATATGTGAAAGTCAATGACACTTATACCCAAAAATCCCTACAAATAAATTTTTGATTGCATAAAAATGGAACACAATCGGATTTGCTTATACAGTATACTATACACCACTTTCTAAACATAAATGTACCATTAATCTTCATGATATTTTTCAAAATTGCGTTTGAAAGTTTATGACCCATCTGTCTAATTTCAATGAATATATGCTGATTTATTACTGTCAAATTTAGACTTGAGTCAATATGATTCATATCTCATTGTTAATTGACAGATACTCATGGAGATACCCAAACCTCCAATTTGGCACAACAATGTCTGTTCCTGTTCCATCATCTTCTCTTCTTTCCTGGCCTCCACAGTGCTCTACATCTACTTCTCCTCCTCCATTGATGCTTTCACTGGTTATTACACTTTGGGTTTTCATAGTATCAACTCAACAACAACATCTCCACTGACGCCACCGGACTCTGTTCCTCGTCTTCCTCAGCCATCAAAATCAGATGTTGGTGGTGGTCCCAGATTCACCCTGAAACCAAATATAACAACAACAGTTGAAGCTCCATTTCCTGAAGATGAAGATAGCCATGATGGAAATGGTGCAAATCCAAATTTCAAGCAGTTACCAAATGTAACAGTAGAAGCGCAAGATGATGATGATGGTGATAATGGCGCAGATCCTTGTTATGGAAGATACATTTTCATGTATGAGCTTCCACCCAAATTCAACTACGAGTTACTCATCGATTGCTCCAAGCTTCTTCCGATGAAGAACATGTGTCCCTACATTAAAAATGACGGCTTTGGTCCTCTCATTTTCAATAAACCCAAGAAAGATCAGGGTTTAGGGTTTGATCCGGAGTGCTGGTTTGCTACGGATCAGTTCACCTTGGATTTAATCTTTCACAAAAGAATGAAACAGTATCAATGCTTGACTAAAAACTCGTCGTCAGCACTTGCGCTTTATGCCCCGTTGTATGCCGGAATCGATGCTGGGAGATTTCTATGGGGGTATAACACCACAGCCCGCGACGAGGTGGCGGCGGGGTTCATCAGTTATATCACATCTCTGAAGGAATTTAAGGCTATGGATGGAAGAGATCATTTTTTTGTAGCTGGAAGAATAGGATGGGATTTTCGAAGGTTGACAGAGAATGACAATGACTGGGGAAACTCGCTCATGTCCCGGCCCGAGTTGCAGCACATGACAATGCTCACTATCGAAACAACATTGGCTAAGAATGAGGTTGCTATTCCGTATCCAACTTACTTCCACCCCTCAACAAGCGATCAAATTGCGCAATGGCAGAAGTCTATTGAGCTCGGGAGACGCAGACTTCTTTTCGCTTTTGCTGGAGCGCCTCGTCCACTTCAGCCAAGATCGATTCGCAACGAGCTTATAAGACAATGCTCTGCAGCAAGAAAGAAATGTTCGATTCTCAGCTGCATTGACAATCATGATACCAAATGTCACCGTCCAATAAATGTTCTGAAGCTCTTTATGAAAGCTAAGTTCTGTCTACAGCCTCCTGGAGATTCCCCGACTCGAAGATCAACGTTTGATGCAATTATTTCAGGATGCATTCCGGTGTTTTTTAGAATGGAGTCAGGGCCTGATCAGTATGTGTGGCATTTTCCAAGGAATTATACGTCCTATTCGGTTTACATTCCGGAGGAGGATGTGCAGAGGGGGAAGGCAGACATCAGGAGGATATTGTCGAAGATATCGTCGGAGAAGGTGAAGGCGATGCGAAAAGAGGTGATCAAGATGATTCCGAGAGTGATTTATAGAAATGGTGGAAGTGGGGAGATGGAGAAGGATGCATTTGATGTGGCTGTGGATGGAATTCTGAGAAGAGTAGAAAATATGAAGAGGGAGTTTTCTAGTGGGAATGAGTCTGGTTTATATTTCTGATTCTTTGTTTAGACAAGTTTTTAAAACCTCCGTACTTGCAGACAGATTCTTGTGAATCTATGTAACCATTTTTGTGTAAATGTGTCAGCCATTACCAGCTGGAATTTGTTTGTTTTTAACTAGTGTTGGGGACTCTGGTGCACAAATCTGCATACTCAGGTGATCAAGTTCAGTTCAGGTATGCCTACGATACAATTAGGTTAGTGTTTGACGTTTCGTTTGTGCTATGGAAATATGAATTTTATCATTATTCTTAATTTCTCAAAAATGTCTCTCTTTGACAAACATATGTCTCAACTCGCAACTGCTCTTTTATAATTGAGCTGGTTAAGATCTTGATTACAAAATTAGGAGGTCAAGAATTCAACTTTATCTATCTGTAACTATAAATAGCCCGAGAACCTCCAAGGAGGCGGCAACGAAGGCCCTCAAACGCGGGTGTAGAGATTCTATTCTGAGATGCATTCAGATGGTTTGAACCGTCGATTTTCTAATCATTTGACCAAAATTATAACCAATAGTCGCTACGCTTTTCTGCATGACCATAAGTAACTCAAATTACAAAATAAACACAGATTTAAAGAATAATATAAAGGGGAGAAAGGATGCTCATCTAATTATCGAATCTTCAATCTTTCATTTTTGTCTGTGCAATCTTCTTCTTTCTTACGTTTTACTACTTAGAGCATCCTCCACCATGATCTTTTGGGTCATGAAAAGGAGTTCATGGGAGGTGATTGAAAAAATTATGCACCCCATCATGATTTTTCTAGTCATAGAAAAGATCATCTCATGACCAAACCAAAATTTGATCATCTCATTATCTTTTTTTAAGTTTTGGTCATGAGAGTTGAACCAATCATAATGCGACACCTGTCACGCATTAGAACTTTATCAGTTTAAATCCAGATTTTGTAACGAATATATCTTGAAAATTACAAAGTATTAAAAATAAAATAATCACCGATATTTATAAACTAAATGATAGATAAGTGGATGAGAGAAATGAATGACATGTTTTTTTAGTCATGATGGGAATGCTCTTAAAGCGCGGTGGAATGTGATCTATTTGTATTGGCAATTAGTTTAGAATTTTAGAATGTGCAAAAACAACATCTTGTTCTTTCTTTATGCACTTCAATTTATAGCAACATCTAGAGGCAGAGGCAGAGACTATGCCTTGTGCTTGAGTCGGTCGTGTCATAATCGTTTGATCCGTCTGTATTGAGCAACCTCATAATAATGTCGATGTTTGGTGGTTTGTTCGGTCAAACTTCACGAGTTAATCCGACCACCATGACCAATCTTGAGGTTCTTGTTAACTTCAACTACCTTTCAATATTACTTTCTCAATTTATTCGCCACTGGTCCCTGAACTTATCTAAACTCCTAAAAAGAGAATGGTTTAAAGGCTAATAAAATTTAAAATCATATCTTAAGGTTCTTGTAGGTTATTGAATGGAATTGACTTGAACTTAATTTAATTATATCGAACTTTTCTAAATGGTATAAATTGAAATAATTTTTGTGAATAGTGTGTTTATATCTCATATATGACATATAGGGGAATACATCGCATACAAGATATTCTCGGGTACATATATATTTTTAGCATTCAAAGCACAGCCACGTAAAGGGCACCACTCGGATTTGAACTTGAGTCACTCGATGAAGTGCAGACCATTTCGGCACCTCCAACTTTAAACCCACGAATCGACAAACACCTCCATAGAAGGATCTTAGCGCTGTTTTAAACAGGCCTCCGCGAGAGCGTAGTACATGCAAAACGTCCACAAGGGACGAGGGAGGGGGAAGGAAAGAGGAAGAGGAAAACATCTACAAGGAAGAGTCCGCACTATAGGTGAGACTAGAAAAATTCTACAAAATTGTGGAAAGGAAAAGTGCTACGGTGAAATTTGAATACAAGATCTTGTATATTACAAGACAAGTGCTCATAATAAAATACAAAAATTAAATAACTCAAAGCTCAATGCCTGAACTATCAAATCATTTATCAACACACGCCATAACTAATTTCAAGTCATTTACCATCATTTATCACAACTCTTATCCAAGTAATTTTGAGAGATGATCTAAGCAAGTAATAATAAGATCATAAACTAATAAAAATGTAAAATGTTTCATTGAATCATATCGACATAACTTGTAGTCATGTCCAGTTTAAGAGATGATCTAAGCAATTAGTACGTACTAAGATATATTATCACAACTAATTTGTAGTCACATTCATGTTTCATTGAATCATATGGAGTGAAACAAAGCCAAATACTTCGATTTAAAACGGATATATTAGTGTTTAATGAGGTGTGAAAACCCACTTGATAGACCATAAATATGATTACAGTTAATTTGTACATTCCAAATTTTGTCTCACATCGCTTGCGAGTATCGTGGGTGCAAGCTTGATAAACTAGCATACTAGATATTATGTCACCAACTTACCATGATTTGTTGTGATAGACTCTAGGTTGTGGTGACTTAGGAAAGAACGTGACATAAAACATCTTAGGATAAACTAGGTTTATAACAATGACATCAGACCGCCAACCGCAGAAGCAACTACTCAATGGAACCAACTCGGACGGCCAGATGTAGCCATATCATATACCCCAACTTATCTTTCATATTCTTTATAAAATTGATCGAAATTAAAAACAAATTCATCACATGCTCCCGACGTGATTGCTCAACAAACTCAAAATAAATATACCCGTTACACCTAATGACTTGAGTATCTGCACTGTACTTTTTTTAGTCGTGATTGTTGCAATTCGTAAAAAAATGTCATTGTATACGCCAAAATCAATAAATGTCATAATAATTTACTACTACATCAGCACGGCCCCCAATATTGACCTTCCACATGACGACTCCGTTTCCTTGGGTCTGTTTATTTATTTATTGTTTTTTGAATAAGAAGTTCACCCCATCAAAAAAAGAAGAAAGAAAGAATAAGAAGTTCACTATTTCGATTCATCTAATACTTAAATAGTATTTTTCCATTCATCTATTCTAATTAAACAATATAATTTCTCCATAAAAAAACTATATAATTTCAATTAAAATCAGTTTATTGAACTGAGGCATGGTTGAGGTGTTTGCCTTACATTGCTTCAGATTTCGGATTCAATTTCTGGTGACTGCCCATAGGCCTTTTCATGTGCGTGCAGGTGTGCCGCCGCCCGCCACGACTTTGATTGCGATAGTGAAGTTATGGAGCTGTGCGCTGCAGATGTTGATACATCGCTAAAGTCTGATTTTTGGATGAGAACTGAGAGATATGCATTTCAAGTTGACAAAAAAATGCACTAGTTAATATATCCATATGTACTAATTCGCTGTACCGAATTGTAATGAATCCATCTATAAAAAAAATCAATTTATTGAACTTGGTGAATTTTTTTAAATATGCTAGATGAGAGGAGCGCTCAAATGTTATGACCAAATTAATGTGTTATGTGTTACGGAGCTTCTGATTGGTTATTGAAAATCAAGGAACCAATCAGAAGCGAGGAACACCGTAACTACGGTGCACCCTCACCCATAAACCCCCCGTGCTTGTGAGGTGCACCATAAGAACCGTGTTCCTCGCCTCTGATTGGTTCCTTGTTTTTCATCAACCAATCAGAACACCGTAACACATAACACATTAGTAAGCCATAACATTTGAGCGCGCCCCTGCTAGATGATATGTATAGTACGATATAAGTTCAAAATTGATACCAAAGTCACTGGAAGACAGTGAATACCAAAGTCAATAAATTAAAATTGAAAAAATCTGATTTTTTTTAGTTTGAAAATGAGAGTATAGTAATATTTTTGTAATTTACCAAAAAAAAAAAAAGAAAGAAAGAAAAGCCCTCTTTCGTTTTTCTAACACATCATTCATTGACGCCGGCAAAGATGGTGATGGTCATGGAGAGACCGAAACCTCAGACTTGCCACAACCATGTCCGTCTCATCATCTTCGCTTCCTTACTCGCCTCCGCAATGCTTTGCATCTACTTCTCCTCCATTCACAACACTTTTGCATCCTTCATCGCCACAACCACAACTATATCAGTCTCATCATCTTCAGATCCTTGTTCTGGCAAATACATCTTCATCCACGACCTTCCGCCCAAATTCAACTACGCTGTGCTCCGCGACTGCGAAAACCTCTTACCGATGAAGAACATGTGTGTCTACATTCAGAACGATGGCTTCGGTCCTTCGATTTTCAGTGGAACGACCGAGGAGAAAGGCTTTGAGTTTGATCACGAGAGCTGGTTCGATACGAATCAGTTCACATTGGAGCTGATCTTTCACAAAAGAATGAAACAGTATCAATGCTTGACTAACAAGTCATCGTCAGCAAACGCGCTTTACGTCCCGTTTTATGCCGGATTGGAAGCTGGGAGAACTTTATGGGTTTATAACACGACGGTCCGCGACGAAGTGGCCGTAGAGTTCATGAGGTATATTTCATCTTTGGAGGAATGGAAGGTTTTAAGTGGAAGAGATCATTTTTTTGTAGCTGGAAGAATTGGATGGGAGTTTAGGAGATCTGGTGAGAATGGAAGCGATTGGGGAAATGCGCTTATGTCGCAGCCCCAGTCGAAGCGCGTTACGATGCTGACGATTGAGGCTAGTAACTTCAAGAACGAGGTATCCGTTCCGTATCCGACTTACTTCCATCCTTCGAATATTGATCAAATTCGCGAATGGCAGAAGTCCATCGAGCTTAGAAAACGTGAGTTTCTATTTGCCTTTGCTGGAGCTCCTCGTGCGGATCAGGCGGGATCGATCCGCAACGAGCTTTTTAGGCAATGCTCAGATGCGAGGGAGAATTGCTCGCTTCTGAGCTGCAGTGACACTTATGATCCCAAATGTCACCAGCCAATTAATTTGCTAAGGCTTTTTGGGAATGCTACGTTTTGTCTACAGCCTCCTGGCGACTCTCCAACTCGACGATCGACATTCGATGCCATCATTTCAGGCTGCGTTCCGGTGTTTTTTAGAATGGAATCGGGGCCTGAAAAGTACGTGTGGCATTTTCCAAGGAATCATTCGTCCTACTCGGTTTACATTCCGGAGGAGGATGTGCAGATGGGGAAGGCAGACATTGGGAGGATATTGTCGAAGATATCGTCGGAGAAGGTGAAGGCGATGCGAAAAGAGGTGATCAAGATGATTCCGAGAGTGATTTATAGAAATGGTCGAAGTGGGGAGATGGACAAGGATGCATTTGATGTGGCTGTGGAGGGAATTTTGAGAAGAGTGGAAAATATCAAGAGGGAGTTTTCAAGTGGGAATGAGTCTGGTTTATATTTCTGAGTATTTGGTTAGAATCATGTTCTTATTTACACACAAATTCATGACAATGTAACCATTTTATGATCTGGTGTACTGCACTAAAATATGTTGCAAGTGATAAAACGAGTTTTGATATTATTATTTTTAAAAACATCAACAAAAAGATTCCATTTTTAACAAAACAACACCATTTTAACTCTCACAACATTTGACTACCTTTGAATATTCTGCACTGAATCTTATTTTTCCCAGTTTAACATATTTTCTTTCCAACAATTTATTTATTTTTCGAGGGAAAATATTATGTGCAAACCATTATTTTTGGTGCAAACTGTAAAATTTGTTAAAACTGGGTTATAATTCGTCTTCGGAAAATTAAAAGTACCACATAGTTCGTCAAAAGTAATTTATTATTCATCGTCGAAAAATCAGAATTTAATCCAATCCGTTCAAATGATAAAATGAAGAACTGTCATTCAGTTTTTTTTTCTTTTTTTTCAAAAATATGATGTTTATCCATCTTCAATGCTTAAGTTATTTACACAAAATAAAGTGTGAAAAAAAATAATATGAAAAATGGTAAAAAGAAATGAGAAGGGCAAAAGGCCCAAGATGGAGATACGACCTACAAAGGCTTAGCAAGAGTATATCCTCCGATTCCTCTGTACTTCACTTCACTCCCGCTGATCGATTGATTTCCTGTCGAGATCGTATCATCAATTCTTCATCTGAGTCTCGCCCCGACTTGGATGGATAATTGAAACGGACGCATATTCCATTTCACAGATCGATCCATCGAGCCTGCAATGTCGCCCAAAGGGGACGCCGCTGCCGCCAAAGGCCTCAAATCGCCTGGCCACCAACCTCCTCCGCTTGCCACTAAACCAGATCTGCTATCAACCTTCTCCCTCAAAACCCTAAAGCTCAAGACCAAGCAGCAGGAGCTTCTTCTCCGAGTCACCATCCTATGCCTCGTCTACGTCCTCGCCTTCATGACTCGCCTCTTCAGCGTCCTCAGGTACGAGAGCATGATCCACGAATTCGATCCCTATTTCAATTACCGGACCACGCTCTATCTCACCGAAAAAGGATTTTACGAGTTTTGGAATTGGTTCGATTCCGAGAGTTGGTATCCGCTCGGTAGGATCATCGGCGGGACGCTTTATCCTGGTCTCATGGTCACTGCGGCTTTGATTTATTGGGTTTTGAGGTTGTTGAGCTTTGCTGTTCATATCAGGGAAGTTTGTGTTCTTACAGCTCCATTTTTCGCATCAAATACTACTCTGGTTGCTTACTTTTTTGGAAAGGAGATATGGGATTCAGGTGCAGGGCTTGTGGCAGCCGCATTGATAGCCATTTGTCCTGGTTATATCTCCAGGTCTGTGGCCGGGTCGTATGATAATGAAGGAGTGGCCATTTTCGCACTCTTGCTCACATTTTACTTGTTTGTGAAGGCTGTGAACACTGGATCACTTGCTTGGTCTTTGGCTTCCGCTTTTGGATACTTTTATATGGTTTCTGCTTGGGGTGGATATGTGTTTATTATTAATCTTGTTCCTTTGTATGTGCTGGTTTTGTTGATAACTGGGAGGTATTCCATGAGGCTGTATGTGGCGTACAATTGTATGTATGTGGTGGGGATGTTGCTGGCCATGCAAATTCGGTTTGTTGGGTTTCAACATGTTCAGTCTGGCGAGCATATGGCTGCCATGGGCGTGTTCTTCTTAATGCAGGTCCTTTTCTTTCCCTAGGTGTATATTCTTCTTCTTTTTTGTTGGTTTGAATTTTTGTATTGCAATTTATATTTGCTACAAGTTGTGTACATATTTGATTTGTGATATTTTTTTATAGTTGTGAATCCTTCGAAATTGGAAAAGTATTGTTCATATCTGCGGTTGGACTGGTAAATGAATTTTCTTGACTTCTAATTGTATTTATTACAGGTGTTCTATTTCCTAGATTGGATTAAGCATATGCTAAGCGACACAAAACTGTTTCAAGCATTTTTAAAGATCACTGTAACTACCGCAGTTGGTGTTGGTGCTGTTGCTCTTGGAGTTGGCACGGCATCCGGTTATATCTCCCCATGGACTGGGCGGTTTTACTCTTTGCTGGATCCAACCTATGCAAAAGACCACATCCCTATTATTGCATCTGTCTCAGAACATCAACCTACGGCATGGTCTTCCTTTATGTTTGATTTCCACATTCTACTTTTCCTCTTCCCAGCAGGGTTGTATTTCTGCTTCAAGCGGCTATCTGATGCCACAATCTTTATCGTTATGTATGGCTTAACAAGCATGTATTTTGCTGGTGTGATGGTTCGTTTAATTCTTGTTGCAACGCCTGCCGTATGTCTGATTAGTGCCATTGCTGTCTCTGCTACTGTAAAGAATTTGACCTTGTTGGTGAGGGCAAAGACCAAGGTTAACCAGGCTGGTTCCAACAAAGTAGCTACTAGTACCAAAGCAGCTTCCAAGGTTACTCTCCAGTTCTCTCTGTTTTTGCATTTTAGTTTGCCTCTCTTCATGTTGATGACTATGACGCGTCTACCCTTCGACATTTACGCATTGTATTTTCTTTGTTAAATGTGTTTGTGATTAATGACTCATTAGTAAAGAACTAATTTTAATCCGGTGAATGTGCCTTGTTATAGGTCGTCATGAGGTATATAGTGCTAGAAATAGTTATGGACATAGAAGAATGTGGAATGGATTACAACTTTTTTTATTTATGGTTCTAACTTAGGAGCGGTTTTGGTATAATAAATGTTACCAACATTACATGCTTAGTTTGTATATGTATTTGTATATGTGCTTACTGAAGTATCTCACAATGCTCAATGAAAATACAGGCGTCAGCTGATCAGTCCCTACCTTACCAAAGAAATGCTGCTATTACGTTGCTTTTTGGTGCTTTCTACTTACTCAGCCGATATGCTATACACTGCACATGGGTTACATCGGAGGCTTATTCATCTCCATCAATAGTCTTGGCTGCAAGGGGTGCTCATGGTAACAGGGTCTTATTTGATGATTATCGCGAAGCTTACTTCTGGTTGCGTCAGAACACTCCTGCTGATGCAAAGGTGATGTCTTGGTGGGATTACGGGTACCAAATCACTGCCATGGGAAACAGAACTGTAATTGTTGATAATAATACCTGGAACAATACACACATCGCTACAGTGGGGCGTGCAATGTCATCTTATGAAGATGAAGCATATGACATAATGAGATCTCTTGATGTAGATTACGTGTTGGTCGTATTTGGAGGTGTGACTGGATACTCTTCTGATGATATCAACAAGTAAGACAAAACTCTTATTTGTTAGCAAATATTGTCTTTCATAAACTTAGCATGGGCTATGCCTTGAGTTAGTGGCGATGACCATTTGCCTTTAGTTTATAATTTATAGGTACTAACTATCTTTGTACAAATATTTAGTGGAGTTTTTCTTTTGTGACCCATTTTGCTTGCTCAAAATGCACTAGCTGAGATAAAAGTAGGTCTAGACTGGTTTCAAATCATCTGATACTTGATAATCAAGCATATTTTGTTTCTCTATTTTATACTGTCTCCCTGTGGCTATAGTATCCCGCTTTTAAAAATTATTCGTGTATTATGGAATAGGTTTTTGTGGATGGTGAGGATCGGAGGGGGAGTCTTCCCTATTATCAAAGAACCTGATTATCTTGTTAATGGAGAGTATCGTGTCGACAAAGGTGCAGCTCCCAAGATGCTTAACTGTCTAATGTGAGTAACCTTCCTCTGCCTGCTTATCTTGGCTGCATCTAGCATTCTATCATTATGTAAATTACGTCCGTATTAATGACAATCATAGACCAATATCATCATTCCTGTCTAGTGTGTTTGTGAGGATACTAAATCATGGTTCCACAGTAAGGATTAGTTGATTCCGGACTAGGATTCAGAAATCTGAAACTCCTACAAGTCAGAAACTACATATTTTGAGCGCACTTTTTGTGTGTGTGTACCTCTGAATTAGGTACAAGCTGTCTTATTACCGATTTGGAGAACTGCAGACAGAATATGGCAAACCTCCTGGGTAAGTTAAGCCCTGATACACGATTCTGCAATTGTTCTTGGACATTAACAGTTGACTAACAATATGGCATTTGTCACATTTACAGCTATGATCGAGCAAGGGGTGTTGAAATAGGAAACAAAGACATCAAACTAGAGTACTTGGAAGAGGCCTTTACTACCTCTAACTGGATTGTGCGCATCTACAAGGTGAAACCACCAAAAAATAGATCCTGAGGCTGGTGATGAAAGTAAACTGAAGCACCCTCGACTCTCGAGCTTTAGCTTAACAAGTATTTATCTAATAGAGCTAGAGTGAGACTGGAAAACGGAGCCTTTCATTTTTCTTCTTCGAAGCTTTGTTATCCATCTGAGAATGTTTTGCATTGGAATGAAGTTTTGAACACCCAAGTCCTGACCTCTTAGACTTTTTGTAGTCTCTTCTATAGTTCCTATATTGGCGTTGGCGGTTTACTTATAAAAAAAATAAGGAATAATATGTAATCTTTACCTTTTGTATTTTTTCCCTTTTAAAGTCAGGACGTCTCCCTTAAGTTTTTTAGTTACCTAATTTGAATTACATTTTATAAGATCTCAAGTTTAATTTATGTATACGTGCTATGAATTTGACTTGTGATGCTACTGAGGTAAAATTTCTCCAACAGAAAAACGTCTTTTTTTTATAAATGGCAAAGAGACATACAACAAAAACAAGTTGGGGGGAGGCATCACTCGAAACCTAAACACGAAATCAACCAAAACCGAAAACAAAGCCACATAACTTGACAACTGCTAGTGCTAATCTAAGGAAGACAACGACACGACAGACTGAGCAAAATAAACAGATATACAATCAACAACAGGACTAATAATCCAGACAACAACTTAACTATATACAAACAAGAAAGACTCAAAATAAAACTCCCCATTAGTGCAGAATGAAATCGAGATGTAAAATGTGGCCATTAAATAGGAATGGACATATGAGCATGATGATCTCGTGACTTCCTCTTTTGCATAATCAATGCTTACTGCTGCTCTATGCATTTACTGGTGTCTGGTGATTTCTTGTTTCATTTGTATACCTCGTTTCTCCATACCACATTTTCATGATTCCTCATGAAATGTGTTTTCTCTCAATAATTTTTCAGAATATATTTGGTCTAATATACAATTCAAATATGCAGTAAGAGAAATGGGCATCGGCAGTATCTCTTTTCTTTTTTCTGTCTGAAAATTGTTTTTGTGACAATTTCAAGTTTATCTATTTTTCCCCCATAAAATTCTAATTAAATGCACGCCTTTAGTTTGCTCTTGTGAAAATTATGTACATTTTTGTCCCAGTTGATTTTCCGCGTCTCCTAAACACTTTTACTATACAATACCAAAGTCCATACGAAAAATTACAAAAACAGGATCACCGAATTACTACTCTTTGTTAAATTGAAGTCCGAATTGCAATATTTTCCGATGAGAGAGCAAATTTTAAAAAAAAATCCATTATAGTTAACGGATGAAGTTAATTTCATTAGTCATCTCCGTTAATCAAATTATAATTAAATACTTTTTACTTTAATTTTATTTATACATCTCTCATTATATATTTGTAATTTTATAATAATTTAATTTTTTTATAAAAATCATACTAAAAATGAGAATTATTTTTAAACTAATTAAAATTAGATACGACTTTATAATTTATCATATAACATGTATCAATAAAAATTATTAAATTATTGCATTTTAGCTTATCTATATAAAAGGAACGTTTTTGATTGAGGATAAACTGTGTCAATCGGACGAGGGGTTGGAGCAGCGCATTTCTCTATAATATAATACTTTTTTTAATTATTAAATCTATAATATAATACTCTTTAGTCATAACAAATTAACTCTGTCTGTTCAAGTAAGGGCCTGTCCACTTTGACTGAAACTTATAGTGTCTTATCTTATCTTAACTTGTCTTAACTGATAGTGACTGATCTTAACTTATCTTAACTGATATTAACTTATCTTAACTGATATTAACTTATCTTAACTGATATTAACTTATCTTAACTTAACTGAAACTTATATTGTATGATGAATAGTAATATTATGATGATGATTGTATGATGATGATGAATAGTAATATTATGATGATGGTGAATAGTATGATGATGATGGTATGATGAATAGTAATATTATGATGATGAATAGTAATTTTATGATGATGATGGTATGATGAATAGTAATATTAGAATGATGATGAATAGTAATTTTATGATGATGGTGATGATGATGATGAATAGTAATATTATGATGATTAATAGTAATTTTATGATGATGATGAATAGTAATATTATTATGATGATGGTGATGGTGATGATGATGAATAGTAATATTATGATGATGATGATGAATAGTAATATTATGATCATGATGAATAGTAATTTTATGATGGTGAATAGTAATTTTATGATGATGAATAGTAATTTTATGATGATGAATAGTAATATACTGATGATGATGATGGGGGTGATGATGGTGATGAATAGTAATTTTATGATGATGATGGTATGATGAATTGTATGATGATGAATAGTGTGATGGTATGATGAATAGTATGATGGTATGATGATGAGATGAATAGTATGATGATGATGGTATGATGAATAGTATGATGATGATGATGATGATGGTATGATGATGAATAGTGTGATGGTATGATGATGAATAGTATGAGGATGGTATGATGATGAATAGTATGAGGATGGTATGATGATGATAGTATGATGATGAATAGTGTGATGGTATGATGATGATGATGATGATGGTATGATGAATAGTATGATGGTATGATGATGGTGAATAGTATGATGATGATGCTGGTATGATGAATAGTATGATGGTATGATGAATAGTATGATGATGATGATGGTATGATGAATAGTATGATGATGATGATGGTATGATGATGAATAGTAATATTATGATGATGATGGTATGATGAATAGTATGATGGTATGATGATGGTGAATAGTAGGATGATGATGGTATGATGAATAGTGTGATGGTATGATGAATAGTATGATGATGATGTTGGTATTATGAATAGTATGATGATGAATAGTGTGATGGTATGATGATGATGATGTTGATGATGATGGTATGATGATGAATAGTGTGATGGTATGATGATGATGATAGTATGATGATGATGATGGTGAATAGTATGATGGTATGATAAATAGTATGATGGTATGTTAAAAGTAACTTAACTTATCTTAACTGATCTTAACTTATCTTAACTGATCTTAACTTATCTTAACTGATATTAACTTATCTTAACTGATCTTAACTTATCTTAACTGATATTAACTTATCTTAACTTACAAGTCAAAAAAACAAGTCAATGTGGACAGGGCCTAATACTACAAAGGAAAATGACTGTCAAAAACCAGTAGATTCAGTCAGAACTTACAATTTTTTATTATCTGCAGGGTTAAATTATTTACGGTCCTTAAATTGAGCTAATAAAATAATATTTTAATTACAATTTATCTTATTTGAGGGTATAATAGTCAATTGCATAATCAATCTCACGATCTTTTACTAGAGAATCTCATGATTTTAGAACAAATTATTCACGACCTCGTCTAACAACAATATTGCAGTCAACGAAAACTTTCGTGCTCTCGTTCTGACATTTTCATGTCGACAAAAAAACGATCAAATATGAATCGCATGAACGACACCAATGCAGGTGAAATCATATATGCTTTCAGATTAGTTATACGTCGATTTTTCTACTTTTTAAAAATATACACTTGAATTGGTTTACTATAGGACGACTCATATTGTCGCAAGTGTTGATTGCTTATGGACAAAACTTGATATTTGTGATTTTGAGTAGAACTGTGTTGATCAAAACCACAAATAATAAAGGCAGATCACGAACAACCAATACGAACCCAGAAATATATATGACTATATACTAAAATACGAACTTTGTTATCATATGCACGGATTTTCATATTATCGCACAATAGAGTTTCCGTCTTTTATTTAAAATCACGAACAACCGAGGTATATTCACGAACCCAGAAGCACCCCAACAATGTATGACACCTTCGACATGTTGAGAGATACGCGGCTGCTGCGAAATCTAGGGTTGTAGTCGATAGAGGAAAGGAAATCATTGAAAAGAGAGATGTTCGTGATTTCAGAGAATATTTCGGTGAAGAATTCGTGAATTTGATTTTCGAAAATCTAGGCTTCGAAATAACTAAACATATTGTGACTTGATATTCGTAGGATTATAAGATTAAGGAGAGCGCTCAGTTGAGACCCCTCTAAAGTTCGAGACCTTGAGATCTCAAATCTCACAATTATATCATGATGCATCATTAAATCTGCATGTGATACATGTAGAAAAAGAAAAGTAAAAGTTGGTGGCTTTGACTTTGCATTAAATGCTTGTTAAAAATGCACATAGGACATGTGTCACCACCACAATGACTTGATGATGCATTTTGGATGGTAAAAATTGAGAGCTCAAGGTCTCAAAAAAAGAAGGGTCTAATTTGAGCGCTCCTTATAAGATTAAAATATATATTATCATTCTTAATATAACTTTGTGAGACATTAAAATGATTAAATCATAATTGTTTCGATATAATATTGATTAATCTAACCCATTTAAATTATTATTTTAGATTATCACATCAACAAAATAATAAGTTCTAAATTCTAATGAAATCTATAGATTCTGACCAGAACTCATCCACGAGGGATATAGGAAACATCCACGCGCAAAGCGGGACGAAGGAGAGAAAGAGAAAAATGAAGAAATAAAATTATAAGAAAATTGATGGTCCAGAACTCGAATTCAGGGTAGCATATACACCCGTTGGGGAAGTTCTCTGTTTTGAGGACCTCCTCAAATAGCACTTCCTGTTACTATTTAGGATAATAGGAAGTCCTATATTTGCTATTTGTACAGCCAGTGAACATGCATGACCTCCTATTACTATTCATTACTTGAACTTGAAATTGAAATTACTTGAAATATGGTCGTTGGATCAGAGCGCACCGCGTCCCAACGCAACATTAAGCGCCGCGTTATATTCAGACATTACTTCCTAATGTCTGAAGATAACGCGGTGATAACGTTGAAGCAAAACGCGCGGCACTTCCCCGTATTGTTCATCATCATCTCCGGCAAAATTCAGACGACAGGTTTGATTCGATCGATCATCAGAAGTTCGTAGGACGATTGATGGGTTTAATTGGAGTTTAAAACAAGTCAATTGATTTTTGTAGGACGTTCGCTCAAACGTGCTGGTTGAGAACGTCCGCGAGAACGTCCTGTGCAAGGGACGTCCTGCTTCAACAGCTGCACATTTTTTTTTTCGAACGTCCTCAAAACGGGATAAGACGTTCTCAATTTTGGACTAGTGTATATGCTCTAAGAATTCAACTATTTTAGAATGAATTCGTTAACCAATCAGACGAACTCGAATTCAAGGTATAAGAATCCCACTATTTTAGAATGAATTCGTTACCGAACAGACCATCAAAATTGTTGGCGAGATTTGATTTTTATTTTAAAATTTGTGATGATGATGTGCTTTTTGGCTGGTCTTGTGCTGCTGCAGACTGCAAATTCAAGATTCAAAATCTGAACCCTATTTTCATCCTACACGTTACGTGATGTCTCAATCAACCTCGGTAGACAAAACAAACCCATATGAATTTCAAATCATTGTCTCTTCCCTCTGTTTTCAAAATCTCACACTTTTTCTATAAAGCAACACAGCAGATTCAGATTGCTTTCAGAAGCTCCAGCATTTATCAACATCTCTCTCTCCTCATATCTCTTTGCAGCAACAATAACTGTTCATGCAGACTGCCATGGAGGACAGAATCAAGCAGCTCATCTCCGAAGAAGATTCCGGCACCGACACCTTCGCCGACCGAGCCGACGCTTATTACAGACGTCGTCCTCGTCTCATGGCTCTCCTCCACGACCTCTACAACGACTACGTCACTCTAGCCGACCGCTACGCCCGAGCTCTCACCAAACTCGCTCACGCCAATAATTCTCCCATCGCCACTACCGTCACTTCTTTCTCCGTCAACGACGAAGGCTGCGTCAGCGACGCCGAAAGCACGCTCACTTCATCATCATTATCTATCCCGTATAAGCAGCCAAACAGCAAACGGAGCTTCACGCTATCCGCCGCGGACGGCGGAGGAGGAGGAGGAGGAGGTTGGGGTTGTGATGTGGTGGCGGAGCTGGTGGTGAAGTCTGTTGAGTACGATTTTTTAGAGCAGGAGATGGAGATGGCGGGGAGAGAGTCGTGTAGGAAAATAGAGCTGCAGAAGAGCTTGTTGGAGGTGCTGGAATCGGAGAGGATGGTGTTGCTCGGAGAGAATTCGAGGCTGGGGTACAGAGCTGAAATGCTGGCGGAGGAGAAGAAAGCTGCCGAAGCAGAGAATGCGTTTCTTAGAAATCGGTCTAACCAGCTGGCTCGGTGTGTGATGAGCTACCAGGAGGATCGACGAGCTGCGGTTCTGAGTCGACAGATTGAGGATTTGCAGCGTCAGATTTATGCGCTGGAGAGGAAGAACAAAGATAATGTGCTGCTGTTTACTCCGCCGCAGGTGACGGTGGCTGAGCATTCGCTGCGGGAGGGAGGAGGAGGGGAAGGGAGGAAGAGGAAGTCGAGCTGGTGGAGTCGGTTGAAGAAGTCGATTGGTGCGGCTAATCCTTCTGGGTCGTGTTCGGGTCCTGTTCATGTAATCCAACTGTGAGAGTGGTCAACGGAACTAGTGTTTTGAAATGTGTTGTTATTGCTGGTTTTTGGGTGGTCATGTCAAATTGTGTGTGACCCTGGCAAAGGTCACTTCTGAGAATGCATGTGAAGAAGCAGAAGCATTCTTGCTGATGATTTGAATTGATTTCTTTTCATACATGACTAGACGCTTGTAGCTGAATCTGATGTGTTTTCATTAATGGTCTGATCTGTCTCTCTTAATTTTATTTTTATTTATGAAAGGTGTTACATTTTATACATATGATTAGGGAGCGTTTGAAAATTTTGAGAATTTAAGACTTAAAATTTTACAAGTGGATCAAGTTGTATATTTGAATGTGGAGATGATATGTGTCCCATTAACTTTTTACTTCATTATGCAGTTTCGAAAATGTATTTTGCCTAGATGCATTTTAAGCTTTCGGAAATTGTATTTAGGTAAAAATTGATGCATTTGTAAAAGTGCATAACGAATACGAAACTGCATAACGAAGGGGTTCTCAAAGTTCTCGAAAAAAGAGGGGTTCTCATTTGAACGGTTCTCTTATATAATTTATATATATTGCATCTTAACCAAATCCTAAAATCATAGGTATATATATATATATCCGCCGATTGAAGTACATGTCGGGTTTGACAACCTTTTACCATGAATCTGTGCAAATCTACCGCGTAATTACTGTTACATTTCACAATATTGCAAGCAAGTCCACCAGGACGGACGAAGGAATCATCCACGTACAAGACTCGACGAGAAAGACATCCACGAGAGATGAAGGAAGCATCCACGCACAAAGTGGGACGAGGAAGGCATCCGCGAGAGATGAAAAAAGCATCCACGCACGAGGCGGGACGAAGAAGAGGGAAATGAAACGGAAGAAGAAAATCTCACAAAATTATGAGAAAAGTGGTGATCATAGAATTCGAACCTAGTGTATAAGGATCTAATCTTTCAAGGTGGACTCCTTGACCTATATGCCACCACCCTCGTTGGCGTCTCTTTTGATTACTTATTAAGCAATTATTTAGTGTAATTTAGTTCATTATTATAATTTTTGTAACTAGTTAATTGAAAAAGATCACGTGCAAATTATAAATAGACGAATTATATTACACTTTATGCAAACTATGTTATAGCGAAAAATTGACTTATAATTCCTTTTGATAAAATTATGACATAGTTTGTAGAAAGTACGAAGTATATAATAATTCATAGATTTGCACTTTACACCCAAAAAAAAATCAAAATTACATCAAATCTTTTTTTCGATCATACAAAGACATACATAGATCCAGAAACAACCCCACAAATGAAAAAAACCATACAACACTGAAAATGAAGCTATCCAACACAGAAAACAGGGTAGCAAAATCCGTGTAGAGCGTAGCCATTCGCCAGCAGCTGCACGATCTTCACAATAGAGATGCTTCAAGAACTGATGTATGCAGTGGCGGACCCAGAAATTTTTCTTACTGGGGGCGATATTGAGCGACGTATCCAGAAGCTCTCCGAAAAGTGTCCTAAATATGCATACAAATAAAAAAAATTCTTTGTGGTCAAGTTTAACATGCAGTAATCAATAAAAAAGGTTAACATGTGGTAATTCATTTATTTTTATTATCAAATATTTGTTGAAATGTATTATATATTTTGTAATATATATTTAAAAAATTGAAAATTTTCCTTGATAAAATAAGGATTAATTGTAGTTGTCTAACCAATTTTTTTGATGGGAGTTGTCTAACCAATTTAAGACTTACTCTTCTTTTTTCTGTATAGTATAAGAATTGAGGGGTTAATTGTACTAAAATTTAATTACATTGAATCAAAATTGAAATATTTATGAAACTATAGTATTTAAAAGTTAAGTTTCAAACTTTAAGGGTTAAAATGAAATTTTAAAAACTATTAGTACTATTCATCATCTCTCTCAAAAAAAAACCTTAGTTCCCCCTGCAAACCCCAAACGAGTTGAATTCATCAAAATGTTTTCAATTAAAAAAATTCCGGCACTAATCTGAACTAAAAGTAGACGATTTGGATGAGAGTACACATTTTAATGGGGGCAAAGAGTGAAAATTAATGGGGGCAAAATGTACAAATTAATATGATATTACTCAAATTACTTACGCATAAAGGATAAATGAAAAAATCATTGGGGGTAGCTGCCCCCATACCCTATAAGGTGCGTCCGCCCATGGATGTATGCCAAGGTGGCCAAACAAACGAAGCGGCTCAGACAACGACTTTACAGCAACATTCTCGCGCCAGCCACATTTCTTCAAAGAGTTCCAGCACGACAGGAGCCTGCCACTCCCGCAGGAAGCAGTAGCTCAAAGGCACCCCCAAGGTAGGAAAATGTCAAACTACCCGGTTTGACTCGGCCTAAACTAAAACCTGCACAAACTACCCTGTACAGCCTAACCAGCGGCTCCAACCAGAGCCACCGCCCATCCGCCGCGACCTTGAAATCTTTGCAAAGAAGAAAACCCCTCCAGCGCAACTCCAAATAGACGCGACGACAACCAGCCCAAAATCGAGCTGCCAACACAACCTAGCCACCACTGGCACCAAAAAACTACCTATACCCTAAACAGTTAATACCAAATCTAAAAAACAAACAACTGACAACCACACCAAGCACCTCCCCGTCGGTTGAGCATCATCAACCATCCACCAACCACCCAGCGACGCACGGCCAACAGCCAAGCATCCTCCAACCGGAGCCAACGTCGCCGGACAGCGACGGCAGATCCACCAGCTTGCCCATCCATCGACCAGGGGCGGATCCAGCATTTAAGATAAGGGGTGACAATCAAAACTCAACAGTACACCGTATTATTAGAAGAAAAAATTAACATTGTTTAAAAAGTCTATTAACTAATTGCACAAGTAGCATCTTAACCAAGATGATTACAAAACTGCTTTCGCCACAACTTGTATTGATTAAGATGTTATTTGTACAATCAGTTTTTCGAGAAGGCAAAATCAATTTAAGCAACTATCCACATACGAAATACGTATCTAACCCTTTTTTTAGAAATTTAATTCAAACAGATGGGTCATAATCATTCATCAAAAGATTCAAAATAAGAACTTGATTGCTACAAGACCTCACCCAGGTACACACGCAATAACGTAACTCTTTTCAATCAAACCCTAATTACAAAATCTACATTCAAATACATAAATATAGTCCTAAACAAAGCTTTATTAGACCGATGACGAAGTAATGTTTTCACCTGAATTAGCTTCCGGCGTCAGCGGCTCGCCGACAAGTGAGATGTTGTAACTGTGCAGCTCAAACGGATCCACTTAAGTCGATTTTCCAGTTTTGTAATTATTATATATTTATTTCTAATTTTTCAGATTTGTGATTATTTATATTGAAAAATTATATTTAAAAAATTATTTAAACCAATCCGGGGTGACATATGTCACCCCTAAACCATGCTACGTCTGCCCCTGCCATCGACCGTAACAGGGTGAAGTCGCGAAGACGTCGGGAAGAGGAGACTGGAGGGACGCCGACGGAGCTAATCGCAAGGAGACAGGGACAAAGATGATAAGCCGCCGAAAGAGAGGGCCGGCGAGAACCAAAAAAATGAGATCGGAAGCAAAGTTCGAGCGCCTTCTGGAGGAAACAGGAGGATAATGTGAGAAGATTTTAATCGTTAAAATTACATCAAATCTTGACACATTAGTTACGTACTTAAAATAAATTATTAAATTAAATTTCTCAGTTCAATTATTCCTATACTATATACTGTACATCAAATCAAATGTGAAGTGTGGATGTGGATGTGGATGTGGATGTGGACGTTGCACACTTACACTCTGATCGCAAGTAGCCGTTGGCGAATTGCGTCGGCAATGTTCGGATCAATTCCTAAATTTAATTTTCAACATTAAAAGTTTGTGACTTTTTTTACATCAATAAGGGTATGTATGGTATAGTACAAGAATTTCAATTTAGCTTTTATAAGGTTGAGTGTTCAAACCCTACTCATGATTCGTTTTTCACAATTTTGTGATTTTTTATATTTCTTTTCAATTTCCTCGTCTCGCCTCGTGCGTTCAATTTTCGTGCGTGATGCTTCCTACCTCCTTCGTGGATGCTTCCTCTGGCCGTCAAGATGGCCGTGTCGTGTCTTACTATGTTAAAGGTGCCCACAAATGGCCTGGTCTCTAAGTGTCCAAAAATATACCGATGATTGAGCTTCAGATATCAATATATATGTACTAGATGATAAGACGTCATATGCATTGTAATATTCTGAGGTGTTGTACCCCATTATCAAAAAAAAAGTTTGTGACTTTTTTGCACACAGGGTAGTGACATGTTTGTTAAGGAGTCATACATGAATCTTTATTCCCCCAGGCTCGAATCCTGGGGCCATCATCAATTTTCTCATAATTTTTTGAGATTTTCCCATTTCTTTTCATTTCCCTGATCCTCGTCCTGCTTCGCGCGTGGATGTTTTCTTCATCTCGCCTCGCGCGTGATGCTTCCTACATATCTTGTGGATTTTAACCTCTTTCCGCCTTGTGCGTGAATGTTATTTTCGTCATGTGAAGGTGCTGTCTTGCAATAGTAAAGGTGCCCGATGTGTGGCATGTGCTTCAAATGTCAAAGAATGCACCAAAGATTTTAGGGGTAGTGATGGACCATAATTATACGAATCATAAACACAGTAAAACCCACCAAATTAGACTGTTTTTCTATTTAACTTTTGCTTGTTAGTTCCGATATTTATCTACAGGGTATTTTGAAGTCTAGAGAGAATACAGGCTAAGGAGGAGTTTTAAAGCTGAAAATGAATTACGAGTCATTCCAGGTCACGACCAAATTCCAACTTTCAAGAACCGACTTGGAATCACTCAAATATGCTAGAACAGTCGGCATTTGGACAAGAACGAAATGCAAAGGCACCGAGCCCGGTAAAGGCCAAACAAGGGCAATTTCAGCCGATTTGGGATTTCGACCATGTTCCAAGCAGAATTTGGCTTAGGTTCCTTCTTGAGATCATCTTAGAATGACATTTTCATTCAGAATACACTCTCCAAAATCCGAGAAGCTCCGGTCAGATTCCGGTCAAACCGATGGCTTTTTGGAGACAAATATCTCATTCCACTCACACATATCCTCCCCTCCACCTCATAGCTGCCGGCGGCTTTCCTCCTCCCCCATGTGGCTTCATCTCCTTGCTCCTCCATCCATCTTGTGACAAGTGTTGCCATTTCCTTCCCAAGTTTCACTCCCCCCATGGCTATAAATACATGCCCTCTTCACTTGTAATCTACATCCTCAAATCCATAAGTTACTTATCTCTCTAGATTTTGGGCACTATTGTAAACACTTGTTTTAAATCTATAATACTCTTGTTGGTTCTTGAGTATTCTAGTTTGTTCTTGAGTACTCTTGTCGGTTCTTGTAGTACTCAAGCTTGTCTTTACTTTTCACTATTCTTGAGTACTCTTGTCGGTTCTTGAAGTACTCACCCCTTTCCTTTACTGTCTTTTACTTTTGAAAACTTTACTTTACTGTCTTTACTTTCGAAAACTTTACTTTACTGTCTTTCAAAGTACTTTACTTTCCTGTCTTTACTTTCGAAAATCTTTACTTTTCAAGTACTTAGCTATGATGTCCTCTTCCATAGATAATCGTAGCTAAACCCTTCATTCGGTTGAAGGGGTGTACTTGGATCATAAAATGTTTTAAACCCTACTCTCAATGCATCTTTGTGTTCAAAACTTGTTCTATGTGCCATATATTAGGTTAGAACTTC
Source organism: Rhodiola kirilowii (assembly GCA_033675215.1). Lineage (NCBI taxonomy): Eukaryota > Viridiplantae > Streptophyta > Magnoliopsida > Saxifragales > Crassulaceae > Rhodiola > Rhodiola kirilowii. Next base: position 7,769,125 of record CM066194.1, read on the forward strand.
CAAGGTTGAGTGGATGCTTTAACGGGCAAAGCTCTTCCGTGGGGTTCGTGAACATACTCAGGTAAGTGGATGCTTTAACGGGCAAAGCTTATCTGAGGAGTTCGATTTATCTAAAACACCTGGTTGATCATAACTGAAGATCAAATGGATGCACATAAGGCTAAGATACTTCGAAAGGAGGAATTAGTCTAAATAGAACAAGTGTTCTAAACGATGTTGCAAGTCTTGTGCTAGAAATAGCCTCGATTCATCTTTGAACACTTAGTATGATCATTAGCGGTCAATGATAAACAGACTATGATACAAGGCCTCTAAGACCGAATACTTTCCTTAGATTCAAACACCACCTGCACTTACTTTCAATTTTAGTATAAACTACCTTATCAACTGCTTACCTCCCGGAAGGCTTGCCAATAACGCATCACCCGCTGTAAGTCTTCTACTTTTATTTTCAGTACTTTACTTTTCTGTCATTTACTTTTCCGCACTAAAAACCAAAACCAACCAACCAATCACTTACTTTTCCGCACTAAAACCTCAATCAACCTAAAACACGCTCCCTCGCTGTACAATTCCCTCAAAGAATAGCTTATCCCCCTAATTCCCTTGGGTTCGACCCCTACTTACCACTTGCTACCAGTAGTGAAGTCGCGAGTATCGGACTTATAAATTAATTCTTGACGTTTGCACACGACGACTGTGCGTCTGTCAAAATTGGCACCGTTGCCGGGGAATTAGTTACTTAATCGGATAAGTTCTTTGAATCAATACTCGCTTCAATACAACCATGTCTCGCGAAGGAAGCCACCATGATTACCAGGATGATGACGAGATGAATCTGTACGGTCGTAATTATGAGGCGCCGCCTCCATTTCTTAACAATCCGGAACATCTCATCCGAAACTAAGAACCACCCGAGGACCGAAATGCAGGTGGTCCAGTACAACAACCCCCTAGACATCCACCACCCCCTCAACCTCAACAAATGCCGAGACAAGGACCCATCTTTGATGATTATGGGGATAACAACTACAGTACACCTACTATGGGAGAACTCAATGCCCCAGATTTCGCAACGCAACCGTGGTGCATTTGCGAGAGCCCTGAACCAGAAAACATTGCCATCGACATGTCCGTGGTCCATAATTTGCCAAAATTCTCAGGAACTAATGGAGAATCTGCGACAACTCATCTCCAACGCTTACATGGCATTTGCCAAATTCTAAAGCCCAATCGAGTGAATATAGATGACTTCAAGTTGAAGACATTCTATTTTTCCCTCATTGACTCGGCAAACGACTGATTCCTTTCATTACCTTCGGGAAGCATCAGAACATGGGTTCAGATACAAAGGAAGTTCCTGGACAAATATTGCCCAGCGACAAAAGCAATGCAAGTAAGAAGGCAACTGCAGGACATAAGGCAGAGACCCAACGAAACCATGTACGACTACCTGGAGAAATTCAACCACCTGGAGAGAAGCTGCTGCACTCTTGGACTACCCGAGAAGCTCATCATCGAGTACCTGATTAATGGACTAACTGAGTTAGACAAAAAGCTCCTAGATGCCTCAGCTGGAGGATCCATGATGAATCTATCATTAAGTGGCATAAGGGATCTCATCACCAAGGTTGCTGAAAATGCTCGGTTTAGAGATGAGACTACTCGTCAAGATGAATTCTTCCGAACAAAAAATGTATCACAAGCCGAGACATCAATAAACTCCATGCCAGAAGAGATGAGACAAATGAAGGAAATGATAATGCAGCTCTTACAAAAGCAGACAGTTCAAGTAAGACCTTGCGAGTTTTGTGGCTCTACGGACCACAAGACTGATGCATGCCCAACTATGATCGAAGTCAACCCGGTGGAGGCCAATGCAGTGGGAGGATACCCAGGGTACAACAACAACAACAACAACAAATCCGTACCCCAACCAGCTCAGACATTCTACCAACCTCCCCACAAGCAGTACAACCAGAACGCCCCACCAACGAGCCAGTATCAATTAAGGGGACCAAACCAGTACCCGACGGGCCAATATCAACAGAAAGGACCAAATCAGTACCAACACCAAGGACCGGGAGTTTATCAGAACAGGCTGAGCAATAACCATCCCGGATTGAGTCAGCCAAGTACAAGCCGGTCGCTTGAGGACATCATGAAAGAACTAGCCGCTAGCCAAGTACGAACGCACGCTAATTTACAGCAATATCAGGCCGAGGCAAGAGGGGAAATGGCAGACATTAAGAAGCAGCTGACTCAACTAACCACGACGGTATCCGAGTTTAAAAAGGAGTCCGGACGGCTCCCCTCCCAAACCGTCCAGAACCCGAGGGGAAATGTGAATGCCGTGGCTCTTAGGAGTGGAAAAAAGCTAGTCGTTGCACCCATGGAACGAGAAGAAGATGAAAGCCCGGAGTTGCCCCAGGAAAGCGAGGACGCACCAGAGGAAGAAGAAAATGCGCCTGAGGAACACAGGCCAGGCCCAGTACCAGCGACCAGCCCAGTGCCCATAACTAAGACCTCCAAAATCAGTGCCTCTCTTCCATTTCCAGTACCAGCCCGAGCACCAAAACAACATGTCATAGATAAGGACATATTTGAGTTGTTCAGCAAAGTCGAAATCAACATCCCCCTCTTGGAAGCCATCAAGCAAATTCCTCGTTATGCTAAGTTTTTAAAAGAGATTTGCACCAACCGAAGGAGAAGTGATAGATATGATCAAGAGCTAATGAGTAGAAATGTGTCGGCTGTCATACAACAAAAGGAGCCCCCCAAATGCGGAGATCCAGGAACCTATACCATTCCATGCACAATTGGCAACATCCGGATCGAGAACTGCATGCTAGATCTTGGAGCATCAATCAACGTCCTTCCCTTCTCTATCTACTCATGCCTCAGAATTGGACCGCTCGAACCTACCGGCCTCACTATTCAACTGGCAGATCGATCGTGCAAACAACCCGAGGGCAAAATAGAAGACGTCTTGGTTCAAGTAGGCAAATTGGTGTTTCCAGCAGACTTCTACATTTTAAAAATGGAGAATGACGGGCCAACAGACCATGCACCCATCCTTCTCGGCCGTCCATTTCTCAAAACATCAAAAATGAAAATAGACTGCGGAAGTGGGATGCTATCAATGGAAGTAGAAGGAGAGGTCTTCAGCTTCGACATATTCAGAGCAATGAAGCATCCCATGGAGTTTGAGGAAGAAGAAAGGCACGTAACTGAATCATTTCCAGACGAGCACCTATACGCCGTCTCAACCAAGGTGCTGTGGTATGCCTCAATCGTCAACTACCTTGTAGGAGGTACATTTCCTCCTTCTTTTACTAAAGCACAATGCATGAAACTTAGGCATGATGCTAAACATTACTTATGGGATGATCCTTATTTATGGAAAATAGGAGCAGATCAAATACTTAGGAGATGCATCCCCAATAATGAAATAACTTCTGTTATTAGCTTTTGCCATGAGTTTGCATGTGGAGGACACTTCGGGCCTAGGAGAACCGCTAGAAAAATCCTAGATAGCGGATTTTTCTAGCCAAGTATATTTAGAGATGCATATGAAAAGTGTCAAAAGTGCGATAGGTGTCAAAGGGTAGGAAATGTATCAGCTAGAAATGAGATGCCTCAAGTACCCATAATGGTCAACGATGTTTTTGACATTTGGGGAATTGATTTTATGGGACCATTCCCAATTTCATGCGGGTATACTTACATTTTAGTTGCTGTAGATTATGTGTCAAAATAGGTAGAGGCTAAGGCCACAAGGTGCGACGATGCAAAGACTGTCATAGATTTTTTGCGCACTAACCTGTTTTGTAGATACGGGGTACCCAAGGCCATAATCAGCGACCAAGGAACGCATTTCTGCAACCGCATGATGGCTGCCACCTTGAAGCGCTACCATGTCCACCACCGAACATCCACGGCATATCATCCCCAAACCAATGGTCAAGTGGAGATCTCCAACCGTGAAATCAAAGGTATTCTAGAAAAGATGGTGAAATCGGGTAGGAAAGATTGGAATCTGAGGCTAGACGAAGCTCTTTGGGCTTATCGGACAGCATACAAGACGCCAATTGGAACCTCCCCTTTCGGCTTGTTTATGGGAAGGCATGCCACCTTCCGGTGGAATTAGAACATAAAGCCTATTGGGCGCTCAAGCAGTGCAATCCAGATTTAAAAGCTGCCGGACTAGATAGGAAGCTTAAGCTATGCGAACTTGAAGAATTGCGGCTTGAGGCCTATGAAGAGCAAACAGACTACAAGGCGCGGACGAAATTATATCATGACAAATTCATCCTCCGGCGCTCATTTGAGGAAGGACAACAAGTACTACTCTTCTCCTCACGGTTGAAGTTTATGCCAGGCAAACTGAAATCAAGATGGACCGGTCCTTATACCGTGACTAAAGTATTCAACCATGGGATGCTTGAGTTGGAAAGCATGGACAATGGAAGCAGATTCACAGTAAACGGGCAGCGAATCAAACATTACCACGGCGAAGTCAACTTAGCTCCACAACACTACGACCTAAGCCAACTATGGGATCCCATCTTATGATCCAAGAATGAGGTATCGTCGAGCTAACGACGTTAAACAAATGCACTGGTCGGGAGGTAACCCGACACCTATCTTACTTTCAGTTATTTAATTTCTGTCTTTTAGTTTTTTCATTCTCACCTTTCCTGTATATATTTGCTTGCATGACTTTTTGAACTACGTCGTGCTGAAAGGCACGCCTTCGTTTAAAAGTGTGGGGTGAGAACCACCTGTGTACATAGTTAATAAACATGTTTTCTTTTTTCTTAATATTATCTTTTTGAAAATATGAACTTGAGAATGTGAAAAAGATAGATCATAATTCATGCAATAACCTTGTGAAAATTCAACTGTTTAAAAACTTAGAATGTAACTTCTCATTTGTCCCTTTGTGCTGAGATGAACTAGGGATGTGGAGTTGACATAAGCTGCCCTAGAGAGGCTTGGCAAGCACTCGAAGGATTGAATCTAACTATATGGTTTTCAAAGTCAGTGGAGGCTGCACTTCGGGTTTCAGTGAAGATTAAAGTCATCTCCGCCATGCAGTGTTTATGCAAAAAGAAAAAAAGGCGAGGACGGGAATCAGACCGTCCTATCTCTAGTCAAAGTAGCCGAAAAAATAGATGAGCGACCCTCATCTTGACCCGCGTGAAACGGCAAGGATGAGAGGAGCGGGGAGGTATTTCCATATGCTCGCGGGCGATGATTGGACCTCCCAAAAAGGCTTGAGAAAATGGACTAGCAAGTCACAAAGACGCAAAATGTTCATCTTGATTTTGCGTCTTTGTGACTTGAACCTACGACTTGAGAGAGCTAGGGAATAGTTCTAGGATGGAGAAAATGTTCATATCTTAAGCATGAAAGTGAACCTTATGATATGATGCTTGACTAAGGATTGCATGTTTATATCATTGGAGTTGGTCAATTAGCAAATCATCAATTAATCCCATTAAATGGTGTCAAATTTATGTTCACTATGCTCTTTATACATGCCATACTACTAAGTGTTTGATGAAATGCCTAAGTAACATGTTGAATCTTAAAACTAGACTTAAGAATCGAACGACCTTAGGGATAGTTTGGATGTAGTGAATATGATCATTTCTACGGGATTGAAGTGAACTAGGTTCAATGCTATTTGACTACCATGAAATGTTTGAATATCATGTATGTGATCATTGAGAAATTACCAAGGAGGGGAGTAAACCCTCAAAACACCTCTTATCCATCATTTATCCCTAATTACTCGCCATTTAGGATTTAGACATACGCTCTTATACATTTTTTTAATTTAGAACAGCCGAACGGAAACACGATCTTAAATAGTGCATGTGTTTGGCTTGCTCCGCTTGGTTCGACCCGGTACTTTACCGGTATTATAAATGTTTTGACACTACATTCGATCCTCTCTTCATTGATACTATTTAGAGGTGAAAAAGAATAGTTCGTCAAACAACATCCACTTGCAGCACAAACACGTCCGCGCAAAAGTGATGAGAAATATGCTACTCAGAGGAGTCGAACCTTTGACCTCTTGAAAATTTGTCAAGAATCAAACCACTCGACCAAAGCCCCTTTCGCAATCCCCATGAGAAGACTTAAAACATATAGATTCAAATTTTTTAACCTAACGCGCCAACAAAGTGGTGGTTGAGCTTTTTGTCTTGTAATAATAGGTTTCAAACCTCACCGGTGGCATACAATTATTGGAAGTGTGATTAGTCACATCTCTGATGTAGACTTGTGATTAATCCCGCTTATGCGTGGATTTATTATTCGTCCTTTGTGGACGTGAGTTGCATGAATTGTATTCCGAATGATGCAGTTTAAAGTTGATTGGATTTAAAGTTGCGCTTGAGTGGTGATACATGGTGTGCCGAAAGAATAAGAGGGCATATAGGCAGAGATGTCTGATGAGACTTGCACTTCAGTGGTTGATATATGATGCCGAGAGACTTGGATGGGTAAATGTGTCCGACAAAACTCGCGTTTCAATTTCTAAAAAATTATACTAGATGATAGCTATGAGCTTAAATAATTTTGTATTAAATCAGTTGTACCTATCAATCAATTTTTTTTTAACTTAACACATGCATCTAATCTATTTAAATACATTGTATATATTAAGTATGAACCAATTAAATAATAAATACCCGTTCAAACTCCAATCAGCATTCCCATTTCCCAATGAAATTAAATCCAAAATATAACAAATTTCAGAATAAATACAGAGTTTGAATAGAAATAATTAAACCCAAAAAAAATGTCAAGATGCCTGCATTGTGAATTCTTCTATGGCATTGAATAATAATTCAACGAAATCAAAATCTGGCAATATTTTTTGTTTGGTAGAGGTAAGCCTTAGCATTGTGTATATATATAGTTGCAACTTTAATCTAGCTCATCAGAAAAATAACATGGTTGACAAGCAAGAGTGGCCGCGTTCATATACTCCTTTGGCTCTTGCTGTGCTCGCTCTTGTGCTACTCGCCATACTCATGATAGGCAAATATGTTGCCAGTAAACACGAAGATTCAGGTAAATTCCACACTCATAAACTCGGTAAACAATGTTGTCATTCAAATTGTTGGTTCAAACACATCTTATACATACATTATATTCAATTACATGCAGCGACAAAGTCAGGAATCATAATTATATACGGCTAATATTTTCTTTTTTCAGATTATACTTGAATAATACGAACAACTCTTTTTCGAAGTCATATTTAGTAGTACACATCAATTTTGGAAAATGCACATCAAAAGAAAAAAATTGGAAAATGCACAAATTATAAAATAGAAAATATCAATACATTGCATTTAACTTCTTTTTTAGATTCCTCCAAGGATAATTTTAGAAAAAGTTAATATTCATGCTTTTTCTTTGACATTTCACACTAGACATTTTATTATTTTAAAAATTTTGTCCTATCCCAATACATGAATCTTTCATTTAAATGTTTATTCGATTCAATAAAAAATGTGAGATACAAAAGGTAAATTCTTGCTGCAGTGAATGTAACAGTAACACAAAGTTTAGGACCGTGCAAAAACACTACGGAATGCGACATAAGGTGTAAGAGTGTTTATGCCTATGGCGACGGAATATGTGACATTACATCGACGTGCCAATGTCGTTACCAAACGAAAGAATATCCTTCGCCGCCCAAGCCACGATGTTTAGCCGATATTCCTGAGGGTTGCAATCGAACATGCCACGACGACTGCTGTAGTAATAAATGTGCTCAAAAGTTCCAGGCCGGTAGAGGATTTTGTTCTACAACTGAACCTGTTTATTCTGTTGCTCTCTGCTCATGCGATTACTCGTGTTGATTAGCTTCTCTTTTGGTTCGAGAGCTTGTATGTGAATTGATTCAATTTATTTCTTGACAAATTATAATTTCAATCAAAATATATCTTATTAAATTGAGTCTCTTTGTTAATCTAGTTTTTGACTTCACTTGTCTCGCTTAGGTCGGTGACAAGCGTATTTTTAATCCTTTATAAATGTCAAGTTATATGTTTTAGGGGTCAAATTGTCGTCAAAAACAATTTATAAACCTTGGTAAGCCAATGGTCGATCCAAGGAACAACGTGTGCGATTACTAGCTAACAAGCGACCTATTCAGCTATTCCAAACAATGAAAGATTTTGTTGTAATAGAAATTGCAGAAATTAAATGCAGATAAAAATATAAAGGTTTGACTTGATCAGAGAAAGAATCTCAGGATCAAACTTCACCCGTGCCAACCCATAAATCATGCAACAATGTCACGTAAATTAATCATGCTATCGAATATGGAAATAGACGGAAATAACACTAGACAAGCCGCCCACCCATGGATCATTGTCTAGATTAATCTCAATCGTTAAACGCCGCCCATCCACGGATTATCAACGATTTTGATTAGTTAAGCCTATGGTGTTTTAGACAATTAAGTCAACATTCCTATTAACTCATGTACTACCAGTATATCTACCATGACCTAATATCAATTTCATACAATCTGGTTAATACCTAAGACTCATTCATCTTTTCGTAATTAACCTAAATACGTTCTAGCATGCAGACATCCCATTCAATGTGAAACTTGCAAGAACGATAAAATTGAGCACAATGAAATTAAATATTCAAATTTAATAAATAAAAAATGTTTAATTGATCATATGAAGAGTTGGGTACAAGGCACGAGATCCGTAGGATCCCAGAATAAAGAAAACTACTCACTACTCATGGTAAGTTAACCAAAAATAGTGTAGAAATAGAAATCAAGGATGAGAAAACCGTGTAGCCGATGTAGCTCGTTGAATCCTCAATCTCTCGCGATGTTCTGCTCTGTCTTCTTCTCCAAGTTAGGTCGTCTTTTACTCCAAAGTTCGGTCTCCTTTTTCTCCAGAATTTGATTTCTATTTATAAGCTTCGAATTTCATAATTCTATTCCGATTTTTGGAAACACCCGTGACACCAGTGACATGGAAGGCACCACGGGCTGTCACAGGATGTGCAAGAAACAACCATCTGACCCAGCTTCTTGGTTGTCCCGTAACGCCTGTGTCCAACTAAGACGTCATGGGCCATCACAGGGTTGCGTGTTTGCTCAACATCTGGTCCATTCAAGGTGAGCCCGTAACGTACGTGACGATTGTGGTGCGTCACGGGGCCTTCGTTAGAAAAGGGGTTCGTTTCCGATCAATTCTTCAACTTTTCGTCCATTTGCCATGCATCGACGCTGGGAGAGAAACAAACCTGAAACACTAAGAAAACCATTAAAAGACACTAAAGTGTTGGGGAAAACAGAGCTAATCCATCATCGAATTTCGCAATTAATTGGTCAATAACTTAACTGATCAGTCGTCTCTAATTTCAGTCATTCACTTAACCTATTATAATAGAATAGAGGAGTTTTCAAGTGAGAATTCCTCGGTATTTCGAGAATCTGAAAACATGCACCTCACAAGATGCATCATTAAGTCATTGTGACACTGACACGTGTTCCACTTGTATATTCAATCTGCATTTAATAAAAAGTCAAAGTCACCAAGTTTGACTTTACTAGTAAGACACTGGTCAAATGCACATTCGAAGATGCATGTTGATTCAGGAAATTTCCAAAATGCTCAAAATTCAAGATTGAGTTCCAATTGTACTCAATCTTTGACAAGCGTATTTTGGACCCTTTATAGTTGTCAAATTAAGTGTTTTAGGGGTCAAGTCGTAGTCAAACAAAATTTATACCTTGGTAAGCCAAGGGTCGATCCAAGGAGCAATGCGTGTGAATACTAGCTAACAAGTGACCTATTTAGCTATTCCGATTGAAAAAGGTTTTTGTTGTGATTTGAATCGTAGCAATTAAATAACAGAAATTAAACGTGCAGAAAGTAAAGGTGTGCTTTTATCAGAGGAAGAATTCCAGAATCCATACTTCACCAGTGCTAACCCCGCTAATCATGCAATCATTCTACGTTGATTATTCATGCTATCGAATATGGAATATAACCGAAATAACACTAGAAAAGCCGCCCATCCACGGATCATTGTCTAGATTAATCTCAATCGTTGAACGCCGCCCATCCACGGATTATCAACGATCTCGATTTATTAAACTAAAGGTTTTCCTATTAACTCATGTAAACATGACCTAATATCAATTCATGTAATCCGGTTAATCTCTAGGGCCATCCACCTTTCGGCATATAACCTAAATACGTTCTAGCAATGCAAACATACCCTTTGATGTAAATATTTGCATAGAACGATAATATTAAGCACACAATGAAATTGAATAATCGAATCGCATAAATAACAACTTTAATTGATCACATGAAGAGTTAGGGTTACATAGCACGGGATCCGTAGGATCCCAGAATAAGAGGACTACTCACTATTCATGGTGATTAAACCAAAAACAGTGTATAATGAAGGAAAGAAATGAGTAAACTGTAAACGATGTAGCTCGATGATCCTCACGATGAAAGCTTTGTCTTCTCTCCCAAGTTAGGGTTCTGTTCTCTGAAAATAGCACACACTCTGATTTGGTCGAATTCTCCTTTTATATCGAGGTTCCTGAAATTGCCAAAAGTTTACCAAAATTGCCAAAGGACGAAATTTGGAAAGTCCCGTGACAGCTGATCCGTCACGGGCTGTCACGGGATCTGAGAATTGCAAGGCCACAGCGTAGTCCCGTGATGCCTTCATTGTCCCGTGACAGGCCTTGCGTCACGGGGTGTCACGGGTCCCAGGAATGTTGCTGCTACGGCGGAGTCCCGTGATGCTTCCTTGTCCCGTGACACAAGGAGGTGTCACGGGGTCTGGGCCAAAAGTGCTCCTTTGGGCTGATTTCTTCATCTTTTCATGCAATCAGGTCCATGTCGAGTCATCGTGTAATTCAAACATGAAACACTAGGAAAGAGATTAAATGATAACAAATCGTCCGGAAAACAAACCTAATCCATCATCGAATGAGGTGAATAATAGGTCAAGAACTTGACCGATCAAAACACTCCACACTTAGGATTTGTTCGTCCCAAACAAAGTTAGAACGAAAGGCAGAACAAATGCAAGTCTATATGAGGCTCAACAAACATAAGTTTCTAAGCTACCCACTCAAGTGACATGTGATCAATTCTAACTAAAACAAAGACAAAAAGATAACTCACTGTCGTAGAGGACACGAATGCATTTAGCGTATGCATCAAGCCTTTAAACCCCTAGGCTGCCCTAGTAGGACGAGTATAGTCTCGTGAAGGTTTTTAGGAATGGGACTACCTATAAATCTCCTATACAACTAACTAACATGTATGCATGAATGATGCTCAACGAGTCACAGTAAAGTCATGTCATACCTCGGATTCATCGTGTTACCTCAACTTCAAGTCAAACATCTTCATCAAAGTTTTCAGACAATCATAGATTAAACAAATTAAGTATTCAAACGGTCAGTACACACGGCTAGCAATCGACTAATCACATGTTCTAAATAGTTCTATAACAACGTATAAAGAACATGAATAGTTACACAAAAACATGCTCGTCATTCACCTATGCTATCTAGGGATAGTCCACGGGCTCTTGGCGCAAAGCTCATTCAAAAGTGCCAAGGATTAGACAATGACTCGTAAGAGAAGAGGAGCCTGGCTAAAGAATTTTTCTAAGGAAAAGGTACGGAAATTTTGCATCAAAAATTTCAGTGCAAGCACGAGGATCGTCCCGTAGTTTCTAGTACATGAATTCTCAAGACAAGTTATGATTGCACGCAATGAGAAGATGGAATTACACTACATCAAGCAGAAGGGGGCAGAAATTGTTTCAAGATTGTTTTCCATACACAAGGGGTGACTTTTCTCACATTGTCCTTGGTATTTTTCTGCTCTCGCGGAATTTTTTTCTTTTCTGTTCTAACTGGTTTTCTTTAAAAAACAACTATGCTTGGGATCAATTTTTCACCCACTTTTGAAAATTAAGAACTTTATTCTTAAGGGAAAACTTGATGGCCAATTGTCTAATTCCACACTTAAAGCTTGACATAGTGTATGAATAAAGGCGGGTGCATGCAAATCATGACAAGTACAGAGAAACACATACTAGTACTAAGGTCACATAGAAAAAGAGATGCATATTTAAGCTTTAGAGAACTTTGAACCGGTGCCCACTATTTTCAAGTCTTAAACATGCTTCAAGAAATACGTAGAACATGTGATAGGCAAGGGCTAGCAATGATACTGACTCAAGAGAATACACACACGAGTAAAACTATTTCAAGTCCTAGACTTCGAATCCAAAAGAGTGACAATCAGTCAAGGAGTATCGTAGAAAACGAGGATTTCAATCGTAATACATAGACATGTTGAGCATATGCAAGAGTGAATGTGTGACATGTGATGTATGTGACTATGTGCTACTGATGAGTCGAGTTTTCGACTCATTTATGGTCATTCTTCACTATAGTTTTGAATCGTTTCCGACGTTATTTTGATATCATTTGACCTCTATCTCTACATTTCAGGTAGAAAACAAGTTTCCCCCATGGTCAAAGCCTAAATACGAAGATTGGTTGAGTTTCGGCGCAAAACAAGGAGTTTCGGGGCAATACCGAGCATATTGACCTTTGCAACTTGTTTTGGACGTACATGGCGTGTCCGATGTTCGATTTGGCTGATCTTTAGCTTGTTGGAAAGGTATTTCAAAGGGCTACAACTTTGTAGTTTACACCAAGACCAAATTCGGACGGAAAGACAACCAAAACGGCCCCAATCGATCGACTGAGACTCCAGTCGGTCGACTGTGGAAACGAAGAATGTGGGGGTTCTGAAACTCTCCCTAGTCGATCGACTAGGAGTCAAGCTTAGCCCCAGTCGACCGATTGGATGAAAAAGTCAGATTTGATGCCCAAATTTCAGCCGAATCTATAAATAGAAAGGAAGGGTTTGGACCAAGTGTGGAGGTTTTTTGGGGAAAAGAAGAGTGGAAAAGAGGGTCAATCAAGGTCATCCATCATCATACAACCAAGGAGAAGTGAAGATCAAGGGAGTTCAAGGATTAATCATCCTATTTCTATCCCTCTTCTATTCTACTTGTTGTTGTCATTAAACCCTACTCACACCATGTTGTCTTACATGATGTGTGAGTAGTGGATCTTGTGTTTTGAGGGTCTTATGATCCTCCTTGGTACTCAATGATCATTGTAGACACATTCACATGGAATTTATGAAGTTGATTTCATTTTACTATGATCTTCATGTTAGACATGCTACTAAGTGTTTGATAAAATGCCTAAGTGACATGTTTGTGTTAGAACTATGATCTAAGTATCGAGAGAGCTTGGTGATGGTTTGGATATAGTAAAATTGAACTTAACCAACATTTATGAGAGTAAGTGCATGGTGAGAGGTTAACTAGAACTTTATGCATATAGCACTTGTGAGAATGAATGCTATATAGTGAATCAATACCCTTTAATTAGTGAGATTCTAACTAAGATGACTTGACTAGGGTTAGACTTGCATGATAGTTTGTCTAGTCCTAGCCTAAGTTAGGTTTCAAACCTATCAACTCATAATTAATTGAACTCTTGTATGCGTGATCATTGGGAAATTGCCAAGGAGGGGTTGGATTAACCCCTCGAAACACCTCCTATCTATCTTTTATCCCTAATTTCTAGCCACATAGGATTTAGAATACTCACACCTTTATACATTTTTGGTTAGAATAGCCGAATGGAAACACAATCTTAAATAGTGCATGTGCTTGGCTTGCTCCTTTGGGTTCGACCCGGTACCCTACCGGTCATTATAAATGTTTTTGACCTCTACGACGACCCTCTTCTAAACCGACACGTCGGGAGGGTAAAAATAGACGTTGTCACAATGACCACTTTACACTTAAAAATGAGCTTAGTCCCTAAGCGAAGAAATAAAAGATAAGAAAAGGCGCATAGGAACTTCCCTAGTATGTAAAGGCTCGATATCCATGAAGATTTAGCGATGCTTGGGGAGTGAAACACGACTTGTGAGCTGGTGGATATATAGATAAAAACACAGAGCTTCACAAGTGAGGTTAGCATCGAAAATCGTGGAGGGTTTGACACAATATGAGAGAGCAATACAACATCTCTCTAGATATACTAGAGGCATACAATATTCATCATCATCATATACTTCAAACAAATCACATCAATTTATATGGATCAACACCAAGCAAGGATGATGAATACTCTCACCCAAAAATCTACTACTGTTCAGGCCACAAATCAAATACTTCCAGCTTCCAAAACCGATCTCCATCGTTGAAAATGAAGGCCAAGACGCTGTGAAGCTACTGCTAAAATTTCAGAATGATCGGACGATTTAATCTCTGGAAATCGACTGATCTTCGTGGCTGGTTACTGGCTACTGCAGATCCGAAAATACGCTTCTTTTCACCCAATCTCTTTCTCTCTAAGCTAGGGTTTTTGGAAACCTAGATTAGGCCTTTGTTGGACTATTTCTCGTGGGTCACAAACACCCATAAAACCCAACAAATCTCCCCCTTTTTTACTATGAAGAAGAGACCACCATGCCGGTGATCAAGTAACATTTCTTATACCACTATTTTGGTGCTTGTTTCAAACCATATAGACTCTTCTGAAGTCTACACACATAATCTTCTTTGCCTTCAACCTGAAAACCTTCAGGTTGCTCCATGTGGATTTCCTTGTCCAAATCACCATGAAGGAAAGCTGTCTTGACATCCATTTGATCAATCTCAAGATCAAGGCTAGCTGCTAAACCAAGAATAACGCGTATAGAACTCATCTTCACCAATGGTGAGAAAATCTCATCAAAGTCAATACCTTTTCTTTGACTGAAGCTTTTAACCACTAATCTAGTTTTGTACTTAGGTCTTGAAGTAAGCTCATCATTCCTCAATCTGTAGACCCACTTATTCTTTAAGGCTTTCTTACAGACAGGCAATTCCACCAGTTTAAAAGTACTATTTTCGTGTAAAGAAGTCAACTCATCTTGCATAGCTTCAAGCCACTCATTCTTATGCTCATCTTCCATGGCCTCAGTATAAGACTGAGGCTCTCCCCCATCAGATAGTAACACATACTCATTAGGTGGATATTTTGTAGAGCGATGAGGATCTCTCAAAAATTGCCTAACTGGGATAAATGATTGCATATTTGGTACTGGTAACTCAGGATGAACTTCTTGCATCTCTACTTGCTCAGAAACATCATCATGTTGCTCACCATCTTCAACATCATCTCCATCATGTGACTCGACAAGCTGCATCCAAATCAATAAGATCATTAGTATGTTGAGGAACCGTCTCCTCCTTCTCAACATCTTTTAAAAACTGATCTTCTACAAAACGACATCTCTACTTCGAACAAGTTTCTTCTGAACCGGATCATATAACCTGTACCCAAACTCATCTTGGCCATAACCAAGGAATACACATGGCTTGGATTTGACATCAAGCTTCGACCTTTCATCTTTTGGAATATGCACATACGCCTTACACCCAAAGACATGTAAGTGACTGTATGAGACATCCTTACCGCTCCAAACCCTGTCAAGAACATCAAAATATAAGGGAACACAAGGCGTTAGATTAATAACATGTACTACTGTACTCAAAGCTTCCCCCCAAAAGGATCTTGGCAACTCTGCATGTGAGAGCAAACATCTAACTCGCTCAACCAATGTTCTATTCATCCGTTCTGCCAAACCATTCAGCTGCGGTGTCTTTGGTGGAGTCTTTTGGTGCCGAATACCTTACTCCCTACAATAAGCATCAAAAGGGCCAATGTATTCACCTCCATTATCTGTTCTAATACACTTGAGCTTCTTCCTAGTTTGTCTCTCAACTGAGACATGGAACTGCTTAAACACATCTAAAACTTGATCCTTCAACTTTAGTGTGTAAACTCAGACCTTACTGCAATGATCATCAATGAATGTGACAAAATATGAGTAGCCACCAATTGTCATAGTCTTCATGGGAGCACAAACATCGGAATGCACTAGATCAAGTATATTCTCCTTTCTGGTAGGAGTATGACTTTTGAAGGTAACTCTAGTTTTCTTCCTACCAAACAATGAGAGCACCTTTCCAAATGAACATCATTCACATCGGATGATAACTTTCTCATCTATAACAGAGACATCCCCTTCAAACTCATGTGCCCAAGTCGTTTATACCACAACTCGGTCATAACAATATTCTTCACTGCATTAACAATATTGTGAGAGATCTTCGGATGTGTCACATATAACTGCAGATACTTCTTTCCTCTTGCAACGATCAAAGAGCCACGAGTGAGTTTCCACAATCCGTTACCAAATCCGCTATAGTAAACATCATCGTCAAGTAAGCATGTGGAAATCACATTTAGTTGCATATTTGGGACATGTTTTACATTGCGCAAAATTAATTCCATTCCAGTATCAAATTTCAAACAGACATCTCCAACTCCAACAATCTATGATAACCCATCATTGCCCATCTTAATGGCACCATAGTCACCTGGAGTGTAAGACGAATAAAAGTCTCTTTGTGATGTAACGTGACATGTAGCACCACTGTCAACAACCCAAATTGAATCATCGTGTGCAAGATTGACCATATCATGATCATAACAAACAAAGAACTCAGCGGTTGTTGCATTTACTTTGACATTTCATGGTCACCGTCATCTTTTTTATGGTCAGTCTTTTGATTACTATGACGGCCTCTTTATATTCTCTTTCTTCAACTGTCTGCAAAATTGTTGTATGTGCCCCTTCTTACCACAATGCTAGCACTTAATATCAGTAAATTTTCCTCTCAATTTACTTCGCTGATTATCCATGTTACTCGGACCTTGACTCTGAATTCTCCCTCGC
The DNA here is from genome assembly GCA_033675215.1 of Rhodiola kirilowii. Taxonomy (NCBI): domain Eukaryota; kingdom Viridiplantae; phylum Streptophyta; class Magnoliopsida; order Saxifragales; family Crassulaceae; genus Rhodiola; species Rhodiola kirilowii. The sequence goes on from CM066194.1 coordinate 7,786,050, forward strand.
CTTTCTACAACTAAGACATCTGAATGTGAAGAGGAACTCTGCGACTTTCTTCTCATCTCTTCATTTAAGATGCTACCTTTAGCTGATTCCATAGAAATCACGCCTTTCAGTGTGGAGTTGGATAATGATGACCTAAAAGTCTCCCAAGAATCTGGCAAAGTACCAAGGAGCCATAAACCTTAGATCTCATCATCAAACTTGATACCCATTCCTGCAAGATGATTAATAATTCCCTGAAAAGCATTCAAATAGTTTGTGATAGGATTTCCATCATGATACTTTAGCGTCATCATCTGTTTGATCAAGAACAACTTATTATTCCCAGTCTTCCGCTCATATAGCTGTTCGAGCTTTTTCCACAGAGTATGAGCATTCTTTTCCCCATTGATATGGTTCAAAACATTATCATCGACCCACTGTCGGATAAACCCACAAACATGTCTATGCAGAATCTTCCATTCTTCATCAGTTTTCTTTTCAAGCTTATCAGTAGTAAAGACAGGCAAATAATAATCTTTCACATAAAGAAGATCTTCCATCTTTCCATTCCAAACATGATAATTTGAACCATTTAGATTAACCATCCTACTTGTATTAGCTTTCATCGTTCAATCAAGTCAACCTCAAATAGAAACCCAATAGCTCTTGATACCACTCTGATGGGAAGTCTGCCACATCGGTAAACAAACACAGCAGAATAAACATCGTTTGACAAAACTTTCCCAACTTGAATGAACTTTTAAGGATGCAAATAAATAGGATACTTCATCAAGACCAAAAACCAGCAACAAAGTAGAAAAGTAATCACAGACGAGACACCGGAATTTTACGTGGAAACCCTCTCAAAATGAGAGTAAAAACCACGGGACCTCTTAGGCCGTTTAAATCCACTGTCACCAATATGAGAGAGCAATACAACGTCTTCTCTAGATATACTAGATGCATACAATCATCATCATATACTGCGAACAAATCACATCAAGTTATATGGATCAACACCAAGCAAGGATGATGAATACTCTCACCCAAAAATCTGCTATTGTTCAGGCCACAAATCAAATACTTCTAGACTTCCAAAACCAGTCTCCACCTTTGAAAACGAAGGCCAAGACGCTGTGAAGCTACTGCAAAAATTTCAGAACGATCGGACGGTTTAATCTCTGAGAATCGACTGATCTTCGTGGGTGGTTACTGCATATCCAAAAATACTCTTCTTTTCACCCAATCTCTTTCTCTCCAAGTTAGAGTTTTTGGAAACGTAGATTGGGCCTTTGTTGGACTCTTTCTCATGGGTCAAAAACACCCACAAAACCAACAGATTTCACTCGAGTAACAGGACTAAGCCGTTGTCCTGGATAGCGTTTTAGTTTTTGACTTCAAGCCGCTGTCCTTGACAATGTTTTAGGCACATCAACATGCCGACTCACCTTAGTATCAAGAAAGAAGCTCACGCGGTTTAAGCCGCTATTGTTTGGAGCGTTTTACAGCTAAGACGCCGTTACCCACGATGTCTTAAGATACGTGAGTAAATTGGGAAACCAATCTGACAGGTTGAGTACAATTGGAACTCAATCTTGAATTTTGAGCATTTTGGAAAATTTTCCTGTTGATTCAATGATCAGATTTGGATTCCCGAATTCTCAAATTTCAATAGAATTCCCCCCTACAATAAAATATGCCCTTGATGATTTAAGGGTGGAGACTAAAAATGAAGAATCAAGGCCATGGACCAAATGGGCACAAATGTAGAATCAAAGGAACAAAGTGTACATTTTAGCCCTTGACGCGGTGCCTGGATAAGTTTGCCCTTAGAGGCATCAATCTAGTGTGACTAACCAACTCTCATCAACCCCAAATTTAAGAGACCTTCCCTTGTTTATGAGACATTGTAGCAGGTTAATGCTAGAGTTGCTTCCAACATTTCATGGCTATGAGAGTCGTCACCGGTGTGGTTTATCTTCTACTTGCTATGACTTACAACATGCTCCAACCGGTGGAAGGATCGACATATATAGTCGGAGATGAAAAAGGATGGAACCTCTACACCGATTATAGCGAATGGACTCGAGGCCTACAATTTCATGTCGGCGATGTTCTATGTAAGTTTCGAATGATACTAATCTTGAAAAACACTGTTTTTGAGTATTGTAATTGTCAGACACATGTATATCCACTCTTACACACCATAGTAAATGCATTCTCTCCCATCAGGATTCGAATCAGTATCTAAATCAATGATGAACACTGTTCTTACCATTTGATCACTCCCTTAATATGCTAAACATCAGAATACCTGTGACGGTAGTTTGATTTGCAAACATAATTATATAATGTAACTCTTTTATACATATATATTGTCAGTGTTCAAGTACGAGAAAGGAGCGCATAATGTAATGCAAGTAAACTCAACCGACTACGAAGACTGCTTAACGGATTCAAGCTTGGGGACGTACACAAGTGGGAACGATTCGATTCGTCTGATGAACGCAGGACAGTATTGGTATGTATGTGGCCTCGAAGATCACTGCGACTTCGGTCAGAAACTAATTATCAATGTGGTTCGGTTATGAGGATAATTATTATCAGTTCTTAAGAGCCGAATGTTAATTACATGAATAAGTACTGTTCATTTGAAGTAATAATAGCAGCTGTTTTCAGAAAATAAGAGGTTATTGCACCTCTCGTACTCTCAGCATAGAACATATTCACAAATGCTTGAATTGAATTATTGGTAGTGAATAATTATTTGGGATTTTGTGCTAGAGCCATTTCATATACGACCTCTTAAATCTAAAAGGATTAAAGACTTTAGACACATGAAGAATCATAAATTTTGAACGGTCAACTGCTTCCTGATCATTTGACCAAAGCTATGATGATTAGACATTTATATCTTATGTGTTTACTCCATGTCCTTGTTCCGATGTGTATGTACACATACATCTTCCACAATTTTAACAAATTCTTCTTCATCTTTTTCTTTACATTGAGCCAGACATCAATGGCGGTATGCTCTGTTCGCTACGGAAGTAGTTCTCAGGATCGATCTCCGTCTTTGAGTGCACCAACCTATCATAATTCCTCAAAAAATACTTTTCTCCCCAAACCCTACTCTTCTCCACCGCGTCCCTCTCCCCAATCACAACACCTTCCACCACACTCTCTTCCGTCGCCCCGAGATCATAATCTAAGTAGTTCACATAGGCACTGCGCGGCGAGCTCGATACAAATCCCTCCATCGCATCGTAAAACATCCTTATCCATTTTACATAACTGCCTCGATTTTCATTGTCATCCTCGGCCTTCCACTCAACTAGGTATTGTATGGTGAATAAGTTACCGTCGCGATGAGGGAAAGCGATGGCGTTGGATGGAATTCCTGACATCGCACCGCCGTAAGGATCGAGGATCACGTAGCCTTTTGGTTCCATGTTGAGAATAGACAGCGCTGATCGTATACCGGATAGTGGTATCGGGGATTTGACATAGTCTGATTTTGCTTTGAAGTAATGCTTGTCTTTTGAATATCTGTTTGATAAATCAGCCACATTGCTCTGCTTGTCCAAACCGGAAAAGAAAATAACAGATTCAATCCAGCTTGATTCCATGCAGTCGGATCGGGCCAGGCCCAGACCTTGAAATAAACGGGTCGTTATTGATAACGCGTCGCTTCTTGGGCCGAGGTAAAAGCCTTTGAAAGTCACGCTTAGGCCCGGTGGACAACCGGGCAAACCCGAACCGACGAAAGCGGACAGATAAAACTCATCGGGTAAATTCGGTGCCACTGACTGCCACGTGTCGATAAGATTCGTTAGGTTCGTTTCAGACCCTTGTCTGGAAACGATAAATGACGTCACTGTTTCAGGTACTTGCTGGAGCTTGATTTTCCAGGCGTAGATGATCCCCCATCCGCCGCCTCCTCCTCCTCCGCGCAAGGCCCAAAACACATCTTCCCCCATCGCCGATCGGTTTAATATTCTCCCGTTAACATCTACCAGAATCGCGTCGACGACATTGTCAGCCGCGAGGCCGTATTTTCTCGACAAAAGTCCAAATCCGCCTCCGGAAATGTGGCCGCCGACGCCGACGGTGGGGCAAGATCCAGCGGAGAAGCCATGCACGTTGCTTACATCATTAATAGCTTTATAAGTCTGTCCTAGGGTTGCACCGCCTTCGACCCAAGCTGTCTTCGATTCCATATCGACCTCTACTTTATCCAACTTCATCAAATCTAATACGATGAAAGGTGATCTCAGCTTTGAGACGGACGAAGAGCCTTCGTAGCTGTGTCCGCCGCATCTTGCTCTTACTTCAAACGACGCCGTTTTGGCGCAGAGAATAGTTTTTGAAATCTGGTCGGCTGTTTTAGGCAGGACAATAGAGAGGGGTTTGGGTAGGGAGCTGTCGGCGAACCTCAAGTTGTAGATAGAGTAGTTTAAGAGTGTGTAGTAAACGGCAGAGGAGTTGTCGTTTTGAGGGAAGGCTGTGTAGTTGGTGACCTTGTTTAGAGCTAAACAAGCAGTGAAGCGGTTCAACCTGTTGATGGTGTCATCGGCAGCTTCACATGACTTGGAATTTGAAGGGACGACTGAGAGGAGAGATATTAGAAAGATGGTGAATAAGATGGAGGACATGATGACTGAAACTTGGATATAGTTTGTGATTACAAGAGATCAAATCAGAGAGAGAGAGAGAGAGAGTCTGTGTGTGTAACTCAAATGAAGTGGAAGAGAAGATATGAAAAATGGCGAGTTGGACAGTTATAAAATGGACATGTGAGAGAAGCAGAAGAGCTGCATGCAATTGTAAGACAAACATGGTGAAGAGATCAATGCTAAGCCGGCAGCCTTTATTTATTTATTTATTTATGTTTTGTAATCTAATTAAGCAACTTTTTGTGGTTTTCTTAACGTAAGTAATGATAAATTCTCAATGGCAAATAACAAAAAGATAAGTTAAATGTGTGCTTTGAAGTTTGAATTACTTAAATAAAATATGCATTTGTAGTCAAATATTAACAACAAATTAAACCATGATCAAATTGATAACTTAATGGTATTATTATCCATCTTAAGTTTATTAACTAATAATATCCTAAAATTTTGTACATATATATACTGCATGCAAAGACTAAAGTAATCTTTCTACACCATTGACACTATATTAATTGTGGAGAGCAATGTTAAAAACATGCAACCACTAGTGTATGACAAGAACACATATAGAATCAGGTATGTATTATGTATAATAGTGCAAATTGCAAAAAAAATATATATATAGGATGTGCATGATCCTTTAATTTGCAAGGAGACAAATTACAATTGTGTCAAAAGTTCAGATTGAGACATGTAGAATAAGACAACTATGAGTGCAGTTATATTCAATTTGAACTATACTTTTAGGGTTCTGATAAAGATGTTTAGCAATTTTAATTAGCCGGCCACAGTGTTTTTGAATGGCCTGCCACGAGTATGCATGCTTGCTTGTCGCACTAATTAAGCTAGTCAGCAAGATTTAAAATCACTAAGTAGGAATGTGTATAAGTGCAAAAACATTATTACTGCACTAATGAGAGGACTTGCAATAATCTTTGTGCATCAATAGTCGTCCTTTGTGTTATATCTATCTGAATTTGAGTTGTTTACATTGACCAACGTGACTGTCCTACCTGCTAGATCATAAAATGATAGCAAAATTGATCTGAAAAACTCACCATATGGATCATTCAAATTAAGCTAACTACTCCTTAAGACGTGTTAAAATTGAAATTTGTATTGATAATAATATAAATTGTAAGCTACTAATTTACACAATGGAAAAGTCAATTACACTCAATTGGAACATATATGGAGATCAACATAGACTTCTTTCATATTTTCCTCCTCTAATTGCATAGTCTTAATATAATTAATCAACCAATTATATACCCTTAACCCATCTCTTCCTAAACCAAATCCATCCCCTTTCCATTGCCCAATTCCCACATCCTTCTCACGAATCCTAATGGGAGATAAATTTGTAAACACCCAAATCAGCTCGATCTCTCTGAAATTATTTTGTAAAGTCGGCAATGGTTATGAAGTGGGTTTGAGGAGACGGATGGTGGGGGGTGGAATCGAAAAGAAAGAGCAGGTGACTATCGAGTTTGGTTATCAAACAAGTACGAATTTGGTCGTCCCATGTCTAAAACTCACGAACTTGAATGACACGACCCAGCTATTAACACTATAAATTTGGCAAGAAATTTCGGCGGACAAAATTCCCCTTACATCACCTTAATTCTGCTGAAAAACTACTAAATTCAGGCAAAACTGAGGGAAAACCTCTTTCGCCACTAAAGTGAGTCCCTCAATTTGTAATTAGGTGAAATTTCGAGGAAAAGTTAGGGGCAGGTTAGGGAAAGATTGGGACATCCCATTGGCAGTAAATTGATATCAAGTTTAGGGAGTGTTTAGACGAAAGTGAGGGGAAACAGTTTCTTTAAATTTAGGGGGTCTTTCGGGATTATAGAGGGGTAACTGAATTTATATAATTTAGGGGATATTGCGGGGAACTTCAGGAAGGTCACATTATTATTATATTTTTAATTACAAATTATGATGAATATGTAATTTATTTTATTAAAAACATAATAATATAATTACAAAATGTAAAATATTCTGAATATGTTGAAAATATTTAATAAAATACCAAAACATGCACCCAAAGTTTAGTTAGTATAAGAAACAAAAATAGGATTACAGAATTGTATTCAATCTAATCTATTGCTGATACTGTCGTCGGTATGGTGGTCTTCGCTGGCCAGTGGTGGATATCTTGGTGCGATGATGGACTTTATGTCTCGAGGTGATATAAAATTGTTTGATTTCTTCTGCACAAACCAAACTAAAAGGAAAAATTTATGAAAGTTGTAATTCAAGTTATATGAACTACAACTTCACACATATGAAAGTTTTCTTACCGCATACATGCACTTAAAAATGTTTAAGCAAAAAAACACTTAAAATTCAGCTGCAAATTGTACCTACAACATATTAATTATTGCATCAACACATAAATGAAGAGTTGTAATAAAAAGCCCATATCAAGACTGAGATGATCATCTGTCTCTACTCAAAGCACCTCCGAAACTGATCCAGCTTACCTCTAACAATTCCCTAGCCTGTAAAATAGATATGGAAATGTTATAAAATGGCCACTATTTTGTACATGCTAAAAAACGTAATTTGTGATCTAGTAAATATTCTAAATACACAATTGAGAGTGAGATTTAAAACTCCAAATGAAAGTTTTCTTACTGCGTACATGCACTCAATGAGAAAATTTTCAAGCTTTCGGACATTGGCAACATCTAACTCTTGCATCAATTGGTCATAAGGAAGCACCTGCAGAGTAAACAGTCATGAAGCAGGACAGACGTCAACAGACAAATGTAACAGAATCAAGTGACTGGAAACAGTAACATGCAGAAATAATATGCAACTTACATTTGAATAGACGATACAAATAACTTACAAATGTATAAATATTTGGTTGAGGTCAAATAAACTCAATAACATACATTTATGGATACCAAATCTAAGGCTGTAAATTTTAATAGCTAAGTAAGCAGTGAAAATATGATACACAATGACTACAACAGGATTCTCGATGGTATCAAGTTTTACCCAACAAAAGAAACCAATTCAGTTCACGCCCTGGGAACCACCTTCAATATGTTTGGAACAGCTTCATAATAGAGAGCTTAATAATACATAATCAAACGACGCAGCTAGGGGATAAGTTGTTGACCCTCACTCTACACAGTGTCAGGGAAAAACAAATGGAAGTAAATATATCTATAATCACAAATAGATTCATCAATGTGCTCAAACTGTGCAATGCAATGTGCTCAAGTTCGCTTGCTTGCGCTCTACTTCCATCTTTTTGCTTCCTCGATTCAACTATTAAAATTCCATTCATATCACACTAATTCGTAGTACTATTCTGTTCATTGTTTATAATCCAATGAAACTGTAAATTTCAACGCCAGATAAATGTCCTCTAAAGTAACACAATGACACAATCCACTAAATAATAACCAACTCAACTGCATTTAGCATCTCAAAATGTAGAAGTATGGAGTCAAAAATAACAACAACAAAATGGTGAAATGCACCTGAACAATAGGTAGCATGTAAGCCAGAGTCTTCCCAGATCCAGTGTGCGACCCCAGAATCACACTCTTTCCCTCCAACACACTTGGAATCCCCAACCCCTGAATTTCAGTAGGAACCGAAATACCCAACTCCCTAATATCATTCATAACCTCCTCACTCAACCCCAACTCCTCAAAACTCGAAAAGGTCACACCTTTCCTCTTCCCCCGACTGTCGCCCAACCCATCATCATTCACAGGCTGCGGCACGTACGGCAGCACTCGTCATCGGCTGCTGAACGACTTTCGGAGAGGAACGAGAGGCAAAAACCTAGATCTAGATTGTATAAGGGGAAAGTTGTATATTTGGTAAAATTGTAATTATTATTTGAATTAATTTAAAAGATATGTTATATAAAAAAAGGACGTGATGGTAATATTAAAGGAGACATGTTTTAAAAAAACGTGTAGTTAAAATATGGATGTTTTAGGTGGTTATCCGGCGGAGATGAGGCACTATGTCGGATAAGTACCTAAACATCGCCGAAATTAAATACAGGAAAATTTCGGCCACAACTTTCCGCCGAATTTAATTGGCCGTTATACCGCCTTAATTTCCCCTCAATATTGGGGACCCGATTTGTTTCCCCTTAACTTCCCCGAAAAGATGCTGGAATGTTTTCTCGTGGTAGCGTCTTCCCCTTATCTTCGCCGCATAATGTCGCCGAAAAAAATGCCAAATTTGTAGTGTAAAGCATCCCCTACCATGATATTTTTTTTATCAAGAAAAAGAATCATGGGAGATGATTTAAAAAATCATGCATCCCCATTATGATTTTTCTACTCATAGAAAAGATCATCTCATGATCAAACCAAAATTCTATCATCTCATGATCTTTTTTAAGTTTTGATCATGAGAGTTGAACCAATCATAATGCGACACCTCTCACGCGTCAGAACTTTATGAGTTTAATTCCAGATTTTGTAACAAATATATCATGAAAATTACAAAGTATTCAAAAATTAAATTATCACCAATATTCATAATTTTTGAAGACCTATAAATAGAGATACATTTTGATACATTTTGATATTTATATGTTTGTATTTATGTAGAAATAAAAGAGAGAGAGTGATGATGAACTTTATGTTTGGTCATGAGTGGGATGTCCATGACCAAATAGATCATGTGAGATGACTAAATGAGAGATAAGTGGATGACAAGTTTTTTAGTCATGGTGGGGGATGCAATAAGGGATCAAATAAAAAGATTGGACGCATAATCTTTAAAAAAGTGGTCTATTAAGGATGGTCTTAGAGCATTCTCATCGTGACTAAAAAAAATATGTCATCCATCTCTCTCATCCACTTATCTCTCATTTAGTCATGCATTTGATATATTTGGTCATGGACATCCCACTCATGACTAAATATAAAATTCATCATCACTCTCTCTTTCTCTCTCTTATTTCTTCATAAATACAAGCATATAAATATCAAAATGTATCTCTATTTATAGGTCTTCAATTATTATGAATATTAGTGATTATTTTATTTTTTAATACTTTGTAATTTTCAAGATATATTCGTTACAAAATCTGAATTTAAACTGATAAAGTTCAAACGCGTGACATGTGTCGCATTAGAATTAGTTCAACTCTCATGACCAAAACTAAAAAAAGATCATGAGATGATCAATTTTTGATTTGGTCATGAGATGATCTTTTCTATGACTAGAAAAACCATGATGGAGTGCATAATTTTTTTTAATCATTTCACATTACTCTTTTTCATGATCCAAAAAACCATGGTGGAATCCTCTTATGCAGGAAACTGGGTCTTGCGTCGTGGAGGATTATTATCTCGTCGATTGAGCAGAAGGAGGAGAGCCGCGGCAACGAGGACCACGTGGCTACGATTCGGGACTATAGAGCGAGCTGTCGTCGATCTGCGATGGGATACTGAAGCTACTGGATGCGAAGCTCATTCCGTCGGCTTCGGTCGGGGATTCGAAGATGTTTTATTTGAAGATGAAGGGGGATTATCATCGGTATTTGGCTGAGTTTAAGACTGAGGCGGAGAGGAAGGAGGCTGCTGAGAGTACTCTCACTGCTTACAAAGCTGCTCAAGTAATGCTTCGATTTTTAATTTTATTTCACTTCTAGGGCGATTTGTTGTTGTAGATCTTGTCAATTTGCCGATTTAATTTGTTTTATGAGTGCTTATAGGATCTCATTTAGCAAGTAAATAAGTTGAACTTAAGGAAATCTTGCATCTATTTTGTTCTCATATCCTCAAAGATGTTGTCTAAGTTTGAAATTCAGACTAAAGTCCCTTTTTAATTTTATTATTATAGTAATGTTTAATGGTTTGGTAGCTTTGATAACTTTGACTATGATAAAGAGGAGCTGCTGGAGTTAAGTTAATTATATGTTGTGCTAGGATAACATTAAAAAAAACATTTATCAAGTTATATGTTTTTTTTTGTTGATGGTTATCAAGTTATATGTTTTGATCTTTTGGTGTATATAAAAAAGGCGTGAGAATGAGCCTCCCAAAATATTCCAAATCTCAAAAAAAAAAATTTAGCCCTACATGAATTTGAACTGGCTCCGTCCCTGCTCTTATGGAATAAAAACACATCTCTTGCAGCAACAGAGAAGACAAATAGAGTTTTTTTTTTCGAATGAAAGCAGAATGAACCAATAATAGTAAAAGTATTATTTATTATTATTTTAAATAACAGTCACAACTGAGCCTCATCATTTTTGATATAGCTCTGCTCACCCCAAGCATATATATGCAAACATACACGAAATACAATTTAAATTCATATTGAAAATACACAAACAAGCAAACAATTTAAAGGCATATACTATTCATGCCAATGTTTCAATGTGTCACAAATGACCTAACACAGATTCACTTTCCGTAGCCCCAGAAATCCATTTCGCTCCTTAAAGAAAGTTGATTAATCTGATTCCCATGAGTGTGATCTCTAGCAGACCCTCCATGATGCTGCTGCTGTCCCCCAATTTGATGACTAGTAGTAGTCACAAGCCTATCCAGCATTGCCCATTCACCCAAGCTCTGATCATCGCCCCGTGCCTCGCACGTCCCGTCTTCAAGTCCTGTATCCTGCCCGTACCTCATGCTCTCACTCCCACTTTCCAACTGATCTCTAGGGTTTGACATGAACTGCTTAACCATGACCGGTGACTCATCAGACCCAAGTCCATGACCGTTGTTTGAGTAAGCATGGGTAGAGGAAGGTATTAGGGTTGTTTGTGGGGCTTGGAGTAGAGAGTTGTAGTGTGGCATAGGCAGATGAGAGTAGTGCAAGGCTAGCTCAGTTGGCTTGTAAATGTGATGGTTATCTAAACTGTTGCCTGCTGCTGCTGAGGTTGCTTGTTGGAGGAAGTATTGATGTTGATCGTCGGAATTGGAGAAGCTTCGAAGGCTGTTAAGCTGGATCGAATCGTTAGGGATTTGGTGGTGGTGGTGGTGGTCTGTGTGGAGTCTTGTTGATGAAGAACCTTCATTGCCAACTAATTTGAATAGATTTTTCTTCTTGAACACTCTGCATACAACCCAACCATCCTCCTGCAAAGACATGATATACAATATAATCCCAGTTAGATTATGAATGATAAAATGCTCTATCAAAATTCTTTCTCTCTCAAGATTTTAATAAAAGCAATTCATAAAAATTAGTAAAATAGGGGCATAGAATTTGAGTTATGGATAAGTATAGGACTCACCGATGATGAATCACATTGGGCATCATCCATGTCTTCAAGTCTGTACTCATGCATGATCCAATCAGTCTTTTGGCCGTGGGGAGCCCTCCCTCTGTAGAAAACTAGGGTTTTTCTCATCCCAATTTTCTTGAAGCTGTTCCTTATGCATTTGTCTCTCCCTGTTGCTTTCCAAAATCCAGAACTTGTAGCTCGGTTAGTCCTTGAACCTGTTGGGTATTTTCGATCTTTGTGGCTGAAAAAGTACCATTCATTCTGTGGGGTTGACCCAATTCTACACCTCTCTGTAAGTCACAAAAGAGAAAGATCTTAATTTTACATAAATATTGATGAAATAGGCTTAAAGCTGTGATCATTTCATTGATACCCAAAATAGAGTACAACTTTTTTTCTAATATTTTTGGGGATCCACAATTTCGGATCAATGAAATCAAGTGCAGCTGTTTTCTCAAAAGTTCAAATGCAACGATCCATATATAGTTCGTAGTACACACAACTGAACAGATAGAAGCAAAAAAGAACAAGTGTGTTTTGTGATCAATATCATTTCCATACCTTGCAAATCCCAAGGCTCAATTTTGTTGAGATCAATCTCTCTTATCACCTCCATATCAAACTTATGGAACGATATCTTCTTTTTCAGGTAGTAGTGCAGCAGTTCTTCATCAGTTGGGTGGAACCGAAAACCTGGTGGCACTCCACCACCAGCCGAGCCCATGTCAACCAACTTGCTATATAATTTTGGTCAGTCTATTGAATTGAAAGAGCACCTAGCTATGTGCAGCAGCAATCAAAGAACTGAGGGAGAAAGAAGAGAGATAGAGCAGCTAGAGTTAACTTGTGTGAAGCTGTTAATGATGCAGATCATTCAATATATAGGTGGCGTGAAAAATGGTGATATATTGGTGGTGGGGAGGTTGCCAGGAAAGTCGACGGGGTGACCGGGGACTACGCCGGAAGGGAAGCTGGGAGTTAAAGGTACCTTAGAAAGCAATTGAAAGCAGACCACACCGAGAATGGAAGATGTGAAGAAGTTCTTGATTTTGTTTAAATAATATCCATTGCCCTAATCTTACCCTATCTGTTCAATGCCGGCACATAACAGAGCGTGCCATCCACTCTCTGTGCTTTAATATGTCTTATTTGGAATTGGGATTAGAAACTAATATAACTTATTCATAAAAACACTCATCACAAAATCGAGGAGAAATATACTACTTAATGAGTCGAATATTTGACAGCAAGACATCTCGACCAACACCTTTTTCGCAATTATGTAGTTTGGTTTAAAGGTTTGGTTTTTTTTAAAATTTTAAAAGTGAAATTACTTTCTCGTCAAATACTTGAATTAGTTACCAAGTTCGAAATTAAACTAGGTTTTCACGCGCTAGCTAGTATGATGAACTTCTTTGAGCCCTAACACAAAATTTATATTAAACTCAATAAACGATCCCCAGGAATATTAAACTGATCATAATTATTAATTTGAGTCCACCCTAAGCAATGGCTATTGAGAAACAAACTACTAAACCCCTTGTTGGGATTTACATAGTTGTCGGCAATTTTAACTTTAAATTAAACATCAGTTTCATGCATTATTACTGTATGCAGTTGTACAATTAGCACACACAGTTGAAGATCAGCCTGTGCAGTCGCCACCGCTTGTGTTGCCCACATGCACAAATATTATCACAATATTTTTGTACATCGATCGATTAAATTCTACGTTTTTGTTTCGCTGATTCCTTTTCCGTGGGTGATTAAAATTGTGATCCGTGCATCGGTTGATTAACTTGTTTTCATCACTTTGAAGGGCTGGTCGTAGCAAAAGGCATGTGTAAGAATTTGAGGCATACTCATGGATTTATTGAACACTTGATTGTTACTGAAGTTTCCTTTTAAATGCGATTAGTACTCGATCTCATTCATCGCGTCAACTCCGAGTTTATATTCTTTTGAACTTAAAAGTTTAGACGCTCTGTTCAGCACTTCATTTAAGACCTCTAGTTTTTTTTTGGGCAACAATTTAAGACCTCTAGTTAAATATTTAATTTAAGTTAATGTCTAATATTTTTAGTAACACAGGAGTCAAGTACTTAAACTATTAGTGATTTAAACTGAGTTCTTTAATTCAGTTTTCCTGCTATTCGAATTAGTTTTTACTTTTTAGTTTAGACTTACAGTTCAAAAGAACAAATCCAAAAGGTTACAGGGATCGGACTCTCTTCTTCACAAAATTTTGATGGTTTCAGGAGATGTTGTTTGCTATTAAATCTGTGAAATCTCATTAAAACAAGTTCAATCATAATGTGAAAAAAACTCCAAACATAAGTTGGGATCTACAGGTTTAGAATGTGTAAAGCTGTCTGAAATATGTTGGATGAGAATCATATTTATATTTATTTTTTCTTTAGAGTCAAACATGCATTTTTTTACCACATACTATGTACTTACATTGGAACACATACTAGTGATTATGATGAGGTTGACTTATTATGAATCATGCTTTAAGATTAAGCAATCGCAAATGAACTTGATTCAAAAGTTCAGATCGCTTCCTACCATGTGGGATGCCAAGCTTAGCTAGCCAATTGTGAGATTGAGTTAATTCTGTAAGGGCATCCGCAGTAACAAAGCAATAAGCAATGAGTAATAAGCAATAAGCAATAATGAGCAATAAGCAAAAATAGCATTTTTTCATAAAAGTCGTGTAGCAATGCAGAGCAAAAAGCAATGAGCGAAAATGGCTCTTTGTCTATATATTTCAATGCAGCAAGAGAGCAAAGAACTAAGAGCAAAATGCAACATTTTTTTATATAGTCAAAATGCAAAATTTTCTTCCATAAATACGCAGCCATCCAAAATTATCACTTCTATTATTTCATCTTTTGTTTTGCCCCAAGATTCTTTAATTTTTTTTATTTTTTCTGTACATCTAACGTTTATTTTTTGACATTGCTAATTTTTAGTTCTTTCAAAACCAACAAAATATAATTTACTTTTGTTTTTTTTCATAAATACATGTGGAGCCCACTTATTGCTTTCCAATCACACACCCTCTCCATTGTTGCTCACCTATCAAGCATCGCTTATTGCTCTCTTTTTTGCTCCATTGCTGCGTAAGAGCAATAAACAATAAAGTCTCTCTATTATTGCTTATTGCTCTCATTGATGGAGATGCCCTAAGTTGCATAATTCATAGCTGGACACTGTATTTATTAGTAATGTGTAGGATTTGTGTGTACTAATCTTGATCGGATCACTAAGTAAATTTTCTAGTTATTAATTATTTATGATAAAGGGCAAAATGATGGTCTAGCAGCATTTTGATAATGGTATCCATTTGTGTTACATTTACGAGAAATGTGATTGTTGGTTTCAAAATTTGTATTGAATTTTCCATTGACAAGTTTTAAGAAACAAACTGACTGCACAGCTTAACTCTTTACATTCCCAGTTTAACTCTTGAGCTGTCAAGCCTGTGCTTCAAACTGTTGATGTACTAGATGATTATTGTTATGAATCCGAATTCTCTCCTCATGAATAGTGTTCCTCATATCTTCTCATGAATAGTGACGAACAAATGGCACTGAAGATAATTGATTGAAATCATGACGGACAAGTGACACTTTCTAATTGGCTGAAGATAATTGATTGAAATCATATAACTTTTAACTACTAAAAGTCTAATAAATCATACGATAAAAATGAAAACTTTTATAAAATATATCAATAATTTTAATTTTCCGGACTCTATAAATATAATATCATATAATATGTTGGTAAATTAAACCAAAGATACTACAAATTTCAGGTGAAACTTGCGATAACCCATATTTATTGCAGAGTTATCATATTATGGATGAATGCGATAACTTGGCGATAAAATATATTGTCGTAAAAAACCTGCAATAACATTACGACAATACTATGCGATAACAATACGATAACCCTGCGATAACATCACAATGGGGTTATACCCCTTCATCCTTCAACAAAGAAAACAGTAGTTTACATAAACAAAATTAGATAATTTAAAATGCATCAATCTTTAAGCTTGAACCAAAAATGGGGTTTGCAGGAATATCCCCATTTATCTCCTGTATTTACATTGATAAAGTTAAAGATACCTTGCTCAAGCTACTGATTAGAGAGGCTACGTGGTTAAAAAAAAAGCTTCACCTTTGCCTGAAACGAAAAACTCCGTTGCCAAAAAGAACTGCCACTATACATACACACATTCCCTTCTTCATACCAGCAAATTAACTTATGTTATGGTGAGGCAGCAACCAAGTTCATGGTCACACCCAGTCAGTACTTCATCTCTACATGTGACAGATTGAGAAGCTGCACCTGATTCTTCTTCCAAAGCATCCTCACACGCTCTGGAGCATAATAACAGCACCTCCTGCCCAGAAAACTTATTGTCTTCAATGGAATTGAGAACATCATCTTCTGATTCTGAACATAAATACTGCCTCTCATTCGCAGACTTAGTAGCCTCAAAAGGATCATATTTAAACCCAATGTCTCCTGATGTTGGATAACTTGTCAGCAACACATCGCTTTCTACAACTGTTTTGATGAGTGCATCTGGGCGATAAGAAACACTATCATCCGAGTCATCTATATACAGACATTCCGCACATACAAACTTAGCTGGAATGCGCTCGGATATGCTTATACCTACACATCTTGTGTGCTGCCACACGCCACAAGTATCACAGGCCAACATTGGTTCACCATCATCATCAGTCGCCCCACAAATGCAATCAACAGTCCACTTTTCAGTACCCCGCTCCATTCTATACAAATTGAGTCCATGCTTCATCTGACACCTCCCTTTGATTCGTACTTCACCATATGTTCCAACTAAGATTTGTAATGTCATGGAGTCGTCAACAGGGCCATAATCTACCAACTCATCAGCTTGAAATCTCTTGAGCATGGCATACACTTCTTGAAAAACTTCAGTAGCCTCTTTCTTCAGGTCAGCTACTGTAGCAGTTGAAGCTAAGACGATCAGTTCAGAAGGGAGTGACAACTCACAGTTTGGCTGGTCTGTAAGTTCAACTTGGCACCAGACAAGTAAGGAACCAGGGTTTTTGCGGGGAAACAGGGAAGGCCTGTAATCCTTAACAAATTGCTTACAGTCAAGTATCCTAGTAACAGAGGTCCCTACTAGTTGTCTAACTGAGTCGGACCCAATACTATCAACAGGATTCAGAACAGAGTAGTAGATGAACTTCAAATCCCGAATGACTTGCACCCTTGGTGGATGGATTTTCTCCAAAATGGACGGACTAAGCAGGTTGGGCAGCTCAAGCCTATCGACAGAGCAAGCAATGTCAAGAGACTAGTCACAAAGAAAGAAACAGTGGAAACCAAAATGTTGATTGTTCTTACCTGAACTCAACAACATTGGATTTCAAGTTGCACCGAGCCTTGACCACCATGCCATTGGATGCAGTTTTCCCTGGTAAATTTTTGAGACAGTACTCAAGGAGGTCTACTGAAGCTGCCTTGGACACAGCCCCCTTCAGTGAACAACGAGAAACCCAAGATGAGTTACCACAAGCTGTCATAAGAACCCTCATCATCGCTTGCTCAACATTCTGAACCTCACAGCTTGTCCATTCACAAAGAACCTTTGAAGTATTTCCCTTTTTATCTCTTGATCTGGGTTTATTGATCAAGCCCAAGATAAAAGAGAATAAATCCTTCAACGTAATGAGCTTTGAGTCTGACAGTGACTGATAAAAGGAGATAACAGCCAGAAGGCGAGACTGTGGCTTCCTTGGTTGGAAGGAAAACATGGATAAGGGCATGCTTAACAAGGTCTTCAGCGCTTGGTCATATGAATCTCTGGTAAGACCATAGCAACCAGCCCCAAATTCATATTCCCACTGACCATACCAGGACTGACCTTCAGAGATTGCATTAAGCAACCTATACTCCAGCCCGTATTTCTTAGACACATCCATTACAGTGACCTTCCTGTTCAATGACCAAAACGAAAACAAAAATGTTAGACGGCAATATTACAAAATTATACGAGAAAAAGAAAGTGTGGACTTAAGAAGGCTTTTAGACAATTATCAAAAAAAAAGAAGGCTTTTAGACAAATCCAAACCTGACACAGAGAACTTTGCAGATCCTATCCCAGAAGTTCATGATGTCATATCCAGAAAGAAATTTCGAACCACCTTCTCTTCCATTAACAGTTAAAAGGTGACCATATCCATTCGAATGAACCACCCCGTGCAGAAGATGAGTTGAATCACCAAGCTGGTCAAACACCCAGTCCTCGAGATCCTCCGATGAGACAAGCGTGTTGCAGATCTTACATCTGATCATGGATTTAACATCAGGGAATGATGCGAAAGTAGTAAGCTTCTATTAAACCTAATTTACCACATGAAAATTCAGTAGCAAGTTTTCATTATCCACAGTCAAAAGACAACACAAATAAAGCCCCCTAATAAAAACAAAGAACAATAAAAGTGTCAATTTCAATTATCCAACTTCAAATATCAGAAAAATCCTACTGGTGGGGAGAGTCTAGCATTCTCACCTAGCATCGAGTAGATGCAGCATGTTTCCACAACCGGAGCAGGGCTTCTGATACTCTTCGACAGAGCCAGTATCAGCCCTAATTATGAAATGGTATCTCTTGCAGCAAACTGGGTTGCCACTCCAACCTACACACCAGATTAAAAATTGTCAATACAAAAAAATCAGAAATAACAACAAAGTTATAGTGGCAGCATAAGTCCAAACTCCGGTCCCCAGAAGCGCATCAAATCAGTCATTATCAGGTTTATAATTTCACACATAAGTGGATAGAGAGATTTGGGGGCTTCAGCTGGACTGACCGACGACTCGACAGTGGTCACAGTAGACATCAGATCTGGACCTAGTGGCGTCCTCCTCAACAACGTGGACCGACAATAGAACCGGGTGGTGGGGTTGGAGGCTGAAAAGGATCTGCCAAGTGAGGACAGATGGAAACAGCGAAGGTTGTAAAGGAAGGCCGCGAGGGTGGTTGGAGAGAAACGTCTTGATTCGAGTCCTAAACGGCTCGTAAGGAAGGTGGTTGTTGCAGTCACGGTCGCGGTGTAGTGGCTGTTGGCCGGAAACGAAGTCGTAGAAATTGTAAGGTTCCATGGAGTTGGATGGTCGTTTGGTTCTTTTGGCTGGACGGCAGTTAACGACCATGATGTGACGGCGGCGAGTCGGAGATCTGGAGGAAGGTGGTGGTGGGTGAGTAGAGCGGCGACTGTGATAGTGAATATAAAATTAGGGTTTCAGGCGGGAGTGTGAAAATGGTTTTCTCGAGGTTTGAGCGGGTCCTTGGGGACAGGGGCAGGCCGAGGGTCTGTACGGTAAATTAAATGTTTATCCTATTATTATTTAGTTTTAATAAAGTTCTGCTTTTTTTTCATTTGATGATTTTCTTATAACTGAAACGGACCATTACAAATGAAATAAATAGTATCATCTAGCTATTACGTAATAAAAATTCATCTGCCAAAACCTTCTGCGAGACAAAAGATAATTTCTGTCTCAATATAGAGAGAGCTGCCGGGGGCTCGAAACCCTTGGCCTCAGCCCATCGCGCCGCCACTGTTCTGATAAGCCGATCCGCTCTCCCTCCAAAACCTCCTAAAGATTTCATAATAAAAGGTTCAAAAATAAGCCCGTTAGTAGAACAACCGGCATCATATCTGAAAATCTTCATTTCCTCTGCTCTCCTAGCTGCCTCACCAGATTTCATCTCAGCTTCTTCACCAACAAAGGGAGAGACAATGGATACATCCACACACAGATGCAGTATTTTGGTGTTTTACTGGTTGCTGAACACAAAAAATGGGTGTTTAGAGTTATCTTTTTCATTATTATAATAATGAAATTTATAATTATTATTGTTAGTACTATTAATAGACAACAATTTGAGTCCGTTCAGGTTTCCAGTCAGCTATTCAAATTTCTATAACTTACTTTTTTTTGATGTAGAATCAGGAAAAAGATACGGTGCATCAAACCAAATAATCAAGTATTTCAAATTATGCCTCACACCGCCTGCTCCTCCTCCTTTTTCCTCCCCTGTAGTGGCTCGGGTTGGACTGGCGTTGGTCGTGGTGTGGGTGGGACCATGGCTGGGGTTCGGGTGGTAGGTTTTGACTGGTCGGTTGTGGGTTTTTTTTGCTTCGTTTTGTGTATATTTTCCCTCTAATGTGTTTCAGCTTAAGAGGGTTTTCGTCTCAGCCTTTTTGGACTGAGTTTTAGTTGCCGTGTCTGTACGATCGTTATGTAACTATTGGATCCTCGTGACCGGTTTCCCGACCGGTGCTTTGGGCAGACGGACGATGCACGGATGTTATTTTGAGTGGTCCTGCCTTTTTTCCGACTGTGAATGACGGGATGACGTGCCCACGCCTGAGGCGAAGTGGAGCTGCGGACTCACGTTTATTCAAGTTAATCTTTCTTGTCTGTACTGTTTCCAGCTGGTTGATTTTCCCAGCTTTAAGACATCGGTTCGCCGTTGTCTTTGTAATTTACAGTTTAAATAAAAAAAAAGTATTTCAAATTATGGAAAATAATACATGAAAAGTATTTTTCTTTCCTCTTGTGATGATTTGAGGAAATGAGTGATTATTCTGTTGTAATAGAAGTTCATCATCACTCGAAATTTGTAATATTTTAACATGTAGACCTAATTTGTGATCAATATAAAAAAAAGAAAATTGACAAAGAGGGGTATGAACTATCACCCATTAATAAATCACGGTTCGAACTATCAAAGTTAATAATTAAGGACAATTTCAAAATATTTTAATCTCCATATTACACTTAACTGACGGAATATCACTCCGTCAATTAATAAAGTTAACTAAACTAATGAATTGAAAAAACCTTATTGCCCTTGATTGTGAAATTAAGAATTATAATATTTTGAAATTGTCCTTAATTGTCAATTTTCATATCTCGAACCGTAATTTATCAATAAGTGATAGTTCATATCCTTCTTTATCATTTCTCTTTTTTTATATAGAAAATTAGTTGGTTAGAGCATCCCCACCATGACCAAAAAAATCATGTCATGCATCTCTCTCATCATTTTTCTCTTACATCTAATCATCCCCATGACCAAATCAATCACATGCATCCCACTCATGATCAAATAAAAAGTTTATCATCAGTCCCTCTCATCACTACATAAATTATAGTTCATAAATTTTACGATTAATAAAAATATATCAAATTGTATTTCTTTAATAAAGCTCAAAAAATTATGAATATTGATATTTATTTTAATTTTTTTTACTTTGTAATTTAGAAGATATATTCGTTGCAAGATCAAAATAACAAACTCTACTGTTTCTACACAGGACACATGTCGC
Source organism: Rhodiola kirilowii (assembly GCA_033675215.1). Taxonomy (NCBI): domain Eukaryota; kingdom Viridiplantae; phylum Streptophyta; class Magnoliopsida; order Saxifragales; family Crassulaceae; genus Rhodiola; species Rhodiola kirilowii. The sequence continues at coordinate 7,807,349 of CM066194.1, forward strand.
GTTACGATTGGCCCAACTCTCATGATCAAAACCAAAACAAGATCATGAGATAATCTTTTTTATGATCTAAAAGATCATGGTAGGAGTGCATGATTTTTTTAATCATGTATCATGATACTTTTCTATGATTGAAAAAATCATGGTGGGGGTATGCTCTTAGACCATAACTTGCTTATGAAAGGTAGCTTTGTTTTATCAAAGGGGATAAAGAATGGTACATTTTGAATTTGTGGACAATAGATCCAAGCATGCTTCAGAATGTGGGGGACATAATGGCATGTCCCTAATCTAACTAGGGGTTTTACCTAAGCCAACGAAACCCAAAATTTAGAACCATACATAGCATACGAATCAGCTGAAGTTCTTCTACGAGAAACTGCAAAGGACCAAACAAGGAGACTTATAACCGATGTAATCAAATCAATTGTCGGGTGTATCCCTCTTCCAGGCACTTTGTTCTAGTGTCCTGCATTATCTGTTGTAGCAGGGTAGGGTTGCTTGTCACAACTGCATCTACATGCTTAAGCAGCATTCGCTTCATGGAGACAGCGTCATTTACTGTCCATGCATAAACCTTCTTACGCCTCCTGCATGAACACAGCAGCCGCTGAATCACAAGATATTGATGAGATCTTAAGGTAACATTTGGTTCATGGAAATTTTTGGGGATTGAAAGAAAATATTGAGTAAAATATAGTTTCATGCTTTGGTTTGCCATGGAAAATGCAAATAAAAACAAGGGATCCAGTATAAACTATCCCAAACCATTTTCCATAGGAAAATGACTTCCCCATTTATTTTCCATTCCATTTTCTTTTCACCACATTTTCCATGATCCAAAAGGAAGGTAAGAATGCGATAAATCAGATACAGGAATTGCATTGCAGCATACCCATGGAGAATTCTTATAAGCTTTTCATCAATTAAGGGATGGTAGACACCAACAACCCCAGCATTTGTTATTCTCAATAAGTTGGATCTAGCCTTAGTCGAAGCATCATCTTCCATGACAATGTATCCTGTCTGTAAAATACTCGATGAAAATAAGATACAAAAGAAATGCCCACATATGAATACTGTGTAAAGAAAACTTACTTCAACATCAGTTGATAGGTTGATCATGTCCCTCACTAATTTATCACTTTTGGCCCATACAAGACAATTTTTACAATGTGCGTCTTTGAGCTGATACAGCATAACCAGACAGTTAAAAACTTAATCAAGCCATGTTTCACTATATCCAGCTAAAATGAGATTACCCGCAAATATTAGGCTAACAATCTAGTCGGATGCATTACCCTGGGTAACTTCTGAAAATGCTGGAGGATGAATGATTTCAGTAAAGAAATAAGAGCTTACGACAGAAAGAATATCCTTTGCAGCTTCTTTCTCATATAATGGAGGCCCAACCTTTGCATCGAGAATCACCTTCTGAACCGAGCTTGATACCAACTAATTAAAAATGTATATAAAATATATACTTAATGCAGCTCGACAAAGGGCCGGATCATTTATACAATACACAATTAAGAAAGATCACACAAAAGGCATCAACACAAGTGTTTGATTGTAGAAAACAATTGACTAATACCATCAGAGAATCTTCAATAGTCGGAACGCGTTGATCATGGATATCCCCTGAAGAGGCGTGATCTACCCTCAACCGCTTTATCTACAGTGTCAGACAAACACGATGTCTGAATGAATCTCTCAAAATATGTGAATTTTTTTGATAGGCTGATGTACTGTGAATGTACATAGCAGCTAGAAGCTTTGGCATGTTGATTCGTATTTTTTTCTTTAAAAATGAGTAGGCAGCCAGCATATAAATTCAGAAAAAAAAAGTGATGCTTCAAGTCTCTGATGATAAGGAGGCTATAAAGGTCTCTTAAAGTATTACAGTTACCTCTTCAGAGCTCCAGAGCCCAACTTTTGCAGTACTGTTACCAGATAGCCGTTGCAAATCCCTGCCTGCCACGCATATATGCACTAATCAGGAGTCCATAGGTGCATCAAACATAAAATTGTTGCACAAAGATGTAACTGCTTAAGCTATCAAAGAAAACATGTTGCTAGCTCAGGTGAATTTCTCCAGAATAAAATCCACTTTGGCTTCATAAAAAAAATTATATAAACATTCGAAGGCACCTACCTATCATGTAAAGCAGAGCATCAAACATGAAATTGTTGGAAAAAAACAATGCAACAGTTTATAGTAGCATATATGTTGCTGACTCAGAAGAGTTTCCCCTAAATCAAAATCCAGTTTGGTATCATAAAATAGAATCATTATGAACATCTGAAATATACCTATCATGTAAAGCAAACAAAACTCCATCAGAAGACCGTGAAGCATCAATCTCGACACAATCCACTCGAGCACCAAGCGCAATTCTGTATGCAGCCATCTGCTAGCCAAAAATAGAAATTGTAAGGAAATACATATTCCCTAAGCATTACGGTCAGCCTACAGACACATATATCTCCATATAAAATGAAAGCATGAGAATGCGCATTTACTGTGTTAGGAAATGCATTAGTAGAGTCCCCGCCATGAGCACATACGAGAGGAGGATTATCAAGCCAACCGCACCTTCTAGACCTCATCTGCACAGTCACAAATTCAGTCAAGGACACTGTAAACCCTAATATCCATTACGAACTAAATTCAGTACTCATCTGGCATTATAAGTACGCAGATGGAAGTAAAGACCTGTTGGAAATGCTTGAGTCTGAAATGGAAGTAGATTGGAGGCATGATAGCGATGAAGGCCAGACCAATCAACAGTAACCGGAAAAATGTTCGATTGGAGACATTCGTACTGTACCGATTCCTCAAATGTCCATACCTCTGTTGCAGTGACTGCCTTCTACTGAATCTGCTCCCGACAGCCATGATGGAGAGATCTGCAGCTTGTGGATCGGATCTGTCGACGATTCGACGTGCCGCTAAACGCTCCCGCTCTTAAAATCCGCAGAGCAAGAAGTCGTCAACGGGTTAAACACATTTTAGTCCGTTTTATTCTAGGGAAAAGTTCAAAATGGTGGAATGAACTACAATTACATTCTTGTTCGAACTTAGGGCTGTAAACGAGTCGAGTATTGAGTAATTCGAACTCGACTCGTTTAAAATTTTAGTATACTCGAACTCATCGAGTCTTAAGATTTGATGCTCGAACTCGACTCGCCAAAATTTTTGAGAACTCGAATTCGGCTCGAGTATTACCGAACTCATCGAATCACACTTAGCTTGCTCGAACTCGAGTAATACTCGACTCGTCAAGTTATACTAGGCAAACTCGAATTCAAAAGTCGAGCGCCTGAGGCCCAGCCCACAATGATGAGTGGGGAACCATGTCATTCTTTTATTTTGAATCAATTGACTTTACCACTTTATTCAAGCGATGTTGGATAAAATGATCATTTACTACAATGTGAATCGGACAAACTACTCCAATTGTGCAGATTATATTGGTGCAAGGAAATTTAAATAAATAAGTATACCAATACAAATCAGTTTAACTTTTAATTGAGCATGGAATCGAGTTCTAATCGAGTTATAAATCAAGTTCTAATCGAGTTATAAATCGAGTTCTGGTCGAGTTCGTAAACGAGTTGTTCACGAGTCATAACGAGTCGAGTATCACTTTGTTCAAGCTTGACTCGTTTAATAAACGAGCCTAAATATCATGTTCGTACTTGACTCGTTTATAATCGAGTCGAGCTTTGACCGAGTTTTGACCGAGTATGCTCGCGAGCTACTCACGAGTACATCGACCCGCTTGCAGCCCTATCCGAACTATGGACATTTTCAAAAGACAGTCATTTTACAACTTATGTACCAAATTGCAATTGTGATTAATACATTAAGCATCCAAATCTTTTGTAAATTATGTATTTGGTTCAACTGAAATGTATTTGGTTCGATTTAATAATATATCATTAAACGAATATATATTTTAAATTGTTAAAAAACTTCACAATAAATTATTAATTGTATCGTAATATCTTCCATAAAAAAAATTTGTTGATAATTTCTGCCATAAATATTTAAAGGGTTTGGATCAAATACAAACCAATCTTATAAATAAAAACTACAAACCCATAAAAAATTCGACACGTGTCAAAATTAACCAATCAAAATTCAGCCGAGATTTCATCCCGTCGGGGTTCTTTTTGTAAATAAAAAAAATACATGTGGACTTATTAAAAAATATATAAACAATAGGAGGGGTATAAATGTCCAAAATTTGCTACAGTAATGTTCAGACTTAAAAAAACATTGTTCAGACTTAACCCAGTAATAACAATACTTGAAAAAACATTGTTCAGACTTAAAAAAACATTGTTCAGACTTAAAAAAATAATAATGAGAGTTAAACCATTAACAATCAGACTTAAAAAACATTGTTCAGACTTAAAAAAACATTGTTCAGACTAAAACCAGTAATGACAATACTTGAAAAAACAATGTTCAGACTTAAAAATAATAATGAGACTTAAACCTTTAACGATCAGACTTAAATAACAATGTTCAGACTTAAAAAACAATGTTCAGACTTAAACCAGTAATGACAATACTTGAAAAAACATTGTTCAGACTTAAAAAATAATAATGAGACTTAAACCATTAACGATCAGACTTAAATAACAATGTTCAGACTTAAAACAACAATGTTCACAATACTTGGAAAAACATTGTTCAGACTTAAAAATACATTGTTCAGACTTAAAAAATAATAATGAGACTTAAACCATTAACGATCAGACTTAAATAACAATGTTCAGACTTAAAAAAAACATTGTTCAGACTTAACCCAGTAATAACAATACTTGAAAAAACATTGTTCAGACTTAAAAAAACATTGTTCACTACCTTTTTTAAGTCTGAACATTACCATTTAAGTCTGAACACTACCATTTAAGTCTGAACACTACCTTTTTTAAGTCTGAACACTACCTTTTTTAAGTCTGAACACTACCATTTAAGTCTGAACACTACCTTTTTTAAGTCTGAACACTACCTTTTTTAAGTCTGAACATTACCATTTAAGTCTGAACACTACCTTTTTTAAGTCTGATTATTAAGTATTTTTATGAACACTACCATTTAAGTCTGAACACTACCTTTTTTAAGTCTGAACACTACCATTTTAGTCTGAACACTACCTTTTTTAAGTCTGATTATTAAGTATTTTTAAGTCTGAACACTACCATTTAAGTCTGAATACTACCTTTTTAAGTCTGAACACTACCATTTTAGTCTGAACACTACCTTTTTTAAGTCTGATTATTGAGTATTTTTAAGTCTGAACACTACCATTTAAGTCTGATTATTAAGTATTTGTAAGTCTGAACACTACCATTTAAGTCTGATTATTAAGTATTTTTAAGTCTGAACACTACCATTTAGGTCTGAACACTACCATTTAAGTCTGAACACTACCTTTTTAAGTCTGAACACTACCTTTTTTAAGTCTGAACACTACCTTTTTTAAGTCTGATTATTAAGTATTTTTAAGTCTGAACACTACCATTTAAGTCTGAACACTACCATTTAAGTCTGAACACGTCCATTTAAGTCTGATTATTAAGTATTTTTAAGTCTAAACACTACCATTTAAGTCTGAACACTACCTTTTTTAAGTCTGAACACTACCATTTAAGTCTAATTATTAAGTACATTTAAGTCTGAACACTACCTTTTTTAAGTCTGAACACTACCATTTAAGTCTGAACACTACCATTTAAGTCTGAACACTACCATTTAAGTCTGAACACTACCTTTTTTAAGTCTGAACACTACCATTTAAGTCTGATTATTAGGTATTTTTAAGTCTGATTTAAGTGTGAACACTACCATTTAATTCTGAACACTACCATTTAAGTCTGATTATTAAGTATATTTAAGTCTGAACACTACCTTTTTAAGTCTGAACACTACCATTTAAGTCTGATTATTAAGTATTTTTAAGTCTGAACACTACCATTTAAGTCTGAACACTACCATTTAAGTCTGATTATTAAATATTTTTAAGTCTGAATACTACCATTTAAGTCTGAACTTTACCTTTTTAAGTCTGAACACTACCATTTAAGTCTGATTATTAAGTATTTTTAAGTCTGAACACTACCATTTAAGTCTGAACACTACCATTTAAGTCTGATTATTAAGTATTTTTAAGTCTGAACACTACCATTTAAGTCTGAACACTACCATTTAAGTCTGAACACTACCTTTTTTAAGTCTGAACACTACCATTTAAGTCTGATTATTAAGTACATTTAAGTCTGAACACTACCTTTTTTAAGTCTGAACACTACCATTTGAGTCTGATTATTAAGTATTTTTAAGTCTGAACATTACCATTTAAGTCTGAACACTACCATTTAAGTCTGATTATTAAGTATTTTTATGTCTGAACACTACCATTTAAGTCTGAACACTACCATTTAAGTCTGAACACTACCTTTTTTAAGTCTGAACACTACCTTTTTTAAGTCTGAACACTAACAATTTTTGGACTAAATTGAAAATAACATAATTAGGTTTTATACCCATTAGTGTGGAATGACTATTATACCCCTCCGTGTTTTCTCCGGAATTTCGACTAAACTGGGACACGTGTCGGCTTTATAATCGGTTTGTAGTTTTTATTTATAATTTGGTTTGTACCTGAACCGCACCCATATTTAAATACACAAATTTCGATCTGATTATATATAATTCAAAGAAGAAAATATGTGACACATCCCTAGATTATCCGTAGATTAGAAGACAATACAGTAGGAGAAATTTGAAGAAACATGTCTCAAAATAAAAAGCAACTTTTTGTTTGAAATGAAAACCTGGATTACAAAGACAAAGCACGGAGGCTACAAAATAGAGGAAATTGAATGTAGTTCCCCCAATTACAGTCATCTTTTCATGAACCATACATCCTGTTTTTTTCTACTAGAAAACAAGGGTTCAGTGCCACAAAACGTTGATGGGAAACACTAAATATTAGAGATGTTGACGAAGTGTAATTCCCCTTCCCCGGACTGAAGTTGGTGTCTCAATTTGATGGTTGAGATGATGTTGATTCTACTGTGCAATTGTATGACCACTGCCGTACCCGTACTCTGTTTTTCTTCAATTGAGTTGCAACCTACAAGTTCAAACCAAATTGATCATTACCAAATTCATATCTAAGTTATAGTAGAATCAGAACTATTAAACTCTCACAACTAGAAGAAAAGCAAACAACATAAGAGAAACCTCCTAAGATCACAAGTCACAAGAAGCATAACAAAAAAACCAGAATATGCCCTGAACCTTGCAGAACTAAAAGCAGAATATGCCCGACTTTTTTGTTATATAAAAATGCAGTGCACTTCTATATGAAACAGCAGCCTACTTCTGAAAAACAGAAGTAAAACAATACAGAAACAATTGGGCCACAATATATGCATTCACCAGAACCAACCAAAACTAAAATACAACCAACCTGACTAAAAATCAGTGAGTTCTTCACTCTGATCTGAATCAAGATACCCTTCACCGTTTGTATATGACAATATACTCATTTGTATAATCCTAGACAAGGAACAACCAACAATTGACCTTAAATATCTCAAATTGAAGTATGATATGAAGGTTTGCGATTCAATTATATAGAAGGAACATAACAATACTTACTTTTTCAACCTAATTCGTGTCAAATTAGCAAGCCTTTCGAGCTGCTGCGGTGCGAGTTGCTGCTGCGGTGTCAAATTAGTGAGCCTTTCGAGCTGCTGCGGTGTCAAATTAGCAAGCCTTTCGAGCTGTTGCGGGTCGATCTGATGTGGTGGGGTGCGGTGCGAGTGGGAGTTGCTTCGTGGAGCAGGTGCAGTGCGGGTGAAGCTGATGCGGTGGGAGTTGAGCGGATTGGAGTGGAGAAGAAGAACGACAATTCTAAACCCTATTTGGTCTATTTGGTCCGACGAAAACCAATTTTCTTATAAAACCCGCTGACATAATTTACAAAAGATTTGGATGCTTAATGTATTAATCACAATTGCAATTTGGTACATAAGTTGTAAATTGACTGTCTTTTGAAAATGTCCATAGTTCGAACAAGAATTTGCAACATGATGGTAGTTCATACCACCATTTTGAATTTTTCCCTAAACAAAGATGTAAATATTCGTCTAAGATTTAACACTTTTTTTTGTTAATGCCGTTAGTTTATAGGGTTAGGATAAATGAGAATTTGTAGATTTTATGAGAAATGATGAACTAATCTTAAACGTACGATTTTAATATCAACCGCTCTTATAGTTTTTGTTTATTTAAATCTAAAGTTTTATTTTATAATTTATTAAGGACATATGGATCATTTAGCGGTCTTAATAATTTATCGATGCACTCCTCTTCGCTCTCGACATGATTTATTCTTTTTATGGCTACGATTTTTGGTTTTCCAACTACAAATTTTGCTCTCTTTTTTAATTCCACCTTCGCTAAAGTAAACCTAACTGCAAAACACATGATATCTCACTTCAACTAAACGGGCTTCACTCCAATTTCAAAGCAAATGTATACTTTATCTTTTTAATTCCACCTTTGCTAAAGATTTTACCATAAATAAACCTAATTGCAAAACACATGATAGTGGGTTTAACTTTGATAATAATGTGTGATGCATTTTTTTATCATTCTATAAAAACACATCTATCATTCTCCCCTCACCATAGAGCAAGACAATGTTGAAGGATTTCTAGAGCAAGATACCTTATCAAAGAGCAGCGGAGAGCAAGATACTTGAAGCAAAATGGAAGCTCCCATGATTCTCATGTACTACGCATCTCATCTTCTTCTTCTTTGAAAACTCTGATTGCGCATTTACTTTAACCGCCCCCACAATCGATCTGCACCTAATGGTTTTAACCTTGTTCGGGATAAAGCTCTTTCAAAGGTTCACCGAGAAATTGATGTACCAAATGGCTTGCTGCATCGAGTTTGTAGTATATAGATCAAAGTTGTGGTCACAAGTCTATGGTCTGTACTGTGGTGAGCATATTTGATGTCATTGTTCTGATTTGTATAGATAGATGAATTCCACCTCTAACTTTTCCCAAGCCTGGAAATACTTTGAATTACAAAGAGTAGAATTACCGTGATATTTCAGAAAATAATTTTGTATTAATAGCCAGGAGGATCTTGTTATCCCAACTTTCACAATCTTGTCTAAGGCTTTGAGATACACAATAAAAAAATGATACAGTTAAACTAGAAACACAATCCGTTATGATAGAACTTGAAACTAGATATCAACTGTTTTAGAGCATGACAATTGTGTTCTCATGTCGAAAGAGGTTCAGTGGCCTTGTTCAGCCATGCAAGTATGTCGTGCAAGAATTTCTTTACATTTGGTGTGGTATGTAAGGAGGTTCACATCTATCAGCTTATTTTTTATATGTCCCTTGAGAGAATTCAGGAGATTCATTGCATTTAATTAAAGACATTAATATAGATAACTTTCAGTAATTTATTAAGAAGCTTTGCTTTGACTCTAAGAAACGAGCTCCACTCCAATTACAAAGCTAATGTATACTTTCTCTCTTTTTTAATTCCTCCTTCACTAAAGTAAACCTAAACTGCAAAACACATGATAGCTCACTTCCACTAAACGAGCTCCACTTCAATTTCAAAGCTACTGTATACTTTATCTTTTTAATTCCACCTTTGCTAAAGATTTTACCATAAGTAAACCTAATTGCAAAACACATGATAGTGGGTTTAACTTTGATAATAATGTGTGATGCATTTTTCCCCATCATTCTATAAAAACACATGTATCATTCTCCCCTTACCATAGAGCAAGACAATGTTGAAGGATTTCTAGAGTAAGACACATCATCAAAGAGCAGCAGAGAGTAAGACAGTTGAAGCAAAATGGAAGCTCCCATGATCCTCAGGTACTGCGCATCTCATCTTCTTCTTGTTCTTTGAAAGCTTTAATTGCGCATTTGCTTTAACCGGCCCCACAATCGATCTGCACCTGGTGGTATTAACCTTGTTCAGGGTAAAGCTTTTTCAAAGGGTCACCGAGAAATTGATGTAGCAAATGGCTTGCTGCATCGAGGTTGTAGTATATAGATCAAAGTTGTGGTCACAAGTCCATGGTCTGTACTGTGGTGAGCATATTTGATGTCATTTTTATGATTCGTAGATATAGATGAATTCCACCTTTAACTATTCTCAAGCCTGGAAATACTTTTAAGTACAAAGAGTAGAATTACCGTGATTTTTATAAAACAATTTTGTATAAATAGCCAGGAGGATCTTGTTCTCCCAACTTTCACAATCTTGTCTAAGGCTTTGAGATACACAATAAAAAATGATACACTTAAACTAGGAACACAATCCTTTATGACAGAACTTGAAATTAGATAACAACTATTTTAGAACATGACAATTGTGTTCTCATGTAGAAAGAGATTCAGTGGCCTTGTTCAACCACGCAAGTTCTGTCTCACTTAGATGTCGTGCTGCATTTGGTGTGGTATGTAAGGAGGTTCACATCTATCAGCTTATTTTTGATATGGCCCCTGAGAGAATCCAGGAGATTCATTGCATTTAATTAAAGACATTAATATAGATAACTTTCAGTAATTTATTAAGGATCTTTGCTTTGACTCCGCGAAACGAGCTCCACTCCAATCACAAAGCTAATGTATACTTTCTTTTTTTTTTGATTGAGCTTTAAGCTCTTGAAAGTATCGGCTCTTTGGCTAGATAGGGACTTGAACCCGGGCCGCCTACAAGCACCGAAGGAGCTCCATACCACCATGGTAACTCACTTTGCCCTGTAGAACATAACTGCCCTCCATACCACCATGGTAACTCACTTCGCCCTATCTCCATACCACCCGGGCCTCTCTTTTTTAATTCCACATTCGCTAAAGTAAACATAACTGCAGAACACATGATAGCTCACTTCCATCAAACGAGCTCCACTCTAATTTCAAAACTAATGATACTTTATCTTTTTAATTCCACCCTTGTGATGCGCATAGTTCACATGTTCGCATGCCATACATATCATTTTGAGATGGACACTTGCATACTTGCACCTTATCCCTACATAAGAAGTGTTCTTACCATATAGGCTTGTGACTATCGATTCTTAAATCCTATAAATCACATCTAGCCTATTTGCCACATTTATTGGATCTCGAATTTAGAACCGACCTAGTCCATTGAATGTATATTCTTGAAAGCCAATATCATTGCTATCCTTCGTCTATCCAATCCTCTAAATACTTTCATTTAAATACCTTGGATCAAGTTATAGCAAGCACCTTTGAAATCTTCGTGAAAATCTTAGACCTTTGATAGCTCCTTGGTGACTTGAGTTTTCTAATTTAGTGCCATACTTATGTTTGATTCCCGCACATTCCATACACTTTTTGAACATATTGTCAAGTTTTAAGTGTGGAGTCAAAAGAGGGCGAAAAATAGGCCCAAAAAAATACAAATGCAGGGGGTTAGGGAGGTAAGTCCCCCCTCGAAAGCATTTGTAGGCCAAAGGCCGTTTCAAAAAGAAAATAAGAAGCACTTAAAACTTGACACTATGTTTTCCTCCATTCATCATTTGTGCGGGACTCATCATTTGCATTGTGTGCTAGTTAGAACCACTCTTGGACGATCCATGTGTTTACACGGGAATTATCATTTGGTCTATGCGTGTTTATTGAGAACTCTAGTGTCGGACTCCTCTTCCCTTATGGATTATGGCTTAAGCGCCTAAAACTTGGGAATGAGTTCCATGTCGCAAACCCATGGACTAGCCCTAGCTAGCATAGGTGAGCGATTGACAATTTTTGTGCATACTAAAAACTTCAACTCTATTGTTTAGCCTTGAAAATGAATAGACTTTTGGATGAGACGATTGATAGCTCTAGTATTGATGATCTTGAATGCACAACCTCAAAGGTACTCAAAGTGGTTCAAAAGTTCTTTTGATGATATTGTGATGATAGACCTAGCGTGGGGTGAGGATTTTGATTTGAGAAATCATAGCCTCGGTTGAGCGCTCTTGAATTCATTCTCATGGGATAGGTGCATATGGGATTTGTGAGTATTCCCTTTTCTGAAAACTCTCATGAGACTATAACTCGTCCACTAGGGTAGCCTAGGGGTTTAAAGGCTTAATGCATATGCTAAATGCATTCGTAACGCCTACGAAAAGGAGCTGTTAGATTGTACATTCTTGTCATTTACCTTTCAATAACATGTTTGGAAATAAGGATCGAGACCTTGGGAAATCTAGTGAGGCAAATACACGAAAAACATAGCACCACTAGCATTTCGGCATTTGCACCTCCTTGGCATATTTGCATACTTTGTTCGGGATGAGCAAAGCTTAAGTGTGGAGTGTTGATGAGTCGAGTTTTCGACTCGTTAATGCCCGTTTTAACTATAGATTTAGTTCGTTTCCGATGATAATTTGTTGCCATTTGATCCCCTTTTCGTGCGTTTCAGGTCAACACGAGATGTCTTAGGGTCGAAGCCACTATACGAGAACTTGGGGAGAATCGAAGATTTGGGAGCAGATATTTGCAGAACAACACGTCCAACCGATCGGTTGGGCAGCAGCCCCTAGCCAACCGATCGGCTGGCTAGCTCCCTCAGAAGGCCTATTTCTGCCGTTTCCGTAACCGATCGGCTCATCCTGCCAACCGATCGGCTGACTTGCCCTGCACCAACCGATCGGTTGAAGCCAAAGATTTTCCCAACCGATCGGTTATGGAAGTTCTTCAGTAGCAGCCAGTCTTGCCTTCCTCCAACCGATCGGTTGGCACCAAAGCTTCCTCCAACCAATCGGTTGGAACTGCTACAGTGCCAAATTCTGCCCGAGGCTATAAATAGAAAGAGGCAAGTTTGACCTAGCATCTTGGATTTTTCTGGAGAAAAAACAAAAGGAAGTGAGCTAAATCAAGGGTTTCATCATCATCCAATCAAGGGGTTTTGAAGACTAAGGGAGTTTATTAGGATCATCAATCCTACTCTAATCCCTCTTCCTTTCTCTTAGATTTGTGTTAAAAACCTACACATCATGTTGTCTTACATGATGTGTGAGTAGTTCCCCTTGTGTTTTGAGGGTTCTATGAACTTCCTTGGTACTCAATGATCATTGTAAACACATCTATTTGGATTTATGAAGTTGATTTCATTTTACTATGATCTTCATGTTAGACATGCCTCTAAGTGTTTGATAAAATGCCTAAGTGACATGTTTGTGTTAGAACTTTGACCTAAGTCTTGAGAAAGCTTAGTGATGGTTTGGATATAGTAAAATTGAACCTAACCTACATTTATGAGAGTAAATGCATGGTGAGAGGTGAACTAGAACTTTATGCATATAGTATTTATGAGAGTAAATGCTATATAGTGGATCAATACTCTTTAATTAGTGAGATCCTAACTAAGATGGCTTGACTGGGATTAGACATGCATGGTTTGTCTAATTTTAGTCTAAGCTAGGTTTAAAACCTATCAACTCATAATTAATTGAACTCTTGTATGCATGATCATTGGGAAATTGCCAAGGAGGGGATTAGTCCCTCGAAACTCGCTTTTAATTGATTTTAAATCCCCTAAAAACCATTTCATACTTGTTTTGAATCATTGATAACCAAAAATCAGTCTTGAATTTTAGGAATTAGCCGAGTAAGAAAATTTGATAGAACTAGCGCGTAATCTGTTTGCTCCCTTGGGTTCGACACCGGTCTTCCGGTCGTTTTAAATGTTTTGACACTATATTCGATCCTCTCTTCATTGATACTATTTAGAGGTGAAAAAGAATAGTTCGTCAAATGGCGCCGTTGTCGGGGAGCAATAGCTAGATTACCCCTAGGAAATCATTTAGTGCTCCGACTATTCCATGTTTTACTTTATTTTACTTGTTACTTGCAATTCTTGAGCTACTTCACTACGCTTACTTGTTTTAATTGGCTTCTCTTGTAGGTTCACTTCTTTTATGCCACCGAAGACCAAGAAGCTTACTCAAATTGTGGATAGAGATTTGAATCAACCGATAAGAGAACTAGTTAACCGATATCCTACAAGGAGTAAGACAACCAAGGATAAAGGATCAACCTCAAACTTTCAAGAAACTTCCAACACTCAAGAAGTCATGGGAGATAGAGATAATAGACTTCCTCCTCCGCCCCCTCCTCATCAAGTCAACCAAAATAACCTTCCACCCTTGCCCCAAGCTAGAAGGGTTCTCAAGGATTATGCCACTCCTACGGCCTACGGATATCGTTCCCCAATCCTCGTATCGACGGTTGATAACCGAGATTTTGATTTGAAGACTTCCACGATCCAAATGGTCCAATCCAACCAATTCTCGGGAAGGGACAATGAGGACCCGAATTCTCACTTGACAACGTTTCTTGAAGTGTGTGCCACCTTCAAGATCAATGGGTTCTCAGAGGATGCAAAGCTTCTTAGGCTTTTTCCCTTCTCCCTCACGGGAAAGGCGAAGGATTGGTTGAGGAGTCAAACTCCCGATAGTTTCACCACTTGGGAGGAGCTCGCCGTGGCATTTCTAAACAAATACTTCCCTCCTTCCAAGACGGCATACTATAGGAATAAAATTACAAATTTCTCACAATTGGATGGGGAAAACCTCTATGAAGCATGGGAGCGGTATAAAGAATATCAAAGGCTTTGTCCTCACCACAACCTCGATGACCTACAAGTTTTCCATATCTTCTACCACGGTGTTGATGGTAACTCTCGACTTGCTCTTGACACCGCCTCGGGCGGAGCTATTATGGAACTAGAACCACATGAAGGGTTTGCGGTAATAGAGAAAATCACGAATAACTACTTCATGTGGGGAAGTGAGAGAGGAAACCCAAGAAGGAGGCATGAAAGGCATGAGGTGAAAGCGGTGAGCACGAGCGACTACGATGCTTTGAGGAAGGATTTTGATAACCTCTCGGACGAAGTCTTCAAGCTAAAACATCCGGAAAAAGAAACTTCAACGAAGCAAGGGTGTGATATTTGTGAGGTCTACGAGCATGAGACCGTTTCTTGTCCCTTGGTTCAAAGGGATGTGCAAGGGGAAGGCTATGGAGAAGTTAATTTTGTGGGAGGAAATCAAGGAAGGGACTATGGAAGTAGTGCCAATCAAGGGCAAAGCTCTCAAGCGAATTACACTACGCCAAAGTTCTCCTCGGGATGGAGAAATCACCCCAATTTCTCCTACAAGACCACAAATCCCACTCGTCCCGACTTTGGATCCACGCCTCCCGGGTTTGGTCCAAAACCGACTCAATCCAATCAAACGTTCCAACCTAGGAACCAATATCAAAGTCAAGGACCGGCTTTGCTTCAAAGGAATCAAAACCAAGGGCAACAATACCAAGCTCAAACTCAAAGATCCTACCAACAAGTTGACCCTCCCCCACAACCTTCTAGTGAACTTTCCGGAGTTGAGGCAATGTTTGCGAAGCTCCTAGCAAATCAAAATGAGATGAGGCAAGAGTTAAATGAGGTAAAGCAATCGAACCAAAGACTAGAAATCCACAACAAAATGCTTGAAACTCAAATAGCTCAACAAGCCGAGGCATCTACAAGGGCACCGGGCAAGCTACCGGCTAGACCCGACCAAGTGAATAGAGAGCATTGCAATGCGGTAACTTTGAGAAGTGGGAAAGAGCTAGAGAATGAGTTACCAAAAAGGAAGAAGGTTTCTTTTGATCTTGGGGGCCAAGCTAGTGCCGAAATTGAAGAGTTGGATGAAGAGACTCCTAACCCTCAAGTTGAAAAAGAGAGAGAGGTAGAAAAGGAGAAAGACGAACCAAGGGTGTACACTCCTCCTATCCCTTTTCCCCAAAGGTTAAAGAAAAAGAGCAATGATAAGCAATTCTCCAAGTTTGCCGAAATGATGAGGAAGCTTTATGTCACAATGCCCTTCACCGAGGTAATCACGCAAGCTCCTTCTTATGCAAGATTTCTAAAAGATGTTATTACTTGCAGGAGAACAATCGAGGATGTCGACACGGTGTCCCTCAATGGAGAATGTAGTGCCATATTCCAACCGTGCATGCCACCAAAACTTGAGGATCCCGGTAGCTTCTCCATTTCATGCTTTATTAATGATATTAAAATTGAGCGTGCCATGTGTGATTTGGGTGCTAGCATATCATTGATGCCTTATTCTTTGTGCAAGAAATTGAATATGGGTGAGCCAAAACCAACTAGCATGATTCTAAGGCTCGCGGACCGCTCCTCAAGATTCCCTAGGGGGGTTCTTAAGGATGTCCCGGTTAGAGTAGGGAATTTCTATATTCCGTGGGATTTCGTGGTGTTAGAGATGGAGGAGGACAATGAAATTCCCATTCTATTGGGAAGGCCCTTCCTCTACACCGCGGGGGTTATTTTTGATACAACTAAGGGGTCGATCACCATGAGAGTAGGAGATGAGGAAATTGAATTCAATCTTGAAAAAGCACGACGAGGTCCTAGTCCTACAATGACTTGTAATTATCTTGACCTAGTTGATACTTATGAATTCTATGATGTGCCTAACCTTCTCATGAGTGGAATTGATCTTGATAATGAGCTCCCCGACATTGCCGATTGTTGGGCTATCTTGGAGGAAGAAAGCGAAAAAGGGACTCTAAGCGCCAAAGGTAAGGAGTCTTGTTCGGTAGAGCTAAAAGCTCTACCAACAAGCCTAAGGTATGAGTTCTTAGGCCCAAACTCTAGCTTGCCCATCATTGTGAATGCTTCTTTGAATAATGTTGAAACCTCAAAATTGCTTGATGTGGTTAGAGAACATAAAGATGCTATTGGCTACTCGATTGATGATTTAAAGGGGATAAGTCCCAATTTATGCATGCATGAAATCAATTTAGAGAGTGATAGTATGACATCTAGGGAGAGAGCTAGGAGGTTGAATCATATTGTTGGTGAAGTAGTGAAAAAGGAAGTTCTTAAATTGCTTGATACGGGAATCATTTTCCCCGTTGCGGACTCTAAATGGGTGAGCCCCATTCATGTAGTTCCAAAAAAGGGGGGATGACGGTGGTCAAAAATGCTAATAATGAATTGATCCCCACAAGAACCGTGACCGGGTGGCGTATGTGCGTGGATTATAGGAAACTAAACCAAGCAACTAAGAAAGATCACTTTCCACTTCCCTTTATTGATCAAATGTTGGAAAGATTAGCTAAGCATGATTATTTTTGCTATCTTGATGGATATAGTGGATTTTTCCAAATCCCTATTCATCCACAAGACCAAGAGAAAACCACCTTTACTTGTCCTTATGGAACATTTGCCTATCGGCGAATGCCTTCTGGACTTTGTAATGCGCCGGGTACATTTCAAAGATGCATGATGGCTATATTTTCAGAATTTATTGAAAAGATTATGGAAGTATTCATGGATGACTTTTCCGTTTATGGTTCCTCTTTTGATGATTGCTTAGCCAATTTGGCTAAAGTGTTGAAAAGATGCATTGAAACGAACCTTGTGCTTAATTGGGAAAAATGTCATTTCATGGTGCAGGAAGGGATAGTGCTTGGTCACTTGGTTTCAAAAAGGAGAATTGAGGTGGATAAAGCTAAAATTGAAGTCATGGAGAAATTGCCGCCTCCGAGGGATGTAAAAGGGATAAGGAGCTTTCTAGGCCATGCGGGGTTCTATAGAAGGTTTATCAAGGATTTCTCGAAGATTGCAAAGCCTTTAACAAACCTACTATGCAATGACACCAAGTTTCGTTTTGATGAAGAGTGCTTGGTGGCCTTCGAGAAATTGAAACAGGCATTGATTTCGGCCCCAATCATTCAACCCCCAAGATGGGATTTGCCCTTTGAGCTCATGTGTGACGCAAGTGATTATGCCATTGCGGCGGTCCTTGGACAAAGGGTGGATAAGAAACTTCATGCCATCCACTACACAAGCAAGGTTCTAAATGGAGCTCAATTGAACTATACTACTACCGAGAAAGAGCTTCTTGCTATTGTGTACCCTTTTGATAAGTTTCACCCATACCTAGTGGCTTCAAAGGTTATAGTGTTCACGGATCATGCGACGATCAAGTACCTCTTGGCAAAGAAAGACTCCAAACCAAGATTGATAAGGTGGATTCTATTGCTCCAAGAATTTGATATAGAGATCAAAGATAAAAAGGGAGTAGAAAATGTGGTAGCCGACCACTTATCGAGGCTAGAGGGAAATGAAGAGATTGAAGAGGATACAAGGCCCGTAGATGATTCTTTTATTGGAGAGCAACTTATGAGAGTTGAGGCGGAGGCTCTCCCATGGTATGCGGATTTTGTAAATTTCGTGGTTTGTAGGATTATTCCTCACGACATGAACCACCATCAAAAGAGGAAGTTCCTATCCGAGACGAAGAGATACTGTTGGGATTAGCCCTATCTATATAGGCTATGCGCGGATGGGCTATATAGAACTTGTGTCGCCGAAGAAGAAATGAGAGACATTCTATACCATTGTCATTCATCACAATATGGAGGACATGGTAGTGGAGCAAAGATGGCGTCAAAGGTCATTCAAAGCGGTTTTTATTGGCCCACTCTCTTTAGTGATGCCCATGAATTCGTCAAAGCTTGCGATCAATGCCAAAGAACCGGGAATATCTCCAAGAGGCATGAAATGCCCCAACAAAGCATCCTCCCGGTCGAGATATTTGATGTATGGGGCATTGACTATATGGGCACTTTCCCGTCCTCATATGGGAACCAATATATATTGGTCGCGGTCGACTACGTCGCCAAATGGGTTGAGGCCGTCGCTTCCCCTACTTGCGATGCCAAAGTGGTCACCAAGCTATTCAAGAAGATTATTTTTCCAAGATTTGGAGTCCCTAGGACCGTCATTAGCGATGGCGGCTCTCATTTTAAGGAAAAGCATTTTGAAGCCTTACTTCGGAAATATGGGGTTAGCCACAAGGTTGCTACACCTTATCACCCACAAACGAGTGGGCAAGTGGAGATTTCAAATCGAGAGATTAAGGCAATCTTGGAGAAAACCGTGGGAAGCTCGAGAAAGGATTGGTCATCGAAGCTAGATGACGCTCTATGGGCCTATCGAACGGCGTTCAAAACCCCTATTGGGATGTCTCCCTATCGTCTTATATATGGGAAACCATGCCATTTGCCGGTTGAATTGGAGTACAAGGCAATGTGGGCAATTAAATTCTTGAACATGGACATACAAACGGCGGGAGACAATAGGGTCCTTCAACTCCACGAGTTAGAAGAGATAAGGAATGAGGCCTACGAGAGTGCAAGGATCTATAAAGAGAAGACTAAGAAATGGCACGACAAGAAAATCTTTCATCGTGAGTTCAAAAAGGGAGAGAAAGTCTTACTTTTTAACTCTAGGCTCAAATTATTCCCGGGGAAATTGAGGAGCCGATGGAGTGGCCCATTTATTGTCCACAAGCCCCACGAGGATGGACATGTAGAATTGCTCAACAATGATGGAACTACCTTCACGGCAAATGGACAAAGGCTCAAGCATTATAGAGAGGAAGTTCGGGATGAGCAGAATGTGACATATTCCTTGACCGACCCATAGAGGAGCTACTATCCACTTGAGGAGGGATCCTAGCAAAGGACTCCTCAAGTGTGTTTCTTAAGAAAAGATTCGGCTCGGTTTTTGCCAAGACGTTAAACTAGGCCCTCACGGGAGGTACCCCGGTTTGTGAGTTGTCCGTTTATGCTCAAGTAATTTTCACATATGTGTAGCATGCGTGTTGTGAACTTGTCGTGTGGCTTGCTGATTGAGATGATTTTAAATGCATATATTGGTGCGCAAGATGTGATATGAAGATTGCTTGAATACTCTTGATGATAGTGGCGTTTTAAGTGTGGAGTCCATAATCCTAGCTTGTTTAGTTTGGAAATCGTATGTTTGCATGCTAGAGATTGCTTGGGTGAGCGTTCCTTGGTTTTATGTGATATTTTGAGCGTTAATTATTTTTGATGGGAAGTAAAAATTCTAAGTGTGGAGTTGGGTTAATGCTAGACTAGGGTAATGATAGAAATTGCTAATTTTTTTTTGCTCCAACCGATCGGTTGGTAAGGAAAGCCTGCTCCCAACCGATCGGTTACAGAAATAACTCAGAAGATCCATTTTTGGTGCAGGATCAACCGATCGGTTGGCAAGAAATCGACCCCCCCCCAACCGATCGGTTACGGAAACATCTCAGGAGCCTCGCAATTTTGTCCAGCCCCAACCGATCGGTTGGGAAGTCAAATCAAGCCAACCGATCGATTGGCATTTGTCTATCCAAATCCCACTTCGTCTCTCCCATTTCACTCCACCGCTCGACCAAAACCCTAAAGCTCCTAAACCCAACCCCGGCCGTCTCAACCACTCCACAACTTCGCCTCGTCGTCGCAAGCCCTCCCCCGTGCTCATCCGTCCCACCCGCAGCCCAACCCCGCACCGCCCGAAGCCCTCCGCCGCTCGCCTCGTCGCCGAATTTTCCCCTTGCCCGATCACCTCGTCCGGCCGTCACAAACCACCATTCCACCGCCTATCCCACTCGAAATCGCCCCGCCTACAAAACCCCTCAATCAATTTCATCATCGGAGCCATTTCCAAAACCCCCCCAAATTGTTGCCCTAAATCACCCTCCAACCGATCGGTTGAGCTCCGTGGTCCTGAAAACTCAGTTCTTCCTTTGCCTCAAATCATGCCTCAAGCCGGTTCTTCATCCAAGAGCAAGTCTAAGGGTAAGGAAGTTGCCCATGAACCAACGAGGGATGCTCGTATTGACGATTCGTCCGATGATGAGGATGACGATTTGCCTCTTGTTGCTCGCAAGAGGAAGCAATTTAGAGCTTCGTTGAGGGAGCCTAGTACAGATGAGGAGATGGAATCTCCCCCGCCTTCGCCTCGCCCACCGGCAAAGAAAAGCAAGTCTTCGAAAGGAGTCTCGTCCACCTCAACGAAATCCAAGAGGAAGTTTTGACGTGTGTATTTTTGGGATACGGTCAAAAACAATTTATAAACGACCGGTAAGACCGGTGTCGAACCCAAGGGAGCAAACGGATTACGCGCTAGTTCTATCAAATTTTCTTACTCGGCTAATTCCTAAAATTCAAGAGTGATTTTTGGTTATCAATGATTCAAAACAAGTATGAAATGGTTTTTAGGGGATTTAAAATCAATTAAAAGCGAGTTTCGAGGGACTAATCCCCTCCTTGGCAATTTCCCAATGATCATGCATACAAGAGTTCAATTAATTATGAGTTGATAGGTTTTAAACCTAGCTTAGACTAAAATTAGACAAACCATGCATGTCTAATCCTAGTCAAGCCATCTTAGTTAGAATCTCACTAATTAAAGAGTATTGATCCACTATATAGCATTTACTCTCATAAATACTATATGCATAAAGTTCTAGTTCACCTCTCACCGTGCATTTACTCTCATAAATGTAGGTTAAGTTCAATTTTACTATATCCAAACCATCACTAAGCTTTCTCAAGACTTAGGTCAAAGTTCTAACACAAACATGTCACTTAGGCATTTTATCAAACACTTAGAGGCATGTCTAACATGAAGATCATAGTAAAATGAAATCAACTTCAATAAATCCAAATAGATGTGTTTACAATGATCATTGAGTACCAAGAAGGTTCATAGAACCCTCAAAACACAAGGGGAACTACTCACACATCATGTAAGACAACATGATGTGTAGGTTTTTAACACAAATCTAAGAGAAAGGAAGAGGGATTAGAGTAGGATTGATGATCCTAAAAAACTCCCTTAGTCTTCAAATCCCCTTGATTGGATGATGATGAAACCCTTGATTTAGCTCACTTCCTTTTGTTTTTTCTCCAGAAAAATCCAAGATGCTAGGTCAAACTTGCCTCTTTCTATTTATTGCCTCGGGCAGAATTCGGCACTGTAGCAGTTTCAACCGATCGGTTGGAGGAAGCTTTGGTGCCAACCGATCGGTTGGAGGAAGGCAAGACTGGCTGCTACAGAAGAACTTCCATAACCGATTGGTTGGGAAAATCTTTGGCTTCAACCGATCGGTTGGTGCAGGGCAAGTCAGCCGATCCGTTGGCAGGACGAGCCGATCGGTTACGGAAACGGCAGAAACAGGCCTTCTGAGGGAGCTAGCCAGCTGATCGGTTGGCTAGGGGCTGCTGCCCAACCGATCGGTTGGACGTGTTGTTCTGCAAATATCTGCTCCCAAATCTTCGATTCTCCCTAAGTTCTCGTATAGTGGCTTCGACCCTAAGACATCTCGTGTTGACCTGAAACCCACGAAAAGGGGATCAAATGGCAACAAATTATCATCGGAAACGAACTAAAGCTATAGTGAAAACGGGCATTAACGAGTCAAAAACTCGACTCATCAACACTCCACACTTAAGCTTTGCTCGTCCCGAACAAAGTATGCAAATATGCCAAGGAGGTGCAAATGCCGAAATGCTAGTGGTGCTATGTTTTTCGTGTATTTGCCTCACTAGATTTCCCAAGGTCTCGATCCTTATTTCCAAACATGTTATTGAAAGGTAAATGACAAGAATGTACAATCTAACAGCTCCTTTTCGTAGGCGTTACGAATGCATTTAGCATATGCATTAAGCCTTTAAACCCCTAGGCTACCCTAGTGGACGAGTTATAGTCTCGTGAGAGTTTTCAGAAAAGGGAATACTCACAAATCCCATATGCACCTATCCCATGAGAATGAATTCAAGAGCGCTCAACCGAGGTTATGATTTCTCAAATCAAAATCCTCACCCCACGCTAGGTCTATCATCACAATATCATCAAAAGAACTTTTGAACCACTTTGAGTACCTTTGAGGTTGTGCATTCAAGATCATCAATACTAGAGCTATCAATCGTCTCATCCAAAAGTCTATTCATTTTCAAGGCTATACAATAGAGTTGAAGTTTCTAGTTTGCACAAAAATTGTCAATCTCTCACCTATGATAGCTAGGGCTAGTCCATGGGTTTGCGACATGGAACTCATTCCCAAGTTTTAGGCGCTTAAGCCGTAATTCATAAGGGAAGAGGAGTCCGACACTAGAGTTCTCAATAAACACGCATAGACCAAATGATAATTCCCGTGTAAACACATGGATCGTCTAAGAGTGGTTCTAACTAGCACACAATTCAAATGATGAGTCCCGCACAAATGATGAATGGAGGAAAACATAGAGTCAAGTTTTAAGTGCTTCTTATTTTCTTTTTGAAACGGCCTTTGGCCTACAAATGCTTTCGAGGGGGGACTTACCTCCCTAACCCCCGGCATTTGTATTTTTTTTGGCCTATTTTTCGCCTTCTTTTGACTCCACACTTAAAACTTGACAATATGTTCAAAAAGTGTATGGAATGTGCGGGAATCAAACATAAGTAGGGCACTAAATTAGAAAACTCAAGTCACCAAGGAACTATCAAAGGTCTAAGATTTTCACGAAGATTTCAAAGGTGCTTGCTATAACTTGATCCAAGGTATTTCCATGAAAGTATTTAGAGGATTGGATAGACGAAGGATAGCAATGATATTGGCTTTCAAGAATATACATTCAATGGACTAGGTCGGTTCTAAATTCGAGATCCAATAAATGTGGCAAATAGGCTAGATGTGATTTATAGGATTTAAGAATCGATAGTCACAAGCCTATATGGTAAGAACACTTCTTATGTAGGGATAAGGTGCAAGTATGCAAGTGTCCATCTCAAAATGATATGTATGGCATGCGAACATGTGAACTATGCGCATCAAACCACTCCACACTTAATTCAAGCTTAGTCCCTAAGCGCAAAGAATGATAAAAATAAAAGCAACGGCGCCATTTTGACGTGTGTATTTTTGGGATACGGTCAAAAACAATTTATAAACGACTGGTAAGACCGGTGTCGAACCCAAGGGAGCAAACGGATTACGCGCAAGTTCTATCAAATTTTCTTACTCGGCTAATTCCTAAAATTCAAGAGTGATTTTTGGTTATCAATGATTCAAAACAAGTATGAAATGGTTTTTAGGGGATTTAAAATCAATTAAAAGCAAGTTTCGAGGGACTAATCCCCTCCATGGCAATTTCCCAATGATCATGCATACAAGAGTTCAATTAATTATGAGTTGATTGGTTTTAAACCAAGCTTAGACTAAAATTAGACAAACCATGCATGTCTAATCCTAGTCAAGCCATCTTAGTTAGGATCTCACTAATTAAAGAGTATTGATCCACTATATAACATTTACTCTCATAAATACTATATGCATAAAGTTCTAGTTCACCTTTCACCGTGCATTTACTCTCATAAATGTAGGTTAAGTTCAATTTTACTATATCCAAACCATCACTAAGCTTTCTCAAGACTTAGGTCAAAATTCTAACACAAACATGTCACTTAGGCATTTTATCAAACACTTAGAGGCATGTCTAACATGAAGATCATAGTAAAATGAAATCAACTTCAATAAATCCAAATAGATGTGTTTACAATGATCATTGAGTACCAAGGAGGTTCATAGAACCCTCAAAACACAAGGGGAACTACTCACACATTATGTAAGACAACATGATGTGTAGGTTTTTAACACAAATCTAAGAGAACGGAAGAGAGATTAGAGTAGGATTGATGATCCTAATAAACTCCCTTAGTCTTCAAATCCCCTTGATTGGATGATGATGAAACCCTTGATTTAGCTCACTTCCTTTTGTTTTTTCTCCAGAAAAATCCAAGATGCTAGGTCAAACTTGCCTCTTTCTATTTATAGCCTCGGGCAGAATTCGGCACTGTAGCAGTTCCAACCGATCGGTTGGAGGAAGCTTTGGTGCCAACCGATCGGTTGGAGGAAGGAAAGACTGGCTGCTACTGAAGAACTTCCATAACCGATCGGTTGGGAAAATCTTTGGCTTCAACCGATCGGTTGGTGCAGGGCAAGTCAGCCGATCAGTTGGCAAGACGAGCCGATCGATTACGGAAACGGCAGAAACAGGCCTTCTGAGGGAGCTAGCCAGCCGATCGGTTGGTTAGGGGCTGCTGCCCAACCGATCGGTTGGACGTGTTGTTCTGCAAATATCTGCTCCCAAATCTTCGATTCTCCCCAAGTTCTAGTATAGTGGCTTCGACCCTAAGACATCTCGTGTTGACCTGAAACACACGAAAAGGGGATCAAATGGCAACAAATTATCATCGGAAACGAACTAAAGCTATAGTGAAAATGGGCATTAACGAGTCGAAAACTCGACTCATCAACACTCCACACTTAAGCTTTGCTCGTCCCGAACAAAGTATGCAAATATGCCAAGGAGGTACAAATGCCGAAATGCTAGTGGTGCTATGTTTTTCGTGTATTTGCCTCACTAGATTTCCCAAGGTCTCGATCCTTATTTCCAAACATGTTATTGAAAGGTAAATGACAAGAATGTACAATCTAACAGCTCCTTTTCGTAGGCGTTACGAATGCATTTAGCATATGCATTAAGCCTTTAAACCCCTAGGCTACCCTAGTGGACGAGTTATAGTCTCGTGAGAGTTTTCAGAAAAGGGAATACTCACAAATCCCATATGCACCTATCCCATGAGAATGAATTCAAGAGCGCTCAACCGAGGCTATGATTTCTCAAATCAAAATCCTCACCCCACGCTAGGTCTATCATCACAATATCATCAAAAGAACTTTTGAACCACTTTGAGTACCTTTGAGGTTGTGCATTCAAGATCATCAATACTAGAGCTATCAATCGTCTCATCCAAAAGTCTATTCATTTTCAAGGCTATACAATAGAGTTGAAGTTTCTAGTTTGCACAAAAATTGTCAATCGCTCACCTATGATAGCTAGGGCTAGTCCATGGGTTTGCGACATGGAACTCATTCCCAAGTTTTAGGCGCTTAAGTCGTAATTCATAAGGGAAGAGGAGTCCGACACTAGAGTTCTCAATAAACACGCATAGACCAAATGATAATTCCCGTGTAAACACATGGATCGTCCAAGAGTGGTTCTAACTAGCACACAATGCAAATGATGAGTCCCGCACAAATGATGAATGGAGGAAAACATAGAGTCAAGGTTTAGGTGCTTCTTATTTTCTTTTTGAAACGGCCTTTGGCCTACAAATGCTTTCGAGGGGGGACTTACCTCCCTAACCCCCGGCATTTGTATTTTTTTGGGCCTATTTTTCGCCTTATTTTGACTCCACACTTAAAACTTGACAATATGTTCAAAAAGTGTATGGAATGTGCGGGAATCAAACATAAGTATGGCACTAAATTAGAAAACTCAAGTCACCAAGGAGCTATCAAAGGTCTAAGATTTTCATGAAGATTTCAAAGGTGCTTGCTATAACTTGATCCAAGGTATTTCAATGAAAGTATTTAGAGGATTGGATAGACGAAGGATAGCAATGATATTGGCTTTCAAGAATATACATTCAATGGACTAGGTCGGTTCTAAATTTGAGATCCAATAAATGTGGCAAATAGGCTAGATGTGATTTATAGGATTTAAGAATCGATAGTCACAAGCCTATATGGTAAGAACACTTCTTATGTAGGGATAAGGTGCAAGTATGCAAGTGTCCATCTCAAAATGATATGTATGGCATGCGAACATGTGAACTATGCGCATCAAACCACTCCACACTTAATTCAAGCTTAGTCCCTAAGCGCAAAGAATGATAAAAATAAAAGCAACGGCGCCATTTTGACGTGTGTATTTTTGGGATACGGTCAAAAACAATTTATAAACGACCGGTAAGACCGGTGTCGAACCCAAGGGAGCAAACGGATTACGCGCTAGTTCTATCAAATTTTCTTACTCGGCTAATTCCTAAAATTCAAGAGTGATTTTTGGTTATCAATGATTCAAAACAAGTATGAAATGGTTTTTAGGGGATTTAAAATCAATTAAAAGCGAGTTTCGAGGGACCAATCCCCTCCTTGGCAATTTCCCAATGATCATGCATACAAGAGTTCAATTAATTATGAGTTGATAGGTTTTAAACCTAGCTTAGACTAAAATTAGACAAACCATGCATGTCTAATCCTAGTCAAGCCATCTTAGTTAGGATCTCACTAATTAAAGAGTATTGATCCACTATATAGCATTTACTCTCATAAATACTATATGCATAAAGTTCTAGTTCACCTCTCACCATGCATTTACTCTCATAAATGTAGGTTAAGTTCAATTTTACTATATCCAAACCATCACTAAGCTTTCTCAAGACTTAGGTCAAAGTTCTAACACAAACATGTCACTTAGGCATTTTATCAAACACTTAGAGGCATGTCTAACATGAAGATCATAGTAAAATGAAATCAACTTCAATAAATCCAAATAGATGTGTTTACAATGATCATTGAGTACCAAGGAGGTTCATAGAACCCTCAAAACACAAGGGGAACTACTCACACATTGATAGCTCTAGAATATGCGCATTTTAGGCGGTCTCTATGCTTATTGTTTCGTTCGTTTTATCACAATTTCACTTGCTATTTAACGCCTTGTGGTTCATTTCAGGCCAATTACAGAGCTTAAGCTGAGAACGCAAGTTAGCTTTGATTTTGGAGCAAAACCGAGCATTCCGGAGCTAAAGTGGGCAAATTAGGAGTCGGAACGCAGAAAGCGCATATGTGCGATCGCACAAAGCCCTCTATGCGATCGCACATCCTAAAGCCACGATCAGAACTTGGGCAGATGTGCGAGCGCACAAGAAAACCAGAGATGAATGTGCGATCGCACAAATGGAAGCCGAAACCGCAAAAGCAGCTAAGGAAAGATGTGCGATCGCACAAGCTCGAACATGCGATCGCATATGATAGTCCAGTCGCACAAAAATATGTGCGATTGCATACCACCGACCTCCAGAAAAGATGTGCGATCGCACAGTTGCACATATGCGATCGCATATACCGGCAGTGCTATAAAACCCAGAATTTTATAGGGTTTCGGGGGGCTTTTTGGGAGAGAGATTTTGGCACGGATTCCAAGGCGCCGACACAGAAAATTCCAAGAGTTTTGGCACTGATTTCGAGCTGATTAAGTGAAGAAGGATACCAACCACACGGATCCTCCATTACTCTTGATTCTCCATTGGTTTAGAAGCTCTAAACTCTACATCTCATATGGATTCTTACACTTTTGTCATTGTTTTTGATTGTAACCTCACCATGAGTGAGTAGTGACCTTGGTTGGGGATCCATGAATCCCCTAAACATGTTTGTGACCTTGTAAATGTTATAGATGTTATTGATGAATGATTTTTGCACATGATTCTTCTTCATTGGAACTTAATGTTAATGGGTGCCTACAAGGTGTTTGTGAGAAGTCCTCAATAGGAACCCTAGTTGATTTCATGTTTGATGTAACTAGTGTTGAAAAGCATGATGTCAAATGAACTAAATGAAGAAGCATTAGGGTTTTTGTGTTACATGGCGACACTCTAATTCTAATGAGAATGGCATGATTTTTGACACGTGTATGATTATCTAGCCAATAGAGCTAGGGCTTGAGGGTAGGTAATCTTACTTTATAATGCCAATAGAGCGAGAGTTTGAGGTATTGAGCGAGATGTGACCTCTTAATATTAAGTTAGAGCGAGAGTTAAACTTGGTATTAATGTTGCATGCCTATATTCTAAGTGTGTGCATGAGAAGTTCATCAATAATGTCCTAATTTACCGTCACAATGATTGTTTAGTAGAGGATTGGATCCCTAGTCATCTTTTATTGATTGTTAATCCCTTTTTGTTAATCAAACTTTAATTTGGATAGTGAAATTTGCTATCAACCTCTTTGGAGAAGAATTCCCCCCCCCCCCAAACCATAGACATCTATTTTAATCTCTAGCATCATAAGTTTAAACTCCTATCCTCTGGGTTCGATCTCGGATTCCCGAGCTTTTATAAATGTTTTGATCACGTGACTAGCAAATAAGTATTTGAATCTCATTTGAATATTTTACCCTATATCACGACTGATCAAATGGCGCCGTTGCCGGGGATAGGTTAATCAACTAGGTGCTATTTGATTATTTAGTTTGTTTGCTTTTCCTTACTTGGTAGCTATTGCTTGCTTTGTGCTTGATTGTGTTTGTTTCCCTTGCCCTTCATTGCTAAGAATTTCTTTTGTTTTTGTAGGCATTTGAATGAACACAAGGTTTCAAGGAAAGAAACACGTGGCTCTAGGTTCAACATCAAGTTCTTCTAACCCTTCTCAACCAACCACAAAGAAACAACGAGGTAGACCCCGAAAGAACCCGATTGCCCCTATTGCACCTTTACCTCCGGTTATTCGTGCTATTCCCCCTATTATCCAAGAAAGACAACAAGTTATTATGGAAGAGGAGAATGAGAACCGTCCGGTTCTTCAAAGAAATGTCCAAAATCGTAGAATTGATGGGGAAGAAGTAGAGGATCCTCAAGCTAGAGATGACAATTATAATGAGAATGAGAGACGTCCTATCCGGAATCCTCATGTCCCTCGTAGAGAGGAGAGACATTATAGATATGATGAAGAGGAAGAGGACGAAAGGCCCGTGGGAGATTACATGACTCCCACCCTCGAGGGAAACGGTTCGGTTATTATGCCTCCGGATGAGGACGCTTTTGATTTTGATGTGAAGTCCTCCTTGGTGCATATGGTAACTCATGATCAATATCAAGGAGTTGGGAACCCCTCCACTCATTTGGCCAATTTCCAAGAGTATTGCCGAACTTACAAGCCGAGGAATGTGCCCATTGAATATGTTTACTTGAAGTTATTTCCCTCTTCGTTATATGGAGACGCCAAGGAATGGTTGCAAAACCATGAGCCGGGAACCTTTAGAACTTGGGATCATCTAGCAACTTCTTTTCTTAACAAGTTCTTCCCTCCATCAAGAACCAAGAAATTCACGGATTTCATATTGACTTTCTCCCAAAGAGACAATGAGTTATTTCATCAAGCATATGACCGTTTCAAACATTATTTGAGGGAATGCCCTCACCACAACTTCAGAAAAGCCGATCTTATGCGATATCTCTATTTGGGTATGAGCAAGGAAGCTAAAAATCAGATGGATACCGCTAGTGGAGGTGCTATTATGGAATTACCGGCGACTCAAGGGTTCAAAATTGTGGACAAAATTGCTATAAACTCCGATAGATATCAAGGAGTCGATCACAAGAAAATGGGCAAGTCAAGAGATGATTCCTCGAATTATGCAACGAAAGAGCAAATTAATGAGTTGTCAAAGAGGATGGAGTCTATGATAAGTATGGTGAATTCCGTGGAGACAACTAAGCCTAAGGCCGATAAAGAGAGAACTTCGGCTCAACAACCTTGTTTTCTATGTGCGAGCACTAGACATTCTACCAAAAATTGCCCCGACGGTCGCTATGAAGATGATGACGATGGATATGAAGAGGCACACTTTGTGAATCAACAAAGGAACTATGCTCAAAATGCTAATCCTATCACTAGAAATTATGAACCTCCCCAAAGAAGAATGTCCAATGATTCGAATTTCCCCCCAAGGCCTCAAGGGCAAAATTCTTATGCAAATCAAGGAAATTATCAAGGGCAAAATTCTTATGCAAATCAAGGAAGTTATCAAAGGCAAAATCAACAAGGACAATCGAGCCAAGCACAACAAAAACCTCCCTACCAAACAAGAGCAAACTATCAACATCAACAACAAGGGAACTACCAAGAGATGAATCCTCAACAACCACAAGCCTCGACTCATCAAAGTACACAAGATAAATGCATGACCGATATCTTAGCAAATCTTGTGGCGAATCAAGCAAAGGCCGCTCAAGATAGCGCAATGATGTTCCAAACACTCCAAACCATGAACAAAAGAATGGACGAAATGTCCACTCACAACAAAATGTTGGAAAACCAAATTGCCCAACAAGCTAGTTCTTCCGCGAAGTATTCGGGGAAACTCCCCTCCAAGCCGGATTCCCACCAAAATGAGCACGTGAATGCTATAACATTGAGAAGTGGAAAGGATTATGAGCCCCCTCAATCCAAAACCGAGGCACCCAAACCACCAATTGAAGTGGAAATAGAGGAGGAAAAAGAGGAGAATGAGCAAGAGACGGAGAAAGCAACCGAGCCCGTCGTTGAAACTCCTAAACAAGTTACAAAGGAACTTCCTCCTTACAAGCCTCCCGTGCCATTCCCTCAAAGATTGCTTAAAAAGAAGAATGATCAACACTTCAACCGATTCGTGGAAATGCTACGTAAGGTCAATATTACTTTGCCCTTCACCGAGGTACTCACTCAAATCCCTTCTTATGCTAAATTTTTAAAAGATATTGTTTCACATAGGAGGGATATTAGTGAACATGACACGGTAGCATTAAACTTGGAATGTAGTGCCATAATTCAAAATCCATTGCCTAAAAAGCTAAAAGATCCGGGTAGTTTCTCGATACCTATTAAGATTGGTGATATTTGCATAAATGATGCCTTGTGTGATCTTGGTGCTAGCATATCTTTGATGCCATACTCTTTGTGTAGTAAACTTGACATGGGGACTCTAACTCCCACCTCCATTTCCCTACGCCTTGCGGACCGTTCTTCTAGGGTTCCTAAGGGAATTTTAGAGGACGTCCCTATAAAGGTGGGAAATTTTTATATTCCCGTTGACTTCTTCGTTTTGGAGATGGAGGAGGAGAAAGAAACCCCTATTATTTTGGGTAGACCTTTCCTAGCCACGGCGGGAGCCGTAATTGATGTTAGACAAGGATCATTGGTGCTAAACATTAGTGATGAAAAGATTGAATTCAATTTGGCTAAAGCATGTCGTAGTCCTAATTTCTCCATGGATTGCAATTTCCTTGATGTTTATGACACTTTTGATTATGATGAGCTTATCCATGATACACTTGATATCTTTGATGATGATAATTGTGAGCCTTGCCCCGCGCTTCTTGAAAATATTTGTGGCATTGAAAAAGAGGAAAGCGAGACCACCAAAGGTAAGGAATCTCTTTCGGTAGAACTAAAACCTCTACCGTCAAGTCTAAGGTATGAATTTTTGGGACCCAATTCCACTCTTCCGGTTATTGTCAATGCTTCCTTGAACGTTGATGAGACATCTAGACTATTGCATGTGCTAAGAAAATATAGGGGAGCTATTGGGTATACTATTGATGATTTGAAAGGAATAAACCCATCGATTTGCATGCATAGAATCACATTAGAGGATGAGTCTAAACCATCTAGGGAAACCTTAAGGAGATTGCACCCAAAACTCGGTGACGTAGTCTTTAAAGAGGTCACTAAATTAAGGGATGCGGGTATCATATATGCTATCCCCGATTCGGAATGGGTGAGCCCCATTCATGTCGTACCTAAAAAAGGGGGTTTGACCGTTGTTAAGAATGATAAAAATGAATTAATCCCTCAAAGAACCGTCACCGGTTGGCGCATGTGTGTGGACTATAGAAAGCTTAACAAGGCAACTAAAAAAGACCACTTCCCCTTACCCTTCATGGATCAAATGCTAGAAAGATTAGCCAAGCACAATTACTTTTGCTACCTTGATGGGTATAGTGGGTTTTTCCAAATCCCTATTCACCCGCTAGATCAAGAGAAAACCACGTTTACTTGCCCATATGGAACATTTGCCTACCGGCGAATGCCCTTTGGACTTTGTAATGCGCCCGGGACATTTCAACGTTGCATGATGGCTATCTTTTCTGACTTTATTGAGAAAATTATGGAGGTTTTCATGGATGATTTTTCCGTTTATGGCTCATGTTTTGATTCTTGTCTAGGAAATCTCACTCGGGTCTTGGAAAGATGCATAGAAACCGATCTTGTGCTAAATTGGGAAAAGTGTCACTTCATGGTGAAGGAAGGGATAGTATTGGGACATTTGATATCCAACCGAGGAATTGAAGTTGATAAAGCCAAGGTTGAGGTTATAGAGAAATTACCTCCCCCTAAAGACGTGAAAGGCATAAGGAGTTTTCTTGGACACGCCGGCTTTTACCGGCGCTTTATTAAGGATTTCTCGAAAATTGCTAAGCCACTTACAAACCTCCTTTGTCAAGATGTGGATTTCAAGTTTGACGAACCATGCCTTAAGGCATTTGAAAAGCTAAAGGATGCTCTAATCTCGGCACCCATCATACAACCACCAAATTGGGAGCTTCCTTTCGAATTGATGTGCGATGCTAGCGACTACGCTATCGGAGCGGTGTTGGGGCAAAGGATAGACAAGAAATTGCATGCCATCTATTATACAAGCAAAGTTCTCGACAATGCTCAAGTAAATTACACAACAACGGAAAAGGAGATGCTTGCTATAGTCTACGCCTTTGAAAAGTTTAGACAATATTTGATTGGGTCGAAAACCATAGTGTACACGGATCATTCCGCCATCAAGTATTTGGTCTCTAAGAAAGAAGCTAAGCCCCGACTCATCCGATGGGTTCTCTTGCTACAAGATTTCGACATAGAGATTAAAGATAAGAAAGGAGTTGAGAATTTGGTAGCCGATCATTTGTCTCGTCTTGAGCCACAAGAAGAAAATTCGGAAAGGAAAATACCCATAAGGGACGCATTCATTGGGGAAGAGCTACTCGCAATAAGGGAGGAATCCATGCCATGGTATGCGGATTTCGTCAATTATTTAGCATGTGAGATTTTTCCTCCCGACCTCACCTATAATCAAAGAAAGAGATTCCTCCACGATGTGAAGTCTTATTTTTGGGATGAGCCATACTTATACAAATTGTGTTCCGACGGGATCTATAGAACTTGCGTGGTGGAAAAAGACCAAGAGCACATCTTGCACCAATGCCATGCTTCGCAATATGGTGGGCACGGAAGTGGAAACAAAACCGCCGCCAAGGTCCTTCAATGTGGTTTCTTTTGGCCAAGTCTCTACAAAGATGCATACGAGTTTGTCCTCATGTGCGATAGATGCCAAAGAACGGGAAATATATCGAAGAGAGACGAAATGCCTCAACAAGGGATTCTTGAAGTGGAAATATTCGATGTTTGGGGAATTGATTACGTGGGGCCCTTCCCATCCTCTTTTGGAAATCAATTCATCTTGGTAGCGGTTGATTATGTGTCAAAATGGGTCGAAGCGATTGCTTCCCCTACTTGTGATGCCAAAACGGTGGCTAAGATGTTCAAGAAAATCATTTTTCCAAGGTTCGGGGTGCCTAGAACGGTTATAAGCGATGGAGGATCGCACTTCAAAGAAAGGAACCTAGAAACCCTCCTTCGGAATTATGGAGTCAAGCACAAGATAGCTACCCCCTACCACCCTCAAACAAGCGGTCAAGTAGAAGTGTCTAATCGGGAGATAAAAGCCATTTTGGAAAGAACGGTGGGGAACTCTAGAAAAGATTGGTCCTCAAAGCTCGACGATGCGTTATGGGCTTACCGAACCGCGTTCAAGACACCCATTGGCATGTCCCCTTATCGGCTCATCTATGGCAAGTCTTGCCACCTCCCGGTGGAACTCGAATATAAAGCTATGTGGGCGGTAAAGGCCTTGAATTTTGATTTGAAAACCGCGGGCGAAAAAAGACTTTTCCAACTTCAAGAGCTAGAGGAAATTCGTTTGGACTCATATGAGAATGCCCGAATTTACAAAGACAAGACCAAACTTTGGCATGACAAGAGGATTTCTAAGAAAGACTTTAGAGAAGGAGATCAAGTATTACTATACAACTCAAGATTGAAGCTATTTCCGGGTAAATTGAAGTCTAGGTGGACCGGACCTTTCAAGGTGCAAAGGGTCTTTGATGATGGACACGTGAACCTATTCAATAAGAAAGGAGAAATCTTTATGGCAAATGGCCAACGACTCAAACTCTACCATGGTCCACCTCATGACACCTCAAGCTCAACAATCTATTTGAATGACGTACCCGCTTGAGGAGGGATCCTAGCAAAGGACTCCCCAAGTGTGCTTCTTGTTCTCCATGAAAAGATTCGGCTCCGTCTTAGCCAAGACGTTAAACTAGGCTCGTAAGTGATCTTTCCTATAATCTTGAAATTGTCTAGGTTGATTGGACTCCCGTGTGAAAAATTGAAGGTTTGAAATGTGTATGTGCGTGACCCTCTATGTGATGATTGATGAACTTTACGGCGTCCTTATGATAGTATGCTTGATAGGATGGACGATTTAATTGGGTTTAAGTGTGGGGTCTCGAAAATTTTGTGCAGGAGCATTGATAATCGTTTTGAATTCAGCTTAGAATTTTCTCCAAGTAAATTTGTGCGCTCGCGCATTAACCCTTCTTCAACTCTGTTAAGGTCGCACAAATCTTATGCGCTCGCACATGATTTTACTCCACTGTCTTCTTTGTGCGATCGCACATATCACTTTATGCGATCGCATTTCAACCCTTGGCCTCTTTTCTTCAAGATTACACATTCCCTTGTGCGATCGCATATAAATTTATGCTACTGTCTCATTTGTGCGATCGCACATTTCACTTTATGCGATCGCATACCAGTCCTTTGTCTCAAAAGCTAAGCTCGCATAAAATTTGTGCGATCGCGCAAGAAGTTATGCGAATGCCTTATCTTATGCGATCGCACATTCTCCTTTACGCGATCGCATATCCTGTGAATTTCACTCTCCACTATTTTAACTCATTTTGTGCGATCGCACGCTTGCCTCTATGCGGTCGCATATTCATTTAGGGTTAATAGAAAATCATTTGGGGTGTTCCTCGTTTCATTCTCTCCCGACTTTCAAAATCACATAAACCCTAAACTCTATCCGCCGCAACCCCAGCCTCTCCGCCGCTCGTCGCCTCCCCGCTCGGAAATCCACCACCTCAGCCATCCGTCGTTGCAAATGGGAAAATCCACGACAAAACCTCCTTCCAAGGATTCCGCAAAGAGCCTGGCCGTCTACAAACCCCCGATTTCCAAGCCATCCAAGGAAAAAGAGAAGAAATCCAAAAAATCGGATGTTTTGTACGTCAAGGCCGATTCCGATGGACAGCACTACGGGCGTACCGCCGAAGATCTCACTAGGCATATCTTGGCCCCCAGTTCGGCGAGTAGGGCTGACGGAGATTTGGAGAGGGATACACCTCCATCTTCGCCTATTATCGGTGTGCCAAATGTCTTTACAATGCCTAAGCCGTATAACCTCGAAGGCTCGATCAAATTCAGCGATAGAGAGGATGCAGTGGTGTCTACAAAATGCAAGAACAAAGGTAGAAAACCTATCCCTCTCCTATTTCCTCATATTCAAGCTTTGAAGGACATGGATTGTTTTGATGAAATTAAAGAAATGCTGAAGGAAAGTGGACTTATATTCGTACTTAGAGATGATCCCGGCACTTATGATAAGATCACTATGGAGTTTCTCTGTTCATTTAGTCCCGTGCATAAGGTTATTGGAAGGGAGAGGGAAAAGGTAAAGTATTGGAGGTTCTGTATGGGTGGGCATAAATGGGAGGTGGATGCCGATGTTTTATGTGACTGGTTTAGGTTGCCAAGGGATGGGGAATTCCCTACTATTGACGATAATGATGTTTATGATTTTTGGGAAAGGATTACGGGGAATGACTATCTCAAGGAGAAATACCACAAGTCCACTAGTATCCGCATACCCATATGGAAGGTTATCCAAAAATTTTTGGCAGGGATTGTGTTTGTTCGGACTTACTATGGTCGACTTGTGACAAAGCTAGAAATGATGATCATGCTTATGATCGAAAGAGGAGAAAAGGTGGACTGGTTATGGTGCATAACAAGCGGAATTTTGGATAATCGGAATTTGTCCTCGCTGAACAAAGGGCTGGGAGGTGGCTCTTTTGTTACATGGATAGCTAGGAAGCTAAATTTCAAATTTGGTCGCGTAAAGAGTCGAAAGCTAGCTCTCACCCTTTCGCAGATGAGATCCAGACTTATTGTCGGGAAGGGGTTGCAATGGAAGGACCCCGATGAGATTAAAGAGGCTGAGGAGGAGCAGAATTTGAATGATGAGGTTGGTGATAGGGTCGCGGCCCATGACATTCCCTCCTCCTCGCGTGCCGTGCCTCCTTCCTCTAGCGATGCGAAATTGGACCTTATTATTTCACGCTTGGACAGCATGGCTAGAGAACAGAGCGCCCACGCTGCTTTCGTTTCACAGCGCATCCAGTGGGGGGAGAGGGCCATTCTTGCCATTGTCTCACATTTGGGGATTTCCTCCACTGTTGGTTCGCCTCCTTGAACCCCTTCTGCCCCTAGATCCCCTTCGCCTCCGTCTCCACCGTTGTTTCCTAGCGCTAGAGGTAAGGAAAAGGTCGGTGAACATTCTATGCTGATTCAGGAGGATGTAGAGGCTAGTCTAGAAGAAATCTTGGATGCGGTGAACAAAATTCCCGCTTGTGGGACTTTCGAGAATAGCGGCGAGGAGGATAGCTTGGACTTGAGCAATGATAGTCCTGATGCCGATCAGTTCATAGTTGCACCGCATGATAGTCCGGAGGATGAGCTCACCATCGAGGAGATCGACGAGGCTAGGAGAGCGAGAATGGAGTCTGATGCTGCACGCCCTCGCAAGAAGCTAGTTCTGAAGAAGAAGAAATAAGTTTAGCATTTGTTCATTGTTTTCCTTTTTGCTACCTTGATGAATTGCAAACCATGCTTAGACTTTTCTTTTGATGATCTTTTGGGATGTAATGTTGTTGAAACCCTTATGAATTATGTTACATTCCTGTTTTGTATTGAAAATCTAGGGATCGTCTTTGCGTGCATAGAACTGCATGATTTAGAAAAAGTTTTCGGAGCCAAAAACTGTGCAGTGCTGTGCGATCGCACAAAACTTTATGCGACTGTCTTCGGTTGTGCGCTCGCACAAGCTTCTTTATGCGATCGCATATCCCCTTGAACTTCACTTTTATTCGCCGCTCGCACCCTTGCGCGCTCGCGCATCTGTCTTTATGCGATCGCATAAAGGTTAGGGTTTCTTAGGGTTTCTTCTTATTCTTCATTTCCACCTATCCTCGCCGCCACTCTTTCTCACTCTAACCCAATTTTCCCTCTCCTCTCCGCCGATTCCTCATCTCCAACCCTCACTTCCGATCTTCGCCCTCTCTTAGCCGTCCCCCCCCCCCCAACCCAACCATGGCCAGAGTCGAAACCCTCTACGTGAAGAGCCGTTCGGGGAAGCAATACGGTTTCTCCTCCTTGGAGCCCAAAATTCGCTATAGGATACCCTACCCACCTCCATCGTCACCTCAAGGCGGAGATCCCAACAAATTCACCATGCCAAAGCCATATGATTTCGAAAGCCCCATTAGATTCAACCGCGAGGAAGCCTCCAACCTTCATACCAGCCTAATAAACAAAGGTAAGCAACCCA
Source organism: Rhodiola kirilowii (assembly GCA_033675215.1). Lineage (NCBI taxonomy): Eukaryota > Viridiplantae > Streptophyta > Magnoliopsida > Saxifragales > Crassulaceae > Rhodiola > Rhodiola kirilowii. The sequence goes on from CM066194.1 coordinate 7,845,683, forward strand.
TTCCACTCCTCTTTCCCGTTGCGAAAGATTTAGAGAAATTGAATTTTTGGGAAGAAATTAGGGCGGCTATTGTGAACAGTGGTATGGATTTCGTGTTTAGAGAGGATCCCGGGACGTATGAGGATATGACCATGCAATTCCTTAGCTCATTCGTCCCGATCCATGGACCGTGTTCAGATGATACTGATGGGAAACTATTATGTTGGAGGTTCGAATTGGGTAATTACAATTGGGAGGTTGCAGGATCAGTTCTGTATGACTGGCTAGGTTTATCTATAAAGGGCAATATCCCCGAGATAGCAGATGACGATATCATGCAGTTCTGGAAAAGAATCTCGGGAAGTGAGTACAATAACACTAAACATCATTTTTCCACTAGTATCCGAGTGCCAAAATGGAGGTTCATCCACAAATTACTGGCGGGTACAGTGTATATGCGCTCTGATCACGGAAGGCTGGTGAGCAGAATGGAAATGGCCATTATGTTAATGATGGAGAGAGGGGAAAAGGTTGATTGGCTTTGGTGTATCACTAACGGGATTGAAGGATATCAATCCCCCTCTTCGCAAAACCAAGGGTTGGGTGGTGGTTCGTTTGTGACTTGGATCGCAAGGAGGCTCAATTTCACATTTGGAAGCAAGGAGAGCACCAAGATGAAATTGGATGTGAAGAAACTGCAATACATGCGCCTTTTGGGTAAAGGACTGAAGTGGACCAATGGTAAGGAGACAGCTGAGGTAGTGGCTAAGGAAGAGCCGTGCATTAAGGATGAGTTTACCGGGTCGCCGTCCTCCTCGCGCAACCAGCCCCCTCTCTCACCCTTTGCTGACCCAAGACTTGTTTCCTACATTTTGCAACACAATCAATGGATGGAGAGGACTCTGCTCACCATCGCGGACCACTTGGGCCTCTCTTCTACCATTCCTCCTCCTCCTCCGAAGTCCCCTTTTGCTCAGCAACCTCCACCCTCACCAAAGGATAGGAAGCGATCTAGAAGACAATGACTTTTGTTCTACATTTTCCTGTTTTGCACTTATGTTTCGTTTTGAATTATGTTGCTACATTTGTGAACCTTTCGATGATGCTTTCTGGGTGATATTGAGCACTTTTGTGCAAATTTGAAAATTATTTGATCATCGCAAGGAAACATAAATTCCTTGGAGGCAGTTTTATGTCCAAACTTTTGCAGCTGCAGATTAATTGTGCGATCGCACAGTCCCATTTATGCGATCGCATATCCTTGTTTCCCCCACTTCAATTGCAAATATGCGATCGCGCAACTAGCAAAGAAAGGAGCTCATCAATCGAACCTTTTGCGAAAGATCAACTAAGCAAGCAAACAACTCTATGCTCTTTAAATGGCTACCTCCAAACGAGAGAAGTTTTTCTTAACCCTCTCTTCGTTTTTTTTTATTCTATCCATTGCTTAGGGACTAAGCAATTGCTAAGTGTGGGGTGGCTTATGTTTGACATGTTGTGACTACTTGAGACGTTTTTGCTTGCTTGTCATGCTTTCATGTGTGAGTTCTAACCAACGTATGCTTAATGAAACACACTTGCACCATTGCACAATTCATCCAAAAATTTCAAATTATTAATGAAAACAAAAAGTCTAGGCAAGGCTACCTTTTCAAAAACTTTCATCTCTAAATTCAACTAGTCGTGCATGATTTCACTTGATTGATCCTTTAGATGACTAATGGATTGGATTGTTGACTTTCATTCTTGAGGACCAAAGCATCTACTAGCACTTCTTTATCTTTTATTCTAAGCTTTTTCTCATTAAGACTAAAAAGAGTTGATCTTTGAAAAGCATAAAATCGAAATGATTTATAACTCCAAAACTCTTGCATGCCATGATTACCTTTAGGTGACCTTAGTGACCTTGCTTGTCTTGTGGATTTGTCTTGTTGTTTTGTCATGCTCCATTTTTCACACTTAGCCCTTTGTCAAAGTTCTAAGTGTGGGGTCAAAAGAGGGCGAGAAAAAAAAAATATGTGAAATAAGCCCCAAACCCTTCCTTATGATTGATCACCATTAGGAAGAACTTTAAAGAAGTATGTGCTAAGTGCCGAGGGTTAGGAAGGTAAGTTCCCCCTCGAAAGTGCTTAGTGCGGCTTCTACCCCCTTTAATGTTTCAATTAGACTTGGCAATCGGCTATTCCGCCATTCTCTAGCATGAAAACCAACGAGACAATTGATACTTTCTAGCAAGAATTCACTAAGGGACGAGCCTCGTACTCTTTTGTACTTAGGCATGATATGGTTTGCAAGCATTTACGAAAACCTTATTGTTGGAACTCCTCTTCTCTTATGACTAAGTGACCTTGGCGTCCTAGGCTTGAGAATGAGTTCAAAGCTCACGAGCCAATGGACTAGCCTCCTTGCTAGCATTTGTGAGTGACCCAACAAGATTTCTTTGCAATTACTAGATCATTCTCTTGAAGTCACTAACATAGAAAACGACTAGAATCCTTGATCAAAGACTTATTAGTCTATGTTTTGATTTGCTTGAATGTCTTGATGCATGAATTTCTATAAGGATTTGAAAAGGGTTTCATGTAGTGATTGAAATGCACATATCTAGTTGAATACATTTTGATCTTCATGAAAAACACCTTGCCTAGTACTTTGAAAATTGTGACCTTAAAATGCCTAATTGGATGATTGTTCTCTTTGTGGGATTTGTGAGTATTCCCGTGTCTGAAAACTCTCAGGAGACTACAACTCCTCCACTAGGGTAGCCTAGGGGTTTAAAGGCTTGGTGCATTCGCTAAATGCACTCGTGTCACCTACGAAAGTGGTTTATCAAAAGTAGTATTTGTTTCTTTGTGTTCTTAGTTAGTTTTCGTGACCATATTGAGTTTCCTCTTAACAGATCCTTAGTAGTTGAAATGCGATGTTGTTGATGATCTATATGATTAGTTTGCTCGGGACGATCAAACGTTAAGTGTGGGGTGATTTGATAGCTCTAGAATATGCGCATTTTAGGCGGTCTCTATGCTTATTGTTTCGTTCATTTTATCACAATTTCACTTTCTATTTAACGCCTTGTGGTTCATTTCAGGCCAATTACAGAGCTTAAGCTGAGAACGCAAGTTAGCTTTGATTTTGGAGCAAAACCGAGCATTCCGGAGCTAAAGTGGGCAAATTAGGAGTCGGAACGCAGAAAGCGCATATGTGCGATCGCACAAAGCCCTCTATGCGATCGCACATCCTAAAGCCACGATCAGAACTTGGGCAGATGTGCGAGCGCACAAGAAAACCAGAGACGAATGTGCGATCGCACAAATGGAAGCCGAAACCGCAAAAGCAGCTAAGGAAAGATGTGCGATCGCACAAGCTCGAACATGCGATCGCATATGATAGTCCAGTCGCACAAAAATATGTGCGATCGCATACCACCGACCTCCAGAAAAGATGTGCGATCGCACAGTTGCACATATGCGATCGCATATACCGGCAGTGCTATAAAACCCAGAATTTTATAGGGTTTCGGGGGGCTTTTTGGGAGAGAGATTTTGGCACGGATTCCAAGGCGCCGACACAGAAAATTCCAAGAGTTTTGGCACTGATTTCGAGCTGATTAAGTGAAGAAGGATACCAACCACAAGGATCCTCCATTACTCTTGATTCTCCATTGGTTTAGAAGCTCTAAACTCTACATCTCATATGGATTCTTACACTTTTGTCATTGTTTTTGATTGTAACCTCACCATGAGTGAGTAGTGACCTTGGTTGGGGATCCATGAATCCCCTAAACATGTTTGTGACCTTGTAAATGTTATAGATGTTATTGATGAATGATTTTTGCACATGATTCTTCTTCATTGGAACTTAATGTTAATGGGTGCCTACAAGGTGTTTGTGAGAAGTCCTCAATAGGAACCCTAGTTGATTTCATGTTTGATGTAACTAGTGTTGAAAAGCATGATGTCAAATGAACTAAATGAAGAAGCATTAGGGTTTTTGTGTTACATGGCGACACTCTAATTCTAATGAGAATGGCATGATTTTTGACACGTGTATGATTATCTAGCCAATAGAGCTAGGGCTTGAGGGTAGGTAATCTTACTTTATAATGCCAATAGAGCGAGAGTTTGAGGTATTGAGCGAGATGTGACCTCTTAATATTAAGTTAGAGCGAGAGTTAAACTTGGTATTAATGTTGCATGCCTATATTCTAAGTGTCTGCATGAGAAGTTCATCAATAATGTCCTAATTTACCGTCACAATGATTGTTTAGTAGAGGATTGGATCCCTAGTCATCTTTTATTGATTGTTAATCCCTTTTTGTTAATCAAACTTTAATTTGGATAGTGAAATTTGCTATCAACCTCTTTGGAGAAGAATTCCCCCCCCCCAAACCATAGACATCTATTTTAATCTCTAGCATCATAAGTTTAAACTCCTATCCTCTGGGTTCGATCTCGGATTCCCGAGCTTTTATAAATGTTTTGATCACGTGACTAGCAAATAAGTATTTGAATCTCATTTGAATATTTTACCCTATATCACGACTGATCACACATCATGTAAGACAACATGATGTGTAGGTTTTTAACACAAATCTAAGAGAAAGAAAGAGGGATTAGAGTAGGATTGATGATCCTAATAAACTCCCTTAGTCTTCAAATCCCCTTGATTGGATGATGATGAAACCCTTGATTTAGCTCACTTCCTTTTGTTTTTTCTCCAGAAAAATCCAAGATGCTAGGTCAAACTTGCATCTTTCTATTTATAGCCTCGGACAGAATTCGGCACTGTAGCAGTTCCAACCGATCGGTTGGAGGAAGCTTTGGTGCCAACCGATCGGTTGGAGGAAGGCAAGACTGGCTGCTACTGAAGAACTTCCATAACCGATCGGTTGGGAAAATCTTTGGCTTCAACCGATCGGTTGGTGCAGGGCAAGTCAGCCGATCGGTTGGCAGGACGAGCCGATCGGTTACGGAAACGGCAGAAACAGGCCTTCTGAGGGAGCTAGCCAGCCGATCGGTTGGCTAGGGGCTGCTGCCCAACTGATCGGTTGGACGTGTTGTTCTGCAAATATCTGCTCCCAAATCTTCGATTCTCCCCAATTTCTCGTATAGTGGCTTCAACCCTAAGACATCTCGTGTTGACCTGAATCGCACGAAAATGGGATCAAATGGCAACAAATTATCATCGGAAACGAACTAAAGCTATAGTAAAAACGGGCATTAACGAGTCGAAAACTCGACTCATCACCTTGCTAAAGATTTTACCATAAGTAAACTTAATTGCAAAACACATGATAGTGGGTTTAACTTAGATAATAATGTGTGATGCAATTTTTTCATCATTATATAAAAACACATCTATCATTCTCCCCTCACCATAGAGCAAGACAATGTTGAAGGATTTCCAGAGCAAGATACTTCATCAAAGAGTAGCAGAGAGCAAGACAGATGAAGCAAAATGGAAGCTCCCATGATCCTCAGGTACTACGCATCTCTTCTTCTTCTTTAAAACTCTAATTACGCATTTGCTTTAACCGCACCCACAATAGATCTGCACCTGGTGGTTTTAACCTTGTTTGGGGTAAAGCTCTTTCGAAGGGTCGTCGAGAAATTGATGTAACAAATGGCTTGTTGCATCGAGGTTGTAGTATATAGATCAAAGTTGTGGCCACAAGTTTATGGTCTGTACTGTGGTGAGCATATTTGATGTCATTGTTCTGATTTGTATAGATAGATGAATTCCACCTTTAACTTTTCCCAAGCCTGGAAATATTTTGAAGTACAAGGAGTAAAATTACCGTGATATTTCAGAGAACAATTTTGTATAAATAGCCAGGAGGATCTTGTTCTCCCAACTTTCACAATCTTGGCTATGGCTTTGAGATACACAATAAAAAAATACAGTTCAACTAGGAACACAATCCGTTATGACAGAACTTGAAATTAGATATCAACTGTTTTAGAACATGGCAATTGTGTTCTCATGTAGAAAGAGGTTTAGTGGCCTTGTTCAACCACGCAAGTTCTGTCTCACTTAGATGTCGTGCAAGAATTTATTTGCATTTGGTGTGGTATGTAAGGAGGTTCACATCTATCAACTTATTTTTGATATGGCCCCTAAGAGAATCCAGGAGATTCATTGCATTTAATTAAAGACATCAATATAGACAATTTTCAGTAATTTATTAAGGAGTTTTGCTTTGACTCCACGAAACGAGCTCCTCTCCAATTACAAAGCTAATGTATACTTTCTCTCTTTTTTAATTCCACCTTCGCTAAAGTATACCTAACTGCAAAACACATGATAGTTCACTTCTACCAAACGAGCTCCACTCCAATTTCAAAGCGAATGTATACTTTATCTTTTTAATTCCACCTTTGCTAAAGATTTTACCATAAGTAAACCTAATTGCAAAACACATGATATTGGGTTTAACTTTGATAATAATGTGTGATGCCTTTTTTTCATCATTCTATAAAAACACATCTATCATTCTCCCCTCACCATAGAGCAAAACAATGTTGAAGGATTTTTAGAGCAAGATACCTCATCAAAAAGCAGCAGAGAGCAAGATAGTTGAAGCAAAATGGAAGCTCCCATGATCCTCAGGTACTTCGCATCTCATCTTCTTCTTCTTTGAAAACTCTAATTGCGCATTTGCTTTAACCGCCCCCACAATCGATCTGCACCTGGTGGTTTTAACCTTGTTCGGGGTAAAGCTCTTTCAAAGGATTGGCCCGACTTAGCACAACTTTCAGCCCTACATTCATTGATAAAATAATCAGCACCCGCTCTATCAAACCAGAGAGATCGACAGAGGGGTCATCAAGAAGAGATGATGAGTACATTCATTTCTGAAATACAACTGTTATGTTTTTAATTCATGTTTAGTCTCATCAAGAAAAGTGGGCCTGAGTTAGTCGCATCCCAATTTTGCAAGCGTTGGTTTGTAGCAAACTCTGTTAAGTGTTGGTACCTCTGGGCTTTCGCCAAGGCAAAGGATGTACACATTGTCTTTATTTTGAAGTGGTGTTAAATTTTCTGTTATCTTGATGCAGGAATGTTGGCGAAGTAGCTCTTACTTTTGTAGATGGCGGTTCCTCCGCAGGTACTGAGATATCTGAGATTACAGGTATGTTTTTTATTTCAAGCGTGCCCATTAATTTTGTAGTTCATTACTGATATATGACTCTATGTTATTAGTACTATTATTAACTTTGTTTTTTATTTTTCTAATAAAGATGTTTTGAGTCGCCAGCCGCAGCCGCCCTATTGTCTCCGGACTCCAGCATCGAAATGACATCTCCCAGATCAGATACTGGCAGTCACAACACCGTCACCTCCACTGCAAGCGTTGACACCGTCACTGCCACTAGTGCGTCAACAAAAAGTTCCACACTGCCATTTCATCACGCCGCGTGAAGTACTTTCTTAACAAAATTTCTCTCATAATTTTTATATTAGCTTTATGTGTATTTGGGCCGCTCATTTCCTGGATAGTACTACAAGGCAATTATAAGCCCAGTGATATCCATCCGGAGCTCCGACATACACGCGTAACGTATTTTGACTTTTCAAAAGACGTAAGGTCATTAGGCATGACCCTCAATGTTGTGATACTGGTGGACGTTGGGTGGTATGAAACGCTTTCCTTAACGAGTTACACAAATGTTGAAGGTGGTCTCAGAGCCGTTACCGAAGGGCCCTTGGGCGAAAATATATTTTGGCACTTACAAGATAGAAATACATTTAAATATATTTAAAAATGAAAACTCTTTACATAATATATTATTGGTATCAGAGCTGATAATATTTTTAATTATTTTTGTGTGTTTTATTCTTTTATAGTACATTAAATTTTTTCTAAAAAGTATAGCTAAATCATGTTAAAAAAATCATTTTCTATAATAGAATATAAATATATTATATTTTTTATTCTTTGCATATGTAATGCATATATAATGCATATGCACAATAATAATAGTCGTATCTCGGATGACCAAATAATAAATTTGTTAGATTAATCTTTTTTCCATATATTTGGTGAACTCAAATTGACTTTACGTATATTTTCAAGCATAATAGGCCCCTCGAAATATTGACCCTTTTTGTATGCCCCTACTGCCCTATATCAGGCACGGCCCTGGATGGTCTGAACATCAAATCACAGTTTACAAGAAATGATTTGCCAGATTCAAAAGAACTTGCCAGACTCAAAGAACGGGAGTTGGAAAATTTTATTTATTTTTTGACATGCAGACGCTTTGGACTATGAATATAATATGAGCTTCTTAGTATACATGCACGAAATTTTGATGCGTTGTTTTGTCATTAGTCGTTACAAATTTTGATTTTCAAATTACGAATTTTACGTCATAAATTTAAATGAATTAATTTTTTACTAGTCGCCTCGAATTTTAGTATTTGAATTATGCATTTTTGTCACAATAAAAAAAATAAGAATTCCGCATTTTGGTCAATAACAAATAATAAAGCAATGGGAACTCATTAGCATAGGCTTTATCATGTAGGGCTTTGGCCAGGTTAGCTGTGTTTTCTTTTGGTGCAATGCGGGTTTTTTGTGCAGATGATAACTCATTAGTTTTGTGGTGTACGGTTCTTTTGGCTAAATATATCATCTTTCCAAAAAAATAAATAAAGCAATGGGAAAAGGATGAGTCGGTTTACGGAGCCCTGCTTCGTGTACATTGCCAATATCAAAGCCACACAAGTCATTGACCTCCCATCACTGTAAACCCATTCATCCCTTTGTGGAAGCGAACCACATCTTTCAATCTCATCAATGAATCAAAATCGTTAGTTCACAGTCGCTTATTGAGAACCTCATTCAACATGTCGTTCCAATGCTTCTGTACATTGCCAATATCAAAGCCACACAAGTCGTTCCACCGCAGCAAATCCATGTTATCGACGCCATTTTGTCCGCGTCACCCACCAACTCGAAAATTGCATTTAGCACGCGGATGTGAGCGATTATGAAGCTGAGGAAGACTACAATGAGATTTACCGATTGATCGGGGCTGTGAGATGGAATCGATCGAATTTAGGGTGTTATTATACTATAATACCTTTAATGCCGTTATAAAATAGATTATTAGTATTAATTGGTGTTAATCTAAATCGTTGATTAAATTAGATCTAAGGACGAGAAATTTTTTTAACCTCTCATTAAATTTGGACTTCTCACGTGATTTTAACCCATTTTAGTCTGCAGAGCTCGCGCTCTTGAGATCGTATGGTTAAAATTAGTTCTCATTTCTCATGAAATCTACAACTTCTCATTTGATTCTAACTCTTACGAGAATATATAGCATTCGTAGTACTGTTTGGGTACATATATATTTTTAGATCATTTGACTCGCTCTGTCCATCTGGAATTAAACTTAAATAATTCATTAAAACACTGAGCATTTGACACCCTCTAACTATAAAACATCTGAATCGGCGTACACCTTCACTGAAGGACCTTAGTAGCGCTTAAACACGCCTCCATATGAGAATAGACCGAGCACTTACAAACGTTCACAAGCGGCGATGAAGAAAGAAGAGAAAAAAAGAAAAACATCCGTGGAGGATAAGAGTACCATAAATAAGACTAGAAAAATCACATTATTATTACAAGGCTCAATAAATTCAACCACCAACTTCTTACCATACGGATCCAAAGAAATATCTGTATAGCGAATTTTAAAGGCTATGATATAAATGCCTGAAATCAGCTTAAAATATTCATTTTTTTCTAAATTATATTTTTGTATTTGAGTGCGGTTCAGGCAGTGTTATTAAAACCAGACCGGCCTGTTTGACCGGTTGGACCGAGAACTGGTCACCAGATCGGTTTGGTTCTGTAATCGGATCGAAAATGCATCGACTCGGTTAAACCAGGTCAAGAACCGGTCAAACCCGGTCAAAATTAGTTAAGACCCGGTCGGTTGAATCGGTTGACCCGGTGGGTTGACCCGATTGACCCATTTTTTCATTAAAACGTGATTTGATCGGTTCAATCGGTTCGATTTGGTCTGAAAAAATATATATTTATTTTGACTTGGACAAGACTCGAACCTAGTCTTCCTCTATAATTATCCCTCTCATTTCACCAAGCTAAACATGATTCTTGTTTTATTATTTGTTTCAATAATGTATATTCATTTATCAAATCTATAAAATTTATTACTTACTATCAATTTATCTAGAAATTCAATTAGTCTTAGAAATCCCTTATTGTTGTGACTTACAAATTAAGACTAAAATTGTTATTGTTGTATTATTGATTTGTACTTTATTAAATTCTAAATTTGTTATGGTATGTTATTGTAATCAGATCATAAACATGTAATATTTATTCAAGTCATAAATATGTTAAATTATAATATCATATATAAGTATTTTATTTTTATTATTTAATTTGTGCGGGTCAAACCGGTTCGACCCGATTGAACCACTAACCCATTGCCCCAGTGACTTGACCAGTTCGATCACCGGTCCGGTTTTAATAACACTGGGTTCAGGTACAAACCACTCTTATATATAAAAACTACAAACCAAATTTCAAGCTGACACGTGTCCAAATTTGTCGAAATCTCATATATAACACGGAGGGGTATTATGGTCATTTCACATATTTTGGTATGATCAGCCTAAAACATGGAATGATCAGACTTAAACAATCAGACATAAAAAAAGGAATGATCAGACTTAAACATACAATGATCAGACTTAAACTATTACTGTAGCAATGATCAGACTTAAAAAGGAATGATCACACTTAAACTATTACTGTAGCAATGATCAGACTTAAAACAGGAATGATCAGACTTAAAAAATACAATGATCAGACTTAAAAAAGGAATGATCAGACTTAAACATACAATGATCAGACTTAAACTATTACTGTAGCAATGATCAGACTTAAACTATTACTGTAGCAATGATCAGACTTATAACAGGAATGATCAGACTTAAAAAATACAATGATCAGACTTAAAAAAGGAATGATCAGACTTAAAAAATACAATGATCAGACTTAAAAAAAGGAATGATCAGACTTAAACTAGTACTGTAGCAATGATCAGACTTAAAACAGGAATGATCAGACTTAAAAAAATACAATGATCAGAATTAAAAAAGGAATGATCAGATTTAAATATACAATGATCAGACTTAAACTATTACTATAGCAACGATCAGACTTAAAACAGGAATGATCGGACTTAAAAAATGCAACGATTGACTTAAAAAAGAATGATCACACTTAAACTATTACTGTAACAATGATCGGACTTAAAAAATACAATGATCAGACTTAAAAAAGGAATGATCACACTTAAACATACAATGATCAGACTTAACTATTACTATAGCAATGATCAGACTTAAAACAGGAATGATCAGACTTAAACTATTACTGTAGCAATGATCAGTCTTAAAACAGGAATGATCATACTTAAAAAATACAATGATCAGACTTAAAAAAGGAATGATCAGACTTAAACATACAATGATCAGACTTAACTATTACTGTAACAATGATCAGACTTAAAACACGAATGATCAGACTTAAAAAATACAATGATCAGACTTGAAAAAGGAATGATCAGACTTAAACATACAATGATCAACTTAACTATTACTGTAACAATGATCAGACTTAAAACACGAATGATCAGACTTAAAAAATACAATGATCAGACTTAAAAAAGGAATGATCAGACTTAACTATTACTGTAACAATAATCAGACTTGAAACACGAATGATCATACTTAAAAAATACAATGATCAGACTTGAAAAAGGAATGATCAGACTTAAACATTTTTCAGACTTAAACATTGATCAGACTTAAACTATTACAATAGCAATGATCAGACTTAAAACAGAAATGATCAAACTTAAACTATTACTGTAGCAATTTTTAGGACGATTATATTCTCACATCTGCTATGTATTTTCAAATATGTCCGTTTTAATTTTTTTTATTTACAAAAAGCGCCCCGAATTCGAATTGATCGAAATAAATACGTGACAATATTTTATTAAATTTCTAATTTTTATTTATAAATTTGGTTTGCATTTCATCCCTTTCATTTTGTATTTAATCCAAACGAAATATTAATATTTTGGATTTTCTTTCCTCTTAATGAAACTAAATTTTTAAAGAAAATAAAGCCACTGTTCAATTTGTCTCCTCCTCTCCCGTCTTCTCCGTCAATTATTGCGGTCGACTCCTTTCTGATAAATCTTCCTCCAACCGCAGTGTCTGCGATGCTATTTTATCCTCATCGTTATCCTCGTCTATGCACTCATCAAGCCGCAACTTTAATTCAGCCACATAAGACCAACACCAACCGCCAAACACCCATTTGAATGAGCAGTTTGGAGAATGAATGGTGTGATCCATCATGACACGGATTCGTCTACTGATTACGTTGAAGTCGATCCAACTGGAAGATACGGCAGAGTAATTGTTTTTTCAGTTTTTTTATTTATTTGCTTGTTTCGGAAATTTTAATGTTTGTGTGTTTGATTTATGTTTTGTTGGTGCAGTACAATGAAGTGCTTGGCAAAGGATCCTCCAAGACAGTGTATGTGATTGTGACTCATTTTGTAGCTTACCCAGAAGCTGGATTATTCAAATCTTTTTGCTTTTGAGCCTTTTAAGTTATTTTTGGGAAATGCCGGATTGGAGATCCAGTCAAAGTTTGTGTTGATTGTTGAATTGAGTAGAAAATGCGATTTGTTTTTATCAAAATGTCATCTAATAAGATTGTGTTCTCCTTAGTGGCACTTCTTTTGAAAACGTTTTCAAAATACGTACTATCTTGTTGCCAAACCACTCTATTTGTGCCTTTGTGGCAGATCAAATGGTAACTGGCAAGCTGCGGTTGGCATTTGTGACTCATAGGTGAAACCGTGGATACAAACTGCAGTTTGCCAAATTTCTAAAACAAAAATGTGCAGCCTTTGAGTCGGGAAATGTGATAAAGCGCGGTTTCACACAGAAGTCGCTGATTCCAACCTCAGCTTGAGATCTGGGCTGCAACATTATTGGAATGAAAAGGCACAAACTGCAACTTTTCGAAAACGTATTTTTGGAAAAGTTTTAAAAGAAATGGCAAAATCTCAAAATTTGGCATTTTGACAATATCTATAAAAAAATACATCCATTGGAGCTCTCCTACCAAAATCTTGAATTGGAGTTAGTTAGGACGGTTGATTCTAGTACAAGTACTAACTAGTGTTCTTCTGTTTCTGTTGAACTGGTGCAGTTTTAGAGCATTTGATGAGGTTGAAGGTATTGAAGTTGCTTGGAACCAAGTCAAGCCTAACGATTTCATGCAAAGCCCTCAACACTTGGAGAGGCTCTACTGCGAAATTCATTTACTCAAGACGTTAAAGCATGAAAACATTATGAAGATGTACGCTTATTGGGTCGATGATTCATTTAGAAACGTCAATTTCATCACCGAGATGTTCACATCTGGGACTCTTAGACAGTAAGTTCGTCGCTTGAATCACAATTATTAACTTCTTTTATCGAGGAAGATGGTACATTAAAATTACTGTGGCTTGATCAGGTATATGCTAAGGCATAGGAAAGTGAATATTCGAGCAGTCAAGCATTGGTGTAGACAGATCCTGAGAGGGCTTCACTATCTCCACATCCAATACCCGCCAGTGATTCATAGAGATCTCAAATGTGATAACATTTTTATCAATGGAAACCACGGAGAAGTGAAGATAGGCGATCTTGGTCTGGCTGCAGTTCTCAGAAAATCCTATGCTGATCACTGTGTTGGTATGCTTGTCCTTCACATAATATATCCCAAAGGAAAACTGATGAATTATCAAATTATTTCATATCACGGTTGATGCTACTTGTAATTCATGGCATAGCTTTATGGTTTTGTTCAGTCGATCTTAAAATCTTAGCGGGTCAGTTCAATATTTCATTTAATATAATCGACATTTTGAACTTAAAAGGTAAGTAATTAAGCTTAATTATTCCGTCCTAATTAAGTAAAGAAAAAATCTAGTCATTCAGTTCAGTTCATTTACAATTTTATGTTGTTAAATTTTATTGTTGATTATGATTAGGAACACCGGAGTTTATGGCGCCCGAAGTTTACAACGAGGAGTATAATGAATTGGTAGATATTTACTCCTTTGGAATGTGTGTCTTGGAGATGGTCACTCTCGAATTTCCATACAGTGAATGCACAACTTCGGCTCAAATATACAAGAAAGTTATCAATGTAAGTGCGCTACTTAAGCCTTCATAATGAATCTGACAAGTAAATGATGCAAAAAATGTGAGATTGGTCTAAATGGTTCGAGCAAGAGTAACATCCGTCCATCTTTTGCCCGTTGTTCAGGGGAAGAAACCAGATGCTTTTTACAAAGTGAAGGATCCTGAAGTGCAGAAATTTGTTGAAAAATGCTTAGCAACAGTGACATTAAGGCTCTCTGCGAGGGAGCTTTTGGAAGACCCTTTTCTTCAAGTAGTGGAATACCAATCGAATTCAGTGCTTGTAGAGTGTCAAAGAGGCTTCGATGGGATCGGTGTAATCCCTCGGCAACTTATTGCCGATGATCATTTTACTGCTGGATATTCTAGCTTTAATAGAAACTACAATGGTGTTGTTTCCGAAGGCGAAAATGATTTTTACTATCCCGCTACGGAGATCAAGCCGAGTGTAACCGAACTTTTTGAACATGAAGAGGATGACAATATGCATAGAGTGGACATAAGTATTAAAGGACAGCAGAATGAGGATGGTGAGATCTTCTTGAGACTGAGAATCGTTGACAGACAAGGTAAAATTAATCGAGTATATTTTGTGCGTCTATTAAGTTTTCAATTTTCAAAGCCTTTAAATAGATTTTCGCGTGATGGTATGCTTCAATGCAGAGCGAACACGGAACATTTACTTTGCATTTGATATTGAAAAAGACACTGCATTGAGCGTTGCAACTGAAATGGTGGCTGAGTTAGATTTATCAGACCATGACGAGACAGACATAGCCAAAATGATTGATGGAGAAATCGCAGCGCTAATTCCAGAATGGAGGTCTGGAGCAAGCATGGATGACGATCCTTGCTTTTCAAATTTGGGTGTCTGTCCAAATTGTATTTCAAATGATACTTCAATTGGTTCTTCACGGGCAAGCATTTCACACAGTCCATGTTTTTGCAAATGTAATACTGCTACACATGGCCAGTTTGAAGAGATAGTTCATCAGTTTGGGAATACTTCCGAGCACGAAGTTATGGATAACGCACCTAGTGTTGTGTTCAGCTCACCAGGGCCTAGCGAAAATCATTCACATGTTGCAAATGAAGACTTTAATCCAAGTAACTCAACCAAGGACAAAGGCGAAGATTGTGTGGAAAATAGTACTGTGTTTACCACAATGATGGATTTTCGTTCTGCTGAACTTTCTGGCTCTCGAAAGGATGACATAAAGGGGATCGACGACCAACCTCGTGAGCGTCAAGCCTTTCCCAAGGTAGGGGTCTTGAAAACTCAAGGCTACGAGCAAAAGAGTGTCGCCAGTAAACCGCTGCGCACCAGCTCATTTTTGCCTTGCTTTTTTCCAACAGGGTCAGTTGATGTAGATGACAGTGATTTATGGAGTCTGTATAATGATATCTTACATCGTTCTTTTTGAAAAAGAATTACTTAAAAGAGTTGTACACTGTAAACATCGATATCCTCATACATGTAATGAAAACATCACTTTTCATGTAGTTCCAAAATCATGACGAGAGAGTCAGTGGGCTTCTTTGAAGGTAGGCGAGGTCTGCGCCAAGGGGATCCAATTTCCCCTCTTCTCTTCACCATTGCTATGGAGTATCTGTCTAGGCTGTTAAAGGGCCTGAACAAAGCGCAAGGGTACTATCACCACCCTAAGTGCCACAGGGAGGATTTGAAGCACCTCATCTTCGCCGACGATCTTTTCTTGTTTAGCAGTGGTAGAAGTTCCTCCATTTCTGCTTTGAAAGACTGTCTGGATTCCTTCCTTCGCTGTTCAGGGCTGACTGTTAATGCTGACAAGAGCCAACTATTCTTGGCTGGTTTTAGCGAAGATAAAAAGAGATGGATCGAGACAGTAGTTTTGACTAATTCGAGTGCCTTCCCTGTGAGGTATCTTGGATTTCCGCTCACTCCTAAGAATATCAGCTCCCATGATTGCTCAGCGATTGTTCAGAGGCTCACCGGTAGGCTTAATTGCTGGAGTAACCGCTTCTTGTCTAGAGCCGGCAGAAGACTTCTTATTATTTCCGTGCTTCAGGCCATTGTCTTTTACTGGGCCAGAATTT
The DNA here is from genome assembly GCA_033675215.1 of Rhodiola kirilowii. NCBI lineage: Eukaryota > Viridiplantae > Streptophyta > Magnoliopsida > Saxifragales > Crassulaceae > Rhodiola > Rhodiola kirilowii. The sequence continues at coordinate 7,862,003 of CM066194.1, forward strand.
GTCTGCTGCCGAAGAAAGTCATCAAGGCCATTAACTCCATGTGTGCAAGATTTCTGTGGTGTGGGAAATCTACCGGTAGAGGATGTCATCTATTGGACTGGAATTCCGCTTGCTCCGACAAGAAGGAAGGTGGGTTAGGCATTAAGAACTTAGACACCATGAACGACGCCATGGTCATGAACCAGCTATGGGACCTCAACAAGGATAACTTGAACGTTTGGAGTGAGTGGACAGCGTATTGGACTAAAGGGACTCATTGGTGGGAGAATGACCGTCTAACTCATAGCTCCTGGGTGCTGAGAAGATTGGCTTACTGCAAAAAAATCAGTGAGAATTGTATAGATGTGGCTGCTGGCAGATTGGTTTGGAAAGGGGAGGGGGAAGGGTTTAATGTTAAAGATACCTATCGAACTCTGATTACTCGAAGAAGTAAAGTTGATTGGTATAAGATTGCCTGGAACCGCTTCAACTCCCCTAGAGCTTCGCTTAATGCGGTGTTAGTGGCCAGGGATCGGCTCCTCACCAAATCCCGTATGAGAAGTATGACTATGAATGTCGATCCTCTGTGTGTGTTCTGCAAAGAGGAGGAGGAGACTAGAGACCATTTGTTTTTCCATTGCTGTTCTTCTCGCAAAGTAGTCGGCATGGTCCTTAATGTCCTTCTAGTGTCGAATATGCCTGCCCAGTGGCACCTGTTAATCCCTTGGTATAATCGTCTCAACCAAAAGCATCTTCGCACTAGACTGATTGCTGCTGCAATTTCAGGTGCCATGTACGAGATTTGGTATGCCAGAAACAATGTCATTTTTAGAGGCCAAAACAGTGATACGGATTCCATTGGCAGGAACATCATTTGGGGGTGGAAGATTAAAATAGGAGGGCTGTATAAAAACTTTAGCAAGTTAGAGTTACATGATAGGTATTGGTTGAACAGTTTGAGGTGGAGCTGAGGCTCGGTTTTGTTAGTCTCGGTTAGGCTTTGTTTGTTGCGGCTTCTTTTTGTTTGCTGCGTAGGGCAGTTGTACATTTTTTGACTAATGATATCATCTTTTTTCAAAAAAAAAATCATGACGAAACTTGCAAGAATACATCTAAGAGTTTTGTTTGCAAGCAGCTCAGAATGGAATATGTATGCATGTCTGAAGAGCTTATTATTCCGACAAGCCTAATCTATCTTGTGTTCCATCTAGTGCATCACCAGAGCCATCCAATTTGATCCTGTGACAGGAATCAAGCTTTTGCAAAAGTTTTCATGGAGGAGACACGTGAGATTGCCAAGGACATCACTCAAGTACTTACAAGAATTGTAACTTCTAGTAACCATGAAGTTAAGAAGATGTAAATTTCTGTTGTTTGATTCATGATGTAGCTGATAGGAAACACTCCATTGGTGTACCTCAACAGTGTCGTGGATGGCTGCGTTGCGCGCATTGCTGCCAAGGTAGAGACTATAGGACCAGGCGCAAGTGTTAAGGACAGGTATGAACTTCAACCATATCTTATTAGTCAACATCAGTTTTTGTACTATTCATTTTTATGAAAAAATATTTAACTTTAGTGACGTGATCAAGAGCATAATTACGATGCAGAGTCGGGTATTATATGATCAAGGACGCCGAAGACAAAGGCCTAATCACACCAGGAAAGGTTCAAACAGACAGGCTTGTGTTGATACCCAAAAAAAAATGGATATCTCATTATGCATATGATTTAGCTTAGTATTGAAATGCATTTTATACGCATTTTGTAGAGCATTCTTGTTGAGCCTACAAGTGGGAACACAGGCGTAGGACTTGCATTTGCTGCAGCAGCACTTGGCTACGAGCTTATTCTCGTGATGCCCGCCTCTGTGACTGTGAGCCTGGAAAGACGAATCATACTCTTAGCGTTTGGGGCTCGACTTTGCCTGACTGACCCGGCCAAGAGCACCAATGATATGATTAACAAGGCCAAGGACATTGCTAGATCCACTCCAAATGGCTTCATTTTCAACCAGTTTGAAAATCCTGCCAATGCTAAGGTCACACCTTTTGCATAAAAACTCATCAATATACCGACGCATTGGCCAGGTGATGACTGATATGGTTTGTGGCAGATTCATTATGAAACTACAGGACCAGAGATATGGAAAGCATCTGGACAAAAAGTTGATGCACTGGTCGTAGGAATAGGAACTGGAGGGACAGCCACCGGTACAGGAAAATTCCTCAAGGATCAAAATCCTCGAATCAAGGTTTACGGTGTTGAGCCTGCCGAAAGTGCTGTTCTGAGCGGCGGACAGCGTGGTAAGTTGAGGTGACTTTATTCCAAATCAGTTAGGCCCAGGTTCATGTAAAATTTGTGGGATGGGTATAAAATTTGGAGGAAATGTAGTTGGATGTTTGGTTGTTCATGGAAAATCCAAGTAATAACATAGCATAGAATACAAATGTTTCCTTGTCATTTTCCATGGAAAAGTGACTTTCTCATGGATTTTCCATTTCATTTTTTTTCCAGCACAGTTTCCACTAGAGTTGTTTTTTTTAAGCAGACCTTATTTGACATATTTCATTTCCTTGTGCTGCCTCTATACAAAAGGTGCCCAGGATTCAAGGAATTGGAGCTGGAATAATACCAAAAGTTCTGGATATCGGCATACTGGACGAAGTGATTCAAGTATGCTCAAGTCATCGGTCTTAAATTCGTATCTCAAACTTCATTTTTTATTTTCTTCGTGTTATAATAATCCTGCAACTATTCGTCTTGATATTGTAGGTAACAAGTACTGAGGCCGTCGAAGCTGCAAAGCTGCTCGCATTGAAAGAGGGTCTGCTGGTATAGTACATTCCTTCAAATAATTGAATGTCCCAACTATGTATATTTGAAGTGCATGAGCATGTCCTGAATGTTGTCCTAAAGTATCGTAAGCTGTTTTAAAGGTTGGCATATCATCCGGTGCAGCGACTGCAGCTGCTATTACAGTTGCAAAAAGAGCTGAAAATGAAGGAAAGCTTTTCGTTGTAAGTCCGCCCTAGTATCAAAATACTTGTTATTTTTAACACCTACCAAAGTAACGAAAGGAAAGGCTCTAGTTTTTTTTCTGTCCTGCCTGAATTTTTATTTCCATGTTGTGTTTTTAAATGTGCAGGTAATTTTGCCTGATTCTGGAGAACGATATCTGTCTACTATTTTGTTCGATTCCTTGAAGCAGGAGGTCCAAAACATGTCATTTTGAATTTCATCGATGAAAGATGTTGCTGAAAATCTGACCAGAAGGCTGGAATATCCAGATGAAGTCCAACTATATCAATAAGAAAGACTCCAGCCCATGTCAATAACAAAATACATTGATCTTTTTATTAGTGACTATGTACAAGAAATCAACAGCCTAGGTCACTTATACGACCTATCCGACAATGTACAAGAAACTAATCGCCTGGCTAATCAACCCTAGCCCCTAGTTGAAGCCATTCCTTATGATATGAACTTTCATGGAGCTACATTGGTGCTCCCCGTCCATTATGAGTTCACAGATGCACTTATCCTTGGTACTTAACTGGTTTGTTTCACAGAAGCTATTTCACCCTCCTATCCATCTTTGTTTCGTTTTCCATTTGGAAACTCTGCCAACATACTGCCTCCCGGCTGGATCGCAATAAATTATCTTGTCATCCAATTCCATTTTAAAATCCCTCAGAGCCATGTTTGGAACTGCCATTTGGTTTTTTCTTTTTCCCAACCCAGCCACGAAATAGTGGTTACCAGGTTCCACAAGGAGTTCAGCATCCGTATCTGCCCACACATGTCCTCGACATGGTCTACGTGACGAACCGTCAGCTCTAATCAGGGTCGTGCATGTCATTCTCGTGGCCCTTGGTCGAAAATAATTTTTGGGCCCCAATTAGATAGAAAACAACAAAAATAAAGAAAATGCCTAGTTTGATCATAATGAAGAGTTTTGGATCAAATACAACCCAATCTTATAAATAAAAACTACAAACCCATAAAAAATTCGACACGTGTCAAAATTAACCAATCAAAATTCAGCCGAGATTTCATCCCGTCGGGGTTCTTTTTGTAAATAAAAAAAATACATGTGGACTTATTAAAAAATATATAAACAATAGGAGGGGTATAAATGTCCAAAATTTGCTACAGTAATGTTCAGACTTAAAAAAACATTGTTCAGACTTAACCCAGTAATAACAATACTTGAAAAAACATTGTTCAGACTTAAAAAAACATTGTTCAGACTTAAAAAAATAATAATGAGAGTTAAACCATTAACAATCAGACTTAAAAAATATTGTTCAGACTTAAAAAAACATTGTTCAGACTAAAACCAGTAATGACAATACTTGAAAAAACAATGTTCAGACTTAAAAATAATAATGAGACTTAAACCATTAACGATCAGACTTAAATAACAATGTTCAGACTTAAAAAAACAATGTTCAGACTTAAACCAGTAATGACAATACTTGAAAAAACATTGTTCAGACTTAAAAAATAATAATGAGACTTAAACCATTAACGATCAGACTTAAATAACAATGTTCAGACTTAAAACAACAATGTTCAGACTTAAACCAGTAATGACAATACTTGAAAAAACATTGTTCAGACTTAAAAATACATTGTTCAGACTTAAAAAATAATAATGAGACTTAAACCATTAACGATCAGACTTAAATAACAATGTTCAGACTTAAAAAAACATTGTTCAGACTTAACCCAGTAATAACAATACTTGAAAAAACATTGTTCAGACTTAAAAAAACATTGTTCACTACCTTTTTTAAGTCTGAACATTATCATTTAAGTCTGAACACTACCATTTAAGTCTGAACACTACCTTTTTAAGTCTAAACACTACCTTTTTTAAGTCTGAACACTACCATTTAAGTCTGAACACTACCTTTTTTAAGTCTGAACACTACCTTTTTTAAGTCTGAACATTACCATTTAAGTCTGAACACTACCTTTTTTAAGTCTGATTATTAAGTATTTTTAAGTCTGAACACTACCATTTAAGTCTGAACACTACCATTTAAGTCTGAACACTACATTTTTTAAGTCTGAACACTACCATTTTAGTCTGAACACTACCTTTTTTAAGTCTGATTATTAAGTATTTTTAAGTCTGAACACTACCATTTAAGTCTGAATACTACCTTTTTAAGTCTGAACACTACCATTTTAGTCTGAACACTACCTTTTTTAAGTTTGATTATTGAGTATTTTTAAGTCTGAACACTACCATTTAAGTCTGATTATTAAGTATTTGTAAGTCTGAACACTACCATTTAAGTCTGATTATTAAGTATTTTTAAGTCTGAACACTACCATTTAGGTCTGAACACTACCATTTAAGTCTGAACACTACCTTTTTTAAGTCTGAACACTACCTTTTTTAAGTCTGAACACTACCTTTTTTAAGTCTGATTATTAAGTATTTTTAAGTCTGAACACTACCATTTAAGTCTGAACACTACCATTTAAGTCTGAACACGACCATTTAAGTCTGATTATTAAGTATTTTTAAGTCTAAACACTACCATTTAAGTCTGAACACTACCTTTTTTAAGTCTGAACACTACCATTTAAGTCTAATTATTAAGTACATTTAAGTCTGAACACTACCTTTTTTAAGTCTGAACACTACCATTTAAGTCTGAACACTACCATTTAAGTCTGAACACTACCTTTTTTAAGTCTGAACACTACCATTTAAGTCTGATTATTAGGTATTTTTAAGTCTGATTTAAGTGTGAACACTACCATTTAATTCTGAACACTACCATTTTAGTCTGATTATTAAGTATATTTCAGTCTGAACACTACCTTTTTAAGTCTGAACACTACCATTTAAGTCTGATTATTAAGTATTTTTAAGTCTGAACACTACCATTTAAGTCTGAACACTACCATTTAAGTCTGATTATTAAATATTTTTAAGTCTGAACACTACCATTTAAGTCTGAACTTTACCTTTTTTAAGTCTGAACACTACCATTTAAGTCTGATTATTAAGTATTTTTAAGTCTGAACACTACCATTTAAGTCTGAACACTACCATTTAAGTCTGATTATGTATTTTTAAGTCTGAACACAACCATTTAAGTCTGAACACTACCATTTAAGTCTGAACACTACCTTTTTTAAGTGTGAACACTACCATTTAAGTCTGAACACTACCATTTAACTCTGATTATTAAGTATTTTTAAGTCTGAACATTACCATTTAAGTCTGAACACTACCATTTAAGTCTGATTATTAAGTATTTTTAAGTCTGAACACTACCATTTAAGTCTGAACACTACCATTTAAGTCTGAACACTACCTTTTTTAAGTCTGAACACTACCTTTTTTAAGTCTGAACACTAACAATTTTTGGACTAAATTGAAAATAACATAATTAGGTTTTATACCCATTAGTGTGGAATGACTATTATACCCCTCCGTGTTTTCTCCGGAATTTCGACTAAACTGGGACACGTGTCGGCTTTATAATCGGTTTGTAGTTTTTATTTATAATTTGGTTTGTACCTGAACCGCACCCTTAACCAATATGTCATCAGACGGACACATAAATTTTGATAAAGAGTGACTAAAAATAATTTGCATTATGAAAAAATTATTATTATTTAAAATAATTATTACAGTAATTAAAAGAACGTTAGTTTTCATAAAACTAAAAATCGAAAAATACAAAAAATATAAACAAAACTAAAAAAAACTAAAAAACTAAAACAAATATTTTCATATGACACAAATTATTTTTGAGCCCCTAAACAAGTTGGGCCCCTGGCCTACGCCCCACCCGCCCCTATATCAGGCACGGCCCTGGCTCTAGTCGAACCATTTGGAGGTCTGGACCCAGATGTATGGGAATCTGCCTGAGAATCTTCGTAATCAGAGTCATCCTCATCATCTTCCACATCATGATTATCTTGATCTCCATCTTGAGATGCGTTTTCATCATCATCATTCTGACCAGCATACATCTCACAGCCGGATTGGTCATAAATCTTTACATCAAAAGTAGATATACCACCTCCACCATACCGAAACAGTAAGAAATGCGAGGACATCAATCCATTAGCCTCAACAAATTCAGGCCAGCCTTTATCAAAATACAACTCACCACTTTTTTTCAACACCTGGACACGAAACTCCTCCCCTGCTCGGTTTCTAAGCAGAGCCCAGTCATGCAGCGCCGAACCGCCCCTTAATTTTCCGACAAAGGCGTCACATAGTTGCATCTTGGCTGCATTGATGTTAGGCCGAAAGACGGAGTAGAATTCCAAAAGAGCGGCCATTTCGATTCCTAAGAGCATCCCACCATGGTTTTTTTGAGCATCAAAAGTGAGCATGGGAGATGATCGAAAAAATCATGCATCCCTACCATGATTTTTTTGAGCATAAAAAAAGCATCACATGGTTTTTTATGAAAATGAGCATCTCATGCTCTTTTTTATGGTTTGAGCATGAGAGTTGAGCCAATCGCAACGCGACACGTGTCCTGTGTAAGAAACATTACAGTTTTTATTTTGATCTTGCAACAAATATATCTTCTAAATTACAAATTAAAAAAATCAAAATAAATACCAATATTCATAATTTTTTAAGCTCTATAAAACGTGATACACTTTGATATATTTTTATTAATCTTAACATTTATGAGCTATAATTTATGTAGTGATGAGAGAGATTGATGATAAACTTTTTTTTGGATCATGGTGGAGGTGCATGTGATTGAAAAAATCATGAGGAATGATTAGATGAGAGAGAAAAAGGATGAGAGAAATTGATGGTATGATTTTTTTTATCATGGTGGGGATGCTCGAAAGAGCTGGCTGAGTGATGCGAACCTTGATTGAATCGGGAGCTGAAGAAGAGAAAGTGAATAAAGGAGGATAAATTAGGGTTACGGTTAGGATTGGGAACGAGACGAGAGGAATCGGGAGAGGGAAATTTGATTAATTTTTTTTTTGCTAAATTATTAATTTTTTCTATTAATATAAATTACAGAGAATAAAATAAAATATCATTTTTATTTATTTCTTCAATTAATAGCCTGGGTTAGTCCCCATCGTCGATCTGCTCCTCCTATCGATCTCACACTAGGCTTGGCTGCTAATCTTCTCCGATCTCGATGCCGCGCTGTTCCTCTTCCATTTCGTCATCTCAGTAATTCAATTCAACGCCTCTCTAAACTCCAATCGAACCGAATAGCCGACGATGGCTTTTATGGCTGTTTTGGAGTCCGATCTACGCGCCCTTTCCGTCGAGGCACGACGTAGGTATCCCGCTGTCAAGGACGGCGCTGAGCACGCCATATTAAAGGTAACATTTTCAGATTCATCGTCTCCGGTTTTCGTCTTTTTGTTTTGCTAAATTCGATTATTTTCATTGCTTTTACTTTTTGCCGCCTGGCAGATTGAATTTAATGTAACTTAATGGAATTTAGAAGCTTGTTGGTGTTTGATATTAAAGTTGTTGATGGTGAGAAGATTTAATTGTTAGTTGAATTTGTACGGCAATTTAGTGACATGTCTTTTGTTGTGTCCAATTGCAGCTTCGTTCGCTGTCCAGTCCTAGTGAGATTGCCCATAATGATGATATACTGCGTATCTTTCTGATGGCCTGTGAAGTTAGATCAGTGAAATTAAGTGTTATAGGTCTTTCTTGCCTCCAGAAGCTTATATCTCATGATGCGGTTGCTCCATCTGCGCTGAAGGAGATACTTGCGACCCTGAAAGATGTCAGTTCTCATATGCACTTGAATTGACTAGCTTTCCAGTTTAGAGGATTTTACTTAAAGACTTATCGTACACTCTGTTTATTTGGTAGCAATGTTATTAATACTGTCCAAATCATCAATATTTGCAGCACGCTGAGATGAATGATGAAAGCGTTCAACTTAAGACTCTACAGACTATACTAATTATATTCCAATCTCGCTTGCATCCTGAAAATGAGGTAACTTGTCTTCATTTGGATGACTTTTGGTTGGCCCATACACTTGGCGTGTTTTGTAACATATCATCTCTTTTGCGCAATGTACAAATTGTATGCATCTTGGAAGGGAAGAACCACAATTGCATGTAATGTAAAATTCAGAAACTGAAGTTTTAAGATTTGAGGTTGGAGGTGCATTTTTGATGCGTTGCATGCATATGATTGCATCATGATGACGACATATACTACCTCTGAGGGTCACTCTATGTGAGTAGACACTTAGCTTCCGGAAAATTCAGTCAAGATTTTCGTAGACCATTAAACCTATTAATATATTGGGAAAACTACAAAAACATGACCTGAACTATCAGGTCATTTCAAATCAAGTACTGAACTACCAAAAGTTTCAATTTAAGTACTGAACTATTATCTCATTTCAAATCAAGTACTGAACTATCCACACAGTTTCAATTTAAGTACCGAACTATCAATTCTTTTCAATTCAAGTACCGAAACATAAAATTATTATTGTTAATTTAATATTTGAATATTAAAATATTAAAAAAAATCATAATACAATATTACGTTACATATTTTTAATGATGATTATATTACTTATATAATAACTATTCATTTTAAAAAATATTTTAATTGATATAAATATCTTTACTAAATTAAAAACTATTTATCCGTTAAATTCAAATAATTGAATTGAAACACACAACCCAAAAATAAATGCATGTAAATTTTTATTAATTGCATGTAAATTTAATTTAGTAGTTCGTGTTATGTTTTTTTGTAGTTTTCCCATAATTTTAATAGAAATTTACATGCATTTATTTTTGGGTTATGCGTTTAAATTTTAATAGAGATTTACATGCATAGAAATTTCTATTAAAATTATGGGAAAACTACAAAAAAAAAACATAACCCGAACTACTAAATTAAATTTACATGCATTTATTTTTGGGTTATGTGTTTCAATTCAATTATTTGAATTTAACGGATAAATAATTTTTAATTTAATAAAAATATTTATATCAATTAAAATATTTGTTAAAATGAATACTTATTATATAAGTAATACCGTACTATTAGTGATAAGTGAACTAAAAATACTCATCATTAAAATTGTATAACGTAATATTGTATTATGATTTTATATATATTTTTAATATTCAAATATTAAATTAACAATAATAATTTTATGTTTCGGTACTTGAATTGAAAAGAATTGATAGTTCGATACTTAAATTGAAACTGTGTTGATAGTTCAGTACTTGATTTGAAATGAGGTAATAGTTCAGTGCTTAAATTGAAACTTTTGGTAGTTCGGTACTTGATTTGAAATGACATGGTAGTTCAGGTCATATTTTTGAAGTTTTCCCTAACATATTTTAGCTAAGAAAGTAACACCTCACAACGAACATGCTCGACACGCACGATATATAAGTATGGAGCAAATTTATTTACATATGAGAATAGTTAAATACTGGAAAATCAACACTCCAATATACATATACGTATTCCTTACGTGGCTGCAAATAGAGCTTTAAGACAAACTATTATAAATGATGATGATTTGAAAGTAAAATTGAGAATCTCTGCTTTAAGACACAATATGCTTACTAACTCTATACTATCTGCAGGACAACATGGCTCGCGCTCTTGGTATTTGCCTGCGTCTCCTTGAATATAATAGATCTTCTGATAGTGTCCGAAAGTAAGATAAATTGATGGGTTTCTCACCAGCTCTGCATAGTTTTGATTGAAACTACATTTGAGCTTACCCACGTGCTTCTTCCTAAATGGTTTTCATCTCTTAACTTTCAGTACTGCAGCAGCTACTTTCAGGCAAGCAGTAGCCTTGATTTTTGACCATGTGGTTAGCGCCGAGTCCTTGCCTGTCAGCAAGTTTGGATCTAGAGGTTTTGTTCCTCGGAGCAGTTCAGTTTCTGGAGATGTAAATCGCAGTATCAGCATTTCAGAGTAGGAGTTTTTGTTCATTAATCATCATCGGTTACAAGTTATTACATGCCTCCACAGTTATTACGAGTTAATGTGGTTATGCATCAGTGACATTCATTTATTTGAGCATGAGAGACGATGAAAGGTCTCCATAATTAGTTATTAGTAACTGCAGAGCAAGTGGTTTTATCTTGTAATTTACTTTTAGTTTACACGGTGCAATCCTTCACATGTGTGCGAAGAGCACATGATAACAGCAGATTATGTATTCTGGATCACTGACTGTAGCATTGGCAGGTCTTTGGATCATGATTTATCTGGTGGGTCATCTTCAATGAGGGAGATTGTCAGTAAATCTGGGAAACTAGGGCTTCACGTGCTTGAAGACCTGACAGCTCTTGCTGCAGGTGGATCCGTATGTACTGATTTTCAGCTTAAAGAACTGCAGTTGCTGTTGAATTATAAATATATGCTTTTGATTTACCGATATTTAGTTATATGATTTCAGCTGAATGGATTGTGATGTTGACTTGATTGGACAGAATTGTTTTTATTGACCTGCCTGTTGTTGTTTTAGTTAGCACTTTAGAAGTGCACGTTATTGATTTTGATTTTTGTAGGGTTATCAAGTGATTTTGTGATTTTCATGTTTTTTCTTCAGGCAACTTGGCTACGTGTAAATTCCATCCAACGAACATTTGCGCTGGATATACTAGAGTGAGCCCTCAGACCATATCATACGTTTATGTACTTTGAGTGGTTATTGCCTTACTGGAAGGGTCACTTTTCAGTGTTTTACTCATATTACATGACATCTGAACGATAACTGTGTAAATATTAACACTTTATTCAATGAGAGAGTCACCTGGTTGAAAGACTAATGAGGGATTTTCTGTGTTTCCATCTCCACATTAAGTATCTACTAAACGATAGGCTGAATGAGTGATCGCCCCAGTTGCTTCTGCTACTAATATAAGTCGAAATGCATTTTAAAATCTCTGGGAACATTAATCTAACATGTATAATGGTCTCAAAAGTTTTACTTCGATATTTTTGTTCTATCCAGACAAACAAAATTAGTATATATATGTCAAGTTATAACCTCTTGGAAATCTCATTATCAACAGGTTCATTTTGTCCAACTATGTAGTTGTGTTCAAAACGCTGATCTCCTATGAACAGGTGATAGCACTTAATAATTTTTTCTATTTTTCGGTGATACCTTTACAACAAAATGTTGGAACAGCTAAGAATATGTACAAAAAATAAACAGGTTTTGCGGCATCAAATATGTTCACTTGTTATGACATCACTCCGCACAAATATTGAGGTATAGTTATGATTATAATGAACTGTGAAGCGCATTAGATAGTTAGCAGACAATATCTAACTAGCTCATGTTCTACTTGATTCAGCAAGAAAACGAAGCGGGGGAACCTTCCTTTCGACGGCTGGTTCTCCGCGCAGTTGCTCATATAATTAGACTCTACAGTACCACCCTTACAACAGAATGTGAGGTATGCGGGTTGCTCACTCACGGAGTTTGCACAAATATTCACATATTGTTTTTTTTCTTTCTGAAGTGAACCACTCGTTGAGTTCAACTGCTGGTTTTTAACACTTGCAGTGTATGGTTGCTGTATATTCTTGTGTGTACGCTTATACATAGGGAAAGGAACCATCCTCCTTTTTGTAGAAACTGATGTTCAAAGAGATGTCGCTTACTAGTTTCAACTGTATTTATTGTCCGATGACTCGGTTGCAGCTATCTTTAAGTATTTCTCTTTGATTTCAGGTTTTCCTTAGCATGTTAGTAAAGGTTACAACTCTTGATTTACCCTTATGGCACAGGATACTCGTTCTTGAAATATTGAGGGTATGTTATTGTGAATTTGTGATTGCTGATGTTTTTCTTAGGTTCAAGTCTGTCTTGCTCTTCAGGTTACAGTTAACAGTCAATTGACAATAGCTGAATGATTCTATAGGGGTTTTGTGTTGAAGCATGGACATTGCGTATTCTATTCCAGAATTTTGACATGTAAGTTCATTTCTCTCTTGCTTAGGTGATGAAATGTATTGTGACTCACAATTCAAATGTTGAATACTAAAAATATAAGCCTTGATGAAAAAGAAAGCCTACTAAAAATATATATATTGAACCCATTTATCAGGCATCATTTGTGTGAACTCTGTATGTCAGTTCGAGCTTTTCTTTTTTTGTAGCTTCACTAAGTATAAAAATATAGGAATGATGGAAACAAGGGTGTTGGAACTTCCAACTTGGAAGAAGATATCAGTGTTTAGAAGCCGCTTATAATCTGTTGTTTTTACTGATGTCATAGGAATCCGAAGAATACAAATGTTGTTGAGGGTATGGTTAAAGCTCTTGCTCGTGTAGTCTCAAGTGTACAGGTGACTTTTTGTTTCCTTTTAAATGCATGCCATGAGTTACTATGAAACAAAGGTTTCACCCAGATGCACATGCTATCAAAATATTCATGTACACAACGCTGAAACATAAAATAATTGTTATACTCGAGTTCCAATCTGGATCCCATGACCATGTAAATTTTTATATGAAAATATGTAAGCATTTGCTCATGAGCATTTGCTTGTTTTCAGGAAAATATGTATTTTTTCTGTTCATTCGTGAGCATTTGCTTGTTTTTTCATCTCGGTTTCTGACTCATATATTTCTTTCTATGTTTTTGTTCCATCATGACATCTTCAGGTTCAGGAAACTAGTGAGGAGAGCTTAGCTGCCGTTGCAGGAATGTTTAGTAGCAAAGCGAAAGGTAGTTGGTTAGCAATGTGATATATTTTATACTTATTTACATTTCAATCTTAAGAACCTTGGATTGTTTTGTTGCCTCTTTTTCTTTCTTGATGAATTTGCTCAGTTGATATGATACATTAGTTTGTGGGTATGGCAGATATGCACATCTGGATTTTTGTATTAGTGTTGTTGTTATAGTCGTCAGTAACGACTCGTTAATAGTAGTAGACTAGTAGTTAGTTATTTAGTTTACTTCTTGCTTTTCGTTTACAAGAAAAACAAAAAATATGTGCGCATAAAATCTGTGTCTCTGCAAAGTAAAAAGGTGTTCAACAAATAATTTGAACTGATTCAACTCCATGACCAGACTTTTCAAATTCTTGAATAAGTAGCTTTCTTATCTGATATTGTCAGAGCGATGTAAATGTGAAGTAGACAGGAGTATCGTCCTTCAAGGACCAATACCCTAAGTTGCATATGCTTGCAGTTAACCCGCAAGCAAAGGTGGGTGAGATGGGAGAATGGGAGAATGGAGTGTGGTGCTGGAAACTGAGGTATAGGAGGGCCCTGTATCAGTGGGAAGAGTTTCAGAATAGAGAGCTGATGGAGGGACTCAGTCATCTGCAGATAAAAGAAAGGCTGGATGATAGAGTAGTCTGGTCCTTCTCCTCCGATGGCAGATACAGTACTAGCTCCTTGATGAGGACTGCTCTAGCGATCAAAGCCAAGAAACACAATTGGGAATCTCTGCCATTTCAGTTGTGGTGTGGAGCAGCACCTCCCATAGTTGAGATGTTAATCTGGAGGATCTTCCTTGATAGTCTTCCAACGAAGATAGCTCTGTACAGGAGGAGAGTATTGACTAGAGAGGAGGATCTGATTTGTGTTCTATGCGAGGAGGATAGGGAGTCGTCGGATCACCTGTTAATCCACTGCAAGTGGAGTTGGGAGCTGTGGTCGAAGGGTCTATTGTGGTGGGGATCTTCTTGGGTAGTGCCACAAAATGCTAGATGCCTGCTGGAGAGCTGGGAAATAGGAGGAGTTTCTAACTCGTCCAAGAGACTTGGGAAGATTTTATGCTATGCCACGCTTTGGTCCATTTGGGAAGAGAGGAATAGGAGGTGCTTTCATAACCAGAGGAGATCAGTTGAGGAGGTAGGAGATCTGGTGTTAGCGAGGGTGGCTTGGTGGGCAAAGTTCCGGAAGACCAAGTGTCCCTATTCAGTCGATACAATCAAGAGGTGCATAGAGGAAGTCAGAGAAAATTGCTAGCGGGCGAACAGAGATCAGAAGTGTAGAAGTGGTCTAAGCAAGCGGAGTCCAATCCAGAGTAGAGAAGTGAGACCATCAGCAAGTGATCCGCTCTGTGAAGAAATGCTGTAGTAATTTGCAGAGTAGTTTTGATATGAGCTATCAAGAGTGCTGTCACCAGTAGGGCATTTGTATTAGTGTTCTAGTTTCACTTTGTTGTCAGTTTTTTCGAGTTGATCTTTGTAGTTTCGGTGGTTCAAATCCACTAATGAATCAAAAAAATGTGAAGTAGATAATAATGTCTGTTGTGGCTGTAATATGGTTCGAGTTGTCGTATCTGTTTTCTGTTTATTCTGAAAGCATTTCACTTTATCCACTCCATTTTATCTATGGCAGGTGTTGAATGGATTCTGGATAATGAAGCATCCAATGCTGCAGTACTGGTTGCTAGTGAAGCTCATGCTATAACTTTGGCTGTTGAAGGTCTTTTAGGTGTAATCTTTACTGTGGCTACTTTAACAGATGAAGCTATTGATGTTGGAGAGGTACTTCACTCAAATGTATTTGTTTTTATCACAAGTACAAAAATCACAGAAACTTCTTACACTCTGTGTATATGTATGGTAGCTTGAGTCACCAAGAGGTGATACCGATTTACCAGCCAAGCATACCGGAAAGACTGTTCTCGTGTGCCTCTCAATGGTTGATACGACATGGCTCACCATCCTTGATGCACTGTCCTTGATATTGACCAGGTATGATGATGACTACCATTTATCTCTGCTTTCTGTAAATTATATCAAATATTACTAACTTTTATTTGGGTCTGAAGATCACAGGGAGAAGCCATTGTTTTGGAAATTTTGAAGGGGTATCAGGCGTTTACTCAGGTAACAAAAGTATAAGCATGATGAACATGTAACAATTGTTGACTCTTTTGAGCTCTCTTTAAGAGTAAAATCATACATTTTTGTCTCCATCTCGTTGAATTCAGTGGATAAATGTTATAGTGTCCTACAAGTAGTTTTTCTCCGACTTCCTGTCTTTGATGAGTTGTCCATATTCGTTGATCAGGCTTGTGGGGTTCTTCAAGCTGTGGAGCCTTTAAACTCCTTCTTAGCCTCGCTGTGCAAATTTACGATCAGCATTCCTAATGAAGCTGAGAAGAAGAGGTTTGCTCTTTTTAAAATTTGTTAAGTATTCTTTATTTGATAAAGAAAAGGAATTCAACTTCCGATGCAGGTTATTGGGCCTGTTATGATTAGTTTCGTGCACATCAGTTTTGGCTTGATGCTTAGCTAATCACTCATATTTATATGGTGATCGTAAAAGCCTGAGTTACTGACCTCTGTGCTTCATTACTCGGCTCTCCGTCTCTCATAGTTTTTTAATTTTTAATATGTCTCTCGTGAATGGGCCATTGTGTGTTGACGTTGTTGCTTATATAAAACATCTCAGCCCTTTACTCTCCCCTGGACCTAAACGTGGAGAAACCCTACTTGATCAGAAGGAGACCATTGTCCTTACCCCCAAGAATGTGCAGGTTGGTAAGTTCTTTTAAGTTATACTATGGGGGTACGTCCTGTATTCTTCTACCAGGTTCTTGTGTTCGATAGGGGTGCTTTTATTTTATAGATTACTGTTAGCACATAGGGACAATGAAGCCTTTTCTATTCTTTTACTGTCTCAGGCTTTGAGGACTCTCTTCAATGTTGCCCATCGTTTACATAATGTGCTCGGTCCTTCATGGGTGTTGGTATGTTCTTTATTATTTTCAAGTTACAGCAAAATAAATCATGTTGGCTGCATGAAGTCATTTGAGACGAAATGTATGTTATTACAGGTATTGGAAACTCTAGCTGCACTTGATAGAGCTATAAACTCTCCCCATGCTACCACTCAGGTTGGTTTTAATGATAGTCTTTCTCTAATATTTAAAAAATAGACATAATTATCCAGTTGTTTGCTCATGTACCGTTATGAACAATATTGATTAAGGTTCCTTACAAATCACAAGAAACCATAAATGTTTGGGGTGTGCGCATGTCAGCATTGAACTGCTGTTCTCTCATTATAAAACCATCAGTCGTACAATGATCAGCTGGGCATGAAAAGATCTAAACTATAAACCCTTAATCTCAATCTCTTTCTGTCTCACTCTCCCCCCTATTAGTTTAATAGTCAGGCAGCACAGTTTTCAAGTAGCATGCGTTTCTGATATCCAGTAGGTATGAGATTGTGATCATGGTGGGTGTTTAGTCACTGATGTTATTCCTATCTGATGCTTCAGGAGGTCTCCAACTCTGTGCCAAAGCTCACTAGAGAATCATCTGGACAATACAGTGACTTCCACATTCTCTCTTCTTTAAATTCTCAGGTGAGCAATTCGTATTTGTAGTACTAGTTATCTTTTTGATACCCTTTGTCAGAGACTCAGACTCAGATTTTCATTATCTTTGTTGGTTTTGGAAAGCTGTTTGAAAGCTCTGCTCTGATGCATATTTCATCCGTGAAATCGCTTCTTTCTGCGCTTCGTCAATTATCCCTACAAAGTATGCATGGGGCTTCAGCTAATGTGGGACCCGGATCCAGTCAAAAAGTTGGAAATATTAAATTTTCTGTGGAAAGAATGATTTCAATTATTGTCAACAATATCTACAGTATGGTTCTCACATAATTCTCCGTGTTAATCTCTTGGGTTGGTGTCAAATCAAACATGACTTAAAAATTGGATTCTGTTATATTTATTCAGGAGTGGAGCCCTTATGGGATCATGTCGTTGGCCATTTTCTTGAGGTTAGAAATAACTCATTTCACCGAGTTTTGTGATAGCCTCAATGTGCTCAGTCTGCTAACTACACTAAATACCTTGCAGCTTGCTAACAGTCCAAATCAGCATCTGCGTAATATGGGACTTGATGCACTGGATCAATCACTTTGTGCTGTTCTAGGTTCAGAACAGCTCCAAAATTATGTACCATATGTTTCTCATTACAAAAATAATGACGTGAGAGCTTATTCAAGTCTATTCTGTCACTGTTTTCACAGTAGTATGAAGTCCAAAGAGTCTCCCATTCACTTTTTGTCTTGTTTCTGTATCCTTCTTGTGTGCAGATGAAATCAGAGTGTTCTGACCAAAGGTCTCTTGAACTTTCTGTCATATCTCCCTTAAGAGTCCTTTACTTATCTTCGGAAAACACTGAAGTTCGCGCTGGATCTCTGAGGATTCTTCTCCATGTTTTAGAGGTACAATACAATGTGAAGTTATCTTTCTTTTTTTTATCATTGTACATGTTGTGTTTTTTTTTTGATTCATTAGTGGATTTGAACCACCGAAACTACATAAGTTCAACTCGAAAATACTGACAGCAAATGTAAAACTAGATCACTATTACATTTGCCCTGCTAGTGAAGCCACTCTTGATTACTCAGATCCAGGCTACTCTGCAATTTACTGCATCATTGCATCACAAACCGGATCGCTTGTTGATAGCCTCCCTTCTCTTCTCTGGTCTGAGCTCCGCTCACAGAGTTGTCTTCTACACTTCTGATCACTACTCATCCGCTAGCAGTTTTCTTTGACTTCCTCTATGCACCTCTTGATTGTTTCGACTGAATAGGGACACTTAGTGTTTCGGAACTTAGCCCACCAAGCCACTCTCGCTTTCACCAACTCTCCAACCTCCTCGACTGATCTCCTCTGATTTTGAAAGCACCTCCTATTCCTCTCCTCCCAAATGGACCATAGAGTGGCATAGCATAAAATCTTTCCTAATCTCTTGGACGATTTTGACGCTCCTCCTTGTACATGTTGTGTTGAGTTCAATACTAGCAACAACAATTTATATTTATGCTTATATGTATATGTAATCTTTCAGAGATATGGTGAAAAATTGCATCACAGCTGGGAAAAAATTCTTGAATTATTGAGGTGAGGATTGCCCATTCCTTTTTGAGATGCTGGTTGAATCTCTTAGGTAGTGAGACATAAGTAGTATACCCTTGTTGTTCTTATCATGTGTGCCTACATTAAATAGGTCTGTCGCCAATGCAACAGAGAAGGATCTTGTTACACTGGGTTTCCAGGTACTATTGTGATATATCTTGAGCGTAAAGATTTGCTGTTTTTTTTATCTACTGTGGAATTAAATAGATGAGAATGTGGATGAGACTCCAAACATGATCTTGCATAATATTCCCATTTAGGTTAAGTTTGTTGAGCCTTCTTTTGTTTTTTTAGAAAGGCAGATAAAAATCTCATTTATACAAAAGAAATACCAAGTGAAGTTATTAATTTTTTGCGAGACATTCTATCTACGACCCCCTATGTGCCACCGTATTTACATAAAAAGTTTATCCCATCAATATTGGTTGCAGAAAATTGATTTTTGTTTGATAATCGCTAAGGACATCATAGCTTCGTTATAATGCAATGTATTAATTATACATTTTGCGTGCTCGTCTTGTAGAGCTTACGTGTTGTCATGAATGATGGACTCTCTGCTCTGCCCTCGAACTGCCTCCACATGTAAGTTTGAAATGAAAACCCAAGAGAATCCACCGACATACTTTTATTTCATTTGGCTTGCATACGTGAAGCCAAAGTTCCATATGTGTGCATTTTTGTATAATTTCTTAGTGTAAAACATGATGGGGAGCACTGCTGCGACCTTTGAAATGATGTTTAAACTGCTGATTTCTGAGTCATGAATGCATACCTAGTCAAGTATTTCAGTAGATAACTTGTTAACCAATTACAAAGAGTTATCAGCACCTGGCTCAACAACTCTGCGAGACATGATTTGATCACCTGTTCATAAGTAGTCACTCTATCAAAGATACTATCAAGTTTCCCTCTTTATTTTTTTTATTTAGTATCATGAGTCTTACTTGATGGAATGTGCTGTCGAAGATAGATGGTATTCAGTTGACAGCAGTCAAGTTCTTTCAGCAAAGAACACTGAGGAAATGCTACATGATTGTGACTTTCATAACATAGAAATAGAACGACTCTATTAAAGATTCTCCACAACCCTTAACGCGCACATAAAATTGCAGCTCTCCAGATTCTCATATTTTTACTTTCTATTCCTCTATTCTCTCTCATTTTTTGCTGTATAATGAGGGTATATTATTTTTATTCAGGTGTGTTGATGTCACTGGAGCATACAGTGCTCAGACTACCGAACTGAATATAAGCTTGACGGCTATAGGTCTTTTATGGACTGCAACTGATTTCATTGGAAAACGACTTCCTGCGGTGTGCACAGAACAGGATCCAGGTGTTGTGGCTATTACAATTGTTTTAATTTCTTCAATTAAGGAGATTGCCAGGATGTTGACACTTGCAACTGCTACTACGTTACAGGAGTTCCGAATGCTCATTTCATTAATGGAGAGGCAAATGGGGACAAGGATGTTCAAGCCCGTAAATTATCCAATGATGTTAGGGATCAAGGGACTACAAAAGTAGCAGTTGATGATGACAAGCTGTTATTTTCAGTATTTTTGTTACTCTATAGACTTGGATCTGATGAAAGGCCAGAGGTACAGTAGTTTTTACCTTTACTGATTTTCGTTCAATATATAAGTAAGGTGACTGTATTGGAATAAATGTTGATTTTCTTTATTTACATTGGAGTGGCATTTTCATGACTCGGTATGTGAAGCATCAATATAACAATGACCTGTTGTCTGCTAGTCATCTTGATTGATTGTAGAAGCTGCATAAAACTGATGTTAGGCTAGTGGGAGTTACATCTCATTGGCTGGTCAGCCATCAATAAAACGTATTGCCTGTGTCATATAGGATACTAAATAATACTTTTATTATCTTTTATATTAATTAGGCTAAAGCACGGTTTCCAGTTGCCTATAGATTAATTGGGTTTACTGTCCACTGTCATGTTTGTTCTTGATGTGTAGCTTCTAACATCAATCTTTTCATTCCAACATTAAGGTCAGGAATTCTGCAATCCGGACCCTTTTTCAGACGTTAGGGAATCATGGGCAGAAACTTTCTAAAAGTTTGTGGGAAGATTGCCTTTGGAATTATGTTTTTCCCACACTTGACCGGGCATCCCATATGGTAATTTATCATGCATTGAAATGATTAATCTATTTATCTCTTATTTTTGTTAATGAGTTGTTTGTGAGTTGCTTGTCAACAGGCTGCAACTTCTTCTAAAGATGAATGGCATGGAAAAGAGTTAGGGACTCGAGGAGGTAAAGCAGTTCATATGCTCATACATCATAGGTATTGAAGATTCATTCCAATCCGCCTTAATTAGCATCTATCATTTCCAATAAAATGATCCTTATTTATTGATTCATCTTGTAGCCGAAATACTGCACAGAAACAGTGGGATGAGACACTAGTACTGGTACTGGGTGGAATTGCACGTCTTCTGCGTTCTTTCTTTCCACTCCTTAAAGATATAAAAGACTTTTGGTCTGGTAGGACCATAGACAAGTGTTTATTTGAGGAAGATTTCAATTTCAGTCTCTTTAAATAAGGTCATTACTAGTAGACTTATGCTGTCTGCAGGATGGGAAACCTTACTTAACTTAGTCAAGGATGCCATATCAACAGGCAGCAAGGAGGTTACCCTTGCAGCTGTCAACTGCTTACAGACAACTGTGGTATCTCATGCGCCCAAGGTAGGTGATCGACTCTTTTTTTCTTAGAGGAAACAATATCTAGAGTTTTCTTTTACCTCTGTTACAAAAATGGTGCACATCCAAGTAATTTCTCTTTTCATACTTCAAATATTAGGGGAACTTGCCAGCTGCATATCTAAAATCAGTACTTGATCTATATGAGCTTGTGCTTCAAAATTCGCCAAACTATGGTGACAGCTCTGCCAGCAAGGTGAAGCAAGAGATACTGCATGATTTAGGTAACGAACCTTGACATCTTATGGATGATTCTCCTATTTCATTTAATTTTGGAAGGCTACTAGATTTTGATCTTTCGAATGAAGATGAGCCCCGGTATACGAAATCTTAGTACGGCCATATACTTGACATGCCTCTACTTTTTCCGTTTTTTATTTATTAATTTTTAAATCATAACAGGAGAAACATTTGTGCAAGCTAAGGAGATGTTTGACGATGACATGTATTTGAAATTGCTGGCAATTGTGACTTCTGCTATCAAACAGACCAAGACCAGCGATGATAACTTCGAGGCGGAATTTGTAAGCTTCATGCCAGTATTTTCATGTCACGTGTATGCTTGATATTTTATATGGCGCTCTGATTTCTTTCACTTCAAGATGAATATAATAATTTATATTTATAATATTGTTCATTTTTTTATTTTACAACAAGTTAGTACTGGCTACCGGGATATGTGACATGCTACATTCTGTTGTATAAAAATGTTAACGTCAATCTTATTTATTTTACCCCAAAAAAATTGAACTCTTAGCACCAATGCGAACTTGACTCTTATTCTCTCAACTCTGTTATTACGGAGTGCCTTGAAGGTTTATTTGATTACATCAATGTAGTCTAACGAGACTCCAGGTGATTTCGTTCAGGGGCATGTTCCACATGTGCAGCGCACCATACTTGAAATCTTGCCAATGCTGCGCCCAACTGACAATTGTTCTTCAATGTGGTCTCTTCTTCTTGAAGAGCTTCTACGGTACCTCCCAAAAGCTGATTCTCAAATACCAGCAGAAATCACTGAATTGGAGTTAGGAAGCAGAGTGGATCACATACAAGGTAGTTCTTGTGTATGGATTTTACCTTCGAATGATGAAAATCTGATGTTTATATTGTCTGCCTGCACAGATTCGAAGTCCAAACTTTCCAACGGCATTAATAAATCTCCAACGGCATTTGATTCACCGTTGTCTGCAAGTAAAATGGCTGGAGTTCCAGGTTATTTGTTTGCTGAAAAGTTTGTCCCCGTCCTAGTGAGCCTATTCTTGCAAGCTCCAGTGTCTGCTAAGTGCAAAGCGTTTCCTGAAATCATCAGTGGTCTTGGAAGGTACAATTACTTGATTGACTTCCTATGATTCCACTGATCTTTTATTTTTGTTTTTTCAGAATAAGCACTATTCATTAAAAAAGGATACTACACCAAAGTAACCACAGCCCACAAAATGACACACTTCAACTAAAATAATGATGACCAAAAACATTCTGGAACCAAACCTGACTGACGGGCACAACACAGGCTAAACATTTAGTGGGCCTCGGATGTCTTTGGAACAAATTTATCAAATTGTGTCTTTTGTTGTTTTACTTCTATAATTTGAAACGTTTCAAATTTTCTATTATAGATGTATGACAACGAGAAGAGAAAATCCTGATGGTGGACTGTGGCGGGTGGCTGTTGAAGGCTTCAACCACGTTCTTTTGGATGACATTAATAAATTGAACGTAAGCGTTCAACCTAATCCAAATCAAAATAGACCTAGAATACGCATATGGAAAGAAGTTGCAGATGTTTGCGAGATCTTTCTAGTTGGCTACTGCGGTCGTGCTCTTCCATCCAGTTCAATTTCAGGTGCGGCTTTGAAGTCTGATGAAAATCTCGAGATGACCATTCTGAATGTTCTTGGGGATAAGATTCTGAAGTCACAAATGGATGCACCCCCAGAAGTAAGTTTAACTTACATTGTTTTTTTGTTTTGTTTAAGTGGTCATATATTTTAACATGTCTAGAAATCTTACACTTCTGTGGATACTTGTTAATGAAAAAAAATTCATTATTCAGTTCTATTGACGGGCTACTTATGTGTCATAGTTATGAGTTCTGTTAATACATTTTGAATTAGTAGGACACTTCTAAATTTTTATGTTGTAACAATTGCAAATTTTGTAAACTTAGTATAAGCTCATGGTTGTTTACTTCATGTCTCCTAGCTCACGGCTTCTCATTAGTAATCCTTTCAAGTTAATATTGCAGATTCTGACACGAATTATTGGCACTTTGGACCATTGTGCTTCACGAACATGTTCATTGCCTATTGAGACTGTAGAACTTATGCCTGGTCACTGTGGTCGATTCTCCTTGACTTGCTTGCAGAAATTGTTTTCGTTGAGCAGGTAATCTGGTAGGATCTACTCTAGCACAATAGAAGTTGGAAATTATACGTATATGTCATATTTTACGGGCATTTGAATCTATTTTGTAGTCAATTATCTTTTTTTGACGGTGGCAGGCTTGTTTGTATCGAATGATTTATATTTGATTGTTCACTAACATCACATACATGCCAATCCTGTCATGTGAAATTGTGAATTATTTAAACCTATCCAATCTCTCAAGAAAATTTACTGTTGGTTGATTTTTTGTGTGACAAATCTCTTAGTTATCATGAAGATTTCGATGATTGGCACTCAACAAGATCAGAAGTGAGCAAAATCTCGGTCCTGATACTCATGACAAGATGCAAATACATCTTACACAAGTTTTTGACGGATGAAACTGATTTAGGTTTGTATAACAATGGCAATAGCACTTTCATATAGTTCAGCGTTCAGTTATTGTCTTGATGATGGTCCATGTGAACCTATTCAGCTGCGTCTTCAGGTGATCGGCCATTGCCATCAGCCAGACTTGAAGAAATTCTATATGTTCTTAAAGAACTAGCTCGCTTGCGAATCCACCGGGATGCAGCTTATGTGCTTCAGTTACCTTCATTTTTGAAGAGCACTGTAACTGATGAAGCAGATATGGGAGCACGCCCACACTTGCTGGCTCTGTATTCATCCTTTTGTGAGCTTGTAGTATCAAGGTATTTGTTTTATCAGTTCTGGTAGTAGTTAATAGTTACACATGAATCCGTGAGTCTTTCCTGCTCAGTTGAATCACTCTTCAAATGATGAACCGCGTGTCCCGCCACTCATGTTGTTGTTTGAAATACTGCCATCGTGATTTGTATTCGATGTGAAATACTTCAGTTTGATGAACACTTGCTACTGACATTCAAATATGGACAGGGAATCGAGGGTAAGAGAGCTAGTTCAAGTGCTGCTGAAACTCATTGGCCTTGAGCTCGGACTTGAGAAAGAAAGCTTGGCAGATAGCTAAGACCAGGTCACCTGAGCATCATCACGCAAACAAAGTCGAACACACATTGTTGTTCCTCCCGTGGCCCTTCCGGATGAGGAATAGCTTTGTCTTCTCATTCTCACACCTTTTTTTTAATTCATATGCTATGGTATTATTAGCTATTGTAATTTATAAACAGTAAAGAAACCTGATGTTGCTTTCTAGTTATGTAGAAAGGCAAAATTTTGATCAGAAGATGAGTAATTATTATTTAGCTGACCTTGCAACAAATGGCACTTGGAATTTGACAAAATTTCTTAGAGTTTGGATCAAATACAAAACACTATTATAAATAAAAACTACAAATCCATAAAAAAAATTTGACATGTGTCAAAATTAATCAATCAAAATTCATTTGAATTTTCTTCCCGTCGGGGTGTTTTTGTAAATAAAAAAAATACACGTGTACTTATTTAAAAATATATAAAAGATATGAGGGGTATAATCGTCCTAAAATTCGCTGCAGTAAAATTCGACTTTCGCTACAGTATGTTTTTAAGTCTGATAATCAGTTGCTACAGTCAAAGACTTTTACTGTAGCAATTTTGACTTTTTCTACAGTAATGATCAGACTTAAAAAATAATGATCACACTTAAATCAGTAATGACCAAATTAAAAAAATAATGATCAGACTTAAAAAATAATGATGAGATTTAAAAATAATAATGATGAGACTTAAACCAGTAATGATCAGACTTAAAAACAATTATCAGACTTAAACCATTAATGACCAGACTTAAAAACAATGATCAGACTTAAAAAAATAATGATGAGCTTAAACCAGTAATGATCAGACTTAAAAACAATGATCAGACTTAAACCATTAATGACCAGACTTAAAAAAACAATGAATAGACTAAAAATAATAATGAGCAGACTTAAACCATTAATGATCAGACTTACAAAGCAATGATCAGACTTAAAAAATAATGATCAAACTTAAACAAAACAATGATCATTAAGTCTGATCATTAAGTCTTTTAAGTCTGATCATTGCTGCTTTTTAAGTCTGATCATTTCCAAGTTTAAGTCTGATCATTAAGTCTTTTAAGTCTGATCATTGCTGCTTTTTAAGTCTGATCATTAAGTTTTTAAGTCTGATAATTAAGTCTTTTAAGTCTGATCATTAAGTCTTTTAAGTCTGATCATTTAAGTCTTTTAAGTGATCATTGCTGCTTTTTAAGTCTGATCATTACGTCTTTTAAGTCTGATCATTGTCTATTTTTAAGTCTGATCATTAAGTCTTTTAAGTCTGATAATTAAGTCTTTTAAATCTGATCATTAAGTTTTTTAAGTCTGATCATTAAGTTTTTTAAGAATGATTATTGTCTATTTTTAAGTCTGATCATTAAGTCTTTTAAGTCTGATCATTGCTGCTTTTTAAGTCTAATCATTTCCAAGTTTAAGTCTGATCAGTAAGTCTTTTAAGTCTGATCATTTCTAAGTTTAAGTCTGATCATTAAGTCTTTTAAGTCTGATCATTGCTACTTTTTTTAAGTCTGATCATTAAGTTTTTTAAGGCTGATAATTAAGTCTTTTAAGCTTGATCATTAAGTCTTATAAGTCTGATCATTAAGTCTTTTAAGTCTGATTATTGTCTATTTTTAAGTCTGATCATTAAGTCTTTTAAGTCTAACTATTGCTGCTTTTTAAGTCTGATCATTACCATTTTTAAGTCTGATCATTAAGTCTTTTAAGTCTGATCATTGTCTATTTTTAAGTCTGATCATTGTCTATTTTTAAGTCTGATCATGAAGTCTTTTAAGTCTGATCATTACGTTTTTTAAGTCTGATCAGTAAGTCTTTTAAGTCTGAACATTAATTTTTTTAACTCTGATTATTGTCTATTTTTAAGTCTGATCATTGTCTATTTTTAAGTCTGATCATTAAATTTTTTTAAGTCTGATCATTAAGTCTTTTAAGTCTGATCATTGTCTATTTTTAAGTCTGATCATTAAGTCTTTTAAGTCTGATCATTGTCTATTTTTAAGTCTTATCATTAAGTCTTTTAAGTCTGATCATTGCTGCTTTTTAAGTCTGATCATTACCATTTTTAAGTCTGATCATTAAGTCTTTTAAGTTTGATCATTGTCTATTTTTAAGTCTGATCATTAAGTCTTTTAAGTCTGATCATTAACAATTTTTGGACTAAATTGAAAATAATAGTATTAGGTTTATACCCCTCCGTGTGAAATGACTATTATACCCTTCCGTGTTTTGTCCGGGATTTCGACTGAAATGGGACACGTGTCAGCTTAAGAATCGATTTGTAATTTTTATTTATAATTTGGTTTGTATCCGAACCGCACCCAATTTCTTATTAGTTTCTTCAAAAAAATTTATTTTTTTGGGGGTGGATTTTCTCTACTATTCCTCGGACTGAAAGAAAACTAATTGTTAAATCAGTTATTATTAGAGGTGGGATTTCTTTCGTTTTGATAACGACTTGAGTTGAACTAAATAACATTATTTACATATCCAGCATGAAGGAAACGGTGGTAGATGGTTCTTGATTGGTTCACTTTAGCCAACTCTCCCACTTGTTGTTGTTGCCACTAAAAAGACACGCTTTAAAGGTTTCTTATTGGTTCAGTCAAAGCCGTGTTTTGTCTATTTTTCATTTCAGCATTTTCATCATCAAAATTCAAACATATCTCTCATTCGGTTGGCTCTCAATCTCAACTTGTTCATTGTCTCAACTCTCCGACCTCAAACATTTGTACGCACAGCCAAAACATTTTGCTGTACGAAAAATTGGTTACACACATCATGTGACAACTCCTTTTAACTTCTTCTTACTTGGGGGATGTTTAAGAGGATCGTGGCCTAGTGGTAAGAGGATCTCTTGTCTTGTGGTAAGACACTAAGACACATAATGTGACAACTATTACACATCATGAGTGTGACTTAGTGGTGAGAGGATCGCTGTTTCAATGACAAATTTGAATTTTGATGGGCCAAAATAGTTTTTTACATATCAGGAGTGTGGCTTAATAGTAAGAGCATTGCGTTGCTCAAGTCACTGTTGGATATAATGCACAGAATTGATATAACAGGCGAATATCAACGAAGTTACTCTTAAATAAACAGATATGCAATATTGATTCACGTACAGTTTCAATTCAATAGAATAGCATAAACAGTATGAATAACAATAAAATACTGCAAATCGAATTGTGGATCGAGTCACGTTGGACGCTGTCCTTAAAGCAAGATTGCCGCCCTACTGTGCTTTGGGACTCTCTGGCAGTATGCTTCCCAGGATGAAACGATCCTCGGCAACAGACTTAAGCACTAAGCTTTGCCGATCGAACCTTTCTGTGTCTTTGGCTATCAACACGACTGACTGACGAATACGAGTGAGGAGGAGAGCTGTTTGCGTTTTTCAGTGTTTTTTATTGAGAAGCGCTGCTGCTTCTTATATAGCAGTCCAGAAACTTGCCCTGCAAGTCTGACCTAGGGTTTTCGAAAAGAAATAGTCAAATATTCAGTTTCCGAAAATTACTCACGCGTTGATAAAGATGGACTGTTTCCGAAAATACAGTTTCCAAAAGATAAATCGGTTTAAGGAAACTGTTATCCTTAAGATAATGGAAGATCAAATCGGTATCGGTTTAATATTCAAAACCAAAATTTCATTCACCCGCATGATGTGGGCGCGCACAAGACAGGCCAAATTCGACGTCGTCGACCGGATGATTTCCCCCCCCCTGCGCACGCCCGCAAAGGCGTTTTGAGAGAGTTTCTTTTAACAACTTAACAAGCTTGTTATTGAAATCATATATGAACATACAATGTTCCCATTTGGCCTCCAATGTGGGATATAAGTTTTTCACTTGTGTGAAATCAAGCCACATATCCATTCCTACCAAAGTCATGTTTCCATGGTTTTTGGCACTACTTTGAGCATCAATTACTTATTCGATTTAACTCCGATTTTAGTACTTCCACTTTCTATTCCATACCTCTCATTGCAAGGTATTTTAATCCGATTTTTATCAACTTATTTTGATGTGTTCTCCACACTCAAATTGAGTCTCAAAATGAGGCGCACCTCCATTTTCTTCACACATTTAAACCACCACTTTCAACAATCCCCCACATGAAGAAAATCGAGTGCAAAACGAAAAACAATCAAAATCGAAATTATGACTCGACTCTATGTGGTGATAGCTTCTACGGTTGATATCTGCATAGGATAGGTAGGCAGCGCCCTTGAACCTTCCCTTGGGAAAATATGTTCTCTTTACTGACTATTCAGTAGACGTGATTGTCCTTGAACTGTTCGTCTTATAATGTAAACGAAAGCCATATCTCCCACAGATATCTTCCTGACCATACTTGGTTCTTACTGGTGGGTTCATTTTGGCCATGACACCCCGTTCCTGGTTCTGCAAGAGTTTCTAAAGAATTAAGCCCTTTGAATTCTCCTTTGAAGCGGCCCCACTTCTCTCTCACATAGGTGATTCTTTCTTAAGTAAACCCGCGTTACCCATTTGAATCTCACTATTCAAATTACTAGAATCATTAAAAGCTCCAAGCTTAGCCTCGTGCGGGAGTCACTGTTTCTCTAGGGATAGGACTGGGGTGTTACCCCCACAGTGACCTCATAGTCTTAGCAGTTAGGTGGTCCCTTTGAACCAAGTTCTTGGGATCTCCAGTCATCATGGTAGGGTTTTCCGTTGCCTCAACTTTAGTTCCAAAAGGGCTTAAGCCTATGTTTTGATATCAATAATCAAAAGGCTTCAGTCACATTCCCTTTGTCGTCTTCTCTACTTGGTCCCTGTTTAACCCTTTGGTTAACGGATCCGCTATGTTTTCTTTGGACCTCACGTAGTCAATGCTTATGACTCCGGATGAGAGAAGTTGTCTAATGGAATTGTGTCTACGACGTATGTGTCTAGACTTACCGTTATACATGACATTATGTGCCCTACCAATTGTTGATTGGTTATCACAATATAAACATATTGGTGGCACAGGGTTTTTCCATTCAGGAATATCCTCTACAAAGTTTCTTAACCACTCTGCTTCTTCGCCACATTTGTCTAATGCCACGAACTCAGCTTCCATCGTGGAACGGGTTATCAGTGTTTGTTTAGAGGATTTCCACGAGACGGCCGCACCCCCTAGAGTGAATACATATCCACTGGTGGCCTTTGAGTCTTGTATATCAGATATCCAGCTTGCGTCAGTGTATCCTTCAATGACCTCCGGATATATGGTATAATGCAGACCAAAATTACGAGTAGCTCGTAAATACTTTAGTATTCTTACGATAGCATTCCAGTGTATCGTTCCTGGATTACTCGTATACCTTGCAAGTCTGCTCACGGTATAGGCGATATCAGGTCTAGTACAATTCATTAAGTACATTAGACTGCCTATCACTTTTGAGTACTCTACTTGGGAGATGCTCTCTCCTTTGTTTTTAGACAAGTGTTGATTCATTTCTATAGGAGTCCAACATACTCCATGACTGTCCTTTCCAAACTTGTCTAATATTTTATCAACATAATGTGATTGGCTTAAAACAAATCCATCTTCTGTTCTTGTAATTTTAATCCCTAAAATTACATCAGCACGTCCCATATCTTTCATATCAAACCTTGAGTTTAATATGACCTTAGTGGATTTGATCAGGTTTTCATTGCTTCCTACAATGAGTATGTCATCGACATATAAGCACAAAATCACATATCCGTGTTCAGTGTTTTTGATATAAATACATTTGTCACACTCGTTGATTTTGAATCCGTTTGACAACATTATATTGTCAAATTTCTCATGCCACTGTTTTGGCGCTTGTTTCAGACCATAGAGAGACTTCACAAGTTTACAAACTTTTCTCTCTTGTCCTGGCACTCTACAACCCTCAGGTTGTTCCATGTAAATTTCTTCCTCAAGGTCTCCATTTAAGAAAGCGGTCTTCACATCCATTTGATAAATTTCTAAATTGCGCAATGCTGCAATTGCAATTATCATCCTGATGGATGTGATCCTTGTTACAGGGGAGAATGTATCAAAGTAGTCAAGACCTTCCTTTTGTCTATACCCTTTGATCACAAGTCTCGCTTTGTACTTTTCAATAGTATCGTCTACCTTCAGTTTCTTAGTAAAAATCCACTTAGAGTCAAGTGGTTTACATCCATGAGGAATATCAACTAGTTCCCATGTATGATTTTGCATAATGGAGTCTAGTTCACTTTTTATGGCTTCTTTCCATAAAGGACCTTCAACTGAGCTAATTGCTTCATCATATGTACGAGGCCCTGCCTCAACCATAAAGGTTAGGAAATCAGGTCCGAACGAGTTTTCGACTCTAGCTCTTTTGCTTCGTCTAGGTTCCCCTAAATCCGTATTCTCCTCGAACACTTCTTCGTCTTGTTGTTGAGACAATTCCGTGAGTTCTTCGCCTATCTCTTCAGGTGAACTCTGTCTTAATTCCTCAGTTTTATAAGGGAACACTTGTTCAAAGAACGAAGCAGTTTTAGACTCCATAATGGTGTCTTTGTGTATATCAGGATTTTTCGAGTCATACACGAGAAATCTATACGCAGTACTGTTCAGTGCATATCCAATAAACACACAGTCTATTGTCTTTGGTCCTATTTTCATTCTTTTAGGACCGGGAGCCATAACTTTGGCTAAACACCCCCACACTCGCAAGTGTGCGTAAGATGGCGTTCTCCCTATAAACAATTCATAAGGGGATTTATCTTTCTTCTTTCGAGGTATCCGATTTAATAGATAGTTAGCTGATAAAACGGCCTCCCCCCACATTTCCTGTGGTAGCCCTGAACTAAGCAACATTGCATTCATCATTTCTTTGATGGTGCGATTCTTACGTTCGGCTATACCGTTTGACTGAGGTGAATAAGGTGGAGTAACTTCATGTATGATCCCTGTTTGTGCACACAGTGCCCCAAACGGTTCAACATATTCACCACCACGATCACTTCGTAATCTTTTGATCTTTTTATCTAGTTGGTTTTCCACTTCCAACTTATACATGGCAAACTTCTCTATTGCTTCATCCTTGCTCTTTAGCAAGTATATTGAACAATATTTTGAACTATCATCTATGAAAGTTACAAAATATTTATTTCCACCTCTTGTTGGCATGAATTTCAAATCACATAGATCACTATGTATTAAGTCAAGGGGTTCAGTATCTCTTTCAACACTATGAAAGGATGTTCGTGTTAATTTTGCCTCAACGCAAATTTCACACTTATGTTCAGAATCAATTTGAAGTTTTGGTATACAATCCAATTTCATTAGATTCCTTATTGAGTCATAATTCACATGACCTAATCTACCATGCCATAAATTTGAAGATTCAAGCAAGTAAGCAGAAGAACTTTCTTTATTGATAGTCTTGATGGCAATTACATTAAGTTTCCACATGCCATCTTTCACATAACCACGTCCCACATACATTCCGTTCTTAGAAAGAACAACTTTCTGAGACTCAAAGACTATCTTAAAACCATGCGCATCAAGCACGGCTCCAGATACTAAGTTCTTCCTAATGTCAGGCACATAAGAGACATTAGTCAGCTTCAGCTCCTTCCCTGAAGTCATCTTCAAAATCACACTTCCTTTCCCTTTGACCTCTGAGGTGGCCGAGTTGCCCATGTATACCTTCTCTCCACTTTCAGTCAGCTTCAGCTCTGAGAAGGCATTCTTGTCAGAACAGATGTGGTGGGTCGCTCCAGTATCCAGCCACCATTCCTTAGGATTAGAATCTGCTAGATTCAACTGAGAGATCACAGCCACTAACATATCTTCATCCCCCTCGACGACATTCACCGTTTTCTTCTTTTTCTGCTTACTTTTGCAGTCAGCAGCTCTATGACCCTCTTTGTCACAGTTGAAGCACTTGCCAGTGAACTTTGACTGCGCCTTCTTCTTCATAGTCCCACCTTTGGGTCCAAGTTTGTTGAAGGGCTTCTTCCCCTTTGAGCCTTCACCATGCTCCACAACATTTTCCCTCCCAGTAGAGAGCCTCAATCTCTTATCAGATGATCGATTATCCTCTTCATTCTTGAGGCGAATCACCAGGTCTTCCATAGACATTTCCTTTCGCTTGTGCTTAAGGTAATTCTTGAAGTCCTTCCACCCCGAAGGCAGCTTCTCAATAACTGAAGCAACCTGGAATGGTTCGTTGACCTTCATTCCTTCGGAGTCCATCTCATGCATGATGAGCTGCAGGTCTTGCACTTGACTGTTCACAGTCTTCGAGTCCACCATCTGGAATTCGAGGAAGCGCCCCACAGTGTACTTCCTTGAGCCCGCATTCTCAGTTCGGTACTTCCGATCAAGTGACTCCCAAAGCTCCTTGGCTGAGGTTTTGGTGCAGTACACCTTGTACAACACATCATTAAGGCCGTTAAGCACATAATTTCGGCAAAGATATTCAGCATCTTTCCAAGCATTGTACGCCATGAGCACTTGATTATCAGTCTCATTCTCAGCAACCCTAGGTGTTACCTCGGTCAGATACCGGGCAAACCCTATCTGGGTCAGATAGAAGTGCATCTTCGGCTGCCATGTGTTAAAGTTCTGTCCGTTGAACTTTTCGGGCTTTTCAGCCGCCATCACCGCAGCAGGCACCTTTGCCAGTGCGTTATTTGGAACTGGACCCGCAGGTACATTCCCGCCTGTAGGCATCACAACCGGGGTTGTCGCAGCCGACTCAACAGCATCATGCTGAGGATACTGAACACCCTCCATGTTCACTGATTGATTGTTTTGTCCTTGTTCAGAATTCATTGTCGACACAGAGAGGCAGATCTGTTAGTAACTTCAAACGAAATAAATCTTGCTTTAAGATTGTTGGATATAATGCACAGAATTGATATAACAGGCGAATATCAACGAAGTTACTCTTAAATAAACAGATATGCAATATTGATTCACGTACAGTTTCAATTCAATAGAATAACATAAACAGTATGAATAACAATAAAATACTGCAAACCGAATTGTGGATCGAGTCACGTTGGACGCTGTCCTTAAAGCAAGATTGCCGCCCTACTGTGCTTTGGGACTCTCTGGCAGTATGCTTCCCAGGATGAAACGATCCTCGGCAACAGACTTAAGCACTAAGCTTTGCCGATCGAACCTTTCTGTGTCTTTGGCTATCAACACGACTGACTGACGAATACGAGTGAGGAGGAGAGCTGTTTGCGTTTTTCAGTGTTTTTTATTGAGAAGCGCTGCTGCTTCTTATATAGCAGTCCAGAAACTTGCCCTGCAAGTCTGACCTAGGGTTTCCGAAAAGAAATAGTCAAATATTCAGTTTCCGAAAATTACTCACGCGTTGATAAAGATGACTGTTTCCGAAAATACAGTTTCCAAAAGATAAATCGGTTTAAGGAAACTGTTATCCTTAAGATAATGGAAGATCAAATCGGTATCGGTTTAATATTCAAAACCAAAATTTCATTCACCCGCATGATGTGGGCGCGCACAAGACAGGCCAAATTCGACGTCGTCGACCGGATGATTTCCCCCCCCCCCCCTTCGCACGCCCGCGAAGGCGTTTTGAGAGAGTTTCTTTTAACAACTTAACAAGCTTGTTATTGAAATCATATATGAACATACAATGTTCCCATTTGGCCTCCAATGTGGGATATAAGTTTTTCACTTGTGTGAAATCAAGCCACATATCCATTCCTACCAAAGTCATGTTTCCATGGTTTTTGGCACTACTTTGAGCATCAATTACTCATTCGATTTAACTCCAATTTTAGTACTTCCACTTTCTATTCCATACCTCTCATTGCAAGGTATTTTAATCCGATTTTTATCAACTTATTTTGATGTGTTCTCCACACTCAAATTGAGTCTCAAAATGAGGCGCACCTCCATTTTCTTCACACATTTAAACCACCACTTTCAACCGTCACGATTTCGAATTCTGATAGAGTCAGAATGAATTTCGGTGGATGGATAAGATTACTTAGATTGGGTCCGGGACTGATGCAGCTTGGGCAAAATAATTCTTTCAAAGTCAACTTCACACAAGTGTATATGTATTTAGTCAAAATAGTATTCATTGACTCTCAAAATTCATGCAAGCAAAAACTCATTTGGCTTTCTTTCAAATGTTATATATATCTGCTGGTTTCACCTCTTCACAAGCCTCTCCATACTGCACCATCCAAAAAGCAATGGTGTTATACACTCCATTTTCCTCAACTCATTCTCTTATCCTAGCATCTCTTCTGGTCCTCCTAGTCGCTGCTTCATCCGCCAAACCCGCCTTCGAAGACACCGAAGCCGAGGCCTTAAGAGCCTTCAAATCCTCAATCACTCAACTCCAAACTACCGAACCTCTACCCGAATGGAATGACTCAATCCATCATTGCAATTGGTCAGGCATCACTTGTGACCCTTCATCAGGCCATGTCGCGCAAATCATCCTAAGCGAAAAAAACCTCCATGGCAGAATGTCACCATTCCTAGGCAATCTCTCTGCTCTTCAGGTTCTTGACTTATCTCTAAACTCATTCCATGGTTCCATTCCACCTGAATTTTCCCTATGTTCAAATCTCCAACAGCTAGTTTTATTCGGAAATTCCTTAACTGGTTCCATCCCATTAGAACTCGGTCACTTAAAAAACGCGCAACAGATAGACTTGGGAAACAATTTTCTGACTGGTACCATACCAAATGCTATTTTCAATATCACAAGTCTACAAGGCCTTAGTGTAGCTATTAACAATCTCACCGGGACGATCTCCGACGACATTGGAAATTTAGTCAATCTCCAAATTCTGTTAGCTAATGGAAACAGTTTGGAAGGTCAGATACCTGTTTCAATTTCTAAGTTACAACAGTTACAAAGTGTGGATCTCAATCAGAACAAGCTCTCAGGAAGCTTACCAGTTGAGCTTGGCAAAATGGTTAACTTAAATTACTTTCATGCATTTGATAACCAGCTAGAAGGTCAGATTCCTTCAGAGTTAGGAAATTGTGTCAGCCTGGTTTCATTGGCTTTGTACAAAAATAAGTTAACCGGACCGATTCCGGCTGAGCTTGGGAAGTTGGGTAGATTGGAGAAACTGAACCTTTATATGAACAAGTTGAACTCCAGCATTCCTAATGAGTTGATGAATTTGACGAAACTGACTAGTTTAGGCCTCTCGGAGAATGAGCTAACCGGGACAATACCTTCTGAGATAGGATCAATGAAATCCTTGTCACGCTTGACACTTCATTTGAACAAGCTTACCGGGCATATTCCTGCATCGGTTACGAAGCTAGCGAACTTGACATACTTTGCATTGAGCTTCAACTCATTATCAGGAACTATTCCAGAAGACATCGGTTTGATGTATAATCTTGAGAGGCTCTACCTTCATACCAACCTGTTAGAAGGATCCATCCCTGCCAGCATTGTCAACTGTACTGAGCTAGTTGTGATAAGTTTATCGGAGAATCGTCTTTCTGGGAAAATTCCACAAGGAATGGGAAAGCTAAAGAAGCTTAGTTTTCTGTCTTTCGGAAACAGCAGCATGTCAGGGGAAATTCCTGAGGATCTTTACGATTGTTCGAGTTTAGAATCACTTGACTTAGGTAGAGCCAACTTCAGTGGCAGATTGAGTCCAAAAATCGGGAACCTTGTTAATCTACAACGTATGCATTTTCAAGGAAATCATTTCTCCGGGTTGGTTCCACAAGAAATTGGAAACTTGAGCCAACTTTTCTCGCTAATGCTCGGGGGAAATAATTTCTCAGGCCAAGTTCCATACGAGATCTCAAAGCTATCTTCTCTACAAGAGCTGTCTTTGCTCGATAACAACTTTGAAAGTCCTATTTTTGAGACTATAGTGAATTTGAAGCAGCTTACGATACTCGAGTTATACCAAAACAAATTCACAGGGCCTATTTCGGAGAATATTTCCAAGCTTGAAATGCTTACACTTTTGGATCTCCATGATAATATGTTCAATGGGTCTATACCAAAAGGAATGGAGTCTTTGATAAGACTAAAAAGTTTGGATCTGTCGAGAAACTTGCTCAGCGGTTCGATATCCAAGTCTCTCGTAGCGAGTTTGGTGAACATGCAGATTATGATAGATTTTTCTCACAACTTTCTTCAGGGAAGCATTCCTGAGGAAATGGGTCAGATGGAAATGTTACAAGTTGTTGATATGTCAAATAACAATTTATCTGGAAGTATTCCGAAGATGCTCGAAAGGTGCAAGAATCTTATCTATCTAGACGTGTCGGGGAACCATCTCTCAGGTTCTGTCCCGGAAGAACTTTTTACTGCACGCAGTGTTCTGACTGTATTAAATTTTTCTAGAAACAATCTGAGTGGAACTTTGCCAGTAAAGCTAGTGAATATGAAGCATCTTGGCTCCCTTGACCTTTCACAAAATCACTTGAGCGGTTCGATCCCCGAAATCTATGGTAACATCTCGACGTTGAAACTGCTTAATCTTTCTTTCAACGAGCTGGAAGGAAAAGTACCCGAAGGTGGGATTTTTAAAGACATGGACACTTCGAGTCTGGACGGAAACTCAGCTCTTTGTGGAACAAATTTACTCGGTTTTTGTATTGAAAAAACCAAGTCAGGTCCAAAGAGAATATTCTCCAAGAGGACAGTCATAATTTGCGCGATTTTGGGAATTTTGTTTCTCGCGTTGTTACTCATATTTTTCGCTATAATCTTCAGGAGAAGCAAGAAATCAGAACCAGTTGAGAAGTTGGAGCCAGAGAACTCAACCGGTCCTGGAAGAACACTTACACGGTTCGATAAGAAAGACTTGGAAATTGCCACTAATAATTTTGACAGCAATAATATCCTTGGAGCTAGTAGTTTGAGTACTGTGTACAAAGGCGTGTTGGAAGACGGCCGCATTGTGGCTGTCAAGTTACTAAAGCTAGGAGAATTCTCCGCAGAGGCAGATAAATTTTTTTACAGGGAAATGAAGACATTAAACAATCTCAGACATCGAAACTTGGTAAAAATTATTGGTTACGCTTGGGAAAGCAGGAAAGTTAAGGCCTTAGTTCTCGAATACATGGAAGGTGGAAACTTGGAAAAAATTATACATGATCCGGCTGTTGACAGTCCTAAGTGGGCATTTTCTAATAGACTTGATATTTGCATTTCTGTCGCGGAAGGACTAGTTTACTTGCATTCGGGGTACGGTTTTCCCATTGTTCACTGTGACATGAAACCTTCGAACATTCTGTTAGATGGAGATTTTCAAGCTCATGTGAGTGATTTCGGAACAGCTAGAATGTTGGGCATTCATTCTGATGGAAGTGAAACTACTTCTTCATCAACTGCTGCATTTGAAGGCACAATTGGTTATTTGGCCCCAGGTAAACCATTTCAGTATTTGTCAATGTGTAAATTGTTTCTAATATGCCATTCTTTCTGCAAATGTTCCAGATATGCCATTTTTTCTGAAAA
This sequence comes from Rhodiola kirilowii, assembly GCA_033675215.1. Classification (NCBI taxonomy): domain Eukaryota; kingdom Viridiplantae; phylum Streptophyta; class Magnoliopsida; order Saxifragales; family Crassulaceae; genus Rhodiola; species Rhodiola kirilowii. The sequence continues at coordinate 7,900,456 of CM066194.1, forward strand.
TGGTTGTGACATTTTTTTTCTATCAATAAAATGTCGCAACCATTTTCAGAAAAAAATGGCATATCTGGAACATTTGCAGAAAGAATGGTTGTTACATTTGGTGGCTACATATGCAGTGATCATATCATAAAATTAGCAAACATTTTCAAAATGATTTTGGCATATTAATAAAAATTGTTTCTAATATGCCATTCTTTCTGAAAATGTTCTATATATGCCATTTATTGACTTCTATTTTTTATTTTTTTTCAGAGTTTGCATACATGAGGAAAGTAACGACCAAAATAGATGTATTCAGCTTCGGGGTAATATTAATGGAAATCCTCACGAAACGAAGGCCGACTGGGCTGGGAGATCAAAACGGCTCGCCATGTACTCTGCGGCAGCTTGTGGAGTCTGTATATGTGACGACGGACACGATGAGTAACAGACTTGTTGATGTTGTAGACCCTGCCTTGGTTCTAAATGATCTAGTCGAATGTGAGGACGCAATTCATGATGTTTTGAAGTTGGCATTGTCGTGTACTTGGGCGAATCCTGATGCGAGGACGAACATGGACGAGGTTTTATCTTCTTTACTGAAGCTGCGCAAGGACATGGGATGAAATCACGAATAAAGTTTTCGAAGTATTTTTTTTTGTTGGGAAAAGTACCAAAATGGTACAGAGCCTCTTTCCGATTTTTTGTACGAACTATTAAAATTTCTAAAATGGGTGCGAATTATATAGGATTTTCCAACTTTTTGTTCAAGCCATTAAAATTTTCAAAATGGGTGAGAACTATTTAGAATTTTTCAAATTTTTTGTCCGAACTATTAAAAATTTCTAAAATGGGTGCGAACTATATTTAATTTTTCCAAAATGGGTAAAACCTAAATAATTTAACGGAATTCTATATTGGAATTTTTTAGTATGCATTCGGGCATTCCTATCATCTGCGAACGAGCAAATAAGAATAGAGGAACCGAACTCATATGGGTCGAAGGAGTAACTCGAAACCAAATATAAAGTTTGGTCATCTAACAGGCAGACAAATGCATATTTCAAATTCGTCTGGACTTGACTGATACAGCTTCATTGAGATTATTGCAAATGATTGTGATTTCTCCTAATGACATATGCGTCGTGCATGTTCTCCAAGTTATATAGAGCGAATGTGAAGCTTTTGGATGCCAATTATTCCAATTGTCAAGTACCTTCTTTTGCAATAAGAAGACTGTTTTTCAAAAGAAAAATGTACCAGGAGCTCAGTTTTGACAGATAGATATTTTTAGAGAGATGTTGAGATATCCACAAATTATATCTAGAACAACATTCTAGATAAATCTATATTCCGAGTGACGATATTTGATGAATTAAAATGATGCAGAAATGGAAAAAATTATACCTGTGAAGGCAAGCAAATTGAAAAAAAATTGATAAAAATTTTAGGTTTTACCGTTGGAAAAATTCTATATATAGTTCACACCCATTTTGAAATTTTTAATAGTTCGGACTAAAAGTTGGAAAATTATATATAGTTCGCACCTATTCTTGAAGTTTTAATAGTTTGGACAAAAATTTGGAAAAATTCTATATAGTTCGCACTCATTTTAGAAATTTTAATAGCTCAGACAAAAATTTGAAAAATTCTATATAGTTTGATACCTTTTTGTACATTTCCCTTTTTTGGGAGGTTTTATGTGCTTCTTGTAGCCAAGAGAAGCAACGTGGCTACTAAGATTGTAACTTTAAGACTTTTTATTTTTCGGAACAGCACGTATTACCAAAATTTGCTTTCGTAAATATGGTTTTTTTTATAATGGGTGGTTACAGGACCTCCGAACATTACAACGCAATGATGTCTTATCATCTAGTACATATATAGCAAGGCATCTTGATCGGATCCAAAATCATTTGGTACATTTTCTCCACTTTTGAAGCGCAGACCAGATTCGGCACATGGATCCGCACATCCACCCCAAATCACCGATACGTCCATCTTGATAGCCGCACCCCCACGAGGGAGGAAGCATCACACACGAGACGTGAAGAGGAAGCATCCACGAGGGATGTAAGAAGCATAATGCGAGACGTGAAAAGGAAAGCATCCACACGCAAGACGGGACGAGGAAGAGAAAGAGGAAAAAGAATGGAGAAAATTATAGGAAAATTAGTGACCCCAGGACAAGAACTCAGGGCGCAGGATTAGGGATGCACAAAATTAGACCGGACCGTAAACTCGGATCGGATCGGAATTTTAAGGGCGGTTCAGGACCGGACAGTAAAAATTTGAGTCCGATCTGGTCCACGGTTCACATTTCAAAAAATTTCTGTCCACCAGTCTGACCCAGACCGTAAGATTTCGGTCTAGTCCGGATCATAAAATTAGAAATTATAGTATAAAATTACGGTCCGGTCCGTATGAACTTGGGTTCGATCCTCTGTCTACACACTACTACAGAAGGGGGATTATGCATCGATTCCGTGTTTGCCCTTATGCATCGGTTATACCCTTATGCATCGGTTTTAAGCCAACCGATGCATAAGGTCGACATTATGCATCGGTTTTAATCCAACCGATGCATAATCTCACCATTATGCATCGGTTGGATTAAAAGCAATGCATAATGTGTATTATGCATCGGTTTTAAGCCAACCGATGCATAAGGTTGAATAAGTTACCCTAGTTTCGTTTTTACTTCTGAAGTTTTCATCCTCCGCAAAATCGATTTACTGGTATTTCGAACTTTCCGTGCGCGCCTTCGTCCATCCAGCAACCTTCCGTCGTCGTCTCGCCGTCGCTCCATCAATACTCGCTCGCCAGTCGCCGTTGTCGTCGCTACATCAATCCTCGCTCGCCGTCGCCGTCGCTACATCAGAGTGTGTTCGGTGACGACTACGGTATCGCTGTGACCACAGAGGACCTTAAGGAACTATACAAGACGGGAGCATTGGGGAACTTTGCTAGTGAATTATGTATATGGTAATGTTCACGGTTATTTTTTTATTATCATTCGTTCTAATGCATTGGCTATATAACTCTAACACAAAAGTTTTAATTTGTAGTTCTTTGAACAATGAGATGATGGGATGGGATATTAAGTTTGGTTTCTTCAATCCTTCCATCATGACGCCAACAATCAACAGAGATGAGAGGTTGATGACGTTTGTGGCAAGGTTGAGTATGCCGGACCGAAATCATAATTTTTGTTACTTCCTACCTTACGTGGATCATGTAAAGTAAGTTCATTATTTAATGATTATGTTTTATATCTATTTTTTGAATTCATTTTTTTAAATGGAGTTTGTTTTTGTTAGGTGGCATTGGATGTTATGTGTCATCTTCCCTAAACAACATGTAGCGCATTGGCTGGATCCAGATCTAGGTGATAAAGGAATAAACGTCGATGCAAAGGATTCAGTGGACACGTAAGTCATTTTAGCCTCACTTTTGTCTTGTAATTTTTATATTAACAATCACTAATTATGTAATGTTATTCATTTTAGGGGATTGTACCGATACTATGAAGGATGTGTACCGAGAAATACACAAAGTGTTCGTTGGAAGGTAGTTAAGGTACGAAGTCTCATATCTACTATCTTTTTAATAGCTTTAGCATTAAGTATAGTGTGTTATAAGAAATTATTGATCGTGTGCAGTGTCCACAACAACCGCCGGGTCACTTATGCGGTTATTATGTTATGAATTTTATTCGAGACATAATCCAGTTTGTGCGTGCTAATAACGGAGCGGAGATTGGTGATCTTAGCCAAGTAATATCTTATTAGCCTTGTATTATTCTCTAAGTTGTCAATGACTTTGGTTTGGTTTGAACTAATTGGAACTTTTATGTATTGACTTACTTTTATCTTGTTTTTCATTGCTTCTAGTGTTTTCCTAATGGAAGTGAATGCTACGAAGACTCGAAGATCGATGAAGTAAGGGAAATGACTGCCGCCTACTTGTATGACTATATAAGCAATCGTTACCCGGTTGCTTTAGGAAATGATGAATCTTAGGTTAGGTTTGTTGTTTGTATTAGAATATTAACTTTTGTGTTGGCATTGTTGTATGAATATTTGTAATTGTATATTCTATTAGATCTTTGAAATGAATGTATGTCGATGTTGTTGAGCAACAGTGCATTTGTAATTGAACAACAGGGTATTTTTAATTGATTGATGTTCGTAAAAATTTCAGGGTGGATTTGAGCTAAAATAAGCCAAATCTGCCAAATTTTTTGAGACATTATGCATCGGTTAAGAGTAAAACCGATGCATAAGACATACATTATGCATCGGTTTTTTGTCCTAACCGATGCGTAATGGACTACCTTTATGCATCGGTTTGGTTTCAAACCGATGCATAATGGTATACATTAAACCGATGCATAAGGTCCCAGCCTTTCGCATCGCTGGCTTATGCATCGGATCGAAACCGATGCATATTGCCTTATAAAACCGATGCATAATCCCCCTTCTGTAGTAGTGACATTTTTAAAATTCGTGACCGCAAGGATGCACATTCTTACTATGGATTCAAACATCTTAATATGGACTTCTTAACCAACATGTCACCATTGATATAAATATGATTATTAAATACGCAATTTTATCCTATTCACATCTCTCTTCTCTTTTTCTCTCCCCCTTCTCTCCTCCTCCAACAACCCACAAACCCTCTCATCCTTCCTCCTCAGCCCTTTCCTTCTCCTCATCTTCCTCCTCCTCCCTTCTTCAAATCTGGTCTCCTTCCTTTCCCTTCATGCTTCATTCCTCACTGCCAATCTGATTCAATTTTCAGCAACATGCTGCTGGTTGGATCAGATTTGGATTTGTGGGTGGTGGTGGAGGTGGTTTTGGGATGAGGTACCGGAGATGGGTTGGGGGAGGTGGATGGGTGGGTTAAAGGGGGCTGTGGAGCTGTGTTTTTAGTTTTTTGTTTAATTATTGTAATTTTCATGTTTTCCTTTTCGTTGTTGTGCCCTGTGTGGCCAAATAAATGGAGACTGGATCGCTGGCGGACGATGCATTGATGATTTCAAGTGGTCATGCCCAGCTGCGAATGACGGGACGATGTGCTCAAGCCAGAGGCGAAGTGGAGCGGCGGACTCCTGTTTATTCATGTTTATTTTTTCTTGTCTGTTCTGTTCCCAGCTGGTTAACTTGTCCCAGCTTTAAGTCCTCGGTTCGTCGTTGTCTTTGTAATTCACAGTTTTAATTAAAAAAATACGCAATTTTATCCCAAAGTATACTAAACTGCGTTGTTTCTTTGCAGTGGGGTTTAGGCCATGTCCATTTGAGCTTATATTTTTGACGGTTAAGATACGATAAGTTACTTTCCGTCAATATAAGTTAATACAAGTTAATTTCAGTTAATATAAATTACTTTCAGTCAATGTAAGTTAATATAAATTTCAGTTAAGTTAAGTGAAGTGAAGTTCAATTTAAATCGATTTTTTCATCAATTCCATCAACAACATCATGATGATGACCACATCATCACATCACATCATATGACCATCATCATACCATCATCATCATATCACCATCATCATCATATCACCATCATCATCATACCATCATCATCACCATACCATCATCATCATCATCATCATCACACCATCATCATCATCATATCACCATCATCATACCATCATCATCATCATATCACCTTCATCATCATCATCATCATATCATCATCATCATACCATCATCATCACCATACCATCATCATCACCATCATCATCATACCACCATCATCATCATACCAGCATCATCATCATACCGTCATCATCATGCCATCATTATCATACCATCATCATCCTATCATCATCATACCATCATCATCACCATACCATCATCACCATACCATCATCATCATACCATCATCATCATACCACCATCATCATACCATCGTCATCATCATCATCAAACCATCATCATCATCATCATACCATCATCATCATACCATCGTCATCATCATACCAACATCATCATACCATCATCATATCATCGTCATCATACCATCATCATACCACCATCATCGTACCATCATCATACCATCATCATCATACCATCATCAGCATACCATCATCATATCATCATACCATCATCATCATACCACCATCATCATACCAGCATCATCATACCATCATCATATCATCATCATCATCATACCATACCATATCATCATCATACCGTCATCATCATACGATCATCATCATCATCACACCACCATGATGACAGTATGATGATGGTGATATGATGATGATGGTATGATGATGATGGTATGATGATGGTGGTATGATGATGATGGTATGATGATGGTGGTATGATGATGATGGTATGATGATGATGGTATGATAATGATGGTGGTATGATGATGATTGTATGATGATGATGATGGTATGATGATGATGATGATGGTATGATGATGATGATGGTATGATGATGATGATGGTATGATGATGATGATGATGATGGTATGATGATGATGACTGTATGATGATGATATGATGGTATAATGATGATGATGATAAGTTAATATCAGTCAATATAAGTTTCAGTTAAGTAAATTTAAGTAATATAAATTAATATCAGTAAATATAAATTAATATTAATTAATATAAATTAATATCAGTTAAGATCAGTTAAGTTTACGTTTAAATGGACAGGCGCTTACTTTAGGGCGGATCTAAAACTTCTTTTTTTTCTTCTTGATTAATCCGCCAACGGCATCGACCGCGACGTCACAAAAACTGCAACTTCTCAATTGTCTCTTTTATTCGCTTTCCAATAGATCACAGTTGCTGTTCCAATCCCTAGAATCAAACCCCAACAATCATGCTGTCAGCATCACACTTCCTCATTACCCCCGTCCAGCCGACAGACCGCCAATTGCCCTCCTACCGGAAAATGAATCGAATTTCAACTTCGCACCACTCCGATATCGCTTCGCCAGCTCCCCAAGATCGAAAAAGAAGGTACGGTTCCAAGTGGGTATTGAATTTCTAAGTCAAGCATTTTCACAAACAGGTGTAATGCGTTCCTGTTTCAGGTGTTTATGTTATGATTTACACAAGGAATTGATTCCTTACAAAGCGGCGTGGGATTGGCAACATGCAGTTGTTGAATCCAGGAAGGAATTGGTTAGGAAAGACTTGGACTTTGAGGACACGGTGATGGTGTTACAGCATTGCCCTGTGTATACATTGGGGACGGGCAGTAAGGAAGAATTTCTCAAGTTTGATGTGAATAATGCTCCTTACGAGCTTTATAGGACCGAGCGTGGAGGCGAGGTTACTTTTCATGGCCCTGGTCAGGTACATTTTTTATGTTAACTTTGATCAGTAACTGTAAATAGGATGGCATGTGATTGATTTAGTTTTATTCACATAAGAGTTGCTGAGTTTATTGGTTGCGTTTTTTCCTATTAAATCATTGTGCTTTTCATTTCTGATAACATAATTAGAGGTGAAATGTTTTGCGTCTTGAAGCTTCAAAAAGGTGACAAAGCACTACAACTTTATTAATGTGATATGCAATTTGTCAGATGCGTGTGTTCAAATATTCTGGCGACTTAAGATTGAGCGTGTGTATTAGATCAGATCAGTTTCAGATTTTATTGTCATTAGGAATTCGGTGCATAATATCCATCATAACCAATTTCAATTTTCTAAGCTGGAAGCACCAGTGCTTTTGTTGGATTCCAGATGCCAATTTCCTCTGGCAAGGCACTTTTCCTTTTTCCCTCTCTCCTTTCCTTTTCTTCTTCTACTCCTCGCTTCCTCTTCCCTTCGCTGTACACTTATTTTAGCCAACCAAGTTTCGCCTTTCATGCTCTGTTTTGTATCATTCCATCATTACCAATTCTGTCTTTATGTCTTTTTTTTTTCTTTTTTAAACAACACCTTTTGCTTTGCACACTCGAATTCTTATATATGGATATGCCAATCCCAGCTCATCTTTTTTACAGATTTGTGTTAGTAAGAAAGTGGCCCCAGTATATGAGATGATGATCTGAGAGTATAATGTGGGAATTTTGGACCCCTTGTAATCATGCACCTGGCTTCCTATGTGAATAATGGTCTCGAAGTTTCCTTATTTGATAGTTCAGTCTCTGAAAATATCAGCATGATATGGCTAGTACATATCATGTATGTGTGACCTGGCTTTAGGTTGATGGTGAGAGATACGGAATAAATGACCCTGGTTAATCATCTAAGTGTCGAAACTCGAAAGGGATATGTTTGATCCATCCATTTCTACTTTAGGTCCGGCATGGGGTATCTGTTTTGACAATGATCACTGCAGATAGATAGGCATGTATGTTGTGGATGGTCAAGTTAGCCCTTCTCTAGTCTAGATAACCCTCATAGTGCTTTCACTGCCAGTGTTGCTTTTAAGATTGAGCATGTGTATTAGATTAGATCAATTTCAGTTTTTGATTGTTATCAGGAATTCGGTGCATGGTATCCATCATAACCAATTTCAACTTTCTCTGCTTGATGATGGTAGCTGGTAATGTACCCAATTATGAATCTACGTTATCACAAGATGGATCTTCATTGGTACCTCAGGGCTCTTGAAGAGGTGATCATACGAGTCCTATCATCTGCGTTTTCAATCCAGTCTTCTAGGCTTAACGGATTCACAGGCGTTTGGGTTGGTATGCTCTTTCCCTCTTCTGAACTGGCTTATAGCACCAGACTATCTACAACTAGAATCTGATGTTTCTCAATTGTCGTGGGCTTTAGAATCCCCATCTAACGGGTTTGTTACCTAAATCAGGTGATCAGAAAGTAGCAGCCATTGGTGTGCGAGTTTCCAAATGGATATCCTTTCACGGCTTAGCTTTGAATGTCACTACGAACCTCACACCTTTCAAACAAATAGTCCCTTGTGGGATCGTAGATAAACAAGTGGGGAGCATAAAGAGGCTACTAGCTGAGCCTTCGTCTTCCAAGTACACAGACACTCAAATTATTGACATTGCACATAATGCCCTGATCAAGGAGTTTTCCGAGGTGTTCCAAATTGAGCTTGAACAGACAAATTGCTGCATACAAGATCTTTTATTAGGAAAATAGCAACCGAATTTAACTAGCTAATGTTATATGGAGGTCTCTGTCTTTTTTTTTTCGATATAATAAAGGACCTTGTAGGTCAATAGGCATTCGCCAAGTTACACAGGCACTTAGGAATTCCTATACATCTGTAAGTTTTTCAAAAGCTCCGACTGTTGATCTCACCAGCTAATTGCGTTTCACTTCTCATTGTACCTTTCTCCTCCTCTTTCTACTGATTTCGTCTCACTTCTTCGATACATCTCCTAATGGTAGTTAGAGAATATGGACTCCCGGAATTTCTGAATTTTATCCACCATGCGAGTCTTGTCTTCACCATCTCCTCTGCCTCCTCTATTGATCTGCGCTCCGGATCCCATCAGAACTCTGTCTTTTGAGTAGATGAAGTTAAGAGTTGATTTATTTTACTATTTTATGAAGTCAAATCCTCTGGTGTTTTTTCTTATTTTTTCAAACAGATAAAATGAAATGTAATATAATTTCCTCATGCTGCCATGTTTTTCAATTAATAATAATTTTCTAGAAAAAAAAAAGAAGCCTGAGACAACGCGAATATGGGCCGGCCCAACAGTGCCTCTGATGCAAAGAAGCAGCAAACTATAAACCCTAAAACCCTAATTGCCATTCTTTCTTCCTCCACTCATTGCTTGTTCACAGCCAGAGTATATATAAGCAAAGCTTGAAGCTCTTCCTCTACCCGGAAGCAAACCCTACGGTCCGTCAGCGGTCAGCCTCTCTCTAATTTCCGTTTCATGTTTCGTAACCTCCAAATTGCTGTGGCGAAATGGGATGTTTATATATTCTTTTTGTAATTGGCGGTTGAATTTGTACAGGTAAATTTGTTGGAGGTTTGAAAAATGCTCGTTCTGTTTGAAACACCGGCAGGGTTTGCCTTGTTTAAAGTCCTGAGTGAAGGCAAGCTTGCTCAAGTCGAGGTTAGATTTAGACATTAATTTTTTTGATTAGCATTTTGATATGTTAATTGATTGAACAGCTTTCGAGAAAGCTCTTTGTAGCTGTAATTAGCATTGGGTTCTTAAATGATGGTTGTTTTTGCAGGATATATGGAAGGAGTTTGCCACTGCTGATTCAGCTAGGAAGGTAATATCTTATTTCCATTATTTTGTTTTTCATCAAGATTAAGAATTCAATTTTAGCATATGTAGACTTAGCTGTATGCAAGTTTTGATGAAAATTTTAACATTCGGAGCACAAATGATACGCTGTTCTCAAATTGCTAATGATAATTAGTCTCAAGCTAGGAGCCATAAGTCTTTTTTGTATTTTTTGAAATCATTTAGAGCACAAATGCTGCAATCATTGGTGCCGTGTTAACTACTTTTTTGGATTTATCTATCTTTTATGGATTTTCATCTTCTCTAACATTTTGGCATCTCCAAAGTTTGAATTTTTGATATTTTGTTTATATTTGGAATACATCAGGTGGTGAAGTTAAAAGCTTTTTCAAAATTTGAGAACACGCAAGAGGCTCTTTCTGCAGCAACCCTGCTGATTGACAGCAAGCCCAGCAAAGACCTGAGGAAGTTTTTACGAAAACATTGTGACAATGAAACATTGGCTGTTGCTGATTCTAAACTTGGAAATGCGATAAAGGAAAAACTGGTATGATCCTAGCTTGGCTTGTCTTAATGAATGTTCTGCTGGGTTGTTGTTTTTTCCTAAGGTGATATCATTTCCTCACCCAAATTATTTTCTCTTTCTACAGAAAATAGACTGTGTTCACAACCAAGCAGTTATGGAACTGATCAGAGGCTTGAGAAGTCAGATGACTGAGCTCATATCTGGTCTAGCTGTTCAAGATCTTGCACCCATGAGTTTGGGGCTGTCTCATAGCCTGTCCAGATACAAGTTGAAATTCAGCCCTGACAAGGTCTTACGTTCTTCCTTTCAAAAATTGATTCTAGCACATTGTATTTTTGAGAGTAATACTGTATATCATGAATTTTTGAACGATGGCTGTGGATCAGTCCCTTGAGCTTTTTAACCCTCTGTTTGGATCTTGAAAATTTTGGTGGATAGAAAATGAAATAGGAAACAATTGGGAAATGATTTTCCAAAACTTGCATTGAGTTACTTTTCGTCTTCTTCTTTTCCCTCTTCAATTTTCATGTAAAAAAACTCAACTTTGTTTTCCTATAGATTTTCCTTACATCCTTCAAACTTTACTAGAACCAAAAAGGACCTAAAGGTGCTATGTTATGTTATTGTTGTAGGTGGATACGATGATCATTCAAGCTATTGGCTTACTGGATGATCTTGATAAGGAACTGAACACATATGCAATGAGAGTTAAGGAATGGTATGGATGGCACTTTCCTGAGCTTGTGAAGATTGTTTCTGACAACATTCAGTATGCAAAAACAGTGAAGTTAATGGGGGACCGTGTTAATGCTGCCAAACTTGATTTCTCAGAGGTAAAGATTTTTATTTACATGAATATTTAGCATATTATGTTTGAACTTTGATCAATATTAAGATGCACTTTTGCTTTCGTTCACAAGGTTTTTTCGCAATGCCTCTGTTTATTGACTCCGTCACCCATTCCAATCCCTGTGACCATACTCGAGTGATTGACATGAATCTCAATGCCAATTACACATAAATGCTGTATTGATCACTTGTTTATAATAAGAATTCGTTTGTGGTTTCTAAGAAATAAATAATGTTAGTGAGATTGGTCGACCAATCTGATTTTGTTCTTGAATTTTGTTCATTTGTGTTAAGCATGGCAAGTAATTTTGCACTTGTGTACATTGAACAGGTACTACCAGAAGAGATGGAGGCTGAACTTAAAGAGGCAGCCATGATTTCTATGGGCACTGAAGTGAGTGATATGGATCTAATGAACATAAAGGACCTTTGTAGTCAAGTCCTGTCTCTGTCAGAGTATAGGGCTCAACTGTATGATTACTTGAAGAACAGAATGAACACAATTGCTCCAAATTTGACTGCTCTTGTCGGTGAACTTGTTGGTGCACGCCTTATTTCCCATGGGGGTAGCTTGATGAACCTTGCCAAGCAACCTGGAAGCACTGTCCAGATTCTTGGTGCTGAGAAAGCCCTTTTTAGAGCTTTGAAGACTAAACACGCAACTCCAAAATATGGTCTGATTTACCATGCTGCCTTAATTGGCCGGGCAGCCCCGAAGCTCAAAGGAAAGATATCTAGGTCTCTGGCTGCTAAAGCAGCATTAGCTATCAGATGTGACGCCTTGGGAGATAATGAGGACAGCTCCATGGGTGTTGAGAGTCGTCTTAAGGTATCATGAAAAGAGTAGGTCATTTATATTAACAGACATTTGACTTGAACTGTCTAGTTATAGTTAACGCCTATTTGTCACGTAGCTGGAGGCAAGATTAAGAAACCTCGAGGGCGGAGAGTTAAGTAAATCTGCTGGTTCCGCTAAAGGAAAACCCAAGATTGAGTTTTATGACAAGGATCATAAGAAGGGTTCAGCAGGCCTAATTACCCCAGCCAAGGTTACAAATTAACCGTATATGTCTTTCCACACATTTTTCATTTTGGGTTCAGCTTATGACTGAATTCTTAATGCAGACTTACAACCCAGCAGCTGATTCTGTTGTGGGCCGAACACCCGACTCCTCAGTTAAAGATTTGGAGATGACCCCAGCCAAGGACACCAAAGAGAAGAAGAAAAAGAAGTCCTCACCGGAAGCTGCGACTGTGGATCTCGATACCACTACAAAGAAAGGTAAAAAGGAAAAGAAGCAATCAACAGAAGAGAAAACCCCTAAGACCAAAAGCGAGCCACAAGAAGCAGCAACTGAAGAGAAGAAGAAAAAGAAAAGAAAGCATGCGGAAGTCGTAGAAGATGGGCAAACTCCGAGCAAGAAGGACAAGAAAAAGAAAGTTAAAAAAGAGGATTGATAAGGTAGCCACAGCACACAACCCTTCACTCACAAGCTGCTCGGTGTTTTGGACAATAGTACTTTTGGTGGTGTTTGCTCTGTAAAATTTTGCTGCATTTGTTTCAGATTTCTTATCTCTACTTATTAGAACCATAGCCAGTAAATTGGGGACCTCCATGTTTTTTACTGAAATGTTGGCGGAAAGTTGAGCCAGTAAATTGGACCTCCGTATCAATTAATCAAGCAACACGTCAAAGGCGATTCTTTGAATTACATAAATTGAGAGTAATGTAACGAATATAATGCGGTATATTATGAAATTGATTGTGGTAGTGAAATAGAGATTCAAAGGAAGAGTAAGAACATGTAAGAGATGATAGAGAAGTAGAGTGATTGTATTGCTCTTTTTAATTGAGTTAAGATGTCTTACACAAAGTCCCTTTTTATAGGGCTAGGAAATACATAATAATATAAGAGATTAGGTAAATACATTACCATGAGGTAAGTGCATACATTATCATTAGTCACTTAAGTCATTACCATGAGGTAAGTGCATACATCATCATTAGTTACTTAAGTCATTACCATGAGGTAAATGCATACATCATCATTAGTCACTTAAGTCATTACCATGAGGTAAATGCATACATCATCGTTAGTCATCCATTTTATGATTATGTTTATAACACTCCCCCTTGGATGACTTGTACAAATTTTGTGCCTCATTAAAACCTTACTAGGAAAACCCTGTGGGAAAAACCATAGTGAAGGAAAAAGAGTACATAGTTTGTACTGTACGCATAATTAATGTTACCTCATTAAAAACCTTATTTAGGAAAACCCATAGGGATAAAACCTAAAAGAAGGAAAAGAGTGTAACGCGTATCTCCCCCTCAATGTAGCCTTTAACATAAATCTCTAAGCTTTCGCATACCGATTTTATAGACCAGTTTCTCAAAGGGAGTTGTGGGAAATGCCTTTGTAAACAAATCGGCTAAGTTGTCACAAGAACGAATCTGACAAACATCAATATCTCCATTCTTATGAAGTTCATGTGTAAAGAAGAATTTAGGAGATATGTGTTTCGTTCTGTCTCCTTTTATATAGCCATTTTTAATTTGAGCTATACAAGCAGCATTATCCTCAAATAGAATAGTAGGGCTTTCTTTGTTGACTGAAAGATCACATGATCCTCTGATATGATGGATTAAAGACCTCAGCCACACACATTCACGACTTGCTTCATGAAGTGCTAATATTTCAGCATGATTAGAAGAAGTGGCTGTAAGGGTCTGTTTGGTAGATCGCCAAGATATAGCAGCATCACCATATGTAAATACATAACCCGTTTGTGATCGCGCTTTATGAGGGTCAGATAAATATCCGGCGTCAGCATATCCAACTAATCCAGATTTTGAGTTATTTGAATAAAATAAGCCCATATCAGTTGTTCCTCGAAGATATCTTAAAATTTGCTTAATGCCAGTCCAATGTCTTCGAGTGGGAGAAGAACTATATCTTGCTAATAAATTGACCGAAAATGCAATATCAGGTCGTGTACAGGTCGTAAGATACATTAGTGCTCCAATAGCACTAAGATATGGTACTTCCGGACCAAGTAGTTCTTCATCATCCTCTCGAAGACGGAATGGATCTTTTGTCACATTAAGTGATCGAACAACCATAGGTGTACTCACAGGATATGATTTATCCATGTTAAATCGTTTGAGGATTCTTTCAGTATATGAGGATTGATGAACGAAAATGCCCTTTGATAAATGTTCAATTTGTAGGCCAAGGCAGAATTTTGTTTTGCCCAAATCTTTCATTTCAAATTCACTTTTCAAGCATGCAATCGTTTCAGTGAGTTCATCTGGGGTACCAATGATATTTAAATCATCAACATAAACCGCGATAATAGAAAATCCAGTTTGTGTCCTTTTAATAAAAACACATGGACAAATTTCATTGTTGATGTACCCCTTCTTTAATAGATAATCACTTAGACGATTGTACCACATTCGACCGGATTGTTTTAAACCATATAAAGCTCTTTGTAGCTTTATTGAATATATTTCCCGTGGTTTTGAGCTATATGCTTCAGGTAATTTAAATCCTTCGGGAATTTTCATGTAAATGTCATTATCAAGTGACCCATATAAATAGGCTGTCACGACATCCATTAAATTCATTTGAAGTCCTTCTAAGACTGACAAGCTCAATAAAAATCTGAATGTTATTGCATCCATGACCGGTGAATATGTCTCTTCATAATCAATGCCTGGCCTCTGCGAGAAGCCTTGTGCTGCAAGTCGTGCTTTATATCTTACGACTTCATTATTCTCATTTCGTTTGCGCACAAATATCCATTTATAACCAACAGGTTTGACATTCTCGGGAGTTATGGAAATCTTTCCAAAAACTTGGCGATTATCAAGTGAATTCAATTCTGCCTCAATAGCACTTTTCCATTTTGGCCAATCATTTCTTTGTCGGCATTCATTAACCGATCTTGGCTCATGATCCTCATTTTCTTCTGTAATATCTAGAGCCATAGAATATGCAAATATATTATCCACTGTAATTTCTTTTCTATTCCACCTTTTCCCTGAAATGACATAATTGATCGATATTTCTTCATTGTCGTCAGGATCAGGTATCTCATTATCCTTTGAAGATGTTTCTTCATGTATCACATCTATTTCTTTTGGAATAGTGGTTGATGCATTTATTTGGTTATCATGAACCTTTCTTTTTCTTGGATTTTTATCCTTGGACCCGATTGGTCTACCACGCTTTTGTCGTGTTTTAGACTCACTTGCTAAATTGTTTCCAATATCTTCTTCAGGAAGATTGATTTTGCAAGGAGCATTGACAGCTGGTATATGTGACTTTGTCACTGTTTTAACATTTGTGAATGAATCAGGCAATGTGTTTGCCACACTTTGTAAGTGGATAATCTTTTGAACTTCTAGTTCAGATTGTTTTGTACGAGGATCAAAATGAGACAATGACTCTGCATTCCAAGATATCTCTTGTCTTTTATTTGCAGACTTTATTTTATCTCCCCCTAATGCAGGGAAATTTGTCTCATCAAACTGACAGTCGGCAAATCGTGCCTTAAATATATCTCCTGTCATTGGTTCCAAAAATTTAATAATAGATAAAGATTCAAATCCCACGTAAATTCCCAATCTTCGTTGGGGTCCCATTTTAGTACGTTGGGGCGGAGATATTGGAACATAAACTGCACACCCAAAAACTCTTAAATGAGAGATATTTGGTTCTTGGCCACTAACAAGTTGCAAAGGGGAATGTTTATTATTTGCACTTGGCCTTACACGAATTAGTGATGCAGCATGTAATATTGCATGCCCCCAAGCTGAATTTGGCAATTTAGATCGCATAAGCAATGGTCTAGCTATCAATTTTAGTCTCTTGATAAAGGATTCTGCTAGACCGTTTTGAGTATGAACATGAGCAACCGGGTGTTCAATTGTAATTCCAGTTGACATACAATAGTCATTAAAAGACTGGGATGTAAATTCTCCCGCATTATCCATACGGATTTTCTTAATTGTATGATCTGGAAATTGTGCTCGTAATCGAATGATTTGAGCAAGCAATCTTGCAAATGCCATATTGCGAGTGGATAATAAACAAACATGTGACCAACGGGTCGATGCATCAATAAGTACCATAAAGTACTGAAATGGTCCACTCGATGGGAAAATAGGTCCACATATATCTCCTTGAATCCGTTCCAAAAATGTTGGACATTCAGTCTCAACTTTCAATGGGGATGGTCTTGTAATCAGTTTTCCTTGAAAACAAGCAACACATGAGAGATCTTTGGACAAGAGAATATTTTTACTCTTTAATGCATGTCCATGAGAATTTTCAATGATTCTTCGCATCATTATTGATCCCGGATGGCCTAATCGATCATGCCATATAAGGAAATTTTTCGGATCTATTGAATTCTGGTTTATCACCATATATGATTCAACATGATTTATGAAAGTATAATATAATCCGGAATTGTATGATGGAAGTTTTTCCATCACCCTTTTATTTCCTGAGATCATAGACGTGATATATAAATATTCAACGTCATTTTCATTTGTTGTCTCAACATGATAGCCATTTTGGCGTATATCTCTGAAACTCAAAAGGTTTCTTTTTGATTTAGTTGAGAACATTGCATCATTTATGATAAATTGAGTACCATTTGGTAACACAATTTGGGCTCTTCCATAGCCTTCAATGAGGTTTGATGCACCACATATTGTATTTACATTAGCTTTAGCTAATTTAAGATGCGAAAAATATATGACATCTCTCAAGATTGTATGTGTTGTTGCACTATCCGCTAAACATAGTGTTTTGCCATCATCTTTTATTGTAATTGAGGGATGATTATCCATGTCTCTTGAAAAAAATAAATGAGTAAAATTAGAAATAGGAATTTATTATGATAAAGTAAACAAAGCATAAGGGAAATTGGAAATTCAAATACTTCTATATAAAATATAAAAGACATTATTTTCTAATTCATATTCCCATCATTTATTGGTTGGCTGGGCTCCCCATTGACATTTTCATAGAAGTCACCAACATCAAAATGGGTCATGATCATAGGATCCAACTGTGCAAGATTCATGGGATCATCATTCTTTTGCTCAGTGAAGTTTGCCTCGACTCCTTTTCCCTTTAAAGAGGCTTTATAAAGATCAACAAAATGTTTGGGAGTTCGGCAAGTACGATCCCAATGACCTTTCATACCACATCGAAAGCAAGAACTTTCAGTCATTTTAAAATTTCCAGTCCCCTTCTGGTTTCCTTCATTATTCATCCCCTTCATGGGGTAATGTGTCTTTTTTTTGAAGTTTGGGGGATATTGAGTACTATGATTTTGATAACTTCCAAAGCTTCGCCCACGACCACGTCCGCGTTTATTAACGCGTCCACCACGTCCACCATGTCCACCACGTCCATGTTGCTGATTACGCCCATAATTATTGCTAAATATAGCATTTGCTTCAAGAATGGGTGTTGACCCAGTTGGACGGGAGTGATGATTTTTCATCAACAACTCATTAGTTTGTTCAGCCATAAGTAGGACAGAAATAAGCTCATAATATTTTGTAAAGCCTCGTTCACGATATTGTTGCTGCAAGAGCATATTTGAGGCATGAAATGTGGAGAATGTCTTTTCCAACATTTCTTTGTCAGTGATCTTTTCCCCACATAATTTCATTTGGGAAGTAATTCTGAACATAGCGGAGTTGTAGTCACTCACACTTTTATAATCTTGCAAACGCAAGTGTGTCCAATCAAAGTTGGCTTTTGGAAGTATCACAGTTTTTTGGTGATCGTACCTTTCTTTTAATTCCTTCCAAAGGATCGATGGATCTTTGATAGTTAAGTATTCAGATTTCAACCCCTCATGGAGGTGACGTCGAATGAATATCATGGCCTTTGCCTTGTTTTGATCGGATGCATCATTTCCTTCTTTTATTGCATCTCCAAGATCCATGGATTCAAGGTGAATTTCAGCATCAAGGATCCATGCCAAATAATTATTGCCAGTAATATCAAGAGCATTGAACTCAAGCTTCGAAAGATTTGACATAGTAACTATATGTGATAAAAACATGAATTAATTTTCAAAATAAAGTAAGCATCTAAATAAAGTGAAATAATGAATTCACATATAAACAGTGCATGACATATGATTATATGGAAATAAACATTAAGCATGATTATGAACATATGATAAACACATATTGAACAAGTGCCTTATTTCATTTATAGTGTCTTATAGATATATAACAACGGTAATTATCTTTTACTCTTAGTGTCCAACGGTAACAAAATTACAATGGTAAATTTTGTGCCCAACGGTTACAAACGGTAACAAAATCACAATTGTAAATTTTGTGCCCAACGGTTATATAACGGTAACAAACGGCTAGTTTTTCTTCTATAAATTTGATTTTATACACCATACAAAATATCATTCATTCTCTCTTCTACTACATAATCTTCTCAAAAAAAATTGCCATAGAATGTCTCATCCATTTCTAGTTAGTGTTTTCTTAATTATTTTTGTACTTACTATTTGTGTCTTCAACGCAAATGTTCCGACGGATGAATTTTATCGTTGTTTAGAAATGATTGTAATAATGTATGTCGCCTTTTTCTTTACAATATTTGTAATCTTTTATGTTTTAAATTAATCTAATAAAATTTTATTACTTTGCCTTTACTATTTCTTTTTACTCTAAGCATATCTTTAGATGTAACCAAAATTCATGAAATCAATAACGAACTTTACAAACATATCACAATATGTCACAAACATATTATGCAACAAAACCGGATGATATGGTTGGAACATGATGATTTAGTTATAAACAAAATTTATCATGCCATATGAATAGATAACAATATTAAAAGTTATGCATGAAATTAATCATCACATATGACTAACGAAGGGAAATATAATTATCCCGAATGCTAGGCTTTTGTGAGTTTCCCGAATTCGGACTCAATGTTGCCATCATTGCATCATGTAAATAATAAGAGGGAAGAAGGATTTGGATCACTACCTTGAGCAAGTCGTGCTGATAACGTATTATGAAATTGATTGTGGTAGTGAAATAGAGATTCAAAGGAAGAGTAAGAACATGTAAGAGATGATAGAGAAGTAGAGTGATTGTATTGCTCTTTTTAATTGAGTTAAGATGTCTTACACAAAGTCCCTTTTTATAGGGCTAGGAAATACATAATAATATAAGAGATTAGGTAAATACATTACCATGAGGTAAGTGCATACATTATCATTAGTCACTTAAGTCATTACCATGAGGTAAGTGCATACATCATCATTAGTTACTTAAGTCATTACCATGAGGTAAATGCATACATCATCATTAGTCACTTAAGTCATTACCATGAGGTAAATGCATACATCATCGTTAGTCATCCATTTTATGATTATGTTTATAACACGGTATACTTATTAGGATCAATATTTGTGGCCATTGTTTTTATATTAGAGTAACTTAGTCAATATATGAGGTTAATGTATTGACATTAGAGGAGTTTGATCCACATTTTATGGATCTTGCTTCCTCTTTTGATATAAAAGGGGTGCAAATGCAATGAGAAAATAGAACAACTTAAGCTTCCATTCTTACTCATTCTAAAAGACTCTACCTTATCCCTCTAACAAACAATATTGTATTAGTGTTTTGTTAAAGTTTCGAAGTTATTTTACATCACCTTTGTTGAGGTTTTTGAAGTCATTTTACAACACGTTATCAGCACAAACGCTCTCCACTTCCATACCGTAAGTTCTGAACAAAGTTACCACCATGTCAAACCTCGCAAAACTTGAGTTCAGTCCACTCGACATCTCATGAAAAAATTACATGCCTTGGACGATAGACATTGAGACACATTTGGATTCAATGAATCTTCCCGAAACAATCATTGAAGGGAATACCTCATCGAAAATGGATTAGGCAAAATCTTTGATTTTCCTTTGTCGTCATTTTGATGGGAATCTCAAAAATGAATATCTGACTGTGAAAGATTTGAGTTATGGAAAAATCTGAAAGACAGATTTGATCACCAAAGGGATGTGATGCTTCCCATATATCGGGATAAATGAGCCGCTTTACGGTTCCAAGATTTTGTGAAAGTTAGTGAGTATAACTCTGAGATGATAAAAATAGTGAGACATTTGAAATTTTGTGGAGATACAATAGCTGATGCTGAAATGATGGAAAAGACTTTGTCTACCTTCCATGCATCAAATGTAACCTTACATCAGCAGTATCGTGTACGTGGTTTTCAAAAATACCATGAGCTGATTGGTACTCTCCTAGTTGCAGAAAGAAACAAGGAACTGTTGATAAATAACCAACAATCTCGCCCAACGGGCTCGAGAATATTTTCTGAGGTACATTTTATCAACTCTAATGAGAGTAGACCCATGAACTATTTTCAGGGTCGAGGGAAAGGCCGAGGTCGTGGACGAGGACCCTAGACCCATGAACTATTTTCAGGGTCGAGGGAAAGGCCGAGGTCGTGGACGAGGATGAGGTCGATGTCGTAGTTTTGGCCAGGGGCATAGTCGAGGTGGTTATTCTAATAATCTACCTCATAAGACCGCCAATTATCACCAAAAGAGACATCAAAATGACTATAACCATGAGAACTCCCACAAAAGGGGAGGTGGTCCAAGTTCATTAAAGAGTCCTGAGACCACTTGTTTTAGATGTGGTTGTAAAGGGCATTGGTTTAAAACCTGTCAAACTCCTGAACACTTATGCAAACTCTATCAAGAGTCCGTGAAGGGAAAAAGAAAGAAAGTCAACTTTATTGACCAAACTCCTATGAATGAGTTTACTCGACTTGAAGAATCTGATTTCAACTATGAGCATGTTGATACAGTTGGAAATTTTTCAAATGCAAAGGAGATCAATTTTATTGACCCCATGACCCCATGAACGAGTTCACTCATCTTGGGGAACGTGATTTTAGTGATGACTTCCTTGGTGATATAACTGAAAAAATGACTGGTGGGAACTGAAAGGGGAAGTTGTGTAAACCCATGGGAATGAAGCCAAACGGTCCGATATTTTAATTTGATTTTCTTATGTTATATGTATGTTTTCCTTTAAGCATGACTATGTTTTCTCACATGTAATAATATATGTCTGCCTTTTCATTTATCTTATCATTTTCTTATTTACTTAAAGCTTCGAAATGGACAAAATCAAAGTCAACCAAAGGATTAATATTGAAGAAATGTGCATACTTGATAGTGGAACAACGCACACAATCCTGAAAGATAAAAGGTTTTTCTTGATGATATAACCAACACGAACCATTGTGAATATAATATCAGGTCCTGTAGATCTGATTGAAGGAATCGGCAAGGCAAACTTTGTATTGCCAAATGGCACAAAATTTACGATACAAAATGCCTTATTTTTGCCAAAATCCAAACGAAACTTATTAAGTTTCAATGATATTTATTCTCATGGATTCGAGACTCAGTCTATGACTGAAGGAAACATGAAGTTCATGTTACTCACTGTGTATAGATCTGGAAAGAAATACATAGTTGAAAAATTACCAATGCTTCCCACTGGATTGCATTACACACATATAAATGAGATTGAGTCAAATGCGGTAGTTATGAAATCTTCAATATTAACCATGTGGCATGACTGATTGGGTCATCCAGGTTCAAGTATGATGCGAAGAATTATCGAAAATACGCATGGACACCCATTGAAGGGTCATAAAATCCCTCAAAGAAATATTTTTCCATGTAAAGCTTGTTCTCTTGGAAAGCTTATCATAAAACCATCACCGTGAAAGGTTGAAACAGAATCACCTATGTTTCTTGAGCGTATTCAAGGTGATATTTGTGGGCCTATCCATGTGCACCATTTCGATACTTTATGGTATTAATAGACGCATCTAGCAAATGGTCACATGTATGTTTGTTATCAACTCGCAATATGGCATTCGCTAAATTACTTACCCAAATAATAAAATTGCGAGCTCAATTTCCTGATCATACAATAAAAATATTAGACTTGATAACGCCGGTGAATTAACATCCCAAACATTTGATGAATATTGTATGTCAGTTGGGATTGTGGTCGAGCATCCTGTTGCTCATGTCCACACACAAAATGGTTTGGCTGAATCATTGATCAAACACCTCCAACTTATTGCTAGGCCATTGATAATGAGAACAATGTTTCCTACCTCAGTATGGGGTCATGCAATATTACATGCCTCTGAATTAATTCGCATCAGACCAAGTGCATATCATAAAAGTTCTCTACTACAACTTGCATTTGGTCAAGAACCAAATATATCTCACTTAAGAATTGTTGGCTGTGCTATTTATGTGCCTATTGCACCTCCTCAAAGAACAAAGATGGGACCACAAAGAAGTCTTGGAATATATGTAGGCTTTGAAAGTCCATCTATTGTTAAATATCTTGAACCTCAAATTGGAAATATCTGCACAGCACGTTTTGCTGATTGTCACTTTGATGAGGAAAATTTCCCACCATTAGGGGGAGAAAGAAAACAGTTTGAAAAAGAAATTACTTGGTTTGTACCGACATTATTGCATCTTGATCCTTATTCAAAGGATTGTGAAGGTAGAGTACAAAGGATTTTACATTTGCAAGAAATGGCAAATCAACTTCCCGATGCAATTACAGACACAAAGAGAGTGACTAAATCTCACATACCGGCTGAGAATGCTCCCGTACAAATTGAAATTCCAAAAGGGAAGCCGGAAAATAAAGTTACTCATGAAATCACAACACGGTTAAAGCGTGGAAGGCCACCCGATTCCAAAAATAAAAATCCTCGAAAAAGAAAAGGGGAAGAAAAGCAAAGCGCCTATGGTGGAGGAAAGTATTCCTGTAGAAATACGAAATGAAAAGGATCGAGAAATTTCGATTATTTATGCTAATACAGGCATACTATGGAACCAAAAAGAGAACATTGATGATGCGTTCTCTTATAATTTGGCATGTGAATTATGAATGAAAATAATGGTGATCCCGAACCACGGTCTATTACTGAGTGTAAAAATAGACATGATTGGGTTGAGTGGAAAAGGGCAATTGAAACTAAACTAGACTCGCTCAATAAACGCAAAGTCTTTGGGCCTATAGTACTCACACCTAAGGATGTGAAACCTGTTGGATACAAATGGGTTTTCGTACGAAAAAGAAATGAGAAAAATGAAATTGCGAGATACATGGCTCGACTTGTTGCACAAGATTTTTCTCAAAGGCCTAGAATCGATTTTGAGGAAACATATTCTCCTGTCATGGATGGAATTACATTTAGATACTTGATAAGTCTAGCAGTTCATGAGAAATTGAATATGCACCTCATGGATGTTGTTACCGCTTACCTATACGGATCGCTTGATACTGAAATTTACATGAAAATCCCTGAAGGCTTTAAAATGCATGAAGCATTAAGTTCCAAACCTAGGGAAAGATATTCGATCAAATTAGAAAGATCTTTATATGGGTTAGCAATCCGGACGCATGTGGTACAATCGATTAAGCGAATATTTATTTCAAAAGGGTTATGTCAATGACCCCCTTTGCCCTTGCGTTTTCATTAAGAAAATAACATCAGGTTGTGTAATAATTGCCGTTTATGTTGATGATTTGAATATCATTGGAACCAATAAATAAATTCTGCAAGTAATCTTTTGTTTGAGGAAAGAGTTTGAAATGAAAGATTTGGGGAAAACAAAATATTGTCTTGGATTATAGATTGAGCATCTCCAGAATGGGATACTTGTGCATCAATCGAATTATCCGAAGAAGATAATAAAACGTTTTAATATGGATAAATCAAATCCATTAAGTACCCCAATGGTTGTAAGATCCCTTGATGTGAACAAGGATCCATTTCGTCCATGTGAGGAATCTGAACAGATTCTTAATCCAGAAGTACCATATTTCAGTACAATTGGAGCTCTTATGTACCTTGCTAATTGTACTCGACCTGATATTGCTTATGCTATGAATTTATTAGCAAGATTTAGCTCAACTCCAACGAAAAGACATTGGAATGGAGTTAAACATGTATTTCGTTACCACCAGGGAACGAACGATTTAGGCTTATTTTATCATAACAATACGAAACCAGTTTTGATTGGTTATGCAGATGCAGGTTACTTGTCAGATCCACACAAAGGTAGGTCACAAACAAGATATGTATATACTTGTGGAGGAACTGCGATATCTTGGCACTACCAGAAACAAACACTTGTTGCAACGTCATCAAATCATGCTGAAGTCATTGCATTACATGAAGCAGGTCGTGAGTGTGTGTGGCTGAGGTCTATGACAGAACACATTAGAACCACTAGCGGTCTTCAACCCATAAACGATCCCATCACACTCTACGAGGATAATGCTGCATGTGTTGCTCAAATGAAGGAAGGATATGTAAAGAACGACATAACAAAACATATTCCTCCAAAATTCTTTTCATTTACTCAAGAGTTGGAAAAGAATAATGTCACCAACATCCAATACGTCCGTTCATGCGAGAACTCAACGGATCTTCTTACAAAGGCCCTTCCCACCTCAGTATTCAGGAAACATGTTCATGACATCGGCATGCGAAAGCTACAAAACTTATGAAGAGATCACTCTTGCCAACATCATGGGGAGTTTTACGTGGCTGCACTCTTTTTTCCTTATCTTGGTTTTTATCCCACTGGATTTTTCCAAGTAAGGTTTAACGAGACAGCATAAACACGTAATGAGTATCCTAAGGGGGTGTGTTATGAATATAATGTTGTATACTCATTAAGGTCAACATTTGTGACCATTATTTTTATATTAGAGTAACTTAGTCAATATATGAGGTTAATAGTGATACTGGAACAAAACTAGTTTGATTCGGGAGAAGTGAAATGTAGCAAGAGTGACATTTGATTTTGTAGATTATGCCCCCTACCTAATCTATAAATACCTTCGGTGCACCACTGTATAAATTTTCCTAGTCTATTTATTTTTCGAGTAGATATGGGCTTGTGGTATTTTTCGGCCCAAATACATGATCGTTCTTCTTGTTTGTTGCCGGTCGAGTCGTCGTAACTGCTGAATGCTGAGAGATAAAGGAAATGGGGAAAGAGGTATCAGAGAGCTGCGTAAACAGCTTGTTGACGGAGATGGTGTCTTCCTACTGCAACAGCTTCTACGCTAACAAGCCTGAACTCGCTGCCAGACGGATCGAAGCTATTGGCTACCAAGTCGGCCATCAGCTCTCCGAAAGGTACTGCTATGATCTCAATTTTCTTTTCGATTTCATTCTCAAACTTCAATTCCTTGCTCGTAATACTCAATGGATGTGATATTGGATTGGATTGATTTCTTATTAGGGTTTTACTTTGAATTGGAATTTTTGATTTTTTTTTTTTGTGAATATGGAATTTAGACCCAACTATGACCTAGATGAACATGAACCCTTTTTCTTTTGTTTGTTAATTTTTTGAAACTAAAAAAAATGGCAAGAAGACTGTATTTGTTGAACTTGGTTGCATTAGCTCCTCAGCTTGTTGTTGTTGGGCATCCAGTTTGTGCATTTATAATCATGGGCATATTTTCAAAATATAACATCTTCCTCTCATCTCCTTTTCTGATACCTTAATAACCTGATTTCAAAAGTAGAAAGTAGCTTCTCTTTTGCATCGGTGTGCGATTTTTTACAGCAATTTTTTTCCCAGTGTAGACCCGACTTTTGCATCAATCATAAATTTTACAGCAATTTTTTTTTCTTCCCAGTGTAGTAGGAATTTATAGCTCAATCAGTTATTATTAATGTGTCTATTATGCTTGGCTGCCTGCCCCATTATGCAAAAGTTGGCACCTCTACCAAATATTTCTATGATAATGGTCTTTACTTGAGTATCCCTACATCAGTGAACTGCATTATGGGTAGATGAACATTGCATATTCTATATCAGTTATATTTTTGTTTCGAATTTGTGGCTAGAATTTGTGTAAATGAGTACCTTTTAAATATGAAGTTGTTTTTTTTTTCCGTTTTGGAAATGAAGCATAATTTTTTTTTTCTTTTTACATTCAGCCATCATAACTTTGGGTATTAGTCCTGTTCATTTATCAACAGTTTGTGTTTGAAGGTATACCATGGACCGGCCAAGATTCGCTGATCATTTAGAAGCTATCAAGTTCATATGCAAAGACTTCTGGTCAGAGCTCTTCAAGAAGCAAATCGATAACCTGAAAACTAACCATAGAGTAAGTCGCAATTCTTTAAAAACTCCAAGTTCTGTACTTGAAAATGTCTTGCGAAAGGGGTATGCAATATGTCATGACAAGCTAACTTGTACATGTCATGCAGGGCACTTTTGTCTTGCAAGATAACCGGTTCCGCTGGCTTACACATGTGTCGGTTGAACCAACAACTGAAAGCACAGATCCTTCTGATGACCCCGAAAGCAAGGCGTCTCAAGCAACCAGCATGCATCTGTACTTTCCTTGTGGAATCATAAGAGGAGCGCTTTCAAACCTGGGTATTCCATGTGCCGTATCAGCTGACATATCCAACCTCCCAGCTTGTGAGTTATATGCATGACAAAAACTTTGCAATTTTTTAAATTCACAATAGGCCAGTGTTCATATATCTATTTGCTCATTGATGGAATATTAGCAACTGCATGTCTGTAACTTTTATGTTCTACCGTTTTCCCCACATTTCAACAACTTGACACCGTTGGTTCCAAATAACTAGTTTCAAATAATGTCTTTTTCCTACAAATTATCATGCCTTGGTTGACTACTATTTATTTGCTAATGTGCTTGAACAGGTTCATTTGTCGTCCGCATAAAAGCTTGATGTGTGCTTGAATGGTGGCGTCAATTTGATTCATATGTACTCAAAAGTTGAACTCCTTATGTGGCCTTCACTTCCCTTAGCTTCTCTGGCAGGACTCTTTATTTATATTCAGCTGTCACAATCATAAAACACATGTAATTTTTGTTTTCCGAGGTTATCAATTGGTTCTTGCCTTGTTCTTTTTCTGTTATGTTTACATCTTGTACATTTCGAGTACCAGGATAAGGATTGTAGATATCATGTATTACACATCCAAAGCTGAATTACAAGATCCGATTTGATTGAAACGACGGTGTTGTTCTTGTTTTGACTGCGCAGCACTGGATCTTCTTCCAATTCTGGTATAGATTTTTCTTCCATAAGTTTATAGTAATTTTTAAAATCTGATACCAACTAAAAGCTTGTTATATTATCATCCGGGCACTGAACTGTACAAAGTGTAAACTTTAGGTAGAAGAATATAATTACATCAAAATAGCAAGTTTCCAATTTTCCCTCCTCTATATAAAAAGTAAAACACCATAACAACTGCAAGAAAAAAAACGAGAAAAGAAAGAAAAAAAACAAAAAAACTCAACAGTCAACCGTTTCTTGGCTACTCTCAGTCTAGGGTTTTGGGATCGTCGATGGAGGAAGCGGTCGCAGAAGAGCTCAAGGTCGGGGAGTTGATGCGGAAAGATGTTCTTCAAGAGCTCGAAGTCATCCAATCGTTGTCGAGTAAATTGCTCGTGTTCGACCTGAAGCGGAAACACATCGAATCGCACTTTGATTCGCTTGTGGAATTGATCGAGCGAAAGAAGGATGAAGCGGTTGAAGTGATTAGGTCAAGGGAGGAGGAGGCTAGGAAGCGGGAAGAGGAGTTCAGATTGAGGGAGGATAGACTCGAGCAGCGGGCGAAGCAGGTTGAAGGTCAATTGAAGGCCGAAATTGAAAAGCTGAGGAAGGAAGTTGAAAGGCGGGCTGAGGAATGTGAACTCAAAGAGAAGGAGTTGAGCAAGGCGAAGATTGTGATTGAGAGACTGTGTGACGAGTTGTCTGAGAAGGAAAGGGAGAAGGAGAAGGAGATTAGTGGTATGAAGAAAGCTGTGGATGATCTTACTATGCGAATAAAGGAGGAGGATGAAAGGCGTAATGCTGCCTGTCAAAAGCTCTCTGATGAGAACCTCGCATTGCAAGAAGAGGTTAAATCGCTCACCCAGCAACTTGAGGTTAAGAAACAGTTACCTGAAAGAGAGGAGCTACTCCCAGCTATCCAAAAGCTTCTTCATATTTTCGCTTCTGCTGGGATCATTAAGAGTAAGTTTGTTGCGAGTTGATTTGTTTCCTTAATGTTAATGTTTTCGTTTTGGTATAGCTTTTCTATTTGATTTTGCATGTTTCATGACATTTTGCTGGCAATTCTTGAGTTCTTTTAGTTTTGAATACGGCAATCATGGTAATTGAGTTTGGAGTTTCGTTACACCAGTCTTGGCAAAACCGATCCAGTCTCCTTAAAAATGGCAACCTGGTGGATTGTGACTGGGAGTATAAATTTTCAACTTATTTCTTATGAGACCGGTAGATAACGGTTTTACCAAGATCTGTTTCTAGGGAAACGTCAAAACCCCAAACTCAAGTACCTTATTTCTGAAATTGAATTTCGGGTTTAGTGCAATTTTAAATATTTTTCTAATTTGATGTTATGTTTGCAGTTTGCAACCCAATAAAGTACTCTGAACTTAATGGGGAGGATTTATTTATTCTTGTAAGGGATCATGTCCATGATCAAGAGACTGATACATCCAAAGTTAGTTCATTGCTCCTTGAGGCAAAAGATAAAGCACCAGACCTTGTTCTAGAAGCTTTGAGGATTTCTTATTTAAGTGAATCAGAAGAGCAGAACAGCCAATCAATGTTTGGCTCCTGCCGCATTCTGTTGTTGGAGCAACTAGGTCAAATTTGTCCCCAAGGGATATCTCAGGCTAGGAAAGAAGCCTTGAAAGTGGCAGTAGAGTGGAGTGCACAAGTAAAAAGTTGTGCAAATAAATCTGTTGAACTATCAAGATTCTTGCAGTTTTTATCTATGTATGGTATAGCTTCTGGATTTGGGGACGAAGTTCTCGTACCTATGCTCTACTGTGTTGCAGTTAATGAAGGGACGCCAGATTTCTGTTTCACGCTTGGATTTGCAAATAGGATCACTAGTATGATCACATTGTTATTTACATGTTTTCCTGTGTCCTTAAGTTTTTTTTTGTCATTTGGGACAACATTTGTTTATTTTTGATGTATTGTCTCTGAGTCAAGACTTCTGATTCTTGGAAATATTTATACAGGATACGTCAAAACTATGATCGCAAATGACATGGCGCAGAAAGCTCTGGAATATGTTTGTGCATTTAAGCTGACAAGAGAATTCTCAGTTGCAAGGATAGTCAACGGGCACTTGAAGCGCATGAAAAAGAATTCACAAAATATGCGTAAGGAAGGTGGAGTGGATAACGTGGCTGTGAAGGTACACACTACACACCAAAAATCTTTAAGTATTTGTTTATATACTTTTTATGTGACCTCATTCACATTATGAAATAGTCTCTGAATGTATAAAGAAACTTGAATGGCAGATGGTTATGTTTTCCTTGAATGTCAATTGTTGTTTTTTTTTTCTGAGTTTGCCCAATTTTTGAAACTCAATTTAAAAAATATGGCACTTCAGTTTGGGTCCGTGCCCTATTTTAAAGAGATAGACCGGTCTTTTGTTTTTTTTAAGAGACAGACCGTTCCTTTGGAAAAGATGATGACTTGGTCAATTTTGATTGGTCGAGCGCGAATGACTCATCAATTTTGAACCAGATGAATCATCATTTTCACAGGAGGTCGGCTTGTTAAAACTGATCTCTTAGAAAAAAAACAAGAGACCAGCTTTAACAAGATTGGTGTCTCTATAAATAGGGTGTGAACATAAGTTAAAACTTGAGTATCGTCTTTCCGAGAAGAGAACAGTACAAAAAAATTCTCAAACTATCGTTTTCCCAACTAAGTTCATAACTACCAAAAATTTCAACATAGGGGCTAAATAATCGGTGGGAACAGAATCATCTCATAGTTGACCTCATAAGTCAATCTAGTGAATTCTAGGTCAACAAAACTTAATCAAACACCACTTGTAAGGTGTTCGAATTCAATGATAAAAATCTTATAAATCTTATAAATACTTGACTTCATTATGTTGACTAATTGAGTTTAATCAAAGGTTAACCTTTTTGATAATTCCGACTGTAATTGGCAAAATGATGGTAGTTTAGGAGTGATGCACAACCGGTCCGGACCGGTGGACCAGAATTTTTCAAAACTTTGGACCGTGGACCGGACTGGACCGGGGTATATATGGATCGGGACCGGACCGTGGACCAATTTTTTTGTGAAAAGTGGATCCGATCGGATCGATTCTCTTTAATTTTACGGTCCGGGTCGGACCGGTGGACCGGAAATCATGAAAATTATGGACCGTGGACCGGATCGGATCAGAATTTTTACGATCCGGTCTTGGACCGACCCGTAAAATCCGATCCGGTCCGGTTTTCTAGTCCGGTCTCAATTTGAGCATCCCTATTTAGGACCCTATTCACCTCTAAAAATGAGTTTACAGACCACAGGGCTAACTTGATTTCTTTTATAAATGTCAAGGTTATATTGGTGTACCTTATATTTCTATTGTAAGACATGTCAGAAACCCCTTGATTGCTTAGAATTATTGATCATTTAGTAGAGTTTTTGATGCGTTGAGATTGGCATATAAAGTATTTTGATTTGAAATGGCATATAAAGTACTTTGATTTGAAATGGATTTTTAGAGACGACACAACATTTATGCCAATTAAAATGGTGGCTCGACCACTTATGTAGAATTTTACCCACCACTATCCATCAGGGCGTGACCAAGTGGTAAGAGCAGTCGCCACCATGCTCGAGTCACGAGTTTAAACCTTGTGTAGGGTCATAATGAATTTCCTTTGGTGGATAGGGGCATGGTTATTAAGTCGTCCGACTAGTCGCGACTAGTTGACCAAGTCGTCTTTGCTTCTACGACTTGAACCTTCAGTCCGGTGAAATGCGAAAGTTGGTCGACGACTAGTCGACTAGTTGTAACGACTAATTATTTTGAGCTGAACTAGGCCCAATAAGCCATGTTAAGATAAAAGAAAACGATGGTCATATCATTTTAAATGATGATGAGGATGTTGATGATGATTATGGAAGGCCAACAATTTCTTATCATGAGAGTAGTAATCGCCGGACAAATGAAGACTTAGAGCTTGATGACAACATTTGATTGCATTTCTGCATTTCATTTATGTTTTTGTTTTTGTTGTTTTGGTTTGTACTCTACAACAAAAAAACGTATGTTTGATTGCACTTTTTCTGAAATTTATACTCTTTTCCTCGTTTTTTACACCGTTCCCACTTATATTACATATATGAAGAGTATATGTCAACTAGTCAATGACTAGTGAGAACCCTAATCACTCGACTCGAGTTTGTGTCGTGTCGCGACAACCTTGAGTAGGGTTAAGTTTGGGATTGTCCGGTCTTTCTTTCTTTTTAAAAAATTAAAAAGTAAATAAACTAAAAATTTGAAAAGTGGTACCACTATTGTTTTCTAATGTTGTTTAGCTGTTGTACTGGAAACTTCTCTGAAAGACCAGTTATACTTGTTCAACAGATGCAGGTTTTAGACTTTCAGATTGATACTTTGGAGAAATTGATCAAGGGCGTAAAAGATCAGAAACTTCAGAGCATATGCACATCTTATCATCTTGAAGAAAAACTTGCAAATCTCAAAAGGCAGAAAATTTCCAAGAAACGTCCTGCACCCTTTTCGGAGCCCAACGACAACCCTGAACCATTGAAGAAGAAAGGATGCAAGCTTCCTGGAAATGCTAAATCCACAAAAGTTTTCCCAAATACCTATCCGAAGACTGGATCAAAAAATGTATTCCGTTCCAACCCTAGCAGTGATCATGTGCCATCGAGGAAGAAAGGATGGAATACCTCTGGAACTACTAAATCAACAGAAGTCATCGCAAAACCTTCAACTGCCAACTCAGAAATTGGATCAAGAGATGCGCTATGTTTCGACGCTATCAGTGATCCTGCACCATCGATGGAGAAAGTTTGCAGTGTTCCTGAAACTGCTAAATTAAAAGAAAGTCCCCCACAATGTACCTCGAATACCTGTCCAGTAACTGGATCGAGAGATGCACTGCACCGTCCTGACCCCAACAGCTACCCTGAATCATTGAAGGAGATAGGCTGCAAGCTCCTTGGAACTGCTAATTCAAGAGAAGACGTGTCAATTAGCACTTCAAATGTCCATCCAGAAATTGGATCAAGCGATGCACTTCATCGTCAGGAAATGCAGAGAGCTCCTTTCCATTTCAATCCACTTCAATTCCGTTATAAAGTTCCTGCTGATTCTCCATACATTATTACCACCTCCCCAAAGATGTCATGGTATCCACCATTGCCACCCCCTCCGCCTCAGTATTATCATCCAAGTCCCCCCGTTTGAAAGGTCTCCTGAAGTTTGTTCTTGGAACTACCCATTGCCTGAGCCCCCCACTCATGTTAACTACAAGTCCTAGTCAAACATCGTACAGATAGTTTAAGGATAATTAAGAACTTCATCTTACTCTTACCATTGTGAATATAGTCAGTTCAAGACTTTTGTTTATACCAATTTTGTAGCCTAGTTGATATATTTTCTGCATGCAGGCATTTTGAGCAGAATAAGGCGCACGTTTAGATTCAAGTTTAAGCAAATAAGAGATCCACCATTAAGGAACAAAGTGCAAGTCAGAAACTATAGACACCAGCGATCTCATCCTGTCCCTCGATGACTGACTTAAGGCCTAAGGCGCCGTTGACAGGAGCATCTTATCTAAGTCGTTGTGAACAAAGCCTTAATAAAAGAAAGTAAATTAAGAAACAATTTGGGAGATTGAATTGAAAAAGAACTCAAATTTTAATTTTGGGTATATTGGAACAAAATTCTCCACATGTTTCATTTATTACGTATGCATATAGCTATATTACACATGTTTCATGTATTACATTATTATAAGTTTTTTGATAATCTCAAATCAATAGTGAATAGGTGCGATATGGTCGGACCGTCAAAATTTTATGTATATATATGCATTATGTGATGTGAAAACCCAACATCACAAAAATTGGCTTATGTTTTGGTGAGAATCACATTACATCACAAGAGGAACGAATCATTTCATCTCAAATCCATATCAAGATGAAGATGAAAGCAATGATCGAATCAATAATCTATCATAAAATAATGTATAGGTACGTCTCTATCATAACGAAACTGACTAATTCCTCTCTCACCAAGTTTGAATCTAATACCCCGAATCTAGCGATTATCGTCTATTTGGTTAATCAACCATTGTCTGTGTCTGCTGCTGTTTCTTCAAGCCAGAAAAGAAAATCAACCCCGTGGAAGAATGGCAGTGCAAAGACGGGGGTAATGTTGATGGTAGGCGCAACTCCTCGCAAAGTCGCAGTGCTATACGTGGTGAAAGTAGTAGACAAATAGCAGAGGTTAGATTCTTAACTTCCCCTTTCATTCGTGCCTGTTTAGGATAATAATTTGCTGACATATTTTTTTTTGTGCTACTTCCTTTTTTGATCCATATATTTGTATTGATTTTTTTAACTGTGATATACCAAAAAAAATGTAATATTTTGTCAAAAGATCGGTTTCGGTTACTTCAAGTGGGTTTCTATAATAATTGTTTGGGTTATTATAATTTTCATCATACCGAATAGTGTTTTTGGAGATGTACGAGTTTATGTTATACAAGTCATGTGTTGGATACCGAGTATCTTTTTTTTTTTTGAAAAGGCCATTTTAATTTATCACAGAAGGAGGCTGTGGACTCGGAAAAAGCTGGTCTAAAAGACCTCATCATGCACGTGCATTGAGAGCCATGGACTCCAAGACAGATACTCTCCCGCGTGTCTTATAGAACGAATTGCACAATTAGAGACCCAACCCAACATTATTCAAAGAAACGTGCCGCAGGCATCCTCATACAGATCCTTGCACAAATGCTCAGCCACCAAAAAAGAGAGAGATGCACGCTCCTGGATACTACTTCTAAACAAAATTTACCCCAAAATTAAAATCGGTAGCCCAGTTGATGTAGTCTCCGATCCATCTCCATCGCCGGCCGAAGTAGATGTTCGATCCTGGAAAATAAAGTAGAAAATGATATCGACTTGCCTCTTGATATCTGTAATAATGGAGTTTCTCTATATTCTAGAGCTTCTAGCCCAATTGCCTTTCTTCCAAACTCAAATTGCCCAATTGCATCAGTTGAAATTCAAATAATCAAATTACTCCCATTTTTAACAATCTCGGTTCCTTAGGAACCGGTACTCTTCATTTTTTATAATCCCGGTAGGAGAGACACCGATACTATTATTCCCGGTTTCTCTGCTACCGGGAATGTACAAAAATGAAGATGTGGCTCGGTTTGGGCCTACGTGGACCAACCGAACCCCTTCCATGCCAACATGGCATCCAGCTGGAGTACCGGTTTCTGAGAAATCGGAAATAGAGTAGTACCGGTTTCTAGGACACCGAGATTAATCGAACAGACTTTTCAGAGCTGGTCGGGGCATCACGGACTCAGTTGGGATGTGACTAAATTACAAGGATACCGATTTGGGGGAAATCGGTACCTCCTGCAACAAAATATTCCCATCGAACAGGCTTTTCAGAGACGAAGGACCCGGTTGGGAATTGACGAGATGAGAAAGTACCGGCCTCCGAAAAACCGGGATTATATGTTCCCTGTTCTTGGGAAACCGATATTAAGATGTTCCCGATTCCTAGGAAACCGGTATCATTCTACTATAAAACCGACTTCAGTTTTTTCACTTTCAACACACAATTCAATCATCTCTCTTATTGTTCTTACCATTCTACATCTAACATGAATGATGATTCTGATGACGTGTATATGTCCACATTGGCAACATTGGATAATCCAATAATAGACGAGTATGACCGTGCTGAGATGGAGGAATTGGAGAATGCTGCTGCTGAAAATCCAGATGCCAAAATATTTCAAGATTAGATCGTCTGGAATCATCCGTGTTTTCTTGATATCTCGGCATGGGAAACATATCGCCCATTCGATGAGAATATGAGGGTCCACCATCCTCACTCCCCGTCACTTCAAAAGGGTACTACTTTTTGGAAAAAAGAGGATGCGATACTTAATGTGCAGAAATACTCAATTTATAATCGGGTGGAGTATATGGTAAGAAAGTCTAACACTTCTAAAATGGTTTTAGAATGTCGAAAGAGTGAAGAAGAATGTCCGTGGCGCGTTCGACTGGTGGTGATGCAATGAACAAGTTACTGGACGGTCCGCAAGTACGGAGAGGACCACATATGCCATAACAACAGCATCATACAACATCCACTTGAACGCGCATTTCATAGCGAGGGAGATGTGGAATGTGATGAGTGAAAACATGAGGTTCTCTGCCGAACAGATACGGAATTTAATTCGGTGAGATTATGTGTATGAAATAAGTTACTAGAAGGCATGAAAAGCACAACATAAAGTGATGATCAACTTGTTCGGCAAATGAGACGAATCATTCAATAGACTGCGACATTTGATGCAGGCTTTACAGGATTCTAGTCCCCACAATTTTGTTAAGTGGGATGTCATAGCACTCGATGATGGTACCATGCAGGTAAATCGTATTTTTGGGCTTTTTCCGAATGCATCCATGCATTCAAGCACTGTCGTCCCTTAATATCTATTGATGGCACACACATGTACGGGAAGTACAATGCGAAATTGTTGGTTGTAATCGCGTTAGACGCGAACAACCACATACTGCCCTTAGGCTTTGCGCTTGTGGAGAGCGAGAATACTCGCGCTGGAAGTGGTTTATGTCTTGTATCCGGGAAGGAGTGATCCAACGGGAGGGGTTGTGCGTTGTTTTCGACAGGCACAATAGAATATTGGCTGACATGCGTGAACCTGAATGACAGGAGCCTATGACATATCACCGTGTATGTGTTCGTCACTTGCAAAGCAACTTCATGACAAAGGTAAAAGATGAGGTTTTGAAAGCTAAACTTGGCGATGTGGCATATGAGAAGGAGTTGAAGTTCAAGGAGAGGTTTGCAGAGCTCTTGCAACTATGGCATGATAAGCCACTTGCTCCCAATTGGTTGGTAGATATGGATGTAGAACTATGGACACAGGCGTTCGACCACAGTGGATTTCGATGAAGCTCAATGACTACAAATGCTTCTTCAAAATTCTGAAGAATGGTCATGATTTACCAGTTTCTTCACTGGTTATGTACACGTTTATGCAAACATCTGCTTATTTTGTGAAGCGTTACGAGAGCCCATACAACAACGACGGAGCACTTTTTCCTCCGAAAATTTGTGAAAGATTGGCGGAACTACGGGCTAGGGTAGATTACCACATATTGACGTTGTACAATCCAGTAACCCATGTTTTTGATGTTATGGCCACAAGGAAGCATAACACGTACAAGGTCTGTCAAGATACACGAACATGTTTGTGTGTGAAGTGGACATTGTTTCACTATCCTTGTTCTCATGCCATGACAGCTTGCAAATACGCCCGGGTCAAATACTCAAATTTTGTCCCCACAGAATATACGCTCAAAGCGTACTACCAGACATGGAGTTATTTTTTCAACCCCTTACTTCACGAGGATTTTTGGAGACCTTATGATGGACCAATTCATGTTTCGAATCTAAGATACAAACGTACGAAAGCTGGCAGACCCCCAATCAGACAAAGGCGTAACGAGATGGACCAGCGACATCGACATTTAGAGGAATCCAGCAGCCAAGTAGCGTCTTCATCAACTCCGACCCCGCGAATTCAACGATGCACAAACTGACACGAAATGGGTCACAACAAACGTGCTTGTCCGACTCGATACCAGAATTAAAGCATCTATGTTGTTTGTAATTCATCTTTCCTTAACGTCATGTGTTCAAGTTGAATGCGTTTACTATCAATATTGTTTCCTTAACCATGAATAAAATTTCAAAAATCAGTATTCTACTATTCAAGTTCACAAAAATATCCATCACATGATAAAACATGATAACACAAGCCTCATTCTTCAGCTCCACGACCACCTCGCCCTCTCCGTGGCCTCTTCCCCATGTTGCGTATAAACGACCCTTTTGACTCTGGAGTGAGTCATTAACGTCCAATACGCTGTCCTTAAAGCAGATTTGCCATCAAAATGTTTCGCATGATAAAAGAATCTCAGCAAGCACTTAATGTACCAAAGCCTTGCTGATCGAACCTATTCTGGTCTTTCACTATTACCGTTTGGAAAAATGAAAGAGAAAACGAGAGGAGGATGTGTTGCTTCTGTGTTTTTCAGTGAAGGTCTAAACTCCAATATATAGTAGTGAACTGAACTGCCCACGAACTGAAGAAGTGGACTGTTGTAACTTCCCACGAAGCGAGGAACTAACCTTGAACTTAACACGACGTGGAGGAAGACCGGGAACTGCCCATGAAGATAGGAACCGGCCAATAGCCCAAGACTTGGTCAATGTTGACTTAATTTAATGCCAAAATGGAAATCGAATTCTGCAAAACCGAACTAGTGCGGCTCAATCGATGCGACATTCTTGTCACGTATGACGTGGGCGCACACATTGGAAGCCACATCCGACGTCAAATTCGACCAAATGTTGCTATCATCGCATCATAACATGATTAACTGAAACTGTATATACAGTAAACATGAAAGAAGTAATTTTCTCTAATGCTAGGTTGTTTCGAGATTTTTTCAAATTCGACCAAATGTTGCTATCATCGCAGCATATCATAAATAAAGAAGAAGAGGACTTTGGATCTTTACATTGAGCCATTCTTACTGATAACGTGTTGTAAAATGGACAAAAAGTAATCTTAAAAATGTAGACAACATGATAAGGGATCTAAGGAGACTAACATTCTTATTTTTCTTTCATTCTTTATCATGACACATATTTATAGGATTACATAGAGAACCAAAGGACACGATTTATGGTAAACAACTTTATTTTTCATCACTTAATCAAAGAAAAACTTTATTTTTCATCACATTTTTTATATTTAATTTTTTCCATTATCCAAACAAGACTTGAGCTAATAGAGTTTTTTTATTGGAATGGAATTGACATGGTGGAGTCAAACGAGTACAAGACTCATGGCGTGAAGGTGTTCATAGTCTTGAATGCATGCATGTCTTGTATTTAGGTTCGTATAAATCGGATTAGGGCCAAGTTTGGGTCGGGCTGTTTTATATTTTATAATCTAGCAGACAGTCAGGTCAGACTAAATCCGTCCTATCAATTGAGATTCAAAATTTTAGTTAAGTCTGCCCTATTTATCGGATCGGGTTATCCATCAGATCAACGTCAATCCGTTACAATTAAATATCGATATATTTAAATTTTCTTAGATATTTTGGATAAAAATATTATAATTACAAAATATAGGATTTGGATCAAATACAAACCATAATTATAAATAAAAACTACAAACCCATAAAAATAATGACACGTGTAAAAATCGACCAATCAGAATTAATTTCGACCGGGGTTCTTTTTGTAAATAAAAAAAATTCCATGCGAACTTATTTAAAAACACATAAAAGATATGAGGAGTATAATCGTCCAAAATTTGCTACAGTAATGACCAGACTTAAAAAAACAATGATCAGACTTAAACCAGTAATGACAATATTTTTTACTAAAAAAGAACAATGATCAGACTTAAAAAAATGATCAGACTTAAACCAGTAACGATCAGACTTAAAAACAATGATCAGACTTAAACCATTAATGACCAGACTTAAAAAAACAATGATCAGACTTAAACCAGTAATGACAATACTTAAAAATAATAATGATCAAACTTAAAAAACAATGACCAGAGTTAAAAATAATAATGATGACACTTAAACCAGTAACAATCAGACTTAAAAAACAATGATCAGACTTAAACCATTAATGACCAGACTTAAAAAATAATGATCAGACTTAAACCAGTAATGACAAGACTTAAAAAGAACAATGATCAGACTTAAAAAAATAATGATCAGACTTAATAATAGACAATGATCAGACTTAATATTGATAATGATCAGACTTAAAATTGACAATGATCAGACTTAAAATTGATAATGATCAGACTTAATAATAGACAATGATCTGACTTATTATTGATAATGATCAGACTTAAAATTGTCAATAATCAGACTTAATAATAGACAATGATCGGACTTAATAATAGACAACGATCATACTTAATATTGATAATGATCAGACTTAAAATTGACAATGATCATACTTAAAATTGATAATAATCGGACTTAAAGATGGTAATGATCAGACTTAATATTGATAATGATCAGACTTAAAATTGATAATGATCATACTTAAAATTGATAATAATCAAACTTAAAGATGGTAATGATCAGACTTACATGCATAAATTGGAACATCAGAAGAATTTTACGCAAAATTTGATGTTTATGCGCCTGTGTCAGAATTGATAGAAGCCTAGTGTTTTTGGGTGGAAACGGCATTCTGAGCAAAACTCACGGCTATGCAGTGAGCTCCGCGTTTTTAGGGCAAATTCGATCATCTAGAGGGTCAAATTCGCGTTTTAATCTTCTTTAGTTTTAAGTCTGATAATTGCTTTGTAAGTCTGATCGTTGCTTATTTTAAGTCTGGTCATTGCTATTTTTAGGTCTGATCATTGCTGTTTTAAGTCTGATCATTGCTGTTTTTAAGTCTGATCATTGCTTTGTAAGTCTTATCGTTGTTTGTTTTAAGTCTGATCATTGCTGTTTTTAAGTCTGCTCATTGCTGTTTTAAGTTTGATCATTCTCAATTTGTAGTCTTTTAGTTACCAATGTTAAGTCTGATCATTTTCTCTATAAGTCCAATCATTATCGATTTGTAGTCTTTTAGTTACCAATTTTTAAGTCTGATCATTAAGTCTTTTAAGTCTGATCATTAAGTCTTTTAAGTCTGATCATTAAGTCTTTTAAGTCTGATCATTAAGTTTTTTAAGTCTGGCTATTAAGTTTTTTAAGTCTGATAAATAGGTCTTTTAAGTCTGATCATTAAGTCTTTTAAGTCTTATCATTATGTCTTTTAAGTCTGATCATTATGTCTTTTAAGTCTGATCATTAAGTCTTTTAAGTCTGATCATTGTCTATTTTTAAGTCTTATAGTCTTATCATTAAGTCTGATCATTGCTTCTTTGTAAGTCTGATCGTTGCTTGTTTTAAGTCTGATCATTAAGTCTTTTAAGTCTGATCATTAAGTCTTTTAAGTCTGGTCATTAAGTCTTTTAAGTCTGGTCATTAAGTTTTTTAAGTCTGATAATTAAGTTTTTTAAGTCTGATCATTAAGTCTTTTAAGTCTGATCATTACGTCTTTTAAGTCTGATCATTAAATCTTTTAAGTCTGATCATTGTCTATTTTTAAGTCTGATCATTGCTTCTTTGTAAGTCTGATCGTTACTTGTTTTAAGTCTGATCATTAAGTCTTTTAAGTCTGATCATTAAGTCTTTTAAGTTTGATCATTAAGTATTTTAAGTCTGCTTATTGTCTATTTTTAAGTCTGATCATTAAGTCTTTTAAGTCTGATCATTGCTGCTTTGTAAGTCTGATCGTTGCTTGTTTTAAGTCTGATCATTGCTATTTTTAAGTCTGATCATTGCTGTTTTTAAGTCTGATCATTGCTGTTTTAAGTCTGATCATTAACAACTCTTGGACTAAATTGAAAATAATATTATTAGGTTTATACCCTCCGTGTGGAATGACTATAATACCCCTCAGTGTGTTGTTTAGGATTTCGACTAAAATGGAACACATGTCAGCATAAAAATAGATTTGTAGTTTTTATTTATAAATACACCCCAAAATATATATGTCATTCAAATTAATTTAGCCTCAAACTGAAGCTCAGTCTCAGAGAGTAGACTAATGAAAAAACAAAAAACTTTTAGCATCGCAGTCTCTTGTTGTTTTTTTTTTGATAAACACACAGTCTCTTGTTTAAATGAAAATAATATGAACAGAACAACAAATAAATAGTATTATGACTTTCTTGCGGGGTTTAGTTACATACCAACTGAAAATAAGGTTGAGTACTGGACAAAATCATTAGTTTTCGTCAAAACTTAGAATGTTTAGTATTTGTTGAT
Organism: Rhodiola kirilowii; assembly: GCA_033675215.1. Classification (NCBI taxonomy): domain Eukaryota; kingdom Viridiplantae; phylum Streptophyta; class Magnoliopsida; order Saxifragales; family Crassulaceae; genus Rhodiola; species Rhodiola kirilowii. The sequence continues at coordinate 7,942,156 of CM066194.1, forward strand.
GTGATAAACTAAATGGTTTAAATTAATCAAGAGTAATTTGAAATAAATAATATTTTAATCGTTTTGATGCCTAATAAGAATATATTAGGAAATGGTAATGTATAGTTTAATCTTAGAATCCTACGAATATCGAGTCAAATAATTCGTTATTTTAAACCCTAGATTTCGAAAGACAAAATCATGAATTGATTGACAATCTTCTTTTCTCTCCACGATTCTCTTTCATCTATTCTAAAACATTTTCAGAACAAAGTTCTTAGACATTATCAAAATCACGAACGTGTAAACCAAACCACGAATATATATTGTAATTGAAAAATATTGTATTTGCAAAATTTAAGGACCGTAGATGATTTAATTTAACGGATTTTAAATGTTTAAGTTCTGACGAAAACTGATGGTTCTGACCTGATCTTTCCCCCCTGAAAATATACTCCCTAAAATCGGATACCTACACCTATATTCCGTATTATTATGATTTTCTTGTGGTGTTTAATTTACATATCAACTGAAAAATTACTCCCTAAAATTAGGGTTTAAATTTGTAGCAAATTAATAGTTGGTCTATCAGTCCGGTCAGGTTAATATATGTCTGAGTCCAGCCCTAATAGAAACACAGATCGAGTCGGATTGGTCCGTCGAACTATTGTAATTGTCTAAACCCGTTTTGATGACCGGGCGAGCAGATTGGTTCGATCGGATTGACCCGAACTTGTACATATCTACCTGTATTGCATTTATTAACTCTGTAATCAATAATGAATCAATATTCAGTATGATACGATTGGACCGTAAAAATTTATGTATATATATGCACTATCTGATTGGAAAACCCTACATTACAAAAAATTTCATGAGAATGAAGGGATGCGGCGGCGGAAGTCACGTTTCGGTGAAAACCATTATACATCACAAGAGGAACGATCATTTCATCGCTGTTGGAACCCATAGGTTTTGATGATCACAAACACTTAGCTAATATTCTGTCTAAGTGTGCAGAAATCCATCTGATAGATCGAAGATCGAACTACCATAGGAAAATTGAATTAACAATATTCTACAACTCAGATTTGGCAAGTTCTAATTAATGGAGAAGCTGATTAAAGAAAGATTCAGGATGGAATCTCGTCTAATTGAATACAAATGCATTAGGTCTGGAAAGTTGGGTTGGGCCAGATCATTGGGCCCGGATATCGAGACCCAATAAACCCTATATAAGGACCTAGGGTTTGCCAAGATGAAGTGCGGCGCTTTCTTGGGAAGAACGGAGCGACTGCATTCGAAGAGCAAGGTTGTTGAAGTCACACACGAAGGTTTTGAGGTTCGAAATTGATTACTTTGTCGGATTGAGTAGAGGTCATCAAATAGAGTCTATTGGATAGACCTAGTTTGTAAACCCTACAAGTATATCGGAATATAAAGTAATCGGTTTCGCAAATCCTTTCATAGCAATCTGAAAGGTAGTGGTTTTTACCTAATCATTGTTGTGATAAGGTTTCCACTCTATATTCGTGTACAATACTTTTCAGTCATTTACATTCCTGCACTACTGTTTCCGCTGCTATTTTACCATCAGGCGGCAAACTACTTCGTGACTTCCGTCTGATAGACTTCTAACACTAATCGATCCAACACGTGGTATCAGAGCTGAGGACTCTAGATTTGTTTGTTAGCATTGCATGAAAATCATGTCGTCAATCAACGATTCGTTCTGGAAACTGCCGCTGCTGAAGCCTGGACAGTTTGACTGGTGGCAAGACTAGTTTGAGGCAAATGTCTGCCCGCTGGATGGACAGCTCTGGAGCATATTCGAGACAGGTCCACTCACCATCCCACTTGACACAACAGATGCTGATAAACCAGTGGAGAAAACCAAGGATAAATACACTGACGAGGACTACAAAAAGCTCGAAAAGAATGCCAGAGCGAAGAAAGTTCTCTACATGGCCCTTTCTCCCGGAGATCAAATTAAAGTGGCGATGCACAAAACTGCTAAGGACATGTATGATGGACTGGTGAGACTATATGGAGGGAACGAAGATATCAAGAGAAACAGGATTCTAGCTGCCACTGAGGACTATGAGATTGTCATGTAGAAGAAGGATGAATCCCTAGAAGATTTCTTCACCAGATTCCAAGTCATCATTGGACAGCTAGATTACTTGAACGAGAAGCTCTCCGAATGGAAAATCACACACCAGTTCATGCAAGCCTTGAACTCAAAGTGAGACCACGTGACATTAGCACTGCAGGCTCAAAAGGGGATTAAAGACATTACACTAGAAGAACTGGTCGCCAACCTTCAGAGCCAAGTAGGAATCACGGAAAGGAAGATGGCTAGGAGACAGTCTGACAAATCCCATGCCATTGACTTGAAAGTAGAAAAGGCCCTCGATCTTGCACAAACAGATGAATCACCGAAGGAGGACGATGATATAGCACTACTGACAAGAGCCCTGAAAATGGCCAATTTTGGTAAAGGTAGAAGAGACTTCAGAGCAGGAGGAAGTCGTGGAAACTTCTCCAAAGGGAACAAAGGTGCTACATCAAGTGAAGACAAAGGGAAGCCAAGGGAAAAAGAAGATAGAACATGTTATCACTGCCAAAAGAAGGGGCACCTATCCAAAGATTGCTACAGCAAAAAGAAAGGAGAAGAACCTGCCCCAAAGCCAGCTCATGCCATGTTCGCAGTATGGGGAGATTCTGATGAGGACAGCGACGATGGAGAGTGTTCCAAGGAGCCCTGCTTGATGGCTCATTCCACGTCAAACGAGGTAACGGTTACTGACTCCTTTATTGATGAAGTGTTTTCTGAATCTGACTTTGTAGAAACAATAGCCAAGCTCCTTGCAAAAAATCGAAATCTGGAGAACAGATTGTCACGCATGCAATAGGATCATCACGATGACATAGAAGAGAACCATCTATGGTCAACCAAAGCCATGCATCTTGAGAAAGAGATGGAAGAGAATGTCTACAAGTGTCGTACCTGTGAAGGAAGAGATAGACAGATCAGCAAGCTAAGTGATGAACTGAAATGCTTGAGGATCGGAAACGGTTGACTTCAACACAAAGGTTGAAAAGTTGAACGATGAGCTGATGAACCTCAGACGAAATAATGAGGAACTCCTTCAAATAGTGGAAAACCTCAGACGTGAGGAGGCTGCAATAAAAGAAGAGTGGCTTCAAGAGCTGCAAGCTAAGAGGGATGAAGAAGAAAAGAAGGATTACAAGAAAAGGTTTGTTAGACCAGGGCTTGGATACAAAGAGGAAAAGGCAGCAAAGGAGAAGGCTGCTAAAGGAAAAGGTGTAATGATGGAACCAGGAGAAAGCTCTCGCCAGAATAGAAGGCCTCAGACCATTAGACAGACGAGAAGGGAAGCCAGTCCACATGAGGGATACCATATCCATGATACGGACTCTGTCCCTTACAAGGCAAGGGAAGCCTATAAAATATGGCAAAAGATGAACCTGAGTAGTAAGCCTTCAAAAATATACTTCCAGACGAGAAAGATGAGGACATCTATACCATCTGGCAGAAGCAAGTATGTTGATCTTCTATGCCACAGAACATGCTAACAATGTGGACACTCTGGACACTACAGATCCGAATGCCCAAAACGAAGGGAGATAGATGAAAGGAACTGTAACTGGTCGGAAGCACGCTATCAGAGGAAAGTCAATCCATATAGAAAGAAAGGCAGAGTCGATCACTTTCACCCCCACTATGATCCAGCAATCCATGGTAGACCAAGGGATACACCCAGGCGAAAGATTGACGTAACTAACCATGATGCTCATTATCAATCTTATTATATTCCAGTTGCTAAATTCATTCCTAAACCCAGTAAGCCCAAGCTTATCTGGGTTCGCAAAAACTGATCCCTCTCTTACAGGAAGGAGTGAGGTCCCGTCCCTGGTACCTGGACAGTGGCTGCTCAAGACAGATGACAGGGAATCTAGAATGGTTCGACTCGCTCCAAAATTACTCCGGAGAAAGCATAATCTTCGGAAATAAAAGCAAAGGGAAAGTGGTAGCAATAGGAGAGGTAAGAATTTCGGATACTATCCGAATCAGGGAGGTAAGTCTAGTTGAAAATTTGAGATACAATCTGCTAAGCGTGTGTCAGTTATGCCAATATGGTAAAAATCACATCATAGTCAACTCTAATGATTGCCTAGTGAGATGCAATAAGACAGGTAAGACAGTTCTGAGAGGAATTCGTGTGGATGAAATCTACACTGTTGATCCAGATTTCACTCCTGAGGAAGAACTGTGCCTTGCAAGTGTTGCTGAAGATTCCATCTTATGGCATAAGAGGTTTGGGCACGCAAGTATGAGGCTACTACACAAACTCCATCAGAAGGAATTGGTAGTCGGCTTACACAAGGTTGAAAGCGTCTTTGATCAGGTATGCAGTGCTTGTGCCACGGGAAAGCAAGCACGGACATCATTTTCATCAAAGCAAACTGTGAGCACCTCTACACCACTGGACATGATCCACATGGATCTGTGCGGTCCAGTCAACGTTGTCAGCCGTGGAGGAAACAAGTATATTCTGGTCATAGTCAATGACTACTCCAGGTATACATGGACTATTTTCCTATGCACTAAAACTCAAACATATTGTGAATTTGAAGCATGGTTGAAGTTGATGGAAAATAAGTTAGATCGCAAATTAACCTCCATTCGCACTGATAACGGAACTGAGTTCCGGACAAGGGCATTGATCACAGCTTTTCCGCCCCACGGACACCACAGCAAAACGGAAATAAGTTTCTTTTGTTGTACAGGGACAAGGGCATTGATCACAACTTTTCCGCCCCACGGACACCACAGCAAAACGGTGTAGTGGAACGAAAGAACAGAACCCTGGAGGATATGTCACGGACGATGCTAATTGCTAGCGGAGTTCCAAAAGGCTTCTGGGCAGAAGCAGTGCATGCTGCGTGTTACATTCTCAACAGAGCATCGCTTCGATCCATGATAGGGAAAACTCCATATGATCTGCTACGTGGACGAAAGCCTAAAATTTCTCATCTGAAGGTATTCGGTTGCAAATGTTTTGTCCACAATAACGGTAAGGAAAACTTGGGAAAGTTTGATGCTCGGAGTGACGAAGGAGTGTTCGTTGGATACTCCAGTCATAGCAAGGCTTACAAAGTCTACAACTTGAGGCTAGAGCAAGTTGAGGAAAGCGTGCACGTGAGATTCGATGAGACGGTGATGGCTGGTCACCTCATACAAGATTCCTCAACTACGGCTATGCTAGATGCTGGGGAGCTCCAGTTTGTCGACGAGTCAGACCCTGACTGGGAACCTCCACCACCACCCACTGATGACATACCTCATATGGATATCCAGCACGTAGACGAAGTACCACCAGACGATCAGGTAAAAATGATGAGATAGCTGATCCACCAGGTGGACTTGTCAATGATGACCCTGTGGTGGAAGCTAACGAAGAGATTATTGGTGAGGAAGAAGCGGTCGTTGATCCTACCCCTGCTAACCCTGAGGGGGAACTCAGAACCACACGTTATGGACGAGTGGTTCAGCATCCAGCTAGACTGAGAAATTACCAGTGCTACACCTCTCAGGAACAGGTAGACCTTAATAGTTTATGTCAATTCTGTAGATTTGCCTCTTTTGTCTTTACTACAGAACCGAAGGCAGTAGTAGAAACGCTTAAAGACCCAGAATGGGTCAATGTCATGCAAGAGGAGCTGCACCAGCTCAAGAGAAACAAAGTATGGCGTCTGGTTCCTAGACCCAAGGATAAGAACGTGATTGGAACAAAATGGGTCTTCAGGAACAAGTTGGACGATAAATGAGTCGTCGTAAGGAACAAAGTCCATCTGGTGGTCAAAGGATACAACCAGTAGGAAGAAATAGACTGTGACGAGACTTTCGCCCCAGTTGCAAGACTAGAAGTAATCAGACTACTTATAACTTACTCAACCTATCACGGTTTCACTTTGAAACAGATGGATGTAAAGACGGCATTCCTGAATGGAGTCTTAAAGGAAGAAGTGTATGTGAGCCAGACTCCAGGATTCGAGGACAGAGATTATCCCAATCATGTGTACGTACTGGACAAGGCGTTGTACGGGTTGAAGCAAGCTCCCCGCGCCTGGTACGAGAGACTATCTGATGGACCATAATTGTATGAATCATAAACACAGTTAAACCCACCAAATTAGACTCTTTGTCCATTTAACTTTTGCTTGTTAGTTCCGATATTTATCTATAGGGTATTTTGAAGTCTAGAGAGAATACAGGCTAAGGAGGAGTTTTAAAGCTGAAAATGAATTACGAGTCATTCCAGGTCACGACCAAATTCTGATTTTAAAGAACCGGACGTGGAATCACTCAAAACAAGTCCAAACGAAGGGCAACCAGAGTCAGACCGGAGCTGAAAGGACCGATGGCTTTTGGGGATGAGATCACAAAACTCACACTCACTCTCCTCTTGCCACATGGCCGGTGGCTAAAGCCCTCCACCTCTCCTTCTCCTCCACCTAGCCGGCGGCTTTTGGAGGGGTGACTCACCCCGATGGCTTTTGAGCTCTTCCTCCCATTTCATGACAAGTGTTGTGATCTCATGGCTCCTCCAAGCCTATAAATAGAGCTCCCCTCCTCCTTGTATCATTATCCCATCTCATTCCAACATCACAAGTCCTCAAGTGACTTATCTCTCTAGCTTTTGTGGGCACAATCATGTAAACACTTTCCTTTGGAATCGAAGTTGGATCTTGAGCACTCTTATCAGTTTTTGTAAGTACTCTTTTCTTTACTTTACTGTCTTTCAAAGTACTTTACTTTCCTGTCTTTACTTTCGAAAACTTTACTTTACTGTCTTTCAAAAACCTTTACTTTTTCAAGTACTTAGTTATGATGTCCTGTTCCATGGATATTCGTAGCTAAACCTTTCATTCGGTTAAAGGGGTGTACTTGTATCATATAATGTTTTAGACCCTTCTCTTAGTGCCTCTTTATGTTCAACTTGTTCTAGGTGCCATTTATTAGGTCAGAATTCCATTGGTTGAGTGGATGCTCGGAAGAGCAAAGCTCTGCCATGTGTTCGTGATCTTCCGTGGATAAGTGGAGGCTCGGAAGAGCACAGCTTATCTGTGGAAGTCAACCTCTTTAAAACACCATTTGGTTTATCAGGAATGATGATCAAATGGATGCACATACTAGAACAAGAGTTCTTTGTCTTGCAAAAGACTAGACGGTGTGGCAAGTCATGTGCTAGGAATAGCCTTGATTCACTTTTGAACACTTAGTATGATCATTAGAGGTCAATGATAAACGAAAATATGATACAAGGCCCCTGAAACCGAATCTTTCCTTTAATTGTAATATCAACTGTTACTTTACCTTTCAGTACTAAAAACCAAAACCAACCCCTCAACTGCTTTATTTAATCCCCCTTTTCGAAAGAACAACTATTCACCTGACTCCCTTGGGTTCGACCCGTACTTACCACTGACTACCCAAAATAGTTAAGTCGCGAGTATCGGAGATATAAATTTGTTTTTGCACAGAGAACATCGCACCTTAATGACAGTGTGGTGGGCTCCGTCACTATCCCTGTTCCTTCTGTCACATGGATACTTCAGAGGAGAGGTGGACAAAACTCTCTTTCTCCTGAAGGAAGGGACCGACACTCTAGTGGTTCAGGTATATGTTGATGATATTATCTTTGGTTCAACTAACCCTAGACTTGTTAAAAAGTTCACAGATCTGATGTCAAGTGAATTCGAGATGAGTATGGTCAGAGAATTGAAGTATTTTCTAGGACTTCAAGTAGCACAAGATGAAGATGGAACTCGGATCCATCAGCAGAAATACGTGAGAGAAATCTTAAAGAAGTTTGGGATGGAGTCCGCAAAAACATGTGCTACACCGATGTCACCCAATGACTCCTTGGCAAAGGATGAGTCCTCCCTACAAGTGGACCCGACCCTATATAAGGGAATGATAGGTTCACTCTTGTATCTTACAGCCAGTAGACCTGACATCTTATTTAGTGTCTGTCTATTGGATTTCAGGCAGATCCCAGAGAGTCACATGTTAAAGCTGTGAAAAGGATCTTGAGGTACCTGAAGGGGACGGACTATCTGTGCCTATTCTATCCGAAGGGAGGAGACTTACGTCTGATGGCCTACACAGATGCTGATTATGTCGACTGCAAGATAGACAGGAAATCCACGTCAGGGATGGCACAATTCCTTGGACCATGCCTGATTTCATGGGGGTCTAAGAAGCAGTCTTCCATTGCTTTATCCACAGCTGAGGCTGAGTATATCGCAGCTGCTGCTTGCTGTGCAAAACTGCTATGAATAAAACAACAGCTAAGTGATTATGGTGTTCATCTTGAATGTGTTTCTATACTATGTGATAATACTAGTGCTATCAATATTTTAAAAAATCTAGTGCAGTTTTCACGTACTAAACACATAGAAATTAGATATCACTTTCTGCGTGACTGTGTAGAGAAAGGTACCATAGCCATGGAATACTGTAGGACTGAGGAGCAGATTGCAGACATCTTTTCGAAAGCACTACACAGGGAACCCTATGAGAAGCTAAGGCTTGAATTAGGTATGACATCCCTTACCTAGTCTGCATTCTATGTTAAATTTCCCCGATGATTGGATAGACTTGTATGCATGTTAAGCTACCATGGTGTGGAATTGCTGCTTATGAAGTTGATAATTGTGTGAAAGTTGCTCTATGAGGTCACCCTGTATGCATGATAAATGAGATTACTAGCTAGCAGAACCTTGAGCATGACACATATTTCCTTGTAGCCCAAAAGAGACTTCCTTTTTGAACCCACAATATAAGCCAAGGAAGTACTCTGAGACTAACCCTAGCCTATCATGTGTGGAGAATGAATGTTTAGCCCTTTGATTTTAAATGATTATCTTCTTTGTTATCTCCACACTGCATGAAATTTCTTTGATATGACTTGGTGAATTTTTTGCTTCGTGAATAAGTGGTGTTTTTATTGTACCTCTTGGGTAAACCTAGAGCACCACAAACCTTGTGAAAACCATGAGACAAGACCGGGGTTAATTCCAAACTGATTTATACTGGTTCAATCATGGATGTGGCTGGTTCAATCAGTGGATAATGGTGAGTACCGGATGAAGAGTTAATGGCTGAAAGCTGTACAGCAGTTAAATGAGGCATATTAATGGTGACTAGACTGCACAATTGAAAAGAAAAAGCTACAGAACAGACTAGTCATGATGGCTTTTACTGCCGATGATGTCATGGCATGGGAAACCGAATAATTGAAAGGTGAAGAGTCAAAGCAGTCAAAGCTTTTTCTCCCAGATGGCCACGTGGAAGCAAACTACTCAAATTAGGGAGTTATACGAAGCAGTTCACCATTGCCTTCTTGAATTTGGAAGGAAGTTATCTGTGCAATTGGTTTGGTGAATCTAAAAATCAAATCTTGAGAGATACGATGTGCTGGTTTGGTTTCCAAAACTAGAAGAGCAATCGTTAGGGTTTTTACAGTATAAAGAGGAGGCGAGAAGACGAGACCCAGCATCACAATTTGCTCTCTTCACTCAAAAAAGTCTCAGCCTTCGAAACCCTAGTTCTCTTATTCCAGTGCTCTGTCTCAATGGCCTCCGGAAGCAAAATCACCGATGCCTAAGCCGCTGCTATGCTCGCTAAGCTGATGGCAAGGGGTGTGAATGTCGAGGACATTCTGGCTGAGAAATTGAAAACTCCAACCGCCTCCTCCGATTCTGTGCGTTTCCTGCCAGCAGACGTACCAGACGTCGAGACTGAGGTGACCTCTCAACGGAACCACAAACGAAAGGGAAGCGCTGCTGAAGGATCTGGAAGTAAGCGCAAGAAGTCCGCCACCTCTCAGGCACCCATTCGGAAGAGTAGGCGCAACAAGAAGGCTCAAATTCTTGTTGTAAAGGAGGAGCAACCTGCTCCAGAGGAGGAAGGTGAAAAATTCATAAAAGGGAGATCCGTAATTGCGGAAGTTGTAATTGATCGGGTGTTCATGGCCGGGCACCAGCTGGTGGAGGTGAATGACCTCCTTATTGCTAAAAGCTGGGATCACCTCTTTTGAGAGGAGATTCTGGTCGACGAGAGTAGAGTGAGGGAGTTCTATTCCCAATTCAAATTGGAGGAGAAACCTGGACTGCTCCTGGCCTCCTTCGTCGTTAAAGGAGAGGCTCAGGTGATTACTGACCGTGAGCTGGCCACAATTCTGGGTGTTCCAGCTATTAGGTATGAAGACTACGTAAAGGGAATCTGGCCAGAGTCCATTGCAAAGGAAGACGTGATCTCGAGGGCGGGGGAGGATCCCTCCAATGTGTCCCACCAATGAAAAGCCTCAAAGTTGGGTTTAATCAACAGAATTCTACACCGGCTCGTGTGCACATCAGTGACTCCACGCTCGCAAAAGCATGAGGTGGTGAACTTTCAGGACTTCCTCCTGCTGGACAAGATCAGAACAAAAGCACCAGTCAACCTTCCCAAGCTGATTCTCAAACACATGGACCGTTGCGCTACCAGTAAAACTCATGGGTTACCTTACCCTGAGATAGTAAAGAAGATTCTGTGTCATCTAGGTATCTATGTGCCAGATGTGGAAGGTAAACTGTGCTCTGTTCTGGGTAAGAAGACCCTTGACAGTTTTCACTGGGAGTTTGAAGAAGAGACCGGTTGGAAGAATGATCAGTTTGTCCCCGCTCTTATCCATCCAGCTACTCCTCAAAAGGTTGATCCCATGGACCAGCAACCGATACATCCAGATGAGGGATCAACTGATGTGCTTGAGGCCTTGCAGAGTCTGGCAGGAAAGGTGGAAGTGTTGACTGAGAGAGTGGCTCATCTGGAGTCGTTGTGTGAGAGGGTGATGACGAAGTCTGATATTGGCTGGGTGGAGGAACTGCGCACTAAGCTTGTTGCGCTTGAATCATTGCCTGCCCGGGTAAAAGAGATAGAAGAGTCTGCCAAAATCAACATGATTCACGGGACTCAGATTAGGGAGGAGATAGGGGAGCTGAATCGTCAGCTGAGGTTCGTGAGCACAGAACTGGTTGAACAGTTGAAGATCTTAGTTAAAGATTAACCCAGGGTCTGTCTCATGGTTGCCCCCCCTTCTTTTGCAATCCCCACCACATCTGCCTTATGTTTTTGTTAATTTCCTTCGTTGTCATGCTTTGTGTTTGCTTGACAGTATTTGAATTTTCTGCTTGCTGTGTGTGGTCCCTCAGAGGCCCTTTTGCCTTTTAGTTAATGAAATATGCAGTTTTCTTCCATTACCTGGGTATATTAACTTGTGATCTTTTTAATGATGCCAAAAGGGGGAAGATAACATGAGTGCACTACTTGAGGGGGGAGTCATTACTGAAACTCAAATCTAATGCACATCTAAGGGGGAACTGTTATGAGTTCGTAGATTTGTCTGGCTAACAGAAACTGATTGAAAAATCTATCTGCTGGACTAGTGATGCTTTTGAATACTGGACCAGTGATGAATTGAATTACCTGTTATGGATTTCTGCTTTATTGAAGAAGTGTTTGTCATCATCAAAAAGGGAGAATTTGTTGGAACCCATAGGTTTTGATGATCACAAATACTTAGCTAATATTCTGTCTAAGTATGCAGAAATCCATCTGATAGATCGAAGATCGAACTACTATAGAAAGATTGAATTAATAATATTCTACAGCTCAGATTTGGCAAGTTCTAATTAATGGAGAAGCTGATTAAAGAAAGATTCAGGATGGAATCTCATCTAATCGAATACAAATCCATTAGGTCTGGAAAGTTGGGAAAGTTGGGTTGGGCCAGATCATTGGGCCCAGATATCGAGACCCGGTAAACCCTATATAAGGACCTAGGGTTTGCCATGATGAAGTGCGGCGCTTTCTTGGGAAGAACGGAGCGACTGCATTCGAAGAGCAAGGTTGCTGAAGTCGCACACACGGAGGTTCGAGGTTCGAAATTGATTACTTTGTCGGATTGAGTAGAGGTCATCAAATAGAGTCTATTGGAAAGACCTAGTTTGTAAACCCCTACAAGTATATCGGAATATAAAGTAATCGGTTTCGCAAATCTTTTCAGAGCAATATGAAAGGTAGTGATTTTTACCTTATCATTGTTGTGATAAGGTTTCCACTCTATATTCGTGTGCAATACTTTTCAGTCGTTTACATTCCTGCACTATTGTTTCCGCTGCTATCTGACCATCAGGCAGAAAACCACTTCGTGACTTCCGTCTGATAGACTGCTAACACTAATCGATCCAACAATCGCAAATCCATATCAAGATGAAGATGAGACAACAATCGAATCAATAATCTATCAGAAAATGATATACAGGTACGCCTCTATTTTGACAAAATTGATTAATTCATCTCATCTAGTTTGAATCTAATTCTCAAATCTAGTAGAATTCAATATCATCTATTTGATTCTGATGTCATTTTGAGATACAGAGCGACATATATCACTTTCGGACGAAAGTACACATTATGTAATATGATAGCAAGCATATTCATGAACATTAAATTCTATTTGGTACGCCTATAAAAAAAACGAGTCTCTATTTGGTACGCGTTCTTAAGGATTTTGCTTTGACTTCTTTTTTTAAGAAAATGACCTGACAATCTCAGAATTCAATTATTATACATATTTTACACCCTTTAATTCTATTCAAATTTCAACAGACGAAATCCACTTTAACTTCATTAGAACCCAAATTCATGTTTTGAATAATGATGACCAATCTTCTTACCGGATCAAGCTTCGGATGAACTGCTTTGACCTTGGGCATGGAATTTAATAGAATAATGGAACAAATTTATTTTGATAAAGTTAAATGGTCGGCTAGTCGCTCTCAGTGTTGTTAGATATCAAATTTCGAGTACACCAGCACACACATGTCTATATACTAATCATTTAATTAAAGAAAATTTAATTGATATGATTAATAATCAACTTCAATTAGATTTAGACAAAGTGAAACTTTTTTTTTGACGGTAAGTTACAACATCTCATACAAACTACACGAATATATCTTGCATATATTACATGATCACTTTGTTACTAGAATACAATCACTAGACTTTTGGATCACGGTTTGTATATATTACATGGGCACTTTGTTACTCGAGTATACAATCACTAGACTTTGGAGCACGGGGCACACAAGGCACCAGCCCGGATTGATACTATAATCATCCCCATTGAAGTACATATCATAAGACACCTCCATCTTGAGAAGCATCATGCAAGCAACACCTGAAGAACACAACACGTCTACAAGGAACGACCAACACATCTACGAAGGAGGAACAACATGTCCCGCCATCATGGTGGGGTTCGAACCCTTGACCTTGCTATTGCAAGGCAAGTGTTAATTCTTCAACTTAATGATACTTTAAACATATTTAAATACATTTATTCTTTAAAAGGAAACGTATTTGTATTTCAATTAGAATTCAATACATTTTTGTAAATAAGTAAGACCCTGGGGGCAAAAATGTAATATGAAAGAAAGTTGAGCGTCAGGCCTTTCATTCTATTAGTGGCAACACAAGCACAACAAAACAAAATAAAAGCAGAGCATGAGAATGAGAGCAGTTGCTGAAAATCGCAAACAGAGATTATCCTCTTTCGATCGGCTTCTTCCTACATTTCTCTCTCTTCTTCTTCTTCTTCTTCTTCTTCTAGGGTTTCTCATGGAGGAAGCTGTGGCGGAGCGACTGAAACCCGCCGAGCTGATCAAGCAAGAGCTCATGCGGAGTCTCGAAGCGTTGACGGCGCAGTCTTCGTCGTTGTTTCAGGTGAGCGTCAGATGGAAAGTAATCGAATCTTACTTCGACTCTGTTTTTCAGATGATTCAGGGTAAGTGCGAGGAGGAGGTTACTGCGATTCGTGTTAGGGAAGAGGCGGTGGAGAAGAAGGAGAAGAGAGTTGGAGATTTGAGAAGTGGAATTTTTGGAGAGATTTTTGAGAAGAGGGAGCGGTTGGTGGAGATGGAGAGGGAGTTGGAGGAGAGGGAGGAGAGAGTTGAGTTGGCTGAAAAGGTTGTGGAGGAGAAGGAGAGAGGGGTTGAAGAGCGGGAGATGAGAATGGAGGAGGAAAGGAGGAGATTTTTGAAGGAGTTGGATGATAGGAAGAATGTGGTGGAGTGGAAGGGGAAGAGGTTGGATCAGAGGAAGAAGCTGATAGATGCTAAAGTGAAGGAAGTGGATGTTAGAGAGTTGGAGATTGAGGAGCAGAAGAAGGCGGTGGAGAGACGGTGTGTGGAGTTGGTTAAGAAGGAGGAGGAGCTGTTGGAGATGAAGAGGGCTATGGATGATTTATGTGAGGAACTCGAAGCGAAGAGGAGTGAGAATGTTGCATTGCGAGAAGAGGTGTTGTTGCTTACTCAAAAGCTTGAGTTTGCAGCTAAGTCATCTGGTTTGAGTGGCACGTCGAGAGAGGAGGAAAGTCTTGCAAAAATTAAGTTTCCAGTGAGAGCTGAGCAGGTCTCATCAGCCCATGATCTGCATCGTTCTAGTCAGCTCGATGAAGCTCAAAGTCCATGTATTCGAGAAGCTGCAGAGATTTTGGAAGCCGATTGCTTGTCTATTCCAAATGTTGCTGACGTCCGTGAAGTTGAATGCCAGTTTACTTTAAATGCTGCTGAAACCTGTTCTATGGATAATTCTATTCGTGTTTCTGTGCATAAGCCTTTGGAAGATGCGGACGTGAACTACGTTGGTGAAGATAATGAAGATATATTGCCATTTACTTCTAATGCTGCTGAGCCTAGGGTTGTTGAATGTCCACGTCCTTCGATTGCTGCAGACATGTCTGGGGTTGATACTACATTGGATGGGAAGACTCTGCAGATATACCTAAACGACAAGTCAAGCAGTGATGAATCATGGCAAGATGAAATTGAGGCTATCCTTCGAAGATTATCGGATCCAGCAAAAACTGTGCTAGATGCAATACAGGGTTTTTACCCTCCGCATCTAAACGTCAATGGGAAACAATTTGGGGCAACCATTGTTAGAAAAACTTGTATATGTCTGCTGAGGAAGTTAAATAACTTGTCGCCGACGGTCAATGCGGCTGTAAGAGATGAAGCATTGAAACTAGCTTTTGAGTGGAAAGATAAGATGGCCGTTACGGCCGGGAATCCGTTGGAAGTTACAGGATTCTTGGAGCTTGTTCTAACTTACGGATTAACTAAGGAGTTTGATGGATTTGAGCTTCTTAATATGTCAAAGATCGCTTCACCTGAGTCGCCTCCTTTGAAGCTGCTTCAAGGTTTGGGCTGTGTTGATAGCATTTCGCGTAAGTTTCATGAAAGTTTCATTTCTCTTTGACACTATGGACCGTAGTGTGCAAGAATATAAAAGTCTGTCAATGGTTAAATTACTGCTCAAATAAGTCCACCGTAGGTCAATATAATGTGTTTGTATTTGTATTTCTAGTGATAATTTGCTTCTGTTGCAGATAGCGAAACTGAGCCATACCACACAAATTCTGAAGTCAAGAACAGAAAGACCTCAGACATAGGTATGGGTGTGACACCTAAGGCAATCTTTTGTTTCCCATCCTCTTTGACCAATCTAATCCAAGAATGAGAGAAGGAAGTTCTGATGAATGTAACAAAAAATGTTTTACCTTGCAAAAGAAAAAAAAAGAGTAGAAGATGCTGATGAATGTGTTAATCTGTTTCAGGTTATGTTACAACTCTTATTAGAATGAACCAGCGGCATAAAGCTCTGGAGTATGTTTGTGAATTTAATCTGGAAGATAACTTTCCAATTAGTAACATGGTGGATATTCACGCCAATTACTTGAGACAGACTTCGAGAATTTTATTGGAGGAAAGCGGGATGACCACTGCTGCCCAGGTAAATGATTCCCGTTTGCATGTTTTTTGGCGTTTGGGGCCTCTAACAAGGGGTTCAATATCTTATAGATTATTCTGCACAAATCCGGATTCTATACGAGTCCTTGCTCCTGCTTATAGTTATATGACTGAAGTGATTGCTTCTGAAACCTAATATTAGTGTAAGATCATTAGTTATTGTTAACTGTGAAGATCGTATGATTATAAAATACTAAATTCGCTCAGGTTGACTAACTAGGAAAGCAACTTTGTAAAATTCACAATTAGTTGGCAAATCTTGCTACATTCATCTTAGTGCTACTTCCTTTTTTGGTGCATATATTTGTATTGATTTTTTTTCTTTCAAACTGTGATGTACCAGAAAGTGTAATATTGGGTCAAAATATCGGTTTCTGTTACTTATAGTGAATTTCTATAATAACTGTTTGGGATTATAATTTTTCATCTTAGCGAATAGTGTTTTGGAGATTTTTTGAATTTATGTTATACGAGTCATATGTGTTGGATTCCGAGTATCTTTTTTTTTTTTGAAAAGGCCATTTTAATAATTGATCACAGAAGGAGGCTGTGGATGTCGAAATAGCTGGTCTAAAAGACCTCATCATGTGCATTGAGAGCCATGGACTCCAAGACAGATACTCTCCCGTAGGTCTTAGAGAACGAATTGCACAATTAGAGAAACAACATTATTCAAAGAAACGTGTGGCAGCCTGCCTGAACCCCGATCCTCGTAAAGATCCTTGCACAAATGCTCGGCCACTAAAAAAAGAGAGAGTGCACGCGCCTGGATACTTCTAAATAGAATTTGCCCCAAATTTGAAGATAGAGCTGCTAGAGTGCTATGGACTACAATCTGCAGGATACTAATATTATATAGATGGCCCCAGCCCTGTAGTCAGTTACATGAATGTGGTATTGGGTGGTCTCATGTTGTTGGAGTGAGTTTTAGTATGGATTTTGATTGTATAGTTTTCTGAAGAGAAGAAGTTGGATCTTCTGGTAGGATAGTGTTAGAAATTGACATGTTCTTCTACCTAGTTAACCTACCTAACATTTTGTTGTTGTTGAAAGGCTCTACCTACCTAACATTTAATGTATATATTCTTTTTTGGCCCTCACAACAAGAAATTGTTCAGTTTCTTTGATTCAACATGTGCATGTCAGTAAAATATTAAGCTGGAATATCTTAGTTGTTATAGTGTCAAGTGTGTGCAGTGCACTGTGCACCTTAAACAAAAGGTACGAGGTTGGCCCTAAGCCCCTCCTTTTAGTGCATTACATAATATTTAAAATCTTTTGATTGTTAGCTTTGAAAAATTTAAAAAGCTGCAATCAGCAGCAATTTGTGTTCTCAACTGTAAGCCCAAGAATGACAGATGAGCTCAACTCCACATTCTTTAATCTTAACTCACCATACTATTCAGACAATCAATTGCCTGTTGGACCTGTTTGTGCTGAAAAATGCATTCGTCCAGTCATTCTCATTCTATTTGATCGCTCGAAAATATAGAGTAAATATTCGATAAGTGAATCAAATACTTATGCTAAGTCACGTTAAATCAAAACATTTGTAAAGACTCGGGAAATCCAAGGTCGTACCCAAGAGATAGGTGATTAAACTAATTGCGCTAATGATTAAACCTAGATTGTCTATGGTTGGGGGGGGGGGGGGTTTATGCCTCGAAAGAGGTTGATAGCAATGATTTACTATCCAAAGAGAGAGATTCTAGCAAAGAAACGAATAAACGATCAATCAAAGAAGACTAGGGATTACTTCCCCACCTAGACAATCATAGTGATGATGATATTAGATGTCAACTATGAATTTGCATGCACTTGAATAGAATTTAGCCATGTAACATTTCCCCTAAGTTCCACTCGCGCTACAACCTAGGATAAAGAGGTTACACCTCGCATAGGACCTCACACTCGTGCTCTATTGGCCCTATAGAACATGCATTTCTAATCTCACACTCGCGCTCTATTGATTAGATAAACATGTTCTTGTTAAACTCAAGCCAATCTCATTAGGTTTTAAGTGTCGCCATGTAACACAAAAGTCCTAATGCCTCTTCATTCATTTCATTAAATTCATATTGATCAACGTTAGCTACATCAAACATGAAATTACACTAAGTTCCCATTGAGGACATTTCACAAACACCTTATGGGCGACTCTAGGCATGTAGTTCAAATGAAGAAGATTCATGTGCAAACTCATTCAATATGACATCAATGGTATTTACATCATCACAATATGTCTAGGGGGTCCATAATCCCCAATCTAAGTCACTACTCACTCATAATGAGTGTACAAGCAAAAGCATCCATGGAAGAGTATGTAAACATGAAGAAAATGAGTTTAGGAATCTAAAACCAAAGTAGGAACTCAAGAGAGTGATGTTGGTCTTCTTCTCCTTCACTCAATCTCCTCGAAATTCGTGCTTGATCTCCTCCAAATCCGTGCCAAAAAAGTCCTCCTCGAAAATCCCCCAAAAACTTTCTATTTATAGCCCAAGTTAGGGTTTTCCGGTACTGTAGCCCAGTCGATCGACTGGCGTTGTGTGCTGGACCAGTCGATCGACTGGCGTTGCTTGATTTGCAGGCCCTCCCGAGAATTGCTTGAGTCGATCGACTGGAACAAAGAAGGATCCCAGTCGATCGACTAAGAAGGGTCAAATTGCCGTGCCTCCTGAGAGTTGAGCGAGTCGATCGACTGGAACAAAGAAGGATCCCAGTCGATCGACTGAGAAGGGTCAAATTGCCGTGCCTCCTGAGAGTTGAGCGAGTCGATCGACTGGAGCAGGGGAGCATCCCAGTCGATCGACTGAAGGCTAATTTCTGATAACTTGCTCAAATCTTCGAATTTTCCTCGTTTCTTTGTGCTAAGGTCCTGAGCTCAATGCATGGTTGTTCCAAGCCTGAAATGCAAGGAGAGGGGTCAAATGGCATCGAAATAGCATCGGGAATGGACCAAAACTCTTCGTAAATGGGCATGTAAACGAGTCGAGAATTCGACTCATCAAACACTCCACACTTAGAGTTTGATCGTCCCGAGCAAACAATAAGAACAAGCCAGAGAGAAACAATAAGAAAACTTTATTTCTAACTACTCTAACACAAATATACAATCTAACTCCTTTTCGTAGGTGTGACGAATGCATTTAGCATATGCATTAAGCCTTTAAACCCCTAGGCTACCCTAGTGGACGAGTTATAGTCTCGTGAGAGTTTTCAGAAAAGGGAATACTCACAAATCCCAAGTGCACTTATCCCATGAGGATTGAATTCAAGAGTGTGTAACCAAGGCCATGATTTCTCAAAACAAACTCCTCACCCCACGCTAGGACTATCATCACAATACCATCAAAAGGACTTTCGAACCACTTTGAGTACCATTAAGGTTGTGCATTCAAGGTCATCAATACTAGAGCTATCAATCGTCTCATCCAAATGTCTATTCATTTTCAAGGTAATACAATAGAAGTTGAGCATTTAGCTTGCACAAAAAGTGTCAATCGCTTGCCTATGCTAGCTAGGGCTAGTCCACGGGTTTGCGACATGGAACTCGTTCCCAAGTTTTAGGCGCTTAAGCCGTAATCCATAAAGGGAAGAGGAGTTCGACACGAGAGTTCTTAACAAACAAGTCATAAACCAAATGAAATACTCCCGTGCAAGCACATGGGTCGTCCAAAAGTCACTCCAACTAGCACACAAAACAAATGGTGCACCCGCACAAGTGAATAATGATGGAAGAACATAGAGTCAAGTTTTAAGTGCTTTTTATTTTCTTTTTCTCTTTTTCAAAAACTGCTCTCACTCATTATCGTCCTTTTGACGCGAGTCAAGGCGAGAGTTGCTCGACTATTTTCCCGGCTACTCGGACTAGAGATTGGACGGCGTGAGCCACCATCCCACCTAACTGCATAAGTACCGCAGAGGTGAAGCAGAAAATTCAATTTTTTTTCATGACTCCACACTTAAAACTTGACAATATGTTCAAAAAAACGTATGGAATGTGCGGGAGACATACATAAGCAAGGCACCGTGTTAGAGGACTCAAGTCACCATGGAATAATCAAGAGATTTAGGTTTTTCACGAAGAATTTTTAAAAGTGCTTGCCATAGCTTGATCCAAGGTATTTCAACGAAAATACTTAGAGAATTAGATAGACGAGATGGCAATGATATTGGTTTTCAAGAATACACATTCAATGGACTAGGTCGGTTCTAAGCTCAATATTCCGATAAATGTAGCAAATAGGCTAGGTGTGATTTATAGGAATCGGAATTGATAGTCACTAGCCTATGTGGTTAACACTCTCTCATGTAGGGATAAGGTGCAAAAGATGCAAGTGTCCATCAAAAATGATATGCAAAGCATGCAATCATGTGAACTATGCGCACAAACCACTCCACACTTAACTCAAGCTTAGTCCCTAAGCGCAAAGAATGATTAAATAAAGTAAAAGGCGCATAGGAACTCCCCTCGTTTGAAGCACCGGTGACAAAACTCAAGGGAGCGATAAATACCCTTTTGGTTGCAAAGGTGGATAAAGAAGGTGAATTCTGAACATGAGCAAAATATGGGTGCATATCCTGTAGAGTGAACAGCACAAATGGTAAACACCTTCAATATCATATCGAATGTATCATACAACCAAAAGCAAGTAAAGGGCGTATCACTCAGAACGGCATACATCATCCAAAATTGCGCCAAAAAGGCGACTTAACATCCAAGTACATGATCCAAATAAGGAAACATCAAAATATCAATAAAAACATGATCAGAAAGTCTCTGAACGTGAAGACGCCCTCTCGTCACCTCCCGAAGTGGTGCCTTCATCAGTGTCTCCCTCCTCGGTATCTCCATCAGAGGCTCCCTCGTCCTCCTCTAAAGCGTCTGCGGATGGTGCATGAGGCATAGGAGAGGGAGTGCGGGAAGCAGCTGGAACTGTAGCAGCTGGCACAGTCTGGCCTCTCATCAGGGACTCAAGTGCAGTGCGGACCCACTCCGACTCCGTGCGGACGAGGTCCTCTATGCGGGCCAAATCACTCCTCATATCAGTCATCCCGGCCGATAACCGAGCAATCTCTGATGTAACTGTCCGCCTCCACTCCGCTGAGTCATCAACGACCGGAGGGGGAATATGGACCGGGGGATCTGCTGCGGGAACCTCCTCATCTGCTAGTGGGAGCTCGTCGTCTGCCTGTCCCTCAGGAACGACTGGAGGTGAGGGTGGAGGAGGTGAACCGGGAGGAGAGGGAGAGAGGTTGGCTCGGCAGTAGAGGGGGAACTTCTGCTTGAAGGCCCTCCTTTTCGCAGCAGCATCAGTCACAAGGGTCTCCACATGGGGTGACGGGTCATGGCTCCACGTCTTACCGTCCCGCCTGACCATATGCATGTTCTTCATCAAATCTATGTCAAGCTTGCTCCTTTTAGGGGCCTCACAACCCTCGTAGCCAAAGGTGAAGTTACACCTTCGGGCTATCAATGTAATCAAGGAGCCTCCTCCCATCCCCTTGTTCCTCGTACCCGGCTTCACCACGGTCTCAAACCGGTCGGCGAGAGTAGCTAGCCAATCAACAGTTCGCCCAAAATCCAAAGCGACCATAATGTCCATATCCGGGAGGGTGACTTTCCTAGCCTTCTCAGTCCTCGTATTAATACCAATAGCTATGACGTGGTGTATAATCTTCCAAACTGGGTCAACTATCGCGGAAGAATTATATGAAGATATAAACCACTCATGCCTATCGGAGATTCTCCTCCAAAGCTTGGACTGGTCATGCTCAGAAATCACCGGGGGCAACGATGCCTCGGGCCGTGGAAATCCCAACCACTCACGGATCGTACTCTCTCTGATCCGGAAATCTCTACCCCCCAGCACAAATTTCCAAAAATAAGTCCAATCTACCCCCTCCCCATCTATCTCTTTAACCAATTCAAACGAGCAAGTAAACTCTTCTACAACCCTCTGGTAGGTACCCGGATCATCAGATAATAAGAAGGACAAGCCATATGTAGTAAGGCGAGATTGTACCTCAGTCGCGACCGCTTCGTCAATGCCACGAAGCAAACCCATGTCGGGGTACAGTGTAGGGATGGCAGTCTTCTTCTTTGACGTGATGGTAGCGTGATGAGTCTGGTGCTTCTCGTCCCTAAAGACCAAGGGAGCCGAGAACGGATACGGGACTGGAATGGGCATCGGTCCCTCATACGGCCCCTCGTGAGGCTCAATCGGCACTATGGCCAAGGATGCAGGGGCTGCAACAGGGGAAGGTTCTCTGGGCACTGGGGGCGAAAGGGCTCTAGGGGGAGGAGGCACGGGCACTTTCCTCTTCGGTGCCGGTTTCTTCGGTGGAGGATTTTTCTTCTTTGGTGGCGCTGGGGGAACCGGCACGGCCCCAATCTCAGCATCTGACTCTGAGTCAATGTCAGCAAGCGAACTCCTCAACAATTTCCTCTTGCGCGAAACAAGAGGTCTATCATCCTTGTCCTCGCTATGAAACTCATCAGTTTGATCGTCGAGAGAGGGCTCGAGAGCGATCCCTTTCCCCTTCGCTTTTGCACTCAATGATGTATCGGAACGACCCATAGTGCTGGAAATGAAATCCGCGACTGAACTGAGCCAAAAACTGACAAATGGGCACTGAACCGTACCTCAGTCGGTCGACTGGACTGAGGCTGTGCTTCAGTCGATCGACTGAGCTGGGATTTAGGGCAAAAATCAAGATTTTTCTGGGGGGATTCTTTGAATCAAATTGACGGTTGGGGTTTGTAGGCGGTCCAAAGAGGAGTCGATTGACGGTTGGAGCAGGAGGAACGGAGGCCGGACGGAGGAGATCGGCGGGATTTGCGATTTTCGATTGAGATTCGGTTTTCCGGACGAATTGACGGTTGGTTGAGTGGCGGCTTGCGGCGGAAGGGTGGCGGAGGACTTGCGAACGGGTGGCGAGTTGATGGCGAGAATTGGTGGATGTCGGATCGACGATCGGAGATTAGGGTTTTGGTGATTTATGTTTTCGGTGGAATGAAAACGAAGAAGGACGAATTGGGTTAGATAGGCAATTCCCAGTCGATCGACTGGGATATAACTTCCATCCAGCCGATCGACTGAGGAGGTTCGAATTACAGGACCTTCTGAAATATCTTCCCAGTCGATCGACTGGGCTATAGCTTGCCTCCAGTCGATCGACTGAGATCGGAATTCTGCTTGAATTATTTTTCTTTTTCCAACGATTCCTAACTCCACACTCAGAATTTTTCACCCATATCCAAGAATAGGTACCACTAAAAATATCACATAAAAATCAAGGTATGCCCCCCCCTAATCAATCTCTAGCACATAAACATACGATTTTCGATCAAATTAAGCTAGGATCACCACTCCACACTTAAAACTCCACCATCATCAAGAAAATTCATGCAATGTCTAAGCCACATCACACGCACCCCTAATCATGCAAATAAAATCATCCAAATCACTAAGCCACATCACAAGTTCACAAAAGCATGCTACACATATATGGAAGTTGCTTGTGCATAGATAGACAACTCACAAACCGGGCTACCTCCCGGTAGGGCCTAGTTTAACGTCTTGGCAAGACCGAGCCGAATCTCCTCGTTGTAAAATAGGAAGCACACTAAGAGAAGTCCCGAGCGGGATCCCTTCTCTAGCGGTATAGAATTCACGAGGGCGCTTCCAATAGGTCTTTGTCTTCATTAGCGGCATGGTAGATCTTCACTCGTTGCCCATTTGCCTTGAAAATGTTCTCTTGGTTATCCACTAGCTCTAGGTGGCCATCGTCAAAAACTCTATGAATTCTATATGGCCCAAACCACCTAGACTTGAACTTCCCGGGAAAAAGTTTGTATTTCGAGTTGAATAGCAAAACTTTGTCACCCACCGAGAATTGTCTCTTCAGAATGAGCTTGTTATGCCACCTCCGGGTTTTCTCCTTATAGATTCTTGAACTCTCGTAGGAGTCTAATCGGATTTCATCTAGTTCATTTAGTTGAAGGAGTCTCTTCTCTCCCGAAGCTTTCGTGTTAAAATTTAGCTCTTGAACGGCCCACATGGCCTTATACTCGAGTTCCACCGGAAGATGGCATGCCTTGCCATATACTAGCCTGTAGGGGGACATCCCGATTGGTGTCTTGAAAGCGGTTCTATACGCCCACAAGGCATCGTCAAGCTTTAATGCCCAATCTTTTCCCGATTTCCCAACTGTCTTGGACAAGATATTCTTTATCTCTCTATTAGACACCTCGACTTGACCATTCGCTTGGGGATGATAAGGGGTGGAACACCTATGGAAGATCCCAAATTTCTTAAGCATGGATTCAAATCTTTTCTCCTTAAAATGGGAACCATTGTCACTTATCACCGCTTTTGGCATTCCAAATCTTGGGAAGATAATCTTTTTGAACATCCTAATCACCACTTTAGCGTCACAAGACGGGGAAGCTATGGCCTCAACCCATTTAGACACGTAATCCACCGCTACTAGGATGAAAGAATTTCCTTGAGACGAAGGTAGGGGTCCCATGAAGTCCACTCCCCATACGTCAAAAATTTCCACTTCTAAAATTCCCTTTTGAGGCATCTCCTCCCTTCTAGCTATATTTCCCATACGTTGGCATTCATTGCACGCCTTGACGAACTCGTAAGTATCCTTGAACATACTCGGCCAATAGAAACCCGATTGAAGAATTTTGGATGTGGTCTTTGAAGCCGAACCATGCCCACCATAAGAAGAAGAGTGGCAACAAGCTATGATTCCCTTGAAATCCTCCTTGGGCACACACGTTCTATAAATCCCATCCGAGCATAGCTTGTAGAGGAATGGGTCATCCCAATAATATCTCGAGACGTCATGCAAGAACTTGCTCTTTTGATTGTAATTAAGGCCTTCGGGAAGAATGTTGCACGTCAAGTAATTCACGTAATCCGCATACCATGGGGCATCTCCTTCGGCACTCATCAAATATTCACCGACGAAAGAGTCTTGGATAGGCGCCGAGAACCATTTTGAATCATATAGCTCTACTCTCGAAAGGTGATCCGCTACCACATTCTCTACTCCTTTCTTGTCCCGAATTTCAATGTCAAACTCTTGTAGGAGGAGGACCCATCGGATAAGCCTTGGCTTAGCATCTTTCTTCGCCATTAGGTACTTGATAGCGGCATGGTCCGTGTAAACAATAGTCTTTGTTGCCACGAGATAGGGTCTAAACTTCTCAAAAGCGTAGACTACCGCTAATAACTCCTTTTCCGTGGTAGTATAATTTATTTGAGCACCATCGAGCACCTTGCTCACGTAGTATATTACATGAAGTTTCTTCTCGATCCGTTGCCCCAAAACGGCCCCAATGGCATAATCGCTTGCATCGCACATTAATTCAAAGGGAAGGTCCCAATTTGGCGGTTGCACAATAGGTGCCGATACAAGATTCTTCTTCAATTTGTCAAATGCCTCAAGGCATTCCTTATCAAAATTGAATTCCACATCGTTGCAAAGGAGATGAGTCAATGGTCTAGCAATTTTTGAGAAGTCCTTTATAAACCGCCGGTAAAAACCGGCGTGGCCTAGAAAACTCCTTATTCCCTTTTGGTTCTTCGGTGGAGGAAGTTGCTCAATAATCTGAATTTTTGCTTTATCAACTTCTACTCCTCTCTTAGAGACCAAATGCCCTAGTACAATTCCCTCTTGCACCATAAAGTGGCACTTCTCCCAATTGAGTACCAAATTTGTCTCGATGCACCTCTTCCTCTCTTAACGGTAGGTTGAGAAGGTCTAGAAGTACTTGAAGAAGAGCCGGTTGCTACGTGTTTCTTTCCTTCAAATCTTGTGTTCATTCAATTGCCTGCGAGAACAAAAGAAATTCTTAGCAATGAGCGGCAAAAGAGATAAACACAATCAAGATCAACACAAGTAATGGCTACCAAGTAAGGAAAAGCAAACAAAACTAGATAATCTAATAGCACGATAGTTAATTAACCTATCCCCGGCAACGGCGCCATTTGATCGCTCGAAAATATAGAGTAAATATTCGATAAGTGAATCAAATACTTATGCTAAGTCACGTTAAATAAAAACATTTGTAAAGACTCGGGAAACCCAAGGTCGTACCCAAGAGATAGGTGATTAAACTAATTGCGCTAATGATTAAACCTAGATTGTCTATGGTTTGGGGGGGTTTATGCCTCGAAAGAGGTTGATAGCAATGATTTACTATCCAAAGAGAGAGATTCTAGCAAAGAAACGAATAAACGATCAATCAAAGAAGACTAGGGATTACTTCCCCACCTAGACAATCATAGTGATGATGATATTAGATGTCAACTATGAATTTGCATGCACTTGAATAGAATTTAGCCATGTAACATTTCCCCTAAGTTCCACTCGCGCTACAACCTAGGATAAAGAGGTTACACCTCGCATAGGACCTCACACTCGCGCTCTATTGGCCCTATAGAACATGCATTTCTAATCTCACACTCGCGCTCTATTGATTAGATAAACATGTTCTTGTTAAACTCAAGCCAATCTCATTAGGTTTTAAGTGTCGCCATGTAACACAAAAGTCCTAATGCCTCTTCATTCATTTCATTAAATTCATATTGATCAACGTTAGCTACATCAAACATGAAATTACACTAAGTTCCCATTGAGGACATTTCACAAACACCTTATGGGCGACTCTAGGCATGTAGTTCAAATGAAGAAGATTCATGTGCAAACTCATTCAATATGACATCAATGGTATTTACATCATCACAATATGTCTAGGGGGTCCATAATCCCCAATCTAAGTCACTACTCACTCATAATGAGTGTACAAGCAAAAGCATCCATGGAAGAGTATGTAAACATGAAGAAAATGAGTTTAGGAATCTAAAACCAAAGTAGGAACTCAAGAGAGTGATGTTGGTCTTCTTCTCCTTCACTCAATCTTCTCGAAATTCGTGCTTGATCTCCTCCAAATCCGTGCCAAAAAAGTCCTCCTCGAAAATCCCCCAAAAACTTTCTATTTATAGCCCAAGTTAGGGTTTTCCGGTACTGTAGCCCAGTCGATCGACTGGCGTTGTGTGCTGGACCAGTCGATCGACTGGCGTTGCTTGATTTGTAGGCCCTCCTGAGAATTGCTTGAGTCGATCGACTGGAACAAAGAAGGATCCCAGTCGATCGACTAAGAAGGGTCAAATTGCCGTGCCTCCTGAGAGTTGAGCGAGTCGATCGACTGGAACAAAGAAGGATCCCAGTCGATCGACTGAGAAGGGTCAAATTGCCGTGCCTCCTGAGAGTTGAGCGAGTCGATCGACTGGAGCAGGGGAGCATCCCAGTCGATCGACTGAAGGCCAATTTCTGATAACTTGCTCAAATCTTCGAATTTTCCTCGTTTCTTTGTGCTAAGGTCCTGAGCTCAATGCATGGTTGTTCCAAGCCTGAAATGCAAGGAGAGGGGTCAAATGGCATCGAAATAGCATCGGGAATGGACCAAAACTCTTCGTAAATGGGCATGTAAACGAGTCGAGAATTCGACTCATCACTATTTATTTAAGGGGTGGTAGCCTGATAGTTAAGAAGTCTGTCAATTATCCTTACACTTCGGGTTCGATTCCTGGAGTGACCAATAAACGTGTTGTATCTTGGTATGATAATTTAAGTAATCCGTCGGCTTTTGATTCTCGCTTCAACTACCCACATCAACACTCTTACCATTAAAATCTTGCTTTCAGCCATATCAACATTTGCACACTTACACCTAACTTTCAAATGAAAGTAAATTATCTGAAGAGCCAACAGAAATTCCTAGTATAAGAGAAACCTTACAAGCTGATGAATCAGGCTCAGTTGTCACTTGAACCCTGCGTGTTTCTTCATTGTTATCCATCATGGGAAGCATTCCTGTACGTCCCTTAAAATTTTCAGTTGTACAC
Organism: Rhodiola kirilowii; assembly: GCA_033675215.1. NCBI lineage: Eukaryota > Viridiplantae > Streptophyta > Magnoliopsida > Saxifragales > Crassulaceae > Rhodiola > Rhodiola kirilowii. The sequence goes on from CM066194.1 coordinate 7,970,016, forward strand.
TCTTTTCATTCTGCAATTTGATTTATCGATCTAAGGAAAAGCATAAATTTTCATTTTTGTTGAACAAGATACAATTTATTTTGCCAAGCCGTCAATTTTTTACTGGTTCTTACTTCCTTTTTTATCGTATCTGAGAGTTACTTGGAACCATGAAACTTCTGAAATCTTGCGTCTACGAAGCTATTCATGAGTTTTTTTTTCTGTTGGGAATTTTAGTTCCAGATTGACTTGTTTCAGTTAAATTTTTGCTTGATTAATGTTGCTGTTACTGTTATAAAGTTCACTAAGAATTTAAATTTTTTTTTGATGATGTTTCCATTTGTTGTAAGTTCACCATGTCCGATTTGCAAACAAGTACGACTGCAGTCAGGAGAAGCCCAACGCTGCTCTGCACGCCCTTGATGGGAGCAACCGTAGACCAAATGCTGCTAGAAATGGGGAAAGCCAAAGAGGTAGGGGCTGATCTTGTCGAGATTCGTCTAGACTGTCTCAGAAATTTCAGCCCGCCGCAGGATCTTGAGATTCTCATCAAGCAGTGCCCACTCCCTACTATTGCTAGTTACAGGTATGGCGATGCATCTATGATAAATAGTCTGCTCCTTTGTGCTATGGCTTAAAAATGAAGTCACTGGATTCTCAAAAAAGAGTGTCTATCATGTTGATATATGCAGCATGCAGACACTTGAGATATCATAGATAGCTCATTTTTACTTTTAACTGATCTGGTCATTTTTATGATTTTAACTAGGCCAAAATGGGAAGGTGGTCTGTACGAGGGCGATGATGCCAAGCGACAAGACGCGCTCAGACTAGCTATGGACTTTGGGGCGGATTACGTAGACATTGAGCTTCAGGTTTGCTTTTTTTTTTTTTTTTGCGTCTCTAAATTTCTACTGAAAATTTTAGAAAATTCATTGGAAAGAGAAAAAATTTAGTTTTTTTTTTGAAAGAGAAAAAATTTAGTTGAAAATTGCAAGAAAAAGTTTGTAATTTATATTTTCTCCAGAAGAAAAAAAATAATCTTACTTCACTGATTTACAGGTAGCTGATGAGTTCATCAACTCTATTAATCCAAAGAAGCTGGAAAAAGTCAAGGTCATTGTGTCCTCCTACAACTTCCACAACACTCCATCTGCTGAAGCCTTGGGCAACCTCGTTGCGCGAATCCAAGCCACCGGTGCCGACATTGTGAAAATAGTCACAACTGCACTAGACATTACTGATGGGGCTCGCATTTTCCAGCTCACAACGCATTCCCAAGTAATTTCTTAAACATGGAAAATGCTAAAACACATTTACCAAGTTTTAAATTTAATATCTGATTTGTGCTTCTTTATTCAGATTCCTATCATTGGGATTGCGTTGGGCGAACGGGGCCTAATTTCAAGGCTGCTCAGCCCCAAATACGGTGGTTTCTTGACATATGGTGCACTCCACACTACTGCAGTACCAGACCCTGCGCAGCCTACAGCCAAGGACTTAATTGATCTGTACAACTTCAGGCTCATAAATTCTGATACCAAAGTTTATGGTATTATTGGGAAGCCTGTTGGCCACAGCAAGAGTCCACTGCTATTCAACGCAGCGTATAAGTCCGTTGGCCTCAACGCTGTCTATGTTCATTTCTTGGTCGACGATGTTACTAAATTCTTCGATACATACTCTACTATTGATTTTGGTGGATGCAGGTAATAATTTCAGTATTCCCACTTTTTTTTGATGTGAAGTTATTTTTGTTTCTTGAGTTGCAAGTAAAGTCTTGAAGTTCAAATTCAGTTCCTAACTGGCTAATACTGTATGAAACTGCAGCTGTACAATCCCTCACAAGGAAGCTGCAACAAAATCTATGGATGAAATTGACGCAATCGCCAAGGTACTCGACACGAATCTCAAATTAGCTTGCATCACTCATTTCACACTTACCTTGAAAATCGACACTTGGATGTTTTTTTGGACTTAAACTGAATTCAAGAACTAAACTCAGTGACTTAATTTATGAACTTAGTGACTTTTAAGTGCTTACTGGGAGGAAATTTTGTAGAAAATTGGCGCTATCAACAACATCTGTAGGAGGCCAGATGGGAGGCTGGTTGCATTCAACACTGACTACATTGGCGCGATTTCAGCCATTGAAGATGGATTGAGAGGTAAGCCGTAAGCTCAGCCTGACAACTTTTAATTACTCTCTTTTTTCGCATTATATGTTAAATTTCATTTTCGCAGTAAGAAAATTAAAATTCATCCAAGTAAAGTAAGCGATACATTTTCGGATAATTATGTGCAGAACTGAATGGGTCAGTTGCGGCTGGAGTGTCGCCTTTGGCTGGAAAATTATTCGTCGTGATGGGAGCAGGTGGGGCTGGGAAGTCGCTGGCATATGGTGCAAAGCAGAAAGGGGCTAGAGTTGTTGTTGCTAATCGGACATTTGGTAAGTATTATGACACTCATTGCAAATAAGACAACATTAGAGTCAGAACCAGTTACTCGTCGGATGGTCCTGTTTTCACTTATGTGATAACCCGACTGCAGAGCGAGCTAGGGAGCTGGCTGACAAAGTGGATGGACTGGCATTGCATCTACATGAAGTGGCCAATTTCCACCCAGAGGAGGGTATGGTTCTTGCCAACGCTACGTCCGTTGGCATGAAGCCCGATACTGATGTGACTCCCATTCCAAAGGTACATATTTTAATTTTGACTAGTCCATCAGAACCGATCTAATGTCAAAAGGAGACGTCATAAAAATCAACATCTGCATTCTTATTAAGGTAGAATAGAAGAAGAAAAAAAATAATTAATTTGACTTTATATTATATATGATGCGTCATAAAAATCAACTATCTATATTCTTATTAAGGTGAAATAGAAAGAAAAAAATATTTAAGTTTTGACCTTAAATTGTATAGGAGGCGTTGAAGCATTACTGCTTGGCGTTTGATGCAATCTACACACCTAAAGACACTAGACTTCTGAGGGAAGCAAGGGACACTGGCTGTGCGATTGTTTACGGGACGGAGATGCTTATCCGGCAGGGCTTTGAGCAGTATAAGAATTTCACAGGCCTTCCTGGTAAGCTGTACAACCTCAAAACAAAGAAGAAGAAAAAACTAATTTAACGAAAAAAATTTGTTTATGGGAAATATGGAATTTATTCGTGGTCGGATCGATCTAATGTATGCCTTTTTTTTAATGCTTCCCAGCTCCGGAGAAACTATTCAGAGATCTGATGTCCCAGCATGCCTGAGATGAAGAGTCCTAATGATGTATGGTTGTTCATAATGCCATTTTCATTTGTTTGAGCTCTTCGACATGAATTGGTCTTCAAGAAAAGGGCAGGAGGGCAAGCACTTAAACTGGTCAATGTTCAATTATGAGCTAAAAATAATAAATGTTCCAATTTCCTATTGCTCTTGTTTGAACACATAAATATATGTTTTTTACAAAAATATTTTCAAAATGCCTCACAAGTTTAAAAAAATGATACAAATAAATAAATGGCTGTTTCAAAATGAATCCTATGGCATCAATAACCCCAAATAAGATTTTCTAACGGGACTTAAAATATACACATTGGATTTTCATTTTGTCGTGTTTCTAAGGAGATCGATACTGGCAGTGCCGATTTTGTTGACATCGGCTCAAAAACGAGACAAAATTACAACAAAGACAAAGCAATCCATACTATAAACAGAATAAAAAAGGAAGATGAAACTTAATATTGTATTAGGACAAACAAACAAAATATCAATTCATCTGCAACCGCAAGTCACCCTCCGGTCAACCAAACAACCTACACACATCTCAATAGTCAAAATTTAGTGTGTATACCTACCATCATCTTGTATACCATTTTTGGAATTAAGAATTATTTTTAGGGTAAACTATATGAGAACATATATCTTAATCTTATGTTATTGAATGAATTTAAATTTAGGAAACGAAATTGACATCATGCTAGCTTGTATATCAACATATTATAATTAAAGCATACAAATTAACACTTGTACGTAAGGAAGTTCTCTACAATTTTTTTTATGATGAAAAGGTTCCATTTGGTTCGTCCAAGGTTATTGAGATATTGAAAATAAAATGTAGATAAAAATAAAATTTCATATTTGCTTTGTCATGAAAAAAGACAAAATGATTGAATATAAAGTTTTCCTTGCCATTTTTAATGGGAAAATGACTTTCCTATCAATTTTTCTTTTCTATCTCTCTTTCCCATATATACAAACCGAATGTGAGAGCTTTTCTAATTTTCAAGACCGGTTTGAATAAAGAGATCGAAAAAACTGAGCACGAAGAGATCGATCAAAGGAAATATCGGAAAATATTTGATTCTCGATACCCCCATGCTATAAATTTATTATGAAGAAAAATTCATTACATAAAGGAAGAGTAAAAGTGAAACAATAAGAATAAATCGCGAAAATAATCAGATAGTGATAAAATATAATGAAAATGAAATTGTTTCCTTCTTGCTTCTGGTAACAGGAAAAAGAATTCGTTGCACATAACATAATTTTGTAGAAAATATAAATAAATAACATCCCTTCATTTGGTCTTTTGCACAGATTCGATTAAATCTCATCGTATAATTGATTTCTAGGTGACGAATTATATGTTATTTTTGACGAACAATGTTGTATTTTTTGTTCTCATCGACGAATTACAATACTGTATTGACAAATTTTACAGTTTACATTAAAAACATAGTTTGCAACTGAACTATAAGTCGTAACATAAGTATTTTTTTAAAATATTTTTCTAAATATTTATAAACGTGAAGAATTTTAAAACAAGTGAAGCTGAAGTAGTTGGCCAGGGCGAGGATACTCAGAAATACTCAACTACCCTTTTTCAACTTGTCAGTCACACACTTGCAGGCTGCTGCTATCTGCACCGCGTGCCCACCTTATTCTCATACGCCTAACCATAACCATCAATCCGTCTCTTCCTTTCATATTCAAACAAAATAAATTTTAAAATAAAACTTCAAATAATTGTTTTTGTCACTTTGCTGGAATAACTTCAGGTCCGGTACGTTTATTAAATAAAGAATAATTACAAAAAACTTTGCAAAAAGGAAAATTACTAATATTCAATATTTTCAATTTCATCACACTAAATGCAAACAATTATTAAAATAATATTTTATTGGTGAGAAAGGTACACCCGAGTGTATAGGATCAAAATCCTCACGTATATATTTTACAAGCCATCAGACCGAACCACACCTCACCTAACACAAAGCCACCGCGGTTCAACTCCCCGGACATTTGACTGAAGAAAAAACTTCCGACGGGCTTCAGCTCTCACTCCCTGCCTTCATTCGCCGCCTAAAATGACAATTGGAAGCTCACCGGTAGCCTATGTCGCTCTCCGATTTCCAGTTAACTTAACAGTTCAACGAATTGTAATTTGAATTATTATTTTTTTTCTGTTGTTGTAGCTGGCTATGTCTGATCTGACGATCAGAGAAGTTCGGAGGAATTCGACGTTGATATGCGCGCCGGCGATGGCTGAGACCGTGGACCAAATGCTTGTCCAGATGACGAAGGCCAAGGAGGTCGGAGCTGACGTGGTTGAGCTAAGGATCGATTACTTGAAGAGTTTTTCGCCGCGACAGGATTTGGGAGTTCTCATCAAGCAATCGCCGTTGCCGACTTTAGTAACTTATAGGTGAGTAGAAACTAGCTGCAGCTTCATTTTAGGCCAGGTGTTTCTTTTCTATTTTGTATGAATGGTTACTTAATGTTGGAGGCTTTATTGAATTAAAAAAATGTTGGAAGAGCTGGAGATATATAGTGGTTTGGTGTCGAAGATTTAAGTTAAATAATAAGCACAAAAAACTCATCTGCACATCGCAAAGTTGTCTATGTTTGTAATGCATCGTTTTTTGTTCATTTATTAGTGTGCGTAAGTGCTTATATGACTTTCCATTTTCCATTTTGTTAGATGACTTGACTTGACTCCTTGGTTCCTGCTCAGTATTAGAACCTAGAATGGCATTTTTCCGTTGTAATATTTGGTTGCATTTTTCTTTATCAGACCGAAATGGGAAGGTGGAGAATACGTGGGAGATGACAGCAGCCGATTTGAGACTCTACGTCTCGCCATGGAACTTGGAGCGAATTATATTGATGTTGAATTGAAGGTATTCTTACATCATGTTTTTGTAGTAAAAGTTTGTAATGGCATTTAGTGCATATGCGTATGCAATTTACAAAGTGGTCTCGTTTTAAGAGTTTGAATCGTCACTTTTCATCTGTATATTAAACCTTGAATATTCCCTTCAGTTACAATTACCTCTCATCAGCCAGACAATGCATATTTTCTATTAAGTACACTTCTTTTACCGTCTACAATACACTTCTTTATTTCTTCCTATCATACCTCATAAGGTCATACCCTACCCCGGTGTCCATCAGGAATCAAACATGAATTTGAGGGACTTCATATGTACTTAGTGCCTGTCTATACTCTATAATACATGTTGTATGCTTGCATTCTAAATAGAAATCCTGATAAAAGTATTTGGGCGACTTTTTATGAAAAACATTATTCAACCCATATATTTCACTTTCTATGATCACAATTTCTCGAACAAAACTCTGGATTCATATATTAATTTTTTCATGGTGTAGGTTGCTCTTGAATTTTTCAAATCCATTGGTGACATGAAGCCAGAAAAGGCGAAGATTATAGTATCTTCCCACAATTATGAGTTCACCCCATCCACTGAGGAACTTGGTAATCTTGTTGCCAGAATACAAGCTACCGGGGCTGACATTGTGAAGATTGCTACGACTGCATTAGATATCACTGACTCAGCACGCGTCTTTCAAATTTTGGCACATTCTCAGGTTCATTTACTTTACTAGTTCAGTTTCCACTGTTTTACTATTATGGCCATATATTCATATGATGTTACTTATCATGTTGTTTGATAAACTTAAGTGATAGGCCATTCAATAGGGAAATGCAAACTGTATATGCATATGTAGTCGGATGAGTAATGACCACACTGCAATAACTAATATCAATAACATCAATATTATAAAAAATTAATCTGTTATTTACCCTCCATGCTATTTGATTGCAATACAGGTTCCAATAATAGGGCTTGTTATGGGTGAGAGGGGTCTGATATCCAGGATACTTGCTCCCAAATTTGGTGGATATCTCACCTTCGGTACACTTGAACCGGGAGTGGTTTCAGCTCCTGGACAGCCAACAGTGAAAGACCTTTTGGAATTATACAATTTCAGACAGTTGGGGCCAGATACGAAGGTGCATGGCGTTATTGGAAAGCCAATTGGTCACAGCAAGAGTCCCCATCTATACAATCCATCATTCAAGGCAGCGGGGTTTAATGGAATTTACTTACCTTTGCTGGTCGATAATGTGGCAAACTTCCTCAACACTTACTCATCGCCTGATTTTGTTGGCTACAGGTAAATAACTTATCAATTATGAAACTTCAACATGCTCATTGCCATCATGTACTATGAATGGTGGCTTTTGAGAAAACTAAAATTGTCTCTGCAACCCTTGAGGTACCAGTCAACCATCATTATTGGTTCAAAGTAATAATGACGCTGTCCTTTCAAATTGTGAAGTTTAAGTTGCTTCTTTATTCTTACCCATTAAACCACTATTCTTGTGTGTTCTGCAATATATTGCTTAACATTCAGTCATTTATGTGCGTAGTTTCACCATTCCTCATAAAATGGATGGATTTGCGTGCTGCGATGAAATCGATCCAATTGCGAAGGTAAATAGGTCTTCTTCTTAAACCTCGTGTTATTGTTTACAATCTAATGTCCCTGATTTTTAATACTAATCTTGCTATCAGGCCATAGGAGCTATAAGTTGCATGATCAAGAAGCCAAATGGGAATTTGATGGGGTACAATGTGGACTATCTCGGAGCTATTGCAGCTATTGAGGAAGGCTTAATAGGCCTGTTTACACACCGACATCTTCCCAGAAAATTTACACTTCAGCCATAATAAATTTTGTTTATAGTATCGATCTTTTTATTCAGCTTCAGGTAATGCCAGCAGCGGATCAGGTTCACCCTTGGCTGGTAAGCTCTTTGTTGTCATGGGCGCTGGGGGTGCTGGTAAAGCACTTGCTTTTGGTGGCATGGAAAAGGGAGCACGAGTTGTAGTTGCCAATCGAACTTTTGGTAAGAACACAAAAATGGCACTAACAGTTTCTTAATTGAATAGCCAGTTCCGTAGAAACTTGGGTTTCTTCAGTGAATGTTGACTATTAATTTACACTGTTACTCTTACAGAGAAAGCACAAGATCTTGCTGCCAAAGTTGGTGGTCAAGCTCTCCACCTATCAGAGCTTGAACATTTCCATCCAGAAGAAGGGATGATTCTTGTAAATACGACGTCTGTCGGAATGAAACCAAATCTTGATGTAACACCAATACCGAAGGTTTGCTGTATATCTTATTTTTCATTGAACGTAAATATGAAAATCATCCTAGCATAATTTGACTTTATCACTTGACATATGCCCATAAATTTTTTGAATTGCAGAGTGCTTTAAAGCGTTACAATCTTGTCTTTGATGCCATATACACACCAAAATGGACCAGACTCTTAACAGAAGCTAAAGAGTCTGGTAAGGCCGTTGTCTTTGGTACGGAAATGTTCCTCAATCAAGCATTTGTACAGTTTGAAAAGTTCACCGGTTTACCAGGTAAGGTCAAACTCATATCAACAATCTGACGTTACCACAATTGGACTGCCCTTATGTTGGATCCAGCCATTATCTGTCACACTAATTACATGTATTGTTTATTACTTTGCAGCTCCTAAAGAACTGATCAGACAATCCTTGATCAAGAACACATCCTAATTTGGTTGGTTGCTTATCGAGAGTTCAGTATGGAGTTTTCTGTATGATTCTAGTTTGGTTACTATTCTGTTGTATCATCTATTGTTGTATTTGTATGCAAACAAAAAATTTGAGCTCTCACATAAAATATGTCGTTGTTTAGCTAATGATTCCCTTCAATTTTGGATAGCAATAAATGTAACTGAAAGATAAACTGTAGGGCAATAACAGAAAATGGCTAAAGCAATAGACCAAGAAGCAAAAAAATCTAACATAGATGCTTCTGTATGTTCTAAGAGAGCTCAAATGTAAATGTTGAGCTCTCACTTAGGAGAATTGTTCTTCAGAATCTTAAGAATAGGGGAGCACTCGGTTGAGGCAGGGTTGGTAGAATGAGGCAGTGAGACACGATCCTAATCGTTGATCGAGTTGATTGGACGCACGTGGCGAAGCCACATGGCACATCCGCCGTTTGTGTTCACACTACGAAGTTGTAGGTTTTATTATTTGCCACGTAACGCGCCACAAATGCACGGGGTTAGATGTGTGGCTGAAATTGTGCCTCATGTGCCTCACTTTACTGTTCACTGCCTCATGTGAACGCTCCTCCTTAAGAATATACATAAATGATAAATCTTCAGATTTGAAAATGAAATATCCATTTTTAATATGTCCCAAAATCTCTAAATGAAAAATATTTGATCAACGCCATATAGGATAAATCAAAGTAGAATGACATATGAATAATTTAAGATAATATATTTTGCATATAACTCATTATTTGATCTTTATCTCAGCATATCAAACCTCTGTGTGTCCTCTTCATTTTCAGCAATGGCTCCTGATGTACAAAGCACTGTTCTCATTCTGTTAGCCCTTCTCGTCAGTTTATCAGATGCTAAGCCTATTGAACTTAATCAACCAGCTATGTTCAATTTTGGTGATTCCAATTCTGATACAGGAAACATCATTGCTGTCGGCATTGGTGACCCCCTCGATCCACCTTATGGCCAGAGTTTCTTCAATGCTCCGTCTGGCAGGTTCTCAGACGGTCGCCTTATTATCGATTTCTTGGGTAATCACCTTTCACCCAACATGTCATTCTTTTCAGATATTGCATTGGCCATATGATTCAGTCTGATAGGCTTGTCTACAATGTAAGACCAGATTTTAACTTGCTCTTATAGTTAACTAATTGACTTGTGTCGTCATTTGTAGCGGATGGTTTGGGAAAGCAGTTCCTAAATCCATATGTAAAGTCAGTTGGTGCTCCCAAATTTCAGCAAGGCTGCAATTTTGCTGCAGCAGGATCCACTGTCCTCAACCAACTGCTAATTCATTCTGCCCCTTTTCGTTCAGAATTCAAGTGGCTCAGTTTGCGCGCTTCAAGGCACAAGTTCTCCAGCTTCTGGCAGCCAGTAAGCATTTAAATCTTTTACTTGCAGACACTGACTGGACAGTGTTGAAACATAGTTTTGTGTCTGATGACTTGCAGACAAGACACTCGCTAACTACTTGCCAGCTGAGGATTATTTTGGACGGGCTCTGTACACTTTTGATATCGGGCAGAATGATCTTGGCGGGGCATTTTATTCCAAGACCTACCAACAAGTAATTGCGTTTATTCCAACCATCTTGGAAGAATTTGAAAACGGGATCAAGGTCAGATTCAGTAGCACTCGAACCATTTAGGTTCTTGTCTTGCATTTCCAGCACCCCTTTTAAATTCACTGACATTTGGTTTCGAAGATTTTGTATGGTCAAGGAGGACGGAACTTCTGGATACATAACACCGGGCCACTCGGATGCTTGCCTCAAAATATTCAAAAATTCGGGACGCATTCATCAAGCCTTGATCAAAATGGATGTCTTCATAGGCATAGCAAGGCTGCTAAGAATTTCAACAAACAGCTCCAAGCCCTCTGCATAAAATTTCAAAGCCAGTTCCCTGATGCAAATGTTACTTACGTCGATATCTTTTCTATCAAATTTGACCTCATCACGAACCACTCCAGCTACGGTATGTCAAACTCAAAACACCCTCGATGTTGCGTCAAATTGTGTATGACTATGATTAATTCATCTGAGTAACTGTGGCGATTTTATGTTGTGTGTCAGGCTTTGAGCAGCCTTTAAAAGCTTGCTGCGGAAATGGTGGTGGGAACTTGAATTATGATACGCGGATAGTCTGTGGCCAAACCAAGATTCTAAACGGGACGAAAGTGACTGCCAAAGGCTGCCGCAACTTCACAACTTATGTGAATTGGGATGGAATCCATTACCAGAAGCAGCAAATAAACATGTTGCTTATCGAATTCTCACAGGCAATTATTCACATCCTCCTCCTGTTAAAACTTCATCTCCCAGTCCCAGCTCAGACTCCTCAGCCTCACTTTCTGGTTCTGCTACATGTTTTGTCTGTTTGATTATTTCGTTCCTTTGCTCTCATAGATTTGTAGTCTGAGTTAAGCCACCAATGCCTTGTAGACAATATCAACCAATTGAATGCTAATTCATGTATTTCAAATAAAATTTACTGTTAGAATCACTACCCCTGTCCAATTGGCTATAAATTTATGCTTTATAAATTAAATTCAGTTAAGTTAAATTAAATAATTAAATAAAATAAAATTAAACTAAATTCAATTCAATTCAATTCAATTAAACTAAATTTTATTTTATTTGATTTAAGTTCATCAACATCATCACATCACCATCACCACCACCACCACTACCACCATCATATCATCATCATCGTATTACCATCATATGATGATGCATGATGCATGATGCATGATGCATGATGATGATGTAATGTTAAGTTGGTATAAACAATAAGTTAAACTAAAATAAATTAAATTAAATTAAATTCAGCTAAGCTAACCTAAATTAAACTAAATTCAACTAAACTAGCTAAGTTAAACTAAAATAAATTAAATTGAACTAAATTCAGCTTATATAAGATAAATTAAATTTAGCTAACATAAATTTCAGCTCAATCAGACAGCCCCTAAGTATAATTGTATAAAAGACATTCACCTCCATCAAGGTGGGTCCAAAAAAAAAGCTAAAGGCATCAAGTAGCATTTGGATTCGGTGTTACGCTGCCAAATGTGCAAGGTCGCTGGTGTGTTAATCGATGATTGCACGAGCAGATCTCCAAATTGATCGGGAGCGATCGAAGATCGGAGAAGGAAATTAGGGGTTCGAATTATGTGTGGCATCTGATGCCAATCTGTCATTTATAAGTTCGTTATAACGGACTGAGTTTGACAAAAATACAAAACAAACCCGCAGGTTTACAAACCGAATACAATATACTTTTGATAATTACAAAGACCCAAAAACACAGCCGGTCGGCTGATCACAGCTTAACTGCTAATACCCCTCCTCAAGCTGGATGTGTGCAAGAAATTCGTCACACCCAGCTTGCCAATGAGACGACGCAATACTTCAGCAGTGACAGCCTTCGTGAGAATGTCCGCCGGCTAATCAGCACCTGGAAGAAACTGGGGATGAGTGATAAACTTGATGTTGACATACTGCCGCACCAAGTGACAATCGAACTCTATGTGTTTTGTCCGCTCGTGGAAGATCGGATTCTTTGCGATGTGTAAGGTAGCCTTATTGTCACAGAACAAAGGAATGAGAGTGTTGTGGCTGATAGAAAGGTCCCTGAGAAGCACTGACATAAGCCATTGATCTGTACTCACTCTCAGCAGAAGACCTGGATATTGTGTGATGTTTCTTAGTCTTCCAGCTGACAATAGCAGACCCAAGCAGAATACAAAAGCCAGAAACTGAACGCCTTTCGACAGGACATGATGCCCAATCAGCATCACAGTAGGCCTCAAGTGTTAAAGGAGCAGTAGCTGAGAAGAACAGGCCTTGGCCTGGTGCAGCTTTGACATACCTCAAGACTTTAAGAGATGTCTGATAGTGATCTTGGCGGGGATTGAACATGAACTGACTAAGGACATGGACTGTATATGACAAATCTGGCCTGGTAACATTCAAGTAGATGAATCTGCCTACTAGCCTTTTATATTCAGTTGGATCATGCATGAGTTCTTTTGTAGAAAGTCCCAATGTATGTTTGCTGTCCATTGGTAACTTGGAAGGTTTACAACCTAATAGGCCAGTGTCATCTAGTAACATCATAACATACTTCCTCTGGTTGATGAATATGCTAGCAGGAGACCTAGCAACTTCAATGCCCAAGAAATATTTGAAAGGGCCAAGATCTTTGATGCTAAAACAAGAATTGATGTAAGCCTGCTTCCATTTGTGGGATTGAAGTACCAGTCAGAATGATGTCATCTACATACACCAATAGAGCCAAGAAAATGCCATCTTTTCTAAATGTGAATAATGAATAATCATTCAAGCTTTGCTTAAAACCATATGTCAGTAGTGCATCTGTCAACTTGCTGATATATTGCCTTGAGGCCTGTTTCAAGCCATACAGACTCTTCAATAGTCTACATACTTTGCCTTTGCTTTTCACATCTCTATTATAACCTGGAGGAAGCTGCATGTACACTTCTTCATCCAATATACCATGCAAAAAAGCATTATTCACATCCATCTGAAAAATGAACCAAGACTTGGATGCAGCAAGGGCTAGATGGACCCTTACTGAAGTCATTTTAGTATCTGGTGCAAAAGTTTCAGTATAGTCCATGCCTTCTTCTTGGGTAAATCCCTTTGAAACTAATCTAGCTTTATACCTCTCAATGGTACCATCTGATTTGTGCTTGATTTTGTACACCCATCTGCATCCAATGGCATATTTATTTTGAGGAAGGTCACAGATTTCCCAAGTATTGTTTTCAGCTAAGGCAGCCATCTCCTTATTCATGGCTTCAACCCAAGTAATGTCTTTGACTGCTTGTGTGTAGCTAGTAGGTTCTTTACACTCTGAGATATGAGCAGCAAAAGACCTATAAGGTTTAGCAGCACAGGCAAATAGAGTCACATATTTTTGAATGGGATATGGAGTAGTAATATTGCACACATAGTCTTTCAGCTTCAAAGGAATGGTCTTGTCCCTTGTTGATTTCCTGACAGGGGAAACATGTTGTGGAGCATTAACCTCAGTAATTACAGCATCAATAGTATCTGAAGAACCAATATTTGAAGAAGGATCATAGTCAAAATCAGAGTCAAAAGAAACGGGTATAATAGGAACTGGCACTGTTCCTCTACCCTTTGGAGGTTGATGTTTACTTTTATGAATGAAAGGAAAAACCTCTTCATTAAACCTGACATTCCTGCTAATAATGAAATTGTTGGACTCCAATTCAAGTAGTTTATAGCCTTTGTGCCCATATGGATATCCCATGAAAACACATATTTTTTCTTTTGGGTCAAACTTTGATCTACCATCTGCATTTGTAGTAACATAGCATAGACAACCAAAAGTTTTGACATGAGTATAAGTAGGAGGATTACCAAACAGTTTCTCATAAGGAGTGAACACTTGAGAAGGCATTCTGTTAATGAGATATGTAGCAGTTAGGACACAATCAGTCCAATAGCAGTCAGGTATACCAACTTTGAATTTGATGGCTTTAGCAACTTCTAACAAGTGTCTATACTTCCTCTCTACTACCCCATTTTGCTCAGGTGTATAGGGACATGAAGCCAGATGAAGACAACCTTGAGTAGCCAATAACTCTGTCACTTTCTTACTGAAAAATTCTGACCCATTGTCTGTCCTAATGAGTTTCACTCTTTTATTGAACTGAGTATGAACCATGTGGAAGAAATTGATCAAGTGATCAGCTGCATCTGCTTTGGTCTACATCATGAATGTCCTAGTACTCCTAGAGTAATCATCAACTACAGTAAGGAAGTATTTGGCACCTGTGACACTTGGTGTGGCAAAGGGACCCCAAATATCACTGTGAATGAGCTCAAAAATCTCTGAAGTAGAACTGGTACTATTAGGAAACTTCAAACGAGTTTGTTTTGCCAAAAGGCATACATCACATCTATTCTTAGTACATGTGATACTATTGTCTTTCAACAAAAATTACAAATGATCAGCCATGGCCTTGAAAGGGTAGTGGCCTAATCTGTTGTGCCATATAGTAGAGCTGTCTTTATTCACATGAAAAGCCTTTATACCAGCCATTTGAACTTGATACAAGCCATCACTCAAAGCTCCAGTCGCTAGAGCCTTCCTCCTTGTGTGGTCCTGAATGGAACACTCATTATCAGTGAAGTTAACATAAAGACATGAGTCCTTAGCAAGCTTCCCAACTGATAAGAGATTAAATCTGAACTCTAGGACATACAGAACATCCATCAATGTTATGTTTTCATTTAACTTGCAAGTTCCTATGTGAGTTAATGTGGAAGTTCCCCCATTAGGCATGATAACATCAAGAATAGGTTCAAGAGACTTGACATTTTGAAGAAAGACATGTGATACCTGCCACATGAATGTGGTTAGCAGAGCTGCTAGCACCATCAGACTTGTGCATCATGCTGAACAATTACTTCAGTTTCTCTTGAATCATGTCTAGCTAATTATTGGAAGCACCATTTGACCCTGCATCAAGCATAGTATTAACAGCACTATTAGCCATGATTTTACCTGTCTTCTATTGAGTTCCTTTGTGCATTTTATGACTAGGAGGGTAGCCATGGATCTTGTAACAAGTCTCTTTTGTGTGCCCTTGCATGTTGCAATGAGTACAAGTAGGCCTCTTGTTTCTGTTTTGCTGGTTAGATCCAGAGTTTTGTTGGTTGAACCCAGAAGTAAAAAATCTGTTTTGCTGTTGATTTCCTCCAGATTGCCTCCCATTGTAGTGAGACTGATGTTCAAAACTTTGTCCATTAGAACTGAACAAAGCAGATATCTCTGGGGCAGGGGACTTTGTGAGACCTCTTTGAGATTCTTCTGTAATGACTAAACCACATGCCTCAATTAGTCTTGCCATTGGTCTCATAGCCAGAATCTTAGTTCTCACAGGGATGTAGGCATCATTCAGCCCCATCAGAAATTTGATAATCTTGTTTCTCTCCTTTCTTAACATCATGGTCTTAGTTGATCTACAATCTGATCCAAGGGTGCAGAGGTCTTCTTCATCCAGACTCTCCTTCTCTCCCCACAGTTTTCTCAACCTTCCAAAATAGGAAGCTACACTCATATATCCTTGAGTTAGCACAACAATTTCCTTGTGGACATTGGCCAAAGCCAAGGCATTGGAACTACCAAACTGCATCTGCAATTCCTCCCATGCCTGTATACAATCCACAGAATGAACCAAGGAAGATGTTATTTCCTTTGACACAGAATTGATCAACCAAGAATGGATCACACTGTTACACTTGATCCATCTAGCCTCTTGGTCAGCATCAACAGGACGAGCAATCTTACCTTGCATGAAGCCAAGCTTCATCTTACCACTGAGATCCATCTCCATAGCCTTCTTCCAAAGCATGTAGTCCATAGCTCCACGATGAGTCGTATTTATACGACTCGTCGAGTCAACTAATCCCATCTATTTCGACACTTTTATATGCGAACATTTACTTTTTAGTATGGTTTTGCATTTAAAGTGTTTCGGAAGCTCTGGGAGGAAACGCGCATAAAAGATGGCTTTTCATGCCAAAAATATCACAGTGGCAGATTTGACCTTTGGACTTTCAACGGAGTTATGGGAATGGACCGCTGATCAGAAAAATATGAACCACATGGCGTTGCGTAGCTAACTCAATTCCCAATAACTCTCCAGTTCACACCAAGAGCATCCAAGGTCATTTAGATTGTCAAATCAATAGCTGAAGTCGAGACACAGTGGGGACTGCGTCTCGTAGAGACATTAGCGTTAACGCTAATGTCAAGGAGAAACACGGTGGTAATGTCAAGGTGAAACACGGTCGCTATTGTCATCACGTGTTTTGATGACATCGGCAAGCCCGAAACTTGGAAATTGAGCCCAAAAATAGACTTGGAAACCCTAGTTTTTTTGCTATAAATAAGATCTTTGGGTTAGGGTTTCCATGATCTCATCTCATAATCTCATCACATAATCATTCAGAAGACAACTCTGGAGGAGAAGGCGAAGCTTTCGACGAGAGAAGAGATTTTTCTACCTTTCATTATGTGTTTTATTTCCATCATGTGTAGCTAAACTCTTTATTCAGTTTAGGGTTTCGTTCATTGTGACACATGTTTTGAGACTTCGTTCTTAATGCTATTTTATGTTTCTCTAGTTCTTGTGCTTATCTTATGAATTAATTTGTGAGGTTAAGTAGAAGCTTTGTCGCAAAGCTTAGTCAAACAATTAATCTTATCGTTAATATCTACTGAAAACTTTGTCGTAAAGGTAGATCGTAACACCTAGATAAATAATACCTTTGTCGGATTATTATGTTTAGGAAAGAATTAGAAATGTAACCCTTGGTCGGGTTAGATGTGTTGTATCACCTTTGTCGGGATACTTTAGGAATTACCTTTGTCGGAATTCCACACTAAGAAAAAAGATTTGATAATTAGATATCTATGATAAACATGTCACAATAGAAACCCTGAGCTGAATATTCTCTCTGATTGAATTCTTCGTGTTATTTTCTCTTTTGCACTCTTTACTGCTAAAACCCCCCCTTTTTAATTGAATTTACAAGAATAGCTTCAACAACCAGCTCTCTTGGGTTCGACCCTGCTTGCTACTAGCTAGTTGTTTGCAAGAGATTATAAATTTAACTTTGACGCGTCAGACGATGCGCATCAAATTTTAGTGCCGTTGCCGGGGAGCTGCGTTTCGGTGAAGTTGTTTCTTTTTCTTTTTGTTTTTTATTTTTTTATTTTATTTAGTTATTTTTTGAGCTTCGCTACTTGTTCGTAATGTCTCATGCATGTAGCTAGATTGGTGATGACAACAACAACGTGATCGCCCCGATTGATGAAAATGAAATACCTCCGTTCTATGAGGATCCAGAGCAGCTCGTCCGTACTCGCAACCGTGCAGTCAGGCAGGCTCAACAGTTGAATCAGAGGGCACCTGTTGCACAAAATGGTGCTGGTGCGAGGCAGCCGCCACCACCGCCACGACCGCAGTCGCCGATCCACAAGAGGCCAGAAGACGATGGAGAATACTACTACGAGCCTACCATGAAGGAGCTGTTTGCTCCCGACTTTCAGAATCAGCCGTGGTGTATTGACGAAGGGCCCGAATTAACTGAGATAGAAATCAAGACTACAGGAGTGCACTACCTGCCGAAGTTCTCAGGGCGACAAGGAGAGTCAGTCACCAAGCATCTGCAGAGCATTCATGGCATCTGCCAGACTCTCCGACCATACGGAGTCTCAGTGGAGGATTTTCAATTGAAAGTCTTTCATTTTTACTTAACTGACGCTGCTAATGCTTGGTTTTTGTCTCTTCCCCTAGGTAGCATCAGGACATGGGACCAGATGCAGAAGAAATTCTTGGCTAAGTACAACCCAGTTGCCAAGGCAATGCAGGTTTGCAAGCAGCTACAGGACATCAGGCAGGGGCCTAATGAGTCAATGTATGACTATCTAAAGAAATTCAAAGCCATAGAATAGAGCTGCTGCAACATGGGAGTGCCTTGAGAAGCTGATAATCGAGTACCTGCTGGATGGGTTGAGGCCACTCGATAGGATGCTGCTTGACGCCTCAGCTGGAGGCACGATCATGAATTTATCCCCAGCTGGAGTGCAAAATTTGATAGCAGAGGTGGCTGAGAATGCTAGGTTCAGAGAAGAAGCCATAGGGCAGGATGAATTCAGTAGGACCAGAAACGTTGCGAAGGCTGAGACCCCACCAAATCAGGTGACTGAGGAGCTTAAACAGATGAGGGAGATGATGCAGAAGCTCATGATGAATCAGGTAGTCCAGGTGAAGCCTTGTGAGTTATGTGGTGCAATTAATCATAAGACAGACGCTTGCCCTACTTTACAGGAGGATACACTGGTTAATGTCAACGCAGTGGGTGAATTCCAAAGCTACAATAACCGTGCACCCCAGCAGACTCAGCAACAGCAGTACTACTAGCCACCGTATCGCCAGCAGCAGGGCAGTTACAATAATCAGAATCAGTATCAGCAGCGAGGACGGAGCTACAATCAAGCAGACCCTAGCGATCAGAGTTCCAGTAAGTCTCTGGAAGATGTAGTGAAGGAGTTTGCGATTACCATGCAGCAAAATCAGGCAAAGAATGATGAAACTTTAGCGGAGCTGGGTAAGTAGATGTTCAACTTAGCTCAGACTGTTTCTGAGCTAAAGAGAGATCCAGGAAGGCTACCATCGCAGACAGTGCCTAATCCGAGAGGGAACATCAATACATTGGCAGTGGTAGACGAATCGGGTGTAGAAAACGAAGAAAATGAGTCGGAAAGAGTGCTCACCGCGCCTGCAATAGACATTAGCTCGACACTAATGTCTGAAGTAGACGCACCCATAATGTCTAAGTAAGGCGCAGCCATAATGTCTACTGCAGACGCGGTCGACACTGATGCACAAGCCAGAACTGACCCTTTTCCTTCATTTTCTATGCAGGTAATAGCTCTTAAAGACCATATGATCGACAATGATGAGCTAGCAGGCAGATTGGAGGTGAGGCATGAGCAAAATGACACAACGATGGAGCGCCCACTCGCTATGAGTCATGAGGCACCACTTGGAAGGAGTAAGAACCCAGGTGCCTTCATAGTCACCTGTGGTATCGGTGAGACTCAAATACATCATTGTTTAATTGATTTGGGTGCTGCCAGTAACGTTATGCCATATTCGTTATACTGTTCACTAAAGCTGGGACCGTTAAAACCTCCAAAACTGTTGGTAGAATTAAGAGATAAATCTTGTATTCGTCCTGTTGGTTTGCTAGAGGATCTAACCCTACATGTAGGTGACCTTGTTGTTCCTGCAGACTTTTATGTTTTGCAGATGGGAAGATGCTAGAAACGACGATCCTCCAGCACTTATTTTGGGACGTCCATTCTTCTTTGCCACTAAAACCAAGATTGACATGGACACAGGCTTGTTGTCACTTGCGTTTGGTGGCTAGACATTAGATTTTTATATTTATGAGGATGATGACTGTCTATGCGCGAAGAAACCACCGGACATAGTGCACACGCCATATCTTGGTGCCTTATGATCAGTCGAGTTTCGACTGATTTATGGTCATTCTTCACTATAGTTTTGGGTCATTTCCGATATTATTTTGATGTCATTTGACCTCTATCTCTACATTTCAGGTAGAAAACAAGTTTCCCCCAAGGTCGAATCCAAAATACGAAAACTTGGGGAAAAATCGAAGTTTCGGAGCAAAATATGAAGTTTTGAACAAAACCGGGGCAGATTGACCTTTGTGGCTTGTTTTGAACGCCTAGATCGCATACGGCGTCCAAATTGGTTGATTCATAGCTTGATGGAAAGCTAACGTAAAGGGCTACAACTTTCTAGTTGACGCCAAGACTGAATTCAGATGGGACGACCACCAAAAAGGCCTGGGAAGTGCCAGCCGGTCGGCAGAAATTAGCCTGCCGACCGGCTGAATAAAGATTGGAGGAGGCTTGCCCACAGCCAACTTGAGCCGACCTGCTGGATTTCAACCCATATTCAGCCGGCCGGCTGAGATCTGCTACAGTACCAAAAATTCCCCCTCGAGGCTATAAATAGAAAGCAAGAGTTTTGACCTAAATGTGGGGGGGGGGGGGTTAGAGAGAAATAGTGTGAGAAGAAGACTAAGGAAGGACAACCATCATCAAAGGTTTACTTGGGGAGAAGGGAGAAGACCAAGGAAGGATTATAGAGCTTGCTCACCATCTACCACTTGGGTTTTCTCTACTCCTCTTTTCTCCCCCTTTGTTGATTTGTATTGAACACATGTAACATGATGATGTGTGAGTAGTTGATGGACCATATTTATATGATTCATTAAGACAGTTAAACCCACCAAATTAGACTCTTTGTCTATTTAACTTTTGCTTGTTAGTTCCGATATTTATCTACAGGGTATTTTGAAGTCTAGAGACGATACGAGCTAAAAAGGAGTTTTAAAGCTGAAAATGAATTACAAGTCACTCCAGGACACGACCAGATTCTGACTATACAACTTTCATGAACCTGACATGGAATCACTCAAAACAAGTCCAACCGAAGAGCAACCAGAGTCAGACCGGAGCTGAAAGGGAGCCGATGGCTTTTATGCAAAGATCACAAAACTCACACTCACTCCCCTCTTGCCACATGGGCGGCGGCTCAAGCCATCCTCCTCTCCTCCCTTGCCATGTGGCCGGCGGCTAAGGGGAGGAATGACTCACCTCCGATGACTTTTTCCTCCTCCACCCATCCCTTGCCATGTGTGAGCTCTTCTCCTCCCTTGTGACAAGTGTGTGGCTCACATCTTCTCCTCATGCCTATAAATAGAGACATCCCTTCCCTTTGTAAATCATCTCATCCCACAATCCACAAAGCTCCATAGTCTTGGGTAGAGAGAGAAGCTCTCTAGATTCACAACACCAACCTTGTAAACACTTTTCTTTGATATCGAAAGCTTTACAGTTGTTCTTGAGTACTCTTGTCGGTTCTTGAAGTACTCAAGCTTGTCTTTACTTTTCCTGTTCTTGAGTACTCTTGTCGGTTCTTGAAGTACTCAAGCTTGTCTTTACTTTTCCTGTTCTTGAGTTTACTCCTGTCGGTTCTCGAGTATTCTCCTTTTACTTTCCTATCTTTACTTTCAAAAACTTTACTTTACTGTCTTTCAAAAACCATTACTTTTCAAGCACTTAGCTATGATGTCCTCTTCCATGGATATTCGTAGCTAAACTCTTCATTCGGTTGAAGGGGAGTGCTTGTATCATACAATGTTTTAGACCCTTCTCTTAAATGCCTCTTTGTGTTCAAAACTTGTTCTATGTGCCACATATTAGGTTAGAACTTCCGAGGTTGAGTGGATGCTTTAACGGGCAAAGCTCTTCCGTGGGGTTCGTGAACATACTCGGGTAAGTGGATGCTTTAACGGGCAAAGCTTATCTGAGGAGTCCAACCTCTTTTAAACACCACTTGGTTGATCGTAACTGATTGATCAGGTGGATGCACATAAGGCTAAGATACTTCGAAAGAAGGAATTAGTCTAAATAGAACAAGTGTTCTAAATGATGTGGCAAGTCATGTGCTAGAAATAGTCGTGATACATCTTTAAACACATGGTATGATCATTAGAGGTCAATGATAAACAGATTATGATACAAGGCCCCTAAAACCGAATCTTTCCTTTAATTGTAACATCACCTGTCACTTTACTTTCAGTACCAATATCAACTGTTTACTTTCAGTACCAATATCAACTGTTTACTTTCAGTACCCATATCAACTACTTACTTTCCGCAAGTCGTGTCCTTCAAGCAATTACTTTCTGCAAGTCTTGTCCTTCAAGCATTTAATTTCCGCAAGTCTTGTCCTTCAAGCACTTTACTTTTACGCACTTACTTTCAGCAAGTCTTGTCCTTCAAGCACTTTACTTTTCAGTATTTATTTTTAGTCTCATATTTACTTTCTTTACTTTCAGTCATTTACTTTTCAGCACTAAAATCACAACCAACCCACGCTACTTTCAGTACTAAAATCACAACCAACCCCCAACTGTCTTACTTTCATCTTCGAAAGAACAACTATCCACTAATTCCCTTGGGTTCGACCCCTACTTACCGCTTTACTACCCAATAGTAGAGTACGAGTAGCGGACTTATAAATTTATTTTTGCACAGAGAACATCGCACCTTAACGACATTGCAGTGGGCTCCGTCAGTAGTCCTTGTGTTTTGAGGGTCTTATGACTCTCCTTGGTATTCTATGATCACAATATACATTGTTGTTCACATGGATGATTGTTGATTTCATTTTCTCTTGTGTTATGAATGGTATGCACTCTAGGTGTTTGATAAAATGCTTAAGTGACAACTTAGACTAAAACTTGAACCTAGGACTTGGAAACCCTAGGGAATAGTTCTAGGAAGGAGAAAATGATCTATATCTTAAATCATGCAAATGAACATTAGGATATGGATACTTGACTAAGGATTGAATGTTTACATCATTGGAGTTAGTCATTAAGCGAATCATCAATTAATCCCATCGAATGGTGTCAATTTCATGTTCTCCATGTTCTTTATACATGTCATGCTACTAAGTGTTTGATAAAATGCCTAGGTAACATGTTGAATCTAGTTCGGATTATAGAGAATGTGATCCTATCTAGTGTATGCATTTGTTGTTAATTAGTCCACGAGTTCATAGTATTTATTACCTTGGGAAGACATTCCAAGAATAATAATGCTATAGAATGAACCAATTACCTCGAGAGAGTGAGGTTCGAGCTATAAGAGAGCTTGGCTAAGATTAGATTCACATGAGAGTTGGTCTATCTTAGTCTAAGCTAGGTTTTCCACAATGCATGGGTAGGAAGTGAACTAGTGCGTATGTTCATTGCATTTATCTCCCACGCATAGGACGATAATGCAATGGAATGAACCGATATCCTCTAATTGAGTGAGGTTCGAGCTAAGAAGGTTCTAAACTATTTGACTACCATGAAATGTTTGAATATCGTGTATGTGATCATTGGGAATTCGCCAAGAAGGAGAGAAACTCCTCAAAACACCTCCTATCTATCTTTCATCCCTAATTACTCGCCACATAAGATTTAGATATATACACTCCCTAATACATTTTGGGTTTAGAATAGCCGAACGGAAACACGATCTTACATAATGCATGTGCTTGGCTTGCTCCTCTTGGTTCGACCCGGTACTTTACTGGTATTATAAATATTTTGACACTACGACGACCCTCTTCAAAAACCGACACGTCGGGAGGGTAAAAATAGACGTTTGTCAAATGGCATATTTTCTATCGGTGGGCACATCTACAAACGAGGGGAGTTCCTATGCGCCTTTATCTCATTGTTCTTTATTGTTTAAGCCGACCGGCTGGATTTCAACCTAGATTCAACCGGCCGGCTGAGATCTGCTACAGTACCAAAAATTTCCCCCCGAGGCTATAAATAGAAAGCAAGAGTTTTGACCTAAATGTGGGGGGGTTTAGAGAGAAATAGTGTGAGAAGAAGGTAGGAAGGACAACCATCATCAAAGGTTTGCTTGGGGAGAAGGGAGAAGACCAAGGAAGGATTATAGAGCTTGCTCACCATCTACCACTTGGGTTTTCTCTACTCATCTTTTCTCCCCCTTTGTTGATTTGTATTGAACACATGTAACATGATGATGTGTGAGTAGTCCTTGTGTTTTGAGGGTCTTATGACTCTCCTTGATATTTTATGATCACAATATACATTGATATTCACATGGATGATTGTTGATTTCATTTTCTCTTGTGTTATGAATGGTATGCACTCTAGGTGTTTGATAAAATGCCTAAGTGACAACTTAGACTAAAACTTGAACCTAGGACTTGGAAACCCTAGGGAATAGTTCTAGGATGGAGAAAATGATCTATATCTTAAATCATGCAAATGAACCTTAGGATATGTATGCTTGAATAAGGATTGAATGTTTACATCATTGGAGTTAGTCATTGAGCTAATCATCAATTAATCCCATCGAATGGTGTCAATTTCATGTTCTCTATGCTCTTTATACATGTCATGCTACTAAGTGTTTGATAAAATGCCTAGGTAACATGTTGAATCTAGTTCGGATTATAGAGAATGTGATCCTATCTAGTGTATGCATTTGTTGTTAACTAGTCCACGAGTTCATAGTATTTATTACCTTAGGAATACATTCCAAGAATAATAGTGCTATGGAATGAACCAATTACCTCGAGAGAGTGAGGTTCGAGCTATAAGAGAGCTTGACTAAGATTAGATTCACATGAGATTTGGTCTATCTTAGTCTAAAGCTAGGTTTTCCACAATGCATGGCTAGGAAGTGAATTAGTGTGTATGTTCATTGCATTTATCTCCCACGCATAGGACGATAATGCAATGGAATGAACCGATATCCTCTAATTGAGTGAGGTTCGAGCTAAGAAGGTTCTAAACTATTTGGCTACCATGAAATGTTTGAATATCGTGTATGTGATCATTGGGAATTTGCCAAGGAGGAGAGTAACTCCTCAAAACACCTCCTATCTATCTTTCATCCCTAATTACTTGCCACATAGGATTTAGATATATACACTCCCTAATACATTTTGGGTTTAGAATAGCCAAATGGAAACACGATCTTACATAGTACATGTGCTTGGCTTGCTCCTCTTGGTTCGACCCGTTACTTTACCGGTATTATAAATGTTTTGACACTACGACGACCCTCTTCAAAAACCGACACGTCGGGAGGATAAAAATAGATGTTTGTCAAATGGCATCTTTTCTATTGGTGGGGCACATCTATAAACGAGGGGAGTTCCTATGCGTCTTTATCTCATTATTCTTTATTGTTTGCGCTTAGGGACTAAGCTATGTTTTAAGTGTGGGTGGGGTAGTCGCATAGTTCACTCATATCATGCCATGCCTACCATTTTTGAATGAACACTTGCATTCATGTATTCTATCTCTAACATGAAAGTGTTTTTAACCATATAGGCTTGTGACTATCGATTCTAAATCCCTATAAACCACATCTAGCCCATTTGTCACATTTATTAGATCTTGAACCTAGAACAGACCTAGTCCCTTGAATGTGTATTCTTGTGAATCAATATCATTGCTATCCCTTGTCTATCTAATTTTCTAAGTATTTTCGTTGAAATACCTTGGATTAAGTTTTAGCAACCACTTTTTTTAAAAAATTCATGAAAAACTTAGACCTCTTGTATGCTCCTTACTCTTGATTGTTTCCCGCGCATTCCATACATGCCTTGAACATATTGTCAAGTTTTAAGTGTGGAGTCAAAAACAAAAGAGGGCAAAAAATAGGCCCCAACAAAAAAAATGCTTCATTTTCATGGTCAAAGAGGGCAAAGCCCCGACTAAAAACTTTCTCAAGGGTACCCGAGAAGTTTTGCTCCAAAACTATACAAATGTCGGGGGTTAGGAAGAAAAGTTCCCCCTCGAAAGCATTTGTAGGCCAAAGGCCATTTGAAAAAGAAAATAAAAAGCACTTAAAACTTGACTTTATGTTCTTCCATCATTCTACATTTGCGCGGGTGCATCATTTGTATTGTGTGCTAGTTAGATGAACTCTTGGACGATCCTTGTGCTTGCACGGGAGCTATCATTTGGTCTATGTTTGTTTATTAAGAAACTCTAGTGCCGAACTCCTCTTCTCTTATGGATTATGGCTTAAGCGCCTAAAACTTGGAAATGAGTTCCTTGTCGCAAGCCCATGGACTAGCCCTAGCTAGCATAGGTGAGCGGTTGACACTCTTTTGTGCAAACTAAACTATGACTTCATTGTATTGCTTTGAAAATGAGTAGATCATTGGATGAGACTTTTGATAGGCCCAGTATTGATGATCTTGAATGCACAACCTCATGGGCACTCAAATGGTTCAAAAGTTCTTTTGATGATAATGTGATGGTAGTCCTAGTTTAGGGTGAGAGATTTGTTTTGAGAAATCCTCGCCTTGGTTGAGCACTTTTGAATTCATTCTCATGGATAGGTGCATTTGGGATTTGTGAGTATTCCCTTTTCTGAAAACTCTCACGAGACTATAACTCGTCCACTAGGGTAGCCTAGGGGTTTAAAGGCTTAATGCATAAGCTAAATGCATTCGTAACGCCTACGAAAAGGAGCTAGTTAGATTGTACATACTTGTCATTTTTCTTTCAATAACATGTTTAGAAATAATGATCGAGTCCTTGTGAATCTAGTGAGGCAAATATACGAAAAACATAGCACCACTAGCATTTCGACATTTGCATGACCTTGACATATTTTCATTATTTGTTCGGGACGAACAAAACTTAAGTGTAGAGTGTTGATCAGTCGAGTTTTCGACTGATTTATGGCCATTCTTCACTATAGTTTGGGTCGTTTCCGATATTATTTTGATGTCATTTGACCTCTATCTCTACATTTCAGGTAGAAAACAAGTTTCCCCCAAGGTCGAAGCCAAAATACAAAAACTCGGGAAAAAATCGAAGTTTCGAAGCAAAATATGAAGTTTCAAACAAAACCGAGCAGATTGACCTTTGCGGCTTGTTTTGAACGCCCAGATCAGATACGATGTCCAAATTAGTTGATTCAAAGCTTGATGGAAAGCTAACTCAAAGGGATACAACTTTCTAGTTGATGCCAAGACTGGATTTAGACGGGACGACCTTCAAAAAAGCCTGGGAAGTGCCAGCCGGTCGGCTGAAATCAGCCTGCCGACCGGCTGAATAAAGATTGAAGGAGGCTTGCCCACGACCAACTTGAGCCGACCGGCTGGATTTCAACCCAGATTCTGCCGGCGGCTGAGATCTACTACAGTACCAAAAATTTCCCCCCGAGGCTATAAATAGAAAGCAAGAGTTTTGACCTAAATGTGGGGGGGGGGGGGGTTTAAAGAGAAATAATGTGAGAAGAAGGCTAAGGAAGGACAACCATCATCAAAGGTTTGCTTGGGGAGAAGGGAGAAGACCAAGGAAGGATTATAGAGCTTGCTCACCATCTACCACTTAGGTTTTCTCTACTCATCTTTTCTCCCCCTTTGTTGATTTGTATTGAACACATGTAACATGATGATGTGTGAGTAGTCCTTGTGTTTTGAGGGTCTTATGACTCTCCTTGGTATTCTATGATCACAATATACATTGATATTCACACACACAAAATAAAATAAATTAAAAAAAATAAAAATTTATTCCATGAGCAAGTGAAGCAAGTGAAGTAGCCATGAGCAGAGTGTCCTCGCAGACTCGGGAGGATGTGAAGGTGAACACGCCTGATCGATGGAGAGCATATACGAGCACACCATTCCACGAGGGCTTTGGGCAGACTGAAGGAATCGCTGAGGCGAAGTTTGACCTCACACGCCCATGGAATCCTAACTTGTGATCCCTAATGAGGTATCGTCGAGCCAACGACGTAAAACAAAGGCGCTCGCAGGGAGGCAGCCCGGCAAAATTTTTGTTTTTCTCATTTTTTATTTTGTTTTATGTTTGTTTGAGTCTTGAGTCATGTTTTTCACATTGTCTTTTGGGAAAAGAGGTGTTTTTCATGCAGGAAACAGGTGCAACTCAGTGCGGACCGCGCCAGGTATGAACATTAATTAGCCGCGCCTCGCCTCAACATTAAGGTAACGTCTCTATCAGACGCGGTTCGTAAAGTCTGAAGAGGACGCGATTGACCATTGACCAGCGTTGACCGATTCGTTTGACCAAAATCTTATCATCATGCGACGATACGAGTGGAGTGCCTCTTCACTTTTATTCTCTATTTGTTTTTTTCCCTACGTTTGTGTGTCTTGCATTGTTGTGTCTTTGAATTTAAGTCGTACCGTGAGGACATGACTTTGTTCAAAAGTATGGGGTGGGAGAGTCAGTCAGTCAGTTGTGTCAGCATATTTATTTTTCTTGGTTATAAACGTGCAGTTAAACTGGGCTTAATTCTGTATAGGTTTAGATAATAACCATGATATGAAGAAATAACTGGATAAACGTGCAATCAAAAATTTAATTCTGCACGTTAGGTTTAGAATTCTGGATCCTTAAAGGTTAGTCAAACCTAATAAAATTTATCCAGAATTTTGTTTCAGTGAATTCATCCAGTTATACAGTGACTATCCAGGATGCACGTTTAAACTGTATCCAGTTAGGCTTTCTGGATAGGTTTAGAATTTTGTTCGTATCTAGAGATCTGCATCCTTAATTCTGGATAGGTTTAGAATTTTGATAAGTCAAAAAGGTACGTATCTAATGTCTGGATGAAACCTAACCATGATATGAAATCTAATGTCTGCATGTTTCCCTTTAATTTTTTTTTGAAAGTATGAATTTCTCTCTATTTCTTGGATATGCAGTATTGAACTTTGATGATGTGAAACAGACGATGCTGACTAGATGCGTTCCTCTCGTGAAATTTGAATTGTGCTTTCACATGTGAATTTAACCTACTATGTGTTCTTTTGAGTTGAGATAAACAGGGATGTGGAGTTAATAGAAATGTCCTAGAGAGACTTGACGAAGCACTTCTAGACGATATGGTTCAGAGTTAGCTCCGCCGCTGCAGCATTTATGTAGGTAGGCGAGACGGGAAAACAGACCATCATATCTCTAGTCCGAAGTAACCGGGAAAAAAGGTGGGTGACCCTCATCTTGACTCGCGTCAAAAAGGTCTAGGATGAGAAAGAGCGGGGAGGTATTTCTATATGCTTGCGGGCGATGATTGGATCTCCCTCAAAAGAAAAGAAGAAAGGACAAGCAATTCACAACAAAGGAGCAAAGCTCAAGAAAAAAAATCAGCCACTTGTGAAAGTTTATACAAAAGAAAAGTGAAGTACACCATTCTTACATCAAGAGCCAAATGCCAAAGAAAGTCACTACAAAAGCTGTCCACCAAAAGAAAAAAAAACTCAAAAACCTTGAAGTTCGAATGAATCACGTGCAAGAAAAAGCAATGAAGTGTAACCATATAACTAGAATTCGGAACAACGAATGCAGATCACGGTCTAAAGAGGACTATCTCCCATTCATCCGAATTGGTTAGAATTTTGGCTCAAAGGTAACACGTATCAAGTTAATTCTGTGTTGAGCATAATGATTTTAGTAGCGATTGAGTTGTGCGTAGAAAAGTAGAATCTAGACTAGCAACTCATATTCATATAGCATCTATTCAGGACGTCGAAGAATCTGTGGTGTTATATTTATTTTCCTTCTATGACTTAGTTCTTGTTCGGGACGAACAAGTTTAACTGTGGGGTGGTTTGATGAGTCGTATTTATACGACTCGTCGAGTCAACTAATCCCATCTAATTTGACTTTTATATGCGAACATTTACTTTTTAGTATGGTTTTGCATTTCAGGTGTTTCGGAAGCTCTAGGAGGAAACGCGCATAAAAGATGGCTTTTCATGCCAAATACATCACAATGGCAGATTTGACCTTTGGACCTTCAACGGAGTGTTGGGAATGGACCGCTGATCAGAAAAATATGAGGCACATGCCGTTGCGTAGCTAACTCAATTTCCTATAACTCTCTAGTTTACACTAAGAGCATCCGAGGTCATTTAGATGGTCAAATCAATAGCCGAAGTCGGGACACAGTAAGGACCGCGTCTCGTAGAGACATTAGCGTTAACGCTAATGTCAAGTAGAAACGTGGTGGTAATGTCAAGGCGAAACGCGGTCGCTACTGTCAGCACGCGTTTTGATGACATTAGCAAGCCGAAACTTGAAAATTGAGCCCAAAAACAGACTTGGAAACCCTAATTTTTGCTATAAATAAGATCTTTGGGTTAGGATTTCCATGATCTCTCTCATAATCTCATCACATAATCATTCAGAAGACGGCTCTGGAGGAGAAGGCGAAGCTTTCGACGAGAGAAGAGATTTTTCTACCTTTCATTATGTGTTTTATTTCCATCATGTGTAGCAAAACTCTTTATTCAGTTTAGGGTTTCGTTCATTGTGACACATGTTTTGAGACTTCGTTCTTAATGCTATTTTATATTTCTCTAGTTCTTGTGCTTATTTTATGAATTAATTTGTGAGGTTAATTGGAAGCTTTGTCGCAAAGCTTAATTGAGCAATTAATTCTTACCGTTAATATCTACTGGAAACTTTATCATAAAGGTAGATCGTAACACCTAGGCTAAATAATACCTTTGCCGAATTATTAAGTTTTGGAAAGAACTAGAAGTCTAACACCTTTGTCGGGTTAGATTGTGGAGTATCACCTTTGTCGGGATACTTGGGTTGTTACCTTTGTCGGAACAACCACACTTAGAAACATGAAATTAGATATTTAGCAGCCAATGATAAACATGTCACAATAGAAACCCTAAGCTGAATACTCTCTCTAATCGAATCATTCCTTACTTTTTGCCTCTTTTGCATTCACAACTGCTTAAAACCCCCTGTTTCTTAATTTGTCCACAGATACAACTTCCAAAACCAGCTCTCTTGGGTTCGACCCTGCTTACCACTTGCTAGTAGTCGCAGGAGATTATAAATAATTAAATTTGACGCGCCAGACAACGCGCGTCACTCCATTGAGTTGTTCAGTCACCAAAGATACACCTACACTCTCGTTAGAACCGATGAACAACGGATCATCGGACGGATAAACAGAAGCATTCAATCCACCAGCACTATCGCTCTTAGAACTCCCAGCCATGACGATGATCAAGTGAAAACGGAAAACGAAAGAAACTAAGCGGAATGAAATCAAGAAGACAACACAACCGGAGACGACTGTCCAAACGACGCTGACGGAGGCGCAATCACTGATGGACCAAAATTATACAAATCAAAAACACAGTAAAACCCACCAGATTAGACTGTTGGTCTATTTAACTTCTGCT
Organism: Rhodiola kirilowii; assembly: GCA_033675215.1. Lineage (NCBI taxonomy): Eukaryota > Viridiplantae > Streptophyta > Magnoliopsida > Saxifragales > Crassulaceae > Rhodiola > Rhodiola kirilowii. The sequence goes on from CM066194.1 coordinate 8,001,321, forward strand.
TGTTAGTCCTGATTTATTTCTACAGGGTATTTTGGCGCTTAGAGAGAAAACACGCTAAGGAGAGGATTTTACGCTGAAAAGATGATAAGAGTCAATCCAAGGTCAAGATCAGACGCTGAACGAAGAAATATCAAGATCCTGACGTAGGAATTACTCAAATTAAATTCAACCGAGGAACAATTAAAGTCAGACCGGAGAAAAATTGGATTGATAGTTTTGTGAAAAGACTGCACAAAACTGTCAAAACTCATCCATGGACCAAGTGACCGGTGGCTTAGGTGAAGAAGATGACTCATGGGTGGCCAAGCTCCCCTCTTCCTCCTCCATGACCGGCGGCTTTGAGAGCCAAAGCCACCTTGCCTCTCCCCATGACCGGCAACCGGCGGCTCCTCCTCCTCCCCCATGTGTCACCTCCTCCTTCCTCCTCCTCTCCCCAAGTGACAAGTGTAGGGCTCCCTTCCCTCTCCCATGGCTATAAATACAAGCCAATTCCTCCTCATTTCATCATCCACAATCCACAAAATTGTAACTTATCTCTCTAAGTTTTGGTTACTTGTAAGTTTGGTTTTGGAAATAATACTCCTGTTTGTTCTTGAGTATTATACGCTTTGAAATTATAATACTCATGTCGGTTCTTGAGTATTATAATACTTTAGAGAATACTCCTGTTGGTTCTTGAGTATTCAGTAGGAAATTGGGAATACTCCTGTTGGTTCTTGAGTATTCCACCCCTTTCCCTCTTACTGTTTTCAAAAACCCCTGAGTATTTAGTTATGATGTCCTTTTCCATGGACAGTCGTAGCTAAACTCCTCATTCGGTCGAAGGTACTTTCTTGTATTATATAATGTTTTAATTTCTTTTAGTTTCATTTCTCTGTATTCAAAACTTGTTCTATGTGCCATTTATAGTCAGAGTTTCCAAGGTTGAGTGAACCATTTGTAACTGGACCAAAGGGACCAAATGGGCAAGCTCTTCCGTGGGAATTCGTGATCATACTCGATAAGTGGAAGCTGTAACAAGCAAAACTTATCGAGGAGTTCGACTTATCTTAAAAAACCATTTGGAAACTGGACCAAAGAATTCAAATGGATGCACAAAAGGCTAAGATACTTTGAAAGGAGGAATTAGTCTGAAGTAGAACAAGTGTTGCTTTAAACGATGTTGCAAGTCTTGCGCTACGAAAGGGCCTCGATTCATCTTTGAATACTTAGAAAGGTTACTAGCGGTTATTAATAAACATGTTATAATACAAGGTACCTGAAACCAAATACTTTCCCTTGAATTACAAAAATCCCCCTGTACTTACTTTTATAAACTGCTCGATCAACTACAACCATCAACCACTCATCTACCGGAGGAATCGCAATCACGCATCACCCACTGTAAGTCTTCTTCCCTTAACTCTTTTACTTTCAGTCATTTAATTTCTGTATTTATTTTCTGTAATTTACTTTTCCGCACTCAAAACCAAAAAAACCAAAAACAGTAGTTTAGTCAATCGCGCTAAAATCTCAATCCACTTAAAACACGCTCCCTCGCTGTACAAATCCCCCAAAGAACGACTATCCCTCTAATTCCCTTGGGTTCGACCCCTACTTATCACTTACTACCCAGTAGTGTAGTCACGAGTAGCGGAAAATATAAATTTATTTGTACAGAGAACATTGCACCTTAACGACAGTGCAGTGGGCTCCGTCAAAATTGGCTCCGTTGCCGGGGATTTAGCCATCGGATTAGTTGTTCTTTCCCTCCCATGTCCTCATGACACAACCCCCTTCATATGCATGGACAACACGACATCTGCCACTGTTCGGAGGTACGGATGGAGAAGACCCAGTACAACACTGCCGAAACTTTCACCACGTCTGCCACCTCATTAAACCTGTAAATGAAACGTTAGAGGAATTTAAGCTTAAATGCTTCAAATTCTCTCTAACGGATTTCGCGACGATCTGGTATTACACATCAACCGCTAGTAGTGCAGTACATTTCGTGGACCTCTGCGTTCCATTCCTAAAAGAATTCTCCCCTCCATCCTTACGACAACAAACCCGTGAGAAGATCATGTGCCTGCAACAATCCCGGGATGAGACTTTGGACGAATACTACATGAGCTTTGATACCATCGTCTCAAACTGCCCGCACCATGGATTCACGAAGAAAATTCTGCTTCAAAAATTTCTTCGTGGGATGAAGGCCGATGATCTAGCAAGGATTAACGAAGCAATGAGGAGATCAGCCAGGAACTTAACCATTGCAGACATGTGGTACCTCATAAATGATATGGCCGCAGCCACAAAACGAATACCAGAGGCTAACAGAGAAATGCAGACAGAAAGAGAAGAAACTCCCGAGCCATCAGATGACTGGGATATAGAAAGTGTCGGGAGCAATGAGGAAGTGTCAGCAATGGAAGAAGTCCAGAATACCACCGACATGCTGCCAAAGTCATACCCAGCTATCATCACCCAGGCAGCCGAAACCATCTATGACCAGCTCCTCACAAACAGACACGACGGGGCAGAACCGAGCCTTAAGATGCAAGCTTCCTGACTTTTCCCCTCGATCAATAGACAAATCGCTGAAAACTATGTGATCAATGAAGAGGCTGAAAGGAGGATGGGAAAAGGGCCTGAGCAAAATGACTCCTCGATGGAGCATGCTTTCGCCATGACTGGACAAGGCAGCCCTGAACACCAGAAAACCCAGTTCAAGAAGCTAGTGGTCAAAGGTCTCTCGTCTTCTCAGAGACGTTGGAAGGAGAAATCAACAGAACAACGGGAACTGGACCCAAGCCCATCATCTCGCAAGAAATCAGGAAAAGGCAAGGCAAAAGTCAACACAGGAACGGTGGCAAAATTCGACCTAAGCCACCCATGGGATCCCAACCAATGATCCAGGAATAAGGTACTGTCGAGCCAACGACGTTAAACAAGTGCACTGGTCGGGAGGTAACCCGACACTATCTTACTTTCCGCACTTTAAATTTCTGTCTTTTTATTTTCTGTATTTTACTTTTTCAATAAGTCGCTCTCACCCACTTGGTGCATAGAATGATTTGACTATTTAGGAATTGGTTTTTGGAGCACGATCGGATCAGCCAGGCAGCTTACGTGAACTATCGGGCCTGCGCTGAGAGTTCAAGGCCCCAGCCGAACTCCCTCGATTATCCAGCCTCATGCCATTCGACACAATAAGGGAGTTCTGATCTTACCTTTCCTTAAGTCATTTCCTTCTCGTATAACATCTGCTTGCATGGCTTTTGAACTAAGTAGTGCTGAAAGGCACGACTTCGTTCAAAAGTGTGGGGTGAGATCCGCATGTGTACATAAATAAATAACATGTTTTTCTTTTTTAGTGTTATCTTTTTGAAAATATGAACTTAAGAATGTGAAAAAGATAGATCTAAAATTCATGCATTTACCTTGTGAAAATTCAACTGTCTAAAAACTTAGAACGTAACTTCTCATTTATCCCTTTGTGCTGAGATAAACTAGGGATGTGGAGTTGATAGAAATTCCCTAGAGAGGCTTGGCAAGCAATCGAAGGATCGAATCAAACTATATGGTTTTCGAAGTCAGTGGAGGCTGCACTTCGGGTTTCAGTGAAGATTGAAGTCATATCCGCCATGCAGTGTTTATGCAAAAAGAAAAAAGGCGAGGACGGGAGTCAGACCGTCCTCTCTCTAGTCAAAGTAGCGGAGAAAATAGATGAGCGACCCTCATCTTGACCCGCGCGAAACAACAACGATGAGAGGAGCGGGGAGGTATTTCCATAGGCTTGCGGGCGATGATTGGACCTCCCAAAAAGGCTTGAGAAAATGGACTACCAAAATCACAAAAAGGCGAAAAGCTCGAAGAAGCAAATCAAGAGGCCAAAGGCCCGAAATTGTGAAGGTTTTAACCGACAAAAAGTGAAGTACTCAAAGAGTCAAATCAAAGGCCAAAGGCCGATTCACTACAAAAAGCAGTCCCTCGCCAAAAGAAAATCAAAGTACTCAAACCAGTGAAACCCGAATCGAATCACGTGCTAGAGAAAGCTACAAGGAAACCGTATAGTGAGAGACGATCCCGAGGTTGCAGTCCAGGAGCCTAAAAAGGGCTATCTCCCGAAACATCCGGAATAATTTGCATCTTGGCACGGAGGTACAAGTATCTAGTTTCTTCTATTTATTTATACAGTTCAATTTGGTAATAAGTAAGTAATGCATGAATTAGGATAAATCGAGTCCCACAGTCTAATTTTCATATTTTAAAACCAAAATTAGAGTGCCGCCCTTTAATAGCATTGTTCGGGACGAACAACTAAAAGTGTGGGGTGATCTGATGGACCAAAATTATACGAATCAAAAACACAGTAAAACCCACCAAATTAGACTGTTAGTGTATTTAACTTCTGCTTGTTAGTCCTGATTTATTTCTACAGGGTATTTTGGCGCTTAGAGAGAAAACACGCTAAGGAGAGGATTTTACGCTGAAAAGATGATAAGAGTCAATCCAAGGTCAAGATCAGACGCTGAACAAAGAAATATCAAGATCCTGACGTAGGAATTACTCAAATTAAATTCAACCGAGGAACAATTAAAGTCAGACCGGAGAAAAATTGGATTGATAGTTTTGTGAAAAGACTGCACAAAACTGTCAAAACTCATCCATGGACCAAGTGACCGGTGGCTTAGGTGAAGAAGATGACTCATGGGTGGCCAAGCTCCCCTCTTCCTCCTCCATGACCGGCGGCTTTGAGAGCCAAAGCCACCTTGCCTCTCCCCATGACCGGCAACCGGCGGCTCCTCCTCCTCCCCCATGTGTCACCTCCTCCTTCCTCCTCCTCTCCCCAAGTGACAAGTGTAGGGCTCTCCTCCCTCTCCCATGGCTATAAATACAAGCCAATTCCTCCTCATTTCATCATCCACAATCCACAAAATTGTAACTTATCTCTCTAAGTTTTGGTTACTTGTAAGTTTGGTTTTGGAAATAATACTCCTGTTTGTTCTTGAGTATTATACGCTTTGAAATTATAATACTCATGTCGGTTCTTGAGTATTATAATACTTTAGAGAATACTCCTGTTGGTTCTTGAGTATTCAGTAGGAAATTGGGAATACTCCTGTTGGTTCTTGAGTATTCCACCCCTTTCCCTCTTACTGTTTTCAAAAACCCCTGAGTATTTAGTTATGATGTCCTTTTCCATGGACAGTCGTAGCTAAACTCCTCATTCGGTCGAAGGTACTTTCTTGTATTATATAATGTTTTAATTTCTTTTAGTTTCATTTCTCTGTATTCAAAACTTGTTCTATGTGCCATTTATAGTCAGAGTTTCCAAGGTTGAGTGAACCATTTGTAACTGGACCAAAGGGACCAAATGGGCAAGCTCTTCCGTGGGAATTCGTGATCATACTCGATAAGTGGAAGCTGTAACAAGCAAAACTTATCGAGGAGTTCGACTTATCTTAAAAAACCATTTGGAAACTGGACCAAAGAATTCAAATGGATGCACAAAAGGCTAAGATACTTTGAAAGGAGGAATTAGTCTGAAGTAGAACAAGTGTTGCTTTAAACGATGTTGCAAGTCTTGCGCTACGAAAGGGCCTCGATTCATCTTTGAATACTTAGAAAGGTTACTAGCGGTTATTAATAAACATGTTATAATACAAGGTACCTGAAACCGAATACTTTCCCTTGAATTACAAAAACCCCCCTGTACTTACTTTTATAAACTGCTCGATCAACTACAACCATCAACCACTCATCTACCGGAGGAATCGCAATCACGCATCACCCATTTTAAGTCTTCTTCCCTTAACTCTTTTACTTTCAGTCATTTAATTTCTGTATTTATTTTCTGTAATTTACTTTTCCGCACTCAAAACCAAAAAAACCAAAAACAGTAGTTTAGTCAATCGCGCTAAAATCTCAATCCACTTAAAACACGCTCCCTCGCTGTACAAATCCCCCAAAGAATGACTATCCCTCTAATTCCCTTGGGTTCGACCCCTACTTATCACTTACTACCCAGTAGTGTAGTCACGAGTAGCGGAAAATATAAATTTATTTGTACAGAAAACATTGCACCTTAACGACAGTGCAGTGGGCTCCGTCAATCACCGACTCTGATACCATGTGCGAGGTCGCCGGTGTGTTAATCGATGATCGCACGAGCAGATCTCCAAATCGATCGGAGATCGGAGAAGAAAATTAAGGTTTCGAATTAGTGTGGCATCTGGCGCCAATCTGTCATTTATAAGTTCGTTATAACAAACTGAGTTTGACAAAAATACAAAATGAACCCGCAGGTTTACAAACCGAATACAATATACTTTTGATAATTACAAAGACGCCCAGCCGGTCGGCTGGCTGCATATCAAAAACACAGCCGGTCGACTGATCATAGCTTATTTGTTAATACCAAATACTACGAATACGAAAATGTGATTTAGATTCGGTGTGACGCACTAAAATGATGCACTAGACTAGATGACGGGATTTTAAAAATATAAAAAATATACGTTCAACAAAAACACATTTTATAAAATAAAAAAATTAAATTAGAAAAAAATTATTTAGTGACATGGGCAATTTGGAAAGATTATTGTTTATAATTGAATGGGCCGGTTGGACCGGCCCGACAACATTCTACAAGAAAAATTTGGCGTCGTACCGGAATGCTGCTCCGAGCTTAAACCCTCATTTCTCCAAAAACCCTCACCGGAAATCGATTTAGGAGATAATGTCGTTTCGAAGGCTGCTCACTGTCCGCCAGCTCTACCGTTCCGCCCGGATTCAGGAGCCATCGAGTCATTTGTAAGTTCTGAATCGGATCAACGTCTTCTTAATTTTTCACCAATTCGACCTTCAATTTCATGCCTCATTTTATTGGAAAAAAAAGAACTATGTTTGAATTTTTAAATTTTCAGGTTAGGAAGCACGTTGAGCTTATCAAATGGTTTGTTTAATGGTAATGATTCTTATCAGTTTTTCAATTTCGATTTTCTGAAATAAAACACCAAATTTTTAGCAATGTGAGATGTGTGCTAGTTATTCAACATTGATTTGTTACCACTTACCAGATCCTACCAGTAACTGTAAGAGCTTTTCGTCTTTTTATTCCGGTTCAAAGCCAAGTTATTTGATGCTAGGAGGTACAAACACTCTTCGCTCAACAATGGTAGTGTCCGATACCAGCGCTAGCTTTTATATGTTCTATGATCTTTCTCTGCTATCTAATGCCTGATAGTTTTAGCTTTGTTTCACTAGGACGATTCATCACTTTTGGACATGATTGGCGCAAGAACATACAGTACACAGACACAGACACAGCCTCCGGCTAATGCACGCAGCATGGTGAGCTTGCCTCCTTTTAAACTTTCCACTCTATTATATTATGATTTTTCATATTGCACTAATGCAGGGAGCTGTAAGACTATCTGTGTTAAGTCCAGGAATTATATATGAGCCGTATGCTCCTCGTGAAAAGATACCATTTTGGAAGAGGTTAGTTTTGTTAACCGTAAGTGAGTGTGAGTTTTTAGTCATTCCTTTCTTCCCCTTATATAAACAAAGGTATATGTGCTCTCCCACTACAAGACTATTGGCTTAGTCTCTCACATCTTACGGTCTGTGTCTTCACATTAACGTATTAGATCTTACTTGACAGATGGTTTACAAAAAGTGGTTGGAAACAAACCAAAGAGGACATTATAATAGAGGTGAATTTCTTACCCAGTTGCTATCATAAACATAATGGACGCGCAAATACCACGTCATGATGTGGACTTTTGATATCTGTGAATATGTTTGTGCAACATCTGAAGTTCATTTACTGTTTTCATGGACATATTTGGATTCGTCCTTGTCTTATTCTAATACTAAACCCGTACTGATTATATCGAGGCAACCACACAAGCTTACCATATTGACAGCATGATACTTCTACGCGTGATGTTATTGAGGTGTTTTAGTTTCCTTTATAGCTTAAAAGTGCATATGCAATTGCTAAATTGCGGAAAACAGGATACTCGAAGCAAAAATTCTACGTCGAGGCATTTGATTTATACAAAGAGGTATTTTAAATTTCAAAACTCTCCGTAATTGGTAATCCAATACATTTCAGTTTTTTTTAATATTATTTGTTGATGGCCGAGACTGAGTTAGTCGCAAGGCTGAGACTTGTTTGTGTTTTCATGCAATTTACACTTCACTTGACTAGAAGAGGATACCTGGGAAGAAAATATAAAGTTCAAGTTGTGCATCCCTTACATTCTTAAGCACACGTACTAATTCCAGTATCATACTTATTAGTTATTGTAACTTCCCACTGAAAGACATCATATCAAGTTTCAAAACTTCATTTGGCCTGTGCCAGCTCCATACTCGACAATCAACAATGATGCTTTCTAGATTGTATCACGTGTATTTGTCTCTTCAAAACTTCTTCTGCATTAATTAACCATCTAGTCCATCATTGTATGCAGATAAACACTATGTTGGCGAATGGAGACAAGAATTCATTGAGGAAAGCAGTGACAGAGAAAATGTTCTCGGTACGTGCTTCCCTTATACTGTTTAAATAAATCTGATCTGTAATCAGGATGAATGTATGTGCATTTGAAAAAGACAAGTCCCTACTTATTGTGTCATGGTATTCATAGACTCTAAAGAATGAAATCAAGCAAAGAGAATCGAGATGGAGTGCAGTTCACTGGGAGGTGATTGAACCAGCAGTCAGGATAAGGACTTTGCGAACTAGACTGGCAAGTATTGTCCATTCTTGCAATCCTCTGCACAATTCTTCTAGCTACCCATTCATCAACAAAAGATTATACTTGAATTCCACTGTCTTTCTTCCCACAGATTGGCGTTGATCCAAAAGACCTCAGTAAGTTGTTCATACAGCTAACACTGGAGTTTCTGACTAAGCAGGTACTTAAATGTTGCTTTTGGTTTTACATGCAATTCTAAATACATCAGGAATATGTTACAGCTGCTTTAGTTTTCTGATACTTCTTAAAGCATATTTAGTAACTTGCTGCAAGTTAAATTTTTTATGTGTGCAGAAATTTGAAGCATATGATTCAAAAGGTGCTGTTGTTGCTGGTGATAAAAACAAAGAGGTGTGTTTATTTAATCTGCCTTCCTCTCATACTACCAAAACATTATAAGACTGTTTTCCTATTCCCACTGGAATGCGTAAAAATATCCATCATATACTCAAATACACTTCCAGGTCCTAGTTTGTGAGATTTGGGTGTTTGAGAAATCAATGTTTCACAAAGGAGCATTTTGGAGACTGTGCGGCAGGATTCCAGTTCAACCCAACCCGTCCAGTCAACCAAAATCAGTGTAACATCTCTGACTACTGTTTATCAATAAATGTACAAGCCCCAATTGATGTTATAGATTCTGAGTTGCATGTGGAATATAACTTTGGTCCAGCCACATTTTTGTATCAAAGGGTTCGATTTCCTCCTAAACTTCATGGTATAATTTGACTACTTCTCCTTCATGAACCACAGCATTAGAATAGAAACAATGTTGAATTAAAAAAAAATTGTTAGTCACAAATTACAAGTTTGAAGATGCTGAACTTTTGTCCACCCACTATTTTCTTTTGGCATATTTTGCACTTTGTTGAACTAATTTTTTTTTATGCACACATCTAACTCAACTAGAAGGTGAGGGGAGGGACGCACATGTTAAGAGAGCTGATCGCCATCGTCTTCTTCACTTCCAAAGAAGCTATCCAGGTACGAACCGCACTCATCATCCCCCTCGCTCTTCCTCCCACTAGCTCGCCACTTCTGATCCGCAATCATATTCTCCGACATTCCCCACTCCACCATTTCCTCCTCACTATGGTGTATGGCCAAGCTATACTCTCCTCCCTCCCCCATTTCCATCACCCTGAACTCACAGTTCTCAAGATTGTTCAAATACTCGAACTGCTCTACTGTCCACTTGAACCACTTCATCAGAAACACCCTTGCTGCCAGCCCGTGCGACACTATTACCAAGTTCAGCTCACAGGCCGTGTCGCGACGCAGCCTGCCGTAGTCTATGTCCCTCCATAGAGATTCCAAAAAACCTGATCACAGGTAGAATTTCAAATGATAAGAACTAAAACTAAGAAGTGCCTATTTAGAAAATGTGAGATGCTAAAATGAGCATTTCTTTGTATTTCGATAATTTAATCAGCATTTTTCAAAATGCATCTTCCTATAAAAAAAAAAATACATCTTCAAATCATTATGACGTTGACATAAGTTTGAAATGAAGCGCGCAATAAAAAAATATTTTAAGACCCCAAAAAAAAAGCAAATTTGTCAAAATTTGCAAATTATCTTTTTCATGTAAATAAATATTTACTTGACACGCGATCGTAGACGTCAGCGGCGGACTCGCCTTCAGGAAACCGGTAGAAGAATCTACCGAACTTCTCCCGCGTCTCCTTGATGGCTTTCATCCGCTCCTCCACCTGAAAATTCCCGAAATCCTGCTCGCGGATTCTGCACTCTTCTCGGACTCCGATCACCTGATCCCTCTCGAATGCGCGTCCGATCTGCCGCAGCGTTGACCGCGTCCGTTCATACGGCGACACATAGAAGTAAACCTCCCAGTTAGTAGAAGAATTCGTTGAATCGGTGATTAGTTTTTTGATGCGTTCGCCGGCGAGCTTGGCTTGGTGGATGCCTTGGGGAGTAAGTTGGATTTTGTAATCGGGAGTGGTGGCGTAAGCGGCGCCGTTTAGGTTTCCTTGGCTTTCGCCATGGCGGACGAGGATTATGCGCTTCGGGAGGATGGCGGCGGCGGTGGTGCTGCTGCTCGTTGTCGTCGTTGGCATATTGGTTAGTTAGAACTGATGCTATGCTTTTGCTTTGAGTTTAATATTTGATTCCTTTTGTTGTGTGGGAAAAACTGGGATTTTTGTGCGATGGATTTGATAAGGAGACGTGTGAGAAAGATTGATATTAACTAGTGGATTTATAATATAATGAAGAATGTGAATGGGTGGAGGGAGATCTGGCGTTGCTCGGATTGGTTGGAGTTGTCAAAGTAGGCTTGACAACATCTTAAAGTCAAAACTGACCGACTATGAAGTGGCTTAAACCACTTTTTTTATTTATTTTAAAGCTCTAGTTTCATACTCAAACCATAGTTTTCTTTAATTCATGTTTAAACAATTATTCTAGTTTAGCTGAAAATTTCAGATACAATAAGCTAATGATAAACGGAATTTTTAATTTTGTTTTGATGAAATAGAGGAAGAATTACCTTCAGTTGATTGATACAGTGAAATGTTTTCATCTAATTTTGAAAGGGTGACTTTGTAAGCGCTTTCATTGGTTGGGGCATTCATAACATGCATACATATTCAGTCGTAATGGAACATATACAACAGTAATTAATGGGTATGTTAGTAATAGCGTTTCAGATAACAGCTACTCATTGTGTGAGTTGTCACCTTTCTCTAAATGATAGTTTTATACTTCTTCATCCAGCTAGTCATCCTCCTAAATCCCCCTTTGGGTATATTTTTATATTAATTATTAAGGGGGTGCATGTGTGTTTCTTTGAAGGTGATGCTTTTGTTAAGCTTTGCCGCCTGAGAAAGTAGTTGAAGCTGCCAGTGACTGCAAATACAAGCAAACCTATATAGGTAAAGTTCAAAGGTATGCAAATACAACCACAATCATGGGCCTTTTAAAATACACATTAAGCAGTAAAATATTGGAGACATTGATATGGTATTTATATGTACAATGGTATTCCTTTGAAACTGGGCTTAATGACCATAAGACGACTAGCATTAGGAGAAAATGTCATAAACTGCTTCTGTAAATCCAATTTACTTATCTATTGGGTATTGGCTTGCATTCAAAGTTGAGAGCCACGCCACGTGAATGGTTTATCAATTGTGAGGCTGTCAGTGGGTCACAGTGGGATCTTTAAGACAGTAGTTATGAGCCAGACTATCAGGAAAACTTCTAATGTGTACTGTAAATTTTGGAAATTTCTTCATCTAAATTGTATGTATTACAACATGGTTTTTGATATATTTTTTTTCTTTTCAACTTAGATTAGTAATCCCTATTGACATAGGCTGTCACATTTTGGTCAACTTTGCTGCAGCCATGTGCTACTCCACATTCTAAACTTGATTGACTTCTAAAGCTGATATCTGTCTGAATGATTGTGTTGGTCTGTCTGATCCAGTTAGGATATCTTTTCTTTCTTCTGGTTTTAGAAGAGGATTGATTTCTGTCAAATCCTCAATTTGGGCCCGAACTCCAACTTTAGTGGTCTTGAGAGTTTGTTATTCTCTTCCTATCAGTTTTATACAAATATTAGGTCGCTTTTTTGCACAATGGCTTTTTCTAAGTGTATAGGAAGATTCCTTCCCCAAAACACGTCAGTTCTCTTCTCCTAGAACTAACTACATGAAGTAGCCAACTTTGTATCCTGAAACAAGCTCATTTAAGCAGCCTTACAAATATATTCTACTACTGAACATAGGAATGGTTCCTTCCGTATGTATCATATTGTTTTTTTAAATTATAGTCGGCTTTGGGGAATCAATGCCCAAACAAAGGACTTAGCCGCCCTCAACATATGACTCAGAACAGATTAACAAACTGAAGCTTTATATCCACTTGCATTTCAAAACTCTGCAACTCTCTTTGTTATTTAGGAAATACACGTCAAAATTGACTAACTCTCACTTGATAAGAAAAATGACAAAATATTTCTATCCAGAATTACCTTACACAATAAGTACAATAAATCAGTCTATATAAGAAACCTCAAAACCGAGATCCCATTATCTAACAATCAATCAAGCTTCCAAATTATTACCAGATACGCTCACATTCTTCTCCGTGTTCCACTTCTCAGTTCATCGTTCAGCGATATCTGTCTATTTGTAATGGCTACTCATCAAAGTGCCCATGCACACGGTCACTGGACAACTAGTCTTTGCGGTTGCTTCGAGGACTTTGGCAACTGTAAGGACATAGTATATTGATATCCAAACATTATCTATGATTGGTAAAATGTTTTGTTTCTTCGGTACTGAATTCGTTAGTTTTTTTTTTTGCAGGTTGCATGACATTCTGCTGCCCATGTGTTACCTTCGGGCGAAATGCTGAGATCATTGATCAAGGAACAACAGGTAATTAATAAGTTCATTTAAGCTCTGAAACAGGCAAAATATATTCAACTGAATTAGTTGAAAAAGACTAATTTGTAACTTTGATTTGATTCTGAAGGTTGTTGCGGGGCCTGCTGCATCTTTGCTATATTGGGTGAGTTGGGATGCGCGTGCCTTTACTCGTGCTCTTACCGTTCCAAATTGAGGCAACAATATTCCCTACCGGATCAACCCTGTGGTGATTGTTGTGTCCATTTCCTGTGCGGATACTGTGCACTTTGTCAAGAGCACAGGGAACTTAGAAACCGTGGATTTGATCCATCTGCTGGTATTTATTTCCTTCAAATCTTGAAACGATTTTTTTTCTTGGATGACATGTTTAAAATTTTTCTTATCATGCTTCTTTATGTTCATCAAGGTTGGGCAAGCCACGCGCATAAAATGAACGCTCCGACCGCAATGACAGCCATGTCTCGCAAGTAAAACCTGTTCGATCTGATCAATCTCAACAACATTGTTCCCGCAGCTATCTGTTTCTGTTTGTAACTTTTGTCTTTCTTTTCGGCGTTCTGTCATTACTTTTTTATTTATATGTAGCTCTCAATTTGAGCCAATAAAGACCTGCAATATATTGAACAAAACAGACTCGGTAGGTTACATATATGCCTTGAGAAGTGCGTTCAAATGAGAACCTCTCTAAATTTCGTGAACTTGAAGAATCGAAATTTCACTTTTGAAAATGTATTATCAAATCTCATGTGCATATTATAAGTTATATTTAATGAAAAACTCAAAGACACCAAGTTTTACTTTGTTAATAAAATACGTGTCAAATGTACATTCAAAGATGAATCTTTATCTAATGGTATATTTTCGAATTTTTAGAGATACTCAATAGAGTCCTCCCCTTTGTATTTATGGATCTTGCAATACCTACTATGCTTAAAGTCAGTCAATATTGAATATGTAATGAAATTTTATGCCGATGCTTAGTTGAGGCCCTCCAAATACATTGAAGTCTTGCATCTCCCATCCTAAGAGCATGTGCAAAGTCAGTTGGTTTTTGGAGCAGATGTTATTTTGCTAGCAGCGACGTGGAGGAATTACTGCTGTAATCTCGGATGCTGCGGAGGTGAGGAGCTACTCATTTGGGAGGAGGAGCAAGTGGTGCACTCGTGATATTTGTTTTAATCAGAAGAACAATGGACAGGCCGGCACGTACTAATATATATTAGAGCTAAAATGTGTTTTTTTTGTCAATTCAAAAAAAAATTGATTCCTTAAGTTTTACTATTTTTATATTACAAATGTTACAAAATTTGATTCTATAAGTTTACGAATTTTTTTTTGATAGGGGGTTAATGTTAGAATTAGTATATGTTCGTTAATGTAGGGACTTGAACCTGGGTCGCTTTGGTCACTGGAGGAGTGCCCAACCACTGGATCACTCACTTCGCCCGATAAGTTTACGAATTTTGATTTATCATGAATCTAATAGGAGATTTGATATTTTTGTTTGCTAAATTTAGCCTTAAGTTGTATTTAGTGTTGAAATAATTACGAATTCTAAAATTAATAGTCCATAGATAATTTTTCATTTCTAACCTAAACTATTGGATATCACAACCCTTGTGTAAAATATATGTGCTTTTGGAAACCGAAGGTCAAGTGAAGTAGGAGTTTTTTTATTTTTTGCCCTGTTTTTGAAACTCAATATCACTTTTGCCCTGCCTGAAACTCAAATATCGTTTTTGCCCTGTTTTTAAGAAAACCGATTTTGGCCATATCGGTTTCACCCATTTTTGAATAAAACCGACTTTGGCCATATCGGTTTCGTTGATTTTCAACGAAACCGATTTTTCGAAAATCGGTTTCATGGCGTGTCAGCTCGGTCCTACGTGGACCAGACGAATTCAAAAACTTATGACATCTGGCAAACCGATTCGCCGAACATCGGTTTTACAAAAAAGTTATTTAAACCGGTTTTAATTGAATCGGTTTTAAGTGGGGCGATTGGCTACATGTCAAAAAAAAAATTATTGAAACCGATATGGGGCAAATCGGTTTCACGGAAATTCAAAAGTGTCAGGCTTTTTCAGACTTTTTCAGACAAGGCAGACAGGCTTTGTCTGCTTTTCAGACTGATTTTGCTATAAAACCGATATCGGGCGATTCGGTTTCGATTGAAACCGATTTGGGGAACATCGGTTTCAAGGCTTTATTAATAATATTCTCGGCATTTCAACAACAATCGGCATTTAAAAAACCCTACGTGTACCAGACGAATTCAAAAACTTATGACATCTGGCAAACCGATTCGCCGAAAATCGGTTTTACTTTAATTAAACCGATATGGGCAGATTCGGTTTCAAACGAAATTAAACTAGGGTTTCTTCTTTTCTTCTCCGGCAGCTTCTCCCTCTTCAGCCACACCTCCGCGATTCTCAGCCGCACCGCCGGTCCGATTCCCCCGTCCAATTCGCCCGTCCGACGTCCCACACGATTCAGGTATAGTGACCCCTAATTGTAAAACCGAATTCTCCCGAATCGGTTTGTGTTAAATTCGATTTTGGGGGAGATAGATAGTTGATTTGTGTTGTTGAATTGGGTGGTACTTAGGTGTGTTGTTTGTGTTGAATTATTAAATTGGTTGTTAATTGGTGAATTGGTTGTTAATTGCATAATTGAGTGTTAATTGTTTAATTAAGTGTTAATTAGGTGAAATGCATGTGTTTAAATGTTGAATTGGGTGGTATTTAGTTGAACTGTATGAATCATTGTTGATTGTGTTGAATTATTATTGATTGTGTTTAATTGTTCGAATACTTATTGAATGGTTGAGTATTATTTTGTTGTTTTTGTACATATATAAACAATCTATAGTTTTCAATTGTATTTATTTAAGGATGTTTATTTATTGATTGAAGGTATGGCATCTCAGAGGCGATCATCTCAAAGAAATGTCCCATCGCAGTCGACTTTGAATCCGAATATGGAACCGGACGACATAATTCATCCCGGTCCTATCGATGGTTCAGTTCTTACTCGGCAGACTAAGCACCGAACTGACGAAATATGGAATCATCCGGTAAGTTTACATGTTAATCACATTTTAGTTTATAATGTGTATATATTTTGTATGCAAGTTGTTACTAATACTGAAAAAATTGGATGTAACAGAATAATCCAAACATGTACGAGCCGCTTACGGTTAAGCATGTTACCATGGACCCACCACATGAGCGCATTAGGCAGTATGTTGCGAATGCAGGATTCTACCCGTGGAGTCTTGTGGCAAATGTGAGAACTGATCCAGGGTTGATTACTGCACTAGTCGAGAGGTGGCGGCCCGAGACTCACACTTTCCATTTTAATGGTGGGGAGGCCACCATAACGCTGCAGGATGTGGCACTTCTTACCGGTCTACCCACTGAAGGAAGACCTGTAACTGGTCATGCGCACAGGACGTGGCATCCTATTTGTATGAGACTGCTTGGTGACATGCCTACGTGTCACAAGGGCTCACCGGGGCTGGCGAAGAAGGTATGGTTTACAGAAAATATGTCGATCATCCCAGCTGATGCTGATGAGGAGACGCTGAAGAGATACGCTAGGGCGTATATCCTTCAGCTGCTGGGATTGACATTATTTTCAGAACTCAGTGGTAACAGTGTCCCACTACACTTTCTACCATTATTGGAAGATCTTGATAGTGTCAGACACTACAGCTGGGGGAGTGCAGCGCTGGCATATTTGTACAGTATGCTGTGCAAAGCCAGCAAATCGGGTAAATGTCAGATTGGTGGAGCTGTGCTCATATTACAATTCTGGAGCTGGGAGCGTATGCGCTTCGGGAGGCCGAAGTGTGCGTTTAGGCACCTGCCTCCACTTGATGCTGATATTGACCCGTTACTGAGGGGAGCTTGGACGTTTATGTACGTATTTTTAATGTTCTTTATAAATTACTTTGAATTTGTCGTTATATATATTGATATTTCTGTTTATATGTAGGAAATGGCATGGGCCAAAAAATTTCATCGGGGTACCTAAGGGTAGTTTGTTGTTCTACCGCGATGAGTTTTAGAAGATGCTGATTAGCGATTTCATATGGAGACCATACGATGAGGGCTTGTATCATCTTTTGAACCCTATTTGTGTGGAGGGTCGACATTCCTGGAGAGCCAATGTGCCGCTAATCCATTTCAACGTAATTGAGTGGCATCACCCAGGACGTGTTATGCGACAGTTTCAGTGTCGTCAGTTTATTCCAGTGCCGGCGATAGCTTTTTCGGACGAGAATCATGGGAAGAATAGGAAGCCGAAAGTGGATTGGAGTATCCACTATTATCAATACATTCAGAGGTGGTCCGACCGCCTTCAGTATATTGTTGATGGAGAGGCATCTGATAGTGACATTGCGTCACCTGAGTACTATAGTTGGTACTCCATGATCACACGCAGGCTTATCCAGCCCAGGATAGAGGATGCGGCTGACGATGCAGTG
Source organism: Rhodiola kirilowii (assembly GCA_033675215.1). Lineage (NCBI taxonomy): Eukaryota > Viridiplantae > Streptophyta > Magnoliopsida > Saxifragales > Crassulaceae > Rhodiola > Rhodiola kirilowii. Next base: position 8,018,969 of record CM066194.1, read on the forward strand.
GTAGCGGAAGACGCGGTTGAGGTAGAGGTCAATCCGCATGAGCAGAGGGTGGGTACCCAGCCATACCGTCTAGATGGACATGTTCTACCAGAAAATGTAAGTTTCTTGAAAATTTAACATTTTCTTCTTGAAAATGTATGTTTAACAATTGGTTGTGTGTACAGGTACGCAGTTTAGTGAACTGTGCACGAGAAGCCGCTAACGCATTTCGTTATTGTCTGGAACCTCATACACGACAATCCTTGCATACCATCTTTCACCAGGCATATGAAACCTTGGACAGCAATGGTGAAGCTGGAGTGGTTGGTGTGGACCCTGCTACCGTTACATTTGACTTAGGTAAGTAAACACAGTTATTCATTGCTTCTTATTATGTATATTCATTTTAGAACATTGCTTCTTACATATAAATGCAGGTGAAGCCACTGTGACTGATGAAGACAATGATGATAATGCAAATATCGACTCTTACACTGATGATCGTGATCGGCCATCGAGCTCTTCACAACCCCAGACTGAAGACCCGCATCGTCCATCCAGGTCGTCACGCTTGCCACTGCGTAGAGGATCACGTCTCCGTACTGAGCCCCAGTATTCAGCTTTGAGAGAGTTGCGCGATGGAGATACAAGTAGATTTTGATTGTTTTTTAATTGTGGACTTATTATGGACTTGTTTGTTTTTATCTTATATGGACTTGTTATGTATTTATTTTACATGACACACCTTGCATTAAGCTTAACAACCACAAACTAGTAGTACATGAAGCGGGAAAACAACATTAGGAAATTATAAAATGAATGCAGCAAACAACAACACAATGATATTTTATTCAGAAGGTCGATTTGGACACGCACGCCTGTTGTGTCCAGCTTGATGGCAGAGGGTGCAACACTGGGATCGTGACGGTCGACTCGATGAAGACGCTCCTTGGGTGCTTGATTCGCCATGGACATGCCTCTGATCCATTTCGTTGCGTATCCTCATTGACGGATTTCTACCAACTTTGTTACGTTTGTACCTGGGGTTTGGAAAAAATACCGGTCCAGCGTAAGGTCTCCAGAGACTTTCATGAGGCAAAGGATTGAAGTTGTACTGCCAAGTGGCGTGGTATGCATCCAGCTTGTACTCTGGGGCCACATAATCAGTGTAGTCCACCCTTTCGTATTTGCACGCCGCCATTACATGACTACAAGGGTAGTGCAGCAATTCCCATTTCCCACATGAACATGTTCCCTCAAACATCTTAACAGTCCATGTCTGCATCTTTTTCTTTGTCGTAACTTCGTATACTGCTCTATTCTTATCGTAGCACATAACTTGGTGGAAATTTGTCCTAGCGCAAAGTTTGTCCAACTTTCTACGAATTTTTGGCGGAAATAGAGATCCGTGGCCATCGTAGAGGGACTGTTGACGCTCCACGAAATAACCTGCTGTTTGTCTAAACGTGAACATCACCAATGACGAGATTGGCAAATCGCGCCCACCTTTAAGAATGTCATTAAAACATTCGGAAGCATTAGTCGTCATCGAGCCCCATCTAATCCCACCTACATCGTGTGCTTGTGACCATAACGATAGTTCATGGTCCTCCAACCATTTGCGAGCCTGTGGTAGGTCGTCCATTATATCCATCAACTCAGCATACTCAGCCCTGAACTTCAGTTGCTTCCTCTGATAAGCCACATGCCCAAGTTTTTTTTTCAAAACCAAATCGTGCACCCTTGACATAAAATTGCTCTGCAGGTGACGCACACATACACGATGGTATGCATGTGGAGGTGACCATTCGGGTTCACGCATGGCAGCTAGAATACCCTTGTGTCGGTCTGATATGATGCACAATCCCTCGCGCTCAGTCACACCTTCCCGAATGCAAGACATGAACCATTTCCAAGTCGAGTTACTCTCGCTCTCCACCACTGCAAAACAAACTGGAAGTAAATGATTATTGGCATCCAAACCAACAGCCACCAACAATGTACCGGTCCATTTCCCGTACATATGCGTCCCGTCGATCGACAACACGGGACGACAATGCTTAAACGCCTTAATGGGTTCTGCAAATGCCCAGAAGACACGATTCACCTGCCAAGCACCATTGTTGAGTGGTTCTACATCCCACTTCACAAATGTATCTGGACTGTAATCCACCAACGTCTGCATCAAGTGCGGCAGTTTATTAAATGACGCATCCCATTCACCAAACAGTTTAACAAGCGCCAACTGCTTTGCTTGCCACGCCTTCAGGTAAGATATTTCATACCCATATTCCCTTCTAATGTTAGCACGAATTTGTCGTGCATCGAATCGCAAACTTGCACTCATCGCCTCCGCGATCTCATCAGCTATGTATTTTTTGTTCAGGTGTCTGTTAGACAGCATAATCGAGCCATGCTGGCAAATGTGGTTATGTTTGTTCTTCTGAACCACCCAGTAATTTCTGTTACCCGTAACCGCAATGCGAACTCGCCATGGACAGCCATCTGTAGTCTTCAGACATTCAAAAACCATTAATGTTTTATCGGATTCCTTCATGAAGTACTCTACATGATTCAGAATGGAGTACTTCCGCACAGCATAGATGGCTTGATCTTTTTTGCGCCAGCTATCACCTTCAGCAAGTGACGGAGAATTATGATGGATTGTTTGCAGATTCTCATCAGAGGGTTGAAACGTTTCCCATGCTGAGATATCATCAAAATCAGGATGATCCCAAGTAATTTGAGGCTGCGTGAATTCAGTAGTGGGATCTTCAGCCGCCCGCTCCTCCATATCTTCCATTTCATCCATGTCGTATTCATCTACTACTGGGTTATCAAGTGTCGCTAGTGTCGACATACCCATCGGATCCTCATCAGAATCGGAATTGTAAACATATGCCATGTCGCAGTGAAGAGATATGAAGTAAAGGAAGGAAATTGTAGGATGAAGGGATTGTAAACTATCAAATGTTGTTGAAATGCCGATTTGAACAATACTGAATGCCGAGTTTCTATGTGATTGTGTAAAATGCCGAATGTAAACTCTCGATTGTTGTTGAAATGCCGAGAATATTATTAATAAAGCCTTGAAACCGATGTTCCCCAAATCGGTTTCAATCGAAACCGAATCGCCCGATATCGGTTTTATAGCAAAATCAGTCTGAAAAGCAGACAAAGCCTGTCTGCCTTGTCTGAAAAAGTCTGAAAAAGCCTGACACTTTTGAATTTCCGTGAAACCGATTTGCCCCATATCGGTTTCAATAATTTTTTTTTGACATGTAGCCAATCGCCCCACTTAAAACCGATTCAATTAAAACCGGTTTAAATAACTTTTTTGTAAAACCGATTTTCGGCGAATCGGTTTGCCAGATGTCATAAGTTTTTGAATTCGTCTGGTCCACGTAGGACCGAGCTGACACGCAGGCATCACAGCCATGAAACCGATTTTCGAAAAATCGGTTTCGTTGAAAATCAACGAAACCGATATGGACAAAGTCGGTTTTATTCAAAAATGGGTGAAACCGATATGGCCAAAATCGGTTTTCTTAAAAACAGGGCAAAAACGATATTTGAGTTTCAGGCAGGGCAAAAGTGATATTGGGTTTCAAAAACAGGGCAAAAAATAAAAAAACTCGTGAAGTAGTCAACTTCTTTTTTTCCAGGAGCGAACATCTACTTCGGCCGGGCGGTGGAGATGGGGATCGGAGACTACATCAACTGGGCTACCCAGAAAGTGCCATCTATGTCAACTGATAAGCAAGTCTGCTGGACCTCCTACGATCACGGCTGCTTCGTTGTTTCCAGCGTCGGAAAGTCGGTCAGGTGTATCCCAGTGCCCAAGCTGCCCGAGTCCGTACAAGATCCGGAGACTCAAGCTACGATCAAACACTTTGCCTCCGTTCTCGGTAAAAATGCTGCTGAGTCTGCCCTCCACGAGTCCCTTAAACTCTTTATACCAGGTCATTCATTAATGTCTTTTTACACTCTCACTGAATCTTAACAATGTTTAGGGCTTGTGTAATTGGTGACTTATAATTGTGCACAAGATTGATGTTATTGCGAGATCCATGTGATTCTACGGTTTAGGGCTTGCTTATACGACTTTGTTGCGAGTTAAATATATATTTGGCACAGTTGTAGTGATCTGCGATATACTTGTGGTAACTGTTTCAGAATATGATGTGGTTTGTTTAGTTTGCTCCTCCTGCACCAAAGCTAAGCTTGCTAACAAGCTGTAGAATACGGTAAATGAATCATATTCACTTTCAAGGGCTTTTTGATTTTTTTTGTTTGGCTTTTCTTTGTATGGCACATTATTTCAGTTGTTATTAGTTCTGGATTTGCAATTGATTTATACTTCTTGGTATGGGGGTTTCCTTTAAAGAAACAAATGTAATTGTTCTCGAAGAAGTTTGGATGACCCTAAGTAAGATCTTGAGTAATTGATGTCCGCAACTGCCGACTGATGGTGTATAAATTGATCAGTAATTGCATTTTTTTTCTTCCTTCAATGATATTGTGTAGCTTTTTGGTTGTGTGTGCAGGTGGGTATTTGATTTCAAAATCGTACATTGATTTTCACAAGTCAGGTGGTGGCAAAGACAAGAAGATCAAGGAATTGGAAGCTGAGGTAAGGCGGCTGAAAATGGAGAGTGCCATGGTTGAAGTTTCAAGTTCTAAGGAAGTGGAGCTATTCAAGGATTTGGATATGAAGACTGAACATCTAAATGCACCTGACATGATGAATCGCAAAGTATTTCAGGCACCTGAGGATGTGCTGAGGGTGTTCATGATGAAATCGTTCATTGGTAGCCATTTGTTGGTGATTTGATCGTCCCGGGGACAGGAATTAGATCAACAAAGTAGTTGGGACAACAACAATGGAGTGTGGAATGGTCTTGGTTACTGCTTACGATTCTAGAATAAAGCTTCGACTTAACCTTCCTGGCCTTCCGGCGTATTTATGTAGTTTCTGACTTGCACTTTGTTCCTTGATGGTGGATCTCTTAATTATCAGCTTAAACTTGAATCTAAACATGCATCTTATTCTGCTCAAAATGCCTGCATGCAGAAATATATCAACTGGGCTACAAAATTGGTCTAAACAAAGTCATGAACTGACTATATTCAAAATGATATGTAGGGTTTACAACAGATGAAGTTTCTTACACTATCTGTACCGCTTGGGTATCAGTGGTTTTATGTCTTAGCTCTCTCTACCGGTTGTTCTACGACCTGATGGGCATCTGTACGTTGTTTCACTAGGACTTCAGGACTTGTAGTAAAAACAAGTGGGGCACTCAGGCAATGGGTAGTCCAAGAAGAAACTTCAGGATACCTTCCAAACGGGGGACTTGGATGATGATATTTAGCAGCTCTATCTTCAAATTTGGGGTAAACTTTGTTTAGAAGTATCCATGAGCGTGCATTCTCTCTTTTTTTGGTGGCTGAGCATTTGTGCAAGGATCTGTATGAGGATGCCTGCGGCACGTTTCTTTGAATAATGTTGTGTTCTCTAATTGTGTAATTCGTTCTCTAGACATGCGGGAGAGTATCTGTCTTGGAGTCCATGGCTATCAATGCACGTGCATGATGAGGTCTTTTAGAACAGCTTTTTCCGAGTCCAGAGCCTCCTGTGATAAATTAAAATGGCCTTTTCAAAAAAAAGATACTCGGTATCCAACACATGACTTGTATAACATAAACTCGTACATCTCCAAAAACACTATTCGGTATGATGAAAATTATAATCCCCAGTTATCAAAAAAAAAAAAAAAATTATAATCCCCAACAATTATACTTGAAGTAACCGAAACCGAACTTTTCACCAAATATTACATTTTTTGGTATATCAGAGTCAGAAGCTCAGACGAACCAATATGAGCAACAAAGATCGGAGAAGAGCTGAAGGATTTACGGCAGAATCACTCTTATTTTCATTGAGTTGAATGTCTGTATTTTGACGAAAATACAATTGTAACATAATTACAATATACCCCTTTCACTATTTTCTTGATACAGTAGACAGACTAGCAAAATACAATGCAACCCTTATACTAACTGATAAATACAAGTGCTTCTAAATTCAAATAAAATCCAATGGCGCCATACTCAACTTGGGTCGTCTACAGCCCCCCTCAAGCTCAGCGTGTGTGGGCAATTAGAGACGCTGAGCTTGGAACAAAGATAGGCTAAGGTATCACTCGAAACAGCCTTAGTAAAGAGATCAGCACACTCCTCACTCGATGGAACGAAATGAGGTATAAGAAAGCCGGATTGAACATGTTGCCGAACGAGGTACAATGACAAATTGATGGATCGTTAAGTTATCCAACTATGTGAGGGAGATCCCAGAGTGGTATCCCTCAGACAGATGGCAGCGGAAATAAACTTTCGTACAGGAAATATAGAACGGAAAGTAAGTGCTCACGGTTTAGAGTGGAAACCTTACTGCAATCCTTGCAGCAGGCTGAAAACCACTTGCCTTCTGGACAGTTCCAGAAGGGCTTCAAGATCAATGTTATTGATGAAAGAGTATGCTTGTAGATTGTTACACTTTGTGACAGCTAACAATACTACTCAACTCAAAGTATCGACTAACATGATCTGTCTCGTCCGCACACAGCAGCACTTTGTCAGCTCCGGAATTGATCTTCTCTTTGATCACCGATTGCTATCTCCAAAAAGCCGAACTTTCATCTGAAGACTCTTCCTCCTTTTATAGTGTCTTCAAGTCGGCAGAGCATATCTCCATCAGAGATCCGGTTGATATCTCGCAGATGTGATATGGTTAAGATATTTCCATATCTTAACCACATCATATATTTGCTTCCCAAATCTGGCTTCGATCTTCCCATCGTATATACTTATTCGTATATATGGCTATCAAAACTTCTCGTCAATTATCCAGCATGTATATACCCGTATATCTCCTGATTTGTGTCGAATATATTCTCCCCGATCCGATCTCGTCATATGTCGGTTCGTCCCTCACACAGAAAGCATCTCTCTCGCAGCGCTGCTCTCTCTCAGAGATGTTCAGTAGCCTTACCTGTCAGACAGTGATTTATGCACACTCAAGTGAGTTATTAGTTAAGTGTTTGTTATCATCAAAACACAAAGGGTCCAACAAATTCCCCCTTTTTGATGATGACAAACACTTCTTCCCAGATAAGAAATCACACGGCAATCATATCTACATTTCCCTAGAACATCCAGCTGCTTCAGAGTTTTATTCATTAAGTTTTTATTTAAAGTCTAGCTAGCATAGTTCCCCCTCAGATAGACATCCGCTTAAACTTTGGTACCGGTTATTCCCCCTTAGTGTACGCTCATATAGTTCTTCCCCCTTTTGGCATCATAAAAAAGATAAGCAAATAAGACCACAGAGAAATGGAAAGACAAACATTTCATTCATGCCAGCAAGTCAGAAGCGTGTCATTCAGACACCACACAAGCGGCAGAGAGTTCAAAATGCATAGAGTTTTAAACATGAAATTCAAAAAGAACAAGTTCAAAAAGAGGGGGGGGGGCAGATGTGGGTGGGGATGGCAAGGAGGGGGGGGGGGGGGTTCCATGAGACGGTTCAGACTAGGGCACAATCGTGAACGGGTCCTTCATCTGGTCCACAATCTCTGCGGCAAGATCCTTCATTTGCCCTGAGAAATCCTTGACAGCCACGGACATTACCCCCGAGTCAACAGTTATTGCAAGCTCCAGGTCAACCACCTTCTGCTTCACGAGCTACAATTCAGACTTTACCTCTACCAGCTCAGTCTTTACCTCTACCACATCAGATTTAACCTCCTTCATCTCTTCTCGAAGCACCTTCAGCAGCGCCAGCACCTCACTTAAGCCCTCAGAGGGGGTTGCCTCGTCACTAACGACAGGAGCAGCAACATTAAGAGGAGTCACTTCAATGACATCCTCATCATCAGCTTCCACAGCCACAGCGGGAACTATCCATCCGACTCCCTCCGAGAATTCCAAACCCAGTTTGGTGATATGCTCATCACACAGTGCATACGAAATCACTCTCTCCGACTCAGGAAGGTAGATCTCTCAATACTGCAATATCTCTTTCACAAACCCCGGGAAGGGTAGTCCATTAGACGGGTTGTCCTTGTTGTTCTCCATATGCCTCATGATCTGATATGCCAAGTTCACTGGCTTCCTCTGCATGATCTGATCGACCAACAACATGTCCTGAAAAGTGACAAGATTGTGCTTGTGCTTTCTTGGGGAGATATTGGAGACGAGGATTCTGTGCAGAATCCTAGGGAGCGCATTCATGAGAGTGTTTTCCCTTTGTCCCTTTGCTGTGGGGTCTAGCCCAAGTCGCTCAAATACCTCTGCTTTTGCTACAGTGCCTGGCCACGTACCTTTGGAGTAGGTGGCGTACCCGCCTTTAGGCACTCCCAGAACAGTGGCCAACTCCCTTACGCTTACGGAGTACACCTCACCTCCGACAACCACCGATAATTCCAAGTTACCCATTCCTTCCTCCTTTTCAACCAGCTTCAACCTCGAATAGAACTCCCTTACTAACCTCTCATTCACAACAACAGACTTTTTAAACAAAGCGCCCCACCCCTGGGCCTCCATCAGTTCCACAACTTCTCCCAAACCGTTCGACACCATCCACTCGTTATTCAGCACCAATTCCTGTGCAAACCCTTTCCCTGCTTCTTCTGATTCTTCGGCGCTACCATCTGACTCGGCCTCCTCTTCAACGGGCGGCGCGGAGGTCCGGGTAGATCTCTGTCCCTTCCTGGCGGATTGAGGAGCAGGTTTCCTTGCTCGTTTTCCTGCCAACCTGGTAGCAACCGAGGTCTCCTTCTTAGCAAGGCGCAGGGAGGAGGAATCCGCTCGAAGATCCTCAAGTCGACCTTCCAATTTTGCCATATCTGAGGCTACTGCCGAGTTGGATGGAACGGAGCCAGTTGGCATGACCGACAGCAGAATGGTCTCCAGGTTGAGAGGATTGACGCCACTCGTAATCAACTGTGCAGCCATTTTAGCGACGGCCGCGGGGAGACGCTTGACTTAGGGTTTGAAGACGCCATGTGTTTAGGGTTTCGAAATTTCTGAACTTTTGTGAGAGAGAAAGCAATAGTCTGAGAGTGATGAGACAAAATGCTCAGTCCGCTTTCTTTAAATACCCTTTGCAAAACCCTAGAGGTTGAAAGCCAACAGAAACCCCAAACATCGCCTCCTTTCAAAAATAAACCGTCTTCAATTTTTGGCAATTGCCATCTTTCCTTCCCTTCCAAAAGTTGTTGCGCATTAATATCCTGCAGATTTCAAATCAGCCGAAGAGGTATGCGCCGACTGAGGGAATACCGACACGTGTCAACAAAAGTTTGCTTGTTTCCTCATAAAAGTAACCGACGCGACACCTCCCTGCTGCAGAGACTGTTCACCTTTCAATTCACTTTGACCTCTTTCCAAGGCTGAGCCAACTTTACCAGAAGACATAACTGCCCATCTTCATAACTGTCATTGAGATTGTTTCCCAGCTAAAGGTGATCCGTTCATGGTGATAGCTCAGTCCTACTGTCTCATGGGTACACAAGGTTTTGGTATGGTGTGCAACTTTACCCGAATGGTACAAATAACACCACACACAAACAAGAAAAAAAATTAAGAACTTTCAAGCAAAATTTATTTTCTTCGTACCTCATGTGGAAGAACTCCGGGAAAGGAACATTTCGACGGGCTCATAGGAGCGTTCCACACGAAGATAGGCTAAGGTTGGTCTAGAGTACCTCCTTGGTTTATAGTGTGAGATCAAATATGGAGGTCTCTTTTGGGCAGAAAGGAATTGGAATTTCATGTTTTTCAGTCCCTAATGCAGTCATCAATCACATAGCAAGCATGCATGGCTATATTATGAACACAACTTACTTTCTCACTAGCACAGAACATTCATGTTAGACTCTCCATCAGTCGTGACTCATATGCATCTAGTCTAGCCAATCACTGAGGGAGCAACAATTGAGCATAACTTTAGGGGAGAGAAACCATACCTAGTTCGAGCCTCAGCTTCTCGTAGGGTTCTCTGTGCAAAGCCTTTGTGAATATGTCTGCAATCTGTTCCTCAGTTCTACAATATTCCATCTCAATTGTTCCCTTTTCTACACAGTCACGTAGAAAATGATACTGAATCATTATATGCTTGGTACGCGAGAATTGCACTGGATTTTTTGAAATGTTAATAGCACTTGTGTTATCACACAAAATCTTAGCACAATTTGTAATAACACCATAGTCACTTAGCTGTTGTCTGATCCACAGCAGTTGCGCACAGCAAGCAGCAGCGGCGATGTATTCCGCCTCAGCGGTGGATAACGCAATTGAGGACTGCTTCTTTGAAGCCCAAGAGATGAGACAAGGTCCAAGATATTGAGCCATCCCTGATGTGGACTTTCTGTCTGTTTTGCACCCAACATAGTCTGCGTCGGTGTATGCTTCCAGACGTAATTCACCTCCCCTTGGATAGAACAAGCATAAGTCATCTGTTCCCTTCAGATATCTCAATATCCTCTTCACTGCTTTCACGTGGGTTTCCCTGGGATCAGCCTGAAACCTTGCACACAGACAAACACTGAATAAGATATCAGGTCTATTAGCAGTGAGATATAACAACGAACCAATCATTCCCCTGTAGAGAGTTGGATCCACCCGAGGTGAGGGCTCATCCTTTGTCAGAGTGTCATTTGGGGACATCAGTGTGGCACACGTCTTGGTAGATTCCATCCCAAACTTCTTCAGAATCTCCTTTACATACTTCTGCTGATGGATTCGGGTACCATCCTCTCCTTGAGCAACTTGAAGTCCAAGGAAGTACTTGAGCTCCCCTACCATGCTCATCTCGAATTCACTCGACATCAAGTCTGTAAACTTTTTGACAAGTTTAGGATTAGTTGAACCAAAAATAATATCATCCACATATACCTGAACAACCAGAGTGTCTTTCCATTCCTTCAGAAGGAAAAGTGTTTTGTCCACCTCTCCTCGGACGTATCTGTGGGATAGCAGAAACTGTGACAGTCTCTCATACCAGGCGCGGGGTGCTTGCTTCAGCCCATACAGAGCCTTGCCAAGGATGTGGACATGATCAGGGTGAGAGTGATCCTCAAACCCTGGTGTCTGACTGACATATACTTCTTCCTTCAGAACTCCGTTCAAGAAGGCCGTTTTCACATCCATCTGCTACAGAGTAAAACCATGGTAAGTCGAATAAGCAATTAATAGTCTGATTGCTTCTAACCTTGAGACTGGGGCAAATGTCTCATCGTAGTCTATCCCCTCTTGTTGGTTGTACCCTTTGACAACAAGGCGGGCTTTGTTTCGCACAACAACTCCCTTGTCGTCCATCTTGTTTCTGAAGACCCACTTTGTTCCTATCACATTCTTGTCCTCAGGCCTAGGAACCAGTCGCCACACCTTATTTCTTTCGAACTGATGCAGTTCCTCTTGCATGGCATTGACCCATTCTGGATCCTTCAGCGCATCCGCAATCGTCTTTGGTTCTGCATTAGAGACGAAAGACGCAAATCCACAGAAATGACACAGTTCGTCCAAGCTTACCTGATTCTGCGATGAGTAGCACTGGTAGTCTCTCGTCCAAGTTGGAGGTTGGGTAATTCTCCCGCTCCTTGTAGTTCTGGGTTCCTCCGCAGTTCCTGCCGGAGGAGGGTCATTAGCAACTCCTTCCTCGTTGGGGGGAGCAGTGATGATGTCTATCTCTGGGACATCAGGGACATGCTCAGGGGCATCTATCTCTGTCTGAGCATCTTCAGCTAGGTTCTCGACGGGTTCTTGAGCCATTGCTTGAGTGACCCCTTGAGTGGGCTCTATGGCTTCACATTAAGCAGGTTCCCAGTCAGGGTCAGACCTATCAGTGTACTAAAGTTCTCCATCATCCTGTGAGGAGGGATCCTTCACCAGTTGTCCACTCATGGCGCGCTCATCAAAGGTGACGTGGATGCTTTCCTCCACCCGTTCCAGTCTCAGATTGTATACCTTGTATGCTCTGCTGTGGCTTGAATATCCTACGAACACGCCTTCATCGCTCCTCGGATCGAACTTTCCCAGATTGTCCTTTCCATTGTTGTGCACGTAGCACCTGCAACCAAACACTTTCAAATGAGCAATGTTAGGCTTTCTTCCCCTTAGAAGCTCGTATGGTGTTTTCCCTATCAAAAATCGTAGAAAGGCTCGGTTCAGTATGTAGCTGGCAGCATGCACTGCCTCAGCCCAGAACCCCTTTGGAACACCACTGGCAATCAGCATTGTCCTAGACATGTCTTCTAGTGTTCTGTTCTTTCTCTCTACCACACCGTTCTGCTGAGGAGTTCGTGGTGCTGAGAAGTTGTGATCTATTCCGGCTGTCCTGCACAGGGAGATGAATTGGGAATTCTGGAACTCGGTTCTGTTGTCAGTACGAATAGATACTAATTTCTTACTCAATTAGCTTCAGCCATGACACAAATTCCGAGTACGTTTCATCTTTAGAACTCAGAAAGATGGTCCATGTATACCTGGAATAGTCATCCACGATGACTAATATATACCTGTTTCCTCCACGGCTGACGACGTTGACTGGACCACAGAGATCCATGTGAATCATGTCCAGAGGGCCTGAAGTACTCACTGATTGTTTTGGCTTAAACGAAGTGCGTACTTGTTTTCTTGTGGCACAGGCACAGCATATCTGATCGAACGAGCTTTCCACCTTTGGTAAACCAACCACCAATTCATTTTGATGGAGTTTATGAATCAGCCTCGTGCTTGCATGTCCAAATCTCTTGTGCCACAGCAATGTGTCGTCAGTGATGCTTGATAGACACAGCTCCCCGTCTTGGACGAATTCTGGGTCCACTGTATAAATCTGATTCTCCCAGACACCTCGAAGAATTATTTTCCATGTCTCAATGCACTTCACAATACAGTCATTAGAGTTAAATATCACTTGATTTCTTCCATGTTGACACAATTGTGATATACTCAATAAGTTGTATCTCAGATTTTCAACCAGACTTACATGTCGAACTTTAATGGTTTCTGAAACTCTTACCTCTCCTGTAGCTACTACCTTACCTGAGCTCTTGTTTCCGAAGATAATGTTGTCTCCGGAATAGGCTTGGAGTGAGACGAACCAACTTGGATCTCCTGTCATGTGTTTGGAGCATCCACTGTCCAGATACCACGGCTTGCTCCTCACTCCATCCTACAAAAGCAAAATCAGTTTTTACGAACCCAGACAAGCTTGGGCTTACTGGGCTTTGGGATAGTTTTAACAGCAGAAGAAAGTTTTAAGGGACGAGAGTTGTTGTCATCGGTGAGATTGATTCTTCTCCTGGGGGTTGTTCTGGGTCGTCCGTAGATAGCTGTGTCATGGTGAGGACGAGCCCATTCAGCTCTGTCTTTCCTTCTATGAGGTGAGCCACTTCTCCCAGGGACATGAGCGGTACTGGCCTTTCTCTGATAGCTGTAATTCTTCTCGTTGGCTTTTCTCTATTTCTCACAGTCAGCTCTGTAATGGCCGAAGTGACCACAGTGCCAGCAAACACGGTAGTAAAAACTGCCAGTTTTCTTATGTCTCTCTAAGGGCACTGGTCTCCTGATCCCACGTGTCTGAAGGTCGCTCGAGAGAGGTTGACGGTTGGAGCTCATCTTTTTCCAAATTTCAAAAGCTTTCCCAGCCTTGAAGGGTCCAGAGTCATTTTCATGGAGGTGACTCTTCCTCGGAGATGAGGCTGCTCTTCCTGACTGTCTGGTGGGTTCCGACTTTCTCTCCAGACAGCAAACATGGCATGAGCTTCCTTTGGGGCAGGTGGTTCGCCCTTCTTCTTGTTGTAGCAGTCTTTAGCAAGATGTCCCTTTTTCTGACAGTGATAGCAGGTTCTTTCTTCCTTTGCTCCTGCCTTTATCTTGCCTTCCTCTGAGGCAGATCCTTTGTTCCACCGCTGATTATTTCGTCCTCCACCAGAGACACCTCTGTTCTATGTTCTGCCTGTGTTTGCCATCTTGAAGGCCCTTGAGAGAAGAGCTATCTCCTCGTCCTCACTCTTAGATGGCAGGCTTACTTGGGCGATGTCCAGAGCCTTCTCAACTTTCAATGCTATAGCTTGAGATTTTCCAGCTTGTCTTCTGGCTATTTTCCTCTCTGCTATTCCAGCTTGGCTTTGCAGATTCGCCACGAGTTCTTCCAGAGTGATGTCTTTGATCCCCTTCTGAGCTTGGAGTGCAGTAGTAACTGTGTCCCATTTAGAGCTGAGAGCTTGCATGAACTGATGAGTTGCCTTCCACTGTGGGAGTACCTCATCCAGGGAGTTTAGCTGAGCGACGATGATTTGAAATCTGGTGTAGAAGTCATCCAGAGATTCATCCTTTCGTTGTTCGACAGTTTCGTAATCCTTTGTGGCAGCTAGGATTCTGTTGTGTTTAATGTCCTGGTTTCCCTCGTACAGTCTAGCAAGCCCATCCCACTGCTCCTTTGCAGTCTTGTACACAGCCATCTTCACTTGGTCTCTTGGTGAGAGAGCCATGTACAGAACCTTCTTGGCCCTGGAGTTCAGCTGGAGAGATTTGTAGTCAGCTTCGGTGTATTTGTCCTTCTCCTTCTCTTTTGGTTTTTCCGGATCTGTCACATCCAGAATAGGGAAGTTACCCTTTTCGAACACACGCCACAGCTTCCCATCCACCGAGCAAACATGAGCTTCGAACTGATCCTTCCACCAGTCATATTCTCCTGAACTGAGCACTGGCGACTTCCAGAACGAGTCTCCTCCGTTAGACATGATTTCCTGCAAAGGCTAACACACAATCTAGAGCTTCCCGGCTCTGATACCAATTGATGGATCGTTAAGTTAGCCAACTATGTGAGGGAGATCCCAGAGTGGTATCCCTCAGACAGATGGCAGCGGAAATAAACTTTCGTACAGGAAATATAGAACGGAAAGTAAGTGCTCACGGTTTAGAGTGGAAACCTTACTGCAATCCTTGCAGCAGGCTGAAAACCACTTGCCTTCTGGACAGTTCCAGAAGGGCTTCAAGATCAATGTTATTGATGAAAGAGTATGCTTGTAGATTGTTACACTTTGTGACAGCTAACAATACTACTCAACTCAAAGTATCGACTAACACGATCTGTCTCGTCCGCACACAGCAGCACTTCGTCAGCTCCAGAATTGATCTTCTCTTTGATCACCGATTGCTATCTCCAAAAAGCCGAACTTTCATCTGAAGACTCTTCCTCCTTTTATAGTGTCTTCAAGTCGGCAGAGCATATCTCCATCAGAGATCCGGTTGATATCTCGCAGATGTGATATGGTTAAGATATTTCCATATCTTAACCACATCATATATTTGCTTCCCAAATCTGGCTTCGATCTTCCCATCGTATATACTTATTCGTATATATGGATATCAAAACTTCTCGTCAATTATCCAGCATGTATATACTCGTATATCTCCTGATTTGTGTCGAATATATTCTCCCCGATCCGATCTCGTCATATGTCGGTTCGTCCCTCACACAGAAAGCATCTCTCTCGCAGCGCTGCTCTCTCTCAGAGATGTTCAGTAGCCTTACCTGTCAGACAGTGATTTATGCACACTCAAGTGAGTTATTAGTTAAGTGTTTGTTATCATCAAAACACAAAGAGTCCAACACAAATGAGTCATATTCACTTTCAAGGGCTTTTCGATTTTTTTGTTTGTTTAGCTTTTCTTTGTATGGCACATTATTTCAGTTGTTATTAGTTCAGGATTTGCAATTGATTTATACTTCTTGGTATGGGACTTTCCTTTAAAGTAACAAATGTAATTGTTCTCGAAGAAGTTTGGATGACCCTAAGTAAGATCTTGAGAGGTTGGGTAATTGATATCCACAACTGCCGACTGATGGTGTATAAATTCAGTAATTGCATTTTTTTCCCTTCAATGATTGTGTAGCTTTTTGGTTGTGTATGCAGGTGGGTATTTGATTTCAAAATCGTTCATTGATTTTCACAAGTCAGGTGGCGGCGAAGACGAGAAGATCAAGGAATTGGAAGCTGAGGTAAGGCGGCTGAAAATGAAGAGCGCCATGGTTGAAGTTTCAAGTTCTAAGGAAGCAGAGCTATTCAAGGATCCAGCAACGAAGACCGAACATCCGGATGCACCTGACACGATGAATCACAAAGTACTTCAGGCACCTGAGAATGTGCTGAGAGCAAGGTTATAAAAAAACGTTAGACGCTAATCGGGCAGAAATAGTCTTGGAGGAACACATTTCTGCGCTAATCGGTTTTGTATTTTTAAATAATTAATAATCACATAAATATTATTATGATATAAATTATAAATGTTGTATTTCTGTAATTAACAGTTAAAGGGTATGTTAGTTTTTTTTTTTGGGGGTAAACAGCTTCTGATTGTGTGAATTATCATCTTCCTCTAAACGAGAATTTTATACTCCAGCTAGTCATCCTCCTAAATCATCTTTCGGTATCTTTTTATATTTTATATTTGCTAACGTGTTTCTTTGAAGGTGAAGCTTCTTTTAAGCTTTGCGGCCTGAGAAAGTAGTACAAGCTGGCAAGCTCAGAGCCAGTGACTGCAAATACAACCAAACCTTTATAGGGAAAGGTATGCAAATACAAGCACCAGCTTTTTCAAATACACATTAAACAGTAAAATATTGATTTGGGAAGGTATGGAAATTGGTATTCCTTTGAAACTGGGCTTAAGGACCGTAAGAAAATGTCATAAACTACTTCTGTAAATCCAATTTGGAGTGATCACTTATATATTGGCTGCATTCAAAAATTGAGAGCCAAGTGAATGGTTTATCAATTTTGAGGCTGTCAGTGGGTAACAGTAGGATCCTTCAGAGAGTATGAGCCAGACTATCAGGAAAACTTCTAATGTGTAGTGCATATTTTGGAAAAATCTTCATCTAAAATGTATGTATTACAACATGTTTTTTTTTTATTTCTTTCAACTTAGATTAGTATCCCAATTGACGCTTACTGTCACATTTTGGTCAACTTTACTGCAGCCATATGCTACACCACATTCTCAACTCGATTGACTACCAAAGCTGATCTCTGTCTGAATGATTGTTGCTCTGATCCAGTTAGGATATCTTTTCTTTCTGCTGCTTTTAGAATCTCAAGAAGAAGATTGTATAATATGGGCAACCGTGGATGTTGAGATTATAATCCAAACATGTTGATTGAGGATGTTTAAGATTGAGTTATAAATGGTGAGACTTGAATATGGAAGCTGGTTATGCCTTTGGTATTTGTTTTGGTGGTTTTGTGAACAAGTGCAGTTTTTCTGGTTAAGTCTGAACACAAGTCTGAGTTGTTTTTGTGCTGAAGACAAAACGGTGTCGTTTCACCAAAGCGGGAGATTTGCTTCTAAAGAGAACGGCGTCGTTCCAATTGAAGGGTTCAAGTCCGAAGCAAACGACCGCGTTTCATTAAAAGGAGATACGCGCCTTTGGCAGTTATTTCAGTTACTCCAAAACGGCAGCGTTCGTCTCTTCTCCTTCGTTCGTTTAAAAGCCAGCAAAACCCAGTTAGGGTTCTTCCAGTTCGAATTTGGGGATTTTGATTCCAGAGCAATCCAGAGCGATCGAGTGCGCGTTCTGAAAGCCAGTGACATTCCGAGAGTGTGTCGAGTGCGAGCGCGAGTGATTGAAGCTTCGTGTGCGAGGTTGGTCCGATTGGAATTGCCGGAAGAGCTGCTGCAGGGTAAAGGTCGTCGGAGTGATTCTGGGCCGATTGCAGTGATTCGTTTGAGGGCTTTGGATCATCTCGTCATAGGGAAGTTACAGTCTCAATTAATTTGATTTCTATCGGTTAATTGTTTGTAATTCGGATTGGGTGAGAACCTAGGGTTCTATGAGTCTCATCTTAAACTCTATTGTATATTTCTCCTCAATCAATAAAGCTAATAATTAACCTACATTCCGCAAATAACAATTGGTATCAGAAGCCTGTTTAATCTTGATTGATTCTCTCTTTTGAGAATCTTGATTAGTTAGTGATCTTTGGGATAACTCTGAAAAACTCCTTAATTGTTTCAGTTCTCATCTATTTTGTAAAGAACTGATCTGTGTTTTTCTTTCTCATGGCTGACAGTTTCAACTTAAAGCCCTATGATGGAACCACAGATTTCTCACTGTGGAAAGCCAAGATGAAGGCAATCCTAATCAAGGAGAAATGCTATAGAGCCATCTCTCAAGAATGGCTGGATCCAACTTCTGCCACAAAGAAGCAGGAAATCTGTGAGGCTGCCCATTCTGAAATCACCATCAGACTAAGTGATGAAGTACTTCGTCAAGTGGTAAATATTTCTGACCCAAAAGAATTATGGGATACACTTGAAACCATTTACCTTACAAAGTCCCTTCCTAGCAGAATTTCTTTACTAAGTAATCTGTTTAACTTTAGGATGAACACCTCCTCAACCATTCAAGAAAATCTTGATAGTTTTCTAAAAATGACTCAAGATTTAACTAGATGTAAGGAAACCATAGAGGATACTCATAAGGCTGTGATTTTACTGAATTCCTTACCACCACAGTTTGACATTGTAAAAGATGTCATACAGTATGGTAGGGATGAAATCACAACCACTAAAATCATTGATGCTATTGTGCAGAAAAATGAGTCCTTAAAGGTGTTTAAAACTAAAGGGGCTAATAGGAATGATCATAAATCTGAAAGTAAGAATGAGGTTATGATGTTTAAGGGTAAACCTAAACAGAAATTCAAAAAGAAACATTCTGCTACACCTGCTGCCAAGCCAAACTCAGATGGTAATGAGAAGGCTGGCTCTAGACCTCTTTCCCAAGTAAAGTGTTTTTACTGTGGGAAGAATGGCCATTATGCAAATACTTGCACTAAGAAACAGCATGATAAGGAACAAAACAGTGGTCAAAATGCAAAACAAAATGGTTTCTCAAATGTGTGTGAACATGGTAATCATTACAAGAATGAACTGTTGGTTGTTTCCTCTACTAATGATGCTGATTCTTGGATACTTGACTCTGGGTGTACTATGCATGCTTGTCCCTCTAAATCTTTGTTTGATTCACTGAAATTAATTGATGGTGGTGAAGTAATTTTGGGTGATCATACTACCTTAAAAATTAAAGGCATAGGTTCAGTTCCTCTTGTAATGTTTGATGGTGTGACTAAGATCATTCAAAATGTTAGGTGGGTTCCCAACCTTAGGAGAAACCTCTTATCAGAATCTGTGTTTGATGATCAACACTTGAAAATCAATACAAGTAATGGCATTAAGGAAGTAATCAAAAATGATAAAACAGTCATTAAAGCTATTAAAAAGGGTGGACTGTATTTTGTTGAAACTTCTCATGAACTGAATGCTGTTAATCACCAATCTGATAAGGATTTAACTGAAATCAAACAATGGCATGCTAGACTAGGACACATAGGGAATAAGGGATTGAATAACTTGGCAAAATCTGGAATATTGACTTTTTCCCCTGCTGAGTTGACTTTTTGTGAAACTTGTATTTTGAGCAAGAAAACTGCTCACCCCTTTCCCAAATCATCTTACAAGGCTGTCAAGCCTCTTGAGTGTGTCCATGCAGATTTATGGGGGCCATCTCAGGTCCCAACCATTGGTGGAAGGTGTTATTTCTTGTCTTTGATTGATCAGTTTTCTAGGAGAGTATGGGTATATCTGTTAAAGCACAAAAATGAAGCTTTTGATCACTTTAAACATTGGAAAGCCATGGTAGAGAACCAAACTGGTTTAAAACTGATTGCACTAAAAACAGATAATGGCTTAGAGTTTTGCAACAATGAATTTAATCTGTTTTGTAAAGAACATGGTATTAAAAGGCTCTTAACAGTTCCTGGTACCCCACAACAAAATGGCACAGCTGAAAGAATGAATAGAACTTTGTTAGAAAAGGCTAGATGCTTATTACTTAGTTCTGGTATGAAAAATTCTATGTGGGGAGAAGCTGTCATAACTGCATGCCATTTAATCAATAGGAGTCCCTCATCTGCCATAGATTTTAAGACACCTTTTGAGATGTGGTTTGGCAGGAAACCTAGCTTATCTCACTTAAGACCTTTTGGTTGTACAGCCTATGCCCATGCTTCACAAGGTAAGCTACAACCAAGGGCTCTTAAGTGTGTAATGCTGGGATATCCTGAAGGAACTAAGGGCTATAAACTGTTGCTAATTCAATCTGGTGGCTATAAAGTGATTGTGTCTAGGTCTGTGACATTTAATGAGAGTGATTTTCATTTTAAGTCAAGACTAACACCTCAAGTTGAGCAAGTTTCAGGTTCTAACAATGAATCTGCAGAAGACTTTGTGCCTAGAACTTATATAGCAGACCCACCTGATGGAGCTGATGATCAAGAGGAATTTGATCAAGGAATGTTGCAGGATATCAATCCAGATGATCAAGGTCAGCATCCTCACCAATTAGGTGGGGGAGAGGTAACAAATCCTGATCATGATCAACCTTTAAATTCTGAAAATATTGGGAACAGTGGAACTGTGATTGCTGAAACTGTTATTGATCATGTTGTTGATGATTTGCCTCCTGATATTGCTGTTGATGCTGAACATGCTGAAAATGATCATCCTTTAGCCAATTATTCCTTAACTAGGGATAGGGAACCTAGAATTAGGATGGCTAATAAGAGATATGCTGATTATGCAACAAATGTGCTTGAATATGCTTTTTTGGTTTCTGAAATGATCAAACATGAGATTTCTGTTCCTGAAACTTTTGAAGAAGCTGTCAATTGTAGGCATGCAACTGAATGGATTAATGCTATGCATGATGAAATTAAATCCATGAATGACAATAAAACTTGGACACTAATTCCTTTGCCTAAGAATGCTAGAGCCATTGCTTGCAAATGGATTTTTAGATTAAAAGATGGTAACAACCCTGCTGAACCTCCAAGGTTTAAAGCAAGGCTTGTTGCTAAAGGTTTTTCACAAAAAGAAGGAATTGACTATAATGAGATCTTTGCACCAGTTGTTAAATATAAGACATTAAGACTTCTGTTAGCCATGTCAACTGTTTTTAACTGGGAAATAGATCAAATGGATGTTAAAACTGCCTTTTTGAATGGAGACCTAGAGGAAACTATCTATATGAAACAACCAAAAGGTTTTGTTGATAGGAAATTTCCTGATCATGTTTGTCATCTGAATAAATCCATATATGGCTTAAAACAGTCACCTAGGCAATGGAATAGGAAGTTTGATGCTTGCATGACTGATTTGGGTTTCTCTAAGAGCAAATATGATTCTTGTCTCTACTTGAAGAATATGAATGCTAAATACCCTGCCTTTGTTCTGTTATATGTTGATGACATGCTTATTATAAGTGATTCTAGACTTGTTGTTAATAGCATAAAGTCTGATATTAAGAAACACTTTGATATGAAGGACATGGGTGAAGCCCAAAGAATTCTAGGTGTTAAAATAACTAGGGACAGAAATAAAAGGGTCATGTACTTGTCTCAAACTGATTATCTTGATAAAGTGTTAGACAAGTTCCAACTGAAAAATGCTAAACCATCTCTTGTACCCTTAGGAGGGCACCTTGAATTAACCAAGCATGATTGCCCTGTTTCTGATGAAGATAAACTGAAAATGAGTAAAGTTCCATATGATGTGGCTGTGGGTTCAGTGATGTATGCTATGCTATGTACCAGACCAGATTTGGCTTTTGGTGTGAGTGTTCTTAGTAGGTTCATGTCTAACCCGGGAGATAAACATTGGATTGCTATGAAATACTTGCTTAAGTACATTTCTGGGACTAGGAAACTAGGATTAATCTATGGTTCACATGCCCCTAAGACTGAATTATATGGCTATGTAGACAGTGACTATGCTAGTAACAAGGATAACAGAAAATCCACAACTGGTTTTTTCTTTACATGGGCTGGGAATTGTATCTCTTGGAAATCTCAGTTGCAACCTATTGTTGCTCTATCCTCAACTGAGGCAGAGTACATAGCAGCAACTGAGGCATCCAAGGAAGCAATATGGTTGAAGGGTATTTTACAAGAAATTGATAGAAATACTTACATGCCTATAATCTACATGGATTCCCAAAGTGCTTTGTGTTTATGTAAAGATCCTGTCTATCATGAAAGGTCCAAACATATTGATGTTAGGTACCACTTTATTAGGGATATGATTGAATCAAAAGAATTTGAAATTAGAAAAATCCTAGGAGAAAAGAATCCAGCAGATTTTGGAACAAAAATGGTTACTAACAACAAGTTTCAGTTTTGTAGAGATGCTTTATTTATAGGGAATGTGACTTGAAGCAGTTCTCTCTTGGCATCTGGTAAGGTCAGGTACTCCCTGCCTTAACTCAGATTATTTCTACAATTTTTCAGTTTTCTCAGTTTGTTTTTGAAGCCCTTTAGGTTGTATTAGCTTTATAGGAACATGTTAGGATCAGGAGGGCGTTTGTTGAGATTATAATCCAAACATGTTGATTGAGGATGTTTAAGATTGAGTTATAAATGGTGAGACTTGAATATGGAAGCTGGTTATGCCTTTGGTATTTGTTTTGGTGGTTTTGTGAACAAGTGCAGTTTTTCTGGTTAAGTCTGAACACAAGTCTGAGTTGTTTTTGTGCTGAAGACAAAACGGTGTCGTTTCACCAAAGCGGGAGATTTGCTTCTAAAGAGAACGGCGTCGTTCCAATTGAAGGGTTCAAGTCCGAAGCAAACGACCGCGTTTCATTAAAAGGAGATACGCGCCTTTGGCAGTTATTTCAGTTACTCCAAAACGGCAGCGTTCGTCTCTTCTCCTTCGTTCGTTTAAAAGCCAGCAAAACCCAGTTAGGGTTCTTCCAGTTCGAATTTGGGGATTTTGATTCCAGAGCAATCCAGAGCGATCGAGTGCGCGTTCTGAAAGCCAGTGACGTTCCGAGAGTGTGTCGAGTGCGAGCGCGAGTGATTGAAGCTTCGTGTGCGAGGTTGGTCCGATTGGAATTGCCGGAAGAGCTGCTGCAGGGTAAAGGTCGTCGGAGTGATTCCGGGCCGATTGCAGTGATTCGTTTGAGGGCTTTGGATCATCTCGTCATAGGGAAGTTACAGTCTCAATTAATTTGATTTCTATCGGTTAATTGTTTGTAATTCGGATTGGGTGAGAACCTAGGGTTCTATGAGTCTCATCTTAAACTCTATTGTATATTTCTCCTCAATCAATAAAGCTAATAATTAACCTACATTCCGCAAATAACAGTGGATTTCACAATTCACCCTATATTTGGTAACTCTCTAAATATTTCTAACTCTCTTCATTTCCATAACTTTTCTAAAGTTCATGTCTATTATGATTTATTATAGGCACTACTTATAAGGGTTGGACTGAAATGGTGATGAGTATTAGTTGTGGAAATGCTAGCATATGCCGACTTACACCCTCATTCAACTCAAAAGCCTTGGCTTATGAGTTGTGGTGGTGTAACCCAATATATGGTAGTCATTCTTCTTTGAAACGGGCGATGTGGGATAACTTGTCAAGTGCTTATACTTAACACTCCCCCTCACTTGGGAAGTTGGACGTGCTCCGTGAAATCTCGCTAACTATTGTAGCGGAAAGCAGTAGGCGCGCATATGCGACTTGTTAACCTACGCATAAGCTCGTGTGGCGGGTGTGCAACTTGCAACTCCCCTTGACTAACATGGCTGACAAACGGGCGTCTCGTCATGCACTTGGCGCACATAGGCGCATCCCTCGCGTCACATACAAGGCCTAGGTCGTGTGCCTTCAGCTCTGATACCATGTGGAAATGCTAGCATATGCCGACTTACACCCTCATTCAACTCAAAAGCCTTGGCTTATGAGTTGTGGTGGTGTAACCCAATATATGGTAGTCATTCTTCTTTGAAACGGGCGATGTGGGATAACTTGTCAAGTGCTTATACTTAACACTTTAGTACCATGTTTGTACACAGGATCCCTTTTGGAGAAACTTTAAAGTGTCTATGTTGCTTGGTGGATTTGTTGGACAATTTATTGAACTCCATCTTCATGTCGAGGAATCGAAAGGGTACTGTAGATGAAAGCAAGCACAATAGGTGTCGATGTAATTAAATCGTCATACATGTAAGCATTATCTCAGATCCCAGTGAAGCAATTTTGTGTCAAGTGACCAGTTATAGTTATTACATTGATACAAAACTTGTTAAACCATTTTTTGTAAGGTACTGCTCTAGGTGTCGTTTTATTTTGTTTCATTTCATCTGTCAATTCTGTTTCCTATTCTATCACTTATTCCGTCGAAAGTTTCAACTTTAGCCCATCAGAATGCTAATTTAGATGGTCTTTGAGTATTTTTTTTTTGAAGAACTTGGATTTTTCGATCCAAATGAATCTGCGGTGAATCACACGAAGAACAACCAAATAAAATAAAAAAACACAACTGAAAACAGAAAAGGGAAAGCTACAGTGTCGCAGAGAGTACACCCAAACTTTACCCTAATTCAACAATTTGGACTACATCAAGAAATTCACTATCCGCGAGGTTGTACAGTTACATTCAGGCTTCAGATCATCAGGCACACGTTTGCTTGTTTCGGATCAGGCCAGAGCTGGTTAAATCTGCGATCAAAGTCGGAAGTAAATCAGCCTCTACACTTCGACAGTAACTTCTGAAAAACTGGCAGTTTGGAGCTCTAAATCTGTATCTGGCACTTCCAATCTGATCTAATGCTACCATCTCTTTGTATATAAAGCATGTTAGGAGATCCAAGTGGCCTAACTAATTAAAACTGATTTTAACTAACTTAACAGAATTTTCCAACTAACTTCAGTAACAAGTCTTCTTTAAATTTGAATATTTTTGCTTCTCAAGCAACCTCATTTGAAGCTAAATTTCACGGTTTTTCTAGGAAAATTTTTCAATTTGCTCAAAATTGAAATTTTTTTTTGATATGGTAAAGGACCTTGAAGACCAAAATTGAAATTTGAGTTCCCTTTATACTCAATCTTCAAATTTCATTCCCAATTTACACACGTTTTCTAAGCAACGACGCCTTAGAGTTAAGCCGCTCTTGTGGACATCAGTTTAAACCTCGGGGCATGTGTTAGCAATAAAAATAAAACTGACTGGGCAAAAATTGCCAAATAAGCTTAAAACGATGTTCCCCAGAGCGTCCAACGCTAAGGCGCCGTTGGCAATGTTCCAAAAAATGCTAGGTGGGCATCGGGCAGAAAGGGTCTCCAAGGATTAATCGGGGCCTAGGCGGGGATTAATCGGTTTTGAATTTTTAATATTTTTAAATATATAATTATATATAACATTATTTAATATACAAATTTCTTCCTCCATATTCTCCAGAATGTAAACTTTTAATCAATTCATGGGTTCAAGCACATTGCAAAGAAATATGAACATTTAATCAAATCCAAATTATGAAAAATAAGAAACATGCAGCAGAAAGAAACAATACAAATTGAAGCATTGAAATCTAAATCCCTAGTTTCAATAAGTTAATTTTTAAAAATTAACAAATAAGCCCTTCAAGTTTGACTATTGACATGTAGTTGACCATTCCGCCTAGAAATCGATTTAGATATCCCAGAAGCCGAATTAACCGCACAGGACTGCCCAAGCGCCGCCCAGGACTGCCCATCTGCCTAATTGCATAAAACGGAACGGGTTCTAAAAAAAGGCCGCCTAGGCGGTCGTTTTTTAGAACACTGGCCGTTGGTAATTACGATAGTTTAATGGTCTCCAATTGAAGGAGGGTTGCGGTCGGCTAGGAGGGCTAACTTCGGCTGCCGGACGACAATGGAGATCTAGAGGTCGATAGGGTCGGGGAGGATTTAGGTGAGTATTTGTGAAGTTGTATAACGGAAATGATGAGAGTGAAACAAAACCCGACTATAATTGTGCCTTAAGCCGTTGTTCGGAACAACGGCTTAAATTAAAATGTAACGTCGCCAATCTGACTCAACTTTGTTTTTAAATATATGCCACGAGGCTTAAACCGACATCCCCAAAAAGCGACTTAACTCTAAGGTGCCATTGGAAAACGTAAGTAAATTGGGAATGAAATTTGAAGATTGAGTATAAAGGAAACTCAAATTTCAATTTTGAGCAAATTATGAAATTTTCCGGGATTCTCTACCTATGATCAGTTGAATACATATATTAATTAAGTCACTTTTTCTCACAATGTTTTACTTTTTCCAAGTGTATATGAAGTATCGTTTCCCCAAAACAACCTCCCTTTGCGTGGAACTAACTATATGAGAAGTAGCTGACTTTGTATCCTGAAACAAGCTCATTTAAGCAGCATTACACAATATATTCAACAGTCGGAATGGTTATCTGTAACTGTATGTATATCTTATTGTTTTCTTTTTATACATAGCCGGTTTTGGGGAATCAATAATGCCCAAACAAAGGAATTCGCCGACTCAACATATTAACAATATGAAGCCACTTGCCGAAGTGAGAGTGACCCCAGTAGTTTGGGCACTCCTCCAGTGACAATATGCCACTTGCATTTCAAACAAAAGATTCAAGCAGTCGTTGCTAACATATACTAACATTAACAAATAACTCCCCATCAAAAAAAAAAAAAAAAAAACTGAAGCCACTTGCATTTCAAAAACTCTCTTTTGTTAGTTAGGAAAAATACACGGTGTGCTCATGTGTTAGTGGATCCGAACCCTCTAACAGTCTCATCCAGCTCTTCAACCCTCAGGAGTGACAATATGAGCTGCGCAATCCAATGTCATGTCGCCTTCCTTCACTTCAAAGTACACATCGGAGTGGTTGAACAGTATAACTCCTACTCGTCCTCTCTGTACGTACTACTCTTCATGCATCTCTCTCTATCAGTGTGATATCACTCCAACATCTATGGCGTACGTGCTTCCATGCCAGCCCTGACCTCGGCCCAATTCGAGCATAAAATGAATGCTGTGACCACAAAGCATGTTGTCTCTGATGCATATTTATTTTTAATAAAATGGTCCAATGGATATTTGACCGGCGGTCTCATTTAAAACAATGCGAGTCACCCTCCGCCTCCGGCCTCCGGTCTCAACCAAATCCAAATTGCAACCTACACATCTTAATAGTCAAATGTATTGTATACCTACCATACCATCATCTTGTATACCATTTTATGTTTTTTTTAATGAATTGAAAATTTAGAAGAAAATAAATTTTATGTTCATGAAAAATTCAAATAAAATAAAAGGATTGAATACTTATTTTTTCTTACCATTGGGAAAAGTTACTTTAAAAAAATATATATATTTCTCATTTCATTTCTCCGTATATTCCAAGATTCAAATTGAGAGTAAGATCATCATGCTTTTATTATTTTCAAGGCCGGTTTGAATAAAGAGATCAAAAACACTGATCATGAAAGAGATCAAAAACAGATTATTTAATGCATTGATAAAGCATGATTGTACAATCATTTAATGCATTGATAAAGCATGATGTGACATTGTTCAGTCATGCTTTATCAAAACATTAAATGTGGAGGAATAGGATTATGATTCCGGTTTCTCGAAAATTAAGACTCCACCAGGATGTCATTTCACACCTTTACGGTCCACGTAGGTCTCAAATTGAGCCACGTTTCCATTTTCAAAGAGTCCCAGTAGAGGGTAAACCGAGATTCTGAGTACCAGTTCCCGGAAAACCAGAATTGCAAAAAAATGAGGTAGATTGGTGATCTGAGTTTTGTTTAGTATATATTGGTTATTCGAGTTTGAAATTGGGTTAGAATGGTGAATTTTCCAAACAACACAACTTTTGTAAAAAAACTAACCAATGACAGCCATTGATTTGGTCATTTGGACGGATGAAATTAAATTTCGTCGTATGAATGATTTTTCAGCGACGAATTATAATTCAAGTTTAACGAACTATGTCGTACTTTTGGTTTTGTGGTGACGAATTATAATACATTTTGACAAATTTTATAATTTGTACCTCATCTTTACTCGTAATGTTAAAGGAAGCGAATAAACACAATGTTTTTAGTCTACAAATTAAAATACTTATAAGAATTTGTTAGTGAGAAATACTCTGACTACCCTTCTTCAACTTGTCAATCATAGTGTTGCTGGCCGCTGCCCTCTGCACCGCGTGCCTACTATTCATTCACCTACGCCCAACGAATCATCCCTTGTCCATTCGGCTCCTCGATCCGTGTCTTCATATATTATTCAAAGAAAATTAAATTTAAAAACTTCAAATCGGGCAGGAGTCGCGGATCCCTATCTAATTAAGATTAGACGAAAGTTAATTTTTAGTACAAAATATAAAATTCGTTAAAATTATTTTATAATTCATCAGTTTATTTTATTGTTCGTCACTTTTGAGTCAAAAATGAAAAAGATGAATCGAAAAATGAAAAGATGTCATAATTCATTTTATAGTTCGTCACATAGAAAAACACTCAAAATTAAGATTTAATCTCATCTATTCAAATCACAAGATCAATGACTATGATTAATTTGTATTTTGTATCAAAAAATCAACTGTGTATCTGATAATTTTCTTATATACATATACTATTCCTCGAAATGTTATGATTCAAATAATTTTTTTTCTCACTTTGCCACCTTTTCTCCTCAGCCTTCATTCGCCGCATAAAATGACAATTGGAAGCTCACCGGTAACCTATGTCGCTCTCCGATTTCCAGTTAACTCAACAATTCAACGAATTTTTATTTGAATTAATTTTTGTCTGTTGTTGTAGCTTGCGATGTCTGATCTGACGATCGGAGAAGTTGGGAGAAATTCGACGTTGATATGCGCGCCTGCTATGGCTGAGACCGTGGACCAAATGCTTGTCCAGATGAAGAAAGCTAATGAGGTCGGAGCTGACGTGGTTGAGCTAAGGATCGATTATTTGAAGAGTTTTTCGCCGCTGCAGGATTTGGAGGTTCTCATTAAGCAATCGCCGTTGCCGACTTTAGTAACTTATAGGTAAGTAAAAACCGGCTGCAGCTTAATTTTAGGCTAGACTACTAGCGAAAGTGTTTCTTTTCTACTTAAGTATGAATGGTTAACGTTTGGAAGGGCAATTGAATTTTAAAAATAAAAAAAAAGTGGGAAGAGCTGGAGAAATATAGTGGTTTGGTATTGAAGATTAATGTTAAATAATAAGCACAAAGAACTCATCTACACATTGTAAAATTGTCTATGTTTGTAATTCGTTGTTTTTTGTATCATTTAATTTAGTGTGCCTAAGTGTTTATCTGACTTTCCATTCTGTTAGATGACTTGATTTGACTTGATTCGAATCCTTGGTGCTTACTTAGTACTAGAACCTAGATTGAGATTCGTCCGTTATAACATTTGGTTGCGTTTTTCTTTATCAGACCGAAATGGGAAGGGGGAGAATACGAGGGAGATGACAGCAGCCGATTTGAGGCTCTACGTCTTGCCATGGAACTCGGAGCGGATTATATTGATGTTGAATTGAAGGTATTCTTACATCAAGTTTTTTTTTTGTAGCAAGTTTGTAATGGCATTTTTAGTGCATATGCTTATACATTTTACGAAGTGGTCTCATTTTAAGAGTTTGAATTGTCGCTTTTCATGTGAATATTAGATGTTGAATATTTCCTTCTGTTACAATTACCTCTTAAAAGCATCTATTTTTAGACTTTGAATCGTCACATTTTCCATTAAGTACACTCCTTTTACTGTATATGATAAAAAATTTAAATCATACCTCAGAAGGTCATACCCTACCCCCGGTGTCCGTCAGGAATGGAACATGAATGTGAGGGACTTCATATGTCCTTAGTGCCAGTCTACAATGCATGTTGTCCAGTCTACAATGCATGTTGTATGCTTGTATTCTAAATAGAAATGCTGATAAAAGCACCTGGACGACTTTTTATGAAAAACATTATTCAACCCATATATGTCACAATTTCTCTAGATTCTTATATTAGTTTTTTCATGGTGTAGGTTGCTCCTGAGTTTTTCAAATCCATTGGTGACACGAAGCCTGAAAAGGTGAAGATTATAGTATCTTCCCACAATTATGAGTTCACCCCATCCACTGAGGAACTTGGTAATCTTGTTGCAAGAATACAAGCTACCGGGGCTGACATTGTGAAGATTGCTACAACTGCATTAGATATCACTGACTCAGCACGCGTCTTTCAAATTTTGGCCCATTCTCAGGTTTGTTTACTTATTAGTTCAGTTTACACTATTTTACTATTATGGCTATAGGGGAGCGTTCGGTCGAGACTAACCTTTACAAATTTGAGAACTTGAGAATCCAAATCTCACCATTAGATCATGATGCATGCATCTTTGAATCTGCATGTGACACATGTCCAAAAAGCAAAGTAAAAAAAGGTGGTTTTGACTTTGCATTAAATGCATTTTGAAAAATGCACATGGGACACGTGTCACCAATCTTGCATTTGAGGTTAATATTGTTTGATAAAATGAGTGATAAGCCATTCACTAGGGAAAGGCAAACTGTATTTGCATATGTAGTTGGATGAGTAATAACCACATTGCATTCACTAATATCAATAACAACTATTCAATTATTAAGATTAATCTGTTATTTACCCTCCATGCTACTTGGATTCAAATACAGGTTCCAACAGTAGGGCTTGTTATGGGTGAGAGGGGTTTGATCTCTAGGATACTTGCTCCCAAATTTGGTGGATATCTCACCTTCGGTACACTCGAACCGGGAATAATTTCAGCTCCTGGACAGCCAACAGTGAAAGACCTTTTGGAACTATACAATTTCAGACAGTTGGGGCCAGATACGAAGGTGCATGGCGTTATTGGAAAGCCAATTGGTCACAGCAAGAGTCCCCATCTGTACAATCCAGCATTCAAGGCAGCAGGATTTAATGGAATTTACTTACCTTTGCTGGTCGATAATGTGGCAAACTTCCTCAACACTTACTCATCGCCTGATTTTGTTGGCTACAGGTAAATAACTTATCAATTATGAAACTTCAACATGCTCATTGCCATCATGTACTATGAATGGTAGCTTTTGAAAAAAACTAAAATTGTCTCTGCAACCCTTGAGGTACCAGTCAACCGTCATTATTCGTTCAAAGTAATAATGACGCTGTCCTTTCAAATCGCGAAGTTTGAGTTGCTTCTTTATTCTTACCCATTAAACCACTATTCTTTTATGTTCTGCAATATATTGCTTAACATTCAGTCATTTATGTGCGTAGTTTCACCATGCCTCACAAAATGGATGGATTTGCGTGCTGTGATGAAATCGATCCAATTGCAAAGGTAAATTAATTGGTCTCCTTCATGAACCTCTTGTTATTGTTTACAATCTAATGTCCCTGATTTTTAATACTAATCTTGCCATCAGGCCATAGGAGCTATAAGTTGCATGATCAAGAAACCAAATGGGAATTTGATGGGGTACAATGTAGACTATCTAGGAGCTATTGCAGCTATTGAGGAAGGCTTAATAGGTCTGTTTATGAACTGACATCTTGCCAGAAAATTTACACATCAGCCATGATATATTTTGGTTATACAATAGATCTTCTTATTCAGCTTCAGGTATTGCCAGCAGCGGATCAGGTTCACCCTTGGCTGGTAAGCTCTTTGTTGTCATGGGCGCTGGGGGTGCTGGTAAAGCACTTGCTTTTGGTGGCATGGTAAAGGGAGCACGAGTTGTAGTTGCCAATCAACCTTTTGGTAAGAACATAAAAATGGCACCAACAGTTTCATAATTGAATTATAGCCAGTTCTGTAGAAACTTCGGTTTCTTCATGAATGAATGTTGACTAATAATTTACACTCCTAATCTTACAGAGTTAGCACAAGATCTTGCTGCAAAAGTTGGTGGTCAAGCTCTCCACCTATCAGAGCTTGAACATTTCCATCCAGAAGAAGGGATGATTCTTGCAAATGCCACCCCTGTCGGAATGAAACCATATCTTGATATAACACCAATACCAAAGGTTTGCTGCTATCTTATTTTTAATTGACCGTGAATATTAACATCATCCTAGCATACTTTGACTTTATCACTTGACATATGCCCATGACTTTTTCGAACTGCAGAGTGCTTTAAAGCATTACAGTCTTGTCTTTGATGCCATATACACTCCAAAATGGACCAGGCTCTTAACGGAAGCCAAAGAGTCTGGTAAGGCCGTTGTCTTTGGTACGGAAATGTTCCTCAATCAAGCATTTGTACAGTTCGAAAAGTTCACCAATTTACCTGGTAAGATCGAAACCATATCAACAATCTGATGTGTCCCCACAATTTGACTGCTCATAATGTTTGATCCAGCCATTATCTATCAGTTATCACACTAATTGCATGTATTGTTTATTACTCTGCAGCACCTAAAGAACTGATCAGACAATCATTGATCAAGAACACATCCTAATTTGGTTGGTTGCTCCTCCAGAGTCCAGTATGGAGTTTCCAAATTCTTGTATGATATAGTTTTGTTACTATTCTGTATTCTGTTGTATCATCTATTGTTGTATGAAAACAAAAATTTTGAGCTCTCACATAATATATGTCATTGTTTAGCTAGTGATTCCCTTTATTTTTTGAAAAAAATAAATATAGCTGAAAGATAAACTGTAGGACAATAACAGAAAATGGATGAAGCAGTAGAATAAGAAGCACAGAAATCTAACATAGTTGCTTCTGTATGTTCTAACAGACAGCTCATATTTAAAATGATGAGCTCTCACAGATTGGCGTTGATCCCCAGTAAGTTGTTCATACAGCTAACACTTGAGTTTCTGACTAAGCAGGTACTTAAATCTAAATGTTGCTTTCATACATGCATTTGTAAATACATTAGGAATATGTTATCACTAAAAATGTTGCCGCCTGCTTTAGTTTTTTGATGCTTCTTAAAGCATATTTAGTAATTTGCTGCAAGTTAAATATTTTATTGCAGAAATTTGAAGCATATGATTCAAAAGGTGTGCTGTTGTTGCTAGTGATAAAAACAAAGAGTTGTGTTTATGTTTATCTACCTTCCTGTCATACTACCAAAACATTGTAAGACTATTTCCTTATTCCCTATGGAATGTGTAAAAATATACATCATATACTCAATTACTCTTCCAGGTCTTAGTTCGTGACATTTGTGTGTTTGAAAAATCAATGTTTCACAAAGGATCATTATTCTGGAGACTGTGCGGCAGGACTCCAGTTCAAGCCAACCCTTCGATTCCACCGAAATCAGTGTAACATCTCTGACTACTGTTTGTAAATAAATGTAGAAGCCCCAATTGATGCTATATATTCGAGTTGCATATGGAATTTAATTCTGGTCCAGCCACATTTATCAAAACTCTGCAACTTTCTTTGTTAGTTAGTAAATACACCTCAAAATTGACGGATAAGAAAAATGACGAAATATTTCTATTCATAGTGAATCAGTCCATATTAGAAACCTTAATAACCGAGCTCCCATTATCTAACAATCAAGCTTCGCAATTTTTATCAGATACGCTCACATTCTTCTCTGTGTTCTCAAACTCTCAGTTCGTCGTTCAGCAATATCTGTCTAGTTGTAATGGCTACTCATCAAGGTGCCCATGCACACTTTGCGGTTGCTTCGAGGACTTTGGCAACTATAAGGACATAGTATATTGATATCCAAACATTATCTATGATTGGTAAAATGTTTTGTTTCTTCGGTACTGAATTCGTTAGTTTTTTTTTTGCAGGTTGCATGATATTCTGCTGCCCATGTGTTACCTTCGGGCGAAATGCTGAGATCATTGATCAAGGAACCACAAGTAATTAATAAGTTCATTTAAGCTCTGAAACATGCAAAATATACATTCAACTGAATTAGATGAAAACGAATAATTTGTAACTTTGATTTTATTTTGAAGGTTGTTGCGGAGCCTGCTGCATATCTTTGTTATATTGGGTGAGTTGGGATGCGGATGCCTTTACTCGTGCTCTTACCGTTCCAAATTGAGGCAACAATATTCTCTACTGGCTACCAGATCGACCCTGCAGTGGTTGTTGTTGTGTCCACTTCCTGTGCACTTTGTCAAGAGCAGTAGCACAATGAACTTAGAAACCGTGGCTTTGGCCCGTCTGCTTGTATTTATTTCCTTTTCATCTTGAAATGATTTCTTTTCTTTCTCAACATTTTAAAAAAATTTCTTCTTATGCTTCTTTATGTTAATTTAGGTTGGGCAAGCCACGCACATAATTGAACGCCCCGACTGCAATGACAGGTATATCTCACAAGTAAAACCTCTTCTATGTGATCGATCTGATCAATCTCAACAGCATTGGTGTCATCTTTCCAGCATGATTAAATGTTGTCCAATATTTCCATATGCTAGCTACCTGCACTACAAATTTTTCCAAATTTTCCGTCGTAATAACGTCACAAGCAACGGCGGCGGTAAATAAAACGGTACATTTTCGACTCCATTCCGTCACCAAAAACATTTTCGAGGTATTTCCGTTTTAAGTCCGTCAACACTAATTCCGTCGCGCATGAGTTCTTGGATTAGCGACGGAATATAAGTAACGAAAAAATGACAGAAACTACCCACAGATGTTATTCGCATACATTCCATTGATTTTCCGTGTGTGTATACCGTCGCATATTCCATTACTATTCCGTATTATTCCATCAGTTAGGTGATCGTTGTCTTTTTCAAATTTTTCCGTCGATATTACATTATTTTTCCGTGACATGTGACGGAATATTGACTGAAAAACAAATTTCAATTTTGCCCTATATAAGAGAACTCTTTGCATCTTTCAACACACTCATTTTCAACATTTCAGCATTTGTTAGAACAAAAGTTTTGCAACATATACTAGAGATGGGGTGCAAGATGATTCTGAAGAATTTCATGGCTCTTGACTGAGATTAGTTTCTTACAAGAGAAGTTACAATTTTATAAAAGGTGTCATGAACTCACATAGTTGAATTGCAACTGGACTGCAGTTTGAGAATTCAAACCAAAGTAATGTTATGAGAATTCCCAACATCTGTCCGGTTGGATTTCAAATATTTTAGTGCATGCCACCTTTTACCAAATTTTACCTTGTCTTTCTGTCAAGAGTCATAAATTCTTTGGAATCTTCTTCATCCCATTTCCAGTATATGTATCCAAATTTCCGTCACATTTCCGTCATTGTTCCGTTACTCTCAGACAACGCTTCATTTGTAAGGCGCCGTTTATAATGTCAATTAAGACATCGCTTCAACAGGGAAGCGCTGTCTTATTTGCGAAACATATATAAAACATCGCTTACCCATAAGGCGCTGCCTTCAGTACATTATAAACGACGCCTTAGAAATGAAGCGCTGTCGTAATTGACATTATAAACGGCGCCTGACACATTAAGTGTTGTCGCAAGTGCGAATATAAATTGATATTTTTGATTGTTACAAACAATCCCGTGCACAATACCATTTCCTTAATAAACAAATTTTTTTTGATTGGGAAGTTGGGGTTAGAGGAGTTAGATTGTTGTTAATGAGAGGCGTTTCGAACCTGGGCTCTTTGAGCTCTCAGGGGGGCCTGCCACCAGTCAATCCACATTTGCCTCTCATTTCCTTAATAAACATTGATCCCGATTACATTGCTCAATATTATCAACAAAAATAAACAAATTACATTGCCCAGCATTATATATACAAAACATTTGTATTCGTTTACGTCCGCATTCGTTGATACTGGACACGTCCATGGTACAAAACTTTTGGACCAATATACAGCATATGACGTGTTTTACACTGGATTATCTGATTGCCGCAAGTAATCTATCAATTCATTAGCAAAGTCGTACCTCATCTCATTCAGGACATTGTTACCATACGAGTCCTCTCCTGTTGGGAAACACTGGGAAAAAAGTGCACAGTTATCAAATTTAACGATACGTAGACTAATGGTTGATGATCTATTACTTATCGGGGCATATATTTACCTGTGTGATGTCGTCCTGAAGAGATCCATTGGTTTGATGAACGAACTTCATTATGTCGCGAATATATTGCAACACATAGTAGCCACACACTTGAGTGTTGAAGGGCTGTCTGGGGCACTGAAATAAGAAATGATTTATAAAAATAAATAAAACATATTAAGTAAAGGAATAAAAGAATTCGGTCTTTTCTGTTGTTATTTATTAAGTCCATACCGTTACAGTCCTCCACTGTATATCTGAATCTGACGGGAGATTGAAGTATGTACGCATGCCCCTGTAACATTAATATAATTAATATAAGTTGTAGCACATGTAGTACTGGTAAGAAATAGTGGATTAGCATAGTCGTCGTTACGTGTTGACGAAATTGATTGCATCATCCACCGGTGGTTTTGCGATTGGATCAAGCCAAAGGACCAAGCGCTTCTCAGGGAATATGACAATTAACATCCAATGGAACCTAATAAATAATTAGTGAAATGTTATATTCGTATACAATGCATTTCATCGAAAACACAGAACACTACGAAAAATATCAACTTACTTTTTGACATGGACGTAGGGGAGGAAGTAGCAAAAATTATGAACGTAGTCTGGCATTTGCAATCTCCTCTCGAAGCAAACCACCCTCGTTTCGAATGCGACGGACGGAGTCATATGACTCGGTCTGAAGTATCCAAACCTAATGCCCGGTGGGATCTTATCATGTATAAATCTGTTGCCATTTGAATAATTAAGTGAGTCAAAAATTTCATTGTTCACAACAATTAATACTAATAAAAAAATATTTACCCTATGTACACTTCAACTGCGGTTGCACTCAAAGCTTCCAATGAGGTGAACTGCAAAATGTCAGATTTTTCCAGCTGGATATAACAATCTTCACCGAAAACTTTGCTAGCAATGTAGACCGAATAGATAGTCGACGTGGACATCATTTTCGCGTGTTCGTACAAAAAACGGCAATTCATTGTCATTCCTTCAAGAGTTTCGTTGTCAAAAGTACTGCATTGGAGTTTGAAAAATCTGCAATCGTCATATCCCTGTGCGGAAAACATAAAAATTGATAAACCTAATCACATTGATATACTTATAGGTGTTTCTTGTCATATAACTGAATTTACTCATCAGCTACCTTTTCATCAATGTCTAACAGACATTTTGGCCATCCCACAAAATCACCCAGTGCATCTGATACTGTCTCTTTGAGCCCCAACTTCATTGGAAGCTCTGCCGATGGTTCAAGTTCAATCTCTACAACCACCTTCACCATCTCATCAGGCAGCTCTTGACACTAGACGAAGCGTCCTCGCATCAATCTGTCAAGTGTTACAAGTATCCTACTCTGATCCGAACCTCCTCCTTCCACGTGCAGCAAGCATTTCTTCCCAAACTGAAATGGAAAAAATCAGACACAGTAACGAAGTAAATTGAAATTTCTTCGTAATTTAAAAAAGGACTGAATATTACCTTGGGTATATCTCCAAATGGGTCATCATCGGATCCAATTTGAGGGCTATGAATCGTAAGAGCGTGCGAAGTGGCAGTGCACTGTGTGGTCGACAAATAAGACTGCTTCCCAAATACTTTCTTCCAACCTACCAAACACCCCACCCCTGTGTTCGTCCAGGGTACTCGTCCTTTCCTATGGCCTCTGTTAATATGTCACGTCGACCATGGCATATAAATTTTCCGTCCCTCACTTGCTTCTCCAATTCATCCTGATACCGAAGTGAATGGACGTTCATCACAGTCACAGAGAGTTACGTAATTATTTACTGTAATCATAGAACTTACAATTTTGTCGGCAACCTCCCTCATATGGTCATTCATGTACTCTTAATTAGTCCTTTGGTGCCCCCTCTTCCAAACCTCATGCCTTTCAACATCGATGACAGGGTCATCCCCCGGGGATATTAAACCCTGAGCCTCCATCTCCGCTAATTTTTCCGCGATGATATCCGCTTTTGCCTTCTTGTACCTGCCCCTGGACATAGTATGCGGGTACCAGTTTGATTTCGGTCGCGCAATGTTCAGCTCCCTAAGTTGTAGTGCCTCGGGAGTCAGACGTTGTTCCACAAAGGACTTCCATTGATCCGTATCAATGAACGGATACATCTGTCGTGGGTCCTCTCCTTCTTTCGGACCAAAAATGTACTTATTTGCTAGCTCACTCTTAAATTCTCTCCATATTTTAGCCGCTGCCCGCATCTCCGTTTTCTTTAACACCGTAGTTAGATCATTCTGAGGCACATCAAACATTTTCTGCAGAATTAAATGAATGGTTAATACTTGCACAAAGTATAAAGTTAACAATTAATCGTTTCACAGTTAATAATCCGGACCAAAGTCTCTTCCCACACCAACTCCCTCTGCTCCGGGCGTGCTAACGTCCATTTTTCATATGTAATTGGCATATGCTTTTTCGCAACCAGACCTGCATGTACCGAACGCACAGATTAACGTATAAATAACACATTGTGCATTTAATACATTAACATACTGTATGATATTACCAATGTATGTTCTGAATAATTTCCCTACTTCACCGTCGATAGTTCCATCTGCTGCTATCGTGACCGGTTCCTTTGTGCCATCTTTATGCTTGTCAATTAAACTGGTCAGAAGGGTTGCACCCCTTTGTTTACGTTTCAATGTTTTATTACCTGTCGCTGATGAGGCTCCGTCGACACTACTTGGTGTGTTAACCATCGTCCTGCGAGTAAACAGCATAAGCATATGACGGCACTTTAATGTAAACCAAAACAGAGAAGTATTTTACTGTTGTACTTGGTTTGTAGAATCAGTTTCGCACTACAGCCTCCCTACATTCTCATTCTCATAGTTTCACAGTGAATAATAATCAGTTGCCTGAACTGAGTACCCTAACTAAATGAATACATCCATACGCCGGAGTCAACTAATTTTTCAAGTTTACACGCAACCGTAACTACGAAATGGAAGACAAAAGTTAAGGTAAAATCAATATGTGAGGGATTCCGCCGAAAACTTATGCAAAACTGATCGATTGTAATTCAGTGTAAATATTCGATAAGAATTATCAAATACTTATGCCAAACACGGTTAATCAAAACATTTATATTTTGACTTGGGAAACCCAAGGTCGTACCCAAAAGATAGGTGATTAAACTAATTAGTGCTAACGATTAAACCTAGAGTGTCTAATGGTTTGGGGGGGGGGGGTTTGGTCCTCGTAAGAGGTTGATAGCAAATAATTCACTATCCGAACAAAGAGATTTAGTCAAATGGAATAAGTAAACAATCAATCAAGGATGACTAGGGTTCTAATCCCTCCTAGACAATTATTGTGACTGCGAATTAGAACACCATTAATGAATTCGAACATACACATGTAGAATTTAGCCATGTAACATTAATACTAGGTTCCACTCGCGCTACAACCTAGCATTAAGAGGTTACACCTCGCATAACACCTCACACTCGCGCTCTATTGGTGCTATAGCACATTATTTATCTAGCCTCACACTCGCGCTTTATTGGCTAAATAAATCATGCACTTATTAAATTCAAGCCATTCTCATTAAGATTAAAGCATCGCCATGTAACACTAAAATCCTAATGCTCCTTCGTTTAGTTTCTTTGAAATCATACTTTTCAGGGGTTAGCTACGTCAAGCATGAAATCAACTAGAATCCCTATTTCGGACTTGTCAAAAAAACATGTCATAGGTAATCCAAAAACATTAAGATTAAACGAAGAAGAATCGTGTGTAAAATTCATTCATCAATTGTATTCATGGTATTCAAAACGTCACAAACATGCCTAGGGGTTCATAGAACCCCAACCAATATCACTACTCACTCATGGTGAGATTACAACCCATATCAATAGTAGATGAGTAGAAAAACATAAACAAAGTTGGGTTTAGGATTCTAGAACCAATATGGAGGAATAATGATGAAGGACGATCCACGATCCGAGTTGTTGATGATGATGTAAAATTCTTGCTTCTTCTCCAAGCTTTCTTCTCTTCAAATCCCCAGA
Organism: Rhodiola kirilowii; assembly: GCA_033675215.1. NCBI lineage: Eukaryota > Viridiplantae > Streptophyta > Magnoliopsida > Saxifragales > Crassulaceae > Rhodiola > Rhodiola kirilowii. The sequence goes on from CM066194.1 coordinate 8,058,949, forward strand.
AAAATCCCAGAAAAACAACACACGGGCCAAAAAAAACCCTAATTTCCTTTTATAGTAAGTCAGAAAAACTGCTGCTTTACGACGTCATGCGTTCGCATGGTGTAAATTCATGCGATCGCATGATGTCTAAAGGTTGAAACTTTATGCGATCTTGGCCTGAAACGTGCGCTCGCATGATAATGTCATGCGATTGGTTTGTGTCATGCGATCGCATGATCTGGATTCATGCGTTCGCATGGTCTTGGAAAGTTGATCTTCAGTTGAGCTCGCATGGTCTTTTATGCGATCGCATCAATATCTCATGCGACTGATCTGAATCATGCGATCGCATGATATGTTTGTGCGATCGCATGGTCCTTTGGTTGTGCGATCGCATTCTTTCTTCATGCGTCTGGTCGGGGTCATGTGAGCGCATGAATTGATATCATGCGAACGCATGATTTTGAGATGAATTTGTTCCGACTTCTGTTTTGCTCACTTATCGCTCGAGAAGGCTCGGTTTGCTCCGAAATCACTGTTCACTTGTGTTCTCAGCTAAATCTCTGAAATGGGCCTGAAATGAACCACAAGGCATCAAATAGCAGGTGAAATCGTAAAGGAATGACCGAAACAGTAAGCGTAAAGGTCGCCTAAAATGCATGTATTCTAGAGCTATCAAATCACCCCACACTTATCGTTTGATCGTCCCGAGCAAACTAGTCATATAAATCATCAACAATATTGCAATTTCAACTACTAGGGATCTGTCCAAAAAGAACTCCATATGGATTCTAAAGCAGGACAAAATACTAAAAAGTATAAGCTACTAATGATAAACCACTTTCGTAGGTGACACGAGTGCATTTAGCGAATGCACCAAGCCTTTAAACCCCTAGGTTACCCTAGTGGAGGAGTTGTAGTCTCCTGAGAGTTTTCAGACACGGGAATACTCACAAATCCCACAAGGAGAACAATCATCCAATTAGGCATTTTAAGGTCACATTTTTCAAAGTACTAGGCAAGGTGTTTTTCATGAAGTTCAAAATGTATTCAACTAGATATGTGCATTTCAATCACTACATGAAACCTTTTCAAATCCTTATAGAAATTCATGCATCAAGACATTCAAGCAAATCAAAACATAGACTAATAAGTCTTTGATCAAGGATTCTAGTCGTTTTCTATATTAGTGACTTCAAGAAGACGATCTAATCGTTGCAAAGAAATCTTGTTGGATCACTCACCAATGCTAGCAAGGAGGCTAGTCCATTGGCTTGTGAGCTTTGAACTCATTCTCAAGCCTAGGACGCAAAGGTCACTTAGTCATAAGAGAAGAGGAGTTCCAACATTACATTTTTTGTATACACTTGCAAGTCATATCATGCCTAAGTATAAAAGAATACGAGGTTCGTCCCTTAGTGAATTCTTGCTAGGAAGTATCAATTGTTTTGTCGGTTTTCATGCTAGAGAATGGCGGAATAGCCGATTGTCAAGTCTAATTGAAACATTAAAGGGGGTAGAAGCCGTACTAAGCACTTTCGAGGGGGAACTTACCTTCCTAACCCTCGGCACTTAGCACATACTTCTTTAAAGTTCTTCCTAATGGTGATCGATCATAAGGAAGGGATTTGGGACTTATTTCACATTTTTTTCTTTCTATTTTTTCCTTCTTTTTTTGTTTTTTCTTTCTTGCCCTCTTTTGACCCCACACTTAGAACTTTGACAAAGGGCTAAGCGTGAAAAATGGAGCATGACAAACCAACAAGACAAATTCACAAGACAAACAAGGTCACTAAGGTCACCTAAAGGCAGTCATGGCATGCAAGAGTTTTAAAATTATATTTTTTTCGATTTTATGCTTTCAAAGATCAACTCTTTAGTCTCAACGAGAAAAAGCTTAGAATAAATGATAAAGAAATGCTAGTAGATGCTTTGATCCTCAAGAATGAAAATCAACAATCCAATCCATTAGTCATCTAAAGGATCAATCAAGTGAAATCATGCACGACTAGTTGAATTTAAAGATGAAGTTTTTCGAAAATTGTAGCCTTGCCTAGACTTTTTGTTTTCATTAATATTTTAAAATTTTTGGATGAATTGTGCGTAGTGCAAATGTTCGCCCTTAGACAAAAGTTGATAAGATTTCGAATAAAAGAGCATATCAAATAGACACAAACATCTCATATAGACAAGACATGTCAATTATAGCCCACCCCACACTTAGCAATTGCTTAGTCCCTAAGCAATGAATAGAATGAAAGACGGAGAGAGAGTTAAAAGAAACTTCTCTCGTTTGGAGGTAGCCATTATCGAAGAAAGAGATGTTGGTTGCAATCCGAATTGGTTTTGCTCCAAAGGGGCGACGCATGATTTCCCGTGTTGTTCCATTAGGCATGAACTGAAAGTGAGAGTATTAAGCACACGAGGTAGGGGAAATCAGTATCGCGAACATGCCAAAATTATGCAAACCAATCCAATCTTAATCACAAAAATGCCCAAAATTTTGCATGTTGAAGTATCGTGCGATCGCATGATTTATCTGTGCGCTCGCATTCTCGAAGACAGTCGCATGAAATTATCATGCGAGCGCATAGATTTTTCTTTGGGACCAGTCGTGCGATCGCACGAAATATGTACATGCGAACGCATGATTATGGGCAGTCGCATAACAACTTCATGCGAACGCATGAATGTTATGCGAGCATAGAAAGCCTGTTTTTAAATGCATCTATTTGAAACACGACGATCATAAAAACTTCAAAACGCATCATAGGCATAAAACGAATTACAAAATAGTCATCAGAAGTAGTTGCATCGAGAAGCAACATAAAATGATCCAAAATGTATCAACTAAAAGTCATAGGGAACAAAACACATGAGGCATATAGAAATGTCGATCATAAACTGCCGTCAAAGTCAGAGAGGCCAGCTGTCAGGTCTTCTGCGGGATCCATGGGTGGAAGTGGAGGTGGACCGATGCTAGAGGCGATCCCCATGTGAGTGGCCATGGTGAGCAGAGTCCTCTCATTCCAGTGGGCGTGCTGCTCTTGCCACTGGAAATGCCGCGAGACATAAGCATTGTGGTCGCGCTGCTCTCTAGCCAAGCTCTCAAACTGAGAAATAAGCGATACAAGTCCCGGGTCAGAAAAATCACGAGGGGGGGGCACGGAGCGGGAGGAGGACGGCGCCCTAGGGTCTACATACCCATCAATCTCTTCATCAATATTCGGCTCCTCTTCCTCGGCTGCAGTCTCAGGTTCTTTCCCATCATTCGCCCACGTCATCCCCTTGCCCAGGATGCGCATGTGAAGCATTTTCTTCGCGTCAAGCTCTAGCTTATCGGGTCTCCTATCATTGAACGTAATGTTCAACTTCCTGGCGATCCATGTCACAAATGATCCCCCACCCAACCCCGTGTTCTTTGAAGTCAGCGACTGATTTCCTCTAATCCCAGTGGTTATACACCAAAGCCAATCAACTCTCTTCCCATTTTCCATCATCAGCATGATGGCTAATTCCATTCGGCTCACGAGCCTCCCATAATCAGTGCGGACAAACAGGATGCCCCCTAATAGCTTGTGGATGACGTTCCACTTATGCACCCGAATACTTGTGGACTTATGCTGGCCATCAGTCTTGTAAGTGCACCCTGATATCCTCTTCCAGAATAATTTAAAGTCCTCCTCAACAATCTCAGGAATTTCCCCATCCCTAGGTAGTCTTAACCAATCACAAAGGACTTCCGATTTAACCTCCCACCTAAAATTTCCTAGAGAAAACCTCCAACTCATTACTTTCCCGTTCTCCACACTTCCTCCATCCGCACTAGGCGCAAACACAGGATTAAAAGAACTAAGGAATTCAATAGTGGCGTCATGATACGACCCGGGATCCTCCCTAAACACAAAGTTCATTCCACTGCTCACCACTAACTCCCTAATATCATCCAACACCTCTAATTTCCTTAAATCCCCGATAACTGGAAAAAGCAGAGGAATAGGCCATTTACCCATTTTTGTGAGGGAAGTGTACAATTCTGCGTCCTTTGCATATGCAAATTTAAGCTGGCCGGCAGACGGATAAGGCTTCTCCATTGTGAATTTGTTGGTGGAGTCGCGCCGAGGTGAGGGAGGAGGCGAGTCCTTGTCCAAATTTCCGTCGGCTCTGCTGACTGAACTAGGCGCCAAAATATGCCTCTCGTCCTCCAATGAAGAGCGACCATAGTGTTGGCCCGAACTGGAAGACTTTATGTGTAGGATTTCAATTTTTCTTCCCGTCTTTGGTTTTGGAGTTTTCGAAATCGGTGGATTCGCAACCACCAATTGGTTCGAAGGTTGCTGGGAGGATGAGGAGACGTTTCTTCTAACCATGGTCGAAAAAATTGGGAGGGAATTGAAGGATTTTCGGAGGTGTTGGGGATTTCGAGCTTAGAATGGGGATTTTCGGATTTGAGCGATTTGGGGGATGAATTGACGGATGAATTTGATGAGGGAGGCTTAGGGATGATCGGACAAGGCTTGGGGGGGCTTCGAATTGGCGGAGAAACGGCGTGAATTTGGCTGAGAACGGCGGAAATCGATTTGGGCAATTAGGGTTTCGGTGGAAAAGACCGAAATCCAAAAATTTGCTTATATACCCGAGCAGGTCATGCGTTCGCATGACTGGTTCATGCGATCGCATGTTCTGGATTTTGCTAAGGAATTGAAAAGGTCATGCGAACGCATGATTTATAGGTGTGCGAACGCATGCTTTTTACAGACGCATGGGAATTTCGTGCGAGCGCATGAAATTCGTGCGTTCTTGAAGAAAAAAGGAACTGAAACTTGTTGTGCGAACGCATGAATGAATTACATGCGAACGCATGATTTGGAACAGACGCGTCATTTTGTTGTGCGAACGCATGACGAAAAACAGAAGTGTGAAATAGTCATGCGAACGCATGGAATTCCTGGTACGAGTTTCTAGGCCAATCCTAATCGTTCGTCAACATTTATGCAATGGGTTTCGAAAACCCCACACTTATACTCTATCAAAACATCAATTTCACCAAGCACACCCTCATGGACGGAATCTAATCCCACATTAGCAACCAAGAATAGGCATTTGCACACATACATCTCTACTTGCAGTTTCACTCATGCAAAACACCCTTTACTGAAATAAGCAAAACCTCACTCAACTAAAGCATTTTAAAGATCATGGAGGCAATACTTACTAGCCTAGTTTAACGTCTTGGCTAAGACGGAGCCGAGCCCCCTTGTCGTGGGATAAGAAGCACACTAAGAGAAGTCCCAAGCGGGATCCCTTCTCTAGCGGTATGGGATTCATGAGGGTGTTTCTAATAGATCCTTGTCTCCATCAGCGGCATGATAGATTTTTACTCTCTGCCCATTAGCCTTGAAAATAGTCCCTTGGTTATCTTCTAGCTCTAGGTGGCCATCATTGAAAACTTTGTGAATTTTGTAAGGCCCGAACCACCTAGACTTGAATTTCCCAGGAAATAGCTTGTACCTCGAGTTGAACAATAGGACCTTATCTCCTACAAAGAATTGTTTCTTCATAATAAGCTTGTCATGCCACCTACGAGTCTTCTCCTTATAGACCCTTGAACTCTCGTAGGAGTCCAGTCGAATTTCGTCCAACTCATTGAGTTGTAGGAGTCTCTTTTCACCCGCGGCTTTTGTGTCGAAATTCAGCTCTTTCACCGCCCACCTGGCTTTATACTCGAGCTCTACGGGAAGATGGCATGATTTGCCATATACGAGCCTATAAGGTGACATCCCAATTGGTGTCTTAAAAGCAGTTCTATACGCCCAAAGCGCATCATCAAGCTTTAATGCCCAGTCTTTACCCGACTTCCCCACTGTCTTGGTCAATATGTTCTTGATTTCTCGGTTAGACACCTCGACTTGGCCATTAGCTTGTGGGTGATAGGGAGTTGAACATCTATGATAAATCCCGTGCTTCTTTAGCATGGACTCAAATCTCTTTTCCTTGAAATGAGAGCCGTTATCACTGATCACCGCTCTAGGAACACCGAACCTTGGGAAGATTATCCTATTGAACATCTTTATTACCACTTTAGCGTCGTTAGAAGGGGAAGCGATAGCCTCAACCCATTTGGACACGTAGTCCACCGCTACTAGGATAAAAGAATTCCCGTGAGATGAGGGTAGGGGGCCTATGTAGTCAACTCCCCATACGTCGAAGATTTCCACCTCCAATATGCCTTTTTGAGGCATCTCTTCTCTTCTGGCTATATTGCCCATGCGTTGGCACTCATTGCAAGATTTGACAAACTCATAAGTGTCCTTGAACATACTCGGCCAATAGAAACCGGACTGAAGGATTTTTGCAGTGGTCTTCGAGGCCGAACCATGACCACCATAGGAGGAAGAATGGCAACAGGTCATGATTTCCTTGAAATCCTCCTTGGGTACACAAGTTCTGTAAATTCCATCCGAGCATAGCTTGTAGAGAAAAGGCTCATCCCAGTAGAATCTTACAACATCGTGCAGAAACTTGCTCTTTTGATTATAGTTGAGACCTTCGGGAATAATATTGCAAGTAAGATAGTTCACGAAATCAGCATACCACGGAGCATCACCTTCGGCACTCATCAAATATTCTCCAACGAAGGAGTCTTGGATCGGCGCTGAGAACCATTTCGAGTCATAAAGCTCTACTCTCGAAAGGTGATCCGCCACTACATTCTCTACCCCTTTCTTGTCCCGAATTTCAATATCAAATTCTTGTAGGAGGAGAACCCATCTGATAAGCCTCGGCTTGGCATCTTTCTTCGCCATCAAATACTTGATGGCGGCATGGTCGGTATAGACGATAGTCTTCGTTGCCACAAGGTAGGGCCTGAATTTTTCGAATGCATAGACTACCGCTAATAGCTCTTTCTCTGTGGTGGTGTAGTTCATCTGAGCACTATCAAGCACCTTGCTCATGTAGTATATGATGTGCAACTTCTTCTCTACTCGTTGTCCCAAGACTGCCCCAATGGCGTAATCACTTGCATCGCACATTAATTCAAAAGGGAGATCCCAATTCGGTGCTTGCACAATGGGTGCCGATACAAGGTTCTTCTTTAACTTTTCGAAAGCCTCGAAACACCCTTCATCAAAGTTGAACTCGACATCATTGCACAGAAGGTGGGTCAACGGCCTTGCGATTTTCGAGAAATCCTTAATAAATCGCCGGTAGAAACCGGCGTGCCCTAGAAAGCTTCTTATCCCCTTTTGGTTCTTTGGTGGAGGAAGTTGCTCGATAACCTGAATCTTTGCCTTATCAACCTCGACTCCTCGTTTAGAAACCAAATGCCCTAGCACGATACCTTCTTGCACCATAAAATGGCATTTCTCCCAGTTGAGAACCAAATTTGTCTCTATGCACCTAGCAAAAACGTTAGACAGATTAGTCAAACAGTCATCAAAAGAGGATCCATGGATAGAAAAATCGTCCATGAAAACTTCAATACACTTTTCAATATAATCGCTAAAGATAGACATCATGCAGCGTTGAAAAGTTCCTGGTGCATTACACAACCCAAAAGGCATACGTCTAAATGCAAATGTTCCATACGGACATGTGAAAGTGGTTTTGTTTTGATCATTAGGCAATATGGGTATTTGATAAAAACCACTATAACCATCCAAGAAACAGAAATAATCATGCCCCGCTAGCCTTTCCAACATTTGATCAATGAACGGGATAGGGAAGTGATCCTTTTTAGTTGCCTTATTCAATTTTCGATAATCTATACACATTCTCCACCCATTCACGGTTCTCGTAGGGACTAGTTCCCCCTTATCATTTTTTACGACCGTGAGTCCTCCCTTCTTTGGGACGCAATGGATGGGGCTTACCCATTCCGAGTCTGGAACGGAGTAAATAATGCCGGCATCTTTAAGCTTGGTGATTTCTTTGAAAACTACTTCACTTAGCTTAGGATTCAACCTCCTCAACATTTCCCTAGACGGTTTCGCATCCTCCTCTAGACTAATTCTATGCATGCAAAGAGAAGGGCTAATCCCCGTTATATCATCGATAGAATAACCTAGGGCCTTTTTATTGGCTTTTAACACATTCACAAGCTTTGATGTATCATCCTCATTCAATGTAGCACCAATTATGACAGGAAATGTAGCATTGGGTCCAAGAAATTCATACCTTAGATTTGAAGGTAGAGGTTTTAACTCTCCTTTGAATTCCTTACCTCTTGGCACCGGGTCTTCCTTGATCTCATGCTCATTCGGCTTTTGCTCATATTCATCTAGGGTAAGATCACCCACATTTTCATCCTCCATATTCATCAAAGATGCAAATAGCGTACTAGAGTTGTCTAACTCCATAACTTCACTTTCAAAAGATGTTAGCCCGAAAGTTTCACAAGAAATATCAAGCATATTGCACTCAAATGATGAAGTAGGGGCTTTCATAGCATTTTTCAGAAAAAATTTCAGTTTTTCATTCCCTATTTTCAACTCAATTGACCCTTCACCACATTTGATAACCGCTTCAACGGTATTTAGAAAAGGTCTTCCTAGAATGACGGGCGTCTCCTGTTCACTATCCATATCTAAGACATAGAAGTCCACGGGGATGAAAAATTTCCCAACTTTTATAGGCACATCCCTTAGGACTCCATTAGGCACCCTAGAGCTCCTATCGGCTAGTTTCAATGAAATAGTAGTTGGATGAAGCTCACCCATGTCAATTTTTTCATATAAAGAATATGGAATCAAAGAAATACTAGCACCAAGATCACATAAAGCCCTATCAATATCAATTTTGCCTATGGATATAGGAATAGAGAACGACCCTTGGTCTTGCATTTTTCTAGGCATGCGGCTTTGCACAATTGCACTACATTCGGCATTTAAAGCTACCATGCTAGACTCTTCAATAACCCTACGATTTGACACAATATCTTTTAAAAATTTAGCATAAGTAGGGTTTTGTGTGATTACCTCGTGGAAGGGGAGCGTCACATATAACTTTTTAAGCATCTCCACGAATCTTTGGAAATGAGCATCAAGCTTGCTCTTGTTGAGTCTTTGCGGGAAAGGCACCATGGGCACATATTTCCTCGTTAAGGGTGGCTCTTCATGCTCCTTCTCCTTTTCTATTGGAGCTTGAGGCTCACTTTCCGAATTCTCCTTGGAGGTTTCTCCTTCCACTTCCTTACCATTCGAGCTAGGCTTCTCTTGAGGGGTAGTTAGCACCTTCCCACTCTTCAGTGTAATTGCATCAACATGCTCAACATAACTCACATCCGATTGTGAGGGAAGCTTCCCTATTTGCTTCAATTGGGTAATCTCTTTGGATAGTCTTTTGTTCTCGCCCGCTAATTCATTCAATTTGGCCTCCATTCTTCTAGTGCTCTCTTTGCTTTCTTTGTTATCCTCCATCATTTGTGCCATCATAGACATCATGGAGCTTTCTTGAGAGCTAGAGGAAGAATTTCCTTGCTCATTCATATGAGCTTTACCTTGATATGGCTTTTGACTTTGGTGATTCCCTTGAAAATTCTGAGAATTTTGATTTGAACCTTGGCCTTGATTGGAATATGAATTCTGCCCTTGGTTTGAGAATGAGCCTTGCCCTTGATTTTGATTAGAGCTAGAATTATATCCTTGCCTTTGATTGCTCCCTTGGTAGTTTCCTTGATAGTTTCCTTGATAGTTTCCTTGCCCTTGAGGTCTAGGGGTGAAATTAGAGTCATTATACATCCTCTTTTGTGGAGGCTCATAGTTTCTCGAGGTGGGATTCACATTTTGATTGTAGCTTCTTTGTTGGTTTACAAAATGCGCCTCCTCATAGCCATCATCATCTTCGTCATATTTCCCTTCGGGACAATTTTTGGTAGAGTGTCTTGTACTAGAACACAAAAAGCAAGATTGTTGCGCCGAGACTCTTTCTTTTTCAGCTTTAGCCTTTGTTGCCTCAACAGAGTTCACCATACTGAACATATTCTCCACTTTCTTAGTCAAGTCGGCCATTTCTCTCTTCATTTCGGAATTTGAGGTGTCATCCCTTGACTTGGCCATCTTTTTGTGGTCCACTCCTTGATATCTATCGGAGTTTAAAGAGATTTTGTCCACAACTTTGAACCCTTGATTAGCCGATAAGCCCATAATAGCCCCGCCACTAGCCGTATCCATTTGGTTTTTAGCTTCTTTGCTCATTCCCAAGTAGAAATAACGCATCAAATCCGCTTTTCTGAAATTGTGATGAGGGCACTCCCTCAAATAATGTTTGAAACGATCATACGCTTGGTGGAAAAGCTCGTTATCCCTTTGAGAAAATGTCAGAATGAAATCCGTGAATTTCTTGGTTCTAGACGGAGGGAAGAACTTGTTAAGAAAAGCCGTAGCCAAATGTTCCCAAGTACGAAAAGTGCCCGGATCATGATTCTGTAGCCATTCTTTGGCGTCCCCATAGAGTGAAGAAGGGAATAACTTCAGATACACGTGCTCGACCAGCACATTCTTTGGTTTATATGTCCGACAGTATTCTTGGAAGTTGGCTAGATGATTGGAGGGATTCCCGGCTCCTTGAAATTGGTCATTCGTGATCATGTGCACTAGAGATGATTTAACGTCGAAATCAAAGGCATCCTCATCGGGAGGTTGAATAACCGAGCCATTTCCCTCGAGGGTGGGAGTCATGTAGTCCCCTACGGGTCTTTCATCCTCGTCTTCATCCTCCTCTTCCTCGTATCTATTGTTTCGATTGTGATTTCGAGGGGGAGGAGGATCCCTACGGTTTCGTCTAGCATTATTACCCTCTTCTCTAGCAAGGGGATTTTCGACCTCATCTCCATCGACTCTACGATTACGGTTGTCTCTTGGTGGCAAATTGCGGTTTTCAAGATCGTCCTCCATTCTAAACCCCGGTGGCAAATAAGGTAGCGGGTCTAAAAGTGGAGGTGGGCGAGGTCTAGGCCCTTGGAAAGCTGGTGGAATAACAGGAGCAATAGCCGGAATAGGAGCTACTGGATTCTTGCGAGGTCTACCTCTCCCTCTCTTTACGGGTGGTTGAGAAGTATCTGAAGAAGAACCAATTGCTACGTGTTTCTTTCCTTGAAATCTTGTGATCATTTAAGTGCCTGCAAGAACGAAGAAAATTCTTAGCAATGAGCGGCAAGAGAAATAGACAAGGTCAATCTCAACACAAGCAATGGCTAAGGAAAATAGAAAAGTAAACAGGCTAGATAATCTAATAGCACAATAGTAATTAACCTATCCCCGGCAACGGCGCCATTTGATCGATTGTAATTCAGTGTAAATATTCGATAAGAATTATCAAATACTTATGCCAAACACGGTTAATCAAAACATTTATATTTTGACTTGGGAAACCCAAGGTCGTACCCAAAAGATAGGTGATTAAACTAATTAGTGCTAACGATTAAACCTAGAGTGTCTAATGGTTTGGGGGGGGGGGGGTTTGGTCCTCGTAAGAGGTTGATAGCAAATAATTCACTATCCGAACAAAGAGATTTAGTCAAATGGAATAAGTAAACAATCAATCAAGGATGACTAGGGTTCTAATCCCTCCTAGACAATTATTGTGACTGCGAATTAGAACACCATTAATGAATTCGAACATACACATGTAGAATTTAGCCATGTAACATTAATACTAGGTTCCACTCGCGCTACAACCTAGCATTAAGAGGTTACACCTCGCATAACACCTCACACTCGCGCTCTATTGGTGCTATAGCACATTATTTATCTAGCCTCACACTCGCGCTTTATTGGCTAAATAAATCATGCACTTATTAAATTCAAGCCATTCTCATTAAGATTAAAGCATCGCCATGTAACACTAAAATCCTAATGCTCCTTCGTTTAGTTTCTTTGAAATCATACTTTTCAGGGGTTAGCTACGTCAAGCATGAAATCAACTAGAATCCCTATTTCGGACTTGTCAAAAAAACATGTCATAGGTAATCCAAAAACATTAAGATTAAACGAAGAAGAATCGTGTGTAAAATTCATTCATCAATTGTATTCATGGTATTCAAAACGTCACAAACATGCCTAGGGGTTCATAGAACCCCAACCAATATCACTACTCACTCATGGTGAGATTACAACCCATATCAATAGTAGATGAGTAGAAAAACATAAACAAAGTTGGGTTTAGGATTCTAGAACCAATATGGAGGAATAATGATGAAGGACGATCCACGATCCGAGTTGTTGATGATGATGTAAAATTCTTGCTTCTTCTCCAAGCTTTCTTCTCTTCAAATCCCCAGAAAAATCCCAGAAAAACAACACACGGGCCAAAAAAAACCCTAATTTCCTTTTATAGTAAGTCAGAAAAACTGCTGCTTTACGACGTCATGCGTTCGCATGGTGTAAATTCATGCGATCGCATGATGTCTAAAGGTTGAAACTTTATGCGATCTTGGCCTGAAACGTGCGCTCGCATGATAATGTCATGCGACTGGTTTGTGTCATGCGATCGCATGATCTGGATTCATGCGTTCGCATGGTCTTGGAAAGTTGATCTTCAGTTGAGCTCGCATGGTCTTTTATGCGATCGCATCAATATCTCATGCGACTGATCTGAATCATGCGATCGCATGATATGTTTGTGCGATCGCATGGTCCTTTGGTTGTGCGATCGCATTCTTTCTTCATGCGTCTGGTCGGGGTCATGCGAGCGCATGAATTGATATCATGCGAACGCATGATTTTGAGATGAATTTGTTCCGACTTCTGTTTTGCTCACTTATCGCTCGAGAAGGCTCGGTTTGCTCCGAAATCACTGTTCACTTGTGTTCTCAGCTAAATCTCTGAAATGGGCCTGAAATGAACCACAAGGCATCAAATAGCAGGTGAAATCGTAAAGGAATGACCGAAACAGTAAGCGTAAAGGTCGCCTAAAATGCATGTATTCTAGAGCTATCAAATCAGAGACAATAAGCGCCGAAATAGGATGACAACTAAACGACATACCTGGGCGACAAAATTAATCCTCCGCGAGAGTGAAATGCGTATGGCGGGCGAAGAATTCGGTGTAAATGGATTTTACCAGTCTGGTTTAAAAATGTGTTGAAATGTAATTTTTAGGGTTCAAGGGCGTTTATTCTCCAGTCGCCGTGTTCACTAGACATATAACGGCGCCTATATATGAAAGCACCGTTTTAACTTATTTCTCACGTCGCCTTTTATGAAAGGGCCGTTTATTTATATGAAGGCATCGCTTAAATTAAGGCGATATCTCAGTACATAAATCCAACGGCGCTTATAAAGAAGCGCTGTTGGTAAGAGTCACGGAATAATAACTGAAATACGACGGAATCAGATATCGTCCACCCTATAAGTAAACGCACTAGCTCTTGTCCTTATATTTTCATCCCAACAATTTCATACAATGAGTTCGAATTCTGCAGCCAACCGTTGTTTGCGGATATGTCTGATGAAGAATCAAGCGGTTCTGAAGGATATGTTTGTTCCGCTCAAGATGGATTTATCCATGTGATAATGGCTCAGAATGTTTAGGAGAGCATAGCTTCAGTATGGAAAAATATAGATACGATGAAGACAACAATAGACAATGTTCGTCTTCAAATACAAATCCATGTGACGGTGACGAAGAAGTTGACCAGCCTTCACCCCGTGGGTCACCTGGAAAGCAAGTACCAAAAACTCGTTGAATTTATGAAATTAACGTTCCACATCATCTGAACTCAAGTATCATAAACTCTGTTATATATTGACAAGTTAACTACCCTTTTCAGTTATAAAGGCGCGTTTTAATTTTAGAAAATGGGAAACAGACTACTATCGAAAACGCGACGTATATTCTTTCTATGCACTATATATATAAAAGCACGTACAAATTACTATCTAAAATTGAAACCCATAGATTTGTAAGAATGAGCAGGAATTCTGAAGCTGAACGTTTATTTGCTTCGTCGTCCGAAGATGAATTCGAAGGTGGTTCTGAAGGATATATTTGCTCCGCTCAAGATTTTATATATCCTTGCGACAATGTCTCGGACTGTGTAGGATATCATAGGTCCAGTTGATAAAAATACAGATACGATGAAGACAATAGTATACAAAGTATGTCTTCAAAGCCAAACCAGTGTGAAAGTGAGCCCGAAGTTGATCTGCCATCACCCCGTGGGTGATCTGAAAATCAGTACTTCGTTTTTGATGTTCAACGTATCTATTGAAGTTACCTTTTTCCGTTAAGTTGTTAAATTTTTTAATGCACCTCAATTAACTTTAATGAAGTTAACTTGAGTTTACACTTCGTCCAATATAAATATGTGGACATATATATATGTATATATTATCATACAAAGCTGAAGAAATTAAGTGTCAGAATGATCGACGATACCACCCACATATATCAAGAAATCAGACATGAATATCTATGTATCAAAAAAATTTCCCCACGATGTGACCATCACTATTTGTTTTTTTCTTTTTTTATATGATGTGACGATCATTATTGAGCGATGTCGGGTGACTTCATGAATCACAGCTTTATTTTTTTTGTCGTATTCCATAATAATTGTTAACACCCCTATATATATATGTGTGACATCAAGAAAATTGGAACAAAAATTGGTAAACATAATTTCTACTTTATTCCTTTACATTTCCGTCACCGAAAACAGAAATGCAACGTGCCTTTCATGAAAAACGTTTCATCATTGTTCCGTTACTATTCCGTCAATTCACAGTTAATATACTGTGCAACAACAATGTTAGCGTTAATATTTATCCGTTGCATAAAATCATCGAGAATTCGACGTGTTTCCGTCAATTTGTGACGGAATAGAGCCTCTGTGTTGACTGAACATGTATCGTATTTATTACATTCTTATCCACCTAATCTTCAACATGTGCTATAAATAGGGGCATTTGCAAACAGAAATGTATTCTAAATGTTCATTCGTTTACAATCAAGTGTTCTAATTGTTCCGATTATGTTGTTTGTTATGATGTGACTTATTTTCTTTTAAAGATCTTTTTTTGGATTTGCAGTACATTTCAATCAACTGTATTATATATAGTCTACTTTCATGATCAGCTCCATTCTGTTCTCCTTTGTATTATTCTGAATTTGTCGTTCATATTGAGAGATAAATTCTGAAGAAGACATATGAGAATAGAATGGAGCTTGTCATGAACATAACTGCATATAATGTAGTTAGCTGACTTGTACAAGCAATGCAAGAAGATCTATAAAAGAAAAAAAGTCTGAGCATAAATTATATAATGCATCTACTTTCCGCCAATTTATCGTCACCCGTCTACTTATAACATCGCCTAAGATGAAAGCGCTGTCTCAGTTAATCATTTCAACATCGTTTTTAATGAAAGCGATGTCTCAGTTCATCATTTCAACATCGCTTGTAATGAAAGCGTTGTCTCAGTTCATCATTTCAACATCACTTATAATAAAAGCGCTGTCTCAGTTCATCATTGCAACATCGCTTACAATGAAAGCGATGTGTCAGTGCATCATTGCAACATCGCTTACAAATAAGCCCTGTCTTTTAGTGACACACAACAGCGCTGCATGTATAGGCGCTGACGTTCATTGATATACAACGGCGCTGTATTTTTTTAGGAATATATGTACCGACAATAAATATTCAATTGCAAAACATCGTCGAAAGCTCGTTGTAATTTCGTCACTTAGTGACGGAAACGTACCGCCTTGTAGACGGAATATTGAACATAAACAGTTGAATACCACTCGGTCATATTTTTTTTTATTGATAAGAATACCAAACCGAAAACTTAATGTTGCAAATGACGTATATAAACACTAAAAATTTGCAAAGACCAAATCTAGTAACACCATCTTTCTCGCTTACATTCAACTGTTCCAATTTTACCCAAATGGCTTCTCTGCAATGTCCAAGTAATTAAGGCCAAGCTCCTATTGTGACCGACCACCTGTGTGCTGATATTTGCTTCAACCCAGACACGACTTGAGGTACTCTATGTTAGTTTCCGTTGAAATCGCATATTAGTATAAGCATGGCATATTTATATGAAGAACGGAGATGGATGTACGAAGCGGGTGCTCATGGGGAGTCATGTGTCAATGATGTTTTCATCGCTGGGGTCAATAATTTTATTGCAACATCTGTCGCAAAAGGTTTTCTTGCCAGCGATAACACGATCCGCTGTCCATGTAAAAAATGCAAAAACAAGCGATTTATCAATATAAGAATGATGGAGGCGCATTTGTACAAATACGGTTTCACACCAAATTACTTCAATTGGACCTTACACGGGGAAGATCTAGCAGAAATGCAGTACATAAATACAGTCCTAACTCTACCCGAACCGACTACTTTTTACTCAGTTCTTGATTCTGAAGAAAAAATTTGGACTGACGAGGCCTTCCCAGAGATGGTTCCAGATATTGCCACAACTGATGATATTCCCGAGTCGTCGAACTATATTGAACATCAAACAGATAATTTCGAAGCAAACAGATTCTTCAATCTACTAAATTCATGTGGGGAACCAGCTTACAAAGATTGCACGACAGAGACGGAGCTTTCAGTTAACATGAAAATGCTGGCAACAAAAGCTAACTACGGATTATCAGAAGGCGCATTTAACGATGTTTGTGGAACGATGAAAAATCTAATGGGGGGGGGGATAATAAGATCCCATCTTCATTCAAAGAGTCAAAAAACTCGTATCTGATCTCGGAATGGGGTACTAAAGGATTGACGTTTGCGTGGGGGGTGTATGATTTACTACGGTTGCGATGAAAGTTTGACAGTATGTTGTTTCTACTCGGAACGAAGATATCATCGTCCAAGACGCACAGAAAGTTCTTCATCGTACCAACGAAATGCGAGAAGGCAAATGTTTTACTTGCCGATTATACCACGTTTACAGAGACTTTTTTATCTCAAAGCCTGGCAAAAGAAATGTCCTGGCCCGCTTCACCCAAAGCAGACTTGCATCGCATGGTACACCCTTCGGACGGAGAATCTTGGAAGCAATTTGATAGGTGTCATCCTCACTTTGCATCGGATGCATGATGAGTCGAATTCTTGACTTATTTATCTTTCCATTTACGAAGAGTTTTGGTCCATTCACGGTGCTAATTCGATGTCATTTGACCCTCCAACTTGCTATTTAAGGTTAGAAACCAATCCTACGGTCCTCGGGCTCAAAAAGATCAATTCTCGCAAAAAACCAAAGTTTCGGAGCAAAATATGGTGTTTCGGGCAAAATAGGACAAACTGACCTTGATGGCTTATTTTAGACGTACAGATTGCATTCGATGTCCGATTTGGTTGATTCAAAGCGTTTTGGAAAGCTAACTCAAAGAGCTACAACTCTCCAGTTGACGCCGAGACCAAATTTAGACGGGAAGACCTCAAAAAAGCCACAGGAAGTCAGGTCAGTGCGCTGAACTCGGAGTTGGGACCAAGAAGAGAGGAAAGGGGACTGAGGTTTTGAACCGGGCGGCTCAGGGGCATGCCTATATCTGAACCAGGCGGTTCAGGACCTCAGAGACTCCAAAGGAAGCCAGCCACAAGCCGAATCGGCCGGCTGAAAAAGCCACAAGATCTGAACCGGCCGATAGGCCCAGGAAGGTAGATTTTGCCTATAAATTCATATCTTGATCTAGTTTTCAATGGGTGGTGAGCTAGGGTTTTGGAGCACAAAAAATTGAAAGTTTCTAGAGAGAACAAGCTACCAAGGCTTCAAGGGAGGATCATCCATTGAAGATTGAAGATCATTGGTTCATTCCTTCCATTGTATCTTCATCTATGTACTCAATACAATTTGTGTTTGTGTATGAACATGATTTGTGAGTAGTGTTTTGTATTCTAGGGTCCTATGGACCTCATGTGTATTAATACTCCTAATCTATGATGAATCAATGTTAGTATAACATGTTTGGATGATTGTGAATCTACTTGGATGAAATGTCAATTCTATGCCCACCAAGTGTTTGATAAAATGCCTAAGTGGTCTAGAAACATGAATTTGAAGTTGAGTGTTCTAGCGAACGAGACTAAGAGTTCTAGAATGAGAGTAGACTCACCCTTGCTAAGTGATGATCACTAGCGTGACTCATTTTGGCATTGAGATAGGCTTGTTCTTAAACCGCTCATTCACTACTACAAACGATGCATTATGCATCGGTTTTTTTTGATATTATGCATCGGTTTTGGTTCCGATGCATAATGAAGCGTTGCATAATGTCAAACATTATGCATCGGTTCTTAAAAACCGTTGCATAATGTCATACATTATGCAACACTTTTTCAAAAAACTGATGTATAATGTCATACATTATGCAACGCTTTTTCAAAAAACTGATGCATAATGTAAATTTTTTTTTTGTATTTTTGGCCTGTAAATTGCTTAAATAAACCTGAAAATAAATAAATTTCATAAATACATTTGCTCATATCTAAATCTTAAAATACATTTTATTCAACCAAAATATAACATTTCATACATAATATCACTTTTAATGTACAAAATTTATTTATTCGACAAAAGTTCCATTTATTTTTTCTAGTAATGGAGAGCCTTCTTCTTCTTCCTTAAGCTTTATACATGTAGCTCTCAGCAAACTTGACAAGATTCTTAGGACGTGGGAGACAAGAAGCCAAACCTACAAGATACCGATCGCATTAGCTCAAAATATTGGCTGCCATGGGCACTTACATACACTTTAGGCACTACTTGAAACACATAGCACAATAATACACTTGTGTATACATAGCACAGAAGCTCTTACACTTGTGAATTGTACAAGATTACAGAAGTACAGAGCACATAAATAATCTTATGTGTATAACACTACACTTTGCAAAAAATATAGAGCACAGAAGCTTCAAATTGACTACTAAAATTCTGATAATTAGGCACATAAGCTTTGTGAATTATGATAATTAAGCTCATCATTTGTGATAATAATGTACCTTGTTATACAACTGTATGATGTTGGCTTCATCAAATGGCAAGTAACCAGCCATAAGCACAAACAGAATAACCCCACATGACCAAACATCAGATGCAGTGCCATTCTTTATCATCAAGCACCTGAGAATGCAAATCAAAGACATCCCAAATTAATTAAGGCAGCCAAGTCACAACTGCGCCTGCAAGGGAAAATATATACCAAATTGTACCTCAGGAGCAACATAATTTGGCATCCCACAAGCTGTATGTAGCAGTCCATCGCCCTGCAATCAAGAAATGATTACTTTTGCAATTGAAATTTTGTTTCCCATTGTTCTGTAGCAACCATTTAAGAAGCAAATTAGGACCAATGAGTATCGTTTCTCTATTAGTTTACTTTAAAGTTATAACCGAGCACTAGTCAAGTAACTAATGAAAGCAGACGAATGTTTCAAGTGGCACTTACCCTTACTTGCTGCGAAAATGCACTTAAACCAAAATCAGAGACTTTAAGGTTTCCGTATGAATCCAGAAGTAAATTTTCGGGCTGTCACATATAAAAAAATGTACTTGATTAGGTTTCAAATAGGGTATGACTAGATAATCCTGATGTCCTTCATCCCTTTCAAACAAAACCACCCAATTGAAGAAATGCTTCAACCTTTAAATCTCCATGGTAGACTCCTCTGCTATGGCAATAATCCACAGCGTCAATAAGTTGCTGGAAGTATCTCCTGGCCTCCTCCTCTTTGAGTCACCCATGCTTGGCCTAAAAAGAAACCAGCAGCAAGTAAGCAAAAAAGACTTTTTTTCATTTACTAAGCAAATACAAATTAATAAGACACATTTGCTTACTATTTTATCAAACAGTTCGCCACCATCTACAAAGTCAAGCACGATGTATATTTTTGTTTTGCTGGCCATGACCTGTTCATCACAGAACAGAAATCCAAAATCATCAATGTCCAAATTTGAAACACATTTCAGCAACTTTTTTCTGGCTACCAGCTCCTCCATTACAGCAACTACTTGTTATGTTTCTGATTGACTACTAAAATTCGCAAAGCTTCAAATCATTCACTGATAAAATCAATGAAAATGTCTTTCCAGCTAAACATCAATAAACACTAATTGTCTTTCCAGGGAGTTAAATTAACATGATGAATATCAAACTTGAAAGATAATAGAAAGATACAGTTGTGATACCTGCCGACAACCATGGCAAGGGTTTTGATGTAGCTATCTATGATCTCATCCCTAGTGGGATCGCCCTCAGGCTTCTCCAACACAACCAGCCAGTGTTCAAAATCGCATCCGTCAAGCAGAATAGTCTCCTTCGGAGGGCGGTTTGACCAGTTAGGGTTCGGGTCGCTGAGCGACGAAGAGGTGGACCTAGTAGCGAAACCTCTGGACGCGGCGACGAGACTTCGCTGGCCACGAATAGTAGCGGCGACCGCAGCAGAGAGGGGGCGGAGACGCAGACGAGCGAAGGACGGTGCGATATGTAGGATTGAGTGATAGAGGAAGGAGCATAGGAGAAGATTTTGGTGAGGAAGAGAGTTAGCCGCCTGGCAAATGGATGAGAGAAAACCCTATAGCGACCTGCGAAATATGCATAAGGGTTATATTAAAGTCACAATATGCATCGGTTCAAATAAAACCGATGCATAAGGGTTATCATAAGCAACGGTTTATAAAAACCGTTGCATAAAGTGACAATATGCATCGGTTCAAATAAAACCGATGCGTAATGTGTATATTATGCAACGGTTTAATTATAAACCGATGCATAAAGCTGAACCGATGCATATTGTCATTTTTTGAACCGATGCATAATGTCTATTCTGTAGTAGTGATTGGATATTGATCATTCAACTAGCGTTGATGATTGAAAACCTTGAGTAGGACGTGAGCTAACAACATCTAGCGATTGAAGCTCACGTGCGAGGTGCTTCTTCCTTAAATCAAGTAAAAACATCTAGCGATTGAATTTGATTTAATAGTAGCACGCTGATGGACCATAATTGTATGAATCATAAACACAGTTAAACCCACCAAATTAGACTCTTTGTCTATTTAACTTTTGCTTGTTAGTTCTGATATTTATCTACAGGGTATTTTGAAGTCTAGAGAGAATACGAGTTAAGGAGGAGTTTTAAAGCTGAAAATGGATTACAAGACACTCCAAGCCACGATCAGATTCCGACTGTACAACTTTCATAAACCTGACATGGAATCACTCAAAACAAGTCCAATCGAAAGGCAACCAGAGTCAGTCCGGAGCTGAAAGGGAGCCGATGGCTTTTGGGAAAAGATCTCAACTCACACTCACCCACTCCCTTGCCACCTATGGCCGGCGGCTAAGCCATCATCCACTCCTCCTTTGCCACATGGGCGGCGGCTAGAGGAGGAGATGACTCACCTCCGATGGCTTTTGGCTTCCCCTCTCCCTTTGTGACAAGTGTCTTGCTTCTCATCCACATCTCCTTCTACTCCATGCCTATAAATAGAGCCTTCACCTCCTTGTATCCATATCTCATCTCATTCCAAAATAACAAACATCATCCATCACAAAGCTCTAGCTTCTCTCTAGATCTTGGGCACTAATCATGTAATCACTTTACTTTGGAATCGAAGCTTGGTCTTTAGCACTCTCAACAGTTTTTGTAAGTACTCTCTTCTTTACTTTACTGTCTTTCAAAGTACTTTACTTACCTGTCTTTACTTTCGAAAACTTTACTTTACTGTCTTTCAAAAACCTTTACTTTTCAACGCACTTAGCTATGATGTCCTATTCCATGAATATTCGTAGCTAAACCCTTCATTCGGTTGAAGGGGTGTGCTTGTATCATACAATGTTTTAGACCCTACTCTTAGTGCCTCTATGTGTTCAAAACTTGTTCTATGTGCCACATATTAGGTTAGAACTTCCAAGGTTGAGTGGATGCTTTAACGGGCAAAGCTCTTCCGTGGGGTTCGTGAACATACTCGGGTAAGTGGATGCTTTAACGGGCAAAGCTTATCTGAGGAGTTCGACCTCTTTTAAAAACCATTTGATTGCTCGTAACTGAAGATCAAATGGATGCACATACTGCTAAGATACTTCGAAAGGAGGAATTAGTCTAAAGAGAACAAGTGTTCTAAATGATGTGGCAAGTCATGTGCTAGCAATAACCTTGATTCATCTTTGAACATATAGTATGATCATTAGAGGTCAATGATAAACAGACTATGATACAAGGCCCCTAAAACCGAATACTTTCCTTTAATTGTAATATCAACTGTTACTTTACTTTCAGTACCATATCAACTGTTTACTTTCTGTCAAGACTCGCACTTTACTTTTCAGTACTAAAACCAAAACCAACCCCCCAACTACTTAATTTAACTCCCCCTTTTAGAAAAAGCAACTATCACCTAATTCCCTTGGGTTCGACCCGTACTTACCACTGACTACCAAAAATAGTTAAGACGCGAGTATCGGAGATATAAATTTATTTTTGCACAGAGAACATCGCACCTTAACGATAGTGCGGTGGGCTCCGTCACACGCCTTAATCTAATCATCTAAAACAAGTATCTTGCATGAAATTGAATTCTTGGAGTTTAAAAATACACATGAGTGAAGTAGTTCCCTAGAGTACACCCTTTGCCTTGGTAGTGACATTTCTCTAGATCCCTTAGTTTGTTTACATTGTTCATATTCATTTTCTTTAGTAACTTCACCAATCAAACCTTTTGCAATTAAGATAGACTTATCGGAACGAAATCGAATAGTGCTCATAAGTTTAAACTTGCTCCTTGGACGACCCGGTACTTACCGGTCTTATAAATTGTTTTTGATCAAATATCTTGCTTTCGAATCACATAGATTTGAAACGCATAGTATTACAACGCATCAAAATGGCGCCGTTGCCGGGGAGCAATGAATTAACTAGAGCACTAGAGTAGATTTTGTGAGATTTGGACTATTCTTGTAAATATTTTTCCTTTTCTTTTGTACATTCTTTACACTCATTTCTCTTGCTAACTTTTGTTCTTTTGTCTTGCGAGGATGTACTCATACAACCAACAAGTCTTTCACAATGAAGAATATTGCCAAGAGGAGGAGCAACAAAATGCATATTGTGAAGAGCATGGCTATCCGACACATTCGTACTCTTCTTATCGGGATGATAGCCAATACTCATTTGAAGATGCCTCCTACCCTCAACATCATTTGGATCCTCAACCTAACAGTGGACCTTCCATCTTTGAAATGCTAGCCATGATTCAAGCTAATCAAGAGGCCCACCAAGCAAGGGTTGCCCAAGATCGTCTAGACATGCTACAAGTTTTCCAAGACTTGAACCATCGCATGGATGAACTTGATGCTCAAAGACAAGTGTTGGAAAGCACATTAGCGCAACGAGTAATGGAAAATGGGTACTTGGACGATGAAGAAGAGGTTTACAAAGAAGAAGTTCATGAATCTAATGCCTCAAGACAAAATTGGGATCAAGCAATGGAGGATGAGTTCATGAGAGCCGCTCGCCAAGCTTTTGATGAGGCGTGGGATGGTGAATCTTGCACCGAGGATGAGTTGGAACATGAAAGTGCACCACCCTTCACTACTAGCACTTTTCAAGATCAATCGGTTGAGAACACACAAGATATCACCATTCCATCAACGCCTTGGCTCTCCGACGAGGAATTCTTCAACAATGATGACTCATGCATAGAAGAAATACCTCTTTTTGATGAAGAAGACCTCCTCCTCCCCGCTACATGTGAGCATAAATGTGAGCCCGATTATCTTGTTGAGGATGGTTTAGAGGAAGAGCATATCGAGCAACGAGGAATTCAAGGATATAAAGACTTTCTTGGTGGATTTCAAATCGGAGCCCGATTTCCTTTGGTTTTTCGTTTTTGGTGGATTCCAAAACTTTCTTGGTGGATTCCAAGTTTTCTGGTGGATTCCAGAGTTATCTTTCTGGTGGATTCCAGAGTTATCAATCGTATTCATCGCTTGTGAATTCGATTCTATCCAAGGTTTAGAGCTTGCTATTCCTTTTGATTTTCCCGCTGTGTCACCGATTATCTTGTTGAGGATGATTTAGAGGAAGAGCATATCGAGCAACGAGGAATTCAAGGATATAAAGACTTTGTTGAGGTTTACATGGAGGAAGCTAAAGAGCATTCTCGCATAAGAGAAGACAAAAGTTTAGAAAAGGAGATTGAGAAATGGGCGCTTAAGGACATCATTGTAAAACTCAAGGAAGGTGTGCCCATCAAGCTAGAGGCTAGTGTCGAAGATCCTTTCTTTGTCACAAGGCCTCGGGACAAATTTTGGAGTTTCCTACCATATTTCGCAAGATTATTCAAAAGGAGCTCCAATGACCCCTTAGTTCTTAAGGGATGCACATTCTTAAAGGGGTCAACTTCCCAAAGGAAATTCCATTGTAGACTTGATGGGAAGAAATTCAAATGGGATTTGAAGGTAGATTGACACGCCAAATACCCAAGGCCCCGTGAGAAGGGATACTAGCAAAGGACTTCTCATGAGTGATTCTATGGGGCGCTTTGCTACATCTTTGCCAAGATGGGAAAAACTAGGCCCTCGCGGGAGGTAACCCGGTTTGTAAGTTGTTTCATTCTCGTTCTTCATATTTAAATATTTGGTATGATTTTGTGTGACTTAGGCTCTAAATATGGAATGTGAAATGTATGATTAGTGGGTCAAATTTTAAGTGTGGAGTGAGGTCTACTCACTACAATTCCACTTCACATCGCCAAGCCTCTCCACTTTTCCCTTGATTTCTCAATGTATGATGATGTCGCCCCTTAGTGTTCATGTGCCTTCTTGAAGTTGACTAAAGTGGAAATATTTTGTTATATTGTGCTATGACTCTAGTTTCACATTTGGGGCACTTAGGAACCTTTGTGCATATTTTGGAAGGTGCGGGTCAATTTCCTTGTTTGAACTCTATTAAACTTATGCCATGATGTTATCATGTGACTTGTGATGCTCTCTTGCTCATACTTGCGTTTTGCATGACCTTGTATGTCACTTGTTTCTTTTAACCTCTCATGTGTTCTTTTGTCATCAAGGAAAGTATTTGCATCATATATGATAAAGCTTAGCACATTGGCGTCTCTATTATTCAAGGGGACACATCTATAAACGAGGGGAGTTCCTATGCGCCTATTTCTTTATTGTTTGCGCTTAGGGACTAAGCTAGATTTTAAGTGTGGAGTGGGTAATCGCATAGTTCACTCATATCATGCCATGCCTATCATTTTTGAATGGACACTTGCATTCATCATGCTTTATCCTAATTTTATGAGTGTTATACTACTAAAGACTTGTGACTATCATCTCTCAACTTCTATAAGTCACATCTAGCTTACATTTCACTTTTACATGATTTAGAGTCTAAAACCAAACTAGCTCTATTGAATGCACATTCTCGTGAATCAATTTTCATTGCTATCTTGTGCCTATCAAGAAATCTAAGTATTTTTCGCGCATGCTTGGAAAAGTTTTTAGCAAAGTACACTTTAAAAACTTCATGAAAACTTAAACCTCTCGATTGCCTTTAGGTGACTTTAGTTCTCTTGCCTCGTGCCTTGTTTGTGGTTGTTTCTCGCACATTCCATATTCACATTGGGCATAATGTCAAGTTTTAAGTGTGGAGTCAAAAGAGGGCGAAGCTCCATGTGAAAAAAAAAACTTGGTCAAAGAGGGCAAAGCCCCGAATAAAAACTTTCTCGAAGTACAAGAGAAGTTTTGCTCAAAAAAAAAATACAAATGCCGGGGGTTAGGAAGAAAAGTTCCCCCTCGAAAGCATTTGTAGGCCAAGTAAAAAAACCACTTAAACTTGACTTTATGCCCTTCCATCATCTCTTACATGTGTGAGTTCACCACGTGAATTGTGTGCTAGCAAGTTGAGCTTTAGGACGACCCTTGTGATTTCACGTAAGCTATTGATCGGTTTATGCTTATTTTAAGAACTCTTGTTGTCAAACTCCTCTTTCCTTATGGGTTACGACTTTAGCATCTAAAACTTGGAAATGAGTTTACATCGTGAGCCCGTGGACTAGCCCTAGCTAGCATAGGTAATCGATCGACGTTTTTGTGCAAAAGCTTTAACCGTGTTTCAAAAGCCTTGCAATGAAAATGAATAGACTTCTAGGTGAGGCGCTTGATAGCTCTAGTATTGACTTCCTTGAATGTGCACCCTCATATGAACTTAAATGGTTTGGAAACTCTTTTAAAGTATAGTGATTGTGGTGCTAGTTTGGGATGTGAAGTTGGTTTTGAGAAATCCATGCCTTAATTGTTAAACACTCTTGTTTTCACTCTTATGGGATAAATGCATTTGGGATTTGTGAGTATTCCTTTTTCTGAAAACTCTCACGAGACTATAACTCGTCCACTAGGGTAGCCTAGGGGTTTAAAGGCTTAGTGCATATGCTAAATGCACTCGTAACACCTACGAAAAGGAGTTAGATTGTAAATATGTGTTAGAGTAGTTAGAAATAAAAGTTTGAGACATTAAATGGATGATAGGAGCAAATGGACGTTAAACATAATGACTTAGCTATTCGTCATTTGTTTCTCTTTGGCTTGATTTCATTGTTTTCTCGGGACGATCAAACTCTAAGTGTGGAGTGTTTTGATGAGTCGAATTCTCGACTCATTTACATATCCATTTACGAAGAGTTTTGGTCCATTCCCGTTGCTAATTCGATGTCATTTGACCCTCTTGCTTGCTATTTCAGGTGAGAAACACACTTGACGGTCCTCGGGTTAAAAAATATCAATTCTTGTAGAAAACCGAAGTTTCGAAGCAAAATATGGTGTTTCGGGCAAAACGGGACAAGCTGACCTTTGGGGCTTATTTTGGACGCACAGATCGCATTGTGTGTCTGATTTAGTTGATTCAAAGCTTGTTGGAAAGATAACTCAAAGGGCTGCAACTATTTAGTTTAAGCCAAGACCTAATTCGGACGTTAAGACCTCCAAAAATCCGCCGGAAGCTCGCCCAAGCCTCATTTTCATCAAAACAGCCGAAGCTCGCCCGGGTCTCACCAAGCTCGCCCGAGCTTCTGCTGCACCATGCTCGGAGCACTCAAGACTCGCCCGAGTCCCACCAAGACCGGCCCGCGTCTTCCCTGAAAATCAGATTTTTGATTTTTGAACTTATAAATAGAAAATGATGGTTTTGACCCCAAAGGGTGGCGGCTAGGACTTGAGAGCACGAAATATTGAGGGATTCTAGAGAGAACAAGTTACCAAGGCTTCAAGGGGGATCATCCATTGAAGATTGAAGATCTTTGGTTCATTCCTTCCATTGTATCTTCATTTATGTACTCAATACAATTTGTGTTTGTCTATGAATATGATTTGTGAGTAGTGTTTTGTATTCTAGGGTCCTATGGATCTTATGTGTGTTAATACTCCTAATCTATATTGAATCAATGTTAGTATAACATGTTTGGATGATTGTGAATCTACTTGGATGAAATGTCAACTCTATGCCCACCAAGTGTTTGATAAAATGCCTAAGTGATCTAGAAACATGAATTTGAAGTTGAGTGTTCTAGCGAACGAGACTAAGAGTTCTAGAATGAGAGTAGACTCACTCTGCTAAGTGATGATCACTAGTGTGACTCATTTTGGCATTGAGATAGGCCTGTTATTAAACCGCTCATTGGATATTGATCATTCAACTAGCGTTGATGATTGAGAACCTTGAGTAGCACGTGAGCTAACAACATCTAGCGATTGAAGCTCACGTGCGAGGTGCTTCTTCCTTAAATCAAGTAAAAACATCTAGCGATTGAATTTGATTTAATAGTAGCACGCCTTAATCTAATCATCTAACATGACTGTTCTTGCATGAAATTGAATTCTTGGAGTCTAAAAATACACATGAGTGAAGTAGTTCCCTAGAGTACACCTTTTGCCTTGGTAGTGACACTATCTCTAGTTTCCTTATATTGTTTACATTGTTTACATGCATTTGCTCTAGCAATCACATCAAAACCAACCCTTCGTAATTAGGATAGACTTATCGGAACAAAATCGAATAGTGCTCATAAGTTTGGACTTGCTCCTTGGACGACCCGGTACTTATCGGTCATTATAAATTGTTTTTGACTGTACTAAAACTACACGTTCAATGCACGTAACGTAAGATTGGGATTATGCACTGATGGATTTAATCCATGGGGTATTCCACTAAACAGTACTCTGTTTGGCCTGTCATGGTAACACTATACAACTTACCACCGTGGTTGTGCATGAAAACGAGATTCATTTGGTTAACTATACTAATCCCTGGTCCGTCTAGTCCAAAGAAGCGTTTGGACATATATCTAAGGCCTCTTATTGATGACTTGGTACATCTTTGGAATGTTGGGGTCGAGACGTATGATGCTAATCACAGACAGAGTTTTACGTTGAGGGCAGCTCTCATGTGGACTGTATCTGATTTCCCTGCATATGCAATGTTGTCGGGGTGGTCAACTCAAGGAAAACTCGGCTGCCCCTACTGTATGGACAACACGAAGACATTCGTGTTGAAAAATGGAAGAAAAGTATCGTATTTTGGCTGTCACAGACGATTTTTATCAGAAAATCATCCATATCGGGGTGATGCTATGAATTTTTACAGAGATCGAATCGACTTTGATGGTCCAGTCCAATTTCGATCTGGTCAAGCATTTAATGACAGGGTTAGGAACTTAAAATATATATGGGAGCAACATATCAATGAGGTTTGCGACGGCTTCGGTGTGGTACACAACTGGACAAAGAAATCAATTTTTTGGGGACTACCTTATTGGGTGGACGTGAAGCTTAGACATAATCTAGACGTCATGCACATTGAAAAGAATGTTTTTGAGAATTTATTCAACACCATCAAGGATGTAAAGGGGAAAACCAAAAGATGACGGTGTGAAGTATAGAAAAGATATCGGGTTGTAATGTCGAAGATCAGAATTGGAACTAAAGACTTACCGCGGTCGTATGGTAGCGAATAAGGGTAAGTATCAGCTTACGAGAGAACAACAGAAACTTGTTCTTATTTGGGTGAAGTCTCTGAAGTTTCCTGATGGATTTTCATCTAATTTGGGGAACAAAGTAGATCTGAGTGCACTAAAACTAGTTGGTTACAAGTCACACGACGCACACGTATTTATAGAGCGACTCATGCCGATTGCTTTCAAGGGGTTTTTACCAAATAAGATCTGGGAAGCTGCATCCAAGTTGTGTACATTTTTCTGAGATATATGTGCATCTTCCCTTCACGTTGAGCGGATGGAACACTGGTAGAACAACATATCGGTGACACTGTGTAAGCTGGAGTCCATATTTCCCCCTTCATTTTTCGACTCAATGGAACACCTACCAACTCATTTGGCTGATGAGGTCCTACTTGGTGGACCAATGCACTATCGTTAGATGTATCCATTTGAGCGTTCATATACCGTCTTAAACAGTTGGGCCATAAGGGAAACAGAGCTGAGGTGGAAGCCAGTATTGTTAACGCATACATACAGCTGGAGACTTCGTATTTGGGATCCGACTACCTAGGTTCGGATTTAACAACAACCGGCATACGATACAAACGAAACGAAGTTGGGACATCAGAATTCGAGGACCCTCAAATTTCTATTTTCAATTACCCAGGAGTTGGTGGCAGCAAAAGTAAAAGGAGGGTATTAGACAACCGAGAATTTAAAAAAGCAACTCATTACATCTTTAGCAACACCCCTGAACTTGAATAATATTTGGAATTATTTGAGACATGCTTAAGACAAAGACGCCCGTGACTAAATGATCAGCAAATATACGATGCCGTATTAACGGAATTCCCAGAATGGCTGAATTCCCATGTAAGTAGAATCAACTCAAATTTCGTTCCATTATGTGGCAAATTAAACTGTACTTGCACTTTCAGGAACACCGCTTAATATTATGCTCAGGTTTGGGAGCTTGGAGAAACAATAGGACTACCACAATGGATTCACTACTTGTCCGCTGGATTCCAATCCGACGTTGCATGTTCGGCGACATACAAAGTGAACAACTACAAGTTTCACATTGAAAGCCACGGTGAAGGGAGGAACACGGTGAACAGTCATGTTTACGTGAAGGGAACAGAGGGTACACACTACTACGGGGTGATTGAAGAAATAATTCATATGAGATGTAGAAGCAACCATCACCTAAAGGTTGTCTTGTTCAAGTGCCGTTGGTACGACCCTCAATTTGTTAGGTCATACTCGTCTAACAGGGTTGTCATCGTGAACACTCATAGACCATACCCCCATTACGACCCTTACATTCTTGCCCAGCAAGCTATGCAAGTTTACTATGTTACATTTTCCGGATTATCTGGACAAAATAATCAGGGTCGGGTAGCAATTTGTCCTGTGAAACCAACAAACTCAATCGACATGGAGGTAGCAAATGTTCCGTTCCAAGATGCGGGTGAAATGGGAACTGAAATGCCTGTATTGGTCAACGTAATCGGATCCTTAGGGGACATCGCTGATGATGAGGTTTATGAGTACGACACCGAAAAAGAAGACGGGAACGACGAGCACGTTGTTGATAATCCAGAAACCGAAGAAGAGTCTGACGAATCTTCGTAAGTGAATCAAGATATTCCAAGTACAGTTACCGGCCGCATGTTTTAGTTCAATAAATTGTAATTGCAAATTCAGTAAATAATTAGTAAGTAAATCAAAAAAAAATTGTATTTGGTAATCATTAATTTTGTGTTTAATTAGTAATGCAAAGGGCTGGAACGTTTCTAAGTTAATTAATTTTCTGAACATATGATAAATAAACAGCGCTTAATATATATGCGCCGTAAAAGATCACTAAACTACATCGCCTCAAATATAAGCGCCCTTATAATATTTATAAGGACAGCTGATGGACCATAATTGTATGAATCATAAACACAGTTAAACCCACCAAATTAGACTCTTTGTCTATTTAACTTTTGCTTGTTAGTTCCGATATTTATCTACAGGGTATTTTGAAGTCTAGAGAGAATACAGGCTAAGGAGGAGTTTTAAAGCTGAAAATGAATTACGAGTCATTCCAGGTCACGATCAAATTCTGACTTTCAAGAACCGGACGTGGAATCACTCAAAACAAGTCCAACCGGAGGGCAACCAGAGTCAGACCGGAGCTGAAAGGACCGATGGCTTTTGGAAAAGATCACAAAACACGCTCCACCACTCACCCTCCTCCACCTAGCCGGCGGCTAAGCTCATAACCTCTCCCCTTCCTTCATGTGGCCGGCGGCTTTTGGGAAGGATGAGTCACTCCGATGGCTTTCTTCTCCTCCTCTCCCATCTTGCCAAGTGTTGGCTCCTCATGGCTCCTCTAAGCCTATAAATAGAGACCTCCATTGCCTTTGTAAATCATCCCACAATCCCATCTCATTCCAACATCACAAGTCCTCAAGTGACTTATCTCTCTAGCTTTGGTGGGCATAATCATGTAAACACTTTACTTTGGAATCGAAGTTGGATCTTGAGCACTCTTATCAGTTTTTGTAAGTACTCTTTTCTTTACTTTACTGTCTTTCAAAGTACTTTACTTTCTTGTCTTTACTTTCAAAAACTTTACTTTACTGTCTTTCAAAAACCTTTACTTTTTCAAGTACTTAGCTATGATGTCCTGTTCCATGGATATTCGTAGCTAAACCTTTCATTCGGTTAAAGGGGTGTACTTGTATCATACAATGTTTTAGACCCTTCTCTTAGTACCTCTTTGTGTTCAACTTGTTCTAGGTGCCATATATTAGGTCAGAATTCCATTGGTTGAGTGGATGCTCGGAAGAGCAAAGCTCTGCCATGGGTTCGTGATCTTCCGTGGATAAGTGGAGGCTCGGAAGAGCACAGCTTATCTGTGGAAGTCAACCTCTTTAAAACACCATTTGGTTTATCAGGAATGATGATCAAATGGATGCACATACTAGAACAAGAGTTCTTTGTCTTGCAAAAGACTAGACGGTGTGGCAAGTCATGTGCTAGGAATAGCCTTGATTCACTTTTGAACACTTAGTATGATCATTAGAGGTCAATGATAAACGAAAATATGATACAAGGCCCCTGAAACCGAATCTTTCCGTTAATTGTAATATCAACTGTTACTTTACCTTTCAGTACTAAAAACCAAAAACAACCCCCCAACTACTTTATTTAATCCCCCTTTTCGAAAGAACAACTATTCACCTGACTCCCTTGGGTTCGACCCGTACTTACCACTGACTACCCAAAAATAGTTAAGTCGCGAGTATCGGAGATATAAATTTGTTTTTGCACAGAGAACATCGCACCTTAACGACAGTGCGGTGGGCTCCGTCAAAACTGGCGCCGTTGCCGGGGAGTTAGCCTTCGATTAGTTGTTCTTTTCTTTCCCTTTTCACTTCTTCATCACACAGCCCACTATGTATGCATGGATGACTCGACATCTTCCTCAGTTTGGAGGTACCACCGGAGAAGACCCAGTAATACACTGCCAACATTTCCACCATATAAGTCGTCACATGAAACCCAAAAATGTAACGTTAGAAGAGTTTCAATTAAAATGTTTTGAACACTCTTTAACCGACTTTGCGACAGTATGGTATTACACATCAAATGCTAGTTGTGCAAAATATTACGTGGACCTTCGCGCTAAATTTCTGAAAGAATTCTCCCCCCCCCCCATCCTTACGACATGACACCCGCGAGAAGATCATCTGCCTTCAGCAATCCCGGGATGAGACTTTAGATGAATACTACACGTATTATGACACCATCGTCTCACGCTGCCCGCACCATGGATTCACGGAGGTGTTTCTTCTTCAAAAATTTCTTTCTGGGATGAGGGACGATGAGTTCTCAAGGATCAATGACGCAGTGGGAGGATCAGCCATGCACTTATCACTGACTCAAATGTGGGATGTTATAGACAACTTGGCCGAAGCCACAAAATGAAGGCCAATGCCCCGACCTAATAGAGGAATACAGATAGTGGAGGCTGGTCCAGAGACGAAAAAGAAGATACTCCTGAGCCATCAGAAGATACTCCTGAGCCATTAGAAGAATCAGATATAGAAAGCACCGGAAGCAACTAGGAAAAGCCTTCATGGGAACCTGAGACCGTGCCATCAGAGGAGGAAGTCCAGAACACCACTGGCAAGCTGCCCGAGTCATACCCGACTATCATTACCCAAGCAGCCGAGACCATCCGAGATCGGATCCTCACAGACGGACATGGTGAGACAGAACCAAGCCTTAAGATGCAAGCTTCCAAACTTTTCCCCTTGATCAATAGGCAAATTGCAGAAAACTATGTGATCAATGAAGAGACTAAAAGGAGGATGGGAAAAGGGCCTATGCAGAACGACTCCTCGATGGAGCATTTTTTCGCCACAACTAGACAAGGCAGCCCTAAACATAAGAGAACCCAATTCAAGAGGCTAGTAGTGAAAGGTCCCTCGCATTCTCAGAGACGTTGGAAGGAGAAACCACCAGAACCATGGGAACAGGACCCGAGCACATCATCTCACAAGAAATCGAGGAAAGGCAAGGCAAAAATTAAAGTAGGCACTCCACAACACTATGACCTGAACCGCCCATGGGATCCAAACCTGTGATCCCCATGCGTCGAGCCAAGAACGTTAAACAAAGGCACTGGTCTGGAGGTAACCCGACACCTATCTTACTTTCAGTCATTTATTTTCTGTCATTTAGTTTTTACCTTAACAGTCGCTCTCACCCACTTTTTGTATAGAAGGAATGTCTAACATGTAGGAATCGGTTTTTGGAGCAAGATCAGATCAGCCAGGCAGCTTCCGAGAAATTACCGGGCCTGCGCTGAGAGTTCAAGGCCCCAGCCGAACTCCCTTGATTATCCAGTTCCGAGCCATGTCGTTCCACGACACGACACAGTAAAAGGGAGTTCAGTTCTTCTCTTTTCCTTAATGTGATTTCCTTCTCTTGTATATATTTGCATGACTTTTGAACTAAGTCGTGCTGAAAGGCACGCCTTCGTTCAAAAGTGTGGGGTGAGAACCGCCTGTGTACATAGTTAATTAACATGCTTTTTCTTTTCCCTTTCCCTTAATATTATCTTTTTGAAAATATGAACTTGAGAATGTGAAAAAGATAGATCTAAATTCATGCATTTACCTTGTTAAAATTCAACTGTTTAAAAACTTAGAATGTAACTTCTCATTTGTCCCTTTGTGCTGAGATATACAGGGGATGTGGAGTTGATAGAAAATGCCCTAGAGAGGCTTGGAAAGCAATCGAAGGATCGAATCTAACCATATGGTTTTCGAAGTCAGTGGAGGCTGCACTTGGGGTTTCAGTGAAGATTGAAGTCATCTCCGCCGTGCAACGTTTATGCAAGAGGCGGGACGGGAATCAAACCATCCTATCTCTAGTCCTAGTAGCCGGGAAAATAGATGAGCGACCCTCATCTTGACCTGCGCAAAACGGCGAGGATGAGAAAGAGCGGGGAGGTATTTCCATATGCTTGCGGGCGACGATTGGACCTCCCAAAAAAGGCTGAGAAAATGGACTAGCAAGTCACAAAGAAGCAAAAGCTCAAAGAAGCTAATCAAAGGCCAAAGGCCAAAATTGTGAAGGTTTTAACCGAACAAAAGTGAAGAAACTCCAACTCAATATCAAAGGCCAAAGGTCGATTCACTACAAAAGCTGTCCCTCACCAAAAAGAAATCAGAGTACTCAACTCAGTGAAACCCGAACTGAATCACGTGCTAGAGAAAGCTACAAGGAAACCATATAGTGCGAGTCGATCCCGAGAATGCAGTCCAGGAGCCTGAAAAGGGCTATCTCCCGAAACATCCGAATTAATTTGCATCTCGGCGCGAAGGTACAAGTATCAAGTTTCTTCTAAGTATTTACACGGTTTAGTTTGGTAATAAGTAAGTAATGCATGAATTAGGATAAATCTAGTCCCACAGTCTCACTTTCATATTTGAAGTTTTTACTTAGATTGTGTTCCGCCCTTAAAAAGCATTGTTCGAGACGAACAACTAAAAGTGTGGGGTGATCTGATGGACCATAATTGTATGAATCATAAACACAGTTAAACCCACCAAATTAGACTCTTTGTTTATTTAACTTTTGCTTGATAGTTCCGATATTTATCTACAGGGTATTTTGAAGTCTAGAGAGAATACAGGCTAAGGAGGAGTTTTAAAGCTGAAAATGAATTACGAGTCATTCCAGGTCACGGCCAAATTCTGACATTCAAGAACCGGACGTGGAATCACTCAAAATAAGTCCAACCGAAGGGCAACCAGAGTCAGACCAGAGCTGAAAGGACCGATGGCTTTTGGAAAAGATCACAAAACACACTCCACCACTCACCCTCCTCCACCTAGCCGGCGGCTAAGCTCATAACCTCTCCCCTTCCTCCATGTGGCCGGCGGCTTTTGGGAAGGATGAGTCACTCCGATGGCTTTCTTCTCCTCCTCTCCCATCTTGCCAAGTGTTGGCTCCTCATGGCTCCTCTAAGCCTATAAATAGAGACCTCCATTGCCTTTGTAAATCATCCCACAATCCCATCTCATTCCAACATCACAAGTCCTCAAGTGACTTATCTCTCTAGCTTTTGTGGGCACAATCATGTAAACACTTTACTTTGGAATCGAAGTTGGATCTTGAGCACTCTTATCAGTTTTTGTAAGTACTCTTTTCTTTACTTTACTATCTTTCAAAGTACTTTACTTTCCTGTCTTTACTTTCGAAAACTTTACTTTACTGTCTTTCAAAAACCTTTACTTTTTCAAGTACTTAGCTATGATGTCCTGTTCCATGGATATTCGTAGCTAAACCTTTCATTCGGTTAAAGGGGTGTACTTGTATCATACAATGTTTTAGACCCTTCTCTTAGTGCCTCTTTGTGTTCAACTTGTTCTAGGTGCCATATATTAGGTCAGAATTCCATTGGTTGAGTGGATGCTCGGAAGAACAAAGCTCTGCCATGGGTTCGTGTACTTTCGTGGATAAGTGGAGGCTCGAAAGAGCACAGCTTATCTGTGGAAGTCAACCTCTTTAAAACACCATTTGGTTTATCAGGAATGATGATCAAATGGATGCACATACTAGAACAAGAGTTCTTTGTCTTGCAAAAGACTAGACGGTGTGGCAAGTCATGTGCTAGGAATAGCCTTGATTCACTTTTGAACACTTAGTATGATCATTAGAGGTCAATGATAAACGAAAATATGATACAAGGCCCCTGAAACCGAATCTTTCCTTTAATTGTAATATCAACTGTTACTTTACCTTTCAGTACTAAAAACCAAAAACAACCCCCAACTGCTTTATTTAATCCCCCCTTTTCGAAAGAACAACTATTCACCTGACTCCCTTGGGTTCGACCCGTACTTACCACTCATTACCCAAAAATAGTTAAGTCGCGAGTATCGGAGATATAAATTTGTTTTTGCACAGAGAACATCGCACCTTAACGACAGTGCGGTGGGCTCCGTCAACAGCGCTTAATATTTATGCACCGTAAAAGATCACTAAACTACATCGCCTCAAATATAAGCGCCCTTATAATTAACATATACAACATCGCTTATCCTAAGAAGCGTTGTAATATATAACGTAAGCCAGCGCTTATTCGAACAAGCGCTGTAGTATACCTATCAAAAAAAACCCACCGTATTCGTTCGCCCAGACAAGAAAAGAAATTTGGGCTAGAATTCAGTAGTTACATTTTGTTTTGGATGATTTGAGATTACATGCGCAGCGAAAAACCCTCCGTCGTACGCCGTCGAGTCCTTCAACCATCCGTTGTACGCCGCTGAGTTCTTCAACTGATTTTTGGCCAATAGCATAACCAAGTTTCATTGCCCAGGTATGGAAAAGTCCTCGTATTTCTCATGTCAGCTTAATTTCAGTTAAATGGAAAGTCGGCGTTTGCTTGTGTGTCGTATAAGGAGGGAAATTTGTTTGTTCGGCGTGTGTTCTTGTGTGCTTGTGTGTCTGATAGAATTTCTGTAAAAAAATGTTCCAAACTGGTCGGCTGACAAATTGTGTTTATGGCCTCTGTGTTAGGTGTACTTGTTGTCATATTCTGACCTTGTTGATACAATCTGTTGACCTTGTTGTCATATTTTGATAATGGAATGCCTGTAGGTACAATATTGCCTTTGACATGCCTGTAGTTGATAATGAAATGCCTGTAGGTACAATATTGTCGTTATCAGAATATTCCATATTCTGATAATGGAATGTCGTCCTTAGGTATAATATTGCCTTTGACACTCTTGATACAATTTTGGGTTAAATTAAAATTTGTCATACAGATATTCGAATACTTGCTATTTTGGTTGAAAATGTGGATACAAGAACAATGTCTGTTTGCTTGCTTGCCAACATTGTGTTCTATTTGTGTTTTAAAAATACGAAATTAAACTTTGTGGCAGGGTAAATGGCACCACTCAAGCGAAATGTACAGGGTAAATGGAATACCGTGGCTGGTAGAGGGGCTTCATCACAAACGCAACTAACTGACATACGCCAACCAAGACAGTTGAGTCAGGACATGGAACATCAGCCATCAGCTGGGGACAACAGTCAAAATTGAGATGCGTACAGACCATCTGTTCCGGTACAGGATCATACCCCTGCGAGACAAGAGAGTGAGGACAGTCAACGTACAACATCGTCAACCGGGGACAGAAGTCCAGACCTTTACAGGCCTTCTATGCATGTATCGGACCCTATTGTGGATCCTATGGATGCAGACAGAAACTTACCAGAAGTGGATGATTACTCCATCGATGACCTGTTTCATATGGTGGGGGTGAACAGGGAGGTTGACGAGGATGCCGAAGAGAGGGCCTCACCTTCGGCATATGCTGACGATCATGATGATGCAATTCGGCCAGAGTTCGTTAGAGGAGGGACTTCGGCCGGTGGCGGACTCACTGAGGATACACCGTTGGGTTCAATGCCACATGATACTCGGCCTTGGATCACTTCAGCTGGGGATGACAAGTGAGTACTTTTATTGTACATAAATTTGTGCAGCTTGTTTATACTACTGACGGATGCACAGTCGTCGTGTGCAAACGTCAAGAATAAATTTGTAAGTCCGCTACTCGCAACTTTACTACTGGGTAGCAAGTGGTAAGTAGGGGTCGAACCCAAGGGAATTAGGGGGATAAGCTATTCTTTGAGGGAATTGTACAGCGAGGGAGCATGTTTTTAGGTTGATTGAGGTTTTAGCGCTTATAACTAAGTGATTTTTTTGGTTGGTTTTGATTTTTAGTGTGGAAAAGTAAATGACATAAAAGTAAATACTGAAAATAAAGGAGAAGACTTACAGCGATTGATGCGTGATTGGCAAGTCTTCCGGAACGTCAGCAGTTGATAAAGCAGTTTATACTAAAATTGAAAGTAAGTGCAGGTGGTGTTTAAATCTAAGGAAAGCATTCGGTTTCGGGGGCTTTGTATCATAGCATGTTTATCATTGACCTTTAGTGATCCTACTAAGTATTCAAACGTGTATCAAGGCCATTTCAAGCGCTCGATTTGCACACACTGTCTAGCCCATTTCAAGGTCATAGAGCACTTGTTCTATTTAGACTAGCACCCCATTTCAAGGTATACTAGCCTGTGTGCATCCATTTGATCAATCATTTCCGATCAAACCAAATGGTGTTTAAAAGAGATCGAACTCCTCAGATAAGCTTTGCCATTTCAAGCATCCACTTACCCGAGTATGTTCACGAACCCCCACGGAAGAGTTTTGCCATTTCAAGCATCCACTCAACCTTGGAAGTTCTGACCTAATATATGGCACATAGAACAAGTTTTGAATACAAAGAAGAGGCACTAAGAGGATAGCCTAAAACATTTTATGATACAAGTACACCCCTTCAACCGAATGAAGAGTTTAGCTACGAATATCCATAGAGGTGGATACCATAGCTAAGTACTCGAGGGTATTTGAAAGATAGTAAGTAAAGGAGAATACTCAAGAACCAACAGGAGTATTCTCAAAAACTACTAGAATACTCAAGAACCAACAGGAGTATTATAGATTTCAAACAAAAGCTTACAAAGTAGTGACCAAATCTAGAGAGATAAGTGATTGTGAATTGTGGGATTGTGGATGGATGATACAAGGGAGGGAAGGTCTCCTTTTATAGGCATGGAGGAGCCATGAGATCACAACACTTGTCACATGGGGGGAGAAGACTCAACACATGGCATAAGATCCATGGAGGAGCTCAAAGCCGCCGGTCCTCTTGGAGTTTTCCTCCTTAGCCGCCGCCCATGTGGCTTGCAAGGAGAGGAGGAGAGGAGGAGAGGAGTTTGTGAGGGAGGAGCCGCCGGCTAGGTGGCATGAGGAGAGTGGTTTGTGAGTTTTGTGAAGTTTTCACAAAACTATCGGTTCATTTCTGCTCCGGACTGACTCTGGTTGCTCTTCGGTTGGACTTGTTTTGAGTGATTCCATGTCAGGTTCATGATATTTCTTCAGTCGGCATCTGGTCGTGACCTTGGAATGACTCGTAATATCTTTTCAGCTTAAAAACTCCTCCTTAGCCTGTATTCTCTCTAGACTCCAAAATACCCTGTAGATAAATATCGGAACTAACAAGCAAAAGTTAAATAGACAAAGAGTCTAATTTGGTGGGTTTAACTGTGTTTATGATTCATACAATTATGGTCCATCAGATTACCCCACACTTTTAGTTGTTCGCCCCGAACAATGCTATTAAAGGGCGGCTCACACTATCTAAGTAAACTTTTAAAATATGAAAGTGAGACTGTGAGACTAGATTTATCCTAATTCATGCATTACTACTTATTACCAAATTAAACCGTGTAAATAAATAGAAGAAACTTGATACTTGTACCTTCGTGCCGAGATGCAAATTAATTCGGATGTTTCGGGAGATAGCCCTTTTCAGGCTTCTGGACTGCAACCTTGGGACTGTCTTGCACTATATGGTTTCCTTGTAGCTTTCTCTAGCACGTGATTCGGTTCGGGTTTCACAGATGAGTTGAGCCTTTTTTTATTTTCTTTTTGGCGAGGGACAGCTTTTTTGTAGTGAATCGGCCTTTGGCCTTTGATTTGACTCTTTGAGTACTTCACTTTTGTTCGGTTAAAACCTTCACAATTTTGGGCCTTTGGCCTCTTGATTTGCTTCTTTGAGCTTTTGCCTTTTTGTGGCTTGCTAGTCCATTTTCTCAAGCCTTTTTGGGAGGTACAATCATCGCCCGCGAGCATATGAAAATACCTCCCCGCTCTCTCTCATCCTTGCCGTTTCGCGCGGGTCAAAATGAGGGTCGCTCATTTATTTTCCCGGCTACTTTGACTAGAGATAGGACGGTTTGATTCCCGTCCCGCCTTTTTTCTTTTTGCATAAACACTGCATGGCGGAGATGACTTCTGACTCAACTGAAACCCGAAGTGCAGCCTCCACTGACTTCGAAAACCATATAGCGAAATTCAGCCCTTCGAATGCTTGCCAAGCCCCTCTAGGGCATTTTCTATCAACTCCACATCCCTAGTTTATCTCAGCACAAAGGGACAAATGAGAAGTTACATTCTAAGTTTTTAAACAGTTGAATTTTCACAAGGTTATTGCATGAATTATGATCTATCTTTTTCACATTCTCAAGTTCATATTTTCAAAAAAATAATATTAAGGGAAAAGGAAAAGAAAAACATGTTATGTACACAGGCGGTTCTCACCCCACACTTTTGAACGAAGGCGTGCCTTTCAGCAAGGCTTAGTTCAAAAGCCATGCAAGCAGACAATTATGAGAAGGAAATGACATTAAGGAAAAGGGAAGAACAGAACTCCCTTAAAGGTGTCGAGTGAACGACATGGCATGAGGCTGGATAATCGAGGGAGTTCAGCTGGGGCCTTGAACTCTTGGCATAGGCCTGGCTGGCTTGATGTTGCACCCATAACCGATTCCTGAATAGTCATTTCATTCTATGCACCAAGTGGGTGAGAGCGACTTATTGGTAAAAACTAAATGACTGAAAATAAATGACTGAAAGTAAGATAAGTGTCGGGTTACCTCCCGACCAGTGCCTTTGTTTAACGTTGTTGGCTCGATAGTACCTCATTCCTGGATCACTGGTTTGGATCCCATGGGTGGCTCAGGTCGTATTTCGCCACCGTTCCTGTGTTGATTTTTGCCTTGCCTTTCCCCGATTTCTTGTGGGATGATGTGCTTGGGTCCTGTTCCCATTGTTCTGGTGATTTCTCCTTCCAACGTCTCTGAGAAGGTGAGGGACCTTTTACTACTAGTTTCTTGAATCGGGTTTTCTGGTGTTTAGGGCTGCCTTGTCCAGTCATGGCGAAAACATGCTCCATCAAGGAGTCGTTCTGCTCAGGCCCTTTTCCCATCCTTCTTTTAGCCTCTTCATGGATCACATAGTTCTCTGCTATTTGCTTATTGATCAAGGGGAAAAGTTGGGAAGCTTGCATCTTAAGGCTTGGTTCTGCCTCGTCACGTCCATCTGTGAGGATTTGGTCGTAGATGGTCTCTGCTGCTCTGGGAATGATAGTTGGGTATGACTCGGGTAGCTTGCCAGTGGTGTTTTGGACTTCTTCTTTTGTTGGCACCGCCTCGAGTTCCCATGAGGGTTTTTCCTCGTTGCTTCCGATGCTTTCTATGTCTGATTCTTCCGATGGCTCGGGAGTATTTTCTTCATCTGTCTCTGGACCAACCTCTTCTATCTGCATTCCTCTGTCAGCTTGGGGTATTCGTTTTGTGGCTGCGGCCAGGTCATTTATGAGGTTCCACATGTCTGCCATGGATAAGTTCCTGGCTGATCTTCTCATTGCTTCGTTAATCCTTGTCAGCTCATCGGCCCTCATCCCACGAAGAAATTTTTGAAGAAGAACTTTCTTCGTGAATCCATGGTGCGGGCTGAAATAATATCCCCTGTTCAAGCTTGTGTTCAAGGTTTAGTTGAGACAGATCTTGAACACACTTCACAACAGTTCAAGTATCAGTTGTGACAGACCTCGTACTCTAGATACAACAGTTCAGCAAATAGACAAAGGCAGTAGAACACACAGACTGATAACCCAATTCGGCTCGGCCTACTCTGGGGGGTTTCCCACACCCGAAAAAGGGACAGCAAATCTTTATTACGAGTATAGGGTTTCCACATGGACTTACACTTACACCTTGTAACAGCCTTACCACAATACTCCGTCTCTCAGATTTGCAACCGAGGTTCACCGCAATTCCCCTCGATCCCCTTCGTTCAGAACCTCCAGTCCGAACGTTCTTGACCTTCTCCAGAATTTCGGACGCTTTCTCTCGAAAGCTTTGATCACCTTTGTTGTGTGCGGCAGTTGATACGCTTCAGACAGTCTGTGTTGCACTTGAACAGACTGCACTTGCACCGGTGTATTCTCAATGAGAAAACACAATCGGCCGTCGCTTTCTTCTTCTCCAATCAGCATGATATGCTCGTGTATAATTGATCTTTGAAAGCGATGGGAATTAGGGTTGCCTTTGCATTTGTATTTATATGCTCGGACGAAACCCTGATTCGCACAAGATAATCCCATCAAATATTTCGGAATATTTGATGCATATCTTTTACAAATCCTTGGAAGAATATACGAAGTCGTCTTCTTTCCCAAGCAAGTCACGCCGTCTTCAATGTGGATATTCATTCGAATATCTTACGCTCGAATAAGTCGCACGCCATCTTCAACTTGACGAAATCTTCGTTGCCAATATCTTCCGGAAAATATCCTTTGCGTCTTGATCACGTTGTACACGAGTACTAGGATATATTCGAACTCCCCCTGAACTCCTGCTCGAACTGTCTAACTCCGTTTTGCCAAACACATGCCACACAAGGGAACATCAATCTCCCCCTTGGCATTTTGGCAAAACCAAATCACTAGATCTATCTATCTATCTAGACAGTAGACAAAATTAAGGGAACAAAAATTGTCGCCACTCAAAATACTCCCCCTTTTTGCCACAAACTGGCAAGGGGTCCGATCTAGTTCAAACATCAAATCAAACTGTGCCAGAACAAGCACATAATACTGAAAGTTTTAAGCGAAAAAAATAAACTGAGTTCAAGGATAAAGATCAGGAGACCTTCATGCAGACGATCCATCATCAGTGGCATCCTCAGAATCTGCATCATCAGAGTCATTATCACTTGGAAAGCTGAGGGCACGAACAAGCTTGTTAATACGCCTGCGTTGTTCCTTATCTGCGGCAATGATGGCATTCAGATCCTGGAGCAGCTTGCTCCTCTCATCACGACCCATTCTGGCTCCCCCTCGGCTGGACTCCGCAACACCCTTTGTTTTCTGGTTCCCCTACTTGAGATCATTCACATGACGCCCTTTCAACAATTTGTGGTCAACGATGAACTTGCTGGGTGCCTTTGTGAGGTGGTCAGGCGAGGCCTTCAACTCTGGAGCTTGATGGATTATGAGCTCATATATCAGAGATGGGAAATAGATCTGGTGTAGAGTTCTCATCGAAGTAGCGTGTTCTGCAATTTGTTTGAACATTACTCTGCCCAGGTTGAATTTCAGCTTATTCCCTATCTGATAAATCAGTTGAGCCATGTCCTTGTTGATAGTAGAGCGATGAGTAGATGGCCTCCAGTTAAACACAGCTAAGAAGAACAGCATTGAATAAAACGTAGACAAATACGCTGTGTGCACAACTTACTCAGTCCTCCACCGAACAGAGCCTGCAGTGATAGTGCTCACGATCTTCTCAAAGCTTGATTCCTCTTCATCAACAGCTGGGTCGTCCATGGAGAAGTATACATTGATCAGTTCAGGATCAATCTTGATCCGTCTTCCTCTAACGTAGAGGACCCCATAATCTGCTTCTTCAATGACCCCAAATCCAGGAGGAAGGTTTACCATGGCTTCACGCACTAAATGCTCGTTGAATGGTTTGCATCTGTCCAACGTCCAGAACAGATCAGATTCCTTGAGCACCTCTATCACTTCCTTTCCCTTGTATCGGGACTCATCTAGCAACCTCTCGGGTATGATTTTTCTTTTCAGCACACAACTCCATTTTTTGTACGCATCACGACTGACGAACCAGACACCTTTCTTGACCAATCCAGCCGGCACAGTATCAGCCTCAGGAGATGGGACTTCACATCTTCCAGTATCCACTGCAACAGGGACAGGAGCTTCACGTTTTCTTTTCTTAGATGAATCAGCTCCCCCTGTCAGGTTGGCCTCCTTTGCAATTTCTTGGACTGTTCCCTTAGCAGATCTTTCAGACACCACCTTCTTCTTTCCCTTGTCCTTCTTTTTGAGAGAGATAAGTGGAGCAAGATCTTGGTCATCATCTGAAAAAGTACCCTCCTTTGAGACTAGCTTCACAGTATCCTCACGAACTTGTGCACCATCATCCTCAATACGATTATAATGCAGATCATCTTGACCAACAACTGGAGTAGCCACTGTATCCTTAGCAACTTCCTCTGAACCATCAATTGTCTCACCTTCATTCTGAACAC
The DNA here is from genome assembly GCA_033675215.1 of Rhodiola kirilowii. Lineage (NCBI taxonomy): Eukaryota > Viridiplantae > Streptophyta > Magnoliopsida > Saxifragales > Crassulaceae > Rhodiola > Rhodiola kirilowii. Next base: position 8,103,427 of record CM066194.1, read on the forward strand.
ATGGTTCCACAGTTGGAACACTAGTAACTTTTTCAGCGACAGACTCTTTTGTCTCACTACCCTGAGCACAAAGGAGTTCTTAAGACTTTTCAGCTCCCAGATTGTTTTCCTTAGCCAAATCTTCCATGACATTGTCAATGTCTTTGTACAGCTTCTCCAACTCTTCATCCTCTTCTGCAGGAGAAGCTCCTTTAACTATGGCTTCCTTCAACACCTCTGGATTTTCTGGTGGATGAACCATCACGGACACACCCTCCTCTGGCTTACTGATTGGTTCATCTTCCGAACCTCCAATCCTCTTATCAGGGCTATCATCAGACTCCTCATCCATCACAAGCTTCCTTTTCCCAGAGGAATCAAGAAGATTTTCTGTCCCCTCATCAGACATTGTTATGATCTTCCCTCTGACAGAGCTGATCCTGGCAAGACACTGTCTTAGAGAAACAACACGGCGAGTCCCCTTCTTTCTCCGTAAACCATCTGGGCGAATATACCCAGACGCATGGATTTTCTCCCTCCATGACGCAGACCCTCCAGCCATCTTGCTGGGTACCTTTTCTTCCACAATCTTGATAGTATCATTCCCGATAACTGCCTTACTAGTTTCATCACCAGCCATACCCCTACTGGCTTCCCAATCAACAGCCCTACTGGCTCCATTATCAACAACAGCCCTACTGGCGTCACCACCAATCACAACTCCGTCCACCACACTCTTATCAACAGCAGAAATATTTACAGAAGCCAAAGGAACGGACAGCGAATTAGAAAATACCTCAGTTTTGGACTGAACATGGCTTGAACCGGGATTGAATGATTTTGACAGATCCGCCGTGACCGACTGAGGGATTTCAGCGGTTGCTCGTTCACCAGACTTCTTTGCTTCGGCCAAAGGTTCAGTGTCGGATCGTAAAGGCGACGCCTTTTTCGTCTTCGGAGCCTTTGATTTCGGAATTTTAGGTTTTGCCGCCAGAGCCTTTGAGGACTGCATGTTCTTCTTCTCAGCGGATTTGACGCCAGACTTCGCAGATGTCCTGGTGTTCACCATCGCCGTTTGGAGGATGAGCGGTTGAGAGAGAAATTTGGTTCTAAGGTTTGTACGAGCGAGAGAAGGTAGACTGAAAACTATTTTGTGTTTCAAAAGAAATAATACTCCAGCCTTTTCAACTTCCCAAATTGGTCAACTCTCGTTTCAAATAACGGCAGGAAAGATCTTCGAGAATATTCAAAAATTGTTTGTCTTCACGCGCTGTGCCATCTGTTCCAGCTCCCTTCCTTAGGTGGTCAGTCCAACTGTTGTAGCTGGGGTTTCGCCTTTGACTGACCACTGCCTGAAACGCTTAGTACTCGAACCCACACAGACCCAAAGAGGATCTGGGTGTTCCAAACTGTGCAATCCGGTTCAATCTCTCGTCTGATGAGTTGGCATGAGTCTGTGGATACAGTTTGAACTCCTTCTGCAACTTTGTAATCTTCTGTTCAAACTCGGTCTGTAACTGTGACACCCTTTGATCCAGCAGTCTCTTGGTATAATTGCCAAAATAGATTTGTGCGATCCTCCTATCTGATCTTGTGTGCAGGGTCTTGTTCACTCCCCCTCGCATAACTCGATGTTTGGTTGGAGCATAGTTAAGAGTAGGCCGTGGCTTGTCAAGGCTCCCGACCCCCATGCTGATGGTGTAACAGTTATTTACCCGCCTTCTCCCTTTCATCACAAAACTGCCATTCATGTCTAAAACGAGGCATGAGTCGCAAGAGAATGACACATAGTGTCCACTGTCGCACAGTTGACTGATGCTAAGAAGATTCATTGTCAAACCTTCAACCAGGAGGGTGTCTTCGAGTGCAGGGAGATCCGGAACCTTCAATGTCCCACAGCCGATCACCTGACTCTTCATACCATCCGCGAAGGTGACAAACCGCATCTCCTCAACAGGCCTAATATTAGAGAGGTATTCAGAGTTACCTGTCATGTGAGTAGAGCATCCGCTGTCGAAGTACCAACTGTCTGACATTGTGGAACTTGACGAGCAACAAGCCACCATGCATGCCGTCTGATTGGCCTTAGGTCTCCAGACCTGGTTCTGTCGCGGTTTGGTTTGTTGTTGGTGTCCTCGACGTTCAGCAAGAAACATTCGACACTGCCGTCTGATGTGTCCAATCTGATAGCAGTACCAGCATGTGCGCAAGTCTTTCCTCTGATTGGGAGTTGAACTGAGGTAAGCATTTCCGATCCTTCTTTGACGACCTTTGGGCTTGACTTGAGACAGATCCACTTTCTGTCTAGGGTGCTCTCTCACCTTCTGTTCCGGCATCTGTTCAGACACATAGTTAGTTTTGACACGCGTCGAACCTTTTGAGCTGCTTTCTCCTAGGCCTGGGCGTCCAGACCCGAAAAACCGAAAACCAAACCGAACCGAACTGATAAAAGCCTGAATGGACCGATTCTTATAGGACCGAAAACCGAACCGAAAAATACCTGAACCGATTGATGAAATTCAGTTCGGTCTCGGTTAAGCAATGTTCACGGACCGAAAGACCGAAAAAAAACCGAATGCTTAATGGACTGCCACTTGTCAGCATATGATTGGTCATTAAAAAAATCCTAATTCGACATTCGAGTGTCTCCCTCTCGCTCTCGAGTCTCGCCTCATTTCGTTTTCATTTTCGTTCAACGGCAGTCGGCAACCAGACGGAAATCAGGCAGACACCAAAGTCCAGAGCTCTCTCGCGGTCGCGGTCTCGCCTCTTCAGTCTTCAGCCTCCAAATCACCGACCAGAGCTCCCCTAGGCATCTCCGGCTCTCCGACCCAATCCCAGGCGTCGCCTGCTTCCTCCAACGCGAGCGAAGGCGTGGTGGTCGTCTACTCGTGTCCGAATCTGAGTTCAAGGCTTCAAGCCTTCAAATTGAAGCCTTTAAGGTAATTCGAATTGAATTCGGTGAATTCCAATTGATCAAGTCTTTGGTTCATGCTTGTTGTATTGTGTATTCGCCCCCCTCTGTTGAATCCATTTGTTCATTCAGTGATTTGAATATTGTGCAGATATGGATGCATCACAATATTTGAGCTCTAATTCAGATTCTAATTCAAATTTGGGTGCGGATGCTTCAAAAAATGTTCCGACAGTCGATAATACCGCTACCGGAGGCTCTGGAATTAAAAGTAAGCGTCCTTCTTCTTCTTCAGTAGCACTGCAGGTGCAGAACATTGGTGAAGCTGAACAATTTGAAGAAGTAGAAAAAGTTGGTGAACCTGCTGAAGCGACAGAAGATGCTGAAAAGCCTAATGGAAGATCGTGGGTTTGGGGGCACTTCAAGAAGATTAAAAAGCCAGTATATGGGATGAAGAATGGTAAGAGGGTGCAAACTCATGAAGTGGTTAGAGCTAAGTGTAACTATTGTGCTAAGGATTTGGCTTGCGATACGTATGGGAATGGGACTAGTAGTCTACAACAACATATCGATAGTGCTTGCAAGAAGTATCAAGGAAGAGTGAAGATAAATGATGGGCAACAAAAACTCACTTCTACTGGCCGTAGTGGGGCTAAAGAGTTGGTGACTGTTAAGTGGAGTGATCAAGGGTGTAGAGAAGCAGCTGTGAAGATGATAGTCATGGATGAACTTCCGTTTAGCTTCATCGAGAAAGAAGGGTTTAGATATTTTTGCAGGTATATTGTCACATTGATGAAGTGTGAACTTGTATGAATTGTTTTTAACTTTTTATGCTTGGACTGAACATGTTTATATGTTGTTGGACTGAATTGTATGTTGTTGGACTGAATCAGACTGAATTGTTTTTTCAGGTATGATGTGCCTGATTGGCATATACCTTCGAGGAGGGTGATTTGCAAGCAGTTTTTGAAGATGTATGCTGCTGAAAAGGCGAAGCTGACGAAAGAGCTTAAGGGTCATTGCTTGTGCTTAACCACCGATACTTGGACATCGGTGCAGAACATCAACTACATGGTGGTGACTGCCCATTTTGTTGATTCAGCTTGGAAAATGCAGAAGAGGATTCTTAGTTTTAAGGTGATTCCTAACCATCGTGGAGAAAGCATAGGGTGTTTGTTAGAGGATTGTTTGCTATAATGGGGAGTGGATCGAGTGTTGACCATATCAGTTGATAATGCTAGCGCCAACAAGGTGGCGATTGATTACATCAGAGAGAGGATGTTAGGATGGGAGATATCACCTTTGGTTGGTGGGATTTATTTGCATATCAAGTGCTTTGCACACACTCTGAATCTCATTGTCCGAGCTGGTCTTTTGATAATGGGAAATTCAGTTGGTTCAATTAGGAATGCTGTGAGATATGTGAGGAGCAGTGGGGCAAGACTTCAGCAGTTCAAAAAGTGTATGGAGAAAGAGAAGGTGGAGTGTAAGAAGGTGTGCATCCTCGATGTGCCAACAAGGTGGAACTCCACCTATCTAATGATATCAACTGCATTAGAACTCAGAAAGGCTTTTGATAGATTGGCAAGGGAAGAAGGCACGAAGTACAGGGGTTACTTTGAGGAGGATGAAGACCTTGAATTCGAAGAAGACTTGGTGCTGGGATTGGGAGAAGTGAATTTGACTGGTGATGCAAGTAATGCAGCAGAGGGAACTCAGGCAAGGAAGAAAGGGAAGGGGAAAAGAGTAGGACCACCGGTTACACATGATTGGGAGAAGGCTGAAACTTTTGTGAGGTTTCTGAAGATATTCTACGATGTGACAATGAGGATCAGCGCCTCAACCAAACCAACATCGTGGAAAGCTTTTCATGATATTGTGGCAATCAGAGCTGAGATTGATGGACTATTTCCTCAGGAGGGAATGAGCACCGGGTCGGAGACTGAAATGATTTTAATGGATATGGCAGTAAGTATGAAGAGGAAGTATGAGAAATACTTTGCGACCTTAGAGGACTGCAATCAGCTTTTGTTGATTGCCTTGGTATTAAACCCAAGGTACAAGCTCAGAAACTTCGAATCTACATGCAAGAAATGGCTGAAGATGGAGATTTATGATATTAAAAAGAAGTCAGCTGAGCTTAAGGATCTTCTGATTCAGCTTTGTGATGCTTACAACTCCATGATTGTTGAGGCATCCTCGAAGGTGATAAAATCTCGGAGTGGAGATAGCCAAGGGAACAAATCCTCATCTAAGAAAAGGACTATAGAGCCTACTGGAATTATGAAGGACATGGAAAAAGATTGGGAGAGAGAATTGGAAGACTCTGATGAGGGAGTTGTAGGACATGAAGTGGACAGGTATCTTCTAGACCCGATTGTGAAGGCTGTAAACCCTTTAGATTATGACATATTGGAATGGTGGAAGACAAATGGTGACAAGTATCCTGCCCTTGCTGCTCTTACCAAAGATATTATGGCAATTCAAGTGAGTACAGTAGCAAGCGAGTCTTCATTTAGCACCAGCAGAAGGGTCATTGATCCATTTCGGAGCTCTCTATCTCCCAAAACTGTGGAAGCATTAATCTGCTACCAAAACTGGATACGGTCTGAAAGTATCCATAACCTTCAATACATTCCAACTGTTGAGGACATTGAGTTTTATGAAGCTTTGGAGGAAGGTAATTAACTTGTTATTTGAATTTTGTTTATATTTGAGTTTGATTTTGGTTGTTAACTTGTTATCTTGTTTAATGATAGAACAAGGAAGGGAAGTCGATAATGCTACAGTTGATCAACAAGAGAATGAAGAGAATCAAGAGATGCCTTCTACCTCAAAATCAACTAAAGTGTCTCAAGGTGATAAGGGCAAAGCTAAAGTTACCGGTACCACAACCTTGAAGAAGGGGAATCAAGGGAGCAAAACATTAATCATAAGGACCTAAGGTACTTATTTCTAAATTTGGCTAACTTGATAATTGAATCCTTGTTGATATTTGATATTTGGTAAGTTGAATTTGAATCCATACATTTTTTTTTGAATCTGAATGATGATATGCTTGTGCAGTTGTGATTTGTCTATGAAGCTACTAAATCATGTCTATGAAGCTCTCTTCTTGCTTTTGCAGTTGTGATTTGTGACCTTCTAGCCTCGTAGGCGCATGCTTTGCTGTAGGATCGACTTTCTCTGACTTTTTTTTTATTTCCTGAAATTTCTAGGCCATAAACCTCCTTGATTGACATTCAGTAAGTGAATTGTTATGACTGAGCACACTTAAATAATCTGAACGGGAATCAATGGATTACTATGTTGCTTGAGATAACCAAGAACTTTCATTGTTGCTTGAGAGTTGAGATACCTTATGCAGTAAGTGAACTTTCATTGTTGCTTAAACAAGTGAACTTTCATTGTTGCTTGAGATAACCAAGAACTTTCATTCAGTAAGTGAACTTTCATTGTTTCTTAAATAATCTGTGATGCTTTCAGTTTGGCCTTTGCTACACATACCTTATGCGCATATAGTGTGCTAATTGAATGATTGCTAACAGATCGCATTGGCAACCTGTAGGTGTAGGTTACAAGTACAGAGAGCAGCTATATAGTCCTCTTGTGGATGCTGGTGGAAAGAGATCTGCCGACTAATGCTGTCCGGAACTGTTGGAGTCGCATGATTAATTCCATTTCAGTTTCATCTAATTAAACAAAAGCAACGTCATGATCAAGTGTGTGTAAAATATTTCAAGTTTGAACTTGTGTTTGTGTTTGATATTGTATTATGGACTGTAGCAGGTACCAAAACAGAGACAAAATCACAGAATACCAAAATATGTGTTTTATGTCCATTTACAGAAAAAACCCGAAAAACCCCGAAAAAAAGCCCGAACCGAGACCGAAAAAAGACCGAACAACGGCAAAAAAAAAAGACCGAAAAAGACTGAAAAAGACCGAAACCCGAAAATCGGTTTTTGGTCGGTTATTACTTCCAAAAAGACCGAAACCGAACCGAACCGAATTATCGGTTTTTGGTTCGGTTTTTACAAAAAACGGGCCCGAACCGAACCGAGCCCAGACCTACTTTCTCCTGTGAATCTCAATCCTCTGCGTCCTGTCTCCATCCTCTGAGCATTGAGAATCTCATTCAAATTTTTCGAACCAGAGTTCAACATCCTCACTGACTGTTGGAGCTGAATGAGCTCCTTCTCAGCAGTTTACCGGTCCATCTTTTCTGATTCAAGCTGAAGTTCCAGCTGTTCAACCTTCCTGAGTTGGAACACCTCCTTTCGTTTCAGATCTGAAATGACTTTTCTTAGACCAGCCATGCCGATAGGGTGAGTTTCTTGGTCCTTCTCCATGTCGACTTTTAGTGAAGAGATGGTACCAATGAGTTCTGTCTTCTGAGCAAGCAAGCACAGTCTTTCCTGTTTCATAGCAGCCAGTTGAGTATTTAGAGAAGCTACCGTACCTTCAAGTTCAACCTTCTGTGTGACCAGAATCTCCACTTCCTGCCAGACCTTATCCTTATCTGTAGTGATGCTTGCAATTGTGTCATTCAGCTTCTTGTTGATTTTGATCAGTTGCAGCCACTTCTCATACAGATCTTTGTATGTCTCAGCGAGGGACTCCTGTGTGAGTTCTTCATTATCACTGTCTGAGAGGTCTTCAGCTGGGAGTTCCGACTGAGATGGAACTGTTGCACCGGTGCTGCTACATTCGTCCAGAGTTGTAGTAAAGGCCACAAAGTTGGTGGTTTCACCTTTTTCTTCATCTGACTCACTGTCGCTGAAGCTAGCGACCATTGCCTTCTTCTTCATGAGAGTATTTGCACATTGTGAAGCAATATGACCGAACCCTTTGCATTCATGGCACTGAATCTCTTCCTTACCTTTTTCAGAGGAGTCTTGCCTTATATCGCTTGACCTTGATCTGTCGGATCTCCAGTTTCGGAAACCAGTTGATGAAGACTGACCTTGTTCTGGACCACGTCTATTGATTTTCCTCACCATTCTGTCAAAATTCTGAGCCATCATAGCCAGTTACTCAGTGGTGCAGCCACCGTCCAGTTTGTCTCCTGATATGTCCGCTTTAAGGGCAATTCCCTTCACATCTCCGGGTTGGAAATCATGATTGATCTCGTAAGTTCTGAGAGAACCCATCAGCTCGTCTAGCTTCAGCTTGGAGATGTCGTGCATTTCCTCAATGGCTGTGACCTTCATTGCAAATCTTGGAGGGAGTGATCTTAAGACTTTACTGGACATCCTTTCTTCCTCAATGGGTTTCCCTAGTGTCGCAGCCTCGTTGGACAGTTCCAGAACTCTAGTATTATATTCAGAGATCGTTTCACTCTCTTTCATCTTCATATCTTCGAACTTAGTTGTGATCATCTGCATTCAGGAGTTGCGAACTTTGTCCGTGCCTTCATATGCCATTTGGAGGATATCCCAGGCCTCTTTTGCCACTTCACAGTTAATGATCAACTTCATGACGTTTTCATCTACTGCAGAGAAGATTGCGTTCATCGCTTTGAGTTTCCCATGGATGCTTTGTTATCCTCCTCGTCCCACAAGGCTTCTGGTTTTAGAACAGGATCTCCAGTGAGATTGTTCATCATAGGTTCAGTCCATCCACTCTGAACCAAATCCATGCTTTTGCGTCTAGAGATTTGAGGAATGACTTCATCATGAGTTTCCAGGTGGCATAGTTCGAGCCTTCAAGCAACGGAGGTCTGGTGATGCTTTGTCCTTCTTTCAGAGGCATCTTGAACAGTTTCAGGGTCCCATTCAGTGTGTCGAGTGTTTGCTCTGATATCAATTGAAATACTATCCCCTGTTTAAGCTTGTGTTCAAGGTTTAGTTGAGACAGATCTTGAACACACTTCACAACAGTTCAAGTATCAGTTGTGACAGACCTCGTACTCTAGATACAACAGTTCAGTAAATAGACAAAGGCAGTAGAACACACAGACTGATAACCCAGTTCAGCTCGGCCTACTCTGGGGGGTTTCCCACACCCGAAAAAGGGACAGCAAATCTTTATTACGAGTATAGGGTTTCCACAGGGACTTACACTTACACCTTGTAACAGCCTTACCACAATACTCCGTCTCTCAGATTTGCAACCGAGGTTCACCGCAATTCCCCTCGATCCCCTTCGTTCAGAACCTCCAGTCCGAACGTTCTCGACCTTCTCCAGAAGCTCGGACGCTTTCTCTCGAAAGCTTTGATCACCTTTGTTCTGTGCGGCAGTTGATACGCTTCAGACAGTCTGTGTTGCACTTGAATAGACTGCACTTGCACCGGTGTATTCTCAATGAGAAAACACAACCGTCCATCGCTTTCTTCTTCTCCAATCAGCAGGATATGCTCGTGTATAATTGATCTTTGAAAGCGATGGGAATTAGGGTTGCCTTTGCATTTGTATTTATATGCTCGGACGAAACCCTAATTCGCACAAGATAATCCCATCAAATATTTCGGAATATTTGATGCATATCTTTTACAAATCCTTGGGAGAATATACGAAGTCGTCTTCTTTCCCAAGCAAGTCACGCCGTCTTCAATGTGGATATTCATTCGAATATCTTATGCTCGAATAAGTCGCACGCCATCTTCAACTTGACGAAATCTTCGTTGCCAATATCTTCCGGAAAATATCCTTTGCGTCTTGATCACGCTGTACACGAGTACTAGGCTATGTTCAAACTCCCCCTGAACTCCTGCACGAACTGTCTAACTCCGTTTTGCCAAACACATGCCACACAAGGGAACATCACGGGCAGCTTGAGACGATGGTGTCATAGTTCGTGTAGTATTCGTCCAAAGTCTCATCCCGGGATTGTTGAAGGCACATGATCTTTTCACGGGTTTTTTGGCGTAAGGATGGGGGGAGAATTCCTTCAGGAATGGGACGCAAAGGTCCACAAAATATTCTGCATGACTAGCGGTTGATGTGTAATACCAAATCGTCGCAAAATCAGTTAAAGAAAATTTGAAGCATTTAAGCTTAAATTCCTCTAACATTTCATTTTCAGGTTTTATGTGGCGGCAAATGTGGTGAAAGTTTCGGCAATGTTGTACTGGGTCTTCTCCATCCGTACCTCCGAACAGAGGAAGATGTCATGTTGTCCATGCATACATAGTGTGTAGCGTGATGAAGAAACGAGGAGGGAAAGGAAAGAACAACTAATCTGACGGCTAATTCCCCGGCAACGGCACCAATTTTGACGGATGCACAGTCGTCGTGTGCAAACGTCAAGAATAAATTTATAAGTCCGCTACTCGCGACTTCACTACTGGGTAGCAAGTGGTAAGTAGGGGTCGAACCCAAGGGAATTAGGGGGATAAGCTATTCTTTGAGGGAATTGTACAACGAGGGAGCGTGTTTTTAGGTTGATTGAGGTTTTAGCGCTTATAACTAAGTGATTTTTTTGGTTGGTTTTGATTTTTAGTGTGGAAAAGTAAATGACATAAAAGTAAATACTGAAAATAAAGGAGAAGACTTACAGCGATTGATGCGTGATTGGCAAGTCTTCCGGAACGTCAGCAGTTGATAAAGCAGTTTATACTAAAATTGAAATTAAGTGCAGGTGGTGTTTAAATCTAAGGAAAGCATTCGGTTTCGGGGGCCTTGTATCATAGCCTATTTATCATTGACCTTTAGTGATCCTACTAAGTATTCAAACGTGTATCAAGGCCATTTCAAGCGCTCGATTTGCACACACTGTCTAGCCCATTTCAAGGTCATAGAGCACTTGTTCTATTTAGACTAGCACCCCATTTCAAGGTATACTAGCCTGTGTGCATCCATTTGATCAATCATTTCCGATCAAACCAAATGGTGTTTAAAAGAGATCGAACTCCTCAGATAAGCTTTGCCATTTCAAGCATCCACTTACCCGAGTATGTTCACGAACCCCCACGGAAGAGTTTTGCCATTTCAAGCATCCACTCAACCTTGGAAGTTCTGACCTAATATATGGCACATAGAACAAGTTTTGAATACAAAGAAGAGGCACTAAGAGTATAGCCTAAAACATTTTATGATACAAGTACACCCCTTCAACCAAATGAAGAGTTTAGCTACGAATATCCATAGAGGTGGATACCATAGCTAAGTACTCGAGGGTTTTTGAAAGACGGTAAGTAAAGGAGAATACTCAAGAACCAACAGGAGTATTCTCAAAAACTACTAGAATACTCAAGAACCAACAGGAGTATTATAGATTTCAAACAAAAGCTTACAAAGTAGTGCCCAAATCTAGAGAGATAAGTGATTGTGAATTGTGGGATTGTGGATGGATGATACAAGGGAGGGAAGGTCTCCTTTTATATGCATGGAGGATCCATGAGATCACAACACTTGTCACATGGGGGGAGAAGACTCAACACATGGCATGAGATCCATGGAGGAGCTCAAAGCCGCCGGTCCTCTTGGAGTTTTCCTCCTTAGCTACCGCCCATGTGGCTTGCAAGGAGAGGAGGAAAGGAGTTTGTGAGGGAGGAGCCGCCGGCTAGGTGGCATGAGGAGAGTGGTTTGTGAGTTTTGTGAAGTTTTCACAAAACTATCGGTTCATTTCTGCTCCGGACTGACTCTGGTTGCTCTTCGGTTGGACTTGTTTTGAGTGATTCCATGTCAGGTTCATGATATTTCTTCAGTCGGCATCTGGTCGTGACCTTGGAATGACTCGTAATATCTTTTCAGCTTAAAAACTCCTCCTTATCCTGTATTCTCTCTAGACTCCAAAATATCGGAACTAACAAGCAAAAGTTAAATAGACAAAGAGTCTAATTTGGTGGGTTTAACTGTGTTTATGATTCATACAATTATGGTCCATCAACTACCCATATTATAAATGTTACACCTTGTATTTTTTTCAACTTTGACCCCCCTGCGGCTGTTAACAAAATCGGGCTTCAATGTATTGGACCTGGTATTAAGATTGGTTGGACGACAATGGATACGTGTGATCCACAAGCTCCGGTGAAGTGGTTTCGACACTTCAAGGTAAATGTAGTAAAATTGTAGTCGTTGCGTTATTTTTTGGGTAATTTGTTTTCGATTACATAGTTTTGTGATTCTATTACATTGTTCGTAACACAACTATGTAATGTATATGTAGAGCTTGTACCGATGGGATCCGATCCACGCCGACCAAATTGAGGCCAACTTTAGGAAGAAGGCGGCTAAGATTCTACAAGATGCGTGGAGAGGTTTGCGAACCGGGAAAACTCAAGGCCCGAAATGGTTGACCAAAGATCACATAGATGCGGGAAGAGCTCAATTTAATACAGACGCTTCATTCATAGCCCGCAGTGAAAAGAACAAGCAAACTTATGCTGCCCACCTTGCCAGAAATGGCCCGAGATTGCACGCATTTGGGTCTAGACTGGAACACTTTCACGTTGCAAAGCTGGTAATACATACTATTTTAAAATAATTCAATTTTTACACTTAAATTTTTCACAACACATTTTTCATTAAATTTGCAGGAAAATTACAATAAAAGACAAGTGTTGCTAACTGATCTGTTTGACAAGAAATACAAGCGGAAGGATGGGACGTATCTGATACCCGATTGGGAGAACAAAAGGGTATTACACTTACCAAATTATATTTGTTTATTACATTTGTTTATCTTATTAGATTGTATAATTAGTGTTGACAACTAATATGTTTCTTATTGTATTTTTGTATTACATATATTTGGGACTTGTTCAATACTTTTTTGTTTCATTTGTACAAATGTGCAGAAATAGCTTGCTGATGCTGAAGCTCTGGTCCTGAAGGATCGCGTTGCAGATGAAAGGGTACCGGATGAAAAGCTGGTAGAGGCCGCTGCAACTGTCATGGGAGTTCACCCAAGGTCGGGGATACCGTATCGGTATGGTCATGCGGTAACATTAGTGTCGGACAAGTACTCTTCAACGAGCAGCCATTCGTGTGCCAGCTCGCAAGGAGCAGCAAGGAGCCAATCATCGAACGATTACACTCAGAAGCTTGTGTCGCGTTTAGAGCGCATAGAATCCCGACAGGAGGCTGATTTGAGGAGCATGCAACTACAACAGGAGTCCCTGAGGGAGAGCATGGACCAAATGATGCAAATGCAAGCTGCTATGATGAGGATGCTCAGTACTCCTGGATACCAGCCGCCCTCCAGTCGAAGCTCGGATGGAAACAACCATGATCATGGCCATCAGGGATCGAATAAAGATAACCGCGGAAATTAGACATTTTAATTTTGTTTGACTTGAATTCTTTGATATATTTCACTCGGTAGTTTTTTATTACAAATGGAAATTTTGAATTTTAATAGTTGAAATAACATTTAACAATTTAATTAAAATAATAAATTCAAAAATAGATAATTTAAAACTGTGCCGGAAAAAAGACGGTATGTAGACGGAAAATAAAGATGACGGAGTGTAGATGGATTATTGCCGATAATATATATTGACGGAATTACGCCGGAACAATGACGGAAATATGAGTATCGTAATAATGACGGAAATCTGAGTAGAAAATGGACGGTACAAAGAAAACGGAACTACGACGGAGTAATGATGGAATATAATATTGATGGAATATAGACGGAATTTGGACGGAAAATAAAGATGACGGAGTGTAGATGGATTATTGCCGATAATATATATTGACGGAATTATGCCGGAACAATGACGGAAATATGAGTATCGTAATAATGACGGAAATGTGACGTAACTCTGAGTAGCGTAATATAGACGAAAGATTGACGGAAACGTTATTGATGGTAGTAAGATGGAAAATAGACGGAACAAAGAAAACGGAACTACGACGGAGTATTGACGGAATATAATATTGATGGAATATAGACGGAATTTTGACGGAAAATTAGATTGCCGTAATGTATACGGAATGTAGACGGAAAATTTTGAAACGGAAATGCGTTGGAATATGGATGGAAAATATATTGACGAAAATTAGACGGTATTTTGAGGGAGATGTTCAACGGATACATGTCGGATTGATGACGGAATTATACGTACCGGATTGGTGACGTAATATCAACGGCACGTTGACGGAATAAAACGACGAAATGTCGACGGAAAAGTTTTACCGTCGGGAAAATTTCCGACATCATCGTCGTTGAAGGAAAGTTGACGAAAATTCACGTTTTTCTGTCAACTTTCTGTCCGTTTTCCGGCGGATTCTTGAAGACGCAAATTTTGGAAAAATTAGTAGTGTTGTTTGTAACTTTTGTTTTCTTTCGTAATCTGTCATTAATTTTTCATATTTATCGATTTTCTTATGCTAAGAAACCACTCTAGCAGCATTACGCTTCGATATAACTCAAATTGGTGATTTCAATGATAAAATTTGTGATGACTGAGTGGAAAGCATAGCGTGGTTTGTATAATTCGTGATTTAATAATTAGTAAAGTTCGTAATCGGAATCCCTTCTTTATTCATAATTTCATTACCATTGTTCTCGTTCTAATAAGTAAAGTTCGTAATATTGTACCCATCAGCATTACGATTTGATATGATGCAAAATTTGTGAGTTCAATACAAAAATTCGTTATGACCTAGTGAGAAGCATTAACATAATTTATATAATTCGTGTTATAAGTAGTAAAGTTCATGATAACTAAGTGGAAAGTATAGCATATAGTAGGGATGTGCAAATTTGACCCGGACCGGGAAACCGGACCGGACCGGTTTTTTCCGGGTCGGTCCAAGACCGGACCGGTTCCGGGTCGGTCCACGGTCCACATATTTCTGAAATTCCGGGTTCCGGGTCGGTCCGGTCCGGTCCGGTATATTTTCCGGTCCGGTCCGGTCCGGTCCGGTCTGGACCGTAACTTAATTTTGATTTTTTAAATACCAAATAAAATACAAAAAGAAACCTTATTTTTTTTAAAATTCACAAAATTGAAGATGGAAACATATTGAATCATTAATTTTAAGCACATCCGGCTTGCATAAAAAAATTCTTCATTTTTTCTTCATTTTTTCTTCATTTTTCAGTAGAAATATACGAATTTTTTTATAATTTTTCGGTCCGGTCCGGTCCAATCCGGTCCACGGTCCACACCCGACCCGGATATATCCGGTCCGGTCCGGCACGGTCCACATTTTCAAAAAAATCCGATCCACCGGTCCGACCCGGACCGTCTGAATCCGGTCCGGTCCGGTCCACGGTCTTATTTTCAAAAAAAATCCGGTCCACCGGTCCGACCCGGACCGACAAAATCCGGTCCGGTCCGACCCGGATGCACATCCCTGTAGTGAGGGGCGGAGGCATGTTGAAGGCAATTACTTGAGTTATAGTCTAACTTGTTTTCTCCGAATTTTTTTTAAAATAATTCTAGGTGTACTATATTAAATTTTGTTTTGCCCAAGAAGTTAGAGGTATAGCTTAAAATATACAATTTGCCCAAGATAATTTTCAATCCGCCTGTCTCTGTCTCTGTTCTCTAATAGCAGTGTATATATAATTCGTTTTCTAGTTAGGAAAGTTCATGATATTGTGAATTTACTCTTCTTCTTTTTATAATGATAGGCTTAAAAATCGTTTAAACGCAAAATATTAAATCTGGACTGAATAGAAATGCTAAAATATACCCTTGAAACCATATAATCAAATTTATTCGATTTTAAGAAATGCTAAAAATCAGGATCTTTGATATAAATCTATATCAAAGATCCTGATTTTTAACACATTTACAATGCATTATGTAAGATGATGGTACAGTTACAATAGGATCTGAGTTCTCATGAAAACTAAAGACTCCCCCATATAATTTTTTTTCTTTATATTGCAGTGCCATGTTTTCATACAGAGAAAGCTAGCGAGGCCAAACACTCTAGTTTGATATACAGATCGATACTTGACCTAGCGCACATTGATGCAAAAGCATATATAGATATAGTCTTAGTTTACAACGTACAATGGTATACATCAGAGGGTCTTCAACTGAATCCCCATTATTGGATTCATAGATTTCCATTTTAGGATCAAATGATATCTAAGAGCTCAAAAAGTGGATTTTGAAATTATGTACTTTTGATATTAGGTATACGATAAATGTTTTGCACTTTTTGTAATTTAGATAAAAGATTTAAATTTTTATGTGCATAGTAAAAGTTTATGAAACCATTAAAAAGTGAAGATTCATTTTGAGCACTTCGAAAGATAATCCATACATCATACATGGATCACGTACTACCTAGCTATGCTACCTTCTTCAACACTTGAACTCAAATAATTAGGCGCCAAATGAGCGTGGATAATATATGGTCTGCCATTTCGTATCAAATCGAAATTATGAGCATGATCATATTAATTATATATCAAATCTTGGATTTTGTCGATCTGTCCACGGTTGGACTACTTTGGAGGACAGTAGTTGATGCACAGCCGCTACGATCTCATCTCCTGATGTTAGCTTGCATTCATCTTCTACCTTCATACAAAAAAAAATTATAAATTACTGCTGCCAAATTAAACTTCATATGTACGCATATTTTTAACATTATATATTTTTCGAGTTCGATCCTATACATTACAAAAATAACCCCAACTTTGACGTACCTATATATATCCGTATTCGAACCTGATTAGTCTTTGAACGTTTATTTTCATTTTGGTTTGTTTGGTTTTTTACATTGAAAGTCTGAAAACCAAATAGAACCCATTAATTTAATTAATTTATAGGTTAGGGCTGATAATTTTTCGACCTATCGCATACTTGATACTCCTAGTTCTACAAACCAACTAGCTACATTATTAGAGAAATTAGGGTTTTGATAGGTCTTAATTAGTTCTAGAGAGAGAGCAGATAGATGTCAACGAACCTTCATGCAAATTGTATAAAGAACAACTTGCTCCACTGTAGTGCAAAGGTTCAAATGAAGCACAGTAAGCTTGCACTCATCAAGATGCTCAAGAATCCTCGCTAGTAGTTGCTTCCTGCTTACTGGTGATAATCCACTAGTTACCCTAATCTTCAAGTTGGCAAAGCACTCAGCTACACTCACTTCCACATCAGCTGCACTAGCTGCAATATTTGGGTTCATGTTCATCATCCTTTTCTCCGACACACAGAACAATAATTGCCGTGTAAAGATGTGAAGAAATTTGAGAAAGGATATGCGACGAGGGAGATGAATTGCCTGCAATAGAGTTGGTGGTATGCTTGAGGCTCTCTAGACATTGAAGCTTTTGCTCTAGCTCCTTAACAAAGTTGATGGCCCCTCCGACTATCGAAGCTTGATCACCCTGAGATTTACATAAAATTGATCATTCATGCTACAGAGAATTTAACTTATTTATGAAAAAAGAGAAGTACATTATTGAGCATATGAAGTACCTTTTTAGCATAAGAATGAGGCATTAGTGATCTAAGGACTGAGAGATACTCATTCACTTGCTTCCTCCTATTCCTCTCCACCGCAATATGTGTCAGCCTTTGGTGCCGCATAACCTCCTCCTCATTCATTCCACCACCCAAGCGGCGTCTTCTAAAGCCTTTCTTTTGGATATAACCGGGATGACTTCGAATATTAAGTAGACTATCGGCTTCTTTTTCTACCACTGATGGCCAGTAGCTACGATTATTCGCATAGTTGCAATTCTGAGTTTCGATGTTCGGAAGGATAAAAGGATCATACTGACTATACGATCCTCCGAAGAAGCTGTAAAGATTATGATTGTTTTTGGCGCCATGGTTGAGCAAGTCAGCTTGGTAAAGCACAGCTCTTAGTGGCATCTTTTTTTACCAGCTAGCAGCTGATCACTAAACTGTTTATAGGTGTGTGGCTTTTTGTTGTAGTCTCAGCAATTTATATATAGGCACAGCCTGAACAATTAAGTCATGGCCTTTCACCAAATAGATATTCTTTTTACCATATCCATTTGCTTATTCCATGAACAGTGGAGAGTTACTTTTCTTGATAACCAACTGACCTTTTCCCTGTTGAAAAAAATGTCAAATTTCATTTTGGATTATACAAAAGTCTGCACCTAATTATTTGTATTCTTTTGCAAGTAATTCAAATGTATAAAAAAATATTTCCATTAGCTAGCTACGGTGATTTAACCAATTCAATTTCTGAATGATTATTTCCGTCAAGGAAATCGGAATGATGATCAAAATTGAATTCAGTCTCTGTTAAGAAATCTCAGTAGTAATTAGTAATAAAAAGATGAAGCAAGAATAACACACATGCAAAAACATGCATTTTTGTGTGGTAATTCTTCTGTCTGTGGGCTACAGCTAATCGCAATACCGTTGTTTTAAAGACTATGAAAGCAACATATATATATATATATATAATTAGCTAGCCTCGTTGTCGCTCTAAAACCCTATTTATACCATCCTTAATTCTTTACAAATGAAGAACAACATATAGGTCCCTAAAAACTGATGCCCTGCTGTCTCTAGGAAAAGGAACTTAGTGAGATGTACTTTTTACACAAAAAGAATAATAATGTGCGTGGTTCACATTGTTTATCCATTATGCTGTAAATCTGATTCTCCAAATAATGGTTCCACAGGATCATAAGGATTTTGAACCATGAGTACCCCTGCTTCCAATCTTTTTAATTGTCTCTGATCTTATGAGAAAATCGACACGATGGTCCTGATTTTTGAATTCTTTCACACAGACGGAAAAAAAAGGTCTTTATACAAACTTGAGTTACGTTTTAACCGATATAGTAACATTGTACGTGTGAGAGACGATCCATTTTATCAAATACAAGGGATTTCTATGCGCGTATGCTTTTTCCCGTAATCAAAATATGATTATGGGAGGACTACATTAGGGTTTATAGGTCGGTCTGAAAAACGAATACATGCAACAGTAATTGACATGAATTTATAAGAGATCTATATACACATAGGGTTCATATTGAATATTATTGATCATCCAACAACCATGGCTGTCTTTTCTTCGTGATACATCTCATGGTTAACTCCTCTGATCAGTTAAACAAAAGTTGATCATTAATTAATTAATAGTCACAGCTGGATGTGATGACTGAATGACGTAATATATTTGGCTGCACGTTGTATATATGATCATTTTGTTTTTTGCTCAAGTACTATTGATGATGATCCAAAAAAAAGTACTATTGATGATGCGTTTCTCTTTCTCAAACAGTTTAATGATTATATTAAGAAAGTGTATATCCTCAATGTTCGATGAACTTGCAGATAGTTTTATATTATATTGCACACTCAACCCTCACTATTAACTAATTAAAAACTATGTTAGAGAGATTCGATCGATGTCTATTAGGGTTATAAACAAATGCTAATCTTTGCTGGCAACATACACGTGTTAGTTGTTTTATATATACTTGGTGATCATTAAGCGTTTATACACACTGAGGCCTCACTATTCAAAACTGGTTTCGTTAGAACTATATGGTGGCACACATAGATTTGAGAGTTAATTATAACTAGTTAGATGATGTTAATTTTTAGGCAGTGGCGGATCCAAAGGTCTTCGGGAGGGGGGTCCCAAACATTTTTTTAGGATCGTACACTATTCGAGTTCGGCAAAAAAAAAACAATTTTACACACGTATGGTCTAAATAATGATGATTTATGCAATTTTTTGGAAAATACTGTTTAAGTTGAACTCATGTAACGAAATTGCGAAATATGTAAGTGATACTAGGTAATTAGGTATTATTTAGGATAATTAATATGACTGAAATATAGTTTCAAAAAATAATTTTAAGATTTGATAAAAGTCTTTTATTTTTAATTTATCATCTTAAAATATAAATTCAAAATCTGGTATTTCTGTCATTATAATTATTTAGTTTAATCTCACATTTTCATAAAATTGGAGCTAATTCAACTGTATTATAAAAATAAGGAGTGTTGGTGTAGTTTTATAAACTTTGAAGATCTATTTGAAAGACAAAATTATAACACTATTCATCATCTTCTTAATCAAAACCCTAAAACGAATTTGGCCAATTGCTTCCGCCATTGCCGACACACCATGTGTCTGCGGTCTGCACCATATTGCTTGAGATCCGCCACTGTTTTTAGGGTTAGGGTTAGGAGTTTATTAAGAGTTGGTAGAATTAATAAAGATTATGGACTGTCGTCACATTATGGTTTTTGGATTGCCAGAAAGATTAGGGTTAGGAGTTTAGTAGTTCATTCATATTAATTTGTAAGATGAAATTTTTTAAGGTATTCTCAAACTATTTGAGACACTTAATTCAGACGACCATTATTGTGGTTATCGTGTGCTTAATCATCTAAGCTCTTAAAAATGATAAAATTTGTCCTTTCTAATGTGAACCAGCAATATATAAAAGATACAGACCTCTTGACCTTTTCTACAATGTCACGGCCGGTTGGAATGTGATCAATGGTGTTTGCGAAGGACAAATCAAAATGTGTTCAAACTAATAATGTACCATGCAGAATGGTCACAAATTATTGCCACAACAGCTTTTAGTTTCCTTTGAATTTCCAGAGCTTTTGGATGCGATGGAAAAAAAGAAGTAAAAAAGATAAATTCTTGAATCTTGATAGATATAATTTACAAGAAAATAAATAATAACGATAGAATCATGTTACAATGAGTTGTATAGACTGTTGTTTGTTCTATATTTAAAGTTACGTTATTTATTGATTAAGCGTTTATTAAAAAAAACTATTATTTTATTGCTTTACGTATATTTTCTTTGAGTTAGGATCAGGTGCAAACGACAAAGTTCGTAAAAAATGACTTATAATTTGTCGCCGAAAAATCAAAAGTACGACATAGTTTACTTTTCCGTATAATCGTCATCGGAAATATGCACCAAAAATCAGGAACTTAATTTCATCCGTCTAAATCACCAAATCAAGGGGTGTGATTTGTTTGTATTTTTTACAGAAAAATGATGTTTGCAGCTGATCTTTTTCCATTTTCTTTTTGTTGGATTGTTTTAAGTATAAAAGTTGCTAAAATTTAATGTGTTAATTATAGAAACACGGTTTGGCTTACCACCTGATTTCAAATTAGGTATCAGACTTTTTCAATTTTCAATTTAGTATCAATTTGCATACATTTTGTTTTCAAATACAATATTTTTGAGAAATTTTAAGGTCGAAAACTTATGAATTTAGTTACAGGGTTAATTGATTTGGTCAAATTTATTTTTATTGTGATGAAAACATGTGTGAATTCATGCAAAAATTACCAAATTATAAAAAATTGAAAAAAGTCTTATACCTATTTCACTACAAATTTTTGAAACTTTTCCGTCCAAAAATTCTGTCGCAATAACACCACAAGTAACGGAGACGGCAAAATATAACGTCATATCTTTGGCACAATTCCGTCACCAAAAATAACTTCGTTGTGATTCAGTCACAATTCCGTCACCACATATTCCGTCGCAAATGAGTACTCAGATTATCGACGAAATTTAAGTGACGAAAAAATGACGGAAACTGTCCGCAGATATTATTCGCTTACATTCCGTTGACTTTCCGTCGGTGTATACCGTCGCCTACTTCCGTTTAAATTCCGTCATCATTCCGTCGGCTGGAAATATATCAATATTTCTGTCAGTATTCCGTTACTGATTTACTTACCGTTGTCTATTTCAAAATTTTCCGTCGATATTACATTAATTTTCCGTTACCGTCCACAAAAATGTGAGGGAAAAATGCCGGAAAAACAGATTTCAGTTTTGCCCTATATAAGAGAACTTTTTACATCATTCAACACACAACATTCATTTGCAACAATATATATATAAGATACAGACCTCTTGACCTTTTCTACAATGTCACGGCCGGTTGGAATGTGATCAATGGTGTTTGCGAAGGACATATCAAAATGTGTTCAAACTAATGTACCATGCAGAATGGTCACAAATTATTGCCACAACAGCTTTTAATTTCCTTTGAATTTCCGGAGCTTTTGGATGCAATGGAAAAAGTAAAAGTATAAAAAGAAAATTTTTTGGAATCTTGATAGATTTAATTTACAAGAAAATGAAAAATAACGATAGAATCCTGTTTCAATGAGTTGTATAGACTGTGTTTGTTCTATTTAAAATTATTTATTGAATACATTAAGAGACTTTAATTTTATTTAAGCGTTTATAAAAAACTATTATTTTTAGTGTTTTAAGTATATTTTCTTCGGGTTAGGATCGGTGTAAACCTAATTTTTGGTGCAAACGACAAAGTTCGTCAAAAATGACGTATAATTCGTCGCAAAAAAACCCAAAAGTACTACATAGTTTGTCACTTTTCCGCATAATTCGTCACCGAGAAAATGCAACAAAAATCAGGAACTTGATCTCATCCGTCTAAATCAACAAATCAAGGGTTGTGATTTATTTGTATTTTTTACAGAAAAATGTTGTTTGCACGTGACCTTTTTCCATTTTTTTCTTTTTGTTGAACTGTTTTAACTTTTAAGTATTAAAATTTCTAAATTTTAAAGGGTTAATTATAAAAACACAATTTGGACTACCACCTGATTTCAAATTACGTACCAAACTTTTTAAAATTTTAATTTAGTGTCTTTTGCATCAATTTGAATACTTTTCATTCGAATTCAATATTTTTGAGAAATTTTAAGGTCAAAAACTTATGAATTTAGTTACAGGGTTAACTAATTTGGTGAAATATATTTTTATTGTGGTTGGAGATAGTATTAATAGGATGAAAACATGTGTGAATTGATACAAAAATCACTAAATTGAAAATTGAAAAAAAAGTCTGATACCTATTTGAAATTATGTGGTAGTCCAAATAATATTTTTGTAATTTGCCCAAATTTTAATACACTTTGGGAAGAAAAGTAAAGATCAGGTACAAAATATATTTTTGGTGCAAAATGCAAAGTTCGTCAAAATTGGATTATAATTCATCGCCGAGAACCAAAAGTACGACATAGTTTGTCACGAATAATTTATAATTCATTTCCGAGAAATTAACCATAAATGGGATTTAATACGAGATTTAATCTCATTCGTCCAAATGATCAAATCAAGGTTTGCGATTGGTTTATATTTTTTCTAAAAATATGTCATTTGCGCCGGATCCTTTTTCTTGGAAAGAATTAAGGATACATTTTCAATTTGCACAATGAGGAAATTGGTCTCTAATGTATTCGAATTGGAAATGTGTTTTTTCTAAGCACTCACTTTTCCAAAAATTCATTGCTAAGAGCCTCTTATAATACATTGAACGTTTTTATGTGCCTTAGAGAATCCCCACCATGATCTTTTGGATCATGAAAAAGAGTCATGAGAGGTGATTGAAAAAATCATGCACCCCATCATGATTTTTTTAGTTATAGAAAATATCATCTCATGACTAAACCAAAATTTGGTCATCTCATGATCTTTTTTTAGTTTTGGTCATGAGAGTTGAACCAATCCTAATGCGACACCTGTCACGTGTCAGAACTTTATCAGTTTAAATCCAGATTTTGTAACGAATATATCTTGAAAATTACAAAGTATTATAAAATAAAATAATCACTAATATTCATAATTTTTGAAGACCTATAAATAGAGATACATTTTGATATATTTTGATATTTATATGCTTGTATTTATGAAGAAACGAGAGAGAGAGTGATGAAGAACTTTATGTTTGGTCATGAGTGTGATATCCATGACCAAATAGATCATAAGACATCACTAAATGAGAGATAAGTGGATGAGAGAGATGGATGACATATTAATTTAAGCATGGTGGGGATATAGGATATTGCTCTTAGAGCATCCTACCATAACTAAAAAAACTTGTCATCCATTTCTTTCAAGTCTCATATACTTTCTCTCTCATCTAGTCATAATTCATGATCAATTTGGTCATTGACACTACACTCATGACTAACAAATAAAAGTTTATCACCCCTCTCATACCCATATAATTAACTTTACCATTAAAAAAATAAAATTATTTAAACGTACGTCATGTCTATTTATAGCGCTCAAAAAATTATGAATGTTGGAATTTTCTAATTTATTTTTGACACTTTGATTTTCAAGATAAATGAGTTACAATATTAGAATTTTATCTAAAAAAGTTTTAAAACGGGACATGTGTCATGTTGTGATTGATTATTTTTCATGACCTAAAATCTTGTGATCTTTTTTGGATTTGATCATCCCATGACCAACGTTGTGATAAAAAAAAATCATGATGGAAGTCATATTTTTATCTTTCAAGACCAAATCTCATGATTCAAAAAATATGCTCTTTAGTCGAGGGTTATAATTTTTCCGTAAGAGGTGGCTGCTTTTATATAGATGGAATGGAATATCTAAATCCTGTCACATCATTCCAGTTCCATTGATGAGAAATAAACAGACGCAACTCAGTTTTCCAAACTCTTCCAATTGAGTTTGGCTTGGTTCTTCTTCAACTATTAAATGCACATCATCGCTCAAATCCGTGCAAATGTGTGATAGTGCATTTGAAGTTTTCAACCGACCCCATTCATTATTCTTATAGGCCGTAGCATGTTACCTGTTCGACGTAATTCCCCAAAGACATTACACTCAAATGTGGTCCGGTGGGTAGGTAACCTACATTTGTTATTTATTGCAGTAAAGTTTCTTTGTGTTTTATGCCTTAGTTGAGCTTTTTCTTGTTTGGGTATGATTGGATTGGAGGCTGGACTCTGGAGGAAATAATGTCTGCATCTTCACGTGATTCTAACCCTGTTGCTTGTACAGTTTGGCTTTTGCTCATCTTTGATTAAACTTTAGAAGTGAATCTTAATGTTCTTTAGTTTAAATCAACTCATGGTTTGGGAAATAGAATGAATAATATGGTTTTATTGGACTAATATGTATGTGCTGTTACTTGCTTTTCTTGACGAGCATTTAGAAGCATATTGGGCATCTTCAGACCCCTTTTTATGTTGTTATTTTGGCAAAATTAATTTGTGGTTCACTGAATTGTTGTGGGCAGCAGCAGTACATGTACAGCACAGTTATTAGCTGCTGTGACGGTTGCCTTATTGTGATTTCCTTTTCATTAGTTTTGATATTAGGCGATGCCATTAGAACGGAGAATTATGTATATTTGATGATGCTTTGTGAATGTAAAGAAACTGATCACAAATTTTGGAAAGTTCTATTTCTGAATGTTTATGCTTATTACTGGTTGCAGATCGCGATGACTGATCAATTCACGTGGCAAAAGATCCCAAGCTGATCGGTCTTTTTTTCAGGTACCACCGTGCCTGTCTATGCTTGCTACCTACCTCGAACTTTATAACTACATTGTTTGTTCTACTTCAATTATTACAATAATGTCGTCACATAAGCTTCACAATCCCCTTAACATTCATCACCTTGGACTTGCGCTTTGACTCACATATCTGTATGAACCTGAGTATCTGGTTGACATGTTGGTCTTTGCTAACGGTATTAGTGATTGCACGACATCTGTCATTAGAGGGCGATAATCTGCCTCTGATTGCACACATACAGCTGCAATAGCAGCCACCTGCAAACAAAGTACTTTTATGATTCAGTTGAGACAGATTTGTCCAAAAAAATGAGTTAACTAAAAGTAATGTTTTTTCTTGCCTGGATTAAATCCTTCTTTGGGTACTGTCCTCCCAGAGCTGGGTCTACCATTTCAGCTACTTTTTCTCTGTTTGTTAGTCTTGGAAGTGCCTGTTAAGTTTTGTAAACATCAGTTGAGAACTGACCCTCTCCATGGATTGCTAAATATTTAATTGATAACATTTGTGTAGTCATTCTTGCTCTTTTGACTGTGAGCGACAAAGAGTTAGTTTCTGTCACTCACCCATGAAACAAGAACATGTTCTCCAGGAGGACGGTTGGAATCAACTGGAACACGACCAGTTAGTAGCTCCAAAAGAACCACACCAAAACTGTATACATCTGACTTCGTGGTAAGTTTTCCGGTTGAAGCATACCTGCATTGGCGTACACATGAAACTATTACGAGTTGCTACAGCGGCCATACAATAAGATCGATGCATATGAATAAACAAAACGGCTTTTAGATCAGCATACTTCACTCTTAAGAATCAATTTTTAGACGGAAACATTTAGTTTTCATGTGATACTTGAGTTTGTTGGCCGATCACACGTGGTTGGCCTTTGTACTGAGCATATGTATGACTGTCTAAAGTTAACGTCCTCCTACTGGTTTGTTAGATGCAAACAGATTCCTGACAAGTGATATGATACTTACTCTGGTGCCAGATAGCCAGTGGTCCCTAAAACACGTGTAGATATCTGTCCGTTTATCTTATCAGAGACCGTCTTAGCCAGGCCAAACTCTGATAGCTTGGCTCTAAAGTTTTGATCGAGCAGTATATTGCTGCAATTGAAATCGCGGTGTATAACTGCTGGCATAGCATGTTCATGGAGGTACTCAAGTGCTGTAGCACAGTCGAGAGCTATCCTTAGTCGAGTTCCCCAATCCAGTGGCTGGTAGTACTGGTCGTGGGTTATGTATGGATGGAGATGCTCTTGCAGAGTACCGTTAGGCATATACTCGAATAATAAGTGCCGGTGGTTCTGGTCAGCACAGTACCCCAGCAGCTCAACTAAGAATGGACATTGTAGCCTACTCAATAAATCAACCTGCCAAACAACAGGCAGTTGCTCTCAGATACAAGTATGCAAACAAAAGTTAGATATCAAGTCAGTGAAATGTTAGGCACAGGGGGTTGCGGATACTTAGTGGCATAGTACAATTTTACCGTCCGAATACCTTAATTTTGAAGTTCCTAAAATCGAGAACTCGCTTCTAAGTTCGGTTGTGCATAAAAGCTTTAGGGGGGTATTTTTCGTATTGCAAGGGGACTAGTAAAGATTTGAGCTGGTTACTAAATTTGTACAGAGTCCAAACAACTAATGTTCTGTTCAGAAATTTGTTTTAGAACTACTAGGTAATTGTTTCTTCTACTTGCCGATAACTTACCTCTATCCTAAATGCACGCTCGATTTGTCTCCCTTCCCTTAGCAACACCTTGATTGCAGTCACTGTTCCATCACTCAGAATTCCTCTGTACACCTTTCCAAACACTGCGTTTCCTATTACATTTTCTTCGTTGAACCCATTTGTAGCCACCTCAAGCTCTCTGTATGTGAAGACTTGCACTCCTCTAAACTTAGTCGGTGTGCTGGCCACATTACCTCCGTAGACACCTTTGACATCTGCGGATGTTCAAAAAAACTCAACCATTTGTGTAACTCAGCATCTGAATAGACTTTTGCGGATAACTAAATTATTCAGTTGTGATAATTATAGAATATAAAAATAAAGAGGTGAAGACTCATTGGCAATTGTCGCGTACCTGTACTGCAATTGAAGTTTATAGTTGTATGATGAGGCATGAATTTGCAGTTATCAATGTCATGCTCGTTGCTCACACTGCTGCTACTATCATTTGCCCTTGTAGATTTGATGCGTTGGAGTATGAGCACAATCAGCAGAAGCGCAAGAACTATGAAAACGATGATGATGGCTATAATAACAATAATGATATTGGATGTTGAAGGTAGGTTACTCCCATGATGCTGATCAACACTAGGTGGATAACTGACATAACCAGTAAACTCTTGGCTTGCAGGATCAGTAGAAGTTTGGTTGTCGAATTCCATGCTAGAAAAAGAAATGAGAGAGAATTGCTAGGTAAAGATATGGCGATGAAGATGGGTTTTATTACAGAAGGGGGATATAAGAGCTGTGATGCTGCCCTTTGAAGGAGGTCACTCTGGATGGTAATCTTTTTGTGTGTGGTGAGGTTTGGTATGGCCAACAGCCACATGGGTATTTCAATGAATTTTTATTTTGTTCTTTCTACTACCTCACTGTGTGCCCCTTGTTTCGTATTTATGTGCAGTGCAGTCCTTGTCTGCCCCACATGGCGCTGCGCCTTGACATCAATTCGTTTAGCACGGTCATTGCTCCAGTTAGCTCTGGTTCAGGCCACGGTTGTAACTAAAATCGCAATGTTTTATCGGTTCCAATAATTTCCACTCTTGCCTTATCAAATCCGCACTTTTTTTTAATTTCGTTTTTTCCCTACTACCGAAGAAGTATTTTATATACTTGGTCTCCTGTCACCAATTTTACTGCAGATGACAGGTATAAACGGTTCCTCGGATCAAATGTTTACCTTCCCTGAATACTCAAACCAGTTCACTTCAGTTCACCCTACTGTCGCATCGAAAATAGTTAAGACTTGGCAGAATGAGGGTAAGGTTTTTTATTTTATGTAAGTCAATGGCATATCACAGGCTGAAGATAGATAGTTGTCCTTTGTCATTTGTAGATAAAAGATTCCTAATTTCTTTCTTGCCAATCTGTATGGACTTTAGATTATTTGGATTTATGGGTTTTGTTTCTTTGTGCCTTCTGATTTTCAATTTGATTGCATCACTTTGTTAGAATTGGTGTTGGGCACAAAAGGGCTTAAAAACTGAATATGAGTGGTGATAATTGATGGATGGTTGCTGCAATATTTGACAAAAATCAACTTGTTGGAAAATCACGTGCACACACAAAATCCCATTAGATTTTAGCTTTAGTTTGGAGAATATTTTTTGATGGTGGGTTTTTACAACTCATACATATCAGAGCATATACATCCATTCATTTTGAAGAGGAGGTGCTATGGAGGGAGCATTTGTGAGAGGAGGTGCAAGGCAAAACCAAGCTTAAATGTGGCACCTCCTCTTCAAAATGTAGCATTTCTTCCATAGCACCTCCTCTTCAAAATGCATGGGGGTATATGTTCTCAATCATCACTCAAATACATTTCAATCATATTGCATGAGAACTATATTGGGTACATATGAATTTAGACTCTTAGAGCACAGACCACATGCGGCACCAACCCGAATTGGATACTTAAATTGTTTTCATTGAAGCACATCTCTCTTGAAACCCACGAGCATTGACTTGCCACTTAGCACATCCACGTAGGGGTGGGCGTCCAGACCTGAAAACCGAAAAAAAACCGAATCGAACCGAAAAAAGACCGAACGGGTCGGTTTTTATCGGACCGAAAACCGGACCGAAAAAAACCCGAACCGATTCTCAACATTCGGTTCGGTCTCGGTTTTGATTTTTCCTCGGACCGAAAGCCCGAACCGAACCGAATATATGTTTTTTCTGTCAATTTACAGAAAAAGATCAAAAAAAAGATCGAAAACCCAAAAAAAGACCGAAAACCCGAAAAAAAGACCGAAAAAACGTGAAAAGCCCAAAAAAAGACCGAAAAAGGACCCAAAAAGAACCCTCAAAAAAGACCGAAAAAAGATCGAAAAAGACCGAAACGAACCGAAACCCGAAAATCGGGCTTTGATCGGTTTTCAATTTCAAAAAGACCGAACCCGACCCGAACCGAATTTTCGGGTTTCGGGCCGGTTTTCACAAAATTTGGGCCCGAACCGACCCGAGCCCACCCCTACATCCACGTGTACATGGAAAGAATAGGCAAGGCAGCAGCATCCACCTGCAGTATGCACCACCTCTACGAGGATGAATAAAACGTCCACGAGGGAGGAACAACACCTCCGCGAAAGAGGAGAAAAAAAATTTAAACAATATTATTTTCATCTAAATCTATCTAATTTGTTGTTCTTAAAAAAAATGTTCTCAAAATGTAACAATTCAGTTACATCAAAAAAAATGTATCAAATTAGTTAATACTCCCTCCGTCCCAAAATTTACTTCTCATTTGTGATATTGCACAGTGTTTAAGACAAATAATAAAGTAAGTTATTGTGAGTGTGATAAAGTAAGTGAGATAAAGTAAGTGTGAAGATAAATGATTAAATAATGTGATTGTGAGTGGGGGTGGGCGTCCAGACCCGAAGACCGAAAAAAAACCGAACCGAACCGAAAAAAGACCGAACGGGTCGGTTTTTATCGGACCGAAAAAAACCCGAACCGATTCTCAACATTCGGTTCGGTTTCGGTTTTGATTTTTCCTCGGACCGAAAGCCCGAACCGAACCGAATATATGTTTTTTCTGTCAATTTACAGAAAAAGACCGAAAACCCGAAAAAAGACCAAAAAATCGTGAAAGCCCGAAAAAGGACCCCAAAAAAGACCGAAAAAAGACCGAAAAAGACCGAACCGAACCGAAACCCGAAAATCGGGCTTTGATCGGTTTTCAATTTCAAAAAGATCGAACCCGACCCGAACCGAATTTTCGGGTTTCGGGCCGGTTTTCACAAAATTTGGGCCCGAACCGACCCGAGCCCACCCTTAATTGTGAGTGTGATAAAGTAAGTTATTTTGGAAATGGAAAGAAAATTTTGGGACGCCCAAAAAGGAAAGTGAGAAGAAAATTATGGGATGGAGGGAGTATCAGTTAGAAAGAGCATATTTCTAGCTAACAGGCGTGGAGCCCTGTTGGTTAATGAATCCATATTAAAATGGTTAAATCTATATTAAAAAAATCAATAGAAAAAGACGGGAAAGTCCGTTAGCATGTAACGAGATTAGAGTAACGCAATACATTCAATTGTGTGTTCAGAATTCATGATAGTCAGGGAGGAAGGATGGTTTTGATAATTGCTGTTGTGTCTTTACTCCATGCTGACAAATGCTGTGCGCATGAATGAAGAAGAACATATTAATGTGTCCTTGTAAATTCACATGAGACATAGTAAATACTAAAATAGAATCACATGACCGACACAACA
The DNA here is from genome assembly GCA_033675215.1 of Rhodiola kirilowii. Lineage (NCBI taxonomy): Eukaryota > Viridiplantae > Streptophyta > Magnoliopsida > Saxifragales > Crassulaceae > Rhodiola > Rhodiola kirilowii. The sequence continues at coordinate 8,133,996 of CM066194.1, forward strand.
CGGGCAATCAACCAATTTAAGTTTGTTTCTGAGTGATCTTATGTGATATGCTACTAACCTACATGGACGAAATAAGACGTGGTGATTCCATCAAAGTTTTTCTTATCTTCAATCGACAATCGTAATCAAACAAGCGTGTTCCTTATGTGACAAAAAAATTCACAAATGTGGCATGTGAGTCTCTCATTGTCACATTTGACAACCCTGTTGGGTACAAGATTTGGAGGTTAAGTTGTGCTATTTTATTTTGTTTATGGACATTTATTTATTACTCTACCCAAATGTCTCACAAAACCTGTATCCTTAGGTTTATTAGAAATCAAATCTGAGTTTCAGAGAAATTTATTCTTATAACGAACGTGTCGTCTTATCATCAAATCAATTCATTGAATGTAAACTTGATTAACAATTGAAAAACGCATGTTCGACTGTGCACCGGAGTCCAGACCATTGATAGAAATAAGGATCTGAAAATTGTTTGTCAAACTCGTCGACCATCAGTCAGCAATCAGCATATCCCTAACAATAAAATCACCATCATGTGGACGGGCAGTTCGACAGCGGCCCATTATTTGATGGCCTTTTAGGCCCAAGCCGAGTGCTAATGTTGGACAACAGCCGGAAAGACGAGTTGCGTATCGGATTACTATCGAACGACACCGTTCCCAGGGAAGATGGTGTTATGAAGTGTTGCCGTTTAATTACCCGCAAAACTTCAAACACTTTCACAATTTTTACATAATTACAATTTCATGTTACAACTTGGACTAAATTCCCTTTTCAACAACCAAAATTCCAAAACACTCGCCCTGAGAATTGAGAATCTCGCAGTCACCGATCGTCTTCTCCGCATCTCACACCAGTCAAAACTCTCTCTCTTCGTTTCTCTCGCCGTCTTCGAATCCAATCGAATCGAACAATCAGACGGCGAAGAAATGCATTCCTTCCTGTACAGGTTAAATGCCCTGCTCACTTTCTCACTCACCATCCTCGCGCTCATCTGTGGGCTGGCCTCTTTTTCCGATAAATTCAAAATTGTCTCTCCTTCCGCCAATCTTCAGGTACGACGCTCTCTATCGTATCTATTCCGGCGTGTTTTCAGTAGGGGATTTGTTGAATTGTGGTTTTTGGCAAACTCTAGGGTTTAGATTGTTTTTTCGTTTTGTTTCATGGATGAAATTTTTTAAAAATAAAAGGCTGGTGTGTGGTGTTTTTATATAGGTTTCGAATGTCAATTGGTTTCATAAGCAGCGTGGAAATGATGAGGTAATTATTCTGTTTTTATTTTGAGAAATTTTGTTCATTGGAAGCTTATTTACCTACTAGTGAGTCGTGATCAAATGTAATGATTATGATGATGTCAATTTCGGCAAATGATTCGTTTTGTAGATGTGGACTTGTAAAGTCTTATTTTTGTCGGTTGAGATTATTCAACTTGGAGAGCAAATGGTTTTGTTTTGTTTCGTTGTAGGTGAGTATGACCTTGAATATACAAGCAGATCTGCGGTCTTTGTTTTCCTGGAATACCAAGCAGGTTCGAAACATTGTCATTTACCCTTTTTTTGCATCTTTTGTTGTTGCATACCATTAAAGTGATGGTGCGTATCATTTTCATTGATTGTGTTTGGATATGCTGCTTTACTAAATAAGATGAAAGAAAGTGTTTGTAGATTCATATATTTGACCATATATGGGTTGTACATTCCCTGGAAAAGCAGCATGTTATGAAAAAAATGTTTTTTTTTTTGATGTTTCAAATTCACTTTTCAATGCTGGAATTGATTTGATACTTTATCTCCTCTTCATCAGTATTATATTTCAGAGATCATTTCATTGGACTTCTGAGCTAATAGTCATTGTTAGAGCATCCCCACCATGATTTTTTCAATCATAGAAGAGTACCATGACACATGATCAAAAAAATCATGCACCCTACCATGATCTTTTAGATCATAAAAAAGATCATCCCATGATCTTTTTTTGGGTTTTGATCATGAGTCGTGAGCCAATCGCAACGCGACACGTGTCCTGTGTAAGAAACAGTACAGTTTTTATTTTGATCTTGCAACGAATATATCTTTTAAATTACAAAGTAAAAAAAATCAAAATAAATACCAATATTCATAATTTTTTGAGCTCTATAAAACGAGATACACTTTGATATATTTTTATTAATCTTAACATTTATGAGCTATAATTTATGTAGTGATGAGAGAGACTGATGATAAACTTTTTTTTATCATGAGTGGGATGCATATGAATCATTTGATCATGGGGATGATTAGATAAGAGAGAGAAAAGGATGAGAGAGATGGATGACATGATTTTTTTAATCATGGTGGGGATGCTCTTACACCTTTTTTTTCTTTTTAACTTTCATGCCCTGTTATTCCCTTCATAAGCCTTATTTTAACACTATGTTCAATTTTAATGGGATACGAGACTTTAGCATTTATAGTCCATCTGAACTCAATTCCTTGTCCACTAGCCAGTTGATTTACAGCCGTACAGTATGGAACTTTGTGTATTGTTGTACGATTATATTCTCTTTTGGTTAATTGTTTTTCATGTCAATTCTTTCTTGCAGATATTTGTGTTCGTAGCTGCTGAATATGAAACTCCAAAGAATGCTCTGAATCAGGTAACTTGTCCCTGTATTTTACAATGCATCACACAAGCGTCCTTTTTAGGGATGAATAATATATACTTGTCTGTAAGCTCAACCGGGTGTCTGTAGGGAGATCTGTCTTATAAACAAAAGCGTATCAGTTTTTTGACTAGCTGAAACCATGGAAATGGATACTTGAGAGATTTATGTCATATTGACCCTTCGTAGTATTTGGACGGGTTGGGCATGATTTACATTTGTATAGTTTCTAAAACAAAAAAATCGGTGGCAACAGATCTCTCTCTGGGATGGCATTATACCCTTAAAGGAAAATGCGAATTTTTCAGTTCAAATCGCCAACAAGTATCGTTTCACTGATCAGGTCAGCACTCTGCTTTGTACTGAAATCTCATTGTTCACTTTTTTTTCAATAACGCCAGCTTGAATCATGTACTGCTTGAAAGCATAAGACTCCCTTATAACTCGTTCTCCTTGTACCAGGGTAGCAATCTCCGTGGTAAACCTTTCAACTTGACCTTACACTGGCACGTCATGCCCAAGACTGGCAAGATGTTTGCTGATAAAATTGTCAAGAGCGGCCATCGCTTGCCAGATGAATACAAATAACCAATTCTTTCAAGTGATCTGTGTAACAGTAGACGCCTATTAAGAATTTCATGGACACCCAACTTGAAGTTTTGAGAGCAGTTTCCTTCTATATTGCCCCATTTATATTTATGCCGAAGTGTAAACTGGCTGGTGTGATGTTATATGATTTTTGGGGACAGTTTATGATCCGCCTTCACAGGTCAAAAAATATTTTACTCGTCTTGTTACGTCAAAAATAAGGATGATATACAAATGTGAAGCATTTGTTTTACTCGTACACGCACCATTTAGCTGCGGTGCACCGATTTTTTTTACCAAATGTGATGCTCACATTCACAGCGATAAGTTTCTATTGATTTTTGTTCAATCATCGTTCTTACAAAAAATAAAAAAGTTCGTGGAGCCTTTTCACAATACTTTAGCGGCAGAGCCGTATCTTTTGAAATCGAAAGGGAAGTATTCACATATATTAGAAACTTCAGGGACTGTTTCATATTTTACTCAGAAATATTCAGCTCGTCTTCCTCGGCTCGCTCTGTTGCGAACCCTAATTTGAATTACTTCCCGAGCACAGCCGTCACTGGAGTCTTCCGACGCCGTTGGTTTAAAAAGCCATTGTACGGCGTGGAATCTCACTCTCAGCAATTAGTTTCTCTTCGTCATTGTCGTACCCTGTTAGCTTTGGAGAAGTCATAGCGAACTTAAAATGGATAACGACTCGTCGTTTCTGTTCGTCGGCACAAAATTCGATAGGAGAAAGTTTTCCAAAGATTTCGACAGGTTTAAGGTTAGGAAAGGATTTTTTTTTTTTTGCTTCAGACGAATGATCAAAACACCATTGCTGCACTAGGAAATAGGGTATGTGAGGATGGTTTAAGAATGAGCATTAGGGATAAAAAGGTCAAGTTGGTTGTTGTTAATTTCAGGAGAAGAAAAAGGATATTGATAAAGTTGCAGAGGAATTGGTAGTTGAGGACATAAAATCGGATACTGGACCAGAAAAAGAGAATGGTTCTACGTCTGGTAGAAAGAGGAAGCGCAAGGGGAAAGTGATGGGTAAGTAAGAATATTGTACAAGCGTTTCTCTTTTGAGTATTATTCTACTGCTGCTTTAAAGAAAGAAGCTTAACCAGTCCATGATTTTGAATGGTTTAGAACCGGTAGAAGGTTTCAGTGTCTTCAAGCCTTCAAGAAAAGAGGGAAGTGAAATTGAGGAGGAGGACGCAACAGTTGATATTGTTGCCCAACACAAAAAGGAGCTGAACAGGCAAATGGAGGTATGAACATTTGTTATTGCTATTGCTAATGTGATTGTTTCATGGTTCAGTAAATTATTTTTCTCATCTTTGTCCATGGGCTCAGCATGATGCACTGTTGAGGAAGAAATATAACATCCACACTTCTGGAAACAATGTACCATCCCCATTGAATGATTTTGCGGAGTTGATGACGAGGTTGGCTATCATGCTCTTAGTAATCTTCTGACTCTTTATTTTTTTTATGGAATCTTCTGACTCTTTATTTAAACATCTGTAAAGGCACATGTTTGCATGCCTTGAGTTTGATTGTTTCCTACAAGTGTAAAAGAGTTGTATAATTTTTTTTCTTCAAGAGGAGCAATTATTTTCCATTTTTAAATAAACTCCTACACATCATATACATAGAAGTTCCTGATTGACAGGGATATAGGTGGAACGGTTTTCTCTGAATATGCTTCATAACAATGGTTTTCTCTACCTGGCTTGGAAATTTGACAAATTTTTGATTTTTCGGCAGCTATCAGTGTGAACCTTATATACTCAGAAACATGACAAAACTTGGATTCAGAGAGCCAACCCCAATCCAAAGACAAGTCATGCCAGTTCTCTTATCGGTATAGAATCCTTTTTAAAAACAAGTTTTCTCTGTGTTTTGACCCTTTTCCTTGAGTAAATTGTTTTCGAAGTAATTTATCTGAGACGTTGCATTTAATTTTTTGCCCCTTTGCTGTCTGTGTGAAACTGGGTATTGTTCTCAACTTCTCGGTTTTCTTTGTCAATCCTGTCTATGATATTTATATTGGACTATTTTTTAAAGGGACGGGAATGCTTTGCTTGTGCTCCAACTGGATCTGGAAAAACATTGGCATTCATTTGCCCCATGCTTATAAAACTGAAGGTATGATCAGTCATATAGTTATCTTATAGTGACTTTCTCTTACCTTCATGGATATGAATAGCACAGATAATTTTGTTTGAATATACAGAATCCATCAGCAGACGCCGTCCGTGCTGTAATCCTCTGTCCAACACGAGAATTAGCTGCACAAACCACAAGAGAATGTAAGAAATTGGCAAAAGGAAGGAAATTTTTTGTCAGATTGATGACTAGTGAACTTAAAACTGCTGATTTCTCAAAGATGCGCTGTGATGTATTAATATCAACTCCACGTCGCCTGCAATTTGCTATACGCAGAAAAAGAGTAGACTTAAGTAGGTAGGTTGAAGATTCTTCTTGATCTACTTGAGTATCGTGTGATGTATTGATTTTGGTTCCAGTTATAAGTATCATATGCTTAAAATATTTCATTCAGGGTAGAATATATCGTCCTTGATGAATCCGACAAACTATTTGAACTGAGCATGATGAAGCAGATTGATTCTGTGGTGAAGGCTTGCTCCAATCCATCCATCATACGCTCATTGTTCAGTGCTACACTACCGGATCGTGTTGAAGAGCTTGCAAGAACCATAATGCATGATGCTGTCCGCGTGATTATTGGCAGAAAGTAAAATTTTGTTCCTTTATTTTTTCTCGGTGTGCAAGACCTGAACTTTTACATTACTTGCATCTGCACCGTTATGTATACATTAATTAAAATAGATCTGTACTCTGGTGATGATCAATATATTATTCGGTAAAAAACAAGAACATAAAGTTTATGTTAGTTTTCAGATGTAGTACGTTGCATGCCTTTACATTTCTTTATTTGGATATATTGGTAGGAATTCAGCTTCTGAAACGATCAAGCAGACTTTGCTCTTTGCTGGAAGTGAAGAAGGAAAACTTCTTGGACTTCGTCAAACTTTCGCTAAGGTATACTGACTGGATGACCTGTATCGATATTTGAGATGATGTAGAATTGTTTTCTGAGTAATGGTTGTAACTGCCAACAATAGCTCGTCTTTGTATTTTTGTCTTTCTTTTTTATTTCCTGATTAAGTCAAGAATGTAGTTTATTACGCTTTTGAATTCTGTGATCCATGATAATCAATTGTTGTTGTTTAGGTCATAACCATCTGGTTCTTACCCTTTTTTTTAGAATTACAAATTTTGGAGCTTCTGACCTCATAATTATGCTGGTATTATGCAGAGCTTGAATCCACCAGTATTGCTATTCGTTCAAAGCAAGGAACGAGCTAAAGAGCTCTATAAAGAATTGGCCTTTGATGACATTAGAGTCGATGTTATCCACTCAGATCTTTCTCAAATCCAGGTTACTTGGCTTGACTGTCTATCAGAACTTTTTTTTTGTAATTAATAAATGTGAGGAATAGGCCATCTACTAACTGAAGAAGGCGACGGCATTTGCTTTCTAAATGAAGTTGTTGCTAGTCTTTTGATTTGTCTTTAAATTGTTGGCCCTCTCAAAGGGTGTTGAGAAAAAAAGCCCTGAATTGCATATTTTGTTACAGAACAATCATAGAAGTGACTAAAAAATGTGTGTAGTCTTCATGCCACTCATTTCAAAATTCTATTTTGCTTTTTTATTAATAGATTTAGTGATTTACCTCCTTGTGTAAACACAGCGGGAGAACGTTGTTAATAATTTCAGAGCTGGAAAAACGTGGGTTCTGATAGCTACCGATGTTGTTGCACGTGGTATGGATTTCAAAGGTGTGAACTGCGTCATCAACTATGACTTCCCAGAGTCTGCCTCAACATATATCCACAGGATAGGTTAGTTGTTTCATATAGTTCACTGTTTTCAATCATCATACGTATTTATATGCTTTTCTGGGAATAAATAAGTGTCGCTAGTTCTCTGTCCACAAGATGCCCTTGCATATTTATCTCTTAGTTACATTTTTTATGAAATGTTAGGCCGAACTGGAAGAGCAAACAGGAAAGGAGAAGCCATTACTTTCTACACCGAAGAGGATTTCCCATATTTGCGGAACATTGCCAATGTTATTGTAAGTTCGGGTGGTGAAGTTCCATCTTGGATTATGTCAAGGTCGAAACTGAAGTGGAAGAGGCACACTCCTAAAAGAGAATCCATTACAACAGGAGGATCTGCAGACTAAAAAGAGCTTCAATTCATCTCTCTCCCAAATCGAGTTTTCTTCGTTTCATCTGAAGAAGTTAGATGGTAAATAAGGTGCCATCTAAATTTTTGTAGCTCCAGTTCAGACTCCAAGCACAATTTTTTTTTTTTTTGATAATTGACTCCAAGCACAATTTTGGAGAATGTATGTTTTAAGTTTTTGTCTCTAAAACAGTGTTTCCAACTTTAGCTATGGACTGTTCTCTTTAGAAATTTTAAAGTTATGATCCCTGGTTTTATATAGAAAGTAAAAAAGTTTTCTGTCAGATGAAGCTTTTAATCGCTTTTTCGAAGCTAGCTGATGGTAATTAATTAGTAAGATAATGCTGGAAATTTGATTAGGATGAAGTTTTTGGATTCGTCAATTGAAATGGTGTCGTTTTGATTCATTTTATTCTAAAATTACGTCGTTTTATATATTTCATATATAAATGAAATTTTAAAACGGATGTCTGAATTTCTAAACTGCTTCGTTTGATCTATGAACATAAAATGACACTGTTTTTATTTTGGCAGTATTTTGCTACGCTGTTTGGGATACAATTCATACGCCGTGCCAAGTTAAGAAGAAGAAGAAAATTATGTTTGATTTATTAATAAAATTGACAAATTAATAGGATAATAAAAAAGTAAAAACATCCTGTAATTTTCACTAGAAATTATATTCTAATTAATTTTTCATTAATAATTTTGTACAATCTACAAGAACCATAAGACTATAAGAGAACATTAGCAAAAAAAATAAGACTATAAGAGAACTTGTGATTTTTTTCTTTTTTGTATAAAAAATGCAAGGGCAAAAATAGTGGCATCTGGGCTATGGCAAAATTGGAAGGGCAAATTGGTCATTGAACAGTAGAGGCTGGACTGAAGGCATCAGATTCTGACAGCGGAAATATTTTGAGTCAAAAGAACGACCCCCGACAAGACCAGTCTTTAATGTTCCGCTGTGCTGTGTGTTCCTGTTGGCTGTGTGAAGTAAAATCAGATCATTGAATTCTCTGATTCATCTAATTTTCTGTTTCTAGGGTTTTAAGCTAGAGAGATATAAACCGGTGCTCGGATCAACTACATAAGGTAAGAAAACCCTAACGATTCTATTCGTAACTGGGTTTAATTGTGTTGTTGATTTGCTTGCTGATTGATGTGTTGTTTTCTGTGCGTTCGATTTGGTTAGAAGTATTGAAGGGTTTTGAGATGTTGTGGATCCTTTTCTTGATGGATGAGAGTTTCTCACTCTTTGTAGATTTTTTGGTAAGGTCTCAAATTACTGGAATTTAGGATCTTTCTGGATTAATTGTAGTTATAGAAGTAATTGTACTTGAATGATAAATGCTGCTAATGGTAAAAAGGAACTTTACCGCTCTTCTTTCCTTATCCATGGGTGATGAGACGCCAAAACTGAGTTTGGGGGTTTATCGCTTTGAGAATTTCTACCCTTAAATTTTTCTGGATTTCGTGAGTCCTGAGTTTGTAAGTTATAGTGCTGATCAGGTGTTTAATAAGTGGAAAGCTGAACTTTTTATTGCTTCGATAATCTAATGCTTTAGCAATTGACCGCTGAAAAAGTATAGTGTAGAAGCTTTTGAAACCAAGTAGTTTTTTTCTTCTCATTTGGCATGAGGAAGGTATGTCCTGTTCGAGTAATGGCGAAACTTGGTTTCTGTATTTGTATGCGATCATGCCTAGGGGTTAAGGATATGCGTCAATAAGCTATTGACTTATCAATGTCTAATTGAGCCAATATAAAAGAAGAATCAAGCCCAAAATAATATAAGAGAACATGAGGAGGAGAAGTGCAACCCAAGAAGAAGAGAAATAAAAGTCATGAGAATTTTCTAGAGAAGTAAGGAAATGCGTTAAGGAAGATATTTGTGGAGACTATTCTAGATAGATTGATTTTAGCCATTAGATCGAAATGATCATGAGAACTAGTATAAATAAGGGACACTTGAGTTAGAAATTGTGAGTGAAGTGTGAGGTGTGAGAGTCCTTTGTAATGGTTTCTCGATCTAATAATAAAATTGTTGTTGTGTACGCTGGGCAACCCAGCATAAGCTATCTTAGGATGCATATCCTTATAAAAAAAATTTTCAATAACTAATGTGTGAAAATTTTACGCACATGATAAATATTTGGTTCTACCTGTCAACCTAGCATACTTTCCAATCAAAACATGAATATTTGACACCAATCTCATATATGAACCTAGAGTCGTACTCGGTGTTATATATATTCTTGTCAAATTACACAGATTTGTTTTCTTAAAATAGATTCTTTGACACCTTAGAATGTTTCTGGACAATCATTGATTGAAAAAGTTCGCGACACTGTTTTACTGCATCTTGCATCTTTTAAACGCTTATGTTATGTTGTTGAGTGAAGTGATATGTGATGGACTTTGTTGATTGAATGTAGATGTCAAAACTTATTTATATCTAGTTTAAATTATGTGTTTGTCGAGTCAACAGTCAACTCACATTTTCATGGCATTATGGTTGTATTGTAGGTTTCTAAAAACTTTAGGAACGGTACAATTGGTTATTCATTGGTAGTTTATTTTCCTCCATAAAAGCAGGAGCCAATCATAAAAGCAGGAGCCAATAGGTTGTATTTTGAGCTGCTATTATGGATCATCAAAGTCAAGGACAGCCGCCAGCGATGAATACAGTGGATAACAATGCTCAAATGTCATATGTCATGCAACCTTACCAGCCTAATCAAATGACAGGAGCTGCTCCAGGTGCAGCAGCTGCCCAGGCTGGAGGACAGCTTCCCCAGCACCACCTTGGCTACCAGCATATCAACCCACTACAACAACAGCAGCTTCAACAGCAGCTTCAAGCGTTCTGGGCAAACCAGCGACAAGAAATTGAAAGGGTCACAGATTTCAAGAATCACAGCCTTCCCTTGGCTAGGATCAAGAAGATCATGAAAGCAGATGAGGACGTGAGGATGATATCCGCAGAAGCGCCAGTAATCTTTGCCAGGGCATGTGAGATGTTTATATTTGAGTTAACTCTGCGGTCGTGGAATCACACCGAGGAGAACAAGAGGAGAACTTTGCAAAAGAACGATATTGCTGCAGCAATTGGGAGGACTGATATCTTTGACTTTCTTGTTGACATCGTCCCTAGGGAAGATCTAAAAGACGAGATGCTCGGCTCAATTCCAAGGGGCTCGATTCCTGTCGGGACCCCTGCTGATATGCTCCCTTATCCTTACATGCCAATGCAGCACATGCAACAAATGGGTACTCCGGGGATGATCATGGGTAAGCCCATGATGGACCCATCTATGTATGCCCAACAACCCCATCCTTACATGCCTCCACAAATGTGGCCGCAGCAGCCTCAACAACAACAAGAGCAGTCATCTTCAGATCAGTGACTTCCTCATTTAAGCAGCAGGTACGGTTTCTTTCTTTATATTTTATAGAACTTGTGTATCATCTCATACACTGCAGTGGCTCTAAAAAAAAATTATTTTCATTCCTAGGGATATGATGTTGACGAAGATGGGTCCTGTCAAGGATAGTGAATTTGTACTTTTGGCATGGCTTGGCGTTGTATGCAAATGGTTTATGATCACTTTTATCTTTTAACTACTGGAGTTATGTAAGACATTTCTTAAGGTTGTTCCTTGCTTTTTATCATAAAACTGGATTTCAGCTTTTAAGTCCTTATCTCCTTTCCTTGAATTGCATTTTTGTTGTGATGCTGGTGAGTTTTTGGTATTCTTTTCAGGCAAGCTGACCTTTAAAGGATATAGAAATCGGAAGCTATGATATAAGTGAATAATCTGGCCTGGAATTATTTGTACTGTTGCCTTGTTTAACTTCTCTTTGTGACACCTTTTGGTGCCCTGTCTAGCATTTTAGAGTTGACTTCATTCCTCCTTCGTCAGAGATGAGTTTTCTGCAATTTGAAGTTGATTCAACCTCTCAGTCTCATTCTCACCAAAGATGGGATTTCTGCAATTTGAATGACATCACTTGTGTTTATGAAGGTTACTTGTTTCCTAAACGAAATCACTCGACAATACCAGATTCAATTCTTATATATATTCTATCCCTCTGACAATCTGGTAGAATAGAAGATTTTTTTATAAAAGGAGTACACTGTTTTTTATTTTAGTTTGTTTTCTTGAAAAGAAAAAAGAAAAGAAAGAATGTTTTCAAAAATTTATGAAAGAAAAGGATGAGCAAGTAGGAGAGGAGTTATTAAAAAATGAAAGAATTTTTTTTTTTGTGAAAAGAAAAATGAAAGAATTAGTTGTGTAGAAAATTGGTTCTCGAGATATTAATGACACATAAATTAGTTGGATTGATCTGAAAATCAATGCGTCACAAAACCAGAAGAAGCACGTCGCTAGAATCTGAGTCCGTTTAAAAATGGAGGTCAGATCACGAGCTCCGGGCAAGATCATACTCTCCGGTGAACATGCCGTCGTCCACGGATCCGCTGCCGTTGCTGCCTCCATTGATCTCTACACCTACGCTTCTCTCCGTTTCCCAACCATTTCCGGTACGTTTCTCAGTGCTAGATGCGTTGCTTCTATTTGTTGTTTTTCGATTATTATTATTATTATTTTGGCTGTTGAACTGGATTTGAATGTGGTGGATTTGTGATTTTGGGGAGAATTTGCGAGCGATGTGTTAATCGTTTGATTATATGATGTGATGAGTGGTTTGCAGAAAGTGATGATGCATTAAAGCTCCAGCTTAAAGATCTTGGACTTGATTTTTCATGGCCGATTGAGAAAATTAAGGAAGCACTTCCAGGAAGTTCTACTACTATTTCCTCAACTCCCAAACCGTGTCCGCAAGATTCTCTTAAAGCTATTGAAGCTTTGGTCGTCGAGCAGAATCTTCCTGAAGCAAAAATTGGACTTGCTTCTGGATTGTCGGCTTTTCTGTGGCTGTATACTTCTATCCAGGGGTGAGTATTTCATAATCGTCTTTCTGCTGTGTTTTTCCATTGATTTGTTACATGTCTTGAAGTTATATTCCAGTGTGTAATGCTTTTTGTCGTAGGTATAAGCCTGCTACTGTGGTGATCACTTCTGAGCTTCCATTAGGTTCGGGTTTGGGTTCTTCTGCTTCGTTTTGTGTCGCTCTTGCTTCTTCGCTTCTCTCTTTGTCAGATTCTATTAGTTTGGATATTGGAAGCCAAGGTTGGATTTCGCCAGGTGAGGATGATCTAGACTTGATTAACAAGTGGGCTTTTGAAGGAGAGAAAATTATTCATGGAAAACCTTCTGGCATCGACAATACCGTTAGTACATATGGTAAGTGCTCTTGTTTAAAGGTGTGCATAATTGGTAGGAAGCATGGATCTTCACTATTTCATATTCGATGTTATTCGAGAGCACTACATTGATTGTGTATCACATTCCATTGCTTCTGTTTCTGCTATAAGTATATAACCAAATAAGCCGCCTGTAACTCATAGAAAGAAAAACCAATAATAATTTGTTTATAAGACGACTTTTGTGGCATATGCTGTTCTTGCTGATGAGAAATTTAGAAATTGGAAAATGTCAAAGAGAACATTGCATTATCCTGAGTAATTTTAATGAAGATTTCTGTGTACCATTCTCTTCCCTGGACTGACCTTTTTCATTTTGTATATTCATCCCTCTTAAGCACTCAGTGTTTTGCTTATGAGATTTACTAAAAATATGTGTGGCAGGAAATGTGATCAAATTCAAGTCAGGTAAATTGACCCGCATTGAGTCCCAGATGCCACTCAAAATGCTAGTTACGAATACAAAAGTCGGAAGAAACACAAAGGCACTAGTTGCTGGTGTCTCAGAGAGAACAGTGAGGCACCCTGAAGCAATGACTTCTGTATTTAATGCTGTTGACTCTATTAGTAACGAGTTAGCAACAATAATTCAATCTCCGGCTCTGGATGACCTTTCTATAACTGGGAAAGAAGAGAAAATTGAAGAGCTGATGGAAATGAACCAAGGTCTTCTCCAGTGCATGGGGGTCAGTCATGCTTCAATAGAGACTGTACTCCGCACAACTCTTAAGTACAAGCTAGCATCCAAGCTTACAGGGGCTGGTGGCGGAGGATGTGTTCTTACCTTGCTGCCTACCTGTATCCTTTTCCCTATGTGGAGCCTTCTCTGCTGTCTGTGTCTTTATTTTATTTTTTCTTTTTCAGTTGTTTCGCATTTTTCATCTATTTTTTTTCTGGCTTAAGTCACTGGAACAGCATGATAGTAGCTGGGAGAAGGTCAGATTATTAATATCGCTACAGAAGGTAGACTGCATCCATTGCACATGGGGGTTGGGTCAGTAATCAGTATGATGGTGGGGGGGATACCTACTTCAGAAAGCATTAATTAAGTCATAAATCTACTGGTAGTTGATAAATCATGCATTCATTAACATTAGTGGTACATGTAAATTCTACTTCTGATATACCTTAACAGTTGATTAGTACTGTCAAACACAATTGCGGACAAAGTAACGGCAGAGCTTGAATTCTGTGGATTTGAGTGTTCAATTGCTGGCACTGGCGGAAAAGGTGTAGAAATTTGTTCTGAAGTCTCCCTTGATTTATAACTCTTGTTTCGCCAGATACGTCGACCAAACAAACAAGACATCAACCCGCTTGCAGCTGGACTTCTCTGTTGTGCTTTTTGTACAATATTAGTGACTGGTCAGTTTTTTATCCCTGGATAAGTCAGCAACTCATGTAGTTCCTTGGGAAATATAATAAAGATGGAAGATGTACTGTTACTCAAGTTTGATGGCAGTATATCATATTTGGGTTAAGCTAGTAGTGAGATTCGCATAAGGAGGATAAAACTGTTGCCACGTGACTAATCATATTTGTTGCAATAGTTGTCGAAGTTGTAGTTTCTTTTTTTTTTGATGGGGTTAGTGGGTTAAAGTTAGTATCTGCTCATTTTTGAGCTGGTGAGGACTTGAATCCTGGTTTCTTTGGGCGCAGGGGGACGCCCTTCCACTGGGCTAATCTCTTTGCCTCCGAAGTTGTAGTTTCTATTCCCTTGCATATTGGTGAAAACAGGACAGAAGGACAAAACATGTTACCAAGTGAACTGAACTGAACCTGCTTTTCTCATTTCATGTTTTACCAATTGGTTCTGGTTTTGAATCAGAACACTGATTGAATTCTTTTTTATCATCAAAGTGAAGTCCATGATGATGTATTTGTGTTTCTTTTGGATCTTGGTGTATCTGATTTGAAAAATAAATCTTTTGTTCTAGTTTTTTGCAAGCAAAAAAAATATATCGTAGGCAAAGTCTTCATAATATCGTAGGCAAAGTCTTCATAATATCGTAGGCAAATGTCTCGATTGCTTTAGAGGCTGAAAGTTTAGTTCTGCTCAATGGGCTAAGATTGGCAGCAAATTACAATTATATAGAGAGTCACATTGGAATCTGATTGTACAACAAAAGTGGAAAGTGTAGAATTAAAGTTGTTGGGAGACAAAGCGGGTGAAAGAGGATCTGTCAATCAAAAACAAGTTTAAAATGACAAAGACTTCTCTTTGCAGTTGCTCCTGCAGTACATGCTCTTATATATCATGAAAATTGGAAGATGATTCTCATACGAGATGAGAGACAAGCAGATCAACGGATGTCATCAAATGTCGTTGTTAATAAAAATTCCAAAAAGTTATTTGGAGCTGGTTCAAGTTGGATGCGGTCTTTCAAAATTTTACTTACTGTTTATATTTCGAACAAATCATCTACAACTAGAAATTATTTAAAACTAGGGTAAATAATAAATTTATTACTTAAACTATCACTCCAGTTCAAAATAGTTACTAAACTTTCAATTATTTCAAATTAATTACCGAGAGATCAAATTATAATAAGAAAATTTGTGAAATTAACGCCGTTAGACTATTTATTCCTTTCAATAATTAACTATAAATTAAATGATTGAAATTAAATTATTTAGAATATAAATATCCTATCATTTAATGATAAAATTGAAAACATCATATTACTTACTATTTTTGACGCTTTTTAATATAATTAAAATTTGAAAAATATATCCAAACTAAATAGGAAAAGTTCCTTATTATAATTATATATTTAATTAAAGTCACAAATAATTAATCCTCAAAGTCTTTACAATTTTTCAACATGTTAATTATCGACAAAATTTTAATAATAAAAATTGATAAAATTAGTGATAAAATTGAAAACAACATAGCGTACAAGTTAAAATATAATTACAATATTGAACTTTACCTTCTAGTTTGGATGTATTTTTTAAGTCTTACTGTTTTTAGTACATAAATATCTGTTTTTCATTTTATCATTGAACAATATGATAATTAAATTCAGGGCGAAGGGTACGTGCGCAGGTTCGAAGACCCTATCTAACATGTTAACAACTAATTAACCTAACCCCAATATAAAAAAAATGAAATTAAATTCTAAAAAAATTCAATTGAATCATTTAAGTTCAAAAGATTAGAAATTCCGTTAAAATACTGAAACTGAAAAGTAGCTAAGTACAAATTTTAATTTAATTTCATATTGATGTTAAGCTGAGCTTATATTTCCCAAATCACACAATTTATGCAGAATTATAGCAAAGAAAGGAAGGAGGCAAAGACAGAGAAGAAATCTACACCAGCTTCCATCTATGGCGGAAAAGCAAGAAGATGACGACGAAGCCTTCGGCGACTTCACCTTCGCCTCATCATTTTCGCAATCTCCACAGCCTCAGATCAACGCGTCGACGTCTCTCTCAAATAACATCTTCGACGCCGACGACGATGATTGGGGTGACTTCGTAACGCCCAAATCCGAATCAGCTGCCAATCAACAGTCACAGAGTTATCAGACATCTGGCGATCGGGTTCTGCCGGATCCGGCGGAGTCGAATTGTGATGCGGCGCATGGGAAGGGAGTTAGGGCACGGGGAGCTTTGCCGCTGTCGATATTTGGAGAAGAGGAAGGTAATGAGGAGGAGAAGGAGAAAGGGAGTGATGATGGATTTGGTGGAGCGGAGGTTTTTATAGGGAAGAGTGGCGATATGGGGAAAAAGGGATCGGATTTGAGTGGTTTAGGGATTAGTGATATATTAGCAAGCTTGTATGATCAGGGAGGTGGAGGAGGTAGACAGATCAGAAAGGAAAATGGCGTGAATCAAAACAACGGTTTGAATCTTGATGGGAAAGGTTCACTTGAGGAATTTGATGTGTTGGATTCAAATTCTAATGGGTATGTAAATGGATTCAGTTCAAACGTGAAATCACCCAATCAAACTGAGGTGAGTACAGCTGACAATTGGCAAAGGATGACATCAAATGAGTCGTTGTTTAGTTTCAGTATGGTGAATTCTGGTTCAGATGGCTTCAGTTCTAGTGCCAAATCTTTCAATCAAGCTGAGGTTATTAAAGTTGAAAATGGGCGGAGGACAAAGTCAGATGAGTCGGTGTTCAGTTTTCTAATGCCGAGTTCGGGATCTGATGTTTTCGGCTCTAGTGCGAAACCATCAAATGCAGCTGAACCTGTAAAAAATGACAATGGATGGACCAAGAGCACTTATGAGTTAGATTTTAATTTAAGTACATCTGAGTTGGGTAACAAGTCTACAAGTATTGAAACGAACGATGATGTAAATGGTATGTGGCTTGGAACCAATGAGTTAAGTAAAAGTTCAAGTACAGAAGACAATGATGACGACGACGGATGGGAATTTCAGGGTAACACAAATTTAACCAAAGAACATGAAGATGACAAGCAATGGGAAATTATGAGTACCAACATATCCAATAACGTCCTAAAGTTAGATTCATACAAGTCAGAGTTAGGTCCTAATCTGCTGCATATAAATTCAAGTAAAGAAGATGATACTCGGGGAGAATGGGAGTTTCAGGGTACTGCAACTCCAACTGCGATACATGAAAGCAATGAGGCATGGGATTTTCAAGGTAATGGTAATCCAACTGCAAAAGAAAACGATGATGGCGTATGGGATTTCCAGGGTGTTGCAAATCCAACTGCAAATGGTGAAAATAATGACGGATGGGATTTTGTGGGCGATTCAAATGCATTTGTCGAAGAAGAGGAGGATAGTGGATGGGAGTTTCAGGTTGCACCTGTAGACCAAAATGCCAAGGTATAGAATTACAGAATTTGCCTTTTGGCACTTGATAGACTGTTATCAATAGCTTGGCAGTTTCTGCCAATATTAGCACCAATTATTTTTATTCTAAAAGATCAACATAATAGTTCTTACAATGAGAGCTAAAAGTGGGCTAATACTGTCTTTATCATCAGAAAGAATGGGACTCGGGAATGCAAGGATTCGGAGCTCAGGGAGCAGCATTAAAAAGTGATTCACAGGCGGGTATATTCTGTTTGATCTCATTTGATTCATTTCCTTGTTATTATTGAGAAATGTCTTTTCTATTTATTGATATATGATTCCATAACTGTTAACTGGCTCCATATAAGAACCTTGTTCTGTTCATTGAGTTTGACGTGTATTTTTCTGCTACAGGTTGCTGGTATACAACTTG
This sequence comes from Rhodiola kirilowii, assembly GCA_033675215.1. Taxonomy (NCBI): domain Eukaryota; kingdom Viridiplantae; phylum Streptophyta; class Magnoliopsida; order Saxifragales; family Crassulaceae; genus Rhodiola; species Rhodiola kirilowii. Next base: position 8,152,046 of record CM066194.1, read on the forward strand.
AGAGTCCCCAGATGACAGACCTCAGCCCAAAACATTATCTGGGTACTGACAATCCAACTGGTGCATCTGCACCATCTGGGGACGGTTTTGGCTTTGATGGTTTTGTATCAAGTACGATACACCAAAATGAACCATTGGCTGATTCAGTTTCTAAGGGAAAGCAGTATGAGACTGAGAATCAGTTGATATCTCCTGCCCATGATGGTAATGATGAGGAGGTTGACAGTTATTGGGACTTACAGGATTCCTTTCTAGAGACCAAATCGAAGAATGAGGTGTGTTCAAATCACAATCTCTATCCCATACTCTATATTTATGAATGAGGTCATATTTGTGAATCCAAGCTCAATACTAGTATATACTGTTATACATGCATTACATTGCGGCTGGTTTCCGTAGGTAAAAAAGGTAGATGTCATTCAAAAGGGAGCCCTGCCCTCTTCCCTTTTCAGTGATGAACCATTGGATTCTAATGACTCTTTAAACCAGGATGCCATTAATTCTAATCCCCCTCAATCTCATTGCAATGGCTTCAAAAATATGGATTCAAGTGCATCTCTTAGTGACCTTATATTGAATCTATATAATCAAGCTGAGAATAAATCTTCTGCGGATTCACCTCGGCAAGCTGTTACCAACAATTTAGATCCCATTCAACCAGTGAACGAATCTAATTTTTCGGACGATGAAGACGATTTTGATGGTACCTGGGACTTCAAAGATGCTAGTTTAAGTAGCAGAGCAGAAGATCTGAGTTCATCAGAAGTACATCACAGTAATTATACAAAATCCAAAATGGAGAATCTTGTAGATTTCTACTGCAAACTAAAGGATCAATCTTGCCTTGCTGCAATATGTCATTTTTCAAGCCTCAAGGTTGGTATATGATCAAGATTTGATTGATGATTTTCGTAAGGTTTCATACTAGTTGACCCCTGAAGTGTGTGTTTGTTGATTTTAGGAAGCTAAAAGTATTGCTGAACAAGCTAAAGAAGACTCTGAGGTGGAAGCTTTGGATGAGAAAATCCAGGTTTGCTCTTTTGACTCATCTATTTGTTACATGAATTGTTAAACAAATGATATTTGTTACTATGAACATATGATGTTTTGTTTATAACCACTGATTTGAATCTGCAAGTGTATTTAGCTATCAGTTAATATCAGTCTCAGCCGTATGTTTGGTTCTGTACAGGATGTTCTCGAGGAACTTAACAAAGCTAACATTGTCCTTGAGGACGTTCCGGAAAATTGTACTCCACACAGCTGTCTTGAGGAGTTTCATCAAGTCCTTAGTGAACCTAAGTTTCAAATGCTTGAATCAGAATATGGCTTGTCAAGAAGATTGTCAGAGGTATGAACTATAATCCTTGTCCCTTATATGAGTTCAATTCCAATAAAAGTCATGATATATGTTTTTCTTAAGATAATGTGTAGATTTTTCATAACATTATTTGCATGTCACCTGTTCATATATCCAAAGTTTCTAAATAAGATGCATTCAACTCCTTAACAACTATTTATGATGGGGTAAACGATTACAATGAACAGATTAACTTTATGATCTTAAGTTCAGGGACTTACAAATCCCCTGGTCATCCTGAACTTCGGTATGACTTTCTAAATGATAATTACACTAAGTGAGAGCTCCGGGGAACACACTACACCGGCAACTCCTCAACGTTTCTGGTGGCTTTGTACTCTATGTACTTAAATGCTCGTCTCATTCTCAAATTGTCAACACCGACTGGACATGATATGTTATCTTCTCGAGAGAAAAAAGTTTTGCTGTATGACACACCGATGTTCCTTGCAAAGAAGTCAATAATTCAAAAATAACTCCAAGATGTTTAGAATCTGAGGTCTGGAAGCCTATTTCTTTTGTCTAATGATCTGGGTTGTTCGAACTAAGTCAACAACCTGCCACGCGCACATTACGTTTCTGCGAGCACAATGTGGGGCTTCAGCTGTGCTTTGAAGTGAAGACTTCAGGCTTTACACCTCTAATGATATAGCTTCCTCAGACAGCATAGATTGACACTATATGTAGTACTAACAGCATGTTCAACGACCCTGCTACGGAGCTTAGTCTGAAATGATGTCACCCAAATGATAAGATTTTGCATTGCTCAGATGTTTTTGTGTGCATTCTTTTCGTAAGTGATGTTTCAAAGAACTAATTCCATGACTTTGGCAGTAACAAGAATTGTGGTTGAGAAGTTAAATGCTGCTGCTGATTAATAATCAGTATTTTGCTTAGGAGTTATGGCATTTGATCAATTGACTTGTATATTTTCTCAATAGGCGGAGAAAGATCTGAGGTCAGCCATTCATCTGGTAGAACATGCTTCTTCAGTTCTGAAAGTACTTTCTATGGGATCAACGGAGCAGCAATCCAGTTACATTTCTACATGGACGGAAATTCTTTTTGTTTGTGCTCAAGAGTTGCAACATGGTGCTTCCATTTGGCAACGTGCTGTAGAAAAGAGTGTTCATACTCAAATATTATCTCACACTAAAGGTATTATTAACATGCTGATATAATCTTTTCTTTCTCTTTAGCATCTGTATAAGCATGAAAGGTAACCCTATTAGCTAATGCAGGTAAGAATTTTGTTCATGCCTTGGGAGAGATTTTCAGAGTGGTTACATTACTTGAAGCATCATCTAAAGCTTATAGACCATGGATACTATCAAGTTCCATGGACCATGATAGCATCTTTACTCTGCTGAAGGAGTGTTCTACTCTATGGTCAAGCTCTGGTCTCAATGATACTCTTAAATCTCTTAGTGATCCAGCCAATTCAGAATGTGCTGAAGAAATTTTAGCATTGCTAGAATCAGTCAGTCGCATTCATGAACTTGATGTGCCTTATGGTTCTCTGAGACAACAAGACTCAGTCTGCGGTTTATCGCTATTGACTGGAGCAATGATTCCAGGTATAAAAATTATAACTGACACAATCCATAGACCTCCTTGTGCTGTTTCATGTGTTCTATATATCTTGATGTGATTGTACATTCAGCTTACACTTATCCTTATTTTTATCAGATGTGAAGATGATTGTTTGGAACGGGGAGCAGTTTTTTCTCCCTCTTGCCAACGTATGGGCCAATCTCATTAGTTCTGACCATCCCAAGTTGCCTGGAATACATGCTGGCTGACGATGCAGATTCACATTTTCGAATATATTTAAATTCCTCTATCCACGGCCATGACATGAAAAGGATCAATTACGTAAACATGGACAACTAGTCCTGCATAAACTTTCGGAAACCCAAGTCAGTGATGAAAGAACGACACGCAGCATATCAGGATCGCAAAAAGCTGGATCTGGTATTTTCCCACCATGACCATTACCTTATAACCAGAACACTATTGTAAATGTTATCATTCTTTTATCGTAGTTATTGTTGCGCAAGCACCAAATCATTTTGTAACTCCAAGTTGTTATAATGTAGTATATATTTGTCTGTGTCAGTGTCCGGTAAATCATCCAAATATTACAGTAGCCGTTGCATACAGAAATAAACATGTGAAATTTATTTACATAAGATCACATGAAATTTTCAGTGCTAACTGCTAAGAACTGGCGTGCCCTAGGATTTAGTCAATCAATCTGGATTGACTAAAACTAACTAGCAACTGTGTGTAACTCTGTACAAACAAGAGTTTCTCTATAATCTACCCTCTTTCAAATCTCAAATATCCAAAATACACCGTCCGAAACTCAAATATTCAGAATATTTCATTTGAGTTAATACCGGTTTTTGAGGAATCGGGATCATGCATTTTTACAATACCGGTACACGGGAAACCGGAATCATACATTTTTTACAATCCTGGATTCCCGGTTTCCCAGGAACCGAAACTTAAAAAAACAGATGTGACATTTCAACAGATATCGGTTGGTCCACATAGGCCACAAATAGAGCCACATAAGCAATTTTTACTCTTACCGGTTCCTCGTGTACCCAGATTTAAAAATGAATGATATCGATTCCTCAGGAACCGGGTATTAACTCGAATGGGATATTCTTGATATTTGAATTTCGGAAGGTGTATTTTGGAAATATGAGTTTCGAAAGAGGGTAGAATATAGAGAAACACTACAAACAATCTAATAGGCTAACAAAAATTACCAGCAAATGACAGTTCTGGAGATTAGCTTGCTTAACAAATGACATGAAAGAGGAAACATAAGATCAGGAGGCGTACAAGGCTCACATCTTAGGGCATCCTTAGCAATGATTTTTTTTAAAAAGATCATCACATCATTTTTCCCTATTAAGATTGTCCTACAATCTTTTATCAAATGTCTTCCTTAATAATGATCAAGTAAAAAAGATCATCATATCACACACTTTTTCTAATTTTAATATTCTAAATATATTATTAATTAAAATACAAAAATAATGGTAAAACGTGAATCTCTATATATATAGTCCCAATTTGTATTAATTATTGTTAATACGAATTTATTAACTACATTGATTATATATAATTAGTTGAATGTAATTTATAACCATTTAATCAAATAAGCCCAACAGTTTGTAAATGGAATATAATAATGACTCAGCTACATGTGTCTTTCTCTCAAGGATCGTCATTTCGGTCGAGCGATGCAACTTTTCCACGACCTTCTATGAGACAATTTTTCTTTTTTTGTCTATTAAGAGTAAAAAAAATCAAAGATTTCAGCTACAATATTTTTTTATATGTTCTATTAAGGATGGCCTTACGGAAAATTTCTCTCCATTTGGATCATAGAAAATATGATGGAAAGGAAATGACACAAAAACATGTGAAACAATTGTTTTCTAACGAAAAGGAAATTTTGTATTGGATGTGTTTTTTGGAATCTATACATATGAAAAGGCCGATCACATATATTCTCGCAAAAAGAATAAATTAAAGTGTCCTACTTATTATGTAATGGATCAGAACATGATGGAACTTCCCTGTTGATCTGAGCAACAAGACCACCTTCACCAGTAGTTGTACTGCTATTGAAGCTCGTGCTTTCTTCGACGACATTTCTTCTGACTACTCTGTTTACCACCTCTCTTCCTCCCAATACTTCCCCTAGCACTGCAACACTCAGTACTATCAACCAAAAATATCCAACACGGGAATTTCTAGCAGGCAGGGACATGGCTGGCTATGAGGAAATACACACGGTTGAGTTCGATCGATCTTTTTGAGATCAGCAAAAGTAAAGAGGATGTGATATACAAGATTCAATGAGTTTAGGTGGTCTCTTATACCCAAGTGATGTTTGCGTTGGACAAGTTATGTCCCACTTTTGTCTATGTGAAAGTAAGACAACATTGATTAAAGAATAGTTAGCTGGACTGTTTTTTTTAATAATTATTGACAGTTCCACAAAATAATCTGCCATAAAAAAATACTGAAACTAAAATTCAATATATCCTAACAAAGCATACTCCTTCCAGATGAAATGGAATATTTTCATGAGTGAAATTTGTAGTCAATAATGTGTGTATTGCTTCTACTTCTATCCTTGACATCTGATCAGCTTTTTTGAACTTAAAAGTTCAACATTCTAGTTGGGTTCAGCATCTCATTTTAGCTACTCTTATTAAAATGTCTGTTTTTTTTATAACTTAAAAGTGAAGCTCTATAGTCAAGTACTTAAATTAAGCCAGTAAATTAAGTTCGGCAATTCAATTCTCCTATTTAAAACACGTTAAGTTTTTTCAATTCAATTCAGTTCCAGACTACTTTGAGTGCAGATAATAATCATGGAGTCTGAAATGTGCAAGGAGTTCTTCAATCTTCATATGTGAAATAAGAATTGCCCTAGTGAGTTAAAGTGGTGAAAAAGTTTATCAACCACCATTCCCTTCATATTCAAACATACCAAATTACCAACTCCCCCCTTTAACAATTAGTCCAAAGACAGAGACTTTGATCCATGGAAACTTCAAATTTTCTAAATGTGATCATTTCATCGGCATCACTCCAAACCAAAAAGTTTCCACTCAAAGGGCCTCAAATTCTGGACAATATACATTTTTAACTCTTTCTAAATGTTTCTCTTTTCCATTATTTCCAACGAAAACAATTTGCAGCTGTCTTTGTTGTTGTTCATATGTTGGGGGCAATCTGGTGATTAGGTAACCATCCACACTTAGTTTAATACTAAGATGTTTGTTTTTGTTGTCTGTGTTGATTTCAATGTAGGGAGGGGCTTCAGAACAAGGTCACTGGAAAGGTGGTGTTTTTTGTTTTTTCTCTTGTTGGGTTTTTGCTCCTTAGAAACATATAAGGTGCCTTGTTTCTTCTTCTGTTGTAGCCTGTGGAAGTTTTTGAACTTCTACACTGATTATCTGATCAGTCCACTGTTTCATCAATGTTGGTGTGAAACTGTCTTGTTGTGTCTTGGTGATTTACTCACCTGCTAATAGCTGCTTAGTTTGGTGAATGTTAGGTCCAGGGGTGGCACGGATTTGACTGCATATATTTCGTCATAGTATCAAACTACCCTACCAAGCATAGAGCGACACGGGTTAATATCAAGATATGAGATGCGCATGGCATATCATAGTATCATAGTCTCATCTCGTCTCTAGTTGAAGCTTAATGGAGATTGGAGAAATACAACAACAGCCTTCGTTTGCAGAGCCCAACATTTCGTGAAACCCAGTCTTGCTTTGGCGTGGTATGCTGAAGCATTCTTGAATAAACATTTCTTTAGTTTTCTTGAATGCAAAGGCATAGCTAACACTAATATAAATAGATCTTATTGGCGAAGAAATACCAGCTGCCTACAGCGCTAACCTGTGTTTATAGCATCGCCCTGATCTCGCTGAATTGCTGAAAACGTCGCAGAATTTACAGCAATCCATACCAAACTGTTGTTTGACTAAGCACTCTTGATTCTTCCTTTTGTGAGCATCAGTGATCGCCGAATTGCAAGAATTAGAACCCAAGTGGTTTTGGAGATCTTCTCCTTGATCATGAGTAGCAAAGCTGAGCTTAGAACTGTTTTCAAGATCTGAGCTTCTATTCCCTTGAAGAATCCCAGTAAACCTTCTTTTCTCCAGATGGCACAAATGATTTTGGTTATTGATTTGTTGGATTTACGTTTGACTCCACCACTTTCTGGATCAGCAGCTTGAATCATGACTTTACACCTGCTCAGATGCAATAATGGCAGGCATTAATATAAGCTTGAAATCGGATTGATTAGACAGTTATGGTGATGTGAGCATTGTAAACCTGATTGCAGGATACGTCAGGAATGTCGCAATACTTTTTGAGACCGCACCTAATACAAATGCAGAGAAGGCAGAGAGTGATTCTGATGATGCACCATTGCTCTGTTCGCTCTGAATCCTCAGGTGTCTAGCTTTCAGTTGATCAAATACAGTGTACTGTAAAAAACGAAACATACATTTCAAGTTCTTAATAGACTATTTCTTTTAAGTGCATTGGGCAGAGCAGCTTGAATGAGGCGTTACTTGCGATTGTAAACCACAACACAAGATTTACTAATGACAAATACCTGAATTGCTGGATTTGATGTCAAAAGAAGAGAAATCCCAAGGCCATCAAAAGCTTCACTCCAAGTTCCATCAGTAAGGGTCAGCCAGAGACTTTTGGATTTCCCAAATGCACTTGTCTGCATTCTTGAGGATGCTGTGTCCAGTGGCTACACATGTTGGAGCCAAACATAAAGCTTGGTCATCATACACGGTCTGGATGGTTTTCCAATTTCACAGAATGCTTGGATAATACATTTTCCTCTAATGCATAAACCAAAGACTACCACAGCCAGTAAAGAAAACCATTGAAGCATAAAAAAGGATGTACCTCTACCTCAGCACATATGCCAGGTATCATAGCCTAGATAACGAACTGCATAAAATATAATGACTAGAAAGTAGTTTGCAGACAAAGTTACCTGAGTGATGATGGCAGTGCACGCCCCAGCTGCAGCAGCAATAAGCAAGTTTGCTTGGGTTCCAATTTTGTTATTACCACTCTTTTCCAAGTACAATCTTTTGAAATAGCTATACCCATAGAAGTAAACAAACTGTGAAAGAAAAGACTGCAGGTTCTTTGTTCCTAAACCCTGATACAGGGAAAGAACCTGATTTTTTGAAATGGCTTCCCACAAAACATCTGAGAGGTTCCTGCAAACGACATTATTCAAAAAGGCCATTAGTTCAGCAGTTATATTCCTCGTCAAAGCAACCTTTTCTAATGACATGGAAAACTAGCTACACACGATTATAAGTCCATTATAATTTAGTTTCCAATTTCTGGCTCCATCAACAAACAGTTTACAGAGAAAACCCTCCATAAAGTATCTTCTCTATAGAAAAACCCTGTATGATCTTTTTTCTTGAAGCATTTAACAATTTTTTACAGCCATAATTCAAATCATTCTTTCATCCCTCAAAACCTGAATGCTTCCTCAATAAATCCATTTCAATGTGCGGCATTTCAGTTACAAAATAATGGTACCTCAAACAAGAACGAAACACTGCCGATCTAGTATATGACCTAGGCATCTCTATTTCCCTAGACAGCTTAGAGTCAACCAGAAAAAAACAGAGCAATACTAATTTCATTTTCACCTCACCTCACAGTGACAGTTCAGATACCAGTAGAATACAACATATAAAACTAAAAAATCAATAGCTCGCCAGAACCATAAAATCGTGAAGTTTCTGAAAACATCAGCTTTGTGGACAGATCAAATCAAAAATAAAATCGAAAAGAGCGCGCAATCATCGTCCTTGTCTGACCTGTACTTATGCTTCCCTTGAGCTCTCACTTCCGCCTGGTACTTAGTCTTGCAAGTATCCAACGGATACAAAACCGTCGTGCTCACCAGCGATCCGATAGCTCCGGATGTCGCTTCCGCTATCGATTCCAGATCGAGTCCCATCTCCGCCGTCCGAGATCACGCAAAATTATTGTTTCTGTTCGGAAGGAATTCGAATCAGCGACTTGGAGGCAGCGCAGAATCGGAGAGGCGTCAGTGTTGGCGTCAGCAGCGGTAGGCGTGTGCGACGATCTGGTGGAGAGTTTGGTGGTATTGGAAAGCGAAATTGTAGATGATGACGATCAGGACGAAGAGATGGTGGGGAATGGGGATCGGTCGAACGCAGGGATTTGTGTCGTTTTCGGTTTTACCGAATGGGCTTAGATTCTGTTTTATTTTCAGCAAAAATGACAAAAATAGGTATAAACTACCACAAATCAAAATCAGAACTGTGAAAATTAATAATCAAGTACAGTATAATTTTTAAATAGGGTTTGGATCAAATACAAACCAATATTATAAATAAAAACTACAAACCCATAAAAAATTCGACACGTGTCAAAATGAACCAATTAAAATTCAGCCGAGATTTCATCCAGTCGGGGTTATTTTTGTAAATAAAAAAATTACATGTGGACTTATTTAAAAATATATAAACGATATGAGGGGTATAAACGTCAAAAATTTGCTACAGTAATGTTCAGACTTCAAAAACAATGTTCAGACTTAAACCAGTAATGACAAATACTTAAAAAAACATTGTTCACACTTAAAAAAACAGTGTTCAGACTTAAAAAAATAATAATGAGACTTAAACCATTAACAATCAGACTTAAATAACAATGTTCAGACTTAAAAAAACAATGTTCAGACTTAAACCAGTAATGACAATACTTGAAAAAACATTGTTCAGACTTGAAAAAACATTGTTCAGACTTAAAAAATAATAATGAGACTTAAACCATTAACGATCAGACTTAAATAACAATGTTCAGACTTAAACCAGTAATGACAATACTTGAAAAAACATTGTTCAGACTTAAAAAACATTGTTAACGATCAGACTTTTTAAGTCTGAACACTACCATTTAAGTCTGATTATTAAGTATTTTTAAGTCTTACCATCTTAAGTCTGAACACTACCATTTAAGTCTGAACACTACAATGTTCAGACTTAAATCAGTAATGACAAGACTTAAAATGGTTATAATCAGACTTAAAATTGATAATGATCAGATTTAATATGGTAATGATCAGACTTACATGCAGAAATTGGAACATCTGAAAAATGCTATGCAAAATTTGATGTTTATGCGCCTGTGTCAGAATTTTGATGAAAGCCTAGTATTTTTTGGGTGGAAACGGCATTCTGAGCAAGACTCACAACTACGTGGTGAGGTCGGTGTTTTTAGGGCAAATTCGATCATCTGAAGGGTCAAATTCATGTTTTAATCAAAAATAAAAATATAAAAAAAATTTAGTCTGATCATAGAATTCTTAGGGCAAGACTCTTTAATTTTAAGTCTGATCATAGAATTCTTTTTAAGTATGATCATTACCATTTTAAGTCTGATCATTAAGAATTTTTAGTCTGATCATTGCTTTTTTTTAAGTCTGATCATTAAGCTTTTAAGTGTGAACACTACCATTTAAGTCTGAACACTACCATTTAATTAAGTCTGATTATTAAGTATTTTTAAGTATGAACACTACTTTTTTTAAGTCTGAACACTACATTTTTAAGTCTGAACACTACCATTTAAGTCTGATTATTAAGTATTTTTAAGTCTGAACACTACCATTTAAGTTGAACACTATCATTTAAGTCTGAACACTACCTTTTTTAAGTCTGAACACTACCATTTAAGTCTGATTATTAAGTATTTTTAAGTCTGAACACTACCATTTAAGTCTGAACACTACCATTTAAGTCTGATTATTAAGTATTTTTAAGTCTGAACACTACCATTTAAGTCTGAACACTACCATTTAAGTCTGAACACTACCTTTTTTAAGTCTGAACACTACCAGTTAAGTCTGAACACTACCATTTAAGTCTGAACACTACCTTTTTTAAGTCTGAACACTACCATTTAATTAAGTCTGATTATTAAGTATTTTTAAGTATGAACACTACTTTTTTTAAGTCTGAACACTACATTTTTAAGTCTGAACACTACCATTTAAGTCTGATTATTAAGTATTTTTAAGTCTGAACACTACCATTTAAGTCTGAACACTACATTTTTTAAGTCTGAACACTACCATTTAAGTCTGATTATTAAGTATTTTTAAGTCTGAACACTACCATTTAAGTCTGAACACTACCATTTAAGTCTGATTATTAAGTATTTTTAAGTCTGAACACTACCATTTAAGTCTGAACACTACCATTTAAGTCTGAACACTACCATTTAAGTCTGATTATTAAGTATTTTTAAGTCTGAACACTACCATTTAAGTCTGAACACTACTTTTTTAAGTCTGAACACTACCTTTTTAAGTCTGAACACTACCATTTAAGTCTGATTATTAAGTATTTTTAAGTACGAACACTACTTTTTTTAAGTCTGAACACTACCTTTTTAAGTCTGAACACTACCATTTAAGTCTGATTATTAAGTATTTTTAAGTCTGAACACTACCATTTAAGTCTGAACACTACCTTTTTTAAGTCTGAACACTACCATTTAAGTCTGATTATTAAGTATTTTTAAGTCTGAACACTACCATTTAAGTCTGAACACTACCATTTAAGTTTGATTATTAAGTATTTTTAAGTCTGAACACTACCATTTAAGTCTGAACACTACCATTTAAGTCTGAACACTACCAGTTAAGTCTGAACACTACCATTTAAGTCTGAACACTACCTTTTTTAAGTCTGAACACTACAATTTAATTAAGTCTGATTATTAAGTATTTTTAAGTATGAACACTACTTTTTTTAAGTTTGAACACTACCTTTTTAAGTCTGAACACTACCATTTAAGTCTGATTATTAAGTATTTTTTAGTATGAACACTACTTTTTTTAAGTCTGAACACTACCTTTTTAAGTCTGAACACTACCATTTAAGTCTGATTATTAAGTATTTTTAAGTATGAACACTACTTTTTTTAAGTCTGAACACTACCTTTTTAAGTCTGAACACTACCATTTAAGTCTGATTATTAAGTATTTTTAAGTCTGAACACTACCATTTAAGTCTGAACACTACCATTTAAGTCTGAACACTACCATTTAAGTCTGATTATTAAGTATTTTTAAGTCTGAACACTACCATTTAAGTCTGAACACTACCATTTAAGTCTGATTATTAAGTATTTTTAAGTCTGAACACTACCATTTAAGTCTGAACACTACCTTTTTTAAGTCTGAACACTACCAGTTAAGTCTGAACACTACCATTTAAGTCTGAACACTACCTTTTTTAAGTCTGAACACTACCATTTAAGTCTGATTATTAAGTATTTTTAAGTATGAACACTACTTTTTTTAAGTCTGAACACTACCTTTTTAAGTCTGAACACTACCATTTAAGTCTGATTATTAAGTATTTTTAAGTCTGAACACTACCATTTAAGTCTGAACACTACCATTTAAGTCTGATTATTAAGTATTTTTAAGTCTGAACATCAGTATTTTAAGTCTGAACACTAACAATTTTTGGACTAAATTGAAAATAACATTATTAGGTTTTATACCCATTAGTGTGGAATGACTATTATACCCCTCCGTGTTTTCTCCGGGATTTCGACTAAACTGGGACACGTGTCGGCTTTATAATCGGTTTGTAGTTTTTATTTATAATTTGGTTTGTACCTGAACCGCACCCTTTTAAATATTTTAAATCTCATATAATACGGAATATGAATGAATTGATAAAATCTTCTTGCACTTAATTGTCAAATTGAGGATTTAAATATTTTGAAAATTGTCAATTTTCATAGATAATTTGTCAATGAATAATAATTTATACCACTATTTGTCATTTTTCTTTATTTTTATACTAATTTAATTGATCTTCAAATATATGATCTATAGGTATTCTTTTGTGTCGCCCACTCGCCACACAAGTTTGCCGTACGTTGACAAATCACTATCTTTAGTGTGGAAGAGGATTTTGATATGAAATACATGTGTTTAAACTAATACAAAGTGTATTGAATAATGTTTATATATATTGATTTCTCAACAAATTCGTGAACAAAAAAAGTTATATTAATTGAAATTACAAAATTTAACTTAATATAACATAATTTAAATTAATTGAAATTAATTAAGTAGCTTGCCGACCGTTTACATGTGGCAGCAGCCAGCAGCCAACACTGTTCATCAGAAGCAGAAGAAAAACAGCCCAATATTTAGGAATGGTCGTGAACCTACAGTAATTTATTAAGAATAAAATAAAAAAGCTAATTATTATCGATTTTTTTTTTTGAGCTTTTGAAATTTGAAGAACACGCGTAATATGTTTTTTTATTATAAACTGTCTAAAGTAGATATAAAGGCAAAATAGAGGACTTAAATAGCTGAAAAAAGAAAATAAAATTGGACGATAACCTTGCTGGGACCAGCTCGAACCATGTGTGCTAAATAAACATTATGTTGTTCTGTTGGCCTCACGCCTAACTTGTCTAACTTGGTGCACCCTTCCCTTGTCATTGACTTCAACTTTGAACTTCAAACCTGTAAAAGATTATATGGGCTCCAGACACGTAAGGTCCATTTCAAAGATATAACGAGCTATAACCAAAGATAGTCGCTAAACATGCAAACTGCCAGCAAACAGTTTTCGAAACTTGTGCCTATAGATAAGTGATTTTTGTGTGTTAGACCATCGTGACACATCCCATCAAGATCCGACGAAGCGAGCCAGCGAAGCTATAGATTCTGGCGATAGAGCATTGTTATGAGTATTGTCATATCCGCATAAAACTGATGAAACAAAACCTTTGCGAGTTTCCGAATAGAATATCTATCTCAACAAAGCACCCAAAAAATAGATTTTTGGTGCAGACAAATAGTCTGAAATCTGAACGAAATCGACTGTAACAACTCCCTTAAACAGTCCACTTAGGGAGAAATTGATGAAACTTGAGTTCAAACCGAGCAAAAGTAACACAAAATCAGAAGCAAACCTAAAAAAAGAACTACTTCGAAGCTTTATCCTCCTCCTTCGTCGACCATCACAAGACGCGACTACAGCTTGGAGAAACACCAGTCGCCGGCTCCGGAGAGAGAGAGGTTTAGAGGGAGGCGAGTTTCCAAAAATTCGATGTGAGTAGACATTTTCTACATTGAGTAATTTCGTTCACGGTGTCTTACAGATTATAAAAAAAATCCGAATGAGATTTTATTCCATCAAAATTTTGCAAGTTATGTCATAAAAAACCTTGATGTCTAATAAATTGTTTTATATTACTAATGGTTGGACACATCAAATTGTAAATTTTAGATCATTGAAAGGAAAAAGTACAAACTCTTTTTTTTTTGATAAGCCAACATGCAAGTCGATGATACAGACACAGAGACGAACAGACGAAGAAATTACAACAACAATCAGATTACAACCATTAAACATAGATAATCGGGCAACGAAATCCGTGTTAGGCAACGCCATCTAACGGCTGTTGTGACCTCGATGCACAGGAGTCTCAAATCCATAATCCATACCACGCTTCGGGGCGAAACTAATAACTTCGCTCAAGCCCCAGCCCCATTTCTACAAACATTCCGGCTTCAAACCAAGCCATCCAAGTCCAGCGACAGCCATCAACAGACAGCAATCCGGACTACATCGAAACACTAAACTACCCGGACAAACCCCCGGCTCATCCGACGACACTAAAACCGGCTAAACAGCCCCAAACTAGCCTACTGTGAACACAAAAACCGGCGTAAGCCGACCCACCATCCAACCGCCGGCGAAAACCACCGGCCCACATCAAAACCGCCGCCCCAGGCCAAACATCGCGGCGCGGGAGAAGCCCCAACCGCACAGCAGCAGACACCCCTCCCCCACCAACAGCTCGTCTGGACGACCACAGACACCCGCCAGCACAAAACCAGCCCTATATACACATCAACCCAAAAAAACGACCAAGCCACGCCCCTCGCCCTCCCACCCGTCATCGTCCGCCTACGCCGCCGCCCCCAAATCGCGTCTGAGGACGCCCCAACCAGCCACCTGAAAGCAACCAGCGAGATGGCGCTGCAGATCCATACGAGCCGAAGGAGGATAGGCGGTGTCGAGCCCCACAATCAACCGGAAGAAACGCCGCTCAAAACCTTGTCGCCGCTTGAAATCGCTCCTGAGAGAATGCTGAAGTTGGAAAAAAGTACAAACTCGAGTGTGTACACTACAAGGGTACTTTGAAAATAAATGTATGACCAGCACAATTTAGTTATTATTTTGCTAGTAACAAAATATTTGATATACAAGTCTCAAAAATATCATTTGAAGAAGAAAAATATTTGTCATCAAATTCAATGCACATAAAATTCAATGAACTGAAAGTTCAACAAATTAAAATTATATATATTGACAAAAAGTTCGGTGAACGATTTGATCACAAAATAGGACACACTAAATACTCTATTATTTATTATTACACGCTAAAAGGAAATAAGAATTTCCAATTGTATTAATTATTCGCAACAAAAAATAAATAAATAAAATTTACTAAAATCGTCGAGGGCAAAAGTCTAACGCACATCACCAGAAGCAACAGATTCTCAACGCGCACAGCCAACGCCGTCTTCTTCTCCATCATCAAAACGCCTGCTTGCTGCTCACGCCTTGTAACCTTCTTATTCGATAAACCCTACCCCACTTTTCTAGGGTTTACAAATCCATCGATTTCAGCTTCCAACAATCACCGCCCCAGCTCTCTCTAATCTTTTTCGATCCGCACCAAACCACGTTAGCATGTTCGTACTCCATGAATTTTGTCCCTAGGGTTTTACGAAATGGATTTCTGACGTTTTTTTTGAACGAATTTGTTTATTTTAGTTTTTGGTGTTTTTTGTTTGTTTTGTTTTGCAGCTTGGAAAATGTCGAAAGTTGGAGATGGTGGAGCGAATCCCAGTGGACGCATTGGGGTGCGAATTGTCATTGTTGGTGATAAAGGAACTGGGAAGTCTAGTTTGATTGTTACAGCTGCTGCTGACCAATTCCCGACCAATGTGCCGCCGTTGCTGCCTCCTACTAGACTGCCTGAGGATATGTACCCTGACCGTGTGCCAATTACTATAATTGATACTCCTTCCAGGTCCGGTTGTGTTACTTAATTTGTTTGTATTTTAATTTCTGCTCAAGTCTTACTGTTGGCTCGATTTATGGTTGTTCAATGTGGGGGAAACTGTGAATTTGAGATGACTGTAGATTGGTATCAGCTCAGTACATTATTTTTTTGATTGGAGATTCATGTGACACAGTCAAACTTTAGTTTGCGACAGAATACAGCTTGAAGATGTATCATTTGTGGGTGATGATTGATTCCCCAGTTTACTTACTTCAACAGTTTTCTCCGTAGTTACTAATTAACTGTTAGAATGACATTTCAGACGGCTTGCTCATTAGTTAGGTATTTTATAATTTTATTTAGAGATCGTGGCATTGCATCTTTGTAGTTCTATTACTAGTCGTGATAATAGATTCATTAATAAACAAGACCAACCAAGTAACTGTTCAATCTTATTTTTCTCATGTAACAAATAGAATGAAAAATCGCACTGATAAAAAAAAGTCCAGTTGCATCATTTATTACTTGTGACAAATAGAAAAGCCTCCAGACTGCAGAGAGTAATAAAAATACATTGCCACATGCCCGCACACAATTTCATTAGTAAATTTAAGTTGATCTCCTATGAATTTCTGTAAGCCACTTGGCTCTTTAGCAATTGTGTTCGTCAGGCGTCGTTTCCTTTTCTTTGGTGAGAATTAGAGTAGTACAGATTAGTTGATTTTTGAACTGCTTTCTTTGGTGGTGAACTGTGCATGCTATATGTCTCAGCCCTGAAGGCAAAGAAAAAATTGCTGAAGAGCTAAAGAGGGCTGATGCAGTCGTGCTAACATATGCTTGTGACCGCACAGAAACTTTAGATCGAGTGCGTGACTTTTGGCTTCCTGAACTTCGTCGATTAGAGGTTGGTTTCACTAAAGTACATATTCATTTACTGTTTATCAGTGTAAGAAATCATCACTCAAAAGAATTTCCATTTCAGGTAAAGGTGCCAGTTATTGTAGTGGGTTGTAAACTAGATTTGAGAGATGATGACCAGCAAGTTAGTTTGGAGGATGTGATGTATCCCATAATGCAACAATTTCGAGAGATAGAAACTTGCATAGAGTGCTCTGCCTTCAAGCACATCCAGGTGAACATCCAAGTTCAGAGATTCATTGTTGTATTTGAATCATGAAACTGGATAAATGATTTACAAATGCAATCAAGAGAGAATGAAATAACCGTGGTGGCGGTCCAGGTGATTGCCCTTTTCCCGGGTAATATATAATTGGATGGATGTCCATATGCAGATTCCGGAGGTTTTCTTTTATGCTCAGAAGGCAGTGCTTCATCCCACAGCACCCTTATTTGACCAAGAGAGTCAAACTCTTAAGCCTCGGTGCGTGAGGGCCTTAAAGCGGATCTTTATTCTTTGTGACCATGACAGAGACGGAGCTTTGAGTGACGCAGAGCTGAACGATTTTCAGGTTTTGATCCAAAGTCATAATTTATACAATGGAGGACACTTGGTTTTCCATATTGTCCAATGTCTTCTTAGTGAACATTGTTGTGAGGTAACATATCTGTTTTTTATTTTAAAAAACAGGTTAGGTGCTTTAATGCTCCATTACAACAATCAGAGATCACAGGTGTAAAAAGGGTTGTTGAAGATAAACTACCTGAAGGAGTCAGTGCACGTGGTCTGACTCTTGCAGGATTTCTTTTCCTTCATGCGTTATTCATTGAGAAGGGGCGACTAGAGACAACATGGTCAGTACTGAGGAAATTTGGATACAACAATGAACTCAAAATCACGTATGACCTAAGTCCAGTTTTAGCAAAAAAGACTCCAGATCAGGTAAATTTTCAATGTTGATAAGATTTACATCTAAATATTTCAGGCTCCCTTGGGTTTTGATTTCAACAGTGTTAGTCACTCAAAACATTAATGGTAACTTTTGACTACTAAAACTTATAGCATCTAGTGATGTGTATTGTGTATCATGTATCCTCCCTTTCTAATTTTCCAAAATCCACTGGCGACTTCTTTTGATTGATACTTGGTGTAGGTCTTCCTTACATATAAAATCAACTACACGATGCATTTTCATTAAGATTTTCAGTAGTAACTTGCTTCTTTATTTTATTCATGATATCAAGTCCCAATACAGTTATGCTGAATTGCTGATTAAAGTAGTTTGCAAAAGCGCTTATCGACCTTCTTATGCAGAGTGTAGAGCTGACAAGCGAAGCTTTGGAGTTCTTGAAGAGCATGTTTGCTTTATTTGATGGTGACCAGGTGTGCATTACTTGTTGCCTTAAACTGCATTATCCGTGCAATCTTCTAATCTAACATTTAGATTTGCACTTTCTAGGATGGAGCTCTCAACCCTATTGAAGTAGAGGATTTATTCTCTACTGCAGCTGACAGGTAGGTTTCCTCGACTGCATATTGAGAATGCCATTCTAGCATCTTTCTTACTTGTAATGATTAGTCTAATTCAGAGGTTTTATGCTTGATGTTTGATCTAAGAGACATACATATAGTCACCCCCTGATGTAGTTCACAAGTCACAAGTCTATCAGCACTTCAGTGTCATGTCACTCGCTTCACTGTTATTTTCTTTTTTGAAGTCCATGGGTTGAAGCGCCCTATAGGGATGCAGCTGAGAAAAACGCTTTAGAAGGATTATCACTAGATGGATTTCTCTCTGAGGTAAAATATGTCTTCGTTGTCATATGTTTATGTTATAAACAGGCAAACATTTTTTATGTATCATCATGGAACTATGGAAGTACTGACATGATTAGAAAATCATGATGTTGACTTGTGTCATCGACATCTGTTATTGGTCTAAAATGTTGGCCCCTGGAATTCAGAGATCACTTATGTGGAGGAAGAAATTTATGTGTATACATTTTAAACATAGTTAGAAAATGTATCCAGAAACATTCATAGATGTCCAAATGAAGGCAGTCAGAATTATCCTTTACATACTTGAGTCTGTCGTAGGTATGGAGAATGTATGTGTCGTTGCTGTAAGGTGTTCTAAATGCTTTATTTCAATTGGTTTTTGGACTTTTACTCATTAATAGGTGGTAATGAACAGATCTATGTGTAAGCATTTGTTAATAAAATTTCTTTGATGTGCTTGCAGTGGGCCTTGATGACACTTCTTGACCCTGTGAGCAGCGTGGAGAACCTGATTTACATCGGTTTTCCTGGTGACCCCGCTACAGCTATTCGTGTAACTAGAAGACGGCGGTTGGACCGAAAAAAGCAACAAACAGATCGAAATGTTCTCCAGTGCTTTGTTTTTGGGCCAAAGAAAGCTGGGAAATCAGCATTGTTGAACTCTTTCATTGGAAGGTGTCATTTGCAGAAGTCTCTTAAGATTGACCTCTAAAATACTGCAAGCCTTTAAGAATTTGAGTATGTAATTAAATAATCCTCTTGGAAAATACAGGCCTTTCTCTGATAATTATGTCCCGACCTTGGAAGAGCGTTATGCAGTGAATACTGTGGATGTGCCTGGTGTAAGTGTCATTTCGAATTTTACGTATTAAGTGTTGGGGCTTACTGGCATGACCTAGCGCACTCTAGGTCACATTTTATCAGAGACATCATTTGACAAATCTAGGCTGCTTAATGAATATTTAAACTCAGGCAACTTATTTTTCCAGTGAATACTTATTTTTCTGGTGGTACGAGTCTTGAGTTGCGCTGGTGTGAATCTGTTTTTGTTCGTTGCAGGTGGGAAAGAAAACTCTAGTTCTGCGAGAGATCCCAGAAGATGAAGTCAAGAAATTTTTGTCTAACAAGGAAGCTTTGGCAGTTTGTGACTTGGCAGTTTTTGTCCATGATAGGTAAATAGTTTTGTTTGTTTAGCTTGTTTTCTGGGGGTCTTCTAATTTGATTGACCAACTAAAGAACACAGCAGTCAATGATATTTTGATGAGTTATCCAGTCTTTCTCATGTAACATACAAGTATCATGCTGGCTTGTGTAGTATATTACTTAGATATGTTTGTTGTTCTTCAATGACTTATGACCCTCATCAAAACTTATCGGTTGGCAGCAGATTGAAGCAGTATGTGTAAATTGTAACTTCTGTCAAGACTAAGTTCTATGCTTGGATGTGAATGAGAATATGATTGTCTGTTCATTTCTTTTGGTTCTTAGCTCTGATGAATCTTCGTGGGAGAAATCAGCACAGTTGTTACTGCAAGTTGCTACTCATGGGGAAAACACAGGATATGAGGTGCCTTGCCTTATTGTTGCAGCTAAAGATGACCTTGACCCGTATCCAACTGCTATACAAGACTCAACTAGGGTACAAACTCTGCCTCTTTTCTTTTGCGGCCTGTTCTCTTTAAAATCTCAACAGTGTCCACTAGCAAATGATAGAAAAATCCTTAAAATGGTTGTGTTGTCTTTATCTTCTTAGGTGAGCCAGGACATGGGTATTGAGGCTCCTATACCAATCAGTTCTAAACTGGGAGATTTCAATAGCATATTCCGTCGAATAGTACGTGCCGCTGAGCAGCCTCACCTGAGTATTCCCGAAACCGAGGCAGGTAAAAACCGCAAGCACTACAACCAACTAATGAAAAGCTCTCTAATGGCTGTTTCAGGTGAGTTTTCCTGTTCTGTTTTGTGCTATTGCCTATTGGTCTTCCTTGAAAATTTTAACTCCTGTAACCAGTCTTTTTTATGTTGCTTAGCAATCTGTTTGCAATAAAAGTATTCAGTTCGCTAATTGTGCTGTTGCTATAAGAATACAAAAAATAGATTATCATTTCACGATTTAGGCATTCTGGTTTGTTTCCACTTGCAGATTTGCTAAGCACAATGTCTAGTTCACCTGAGTGTTCCTGTTTACTTCCTTATCATATTTTAGTAGATATTGACCATAGATTTTCACGTGCTTTGTATTTCTCGTTGCAGTTGCAGCAGTAGTTGGCATTGTGGGTGTGTCGGTTTATCGTATCTATGCTGCTAGAAGAAATGCGTAAAGTTGAATACCCCTCCTCTAAAATTCAGCCTGTCAGCTTACTGTGGTTTCATACAACTTTTTTTTTACTTTTAGATGTTTACTTGGGTTGTGGCCATTTGTACAATCCGTTCTCATGTTGCCCATTTAGCCATGTTTATCAGGTTTGGCTTTTATCAAGTCCAATTATAAACCCTTCATCCATGTGCCACAATCTCTGGTTAGTTGCAGAAGTTGATCATTATGGAACTCTGGCTACTAATTGAAATAATAATCATTTGATCAAAATCCAGGAAATATAGGAAAATTTGAGAAAATATCTTTGAATTTTATATTTATAATAGTGATAGAAAAACAATAATTGTCGAGAAATATATAAGACAGACACGGTTGGGTTGAGATCCGATGAAAAATAAGAATTTTTTTTGATACGTATATCTAAAGAAATTTATGGTTCAGATTAAACACTAATTAATCGGTTACTAGTTTAGGTTATTTTCTATAAGAGTCAAAGGATTGAGATTCAGTCAGAAGTGGATTTCTTTCTTTAAATTGGAATATATCGCAACCGTCCATCTTGATTCATCTATGGTCAATATTAATCACGCTTAAATTTGAAATTGTTTAAAAAGTCATGCTAAGATATGGATTAAGGGCAAATCAGTCCAATAAAAAATCAAGTTAATAACCTAAATTGGAAACGTAACACGCGATTAAACTACTGCGGAGGTTAGGATTTCGGAGTAGTCTCCGATATGTGAAGAAGGAGAAGAGATTGATGTGAATGAGGATACCGATTTACTGATGCGGGGCCAGCTTCAGTGGTGTGTCTTATGTTTTCAAAGGACGGATATTTGATTGTTCGATTGTTAGGCCTAAGATCATTATGTCTAAGATAGAATCAGTGTAACGGCAGATAATTGGAGCTCCGAGCAAACCAGAGCAGAGACTACTATGGAGGCTGTTTAACTTGGTTCAGGGAACTGAGCTCAAATGTCGAACACAAAGAATAGTGTGAAATTGCCCAACCTGAGTCGTGTGGAAATTGGAGAGTCACCATTGGTTGTTGAGGAAAGAAATAACAAAATGCAAGTTGAAAGCAAAATTAAAAAAATGATGATAAAATTTGTAGTACTAAAGCCAAAATTCATAGCAAATTTTGTTTGTAATTACTATGCATTTTAGTCGCAAAGTACAAAAATATGACTACTACGAATTTTGTTTGTAATTGCTACGCATTTTAGTCGTTAAGCACCAAAACATGAATGCTACAAATTTTGTGTTTAATCGCTACGCATTTTAGTCGTAAAGCACCAAAATATGACTGCTACGAATTTTGTTTGTAATTCTTACGCATTTAATCGTAAAGCACCAAAGCATGATTGCTACGAATTTTGTTTGGTCGTTAAGCAATAAGCACTAAAACATGACTGCTACGAATTTTGTTTGTTTCCTACGCATTTTAGTCGGTAAGCATCAAAACATGACTGCTCTGAATTCAGTTTGTAATTGCTACGTATTTTAGTCGTTAAACACAAAACATGACTGATACGAATTTTATTTGTAATTGCTACGCATTTTAACTATAGAGCTACGCATTTAGTGACTTTTGCTGAACAACATTGGGTCTGGGTTGATGATAAAATTCATAGTTACTAAAGTTAATAATTATAGCATAGTTATCACTCATTATGCAACGCATAATTCATAGCATTTTTTTATAATGCCAATAAAAGGCTACAAAACAAGGAAGAGGACTGAAAACAGACATGGCAAAGCTTCTAATCTAGGACAACAATCAAGCATCCTCAATTGCCGGTCATTATGCAGTGCATATTTCGCCAAGAAATCAGCAGCACCAAATGCCTCTCTCCGAATGAACATTCCAGCTAACATGAGCATCAAGTATGAATGAACATTCTTTTATACCATGAACTGGATTTAGTGACTTTCCAACTAATATCCTGCCATTCCTCCTCTCTTTACACAACTCCGATTCTTTTTAAAATGATCCGTTTTGAGTTTCACATTTCTCAAACGACCCATGTGAGTTTGCACTTTCAAAAATGACATGTTTTTAATAAGACCGGATTCCCGGGAACCGAGTTTTACCATTTTCTCAAACACTGGCTCCTGAGAAACCGGTTTTGTGTGAAAAATTATAAAATTGGATTCCGAAATATAGATTTTAAGTGTACGTGGATGATAGGTGGACGAAACGTGGATTTCGAGTGTACGCGGATGCCGGATGGAAAAAAATTTAAATTTTTTTAAAACACCAATACCGGAGGAACTAGTTTTCGAAGAAAAAATTAATTTTTTCAAAAAAAATCACCCATTCTCCTCCGTCTCACCCACACCCCACACTCAAGGCAATCAACCATCAATCGCGCTGCGTTTCGTTGCTCCTCCACCAGCTGCGACGGCTGAATCTTGTTCATGATCATGACCATGCCCGTAGCGGCCGTGAACATCACAAACGATGACATGTTCAGCCCCACATTCAGCCCGGAGGAGCAAGCTGCAACGAGTCCTGACATGGCGGTGGCTGTGATTGTCATCATGTTAATGGAGTTTAGCATCAGCGTGTTCCAGTTGTTCCTTTGCTCTCCGAGAATCTTGTGCATCTCTACTCTATCCGACACCGCTTCGAGTAACAGCGCTTTCTATCTAAGCGCTGTCTTATTTGTGATTTTCCACAGCGCCTTCTATTTAAGCGCTGTTACAAATATTTACGACAACACTTTTCATAAAAAGCGTTGTAATAATTTGTGGACCTCACAAAATTTTGTGACAGGACTTTTCATAAAAATTTTGTGGACCTCACAAAATTTCGTTGTTCTTCCATCACATTTCCGTTATTGTTGACGGAAATGTGTTGTAATAATTACGAAATTTTGTAAATATTCAACCGTCAATAAACTTAGGTAAGTGAAACGAATATTACAATTTTGTGACGGAATAAAGTGGGAATATTGGCTGAAATTCTATGACGACGGAATATAAGGGGAATACTAACGGTAATATAAATGACGGAATTTAGCCGGAAATGAAACGAAATTAATGCTCCCAATATTTCCCTTTATTTTTCCTCAACATTCCGTGTAAAGAATTCCGTCAGTGTTCCACCTCAATTGTGGAGACGGAATTTTTGTGCCGAAATTGTGACGGAAATTTAACGAATATTATTTGGGTGACGGAATTTTGATGGAATTATAACGGATTATTTTCCGTCAGCGTGTCAGTTGACGTTTTACTGACGGAATTTGGAGAAGGTAAAATCCCAAAAATTTGTAGTGCGCTGATGCTAAACTCCATCAACACGATGACAATCACAGCCACCGCCATGTCAGGACTCGTTGCAGCTTGCTCCTCCGGCGCTGAATCGTCTCATGTGGGGCTGAACATGTCATCGTTTGTGATGTTCACGGCCGCTACGGGCATGGTCATGATCATGAACAAGATTCAGCCGTCGCAGCTGGTGGAGGAGCAACGAAACGCAGCGCTGTTGTTCAAGAGGCTGGAGGAGGAGAGACAATTTTTTTAAAAAAAAATTAATTTTTTTCTTTCGAAAACCAGTTCCACAGGAATAGTTGTTTAAAAAAAATTAATTTTTTTTCCACTCGGCATACACGTACACTTAAAATCCACGTTTCGTACACTTGTCATTTTTTTGCAAAAACCGGATCTTTGGAATCCGGTTTTATAATTTTTCATATAAGACCGATTTATCAGGAGTTGGTGTTTGAGAAAATGGCAAAAAACGATTCCCGGGAATCTGATCTTATTAAAAATAGGCCATTTTTGAAAGTTTAAACTCACAAGGATCATTTGAGAAATGTGAAACTCAAAACGGATCATTTTTAAAAAAAAACTCCACAACTCCAAACTGCTCCATCCGTTTCAGAGTGAAATGAAGGACAATGTTGTCCCTCTTTCCACATGATGGTCTGATCAGGCATTACAGCTGATCCAAAGCTACTGCTAGAGTGATGATGCCATTTTGGTGCATCCATTGCTGAGACTCTGTGTGGATTCACACTTCAACTTAGTTAGGTCGTATTCATATACGAATTATGGTCAGTAGAATGTCTAGTAGACGCTATTAAGTTGTACTGAAGCTTTCTGAATATGCTTCTCCAGTTAGGAGGATTTCCTTGAGGCAAATTTGTGACAACTTCCGGAATAAACAAAAATCCGGTAAATTCCGAAACCCCTTTTCTTCATCCTCTTATTCTCCTTTATCCTTCAGCTCCCTCGCCACAGTCTTCTCCCTCAAAAACCTTAGCGGCTCTATCTGCTTCTCGTACTCAATGTGCGCTACATAATCTTGATTCAACGGACTCGGCTGGTTTAGCCAGTACTCGAACTTCCTCCGCTGCTTGACAATCTCGGCGGCTGAACAGTCTTCGTTTTTCTAGGTCGTCGAGCTAGTACTGCACCACCCACCATTGTTAAGGAATTCGAGCTTTCGATTGCAAGATCAAATTAAGAAATTTGATGAGTTAGGGTTTTAACAAAATGACTCATATATCCTTAATAGTTTAAAAAGAATTTTAGATTTAGATAAATAGAAATTATTAGGGCCTTTGATATTAAGATTGTACGACTAAGATTAGTTTTCATTTCTCATGAAATATAACGCTTCTCATTTGATCCTAATTGAAGAGTCCAATTCTTAATTTTTTGGTAAGAGCATATACACCTGTCGAGGAAGTTCTCCATTTTGAGAACCTCCTCAAATATCACTTCCTGTTACTATTCAACCCAATAGGAGCTGCTATTCGTGTTATTTATACAACGATTCGACATCTAGCACCTCCTATTACTATTTATCGAATAATTTTCGTTTGAATTATCAATTCACAAACCACTACTATAAATATACCTGTATTTAAATTATAGATGAAATATAAATTGTAAGTCAATATACATAAATGGTAACATATATAAACCTTGGAAAATGTGTTGGTATAAGATTTACTCAAAACACAAATTAATAAGTCTCTGAAGAGCTCCGAGATGTATTAGTTCTTTCTCAGGTGCTTCACCACCCACCGCCAGTTAGACAGACGGAGACAGGAATTCTAATCAGTTTACACCTTCAAGCGGTGTTTTCCCAATGGGGGGCTGCAATTTACCATTTGTAGTTTGCAAGACATCCTCTGAAGAAGAACTTCTTTATCAAATCCCCTGACCAATGAATGAGCTACCGTTTTCAGGATCTAAGAAACGGATGCAGCACTAGTTGCGGAGTCATAATAAACGGATGTAGTATATGTTTTCAGTCCAAATTTGGAGAGTTGAAAAAATTCCCTACTCACTGATCCATCCGCAGCCAACGTCTCCGGCAACTCCGCCTCCCCATCCAAATACCTCACCACCATCCTCATTTCCGGACGCCTCGACGGAGAATCGTTCGAGCACATCAGCCCCAATTTCAAAACCTTCACAACTTCATTCTCATCAAACTCCTCTCCCATTCTTTCATCCACCACTCTCCCAACTTTCCACTGCTCCCACACCCAGTCCACAAGCACCACTTCCTCATGTGCTGCCTTGGGCGCAATAGGCACCATCTCCAGCAACAAAGCCCCAAATGCAAACACATCATATTCATGTCACTAGACCGATCATGCAGAAGTCGGCAGTCAAAGAGAAATTCAGCAGCCTCAAGCAACATACTGGAACATAAAAGGGACATGGAATCAATGACTCCGAGCGGCAGATATCAATGACATGCAATCCAGTCCGATCAGCAACTCATGACGACGAATTCAATCCATAAAATGAAACCCTAAAAACTGTAATTAGCTCTGTAAAACGCAAATCGAACGGCTCTAATCTCCATCACCGATACCCTCGCGTTGGGGCAGCCATACGCCAAAAATCCGCGCAGCCTGATACAGAAACAACCGTTTCCGAACCTTCCCGCCTCGAATCCAACTAAATTAGAGAACGTCCGCTCAGCACCACGGACGTCCTCCCCTAAACCGTTGCACGAAGTCGACGACACGAACGTCCTCAAAATCCGCTAGAACGTCCCCAAATCTCATATATGCTCTAAATGTGGAAAATGAAGCCCATGGGGGCCCGTAAAACTAAAGCCCGTTCCGTTAACTGATCGCATTTTGAAAACGTTCCACAGCGACCTTTTTCCCTCTCTACGCTCCACCCAACCCAACCAACCATCACTTGGCCGACCGCATCAAATTCCCAACTCCGGAGCTTCCTTCTCCTTCACCCGCAAGCTCTGATTTCGATCTCCGAAATGCAAGACATACTCGGATCGGTCCGCAGATCACTCGTCTTCCGGCCTGCCGAACACGACGAGCCTGTCTCCGGTACTTTAGTGGACAAGATCAATTCCAGGATTCGGAGGTCCAGGATCTTCAATCCGAAGCCGTCTGCGCCTCCGAACGATGACGTCACCATTAGATGGCGGAAAGGGGAGTTGATCGGCTCTGGTGCCTTTGGAAGGGTTTATATGGGCATGAATCTCGATTCCGGTGAGCTGCTTGCCGTCAAGCAGGTTTGATTCTCTCTTTCTTACCTGTTTAATGTTGTAGGAGGAACTGAATACTGTACTAATCTATTTTTAGAAAAATGAAAACTACTTTGTTGTATTAGCTTGTTATGTTGAATGATTTCGGATGATTAAGACCTAATTTGACCTGGTTTGGATGTTTATTATTTTTTTACTGTGTTTTATACATTCTGAGGTTACTTTTACTACTTATGATTCCATCAGGTCTTGATTGCTGCTACCAAGGAGAAAGCTCAGGTCAGGATACTAAATTATCACACTAGTATAACTGCATATATTTTATGAACTCAACTTCCTCACATGGAACACACTCAATGAATCAAGTCCATTTCCGAGTACGCGTATGCAACAATGTATGGGCATTTTTTGTACCCTCTTTTATGGGGGTTAGTCTGATCAGAGTTTTATCCTATTGAAAGATATTCTAATAATTTGTTCAATAGTAGCTTCCATAAGACTCGAAAGATGAAATGTGAATAGAATGTTTCTGAGATATTGTTATTATTATTGTTATTTCGATTGTACGTTAGCTGATGTTATACAGCAGACTTCGTCACTTCCATCTTAAAGTCCTGGAATAACTTATATGGTCTTTTTTTTCATTTCACTTTATTGATAAAAGACTATCAGTTAATGAACTTCACATGCTACATTGACTCGCATCTATTTGATTTTTTGTTGTGATGGCTTCTTCATTTGAACGAGTAGGCTCATATGAAGGAGCTTGAAGAAGAAGTGAAGCTACTTAAAAATCTTTCTCATCCAAACATTGTTGTGAGTATGGTTCTCTTTTGTTCTTGTGGAGATAGTTCTTTATTGGAGGTATCATAGAATTAAACTATAACTTGGATATTGTTTCCTTCATTAGAGATACCTTGGTACAGTGAGGGAAGAGGATAGCCTGAATATTCTATTGGAATTCGTTCCTGGAGGATCCATTTCATCGCTTTTGGGAAAATTTGGATCTTTCCCTGAGGCTGTACGTTATCAAATATGTATTCCTTCTATCTTTGATGAATGAGTTGTAACTTTTCTCTTTTTATGGAGCAGGTTATACAAACATATACAAAGCAACTTTTGTTAGGGCTGGAGTATTTACACAGAAATGGCATCATGCATAGAGATATAAAGGTTGATTCATTTTTCCTTGTCAGCAATATTATCATGCTTTTTATTTTATTTGTTCACTAACTTGTTTTGGGATTTCTTCAGGGGGCCAATATCCTTGTTGATAATAAAGGCTGCATTAAGCTAGCAGATTTTGGGGCATCCAAACAAGTTGCAGAGCTGGTATGAATATCTCTTAGTTTATGATTTTTTTTAACATTGGTTTTATTTTTTTTGAAAGGTATAATTAAGAATTCTTTGTACAAAATAACTACATGGACTTCATGATTGTTGTTATATGAGCTATTTAGTCATTTGTTTAATTGGGAGCATTTTGTTGTGATCACTTTTTGAGTTAATTTTTTATGGTCTCTGTAGGCTACAGTCACAGGTGCCAAATCTATGAAGGGTACTCCTTACTGGATGGCTCCAGAAGTTATTCTGCAGACAGGGCATAGCTTGTACGCGCACGTTATATATTTCTAATTTCCCATCCAGTGCAGCTTTGTTAAAGATATATATGCTTGCTTGAAACACATGCAGAGATAGAGTTTAAGTGTACTAAATTACTATACTGACGTGTGACGTGTTATTTACAAGCTCTGCCGATATATGGAGTGTTGGATGTACTGTAATCGAAATGGCGACTGGGAAACCTCCTTGGAGTCAACAGTACCAAGAGGTACCTAAAACTAAAGTTCATTTTTTTTTGTATCCGTAAGTTGCTGTAGTTTTAATAACAACTGCAAAGCACACTTGCAAAGTAGACTCCCAATTTGCTTTGATTATATTATTAACAAGTTACGACAGGTTGCAGCACTATTCCACATAGGAACGACAAAGTCA
Source organism: Rhodiola kirilowii (assembly GCA_033675215.1). Classification (NCBI taxonomy): domain Eukaryota; kingdom Viridiplantae; phylum Streptophyta; class Magnoliopsida; order Saxifragales; family Crassulaceae; genus Rhodiola; species Rhodiola kirilowii. The sequence goes on from CM066194.1 coordinate 8,181,570, forward strand.
CACCCACCAATACCAGAGCATCTGTCCAATGAAGCAAAAGATTTTCTCCTGAAATGTCTACAAGGGTATGCACGCTTAATAGTTCATACAAGATTTTTTAGCTAAAGGGTGTGTTTCATTTGTTTTTACAATCTCTCTGCTGCTCTTCCTAATGGCTACAATCTACATCTTTGATGGCAGGGTACCCAGCATGAGGCCAACTGCTGCAGTCTTGTTGCAGGTAGTATAAATAAATATAAAGTTCAGTCACACTACTTGTGTTTGTGCTGCAAGGCTGTAGCTATTGCAAGCTGATTGTTTTGACGTGATGATATTAACTTGTGGCTGATTGGACGCAGCATCCATTTGTTACTGGAGAACATAAGGATCATTCGGCTCTTTCAACTTCCACCAAGGTAGTAAGTTGAATTAATTTGTCGTATTGATAGTGCAATGCTTTTGTGTTATGAACATTCAGAGTGGATGTGTTACATACAGGAAACTTCTGAAAATCTTTTACCATCTTCTTCATCTTCAAGTCTGCGGAACAGGTTTGCATCACCAGTTAATAAATTTAAAATCACTGATTAAAGATGTTTATATTTCATCAGCTTGATAGATATTAACTTTGTAATTTGTCTTTTATTTGCAGTCACATGGCATCTTTTCCTTGCCCAACTGTGGTCTCTGATTTGGATAATTTAGACTGCTCGCCAATGAATGAGAATAAGATTAACAGATGCATGTTGGGGACATATCAAGACGACGATGATGATATGTGTCAAATCGATGACAATGATGCTCTCGTATTGGGTGGATTTGAGTCCCGTTCTCCTCTTGGAGAGTTAGATAAGGTGCGCGGTGAACTCTCTGGCCTTTGTCGTTGCCTCTTTAAATCTACCTGAATTTTCTTTAAGTAACTGTTTGTTGCTGAAATCAGAGTTATAACCCTATGTCTGAGCCTCATGATGAATGGAGCAACAACACGCATGAAAATATTGATTTAGAGCATAGTGAGGCTCATCAAGCACTTGGCAAATCTGCATGTTGCTCTGGAGTGTCATTTAGTGCCGAAAATGATCTATCATATCAGAGCGGGGAGGACGAAGAACTGACTGAGTCCAAAATTAAAGCCTTTTTGGATGAAAAGGTTTTTATTTTACTTTGACTTGCAACTTATCATTCTGGTTTCTAATGTTGTTGGCATCCATATTTTTTATTCCCTCGATTTGACATATCTGGAAACTCAGGCTCTAGAACTGAAGAAGCTCCAAACACCATTATATGAAGAGTTCTACAACAACAGCTTGAATGTTGTTACCTCCCCGTCTTTGATTGAAAGGCGTGATGAAACTACTCCAAATTTTCTGAAATTGCCTCCTAAAAGCAAGTCACCAAGTCGAGGCCCAGTACGAACCCCCACAAAAGCCGATACTTTAAGCACAACAAGTCCTGGAAGTTCTAATATGCAAATTTCAGATGTTGACAGCCCTAATGACTTCGCCTCACCAGATATTTCTTCCTCGCGACAGGAACCATGTAGTCCTAGGTTATTCTCTATTGTATCTTCTCCATTGGTTTTCTTTGCACTACAACTTTAACCTCAAATTTATCATCTGATATGGAAGTGACATTTTCCATGCGATTTCCAGTGTTATTTTTACAGAAATACAGAAGAAGTGGAAAGAAGAACTAGATCAAGAGCTTGAAAGAAAAAGAGGTATAATTTTGACCATTTCAATAGAAAAAATTCACCTTGTTAATTATTCTTATATTACCGTTATATGCTCTAATTTTTGTTTTTGTCCTAATTATACTCGGTCATGGTTCCAGTCGAGTTCTTATATTGTGTTTTACTATGCTGTCTCCTGGCCATGATAATTGTCCCTTGATCGTATCCTGAATTGAAAAATGCTACCATTAGATTCTTTAAATGAATCACTCCTAGAAGTCTCCAACTTACTCAAGTCCCCCATCTTTACATTTGTGGGCTCATCGAGGTTGACGGGACTCGGGAGCCAACTCGTTCTTTACCAATATCGTTTCATTGTGTTAGACTCTTCGTCTACGGGCTTTATCGCATTCGCCAGTATCTACAACATATCATATATAAGTTGTTCCATCCAAAATCTTTCACAACGTATGACTGCGCTAAAACAATGCAAATCCTGAGCCTAATAGGATTCAGTGTTGCTATTATCTATGTGATAATGCATGCAATCTGGTAGTTGCAAAAGGTAAGCACAAGCAGCAGTGTAGGACACAGTTTGGGTGAATCTGGATTGTAGTGTTGTTCACTAACCAATCATTAATTAAGGCTTAAATTTACGTATTCCGTAAATTACCTATTACTATGTGCTCGCTGCTAATGTACTTTGAATTTCTGGGATTCTTTGCAGAAATGATGAGACAAACAGGTGGAGGGAAAACATCATCCCCAATAGATCGTGCTCTAAACAGACCAAGGACAAGGTTTGCTTCGCCTTGAAAACCAACACCAACAAGTGGATGTTGATTTCAGAGAATCAAATTGAGAATATTCCTCATCTGAAGCAATGGTGATTTGTCGGGCAAAATAACAGCAGCAAAAGAGCTCCATGTCAAACCTAAAGCACTCATCAACAATGCAAAATTTCAAAAAGGAGCCAACTTAGCAGGCAGCATTGTCATCCATTTTCCACACCTATATATGTTATAAGAAATGTGAAGCAGGCTTCATATCATATATAGTGCTTATTGCATACAATCTTATTTCGTAGATGATTTGAGTTCATTCTGAACCCCTATTAACCTAAAAACATTTTATGTCATATATAGTATATGCTGGAATACAGTGCTCCTGGGCAAATAAATGATTTCAAGAATACATACGTGTAGTATTCATAGTGGCATATAAAACAAGCTTGTTTGGATTACAGAAATCTAATATATAAATTTAGCTAGTTCTCTTTCTTTCATGGGTCAGATGGAATATCAACTTGCATACTTACAATCTATAGAGAAAAAAAATTACTAAATCTTAAATAGTTGTCTTACGACTGACAGTAGTATTCAACTAAATATTAAATCTGAGAATCGTTTCTATACTGGTCAGATACAACAAAGATTTGAGAAATTGACATATATACCACATAAATGGAAGAAAGTCAATAAAGATTACTTCCAAAATAGCCAACGCAGGAAGAAATAAAAATCATGAAACAAGTCTGCGAAATGCAAAGACCTCAAAAAGAAAGAATGCAAGAGTATGCCAAAGAATTTCATAAGCTTTGTGACAAGTAAAGCATCGGATAAGCATCCTAAGGACAACAGAAAGACCATAAATGGGGATGACATCTGTATAGCTCTCCCTGCTCTGGCATTTTCATGATTTTGAAAATGCCAGCGAACTACCCTGCAATTGTCGCATGAGGCATGATCGAATGACTGCCTGCTCACCAGTATTATCTTTTACCAAATAAATTCAACTAAGAACTAACATTCTTCAATCAAACATAATGCATTTGTTTTCGATTCTCGTCATGATCTGATTGAAATTACTTCAGCAGAAATATTCTTCAAATTTATGTTGAACGGGCAGGGGTCTATTCATAATTGTTGGGCACCTTTTGCCAATATTATATAGCACACTTGGGTTTCACATTTTCTGTATCCCTGTCTCCAGGAATTTGGAAATTCCTTTTATAAAAAATGGCATCACATGTCTGGATTGGCCTCCTCAGGGATTACTATCAAAGTTGCCAATGCATTATTAGTCCGTTTCACAATTACCTTCAAAGGAACTCCAATTCTGTCTCCCATGATATCAATGACCTGTGCCGAGTCCGAAACATACTCATTAAAAAATATAAAACTGCATTAAGAGAGCTATACGTATTGGTCGACACAAAAAGCATTACATGTGTCAGAGTTGCAGTAGCTAATCTTTTAAGTTATGTAGTCAATATTTGGGAAATTTCCCAAATTGCACAAAAATCAACATTGCATTCCAATTTTACACATTGTTTAGATTGGTTTCCCAATTTACACTAGTTTTGTAAGCCGCTGTTGGCAACGGCGTCTTAACATTAAGACGCTCTTGGCAACGGCGGCTTAAGCCCAGTGGCGTTGTTGCGCCAAAATATGCAGTCATGTGTCGTAATATTGCCAACAGCGTCTTAATGTTAAGACGCCGTTGTCAACAGCGTCTAACATTAAGACGCTGTTGACAACGGCGTCTTAAGCCCAGTGGCGTTGTTGTGCCAAAATATGCAGTCATGTGCCGTCATATTGCCAAATAAGCATAAGACGCCGTTGCCAAGAGCGTCTTAATGTTAAGACGCCGTTGGTAACGGCGGCTTACAAAACTAGTGTAAATTGGGAAACCAATCTAAAAAATGTGTAGAATTGGAATGCAATGTTGATTTTTGTGCAATTTGGGAAATTTCCCTCAATATTTACAGATTTATCACATAGATAGTTTTAAATAGTCACGAGATGGCTTAAAAACTCTTTTACGCACTAAATAATCTAGGTGGTCAATATATACATCCAAGGCCCAGCTACTAGGGTTTGCAAGTTACGCAATCACTTGTGTCCCATTTTAAGCATATGTAACAAGAAATCACCAAGTAGCAAAATCCCAAAATATGTTAAATCGGAACAAATCAAAAATATATATACATATAAAAAGTACAAAAATGTGTTAGTGATATACATTCCTATTGGGTAAGAATTTAAGTAATTAAAATCATAAAAGAACAAGAACCGCATTTTACTCGTTCACTTTTTCACAGCACTCCTTAATTTACGCAGGGCCTATGAGAATTGTGGGCTGCCCTTGTGTACATCTAACATTATGGTTGATGCTAAGTTACAGACTCTGTGGATTATGTTTTCTCAAAGCACTTCCAATATCATCAGCAGTTCAACACATTTGTATTCCATGCGAAGGTAAACTGAAACTACAAATGGAAAGAAAAAGTAGATACCTCTTTAATGCTTCTGTTGTGACAGAAGTGATTTGACAACAAAGATGTAGAACGAATAATAAGAAACGACATAGGAAATTTAACGTGGTTCACCAACAGTGTGTTGGCTAGTCCACGGGCAAGAAGAGGCAGCTTTGTATTCAGATTTGGAGAGTATGATTTACAGCATGACTAGTAGGGTTTATATATTGTCTACTACAAAAAAACCCTAACCCTAGCCAAACATGGGCCTTAAGCCCACTTCAGATTCAAGGCAGCCCAACAAATCTCCACCTTGACTTGAATCCCCGGACACCAGATGCACCTTAATGCGCCAGAAATACTCAGATCCTCTTCTTGCCTCAGATGCCCCTAAGGGCCTTCAACAGCTTAAAACATTGAGCAAGTCCAAACAATGCTTGAACTTGCCATGTGGAACCGGCTTGGTGAACATATCAGCAGGATTATCAGCAGTGCCTACTTTCATCACCTTAATCCTCTTCTCACCGCGTAAGAAATGATATCTGACATCTATGTGTTTAGTCCGCTCATGATGGACTTGATCCTTGGCTAAGCATATTGCACTCAAACTGTCACAATATACAATAGCCTGATCATGATGAAGACCAAGATCACTGACTAATCCCTTTAACCATATCCCCTCTTTAGCAGCTTCTGTCAACGCCATATACTCTGCTTCAGTAGTAGACAAAGTAACCGTAGGCTGTAAAGTTGCCTTCCAACTAACAACAGAACCGCCAAGAGTAAATACGTAACCAGTCATGGATCTTCGACTATCAACATCTCCAGCATAATCAGAATCTGTGTAACCAGTCACCAAACACTGTGAATCACTCCCATAAATGAGACCCACATCAGATGTACCTCTAAGGTATCTGAAAATCCTCTTCACCGCTTGCCAATGTTCCTTCCCAGGCTGACCCATAAATCTGCTGACAACACTAACAGCATGGGCAATATCAGGTCTAGTGCAGACCATGGCATACATCAGACTTCCTACTGCACTAGAATATGGGACTCGAGACATATACTCCTTCTCAGCTTCAGACTGAGCTGCAGACACTGAAGACAGACGAAGATTAACAGCACTGGGTGTATCAATAGGTTTAGCTGAAGACATTCCAAACCTGGATAATATCTTCTGAATATAACTCTTCTGTGATAAGAAAAGCTTCTTCTGACTTTTCTCCCTGTAGATTTCCACACCCAATATTTTCTGCGCAGCACCCAAATCCTTCATCTCAAACTCAGCACTGAGAAGACCCTTCAACTTCTTAATATCAGACTTGGACTTTGCAGCTATAAGCATATCATCGACATATAACACCAGATAAATCATCGAACCATCTCCAAGTTTGTTATGATAAACACAACAATCATATGGACTTCTGTTATAGCCTAGCTCAATCATATAGTTGTCAAACCTTTTATACCACTGCCTCGGAGACTGCTTAAGTCCATACAAAGACTTCTTTAACTTGCAAACATAATCTTCTTTTCCTGGAACTTGAAACCCCTCTGGCTGAGTCATATAAATCTCCTCTTCCAACTCTCCATGTAAGAAAGCTGTCTTGACATCTAGTTGCTCCAGCTCAAAATCCTGATGTGCTACTATTGCAAGTAGCACTCTGATAGAAGTGTGTCTGACCACTGGCGAGAAAATCTCATTATAGTCAACCCCTTCTCTCTGTGTGAATCCTCTGGCAACAACTCGAGCTTTATACTTAATCCCCTCAGCTGGCGATATTCCTTCCTTCTTCTTGAAAACCCACTTACAAGTAACAATCTTTCTCTCCTTAGGTCGTTTGACAAGATCCCAAGTCTGATTCTTGTGAAGTGACTCCATCTCATCTCCCATTGCAGCAAGCCATTGTGTAGATTCACTACCAGAAATAGCTTCTTTATAGGTACACGGCTCATGAATATCCACCTCTTCAGCAACCTGTAGTGCATAACAAATCATATCCTCAAAACCATACCTCCTTGGAGCTCCAACACCCACTCTTCTAGCTCTATCAAGAGCTATGCAATGCTGGCGTGTTTCTGAGGGTTGAGGATCATCTGATTCTGGCGTATCAGCTTCAGTGATAACGTGTTGATCTTCTCCACCTTGGTGCTGCATTACACTCTGCTCCGGAGTAATTTGCAGCTCCACCTGTTTATCAACACTACCACTTTCCTGCACAGTAGTTGACTTCAATGTAGAGTTAAGCATAGGACCTTCATCAAATATGACACTTCTGCTAAGTATAACTCGCTTCTCAGACGGTGACCAAATTCTATATCCCTTAACTCCATCCCCGAAACCAACAAATATAGCCTTCTTGGCCCTTGGTTCTAGTTTACCTTCATTAACATGATAGTAAACAGTGCAACCAAATACTCTCAGCAAAGAATAATCTGCAGGCTTACCAGACCACACCTCATAGGGTGTCTTCCCGCCAATACCTGTGTGAGGTCCACGGTTAATCAGATAGCACGCCGTGCTTACAGCCTCTGCCCAGAACCTCCTAGGTAATCCAGCATTAGAGAGCATGCACCGCGCTCTCTCCAATAGAGTCTGATTCATACGTTCTGCCACCCCATTTTGCTGCGGCGTGTCTCTCACAGTGTGATGCCGCGCAATCCCCTCAGTCTTGCAGAACTCATTGAACTCAGCTGAACAAAATTCCAGCCCGTTATCAGTTCGAAGCCTTTTGATCTTCTTTCCAGTCTGATTTTCCACTAAAGTTTTCCACTGCTTGAACTTGTTGAAGGCTTCACTTTTGTGCTTCATCATGAACACCCAAGTCATGCGAGAATAATCATCAATAATTGACACAAAATATCTGTTACCTCCAACGGATTCAACACGAGCAGGACCCCAACAATCAGAGTGGATATAATCCAGCGAGCCTTTTGTTCTGTGAACACCTTTTGGGAACTTGCTGCGATGTAGCTTCCCAAACACACAATGCTCGCAAAAATCAAGGCTTTTAACCTTGTAGCCATCAAGAAGATCCCTCTTCGACAAAATTTGCATCCCTCTTTCACTCATATGACCAAGCCTCATATGCCACAGCTTAGTCATATCCTCTTTGTAAGCCTCAGACGATGCCACAGCTGCATAACCTGTCACTGTAGACCCTTGCAGAAAATACAAAGTTCCACGCTTCACACCTTTTAAAATCACATCAGAACCCTTGCAGACATACAAAACTCCACCTTCACCTCTGAAACTGAAACCCTTGCTGTCTAGTAAACTCAGCGATATCAGGTTCTTTGTCATCAGTGGAACATGTCTGACCTCGTTCAATGTGCAGAAAAAGCCATCATGCGTCCGTATTCTGATTGAGCCAATTCCAACAGCTTTGCAGACAGCACTGTTGGCCATGGATACATTGCCTCCGTCTATCTGCTCATAAGTTGAGAACCACTCCCTGCGCGGACAAATATGATAAGATGCCCCAGAATCAAGAACCCAAACATTCTTGTAGTGTGGTTGTTCATTAGCTACCAAAGCCAAATCCTCTTCAGAATTGACATCATGTTCTGCCACAGCTGCAGAACCATCTCCCTGCTGCTTCTGCTTCTTGGGACACTCGTTCTTCCAATGTCCTTTCTCCTTACAATAGTTGCAGACATCATTAGCTTTAGAACCATTTGACTTGGACTTCTTGTAATTCGCCTTCTTCTTAACAATTTTTCCATGTCCTTTATTCCCGATAACAGCTAACCCTGATGCCTGATTTTCAGTAACTGAACCAGAAGCTTTATGGCGAACTTCTCTGGTGTGAAGGGCTGATCTGACTTCTTCCAATGACAAGCTATCTTTCCCAACAATAAACGAGTCCACAAAATTCTCGTACGACATGGGCAAAGATACCAATAAAATCAAAGCAGCATCCTCATCATCAACCTTAACATCAATATTACGCAGATCCAATAATATTGAATTTAATTGATCAAGGTGATCTCTCAGAGGTGTACCTTCCTGCATACGCAGACTGAACAGACGTTGCTTCAGAAGCAACTTGTTGGTTAAAGACTTCGTCATATAAAGACTCTCCAGCTTCAACCACAGACCAGCAGCAGTATCTTCATCAGCGACTTCAGTGATGACATCATCAGCCAGACACAGCATGATTGTTGAATGAGCCTTCTCCTCCAGGCTATTCAATTCTTCGTCATCAGCATCCGTTTTCTTCTTCCCGGACAACGGCGCCCACAGACCCTGCTGCTTCAACAGAGCTCGCATCTTGATCTGCCATAACCCAAAGCTGTTCCTCCCGGTAAATTTGTCGATCTTCACGTTCATAGCAGCCATCTTTGATGTTGGAATTACAAACCCTAGCAGCAGCGGCAAAACCCAGCTCTTGATACCAGTTTGTTGTGACAGAAGTGATTTGACAACAAAGATGTAGAACGAATAATAAGAAACGACATAGGAAATTTAACGTGGTTCACCAACAGTGTGTTGGCTAGTCCACGGGCAAGAAGAGGCAGCTTTGTATTCAGATTTGGAGAGTATGATTTACAGCATGACTAGTAGGGTTTATATATTGTCTACTACAAAAAAACCCTAACCCTAGCCAAACATGGGCCTTAAGCCCACTTCAGATTCAAGGCAGCCCAACAGCTTCCAACAGGATGCCCATCGAATTCAATGACACAATCACCAGGACGAAATCCAGCACGATCAGCAGGAGACCTCGGAGTCACCTAATCATATTTTCAAGCAAAGGCTAGCTTACAATGCATGAAATTCAAGAATCAGTATGCTTATATTCTCGAGAACTATCACTAGACCCACATCAACATAGTTTAGACATGTTTAATTACTGAAAAAACACTCCTACTGTTCCTGTGAAAATCTCCCGTGTCCTGAGTAAATCAAATATGCAGTTACTAATGGGCAGTTGGGCACTGCATGCAGAAAGTGAGAAAACATACCATGGGAATGAGGACTCCCCTGTCAAGATCTGGGAATGTAGGGTCCTTTTCTTTAAGCTGAGCAATGATCATTTCATTAAGATCCACCATTCTCAATCCCAACCAGGGACGGATAACCCTCCTGCATGAGTGCATGTACAAGTAAAAGCCCTTTAAATGTAGCGATGACATCAATGCCAATAAGAGGTGTTAATATGATAATGACGTACAACACAGCACACCGTAGCTCAATCAGACAACAGAACTCAGAAGCAAGCAAAATTACCAAAAAGGCATACCCTCGTTTTTTGAAGTGTTCTATAATTTTAGAAACTGAATCAATAGGAACAGAAAATCCCAGTCCATCAGCAGCATACACTTTCATAATATTGACTCCAATGACTTCGCCGTCAACATTAACAAGGGGCCCCCCTGAATTTCCCTAAAATGGAAGAGGACTCAAACATATTAGGACAAGTGTGCAATACCAGACAAAACTCAAAAGCTAATCGATGGGATTCTAGGGAGTGAAAATAACACCTAATTCAGAAGCAAGTTGTACGCAGTTTTCCAGGAAACGATCATGGCAAATATACATAAACGGATAAACTATATCCAACAATCCCAATGAAATCCTCTCAGCTAGCACCACGTTTCAAAGTTGAAACACATACTGGTGATACAAAGAATCGTCATGAAAGCAAAAACAAGCCAGTATCATGAGAATAACTTGGGGGTAGACGTATAGTCAAGGAAAAAGACATTACTGCATTGATCGCACAGTCTGTCTGAAGATATTCTCTGCGCATGCCTCCAAGACCCAAATCACTGCTTTTACGGTCGACGCAGCTGAATTCATATTTCAGAGAGGATACTTGATGAGCCATTAGTATCATTTGGCACAAAATAGAACAAAAAAGCATTGGATGTTTCAACCACCATGAAGTTTTTGTATTATAAATTCACGTAATCACTGAAGTGATTGTCATTTGACCCGCTAGATGACAAACATAGAAAAGGTGTATCATGTATGTCAAAAAATATGTACTAGTACCTCACAATACCAGCTGTAATTGTATTTTGAAGAGACAGCGGACAGCCCATTGCTATTACCCAATCACCAGGACGGAGCTTCTGCGATGAACCAAGCTTGGCAGTTGGCAATGGAGTTCTAGATTTGATCTTTACAATAGCAATATCAGAATGTAGATCTGCATTTTCAACAGTCCCCTCGAATGTTCGACCATCTTGTAAGGTCACATCAACCTACACAACAAGTTGGAGGGTGAAGATGGCATTTCAGCATTGATGAATCGAAACGTTTTGGGAGCAGGGTAAGAACACGATGATCTGGCAAACTAAGTGTTTCATTAAACATGTTACAGTTAAAAACAAGAAGCTAAACTCCACAACTGAGGGCATACTGTCATTCACGGTCATCAACTGAGACATAGGCAGCACAAACAAAATGCTTACAAATTCAGACTCGGGTAATATCAAAAGTTCATATACAAATGCATTAGGCGCTCCCAGAATCAATAGGCAAACCACAACACTAACCTTTCCTTTTGAAGAAGGATGCAGGCCCTGAAAATCAACAACAACATGTGCACACGTTAATATTGTTCCATTGCTGTCAATGATTGTTCCTGATCCAATACTCTTTCCCGATGCCAATCCACGAAAGCCTACAGAAATTAGAGTAAAAGAGCTATTAAAGATACCTAAGAGCAACTGAGACATAAGCAACACAAACAAACTGCTTACAAATTCCAAGATATACCTTGTGGAACTGATAAATTTACAACAGCAGGACCAACTTTCGCAGCAGCATTTGCAAATGTATCCCTACTTATACATCTTGAACAACAACAATTGGCGCCAGTACCATCATTCGAATGAAAGTCCTTCGATATGGACCCGGCAGAGCTATCTTCTAATCTAGATGAAAATAACTGGAGGTGTCCTAACAAGCAACGTCTAAAAGTAAATCTTAAATTGTGACAAATGTAAAACACCAAATAGCAAAGGTAGTCATGATGGAAAAATTACCAACGAAAGAAATTGACTAACCAGATTGTTGCTGACTTGATGGAATAAACAATGGATGAGAAATCAATTCTCGCCATGGCCAGCTGAATATATCACATAATGCCTCAGGTTTTGACACCGAGATACTAGTCCCTAGAAATAAACCAATATATAATTATAATGTATAAGAGCAGTTGAAGGAAGGTATCAAACATGTTATTGTTAACTTCGAACAATCAGACCTTTTTCAATCTACATTCAAGAGCCATCCTTACACTACATTTCATTGCTACAGATATTGAGTTGCCACTTTTAACAACTAAGTGCCTTCTGAGGGACATTCAACAAGTAACTTATTCAAATAAACACTCGATAAAGAGTATTCAACGCGACAAGAGAGAGCAGCATGCGAATAAGATAGAGGATTAGTATCGGAATGTTCAACTATTTGATGAAAAGGGTCGACGCGAAGTTATTTGCTTAGTTGATAGGATAGTTCATGGTTGAATTTATTTCCATAATACATCCGGCCTAAAATAATCTATTAGACAATTAATAAATTTATTTATAAATAAAACGATGGATAATCAGAGTATTACAGAACACTTTCAAATGTTATTTCATGGTGGATCAAATAAACTGTTTGCTGGACTTTTCTAAATTTGACATGTTATTCATTTGAAGCGATAATAATTTCCATAAATATTTTGTACAAAATAAGTGAGTTTATGAAATGCATCCACCTATTATGAGTTTCACTTTAAACTGCCAGCCACATTATTTGTTAAATAAACATGTCAAGTTATTGTTAATGAACTTTCAAAATGTACAAAGTCGAAACTGAATGCTTCACAATCTATTTGCTTAGACAAAATAAAATAAAAAACTTAAAGCAGAAATACCCACTGGAATCCGATTGAACAGCCGAATATGCCAGAACCGATCCACCACTAGCCAGCGCCAAAGTCCAAACCAGGGATCTGCGCTTGTGAATGTTTCGCTGCACGATCAACAATAACAAATTACTCAAGAAATCAACCTCCAAATCTCAATCGAAACGCAGCAACGTCGACTCGTTAACCAAAAATATAAACACAGAAATGTCAACAAACTTACGAAAACGCTCCGCATCGGAAAAGTACTCCGCTGTTGTATCTGCTATCGGAAAAAGCTCGATCAATCCGCGAAGATTCTAAAACCCTCCGACGGATAAACCTTTGAGATAAAAAAAAAACCTTTAATTAAAGAATTAAATCAGTAATTTTCTTTTATTTAAATTTATTTGTTTTCGGCAAAGTGGGCTGATTTTTGTCGTGGGCCTTTTTCCAATTTCTTTTCATGAATTTTTCTACTCTTTTTTGCCCTTGTAAAAAATTTATTTCATTTATTCCTTTTATATGTTTTGAAATATTTTAAAAATAAAATTGGCAAGATTGAACAACCCAGATTTATAGCATAAATATGATACGGGACCACCATTCTATTGACATGTTTCGAAATCTTTCATTAGTTATAAAATTTGGTTAGTTAATAAGCAACTGCAATTTGAAATCTATATTAACACATATAAAAAAAACATTCTTTAAGAAAATAACAAACTAAATATTGGAAATATGTTGTACGAAAAATAACAAACTAAATATTTCACTTAATTTCCAATTTCCATACTCGTGCTTTCATTCGATTTAGTATTTCTTCGGAACGTCGTCATCTTCTTTACTACTATGGACTATAGCTTGTAACTCGTACGAGCTGAGGGACTTGGCTTTGGTGATCTTGCTCTTATTCACAACATTCTCCATGGGAATGCCCCTTTTGGGAAGGCTGAGTTCCTTGTACAAGCTTGTGTTCTTGCTCTTTGTTGAGTTGCTCCTTTGCATTTCCAGGTCATCATTTGTGACCAAATGCCTTGATCCTTTCTCCTCATTTACTTCGTCGTCGCTCGTTGATGTTGTCTTCTTACCTTTTCTGTAAACTGCATACAGTATGAGTTGTGAGAGGCCCAAGAAGAGTCCTATCAAATTCGGTACCTGAAAACGTACCCCCACAAAAAAAAATTAGACATCTGAAAAATATATATATGATAGTGTAGCCAGTTGCAATGGATGGCTCAATTTTTTGTCATAGTAAGAGGAAAAATAAGCTTACGCCGACGTAATAATCCTTGACAAGAACGGCGTAAAAGGTCCAAACACCGGCATTGAGGAAGAGGAAAAATGACAAGAAGAACGGCATGTACTCCACACTTTTCGTCCTCACCACGTTCCTCTGTAATTAATATAATTTTCAATATCAGATACAAAAATGTATAATTACTTTGACAACTTTTGAATAAAAAATTTATTTATCAAAACTTGTTGGCTTACCATGGCACCGAGAGGTGCTGCGTACATGCCTATGGTAAATACAGCACACACAAACCCCACAACGGTAAGTCGCAGACTTCCATGAAGTGCAAACATGGCGATGCCAACAAAAACCCCATATGCTCCGATATTTAGACTCCCGACCCATTTCATCACCGAAATCTGAAATAAAAATGAATCTAACAAGTTCAAGTCTCTATGAAGATATGATGATCTCATATTCTTTTATTTGGTTTTGACTTTTTTGTGTGTGTATATTTTCCGGTTCATCGATTAAAATAATATTTAAGGGAAGGAAAAAAAAATATAGTACCCTTTTATCCTTGGGAGCGTAGATGAGGAACAATGAAACATAAATCACTTCAAAAACGGACCCGATCCCGTTGACCGAGTAAATGAGCAAACCGCCCGGTTTCAGGAGACCGTAGAACACCCATAACGATGTGCTCAGTAAGGTTATTATGTATGGAGTGGATTTGTAGCGTTGGATTGATTTCGTCTTGATGATTTCTCTAAACGTCCCGCTGCACATTAAATCAAATTACTTCGATCAGTATCGTTCCTAACTCCAATAAGTAAAGATTCACACTGAAATGAGTGTATATATATATATATAATATAAAATGAGGCGAGGTCGTCCCTACATTTTTGAAAAACAAGTCAATCATGCAACAAAAAGAAATGAGATGCAAGGTAACACATCTATCAAAGTTCTAGAAGAAGGTGCGTAGTTGGATTTATTGGAGAGAAAGTGGTATGACCCTTTTCAACAAATATTCAACTTTTGATTTAATTGTTTAATTAATTTGATGATGTCGGTCTAAAATTATATACCTTTAATGCAACAAAAAAGTTGGGTTTCTTTTTCCAACAATTTTGCAGCAACGTAACTTATGTACGTAAACAGTAACATCAATCACACAACTGTAAGTAATTGAGGGCTAGATTCAACATATCTATGGAGAAATCGGATATAAAGCCATATTTATTTAACCCATAAAAATGATTGATGTTAAGGGGGGCACTAATTTAAATTAAATTAATTTTTTTATTATAAATTATATCTTTTTTGAAATTAATGAACACAAATAGTAAGATTTTACATCTAATTAATAACTGCTAAGGTAAAAAGTTCATTTGAAGAAACTGTTGTGCATAACATGGCCTAAAAAGAAGGAATAAATACTAACTTATATATATATAAATTCCCCAAAGAACTTCTTTTTGGTCACATCGAAATTATAATAACCTTGTATAAGCTAGCGAAATTCAACGATATAACATGGCGTACTTACATTGGGGATGCGAAGACAAAAACTGCAATTATATTGCCTGCAAATACGAAGATTGAGAAAAAAAAGAATTTACAAACTGCGAACAAATAAAATAAAATTATGAAAATGTAACAAAAAAAAGAAGAAGAAGAGAATGCATACCAAGAAGGCCTACTAAAAAGCTCAGAGCAGGCATTTTTGACACAGATGGAGGGCAAAGGTGTGTTTATTCCGCCCGCAGACACTACTTGTTCTGCGGTCAAGAACTCACCTAATGCGACGAAACAAAGGATTAATTCGAACCCAAACAATTGAAGTTGCTGAAGAAGATGGAAATTTTGTTAAAGAAAGGTTTGAGGCTTGAATGAGTGGGTATGAGTGAAGGAACGAAGAGAATGACTCTATATTTATACAGCGTGTAGAGTGAGATTTTTCTTAAGAACTACTACTTCAACCCTTGGATTCATGACACGTTTGAGATGGTGCAACTTTATTGTGAGATAGTGTTGTGGACCCTTTAATTAGTTGTTATTTATAAATTTGGTTCCTATATATATATATATATGTGTACTCGTGGACCTTTCTAGGTGCATTTGGTTTAGTGGATTGATTTTGTATGATCTAAGTAGATTAAGTAGGTAGTGCAACAGCATATTTATTAGCAAATTGTCAATCCGGGTCTATATTCTCATCAATTTATTGTTATAAATTTCTTATTTATATTAATGATATACGAATTTTAATTGAGCTATTATATGAATTTTTTTTTATTACATGGGTAGTAGTGTTAGGTTAGATGTTAGATGAGGGTTTCGAACTCTGGGTCATTTTGACACGCAGGGGGCGCTCCCACTGAGCCATCCACTTGGACCTCCATATATGAGTGTTCGAGCTTCTTTTTTTATATATTGATTGTGGGTTTTACATCGCAAACAAATCAAGTACTACACGAATACATCTTGTACATATTACATGAGTACTTTTTATTACTCGGGTATATATGAATCACTATAGAAGCACAGGTCACGCAAGACACCAACCCAGGTTGATACTTGAATCGTCCATTGAAGCACAGACCATCATAAGGCGCCTCTATCTTAGAAAACCCACGAACGAACACCTCCATGCAACCATGAAGACTTGCGGCTCTGCAAAACACAACACGTCCACGAGGGATGAACAACACCTTTGCGAAGGAGGAACAACACGTCCACACCGAAGTGGGACGAAGAAGAACACCTCCACAAAGGAGGAACAATGCGTCAACGCGTATGCAGGACGAAAAACACTTCTCCACAAAAGTAGGGAGAATTATGCTACTCAAGGGAGTCGAACCCTTTACCTCTTGACTAAGCGTCAACAGTTCAAGCCACTCGACTAAACCCCTTTTCGCCCATATATGAGTGTTCGAGCTTAAACGAGTGGGAAAAGATCATATTGGTTAGAACTTACAATCTTTTTTATCCCTAGATCAAATCGATCTACGGTGCTGAATTTTAGCAATTAATTAGATCTAATAAATTTGAATATAACCGTCCGACGGCATATTAGTTCGATAAACTATCAGACATACTGTTGAAAAATAGAAAATAAAAATTTCCTAACCCTAATCCTCTCATCGTTAAAATCATTCAACAATTCAGCTGTAACATATCGTTTGTCGAGAGAATCGCATCGCATGGGTATGCATTATGATAAGCACAAGCTACTGAATTTACATGTTACGGAAACTGGAAACACATTGGATGTTGCAGACCCCATAGGTCGAAAAGCCGATCGCAGAGGTTGTCCCGTCACCATTCGCTCCATCGACGACTTGATTATTCATTGATTAAATCCCGTTATTCATAATTCTGAACATGATTATTCGTAAATAAAATCATGACGTTCGTGATTTTGCTGATATTTTTGTAAGTCTGATCAACTAATTCACGTGCTTTAATGATTTAATACACGAACTTTTCTTCTGAACTTGATTATTTGTGGAAAAAATCATGACGTTCGCGATTTTCCTTATATTTTTGTAAAAGTCTGATCATTGTCTTTTTAAGTCTGATTATTATCAATTTTAAGTATGATCGTTATCAATTTTATGTCTGATCATTACCAATTTTAAGTCTGACCATTTTCAATTTTAAGTCTGATCATTACCAATTTTAAGTCTGATCATTACCAATTTTAAGTCTGATCATTACAATCGTAGTCTAAGTCTGATCATTACCAATTTTAAGTCTGTTCATTACCAATTTTAAGTCTGATCATTACAATCGTACTTTAAGTCTGATCATTGTCTCTTTAAGTCTGATCATTATCAATTTTAAGTCTGATCATTATCAATTTTAAGTCTGATCATTACCAATTTTAAGTCTGATCATTATCAATTTAAGTATGATCATTGTCTCTTAAAGTCTTATCATTATCAATTTTAAGTCTGATCATTATCAATTTTAAGTCTGACTGATCATTACTCATTTTAAGTCTGATCATTACCATAAAATATGGAGAGTCCCTTATCGAAGAAAATCAAGATTTTTGTATGGGGTCTTTATTATGAAGGTCTTTCTGTGGGAATAAGATTAAGAGCCAGAGGAATGGAAGTAAATACAAAATGTAAAATGTAATGTGGATATTACTATGAGTCTGAATTGCACATAATTTTACATTGCTAGTGGTCTAATAGTGTATGGCAACAATTGAGTCTGCTGCAGGATATTGATTGTGCTCGCTGCTCGGTTCTCAAGTATTACTGATTGGTTATATTTTCGTGCGATGAACTACGAACACGAAGCTTTACGACTGATTATGCTGACAGCTTGGTATGTTTGGTATCACAGAAACAGAATTTTCCATGATAAGAGTGGCTTCTCACCAACCTCAACAGCTTCACGAATCCGGTTATTGGCCAAAGCTTATTCGAAATTTTCTTAAGTCTATGAAGCTTTTCAGCATAGTAACAGTACCAGACGGGAGTCACCACCTCAAGGATACGTCAAGTTGAATTGCGATGCTTCTTTGAATTCAGTTGGAGGAAAGTAGGGACTAGCTGCTGTTATTAAAGACTATTTTTGGGATTGTTATTGCAATTAGGGTGTCAAGATGTTGTCTCTTTAAGTTTGATCATTACCAATTTTAAGTCTGATCATTGTCTCTTTAAGTCTGATCATTACCAATTTTAAGTCTGATCATTGTCTCTTTAAGTCTGATCATTATCAATTTTAAGTCTGATCATTACCGATTTTAAGTCTGATCATTACAATCGTAGTTTAAGTCTGATCATTGTCTCTTTAAGTCTGATCATTATCAATTTTAAGTCTGATCATTACAAATTTGAAGTCTGATCATTACCAATTTTAAGTCTGATCATTACAATCGTAGTTTAAGTCTGATCGTTGTCTATTTAAGTATGATTATTACCAATTTTAAATCTGATCATTATCAATTTTAAGTCTGATCATTGTCTCTTTAAGTCTGATCATTATCAATTTTAAGTCCGATCATTACCAATTTTAAGTCTGATCATTACCAATTTTAAGTATGATCATTGTCTCTTTAAGTCTGATCATTATGCAAACAATATATAAAAACAAAACCATAGGAACGATTTTACGAACATGCAACGACGCTGGCTAAATCGTCCATATCTTACTCGACTAACCCCTAAAATCAGATTGAATTGAATAGTTAACGGAGTTTCCAAACCAGGGACTAAATTGAAACATAAATTAATTATGATAATAATGGGATTATGTGTAATTATTATAATACCCCTCCATGTTATATCCGAAATTTTGAAGAAATGGACTCGTGTTAACTTACAATCCAATTTTTAGTTTTCATTTATAATGTTGGTTTGTACCTGATCCCCACTCTCCAAAAAATTGTGGTAAATTCCTCCTTTAAGCTTATGACGTTATTAGAGTCATTAAATCAATATGTAATCATTCCTTATAAAAAAAATCAATATGTAATCATTAAAAAGGTGATTAATAATGAGTACGGTTCAGGTACAAAACGATTTATATATAAAAACTACAAACTGAATTTTAAGCTGACACGTGTCCCATTTAGTTGAAATCCCGAACAAACACACAG
The DNA here is from genome assembly GCA_033675215.1 of Rhodiola kirilowii. Classification (NCBI taxonomy): domain Eukaryota; kingdom Viridiplantae; phylum Streptophyta; class Magnoliopsida; order Saxifragales; family Crassulaceae; genus Rhodiola; species Rhodiola kirilowii. The sequence goes on from CM066194.1 coordinate 8,201,193, forward strand.
AGTGATATTATAGTCATTCCATACGGAGGGGTATAAACCTAATAATGTTATTTTCAATTTAGTCCACGAGTTGTTAATGATCAGACTTAAATTTGAAAATGATCAGACTTAAAAAACAGCAATGATTAGACTTAAAACTAGTAACTAAAAGACTACAAATTGAGAATGATGAGACTTAAAGAGAGAATGATCAGACTTAATACTGATAACTAAAAGACTACAAATTGAGAATGATCTGACTTAAATAGAGAATGATCAGACTTAAAAATTGGTAATAATCAGACTTAAAATTAAGAATGATCATACTTAAAGAGAGAATGATCAGACTTAAAAATTGTTAATGATCAGACTTAAAATTGAGAATGATTAGTCTTAAAGAGAGAATGATTAGACTTAAAAATTGGTAATAATCAGACTTAAAATTAAGAATGATCAGACTTAAAAGTTGTTAATGCTCAGACTTAAAATTGAGAATGATCAGACTTAAAGAGAGATTGATCCGACTTAAAACTGGTAACTAAAAGACTACAAATTGAGTATGATCAGACTTAAAGAGAGAATGACCAGACTTAAAAATTGGTAATAATCAAACTTAAAATTAAGAATGATCATACTTAAAGAGAGAATGATCAGACTTAAAAATTAATAATGATCAGACTTAAAAATAGCAATGATCAGACTTAAAGAGAGAATGATCAGACTTAAAACTGGTAACTAAAAGACTACAAATTGATAATGATCAGGCTTGAATAGAGAATGATCAGACTTAAAATTGGTAATGATCAGACTATAAATTGATAATGACCAGACTTAAAAATGGTAAATGATCAGACTTAAATAGACAATGATCAGACTTAAAATTGATTATAATCAGACTTAGAATTGATAATGTTCAGACTTAGAATTGATAATGTTCAGACTTAAAATTGATATGATCAGACTTAAATAGACAATGATCATACTTAATAATAGACAATGATCAGACTTAATATTGATAATGATCAGACTTAAAACTGGTAACTAAAAGACTACAAATCGAGAATGATCAGACTTAAAAATTGTAGCAAATTTTACTGTAGCAAAAGTCTAATTTTATTCCAAATGATCAAACTTAACGCATGTTGATCAGACTCAAAAACGTACTGTAGCGAAAGTAAAATTTTACTGTAGCAAAAGTCAAATTTTATTCCAAATAATCAGACTTAACGCATATTGATCAGACTTAAAAACGTACTGTAGTGAAAGTCGAATTTCACTGTAACAAATTTTAGGACGATTATACCCCTCCTATCTTTTATGTATTTTTAAATAAGTCCGCGTGTGTTTTTTTTATTTATAAAAAGAACCCCGAACGGGATGAATTTTGATTGGTCGATTTTTACACGTGTCAATTTTTTATGGGTTTGTAATTTTTATTTATAATTTTTGTTTGTATTTGATCCAATTCTATTAATTTTAACCATTTAAATTATCAAATTAATGAATATTAAAAATTATAAATTCTGACCAAAATTATTAGTTTTGACAAGAACTCAGCCCTAAACGAGTCAAAATATCATTGTTAGTGCTTGAATGATATATTATTGAGCGAATACTAACCCAGATATTTAGTTCAATAGTAACTTACATCATATGCGTCCTAGCAACGCGTGTCCTAGGAAGTGCGTGTATGGCATTCGGATTCAATTTACTGTCTCAGATATTTCGATAAATAGTGTAGCATTTGCTACATTGATTTTCAATATGATACTTTGATCAATAATTGAATGAAAGGCTGTCAAAAACATATCCAGATAAGGCCTTCCGACGTCCGTACAAATATATGCGATATGTTGTTCCTTTCATTTCATCTGTTGGGGAATTTTACAAAAAGAAAAAAAGCGTACATTTTTGTTTGTTGTAATCGACATCGACCACATAATCACCATTATTTTACATTTTGATTTCTCTCATATGGAACAAAAAATGCCGTTATTAGTAGGTCCATGGTTCGAATTGATTGATTATTTGTGAACTCAGATTAAATTGTAAGTTAGATTTTAGATTTTTTTTTCCCAAAAATAATATTTTATTTAATGCATTTTAAAGTAAATAAAAAGCTTTCTGGTCAATGACCTTTGTACTGATGCAACTAAAATCAGTGAAATCTGAAATGTAAGTTGTAAGGAAAGATCGGGGACCAAAATTTCAAACTGGGACGTTGAAGGAATGCGGTAAATGTGTTAAGAACAGAGCAGGTTATTATTTGTTGGAGGTTTTATATACGCTATGAAAAATGATTCGGTGTAAATAACATTTATATTTTTGTAAAAAAGTACAAATTAATGACAGTACTTGATTTGAATATTTAGACGGATGAGTTTAAATCTCGTTGTATGGATGATTTTTTGCAACAAATTATAAATAACTTTTGACGAACTATGTCGTACTTTTTGATGTCTGGACTACTTATTATAATCCATTTTTGATGAATTTTGCAGTTTGCACCAAAGATATAGTTTGTACCCGATCTTTAATCTATACGACACAATCGAAGAGTGTGCAAATGAAAATTATTATTATTATTGAAACTTTTGATAACCTTTCGTTATGCATCTTCGTCTTCATAATCACCTTCATATTTAAAAATGCAACTTGATCTAATGGTATATTTGAATTATTTGGTTTTCAGATTTTTAGGACCAAGCGCTGCCTACCAACATACATATGCACAAAAGGTCTCTGTGGAGCGCTCAAATTAGAACCTTTTTTTTTCCGAGAATTAAGAACCCATTCGTTATGAACTTTCATCATCGTTATGCACTTTTTAAACCACATCGATTTTTGTCTAACTTCAATTTCGGAATACTGAAAATGCATCTAAGCAAAACGCAAATTGAAATTGCATAATGAAGAAAACAAACTTAGTTGGACATGTGACAACACAAAATTAAAAAGAAGCAAATTAATCCAGTGGTAAGATGTGAATTCTCATCTTCCCAAACTTTTATAAATTTGTAATCGAGCGCTCTGTCTAATCTATCCTAAATGCGTAAAGAATCTGCATATATATGATGTGTCGTTAAAGGGGTGGATTGGTACAATTTGGTGGCGATTGCGCGGTGTACAAATCGAAAAGAAACTGTTTTTATGTGGGTGGGGGGGGGGGACTTGGGAGTGAGAGTGAGAGTGGGGGCAGGAGTTGGTCGGCTGATTTTGATTTTTTGATTCCTTGTACTATAGATCCGTCCGAGACTCTGAATGTCCGTGTTATCTGGCTCATTCTGTTGAACTAATTTCAAATTTTTAAATTTAGTTTTAAACAGAAAAATAAAGCTTAGTTATAAATTTAAATGAAGCAGTTTTTTTTTCTACAACAGATCAAGTTCAGATTTTGTTCTTTTGGCTTTACAAAATGCAACCTGTGGAATCTGTGAATTGTTCTGATTTATAATGTGACGTTTTACAGCTCATTAAGTGTCACAAATTTAGGACCAAATGGAACCATTAAGTTGCTTGTGTGACCATAACAAAACAAAACAAAAAAGTTGCTTGTGTGAGTGAGTGTGCCGACCAATCGACCATCACCTCCCCTAATCTAAATTTCCTGATTTACCCCCCAAAAAAAAAAATTTAATGTTGCGTGTTTGACGACCAAAATGGAATTATTAAGTCAATTAAATGAAGAAAAAAAAACCATTTTCTAAGCCACTTCCCTTTTCATTTCTTTTGAAACGAAACACCACAACCGGTTTGGATCGGACCGGACCAAAATTTACGGTCCGGGTCGGATAGGTGGATCTGAATTTTTCAAAAATCTTGGACTGTGGACCGGATCGGGGTATATATGACCGGATTTTTTGTGAAAAGTGGACCGGATCGGACCGGAATAGAATTTTATGATCCGAATCAAACCGATTGACCAGAAATTCTAAAAATTATGGACCGTTGACCGGACAGAATTTACGGTCCGGTCCAGTATCCCTAATATGCAAATGCAAATGGATGCCTAAAAATAAGCAACAAATTTTACTACCCTAATTAAAGGAAACGCCCTTCCAAGGAAAGTCCAAAATTGTGGAGCTCATTGCTAGATTTGTTGACCTCCTGGTATAAAAACGCTTTTGGATAAAGTATATTTTTTGGGTGTAAAATGAAAAGCATTAAAATTGGATTTCGTATCGATAAATTAAAAGTACGATATAATTCGTCACCAAAAAAATTAATCATAAACGAGATTTAAACTCATCCGTCCAACTAATTAAATTAAGGAATGTGATTGATTTGTATTTTTACAAAATAAGTACTTTGCACCCAATCATTTTTTTTTGATAAATGAATAATATTTTTAATAAGAAATGCTATTTGGAGAAATTTTCCCGTGTTGAGGAAAACTCGTTATTGGGCCTTTAGTCAGATTAATCAAAAGCCCAATTTGATAAACCCAAGGGCGTATTTGGATACTGGACTCCGTAAGAAAAGCTCTTAAGCAATAAGCCTGCTAAAGTGCGCCGAAAAGTGACAGCAGTCGCTAATCGTCCGCACTCGCTCGTCGTTTCCATCTACGTCGAGTCCATCGCGTTTTGGCGGTTTTGCTGAGTCCGCTTGGCTTCTCGGTTGGCGTCGTTCCCCGAAATCTGATAAAGTTTTCTTCCTGCGCAAAATGTTCAAAAAGTAATTTTTTTTCCTCCACACAAATTAACGTTTTTGTGAATCCGATTCCCAGAATTTGTTTTGTTTATTTTGTTTGTGATTTTTTTGAAGTTTTTAGACGTTCTTGTTGATGTGGTTTTATTACATGGCTATTTTAGGCGGTCTAAATCATAGGTTTATTGATTTGTAAGAATATGTTGTTCCACATTGTAGTTGATGTTGGTAGTAACCTTTCATGTGCACAGCTGATTTGAAAATTAGGCATTCCTATTATTGCAAAATGGAGGTGTAAAATGTTTTAAAAGTTAAAACTATGTTTACAGTTTTGGTCGAGGTTTTTCTTCCTCCAGTTTTTTGTTTTGTTTTGTTGTCGTAGCATATTCGGGAAAGTAAAGTGAGCGAATCATTGTGCTCATTGTTAAGGTCACTTGGGTTTAGAGTCTGTAGAGCCATGGCAGGCCACTTGTTGTCCTTCGCAGTTTAGATGTTGTGGATGATGGACACACTGGACAGTGCCAGTAAATAAGATAGTATACTGGCCATTTGTTGCTTTTCTTTCCCGTTGCATATAAACATGAAATTAGTATGGCCAAGGTATACGTGAGAGCCTCATTTTCTATAATTTCATTATCGTTTCCTTGATGCTTTCGTTTTCTAATTATCACTGCCTCTATGAATTGTGTATTTTGGGCGCAGGCTTGAACGAAAACAGAAAATTACATGTATAATTAACTGGACTCTTTAACTGTTGTTGGTAATCTTGTGCTAGATTATGCATGCTAGTTGTGTAAGTCTTTTAATGCAGAAGTATCAATACTATGAGAATGAGTTTTATTATGCAGAAGTTCACATTTATGTTGTGATTCCTGCGAACGAAGTATAATGAACCAATTATTTTACCAGTCCCCTATAGTTTCTTATGTACAAGCAGTTGCTGAAGCTTTGTCGGTGTCCTTTGTTGCCCCTCTTTTGGTGTTAGATTTCAAATAAATATATAGCAGGCGTGCCCTAAAGGGTCTACTGATTAGCATGAGTGAAATATACTGCATTTGTGAATGTCAAAGTATGATGGCCAGATAGAAGTGGTGAATTAGGTTAAACTACACTGTATGTGGGATTTCTTTATAAAGTTCTTCCCACAGGTTTTCGAGTGAAGAGATTTCTTCGCAAAATCAAGTCAAGGCCTCTGTACAGCGCAAAATTCGCAATAGCATTGCAGAAGAGGTATCACTGTGATGAACAAATATTCAACTTATGTATCCTTATTGGGGCGGTCTCTGAACTAATGGTCTTGCTCCTCAATTGCAATTTTTTTGGATGTAGTACCCTGGACTTGAACCTGTATTGGATGATTTGCTACCGAAAAAATCCCCCCTTATCGTAGTCAAATGGTATCAATTTCTCTGCTGCTAATTTTTATTGTATTAATATTCCTGTCCTTTCTTAGTGGAAAAATGAACCTATCGTTAACGGCATGTTTCTCGCTTGTCTTCAGTCAGAACCATCTCAACGTGGTACTGGTAAACAGTGTCCCTCTTTTCTTCAACATTCGTGATGGACCTTACATGCCCACACTACGACTTCTACATCAATGTAAAGTATTTGGTTTGATTAGTGTATTTTTTTCATGTTATGTCAAATTTAGGTTGCCTTATTGGCAATAAGCATTACTATATATTGTATTTGGTACAGAAAAAGTTCCATTTATTCAAACAGCGATAATCATCTGATGTGTGCCTCTCCTAAAACTGAGTTTTTCACTACAACGTACTCTGTTTTAGATCCAAATGTAATGAAGAAATTTCAAGTTGATAGGGGGGCAATAAAATTTGTCCTGTCTGGTGCAAACATCATGTGTCCTGGCCTTACATCTCCTGGTGGTCATTTGGATGATGAAGTTGGTGCAGAGAGTCCTGTGGTATGCTTGTGTTACCCCTGGTTCATATAGATATTTTGCTTTATATTCGGATATAGTTTCTCCTTCAGCTTGACCTGCCGGGTCAGTTTTTATTTGTCTTTCCATATATTTATTTTATTTATAGAGCTGAATTCTGTCAGGCGATAATGGCTGAAGGAAAGCAGCATGCTCTGGCTATTGGCTTCACTAAATTGTCAGCCAAAGACATGTAAGTGTCAGTTTGCCTTAATAGATAAATTGAGTAGTTATCCGGATGTCCTTAATCCTCATAGGCTCTCAGAGCAACTGTCCGTCTGCTTTGAATATATATACATCGAGTACCTGTCCCACTGTTCTTTTAGGTTCTCATAGCTCCGTTTGGCAGAATTATATTTATTAAAATACTCACACTAGTATGTCGTCCATCACACTGCCAGTAGTCTGATGTTGTACTTATATTTTCTTATCACAGAAAAGCAATTAACAAAGGGATTGCAATTGACAACATGCACTATCTCAATGATGGGCTGTGGAAGGTATTACCATAACCATTTTCTTGCATCACTTCATCAATATTTTTTAACTACCAAATTGAAAGTTTACTTCCTAACACATAACACATTTACATTTTAGTAGTAACTTATTTTTTTTCACTCATTCTTTACATACCTGACACTGACATTATCTTCTTATTTTGGATTTATTCAGACGGAACGGCTAGATTGAAGATCTTGCAGACAAAATAAGTTTCAAAGCGATCTTCTTCCGTTCTAATCTTTGAGACAATAACTTATATAACGAAAAGTCAAGGTCTTACATGCTTGTCACATTATCCAAGACATTTGTAACTGATCAGGGCTAAAATTGATCTGGTTATTGAACAGTCAGAATCTTTTTTCTTCATTTCACGTATTCCTGTGCCCTGATCTCCATTCCCTCGACTATAAGTCCACCTTTTAGATGCACTCCTTTCACTTCTCTTAAGCTCATTTTAATCTCTTGCTCATTATTCCCGTCGTTGTAAAACTCCCCCAATTCGATCTCTATAAACCCGTCTTCGCGAACTCGAGTTTGGTTTTGTTCTTCATAATTCCTAAACCTGGAGATCTTTGTTCTACTCCGATTGCAAACATCTTCTACGGCGGTTGTTCGATCTCTTCTTTCAAAGTTATGTTTGCTCAAATACATACTTTTTTGCAGTTTATGCTTTCCGACCTCTATCGTCATCTCCGATGGAAGTTTGTCTAATCCATAGGCTCTGTTTGCGATTTGGACAATGAGATACACTCGATATGTAATGTTGGGAGACAGCTCTGAACTCCTGATACTGCCTTGAATTTCAAGCCACCAAATAGTCCTAAGCTCTGCCGCCTCCGTGAACCTGCAAAACGGACAAACATAACTTCCTCATAGATTGGATAATAAATAAAAAAGATCATAACATGTTGTCAATTCATTATTTCAGTTATCTGAATGATTTGATTTTCTAAATTAGTTATATTTGATTTCATAATTGAGTGCGGTTTAGGTAAAAACTACGATTATATATAAAAACTAAAAATCGGATTTTAAGCTGACAAGTGTCCAATTTCGTCGAAATCTCGGATATAATACGGAGGGACATTATAGTCATTCCACATCAATCAGATTTCCGATCAGACTTAAAATGATCAGAAAAGTCATACCTGGAGCCAGCCAAGGGCTTCCAAGACCAGTAAAGAGGATGACTGGACCATGCAATGGAAAGCTCTCTTGCGCCAAGAGTATAACATTTCTTTGCTGTCCTTTTATCCAACCAAAACATCTGCAACAGTGACATATTCCGGTGCTTACTACAAAACTCAACGATGGCGTTTAATGTAACGAAATCGCGCTAAATGTCGTACCTTCGAACCCATGTCAATGAGAATAGGATTGCATAGCTTGAAAAACAAATCCTTCTTTGAAGAAAACTCAACAGGACAAACTAGCCTAGAAATGATATCTTTGTAATCGGATGGAAGAAACTTTTCCCACACCGTGTCTGAATCTACGACTCTTTGCGCAGCGATCGATACTGTACGTATTCGACAAGCTTCGGTGGGAGACGAAAATGACAAAATGTGCCCCATGCAATCTTCGGGCAACAACTCCATTCTTGATTCAGTTCGAGTTGTGAAGAACTTGATTTTAATGAGTGATTTTATACATTATTTAAAGTGTGCCATTTTATACACATGATGATGACATCGTAGATATAAGATGTTCGGTTTTGCAAACCAAATTGAACCGAGCAAGATTTCTTGTTCAGAAAAGTAAAAAAAACCATCAACCCGAGCTAAATAATAAATAAATACGTATCTTTTAAATTTTTATACGTCCGGGTCAACTACAATGAACCGGAATAGCTGTCGGTTCAATAATGTAGATAAAATCGAACCGAGTTCAAATTGGAGTCTCTTCTCGAGTGCTCCCACGTATTCAAACAGAAGCAGCTCCGATTTCTATCAGCCGGATTTCGGTGAGGTAACATTGTTCGGTACGAACTATTCAACAATTGGGTTTTGTAATCCCTCCAAGGGGTGAGCAAGATTCGTCCCGATCCGGTGACTTGTCCTAACCCGATTGAAATTTAGACGAATATGAACTCAGTCTGGTACTAAATAAGTCGGATTCGGATTAGTCATCGGGTTACCCACACCTATTAATATCCAATAAAATAAGAGTTTACAAGAATTTATTACACTTGAATTTTGTTTTAGCTTAACAGTATTTTATTACAATAATATGGACGATTAATATACTTTAAGTTAGTTTCTTTTTCTTAGACTATTTTGTTTTAGCTACTCAATACTTATATTTTTTAGGGATGCACAACCGGTCCGGACCGGGGTATATATGGACCGAGACCGGATCGTGGATCGGATTTTTTGTGAAAAGTGGACCGTATCGGACCGATTCCCCTTAATTTTACGATCCGGACCCGGACCGGAAATTATGAAAATTATGGACCGTCGACCGGACCGGACCAGAATTTTTACGGTCCGATCTTGGACCGACCCGTAAAATCCTGTCCGGTCCGGTTTTCCGGTCCGGTCTCAATTTGAGCATCCTATATTTTTTGCGACCAGTTTGGGTTATCATATGCGACCCGATGAATATTTAGTGTCGGGTTCAGGTTGACCTAATTAACCTGATCATTATTTCGGGTCGGGTTATGGACGAACTAAAACCGTCCTAACCGTCCCACGATCAGCCTGCATTTAATGAAATTTGGTATTTGGCAATTTTGTTCGGAATTCTGTTATCTGAATTAGGCATGTCAATGGTTTAGGACTCTACGTATTGGGGTGTTTGATGAAATGCTCCAATGAAATTACGTTATAAAGAGGTGAGTTAACATGGATGCATTCAAGTGCATGTGAAATTAGCGAGCACATAGGGTTTTGGGTTGGTACTGGATTGATAGGTATTAGTATTAGGTGGAGTTGTTTGTTTTAAAATGGTGCATAATTCTGCTATTAAAAAAAGTGGTGCATAATTCTCTACACTCACTTGTGATAAAAATGAATGGAGTTTTGAATTGTTCCGGGTTTCTAACCAAAATACCCATCTTCCAAACTCAAATTGTCCAATTGAATCAGTTGAAACTCAAATAATTAGATTACCTCATTTTTAAGAATTCCGGTTCCTTGGGAACCGGCTCTTCATTTTTGTTTAATACCTGTAGGAGATACACCGGTACCATTAGTCCCGGTTTCTCTCCTATCGGGGGAATGTACAAAAATGAAGATGTGGCTGGATTTGGTGCCTACATGGATCAAAACGAGATGAAGTGACATACACGCAGGAACGAATCCAGGAACGAAAACTTACCCGTGCTATATTTTTTTAGTTAGTGTAGTATTGATAAAAATTTAAAAAATGACATATATATACTCCAATTCAATCTAAATTCATAATATATTCATGCATTGAACAATATTTATCAAAGTTTTCAATTGGCATGGTGGAATGGACAACAAGTTTAGTACTAATGGGGGAGTGGGTTCGAAACCTTCCTTTGGCAAAATTTTTTTTCCCAAAAGTTACTCGGGTTTCAGCCCCCCTAAATAGGGCCTGGCCCCGTCCCTGCATACACGTCAATAGCTTTCGGGGAACCGGGAACATTTGAAAATTTATTCATGGTTAAGGAAACGATATTGATAGTAAACGACTTCAACTTGAACACATGACTTTAAGGAAAGATGAATTACAAACAACATAGATGGTTTAATTCTGGTATCAAGTCGGACAAGCACGTTTGTTGTGACCCACTTCGTGGCAGTTTGTGCATCGCTGAATTCGCGGGGTCGGAGTTGATGAAGACGCTACTTGGCTGCTGGATTCCCTTAAATGTCGATGTCGCTGGTCCATCTCGTTACGCCTTCGTCTGGGGGGGGGGTCTTCCAGCTTTCGTACGTTTGTATCTTGGATTTAGAACATGAACAGATCCATCATAAGGTCTCCAAAAATCCTCGTGAAGTAAGGGGTTGAAAAAATAACTCCAAGTCCGGTAGTACGCTTCGAGCGTATATTCACTGGGGACAAAATCTGAGTATTCGACCCAGGCGTATTTGTAAGCTGCCATGGAATGAGAATAAGGGTAGTAAAATAGTGTCCACTTCGCACAGGAACATGTTCGTGTATCCAGACAGGCCATGTACGTGTTATGCTTCCTTGTGGTAAATACATCAAAAACACAGGTTACTGGATTGTACATCGTCACTATGTGGTAGTCTGCCCTAGCCCGTAGTTCCGTCAATCTTTCACGAATTTTCGGAGGAAAAAGTGCTACGTCGTTGTTGTACAGGCTCTTGTAACGCTTCACGAAATAAGCAGATGGCTGCTTAAACGTGTACATAACCAATGAAGAAACTGGCAAATCACGACTATTTTTTAGAATTTTGTTGAAACATTCTGAAGCATTTGTAGCCATTGAGCCCCATCGAAATCCACCGTGGTCGAATGCCTGTGTCCATAGCTCTACATCCATATCTTCCAACCATTTGTGAGCAAGTGGCTTATTATGCAATAATTGCAAGAGCTCTGCAAACTTCTCCTTGAACTTTAACTCGATCTCATTTGCCACATCGCCAAGTTTAGCTTTCAAAACCTTATCTTTTACCTTCATCATGAAGTTGCTTTGCAAGTGGCGAACGCATACATGATGGTATGTCATAGGCTCCCGTCATTCAGGTTCATGCATGGCAGCCAATATTCTATTGTGCCTATCAGAAACAACGCACAACCCCTCCCGCTGGGTCACTCCTTCCCGGATACAAGACATAAACCACTTCCAGCTGGAAGTGTTCTCACTCTCCTCAAGCGCAAAGCCTAAGGGCAATATGTGGTTATTCGCGTCTAACCCGATTGCCACCAACAATTTCACATTGTACTTCCCGTACATGTGCGTGCCGTCAATAGATATTATTTTGGGTGGGCAAAAACCGGTCCGCATTTAAAAACCGTCCGCACCGCACCGCAAAGTGTGTTCGGTTAACCGCACCGCTTTTGGAAAAAACCAATTTGTCAAAAACCGCACCGCAACCAAATAAAGTGATGCGGAAACGGTTCCTTATCTCAAACCACCCGGTTTAAACCGCACCGCACCGCACCGCATAGATAGTTAATTATTAAATAATTTTATTCAGAATTATTATATTTAAAAAAACAAATCAGATTTTCAATCCCATGCCAAAACCTAAAAACAAGTCAGCGCCGAGTCCATGCCCATGCCTAAAAACAAGTCAGCGCCTAAAAAAAAAAATCATATTTTCAGGCCCAAGTCCATGCCCAAAACCTAAAAACAAATCATATTGCGGCTATGCGATTTTGATTTCTTATTCCGCCGTCGATTGTTCTTCTTCACTTCTTCAGTGCCGAGTCTCGATTGTCAGTCTGTGCTTGTCTCGCCGTTCTTCAATTATAGAATCCGTAAGCATTTTAGTTCAAAATATAATTAAATTTTGGTTGGCTCTTATGTTTAGGGTTTGATTTGTACATGTTTTGTCATATGAATGTTTCAGCATTGTTTATAACATCAGATTTTAATATTTGAAACTTTGTTGTTGCAGGTAAACAAGTCAAATAATTGTAGCAGTGAAGGTGAAACTATCATATTTATGCCTTCTTCAAATGTTACGACAAGCAATGCAATCACCATCAGTCACTGAGTCAGTTTATGAAGCTAAGAAAACAGAAGGATGTTGTTGAGATTAAGGATGAAATAGACAAGTACTTCAATGAACCATCTGAAGACCCTTCAAATAGGAATTTCAATCTTTTGGATTGGTGGAAGGAAAATGTATCAAGGTATCCTATTTTATCTAAAATTGCCAAGGACATATTTGCAGTTCCAGCTTCTACAATTGCTTCAGAATCAGCTTTCAGTCTTGGATCAAGGGTGGTGGATCCATTTAGAGCTACATTAACTCCTAAGATGGTTGAGGGGTTGGTTTGTCTAAATGATTGGCTTAGGGGTGGATCATTTTCCATGTATAAAGAGCCTACCAAAACAGAACTAGAACTCTATGTGGAGCTTGAAAAATTAGAAGCAGAAACAGGTTCAAGAAAACCATGAATGATCATGTATCCCTCAATGCCTTGTCAGGTTCTTGTTTTCACTCTGTAATAGCTGCAAGTAATGAATCAGGTTTTGAACTTGTTACAAAAATAAAGCTGCAAGTCTCTAACATTCAACTTAAGGTTTATTTTGTAAACTTTGAAAATCGGTTTTTAAACCAAACCGCACCGCACCGCATCGTACCGCATAATGTGGTGCGGTGCATATTTGGTTTTCACTTTTGTAATGCGGTTTGTGGGTTGAAAAATTTCCAAACCAGATAATGTGATGCGGTTGCGGGTTTACCCTTAAACCGCACCAACCCGCACCGCGCCCACCCTTTGATATTAAGGGACGACAGTGCTTGAATGCATGGATGCATTCGTAAAAAGCCCAAAAATAAGATTTATCTGCATGTTACCATCCTCGAGTGGTGTGACATTCCACTAAAGAAAATTGTTGGGACTAGAATCCTGTAAAGCATGCATCAAATGTGGCAGTCTATTGAATGATTCGTCCCATTTGCCGAACAAGTTGACCGCCTTCCATTAACTTATTTTATACCTATAATCTTGCTGAATTAAATTTTGTATCTGTCCGGTGGAGAACCTCATTTTTTCATTCATCACATTCCACATCTCCCTCGCTATGAGATGCGCGTTCAAGTGGATGTTACTTTGTATGATGCTGTTATTATGGCATATGTGGTTCCCTCCGTACTTGCAGACCTTCCAGTAGCTTGTTCGTTGCATCACCACCAGTCGAACGCGCCACGGACATACTTTTTCACCCTTTCGACATTCTAAAACCATTTTAGTAGTGTCAGACTTTCTTACCCTATACTCCACCCGATTAAGTATTTCTGCACAGTAAGTATGTCATTCTCTTCATTCCAAAAATTAGTACCCTTTTCAAGTGATGGAGAGTGAGGATGGTGAACCCTCACATTATCATCGAATGATCGATATGTTTCCCATGCCGAGATATCACTAAAACCTGAATGATTCCAGACGATCCGATCTTGAAATATTTCGGCATCCGAATTTTCAGCAGCAGCATTCTCCAATTCCTCCATCTCAGCACGGTCATACTCGTCTATTATTGGATTATCCAATGTTACCAATGTGATCATATACACGTCATCGGAATCATCATTCATGTTAGATGTAGAATGGTAAGAACAATAAGAGAGATGATTGAATTGTGTGTTGAAAATGAAGAAACTAAGGTCGAGTTTATAGTAGGATGATACCGGTTTTTCAGGAACCGGGAACATCTTAACCCAGGTTTCCCTGGAACCTGGACTTTCTCGTCTAGTCGATCCCCGACCGGGCCCGTCGTCTCTGGAAAGCATGTTCGATGAGAATCTTTTGTTGTAGAAGGTACCGGTTTCCCCTAAACTGATATCCTTTTAGTTTAGTCACATCCCAATTGAGTCCGTGATGCCCCAACCACCTCTGAAAAGTCTGTTCGATTAATCCCGGTTGCATATAAACCGGTACTACCATATTCCCGATTTCTTAGAAACCGGTATTCCAGCTGGACCACATCAGCTTTTTAAATAAATCCCGATTCTTATGCAACCGGGATTATAAAAAAATGAGCATTACCGATGTCTCTCCTACCGGGCCCGGTTCCTAGGGATTATAAAAAAAATAAAGAGTACCGGCTCCTAGGGAACCGACATTAATAAAAATGAGATAGTCTGATTATTTGAATTTTAACTGATGCAATTGGGAAATTCGATTTTGGAATTGGGTTAGTTTGGTGAAAAACTCATTGTTCTGACTGATTTTTTGAGCAACAATGGGTGATAGAGAGGTCAGTATGGATCACTGAAATGGTAGCGTTCCTGACAACAGTTTCAGATTAGGGGTGAAGTTGAACATTGTGTAACAAGGCTTGTACCGTCACTCGTCATAAATGCATCATCGATTGACAATTTGTGCTTCATCGCAATGGAAAATATATTTGCTTGGTAAATGAGTCTTTTATTTTTTGCGAGGGGAAGGAGCATGTGCTTGTGGCCCATATATAACCAAAGTGCAAATCTTTGAAATTGAAGCTTAAATTAGCTTTAACAGCTCAAGTTACTTACTGAACAGACCATTTAAAGTAAGTAAAAACGGTATCCATATTAGAGTTACTTCGAGTTCTTGAATTTAAATCTTATTTAAGTTCTTTTGACTTATGAGTGAGATGACTCTGAACCCTTTCACATAATTTATGCTATTTCTTTTTAAAATACCGAAAGAGCCTTTACTAAAATCGTAAGTGTGTGTTACAACCAGACTCAAACAATCACACAGCAAGCACACCACAAACAGCACACAACAAGCAACAATCAAAACGACTTCAACTAAAATGAAGGGCAGCAAACAAAACTAAAGACAGTAGAAGAATGAGGGATTTCAGCCTCCCTCAAAGCCCCTGAACAACACTGCCGAAGCACCCCTTCAATCAACAACACCAAAAATTGTTGAAACACACATGAACAATCTTTGATCTCCAACGATGCTGCAGCCAAAGGAGAAGCAAACAAAAAACTATCTCCAATAATCAAAACACTACTACAGAATGATGAATATGCATCGGTTCCGTGTTTGGGATTATGCATCTGTTTGGACATTATGCATCGGTTCGAGATAAAACCGATGCATAATGTCGAATTACCCTAAGTTCATTTTTACACTTATGCGAATTCATCCTCCGATTCGTAAAAATTTCTTACTGGAGATTCAAAACCGTTGCCCGCCACCGACCATCGCTGCTATTGTCACCGTTGCCGCCCTTCAAAATTGACTGTCGTTGCCGACTGTCACTGCCCGCCTCTCCTCCCTTCTCCTTCACCTCCGACTGTACACTGCCGCCTCCTAGCTTCTCATTCACCTTCTCCGACTGTCACTGCCAGCCTCCTTGGTATTTAGGATTCAGAGATTTATTAGGGTTTATAGGATTTATGCATCGGTGCTTTGAATTTGAATGATATTTATTGGGGTTTATATTTCATTCAATATGAATTTGATGGATTTGGTAGGGTTCGAATGTCATTGTTAGGGTATGATTCCTTGTTAGGATGGGATACATTGATTACGAATTAGGATTTATGCATCGGTACTCATATTTGTGCAAAATGTTGTCACATAATTTTTTCTATCGGTTATTGATATTGTGTTTCATTTGTTTAGGTGTTGAATTGTATTCTCGTCCCTCGCATATCAGTCATATTGTGCTTTTTATTCTCCGAGCACCATCATGTATGTATATGGTTAGTTCTTTTTGTTCATGTTTCATGATTTCCGCTAGCCAATTCTTTCTTAACTTGTGTTTTTGGTTAGCTAACTTGTTCTCAGTCTAATAATAATTTACATGATTCATGTCGTGGATTTATGATGAGTAGAGAGTGGATGTCTGGTAATAGGTTAAGTGATGAGTATGAAAAGGGGATAATGGATTTCTGTGAATTTGCATCGGCGTATGCATTAAAAATGCACTTGAACGTGTCTTCTGTCCATGTAAGATGTGTTTCAATAAGATAAAGGTCAAAGTGGAGGATTTGCATAAACACCTTCTTTTAAAGGGAATTGATCCACTATATAAGATTTGGTACATGCATGGTGAGGTTGAATCGCAAGACGTTGAACCTCAACCCGTAGAAAGTTTGCTTGAAGATAATGATGATTGGGAGGAGGATAATTTAATTGAGATGGTTAACTGATCGCGTGCAAATATAGTGTAAATATTCGATAAGTGAATCAAATACTTATGCTAAGTCACGTTAAATCAAAACATTTGTAAAGACTCGGGAAACCCAAGGTCGTACCCAAGAGATAGGTGATTAAACTAGTTGCGCTAATGATTAAACCTAGATTGTCTATGGTTTGGGGGGGGGGGGGGTTTATGCCTCGAAAGAGGTTGATAGCAATGATTTACTATCCAAAAAGAGAGATTCTAGCAAAGAAACGAATAACGATCAATCAAAGAAGACTAGGGATTACTTCCCCACCTAGACAATTATAGTGATGATGATATTAGATGTCAATTATGAATTTGCATGCACTTGAATAGAATTTAGCCATGTAACATTTCCCCTAAGTTCCACTCGCGCTACAACCTAGGATAAAGAGGTCACACCTCGCATAGGACCTCACACTCGCGCTCTATTGGCCCTATAGAACATGCATTTCTAATCTCACACTCGCGCTCTATTGATTAGATAAACATGTTCTTGTTAAACTCAAGCCAATCTCATTAGGTTTTAAGTGTCGCCATGTAACACAAAAGTCCTAATGCCTCTTCATTCATTTCATTAAATTCATATTGATCAACGTGAGCTACATCAAACATGAAATTACACTAAGTTCCCATTGAGGACATTTCACAAACACCTTATGGGCAACTCTAGGCATGTAGTTCAAATGAAGAAGATTCATGTGCAAACTCATTCAATATGACATCAATGGTATTTACATCATCACAATATGTCTAGGGGATCCATAATCCCCAATCTAAGTCACTACTCACTCATAATGAGTGTACAAGCAAAAACAATGAAGGAGAATGAGTTTAGGAGTCTAGAACCAATTTTTAGATTGAAGAGTAGTAGAATCCTTGTTGTTGATCTTGATCTTCACTTAATACACCTTGAAACTTGTGCTAAGAGCTCCTCAAAATTCGTGCCAAAAATCCCCCAAAAAGCCCCCCCTTTCTCACTCTTGATCCCTTTCTATTTATAGCAGAAATTAGGGTTTCCGGTACTGTAGCAGGTTCGAACCGCGCGGCACAACCATGAAGAAGGAATTTGTGCCGCGCGGCACAACATGTGGGAGGTCGTCCGAAGTTTCTGAGAAGTTGAACCGCGCGGCACGATCCATTGAGCATTTTGTGCCGCGCGGCACAATTGCTCCTTGTGCACTTTTCGCTCCAAAAGCTCGGTTTTGCTCCAAAATCACTGTTCACTTGTGTTCTTAGCTTAAACGCTGCAATATGCCTGAAAATGAACCACAAAGCGTCAACTAGCAAGTGAAATTGTAATAAAATGATCGAAACAATAAGCGTGGCGGTTGCCTAAAGTGCATATGTTTTAGTGCCATCAAATCACTCCACACTTATCATTTGATCGTCCCGAGCAAACTAATCGTAGAGATCAACAACAATAATGCATTTTACTCGCTCAAGATCGGTTCAAAGAAACTCCATATGGTCATGAAAACTAACTAAAAATACTAAGGAACAAATACTACTTATGATAAACCACTTTCGTAGGTGACACGAGTGCATTTAGCGAATGCACCAAGCCTTTAAACCCCTAGGCTACCCTAGTGGACGAGTTATAGTCTCGTGAGAGTTTTCAGAAACGGGAATACTCACAAATCCCACATGCATTTATCCCATAAGAGTGAAGAACAAGAGCGTTAAACAATTAAGGCCATGATTTCTCCAAACTTACTTCACATCCCACGCTAGCATCACAATCACTATACATTTCAAGAGAGTTTTCAAACCGTTTAAGCTCACATGAGGGTGCACTTTCAAGGAGGTCAACACTAGCGCTATCAAGTGCCTAACCTAGAAGTCTATTTATTTTTGAAGCAAGATTTCTGAAAAGTGGTTAAAGCTTTTTGCACAAAAATGTCGTTCGATCACTTGTGCTAGCTAGGGCTAGTCCACGGGCTCACGAACATAAACTCATTTCCAAGTTTTAGACGCTAAAGTCGTAACCCGTAAGGAAAGAGGAGTTTGACAACAAGAGTTCTTAAAACAAGCAAAAACCAATCAATAGCTTTCGTGAAATCACAAGGGTCGTTCTAAAGCTCAACTTGCTAGCACACAATGTACGTGATGAACTCACACATGTAAGGGATGATGGGAGGGCATAAAGTCAAGCCTTAAGTGCTTTTTCTTTTCTCTTTATTTTTCTTCCTTTTTTTTTTGCATACAAATGCTTTCGAGGGGGGACTTACCTCCCTAACCCCCGGCATTTGTATCAATTATCATTTCTCTTTTTTTTTTTTGAATGGGGCTTCGCCCTCTTTTCACTCCACACTTAAATCTTGACAATATGCCCAATGTAAATATGGAATGTGTGAGAAACAACCACGAACAAGTCACGAGGCAAGAGAACTAAAGTCACCTAAAAGCAATCGAAAGATTTAAGTTTTTCATAAAGGGTAAAAAGTGTGCTTGCTAAAACTTTTTCAAAGCATGCGTGAAAAATACTTAGATTGCTAGATAGGCACGAGATAGCAATGAACATTGATTCACAAGAATGGGCATTCAATAGGACTTTCTTGATTTTAAACTCTAAATCATGTAAAGGAAGATTGTGAGCTAGATGTGACTTATAGAAGATGAGAATTGATAGTCAAAAGCCTTTAGTAGTATAACACTCAAGAAAAGTTGGGATAAAGCATTACGCAAGTGTTCATTTTCAAAAGATATGCATGGTGTAAACATGTGGACTATGCGCCTAATCCAAATAACAACCACTCCACACTTAAACAAAGCTTAGTCCCTAAGCGCAAAAGAAATATGAAATAGAGGTGAAGGCGCAAAGGAACTCCCCTCGTTTGTAGAATGTAGGTCTCTTCCAATTGTTTTACTCTAGGCACGGACTAGTGTTCCTTGATGGCGAAAATGAGACAAGTGAAAGTTAACTTGGACAAGATATGGATATGGAAAATTTTAGCATGCAAGATACAAGTCAACTTCAATGTCATATATGAAAGATAGCCAAAGCAAGGAAATATAACATAACGAAACATCCAAGAGTAAAACATCCCAAAATTGCGCACAAGGGCGACTTAAACATCCAAAACACCAAAATAGTCAAACAACCGTCACAAGGTTCATAGGAATGAAAGTGCAAATACAAATAGGCATGAGAGGGTAGGCAATAGCACAAGGCAAATCAATCCTCATCATCATCGTCTAGGCTTGCAAACCGATCCTCTGCTTCGTGGAATCCGGCGGTGGAGTAGGAAGGTGGGGGAGCATAGTGTGGAGCCGGTG
This sequence comes from Rhodiola kirilowii, assembly GCA_033675215.1. Lineage (NCBI taxonomy): Eukaryota > Viridiplantae > Streptophyta > Magnoliopsida > Saxifragales > Crassulaceae > Rhodiola > Rhodiola kirilowii. The sequence continues at coordinate 8,221,316 of CM066194.1, forward strand.
CAGCAGTTTGATGGAGGTTTGGAGAGAGATGAAGTTGAGAAGATGAAGTTTCAATTTTGACTTATCAAAATTAGGGTTTTTAGGTTTGACTTTGGGTGTTTGAATGCTAGGGCAAAATTGAAACTTTTGGGATAAAATTGGAATTGAAATTGAAATGTGGGTTTGAATTGAGGGGTTGAACCAAGCAAATTGGAATTGAGCCAATTTGAATTTTTGAACCGAGAAGAAATTACCCAATCAATTCGACAATTGAACCGCGCGGCTCAAAATATTGGGTAGCATTGTGCCGGGCGGCACAAATGCTCAGGGAGTTACTTGGTCTAATACCAGGATCGAACCGCGCGGCACAAATGCAGGGTTCGTTTGAACCGCGCGGCACAAATGCTCCGAGGCTTTGAGTGGGCAAAACGAAGATTGAACCGCGCGGCACAAATGGTAGAAGAAAGTGAACCGCGCGGCACAAATGCTCAGAAAGGTCGATGGGCTTGATGCTAGATTGAACCGCGCGGTTCAAATTGTTGAGGAGAACTGTACCGCGCGGTTCAAATGGTCAGAAAGTTCAAATGGTTTTGTGCTGGATTTGAACCGCGCGGCTCAAATTATAAGGCAATATTGTGCCGCGCGGCACAGATTCTCAGAGGAAAAATGGCTGTCTAGCAAAATACCAAGCATTCTAAGAGTTAGTGCGAAAATGAACACTTACAACGGGTTACCTCCCGGGAGGGCCTAGTTTAACGTCTTGGCAAAGACGGAGCCGTATCTCCTCGTAGTAAAATAAGAAGCACACTAGGAGAAGTCCCGAGCGGGATCCCTTCTCTAGCGGTATAGAATTCACGAGGGCGCTTCCAATAGGTCTTTGTCTCCATTAGCGGCATGGTAGATCTTTACTCTTTGTCCATTTGCCTTGAATAAATTCCCTTGGTTGTCAACTAGCTCTAGATGGCCATCGTCGAAAACTCTATGAATTCTATATGGTCCAAACCATCTAGACTTGAACTTCCCGGGAAATAATTTGTATCTTGAGTTGAATAGCAAGACTTTGTCTCCTACCGAGAACTGCCTCTTCAGAATGAGCTTGTCATGCCATCTCCGAGTTCTCTCCTTATAAATTTTTGAACTTTCGTAGGAGTCCAATCTGATTTCATCTAACTCATTAAGTTGAAGGAGTTTCTTTTCTCCCGTAGCCTTAACGTCGAAATTAAGCTCTTTAATAGCCCACATGGCTTTGTACTCGAGCTCTACTGGGAGGTGGCAAGGTTTGCCATATACTAACCGGTATGGAGACATTCCAATGGGCGTCTTGAAGGCGGTTCTATATGCCCATAAGGCATCATCAAGCTTCAACGCCCAATCCTTCCCGGACTTCCCAACTGTCTTGGTCAAAATGTTCTTTATCTCACGGTTTGACACTTCGACTTGCCCATTCGCTTGGGGATGATAAGGAGTAGAACATCGATGGAATATCCCGTGTTTCTTAAGCATAGATTCGAATCTTTTCTCCTTAAAATGGGAACCATTGTCACTTATCACCGCTTTTGGCATTCCAAATCTTGGGAAGATAATCTTTTTGAACATCCTAATCACCACTTTAGCGTCACAAGACGGGGAAGCTATGGCCTCAACCCATTTAGACACGTAATCCACCGCTACTAGGATGAAAGAATTTCCTTGAGACGAAGGTAGGGGTCCCATGAAGTCCACTCCCCATACGTCAAAAATTTCCACTTCTAAAATTCCCTTTTGAGGCATCTCCTCCCTTCTAGCTATATTTCCCATACGTTGGCATTCATTGCACGCCTTGACGAACTCGTAAGTATCCTTGAACATACTCGGCCAATAGAAACCCGATTGAAGAATTTTGGATGTGGTCTTTGAAGCCGAACCATGACCACCATAAGAAGAAGAATGGCAACAAGCTATGATTCCCTTAAAATCCTCCTTGGGCACACACGTTCTATAAATCCCATCCGAGCATAGCTTGTAGAGGAATGGGTCATCCCAATAATATCTCGAGACGTCATGCAAGAACTTGCTCTTTTGATTGTAATTAAGGCCTTCGGGAAGAATGTTGCACGTCAAGTAATTCACGTAATCCGCATACCATGGGGCATCTCCTTCGGCACTCATCAAATATTCACCGACGAAAGAGTCTTGGATGGGCGCCGAGAACCATTTTGAATCATATAGCTCTACCCTCGAAAGGTGATCCGCTACCACATTCTCTACTCCTTTCTTGTCCCGAATTTCAATGTCAAACTCTTGTAGGAGGAGGACCCATCGGATAAGCCTTGGCTTAGCATCTTTCTTCGCCATTAGGTATTTGATAGCGGCATGGTCCGTGTAAACTATAGTCTTTGTTGCCACGAGATAGGGTCTAAACTTCTCAAAAGCGTAGACTACCGCTAATAACTCCTTTTCCGTGGTAGTATAATTTATTTGAGCACCATCGAGCACCTTGCTCACGTAGTATATCACATGAAGTTTCTTCTCGATCCGTTGCCCCAAAACGGCCCCAATGGCATAATCGCTTGCATCGCACATTAATTCAAAGGGAAGGTCCCAATTTGGCGGTTGCACAATAGGTGCCGATACAAGATTCTTCTTCAATTTGTCAAATGCCTCAAGGCATTCCTCATCAAAATTGAATTCCACATCGTTGCAAAGAAGATGAGTCAATGGTCTAGCAATTTTTGAGAAGTCCTTTATAAACCGCCGGTAAAAACCGGCGTGGCCTAGAAAACTCCTTATTCCCTTTTGGTTCTTCGGTGGAGGAAGTTGCTCAATAATCTGAATTTTTGCTTTATCAACTTCTACTCCTCTCTTAGAGACCAAATGCCCTAGCACAATTCCCTCTTGCACCATAAAGTGGCACTTCTCCCAATTGAGTACCAAATTTGTCTCGATGCACCTAGCAAGAACATTAGAGAGATTAGCCAATCAATCATCAAAGGAGGATCCATGGATAGAAAAATCGTCCATGAAAACCTCAATGCACTTCTCAATATAATCGCTAAAGATGGACATCATACAACGTTGAAAAGTTCCCGGTGCATTACACAACCCAAAAGGCATACGTCTAAACGCAAAAGTTCCATATGGACATGTGAAGGTGGTTTTTCCTTGATCATTTGGCAATATAGGAATTTGGTAGAAACCACTATATCCATCTAAGAAGCAAAAATAATCATGCCCCGCTAGCCTTTCAAGAATTTGATCTATGAATGGTATAGGAAAGTGATCCTTTTTAGTTGCCTTATTCAATTTTTGGTAATCAATGCACATTCTCCACCCATTCACGGTTCTCGTGGGGACTAACTCCCCTTTGGCATTTTGAACGACCGTGAGTCCTCCCTTCTTAGGGACGACATGGATGGGACTTACCCATTCCGAATCCGGAACCGAATAAATGATTCCCGCGTCTCTTAGCTTGGTGATTTCTTTAAAAACCACCTCGCTAAGCTTAGGGTTCAATCTCCTCAACAACTCCCTAGAAGGTTTCACATTTTCCTCAAGATTAATCCTATGCATGCATAGTGAAGGGCTAATTCCCGTAATATCATCAATGGAATAGCCTAGGGCTTTTCTATTGGCTTTCAAAACATGCACAAGCTTGGACGTTTCATCCTCATTCAAAGTGGCACCAACAATAACCGGGAATGTAGCATTGGACCCAAGAAATTCATACCTTAGATTCGAGGGTAGAGGTTTTAACTCTCCCTCGAATTCCTTACCTTTTGGCACCGGGTCTTCCTTAATTTCATATTCATTCGACTCTTCCTCACCTTCATCCAAGGTGATGTTGCCCAAATCCTCATCTTCCATATTCATTAATGAAGCAAAAAGTGTACTAGAGTCGTCTAACTCCATAACTTCACTCTCTAAAGAGGTTAGCCCGAAAGTTTCACAAGATATATCAAGCATATTGCACTCAAAGGATGAAGTAGGGGCTTTCATAGCATTTTTCAGAAAAAACTTAAGCTTTTCATTCCCTATTTTCAATTCAATGGACCCTTCACCACATTTAATAACCGCTTCAACGGTATTTAGAAAGGGTCTCCCTAAGATGACGGGCGTTTCTTGTTCACTATCCATATCTAAGACATAGAAGTCCACGGGGATGAAAAATTTCCCAACTTTTATAGGCACATCCCTTAGGACTCCATTAGGGACTCTAGAACTCCTATCGGCTAGTTTCAAAGAAATGGTGGTGGGATGGAGCTCACCCATATCAATTTTTTCATACAATGAATATGGAATCAAAGAAATACTAGCACCAAGATCACATAAAGCTCTATCAATTTCAATTTTTCCTATGGAGATAGGAATAGAGAACGACCCTTGGTCTTGCATTTTTCTAGGCATGCGGCTTTGAACAATTGCACTACATTCGGCATTTAAAGCTACCATGCTAGACTCTTCAATCACCCTACGGTTTGACACAATATCCTTCAATAATTTAGCATAAGTAGGGTTTTGTGTGATTACCTCATGGAAGGGGAGCGTGACGTATAACTTTTTAAGCATCTCCACGAACCTTTGAAAGTGAGCATCGAGCTTGCTTTTGTTCAACCTTTGAGGGAAAGGCATCATGGGCACATACTTCCTCATTAAAATCGGTTCTTCTTCCTTTTTCTCCTCCTCCGCGGGAGCTTGAGGTTCATCTTCCAAATTTTCCTTGGCGATTCCTCCTTCTTTTTCCTTGCCATCGGGACTAGATTTCCCTTGAGGGGTGGGTAAGACTTTCCCGCTCTTCAATGTGATGGCGTCCACATGTTCTATGGAGTTCACGTCCGGTTGAGAAGGAAGTTTCCCCATTTGCTTCAATGCCACGGCTTGTTGAGCCACTTGGTTCTCAAGCATCTTGTTATGGGCTTCCAATTGCTCCATTCTCTTGTTAGTCTCTTTTTGATTGTCTAGCATTTGAGCCATCATAGACATCATAGTATTATCTTGATTGTTGGAAGGAGCTTGTCTTTGTGAATTGGAGGGTCCTTGATCGTTCATTTGAGTCTTGGCTTGATAAGGCCTTTGATAATTCCCTTGGTTGGAATATTGAGAGTTTTGGTTGGACCCTTGACCTTGAGTAGAGTAAGAGGCTTGCCCTTGATTTTGGTTTGAGCCATATCCTTGTCTTTGATACGTTCCTTGATAATTGCTTTGTCCTTGAGGCTTAGGAGCAAAATTGGACTCATTGGACGCTCTCCTTTGAGGAGGCTCATAATTCCTTGTTGTAGAATTAGGATTTGAAGCATAGTTCCTTTGTTGATTGACGTAGTGCGCTTCTTCATATCCATCATCATCATCTTCATATCTTCCTTCCGGGCAATTCTTGGTAGTGTGTCTCGTGCTAGCACACAAGAAGCAAACTTGTTGTGTCGGTATTTTCTCTCTCTCGGCTTTGGCTTTTGTCGCTTCAACACAATTCACCATACTAATCATGTTCTCCACCTTTTTTGTCAAGTCCGCCATTTGATCCTTAAGTGCACAATTTGAGGAATCATCGCGTGGCTTACCCATTTTCTTGTGGTCCACTCCTTGGTATCGATCGGAGTTTGTAGCTATCTTATCCACAATTTTAAACCCTTGGCTAGCCGGTAAATCCATAATTGCACCTCCGCTTGCCGTATCCAATTGATTTTTAGCTTCCTTGTTCATCCCCAAGTAGAAGTATCTCATAAGATCGGCTTTACGAAAGTTGTGATGAGGGCATTCCTTCAAATAATGCTTGAAGCGATCATAGGCTTGATGGAATAATTCATTATCTCTTTGGGAGAACGTCAATATGTAATCAATGAATTTCTTGGTCCTTGACGGTGGAAAGAACTTGTTCAAGAAGGAATTTGCTAGATGATCCCATGTTCTAAAAGTTCCCGGCTCTTGGTTTTGCAACCACTCCTTAGCGTCCCCATACAATGAAGAAGGAAATAGCTTCAAGTAGACGTACTCCACGGGCACATTCCTTGGTTTATAGGTTCGGCAATACTCTTGGAAATTGGCCAAGTGTGTGGAAGGGTTTCCTACTCCTTGATATTGGTCATGGGTGACCATATGGACTAAAGAAGACTTCACATCAAAGTCGAAAGCGTCTTCATCCGGGGGCATAATTGTCGAGCCATTCCCCTCAAGGGTGGGAGTCATGTAGTCCCCTACGGGTCTTTCATCCTCATCATCCTCATCTTCCTCCTCATACCTATTGTTTCGGTTCCCATCTTCATTTTCCATAATAACTTCTTGTCTTTGATTTTGGATGATAGGTGGGACAATAGGAACTAATGGAGGTAGAGGGTTCTTGCGAGGTCTACCTCTTCCCCTCTTAACGGTAGGTTGAGAAGGTCTAGAAGTACTTGAAGAAGAGCCGGTTGCTACGTGTTTCTTTCCTTCAAACCTTGTGTTCATTCAATTTCCTGCGAGAACAAAAGAAATTCTTAGCAATGAGCGGCAAAAGAGATAAACACAATCAAGCACAAAACAAGCAATGGTTATCAAGCAAAGAAAGGGTTGAACAAACTAAATAACCAACTAGCACCTAGTTAATTAACCTATCCCCGGCAACGGCGCCATTTGATCGCGTGCAAATATAGTGTAAATATTCGATAAGTGAATCAAATACTTATGCTAAGTCACGTTAAATCAAAACATTTGTAAAGACTCGGGAAACCCAAGGTCGTACCCAAGAGATAGGTGATTAAACTAGTTGCGCTAATGATTAAACCTAGATTGTCTATGGTTTGGGGGGGGGGGGGGTTTATGCCTCGAAAGAGGTTGATAGCAATGATTTACTATCCAAAAAGAGAGATTCTAGCAAAGAAACGAATAACGATCAATCAAAGAAGACTAGGGATTACTTCCCCACCTAGACAATTATAGTGATGATGATATTAGATGTCAATTATGAATTTGCATGCACTTGAATAGAATTTAGCCATGTAACATTTCCCCTAAGTTCCACTCGCGCTACAACCTAGGATAAAGAGGTCACACCTCGCATAGGACCTCACACTCGCGCTCTATTGGCCCTATAGAACATGCATTTCTAATCTCACACTCGCGCTCTATTGATTAGATAAACATGTTCTTGTTAAACTCAAGCCAATCTCATTAGGTTTTAAGTGTCGCCATGTAACACAAAAGTCCTAATGCCTCTTCATTCATTTCATTAAATTCATATTGATCAACGTGAGCTACATCAAACATGAAATTACACTAAGTTCCCATTGAGGACATTTCACAAACACCTTATGGGCAACTCTAGGCATGTAGTTCAAATGAAGAAGATTCATGTGCAAACTCATTCAATATGACATCAATGGTATTTACATCATCACAATATGTCTAGGGGATCCATAATCCCCAATCTAAGTCACTACTCACTCATAATGAGTGTACAAGCAAAAACAATGAAGGAGAATGAGTTTAGGAGTCTAGAACCAATTTTTAGATTGAAGAGTAGTAGAATCCTTGTTGTTGATCTTGATCTTCACTTAATACACCTTGAAACTTGTGCTAAGAGCTCCTCAAAATTCGTGCCAAAAATCCCCCAAAAAGCCCCCCCTTTCTCACTCTTGATCCCTTTCTATTTATAGCAGAAATTAGGGTTTCCGGTACTGTAGCAGGTTCGAACCGCGCGGCACAACCATGAAGAAGGAATTTGTGCCGCGCGGCACAACATGTGGGAGGTCGTCCGAAGTTTCTGAGAAGTTGAACCGCGCGGCACGATCCATTGAGCATTTTGTGCCGCGCGGCACAATTGCTCCTTGTGCACTTTTCGCTCCAAAAGCTCGGTTTTGCTCCAAAATCACTGCTCACTTGTGTTCTTAGCTTAAACGCTGCAATATGCCTGAAAATGAACCACAAAGCGTCAACTATCAAGTGAAATTGTAATAAAATGATCGAAACAATAAGCGTGGCGGTTGCCTAAAGTGCATATGTTTTAGTGCCATCATTAACAACGTTACCGATGAGTTTGTTTCTAGACCACAAGTTGTGGAATCATTGAGGAATGACTCTGAATTACCATTGTATGAAGGTTGCTCCAAATATTCAAGGTTATATGTAACTTTGAAGTTATTCAATTTGAAAGCTAAAAATGAATGGAGTGATAGAGTTTCACTGAAGTGTTATCGTTGGTCAAAGATATGCTTCCCGAGGGAAACACTTTACCTAACCGTACTTACGAAGCTAAAAAGGTTATGTGTACCATGGGAATCAAGTACAAGAAGATACATGCTTATCCCGATGATTGTATATTGTATCGTAACGCTCATAAGGATTTGACTGAATGTCCAGTCTGCAAATCTTCTCGCTACAAGTTAAACAAAGGACAGACATATACCTCAAATGGCACTCCGGCCAAAGTATCATGGTATCTTTCACCGATTCTCGGGTTTCAATGATTATTTGCTGACGCGAAAGATTCAGATAATATGCGATGGCATGCCGAGAAACGTGTCGTTGATACCAAAATGCGTCATCCGGCCGATTCACTGCAATGGGCCAAAGCAGACAACACAATCCTAGAGTTTGGATCAGAGTCTAGGAATTTACGCCTTGGCTTGTCTACTGATGGAGTGAATTCGCATGGAAATCTCAGTAGTCAACATAGTTCATGACCCGTGATATTAGTGATATACACCCTACCTCCTAGACTAACCATGAAGCGCAGATATATATATATGATACTTTCTTTGTTGATATCGAGTCCTAGACAACCTGGAAATGATATAGATGTATACTTGGCTCCCTTGATAGATGATCTGAAGCTTTTATGCAATGAAAGAGTACGAACATTTGATGCATCTAGGAAAGAATATTTCAATATGCGTGTCATGCTAATTTGTACCATCAATGACTTCCCTGCTTATGGTAACTTGTCCGGGTACAGTATTAAAGGGTACAAAGCTTGTCCAATATGCGGGGAAGCGACACATTCACGTTATCTAAAGAATTGTCGAAAAATGATTTACATGGGACATCGGCGTTTCTTACCGAGGCATCATCCTTATAGTCGAAAGAAAGCTGCATTCAACGGTGAGACCGAACACGCAATAGAACCTCAACCATGTTCAGGTTATGAAATACTTGAGAAAATTCAAATTATTACAAATCGATTTGGAAAACCCAGTGCAGCACCGAAAGTGCTCCATGGAAGAAGCGATCAATATTTTTCTGATCTCCCTTAGTCTAAACCGATGCATAATGTCTGACCTTATGCATCGATTTTAGCCCCAACCGATGCATAAGGTCTGAACCTTACGCATCGCTCGATTATGCATCGGATCAAAACCGATGCATAAGGCCCTCGAAAACCGATGCATATTCCCTAGTCTGTAGTAGTGAAATGGTGTTGTAGATCAATCGATGTTCTCCCCTTCGTTTCTCTCTCAAGAATTCAGTCGCTTCACACACAAAAAATGAGCCGCCTCTCTTCTGTTTTTCAAAAAATAAGTCCAATGAATTGCTAACTCATATGGATTAATATTGACTCAAAAGCCTAGGCTTGAGAGTCATGATTTAGTAATTATATATAAACTAGTAATTTTTCTCTTCATTTGGCAATGTGGGACAATTTTATCTTCAAGTGCATCATTCCCAACACCATTAATCCACAAAACTGTTCAGAAAATTTCAAGATGAGCATATGAACAAGAGCAACAGAATTGCTTAAAGTCTGGCCTCAGTTTAATTGACTTTGTCTTCGAGGTATTATTGTAAATTTTCTTAACATTGTGCACCGCATATCAGAGGCTGGACATTAAAGCTGTGGTATTACTATTACCTCTGAACTCCTGTGAAGCAGTCAAATTTAGTTGAACTTGATTTGTATTATTGACTATATATATCTTTTCGCTACAGTTTTACACATCTTCAAGGCTCACAGATTATTGAACTGCATATATACATATATATTGTTTCAGATGCCTGGCTGTGTCATATTTGTTGGTCATGATTCATGAATCACAAGGCCTGATCTTCTGCCAAAATGACTCCGTCTCTGCCATAATGTAACTTTCCAGAGGCGTTGACCGGCTTGCATTTTTCTCCCATTAGGATCCTCTTCTTGCACAATTCAAACCCTTTTTGCTCCTTTTTCTCCCTGTTCCTAACTGAGATCCTCTGAACCAACCTAGACTTCCTCGCAACTGCAACCTTCCTCGCATTTCCTATCGAATCAACTTTGTGATCAATACCCTTGAACCATCTTAAAGCCCGAATCCGACTACTGCCCAAGATGCCATTTTCAGCTTTCACAACTCTCTGGATCAAATTGTTACTATTCCCAAACATGTTTAAGATGACTGAAGCAGCTGATGATCCACTACCCAGATTTCGCCATGTCCTCTTTTTCTTCTCTCTGTTGTTGATCATCATCATCTGATTCACATCATCGACGACCCTCTTACAGCTGCTTCTTTTAGCATCACCAGTAGTGTAATTCTTGTAGCTCAGCTTGGCTGCAAAGTATGTGATCTTTTTTGGATAAAAGCTTCCTGAGCTCATAATCTGTGCAAAACTGTTGTTGCAATAGAAACCAGAGGATGAAAAAGAGTGACCTGATGATCAGATTGTTGTTGTAGGAGAGACGTGGGCTGTTAGAGTTTGTGGCTGGCTAAGATTTTAAGGCCAGTGTCATGTGTTGGCTTATGTTTATAAGACCAAAGAGACTTGAGGTACAAATCAGCAACTTGTGACACAAATTGAGCATGTACAATGTCTTTGGATAGTCAATCATTTATTTGTAAAGAAGAAAAATACATCGTACTTTGACTTATAGTGTGACTTGTGAGAGTGATTTTGAAATTGCAATGTTTTAATTTATAAGTTCACTTCTACTTTTAGCACGTCTTATAATATTTGTGATAAATCTATGATAAAATGAAAATAGGCCATTGCAAAAACTAGAAAAATATCTATTCGGACAGTTTTATAGTCGTATAAATCTTATACGACATTTTTTTTGAAAAAATTTCCAATTTGGCCCAAATCCAAATTTCACTTCCTTATGTAGCCAATTCTCAAATTCGTTTTCCAAAATGATCATTTTTCCTAAGGCGCCGTTGTCAACGACACCTAAGACTTAAAGCGCTGTTGGTCACAGCGCCTTATGCCTAGTGTCAATTTTTTGCTTAAATGATGTAGAATAAACAAGCTGAACTGGAATATTTTCTTAGGCGTTGTTGGTAACATCACCTAATACTTAAACCGCTATTACCGAAATGTTGACTCAGTGGGTTGACGTGGCTATTTTCCGTTAGCCACTGTTGATAACGGCGGTTAAGAGTAATGAATAGGTATAGAGGCAGATAACATTTTTTTGCACTTAGCATTAGGGGTGCAAATGAGACGATACGATCGCGAGCTACTCGTGATCGAACTCGGTCAAAGCTCGGTCAAAACTCGATTCGTTTATGTTCGCGAACAGCTCGTTTATGTGTTCGTTAACATACTCGATTAAAACTCGTTTATATACTCGATTAAAACTCATTTATATTGTTTGAAACTCGTTAACGAGCTCGATTAAAGTAATTTTTCACACTTTAAAATACTTTTTCAGTGAAAGCTCGTTTCGACTCTTAAAAAGTTTGACTAAAGTTCGTTAAAATTCGTGAAAAGCTCAACTAAAGCTTGTTCCAACTCGAGAAATACTCGATTAAAGCTCTTTAATATTAAATAATTACATAGATTTATGTTATTTTAAATACTCGTATAAGCTCGAACTCGGCTCGAAACTCGTGAAAATTAAACGAACAAAGCTCGAGCAACCTAATACTCGACTCGACTCGACTCGTTTGCTGCCCTATTTAGCATACTAAAACTCATTAGTATAAAACAAAATCTGGTGCAGTGAGCATTGCCCATCCAAATGTTGCAAGTACGGAAACAACATCATTTCAAACAAAAATGCATTTTTATTTAGAATAATTTTAAGTGTAACACAACGCGTTTGTTTATTCGTACTCGTAGTATTTGGTTGCGCACACCGAATCTAAATCTGCAAAATAAAAAAAATAAATGAGTCTTATGAATCAAATTCAATAATTGGCAGAGATGTCAAAGTCGGACTTATAAGGGCTTCTTACTGCTCTCTAGTGCACGGACATGCAGCAGGTAATTAAGTTAAAGTAATCTGGATCTTCAGTGGTGACTACACAGCAGCAGGACTCAAATCCTCAGGCAAAATGACACCATCTTGGCCGTAATGTAGCTTCCCAGACGCGTTAATCGGCCTGCATTTCACTCCCATCAGAATCCTTAGCTTGCACAGCTCCACCGTCGCCCCATCCTGCTGCTGATCCATTTTCGACTCAGCTCCTGATCGTCTCCTCCTAGCTGAAATGATCCTCCTCAACAACCTCCACTTCCTCGCAGCAGCAACTCTCCACAACACCCTCAAAAACTTGACACTACTACAATTCTTCTTCTTCTTCTTCTTCTTATTCTCCACTGCAATGTCAGAAACAACAACACTCTTATTATGTAATAATCCAAACACAACTGCTTGACTGTCGGTAACGGTGGTGTCGTTTTCATCTTGGGTCACTGATCTCTTGCATCCATTTTGACTGCTGCCATTATTAAACATGCCGAAGAAGATTGATGCAACTGTCGAAGCTGCTGGTCTAATTTGGTTTTTGAACATCAAGTTTGGGATTTTGATGGTCATGATGTTAATTACGAGAAAGTGGAGATCAATAGCAGCTCCTGGGCATCATCATATAATATATGTATGCATTGGTGATCAGTTGTGTGTGAAATGAAAACCGCCAAGTTGGGTCGTGGAGATATGTTCATGTAGGGAGCGACGTGGCTTTGTGGGGTGAGAATGATATTGTTGCACTATAAAAATAAAACGATGTTCTTTTTGTTAAATAAAATTTTAATTTTAATTTTAATTTTAATTTTAATTTTAATTTTAATTTTACTTTTTTTGTTTTTAAATTGGGTTATTCTATTTGAATATATATACAATTGAATCAGTTTGTTAATTATCGTATCGAATTCCCTATTCTTGCAAATTTGATTTCTTAGCTTCAACTACTATCATAACTTGAACAGTGGTGGCTTTTTCATATTTTGATTCTTTTATTAATTGTTTAGATAATCTATTCGAACTTGCTTGATACAAGTTATGGTAAGGGATGGTAAACGAGTGTTGATAAATGACTTGAACTTGATAGTTCAGCTGAGCTTTAATTTTTTCAGTTTCAGTTTAAGTTCAGTACAAATAAATACAATTTCCTTTCAATTAATTTCACATCAAAAGAACAAAATCTAGAGAAAAAAATCTAAAATTTATCATGCAAGAGCCGCGATTCCAAACGCCAATAAATAAATTTTATTGTTTTTACTGTCTCTTATGATAATTATTTAACAAAAGTATCAAGCACAAAGTTGATTATTTGGTATAAAATACAAATTAATCATAGTCATTGACAATGGCAGACCCAGACTTATATTTTATTGGGGGCATAATACTTCTTTGGAGAAACTAATGGGGTCATAAAGGTATTTTTAGTTTTATTAACATATTTTGCTCTAATTTTTCTAAATAAAAAGAGCAAATTAAAATTTGAATGGGGCAAGTGACCCCATTGTTGTTAGGGTAGGTCCGCCACTGACTATTGATCTTGTGATTTGAATGGATGAGATTAAATTTTGATTTTTTGATATTTTTCTTGGTGACGAACTATAGAATGAAATTAACGAACTATGTCGTCTTTTTCATTTTTCGGCTCAAAAAGTGACGAACTATAAATAATTTTGACAAACTATAAATTAAACTGACGAACTATAAAATGATTTTGACGAATTTTATATTTTGTACCAAAAATTAACTTTGTACATGATCTTGACCCTAATTATTTATATATTTTTATAGTAGAAAAAAGTTAAAAATTCACTTTAAATATTATAATTTATTTATAGAGTGCGGTTCAGGTACAAACCCAGTTATAAATAGAAACTAAAAACTGCATTTGCAGCTCACACGTACCCAATTGTTTGAAATCTCGGATAAATCACGGAGGGGTATTATAGTCATTATACATAATCCCTTTATTATCGTATTTAGTTTTATTTTCAATTTAGTCCCTGATTTGGAAATTCCGTTAAGTATTCCATTCAATCTGATTTTACGATCAGACTTAAAAAAATAATGTTCAGACTTAAAATAGATAATGATCAGACTTAAAGAGACAGTGATCAGACTTAAAGAAAATAATGCTCAGACTTAAAACAGATAATGATCAGACTTAAAGAGACAATGATCAGACTTAAACTTCAATTGATAATGATCAGACTTAAAAAGACAATAATAAAACTTAAAGAAATAATGTTCAGACCTAAAACAAATAATGATCAGACTTAAAGAGACAATAAACAGACTTAAACTTTAATTGATAATTATCAGACTTAAAAAGACAATGATCAGAGTTAACATAATAATGATCAGACATAAAAAGACATTGATAATATTTAAAGAAATAATGCTCACACTTAAAATAGATAATGATCAGACTTAAAGAGACAATGATCAGACTTAAACTTTAATTGATAATGATCAGACTTAAAGAGACAATGATCAGACTTGAAGAAATAATGTTAAGACTTAAAACAGATAATGATCAGACTTAAATTTCAATTGATAATGATCAGACTTAAAAAGACAATGATCAGACGTAAAGAAATAATGATTAGACTTAAAACAGATAATGATCAGACTTAAAGAGACAATGATCAGACTTAAAGAAATAATGCTCAGACTTAAAATAGATAATGATCAGACTTAAAGAGACAATGCCAGACTTAAACTTCAATTGATAATGATCAGACTTAAAGAGACAATGACCAGACTTAAAGAAATAATGTTCAGACTAAAAACAGATAATGATCACACTTAAAGAGACAATGATCAGACTTAAACTTCAATTGATAATGATCAGACTTAAAAAGACAATGGTCAGACTTAAAGAAATAATGCTCAGACTTAAAATAAATAATGATCAGACTTAAAGAGACAATGATCAGACTTAAAGAAATAATGCTCAGACTTAAAATAGATAATGATCAGACTTAAAGAGACAATGATCAGACTTAAAGAGACAATGATCAGACTTAAACTTCAATTGATAATGACCAAACTTAAAAAGACAATAATCAGACTTAAAGAAATAATGTTCAGACTTAAAACAGATAATGATCAAGTCATAAATGAAGTATTTAATTGACGTAATGACATGCATGTGGGGTTGTAGCCGAGTTGGCTCACCACTTGGCTTCATAACCAAGTGGTGATTCTCTCCCTTTTTAGGAGGTGCTTTCCTCCCCTTGCAGAAGGTGCTCGAGCTGGCTTCGCCTTCGCCACGGCTCTGAAAAAAAGCTTCGCCCGTGAGGCAGTTGATTGCTCGGAGATATGCTTCGAAGTGGATGAGTAAAGACGCCGCAAGGCTTGCACTTCAATGGAGATTATATAGTAGATTAGCTTGAGAATTTCAATAGTCTTGTACAATACATGTATACATCCCATCAAAAAAAATTGACGTAATGACATAAATGCTTATATAAATAAGAGTTCGGATCAAATACAAACCACACTTATAAATAAAAACTAAAATTCAATAAAAATTTGACACGTGTATATTTCGACTAATAGTAATTCGGGGTCTTTTTTTAAATATAGAAAATTAAATTGGACTTGTTTGTGATTACAAAATACAAACGAGGGGAAAAAAGACAGTCTGGAATGGTGCATTTGTGGGGAGTTAAACTCATGACCACTTGGTTATGAAGCCAAGTGATGAGCCAACTCGGGGTTTATTGACCCAATTGCCCCAAATCCAAACTCAAATCACTCAAATGCACCAACTGAAACTCAAATAACCAATCTACCCCATTTTTTTAACAATACCAGTTCCAGAGGTACCGGAACTCATGAATCCGGTTTTTCCAAAACTAGGACTCCTTGAAAATGGAGACGTGGCTAGGATCAGGACCTACGTGGACCAAAAATTGTGAAGTGGCAGCCAGGTGGAGTTCCGGTTCGACAGGCACCGATATTATGCTAGTTCCAGTTTTCGGCACACCGGTATTAAGCCAACATGCTTTTCAGAATTGGTCGGGGTATCACGGAGTTAGTCGGGATGTGACTAAACGAAAATAATATCAGTTTCTCCCAAACCTGAATCCTCTGCACACAAAAGATTCCCACGGACCCGGTTGGGAATTGACTAGATGAGACAATCCTGGTTTTCCAGAAATCGGGATTACCATGATTCCGGTTCCTTGGACGCCGGTATTACTATGATTCCGGTTCTTGTGCTATCGAAATTATTTAACTATAAATTCAGCTACGATTTCTTCAATTTCAACACAGAATTCAATCTTCACATCTTCAATTCAATCATCTCTTCAATTCTTACAATGTCTGACATGAGTGATGATTCTGGGGAGGTGTATATGTCCACATTGGCAACATTAGATAATCCAATAAGAGACGAGTATGACCGTGATGCGATGGAGAATTTGGATAAAGTTACTGATGAGTCGTATTTATACGACTCGTCGAATCAACTAATCACGTTTATTTCGACACTTTTATATGCGAACATTTACTTTTTAGTATGGTTTTGCATTTCAGGTATTTCGAAAGCTCTAGGAGGAAACGCGCATAAAAGATGGCTTTTCATGCCAAAAACATCACAGTTTCAGATTAGACCTTTGGACCTTCGACAGAGCGCTGGGAATGAACCACAGATCAGAAAAATACGAGTCATACGCCGTTGCGAAGCTAATTCAATTCTCTACAAATCTCTAGTTCACAACAAGAGCATCCGAGGTCGTTTAGATAGTCAAAACAAGAGCCGAATTCGAGATACAGTGCAGATCACGTTTTTCCTTAACGTTAGCAGCAACGCTAATGCCAAAAGAAAAAGCACCGATAATGCTTAGGGAAAACGCGGTCGCTGACGTCAGCAGGTCGTTTGATGACGTCAGTAAGTCCTAATTTTGATAATTCCAGCCCAAAACAGATTTGGAAATCGCAGTTTAATATAAACAAGAAGCGTGGGTTATGGTTGGTGGATCTCATCACATACGAAGACGGAGACGGCTCTGGAGTAGACGAACGCAAAGCTTTCAATAAGAGAAGAGAATTTTCTACTTTCTTCATCAAAAATATTTGTTTGTTTTTCCCATGGATATGAGTAGCTAATTTCGCTATTCGGTTTAGGGTTTGAGATATTGTGACGAAGTTTTGAGTCTCCATACTTAATGCTATTTTTATGTTCTACTAGTTCTTGTGCATATTTATTCCGAATTGAATTGTGAAGCTAAGTGGATACTTGAAATGGTAAAGCTTAGCCGAGCAATTCAACTCCTTTATTTGCTGCTTGTTTGAGACTAGGCCGTTAGAACAAGTAGTCGCACTAAATCTGATATAACCTGGAACGGAATATTAGGTTTGCTGGAACTAGAAGTCTATAACCTGGAATGGAGTAGATTGTGGTGCAGGCGCTTGGAACGGCCCTACCTTAGGTTATAACCTGGAACGGAGTAACCACACTTAAGAACATAAAATTAGATAATTAGAAGTCAATGATAAACAAGTCACAATAGAAAACCCTAAGCCGAATGCTTTCTCTGATTGAATTCTCTTCACGTTATTTTCTTCTGTGCTTTTTATATTTGCTCACACACAAAAACCTCCAATTTATTTGTTTACAGGACAACTGAACCACACCAGCTCTCTAGGGTTCGACCCCTACTTGCCGCTCTACTAGTTGCTTGCAGGGAAAATTATAAATATAAATTTGAGACGTCAGACGACGCGTGTCAAATTTTGGCGCCGTTGCCGGGGAGCTGCGCTTTGGTGAAGTTGTTTCTTTTTGTTTTTGTTTTATTTTTATTTCTATTTTTATATTTTTTATTTTTCGTTTATTTAGTTATTTTTTGTGCTTTGCTACTCGTTCGCTATGTCTCACGCAGGCAGTCAGGTTGGCGATGACCAGAACAACAACAATAATGAGCTCGCTCCAGTGAATGAGAACGAGGGAATCCCTCCATTCTACGATGAACCAGAATGAGAGATGCGTGCTCGCAACAGGGCGAATGAAGCAGCTAGGCTGGCTCGACAGCTGAATTAGAGAGCACCTGCTGCACCTGTTGCACAGAATGGCGCTGGTGTGAGGCAGCCGCCTCCACCACTACCACTACAGCCGCCAGCCCCAGCAAGACAACAGCAACCACCTCCACTTCAGCAGCCTCGCATCAGGGAAGAGTATGACGAAGAATACTACTACCAAGAGCCCACCATGGGGGAACTGTCTGCTCCAAACTTCCAGAATCAGCCTTGGTGCATTTATGAGGGACCAGAACTTGAGGAAATAGCCATCAATACGGCAGTCATCCATAACCTGCCCAAGTTCTTGGGACGCCAGGGAGAGTCGGCTACCTCGCATCTTCAGCGCTTCCATGGCATCTGCCATAACCTCAAACCATACGGAGTCGAATTGGAAGACTTTAAATTAAAGGCATTTTACTTCTCTTTGATTGACGCCGCTAATGATTGGTTTTTGTCTCTGCCTTCAGGTAGCATCCAGACATGGGACCAGATGCAGAGGAAGTTTCTGAATAAATACTTCCCAGCGGGAAGGGCGATGCAGGTTCGCGGGCAATTGCTGGACCTCAGACAAGGGCCGAATGAGACAATATATGAATACGTGGAGAAGTTCAACACTTTAGAGCAGAGCTGCTGCAACCTCGAACTTCCCGAGAAGCTGATTGTAGAGTATATGCTCAATGGACTGAGGAAGCTGGACAGGAAGTTGCTGGACGCCTCGGCCGGAGGAACCCTCATGAGACTTACTCCAGCCGGTGTGCGAAGAAAGATAGTGGAGGTGGCTGAGAATGCAAGGTTCTAGGACGAGTCCAACAACGAGGAAGAGTTCAGTCAGACTAAGAATGTCTCGCAGGTCGAGCCCCCATCCAGTTCTATGGCCGAGGAAATCAAGCAACTCAAAGAGATGATGCAGTAGGTCATCAGGAGGCAGCCGGTTCAAGTCAAACCGTGCAAGTTTTGTGGTGCAACGAACCATAAGACAGACGCTTGCCCCAGTCTATAGGAGGATACACATGTCAATGTCAACGCAGTGGGTGAATTCCAAAGCTACAATAACCGTGCACCCCAGCAGGCTCAGCAGCAGCAGTACTACCGGCCACCATATCGTAAGCAGCAGGGAAGCTATAATAATCAGAATCAATATCAGCAACGAGCACATCACCAGAACCAGTCAGGCCCGAGTCAGCAAAGTAAACCCCTGGAGGACATCGTGAGGGAGCTAGCTGCTTCGGTGCATCAATATCAGGTCAAAACTGATGGGACGTTAGCAGAGCTGTCCAAACAGATGTCCAACTTGGTCCAGAATGTTTCTGAGCTGAAGGGAGATTCAGGGAGGCTACCGTCCCAAACAGTGCCTAATCCAAGAGGGAACATCAATACATTGGCAGTGGTGGACGAATCGGATGCAGAAAACGTAGAAAAAGAGGCTAAAACAGTGCGGATCGTGCCTACAATAGACATTAGCGCGACGCTAATGTCTAAGGAAAACGCGCCCTTAATGTCAAGGGCAAACGTGCCTGTAACGTTGAAGGAAAACGCGATCCACACTGACGCACAATCAAGAACTGACCCCTTTCCTTCGTTTTCTATGCAGGTAAAAGCTCCTAAAGACCATGTGATCAATATGGATGAACTAGGAGGCAATTCAGAGGCAAAAGATGAGCCAGAGAAGTCAACGATGGAGCACCCACTCACTACGAGTCATGAGGCACCGCCTGGAAAGAGTAAGGACCCAGGCGCCTTCACAGTCACCTGTGGTATTGGTGAGACTCAAATACATCATTGTTTGATTGATTTGGGTGCTGCTATTAATGCCATGCCATACTCTTTATATTGCTCGTTGAGACTTGGTCCATTGAAACCGCCTAAGTTGTTAATAGAATTAGGGGATAAATCTTGTGTTCGTCCAGTTGGTTTATTTGAAAACCTAACCCTACGTGTTGGAGATCTTGCTATTCCTACAGACTTCTATGTTTTGCAGATTGTAGATGATAGAGATGACGATCCTCCGACACTTATTCTGGGACGACCATTCCTCTTTGCCACGAAGACCAAGATTGACATGGACACAGGCTTGTTGTCACTTGCGTTTGGTGGCAGAACATCAAACTTTCATATCTATGAGGATGGGGACCACCCGAGCACGAAGAAGCCACCGAACATAGTGCACACATCGTACCTTGGTGCCCTACTTCCAGACCCACCAGGTGAGACCAGTGGTGCAGCTAGATCTGTAGCTCTGAACAGAGTATCCTCACAGACTCGAGAGGATGTAAAGGCGAATCCACCTGATCGATAGAGAATAGACACGAGAACACTTTTGCACGAAGATTTTGGGCATGATGAAGGAACAACTGAGGCAAAATTTGACCTCACACGTCCATGGGATCCTAACTGTGATCCCCAAGGAGGTAACGTCGAGCCAACGACGTAAAACAAAGGCGCTCGCAGGGAGGCAGCCCGGCAAAATTTTGTTTTTCTTGTTTTTTTAATTTCGTTTTATGTTTGTTGAGTCTTGTGTCATGTTTTACATTGTCTTTTGGGAAAGGAGATGCTCTTCATGTAGGAACCAGTGCACCTCAGTGGGGACCGCGCCTGACCTCAGCATTAGCTTACCGCGTTACGCGTTAACATTACGTTAACGTCTACACCAGACGCGACGCATAACGTCTACACAAGGCGCGGTGGACCGTTGACCAGCATTGACCGACTCGGCTGACTAGATTCTACACCGTCATGTGACAATACGAGGGGAGTACCTGTTCACTTTGATCTCTTCCTTTTCCTATATGTTTGTGTGTCTTGCATAGTCGTGTCTTTGAATTTAAGTCGTACCGTGAGGACACGGCTTGCTTCAAAAGTGTGGGGTGGGAGAGTCAGTTTGTTGCGTCTGCACGTTTGTTTCTGTTTTCTTGCATGTTGTACTGTGTCTGCACGTTTCTTTTGTTAAAAAAACATTGAAGTATGAAATTTCTCTATTTCTTGGATATGCAGTATTGAATTATGAGTATGTGAAATTTATGATCCCGACTACATGTATTTCTCTCGTGAAATCTGATTTGTGCTTTTACTTGTGAATTTAACCCATTACGTGTCCTTTGAGCTGAGATAAACAGGGATGTGGAGTTGATAGAAATGTCCTAGAGAGACTTGACGAAGCATTCAAAGGACCGAATTTCGAGTTATATGGTTATGTGGATTTCGTGGAGGCTAGCACTTCGAGGCAACATGGTTAAGAGTCTGCTCCGCCACTGCGGTACTTATGCGGTTTGGTGGGACGGGAAAAAACACACCGTCCAATCTCTAGTTCAAGTAGCCGGGAAAATAGACGAGCGACCCTCGGCTTGACTCGCGTCGAAAGGACGAGGATGAGTGAGAGCGAGAAGATGTCTAGTCCAAGTAGCCGGGAAAATAGACGAGCGACCCTCGGCTTGACTCGCGTCGAAAGGAAGAGGAATCATGGACGAGCAGTTCACAATCCGCAGCAATAAGAGACAAAATCATTCCATTGTGAAGTTTTACACCGCAACAAAAGTGAAGTACCCCAATAATACATCAAAAGCCAAGTCACTACAAAGCTGTCCGAAAAGAACTCAAACACCTTGAAGCTCGAATCAATCACGTGCAAGAAAAAGCAATGAAGTGTAACCATATAGCGAGAGTTCGGAACAGCGAATGCAGATCATGGGTTTGAAAAGGACTATCTCCCAGTCATCCGAATTAATTTGAATTTCAGCTCAAAAGGTAACATGTATCAAAGTTAATTCTGTGTTAAGCATAATGATTTGAGTATCGATGGAGCGATGCATAGAAAGGAGGAATTTAGACTAGCAGCTCATTTTCATGTAGTCCTATCCAGGGCGTCGAAGAAATTGTGGTGTGCATTTATTTTCCTTCTATGACTTAGTTCTTGTTCGGGATGAACAAGTTTATGTGTGGGGTGTTTTGATGAGTCGTATTTATACGACTCGTCGAATCAACTAATCCCGTTTATTTCGACACTTTTATATGCGAACATTTACTTTTTAGTATGATTTTACATTTCAGGTGTTTCGGAAGCTCTAGGAGGAAAAGCACATAAAAGATGGCTTTTCATGCCAAAAACATCACAGTTTCAGATTAGACCTTTGGACCTTCGACAGAGCGATGTGAATGAACCGCTGATCAGAAAAATACGAGTAATACACCGTTGCGAAGCTAACTCAATTCTCTACAACTCTCTAGTTCACACCAAGAGCATCCGAGGTCGTTTGGATGGTCAAATCAAGAGCCGAAGTTGAGATACAGTGCAGATCGCGTTTTGCCTTAACGTTAGCAGCAACGCTAATGCCAAAAGAAAAAGCGCCGATAATGCTTAGGGAAAACGCGATCGCTGACGTCAGCAGGCCGTTTGATGACGTCAGCAAGTCCGAATTTTGATAATTCCAGCCCAAAACAGATTTGGAAATCGCAGTTTAATATAAACAAGAAGCGTGGGTTAGGGTTGGAGGATCTCATCACATACGAAGACGGAGACGGCTCTGGAGAAGACGAACGCAAAGCTTTCAATAAGAGAAGAGAATTTTCTACTTTCTTCATCAAAAATATTTGTTTGTTTTTCCCATGGATATGAGTAGCTAATTTCGCTATTCGGTTTAGGGTTTGAGATATTGTGACGAAGTTTTGAGACTCCATACTTAATGCTATTTTTATGTTCTACTAGTTCTTGTGCATATTTATTCCGAATTGAATTGTGAAGCTAAGTGGATACTTGGAATGGTAAAGCTTAGCCGAGCAATTCAACTCCTTTATTTGCTGCTTGTTTGAGACTAGGCCGTTAGAACAAGTAGTCGCACTAAATCTGATATAACCTGGAACGGAATATTAGGTTTGCTGGAACTAGAAGTCTATAACCTGGAATGGAGTAGATTGTGGTGCAGGCGCTTGGAACGGCCCTACCTTAGGTTATAACCTGGAACGGAGTAACCACACTTAAGAACATAAAATTAGATAATTAGAAGTCAATGATAAACAAGTCACAATAGAAAACCCTAAGCCGAATGCTTTCTCTGATTGAATTCTCTTCACGTTATTTTCTTCTGTGCTTTTTAATATTTGCTCACACACAAAAACCTCCAATTTATTTGTTTACAGGACAACTGAACCACACCAGCTCTCTAGGGTTCGACTCCTACTTGCCGCTCTACTAGTTGCTTGCAGGGAAAATTATAAATATAAATTTGAGACGTCAGACGACGCGTGTCAGTTGCCGATGAAAATCGCGATGCGGAAGTAGTTCAAGATCGGATCGTCTGGGACCATCCGACTTTCAATGATATCTCGGCATGGGAAATATATCGACCATCAGATGAGAATGTGAGGGTCCACCATCCTAACTCCCCGGATCTTCAAGAGGATACTATTTTTTTGAATAAAGAGAATGTCATGCTTGATGTGCAGAGATACTCAATTCTAAATCGGGTGGAGTTTAGGGTAAGAAAGTCTGACAGTAAAAACTGGTGTTAGAATGTCAAAAGGGTGAAGAAATATGTCCGTGGCGCCTTCGAGTGGTGGTGATGGTACGAATAACTTACTGGACGGTCCGCAAAAATAGAGGGGACCACGTATGCCATAACAACAGCATCCTACAAAATAACATCCACGTGAACGCGCATTTCATAGCGAGGGAGATGCGGAATGCGATGGATGCAAACACAAAGTTCTCCGCCGGACAAATACAAAATTTAATTTAGCGGGATTATGGGTATGAAATAAGTTACTAGAAGGAATGGAAAGCAACAGAAAGCGTTGGTCTACTTGTTCGGCAAATGGGACGAATCATTCAATAGACTGCCACATTTGATGCAGGCTTTACAGGATTCCAGTCCCAATAACTTTGTTAAGTGGGATGTCACACCACTCGATGATGGTACTATGCAGGTAAATCACATTTTTGGTCTTTTCCCGAATGCATCCTTGCATTCAATCACTGTCATCCATAAATATCTAATTTTGGTCTTTTTCCGAATGCAGGTCAATCAGATATTTTTTGCTTTTTTCTGAATGCATCCTCGCATTCAAGCACTGTCGTCCTATATTATTTATAGACGGCACGCACATGTACGGGAAGTACAATGCAAAATTGTTGATTGCAATCGGGTTAGACACGAACAACCACATACTGCCATTAACCTTTGCGCTTGTGGAGAGCGAGAACACTTCCAGCTGGAAGTGGTTCATGTCTTGTATCCGGAAAGGAGTGACCCAACGGGAGGGGCTGTGCGTTATTTCTTACAGGCACGCTAGAATATTGGCTGCCATGCGTGAACATGAATGGCGTGACCCTAAGGCATACCATCGTGTATGTGTTCGTCACTTGCAAAGCAATTTCATGACGAAGGTAAAAGATGAGGTTTTGAAAGCTAAACTTGGCGATGTGGCGTATGCGAAGAAGGAGTTGAAGTTCAGGAAGAAGTTTGGAGAGCTCTTAGAACTATTGCATGATAAGCCACTTTCTCACAAATGGTTGGTAGATATGGATGTGGAACTATGGACACAGGCGTTCGACCACGGTGGATTTCGCTGGGGCAATATGACTACGAATGCTTCAGAGTGTTTGAACAAAATTCTAAAGAATGGTTGTGATTTGCTAGTTTCTTCACTGGTTATGTACATGTTTAAGCAGACAGTTGCTTATTTCGTCAAGCATTCCAGAGCTCGTACAACAACGAAGGAGAACTGTTCCCTCCGAAAATTCGTGAAAGATTGGCAGAACTGCTGGCTAGGGCTGAATTCCACATAGTGATGCTCTACAATCCAGTAGACCGTGTTTTTGATGTACTGACCAGAAAGAACCATATCACGTACAAGATTTGTCTGGCTACACAAACATGTTCGTGTGCGAAGTGGACATTGTTCAAGTACCCTTGTTCTCATGCCATTGCAGCTTGCAGATTCGCCCGAGTTGACTACACAGATTATGTCCCCACAGAATACACGCTCGAAGCGTACGACCGGACTTGGGGTTATTTTTTCAACCGCATATATCACGAGGAATGTTGGCGTGATTTTGAGGGCCCTGTTTTTGTTCCGAATCCACGATTCAAACGTAACAAAGCTGGCAGACCCCAAACCAGACGATGACGTAACGAGATGGATCAGCGGCATCGACATTTTGGGGAATCCAGCAATCAGGCAGCGTCTTCATCAAATCCGACCCCGCGAAGCCAGAGATGCACACACTGCCACTTAGTGGGTCACAACAAGCGTGCTTGTCCGACTCGCAACCATTAAGCCAACTATGTTCTTTGTAGTTCATCTTTCCTCAACGTCATGTGTTCAAGTTGAAGTGGTTTTGCAACAACTATCATAACTTCAGTACAAATCATGAAGAAATGTTATATAAACTTTAGTAGAAGCCAGTATTCAACTACCATCAAATGACAAACCATGATAACACATGACACAAATGTTATACAAAACAAAGGAAAGCATTAACACATGATCCTCATTCTTCAGCTCCTCGTCCACCTTGTCTCTCCGTGGTCTCTTTCCTAAATTACGCATATAAGAATATCTAGATTTTTTACGCTCGTGCTCGCTTCTGCGCACTTCTTGATGTGATGAGCTAGAAGGTCGGTACTGATCATCGGTCGCGTCTTCAACATGTGTATCATCCTCTCCACCGATATCAAGATCAGCTACATCACGTGAATCATCTTATTAAATTACCATGTTTAGTTGATAAAAATAATTGAAGAGTGTATACAAAGTACCAATACCCATATCTAGAGTAATAGTGTCTGGATCAACACCCATAATAGCAGGATCCGTAAGCTTCCCCACTTCAATATACAAATGGTGGAATATATCATGAAAACCCCTACTCGAATAGTCATCTGTGCTGTTGACGAGTAAGAACCGGCATCACTTGCACCAATGACGTAACCACGTATCTGTAAAATGCAAAATAATTATAAGTATGTAAACCAATTACTGACTAATATTCAACAATAATTCATATGTTTAATTGAACTTACATGATCGGGTATCATATGTGAATCTGGCCGATAAGAATGACGAGTTTCCTGCACATTCTCTTCTCCATCTTCCTCCACATTCTCATCTATCCTTGGCTGATATAAACGACGAGTGTGTCTCGAATACCAAGGGAAATACTGTGCAGTGGGATCGTTGATATTCCCATACGGGTCCCCCATATCTCCATCTATCAATCTCTCATGGCGATTATTCCACAATGCAATGTAACTGGCGTGGAAGACAGCCCAATCCTTATTCTTCTTCCTATCCATTCCGTGGAATTGGTCTGAACTTCCAATTGGGTTTGGCGGAACACCTTATCGAAAATCATACTATCTCGCAACACGTGCATGATGATGCCACTCAATTATGTTGTAACAGATAAGGGGCACATCAGCCCTCCAAGTGGTTTGTTGACCCTCGATACAAATTGGGTTCAACAACTCAAGCATGGTGTAATCATACGGTCTCCATATGAAATCGCCCGGTTCCATTTTCTGTATGCAATCACGATACTGCAACAAACTCCCTTTTGGTACTCCTACCCAACATTTTGGTCCCATCCATTTCCTGTACATAAAAGTTAAATATTAGTTAAATATAAGTAAATGTAAAATACTTGTAATAAAAAATTTCTAAACATAAATACTTACAAGTATGACCACGCTCCACGCAAAGCTGGTTCGAACTCTGCATCTGCCGGAGGCAACACGACAGGAACTAATATCTTCGGCACACCAATGCGGGATAGTCTGTCCCAGGACCAAAATTGGATAATTAAAGTCGCACCGGCAAGCTGACTGTGTCTGATTGTACATGCAGTACACATGGTACTATACAGACACGCTAACACAGCACTTCCCCAACTATAGTTTCTAACCCTATCAAGGTCCTCTAACAAGGGTAGAAAGTAAAGCGGAATCGCCTTACCGCTCTTGTCACCGAATAATGTCGAACCTATAAGATTGAGTAGATACGCCCTTGCATATTTCTTCAATGTCTCATCATCTGCATCCACGGGAATCTGAGCCAAATGGTTCGTAAATCAACTTCTCTTTGCCATACCGGGTGCTCTGTCATAACACTCGGGGTATACTCCCAGCAATCTTACACAAACCTCTTCAAAATTCAGCTTCGACTGTCCCGTCACATGCTCTCCTTCTACAGGGAGCCCAGTAAGTAATGACACGTCTTGCAACGTGATTGTGGTCTCACCATCATTGAAATGAAAGGTGTGAGTCTCTGGCCTCCACCTCTCTACCACGGCTGTCAATAATGATGGATCAGCCTTCACATCGCTGACCTGAGTCCATGGATAAAATCCAGCAGCAACCACATAATGGCGTATTCGATGATCAATGGGCAATGCACCCCCTTTGTAAATCTTAAAAGGTTCGTTTGTCTTCCTTTCTGTATCCAACTGTCAACCAAAAATGGCATTCAATATTAGTAACATATTAAATTATGAATGATAATTAACTTAAATTAACAAACTAACCTCTGGCTTCCAAATCGCCTCTGTACGATGTTTGTCCTGCTGACGTAGGACTGAGTTGTCAATCGGACCAGGATGAATTATGTCATCCGCATCCATATTCGGATGCAAAATAGCTTGCGAAGATCTTAGTGAAGATGATGCTCTATATGAGTCCATATCTGCATCACGAATTTCATCAGAAACCAAATTCAAAATTAACAATCAAATAACAATCAACAATTAACAATAACATAATTCACCAAAAATTCAAAAATTAACAACCAACAATTCACTCAAATTCTTCGATTCAAATCAACAATTAACCCACAATAGATCAACAATTAACTAACAAAATCAACAATAACAATACCCTATTCACCAATTCCCCAATCAAAAATATATTCTATATAAAATAACTCTATGTAAACCCTAATCTATGTAATTGACAATCAAATTACCAAAGGCGTCGCGGATTGGAGAGCAGCAGCAGCGTCGGCGGAGGCGGAGACGAGGAGCAACAGGGAGGCGAGGAGCAGCAGGGAGGGAGCTTCGGCGGAATGGAGAAGAAGAAGGGAAACCCTCGATTTTGTATTCACATGATACCGGTTCCTCCTAAACCGGTATTATTATAATTTCGGTTCCCCCGTACCGGAACTGACGTGTATGACAACTAAGCGCCACTTGGTCAACTACGTCCCATTATCGTTCAACATCAGCCATTTTCAAAGAGTCCCGGTTCGGGAAAAACTGGGATTAAGAGTTCCGGTTCCAGAGGAACCGGAATTGTTAAAAAATGGGGTAGATTGGTTATTTGAGTTTCAGTTGGTGCATTTGGATTATTTGAGTTTCATTTTGGGGCAATTGGGTCAATAACCCCCAACTCAACTACAACCCCACATGCATGTCATTAGGTCAATTAAATACTTCATTTATGACTTGAATTAACCTGTAGTTTAGTTCTACTGTACGTACCTGAATGTCTTCTTTTTTTTGATGTAACGTATACGTATCTGAATGTCTTTGAGACAAGTCTCAAGGTACGAACATGAACACACTACTGACTACATCACTATTCACTACACACATTGTTATTGTTTACTCCATTAGTCCATTGTCCTCATTCTATCAATATCAGAACTAGGAGGATCAAGTCATAAATATTTAAACTATCCAGCGAGCCACAACCAGCCAGCCAGCCAGCAAGCGGTCTACGTCTATCTTTCTTGTTAGGTTTTTCAAGAGAGCGAACGAAGAACACTGCAGACGCTGCACCATCCGATCTGCGTCCACCTGGTCAGTCGCTATCTCTATCATTTCCGATCTCTAATCGCTACTCGTCAATCGGTTTCTTCAATTTTCAGTTTCAGTTGTAGCGTTTATTGTCTCAATTTGGACCTGGTAGTGAAATCTTTGGCGATTGCATGTGCAGGAGATTTTTGTAGATACTTAATTTTACTTCAGGTCAGGCCAATTGGTATTTTTTTTTTGTTTAATTGAATGCGCGCGATTTGATTTGATTGCTATTTAAAGAAATTTTAGATCTCCATAGGAAGATGAGGTGTGCTTGTTGTTTAAAGCTGACTTGGAATTTGGATGGTAATTGGATATGGATCGAATGAATCTGATGATTTAGGGCTTTGTATGTGTTTCCATTGGTGAAAAGATATTGTTTTGACTTACTGTTTGTGGCAGTAGGGGGGTAGGGATTGTTTTTTAATGCTTTTCCCTTAATTGATTTATGAAATGGTGTATAAATAGACAGTGAGGTGATTTGGTTTTTGGTTATGTTTATGTCTATTGCCTTGATTTCATGTGGCTGTTCTGAAGTTTTCTTCGCGTTTGTTGTAGGTCCTGAAAGGTAATTTAAAAGATGGGAAAAGGTGCAGCGCTGAAGCGCGGTAGAAGTGGAAGGCCTAGGTCAAAGGGCAAAGGTTCAGATGATTCAGATGAGGATTATATGGTAGAAGAGGATGAGGATTATATGGATGAAGAGGATGAAGATAAAGTCTTCCAAGAGGAAGAGGATGAAGATTTTGATGATGGGGAGCACGAGCATTATAACTGTGATTCGTTTGAAAATGATGATAAATTTGAGGAGAAACTTGAAGACTCTGAAGATGAGGAAGAAATGGGTGAAAGTGCTATATCAAAACGTAAGCGGAGGGGTCTGAAACAAACACAATTGGGCACTAGGGTATCTGATAATCAAAGAAATGCACAAAGAAGGCACATGGATTCTGATGACGAGGTTCACAAAGAAAATTTTAAAGTTGCTGAAGAAGAGGAAGAGATGAATGAAGTTACTATATCAAAACGTAAGAGGAGTTGCTTGGATAAAAAGAATTGGTGCAGTAACAGACGAAATGCACATCAAGAAAATGATGATGAGGATTACAATGTTGAAGAGGAGGAAGAAGGGGATAGCGAGGATCAAATACAGAAGTTTGAAGTATCTGAAGAAGACAAGGAGATCGGTGAAGTTACTAGATCAAATATTAACATGAGTGGTTTGCATCAAAAGAAATTTCGCACTAAAACATCAAATAATAGAAGAAATGGACAAGGCAAAATTGATGATGAGGATTACAATTTTGATGAGGAGGAGGAAGATGATGAAGATGAAGAGTTTACAGTTGATGAATCTATCAGTCTTGAAGAAGAAGATGAGGAGGAGGAGGAGGAAGAATTAGTGGTCAAGAAAATGAAGCGAAATAACATTAAGAGAACTATGAGAAGAAAGTTAGCTGGTTCTAGGAAAAAGAAGAGGGGTCTTAAAGTTGCCAGCAAAGTATGCAATAAAAGAAAACGAAGTTCCAATATAAGACGAAAATTAGGGTCAGATGATGATGACTATGTAGAAGAAGAGTTTATTAACATAGATCTTGTTAGAAAAGGGAGAACTAAGAAGAAGCAACGCCGTGGAACAAGAAAGTTTACTGTTCAGTCGGATTCAGAGTTTGTGGATTCCGGGCCATCAGAGGCAGAGTTCACAATATCTGAGGAAGAAAGAGAACAAGTTAGAGAAGCCAGTAAAATCTGCAGAAATTCGACTGTTTCTTTAAGGAGTTCGTGCTCTTATAAGATTCAGGACAATGAGTCATTTGCTCCAATAAGGAAGCCCTTTGTTACAAAAGGTAAGGAAAAGGTTCTAGACAGGAAGAATGAGGTGGTCAAACAGATATGTGGGATTTGTTTCTCAGAGGAAGGGAAGAATACTGTGAGAGGAACATTGAACTGTTGCAGTCATTATTTTTGCTTCGCATGCATTTTTGAGTGGTCAAAAGTGGAATCTCGTTGCCCGCTATGTAAGCAGAGATTTCTGGCAATCAGTAAGTCTGCTAAAGCAAATACAGGAATAGATGTGGTGCTGCAGATCCCGGAGCGACATCAGGTGCACATCTTTTTTTGTCCATTCCCATATATAAAAATGAGTGTTCCTTTTAATATTTTTTGGTTGTTTGTTCTTTTCATCTTATTTACTAGTATTTGATTTTAACTTAGGTCTACCAACCAACAGAAGAAGAAATAAGGGGCTATATTGATCCATATGAAAACGTTATATGTACCGAATGCCACGAAGGTGGAGATGATGAGCTCATGCTGCTTTGTGACTTGTGTGATTCTCCGGCACACACCTATTGTGTTGGCCTTGGTCGGGAAGTGCCCGAGGGTAATTGGTATTGTGAAGGTTGTAGACCTGCTTCTTTGGGATCATCAAATGATCAAATTTACGATTCCTTAACCGGGCAGAGAAATTTATTTCACAGACTATCTTCTTTTGAGGGTATTCAAGAGGATTTGGATGGTCCATTGTCTACACTTTCTACACAACTTCAACAAGGATTTGGCAGTGTTCCATCACCTAGGTATTTTGGTGGAGGTATTCAAGCCCTTTCTCCCAGATCTGGAACAGGGGCGGTGACTGTATCAGGAAGACGTCAGATTCATCGCCACATACAGTCTATGTTTTCTAATCATAGGACTAGGCTAGCAGCAGATGCTCTTTTTGGCATTTCACCTAACAACTCTTGGGTTAATCAAAGTCACAGCAGTCAAAGGACGCCTATAAGAACACCTGAGATAGGTGCTTCTTTTCACACTCAGTTGGACGAAGAGTCTCAGGGACTAAACATTCCACAAAATATGCAGTTTTTACCGGTGAGCTCTAATCATTGTGGGGGTCAATTGGTTCTTGATACAAATCCAATACCTGGTGAAAGCAACATCCAGGAAACATTTAGACCATCAGGCATTTCCATGTTGCGCAATGATCAACCAATTAATTTCAGCAATAGTGCGAATGTAGGGTGTGATTACCATCTATCCTCTTCCACATTGGGAGAGGGGAGCAATTTTCACCTAGAGGAGCAAGTGAAGCCCTTGGTTCAGAACTATTTGACAAGCATGTCAAGAACTCTAACAATATTAGGTATGTAGCTTCTGCATGTTCTCTGAATTATGTTTTTGGTTCTAAGTTGCTATATATAAGAGGGTGAGGCTACATTGATTAAAATGCTGCATATTAGGTGTGGATAGGGAGGTATGAGATATCTTAGTTCATCAACTAATTTTATATCCAACAGATACAACTAGCGTGTTTCCATTATACAAAGTTTTTATTTATTATGGACCCAAAACATGGGTGCTGATTAACTTTGGCTGTTTATCTTATTCAAACTTGGTAGGTCATCAACTTGCATCTGTAGAATTGTGCATGTGGTTGGTATGTAAACATTCATGCAAGTTAGAATGACATGATCTCTTTATTGATCCTTAGACGCAGACTCTCTTGAGGAGATTGCAAGAAAATCCACCAACACCATTTTAGCTGCATGTGGGTATCATCATCACAATCCAGCTGAGGTATTCCCTATGCGATGGCAACCTCTCTGCAACCACATTGAAAATCCATTGATACACACCAGTCCGATGAAGGGTAATTGCAATTCTTGCTTTATTAATTTCGCAAAAGAAGTTGTGAAGACCATATTGAATTCAAAGTTACCTCACTTCCTACATGTCAGAAATTGAGCCTCTGCTGAACCATCTAAAATTATTGGGTAACAACCTACTCAAATTTTGTGGCCATACCTGTCCATTCAGAGTCATGTTCTTTTGTGATCTGGCCCATCATTGAAAAGTTAGGGAATTGTGAAGTTGTACTTAACAGGACACAAAATGCGAAAATGGTTAAATAGTATTTTTGGTCTCCTGTACTAGACTCTTTGCTGGATATGGTTGTACTTGTATTTAGTGCTGACTGTAACTGAGGCCGAACATATTGAATGTAATATAATTCAGAGTTATTGGCACCTGATAATGCCTGTGTACAGTAAAAGCATATTGAGTTTCCAAATCTGTCATATTGGGAAATATTCCTGTTTGAGAATATACAAAGAATTTTCATGCAGCCTGACACTGACACTGTTGTCTTTCCTCATGTGCATCAGCTTTTCTACCAGTATCATCACAGGATCACTGTCACTAACTTTTTCTCATTTCACTTCATTTTGACCTTCTATTAATGTCGTATTAAGAGCATATATACCCGTTGAGGAAGTTCTCCATTTTGAGAACCTCCTCAAATAGCACTTTTTGTTACTATTTAACCCAACAAGAGGTTCTATTCGCGTTATTTATACAGCGGTTCGATATCTAACACCTCATATTACTATTCATCGAATAATTTTCTTTTGAATTATCAATTTACAAGTACCTGTATTTAAATTATAGATGAAAATTTGACACTATGAGCAATAGAATAATTAATCAAACAACGCAGGGGCATCATTATATTCGTTCCCGTTCAAAGCCCAAGTGTTTAAACGTAACAAAAGAGCTGAAAGAAGAGTAAAACGCGAATTTGACACTCCAGATGAACGAATTTGCCCTAAAAACGCCGAGCCCATAGCAACGCTATGAGTGTTGCTCAGAATGCCGTTCCCCCCCTCCCCCAAAAACACTAGGCTTTCATCAAATTCTGACACAGACGCAGAAACATCAAATGATCAGAGCCTGCCGCGTCCCACCGCAACATTAAGCGTCGCGTTCTCTTCAGACATTAGTTCCTAATGTCAACGTAGAATGCGGTGATAACGTTGAGGTGGGACGCACGACACTTCCCCTCGACTGTTCATCATCATCTTCGATTGAGAGCAACGCGAGCTTGAAAACGGAACGAAATTTGATCAATGTGCTCAGAGAACGTCCGCGGAGAACGAAATTTGAGAGCAAAGCAAAATTTGAACGAAATTAGAGAAC
The DNA here is from genome assembly GCA_033675215.1 of Rhodiola kirilowii. Lineage (NCBI taxonomy): Eukaryota > Viridiplantae > Streptophyta > Magnoliopsida > Saxifragales > Crassulaceae > Rhodiola > Rhodiola kirilowii. The sequence continues at coordinate 8,255,185 of CM066194.1, forward strand.
ATGCGCGAGGACGGATTTCTTCTCGGATTGTCGCCGTTGCATAGATTTTCTCGTCGAACGTCCTCCACGTCGGCAGTAGCACGCCTCAGAAATCAAGCGGTGTATATGCTCTAATGTCGTCTTAAATTCTGGGGTGATAGTGAAGGGATTGGATCGATTATTTTCATCAACTGTATTTTTTTATAGGTATTTTCGTCAACTGTATTCACAATACAAATTCAAAACTCTCATGTTTGGTAATATATATTATTCGGTAAACAATTGGTAAAACGAACTTTGTCAATTTCTTAAACTATTAGGATCAAATTGTAAACTATCGGGGACCAGTGAATGTTTCTGGCTAGGGTTTTTCTAGAAGGCGAATTAAAGAACACTGTAACGACGGCAGACGCAGCACAATCCGATCTGCGTTTTTCCGTCCGCCAGGTTATTCGCCATCTCCAATACTTGTGATCTTTAATCTCAACTCCTCAATCGGTTACTTCAATTTTCAGTTAGAGTAATAGCCTTTCTCGTGTTGATTTCGATCTGGTGCTGAATTCTCGGCTGGTTGCATGGGCCTTAAAATTGACTGATAAAAGAATTTATTCGGAAGTTAAAAGGATTTATTTTGTTATTCCGATTGATGCAGAAGGATGTATTGAGGGAATTATAGTATTTTCATTGCATTTTAGATTTCAAGGTATGCATTGCTGATGTCTGTTAGTGATTCTTGTAGGGAAGTTACTAGTTTGACTTTTGTATAGGAGTATTTGGATGACTAAAGTTTAGGTGCAGAAGGAATTCCACATTAAATAATTTTACTTTTTATTTTCTAGAAGTTGAGGTCATATCAGGACAGGAATGTGCATTCAGAATTTGATGGAGATGATTAATTGTGCATGGCTATTTACTATCTGCAGTAATGTAACTGATTATGATGTTCTATCTCGTCCAGTGCTGAACTGGTTTGCTCAACATGTCAACATTCGCCAAACCAGAGAACGCTTTAAAGCGAGCAGAAGGTTATTGTACCATACTTTGTTTTTTTTTATTTTTTATTCTTGACTGAAATTTTCCTCGACCCACTTTTGTACAATATTTTGATAAATATGCAATCTTAATATGAAGCATTCTTTTCGTTTACCTCTTTTCACATTGGTTAAAAAAGCAAAATATAATGTATATCTGATTTCACTGGCTTTCAGCACTAATGTACCGTCAAATGTGGTTTTCATCCTTCATCGTAACATTGGGCATAGGCTGAAACAAATTATTTATAGATGTGAGATGGATTGTGGAATGTTGTATATCGATGTGTGTGATTTTACATACCATTGTACTATGGTCGTTGCCTCATTGGCGGACTCTTTATGCTTTGGCATACTAGTTTGTTGTACTGAAGTTTTCGAATCAATAACTGCAGAGTTAATCAATGTCGGGCAGAAGCAGGATGCTTTGCAAGCTCTTCATGATCTTATTACCTCTAAGAGACACAGAAATTGGCAGAAAACACTTGAGAAGATAATGTTCAAGTATGTTGAACTTTGTGTCGAAATGAGGAAGGGTAGATATGCCAAGGATGGATTGATCCAATATCGAATAGTCTGTCAGCAAGTAAATGTTACTTCTTTGGAGGAGGTGATCAAGCATTTTATGCATCTGTCAACTGAGAAAGCTGAGCAGGCACGCAGTCAGGCTCAAGCATTGGAAGAAGCCCTGGATGTGGATGACCTAGAAGCTGACCAAAGGCCTGAAGATCTGATGCTTAGTTATGTTAGTGGTGAAAAGGGTAAAGACAGGTCGGACCGCGAATTGGTAACTCCTTGGTTCAAGTTCTTATGGGAGACCTACAGAACTGTGCTCGAGATACTGCGGAACAACTCAAAGCTGGAGGCACTTTATGCGGTAACTTTCAAGATTTAGGAACCTCTTTATTTAATGTGACGATTGTAATAGTACGCTCAGAATTCATTTTGTATAGCAACTTGTTTGCAAGTTATCTTGAGAATCAAACGATTTGTTAGAAGTGTTGCTTTAATTATTTTCTCAGTACTAGTTACTAAGTCATATCATTCATGTTTTTATGCAGATGACAGCTCACAGAGCCTTCCAGTTTTGCAAGCAGTATAAGAGAACAACTGAGTTCCGCAGGTTGTGTGAAATCATAAGGAATCATCTTAATAATCTGAACAAGTACAAAGACCAGAGAGACCGACCTGATATATCTGCTCCAGAAAGCCTGCAACTTTATCTCGATACAAGAATGGAGCAGCTAAAAATTGCTACTGAACTTGAACTATGGCAGGTTTAAATGCTAATCTTGTGCCTAATTCATAGTTTTGATTCAGCGCCGCAGTGTCTGCGTTTTGTCTTGTAGTATTCTTTTGTGTATAACATTAAGCGCACTTCTATTATTTTCATGTGGTCTTGCAAAGTGCCGATTGTTTTTAGCTGCTTTTATTATTTGTTCTGTTGAACGTATTGAGGAGGGCTGTGTTGAGGCTTCGCTCACATTTTTTTCTGCTTTTTTTGCCAATGCCTTCTTTGTTATTCCTACAGGAAGCATTTCGCTCTGTTGAGGATATTCACGGTCTTATGTGCATGGTCAAGAAAACTCCAAAATCCTCGTTGTTGGTGGTCTATTATGCCAAGCTGACTGAGATATTTCGGATTTCGTCCAGTAATTTGTACCATGCTTATGCATGGCTAAAGCTCTTCACACTGCAGAAGAACTTCAACAAGAATTTAAGCCAGAAGGATTTGCAATTGATAGCTTCATCTGTTGTCTTAGCTGCTCTTTCTGTTACTCCTTATGACAATACTCATGGGGCTTCCCATATGGAACTAGAGAATGAGAAGGACAGGAATCTTAGGATGGCAAATCTTATTGGATTTAACCTTGACCCTAAGTCTGACAGCAGAGAAGTGGTAATACATAATTGATTGTATTGCCAATTGGTTTGATACTCAAAAAGTATTTGTTTTTAATTGTTTTACCTTTTGCAGCTATCAAGGTCGTCCCTTGTTTCAGAACTGGTACGTCTTGAGTTCCCCTACTAAGATGCATTTTCTTTTATTCCACTAGTGGCTTTGATCCCATTTAAAAGAGGAAGTCTTTATTTAGTTTAGAATAAGTATGGAACTGCTTGTGTAATCATGTATAAGTTGGCAGTTTTCTCTGTACACTATTTTGGAAGACATGCATTTTGTAATACCAGCAAAATGCATAGATGACTGTTTCTACTCCTGCAGGTTTCCAAGGGAGTTATGAATTGTGTGACTCAAGATGTTAAAGACCTCTACAATCTCTTGGAACATGAGTTCCTTCCCTTGGAACTTTCTTCCAAAGTCCAACCACTACTGACCAAAATTTCAAAAGTTGGCGGGAAACTTGCCTCAGTTCCTTCAGTGCAAGAGATTCAACTTGCTCAGTATATTCCTGCACTGGAAAAGCTTACCACCCTGAGGTTGCTTCAGCAGGTGCCTTACCATGGCCATCATTTTCAATGCACTAGTTTTCCATTTGCATTTGCATCTGAATTTATATATTTATGGTCTGGTTTCCAGGTCTCTCAAGTGTATCAGACTATGAAGATACAAAGTTTGTCAAAAATGGTTCCTTTCTTTGATTTCTCTGTCGTGGAGAAGATTTCTGTTGATGCAGTTAGGCAGAATTTCCTATCGCTGAAAGTTGATCACATGAAAGGAGTTGTTTTGTTTGGAAGTCAGGTATCATTTCTAGATATTCCTGCTCCACTGTTGTAATCTTTTTATTTGGGGTTGCAAGATGTATAGGGTTTTGTGCATATTAATGTAGTTTGACTGCTCTTCAGTCTCATCTTTCTCAGTCTATTCTGAATCGGGTATTGTGATATTTGCGTATTTGGTTTGTACCTTCAGCATATTTTGGTTTGGCTATCATGGATCAACTAGGAATATCTTTTTTCCAATATCAAGCTGTTATGAAAACTGTTGTTTGCCTGTTTAAAGTTTGATATGCTAATCGATACGATATGTTGATTTTCTAGGGTCTCGAAGCCGATGGACTTCGTGATCACTTGAGTGTTTTTGCTGAGTCTCTGAACAAGGCAAGGGCCCAGGTCTATCCTCCTGCCAAGAAATCGTCAAAACTAGCTGAAATTCTTCCTGGTCTTTCGGAGACAGTAGATAAGGAACACAAGAGGCTTCTTGCTCGAAAGTCAATTATTGAGAAGCGCAAGGAAGAACAAGAAAGGCAGCTTTTGGAACTGGTACTCACATCTTGTTACTCATGAATAGCTGTAGTTCTGCTTTTGTAGCTGTTAACACGTTCTGGATTTGTTGTCTAAACAGAATTTTGACATCTCTCGCAGGAACGTGAAGAAGAGACAAAGAGGTTGAGGCTTCAAAAACTTACGGAAGAAGCAGAGCAGAAAAGGCTTGCCGCCGAGTATGAACAAAGGAAGAACCAGAGAATTCTCAAAGATATTGAGGAACGGGAACTCGAAGAGGCACAAGCTATGCTTCAGGAAGCTGAAAAGCGTGGAAAGAAGAAGGGAAAGAAGCCATTAATTGATGGTGTAAGTCAAATACACACATGCTGAATGTTCTTTCATTTGATAGTGTGGGTGTCGGATCTCAATTTTAAGTAACAAATTCAGGAGAAAGTGACGAAGCAAAGTATTCTAGAGCTTGCTCGGACTGAGCATATGCGGGAAAGGCAAGAAATGGAGAAGAAGCTACAAAAACTGGCTAAGAACATGGATTATCTAGAAAGAGCTAAAAGAGAGGAAGAAGCTCCATTAATAGAAGGTGCTTTTCAAAGACGGCTGGTAGAAGAGAAGGTGCTCCATGAGCGCGAATATCAGGTATTTTTTGGTTGGTTCACACATGTTGGTGCAGGAATAGGCCCGGGCAATTACTTATTGTGTATTCAATTATGCAGCAAGAAGTTGAGCTTAGCAAACTCTGTCATAATGGAGACTTAAAAGAGAAGGAACGGCTAAGCAGGATGCTAGATAATAAGGTATGCAGACTTATGGGAACAGTCTCCATCCAGTCATGATTAGATGCAATGCAACATCATGGTAAAGGTTTGAGGACTTGGTGTCATTAAGTTTGTAACTTTTAAACTTTGTACTTTGTAGAACATATTCCAAGAGCGGATTCTAAGCCATCGCCAATTGGAATACAATCGAATGAAAGCAGATGTGAGGGAGAAGATGGAGCAAGTAAAGAAGGCTAGTAAGGAAGCCAGAGAGACTAGGAGGAAATTGTTGTACTATTTGAGGGGAGAAGAGGAGAGGAAAAGAAGGGCCCTTGAAGAAGAACTAGCCCGGAAACGTGAAGGTACAATTTATGTCTGCTAATTATTTCTGAGGTCTTTCTCATATTTGAGGTTCTTCATGCTCTCTCAATTTTTTGTTGGATGGACAGAGGAAGCGAGGCGTAAGAAGGAAGAAGCTGAGCGCAGAGCAAAACTAGATGAGATAGCTGAGAAGCAAAGACAAAGGGAGAGGGAAATTGAAGAAAGAGCTAGACTGCAAAAGGAAACATTGTTGGGTAGGGCAACTGAGCCTAAGCCGTTTGACCTTGGTGGTGTACGCCCTGTAGAGCCTCAGACTACTGCTCCTCCAGCAACAGCAGCAGCCAGTGCAGCTCCCGCACCTGGGAAGTATGTGCCCAAGCATCGCCGTGCGGAGGTTTCATCTCAAGCTCCACCATCAGCAGAAGCTGGCAAATGGGGGAAGCTCAGGGCAAGGAGATGACCGTGGTGGAGATAGGTGGGGAAGTGAGAGAGGTGGTATTTCCAGACCAACAACCTGGTCCTCATCGAGAACTCCACACTGATTGTAAAGAGATTTTGGAAACTCTGTGAAAGCTCTTTGAAGTTGTGGGATTGGAACAAAATTGTTGATCTGTTCTCTTCACATGAGGCGAAATTGATTGTTGAAGTTATATTTGGGATTCATCATCCAAAATGAGACAGACTTGTGTCCTATGCCAATTGCTACAACGAGTATCTGTGAAGCGCATATGGAACTCTCAATAGACAACAAACTGGAGTTCCTCATTAGATTTGTTGTTACTAATTAATTCTTATTTATTTTTGGTCTGTGATTATTTATCAAGTATGTAATGTTTTACGAAAAGTGAATGCTATCAATTATTATTTAACAGTGTCAATCAGCTACACATTCAATTATTATTTTTGGTGTTCCGGGCAACGTGGGGCTCGCCACCTCCTCTCCGCTGAGCTCGGCTGCGTAGTCTCGTGGGCGGTTCCGGTTGGCTTGTGGGGTGTCGCCGGTCGGGTGCGTGCGGGGGTGGGCTAGGGGCGATGGGGGTCGTTGATTTTGGTGGTAGGGTGTAAATCGGGGCCACATGAGGCGGTTGCTGGGACGGTGGAGCTCTAGGTTCAGCCGGTGGTGGCTTGTCCTTGTGCGGGTTGTTGATGTGGGCTCGCGGTGGCTTCTCCGCGGACTGCCTTGAGTGGTGGCTGCTGGAGGAGGCTCTGTCGGCGGGTGGAGGCGGGCCGATTTTGATCGGGTTTTGTGTACAGTTTAGTCTAGTTTTAGTGTGAACGGTTTAGGCCGGATGGACGCTGCGAGAATGCTTTCCAGAGTGTTTCGGTCGTTTTCCAGCTGTGAATGATGGGATGACGTGCCCACGCCAAGGCGAAGTGCAGTTGCGGACTCTCATTTTTTCACGTTTTATGTTTTTCTTGTCTGTATAGTTTCTAACTGATTAATTTGTTCCAGCTTTAAGACCTCAGCTTGCCGCTGTATTTGTAATTCAGAGCTTATATCAAAAAATATATATATGACTTGTATGGAGTCGTATGTCTATATTGATCAAAAAAAAAAGGAAAAGTTGATGCGTGTGTAAGTAAATAAATAAATATTAATTTATTTGTTTTGGGGGACCCATCCATCCGGAATGTAAAACCGATCCCTTTCTAAAACCCTTGTCGTCCTAAAACCCCTACTACTGATAATGAATTCGATCGCAGCCAGGCTTCTTCGACTTGCTCCTCGTGCCGGATTCGCCTCATCCTCATCCTCATCCTCAGGTTCTCAATGTTTCTCTCTCTCTCTTTCTTACAGCTGTCTGCCTAGAATGCGAATCAAATGACTTTTTGTCGAAACCGGTAAATTACAGATGAATTAAATGGATAATCGTTTATTTTTGTTGGAGATTTTTAAATTAGGGTTTATGCGTATGAGTTTATTCAGATAACACAAATACCAATTGCGTTGGTTCTACTTTTGTTACTATTTGAATGAGGCAGATTAGGCTTGTTGATTTCTTGTTGCTATCCTTCCCCTTCTGTTTTTATTGATTCACAATTTAGAATTATGATCGATGAGGTTAGCATTTGAAATTTGTGGTCTCATTTTTTGTGTGATAGTGGGTTTGCAGAACAGATGGAAGTCAGGATACTCCACATTTAATTTTGGGAATGATCCAGAAGTCAAGAAAGGTAATGGAGATGCATTGGTTGAGGATGATGGAGACGATGATATTTTTAGCAACAAGTCTGAAGTAGCACCCCAAGGTGTTGATCCCAAAAGAGGCTGGGGCTACCGTGGTGTTCATAAGGTATTTCTAACACTTACACAACATACTTGCTACTAAATATAAGTTAGTGAGAATATGCTTGCTCTTCTGCTATATCCATGACTGGCTCGGGTGGACTTACACAAGAATGCTTGAAAAGTTTATGTTTTCATTTTTCAATGGGAAGCATAAAATAAAACAAAAGAAAATGATACTAACTTTTTCCTTAAGACATTCATTTATATTTTCATGCCAATTAAGCACCAATTTTCTTTTTCATATATAAAATATTCCCATCTTTCGTTAGCATTTCAAAATTTGAGGTGAACTATATAAAAATTTAGCATTTGAAAAGTCTATTGGATGATTTGTTGATGCATATTTATCCTGCACATTTGATCCTATTTTGGTTTGTTAATTTAGTACTGTGGTACTTATGAAGTTATCACTCCTTGGTTAACGAGGGGTGCCAAAGTAGACGTTGTGGAAGTACAATCTCCGTCAGTAGATGCCAATTTGTTCTCATGTTTCATAGCGCCTTTTCAGATCATATGTTTATATTTCGTAGAGCCACCGACTCATTACATTACTTTTAAAATTTAAGTCTAGCATAAATATCGATGAAATGCTGAGTTATGCTGTCTTGGTTGGCATTATACAGGCAATTATCTGTGGAAAAATTGGTCAAGCACCTGTTCAGAAAATATTGAGAAATGGCAAAACAGTGACAATCTTTACTGTTGGGACTGGAGGGATGTTTGACCAAAGAACCTTAGGCAACAATGACTTGCCCAAACCAGCTCAATGGCATAGAATTGCAGTGCATAATGATGCTCTTGGAAGCTACGCAGTACAACAACTTGTTAAAAAGTAAGTATGGTTCATTAAGAGATAACAGTTTATACATATTTCTTAATTCATAAAGCGCTGCATGATGAAACACTATCCGCTCACCGGAGACTAGTTTTTGTGCAGCTCTTCAGTTTATGTAGAGGGTGATATCGAGATTAGAGTGTATAATGACAGTATCAATGGTGATGTTAAAAATATTCCAGAGATTTGTGTGCGACGAGATGGTATGTCACATGTCTTTCCCTACATTATCCTTTTCCTCTTCCTAGCCATGGTTGTAATTTTCCATAATGTAAAATGTTGGTGATCTTGACCAAGTTGATATATCTACTCAACACTACTGCCTTTGTAGAATGTTGAGTTCGACCCTATTCATCTCGTCACAACCCCTTGTATCATTAATATTTGACAAATAGGTGGTCAGTGTCGCATGTAAACTTACATTCTCTATTTGGCCTCTACAGGGCGGATACGCCTCATAAAAAGTGGAGAGAGCATCAGCAACTTTTCGTTTGATGACTTGAGTAAGTTCTTGTCAACATTTTTTTTTCCAATTAATTATCTAGCTTGGCACTTATGGGGCGTTCTAAAATAAGCAAGAACTTGTGTTGATTTACAACTGACACGTTTAGTTTTGGGTGACAGGAGAGGGCTTGGCGTGAGTGGCACACTGTTATCTGAAGTCCATGACTTGGGATTCATGAAGAGCTTTAGAAGAAGATACAGTACTGGGACTGGCACTGCATATTTGCAGGTGGTGTAAGCAATGGGGCACTTTGTTCGATAAAACAGTATATCCAAGAGAGTGTAATGTCATTTTCTTTTGTACTGAACAAAGAATCATCTGAAAGTGTATTAGAGTAAATTAAATTGAGCAACTGATTCTGTTGAACTATAATATGTGTTAGAGTTATTTATAGAAAGTGGTGTGCATTTGCACGTGACAAGAAAATAAGAAAGGTATTTCTCTCACATGGTATCGAGCCAGGTCTAGGGCTGTTCTCGTCGTCGCCGGTCTGCTCACGTCGTCGTCGTCGCCGGTCTGCTCACGTCGTCGTCGCCGGTCTGTTCTCGTCGTTCCCGCCGGTCTGTTCTCGTCGCCGACTGATTGCTTCTCGTCGGATTTGCTTCTCGTTTCCGGTCTGATCTAGGGCTGTCCGTCGTCGCCTCTCAGCTCTCTCAGTGCTCTCAGCTGCTCCCGCTCTCAGTGCTCTCAGTGATCTCTGCTCTCAGTTTTTTTTTTCTTCTCCCGCTCCGATTTGCATCTCTGGTTATGGCTGACAATACCTTAAAAACTGCTGTGGGGGATGACTCAAAGAAGGCTCCCGAGGTTGTTCCTGTGCTGCCCAGAATCACAGACCACAAACTTGTTGCTTCCAATTATTTGGATTGGCGCAACACCATCGAGTTATATCTGTTGAGTGTCTCTATGGACCCTCATATGACGGAGGACCCTCCCTCTGATGCAGCGTCTAAGGTCCCCTGGTTACGGGATGATGCCCGTCTCGTCCTCCAGATTCGCAATTCTATTGATGCGTCTGTTATACGCTTAGTCTCCCACTGTCGCACTGTTAAGGCTCTCCTCGCATATGTGGAATTTCTGTACTCTGGAAAGGGGAATATTTCTCGTATGTACACTGTATGTCAGGTATTCTATCGACCGGAAAAGGGTGATCAATCTCTTACCGACTACTTTACAGAGTTCAAAAAGATATATGAGGAGTTGAATGAGCTCCTCCCCTTTAGTCCGGATATTGCTGTTCAGCATGCTCAGCGTGAGAAGATGGCTCTCATGAGTTTTCTAGCTGGTTTGCCCTCTGAGTTTGAGACTGCTAAATCTCAAATCCTCTCTGACTCTAAAGTTGCTTCGTTGGAAGATGCCTTTCGTCGAGTGCTTCACACTGAGCCGCGTCCCTCACCTCCGCTGTCTTCATCTGCCTTTATCGGTCGGCGTCCTCAGACCTCTGGGAGTTTCTCCTATAAGGGTTCTAGTGGTTCCTCCGAGAATCGTCCTGATTGGATTGCCTCAGCTGAATGTCGCTACTGCCATCAAATTGGCCACCTCAAGAACAGTTGTCCAAAGAAAAAGCGGGCACCATCTGCTAATGTGGTTTTTAGCTCTCCTGTCACTCTTTCAGCAGCTGAGTACGCTCATCTGCGGGGCCTGGCCGACCGTTCTTCTGCCCCTACTGCTGCAATTGCTCAGTCAGGTACCTCCAACACCTGCCTTGTTTCCACGTCTCCTCAATGGGTCATTGATTCTGGTGCCACAGATCACATGACAGGTAATCCCGCCCTTTTCGCTTCATTTACACCTCATCACTCTAGTCCGCCCGTCTCTTTGGCTGATGGTACACAATCTCCTGTTGTTGGCTCTGGTACTGTTAATCCAACTTCTTCTTTGTCTTTGACATCTGTTCTCAGCCTTCCTAAATTATCCTTTAATTTAATGTCTGTTAGCCGCTTACCCGCTCCTTAAACTGTTGTGCTACATTTTTTCCTGACCATTGTGTTTTTCAGGATCTGTCGACGAAGAAGATTATTGGTAAGGGGCGTGAGTCGGCTGGCCTATACATTTTGGATTCACAGTTACCCAAGTCTGTTGCTTGCACCAGCTCTGCCGCCCCGATTGATGCTCATTGTCGGCTGGGTCATCCGTCTCTCTCTGTTTTGAGGAAGCTTTGTCCCCAATTTTTGAGTCTATCTTCTTTAGATTGTGACTCCTGTCGATTTGCCAAGCATCATCGTCTTAGCTCTAATCCTAGAGTCAATCACCGTGCCAGTACTCCTTTTGAGTTAGTTCATTCTGATGTGTGGGGTCCTTGTCCTGTTCCCTCTGTTCCTGGCTTTCGGTATTTCGTTACTTTTGTTGATGACTTTTCTCGTATGACTTGGATATATTTTATGAAAAATCGTTCTGAGTTATTACAACATTTCTCGTCCGTCTGTGCTGAGATACGAACTCAATTTGGGGTTCCTGTGAAAACTTTAAGAAGTGATAATGCCAAGGAGTATTTATCTGCTCCATTTCATGAATTTATGCAAAAACATGGCATTATCCACCAAACCTCTTGTGTTGACACTCCATCTCAAAATGGGGTTGCTGAGCGAAAAAACCGTCATCTTCTTGAAACCGCTCGAGCTTTGTTGTTTGAAATGCAGGTTCCTAAGAAATTCTGGGTAGATGCCGTCTCCACCGCTTGTTTTCTCATTAATCGGATGTCTTCTACTGTTCTCTCGGGTGAGTCACCTTTCGGTAGTTTATTTCCATCTTCGTCTTTGTTTCCCATTGCCCCTAAGATATTTGGGTGTACTTGCTTTGTTCGGGATGTTCGTCCTCATCTCACCAAACTTGATCCTAAATCACTTAAGTGTATATTCTTGGGTTATTCTCGTGTCCAGAAGGGGTATCGGTGTTATAGTCCTGATCTTCAGAGATATGTCGTGTCTGCTGATGTTGTCTTTTCTGAGCGTACTCCTTTTTCATCTCCTGCTCCTCGTCAGGGGGAGCCTGATGATGATTTTCTTCTGTATATGTTTCCCACACACACTACACCCCCTGCTCATGTCCCACCTCTTGTCCGGCCTCCCGTAATACACACTTACTTTCGTAGGCCACGTCCTGAGGTAACTGTGATTTCGGATGTGCAGCCCACTACCTCCGATGCGCCAATCTCTTCGTCATCAGATCCGCCTCTGAGTGATGATCTTCCCATTGCTCTTCGTAAAGGTACGCGCACTTGCACTTATCCTATTTCCTCTTTTGTGTCTTATGATCGACTATCGGAATCATCTCGTTCTTTTATTGCTTCTCTTGCTTCTGTTCATAACTCTGTGTCTGAAGCTTTGGCCCATTCTGGTTAGCGTGATGCAATGGTAGAGGAGATGAATGCCTTGGATGCTAATGGTACTTGGGTTTTAACTGATCTTCCTCCTGGCGCCCGCTCCATTGGGTGTAAATGGGTGTTTACCGTCAAGGTCAATCCTGATGGTTCTGTTGCTCGCCTTAAGGCTCGCCTTGTTGCTAAAGGCTACTCTCAGACATATGGCATTGATTATTTTGATACCTTTTCTCCTGTCGCCAAATTGACCTCTATCAGACTGCTGATCTCTCTGGCTGCTTCCCATCACTGGCCGCTTCATCAACTGGACATTAAGAATGCGTTTCTGCATGGTGATCTTCAGGAACCTATTTATATGGAGCAACCGCCGGGCTTTGTTGCTCAGGGGGGGAGTGCGAAGGTTTGTTATCTCCATAAATCTTTATATGGCCTGAAGCAGAGTCCTCGTGCTTGGTTTAGCACATTCACAGCAGCAGTTGAGAAATTTGGTATGCAAAAGAGTAAGTCAGATCACTCGGTTTTCTATACACAATCCGGGAATGGAATCATTTTATTGGTGGTGTACGTGGATGATATTGTTATTACAGGCAATAACTCTGAAGGCATTGATTCATTGAAGGGCTTTCTTCAGACTCAGTTCAATACCAAAGACTTGGGAAGATTGAGGTATTTCTTAGGTGTTGAAGTCAGTAGAAGTAAGAAAGGCATTTTCTTATCCCAAAGAAAGTACGTACTTGATCTACTCTCTGAAACAGGCAAGATTGGTGCCAAGCCATGCAGTACTCCAATGATTCCAAATTTACAGCTTACTAAGAGTGGAGAGTTGTTTGATGATCCTGAACGGTATAGAAGGTTGGTTGGAAAATTGAATTACCTTAGGATGACTCGTCCTGATATTGCTTATCCCGTGAGTGTAGTCAGTCAATACATGTCATCACCAACAGTTGATCATTGGAAAGCAGTTGAACAGATTCTGGGTTATTTAAAAGGCTCACCTGGACGTGGAATAGTGTATGGCAGTCATGGTCATGAAAACATTGAGTGTTTCTCGGATGCTGATTGGGCGGGATCCAAAGAAGATCGGAGATCCACATCTGGTTATGGGATTATGTTTGGAGGAAACCTAATATCCTGGCAAAGCAAGAAGCAAAAGGTTGTCTCTCGTTCGAGTGCAGAATCAGAGTATAGAGCTATGTCCACATCCACTTGTGAGATAGTTTGGATACATCAATTCCTAACTGAGATAGGTTTGAAAGTCTCGGAACCAGCTAAGCTATGGTGCGATAATCAGGCTGCGTTACACATCTCGTCTAATCCTGTCTTCCATGAACGGACTAAACATATTGAGATCGACTGTCACTTTGTCCGTGAGAAGGTCCAACTAGGACTCATTACTACTGGATATATGAAGACGGAAGACCAATTAGGAGACCTGTTCACTAAGGCTCTCAATGGGACAAGAATAGATTATCTCTGTGGCAAGCTGGGCATGATTGATATATATGCTCCAGCTTAAGGGGGAGTGTTAGAGTTATATATAGAAAGTGGTGTGCCTTTGCACGTGACAAGAAAATAAGAAAGGTATTTCTCTCACAGTATATCCAACAGCAATGGGGCACTTTGTTCGATAAAACAGTATATCCAAGAGAGTGTAATGTCATTTTCTTTTGTACTGAACAAAGAATCATCTGAAAGTGTATTAGAGTAAATTAAATTGAGCAACTGATTCTGTTGAACTATAATATGTAATGCCAAGGACCTGAATTTACTACAATTTGTTCTACAGGCACACTCTTCTTTTGTTTGAAACATTACATTACAGGGAAATTAAATGAGGATAAACAGATCAATGAATAGCTTATTTGTCATAAAAGAGGAACAGCAAGTCTGCAAGACTGCGAACAAAACATGATAGCTTATTCTCCAACATTACATTTTCTCACAGAAGAATCCTCGTTGTTTTTTTATACTCACAAACTCAAGCTGTTAGCAATCTTACTACCATATTTTTGTGACCACATCGACCACCATTAGCATTAGATAAGGTTGGAGTGGTAGGCGTTACACACACTGCTAGGGTGGGGAACGAATTTTAATATTGGTATTTACCACTACGTTACGGTCTAGGTGAATATTTTGGGTTAACCCCTTTTCCCTTCCATGGCATCTCTTTTTCTACTACAAACTGTGCAGAGAAACGGACCTTCTGGCGGTTGCGTGGCTGTTGACAATAAGTGATCAGAGTTGATTGACCAATTATCAATGAGTTGTTCATTCGCTTGGCAGACTGCGCATCTCAATAGTCCAGAGTTTGCATCCACTGGAGTATGTTTACCCAACCTGAAATATCGTTGAAGATGATGATATACCTTTCATGTGAAATTTAAGACAAATGTAACAAGGAAAATCTTTGTTCTGACTCGTGAGCCACTAGACATTAAAGAAGATTATGAATCGCAAGAGCAAACTTCCAAATAACACTCACCTTTCAGCAAGCATTGCAGATCCCTCCTCAAACAATTCCTCTACAGCTCCAATAGAAGATAGTTTGTTATTTGATTTGTGCAGGCTGTTCCGTAATTTCTTTCCGAATATCAATGAAGTGAGCTTGTTCTTCTTCCTCCTAGGTGGTGGAGGCAAGGCGGGATAATCAGAAGGCATTATATCAACAACTAAGCAAGTTGTATCATCTTTGAGACCCCTTGATCGCAAGGCCTCCTGAATAATAGATAGAAGATGAAATAAAAATTAGCTATAGAAATTTCATTAATAATTATTAGTTGAAAAATTAATTGATAGAATAGAACAGTTCCACTCAATTACCTTGACCACTAGCTTTGCAGCAAGCTCAGCAGGTAATCTACGACAAACCGTAGCTGCTTGTTCAGATGACAGAGCATCCCATATTCCATCAGAAGCAATGATAAGTCTCCCTCCAGCACTTGAGAGCTAAACACGAATGAAGTCATTATTTATTAAATGCACAAAAATGAAAATAGACAAACTTGTAAAGCTTTAGAAAATATGTCTTCTTCTACGCACCTTTACTTGCTTAACATGGGGTATGGGCACTATGAACTCTCCCACATCAGTATCGCCAATAGATCTCGAAAGACACAACCCACCAGGCCAACAACGGAGTGGACCGACCTACGACACAACATTAACATTCAGCACCAGAGAGCTATGCACGGAAAAAAGAAGAGGACAACAGGTCTGACTAATACCTGGTTGCCACCATAGACATTGAGCCTCCCTACTTCACCGCCACTTGCAGTGACACGCTCTCTTTCTTCAACATTTTCTTCTAATCTGTGATCAACGGTCAACAGAGAAACAACACCCCCTTGAGCATCCAGAATACATCGTGAATCCCCAACAGAAGCAACGGTTATTGTCCACCCATCTATTACAACAAAAGTAACTGTTGTACCAGAAGTTTCACCTGCAGTTCATTACCAGGATCATTAAGACAACATCACATACACTGGGAGTAAGCATGATAATGTCATAGGTGAAAAATAGAGACATGCCTTTCTGCTGAAACTCTATGTCAGTCTTCACAAAACCTGCAACCAGCGCTCGAGGAAGAGCTTGGAGCCATTCGTCTCTAGTACTCCCGGGTGGAATTGCACTGATGACATTATTCAGTAGATTTTCCTTCGCAAAAATAGCAGCTGATATGCCGTTATGCCCATCAAAGATCTACAATTAAGTAAAAAGTTAAACAAAAGATTGCAGTAGTCTTCTAAAAAAAATATCAGTTCCTAGTGAACCGTCGCAAATGCAGTTCTTTAACCTTTCTTATTTAAAGATGATACTATAGTATTGGCCACAATCAATCACAATGCAAATTAAATGTCTACCGCGAATACAGAAAACGAGGAAGATTGATCCCCAGGAGCCCTTTCACAATCGAGTTTCACCAGAAAATAGTCCTCTCCTTTTTTAGCCAGTGCAGCATTCCCATACTTAATCAACGGCTTTTCAACAGTCTCCTTCCTAAACTCACGGCCAATCAAAGTACCAAGCGGAACAGGAGGAGCCTTCATCTTTGATATGTCAGCTTGACTCATCTGAATCTTTGTTCCAACATCTTGATCACTGCAGTACGAAAAACAAACCAATCAAAAAAATAACACAAATACCCAAGTTTAATAAAATTCTCACAAGACACCTCAAAGCATAACACCGACCAGCCAATAAGAGTTTACACCCACTTTGAAAAACACCCATATCACTCAAACTCAATTGCAGTTTCAATCCATGTGTGGGAGAAAATTAGAGTCGTGGATCTATGGAAATGATTCACCCAATCAACACAATTTCAAAATCCAGCTGTCAACAGATCAAAGCCAGCTCACAGAAGAGTATTAAATTTTCAAAATCATAAATACACGCTCAAATAAACAATGATATCCAACAACTGGAGACTGAATTCATCAAAAATTCGAAAGAAATCTGCATCATATTCGGCGCAATCGAACTAACAAATCACAATCAAACCAGCTTATGAAAGCAAACAAAAAAACACGAATCCGGCGAGAACAGAAAACTCGAAAGCAACGAAAGCGTGGACTCACCATGAAGTAGGGAATGACAGTGCAAGAAGAGATCGAGTGAGAGATTTGTGCGGAATCGGAGACGGAATTGAATATCAGTTGAGCTCGGATATGTGGAAGAGGTAGTGGAGAGCGGATTCGATACCCTAGCCGAACAAGCGATGAGAGAGAAAATGGAATATCTGATGAGAGAGAAAGATGGAGCGGGAGGCGGAGAGTGGAGTCGACGAGTTGGTGAAAAGAAACCTTTCGTTTCACCCTCTTTTTTTCTTTTTTCTTTTTTTGATGGAAAACATGGATACAAAATTTTCGTTTCACCCTCTTTGTAGATTGTTGTTTTTAAATACTTATTAATTACTATTATGCTTTGGATAAATACAAATCACTATTATAAATAAAAATTACAAATCCTTAAAAAACTTGACACGTGTCAAAATTAACCAATCAAAATTTATCCGAACTTTCATCCGGTCGGGGTTCCTTTTTTGTAATAAAAAAAAACACATATGTACTTATCTAAAAAATATATAAAAGATAGGAGGGGTATAATTGTCCTAAAATTCGCTACAGTAAAATTCGACTTGCGCTACAATACGTTTTTAAGTCTGATCATCATGCCTTAAGTTTGATCATTTAGAATAATAGCAATTTTGACTTTCGCTACAGTACGTTTTTAAGTCTGATCATCATGCCTTAAGTCTGATCATTTGGAATAAAATTTGACTTTTGCTACAGTAAAATTTACTTAAAATAGATGATGATCAGACTTAAAATAAATAAATACTTAGACTTAAAACAGATGATGATCAGACTTCAAATAGATGATGATTAGACTTAAAATAGATGATGATCAGACTTAAAATAAATAAATACTTAGACTTAAAATAGATGATGATCAGACTATTTTTTAAGTGTGAACATTAAGTCTTTTAAGTCTGAACATTAAGTCTTTTAAGTCTGATCATTACCTATTTTTTAAGTCTGAACATTAAGTCTTTTAAGTCTGATCATTGCTTCTTTTTAAGTCTGAACATTACCAATTTTAAGTTTGATCATTAAGTATTTTTAGTTTGATCATTGCCTATTTTTAAGTCTGATCATTGCTTCTTTTTAAGTCTGAACATTACAAATTTTAAGTCTGAACATTAAGTCTTTTAAGTCTGATCATTGCTTCTTTTTAAGTCTAAACATTACCAATTTTAAGCCTGAACATTAAGTATTTTTAGTCTGATCATTGCCTATTTTTTAAGTCTGATCATTGCTTCTTTTTAAATCTGAACATTACCAATTTTAAGTCTGAACATTGCTTCTTTTTAAGTCTGAACATTACCAATTTTAAGTATGAACATTAAGTATTTTTAGTCTGATCATTGGCTATTTTTAAGTCTGATCATTGCTTCTTTTTAAGTCTGAACATTACCAATTTTAAGTCTGATCATTAAGTATTTTTAGTCTGATCAATGCTTCTTTTAAGTTTGATCATTGCTTCTTTTTAAATCTGAACATTACGAATTTTAAGTCTGAACATTAAGTCTTATAAGTCTGATTATTGCTTCTTTTTAAGTCTGAACATTACCAATTTTAAGTCTGAACATTAAGTCTTTTTAGTCTGATCATTGCCTATTTTTAAGTCTGATCATTGCTTCTTTTTAAGTCTGAACATTACCAATTTTAAGTCTGAACATTAAGGCTTTTTAGTCTGATCATTGGCTATTTTTAAGTCTGATCATTGCTTCTTTTTAAGTCTGAACATTACAAATTTTAAGTCCGAACATTACCAATTTTAAGTCTGAACATTAAGTATTTTAAGTATGATCATTGCTTCTTTTTAAGTCTGAACATTACCAATTTTAAGTCTGAACATTAAGTCTTTTTAGTCTGATCATTGGCTATTTTTAAGTCTAAACATTACCAATTTTAAGTTTGAACATTGCTTCTTTTTAAGTCTGAACATTACCAATTTTAAGTCTGAACATTAAGTATTTTAAGTATGATCATTGCTTCTTTTTAAGTGTGAACATTACCAATTTTAAGTGTGAACATTAAGTATTTTTAGTCTGATCATTGGCTATTTTTAAGTCTGAACATTGCCAATTTTAAGTCTGAACATTGCTTCTTTTTAAGTCTGAACATTACAAATTTTAAGTCTGAACATTAAGTATTTTTAGTCTGATCATTGGCTATTGTTAAGTCTGATCATTAAGTTTTTAAGTCTGATCATTAACAACTTTTGGACTAAATTGAAAATAACATTATTAGGTTTTATATCCATCCGTGTGGAATGACTATTATACCCCTCCGTGTTTTGTCCGGGATTTCGACTAAAATTGGACACGTGTCGACTTAATAATCAGTTTGTAGTTTTTATTTATAAACAAGTTTGTACCTGAACCGCACCCTTACTATTATTATTATTATTATGAGAAGGGATTAGGTGCAAAGTCCTAATTATTGTAAAAAAGGCAAACTAATCATCACCCTTGATTTTGTAATTTCAATGGATGAGATTATGTGGAATTAATTATATGTAAATTCAAATTGTTAGTAGAATAGGGGCAAATATGGCATACAACATCATTAATATATTTGTTTTATTTTTGTTTCATCGTAATTGATTTGCAGTTTCCTTATTCATCGCGTGCAATCAGATCTGGGTTTGTTGCTCGACAATTCATGCATCGTTTATCGTGAAGCAGTTGTTTGGCGATTGAATCACCATTGTTGAAGTCGCAATATCAAAGCCGTTTCAGTCGATCCAACATCATCCGAATTAATTTTTACATAGTGGCCGATTGGAGCATCGGAGGTTCGGCTGTGTTTTTATTTTCAGTGTTTCGTCTGTTGAATGATGTGGCGAACTGACGAGAACTGGATGTAGCGCTGCGGATTTGGTGGGGATACGGGTTCGTTGAATGGTGTGTTTGTTAATGGAAGAAGTACTGGAAAATCATGGATGAATTCTTAACGAATTATAGTCCAATTTTGACAAATTATGTAATAGTTCGTCAAAAGTGGATATTATTATTAAAAATCTTAATAGATAAGACCATATAATTTGCTGATGAAGTATGTTTTCAAAAGAAAAATTTGCTGATAAAGTAGTAAATTAATTTGTGTCGAATTAAATTTTATTTTTGAGATTAAAAAAAGGGCAAATTACAAAAATATATCCTGGACTATCGCATCATTTCAAATTAGGTACCGAACTTTTTCAATTTAGTGACGTTTGCATCAATTTGCACATGTTTCATCTTATAAATCATATCACCAGCCATAATAAAAATAAATTCGATCAAATTATTTGAACCAAATAATCAAACTCATAAGTTTTTGACCTTAAAATCCCTATAAAACCCGAATTCTAAAATAAAATGTAAGCAAATTGATGCAAAGTCACTAAATTGAAAATTGGAAAAGTATGGTACTCAATTTGAAATGATGTGATTGTCCAGTGTATATTTTTGTAATTTACCCTTCAAAAAAAGAATTTGAATGTTTTTTTTATATGCGTGAAGATTATATGAAAGTTTACGATATTTTGATAAGAATTAAGACCCTGTCCATTTGAACCCTATTTTTTACGGTTAAGATAAGATAAGTTCCTTTCAATCAACATAAGTTAATATCAGTTAATATAAGTTACTTTCAGTCAAGTTAAGTTAATATAAGTTTCAGTTAAGATAAGATAAGTTACTTTCAACATACCATCATCATCATACCATCATCATATCATCATCATCATACCATCATCATACCACCACCATCATCATCATATCATACCTTTCCATCATCATCATATCATCATCATCATCAAACCATCAGCATATCATATCATCATATCACCATCATCATCAGGGGGCGTTCAATTGAGGACACCTTTAGAAATGAGGACGTAGGGACAAATCTAAAACCATTACATCAAATGATCCAAAGATACATAATGAGTCAAAAAGTGCTTTTTTGGAGTTATGCACTTTTGTCTTTTAGGTAAAAGATAAAAGTGCATAATGACAAACAACTTTAATTTTTTGGATTTGTTATGCATCTTTGGATCATTTGATCAAATGGTCCAAATTTGTCCCTACGTCCTCACAAAAAACACATGTCCTCATTTGAACACTCCTCATCATCATCATATCATATCATATCATCATATCATATAATCATATAATATCATCATCATCATACCATCATCATCATATCATCATCATCATCAAACCATCAGCATATCATATCATCATATCACCATCATCATCAGGGGGCGTTCAATTGAGGACACCTTTAGAAATGAGGACGTAGGGACAAATCTAAAACCATTACATCAAATGATCCAAAGATACATAATGAGTCAAAAAGTGCTTTTTTGGAGTTATGCACTTTTGACTTTTAGGTAAAAGATAAAAGTGCATAATGACAAACAACTTTAATTTTTTGGATTTGTTATGCATCTTTGGATCATTTGATCAAATGGTCCAAATTTGTCCCTACGTCCTCACAAAAAACACATGTCCTCATTTGAACACTCCTCATCATCATCATATCATATCATATCATCATATCATATAATCATATAATATCATCATCATCATACCATCATCATCATATTACTATTCATCATCATAACATTATCATCATCATCATAC
The DNA here is from genome assembly GCA_033675215.1 of Rhodiola kirilowii. Taxonomy (NCBI): domain Eukaryota; kingdom Viridiplantae; phylum Streptophyta; class Magnoliopsida; order Saxifragales; family Crassulaceae; genus Rhodiola; species Rhodiola kirilowii. The sequence goes on from CM066194.1 coordinate 8,276,605, forward strand.
CATCATCATCATCATACTCTTCATCATCATAATACTATTCATCGCCATCATCACAACCATCATCATCATTATATTACTATTCATCATCATCATATTACTATTCATCATCATCACCACAACCATCATCATCATAATATTACTATTCATTATCATAATATTACTATATTACTATTCATCATCATCACAACCATCATAATGGTATGATGATGATGATGATATGATGCTGATGGTATGATGATGATGATTGCATGATGATGGTATGCTGATGATGATGGTATGATGATGGTGGTATGTTAATGATGATGGTGGTATGTTAATGATGATGGTGGTATGTTGATGATGATGGTATGATGATGATGATGGTATGTTGATGATGATGATGATGATGGTGATATGATGATGATGGTTTGAAGATATAATGATGATGATGATAATGATGATAAGTTAATATCAGTCAATATAAGTTTCAGTTAAGTTAATATCAGTCAATATAAGTTAATATCAGTCGATATAAGTTAATATCAGTTAACATAAGTTAATATCAGTTAAGATCAATTAAGATAAGTTAAGTTTCAGTTCAAATGGACAGCCCCAAACTTATATTGACTGATATTAACTTATCATCATCATCATCATCACACCATCATCATCATCATCACACCATCATCATCATACCATCATCATCAACATACCATCATCATCATCATACCATCATCATCATCATACCATCATCATCATCATCATGCAATCATCATCATCATACCATCATCATCATCATACCATTATGATGGTTGTGAGCTGATGATGAATAGTAATATTATGATGATGAATAGTAATATACTGATGATGATGGTTGTGATGATGGTGATGAATAGTAATATGATGATGAATAGTATGATGATGATGGTATGATGACGATGATGATGTTATGATGATGATGAATAGTAATATGATGATGATGATGGTATGATGATGATATGATATGATATGATGATGATGGTGATATGATGATATGATATGCTGATGGTATGATGATGATATGATGCTGGTATGGTATGGATATGATGATGATGGTGGTGGTATGATGATGATGATGATATGATATGCTGATGGTATGATTATGATGATGATGATGATATGATGATGGTATGGTATGGTATGATATGATATGATGGTGGTGGTATGATGATGGTATGATGATGATGATATGATGATGGTATGTTGAAAGTAACTTATCTTATCTTAACTTAACTGAAACTGACATTAACTTAACTTGACTGAAAGTAACTTATATTAACTGATATTAACTTATATTAACATATGTTGATTGAAAAAAATTTATCTTATCTTAACCGTCAAAAAATAAAATTCTAATGGACAGAGCCTAATATACCTACAAATCAATTTTTTCAGTGGGGTATATAGTTTACTTAATATATAAAAATCAATTTATTTTCCAATAATAGATGATGCTTTTGCGGTAAAAAATTGTGTTGTTTAACATAAGACAACAATTTGGAGAGATTTTTGTTTTTCTTGATTGCCGGCTGCATCAAACAAATTAAGGAATATATCAGATGCATGATAATGTTTCTGGAAGACATATATTTCTAAATACACATTTCTGTAAAATGATATATGTAGTTTTTTTATAGGTAAAAAATGTCGTTGTATGTAGAAACTGTAATCATGAGATTAGTAGTAAGTAATATTGCATAACAACTAAATGGTTTTACTAGCTAACACCATTTTCAAAAGTAATATTTATTTAGGGCGAAGTGAGTTGCCATGGTGGTATGGAGCTCCTCCGGTGCTTGTAGGCGGTCCGAGTTCAAGTCTCTATCAGCGCATCAAAAAAAGAACAGATGCTATTTTCTGAGCTTTAAGCACCCATCAAAAAAAAGTAATATTTATTTTGATAAAAAAAAGTAATATTTATTTTCATTCTGCCCAATCTTCTACCTAATGTAAATTTTTTTTTGATGAGTCTACCTAATGTAACTTTAATATGAACTTCGGTACCATCCTTCATACCTGTCTATCCTCAAGCCATAAATATATCTAGCAACCTCGAAAGTCGACCCTATTCTTTTGAGCTTGACTCAATCTCCAATAAATTAATACAAGCTCACTCAAATTCATACAAACTAAACTAAATTCATCCAAACTAATCTAAACTAAATTCACCTAAGCTAAACTAGTCTCCACTCACCTAAACTAGTCTCCGCTCACGTATTATTTCCATTATATTTATTATAAAATAATTACAGTTTTGTAAATATAATTTGTTATTGATAATTATAAAATATATTTTCTTTTTATAACTAAGTGTTATTCAAACTTTTCAAAAAAATTAATTAACAAAATGAATATATTTATAAAACTTTAAAATTTATACCTATTTTATAAAAAATACTAATTTTTTAATAAATATATTTATAAATGAAACATATATTTATTTATACCTATTTTATAAAAATACTAATTTTTTATCAATTTATTATATTATTTTTTATTATAAAATATATAATTTTTAAAAAATATAATTCTAAGTTTTTTATGATGATTATAAAATATATTTTCTTTTTGGAATCAAATTTTATTTAATCTTCTATATAGTCTATAAAATAAGCTCTAATGATCATATATATAGCCTATTACTTTTTTTATAAATATATATATTAATATTAATTTAAATTCATATAATAATTTAATTGTTAAATTAAAATGAAACAAGGCACCATTAATTTAAAAATATATTAGTATACTGGCCGCTATACCATTACACTTTTAATTGTTAAAATGAAACAGAGCACCATTTTCACATGTTAAAATTTTAAATGTGAATTTATCTCTTGTAAATAAAGTTAAAATAGATCATTACAGATATAAACATTTATATAGAAATAACGGGTATGAAAATAGGTTTTGTATAAATTATAGGACGATAAATAAAACAAGTTATATGTTTTGATTATCAAATTTGTAAACATATAAAGTAATTTGGTCTATATTTTATTACTTTAACATGTGTTTCCATTAATATTTCTACACTTTTTATTCCAATAAATTAGAATCTAAAATGGCATAATATTTCTTGTTCTAATTTAGTGTAAATATACTATCAAATTTTTTTAGTGTAAATATGAATTAGTGTCCATCATTTTTAATAAACAATGGACGCATCATAGATCAATATTAAATGTACAATATTGTAATTATATATATAGAGGAACGTTCAAATGAGGCAAGCCTCCTAAGAATGAGGCACGTGAGACACGATCTCAGCCATCCAATAATCCCTCCGTGCATTGTGGGCGCGCCATGTGTCCAAATAGTAAATCCACTACCAATAGTAGTGTGAACGCGTATGGCGGCTCAACTCACGTGGCTTCACCACGTGTCACAATGGAAGGCCGAGATCGTGCCTCACCTGCCTCATTCTACCAAGCTGCCTCAACCGAACGCTCCCCTACGGTGCACCCTCAAAGCACGGGGGTTGAGTGTGTGAGGGTGCACCGTAGTGCCCGTGTTCCTCGCTTCTAATTGGTTCTTTGAAACTCAACAACCAATCAGAATCGAGATAACACATAACACTCTAAGAGTGTTATAACATTTGAACGCCCTTCTATATATATATAAACAATCGTTCGTGTACTTTCACATCTCAAATCGGTATTGAAGTAGGGTGGTTGCTGGATTTTGATTGTCAAGAGTTACGTACATTATCAAAACAAAAATGTTAACAATATGATGGTTGAGTTGTTTGAATACTTCCATTGCCATAGCAAGTGCAAGTGCAAATGTTCGAACCCCACCGTAACATTTTCATTTTCATAATTAAATTGTTGGAAATAAATCCGTTGTTGGAAATAAATCTGTTGGAAATAAATGAATTATAAGCAACAAATTAAATTCAACGAAAATATGTTGTTGATATTATATATAAAACCTTCGAACTTTGGTTGAAAATAAATCCGTCGAGATTTATATGTTATAAGCTACAAATTAAATTCGACGGAAAATATGTTGTCAATAATACATACATAAAACCGTCAAAATTTGGTTGGAAATAAATCCGTTGAGATAGACGTGTTATAAGCTACAAATTAAATTCGACGAAAAATATTTTGTTGATATTATATATATAACCTTCAAACTTTGGTTGGAAATAAATCCGTTGCAATTTATGTCTAATAAAGATACAAACAAACCGTTTATTACAAAAAAAGTTCATTTACAAAAAATAATCACACAAAATTAAAAATGACTTGTTATCAACTAGTATGATGACCAAAATAAAATAGATTTGTCATATAATTAATTATACTGAACTGTAGATTGATTAAAGTTGTGACAAAAATGAAAGAAACATTGGACGCACATGGTAGCATTTGAGCTCGTATAATTTAGTAAAAATAAAATTCAACAGAATTTTAATGCATTGGGTTATAATTTTATTATTTCGATTAAATTCAACAATTAAGTTATTATCTAGTTATTATATTAGTTTAGTGATTCATAAATAAAGTATATATACATAAATAAACATAAGATGACAAGTTAACTCATGTAGTCTAGTGGTTAGACGAGTGTGTTAAGGTTGAGAGAGCTAGGGTTCAATTCCTAGCAAATGTAATATTTATTTAAAAATTTTAAGAGCGGATCGAGAGGGAAGGGCGTCTGGCGAGGAAGTGGTGATCCGGCGGGTTACCGGCGAGGCGGCGGCGGAGGTCCGGCGAGAAAGTGGTGGTCCGGTGGGGAGATCCGGCTGGTGGCTGGTAAGGTAGTCAGTGGTGGAGCTCCGACGAGGTGGCGGCGGGTGGAGGCTTTTCGGCCATGTGGCAGCGTCCGACGAGTGTGTAATTGTAAATACATTTATTACTTACCTACCATCTTTAAAAGTAACGGAATAAATCCGTCGTAAATAATAAAAACGGTACAAAAGGAAATAATTCAATTGCTACAACCTTAAAATCAACGGATTAAGCGCCGATTTTCTTGATTTTTTCACTCTTTTAGTTTGATATAATCAACAGAAATATCCATTGTAAATGACGTTAAAACCTACGGATGTGATAAAATCGACAGCCATATAAGCAACAACTTTCCAACGGAATATTCCGTCAATTTTAATAACATTTCTTACGGAAAAAGTGTAAAAGCAACGGAATCGGCCGTTGATAATAGGGATGGGTTCGGTTAAAAAACCGAACCGACAAAACCAAAACCGAACCGACTTGTCGGTTTAGTAAAAAACGAAACCAAAAACTGAACCAACTTTTTGGTAAACCGACATTCGGTAAACCGATAGAATCGGTTCGGTTTGGTTTTGTCGATTTTGGTTCAGTTTTCTCGGTAAACCTGACTTCCGTTGCCTTTTTGGAGGTCTAAACCTTCGAATTTGCTCTTGGTGTCAACTATAAAGTTGTAGCCCTTTGAATTAGCTTTCCAACAAGCTAAATTTCGACTCATTTGGACACCGTATGGGCTCTAGGCATACAAAATACGTCGCAAAGGTCCATGGAAATCAATATTCGGTTCGGTTCGATTTTACCGAAATTCTAAAAATGCAAACCGATATAAATCGGTTCGTTTAAGTTTCGGTTAGGTTTTTCGATAAAAAAACCCAGCCCTAGTTGATAATAAGCATTTTTCTTGTAGTGTGTGGACGTGTTGTGACCTGCGGTGCAGGTGTTGCTTGCTTCGTATGAAATATTGTTGTGTGTTCAAGACTATAACCAGGTTGTGTCCAAACTGCACTCGAACACTTCAGTAGACAGTCACCGAGACAGGATAATGCAGGCACGCACAATGTAATACCCAGTTCGGCAACCACCCTACTCTAGGAGGCTTCCCATGCCATAAAGGGTAGCAAATCTTATTGATAAGTTTAGAGCTACAGATGGTCTTACTATTACAATCTCCCGAACGTAATCACCAAGCCTCTAACACTTCTTCTTCTGGATTTGCGATCTTGGCTCCCCTCGATCCTCTGAGTTTGAAACTCCCTCCCGAACTTGCTTGAACTTCTCCCGAAGGTCAGACGCCTTCTTCCGAATGCGTGTGTTGGTGACAGTGTGTGTGCACTTGATTGTTCAATAGAAACAGTCAAATCAGCACACTGAACAGACTGTCTCAGCGCCGTTGATTTTCCTGTGTGGAAAGATCAGCTGATCGTCGCTCCTCCTCCTATTCTCAAGATCACTCGTGTGTATTTTCTCTGAGCGAATCACTGATCAGGAAATCCTAGCACTCTATTTATATGCTTCGCTAGTTCCCAAATCAGTCCTAGATACTCTATAAAATATTTAGGAAATATTCTTAAAGGGGCGCGCTCCTTTGAAACAGGGGTAGAATGATGCAGTAAGGCACGTTGTGAGCCACTCATTATGATGATGTGACAGGGAATAGTTTTTTGCTGTTTGCTGTTGATGGATTTTTGGTAGTGGGACACGTGTCATGAGGAGATGAGTTTGACGGGTGAGATGAGTGGCTGAGATGGTGTCTCACTGCCTCATTCTAATTTGACTGCCTCATTTGAACGCTCCTCTATTCCTAAATATTATCTAGATATCTTATCCAATCTTTAGGAATATTTTGTGATTATATTTCTTCCTAGCTACGGCATGCTAAGGATCTCTAACTGATTTCTCGATATTCTTTTGAATTTCTAATCTTGACTTCCTCGTCAGCCGACTCCAATCTTCATTAAATTGATATCTGGAAATTTCCAGATTAGGAAACTTCCGTTCTTTACTTCTGCGCATCATCTGTGTTCTAGTCTTCGGTTGAACAGCTCTTAACTTCTACTTGAATACTCTGAAGACGTTTTGCCAAAATCATGCCATACGTAGGAACAACATATCGTCGATCTTCATGGATGCGTGGAGGTTGGAGATGCGTGTTCGCTAGTGGGTTTTCAAGATATGAGGTGCCTTATGGTCTGTGCTTCAGTGGACGATTCAAGTATCAATCCAGATGGATGTCTTGCATGGCTCGTGCTTCAAATGATTTATATATACTCGACTTAAAAAGTATTCATGTAATATATTTAAGATGTATTCTTGTAGTGCTTGAGTTTTATAAAATATAAACCCACAATCAACAAAAATATGACCACCAATCTAAGACTTTGGTTAATTAATCATCAAATTTAAAATCTATTTAAAATCATTCATTAAATGTTAGTCGCACATAGAATCAATTTAGCCGAACGAAAACGATCCGGTGCTGCGTAACCAAGTATCGCGAGTACGAATAGGGCATCATTTCAATATCAAAACAATGTCTCTGTAATTGAAAGTTTTTTTTTAAGGATTAGGAATCCTAATTCCATACGGTGTCTATATCTAGAGTCTAAACAGCATGCGACAAGTTTATCAAAAAAAAAAACCAGCATGCGACAAAACGACATGTATATAATTATTTGTTAATTGACAATTTTAAATGTCTTTCTTCACCCATCAAAAAAAAATGTCTTTCTTCAAAAGCAAATTACAATTTTATTGGAATAATCCACAATGTATGCGAGAGAGGTGCAAACAATTTCATATATTTTGCGGCTTATTAGCAAATGAACTGATTCACGGTTAATCGAAACATTCATCCCACGATTAAGTAAAAATAATAACAATTAGTTGTAGTGGCATGTTTGTTAAGGAGTCAACTATGAGATGATTGGATTCTTACGCCCTGAGTTCGTGTGATGCTTCTTACATCCCTCGTGGATGCTTCATCTCTCATTTCTCGTGGAAGTGCGGCTGTCAAGATGGACGTGCCGAGTCTTATAGATTCGCATCCGGTACAACCAATCTAAAAATAGACAATTGAAAGTGACGTCGTTTTGGTATAAAACTACGTAACTTTGTATTTCTTACACATAAATAAAATCTAAAAATAAATGTATGAACCCTTAAACTGCGTCGTTTCGAACCTATAAACACCAAAAAGACACCATTTTTATTTTGGCAGCAAATAGCTGCACTGCTTGGATCTCATTCCAAGTCTTACAACGGTAAAGGTATCCAAGGTGGCATGCACTTCAAGTGTCGAATAATGTACCGGTTATTTAGGGTGGATGTGCGGATCCATGCATGGTAAATGTGTCAAATCTGGCATGCGCTTCAGAAGTGGAAAAAAATGTACCAGATAATTTTGGATCTGATCAAGATATCTTGCTAGAGCTACAGAGATCAATATATGTATTAGATGATAATGCATCATTTGCATTGTAATGTTATGAGTTATTATACACACACCCATTATCTCAAAAAAAAAAGAGTAAAAATAATAATTTGCTGAAGTTAGTTTGATACTTTATAAGTCACCAGTGCACCACAAAATATTAGAAAGCTCGCTAATTAATATTATTTAAAGGAAAAGTACGTATTTGTATTGGTGCCTTAAACTATTAAAGATCCAAACTATAGATTTTTCTAATCACGGACAAAGTAAAAAAATAATTTGACAAATTTTGGAATGACGAACACCGTAGTTATATTGTGATTAAATGGTTACCTCAAGCATGTGAATCTCATTGATAACAATCAATAAAAAGGTCTACGGGTGTCAAAGAAGAAAGATCGGTGCTATACATTAAGAGTTTATGATGAGACCGTCAGAATATTTCATCGAGTTTCGTATAATTAAGTTAGCAATTTAATCACGATGTGATTACGGCATTCGGCGTTCAATTGAAATAGACCGTTACTTCAAAACACCAATATTTACCCTCTTTTATCTGAATTATAAAAATGAATTAAACTCATAAAATGTCAATTCTATCTTTTATCTAAAAGATCTCCATCTAGAAAAGAGTGCGGTTCAGGTACAACCCGATTTATATATAAAAACTACAAACTCAATTTCAAGCTGACGCGTGTCCCATTTAGTCGAAATCCCGAACAAACACACGGAGTGGTATTATAGTCAGTCCACACTGAGGGGTATAAAAACTAATAATGTTATTTTCAATTTAGTCATCGATTTGTTAATGATCAGACTTAAACTTGTAATGGTCAAACTTAAAAAAACAATGATCAGACTTAAACATATAATGATCAGACTTAAAAAACAACAATCAGACTTAAAAAAACAATGATCAGACTTAAACCAGTAATGATCAGACTTAAACAAACAATGATCAGACTTAAACAAACAATGATCAGACTTAAACAGTTAATGATAAGACTTAAAAAACAATGAGCGGACTTAAAAACAATGATCAGACTTAAAACTATTGTGATCAAACTCAACCAGTTAATGATCAAACTTAAAAAAATGATCAGACTTAACAGTTAATGATCAGACTTAAAACAACAATGATCAGACTTTAAAAAAATGATCAAACTTAAACAGTACAATGACCAGACTTTAAAAAATGATCAGACTTAAACAGTTAATGATCAGACTTAAAATAACAATAATTAGACTTAAAAAACAATGATCAGACTTAAAGAAACAATGATCAGACTTAAAAATAATGATCAGACTTAAAAAGCAATGATCATACTTTAAACACAAAAGATCAGACTTAAAAAACAATGATCAGACTTAAAAAAAATGATCAGCCTTAAACAATTAATGATCAGACTTAAAAAAAACAATGATTAGACTTAAAAAACAATGATCAGACTTAAAAAACAATGATCAGACTTAAAAAAACAATGATCAGACTTAAACGGATAATGATCAGACTTAAAAAACAATGATCGGACTTAAATAGATAATGATCAGACATAAACAGTTAATGATCAGACTTAAAAAACAATGATCAAACTTAAAACAACAATGATCAGACTTAAAATAACAATGATCAGACTTAAACATACAAGATCAGACTTAAATAGTTAATGATGAGACTTAAAAAATAATGATCAGACTTAAACCAACAATGATCAGACTTAAAATAACAATGATCAGACTTAAAAACAATGATCAAACTTAAAACAACAATGATCAGACTTAAAACGCAAATGATCAGACTTAAACAGATAATGATCAGACTTAAAAAATAATGATCAGACTTAAACAGATAATTATAAGACTTAAACTTAATGATGACTTAAACAGTTGATGATCAGACTTAAACAAGTAATGATCAGACTTAAAAAAACAATGATCAGACTTATACCAATCATGACAATGATCAGACTTAAACAGTTGATGATCAGACTTAAACCAGTAATGATCAGACATAAAAAAACAATGATCAGACTTAAAAAAACAATGATCAGACTTAAACCAGTAATGATCAGACTTAAAAAACAATGATCAGACTTAAACAGACAATGATCAGACTTAAAAAACAATGATCAGACTTAAACCAGTAATGATCAGACTTAACCCAGTAATGATCAGACTTAAAAAACAATGATCAGACTTAAACAGATCATACTTAAAAAATAATGAACAGACTTAAACCAGTAATGATCAGATTTAAAATTATTATGATCAGACATAAAACTTGGCCGAAATCGCCGTTCTATCCTCTCCCAGTCCTCATAAGTCGATTTACTGTATTTTTAGTCGACAGATGAACAATACAGGACATGCTGTGCGCCCAGTTCAGACATTAGTCCGCGCCCAGTGTAGACATAACTTGTTAATTTCTACACTGGACTGGACGCGGTGCTAATGTTAAGGCTGGACGCGCGGCACCAAAATGATCAGACTTAGAAATTTTATTGTCGCAATTTTAGGATGATTATACCCTCCTATCTTTTATGTATTTTTAAATAAGTACGTGTTAATTTTTTTTTATTTACAAAAAGAACCCCGAACGGGATGAATTTTGATTGGTCGATATTTACACGTGACAATATTTTGTTGAATTTGTAGTTTTTATTTATAATTGTGATTTGTATTTGATCCGTAAATATAATTGTGATTTGTATACGTTAATTATATCGATAAAAAAAGTCACCTTAAAAATGTTTTATACAAATTACAATCAGCATACGTCAAAACGTGGCCGTTCTGCGTCGAGAATCGAATTAGTTCTAACGGCGTCGTCGAGGAGACTGTTGTTGTTCATCATCTTCTTCTACCTTCTCGTGCTGTGTGCGACTTCAACTTTTTCAGTTTTTTTTTTCGTTTCTTCCACTTTTTTGGAAATATTAATTTTGAATCTGCAATGCCGTTTACGCTACGGCTGACTCCGTGATTGAGCGTGGCCGGAGATCTGATAATCTTCTGAAATTCGAAATGTCGGAGGAAGAAGACACTGAGGTTCCGGAGATCAGTTACCAGCAGAAAAAAGAGATCGCCAAGTGGTTCCTTCTCAACTCTCCCGCCGGAGAAATCAAATACGTCGCTAAAGGTATCTCTTCCATTTCCACTGCTTTCATCTTTCCACTCTCTTGTCTTTTATAAAAAAAACTTCTCAATTTTTGAATGTTAGGTTTTTTTTTCTTTTTATGTTGACAAGTTAAATTGATTTAGGTTTTGGACTTTTGGTTAATTTTGCGTGTTAGGAGAAAAATTGGCTTCTGATGTATTGGTTTAAACGTTGAATAATGGTTTTGACAGATGTGAAAGTGTTGATAAATGATGATGAAGTGTATGACGAGGCCGCTGCTGAGGCTTTCCCTGTCTTCAATAAGACTCATATGATATGCCTTGAAATGCCCAGGAGAAGTGGTGATGTGAGTCATTTTCATGCTCCTATTGATACATTTCACCTCATTTACATTTTTTTATTACAGTTGATCTTTATTAAAATTTGATGTGTTGCTTTGTTCATGAAAAGTGTTTCTGCTTTTTGATATGTATGTTTTAGTTTTACTATGATAAGTACTCCCTCCGTCCCCATTTGTTTGTCCAAAAGGACAATGGACACGGGAATTAAGAAAAGCAAATAAAGGACAATGATAGAGAAAAAGTGGAGGAGAGTGTATGTGAATGTGGGTCCCGTACAGTAAATAAATGATAATAAGAGAGAGAAAGTGGAGGAAAGTACAATTTTCTTAATATTTTTTTGGTAGGAAAGAGAAGATTGATTTGATTATTGAGTTATGTATATAAAAGGAAAGTGGACAAACATTAGGGGACACCAAAAAAGGAAAATGGACAAACAAATGGGGACAGAGGGAGTATTATTTAGTGAGCTGAAGTATTGTTGATAATAGTTGTTTTTAAGAGGCAAAGCATCTTCCTTGACTATTGTTATCATGGGTGTAGGTACTTGTTTCGTCATTTGGGGAAATCAGTGAGAATGAATATCTTGATCCTAGGACTACTCAAGTTGCTACTGTTGATCATGTCAAACAAGTACATTCTGCCTTTTTTTCAGCAATTGTTGTGCATGATGGTTGTGACAGATGTATTCACCAGTATTCTGAGTAAAGAGAGTTGAAGATTTACTTTATTTCACTTGGTTTATTATTATATTTGATTACCCAGTCATATTTTTTTATGGCAGAAATATGTGGCCTGTCGTCTGTATCATAATCTTATTATACTTCCATAGGTAACACATTCTGCACGTTTTTTTTTTGTATCTTTTGACTGTGATGCATTCTATTTTTTCAGGTATGTACAGGGGTTCGTGATGCAACTAATGATGAACTTCCATCTGCTTACATTGAAGAGTTTCGGTAAATAGCTTGGCTGATGCTGCCTTTTGTATATCAACGCTGTCCATGAGTAGTATTGTTTACCAGTCTCAAATAGATACTCTTGACTGAATGTCGCAAAGTTTGTATTATGATACGAGCTTTTACATAGTACAAATGACAATGTTTCTTATGATGCTAGATGTGCACTGGATGGTGAAATGCTTAAATATGTTGAGGAAGCTTATCCGAAAGGTTTTTGTTCAATTTATTGCACCAACGGAAAAGATGTAGAGGAACCAGGTTCTGATTTTGAGCTTGTTGCGGTTATTTTGGCTTCCCGACTCAGCCCTCAAAATTTCTGGTTTGTATGAGATGATATATCTGTATTAAATATGAAAGTCGTTATTATTTCTTGGGACTGAGAAAATAAAAGCGACTTTATTGATTATGTCATTCAGGCTCTTTTGTTTTCTGTTTTATTATTTTTCTCGATTCTGTTTTGCCCCTGTATCTTTAAAGCTTGACTTCTTCGAATGGTTTTATCAAAATTCTGCATTCAGCTTGCCTCTATCAAAGAACATGGCATATACTTTCAACATTTTTTTCGTTGGAAATTCTTATATGGTGTTTGCTCTGGGTGTAGCAATGGGACTTGGCGCTCAGTATGGCACATCGAGTTCAAAGATGACATACAAGTTGTAGAAATAAAAGGGACGCTACAGGTATATGTTAATAGTTCTGTGGCCTATTACAGTAGATACCATTAGAATGCTTGGAGATTTTCTCCGGCTGATAATGGAAGTCCTTATTGACGTATTTTTGTTATTGCTCAAGGTGGGGGCTCATTACTTTGAAGAGGGAAATGTGCAGCTAGATGCAGAAAAAGAATGCAGGGACTCGACAATAATTCAGGTGATGATTTTTCCAGTAAACCCAGATTTTGCTGATCCTATTTCTGCTGCACTCTATTTTTTATATGACCTTAGCATATTTTATGGATGATTTTACCAATAATTGTGCAAGAATTGTATCAATAATTCAAATACTGATGGTTTGTATCGGACAAGACTAAAGTAAATAAAATGTTGAGGTGTAGCCTGTAAGTTATGTGAGTTAGATGATTGTTGGTGGATTGCTTTGTATCTATTAGCATAGATTACTCATGAAAGTATTTAATCTTTATTATCTTCTTGGTTCCAAGGCACCTAAGTCCATCCATAAAGCTTGCTGCCGTATATTTTTCTTGGCATATATTTTTATAAGCTTTTGATAAAGATGGTTGGGAACTATGGCGATGGCACTGATGTTTACTGTTTTCTAGTCACCTGAAGATTCTGCTGTATCCATTACAAGCATAATACGCAATCATGAAGCAGAGTACTTGACTGCTCTTGAGGTGGTTATTATTTGAACCTTTTAATAAGATCTCATATTATGCTGAACCTATTGAGTACTGACTATTGAACTTTTTACAGGCATCTTATACAAACTTGCCAGATACTACCTTTAAGGTAATTGATTCTTTAGCTTCACAGCATGGCTGTCTACTACAAGCGCTATCAGAAAATGTTCTTAAATTTCTTAAAGTTGCATTCTTGTTTTGAATTAAATTTCTTAAAGTTGCATTCTTGTTTTGAATTAAATGCAGGATCTGCGGAGGAAACTTCCAGTTACTCGAACTTTGTTCCCATGGCACAATACCTTGCAGTTTAGCCTAACACGAGACGTCACCAAAGAACTAGGCATCGGCAAATGACCATTGTTGTACTAAGCACAGCGCACAAGCAATGTCACCAGTTCATCGACATGTCACCGGTGAACTAGGCATCTCCAACTTGAAAATCCTCGAGCTTGGAAATATTTTCAAAATGCGCCTTCCGTTTAGAAAAAAAAAACTTGGATAGAAACAGATATTTATTGACTTGTAAACATTGATTTTTCATATGACTGAGTTGCACAACTGGTCACTAGTAGTTTTTGGAAAAAAGAATATAGTTAATAGCATCCCCTTTGCATACCACAAGGTCACTAGTAGTTTTTGCTTCATATGAATTATTGTTCACACTTCATTCAGGGTGGATAAGTAGTAGATAAATAAACAAACAAAAAAACAGGTAAGAAACAAAAGTAACACAGATTTTTCAGGCTCATAGAGAGCTAGCCTTCACATTAGAACATTAAGGTACAACTACAAATGTTAGTAGCTGATAAACTGATACACCTGCACTTCATCTCACCACACACATAGTTTTTCTCCCATTCATCCAACTTAATGAACAGCTGCTGCTGCAACAGGAGCAGATTCAGGGCTGAAGATCTTGGCAATCTTCTCAGTTGGAACCAAGGGAAGATAAGTTGAAACTTTGTAGCCTTTGTCAAAAGTTAGCTGCACAGTCTGGTTATACTTCTGAGTGCAGTAAGCAGCAGTGGGGAGAACAGCCTGGGCCACCTTTGGAAAGACAGGGAGCTGATTCAACTTGCGCCAAGTCGAGACGGCGCATTGCTCGGCAACTGGCTCATACTTGGAGTAAAGTTCCTTGGCTGTAGGCTCGTACTTAGTGTAAACAGATTTTGCAAGTTCAGTGGATGTGTCAACGACGCCAGCCTTCTTGACTTCAGTTGCTACGGAGCGAGCGACACTAGGGGCAGTTTGCGCAACAGAAACAGCTTGGTTTGTCACTTGTTTCACCATTGGAGGAACGCGGTGGTTCAGACTGGTCATAGATTCATCCACCTGCATACAACACATACAAGTTAGACGTGCACACACTTCAATCCAAAATAAGATCAGTGACCAGTTGTTAAACTTGAACATCATATTTTAATATTATTTTCTTCAATCAGATTACCTTGCTATCAATGTACTTGATAACCTTGTTGGGGACACCATGGAATTTCTCATAAACAGGTCCCACGACGCTCTTAATAGTCCCCTCAACAGTCTGCACACCAGGCTTCAAGGGACCAGACTTGTCCTTAGCAACATTGTACAACTTTGAGAAGTAGATTAAAGCATGCAGAGTCGCAACTTGAACAAATTCCAGATACTTCAACTGCTGCTCATCGGCCTTTGCCTGCACAACAAAAAACCAACAAATAAGACATCTGACAAGATCATTACTACCAGTTCATACAACTTTCGGGAAATTCGACACTAGGAAAATGCAAATGCTTAAGCACTGCGATAGTAAGTAACAAAATGTGTGAATGTAACAGATTTCCCAATTCAGAAAATCCAATTTCAAAATCAGCTAACATTTCTCCTTCATTTTTCGATTTTTTCTTTTCCTAGGGAAATTCGGAAGACTAATCACGAAAAAAACTTAATAATTTACAAACCCTAATTCACATTTAACAACGAAAAAACTGAAGGAGCTGAACATATATTCATCGAAATCATTCCACCATACTACGATTCTAAAAAAATTGAAAGCACAAACAACACCATAATTCAGCTCCGATGAAACCGCATAAATCAGACACACGATAAGAAGACATCATCTGATCGCGCATGCAAGAAAAACTGAAAGATGCGATAGACAATCCAAAACAACAAACAGAAACTCACCACTTCCTGAGGAGCAGGATTCGAGTCGGCGGATTGTTGTTGTGCCATCACGAAACTAGAATCGGAAACTGAAGAATCGCAAATGGAAAATCGGAGAGTAATTAAATTCGGATTGGAAATCGTCGACGGAAATCAGCAGATTGATTATGAGATGAATTATAGAATGCGGAAGAGTTATTTATATACGAAATCGATCGGCGGAAGGTTCTGGAGAGAAGTAGAGGCCGATCGGACGGTTTAAACATGATGAGGGCAAAATGGACGGGTGAGATGAGATGTGTTGGCGACACGGGGGCGTCGTCGAAACGGCCAATGGGAACGCTAATGTGATGTGACGAAATTGGGGTCTGCGGGAACGGTCAACGTGTTATTTTAGGGACTTAAGGGCTAAGTTTACTTAATTTGAACATTTTGCTATTTTTATTATTATTTGGTTTGTTATAAAATTGGGTTTGAGCGTTTTAGGAATGGGATGAGGAACATTTAGTTTGAGAATTAGCGGTTTTTAGACAGCCTGAGTGGTAGGGAAAATGTAATACAGTTCCAGAAATAAAAAGTGATTTGAACGAAATGGAAACTTTAGATGGTTTTTTTTTTCTTTCTTTCTGATTTGAATTTTGATACAAACGCTGCAGAACCAAAGCGCAACCTGAAACAGATACATTGCAGTAAACCTAGACTCAAACAGCAAAAGGCTAACTAATTAATGGATACATGCGCTCAATTGGTTTCATGGTGGATTTATGAATCTCTATATTTTATTAACCGTTAGATTAAATTATCTAAAGGTTTAAAAATTGTACAAAAAATAGATGTGTTGTTTTACACTTTTCGAATTTTATGTAAAACACAAAAGAGTTGCATTTTTTGCTTTGTAGGTAGAAAACAAAATATGTGAACTTTTTTGGATTTCTAGATCATTTGATCCAAATGTGTATATGGAAATCCATTGATTCATCAAATAGTAGTGCATTCATTTACATCATGTAATGTTCGACTTTCCCATTGAAGTATATAATAAACCGGTGAATTAAGGGAATGCGTCAAATACTTTTTTACTTGAAATTTGCAACAACAAAAAAGATCCTGAATCCTATTCACTGATTGATGCGATGTTAAATGATTTATCTACTTATGAAAGGGATGTTAATAAATGATTTCTCACGTTTGAATTTTTATCGAGTTGCCAATATATATCAAAAGGTCCTTTGTGGTCTGAAACCCAAAGGGATGCATAAGAGTCCGGTCCGGCCCAATCAAAGTCCGGAAGAAATCCCTTCGTATAGTTCTAGTATCAGCATATAAATTTGTTTTTGAAGTTCGGTCCGGCCTGAAAGGCCGATTGAAAAACAGTCTTTTGAGTCAATGTGCTTAAATTTCAAAAATCGAGTTAGTTCTTACAAAATGATAATAATTGATTATATCAATTTATAAAATATCACGGAGAAATTTTCAAAAATATATAGAGAGAGCCTGAGAGTCGAGTCAGATTTTGAAATTACGACCCATGTATGATTTTCAGACTTTAGGACATGATTGAATTTAGGGTTTTGAATTGGCCTATCACTTTTCGATCCAAGGGCTAAGTGTTGAGGCCTAATGGCTCGGGTCTAATGGTCTATACAAAACACATGATAAAACCAAAAAGGAAATAGCAGAGTGCACGTAAATAAATAAAATCGATTTTAAGGTGATTTTGTTAATCAGCGTCACCGTGCAAATACTCCATGTAAGACAATAAAGGGAAAAAAAAGTTTACCTGGGATTATTATATCATAATTTACACATTAAAAATCTCTTAAGTCGAAAACCGAAATGAGATCAAATATCAAGTGGATGGGTGAACTTCCACATTCCAATTTCTACCCATGCCCAAGCTTTATGATTCACAAAAAGGGGTCTTTTGCTTTCACACAGGCGCAATTAATTTCGGTCACCATAATAGTAAAAGTTAATTAGCTAAATTTCAATATGCAATAAAGAATACTGCCAAACATTTAAAAGCAGGTCCCCTCCATTTGATGCACATATTTCATAATTTAAGCAACCAATCAATGCACTCTAATACATAAGTATGAAAATTGAAATCAGACAAAGACATTACCAGCTGATCATCATACCTTAAAATAATTTCCCCACCAGATGAGTTTAATTTTTTAAAAATACATAAAGCAGACTCGGTCAGCCCACGTGAAAGACAATGTCTTCTTTTCCATAATAAATTAGAATCCAGATTTTGAATCCAAATCTCTTTCACCCAAATTCAAAATATTTGCTGAAAACACTGATGATAGCCATGAAAGCCTTTCAAATTTGAATTTCAGTAATTTTGTTTTTGATAGGATGTTGGGGTAGGAGGAGCCCTCTTCGCCCTAAATTTGAATTTCAGTCATTAATTTCTTATTTTTGTTGCAATGAGTCATTCCTGTAAACGACAACAAAACCCTAGGCTGCCGATTTACTTCAATTTTCCAGGAAATTAATCCAATAGAACTCTTCGGTTTGTTTTGTTCATCGAATCAACAAATTATTTCAAAATCACATCATACAACATATACCAAATCATATTGATAATAATTAGAAGAAGAAAGAAAGAAAAAATCGCAGAGAGCAGAATCTGATTACTCTCTCTTTTTTCAGAAATTCTCAGCTTCTGCAGCGAGTGATAGCGCTGCAACCGCGGCTATAAGGATTAGCCTGAGCGCCAGACTGGCAGTTATAGTAAGACGCGCCGCGGCGTGAGCAAGGGACTTGGTTACGCTTGAGTGCGCCGTAGCTGATGTAGCTGGTGGTAGCGAGGATGCGGCGGTTGGACTCGGAGTCGAGGTCGAATTCTTCGTCTTCGTCGGCTAAGCATTCGGCGATGGTTCCTGTGCAGGTGGATCTGGACGGCATCCAGTTGAAGAGGTCGGTTCCAGCACCGGATGGTGATGATGATGAGACTGATAGGGTGCTGGTGGATGCTAGGAAGAGGAGGAGGAGGATCGCGGATTTTACAGCTGCGTGCGCCATTGGATTGAAGCGCGTGTTGCTTGTCGGTGTTGGTCGTCGGACTCGGAGCGTCTGGATGCAGAGAGAGTTGAATTAAAGTTTAGTGAGACGCGGAATTTAATATGACGAGAGAGAGAAGAGTTGACGGGTTGCAAAATTGTGATTAATTACAATAATACCCTTGATTGGGCGTACGCGGTCACGCGGCTTGTTATGTTATATTCTGAGGTTTGGAGTGACAGGCTGTGAACAGAAAGGATGTGACGGCAGATTGAGGACCAGACTTTTGAGTTAATTATGTGGCGTATTTTGTTAAATTTAATTTCATAGTGATTCGGTTATTGAATACTCACTTTACAATAATAAGATCAATTGTTGAAATTCCACCTTGATATGCTATGGATTTTGTGCCAGATGCCCTGTATTTTAACCTATTTTCCTAAATATGTTCCATGTAACAAGTCACTTGCTTGTAAGTAGTTATTTTAATAAAGATCGCAGATATATGACAATTAGTATTAGGTTTTTTTTTTGGGTCACTCAACCTAAGATATATTAAAAACCATAAAACAAAAGAGAAGATTTTGGGTGTTAAAATTAAGGTGAGCTGCGCAAGTGGGACTTGGATTATAAAGGGAAAATGAAAGAAAAAGATGCTTTTGCGCGTAGCCAGCCAGCTCCATCAAGAACAGTTGTCATTAGGAAACAATACCAGCCAACAATACAAAACAAAATCCATTTTAAATTGAGTCCGGTCGCTCGCCTTATAAAATTCCGTAGAGCATCTTTTATAGTGCAGTTTGTATCCTTTGTCTACCTAAGATATGGCCAACAGCTACATTAAGAATTCAAGTCTGAGGAGATGGAACACTTGACAAGAATAGTATTATCCTAGTACTTGTAATAAATATGGCTAGCACGTATGACTACGACATCTTTTTTGAAGCGCTACAACTCATACCCAACAACCATTATCCTGTGCCAATATATCAATGCAACACAAACACATTTTCGCTTATGTAGTCCAACTTCAACAGATTCAACACTCTCAGAATGTCAGAATGAATACCTTTACCATGTAAACATGGGGAGAGTTCATTAGTCAATGCCTTCAGTATGAATTTGGTTGAAGCACAGGCATAAATGATTACAGACTGTTTAAGCATCATTTATTGTTTAGTGCCAACAGACCTGACCAGCAGTTTAGTGAAGTTTAAGGATACCAGAAATTTCCATATGGTATATGCTCGCTTATCTGCAATGACCAGATGATCAAATGTGTTTTATCAGTACCAGTGGGATTGCCAACATAAACAGATACCTAAAAAGAAGCTAGAGCATACGGTAATCAGATATGATGCAGCGTAACATTTTACAACCAATGCAAACGACATCTTTTTTGTTTTCTCATTCTTGAAACAATGTCGCTTTCGCGAAGCTAAATTCAAAACGAAATTGTTTCTATAAGAGAAAACCTAAATGACGTCATTTTACAACTGACAGCAAATTGGTGCGCTGCACCCTGCACCGGATATAAATCCGAGCTTGTGATACATGATATTGACACAAGTACCCAATTTTGTAAGAAAGTCTGCACTAATAAGGCCACTCCATGTTGGAAGGAAGTCACTCATAAATCAAAATCTATAGAAATGAATATTGATAACCAAGTAGTATGCATATACACAACATATGACCTTGCAGGTGTAGATAAGAGGTGCAGGGAAATAGCTATTGCTCCTCACAGTATGGAGGAGTTGACTGAACACACAACTCATTGTCATCCCCACCGTCGTCGTCGTCATCATCATCATCATCATCATCATCAGCTTCCACCCAATTGCTAGGATGATGTTGTGACTGAGAGAATGCCTGGTCATTGTTATTTGCATCATCTGAAACCACCAGAACATGTAAATGAGAAAGAAAAGAAAGGCAAATAGATTAAACATAATCATGATGATGTAAGTAAAGCAAATTAATCTAAACTAACCGCGAGTTCTGGGAATATCAGTATCCATATGATGCACGCTGATGATCTAAATTAAGAAGAAAACCAAATATTTAGCATTGAACATTAGGCTTTTCCTACTACCAAATAAGCCCTTTTGAAACCTGGTTAGCATTATTGTGTAATGTTATAAAAACAATGTACACAGACAATGTACATAGACAAGTAGAGGATACGGTCTACGATTGGAAGCATCAGGCTTCGATATATGCATTGCGCTGATTCCTTGAACTTCCTTCTGTGGGTTTGCATTAACATTTGCTTCATCCTGGGCTTGCCCTCCCTGTGTACCACTGCCGTTTTTAGCTGCGCTTCCTGTTTCGAAGGACACTCTTTTAAAAGTTTGAAATGAGACACATCCAATCTGGCCATTGGTTCAATAAACGAACTACTACCTGATAACTCAGACCATATTTTAGTGTGATCAGAAACATTCCCCTGACCAGAATGCACACGAGCAACCGGTGAAGGTTCAGAGGTATGCCCTCCATGTAATTGTGACTGAAGCATTGTTGCAAGTACAAGTGTCGCATCAAAGTTTGAGCTGCAGCCATCATCAAATCCGAACTTCGGCGCCATCAAAACAGGCCTGAATTACAAAATATAACTACTATTAGAGAGAATATGTTGGAATGAATGTCGAAACATTCAAGAAACACAAAACATAGGTTATACTCAATAGAAAAACCTACTCGCCAGCTTTGTCCAAGTATAAGTGAATATCAACCTCACATGCCTCGCAGAAGGACACAAAAGCCTGTATTAAAACAATACATATCAAGAGAATCCAAAAAAAAATACATATCAAGAAATATATCATGAAGGGAAGCATAGTGTGTTTCAATTCATGTAACCATAAGCATGAGAGCTGACATACAAAACTCAGAAGGCTATACACATGAATGCAATAGAGCGGTTCTCAGGAGATGGAAGAAAAAAATAAGCGTGGACACAGCACAAGTTCAAGGCACATGTATTGTACCTTTAGTTCTTTCATGGCCAGTGTCACGTCAATAGGGTCTCTAGAGTGAAAATAATGCACAAACTCCTCCGTAGGATCTATCCATAGCTGAGTGTGAAGCGATGAATCATTATCTGTGATTAAAAGATGCATTACAATTATCACTTGAGGACTCAGGTAAAAGGACAAAATGAGAGCGTAAAGAAAACACGTAGTATGCAATATGCATGACTTACCTTTTGTCGGGTCAACATAACTTCTGAGTTCAACAGCTTTTCCACCTATGTCATTTGCCGAATCAGAAGGCAAAGAGTTCGGATCAGTAGCGATGATTGTGATCTCTTGAAGAGATGACTGAAAGTTGGCAAGCAATCTGTTCAGATTCCGAGGCCTAACTATTAAGTCGCTTGGGAATTTTCTTCTATCAAGAGCCAAATAGTGTATGTCGGGTTCAACATTGCATGTTATCCAGTACGATTTTTTCATTCCTGCATTAAAGGTATCATTGTTGAGTTTCATAGACATCTGAACATACAATAGAGAACTTGATTCCAGTTGATTTTACCAGTGACTACACAACTACTGTTTAGCACTAAATAAACAAACCCCCAGCCCCATACTTAAGAAGTAATTCTTGAACATTCCTCGATTAAATTTTACCAAATAAGTTTCTATATATATAATATTAACATAGGGATTAATGAGAGTTCCATTTCAAATTATCAAAGCAAAAAAAACAGCTACAAATGAGTTCCCAAATAAGCACCCAGAAGTGACAAAAGGGTTAAAAACCATTAGCTGGGAGAACTTTCATGTCAAAGGGGGGATGCGGATCCAGCCCTTTCTACCCATATAAATAAGGCAGGACTACATAATCTCACAGCCAAAACTCAAAACTCCAAAATGGATAAAGCATGAGAAAATTGGCAGAAAGTTTACCATTAATGCACTGTAATGTCCACTGGATTTTGGATGCGTCAACATCAGGCAAATGCACAGATAATGTATCAATGTTCAAAATAGGTGTCCTGAGAACAGCACAGATAGCCTAACCAGCAGCAGTAACGTTATAATTCATCAAGTGCTTCAATTTACTTACAGCACACTCTCAAACAAAAGCACCTATACCTTCAAAAGTACACTGCATTTCACCTCAGAGCCAGGGACGTTATAAACATCAAATAAATCAGGCTTCATTGTTACAGATTGATAAGCAGAACGTGAGGCGTTTAATGTGTGGAAAGCTATCTGTAGATAGAAAAAAAAAATGAAACATCAATGAATGAGATTTAATTTCAGACATGTATATCAAGGTAAACAATATCAATTAGATAAGATAATATTAGTATATTACTAGGTTGGTGGTAAAATCGTGTCCTAATTTGAAACCTCTATAGACTGAGCTGAATATATTAACATGACTTGCAGACATAATCACTGTCTAGTCTACATACTGAAAGCCGGTAAATGACCAAAACTGCTTGTCATTCAGAGGTTCCATACTTTCTGAATCAAAGTCATGCAGAACTCAAGGAATATATGTTCATCATCCAAACTTCAAGTCGACAGATTGGATATATGTTCACAAAAACAGCAACATGGCAACTGAAATCCAATATAAATACTTCATCAAGGAGCAAAATCAAGGTCAATTTTAGTCAATCTCTTCTATGATGGCTCAGGTTTTCTCAAACCATGAAATTGTAAAAATCCAACTTTTTCTAGTTGATCTACTTTTAAAACCCTAAATACCCCAATCGACTGAAAAGATGTCATCCTCCTGCCCCAAACACACTAATCGATCGAAGTTTAAAACCAAGTTTCACTCACCAAAAGAAAAACAGCGCGGTAGTCAGAGATGATGACAAAACACAGCAGAGTTACCTGTGAGGAAGATGCTTGAATGGCGAGCTCGTTCCCTACGCGCGCAAGGCAAGTGATCGACCGTGCGAACGTCTTCAGAGCATTCCCGCTCAGCCCGAACTCCATCGTCTTCGTCTCTCACCGACTCTCTCTCTCTCTCAAGACCGCCGATCGCGCCAATGAACACTCTTCTTGGCGGGAAAAGGAAATCAATATAATGAGGTCGCAAAACGGCGCCGATTGAAACCGAAATTGATGAAATCAGGGTTTTCTAATGGCGTGTCGATTCGAATTTGCAGAATCGACAGTCGAAGTTGATTCCATTTTTCCCATTTTTGACTCGAATGGAAAATGGAAAGGTTGATCCAGTCCGCCGTAGAACCTCGAACGCCACTCAATCGCAGCTTCGTCAGATATGAATTGCTTCCCGCTCGTCATCGCGTTTTTATCGATAAATTAGGGCACGCTTGTTGAATCGGTCGCATAGGGCACAGATGAGCATGCAACAATACTCAGCCATCATTAACAAGCTCATTCTCACCAAAGATATCATATTTGGAAGAATCCTCCGCTCCCAAAACTGCTCTCGTTTTCAGCCCTTACATTTCTAATCGCCTGATCCAAATGTACTCCAACTGCGACTCAATTGATTCCGCTCACAGGACTTTCGATGACATGCCGGCAAAGAATCAGCAACACCCTCAGGTCTTCATACTGCCAAATTGGTCAATGTGGCAGAGCACTGAAGCTGTTTGATGAAATGCCTGATCCAAATTTGGTGACTTATAACTCACTAATATCCGGGTTGTCTTTCAATGGGCTTCACCATGAGGCCATCAGTGTTTTGAAGAGGATGAGAATGAAGTGTGGTTTTGTGGTTATGGATGGGTTTACAATTGTTGGAGTGATTGGAGTATGTGCATGTTTGAAAGTGTAGAGGTCAGGGGATGTTGCGCCAAGTTCATGCTGCTGCGGTTGTGATGGGTATAGTGGTTAATAGTATAGTTTGCAACACTTTAGTTGATGGGTATGGTAAATGTGGCCAGCCTGATATTGCTTGTGATGTATTTGAGAGAATGAAAGACCAGGATACTGTGTATTGGACATCTATGGTTGTTTCATTTATGCGTGCAGGTAGAAAGGAGGATGCTTGTCGTGTGTTTGTTCAAATGCCTGATAAGGGTTCTATCTCGTGGACCTCATTGATTGATGGGTATGCGCAAAATGAATTTAGCATTGGGGCTTTGAACATGTTCATACTAATGGTGGAGGAGGGTGTCATGCCTAATGCCTTCACTTTTGTCAGCTTACTGAGTGCTTGTGCAGATCTTGCGCTGGTAGGGAGGGGGAAGCAGTTGCATGGACATCTTGTTAAAAGAATATGAAGATTTGACATGTATAATAAGTTCGTGATTAATGATTTGATCAACATGTATTGCAAGTGTGGTAACTTGAAGTCAGCCAGAAATTTGTTTGATGTGATGTCTAAGAAGGATAGAGTGACGTGGAACTCAATGATAACTGGGTATGCTCAAAATGGGTATGCTCAAAATGGGTATGCTCAAAATGGGTATGCAATGGAAATATGGAATCATAATCATTGTTCACTAGATTGATACAAGAAAGAGTGAGACCTAATCATGTGACGCTTCTGGGGGTGTTGGTTACCTGTGGCCACACCGGCCTGATGTCTGAATTTCATTATCTAGAAGTGATGGAGAAGGATATGGTCTAAGCCCCAAAACATAGCATTATGCAGTGTTAGTTGATTTGCTGGGTAGAAGTAACAAGTTGTATGAAGCAATGGAGATGATTGAGAAAGTTCATATTTGATCAGATCGAGTTAGGATGTGGGGTTCACTTCTCAGCTCTTGCCGTCTCCACAGGAATCTGAATCTTGCAGAGACTGCTGCAGAAGCCCTATATGAGGTTGAGCTACAAAATCCTGCCAGATATGTTACGCTTTCACATACTTATGCTGCTGCTGATAGATGGGATTGCCACAGAATATGGAAGATTGTAGAGGATAGCGGACTAAGGAAAGAATTGGCTTATAGCTGGATTGAAGTGAGGAATGAAAGACACTCATTTACAGCCAATAGTATCCTCCATAAACAGATAGATGATATATATGATATGGTCCAAAGTTTGGTTTATCAGATGAGTGATACAGGATATGTCCCCATCAATTTTGACTGGCTTCTAAGTGAAGATGGGTGAGTTTCTTTTTCATATACTGATCACCAGTCCGTTGCATACTCTCTGAAGTTTCAAACAACGAGTAGTAATTAAAGTCTAGCAAGTCAGAAGCTTGCAACATGAGAGAGGGGTTGGCAGGGTTGCTGTTCTGGATTTGGGTCTATTCGTTCATGAATGGGCAATATGGATGCCTTCAGAAAATAAGCATCAAATACATTATTCTCTCTTCTTCGAAATATTATGGACTGGTTAGTACAAATGCTGATACTTCTACAGTTCAAGCTACTTGTTTGTCCTTTTACTATCCGAAGATGTTGACACATATCTTCTGTGTGTACCCTGCACCGGCTATGGAACACCGCGGATGCTGCGCAATTGACACCTGAAGCTCTTCAATCACGAACGCACTTTGGCACGTCAATCGGACAATCGCTAACTATCCTTGTGCTCAAACTCGAAGAATCGCTCTGATGTGAGAAAGCCTCAATTTGCCTGAATGAACCCTAGAACAATATGGTGGAGAGACTGGCGAATCATCTCATCTACTGTTTAAATTTCACTGAACAAAACAGTTGAGGACCTTACTGAGCTATTGAAGTATAATTTCAAGGTTATGTAATTTGAATCTAGTAGCAATCATGGTATTTTTTATTTTTGGAATATCAAGGGACAACAAATCTATGGTATGATTTTTTTTTACTATAAGTTGAATTTTCTTAGGCAATCCACCCAGTTACGCTATAAATGATGCATAATCAAATGGTGCAACCAAAAGGCTTATCGGTTGAGATAGCTGCTACTATCATTTGATTCTCGTCTTCGGGTGTTGTTTTATTTGATGAGGAAGGAGAAGCCAATCCTGACAAGATCAAGATGATTTTTTTTGAAAGGTTTGCTTAGAGAATTTGTAAGTCATACTTGGGCAATGCCTTACTTACTTGATGCTTGTCATATAATTGAATTGATGAAAAAGATTGACCTCAATGCCTTAATCATTTGATGCTTGTGATTATCATATGTGTTGCACACTGCACGGTAGCATGCGAGTTCGAATTTCTTACAAGTTTAAACTGTCATACTTGGGACATGGAATCATTTCAGAAAATAATCAACTGATGATATTGCTAGTTTTTGAACGGTGAGGGTAAGGTTTGTAGTGCAACAATAAGTGGATGAAAAAATTTCGTATGGAATGAGTATCGACTGTTTGGTTGTGCAAAAATGTTAGTTGTTGGAAAATTAAAATACCTCTTTCTTTCTCTCATCTTGGATTTTGTAATAGCTTATATTAGTGTTTGAGCCAATAAGTTGCAACACCTTTGTGCTACTGTGATCAAGTCTGTTCTGAAGTGTAAGGTGTTGAAAGAGCGAAATCATTGTACTTTTTGGGTACAAACAAATGCAATGGGAACAGAATATCGTCATTATCTTTTCACTCAATTTTCCTACTACAGGTCTTAAGTGAGCACTGAGTTCGTTTTGCAGATTTGTTGTCTGCAATTTGTCTGACTTGGTTCCAGAATGTGCTACCCCTAACAATGTAAGTTGCTTCACGAAAGAATGTTGTTAAGCAGTCAGCATCTTGCAGTCCTGGTATTGCAGTTCGGGACAGTGGAAAGCTCTCATATAGGTATACACTTAGTAATCATTTCTTTTTCGGGATATCCTGTTTACAATGAAATCAATTTGGGCACGTAAAAATTTAGAACAATTTCTTACGTTTCAGCTTTTTGTATCTGTATTAGGTTTTTGCTGCTCTTTCTAAGATGAAAAATTGATATTGTGGCTAGAAGTCGTACTGTAACTCATGGGAGTTCTATCATTATGATGTCGTGCTCGTGCAGGAAGAGAATTTTGTACTGCTATTCTGCTACCAACCATCTATCTTCCTTTCTTTAATACTCGAAGTTTCTTGAGATGCTGATCCTATATGTTATAACAATCACACTGAACACGTTTGATAGGCGTATTAGTATTAGACATTATCTGATCATGACATGGATTGGTATGGTGATATTTCTTACTAAATAACTGATGCACAACTTTTGCAGTACGCAGGGTGAGACTGAAAATCTACAGTTCTTTGACATTTTTTTTGGGTGTTTTTCTGGTTCCTCAGGTTCTTCCACAGACACTGATCATTGTGCATATACTGACCCAATCGCGTTGGCTCTAAGCTTGTAATAAATTTTTGTTCCAGAACAGAAGGTTCGCTTAAGTTCGAAGGTAACACCCAAAAGTACCTTAATTATCTATGTTTATCTAAACACTGTTGATTCTCCAATGATTCAAAGAACTTAGGTTCAGCCCTTTAAATCACATCTCAATATTTTTCAACATCCCTTTATCTGCAATACAATTTTGTTTCAGCTATCCTCAGGCCCTAGCACATATTTGTAGTATGGAATTAGTGGTCTTGCTTGTCAGACAGTTCGTGTTTTTTACTTCTTCTTCAGGTTCGACTTTATCTTGTGTTTGTATAATGTAATCATTTTGTATTTTCGCACACGTACATGTGCTCCAAATAATGGCACATAAATAGGATTTTTTTTTTTGAAAAAAAATAAAACAGATATGCAAAAACAAAGCCTTAAAAGAAATTCAGAATATATTTATAAATTCTATTGAGATGTCATATTTAAAAGATAATGCAGAGTGTCTCACAGAAAATGGTGAGATGTGAAACTTATTTAAATTTTCAGATAAGTAGCTTGCAGAAGCACATGCCAGTAAATCTATGGCCCTTTCATATGCAACAGAGCTGTTCTGTTGGATCTTAATCAATTTTTAACATAGGGATCATCAAGATACGATCTGGCAATCCTCCCATTACCTCCCTTGGGGTAGAACCCTCCGGGAACATGTTCACTCCCTGTGTCGTAAACCACTCTCAGAACCTCAGCAGGGGTCCTTGCGTAAGAGATCGAGTCGTAGTTAGCAGACAGGACGTTGCTATAAGTCCTGTTTTCCGCTCCCAGCTCCAGCGGGACGAACAGCCCTTCGTCTTTTATCCCGCAATGTGCTAGATGGTTCCTTAGCTTCGATATCCTTATAGTAAACTCTGCCACTGTTATCGGGTATGGGTGCACGTATTCGTATGCTCGCTCGTATAGGTATTCACGGATCACTGCGTCCTGACCTGCCTCCACTCCTAGCAGCCCTGCAAGCAACTGATTTTTTTTTTCAGAAAACAAGCAAGCAAATTATTTTTGCAAGCCAATAAAAATTAATTGAAACATTTAATATCGTGTGACGCATTAAATCATGTATCGGATACTAATATGAACATAACTGTACAAACTTACCCTCTTGGAAAAATACCCTGTGAGCAAGGGATTAGTACCAACGTATGCGACGAGGCCCATGTATGGAATAACATAAGAACCTATCATGTAGCTAAGACTGTTTCTGTAGGGATCGAACGGAGGATGTAGATGGTATCCAAATGCTTGATCAATGAGGCTTGCGAAGTTTTTAGCACTTAAATCCATCAATGGCCTTGGAAATCCGCCCACCGTCGTCTTCAGTATCCTGGAAAAAAAAACCAAACATAAGCTTCTGTTTCAATATGTTTAGTAAACTGTCATTTCCTGTGAAGAATTAGTTAAATGTGGACCTGAGATGGCCAACTTCTTGATAACCAAACTCGCCAATAATCCTTTCGGTCAGGTTATCCAGATTCGCCTTCTGCACCCCGATGGGCGGAGGACCTCCCATGACCAGCCAGGGCTCAACTCTATCAAGACCATACCCAAACGCGCCCCACAAGAAGAAATCACACTCCAAGTGCTCTAAATTTTCTGCAAACTGAAGCGGGTCAATATCGGTCTTGGCTATTGGCGGAACGTCAGACGGATATTCAGGCACGCAGCCAGAGCTGCAGTCCAGACATCCTGTCAAGTTACTCGCTGCCAGGCTACTAGCAAATGCAGAGGAAATCACGACGATGAGACAAAATGAAAATGGCAATAAGGTAACCATCTTAGTGAGTAGAATGTTGTAAGGAGATTTTTAGTGTTATAAGTTTACAGCCAACCCATAGCTGGTATATTTATAGCTAGAGAATAGTTGGAATGTCACAGTTGCTTTACAGTACAATCATAGAGTATTCGAGTCGATTCAATTTTAGCTCGGTTTTTTACTTGAAAAATCCATTTGTAACATCCGTATTAAAATTCAATATCAACTTCTCATTTGATCTTTTTTCTTCTTGAAAATCGGGTAAACTACACAAAAAATGGACTGTCGCGTAAAATTAACTGGGAAAAAGTTTCGATACTTTTCAGTTAATTTCTTGTATTTTGGACTGGAACAAGTATCCTGGATTTGTTTTGCTTGTATAATTAGCACCTGATGACACTTATTAGGGTCCCCAAAAAAATAATAATACTGAAACTGGGAATTCAATCTTAAAGGATGGAAATGAGCCTTGCAGTGGGTAAACCAAATCAAAACCATGGCCATGCCAAACACCTAATATAAGACCACTTTACCAAATCAGACCTTTTCTCACTTAACAAGTCATGCATTCAATTCATGACTTGATAACAAACCGAAACAGACATTTGGGGATGTTTTGATCTGTCATTGTATTATTCCCTGACATACATTTTGAAATTTGATCTATCTGCTCTGCTGTGTATAACGGTTTCTACAGGCATGCACATTTCATCTTGTGCTCTGCTGCGACTAGCTAGTGGCATAAGGCATGTGCCCAAGTTATATTCTTTTGGTTTTCCAGTCAGTTCTCAATTTATGAGCGTTCTATTAAAAACTTGACCTTGTTCAGTGAACTTGTTAATATTTCATTCCCAGACGGAAAAAGGACGTCTTTTCTGGAAAATTCCAAACCTTATTCGTGATGACTTGCTGAAATGTACAACTACAACATACCTGTTTTGCTAAGAAAACTGCCCAAATCGACCGTAGACTAGTAGTTGTTGCTGGTTAGTTGCAGCACGCACACAGTGATCTCTAAGCAGACAGTCAAGTAAGCAACTATGAGCAAAACTTGAAAATGTATCGAGCTAGGATAAATACACCTGTTGCAAGCAGTCGCAGAGTTCTAAAAATCTCCGCTTACAAGACGTTCACTTTGATTTTGTAGTACTAGTAGTATCTGATCTGGCACTCCCATTACAATGTTAAAATACACAACTGAAATTTGACTCTCTCTCTCTTTTTTTGGTCGTCCTCGAAGCAACTTTGCTGTTGCCGTTTGCCTGTTTGCAGTTTCGATTTTGCCCCTTTTATTATTATTATAAAAACGACACTGGCATTGCCAATTTTGTATTGAAACTCAAGAGTGATCGTCAATGCTGGACTCGATAAAAAAACATAGCAAAATTAAAAAGTGAAATTTTTATGATAAATTGAAACTCTTTTTTTTTTTTGATACTATGATAAATTGAAACTTTAAATGTTTAGAGTTAGGCCATCCTTTCCCATCAAAAAGAGTTAGGCCATCCTTAATAGGACAATTTTTTTTTCCGACAGGATTAATAGGACAAAATTTAAAGATTGTAGTACGAGTTGTCGTGACTTCAATGCATCGGTCGATCGAGTTCACGATCGATTGTGCACAATAATAGAACACGTGTCACTCTTGCACATTGTTTATCAATTGACCCCAATTCTATTAAAGACAGAAAACTTATAAAGTAAAAACTAACAATAATACTAAACAAAATATTTTTTTAATAATATCAAAAAAATATTGTTTTTCCTTACTCTACAAATAGAGATCCATATAATTATAGTTTGGACAAAAATAATTTATGTTAAAATGAGGTTGTTAAATGTCATGATCAATTTTTCTAGTTCATTATTAAGGAAACATATTGGGAAAAGATTATAGGACCTAAAGGAAGATAAGCATTTAGACATGGCAAATGATGTCCTTAGGATCATATGAGAAATGAGAAATAATAATAGTCATTGTATCTTTCATCTAAAGATCCTTAATTTTCGTTATTATCAATCCATTTTTATGCATTAAATTCGTATTTTAGGGTAAAATCGTCATTTGTGAATTGTGATTGATTCTTCCTCAATCAGGCAATCTAGTTTCACTTCTACTCTCTCTTTATTGTCTCCCAATTACAATTCTACCGCACTATGCACTAAAGCGAAAACCCTTTCTGGCAAATCCGTCACCAAACCCTAAATCGTAAATTCGATTTTGATCTCCAATTTCATCTGCGCTACTCCATTTCCCCAATTGACGCTCCGGAGATTTAGAGTTTTTGAGTTTCAAATTGTCTGCTTGGTTTTGTCGGATTCCGATTTGTTTTTACTTCGTTTTCATTTGGGCATCTTCCCAGATCTCAGTTTTTGATAAATTGAGATCCAAAATTGGGAGCTTTATGGTGATGTCGGAAGGCTACTCGATCGAGCTCTACTTCGACCCAGCGCTAGAAAACCAAGTTCTCAAAGCCTGGAATGTTTTAGCTCGTCGCCAAATCAGTACCCAGTTAATTGAAATCGAGTCAGGCCCTCACATAACTCTCTTTCTCCACCCCCTTTATCGATCCGACAAAGCTGGAGAACATCCTCAAATCCGTAGTGGTCCAGTGGAATACAATGCGTAGCTTTGTACATAAAATGCGTTGTGGTCCAGTGGAATATAATGCGTAGCTTTGTACATATAATGCGTCGCTCTAAATTCATCGTCCTGTTCTTGTATATTGTATCACACGACCTGTATTCATTATATTGAATAAAAAAATTTGCAACAGTTATGTTTTAGTGCTTAATGACTAAAATGTGTAGCAATTACATACAAAACTCATAGTAATCATGTTTTGGTGCTTAATGACTAAAATGCGTAGCAATTACATATAAAATTCGTAGCAGTCATGTTTTGGTGCGTAATGACTAAATGCATAGCAATTACTTTGGTGGCCATGTAACTGTTTAATTCGTAGTTATCTACGTAGAATTTGTAGCAGACTAAGTTGGATAAAATGCGTAGATTAATACATATAATTCGTAGCGCAGTGACACAGTGGAATTGACATGTAATTGTAAAATGCGTAGATTATAACTAAAATTCGTATCAATAGTTATGCAAATCTTTTATTGCTTCTTTCTTCTGACTAGGTAAACTCTTGTACTAAAATCGCACGAACAATGAGCATAATAGTTATGCAAATCTGAGTTTTATATCTAAAACAAAGGAATGTGGTTGATGAATTTTGGGTGCCCGTTCCTCAGTTAATGTTGTTCATCTGGAATCTCTATCTTCTGAGTCATTTTTTAATCACCAAGTCGACTCGTCCACCCTACGAATAAGATCCATTCAAAACCACCTCGGATCTGTTTGATCGACTCGGATATGCCCGTCTTAACCTCCCTCGCGTCACGGCACCGCTCGGATCTCTTCCATCACGCATCAACCGTGGCGTATCTTGTTGCGCAGAGCGTTTACAGTTGCTCTGACTCAATTTAGCTGCATTTTTTGGTGTCGAAATCCATGAAAATCGGACAGCTACGGAAGGAGGTCATGGATGGAGCAGCTACGGTGTTGTCGATTGATAGAATTTCGTAGTGATTTAATTTTCCTAATTTGCCCTTAAGAACGTAATTAGCCGCTGAATTAATTACGAATTATGAAAAAATCTGATTTAATCTCAGTCATAAATATGATGAGATGTAAGGTTGAGATTTTTTCTCATTTCTCATATAACTTAGCCTTCTCATAGGATCTCAACTCTAAATGTTTATTGTTTTAAAAAGTGCCTCGCGATCTAGTTAGGAAGGCCGGCCCAGAGTCCTCTTGCTCTGTTTTTTTATCACAATAAAGTCCATCGCTCTTCATTGTTTGCCAGTTCGTCCCGCTCTCCTAAGTTAATTTTAGGTGTGCCATTTTCGGAGTTTCATATTTCATAGATGCCATACGTTTAAGTTTTATTTCACTCATGCCATAGATGATGCTGAGTTGGATATGCTAGACCAAAACATGCCACATAGATTAAACTAAAAAAAATTCCATGTTTGGCCGTCGAGGGTCGGGCGAGCGCGGCGACACTCGGACAAGCTCCGTGCAGCAGGTGAAGAGGATTGGTCAAGGCCCCGGGCGAGCGTCTCTAGGCCTGGTCGGACCGATCCCAACCTCTAATTTTAGGGCTTAGGGTTGGACCACACGAATTTCAAAGAATTTGAATTTTTTTCAAGAATCGAGTTAGATCGAGAGCTTCAAGCAAAATAATAGGCCCGAGGGCACCCAAAACACTAAATTTTAGAAGGGTCGAGAGGGTCAGGTCGGACCAACCCTAATTTTTTTTTCCCGATGGAACAAGGCAAATACAGACAAGGACACGACAACACATATGAAGAAAATACAACAACTTTGAAAGGACAACCAATAAATACAGAAAACATGACAGTGTGATCCGTGTTAAGCAATGCTATCCCTCAGATGTTGGAACTTCTTCACACATGAGAGCCCAAAATTCATATCACGCCACGGTGGCCAAACAGACAAAGTGGCTCTACCACCAAGCTTCAACAAATCCACTGAAGCCCCGACCACATTTCTATAAAAATATGGCACTCGAAGCCAGCCAGTCCAACTGCGGTTGTACCCATCTAAGAACCGCTAAACAGCACTCGGGCGTACCCGGTCTAAACGACACCCTGTACAGACACAACTATACAGCCAAAAACTGACAACCCCTATTCGAAGTCGTCACCGATTCGCCACCGTTCAAGTAGTTCATTAGGGAAAAATAGCACCTCACAACGCCACCGCTGCATCGGAACCGTCCCTCCCCGCCAGGACAACGCTACAGTGACACCACCACAATCCGCCGGCACAGCAACACCGACCCTACGAACATATGTACACAGGAACAACGAGAAGTAGACAGGAAACCAAAAGGAAACAGCCGCCCACCGACAACCCCTGAATCCCCGACAGTCCCCCGTGACCGCCACTCATATGAACCCAGCCGCTCAAAGCTCCACCGGCCACATCTAGCTAAACCGCTAGCGCCACTAGCCACAGCTAGCTAAACCGCTAGCGCCACCAGCTGAGTACAAGAAGATGGGGAGATGAAGTGGAGTGGAAGCCACAGAGGCGAAGGGGAGCCGAGGGGCCAGCGGCGGCCGTGGAGGAGCAAGGCGAGTCTTTAAGCTTCTTCGACGCTTCTGGCTTCTTCCGCACGCATCTTTTTTTCAAAGATTATCCGTTACCCAAATCTATGCAAATTTTTGCTGGACTAACCCTAATTTTAAGCTTCGACCTTTTTTACAACATGTAAAAATTCTTATAAATTGTAACAATCATTCACATCATTCACCAATATCATTCACATCATTCAATTTAAATCTACATCGGTATTATTCAATTTAAAGCTTCCACATCATTTAAACATCATCTATCACACTATATTACTTCTTACAAAATGATAATAATTGATTATATCGATTTATAAAATATCACGGAAAATTTCAAAAATATATAGAGCCGGAGAGTCGAGTCAGACTTTGAAATTACGACCCATGTATGATTTTCAGCCGTTAGGGCATGGTTGAATTTAGGGTTTTGAATGGTCTATACAAAACACATGACAAAACCAAAAAGGAAATAGCAGAGTGCACGTAAATAAATAAAATCGATTTTAAGGTGATTTTGTTAATCAGCGTCACCGTGCAAATACTCCATGTAAGACAATAAAGGAAAAAAAGTTTACCTGGGATTATTATATCATAATTTACACATTTATGAGAGTTCAAAGTTCTCATGGCATGTTGAAAGTTGATTGGATCATCTTCCATCACACCACTTTCTACTTCATGTTCTTGGAGATATACGACATAATCATCTGGAATCGCATTTCTCCTCTCTCTAGTGGATCTCCTTAGTGGCATAGAAAAGCATCCCCACCATGGTTTTTTTTATCATAGAAAAGTAACATGGGAGATGATAAAAAAATCATGGACTCCCACCATGATCTTTTTGATCATCCCATGATTTTTTGTAAAAAAGATCATTTCATGATCAAAAAAACAGATTTAATCATGAGCCGTGAACCAATTGCAACGCGACACGTGTCTTGTGTAAGAAACAGTACAATTTTTATTTTGATCTTGCAACGAATATATCTTCTAAATTACAAAGTAAAAAAATCATAATAAATACCAATATTCATAATTTTTTGAGCTCAATAAAACGAGATACACTTTGATATATTTTTATTAATTTTAATATTTATGAGCTATAATTTATGTAATGATGAGAGAGACTGATGATAAACTTTTTTTTTGATCATGAGGAGTGGGTGCATGTGATTAATTTGGTCATGTGGAATAATTATATGAGAGAGAGAAAAAGAATGATAGATATGGATGACATGATTTTTTTTATCATGGTGAGATGCTCTAAAAGCAACTTTGCTGTTGTTGCCGTTTGCCTGTTTGCAGTTTCGATTTTGTCCTTTTTTTTAATAAACGGCACTGCCAATGTGGCAGTGCCAATTTTGTATTAAAACTCAAGAGTGATCGTCAATGCTGGACTCAATAAAAAAACATACCAAAATTAAAAAGTGAAATTTTGATGATAAATTGAAAAACTTTAAATGTTCATTGTTTTGAAAAGTGCTGGTTAGGAAGGCCGGCCCAGTCGTTTGCTCTGTTTTTTGTTTGTCACAATAATGTCCAGCTAATACAAAAGGTATCTAAAGCAAATCATGATGATGCCCCTCAGAATCAGGCGCTGCAGGAAATCAGAATAGCGCACCGCAAACGCAGAGCGCCGAACAAACTTGGAGGTTTTGTTACCTAGGGCTCCGACACCTTATGACCTTGGATGCCAAACAGCTGCTAACCCTATATATGTAAGGGAACTAATGAAAAAGCAGCAAACAAAAATAATCAATCTCATTCTCTCATCTACGCTCTGTTCTACTACTCTACTGAGAATGAGTTCGATCTCAGCCAAACTTCTCCGACTCGCTCCTCGTGCCGGACTCGCCTCATCTACCTACTCAGGTACGGATTTCAGCTTAATGCGAATCAAATGTGTATGTGAGATTTTGTAACTAAGGGTTTAGGTTAGTAGTACAGTTTTGGTGGATGAGTCAGATTATTCTACTTGTTTTTTTTCTAGTTTCATGTTACTGAATACTGATGCTGCTCTCTTTTTGTTTTTATTGATTCACACTTTATGGTTTAGGGTTCTGATTAATTTTTTTTTAATTTTGTTGTTTTTTTTATTATAGTGGGCTTGCAGAGGAGCTTGAAGTCAAGTTACTCCACATTTGTTTGCTATGGTGGTAATGATTCAGAAGTTAAGCAAGGGCATGGAGAAGCATATTATGCTATTTTTCCCCATGGCTTTGATCCCAAAAGAGGCTGCGGTGTTCACATGGTATTGTAGCAACTATAACATACTTTCTACTTTTATGTCCAATTTTCATAGCAAGTAAACTTTACTCATCCCTTTAATTTTACAATATCCAAATAGGAAATACATAACCCTGTCATTTGGAAATGGTTTGCGCCAACTGTTGGCCAAGACTCGTATATTTACCTGCACATTTGATCCTACTTTATATCGTGAATTTTTCAAGTTTCTTTTATCGTTATATAGTACTGTTCAGTGTTCACTTCATGGTTAACAAGGGTATCAAAGTAGAGTTAAAGATATACGTTGTGGAATTATCTATCTGTGTCAGTAAATGCCTATATGTTCTTATGTTTGAAAACAGCTTCTCTCAAATCATATCTATATTATAGAGCCACTGTCTCAATGCCCGACATCCAAGTATCTGTTCAGAAATTTTTTGAGAAATGACAGAACAGTGACTATCGCGCTATGTTAATTATGTTTGCAGGTAGATTCTAGCAACAGTTTTCCCGAGAGCATTGATTGGAGCAAGAAAGGCTTAGTTGGAGGTTTTGATTAGTTTAGCTCGTTATTATAATGTTGTGTGATACAGATGGATGAATGATTGTATTAATGTTGATTTATGCAGGATCTTCATGGGCCTTTGCGGCGGTTTCAACTATTGAAAGCTTAGTAAACATCAAAACTGATAAACTAGTCCCACTCTCCGAACAGCAACTTATTGATGCTGACATATCTTGTGATGGCCCCTACTACAAAAAAATAGAGTTGGCATTTGAATGGATTATGGGTAACAATGGGATCAGCTCTGAGGAAGCCTACCCTTACAGGTGTCTCGGGTGCAAATGTAGTAAGAAGCCTAGCTCCGTGGTTTCTGTTGCGAATATTAGAGGCTACGAGTATGTGGCTGAAAACAACGAAATGGCCCTGCAAATAGCGGTTTTGAAGCAGCCAGTTGCTGTAGGCCTAAATGTTGGCAAGTTTTTTGAGAACTATGAAGCCGGAATCTACAGAGGTGAAGGTCTCGTAATCAAAGATCCTCTTCAGATTAATCACTTTGTTACTCTTGTTGGGTACAACGCAGAAGAAGATGGAACGCAGTATTGGATCGCAAGAAACTCGTGGGGTGAAGATTGGGGAGAAGGTGGATACATGCGGATTTTGCGAAACATCAAGCACAAAGAGGGTGTGTGTGGTTTGGCTCTACGTCCTATCTATCCGGTACTGTAATTGCTAGTATTGAGTTGGCTTCTTAGACTATTGTGTTGAATTTGTGCTCTAGTTTTCAATATGATGACCACTCCTTTTCACATCCTATCTGTGTTTGATATTATTGAATTCAATCTCATGAGCCTAAGAAGTCTGTTACTTACCTTTTCCTTTTTTTTGGAATTCTGATCTTACTTACTTCAGAATGATATCTCATATCTCTGTTTTCTCTTCAAGTTAGTTTTGGTCAACTGAGAAATAAAATATTATATTTTTGTGTGTAATAGAATCTTATAATCAAAGACATGCAGAATCAAGATTTATATTTCAAAATTCTAAAAGAGATTAAAATAATAAAAAATTAAAACTTCACCAATTTATTGGAAATAAAATACAGATACAGACCATGACTTCTCATTTCAAACTTGCACCTGCACTCTCAACAATCATCAATCACAAAATCAAATGAAGCCACTCTGCTTCTTCCTCTTCAACTCACATGATCAAACACGCGTTTGGATTTTCATCACTGAACATCCCCAATGACTCCGGCTGCTGCCTATACGCGTATGCATCATAATCCACCTGATCATCGTACGATCGATGATAATCACTGTAATAGTTTGATGGCCGTGATTCGTAGTAGCCCGCTGAGTTGAAAGGCTGAGTTGCTGATCGGTTGGCCTGTGGCTGTGGTGCTGCATTATTGTAGTTCATAGTGTAAGCAGGCTGCGGCTGTTGATGCGAATAGTAGTAACTAGGCGGCGGCCGAGCTGGATAACTATGAGGAGCTGCATTGAGTGGCGGGTGAGTTGTTGATAGGCTGGTCTGCGGCTGTGGTGCTGCATTGTAGCTCACTGTAAAAATAGGCTGCAGATGGTTGTAACTCGGCGGAGGCTGTGGATAGGGAACTGAAGTAGCAGTAGCACAAGTTATCTTTGCTTGAGGTGACGTGGACGGATATGGATGACGTGGCGGAACGTGATTCGGTGCAACTGAAGACTGCGTTGAATTTAATTGACGGTTGACTTCCGGATGACGTGGAGGAGGCTGATTATCTTCAATTGGCGGATTTTCAACGCGACGCTGAATTTTCTCATTTCCAGTTCGCCCCTTACTTTTATTCTTATTTCCATCTTTGATATTCTTCTCCATAGCCTCCGCCGACGGCGACGGCGACTCGGCCAAGCCCTCCGCCATCGCCTTCTTCTCCGGCTGCCTATCTTCTTCAACATCATCTTCGTCTTCTCCTCCTTCCGCAGTTTCACTATTACCATTTGTCTTCGGCTCATCACTTCCGCGACTTCCCTGTTCCTCCGCCCTGTCCGACTGCGCTCCGTCAGATTCCCGCCGAGTCTTTTCTCTGGATTTCTTCTTTCTCTGAATCTTCTGCTCCGGCCAAAGCTCCGCGTGCTTCCCTGTCTTCTTCACCAGCTTCGCTATCAGCGTGTCGGCATTCACGTCTCCCGTTACAACAACTCTCTGCTGCTTGATATCCACATCGCATGACTCCACACCTTAAACTCAAACACACCATCCAAAATCACAAACCTCAAAATCGTAACTCGTTTTTTAACCTATAGCTTGAAAAAAAAATATGATCGAGTTAAAATCGGCTAGTCGTACCAGTGATGCTGTGTAGGATCTTCGTAACCTTCTTCCTGCAGCCTTCACAATCTACAGGAACTCTCAGAACCAATTTCTATCAAAACAGAGATGAAAAATCAGACAACGCTGGAGTTTGATTTCAGAGATACGAAAACAGAGCATCGCGTGGCGATTGATTACCTGAGATTGTTGACCGGTTTCTGGTGAGGAAAAGGCCATGATGAATTGAAAATGAGAATCGGTACGTAACTAGATGGTTCGATTCTAGCCGAATATGAAGCGCGTAAATATGCAGGCAGCGAATATATGCTTTGGAGATGGAGATAGGTAGTGGAGAGAGCATTAGAGGATTGAGACTGGAGAAGATGAGGGGATTAATAATCACCTGCATCGCGATGCACGTTGTGTTATGTACACCCATTACAACCGACGTGGCTAAATATTGTGTTATAAATTTACACGTCTCGTCTTCTCCTTTAATCAGTTATCAAGCTGACGCCACGTGGTTTAAAGTTGTGATCCTCTGACGCTACGCCATGTGTTTTGGACTCAGATTGCAAATTGCGTCGTCAGCGTCCCGGCCCATGGGCTCTTAGCGACGGGCCGTGGAGGGTCCCAAGTGCTCTCCGGATAAATACAACAAATATTCTTGTTTTTTGTGTGTTGGTAGTAATAGGGGTGGGTTTTTGTACCGAAACCGAACCGAAATCGAACCGACCGAATTCGAACCGATCTCAAATCGAATCGAATTTCAAATTATCATTCTTAACCGATTTATTTCGGTTCGGTTTCGGTTTTCATTTTCAGAACCGACATAAACCGAATCGACAAAAACCGAAAAAAACCGAAAAAACCCGACAAAACCGACAAACCGAACCGACAAAAACCGACAAAACCGAACCGAAACCGAAAAAACCCGACAACCGACAAAACCGAAACCGAACCGAAACCGAATGTCGGTTTACCGAAAATTTGGTTCGGTTTTCGGTTCCATTTTTCATTAAACCGAAAAATCGGTTCGGTTCGGTAAATGTCGATTCCGTTCGGTTTTTGAACCGAACCCAGCACTAGTTGGTAATGGGGTATAAATAAGAACATTACAATATATATACCTACAACATTATTATATGGTACATATATATTGATCTTTAAATCTCTAGCAATGTATTTTGATCGGATCCGAAATTCTCTGGTATATTTTTCTACTTCTAAAGGCCTGCGAAGAGTGAAAGGAAGCGAAAAATGAAAAAAATCTCACAAAATTGTGAGGAAAATTAGTGACCCTATAATTCGAACCCAAGGTGTAAGGATCCATGCCGGATTTCTTAACAACTGACCACAACCCTGTTGGCCATGTCTTCACAATTACTGTGAGCATTTTTCAAGTTTGCTTATAATCTCACTACATTATTTAGTTCGCCGGAGTAAATTTTTTGGTGTAAAAATATTTGTTAATATAATTGTTATAATAAAAAAAATATAATTGTTCTAACCTGAAAAGTGATTATACAATTAGGGTGCGTCCACTTTGACTGAAATTTGAATGATCTTAAATGATCTTAACTGATATTAACTTATCTTAAATGATCTTAACTGATCTTAAGTGATATTAACTTATATTGACTTATGAATAGTAATATTATGATGATGATGATGATGATGAATAGTAATTTTATGATGATGATGGGTGTGATGATGATGAATAGTAATATTATGATGATGATGGCTGTGAATAGTAATTTTATGCTTATGATGATGATGAATAGTAATTTTATGATGATGATGGTTGTGAATAGTAATTTTATGCTTATGATGATGATGAATAGTAATTTTTATGATGATGAATATTAATTTATGATGATGATGAATAGTACTATACTGATGATGATGGGGGTGATGATGGTGATGAATAGTAATTTTTATGATGATGATGAATAGTAATATACTGATGATGATGGGGGGTGATGATGGTGATGAATACTAATTTTATGATGATGGTGATGAATACTAATTTTATGATGATGGTGATGAATAGTAATTTTTATGATGATGATGATGGGGGTGATGATGGTGATGAATAGTATTTTTATGATGATGATGATATGATGATAATGGTGATGGTATGATGAATAGTATGATGATAATGATGATGATGATGGTATGATGAATAGTATGATGGTATGATGATGATGGTATGATAAATAGTATGATGGTATGATGATGAATAGTGTGATGGTATGATGATGATGATGATGGTATGATGATGATGATGATGGTATGATGAATAGTATGATAGTATGATGATGATGGTAGGATGAATAGTATGATGATGATGAATAGTATGATGGTATGTGAATAGTAATTTAACTGATCTTAACTGATCTTAACTTAGAGTAACTTATAAGTCAAAAATATAAGTCAAAGTGGACAGGGCCTTAGTCTAACACATAAAAAAGTCATTAGCTCTTTAAAGGGATTGTCGAACCAGCCTCAACTCATCTCAATTCTAAATTGTTTGTACGATTGTCTTTCGGCGTATCATTTAATTTGTTGTATAAAATAATATCTTAATAATTTTGGTACATTTATTCTGCAAATATCTCATATCAACAAAGAACTTAACTCTAGGGCGAAGTGAGTGTCTCCTTCGCGGTGCCAATGCATCCGGATTCAAGTCTCTGCTAACAGATACTAACATTAACAATTAACCTCTTAACTCTAACAAAATTACATAATCAAACAAAATTACACTCTGATGTTCATAAATTGGTTTTTTTTTTCCAGCTCATATCAACGTCGTAGTCTCATCATATGGATGTATCTTTGACCTTTGTCACATTATTAGTCCATCTAAAAATTTGAGTATCTTATAAGTCAAGCAACTCGAAAGAACAATTATTAGCCCAAAGGGTGATTTTCGAGCAAGATTATAATATATTAGGATTTCTGCCGTCCCTCGCACTAGCCTTTGTAATCATCATTCTATTTGATAAGCAAGATTGTCATCATTCCAGTAGCATTTGTAAAAGGCCAACACATAAAAAATCCATACATAACAAATTAAAGAGAGAAATGTACAATTTGGACAGTCAACCTATACCTTCCTAAATTATTAAAATTAATATTTATGTTATGGATTCAAAATAATTTCTATTTTCTGATGAAGCCTTTTGGTTTATAGATTGACGTTTCTTTGATTTAGGTTCATTGAGTGGCTGAAGACATCGTTTCGTATTAATTTTCCAATACGCAAAAAATGAATTATTAATTCTTTTGACAATGCACCTTAATTTTCCAAGACCCGGAGATTTAAATTTTTAAATGGTAAGCCGTGCAAAAAATAAAATTATAATGGTAAGTTACAAAATTGTGGTACTCAAATTATAGTTATCTACGCATGTGGGGTTGTAGTTGAGTTGATTCTACTCTTGGCTTTGTAACCGAGAGGTGATGAGTTCAACCCGACAATTCTCACCTACGACGTATTAGGCTCGTGCTTTAGTCAGATTGAATGTACTAGATTGTGTCATTGAAAGATTTAATAATCTTGTATAACTTGTAATCCCTATAAAAAAAAAATATAGTTCTCTACACAGTTAAAAAAAAAGTTCTCTACTATCCAAAAAAAAAAAGTTCTCTCAATAAAAAAAATTTAAAGAGAAAATAAACCACATCCGTTGTGAAATGGTAATTTACAATGAGAATATTAATTTACCATAAAATTCATGGTTCGGATATCATTCTTATACCACTATACTTTATTACCATTTTTTTTTGGAGTGAACTTTGTTACCATTTTTTAGGGAAACTTTATTACTATCTTCAAATACTTCACATTTTATGATCAAGATACAAAGATGTACCACATTTACGTTAATAACCAATGACATAGTAGCACGTGTCCATAATCCACGTCGAGATCACCTCCCATCAAATTCACATTCACAAACTCCGTTAAAATGTATGACTCGGTTCTTAAACCAGGATCCAATGATCGCACGCCACGTCATTGAAATGACTCGAAATTTACGACGTGTTTGATTACTATTCGACCACGTATCCAAATTCATCCAGCTCGGATTCGACCCCTCTAGGTCAAACCCCTGGAGTGGAAATTCAGTATAAAATGCTTCGAGGCATAGATTGAGAACAAGCACGCTCGTTCAGTGTTGTGCAGTTATGGCGATCGGGACTCGAAACCCTAAGCTGATCTCCTTGGCTCTGTTTTCGCTCTGCGCGATCGCTACCGCTAAAGTAATTTTCGAGGAACGATTTGATGGTAATGGATCTGCTCTAAACTCAGTCATTTCGTTTAGTAGATCAGTAGATCTCGTTGTTGTTGACTTCCAATGCAGCTCGTTTTGTGTTTTAAATTGTAGATCGCGATCAATTTAGGCTGTATGTTTCGATATCGTTTTTGTGTACATAGCATTATATCTTCGAGCTCTTCTGTTGCGCTAGTTCCATCTATCATTGATTAGCTGATGAGTAAAAAGTGATGATCGGATCAGTTCATTTCTCCTTGTTGTTGTTGTTATATCCATTGTCTGACTAAACTGGATTTGATAGGCTGTTTTCTGTAGTACATAAATTTGGGTTCAGTTG
Organism: Rhodiola kirilowii; assembly: GCA_033675215.1. NCBI lineage: Eukaryota > Viridiplantae > Streptophyta > Magnoliopsida > Saxifragales > Crassulaceae > Rhodiola > Rhodiola kirilowii. The sequence continues at coordinate 8,321,530 of CM066194.1, forward strand.
GCTTATTTTGCTAGAAAGGTTCAGTTTTGTAGACATATATTTCCTTCGCAGTTTATTCTCCCTACCCCACAACCAATAATAGTGACAACTCGAACTATTTCAACATTAAAGTGATGTGATACAAAGTGTAACTAAGTCATTCAAATTAATTATGACCTTCTGCTCATTGATTTTCATGCATATGTGGTATCTAATTTCTTTAAACTGGTTTCATTGTTGAATGTGAGCAATGTTCAGTTCTTTCATGTATTCAATAAATTTGCCCTGATGCTGCAGAGGGATGGGAGAACCGCTGGGTTAAATCTGATTGGAAGAAAGAAGATAACATGGCTGGGGAGTGGAACTACACATCTGGGAAATGGAATGGAGACCTCAATGACAAAGGTATTTTCATAAGGTGTACCGTATTCTAGCACAGAATTTTCTGGCAGTTGCTGCAGATGGTGTCAAAAAAAGAAAGACATTTCACTCATCTGTCTCTTTCATACTGAAGGTATCCAGACAAGTGAAGACTACAGATTTTATGCCATATCAGCTGAATATCCTGAATTCAGCAACAAAGATAAGACCCTTGTTTTCCAGTTCACGGTGAAGCATGAGCAGAAGCTTGACTGTGGTGGCGGCTACATGAAACTGCTTAGTGGAGACGTCGATCAAAAGAAGTTTGGTGGTGACACTCCATACAGGTCTCATAGTTGTCACTTCATACTGGTTCCTTCCTAACATACTGGCTACGCTTTTGGTGCTTACATGGATTCTGTTTCTATTGTTTCTTTCAGCATCATGTTTGGACCTGATATCTGTGGTTACAGCACTAAAAAAGTTCATGCTATTCTCACATATAATGGCAAGAACAACTTGATCAAGAAGGATGTGCCCTGTGAGACAGATCAATTGACTCATGTCTACACCTTTATTCTTCGTCCCGATGCCACTTATAGCATCCTGATTGACAATGTTGAGAAACAAACTGGTAGTTTATACAGTGACTGGGATTTGCTTCCTCCTAAGCAGATCAAGGATCCTGAGGCCAAGAAAGTAAGTTGTGTTCTATTCTTTCACAAAAATGAACAATAATTACTAGCTCTTTGGTTTCATTCTGATAGATGTCCGTTTTACTTAATTATGTTACAGCCTGAGGACTGGGATGACGATGAGTACATCCCTGACCCAGAAGACAAGAAGCCAGATGGCTATGATGACATCCCAAAGGAAATCCCAGATACTGATGCTAAAAAGGTACATCACTGTGGCTGTTCTATTTACTAACTGCTTTTATAAAATAATTCCATAAAATTTTTGATTCAAATATTAATTGTACATTACAGCCAGAGGACTGGGATGATGAGGAAGATGGTGAATGGACACCGCCTACTATTCCAAACCCAGAGTACAAGGGACCATGGACCCAGAAGGTTTTTAGTTTTGCCTCTCGTACTGAATTGATATGCATGCTAGCTTTCCAAAATATGGTCTTTAGATGTTCTCACGCACTTGCAGAAAATTAAAAACCCCAGCTACAAGGGCAAGTGGAAAGCTCCACTCATTGACAACCCAGGTATATTATAGGTTGCCCTATTTTCCTTGACTCCTTTCTCTAGAGGAGTCTAAACAATATCATTTGCTGTTTTGCAGACTTCAAGGATGACCCTGATCTATATGTCTTCCCCAATTTGAAGTATGTTGGAATCGAGTTGTGGCAGGTGGGTTGTTCTCAGCTCATTTTGATTTTTAACGGCTCTCAAAAGGTAGCTCAGTCTAATAACTAATAAGACCCTTGATATGTCAGGTGAAATCTGGTACCTTGTTTGACAATGTTTTGATCGCTGATGATCCTGAGTATGCCAAGAAGGTTGCTGAAGAAACATGGGGCAAGCAGAAAGATGTAAGCAACATTTACTGGATTTTCTTTTACTTACAAGTTCAATTTATTGATTATTCATATCCATGGTGTAGGCTGAAAAGGCAGCATTTGAGGAGGCTGAAAAGAAGAGTGAGGAAGAGGTATCTTTTAACTTGCTTAATTATCTAGTATTTCATATCCAGAAAGTACTAGGCAAGTCTATGACTCTACTGTAGCCTAGATCACCAGGCACAACCTAATAGTAATGTATATTTATATTTAGCTTTCTTGTTCTAGTGTTGATGCTCATTTCTTTTTCTGGTCACAGGAAGCCAAGGAGGATCCAGTAGAATCTGATGTAAGATTCTGGCCAAAGATAATATTCATCTGTGAAAGAGTACTGTCATGAATTCATAATAAGTTTTTGTGGCTGTTGTTCTTTCAGGTGGAAGATGAAGATGAAGGTGAAGATGAATCTAAATCCGATGATGTTACTAAGGATGCCTCTGATGATGAGAAGGAAGACGATGAACATGTAAGTGAAGTGATTTTCAACCAATTTGCCAAAATTTATTGGCTTGTATAGGTGACAACTAAAAGTGATTTTTCAATGCGTAATTCTGATTCGGCTCGGACTTTGGTTGAACAGGATGAGCTATAAAGATGATGAAGAGTGGGCATGACAGACAAGCCAAGAGGGATGGAGCTCAGTAGTATCTATTCAACAAGAAGAGGAACACTTGTATTTTTGTTTTATTGACAATTAGAAGAAAGTCGTTGGATACTACAAGCAATTCGATCCTACAAGCAATTACTTAGCAAAGTTTTACCAGAATGCAATGACATACTTGCAAATTCAGTGACTTATGCATCAATAATTGCTAATTCAGTTTTACCATGCATGATATTATGATTAAAGCAACAGCATCAAGAATTGAATTGAAACTTGATCACTCTTGAAGAAACACGTTGTGCGCTCTATACTTTTTCATTCAGGGATCAACCCTCCCTCCGGCATTGATTACCGCCAGTTCCTTGGATTACCGGATGAATTAGTGCCGTCGCTGGGTGGCTCTCTTTATCAACTGCCGCAGCCACTAGTTGATAATAATGAGGTGGAGCTGCCGCAGCCACCAGCTGATAATAATGAGGTGGAACTGCCGCCTAGGTGATACCTAGTTTTATACTGATGTTTTCTTTTGGTATTTTTGACACTAGTTGGTGGATTGTTTGTTGGCACTTATATCATATATATGTATATGGGGTGCAACCATCCTTAAAGTGTTAACCTATTAACTCATTGTGCACCTTTAGATCAAATGATCTAAATGTGTAGATTTATCCAAAAAGTATATGTAATTCTGTCTATTCACTTTAAATTAAGTATCCCTTTCCCTCCTTTTCCTGCTAGGATTGGAAATCCTGTATTTTACATATCCATACGATTGAGTCCTTGGGTTTTCGAAATAGTGTAATAAAGAAGTGCTTCGAATCATTGCTATTTGACTCGGACCTGTTCTAAAAAAGTCGAGGCATTTCGAATTCTTTGTTGACACGGACAAAGTCAGGGACAACCTCTGGAATTATTTCAATATTGTACCTTGGACATATAATAGTTCCGAATCAAATCTATGTTTTTTTGTCATTTTGCACTTTTTGTCTTTTAAGTAAAAGACAAAAATGCAAAAAGACAAACAACTTTCACTTTTTGGATAATTGTTTTTTTTTGTTATGCTTTTTGGATAATTGTTGATCTAAAGGTGGAGATGAGTTCATAGGTTAACACCTTAAGAAGAGGTTAACATTTGAGCGCTCTTCTATGTATATGTTTCACATGTGATGCCAATAAAAAAACAGTCAAATCAAAATAAACACCAGCTTTCAAAAACTCAAAATTTCTAATGCTTTCTTAGAAGACCATGCTCGTTCATAATCGATAAAAAATTTATCACTTATCTTTATGACAACTTTTTATTCATTCTCTTAATTATAAATTATATTATAATTCATGAATAATTTGTTATTGCCATGCTCAAACCGTCTCTCAACTCACATGACACATGTTATTTATATTATTCAATCTTCATGCGCTGAGATTATTATAATCCTACGATGTAGATTTCATATTTAAAAATCTCTTCATAAATATCTTTTTCTTATAGATATGTTCGTATTCTTCTTCATTTTAACCTTATTTAATTTGGGCTCCATCTTCTTTATTTAGGCATACTCATAAACTTTTTAACCTTGAATTAAGTAAATTGTTAAATCCAAAATTAGGCATTGATTAGGGTTATACTAATAGCACGCCGCGATGGGAGATTGATTGGTTCAACGGCGGCAGAAGGTCGATGGGAGGCCAAAATCCTCTTTCTATGCCTCCATAATGCCGGCAAAACCACTTTGCTGCACATGCTCAAAGACGAGGTTCTTCCTCTTACCTTCTACGTCGCATCTTTCTCTCATCATCATAAATAATTATCTGCTACGTCACTACGTGTACTATTTTGCTTGACTTTGAGCTGCTTCTTCTTTTCTTCTACTGTTTTTCATTTTTCACAAATCAACTACTGAATGATTCGATCTAGTGTGGAAATATGTTTTTATTTATTTATATTATCGGTTTTGGTTTTGTGGTAGAGGCTGGAGTGGTGCAGCATCAACAGACACAGTACCCTACGTCCAATGAGTTGAGTATTGAAAAGATCAAGTTTAAGGCTTTTGATTTGGGAGGTCGTCAGATTGCTCGCAGGGTCTGGAAGGAAGATTACTAACTTAGCAGTCCATCTTTTGGTGACATTCTTGTTAGATTTATATTTGAATAATTGAAATCCCTAACATCAGGGTGTTTGGTCTAGTGGTATGATTCTCGCTTCGGGTGCGAGAGGTCGGGAGTTCGATTCTCCCAACACCCCAATATTTCCAATTTTATTTTTGTAACCTTTTCTTATTTTTCCCCACTAATTAAATATCCACAACATGTATTTATAATAAACTGATCATGGTTTAATAAATGAACCCCGTACCCTACTTTATCAATGGTCTAAAACCTATGTTGATCTTTACCTCTCTCTCTCTCTGACATTGGCCAAGTCTTCAAGAATCAGATCTTCAAGCACCTCACTGTGTTAAAATCTTGAGGTTGTTGACGCTTCTTTCTGTTTTCCACCACCACATTGTAAAATATATAGGATCTGCATCAACAAAAGGGTTACAATCTCATATCCCAAATCTTCTCTGCCAGAATACATTATATACAACTTAACATATTCATCAGTTATAGCATAAATGATGCTCTGCGCAGTTGTAGTCACCTTTTCCATACAAAAAAGAGTGCGACATGACATACATTCTGTTAGTAGTAACTAGTAAGTACTTGCACAATAAATAAATAAAAGAAGTAGTACTTACTATTGCTGATTTCCGAACCGCAGTTATTCAATCTGACAGATGTATCGGAATAGATATATCAACACTAGGACATCAAGTGCAGCATATTCAATCTGCAGGAAAGATGTTATGCTTTAGATGCACGCTAAACCAGTAATGTGTTAATAACAAGTGAAGAAATGAATGATCTATTAAGCAAAGAATTATGTGAAAAGATTATCTCCCTCATCATATTTACAACTGTAAACTGTGTACAATAAGTTTCACTAAAAATTAACCAGGATGCCTGCATAGATTGATGTGGACAAATCAACTATGTGCTAAAACAATTCGGGTTAAAACATGTTGGTAAGCACAAATGGTAGCAGCAGACTGGAGATCAATCTATACCTGAAGGTCGACGAGTCCAGTCAGATTCCTGCTCATTCTTGAGCATATCAACACCGAGAGTTTTCTGTCATCAGTATAATCAGAGAGAGATAGAGGCGCACAAGAAAAGGGCTTCACTGTGAGGTAGCATAGCGAATGTATTACATCTAATACTAAATGCTAAAAGCAATGACATCACAGAACCTTGGCGATTCCAGCTAATCCTCCAGCTAGTGACACTTCGGAATACAAATTGGAAGTCGAGAAGCATCCGGTAATGCTTTGATGATCCAAACTGGCCAAATGAATAAGTGAGCTGTCGCCAGTGCATTCATTGCTCAAGTTTTGATACTGCTGGACCATAATGGAAATTCGAATAATAACACAAAAGATTCTAAAGTTGAGCTTCATCTGATTCATGCATGAAATTGTAAATGATGTACATTAGTTTATATGGTCAACAAATGATGCAACCCATAACCCAGGCAAATGTCTTTTAAGGATTGGCATGCCTTGACAATGATTTCTTTAAATGCAGCTTAGTCAAACTTTGGGAACGACATGGGATCAAGCAAGAAGAGCCAAAAAAAAACCTGAAGAAAATAAATTATAAACGATGTTAGTGCTATTACCAGACCAATAGATTTAACATGCATATATACCTTGACCTTCCCAGCATCAAACTCTAAAGACATTCCCCACTCTAAACAAAAGATGAGGCTTATCAAAGATTGCTGTCCCATTGAGTAAATTTTTATTTTTCATGCTGGTGACAGATGTATTTCCATGGTAATGTTGTAACTGTTTAATGGTATTTTTTTTTTACCAGTCCGGATCCCAATATTGTGAAGGTGCTTTGTGTCTTGTGATAATTCAAAATCCTTGTCATTTAGAAAGAGTTGCTTTGAATGTTTAGGAGCATTTGGAGAAATTTCCAATTTCCATCATAAACGTACATCATTAGACGGACTTATTTTGCGAGCAGCAAATACTCATTTACAAAACAATAAACTCAAATACTGGTAAATTATTGCTGTTTGTGAACTGTTGCTTTCCAGTTTATCTTAAAAAGCCTCGCATTAGTGTATAAACTCTATATATGAAACTGAAATTCAGCCTTTTCAAATAACAATCGAGGTGTCAATTCAAAGATGCACATCAAGTTTCTTAACTGAAATACTGAACTCTAATTAAAATAATACAAGTGGCACCTTGTTGGCAGTTGCTGCACATTGAGTAGCAGCTGGAAGCCAGGCAATCACTGAAAATGATGTCAAATTCACTATCAAACCATCCTCAGCATCCCAAGGATCTTCTCGAACAACACATCACCAGAAAATAAAAACTCCGTTCACCTTTCAAAGCATTCCACATCCCTGATTCATCTCCACTCAACCTTTACACCACATTGCTCAGCTACTCCCAACTGAAACTCTAGTCCGTCTTACACAGTCTCATCAAAAGACCACTGGTAAAACCATATCAACAGTAAACACTTTCTCAATGGCCTGAATAGTATCACAAGATCTTACAGCAAACCTCTCATTCAATACTCCTCACCTTCTCAAGCGCAAACTGGATAAAGCCGATTTACACATACCTGACGTTCATCTTCGCCAGAAAGCAGTTCAACACTCATCCCAACCTCCTCCTCCTCCATGTCGAGGAAATCCTTCCGGTCCGCGCGGCCAAAGTAGCAACCGCACGGCAGTCGTGGATGCTGGTCGACTTGCGGACATAGCAGATAGCGCGGAATGACGATGACGATGCGTTGGTGGAAGGAGTGGACTGCCGCCTGAGAGAGAGGAATTTGCCGTGGGAAAGTTTGTCATATTTCTTTTATATTTGTGTGTTGAAAAAGAATCGTGTGAAATGGCTAAAAAAAATTACAAACTAAGATACACTCTGTACCCGTGTTACTTTTGATTTCTAGAACACGAAGTATAATCTAGTATTTTATATTTTGCTCAAAGGAAATACAAATCATAGTTATAAATTAAAATTAAAAATTTAATAAAAAATTGACATGTGTATATTTTGATCAATTGTAATTGGAGATGCCTTTTGTAAATAAAAAAAATTAAAATGTACTTATTTAAAAATACATAACAGATGTGAGGATATCCGAAAAATTATTACAGTAATAGTTTTAAGTCTGATAATTACTACAATAATAGTTTTAAGTTTAATCGTTGTTGTTTTAAGTCCGATCATTGCTACAGTAATAGTTTTAAGCCTGATCATTGTAGTTTTAAGTCTGATCATTGCTACAGTAATAATTTTAAGTCTGATTATTATTGTTTAAGTCTGATCATTGCTGTTTTAAGTCTGATTTTTATGTTTGATCATTTCAATTTAAGCCCGATCATTCCAATTTAAGTCTGATTATTGTTGTTTAAGTCTGATCATTGTTGTTTAAGTCTGATCATTACTATTTTAAGTCTGATTTTTATGTGTGATCATTCCAATTTAAGTCATCATTCCAATTTAAGTCTGATTATTGCTGTTTAAGTCTGATCATTGCTATTTAAGTCTGATCATTCCAATTTAAGTGTGATCATTCCAATATAAGTATGATTATTGCTGTTTAAGTCTAATAATTGCTGTTTAAGTCTGAGCATTGCTGTTTTAAGTCTGATTTTTATGTTCGATCATTCCAATTTAAGTCTGATCATTGTTGTTTAAGTCTGATCATTGTTGGTTAAGTCTGATCATTGCTATTTTAAGTCTGATTTTTATGTCTGATCATTCCAATTTAAGTCTGATCATTCCATGTTTAGTCTGATCATTCCGATATATGTGAAATGACCATAATACCCTTCCGTGTTATATCCGAGATTTCGACGAAATTGGACACGTGTCAGCTTAAAATTTGGTTTTTAATTTTTATAAATAACAGTGGTTTGTACCTGACCCGCATCCTTGCCAAAAAAATATACTTTATACTTTATCTTACTGGTGTTAATTTTTGTACTTCCCCATAAATATATGGGCACTTTCCAAATTTCAAATCCTAATAATTATTTTTCTTTCCGCATATTCCAGTTTTAAAATTAATTTTTTTGGGTAGCACATTTTCCCAATTTCAAGGGAATGAAATAATCTGCATGCCTTAAAAATGAATTTTGAACTATATGCACGTTCGTAGCCATATGATAGAGATTTGGGACCCGGAGGTTCGCCAAATACTCACAAGTGCAGCGGAAGTGTTTTGGATGATCGAAATGAGTGAAACGATGGTCAAATATGATGGGGGAAAGTCGAATGATTGAATTGAAATGGTGAAAATGGAAATACAAGATGGTGCAGGACACTACAATACGACACAATGCGCCGAGTTACCCCTTGTAGTAAGGGTAGTCGGGCCCCAAAGGTTGCCAACCTCGATATCAAACTAAAATGACCAAATATAACTATTGGGTAGATTTCTTTGATGCCGAGTGACTGCTGGTTGTGCTCCATTATATAGTGCCCTTGCTTTGTTTGAATTTTGAAAAGAAAGTAACCGACGTCCCCATAAAAGCTCAATGTGTTACTATTTGACCTTGGAATCCAAAGTGTAACGGCTCCTAATTAGAGATTTAGTAACCGCCGAGTCTTGATGGTTGAGATCTCCGTTTGAATTCAAAATGGATATGCATCTCGCTTGGGCTCTTCCTTCGTGGGCTCCGGCCCTAGCATAAGTCGAGGCTTTGGGTGCGCTCAGGGTTGCTTCGACGCCCTCGAGACCTCGCGGCGCCTGTCGCATTTTCCGCACACTCTCGACCAATATCATCTTGGCTACTCCATCACCATATCATAACGGATAGTGCATTTTATTATTTTACACGAAAATGACGAAGACTATACATTACACGATAAAAAATATGCTATAGTGCCGAACGTATATTTACCGCAAAATACGTGCATTCAGTATAAAATTAAAAAGGGATTCATTAGCTTGATAATTCATTTGAGGCTCCTATATGGACATGTATAAACTAGTTATTCTCTAAGATTGGTGTTAAAAAAAACAAATAAAGATTGAAGGGAGAAGGGAGAAGAAGAAACTGATGTAGTCTGAAAAAAGCTTACACTCAACTCAACCATGGAACAAAAATATTTGAGCCTAGCAATGATTCCCAAATTTTGATATGATATCATAACAAACAAAAGAAGACAATTTTTATTAGCCAGTAGTTGTCTGGCAGTGCTCGTTGTACTGGTGATGGCCATTCTGTTGACTCTAGAGAGAGTTTCTCCTAGATGCATACTACTGCTTCTCTTCATCAATAGTATACTTGCTACTCGCTAGGATTGTCACTTATCTGCCGATAAGACCTACGTAATGGAGGATTATTGCTAGTAGGAGCATGCATATAGCGAGGATCATTCCTTGTTTACCAAGTAGCCAGTTCTTTGTTTTCTTGATGCCTTCTGCTCCTCGCTGGATCTTATTCGCCCACTTCATCTGCAAGTTGAGTTTAAGAAATGTGAGTGGTAGTAGCAAAAGATGGAACATGACTCAAAAATCTGGCAAATGATATGTCTGAAAGCTATACAAGCCAACTTTATCGTAACTATTGTATGAGATGATGGACCCAATAAAGATAACTAGACGGGAGGCAACCCCACCCAACCCGAGGAATTTTTATTCACCCATGATGCATCCATTACTCAGCCACACTACCAAGGAATCTAGTGAATGCATTCGATGAAGCAGTATGAGAATGAGTTACGAGAATCTGAAACTAAAAAACATGAATCTGATTTACCATGCGATCCAAGTCTTCTGGCTTTAGTGACGCCATTGCCTGCTGAGCTTTTTCAGCATCTTCCTTGGAGAGTTTGAAGCCAAATTGTTCACTCATGTTTGACATCATTTCAGGGCTCATGTTAGCCATCATTGACGTCATCATCTGCAAAGGTCCTTGAAAAGTAAAATGGACAAGTTCCGGAAGAATTGTTAAAGTGCTCTAGGAACCTCCAAGTAGCCAATGATACTTTTGTTTTCTATATATACTCGACACAACATAAACAAGAGCAAAAATAAGCTACTATATACCTGACGTAGAGCAGGGTCATTCATTTGGTTCATTATTTGGTCTTGCATATTGCCAGTGGATGACATAATGTCTGGGGGAGGAACATCACTTCTTGAAGTTGAATTCAAACCATGCGAAGAGCTACTTTCACCAACACCATGGCTTTTGGATGTACCATACATCTCCCGTGATTTGGAAAATTCAGGTCGAGCATCCGAATCTACACCCTCTTGAGTCGAACTTCTTGATAATGAAGGTTTCTTATTTATCAAGGCCGCTGTCTCAAACATCTTTTGAAGGTCTTCTGGTGGCATCTTACTCATCATATCACTGGCGGTTCGAAGCATGTCAGGATCAATATTTGGGGGAACTGAACCGGGCCTAAAGGACTGGTTCAGAGATCCACCAATGTTTGCATTATCCCCTTGAAAAGATGCAGAAATCTTTAGCATTCTTTGAATATCTTCAGGGGACATTTTGCTAATTAAACTTGAAGCTGTTTTTAACATATCGGGGGGTAGATTTGCAGCTTTTTCTCCAGTTAAATTAGCCAACGTAGCAGGATCAGCATTGGCCATGAAAGTCTGGAATGATCTGCACATGAAGGTGATACCAAGTCGTGGATTGTGGAAGCCTCTTCACTATTTACTTTATTACTCTATCCGTGCTTCCATAAGAAAATAGTTTAAGGAAGCACATACACACAGATGGAAATGGAAAATCAGAATATACATTTATGTTCGATCAAATCGAGGGTACCCTTAACAAGCTATCCAATCATGCGTGAAAAGGCATGCATGACAAATTATAACCCAAAATAGAAATCATGGCCAAACAGAAGATTGTATATGATAATATATTGCCAGACAATTTATTTGGCGAAGGTATACCTGATAGCTTCTGGATCATCTCCCAGAGCTTGCAATGACCTAACATTTTCCGAATCTCCATTTTGATTCTCACTTCTTACATTCAAAATGCTAGGAGTTGTAGGTGGCTTAGATGTGTTTGGCTCAGATGAACTTTCATGACTATCAGACAATGAAGCCTTTGCTTCTCCAGTTATCTCTTCAATCACTAACTCTGTTGTTAAAGGAGATCAACATATTAGCAGTTATACATGTGTCCAAAATCAAAATGAGAAGCAAGACACATAGAAGTAGATATAATAATGATAAGCTTATAAAAGACAGGGATCATTAACATACTTCCTGACGCTGGCCCTGCTTCCGATAACTTGCTCTTAGTTTCCCTGATATACAAACATGAGTATTTTTTTAAAATTTATTTCTGAGTATTTCTTAACTAATATCTATGGACATCAGACTTGCTCAATCTTTTAAAATTAAAATCAGTATGAAACGGAAAGATAAAAGAGCCCGCAAAATGACAAGGATTACAGCATCACACCTCAACACATCTTCAAGAGTTTCATCTTCAGGAGAAAATTTGTGTGCCTTGCTCAGATCGGAAACAGCTTCCTACACTCTCAGGAGAGAATTATAAGCGGTATTCACATAGCTCAAGTGACTCTTTTTTTTGTTGTTGTTGATAACAGCTCAAGTGACTCTTGTAGTCAAGCAAATGTATAAACTTACCTCTAATAGCCCCAGTTCCCTGTAAGCCTGCCCCCTTCTGTAGAGAGCTTTTATATTTTTCTTGTCATATGCCAATACCTGAAACCACACAATTATGGAAGTTCATATGGGCCACTAAAATCCTTATAGCTTATATCACCCTGGGATAAGTAACAGCCCCTCTAAATGTTTTTTTAACTAGAGCCTTTTGATATTTTTTTGATCAAACATTGACCATTAATCGCTTCTTTGGTTTAACTCCAACCATTTGATGACATCGTAGTGGTATACATCTATAAAAATTTAAAAGTATTATTTTTCAAAAGGTTGGAAGTTTTCCCTTAAGTTCCCAAGTAGAATGAATCTATCTTTTCGAATTAATAAGTAGCTGGATCAAAACGATAAACCTTAAGTAAGCTTTTGAGATAAAGTTTCATCCATCTGTTGATGTAACTCCAACCGCTATAATTCGTACTTGGTGTTTAGAAATTAATGTTGTATAGGACCTTTTTTTTCCTGGAAAAAGATGATATATCATTAACCAAAAAACATGTAAAGAAGCACCTTAAACCTGCGAACAGAACAAGGACCTGCGACGCTTGGCCTTACACAACTATGACCAACAAAAAGGCTTTACAGCTTGTAACCTAATGACTCACCCCACCTCTTATCTTCTATTGTAACTTTTGTATTTCTAAAGCACCTATTTTCATCTTTATCCCCCATAAAATTCTTTTCATTGCACCAGCTGTAGAAGGGATTCACCCTTTCAAAATGTAACCACTCCTGGCCCTCCATATCTTACAGGCCGACATTGTATAGGATAATACAATGCTGCCCTCTTGTTTTTATTCACTCTCTGGCTTTGATAAGAAATGAGATAACATATTCCAATTTTGTCAAAACAAGCTTACAAGTCTACTTGCTAGAAAAATCAGATGTCCAACTCTTTCACCAGTTAAATTATTTTACTATAGAAACAATGTGCTCCTAATCCATGAAAAGGTGCCCTACACGTTAGGATACATAGTCTATAGTTCCCTTTTCATATAGAAAAATGTTAGAATATTGTCTTATATAATAAGGGAGCAGAAAAATACCCCATTTTCCAAACCCTCATATAATGCTTAATGCATTCACTACAAACAGAAAGATGAATGAATCCAGATCCCAATTACCTCAGACCCTTCCTTTATGCAGTCATCATACTTTTTGGTTTTCAGATAGCACGACATCATGTTAAGCGAGCATGTTAACATGAGCGTTTTCCCTTCTGCTGATGGAACATCTGATAAATTTCTCTTAGCCTGAAAAGCAAATTAAAGACAAGGGGTGGATTACACATTCTGGAAGGGTTTTATTTATGGTACAAGTATAGTGACATTCTGCCTTTTAATCATCCAATTATGTACTTACATGCATGTACTTCTGCAAGGCTTCATCGTATTTTCCAAGCTTATGAAGCTCATTGCCCTGAACCATTTATTAAGGTTATATAATAAAAGAGCACACATACCGATAAGGCACACAAGTGTCAGTATCAGCTAAGCACATGAACTTCCAACAGGGGTATGGCATTTTCAGGATAAATCAAGATATAAGTACAATTACTTTTCTTATAGCTCGTACTAAATTAGTAGTAAGCTAGAAAATATTGTCTAAATTTTTTATAAAACCAGAAATTTCCTAAACCAAAGACATCAGCTGTATGAACTTCTTAGAAAGTCCTAAAGGGCAATCAGCTTACACTTTTACAAAAACCGAACCCAGGAGGCCTATTTACCAGGTAGCGCCCAAACTTTACTAATATCTAGCATGCCCCTTCTAGTTTCCAAGCGGTTTGTTTCATGAAGTGGTTCTCTGCCAAATCACATCTGCTTCATCAAGAAAACTATTGTCTAACTTTTGACAAAAAAAACTCATCGCTATTGCCCGTTAATATCCACCAACTGATTTTTCATCCCTCTCAAACGGAACACCAAAATATGAGCCTCTTGTGTTGCTCTAACTCTGATCTGTCTTATGGTAAGTACAAATATCTCTATCCACTATCTCGACACATTATCAACCACCTCTTAAGCATATGGAGATGAGAATTTCTCTCCAAGAATGTTTGTTGACTAATAATGACAATCAACCTTTAAGTGTTAAAGAAGAAACGGAAGTTCTATATAAGGTAAGCTAACATTTCAAGCCAGAATACTAGGTGCTATGAAGGGTATAATAGTGACTTGGGAATTTTATGCAGGTGAGGGCACAAGTACCTGATTCTTCAACATCAGTGCTCCATTAATTTGATAAGTAATCCATGCCTCACCACGCGAACGGAGTGATGCTATTTCCTCTGGTGATGCACTAGCAATCTTATCACCAATCTCAGCCATTTCCTCTGGACGGGTATGCTTCAACTGTTCTGCAGCTGTTTTCAAATCTTCAGGTCTCATGTTTTTCATACTCTCTGTCGCCATTTTTAACAGTTCAGGGTTTGACATCATCTGTAATTAAAGTTTTGATGTCGGGTTAAGCTGAGAAAAGAGTATTATGTAGAAGACAAAACAATCCCAAGGCACACAAATATCTTCAAATCCTCATGTATCTATTATGCATCTGCCGTAGTCCATTCTGAGAAACTGATTTAAAAAACTCCACCTTTCATCAAGTTATATAACAAGAAGAAACTTACGAAGCTAAAAATCCTAAAAAATACTGTTACCCGCTATTTGAAGGCGGAGGATTTCAAATAGAATAATATATATATTTGCCGTCAGTTTTGAATTATTATTATTTTTTGATTTGGAGTGGAATGACTTGTTTCAGATATATTATACAGTATTCAACAAAAACTAGGGACGACGAAATAGGTTATCCAAGTACCAAACATCCACTGGCTAAATATAATAAACATACACAAGGAACAAACACCCTCCATCATGTTGGATCAGGTCAACAATCTTAAACCATTAAACAACTACCAGAGCAGTCAGACTACTGAAATTCAAAGATCCAATCTTAAACCATGAAAACCTATTAACATAACGTCCTCCTAATAGCTTCACCAAAATTACTGGTGAGAATTAAATAATAGATTAAAAGAATAGTAGTAGTAATGGTACCTGTTGCTGGATCCTTGCGATGTCGGCCGGCGACATGCGACTCATCTGCTCCTGAGCGAGCCTGAGCATCTCAGGATCCATCATAGCGTTAAACATTCCGAATCAGATCGATCAATCCACGGAATCGAAAGGCAGCAAACGAATCGCTTGCTCTGAAATCCGACAAGATGTACGCCTCGAAATCGAGTCCAGAGAGATCAATTTCAGTTCGACCGCGGTCGCCGGGTGAGAACGAAAGTGATTGGTTTGTACACGTCGTCTTTTTTTACTATCAATGCTTGCTTTGTTTGTTTACCTGTCCCTCAATCTCCCTGATCTATATTAGAACCTTCAAAAGTTCAAGCCGACCCGACCCACGTAACCGCCCAGGTCTAAAACGACGTAGTGTAACGGGTGCTAGGTTCACTCTTGTCGATCCATAATTTCTAGGGAAAATGACAGAGATGGGGCATGATGCATGAACTATTATCTATTGATAAATTACGGTCTGAATTATATAAATTGACAATTAAAAACAATTTTGAAATAATTTGATCAATACATAACACTCAATTGATGAAGTCACTTAATTAATGGAATATCACTTCATCAATTAACAAAGTTAACAAAACGAATAAATTGAAAACGTACACTTTCTTGCCCTTAATTGTAAAATTGAGGATCAAAATATTTTGAAATTTTCCTTGATTGTCAATTTTCATAGTTCGGACCATGATTTGTCAATAAGTGATAGTTCATACTCCCTCTTTGTCATTTTCACTAATTTCTATCATCGGTTAGTCAACTAGACCAACGATTATTTAGTCCAATCTATTTTTTAAAATTAAATGAAGATAAATATAATTTTTTGTAATATTGAGCGCGTGAACTAAATGAGAGATAGTTAATAAATTTAGACCGACTCAGTCGGTTTAATCGGGAATCGGGTCATCAATTTCAATTCGATTTGGTTTTATAATTGGATCGGAATTGCAATTAGCTTGACCGGTTTTTTACCATCTCGTTGATTAGACCAACCCCGACTTAAACATATCTGAAACATGACTTGAACCCAATACCCTTGGGTAAGAAGTCTCACCAGACCAAATTATCATTTGTGCTTTATAATTATTCAAATGATACAACTTAATGTTTTCGAGCACTGCTCGAGCCTGATAAGGTTGGTAAAAACATGGATGAAGCAAGGGGCAGAAGGATAGTCTTATAAGAACCAAAAGTGATCCGGAACCAAGTTGGTGATATATGGATTTTGGTTCTCAGATAACTTTGTGCAATTGAAGTGCATATGAGGTTGTTTGCAGGGATGGAAGAAGCTTAGAGGATCAGCTGGAAATTGCTGGAGTTTTGGATTCAAGCTCATGACGAAACTACGTCGTATGGTGTGGCGCTAAGATGAAACGCGGTCGGTTGAAGGACGCGGGAAGTTTGGGCTGGTTCGTTTACGGTAACGCATGGGAGTAAGCTGCGTCGTTTGATCAAAACGGAGTTCCTCGAGTTGAAGGAAAACGTCGTCGTCTAAGTTCTTTATGATCACGACGTCGTTTTGGCTAAGCTTCAACGGCTACTTAAGAAGCGTGCGAGTTGAGTCCGGTAGGCATTCGAGTTACGAGCGAGTGAAAATTTCCAAATTTGGGGCTTAGGGTTCTTGAGCGATTTTGTGAAATTCGATTGCGACTGAGAGAATTGGATTGTGCGATTAGCTGAGTAGGTTTCTCTGAGATTGTAAACACTTGTATACACTTCGATTGATCAATAGAGACTATCCTTCTAGCCGGAGTAGGTCCTCGACAGGAGGGGACCGAACCAGGGTAAAATTCCTTTTGTGTTCATCTATTTTGCGTGTTGATTCTTGCAAGATTTGCATATTCGAACTCTTCAGTTCTCTTGAACGCAGCACATATTACAACAAACATATCGAGTTATCTACATCTTTTTGACAATCAGTTTCTTGACTAAACCTCGACTGATTGCATGTTCATTTGGGCTTATATTTTTACGGTTAAGTCAAGTTAAGTAGACCTGTACAAATCCGGGCTAGCCCGCCCGGACCGATCCGCCCGCCCGGTTTTTGAAGCATGATTGGACAAACATATTAGCCCAGCAGGCCAGCCCGGTCCGGCCCGTATTTCTATTAGGGCCGGGCTTGGACACATATTTTAGCCTGATCGGGCTAATAGGCCCGTCCGTTAGTTCGCTACAAATTTAAACCCTAATTTTTATTATTAACTTTATTCATTTATTCATATGTTTTTATTATTAACCCTAATTTAGTAAGTTATTAATTATTAACCCGTTGAACTATCTACTTTGTGAATCATGAGAGACTATAAGGCATTCACCACTCTGATGTATGAAATCGAAGATTTTACAGTAAGGATCGGCTGAAGGCTTCAGCGGAAGCAATTTTAATGTCAGAAGCAGGCATTGACATCCTTGCTCATAAGGACTATGTGCTGAAAGTGCAGTATCAATCGTTGGTGTGCAAGCATGTCATTATAAATCCCAGAAAGACTTGAATTTCCGTCTTTGTTATTAAAAAAATTAAGATATTCATTCACTACTACAAACAGGAGATTATGCAACGGTTTTTTTTGACATTATGCATCGGTTTTGGTTCCGATGCATAATGAAGCGTTGCATAATGTCAGACATTATGCATCGAATTTGAAAACCGTTGCATAATGTCTGACTTTATGCATCGGTTTTTTTAAAAAACCGTTGCATAATATCTGACATTATGCATCTGTTCTTAAAAAAACTGATGCATAAAGTATTTTTTTTTTTTGCATTTTTTTCTAAGAATTGCTCAAATCAACCTGAAAATTCATAAATAAATTTTATAAATACACTTGCTCATATCCAAATCTGAAAATACTTTTTATTCAACCAAAATATAACATTTCATACATGATGTCACTTTTAATGTACAACATTTATTTATTCAACAAAAGTTTCATTTATTTTTCTAATAATGGAGAGCTTTCTTCTTCTTCCTTGAAGCTTTTCCACCCAATCATCTAATAATGTGTTAGAACGGAACTGCACCTGAAACACAAAGTGACTTTTGTGTAAGGTTTAACCAAAAGATTTGACATGGAAAGGTTAACAATTAATCGTTCAGGAATCCAACAAATAGTGTTAAAGGCTAAACAGCATAAATAGGTGAGTAAGCATTGAACTTAAACAGTTAATCATGCAAGTTTATAATAACCAAATGGCTAAGCAATTATAGCAGTATTACAATTTCAATTTACAACAGGCCCAACGCAAAGATAAAAGAACATGCAACAAAACCGCACTGCTTATTGAACATGAAAAAGAATAAATAGTTGCATCCCAATGATAACAGTCAGCTTTTTGTAGAGAATTAACTGGAAATGAGACAAAACATAAGATATGTAGTACGTAGCAGGTTGCTAAAGCATCATACCGGCAATGGGTAGTCGCTCCCAAAGGGGGATTGCAATTTTCCATAATGTTGGCATGCCACTTTCAGCAAAGCATACAGCATCATCATATATTTGCCCTCTCTGAAATATGAGTTATCATAGTTCATAATCCTTTCATCTACCCATTTGTTCACATCCTTCATTTCAACACTGCCACCAACTAAAGGACCCGTGAAGGATTGCTGACACAGTGCAGCGAAATAATCTGTAGTGTCCATCCCAGTGCTTGGATTTTTTGTTTCATTCATGACTATGTCAGTCAAACTGAGAACTTCGATCAGGCGTCCTGCTGTGTTATTTTTATAGAAACACATATTCAGACGCATTTAATAGCAAACATACGACCAACATATTAAAAATACGCCTGCATTCAGTCCAAAATCTCACTCATTACCCATCCTCAGCTACCAGTTACCACACTCCAACACAACACAACACAATACAACTCAACACAATACCATCGTCATATAAATCCTCAAAAACCATCAATCAGAGCTCACTGTGCATTTCAATTTTCCAAAAAACATATAAATTAACACAAATTTTGGATGAATAAATAAAAAACTAAGATAAATTTCACCTCCTCCAACTCCTCAAGCACGCGATCAGTATCAGCCAAATTCCAGTAGAGCAGAACCTCATCGATAACAGCAAGATTATCCCGCGTCTTGGTAAATCCAGAGAAGAGCTTGTCGACATCGCTCTTGGCCTTCTCCTTTATGAGTCTCCCGAGCCGCGTGAAGAACCCGGCCTGTCCCACCGAGCATTTGAATCGAGAACCGCACGGAGCCGCCGACTGCGTTGACGGAGTCAACATCTGTTGACGATTGGTCGAAAACATCAGAATTCGCGAAAGCCACGACGCCATTGAAGCTCTCTCACTCTCTCTTCGATCGATTCCAGATCTGAGAAATACATATCCAGCGACGATCTCGACCTCTCGAAATCCGGCAGCCCTCATCCCTGGATCTAACCTCCTCCCCACCCTCATCCTTCGATCTCTTCTCTCCAGATCTCATCCACCCTCGTCCCCGGATCTCAAGCTCCTCCGGGACTTCTTTCTGGAATCATGTCCCTCGCCTCTATATCGACGCCGGCGTGGCCAGCTCCATCAACTATCAGCGCATCGTCCGCGTGTTGCGTTCATGGTCGAGATTAGGGTTGCGATGGGGCTGATGAGCTGCGGAGGGGATGGAGAAGGAAATCGGGGAAAATCAGTGTGAAATCCAAATAAAAAGAGAAGAATGAATTCTTATGCATCGGTTATAAGAGAACCGATGTATAATATTTGTTTTATGCATTGGTTTTTTAAGAACCGATGCATAATGTTTGATTTATGCATCGATTTAATAAAAATCGATGCATAAATCAAACATTATGCAATCGGTTCTTAAAAAAACCGATGCATAAGCTAAAACCGGTGCTTAATCTATTTTTTCAAACCGATGCATAATATGTCTTCTGTAGTAGTGATTATACAAAAAAATTAAATTGAATTAATACATAATTGTATCGGGCCGGCCCGATGGGTTACCCGACCCGGTAAATAGGGCGGGTTTGGACAAGATTTTGATCCCGAATTGATTGAGCAGGTTTAGCTCGGCCTGACTATGTGGGTCATAAAACGTAACATAGCTCGACCCAAACCCGGATTTGTACAGGTCTAAAGTTAAGGCCCTGTCCACTTGAACTTATATTTTTGACGGTTAAGTCAAGTTCGATTTAAATCGATTTTTTTCATCAATTCCATCAACATCAACATCATCATCATATCATCATCATCATCATCATCATCATCATCATCATCGTCATTATCATCAACTGAGTTCATCATATCATCATCATATAATCAGCATCATCATCATCATACCATCATTATCATCATCATTGTTATCATCATCATCATCATTGTTAAGTTAAGTTAAGTTAAGTTACTTTCAGTTACGTTAAGTCAAGTTCGATTTAAATCGATTTTTTCATTAATTCCATCAACATCATCATCATCGTCATACATCATCATCATTATCATGATCATCCTCATCAACATCATCATCATCATCATCAACATCATCATCGTCATTATCATCACCTGAGTTCATCATATCATTATCATTAGGGATGCTCAAATTGAGACCGGACCGTAAAAATTTCGGTCCGGTCCACAGTCCATAATTTCTGATCCATCGGTCCGATCCGGTCCGGACCATAAATTTAAGGGTATCATTCCGATTTGGTTCACTTTTCACAAAAAATTCGATTCCACGGTCCGATCCCGGTCCATATATACCCCGACCCCGTCCACGGTCCAAAGTTTTAAAAAATTCCGGTCCACCGGACCGATTGTGCATCCCTAATCATCATTGTTAGCATCATCATCATTAAAATTGGGGGCTTCGGGACTCGAACCCAGAGCGTAAGGATTAAACATCTTAACGTGTACTCCTTAATCAACAGGTCACTACCCTGTTAGTAGTTAATTGTTAATGATTTAAATAGTAACAAATACTTTTTTTAGGTTGTCAAATTATAATTTTTTATTTCATATTAACCTTTATACAAAAAACTTTTAGTTAAAACGACACTCCGAGCGGCCGTCCAGCTTTAATGGAAAATAAGGCATTGCCAACGAAGAGGGGTCGCTTTCAGCCAATCGAATTAAAACGACAATCCGGACGGCCGTCTAACACAACGGTCCACTATAATTTCAAAACTTCATCACAATGGCAAACTCCCGTAAATAAACGAAAATCCACGCCTCTTTCCAGAACCCCCCAAACCTCTCCCCCTCATTCTAACCTAACTTTCAAACGCACATCAATCGCTTTCACATTTCTCATCTCACAGCATTTCTCTCTCACCGCCTAGGGTTTTTGTTTATCCCAAATTTTTGAATTTTCGTCACTGAAATTCACGCTCTCCGAATCCGCAGATTTCTTCCGATTTTCGAATCCGCGCGAGCTTCGATAGATCGGTCAGTCATGTCGTCACTGAAGCCGAACGAGAGGACTGAGGTGCGCCGCAATCGGTATAAGGTCGCGGTCGACGCAGATGAGGGACGGAGACGGAGGGAAGATAACATGGTGGAGATTCGGAAGAATAAGAGGGAGGAAAGCTTGATGAAGAAGAGGCGTGAGGGTATGCAGTCTCAACCATTGCAGACGGCCGCTGCTGCTTCTTCCGTTAAGGTCTGATCATTTCCGTTTCTTTTTCAACAGTCGATTACGGCAGTAGATGAAATTAGATTGAACTGATATGATGTTAAACAATTTTATGGTTATTGCCGTGGTTGAT
The DNA here is from genome assembly GCA_033675215.1 of Rhodiola kirilowii. Taxonomy (NCBI): domain Eukaryota; kingdom Viridiplantae; phylum Streptophyta; class Magnoliopsida; order Saxifragales; family Crassulaceae; genus Rhodiola; species Rhodiola kirilowii. Next base: position 8,343,586 of record CM066194.1, read on the forward strand.
TGAAAATTTGGCTTATTGGTGTTTGAATTAAGTGGTAGTATGCCTAGTCATGTCTGCACTGGTTGGTTGAATGTGAACTGAGTCATACTTAATGTTGGAGTCTCAACTCTCAAGTCCAGTCAGGATTGACATGAGATCTGATTCCGTGGCTGAACTATTTGTTGAAGATCTACTCATCTGCTTAAGTTGTGGAGTTGAAAGGATCTTCTGATGTTTTGAGTTCAAATTGCAGCTGGAGAATTTGCCAACCATGGTTGCAAACCTATGTAGCGAAGACCCGTCTCTCCAGCTGGAGGCCACTACCCAGTTCAGGAAGTTGCTCTCTATAGGTCTGTGATGGAGATTGTCTTACTGAAGTGTGGATGCAACTTTTCTAATTTGTCATACTAGAGTTGTATAGCTGATTGTTATCATTTTACTGTCAACTACAGAAAGAATGCCTCCAATTGATGAGGTTATCCAAGCAGGTGTTGTTCCTCGGTTTGTTCAATTTCTTGTGAGGGAAGACTACGCACAACTACAGGTTGGCCATGGAAACTGATATATGTATCTTTGCGTAATTCGTTATTAGGACAAATTCATCAGTTTATATTTTCATTGTTTCAGTTTGAGGCTGCTTGGGCACTCACAAACATTGCCTCTGGTACATCGGAGCATACGAAAGTGGTTATTGAACATGGTGCTGTCCCTATTTTTGTGAAGCTTCTTGGGTCCCCAAATGAAGATGTTAGGGAGCAGGTACAATTTAGTTATATCTCCATATAGAACTATTTACTTATATGCGGTAATTATATAAGTAGAACAATTGACCTTTCTAAACCTGTAGGTTGTGTGGGCCCTCGGTAACGTGGCCGGTGATTCTCCCAAATGTCGAGATCTTGTCCTTGTCAATGGTGCATTACTTCCTCTCTTGGCACAGCTGAATGAGCATTCTAGGTTATCCATGTTGCGGAATGCAACCTGGACGCTCTCAAATTTCTGCAGGGGCAAACCTCAACCTCCCTTTGAGCAGGTTTTTACTGTGCAATCTATTCAATATTGAATTTTATTCTATCATCATATTACTTATGTTTAATACCATTGGACATTGTCAATTGATTTCAAAATCTGTTTTTTGAACAATGTTATGAAAAAATGAAAGTTCATTTACGAACACCAATACGTTGTCTCCTTCAGGTAAAGCCTGCACTTCCTGCTCTTGAGAGACTTGTTCATTCAAACGATGAAGAGGTCCTCACAGATGCATGCTGGGCATTGTCGTATCTTTCCGATGGTACGAATGATAAAATTCAATCAGTTATTGAATCTGGAGTAGTCCCTCGTCTTATAGAGGTTTTAAGGTGAGTAAAAGTATGCATTTTGGGAACAAATAATAGTTAGTCCAAAATCATTCTGACTTGTTACTCTTTTTAGACACCAAGCACCAACTGTGCTTATTCCAGCTCTTCGCACTATTGGAAATTTGGTAACTGGAGATGATGTGCAAACTCAGGTAAGAATAGTACGAACATGGATTTGAGTGTTGTATATCTAGTGCTAGGACTTATCTTTTACAACAACATCCATGCCTTTGTAGGACTATTGTGGAAATATTGATATTAATACAATGATGAGACTGATATATGTGTTACAAATTAAACATTATTCACAGTTTAAGTACATTGCGGTAAATCATCTTATTGCTGGCTAATGATTGACCATTATTTTGATCTGCCCCAGTTTGTTATTGATCATCAAGCCCTTGGATGCCTCCTGCCCTTGTTGATAGGCAATTACAAGAAGAGTATTAAGAAGGAAGCTTGTTGGACTGTTTCAAACATTACTGCTGGCAACAAGGATCAGATCCAGGTTTCCTTCAAATATGAACATAGATGCATCTTGCATCTTTTTATTTTTTGCACCATTTAGTCATCGGCTATTCGTACAGTTTATGGTAATGTCATGTTGTTAACACAGTGAATTCTTCTCTTCTACGAATGTAACCTTATAACCTTGTGCCTTCTGATAACCAGGCTGTCATTGAGGCTGGCATATTCGGGCCTCTTATTGGTTTGCTGACCAACGCTGAGTTTGAGATTAAAAAGGAGGCTGCTTGGGCCATCTCCAATGCTACATCTGGTGGCTCTTTTGAGCAGATCAGGTAATGAAGTTCTAGTTAAAAATCCATCTCTGGTAGCACGGTGTTTGTATTCAGATTCCTGACAATGCGTGTTTATCAGATTTCTGGTCAATCAAGGATGCATAAAACCTCTTTGTGACCTTCTCATCTGCCCAGATGCTAGGATAGTGACAGTTTGTTTAGAGGGACTCGAAAATATTTTGAAGGTAGGAGAAGCTGATAAAAAGCAGGGAAGTACAGGGGGTGTGAATCTGTATGCCCAAATGATTGATGATGCTGAAGGGCTGGATAAAATTGAGAATCTACAGAGCCATGACAACACCGAGATCTACGAGAAGTCTGTGAAGATACTAGAGACTTATTGGGTGGACGAAGATGAGGATGAGGCGACACCTCCAGGTGATGTTTCACAACCAGGGTTTAGTTTCGGTGGGCCAAACAAACTTGCTTCTGGTAATGGTTTCCACTTCAGTTGAAGGTATGCCGTTGTTTACTACTTCTTGCAATCATAAGCCATAGTGGAAAGTTCCAATAAATTGAGGTTCTCATGTGAGCTCGTTTACAGTTCTCAGATGTTGGTGTAACTTTTACGTCGTCCATGGCAAAGGAGTCCGGTCAGGAGTGGCTCAGCCGTGGTCACTGGTCACTCAGTAAGTCGTCGTCTGTCTGTGCTCAGAAGCACAAGATCATTATCCACATGGAGGTGAAGTTTTGTCTGTCTGCCTCAAATCACAAGTGCTCAATGAAGGGTGTTTCCTATCTCGAGAAGCATGTTTGAAGTATTTTCATTCACATTCATCTGTCTTTACTCTATTTTCAAATATCTTTTTTTTATTTGATGGGATATTTTCAGATATCGGATTCCTCTTATTGTTAGGCAAATCCCTTGCAGCTTCTTCTGAATTACTTAAAAATTATTATACATTTTTTATTTGAAATGTCACCAACTTCCAATAATTAAACAATAAAGGGAAAAGTACAAAAAGATATCGAATTATCGTCTATTTTCAATTTTTTGTTCAAACTATTACAATTTTTAAAAAGAGTGCGAATTATTTATGATATTTTCAACTTTTTGTTCGAATTATTAAAATTTTCATAATGGGTGCGAACTTTATATAATTTTTTTAACTTTTTGTCCGAACTATTAAAATTTCTAAAATGGGTGTGAATTATATTTAATATTTCCAAAATGGGCAAGACCTAAATAATTTAATGGAATTCTATATTAGAAATTTTTTTAATATGCCTCTTAACACAATAATATGCATTACTATCATCTGCGAACGAGCAAATACGAATAGAGGAACCGAATTCATATGTGTTGAAAGAGTAATTCGAAATCAAATATAAAGTTTGGTCATCCAACAGGCAGACAAATGCATAGTTCAAATTCTTCTGCACTTGACTGATACAGCTTCATTGAGATTATTGCAAATGATTGTGACTTGTTTTGATGACATATGCGTCGTGCATGTTTTCAAGTTATATAGAGCGAATGTGAAGCTTCTGGATGTCATCAATTATTCGAATCGTCAATTCACCTTCTTTTGCAATAAGAAGAATGTTTGTCAAAAGAAAAAAATATACCAGGAGCTCAGTTGACAGATATATTCACAAATCATATCTAGAACAACTTGCAAGATAAATATTTGATGAATTAAACAGGTGCAGAAATTGCAAAAAATTATACCCGTTTGGGAAGGCAGTCAAATTGAAAGGGCACATTGGAAAATTTTGATAATAATTTTAGGTTTACCGTTGGAAACATTCTATATAGTTCCCACCCATTTAGGAAATTTTAGTAGCTCGGACAAAAAATTAAAAAATTCTATATAGTTTGCACCTATTTTGAAAATTTTAATAGTTCGAAATTTTTTTTGGAAAAATTCTATTTAGTTCGCATCCATTTTGGAAATTTTAATAGCTCGGACAAGAAATTGGAAACAGATGGTAGTTCAGTACCCTTTTTTATACTTTTCCCAACAATAAATAGCGTATGCATTCGTGACTAAGGGTCGAAAATGGCCCTGCCCTTACCGAAAGGGTTTAGGACCGAACAAAAAGAGTTTTGAGAAGGTTTAAAAAAAATTAGAGTCGGGTCGGATTGGTTTTGTCTCAAAATATCAAGTATACGGGCTGGCTTTAAGGCCGAGTATTGAAAAATACTTTTTAGGGAACCTTAATTTTAGGGCCAGATTTTAAAAAAAATCATTAAGATTCACATATCAATGAACAATGGAAAAAACACAAAATATTCAACAATATCAATTTTCTATCCTTCAAGAAAAACCAACTATATATAATTAAATCATATTAATATAAGTTAAATTAATTAGTAAAATTAATTATAAATACGAAGTGTAAAATTAATCGGATATATATTGAAAGATGAGCGCTCAAATGAGAAGTCCTTTAAATTTCGAAAACTTGACCCAATCTTTGCATTTAAAAGTGCAACATCAAGTCATTGTAGTGGTGACACATGTCTTATGTGCATTTTCCAAGATGCATTTTGGACATGTGTCACAAGCACATTCAAATATGCATTATGATCTAATGATTGTATTTGGGTTCTCAAGCTGTTGAATTTTTGATGGGTCTCAACTGAGTGTTCTCCTATATTAAAATATATCATCTATCATTATGCGAAAAATTATAGATAAAAATTAATCTAAGTGACTAAAGTGTAGTATAACTTATTGATATATAAAAGGTGAAATATGAAAGGGCTTAACGGTTGGTTTTGTTTAGGTCAAACCGAATAGAACATTATTAAATTGTTATTAGGTCGGGCATTTTTTGAATGGATAAAGTTTGGCTCAATTGGGTAAAAGTTAGATCGTGCTCGAAGACGAAACAAGGCTTTGAAATCATAATCTTTATTCGACTTTGAACCTTTCAAACTTGAGACTCTAGAGGAACTGAGGGACATGTTGGCCTTAGAGCTCGTAGATCGCAGGGCCTTGTATAAGGCTTTTGAGCCCTACTGCGCAAATCCGTTCCGTTTCTTTCCTTGGAAGTGGGGGTTCAAACGCGAGTTCGCTCCATAAATTGAATTTAAAACGACAATGCATTTGAAACGGAGGGGTATATTCGTGAAATGACATCTAAAACCCTCGCTTATTGCGAGGTAGTCGTGTAGTGGTAGTATATAATAAATAGTAGTAAGTACAACTTTTTAGGGTTTTTGTTTTTTTGGGTGGAGGCGCGTCGTCCTCATCATCATCATCTTCCTTCAGAATCGGTACGACCGTCTTATGTCGGTTCGCCTCTGGTCTGACAATATCTCCAATTCCATTATCTCTCTCTCTCTCTCTCTCACGCTCGCTCTCCATTTTTATCGCTTCCCCATTCGCTCTGATCCCCGCGGTTCATTTTTAAAAACACTACTCTGTTTTCAGCTTAGCCATTTCCTTGATCGCCAAAATACAGGCTTCTATTCGCGATGGATCCGAGACAGGAGGTGAGTTTTCGAGTTCTGATCGCTTCATATAACCTCTAGAGTCCTGATCAGGCTTGCTCGCTCTGCTGAGATTTTGAGTTTTGATTGCTTCTTGTTTTGATGTTTTTGTTTCTCTTCGTTGAAATAGGAAGCTACGATTGTGGTTGATGAGAGTAAGAAGAGCTGCGCCATGTGCGGAACCTCCAAGACGCCGCTCTGGAGGAGCGGCCCTGCTGGCCCCAAGGTACACTAATCGCTACAGCTACCGCTACCAGCCTCTGGTTTTTAACTATTATTTTGTTTGAAGTGGTCGATTTCAAGTGGCCTTGTCACTCTGAAAATTCTCACCAGTTAGGGTTTTTAGGATTTCAGAAATTTGAAGTTGTTTAGCTTTTGAGATTATGTCGCTTTCCGAACCATTTAGGTTTTCACTTGTGTGAAGTAACAACTATTGGTTAACCTTTGCTAAATTTTCGTTGGTTTCAATTTTTGCAGTCTTTGTGCAACGCCTGTGGAATCAAGCACAGGAAGAGAAAAGTCCTAATGTGCAAAAATCCAGAGAAGAAGAAATCCACCATTATCAACCCAGCAGCAGCAATCCCCTCAACCTCCACTGAAACATCTTCAAAATCAAAGCCCAGGTTGGAAAAGTCCTCTTCAACAAACTTACAGCAGTCTGTAAAGGTGGGTTTGGCGGCATTTGGAAAGGATATGGCGCTTTTGCAGAGGCAGAGGTCATTGAGGAGGCAGAGGAGTGAGGAAGAAGAGGCTGCGGTGCTACTCATGTCTTTATCTTGCGGCTCTGTCTTTGCTTAGTGGAAGGAAAGGAAGGTCTTTTGAGGTTGGGTTTAGGACTAGGGTTTCCGTGTAGTGGTGTTACTGTTTAGCTATCTGTGCTGTTAGGATTTGTGGATATATGTTTTGTGGTCGGGCACATCAAAGATGCCATGATGTAATGACAGTTATCCGCTTTAACTGAAATTCAATGGAAAAGTTCCAACTACCAGTAGTTTTACTGAATTCTAACCTTTCTTGAATCAATTACCAGAAACAACAGACCATCTTACAAGTTAAACCGATCGAGAAGTCCGTGTGGATCAAAATTATGTAGCTATTACATTGTCACGAGTTATTCTCGAAACTGCTTTGTAAAAGTAATCTTTATCATGTGACACCATGTTGTTCCATAAACCAGAAGCCCTAAAAAATTTACAAATTCATAGAAAGTCTATCAAAAAATGGAGTCGAATACCTATTCCTCTGTAGTATATTAAGAAAAATTGGATCAGTAATATAATCAGCCATTGAAGTCTCATCACTAAGCTGTTTGATCTTTTGGGATCGCATACCTTATCAATCTTACCGATTGGGAAGTTAATGGTCAGGAGCTGAGATGATGCAATCTTTCCTATATCTGAAGCATGGAGGAGGGCTCGCCGAATGAACGACAAGCAGTGCAGTATGGCAACTTCTTGATGGCAAGATCTAAACAATTGTTGTATTTATGGATCAGAACAGTATCGTCTTCAGAATTAGAAGAACCAACATGACAAAACACATCATAACAAGCATTGTGGCACACATGACCATGCCTAGAAGAAAAAATGATCACAATGAGGCACACGAGAGGTGAAAATTAAGAGATCAATGTACAAGTAGATTGAGAACTTGTAGTAGGCAAGGCTAAATTAATCAACGGGGAAATAAAAAATAGAACCTTCTCTAATTGTTTAAAACCCTCTTCAACTGATGCAGCGACATTCTGACTATTGTAGTCTATTCGATCCACTATTGTACCCTGCTTGGACAAAAGACAATCAATTGCACATAAGATAGAACTAACTGCAGGACAACTTAAGAAAATTGGCAAAAGAAGCTATTTTTACTAACCTGGTCAATTACAAGAACAGACAAGTCCTTCATTATTTGAGCCAGTTCATTCACTGATTCCACGACCTAGAAATTAACATAAAATTCATCACTTGATGTTGTGAGATTTTTAAATGTAAAAGTAATGAGTTTCACTGACCTGTTGAATTTCTTCTCCCTTTCTGCTGTGAGAGCTTCACTCTATTTGAGTTTAGACATTTGATGCTCATTGAATCCATGAAGCGTATATTTCCCAAATAAAAGCAACATATTACCTAACAATCATAACAATTCGGTGGTGCCACGCCTGTACTGAGTCTGTCTATTGAGACTGTAGATGACAAGTGGAAAGAAACATATGATTATGGCAACCGCTACAAAGTCAAGCAACATCTTAAGGCACCAATATCCCTGGAGTTCTTTTTCACGCCAATATACTGATTTATGGAATAGAACTGATACTGGTATCTTGTAGCGCAAATTTAAGATAGAAAACTGGGCTCACCACATCATCAAATTCGTCTTCATCCGTTCTCGACCTCCCGTTTATGTTCATCTCCAAGTCAACCCCATCAGGTCCCATATCATAAAATGATAAATATTGAGGGTTGTTCACCAAACAGACATTTTCTGGGAAATGTGACTGCTCATTTGTTTACATTTGATTCTCCTTCAGTTAAGAGTGCATCTATATGTAAATTCAAAAAGAGAGTGGGTTTCAACAAGATCAAAAAGCAATTTCTATTTGGTTATGCAGTAGGATGATAACTGTGGCAGCTGATCCGAATGTTTTGCCGCATGTAAATGGAGGCATATTTGACGCATTATCAGAGTACCTCTTTCTGTTGCCGTAGTCGTTTTAGGTAAGCTGATTGTTTCTTGCGTAGCTCCATCGACAAGTTCTGAAGATCAGTGGCAATCGAACGCTGCAAACTAACATGTAAGGTGAGGACCATTGACCAAATTAGATCACTCAATGAATTGATTAAATCTATCATTGAGCAACCTGCTGCTACTTCTTCATCGAACATGAACTGCTTGTATTAATCAGTGTTTTAGCATTATTCTCAGGAATATTGACTTAGTTGGATTTTTCAGAGGCTTCATCATGACTCCACATCTCGGGAAAGAAGAGTAATGTATCAATATGGTCATATAGAAGCATGGGAGATATAAAAAAGTTTCTCGTGTATCTTATATTGTACCAAGTTACTGGTAGTTGAGATTCTTTTTCCTTATTACTTAGTTAAAACAAATTTGGGAATGATTATTTTTTAGTTGCCAGATTATCTATTTAAGAAGCTGAGTGGCTGCCTGATACTAGAATGAGCGTGAACAGACAACTCACAACTGTCAGATTGTTATCAGCTCTAATATGAAGCATAAATCTTATTTCATATATCACTTCTAAATAAGTATGATGTCAAAACAATTCAGGGCAGCAAGCATTTGTTATGCATCAGATATTTATCTAGCGTAAGGTATAACAGAATTTCAGCAACAAAATTTAGAGCAAGACGCTACTACAAGATACTAATAAAAGAATCCATCAACCTTACCTGTACACTTTTCCTAATATTTGAATCCTCGGAAGGCCCTCCTGAAGAAAGATTCTTTAATAGTTTCTCCGACTTCTTAAAGAGATCAGTAATCTCGTGGGTAAGAGCTTCTATTCTCCTCTGGTATGCTTTACCATCTCCGAATGAAGGCATTAATGCCTTTACATGAGCCTTCATCAACTCTGCCATCTTTGTCCGTGCCCGCTGAATATTCGCATCAATTGCTTCTGATGTATCAACCCAAGCAGGAGGTAGAGCCACAGTAACTGCAACCCTACTGCAGCCATAAAAAAACCTTGTTACATTTCAAATGTTACCTGCAGAATACAGAAACATGAGCGGAAAAAAAAAAGAGTTTGATATAAGGAAATGATCAATCATTTTTTTAAACAATCCAAAGTTCTGGGACATTTTCATTTTAAAGTTCAGTTGTTTTTCATTAAAAACAAAATTGGCTGAAATGATCAACAACAGGATGAGCAAAGGATGCCAGTTTCAGAGATTCTAACAAGGATTTGTATGATTCAGCAACCAGAGATTTTCGCAAGTATTTAGAGAAGTCACAGTTACCTGGAACTAGACGGATCATCTGTGCTGAGCGGAGCATTAGATCGATTCTGATTCAGAAGCGAGGCACTGACCAGTTCAATAACAAGTCCCCCGCCAGCGCTGGTGGACGGCGCCGAGCTCGTCGGAGCACGCAGCACGCACACTCTTTAGCGCGTCTCTGTACTTTTTGAAGACAATCGTCCGGTTCCTGGTGGCCATCGCTGCCAACCGACCACTTCGATTGAAGGCGAATTTCGACCGATCAGATTTTCAACGGAGCAGATCTCACCGTGGTATGGCTGATGGAAAGTTCAGCGGGTGGTTGTTCGGAGTTATTTTCAGTTTTGCCCTAATTTCAAACTCGAATTTCACATTTACCGTGTCGTATTTCAGTTTTGCCCAATGTTTTTTTTATTGGAGTTTTGCCCGATTTTAAAGAAATCAGTTTGGGAAGAAACAATTTTATCTATTAGTTTCTACGTGGACCAAAAGATATGCGCTTACTCATTAATTCAGTTTTGTAGTGTAGCAGAAGGCTTACTTTTCTTGCGTCGAATCAAAGCAAATGTGGCACTTGAATGTAAACGAGTGCAGCAAAATTCATTGCAGAGATATCCATAGCAACTAATCTCTGCAATTCTGCAACAAACCAACTGGTGTTCACCTGATGTTTCACAGTGTTTTCTTTGAAAAAAAGAAGCAAAAAAGGCCTAGAGAAATAAGAGACTGAATTCATTACTTAGTATTGATGGAAATTAGTTTCTGAAGCCTCTGTTGTTCCTTCTTCCTCTTGCCTTCTCAAACTTCCTACCCTTAGAGCGAATATAGGGCTTGGTGTGGCTGTGGGGAACACCAGGAGCTGAACCGAAGTGCTTGACAGCCTCACAAGAGTTATTTGGTCCTCTGAGAAGAACCTGAAAACAGAATCCCATGCATCAGGGAGATGAACAAGAGAATTTAGCTACACTGCTTCACTACATATGTGAAAAGGCAGCAAGGAAGAAGCAAAATGAGCACATAAACGACCGAGCAAATGTATATATCATACTAGCAGTTCCTCTCAGACCAAGATTCATGCAATTGAAGACGTAACTAAACAACATTGATACACAATACTCAAACATTACACAGCAGATCAAAACATCCTAATTCGCATCAATTTGAGTTGGTGAACATACAGTGTTCTGACCTAGAGAAGCCCTCAAAGCCAGCTGATCAAAGGTCAAGCATTCACCCCTTGCCTTTTCAATCCGAGCCCCTCTCTCCATCCCAAACTCTGGAAAAACGATACCAAATTTTCAGAACACCCTGAAACGGACAAATTCAACCAAAATGATTCACCTTAATGGTAAGATCATCAAAATTCAGCAACAATCCAAAAATCCGACAGCACAACTCAGAATCTACAAACTACAATTTCGAATAGCAACCAAAAACATAAAATATAAAAACAATTCGTCAATCGCCATACCTAACAACGAATTGCGCTCTTCCGCTCCTTCGTTTGTCCGCTTCCGCTTCTACGTCCACCAAACCGATTCGAATATAGCGAGCCACGACGTCGACGGCAAACTTTAGACACGGCATAACCTACAAAAAAAAGCCCTAATTTTTACTCGGGCTGCAGCCCGGCCAGCCCACCAGCTGGGTTCGTCCCTAGTTGTACCACCATTTCGCTAATGACAGAGACACTTACTCCAAGTGTGAGGAGCCTCTGAAGCCATACATCTAAGATAGGTCTCTAAAGTCTTGTTACTAACCTCAGTTTGCCCATCTGTTTGAGGGTGATAGGAATATAGTTTTTGTAGATTGCTTGAATGGGTTCAAACTTTTTCAGTCTTAATGATATAGTTTCATGGATTATTATGTTTAGCTGCAAGCTGAGGTTCTAGCAGATGTCCATCCTGTGATGTTTATCATCACACATTTATTGTATAGTATATGTTATAAGCAGTTAGTGTTCGCTTTTGTATAAATGGTGCAGGAGGTTTATATTGATAAATAATGTCGATCTCTCTCTGCTTACTGATATGAGAGATGCATGCAGTGGCGGATCCAGGGGGGGGGGGGGGGGGGGGGCGGCCGCCCCCGCGTTCGCCGGAAAATTCCTCAAATCCTTAAGGCTCACGGGCATAAAATCCCCCCCGCCCCTTGGCCCGCCCCCCCACCCCCCCCCCCCCCGTTCGCTCGCCGCCAGATTTGGTTTGATTTGGAGGTCGGACAGAATTACAGAAAGAAGTATAAAATTGCTCACCGGCGGATTTAGGTTTTCATTTCGCGAGACAGAAAGAAGAAGAAGATGATGAACAGTGTCATTTTTGGTATTAGCACATGAATTTTTTAAGTTTACAATAATACACTTGTATCCCATTTATTAATAAAAGATATATTTTGTAACAAATTCTGCACAATCAAAAATCAGCATATCTATTTCTAAGGAAACACAATAAAAATCAGCATATAAAAATAAGTATAAAATTGCTATTTTGATTATAAAAAAGACCAAAATTTTATTAAAAAAGGCCTCATTTTCATGAAAAAGTTCCTAATTTTATTTAAAAAGGCCTAATTTTCATGAAAAATGCCCCAATTTTATAAAAAAATATCTCATTTTCATGAAAAATGCCTCATTTTCATGAAAAAAAGTTGATGTGTTTTCGAAAGACGGGTTTAAAAGGCCCAAAAAAAATTCGCTTCAGGCCTCACATCGACTGAAGACGGCCCTGAAATCCGCCCCCCATCGATCCAGTACTGGATCCGCCACTGGATGCATGCAGTCGTCCTTTGTGAACATCGTCGTCACGCTTGTATCATATGGACGACCCACCCGTCTTATCCATTTATATTGCTCACTCTTTCCGATTCCAGGCCTTTAATTGCTCTAACTGATAAGGACTACTGAAGGGGTGTATGTACTGGAAAGGGAACCTTCCCCAGTTTTTTTCTTTTATCTTTTCAATTATTTCACTGGCATATATAAATAGTTACATACACTAAACATATCCAATAGTCTGAGTATGCTTTCAAGTTACATTACATACTCGTCTTTATGGTCAAAGAGAGCAGACACATGTTGATCATCATCTAGGCTAGATATTTTGTGATGTCTTTGTTTTAGTCGAGTGTTTGCTTACTGGTAATTGGTTGTCCTTGATTTTATCTAATTAGTTGTGTACGTCTTTGTGTGTTGTGTCATTGCCTTTTTATGAGCGTTTAGATTGTGATAACTATTTTCTGGTTGTTGTTGTATGATTGGAGTGGTAATATGGCAGATTTTGCTGGCTTTGTGAGATTTGCTAGATTAGGTATATATTAAGATTATTGAGATGGGTGTTGATGAAGATTGGAAGGTCTTGTTGTGACTTGTGATGTTTACTATATTTTCCGTGTTCTACACTTGTTTCATAAGAGCACTGATGTAGTAGCGTTTAAGGCTCCGAATTAGTATTTTAGATTTATTTCTTTGTTTTTAAATTTTAGCAGCTGATGATTATCTTTAGCAGTTGATGATTATCTTTTAGTAGCTGATGATTATCTTTTAGCAGCGGATAATTATCGTTTTAGATTTCCTTTCCTAATTAGGTTTAGTTTTCCTTTCTTAATTAGGTTTTATGTTTTCTTATTTAAACCCACATTAGGGTTTCAGTTATGTATCTTATTTTCTTTTCAAATAAACCTTTGGTTTTCATTTTTGGTGGATTCCAAAACTTTCTTGGTGGATTCCAAGTTTTCTGGTGGATTCCAGAGTTATCTTTTCTGGTGGATTCCAGAGTTATCAATCGTATTCATAGCTTGTGAATTCGATTCTATCCAAGGTTTAGCGCTTGCTATTCCTTTCGATTTTTCCGTTGCGTCAGTTGGTATCAGAAGCATGTCTTTCCCTGTCTCTCTGCTAACTTGATTAGATGACAGATCAACCCGTACCCAGAGCAGATGGTGAGAGGGTCAATGCGGACATAACCGCAGATGGTAGGGGTCCATCCTCGCAAAACAAGGTAAACAAAAGCTAGTAAGTGATATGAGTGAAAAAGAAGAATATACAAATATAAGAAAAAGGAAAAATATTCACAAGAATAGACGGAACTTTCACACAATCTAATCTAGGGATGTGCTAACTAGTTGCTCCCCGGCAACAACGCCATTTTGACAGTTGTAATTTTTAGTTATTAGTCAAAAACCATTTATAATGACCGGTAGGGTACCGGGTCGAACCCAAAGGAGCAAGCCAAGCACATGCACTATTTAAGATTGTGTTTCCATACGGCTATTCTAAACAAAATGTATAAAGATGTATATTCTAAATCCTAAATGGCTAGTAATTAGGGAGAAAAGATAAGTAAGAGGTGTTTCGAGGGGTTACTCCCTTCCTTGGCATTTTCTCAATGATCACATACACGATATTCAAACATTTCATAGTAGTCAAATAGTATTGAACCTAGTTTAGACTAGGATAGACCAAATGTCACTTGAATCTATTCCAAGCCAAACTCTCTTATAGCTCGAACCTCTCGGTTCATTCCATGACAATAAATACCATGAACTCGACGTTTAGTTCACTTCCTACCCATGCATTGTGGAAAACCTAGCTTAGACCAAGGTAGACCAATGTTTATGTTAATCTAGTCTTGGCCAAGCTCTCTTATAGCTCGAACCTCACTCACTCGAGATAATTGGTTCATTCCATAGCACCATTATCCTTGGAATGTCTTCCTAAGGTAATAACTACTATGAACTCGAGTCCTAGTTGACAACAAATGCATACATCAGATAGGATCATGTTCTCTATTATCCAAACTAGATTCAACAAGAAGTGCATAGAGAACATGAAATTGACACCATTAGATGGGATTAATTGATGATTTGCTTAATGACTATCTCCAATGATTCAAACATTCAATCCTTAGTCAAGCATCCATATCCTAAGGTTCATTTACATGATTCAAGATATAGATCATTTTCTCCATTCTAGAACTATTCCCAAGGGGTGTCAAGTCCTAGGTTCAAGTTTTAGTCCAAATTGTCACTTAGGCATTTTATCAAATACCTAGAGTGCATAACATTCATAACACAAGAGAACATGAAATCAACAATCATCCATATGAATATCAATGTATATATATGTGATCAAGAGTACCAAGGAGAGTCATAAGACCCTCAAAACACAAGATCCACTACTCACACATCGTGTAAGACAACATGGTGTGAGTAGGGTTTTTACACAACAAGTAGAATAGAAGAGGGATAGAAATAGGATGATTAATCCTTGAACTCCCTTGATCTTCACTTCTCCTTGGTTAGATGATGATTGATGACCTTGGTTGAGCCTCTTTTCCAATCTTTTTCTCCCCAAAAACCTCTCCACTTTAGGTCAAAAGCCCTCTTTCTATTTATAGCCTCGGGCAGAATTTGGCACTGTAGCAGTCCCAATCGATCGGTTGGGAGAAGCTTTGGTTTCAACCGATCGGTTGGAGGAAGGCAAGATTGGCTGCTACTGAAGAACTTCCATAACCGATCGGTTGGGAGAAGCTTTGGCTTCAACCGATCGGTTGGAGCAGGACAAGTCAGCCGATCGGTTGGCAGGGAAAGCCGATCGGTTACGAAAACAGCAAAAACAAGCCTTCTGAGGGAGCTAGCCAGCCGATCGGTTGGCTAAGGGCAGTTGCCCAACCGATCGGTTGGACGTGTTGTTCTGCAAATATTTGCTCCCAAATCTTCGATTCTCCCCAAGTTTTCGTATATTGGCTTTGACCTTGGGGGAAACTTATTTTCTACCTGAAATGTAGAGATAGAGGTCAAATGACATCAAAATAATGTCGGAAACGACGCAAAACTATAGTGAAGAATGACCATAAATCGGTCGAAATCTCGACTGATCAGCTGCTTTAACAACAAAGATGGCTGCTATGTCAACCCAGTTGACAGAAGTGGTCAACAAGAGTCGTCGTGGAGACAGGAGAGGAGAACTAAATAGGGTTCCGCAAGTGAAGAGTGATATTCCATTGTTCTATGGAATCCTGGGAGGTCAGGAATTTCTGAATTGGCAGGTCGAAGTTGATGAATTTTTCGAAGTCATGGGTGTCCCAAAAAATATACAAGTTAAGATGGCAGCGATGAGGTTGAAGAGTGTAGCTTCCGTGTGGTGAGACAAGCTCGTTATTCAAAGGCAACGGGAAAGAAAAGTGCCAATTAGATCGTGGAGGCGAATGCAACAACTAATGATAGAGCAGTTTTTGCCAAAAGATTTTGAACCGTTCCCGTATGAGAAGTATGTCGAATGCGTTCAAGGAATGAAGACTGTGACGGAGTTGACGAATGAGTGTGTAAAGCAAGGGCTTCAAAGCTGGATACGAAGAAGGAAGAGGTTATTGTGGCGGAGGAGGCATTGGAGAAGATTGATGAGCTGGCGATGCTGAGGACCATGTCTGATGATTTTGAGGAGAAGGTAGTGGTGGTCCCGCCGGTGGAAGACGTCATTAAGGCACCAAAACCTGTCGAGGTGGAGAAAGTTATGAAGTCCGAAGAAGAAGTGGCTCCAATTGAAAAGGAGAAGTCTGTGGCAGATCCAACAGTCGAAGAATTTATCAAGACTGACGCAGCGGGAAAATCGAAAGGAATAGCAAGTGCTAAACCTTGGATAGAATCAAATTCACAAGCGATGAATACGATTGATAACTCTGGAATCCACCAGAAAAGATAACTTTGGAATCCACCAGAAAAGATAACTTTGGAATCCACCAAGAAAGTTTTGGAATCCACCAAAAACGAAAACCAAAGGTTTATATGAAAAGAAAATAAGATACATAACTGAAACCCTAATGTGGGTTTAAATAAGAAAACATAAAACCTAATTAAGAAAGGAAAACTAAACCTAATTAGGAAAGGAAATTGCATTCTTTCTAGTTTGTTCGTTCCTGTTCTTCTTTTTCTTCTTTCTCAAAAACGGAAAAAAGGGGGTCTTTTCAAAAAGGATTCTTTCGTTCCTGATAGTTTTTTTTTCAGTGGATAGGGGCATACTCTGGATTGGAATCGTGGGAAGTACTACCGGATCATTTCTACCAACTTAAAACGATAATTATCCGCTGTTAAAAGATAATCATCAGCTACTAAAAGATAATCATCAGCTGCTAAAGATAATCATCAGCTGCTAAAATCTAAAAACAAAGAAATAAATCTAAAAATACTAATTCGGAGCCTTAAACGCTCCTACATCACATCCCCACCATGATTTTTTTATCATAGAAAAGTAGCATGAGCGATGATTAAAAAAATCATGCCCCCACCATGATTTTTTTATCATAGTTTTGATTATCTCATGATTTTTTTATAAAAAATCATAGATTTGATCATGAGCCGTGGACCAATAGCAACGCGACACGTGTCCTATGTAAGAAATATTATAGTTTTTATTTGGATCTTGCAACGAATATATCTTCTAAATTACAAAGTAAAAAAAATCAAAATAAATACAAATATTCATAATTTTTTGAGCTCTATAAAACGTGATACACTTTGATATATTTTTATTAATCTTAATATTTATGAGCTATACTTTATGTAGTGATGAGAGATAATGATGATGAACTTTTTATTTGATCATGAGTGAGATGCATATGATTCATTTGATCATGAAGATGATTATATGAGAGAGATAAAAGATGAGAAAAATGAATGATATAGTTTTTTTGATCATGATGGATGGGATGCTCTAATCACATGTTTTTCATATCGTTTTCTTTTATAGTTTTATTGTATGCAACGGACATTTCTAGTGAATATTTTGGTTCTTCAGGTTGTAAACTAAAATGGGTGGAAATGGTTTGATGAAGGAGCAGGATGTTTTTCTTAATGGGAATTACTACAGCACTAGTAGAAGATACATATTCATTCTGAATATTTTATTTTATTTGTTGAAAAGCAAATCATATTATGAAATGAAAAATAATTATTTCATCATTTAATTTGAATTTGAATTTAAATAATTTAATTTAATTATTCAAAAGTAGACCTCTACAATGCATGCCGGATTCGGGCCGGGATAGTTGATATTTTATAACTCATATAGTCGGATCGGACTAAATATTCAGGCTCAAAATCTTGTTCAAACATGTTCTATTTATGGGACCGGGCTACCTATCGTGTCAACGCGCTATAATTATAAGGAAAACGATGAGAAATTTAGTTTGAGTTTGATTTTTGATGAGAGCCTTTGATCATGCATGGATTAAAGTAGAATATAAGAAAAAAAGTTGAACATCTCAACGTTGAAAATATTAAGATTTAAGAAAAATATATGAAAACTGATATTGTGAAATAATTATTAGCCTACATACATGGAGGAAATCACATACTTAAATTCCCCGCCATTATAGAAAAAATTAACATAATAAGGACCTGATCTGAGACCTTCAAATCCTTACAAACTCCATCCTCGTACATTGCAGCACTCCACACAACCGTCACTTATGACCTCAAAATTTTAGAACATGGGCGACCAATAATCTTGCATCACTTAAATAAACATTATATATATGTACACAAATTACAATGTAATCTCTTTCTAAATAATATTGTTCAAAATATATTTATCACAAGCTTTGTCTCTTGCCACGGTTGAGAGAATAATGGTGTAATTCTTTCAGAGCTGCCCCTCATTAAAAATCCAACAACAGTTCATAATGCTTGATGCCGCCATTCAAACTCAGATTTAATTTATATATAAGATTACTAATCTCATCCACAAACATGTTAAAACACAAGTGATGACATCTCTAAAGCTAAGTAACAAAAAGTTTAAGTCAAAGATAATACAAATTAGAATTTAATTTGTACCGGGCTAACGGGCGGCCTATAATTCTGATCAGCATGGTAATATATGTGTCCACGTCCGACTCTAAAAAAATACGGATCGGATCGGGCTGGTCCGTCGTACTATTATGTTTGTCGTTTCAATGACCGGGCGAGCGGATCGATCCGATCAAGCTGGCACGAATTTGTACATGTCTATTCAAAATATATAAATATAAATTAATATATAGGTAAAATATATAATATATAATTTTATATTATACACAATGTATTTTATAATGATTATAAAATACAAAATTTTATCACGATAGGAAGTTCAAAATTTTCATTGCAAGGCACAACTGTAATTACAAATTTAAAAAGTAAAAGATATTTACCGTCTAGAAGAAATCAATTAAAAAAAGATAATATCTGATCAAAAGAAAATTTTGGACTGTGATACTGAAAAGAGAAATAGAACTAGTTCACATTGACAGGAGGCTAACATGTGTTGAGATATAAACACAAAAAAAATAGGAAGACATACACGTTTGAATAAATAGTATTCACTTGAGACCTGTAGATTGGACAAGTACTATGTTTAAATATGAAGAGCCATCTATTAATACACTCCTCGTGAAACAGATGCTTGCAACGCAGCTTTCCGGCTAGCAAGCCCAGATCAAGTTCCTGCAAGCAAATCACACACACATATTTTGTGCAACCCTCGACTATAACACATGGTTGAAATATTGAATTCAGAAAGCGACAACGCGAGATATCCAGTTCATACGATTCCTTAGTGAATCATCATTAAGCAGTCTAAGTTTTCTGCACTACCGTTGCTGAATTGAAGACTCTCTCGCTGCCATTATATTCAAAGACAATCCCCAACAAACCTAACGAAACTTGGCTATCATGAGCCAAGGAACTTGCATCGCCGTTGCTCTGATTCAGCGGGATAAGCTCGTTGTTGTAAAGTCCGTGGTGGTCTAGTGCATTGTTTCTTCTATCACCCTCAAATTTCATCAGGTCAACATCACCGTGAGTGCGGTATTGGAAGAAATCTTCCAGGGGTCCAGTGGACACTGAAATCTTCCCCTGGCAGAACAATATCTAGAAGAACTTATGCGAAATATAAATGCAGTGCAGAAAATAAACGACACTCAAAGCTGTTACCCAGTTCGGCGTTAATGAGCCTACTTTGGGGGGCCGTCTCCTAGCCCGGTGGATAGCAATTCACTATTAGTTGAATATTGCGAGTACAAGATTTACCGTTTACAGAATCCCTCTTAAACAACGTGAGCCTCGGACACTCTAGCAATTGCAATCTAGGTCTCCCCCTACATCTTTGCTCCCGCTCCGTATCCACCAATGTGATTCTCCGTGAGAATCAGCGCCTTCTCCCGAATGCGTAGTAAAGAACAACTGTGCTTGAGCCTTGAGCTTGTTCCACGATCAATCTGTTGAGCACCAGCGCAGATTGAATCCGAGCGCCTTAGAGTAACCAGTGATGATTAACTCTCCAGCCGCGTCGTGAATAACCAGTTACGATTAGTTCACCGCCGTATGCCTCCTCCTCCCTTCAGTGAGTATGAGCGTGATTAATATCTCCGTAAGTGCTGACTAATAGCTGAGTATTAGCACTCCTTATATAAAGCGGTAGAAACCCTAGGATGATTAGGATTTCCGAACTTAAACCGACTCTAATCTTAGGAAACCTTTCCTAATCTTTTGCGCGAATCTTCGAAGATAATCCTCTGTTTGAATCTTTAATCTTAATTAGGGAATCTTCGAATATCTTATCGAATAAGATATCTTCAAGCGTAAGTAACCGACTTCAAGGATATCTTCAATTATCCATAAGCACCGACTTTCCAAAAACTGATCTTGGAAATAACCTCAGACGAAATTGTGCTACGTCGGCTGAGACAAGTTTCCAAATTTGAATTTGGAAACTTCCAACTTCTGTCCATTGATGTGCAACCGCCTTGCTCTTCCAACGGTCGGTTAGGTTTCCTAATTTGAATTAGGAAACACTTCGTTTGCTTCAACTTGTTCCAGGGACAGTTTTCTCATCGAGTCTAGAACAACAGCTTGAACAACTCTACTAAGTTTTGCCAAACTACATGCCATATAACTAACAATCTCCCCCTTGGCATATTTGGCAAAACCACCTACTGTAAGCTACCTGTACTACTGTTACAGTTGAATCTTTGAGGAGATTTCAAACTCCCAAGCTGAGCTACTAACTAAGCTACCAAACAAATCTTTGAGGAGATTTCAAACTCCGAACAAAATATAAGCACACGATGAATCTTTTAAAGAGATTTCAAACTCTAAAACATGTCCAACAAAACAGCACAACTAAATCTTTTAAGGAGCTTTCAAACTCCGAAACTACTCCCCCTTTTTGGCAGAAATTGACAAGGGAGGACCAAAGGTCAAAAAATAAGGACTAGAGTTCAACAAAACATAGAATTGTTTGTAACATAGAGCAGAGAGACATCACCAGGAACTAGTAGTCGAACTCCTCATCACTAGCTTCATCATCATCCAAGCCTACTTCATCTTCTTCCTCGGGATAACGCAAACCAACCAAGAGTTTTGTGATCTTTTTCTTTCTGGCCATGAGCAACACCATCCTCTCATTCGCGTCCGCTAGCTCCTCTTCAAGATGATTGATCATTTGTTTCCGAGAGGCACGAGAGACTGAGGCACTGAATTCCTCCTGAGATCGCTCAGTCACCTTCTTCTTAGGTTTGAAAGGTTCAGCAAGGTCCAGATCAACGATGTGCGTCCCCGAAAAGTGCTTGTGATCTGTAAGAAAAACCTTCGGAGTGCCAGTCATCATGTCTTGACTTGTTAGAATATCTGGATGTTGAGCTATCACAAGTTGATGGATCAAAGAGGGGAATCCAATCGGATGATTGACTTTGACCGAGCTTGCATGGCCAGCAATTTGATCAAATATGAGACGCCTTAAATCAATTTTCTTTCCAGCTCCTATGGTTTTCAGAAACGCTCCCATTGGTCAACCCAGTGTGGTGTGATGATTGTTCGGCAGCCAGTTATGTACTGCAATGCTGTGGGCAAGGAGTGCTTTGTAGACAGGTCCTTGACAGGGAAAGACATAGTGTACCACTTTAAGCGAACGCCACCAGTAAGAGCGGATGCGATCTTGTGCCAGGTAGGATTTTCTCCAATATTTAACGTTCCAGCCTCAATCCCAAAGTAATCATTTATCCCATCAGGGGTGATGACAACTTCCCTGACTCTCACACTGGTCATTCCGAAAGAGGCACTCTCCATATCATCAAACTTTTCTGGCAAATTCACAATTACTTCCCTCACGAGGTTGACAGCAAATGGTTTAGCCATTGTCACTGATGGCCATAAGTCCAGCTCTTTGATCAGACTTACAATCTCCTTGGCTGCATATTTGTCAGCCTCCAGCACCTTTTCAGCCACGATCTTCCTCTTTTGAACAAACTCCCACTTCTTAGCATGGTTGTCTGAGACAAACCAGATTCCATCAACAACAACTCCAGACTTAAACTGGACTTTCTTCCCCTTGTCTTTCAGCTTCTTAGAAGGAGAACTTGTCTTAGCTTTCTTTGCTGCAGGAACAGTAACCTTCTCTTGGACAGACGCTTCAGCCTCAACTGGAAAAACTCCTGGGGTAGGATCAGAAGCCTTCCTTTTCGTAGGTGCGATCTTCTCAGCAGCTGTGGAAACGCCTTGGCTTGGAACAACCTTCTTTGACATGATGGCTTGTTTCTTATTAGCTGGAACATTTTTTTGATTTTCTTTGACCAAGTCAGACAACTTGACAGACTCGTCTGCTGAGTCTTCACTCAGGACTTCCATCTCTTCATCAGCGGCTTTAGAAGCTGACTCTTCATCAACATACCCTTCCACAACATCAAACAACTCTTGCAAAGCTTCATCCACTTTATCTGATTCATGCTGTGAATGCACTTCATCTTCAATGACTGGTTTAACAACAGCTTCTTTGGTAGAATCAACCATTCTCTTTTCAGGGGAAACGAGCACAAACAGTTCCTCGGTATCAGAATCATCACCAATTTCCTCAAAAATTTTACCAGAAGCTTCACTCAGCGTTTCTTCCTCTTCCTCAGCATTACTGGATTCTTCAATGGACATATCAACTCCAGCTTTTTCAGACACACCTTCTTCAACCCCTTTGTTTTCAGACTCCTCTTCATCAGACTCAAAAATGACTACCTTACGTTTCACAATTCTAAACTTTTCTTTCACAGTATTTTTCTTAGGAACAACCAGCTTGACTCTTGCACCTTTCACCACAGGAGACTTCTCCCCCTGCATACTAGTCACCTCCTTTTTCTTTTCTTCAACCACATCAGCCAAAGACACACTAGGAAGACTAGGACCACTTGCAATAATAGGTTTAGTCGTAACAGTAGTTACCTCTTATGCCATCTTCTTTATAGAATCCTTGACCGAAGAGTTTTTCGGAACCGTCGGCATTTTAGGGATTTGCTCCGGAACAGGTTCGAGAGGATCCTTTTCTTTTGCATGGACAGTGATGTCCGTCTCCTTTGCTGGATTAACCGAAACCTTCTTCTCTGGGGCCGCCACCTTCTTAACCACAGTTGATTTGGACTTCTTTGGAGCGGTTACCTTCCTTGCTGCGTCCAAAATTGATTTTGCTGTTGTAGGTTTATCGCTTGTCGGTTTAGGGTTTTCTTTGGCTATCTTTGGTTCATCAACAGGCTTTGATGATCCTTCAACCGTTGTTGCCTTGTTCTTTCTCGTGTCCACCATTGTTGAAGATGTCAAGCTTCGGCTAGGGTTTCGTCGGGAGAGGAAAAGAGAGACACTAACAGTTGTGTTGAGTGGATTTTGATTTTGGAAACTCCTCGTTATTTTAGCAAGCCATAAATATCTTCTCGAAACTCCCCAGGCTGCCACGTCACTTTACATCGTATAAAATATTATTTGAATAATGACACGCGTATTTTTAACCCTATATAGTTGTCAAATTATAAGTTTTAGGGGTTCAATTGCAGTCAAACAAAATTTATACCTTGGTAAGCCAAGGGTCGATCCAAGGAGCAATGCGTGTGAATACTAGCTAACAAGTAACCTATTTAGCTATTCCGATTAACAAGTGAAAGGTTTTGTTGTGATGAAAATTTCAGAAATTAAATAGCAGAAAAATAAAGGTTGTGTTTTTATTCAGAAGAAGAATTCCAGGATCCATACTTCACCCGTGCTAACCCCGCTAATCATGCAATCATTCTACGTTAATTATTCATGCTATCGAATATGGAATATAACTGAAATAACACTAGACAAGCCGCCCATCCACGGATCATTGTCTAGATTAATCTCAATCGTTGAACGCCGCCCATCCACGGATTATCAACGATCTCGATTTATTAAACTAAAGGTTTTCCTATTAACTCATGTAAACATGACCTAATATCAATTTCATGTAATCCGGTTAATCCCTAGGGCCCATCCACCTTTCAGCATATAACCTAAATACGTTCTAGCAATGCAAACATACCCTTTGATGTAAATACTTGCATAGAACGATAATATTAAGCACACAATGAAATTGAATATTCGAATCGCATAAATAATGAACTTCAATTGATCACATGAGAGTTAGGGTTACATAGCACGGGATCCGTAGGATCCCAGAATTAAATGACTACTCACTACTCATGGTAAAATACCGAGAGTAATGTAATGAGAGAAAGTAAGGACGAGTTAACCGTAGACGATGAGCTCAATGATCCTCAATCTCTCGTGATATCTTCTCCCAAGTTAGGGTTTCTTTACTCCAATTAAGCACACACTCTCCAAAATCAGCCTCTTTTTGAATCTGGTCGAATCCCCTTTTTATATCTTCGAATTTCCATAATTATCTAAAACCAAAATTAGGCAAGTCCCGTGACATCTCAACTGTCACATCACAGGCCGTCACGGGACCCAAAAATACCGTTGCCACGGCCAAGTCCTGTGACCATTCTATTGTCCCGTGACTGCGGGGACTGTCACGGGACCTGACTTCTTTTGCCATTTTGGAAGTCTAAACCTTCGAATCTGCTCTTGGTGTCAACTACAAAGTTGTAGGTATTTGAATTAGCTTTCCAACAAGCTAAATTTCGACTCATTTGGACACCGTATGAGCCCTTGGCATGCAAAATACGTCGCAAAGGTCTGTCTGCCCTGTTTTGTCCTGTTTTTGCCCAAGTCTGCACCAATTGCTTTTCTTTGCTTCTGATCAATCCAAAAGTTTAGATATGTGATATATGACCTGAAACACTAGAAAAGATATCAAATGACAATAAGATGTCGGGAAAACAAACATAATCCATCATCGAATGAAGTGAATAATAGGTCAAGAATTCGACCGATCAAATAATTTTGAATATCTTTGGAAGACCAAACGTTTCTTCTTGTACCAAACCCTGCCTTCCACGTCAGCCCTAAACAACTCTCCTTCTGGCTCTGGCTGACGGACTTTTACTGGCACAACTTAGTTGTTGGTGACACACAGATCCGGTGAGAATCTAGGTGTCTGAAATCGAATGTTGTTCAAGCCTCTGATAAAGGAATCTGATTTCTGCTTCATCATCTCTTGTTCCACCCTATATTCTTCCAGAATAGACTTCTTCCATAGCTTCTTGGTGTAATAACTCTCAATATCGACTTCTCTTAGTGTCGACTTCTTCCACAGCATCTTGGTGTAACAACTCTCAAACTCGAATCTTGCATATTTGGCGCATCTTCTGCCATGGTTGATATAATCAACCCATGCCGTGGGCATCTTCATAGGATGACATCAGCTTCTTTTAATACTCTTGATGTGTGTAGTAGTGGGTAAATCAAGATCCACCAGATAACAGTTGTTTAAGGCTCTCTTTCCAGTGAGAACAGTTTCATTCTGGTTATTCTGCATAACACACTTGTCATGTGTAAATTGGACACGATTATCCCCATCGCACAACTGGCTTATACTGATCAAATTTGCCTGCAAACCTTCGACGAGAAGAACCTCCTTCAATATGGGTAGTCCAGGTTTCATTTAATGTTCCTCTCCCAAGCACTCTGCCTTCTATTCCGTCTCCAAAAGTCACGGAATTTCCTTGAACTTTTTCTACCTTAGTTAGGAACTCTGCATTACCAGTCATGTACCTAGAGCATCCACTGTCAAAGTACCATCGTTGCTTCTCCTGATGACTCATGGAACTGAAAGTAGCATGGCATGCATCCCCTTTTTGTTTGATTTTCCAGACTTGCTTCATGGGGGATTTTGATACTTCATGACGTCGACTCATCTCTGAGAAATTCGTGGAAGTCAGGGCATCTTGACTTGAGGTGTCCCACTTGATTGCAGTAGAAGCACCTTCGTTTGTCCTGCCTCTTTGTGGTGGACCAACCAGAGTTTCTTCGTGCGAGATGTTCTTCTGGAACAACATATGTGCTAGGTTCAGCTTCCTCTAATGTTGTTTGCACGTCCTCATCAGTTCCCAAACAGTCTTCTACACACGAGTTGAGCATCTTGATAGATTTCTTCAGATATTTCAGTTCTTTCAAGGTCTCGTCATGAGTATCTTTGTCTGTCTCAATCTCGATTCTTAATGCATCTATAGTATTAATAAGAATTACCTCTTGACTTTTCAACGCATCATTCTTATTCTTTAGATTAGTCATGACTTCTGGATGATCGCTTTGACTCCTTTCAATCTGCACCTTCAGAGTTGAGACAACTGCCAGTAATTCAGCCTTCTGAGCAGCAAGATCAGCTCGCTCTCCTTTTATTTCAACTAGCTGGGCTTGAAGGTCAGTGACTGTTTGTTGAAGTTCCACCTTCTGAGTGACCAGAATAGCAGCTTCTTCCCATAGCTTTTCTTTTTCCTCCGTTAGGTCAGCCAAATTGCTGCGAAGAACCTTGTTTTGCTTAACCTCATTAAACCATTCCTGGAATAACTCTTCGTATTTGCTGGCACAGTCTTCATCCGGGGCTTCTTCATTATTACTGCAGCTTGAGTACTGAGTGTGATTCTCAGAGGATGACTTTGACTCGGCTTCTTGGCTCGTTTCTCCTTCCTGGCGAATAATGGTAGTAAGGGCGTGACGGAGCCCACTACACTATCGTTAAGGTGCGATGTTCTCTGTGCAAAATAAATTTATATCTCCGCAACTCGTACTCTACTAGTGGGTAGTAAAGGGTAAGTAGGGGTCGAACCCAAGGGAGTCAGGTAAATAGTTGTTCTTTAAGTAGAACAGTTGGGGGATGGTTGTGATTTTAGTACTGAGAGTAGCGTGGGTTGGTTGTGATTTTAGTACTGAAAGGTAAAGTAACAGTTGATATTACAATTAAAGGAAAGCATTCGGTTTTAGGGGCCTTGTATCATAGTCTGTTTATCGTTGACCTCTAATGATCATACTAAGTGTTCAAAGATGAATCAAGGCTATTTCTAGCACAAGACTTGCAACATCGTTTAGAACACTTGTTCTATTTAGACTAATTCCTCCTTTCGAAGTATCTCAGCCTTATGTGCATCCATTTGATCTTCAGTTACGATCAACCAAATGGTTTTTTAAAAGAGGTCGAACTCCTCAGATAAGCTTTGCCCATTAAAGCATCCACTTACCCGAGTATGTTCACGAACCCCACAGAAGAGCTTTGCCCGTTAAAGCATCCACTCAACCTTGGAAGTTCTAACCTAATATGTGGCACATAGAACAAGTTTTGAACACAGAGAGGCACTAGGTGAAGGGTCTAAAACATTTTATGACACAAGTACACCCCTTCAACCGAATGAAGGGTTTAGCTACTAATATTCATGGAACATGACATCATAGCTAAGTGCGTTGAAAAGTAAAGGTTTTTGAAAGACAGTAAAGTAAAGTTTTTTAAAGTAAAGACTGGAAAGTAAAGTACTTTGAAAGACAGTAAAGTAAAGAAGAGAGTACTTACAAAAACCGTTGAAAGTGCTAAAGCTTCGATTCCAAAGTAAAGTGCTTACATGATTGTACTCTCAATCTAGAGAGATAAGTGATTTGTGATTTTGGAATGAGGATGGGATAATGATACAAGGGCAAGGGAGGTCTCTATTTTTAGGCCATGAAGAGGAGAAGATGTGGAGGAGATGAAGACACTTGGCATGGAATCCATGGAGGAGCTCAAAGCCGCCGGGGTGAGGTGGAGGGGAGGAAAGCCTCCGGGACACATGGCTTCTCCTCCTTGAAGCTACCGGCCATGTGAGGTGGAGGGGAGTGGGTGAGAGCTTTGTGATCTTTTCCCCAAAAGCCATCGGTCCTTTCAGCTCCGGACTGACTCTGGTTGCCCTTCGGCTGGATTTGTTTTGAGTGATTCCACGTCCGGTTCTTGAAAGTTAGAATTTTGTCGTGACCTGGAATGACTCGTAATTCATTTTCAGCTTTAAACTCCTCCTTAGCCTGTATTCTCTCTAGAATTCAAAATACCCTATAGATAAATATCAGAACTAACATGCAAAAGTTAAATAGACAAAGAGTCTAATTTGGTGGGTTTTAATGTGTTTATGATTCATACAATTATGGTCCATCAGATCACCCCACACTTTTAGTTGTTCGTCTCGAACAATGCTTTTTAAGGGCGGAACACAATCTAAGTAAAAACTTTTAAATATGAAAGTTAGACTGTGGGACTAGATTTATCTTAATTCATGCATTACTTACTTATTACCAAACTAAACCGTGTAAATACTTAGAAGAAACTTGATACTTGTACCTTCGTGCTGAGATGCAAATTAATTCGGATGTTTCGGGAGATAGCCCTTTTCAGGCTCCTAGACTGCATTCTTGGGATCGACTCGTACTATATGGTTTCTTTGTAGTTTTCTCTAGCACGTGATTCGGTTCGGGTTTCACTGAGTTGAGTACTTTGATTTCTTTTTGGCGAGGGACAGCTTCTGTAGTGAATCGGTCTTTGGCCTTTGGCCTTTGATATTGAGTTGGAGTTTCTTCACTTTTGTTCGGTTAAAACCTTCACAATTTTGGCCTTTGGCCTTTGGCCTTTGATTAGCTTCTTTGAGCTTTTGCTTTTTTGTGACTTGCTAGTCCATTTTCTCAGCCTTTTGGGAGGTCCAATCATTGCCCGCGAGCATATGGAAATACCTCCCTGCTCTTTCTCATCCTTGCCGTTTCGCGCAAGTCAAGATGAGGGTCGCTCATCTATTTTCCCGGCTACTAGGACTAGAGATAGGACAGTTTGATTCCCGTCCCGCCTCTTGCATAAACGCTGCACGGCGGAGATGACTTCAATCTTCACTGAAACCCGAAGTGCAGCCTCCACTGACTTCGAAAACCATATAGTTAGATTCGATCCTTCGAGTGCTTGCCAAGCCTCTCTAGGGCATTTTCAGTCAACTCCACATCCCCTATTTATCTCAGCACAAAGGGACAAATGAGAAGTTACATTCTAAGTTTTTAAACAGTTGAATTTTCACAAGGTAAATGCAAGAATTTAGATCTATCTTTTTCACATTCTCAAGTTCATATTTTCAAAAAGATAATATTAAGGGAAAAGGAAAAGAAAAAGCATGTTAATTAACTATGTACACATGTGGTTCTCACCCCACACTTTTGAACGAAGGCGTGCCTTTCAGCAAGACTTGGTTCAAAAGTCATGCAAATATATACAAGAGAAGGAAATGACATTAAGGAAAAGAGAAGAATTGAACTCCCTTTTACTGTGTCGTGGAACGTCATAGCTTGAGCTGGATAATCGAGGGAGTTTGGCTGGGGCCTTGAACTCTTAGCGCAGGCCTGGTAATTTCTCGGAAGCTGCCTGGCTGATCTGATCTTGCTCCAAAAATCGATTCCTACAAGGGGTCATTCCTTCTATACAAAAAGTGGGTGAGAGCGACTTATGGTAAAAACTAAATGATAGAAAAGAAAATTACTGAAAGTAAGATAGGTGTCGGGTTACCTCCCGACCAGTGCCTTTGTTTAACGTCGTTGGCTCGACAGTACCTCATTCCTGGATCATAAGATTGGGTCCCATGGGCGTGTGAGGTCGAATTTCTTCTTGGCTGCCCTTTTGCTATGCCCAAAGAACTTGTGGAGTGATGGGCTCGGTTTGGTTCTCCATTGGTTCGGTAGGTTCTTCTTTTCATAGCTCCGAGAAGGTGAGGCTCCCTTGACCATAGCTGTTGGTCCATCGAGCCGTGCTCTCTTGCTTCTCCTTCCGGGTTTCCATTCTCTTGGCCCATGTCTTTGCTGCTTCTTCATGTATGGCTGACAGAACCGCTTGTCGTCAAAGCGATTGTGCAAATAAATTTATAGTCCACTACTTGCAACTATACTACTGGGTAGTACTTGGTAAGTAGGGGTTGAACCCAAGGGAACTAGGGGAATAATTGTTCTTCGGGGGGATTACGCAGCGTGGGAGCGTGTTTAAGGTCGGTTGGTTGGTTTTAAAGCTACCAGCTATTTTGATTGATTGATTGGTTGGTTGGTTGATTTTAATACTGGAAAGTAAATTACTAATTTTAATGATTAAGAGAAATGTTCGGTTTCAGGGGACTTGTATTATATCCTGTTTATCATTGACCTTTAGTGAATCTCCTAAGTATTCAAACGGTGTATCAAGGCCATTCCAAGCACTCGATTTGCGTACACTGTCTAGCCTATTCCAAGGACGTAGAACACTTATTCTATTTAGACTAATACTCCATTCCCGGTTATATTAGCCTATGTGCATCCATTTGATCAATCATTCCCGATCAACCAAATGGTGTTTAGGATGAGTCAAACTTCTCAGATAAGGTTTGCCATTCCAAGCATCCACTTATCCGTACAAGTTTACGAACCCCCATGGCGAGCTTTGCCATTCCAAGCGTCCCCTCAACCATGGACGTTCTGACTTAATATATGGCACATAGAATAAGTTTTGAATACTTAGACTAGACACTAAGTTTAATAGTCTTAAAACATTTATAATACAAGTGCGCCCCTTAGACCGAACTACTAGTTTAGCTACTATTCATCGCGCTAAACATTATACTAAGGAAATTAAAGACAACAGTTAAATAAATTAATACTAAGAGAAACTTACAACCGTTGAAGCGCCAAGGGAGCTTTCCTTTATTTCCAAAGCAAAATTACAACATTACAAATATTACAACTTCTAGAGAGAGAAGTGAATTTGAGAATTGGTGTGTGAAATGAGGAGGAGCAGCTCCTCCTTTTATAGCCAATGGGAGGAGATGGGTGGTGGAGATGGATGCACATGTCTTTTGATCCAAGGGAGGAGAAGAGGAGGAAGGAGGAGGTGCCATGTGGAGGAGGAGAAAGCCGCCGGTCACCATGGGTGGAGGAGCCGCCGGTTGCCGGTGGCCCAAGGGGGAGGAGCTCCTCCCTTGGCCACCTCCTTGAGTGGTGGCCGGTCATCCTTGCCCAATGTGAGTTTTGTACAGTTTTGTGCAGTCTTTTCACAAAACTGTCAATGTGTTCCTTCCCCGGTCTGTCTTGACTCCACTCCTGATTCTTCTGATTAATTTGTTCTGGTCAATTTAACGTCAAGATCCTTGATATTTCTTCAGTCGGCATATGATCTTGACCTTGGATTGACTCTTGTTATCTTTTCAGCTTAAAATCCTCTCCTTAGCGTGTTTTCACTTCAGTCTCTAAAATGCCCTATGAAAATATATCGGGACTAACACGTAGACGTTAGATAGACAAACAGTCTAATTAAGGGGGTTTTACTGTGTTTCTGACTCGTATAACTTTGGTCCATCAATGGCTGGTCGGCATCTTTGCAGTTTTGGAAGTTCAGTCTTTTGCCATGCGACCTCAAGCATGCTCGCATGCTAACCCTCTTCTTTGTGGCAGAGATGATTGGCCGTCCTTGGTCCTTACACCTTTCAGGAGGCTCTTCTTGGCTGTTGACGAGTGGGAGCTCCTTCGTTGGCTGTTTTGGCTCATGCTTCTCCTCCAACTCGTCTAGCACTGCATCATCATTGATCATATCATCTCTGGTGGCCATGATCGGTATAGAACATGAAGGGTCAGGTTGGGGCACTTCGACCATGAGGACTGGGTCTGTTTCAGGTGCTCCGACAGTGAGGACCAGGTCTTTCTCGGACAGTTCAGCAATAAGGTCCGGGACTTCCTCGGGTGCTCCGAGCGTAAGGACCGGACCTGACTTGATTTCTTTGGCCGCTTCGGCAGTGAGGTTTGGGACTTCTGTTGGCTCGGCAGTTAGGACTGTGATTTTCTCGGATGGATTGGTGATAAGAACCAGGCCTGATTTGAGCAGTTCTTCTTCTAACTCCCAGGGATAATCTGAATGGAGCTCTTCTTCAGGCAACCATGGGTCCTCATCCTCGTCATTCATACGGTCTCCGGGGGCAATCATACTGAGGTTCGGGTCTGTTTTGGGCAGTTCGACACTGAGGTCTGGGTATGTCTCGGGCAACTCTTCAGTTAGGACCGAAATTGATTTGGGCAATTTGGTAATGCGGTCCCAGATCAGTTGTGTAGCCACCCAGAATTCCTCATTTTTGATCTCGTCTTGGTGTATCGGGCACTCATTTGCTGGATGCTAGCTGCCAATTCTTCCTCCTTGTCCTCGAGTGGCTCGGCAATGTGGACCTGGGCTTCCTCGGGCATTTCGGAAATGTGTACCGGGCCAGCCTCGTACAGTTTGACAGTGAGCTCCCATGAAAGCTTTTCCTCGTCCGACACTGTATCGGTTTCTGGCTCTAAGTCTTCTGATGGCTCGGGAGTGAGATCCCATGTAGGCTCCTCTAGTGCCGCCTCCACGTCCATTACTGCCCTTGTACTGATGTCTCTTTCTGGGTTTGCTGCGGGAAGGCTTGCAATGGGCGTGATGCCGGGCTCGTCCTGCACTGAGTCCACTTCCATCATCGGTGCTTCACCATCAGTTTGGTACATCGGCCCTTGTTTTGTGCTTTCTGCCAAATCATCTATGAGGCGCCAGGTTTGAGACATGGTTAACTTCATGATCGAGCCTCCCGCTGCATCGTTAAGTCTTTTCCACTTAATATGCGTCATTCCAGCAAGAAACTTTTGAATAAGATAGTGGTCGGTGAATCCATGGTGCGGGCAGCTCATTACAATGGAATCGAAGTACCATAAGTACTCGTCCAAAGTTTCGTCCCGGGATTGCTCAAGGTTGAGAATCTTCTCGCGGGTTTCAAGGCGGAGAGATGGCGGGCAAAACTCCTCTAGGAATTTGGTTTGTAGATCCCCATAATCGCCTTAATACTCTACACATGAGTAATACCACTCTATTGCCGAGTCAGTTAAAGAAAATTTGAAGCATGTCAGCTTAAACTCCTCTAACGTCTCATTTTCAGGTTTCATGTGGCGGCAGATGTGGTGAACATGTTGGCAATGTATTACAGGGTCCTCTTCAATGGTACCTCCAAATTGGGGAAGACAGCCAAGCATTTTAAACATAAGGTTGCGGCCTCCATCATTCCAAGGCTCTCTTCCGTAGTAGGAAGACATGGCGAATTATGTACAACAGAAAAAAAACAACTATCCATTTGCTAACTCCCCGGCAACGGCGCCAATTTCGACGGAGCCCACTGCACTGTCGTTAAGGTGCGATGTTCTCTGTGCAAAATAAATTTATATCTCCGCTACTCGTACTCTACTAGTGGGTAGTAAAGGGTAAGTAGGGGTCGAACCCAAGGGAGTCAGGTGGATAGTTGTTCTTTAAGTAGGACAGTTGGGGGATGGTTGTGATTTTAGTACTGAGAGTAGCGTGGGTTGGTTGTGATTTTAGTACTGAAAGGTAAAGTAACAGTTGATATTACAATTAGAGGAAAGCATTCGGTTTTAGGGGCCTTGTATCATAGTCTGTTTATCATTGACCTCTAATGATCATACTAAGTGTTCAAAGATGAATCAAGGCTATTTCTAGCACAAGACTTGCAACATCATTTAGAACACTTGTTCTATTTAGACTAATTCCTCCTTTCGAAGTATCTTAGCCTTATGTGCATCCATTTGATCTTCAGTTACGATCAACCAAATGGTTTTTAAAAGAGGTCGAACTCCTCAGATAAGCTTTGCCCGTTAAAGCATCCACTTACCCGAGTATGTTCACGAACCCCACAGAAGAGCTTTGCCCGTTAAAGCATCCACTCAACCTTGGAAGTTCTAACCTAATATGTGGCACATAGAACAAGTTTTGAACACAGAGAGGCACTAGGTGAAGGGTCTAAAACATTTTATGACACAAGTACACCCCTTCAACCGAATGAAGGGTTTAGCTACTAATATTCATGGAACATGACATCATAGCTAAGTGCGTTGAAAAGTAAAGGTTTTTGAAAGACAGTAAAGTAAAGTTTTTGAAAGTAAAGACGTGAAAGTAAAGTACTTTGAAAGACAGTAAAGTAAAGAAGAGAGTACTTACAAAAACCGTTAAAAGTGCTAAAGCTTCGATTCCAAAGTAAAGTGCTTACATGATTGTGCTCTCAATCTAGAGAGATAAGTGATTTGTGATTTTGGAATGAGGATGGGATGATGATACAAGGGCAAGGGAGGTCTCTATTTATAGGCCATGAAGAGGAGAAGATGTGGAGGAGATGAAGACACTTGGCATGGAATCCATGGAGGAGCTCAAAGCCGCCGGGGTGAGGTGGAGGGGAGGAAAGCCGCCGGGACACATGGCTTCTCCTCCTTGAAGCCGCCGGCCATGTGAGGTGGAGGGGAGTGGGTGAGAGCTTTGTGATCTTTTCCCCAAAAGCCATCGGTCCTTTCAGCTCCGGACTGACTCTGGCTGCCCTTCGGTTGGATTTGTTTTGAGTGATTCCACGTCCGGTTCTTGAAAGTCAGAATTTGGTCGTGACCTGGAATGACTCGTAATTCATTTTCAACTTTAAAACTCCTCCTTAGCCTGTATTCTCTCTAGACTTCAAAATACCCTGTAGATAAATATCGGAACTAACAAGCAAAAGTTAAATAGACAAAGAGTCTAATTTGGTGGGTTTAACTGTGTTTATGATTCATACAATTATGGTCCATCAGGGTGACAAAGTTATTTGTTTCACCCTCCTGATCAGATTCACTATCGCTCTAGCTAACAGCATATGCGTTCTTCTTCTTCTTCTGAGTGTTGATACATTCTGCTCGAATATGTCCATACCGTTCACATTCTCTGCATTGGATTCCTTTGCCTTTGTTGTCAAGATCGGAGTCTCCAAATTAGTTCCTCTTATAAGCTTTATCATTCTTCTGGAATCTTGAGTTAGATGGCTGACCAGACTCAGTCCCTTTACCGTACTGCTTCCTCATAAACTTCCCAAAATTTTTGGCAAACATGGCATACTGTTGTTCTGATGCTTCATCTGCCTTGTTTTTAACAACTTCAGCCTTCAGACTGACGCTGGTGACTTTTGTAAGTCGGTCTTCTTCATTCATGTCCTTCTCATGGGTCAGCAGGGATCCCATCAGTTCATCCAGTCTCATGGTTTTCACATCATTGACTTCTTTAACGGCAAGAGCTTTCATGGCGAATCACTTTGTAAGAGATCTCAGCACCTTTCTTACCAGCATTTCTTCGGTCATTGGTTCTCCAAGGGTGAATGCTTCGTTAGAGATATCAAGAACCCGAGTATTGAAGTCAGCTATGGTCTCATCCTCCTGCATTCTTAGATTTTCGAATTTTGATGTGACCGTCTCCATTCTAAAAACTTTAACTTTGGTTGTACCTTCATGAGCAGTTTGAAGAATGTCCCAAGCCTTATTGGCAATCTCACAGGTAGAGATCATCTTGAAGTTCTTTCCATCAACTCCTAAGAATATAGCATTCATAGCTCTGGAGTTTGCATCTTCAGCATTCTTATGAGCTTCTGTCCACTTGTCTTAGTCAGAAGGCTAACTTTACCCTCTTTGTCGGTAGCCACTGGGTGCGTCCATCCTTGTTCGACCGCTTCTCAAACCGATTCATCTTGAGACTTCAGAAACGCCTTCATTCGCACTCTCCAATATCCATATTTGTTTCTTTCAAGCAGAGGAGGTCGCGTGATGTTCTGCCCTTCTCTCAAATCCATCTCACCAACCCTAGGATCTTACTCTGTGTGTCGAGTATTTGCTCTGATACCAATTGAAATCTTCCCCTGGTAGATGAGATGTTGTTCTGGTCGGGTGCAGAACAATATCTAGAACAACTTATGCAAAATATAAATGCAGTGCAGAAAATAAATGACACGCAAAGTTGTTACCCAGTTCGGCGTTAATGAGCCTACTCTGGGGGGCCGACTCCTAGCCCAGTGGATAGCAATTCACTATTAGTTGAGTATTGCGAGTACAAGATTTACCATTTACAGAATCCCTCTTAAACAACCTGAGCCTCGGACACTCTAGCAATTGCAATCTAGGTCTTCCCCTAGATCTTTGCTCCCGCTCCGTATCCACCAATGTGATTCTCCGTGAGAATCAGCGCCTTCACCCAAATGCGCAGTAAAGAACAACTGTGCTTGAGCCTTGAGCTTGTTCCACGATCAATCTACTGAGCACCAGCGCAGATTGAATCCGAGCGCCTTTGAGTAACCAGTGATGATTAACTCTCCAGCCGAGCGTCGTGAATAACCAGTTACGATTAGTTCACCGCCGTATGCCTCCTCCTCCATTCAGTGAGTATGAGCGTGATTAATATCTCCGTAAGTGCTGACTAATAGCTGAGTATTAGCCCTCTTTATATAGAGCGGTAGAAACCCTAGGATGATTAGGATTTCCGAACTTAAACCGACTCTAATCTTAGGAAACCTTTCCTAATCTTTTGCGCGAATCTTCAAAGATAATCCTCGGTTTGAATCTTCAATCTTAATTAGGGAATCTTCGAATATCTTATCGAATAAGATATCTTCAAGCGCAAGTAACCGACTTCAAGGATATCTTCAATTATCCATAAGCACCGACTTGCCAAAAACTGATCTTGGAAATAACCTCAGGAGAAGTTGTGCTACGTCGGCTGAGACAAGTTTCCAAATGTGAATTTGGAAACTTCGAACTTTTGTCCATTGATGTGCAACCGCCTTGCTCTTCCAACAGTCGGTTAGGTTTCCTAATTTGAATTAGGAAACACTTCGTTTGCTTCAACTTGTTCTAGGGACAGTTGTCTCATCTAGTCTAGAACAACAGCTTGAACAACTCTACTAAGTTTTGCTAAACTACATGCCATATAACTAACTGACACTACAGGTTTTGATCCAGGGTCAGAGATCGAGTTTAGGAGGATGGTTGCCGACATGGCTAAGGATATTAAATTCCTTTGCAAGTCCTCATTTGCAGAAGACATAGAAATAGTCTCATGATGAGTCGAATTCTCGACTCATTTACATACCCGTTTACGAAGAGTTTTGGTCCATTCCCGATGCTAATTCGATGCCATTTGACCCTTATTATTGCATTTCAGGCTAGAAGCAGTCATCCGTTGAGTTCAGGGCCTAAACACGAAAACTCAGGAGAAAATTGGGATTTTGGAGCAAAAAGTGCCGAAAATGGAGTTTCACCCGACCGGGTGAAAATCAGGCCAAATCTCACCCGACCGGGTCTCCCTTGCAACATGCTCGGATGAAGTCATCACCCGGCCGGTTCTTATGCACCCGGTTGGGTCCCGGCCCAAATGTCTCAACGTCCGAATAAGCTCTCGCCCGCCCGGGTCCCCCGGCCTTCATTCCTCAACTCAGCCCCAGCACCGGGCCGGTTCTCTCAACACCCGACCGGGTCTCCGCTTCACCCTGCTCGACTGAATCTCAACGCCCGGTCGGTTCTCTCAACACCCGACCGGTTTCCCCTGAAAGCTCGGACTTTTAATAGTTGGATATAAATAGAAACTTTGGCTTTGGGGACAAGTATCGAAAAAACTGTCGAGGGTTTTAGAGAGGGTTTTGAAGAGCACAATGATTTCGAAATCATCGACTAAGTTTGGAGCAATCTAAGATAGAAGGGAGACTTTCATCTTACTTTCTTCATCTTGTTTGTTCCATTTTTCGTCATCTTTGTAAGAACTACTTTTGATCATCAATGAATATGACTTGTGAGTAGTCCTTTTTTTGTTTCTAGGGTTCTATGAACCTCCTTGGTGTGTAATAGTCTCCCATTTATTGATAATATGCATGAATAAAGATTTTGCATGGTTGTGAATCTACTTGTATGGCATGTTAACTATATGCCCACCAAGTGTTTGAGAAAATGACTAAGTAGTCTATAATTATGAACTTGAAGTTGAATATTCTAGCGAATGAGACTTAGAGTTCTAGGATGATGTAGATTCACCTTTGTTGAGTGATGATCACTAGCGTGACTCATCTCGGCATTGAGATAGGCTTGAGTTTAAACCGCTCATTGGTTATCGATTACTCAACTAGCATTGATGATCGAGAACCTTGAGTAGGACGTGGGCTAACAATATCTAGCGATTGAAGCCCACGTGCGAGGTGCGTCTCCCTTAAATCAAAGAAGTAATCTAGGGATGAAATTTGATTTAATAGTCGCACGCCTTGATCTAACCATTGCATTTGTTTGTTCTTGCATAAAATTGAGCTTATAGAGAGTCTAGTACACCAAGGAGGGACGTAGTACCCTAGGAGCGCCTTTTTAAACCCTTGAAAACAACCTTTCTACTTCTTTTGTTACGCTTAACGTTTGACAATCAACAATTTGAACCCCCATTTAGGAAATAGACTTATTTAGTGAAATCGAATAGTGTCCTTAGGTTTACAATTGCTCCTTGGACGACCCGGTACTTACCGGTCAAATATAAATTGTTTTTGACTGTACTATATTTCAACTGTCATCTCAGATCGCCAAGTTCTTCCTTCTTGTAAATTTCTTCGACCATTAATTGGCTTCCAGAGACGCACTCGTGCATTGATGAACCAGTTCGCCACCTAATGATCGATGGATATAATTGTTAATTTAAAATAATAATTTCACGGCCACAATTAATTAAATCACGGGTATATATTCACCTGGCCTCTAGTTAATTAACCAAGTTTGTCTTGCAAGCATAACCTTCTCGATCGGACTCCATTGGGTACCTGATACAATACATAACGAAGAAGAAAACTTCAGAATGAAAGCAACCTTATGGTAAGACAGAAGACATATCAAAGCAGGTTCGAGCACATACGGAAGTGTTCGAAAAGCCAGCAGGCGCAGAGAACTGTGACGGAGCTCTCAGACAAAGCCCTTTGAGGTCTCCATGAAAGCCTTGAAACACCAAGCTGATGAAGACGTTGTTGCTGCCTAATTTGCTGAGATCAGCATAAATGAGACGCGGTATGGCTCCTCCCAAAAGATCTGGTGAGGTATCTGCTTGCTCGCATAAACTTCTCCTTGTAGCCTGAATTTGCCGACAAGCAGACAGCAAAAATGACGAGAAATTATTTGAAGGGCAAGCTATTGAGTCAAAAGGGGACACCATGATGGCGTGCTGGTGCTATTGACTGAATCTCCTGTCAACCTAAAATAAATATCGTAGCAGCAAATCGGTCAAATGCAAGGCTAAGAATTAACAAGAATAAAATCACACACAAAAGGTTACTCAACTTGAACAACTGCAGAAATCAGAATAAACTTCTGGAGGGAAACATACGGATTAATTTATTTTTCGATGAATATAATTAGTCTTCGGACTGCATGTGGAAAAGAAGGTTGACTATTTACCTCCTCCAGCATGGACATGAACATGGGTTTATTCTTCTTGTTCTGCAGCTCTTGTCTCGCTGTGGTCCATAATTCACTTGATGATAATTTGTTCTGGCCTAAGTTGGCATTTTCTGAAGAACTATCTCGGGCTTCCTTAGAGCTATCAGGACCAGTCTGACGGGGATTCTTGTCGATCTCGGGTTTTTTTTTCCAAAGCGTCCTGCACACTAACTGTAGTTGCTGGGTCGTCTTTGAGCTTTACTTCGCAGCAACAAGTAGTGTAGGGTCTTCAATGGTAGTGTGAACTTCTTCTCCTTTGTAGTCTTGTTGTTCTTGTGTGATAATGGAATAGTACTTCGGATATCAATTTGGACCACGTAGTCGCTGTCCGAATTCAATATTTCCTCCATACTACGTTGCCTTGGGTTACAGGAAATCTGAATATGAGATTAAATCCAAATTGAGGAACACTTTGTTCTTAGGCAAGAAAACAAAGCAAAAGTAGGGTTTGGGTGTTTTGGAATCAAGAAAATGGATTGAGATGTTTCTGGTAATTGCACAGCACTTTTCTGTCTGTGAAACTCGAAAATACATCATGTATATATAGCCATGCAAATGGGTACGAGCAGGAGATGCGTCTGCAGAATGAACAGTCGCGACCTTGTGCGTTCGCACAACCCAAACCCGATGCATGAGAATCTCGTGCGTTCGCATGGTACTGAGCAGTCGCGATCGGTCGCACAACCTTGTGTGTTCGCACAGTTCACCTTGTGCGTTCGCACAACCCAGACCTGACGCATGAGAATCTCGTGCGTTCGCACGTATGACTCTGTGCGCTCGCATGGCTCTCGTGCGTTCGCACGCATGGCTCTCGTGCGTTTATTTTATTAGGGAATGCTACCCTAACATCTAGTAACATGATTATAGGTCCTAGAACCCTAAAATCACTAACAATCCTCCCCATTTTTGGGTTTTCTTTTAATTCACAAAATACCTTGTTTTTAAGTAAAACACGCATAAACGGAAATGTCACTACGGATTGAATTTCCGCATAGTGTAATCACGCATACAATATACCCGAAAAGAAATGGTGCTCGTAAACGGTTGCACCAATCAATTCATTTGG
The DNA here is from genome assembly GCA_033675215.1 of Rhodiola kirilowii. Taxonomy (NCBI): domain Eukaryota; kingdom Viridiplantae; phylum Streptophyta; class Magnoliopsida; order Saxifragales; family Crassulaceae; genus Rhodiola; species Rhodiola kirilowii. The sequence goes on from CM066194.1 coordinate 8,383,719, forward strand.
GTACTTGACGGCGACACACGCATGTGTTACTTCACAAACCGTTTATTTAACTTGACTCTTAATGGTCCTTGAGTCCCAATCCTTTCATAAACGTATTAGAGATCAAACCCAATATCTCATGAAGCGACCAGAAACTTCACGTTTATATAGGTAGATTCTTTTGTGGGTCACACCTCCCAATTGTGCTCCTACACCTAGCACTTTTTCAAAGAATCTATTAAGAAGAGTTCATCTTCAACCTAAACCTTTGTAGGTACTGAACACACAATTGGGGATGCATATTTGTGTTCATCAATCTTCTAGGAATGGGCTTTCCGCATTGAATTCAGCTCTAACACTAGTTAGATGTGAATTGGGTGTCCCACGACTAGATGATTATATGGATTTTTGTCCCATCCCCTTTATCGAATCGGAAAATAAGTCTCTAGCTAATCCTTCGTCAAGTGATTAGCTTACCTTTTGTTTTAACAAAATTCACAGACATCACCACATGAGTAATGAGCTCTCTTACTGCACTATGTCTAACACCTAAGTGTCTAGACCACATTGTATACATGACTAAATCCTTTAGCCAATGTATCAGCGCTGTCACAATGTATCGATATTGGTGATATCGGTCTTTCCCCACAATAAAATTTCATATATCATGTTCTCGAATCATCCTTCTTCTTTTGAAGCACCGACTAGAGCAACAAACTCATATTTCATTGTTAAACTTATGATGCAAGTTTATTTCTTAGATTCCCATTAAATGATCTTCCCCAAGTAAAATTACCCTTCTACTTGTATAGGGATGTCCTTCCTCATTTAAATCCAACGTGCATCAGAAAATCCTTCTTATGACCGAAGGAAAATATGAACATGCAAGACCAAAATTCATTGTCATCTTAAGGTACCTAAATACCCTATGAGCCGCTTGTCAATGTTGCATACTAGGGTTACTAGTATATCGACTAAGCTTACCCACCGCAAGTGCGATGTCAGGTCTAGCATATATCATATCATGAATCAACACTTTGATTAATGTTCTCTTTCAACTTTCAACTTCACTCTTATAAGTCCCAAATTTATCAAGAATTCCACTCTTATAAATTCTATTATAAAATTTGAAAGAACCAAGAGAAGAATACATATTCCAAGTTTGCAACTTGAATATCAAAGTGTTCTTATTTCAAAATTCAACCTTTGAAATTTACACCACATGTTACTTATGCAATCAACAAACCATGATATACAAGCATAAACCAAGTAACACGTGAATACAAGAATTATACAAATATGTGTGTTATTCTAGATTCAACATGCAAGTCACACATGGAGAATCACAATCAGAATCTCATACCAAAACTTGTATTTGATTTAATACATAGTTTTTCGATATGTTAAACAACACCCTTTTCAGCATAGTATTCAACGAATATTTATATCAAGGTGTCCTTCACTAACATAACCCTTAGTGAATATTTCAAACCAGAAAATGAAACAATCACTATCCCAGTGACACTTCAAACCATAACTCCACCAATCAAGCTTATCGACCTGATAAACTTACAAGTATAATTACCGGAGTTACACATCAGAAATTCCTTCTGACTATATTCTGGCCGAAACCATCAACACACATATATATATCATAATTCATAACACATACACAACAAGGTATTAGCCTAAAGTGTGCCTCTACTACATAATATCAGATTTATCACGTAAGGAAATAAATCTTCAATATTAACAGTCAAACCAATTCCCAGTCTAAGTTAACCTTTCCCTTGGAAACTTAACTTTATATGAGAAGCAAGTTCTCATGTTTTAAATCAGTTTGAATGAGGCCCTTAACATGTATGATTGCAGTATCATCATAGAGCTAAACCAAGATGATGTTCCCATGAATGTCATGGCTTTGGCAAAACGGCTTTAGACAGTTCAAGCTGGAGTTCAAGAAGAGTTCAACCACGAACTGGAACAGAAGTTCAGCGTACAGCAGACGCATGATTTGAATCAGGAAGGTTCTAAAGATAGAGGATCTTTTCGGTTGAAGTTAGTCAGCAAAGAAACAGATATTCGAGATGTCATTCAAATATCTCCTCACCAGATTTGAAGCCCGCCTGACCAACTTACCGTAGAAGATATCTCATGAAGATTGGAATGAAGATCATGATATCCAGAAGATATCGACGATATTATTTGATTGGAGCCAATCGACAAGTCATCACCGAAGATCAGATAGGCGATCAAATATATGCAGATTGGCTGAGAGAATATCGGATGGCTTGGCGTGGAAGTCATCTTCAAAATATTGGATATGGAAGAGATTGATCTGAAGTCGGCCAGCTAAGAGTTCGAGCAGGAGATATTCGAATGAATATCCACACATCAGATTAAAGGCGGCGTGGCTGACTTGGCAAGGAAGTCTTCGAATATTCTTCCTAAAGATTGGATAAAGATACACATCGAATATTTAGGAATATTTCCTAAATATTTGATGAGATATCTGGAACAGATTTGGAGAGCGCCCTTGCATATAAATAGAAGGCTAGGGCGACCACAATTGGTGTCGCTTCCTGGGTGAAAAGAAAAACACGAGAGATCGTGAGATTGGGGGAGAAGCGACGGCCGTGCATTCCACATCGGAATATCAGCGACAAAGCAACAGTCTGTTCAGGTGTGGTGTTCAGGCTGTGCTTGAGGAACAACAAAGCGCACACACACAGTAATCAAGCTTCGCCTTTGAAAGAAGGCAACTGAACTTCCGAGAGGTCCAAGACTAGGCCGAGAGGGAAGTCTTGTCCTACCCACAGGGGATCGAGGGGAGCTGCGGTGAACCAAGATTGCAAATCCGAGAGACGGAGAGTTAGAGGCTAGGCAATTACAAACACGGGGTTGTGTAAGAGTAAGACCACTTGTAGCTCTAATCTCGTAATACGATTTGTGTCCCTTTTTAGGGTGTGGGAAACCCCCCAGAGTAGGCGAGGCCGAACTGGGTAACATATCGTGCGTGCTCCCATTTTCCTTTACTTTACGTTACTGCTTGATAAACTGTTTAAACCTCAGTTGGAACACTTACTTGTAGAGTCCGTATTCAGTTAACTAAGTGTGCCTCAAGGTATCTTCCTTGACTGCTGAAACTGTTGTGTAAGGAGTTCAAGGTCTGTTGCAACTGTACCTTGAACACAAGCTTGAACAGGGGATAAAATTTCAAATGGTATCAGAGCAAACACTCGACACACTGAGTGGGATCCTGGAACTGTTCAAGATGACAGCGAAGCAAGGACACTTACCCTCGACCACGGTCCATGATTGGAGGATAGGCACGGAGACTTACAGAAGCAAAGATGTCTGCATGGTTGCATTCAGCTCCTCAAGTCACATGGAGAAGGATCACTGGTACTTCGACAGCGGATGCTCCGCCCACATGACAGGTGACTCCAAATACCTTACACAGATTTGACCTGTTTTTAAGAAGCAGTTCGTCACCTTCGGAGATGGAGGAAAAGGACAGGTGATCGGCTGTAGGACATTGAAGGTTCCGGATCTGCTTGTCCTCAAAGACACTCTCCTAGTTGAAGGACTAAAAGTGAACCTACTCAGCATAAGTCAACTCTGCGATAGCGGACATTATGTCAAATTCACCCACAACTCATGCCAAGTTATTGATAAAGACGGAGGCACTTTGATGAAAGGAAGCAGAGCAGCTAACAACTGTTACCTCATCGGCTCCACTGGAACAGTTGCTTCTCCAGCCTGCTTGTCTAGCCAAGCCGATGAGATGTCCCTCTGGCACAGATGTTTGGGTCATCTAAACCTCAAGACATTAAAGAAACTCTACTCATCTGGACTCATCCGAGGAATACCAAATATCAAAGGAAGCCAGGATGTGATGTGTGGAGAATGCCAGATTGGGAAACAGACCAAAGCATCACACCCTAAGATCGCTCAAATCAGCACCATCAGACCACTGGAACTGATCCACATGGACTTAATGGGACCAATGCAAACTGAGAGCTATGGTGGAAAGAAGTATGTTCTGGTCTGTGTTGACGACTTCACCAGATTCACTTGGACAAGGTTCCTTCGGGACAAGACTAAAGCTGCGCAACAGTTCATAGAACTTGCTACCGTAATCTAACGAGAAAGGGAAGACAAAGGGGAAAAACTGGTGTCCATCAGGAGTGACAATGGCACAAAATTCAAGAATGTTACTATGGGAACCTATTGTGCTTAACACGGGATTGCTCATCAGTTCGCATTAGTAATCACCCCTCAGCAGAATGGAGTGGTGGAACGGAAAAATCGTACCATTCAAGAGATGGCCCGGGTGATGATCCATGCCAAGAAGATTCCTCTGAAGTTCTGGTCCAAAGCCATGAATACCGCATGCCACATCATAAATCGAGTTACTATACGCACTGGAACTGAGAAGACGTGCTATGAACTCTGGAAAGGTAAGAAGCCCACTGTCAAATACTTCCACATTTTTGGGAGTGATTGCTATGTTCTGAATGACCGGGAGTACAGACAGAAGCTGGATCCAAAAAGTGATGAAGGGTTCTTTCTAGGGTATTCCTCAAACAGTCGAGCATACCGGGTGTTCAACAAGCGCACAGGATCAGTCATTGAATCTATAAATGTCAAAATCAAGGATGAAGTATTTGTACAGGCTGTCTCAGACGACACTGACGACAGTTCCAGCACAGTACCTGCAACACAACCAACATCCCAGCAGACTGAGCAAGAACCGACTAAAGACACCTCTGACAACCTCCCTGAAAATTCCTCATCTGACGAAGCCGATACTGTCAACACTCAGGAGAATGTCACTACGCTACAACCATTCCGAAAAATTGCCAGGGATCACCCAATCTCTGAGGTCATTGGATCACCAAGTGACGGAATTCAAACTCGCAGAAAACTGAGCAACTCCAGAGAAGTGGCTGCCTGTTCGTGCTTCCTCTCCTCAATTGAGCCAAAAAACATAAAGGAAGCATTACTTGATGAGTATTGGGTCCTTGCCATGCAGGAGGAACTGGAAGAATTTGCTCGTAATGATGTATGGGATTTGGTTCCAAGACCTGATGGGGTTAACGTCATTGGCACAAAATGGATCTTCAAAAACAAGTCCGACGCATCAGGGAACATCACAAGAAACAAAGCTCGCCTTGTTGCACAAGGATACACTCAGATAGAAGGGATAGACTTTGAGGAAACCTTTGCTCCGGTCGCACGACTTGAAGCCATCCGTTTACTTCTTGCTCTAGCATGTCACCTGAAGTTTTGACTGTTCCAGATGGATGTCAAGAGTGCTTTCCTAAACGGCTTTCTGAATGAGGAAGTTTACGTTGCTTAGCCTAAGGGATTTGAGGACCCGCATCACCCAGCATTTGTGTACCACCTGAAGAAAGCCTTGTACGGCCTCAAACAAGCACCCAGAGCTTGGTATGAGCGCCTCACTGTGTTCCTCGTCGATCATGGATATGTGCAAGGGGGAGTGGACAAAACCCTGTTCGTGAAACACACAAGGTCAGACTTTATTATCGCACAAATCTATGTTAACGATATTGTGTTTGGGTCCAATACCCAGAAACTGGTGGATCAGTTTGTAGAACAGATGCAGAAGGAGTTCAAGATGAGCATGGTTGGAGAGATGAACTACTTCCTAGGACTCCAGGTGACTCAGAAGGACGAAGGTATTTTCATCTCACAAAGCAAGTATGCCAAGAATCTGATAAAGAATTTCGATCTTGAGAAGGCAAGTCACAAACGTACTCCGGCTGCTACGCACATAAAGATAACCAAAGACGAGGCTGGAGCAAAAGTCGATCAGACGCTGTACAGGAGTATGATTAGAAGCCTGCTGTACTTGACAGCCAGTAGACCAGACATTGCATATGCCATAGGGGTGTGTGCAAGATACTAGGCGGATCCAAAGGAAAGTCATCTCTTACAAGTCAAGAGAATCATAAAGTATGTCTGCGGGACAGTTGACTTTGGAATCTGGTATACCAAGGATACCAACCCACATCTGGTGGGCTACTGCGATGCTGACTGGGCAGGAAACGCTGAAGATCGAAAGAGCACATCTGGAGGATGCTTCTTCTTAGGAAATAACTTGGTTTCATGGTTCAGCAAAAAGCAAAATAACATCTCACTATCTACGGCTGAAGTAGAATATATCGCAGCAGGAAGCAGCTGCACTCAACTACTGTGGATGAAGCAAATGCTGTCTGAATACGGAGTCAAACAAGAAGAGATGACCCTGTACTGTGACACTATGAGCGCAATCAGCATCTCGAAGAATCCAGTCCAACATTCCAGGACGAAGCATATAGACATCAGACATCATTTCATCAGAGAGCTTGTTGAACAAAAGGTGGTGACTCTTACGCATGTTACAACAGACAAGCAATTGGCGGACATCTTCACCAAACCTCTTGATGCTGCTCAGTTTGAGACACTCAGATCCTCCCTGGGTCTGTGTGTTATCAAGAACTAAGTGTTCCAGATAGTGGTCAGTCACAGGCAGAACACCAGCTCAACAGTTGGGCTGACCACTTATCAACAGGAAGCTGGAACAGAAGGTACATATCTAGAGATTTTCATTCTTATATATTCAGAAATGAGTCCTATGCCATTATAAAACGAAGGTGAAGAAGCGACAGTGTCGGAACTGAAAGAATCGTTCTCAAAGGCACCAAAGGTTGATCCCAATCTAACTGAAGAGAGTGTGCAGACTGCGATGGAAAATCAGACGATTACTCAACCCTAAATGAGGTAATCCCCTGTTCTCATCCCATGCTACTGCTCTCAATACTGTTAAGGAGGAAATACGAGTGATTGGTCAAGAGTCAGTGAGCCAAAGGTGACAAAGTGGTTAATGAGAAGCCGAAGGAATTGGAACCTGCCGTAGATTCTGTGACCAGTGCTGCAGAAGAAGGTGAAGTCAGTAGGGCTAAGAGTGTGGTTCTGATAAGCAGAAGAATGAGGATGCAAGTGGAGAACGGCAAGCTAAGCAATCTGGCAATATGATGGAAGAGTCTCATGCATCCGACAAGGATGAAGAACTGGATTTGTTGTTCAAGGATACTGATGATGGTGTTGATGAGTTGCTAAAAGAGGAGGTTTCAATACCTATTGAGACAAAAGTTGATCAGTCTTCAGAAGCCCAGGTCGTAGGGAAGGAGGCAAGTGTGCCAGATGATGCTGTCTCAGATATGCAATAAGGTGGTGAGACAGTTTTACCCCAAGAGTCCTCTAGTTCTTGTGCAGTCCCAGAGAGTGAGTCAATTGAAGAATCGGACGTCGTGCAAGGAAGGATTCATGATGATTTTGTGGAGGATGCCCATGTGATGGTGGATCCCCCAGCTATTCCTGATCTTGTGACAAAGAAAGTCAGATAATGAAGATGCTTCAATGTTGGTGAGGATCAGAGATTCAGACCCCTCTGAGAAAGGTGACGAGCTTAGTGAAATGTACAAGGACCTTGATAAGGTTGTCCAAGATCTACACAAGGAAGGGACTATCACGCATGAAGGAGGTGAGCTTGTCAAGTGTACAGAAGAGTCAGAAACCGACAAGGCTGCTGAGAAGGCGTCTGTTGACACAGTTGTTCTGAGGGAGCTAGAAGTGTTAGCTAACCCAGATGTGGAGATGCATTAAGCTATCTAGAGACCAGATCATGGAGATCGGAACTCAGTTTCATTGGCTGAACTGAAAGGAGTGCTGAAAAGGAGAAACCAAAGAAGAAAGTGACCATCCAAGCATGCTCGACTGAAGTATCTACCAAGAGGAATACCAAGAGAACAGATGCAGGGGGAGCAAGTACATCCAAGAAAAGGAAGAGGAGTGCTCCAGGATCTGTTCCACCTAGTGTACCAACTGGAGTGTAAGCATGAAATGTGGTTTGTCAGTACAGACGCAGCAGCTAAGTGGAAGGGAGTGTAGAAAAGAAAGGTCATCCCTGAAAGGTCACTTAATGAGAAGACAGTTCCATCCCAGTAGCAGATCTGACTATATTCTACTGAAGGAGGCAGAGATCATTCCAGAGGTCAAACAGCTGCTAAGACACCATGGTCTGACAGTCTCACAATATGTATCATTGTCCCAGGCTGTGTTCGTGGGGGAGTTGACAAATTTCTAAATGCCGAGGAGACCTGGTTGCTCGATTGGACCCCTTGCCAGTTTGTGGCAAAAAGGGGGAGTATTGGTAACTGGTCTGGTTCCTCAAGTTGTGTCTAAAGCGAAGATTCGGTTTTGCCAAAATGCCAAGGGGGAGATTGATGTTCCCATGAATGTCATGGCTTTGGCAAAACAGCTTTAGACAGTTCGAGCTGGAGTTCAAGAAGAGTTCAATCACGAACTGGAACAGAAGTTCAGCGTACAGCAGACGCATGATTTGAATCCGGAAGGTTCTAAAGATAGAGGATCTTTTCAGTTGAAGTCGGTCAGCGAAGAAACAGATATTCGAGATGTCATTCAAATATCTCCTCACCAGATTTGAAGCCCGCCTGACCAACTTACCGTAGAAGATATCTCATGAAGATTGGAATGAAGATCATGATATCCAGAAGATATCGATGAGATTATTTGATTGGAGCCAATCGACAAGTCATCACCGAAGATCAGATAGGCGATCAAATATATGCAGATTGGCTGAGAGAATATCGGATGGCTTGGCATGGAAGTCATCTTCAAAAGATTGGATATGGAAGAGATTGATCTAAAGTCGGCCAGCTAAGAGTTCGAGCAGGAGATATTCGAATGAATATCCACACATCAGATTAAAGGCGGCGTGGCTGACTTGGCAAGGAAGTCTTCGAATATTCTTCCTAAAGATTGGATAAAGATACACATCGAATATTTAGGAATATTTCCTAATTATTTGATGAGATATCTGGAATAGATTTGGAGAGCGCCCTTGCATATAAATAGAAGGCTAGGGCGACCACAATTGGTGTCGCTCCTGGGTGAAAAGAAAAACACGAGAGATCGTGAGATTGGGGGAGAAGCGACGGCCGTGCATTCCACATCGGAATATCAGCGGCAAAGCAATAGTCTATTCAGGTGTGGTGTTCAGGCTGTGCGTGAGGAACAACAAAGCGCACACACACAGTAATCAAGCTTCGCCTTTGAAAGAAGGCAACTGGACTTCCGAGAGGTCCAAGACTAGGCCGAGAGGGAAGTCTCGTCCTACCCACAGGGGATCGAGGGGAGCTGCGGTGAACCGAGCTTGCAAATCCGAGAGACGGAGAGTTAGAGGCTAGGCGATTACAAACACGGGGTTGTGTAAGAGCACACAAGAGTTTTTACGTGGTTCGGGAAAACCCTACTCCACGGAACCTCAACTTGAGGAGATCCGTCTCAACAATCCAATAAGCAATCAACGTTATCAAGTACAAACAACACAAGTTTAATATGTGCGATCGACTAGGTCTAGCTACTAGAAAATGGAGAAACTGAAGTCTAAGGGTATGGAGGGATTAAGCCCCCTTCGAAGCCCCTAGGAAGTCGCTCGACGTTGCAAACGTCTCGCCCGGCAAAAGCCCCTTGATTCCTCCATTCGATTGCTCCTGGAACACCTCCGACGAACAGCTGCGCTAGCTCCACTCATCCACGGTTGACCCACCGATAACGGAGCCTGCAGGATGATTCGTTAGGCCACGAATGAACCCTGCGTCCGGCGAACACCAACTGAACTTCTCCGACAAACAATTCGTCCTCAAATCCCAGAAATCGCTCGTGTATACGCTCTCGTGTTCTTCACGTTCATCTTACCCTAATTCCTAAATTCAAACCCTTTTAAATCCAGCTGAGCGCGTGACGAAACGGCTGCATTTCACACGTAACTGAATTACCCGTCTTGACCAAAAATGACGCAGCTCCGCTTGATTTGTTTCTTGCCTCAAAACGACGCAGCCTGGCTTGCAACTGAATAACGAACTTCCGCGCGTCCGCTTTTGATCCACACGTCGTCGTTCCATTAAAACTTCAAACCCGACTTTGCCGCTCGAACCAAAACGACATAGTTTAGCGTCTGGACTTCAGAAATGCATCAGAATGCCTTCAGCCTTCCTCTGCTTCTCTTCAGCCTTCAGACTTCATTTGGGCATGGGGCTAAGGGACTCAAAGGCTAATCCTAGATTACCTAAAACTTTTCAAACAGATTATGTTTGGGACTCATTGATAAGTCAAATTCTTGACTATCATTTCTCTACTTTTACTAGGTGTTTTGATTCGTTTCCGACATTATTATAATGCCATTTGACCCATTTATTGATGATCTAGGTCATAAACTGCTCATACGGTCCTCGGGCTCAAAAAGATCAATTCTCGCAAAAAACCAAAGTTTCGGAGCAAAATATGGTGTTTCGGGCAAAATAGGACAAACTGACCTTGCTGGCTTATTTTGGACGTACAGATCGGATACAATGTCCGAATTGGTTGATGCAAAGCTTGTTAGAAAGATAACTCAAAGGGCTACAACTTTCTAGTTGACGCCAAGGCTAAATTCGGACGGGAAGACCTTGAAAAAGCCACAAGAAGTCAGACCAGTTTGCTGAACTCGGAGTTGGGACCAAGAAGAGAGGAAAGGGTACTGAGGTTTTGAGCCGGCCGGCTCAAGGACATGTCTATATCTGAACCGTCCGGTTCAAAGGGTCAGTGAGCTTGTAACAAGTGAGCCGGCCGGCTGGAAAATGCCCACAAATCTGAACAGGCCGGTTGGCCCCTGAAGGCAGATTTTGCCTATAAATTCAGATCAAAATCAGGTTTTTTGGGGATGTGAGCTAGAGCACTAGAGTAGATTTTGTGAGATTTGGACTATTCTTGTAAATATTTTTCTTTTTCTTTTGTACATTCTTTACACTCATATCTCTTCCTAACTTTTGTTCTATTGTTTTGCGAGGATGGACTCATACAACCAACAAGTATTTCACAATAAAGAATATTACCGAGAGGAGGAGCAACAAAATGCCTATTGGGAAGATCATGGCTATCCGACTCATTCATACTCTCCTTATCCGGATGATAGCCAATACTCATTTGAAGATGACTCCTACCCTCAATATCCATTGGATCCTCAACCTAACAGTGGACCTTATATATTTGAAATGCTAGCCATGATTCAAGCTAGTCAAGAGGCCGAACGAGTTGATCTAGAAGCCTACCGAGCACAAGTTACCCAAGACCGTCTAAACATGCTACAAAATTTCCAAGCTTTGAATCAACGTTTAGATGAACTGGCCGCCCGAAGCCAAGAGTTGGAAAGAATATTGGCGCAACAAGCAATTGAGAATGGGGACTTGGATGATGAAGAAGAGGCTTCCAAAGAAGAAGTTCTTGAATCTAATGTCTCAAGGGAAGAACGGGATCAAGCAATGGAGGATGAGTTCATGAGAGCCGCTCGCCAAGCTTTTGATGAGGCGTGGGATGGTGAATCTTGCACCGAGGATGAGTTGGAACATGAAAGTGCACCACCCTTCACTACTAGCACGTTTCAAGATCAATCGGTTGAGAACACACAAGATATCACCATTCCATCAACGCCTTGGCTCTCCGACGAGGAATTCTTCAACAATGATGACTCATGCATAGAAGAAATACCTCTTCTGGATGAAGAAGACCTCCTCCTCCCCGCTACATGTGAGCATAAATGTGAGCCCGGTTATCTTGTTGAGGATGGTTTAGAGGAAGAGCATATCGAGCAACGAGGAATTCAAGGATATAAAGACTTTGTTGAGGTTTACATGGAGGAAGCTAAAGAGCATTCTCGCATAAGAGAAGACAAAAGTTTAGAAAAAGAGATTGAGAAATGGGCGCCTAAGGACATCATTGTAAAACTCAAGGAAGGTGTGCCCATCAAGCTAGAGGCTAGTGTCGAAGATCCTTTCTTTGTCACAAGGCCTCGGGACAAGTTTTGGAGTTTCCTACCATATTTCACAAGATTATTCAAAAGGAGCTCCAATGACCCCTTTGTTCTAAAGGGATCTTCATATTTGAAGGGGTCAACTTCCCAAAGAAAAGTCCATTGTAGACTTGATGGGAAGAAATTCAAATAGGATTTGAAGGTGGATTGACACGCCAAATGCCCAAGGCCCCGTGAGAAGGGATCCTAGCAAAGGACTTCTCACGAGTGATTCTATGGGGCACTTTGCTACGTCTTTGCCAAGACGGGAAAAACTAGGCCCTCGCGGGAGGTAACCCGGTTTGTAAGTTGTTTCATTCTCGTTCTTCATATTTAAATATTTGGTATGATTTTGTGTGACTTAGGCTCTAAATATGAAATGTGAAATGTATGATTAGTGGGTCAAATTTTAAGTGTGGAGTGAGGTCTACTCACTCCAATTCCACTTCACATCGCCAAGCCTCTCCACTTTTCCCTTGATTTCTCAATGTATGATGATGTCGCCTTTTAGTGTTCATGTGCCTTCTTGAAGTTGACTAGAGTGGAAATATTTTGTTATATTGTGCTATGACTCTAGTTTCACATTTGGGGCACTTAGGAACCTTTGTGCATATTTTGGAAGGTGCGGGTCAATTTCCTTGTTTGAACTCTATTAAACTTATGCCATGATGTTATCATGTGACTTGTGATGCTCTCTTGCTCATACTTGCGTTTTGCATGACCTTGTGTGTCACTTGTTGCTTTTAACCTCTCATGTGTTCTTGTTATCAAGGAAGTTATTTGCATCATGTACGATCAAGTTTAGCACAATGGCGTAATTTCTAATGGCGGGGCATGTCTACAAACGAGGGGAGTTCCTATGCGCCTTTATCTCATTGTTCTTCATTGTTTGCGCTTAGGGACTAGGCTAGATTTTAAGTGTGGAGTGGGTAATCGCATAGTTCACTCATATCATGCCATGCCTATCATTTTTTAATGGACACTTGCATTCATCATGCTTTATCCCAATTTTATGAGTGTTATACTACTAAAGGCTTGTGACTATCATTTCTCAACTTCTATAAGTCACATCTAGCTTACATTTCACTTTTACATGATTTAGAGTCCAAAACCAAGCTAGCTCTATTGAATGCACATTCTCGTGAATCAATTTTCATTGATATCTTGAGCCTATCTAGCAATCTAAGTATTTTTCGCGCATGCTTGGAAAAGTTTTTAGCAAGCACACTTTAAAATCTTCATGAAAACTTAAACCTCTCGGTTGCTTTTAGGTGACTTTAGTTCTCTTGCCTCGTGCCTTGTTTGTGGTTGTTTCTCACACATTCCATATTCACATTGGGCATATTGTCAAGTTTTAAGTGCGGAGTCAAAAGAGGGCAAAGCCCCATTCAAAAAAAAAACTACTTGGTCAAAGAGGGCAAAGCCCCGACTAAGAACTCTCTCGATGTACACGAGAAGTTTTGCTCCAAAACATACAAATGCCGGGGGTTAGGAAGAAAAGTTCCCCCTCGAAAGCATTTGTAGGCCAAAGACCAAGTAAAAATCACTTAAAACTTGACTTTATGCCCTTCCATCATCTCTTACATGTGTGAGTTCGCCACGTGCATTGTGTGCTTGCAAGTTGAGCTTTAGGACGACCCTTGTGATTTCACGTAAGTTATTGATTGGTTTAGGCTTGTTTTAAGAACTCTTATTGTCAAACTCCTCTTTCCTTATGGATTACGACTTCAGCGTCTAAAACTTGGAAACGAGTTCTATGTCGCAAGCCAATGGACTAGCCCTAGCTAGCATAGGTGAGCGATTGATGTTTTTTTTTGTGCAAACTAAAAGCTTTACTTCTATTGTATTGCCTTGAAAATGAATAGACCTTTAGATGAGACGATTGATAGCTCTGGTGTTGATGACCTTGAATGCACAACCTCAAGGGATACTTAAATGGTTCAAAAGTTCTTTTGATGATATTGTGATAGTAGGCCTAGCGTGGGGTGAGGGATTGGTTTTGAGAAATCCTTGCTTTGGTTGAGCACTCTTGAATTCATTCTTATGGGATAAGTGCATTTGGGATTTGTGAGTATTCCCTTTTCTGAACACTCTCACAAGACTATAACTCGTCCACTAGGGTAGCCTAGGGATTTAAAGGCTTGGTGCATATGCTAAATGCACTCGTGACACCTACGAAAAGGAGTTAGCCTGTAAATATGTGTTAGAGTAATTAGAAATAAAAGTTCTAGACAATAAATGGATAATAGGAGCAAATGGGCGTTAAACATAATGACTTAGCTATTCGCCATTTGTTTCTCTTTGGCTTGATTTTATTGTTTGCTCGGGATGATCAAACCCTAAGTGTGGAGTATTTTGATAAGTCAAATTCTTGACTATCATTTCTCTACTTTTACTAGGTGTTTTGATTCGTTTCTGACATTATTATAATGCCATTTGACCCATTTATTAATGATCTAGGTCATAAACTGCTCATACGGTCCTCGGGCTCAAAAAGATCAATTCTCGCAAAAAACAAAGTTTCGGAGCAAAATATGGTGTTTCGGGCAAAATAGGACAAACTGACGTTGCTGGTTTATTTTGGACGTACAGATCGGATACAATGTTCGAATTGGTTGATTCAAAGCTTGTTAGAAAGATAACTCAAAGGGCTACAACTTTCTAGTTGACGCCAAGGCCAAATTCGGACGGGAAGACTTTCAAAAAGCCACAGGAAGTCAGACCAGTTTGCTGAACACGGAGTTGGGACCAAGAAGAGAGGAAAGGGGACTGAGGTTTTGAGCCGGCCGGCTCAAGGACATGCCTATATCTGAACCGGACGGTTCAAAGGGTCAGTGAGCTTGTAACAAGTGAGCCGGCCGGCTGGAAAATGCCCACAAATCTGAACCGGCCGGTTGGCCCCTGAAGGCAGATTTTGCCTATAAATTCAGATCAAAATCAGGTTTTTTGGGGATGTGAGCTAGGGTTTTGGAGCACGAAAAATTGAAGGTTTCTAGAGAGAACAAGCTACCAAGGCTTCAAGGGAGGATCATCCATTGAAGATTGAAGATCATTGGTTCATTCCTTCCATTGTATATTCATCTATGTACTCAATACAATTTGTGTTTGTCTATGAACATGATTTGTGAGTAGTGTTTTGTATTCTAGGGTCCTATGGACCTCATGTGTGTTAATACTCCTAAGCTATAATGAATCAATGTTAGTATAACATGTTTGGATGATTGTGAATGTACTTGGATGAAATGTCAATTCTATGCCCACCAAGTGTTTGATAAAATGCCTAAGTGGTCTAGAAACATGAATTTGAAGTTGAGTGTTCTAGCAAACGAGACTAAGAGTTCTAGAATGAGAGTAGACTCACCCTTGCTAAGTGATGATCACTAGCGTGACTCATTTTGGCAATGAGATAGGCTTGTTCTTAAACCGTTCATTGGATATTGATCATTCAACTAGCGTTGATGATTGAGAACCTTGAGTAGGACGTGAGCTAACAACATCTAGCGATTGAAGCTCACGTGCGAGGTGCTTCTTCCTTAAATCAAGTAAAAACATCTAGCGATTGAATTTGATTTAATAGTAGCACGCCTTAATCTAATCATCTAAAATAAGTATCTTGCATGAAATTGAATTCTTGGAGTCTAAAAACACACATGAGTGAAGTAGTTCCCTAAAGTACACCCTTTGCCTTGGTAGTGATATTTCTCTAGATCCCTTAGTTTGTTTACATTGTTCATATTCATTTTCTTTAGTAACTTCACCAATCAAACCTTTTGCAATTAGGATAGACTTATCGGAACGAAATCGAATAGTGCTTATAAGTTTAAACTTGTTCCTTGGACGACCCGGTACTTACCGGTTTATAAATTGTTTTTGATCAAATATCTTGCTTTCGAATCACATAGATTTGAAGTGCATAGTATTACAACGCATCACTCATCGATAACTGATGACTATATAGTACCTCGGGCTTGGAAATGTTACCATAATCTCCAGAAAATTCAGCTGGCAACTTCAAGTAATTGAAGGATGTGGTATTCTCAGCGCCAGGAGGTAAGATAACTTCAAGTAACTGAAGACGGAGCAACTTGATTCATAAACATCATCATGTTGCCAGGAGGTAAAGATGGCTCATCGTATGAAGTAGAACTCAGAGGCTCTTGTAAAAACGAGGTTGCTGATGCATCCCTTACATCCGGAGGTTGGGTTAGAAATTGCCATAGGGTTTCTTTGTCAGCGTCAATGTTCTTTTGCTTATGAAAGATTTTAGTCGAACACTTCACCGATATTCTTCAAAGAAAAGCATTACTAAGACGGCAGGAACTGCATAGACTATATGATGCTGCAACATACAGAAAAATGATGGTTTGGTTCAGATTTCTGTGAACGAATCGTGCAAACTGAAAGCCCAAATTAAGGATGCACCATTAAAAGCAAACATGTACAACTACGTAAGATTCATGTATCGTTCCGCATCAATAATATTTCTACGTGCAGGTGAGCCACATAAATCAAACTTAATTTTGATAAGAAAAATAGGGAGTTTAAACGAGGAACGTAATAGCTAGCCGTGTAGGTATTCAATCAGTGCATGGCAAATAACATTGGCATGGAAATCTACCAAACTGATTTCAATCCTTGCACAGCTTGGACAAATACTGTAAGTGAAGTGACCCAAAGTTCATACAACCATTACGTTTAAAACATAAATTCGTTATACGCGAACTCTTCAATTTGGAGTCCAGAAAATATATATCACGAGAAACACTTAAGTCTTCTATTTAGCCCAGCGACACAAACACAGAACTTCTGACAGCCAGACAAAGTCAGCTCTTAGCATGACAGTAAATTCAGCTGTTAGATTCCAAATGAATCAATAGTTCAGAACGAGTTTGTGAAAGAAAAAAAAGGGAAACTAAGATAAACCACAACTTTGGAAGAGAATTATGATCAATGACGAAATGGTGCTGCAGAATGACAATTGTGTTGTAGACTGCTCAATAACAAAATGGTGCTGAAGAATGACAAAGATGTACAATGGTACTGAAGAATGACTGAAAAGGGAGATCACACAATGGGGTCTGAGTGATGCTCGTCATCCTATGTGAAATCTTCCCGTGGTAGATGAGATGTTGTTCTGGTCGAGTGCAGAACAATATCTAGAACAACTTATGCAGAAATAAATGCAGTGCCGAAAATAAACGACACGCAAAGTTGTTACCCAGTTCGGCGTTAACGAGCCTACGTCTGGGGGGCTGTCTCTTAACCCGGTGGATAGCAATTCACTAATGATGAGTATTGCGAGTACAGGATTTACCGTTTACAGACTCCCTCTTATACTACCTGAGCCTCGGACACTCTAGCAATTGCGATCTAGGTCTCCCCCTAGATCTTTGCTCCCGCTCCGTATCCACCAATATGATTCTCCGTGAGAATCAGCGCCTTCTTTCGAATGGGCAGATAAGAACAGAGTGCGTGTACCTTCAGTGTTGTTCTACTATCAATCTGCCGAGCACTAGAACAGACTGAATCCGAGCGTGTTAGAGTTCACAAGAATAATGAACTTAACACCGATGACCTCCTCCAACCCTTCTTTAAATATCAACGTGAATAATATCTCCAACAGTGCTGAATTCTGCAACTTGTTCAACCGCCAGTCTGGAACAGCAACCTGGAACAAACTGGACAACACCGCCGTGAGTTCACCGGAATAACGAACTCAAGGCCGATCGATCTCTCTCCTCTCTGAGTGTGTAGCTGCGTTTAGCTTAATGATCGATACAGAATTGAGAACCTCAGCTCTGTTTATATAGGGCGGTAGAAACCCTAAATCGAAAGGATTCCTAATCTGAACCGCCTATATCTTTAGGAAACCTTTCCTAATCTTTTAGGAAATCTTTCATATATCCTTGCGCATATCTTCTTGTAGATAATCCTTCAAATATCTTCAACTCCGTGTAAGAAACCTTCGATTATCTTCTTTGCTAAGTTAACTTCAAGCGCAAGCAATGTCTCAACCGACTTGCAACATATCTATAACGTCCTAATCTGTTTTAAGAAACTGCTGCTGTGTCTAACTTGTGCTACGTCGGCTGAAACAAGTTTCCTAATCTGAAATAGGAAACTTCCAACTTCTGTCCTTCCATATGCAACCGCCTTGATCTCCAACGGTCGACTGTGTTTCTTAATCTGAATTAGGAAACATTCCATCTGCTTCAACTTGTTTCAGGACAGTTGTCTCTTCTAGTCTTGAACAACAGCTTGAACAACTATACTAAGTTTTGCCAAACTACATGCATAAAACTAACAATCTCCCGCTTGGCATTTTTGGCAAAACTAACTACTGTAATCTACCTGTACTACTTTTACAGTTGAATCTTTGAGGAGATTTCAAACTCCCAAGCTGTGCTACGAACTCAGCTACCAAATAAGCTTTCAACGAATCTTGTAAAGAGATTTCAAACTCTCAAGAGAATAAGCTCTCAACGAATCTTTTAAAGAGATTTCAAACTCTCAACAAGAATTATCAAAAAGCACAAGCGAATCTTGTAAGGAGCTTTCAAACTCCAAGACTTCTCCCCTTTTTTCCACAAATGAGCAAGGAGTGTTCAACAACTTAAAAGGTAGCGTTCAAGAAAGATACCTCAGAGCTTCAGGCGTCGGGCTCAGCATCCTCATCTTTGGCAGCATCTTGTGCAACCAACTGAAGTACCATATTACTGGTACTGACTAACTCCTCCTTCAGATGTGCTGGAACTTCGTAGGGATGTCTCTAGAACAACTCGGGTAATACCTCCTGGCACATCTCCTTAAAGATCATATACGTGTTTCCTCTTGAAGTACTAATGATCGGCTTCAGGACATGTGGAGCATCTGTTAACTTGTCCTTGACTGAGTACTTGTCGGAATCCAAGATCCTTTCAGGGACAAAAGATCTTCTTTACACAACGTCCCACTTCTTGGTTTGTTCCTCTGACACGAACCAGACTCCTTCAGCAACAACTCCTAGCACAACTGCTTTCCCCTTTTTATCAGTCTATTCTCCCCCCTGCAACCTTGCTTGTCTTCGTGCAGCAAGTACTTCACCTCATGTGAACCATCCTCAGCTTGATCAACATCCATCTGCTTAGCTGGTACAACTATTGGTTCATCAACTTATACTGGGTGGTCTTTTTCTTCTTTGAGGTAGCTTGTCATGAGCAGCATGTTCAATTGCAGCCGGTTCTTCTTCTGTAAAAAAACCTCTGACTGCTCTTCATCACTGGCTTCTATATCATCACTTGATTGATTCACCTCTGCGACATCATACTGCTCAGCAACTACTAGCAACTGGTCAAGCGAGTCATCTTACTTGCTAGATTCATTCTGTGAAGCCTCATCATTATCTTGAACAATAGCTTGTTCCTCAATCTCCATGAATTCTGTCTTCTTAACAATAATAGGAACTAACTCTTATCCATCAGATTGTGACTCTTCATCATCAGCGCCAGTAATAACATCAACTTGTTCCGTCCTTCTTACGTTAGTCCTTCAAAGTATATCTTGTTCAAGCTCGGCTGACCAACTTGTTCTGGAACAACTTAGTTGTCAATGACACACAGACCTAGTGAGGATCTAAGTGTCTCGAACTGTAGATTGTCCAATGATTTGGTGAAGATGTTCGATAGCTGCTTCTTAGTGGATACGTGCTTCAGAGTGATTACTTTCCTCTCAACTAGCTCTCGAATGAAGTGATGTCTGATGTCGATATGCTTTATTGTAGAGTGCTGAACAAGATTCTTGGATATGCTGAGTACACTCATGTTGTCACAGTAGAGTGTCATCACATCTTGTTCCACTCCATATTCTTCCAGCATCTGCTTCATACACAACAGATGAGTGCAGCAACTTCCATCGGCGATATACTCTGCTTCAACTATGGAAAGGGATATGTTGTTCTGCTTCTTGCTTATCTTAAATTTGCTCTTCATTTGTTTCACAAGTTGATCCACCATCTTCTGATTACTCGAGCCGAACACAATGTCATCCATAAAAATTTGAGCAACAATAAAGTCTGACCTTGTGTGTTTGACGAACAACGTTTCTACTCCCCCTCGCACATAGTCATGGTCAATAAGAAACCCCGTCAGCCTCTCGTACCATGCTCTGGGTGCCTGCTTGAGTCCATATACTGATTTCTTCAGCTGGTACACATGGTCAGAATGTTGGGGATCTTCAAGGCCTTTTGGTTGCGCAACATAGACTTCTTCACTCAGCAAACCATTCAGAAATATACTGTTGACATCCATCTGGATCAACCTAAACTTCAGGTGACAGGTTGGTCTATCTCCGTTTGATACAGCGTCCTCAACAGCTAGTTCAGGCGATTTGTCTAACACGACTTCTTGCATAACGTGACTTGGTGAGGATTGTTGATTAGGGTTGCTACAGCTCCATCTTTATCAGTACATTGAACAAGAAGTGCATCCGCATCGTCTCTCATAGTCATATATATAGACTATGTCCAGTTTGTCTCAAGTGGTGTTTGACCAATCTTCAATAGATAACAGTTGTTAAACGATCTGCTACCTTGCATTATGCATTCTCCTTCCTTGTTCAGCACCTGACAGGTATCTTGGGTGAACTTTATATGATGGTCTTCATCACACAACTGACTAATACTGATCAGATTCGCTGACAAAGCCTTGTCGTGAGGCAATGCAAAAGAATATTTATAAGTCCACTACTTGTGACTTCACTATGGATTAGTAGAGCGGTAAGTAGGGGTCGAACCCAAGGGAATTAGTGGATGGTAGTTCTTTGAGGAAATGTACAAAAATTTAAGTGCGATTGGGGTTGGTTGTGGTTTTAGTACTGAAAGTAATACTGAAAAGTAAATTGCGGGAACCGTTGAGTTCAATATCAACCATACAACATACTTTTGGTTTGTCGCACGCTGTATTTCAAGCGCAATACGTGCCAAATATTATGTTGGATTGATGTTGAAAACTTCTGTAATGAAAGTAAAGTGCGGAAAGTAAATGTACTGAAAGTAAGTGCGGAAAGTAAAGACTGAAAATAAAGGTACTGAAAATAAAGACTGAAAGTAAATGTGCTGAAAGTAAAGTTAGTGACTGAATGTAAAGGTACTGAAAGTAAAGTTAGGTGCTTGAAAGTAAAAGTTAGTTGCTGAATGTAAAGGGTACTGAAAGTAAAGGGTACTGAATGTAAGCAGTTGATAGTAAGACCGAAAGTAGAATGAAGAGTTAGTGTTTTAATCAAAGGAAAGGATTCGGTTTAGGGGCCTTGTATCATAGTTCCGTTCATCATTGATCGCTAATGATCATACTAAGTATTCAAAGGCGTGGGTTGTTCCATTTCAAGATACAACCCGTACACTTGTTCTAGCTAGACTAATAC
Organism: Rhodiola kirilowii; assembly: GCA_033675215.1. NCBI lineage: Eukaryota > Viridiplantae > Streptophyta > Magnoliopsida > Saxifragales > Crassulaceae > Rhodiola > Rhodiola kirilowii. The sequence goes on from CM066194.1 coordinate 8,405,011, forward strand.
CCCATTTCAAGGTATATTAGCCTAAGTGCAGTCACTTGATCTCTCATTTCCGATCAAACCAAGCGACTTAAAGAGAGGTTGAACTCCACGGAAAAGTGATGGAGCATATTTATATGATTCATTAAGTACTAATAAACCCACCAATTAAGACATTTGGTCATATGAACAAGTGCTTGTTAATGCCATTTTGTGTATACAGGCGATTTTGGGGTCTAAAGAGGAAACATGCCTAAAAGGGGAGATTTATGCCCAAAATGCACACCAAGCATTTCTGGCCAGCAAAGGCCCGAGGAAAACCAGCGCCCGAGCCCGATCGGCCTGCGCCCGAGCAAAACTTCAAATCTGGTCACGACCACTTTCCGGCAGCGTTCCAGCAAATCTAGCTGAGCATTCATCTTAGAATCACTTCAAAATGCTAGAACCATCGCCCAAAAGCTGAGAACGCATTGCCAAGGACTCAAGCCCGTTCAAAGCCAAATAAGGGCAATATCGGCCGTTTTGGGATTTCGACCATGTTTCGGGCAGAATTTGGCTTAGCATCCTTCTTGAGATAATTTTAGAATGACTTTTTCATTCATAATACACTCTCCAAAATCCAAGAAGCTCCGGCCAAAGCTCCGGTCAGATTCTGGCCATATTCCGACGAACTCCGGCCATGCTCCGTCGAACCTCCGGCGATGCTCCGATCAAAGATCATCCAATCACCACCATGCTCTGGTCATTTCTTGCTCCGGCGACAAATTCCGGCCAAATCCAACAAGTCCAACCAAAGGCAACTAAAGTCTAACCGGAGTTGTGAGGGAACCGGTGGCTTTTGAACAAATATCACAATCCACCATCTCCTCCACCTCATGGCCGGAGGCTTTCCATGGGAGAGTGACACATGGGCGGCGGCTTTGGGAGAGGGCAAGTCATTTGGCACATGGGAAGGGAAGTGAGGTGGCTTTAAGATCTTTTAAGCCAAAGGATATTTCTTCCCCATAGATATTTCTTCTCCAATACTTAGCTCCCAAGTTTCCTAGCCTATAAATAGAGGAGCAAGCCTCATGTAAACACATCCCATTCCTCTTGTTCGAATTCCTTAGAGAGATAGAGAGCTTAACTCTCTTCTCTTCATTTTCAATACACATTTTGTTCTTCACTTGTTCTTGCGTTGTTCTTCATTTTGGAGCTACTTCCATTGCTTTGATCTTGCTTAGGAGCTCCTCTCCTCCACTTGTTGTAGGTACAAAGCCACGGCTTCCTTACTTTTCCTTTACTTTCTTTACTTGTTCTTGCTTTCCTTTGCCTTGTTCCTTTACTTTGTTATTGCTTTGGAGCTCATCTCCCTTTACTTGTTCTTGTTCAAAGCCACGGCTTGCTTGTATTCCTTGATATGAATACAAGTAGCTAAGACTTATATTCGGTTGAAGGTGTTTCTTATATCATGAATCGTTTCTAGAGTCTTTGCTTAGTGCCTCTTTGTGTTCAAAACTTGTTCTATGTGCCATATATTAGGTCAGAACACTATTGGTTGAGTGGATGCTCGAAAGAGCAAAGCTCTTCCATGGGTTCGTGAACCTTCGTGGTTAAGTGGAGGCTCGAAAGAGCACAGCTTAACTGTGGAGTTCAACCTCTTTAAAACACCATTTGGTTGATCGTAACTGAAGATCAAATGGATGCACATAAGCTAAGATACTTTGAAAGGAGGAATTAGCCCAACTAGAACAAGAGTTCTATGTCTTGAAAAGGACTAGACGGTGTGGCAAGTCGGGTGCTAGAAATGGCCTTGATACATCTTTGAACATTTAGTAAGATCATTAGAAGTCGATGATGAACGATGATATGATATAAAACCCCTTAACCGAATCCTTTCCTTCCATTAAAATATCAACTGTTTACTTTCTGTACATTTACTTTATGTCATTTACTTTTACGCACTGTAATTTACTTTCTGTATAAACCACTCAAACCCAACCCCAATCGCACTTTAATTTATGTGTAAGCTTCATTAAAGAACAACTAATCCACCAATTCCCTTGGGTTCGACCCCTACTTACCACTTGCTACCCAGTAGTGAAGTCGCTAGTAGCGGACTTATAAATTTATTTGCACACATTGACTCGCGACAAGGCAGTGCTGTCAAAAAGCTTTGCCATTTCAAGCATCCACTTAACCGTGTATGTTCACGAACCCCATGGAAGAGCTTTGCCATTTCAAGCATCCACTCAACCGTGTATGTTCTACCCGAATGTATAGCACATAGAACAAGCTTGAATACAATAGTAGCACTAAGAAAAAGGGTCTAAAACGTTTTCATGATACAAGCACACCCCTTCAAGCGAATGAAGAGTTTAGCTACAAGTATCCATGGAAGTGGATATCATAGCTAGTGCAAGAAAAGTAAAGGTTTTGGAAAATACTTGAAAAGAAAATGAAGGTTTTCGAAATAGTACAAGAAAGAGTAGAGAGATGTTGAACTAGTAACAAGATCAAGAACAAACTTGGAGCTTTTGATATTGAAATACAAGTGTTTACAAGGATTTGTGCCTAAAATTCTAGAGAGATTCAAGGGTGTAGGATTCTTTTCAAGGAGGGGAGCTCCTCTATTTATAGGCATGGGAGGCGGTGGAGAGGAGGTGAGTGGAGGAGGATATTTGTCCTCCCACCGCCTGTAGTTCTCCCTCAACTCCGGTTGGAGCTTGGTTGGTCTTCGGTTGGAGCTTGGCTTGAGCCAAAGGGTGCACATGGTGAGCACATGGGCGGCTAAGCTTGGGTTGAGCCAAAGGGCACCCACTTGAACTCTTGAACTAGGTTGAGCCAAAGGGCAAGTCATTTGGACTTGGTTGAGGCTTGGTTTCAAACCAAAGGTCAACCGAAGTGAATAGTATAAGCTAACCGGGAAAGAAGTAGTTTGGTTGGACTTCGCCGGATTTTGACCGAAGCAAGGCTAAAACTGACCGGAGCATGGCTGTGGATGGACTGAGCTTGATCGGAGCACCACCGGAGGTTCGCCGGAGGTTGATCGAAGCTCGCCGGAAATTGGCCGAAATATGGCTGGAGCTGCCGGAATTTTGGCCGGAGGTGATTTGGTCGAGGACCATGGATTCTGAACGACAAGGCCAAGATAAACATGTTTCATCAATGAAGTTAAGCCGGATTTTGGCCGGAGAATGGCCAAAATCCCAAAATACCCGAAATATACCCTTGTTTGGCTTTGACCGGGCTCGGGGCCTTGGCAATGCGTTCTTGTCCAAACGCCGATGGATCTACATGTTTGAGTGATTTGAAGACGGATCCATGAAGGATGTTAAGGCTGAATCGGATCGGAGCATGGTCGTGCCCTAGGATGGCCTAGAACTCGGTCCCTTGGCCTAGGACGGCTTGAATTTTGGACCTTGCGTTCCTAGCCTTTTGAGTGTGGATTTGGAACGACATTCTTCATAGAAATCGAATGCCCGAAGTGGTTTGGCCGGAACGCCGCCGGAGATAGGTCGTGGCCTAAGTTCTTCCTGCCGGGCCTGGGCATTCTCGGACGGGGACCTGGTTCTCTCGGTGACCTGGTTCTCTTGGTCCCTGGCCTGTGGTACCCGGTACTTCCTCTCGATCCCCGACTGGCTTTTCCGGGTCCCTGGCTGGGGTCCCTCGGTCCTGGGTGAATTTCCTTGGGCCATTGTCGATTTTCCTCGGGCCCTGGTTGTGATTTCTCGGCCAGAAATGTTTGGCAATCCTTTTCAGCTTAAGAACCCCCTTTTTAGCTTGTTTCTTCCCTAAACCTCAAAATAGCCTATAGAGCAAAAATGGAACTAACAAGTAAAAGTTGTTAAGACAAAGTGTCTAATTTGGTGGGTTTAACTGTCTTGATGAATCATATAAATATGGTCCATCATTCACCTCCAATCCATCAACAAGAAGCACACTCTCGAGTTGTGGTACATCTTGAACCTTCAATGTCCCCTTTCAGATCACCTTGCCCTTTACTCCATTTCCAAATGTTACAGATTGACCCTTGAACAACTTGATATTGGCTAGGAAGTTAGGATCTCCAGTCATGTGGGCTGAGCATCCACTGTCAAAGTACCATCATCCCCTTTTCAAGTGACTGGTCGAACAATATGTAGCTAGACACACTTCCTCCTTCTGTTTTACTCTCCAAACTTGTCAGACCTATGGAACAGGCTTCTGTTTCAACTTCATAAGATAAGAAAGGAACTCGTAACATCTTGGTTTGATATGTCCCCTTTTGTTGCAGTAGTAGCAGATTCTCCCATCTCTTCTCCGTACATCGTTCTGTTTTTGCTTTCTTGAGGGATACCAGGTTGTTTTTCTTCGCGGGAGATGCTCAGCTGGTACAACGTGCAATCGTGGCTTAGCTTTCACAAACATTGTCTTTCCGGAGCTAGATGCACCAATGAACCCTAACCCTTTGTAACCGCTACTCGTCCTTTGAGCTCCCAGAATATCGTCTAGATTTTTAGTTCCAGAATTGAGCATCTTGACAGACTTCTTCAGGTTGTTCAGCTCTTCCAGTGTCTCGACATGAACAAGTTTTTCTATCTCAATCTCACATTTCAAAGCATCCATAATATTAAGAAGGTTTACCTCTCTTCGTTGTAGAGCATCATTCTTCTTCTTTAGATCATCTATTATTTCTGGATGTTTGCCATGGCTTGTTTCAATCTGAATCTTCAGAGAAGACACAACCTCCAGTAGCTCAGTCTTCTGCGTGACAAGTTCAGCTCGTTCATCCTTTATTTCAATCAACTGGGCTTTAAGATCAGTGATTGTCTGTTGAAATTCCACCTTCTGAGCTACTAAGACAGCATTTTCGTCACATAGCTTTCCTTTTTCTTCTTTCAGATCTGCCAAGTTGCTGCGGTGCTTTTTGTTCCGCTCAACTTCAATCAGAAACTGTTGGAACAACTCCTTGTAATTGTTAACAAAATCTTCTTCAGTGATTTCTTCATCATCACTGCAGCTTGAGTACTGTGTGTGATCCTCAGAAGATAACTTTGACTCTACTCCTTTGATTCGTTCTCCTTTCAGATTGACACAGCTAGCAAGGGCTACAAAGTTATTGGACTCACCTTCCTGATAAGATTCACTATCACTCCAGTTACCAGCATATGCATTCTTCTTTTTGTGTGTGTTAACACACTCCGCCTGAATGTGTCCGTATCCTTCACATTCTTTGCATTGGATCCATTTGCCTTTGTTATCCTGGCCATAATCTCCAGATTTGTACTTTCTCTGAAACTTCCCTTCCTTCTGGATTCTTGAGTTGGATGATTCTCCTGGATCTGAGCCTTCATTATTCAGGCTTCTCATGAAGTTCCTTGCCAGCATAACATACTGTTGTTCGGACATCTCCCCTTCTTTGTTTGGAACATCAGAAACTTCAGATTGCAGACCAACACACTTAACTTTCTTGTGTTGTTCCTCTTCATCCATCTCCATCTCATGAGCCTGTAGGGATCCCATCAGTTCATCCAGCCTCATAGTCCTCACATCGTGTGCTTCTTTGACTACGAGTGACTTCATTGCATACCGCTTAGGTAAAGACCTCAGCACCTTTCTTACTAGCGTCTCTTCGCTCATGGACTCTCCAAGTGCAAACGATTCATTAGAGATGTCAAGTATCATTGTGTTGAAGTCAGCTATAGTCTCGTCCTCTTGCATTCTTAGATTTTCGAACTTTGACGTGACCATCTCCATTCTAGATATTTTGACCTTTTCGTACCTTCGTGAGCCATTTGCAATACGTCCCAAGCCTTCTTTGCAATCTTAGAGGTTGATATCATCTTGAAATTCTTCCCATCAACTCCTGAGAATATGGCATTCATTGCTTTGGAGTTTGCGGCCCTTGCACTCTTCTGTATCTCGGTCCACTTGTCTTTAGCAAGGAGATTGACTTTGCCAGCTTCGGTAGTCACTGGATGTGTCCACCCGTTTTCAACAGCTTCCCAAACTGATTCATCTTGTGACTTTAGGAAAGCCTTCATTCGCACTCTCCAATACCCATACTTGTTTCCTTCCAGCAGTGGTGGTCTCGTGATGTTCTTCCCTGCTCTCAAATCCATCTCAAACAACCTTCGGATCTTACTCTGTGTGTTGAGTATTTGCTCTGATACCAATTAAAATCTTCTCGTGGTAGATGAGATGTTGTTCTGGTCGAGTGCTAAACAATATCTAGAACAACTTATGCAGAAATAAATGCAGTGCGGAAAATAAACGACACGCAAAGTTGTTACCCAGTTCGGCGTTAACGAGCCTACGTCTGGGGGGCTGTCTCTTAGCCCGGTGGATAGCAATTCACTAATGATGAGTATTGCGAGTACAGGATTTACCGTTTACAGACTCCCTCTTAGACTACCTGAGCCTCGGACACTCTAGCAATTGCGCTCTAGGTCTCCCCCTAGATCTTTGCTCCCGCTCCGTATCCACCAATATGATTCTCCGTGAGAATCAGCGCCTTTTTTCGAATGCGCAGATAAGAACAGAGTGCGTGTACCTTCAGTGTTGTTCTACTATCAATCTGCCGAGCACTAGAACAGACTGAATCCGAGCGTGTTAGAGTTCACAAGAATAATGAACTTAACACCGATGACCTCCTCCAACCCTTCTTTAAATATCAGCGTGAATAATATCTCTAACAGTGCTGAATTCTGCAACTTGTTCAACCGCCAGCGTGAATAATATCTCCAACAGTGTTGGATTCCTAATCTGAACCGCCTATATCTTTAGGAAACTTTTCCTAATCTTTTAGGAAATCTTTCCTAAATCCTTGCGCATATCTTCTTGTAGATAATCCTTCAAATATCTACAACTCCGTTTAAGAAACCTTCGATTATCTTCTTTGCTAAGTTAACTTCAAGCGCAAGCAATCTCTCAACCAACTTGCAACATATCTTCAACGTCCTAATCTATTTTAGGAAACTGCTGCTGTGTCTAACTTGTGCTACGTCGGCTGAAACAAGTTTCCTAATCTGAAATAGGAAACTTCAAACTTCTGTACTTCCATATGCAACCGCCTTGATCTCCCATGGTCGACTGTGTTTCCTAATTTAAATTAGGAAACATTCCATCTGCTTCAACTTGTTTCAGGACAGTTGTCTCTTCTAGTCTTGAACAACAACTTGAACAACTATACTAAGTTTTGCCAAACTACATGCCATAAAACTAACACTATGGCTCCACATAAGCTGCCTTCCGAGACACTGAAGTGGAGTGATAGGCCGACGTACGGTGCCCGGTAATCTTGCGTTGGGCAAATCACCATGACAGGCCAACTTTTGTGGGAATTTGAAGAACCTCTTTCTCGGTGTATGATCACCCGGGCGGTTCGTCAGCCACATTCCTCCCATGAAGCTGCATAAGAATCCCACCCAAATCCCAATTAAGTACATTGAAACACACAATCAGCAACATACCTTTTGAAGTGCAACACAATTAGCAGATACAACCAACAACACACAGTCGAGGTACGTATTCATCAACAACATCCAATAACGAACTCAGAAAACGCATATACTGTGAATCGAGATCGTCTGAGACCGGAGCAGCGACAGCAACGTGCCGGAGTGCGAGAATCGCCGATCGGAATCGATCGAAGTCGACGAACTCGAAGCGCGCGGAAGGGAGACCTTCAGCGATGAGAAAATGAATTTGCGATAAAACTCGCGTTACCAATTCTCATTCAAGAGTTTGTTTTTATAGTTACAAAACTAATTTACACATTGACCCTAAAGTATCAATTGTGACGCTATGCTACCTCAAATTCAAAATAACATGCAATTACATCCTTCCCTCCAATATCAGCCTAATTCAGCTGATCTTCATTCACAATATATACCTTGAAATGTTCTTCCAAATGTACTTTTTTTTCTTGTTACCCATGGTTGGATTCTGATTGCTGGAAGTGATCAGAGAAACAACTATTCAACATCTTGGAAACGCATTTCCCAAAAAAAGAAGACCCAGTTAACTAGTTTATTGATCTGAAACCTAGAAGTGCTATCCCCCAAAGTCTTCTTCGTCTCCTTGTCACCAATGGTTGAGTTAATCTGATTATTGAGTAATCAATGTCTAATTGGGCCAATAAAAGACTTAAGCCCAAAATCAAAATATGATCCAATAAACAGGGCCAAAGAAGATGAATGAATATTGAAGAAGAGTAAGGAGAAATATAGAAGATTATGGAAAAGAGTGGAGATGAGAGATTAATGTGGAATCTCCTAGAACATTATTTTGTAGCCGTTGGATCAAAATGATCCTAGCCTTTAATTTAAGGAGTAGTGTAGTATAAATAGAGGTGCGTGTTAGTGTTGTATGCACTTGAGTCTTAAGAGAGTGAGTGAGATAAAGTTGTAAGTGAGTCTCTCTTTGTAATAGTTTCTCCATCCAATAATAAAATTGTTGTTTTGTACGCTGCGCAACTCAACAATTTGGTATCAGAGCTAGGCGGTCCGGGACCGGTGAGGAGCGTAGGAGCATCGCTTGAAGAGTAAAGCGAGGAGTATAGTCGGGGACTGTAGAAGGTTTTGGTTAGGGACCAAGTAAGGTACGCTCTCATCTTTTGCTCTTAGATAGCGGATTTAAGTGGTGTTGGAGCTATGGAGAAACTAAATAAGTATAATTATCGAGAATGGAAGTCGTGTATTAAGTCTTACTTGAGACGTCAAGACTTATGGGATATAGTCGATGGTAGTGAAACCTCATCACCTCCTAAAGATGATAAGTCGTTTAAGTCATGGAATATAAAGGCTGGTAAGGCATTGTATGCAATAAAAATAAGTATCGATAAGAGCTTGCTCGTAAGGATAGAAGACACGGATACGCCAAAGGAAGCATGGGATATTTTGGCGTCACTCTTTTCTAAGAAGAATCCCGTTCGACTTCAAATACTAGAAAGGGAGTGGATGAACACGAATCAAGGTACGCTCTCTATCAATGAATACTTCTTCAAAATTAAGAATTTGTGTCGTGAGATAGAACAACTAGACTTGGATGCTAAATTTAAAGATGACCGGATAAGACGAATTATAATTAATGGACTAAGGCCTGAGTATAATAGCTTCATAGCGGCACTACAAGGATGGCCCAAACAACCATCGCTAGTAGAGTTGGAAAATCTATTGGCGAATCAAGAGACCCTGGCACAACAAATGTCAAAATTAACAATCAAACCGGAGATAGAGGAGGCTTTGTTCAGTCAAGGACGTAAGAGAGACACTAATAGAGAGCATAGTAGAAGTAAGTACAGACATTGTGATCACAAATCAAATAGTGAATATGAAGACGATTCTGGTAAAGAAGAGCATCATGGATCACATGATAAGTATAAATGTGGTCGTAAAGGTCATTACGCGAGAGATTGCAAGTCTGTAAAGAAGGTTCACAATAATTTCATCAAGACAAACAAGGACGATGTTCCAAGCGAGGAGGAATGGGACTTCGAGGCAACATATGCAGTTGATGAAGACATGTCCGAAGAAGAAGAATGGGACTTCGAGGCAACATATGCAGTTGATGAAGACATGTCCGAAGAAGAAGAATGGGACTTCGAAGCTACATATCCAACTAAAGAAGATGAATCTGAAGATGAGTGGGATCTTAACGAGCATAACATCAATGATGTGTGGATTGAAGACTTGGAGAATGATGAAGGCTTTGAGATAGCAGCAAGTGCTATGATTATGGAGCAAGATGTTAAAGAGCATGGTGATTATCAGCCTAAGCAAGAAGACTCTGGAAAGAGGATGCTTCCAGAATTCGTGCTAGGTCGCGAAGAGATAGATTTGGTGACTACACAACCTGACGTGCGAGAGTGGTTGACAGATGCAGGCGTGATAAGGTGTAAGATTGAAGACACGCATGGAGTTAGAAAAGGAGATGTTCAAATGTATAGTAGCACCAAGGAAGATACGTTGTCAGCCTACGACAAGTCAGCAATGCAAGAAGTCAAAAATCAGGGGGAGCTGAGTGGGTCTACTCAAGTGAAGGCACTACTGAATAAAGACAATGGATCAAAAGAGTACGCTTCTAAGACTTTGGAGATGACAAAAGGCACAAAGAAGACTAACGTGTCATCAAGGAGGCCAAAGGAATTAGAAGAGTACCCAAAAGCAGAACAAGGTTCTTCGATGCAAACAAAGAAACATGGAGTACTCCTTGAAGGACGACGATATGATCTAGACACGCTTGACAAGTTTGACATTGGAGCAAGCATCAAGAGACCACCGACCAATTAGACATAGAGGGGGAGTATTGAGTAATCAATGTCTAAGGGGCCAATAAAATACTTAAGCCCAAAATCAAAATATGATCTAATAAACAAGCCCAAAGAAGATGAATGAATATTGAAGAAGAGTAAGGAGAAATCTAGAAGAGTAAGGAGAAATCTAGAAGATTATGGAAAAGAGTGGAGATGAGAGATTAATGTGGAATCTCCTAGAACATTATTTTGTAGCCGTTGGATCAAAATGATCCTAGCCTTTAATTTAAGGAGTAGTGTAGTATAAATAGAGGTGCGTGTTAGTGTTGTATGCACTTGAGTCTTAAGAGAGTGAGTGAGATAAAATTGTAAGTGAGTCTCTCTTTGTAATAGTTTCTCCATCCAATAATAAAATTGTTGTTTTCTACGCTGCGCAACTCAACACTGATCGCTGGAAGTGAGAACAAAACAACTTAATTCATTAACTACTAAACACATTAATACCCAATTAACTAGTATATTGTTCAGAAACATTGGGAAAAAAACCAGAAACCTTGAAGTGCTATCCCCCGAAGCATTCTTGATGTTCTTGTTACCCATATTGTTGTATAAATTCGATCACTGGAAGTGAGAACAACTCAATTAACAACTGTTGTTGCTAGCTAGAATCTGCTGGAAGAAAATCTATCGGAAATTACCTGTTGCGTTATGGGAATCTGGTGGAAGTCGGAAGTCGGAAAGTATGAGAGTGAAAATGGGTGGGAAAGAATCTATTCTATCATATTTATACGAAAGCTGGAACGATGTCGTTAGTTTTGTATTTATCCGCGCCTCAAAACGATGCAGCAGGGTGTCGTTTTGGTGTTTATCCCAAGCCCCCAACGGATCATTTTCATTTATAACCTCTAGTTTTATTGGAATGAGATCTCAAGCACAAACCAATTTGTTGCAAAATGAATCGGTGTTGTTTTGGTGTTTATTGGTTTAAAATGATGCAGTTTAAAGGTTCATGTATTTATTTTTAAGTTTTATTTATGTATAAGAAAGAGAAAACTATATTGTTTTACAACAAAACAATGCCACTTTTTTTTTTTTTTGATGTTAAAACAATGCCACTTTCAATTAGCTATTTTTAGCTTAGTTGTACCGGTACCAAATGCGAATCCAATTTTATTCTAATTTGGGATTCAGCTGTTCATTAAAAAAAATGGGATTCAGCTGCTTTTCCAAACTGAGAGGCAGGTCTGACTCATCTCGTTGATTTGCTTGGAAACTATTTGGTTTAACAACAAGCTTTATTTTCTTTTTACAAATATGATTATTTTTCTATAATCTCTTGGACCTGATTTTTCATACTGTTGTTGTTCACTGATTCAAAATGTAACAAAAGGAAATACACTGAAAGCCTTAGTAAAAATATATAAGGAGTGACGCTTGAAAGAAGATTACATCAATATAGATGCAGATCCATCTCCCCACTTTGAATGAACAATCAAATAAATTAAATAAAGTTCCTCAGAACTGTATGAAGAGTAACTTGGTGTGTATATTTAGTTTTATATGTCACGCTGCATCTCACTGTCAAAAGTAATCAAGCATGTGTCAAAGGTTTTCATAGCATCAGCCACTGATAGAAAGATTTTGTCCTCCCCTATCGTGTCTGTCAATTTTGATGCATGGAGTTTATCAAAGCACAACTTTCCCTAAGTTCGCAATAATTAGCTGTAAATGTACACAAGGAGTCGCCATGAGAAACAGAAGAAAAAAAGGTTCCAAGTTCCAACCACATTTTACTTATTCGAAGCCAAGTTTTAGTTGCAGGTTTTCAGCTTTTAAATAAGTAAGCAAGAAAGCTTACCTCAACATCCCTCTTTTTGAGGGCACTGAGTAAATCCTCAACTGAGTGTATTCCACTTGTATCAATGTCAGTAACAGCTGCAACTGCAAGCAACAATTAGCCATCTCAAAATCCTACAAAAATAATATCAAATAGTCAGCAAGAGGACCTTCATTTCAGAGGGAGGAGAAGATTAAATAAAGGTAAATTCATAAAGACAAACCTCTCCTTGATGTAGTTGGAGTTGGAAAATTATATTGCTGAATCAACTCTGACAATGAGAATGCCTGGAACACTTTCTGCCTCGGGATATTGCTGAATGTTCCTGTAAACTTTAGTCCTAGGCACCTGGCCAAGCACTGCAGTTCGAGGTCTAGTTACTTGTAACAGGATTTTAGCGAAGGAGATTGAAACAGCAATCAGGAGTCCTATTTCAACTGAAATAAACACCACTCCGAAAAACGCTCCCATATTGCAAGCAACAAAGTCAAATTTGTTAATCTTCCAGATGAGGAAAGCTGCTTCAATGTCGATGAGTCTTACCACCGCAGATATGATGATGGACGCTAATATGGCATTTGGGGTGTCTTAGAACAGTGGAGTAATGACTTCCGTCTTCCAGAGTTAACAACAGTCAACACAACCAAGGACATGACAATGTTTGACACTGCTGTATAGCATCCTGCCATGTAGTTCACAGCGGACCGAGAGAAGGATCCTGAAACAGTTTATGAGCAGCAGATGATGAAATGGAATAACACAACAAAAAACTAGAACCCTTTGAGCACAGTGCTGGATACAAAAAAATTTAAATATATATATATATATTTTAAATATAATTTTGATGAACTTTCTAAACTATTACCTGTAGCTACGTAGCATGACGTCATTAAGCCCACAATATTCATGGTTCCCATAGCCACCATTTCCTTATTTCCATCAATCTGATAGTCTCTCATGGATGCAAATTAATGTCCTGCCAAAGTCAATTGCTTCCTGCAAATATTCATATTTTACTCAGTTCAGCCTTGACCCTTGAGCATTATTGTAAAAGGACTAATGTGAGCTAGGTGAGGTTTCTGAAAGACATACTGTTAGCATGACCATTCCAGCCACAAGGCCAATCTTGAAGCCTTTCTTTTTTTTCTTTTTTTTTTTGAAGCCTTTCTAAACATAGTCCCAGTAAAGAATATCTTATCAAGAGACGGCGGGTTGATGCATTCGTCTATGTGTCTCACCTGACAGGTAAAATTAGTTAGACAAAAATTACATCTTTTTTACCACTGAAGGGAAAAGAAAAAAAAATGTTGTGTTGCTTACAATGGCAACACCATCCTTATCGGCATGCGTTAAGTAGACGCAGAGTGTGGTTATAATGAAAGTTAACAATGGAGCAATTGCGGGCACCCAAAAGAGTTTTTTGTTCTTCTTTCCCTGCAGCAATAATATTTGGAATAGTCATTAACATGTCGTTTTCAGCTGTAATCACATTAGACTTCGCCATCGAAAAGTAGTTAAATATGGAAATTACATACAATGTATTTTACACCGAGAAGTAAAGCCAAAAATATAACTCCTATGAGTATTGTCTGATAGTTTTTTTGCAACAAGAAAATTATTTTTGAAATCAGCAACTCGAGGCTTAAGCATATTGCATATGTGAATGGGGAAGCAGTTGAGACCAGAGAAAAAAAAAAGTTTTACCCCGTGATGCGCAGCATTGAATACTGAGGTCAAAACAGATACCTGTCTTCTTAGTGAAAACTTTTATACCCAGCACACCTTTGAGCTGTTGAAGGCCAATAGTGATTGCTGCCACCAGCCATTAACATTAACCCTACAATGGCAGCATGGGATAAGAAATCAACCAAGAACCCCAATCTGCCATACATAAATCAAGTTGGTATTTAAGAAATATATTTGTTTAAGGAACAAAACTAGCAAGTTCTTTTTGAAGTAGTCTAAGTACCTGAAGAAGCCCAAACTGCACCGAGTGATGCCAGCAAAGAAAGTGGCTGTAAAGGCCAAACGGCGATAATCAGCAGCTTGTTTGACAGGATCAAGTTCTTCTTGAAGCAATGTTCCAGTCAAGAGTGAAACACCAGCCACTGGTCCAATGGCAATATCCCTTGAACTTCCCATGAAGGCATAGACCAGTGGTGGCTGGTGGCACAAAGCTGCAGCTGTCTGCAATATGTAAAAAAGTGATATTGTATGAAACTTTTTTTCAGGCATTTTGGGCAAGAGAAGATGTAAACTATCTTATGAAAAAAAAAACTTTCATAGATCATATTGAGGTGGTAGACCGGCAAGTTTTATGCGATATCCTGATGCAAAACACCATTTTGTATAATGAAATGATCTCTATATGATGTAAAAATGATTAAGCATAATCTTGTTACTACATATGAACAGTTTCTGTTGGCAAGAATCGAACCTAAGGGATACACAAACTGGCGATAGTAAGTGCAGAAATAAGATCCCCTTTAAACTTTTTGAGTGTGTAGGACTTGCCCAATCAAAAATGGGAAGTACTGCCTGAACAGCAAGAACTAACTTCTTGGACTTGGGATGGTTTTTGAACTCGCGTATAGGGTCATCAGAGAAAAAAGTTTCCTTGATGCCATTTGAGATTTCCTTCACCAAGTTGGGCTTGGGTGGCGGTTCAATTTTATGAATATAAGGCAATGCACCAACTCTCTCCATTGCTACACCCTCACAGTGAAGTTGACAGATCACGTCAAGTTCTGCAAGCCACATAAATGAGTCAATATATTATGATCATAACTCCAATCAATACACAAACAAAATCACACCAAAAATATATAAATATACTGCAGTACGAAAAAAATGTTATATAAAGAGAGAACAGATGAGTCCTAACCTGCTTCTTCTGCAAATATACTTTCTGGCACTGCTGAAGAGAGACAAAGACCGGTTAAAAATTGAAAATCCTACAAGCAGCAACAACAACAGAGACATTAACTACTTACTAGTAGGCTGTTGATTATCAGTATTGTAATAATTTGCATAGTTAAAAGGTGTACTGAAAAGTTAACCAACATGAAAGTTATTCATAAGATGCAGCCAAAGTTCACAGAGTACCCAAACCAAATGATGCACCATCGGAATTCGGAAACATTACCATCATGTCCTGAAGCCCCCGCCTTCAGCATATCCTCCAAAGCCCTGAGCCTACACTCGAATTCAGCATCTTTTTTCTGCCTCTTCCTTTGCCTTGATCAGCTCTTTCTTGAACGCATGGTTAGATGCCCCGCCTCTAGGGCGAGGAGGCATCTTAAGATTTCCACCAGCTCCGGACACCACAGTCCCTCTCTTCTGCCCGACAACTTTGTAAATGATGTCTAGCTGTATCTTTGTCGGGAGGGGTTCACGCTGGAGAACCATGCTGGGGTCATCAGAATCATCATGGTCATCATGGGTCAACAAATTGACAGCATCATTCATTTGCTCCTACATATAAAAATAATAATGTATTTAACTAAACAAATAACAGAAATGTACTTTGATACAATCATCATCAAGGTACTTTACAAATAACAGATTGCACAATGATACATGTATAGCGAACAGTGGCAACAATAAACAGAACACTGGTAAACAATATGGACTGGCATACACATAACATAAACATTGATACGTAAACAGCTGAAATGCAAGATTTAATGCAAATGAACACTTATAAACATAACTCAGTTTTTTCAGTTTAAACATAAACATATACCAGCAACATATTCATAAACATATACCAACAAGATTTAATACTTAAACAGATGAAATGCAACATAAACATAAAATAGAACACTTATAATTATCGAACAACAAAGCATAAAACAGTTTGTATAGTCCTAAGTAGACTATATACCAGCAACATATTCACGATATCTAACAATTTATTCAGTTTACACAAAATGCAATTGAAAAGCATGACTTAGAACATTACCACTAAGGCAAGACTCTCTGGCTTCTGGGAGTACACCTCTTCAAATGCGGCAACATGGGGTGCCTTATGTCCCTTTCCATGTGCTTCATCGCTCTGATGCTGAATGGAGTTTTGCCCGAATGGTGGTTCATTTTCTTTTTCCTTGCATCTTTCATTCTAGCTGATATTGCCTACATAACAAAGTTAAAAATAAGCCAAACAAAAACATGGAAGTTAATGAAAAAACCTGTCACTTATAGTAATGTAACATCATCAGCTGAGCAGGTTCTTGAAAGTGCTACACGAGCCATTTCCATTCTTCTTCTCCGTGTTTGAATTCCTTGGGTGTTTTTTCTCCATGAGCCAGATAGTGAGTGCGACAATCAGATTTCCAGTCTTTGAAGCGAGAGTTGGCCTGCCTAGTTATATACTCCCATAGCATAGTGTCGTCTTTGGGCAAGAAGAAATGAGGCTGTGTACCAACACAAAAAAGTATTTTAGTTCCATAAATTTTTAACATAAGTAATAAGAAACATTCTAATGCTTATGAGTAAACAAATAAAACTTACACTTAAGTAATTGGTGACAATATTCTAGTGCTTTGGGTCCAATTCGGAGTAGGTTGGGGCTAACATCGGCACTTTCTCTCTTACGCAACTCCCAATTTGATGGGTCATCATACTCCTTATTTTGTCGCTAACTGGATCATTTTCCTCAAAGTTACACTCTACCTTTATCCTAGGTCCCAATCTATACACCAAGTCCGCTAACTTGGTGCTACAGACAACTCCTCGATGCTTGCATTTTTTTCTTGGTTGATCATCAGGGGAATCTACCATAATAATTAGACAGTGACATTAATAAGCACATGTAATACATCATAAAACATACCAAATATCAATAAATGACAAAAATCATAGTGAAATCTTAATTTTTAGAGACCAACTTACCAGTGCTTCAGGATGTCTTGCATCTTATGCTCAGCAATTCTTCAATAGGTTCTTCATCATCTCTTTCTTCAGTATTATCAGCCTCAACATTATTCTCATTAGAACATTCAACACCCTCTCCTGCCTGCTTCTTTATAGGCACCACTACCGGAACCACATCTTCACCATCTTCAGCAACATCATTTTCTTTGTCAGTAACATTATCTTCCGCCATTTTATAGGCAAAGTTATCCCCTTTGTCAGCATCGTCAACTTCTTCATCATCGTCATCTTCTTTGTCAGACACTTCGGGTGACAGTGTAAGGGATGTGTATATGTCACTAGCAATTGAACATTCACGAGATGAAGCGCTCAAGGTACGAGTAGGGTATTTTGAAGTTGGGGAGAGATATTAATGGTTTCGGTTTCAGTGTTTGAAGGTTTTTGGACTCTTAGCTTTGACGAATTTCTAGGGCTACATGGATTTGGAGTTGGATAGATTTCTTCTTCGGAGTATTATGGATAGCAGTTTCAGGGGTCGGTGTTTGAAGCTCGGTTGGGCCAACGTTATCAGTTGGTGGCTGTACTTTGGATGGTGGCTTGTTTGATGGAGGTTTTGCAGGTGGTTTTTGTGCTGGTTTTATTGTCGTAGCAGGGCATTTTGCAGCCGGTTTGTTCTGCTTCTCATTGGTTAGTCCTCCTCTCTTCAGAGCCGGCTTAGGCGTGTGAATCCTGGCCAGTTTCCGACTGCTAGGTGATCGGAGCCTCATCGGAGCTGCTGCGGTGGCGTTGACGACTTCGAAGAGGGATTTCTTCTTTGGCGGCATGTCAGAGACGACGAACGAAGATGGAGAGAGTTCAGTTGGAGTGCGGCAGATGAGGAATTGTAAGGAAATGAAATGAAACCCTAAACAAAACGATAGTTTTTTTGTTTCCGGCGTACACGTGTTTCAGATTGACACGTATCTGGCTATGATTAATTACACCCTTACGCGACTAACAATTATAATGAGACGCGCAAGGTAGTTTTTTTTTGTGAAAAATCTAATATTTCATTTCCCTCTAAAGAATTCAATTTGTCCCGCCCAGAGAATACCAATCTCCCCCTATAAATCTGATCATCTTACGTAACGTATACTGACACGCGTATTTTTAACCCTTTATAGTTGTCAAAGTAATGAGTTTTAGGGGTTCAATTGCAGTCAAACAAAATTTATAAACCTTGGTAAGCCAAGGGTCGATCCTAGGAGCAATGCGTGTGAATACTAGCAAACAGTGTGACCTATTTAGCTATTCCGAATGACAAAAGGTTTTGTGGTGTTGAAACAAGTAGGAATTAAATAACAGAAAATAAATGGTTGTATTAAATCAGAGAAAGAATCCCAGAATCCGTACTTCACCCGTGCTAACCCCACTAATCATGCAATCTTTCTACGTTAATTATTCATGCTATCGAATATGGAATATAACCGAAATAACACTAGACAAGCCGCCCATCCACGGATCATTGTCTAGATTAATCTCCATCGTTGAACGCCGCCCATCCACAGATTATCAACGATTTCGATTTATTAAATTAAAGGTTTTCCTATTAGTTCATGTAAACATGACCTAACATCAATTTCATGCAATCCGGTTAATCCCTAGGGCCCATCCACCTTTCGGCATATAACCTAAATACGTTCTACCAATGCAAACATACCCTTTGATGTAAATACATGCATAGAACGATAAAATTAAGCACGCAATGAAATTGAATATTCAAATCGGATAAATAATAAACTTCAATTGATCACATGAGAGTTAGGGTTACATAGTACGGGATCCGTAGGATCCCGGAATAGGGAAGACTACTCGCTATTCATGGCGATTAACAAAAAATAGTGTAATATGAAAGGAACGAGTAAACCGTAAAGACGCGGTGTAGCTCGACGATCCTCACGCTGAAAGCTCTGTCTTCTCTCCCAAGTTAGGGTTTTTCTCCAAAGAATCAACAACTAATCAATTCTGGTCGTGTTTCTTTATATAGATCGTCCAAAAAGGCCAGAAAGCCCAAAATCGATTTTTGGAAATAATCTGATAATTCTTCTTGAAGGTGCCGTGATCTACCGTGACCTATGGACAGGTTACGGTAGGTCACGGCCAAGGCTGAAATCTTCTGAGTAAAATACTACCGTGACAGGCCGTGATGTCCAGGAGGGTTACGTCAGGTCACGGCAGGTCTGGTTTCGCCTGATTTCCTCTGTGCGAAATCCTACCGTGATCTACCGTGACCCATAGACAGGTCACGGCAGATCGCGGCAGGGCTGAGCCCTTTTCTTGCCTTTTGCCGATCTTTTTCGTTCTTTTGACATTTCAAGCCTAAGGAGCGATGATATGCCGATTTAACCTGAAACACTAGAGATAAACATCAAATAGAGACAATTTGCCGGGAGAATGAACCCAATCCTTCATCGAATGCAGCGAATAATTAGTCGAAATATCGACTGATCAAAACACTCCACACTTAGGATTTGTTCGTCCCGAACAAATGTCAAACAAATGGCAGAATAAATACACGAGTCAATGTAATGTTCAACAACCATATGTTTCAAAGCTACCCACTCAAGTGACATGTGATCAATTCTAACTAGACATAACAATAAAGAGATAACTCACTGTCGTATAGGACACGAATGCATTTAGCATATGCATCAAGCCTTTAAACCTATAGGCTGCCCTAGTAGGACGAGTATAGTCTCGTGAAGGTTTTCAAGAATGGGACTACCTACAAATCCCCTATACAACTAACGTGCATGCATGCATGATGCTCAACAAGTCATAGTAAAGTCATGTCATACCTCGGATTCATCGTGTTACCTCGACTTCAAGACAAACATCTTCATCAAAGTTTCAGACAATCATAGATTAAACGAGTTTGCATTCAAATGGTCAGTACACACGACTAACAAACGCCTCATCACAAGTTCTAAATAGTTCTATAGCAACGGGATAAGTATGAAGAGTTGCACAAAACATGCTCGCCATTCACCTATGCTATCTAGGGATAGTCCACGGGCTCTTGGCGCAAAGCTCATTCTCAAGTGCCAAGGACTAGGCAATGACCCGTAAGAGAAGAGGAGCCTGGCTTAATAGTTTTTCTGAAAAATAGAACGAAAAATTGCATAGGAATTTTCAGTGCAAGCACGAGGATCGTCCCTTAGACTATAGTATATGAATTCTCAAGGTAAGCTATGATTTGCATGCGGCGAGAAGGTGGATTTACACTATATCAAGCGGAAGGGAGCAGAAATTGTTTCAAGAGTGTTTTCCATATACCAGGGGTGACTTTTCTCACCGAGTCCTTGGTATTTTCTGCTTTCGCAGAATTCAACAAAAACAAGGATTTTTTTTTAAAGTTGTTTTCTTTCAAAAACAACTATGCTTGGGGCCAATGTTTCACCCACTTTCCAGAATTGAGAACTTTGTTTTTGAGGGGAAAACTTGAAGGTCAATTATCTAACTCCACACTTAAAACTTGACATAATGTATAAGTAAAGGCGGGTGCATGCAAATCACGACGAGGGTAGAGAATCATATGCTAGTGCTAAGGTCACCTAGAAAAAGATATGCGATTTTAAGCTTTTGCGTTTTTGAAACGGTGCCTACTAGTATCAAGTCTTAAACATGCTTCAAGAAATACGTAGAACATGTGATAGGCGAGGGTTAGCAATGATACTGACTCAAGAGAATACACACATGAATAAAACTATTTCAAGTCTTAGACTTCAAATCCAAATGAGTGTCAATCAGTCAAGGAGTATCGTAGAAAACGAGGATTTCAATCGCGATACTTAGACAGTTGAGCATGTACAATGAGTGAATATGATATGCAATGCATGTGACTATGCGCTACCCACTCCACACTTAAAAATGAGCTTAGTCCCTAAGCGAAAAAATATATAAAATAAGAGAAAGTGCATAGGAACTTCACTCGTGCGTGATGGCGCGATATCCAAGCGACTAATACGATGACCGGTGAGTGAAACACGACTTGTGAGCTGATAGATATAAAGATAAAACACACAAAGCTTCACAAGTAATAGGTTAGCATCGAATAATTGCGGAGAAACCTGGATAGGGGTGCCAAGTAAATAGAGTGCAAAAATTGAACCGCATAGGCAAAATACTCAGTCTGAATTTGAGCAGGTCCCGTGACACCAATCTCGTCACGGGCTGTTACGGGACGTTACGGGGGTGAAAATTTGCATTGCTTCGGCCGGGTCCCGTGACAGAACCATTGTCCCGTGACGTTCCTTTTGTCACGGGCTGTCACGGGACCGAGATATTGCATTTCGCGAGCTGGGACTCCACACTTAGATTCCTGCAAGGGTCACACGTAATGTACAAGATGCAAATGAAAAATACAATGAAATAAAAAAAAGCGGGGGTTACTCCCCGAAGAGGCCGAGTTTAACGTCTTGGCGAGACATAGCCAGGGAGAAAGAACTAGAAGCAATCTCTAATGTCGTCAAGTGGTTCCCGGTGTTTCAGGATGTGGTAATGTTTAAGGCTCTGCCCGTCGACCACCATTGACTTTCCTCCCTTGTAGCTAACCTGGTGGTTGTCCAAAAGTGATCTCTCCACTGTGTAAGGACCACTCCACCTGGTGCGCAGCTTCCCATGAATTAATTTAAGGCGTGATTTGTAGAGGGTAGCTCGCTTGGCTCGACTGAATTTTCTGCGCACCATTCGTTTGTAGTGCCACTTTGTCGTCCTCTCCTTAAAGACATCACCTGGGTCGAGAAGAGGCTTCAGCTCTCCCTCGCAGGGTTCCTTACCCGAGCCTATAGTCTGTTTAGCACCAGCTGCTCCCTCTGTGCTTACCGCGCAAACATTCATCGGGACAGGGCAGCCCTGTAAAACTCTGCAAGGCTCAATAGAGGTAAGTGAAATAGGATCATTAACAGCAGCAAAGTCCAGAATATCACAGTCAGCAAACAGACTAGGACTCTTAGACATGTCGGGCAAATTAAAAACAATCCTATCACTGCCTACTCGCAAGGCTAAGGAACATCTATCCATGTCAATGACTGCCTTAGCCGTGTAGAGGAATGGTCTACCAAGAATAATTGGGATGTCTACGTCCTCAGAGATGTCCAGCACTATGAAATCAGCAGGAAAATGCAGGTTCTTCACCTTGACTGGAACATCCTTCAGAATCCCTCTCGGGAGTCTACAAGAACGATCCGCGAGGCGAATGGTGATGTTAGTAGGACAGAGATCACCCAAATTCAGTTTAGCATATAAAGAGTATGGCATGATAGACACACTAGCACCAAGATCACATAAGGCACGACGAACAGGAAAACCACCAATATCACAAGGGATAGAAAAACTCCCTGAATCTTGAAGTTTGGGTGGCATGGGCTGGTTCGTAGCTGCACTACATTCCTCGCTCAGGGCCACATTATCGATCCCGTCAATCTTTCTTTTCCCACTCATAATCTCCTTCATGAACTGCGCATAAGTGGGAATCTGGGTGATCGCATCGGTGAAGGGCAACGTGATGTAAAGAGTACGAACTTTATCGACAAACTGCATGAACTCCTTATCTCTTCTTGCACCCTTTAGTCGCTGAGGGAATGGAATTGGAGGTCTATAAGGTGCTGGCTCCACTGGCTGCACAGAATTTTTAGCTCGGTTTTCAGCGTCCTTCGACGTTTCCTCTTCAGCGGGTGTAGAATCAAGTGCTGATTTCGTAGCAGGAGTTCGAGTGGCTTGAGCTGGCACCATTTCAACATGTTTACCTCCCCGTAGTGTGATGGCATTCACCGATGCCATATGATTCAGATCTGGCTTCGACGGAAGTTTCCCCTGCTCCCTGTTTGCTGAATTTGCTAGTTGAGCAATCTGATTTTCCAGCATTCTGCCATGAACAGCGAGCTCCTCAACAGTCCTTTGCAGGTTCCGTACCTCAGTGGCGGTTTGCTCATATGCCCGTTGCTGATTCTCAGACGTCTTTCTCTGTTCGGTTATGAAGCTTGCTAGCATGGCTTCCATGTTTGACATCGATCCTGAATTCTGATTTTGCTGCTGCTGGGGCTGGTTGTTGAACTGGTTCCTTGACTGGTAGGGAGTGTTCTCCTGCTGCTGTCTGTAAGGGAAACGTGGTGCGGCCTGATTCTGTGGCTTGTAGGAAAGGTTGGGATTGTTCCTGTTCGGATTATCCCACCGGTTTATGCCTGATCCTTGATTGTACTGCCCCGCATAGTTGACATCCTCCTGGCTTCTTCCTTTACTATCTTGTCCCATCACTGGACAGCCATCTGCAAAATGGGAAGGTGAGCCACAAATCTGACAATAGACAGCCGCATTAGCAACAACAGACGACTTCATAGAGGGGCCTGTCTTCAGATTTTTAACTTCAGCTGCAAGCATCTTCACAGTGTTGGTCAACTCAGCAATATCATTGGTGCCATCAGCAAGGTAGAGATCTTGCACACCCTTCTTATCCTTAGGGTTTCCTCGATCACTCGTCCAGAGGTGATAATCTTGGGCTGCTCTCTCTATAATCTCATAGGTGTCTTCTAGCGGGACTCCGTTCAGTCCCCCACCCGCTGCTTGGTTGATTAAAGTGTGCATCCCCTGATCGATTCCCTGATAGAAAGTATCAATAATCTGCCACGGCGCCAGATTGTGATGAGGGCACAGTCTGGTAAGCTCTTTGTACCTCTCCCAAGCCTCGTAGAGGGTCTCACCATCCATAGAACGGAACGAGATGATCTGATTCCTGAAGTGTGCTGTCTTTGATGGTGGGAAGTACTGCTGTAGAAAAGCTTCGGCTAGTTTGCCCCAAGTAGTGAAAGTGCCCTCTGCATGACTATCGAGCCACCTACTGGCCTTATCAGAGAGTGAAAAAGGGAATAGCCTCAGGTAGTAGGATTCTGGAGGGACACCATTGGTCTTCACTGTGTTGCACATCTGAACAAACCGCTTGAGATGCTGATGAAGGTCTTCGTTCATCCTTCCTGAAAACTGTTATTCTGCACCATCTGAATCAGCCCTGTTTTGATCTCCCATGTATTGTTGGCGATGCCCGCAGGTGCAATGGCTGACTGAAATCCCGAGACACGTGGGACAGTGTAATCTCCGAGAGTCCTTCGCACTGGTTGTTGCAGAGGACGCTGCTGGTCATCTTCGACCACTCCATTCAGCAGGGCTGGGTTGTTTTGATTCATAGACATCGCTGCAAAATTTCGGTTCAGAGCTCGTAGCTGCCGAGCTTCGTTCTGGGCCTGACGATTGTTTCTTCGTCGGTCCGGGGTATCCTCGTCTGAAATCTGAATCTGCTTCTTCCGTCTGGGTGTGTTCTTTGGCATGAACTAGCTAGTACCTGCAAGAGCCAAGAATTGCCGCGAGTGAAGAGGTCAAGGCAGAAAAAATCAGATATAAAACAAGACGGAATAGTCTAAACTACACACGTTAACACTAATATCACACTAAACGCTGCTCCCCGGCAACGGCGCCATTTTGACACGCGTATTTTTAACCCTTTATAGTTGTCAAAGTAATGAGTTTTAGGGGTTCAATTGTAGTCAAACAAAATTTATAAACCTTGGTAAGCCAAGGGTCGATCCTAGGAGCAATGCGTGTGAATACTAGCAAACAGTGTGACCTATTTAGCTATTCCGAATGACAAAAGGTTTTGTGGTGTTGAAACAAGTAGGAATTAAATAACAGAAAATAAATTGTTGTATTAAATCAGAGAAAGAATCCCAGAATCCATACTTCACCCGTGCTAACCCCACTAATCATGCAATCTTTCTACGTTAATTATTCATGCTATCGAATATGGAATATAACCGAAATAACACTAGACAAGCCGCCCATCCACGGATCATTGTCTAGATTAATCTCCATCGTTGAACGCCGCCCATCCACGGATTATCAACGATAAAATATAATTACAGAACAAAGTAGGATACCCTCAACAAATAAGGACTATAGATATGACAATTGAGAAAGAAAATATAATTACAGAAAACAACCATATAAGGACTATAAAAATACTAGGATACCCTCAACAAGATATATCCCAGACGAATATCAACCTAAAGAAGTTACCAAAATTAAGTATGATGTCCTAAACTTAGACTGTTGCAAAGACAGAACTAGAGCATTGGATGATTGGGGAAACGCAATTGACATAATTATACAGAGTAATAATGGACTTAAAGATAACATAGGAGCAGCTAAATCATTTATTTTACACAAGCTATCAGGAAATATTAAAAGTTGGTATCAAAATCTTACAGATGATTTGAAAAAAGAACTTGAGACAGACGCTACAACAGGAAGTATTTTACTAAAAAACTTCGTTAGAGTAATTTACTCTGAATTTATTGGAAGAGAAGAAATAAATCATCAAAAAGAAGTAAGAGAAGCAGAAGAAAATGAAGCTAAATGGCATTTAGATAACATGGTCATATGCGAGATGTGTTATTTCAGCACTTTTGCATGTGAATATGAAAAATACTACTACAAATTAAATCATACAACAAGGCCTACATATAAAGAAATGTTTTTAAATAAATTACCCAAACCATCAGGAGACAAAATAAAAGAATTATGGAAATCAAAGCCGGTTGATATACCCGATACTCTAGGGGGAATTATTAGGATTATAGAAATATTCTTAAGAGATATATGTACACAAAGGCAAATGTATAAACAAAAATACTATACGGGAAATAATAGGATTTGTTGTGATAGATCCCAATTAGACATACCAGGAAGATATGGATGTCAAGTCAGAAAAAACCTCTATAAGAAATATAAGAAACCAAAATATAAAAGGTATAGAAACAAGTACAAATTTAAATCAATCCCTTATAAGCCTAAATATACAAAACCAAAATACAGAAAAAGATATTTCAAAAGATACAATAAGAAAAATACTTATAAAAAAGACAAATATTGCCCCACAGGCAAAAAATCATGTACTTGTTGGCTATGTGAAGAAGAAGGACACTATGCAAACAAATGTCCAAATAAAGAAAGAATAAATAAAGAAAGAAAAGAAAAGGTAAAACTACTTGAATATGTATATTCGCAACAATTAGAACCAATTGAAGAAAATGATTTAAGTGATTGTGAGCAGCTATATTACCTCGAAACAGATAGTGAATACGAAACAGATTCTGAATATGACACATCAGATTCTGAATAACTTAGCAAACCCAAATAGTAGCTACATTAAAGTTGAAATAAAACTTAAAAAATATAAGAAATATCACCTATTTGCATACTTAGATACAGGAGCAAGTATTTGTGTTGCCAGTAAATACATATTTCCACAAGAACTTTGGACAAATGTAGAAAACCAATTTACGGTTCTCATTGCAAATAAAGCTTCAGTACCTGTCAGTATGGTAGTAAAAAATATAAACATAAAATTATGTGGCGAAGACTTTATCTTCCCAACTATTTACCAACAAGAAACAGGACAAGATTTAATAATAGGAAACAACTTTTTAAAACTAAATAGGCCATTTATACAAGACATAGATTGGATAAGCATAACGCATCACCTAACTAAGAAACGAATCTTTTGCACCTTAGAAAATAACATTATTAAAATAGCAAAACCTGATTTCCTAAAACAATTTAAGAAATAAAATCAGCAAAAACAGGGTGAGGTGGTAGCAGAAATTTTAGAAGAAACAACAATAGAATATTTACAACAAATAACAAAACTTGAAGAATTAAAAGAATTGTTAAAAGACACATCTAGTGAAAATCCTTTAGACCTAAGGATAAACAAATCAAAAGAAATCGCAATCATAAAATTAAGAGATGAAAATAAAGTTATAAGGGTAAAACCTATGATCTACACTCCTAAAGATAGAAATGAATTTGCAATACAAATAAAAGAATTACTCGAAATGAACTTAATCACACCAAGTAAAAGTCCACATAGCTAACCAGCATTCATGGTAGAAAATGAGGCAGAAAAGAAAAGAGGAAAGAAAAGAATGGTTATAAATTACAAAGCCTTAAATAAAGAAACAATTGATGATGGTTACTTCTTACCTAACAAAGAAACATTATTAGCACAGATAAGAGGAAAAACATATTACACTGGCCTAGACTGTAAATCAGGATTTTGGCAAGTGCGTTTAAGTAAAGAATCAAAACAACTCACGGCATTTAGCTGTCCACAAGGACATTATGAATGGAACGTAGTTCCTTTTGGACTTAAACAAGCCCCAGGTATTTTTCAGAGATATATGGATAAAATATTAGAAAAATATAGAGACTATTGTCTTGTTTATGTCGATGACATACTTATATTCTCAAATACTGAAATAGAACATTACGAACATGTGAAAACTATTTTACTTACATGTAAACAACAAGGAATCGTTCTATCATAAAGAAAAGCGAAATTATGTCAACAAGAAATTTCTTTTTTAGGACTAGAAATAAAAGCAGGACAGATCAAACTACAAAAGCACATAATAGAACACATAAATAAATTCCCTGATAAAATGGAAGACAAGAAAATGCTTCAAAGATTTTTAGGATGCTTAACTTATGCAGAAGCCTACATTTACAAACTTGCAGAACTAAGAAAACCCTTACAAATAAAATTAAAAGAAAATGTGAGATGGACGTGGACTGATAACGACACAAATTACCTTGTTAAATGTAAAAAACAATGTAAAAACTTACCGAACTTATATCATCCAAGAAAAACCGATTTTATGATTATCGAAACAGATGCAAGCAATTTGTTTTGGGGAGGAATCCTTAAAGCTAGAACAGAAAATGATTCTGAACACTTATGTAGATACGCTTCAGGCACCTTCAATGGCCCTGAAACTAGATATCATTCTAATGAAAAAGAATACTTAGCCATTAAAAAGACCATTAAGAAATTTAGAGCATATATTATTGACAAAGAATTTTTAATCAGAACAGATAGCAAAAATTTCGGCTATTTCCTTAGAACAAATATTGCCGAAGATTATAAGCAAGGAAGACTACTTAAGTGGCAACAATGGTTCAACTATTATCAGTTTCAAGTAGAACATATACCAGGAACAAAAAATAGCTTAGCAGATAGCCTAACTCGTGAACTAAATAACATAGAAGAAAGATTTGAGTTAATTACCCACGAGCAAACTAACAATGTCATGCAGGTACATACGAAGAAAACATGGATGCAAACCATATCACGATTATGGAGAAAGAACTCGAGTTAGAAAGACTTCAAGAGTCAATTTTGAAGAAAGAACTCGAATTACTTAAAGCAAAAGCAAATAAGTCTGAATTCCCAGCACCATTAATTACCGCAAATGACCTAAAAAGAGCAAAGATCGAAGGTAAAAAACCTGAGGTTACAAACCAAGAAGTTAATTCCTCCAAGGTATATGCCATTATGAATGGACCAAGAAAAGGTATTTATACAAACTTATCCCGAAGTCGGAGAAAGGGACATACTTAAGGAATTTCCTACGGAGTTTGAAGCAAAATATGTTCTATCAACTTATCTTGGCCCTCAACTTAAAAACGATTACAAAGAAGCCATGCTCAGCATTGCCAAACCTAAAAATCACTTCCAAGTTATTGGGCGCGTACCCCAAAATACTGCCCCGATGGGAATTATGCAACCTATTGTCCGAAAGGATTGTTCTGACTTATTAGAAAGTGATTTCCTCTCGACTTACAACCATTTTCTGCAAGGAAAATGTGAGCAAGGTATATATCCGATTATCAGATCAGGACTACTTAAACTAATGATTTATCCAGAAGCCAAACCACAACGAGTGTATGAACTTTTCTGCCTCGGACTCATTGACACCATTTATCTGGGTCAAACTTATAAGGAGTTGGAGCATTTCAATTCCTCGATAAAACAAACTGTTCTTCAGTTTGTCAAGAAAACTCAGACAGATAAACAAATCTACTTAAAGTTCCAATCAAGTTATGCGGACTTCAATGAACAAGGCAAGATTATTCTTCCTTATCACTGGATTCGAATGGGACCAGCTGGAATCCAGCAAGCTATTACTCAACTAAAGGCAAATCCAGTTATCCGCAAAGAAGACTTGATAAAATTAAGGGTTCTCACCCTCGGAAACATTGCTTATGAATTATTCAAAGTCAAGGATAACTCTGATTTAAAAATCAACTACTGCAGCCCACAAGTTATCATTCATTCTCACTTCAACAAGACAATTAATCCACGAGAATTAGAAGCTGTTAAAGGATGGAAAAAGTTATTCGAAGAAGCCATCTTCAATGTAAACCCAACTACTATTACCGAATATCTAAAAGATCCGGAAGGTCAGGCCCATGACAGCCCGAAGAAAATTGAAGATGACAGCCCAAAGAAGACTGAAGATGTCGGCACATCTTCCTCAAAATCAAAAGATGCCATGATTATCATCTCCACTTAAAGGAAAAGAAAAAGCAGACATGTAGGCCTATCATCCACATGCGAAGGCAAGGTCGGCAAGAAAAGCAAAAGCTACAAAATAAAGAAGGGCATCTTCTCCTTTAAGGAGCCTTTCCAGTTTTATGTTTCGGTGTGCTAAAACCATATGCCAGATAGTGGTATTGGTTTTATAAGAAAAAGATGGTTAGCTATATAAGGCGCCATATGTATCTATCTTAAGCATCGTTCTCCTCCACTCTCTGGCAAAGCAATAAATCTTTCAAGCTTTCGACTACTCTGTTTTCTCATTTAAGATCTTCGGATCATCTACTTAGATAATTGAAGAGTTCAGACCCTGGACTACATAAGGCTTCATTGTGGAACGCCGGAGAAGGCTAGTACAGCAGAAGCAGTAGTGGACCGACCTCTCAAACGAACGAATATATCTATCACGAACGCAGGTATGAAAATTTTCTCTACCCTTACTAGGCCGAATGATGGCACCAGTTATTAGTTATTTTAAATGTATTCCACAAATTTAAACAGCAATTACGAACTTATGGAATCAATCGATTCTTCTCCCAATTCACCTATCCAACGAATTAATGGTTTATCTAAAAATCAGTTACAAGAAATATGTGAAGGCATTACTCGACATATAAACGACTATGACACCCTCATTAGAGGACAGATGAGTTTAACTAATAAAAACTATAAGCTAATTACAGAATTATGTGACACTATTCATCAAGTCAAAAAACGATCAAAATAAAAATTTAATTTGAAAAAATCTACAGATCCAAATTCATCGGGACAAAATCTAACTTTTATCTAGGAAAAAATAATTATGTTTGGAATAATTATGGATGCTTCTAGCTCATCAGAGACTTATTTACGAAATAACTACCTTTACGAAAATTCAATCGAACTTAGATATCCTGACCCAGCAATGGATGTTTGGCAATTAGAATATTTTAAGCACCTGCCTGATGAAACGAAGTTTTTAATCTTCAAAATATTAAGAGAATTACCAAAAGATATACATCCAACTATTCTGACGATTCTTGACCAACATGAACAATGGAAAATAATAGATGCTTTAAATAATTACGAATTCCTAGATCCAGAAGAAGAATATGAAAATCAATTAATTCAGCAATTTAGTAATGATTGGTGGAATGGAGATTTTTCAGGAAATGAAACAGACTAATAATTAGTTAAAATTACCACAATGGAACAAGGATCAAGTAGTAACGTATTGTTAAATAACTGGAACATGAATGTAGGAGATATGTTTAAAACTAGGTTAAACAAAGAAACAAAATTAGTAATTCTTTATGCTCTAAAGGAATTACCCATCGAAATAAAAACCATAATCATCGATGAAATAGATATCTATTTAGATGACGAATTAAATGATCTGGAAGACTATGAAGAAGAATATTACGATAAAATTAAGCACGCAATGAAATTGAATATTCAAATCGCATAAATAATAAACTTCAATTAATCACATGAGAGTTAGGGTTACATAGCACGGGATCCGTAGGATCCCGGAATAGGGAAGACTACTCGCTATTCATGGCGATTAACCAAAAACAGTGTAATATGAAAGGAACGAGTAAACCGTAAAGACGCGGTGTAGCTCGACGATCCTCACGCTGAAAGCTCTGTCTTCTCTCCCAAGTTAGGGTTTTTCTCCAAAGAATCAACAACTAATCAATTCTGGTCGTGTTTCTTTATATAGATCGTCCAAAAAGGCCAGAAAGCCCAAAATTGATTTTTGGAAATAATTTGATAATTCTTCTTGAAGGTGCCGTGATCTACCGTGACCTATGGACAGGTTACGGTAGGTCACGGCCAAGGCTAAAATCTTCTGAGTAAAATACTACCGTGACAGGCCGTGATGTCCAGGAGGGTTACGGTAGGTCTGGTTTCGCCTGATTTCCTCTGTGCGAAATCCTACCGTGATCTACCGTGACCCATAGACAGGTCACGGCAGGTCGCGGCAGGGCTGAGCCCTTTTCTTGCCTTTTGCCAATCTTTTTCGTTCTTTTGACATTTCAAGCCTAAGGAGCGATGATATGCCAATTTAACCTGAAACACTAGAGAAAAACATCAAATAGAGACAATTTGCCGGGAGAATGAACCCAATCCTTCATCGAATGCAGCGAATAATTAGTCGAAATATCGACTGATCATATACGCATATAATCAGTCGCGTAAGAGGTATCAGAATTGAAAACACAATCTTCATACAATTTACATTACAATAAAACCATCCCTTACAATAACCATTACCCATGCCACCTGCAACAAACATTATCAAAATACTGGGGTAGAACTACTAATCATTTGTCTTGCAATATGGGGTGACATATACAAACGCTTCAATCTTAGAGTCAAGGGGAAGTACTTCACAGTCTTTTTTGGAACCTTGCTTTTACTTCCAAATTGGGTGTATCTTGCCTCGCCACACATGGGGCAAATAAGTTGATCTTTTAACTCTTTGTAGTACAACACACATCCATGCTCGCAAGCATGTATCGTCTCATAACCCAATCCCATATCCCTCAAAACTTTCTTCACATCTTTATAAGAACCGGGGTAGTTGTTATCTAGTGGAAGAATTTCCTTGGTGTTATGTAGCATTTTATCAAACCCCTTGTCCGACAGTCGACTCTCAACTTTCATTTGCATTGCCCTCAAAATAGTTTCAAGTACGGTATGGTCACAACTTTTGTACAAAGGAGTCTGGGCTTCACTTACAAGATTGGTATACCTTTCATAAGCCAGTATACTCTCTGAATCACCATCCTCTGCATTCATATTCATATGATCCTCTTCATGGATATGTCGAAAGGGAAATTGATCATGAAGAATCTCTAAGGTCCGGTTTTCTTGATGATGCGTAGCACCACTACTTGTTTCTCTGTACCTCTCTGTAAGCCATTCTTGTCTCAATTGATATGCCGAAGGTTTATTACTCTTTTCACCATGTGAGGTCCATGTATTGTAACTATTCATCATACCGTTATTAATCAAATGGACAACCATCTCATTGGTAGAAATTCTTCCTCTAACCAACAAACACTTTCTACAAGGATACAAATGTGTATTTTCTCCGTTTTGCTTTGCAAAATTAACAAAATCAACAAGCCCTTGAATATAGCGTGAATCACCTTTTTCTAACCTCATCCAACTTTTATCCATGTTCAACTTCCACCTTCATAATCATAAAAAACCAAAATCAACATACTATTACAAACACCAAGTATTTCGATCGATTTATAACTAATCTTTTTAAAGCAAATCAACATATGGTGCTTTGCAACTAACAAATGTAAACTAAAAATATAAATAAAAACATATTTACCTTGCTTTTTTAATGGAAGAGCTGCTGCGTACGTTTTCAGCCGTGGGGATGAGAGGTGGGAGTGAAGGAGGAAGAAAGGTGGGTGAAGAAGTTTAGGTTTCTTCATTAAATGCTTCAGTCCTTTCACAACTAACTTTGACACTATCAGTCGCTTAAGCGTATGGTTGGTGTACCAGTTCATTTAAATACAATAGTACGATGGTCAAACGTCAGATAGTCAACGATTTCAAATATCGGAGATTACGTGACACTTTATGTATTTCACTTACGCGACAAACGATTTCGGTCAAACCAAGTCAAGTCACATAAGAACACTTATGTCGCGGAGTTTGAGTGAGTTACATAAGATTATGTCGCGTAAATACATTTATGTAACGCACTTATGTCAGTTACATAAGATTATGTCGCGTAAGTACACTTATGTAACGCACTTATGTAAGTTACATAAGGATAAGTCGCATAAGTACACCTATGTGACCAACCTGTGTTTCTCAGACGCCCAAGGATACTTATGTAACTGATCCTTATGTAACTGATACTAACTGTATTACATAAGTGACCAACTAGTGTAGTGTGATAAAAAAAGAAGCAAATAAACTCGTTGTATATTTGTGAATTCATATAATTTCATGTAGTTCATTTATTTGGCAATATTGTTCGTGAATTTGATGTGAATTGTTCGTGGGTTTAACTTTTAAGTGGATTTTTTTGAGTTGCGGGCGGAGAAACAAGACTTGTACCATTATTCCATGCACATTTTTCTGTCTCCCAGGAATTAAGCTTTCAATCCATCTACACCTCCTTCGACTGCATCATCTTGAGCTATTGTTTTGCCTGATCATCAGTCCTTGTAAGAATGTTGAATATAAGAGTTGTGTGTTCCTCCAGTTGATGAACATGTGTCTTCAGCCAAGGTAAGGAGATGTGCATTTGAAATGAAGAAAAAAAAAGGTATAGTAATTTTATTACTAAATAACTACTACAGTAATATTTTGGCCCAATATTTTTTTCCTTATTGCCTCAGGCTGTTTATATCAGATCAAAGATCAAAGTCAATTACAATATAATAAATCCTGCAAATCCAAAATAAAGGAA
Source organism: Rhodiola kirilowii (assembly GCA_033675215.1). Lineage (NCBI taxonomy): Eukaryota > Viridiplantae > Streptophyta > Magnoliopsida > Saxifragales > Crassulaceae > Rhodiola > Rhodiola kirilowii. The sequence goes on from CM066194.1 coordinate 8,438,807, forward strand.
GATGGATGGTGCCAGTAATATTTTGGCCCAATATTTTTTTCCTTATTGCCTCAGGCTGTTTATATCAGATCAAAGATCAAAGTCAATTACAATATAATAAATCCTGCAAATCTGCAATTTTTTTTTTGATAAGCAGTGGCTACAACTTCTAACCATCAGACAAGTATTTGGAATATCAACTTTTAACCATCAGACAAATTTATATCAATTTTTTTTGATAGGCAGTGGCTACAACTTCATATTTAAAAGAAAGCATTTAGAAAATATCAACGAATAAAGTAGAACAATTGAATGCCTTGATTTTTAAGGCACTGGATCAGGAATGTAATGTTGAACAAATCAGACAAGTAAGGTTATATAAATAGATTTCAGATTTTAATTTTTAATTTTTTTTAAAATTTATGAAGATAGATATTTGAATTTTGAAAAGTAGATAAGGAAGTGCAAAAGTCATAATAAATGTTTGGCCGACATAATAAATGTTAGGTAAAGAATAATTTAATTAATGCTTGTTGAGTTAATTAATGCCTGCTGAGCCATCTTTCACATGGCGCCATGTCATCAGCCATGTAGACAGGGTTGGTGACCCATGGGGTCAATGGATCATTGTCCAACATAACCTTATTGGTTGTCATAAATATAAGATTGTACTTCAACATCATTTAATGCAACCATAAATGCATATTATACTATTTTTCTCTCTTTAATTCTTGTGCAATTTGTCCTTTTATTTGGACAAACAATTCGAGACAGCGGAAGTAATAGCTAAAATATTGAGATATCAATGTCTAATTAATGGCCAATACAAAAGAAGAATAAAGGCAAAAATAACATAAGAATATGAGGAGAAACCTAACCCAAAAAGAGGGGAGAAAGCATGAAGAGTTTTCTAGAGAAGTATGAAAATGTGTGGAAGAAATATTTGTGGATAATTTTATAGATTAGCTTATTTTAACCGTTGAATCAAAATAATCATAGTCCTCCATTTAGTCCATTTAGGAGGAGCTCTAGTATAAATATGAGTCACTTGTAAGTGCTTTATGCACTTGAGTTAGAAAGTGTGAGTGAAGTGTGAGATGTGAGAGAATCATCTTGTACGAGTTTCTCCATTCAATACTGAATGTATATTTTATTTTTATTTTTTTGAAAGGAGCTTAAAGCCTGAGTGTATAATTTATTAAACTCTCTCATACGTCATATGATCCCTTATAATATGCAGATCATAATAACCAATTAAAATATTTTGATATTAGAATTGAACAAAATCATTTTCAGCGTATAAAATACATGTATTAGGAGCACTTTATTTATCTATATACCTTTAAGTTCTATTTGTATATACGAGTAGACAATTGCAGTCTTCAAGAAACTAATTGAAACTCTGAGTACACAACAGTGAAAGGAAATTCTATCTTTATCTCTGAGTAGACAATTACATTCTATAAGAAACTATTTGAAACTCTGAGTAGACAACAATGAAAGGAAATTATATCTGTATCTCTAATTAGACAACTGCAGTCTTTAAGAAAGTAATTAAAACTCTCACTGCCTCAAGACACTAAAGGACGCGACATCAGCATCTCGCAACACCATTAGAACTTTTCAGATGTGGCGGAAAAATTGGAACGAGTGGAGGAATGATCAGACATCGACAATAGAGCATAACCAGGCCGAAAAATCGAAGACTACGGGTGAAGTTAAAGAATCGAAAGCCGATGAAGCTACTGAGGCTAGGGTTATAGTTGAACGATCCAAATGCGGCGATGCTCCGAAATCGGACGGCTGTAAGGCTACGGTTGAAGTTGAAAGATCCAATGGTGATGAAGCTCTTATTGCAAAATCCAATGACGATGAAGCTCCTGTTGCAAAATCGGACCCACAGAAGACAGATGCCTTCGACGCTACTTTTTTGACCGCGATGAGTCAGATTATGCTAATTTTTCTAACAACTTTGAAACAGAGTTATGATCAATGATGAAATGGTGCTGCAGAATGACAAAGAGGGACAAAACTCAAAAGGATAATTTTCGTGTAGACTGTTCAATGGTGCTGACGAATGACAAAGAGGGACAATGGATATGAACAATAACTGAAAAGAGAGATCACACAGTGGGGGCTAGGGATGCTCCACATCCTTTGGCTTCACATAAGCTGCCTTCGGAGACGCTGGAGTGATAGGCCGTCGTAAGATGCCCGATAATCCAGTGTTGGGAAAATCACCATGACAGGTCATCCATTGTGGGAATTTGACGAACCTCTTTCTCGGTGTATCACCAGGACGGTTCGTCAGCCACATTCCTCCCTTGTAGCTGCATAAGAATCCCACCCAAATCCCATTTAAGTACATTTTTGAAGTGCAACACAATTAGCAGATATAATCAGAAACACACAATCAAGGTACGTATTCATCAACAACATCCAATAACGAACTCAGAAACGCATATACCTTGAAGTGATTTTCTTCCAAATGTTCTTTTTTTCTTGTTACCCATGGTTGGATTCCGATCGCTGGAAGTGAGAAATAACTTCATTAACTACTCAAGAAACATCTTGGAAACACATTTCCCAGAAAACAATAAGACCCAGTTAACTAGTATATTGATCAGAAACATTGGAAAACCTTGAAGTGTTATCCCACAAAGTCTTCTTCGTCATCTTGTTACCCATTGTTGAATTAATCCGATCGCTGGAAGTGAGAAACAACTTCATTAACTACTCAAGAAACATCTTGGAAACGCATTAAGACCCAGTTAACTAGTATATTGATCAGAAACATTGGAAAAAACCTTGAAGTGATATCCCCAAAGTCTTCTTGCTGTTCTTGTTACCCATTGTTGGATTAATCTGATCGTTGTTTGTGAAAAACAACTCAATTAACAACTTCATTAACTACTCAAGAAAATCTGTTGGACATTACCTTTTGTTATTCATCGTCGTCGCATTATGGTAGAATGTGCTGGAAGTCAAAAGTCTGAGAGTGAAACTTCGCAGAGAAAAATGGGTGGGAAAGAAAACTGCAATTCTTTCATATTTATACGAACGCTGAAAGGATGTCGTTAATTTTGTATGTATCCGCGCCTCAAAACGATGACGTTGTTCACTAATATTTATCCAAGCCCCAACGGATCATTTATTTTTATTTGTTTTTATGGATGGATGTAGATCATATGAGAAGTGGCAAAGTTTGAGAAATGAGAATTAATACAACAATTCGATTTTTGATCTAACTACCTTTATTTTTCGGATTTTTTCCAACTTGAATATCTATATTATATGTCCGTATGGGCATTATTATAAATTCGTATCCATATAATTTTCGGTGTTACGAATTTTGTTCTTTAAGTCTACGAATTTTATTATGTAAGTTTTACTATTTTTACATTACAAATTTTGTTCAGTCTACGAATTTTGATTCTTTAAATTTCACTATTTTACATTACAAACTATGTTCTTTAAGTCTACAGATTTTCATTCTTTAAGTTTTATGATTTTTACCTTAAGAACTTTATTCTTTAAGTTTTACGATTTTTAATTTTATTTTAAGTTTTACAATTTTTAATTTTCTAATTTTTTTTTGATAAAGAAAGAAGACTCAGAGACACAGCATGACAACAACAGCAAACCCAAGGACTAATAAAACAACAGGTAAACTAGAATCGCAATCCATGTCTTGCTAGGCCACGTAAGATAATCACGCCGAGAAATACTTCAAGTCGATCCATGCCAAATCGGCCAAACTGTAGAAGCGACACAAAGGCCCACTTCAGGACTGCACTAAAGCTCCGGCCGAATTTCTTTGAAAAGTGAAAACAAAGTTATACTTGTAAACAAAATAAAACCAGGTTCCGATCAATGGAAGGAGGCCACCTGAATTTCACGAATGGCGAAACAGAGGATTTCAAAGCTAGGACAAGTTAACTAGCCGGGAACATGAATATGCTCCACTTTACCTCATGCCGAAAGAGGAAACCCGCCCACCAAAAACAGGAAAACAGCCATAGTTACAAGCAAAACCGAGTTGACACTAACCTACACTACAACTACAACTACAATAACGACTACAACTACACTACAACAACAACTAAAAAAACTAAACTAAAGCTACAACTAATCCAAAACGATCACCGGCAAAGCGCCAACGCCTCTTGTCCCACAATAGAATCATCGAAACCCAGCCGTCAAAAAGAAAACGCTGTAACCATCAGTGAACCCCACAATTCCACCACCATCTATGCGGCCACCCACCCACCAAAACCCAAACAACCTAACCACAACACCAAAGCCCACCGCCTGAACCACCCACAATTTTCTAATAGTCATGCTACAGATTTGAAACTCGAGAAGACAAGAATCAAAAATCTATTTTCTTCCGAAGATGGTTGAATTCGAATCTCTGATCAAGACACATAGTGAAGGGTGGTGGGGTTGACCAATCCGAGAATGAGCAAAAACATTGACAGGATCCGAGATCCGACAGCGGTGCAACGCAAGACGCTGAGGATGGAAACCTGATGATCTGGATTCTGGAGGGAGCTGAAGCAAATCCTAACTTGTTTCTTGGAAACGGAATGGGATCGATTATGATCCTTGTGGTATGATATGTATGTTTTGTTGGATACGGTGATCTTTGTGGTAGGTCATGCGGCCTTTGTCGATTCTTTTCGGATATGTGCTTGACATCTCCAACATGATTGTACAACAATTCGACCGATTACAAGGGTTTTGCGATGAATCGATTGATTGTGAGATGGCTGAATTGCAAGATTCACGATCCCCTTGGATGAAAAGGGATCGACAGATATCAGTTTCAGGATCGGGAGAGAAGGAGTTACCGACGCTGAATGAGAATGACGACCACCAAACTGAGCAAATCTGAACTGTATATCTAATGAGATCAATTAACCCAAAAATACTCTCAATTCTAATGAGATTTGGCTTCTCTTGAGATGTGGACCACATCCACAAATCTAAATCAAATTTATTTAATCAAAACAAATTGTAATCCCTTAAAATCGCCAAATTAAATTCGGTTATCAATATTTTTATTTTTCAAATATACAGACGGGGCACGTTCAATTGAGGACACTCCTTTATATTGAGGACGTAGGAACACATTTTGCACCTTTAGATCATTGGATCTAAAGGTGCAGATTTGTCCAAAATGATGTTTTTTTAGGTAAAATACAAAAGTGTAAAAAGATAAACAATTTGCACTTTATGGATAAAGGAGAATTGTTGGATCATTTGATCCAATGACTCTTATTAGTCCTCACAATTAAGGAGTGTCTTCAATTGAACGCTACTCTACACAGACTTATCAATATTTTTTCCCTCCTCACTATAAAGGGGTAAACTCGTTGTATATGTGAATTCATATAATTTCATGTAGTTCATTTATTTGGCAATATTGTTCGTGGGTTTAACTTTTAAGTGGATTTTTTTGAGTTGCGGGCGGAGAAACAAAGACTTGTACCATTATTCCATGCACATTTTCTGTCTCCCAGGAATTAAGCTTTCAATCCATCTACACCTCCTTGGACTGCATCATCTTGAGCTATTGTTTTGCCTGATCATCAGTCCTTGTAAGAATGTTGAATAAGAGTTGTGTGTTCCTGCAGTTGATGAACATGTGTCTTCAGCCAGGGTATGGCGGATGTGCATTTGAAATGAAGGGGAAAAAAGGTATAGTATTTGAGACATCTTTTCCAGTTTGAAGTGCCCTCTGGCGCGTTGTGAACAGCCAATTTCTTTCTAGACTCTCCCACAGGATCCATAATTTTCCTGGCCTTCTTCATCTTGGATATTCCAATGGTTGTTTTCAACTTACAATTTAGGAAAGCACTCGATTAAAACTCTTTATAATTTGAGAATTTGAACATCCAAATCTAACAATTTGATCAATATATATATTCGAATATGAATCTAAAATGTGTCGTACTAGCAAATTCAAAGTTGATAACTTAAACATTTTATTAAATACAAATTTAACTATATAAATTATTGTATGGCAACATGTGGTCTCCTACAAATCAAAACATGAATAACATATATATTTTACTTTGTAAATTATACTTGAGCTTTAACTGACATGTCACAGTTTGTAGTGTAGCTTCCCCCTTGCAAAAAGGCATACTTTTTAAGCTAACCAGAGAGACAATTCGGCTCTCTGTCGCCGAGAAAGGATTCCACAATGAACTTACAATCAATGTCTCATCATCAAAGAAATTTACATAAGCCAACTAACGCAGCAGCTAAGTTTGAATAAAGTCTCCAGAAAGTTCCCTTGAGAATAATATGTCAGCAAGCTCAATTGCCTGAGGGCCGAGCTGACACTTAATCGATCTAATGATGTGTGCGATAGTCTCTCCTGAATTATTTATCATCCCTGCAGCATTTGTCACAAAGTTTCTGCTAGTATTGGTCTTGACAGAGATAGAATGTGATGGCTTGGTTTGGTTTGTGGTTGTAGTAAATACCAAGTCACTGACATGCATTAGAAGGTCGTTCGGGAGCCTGAACCGCCTTGTAACATTGGAGGCTGCAGAGAGGAAGCTTTGTTTTCGAGCAGCGATACTTGTATGTGTTTGGACACGATGGACCAGCACACTTTTCACGAGGAGGCGGGTAACTGAATATAAGTAGACAACCAAAAGAAATTCATCGTTAAGACTCATATAACAGTGCCATCAAAAACTGATAAAACAAGGTAGGTTTATGTGTATGAGAGAAAGCCAAGCATTGACCAAACATCATGTTTAAATACAATTCCTTTGTTGTTCGGCAGATTTTTTTTTTGATGGGCGACACATAATAATGGCTCAGCAACATTGTTGGTTCACTTGGTGTACAGTTCAGCTCAAATAACTATTTAAATCAACACATACCTTGGTTTCTCTTGTTTAAATAGAGAAGGCAGGCCCATCTCTTCAGGGAATGTTACTAACATTCCATTCAAACTGGAGGTCCATCTCACAATATTTGGTGCAAGTTTCATGGCGTTGGCTGCTCTTTCCTGCATTATGTAGCATTTGAAACATGTGAAAAGATGAAAGAATTGACGTTAATCTTTTACTCTTAAATTTAAACCCTAGCTGATGTAACCTGCGCTAGTTCCTCTTGCCGCTTCTTGATCTGGTTTTCTCGCTTCTTTCTACTTGAATCTTGGCCCAATATTTTCCTTATTGCCTCGGCCTGTTTATATCAGATAAAAGCCAACAACAAATCCTGCAAATCCAAAATAAAGGAAGATGATGCCAGTAAAAAGAAAATATCATACCTCCAACTCTTGATTTGCCTTCTCCACTTGCATTCTACGTTTCTGAAGGGCCTCAGCCCTCTTCAGTTGCTGCTCCAATTCTGAGAGTTTTTCCTTTTGCTCTGTACCATAAGAAATGAAAATATTAGTATGTGAGGTACGGATGAGGAATCTTAAAGGAGATAAATGTGGCACCAACTTCGGGGAGGCGCAGGAGGCAGTCCATTAGGAAATTCAAGAAGACTTCCCCCAGAAGTTGAGACATCTTTTCCAGTTTGAAGTGCCCTCTGGCGCGTTGTGACAGCCAATTCCTTTCTAGGCTCCCCCACAGGGTCCATAATTTTTCTAGCCTTCTTCGTCTTGGATGTTCCGAGATCCTCATCCGACAACATATCATCCTCCTCGGAATAATCGAAGTCTCCCAATGATTTTTCTGAACGAGCGATCTTAATATCTTTGTTTTCTAGTGCATCTAGGTTATGGTGATGATCAGTGTCTCTCTTTGGTACCCTTAAAGTACTCCACTTATATATGCTTCTTTCCTCGACACCATCTTCATACTCAAGTTCATTGTTAGCACTTAGTTTAGTGGATTTGAGATCCCTACCATCCTCATAAAGTCTATCTATTATACGTCTCTTAGGAACACGATTACTCTTGCGCACAGGTTTGAAATTATCCTCCGAGCCACTATCAACTGTCATCTTACCCCTATAGATAACGGACCCTCGACTGTCTAAATCGGAAAGTGACATATCCTTTTCTCGATTTCGTTGCATAAGCGCTGGTGAATTACCAAAATCCGGAGTACCCTGAATGGGAAAAACAAACACCAATTAAAAAAGTTAACATCAAAAAATATACCGCATATGACTGATAATACAGCCTATTCAATGGCAGTATGAGGCTCAAAGCGGACATCATGAAACTATTATATACCAATAATACAGATCTATTGCAGATGTAGACCACTAACTTGGTACTATGTATATATATTGTCAAACGTTAAGATCCATTGTATTCATGACACTATTTTACAGAGCTGTTTCTTTCGAATTATATGACGATTAACCTTCAGGCTTCACATGCATTTACAGATCCAAAATCCTTCTCTCCTTCCAAAAAAACCTAATTTGATGTCACTATCATGTTGTGAGCACCACCAGAAGATACTGGCAATTTGAGGCGAGTGATACCTGAATCACGGACTTTGATGACGATCCACCAGTAGAAGGTCCATCGTTGTGGGACTTGGCATGTAAGGTGTGAGTCACGCCACCAAGCTTAAGCTTCACTTTCCTAACCTTTCTTTCATTATCTGGTCCATCTGATGAAACTAGCCCTGACTGCCCAGAACTGCTACTTTCATTAATTCTTTTGCTTGGGAGTGCACAGTTGTTTTCCTGATTGACTGAAGTAAAAACAGCTTTGGGAGACCTCTTAGGGTCATTTTCAGTAAAGGCGTCGGTGGTTTTCATTCGGGGAGCATTTGAAATGCACTGGTTAAGAGTCCGTTCCTTCTTCCGAGAGTTCTTGTCAATATCATTGTTATCGTCACTAGAGCCCTTACTCATATTATCTGATGGTGTGGATGATACGGACCAATTGTCTCGGTAATCTGAAAACACTGTTGGTTGAGTTCGAGGACGTCTTGCTGATTGACTCCTTTTCTTCGTCACACCACTTCCCATGCTAGTCAAACTTAAACCTCCCACACCTTCCATCGCACTACCACAGCAGATTAAATGAGGGCCTTCAGCAACTACCAAGACACAAAACAATTTAAAGATATAACTAAACAAGAGTAGACGATCTATTAATCAAATAAAAAAAGGTAAGAACAAAGAACGTGACACACTCAAACCAAAGCTAAATATAAGAGATAACAATCCGGTAAAATGGATTTTTTGAGTTGCGGGCGGGAAACAAGAGTTATACCATTCCATGCACATTTTCTGTCTCCCAGGAATTAAATTAGGTATAGTATTTATAAGTAAATAACTGTAATCAGCCAAATCATATCACAGGCACCACACAAGATAAACGGTTGTAATCTAACAGAAAATCGTAAAATGTAACTAACACCAAGAATCTGAAAACAGCAGGCCCGAATTCATCAGCCCGAAATGGCAGTACTTTAACCAGAATCCACCGTAGAAGATGAGACCAGTCTGTTTAATGACAGCAATGACTCACAACAACATAACTACGGACACCACCTTATCATTCCTAATTCTTATTGCGTTCTCCAGCAGAAGCAACAGCTCCTTATCCATTCAAACAGAGGATTTGAGGACTCCATTCGAAAGCCTCAGGGTATAAGACTCTAAGCTCTACAATCTTTGCTCCACACAAACACCACATACTACAACAATCAACACAACAGCATCAACATGAATACACCGGCACAAGAGTCTTCTTATACAAACAAGTCAACTGACCTAGCCGCTCTAAAACACACACACCAACAAAACTTCAGCAAATCGAAGGAACCAAACACAGGCAAAGAAACAAACCTTTCAAAAAGCCTATCTTTTACCCCCAACAATCAAAGTCCCTAAAAACCCTAATTTCGTCCAAAGAAGCAGCACGCCGAATCAAGCCGAAATTCGACAACAAAGCGACAGGATCCGAGTACGAGAAGCGAGGCGGAGAGTGATTGAAGACAGTGAGAGAAAAAGAGTGGATGGAATTTGGGAGGGATTAGGGTTTGGAATTGAGAAAGCGAACAAGTTGAGGAAAGTACGAAGACAATGAGGGTTTCGAGGCGGCGTTAGTGTTGTGCTGTTCGTACGTCTCCAATTATCAACCATTGCTTGATTCGTTATCATCATCGTCATCTTTCCTTCTCTCTCTACAACTTCACTTTCTCTCTCCTCGAGCTTCTTCCCGCCTGTGTCTGCACGTACACGCACACGTTAGCCATCACCTTCACTGCGCACTTTAGCACATTCAGTTCGCGTAGGTTAGCAGATGTTACGAAACACCAAAACGACTTCGTTTTCTAAGTCTTAAACCCTAAACCTACGGGAATTTCGTCGTTGCGAGACACAGCAGAAGCATCAGAGCAAATGGCGAATCTGGCTCGACACGTAGCTCGTCTGACACTCTCAAAGTCCCTTCCGCGGAGCCGGTGGCTGTGCACAGCGGCAGAAGCCGTTCCGGCGGCTACTTCAGGTGATGCTAATTCGTTGAATTTGTGTGAAAACAAGGCTGACGGGCTATTCCACAAGCTGAGAAAGATAGAGTTGAAGGATGGGAGTAGCGATTTGAAGGAAATGATCGATAAATGGGTGGCGGATGGGGCTCATATCAAAAGGCATCATGTCGTTAGCTGGATTGTTCAGCTCCGTCGGTTCCGGAAGTACACCAACGCCCTTGAGGTTTCTTGTTATTCAAAATTCATCAAGATATTAAAAATACATTTTTTTTATTTAAAGAGTAGACTTTCTGTAAAGAAAATTGGCCAACAGTTGCTCATTTATATATTTTTTCACTCTAGTAAAGTAAGTACTAAGTAGTAAGATTGAGATGAAATCAGTTCCATGTGTTGGCCACCTTTTTGAATGGCTAAGTATCTATATTCTACAGTATACAATAAAGCAAAGAACCACATTTGCACGATTCGTCATTTTTACCGGATTTGATTATGTGTGAATTTGCTTGTGATATGTTTCATGGACGATAGGTGTGATCTTATTTTTGGTTCTGCTTACTGAAATTGTGGAAATGATTTGTCGTGTGGTGCCATACTTCGGCCATATTCAGTGTGGTCCAATTTCGAAATGTTATTCGTTATTATATGAAAAACAGATTCAGTATGCATGCTTCATTAGCTCCTTTTTCTTCATTCTCACTTGGTCATATCATATCTATTACAGGTTTCAGAATGGATGGAAAATAGTAAGTTCACGATGAACACTTCTGACCGGGCCGTACGCATAGATCTCATTTCCGCGACTAAGGGTCTAGCCGAAGCAGAAAGATATTTTGATGGTTTGCAAACATCTGGAAAGACAATGAAGACATTTGGAGCACTGCTTAGTTGCTATTGCCGGGAGAATATGACGGAAAAAGCGGTGGAGCTTTTTGAAAAGATGAAGGAGGCAGGGGTCACTCCCACCACATTAGATATGAACCAGCTGATGCATCTGTATTTGAAGGTAGGCCAGCCTGAAAAGGTCCCTATCCTCGTACAAGAATGGGAAGATATGAAATTTACTCCTGACAAGTATACATACAACCACTTGATGAATAGTTTTGCTGCTCTGAAGGATTATGATAGTGCAGAGAAGGTTTTGGAGAAGATGGTGCAAAATTTGATGATTCCGGATTGGTTTACGTACGGAACTCTGGCCAAAATATATACTGATGCAGGATATATTGAGAAAGCCAATGATGCTTTGGAAAAAATAGAAAAAATAGAGAAATTGCGTGATCCTGAGGCTTTCCAGACTCTGATGACCTTGTATGCAAAGAATGGTAATAAAGTGGGTGTATTTCGAGCGTGGGAGTCATTAAAGTTGATTCAGAAAAATGTTAATAACAAAGGTTACCTCAGCTTGCTAATGGCTCTAGCTGAGCTAGGTGATGTAGATGGTCTGGAGGAGTATTTTAAAGAATGGGAATCATCTTGTTCACTCTATGACATGAGGATATGCAATGTCCTCCTCGAGTCTTACCTCAATCGCAATTTGCTGTCCAAGGCCAAATCACTTGCTGAAAGTTTGATTGCAAAGGAAGTCAAACCCACTTTCCGAACACTAACATTGTTCATGGAGTTCCATTTGAAGAAGGGTCAGACAGATGTTGCAATGAATTATTTGGAGCAAGGAGCGGCCACAATGAAGGAAAGGAAATATAATGACTGGTTTCCTGCTGAAGAGACCGTCAAACTGTTCTTAAAAAATTTCAAAGAAAATTCAGATGCTGTTAATGCTCAGAAGTTCCATGAAATCATGAAGGACTTAAACCGCCTTGATTCAAAGATTACCGACGCTCTACTTGCATTGGGATGCAACGTATAGGAAGGAGTCCGTTCGTTATTGGAGTGAAAATGGTAGCTTTAGTAAATCAAAGCTATTGCAGGTATGAACCGTATGATGTGGAAATGGTGACATGTCCTGCAAGAGATTGTTTGCCAGTGAAACTGCGTGCTACATTTCTAATGGTATGGTACTATGGTTAGTTAATTCTCTCAGTTGACATGTCCTTCACATGGTCTGCTTTTGAGTATCAATCAATATCATCAATATGTTACTAATGAAGCATGCATGTGTGGTGCAATAATAACTTAAGCATGCTTAAGGAAGTTTTTCCAAAATGCACATTTCCTCATATAAATAGAGAACTATGAGACACTTCATGTATGTTCAAATTCAAGCCAAAGTGCAACTGTTACTAATACAATCAGAAGAAACAAGCATGTTTTTGAAGCGTAAATCATCCAAAAATAGCTCTGTAGGCGGTGCTCCTTGTAATGCTCGATTGCTGGTAGCCAAATTCAACAACTGGCACTGGTGCCGTATGGTGTTGATGGTGGAAATCTGAGCAGAGGTAGTGCTGGTAGCCAAATTCAATCCCGGGCACTGGTGCCAAGTGGTGTTGATGGTACACATCGAAGCGGAGGTAGTGCTGGTGGCCATATTCGATCCCAGGAACTGGTGCCAAGTGTCGTTGGTGGTTCACATTGGAGCGGAGGTAGTGCTGGTGGCCAAATTATAGTACCAGCAGCATCAAGTGGCCGCGCTCCTCCGAGTAGAAGTAATGATAGTGGCCCGTTTCCAAGGCCAAGTCGAACGCCACCTCCTCAAGCGGGATGAAGGCCATTGTCCCAAGATTGTTGTGAGTTGATGTATCACCCTGGAGCGCCCGATGGCGGACCACCACCATTGTGCGGAGATTGTCAAAGAAAAACCGGGTTGCCGCATTGGTCTCCGTACGCTATGCATGGAGGCATTGGCAACCCCAACAATAACATTTATAGTTAACACGTCTTTTTAATTAATTAAAATTCATAAATAAACTTAATTAGGTTCGAACTCGAGCTGATTGTTCAGTTGAATTGCAAAGTAAAACACTACTTGATCAATGAATGTATTTGTTTTTATTATAATTTCACCGATCATGAGTGCAAAATGAGTATTGAACGTCGTCAACTACTACCGCTAGAGCTAGCAGATGCTTCCATTTTGAACGTCGTCAACTACTACCGCTTATGATTTTGCAATTGCTAGCAAAATGTTGCGCTACCTTGGATATTGATGCGTGATTGACTATGAAATGACGTCGTTTCGATTGATATTTTTTTATGAAATATAATAAGGGTGCGGTTCAGGTATAAACCTATTTATAAATAAAAACTATAAACCTATTTTTAAGTTGACACGTGTCCCATTTTAGTCGAAATCCAGAACAACACACGGAGGGGTATTATAGTCATTCCACACGGAGGGGTATAAACCTAATAATATTATTTTCAATTTAGTCCAAGAGTTGTTAATGATCAGACTTAAAACAGCAATGATCAGACTTTAAAACAGCAATGATCAGACTTGCAACACAGCAATGATCAGACTTAAAAGACTTTATGATCAGACTTTAAAATAGACAATAAGCAGACTTAAAAGACTTAATGATCAGACTTAAAACAAGCAACGATCAGACTTACAAAGCAGCAATGATCATACTTAAAAGACTTAATGATAAGACTTAAAAATAGACAATGATAAGACTTAAAAGACTTAATGATCAGACTTAAAAGACGTAATGATCAGACTTAAAAGACTTAATGATCAGACTTAAAAAACTTAATTATCAAACATAAAAAACTTAATGACCAGACTTAAAAGACTTAATGATCAGCCTTAAAAGACTTAATGATCAGACTTAAAAGACTTAATGATCAGACTTAAAACACGCAACGATCAGACTTACAAAGCAGCTATGATCAGACTTAATGATAAGACTTAAAAATAGACAATGATCGGACTTAAAAGACTTAATGATCAGACTTAAAAGACATAATGATCAGACTTAAAAGACTTAATGATCAGACTTAAAAGACTTAATTATCAGACTTAAAAAACTTAATGACCGGACTTAAAAGACTTAATGATCAGACGTAAAAGACTTAATGATCAGACTTAAAAGACTTAATGACTAGACTTAAAAATTGGTAACTAAAAGACTACAAATCGATAATGATCGGACTTATAGAGAAAAATGATCAGACTTAACATTGGTAACTAAAAGACTACAAATTGAGAATGATCAGACTTAAAACAGCAATGAGCAGACTTAAAAACAGCAATGATCAGACTTGAAACAAACAACGATCAGACTTACAAAGCAATGATCAGACTTAAAAATAGCAATGATCAGACTTAAAACAGTAATGATTAGACTTAAAAACAGCAATGACCAGACTTAAAATAAGCAACGATCAGACTTACAAACCAATGATCAGACTTAAAACTAAAGAAGATTAAAATGCGAATTTGACCCTCCAGATGATCGAATTTGCCCTAAAAACGCCGAGCTCACTGCGTGGCTGTGAGTTTTGCTCAGAATGCCGTTTCCACCCAAAAAACACTAGGCTTTCATCAAATTCTGACACAGGCACATAAACATCAAATTTTGCGTAAAATTCTTCGGATGTTCCAATTTCTGCATGTAAGTCTGATCATTACCATTTTAAGTCCGATCATGATCAATTTTAAGTCTGGTCATTGTCAATTTTAAGTCTGATCATTATCAATATTAAGTCTGATCATTGTCTATTATTAAGTCTGATCATTGTCTATTATTAAGTCTAGGGATGCACATCCGGTCCGGTCCAGACCGGTGGACCGGAATTTTCTAAAATCTTGGACCGTGGACCGGACCGGACCGGATATATATGGACCGGGACCGGACCGGGACCGGAATTCGTGAAAACTTGGACCGAAACACGGACCGGACCGGGACCGACCGTAATTTAGGGTTAAAAAATAGAAAATAAAAAAAAATATTAGGAAAATAAAAAAATTCGGTTTATTCCGGTCCAGACCGGACCGGACCGGAACCCGTAATCCTCCAAAAATATGGACCGTGGACCGGACCGGGACCGGACCGAGACCGGACCGGACCAGAAAATCCGGTCGGTTCCGGTCCGGTTTTCCGGTCCGGGCCAATTTTGTGCATCCCTAATTAAGTCTGATCATTATCAATTCTAAGTCTGATCATTATCGATTCTAAGTCTGATCATTATCAATTTTAAATCTGATCATTGTCAATTTTAAGTCTGATCATTATCAATAATAAGTCAGATCATTGTCTATTTTTAAGTCTGATCATTATCAATTCTAAGTCTGATCATTATCAATTTTAAGTCTGATCATTGTCAATTTTAAGTCTGATCATTATCAATAATAAGCCAGATCATTGTCTATTATTAAGTCTAATCATTATCAATTTTAAGTCTGATCATTGTCAATTTTAAGTGTAATCATTATCAATATTAAGTCTGATCATTGTCTATTATTAAGTCTGATCATTGTTTTTTTAAGTCTGATCATTGTTCTTTTTAAGTCTTGTCATTACTGGTTTAAGTCTGATCGTTGTTTTTTAAGTCTGGTCATTAGTGGTTTAAGTCTGATCATTGTTTTTTAAGTCTGATCATTACTGGTTTAAGTTTCATTATTATTATTTTTAGTCTGGTCATTGTTTTTTAAGTCCGATCATTGTTTTTTAAGTATTGTCATTACTTGTTTAAGTCTGATCATTACTGTAACAAATTTTGGACGATGATACCCCTCATTTCTTTTATGTATTTTTAAATAAGTCCGCGTGTGTTTTTTTATTTACAAAAAGAACCCCGATCGAGATTAATTCTGATTGGTCAATTTTTACACGTGTCAATTTTTTTATGGGTTTGTAGTTTTTATTTATAATGGTTGTTTGTATTTGATCCAAACTCATATAATAAAACGATGTCGTTTGGATCAGGGATGGATCCAGGAATTTTGGTAGGGGGTGACAGACAAAAAAATAATTGCATCATGAAAAAAAATTCTAAAATTACTTGGGCATTTTACAAAAATTGTATAAATTTTTTGAAAAATACACTTCAAATTCTAAAAAAAATTTGGTGCCAAAACATCTTGGACTTTAGCCCAAGATTTTTTTTTGTTGAAATCAAAGTTAATAGAATTGGTTTGTCAAAATGAAACAAGTATCTCTAGAATAACATGAAGCAAAATGCAACTGATACAAAAATTGAATATATAAAATCAGAGAGAGCTTAACATGTTACATCCTAATGAACTCAGCCTACTCCTCAGAGGCAGATCCTTCATCGCTCTTGTTGTTATGCTTCTTAGCGTACCTCTGATTTCTCAGGAATTTAGGATCCATTCCTTTGAAAGTTGAAAATTGTAAACTTATATATGCCGATAAATTTAATGATATAAATTGTCAACGCTTTTTCTTGTAAAATATGATCCTAGTTCTTTTTCGAGAGATAAAATATGATCTTAGTTTTTTTATATACAAAAATATGATCCTAATTAAATTCATAAAAAATTAGGTAATTTAATAGTGAATACACATAAGTAGTTTAGGTAATTTAGGGCTGGGTTTTTGTACCGAAAAACCGAACCGAACCGACCAAAACCGAACCGAACCGAAACCGAACCGAATCCAAAACCGAACCGAATTTCGGTTTTTCTTACCGAACCGAACCGACAAAAACCGACAAAAACTGAACCGACAAAATTGACAAAAACCGAACCGACAAAACCGACAAAAACCGACAATTACCGATAAAACCGACAAACCGAACCGACAAAAACCGACAAAACCGAACCGAAACCAACAAAAACCGACAATTTCGGTAAAACCGAACCGAACCGAAACCGAATGTCGGTTTACCGAAAAATCGGTTCGGTTTTCGGTTTCATTTTTCACTAAACCGACAATTCGGTTCGGTTCGGTTTTTGTCGGTTTGGTTCGGTTTTTGAACCGAACCCAACTTATCCTTTAAAAAATATAATTAGTTAATTTATCATTAAAATTTTTCTCTTAATTGTTTACATTTATGTTTGACATCTAATAAAACTGTCACTAACTAAACCTTATTTTAAAAATAAGGGGGTGTTGATGCAATTTGATATACTTTAATGACTAATTTACAAAAACAATTTTCCACTATTCATCATATTCCTCTAGCCCGAAAATTTTTCCAGCTCCATTTGCTGCTAGGCGCTAGCCCGTTTACAAAAACAACTTCAAATGATAGATTATTCAGCTCCATTTGCTGCCCATATATAAAAAAATTGGTGCAAACTTGATAGCTCGAAATTGTTTTCGAAAAACTTGGGGGTGACATGTTCTACCCCCGGCCTTAACGGGATCCGTCCCTGGTTTGGATTGAAATGAAGTTTTTGGACACTCGCAGCATTTTGTTGCGGTGCATTGGATCCAAATCCAGTTTAAATAATGCAACCATAGAATCCATTCTTATTCACTTTTTTTTATTGAAATTCTTATTCACTTTTTAAAATGTTATTAAAATTTTGTTTTTTTATTATTAATGCAATGCCTCAAAATATATGACTTTCAAAATGGTGTCACATCGGTCACGGGGCTCCTAAACCACAAGTGGAACGTATGGAATCTCAAACTTATATTCACATAAATTACTTTCAAATTAAAATATTACTTAAGGGTCAATACTCAACATACAATAGCTCAATTGAGATCGACATTTACACTGACTTTTTTTTTTGTTGAGTTGACATTGACATATAGGCCACAATAAAAAGAAGTTTTTTTTTATAAACACAATAAAAAGAACTTAATACAATATCTTATCAAATGAAAACTTTAGAATCTATATATGGCCTCAAAGAAGCATTGTTCATTCAATAGTTTGATTCTCCCATCATGCACAAAACAATTAAAAGTGCCTTAATTATATATAAGTAGGTAGTTAATTCATGAAGCATGCATATGGTGGTGCAGAAATAACGTAAGCATTCTTTAGGGTCGTATTGATTGCCGTAATCAACTTCAATTCTAAATGCATACAATTTCCTCTTTTAAATAGAGAATTATGAGGTACTTCTCCCTCCTGTATCGACATGTTTTTCAAACGTAAATCTTCTAAATCATCAAAAACCGACCAGAAAGCACCCGTGCCAACTGGGCCGCTTGGCCCTGCAAGCACTGTCCCTTCGAGTGGAAGTAGTATTATTAATGGCCAAACTGTCAGCGATGCGCCTTCGGAATGGAAGTAGTGTTGATGGCGGTGGTCAAATTCAAGCGCCATCAGCACCAAACGGCCCTGCAGGCTGTGCGCCACCTCGACAACGGCTATCAAGGATACATATAATTGGTAGTGAAGATATTCAAAATGAAGCACCTTTCTAATTAAGTATTCAATACGTTATGCATGATACCTCGCGATCGCGATGATGCTTGAGGAGGAACGAGGTCCTATTTATCACGGAGCAGCATGCTGCATATGATTAAAACTTAAAAACCCAATAATATTACCAATAAAATAATCATGATATTAATTCAACTAATGAGATGAATTCCAGCAGTGTAATTACCTCGTATTTGTTGTTGGTATAATTTCTACAATCTTTCGTCCAAAATGTTTTTATGAAAACATTCATACTTAATCTTCTAATCAACTACAACGGCCTCCCAATGTAGAAAGACGCATTGCCCATTCAATTTGTTTATTTGATCCTCTAATGTGCAATCAAGGTAAAAGGTGACTTATCAAGATCAGCTAATAGATCTTACATTTTATTTGGTTCTATTTGGAAAGAAAATTTCAACTCTTTTAATTTGTTTCGATTGGAAAATGAGCATGTTGGGTTCAATGAAAAATAATATTGAAGGAAACAAATATTAACAAGCTCACTTTGCTTAAATTTAATGAAAATTTTAATTAGCATTTTAACTTTAATTTGTTTCAAATGAGGAGCACTCAAGTCAAATGAGAATCTCTCTATGTTTTAGAACATGAGAACACAGTATGCACTGCACGTGTTCCACATGCATAGTTCTTTTTATTTATTTTTTAAAATTTAAATTCCACTCTGCTAGCAATGAATGAAAGAATAGGGTTGGAACTGCCGACCTCCTAAGCATTCAACCAAAACTATGATCGCTAGACCACTCCACATGCGTAACTCAAACTTGCATTTTCCTTATTCGATTTCGAAAATTTCCTTTCTCCATGACCAAAGAGGTTGTTAATAATGAAGCATGCATGTGTTGTGTGCCATTAATAACTCGAGCATGTTGGCTTGTATTTATAGCCCTAATCATTGGAAGGTAAGATACAATTGTTAATAAGAGTCCGGATCCTGTGAGAAGTGCAGTTACCATGAGAAATGAGAACAGATCCTGGCCATTTAATTATTGTAATCAGTGGTTCAGATTATCCTTATTATTCGTACATTAAACAGAATTAAATCAACTAATTAGGGATTTGAGGGTAATATCGGGATTGAAATCAATTTAATAATTCGTAATCCCGTTAATTTCGTCCGCCCTAACCTAATCCGTGTTCTCAAACTACTAATTCGTAATCGCAAATCAACTACAAACGGCGAGACAAACGACATTTGACGACGACATACACATCGACGACTGCTACGACGCATAGACGACGACCGCGACGACGACGGACAGACGGCCGCAACTTCTACTTCGCAACGACGACCACCGAAGGCTCAATGGCTGACAAAACGAAGAATAAGAGTAAGCGGTTACAAGTATTACGATTCGTGAATTTTCAATTTTATTTTTGATGTTTCAAATCGACTGAACATAGAGTCATATATACACTCACATCTTTCGTAGATGATTTAGTTGCGTTTTATTATTGTTCGTATCGAACAAGAGTCGTGCGTACGGGAGTCTAACTAAGTTCATTATGAGTTCCGTAGTTGTTCGTAGTGTAACAAACAATATTCGTAGTAGAATGCCTTACTTATTCGCAGTTTTGACACTTCATTCGTAGTTTGTATTTTTGAGAAACATAATTCGTAGTCTGAATTTATTATTCGTAGTATGAATACGTAGTATAAATACCCATTATTCGTAGTATGATGTCTTATTTATTCGTAGTCTGAAATTATTATTCGTAGTCTGAGTTTAGCTCACTATGAGCTGCGTGATTGTCACTATGAGCTACGAATTTTAGCTCATTGTTCGTAGTGTAGCACCAATTGTTCGTAAAGGGATGCCATGATGATTCCTAGTTGTGGTACACTAAATTCGTAGTCTGGGTTTGTGATATTTTTTATTTGTAGTCTGAAATTATTAATCGTAGTATTTTCTGAGTTCAGTATTTCTTCGTAGTGTATCCACGTTATTCGTAGCTTACCACGTTATTTCTTCGTAATTACACTTAATTGTAGTCTGAGTTTATGATACGGACTTTCATACATAAATTTCAGAAGAACGCAAGAGAGAAAGGACCATATCAGCAAAAGAGAAAACGCAAAACAATGACACAGCAGAGGAACCACGCTCAGCTAAAAGGGCTAAAAGGGTTGCATACCACACAAGCTCGCAAACACTTAAAGGTATTATATTTCTTCTCTTTCAAATTTTTTTGTAAATACAATAAGAGCAACTGTAAATTATGGCAGGTAATTTTGTAACAATCAGTACCTAACCATTATAATTCAAATGTCTGTGTGTGTATTGTAGCTGGAAGAAAACATGTCGTCCAAAAGATGGATGACCCCTATGACAACAGTGATGATGATTTCACGCACGAAGCCATTAACAACAGCGATGATGATTTCACGCACGACCCCAATACCAACAGCGATGATGATTTCACGCATGACCCCAATGCCAACAGCGATGATGAAGTCATGCATATCAAAAAGAAAGTACCACTACAAGGTAATGATAGTTTCTAATTTCATATTTATAATTCGTATTACTTTTCTGAAAGTTCTGTAGTTATAATTTGTATCATTAATTCTGTCTAGGAAAAGAAAGAGCAACAAACAAATCCAGGAAAACTGAACGTGGAGATGACTTACAATTAGTACTGTCTCACGGTAAACCAAAGCCAAAGAAACAACACAAGCCACCGCAGCGATACCAAGGATTTGAGACCAGGACAACACCGACTACTCTAACCGAAGCTATATTGTCCTTAAGTGATCAACAAAAGTTAGCAGTTGCTTCTATGGGTTTCGAAGGCATCCTACATTTGAGGATTACAAAAATTCCTACACAACTTGCAAAATGGCTAGTGGAGTCATTCGACTCAAAGAATAGCATTTTGAGGACAGAACGAGGAGATGTTGAAGTATTGCCAATGGACGTAAATTACATGCTTGGACTCCCTATGGGCGGCCGGCCTATTAAAGTTCCTCTTAGAACAATCCCGCACGTACATCTTGTTCAGACTTTCAGAAGCCAATATGGTGGTGCCTTCGACAATGCAGTCAGTTACACAGATATATCTAAGAAAATACAATTATCTAAGGAAGCAGACGACTTCTTCAAGCTGAATTTTCTGGTGTTGTTCTACTCAACAGTTATAGATAGCACAAAGGGTGGGAAATCAAACCAAAGAATTCTCAACGCAATAGAAGGACTAGATGATATCCGCGCTCTTAACTGGTGCGAGTTTGTGATTGATCAGCTGCGCCACACCAAGAAAGTGTATGATAAAGACAATCTCCAACCATTCACTGGCCCAATATCATTTCTGATGGTATTTATCTGTCTATAATCCTTAACATCATAAAGATAATTCGTATCCCAATGTGAACTAACATGAATGGTTATTGCTTGTAGGCACTGTACCTTGATAGATTTCAAGACAGATTTGTTCAGGTCGAGAGAAAGATTCCTGCAATAATATCAGCAAATGATGAGTTCATAGAAAACAGAATAAAATCTGAAATGAGACAAGGTGGATTTGGACTGCGTGTGACCTTGCTGAAGCGAAATGTACCCCCTGATCTTGCTACAATGGTTGAAGCCATTTCCAGCAAAATCAACCAAGAAGATAGTGGGGTCCAAAAAAATTGTTTTGTAAGTACTTGAATTTGTAGTCTCAGTTATCTTACATATATCAATTTTAATTTGTAGTAAACAATTTATCTTTCGTATAACAGTTTATTATCTTTCGTAATGACGACTTACCTTTCGTATAACAATTTATACTTTGTAGTATCATGTTATCTTTCGTAGTATACAATTTATCTTTCGTATAACAGTGTGTTCCTATGTCTCAGAAATTGGTGGAAGCCCACGAAAAGGCCAAGACACTACTTGTTGCAGCAATAAAACATTATGACGATGCTTACAAAGCTGCATTGAAGTCCCCCAATTTTAAACACCAAATCAAGAGAAACCACGCAGAGGTTAAGGAGGCGATGAACATTTACAATGAAAATGTCAAGAACCTGTTAGGACTAGCACTAAGAAGCCTTTTACACGCGACACGCCAATGGAAAGTAGTTCTGATGTGGTTGAACAATCAACTGAGCAATGCAAGTCACCAAAGACTAAACAACAAGATGATTACCAGAATGTGGTGGACACCACAGCAGATTTTAAAACCCCAGAGGTCAGATATGAAACTAAACATCAAGATAGTGGTCCAATTAACTTTGAACTACCGGACAGTCCTCTCCTGGATATCAATGGAGTAATTGACCTCCCGACGCAAGTTCTCGAAGAGGTTATTAAGGTGTGTGACGAAGTAAGCAAGGAGAAGCTGGGTGCCGCACTTGTTACGTGTCCCAAACAAGTACAAAGACCGCACCGAGAAAAGGTACCGGGAGCCCAATTAAAGTCACCATTCCTTGAAAGAATAGTCAAATTGACAGTGCCGGCCAAAAAAATATACCGCGATTTGTGTCGTTGGGTGTACGTTGGTGATGCTATAGACAGGTATTACTCTATTAAATAATTTTGCACTTGTCAAATAAACAATTTTCTTTGTCATGGGTTGTAGTTGAGAGGCAATAAAACGTTAAGATACCATTTTTTATTAACATTCTTCGTAGGCATGAGTTTATTATTGGTATGGCAAATGGTTTTTAATCGCCATTCTTATTTTTGTCTTCGCAAATTCTCTGATTCTATAAATTTCTGGCTTTCTTAATCATGGTTCGTAGCAAAAAGGGCATAATTTGTAACATCAGTGGTTTTATTAACATTGTTCGTAGTTTTGAATTTATAATTCGTAGTTATGAATGCATGATTCAAACATCTAATGATGTTCTATAATTGCAGTGGGTTCCTATTTGAGCATGGATGTTACGCTGCAGATTTCAAAGACTTCGAAACTATGGGCAGGGGAGAATGGCTTTATAGTGTCATAATTGATATTTGGGCAATATTGATGAATGATAAGGAAAAATACAGATCCAATCAAAACATCTTACGATTTTTCGTCACTACACAAGCCACAGTGAGTGCATATACGTGTTTAGTTATCAAATCTTATGCAAATTTTGACACCAATATTATCTCGCAGATGATAACCACAAGGGATGACAAAGGAACACCGGAAAGTCGATATGCAATCTTCAAAAAGGAACTTGAAAAGGAACTTCGTAATTGTCCACTATTAGATGTTCATAGTGTGACATTGGTAAGTCTGATTTTCTCTATGATGGTACACCTGTTATTTACACTTGGTTATTAAGCCAATCTAAATTTGTGCTACCATTGTATTGTAGTTCTTGTTCACAATGTGCCACGACAGCCATTTCTATATGGTTGCCTACGACATGACTTATGGCACGATAGAAGTCGTTGATAATTCAAAGAAGGTTCCATGTTTCGAGAAGAAATATGGCACACACATCGACAATCTGGTACACAGTTTATTGTCAAACTTGTGCATAATTCGTAGTCCTGTTAGGATCAGCTATGGGTTTACAATTCCTAACATTATTTACATCAATAATGTTATCCTGTCAACCTGTGCAGACAAAAAACTTCTCGAATTACCTAAAAGAAATCAATCACAACAAGTGCGAGGTATTTGAAGAAGTAAAGCCCAAACGCCTAGCAATGAGCTGGAGAACTAAAAATAATGACACCGATTGTGGGGTTTTCACAATGCGCCACATGGAGTATTACAATGGCTCTAACTGCAAAAACTGGGCTTGTGGGCTAGCAGATGAAGGGGAAAAGGTAAGAAGCACACACACATATGTCTCAGTCTTTTACATATAAACACATGTTGTCTAAACCTAATTTACATTAACATGCAGCAAAAAGCCCAACTGTTGGCGCTGCGTGACATTTACATGAACGAGATAATACGATCACACCTGAACAGAAGAAGAAACAACGTGTTGCAACTGGCCACAAAGTGGATAAAAGATCATCCTGAAGAATTAAAGGAGTAGATTTTCATCATCATCATATCAATGTTGCAAAGTATTTTGAATATGTAAATTTACATTCAGGGCAGATTTTTATGTTTTGGAAATTCACAGCCAATTTGCAGTTGTAAGCTACTCAGTTTTCGGATTTAATCAGAATATTAGGTACCTGATCCGTTCGTACGAATTATAAAGTATATTATACGAATTATAAAGTATATTATACGAATAATAAATATTATTATACAAATAATAAATATTTTTATACGAATAATAAATATTATTATACCAATTATAAATTATATTATACGAATTACAACTGTGGAAGGTGCAGTATGGGACAATGTACAGTATTCACACTTGGTACATGCAAAATATATCAGTTTTGATACGAATGATATTATTTGTTCCAAACGAACTACAAAAGAATTGTTGGAAGCAAAAAGGTAGTCTCGACTAAAAGTTTAGTACGAATTAAAGAACAGAAACTCTAAGTTTGTTCCTGTCCAGCATCATCAGAATGACCCACATCTTGGGAAGGGGTGACTCGACTTCTTGACTCAATCACTAGTCTCTTTGGGCAGGTTCGCTTATCATGGTCCCCTTTCTCGTTGCAGTATCCGCATAATCGAAGAGGTTTCTTTGATTTCTCCATAGCAAGTTCTCGGGGACCTCGGATTCTCTTGCCGCAACCTTTATTTCTTGACACTTGGTCGGTCGTGATATAGGGTAAAATATTCGAATGAGATTCAAACACTTCTTTGCTAGTCACGTGATCAAAACATTTATAAAAGCTCGGGAATCCGAGATCGAACCCAGAGGATAGGAGTTTAAACTTATGATGCTAGAGATTAAAATGGATGCCTATGGTTTTGGGGGGGGGGGAATGCTTCTCCAAAGAGGTTGATAGCAAATTTCACTATCCAAATTAGAGGTTTGATTAACAAAAAGGGATTAACAATCAATAAAAGATGACTAGGGATCCAATCCTCCACTAAACAATCATTGTGACGGTAAATTAGGACATTATTGATGAACTTCTCATGCACACACTTAGAATATAGGCATGCAACATTAATACCAAGTTTAACTCTCGCTCTAACTTAATATTAAGAGGTCATATCTCGCTCAATACCTCAAACTCTCGCTCTATTGGCATTATAAAGTAAGATTACCTACCCTCAAGCCCTAGCTCTATTGGCTAGATAATCATACACGTGTAAAAACCATGCCATTCTCATTAGAATTAGAGTGTCGCCATGTAACACAAAAACCCTAATGCTTCTTCATTTAGTTCATTTGACATCATGCTTTTCAACACTAGTTACATCAAACATGAAATCAACTAGGGTTCCTATTGAGGACTTCTCACAAACACCTTATAGGCACCCATTAACATTAAGTTCTAATGAAGAAGAATCATGTGCAAAATCATTCATCAATAACATCTATAACATTTACAAGGTCACAAACATGTTTAGGGGATTCATGGATCCCCAACCAAGGTCACTACTCACTCATAGTGAGGTTACAATAAAAAACAATGACTAAAGTAGAAAAACCCATATGAGATGTAGAGTTTAGAGCTTCTAAACCAATGGAGAATCAAGAGTAATGGATAGTCCTTGTGGATGGTATCCTTCTTCACTTAATCAGCTCGAAATCCGTGCCAAAACCCTTGGAATTTTTCTGTGTCGGCCCTTGGAATCCGTGCCAAATTCTCTCCCAAAAAGTCCCCCGAAACCCTAAAAAATTCTGGGTTTTATAGCACTGCCGGCATATGCGATCGCATATAAGCGCTTGTGCGATCGCACAAGCTTTCTGGTGGTCGTTGTTATGCGGTCGCACACATTTTTGTGCGACTGGATTCTCTATGCGATCGCATACTAGAAATTGTGTGAGCGCATATCTTTCCTTAGCTGCATTTGCGACTTCGGCTTCCGGGTGCGCGATCGCATATAAATTTATGCGACTGGATTTCTTATGCGATCGCATAAACCAACTTATGCGAGCGCGTAACTGCACAAATTCTGACTTTATGCGATCGGTGCTCCAGGGTGTGCGATCGCATGAAATGTTGTGCGACTGCTTGATTTATGAGATCGCATAAATTGTCTTGTGCGATCGCACAGATTTGGGGAGCTTGTGCTCCGGTTCCTATTTTGCTCATTTTAGCTCCAGAATGCTCGGTTTTGCTCCAGAATCAACGCTAACTTGTGTTCTCAGCTTAAGCTCTGTAATTGGCCTGAAATGAACCACAAGGCGTTAAATAGCAAGTGAAATCGTGATAAACGAATGAAACAATAAACATAGAGGCCGCCTAAAATGCGTACATTCTAGAGCTATCAAATCACCCCACACTTATCGTTTGATCGTCCCGAGCAAACTAGTCATATAGGTCAACAATCAACAAGGCATTTTGCTCAATCATGATCGGCTCAAAGAAACTCCATATGGTTACGAAAACTAACTCAAAAAATTAAGAGACAAAACATACTACTAACTAACCACTTTCGTAGGTAACACGAGTGCATTTAGCAAATGCACCAAGCCTTTAAACCCCTAGGCTACCCTAGTGGAGGAGTTGTAGTCTACTGAGAGTTTTCAGAAACGGGAATACTCACAAATCCCACAAAGAGAACAATCATCCAAAAAGACATTTTAAGTTCACAATTTTCAAAGAACTAGGCAAGGTATTTTTCATGAAGTTCACGGTGTATTCAACTAGATACGTGCGTTTCAATCACTACATGAGTCCTCTTCGAATCCTTATGGAATTTCATGAATTAGGACATTCAAGCAAATCAAAACAAGGACTAATACATCTTTGATCAAGGATTCTAGTCATTTTCTATATTAGTGACTTCAAGAAAATGATCTAATAATTGCAAAGAAAACTTGTTGGATCACTCACAAATGCTAGCAAGGAGGCTAGTCCATTGGCTTGTGAGCTTAGAACTCATTCTCAAGCCTAGGACGCATAGGTCACTTAGTCGTAAGAGAAGAGGAGTTCCAACATTATATTTTTTTTGTAAATACTTGCAAGTCATTTCATGCCTAAGTATAAAAGAATACGAGGTTCGTCCCTTAGTGAATTCTTGCTAGTAAGTATCAATTGTCTCGTTAGTTTTCATGCTAGAGAATGGCGGAATAGCCGATTGCCAAGTCTAATTGAAACGTTAAAGGGGGTAGAAGCCGCACTAAGCACTTTCGAGGGGGAACTTACCTTCCTAACCCTCGGCACTTAGCACATACTTCTTTAAAGATTCCTTCTTAATGGTGATCAATCATAAGGAAGGGATTTGGGGCTTATTTCATATGATTTTTTTCTTTTTTCTTTCCGTTTTTTTTCTTTCTTTTTTCTTTGATCTCTTTTGACCCCACACTTAGAACTTTGACAAAGGGCTAAGTGTGAAAAATGGAGCATGACAAACCAACAAGACGAAATCCACTAGATAAATAAGGTCACTAAGGTCACCTAAAGGCAATCATGGCATGCAAGGGTTTTGGAGTTATAAATTTTTTTTCGATTTTATGCTTTCAAAGATCAACTCTTTAGTCTCAACGCGAAAAAGCTTAGAATAGAAGATAAAGAAATGCTAGTAGATGCTTTGATCCTCAAGAATGAAAGTCAACAATCCAATCCATTAGTCATCTAAAGGATCAATCAAGTGAAATCATACACAACTAGTTGAATTTAGAGATGAAAGTTTTTGAAAAGGTAGCCTTGCCTAGACTTTTTGTTTTCATTCATAATTTGAAATTTTTGGATGAATTGTGCAATGGTGCAAGCGTTTTTCATTAAGCATACGTTGGTTGGAACTCACACATGAAAGCATGACAAGCAAACAAAAACATCGCAAGTAATCACAACATGTCAAACATAGGCCACCCCACACTTAGCAATTGCTTAGTCCCTAAGCAATGGATAGAATAAAAAGCGAAGAGAGGGTTAAGAAAAACTTCTCTCGTTTGGAGGTAGCCCTTTAAAGAGTATAGAGTTGCTTGCTTGTTGAGTTGATCTTGCGCAAAAGATTCGATTGATGAGCTCCTTTTTCTTTCTAGTTGTGCGATCGCACAAATGCTTTCAAATGGGGGAACAAGGATATGCGATCGCATAAATGGGACTGTGCGATCGCACAATTAATCTGCAGCTGCAAAAGTTTGGACATAAATTTGGCCCAAGAAATTTATGTTGCCTTGTGATGATCATATAATTTTCAAAAAGCAAGAAGTGATCAATAACAACCAGAAAGCATCATCAAAAGTACACAAATGTAGCAACGTCATTCAAAACGATACATAAATGCAAAACAAGGGGAAATGTAGAACAAAAGTCATTGTCTTCTAAATCACTTCCTATCCTCTGGTGAGGGTGGAGGGTGCTGAGCAAAAGGGGACTTCGGAGGAGGAGTAATGGTAGAAGAGAGGCCCAAGTGGTCCGCGATGGTGAACAGAGTCCTCTCCATCCATTGATTGTGCTGCGAGATGTAGGAAACAAGTCTTGGGTCAGCAAAGGGTGAGAGAGGAGACTGGTTGCGTGAGGAGGACGGCGACCCGGTAAACTCATTCTTAATGCGCGGCTCTTCCTTAGCCACTCCCTCAGCCTCCACTCCATTATTTGTCCACTTCAATTCTTTGCTCAAGAGGCGCATGTTTTGTAATTTCCTCACATCCAATTTCATCTTGGTGCTCTCCTTGCTTCCAAACGTGAAATTGAGCCTCCTTGCAATCCAAGTCACAAACGAACCACCACCCAACCCTTGGTTTTGCGAAGTGAGGGATTGATATCCCTCAATCCCGTTAGTGATACACCAAAGCCAATCGATCTTTTCCCCTCTCTCCATCATTAACATAATGGCCAATTCCATCCTGCTCACCAGCCTGCCACGATCAGAGCGCATAAACACTGTGCCCGCCAGTAATTTGTGGATGAACCGCCATTTTGGCACTCGGATACTAGTGGAAAAGTGTTGCTTAGTGTTATTGCTATTGTACTCACGTCCCGAGATTTTTTTCCAGAACTGCATGATATCGTCATCTGCTATCTCGGGGATCTTGCCATCTTTAGGTAAACTTAGCCAGTCATACAAAACTGACCCTTTAACCTCCCACCTGTAATTACCCATTTCGAACCTCCAACAAAATAGTTTCCCATCAGTATCATCTGAACATGGTCCGTGGATCGGGACGAATGAGCTAAGGAATTTCATGGTCATATCCTCATACGTCCCAGGATCCTCTTTAAGCACAAAATCCATACCACTGATCAAAATAGAAGACCTAATCTCTTCCCAACCATCCAATTGTTCTAAATCATTTGCTACGGGAAAGAGGAGCGGAATAGGTTGTTTACCTCTGGCCACTAGCTCGGCATACAGGGTCGAAGCTTCTTCGAAATTGAACTTAGTGGGACTCCCAAAATCGTAAGGCTTGAGCATGGTGAATTTGTTGAGCTTGCTTCTTTGAAATGACATTGGAGGTGGATAGGGCATCTTGTAGCGAATTTTGGGTTCTAAGGAGGACATGCCGTACTGCACGCCCAAGCGGCTCTTCACATAGAGGGTTTCGACTCCGGTCATGGTTGGGTTGGGGGAGAAATGAAGAGCTTGGGGGTTGAGGGGTGGGGAGATGGCTAAAAGAGGGCGAAGATCGGACGTGAGGGGTGGAGATGGGGAATCGGCGGAGAGGAGAGGGAAAATTGGGTTAGAGTGAGAAAGAGTGGCGGCGAGGATAGGTGGAAATGAAGAATAAGAGGAAACCCTAATTAACCCTAAGAAACCCTAACCTTTATGCGATCGCATAAAGCCAGATGCGCGAGCGCACAAGGGTGCGAGCAGCGAATAAAAGTGAAGTTCAAGGGAATATGCGATCGCATAAGGACAAATGCGCGAGCGCATAACCGAAGACAGACGCATAAAGTTTTATGCACACAAAGACGATCACTAGATTTTCAATTAAAAACAGGACTGTAACATAATTCATAAGAATTTTCAACACCATTACATCCCAAAAGATCATCAAAAGAAAAGTCTAAGCATGGTTCACAAATCATCAAGGTATCAAGAAGGAAAACAATGAACAAATGCTAAACTTATTTCTTCCTCTTCAGAAATAGCTTCTTGCGAGTGTGCGCTGCATCAGAACTGGCTCTTGCTCTCCTAGCCTCGTCGATCTCCTCGATGGTGAGCTCATCCTCCGGATTACCATGCGGTGCAACTATGAACTGATCGGCATCGGGGCTATCATCGCTCAAGTCCAAGTTATCCTCCTCTCCGCTATTCTCAAAAGTCCCACCCGCGGGAATTTTGCTCACCGCATCCAAGATTTCTTCCAGACTAGCTTCTACATTCTCCTCATTCAGCATAGAAGGTTCACCGACCTTTTCCTTTCCTCGAGCACTAGGAAATAACGGTGGAGACGTAGGCAAAGGGGATCTAGGGGCAACCGGGGCTCGAGGAGGCGAACCAACAGTGGAGGAGATTCCCAAGTGTGAAGCAATGGCAAGAATGGCCCTCTCCCCCCACTGGATGTGTTGCGAAACGTAAGCAGCGTGGGTGCCCTGTTCTCTAGCCATGCTGTCCAAGCGTGAAATAATAAGGTCCAACTTCGCATCGCTAGGGGAAAGAGGCGCGGTACGCGAGGAGGAAGGAAAATCATGGGCCGCAACCCGATCACCATCCTCATCATCCAAATTCTGCTCCTCCTCAGCCTCAATAATCTCCTCGGGGTCCTTCCATTTCAGCCCTTTCCCGATAATAAGTCTCGATCTCATCTGCGAAAGGGTGAGTGCTAGAGTTTCACTCTTTATGCCACCAAATGTGAAATTCAGCTTTCTAGCTATCCATGTAACAAAAGAGCCACCTCCCAATCCCTTGTTTAGCGAGGACAAATTCCGATTATCCAAAAGTCCCCGTGTTATGCACCATAACCAGTCCACCTTTTGCCCTCTCTTGATCATGAGCATGATCATCATCTCTAGCTTCGTCACAAGTCGACCATAGTAAGTCCGAACGAACACAATCCCCGCTAGATACTTGTGAATAACTTTCCATATAGGTATGCGGATACTAGTGGAATTGTGGTATTTTTCCTTAAGATAATCATTCCCAGAAATCTTTTCCCAGAAATCATAAACAGCATCATCGTCAATAGTAGGGAATGCACCATCCCTCGGCAACCTAAACCAATCATATAATACTTCGGCATCTACCTCCCACTGATGCCCTCCCATACAAAACCTCCAACATTTTACCTTTTCCTCCTCCCTTCCAACAACCTTATGCACGGGACTAAATGAGCATAGAAACTCCATAGTGATCTTATCATAAGTACCGGGATCATCTCTAAGTATGAATATAAACCCACTTTCTCTAAGCATTTCCTCAATTTCATCAAAACAGTCCATGTCTTTCAAAGCTTGAATATGGGGGAAAAGGAGAGGAATAGGTTTTCTACCTTTGTTCTTGCACTTTGTGTACACTACTGCATCCTCCCTATTGCTGAATTTGATTGGACCTTCAAGGTTATACGGCTTCGGCGTTGTAAAGACATTTGGCTCACCGATAATGGGCGAAGATGGAGGCGTGTCCCTTTCCAAATCTCCGTCATCTCTACTCACCGAACTGGGGGCCAAGATATGCCTAGAGGGATCCTCGGTGGTACGCCCATAGTGCTGCCCATCGGAATCGGCCTTGACGTACAAAACACCTGACTTTTTGGATTTCTTCTCTTTTTTCTTGGACGGCTTGGAAATCGGGGGTTTGTAGACGGTTAGGCGCTTTGAGGTTTCTTTTGGAGGAGGGTTTCTCGGTGTCTTACCCATAGCAGTCAACGGGGGAGCTGTGGCGGTGGATTCGCGAGTAGTGAGGCGACGAGCGAAACGATAAAGGAACGGCAGCCTGGGGTGGCGGGCGGATGGACCGGAGTGACGGAGGAGAGGAACGGCGGAGAAGGTTGAGGGGAGATTTGTGTGCGGCGGAGGGTTTTCGCGAGCTAGGGCTTTTCTGATTTGGAAAGTTAAATGAAAGGGTGAAATGGTTAATAAGTCGAAAATGATTTCTGCTAACCCTAAATGACTATGCCCGGAATATGCGATCGCATAAAGAAAGGTGCGCGATCGCATAAGAAAAGACAGTCGCATAAATTTATATGCGATCGCACAAGGGAATGTGCAATCTTGAAGAAAAGAAGCCAAGGGTTGATATGCGGTCGCATAAAGTGATACGTGCGATCGCACAAAGAAGACAGTGGAGTAAAATCATGTGCGGGCGCATAAGATTTGTGCGACCTTAACCGAATTGAAGAAGGGCTATTGTGCGAGCGCACAATGATTCATGCGAGTGCACAAATTTACTTGGAGAAAATTCTAAACTGAATTCAAAACGATTATCAAAGCTCCTGCACAAAATTTTTCGAGACCCCACACTTAAACCCAATTAAATCGTCCAATCTATCAAGCATACTATCATAAGGACGTCGTAAAGTTCATCAATCATCGCATAGAGATTCACGCACATACACACTTCAAACCTTCAATTTTTCACATGGGAGTCCAATCAACATAGATAATTTCAAGATTATAAGAAAAGACACTTACGAGCCTAGTTTAACGTCTTGGCTAAGACGGAGCCGAATCTTTTCATGGAGAACAAGAAGCACACTTGGGGAGTCCTTTGCTAGGATCCCTCCTCAAGCGGGTACGTCATTCAAATAGATTGTTGAGCTTGAGGTGTCGTGAGGTGGGCCATGGTAGAGTTTGAGTCGTTGGCCATTCGCCATAAAGATTTCTCCTTTCTTATTGAATAGGTTCACGTGTCCATCATCAAAGACCCTTTGTACCTTGAAAGGTCCGGTCCACCTAGACTTCAATTTACCCGGAAATAGCTTCAATCTTGAGTTGTATAGTAATACTTGATCTCCTTCTCTAAAGTCTTTCTTAGAAATCCTCTTGTCATGCCAAAGTTTGGTCTTGTCTTTGTAAATTCGGGCATTCTCATATGAGTCCAAACGAATTTCCTCTAGCTCTTGAAGTTGGAAAAGTCTTTTCTCGCCCGCGGTTTTCAAATCAAAATTCAAGGCCTTTACCGCCCACATAGCTTTATATTCGAGTTCCACCGGGAGGTGGCAAGACTTGCCATAGATGAGCCGATAAGGGGACATGCCGATGGGCGTCTTGAACGCGGTTCGGTAAGCCCATAACGCATCGTCGAGCTTTGAGGACCAATCTTTTCTAGAGTTCCCCACCGTTCTTTCCAAAATGGCTTTTATCTCCCGATTAGACACTTCTACTTGACCGCTTGTTTGAGGGTGGTAGGGGGTAGCTATCTTGTGCTTGACTCCATAATTCCGAAGGAGGGTTTCTAGGTTCCTTTCTTTGAAGTGCGATCCTCCATCGCTTATAACCGTTCTAGGCACCCCGAACCTTGGAAAAATGATTTTCTTGAACATCTTAGCCACCATTTTGGCATCACAAGTAGGGGAAGCAATCGCTTCGACCCATTTTGACACATAATCGACCGCTACCAAGATGAATTGATTTCCAAAAGAGGATGGGAAGGGCCCCACGTAATCAATTCCCCAAACATCGAATATTTCCACTTCAAGAATCCCTTGTTGAGGCATTTCGTCTCTCTTAGATATATTTCCCGTTCTTTGGCATCTATCGCACATGAGGACAAACTCGTATGCATCTTTGTAGAGACTTGGCCAAAAGAAACCACATTGAAGGACCTTGGCGGCGGTTTTGTTTCCACTTCCGTGCCCACCATATTGTGAAGCATGGCATTGGTGCAAGATGTGCTCTTGGTCTTTTTCCACCACGCAAGTTCTATAGATCCCGTCGGAACACAATTTGTATAAGTATGGCTCATCCCAAAAATAAGATTTCACATCGTGGAGGAATCTCTTTCTTTGATTATAGGTGAGGTCGGGAGGAATAATCTCACATGCTAAATAATTGACGAAATCCGCATACCATGGCATGGATTCCTCCCTTATTGCGAGTAGCTCTTCCCCAATGAATGTGTCCCTTATAGGTATTTTCCTTTCCGAATCTTCTTCTTGTGGCTCAAGCCGAGACAAATGATCGGCTACCAAATTCTCTACTCCTTTCTTATCTTTAATCTCTATGTCGAAATCTTGTAGCAAGAGAACCCATCGGATGAGTCGGGGCTTGGCTTCTTTCTTAGAGACCAAATACTTGATGGCGGAATGATCCGTGTACACTATGGTTTTCGACCCAATCAAATATTGTCTAAACTTTTCAAAGGCGTAGACTATAGCAAGCATCTCTTTCTCCGTTGTTGTGTAATTTACTTGAGCATTGTCGAGGACTTTGCTTGTATAATAGATGGCATGCAATTTCTTGTCTATCCTTTGCCCCAACACCGCTCCGATAGCGTAGTCGCTAGCATCACACATCAATTCGAAAGGAAGCTCCCAATTTGGTGGTTGTATGATGGGTGCCGAGATTAGAGCATCCTTTAGCTTTTCAAATGCCTTAAGGCATGGTTCGTCAAACTTGAAATCCACATCTTGACAAAGGAGGTTTGTAAGTGGCCTAGCAATTTTCGAGAAATCCTTAATAAAGCGCCGGTAAAAGCCGGCGTGTCCAAGAAAACTCCTTATGCCTTTCACGTCTTTAGGGGGAGGCAATTTCTCTATAACCTCAACCTTGGCTTTATCAACTTCAATTCCTCGGTTGGATATCAAATGTCCCAATACAATCCCTTCCTTCACCATGAAGTGACACTTTTCCCAATTTAGCACAAGATCGGTCTCTATGCATCTTTCCAAAACCCGAGTGAGATTTCCTAGACAAGAATCAAAACATGAGCCATAAACGGAAAAATCATCCATGAAAACCTCCATAATTTTCTCAATAAAGTCAGAAAAGATAGCCATCATGCAACGTTGAAAAGTCCCGGGCGCATTACAAAGTCCAAAGGGCATTCGCCGGTAGGCAAATGTTCCATATGGGCAAGTAAACGTGGTTTTCTCTTGATCTAGCGGGTGAATAGGGATTTGGAAACATCCACTATACCCATCAAGGTATCAAAAGTAATCGTGCTTGGCTAATCTTTCTAGCATTTGATCCATGAAGGGTAAGGGAAAGTGGTCTTTTTTAGTTGCCTTGTTAAGCTTTCTATAGTCCACACACATGCGCCAACCGGTGACGGTTCTTTGAGGGATTAATTCATTTTTATCATTCTTAACAATGGTCAAACCCCCTTTTTTAGGTACGACATGAATGGAGCTCACCCATTCCGAATCGGGGATAGCATATATGATACCCGCATCTCTCAATTTAGTAACTTCTTTGAAAACTACGTCACCAAGCTTTGGGTGCAATCTCCTTAAGGCTTCCCTAGATGGTTTAGACTCATCCTCTAACGTGATTCTATGCATGCAAATAGAAGGGTTTATTCCTTTCAAATCATCAATAGTATAACCGATAGCTCCCCTATATTTTCTTAGCACATGCAATAGTCTAGACGTCTCATCAACATTCAAGGAAGCATTGATAATAACCGGAAGGGTGGAATTGGGTCCCAAAAATTCATACCTTAGACTTGACGGTAGAGGTTTTAGCTCTACCGAACAAGATTCCTTACCTTTGATGGTTTCGCTCGCTTCTTCTTCAATGCCACAAATATTTTCAAGAAGGGCGGGGCAAAGTTCACAATTATCATCATCAAGTGTATCACGGATAAGCACATCATAATCAAACGTGTCATAAACATCAAGGAAATTGCAATCCATGGAGAAATTAGGACTACGACATGCTTTAGCCAAATTGAATTCAATCTTTTCATTACTAATGTTTAGCACCAATGATCCTTGTCTAACATCAATTACGGCTCCCGCCGTGGCTAGGAAAGGTCTACCCAAGATAATAGGGGTTTCCTTCTCCTCCTCCATTTCCAAGACGAAGAAATCAACGGGAATATAAAAGTTTCCCACCTTTATGGGAACGTCTTCTAAAATTCCCTTAGGAATCCTAGAAGAACGGTCCGCGAGGCGTAGGGAAATGGAGGTGGGAGTTAGAGTCCCCATATCAAGTTTACTACACAAAGAGTATGGCATCAAAGATATGCTAGCACCAAGATCACACAAGGCATCATTTATGCAAATATCACCAATCTTAATAGGTATCGAGAAACTACCCGGATCTTTTAGCTTTCTAGGCAATGGATTTTGAATTATGGCACTACATCCCAAGTTTAATGCTACCGTGTCGTATTCACTAATATCCCTCCTATGTGAAACAATGTCTTTTAAAAATTTAGCATAAGAAGGGATTTGAGTGAGTACCTCGGTGAAGGGCAAAGTAATATTAACCTTACGTAGCATTTCCACGAATCGGTTGAAGTGTTGATCATTCTTCCTTTTAAGCAATCTTTGAGGAAATGGCACGGGAGGCTTGTAAGGAGGAAGTTCCTTTGTAGCTTGTTTAGGAGTTTCAACCACGGGCTCGGTTGCTTTCTCCGCCTCTTTCTCATTCTCCTCTTTTTCCTCCTCCACTTCCACCTCAAGTGGTGGTGGTTTGGGTGTCTTGGGTTTGGATTGAGGGGGCTCATAATCTTTTCCACTTCTTAATGTTATGGCATTGACGTGCTCGTCTTGGTGGAAATCCGGTTTAGAGGGCAATTTCCCGGGATATCTCGCGGAGGAACTAGCTTGTTGGGCAATTTGGTTCTCTAACATCTTGTTGTGAGTAGACATCTCATCCATTTTTTGAGCATTTGTTCCATTCTTTGGTCAGACTTTGCTTGATTTGCCACAAGACTAGCTAAGATATCGGTCATGGATTGGTCTTGTGTATTTCGATGAGTCGGTGCTTGTGTTTGCTGAGGGTTCATCTCTTGGTGGTTCCCTTGTTGTTGATATTGATAGTTTGTTCTTGGTTGGTAGAGAGGTTTTTGTTGTGCTTGGCTAGATTGCCCTTGTTGGTTTTGCCTTTGATAATTTCCTTGATTTGAATAAGAATTTTGCCCTTGAGGCCTTGGAGGAAAATTTGAATCATTGGACATTCTTCTTTGAGGCGGCTCATAATTTCTAGTGATAGGATTAGCATTTTGAGCATAGTTCCTTTGTTGATTTACAAAGTGTGCCTCTTCATACCCATCATCATCATCTTCATAGCGACCGTCGGGGCAATTTTTGGTAGAATGTCTAGTGCTTGCACATAGAAAACAAGGTTGTTGAGCCAAAGTTCTCTCTTTATCGGCCTTAAGCTTAGTTGCCTCCACGGAATTCACCATACTTATCATAGACTCCATCCTCTTTGACAACTCATTAATTTGCTCTTTCATTGCATAATTCGAGGAATCATCTCTTGACTTGCCCATTTTCTTGTGATCAACTCCTTGATATCTATCGGAGTTTATAGCAATTTTGTCCACAATTTTGAACCCTTGAGTCGCCGGTAATTCCATGATAGCACCTCCACTAGCGGTATCCATCTGATTTTTAGCTTCCTTGCTCATACCCAAATAGAGATATCGCATAAGATCGGCTTTTCTGAAGTTGTGGTGAGGGCATTCCCTCAAATAATGTTTGAAACGGTCATATGCTTGATGAAATAACTCATTGTCTCTTTGGGAGAAAGTCAATATGAAATCCGTGAATTTCTTGGTTCTTGATGGAGGGAAGAACTTGTTAAGAAAAGAAGTTGCTAGATGATCCCAAGTTCTAAAGGTTCCCGGCTCATGGTTTTGCAACCATTCCTTGGCGTCTCCATATAACGAAGAGGGAAATAACTTCAAGTAAACATATTCAATGGGCACATTCCTCGGCTTGTAAGTTCGGCAATACTCTTGGAAATTGGCCAAATGAGTGGAGGGGTTCCCAACTCCTTGATATTGATCATGAGTTACCATATGCACCAAGGAGGACTTCACATCAAAATCAAAGGCGTCCTCATCCGGAGGCATAATAACCGAACCGTTTCCCTCGAGGGTGGGAGTCATGTAATCTCCCACGGGCCTTTCGTCCTCTTCCTCTTCATCATATCTATAATGTCTCTCCTCTCTACGAGGGACATGAGGATTCCGGATAGGACGTCTCTCATTCTCATTATAATTGTCATCTCTAGCTTGAGGATCCTCTACTTCTTCCCCATCAATTCTACGATTTTGGACATTTCTTTGAAGAACCGGACGGTTCTCATTCTCCTCTTCCATAATAACTTGTTGTCTTTCTTGGATAATAGGGGGAATAGCACGAATAACCGGAGGTAAAGGTGCAATAGGGGCAATCGGGTTCTTTCGGGGTCTACCTCGTTGTTTCTTTGTGGTTGGTTGAGAAGGGTTAGAAGAACTTGATGTTGAACCTAGAGCCACGTGTTTCTTTCCTTGAAACCTTGTGTTCATTCAAATGCCTACAAGAACAAAAGAAATTCTTAGCAATGAAGGGCAAGGGAAACAAACACAATCAAGCACAAAGCAAGCAATAGCTACCAAGTAAGGAAAAGCAAACAAACTAAATAATCAAATAGCACCTAGTTGATTAACCTATCCCCGGCAACGGCGCCATTTGGTCGGTCGTGATATAGGGTAAAATATTCGAATGAGATTCAAACACTTCTTTGCTAGTCACGTGATCAAAACATTTATAAAAGCTCGGGAATCCGAGATCGAACCCAGAGGATAGGAGTTTA
Source organism: Rhodiola kirilowii (assembly GCA_033675215.1). Classification (NCBI taxonomy): domain Eukaryota; kingdom Viridiplantae; phylum Streptophyta; class Magnoliopsida; order Saxifragales; family Crassulaceae; genus Rhodiola; species Rhodiola kirilowii. Next base: position 8,478,105 of record CM066194.1, read on the forward strand.
AACTTATGATGCTAGAGATTAAAATGGATGCCTATGGTTTTGGGGGGGGGGGGGGGGGATGCTTCTCCAAAGAGGTTGATAGCAAATTTCACTATCCAAATTAGAGGTTTGATTAACAAAAAGGGATTAACAATCAATAAAAGATGACTAGGGATCCAATCCTCCACTAAACAATCATTGTGACGGTAAATTAGGACATTATTGATGAACTTCTCATGCACACACTTAGAATATAGGCATGCAACATTAATACCAAGTTTAACTCTCGCTCTAACTTAATATTAAGAGGTCACATCTCGCTCAATACCTCAAACTCTCGCTCTATTGGCATTATAAAGTAAGATTACCTACCCTCAAGCCCTAGCTCTATTGGCTAGATAATCATACACGTGTAAAAACCATGCCATTCTCATTAGAATTAGAGTGTCGCCATGTAACACAAAAACCCTAATGCTTCTTCATTTAGTTCATTTGACATCATGCTTTTCAACACTAGTTACATCAAACATGAAATCAACTAGGGTTCCTATTGAGGACTTCTCACAAACACCTTATAGGCACCCATTAACATTAAGTTCTAATGAAGAAGAATCATGTGCAAAATCATTCATCAATAACATCTATAACATTTACAAGGTCACAAACATGTTTAGGGGATTCATGGATCCCCAACCAAGGTCACTACTCACTCATAGTGAGGTTACAATAAAAAACAATGACTAAAGTAGAAAAACCCATATGAGATGTAGAGTTTAGAGCTTCTAAACCAATGGAGAATCAAGAGTAATGGATAGTCCTTGTGGATGGTATCCTTCTTCACTTAATCAGCTCGAAATCCGTGCCAAAACCCTTGGAATTTTTCTGTGTCGGCCCTTGGAATCCGTGCCAAATTCTCTCCCAAAAAGTCCCCCGAAACCCTAAAAAATTCTGGGTTTTATAGCACTGCCGGCATATGCGATCGCATATAAGCGCTTGTGCGATCGCACAAGCTTTCTGGTGGTCGTTGGTATGCGGTCGCACACATTTTTGTGCGACTGGATTCTCTATGCGATCGCATACTAGAAATTGTGCGAGCGCATATCTTTCCTTAGCTGCATTTGCGACTTCGGCTTCCGGGTGCGCGATCGCATATAAATTTATGCGACTGGATTTCTTATGCGATCGCATAAACCAACTTATGCGAGCGCGTAACTGCACAAATTCTGACTTTATGCGATCGGTGCTCCAGGGTGTGCGATCGCATGAAATGTTGTGCGACTGCTTGATTTATGCGATCGCATAAATTGTCTTGTGCGATCGCACAGATTTGGGGAGCTTGTGCTCCGGTTCCTATTTTGCTCATTTTAGCTCCAGAATGCTCGGTTTTGCTCCAGAATCAACGCTAACTTGTGTTCTCAGCTTAAGCTCTGTAATTGGCCTGAAATGAACCACAAGGCGTTAAATAGCAAGTGCAATCGTGATAAACGAATGAAACAATAAACATAGAGGCCGCCTAAAATGCGTACATTCTAGAGCTATCAACACTCCAGGATTATTGACCACCACATCGGCCGGCTGCGGCATCTGCAAGAAGGACTTAAAAAACTCTGCTTTCGATGAACAGCCTTCAACACCCCCATTCGAAACATGGCCCTTAACAAACTCATAAATGTGAGCATGAAATTTTCTGGTGCTATCAACATCATTCTTGAAGTTGCACATAGCAGCATTGACATGGTACCATATTTCGGAGGACAGCATTATTTGTTCTCTTGTTTGATTCGGACTTTCAGGATCAATAAGGAACATGCCAGGATTGTGCTTCCTGGCTGCATCTGTATGCCATCTGGCCGTCACCATATAATCTGGAATCTTGTCATAACGTAAAAAGAACATGACTTTGAAAAGGTGACGGCATATATAGCCACAAGATTCCAACAGCATGCAGCTGCAAGTTAAACTCCCTCCATTTTCCGTTAAAGTAACCTGAAAGATTGACCGAATGTCAGGTATAAAAAATGTTACTACGAAAAATAAATACTTTACTACGAAATATAAATCTGGTAATACAAATAATAATATGGGAGCATACGAATTGTAAATTTTTTACCTTGAACAGTTTGTTATTCCTTAAAGCATCATTTATGATGTACATTCTACAAGTTTCACTATCATTAATCGACTGAATCGCACAGCCATATGCAGAATCCGACATTTCAGACTGAAATTTCTTGAACACTGGAAATGAGAAGATTTCCAACGCATGTTTCTCCAAATTGAGATTGGAATTCAGCGTTGGTACAGAACACCTTGATTCGCGGTCTAAATGTACCCTATTCTGCCTTTGTAAATCCACAGCACTGTTGAAACCCATGAAAAATTCCACGAGAGTCATGAATCTACCAATGTACCTTCCGAAAAAGGAATTCTCGCTCTCAGAACGCGATGTTGTCCTCAATAAGGCCCCCATATTCACATCTCTGAAATAAATAGGTATCCAGAATGACCTTAAGCCATACATAACTGCAAGCCATTTGTTAGCATGAAGGTCATATTTGTTAATCAACTCGCACCATGCTTCTTCAAATTCATGAAGATCATTGTATTCACCCCATATAACAGCTTTTATGCTCTGTAAAAAGCCAGTCTCTCTACATATAGATATGCCCACCTATTTGTGAGAAAAAAACCATAATAAGGAACACATAATCTGGATTCGCATATCTGCGAATCTCTACGAATTATGATAACATATCTACAAATAATAAAGTACATCTATGAATAATAAGTACATCTAAGAATAAAAAAGTATATTCTACGAATAATAAAATATATCTACGAAAATTAAAGTATATCTACGAATAATAAAGTATATCTACGAATAATAAAGTATATCTACTAATTATATTCAATGAATACCTTCTCTTGCAGTTTCTCAGTAATATGCCACATACAAAACCTATGTCGACTCAAGGGGAAAACAGTGGCAATTGCAGACTTCATAGACGCATCTTGATCGGTGACAATCACAAGGGGGTCACGTTCCAACATTGTCTTAAAGCATGTTAGTAGCCAAATATATGAATCAACATCCTCCATTGAGATCAACCCAGCAGCAAGTGTCATGCTACGCAACTGGTTGTCTACGCCAGTGAAAGGTACAAACACCAAATTGTACCTGAAAAAACATTAATAACGTGTATTATTAGTATTAGTCAACATGTATTATTAAAATTCAAAATGACCTTACTTGTTCATTCGATACGTAGCATCAAACGAAATCGCATCCCCAAATATAATGCTGTCCCTCTTTGATATCCCATCAGACCAAAACAGTCTGGAAAGAGTACCTTCTCCATCTGAAAAATACTCGAAGGAATACCCTTGGCAAGTCTTTTTCTTATCTGATAAACGGTCAACAACCATTTGAGCATCATTACTGCCAATATACAACTTCAAATCCCTCTTAAAATTCTTGTAATCAATGGCATTGGCTCCTACATTCATAAACCCACCACATAGTTCTTTCCTAATATGATATGCTTTAGAAGCACCTATTCGAACTTTACCACATTCCATGATCAGCTGCTTTGTCAACAAGGGACAAAGCTCTATGCGAACTCGGAAACTGTTTACCTATGTCAGATTCCAAATAATGATTGTGGGATTCTTCAAAAGAATACACTTGATATTGACCGCCATCAGTTAAATTCAGCAAAAGTCTAGCTTCACACCCGCATCGAGTTTCCCTCCTAGACCTCTTGGTGTAATCAGACTTTGTAGTATCAACCTTTTTACACTTTTCTCTGAAACCCTCCCTTTGACACACCAAATACTTTCGAGTAACAATCCCATCTGACATGTTTGAGGTTGACAGGCGCACAACAAATCCAGCGATACGTGCATACTCTTTGTAAAACAATATAGCTTGATCGAGATCTGGAAATAACATACCAACAACCGGCTTTAACTCGACTGGACACTTGGGAATCCAAGAATTTTTGCCATTTACAGAAACAAAAGTGCAGCTTTCATCATCAATGGAAGTAGCTTCTAAATTGTTAAAAGCTGCAAATAATAAACAAGATAGACGGTTACGAATTATAAATTGTTTTCTACGAACTAAACTATTTTTGTGAATCATTGGAGATCACATGCAATGGATGTGTTATTCGATGATTGAAATGACCAAAGCAACTCGGAACTTCCCTAAACAGTTGTTCGATTGCAAAAAAAAACGAAACTTTTTGGAAATCGTTCGACTTCAATCTACCAGAAGCGTAAAAAACCTCACATAACTACCTTGCATAGTCGATCACAGTACGAACATCTGATGCACAAACACACTGAAATCGTTTTACGGAAGATGAATCAAAAACTGAAATCGTTTTACTACCTTCATGGCTGACCGGCACATAATTCGACATGACTATTCGTCAAAGTTGCGACTGCGAGGAGGATTCAATCGATCGCGCGTAGGGTTTGAGAAATCGCTGTTGATGCGAAGCCGAGATTCCTGCGCATTACATCCGATCGAGTACGAGGATTAAACGGATCGTAACTGCCAATTGAGAAAAATGATGACTAATTTACCCTTTATACAATTAATAAATCGGGATTATTTGATTAGATTAGTGTTAATTAACAACCATAAGATTAGAAATTTAAGGGTCAGGATCTGTTCTCATTTCTCATGGTAACTTGCTGTTCTCATGTGATCTTTTCTCTTGTTAATAATACCAGGAAAAAACATGTTTTTCAAGTCTAAATCTTCCAAATCATCAAAAACCGCCCCCAATGTACGCATCTGGTAAAGTAGCATCCGCATCCCAAAGTAGCAATGCTCCTCCGCCAAGAAGCAGTGTTTGTGGTCAAATCAAAACACTACCCATATATTGGAAATCCACGAAAGCCATCGTCGCGATCAGCGCCATCCGTAGTTAACTCGAGCCAAGGTTGTCAAGAATTGCCCTATAATCCTGCTTACAATCAACAAAAGTGGAAGCCCAAGTTATCATCAGCCGAAAAACATGCTGCATGCGATGGAGCTGGGTAGAGGTGGCAATTTGATCCATTATCCATTTATCCGTCCGGTAACCATCCATGAAATCCATCCATTTACTTAATGGATTGAATCAATCCAAATCCATTAACAATCATTAGTAAATGGATTAAATGGATTAATCCATTAATCTATTAAGCAACCATTAATCCATTAAGCAATCATTAATACTTTTTTTTCTTGAACAGAGCTCATTCAATTCACATGGGGATATAAGCTTTGCGTCGGCCATATTACTCAAAGACGTCATGCTCTCTGTTTACTTAATTTAATGAGTTGAATTTCTTATATTATTTTACTTTGTTAAATTCACATTCTAAAATAATACTCCGATTGGAATCAATCGTGATTTACAAGATCTAACAGATGCTGTTAATTGTTCAATTTAACGTTAATCCAATTATATAATGATTTAACTTATATTGAATAAAAATTTAACTACAAAAATGTAAAAAGGAAAGAACCGTGAAAATCAAATCTCATACATCACCAATCTCGTCAATTAAGAAATTAGAATGATGTCTTTAATTGTAGCAGTTATTCATTTAATGGATTTTACAAATTATTAGTATTGTATTTAATTTGTTCGTTTTAAATTATACAATCGCCAACCAAAAACATATTATTTCTAAAAGTTTTGATACACATATAAAATAAATGGAATAAATGAGTAAATGCACTAAATGGATGTAATGGATTAAACGAATGAAATGGATCAAATGGATTCATCCGCTAATCCATCAATCGTTAGTGATCCATCCGTTTAATCCATTAACACTAATGGATCTTAATGGATTAATCCATTAAGATCCGCGAACCATTTTATCCACCATGAATCCATCCATCCGTCCATTTTGCCACCTCTAGAGCTGGATTGTTTCAGTTGTGGATAGACCCGTTTATTTTGAAAACTAAACATTTATCAATATCAATATCATATGACTATTTCTTCATTAAAAATTCGTAAATAAGTTTGAAATAAATATGCGCAGGTTCTTTCATTTAAAAAGTTACAACGAATTACTTTCCATTGAGTGAAAAGAAGTAAGAAAATGTGTTTTTTTTACTTAGGTATGAATTTAACTATAAAATGAATGGATAAATTGAATTTAATAATTCTTTATGGTGGATAGGTACAACTATTCATAACAATTCATACATATCATGATAGCCTTATCATTTAGTACATTGTATATATATTATGATCTTCAAAGTATCAAGGCATTTCGATGAGATTTTGAAATTATTGGTACGCATCTGAAGTAAATATCTGATCCGACACCTTTATTATGGATTTGCACACGACATATATCCACCCCGAAATCATTGGATATTTACCATCACAAGATACAACACATCCATCGTGACGGCGAAATAACACCTTCACAATGGAGGAACAAGAACAACACATACTATCGTGAGACGGGAAGAGGAAGACGTTCACAAGGATGGATGAATAATCTACGCGCAAGCCGGATATGACTGTATGAATGACTGTGATTGTTCACATCGTTGCTGCATCTATGACTCTTACCTACATACTTTTTGTGAATCAACGGGTGAAGCAAACTTTCTAGGAGGGGTAGCATCTGTTAAAGGAGTGAAAATGTTTTAATACTGAGGAAGCTAAGAAGAGATTTTTTGAGATTTATCTGGATCATAAGGTGTTGATTTTTGGTATCTAGTAACTTTATTCATGCCATTGGATTGGATACTGTTAATTAAGTGTGCTTGTGTATTGTATGTAGTATGCAAAGCCAAATTCTGGAATTGGATTTCCAGGTGCCCTTGAACTGATTAATGAGAGATAGGTTATTGAATTTCCGGGTTACTGAAAGATTTTATCTGGTATACATATCTTTCTCATGTACTTTGAATTCATTGGTTTCATTTGGCAGTGTAAAAGTAAAGGCCTGAAGGTTGCTGTTGCATCCAGTGCTGACCGAATTAAAGTTGATGCTAACTTTAGTTGCTGCTAGCTTACCTTTGTCACTGAAAGCAACTCACATGTATTAAAAGCATATTAGCAAGCACTTTAAAGATTTTACTGGCCTAATGCAATTCAATCCTTACATTATGTGAAGTTTGTACATACATGCCAGCAGTGACAATCAAACCGGAGATAGAGGAGACCTTGTTCAGTGCTAGGAGATTAAGTCAAGCACGTAAGACAGACACTGATAGAGAGCATTGGAGAAGTAAGTGTAGCTACTATGGTCAGAAGTCAGATAGTGAAAATGAAGAAGATTCTAATAGAGACGAGCATCATCGGTCACAAAACACAAAACATAAAAGAGTAGAGTGTTATATACATGTGGTCGCAAAGGACACTACGCAAGAGACTGCAAATCTATGAAGAATGTTCATAACAATTTCATCAAGACCACCCAAAATGATATTGCAAGTGAAGAAGAATGGGACTTCGAGGCGACGTATGCGGTTGAGGAAGACATTTCCGAAGAAGAAGAAGGGGGGGACTTTGAAGCTACATATCCAACTAAAGAAGATGTGTCTGAAAATGAGTGGGACCATACCGAGCATAACGTCGATGATGTGTGGATTGAAGATTTGAGGATTGATGAAGGCATTGAGATACCAATAAGTGCTATGATCGTGGAGCAAGATGTAGAAGAGCATGTTGATGATCAGTCTTAGCAAAAAGACTGTGGAAAGAAGATGCTTCCTGAATTCGTATTAGGCCACGAAGAGATAGAACTAGCGGCTACACAACCAGGCATACGAGAGTTGCTAATAGATGCAGGTGTGATGAAGTATAAGATTGAAGACATGCATGTATGGAGTTACAAACGGATAATTTCAAAGGTATAGAACCACCAAGGAAGACACGTCGGCCTATGAGAAATTTGCAGTATATAAAGATAAGAAGTTGGGGGAGCCGCGGGAGGCTACTCAAGAGAAGACAACGAAGTCTTTGATGAAGGCAAATGATGATCGGAACACTATAGAACATTCAAGAAGCTTGAAGAAGCAACGCCTCTAAAGATCGAGCAATGTCCTACAGACCAGCCAATGGTTCAAGTGACACTAGTTGAAGAGAGAGCATATGATCACGCCAACTATGGTAAGTTCGATATTAGATCAAACATCAAGCAACCACCTGGAAAAGAAGATCAATTAGGCATTAAGGGGGAGTATTGAGTTATCAATGCCTAATTGGATTGGTACAAATGATCAAGACTCAATAAAGAAGAATACCATAGAGATGGCCCAAGAAACAAAAGAAAGAAGTAAAAAAGTTTGGAGAATTCTAGAATAGTATGAATAAGATTAAAGATGAGATATTTATGTAGAAATTCCTAGAACATTGTTTTATAATCGTAGGATCAAAATGATCCTAACCTTTAATATAAGGAGTAGACTAGTATAAATAGGGAGTCCTGTAGTAGTGTTGTGCACTTGAGTAAGAAAGTGTGAGTGAAGTGTGAGGTGTGAGAGAGTTCCTCTTGTAAGAGTTTCTCCAACCAATAATAAAATTGGTGTTTAATACGCTGCGCAACTCAACAATTCAAGAACAGGAACGTTCCTGTTCTTGAGGCGCATACCTGCACTCTTCGAGTCGGTACTACCACCTTCAGCTGTTGCCTTCTCCATTTGAAAACTGAAAGTAGAAGTACCAATGAGTTTTCGTTTTTGATCCGAAATTGAATACATAACTCAAGAACAGGAACGTTCCTATTCTTAAGGTGCATACCTGCTAGAACCCTTCAAGTCGGTACTACCACCTTCAGATGTTGCTTCTCCATTTGAAAACTGAAAGTAGAAGTACCAATGAGTTTTATTTTTTGATCCCAAATTGAATACATAACTCAAGAACAGGAACATTATTGAGGCGCATACCTGCCAAAACTCTTCGAGTCAGTACTATCACCTTCAGATGTTGCATTCTCCATTTGAAAACTGAAAGTAGAAGTACCAATGAGTTTTCTTTTCTGATCCCAAATTGAATACATAACTCAAGAATAGGAATGTTGTTGAGGCGCATACCTGCCAGAACTCTTCGAGTTAGTACTACCACCTCCACCTTCAGATGTTGCTACATCACTTGCCTTTTCCATTATTTTTAGAATGGAATCTATCGAATCTCAAAATCAAAATTTCAGCTTCAAAGAACCATACAAATGGATTTGCATCGGAATGAATTGAATTCCCAAGTGCGCTCCAGCTAAAACTTGTACTCGATACTCAAAATGATGACACAGCAAACAAGCAGTTAAGATGGGATAAAACGACGATGCTCGGGCGAAGCTCGTTTCAGCTCGAGTTTCAAACCAGACGACACCATATAAGCTCTCCCATCTTTTTTCCAACACTGCGCAAAACGACACTGTATCACCTGAGACACAAATCACAGTTTGCGCCAGAAGCCTGCATTCCCCTCGTGCACTTATTTGTATTTTCTTCCGCTATTTCCAAAACACAACCGGGGCTAGCCCATTCGTGAGGCCCACGAAGCATTTTCTTCTACTGTTTCCCAAACACAAGTACACAACTTATCAACAAAAAATTCACACAAGCTCAATAAACAAATCTAGCTACTAGCAAATTTGAGATCAAACTTCACAAATTTAGATATACCTCCGTCTTTATTTAATCGAATAAAATAGGTTATCAATTATAATGTAAGTGACCTGATTTCAAAATTCATATGTGAAATACGAAGCTGGTAAACCATTATTGATCAAACTCAATCCTCTAAATTTTGTGTATTAAAAAGAAGCGACAAGCAATAGGAAAATAATATTAACACCAAATTCAACTTAGTATAAATGTGTCCTCTCACCCTACGCTGTAAAAAACTAACAGAAGATTCAAATTAAGTTTACATAAATGTGGGGAGTATTTCGGACTGGATTTGGTTTTACATGATAGAAAGTAATTGTCACTGACCTGTAAAAAGTGATGGTGTGTGCTTGGATTCTATGGTATAACAGAAACTAGTTTAAGCATGGGAAGGCGGGCGCTTGTCTGGATTGCTACTGTTAGATTTAGTGACAGATAATTTGGTAAAACCCTGTGAAGTTATTCAAGCTGTTAGACAATGAGAATTTTAAGGCTAGAGAGAAACAACCGACGTGAAACAAGACTGGCGCAGCAGGAAGGTTTCATAATTCAGATTAGGCAAGTCGGCGCTGCATATATTGAAGAGGCGATACATCGGTTGAGATTTATTAGGGACTATTTACGCTTGAAGATTATTTGGGAAGAAGATAATCGAAGATACATACCGCATGGGTTTTAGGAATGTTTCCTAAAAAATCTAAGGAAATAATTCCTAATAGTTATAGGTGGTTGAAGATTGGATTCCTCGGATCTTAGGAATCTTCCACCTTATATAAAGAGCGCTAGGGTTTATGAACCAGTAGCAATCTTGGAGAAATAATACACTCTAATATTCTGATCAGGAGGTGGAGGCAATCAACTAGGAGCTTATCATTTTGGTAAGATCAGAGTCAATCTGTACTGGGTGCTGTTCAGACTGATCGTGGAACGAATTGAATACACACGTACTGCTGCTTAGTTACTGCGCATTCGAGAGAAGACATTGATCTTCGTGGAGGATCAACGTCTGGAAACAGAGGAGAGTTCTTTGATCTATGAGGAGCCTAGATAGCAATCGTGGAGTGTTAGAGGAGCTGGCGGTTTAAGAGGGATTCTGTAAATATATGATCTGTGTACTCTAAACTCATCATAGTGAATTACTTTCCACCGGGCTAGGGCCAAGCCCCCCCAGACGTAGGCTTGGTAACACCGAACATGGTAATCATATCGCGTGTCTTTAGTTACTTTACTGCTCTTAAGTTTGGTAACTTAATATTCGGTGCAAGTTGTTTCATACATGACCAGAACAACATCTCAACACACACGAGAGTATTTCAATTGGTATTAGAGCAGATCACTCGATACACATAGTGAGATCCGAAGGAAGTTAACAGATCTAAGGAAAGGGTAGAACATCACGCGACCACGTTGCTGGAAGGAAATAAGTATGGATACTGACGGAGCGCACTGCACTGTCGTTAAGGTGCAATGTCTCTGTGCAAAAATAAATTTATAAGTCCGCTACTCGTACTCTACTATTGGGTAGTAAAGCGGTAAGTAGGGGTCGAACCCAAGGGAATTAGTTGATAGTTGTTCTTTTGAAAGTGGAAAATAAGACAGTTGGGGGTTGGTTGTGATTTTAGTACTGAAAGGTAAATAACTGAAAATAAAGTGCTGGAACAGTCCAGTTCAATATCAACCACAAACACACTTTTGGATTGTCGCGCGCTGTGTCTCAAGCGTGTTGCGCACCAAAGTTGTGATGGATTGATGTTGAACAAGTCTGTAGTAAAATTAAAGTGCGGAAATTAAAGTGCTGAAAGTAAGCAGTTGATAATGGTACTGAAAGTAAAGTAACAGGTGATGTCTTGATTAAAGGAAATATTCAGTTTCGGGGGCCTTGTATCATATTTTCGTTTATCATTGGCCTCTAATAATCATACTAAGTGTTCAAAAGTGTATCAAGGCCGTTTCAAGCACTTGACTTGCCACACTGTCTAGCCCATTTCAAGGCATAGAGCACTTGTTCTATTTAGACTAGCACCCCATTTCAAGGTATACTAGCCTATGTGCATCCACCTGATCAATCATTTTCGATCAACCAAGTGGTGTTTAAGAAAGGTTGAACTCCACGATTAAGCTTTGCCATTTCAAGCATCCACTTAACCGTGTATGTTCACGAACCTCATGGAAGAGTTTTGTCATTTCAAGCATCCACTCAACCATGTGTGTTCTAACCGAATATATGGCACATGAAACAAGTTCTGAACACAAAGAGGCACTAAGAGAAGGGTCTAAAACATTTTATGATACAAGTACACCCCTTCAACCGAATGAAGGGATTAGCTACGAATATCCATAGAGGTGGATATCATAGCTAAGTACTTGGAAAAGTAAAGGTTTTTGAAAGACAGTAAAGTAAAGTTTTTGAAAGTAAAGACAAGGAAAGTAAGAGGGAGAATACTCAAGAACCAACAGGAGTAAACTCAAGAACAGTAAGGAAAAGCTTGAGTACTTCAAGAACCGACAAGAGTACTCAAGATCAAACTTCAATATCAAAGTAAAGTGTTTACATGATTGTGCCCAAAATCTAGAGAGAAGCTAGAGCTTATGGTGTGAGGTGTGGAATGAGGATTGTGGGATGATTTACAAAGGATGAAGGGATGCTCTATTTATAGGCTAAGGGGAGGAAGAGATGTTGAGGAGGAGGAGACACTTGGCAAGAGGAGGGTGGAGAGCTCAAAAGCCATTGGGGTGAGGTGTCTCATCCCCATAGCCGCCGGCCACATGTCCTCTCCTCCTTGAAGCCGCCGGCCATGTGAGGTGGAGGGGAGTGGGTGAGAGCTTTGTGATCTTTTCCCCAAAAGCCATCGGGTCCTTTCAGCTCCGGTCTGACTTTGGTTGCCCTTCGGTTGGACTTGTTTGAGTGATTCCAGGTTAGGATCATGAAAGTTGTACAGTC